>CM057451.1:929947500-934947500 GCA_016271365.2 Neoceratodus forsteri
ATTTCCAAATTGAAGTTATCTGATAATGCAAGAAGTGGATCAAGACGATTTTGAATGCTGAGCCAAAAAGGAGTGATTTTATCACATGACCATAACATATGGAGCAAGTCAGCAGAAGCATGTTGACATTTGGGGCATTGGTTAGAAGATACGCTTCCCATTTGATGAGGTTTAAACGGTGTATAAAATAGATTATGGTTAATATAAAATTGCATAAGTCTGTATCTATCCCACTTAATGTATTTATATAAGTGATTCCAAATATTAGACCAGTTCCTGGGAGGGGAAGTCGATGTTAAGGCATTATCCCAAAAATAGAACCTCTTGCCTTCCAGATTAGCGACGTTTGTTAAAAGAAATTTATATGAATAGGATATTATATGAGAAGAGGGATAGAGCTAATATAAGGGAGTAAAGCAGACATAAAGGGACTGTCCCATCCCCCTGATCCAAAATAATGTGTCAGCATGTGAGATATCTGAAAATATTTGAAAACGTATGTGGTAGGCCAGTTGAAAAAGTGACTGGCTACATTATAGGAGAGCAGTTTTTTGTCCTGAACCAACTTGTTCACTCTTAGAACACCCATATCAGGCCAAAAAAGGTGAGATTTAATTACCTTACCCGAAATAAGAAGGTTAGGGTTTGAGAACAAGGGTTGGGCAGTGTCTTTGTATGCATCCGCTTTGAGGAAAGTGATTAATTGATGTTGTGTATGAAGTGCAGAGCTTAGTGGTGTTTCCTTTAGGGATTTAGGGAGGTTCTTCCTAGCAATAAAAGGAAGGGCCTTGGGGTCAATGTTTTTTTCAGAGCAGAGTGCTTGTTCAATTCTAACCCAGGAAGGACAATATACAGGATCTAGACTATTCTCTGGGGGTTGTATCCAGTATCTTACCCTGGCCAGGTGTATAGCTAAATAATATATAGATACATAGATACATAGACAGTGTCAGCAGATAAGGGCCTATGGCCCACCCAGTCTGCCCATTTGAGCTTGTAAGTTCGGTTTATGTTTTCCTAGAAGTCTGTTGCCCCTTACCCCTGACCTCCAGAATTCCTTTATGTCTATCCCATGCATTCTTAAATCCCATGATTGTTTCAGCCCCAACCACTTCCTCTGGCAGGGTGTTCCACTTGTCCACCACCCATTCTGTGAAGAAATTCTTCCTCACGTTTCCTCTGAATCGTCCTCCCTTCAACTTCATCCCATGCCCTCTAGTCCTGGAACATCTTTTTTGCTTAAAAATAGTGTATTCCTGCACCCTGTTCCTCCCTGTAAGATACTTGTATGTCTTTATCATATCCCCTCTCTCTCCCTCCTCTCCTCCAGGGAGTACATGTTTAGTTCCTTCAACCTATCCTCATAGGACTGGTGATGCAATCCATGTACCATCTTTGTTGCCCTCCTCTGAACCTTCTCTACCCTGTCTATGTCCTTACGTAGGTAAGGTCTCCAGAACTATATACTGTACTCCAGGTGGGGCCTCACTAGTGTCTTGTATAGTGGAATTATGACCTCCCTTTTCCTGCTGGTGATGCCCCTGCCTATGCATCCCAGCATCCTATTTGCTTTACCTGCTGCCTTGTCACACTGTTTCCCTACCTTGAGGTCATCAGAGATGATAACCCCAAGATCCCTTTCCTGCTTTGTGCATGCTATATCCTCACCCCCCAACTGATATATTGTGCCAGGGTTTTTGTGCCCCATATGCATTATCTTGCACTTCTTTGCATTGAATTTCAACTGCCAAACCCCTGACCATTCTTCAAGTTTCTGTAGGTCCCTTCTCATTCTGTCTACACCCTCTGGTGTGTTTACTCTGTTACAGAGCTTTGTGTCATCAGCGAACAGTGAAATTCTGCCATCTTGGTCCTGTGCAATTTCACTGATGAAGATGTTGAATAGGACCGGTCCCAGCACTGATTCCTGTAGTACCCCACTGGTCACTCTTCCCTTTGTGGAGTGACAGCCATTTAACACCACCCTCTGTGTCCCACCACCCAGCCAGTTACCTACCCACCATACTACTGTCCTGCCCACACCCATATTCCCCAGTTTGTGTAATAGTCTTCTATGTGGCACAGTGTCAAAGGCCTTGCTGAAGTCCAGCTAGGCCATGTCCACTCGCCCTCCCTGATCCACCTCCTAGTCATCCAGTCAAAATTCAATGAGGTTGGTCTGACATGACCTCCCCTGGTGAAACCATGCTGCCTTGGGTCCTGTAGTCCATTGACAACCAGATGTTCCACCAATCTCTCCTTCAGTAGTGCTTCCATGATCTTCCCCACTACCGAGGTGAGGCTGACTGGTCTGTAGTTCCCCGCTTCCTCTTTGTTCCCACTTTTGTATAAGGGGACTACATCTGCTGTCCTCCAGTCTTTGGGTACCTCCCCTGTTTCCAGTGATGTATATATGTAAAAATTGGGGTCTTGAAGACCACCGTCAGTTTTCTGACGCATAAGTTTATAGTAGCTTTGTCTAACTTTTTTCCCTTGCCATATAAAAGTATTGAGAATTCTCTGTATCTGGGGAAATCATGATAATGGGAGAGCCCCATTAAACATTTGTAGAGGATATAAAATGTGAGGTAAAACATTCATTTTTATTATACTCATACTTCCTCATATAGAAAGAGGTAATTTTGACCGGCGTCTAAGATCTTCTGTTAATATTTTAACTAGAACATCTAAGTTAAGTTTTTTCATGATATGGGGGGAGGGGTGCAGGTAAAACCCTAAATATTTGAATTTATCGGTGTTCCATTGTAGTCCCAAATGTTCGATATCGGTCTTCACTATATATGTATTGAGAGGAAAAACTTCCTTTTTTCCGATATTTAACTTGTAATTCGAAATTGCCTCAAATTGGTAAATGATATGAAAGACAGCAGTTAGAGATTGGGTAGGATTAGAAATATGAAGAAGTATATCATCTGCGTGAGCAGAAATTTTATATTCCATATTACTTATTAATATATCAGATACAAGTGCCGAATTTTTAATTTTCCTAATAAGGGGTTCTAAATATAAGTTAAAAAGGAAAAGAGAAAGAGGACACCCTTGGTGGGTACCCTGAAATAAAGTGAAGGATGTGGAAAGGACATTGTTACATTGGATTTGGACTGATGGAGAAGTGTACAGAATTTTAACCCATTGTATAAATTCCATCGGGAAATGATATTTAGGTAATATCATAAAAAGATAGTCCCAAGAAACCCTGTCAAAAGCTTTTTCTGCATCCAGGGAAACAAGTGCTGCCAGTACAGAAGAGTCCCTGGACACAGAAGAGAGGTATGCTATTTTTCTAAGGTGGTCAGATGAAAGCCTTCCCTTTACAAACCCTACCTGCTTTATACTTATCATGGAATCCCAAGCCTGGCCTAGTCTAGAAGCAAGAATTTTTGCAAGAATTTTGAGATCCACATTAAATAGGGAGATTGGTCTATAGTTAGGAATAAAGAGAGAATCTTTGCCAGGTTTGGGAATGACAGTTATAATAGCACGAGTCAAAGAGGTATCAGATATTCCCTTCTTAAAGATGTAATGAAAGGTAGCTAAGAGAATAGGGGAAATTATCTCCTTAAATTTTTTATAGAAGTTTGTGGTAAAGCCATCTGGGCCAGGGGATTTATCCGGGGCAAGAGAGTCTATGGCATCACAAATTTCTATTAATGTAATTGGAACTTTCAAAATATTTACCTGGATGTCAGATAATATAGGGAGATTAATATTTTGGATGAAATTATCGAATTGTTGAGGCAAAGAAGGGAGTACAGATGCTGAGTATAATTGTCGGTAGTAGTCTTGGAATGCATTCACAATAGTTGGGGGGAGGTTAGAAGGTCACCCGACATCGAGTAAATAGAGGTGATTATTTTGTCAGTTGTTTGGGTACAAAGACGAAGAGCCATGAGTTTCCCCACCCTTTCACCATGGTCAAAATAGGATATTTTAGAATGAAGCATTAAGAATTCAACCTTTTCTGCTATTAATTGATTGTATTGGGCATGAAGAGATTCAGCTTTCTCCCACTCTTCTATAGGGGCCGAAGGAAGGAGATGCCTCTCCTGATTTTCTATCTGGGCTAAAATAGAAGAGAGAGCCACGGCTCTCTGCTTCTTACACTTAGTCGCTAGCCGAATTAACTCACCTCTCAGTGTGCATTTCAGGGAAGCCCACAAAAAATCTTTTTTAGTCATGGATGGGGCATTAATTTCCATAAAATTAGAAATTAATGTTTAAAGGAGCTGTATTTGATCCTCAGATTTCAGAAGTTGATTATTCAATCTCCAAATTCTATCTCTATGTATGTTGGGAGAATGATCTAGGTGAAGATGAGCTATATGGTGATCTGAAATAACCTTTGAAGAGTAATAGGTCTGAGAAACCCCCGGAAGGTGATCAACCGTCATAAGAAAATAGTCTATCTGGGAAAAGGAGTGATGGGGGAGAGAGTGAAATGAGAATTCTTTACTTTCTGGATACTTTATCCTCCAAGAGTCTATCAGGCTGACAGAGTTCATTAACTCATGTAGGACCTTTTGTCCCGGTGATAATTTTTGTCGAATCTGACCAGATCTATCTAGGGAATTAGATAATACCTGGTTCCAATCTCCACCTAGTACCATTGGAAACATAGTCCAAGGGGCAAGGAGAGTCATAAGATTTATAAAAAATTCAGGATCGTCACAATTAGGTCCATCAATGGAGCCTAGTACCAATCCAGAGTGGCCCAGAAGGGCCCTCAAAAAAACAAATCTACCATCAGGGTCAGAAATTTGTTGTATAAGGCGAAATGGAATTCTGAGGGCTATCAGGATGGCAACCCCTCATCTACGGGAGTCAATACCAGAGCCAAATACTTGACCCACCCAATTTCTACCTAAGTAATGAATATGATTGACAGGGAGATGTGTTTCTTGCCAAAAAGCCACATCAATTTGCAAACTTTTTAAATGGAGTAGAACCTTGGATCTCTTGGCTGAAGTCTGAGCCCCTTTTATATTTCAGGAGCAATATTTAAGACTATCCATTAAGAATTATATGATATAGTGGAATAAAACATAAGATGAAGGGATATAACCAATCTTGAGTACATAAAATAAGAATATTTGACCCCTTTTCAGTGGCAGACAACCCCTTAATTATTATCCTTTCTCCCTTCTCCCCCCACTCCAAAATATTAACACCCTCATAGCTAGGACCTAGAAGACCTAGCTCTGAACCCCACAATTAGTAATAAGAGACTAAACTAAGAACAGTCCCTAACTGGGATAATGATTTAGGAGGTTCAACCCCCATGTTTGATTCATGACTGCTTCTCCTGCAGCTAAGCAATCATGCATTCCCCCTTCCACCCCAACCTGTTGAATAGGAGTTAAAGTTAACAGTTAACAATTGTCTATGCTTGAAAAACACAGGTACCTTAACCATATTCTCTACCTACCTTTATAGACAAATTCAAAAACTGTATTGTCAAAAACTATACTGTCAGATTTATTCTTTAATTAGCCATTACTGATCTGAAGGCTGTCAAATCAAACTCAATATACCTCTATATTCTAGTAAGGTATTAAAAAAATTCTCAGTAAAATTCTGGAGTTATACCATGACATAGTAAGCAGAAAAAGGAAAACAAAAGGGAAAAAAATTACATCCAGTTGCCTTCAGCTAGAAAAAAGAAAAACAAACAGAGAAAAAGGAAAAAGACATCCAACATGACCAAACCTTTTTTAGTGAACATCCTTTGTTATGAATTAAAGTATATTTAAAACCTAAATAATGAGGTAGAAACACAAATTACAAGTTGATCATGTGTCAGGGCATAACACGCCCGAATTATATGACTCTTGAGTGAAAATTAAAGTTCAACAAGCTATTATTTATAAACAATCAGGAGCAGTTCAGCTTGTTACCACACAGATGAATAGGCAAGCTCTGCAGTCATAGCATTGATCCCTGACTGGAGAGTCTGAACAAACCTGCCACAGCTGAGCGATCATGCACACATCCGTGTAATACAAATCACTCGCATTATCATATAGATGAAGCCAAAACTAAGCAATGGAGCTAGAAAAGAAAACAAAAAAAAATCTTCTCAGGCTCTTCTTTAGCCTGACAGGTCTGCATATTTCTCTGAGAACAGAGATCTAGCTCCGAAACAAAATTTTAATGGAGCACTTCAAGGCGGGGTGAGCAAAAACTCCCATAAGGGAAAAAGCAGGACCTGACATCCACTGGATCAAAAGACCGCGAACTCGCCTCCAGAAGCCCTCCAAATTAAACTTTTCTTTAAGACAGACACCAGAAACAGTCAATTAGAATTTAAACTTGCATCCAATATATTTTGCAGACAGTTCTAGATTCTTTGTAGGAGGATATAGTGATGAAGCCTCAGCGTGAGGTAAAAAGATTCGGGAAGAGGGTTGTAAGTTCTTTAGTTGCCTGCTCTGCATTTTAAAATGTTTTCCAACTGCCATGGTATAAAACGGATAGCCTGGCTGGATAGACCATCCAGAATTTTATTCCAGCGGCAATTAGTTTAGCAACAGAGGGATGATATTCAGCCTGTTGCTGGAGTGTAGTGACTGGTAGATCTTGGGAAAACCAGATCGGAGTTTCTTGCCGTTTGACTTCTTGAAGATCTTTAACTGCTGACAAGACATTTTGACGATCAATATAACTCAGCAGTTTCAGAATGAACGGTCTAGGTTTTACACTAGCAGGGGGTCTGGGCCTTAAGGATCTGTGGGTTCTTTCGACTGTATAAGCCATTGAATGTGGGGGGGGGAAGCTATTTTAATCAGCAATTTTTGTGCAAACATAACAGGTGAGTGACCCTCTACTTCTTCTGGAAGACCAAAAATCACCAGGTTGTTACGCCTGTTTCGGCCTTCCAGGTCTTCCAATTTTAATTCCAGTTTATGTAGTTTATGGCGGATAGAAATCATTTCTTGTACCGTTCGGGCTTGCCATGATTTGAGTGAGGATGTACGGGCGGAGACATCTGAAAGTGCCTTGTTTGTTTCTTTCAAATCAGATTGTATCTCTTTGAAATCAGTGGCAAAGTCTGAAAAAGCTGCTTTAAGCGGGGCCTTTTCAGCTAAGAATCTGTCTTCCGAAAGCGGGGCTGCAGCCATGGGAGGTTGAGAGCTCTTACCAGTGCTGGTGGTATGCATTTTAGCTCTTTTCGCTTATTTGTCTGGAGTAGTAGGCAGCGTTCTGGACCGGAGGGCCTGTTTCATTTCCGCCACCATTTCTCTTGATTTGCACTGTTTAAAATGTTTAATTTGATGTCCGGTTTTTACCATGACGCAGAGAAATTCTATCTGAATCAAGTTTGAGTGCTCAAGCGAACGATTTACTGAATTCTAAGCAATTAGCCTTTTGAGGTGTAAGTGAGAGCACAATGCGTCCGCTAGGAAGAAGGCATCACGTGAGCCTCGATCCACTTTGCACTTTTTGCATTGAAACCAAGCTGCTAAGTGTGAAACCATTCCTCCAGTTTTGCCAAATCCTCCTGAGTACTTTTCCTTCTCCCTCAATCTACCTCCAGCACAAATATTTGTATCATCTGCTGAAGGCAGTCACTGCGTTTAATTTCTACTGCAGTGCTCGGATATGAAAATATTAAACAGAACTGGTCCCAACACCGAGCCCTATGGTACACCACTTGTTACCGCCCTGGGTTCAGATGTCTTGCCCCCACTACTACCTTCTGCTGACTACCCTGCAGCCAGTTCTTGACTCATCTGACCAGTTTCCTCCCTGCTCCCAGACTCTTCAACTTGCAGGTCAGCCTACCGTGTCAAATCAAAAGCCTTGCTAAAATCCAGGTAGAGGACATTCACCGCATGTCCCCAGTCCATTGCCTTCATAACCCAGTCATAAAAATCAATAAATTTCATCTGGCAGGATCTGCCCGAGACAAACCCATGCTACCTGCTGACCTGGAGATTGCTGTCCTCAAGAAATTGCACCAATCTTTCCTTGAGGATTGTCTTCATCAGTTTTCCCACAATTGCAGTAGGGCCCACCAGTCTAATTCCCCGGTTTGTCCTTCGTCTCACTCTTATGGAGAGGTACCACATGTGCTTCCCTCCAGTCCCTGGGCTTGCACCCCGAGTTCAGAGAGGTATTGAACAGGTCCACCAAGGACCCTGCCAGGACCTCTGCCAACTTTCTCAGCACCCTATGGTGGACTCCATCCTGGCCAGGTGCTTTGTCCACCTTCAGGGACTTATGGCCCTCCCTCATCCTTTCCACTGTGATTTCCCCATCTGTGGTTGCATCTTCTCCACCCTCTCTCACCTCACCCTTCCTCTCAGGTACTGGCCCATTCCTCTCCTTGGTGAAGACTGAACAGAAGTATTAAGTACTTCTGCCTGCTCAGCCCCCTTTACTATCCACCCACTTCCCCTCCTGATCCTAACAATTTGATCCTTGCTCTTCCTCTTCTCTTTGATATATCTAAAGAAATCCTTTTCTCCTTCAGTTCCTGCACTAACCTCCATTCCCTAGCTGCCTTTGCTGCCCTTACCACTCTGCTCACATCTCTGGATTTCTTCACATATTCTTCTCTGTCTTCTGCCCTGTTGGATCTCTTGTAGGTCCAAAATGCATTCCTCTTTTCCCTCACCTTCTTCACTACATCTGTACACATCCAACTTGGTCTCTTGGCCCTGGCTCTCTTGTTCTGGCTCTTGACACAAGTTTTGGTGGCTTCAGCCAGTCCTGCCTTGAAGACTGCCCATTTTTGTTCCGTGTCCATTTCTGGGTGGATGCTTGCCATATGACTTTCCAGCATGTGCCCCATCCTGCCAAAGTCTGCCCTTTTGAAGTCCAGGACCCTAGCTTTTGTAGAGGCTACTTCCCTACCCAGACTGATTGAGAACCACACTGTGTGGTGGTCACTGCTTGCCAGAGGTTCCTCCACCGTTACATCCCTGACCTGTTCCCCATCTTCCAGTAGCAGGTCTAGTATATTCCCCTCCCTCATTGGTTCCATTATCCTCTAGGTAAGGAACCCATCCTGGAATTCTTCCAGGAAGATCTGCTCCCTTGGGCAAGTGGTTGCTAGGATGCTCCAATCCATCCCTGGTATATTAAAGTCCCCCACCACCACTGTGCTCCCTTTGCCACTATGCCTCCTTATCTGCTCCCCAAGTTCCCTGTCAGTGTTATCCTTCTGAGTCAGAGGTCAATAAAGAACCCCCAGACAGATCTTGGTCCTTTTCTGGCTGTGTAGTTGCAGCCAGATTACTATCAACCTGCCCTACTCCCCTTCCTCCTGATTACATCTGATCCCTTCCCTTATGTAAATGGTAACCCCCAGCCTTCCCTTTATCTCTATCCCCCTTGAATAGTTTGTACACTGAGATGGTTAGGTCCCAGTCACGGTGCCTGGTTGTCACATCTCAGTAATGGCAGCTATATCCACCTCCCCCTATGCCATCAATGCCTGTAACTCTGCTAACTTATTCCCCAGGCTCCTAGCATTTAGTGAAACCATTTTACATGCTGCTCTTATCCTTCCTGCTTCCTTACCCTTCACTCCAACCCCTATTTCGCCTAAGGTCAAATCTATCCCTGTGATGGGGGAGGTCCATGGGATCCCCCTCTTCTGGTGATTCCCAGCTCCAATGCCTTCCCCCTACCTAATTTAAATGATACCTTTCATTGATGAAATTCCTCAACTTCTGCTTCAGCATCTGTGAGCCTGCCCTGCTGAGGTGTAACCTATCCCCTACATAAAGATCTATGTTATCTGATGTGATACTCCAGTCCCCCACCAGTCTATGCCCCTTGGTCCAACACTGTTCCCTCAGCCACTTGTTGAAGTCACTGATTCTTCTCTTCCTGTCTGTACTAGCCCTTGGCACTGTCAGAACTTCTGAGAAGGCTACCATTGTTCCCTCTTTGCTGCATAGTTTTCCCACTTCCCTGAAGCTGCCTTGTACCTCCTCTATCCTTCTCCCTTCCAGATCATTCATTCCCATGTGCACAACAATGTGCAGCTTCTCCCTCACTTTCCCACATATCTTCCCATATGCTGCCCCACTCTACTCACAGTCATGCCTGGCATGCATTCTACCCAGATGTTACTTTTTCTGGCCCCCCCTTCCCCCTATTTTGTACCCTTAAGTATAGAATCCCCTAAAATTGTGACTCTCTGATGCTTATCCTGCTCACCCTCTTGTTTCCCTTCACTCCCCTGCCACCCAACTTGCGAGACACCCTCATGCACCCGTCCCGCCTCCCCTTTGCCTCCCCTAACCCTTGCCCTTTCCTCTCCCCCCTCACAAATATGATCAGGCTACTGACCTCCACCTCCGAACTATCTTCCATCTGTGGAACCTTCCCTTTGCACTCACTTGTTGCTCCATCCACCATGCTACCACCTCCTCCTCTGCTATTACTTCCCCACGTCTTCCCTGAAATGTGGCCCTTCCCCACTAGGAGTCCTCTCCTGTCCCTATCCTTAGCCTTTCTTGGGCTGCCTGCCACTTCCCCCATCCTCCAGTCTCCTTGCTCCTTCCTTCCTCTGAAGAGGCTGCATCACCATCACCTCACTGCACCCTCCTGTCACAGTGTCTTCTTGATGTACTGCCTTCTGCCTCCCTGCTGTGTACATTTTCCCCTGTAGTGTCTTCTCCCTGCTCCTTCCCTGTAGCTTCCCTCCTCTCTGATACCTGGTCTTCCAGACTAGCTAACATTGAGAATCTGTTTGCAGTGATAATCTCCTTTCCTTGAATGGGTCCAATCCCCCTTCCCAAAGGCTGATATCTTTGCTCCGACCCAGTCTTAGTCATGCCCCTGTGCCTGACCCTCCTCCAGTCATCACTTCCTTCCCTTGGCTGCACTCACTTGTGTGGCCCTCCCGCTGTCCCACATAGTTCCCCCTTATTTTTGCCTGTTTTGAGCTCTTTTGGATGATTCATTAGTTTCCCATCCTGACTGTGTTCCCCCCTATTCTGTCTCCTCCATGCCTCCAGTTCCCTCCTCAGCCACCTTATTTCCTGCTTCAGCTGGCCCACCTGCCAACACACCCTACAATCCCTTACCCTCCAAGCCACTCCCAGGAATATGGCTGCTCCACATCCTTGGCAACATACAACCCTTTCCAACTCTGCCCTATTTGACTGCCCCTGCACATCCTCTCCTCCCTTAACCTGGTCCTACCTCACACCATGGAACCCTTCCCCCATCTTGGGCTCCCCATGTCTGTACAGGAAATATGCGGCCCTTGAAGTTAGGCTCTTCCCTGTCTATCACTGTGGCCCGCTGCCTGCTAACCTCCCTGCTGATGCCCTGCAGATGCTACTTAAGATGCTACACTCCTGCTTCATGGCACGCTAGCTTCGGGGTTGCTTGGTCCCCTTTGAAATGTAGTTGAATCCAACTGAAAGCAAACAAATTAAATTACTCTTTAACAATCACTCGATCCCAGCCCCGCTATTGGCTGGTCCGAGTCATGTGACCACCCCTCCCCCTCCTGTGTATTTCCAAACCTCTCCCTCCCTCAGTTAAATGCTCCCCTCCTCCAAACCAAGACAAACTCATTTGTTTTGCAGTTACACTGTTTAAATCACACAGCACACATTGCCATCTCATTAAATGTTACTTCAATCCTAAAAGAAAACAAACAGCACAGAGAAAGTACTTATCTTCTAGCTCCAGCTGCCTGCCTCCCTCTGCTGAGTTTCAACTCCAACTGGACAAGGGGAAGTATGATAGGTTAGCCAAAAAGGTAACCAGGGCCATGAGGTTGGCCAAGGCGAGGACAGAGCAGAGACTAGTACAGGGGATCAGAAATGGGGAAAAAGGGTTCTTTAGGTACATCAGGGAAAGGAGGAATATGAAGGGACAGGTTAGCAGACTGAGGTCAGGGAGTGGATGGGCTGAGGAGGCCAAGGAGCAGGCAGAGGTACTTAATGAATACTTTGCCTCGGTCTTCAGAAGAGACAATGGCAGAATAGCACCATACGAGGGGGAAGGCTAGGAATGAGGAATGGGGGCTCTCTGACATTGAAATTCCTGTTGGTAGGGTGAGGGAGGCCCTTAAGTCCCTGAGAACAGATAAGGCACTGGGCCGGGATCACCTTCATCCCAGGGTGCTGAGGGAGATGGCGGATGTCCTTGTTGCACCTCTGGCAGACCTTTTTAACTCCTCCCTACAGATGGGTTGGGTGCCTCAGGATTAGAGTATGGATCATTCCATGCCTATCCACAAAAGCGGCTCCTGGGAGGAGCCGAATAACTAAAGGCCTGTCAGTCTGACGTCGGTGGTGGGCAAGATGATGGAGGCCATCTTGAAAGAGAGGCTGGAGGTGTTCCTGGAGGCACAGGGCCATCTGGATGATCACCAACATAGAAACATAGACTTTGATGGCAGATAAGGACTGCTTGGCCCACCTAGTCTGCCCATTTCCCTACCTAGAGGATAAGCTGTAGGTCCTGTTTAACCAACAGCCTATTTCTTCCTACCCCCAACAAAAATTGCCTTATGTCTATCCCATGCATTCTTGAATTCTCCCACAGTTTTAGACCCCACAACCTCCTCAGAAAGGCTGTTTCATGCGTCCACCACCCTCTCCGTGAAAAAATACTTTCTCACATTGCCCCTGAGCTGTCCCCCCTCTATCTTCAAATTGTGTCCCCTTGTTCTTGCACATCTCTTTTTCTGAAAGATGCTACCCTCTCGGACTTAGTTGATTCCACTGAGATACTCTAAACGTTTCTGTCATGTCCCCCTCTCTCCTCCTTTCCTTAGGGTTACACATATTAAGCTCCTTTAGCCTCTCCTCGTATGGCTTCTCTTGCAGACCCTGTACCATTTTAGTTGCCCTCCTCTGAACTGCCTCCATCCTGTCTATGTCCTTGAGGAGATGGGGTCTCCAGAACTGGATGCAGTACTCTAGATAGGGTCTCACCAACTGTCTGTACAGGGGGATAACAACTTCCTGTTGTCTGCTGGTAATGCCTCTCCCTATTCATCCCAGTATCCCCCCAGCCCTCCCTACCACCTTCTCACATTGCTTGACAACCTTAAGGTCATCTGATATGATTACCCCCAGGTCCCTTTCCATTTTTGTTGTTGTTACTACCTCCCCCCATTATGTAATCTTCCCCTGGGTTTTTGTTTCCCAGGTGCATTACTTGCACTTCTTTGCATTGAATCCAAGCTGACATACTTCTAACCATTCCTCCAACCTTGCCAAGTCCCTTCTCATCCTTTCCATGCCTCCTTGTGTATCAACTCTGTTGCAGATCTTTGTGTCATCTGCAAAGAGGCATACTTTTCCTTCCAGTCCCTCTGCAATGTCACTTATAAAGACATTAAAAAGGACTGGACCCAGTACTGAACCCTGCAGTACCCCACTAGTGACCCCTCTTTCTTCAGAGTGGACTCCATTTACAATTACCTTCTGTGTCCTGTTGTTCAGCCAATGTTTTACCCAGGCTACCATCCTGGGACCCACTCCAAGGCTGGTTAATTTGACTACTAATCTTTTGCATGGGACTGTGTCAAATGCCTCGCTAAAGTCTAGGTAGACCATGTCTACAGCCCCTCCCTGGTCTACTACTTTGGTCACCCAGTCAAAGAAATCAATTAGATTCATCTGACATGACCTTCCCACTGTGAACCCATGCTGCCTTGGGTCCTGTGCCCCACTGGCCTCTAGGTACTCAACAATTCTTTCCTTCAGAAGTGATTCCATCACTTTCCCTACCACAGAGGTCACAGGTCTGTAGTTTCCTGCCTCTGTCTTGCTCCAACTTTTGTGAAGGGGAATCACATCAGTCTTCTTCCAGTCCTCAGATATCACTTCATCCTCCCATGATTTGTTACAAAGGGTAGTCAGTGGTGTCACTAGTTCTCTGCTTAATTCTTTTAGAATTCTTGGGTGAATTCCATCTGGCCCCATTGCTTTGTCCACCTTCAGTTTTAGGAGTTCTTTCAGAACCCTTTCTTCTGTGAAAGGACTGGGATTGACCCCCCTCTCCAGAGTGCTTCTGTTGATTGGAGTAGGCACCTCCCTCACTTCCTCTTTTGTGAATACTGAACAGAAGTATTCATTCAGTATCCGTGCTTTTTCACTGTCACTCTCTGCCCACCCACCGTCCATTCTATTCAGCCTCACTATCCCTCCCTTTGTCTTTCTACGCTCCCTGATAAACCTATAAAAGGTTTTATCTCCCTTCTTAACCGAGTTGGCTATCTTTTCCTCAGTTTGGGCCTTTGCTATTCTGACTACACTCCCTGCTTCCTTCTGCCTTAACTGGTACAGTTCTCTGTCCTGCTCCTTCTGTGTTTCCTTATACTTCCTAAATGCTGTCTTTTTCTCCATAACCTTCACCACCACTTCTTTTGAGAACCATAGTGGCTTTTTCTTTCATTTTGATTTGTTTATTTGCTTCACACAAAGGCTTGTTGCCTCTGTGATGGCAGTTTTGATGTTTCCCCATTGTTGCTACACCCCTCCTTCTAGCCTGTTCGCTAGTGCTTTTCTAAGGCACTCTCCCATCTTGACAAAATCAGGCCTCCTGAAGTCCAGAACCCTCACTTTTGTATGGCTTGACTCTGTAGCTGAGTTTATCATGAAATACACTGTTTGGTGGTCACTTGTTCCCAAATGGCTACCCACTTCCAGATCTGAGATCCTCTCACTGTCCCCATTTGAGAGTATGAGGTCTAAGATTGCTCCCTCATGAGTAGGTTCCAAAACTAGCTGTCTGAGGCATGCCACCTGAAGGGCATCAAGAATGGCCCTGCCTTTGGATGTGGCTGCACAAAGGTGCTCCAGTTAACATCTGGCATATTAAGGTCCCCCATCAATAGTATCTCCCCTTTCTCTGCCATCCTAAGAATGCCTTCTATCATATCCTTGTCCATTCCCTCCCCCTGACATGGGGGTCTATACACAACCCCTGTGTGGATTGTGGTGCCCTTTCCAGTCTCCAAGGTGACCCACAGTGTCTCCTCTCCTCCCTGTTTACTCTTTTGTTCAGTTGCTTTTATCCCTTCCTTTAGATAGAGAGCTACTCCTCCCCCTCTTCTCTCCTGCCTGTCTCTCCCGTAGGTTATGCACCCTGGTATGTTAATATCCCTGTCATGGTTCTCTGTGTACCATGTTTCTGTGACTGCTATGATATCCAGGCATCCCTCTTCCATCAAGGACACCAGTTCAGGGAGCTTGGTGCCCAGACTACGGGCATTGGTACTCATTACCCTCCATTTCTTGATGGCCTTACCCCTTTTTGCCCCATCCCTGTCCTTATTGCATTTGTCACTTTCTCCATTTACCCCTGTGCTTCTCCCTGTTGACATCTCTATGTTGGAGTCTACCTCACTTAGTATCCTGATTTTTTGGGGGGGCTAGGATTTCACTGCTCCTTTCCAGTGCCTCCCCCCTTGGCTAGTTTAAATCCTTGCCAATGAAGTATTTAAACCTATGACCTAGGATCCTGGTTCCCCTCCTGGACAGATACAGACCATCATGCCAGTATAGGCCTGCATCCATCCAGGTGGACCCCCAGTCCCCAATGAAACCAAATCCCTGAGCTCTGCAGCAGTTTTTCAACCACTGTTTGAATCCCATGGTGTGGAGCACCCTAGCCTCATCCATGCCATAGACAGGTGGCACCTCCGAGATGGTTACCATGTGTGCTATTTGTCTAAGGCCCCTCCCCATCTCCACAAATGCTTCTTGCACTGCTCTGATCCCTTTCTTAGCCAGGTCATTTGTCCCTAGGAGGACAATGACATCCAGCTCCCTCCCCTGTGCAGCTGCTCCTGTGATCCTGAGGATTCGCTCCCTGTCCCTCCAAGCCATGGTGCCAGGCAGGCACCTTACCTCCCTCTCCCCTTCTTCCCCCAGTTCTACCTTCCTAACAATGGAGTCCCCCACCAGGAGTTGTTTCCTTCCCCATGGCATCATTCAGGGCAGATCATGTCATACTAACCTTGTTGAGTTCTACAATTGGGTGACAAAGGCGCTGGACTAGGGAAGGCTAGTAGGTGTCCTCTTTCTAGACTTCAGCAAGGCATTTGACTTGGTGCCACACCCAGGGTCACTGGATAAGCTGGGGGGAATGGGGTAGGGGAAAGTACTTTGAGGTGGGTAAGGAACTGGCTAACTGGGTGGTCTCAGAGGGTGGTGGTCGGGGGGAGGTATCATCTCCAAGGAGGGTCATTACTGGGGTCCCACAAGGGTTGGTGTTAGGCCCATTCCTGTTTAATGCTTGTATCTCAGACATCAGAGATGATATCAGGAGTGAGATGAGCCTCTTTGCTGATGACGCGAAGCTGGGGGCAGTGGTGGATGGGAATGAGGGTAGAAGAGCCCTACAGAGGGATCTGGAGACTCTAGAAAGGTGGTCATGCATTTGGAAATTGAGGTTTATTGCCAAGAAATGCAGTCTTCTCTACTTGGGGCTTAGGAATCCAGATCATAAGTACTTTTTGGGTGGGGAGAAACTGCAGGTTTTGGGAGGAAAGGATCTTGGGGTGGTCATGGATGCCAAAATGAGTAACTCTGAGTAGTGTAGGAGGACTGCAGCTAAAGCAAATAAAATGCTCAGGTGCATTGCCAGGGGGATAACCTTGAGGATACGGGAGGTGCTTCTCCCTCTGTATAACTGCCTGGTCAGACCACACCTAGAGTATTGCATGCAGTTTTGGTGCCTGTACTTAAACAAGCATTTGTCAATGCTAAATGTTGATTGCATTGGTCCGTTGAGTTCGCTCACTGCCCATGTGTCACTGCTCGTTCTTTTTCTCCCGGTGCTGCAGGCTGATCTTTTGTACTGGGCTCCTGCCTGCGTTGGCACATTTTTCTGCCCACAGAAAAATCTGTAGCTGTCCCAACAGAGCTCTGTTAAGGTGGGTCACTGCCTCTCTCGCACTCGCTCATTCTGTTTCTGCTGGCTCTGCAGGCTGCCCTTTTGTACTAGTCTGCTGCCTCTGTTGGCTGCTTTTTCTGCCCACAAAGAAATCTGCAGCAGTCCTGACACAGGTCCGTTAAGCTAGTTTACTCCCCCTCTCTCGCTCGTTCCATTTCTGCCAGTGCTGCAGGCTGGCCTTTTGTCCTGAGCTCCTGCCTGTGTTGTCACCTTTTTCTGCCCACAAGGCAATTTGCAGCAGTCACGATAGAGGCCTGTTTTATTTATTTTATTTGTTTTTGTTAACCAGGTAAGCACACTAGACAAGTGCCTATTTTCAGGTGTGACCCAGGAGATTACAGAGTACAGGAGAAACATAGTACATTGTCAGGGTAACATACAAGCCCACATACAAGTGGTACCAGAGTACAAGAGAAACATGATACAGAGTCAGGGTAACCATACAGGCCCACGTACAAGTAGGTGGGACAGCACACAGTACACATTGCATTCTACGGTAAAGAAGGCAGTACATCCACAGGGTACATTAGCAGCATGGAGAGGTAAAATCAACAGGTAACATAAGGCAGAGTGTAGGTATGTCAGCAAGATACATACTAGTATTGAGAGGCAGAGAACAGCAGGAGGACAACTGTGGTGAAGTCAACTTCCATGAAGGAAGAGTACAGACATACAGTTGCATGCCCTGAGGGCAGAGCATGAGAAAGTGGGGTCATCAAAGTGCAGCTAGGGAGGGAGCTAATATGTAAGGGAGCGCCTCTCCAGAGGATGGGTGGAAAGTGCTTAAAGCAGGAGTATCAACAGAGAGTGGAAGAGGCCATTTTCACAAGGAGGAGAGGGGTCAGAGTTGAGGGAGAGGCTCCCCTGGATCTATACGGCACGTACACAAGTGGAAGCCACTTTGAGGAAATTCCATAGGAATGTTTTGAAGCAGGGGTGGGAGGAGGTGGCACAAACTGGGGTGGGAAGGGTGTTCCATAGTCTCAGCACGTAGACGGAGAAGGCCCGGTCACCAGTGAGGGAGCGTGTCCTTGGGACCAGACAGACCTGGGCAGAGCTAGACCTTAAGCAGTAGGCAGGGGTTCCATGTTTGAGGGGAAGGGCAAGAGCAGAGGGGGTAGCCGTTCAGACTATATTATCTACAAAGTTGCTGAGGACAAAGGCTCAGTGTTTCTCAGGGGGAGCCACTCCAGTCGAGAATAGAGCTCACATCGATGTGTAAGGCGAGGCGCAGAGTGCGAAGTGACAGATGTTGTAAGCCGTATCCCATTTTGCTAGACTGGAGTTCGGGACAGGGGCAAAGGCTACAAGGCCATAGCAGAGCATGGGAAGGAGAATCACCCTGGCTACAGCGAGCCGAGCAGCCGGAGTGAGGCAATCCTTGGCTCTGTAGGCAAGAGTGAGCTTGCTGTTCGAGACTTGACAAATGTTCCGGAGATGCTCAGTAAGATCAAGTTGAGGATCAAGGGTCTCACCTAGGTACCTGACGGAGTCAATGACTGGCAGGAAGGAGCCATTGCCCCGATGTATAGCAAGGAGAGTAGGGCAGGAAGCGGTTTTGGCCACCGATCCGAATAACATGGTATGGGTCTTACCTAGGTTTAAGGTGAGCTTGTGTCCCATAAGCCAGTTCTGGATATGACTGAAGTCTGTGTTAAGTCGGGAGTTTATGATTGCAATGTCCTGGGAACTAGACAATACTATGAGGTCATCTGCATAAAGTGTAGTGAACCTGTATGTTGCAACGGAGGGCAGTTTGTTTATGTAAAGGGAGAACAGAATGGGACCAAGGATGGACCCCTGGGGGAACCCACAGCTAACTGGAAAAAGGGCCGAGAGGGCACGGTTGAAACAGGTGTATTGCTGTCTTCCCCCAAGGTAGTTAGAGAACCATGCAAGGGCTCGGGGCGGGGAACCGAGTGAGTGTAGAGTGGAGTGGAAGAGATTGTGGTCAACCTGATCGAAGGCCTTTGAGAGGTCAACGAAGATGGCTCCAGTCAGTTTACCTTGGTTCGTCACGGATCTGACCTCAGAGGTAACCACGGCAATTGCAGTCGCCGTACTGTTCCCCTTCCTGAAACCATGCTGAACGGGGGAGAGAACTGTTTACTCCGGAAGGTAATGGGAGATTTGTGCAGCCACAGTCTATTCAAGGAGCTTACTGGTAGCAGAGAGTATGGCAATGGGGCAATAGTTGTTCATCTCCTTGGGGTCACCATGTTTGTAAACTGGGACAACCTTGGCCACTTTCTAAACGTCAGGTATAATTTCCGAGGTGAGGGAAGAGTTGAATATGTGAGTGATAGGCCGGGTGAGGAGGGGCGGCCCCAAACTAAGCTACTTAGGCTCGAGGTTATCCTGAACCACCCCCGTATGGTGGGAGAGATCGGCGAGGAGTGCTTAAGTCTCTCTAACTGAGATTAGTTTAAGGTAGAATGGTGGTCAGGGGGGGCTTGCTTAGTGGTTCGGTGGTGGAGAGATGAGCTCGTTCACTCCCCCTGTCTCACTCACTCAGTGTGTTTCTCCCTGTGCTGCTGGCTGCCCTTTTGTACTAGGCTTCTGCCTGCTTTGGCACCTTTTTCTGCCCACAAAGAAATCTGCAGCTGTCCCAACAGAGCTCCGCTGAGGTCGCTCTCTCTGCCTGTCTCACTTGCTTATTCTGTTTCTCCTGGTGCTGCAAGCAGCTCTTTTGTACTGGGCGTCTGCCTGCATTGGCACATTTTGCTGCCCACAAAAAAATCTGCAGCTGTCCCAACAGAGCTCCGTTGACGTGGGTCACTCCCCCTCTCTCACTCACTCATTCTGTTTCTCCTGGTGCTGCAGGCTGCCCTTTTGTTCTGGGCTCCTGCCTCTGGTGGCGTCTTTTTCTGCCCACAAAGAAATCTGCAGCAGTCCTGACACAGGTCCATTGAGGTAGCTCACTCCCCCTCTCTTACTCACTTTTTCCATTTCTGCTGGTGCTGCAGGCTGGCATTTTGTACTGGGCTCCTGCCTGCATTGCCGTCTTTTTCTGCCCACAAAGAAATCCACAGCAGTCACAATAGAGCTCCGTTGAGCTCGCTCTCTCACTCCCCCTCTCACTCGTTCATTCTGTTTCTCCCGCTGCTGCAGGCTACCCTTCTGTACTGGGCTTCTGCCTGCGTTGGCACCTTTTTCTGCCCACAAAGAAATCTGCAGCTGTCCCGACAGCTCTGTTGAGATTGCTCACTCCGCCTGTCTCACTCACTCATTCTGTCTCTCCTGGCGCTGCAGGCTGCCATTCTGTAGTGGTCTCCTGCCTCTGTTGTCGCCTTTTTCTACCCACAAAGAAATCTGCAACAGTCCCAACAGAGCTCTGTTAAACTCACTCATTCCCCCTCTCACTCGCTCATTCTGTTTCTGTCAGTGCTGCAGGCTGCCCTTTTGTACTGGGCTCCTTCTTGCATTGTCACCTTCTTCTGGCCACAAAGAAATCTGCAACAGTCATGATAGAGCTCCGTTGAGCTTGCTCACTCACTCCCCCTCTCTCACTCATTCGTTCTGTTTCTCCCACCGCTGCAGGCTGCCCTTTTGTACTGGCCCCCTGCGTGCATTGCTGCCTTTTTCTGCCCACAAAGAAATCCGCAGCAGTCCCAACAGAGCTCCATTGAGCTTGCTCACTTCCCCTCCCTCACTCACTCATTCTGTGTCTCCTGCTGCTGCAGGCTGCCCTTTTGTACTGGGTTCCTGCCTGCATTGGTGGCTTTTTCTGCCCACAAAGAAATTTGCAGCAGTCTTAACACTGCTCCGTTGAGCTCGCTCACTCCCCCCTCTCTCACTTGCTCATGCCATTTCTGCTGGCACCGCAGGCTGGCCTTTTGCACTGGGCTCCTGCCTGCATTGTCACCTTTTCCTGCCCACAAAGAAATCCAGAGCAGTCATGATACACCTCCGTTGAGCCCACTCACTCCCCCTTCTCTCAGTCGCTTGATCCTAATCTGTCCCAAACACTGATTTCCGACAGCAACTGCGGTATTCTGTGCCGGATGCGAGGAAACACATTTTGGCCAGGATGTGAAAAATGACAGCTGTACTGTTCATAAGAAGGTGTGAACAAATGCCAGTGCTGAAAATCTGGCATGAAAATATTACTAATTTGCAAACTTACAAGGGTGCGTGGAACCTGCACAACACACACTTGTAACACAGTCATTTTATGGAGTTTCATCACAAAATTTTCAACATAGGCATTTTAGGACCTCTGCTCATGAACAGTGTCAGAGTGATTTTTTAAATATGTCCCGAACACTGATTTCCCACAGCGACCACGCTATTAATAGCCAGAAGAGCAAAAACACATTTTGGCCAGGATGTGCAAAATGACAGCTGCACTGTTCATTAAGAAGGTGTGGCAAAATGGCAATGCTGAAAATCTGGAGTGAAAATTTTGCAAAGTTGTGAAGGTGCGAACGTGCATGGAAACTGCGCAATGCACATTCGTAACATACTCATTTTATGGACTTTCGTCACTAAATTTTCAACATAAGCATTTTAGGACCTCTGCTAATGAACAGTGTCACTGTCATTTTCATAATGTGTCCCAAACACGGATTTCCCACAGCGACTACACTATTCTGCGCCAGAACTGCGAAAACACATTTCGGCCAGGATGTGAAAATGAACAGCTGTACTGTTCAGAAGGAGGAGCAGAAGAATGGCAATGTTGAAAATCTGGAGTGAAAATATTATTAATTCATGATGCTATGAGCGTGTGTGCAAACTGCGCAACACATGCTAGAAAAACAGTCATTTTATGGAGTATCGTCACCAAATTTTCAACATAGGCATTTTAGGACCACTGCTCATTAACAGTGCCACTGTCATTTTCTTAATCTGTCCTGAACACTGATTTCCCACACCAACCACGCTATTCTACGCTGGAAGTGTGAAAACACATTTCGGCCAGGATGTGGAAAATGACAGCTGTACTGTACACAAGGAGGTCTGAAAAAATGCCAGTGTTGAAAATCTGGCTTCAAAATATTGCAAATTCGCAAGTTATGGCGTCTGAAACAACCATAATGCATGCTCATAAAAAAATAATTTTGATTTTTACAAATTTGCAGAATAGGCTTTTGAGAGCCCACCTCACGAACACTGGCTCTGTTGTTTTGATAATTGGTCCCAAAAGGGGATTCCGAGCAGTGACTGCTAAATCACCTTTCGGGGCTGAATAACACCATGACAGTGCCAGTATTCATGAGGAGAGGTCCCAAAAACCCCATGCTGAAAATTTGGTGCCAAAATTCCAAAAAATGCCTGAGATATGCATCAAAGTTGAAAAAGCCCTATTTATTCCATTATACAGCTTACTGGCATTTCCTTAGTTTGCGGTTGGCTTTAAAGAGTGCAGACATGTTCCTGGTCCACCGAAGAGTGTTGCGCCAGGCTCTGGAGGTAAGTATGGGGTGAGGGGGGTGTGGGGAGGCAGGGTGCACAGTGGGTGGGTGCGGGTTGTGGGAGGTGGCAGGGAGACTGTCAAAGGACCGTTTCCTTATTTACAGGTTAAAAGAAAAGACATTGCTGGACTGTTTTTGATTTTACAGGGGCATGTGGCATGCTGGGGTGGGGTTCCAGTGTGCCAATGGAGTCTTTTTGGGGAGGCAGCTGTAGCCGATGGGGGATTGGGCACCCCCATCAGCACACAACAAAAGGAGGGAGGTTTACATTATGCTGATGGGGATTGGGCACCCCATGGACAGACAACAAAAGCGGGGGGATTACACAATGCCAAGGGGGGAGTGGGATCCCCCATTGGCAACATAAACCTTGGGCCACTGAACCCAACGTGGATTGGGGCCCCCATCAGCAAACAAACACGGTGGGGGGCACATGCTACCGAGGGGGATTGGGCACCCCCTCGGTGGGGGGGCAGGTTAATATTTTTTGTGAACACAGTGGCAAGATGCCACCATGATCACAAACAATATCAGTGTTTCAAGGTTCTGCACTACAATGATGGATCGCTCCCTCATTGCAGCGAATGGCTGACACTGCAATGACAAGGTGGCCCCTGATTGCAGTGGCTGAATTTTTACAAGGTTGTGGCATGCTGGCTGAACTAGTGTCAGCAGCAGTGTGCCACAGCATTGGTGTAAGCGGGCCAAGCCTTTAAAGGCTGTGGGGGCATTGGCCACAACAGTGCCGCGCCTCCACAACTTGATTCTGAAGAAAGCTGCTGCAATATGTTTCATGTGCATGCATGCAATCAACATAAAAAGGACATTGCACTTCTAGAAAGAGTCCAGAGGAGAGTGACCAGGATGATAGAGGGCCTGGGGGAGAGAACCCTTTGAGGGGAGAGACTTGAGGAGCTAAACGTGTACTCCCCAGAGGAGAGGTGGGACAGAGGGCATATGACTGAGGTCTTTAAATACCTTAAGGGGTAAATAGGGTAAGCCTAGATAGGGTGTTCCAGCTGAGAGAGGAGGGGGGCCACCAGGGGGCATTCTATGAGACTGGTTGGCAGGAGGATTGGGGGACACTAGGAGATGCTACTTTAATGAGAGGGTGGTGTACCCATGGATTGCACTGCCTGTGGAGCTGGTGGCTGTTGATGCAGTGGAGGTATTCAAGAGGAGCTAGGACATATATAAGGGGAGGATGAAACTGAGAAATGCCAGATTGGGAGGTGAACTTCTGTTGGGGGATGGGGTCAGGGGGATTGACTGGGGAGGAGGGGAGGGCAGCAATGGTGTTATGACCGGGTGCTGATTTTTTGAGCAGACTCGAAAGAACTTTAGGCCTACTCCGCTGGCATCTTAGTATGTTAGTATGTAAATCTAATTTGAGGTTACCACCTTGAAAGGCCAAACATGGAAAAGATAGATTCTCATTTCCAACAGCTGAATGATGGAATATGCAGCCTAACTCAATACTCAGTGCCAAGTGATTATTATTAAATGTTAAACATCTATTAAGAATGTATCTTTCTTCTTAATAGATATGAGATTGCTTTTTTACAGTGTATTTTGCACCATGTGTTAAGATATGATAGTTACTAAGTATTACATGTTATTTGTTGTAATGATTCTTTCTTTCTTTCTTTCTTTCTTTCTTTCTTTCTTTCTTTCTTTCTTTCTTTCTTTCTTTCTTTCCTCTCTCTCTTTCTCTCTCTTTCTTTCTTTCTTTCTGTCTCTTTTATGCAGGATCCAGGTCATTCTTGTAAATGAGCTTTGTTGTCCACCAAATCAACCCAGTTACTAACTAACTAACTAACCAACTAACTATGCATTTTTCGCCTTGATTGGGCACTATGTTTAATGCTTTCTTGTGAGTGGAAGGGCAGGTTTTTGTTTCACAAACACTGATTTAGTTGTCAGAGGGTTTGTTTCAGAATTTCTTAATCTGTCCAGACCTCCTACAGAACAAACTGAGGGACTTGCAGATTCTCCTGTTCTTGAAGTTTTAAACCTTTAAACCAATTAATCCATTAGTAAATGCATAACAGAAACATGTTGGTGACATCTAAACTATGTATTGTCTGTTATTTAAAATGCACTTGAATTGCTCTGTTCTTGTTATTTGCAAAGTAGACTGGGTTACATTTTAAAAAGACTGACACCCTACAGTTGCAGCACTTTGGTGCCAGTATATAGGTATATGGACCATTGGCCATTTGTTCCCATTTGGTTACTTGCAAGAAATGGGTCCAACTCAAATGGATGTAAATGGGGACAAGCACTGCAGATTATGCACTTTTACAAAACCACCCACTGACTCAGGAACAACTGTGCGACACATCACCATATCCCAGGGCTAAACACTGCACTCTCCTTAAAAAATCCAAAACCTTGAGGGTGCAATGCATACCCATGTGATATGGTAATCTGTGGTACAATCATGTCATACTGGTGACATCAAGACTAATTTCAGGCCAAAAAACTATGCTTGAAGATTAAAGGAACATGACACCATGTAAAGGATTCCTAAACAATAAACTGAACAGCTGTATCAACACTGGGGGATTGATGAGAAGTGCATAATGAAATATTGTGTATTAAAATAACATGTACTGCCTCTTTAAAACACTTCATTTAAACTCTTTTGTACCCGTCCTCCCCCAGCCCCCCTACACACAAACACACACACACACACACACACACTTTAAAGGGTGACTTTGATCTGGGGGAAGAGGTTGACAGTAGTCCTTAAATCTGAAAAGAGGACTGGACAGGTGGCACCAGCTGGTGGTGCACTGCACTGATACATCAGAGACCCAATATCAAGAGCCAAGCCTGAATCCTCCATCTAGGGCCAGCTGGATCTCTAATGTGATGTGGAGGCACTGCATGTCAACTCTCATGGAAAGAAAACAAGCATCTCTCTCATAGTGGGCCCCCTGCAGGTGGGTGCTGCGTTTGTGCTGTGGGTGATCACACAGTATCGGAGGCTGCCCATATACAGGTTCAGAAGCAAATGATGTTATATATTTATTGGACCAACATAGATGTAACAAAAAGAACAAAGTGCTTTCGCTTTTGGACCAAGCCAGTCCTTTCTCAGAAGCTTAATGACAGTTATTTAGAAAATCCCATATTTGTAACACCCAGATCATGCAGAAAAAACAGAAACAATTCTCACTGGTTTAAAATACTCATTTAAAAAATAACAAAAGGAACATCAGAGATGTTAACTAGTACCAGTTCAGCTACAACTGAAAAACCTAAAGATCAGATGTGCAATAGGCAGGGAGTACACTGCACATAAATTCAAATGACTTAGAGATACCTTCATGTCTGTTTTTGTTACATCTACATTGGACCAATAAAAGGTATCAAATCATTTGCTTCTGGATCTGTTCTTACAAGGACCAATACGGCAAAGATTAAATCTATATATCATATACTGGTTGGCACCCTGGGTGACCATATGCTGTATGACTAGGAGGTGGGAGGATCGGGCATTAAAGGAAAAGAACCCCACACAAAGCAAGGAAGGAACTGGCCCCACCCACATCAATGCCATCAAATGCCTCCGGCTCCCCTTCACTCCATTTTAGGCTGCTTCTAGTCTACTGGCATTACACAGGTCAGTCATCAGGGCCCCACCATGTGGTTAAGCTACAGGGTAACTTAAAGAACAAGAGCAGATATAGACAGAGGAGCAAGGAGATAAGTAAGTGTGTGCAGGAGGAAACTGAGCTTGTGAGAGTCTGAAACGTACTGAATCAATATATGTAACATCACCTGTGTCATAGGAAGAAAATTAGGAAACTGTAAAAGAGAACAGTGGAATCTTTCACTGGCAGGAAGTGCTGGGACAATTACAAGCAGTAGAACCTAAAAAGCCTTCATGTTTGCTTTCTGTAAATTACCTTGCTAAAATGTAAAATGTTCTATAGTCACTAAAAACCAAAATGCCTGGATTATGACAATAAAATAAACACAGGTTCAGTCTTCCTCCCATTATTTTATATAGAGCTAATCTGTAATTCTCTGGGTAAATATGTGTACAGAGAAACAGTGTTAATGCTTTTAGAGATCTGGAATATTATTTGCTCAATGAAAAACCTCCCACAACATCAAATAAAAAATGTCATCTAAATTGTAATGAGGTACTAACCATTCTCCAGTGGAATAAATGTCCTACAATATGTGAATAAAAGGAAATCATAAAACGCTGTCTGTGGGACCTAAATCATTTAGAGACATAATTGCCAGAGAATCATTTTAAGGATATTACTGCTTGCATAAAATGGCATTTATTTTGAGAGTGGGGTGACTCAGTGGAGAAGGAACTTGCCATTTACCCCAGAGACCTAGTTTTGAATCTTAGCTCAGGTCACAATATGAAATAAATCTGGTAGTCTCTGCTCAGGTCTTACTGTTTATTGAAAATTATTCCACATTATCCTCTCCTTCTACTCCCTTAGAAACTGCAACCCCCACTCCATCTCCTTTCCCCATGTAAAAACCTTTGTCATGCAGATTGCTTTCTCCTATAAACATGCCCTGCTCTGTTCTAGCCTCGGCCCTGCCCCCACTCCTCCCCTTTAGGCACTGCATTCTTCACTCCGTGACTGCATCTCTCATACCTGTTCTAGCACTTGACCTGCTCCCCCCTTTCTCCTCCACCTCTAACCCACAAATTCCTCATCACCTTAGCCCATACTACCTGTACTCTTCAATCTAGAACTGATTTTTCTGTCCCGGACTAGTATTACTGCTTTGTTCACTCCCCTCCCAATAACCACAAACCAATGTTATCACAATATGCACTTTTTACCATTGTGTGATGCCCAGCAGTCCCATGCAATAGCAGTCTGCATGTCTGTTGTTTTGCACTCTGTCTCATTTTGCACAACTGCTTGTATTTATATTTGCCCACTGCTGCTACTTTCTATTTTATGCACTTTTTGCACAAGTATTTTTATTGTTTTTCCATGCACTCTTCCCCCAAAAATGCATCTGAAATGAGCTGTTCTCACCTCAACATGCCTTTCAGCTGAAAATGTTTAAATAAATAAAAAATTAAATACAGTAATACAAGGACTTGTAAGCATACTGCAATCCGACAAGCCCAAACTCTTGGCTGGAATCTTTCGTTGTTTGTTCATTCTGTTCTGTTTGTTTATTTTGTAACAAAAGGATATTTTTCTCCTTGCTTACATTTTTTCAACTTCTTTACACTGGATCATATTACATAACTGCTTATAGGCACTCCAGGGTGTCTGCTGACATGGGATATCTTTTGGATTTGCCTAGTGCCATACCACGTAAGCCATGGTGTTGTCTCACAATGAAACACATTGCATCATGCCTTATTGTTTACTTATAAATTATCAGTGCTGATTCAACAAATTAACACTGAGAATTTGCTGCATGTGTGAACCTCATAACTAGAGAGGGTCTCTCATATCGCTAAGTGGAATGTTCCACTTATAACCACCTCCCAAAGAAGGGTTACCTTAGCTACCACCTGGGAACCCTTTGCTGCTTCCACCTTCTACAGCACACCTGATCTTCATGGCTGAAGCCACCTTGTTCCCTCTGGTCTCCTGGCCCTATGAACAGTTGCAAAGAGCAGAGAAGCGTCACCACAGTAGCTCTTCATTCAGCACCACCGAGCACACAAGTCCTTTACAGCCAGCAAGCAAAACTTTCTTCTGCTCCCTGAGTCCATGGACTGTGCAGCTGGGATAGGAAACACCCAGACAGCAGCTTCATTCAATGCCAGGCATGCCAGAAATCCCCATGATTGGTGAGCCACACTGAGTCCTCAATTCTCCTAGCCATACAGACACCAAACAATGAGGCCAGGAAGCACAGTAACAGCTGTGCAGCCTGTCTCATGCATCCATACCTCTCAACCTCCTGCCTCATAAATCAGGGACAAGGCTTGAAAAAATCAGGGACAAAGGACCAAAATCAGGGATACATCATCCAAACTGATGCTATCCACTCAGGAAGCTGGTAGAATAAGGGGCTTAGTGTAAAATTACATTTCTATATTAGAGCAAGTCTGTAACTTTAATGTTTGACATTAATTTGTGCTTACAATCCCCATAGTTAAGTCACGGAAACACAAATTTTATGAGGGACGGAGTAAAATTTTGAGGCAAAATCAGGGACATCCCTGAAAATCAGGGACAGTTGAGAGGTATGCACTCATCTGATCCTACAGATTTGCAAACTGAGTCAGAGAGCAATGGAAGACACCATAGCAACTCAGAGCAAGATCAACCTCATGACCAAGGCCATTGATTTACGGTGATTAAAATAACCTCCCTACCTCATAGTGCTTCTTACCCTTAGCATCTCCTTGAGGGCTAATTTACACCCCCCCCCGCCTCTGCACACCTGAGTCTTGTCTCGGAGGCCGTGATAATGCATCCTGCCCAGTCCAGAATTTGCTCTTGCCTTGTTTCATTGCCTATTTGAAACTTCATTGTTGTGACTAATTTGACTAATATTTCTTTGCTGCTATGTTGTGTTATTTCCTCCTTGACTGTACGGGTTTTTATGCCCAAATTTCTATGTGAATTTCATTGACTGTTATTGCCCTGGCTGCACGTATTCATTAATACTGACTGTTTTGAGCTATACTATCATAATTTCACTGTACTCATGCTATGTACCTGTCTTTGATTGTTGTACTCTCCTGGGTCATGCCTGAAAATAGTAATTTCATGGCTAGTGCACCTACCCAGTTAACAAAAACTAACTAACTAAATAAATAAATGAAATGCTGTTTTCAGGACTTGAAGTTCTGTGAATTGCACCAGCGATTGTTAGTCTTCTTTCCAGCTTTTACTGGGAGCCTGCTGTCATTCTGTTAGCAATCATGTGTATAAATGATCAGAATAAAAGAAGGCTTAGTTACTACACAGAGAATTAAATGAAGCAAATTGAAAATAGTACAGGAAGCAATTATAAGAAACATGCAAGTTCTGCAGATTTACTAATCCTTTCTAAAATGCCAAATTCCATGAAATTCTTTGTTTTTACCAATGTGCAGGCAGTCCAAATTCCAGAATTTTACCTAATTTTCTGGTAAAAACTGAAAACCAGTGACCTTGCCCATGATCCTTTGTGACTGGCGAGCTGCTCAGCCCATAAATTTGCACCAAACAGGGAGCAAACAATGGAACATAGAAACATAGAAACATAGAAATTGTCGGCAGATAAGGACTGCCTGGCCCATCTAGTCTGCCTGTAAGCCCTTGTACTGGATTACTGCTTCCAACCCACCCACTGCTGTACCTCTATAGTTCCCCTATGCCTGTCCCAAGCATACTTGAATCTATCTGCTGCACTAGCTCCCACCACCTCCTGAAGCAGTCCATTCCAAGCATCCACCACCCTCTCTGTGAAGATGAACTTCCTCACATTCCCTCTTAACCTCCCACCTTCCAATTTCATGTCATGCCCCGTCATTCTTGTGGTCCTCCTGTATTGGAAAATGTCTCCCCCTGCACCTTGTTTGTACCCTTGAGGTACTTGAATGATTCTATGATGTCCCCTCTTTCCCTCCTCTCTTCCAGCAATTACATATTGAGGTCCCTTAATCTCTCTCCTCATAAGTCTTGTGTTGCAAGCCATGTACCATCTTAGTGCCCTTCTCTGGACCATCTCCAGCCTGTCAATATCCTTACGAAGGTGCTGCCTCCATAAACAGCACTACTGTGGCACACACAATGACTTATGGTCCTATAAGACATCAGCAGGGACTGGGAGGGCACTGTCTTGACCATAGGGAGAGGCATCAACAGTAGAAAACAGGAAGTTGTTATCCCTCTGTACAGACAGTTGACAAGACCCCATCTGGACTACTGTGTGCAGTTCTGGAGACACCATCTCTGCAAAGACATAGACAGAGTGGAGGCTGTTCAGAGGACGGCAACCAAAATGGTGCAGGGTCTGCACCAGAAGATATATGAAGAGAGACTAAAGCAGCTTAATATGTATACTGTCGAGGAAAGGAGGGAGAGGGGGGACATGATAGAAACTTTCAAGTACCTCAATGGAATTAACAAAATCCAAGAGGGTAGCATCTTTCAGAAAAAGAGATGTGCAAGAACAAGGGGGCACAATTTGAAGATGGGGGGGGATGTTAGAAAGTAAGCTAGTAATGTTAGAAAGTATTTTTTCATGGAGAGGGTTGTGGATGCATGGAACAGCCTTCCTGAGAAGGTTGTAGAGTCAAGAACAATGGGAGAATTCAAGAATGCACGGGACAGACATAAAGCAATTCTAGTGGGGGGTAGGAGGAAGTAAGCTGTTGGTTAAGTAGAATTTGCAGCTTATCCATCAGGTAGGGAAATCAGCAGACTAGGTGGGCCAAGTGGTCCTTATCTGCCATCAAATTCTATGTTTCTATGTTGATCAGAAACTGGCACAGAAGGACAGAAACCTATTTTGAATGCTGAAGGAAACTGGATTATATGAGGAAGTCATCTTTGTTGTGGTATGGCTGAAGACAGCAGGAGAGCTGATTAGTAGAGTAGCTGCAGTCAGCCAGTCAGAGGTCTGGTAACTACTATCAGCCTATAAGGGTATTGAGTATATGTGAAGGGATTATGATAAAGCTTTGACAGTTAGTCTTGTCAGAGGAGCTGAAGAGCATACTATATGTGTGCTGTTCTGTCTGCCTGCAGATGTTTATGTAACAGACTCTGAAGTCCCAAAACTGGTATTTCCTTCAGATAAAGTGCCCTCACAGTGCTTTGGCATCCAGGTGCATAAATTTTCTTGTATGTTGCTCCAGAGTTGTGAGGATGGCTAGCCACTGCTTTCTCAGACTGCTTGTCTGGTTTGGCCTGATAGGAGACTGAGATGCTTTAGTCTGGAGTGACAGCCTGCTCTTCAGGGGGGGTGAAAGGAAAGTCCACAGGTACATCCCAGAGGACAGGGGATATAAAAATACACAGCACAGAATCAGTATAACATGATAACTACAAGTATAAGTGCAGAATGAAAAAGCAAGGCAATAAGCAGCAGTCAAGTGCCACAGCTACAACTACACAGTGGTAGGATGGCAATTGCATGGGAAATGTCAGGGAGATGGAAAACAGGAGCAGTGGGAGAGGGAATGAGTTTCAACTGATACCTGAGGGAGCCAGGGGAGGTAGTGAAGCAGAGGGATGTGGGGAGCTGGTTCCAAAGTGTGGGAAGATGACAGGAAAAGGACAATTGCCCAGAAGAGGAGAGGGGATGAGGAATGGCAAATGTGTGAGGATCTCTGGAGCAAAAGGAGCAGGAAGCAAGGTGGATGAGGGAAAGGAATGTTGAAAGGTAAAAGGGAAGAGACCGAAAACCAATAATGGATATGAAGGAGGCACAGTAGCTCTGGTTACATGAGGGTAAAGGGAGAATGAATCAGGAGGAGTAAAGTGAGCAATGATGAGTACAATAGGGGGAGTTGGTAGCAAAGTGTAAAAAGAAGTTGCAGAGGGTGTCCAGTCTGGCCAGAGAGGTGGAGGGGGCTGTGCCATAGACCAGGTCTGCAGCAGAGCACAGCACTGCATTCTGTAATTATTTTATACCATGATCCCAGGTGCCATTCACCCAAAGCCCAAAAAGATTTTGCCAGTTAGCATATACAGGCTTAGTCATACACCTCTCCAATGGGGGTAGTTCCACACTAATGAAATGGAGGTGTCTCGTTTTTTATTTGTTTATTTTTTTCTTGTCATCAAACATAGTTTGTGGTTTTATATAGAGAATAATGCATGGGTGGGTGCATGTAACTGGAACTTCATACACACCATGGTGTGTGTTGCTACATGAACACTAAGGGCAGGATATTCAGACTGTGCCAGGCTGTGGCGCAAGCCTGGGCACAGCGCAACTTGGATGTGCAGGGGCATGGACAGGGTGATATTCAATGGAGCTGCGCTGGCTGGCATCATTGAATATCGCACCTTGGCCACCAGCATTCGCATGTGGTGCAGTGTACAGCTCCAGCTCAAGTGGCCAGAGTGGAGCAGGGGGATGCGTTAGCACAAGTGCCATTGTGATAGGCACAACTACCACGATATTTAAAAGTGCACATGCAAATGGGCCATAATGTATGCAGGGTGCAAATGGGGCCATTTGCATGTCATTATGGCCCCATTTGCATGCAGGTGCACTGATCCCCAGTGACTTGCGCCTGGAGCCCTGCCAGGCTGCAGCCGTCGGGGACCGACGCCCCCTGCACAAGCGGCAAAGTGCCCCACTGCCCAATCACGGGCTTAGGGAATGTAAATGATCATCCCATATCCCTGGTGGTCCAGTGGACCACTTGCAGCCCCATCGCGGGCAGATGTACAGTAAAATCAACCCTCCCACATCCCTGGTGGTCCAGTGGACCACCCACAGCCCGATCTCGGGCATTTGTGATAAATAACAGTCCTATATCCCTGGTGGTCCAGTGAACCGCTCGCAGCCTGATCATGGGTGCCAGTAATAAATAATGAAACACCAATCAACCTTGGTGTTGGTCCAGCGGTACCCCCTCGACCCGCCTACTGGGCCCCACCATCCCGGCTCTCCCTGGTCAGCGGTGGGCAGCAGCTCCCCACCCGGGCACCCTCCGCCCACAGACTGACACTGTACGGTAGGGCTGTATGCTCACTGGTCCACAGTGTGAGCCAATGGGCATGCAGCCCGTGCCATACTCACAGTCCAGATATGTGAATGGATCCATTCACATATCTGGACTAATATGTTCTATTGAAACTGCATGCCCATTGGCTCACACACTGTGGACCAATGAGGCATACAGCCCTACCATACGGAGTCATTCAGAGGCGCGGGCGGCAAGGTGGAGCTGCCACCCGCCTGACCGGAGGGGCAGTGGGTCGGTGGGGCCCAGTGGGTGGGTGGGAGGGGTACTGCTGAACCACCAGGGTGGATTGGTGTGTCATTATTTATTACTGACACCCGTGATTGGGCTGCGAGCAGTCCACTGGACCACCAGGGATATAGGACTATTATTTATCACAAATGCCCATGATCGGGCTGTGAGCAGTCCATTGGACCACCAGGGATATGGAGGGTTAATTATACTGTACATCTACCCGTGATCAGGCTGCGTGTGGTCCACTGTACCACCAGGGATATGGGACTAATATTATTCTACATATACCTGTGATCGGGCATGGGGGGGCTCCACCACGAAGGTGCCACCGGATCCTGATGGCCACCCACAGGGTGGGCAGCTGCCAGGTTGGCACTTGCAATGTTGCAGCAGCTCACCTGTGGGTGTCCAGCTGTTCATACTTTTTTTTTGGCTCACCTGTCTGCAGCGCGAGTAGGGGTTGCGCATGCATGGGCTCAGCACATCCTGGGCTGAATATCAGGATGTGCAGAGTATGCATGGGCACAGCCCCCCTACCTGCGCCACATACATTACTGATGCGCTCCAGCACATTGGGATTTGTGCCAGGCTCAATCCCCCTTTGAATATTGTGCCGGGGCATAACCCTTTTGAACATCCTGCCCTGGAAGCGAATCTCAAAGGGTCTATAAAATCATTACGCACTGAGCATGCATACAAAATCATATATTACACCCACCCACCATTGTATTTTTTTCATTTGCTAGTCCCACTAACTGAATAAAACTGTCACCTGTAGCTCGGGGACTGTTCAAGTCAAGAAGTCTCTAGTCATTTGGGAGAAGGACAGTGCCTGACTGTGTATTATGGGGTGGTGGGGTATGCTGGTACCTGCCTACCCAGTGACAGCATGTGTCTGGGTAAGGGAGAAAGTGTGTGGCCCTTGCCCACCTCCCACCGTATTTGTGTTGTGCACTTTGAGAGACATGTGTTTTTTTAGTTGACAGCTCTCAATTACACATAGACAGTAGCAGTAGATAATTATAACATTTCTATGTGTGTATTAAAAGTGCTGACCAATAGTGATATAGAGAATAAAGCATGGATGGGTATGTGAAATCAGAATTTTATATACTCTAGAGGTATGTGATACAATGTAAACAGCATGAACGAAGCTCGAGGGTTTTATAAAAACATCACACACCGATGGGTTGTATAAAGTTCTGGATTCCACACAGTCATCTAGGTTTTAATTTTTATAATTGCTGGTCCCAGTGATTGCTTGACAGACTGAATAAATTTTGTAGTTCGACCTGTCAGCTGTTTTTAAACAGTAGACAAAGTCTGCCAAAACATTGTCTAGCTTTGCGATTGAAAGGTTTGTGAAATTTTGATTTTCAACAGTCTGAGTCAAAATGTTTTGAAATAATTTGATGTTCAATGGCTGTTTTCTGATTGGTGTTTTTTGTTTTCTTATTCAATGACAAGATCGGTCCTGTTTTTTTTCTTTACTTTAAGGGTACTGGTTTTTGCAGAGAAGACATCAAATGGACAGACAGAAAAGGTACTGTACCACTCTAGGTTTTATTTGCTGTGGTGACAGGTTTAAATTTCATGAAGAAGCTGTTTTAAGACATGCACTTTGGGGTCTATTCATAAATGGGTGGATTGCCTATGCACCACATATCTGAGGCACATAGGCAACCCTAAGTTGGAATACCACACGGGGGGTTCAGTGGACCACCAGCAGCATTCACAGCTGATGCACAAGCCCCTAGAGCACACAATCCCCATGCTGCCTGCACAGCTACATACCATGAATTGTCAGGGGGGCATGCAATGGGGCATGCCAGCACTCCATGCCATTCACTAAGCATGGAGTGCTAGTTTTGTGGGGCATAAATTACATGAGGCAGGACCCTGACATAACTTTTACAGACCCCCAAATGGATACCTGCTGGTCGCAGTGGCAAAGGGAACCCCTACATGCTACTGCTCCAGCACATTGAGTTGCCAGGGAGGGCTGGGGACAGCCATGCAGACATTTGGCTGTCGGTGTCAGCTCATCAGATCCATGCCTTCTCAGGATCTTCTGTACACATGCAGCAGAAGATCCACTTTGGGACCTAAGACAGGCATTCAATTGGATGCCCGCCTGAGTCTCATGATCCATTCCCACGCAGCTGCACTCCACCCCTGCACAGCAGCATGCTGAGGGGGCAGGAGAATGGACAGGTGGCTGACGATAGTGAATATGGGCTGGTGTGTGTGCCTATCCCAGGGTTCAGAGCTGCGTGGGCTCTGTACCTGTGAATTGCACTTACAACCTGCATTTTCATGAATAGAGCCCTTTGAGAGGGGTCTTGATTGAATGCTTACGATTATACATAGCCAGTTGTAATGGAAAATTATATAGAGTATTGTGTATGAGCAGTCATATGTCACAAGGATATTCTTGTGTCGAGAGGTTTCCTTTGTAACAGATGACCTCAAGAGTGCAGCTCGAGAGGTACCCTGTTGCCAAGGGAACCTCAAGATGCAAGAATTTCCTTGTTTATTATAACTGCTCATACACAACCTTTTATAGTGTATTTATTTTTTTATTTTGTTTTTGTTGACTGGGTAAGTGCACTAGACAAATCCTGCCTATTTTCAGGCACGACCCGAGGGAGGGAGATATAGATGAATGCCAACTGACCTTGAACCAGATTAAGCTGTTGGTGGTATTTTTAGTGAATGAGGGAAATTTGTCCTGGACACTGTGGAAATTCCCTTACTTTTTTTGATAAGTGCCATGGGATCTTTAACATCCACCTGAACTACCACCAATCCAGGCAGATGGGACCTCGGTTTAACGTCTCATCCGAAAGACGGCACCTCAGAAGTGCAGCACCCCTCACATGCTGCACTACAGTGTCAATACTGAGCTATTAACCCAAGTGCCAGATGTGGGAACTGAACCCACAGCCCTCTGATTTCCCGGCCTCAGAGGCGAGAGTGCTACCTACTGAGCCACTGACACTGACAATGGGCATGTCAGTGGGTCATGGGTATGGGCAGTCACAGCCTAGAAAATCACACAAAACCAGCTGGAGAAGACAAGAGAGAATAGAAATGTTAACATGTTCTCTTTTTTTTAATTGACAGTGTGCTGCAGATGTTTCTGCAAGTTCAAGTTTAAAAAAAAATGCAACTTCCACTTTAACTGGATTAAGGAAAGCAACTATGTGGCAGTATTCCAAGTTGTTATGCTGCAGTACTGACATAGCTAGTGCAGCACAACAGCTGTGATGACATAGCTACTGCAGAATAACAACTCCATTCTAGTTATAGTACCAACGAGGTGAAAGATGCCCTGTTGTCAACTGTTCCCCATGCACTTTTCTTTATAGTGTATGATGGAACGTCATTTTTTGGGGGGAAAATCACTACAGCATGTTTCTGCTTCAAAACATTTTTACTGGGTTACTAGAAGGAAAAAAGAACTTCACATTGTGACGTTTTCACGCTTGACATTTTAAATGTTTAATAACTTTACATTTTGAACGTTTTAATACTAAACATTGGTACTGCCGCCGACATTGCTGCTTTCACTATGTGTCCTGTCTATGGAGTGAGCCCTAACTGTCAAATGCTGCTCGAGGACACCGTGTGACGGTCACAGTGCAGTAGAAAAAAAACGTTCTGCTGCCCTACAAACTTCACTAGTGTGTGACTACAAGGTTTCGACAACGATGGATTTCGGTGGAGAACGACATTCCACCATACACTATAACACAGTTATGTGTGTATTAAATGTGATGACCAATAATTATATAGATGATAATGTATGGATAGGAGTGTGTAATAAGTTTTTATATGCACTTGAGGTATATGATGCCGCATTAAACCCCAAAACTGAAGCTGGAGGGGTTTATAAAGGCATACAATAGTGTATGTAAAAATTCTCACACACCCCTGCTCATACATTATTTTATATAATTGATGACTATTTCGAAAAACAAAACAAAGAAGCTGAAATGTGCAGTCTAAAGAACTTTATTTAAAGGCTAAGCAAATAAAGTTTTTTATCTTCCCACCAATTATCAAATTCTCCCACACATTTACAGAACAGGGGGATCTGCTTTGAAAGATAAGTATGTACCTACAACAAGGTAATTTAATCAAATTTTGTTGCCGTTAAAAGCAACTCAAGAATGTAAAAAATGTCTAAACGTCCTGCTCCTTGTCCTTGCTGATACGCTCACAAAATTGTGTGGATGTCAAGTGCAATGAAATTGTTGGAGTGAGACCAACCTCTCTGTAATACTGAAATCCTATGGAGCTGTTTTTATTATTAGAGTGTCTTGCCTTATGTATTAAATCAAGTACATGTATCTATTCTTAACTTGTGCATTAGACTCTACCCTGTGAAAAAAGTAGGGGAAACATGGGGCCTCACAGCTTCCTCAACCCACAATAAGGCTTGTTGTGGATGGTGGCTTCTCCCTCCCCCTGCCAGGAAGCATTGCCCCGACAACACTCCCAATTAAGGATCACCAATCTGCAGGGTTCCCCAGCTCAATCCTGATCTAGGACCACCTGCATAGCAGTGTAATGCCCAATAGCTGGGCTCTCTAGACAGTCTTTATTTAAGCAGAAAGGCATGACAGGGTTGCACTATTGTAGAATAATTGCATGCTTTGGGAGGTGAGGCACGAGATGAAGCCAGGTAACTTACATAGCCAAGAAGTGCAGTTATTCTACACCACCTGGAGTGCCTTATTTGTGATTATAAAATGGTTTCACCAATTTTTCATTTTAGAACCAAGTAATGCACTGTCATGTGATCAGATTCCACAAATCACAGCACATGATTTTCCCATTCCATTTTATAATGCTGCATTTTTATTCTTGCCTGGGAAAGTGCTGTGAATTGCACACTTCCAAACTGAAGAGATAGATAGATAGATAGATTAGATAGATAGATAGATAGATAGATAGACAGATAGAGACAGACATACCATGGTACACTTTCTGTTTTCAAAGAAAGTCAGTGCAAGAGTTAGGTGACTTATTCAAAAATCTAAATTAGTGACACCCATGAAAGAGTTTATTTTGCTTGGGGAAGGGGGATAAGGAAAAGATTCCTTGATTGCTGCAGTTTTACCATCATCCTCACATATAGGAATTAATATTTGACCTTATACAGGTCATCTGTGTACGTATTCACTGTCATTAAAAATATCAGACATTCAGAGTAAAACTCAGGTGCATCTGGAATATTTTGATACTCTGAGCTCTATACTCAAACACATAAAATTGTTTCCTAATTGGATGGCACCTGTATTTTGTAAAGAGGAAGACACAGTTTTTTTAGAATAGATGAGCCATCTAGGCAATCAGGTAAGAGAATCAGAAAAGGACTACTGTGACTGGATTTTATCTGTGTTACTGTATATTTTAGAATTAATAAAGTGTTTCAAGTATAAAACGTCTGTCCTAAGCATGTTTGTTTAGGCCCTAAATAATGTGTATCCAGTAAAGAACTTGCACTGGCTGGCACAGTGTACTTGATTTGCTATAAATCTCCAACAAAATTACACTAACACGTCAATGGATGTTTATCTCTGCTCCAATTCTGAAAGCCTACTGCACATCAGTTTCCAGCATTTCCCTTATTGTAGTGATTCAGCATTGCCTGGCCCCACATTTCCTGATTCCCACTCACTGTTTAAAGAACTGATATGTAAGCAATAACACATGATGGGGTATACTTTATGGCATGATAAATGCATGCCTAGGGGCATAGTGAGTAGTGGTGGGTGAAGTTCCTAAACTTTGCTACCTGCAGTATTTCACATATAACTCGAATTTCACAAAATGATCCGCAACGCGATGTGAATAACTTCACCTTTAATATTTACATGAAGTTCCATTGATGTCAATGTATTTTGCATTAAATTTTCCTTTTTAATTGTTCTTTAAGGTGAATTTTGCAGTGATTCATGGGATGGCAGATCACATGGGCTCTAGATCGTCTTGCACAGCCTCAGTTCAGTGTAGTGCGTGTAGTGGAAAGCTGCAGACAATTTGCTCTCAGTGCTCTGAGAATCAAACCATTGATAAACCTTTAAAAAAGCATTATTGTGACAAAACTTTGTGTCAAAATTTAGTACATTGATTGCAGGAAACCCTTGTGTGTTTATATCATTGAGCATTTATTTTGAGTGACTATTGAATGTTAATTTAGTACATTCAGTCTGTCAGTGTAGAAGTGTGCTTCAGGGGAGGAGTGGATCTGTGATGAAGGTAGATTCACAGTGAGCAAGGCAGTCTTTCCAACTGTTGTTGGGTACTGTTTTAGTAGTTGTGTGTTTGTGTACACACAATAATACTCCTAGTAAGTTTTGATCATTTGCTGCTGTTTGCTGTGGTGCTTCGCATTTTTTCAGTCTGTTTAAAAGAATGGGCTGTAGTGTACTGAATTGTTAAATTTTCTGCCCATTATCTTTAGTGTGTGTGCGCATCCCATCAAGTCAAATGCATTTTATTGTGGCACCGTAATTGCAGTACTCTTAATTTCTTAGCCCGTCTGTGTTATATTTTACTGCTTCTATCTAGACACTGCTTTCCCCCATCCACAAAAGAAGGCATTGTTTTTCTACTTTTGGCTTGCTGACCACTGGTTAAGGTGTTGTTGTGCCTGTGCGGCTGCATCTCTTTAGTGTGCAACCTTCATCTGTCTGTGCCACTGCATCTCTTTGGGCCTAATCTCCATCTGTAAGTCACACTTATTTTTTGGTTTCCCATCCTTCCAAAAGTGCCTACATCTAAATTTATTCTTAATAGTCCGTGTAATCCCAAAAAATGCCCATGAAGAGATGCGCATGCAAAGATTTTTCTGACCATGGCACTGCTGCCAGTGCCAAGAGTAAGCACGGCAGCACGCAGCAGAAGGGAATAGTCAATGCAAGTAAAGGGATTTCTCAGACAATGTTTTCTACAGTGCAATCAGTCACTTCAGTGATGGTTGGAGATGTTGTTGTATCTGCTGGTGGTGGTGGTATTGAAGTTAGTGATGGGCCCGGCATGAGTGTTGCTTCAAGTTCAACCCATGCAAACTTATCTGGGTGCTAAAATGTTGTGGAGTTCGAAAACATGATTCAGAGTATAGCTGATGTCACACTGCCCGTCCCCACATTAGTTGAACATGATTCTGATCATGATGATGACTCACAGTCTCATGTTTCCAGGGATGTTGTGGTTATGCCGGTATGCCGCCAATGCCATGACACCCAGAGAGCAAAATCCCCACTGTGCCTAAATGGGCAGTGATGGGGGTTTCACTTCGAGACACTGTTCAGTGACAGGGGATAAATATTTAATTCCACTGTTTGTGCAATGTGGAGTTAGATATATTTAGTAAGGGGGCAAAGGGAGCACAGCCCCCACATTGATGGTTGGGATGTTGCCAGTTGATTCGGGGTTACATCACTGTTGGTGTTGTTGACAGGTTCCCGGCGCTAATTGGATGTCGCGGTCGGAGTTGTCGCACCGGTGTCATGGATCCGGTTATGCCTGGGCCATCCAAATATTCAAATGTTGATGAAATAATTGTGGATGATCATACTGTGTCTGGGGTTGGAACATGTTCACTACAGGACAGAATCCAAACAGTATTTGTGGATGTGGATGATGATTATGATGATGATGCTAATGACCCCAGTTGTGAACCCGGAGAAAAAGAAACTGAAGGTGGCCATGTGTAAACAATCTGTTATTAAATCACCCCCTCTTCAAAGTTTTGATGTAGCTGCATCTGTTGATGATGGTGGCCCAGTAATAGTCATAGACTGTGATGTTCAGGCAGGGTTTAAGTGTGCCCAACAACCTAAATCATGCAGTACTCCACCCATTTCAGTGCCACAAAAACTGAAGTCCAAAATGCAGCATCAGTGACATGTGAAAAGTAGGGCAACAAAATTCCTAGTGTGGAATTTTTTTGTACAAGATGAAAGTGATGAAACTGTGGCAATCCGCCAGCTTTGCCAAGCATGTGTGAGGTGTGATAAAAAGAGTAGCCATCTTGGCACTGGGGGCCAGCATACACAGCTGAAGAACAGGTACATGGCACTGCAGACTCGGCTGCAGAAGGGAGCTAATGCCATATAGGGTGTTCACCCCTTATCCACCTTAGTGAGCATGGCATCCCCTTCCTTGACTGCTAGTGGCCAAACTAGCCATGTCTGTAGAAGTGGTGAAATAGCACTGGAGGATTACTACAGGCATGAGGAGGAGGAGGATTTTGAATTGTCAAGTAGTGGTCACAGCAGCAGTGGTGGTCCATGCAATAATGCTAGTACATCAACCCCTGTGCTTAAAACAGGTAAAATAACCTTATTTGTTGGCTTGTCACCTATGCACCCCCATCACACGTCAAAAGCACCCCACCCATGTCAGTTCACAGAGCCATTTGGCATGCCACATGCAAAGTGGGTAACAATGCAGTCCATGTTGCACAGTCTTTTTTTACGTCATACGAAATGCCCACCAAATCATACGGTTGCATGTGAACTGAATGCTGCCATAGTGGAAATGCTGGCAATTGATCTTTTGTCCTTCTCCTTTGTGGAGAATGTGAGATTCTGGTGCTTTACAGCACATGCATGTCCCAAATGGAAAACCCCATCCAGGGACCTACTTCTCCACCCATGCCACCCTGGAGTTATATCAAACTGTGAGAGAGTCTGTAAGACATGCCCTTCAACATTCCTCATCACCTTACATTCATTTAAGCATGGATATGTAGACAAGTTGCAAAACGGCGGGCAGTTCCTATTTGTGTATTACTGCACATTAGGTGCAGGAACCAGGGGTTGCTTGCGATGGCAGAATTGGAAAGCAGTGAAATAAGTCAGACTGCGGTAGTAACAACCTTCATGGCATTAGACAGAATGCCACACTTCCTGCCTGCACCATGTGACCTGCAGACTGTCAGACATGTGCTCTATGGACTGTTTTTCACAAAGTTCACCTTCCTGAAATGCAACCCAAAATTAAGGCAAAGTTAGCAACGCGAAGTTAATTTAAGACAAATTTCTACCTTTTATTAAAAAACATTGTGTAATTATCTATGGATTCAAAGTTGCTAACTACACCTGAACTTCACATTAGTAGTAAAACTTTGCTGCATCTCTAGTAGTGAGGCACGAGGCCACAGGCTGAGTACCTTACTGCCACTAGGTGTGCAATTATCAGAGCATAAAGCACACCCCAGAGTATGATATTGTGCTTATAAAATGGGAATAGGTTGCAAAATGATAAAGTGAGACAGTTTTTTAAGGTTTTGAAAAGAAAACAAATTTATTAACATAATTATTGTACCTGAAAAAGTAGTTAATGGATTTTGAACTTGATATTGGGGGAAACAATATATTTATTTATTTATTTATTACAGATTCAGAGAGTACCTTTGAGTCCCGGACTCATTTACAAAGGTTCCACGTCACATAGGATATATACATATAGACATAATAGCAATGAACTCAGAGACAGATACAGATGGAATAATGGATGGTTGACTATCCACAACAAGGCTGTGTTTCCATTGAGGGAGTTGATGACATCATAGAGACCGCGACAGCAAATCTCAAGAGGTCTCACTGATGTCATCAACTATCCAAGATGGAAATGCTACCTTAGTTGTGGATGGTCAACCATCCACTATTTTATATAATATATGGCTCCTGACTTTTTTTTTCTTGTGGGCTTTTTATGGTTACCTTGGTTACTTCATTGTGCTGCCACTCCCGCTGACTCCTGCTTCTCCCTGCTCCGACTCCACTCTGACGCGATCTGTCTTTACCCCACACCCGTGAGCTCTGCATCATTTACTTTAAAATAAAATTAAAAAAATTTAAAACAATTATTCAGTTTTATGACACAGAGCCATGTGACGCTCTTTGTGTCAAAATGAGGAGGGTCCACCGATCAGTGCTCACTGAATTGCATCACCACATTGACAATATTTTTAGCATCAGAGCATCATTCAGTGAGCCAATCAAGTGGTCGAACAAGGCAAAAAAGTTGTTGTACTATTGCTGTGACATCAGAATGATAATACAACAACTTTTTTGATCTTCGAGCTGTCCTAGAACAAGAATTTGAAAGCCACCATTTTCAACATAGAATAAGCTTTAACCATATACTATAAAATTAACTTTAAAACATGTGTTGCACGGTATTAATTATTTTTATGCAGAAATAGTTAATTTCTTCTTTTCTTTCACTACTGAAGCCTATGAAATTAACTGAGACACCAGCAAATGATCAGTTTGACAGATTGAAGGGCTGGGTGAAGGACAATGAACTTTGAAATCTTTTTTTTTTTTTTCAATTCTATTTATCAGTCTGCAGTTCTAGGCATCCTTCCGAGGAACGCACTTGGCTAATGCCTCTCACTCCCCGCCTGACCTCTCGCTGCCAGTATTCTCCCCATCCAAACATTCCAGCTAGGTCAGTCCACCAGCAACCAAGTTAGCCCCGGGGGAGGGTCTGCCCTCCCTTGGCAACCTTACAGACTCAAGGCCCTACCTGGATGTCGGGTTGGTGCCTGGGGAGATCTCTGGTGCACTGAGCCAGCCATGGGATGTGGGCCTTGCCAGTGGAGCCCTCTTCATTGCCACAGGTCAGCAGAGGGTGTTTTCACTTTTGTCCCTGTGTGTGCTTCCCCTTCTCTGAAACACGATGTGCAATGATGTCATGGCGCATGGCAACCCTGCTGGCGTCTACTGCACTCACCCATTTTGTTAGTCAACCATCCTGTAATACCTCCGATCACCAGCGGGGGCTGCCAGGACACCAAACATCTCCATAGCCCTCCCTCCCTCCGGGAGAGGAGAGCTGTCTACGGACGCTTCATCATCTCCCTCCCCTGCCGACCCCCAGCAACCTGAGTCTGTAACCAGACCTGGGTTGCCGGTGTGGTGTCCAGCACCTCAACCCTCAGCGCCATCAGGCTGGCTAAACTTTGAAGTCTTGAAGTGTTATTTCAGTGGTAGCAGTTGTGGTGATGTTGTAGGAGGTGGCAGCGGCTGTAGCTTCTTGGAGCAGCATGGTTGCTATTCTGGATCTCTGTTTTCTGTGCTGATTGAAGATCTGGCACCTAACTGGATCTCACTCCAGGCAGTCCTGTCTGCAGTGCTTGCAGACCAATAGCTGTGCAAACTTGCTTCACACTTCTGGGCTGTGACAGCCATAATCTCTCGTGCCTCCAATTCTGCTTGTGACAGCAACTGCACAGCAGTTGACCTGAGGGAGTGGTTGGAGTATCTGAAGAAAAGGTCCGCCGCCTTGCTAAGTCTTGGCATCATGGATGAAAGGAAGTTTGGTCCCATAGGCTTCCTGCCGTACCATGTGCTGATGGTGCCCAGGAAGTGCTGGAAGAGCTTCTTAAGATGTCAGTAGGAGGCCTGCGCATCAGTAGGCAGCTTGGATATGTACTTCTGGAAGGTCTGCACAGGGTACGTGGGATTACCAGGTAATTTGTAGATAGAAACAGAAACATAAAATTTGTCAGCAGATAAGGAACACTTGGCCCACCCACTCTACCAATTTTTCCCTATCTTCAATATTACAGTAGACCCCACTTGATCTCCGGCTTATTCTCCCTCTGCAAATTCCTTCCCATTAACATTCCCATATGCCTATCCCATACATTCTTGAACCCCACCACTGTGTTCTCTCCCACCCCCTCAGCTGGTAGGCTGTTCCAGGAATCTACCCCCTTTCTGTGAGGATGTACTTCCTCACATCTCTCCTAAATCTACCCTCATCCAGCTCCATAATATGTCCCCTTGTTCTTGTGCACCTTTTTTCAGAAAAACCCTTTCTTCCTGTACCTTATTTACCCCTGTGAGGTATTTATTTAAAGGTTTCTGTCATATCACCCCTCTGCCTCCTGTATTCCAGGGTATAAATATTTAGTTCCTTTAGTCTTTCCTCATAAGGCTTTTGATGCAGACCCTGCATCATTTTAGTTGCCCTCCTCTGGACTGCTTCCACTCTGTCTATGTCCTTATGGAGCTGTGGCCTCCAGAACTGTACACAGTATTCTAGGTGAAATCTTAACAGTGGACTATACAGAGGCAGCACCACCTCCCTTCTGCTGGTGATATTATGCACCCCAGCATCCCACTAGCCCTCTCAGTTGCCTTGTTGCACTGCCTGGCCACATTTAGGTCATCAGAGATTATTACCCTGAGGTCTGTTTCCTGCTCAATAGTCAACAACACACTTCCCCGTGGTGTACACTGTCTCTGGGTTTCTCTACCCCAAGTGTATTATTTTGCATTTTTTCACATTTAAACCCAGTTGCCATACCCTTGACATAAAAATATAGAAACCTAAAAGACATAGAAATTATCGGCAGATAAAGACCGCTAGGCCCATCCAGTCTGTCCACAAGCCCTATACTTGTTCACGGCCTATGACCCTATTTGGTCAGTGGCTTCCCACCACTCTTTCCCACGTCAAGGTACCCTTGTGTGTGTCCCAGGTATGTTTAAAACCCCTCACTGTGCTCGCTCACACCACCTCTTTTTGCAGACTATTCCATGTGTCCACCACCCTCTCCATGAAAGAAAACTTCCTCACATTTCCTCTTAACCTTCCCCCCCTTCAATTTCATATCATGCCCCCTTGTTCTTGTACTCCCTCCACATTGGAAGATGTCTCCCCCCTGTACCTTGTTTATGTCCATGAGATACTTAAATGTCTCTATCATGTCCCCCTGCTCCCTTCTCTCCTCCAGTGAGTACATATTCAGGTCCTGTACTCTCTCCTCATATGTTTTGTGGTTCAAGCCCTGTACCATCTTGGTGCCCCTTCTCTGGACCACCTCCACCTTGTTGATGTCCTTGAGAAGGTGTGGCCTCCAGAATTGCACACAGTACTCTAGATGACGCCTCTCTAGTGTCTTATACAATGGCATCACCACCTCCGACCTTCTGCTAGTGATACCTATGCTATGCATCTGAGCATGCCACTGGCCATCACTGTAGCCTTTGTACCCTGCTTTGATACCTTTAGGTCATCTGAAATGATAATACCCAGGTCTCTTTCTTCCTTCCTTGGTTATTGTCAGCTCCTTCTCCCCCCATCCTGTATCTTTCACCTGGATTCCCTCTTCTCAAGTGCATTATTTTGCACTTTTTTTTGCATTGAACCTCAGTTGCCATACCTCAGACCATTTTACCAGCCTCCCCAGATCCCTCCTCATTTTCTCCACCCCTTCTGGGGTATCCACCCTGTTGCAGATCTTGGTGTCATCTGCAAACAGGCAGACCTTTCCCTCCAGCCCTTCCACAATGTCACTAATGGAGACATTGAACAGGACTGGCCCAAGGACTGATCCTTGAGGTACCCCGCTGGTCACCCCCCTCTCCCCAGACTGGATCCCACTTACCACCACCCTCTGCCTCCTGTCAGTTACACAGTTTTCAACCCAGTCTACCACCTTGTGCCCCATACCCAGACTACCCATCTTGTTTAGAAGCCTTTTATGTGGGACAGTGTTGAAGTCTTTGCTGAAATTGAGGTAGGTGACGTCCACTGCCCCCCCTTGTCTACTTCCTTCGTCACCCAACCAAAACAATCTATAAGATTCATTTGATGCAACCTTCCTGCTGTGAATCCATGCTGCCTTGGATCCTGGGCACTGTTTGCTTCCAGGTGTGACACTATTCTTAATTTCAGCAGTGCCTCCATGATCTTTTCCACCACTGAGGTGAGATTGACTGGCCTGTAGTTCCCAACCTCCTCCCTACTACTGCTCTTGTTTAAAGGGACTACATGTGCCCTCCTCCAGTCCTGTGGAACCATTCCTGTGTTGAGTGACTCTGTGAATAAGGCTGCCAGTGGTGCTGCTAGTTCCCTACACAGCTCCCTTAATATCCTTGGGTGTATGCCACCTGGCACCATAGCTTTGTCCACCTTCAGTTTTGTAAGCTCCTCAAGGACTCTCTCTCCAGAGTGAATGGACTGGCATCCACCCCCCCATGCATCTGTTGCCCAGCTGTGGTCCCTTACATTTCCCTTCTTCAGTGACTACTGAACAGAAGTATTTATTCAGTATTTCTGCCTTCTCTAGGTCTCCCTCCTTACACTATCCTTCATCCCCTTTGAGCCTTACTATCCCTCCCCTAATTTTTCTTCTTTCGCTGTTGTACCTGTAGAATGTCTTGTCTCCTTTCTTCACTGTCTGTGCTAATCCCTCCTCAGTCCATACTTTAGCACTCCTCACAGCTTTCCCTGCTTCCCTTAGACACTCAAGGTACACCTACCTGTTTTCCTCCCTTTGGGTCCCCATATACTTCTTGAAACTCACTATTTTAGCCCTTACTTTGTTGGCTACCTCTTTCGGGAACCATAGTGGCTTACTCCTTCTCTTCCTTTTGGACACCAACCTGATGTATTGGCTTGTCACTTCCACTATGGCACCCTTTAGTTGCCTCCACTGCTCCTCAACCCCCTCTTACCTCCCCCTTCTCCAGGGCTACTCTGATACATCTACCCATTTCAGTGAAGTCCACCCTCCTGAAATCCAATACCTTTATCTTTGTGTGACTAGCATATGTCTCTGTCCTCATGCTAAAACACACTATGTGGTGGTCACTGGATCCCAGCTGACCTTCCACCTGGATGTCTGTGACTCTGTCCCCATTGGTCAGTATGAGGTCCAGAATTGCCCTGTCCCTGGTGGGATCACTCACTAGCTGTCTGAGGCCTGCCCCCTGTATGGCATCCAGGATGTCACAGCTCCTGGATGAAGCAGCTACTGGGACCGTCCAATCTACATCTTGGATATTGAAATTCCCCAGCAGTACTATCGCACCCTTTGTTGCCATCTCATAAATCTGATCCACTAGATCAGGGGTCAACCTTAACCTTTTTTTGCACTAGCCAGCAGGGCAAGTTGATTCAAAATCGTACTAGCCCACAAAAGGTTGCACTAGCCCTTAATTATAATGGTGCATTTTGATCACTTATACATGAAACAATACAAGCCAAAAAATACTTTGATTATTGCACATTTATCCTGCTCCCACATTGCTTCCAGCTCCCCAGCAGAAAAAAAAACTGCAATGCCATCACACACAGTGAGCGCCCCCCCATTGCTTCGTACCATGGCCTTCTCTCTTCCTATTTCTACCCCCTCAACCAAACCAGAGGACATCACAACAGCAAATGTTCAACCAAGCAGTTCTAGCTCTGCATACACAACAGCTGACATCATCATGCACCTCACCACACTGTCACCACCACCCATGGGACAATGAACAGAGTCAGGCAGAGAAAGACAATCTCAGCCCCAACCCTATAGTCAACTGGAGACCTGCATTTCTGGAAATCTTTGTACAGTCTCAAGTGAATCAGGAGCACATCTAAGATTTCTTTTGGGGTGGGAGCTAAACAATCCTAAGGGGCTTGGGAAGTAGACAACTATGACATTTTTATTTTTAAAAGCATTGATTTTAATATGCTCTGCCACAACAATAACCGATTTTTCTTTAACATTGTCCTTTCATCAGCCCAGGGAAAACCGTACACAGGCATAATGCTATACTATCTCTATTTCTATATAAGATGATCTATGTATTCCAAGAATGCCTATTTTAAGCTTTCAAATTATGTATTTATTTAGGTTTATTTTTATATCATACATGATCTGAAGCTTTGTTTTTAAGATGAAAGGTCATGCTGGGTGGGATAAGGGTGGGACTGTATGGATGGAGATGGCTGGCATGGTCCATTAAAGAAGAGTCAGGGACTCCCTACCTTTGCCAGTAATGGCAGCTATGGATCTGTGGGTGGTCATTTCAGAGTCTGGACTGCAGTGGTATCCAGGAAAAGAACAGAGTTAAGAGATTTGGAGGTGAGAGGGAAGTTATGATGAGGCTGGGATAAAACCCACCACCTACAGGGCTGACCCTGTATACCTCCTTACATTTTGTCACTGAAATGTTGGATACAGACACTCAAAATGTAGGGAAATAAGGGGCACTGGTCTTAATAATATGGGACAAATTGTTAAACAGAGACACATCCAGAAAACTGGAAGCTAGTGACTTAACAGCACTCTACCCTTGATCACTCCCTGGACACTAGCTGAAAGTCCTAATAGTGGAGTGATAATGACTCACATTGAGTCTTTTGTGGGATTCCCTTCTTGAACTGCCAGATAATTGCAGCTCTTAATGAGCTGTTAATCACACCAGGCCATCTGAAACATTGAGAGAGATTAGCATGAGGACTAGAGTCTGCTAAAGTAGAGACTTTTTTAACTTCATTAACAGCCATGAAAATCTGCACTAGTCAAGACGGGCAAGTAGAGAGTTAGCTGCACTAGCCCTGGTCAATTTGCACTAGGGTTTGGGCTAGTAAAACAATGTTAAGATCGACCCATGCACTAGATCCCTATCCCCTTCCTCCCCCTTCACTGGAAGTCTGTAGATCACCCCTGTGCAGATTGCTGTGCCATTTCCTGGCTCAAGGGTGACCCACAGTGCCTCTGTTTCCCCCTGTCTACCTTGTACCTCTGTTGCTTTAATGTCTTCTCTTACATACAGGGCCACTCCCCCCACTTTATCTACTCCCCCATCTCTCCTGAATAGGGCATACCTTGGAATACTCGTGTCCCAGTCATGATTAGCAATGTACCAGGTCTCTGTGTTGTTGCCACTATATCCAGGTCTGCCTTTACTAACAACGCCTCCAGGTCTGGAGTTTTATTTCCTAGGCTTCAGACATTTGTAACCCTGGCCTTCCATGGTTTGCTGCCTGCCACCCCATTCTGGTTGTTCTCCTGCTTTCCCCCCAATCCCTTTCTCTTTTCTATGTTGCATTCCTATCCCTGCCTTCACCTTTGTAACCGGTATTGGTGTCCCTGTCTGTATCCTACATTCCTGTTCCTGATTTCTAGCTGCATTCATATCTGTGTCCTCCTTTCTGTCAACATTAACCTATGGGTGTGGGTGGGATGATTTATCCTGCTCCTTTTCTCTACCCCACTTGGTTAGCTTAAATGCTTTCCAATGAAGCATTTAAACCATTCACTGAGGACATTGGTCCCCCTACTGGAAAGATGCAGGTCATCGCCCCCATACAGGTCTGCATCCCCCAGGTGGGTCCCCATTCCCCAATGAAGTCAAAACCTTACTCTCTGCACCAGCCCTCCAGCCAAGCATTGAAGTTCCTGGTGCAGAGATCCCTAGCCTCTCCCTTGCTGTGGACTGGCAGCACCTACGAGAAGGCTACAGAGTTTGCTACCTGCCTCAGGTGTCCATAGTTCCCTGAACTCTGTCTGTAATCTTGCTATGTCTGTCTTGTTCCCAGCTATGTCATTTGTCCCCAGATGGATAATGACATCGAGCTTCCCCCTCTTTGCTACCGCCCTAGTGATCCCCTGGAACTGTTTTCTATCCCTTTTAACTGTGCTTCCTTGTAGGCACTTCACCTCCCCTCCCCCTCCTCCCCTCTCTTGCTGGACCTAGCTCTACTCCCCAGACAATGGAGTCCCCCACCAGGAGTATCTTCCTCCTCTTTTGTGGTCCTCCACCTCCCACCCTTGGTGCTCCATTCCGGAGGCCCCGCTCATCCTCCCTGGGTGCAAGGAAATAAAATCACAGGAAATAAATGCCTTACGCATTGAGAAAATTTTGTAGATAACCCTTCTCTCTTCTGTTGGGTTGGGCTCCACTTGAGCAAGATAGGTAGTTCCATCTTATGCAGGAGAATTCTCTCACACATTAGCAGCTGTTTAAACTGACATCAGGGGGGGAGTTTGGGGTGACATCCAAGACTCTAGCAAATAAGCCCCCAACATCTAAGGTTTGCAAAATATTATCTCTTAATGCAAGGTCCTTAAACTTGTTAAAAATCTCCGAGCTTCTAACCAAAATTCACTTGCTGGTTATTGACATAATTTCAGTAACAGAGACATGGTGGGACCCAGATTCAACCTGGATGAAAGACATATGGGCTTTAAATTATACCAAAAAGATAGATTTCACAAAAAAGGAGGTGGTGTATGTCTATACTAAAGACACAATTCATTCACATGAATACCCGCATACTTCACCAACAGAAAGCATATGGGTAGCCATTCAGTTTCAGGGACACCCACAACTAATCTTGAGTACATGTTATCACCCACCATCCTCTTATTCAGAATATACAAACACATTAATACAGGACATCAGCCACATGACGAATAAAGGCAATATCCTGATCCTGGGAGACTTTAACATGCCGTCCATAAATTGGTTTACTACTAACGGCACAACACCTGTCAAAAAACCTTTTATTTCAACAATAAATGAATTAGGGCTTGAGCAAACTGTTCAAGAACCCACTAGAGGATGTAATATAGTAGACCTTATGATTACCAATATTGAGGACAAAGTCTTAAATCTTTCAATATCAGACCCACTAGGGAATAGTGACCACCATACCATTGTATTTGATCTACAGTATGAATCTAGCATAATAGTTAATAATGCTCAGGTGTATAACTACCACAAAGCCAACTTTGAGGCAATAAACAACAGCCTAAAAAATACCCCATGGGAAAAAATTTGATCACCTTTAACCCTGAAAGACTCTTGGGTATTTGTTAAAAACAAGGTAATAGACCTAGAAAAAGCCTATATTCTAGCCCGAATAAAATATAACAGTAAAGGTAAAATCCCTTGGAGGTAAAATAATGATATTCATATGAAAATCAAACAGAAGAAAAAAACTATTTGCTCGTTTAAAAAAATGCACAACAGACACAAAAGAACTCATACTGGGACAATACAGAACTGCCGTTAAAGAACTAAAAAGGACTATCAGGAAGGCAAAATGCAACCTCGAGTTCCACATAGCCCATTCCAAAGATAATCACAAATCCCTATTTTCTTATCTCAATAGTAAAAAGGCAGTAACAGACAAATTGGGCCGTTGACCAATGGCACAAACACCCTTACATCTGATGAAGAGACAGACAACACATTTAACATCTATTTTGCATCAGTATTCTCAAATCATACAGTCACAATTGATACAAATACTGTCATATCAAGTTCTACTAAAAAAAAAAAAACACACCATAACTATTTCTGAAGTAGTTTCCTTGTTAAAAAATGTAAAACCAAATACTAGCTGTGGACGAGACTTAATTAATGCTAGATTTTTGGTTGAAACAGCTGAAAATATTGCCACACCACTTTTCATTATTTTTAATAAATCATTAGTGGAAATATCCATTCCATCTGATTGGATAACTGATACAGTTGTGCCTATACTTAAAAAGGGTAACCATTCCATAGTGAGTAACTATTGCCCCATCAGCCTTACTTCCATTCCATGTAAAGTAATGGAAAAAATTATTAAAGGCATATTAGAGGCAGAAATGCAAACTCTAGGCAATATCGACCACTCACAACATGGGTTCAAGCAAGGCTTTTCTTGCACTACTAATTTAATAGCCATTTACAATACTGTCAACCAAGATCTAGACAATAAGATCCCCATGAATGTCATCCTCCTGGATTATAGCAAAGCATTTGATAAGGTTACTCACAATATTCTCCTAGCTAAGCTATCAGACCTAGGTTTTTCTTGTAACATAATAAAATGGATCAATTGCTGGTTAGTCAATAGGACCCAGCATGTTAGGATCAATGGTGCCTATTCCAGTAATATGGGTGTGTCCAGTGGTGTGCCGCAGGGATCAGTTCTGGGCTCAGTGCTATTCTATATTTTTATCTCAGACGTGCAGATTAGCTCCAGGAACATACTTTTGAAATTTGCAGATGATACAAAATTAGGTGGTAGGGTGGATTCCGACTATAATACGGACTTATTAGTAAATGACCTTTCAGTATTACAGCATTGGGCACAGAAAAACAAAATTACATTCAATACAGACAGATGTTCAGTTCTCCACTTAGGTTACAATAATTCCAAACAAATTTATACACTATACAATATTATCATTAAATCCTCAATATGTGAAAGAGACTTGGACATCCTGATAGATGACAAATTATCCTCCTCCAATCACTGTAATCGTGTAATTAAAACTGCTAATTCACTACTTAGGCACATTAACCGTACGTTTATATCTAAGACAGAGGAATGTATTATCCCATTGTTTAAAGCATACATCAGAACATATACAGATTATGGGTCACCAGTGTGGAGTCCACACATGGTTAGGGACATTTAAGTGATTGAAAGAGTTCAGAGAAGGGCAACAAAAATGGTGCCCCATTTAGCATCACTACCATATCAGAGAGGCTTCAAAAAACAGGCCTGGAGTTTAGACGCTTCAGAGGTGATCGTCTGTTCTTATATAAAATTCTCAAATCACCCTCTCTGATGGACAAATGTGGTATTGTAAAAACACAAAGAAAAATGGTACTTAGACTTCACAATTAACAACTAATGGTGTGTAAAGCAAAAACAAACAGGAGGCTTCATTTCTTCTTGGTAAGAACACCAAGGCTCTGGAACCAGCTACCACAAGAGCTAGTAGACTGTAATACCTTTGAATCCTTTAAAAAGGGCGTAGATCATTGGATCTCCAAAAACTACAACAAAGTGTAATTTCCCACAAATGTGGGGGACAATCAAAATAGGCTTCATAGCTTCCTTTTGTCCTCACTTACCTAGTAAACCTAGTAGTAAACCTAGTAAACCCTGGGTGAGTCTGTGGGGCCTCCCCACTCCTCCAAACAGTGTAGGAATTACTTAGGTGCACTGGCTGGGGGATGTGCCTCTGACCAACCTCCGTTACCCTGCCCGAGTCCAAAGTAATCCAACCACTACCTCTGCTTGGCAACCTTTGAGGTACTGGGTGCGGATATGGTGGCTTCTGTGTGGGGACGGAGGTCTCCTGAATCCTAGCCAACTCAGCCTGGAGACTGGCTACCTCCACCCTCAGCCCAGAGAGGTTCCTGCAGATGGGGCAACACCACAGCCTCCAGAATGACTCCTAGAAGACTGCTGCCCCACATCTACTGCATTGCACCACTCCCATCATGTTTCTTGTTGACCTTTCCCTATATACAGTTCAGTTATTCACTAAAAACATTTCTCTTATTTTTTTGTTGGTACATATGGGCTAGCACTGATGTTTCACCGTTGGACCCAAACACAGTTTCACTGAGGCTGTACAACACATGGAAATGAGCCCTTAGTGTAAATTGTTAGGACATCCACACCCCAGTTGGCTATATAGAAGAATGAGCTTGGGTGGGAGGGAATGGGGTGGGGGTTGGGTGCTTCCGGTCTCCTCCTCTGAGGAAAAGCAATCAACCCACATCTCCACTTCACCCCCAATAGAGTGCTGCCAAGAAATCAACCAGCCTTGGTTCTGTACATCCCAGTCGCCCTTAACCAGTAAGACTCTCAAACAAATATAATAAATACATTTATAGTGTCAGTGGCTCAGTAGGTAGCATGCTCGCCCCTGAGGCTGGGAGATCAGAGGGCTGTGGGTTCAGTTCCCACATCTGACAATTGGGTTAATATTCCAGTACTGACACTGTAGTGCAGCATGAGAGGGGTGCTGCACTTCTGAGGTGCTGTCTTTCAGATGAGACGTTAAACCGAGGTCCCACATGCCTGGATTGGTGGTAGTTCAGGTGGATGTTCAAGATCCCATGGCACTTATCGAAAAGAGTAGGGGAATTTCCTTAGTGTCCTGGCCAAATTTCCCTCATTCACTAAAAATACCACCAACTGCTTAATCTGGTTCAAGGTCAGTTGGCATTCATCTGTATCCCTCTCCTCCGGGTTGTGCCTGAAAATAGGCAGGATTTGTCTAGTGCACTTACCCGGTCAACAAAAACTAAATAAATACTCAGCTTGATCCTCAACAGTAATCCTATAACAGTAAGCCTTCTAGAAAATACTACTACTGTATTAAGTACGCTCACACAGCCCTTCTCAGTTCATGTAATAGACAGTATGTGTTTTATAAAATAAAATGAATACTTAAATCAAACAGCTGTTTTCCTTGTCCCCCATGCTCCTTCTGAGTAACCAGCTGGTCTCAGAGTACTCTCCGGAGGAAGTTCAGGCAGCTTGCAGGTCTCCAGTCCCCGTAGCTTCTCAGTCCCTTTTGCAGGTCCTCCGGTCTCAAATCCCTCCGGTGAAATCTCCAACGCAACTCCTTGAGTTCTCTCAGGTCTCTGCTTGTCCTTTCAACCACCCAGAGTGTCCACCCTATTGCAGGTTTTGGTATCATCTACAAAGAGGCAGACCTTCCCCTATTGCTCCTCTTCAAAATCACATATAAAGACAGTAAAGAGGATTGGACCCAGCACTGATCACTTAGGCACTCTGCAAGTCACCCTTCCTTCCTTGGACTGAACTCTATTTAACACCACCACCATCTGTCTCCTAACCCCTTACTTTCTTACCTATTTTCTCACCTTTGGACCGACTGCTAAGCTACCCAGCTTGCCTAGTAGTCTCCTATTAGGAACTGTATTGAATGCCTTACTGAAATCTAGGGTGGCCACATTTGGCACTCCACCCTGATCTAATTCCTTGGTCACGCAGTCAAACAAATATATCAGATTCATTTAACATGACCTCCCACCCATGAATTCATACTGTCTTGGGTCTTGAAGCTCATTTGATTCAAGATATTCCACTATCCACTCCTTCAACAGTGATTTAATTAACTGCCTCACCACTGATGTCAAGGTGACTGGTCTATAATTGCCAGCCCCCTCCTCGCTACCACTTTTGAGAAGTGGGACTATGTCTACCCTCTTCCATTTTATTTATTGATTGATTGATTGATTGATTTAAGGCTTTGGTACCTGGGTAAGTGTGCTGATCCAGGGGACCGTTTTCAGGCATGACCCCGGCCATACAGGTAGCAATACAAGCATATTGTACAATAAATTCAAGCAGTGAATATACAGACATCAGTGGTATACAAAATGAATACACAGGAGCAGCAACTGAGAGGCCACTAAGTAGGTTACATAGTAGCAAGCATATAGGAGACAACAGTTAAATAACAAGCGCAAAAATCAGTGAAATCAGAATACTCCAGAACTAGCTGTACATAATGTTTAGCAGAATAAGTGATGAGTAAAATAGGTGCAGGACTTCAGAAATACAAACAAAACAGTCAGAGTACACGAGCATGTATGAACAGGGACAGACACAATAGACAGAGGGAAAGGGGGGGGATTAGCCAAGTGAGAGATGGCGTTTGGCCTCATCAAACAGCCAGGATTTGAGACAAGCCTTGAAAGTGGTGTGAGTTTCCAGAGAGCATATGGGCACCGAAAAGCTGTTCCAAAGGGTAAGAGCAGCTACGGATAATGCTTTTATCCCCATAGCAGTAGAGGCTTTAGGGATTTTCAAAGAGAGGGCCGAGGATGCACGTAAGCATCTCGAGGGTGCTATGTTCTTGTGGAGGAACATGTATTTCTCTAGTACCGCTCCTATTTCTAGTGAGCTGTTAAATAGGACTATCAGAGATGCAATCAGCACCTCCCTGAGCTCTCTTAATACCATAGGATCTACCCCATCTGGTCCAATTGCTTTGTCCACTTTCAGATTTAGTGAGTCCCTTTAGGATTCTCTCCTCTGAAAATGGACTAGTGTCCACTTCCCTCTCTCAGAGCACCTGTTACTTTTTTATGGTCCATCCTCTTCTCCTTTCATTGTGAACATGGAACAAAAGTGTTTGTTCAAGATGTCTGCCTTTTTCTGGTCCCCCTCTCCACTGTCCCTCCCTCATTCCTTTTTAAACTTATAGTCCCTCCCCAGTCTTCCTCTTTTCACTTACATACCTAAAAAATGTCTTTTCCCCTTTCATTGCTGCTTGGATTATTCTCTCTCTTCAGTTTGTGCCTTTGTGCACCTTACTGCTTTCTCTGCTTCTCTGTGTTTCTCCATAGAAACCTCCCTATCCTCCTCCCTCTGCGTCTCCTATCTTCTTTTTTACCTTTTCAGCCATGTCTTTCGAAACCATGGCAGTGTCTTTTTTCTCTCGCTTTAACTCACTTGATTGACATAGAGGTTGGTGGCCTTCACTATGCCCCCTTTTAGATTCACCCACAATTCCTCCACCCCAACAGAGTGATACCCCTCTGCCCAGTCATCAGTGAGGCATTCACCTTTCTTTATAAAATCTGCCCTCCTGAAGTCCAAGAAACTCTCTCTTGAGTGGTTCAGTTCCACAGCCATTCTTATATTGAACCACACTGTACAGTGGCCACTGGTCCCCAGCTAGCCTACCACCTTGATTTCTGCAACACTGTCCCTGTTAGTGAGTACCAGGTCCAGTATTGCCCCATCATGAGTGGGTTCGATGACTACTTGCCTGAGGAATGCCCCCTGCAGGGAGTCCAGGATGTACTTGCTTCTAGTTGAAGCTGCAGCTGGGAAGCTCTAGTCTACATCCGCCAGACTGAAGTCCCCCACTAACAGCAGCTCCCTCTTTTCTGCCACCTTACCAATGTCTTCCACCAGTACCTTATCTAACTCCTCCCCCATGCTGGCAGTCTGTAGATTACGCAAGAATGGATAGAGGCTCAGTTTCCCTTCTCCAGGTTAACTCACAGTCCCTCTGCCCCTCCACCTGTAATCCTTGTAATCCTATAGTTTTTATGCTTTCTTTCACGTAAAGCATGACACCACCTTCTTTTCTTTCCACCCTGTCCTTCCTGAACAGAGTATAGCCTGGTATGGCCATATCCCAGTCATGGTTTCCAGTGCATCATGACTCAGTAATGGGCACAGTATCCAGGTCGGCCTCTGTCATGATGGCCTCTAGGTCCAGAATCTTATGTCCTAGACTTCTAGCCTTTGCAAACATGGCCTTCCAGATTTTTTTACCACTCTGATTATTACCCTTCCTTTTTGCCTCCCCCCCGTGTTTTTACTGCTCCCGTTTCCATTCAACTTGCTTTCTACCATCCTGTTTCCTTCATTAATTTGTATCCTGAGGTGCTTCTCTTCCCTCAGGTTCTCCCTACTTCCTACTTTAGCCTGGGGGGGCAGTTACTGCCTCCCCAGTTCCTTCTGACACTCTTCTTGGCTAGTTTAAATGTTTATTGAAGAAACATTTAAACCTGCATACATATGAAACTACCAGCAAAAAAACACCGTTTGGTCAATCGAGTGCTCAATTTTGCAGCTAGCATCCCTACTCTGCAGCTGCTGCTCCACCCTACCCCCTCCCATGACCCTCCCTTTGCCCTATCCCAGCGCCTCTTGACGCATCCTACTGTTTTACAGGTCACCACCTCTGCTGGTAGTACATTCCACTCTGCTACTACCCTTTCCATAAAGAAATGCCTCCTCTTCTCCCTCCTAAGCCTTCCAACTTCCAATCTCATGTCATGACCCTGAGTGTCTCTCCCCACCCTCCCCTTGAACAGTCCCTCCGTTCCTGTTCCATTTATTTATCTCATGTTCTTAAATATCTCAATCATATCCCCCTGTCCCTCCTCTTCTCCAGAGAGTACATGTTCAACTCCCTCAGTCTAACCTCATATGGTAACTCCCCCAGACACATTATCATCTTTGTTATCATTATCATTTTCCACTAAGGACTGCAGTTCCTTCCTAGATGAGTGCAGGCCATCACCCTTCTTTTTTTTTGTAAACTTTATTTTGCAAAGCAAACAGAGCAATAGATCACTGACAGAAGTAATATTATCATTAGATTTAGACAGGAGCAAAGTAATAGTCAATTTAAAGATTAAAATAAAATATGTGCCATGTGAACTAAGGCATTTACATACACATGGTTTTTCATATTAAAACACTTCTCAAGTTCTTTCAGAAGAGGGGGAACCAGCCTTGCTGTAGTGCCTCTTCCAACAGGCTCCACATTTTATCATATTTGTCTAATTGACCCCTCACTGAAAACTGGGTTCTCTCCAATTTCATACATTCCATAAGGGAACCTATCCAAGAGGCAACCATTGGGGTACTTTTCACCATCCAATACAAGGTCAACATATGGAGGCCCACCACTATACCCATTCGCCAAGGCTTATGGTTGGTCTCCAAATTTCCAATATCCCCCAATGGGAGTCCAAAAGCAGCCATCACTCTTCTAAATAGACATAGAAACAGAAACATAGAATTTGATGACAGATAAAGACCACTTGACCCATCCAGTCTACCTGTTTCTCCCTATCTACACTATTACCGCAGACCATGCCTGACCAACAGCTCTTTCTGCACCCCCCTTCCTTTCCACTATGATCTCCTTGTGCTTATCTCATGCATTGTTGAACCCAGCCACTGTTTTCACCCCACCATCTCCACTGGAAGGTTGTTCCAGGAATCCACCACTCTGCACTCATACACTACTATATACAGTACTCACTCATTAATAGCTCTGCCGGTGGCCAGCTGTGGAGGTGTGCGGAGGGCTGTGCTGGTCACTAGCTTGGGGATGGGGGGAGCAGGGTGGTGGGGAACTGCCAACTGGGGTGGGGGGACCACTAGACTAACAGGGAAAATCTTCTCATATTTATCATGGGTATCAGGGATCAGGACCTGGGGGACCACTAGACTACCAGGGACATTTCTTTAATATTAACATGTGGATTGGTGATTGGAGCTGGGGGACCACTAGACTACCAGGGAAATTTATGTAATATTAACATGGGAATCAGGGATTGGGGGTTGGGGGGACTGCTAGACTACAAAATAAATTTATTCAATATTAACAGGGGGATCAGGGCTGGAGGGGTGCCCTAGACTACCAGGGATAGTCATTGTTCTTTACGTGGTGCTCAGGGATTGGAGCTGGGGATGGGGCAATAAGGCACCTGTCCATGGTGCTACTGCCACACAGCCTACCCACAGCTTGCGGAAAGTCTTCCTGATGTGCCCTCTGTATGGCATAGGGCCAAGTTTTCCACAAGCTGCGGAACTTTGACTCCAGGACCCTACCTGATAGAGAATCAAGTGCAGGGTCCATGGTGCACTGGCAATCGTCGCAAGCCACCTTTTGCGTGGCTTCCACCAACCTTTTGAAAATCAGCCCCGTGGTCTCCAGAACTGGACACAGTACTCTAGGAGTGGTTTTACCAGTGAGCTATACAGAGGAAACACCACTCCCTTCTTTCTGTTGGTGATACTTGTTGGTGACATCTGGCACTTGGGTTAATATCCCAGTACTGACACTGTAGTGCAGCATGAGAGGGGTGCTGCACTTCTGAGGTGCCGTCTTTCGGATGAGACGTTAAACTGAGGTCTCATCTGCCTGGATTGGTGGTAGTTCAGGTGGATGTTAAAGATCCCATGGCACTTATCGAAAAGAGTAGGGGAAAGTTTTATTGAAACAAGAAATCAGGCAATATACAATAAAGAAAACACAATAAGAAAAACTAAGTAAAATCAAGACAGTATACAACAGTGTTCATATCAAAAGGTATGGAGAAAACAAAGAAAGAAAACTAAGGAAATGATACTGAGAGAACAAAAGTCCTTCAAGTCACCGGCGCATCTGAGTCTGTAATCCAAGGTAGGGCTTTCCAAAGGGTGACCAGACCAGGCCTGGAAAGAGACACAAGTTCACGTGCATAAACAGTTTTCAAATCCCGAACAATCTTTTGTTCAATTTCTATATATGTACAAATTTTCTGCTGCAGGGTGAACTGGCATCTTGCCATCCAAATATGCCATTTAATTACAACAAAAATAAGATTTAAAGTATCAGTGTTCCACAGAGACCATTGAGGGGGGAATGCTCCATACATAATCATTGGGTAAGAGACAAATTGAAGCAATGACATACCCCATTTTGGGCTAGAAAGGTCCACCAACGTTGTATAAAGGGGCAATCAAAAATTAATGAGAAATAGTTTCCAATTCATCAATACAAGAGGCCTAGAACACAGCCTGTCTTGTAGCTGTTTATGTTTATGGTTTGATTTAACATTAATTCTCTCATGGCAGGATAACCAATGGAAGTCCCACAATATGTATTGAGTATTAGCATACAAGCATAACAAAATAAGCAGAGGGACAATATTGGGCAGGACATTTAAAAAAAGGGGACTGAACTGCACACACAGAGGAAAGAAGCAATCTATACAGGGATTTGTGCGCATTAGTGAGAAGCATTTGTGGGGTAACCCGCCATTGCTTCAGACATAGAAATGTATACCTCACATAAGGTGGCGTGTTTCCCGAGGCATGCAGAATATGCAGAGAGTCATGTTCCCATTGGTGAAACCATATTTTACAAGAATCATAGAACCACGCTTCCCATCCTTTCTGCGAGTTAATCAAAAGCGGTCTAATGTTCGCTATGAAAAAAATACTGGAGAAAAACAAAAGAGGGTTAGTCATGCCAACACCACCATCCATGAGAGGGAGTTAGGTGACATCCCGTTTTATTGGGTTCAACCTGCTTCCCCATAATGCCTGAAAAAAAAGGCTAAGAATCGCCGTTTCCAATTGTTTTGGAATAGGAAAGATATAGCTAACATAGAGAAAGAGGGAAAGTAAATATGTCTTAATTAAATAGACTCTTTTCTTTTTCCCAGTCTGACTCCTGTTCCATGAGGCTACCTTTATGCGACCTTGTTGTAGTTTAGAAGTCCAATTATAAACGTCATTGGCTCGAGTACCAAAATAAATCCCTAAAATACGAACAGGGCCATCTACAATCTGCAATGGTCCGATGTTCCTAATTGGTGCAATAGCAGATCCCAGCTGTATACCAACACTTTTCTCAAAATTCAGAGTAGCTCCCGAATATGTCCCAAATAAGGAACATTCCTGCAAGGAGGCTATCACCGAATCCTCGTCTGCCACCAAAAAGCAGATATCATCTGCATATGCAATGGCTTTGTAAGGTGCTATTGTTATAGGACACTGATACAGCATGTATCTGTGGAAGTACATTAACAATGAACAAAATGTCAAAAACAGTACATATAGTAATGGACTCTGGGACACCTGTCGGACTCCCCTTGAACAGGTATCAGAGGTCCCACCCAACCATTCACTACTGGCATGACCATAGCTGTCCTATAAAATTATGTAACCATTGGATAATGATAGCTGGTATATGCAAAACTGAGTGCTTGCCATAAAAATCATGATTCACGAATCAAATGCTGCCCATTGATCCCAGATACTACAAATCCAGAAGTCGAAGCTGAGTACCGTGAGAGAACAATTCACGGATCAGAATCAAATGATCCAAGATGTTCCTGTTGGGGACAGAACAAGATTGAGCAGGATGCAGAACAGTTTCTGCAATACCTATTAAACATTTTGCTATTATCTTCATCAATATCTTAAAGTGATATTTAGCATACAAAGAGGCGCCAATTCTCAGAGAGTGGGCTTCCCTTCTGTTTATAGATATAAAAAGCAAAACACCAGTCGTAAATTCTAAAGGGACAGACTCACTGTTCAACAAAGAATTAAAGACAGAGGTAAGTTCAATAAGTAAGTGGTCACCCAGAACCTTATAGAAAGCTGCCGGAAGACCATCTGGGCCAGGAGTTTTACGTAGCGGCAGAGAGGACATAGTCGTTAACAACTCCAAGGTTGTAATGGGTTGACACGCCATCTCCACTGCTGTTGTAGAAGGGAGTCGGATCTCTAAATTCTCGTACAGGGCAGCAGGGTCAGGTAGATCAGCAGGAAAGGGGGAAAACAAAGCAGTCGTGTAGTTAGCAACTATCTGCTGAATCTCTGTTTGAGTAGAGCATATAGTCCCCGTGGAATCTGTAAGACATAATATCGTCTTTTGAGCAGTCCGACGAGAGTTAGACTCAAAGGGACAAATGATCTCCCATGGTCCAGTAACCTGAAATTTATGTTGGTGGTACAATTGCCGTGATTGTCGAGATTGGAAGTGCAACATAGCCGCCCGCGTCAATTGAATTTGAGAGGAAAGGTCATGACCCGTGGTATATGATAAAGAAAAGCGATTGAAGATGCTCTTCTTTGTAAATAGTCAAATATTGGCTCCTACTTTTCATTCGACTATACCATTTCAGGAATGATATCAATGCATGTTTTGTATCAAACCACCACTGTATCGGGTCTTCATAACAGAGAAACACAGATTTGCATTCAAAAAGGAAGGACCGAAGGGTCGACAAAAACACCTTATCCTACAATAGGGAGGTGTTAAATTTCCACAACCCTGGCCCTTTTGAATAAGGATTTGCAGTACCCACACCAACAGAAAGCAAGCTATGATCCGAAAAGGCCACTGCCTGCACCATAGCTGAAACAATTGGTAAAGTACGGGACAAGAAAACAAAATCAATGCGGGTAGTCAATTTACCTTTATGAAACGTAGGGGTATGTTGTTGCCGAAAAGAAAATAAGCATCAACTAAATGGGCAGTATGTATTAGCTTGCTCAGTTCCTGTAGTCGAGTACAGTTTTTTAGTAGTAGCAAAGGAACTTTTATCCCAAAGACTCAAGCCACAGTTGAAGTCACCAGAAAATAAAACTTGGAATGAAGTGTGCAAGAAGGGCGGATCTCAGTAAAAAGGGCTATGCGAGCTGATTTAAGTTGTGGTGCATAAATATTGATAACTCGATAAGGGCAATGAAGTCCAAAACCAGAGCCCTACCAGGGACCAAATCAAATAGTTTCAAAAGACGAAAGTCAGGCATATTTATCAAAATGCCAAGGCCTGAACAGGGGTCGTGACCTATGGACCAGAATGAGGGGCCTAAGAGCCAATCATTTTTTGCTTGCTAATCTCTTGAGTCGTATGGAGTCTGGTATCCTGCAATAAGAAAATACCCAATGGTAAAAGTCTTAAAAAAGGAAAAACTAACCGTCTCTTAGGAACACGTTTCATACTATTAACGTTAATAGTGTGACAAGTAAACTGCGCCATGTAGACAACAGGAAAGTATAAAACATCACAGTTTCCACTTCCCAACTATATTCTTCCTTTCAGTCTAACTTTGGCCTTACATTTCTGGAAGTCCAATGCCCACTGGAGGTCCAGTGTCAGCAGGACCATCAGGAGGGAGGGCCACGAGGATGAGTCAGACTCACCACCTGCATCGTCGAAGTCGGCTGTAGTAATTCAAAAGGATTCGACAGGGTATGGGAGCAGGCAACAAGGATGCCATAGGAAGCGGTAAAGGCGAGAAGCAGTTCTCAGAGACCTCTGGCAGTACCTGCAGTAGGTTACGGGTGGTAGCATTTACTAGGACCTGGGACAGAGTCCACATCAGAAGCAACAGGCCTGATTTTCTCCATTCGGGGGGGTTCAGGTACCAATAAGGGTGGTACCATCTTGTCAGGTTGAGGAACAGGGTTCTGGGGGGGTGCTAGCAGTAGGGGCTGCACCGCTGAATCTCCCGTAACAGAGGGGTGCTTAGCCACAGATGCACATAACCGTGCTTTTTGTGCTTGTGTGATCACAAAGCATTGATCAGCCCCACCATCGTGGTCTTCCTGAGCATGTGCAGCCCAGTGACAAGTCTGGAATAGATGCCCTAATTCGTCACACAAGTTACATTTACTAGCATTCCGACAGTGAACCCCCACATGACCCATTTCACCACAATTATTACATTTAATCTTATCACAGACACTACTGAGATGTGAGGGATCCCCACATCTAGAACAGGCCTTGGGTTGGCCAGGATAAAACAAAACTCCCCTGTCTTGTCCTAAGAAAAAGGAATTGGGCAGGTGCACAGGACCTGAGTCATTTGTGTGTAGCAGCACCCGAAACCTCCAACCCCCAGTCCAAATATTTTCAGTGTCTAGAATGGCTTCAGGCTGACCCTGTACCATGCAGCGCTGTTTCAGCCAGTACATCACATCAGATACATCAATACCTTCATTACGGAACATAACCGTAATAAATTTAAAAGCAGGCTTTGACAGGGGGAAGGCCTGGAAGGGGGTCCATAAGGGGGTATTCTTCAAAGCATGGTATCTAGACCAAAATCGTTCAAGTCCACGAGATGTCTGAAAACTGACGTCAAGGAAGATTCTCCAGACACATGTATCAAGGCATATATCTGTGAGCAAAATTTTAAAGAGTCTTTTATCAGGGATCTAGCCACAAAGACACGATCCGAGAGTCAGAAAGTCCACCTCTATAAATAAGACGGACAGCATTATGTAAGCAGCTACAACAAGTACCTTAAAAGGGAAGAAAAGGAGCGAGTCTTTCCTGATCAGGAAGAGGTAGATCAGGGTCCGCAGCTGTAAAATCCATGGATTCCATCATAGGAGATGCCTTAGAGGTCGTATCCTGTAAGAGAGATAATACAGGGTTCTGGGTGAGTGACAATTCCCCTGGCAAACTCAAGGGGTCAGGAGAGTCATTCAATTCCAGTCCCTTCGGTTGTTCCTCCAGAAAGTCTTCAGGTTTAGGGGACCGAATAAGGGACGGACCAGAGATCCACTGTCCCTTCCTGGGGTCCTGTATCCAGCCTGCCCCTTGCAAAGCCTGCTCCACGGACCACACAGGCTTAGGTTGGGGCAATATCTCAGAAAAAGACATCAGGCTGCCAGTTTCCAACATAGTAGGTAAGGAATCCTGCGATGCAATCCCCGAGCTGTGCACCCTCTGCTGTGTGGGTGGCCGTGCCGTGGCAGTGAACAAAAAAGACGTTGACTCAGTTCGGGGCAACAGTGGGTCAACAGAAGGTCCAAAAGTAGGATGGGATCCAGGAACTGCCAGGGGACGATCCCCCTCCGTGGCTGCCTTCGCAAAAGGCGTTGCATCTTGTTGCGACATCTGCACAGACAAGTCTTCTCCGTCGTCCACCAAGTGCGTAGCATTCACTACCTCCACCAGTCCACTGTGCATAGCGGGCTGCAGCACCTCCAATTCGCTGGACACAACTGCAGAGGTGTCTCTACGATCTCTCTGTCAGGGCTACTGCATCGAGCAGGAGGAAGAACAGTACAAGCCATGGGAGCAGCTTCAGTCACAGTAAGTACATGTTCATACAAAATTCTGTCTGAAACGGTCTCTAGTAAATCAGAGACAGGGGCAGAGACCAAGTCCCCTGCCTCACCAGCTAGCTCTGCCGTGGTCACCAGAGCATCCGCCATCTTGGACAGAGTATTCCCCTCTGTCAGAGTAGGGGAATTTCCTCGGTGTCCTGGCCAAATTTCCCTCATTCACTAAAAATACCACCAACAGCTTAATCTGGTTCAAGGTCAGTTGGCATTCATCTGTATCCCCCTCCCCCGGGTCGTGCCTGAAAATAGGCAGGATTTGTCTAGTGCACTTACCCAGTCAACAAAAGCTAAATAAATAAATAAATATCGAAGAGCACTCCATCTGCTTGTGATGAGTTTAGACTGGTGGAGGTGGCTGAGGTCATTTAGATTGCCTCTAGGCTTCAGCACATCTTTTGTGAACTGGACCCAGTGCCAACTCATTTCTTAATGAGATGTGTTGACTCTGTCGGCCCGGTGTTTGCCTTGATTGTCCGGTGTTCCTTGTCAGAGGGGGTCTTTTCTGATGTCTTGAAGGAGGCATTGGTGAGGTCCCTTCTGAAAAAAACATCGTTGGACCCTGACGTCAAGGCAAATTACCGTCCTATCTCCAATCTTCCATTTTTAGGTAAGATTGTTGAGAAGGTGGTGGCGCTTCAGCTTGAGGAGCATCTCGTGGCCCACAGTCTTTATGAACCGTTCCAGCCTGGGTTTCGTGCAAGACATAGCACAGAAACTGCACTAGTTCGGGTGCACAATGACCTCCTTAGGGTTAGAGAGGGGAGGGGACAATTCTTGTTCTCCTCAATCTCTCCTCAGCATTTGACACGGTGGACCATTGAGTGTTACTTGACCGCCTAAGGGAATTCTGTGGACTTGCCGGCTCTCTCATCGGCTGGTTTGAGTCTTTTTTATCCAACAGGAGGCAGAGGGTAGTGATGGGGAATTTCTCCTCCTCCCCTGACCACCAGTTGTGCGGAGTTCCCCAGGGTTCGGACTTGTCACCGATGTTGTTTGCCGTGTACATGCTACCCCTGGGAGAGCTCATTAGGAAGTACAGCTTGGGTTTTCACTGCTATGCTGATGATACCCAGCTGTACTTTTCCTTTGGCCCTGGAACATCTTGTGCAGTAGAAGTGCTTAACAGCTGCCTTGCTGAAATCAATGACTGGATGGCCTCCAGTTTGTTGTGACTTAACCCCAGTAAGACGGAGGTACTGGTGGTGGAGTAGAACAGAGGATGTGATAGGTTGGCCTCTGGTGCAGAGACAGGACTTTGCCTTGGCTCTGTACCATTGAAGGCCTCCTCTAGGGTGCGTGATCTGTGTGTTATTCTTGACAGCGGTTTGACACTTGAATCTCAGGTGTCTTCCGTTGTACGTACTAGTTTTTATCATCTGAGGAATATCGCCAGGATCAAGCCCTTAGTTCTGCCTCAGGACCTCCCCACTTTGGTACATGTCTTTGTGACATCCAGGCTTGACTACTGTAATGCACTCAATCTCGGTGTCTCTGGGGGTACCCTGCACCGACTGCAGTTGGTGCAGAATGCGGCGGCGAGGTTGTTGACAGGACAATCTAAATACTGTCACATTACCTCAGTGCTGCGTCATCTGCACTAGCTGCCGGTTAAGTGGAGGGTCCTCTTTAAGGTGGGTTTGCTCACCTTTAAGGCCCTACACGGCCTGGGCCCTGGCTACCTGAATGACCTTCTTACACCTGCTGTCTCGGTCCGTTCCCTGCGTTCCTCTTCTCGGGGTCTCCTTGCGATTCCCAGGATGAGGTTAAGAACTGCAGGCAACAGAGCATTTAGTGTCGCCGCTCCCGTCCTGTGGAATTCGCTTCCTTTAGTTGTTAGGGAGGCCCTGTCTGTTGAGGTTTTTAAGGCCCGACTCAAGACATTTTTATTCAATCAGGCATTCCCTGACTATGTTTTATAGTTTTATATAGTTTAATTTTTTAAGGTTTATTTAAAAGTTTTAGAGAATGAAACAAATTGTGTAGTAAATTATGTTTTAATTGTTTGGAGTTGTATATTTTATTGATTGTATTGTGTTGTGTTGTTTTTATTTGATTGATGTACGGTGCCCAGAGCCTCTGGGATGGGTGTCTTTTTAAATAAAATTTGCCTTGCCTTGCCTTGATACCCCTTTTTCATGCACCCCAGCATCCTACTTGCCCTCCCTACTGCCATGTTGCATTGGCTGGCCACTTTAGGTCATCTGATATGATTACCCCAGGTCTCTTTCCTGCTTTGTGGTCATCAATACCCCTCCACCCATTTTGTACTTCACCCCTGGGTTTTTGTGATCCAAATGCTTTATTTTGCACTTTTTCACTTTAAAACCCAGCTGCCATACCCTTGACCACTCCTATAGTTTTTTTCAGGTTTCTATTCATCCTTTCCATCTCCCCGGAGTGTTCACCCTATTGCAGATTTTGATGTTATCCACAAAGAGGCGAGCCTTCCCTTACAGATGCTCTTCAAATGTCACTTATAAAGTTATTAAAGAGGACCAGTCCCAGTACTGATCCCTGAGGCACCCGGCTGGTCACCATCCCTTCCTTGGAGTGAACTTCATTTACCACCACCCTCTGTCACCCATTCCCTAACCAGTTTCTTATCCAGTTTACCACCTTTGAACCCACTCTTAAGCTATCTAGCATGCTTATTAATCTCCTATGTTGAACGGTGTTGAATGCTTAGCTGAAATCTAGGTAGGTCATGTCCACTGCTCCACCTTGATCTAGTTCCTTGGTCACCCAGTCAAAGAAATCTATCAGATTTGTTTGATGTGACCTCTTCCCTGTGAAGCCATGCTGCCTGGGGTCTTAAAACCCAATGGATTCAAAATATCTGGGTCGCACCTGGAAACAAGTTCTGTCTCAGTGTGCCTTTCCCAGTTACCAAATTTTACAGAAATAAATATTCCACAATCCTTTCCTTCAGCAGTGATTCTATTAACTTTCCTACCACTGATGTCAGGCTGACTGGCGTATAATTGCTACCCTCCTCCCTGATACCTCTTTTGCACAGTAGGACTACATTCCCCTTCTCCATTCCTCCAGAATGGTATGCACCCAGGACAGTGACACTATTACAGCTAAAATGTTGATGCCGACAACATCAACTTTTTCACTGTAATAGACTGCCAGAGACCCCAGCATTCTCTCTCTCCCCCCTGATTCTGCACCCCCTCCCCAATCCAACTCTGACTCAGAGTTAGAATCCTAGAGATCAGGGGTGTGTGGATCGGGGGCGAAGCCCTACGATGCAAAAACGGCCAGGGTCTCAAGTCAGATTTATGTCGACCACAAGTTGCGGTCGACATAAATCCATTACTGTGATGGTGGTTGACAACTTAGTTGTCGAACCAGCATTGTTGAGCCCCTACAGAGCCACTTCAGTTTCCAGTGAGCCCTTATTCCACCAGGTTGGACCCCTGTCCCCAATGTAACCAAACCCCTCTTCTCTGCACCATTCCTTCAACCTTGAGTTGAAGCTCCTAGTGTGGAGATACCTCCCCCCCATTGTAGTCTGGCAGCACCTCTGTGAAAGCCACTGAACATGCTTCCTGCCTAAGACCTCTCCCCAGCTCGATGAACTCCCCTTGCACTATCCCAGTGCCATCCCTAGCCAGGTCATTAGTCCCCAGGTGAACAATGACATCCAGTTCTGCCTCCCTTCCTACTGCCTTAGCAATCCTCAGGATCCACTTCCCATCTCTCCATGCCATGGTGCTGCATAGGCACCTAACCTCCCTTTCCTCCCCATTTCCTATATCTATCCCCCTCACAATCAAGTCCCTCAGCAGAAGTTGCTTCCTCCTCCTCCTCCTCTGGGTTCTCTACAACCCTTTTTAATGTATCACCTGAGCTCAGATTTATTGATTTCTGTTGTGTCTCATTGTTTTTCATGTGCTCATTGTGAGAGAGCATCACAAATCTTTGGCCGGTATGATCTGTTTTTATTATGAATGAGTCAGGTTTCAGATCGCACAGTCTTCTTTGCTGCAGCGGGTGAAATTCAATTGAATGTCAACCCAGACTTGATGGGCAAGACCCACTGTGGTTAAAGGACAGCGTGAGTGAAAATTTCTTGGGGACATTTTTAAGGGGTTTGAGGTGTTCGCATTAGTGAGGAAAAAAAATTGTGGTTCATATGTTTTGAATGTTGTTCCAAGGTAGCACAAGGATTTTTTGAATAAGGTGGCAAGTGGGTGCTGGTACTTTTTTCATGCTATATGGAAAAAAAAGGTGACAAAACATTTAGTGTAATGACATTTAACCTAGTAACATTTGGCATATGACATTTGTCCTAATAAGATGTTTGGTCTAATGACATTTCACCGAACGACTTTTTGCCTAACTGGCTTAATTCACCAAATGCCTTATTAGGCACACAGTAGACTTATTGTTTTATATTTCAACTTCAGCAAGGCATTCAGCTCAGTGCCACATCAAAGGCTGCTGAAAAAGATAGACGGTCGTGGCACAGATAGGGAAACAGTAAAATGGGTATGGAGCTGATTGGAGAAGAGACAGTAGAGAGTTGTGGTGAATGGGGTCAGATCAGTAAAAAAAGAAGTCACCAGTGGACTACCACAAGGATCTATCCTGAGCCAAGTCCTCTTCAATATGTTCATCAGCAACATAAGAGAGGGAGTCCAGGGCAGGTTGTGACTATTTGCAGATGACACTAAACTATGTGGTAGAGTTGATAGCATTGGGGGTAAGGGAATTGCAGAGAGACCTGAAAGGCTTAAAGGCTGGAAAAGTGGTCCAAAGTCTGGCAACTGAAATTCATTGCCAAGATCTGCGAAGTGATGCACTTAGAAAACAAAAACCCCAGAACAGAGTATTGGATGAGAGAGGTTCAGCTGGACACAGCATCAGAGGAACGGGACCTAAGAGTCATCATCAGTGACTCCCATAAAAAAAAGCAGCCAGTGTAACAAGGCCTTCAGCAAGGCTAACGGGATGCTAGGATGCATCGGGAGAGAACTTGATAGGAAACGGGAGATACAGTTATCTCTGTATAGGTCACTGGTAAGGCCACACATGGAGCACTGTGTCCAGTTCTGGGGTCCCCACCTAAAAATGGACAGAGACAAGCTAGAGATGATGCAGTGCACAGTGAACAAGATGATTCAGGACCGAGGAGGCAGATCCTATGAGGACTGGCTAAAGGTGCTCAACATGTATTCACTCAGAACCAGAAGTATGTGTGGGAGGGGGATTTAAGACCGAACTCTTCAAATTCCTGAAAGAAACAAACAAGCTGAACTGTGAAGAGCTATTTACCAGGAACAGAGAAGCTAGGACACAGGGTCACAAGTGGAGGTTAAAGGGGAGAAGATTTTAAAAGGATCTGAGAAAGTATTATTTTACAGAACGAGTAGTTGAGCCATGGAATGGCCTGCTGGCAGAGTTGGTGGGTGCCTGAACCATAAATGGCTTCAAGTAGTTGGGATAGAGCCAAGGGTATAGTACTTACTCAGCAGGATGAGGGTGGCAGAAATGCAGTACAAAAGAGGGACTAGTTTAACATAGAAACATAGAAAGTGATGGCAGAAGGGAGCCTCAAGATCCATCTAGTCTGCCCAAGAACCTACCTGGTGCTATTCCCACACCCCTCCTTTGCCTTTCCACATGCTATCTGTATGTCCATTCCATGCAATCTTGAACTCACTTACTGTTTTGGCCCCTACTGCCTTCTTGGGTAGGCTATTCCATGGGTCCACCACCCTCTCTGTAAAGAAGAACTTCCTTGTATTACTCCTGAACCTCCCTCCCTTCAGCCTCATGCCATGCCCTCTCGTTCTCCCACTCTCTTTCAATTGGAAAAGCTCCTGAACATTAACCTTATTTATACCCCTCATATATTTAAAAGTCTCAGTCACGGTGAACCTCTCCCTCCTCTGTTCCAGGGAGTACATGTTGAGTTTCCTCAGACTGTCCTAGTATGCTATATGGTGCGGTCCCTGAATAATTTTCATGACCCTCCTCTGCACTGTCTTGATTCTGTCTATGTCCCTTTTGAGGTGCGGTCTCCAGTACAGTACGCAGTACTCCAAATGGGGGCACACCAGTGCCCTGTAGAGTGGTAACACCACCTCTCTTCTGCGACTCATGATTCCCCTCTCGATGTAGCCCAGCATGCCACTTGCCTTTAGTGCTGCCTTTTTGCACTGTTTATCCACTTTCAAATCTTCTGATATAATGAACCCTAGGTCCCTCTCCTGGCTGGTGGAGGCTAGCTTCTCTCCTCCCAGGTAGTAATTCTCTTTGGGATTGTTTCTACCTAAGTGCATGACTTTGCACTTTTTGGCATTGAATTTTAGCTGCCATGTTTCCTACCATTCCTCCAGTTTCTACAAGTGTGAAGTCATATTCCTCACACACTCAGGGAAGTCCACTCTGTTGCAAATCTTAGTGTTATCAGCAAATAGACACACGTTATCTTCCAGCACATTTGCAATGTCTGCTATGAACACATTGAAGATAAAAACAAAAATACTAATACTCAAAATATAAGCAACAATACCAAAACAAAATGCAATAACAACAAAAATACTAAAACTCAAAATAAAAATGATACAAATATAAACCATAGCAAAATTCTAATAATCGGGGATTCCATGATCCGAGGAGTGGAACACCACCTAACACAAAAAGTTAAAAGTGACATCGTGGTAAAGTGCCTACCAGGAGCCTCTGCAAGTAAGGACACTAACCGCACAAAGACAATTGTGCAGGAATCAGGGGATGTTACGCATATAACAATACACCGTGGTACCAATGACTTGGCAAATCACACAGTCCAGGAGGCCAAGAAACACTTCGAGGACCTGGCCAACAAACTTTCTTCCCTTCCATCCAAATTAGCCTTCTCAGAAGTGCTGCCAGTGTGGGAAAAAGGAAAAAGCACCAAGCGAGTCAGAGAGATTGAAGTAGGCGAATTCATCTCATGGCTGCATGACTGATGCGAACACAAGGGATACCACTACATAGGGAACTGGCACAACTTTTGGGAAAGACCTTTTTTAAAATATGATGGATTGCACCAAAACAGAGAAGGTGTGCGAGCACTCGGACAAAAATTCGATGTTTATACAGGTAGTTTCAACTAAATAAAGGGGAGTATGATGCAGCTCACACCACTGCTGTCGGTGGGCTAGTCATCACTCCCCAAAATGCCAAATGCACACATACATCCTCAGAAAACAAATCAGAGCCAACATCTGCCTAAACCAGCAACCTCCATAATCTCTCGGCCAGAAAGAGCAAACTGGAGCAGTCCAGGAAGAGGGTACAACCTCGTACCCAAGAGCATGTACGTTCCTGGAAGACAATGGTTGCATATACTAGGAGCCTAACCAACAAACTTCCCAAACTCACAGCCATCTTGGAAACAAAAAGGTTGGACTGGGTGGCTGTAACAGAAACATGGTTCACAGAAAACCACAGATGGGATATAGCCATTCCGGGTTACAATCTGTTCAGGAAAGATAGGCAGGGCAAAAAAAGAGGGGAGGCATAACCATTTATATTCAGGAGGAAATAAAAGCCACAGAAGTAAAAGAGCAACCTAGGGACTTTGAGTCACTGTGGCTAACAGTAAATATGGGCAAGGGAAAACCCTTCAGAATCAGCGTTGTGTATAGGCCCACAAATCAGGGAGATAAAGGAGACAAAGACCTAATACAGAAAATCCACAAATTGTCCGATAAAGGTGAAGTAATACTGATGGGTGAGACTTCAACCTACCAGACAATAACTGGAGCACACTAGTGGCAGCAACAAGAAGTAGGGACTTCTTATTGTCACTACAAGGCATGGGACTGTATCAACTTGTTAAAACCCCAACAAGGGGGAGATGCCATTCTTGATCTTGTCCTCACAAACTTAGAAAGGATTAAGGACATCAAAGTGGGATGCTATATGGGCAACAACAACCATCACATGGTAAGCTTTAAGGTAAACATAACACAGAACACCAGCCACTCAAAGAAATAGGTGCTAGATTTCATAAAGACTGACTTCCAAAAAATGAGCAACATCATAAGTAGCCAGTTAACTCGTTGGGTCCACGTGGCTATTTTGGATTAGGTTCAGCAATGAATGGTTCTGACGCCATATGGTGGCTACTGGACCCAATGAGTTAATGGAAATAGAGATTGAGGAGGTGGAGGTCATGTGGGGGAGACTCAAGAGAGCCAATAAAGTCTGCCACAGATCAATGTGCCAGATGGGTCAGCAAAACAAAAAGAAAAAGAAATCCTCTATGGTTTTACAAGGAAGTGGCTACCACAGTCAAAGAAAAAAAGAAGGCGTACAGCATATACCAGGAAACCAAAACTGAGAAAGACTATGAGCCGTACAAGGAAAAAATGAGAGAGTCTAACAAACAAATTAAAAAGGCAAAAGCCCAGACAGAGAAAGAGATAGCAGAAGAGGCAAAGAGAGGAGACAAATCATTTTTATTTATTTATTGAAATCTTGGATTGATTATCATTGAGCAGAAGCTCTTTGCATAGGTTCCACGTCATAACATAACAGATCAAGAAACAGTTACAAGTACTGAAGAAGTTACATTGCAAATGTCACCAGGCAGGTAACTTAAGGGTATTAAGGTCAGGTAAGTGGTACAAAAATAGGACAAATAACCAAGAGAAATTATACAAATAACCGAGGGAAAAAATTATTCAATACCAGACACGAAGTTAACAATGTAGATATAGGGAACACACCATGATTAGATAGAGTAGGAGAGCAGCACTAGTAGTATAGCACCCCAAGTGGGTATAGTAGTAAGGTTAAACATTGTAGACATCTTTAAGTAGGATAGAGATTAGCACAAGTGGAGTGGAATGCACCTTGGACACTTATCCTCACCTGAACCGAGAGCTGGAAGATGTGTATTCAGAGGGGAAAGATACAAACACCTGGTATGAGGGGGTTGCAGAAGGTACAAATAAAGTCATCCGGGGGGGGGGGTGCAGGAGGGAGGCTCTCAACAGTACCCTCTCACTAGATTAATAGAGGCTGGCAGATCACCAGATCCAACACACTACCCAGAAGCAGACAGTTGTTCACTCAGATAGGCGAGGACTCCTAAGAGCAAGACTTTACAGTATACTTTACACTATTCAGGAACAGGCAGCTGTGCACTCAGATAGGAGAAAACTCTTAAGTGCAAGACTTTACAGAGTGTGAGAAAGTTAAACAAGGGCAGTGCTGGACAGAGGAAGGTAACCAATTAGGAGACGGAGCAGCTGCTAACACTGAAGCAAGGCCATTTAATAGAGGTCAGGGCAGGGAAGGGTGGGAGAGACAAAATTCAGGTGGAAAAAGAGCCGCCAGTACAAATTAGGCTGAATAACACACCGATACAAATTAAACTGATCAGCCTGAGCAATAGTGTGTGCCAAAAAATTGAAAGCACAGTGAATGGCAGTCATTGGCTGACTGGAGACCCAGGAGCCAATTAAATTTGTGGCTTCAGAGCTGAAGTTCTTGTTCATACCTGGGAGGCTTCTTGGGCAGCCGGCTGGCAAAGGCAAGCAGAAGCATCAGGCATGAGTCACCGCCTGGGCTGCAGGCACTGGGGAGCCTGCTCAGGGATGTTGCTAGAAAACAGAAGGGGAAACAGACCTTAATTAAATACCTGCAGCACAAATGGAAGGTCAAGTCAGGGAAGGGATGGGTAAAGCAAAATGGAGGGTGCAGAGAAGGAGCCAAGAGCAGTTAGGGCAGCTTAGGAGGGAGACAACGGGGACAAGAAGAGGTACAAAATAGTGGGCGGGTTAGTGAGGCTTAGCAGTAGGGGGTCAGCAGTGCCAAGGAGAAGTAGCAGTGTAAGATGTAAGGGAGAATGAGACATACCAGGGGTGGTAAGCACTGTGTACCAGACATATAGGCCTTGTCCACACTACACCAGAAAAATCCCTTTGTAACGTTACAGAGGGTCCAAACCGTTATCGTAACGGTTTGCGTTTATACTGGTAATGACACAGAAAGCGCCAAGACCGTTGTTGAAAACTGATATTTTGGGCCTGTCTACACTAGATAAGTAAAATCCTGTAACATTATCGGTGGTAGGGTGGATGCACAGTAATGTTTGGCCCTGTCTACTCTGCACTGAAAATCTGTAACATTTTGAAACCGGTACAGACTAAAAATGCTACAGTGCATCCACACTACCACTAAAAATGTTTTGAAAACGTTACAGGATTTCACTTGTGTAGTGCAGACAGGGTTAAACAGAGCTTTGAAACCATTACAGAAACCATTGTTGAAACCACCTCACAACAGGTTTCTGTAATGGTTACGAAAACGCTCTCTGTAACATTACCAGTGTAAACACAAACTATTACGGTAACAGTTTGGACCCTCTGTAACATTACAGAGGGGCTTTCCAAGGGTAGTGTAGACAGGGCCTTTCAGTCTGTAATGGTTTCAAAACATTACAGATTTTCAATGCAGTGTGGACAGGGCCATAGAGGCCACTAGTGTAGTCAAGGGACATGAGAGGCAAGTCTACAAGTGTGGAGCAAGCTAGGGGAAAGTAGGCAGTGGGGAGAGCGAAGTAGAAGGGAGAGAGTAAGACAGAACAGTGAGAGAGAACAGCGAGGGGGAGAAGCAGAAATTCAGTGCACTGCAGTACAGTCACAACTAACACAAGCAGGACTGGCTGTAAATGTATTTAACACACAGGCTACCACAGGAATGTGCAGAGAGAGGGATAAGGTCAGAAACAAGAGGGATGGAAACAGAAGATAAAACAGAATGCAAGCAGAGCAGTTCAGTCTCTAACACTAGTAGTTCTGGCTAAGATACATTTTACTCATAGATACATAGATACATAGACAGTGTCGGCAGATAAGGGCCTATGGCCCACCTAGTCTGCCCATTTGAGCTTGTAAGTTCAGTTTGTTTTCCTAGAAGTCTATTTCCCCTTACCCCTGACCTCTAGAATTCCTTTATGTCTATCCCATGCATTCTTAAATCCCGTGATTGTTTCAGCTCCCACCACTTCCTCTGGCAGGGTGTTCCACTTGTCCACCACCCGCTCTGTGAAGAAATTCTTTCTCATGTTTCCTCTGAATCGTCCTCCCTCCAACTTCATCCCATGCCCTCTAGTCCTGAAACATCTTTTTCGCTTAAAAATAGTGTTTTCCTGCACCCTGTTCCTCCCTGTAAGATACTTGTATGTCTCTATCATATCCCCTCTCTCCCTCCTCTCCTCCAGGGAGTACATGTTCAGTTCCTTCAACCTGTCTTCATAGGACTTGTGATGCAACCCATGCACAATCTTTGTTGCCCTCCTCTGAACCTTCTCTCAAGCAATTCTGGCTAAGATTAAAATTAACTAGCAATTCTGGCTCAGTTTTAAATTAACAGTGCAGGCACGTAATATCACATTTTTAAATCAAATACAACAGAAAAAGAACAGAAGGAGCCCAAACTTCCAGTGGAAAGAGAGTCACCAGTACAAATTAGGCTGAATAATACACCAATACAAATTAAACTGATTAGCCTGAGCCACAGTGTGCACCAAAAAATTGAAGCACAGTGAGCATCAGTCACCATCTGGCTGGAGACCCGGGAACCAATCAAATTCGTGGCTTCAGAGACGAAAGTTCTTGTTCATACCTGGGAGGCTTCTTGGGCGGCTGGCTGGCAAAGGCAGTATAGCGCAGTGGTCTAAGGCTCTGAGCTGCAATTCTGGTGACATCCAGCAGACCAGACCTGAGTTTGAATCCCACAGCTTCCACTTGCATACTGTGTGACCCTGAGCAAGTCACTTAACCTCCTTGTGTTCCCAGGTCGCTCCTGTAAAAAAGCTTTCAGCTTAATGTGCTATACCTGGTTAAACAACGAAATAAAAAAAAATAAAAAAAAAAGGCAAGCAGCAGGCATGAGTCACCGCCTGGGCTGCAGGCACTGGGGAGCCCACTCAGGGCTGTTGCTAGAAGACAGAAGGGGAGACAGACCTTAATTAAGTACCTGCAGCACAAAAGAAAGGTCAAGTTGGGGGGTGGGTAAAGCAAAAGGGATGGTCCAGAGAGGCAGCCAAGAGCAGTTAGGGCAGCTTAGGTGGGAGAAAACGGGGACAAGAAGAGGTACAAAATAGTGGGTGGGTTAGTGAGATTCAGCAGTAGGGAGTCGGCGGCGCCAAGGAGAAGTAGCAGTATAAGATGTAAAGGAGAATGAGACATACTGGGGTTGGGGGTGAGCGCTGTGTACCAGACATATAGAGGCCACTAGTGTAATCAAGTGACATGAGAGGCAAGTCTCCAAGTGCAGAGCAAGCTAGAGGAAAGTAGACAGTGGGGAGAGCAAAGTAGAAGGGAGAGAGTAAGACAGGACAGTGAGAGAGAACAGTGAGGGGGAGAAGCAGAAATTCAATGCAGTGCCATACAGTCGTAACTAACACAAGCAGGACTGGCTGTAAATGTATTTAACACACAGGCTACCACAGGAATATGCAGAGAGAGGGATAAGGTCAGAAATGAGGGAGAGAAACAGAAGATAAAACAGAATGCAAGCAGAGCAGTTTGGTCACTAACACTAGTAGCTCTGGTTAAGATACATTTTGCACAAGCAATTCTGGCTAAGATTAAAATTAACTAGCAATTCTGGCTAAGTTTTAAATTAACAGTGCAGGCATGTAATGTCAAATTTTTAAATCAAATACAACAGAAAAAGAACACGAGGAGCCCAAACCTCTGGTGGAAAGAGAGTCACCAGAACAAACTAGGCTGAATAATACACTAATACAAATTAAACTGATCAGCCCGAGCCACAGTGTGCACCAATAAATTGAAAGCACAGTGAGCGTCAGTCACTGGCTGGCTGGAGACCTGGGAGCCAATCAAATTTGTGGCTTCAGGGCCAAAGTTCTTGTTCGTACCTGGGAGACTTCTTGGGCGGGCAGCTGGCAAAGGCGAGCAGAAGCAGCTGGCATGAGTCACCGCCAGGGCTGCATTTTTTAGATATATTAGGGAATGTAGGAAGGCAAAAGGAGGGGTAGTAAAGATTGCTACTGAAGAAGGGAAATGCACCAAACATGGCCCAGAGAAAGCCGAAAACCTCAACAAATACTTCTGCTCGGTGTTCACCAAAGAGGACCCAGGAGATGGCCCAGCCCTGAAAAAACACAACACTCCAGGACCAGGGGTAGACACGAGTCCCTTTACAGAAGCTGAAGTATGGGAGGTGCTAAATAAACTAAAAGTAGACAAAGCCATGGGACCAGACAAGATGCACCCCAGAATCCTTAAGGAACTGAGGCAGAATTAACAGCCCCTCTGACACTTCTATTCATGAAATCCATGAAGAGCGGTTTGTTACCCGAAGACTGGAAAAAGGCAATAGTGGTTCCATTTCACAAATCAGGCTGTTGCAAAAAGGCTAGTAATTACAGACCAGTGAGCCTCATGTCTATAGTAGGGAAACTAATGAGACACAACTCAAACAGAGGAACATAGCATTGCTTGGAACTAGTGGCCAACAAGACCATAAACAGCATGGTTTCACAACAGGTAGGACATGCCAGACAAATCTGCTTGAGTTTTTTTGACTCTGCTACAAAAATAGTGGACAATGGTGGGGCAGTGGCCTACCTAGAATTTAGTAAAGCCTTCAACTTGATTCCACACAGAAGGCTGGTAAAGAAGCTTAACCACAAAGGGGTTGGTCCAGAAGTAGTCAGATTGGTACAAAACTGGTTACAAGGCAGAACCCAGAGGGTACAGGTAAATGGAACACAATCAACAGAAGGCAGGGTGACCAATGGGGTGCCCCAGGACTCAGTGCTGGGGCCTCTGCTCTTCAATGTTTTTATTGCAGACATCGCTGATGGACTGGAAGGGAAGGTGTGTCTGTTCGCAGATGACACCAAGATATGTAACATTTTTGGACACCTCAGAAGGAGTGAGCAAGATGGAAGCTGACCTCAAGAAACTAGAAGAATGGTTTGGAGTGTGACAGCTGAGATTTAATGCAAAAAAGTGCAAGGTCATGCACATAGGAAAGAAAAACCCAAGAAAGGAGTATTGCCTAGGAGGTGAAAGACTGGCAGCCTCAAACTAGGAACGAGATCTGGGAATCATAATCTCAGATGACTTGAAGGTTAGTAAGCAGTGTGAGAAGACAACATTGAAGGCCAACAGAATGCTGAGCTGCATTGGGAAGGGAACCACTAGCAGGAGGAGAGAGGTGGTACTACCACTGTATAGATCGCTGATCAGGCCTCATCTGGAATATGGAGTCCAATTCTAGAGGTCTTACCTCAGGAAGGACATTGACCAGGTGGAAACAGTACAAAGAAAGGCAAGAAAAATGATTTAGGGTCTGCAGTGCATGTCCTGTGAGGAAAGACTTAGGGAACTGAATATGTACTGCCTGGAGCAGAGACGAGAGAGAGGGGACATGATTGAAACATTCAAGTATATAAAAGGCATTAACAAGGTACAGGCACAGGAACTTTTTCACTTCAAGAAGGGCTCCAGGACCAGGGGACATTACTTCAGGCTGCAAGGAGGGAGGTTCTCTACCAACACCAGGAAGTTTTTCTTCACAGAAAGAGTGGTGGACTCCTGGGACAGCCTACCCTAAGACGTTGAAGGGGTCAACACTGTGGGAGGATTCAAGAATGCATGGGATAAAAGACAAGGGAGCCCTGACTACAAAGGGCAACTACAGTGTCAAATAGGTTTAAAACAAATGGGCAGACTAGATAGACCTAATAGTCTCCTTCTGCTGTCAGCTTCTATGTTTCTATGTAAGAGTAGGAGACCCAGTACCAAACCCTGTGGTACCCCACTGGTCACCTCCCTCTCAGCTGAAAATGCCCAGTTTACCTGAACCCTTTGTGTTCTTCCTCTCAGCCAGCTACACACCCACTCAACCACCTCCCTGCCCACCCCCATGTGGTCCAGCTTCCATAGTGGAACAGAGTTGAAGGCTTTGCAAAAGTCCAGATAGACAACATCTACCACCGCTCTCTGATCTACTATCCTTGTAACGCAGTAGAAGAAGTCAAGCCAGGTACCAGGTTAGCTTGGCATGACCTACCTGCCGTAAACCCATGCTGATTTGGGTCTTGCTGCCCATTGGACTCCAGATACGTTATGATTTTCTGTTTAAGTAATGTCTCCATCAACTTTCCTACCACTGACATGAGGCTTACTGGAAGGTAACTGCCAGTTATACGTAGATCCCACAATAGGATGAGATGTAGAGTTTTGCCAGTTATACATATATCCCACAACAGGATGAAAGAGACAATATGTCCTGAGCATGAGAGGGTAATATGGGAAGGCTAGATGGACCGTTGGTCTTCTGCTTCATTGTTTATGTTTCTTTGTTTCTAACCCTGTGTTCACCCTGCAGTTTCTACCTTTTTTACCTTCTCTATAGTGCATTGTTCTCCCTCCCTCCCCTTATGCTGTCAATTGGCATTTTCTGATTGTTGTTTTCAGAGTCTCTGTCAAGCTCATTTGTTCATTTTGCTAGTACTGTTTTGTGTAATTCATACTTTTATTTTGGTAACCTAACTGTTGCAACTTATTGCTGTACTCTCCCCTTCCCCCTCCGCCTAGGATGTATCTGGAAACTAGCAGTTTCAGCTCAGTACATCTTTCCTAGTAAATCTTTTAATAACTGGGTCACCATGGATGTTGTGGTTACTACCCCAGTCTTGTGGGCTCAGACAAGGTTGAGGGGCCAGGTTTCCTATTTTGTTGACTGAGGGGTTTGTATCCAGTTATTGTAATTTGGGTGGTGCCTTCACCCAGATACTATGTTTAAGTGGGTCTGGTGTCAGAGTGGTAAACCCCTCTGGGATGCAGTATCTACCCATTGCCCCTCAGTGTCCCCCTACACATGAAAAGTAACAGTGTAACCTTAAAGAGGGACTCTGGCCTAAATTTCTGGCATCAATAAATTCAGAATTTGGATCAGCATTTCCTCAATCTGAGTCATGCCAAAAATTAGATCTCCAAGTCACTTCATTTAAAAGTTACAGGTAGTTTTGTAACCCTCAATTCACTGCCAGTTCAAAACAGCCAGTTTCAGAGAAGAGCTACTGATTATGTTATAACATGAAATCATAGTCTAGTCCTCCCTGCAGGCTACCTTTTAGGACTTCTTTTTCTCACGTTACTTAAAACTGAAGTTGTAGCAAATATCTGAAAAAGGAAACCTGACACTGTGTGGGTCAATGCATGCACTTCCATAATGTGTAGATGCAAGATACAGTACTTCAGAATGAGTTGGAGGGCTTGAATGTAGTGGTAAACATGGCTTTAGAATGACAAAGGTATGAGATTTCGAAATGTCACCTGGTTGCAATTGTAGAATGCAGCAATGACACAATCTCAGAAAGTAGCTGGGACATAAGTAATTTTTGAATGTGGCAGGGACACTAAAATTCATAATGTGGTAGTGTCATATATTTTTAAAATGTGGCAGAGATACACGATTTTGAAATGCAGGGGTGGCAGAGATATGTAATTTCGTAATGTGTCATGGATGCATAAATTTGGCATGTGGTGATGATGCACAATTTCAAAATGTGATTGGGATGTTTGATTTCAGATTGCAGTGGCAACATGCAATTTCACAATATGGCATGGACATGGAATCTCAGAATGCTGCGGTGACGCAGTTTCAGAATGTGGTAGTCACATGCAATTTCAGAAGGAAGCAGGGATGCATAATTTTGGAATGTGACTTGGACATGCAATATCAGAACACAGCAGTAAAACTCATTTTCAGAATGTGGTGGAGAAGTACAATCATTTAATATGGTGGGGATTTATATTTTCAGAATGTGACAATGACAGGTAGTTTTGCAATGTGGAAGTTTACACTCAGTTTCAGAATGTGGCATAAAGGTATCATGTCATAACAGCGAACACAGAATAGCGAATCAAAAACAGTGACTGAGTAATAGCGATGCACTAAATAGCGACTGGCACATTAGAGCAACTGTCACATATAAGCGAATGATGAATATGTGCGACTGGATGTTGCTGATGCCCCCACCATCAGTGAGCGGCATGGTGTTATAATCTAAAAGATAGGGGGGTAGGGGGTGCAGGGGGCAGAGACCCCCCATGTATCACAGTATGTACAATGATAGTGCCACAAGTGATGCTATTGCTGGTAGGCTGTTGTCTGTGCAGCTGCTGAAGTGCATGGTTCAGCAGGTATGCCAGACAGAGTGGGTTGCAACAGCAATGCCTGTAAGTGTGGAGCACATGACTTTTCCTAGTGAGCACACCCTGACTCTGGTCAGTCTTGATTATGATTGTTCGTTGCAGATCTAAGTCATTGAGTAGCTGTTATGTGCTGCGCTGTTATTTGGATCCACTGTCATTGCAGGCACTACTGTTGATTAGCTATTTTAACATTCACTTATATTGATTAGCTGTTATGACATGGAGCCGGCATGAAGGTAACATTTTAGAATGTAACAGTGATGACTGTTTTCGGAATGTGGCAGTGATGCACAGTTTTAGAATGTGGTAGTGATGCACAATTTCAGAATGTGGCAGTGATGCACAGTGTCAGAATGTGCCAGTGACACATAATTTTGGAATGTGGTGGTGACACACAATTTCAGAATGTGGCAGTGATGCACAATTTCAGAATGTGGCAGTGACGCACAATTTTAGAATGTGGCAGTGACATATAACTTCAGAATGTAGCATTGGCAGAACATTTTGGATGTGGTGGTGTTGCACAATTTCAAAATGTAGCAGTGGTGCTCAATTTGGGAATGTGGTGGTGACACACAGGTTCAGAATGTGGAGGTGGCACGCAGTGGTGGAATGTGTCAGTGGTGTAGTTTCAGAATGTGGCAGTGACACAATTTGGGAATGTGGCACTGAAACACAACTTCAGAATGTGGTGGGGAAGAGCATACTAACATACTATTTGCCAGCAGATTAGGCCTTATGGTCTATCAAGTCTGCTCAAACCTAGATCCTTAGTTGGGTGCCGAGACCCTCCCATCCCTTGTGCTCCAGAAACCCCTATCATCCATCCCCACCCCCCTGGGACAGGCCATCATCTGATACATCCACTTTCTGTGACTGTCCCACCCTCTCTTAAAGCTCTCCACTGTGGATCTCTGAACCAGCTCACCAGGCAGAGCATTCCAAGGGTCCACCACCCTCTCAGTGAAAAACCTCCTCCTCTTCCCCCTCACCCTTCCACCTTCCAACTTCAAACCATGCCCTCTGGTGATGCCTCCCTGCTTTAGTCTAAAGATCCCCTCCATGTTTACCCTATTTATTCCCTTGAGGTACTTGAAGACCTCAATCATGTCCCCTGTCTCTCCTCTCCTCCAATGAAAACAGGCAGAGCTCCTCAAGTCTGTCCTCGTAAGTCAAATCCCCTAGCCCTCGTATCATCTTTGTTGCCCTCCTCTGTACCCTCTCCAGGAGCTGTATGTCCCTCTTCAAGTGTGGTCTCCAGTACTGTACACAGTACTCAAGGTGTGGTCTAACCAGTCCATTGTACAGCGGCAGAATCACTTCCTTGCTCCTAGAGGTGATTCCCATGATGCATCCCAACATCCTGTTTGCCTTGCTAGCTGCTCTCCTGCACTGCTCAGTGTTATTCATACATGTATCCACCATGACCCTAGGTCTTTTTCCCTGTTGAGGCTTCCAGCACCTCCCTCCCAGGGTGTACCTGTGTTTAGGGTTTCCCGACCAAGATGCAACACCTTGCACTTGGTGATATTGAAATTTAATTTCCATGTGTGAGCCCAGCTTTCCAGGGTGTCCAGGTCCCCTTGCAGGGCCAACCTCCCCTCTTCTCCCTCAACTACTGCTCCCATCTTGGAGTCATCCGCGAAGAGACTCATTTCACACCCTATACCATCCCTGATGTCTGATATGTATGCATTAAACAGGATTGGACCCAGGACCGAGCCCTGTGGTACCCCACTACCAACCTCTGTAGGGTTCGAGAGCTCCCCACAGACCACTACTCTCTGAGTGCGTCCAGCTATCCAGTTTTCAATCCATCTGACCATCAAAGGGCCTACTCCTAACCCCATCAGTTTCTCCACCAGACCATTGTGGGGGACAGAGTCAAACGCCTTGCTGAAGTCCAAGAATAATACATCCACAGGCTTACCCCTGTCCAGTTCTGATGTTACCCATTCATAGAACTCCACAAGGTTGGTTTGACATGATCTTCCTGGCACAAACCCATGCTGCCGACTATCCAGACCTCCCACCTCCTCCAAGTAAACCCCCAATCGTTCCTTTAGTATACTCTCCATTAATTTTCCCACCACCGAGGTTAAACTGATGGGTCTATAGTTTCCTGGTACTTCCTTCGACCCCCCTTTATGGATTGGTACCACATGTGCCTCTCGCCAATCCCTAGGTACCCTCCTTGTCTCAAGTGACCTGTTGAAAAGCTCCGCCAGGGGTGCAGCCAGTATGTCCGCCAATTCCCATAGTACTCTTGGATGAATGCCATCCGGCCCAGGAGATTTGTCTTTCTTTAGGGCCTTGAGGGCAAACCACACCCTTTTGGTGGGGATGGCATCATCCGTACCCTCCACCTTACTGGTCTTTTTATCCTTATCCAGATGTGACACCCCTGGGGTACCTTTCCCTCCCTTTTGCTCCATTTCTGTTGCTCCCCTGATCCCACTCCCTGCCGCTTCTATCCCCTTTGTGCCTTGCTTTGTAGATATCCCATCCCCCTCCCTAGTGAACACAGAGGCAAAGTACTCGTTAAATACCTCTGCCTGGTCCTCGCCTCTTCCACCCACCCTCCTTCTGATCTCAATCTGCTGAGATGGCCCTTAGTTTTTCTCCGCTCCCAATGTACGGAAGAACCCCTTTTCCTCCATGTATCCCTTTGTGCCAGCCGTTGCTCTTTACTGGACTTTGCTCCCTCACCATACAGGTGACTTTTCTAGATGCAAGCTGGTACATTTCCTTATCCCTATCCTCTTGTTGTTTTATATTTTTGTACGCCTTCTTTTCTCTGACTGCTACCTGGACCTCACTGGACCACCAGCATGGTTTATGTGACCTTGCTCCCTTACATTTCAACTTAGCGCAGATCCTGACTGCCTCATGAAGTCCCGTTTATGACCTCCCATCTCCTTTCCACACTTGTTGTTGAGGTAATCCCCTTCAAGTGATCCTTGAGAATATTCCCATGCCCATAAAGTCTGCCCCTGAAGTCCACTGCCAGTGTCCTAGATCTCACCCCACTCCCCCAATGCTTATTTGAAACCAGACAGTATTGTGGTCACTCCCAGTCAGGGGGTCCTGTACAACCATGTCCCTTACCAGATCCCCATCTGCCAGAACCACATCCAGGACATGCCCCTCCCTTGTGGGCTCCATCACATGCTGTGTTAAGAACACATCCTGGAAGCCATCCAGCAGCCTCTGCTCCTTGGCCACCTTAGAGGACATGGTTCCCCAGTTTGTACCTGGCATATTAAGGTCCCCATCAACACCACTCCTTCCCTTTTGGACCCACTGGCAATGATGTTGTCCAGCAAACCATCCTCTAGAACATCACTCATCCCGGGGCCTATATGCTACTCCCAGCTTGACCTTATCTCCTGCTGGGATGATAGGTGACCCATAAGGCCTCCACGTTTCCCTCTGCCTCTTCTACCATAGCAATTTCTATGTCATCTCTAATGAACATAGCCACTCCACCCCTCTGCCCTCCTTTCTATCCTTCCTAAGCATAGTGTACCCCGTACATTTAGGTCCCAGTCATGGTTTTTGTTGGCCACGTTCCGTGACTGCCGCCACATCCACCCCCTCGAACAGCATGGCCTGGAACTCTGGCAACTTGTTTCCCAAGCTCCTGGCATTTACTAAACTAACCCCACCCCTTATCCCTGATCCTTTTGTGAACCCCACCCAGATTCCTTATACTTCCATCCTCCCCTGCTTCTCCTGAAACCTCCATCTCCAGTCTGTTTCCCCCTCCCCTTGGGCTTGAAGGCTACTCCCTCATCTGGAGGGAGGGCTTCTAGTCAGCCCTCCCTTATCCCTTCCCCCTTACAAGTTTAAACCCCACCTTTCTTGTATGTAGTCAGCCATCCCTGTTTAAGGACTTCCTTCCCTAATGGGGCAAGATGAAACCTGTCCTTGGCATATAGTCCCTTATCCTCCCAAACTCCATTCCAGTTCCCTAACACCCCAACCCATTCTCTTCACCCCACTTCCTGAGCCATTCATTAACCTCTGTGACTTCATTTTTCTCCACTGGGGCCTTTGGTACTGGCAATATCTCCGAAAAAATGTTGCAACCATTATCCCGACAGACTCTGGCAAGTTCTTGGAATCTTGCTTGGATTTCATAATGCTATTTCCTCTAGATCATTAGTTCCCAAATGACCAGGAAATCCGGTTCCCTCCACAATCCCTAACCATTTCATACACCATGAACTTTGCTCTGTGCACTGTCAGCCCAGAGATACTCACTACCTTCACCTGGCTATGGCATCCATCCCCTGTCCCTCCCAATGGATACCCTTAATCATCGAGTCTCCCAGTAACAGAACCTTAACACCGCCATCATCCTTATGGTTACCTCCACTATGCCCTCTCAGCCCCCCTCCCCCACTTTATTCATGATCACAGTTTCATGGGAGTCTTCCTGCCTTATTAGAGACCCCCTTGTCACCCTCCCCTTTCTGCCTCCCTTGCTATTTTGCCCACTTAACTCAAACCCCCTCTGAATAGGTGTCCCCTTTAACCCTCTCTTATCTGAACCATTTATCCTGGCCCTGATGGTTTCCCCTTCCCCTCCCTCATCCCCCCTTGTAATAGTACCCCTGTCTCCAGAGGCTCTCTGTGGGTCCCCTTTAGCTAGGGCCCCATCCTTGGTACTGACCTTCCTGCTGAAGGGGGGCTCCTCTCCCACCTCCTTGTCTCCCAGTTCCTCTCCAATCATGCTCTCCTCCCTCATGTCTGGAATATGTTGCATCTCCCCCATTTGCTTAACATATATGTTTCCCCTTCTCCCTCTGGGACTATGTCTATCCTTTCCATAGCTGTTCTGTGATGCCCTATGGGTATCTGACTCCCTCCCCCCGGCCTCTGTATAAGTTTCCTCATTTCCACCAACCCCTTCTTCCCCCTCTAGGATGTTTAGTATCTCAAATTTATTGTGACACTCTATGTCAGCCTCCATCAAGTAACCCGAGTTTCCCCTGACTGCATCTCTAAACTGACCCTCTTCTTCCTCTCTTGCACTGTTCACCTTAGAGCTCCCTTCCCACAGTCTGCTGTTTTAGGCTTCACACAACAGCCCCTCCTGACTCTTCCCCTCAGTCTCCTTGAATTCAGAATTTTTCACCCTGTAACGCTTTCCCCTTAGCATCAACTTCCCTATCTAAGGGTCCTCTGTCCCTAATATCCCCCCTTCTGCTTGCTGTAGCATAATGTCCTGTAATTTCAGAGCGTTGCCCCAGCCTCCCCTCAGCCCCACCCTTCTGCTGCCCATATCCACACCCCTTATCCTTGGACACCCCCAGCTCCCACAGCTTACTCCTTAACCAATATACCTCACTCCTGATACAAGATAGCTGTCTACAGAGTGGGCAGCCTCCCTCTCTCCAGGCCCAATTTAGAATTATTGCCATCCCACAGCCTGTGCAGCCTACAACCCTTCCGAAGATGCCTGCCATGGTGGAATATGGCCACCCTGATTATTCCCTCTGTTTATAATAGCACACCCCCTTTTCTCAGTCCCTTTCCCCTGGAGTACAGTTTCTCTCTATACTGACTGTAGTTATTTATAAACCCAATTTCAACCCCACCAACAAAGTTCCCAAGTCTCACAAACACATACAGTCCAGTATGTGTTCAGTCCCACTAACAGTGTGTGTAAGCAGACTCCAGGTACCATATGATGTCACAGGCCCACCAACTCCTGTTGCTTCAAATTTCAGTCCCAAACAGAAATACTCAGCCCTTCAATCCCAACCCCCAGTGGCTTTTCAGTATTTAAGAAAGCCTACAAAACTTCTTACCAAACACCAGGCAAACAACACATTTAAATTACCTTCTAATTTTCCCTGCCAAACATCTATCCCCAAACCTACAATATCACAGCCCAAGTATCAGTTCAAATTCAAGGTAATAATTTTCAACACATAGAACTAATTTCACTTACAAACTATTCAAATATTTCAGTTTAAAACAAAATATAACTCCTTGCCTCTTTTCTACCAACCTGTTGCTTAAGCTCCCAAGTGAGCAATTTTGTAATTTGGTGGGGATGCACCATTTCGGAATGTGGCAGGGATGTGTAATTTGGGAATGTGGCAGGGATGCATAATTTTAGAATATGTCTAGGACACACAATGTTGAAATATTGTGGAGATGTGATGCACAATTTTGAAATATGGTGGGTGTGTTCAGTTCTGGAATGTGGTAGGGACAAGCAGTTTTAGAATAATATGGTGTGTCCTGTCACATTCTGACAGCATGCATCCCCACTATATTTCAAAATTGCCAGTCCCTATCAAATTCCTCATTGTGTCCCTGTTGCATTCCAAGATTTAGTGTCCCACCACATTTTGAGATGGCTCATCCCTGCCACATTCCAAGACTGCATGTCTTCCCCAGCATTTTAAAACTGTGTACCACCTTGACATTCTACACCTTGGTTCAGTGCTGCATTGCAAAACCACCTCCTGAAGTGTTCTAAAGTACAATACCATGCATAGGAACATTCTATAAATACAAGCACTGACTGCAGCCAATCCTACTGTATGTCAGTTTTTTAAATGATTACTACAGCTACAGTTTCTTAAACTTTGGAGAAATAGATCCTATAACATTGCTGACAGAGAGGACTAGACTGTGAGTTTAGGTTATGTTATCATCAGTGGCTCATCACTAAAACTGGATTTTTTGAATAGGTAATCAAATCAGGGTTACAAAAAAGCTCATAATTTTAAAATTAAGTAACATGGAAACCTAATTTTTGGTATGAGATTTATTGAGGGTATGCTTATTCTAATTCTGCAGTCTAGTACTTTTGGCTGGACTCCCTCTTTAAATTCAACAAAATGCAGCTAGTGACTTATTAATAATATTATGCTCACAAGATAAGATTCAGAACAACAAAACAATACTTACTTAGGGATATTTCACAAGGGAGGAAGGAGTGCAAAACAACAATCTCTTCTCTTTGTAGATCTTGTGAATTTTTTATAATTTACATTTTAGGGTTTTCTCCCTGTTTTTTTCTTCCCGATCCTGGGACTCTAGCAGACATGGCCATGCATGCACATGGAGGCACAGATGCACCCCGGTTACCGGCTCGGCCCCTTCCGCCCCATCCCGTGGCTGTTGGTGGGCTCCCCATTGCCTGAACTGCCACCTGTCCTCCACCAGATGGCAGACAAGGGCTGGGGAAACCCCTCATCCTTCCCTGGGAGAGGAAAGCCGACTCGTGGCAGCTCATTCCCACTCCTTGCCCTGCCCTCCCCATGACCCCTGACAACCCGGGCTCATTCCCGAACCCGGGTCGCCGGTGTAGTGTGAGGTGTGACGTCCAGTGCCTCAACTCTCAGTGCCACTGGGCAAGATCTTGTGAATTTTGAAGTACCCAGACCAAAGTTAGGTGCCTGACATGGCTCGGCCTATTAAATGCACTTTGAACAGAAGCAACACTTAAGCAGCAGTGCCCACCCTCACCAGACAATGCAAATATAGTACAGTGACTAACCTTTTGAATTACCAGCCCACCTGTACTAGGAGCACTATCCACTTCCCACTGGTACAAGTTTAACTCTTTTTAAATGTTTTGAGAGCTCTCTGTGGTTCACAGGGTATCCATCTGTAGGAGTATTGCAGGCAAGGGATGGGCAGACCTAAAGAAGTCCTGATCATTATTATCAGGAGAAGGATCCATGTCAGAGTACTGATAAGTTCTGATTGGTTCTGATTCAAATCAGAACATTATGTAAATTTTTGATAATACCTTAAAATTATCACAAATGGATTAAAAAATAGAAATCTAATAATTTTCTCTTACCTCAGTGTGTCAGCTATTTTCTGACTATTCTTTGTCCTCATCTGCTCGCTATAGATTATGGGGTGGGTGAATACCTTTTTCCGAATATTCATATTTGGGGCACCAAATACTTGGAAATTTGGTATTCATATTCATTATCCAGGTACCTGTGGAGGGAGAAACTTAAAAAACAGCCCCCAGCCACCCTCCTACCCAGACAATTATTTAAACTACAACCCTGTCCTTCCACCTTCTGCAACAAGTCCAATCCCACCCTTTCCCCCAGCATCTACAATTTTAGGTTTTAAAAAACCTTCCACAATGGGCAACCAGCAGAATCCAACCACCTCCACAGTTGGCTGCTGTCTCCTTGAGAGCTTTTCCTTTTGTAAAAATATCATCCACCCCATCTCCACACTCACAGCAGCATCCAACTACCCCCTCCTCCCCCCATAAGCCCCCCCAGGCACGGTGAAGGTGTGCGACACAAACCGCCCTCCTCCTCCATCGCTGACCACCTTTCTGTGAATGGAAGTGCTCCTGCACTTGCTTGCATAGTTCAATAGCTGAGATCAGTGACTTTACAATGTGAGCAAGCCCAGGAGCACTTCCATTCACAAGAAGGCAGCCAACCATGGAGGAAGGCGGGTTGTGTCAGTCACCTTCGCCACGCCTGGGGAGGGGGCTTCTGCTTAGGAAATTTGGGTGCTGGGGGCAGGAGGGTGAGAGTTGGGTGCTGCTGCCAAGGTGGGGGAGTAGGTGCAAGATTTTTTTGCAACAGGAAAGTGCTAGAGAAGACAGTGGCTATCCTTGGAGTCAGACGGGTTGTGCCGGTCGCTCATCATAGGAGTTTTTTTTTTAAACCTTAAATTGTGGGTGGTGGGGAAAGGGTGAGATTGATCTGGTTGCAAAGGATGGGGGATTGGGGTTGTAGTTTATACAGTTTGGCTCAGGAGGAGGGCGGTAGCTGTTTTTTACTCTTTTTTTTGTACTTCCCAAAGACCACTAGGTATGAATAATGCCGCTTTTCATTTCATGAGCAAACAACAAATATTGTATTTTTCATGCCATTTGGGAAATACTAGTCATTACCCTCAAAGCCCTAAAAGATTATTCACTTGTGTTCCTTTTCCATGCCCTCTGTTTGAGCCATGTCATGATATCACACCCCCATTCTGCCCCAGAAATTAGGCATACTCAAACCTGTCCCATCTTATGACAACCTCCCCCCCAATATGCAACCCACCCGATTTCCCAGACTATCTTGTTGCACCTGCACTGCTCAGAATCTACAGCCCTGCCCCCTCCATCTGTTACCAACCACCCTGCCACAGTATGCACACCCCTGCCCCCTCTCCTGTCCCAGTATTGAACTTTTTCCTCCATCTAGTGATACCCACCTTGTCCCACTATAAATACCACTGCTCCTCCTTCAATCTCTGGTATCCACCCCATTCCAGGATGAATACCCCTACCCTCCTCATCTACTGAAGCCCATTTTATCCCAGAATAAACACCTTACTCCCTTCACCCATCTACGGTAGTCCATGACCATAGCGACTGAGATTGAGCACCTAGAAAAATGGTGACTCAATCTCGGTAATTGTGATCACAGCTACCTAGGGAGGAGGGTGACCAGATACTGTGGTCGGCAAAACCCTTGACAGGAACTCACGCATATACACATATGCACACCTGCGGGGGGGAGATGTGGGGGAGGGCTGGCTTGTGGGAGGGGTTGTGGCAAGCAGCTGCCAAGCTGAATCGCTGGTGTCGTGGGGAGGGTGGTCGACTGGGAGGCATAGGGTACCAGGTTCTGGTTTGGCGTGGTACGGGTTTATTTTTTTGCTGCCTGGCAGCCTGTATTGTCTCAAGTTTCCCCCCCAACATGCACCCCCCCTGGAGTTAAGAATCCATAAGTAGGAGGATGCAGTGGGCAAAGCCCCCCATGGGGAGGGGGTGCAAGTGCAGCCCCCTGCATTAAAAATGAGACCTGTAGGTTTGAGGCAGTTTTTCAGTGCATTGCCAGTGTGCATCACCTAAATTATTTTCGCCAATGTACACTCGCCATAATTGTGATCGCTGCTGCTCAATCACTATTATGACATGGAATCCCCATCTACTGATACTCACCCACCCTGTCCCCCTCCCATCTGCTAATTCCCAGGCACCCAACCTGTCCCAGGAAAAAATGAATACCCCCTCCAATCTGCTGATTCCCTGGCACCCACCCAGTGCCAAAATAAAATAAATACCCCCTCCCATCTGCTAATTCTCAGGCACCCACCCTGTCCCAGAAAAAAATGAATATCCCCTCCCTTCTGCTGATTCTGAGGTGCCCACCCTCTACATGAATAAAAGAAATACCCCTTTGATCTTCTAATTCTCAGGCACCCACCCTATTCTAGAAAAAAATGAATACACCTTCCCTTCAGCTGATTCTGAGGTACTCACTCACTACCAAAACAGAATAAATATCCCCTCCCATCTGACAACTCCCAGGCACCCACCGTGTCCCAGAAAAAAATGAATTCCCCCTCCCATCTGCTAATTCTCAGGCACCCACCCTGTCCCAGAAAAAAATGAAAACCCCTTCCTTCTACTGATTCCCAGGCACCCACCCTCTGCCAGAATAAAATAAAATAAATACCCCCTCCCATCTGCTGATTCCCAGGCACCTACCCTGTGCCAGAAAAAAATTTGTACCCTTTCCCCATCTGGTGACTCCCATCCTGCCAGTCCAAGAAATAAATATCCCTCTCATTCCCATCTGTTGATACCCACCCTTCCACATGCATTGGAGATCGGATGCCCGGCCACCCCTGCCACCACTACTACCACTCAGCCTTACTGTTAATATACAGGTCAGCACAGAATTTGAAAGAGAAGCCTTTCGCTTGTTCTGCACTTTATTTGCTGCTGCTATGGTGGCTGACTGCGCCTGTGCTCACTCGTTCTCTTGTGTTAACAAGCATGCACATTTGAATCACTAACAGAAGAGCGAGTGGCAGATGGGAAGAGAAAATTTAAAAAAATAAAATCTTATTTGTGTCTTTGTGGGATCCAGTGGGTGGAGGTTGGGAGTGGGGGTTAGCAGAAGGGAGAGACTGTTAGCTTTTCATTAATAAATTGGAGTGAGGCGGACCAGGAACACCACTGGCCAGGGTTTGGATCTACCCAAGTCTGATGAACATTGAGAGGTCCTGGGGGTGGTTCTGATTTTCTTTGGACCAGACAACCCATTCTAGTGCAGGCCCAATAAAGTTGCACCTTCTTGGCTGGTGGTGGTGCACTTTAAACAGATACATTTTTAAACCCCAATCCATAGGCCATCCAATTGCTTAAATGGAAAACCTCAAATTGAGGTATTTGTAGATCCCAGCCCAATGGCCAAAGCTGTAGCTTATTTTATACAGTTCCAGTTGCAGGGCAAGCTCTGAGAGGACTCACAGTTCTGGTGTTACTAGCTCCTCTGACAACTTGGGCTCCTCTTTCTCCTCTCTGCATGAGCAGGTTCTTTTGAACAGTTGAACAATTGGTGAATCGCTGTGGATGATCTGAACAAAGACACAGGCCACTGATGCCTCTCCGGTGGTTGCAAACTCTTTCTGCCACAGCAGTCATTTGGACCTCTCTTGTTACTCTCTGGTCTTGTCTGGATGGGCAGGCCTGTTGCGAAACCAGGGACCACTTGCCAAACACACATCTCTAGGCTTCCAGATCCTCATGTGAGACTGCTTGCCAGTGCCTAGCAGTAGTACTAATTAGCCATATCCCTAGACTGTCTTCAGTCTCAAAGCATGTTCTAATGATCAGTAACACACGGTTGTGGGCCACACTGCAGGCTGGCAGCTGTAGCACTAATGATGGATAAGAAAGCTTTTACCTTTGATTCTCTGAAGGTAGTACCCAGAGTCTCACCACATGGCAAGCTGGCAAGTTTGGTACAAATGCTGAGGTAGCAATCAAGTACCTGCTAACTGTAGGCAGGAATCAGTCACTCAAATGTCCTCTGTGTTGTTCTGACAATAACAGCAAGCAAACAGCACTTCTGTCTGGCTGCTTCCATTTGGTTGTAGAAACCTTTCAAATGCCTCCTGTATCTTGGCTGTTGAAGCCCTGGCAGGCCTCCTTAGGACACTCGGGCCAGTAGCCCTGGCACTCCTCTCTGTGAGAGGGCAAGCTATGGAGTGACTTGTTCTGGAGCTGTCCTCAGCACTTCACTGGGGAAGGGCAGTGTCTGATTGATCCAAAGGGCTATCATTCAGTGAAATTAGTATTCAGAATGTTCACTCGATGTCCTATAGTGAAAAAGTGACAAGCATACTGCACAGTCATTGTCCCATAAGCCATTTCTGGCTCTGTCCGAGATAAATAACTTCCTGTTGGCAGAGGTCAGGGGTTAACAAGATGGCAGCCCCCATGCAGAAAAAAACATTGGCTCCAAACAAAGTATTTATTTTGGGCTCTTGCCCATATTAAAAGCTAGTTGATCCACAGGTTTGATGAGCACACACGTGTTCTCCTATCCAGTTGGGTTTTGGATTCTGCAGGGTGAATTCCTCACCCATTGGGATCACTGAGAAAATGCACCTTACAGAGCAACGGGACATCCCCAGCAAATGTGGTCAGAGTCGCAATGATCACAGGGGCATATGGTGCAGAAAACAAACTGCTTCCTCCCCCCCCCCATCCCATTGTGTCTCCAGTCCTCCCCAAAGGTATAGCTGGAGTCCTTGAGGTCAAAGCACACTGAAAGGTTGTGACAGTTGGCTGCAGTCAGTGATAGCAATTAAGGCACACTCAGTGCCAAAAATGAAGCAGCTTCCTCCCCCTCCTGATGTTTCTTCAGGCTCTCTGCTACTGAGGACAGAAGTCCCTGGGGTCGGAGAATGCTGAGGGGAGCCACACCAACAGCCACAGTTCTGGCTGTTAACAATCAGAACTGCAGTACCAGCAGAAATCAGCCTCTTGCAGCTGCAACATGGTGTTTCCAGTCCCTCACCAAGCAGGCAATCCTTGCTTAGGGACCAGAACAAAAGCAAGAATGGGGTAGCAGAATGTGGTGGCAGGTGGGTGTGCAGTGATGTGTGTGAGTTTTATTGAGCGTCTCAATTTGAGAGATGCAATAAAACCACTCATAGTAAGGGCGAGTGGTGAATTACACCGATGAGTACTGTAGAGTGAGTGTAACAGTGAGCTACACTCACTAAAGGAGGATATGGGGATTTGTTTGGCCAAGCCCTGCTGAGCTGACTGTGGTGTAGTGACTTGTGTAGTGCTCGAAAGTTGGGGGCACAACAGAAAAATAAAAGGTGCCCCAGGGCAGTGTAGGGGCCCCTGTCAGTGTTTCCCTACTGAAGCAGCTGCTATAGAGAAAAAAAAATGTTTTCTCTGTGCTTCCCCGGCCGCCTGCTCCGTTTTAGAACCCAACCCCCTTTGGGAAGCAGCGTGAGGCAGGGGAGCATTTTTTCAGTCCAGTTCGTGCTTGGTTGTTGGATACCAGCCAGCATTACCAGGGACAAGCGTCCTGAATACTGGCCAGTGAGTTCAGTTAGGCGGTGGCCAAGGAAGTGGGCCGTCGTTCATCACCCAGTAGTGGGCATAGAAGAGCTGGAAGTGAGTGCTGCACACGCACTCTGAAAAAATGAAATGTCTGCTTTCATGGAAAGACGGAGGGCGGGAACACAAGTAAGGAAATGTAATTTGATGGCTTAACTGTGGTCCGCCTCTCATCCCTTGATGCAGGCATCGGATCCGTGAGTGTGTGGCGGGTCCAGCGTTGAAGCCTCAAATCTGTCCCATCTGTCCCCATGCCACGGTGAGGGCTCTGTTCTGCCCCATTTGTTTTTTAAAGTAAAACATTCAGTCCCATGTCAGTGGTGAGAGAAGAGCCACATCTACAAGAAGAGAGCAGTCTGGTGTTGCATAGACCTGCAAGGCTCCTCTGCTGTCCGTGTCCTGCCTGCTACAGTCTCTCCCTCTGCCAGCAAGAACCTCCCACCTCCCAACTGAAGCAGCTTCACCCCGGGCTGGGGCAGTGAGTCAGTGGCAGCACCAGTGCTAAGGTGCTAACCGCCAGAAAGTTAAATGAAATAAAATTTTCTTTTTTTTTTAGCTCTCAGGGAGCTTGAGAAGATGTTCGAGAGCAGTGGGACAGGTCAGAGGACTAATTGAAGTATTTATTCGGGCACGGCGATGCCCACGGGGAGAGGCCTGCCTATAGGTCCAGTGGGGAAATTGATAAATATTCATAAGGAGGGGGGTGAATGGAAGGCGCAGCAAACCTTGGGTGACTGACAACAAGCCCATAGCCATGCCTGAGTATTTAAAGGGGCAACATTAGGCCCAAGGATTCAAAGGGCAACAAGATAGGCTCAAGTTTAAAAGGGACAAGTAGACCACAGTATTTAAAGGGGCAGCACAGGCCCTAGTATTTGTAGGGGGCATCATAGGCCCACTAAAGGTTTGAAGGGGCCCAGTAAAGCACGTCCCATAGTCCAAAGGGGCCCAGCAGTGCAAGCCCCAACAGAAAGGCCCATAGTAGATAGAGGGGCCCAGTGGTAGAGAGGGCAAGGAAGGCCCAGGGTGAAGAAGGCTCAGGGGGATGGAAGGGCATTTATCCTGAAGTGTGCCAGGGGTAGCCAGGTCCCAGTACCATAAGTAACCTGCAAGTGTATACTATTGTCAAGGGTCAGTAAGAAAAGGGTGCTTAGCACACAACTGCCATCTAGTGACCATCATCTGATGAAACTGTATATTGATTAGTATCTGAAATGTTGCTTTGATTGCAAAGCACCAAGATTGTATTGTACTGGGATTGTAGTTATTTGCCCCTGCAACAAACAATTGCCCTGGGATTCTGGTTATTTGCCCCTGCTACAAACAATTGCCCTGGGAGTCTGGTTATTTGCCCCTGTTATGAACAATTGCCCTAGACTTTGGTGATTTGCCCCTGCTCCAGGCAAATTGCCCCCGCAATGAATAATTGCCCTGGACTTTGGTACCTTGCCCCTGTTCCTGGCACATTGCCCCTGCAATGAACAATTGCCCCAGATTCCAGCAATTTACCCCTGTTCCTGGCAAATTGACCCAGCAATGACTAAACACCTTGGTACAGTGGAAAGTGTAGTTAGCAGTGTTCTTAGTGCCAACTGAATTGGCATGGACTCAATCTTCTGCCGCAACACCCCTGGTGGGGTTATTCACAGCTGATTCTTCATCGAAGCAGTCTTCAGCCAGTGAAGAACTTCACAGCAACACCCTTTCCTGTCATACGCCAGTGGTCAAAGCCAACATAATCCTGTGTGACTCGTGACTGCCGGCTCCTGGTTTCCTTGTGGTTAGGTCAGCCTGGAAGTGGAACGTCTTGGAAGAAGCCTCATCCGCCACTGCCAGTCGTTCACTGATAGTTCAGTCTGATGTGGCCAGTGTGTGTCCGCATCCACCGGTTTTTTGGTTTTCTGGTTCTGGACAGTACAGCGCTCTGATCTTCATCCTGCATCCTACTCTTCCTGCTTGTCATGCCTTGCTTGCACCGTGTCATCCTCTGGGATTCAACTTGATCTTGGTGGTCCTCCTGTGGATCTTTTGCCAAAGAAGCTTCAACGTTCCTTCATCCTTGGCAGCCCTGTTCGAGGGTTTGTGCCAGGGAAACTGCAGCAGAACTTCATCCTTGGCAATCCTTGCAACTGGATTCAATGCCAGGTACTTGTTCCTTCATCCTTGGCAGCCCTGGTTGAGGGTTTGTGCCAGGCAACTTCAGCCAGTCTTCGTTTCTTCATCCTTGGCAGCCTTGGTCGAGGGTTTGTGCTGGGGAAACTGCAGCAGATCTTCATCCTTGTCAATCCTTAGAAGTGGATTCAATGCCAAGTACTAATTCCTTCATCCTTGGCAGCCCTGATTGAGGGTTTGTGCCAGGGACATTGCAGTGGATCTTCATCCTTAGCAATCCTTTCAAGTGGATTCAATTCCAAGTCTTTATTACTTCATCCTTGGCAGCCCTGGTCAAGAATTTGTGCCAGGGAAGAGTTCAGCAGATTTTAGTTCTCTTGTGTGAAATTATTCTGGCAACCTTAGAGAGTGGGTTGGCTGAAGAATCAGGGTCTGTTTAAAAATCTCTCACATCCTCTCCAACCACTCCTAGATACAACTTGGTACCAAGTAGGAACTCCGTTTTCCCCTTTTGCCCCCGTTGCTTTCTTCATCCTTCAGCTGTGCGCATGAAGACGTCAGGGAAAAAGGTGGACTTCCTTTAGCACCAATAGACTTCTAGCAGTGTTTTTTCCACTTAGCACCTCAGGGTTGGGATAGAGTGCTACCACAGTCTGTATAGTATTGATATAGCTTGTAGCGCTATTTAGAGAGTTTTAGAACTACTGTATAGTACATCTTAGAGTTTGCATTACATAGCTATATGTTTCTTGTTACTGCTTCGATATCCACAATGCTGCCCATACACCCTGTTGTTTTTGCTGTTAGTATTTTCTTGTATGACCATGTTCTCCTTCCCCTCCTGTCAAATAAACATCTTTGCTTCATCCGACCTCTGTGTATGACTCCTGCCTCTCCTTGTCAGGTGATTCTATCCACATCCACCCACCCCCCATTCGAACCTTCAGCGGCCCCTCGACATCCCACCTGCTGAGGGTGTCGCTGGTGCTGCTGGTAGTGAGACAGTTAAAACCACCACTCAGAGTGAAGAAACTCCATTACACTTGAGCCACCACCTCTGCAGCTGGCAGACCCAGGTTTGGGCCCAGCTGCAGGAGAAATATTTTTTTTTTTAATTCCTCTATGTCCACTCCCTCTGAAGTTGATTATATTTAAATTGAGGGGTGCAGGGGGCATAAAAATTGTTGTTTTGCTTGCCGTCCTTGAGTAAGTAAGCGACTGTTGCTTTTTGGGACAGGCAGTGTAATGCTGCTTGCCCTTTTTGTTTTGAGCGCATTTCTGTTTGCTTTTTTTGGCCAATGAGATTAAAAACTCACCTTTATCACATAAAACTGGCAGCGAGACACACCTCAGTTCAGCCCAAAGTAAGCCCCACCATTTGGGCTTGGGGATACAAAGGAAGAGAAAAATGGAGCAGTTGTATGTGAGATAAGCTGAATTTTGTCTATGGTAAATACAGTATGACATTTTTCAAATATTTTTTCTGAGCAGTAGGGGTTATTAAAGGGGAGCCTTCATGAAGAAAATTCCCACGCTTGTCCAAATACTGGCTTGCACTACTCCCACTTACCTCTCCTCTCTCGTTAGCCCTGCCATACCCTTCTCCTCCTACTCCCTCCATCCCTATGCTGCTCGTGCCTTTCATATCCCTCACAATAAATCTGTAGCAGGCCAGTCTGCTGTCTCTGTCTGTCTTCCTACACTTTGGAACAGCCTCACACTTCTCATCCATCTCTCGTCCTCCTCCTCCTCCTCCTACTCACCTAAACCACTCTTACTGACACACTTCACTAAAGAATGCCCCCACAGATAGATTTCTTCCTCTTCTCACCACTTTACAGCAACCCATGTCCAATCCATTCATCCTGCTGTTTTTCTGATTTAGCCTTTTTTGCCTAATCAGTTGTACAACTCACTGTACTCTGTAATTTGAATTTGACACCTCATTGGTCCTATACAAATGTATTGTCCAGCACTGATGACGTGTTCCTTTAGCTCTCAACCTGATTACTCCATAAACAATGTGCCTGTACATGTTTTATATTGTTTTTGTCTTTCTTTGAAGTTCATTACTTGTACTGTGATTTTATTGTACATGCATTTTGTCACTTTATTATTGCTATTTTACTCCCTGTTGTATCCCCTCGTAACTGGAAATGAGCCCCGGCTCAGTGTGCCTGTCACTGTCACCAAACTTTAAATAAATAAATATATAACACTTAAGTGTGGGCATGCTCCCTAATTATACTTTTTTGGTAAAATAAAAAGTGTTACTTACTGCACTTTTTGTCTTTATTTTCTTGTATGTTACTGATCCTTTCATCAACCTGCCCCGAAATTTTGTAACCTTAGCTTCTTCAGCAGTATCTAGAATCTTGACTCATGCCAGCAACAGGTTGAAGCCACAGATTATTCAATTGGCTTTAATAAGTGTTAAGAGCTTTTTAAAGCCCCAGACTGCAGACTGCCAGTCTCACTTTCTGCAAAAGGTTAAGTATATGTCACATGGTTGGGTTACAAAATGCTGGGGCAGCAGGACTGCAGGATCAACCAAATACAGGATAATAAAATCATAAATGATAAAGTGCAGTGAATAAAGATTTTATTTTGCACAAAAAATTGCAAATGGGGGCAACAATACACTTGGGGTGGAACATTGATTTTAGAATATCCTCCTTTAGGAGCATTTATTTCAGAATGTCCCCCTTTAAGTATTTTTATATTGTAGTAGATCTGTTAAACATCTTGTGGGTAGAAATCTAACCCTTTTCACCAACCAATGGCCATGATTCAGTTTAATGAATTACTATGTTTATTATCTTTCAAAAGTACCAACCAGGGAGCCTGAATTATTGCTCTAAACTATTAACCATCTTAAACCACACAATGGCGTTGTACATTTCAATTAGTTTATATTAATGAGAGACAAGTTTCTGTCTCAGATATTGAGATAATTGCACATCTAGGCATTTTCCCAAGATGACATCACAGTAGGAGCAAGAGCTGTGTTTTATACATTGCCCCAGCAGCTGCAATCAGTAGAGCAGAAATGAAGGATATTGAGCTTTGGTTTTACCAGTTTAGAGTGAGAACACAGATTATATTTGAACCAAATGTGCAAAGGAAACATACAAAACATTACTGTTTGACATTTAACAGCTTGTTAGCTTGGTTTCCATCTGGAACTCACTGTCTTTGGGGAACTGAAATCATTAGGACCAACAATAAAAATGCATTTGACATCCAGAAGTGTTATTGTTCTTATTTTAAAATGGAATAGTGCATTTTCATACACTCTGCATTTGAAACACCACTCAGTCTGCTGTGGATTTACAGATCATTCAGAGGCAATCATGTCCACCATATATTACACACACTGATCTTAAAATTTTGTAATACTGTTTGTGTAAAATAAAATTTAGCTTATAGCCAGCCTGCTAGCACAGTGGCTAAGGGAAATGTTTGCCATGTAGACATTTTGTGTATTCCCCTTACCCTAGAGTTTCACAGCGGGCCTGCAGGAAGAGCATTAATATCCCACTGAAGGCTATCATCTGGTGAGGGAGGGCCCCCTGCCATCACTGCATTAGTACCACCTGGGTGATGACAGCTGGCAGTACAGAGCAGATAACTGTTTTAGTGGTGGCAGTTGGGATGTATACATGGTATGTTTGGCTTGCCAGCACCAAATATCCCTCTATCATTGAAGGGGGTTATAGGAAGAAAATCTTGAGGAAAATGGGTTCCCCCATGTTGCAGTGACAGGAAAAACTGCAGTCATCATTAGGGCACAAGCACAATGCCGATGGTGAACATTGTATCTGGCAATTGTGCCACCCAACCCCAAGCGTGACCAATGCCCCAGGGCACATTCTACCTGTTTCCGTGGGGGTGGGGACTGTGCCCTCTGCACCTAAATATAATCATCTCCAGGTCAGAGGTGTGTGGGACAAGGGGCGCAACACCCAGACAGCACTGTCCTTGCTGGGTGCCACAAAATACAGTTCACCTGCATAACATGCAAACTAGTTGCAGCACCCTAATTGCTGTGCCCTTATTGCGGCACCTGTACAACAGTATATGAGGAAAATGTGGTCCCTGGTCAGGACTCCTATGTCTATGACCATTAAACAATTTTCCACTAGATCCTGACTCAAATCATACACCTCCTACCCTAGCTGTGTGCGACTGAATTTTTGAAAAGGGGACACCTGCCAAGGAACCGACAAGCAAGGCTCAACCCCAAAATCAACACAGTGATGGGCTGGTGAAACTATGTTCTGCAGCCACTGCACCAATGCAGAGAGCTCCTTTAATGGTCATTCAGGCACTGGCGATTGGCTGAAGGAGGTCAATGCCATAAGATCACAACGTGCACAAAGTTTTAAGAAAAACAAACAACTTTTGCTTGTAGGCAGCTATGTTTGCTGTCACTGTCATCAGGTTGCTGGCACATTAGCAAATATGGTTACTCTACTTTAATTAAATCAAACTAAGTAAATGAATGGAAGCCAAATCAAGGAACAGATGCATATCCTGACAGAAGTGCTCTTCCTTTTCTTATCCTGCTGGATCTCAGTGTGTTTTTTGATATTGTTGAACAACATGCTGCTATCCTCCTCTGCTGCCTCAAACATGCTGGTGTCTCCGACCCTTTGCTGCCCTAGTTCCACTCATATCTGCTGCCTTTTTTTTAACAAGGTCCTGTGTGGTAAAAATGTACTCCAGTATTTATGTAGATTTTCTCTCTGTACATACGATACTCAAGGCCCTTGCGGGCAAATGGATTTTTCCCTGCAATCCTCCTTCCCCTTCCCCTTCCCTCCTTCACCTCCAGGTCACAAACTGGAAATGAGATTTTGGGGCTCTGTTTGCTCACTTGTTAAAATATATTTAAATAAATGTAAATAAATATCTGTTTGAACTCTCTTACTTTACCTCTGGCTCTAACAGCAGCTCATCTCTTTGGCCTGTTCTACATGACATTCCTCAGGGTTCTAGTCATAGTCCTGTCCTTTTCCCCCATGTGCCTTCTTATTTCTGGGAGACTAATTTCTTCCTTTAATCTCAAATATTACTTCCATTCAGACATCTTCCAAATCTATGTTTCCTTTAACTCTTTCCCTGACTCCCTCCTTGTTATACTGTTATGACCACAAGTTGGGAAAATGCAGAGCCTCAGTGTAGAAAGGACATTACATCTTAGTTGGGGCTACATGGAAAAAATATCAGCATCACATGAGAACATTTTTCAACCAATACCATCCTGTGCTGGCAATGAGCCACTGGCCTAGAGGTGAAAGACACCCATTGTGGATCCATTGAGCAATACAGCCATCCCAATCTATGGCACAGACTCAAGAAAACCAACTACTATTACCAACATCAAAAAATCTTGCAATATAATGGAGAACTGTGAGGAAAACTTGAACCAAATAGTCATGTAAACCATTAAGACAGCATTTTTATAGAAAGTACAACTGCCCAAGTCTCTTTGGGGCTGTATGTATCGAAGGCAGGGGTCACTTTGTATACACCATATAGAGAACAGTGTTGGGGAAACCACTGGCACAACAAGCCTGTATTGCCACAGAGGAGATCTGATTACATCAATGACCTTGAGAGCATCCCAGGCTTATTGTCCTGGTGGCTGGGCAGACACTAACTTTTTTTGTAAATTATCTTGCTAGATTTATGGCTCCTGGGGATCTCCATCTTGGCATAGTTTATTGCTCTTCTTTTTCCTACACTGCCTCCTGTCCCATGTGACAGTGATGTATCTGGGACCATAAATTTAGCAAGTACTGGTTTAGAGTCCATTTTACAACAGTAGAGCTGTGATTTTAAGTAAGTTTCCTTATCCAATAAGCACTAAAGGCTAAATTTATGGTTCCATGTCGTAATAGCAATCGTTATTATGGTGAGTGTATATCGCCGAAAAACAAATCGGCGATATACACATCGCAGTGACCCAACATCCGGCAACCTAAAAAGTGTTTTTAGCAGGGGGGGGCTGCCTGCCCCCCACACTCCTGGATTTAGATTACTAACTCCAGGGGGTGCATGTCAGGGAGGGGGTGACACTCTGGTTGCCACAGTAAAAATAAAGTTGGCAGCCACAGGCAGCTGCAAACATTTTTACGCTGGTCCCTAGCCCTCAACCTGGTACCTGCTCCACTAGAGCTAGCCACCTTCACCACCACACCACATGGCTAGCTCGGTGGCAGCAGGCACACCAATCTCCTTAAAAACCCTTCCCTGTCCCGCCCCTTCCCCTCACTCTTTCCCCCTTCCAGGCACCATTCCCTACCCTTGCCTTCACATAGAGTCACTACCCTTGTAGGGTTGCCCATAAGTATATCGCCCAATATGAGTTGGCATTTTGACAGGGCTCCCATATTGGTTTTCTATACTCACTGGATAACTAAAGTTATAGTTTAGAAAATACTTGAGGGCTATAGGGGTTTCTGTAAGAAAACAGCTTGTGGATCCATTGAGCAATACAGCCATCCCAAAATATGGCACAGATTCAAGAAAATCAACTACTATTCCCAACATCAAAAAACTTTGCAATATGATGGAGAAATGTGAGGAAAACATGAACCAAATAGTCATGTAAACCATTAAGACAGCACTTTTATAGAAAGTACAACTGCCCAAGTCTCTTTGGAACTGTATGTATTGAAGGCAGGGGTCACTCTGTATATACCATATAGAGAACAGTGTTAGGGAAACCACTAGCACAACAAGTCTGTATTGCCACAGAGGGGATCTGATTACATCACTAACCTTGAGAGCATCACAGGTTCCTTGTGCTAGTGGCTGGCCAGGCACTCATTTTTTTTCTAAATTATCCTGGTAGTTTTATGGCTCCTATGGATCTCCAGCTTAGCATGGTCTGTTACTCTTCTTGTTCCTACAATGCCTCCTTTCCCATGTATCAGTGATGTATCTGGGGCCATAAATTCAGCAAGTAGTGGTTTATACTGTAGTTCATTTTACAACAGTAAATTTTCAGTAAGTTTCCTTATCCAGTAAGCACTAAAGGCTAAATTATAATTTAGTAAATACTTGAGGGCTACAGTTTTTTTTCTCTAAGAAAAACAAAGTCTTTACTAATTATAGCACTGGTGATATGGGATGATCTGTGTGCTTTTTATGGCTGTGTGTAGTTTGAAGAAATGAAAACTTTTAAAAGCAAAAGATTTACTCCTGCTGGCTAGACATAACACAAATAGAAAAGAAAAATATTGAGTTAGAGTTATTTAGTGGAAGCCAGAACATCAAGCTTCTGTTTCTAGTACTTGCTGAATCAGTGGTTCCAGACACTTCACTGTCACATGAGACAGGAGGCATTGTAGGAAAAAGAAGAGCAATAAAGCATGCTAACATAGAAAGATCACTAGGGGCCATAAAACTACCGTAAAAGTAGCAGACTAATTTAGAAACAAACTCCTAATAGCAAACAAAGGGAAAGGCACACCAGGACTACACACACAAATCAAAACACTCTGCACAACATACACTATGAGATGAGGACCTGGAAGGGAAAGTTTTCCTTTTTGTGGATGATACCAGAGTCTGCAATAAGGTGGACATTCCAGTGGGAGGGAGGATGAGCAGAGACCTGAGAAAAACAGAAGCATAGTCAAGGGTATGGCAGCTACTGTAGGTCTTCAATAACCAGAAACCTCTTCCGGGAGAATAGCACTACACGTACAAGGGGGCACAACTTGCAACTGGTAGGTGGTAAGTTCAGAAACAATGGTAGGAAGCACTTTTTCACAGAGAGGGTTGTGGACCCTTGGAACAGCCTGCCACATGATGTGGTGGTAGCAAAGACAGTAGGGCAATTCAATTGGGCATGGGATAGTCAGTGTAGTCACCTCAGCAAGATCAGTAGTTCGGGGTAGATATCTTGGGCAGACTAGAAGGACCACACGGTCTCCTAGTGCTGGAAAATTCTTATGTTCTTATGTTCTAAAAGTATTGACAACTACCAAGCAAGAAAGAGACCTGGGACTTATCATATCTGATGACCTAAAGATGGCCAGACAGTGCAACAAGGGAGTCTGGTGGACTAGTGGGATGCTGCCATGCATAGAGAGGGGTATCATCAGCAAAAGAGGGAGGTGGTGTTGCCTCTGTAGAGATCACTGGTAAGACCCAGCCTAGAGTACTGTGTCCAGTTCTGGAGACCACATCTCCAGAATAACAGACAAAGTGGAGGCAGTCCAGAGGAGGGCAACTAAAATGGTGCAGGGTCTGCATCAAAAACCCTATGAGGAGAGACTAAAGAACCTAAATATGTACACCCTGGAATACAATGGGGGATATAATAGAGACCTTTAGATACCTACCTGGGGAAATAAGGTACAGGAGGAAAGTAGTTTTTCAGAAAAAAAGGTGCTCAAGATCAAGGGAACATGCTATGAATCTGGAGGGGGGGTAGATTCAGGAGAGGTGTGAGGAAGTACTTCCTTACAGAAGGAGTGGTGGATTCTTGCAACAGCCTTCCAGCAGAGGTGTTGAGGGTGAAAACATTGGTGGGGTTCAAGAATGCGTGGAATAGGCACAAGGCAATTATAGTGGAAAGGAACAGGAAAGGAGAAAGAGCTGTAGATCAAGTAGGCTCTGCGGTGATAATGTAGGTAGGGAAAAATTGGCAGACTGGGTGGACCAAGCAGTCCTTATCTGCCATCAAATTATATGTTTCTATGTCAGTTTACCTTTTCTAAATAAATATACGATGTGTGGTAATAACAGCAATTCATTTGTTTATGGTATTCTAATTACTGAAAATGCCCTTTTACACATGGATAACTGTGCATTTGCTCTTATAACCAGTTGGTTGTAATGGCAAGAGTGAAACAGCTGAGAGCTGACAGTCACAGCTGACACCTTTTGTGCACAGTGAACGGCCACTGACAGGAAAACTGCTTATTCACCCATGTCTGTGGTTTTCTTCTACCTTTGGTTCAGTTTTCATTATTGCTTGTCACAGCAGTTCAGATGATAACCAAATAACAGAATACAAATGACCACCTTATCTAAATTAACACTAGTTTTTAGTGCCCAATTAGGTATGTCAAGGCTTCTCAAAGTTTTATCACAGCTGATACCTCGAGTGTGTAATGAATGGCTGCTGATAGGAACACTTCTTAGTTACCCATGTGTTTGGTTTTCTTCTCCCATCAGTTTAGTTTTCATTACTGTTTGTCACAGAACTACCAACAAATAACGACGACAAAAAAACCCAAAAAACTAACACCTGTTGTTAGCGTCTGATCATTCACAACTCCTCACAGCTGAAAACAAGCATTTGTCAATGCCGAATGTTTGCTTGCTGGCATTACCATTGGAAGTGCATGAGTTATACAGATGCAGAATAGGAATGACAGTGAAGTATTGAAGTGATGTCACCCCCAACCCCACTCTGCAGAGATGGACAGGCATTGAGGAGTGCCTTTGGGTTGTTGCCCATAGTGCTCACATCATTTCACCTCACCCTACCCTGCAGACACTGACAAGTGTTGAGGTGTGCCTTGGGATGTTTGGGCTTTGCACTCACCCCATTCTATAAGGAAATACACTGAAATGGGTGCAGTATAGGAGAATGGGGTGAACTTTTGGGCTGGCTGCAGGGTGGGGGTGGAATGGCATGAGCATTACTGTCGACAATCCCAAGTCACACCCCTGACACCTGTCACTCCCTACAGGGTAGGGCGTTATGGTCAGAAACCCTAACACCCTGAGCATTTCTTGGTATTTTCACTCCAAGTTTTCAACATGGGTTTTTTGTGACCACACTTCATGAACAATGACACCATCAGTTTGTTTGCCAAAAGGCGATTTTGCACAGCAATTGCAACATTTGGCGCCACAGGGGCGAAAACACATTTGGGACAGGATGTGAAAAATGACAGCTGTACTGTTCATGAGGAGGTGTAAATAAACAGTAATGTTGAAAATCTGAAGTGAAAATATAAAACAATTGGTGAAGTCACGAGTGTATGTAGAAACTGCACAACGCACACTCGTAATGCAATTATTTGGGGGATTTTCTATACCAGATTTTCAGCATAAGCATTTTGGGACTTCTGCTCATGAACAGTGGCACTGTGATTTTCTTAATCTGTCCCAAATGTTGATTTTGCACAGAGACCATGCCCATTGTGTGCCACAGATGCGAAAACATGTTTCGGGCAGGAAGTGAAAAATGACAGCTGTACTGTTCATAAGGCAGTGTGTAAAAATGACAATGTTGAAAATCTGGAGTATAAATATAAAAAATTGGCGAAGTTACAAGCCTGCGTAGAAACTGTGCAACACACGCTGGTAACTCAGTCATTTTTTTGGAATCTGTTCACCAAATTTGTAATATGGGCTTTTTGGGACCTCTCCTTATGAACACTGTTGCTGTAATTTTCTAAATCTGTCTTGAACATTGATTTCGCACAGCGACTGTGCCAATATCTAGATGCTCTCACGGATGCCAAACTTGAGCAACTAATTGATCAGCCAACCAGGCTTAATCAAAAATCTGGAAACCACAGTCTTCCGGATTGGATGCTCACCAACAAAATTTCCATATCAAAATCACAGGAACACTTCCTGACGTGCTCAGTGACCATTGTCCCACTTTCTGTGTTTGGAAAAACAACTTCCCTCACATGCCTCCTAAACTTATTAAGTCAAGTGATCAAACTAATTTCAACCACTTGGCTTTTTTTGCAAAGCATGGCTCCTGTTGATTGGTCCCCCATCACCTGCCTTCCTAATATAAATCAGGCCCTGGAGTACCTCATTACCACCTTTAATGCAATCCTAGACTTCCATGCCCCCTACAAACTGAGGTGTGCCAAAAGTACTTATTTCCCCTGGCTCTCTCAGGACCTGAGGCACCTAATGTGCTCCAGGGACAAAGCTTGGAAGTCATTTAAGAAATCCAGTCTACAATCAGACTGGCTTATCTACCACCAACTAAGGAATACATGCAAGGCCAAAACTAACAAATCAAAGAGGGACTATATGCTTTCTATACAAGGTTCAAGTCTCATCCAACCCCAAAGGTTTTTGAACTCAAATACTGTAAATGCCCTCCTCAATGGCAACAAGAGGAGCACATCCCATACCATGAATCTGAATGGCAACTTAACATATTCATCTCTGAAGATAGCCTCCTATTCTAATCATTTCTTCACCAACATAGGAGCGTACAAAGCAGGTTTACCAACCTCCCACTCTGTCCCACTACACTCACCTCTAGAAGCCTCTCGCCCACTCTTCCATTTAAAACTCATTTCAACTATAGAAGTCCTCAAGCTCCTCTTGGGCCTCAACCCTGATAGTTCTCTGGGATTTGACTCCCTGCCACCTAAATTCCTTAGAAGTGGAGCCCCCACACTTGCTTGGCCGATCACACAGTTAATTAACAGATCCTTCCTAACGCAATCTATCCCAAATAAATGGAAAACCACAATCCTTGTCCCAGTTCATAAAACTGGCCCAACAAACCTTCTTGGGAACTACCAACCTATATCTATCCTTTGTCCTATCACCAAAATACAGGAAAGAATTATATACAACCAACTCTACTCTTTTCTCAAGCTAACCAGTGCCCTCACCAAACACCAACATGGCTTTCGAAAATCACACGGGACTGAATCTGCCCCTCTGAAGGTAACCTCAGATTTATATCAGGCCATGGATCTTGGACAGGCCACAAGGCCTGTCTTTATTGACCTTATGAAGGCCTTTGATCTAGTTAATCACCCACTCCTCCTCTCTAAGCTCCACTGTCTCAGCCTTGATTCCACCTCTCTAACCTGGTTCTCTAACTATCTATCCGGTAGGTCACAATGTGTTAAATGGTCTGGTGTTCACTCTTCCTTATCTCCTATCACTGATGATGTCCCTCAAGGGTCAATCCTTGAGCCCCTCCTATTCTCCATCTTCATCAATGAGCTGCCTATGAACTGTGGTAGGGCCTTGGTCCAGCTATATGCAGATGATGCCATTCTATATATTTATTTATTTATTTAGTTTTTGTTAACTGAGTAGGTGCACTAGCCATAAAATGACTATTTTCAGGCATGACCCGGGAGAGTACAACAAAAGGAGAACAGTTGAACAACAGCAACATGGGTACAATACTACAAATAGAGGAACAGTACAGCAGTGCTACAAAAATACAGTGGGTAGAAACAACAAAAAGTAATGGCAAGCATTATACAGATAAAGGCAGTAAGATATATAATAAGTGCAGAAACCATGGACCCAACCTGTGGAGTGAAAGGGTTAATAAGATAGTAAGGTTATATAGAGAGAAATGTGAGGAATGTTCAAACATAACAAGAAAGACTGACAGAAGGAAGGTCAGGGGTGGTAATTGGCAAAACAACAGTGGAAGGTCAGCAACAAAGTTCAAGAAGGAAGAGAGCTAGTAGTCAAGAAGTTATTTACAAAGAGAAGGAAAAATATGGGGAGGGGAAGAGGAGACAGTCTTGGAGCTGGATTAGAGCAGGGGTGACATTACTGGTAAGTCTCAGGAACTTCAGGTTGGGTCAAAGCATGTACAAGCATCAGCTAAGGATAGATAACGATGATATTCACTTTTAAATCCAAAATGAGACTAAGACAGCCGGAGGTTGAGTGGAAGAGCATTCCATAGCCTGGGAGCAGAGAATTGGAAGGCCCCTGTGCCTTTAGTCGTCCAACATCTCGGAACATAGAGTAAGGATTTATCAGCTGATCGCAGGCCATGGAAGGATGGTTGAGAGACCAGCAACGCTGCCAGCTGTGATGGGTTTTTTTCCTGGATGATCGAGTCCATTTGTGATCCAAGGTAGTACTGTCTACTGGCAGAGGGTGAGAGCCAATTCAGATCCTTATAAAGAAGGCAGTGATGTTTGAGTCGAGGCGACGAAGAGGCAAATCGGCATATATTGTTATAAGTTACGTCCCATTTTAGTAAGGAGGTTTTATGGGCAGAGGTAAGAATACAGGCACCATAAGTAAGGGTTGGGAGCAGAATACCTCGGGCAATTGCTAATTTGGCCGAGGGTGTAAGCATGTAGCTCGTTTTGTAAGCTACTCCTAGTTTCGAGTTTTCAGCTTTGCACGAGGACTGAATGTGAAGATTAAAATCCAGGAAGTGGTCCAGGAGGATCCCAAGGTACTTGAAGGAAGTAACATTTTCAAGTGGAAATCCTCCTGGGTGAAGAACCTCCAGCAAACTAGAACAGGTCTTAATCTTCGGTGCAGAACCTAGGAGCATGGCTTTCATTTTCTTTTCATTTAGAACAAAGCTTACGGTCTAGTAGCCAGTCTAAGACCTTATTGAAGTCTGAAGTAAGTGATGTGTTTATGCAGGCAATACTAGAAGAACTAGTGTAGATGATCAGGTCATCAGCGTAGAGAATAGCTGAGCAGGATTCCAGGACCTCAGCTGCATTGTTGATAAAAATTGAGAACAGAAGGAGCCCAAGGATAGAGCCCTGAGGGACCCCAAGGTTGATAGTAGATGTGTTGGACAGGGAGGAGTTAAATTTGACAGCTTGTGACCTGTTTGACAGGTAGCTACAGAACCAGTCCACAACAGGGGTAGAGACATGGAATTTATGGAAAGTGGAGAGAAGCAGGGGATGGTCAACAAGGTTGAAAGCCTTAGTGAGGTCAATGAAGATGGCACCTGTGAGTTTTTCAGAGTCCATGTTGGACATAATATCAGTAGTTAGTTGAAGAAGAGCCATGGTGGTGCTATGACCTTTTCTGAAACCATGCTGAGTGTCTGAGAGGAGATTGTAGTGTGTAAGGTAGTCAATAGTCTGTGATGCAACTATTTTCTCTAGGATCTTCTTAAGGACAGGGAGAATTGCTATAGGTCTGTAACTGGCCATGTCCTTTGGGTCACCTTTTTTAAAGACAGGCATTACTCTTGCAGATTTCCATAGGTCTGGCACGGTGCTATGGATAAGGGATAAAGTGTAGATTCTGGCAATCGGAGAGGCAATGAGTGGAGCAGCCAGCTTAAGAAGATGAGGTTCCAGTCAGTCAGAACCAGAGCTGGTATTGGCATATATGGATCTCAGTAATTTCAGGACTTCTGCTCTTGATGTAGCCTTGAAATAGAATGGTGGCACTGGAGGAGCATCATACAATAGGGCAGTATGGTTGTCTGATGGTAGTGTGGTAGGTAGATTGGAGTGCTATCCACTAGGTTGTAAAGCCAAGGTATAGTATGAAAGATCAGAGAAAAGATTGTTAAAACTGTTTGAGATGGTCCTAGGGTCATTACAATGTGCCCCATTTATGATCATTTCATCAGGAGTGACCGACTGCAAGGTACCGAGAAATGTTTTGACATGGGCCCAAAATCTCCTCGGGTTGCAGGCTGAGCTTTGTAGAAGGTCCTTGCAGTATTTGCTTTTAGCAACTCTAGCTTGTCTCTTACATCTGTTCCTTAGTTCACGATAGACAATAAGATCTGACTGTAGGCCAGTTTGTTTGTAGCGAATCCAAAGCTTGTCCCTCTGGCACAGATTAGCAAGGAGGTCTTTATGCAGCCACCTCATCTGTTTTCCTCTGACCCTCCTAGTAGTCTTGGGGCATGTTTATATTGAATGGTAAGAAATTCATTTATGAATATCTGTAGAGCAACCTCCACATCCTTTGTTTGATAGATACCTGCCCAGTCGATATTGAAGACATCATAGAGAAATGCATCCTGGTCAATATGAGCTAGATCTATAAACGTGATTAGTCTTGATGGAGGAGATGGAGGTGCAACCATAGATAGGATACTAAAAGTGGGTGAGTGGTCTGTTAGTGCATCTGCAAGGATTCCTGCTATTGACACATGTTCCATACGGTTAACCATCACCTAGTCTAGGACTGTACCCGTTTGATGGGATGACGTGGCTCTAGTTGCTTCAGAGATCAACTGGTGAAAATTATAACTAAGCGTGAGTGATTGCAAGGACATTTGAGCTGACCCTAACCAACTGAGGTTAAGATCACCTAGTATGACAGCCTTATTATGATTTATAGTCTGGGAGGTGATGTCAAGGAGTTCTTGAAGACCTACTATTCCCCCAGCAGGGGGATTATAGGCACAGATAATATGAAGCTTCTTTTCCCCAATACAATAGTTGCCTGTATGAATTCGCACACTGCGGGAGAGGCAGATGCCGGGACAATAGAGATGTTGAGGTGGTTTTTGAAGAATAGGGCAACTCCACCTCCACGCTTGGATGAGGATCTATCTCGCCAGAACAGGGAGTAGTTAGGCAAGGAGCATACTTCATCAGGTATTCCAGGTTTTAGCCAAGTTTCTGTGAGACAGAGTACATCAGGATTGTAGAGTTTCACCCAGGCCTCGAGTTCCGCATGGTGACAGGTAAGACTTCTGATATTGATATGGGCAATTAATAATCCTTTTTTGGACATGCCAGATAACTCATTTGGGGAAAAGAAACAGGTAGGAGGACTTGGATTTAGTTTGACGTCCCCAGATAGCAGAATAATGATCATGGCTAGGAACCAAAGCCTTGCACAGTGGCAGGTTAGGGTGAAAGCACATCTCCATGGCAGCTTCCTCCTGGCATGTAGAGGGTAATAGATGCTGCCTCTAACAAGGAGGATAGGGTTAGGTTGCAGACCAGGCTTTGTCTCTGCAATCAAGTTAGAGAAAATATAGTTGTGGTAAGTCTCTGAGGAGTCTTTTGCCATTTGGTTACATGGGAGAGCCCATGTGGCAGTGTCCAGGCTGAGTAAAAGGACAAATGACAAGAGTGCCCACAGCAGACTATACTTCACCATAGTGTTGCTATTTGACTTGGGTAGGAAGGCTAGTGGTATACTGAGACATAGGATTAGCTCTTAGAGATAAAGAGATAGTGTGTGTAAAATTAAGACAGCCAAGGGTGACCGTGTTCCACCGTTTTAACCCTTGGCCGAAATTAGAGATAGAGCAAAAACAACGAAGTGTTTCCTGCTTGAACGTAGCAATTATTTAGAAGAAGTGGATCAGAAAAGCAGAAAGTAAAGCCCCACAAAGGTTAATTAGGAAAGCAGACCAGCCAGAGGCTCTACTTGTGGTAAAGATTACAGTGAGGAAATGAAGACCTATTCAAGATATATTAGACGGCACCCCTAGTGGCAGAATTTTATAAGGAACCAATGGGAGACTAGACAGATAGCAGTAGTGTTCAGCAAGAGTCAATGCAAAGCAAAAGGCACCGAAGCCCAGAGACTGATAATCCGACAGAGAAAAGGCAGGGCCAAACAGTGACTGAGCAGAGAGCAGCAGTTCAATTAGAGGAGGGTGGCAGCAGGTGGCCGGCTATCAAACTCGCACAGTGCTAGCCCGGACACTTAACCGGATTTGAAGGTGTCCTGTTTGTCAGGAGGATAGAGGTACGGGCAGCTGGCAGGATTAGCCGCGCCGCTCACTGGGAGCATGATCAGGCACAGTGGATCTATTTTAAGATATAAAATGTAGGTTAAGATAGGATGTTATTAGCTAGGCAGGGGTACCAAGGCAACTTGAAAAATACTCGAGGTAGCAAGAGAGAAAGCCCAGGTATGGAACTGCACAGTAGATAGCAGAGCAGGAACTAAACAAAGCTGATAGGCAAGCAGATGGTGAAAATAGGAAGATGTCTTTAAAGGCAAGACAGGACAAGTGTTAGGCCTAAATAGCTGTACTCTGTATCTTTAAGACGAGTTGCAATATTAGAGAGAGGGGAGGATGAACATTGCTAGGGGTGGTGCCGAGGGGGGAAGGAGAGTATTTAATAAAGGCTGGAGTTGGGGGATGGGAGGGTGGGTATAAAAATTCAAGCAGCAAGAAGACAGAAGGACAGAAAGTGAAAGAGAAATTGAATTATTTGCAGGGCAAAGCTTACAACTGTGACCCAAATGGAATCTGGTCTAAACAGAAAAAACTGTATCACTTTAAACTTACTTTCTGATCCAGGGTAGCTTACCACTGGACCTTAAAACAAAGACAGCTGTAATATATTACAATCTACAAACCTGCAGCCTAAAAGAACTTGCACTTCAAACTACCCTTAGAGTGCAAAATTGCTGTAAACAGGCTTAGGTTCACGTTTAAATTAGGATTTACAAGACAATTTGGAGAGACTTAACAAGTACCACAATCAGAATATAACTTTAGCTTAAGGTCCAGAGAGGAAACAGCAGTAGCAAAGAATTAAAGAACTGCAGCAGCCCGTCAGCAGGCAGAGTCGATGGTTCTGGACAGTCCAGTTTCTGCGGCGTACCTTCGGTCTGGTGATCAGCGGGCAGTGCAGCGAGGAAGGCAGCTGGTGGACAGAAGGGGTCCACCTGGCTGCTTGAAGCAGCAGAGGCACCCGTGTCAAGGGTGAAGCTAAGGGAAGAAATCAGAAACAGCCAAGGTTATAAAGTTGTAAGAGAGGGAGTGTTTACAGCAGGGGGGGGCTAGGAGGAGTTACTCACTTCAGAGCAGAAAATTAACAGACTGGAGCTATGGCACCAGTAGCTGGTCAATGAAATCAAAGAGTAGTGACAGGAGCACAGTTAAGAAAGGGTGTAGATGTCTAGGCCCAGAGATGCCTCACAGCAGGAGGAAATTCTAACTGGAGAAATATGGCTGAGACAGAAAGGCAGACAGAAAAGGTATCAGTTGCAAGGCTTAGCTTAGGACTGAAGCACAAAGAAACCAGGTCTACATAGGAGAATAAGGACAAAAATTCAAGCAGCAAGGAGGCAGAAGGACAGAAAGTGAAAGAGAAATTGAATTATCTGCAGGGCAAAGCTTACAACTGTGACCCAAATGGAATCTAGGTCTAACACTGATGTCTACTGAATTAAGACTGACCTTCAATATGATTTCCAGAAGCTGGAATACTGGTTAAAAGAGAATCTGTTGGTCCTGAGTTAAAAAAAAAATAAAACCTTGCTGTTCTGTCACACCTGCTTCGATATAACTTCACAGCCCTCCAGGTAATTCACACCTCCTCTGGTGAGCCACTAGAAGAAGTGAGCTCCTTCAGATACCTGGCACTGACTCTGGATGTGCATATATCCCTTGAATCACACACAACAAATGTCATCAAGGTAACAAACCAAAAACTTGGTCTATTATACCACATTGCCCCCTATCTCTCACCCCATGCTTGAAAGACCATTGACTCAACTACTCTTCTTCCTGGGCTCTTCTTTGCTGCCCCTGTTACTCACTGTGCCAGGACCCCTAACCAGGCCAAACTTAAGCAGGCATATCACAGAGTTGCCCACTTCATGGCCCACTCCCACTCTCAGGCACACCACTGTGATGTTCTACGCATGTTGAATTGGCCATCCTTCGAGGTCAAAATGTATTTCCCAGTACTATGTACCGTCTTCAAACTAATCCACCTTCTCTCCTCTTCTCCCATCCTCTCCAATCTCCTCTCACTGAAATCCTTCTCTAGGACACTTAGATCCTCTCATTTCCCCATATTAAGTATCCCCAAACCCTACTTAGCCATAGGCAACAGAGCCTTCCATGTTGCTGCACTTCATAAATGGAACAAACTCTAACACAAATTACTCTCCTGCACTTCTCTTCCTCACTTTGAGAGACTCTACAAGGAAATCTTCTTTCCTCCTCCTACTTGCAGCTGCCACTAATTTGCAATACCTTTATTGCCTTCCCACTTTTTTCCCTTTCTCCCTCACCCCTGCTCTCCCCGCTATCTTCCCTCACCCCATAAGGGTCATATTCTCTTCTGTTATGCTGTAGGCTAAGTTCCAACCGATTATACTTTAGGAGGAGACTGAAACTCTCCCACCAGTATGAACTTGATTTTTGATTTAATATTTTGTCTGTACTTTAATTGTCTATTGTCCACTGTTTACTGCACACACTCCACTTTTACTTGTTCTAGTTAAAGGTCTGTGTACACTTCCTTTTTCTCCCCTTGTTACCCCTTCCCCAGGTCACCACTGAAAAAAGGACCTTGTCTCAGTGGGCCCACCAAGTTACCAAAATTCAAATAAAATAAATAAATGATTGTGCGCCAGATGTACAAAAACGCATTTTGGGCAGGATGTGAAAAATGACAGCTGTACTGTTCATAAATGGCAGTGTAGAAAATCTGGAGTGAAAATATTAAAAATTCTTGAAGTTACAAACGTACGTGGGAACTGCGCAACACACGCTTATAACACAGTCATTTTTTGGAATTTTTTTCACCACATTCACAACATAGGCTTTTTGGGAGCCCACCCCATGAATAGTGACACTGTTGTTTTTGTTAATCGGTCCCAGAAGGTGATTCCACACAGTGACTGTGAAATCACCTTTTGGACTGAAAAATGACATGACAGTGATTGAGTTCATGAGGTGGAGTCCCAAGAATCCCATGTTGAAAATTTGGTGCCAAAAGTCACGAAAATGGCTGAGATATCCACCTAAGTTGAATCCCCCCATTTATGCCATTATACAGATAACCAGCATTTCTTCATTTCGCAGTCAGCTTAGAAGAGTGCAGACACGTTCCAGCTCCATTGAAGATCATCGCACCGAGCTCTGGAGGTATGTGGTGACGGGGGTACGGGGAGGTGGGGTGCACAGAGGGTGGGTGCGGGTTGGGGGAAGGGCACCACAGACAACGAGGGACCATTATCTTGTTTACAGGTTTAAAAAAAGAAAAAATTTACAGGAAGTTTTTCTTTTTTACAGGTACATTTGGCACACTGGGATGGGCTCCCAGTGTGCCACCTGGATGTTTTGGGACTACTGGAGCCAACAGGGATTGGGCACCCTGTCAGCAAAGAAAATGGATCTGTGTTTGGGGGGCATGATGCCAAGGGGGATTGGGCACCCCTTCGGCATACAGATTAAACTACAGAGACATCATGCAGATGGAGATTGGGCTCCCCATGTGCAAATGAACTGGGAGGGGGCATGTCAACAGGGGGATTGGGTCTCCTGACATCGGCTTTCAGGTGGGATGATGAGAGGTGGATGGCAACAGCTGCCACTGTATTTATTGAAATGTTACACCAGACAAGGCATGCCCTGCAATGATGGGTTGCTCCCTCATTGCAGCGGTGACACTGTTTCAAGTTGGTGGCATGCTTTTGAGCTGCTGTCATAGAAAGCATGCTCATTCATTGGTGCCACACAGACAAGCCCTAAAAAGCAGTGGTGGCACTGGCCACAACATGGCTGCACCTCCACAACCCTGCTACTCCAGCTAGCTGACACATGTTTCTTGTGTATGCATGCAAGCAAACATAAAAATGGCATCGTAGTTTAAGATAGCCTCTAGTAAATAGGGTGAACAGTATGTTGCAGAGCAGGAGAATGCCAGTATCTCTTAGAAAATATAAGGTGACATTAGACTATTTGACCCTTTTGTGACATATAATAGACATGCTTTTAGAAAGTTGCAAAAATCTCCTGTAGTGCATGTGGAGTGAGTGACCAGCTGCATGCTGTATCGCTGAGAAGAAGTGATAGAAGCAGGGGCTTTTGATATGCTTTATGCCTTACTGTCTTTAGAAGAGGTATGCCAGTGATGTTACCATTGCCTAAGTATTAAAAAGTGCTAAAAGTTCAAAGCTGATTAGCAAAGCCCTTTCGAGACCTACTTGTGCTGCTGTAAACTATACTGTGTATAGTTTTCTCTGCTCTGCAGACCCACGGCTGAAGCTTGGATTCCCAATGGCGGGGGAGCCCACTTTCAGTGTTGAATTAGCAGTGAGCCCTGTGTAGGGCTGGCCACCCTGAAACGTTTACAAGATTAGCAAGGGACAAGCAGAGAAGAGTGCTGTAATCTATTTTACACTCACCCCGAAACCTGCAACTGGCTCTGAAATTGGGGATATGTTCCCTGTTTATAAAACTTGTTCAGAACTTTAGAAAACATAGAGACTTGAACCTCTGCTCAGTTTTAATTTAGGACTGCAATATTCTAGGATTACATTAGACTCTGATAAATTTAGATTTGATCATCGTAAAATAGTAACATAAAATGAAATAAAAAAGGTAGATCTAAGAGCTGCAGTATGATAGTTCGGGGAGATTTGCGATTTGTGACACCTCATGGGGTTGACTCTAGAACTCGTATGATTAAAGTTCACCACAAAGAACCTACATTTAATTTTTATAGCTATTTTAATTTTCTTTCAGTCACCCTGGTACTACTTGTGACCTTTGTTAAAACTTCTGGTGGTAGCTTGACAAAAAAGAATAACATTTTTGATTCATGGTTGTTTGTCTGGAGCTCTGTTTTTAGGGGGGTGTTGTGTGTTTAGTTTGAATATTCCTTTTTTCAAATATATTTATTTTTACATTTTTAAAATCTCATTTAAAATTATGCAAACTTTTAAACTTTCAGATTTCACACACTAGAGATCATGTGATGCCCGCTCCTAAATACACATGCGTGGGCATCCTTAAGCACACTCACCATTCCTCTCATAGAATCTACAAGAAGCCATATAGAGCTTTTCATTTTTACCACAATTACTGTCAGCCTTTCTTTTTAGCTTTTTACCCTGTTTATCCCTTTGCTGTATTTAGAAGGTGCAAAGGTTTCTTTCTCATCTTTGCTGTTTTTGTGTTTTCTCATATACCGACCGACAAAGCCGGGTGGAGCATTGGGTTACCACAATTGTTTTTGGAATTGCTTTCAATGGAGGTATTATTATTTATTCTCAGCTCTCTATTTTCAAAAGTTAACACTATGTAGAAAATCTTATAAAATGTTAAAGTGCCTTAATAAGGCAGCATACACAGTGCATTATTTACAAAAAATATGAATTTACTACTTAAAAGATTTAGTGGATATTATCTGTAATTTGTAGTTAGTTGTTCATGTTATTTAACTGATTTGCCTGTTAAGGTGTGTGCCTTTCTACTTTTCAGTGGGGGTTTTAGAACAGCTAAGTCAATGTTGGGAGAAATGTAACTACATTTATAAGTTGGTGACCTCTTATTTCAATTGCTTAGCCTAGACCAGCAAAGCAGATACAGCTGCAGAAATAAGGAAGGGTTGGCCCTCAAAAATTAGTCAAAAGGGGACTCAAGGAAGCAAATTTATGATATTCAAAGGTGTTCAATGTGTTAGCAAAGTTCAGCAACAGGTTTCTAACAGTTGAATTTTACCAGCTGAATTAAGACTATGGAATTTGTCTGTTGACTGAAAGCACTTTAATTAGTGGTGGTAACACCTTTGGGACATTTTGAGAACAATCTATGGACATTTTGGGATTGTGTAATAGTAATAGTCTGGTTACTGACTGGTGAGATTAACTCACTGCTTTTTTTCCAACTGTTGCCAGTACTACATTTGCTGTACTGTGTATATTAGGGACATCTAGTTATTTTTGTTTTATTTTATAATTCCCCATAGCAGATAATTGAAAAGTACAAAAAGTTTATTTCTTGAGCGCTGTCTGTTACATAAAATTTTTATCATAATGGGTCAGACAAAAAAGCCACTAGACACAAAGGTACAAATAAAGCAGTTAAAAGGAAAAAAAAAAGAACAAGAAAAGTGACAAGATAATCAAAAAGGAATAAATAAAATAAACATTTTTTAGCCCACCAGATGGGCAAATTATATTAAGGAGAAATTGAATTAGCCCAAGAGTTATGATGTACCCAAGAAAGACATCTTCACCAATTAATAAAGGTTGTATAGAGGATAATCCTATCTTACAGGAAATTAAAACACTCAAAGAACCCCTTAATATTAAATTAATTGATTTGGATATTTTGACTAGAAATACTCAGTTAAATTTAGATTACAGTTTGGAAGAAATATGCCCTGTTCTCTGTGTTGAGGACCTATTAAATAATTCAATGAATAAGAATGTATTACCAGGAGACGAGGGGTAAATAATATCAATCTACCCGATGACAAACAGATAAATCATTCTGAAGCTGGAGCAGACTTTTAAAGGAATTTGATGATTTCATCTTCCCATATATCAAACAGTTAAGATTAGATCCTCCTTCAACCTTTCCACCAGATATACCACATATCTGGACAAAAATCTGTTTCAGTAGAAAAGGACAATGTTTTACACCTATGTTCTAAGAAGACCAATAGCCAAGAACATCATGTAGTTGGACAAAAGGTGGAATACTGTCTATCTCTTATGGTAGGAGGCTTGCTGGATTTGAGGAATGAGATCCAAACCAACAATTCTCTTCTAAAAGAATTATTGGAGATGCTTACCAGTAAAAAAAAAACTAATGAGGAAAGAAAAAAGCAAGAGAATAATAATTATCCAATTGATGTGAATGTGCAATTAATTAATAAGGAGACACGGGTAGTTTGTACAGGACCTTCCTGTGAAGACAACATTGCCACTACTACCAGAAAGACAGCCGAAAATGAAATTCTCAAATGAATGCCCTTGTGAAAGATCTTAAACATAGGAAGAACAGTTAAAAGATGGGCCTAGGACGCTGACAGAAAAGAAAACACAATCTGGCTCAAGGAACACTAAACAAACAAAAAAACACAAAATCATATGTGCAGTTTTAAGAATGGGTCACAGGTATTAGAATGGGAAAGGAGAAAGAACAATATTTCATTAATAGTTAAACACAATAATGTAAAGAAGAAAGGTGCCCACTTTGATGATTTCATCTTACAGTTGAAACAGCAGGGGAACTGCCCAAGACAGTTACAATTTGCAGATAAAGAACCCAATAATTTTTTTTTTTGGTGGGGGCTTGATATGAAAGCGGAAGATAACACTATATTAAGCAGAGGAAGACACTACCTACCCTTTTCTTTAAAGGTATTCCTAAATCTAAAAATGAAAATGGGTTTACCCTAAAGTTTTCAGCATATAATACTTTAAAAGGTATTGTAGCTCAAATGTTTTCTTGGTCAGACATAGGGTCAGTTTGGAGATATAAAAGTCATCCATACAGAGGTTGGATCTGTGTAGTTCTGAATCCATGTGAAGTGAGATATACAATACTTAATGCCAGAGATGACTTCAAGGGAATAGATTGTACTCATGATTCTACCATTAGGTTAACCCAAATAAGTGATACTGTATGTCAAGGGATTTAAAAACAATTAATGGAAAGGGTAAAGGAGTTTCTCACTATAGTCAACAAAGAATAACAACGTTTTTAAACTGACAGAACAAGAACATGTGTTATTAGGTGAAGGAGAATGATAACTGTATCAAAAAATAGTCAGGGGTAGAAAATAGAGAAGAATAATAATTAATTCCAGTGTAGTCTTTTCAGAGGAAGATGAAGCTCAAGACAGTGATACCATTACATTATAAAATGGGTCTTGAAAATCCTATAACCTCATTGGTCAAAAAATGTCACATGAACATGTTTAAATCCTACAACAGACAACTGGTAAAGATTCTGATGAACAAATATTAACTTTCTTTGAGCTTAATTCATTTTTATTTTTATTTTTAATAACAGTTTCATTTTATAGTCACAATAATGCACTTCAGGGCATGTATAGTAGTGGGATTTACACACTTCTTATGTGGTTAAAGTCTCTCAGCAGTGCCTCATGACACACCACACAAGGCATGTATAAATCCCACAACAACACATGCCCTGCCTTGCATTATTGCTTAAGTATATTCTGTGGAGTCATCTTAGGGTATGAGTAGAACACTGACTACAACTGTAAACAACTCAGAGTCCATGGAGTGACTAACTATAGTTAAAACATTTTAATTTTCAAAAAAGAGTAACATAGATGCCCTTTGTTGGAATGTTGCAGGAATTTACTCAAAATTGGAGGACAGCGAATGGATAGATAATTTGCAAAACTTTTATGCTACCTTATTCCAGGAAACTTAGGATATAAAACAATCAATCAATCAATCATCATCACAAGTTTATTTTTCGACATAAAATGTCATTACATACACATGGTTAAAAAGCAATATCATTGCATATATTATAAAATGTTTACACAGTAACTTTCAAAAACATTTTTAAAAGTGAATACAAAACATATACAAAAATTTGTATTGTTATACAGTACAATATCATGATAATATAAACCCTTATAATAGTTTCAATTCATGGATACGATGGACATGAAAGGTATATCAGACTGAGGCCCTAACAAACTCCTAGATCCTTACCTAAGTAAAAAGGACTTTAAAAAAGAGTAGTTGGGTTCGGTCTGGTTACCTTCACCCCTGACATAAACTGTAAATACAAATTTCATACAGAATGAGAAAAGAGATCCCTCAAGGGGATCAATTAGGGATCCTTAGTTACAGTCTTTACTGAACAATTTTTAGTCTCATTCTTTTTCCAGCAAGAAAAAAAAATGTTGCTATATCTGTAAGAATTTGTGGATTTCTGAACATAGCAGAAGATCAAGAAAATAACGTGAGGGAATAATGTATAAGAGAAATATTTTGCTAAGTATTGCTTCCTTATTTTTTCATACCACTGACATCTCATGACTTTATGATGGCGGTCTTTGGGTTCTTTTAAATAAAAAACAATTAGGAGAAATGGATGGTTGATGTGAATATCTAGCTGTTATAATACTACTAGGAAATAATTCAAATCTATATAAAGTCAGAATTTGTCAATGAATTGGATTAGTTATCAGTAGTAAATACTCTTTTGAAGTATGTTCCAGTATATTGTTGACTAGCCAGTGCAAAACTTTAAATTTTTTGTAAGTCAGTTTCCCTTGCCACTCTTGATAACACTACAGAGACTAACTTAACATCATTTTTGTTAATTTTTATTGAATGTTCAGCCCAAAGTTGTAAATGGATAAGTTCATATTTCTCAAGAAAAGAATATACAGTCATCAACCACCCATCACTTAACTGGTTAACATATGTTGTTGTTTCCTTTAACAAGATGCAATAATAGAACCTGATGGTTTGGCAAACATATTAATCCAGAAATGTATTATTCTTATATGAATCAATCAATCAATCAATCAATCAATCAGTCAGTCATGTTTATTTTTAAAAAGCACACTTCCATTGCAGATCAAAGCACTTGAACAGCATACAAATCCATTAAAACAAATAAATGAAAATACATACAGCCAGTAGCAAAAACTGATTATTATAATAAAACAGCTAACTAATCAAAATCAGGGAAGGCCATGCTGAAAAAATGTGTTTTTAGAGCAGACTTAAAACTCTCAATGGTCAGGCACTCTCTAATCCAATGAGGTAGAGAGTTCCACAGGGTTGGGGCCATAAAAGTAAAAGGATGGGCCCCTGAGGTTTTAAGTCAAACCCTGGGAACCTCTAGCAATTCCTTGTTGGAGGAACAGAGTGAGCAGAGGGTGTAGTAGGGGCCAAGAAGATCTTACAAGTAGCGTGGTCCCTGTCCATGTAGGGCTTTATAGATCAGTAATCCGACCTTGAAGGTGATCTGCCAATGAACAGACAGCCAGTGCAGGCCGCAGAGCACAGGTGTGACATGGCAAGATCTTGATAAGCCAGTTACCAGCCTAGCCACCACTTTCTGCACCAGCTGCAATCAGCGGCTATCCATCACTGGTAGCCCTAGGTAAAAGGCATTGCAGTAGTCAAGGTGGGAGGTCACAACGGCATGGACTAAAGTTGGAAGGTCCCCACGCAAGAGGGATCAGGCGCTTGATCTGGGCAATGTTCCTCAGAAGGTAGAAAGAGGTTTTCATGGCAGTAGACACCTGAGATTTTAATGTCAGGCTGCTGTCAAAAACAACACCCAGATTCCACACCCAGTCTGATGCAAGCAGCTGATCTCCCCCAAGACAAAGCCCAGATAGTTGACCAACCAACAGCCCCACACCTTGGTGACCTGGGACACCACCAACACCTAGGTTTTATCCAGATTCAACCTCAGTCAGTTGGCATTCATCCAGCCCTGGATCTCAGAGAGGCAGCTATTAAAAAGCAAGATAGCTCCAACCTGCTCGAGTACAAAGGATGTGTAGAGCTGAATATCATCTGCAAAACAATGAAAACTCAGTCCATACCACCAAATAATATCCCCCAATGGCAGCATATACACTGTGAATGACATGGGTGATAGTACAGAACCCTGCTGAACCCCACTGGACGGGGGAGAGGGGCTGAGGAATAAATCCTTCACACCACTCTCTGAGTCCTGCCTGTGAAGAAAGATTGAAACCATCTGAGGACTGTAACAGACAATTCACAGAGCATCTATAGGCATTCCAACAACACATCATGGTGCACTGTGTCAAACGCTGCAGAGAGATTGAGAAGAACCAGGATGGAATGGCTCCCTCAATCCCTCGCTATCAGGAGATCATTAAGCACTCGAACAAGTGTTGTTTTAGTCCTATGCTTCTTCCTAAATCCAGACTGGAGAGGATCATAGACATTGTGAAGCATTAGATGGTCCTTCATCTGTACTGCAACCACCTTCTCAAAAATCTTGCCCACAAAGGTCAGGCTAGAGACAGGTCTGTTTTTTGCTAAGCAGTGAGGGTCGATGGAGGGTTTCTTTAGGAGGGGTACCACTTCTGCTTCCTTCAGGAGGTCAGGAAACACCCCTATCTCTATCAAACACCAGACTATCTCAGCCAGGACTGGGCTGATGACCTCAACACACCCCACTAGAAGGTGCTTTGGGCACGGGTCCAAACCACAGTAGGCTGGGCGCATATCCTGGATGATCTGTACAATATCTATGATCACCAACTAGTCTAAGTCAGACCAGACAAATTGGGTGTTGGCAGCCTCCCTTTGACCTCCGCAAAACTCACTAAAGGCATTGAATGGATCTCTGACCTGATGGTGGCAACCTGATCTGTGAAGAACTGAGCAAACTCATCACACTTACTCTGTAAAAATGCTCCCTGTGACTGGAGACAGACTGAACTGCACAATCTGTCAATAGTCTGGAAGAGTTGAGCTGGTCAGTTCCATGCAGCGGCAATCCCCCTGGACAGGAATTTTGCCTTCTTACAGGAGACTGCTGATTGATTGTCTTTATAATGGACCATCAATCTAAGTCTGTCACCAGCAAGGCCAGATTTCTTCCAGCACTGCTCCAACCTTTTCCCTCCAAACTCTTTAAAGTTCCATCAAACAAGGGGGACTTGGGGTGAAGAGTGAGGGGGTGAATGCAGACAGGAGCTAGGGAATCCAGGGCCACTGTCACTGCCTTATTATAGACTAGTACCAGATCCCCTGGTGCCCCACTTACCTTCAACATACCTGATAGGTTCAGAACTGCCATAAGACCCTCAGAGATCAAGCCCCTTAAAGAGCAGTACAGGATCATCTCCGTAGGGGAAGGTCTATTAGGGGGAGGCTCAAAACTGAACATTATAGTTTGATGGTCCGACCGTCCAATTGGTTCCATTGCCAGATCAGAGATCTCCATCCCCATTAGGAAGACCAGGTCCAGTGAGTGACTGTGACTATGAGTAACAAAGTTAATAACCTGTGTAAGGCCCAATGAGTTCATAAGTTGGAGGAAGTCCTGACTGAATTGTGAGAGTTCATCATTGACCCAGGCATTGAAATCCCCCCAGAATTAACCATCTGAAGGATTCCAACACCAAGTTGACAATGAAGTCTGCGACTTTCTGCAGGAATTCCTTCTCACCCCCCAGTGGACAGTAGAAAAGAAGTATCCTGCAACCTACACCTGCTAACATGATACACTCAAAAGATCTGATCACCCCCACTGGGGTGTCTACAAGGTTCAGTTCTAACTTAAAACAAATGGCTACACTTCTGCCCCTATGATCCTCCATCGAACGGTTTATCACTGAGTACCTGGCTGGTACTTCTGATTCCAATATTGGGCCAGCATTTTCATCCAGCTAGGTCTCGGTGATGCAAGCCAGGCCAGATGAACCAAAAAGATTAGCAATTATGGGAACCAGGCAGGGAGGACCCCTTTCCGGGACCCATTTCACCCCAGGGCAAAACCCAATTATCTTGAGGGTTTTCAAACATGATCAGTCTCAGCAATCAGGGAAATTTATTTTGGACACTCAAAGGGGGAATTGCAACACTGGTGAATGTATTGTTAGACTCAAGATTTATTTATTTTATTTATTTATTTAGCTTTTGTTAACCTGGTAGGTGCACTAGCCAGCAAGTGACTATTTTCAAGCACGACCCGGGAGGTACAATTGCAATACAAGTAGAACAGTGCAGGTTATACAGTACAAGTACAGGTACAAAGATACAAGCATACAATTTTTTGGCCAAGAATCTTAGGAGAGTGTAAGGGGTAGGCAGGAGAGGAAAGGTAGGGTGGGACAGCGAAAAGGATTATGACTTTTGCGGCGGGAGGCAAGAGTCTGTAACCGGGCTCATGGAACCAATTCCCGGTATGAGAGGTGCAGGAGGGGGGGACAGGGGTAGAAAGTACGAGGCTGGCTGGCGTTGGGTAGGAAAGTGTATAGACCACAGGGGCTGGAGACAGGAGAGGGGTAGGGTTACATAGGAGGCTGTGCTGAGAATGGCAAGAGCAGGCATGAGTATGGCTGATATGGGAAAACATGGGACAGCAATCGGACTCATGGGAACCTTGATTTGGAAAGAAGGTGGGGAGAGTGGCCAGGCTGGAGGGTGTCCATGCTGGGCAGGGGTTGGCATCCTGGACGAGCGAGGGGTTCCAGAACTAGACAGGTTTATTTACCGGTGAGGTGACCCGCAAGGAGGTCGATATAGGGGGACGACAGAAAAACCAGCATCAAGGAAGGATCAGGGAAGCGGGAAGATGCGGCATTAGCAGTAGAATGCTGCAGTCGGCGTCCGAGCTTATGGAACTGTAAGCCGGCAGGGAAAGTAGGGGGACTCGGTCACTGGGGGAAGAGTTACGGCAGCATACGGCTTTAGCGAGAAAAGGTGTGGTAGCGACCAGCATGAACTGATAACCGCAAGAAATACCAGGGGTAGTCGGTGTGCGGGGGGGGGGGAAACGGAAGAAGATGAGGAGAGACCAGTACCAGTTTTCAATAAATATGTCAAAAGATTAGTGCAAACAGCAGGATGGTAAAGCAGGTACCACAATAGTAAGGTAATTGGCAATTTTTATACACAACTTTTGTAACAATAAGGTGACTGAAGACATTTGTAATACATAACACAGCAAGTAAAAATGGCAATTGCCATAACACAAGGTTAAAGAAGGAAAGTGATATAGGCATATATAATACACCAGACAGTAGAGCCATATAAGTTTCTTTGTAATCATAAAAGAAAGTGCAAGCAGTCCAAATAACCAGTATGCAAGGCATCAAATAGGGTGAAAGTAGACGAATGGGCATATACAAGGGAAAAGGAGGTGGATGTAGATGGGGGAAGGAGAGGTAACATGAAGGGAAGATTTAGGTAGGATCAAAGCAGGCACATTGGTCCATAGAAGTAAGGTGATTCCGTAGTCTTCGCTTGAAAGCAGGGTGTGAGGAAGCTCATCTGAGGTCAATAGGTAGTGAGTTCCATGCTTGGGGGGCAGCATGCCCAAATGCACCAGAGCCCTTGGAAGTGCGGCAGAGGGGAACCTTTAGGAAAGACTTTTCAGATGATCTCAGCTCACGCAGGGGGATAGTAGGCTGGAGCAGTTCAGATAGTGTAGTAGGTCTGGACACTCTGATTATGGAGTCTGAGAGGCAGCAGAGGTAGTACTGTCTAGTGGAGGAGGGGGAAAGCCAACCTAGGTCCTTATAAAGTTGGCAGTGATGTTTAAGGCGGGGGGGCCTTTGATGCATATTGGCAAACATTGTTGTAGGTGGTATCCCACTTTTGAAGTGCAGTTTTGTTTGCCATGGTTAGGATGGGGGCACGGTAGGATAGAGTTGGCAGGAGGATTCCCCTGGCAATGGCCAGCTTGGCAGTGGGTGTGAGCATGTAGTTAGTTCTGTAGGCAACCCCCAGTTTGCAATTAACCATTTTGCAGGTTTCTTGGATGTGCTGGTTCAGGTCAAGGGTTTGGTCGAGCAGTATGCCCAGATAGCGGAACATACTTACAGTCTCGAGAGGGGTTCCATTTAGGTCAAGTATATTCAGGGGAGATGAGCAGGATCTAAGTTTGTGGGTTGTTCCCAGTAGCATGGCTTTTGTTTTGCTAGCATTAAGTATGAGGCGATAAGCGTTTAGCCAGTGTTGAGCCGAGTGGAAGGCAGATGTCAGAGTGGCATTGAGATGGTTAATACAGCCTGAACGAGCATAGATAACCAGGTCATCAGCATAGAGTAGCGAGGCACCAGATGTTATACTGCTGGGAAGATTATTTATGAACAGCAAAAAAAGGAAAATGCATTGTGGTGGTTAGTGACAACAAATTTTTTCTCGGGATTGTTATTAAACTCCCTTCAAAGGAAGCTTTTGCCTACATAAATGTTTATATTCCCCTGAAAGAAAGGTTGATGATTTTAGAGAAATGTATTCAAGTAATTTTTGGGGTAATTATTAATATAAAAGATCGCTATCCTAATATCATAATTTATATGGCTTGTAATATCAGCTACTTAGACCTCTGTAAAGCTTTTGATAAGGTCCCCCATATTACATTGCTTGATAAGATGCAGAAATTAAGCATAAATAATATAATTATCAGTTTGGTGGACTCTTGGCTAAGAGAAAGAGCTCAGATTCTAAAAATTAGAGGTTATACCTCTGATAAAGGTCATGTGATGAGTGGGGTACCACAGGGATCTGTTTTGGGTCCCACCTTATTTTCAATATTCATCTCAGACCTTAATAGCAATGTAAATAGTTTTGCCATCAAATTTGCTGACAATACAAAACTTGTTGCACATGTCAGCACTGACCAGGGGATTAATAGCCTTAGGAAGGATGTAGCAGAACTAGAACACTGGGCAGATAAAAATAGTATGGCATTCAATGCTGACAAATGCATTGTAATGCACTTAGGTGAAACAAATCTTTGTAGTATGTATTCACTAGCTGGCAAAGTTTTAAAGTCAGCTGATGGTGAAAAAGACCTGGGCATACTAATCGCAAAAGACTTAAAGTTTAGTAAACATTGCATATAGGGGTCAACTAAAACTAACAATATTATAGGTTGTATAAAGAGGTATATTAACACCAGACACAGTGCCTGTATTATGCCATTATACAGAGCTTATGTCCGGCCACATCTGGACTATTGCTCTTCCCTATGGCATCCACCCCTATCGTAAAGACATTAATAAACTGGAAGAAGTTATTTCACCCAGACAATTGTAAAACTATGGAATTCCATGCCCAGAGAAGTGGTGGAGGTGGACTCTGTAATCGTATTTAAAACAAATTTAGACAGGTACTTGCATCATCAGATAGGATGGTCTTAATCCCACTTGTGGGAGATGTACATAAATGGGCTAATACCTTCTGTACATCTACTCTTTCCTAATATGAATCTTAGTATGATATGAATACCAGAGTGGGAAGGGAAATAAGAGAATGTGTACCCACATTGGACAATAGATGATAATATAGGGATACCAATAAAGAGTTCAATGGATACAAAATGTAACAAAACAGGACATGTTTTATTAAAGTCTTTAGATCGGTTTAATTTTAGAATACTAAATGGTAGAGTCAGAGGTAACCTCCATGAATAAATCATGTTTCCATCAGAGCAGGGAGGGAGCTTGTTAGACATGTGGCTGTGCGATATATTCTCAGTTCATAGGGCAAAATATGATAGAGTATGGGACAGTGATCATTTCTCCATAAGGTACAAAACTGCATGTAAAGAAGAAACTAAAAAAGTCAACATGGAGGAAATTAAAGACTGTAATAATAAAATGTGTATCATACACAGTAAAAAAATGGAATAAATATGCCATACACAAGTTACATTATATTATGAACTCTGGTGTTATTCTGGAATTTAAAAAAAGTTATGGAAAAAATAGAGATTTCTAGTAAATATGAAGACCCATGGACCATTCTAGAGGGATATTTATTAATAATAGATTTTATTAGACTAAGTTTACTACCCAAAGATAGACAAATAAAAGTGATCCGTCTGGGCAAATCATGTCCATGGTTTGATAAGTCATGTTATAATTTAAAGAAGATTATCAAGAAGGTGGGCAGATTATCAACTAAGAACAATGACATTCTAATTAAGATAGGATTATGATTTTTGAAAACAGAATATAGATGTTTGCTGCATAATCAAAAGAAAAATGACAAAACATTTTTATTGGAAAACCTTCAAGAAGCAATTAAGTCAAATGCTAACTCTATTCTGGGCCCTTGTGGCATATGGGTAATCTGAAAGCAATAATAATTCATCATGTTACATAACAGCCAATGAATGAGTGTATAATTTTGAAAGTGTATATGGAGTTTCAGCCATTGACATGAATAGTATGAACAGTAAAGAAAGGTTTGAGGCCAGTTTTGATGTAATATAGGTAGTTGTGTAAACATGGAAGCATGGTCTCCTTTTACTAGAGATGAAGTGAGATCTGCAATTTTGGCACAACACAGAAATAAAGTGTTGGGCTTGGATTCCATACCTGCAGTGGTTTTCCTAGAAAATATTGAATTTTGGGTAGTTTTTGTCCACATATTTGCCTCTATTAGAAATCATCTGGGCCTACCAAAAGAATGGAACATTGAAGTAATTGTTCCTCTGTTCAAAAAAAGAAACAATTTAGGCCCTTCTTTTTATAGACCAATTACTGTATTACCCATTGTGCTAAAGATTTTATCCTGATTAATTCTGGATAAGCTATAACATTGGGTAATGCAGAATAATCTCATCTCAAAATTTAAATATGGTTTACAAAGAGAAGTTTCTACTGTGACCTTGGTGTTCACCTTGAACTATAGTTTAGATAATTATGTGAAACATAATCCTACAAAGCTGTATGTCTGTTTTATCAATAGCAAGGCCACATTTGATTCAATTAAAAAGAGAAAGTCTCTGAAAAATACTTAAGGGTTATGAAATAGAGGGAAGACTATTGGATGTTCTATTGCTATTGCATGATAATACACAAGCAAGAATAATATGCAGCAGAGATGGAGCTTTAACTGACCCAATCTATGTTGAAAGGTGAGTAAAGCAGGATTTCTTATTGATTCCATGTCATAACAGCGACTGTGGAACGGCGGCCTGTGAAGAGGGTGCAAATCCACAGCGCGATGGCCTGAAACAAAGTATGTTTTGTGGGGAACTTTGCCCCACCACACCCTCTTTATTTACTATACTAACTCTGGGGAGGATACCTCAGGGATGGGGAGAACTGCAGGTCACTCAAAAAATGTTGGTGCTGTGGTTCCGTCACCCTCTTCACAAGTCACCGTTCCTCAGTCACCATTTTGACATGCTACCTTCTTATTATCACCATGCTTGTTCAATGTGTACATTAATAGTCTAATAACACGCTTAGATGGAGTAGACATGTTCTCTCCTAAAATTAAGAGTGAAGGGATAAAAATTTTAATGTATGCAGATGATTCAATCTTGGTGTCACAAACTCCTTTGGGGCTTAAAAGAGGTATAGCAAGTATGTATTATGACACATTTCAAAGAGCTACATCTAGAACTTAACAAGAAAAAGACAGAAATTATAGTTTTTGGAGAGAAGTCTAGAAAAAGAAAGAAATTGTGTGCTTAAAGGGGAAACTCTCGAGGAAGAGTTGGAATTTTGTTACCTTGGGGTAACTTTTGACAAAAATTTTAAACTGGAATTCACATTTAAAAAAAATTGAGAGACACAGCAAACAAAACATGCCAAGGTATATATAACATTGCCCAAAAGTTCAAATTATTTTTTTAAGGCTTTAAAAAATTGCCTGTGATGCCAAGGTTATAAATCAAGTGTTGTATGAAAGCGAAGTATGGGAGGCTTCCAAGAAGCTATTTGAGCTGGACGTTTTACATCTCTTTATTAGAACTTCACCTAATTTACCAAAGGATACACCTTCTGCATTCCTGCATATGGAATCAAATTTGCTGCCTCTGGAGTAAAATGTAAGGGAGCAGTCAGAATGCTTAGAAGGATTATTTTTGAAATTCAAAATCTTTATTGGTTTTATAAAAAGAAAAGAAAACCATACATACAGTACCAGGGATAGTACATAGTGATAAACAACATCCGTAAAACCTATTCATAAATCACTACTCCCGAGTCCCCCACCCTCCCTCCCTCCCCCTTCCCCTGTAGTGTGTCCATAAAATGTTGTAGAGTTAGGGATACAATCACTATGGTTACCTCCCTGGGTGGTTACAGAATTAAGTATTAAGTGCCTTTAAAGTAGATATAGAGCATGTCATTTTCCCCACTTTCTGTCAAAAGACATCAGATTGTTACAAGAACTAGCAATCAAACATTCAGTTCTAAAACATACTGATAAGTCATTTAGCCATTCAGTATATGTTATAACCAGATGATCCATCCAGTGCTTGAGCACAAGTTTGTTGACCACTATTGAAATTATTGCCAAGTGGAATATATGTTCTTTAACCTTGATGTTGGAGAACATACCCAATATACATATTTCAACTGTGAAAAGGTCTTCTAACCCTAGTAGCGGGTCTAACTTAGACTATATTAGTTGCCATAGGGGAGCAACCTTCTCACATTGCCAGAATATGTGCACAAGTTCCCTTCTGCTTTACCACGTCTGGTGCAAGTGGATTTGGGAAGTTTGCCCAATTTGGCAAGTATAACAGGAGTATAGTACATATTATTTAAAATATGATATTGGGTGAGTCTGTGTCTATCCTGGGTGTGGTATTTATAAAGGTCTTTCCAGATTTGGGCCCATTTAGGGGGTATGACCGGTAGCAAGGAGCTCCATACTTTAGAGCCTGCAAGATGGTCAGGGAAACTGTACTTTAAGAAGAAAGGTATATATTGCAGAGACACAGTGGGGTTTAGTTGAGTATTCTTGAAACTGGACCAAAATGGGTCTAGTTTGAGATGACTGAGAGACAGTTCCAAAAGCAGATCGAAGTAAATGCCTTAACTGGAAGATCTTGAAAATGAATCTCTGGGGAATATTGAATTTGGTAAGAATTTCAGGAGAAGAGAGAAGGGAGTCCTGAGAATAAAGATTTTCCACCAGGACACCCTGTAGTTGAGGAAGCCAGTTGGATGATAGACATGCTCCATCTAACTTAATGTTAGGGTTGTAGAAAAGGGAGGAACCCAAATCCAGCTTAAGGGAAATCTTGAAGTAGGCCCAGCATTGAGAAAGGACTTTAAGAGATGCACTAATAACTGAGTTATGTAGTGGAACTGGAAGTGTTGATCTTGATTGATAGAAAATGGTAGGAGTGTAAATCAAGTGAACTCAAAAGTCGATCTTCAATTTGAACCCAGATGGGGGAGTGTACCCTATCTATGATGGAAATCCATTGACCCACTCTGGATAAACATAGAAACATAGAAGTTGATGGCAGATAAGGACCGCAAGGCCCATCCAGTCTGTCCATTTCTTTTTCTACCTTATGAATGTGCCATAGGCCTTTGCTCTGTCAATGGCCTATCTATTCATACTCATCTGTACTGCTCCCTTATGCCTATTCCATTCCTGTTTGAAGCCCTGCACTGTATTCATATCCACCACTTCCTGAGGTAGGCCATTCCATGTATCCACCGCCCTTTCTATGAAAAAGAACTTCCTCACGTTACCCCTTAATTGGCCTCCCTCTAATCTCATGCTGTGTCCTCTTGTCCTGCTATTTTTCTTATATTGAAATATGTTAGACTCTTTCACCTTGTTAATGCCCTTAAGGTGTTTGAATGTTTCAATCAAATCACCTCTCTCCCTCCTTTGCTCTAGGGTATACATATTGAGTTCAGTTAATCTGTCCTCATATGTTTTCTGATGCAGTCCCTGCACCATTTTGGTTGCCCTTCTCTGGACTGCCTCAATTTGGTTAATGTCCTTGTGAAGATGTGACCTCCAGTACTGCATGCAGTACTCCAGATGGGGCCTAACCAGTGTCTTGTAAAGAGGGATTATTACCTCTTTCTTCTGACTTGTGATACCCCTACTAAAACACCCCAACATCCCCCTAGCCTTACCTACTGCATTAGAGGTCTGCTTGGATGATTTCATGTCATCGGTGATGATGACACCCAAGTCTCCTTCTTCCCTTGTGACTGCCAGAAACTCCCCTCCCAGTCTATAGGTGGCTTCAGGGTTTCTCTTCCCTATGTGCATGATCTTGCACTTCTTTGCGTTAAACCCCAGTTGCCACTCTTCCGAACATTTTGCTAGTTTATCCAGATCTCTTCTCATTCTGCCCACCCCATCTGGATCATCTACTCTGTTGCAGATCTTGGTGTCATCTTCAAACAGACAAACCTTACCCCACAGTCCATCTGCAATGTCACTGATGAAGATATGAAGAGGACTGGCCCCAGGATTGATCCCTGAGGTACCCCACTTGTGACTTGCATCTCTTCTGACTGTATACCATTTACCATCACTCTCTGTTTTCTGACCATCAACCAGTTTGCTACCCAGTTGACCAACATCTGACCCACCCAAGCCTACCCAGCTTATTAATCAATCTTTTATGTGGAACAGTATCAAAAGCTTTGCTGAAGTCGAGGTAGGCAACATCAACTGCTCCCCCTTGGTCCACCACTCTGGTTACCCAGTCAAAGAAATCTATGAGATTAGTTTGACAGGACCTTCCTTTGTAAACCCATGCTGTCTTGGATCCTGTGCTCCTATGGATTCCAGGTGCTGCACTATCCTTTCCTTAAGGAGTGTCTCCATAATCTTGCCCACTACTGAGGTAAGGCTGACCAGTCTGTAGTTCTCTGCCTCCTCCCTGCTACCACTCTCGAGGAGTGAGATCACATGAGCCCTTCTCCAGTCTTCTGAGACCTCTCCTGTGCTCAGAGACTCACTAAATAGTTCTGATAATGGCTCTGCTAGTTCCACCCTTAGCTCCTTTAGTATTCTGGGATGTATGACATCAGGTCCCATTGCCTTGTCCACCCTGAGCTTATCGAGCTCTTGTAGGACCCTTTCTTTTATGAAGGGATTAGTGTACACCTCCCTCCCCCCTGTGTCCATGGTGCAGAGTTGTGGGCCCTGCCCTACCTTCTCTTCAGTAAATACTGAGCAGAAGCATCTATTTAGGATAGATGCTTACACGGTCCTCCTCATCACACGCCCCCTTATCCCCTTTGATCTTAGCAATACCCCCTCTGGACTTTCTCCTTTCACTAATGTGCCTATAGAAAGTCTTGTCACCTTCTTTTACTGTTCGCACTGGTGTTTTCACTGTTTGGGCCTTTGCCTGCCTTATTGCCTTCCCTGCTTCCCTTAGGGAAGTTTGGTATGCCTCCCTATCTTCATCCTGCTGCGTTTCCTTATAGTTCCTGAAGGCCAGTCTTTTGGCTCTGACGTTTTCTGCTACTGTGTTTGAGAACCAAAGTGTTTTCCTTCTTCTTTTGCACTTCACTTTCTCACTAACACAATGGGATGTTGTTTCAAGTATTGCATCTTTACTGCTTGCCCACTTTGCCTGTACCCCCTCACCTGTATTTCTTTTTACCAGGGCTAGCTTAACTCTGTTGGCCATCTTATCAAAGTCAGCTACTCTGAAGTCCCATATTTTACCTTGGAATGGGATGATTTTGTTCCAGTGGCCAAATTGAACCATACCATGTGATTGTCACTGGCACCCAGGTAACCTTCTACCTGGAGATCTGTGATCCTTCTCTGGTTAGTCAGTCCTATATCTAGGATAGCCCTGTGTCTTGCAGTTTGTTGTACCAGTTGTTTGAGGCCCTCCCCCTGCAGGAAATCCACCATGTGTCTATTTATGGCAGATGTCCTTGCTGGTATTGACCAATCTGTATCTGGCATGTTGAAGTCTCCCATTATCAGAACCTCCCCTTCAACTGTCATGTTTTGTATATCTTCTAACAGTAACATGTCTATGTCCTCTCCCTGGTCCGGAGGCCTGTACACAACCCCAGTTCATATGGCTGTCCCATTTTCTGTTTCCAGGGTGACCCACAATTCTTCTGGCTCCTTATGTGTATTCTGAATTTCTGTAGCTTTGATATTTTCATTGACATAAAGGGCCACTCCACCCCTCTTTTGCACTTTGGTCTCTTCTGAACAGTACATAGCCAGGTACTGAAATCTCCCAAGTGTGGTTACTGTTAAATCATGTCTCGCTAATGGCTACTATGTCCAGTTTAGCCTCTGTCATTTTTGCCTGCAGGTCTGGGATCTTGTTTCCAAGACTGCGAGCATTTTTGTACATGATTTTCTATTGGTCAGATTTCGGTGTGTTAGTTTTTGGGTGAGGTCTGGCAATTCCCCTGTGCATTGTATGGGGAGCTGGACCTTTTTCTTTACCTGGTGATGTAAATGAACTACAAACATGCTGAACTCCTGTTTGACCACTAGCTGAGGGGGGAGGGGTGTTCTTCCCATTCGACATTTCAGGTGCTCCCCATTTGCTAGTTTAAATATTCTGCAAAGACATCAAACTTCTGCCCTAATGCACTGACTCACTCCTTAGTCAGATGCAGTCCATCAAATTTAAAGAACTTTCACTCCCAAAACTGTTGTCAGTTTCCTACAAATTTGTGTCCTTTTTCCTGGCACCAGCCCTTGAGCCACATGTTTAGCTCTTCTATCTCTCCTTCTCTGACCTTTCATCCATCTGCCCCCCTCTTCCAGACTGGCAGGATCTCAGAGAAGGGATGCCAGACGAAATTGATGATAGTTTGTCACCCAGCCTGGTTATGTGTTCCTTGGTCTCCACAACTGACCAGCTGGTGAGATCATTAGTCCCTATGTGTACCAGGACATCAATGTTTACTCCTGCTTCCTGAAAAAAATGTTAGCAATGCAGTCAGTGTCTCTCCATCCTGATGTACCTGGGAGACATCTGACCATTACCCCCGGCTGGAGATACATTTCAGCTCCCCAAATCATGGAGTCTCCTATGATCAGAAGTTTTTTGGATTTCCTTTTTGCTTTTTTGTTTTGGTTCCTGTTTTGGGTGTGTTTTGTAATGCTAGCTCCTGTGCTGCAGAGTTCTGCTCTGCAGTGTCCTCTGCCCCTTTGCTTGATTTAGGAGATAGAGGCATATACCTGTTTGTAGTTTTTATATGGTTTTTGGAAGGGATATGTTGGAGAGCACGGAGTGATGGGGCACCAGATTTGTCCCTCCTAACCAACTGCCGACCTCCAGGACCAGCTACCCTTTGCAGTCAAGGTGCTTCTGTTGGATGTTGGGGAAATGTTGGGTGGTTCTTATAATATATTTCCTCTTGAATATGCAATTTGAGGCATGCAATCTCTTCCCATGCTGCCTGGAGCTGAGCCCTTAGATCTCCAATGGCACAGCATGTACGACAGTGTCCAAAATCCTGTAAAACTGCCCTTTTGAAAAGTGTTCCACAGTGCCTGCAGTTAATGATATAAATTCCAGGTAAGTTGCTGGGTTTATAACCTGGTCAGAGTAATTAGAAGGAAGAAAATGAAAGCATAAGTTTGATTTTGTGTTTTGTTTGTTTGTTTTTGTATAACTTGTTATAACAAGTTAAATTACAAGTGCCCCTGTAAATGAGGTCACTGTGTGGATTCCCCTCTGATCCGCCCCTTCCTGCTTTGCTACAGGAAATGTCATGACTGTGCTACCCTATAAAAGGAGTGTAGTGGGTGGTTGGATGGGTGGGTGGCTGGGCCCTTCCCCTGTTGAAAAATAAGAACCACAGACAAAAGAAACAAGGAGGTAAGAGCAGAAACAATCAGCCAGCAACAAATGCAGTAGCCATGAAAGCTTATCCTAATGACAGATAAAACTGTGAAACTTATAAAGCACCACCTGTAATAATTTCACAGAAGATATACCCTGTAAGAAACACTTTGCTACAGAGAAAAATAAAGCAGTAACAGAAGATATACCTTGCAAAAGACAATTTGAATCAGAAGATTACAGCAGTAATCTGTAAGCACACACCTATAGGCACACCCTGTAATAATGCAGCAGAATGTATACCCAGCAACAACAATTTGAATCAGAGAAAAATAAAGCAATAAAATGTTAGCAACAAACAGTAACAATCCCTGTGAGTACAAAATAAAAATAACAACACACAGTAAACCTGCCTAGCCAAAAGAAGCCTTAATCCTTATTGTTGCTCTGCTTTGTTCTGTCCTCTCAAGCAACCTAGAAGAAAAGAGCTCAGGTGAAGCTAGGTGCCTTGGCCAGCAAACCTAGTCTTTCTAATCTTTCATAAATGGCTGGCCCAATAATATAAGAGGAAGTTAGGGAGACAGAGACCTCCCAGTTCTTTGGGGAGACTAAGTTTAAGGAATGAATGTCTGGGGTGTTTGTCTAGCCAAATAAATTTAGAGATAATAGAATGAATATGGTGAAAAAAGGATAGGGGAAGCCAGATATTCAACATGTTCAAGGATAAAAGAGTCAAGGAAGGACATTCATTTTAATGATATTTATATGGCCCCATAAAGATAGAGAAAGGGCAACCCATCATTGAAGGTCCTGTTGGATTGTAGCCACCAGGTCATCAAGGTTCAACTTATTGAGTTTCGTAGGGTCATTGGTTAGGAATATACCCAGGTATTTAATTGGGTGGGGTGGCCATTTCATTCTGAAGTGACTGAACTCTGCTCTATGAGTGAGGGCATTCAAAGGGAAAATTTCTGTTTTCGAGAGATAAAGTTTATAGTTAGATAAGCAACCGAATTGTGTAATAATTTCTAGAGAGTGTTCAAGGGATGATACCGGATGTTCTAAGTGAAGAAGAATATCATCGGCATATACTGAAAGAGTTAGGGACTGATGAAGTATTGAGATACCTTGAATTTGGGATGAACTTTTAAGGTGATGGAGGAGAGGTTCCAGATAGAGATTGAAAAGAAAGGGTGAGAGAGGGCAACCCTGTCTAATACCAGTGGAGGAGAAGACACCATTACAGTAGATTTTAGCTGAAGGTGAAGCGTAGACAGTTTGAATCCACTAAATAAAGGAGGAGGGAAACCCCATCTTCTTTAATTTAGCCCAAAGAAATACCCAGTCCACCCTGTTGAAAGCCTTTTCGGCATCTAGAGAGATTAATGCCATAGGGGACTGAGAGGTTTGAGCCACTTGAAAGATGTGTGAGAGTGTTCTAAGGTGCTCCACAGAGGAGCGGCCTTGAACAAAACCTGCTTGTTTTGCACTCAGTGAGTGGGACCAAATGTTTTTAATCTGTAGTGAAAGAATTTTGGTTAGGATTTTAATATCACAATTTAAAAGTTATATCGGTCGATAGCTGGCTGGGTCTGTATTGGGTTTGTCAGGTTTAAGTAGGAGAATTATTGTAGCTTCCAGTAACGTGGAGTCAAGACTGTCCACTTTGAACATGTAATTGTATAGGTTAAGAAGAAGGGGAGCAAGTTCCTTAGAGAAAGTTTTATAGAAGTTAAAGGGAAATCCATCGGGTCCTGGTGCCTTGTCTAGGGATAGGCCATTAATTGCCTCTTTTATTTCCTTGAGGGTAATTGGAGATGACAGGGAGGTCTAATGATGGGTCAATAAACAGGGAAGATCTAAAGAGTCCAAATAGGCCTCTATTGTTTGGGGTGAAGACGGGGAGGGACCTTTGCTATAAAGTGTACTGTAGAAGGACTCAAAAACCTGAGCAATATCCCGGGGTCTGGTTTTGGTGGAACCATCTGTGGCAAGTATGGAAGAGATTAACCTAGAGCTTTCTATTTTACGTAACCAGAGGGCTAGTAATCTACCTGCTTTTTCACCTTATTCTGCATATCTGGATTTTGTTTTAAGGATGGCGAATTTGGCTTTTTCTCTTAATAATTCAGCATACTCATTTCTTAATGTTAACAGTTTTTCCAAAGAGACAGAGGGGGTGGTTGAAGATAGAGTTTTCAGCATCTTTGATTTGAGTTAAGAGAGTTATAGCCCTAGCTTCCCATTGTCATTTTCGTTGGGATGCTAACTTAATGAATTCACCACGGAGGTAGCATTTAAGAGTACACCATAGCAGGTCCCCCCTTTGTGTGGAATTCTTGTTGAGATCCATGAAGGTGAGAATAAGTGCTTTTATATTGGAAATAGTGGCATTTTCTTTAAGTAATTGTGTATTCAATCTCCAAAATGTATCTTTCTGTAAATCTGGATCTGGGAACATCAGCCACACTGCTGAGTGATCAGAAAAGACAATAGCCTCAATTCCAGCCTGGTAAAGGCCGTTCAGGGGAGGAAGGCTAATCAGTATGTAGTCTAGTCTGGACCAGGATTAATGCACATTGGAGTAGAAAGAGAAAAGGCAGTGAGAAGGATTAAGGAGCCACCAAGGATCACATAATCCAAGGAGATCAGAAAAGTCAGTTAAGGCTTTTTGGGAAAGAGAAGGAGGCTTTAATGGTAGATATGATCTATCTAGATCTTGAGTCGGTGGTATGTTACAGTCATCTCCCAAGATCAGGGGAGAAGGCAGGAGAGTAGCAATTTTATTGGCAAGGTCCATAAAGAACCTCGCGTCTCCACCCACTGGGCCATATATTAATCCTAAAACTACTTTAGCATTATTAAGATTCCCTTTAACTAATACAAATCTGCCATTGGGGTCTGTAATATTTGCTTCTTCCTGGAAAACCAGGTGCCTTTTTATTAAAATAGCCACACACCTACTTGAGGATGACTCTTGCTGCAAAGATTTGAGAAATACCTTGTCGTCACAACCAGATTGCTTCACTTGCTAACAGATGGACTTCTTAAAGTAGAATTACATCGACATTAAGTAAGTCACAATGTTTGAGAACCTGATATCTTTTCGTTAGTTCTCTAACTCCCCTAATTTTCCACGTAACAATTTTTAGTGGTTTATTGGCCATTATCATCATAAAAGAGGAATAACCACATATAAGTAACCCAAAAGTAACCACACTCTAGAAGGCACACTCCAACCCTTCCCTCCCTCCCACCCCCAAAATTTGATTTAACAGCCACAAGGACTCTCATTCGAAAGTTAACTATAACATTGACTGGTACAAGTAGCATGTCTATTACCTTCATCGACACATGGACATTTATAAACCATGGTGCTAGAGAGGCCAACATATGATTCAGAGTCTTACCCCCTCTCCCCCTTCCCTCCTCTCCCAACAACTATATACAACAGGCCTCTGCACAGTCTGTACTTGTAATCCTAACACTAAATTAAAGGTCACAGGAGGTCAATCTTCATTGGCTAGACTTCTTCTGGTAAAGTATCCAGGCATGTGAAATATGGTAATTGTTGAAACTCGATATCTTGAACCTATCAACTGTGTTATCTGGTACCATATCCCAACCAGAGTCATGTGGCTCAAGAGAGTAAAGCCTACTGCCCCCTGAACTAGTATGCTATGCAGCTCTGCCTTGAGTCTGTGCCATCTAGGAGCCCCCCCAAACCACCCCCACCACCCTTAACAACAACCCACCACTATAGCCTGCTCTTACCCATTAGAATATAAAGTAGCCTGAGGAAAAACCTGCTCATAAGGCCATGACCCTATGGGGAGAGAATTAACTGTGGGATCCCTTATATAAAGAAACGGCACTGTTAGGGAGTCTGTGGATCAGATCTAACTCGCATGTTGTTCTACCGCTTTCTGGGTCTTTCCTTGTTGGGTTCCAAAGTGAACAACCAAGACCTCGGAGAGTGGATAAATACTAGCAAAATATGAGTCTCACCTCTGGGTATCCCTGGAGTACTGCCTTGCATCCGCCTCCGCCTCCCTAATGAGATGTCCTCCCAGGTTCCATAATTAAATAAAGCGACTCCTGTAACTAATAACAACTTATTGTTGCAAGGTAAAACAGCTGAGTTCTAATGGTAGCGCGAGACAGGGGAAGTGCTATGGGGAAGAGATTAATGGTGGGACTAGAAACAGTCCCACCGCAAAGGTGTAACCATGAAACTGCTGATGAAACTATAGTTCCTACCCCCTTTAACCAAGAGTGCCCTGGAACTACTGTGACAGGAAATCTGGCCTACCTTTATCCAACTCGGCCTACTTGGGGATCCACCAGGCTAACTTGGAGGAGAGACACCACTACGACCACTAGGTGAACAATAAATGCAAATTATTAACTTTCAACAGCAAGGAGATAAAAACTCCTTGTAACATTTATAACCAGAATATGTTCTTCAAATGCTCAGCCAGTTTTAAAGAGATTGGGCAGCTTGATTGTAAGATCTGTTGTTGCTTGAGCTGGTGTGACAAAGGATACCCAGGAGCCTGCGATAGATACTTGTAATTTCGCTGGGTACAGCATTCGGAAGGGAATGCCTGCCGCGATCAGCTTGCTGACTATGGGATGAAAAGCCGAACATTTCTGGTGGGTTTCAAAATGTAAATCCTGCGTGATTCTGAGTTTGGAGCTGCCCCAGGTAATTGATTGTAGCTCCTTTACTTTTGAAAGGACATGTTGCTTTTCCACAAAACTGAGAAATTTCAGGACGATTGGTCTGGGGGGTGCTCCTGATTGAGGTCGCGGCTTGAATGATCTGTGAGCCCATTCTATTTGATAGAATTGGCCAAGTGGAAATGGGTCCATGATTTTCTGTAGGAACTTCTGTAGAAAACTGGTGATGTTGGAGCCCTCCTCTGTCTCCGGTAACCCTATAATCAATATGTTGTTTCTCCTGCTTCTCCCTTCGAGGTCTTCAGTTTTAAGTTGCAGTTTATTGATTTGTTGGTGAAGTTGTACAATTTCAGGTTCCATTTTCCCTCTCCAAGTTTCTAGGAATGCTGAGCAGGCCTCCGAGTCTCCGACTCTCCTCGTGAGTGAGGTGAGGTCCTCTCTGATAGTTTTGAGTTCCGTAGAGATGTCAGTCCGTGTTTCTCTAAATGCCATTAGCTCTTGAAGAAAGGGATCTTCTGTCAGAGGAATCACCGAAGAGGTTGAAGGACCCGATTTAGTAGTCACCGTTACCTGAGCCCTTTGTTTCTTAGGCATTTTCTCTGGGGTAGTTGGTGGCATGTGTTTGATCAGGGCCTGCTTCATATCAGTGTCCATCGCAGCTAAGGAACCAAATGACATGCAGACTTGGATAAATATATGATCTCTGAAGGCAGGAAGTCTTGGTTAATCAGGTTTTAAAGTTCAACTTCCCTGATAAAATAATTTAAAAGCAGTAGCAGAGGGCAGAAGGCGGGAGCTCTAGATTAGTGCTGCTGCTAGGTGTTCTGCATCACGTGAGCCCCGTTTAGGAGTATTAACATGGATGACTCCCCTGTTGCCAAAAATTTGTTGGGACAATTCCCAAACAGGTTTGTTTAATAACTGGTTTAAAGCCTTAAATAATATTTTATTAAGACATGGACTGAGCAATATATGGTTTCATTCAACCCAATATACAAATGAGAATTATATAAATGAAGTGATACATAGAATTAGAGATGCTATGGGTCAGAAAGATCTGGAGAGGATTCACAATATAGACTGTCTGGGAATACATCTGAATATAATAAATCAGTCAGAAATCAGAAATTACTTAAATATCTGTAAGATGAAATAACATAGAAATATTTTGGTTAATTTTAGATACGGTCTACTTCTAGCTTATTTACCTAATATACAGTAAAAACTAACTATGAGTTTCGGTTTGTTAGTAAATGTTTGTGCAATGACGTTCAGTTCATTTCTATGTTTGGACTGTGTGGCTTTTATTGATGAAAGAGAAAAGTGGATAGCGTCTATATTAAACAAGAAGCACTTAACTTCTAATGTAAAGAAATTGAAATACTTATTCACATTTCACAGTCCCCATATAATTTATGCAGTTACTCATTTGGCTGCAGAGATACACATAGACTATTGAAAGCCCAATGATTTTATATAACACCTGTATTATCCAGACCGGTTACTTATATGAGCTTTTATGTTCACATATGATAAATTTGGCACTTTAATATGTAAATAATAAGGCTAGGAGCATAGTGCATGGAACGTAAATTGTATTGTAGGGAATGGCGAAAATAAATAATACGTATACATTTTGATAAAGCTGTTTTTAATATGTAAAATAAATTGTACTACAATTCTGCATGTGTTTAATATATGTTTTAATCAATAAAAATCTGAAAATCCTGCTCAGTTCAAAACATTTGGAGGAAATGTCTAACTTTACATAATTAAATGTTACTCATACCTTCACAGAAAGTGGGAGTCAGTAGTAGTTATAAAAAATAAAGTATGGGTAGGGGTTGTGTAATGAGATTTTACACATATCCTCAGTGTGTGATGCTTTAATAAACCCTTTGAGCTTCTCACTCAGGTTTAATGAGCATCACACACCTCGGGTGTGCATAATATATAGAATAAAGTATGGGGTGGTGTATGTAACAAGAGGTTTACAAACACCCAAGGTGTTAGATGCTACCTAAACCCAGAGAGTGAAGCTCATGGGGCTTGTGAAAGCATCTAACACCAAGGGTGTGTGTGAAATTCGAGTTTAAACACCACCCCATGTTTTATTTTATATACAGTAATTACAGGGATTTCTTTTATTGCCACAGCAATTATATCAAATAAAAAGATGTTCCTGTGTGGCTGCGGTCTAGTTAGGTTAGACTGAGCAGTCCATGGTCACTTTTATTTTCTTTATTTAAAAGTTTTTTTTTATTTACTTCTTTGGGACAGCAGACAAATTTTTTTTTTTAATTTCATGCCACTTCGTTTTCTTTTTCATAGTTATTTACCACTGAGTCCAAGTGGCAGTTTCATCTCCAGGGGAAAGAGAAGACAGCTAGTGATTTGAGAGAGCTGTGGTGGGTACATACGCAGAGCGAAGGAAACCGGGGGGCGTGTTTGACATTATAAATGATCCTTTATAATGGCAAATTAAACCATGATTTCCCTATGGGAAAAAGGAAGACCCAATTATTATATTGCATTATAAAACGAAAAATTAAGGTTCGGCCATGTGGTACAAATATTTACTTATTTTCTCTTCCAGCAAATGAATCTACATTTCATGTAGATGCCACTTCCTCAGAAATGGTGGTTTCTCTAGTTGCTTCTGATATCGGGATGTTGGTGGGTCCTAGGAGTGCACTAAGCTTCTATAATGCAGCACACGCTGTGTAAGCAACACATGTTATATAGGTGTCCAGCAGGTGTGGAAAGCTGGTTTACCTTTTAAGTGTATTTATTGGAACCAGAGGTACCATGGATTAGTGCCCAAGGGGGGAACCACTGGACGCCAGGGAGGGTTATAAGTTTTCCTACTGACTTGTGATTGAAGGGGGGGGCCACTGGCACCAGAAAGAGCTTTAGTTTTCCCACAGACTGGTGATCAGAGGGAGGTGAGGACCACTAGTGCCAGGGAGGGTTTTAGTTTTCCTGTGGGCTGGTAAGTGGTAGGAGGGGGTAACCACTAGTAGCTGGGAAGTTATATTTTTTACTATGAGCTGGTGATCGATTGGGGGGGCACTATCACCAGGGAGGTTTTATTTTTCCTACAGGCTGGCAATCATAGGGGGGTACAACTAGCACCAAGGAGGTTTTATTTTTTACCATAGGTTGACAGTCGGTGGAAATGGGGACCACTAGTACCAGGGAGGTTTTTAATTTTACTGTGGGCTGGTGATCAGTGGGAGGGCGGAACACTACCACCAGGTATTTTTGGGAGGTATACCATTAAAAGGGTGACTGAGATTGAGTGAATCAAATATGAGTGACTCAATCTCAATGCCTGGAATGTGAGCTGCCCTTTTAGGGTAGCGACGGGTGAAGAAGAAGGAGAGTGGAAGAGGGGGAACAGAAGAGAACGACAGGGGAATGGGAGAGGACAGCAGGTATGTGGGAGGTAGTGCAGTGACAGGCTGTCAGGCTGGCCATGTGTTGTTGGTGGTGAGGGTGGCCAGCCACAGTTGAGAGGGTGTGAGGTTTGGGGCTGGGGAGGTGCAGGCTACTCTTTGGTGCAGTGGGGAGAATTTTATTTTTCCAGGTTTCACCCCCTCTTCGACATGCACCCCACTGGAGTTGTTATTTATTAGTTAAGGGGCTGTGGTGTTCAAAGCACTCCATGGGGGGATGCAGCCCCCTACATAACTAGTAGATTTGTTTCTGGATGCTTGTCATCGCTGCAAGTGTATATCACCATTTTTATTTTCGGTGATGTACACTCACCCTAACAGTGATCATCATTTTGCAATCACCATTATGACATAGAAACATTTTTTATTTGCTTTTTTTACTATGAGCTGACAATCAGAGGGGGTGCCATGGACCACATATGCTGGGTGTGCTCCTAGAGCGGCCAACCAGCTAGATGGCTACATTTCCTACGGCACCTGCTAGGGTTGCATAGAGTAAGAGAGGGTTTTATTTGGCGGTATTTGTGCTGTATAAAAGGACTGTACTGAACCCTTTTGCATGGTGCAAATCTGCTGAATATTGGCTTTACACCAGTATTCATGTCCCCACCCCTCCCATTTTGCATAACCCCACCAATTGTGATTGGATCTATGTGATAACAGTGATTGCCGATGGGCGATTGCCATTAGGGTGATGGCATATGCCCAAAAAATATTATAGTGATGAACTCCATGGTGCACAGCAAAATAGTGCTTGGGAGTTTGGATTTTTCTTTTTATACAGGGGGCTTTGCTACCCACACCCTTTTTTTTAAGGATTCTCAACTCCAGGGGGGTGCATGTTGGGGCGGGGTGCAAATGTAGCAAAAATAAAATTTTGGGCCAGGTGCAACAAAACATACCTGCACCCGGACCTGAACCCAGCACCATTCCTGCCGCAGCTCTGAACCCACCCACCAAACCATGGAAGCAGCTCGGCATCTCACTGTGGCACCACCCCTACAAGCCCTTCATCCCCTCCCACCCCATGCTCGGTGTGCTCACCCCCCCACATGCGTATGCATGTAGTGACAGGATGTCTCTATTTCACGCACCCCCCCATCCGGTCACCTACCTTCCCCAGTCGCCCAATGACAGGTGCCGCGATTGAGTCGCCCTTTTGGTAGGTGCCCAATCATGGTCGCCAAAGTCATGGGATACCTTGTGGTTTGCATGGGTGCTAACCCTGTTTGCTGGCACAACCAACCCTTCTAAATATTGGGCTCCAGCACAAAAGTTGGTTTGCACAGGCAAAACACCAGTTAGCACCCGTGCAAACTTTTGAATACAAGATGGTCACAGTTAATTAAATTGAAACGGTCAGGTATCCAACAAACATGCCAAAGAGAATAAATTTCCTCCTGATTAACAGTGGAAGCAGATTTGAGCGAATGTTCATCATCCACAAACTGAAGAGTCTTAGAGTGCTTGCTTGAAAAATTGCCTTTTGTTACATTAAATCTTTGGTACTGTAAAGAAGTATGATAAAATATATTCTGGGACATGATCAAAAGATTCTACAGTAGTGTGCAGAAAACTGAACACACACTCAAGTTTTCATATGCAGTAGCAAGTGAGAAAATAATGGGAGTGCTGGGTAAGAGGAAGCCCCACACAAAAGATTAATATACAAGTTAGCCAGCCTGGGAGTGGGTCCCAAGATGACAGCCTGGGTAAAGAATTGGCTGGAGAATAGGACACAGAGAGTAATAGTAAATGGAGTCCACTCTGAAGAAAGGGGGGTTACTAGTGGGGTACCGCAGGGTTCAGTATTAGGACAGGTCCTGTTCAATGTCTTTTTAAGTGACATTGCAGAGGGACTGGAAGGAAAAGTACGTCTCTTTGCAGATGACACAAAGATCTGCAACAGAGTTGATGCACAAGGTGGGGTGGAAAGAATGAGCAGGGACTTGGCAAGGTTAGAGGAATGGTCAAATGTATGGCAGCTTAGATTCAATGCTAAGAAGTGCAAGGTAATGCACCTGGGAAACAAAAACCCAGGGGAAGAGCACACAATGGGGGTGAGATACTAACAACAACAAAAATGGAAAGGGACCTGGGGGTAGTCATATCAGATGACTTAAAGGTGGGCAAGCAATGTGAGAGGGCAGCAAGGAGGGCTGGGGGGATACTGGGATGCATAGGAGAGGCATCACCAGTAGAAAACAGGAAGTTATTTTCCCTCTGTACAGACAGCTGGTAAGACCCCATCTGGAGTATTACATGCAGTTCTGGAGACCCAATGTCCGCAAAGACATAGACAGGATGGAAGCTGTCCAGAGGAGGGCAACTAAAATGATGCAGGTCTGCACGGAAGACATATGAAGAGAGACTTAGGAGCTTATTATGCATAGACTCAAGGAAAGGATGGAGAGGGGGACATGATGAAACTCAAAAGAGTACCTCAAGGAATCAACAAAATCAAGAGGGTAGCATCTTTAAAAAAGAGGTGTGCAAGAACAAGGGGCACAATTTGAAGATAGAGGGTGTGGCTCAGAGGTAATTTAAAAGTCTTTTTCACAGAGAGGTTGTGGATGCATGGAAAGGCCTTCCGGAGGAGGTTGTGGAGTCAAAAACAGTGGTGGAATTCAAGCATGCATGGGACAGTCATAAGGCAATTCTAGGGGGTTGGGGTAGGAAGAAGTAGGCTGCTGGTTAACTAGGATCTGCAGCTTATCCATTAGGTAGGGAAATGGGCAGACTGGGTAGGCCAAGCGGTCCTTATCTGCCATCAAATTCTATGTTTCTATGTTTAAGCCATGAGGAAGATTTTAGGAACAGAAATGAACATTTAATTGTATTACTATAAATTTTGGTATTTAAAATGGAAGAATTTAAATAAAGTATTTGCCTGATGAACATTTGCCAGGTTGCTGTCAACAAGATTAACTCATAGAAATACAAAGAAACATCAATTTTCAATTTTGGTCATTGCTGCAAAGAAATGTTATCACTAGTAGGTGGTAGAAAAAGTAATTTTAAACAGAAAGAATGTTGGTGGATGTTGAATACAATGTACCACATGTAGATGCTGCCATGATCATTGAGATTGTAGAAGGAAGCTATCGACAATAAATGGGCACTATGACTTGTATTTATCATCTTAAGAATCGGCACTGTGATGCTATCGTCCTCATTGTAATCTAACGCCTCCCAGACCCCAGTATGGGGTCAGGAGGAAAAGGGGAGCTAATCGCTGGCCAGATTGGCTAGTTCTGCACAGATTGTCTGGAATTATATAGCCATTATGGCAGCCTTCTGGGTGGCAGACACTACGCACTCCTGCAGCTGCAGAATGGGTACAAGATTATTTGCACTGTGAGTTAACCCTGCTTTCCCCTCCTCAAGGTCAGGCCAGTGAATAGCTATGCAGTCTTGTAGTGGATCCTTTATTCATCTTTATTCATCTTTTATTAATAAGGATATTTTCTTGGAAACAGGATCTTTACCCTTGGACTTCATCAGATGATACTGCCTGTCATTATGCATCATTAAAATCCTGCAGTACTTATGGCACTGGAATAATTTCTGCATCATCATTTTGTAATGTCATTAAAAAAAGATTATGGCCCGATTCTAGAAGGTTATACCTGGCATAACAACACTTGTAATATGAGATTGAATAGCATAGTAGCAGCTCACCAGCAGTTGCAACTTGCGCTATTCTAAAAGTGACCTGCGACATGTCGCAGGCCACTTGCACCAAACAGCTGTTAAATTCTGAGCGCGTCTTTACAGGAGCGCTCCTACAGCACTCAGTCAGTGGCTGGCCGTGGAGGTGAGAGGTGGGCTGTGCCAGTCGTTGGCTGGGGATGGGTGGGGGGTGCTGAGTGGGCTGGCATGGCTGGGTGGAGGGTTGGGGGGCCACTAGACTACCAGGGCATATCAAGTTAATTGCCACATTTGCGGATGGAGACTAGGGGTTTGGAGCATGCAGGTGGGATGGCACCACCCTGGGGCATTCTGACAATAGAGGTTCGGGGGACTGGGGTGTGGGCAGCCCTGCAGGGCATGTAACATAGGCATGGGGGGCCAGTTGGTGTGGCCAGCTCTGCTGGGCAATTGCTGGAGATTTCAGGAGCCAATTGGTGTGGCCAGCCCAGTGGGGTAATTGCTGAGGGTTTTGGGGGTCATTTGGTGTGGTCAGCCCTTCAGGGCAATTGCTGGAGGCTTGGGGAGACAGGGGCTGTGGGAAGCCCTGCAGGGCGGCTGTTGTGGCTTGCTGGGCATGCGGTGCACTTGCAACCTGTGGCTGTGGGTTGTGACATGCTGGCCAGGTAAGCCCTCTGTGCAGCATACCTAGTCACATGTCGCAAGACTGCTGCAGAGACCCTACCCCTTCTAGAATAAGGCACAGGGTCAATGTTGCAGCTGCGGGTGGTGCAAGTTGTGTTCAGTGGCAACTTGCACCACCCTTCAAGAATTGGGCCCTATGATTTCACATGTAGACAAACAGCAGAAACATATGAACTCCAAATGCATGGATCCTGTTTTGCATGCCAGTCTCCCAAGTAATAAGGAATAAAGGGAAGAGGAATGTGAAAATATAGGGAATAATGTCTTCATTAGCTACATTGCTGAAGGACTGGAAGGGAAAGTTTGCCTATTTGCAGATGACACCAAGATCAACAATAGAGAAGACACTCCAGAAGGGGTGGAGAAAATGAGAAGGGACTAAGGGAAGCTGGAAAAATGGTCCTAGTTGTGGCAACTAAGATTCAATGTGAAGAAGTGCAAAATCATGTACCTGGGGCACTAATACCCTGAGAAGTGTTTCAGGATGGGCCAAGTTACTCATGGTCACCAAGGAAGAAAGGGATTCAGGAATAATGAACTCAGAAGACCTAAAGGTGGCCAAGCAATATACAAATGCAGTGGGGAGGGCCAGTGGTATACTAGGGTGCATAGAAAGGGGTATCAATAGCAGAACACGGGAGGTGGTGATGCCATTGTACAGAACATTGGTGAGACCTCATCTGCAATACTGTGTACAGTTCTAGAGGCCACATCTCTGGAGGGACATAGACAGGGTGGAGGCGGTTCAGAGAAGGGCAACTAAAATGGTGCAGTGCTTGCAACAGAAGGCATGTGAGGAAAGATTAAAATATCTCAATATGTATACTCTGATTGAAACCTTCAGGTTTTTTAAGGGCATACACAAGGTGCAAGAGGGGGACATATTTCAGTATAGGAGATATACAATAAAAAAGGGGGCATGATATGAGATTGGAGGCAGGCAGGCAGGATAAGGGGGAATATAAGGAAGTTTTCTTCACAGAAAGGGTGGTGGATGCATGGAACAGCCTACTCCAGGAGGTGGTGGGAGCAAACAAAGTGGAGGGATTCAAAAATGCACAGGATAGGCACAAAGGTACATTAGAGGTGGGAAAGAAAGGCTAAAGCTGATGACCAAGTAGGGTCAGCGGCCACTGCTACAAGTACAGAAAACAAGCAGACTGGATGGGCCTAGCGGTCCTTATCTGCCATCAGACTCTATGTTTCTATAAACTAAATGCTGCCTAAATATTATTATTTCCAAAGTTTTCCTAGGTGAGTTAGTAACACTTAAATGCAGCTGGAGTCGAGGGTGGGCTGAGCCTGGCATCAAAGATGTTGGTCATGTAATCTAATATAGCAAGACCTGAGCACCAAAGTTTTGACCATTCAGAATTAGTTTCAGCACTTAATACATCGGTAAATACAAAACTGCATAATGGAAAGAAAGAGCATCCAAGTGATCAAACAGGAGAAAAATTGCACAAGAAACCATCGTCCTATACCGTGGAGCCATCTCCAGAAGGAACCTGCAATCAACGCTGTTCTGGTGATCGAGCACCCAAGAGAAACAATTGGCACTGTGAGATGTGGGAGAGTGCATCAGAGTACATCATGGCTGAATGCACTGCCCTCATGCAGCAATCCACAGAGCTGGAAAAAATTATGGCAATGCTGAGCAGAGTGCTTCAAGATACAGCACAACTGAAAGAGACAATTACAAAAAACAAACTTAGACTTGCAAGACTTAGCAGTGTGGGTGGTTAATACAGAAGAAACAATCCACCAACACTCAGACCAAATCTAGCAACAGAATGGGATGCTGTGTGAACATCAGCATCAGCTACAATTTTTGTATGCCAAAATAGATGACATGGAGAACCGTGCAAGGAGAAAAAATGCAAGAATTATTGGCATGCCAGGGGGTGGAAGTTAAAGACGTGGTGGCATTTTTGAGACACATCCTTCCACAGTTATTTCAGTTAAACAATGAACCATCTCCAGAATTGGAAAGAGTGCATAGGTCACTAGCCACCAAGACAAAAACAGGGGGAGAGACCTAGACCGATACATGTTCGGGGGTGAAATACAACTGAAGTTGCTTGATTCCTGTGCTAGACACCTAGGATTTGGAAGGATATTTGTGCAACATTTTAGAAGTGTCCTGCTGGCTGAGCAGTGAGTTTGTTTTTATCCCTGGACTCAGTACAGTGGTTTGTGTAGGAGAAGTGGTCTAGTAAATTGTGGTGTTGGTTGACTTACTATAAAGGCAGTACTCACCAGGGTGGTGGGGCAGTGGTGTATTTGATTGTTTCTAACAGTCACCAGTGGTTGTGGCCTACCCACCCACCCACCCTTTCCCTCACCCAGCCCACCGAGTGGCATTTACTTTATAGCCAAGGTTCTGAAATCACTTCCTCAACAGGTCTTGGGGTAGAATTGTCATATTCTTAATTACCCAGCACAGTGCATAAAGGGTAAGTACACACCAAAAAAAATGTATATATTATTCATTGTATATTATAAGGAAGAGAGACATGTGGGGAGTGGTGCAATGCACTGGCTGTGGGGCAGCAATTTTCCAGGAGACATTCTGGAACCTGCATTGCTGCCCTATTTGCAGGCAACTGTCATCTCTGAGGGAGGAGGCTGCCCACCTCCAGGCTGAACTGGCAAGGACTGAGGAGGCCTCCCTCACCCCAAAAGCACCAGTTCCACAACCATTGCCTCAGAGGTTGCCATGTGTGAAGAGCAGATGGACCACAGTAGGTTCCAGGAGGGTGAGGGTGGTGGAACAGAGGTGTAGCCCCTGAGTTGTTCCTCTACACAAATCATATGTCAGTATGGCAAATCAAGGTTCCTCTATGATGACACCCTCAGTGGAAACCAAGAAGAATGCTGGGGACATCCACAAGGGAGACCCACAAAAGAGTGGCAAGGGACACCACAGGGGAAACAAACAGCTTCTGATAGGGGACTCAATTGTTAGGGGTGTAGACTTGGGGAAGGGAGAGGAGAGGAAGTAAGGTGCTTGCCTGCTGCCATGGCTTGGAGGGATAGGAAGCAAATCCTCAGGATTGCAGAAGCAGCATCACAGGAGAGGGAACTAGATATCATTGTCCACCTCGGGACAAATGACCTAGCTAGGCATGAGATCAGTGCAGTGCAGGATGAATTTGTGGAGTAGGGGAGGGGCCTCAGACAGGTAGCAAGCACGGTACCCTTCTCAGAGGTGCTGCCAGTCTATGGCAGGGGTAAGGCTAGGGTACTGCACACCATGCAGGTTAATGAATGGTTGCAAAACTGGTGTAGAGCACAGGACTTTGGCTTCATTGGGGACTGGGGGGTCCACCTGGAGAGATGAAGGTCTATACTGGCATGATGGTCTGCATCTGTCCAGGGAGGGAAACACACTCCTAGGTGACAGGTTTAAAGGCTTCCTTGGCAAGCTTTTAAACTAGCCAAGGGGGGAGGTGCTGATAGGAAACAGGAAAGTTCAAGCCTCCCCCCATAAAACATGGCAGGAAGTAGGGTAAACACTGAGGTGCAGAGCCTGACAGAGGGCAGGACAGGGGGTAAATGGAAAAATAGACAAGGGCAATAAGAGCAGGAATGGGGTAAAATAGATAAAGCCAACATTAAATGGAGGGCAATGAGTACCAATGCCCGTAGTCTTGGAAACAAGCTTCCAGAGCTAGTAGCCCTGATGGAAGAGGAACACTTGGATATTGTGGCAGTCACAGAAACATGGTACATGGAGAACCATGACTGGGATGTCAACATACCAGGGTACACAATCTACAGAAGGGACAGGGAGGGTAAAAAGAGGAGGTGGAGTAGCTCTCTACATAAGGAAAGGGATCAAAGCTATAGAACTAAAAAGTAAAGGGAGAGGACAAGAGGCACTCTGGGTCACCTTGGAGACAGGGAATGGCATCACAATCCGCACAGGGGTTGTGTACAGACCCCTGTCTCAAGGGGAGGAAATGGACAAGAAAATGATAGAGGGCATTCTCAAAATGGCTGAAAAAGGGGAGATACTGTTGATGGGGGACCTGAATATGCCAGATGTTAACTGGATGACATAGACTGCAGCCACATCCAAGAGCAGGGTCATTCTCGATGCCCTACAGGGGACATGCCTTAGACAGCTAGTGGTGGAAACCACTTGGGAGGGGAGCAATATTAGACCTGGTACTCTCAAATGGAGAGAAGATCACAAATTTAGAAGTCAGTAGACATCTGGGAACAAGCGACCACTGCACAGTGTGCTTCACAATAAACACAACCATGGAGACAAGCCATACAAAGACAAGGATACTGGACTTTAGAAGGGCTGACTTTGGCATAATGGGTGAATACCTGAGGAATGCATTAGCAAATGGCCAGAAAGGAGGGGTGAAAGAACAATGGAGAAAAATCAAAACTGCCATCATGGAGGCAACAAGCCTTTGTGTGAAACAAATAAAGAAAACAAAGCGGAATAAAAACCATTATGGTTCTCAAAAGAGGTGTCAGGGAAGGTTAAGTAGAAAAAGGCTGCATTCAAAAAGTATAAGGAATCACAGAAGGAGCATGACAGAGAACTGTATCAATTAAAGCAGAAAGAAGTGGGGACGGCAGTCAGAAAAGCAAAAGCCCAAACCAAGGAAAAGATAGCCAACTCAGTTAAGAGGGGGGATAAAATCTTTTATAGGTACATTAGGGAGCATAAAAAGGTTAAGGGAGAGATAGTGAAGATTAATAAAGGAGAGGGGAAGTGGGCAGAGGGAGACAGTGAAAAGGCAGAGATACTGAATGAATACGTTTGCTCAGTATTCACAAAAGAAGAAGAGGAGGAGTTGCCTAAACCAAACAGTAGAAGCACTCTGGGTAGTGGGGTTGATGCCAGTCCATTTACAGAAGAAAGAGTCCTGAAAGAATTCCTAAAACTCAAGGTGGACAAAGCAATGGGGCCTGACGGGATTCACCCTAGAATCCTAAAAGAGCTAAGGGAGGACCTAGTGACACCACTAACCACACTTTTTAACAAATCATGGGAAGATGGGGTGGTACCTGAGGACTGGAGGAGGGCAGATGTGATTCCCCTTCACAAAAGTGGGAGCAAGGTAGAAGCAGAAAACTACAGACCTGTTAGTTTGACCTCAGTGGTGGGGAAAATGATGGAATCACTTCTGAAAGAAAGAATTGTTCAGTACCTAGACGCCAGAAGGGCACAGGACCCAAAGCAGCATGGATTCACAGCAGGAAGGTCATGTCAGATGAACCTAATCAATTTCTTTGACTGGGTGACCAAAGTAATAGACCAGGGAGGGGATGTGGATATGGCCTACTTAGACTTTAGCAAGGCATTTGACACAGTCCCGCACAAAAGATTAATAATCAAGTTAGCCAGCCTGGGATTGGGTCCCAGGGTGGTAGCCTGGGTAGCAAACTGACTACACAACAGGACACAGAAGGTAATAGTGAATGGAACACATTCTGAAGAAAGGGGGGTTACTAGTGAAATACCTCAGGGCTCAGTACTGGGTCCAGTCCTCTTTAACGTCTTTATAGGTGACATTACAGAGGGTCTGGAAGGAAAGGTATGCCTCTTTGCAGATGACACAAAGATCTGTAACAGAGTTGATACACCGGGGGGGGGGGTAAAAAGAATGAGGAGGGACTTGGCAAGGTTGAAGGAATGGTTAGACATATGGCAACTTAGATTCAATGCAAAGAAGTGCAAAGTAATGCACCTGGGAAATAAAAATCCAGGAGAAGAGTACACAATAGCAGCGGAGGTACTAACAACAACAATAATGGAAAGAGATCTGGGTGTAGTCATATCAGATGACCTAAAGGTGGGTAAGCAATGTGAGAAATCAGTAAGGAGAGCCAGGGGGATACTGGGATGCATAGGAGGGGCATCACAAGTAGAAAAAGGGAAGTGGTTATCCCTCTGTACAGACAGTTGGTGAGACCCCATCTGGAGTACTGCGTGCAGTTTTGGAGACCTCATCTATGCAAGGACATAGACAGGATGGAAGCAGTCCAGAGGAGGGCAACTAAAATGGTGCAGGGTCTACATCAGAAACCATATGAAGAGAGACTGAGAGAGCTTAATATGTATACCCTTGATGAAAGGAGGGACAGGGGGACATGATAGAAACTTTAAGTACCTCAAGGGAATCAACAAAGTCCAGGAGGGTAGCATCTTTCAGAAAAAGAGATGTGTAAGAACAAGGGGGCACAATTTAAAGTTAGAGGGAGGATGGTTCAGGGGTAATGTGAGGAAATTCTTTTTCATGGAGAGAGTGGTGGACACATGGAACCACCTTTCTGGATAGGTTGTGGGGTCTAAAACAGTGGGGGAATTCAAACATGCATGGGACAGACATAAGGCAATTATAGTGGGGGGTTGCAGGAAGTAGGCTGTTGGTTAACTAGAATCTGCATCTTATCCAATAGGTAGGGAAATGGGCAGACTGGGTGGGCCAAGTGGCCCTTATCTGCCATCAAAGTCTATGTTTCTATGTTTCTCAGGTATCCTGAAAAAAGAAATAAGATGGCAGGGGTTGTCTATACAGTTCTTTCAGGATTTCTCCCTTGTCATGTCCAGAAAACATCATGCCTATGCAAAGGCAAAGCAGAACTTATACCAACTAGGTGTACCCACATCAGTGAGATACCCAGCTATATTACAAGTGCAACATGTCGTGGGTGCAGAATAAGATCCCACAGACAAATTACATATATGGTTGGGCACACCACAGATGTGTCTAGATTTATATACAAAAAACAAAACAAAATAAAATAAGAAACTCAAGCTTTAATTCATCAGTTCATAATATTCCAGCAAAGCAGCAGCTTCAATGTTCAGCAGGTTAGTTAGCAAGGTCAGCAATTCAGCAATACAGCTATTTCACTTCCCTATTCAGAAAAGAAAAAGAAAAAGGCACAGCTTAGGGAGTTAAGGAGACTAACTCTCTGACATCAGATTGTGCTTGATCTCACTCTCAGAGATATGTTCTACAGGGAGACCTCACCAGGTTCAATCCCTAACTTGATCTGAGGAAGAGGAACCAGGATTCAGCTTAAATAGCTAGCTAACTCCTCTCTAGGAGGCTGGACACTTCTTGGACCCACCTCTAATAATCTATTATCCTAAACTATTCCTCAGAAAATGGCTATAAAATCTAAAAGGTCAGCAGACCTGGTTCATCTTTACTAATAATCCATTACTAGTTCCTACAGTACATCTTAAACACAGTATTCTTCAGGTAAAATCTTAAAATGGGAAAAAGGGGTGACTAATGAAACTTGGCTTCTCTCCCAACAGGGTGACATCCAGTCTAAGTCTCTATAAAGGGTACAGTTTAAGTCCTGCTGACTCCCTATAGACATTCTCAACACCCTGCTAAGAGGAATCAAGTGATTGGTGAGTATTAAGGGAAAAAAGGAAACAGAAATGATAACTTGCTTATTGTTTGTACCCATTTTTTAGCATTCTGTCATGACATAGGATTTTATTATAACTTTATTTTAGCTGCTCCTACTTTAGGTGAAGCACGGCTGTACATTTAACTTCAATGCATTTTATTATTTCAGTGAGCTACACATTATAGCAATAGAAAGCAGGCAGACACACTTCTGTGGACTGAAAAACCAAAACTCCAGAAGACTACGTGTCTTCCTACACATACACACATTGGAATCCCTTATCTTTTTAGTTACAGGGACTTGCTATCTTTTTCTCCTATCACTATGGGGGGGGGGGGGGTCCTAATATGGTTTACAAAGATGTAGTGCTTTTCATAGTAGTGAACAGAATGTATAGGTATTTTGCAGGGATTCTGTCTTGCAATTAATGTTTTTATTATTTGTACCTGAAAAGACAATGAGTACTTGCTAGTCTTGGTAGAAATATAGACGGAAGGGGAATATTTCAAGAAAATGCTTAGTGGGTGGCCAACCTGTTTAGGCAAATAAAGGAACAGTTTTAAAAAAAGAAAAAAACAAGAAAAAAGAGAAATGCTGTTGAGCAACAGTCTTTAGAGAGAGAGAGAGAGAGAGAGAGAGAAACAAAAGGACCCAGACCTAGCCAAATGCACATTATGGTGTTCTCAGGTAAATAAACAAGTATTTTATCACATTCCCCCATGCTTAGATACAAACCAGGGTTACAAGACTGATTTGAATGCCACATTCCACAAAAGGGAATGGGTTGGAGCTTCCACCCACTCTCACAGAAGCTCCACCCCAGGGCACCCTAATAAAAAACTTAAACATTTGTTCATAGTATTATGAACATCATTCACACAATACTCTCACTGATTGCCCTGGGGTTTCTACTTATACTGAAGGAGCACCTTATTGAGAAAGGAGGTCTGCATTTTTATGTTTACTACCGGGACGATGCTGGATTACAAATTTATAAGGCTGTAAAGCCAGGTACCACCTAAGAATTCATTCATTCTTGTCCTTCATTTGATTGAACCAGCATAGGGGGTTATGATCCATTATTAAAGTAAAAGGATTCCCCCACAAATAAAATTGTAATGTTTCAATGGTCCATTTAATTGCAAGACATTCTTTCTCAATGGTTGCATACTTACACTCTCTAGGATATAATTGTCTACTTATGTAGATGATGGTATGTTCTTCCCCATTGATGTTCTGACTCAAGACTGCTCCCAACCCAGTCTCAGAGGCATCCGTATGGACCTCAATAGGTTTTGTGAAGTCAGGGGAATGTAATAAGGGGGAAGCACATAAGGCTGCCTTGATTGTATGGAAAGCAAGATCACATTCTGCAGACCATGGGACTTTATTAGGTATCTTCTTTTTGGTAAGGTCTAACAGGGGAGTAGCGATTGTAGCAAAGTTTGGTATAAATCTTTGATAGTACCCTGCCAGACCTAAAAAAGCTCTTACTTGGTTTTTTTTTGTCGCTGGGATAGGACATTTTGCTACGACTTCCACCTTGTCAATTTCTGGTCATACTTTTCCATTGCCTAATATAAATCCCAGGCACCACATTTCTCTCATTGCTAGTGTACATTCTGAGGGATTTATTTTCATGCCAGCATTATGTATAGTCTGGACAACTTACCGAAGGTGCTGCAGATGAGCTTTCCAATCGGTGCTGTACACGACCACATCGTCAAGGTATGCGGAGCAATACCCTGTATGTGGTGCTAAAAGTTGGTCCATGTACTTTGGAAAGTGGCAGGAGTGCCATGCAAACCAAAGGGCATGTAAACAAATTGATATAAACCATAAGGGGTGCTAAAGGCAGTTATTGCTTTAGATGGTTCACTAAGAGGGATCTGCCAATACCCCTTAGTTAAGTTCAGGGTGGAGACGTATTGGGCTTGGCCAATTTGGTCTAACATATCATTGATACTGGGGATAGGGTAGCTGTCAAACTGAGATATTTGATTTATTCCCCAAAAATCTAAACATAAACAAACCCCACCTTCCTTTTTTGGAACTAACACGGAAGGTGATGACCAGAGGCTTACTGAGGGTTCAATTATCCCTGAGCTGCAAAAGTTTGGTTATTTCTTGTTGTACCTCAGCCTGTACTCTCTCTGGTAACCTATAGGGTTTCTGTCTGACTGGGGCAGCATTTACCTTGATGTCATGACTAACACCTCTAGCTCGACCTGGAATACTAGTAAATGTACTCTCAAAACAACGTAAAAGCTGTTGTAATTCAGCAAGTTCATTCTCAGATAATTCAGGATTTATTTTATTTCAGAAAGTCCCATGCTAGTTTCAACCTCTGGTAAGCAAGTTTTAATTTGTTGTCAGTTGATTCAGGAGAGATGAAAAGACAGGGTTTAACTTCAGACCTCTCATGCCATTTTTTCAATAGACTGGCATTTAAATAGGAGTTTAAAAAGGAATTTAAACAGGCCTTAAAGACCCATTTGTGGTTGTTGGCATATCTTGGATGATATTTTATTGTATTTTAAGAATTCAGTATTTATTGCATTTGTGTTTATTTTATTGTTTTTATGTAAAGTTTGCTGTCAAGGCACTTTGGTTTTAGAAAGGACCAGTATAAATAAAGAATATTATTATTATTATTATTAGTTCAAGTTCAAGTTTATTGTTCTTCCAATAATTTAGAGAAAAATTTTCAGACATTACAACTTTTAGGTTTAAAAGACACAAGATATAAAATGGATAAGAGACATAGTTAAGTGGACTCTTTATCTCAATAGTGAACTCTAATAAAAAAGCATAATAATTAAAAATCTTCACATTGTACAGGAACAATTCTTTTATCTCTGACCCACTTTCAATATGCTTTTTTCTTAACACTCATTACAGACTTTATAAAGTTCCCTAACAGTATTGCATCATCAACAGTCATTGGGTGCATCAATATAAATATCACATCATATGTTAAAATCTTCATATTTAATAAGAGTTTCCCCCAAATATTTAGAATGAATGTAACTAAATGGGGGCATTGAATTAGTAGAAGAAGAAGAAGAATCAGTATTTATATAGCGCTTTTCATACATCCAAAATGCTTTACAAGCAATGCTAGACTGGTAGTGAAGTGACTGAATGTGTGGTGGCAGCCATATCACACATCATCACCCACACACAGCCTGGATAATTGCATGAACCGGTTTATGGGAAGGGGAATGTTGGCCAGGACACCGGGAATGTTCCCTACACTTTGCAAAGAGTGCCCTGGGTTCTTTTACTTCCACCTGGACACCCACCAGGACAACACCAGGATGGGTAGAAGGGACCTTGGTTTAACATCTCATCCAAAGGACAGCACACCCCAGCAGTACAGCACCCCCCAATACTGCACTCAGATGCCAGTGATTTTTAGGTGCAATTCCAATCCCAGTGTGGGACGAGAACCCACAACCTTCTAGTCCAGAGGCAGCTGTGCTACCAGCTGAGCCACGCTGACAGTGGTACATGCTTTAACGATTCAGTAAATCCTTTGTTGCAAATACATTTATCCTGAAATGGTTCATTTAACTTAAATTTGTTAAAGTAAATGTATTTTGATGTGATAAGTTCAAATCTCACCTAGGTTATTGCTTTACGTATTTTTTTTTTATTTAGTTGTTTAACCAGGTATAGCACACTAAGCTGAAAGCTTTTTTACAGGAGCGACCTGGGAGCACAAGGATGTTAAATGACTTGCTCAGGGTCACACAGTATGCAAGTGGAAGCTGTGGGATTCAAACCCAGGTCTGGTCTGCTGGATGTCACCAGATTTGCAGCTCAGAGCCTTAGACCACTGCGCTATGCTGCCTCCATGTGTCACTATTTCAATAGGAACATCATTATAGAAAATCCTTGGTTTTGATACGTGACTTCCAAAAATCATTATTTTTGTTTTGTCCAAGTTTATTCTCAGCTCCAATTCTTTGCATTTTCTCACAAAAGATTTAAATTTTAATTCCAGTCCCTTAGGAGTCAATGATAGGAGAATTAGATCATCTGCGTATGCTAAATTGTGTGTATGTTGGTCTTTTATTTTGGGGAGTCCCATTGTTCATCTAAATCATAATCTAATAAGGTGTCTATATAGAGATTGAATAGGGGAGCTAGTAAACATCCCTGTTTGATACCTTTAGTAGTTGGAAAATATTCTGTTATATTTCCTTTTTGATCAAATCTCACTGCAGTGTAAGTATTAGTATAAAGTAAAACCATAGGGAGAAGTAAAGATGAAGGGAGGCCTCGAATCTTGAGAATTTCCCATAAAGTCTGTCTTATTAATGAGTCAAACGCAGCAGAGAAATCAACAAATAAAACATAAAGTCTCATTTTCCTAAATAGTATGTATTTCTCTAACAAGTGAAATAATACAAAAACATTACCTGTTGTGGAAAATCCATGGCGGAATCCAGCTTGAAATTTAGAAAGGGGGCTATTAGTGTCTATCCAAATTTTGTAGTTTATTTAACAATATACGAAAGAATATTTTCCCTGCAATGTCCAGTAAACTTATTGGACAGTAATTATTTGGCTTATATAATGAGCCTTTTTAGTGAATAGGAATTATTGTGTTTTTTTGCCATGACGATGGAATTGTGCATTCTTTTAAACAAATGTTAAATAAGTTAAGTAGAAAAGAGATCCAAAAATTGAGGCTTTCTTTGTAAATCTCACCTGGTATTTTATCTGGACCTGGAGCCTTACTGTTTGCTAATTTTAAGATTGCCATTTGAACATCATCAGAGGTAAAAATTATAGGCGAGTAAGGAAGCAAAAATATCCATTGTGAAGTATTCATTTGGTCTCATTGTAAAATATTTTTGTTCAATAAAGCTGTATAATAGGTAACCCATGCTTCTTTGGGAATATAAAATGGGAGTGTAGGTTGATATAATTTAACCCTTCTTGCTACCATACTCCAAAAGGCCCTATTATCATTCTTTAATATTGTTTGGTAAATAATTTTCCATCTTATTTGTGTAAATTTATATTTTTTTATCTTTGGGAATTTTTTGTATGCTTTCCGGGCATGATTTAATTTTACTTTACTATAGCACGATGGATTTTTGAGATAATCCCTAATTATTTTGCCTAATTTCTTCTTTTGATATCGACACTGGGAATCAAACCATGTTAGAGGGGATGATATTTGGTCCTTATATACGTATATTTCCCTGGTAATTCTAGATAGAAGATTCTCAAAATTTCCAATAGTAGCTTGAGTTATATTTTCATTTTTTGAAACATAGTCCGGTGAACAAATTGGTGTAGAAAAAATAATATGTTCTATATTCTTCACATTGTTATTATTTAAGGGTAGTTTGAATTTCCCCATAGGGACCAATGGAACAGGATTAATATCCTTCAAAGGCAGCCTATTTTTATCTTTAAATGTGACTATGTGGCAAGTAAGTGCAGCATGATCCCTTTCTGGTCTAACATTTATCTGAAAATTCTGTACAAAGTCAGAAGATTTGGGAGTAATTAATACATAATCTATTATACTGTTTCCAACCAAAGAAAAGTATGTGTATGCTTCCTCTAGGTCTTCTGCTCCCCTGCCATTCAGGATTAGTAAATTATTCTCAGTTATGAATTCTTTAAATTTAATGCCAGCTGGGTTAACAATGGCATCTACTGATTTCCTCTTATCTAAGTCACCCATATATATATATATATACAGTATATGGGAGTGCAACATTGAAAGATTGTCAAAGGAGGCTATCTGAGTGTTGAAATCACCTCCTATTTATATTATATCTATATGGTGTTTGATGTACAAAGTATCCATAATCAAGGAGGACGCTGAACAAAGATCGTCATATGTTGTAATTGGAGTATTGGGGGAACATACACAGTCACTATCATATAAGTGAACAGGTCCCATTTGACAATATTTATCACTGCAACATTTTTAACCTCAAGATGATCAATTACATGGATACCAGTTCCAATTTTTATAAAGGTGGTTAACCCACCACTCGGCCTTCCAAACTTTTTCTCCCTCTGTGGTAACAAACTAAATGCTTCATAAACATTTAAATGTGTTTCTGTGGTTGCCCATGTCTCTTGAAACAGCAGTAGTTCATATTGAGAAACCATTTCTTTCCAATCAGGACCAACCAATTTTGTCCCCAAGCCCACAATGTTCCAGGACATAAAATTATCTAATTTAAAGGATATTGAGTCTTTATTTGTTAAGGACTCATCCATATTTGATGAAATACAGTGACTATTGGGTAGTCATGAATTGATATTGGTTTCCGTAGTTATTCTTTTTGGGTCTTCTTTAAACTGGAATTCAGTTAAAAGTACTTGGATTGTATCCAGCTTATAAGCATTATGTAATAAGTTCCTATATAGAATTTCTGTTTTTATTACCAAATCAATTTGGGAATCCATTTCACCCTTATGGACTCTTCTGACCTCTCCCAAGTCAGCTTTTGCTATTTGTATATCCAGACATCACTCAGGAAGAGTTCTAACAAGGGAGAGTAATCTGTGTGTGTTGTTTCCTTCAAACCTTGCTATTCCAAATAGAGAAAGAAGATGAGCATCTGATGCTTTATCAAAGTTCCAATTAAGCAATGTTAGAGTTGAGGTTATAGATTTGATAGGGATCATAGCACCTGTTGGTAAATTCCTATTCCCATAAGCAAACATCCATATGGTTGACCAATTAACTGGAGAAGAAATTGAAATATCAAGTTTATTTAGCTGTATTTGTTTAGCCCAAATTTTCTTAGCTGTATCCATATCGAATAATAATATGTAAACTGGTTGATTAGCTGCTGAATGATCTCTGTAAACCAGCTTTATATTGGAAGCTGCCTGTGGGAGTTTTAATTCTGCTTTAGGCAGATAGGACATTAGGGAAGATAAGGTATCAGTTGTTTCTTGGGGTTTTAAATAGATATTTTCGATTTTAAAAAACTACCTCTTTCCCTGTGATAGCAATAGACTCTGGATTATGATTTAAAGGAAGAAGACTTTGCAATTTGAGATTCTCAAAAGATGCCACATTTGAATCCATACTTTGTAAAAAGTTATTGCCCAAAGTGGTTTGTTCCATTACAACAGGGAAGCATTCTATTTTATCTTCCTTAACCTGACTTTTGTAATCCTCGCTACTTGTTTTTACTTGCTTTATGATATTTGTATTCACTTTATCTGCTATAACCTGTTTTTCATTTGTGTTATTTTTGCGTTGTTATTTCGTCTTATTTTTGTTTGATTTTTTATTTTTTTCTATCTCAGTTTTCTGTGGTTTATTTTTTTTTCTTTTTTCTTTTTTTTTCATTTAGTAAGCTTTATTAGTTTGGAATTTTTACAACAACCATCAATACAGACAACGTGTAGATACATAGACAAAAAATTATCATTAATGAAATATTAATCCTTATACATAATATGAAATACATAGATGATGATTACACTACAATAAGTCCTAGAACATGCTATCGTTGTCTGTATCCCACCCCCCCTCCATCCTCCCTCTCAACCCCTCCTGGTCTGCCACTTACTATTAACTGATGATGGTTATAAAGAAATACTATGATAAAGGACCATATTAAATGAAATTATCCTTAAAAGGAAAAATAAAACTAACTGAGGTCTACTGAATCAATAAAAGGGTATACAGTGATTCCCATCTTAGTTTATAGTTGTCCATTCTGTTATTGGCTCCAGCAATGATGAACTCTGCTTGCAAAGCAAACATAATCTCCTTAGACCATGCCATATAGGCAGGAGCATTGGGTTCCAGCCAATGCCTCAAAATTACTTTCTTGGCACAGCTTGATATTAAGGCCATATGCGCTCTCTGCTGACTCCCTTGTAAACATGCATAATCACCTAATATACTAATTTCCGAATTAAAATGATCTGATAATGCAAGAAGTGGATCAAGACGATTTTGGATGCTAAGCCAGCAATTAATGATTTTATCACGTGACCATAACATATGAAGTAAGTCAGCAGGGGCTTATTGACATTTGGGACATCAGTTAGAAGAAACCCTTCCCATTTGGTGAAGTTTAAACAGGGTGTAAAATAGATTATGATTAATATAAAATTGCATGAGTCTATATCTGTCCCACTTAATATTTTTATATAAGTGTTTCCAAATTTTTAACCAGTTCCTGAAAGGGGAAGTCGATGTTAAAACATTATCCCACCAATAGAACCTCTTACCTTCCAGAGTAGCAGCATTTGTTATGAGAAATTTATATGAATAGGATATTATATGAGAAGAGGGGACAGAGCTAATATAAGGGAGTAAAGCAGACATAAAGGGATTGTCCCATCCCCCAACCCAAAATAATGTGTCAGCATATGGAATATCTGAAAATATTTGAAAACGTGTGTGGCAGGCCAGTTAAAGAGGTGACTGGCTACATTATAGGGGAGCAGTTTATTGTCCTGAACTAACTGGTTCACTCTTAGAACACCCATTTCAGGCCAAAAAAGGTGAGATTTAATTACCTTGCCTGAAATTAGAAGGTTAGGGTTTGCGAACAAGGGTTGGGCAGTGTCTTTGCAAGCGTCCACTTTGAGGAAAGTGATTAACTGATGTTGTGTGTGAAGTGAAGAGCTTAGTGGCATATCCTTTAGGGATTTAGGAAGGTTCTTTCTAGTAATAAAAGGAAGGGCTTTAGAGTCAATGTCATTTTCAGAGCAAAGTGCTTGTTCAATTCTGACCCAGGAAGAACAATATACAGGATCTAAACTATTCTCTGGGAGTTGTATCCAGTATCTAACCCTGGCCAAGTGTATAGCTAAATAATATATGTAAAAGTTAGGGACTTGAAGACCACCATCAGTTTTTTGACGTGCAAGCTTGTAGTAACTTTGTCTAACTTTTTTCCCTTGCCATATAAAAGTATTGATAATTCTCTGTATCTGGGAAAACCATGATAATGGGAGAGCCCTATTAAACATTTGTAGGGGATATAAAACAAGGGGTAAAACATTCATTTTTATTGTACTCATACGACCCCATATAGAAAGAGGTAATTTTGACCAGCGTCTAAGATCTTCTGTTAAAGTTTTAACTAGAATATCTAAATTAAGTTTTTTCATAATGTGGAAAGAAGGGTGAAGGTAGAGCCCTAAATATTTAAATTTATCGGTGTTCCATTGTAGTCCCAAATGTTTGATGTCAGTCCTCACCATGTATTTTTTGAGGGGAAAAACTTCTGTTTTTCCGATATTTAACTTGTAATTTGAAATTGCCTCAAATTGGGAAATGATGTGAAAGACAGCAGATAAAGATTGGGTAGGATTAGAGACATGGAGGAGTATATCATCTGCATAAGCAGAAATTTTGTATTCCGTGTTACTTATTGATATACCAGATACAAGTATCGAATTCTTAATTTTCCTGATAAGAGGTTCTTAATATTAGTTGAAAAGGAAAGGAGAAAGGGGACACCCTTGATGGGTACCTTGGGATAAAGTGAAAGATGCAGAAAGAACACTGTTACATTGGATTTGAGCTGATGGGGAAGTGTTCAAAATGTTAACCCATTGTATAATTTCCATTGGGAAGTGATATTTGGGTAATAGCATAAAAAGATAATCCCAAGAAACCCTGTCAAAAGCTTTTTCTGCATCCAGGGAAACAAGTGTTGCCGGTACAGATGAGTCCATGGACACAGAAGAGAGAAATGCTGTTTTCTTAAGGTGATCACATGAAAGTCTTCCCTTTACAAACCCTTCCTGCTCTATACTTATCAAGGAGTCCCAAACCAGGCCTAATCTAGAAATGAGAATTTTTTCAAGAATGTTGAGATCCACGTTAATTAGGGAGATTGGTCTATAATTAGGAATAAAGAGAGGATCTTTTCCAGGCTTGGGAATGACAGTTATTATAGCTCGAGTCAAAGAAGTATCAGATATGCCCTTCTCAAAGATATAATGAAAAGTATCTAAGAGAATAGGGGAAATTATCTCCCTTAATTTTTTATAGAAATTAGTAGTGAAGCCATCTGGGCCAGGAGATTTATCTGGGGCAAGAGAATCTATGGCATCACAAATTTCTATTAGAGTAATAGGAGCTTTTAAAATATTAGCCTGGGTATCTGATAATATGGGGAGATCGATATCTTGAATGAAACTGGCAAATTGTTGAGGCAAAGAGGGGAGTACAGCTGCTGAATATAATTGTTGGTAATAATCATGGAATGCATTCACAATATCTGAGTGGGAGGTTAAAAGGTCACCAGAAATCAAGTAAATAGAGGTGATTATTTTATCCGTTATTTGGGTACGAAGACGAAGAGCCATAAGTTTCCCTGCCATTTCACTGTGATCAAAATAGGATATTTTAGAATGAAGCATAAGGAATTCAGCCTTTTCTGCTATTAATTGATTATATTGAGCATGAAGAGACTCAACTTTCTCCTACTCTTTTATAGGAGGGGAAGGAAGGAGATGCCTCTCCTGGTCTTCAATCTGGACTAAAATAGAAAAGAGAGCCGCAGCTGTCTGCTTCATATGCTTAGTTAAAGATTTTTTGGCCACAAGGTCCACCATTTTAGCACATTTACAGCTGCAATGTCTGCCATTTTGTGCTGGGAGACTTCTTAAAGGTGCAGAAATGTAAAAATTTAATATCTCCGGAATGGTTTGGTCTTTTCACAGGAAATTTGGAGGGTGTTTAGTGGATGGACTGGAGATGTGAATGATGCTGTTTACATGCTGGAAAAAAGATTAATAATAGGTCATTGACTGTGACAATTTTCAGGTCGCTGGCACTTACAGTTACTGAATTGTGCATATAAAGTTGTTTGCTCATGGCGCTGTGCAACCATTGAATGGATGTTCACACAATTCTGGATGCATGGTGTGCTGTGGTACACGTCTTCTTTTAACAATTTTTGGTTCTGTCGGATATATGGTTCTTGTGTAGTGAAGAGGCAAAAATGTTTATTGTGTCACTCCTGCACAGTTTGCCCGGCGTGACGCTGTGCAACTGTTGAACAGATTCAGATAAAATTTTTTATATGTGTTGTGGTATGGTACATGTCTTCATTCACCAATTTTCATTTCAGTCAGTCATACAGTTTTTGTGCAGCAAAGTGACAAAAATTAACATGGTGGGAGCGCTTCAATAACTTTTGAACTGTGTGTCCAATTTTCCTGCCATTTGGAATGTAGAACAATTTACAATAGAGCTTAGACTGTGACAATTTTTGGTTCACTGCCATTAACGATTGCTGAATAGTGCCTGTTAAGTTGTTTGCTCATGGTGCTGTGTGACTATTGAACCTGGCCAGGCAATGCCCCCACCCCTCACAGATCAGGTATTGGATCCTGAGTGCAGAGCCACAGCCCAACTAAACCCATGGACATCAACAGTATACCTCCATGATACAAGCTGCACACAAGTTAGGACACTGATGAGTTGCATGGCCTCAGCCAGACAATGCCCCCACCCCCCCAGACCAGGTATTGCATCCTGAGTGCAGAGCCAGAGCCCAACTAAAGTCATAGCCATCAATGGTATAGTTCCCTGATACCAGCTGCACACAAGTTAGGACACTGAGGAATTGCACGGCCTCAGCAGACAATGCCCTCCACTCACCAAGATCAAGTACACAGCCCAATTAAGGCCATAGACATCAATGGTATAGCTACCTGATACCAGCTGCACACAAGTTAGGATACTGAGGAGTTGCATGGCCTCAGCCAAGCTATGCTACCACCCCCCAGACCAGGTATTGGATTTTGAGTGCAGAGCCACAGCCCAACTAAACCCATGGACATCAATGGTATACCTCCTTGATACCAACTGCACACAAGTTTGGACACTGAGGAGTTGCATGGCCTCAGCCAGGAATGCCCCCACCCCCCCAAAGACCAGGTATTGGATCCTGAGTGCAGAGCCACAGTACAACTAAAGTCATGGACATCAATGGTATACCTCTATGATACCAGCTGCACACAAGTTAGGACACTGAGGAGTTCCACGGCCTCAGCCAGGCAATGCCCCTACCCCCACAGACCAGGTATTGGATCCTGAATGCAGAGCCACAGCCCAACTAAACCAATGGACATCAACTGTATACTTCCCTGATACCAGCTGCACACAAGTTAGGACACTGAGGAGTTGCACGGCCTGAGCCATACAATGCCCCCACCCCCCACAGACCAGGTACTGGATCCTGAGTGCAGAGCCACAGCCCAACTAAAGCATGGACATCAGTAGTATACCTCCCTGAAAACCAGAACACTGAGGAGTTGCACAGCCTTAGCCAGGCAATGCCCCCATCCCCGCAGACCAGGTATTGGATCCTGAGTGCAAAGCCACAGCCCAGCTAAAGCGATGCAGCTATAGACATAAATGTAATGCTTCTCTGATATGAGCTGGAGTCAAATCATGACATTGAGGAGTTGCATGACCTTAGCTAGGGAATGCTGCCACCCCCCCAGAGGAGGTATTGGACTGTGAGTGTAGAACTATGTCCCAAATGAAGTCATAGACATCAATGTTATGCCTCTCTGATACTAGGTGCAGAACACTTTTGCCATTGGGAAGTTGTATGGTCCCAGCCAAGCAATGGGCCCACCCCTCCAGGCCAGGTATTGTTGGCTGAGTACAGAGCTACACCTCAAATGAATCTGTAGATATCAATGTTACAACTTCATAATGCCAGGTGCAGACAAAGTATGGCATTGAGGAGTTGCACAGCCTGAGCCATCCAATGCCCCCACCCTCCAAAGACCAGGTATTGGACCTGGAGTGTTGAACTATAACCCAAATGAAGGCATACACATCAATGGCATGCCTCTTTGATACCAGTTGTAGACACATTTGACATTGAGAAGTTGCATGGGCTGAGTCAAGCAATAGCCCCACCCTCTTAGAGCAGGTATTGCAGCCTTAGTACAGAGCTACACACCAAATTAAGCTACAGACATCAACGTTACATTTATCTCATACCAGGTGTAGACATTTTATGATATTGAACAGCTACACAGCTTGAGCCACGCAATGCTGCTGCACAGCTACATAAAGTATTGCAGTTTGCAATATATAGTTATTACTTTACAATACTTAGAATAACAAGACTTATGTTTATTTGTAAAATGTGTTTATCTGTTTTTTTTATAAAAATAACATTTATTACAAGAAAAATAAACTCTTTTTTCACAACTAATACATACAGAAAATAAACTCTTTCATTCTCTTAGAAAGGGATAAATAGAAAATGCGTGCATCAACTTTATAAAACAATTATGACATAGAAAAATAGGGAGGCAAGAAAAAAGAAACTATACATTTGTAAAAATTAAACAAAATAAATAGGGAGGTGTGCTTTCTTGGTAGAAGCTGTGCAGAGGAGGGGATTCAATGCGATGTGGAAGCAGATGAGAAGTAGATGCTGTTGAGATAGAGGAGATACCGGATACTGTGGAGGAATCGGGTCTTCAGGGCTGGTGAAGGGAAGTGGGATGTGGTGAAGCAGTAGTGGAGTAGGGTGTTGCTGCTGCAGCTGCGTCAACAGGCTCCAGCAGAAGGCTGACCATACACTGTTGTGCCTCCAACAGAGATAAGATTTTGGCCTGCCCCTGAAGGAGGGCATCCTGCTTTATTAGCAGGAGGTCCAAAGTCTGCTGAAGCTGGTTGACACAGCTGCAGTGTCCACTACAGGTGGCACCAGTGCTGTTTGGTGTTTCAGGAGCTGTAACAAGAAAACATCATAATTAATATATTACATTTATAGTCTTAATATATTGGTATATTTCATGTACACCTGTGCATAAATAACATTCGTTATTTACTAATGGTAACATAGTGGTGGGCAGGCATAACCTTACACCTGCCTCGTAACAAGTGAGACAAATTATGTCATTGAGGAGTTCCATGGACTGAGCCAGTCAATTCCCCCACAAAGACGAGGTATTGGATGTTGAGTGTAGAACTACAGTATAGCTATACATATCAATATAATGCCTCTCTGATAGTGGGTTCAAACAAATTTGAACATTGAGGAGTTGCACAGCCTCAGCGAGTTACTGCCCCAACCCCAGTATGTCAGGTATTGGAGCCTGAGTACAAAGCTGCAGCCAAATATGGTATAGAGATGAATGTAATAGTTTACTCATAGCACATGCAGAGAAATTATGACATTGAGGAGTTGCACGGTCTGAGCCAGTCAATGCCTCACCCCCCCAAAAGATAGGTATTGGACCCTGAGTGTGGAACTATTGCCCAAATGAAGCTATGGACATCAATATTATGCATCTCTGATACCAGTTGTAGACAAAGTTGAACATTGATGAGTTGCATGGCCTCAGCTAAGCAATGCCCCCACCCCCCAGGCCAGATATTAGAGCCTGAGTACAGAGCTACATCCCAAATGAAGCTATAGACATCAAAATTATACCTCACTCATACCAGGTGCAGATAAATTATGATATTGAGGAGTTGCATGCCTTGAGGCAGTAAATGGCCTCATCCTGCAAAGACCAGGTATTGGACCCTGACCGTAGAACCATTGCAGAAATGAAGCTATGCACATTGATGTTATGCCTGTCTGATATCAGGTACAGAAACATTTAGACATTGAGAAGTTGCATGGCCTCAGCCAAACAATGCCCCCACCCCCCCAGACCAGGTATTGGAGCCTGACTACTGAGCTACACTGCAAATGGAGCTATAGACATCAATGTTGTACCTCCCTCATACCAGGTGCAGCTACATTTTGACATTGAGGAGTTGCATGACCTGATCCACTGAATGCCCCAGACCTCTGAAGACAGGTATTGGACCCTCAGTGTGGAACCATGGCTGAAATGTAGCTATGTACATGAATATTGTGCGTATCTGATACCAGGTGCAGAGAAATTTGGACATTGATGAGTTGCATGGCCTCAGCCAAGCAATGTCCCCACACCCCTAGACCAGGTATTGGAGCCTGAGTACAGAGCTACACCCCAAATGAAGCCATAGACATCAATGCGATACCTCTCTCATGACAGGTGCAGACAGATTATGACATTGAGGAGTTTTGGACATTGATGAGTTGCATGGCCTCAGCCAAGCAATGCCCCCACACCCCTAGACCAGGTATTGGAGCCTGAGCACAGAGTTACACCCCAAATGAAGCCATAGACATCAATGTGATACCTCTCTTATGACAGGTGCAGACAGATTATGACATTGAGGAGTTGCATGACCTGAGCCAGGCAATGCACCCCACCCTGCAAAGACCAGGTATTGGACCCTGAGTGTAGAAGTATTGCACAAATAGAGGCATACACATCAATGTTATGCTTCTCTGATATCAGGTGCAGACAAATTTGGACACTGAGAAGTTGCATGCCCTCAGCCAAGCAATGCCACCATCCCCCCAAACCAATTATTGGAGTCTGAGTACAGAGCTACACTGCAAATGAAGCTATAGAGATCAACATTGTTCCTCCCTTGTACCAGGTGCAGACAAATTGTGACAGTGAGGAGCTGAACACCCTGAGCCAGCCAATGCCCCACCTCCCTGAAGGCAGGTATTGGACCCTGAGTGTGGAACTATGGCTGGAATGAAGCAAAGGACATCAATATTATGCATCTCTGATACCAGATGCAGACAAATTTGGACATTGAGGAGTTGCATGGCCTCATCCAAGCAATGCCCCCGCCCCCCCCCAGACCATGTATTAGAGCCTGGGTATAGAGCTACACCCTAAATGAAGCTATGGACATAAACATTATACCTCTATCATACCAGGTGCAGACAAATTATGATATTGAGGAGTTACACGACCTGAGCCAGGCAATGCGGCCACCCCCCAAATATCAGGTATTAGACCCAGACTGGAGAGGTACGGTCCAACAGAACTATATACAGGTACATTTATTTAATACCTCTGTTTTACCAGCTGCATAGAAGTAACAACACAGAGCAGTTGCATGTGTTCATTTAGAGATTGTCCCCCCTTGCCTCTAGAACAGAACTGTAGTTAGTAAAAACTTTTTAAACTGACAAGTTGTACAGTGTTTAATAGTAAATGATCCACTATCAATATAATTACCTGTTGGGCTCTGATTGTGCATCTACAGTATATGTAAATCCATAACTATTGATATGAGAATAGACTGATATCAGTGGCATATTACTTCAGATACTGATCACCTATGGATGGTTAGTCAAGAAGAACCGCTGTCCACATACAATCAAGAAGAGGTTATAGCCAATATGTCTATACATGTGCTACCCATGTGTGTAGTACTTTGCAACACTTACGTTCAGCACTGACATCCTTCTCCTGCTTCACCTCATGCCACAACGGCTGTTGCTCTGTCTCCCTGCCTGTTATAGAACACAAATATGCATTCTATTAATAGAGATTTCATTTTTAGAGTCATGTCAATTTAAATGGTCAATGACTCTTTTATTGGTTAAGTACCAATGTTATGACAGAAAGTCTTAATGATTACTAACAACAACAGAATGCATAGAGACTGTACAACTACAGTAGAGCCTAAATGCTGCAACAGACATCAATATTATACCTCTGTCACACCAGGTACAGGTAAATTATGCCATTAAGGAGTTACATGGCCTGAGCCAGTCAATGCCCCCACCCTCCAAAGACCAGGTATTGAAAACTCAGTATAACACTATGGGCCAAATGAAGCTGTAGACATCATTGTACTGCCTCTGTGATACCAGGTGCAGACAAAGTTGGACATTGAGGAGTTGCATAGCCTCAGCCAAGCAATGCACCCCCCCGCAACCCTAGACCAGGTGTTGGTGCCTGAGTACAGAGCCACACCACAAATGAAGCTACAGACATCAACGTTATACATCCATTATACCAGGTGCAGACAAATTGTGATCTTGAGGAGTTGGATGACCTGAGCCAGTCAATGCCCCGAAGACAGGTATGCACCCTGAGTGTGGAACTGTAGCACAAATTAAACTATGGACATAAATATTCTGCATATCTGATACCAGGTGCAGACAAATTTGGACATTGAGGATTTGCATGGCTCAGCCAAGCAATGCTCCCACCCCCCTAGAACAGGTATCAGAGCCTGAGTACAGAGCTACACCCCAAATGCAGCAATAAGCATCTATGTTATACATTCCTCATGCCAGGTGCATACAAATAATGATATTGAGGAGTTGCACAGCCTGAGCCAGTCAATGCCCCATCCCCCAGAGACTAGGTATTGGACCTTGAGTGTTGAACTATAGCCCCAATGAAGATATGAGGATGACTGTTACCCCTGTCTGATACCAGATGAAGAAAAAATGTGGACATTGGGAACCTGCATGTCCTCTGCTAATCAATGGCCCCACCCCCCCAGACTAGGTGTTGGAGTCTGAGTACAGAGCTTCACCCCAAATAAATCTGTTGACATCACCATTACAACTCCCTCATGCCAGGTGCAGAAACATTATGACATTGAGGAGTTGCATGGCCTGATCCTGTCAATGCTCTCACCCACCAGAGACCAGGTATTAGACTCTGAGTGTTGAAGTATGACCCAAATGAAGCTATAAAACAATTTTATGCCTCTCTGATACCATGTGATGACAAATCTGGACATTGAGAAGTTGTATGGCCTCAGCAAAGCAATGCCCCCACCCCACTAGTCCAGGTATTGGAGCCCGAGTACAGAGCTACACCCCAAATGAAGCTGTACACATCAACATTATAAGTCCCTCATGCCAGGTGCAGATAATTTATTACACTGTGGAGTTGTATGGCCTGAGCCAGTCAATGCCTCCACCCAGCAAAAGACCAGGTATTGGACTGTGACTGTAGAAACTATTGTACAAATGAAGCTAGAGATCAATGTTATGCCTCTCTGATACTAGGTGCCTTATTGGTTATGTATGTTGCATGCTTGCAACAGTATTCTTTTCCTTTTTTTTGTCATATTCTATTCTTGGGGTTATCTATTTCTCTTACCTTTTGACTGGACAAAGATGATACTGTCCGAGTCAGACCCGACATCCTCCACCGGCTGTGGTGGGTGTGGTACTACCTCTGCCACAGGAGAGAAGCGTCCCTGCTGTCCTGTCAATGAGTAATAACACATATGTAAATTGCTATTTCAGTTATCTCACAAGTTCATTTAATGTTACTTTACTGTTGACATTTTTTTCTGTAGATTATGCTATGTGTTATATTTATTAGTATACTATTTTTGAGACCCCTCCACACACACATTTTTGGCCAGGTATGAGACAGTGACTTATGTGGAATTACATTTCATAATACAGTATGGAGGAAGACGATTAGCATTTTTTATAATGCAATGTTATTACTATCTTATAAGAGACATACAATTTTTCATGAGACAGACTAAGCATTGCATTTAGAATAACCTTCTGACAATGTAGTAATGCATAGAACGAACCATTAATTATTATTACCAACACCAATTGTGCAAATCTGTACTAGGGCAGATATTGCAACTTCTGAACATAAATCTACTGCACTATTACCATAATATAGATAATAATATACTGTTCAGTTTTAGTTGGACGCACTATTGACTGTGTATTATGTATTATGATGAGGACAATGTTGTTTTAATACTCACGATGTGTCAGGCACTCCCCAGCATATGGCATTCCTGTTGTCTGCCACATTTCATATATGAGGTAGTACCACCCAACATTGTTGTCCGGTATCTCCTCGCACTCTTTAAGCTGGTAAAACTGCTGCCTCAGCAGCTTCCGCTTCCTCTTACACATCTGAGCAGTCTTCTTCTTTACGTATATCGCCAGCTCAGATGTGTATTTATCCTCCTCCACATCACATCCAGCTGCTTATTGGTGCTTCTCATGAGCACGTGGATATTTCCCTTCCTCTGCACCGGCACTACAAAGAAACACACCTCCCTCATGGACCACAGTCACATTTTTGCTACTGACGTTTTTGGGAACTGTGAAAAAATAAACAGAGATGGAATAGGAAATAATTAAATGTTGTTTATGTGTTATTGTAACAGTACATTCAGTAAGCATACAGCTTTTTCATCATTTATATCTTCAAACTTTTTTCAGCTCACATGGCACATTATATGTCTTTCACACAAGCTGCACATCCTTTAGGATACTGAGGGGTTGTGGACCCTTGTCCAGTCAATCTGAGACACACCCCAGACACACATTATTAAATACTGAATAGAGAGTGACAGTGAATTTGAACCCACAAACACTACTGTAACACCTTGCTAATACTACTTAAACACAGTTAGGAGACTTACTAGTTGTATGGCATCAGGCATGTCTGACTCCCCGAGCTGGTATTTTATTTTCTGTACACAGCAAGCGCTGAACTTAATACATGTACAGTACTGTTACTATGACTTGAAAGCAGCTGCGTACAGGCTATGACACTCACCAGTTGTATCATTTCAGTCAAGCACTGTTCTACTCTCCCTGCAACACATGAACACCATTAATAGCATCCCGAGTGTGCTGCAACACTACAACACAACTCACTACATTAGCGTTATGCCTAGCACATTTACTTGTTACATGTACTGTGTTGCATGGTGCATGAATACTGATTATATGTGTCTGTGAACTCTTTCACGTATGCAGTTTTTCTATTTTTTAACCAAGGTTTTGTGGTTCTTAAAAGAACCATCGGTTTAAGGGTACATGTGAACAGTCTGATATCTAGAGCACTGTGAGGATTCCTTCTCAGAGGTCTCCAAAAAAAGGCACTTGCCAGCATGTGAGAAGTGCACACCATCTGTTAGATATAGCCAATCCTTAGAATACTTAATTTCTGGGTGGCATATGGTATGCATCCCAAACATGCGTAGATATCCAGAAATTTGTATGTTTACCTTTTTTCCATGCCCTGTCAAGCAGGTATATGTGTTGCTTTGCTTGCCAGGCCCTATGTTCTGTAATATCTGAAAACAGTATTTTACAGGAAGGTAACATACTCATGATAGAAGCAAGATCCAATTTTGCTTCTGATACCAAATCTACCCACATTTTAGTGCCTAAATCATTGCCTCCAAGATGAATCAGCAGTATGTCTGGAGGAGCTTGACTGCTCAATAGCCTGTGCATTCTTCACATGAGATGCTCCCCCCCATACCTCCTCTGCCAAAGCACCAAACAGAACAATTTGGAAGCTGCAGGTCCTTTCCAGTTGCACTTGTGCTGCTGACCAACCACACTGTGCATTTGCTGTTTTCTGCCATATCAAGCTTTTAAACTGAGAAGTGGACAGAGAGCTACGAAATAAATCTGAGTGTCTCCTGCAGGATCTATTCAATGCAGAGGGGACTGGAAGGAAAAGTATGTCTCTTTGCAGATGACACAAAGATCTGCAACAGAGTTGATGCACAAGGTGGGGTGGAAAGGATGAGAAGGGACTTGGCAAGGTTAGACAAATGGTCAAATGTATGGCAGCTTAGATTCAATGCTATGAAGTGCAAGGTAATGCACCTGGGAAACAAAACCCAGGGGAAGAGTACACAATGGGGGGGTGAGATACTAACAACAACAAAAATGGAAAGAGACCTGGGGGTAGTCATATCAGATGACCTAAAGGTGGGCAAGCAATGTGAGAGGGCAGCAAGGAGGGCTGGGGGGATACTGGGATGCATAGGGAGAGGCATCACCAGTAGAAAACAGGAAGTTATTATCCCTCTGTACAGACAGCTGGTGAGACCCCATCTGGAGTACTGCATGCAGTTCTGTAGACCCAATCTCCACAAAGACATAGACAGGATGGAAGCTGTCCAGAGGAGGGCAACTAAAATGGTGCAGCATCTGCACCGGAAGACATATGAAGAGAGACTTAAGGAGATTAATATGTATAGCCTCGAGGAAAGGGAGGGGGACATGATAGAAACTTTCAAGTACTTCAAGGGAATCAACAAAGTCAAGAGGTAGCATCTTTCAAAAAGAGGTCTGCAAGAACAAGGGGCACAATTTGAAGATGGAGGGCGGCTCAGAGGTAATTTAAGGAAGTATTTTTTTCACAGAGAGGGTTGTGGATGCATGGAACGGCCTTCTGGAGGAGGTTGTGGAGTCAAAAACAGTGTGGAATTCAAGCATGCATGGGAAAGTCATAAGGCAATTCTAGGGGATGGGGGTAGGAAGAAGTAGGCTGCTGGTTAACTAGGATCTGCAGCTTATCTATTAGGTATGGAAATGGGCAGACTGGGTGGGCCAAGCGGTCCTTATCTGCCATCAAATTCTATGTTTCTATGCTGACTATGAAACTGAAATGTCCCTCTGTGATTCAATATTTCTTTGGTGGGCTGGCCAAATACACAGAAAAAAAAAAGATTGGTTTATACTTTGCCAAAGTTAACCAATATACTGCCTGCATCTACAAAACTGACAGTGGATGGTTGCAGCTGCTGTCAGGCAGAGATGTTGCAGAGTTTCTAGGAGGGAGACTGCTAGGTTTCTATTGGCTACTTTAAAAAAATCACAATTTAAAACTTGCAATGATTGGTTCCCTCTTATTGTAAGATGCACGTGTTGGGTGCTTACTGCCTCCATTTGCAGCTATCATCTGGGCTGGTAAGTACTCAGTAACAATCTGACTTTAAAGATTAATAACTTCTTTTCACAGCATAACAGACAGTTTGCGCTAAAATGGTCAAATACAGCTCAAAAAAAGTTCTGTTTTCAGCTATTTGTTTTGCAATTTTCATATTTTATCATAGTAGTAAAATGTTGTAGAAAATGGCATGTACTTACACAAGACAAAAAACTCTGCTGCAGTTCAGTCTAAGATGGCTGCTGTGTCTTTCTTCTCCAACTTTAAGTGGCTCTGATTGGTTGTCTGAGATCACCAGAGGTGTCTGCACTATTATTGGCATGAGTGTCTGTCACTCAAATAGAGAACTGTCTCTGATTGGTTTAAGTTCATAGAGGTTGTTATTTTCACATATGCATTCGAAAGTGTTGACTATTCAACACTAATTCGTGAATGTTTCATGATTTGCGACAGTATTATTCGATACTTTAGTGTATGTGACAGTACTTTGCAAAAATGTGATTTTCAACAGTATTATTCAACATTTTCGTATATTCAGCAGTACCATCCGAAAGTGTCACAAAATGGTGTTGAATATTCAGTAGTTTCACAAATTTGTGATACTCTTCACAAAGTAGTGTCGAATATGTATTTATATGTTCTGTGGGGCCAGTCAGTGCTAGATAAGAGTGGTTTCACGTGCGTTCTGCTTGTGAGAGAAGAGCGAAGCGAAGCTCAGCTATTCTGCCACAAACAGGATGCTCATGGAAAGCACTCTTATGTAGCAACGAGCATCGATTTGGGAGACATGAAAATATTATTGTCCGTTCAGCAGTAGTTGCATACAGAGGTGAAAAGATTTGTGAAAAATAAATTCAGCACAGGGTTTTAAATAATTGATTAGCAGTTTTTTTCTTGGGACAATGCTAACTGTACAGAAAGTATTTGTATAGGTTTTCTAGAAGTGTTATGTTTGTTAAACACAATGAGGCAAAGTGCTATGCATTTTCACAATGTTTTAGCACTTTTATGAGCAAAACGCTAATCAATTTTTGGAGTTAAATAAAACCCTGCAGCATACATTTTTCAATGATGCGGCATATCTAACTGTCCTCACTGTGAACAGTCCTAGTAAATGTACAAAATCTGTCCTCTGTGTTTTTGTTTGGGTTCTGTGAAAGGGTCTGGGGTTTATCGACAATTGTGGAAGCGACCAGATGTAGTCCAGGTACTTCTGAATTTTTTGTTTATTTTACTCAGGATTCAATAGTGGAACAGTTATAAATTTGTAAGTGCCTAACAGTCTCAAGGACATGGAGTAGCATGGCATCATAAAGCAGAGATCATGTTAGGGCTTTGGGATGAATGTGGAGCAACACAGCAGGTAGTCGGGAGTAGGTTTCTTTGTGGAGAGTGTTTGTCTCTATGGCAGGTAGCAGACAGGTTTTTTGGATATTGGAAGCTGTTTACTGATGAGGTGCTTGGATTTTTCAACTGTTGGATGGTGTTTGATTGCCCTGAATACTGTAGGTGCAGGATGGTTGCTATTGTGTCATACTGTTGCATGGTCTACATTGGAAAATTCCATTATGGGCTGTGTTCTAGCACTTTTCTTACTATGTGTTACTTTTATCATATATTAAAAATGTTCAGTGTGTACAACTTTAGAATGTGATTTAACAATTCTTGGTTGACACTAAGTATGTCTTTTTCTCTGTCTTTTTATACAGGTGTCTGATAGTCATGAAACGTTTTACAAATCTACATTCAAGTACTAGAGAAGACAATGCCTTCGAAGCAGAGATGGAGTGCTAGTCAAAGATGAAACAGGTATCATAGTAGTACAGTGTTGCTTAACAGTGGCAAGAATTGCACACATGGTACATCAAAATGACAACAGAGCTTGCGTTCTGTACATAGAGCTACTTTGCCAGTTACACCATCCACAGAAATTGTGCACACTTGATCAACTGCAAGGCAACCATGCAGCACTGACCAACAGTTTCAGAAACCTTTCAGAGGCAAGAAATCTGTTACAAAGCAAAGCATTACATTGCGTACGCAGCAACAGCAATGAGCTATGATTGATGCTAGTCACCTGAGGAAGCAAAAGTATTATTGAGGACTGGCATCTAAAGTTAAGGTTGATAGACTTATTGCAGCTGTGATGAGACGTGAATGCACAAAACTGAAAAGTCATCTGTCATTAATGAAATTGCATCTCAGAGTTCGCACATTTGTCAAGAGAGCATTATTTGTTCTTCAATGCTTGTGGTGTAAAATGGAAAATGTGCTAAAACAGTTCAGGAAAGTTTTGTATGGTATCAAGATGAGGTTACAACAGTACCCCATGTTGAATGTACACAACTTCTGCGATGTTTTCCCACATAGCTGGCTATATACACAGCACTCAGAGGCATATTTCTGGGAGGAAGCATTTAGCATGCAGAAGAAGGACAGCAGGTTCTGTATTGATGAGCATAGTAAACTATGTAATGTGCTGATAATATGTGATGACAGACCAACTGAGTCAGATGATGAGTCTGAGTCAACTGTTCAGCCTCGTAGGCATCACTGTCTGGCATGGACATGTAATGCAACATGCAACCGGAGGCAATCAACATTTGATAAAGTCGAGCACTTTATCAATCTGTTTGTCATTACTGATCGTAAAGACAGACAAATGGTTTGAGACTATAGACCTCTGTGAGATCCATCCACATACTGGACTCATGGGTCATTCACTAGCATGCTTAGACAGTGGTGTGTGTGACAACATCTTTCACCACATAGGTATGCTAGAGGTGCATCAGTCTGGTATGCATAACTATGTCTATAGGGTGTATAAGGTGAGACAAGTTGTTGCACAGTATACTCAGCTTAATGAGTTGTTGCAGTCTGGTGACATTTGTGGCATAATGACATTTATGAAATATCTACAACGTGACAGGAATGTTACTGATACGGTTCTTGATCAGGCATCAACTGCTGATTTTTGTTTTTGTTTTTTTAGTTGTTTTTAACCAGGAGTAGCACACTAATCTGAAAGCTTTTTCACAGGTGCAGCCTGGGAGCACTGGGAAGTTAAGTGCCATGCTCAGGGTCACACAGTATGTAAGTGGAAGCTGTGGGATTCAAACCCAGGTCCAGTCTGCTGTATGTCACCAGATTTGCAGCTCAGAGCCTTAAACCACTGCACTATATTGCTTCCAAATGATGGCAACTGTGTCTCTGTCTTGGAAACAGACATTCTGAAAATGTTTGGGAAATCCATTGCCAAATTTGAGTTGGCAAAGACAGAGAAGTTTGACTCTGTATGTGTGTTGTGTGATCATCTGTGTTATCAGAAACAAACAGGCACAGTTGATCTGGAAACCTTGTCATCGTACAATGACATGTGGTTCAGACTACCAGTGTTTCTGCTGAGAAAAAGTGACTTTCGGTTGCAGCCAATCATTGTGATGTGCAAGCACTGTTTCTGCAAGGTGAAAAATAACACTCTGCCACCAAGGTCCCTGTTGAACAATATGGAGGCACATGTTACACCTGCTGAGATTGCCACATTAAATATCTTTGAATGGATTCTTATTCAGACAATGAAACCATTTCAAACTATCCTACGTTTGAAAACTAGGACACAGAACAATCCACAGAAAGAGCTCATTAAGTCTCTTAGAGGTTCTGTTATGTATCCCCACTTCCTTTGCAGGAGAATGTTGAGGCAATCTCCAGAGAGAACAGTTTGTTGATTCTTGTTAATGGTGTCCCAACAAAGTCAAAGATCATCTGGCAAGATGTTGTCAATGTACATAAGGTGAAGAATGCTCTCAGTTACTTGAAGAGCAACAATCACTTCTGTGCAGACCTTAACATTGATCGCATGAGTAGTGTATCTGCTCAGTACGGTGTGTTGGAGACCAGCAAACCAATGATTGAGAAGGTTGATGTACAGATAACTGACAATGTGTATGAACAATTCACAATACATCCGCTGCATGGCAGAGATCCAGTTGGAGATAACATTGATCTGTATCAGATGAAACAGGTGGAAGGTGCCCCTGCAAGCATTTGGGAGGCAACTTTGGAAGCATGCTGTTTTCCAGATTTATTTCCAAAAGGGTGTAGTGGCCAGTTAGATGATAGGGAAATGCTTGCACAAGGTGCTGAATACCATACCAGTCGAGTGCTCAGTAAGGAAGGCAAATTCAGATGCAACATACAGTACTTGTTTCACCTGCTATGGGAGAGTGAGCTCAATTGTACATACTATATGGCTCATGACTCCACTTGATGAAATCAGTGCCGTACAGTTTCTACAGAAATTGAAGGAAAAGGATGAAACTGTTGAAGTCAATTTGTCCTCCCTACTGTCAAGTCTACGTGGCACCAAGGAATATTGGTATCACAGCCACTCTGAGGTGATAATTATGCTGCGAGAGTATGGTACAGCAACATGGTTTGTTACACTCAGCTGTGCTGAATACACATCGGATGAGTCGATTGAACTCTTGAAGTGGGCAAACTCTGATGCAGTGGGCATTGCATCAATGACTCTTGGAGAGATGTGCTCACTTGACCCAGTGTCTGTGACTAGACATTTCCACAAGCAATTCCATGACATTCTGACTTTCATTTTGTCAAAGGACAATCCGCCTCTTGGTATTGTTGAACATTACTTCTGGAGGATGGAGTATCAGGCATGAGGTGCTCTTCATATTCATATGCTACTATGGATCAAGGACGCCCCGTGCATAGGCGGACACGAAGAAGCAGAAGTGCTAACCTTCATAAAACATTACATTACTTACCGCATACCAGACAAGTATGACAGTCCTACACTGTGGAAGTTGGTGCAAATGTTCTAGCGACATATTTGTGCCAAATACTGCCGCCGTGCAGTGACAAATAAATCTGATTGGTACATGAGATATCGCTTTGGATTCCTCAGATGTGTGTGTCAGAATGGCCACATGAATGAACTCTTTTCAGCAATGCACCATCAGTTGAAGGCAAAATCTACCAAGAGGGTATATGAGTTACCCAGAAAGGAACAGGAGGTGTACACTGCCATTGCCTCAGAGGTTGCCAAGAAAGAGGAGCAGTTGGACCACATTGGGCTCAGGGAGGGTGAGGGTGAGGGTGGTGGAACAGAGGTGCATCCCTCCAGTTGTACCTCTTCACAATTCATATGCCATTCTGGAAAAGTGTGGTTCCTCTAAGGAGGCACCCACAGTGGAGACCAAGGAGGATGCTGGGAACCTCCACAAAGGAGACCCACAGGAGGGTGGCATGGAACTACACAGAGGAAGGAAAGAACTCCTGGTGGGGACTCCATTGTTAGGGGGTAGAACTGGAGGAGGAAGGGGAGAGGGAGGTAAGGTGCCTGCCTGGCAGCATGGCTTGGAGGGACAGAGAGTGAATCCTCAGGATCGCTGGAGCAGCTGCATGGGGGAAGGAGCTGGATGTCATTGTCCACCTAGGGACAAATGATCTGGCTGAGAAAGGGATCAGAGCAGTGCAGGAAAAGTTTGTGGCGTTGGGGAGGGGTCTTAGACAAATAGCACACATGGTAACCTTCTTGGAGGTGCTGCCTGTCTATGGCATGGGTGAGGCTAGGGTGCTCCACACCATGGGATTCAATCAGTGGTTGAAAAACTGGTGCAGCACTCAGGGATTTGGCTTCTTTGGGGACTGAAGATCCACCTGGAGTGATGCAAGCCTATACTGGAATGATGGTCTGCATCTGTCCAGGAGGGGAACCAGGATCCTAGGTGATAGGTTTAAATGCTTCATTGGCAAGCATTTAAGCCAGCCAAGGGGGGAGGCACTGGAAAGAAGCAGGGAAATCCTAGCCCCCTCACAAAAAACAGGGTAGTAAGTGAGGTAAACACCAAGATACAGATGTTGATAGGGAGATGGGCAGGGGTAAAATGGATTAAATGGCAAAGGCAATAAGGATGGGGATGGGGCAAAATGAGGTAAGACCATCAAGAAATGGAGGGTAATGAGTACCAATGACCATAGTCTGGGCAACAAGCTCCCTGAACTGGTGGGCTTGATGGAAGAGGGATACCTGGATATCGTACCAGTCACAGAAACACGGTACACAGAGAACCATGACTGGGATGTTAACATACCAGTGTACACAACCTACAGGAGAGACAGAGAGGGTAGAAGAGGGGGAGGAGTAGTTCTCTATGTAAGAGAAAGGATAAAAGCAATGGAACAAAAGAGTAAACAGGGAGGAGAGGAGGCACTGTTGGTCACCTTAGAGACTAGAAATGGCACCACAATCTGCACAGGGGTTGTATACAGACCCCCCATGTCAGAGGGAGAGAATGGACAAGGATATGATAGAAGACATCCTTAGGATGGCAGAGAAAGGGGAGACACTGTTGATTGGGGTCCTGAATATGCCTGATGTTAATCTGAGCACCTTTGCTGTAGCCACATCCAAGAGCAGGGCCATTCTCGATGCCCTACAGGTGGCATGCCTCAGACAGCTAGTTTTGGAACCTACTCATGAAGGAGCAATCTTAGACCTTGTACTCTCAAATGGGGACAGTGAGAGGATCTCAGATCTAGAAGTGGGTAGCCATCTGGGAATAAGTGACCACCAAACAGTGTGGTTCACGATAAACTCAGCTACAGAGTCAAGCCATACAAAAGTGAGACTTCAGGAGGGCTGACTTTGGCAAGATGGGAGAGTGCCCTAGAAAAGCACTAGCAAACAGGTTCGAAGGAGGGGTAGAGCGACAATGGGGAAACATCAAAACTGCCATCACAGAGGCAACAAGCGTTTGTGTGAAGCAAATAAACAAATCAAAACAAAAGAAAAAGCCACTATGGTTCTCAAAAGAGGTGGCAGGGAAGGTTAGGGAGAAAAAGACAGCATTTAGGAAAAATAAGGAAACACAGAAGGAGCAAAACAGAGAACTGTACCATTTAAGGCAGAAGCAAGCAGGGAAGGAAGTTAGAATAACAAAGGCCAAAACTGAGGAAAAGATAGCCAACTCGGTTAAGAAGGGTGATAAAACCTTTTATAGGTACATCAGGGAGTGTAGAAAGACAAAGGGAGGGATAGTGAGGCTGAATAGAATGGACAGTGAGTGGGCAGAGAGGGACAGTGAAAAAGCAGGACTACTGAATGACTACTTCTGCTCAATATTCACAAAAGAGGAGGGGGGAGGTGCCTAATCCAATTAACAGAAGCACTCTGGATAAGGGGGTCGATCCCAGTCCTTTCAAGAAGAAAGGGTTCTGAAAGAACTCCTAAAACTGAAGGTGGGCAAAGTAATGGGGTCTGTCGGAATTAACCCCAGAATTCTAAAAGAAATAAAGGGAGAACTAGTGACACCACTGACTACCCTTTTTAACAAATCATGGGAGGATGGTGTGGTACCTGAGGACTGGAGGAAGGTGGATGTGATTCCCCTTCACAAAAGTGGGACCAAGGCAGAGGCAGGGAACTACAGACCTGTCAGTTTGACCTCTGTGGTAGGGAAAGTGATGGAATCACTTCTGAAGGAAAGAACTGTTGAGTACCTAGAGGCCAGTGGGGTACATGACCCAAGGTAGCATGGGTTCACAGCGGGAAGGTCATGTCAGAGGAATCTAATTGATTTATTTGACTGGGTGACCAAAGTAGTAGACCAGGGAAGGGCTGTGGACATGGCCTACTTAGACTTTAGCAAGGCATTTGACACAGTCCCACACAAAAGATTAATAATCAAATTAACCAGCCTGGAAGTGGGTTCCAGGGTGGTAGCCTGGGTAAAACATTGGCTGGATAATAGGACACAGAAGGTAATTGTAAATGGAGTCCACTCTGAAGAAAGAAGGGTTTCTAGTGGGGTACTGCAGGGTTCAGTACTGGGTCCAGTCCTTTTTAATGTCTTTATAAGTGACATTACAGAGGAACTGGAAGGAAAAGTATGCCTCTCTGCAGATGACACAAAGATCTGCAGCAGGGTTGATACACAAGGGGGGGTGGAAAGGATGAGAAGGGTATTGGCAAGGTTGGAGGAATGGTCAGAAGTATGGCAGCTTGGATTCAATGCAAAGAAGTGCAAAATAATGCACCTGGGAAACAAAAACCCAGGAGAAGATTACACAATGGGGAGGGGTAGTAACAACAACAAAAATGGAAAGAGACCTGGGGTAATCACATCAGATGACCTTAAGGTTAGCAAGCAATGTGAGAAGGCAGTAGGGAGGGCTGGGGGGATACTGGGATGTATAGGGGGAGGCATCACCAGCAGAAAACAGGAAGTTGTTATCCCTCTGTACAGACAGTTGTGAAACCCCATCTGGAGTACTGTGTCCAGTTCTGGAGACCCCATCTCCACAAGCATATAGAGAGGATAGAGGCAGTCCAGAGGAGGGCAACTAAAATGATGCAGGGTTTGCAAGAGAAGTCATACAAGGAGAGACTAAAGGAGCTTAATATGTATACCCTTGAGGAAAGGAGGGAGAGGGGGGACATGATAGAAACTTTTAAGTACCTCAGTGGAATCAACAAAGTTCAAGAGGGTAGCATCTTTCAGAAAAAGAGTTGTGCAAGAACAAGGCAACACAATTTGAAGATAGAGGTGGGACAGCTCAGGGGCAATGTGAGAATGCATTTTTTCACAGAGAGGGTGGTGGATGCATGGAACAGCCTTCCTGAGGAGGTTGTGGTGTCTAAAACTGTGGGAGAATTCAAGAATGCATGGGACAGACATAAGGCAATTCTTATGGAGGGTAGGAAGAAATAGGCTGCTGGTTAACTAGGATCTGCAGCTTATCCTGTAGGTAGGGAAATGGGCAGACTAGATGGGCCAAGCAGTCCTTATCTGCCATCAAAGTCTATGTTTCTATAACCCCACCCTGCTTGTCATGTGGCATGCCAACATAGATGTTCAGTTTGAGGCTAACAATTCTTTGACCCTGGTTCGGTACGTCACTTCGTACATCTCCAAACATGAACAGACTAGCTTGCAAGATCTTTGGGAGGATATTGCCAGTTCAAGCAAGTCACTGACATCTCAGTTGTGGTCTCTTGGATTGAAGACGTTGTTCCACAGAGAATGCGATGCACATGAGGCCAGCGATCATTTGGTCGGTACACATTTGTATGGCAAATCTGATGCTGTGCACTTTCTCAATGTTAATTACAAAGAGAAGTGAAAATGTGTACTGGTACCTCATGCTGAGAATGAGGAACTGGCTGTCAACAGACCTTCTTCAAAGCAGATATTGAAGAATAATCTGATTGACACATACTACCCCAGAAGACACAGTGACATGGATGATATGTGTCTGTTTGAGGTAGCTAAATGGTACGACTACAAGACTGATGTCACCTGATTATACACACAACATTTACAAGGTCAGCAGAGTGCATGGCTGTCTTGTCAAGAGATGTAAACCTTGGCTCATTGACCATTGTATGTTACATCTAGGCACATCTGAGAGCAGAGAGCATTACTACTTTGCTCTGCTGTTCTCATTTAAACCCTGGAAGAGTGAGTCCTAACTGAAAGGTGACTGTGACACATTTGAGGAACAATTCAATCACAGTTATGAGACTTTGAAAACTAAATACTCAGAAAGATACATACAGAGACTGCAAACTGAAAAGGAACCACTCAAAAAGGCACAGAAACAGCTTGAAGAGAACACTCCAGTTAGTTCGTAGGACAACCTTGATCCCGAAGGAGAAGGTACTGTTGGAGTGCATCTGCCTCTGAAGGCACCAGAAGTACTCATGCCAGAAGTGGAAAGTGCTATGGAGCATGGTACACACTGCACTGTTGATCCAGCAGAATTGAGAGACAGACTCAATGAGCAGCAACCTGTGGTTCAATCTGCAGTTACAGATGCTATTCGACATGGGATACTACATGAACAGAGGAAATGTGACTGTCATGAGCACAAGCTACTCCTAATGTTTGTTAGTGGCTCAGCAGGTACAGGTAAGAGTTTCCTTATAGAGGCTATTATGGCTGAAATACGGAAACTAACAGACTCAGCAATATCTGTTGCTGTTACTACTCCCACTGGACTGGCTGCATACAACATTGATGGAGTCACACTACACAGTCTTTTCATGTTGCCAGTGGAGCATGGTAAAGCAGGAGAGTATTGTAAGCTGTCATTTGAGGTTGCATCTCAGCTTCGTTCTATGTTTACTAAAATGAAGCTACTGATCATTGATGAGATCAGCATGGTGTCTAATGTGATGCTTGCCTGTATACACCTTCGTCTACAGGAGATTTGGGGCACTGACTATGGAGATGCATTTGGTGGTAAAAGCATCATTATATTTGGAGTCCTTTTCCAACTTACACAAGTTAATGCAGAACATGTGTTTGCAGCTCTGTCTGTCAAGCAGACAAAGAATACACTGGGCTGTATTGGAGGTTGTAACCTGTGGGAGTTATTCACTTATGTCGAGTTGTGTGAAAACATGCATCAGAGTGGTGATCTAGCTTACAAGGTGCTGTTGGATCAGGCTCGTACAGGTAGATTGTCACTGCCACATCTTTCAATGTTAAATAGTCGAAGAATCACTGTGGATATTATATTAATACATGCAGCATGTGATGTTTTCAATGAAGTCTACTCCAAGGGCACATGGATTGTCTGTCTTATGCCATAACTTAAGAAATGTGCTGAATTCAACAGTGTTATGTTGCAGAGAGAGAATCAAGAAATTGTCACGCTGCATGCTGTTGATACAGTTGATGGTGTTATTTAAGTCAAAAGCTGGTATCAAAGATGACTGAATGACTGTCTGAACTTAAGTTGGATGTGTCACGCACAGCTGGGCTAGAAGCTGTTCTTACTGTTTGTAAGAATGCACATGTCATGCTACGTCGCAATCTGGATGTTGAATGTGGCATGGTAAATGGTGCAATGGGCCACACATCATTGACTTTCAGTAAAATGTTCAGAAGGCGTTTATTGAGGCACTTGTTGTTCAGTTTAACAACATGGAACAGTCTGTGCACATCGATCAGACCTGTGTTAAGTTCCAGGTCTTCAAGGATATTTATGTAAACAGAAAGCAGTTTCCTATATGTGTTGCATATGCTATTTCCATACCAAGTCACAGGGCTTGAGTTTGGATTCTGTGATGGTAGACATAGGCACTGACATTTTCAAGGATGGCATGAGCTATGTCATGCTTTCACGCATTCATAGTCTTTCTGGGTTGCACATCGTCGCACTAGCACCACAAAAGATACACACTGACAAGCGATGTATTGCTGAGTACAACAAATTACGTACTCTGTACCAGCCACAGATGCCTCTCATACCATTACCTACATATGTGATGGGAACAAATGCCACAGTCAGAGCTTCAGGTGCCAAGAAAAGGACATGAGCAACCACTAGTGAATTACCTGCCCACACTACCAACAAGGTCAGTATGTCAAATACAGATGTAACATTGCCTGCTCATAAGAAGTCACTTGGTATGGCTGTTGTCCCAGCGTTTGAGAACAGTGTTGGAGTTAACTGCTATGCAGATTCAGCTATGCAAGCATTTCTCCACATGCAACACTTTGTGCAGGCAATATCAACTTTACAAGGCACTGCCTTGTCAAAGGCATTGAAGGAAGTTGTTAATGTGACTTCTGAGCAGTTAGATAATGTACACTCACTGACACCTCTACACCAGGTTCTAGGTACCTATGAGGGATACAGTACATTTGCAGCTAACATGCAGCAGGATGCCACCGAGTTTATGATGGCAATCATAAACAGTTTGGATGAAGAGGGGATTCCAATGCGGCAGTAATTTTCTGTCTCCTATGTTACGAGATATGTATGTCTGTCATGTGGTCATTCAGAGCGAGAATTGGAAACCACTGATGACATGCGTTGAGTTTCTTTGTTTCTGTCTCACTGTCAAAGTATTAAGTTCCAACAACTGTTCACAAATGCAGAAAGTGGTCACCTTTGTGTTAGGTGTGAAGGATCTTGTACTCAGTCTATAAGTCTGAGAACTTCATCTCAATACCTTATGCTTGTACTGCATAGGTCTGACTCTCAGGGCATCAGAGTTGACACACCAATCGCAGACTTTACAGCAGGTAGAGTGCTATTTAATCAAAGTGTGTTTGACACAGATGCTGTGATCTACCACCAAAGGATAGGCTGTACATTCTGGACATTACACTACTTTGTTGAGGTACAGAACTAGGTGGGTTGAATGCAATGACTCCAAGAGCACTTTCAAGCAGAGTCTACCATGCCACTTAAAAATGCTTATGTCCTGATATTGAAGAACTACCAAAATCTTCATCAGTCAGAAGAGTAGTTAAGCAGCATGTGCTATCCACTGCTGTCCTATTTTGCAACATAGTAATTGTGGAGTAACTAGTCCTATTCTTATTCACTAACTATTCATGTTATGTTACATTAGCAGTACATGATATTGTTTACATGTATATGTTCAGTCAGTGTGACATCTAAGATAGTTGTGTTAATCAGTGATAAAGTGAATATAGTTGCAGTGGTCTTCAATTGGTGCCAACGTGTTTACAATCACTAGAGAAACCACACTTAGATGTTTAAGAAAGACTTTCAGGTGGACAAACAGATGTGACTATCTCGTCTCCATGTTCTGTCATAGTCTTTTCTTCTGAGTAACTGCCATGCAGACATTACAAGTACTACTTGGCACACTTGCCAACTGTGTACCTCTACTTAGGTGCATAACTTGTGCATGTACATAAAACAGCTGTGTTTCACATGTATTTTTACATGTTTGTACTGCTTTACGATATCATAAGGATCTTTTAGGAGTAAAAGATATCCTTCATTTGTTTGTGACACTTATGTGATTCACATAGTTTCACACTGTTTTCTATGTTCTGTGCTGAGCTGCACTTAACAGTGTCACACTCTGATATAGGCATTACAGTACTCTGTTACATGTTCAAAGCAAGATGAGCTTGTGTACATAAAGACACATGTGCCTATTAATAACACATTCTTGTCACAATTGAATGTAGACATGCAAAGCTGAAGAGTTTTATGACAGTACTGTAGTTTTCTGTTCATCATTCTATGCAGAAGCACTATTTGGTTATTATGAGGTAACATGTAATAGCATTAGCTCAGAAATAACAGTGGTATGAATGCAGCATGGTGTTATCTACCCATAATAACAGTCATTGTTCTTGTTAATATCTGAAACCCTTTGTCTGCTAATGTCAACCATGGACCATGAAGCTACTGAACACTTTGGGTCCTATGGCACCACAGAGTTGCTCAAGCATACAGGACAAGATGACATTGCAGCACCACTCTGTATGTAATAGTGTTCTGATACATTATTTACTAATTTCAGGATAACATAAGGAAGAATTAACACACACGAAAGGTCAGGGAAAATGCTATCTGATATTATCCATTTATAGGTACAAAAGTGGTAGCATGGGGTCTTTGGCCCACCTGTGCTACCACCAATGTAGCAATTTGTATAGAAACTGAAACTTGTGTTTGCAGCGAGAAACTGTCACCAAGACAAAGAGAGTGAAGTGCTACCATGGGACCCTTTGGGTCACACAGTCCCATACAGCTGTGCTGGTGTACAACTTCAGAGAACAGTGCAAAAGGCCTCTGCACATATTACTGTGCTGATCCATAATTTCCTTATGTGATAATAAGATCAGGAGGCACCTACACACATGAAAGGGTGGTGAAAATGCTCTCTGATACTACATGGTCAAAAACACAAATGTATCAGTACGGGGTCCATCAACCAGCATGGTAGCACCAACATATCAGTTAGTAGAGAATGCCCTTACCTTACCACTTACCTGTTTGAAATGGGAAACTGTTGAGAATTCAGGTATAGTGTAGTGTGACCATGTGATGTTTTGGGTCTGAGACTCCCACAGAGTTCTATAGCTGTGCAATGTAAGATAATGATGCAGCACTACTGTGCACATAATACTGTACTGATGCATCATTGGGTTATACTGGGGTAACATCAAGAGATATTAACACTCAACAAAGGGCTGCAGAACCACTGGCTGACATTGTCATGTTGTTAGACTGATGCATTACCTACACATTTTCATTCGGAAGAGATACGAAATGTATTAGTAATACACCAATGTTTAATGTGGTCCACAAACAAAAGATGGGCAGTATGCACTTGGATGGCAGCAGAACTCATACAGTTGGTGGACCATGATGATGGATGTGTCTTGTAGTATGTTTAGACAGTTGTATGTTATTTCTGTTACCTGCTGCTGGTTGTCTGTGATTGGCTGGTTGTTGGGGGTGGAGGGGAATGCAGAGTTAGGGTTTTCAACCCTAACACTGAATTTCTTCACTTTTGTCACTGTGGAACAACCTTAACTGGTGCATTAAACTGAGTTTTTTTTTGCCATGAGTATTATAGATAGATAGATAGATAGATAGATAGATAGATAGATAGATGCATATATGTGCGTGTGTGTGGTGTGTGTGTGTGTGTGTATATATATATATATATATATATACACACACCCTGGGTTGGATATTCAAAAGGGCTGCACATGGGCAACCCACTGATGCACCCTGCTGAGATATTCAAAAGGGGAATATGCTCCGTGCAAATCCCGATGCACTGGGGCACACCAGTATTATATGTAGCGCAAGTGTGGGGGGCGTGCACATGCATATTCCGCACATCCTGACATTCAGCCTGGGATGTGTGGTGCATATGCTGGTGCAACCCCTACAGCCACACACTGGTGCTCAAAGTTGAGCCTAAAAGAAATAGGAACAAGGGCTGGCCACCCATAGGTGAGCTGCCATATTGCAGGGTGCAACACGGCAGCCGCCAGCTGTGGGTGGCCATCCAAACTCCAGAGCCAGGGTCTGTTGGTGTCGTGCCCCCTCAGGCCCGATTGCGGGCATATGTATAAAAGAAAATGCGTCCAATATCCCTAGTGGTCCAGTGGACCGCTTCCAGACCGATCACGGGCAAAGGTATTCTAAATACGGTTAGAAATAACCCTGGTGGTCCAGTGGTACCACCCTCCCCACCACCCATTAAGCCCCACCATCTCACTCCCCCCCAGTAAGCAGTGGGTGGCAGCACTCCATCCACAAGCCACCCGGCTGCCCCCCAACTGACCGTGTACAGTATAGCTGTCTGCCCATTGGTCCACAGCGTGGGCCAATGGGCATGCAGGCCATACTGTACTACACAGTACAGATACAGTACATGAATGGATCCATTCACAAATCTGGACTGTGTAGTACTGTATAGTCTGCACACCCATTGGTCCACACTGTGGACCAATGGGTGTACAGCCATACTGTACGCGGTCAGTTAGGCAGGTGGCCAGGCGGCTTGCGGGTGGGGTGCTTCCACCCGCCGCTGACCGGGGGGAGCGGGGTGGCAGGGCTCAGCGAGCGGGTGGGAGGGGGTACCGCTGGACCACCAGGGTTAAATTGAAATGTATTTAGTATACCTTTGCCTGCAACTGGGCTGGAAGTGGTCAACTGGACCACCAGGGATATTGGACATGATTATTTATTACTTATGCCCATGATCGGGCTGAAAGCGGTCCACTGGACCACCAGGGATATTGGACAGGAATTATGTATTACTTTTGCCCACAATAGGGCATTGGGGCACTTTGCCGTTCTGTGCAGGGGGTGTCGGTCCCCGATGGCTGCAGCCTGGCAGGGCACCAGGTGCAAGTCACCAGGGATCAGCGCACCTGCATGCAAATGGGGCCATAATGACATTCTAATGGCCCCAGTTGCACCTTGCATGCATTATGGTTCCATTTGCATACCCACCGCTGAATATCGTGGTTCCTGCGCCTAGTGCAACTGCACTTGTGCTGGCGCATCACCCTACTCCCCTCTTGCCACTTGCATTGGAGCAATGCCACTGTGCCATGTGCAATGCAGGAGGCCACACTTCCATATTCAACGGTGCTGAACCATGGCGCAGCACCATTGAATATCACCCAGCACACTCCATGGTGCATCCCAGTTGCACTACACTTGGCTTGCACCCCTGCCTGGCACATTTCTGAATATCCCACCCAGTATATATGTCTATATATTTATATCTATATATACATACATACAAACACATACTTGTGTTACCATGGAGATGACCCAGATTTAGGAATGAGTTTGAGTCTGTGTGTTGGGTAGCTGAGGAACAGTAGTACTGCTGACAGTAGCCCAAGGGAGGTAGACCTAAGCAGCTTTGCTTCCTTTAGTGATCACCATAGTTGATCAAGAGAAGACTACTCTGATATGTGCCTTAGCACCTCCACAAGGCCACTATGGAATCTGGGTGGACTGGTGTAAGGGAGATGGGAGCATAGTCTGTTAGAGCTGTAACATGACAGACCATGCAGCTTTGATGGCTCCTGGGCATAGAATAAGGAGAGAGAGAGAGAGAGACTGCATATATATTTTTTTAATTCAGTCATCACCTTTCTTAAATCAAAATGCTTCACATTAAAACTGTCCATAGCCACATGAAACATAAAAGTCTTAATGGTGTAATACATCCATGCACATGCCACTGAGTACACACTGGAAGACAGGAGAGTGAGAGGTGACATGACAGAGACCTACAAGTACCTCACAGGGGTTAACTGGTTGCAGGAGAGGTCTCTCTTTCCCAGGTGAACAAGCACCACGATCAGGATGCATGCAAAAAAGCTGGAGTGGGAAGGGGGAGTTTAAAAGGGATTTGAATAAATACTACTTCACTGAAATGGTGGTAGAAGTCAAGAACAAAGTGCCAGTGTATGTGGTGGAGGCAAAAATAATGGGGGCTTCAAGCATGAATGGGATAGACATATGGGGTACATTAGTAAATAGGCAGGGATGAGGGAGGGTTGGCGGAGACCAATTAGGGTCTGGCAGAGACAGATTAGGCAGTAACAAACTGGGCAAACTGGGTGGGCCAAATGGTTCTTTTCTGTCAACATATTCTATGTCTAAAGTGCACAGGGAGCAGAACACTGATTCATTATAGCTGCAGAGGTCCTCTCATGGGTACAGAGGTCTCTGTGATATATGTAAGCCCTACACACCCATATGAGGGGTGCACATAAGGCTTAATGGATAGGGCCGTTACAGTAACTTTATGGTATTATTTTGAGCTGCCTGAGGAAGTGTGGAGTTTTCTTTCAAACTACTGAGGCTGAGACTCCTAATTTCTGTGTTTATTCTTGCCTGCATAGTTGGCTGAAATAAAATTTTAATTAAAAGAACACCTTCCAGTGTGGGCCCTTTCTTTAAATGAAAGACTAGCACACAAGACCATCATATAAAATGTAGTTGGAGGTCTGTCCCATGCTGGCCTGACTGAGACCTCAGTGTCATTAAAGTGATCCCTGATGCTACTAAGCATACCTTGAGTATATTGCATCTTTTTTCTCAACTCCTGCCATGACATTGAGGGAGCATTTCTAAGGCAATTTTGTATGAACTTAATCTTTATACTGTTTTAAAGCTGGGAATGGCGGCTTTAAAAATATAAATATTATCTCAATTGTTAAGGAATTTCTTTGGAAACCTGCCTTCAAAATCGAGTCAGGAATTGAGAAAATGATGCAGTTAGAAAAATGTGCTTAGTATATGTGGCACCCAGGTCAGGAGACCAGTACTTTCCACTTCCCTCTCCTTTTCTCCAACCATAGTAAAAAATACAATTATTCTGAGTTAGCTGACTTACGTTTTCAATAAAATCCAATTTGTCTGAGCCATTATCTTCAAAAGTAATAACTCAGTGACAAAGCAGAATGCAGACATTGACAGTTGTGTGATTTTGCAGGGTACAGAAAAAGCAAATCCAAGGGCAAACCACATCCCTTATTGTAAACATTCTTTTCATGGACCATGGAGGAGAGGCTGATAGAGAAGGTGGTAATTGTTTAATTGGGCTGGTCTAACATATCTTTAGGTGCCAACCTGCCATGAACTTTCATTTTGATTGTAAACTGGGCAGAGAAAGAGACCATGATTGCTTCTCTTTTGACTATGTATGCGTTAAATTGGCACTTTGAATGCTCATAGGCAAATGGAGGGAACTGCTGTCATCCCCTCTCCCAGAGGTGTCTGCACCTATGTGGGAGACTAAACCCATGCCCTCTAATCTTATTGCCTCAGAGGCCATCATGCAACTTACTGAGCACTGACACTGAAAAATGCTACCTAAAAGGAAAGTGCATTGTAACTGAATATTTAACATAATTAAAACATGGCTCTGCATGCTATCTAAAATTAAATTGGTATTGAGGTGATATATTTTCCTTAATTAAAACATAACACAGCAAGTCAGAAAGTAGTAACATTTATGCACATTTGTAGCAGTTGGATTTGTAGGGATGGATGAGGGGGAAAGACATCAAGTTCTCCATTCTGTACTCATTTAATACATAGGGGAAGTGTAAAATGCAAATGTTTCTTGCCAAGAAATTGTACTCTTTTTAAAAGGATAAGCATGAAACATAGAAATACAGAATTTGTCAGCAGAAAGGACCACTCATCCCATCCAGTGTGTCCAGATGGTCCCTGCCTAGTCTGTCTCCGCAGACCCTAACTGGTCTCTGGCACCCCTCTGTCCTCCCTACCTATTTACTAATACTCCTTTATGTCTATCTTATGCGTGCTTGAAGCCCCCTATTGATTGTCTCCATCACTTCCACAGGCAGTCTGTTCCATGAATCCACCACTCTTTCAGTGAAGCAGTACTTTCTCACATCCTTTTTAAACTTGCCGCCCTTCAGCTTCAACACATGCCCTCTGGTCCAGGTGCTCTTTGTCTTTTAATTAATTTATTTATTGATTGATTGATTTAAAAAATAGTAACCAGGAAAGGTGCACTGAGCTGGGGCTTCTTTCCAGGTACGACCCGGGGAAGGGGAAGGGAAGTAGAGACAAAATAAAATCACAAAACACAAAATGCAGTTATATGAGCAGCATTAAAGAATGCAGGAACAATGCAATGCAATGAACAGGTAAAAATTAACAGCATGTGTTAATTATAGGCTAATGTAAAGTGTGCAGTGCCAGTGGAAGTAGTTGACAGTGCTAGTGGGGTCCAGAACAGACCACGGCCAGGGTCACAAGTAGCTTTGATTAAGGAGGAGCAGAAGAGAGAGAGGACAGAAGGTTAAGATGGGGGTTGACACAGACAGGAGGGTACAGGAAGATGCCTTAGCTGATATTTAAAGGTGGGTAGTAAAGGGGAGAGGCAGAGGAGAGAGGATAGCAAGTTTCAGAGAGAAGGGAGGTGGAAGGAGAAAACTGCTTGTCCAGCAGAGGAGTGAGGGTGAGGAATGGAGAATGTATGGGCATCCCTGGAGCAGAGAGAGTAAGAAGAGGTGGGGACAGGAAAAATAAGTGAGGAAAGGTTGGAGGGGAGAGACCCAAACCAATCTTTAGCAATGAAGGAGGCACAGTGGGACTAGAGACAAGACGAGGGGGGGGATGGAGAGGAAAGACTAATGGGAGCAATGTATGGAGGGGAGAGTTGGTAGTGAAATGACAGAAGGTATTGCAGAGGCTATCCAGTCTGGCAAGGGAGGAGGACGGGTGGTGCTACAGACCACATCCTCATAGTCGAAGACTGGAAGAACCATTTTGGTTACCAGCTCCTGGTAGGTCTTGGGGAAAGAGGCAGTCCTTACTGCAATATAGGGCACTGAGTTTAGGGCAGAGTTTGACATGGATGGCATCGATGTGGGCAGAGAAGTCAAGCTTGCTATCAAGCCACACACCGAGGTACTTGAAAGGAGGAACAGCCTTCACAGGAGTGCCATCCAGTGTGTAAAAAACAGGGGAGGAAGAGAGCCTGGCCAGTTTCTGGCTGGTGCTGAAGGTCATCGACACAGTCTTCTTGGTCTTGACCCTGAGTTAGTTGGCATGGAACCACCACAGTACAATGTGGAAGTCATGCTGGAGCAAACCTTCCATAACTGAAACCAAAGGGCCAGAGGTGTAAATACCCGTGTCATCTGCATACATGTGGATATGCAAAGATACACAGGAAGAGGTGATGTTTAGGAAAATAGAGAACATACCCAGCCCAGTGGAGCTGAGGGTTGAGGCACTGGACGCCACACCTGGTGCCAAGCCGGCAACTCAGGTTCGGGAACGGACTCAGGTTGCTCGTGGGTTGGCGGGGCAAGGAAGGATCGAGTGTCCAGAGACAGCTCTCCTTCCTCTGGGGAGGGAGGATCACATGGCATGCTGTAGACTGACACCCAGCGGCGGCTGGGTGTCAGTACAGCTGCACTGCCAAAGAACGGGGAGGTCCCATATCCAGGGTGTTAGATTGCCTCTGTGAAGGCGGAGCCAGTCACTCTGCCCATTTCACGACCGTGGGCCTGGAGGCAAAACAGCAAAATCAGGAGCCGACTGGGTCTATGATACCCTAACTATTGGGATTTGAGGATGAGACCCTATGAGGGAGGGACTGGAATGCTCTGTTGGCATCCTAAAAAAAAAAAGAAAAAAAAGGAAAACAGGATGGGACCCAAGATGGAGCCCTGTAGGACCCCTGCTAGGATGGAGATGGGGAGGGGACAGGACACCTCCCACCTATACCAACTGTTGATGACCCATGTAGTATGAAAGAAATCAGTCAACTACAGATGCAGAGAGTCCAGAGGAGTTCAGCTTGTCAAGGAGCAGATGGTGGGACACTGAGTCAAAGGCTTTGGCCAGCTTGATGAATGTGGTTGCAGTAATAGGTTCCTGATCCATCCCAGTGAGGACAGAGTGTGTTACTTACAGCAAGGAGGAGACAGTGGAGTGGCGCTCATTAAAACCAAACTAGAAGGGACACAGGAAATCAGAGGAGTAAAGAAAGTCGGCAAGCTTAGAGTAGATAATGGTCTCCTGAAGCTTTGCTAGAGAGGGAAGGAGAGAGATTGATTAGAAGTTGCCTGGGTAGGAGAGGTCATCTCCTTTGCGCAGAGGCAGAACCTTTGTGACCTTCCAGGCCTGAAGGTCAGTACTGAGGGAGAAGGAGAGGTTCAGAAGGTGAGCAAGTGGAGAGGCAATGGATGGAGCTGACTGAGATACATAGAGGTTTGGGGTCCAAACCATTAGAGCTGGACTTGGAGGGGTTAAGTGAGGTAAGGGCAAGGAAGACTTCCTGGGGGAAAACTGGAAGGAATTGTTCCCTATCATGTTCCCTCTTGCTCTCCTCTCTTCCAGGATGTACATGTTGAGATGCCTTAGTCTCTTCTCATGGGGATTTTGGTGCAAACCCTGCCCGATTTTAGTTACCATCCTCTAGACAGCCTTCACCTTGTCTATGTCCTTTCTGAGATGCAGCCATCAGAACTGGACACAATACTCCTGGTAGGGTCTCACCAGCAAATGATATAGTGGCAACACCACCTCCATCTTCCTGCTGGAAGGCTGGGAGGCTGGCAGGCCGTCACACCTTTACGAGACACTTATCTTCCCATGTTGTCTCCCAGTCTCCTATGTAGTTGAAGCTCTTCCTGCTGGAGATATCCTCCCCTATGTATCCCAGCATCCCATTGGCACTGCCCACTGCTTTGTTACACTACCCTGCCACTTTGAGGTAATCAGATAAATAACCACAAGGTCACTTTCATGTCTAGTGACTGTCAGTACCTCCCCCATCCTATATTCAGCTTCTAGGTTCCTATGCTCTAGGTGCATGATTTTGCACTATTTGGCATTGAACTGCAACTGTCATGCTCATGACCACTCAACTAGTTTTCCAATATCCTTACACAATTTCTCCACTCCCACCTGAGTGTCCATCCTATTACAGATTTTGGTGTCATCTGCAAAAATGCTTACCTTCCCTTTCAGTTCTTCTGCAGTGTTGCTAATGAAGACAAGGAAAATGACCAGTCCCAGTACTGAGCCCTGTGGCACCCCAGTGGTCATTCTTCAACCATTAGAGTGAGGGTTTTTAACCACCACCCCCTTATCACCCATCAGTATACTGGTTTCTAGCGCAGTTCCTCATTTTGGATCCCACCTGTAGGCTGCTCAATTTCTTTATCAGTCTCCTTCACAGCACATTGTTGAATGCCTTGCTAAGGTCTAGATAGATCATGTCCACTGCGCACTCTTAATTTATTTCCCTGGTCACTCAGTCAAGGAACTCAATCAGATTCATCTGCCATGACCTCATCCTGTGAATCCATGCTGCCTGTGGTCTTGCAGCCCTCTGGATTCATAATACTCTATCAACCTTTCCTTTACCAGGGTTTCCATTAATTCCCACCCCCACCCCCCACAGAGGTGAGACTGACTGGCCTACAGCTACTAGCCTCCTCGCTACTACATCTCTTAGGTACAGGGGACATGTCTGCTCTCCTCCAGTCCTCCAGAACCATGCCTGTTTCCAGACAGCTGTTGAATAAGGCCATCAGTTGGGCAGCCAGCACCTCCCTGAGTTCCTTTAGTATCCTTGGGTGTATCCTGTCCGGTCCCATAACTTGTCCACTTTCAGAGCTGCAAGTACCTTCACTTATGTACTTCAAGAAAGTCTTATCCTCTTTTGCTACCCCTTTGGCAATTCTTTACTCAGTCTGCACCTTTGCTCCCCTCTTTGCCTTTCATGCTTCCCTCAGTTTTACTTGGTGCACCTCCCTCTCTTCCACCTTCTGCATTTCTTTATACTACCTGAAAGTCATCCTTTTCTTCCTTACCCACCTTGACTTCCCTAGAGAACCATAATGATCTCTTTCCCTTCTGCTGTTACTCACTTCCTTCACGCAGTGGCAAGTGGCCTTAATTATACCCTCCCTTATTTCCCCCACTGTACATCTACTGCTCTCTGGCAATCCCCCCGCCCATACTGACAGTTTCTGAGGCAGTCTCCCATTTCTTTAATATCTCAGAGTAAGTAGTACCCAGAACACCAGAACCGCATAACAGCTGCCATCATATCACTTTGTTTTATTTACTTGTTGGTTTTAATGTTCATTGAGTACCCTATTCCCTCGAAATCTTCCCAGGTAGAAAAATCTGATAGCTGTTTGCATCTATCAGATTTCACTACCACAACTTATATTTCAACTTTGTTTTATTTACTTTTCAGTTTTACTATGCATTGGGCACCCCATTCACTTGAAATCCTCCCAGGCAGCAAAATTTGATAGCAATTCGCAGCTGTCAGATTTCGCTACAGCTGTCAGATTTCGCTACCCTCACAGTCAGAGACATCCAAAACACCAGAGCCACATAACAGCTGCCATCACGTCACTGCACAACCTTATTTCAACTTTGTTTTATTTACTTTCTGTTTTAATGTACACTAGGTACCCAATTCCCTCAAAATCCCCCCCAGGTAGCAAAATCTGGTAGATGCCCTTACATCACTGCAGAAGTTTATTTCAACTTTGTTTTATTTACTTTTCAGTTTTTTTTGTTTGTTTTTTGTACTTTGTTTTTACAATTTTATGTAGTACAGCATACACCATACAGCATATAACATATGATCAAACAACTGATACACATCACAGTCAGATACAGGTCAATATACAGTGAGAGAAATTCAGTATTATGCTTCAATCTGAACTTGTGACTAACAGCCTCCAATTTACTAGGAAATTATTCTCTGGCTAGACAATAATGTAGGAGATAATGCTCTCACCCATCTGATACCAAAAACTCTGCACCATTATTACAGCCCCTCATAGGAATCTAAGGGGGGAAGGCTGAGATTATCCTATATTGAGAGACTAGAACCAGGGTATAACCAGGTTGCCTGGACTCAATTAAGTTGCTTAGCACCCCTACCACACATGTCAGACCTGCTAACTGATAGGGAGACAGGTTATTGAAATGGATTTTGCAATTAGTTCACGAGTTGAGTGGGGTAATATTTCCCCTATATGTATAAAGTCCCTCAGTAGGCAGGAGAGTAAACAATAAACAAGTTAGCACCAACATGGCCTGCCCAACAATAATATAAGCTCGGCTGTAAATCAAACACTCAAGAAGAACAGACATTGCTTCCCTGCGTATAGGAATGATAATGGGTAACAGCATAAGGAAATATCCCAAATTCAATCATTAGTGTCTGAATCACAACTCAAGTCCAAAGCAGATGTTTGCTGAGATTGACTGTCCAGTATCTTAGAAGCCAGGGCGGCAGCAGCATCTGGATAAGTTGTTATGTGTGTCTTACAAGAGTACCTAATCTGAAGCCTCGAAGGGAACAAGAGTTGAGTTTCAATGCCATTCTCGAGGAGAAGTTTTTTGTAATTTGGAGAGCCTTCTTCTTGGTTTATGACTGTGAGGATATGTCTGGAAAAAAGGCAATAATGCTGCCTTCCCAGACCAAGTCTCCTCTTTGCCTAGCTGCTCATAGTAGCAGGATTTGGCTCTCCGAGTTCGATAGAGTAGCAATTGCAGTCAATGGTCGTGTGCCTCTGGAGCCCTTCCTGGATCATGTGGGGATAGTGAAGGCCTGCACCACTGTAAACCCCAATTCAACAGGCAATAAGGCAAGGTTAGTAAAAATTAATCTGGTGGTCGCTGAAACAGTCTCAGTTGTAGAGGCAAACTGCGGTGGAAAACCCACAATACGCACATTCGATTGTTTCTGTGTGTTTTCAAGGGCTTCTAGTTTCGCTCAAAGGAAAGTCAGATCCCATACAAAGGTTGCATTTTTTGCTTGCTTATTTCCCAACTCTGCTTTGAGTCCTGTAACATTGGTTTCATTTGCATTCACTTTTTCCTCCAAGTCTTTAAACTGGGACTCCACCACTGCCAGTCTGTGATTGGTTTCTTTGCCGTTCTCCTGGATATTGTGCAGAAGGGCCATGATCTGGGGATTAGGAACTTCACTCATTCATGACTCAGTTGATGCTGAAGGGCCCGGGCCCGGATCTGCTGCCCGTGAGGTAGGTGGTGTGGAAAGAAAGGCCTCAGTATGTTGAGCAGAGTGTTTATGATCCTTCTTCGAACTCATTTTGTGGTCGGTATTCCTTCCAGCACTGGCTATAGCATTTTTGAACAGTCAGATCTCCAGTAACTAGGAAGAATTTAGTTTTTAAACCACAACCTATCAGGATCTTTGACTTAAGCAGCCGCCATGTTGGATGCTCAGCAGCGCCCCCTACTTTTCAGTTTTAATGTACATTGGGTACTGTACTCCTGCAAAATACTCCAAAGTAGCAAAATCTGATAGCTGTTCGCAACTGTCAGATTTTGCTGCCCTCACAGTAAGTAGCACCCAGAACATCAGCACCACTTAACAGCTGCCATCTCATCACTGCAAGCACTTTATTCCAACTTTGTTTTATTTACTTTTCAGTTTTACTGTGCATTGGTTCCTCATTCCCTTGAAATACTCCCAGGCAGCAAAATCTGATAGCTATTTACATCTGTTAGATTTCACTACCCTCACAGTGAGTAGCACCCAGAACACCAGCACCACATAACAGTTGCCATCACATCACTGAACAACCTTTATTTTGACTATGTTTTATTTACTTTTCAGTTTTAATGTACATTGGATACCATATTTTCTCAAAATCCCCCAAGGTAGCAAAATCTGATAGCTATTCACAACTGTTAGATTTTGCGATCCTAAGAGTAAGCAGCACCCAGAACACCAGAGCCACATAAGAACTGCCATGACATTGCTACACAAGTTTATTTAAACTTTCTTTTAAAAATGTTCAGTTTTATTGTACATTAGGTACCCAATTCCCTCAAAATCCCCCCGGTAGCAAAATCTGATAGCTATTTGCTTCTGTCAGATTTCGTTACTACAACATTTATTTTATTTACTTTTCAGTTTTAATGTACATTGGGTACCCCATTCCCACAATATACTCCCAGGCAGCAAAATCTGTAGCTATTTGCATCTGTCAGATTTTGCTACCCTCAGAGTAAGCAGTACCCAGAACACCAGAACCACTTAAGAGCTGCCATCACATCACTGCACAAGCTTTATTTAAACTTTCTTTTAAAACTTTTCAGTTTTACTGTACATTGGGTACTCCATTCTCTCGAAATACCCCCAGGCAGCAAAATCCGATATCCATTCATAGCTGTCAGATTTTGCTACCTTTAGGCTAAGCAGCACCCAGAACTCTGCAACCACATAATAGCTTCCCTTACATCACTGTAGAAGCTTTATTTCAACTTTGTTTTATTTACCTTTCAGGTTCCCATGTCTGGTACTCACCCCCAAATATCATGGCCAGCTCCTGCAACATGCCTGCAGCTGCCCCCACTAACACGGTCAGCTCCCCACTCATATGCCCGGTCCCTTCCACTGCCAACATGGCCAGTTCACCACACCTACATCTGGCTTCTCCTACAATGGCCAGCATCCCCCACCAAGATACACACAGCCTGCTCCCCAAAGCCATATACAGTCCGCTCCACCCTACCCACATAAATGCACACACACACACACACACACAAACACACACACTCACACTCTCTGAAAGAATATAGCTAATGAGTCCTCATTCCTCAGTGAGTCTCTCTCCATCCAAGCATCCCGCTCCTCCGAAACAACAACAGTCAGCTCCCTCAGCCACTGCAGCAATATAAACAGCCCCTAAATCACAACAAGGCCAGTCTCCTCTCCCTCTCTCAGTGCTTTTTAGCCAGTGGCACTGGTGTTGGCACAAATGGCTCAGTAGAGCCATGCCCCCCCCCCAACCTTTTAGCCATGGTTGCACACCTGACAATCAAGATTCACCACCAAGCAGCGGACAGCATCAGCTTCTGTCTGCAGTTCCCATTTGTGTTTTCTAGCAGACAGAGGTAGAAGCAGACAGACATGCCCTCCCACCCACCTGTGCCTTGTTCAACTGTATAGGCACTGAAACTTGATAGACACCTGGAACTTCCTGTTCGGGTGAAGGAATGGCAGGACTACAAGGCCACATATATAGGGGCCTAGATTGTGGACAAACACACAGCACTGCAGTAAGAAAAAGGATAAAACAAACAAACAAAAAAAACTATCATGCTGGGAGTGGTGCAATAGAGTGGCTATGGGGCGGCAGTCTTCAGGGAGGACCTTCTAGATACTGCTGTGCTGCCCCATCTGTAAGCACCTCTCTGTGCTGAGGGTGGAGGTTACTAGTCCCTGAGCCAAGTTGGCTAGGGTTCTGGGAACCTCTGGCCCCACCGAGGGACCACAAAGTCTGCCGTCACTTCCTCGAAGGTTGCCTAGCAGGAGGAATGGATGGGCTATGGTGGGCTCAGGAAGGGTGAGAACAGTGGAACAGAGGCACATTCCCAAGCTGATTAAACTACAGATCTCCTACGTCATCTTGGCGGAATGGGAAGGTCCCACAGTGCCACCTGAAGTAGTCACCATGGAGGATGTGTGGGTCCTCCACGATGGAGCCCCAAGGGTGGGCAGCAGGTTACCCCAGAGTAGGAGGAAACAAATCCTGTTTGCGGACTCCATCCTTAGAGTCACAGAGTTGGGGTCAGGCAGTGGGGGGGGATAGAGGGAGGTTAAGTGCTTAGCCAGAGGCACAGCTCAGAGGGACGATGAGTGGATCCTGAGGATCACAAGGGCAGTAGCAAGGAAGGAGGAGCTGGATGTCATTGTCCATGTGGGGACAAATGACCTGGCAAGGTATGTGGCAGGGATTGGAACAGTGCAGGAGAAATTTAGAGAGTTGAAGAGGGGTCTTAGGCAGGTAGTACACTCTGACATTTTCAGAGGTTCTGCCTGTCTATGGCAAAGGGGAGGCTAGGAAACTCTGCACCAGGGATTTCAACGCATGGTTGAAGGAATGGTGTGGAGAGGAGGGTTTCAGCTTCATTGTGGACTAGGGCCCCACATGGAGGGATAAGGGCCTATACAGGGGTGATGGCCTCCATCTATCTAGAGAGGGAACCAAGGTCCTTAGTGAATGGTTTAAATGCTTCACTGGCAAACATTTAAACTAGCCGTGGGGAGAGGCGGAAAGAGGTAGGGAAATGAAAAATGTCCTTCCCCATAGGCTCACAAGGAAAGTAATGTGAAAAAATTAGGGAGAGACAACCAGAAAGGGAACAAATAACAATGACTGCCAGGGGGTGAAAGACAAGAATAAAACTAAAAAATATAGAAGACGCATGGGGATGGGAGGGCAAAAGGGAAAAAGGGTAGAGGATGGCAGGTTGGCAACTTAACTGGGAGACCCATATGTGTAAATTCCTGAAGTCTGTGCAACATGATGGCAGAACTAGAGTCTACAATGCCGGAAGCAGACCTGGACATAGTCGCCATCACAGAGACCTGATACAATGTAAACCAGGACTGGGAAGTGGCCATACCAGGTTATACTGTGTTCAGAAAGGACAGGGTAGGTAGAAATGGGAGAGGAGTGGCTCTTTATTTAAGGGATGGAATAAAGGCCAAGGAAATACAGGGGGAACAGGGAGGGGGGAGATACTTTGGGTCACTCTGTAGAGAAGTGTAGCCCCTCTCTGGCATCGATTTGGAGAGGGCCACAACCCCTGCCTTGAGGGCCTGACCAAGGGCAAGGGGCCTGGGTTCCCATAGCTGACCTAAGGGTTTTTTCCCCAAAAGCTAAAACAAAATGGTGGTGCCTCCACCCAGAGTACAGATTTAGTGGGTCTGATTACCTGCAGTACAACCCCCTGGGATGTTCCTCAACAGTTACTCCAACATGGACTTACCAAGATTCGAACCTCCCCACATTCAGTTATAACATTTAACTTGTCATTTCATCCAACAACATGCTCACTAAAATTAGGCTCTGGATTCATCTCTGCTGCAAAACAATAACATCCAGTTTATTTACAGAGGGGAGGGCTTAGGATGGGGTAAATGGAATACAGTTCAAACATTTTTAATATTTGCATTTCCCCAGAATCACATTTCCCTTTCTGATTCAATCCCATATTGTAATCATTGCAGCCACCAGGTTTATCTATCTAACTGCTGCAGATGTACTCAAACCCAGACCTACAGGTCCCAGTCCATCTTATAGCCCCAAAGTCCTATCACTGGGTACCCAGATTTAAGTTGCAGGCTTGAGGTGCAGCTGGTAGCTGGCGTTGGTGCATTTGAAGAATTTCACCTTTTTACATCCTTGCCCTTTTCTAAACCTTGGCTCTATGTCCAGCCCCGGCATGCGTGCTTAAGCTATTTACAGTCCCCGGGTGCAGGGTAATTCCTGTGGTTTACTCACAGTTCTGCAGAATCAGTCCTTAGCTGGCACACTTCACTGAATTCCTGGGGACTGATGGATCACAGACAGTACCAGGCACAATGCTTGAACAGGGGGTACAGAGGCTACAGCTTGCTCTCTCTTTCTCTTAGTAGCAGATCTTGCAACTTGTCCCCTTCAGCCCATTACAGGCCCTGTTGCAGGGCATGTGCACAAGGCTTGCCATCCACAGATGACCCAGACCCGGGAGTAGCCCCACAGCCCAGCTCCCTATGATCAGAGTGCCCTAGCACTCAGGTACAAGACCCATGATCCCCTGCTGTGCCAGACCCCACTAGGTGGGGGTTAGTGAGTTCCCCACCTGGCCCTGGGTGTCAGCAGAAACATTCAGCACATTCTCTTCTGCTTCTCTCTCTTTCTCTTTCCTGACACGGAGTGTAGCCACAGCAATCTGTTTCTCTCTGTTCCTTGCTGTATCTCAGGAGCAGACAACAGGCACCCGACCCAGAAAGGCACCTGTCCACCCTTCTGCTTTCACAGTCTCTCAACTTTAACGCAGCCACATTCTCGCTCTGGCTCATACATATCATCTGCACTCAAAGTCCCTTTTCTCACCGTGCAGGTACATAGCAATTCTCCAAGCTGAAGAGGCTCACTCTTTCTTTTCTTCTCTCAGCACATTTACATTTTCCTGCTCTCCATAATTCCTCTGCATTCCAATCTTTTCCCAGGCTGAGATACAACCTTTGTCCTTTTCACAGGCTCAGGACACAACCTTCATCCTTTTTCCAGGTGCTGGATGCAACCTTTGTCTTTTTTTCAGGCTCAAGATACAACTTTTGCCCTTTTCCCAAGTTCAGGACACAACCTCCTCTCTTGTCTTCTTTATCTCACCACTGTGGTGCAATTTCAGAGCACCACAGAACGTTCAGCATCCTGCAGCTTTCCTTTTCTTTTTTTTTATAATTTAAAGTTTATTCATACATTTTCCACCATAAAAGGCAGCATACAGAGAAAACTGATAGAGATTCATTGATACATAGTGAAAGGATGCTGCCCCCCCTCCCCAACCTCCCCTTACTGCAGTAACCCATCTCAATACCCGTGGATGCCGAGTCTCTAACCAAAAACCATATAAAAGCAAACCCTAGTATAGGTTTAGTTTGGAATCAGAGAGATTAGTGAGTGAAGGGGATCCCAAATTCTAGTATAAACTGCCAGACTATTGTGCAGACTGGCTATTGCTTTTTCCGTGCGCAAGTTGGATAATACGTCTCTTACCCATTCCTGGAAAGAAGGGGAGGACCTGTCTTTCCAGTGATGGAGGATTATTTTCTTAGCTGACAGGGCAACCATGGAAATATGAAATTTGCATACTCTAACTCTAGTAGAGGACAGGTCCCCTAACACACGTATCTCAGGGGTAAAATATTCTTGGAGGCCCAACAAGGGGTCTAAAGAAGTTTGGATTGAAACCCATAAGGTGGAGATTCTTGGACAAAACCAAAGCATATGAAAAAGTGTGCCCTCATCCTGTGAACATTTGTTGCACTTGTTTGAGTCTAGGTACCCCACCTGTGAAGTTTGGCCGGGGAGTAATATAAGTTGTGCAATACGTGATATTGCATGAGTCGCAATCTATCTTGAGAAATAAATTTATGACATGACTTCCAGAAAGAATGCCAATCCAGCTGAAGGTGAGGGAAAAAATTACTCCAAAATCTTGATGGCCCAAATGGACCCCCGAACTTTTTATGAAACAATACCTGATATAGTTTAGAAAATGCACCAGGAGAGCCAGAGAGTGGGGATACCTCGGGTATCAGGGAAGAGATATTCTGAGAAGGAGGAGTGCTACCCAGGGTAATTACAAGTAAGTGTTTCAATTGCAGGACTTTAAAATAGGAAGAAGGCGGGATGAGAAATTTCCTGACCATCTCTTCCACTGATAACCAATGCCCCCCACCATCAGTAAAAGCCAAGAGCTTCCCCTCTCCCAGTTGAGGCAACCAAAGATGGGAAATTTGACTCTTGTTAATAGTAAATGATGGAGAGTTCCAGATAGACTGGGCCAGGTCCAGGTGGGGGGACTAATGCAAAAAGGAACATATCTGTGAGTAGATCTTTAAGGAGGTCCTTATCGTGGAACATTCTACGGCCACACTTACTTGGGATAACCTCAGAAAAAATAACGCGAGAGGATCTAGATTTTTGTCATTGATTGCATCCAATTCTATTTTGAGCCAGATAGGTTGCATTTCTTCTGGGCCGGGAAATAGCCACCGCGAGCATTTCGCAAGATGACTAGCCCAATGATATATAGCCAGATGGGGGATTCGCGGCCCCTCCTCCAATTTTGGGGCTGCCAGCTTATGATAAGCCAAACCGGGATACCTGTTGGCCCAGATCAACCTAGTAAAAACACCATGTACCTTTTTGAACCAGAGTAAAGGAATAAAGGCGTTGAGAAGGGACAACGGGTAGAAAATCCTAGGAGATATGTTCATCTTAATTATGTTAACCCGGCCCCACAGAGAAGTAGGGAGTTTAGACCACCTCTCAAGGTCATGCGTAATCCCCTGCAATAAGGAGTCTAAATTTTCCTTGAACCATGTTAGGGGGTTATGAGAAAGTTTGATACCCAGATATTTGAATGACCTGGGTGTCCAACATAGCCCAAAAGGGCTAATGTCAGTTTTGAAAACTTTGTGGTTTAATGGGAAAAATAGGGACTTACTGGCATTCAATTTGTAGTTGGACAGAGCACTAAAACTTACTACTTCCCTTAGTAAGGCCGGGACGGAGGATACCGGGTGGGACAGATGGATTAACAGGTCATCTGCATATGCAGTGACTTTGACTTTGTGCCGCCCAATTCTCACCCCTTGTATGGAATCATTATTGAGAATATTTTGAATAAGAGGTTCTAGATATAAGTTAAATAATAGAGGGGAAAGGGGGCATCCCTGTCTAGTACCTGAGTGAAGCGAGAAAGAATGGGAAAAGGCCTGATTCGCGGAAATTCTTGCCAAGGGAATTTTATAAAGGGCGGCGATCCAGGAGATAAACAGAGAGGGGAAGTGGAAGGCCTCCAGAGTGCGGAACAAGAAATTCCAGTTCACACAGTCGAATGCCTTCTCGGCATCCAGGGAAACCAAGCCCGCAGGGAACTCTGCATCTCTGGTAGACGAGAAGACATGTGACAGGGTGCGTAAATGATCAGCAGATGAGCGCCCTTTCATAAATCCAACCTGGTTTGTACCTATTAACCCAGGAAGAACCACTGCTAACCTATTAGCCAGAATTTTAGAGAGAATCTTAATATCCTGGTTTAAAAGCGAGATAGGTCTGTAACTTTGAACCAGTTCGAGATCTTTATCAGGTTTAGGAAGCAAGACAATCAGGGCCTCATAGAGATATGGATCTGTCTCCACCCCAGATAGGATTTTCTGAAATAAGCGACCAAGTATTGGTAAGAGGAGGTCTCAAAAGACCTTGTAAAATAAAGTAGAAAATCCATCTGGACCAGGGACCTTGTAGGCAGGCAGCTCACTAATAACCTTAGCAATTTCCTCCTGGGAAATAGGGACAACCAGGGCGTCACTACACCGGCCAGAGAGAGGGGGCAAATGGGAGTCCCTTAGATAACCCTCTATGTCTTCAGGACGGGGGGGGGCTCCATGTCGCTATACAATTTAGAATAATAAGCAGCAAATTCTTGAGCTATCTCAGTGGGAGACACCTTAAGAGATCATCTGCCACTGACCTGATGGGCGTGATAAATCTCATTGATTCCTGTTGTTTAATACGCAGTGCCAGTAAATGTCCCGCTTTCTCCCCCTGATCAGTGTAATTAGCCCTGGTCCGAATAATGGCTAGTTCTGCTTTCTCTTGATGTAACCCCAAGTATTTATCCTTTAACTTCAAGAGTTTCCAAGTATCCTCATCTGGAGGATTGGCCGGAAGATTAACTTCCAGAGATCTGATTTGGGTTAATAAGGATTTTAGTTCCTTCTCCCGCTCTCTTTTCCTACCCTAAGTATCCCTCTCATGAAAGCTTTGAAGGCCCCCCACAAGATATCAGGTTTTGCACTATCTAAAGGATTTAATGAAAAAAAGGATTCTATTTGTTCCCTTATAAGTTTGCAACATTTAACATCTTTAAGGAGCTGGTCATTGAGTTTCTATCTAGTTTCCCTATTAGATGAATTGAGCAGTACCAAATTGCATACTACTAGTGAGTGATCGGAGATTGGGCCGGGTTGAATCGAGGAGGTCTTCACCCCGGGCAGGAGGCACTGAGAAATGAGTAAATAGTCAATGCGGGACTGCGAGCCATGTGCCATAGACCTAAAGGTAAACTCCCTAGAATCCGGGTGTAAAACATGCCAGACATCGCAGAGCCTACATTGATCTAATAAATCCCTACATGCCTTCTGTCCGGGGGTAGCCCCACCCAGGCCACTGCCCAGTCTGTCTAAGTAAGGATCAAGTACTTGATTGAAATCTCCCCCTAAAATAATTTTAATGGGAAGCATTGGGAGAATAATAGATATAAGCCTCATAAAAAATCCAGGGTCATCCTGATTAGGTCCATAAACACAGCCCAATAATATTGGGACGGACCAAAGGGTACCTTTAACCAGGATAAACCTACCCTCAGTATCATTAATCACTTGTATGGAAACAAATGAAATACTCCTGTTAATCATGAGCATGACCCCGCAACTGTTTGTGGTGCCCTGGGCACTATAAATTAATCCCACCTGTTGCCTCCTTAATTGCAAAGCTTCCGCTTCTAATAGATGGGTTTCATGCAAAAAGGTTATCTGTGAACTGAACAAACTTAAATGTCTGAGAACCCGATATTGTTTGTGTTGCTTTCTGATCCCCTTAACATTCCAAGACGCAAATGTTAGCTCATTAACCATCTAGGAAAAGTAATTGAACTAAAATAATTACTCTCAGCACTCGAGATGTATATCCCCTTTACATGTTTCCCCAGGGTTACTGCAGTAACGCCCACCCTCCTTCCTAGCCCCCCCAAAAATAGAAACCACCCATCCCCTCTACCCCCACCCTCGAACCATGCCCCAAACCCCACCCACACTCCCCCACCAAACTGTCACAAACAACGTTCAGCACAGTACTGGTTCTAATCCCTCTACTCCCAACCCCCGATAATGAACCCAGACAGCTAGCGCTATTGCACACAAATCACAGTCTGTATAAACCAAACACTGCGAGTTATACCCCAAATGAAAGAGAATGGTCCTGGGCCTTCACCTCAATCCAACCAGAGCATGGACATAAGAGAATTTGTTATAGAGGGACCATAGGGAGACCACTTCACCACCCAGGTGTTCGTGATAACCTGGATTGAGACAAGAAGCACAGGATGAGCCACCTGTAACCAGAACTGGACCAGAAACCCCTAAAGGGAAACATACCCCAGCTCGTATTGAAAGCAGGAATTGAGATGGGAAAAGCTGGGATCACTCCACCAGAAGGGAAGGCATAGTAACTGCCTCTACCCACAACGAGCCTATATCCGATGCACAGGTCCTCCCTGCAAAATTGAGAGTACTGTGCACCAATTAAATAGTAAAACACTGCTAAGTCCTCCTCGAGTAGTGCTTCCTCGTGAATTCCCAAAGGTTGGAACGCCCCTAGTGCCCAATTCCCTGACCCGACTAAATGAAAATCAGGAATGGAGAAAGCCCAGGACCATCCCAGCACCAATCCAAACAAGGAAAAATGAGAAACTATCCCTCAGCCAATTGAACTAGGCTCTTTCAGCCCCCAACAAAAGTAGCTGCCAAAACGTGGCACACAAATCCCCCCCTGAGAAGGCCTCAAACTCAAGTGTCCACTGCTTCAGACCATCATGGGCCCATTATGAGATGGAAAGAAAAGAAAAGTCGAGGCGATCTGCAATATTCCCCCCAGTCCAAAGCGGTAGATGCAATTTCCCAAGTCTTCACAGTTGGAAGATTTCTCTAAGGGAAAAAACGAAAGTCCAAACTCTCTACTCCATGTAGTACTCCATACTGCACCACAACCATTCAAGAGTCCTTAAAGAGATCTGGCAACATGGATTTAAGGCTCCTCAACGCCTCTTCAGGGTCTATGTAGCTTTTCCAGGATCCATTAATTGAAATCTGTAGTCTGGCCGGATAACCCATCCTAAACTTCAAGCCTGCTGCAATTAGCTTAGAAACAATAGGGTGGAACGCTTTGCATTTCAAGCGAACTGAGATGGGTAGATCTTGTGAGATTCTCAGCTTTATATGTTCCCAGCGAACCTCTTACAAAGCTCACACTTTTTGCAGGGAATGCCGTCTCTCCAAATAATTCAAAAACTGGCACACAATAGGGCAGGGGGATCCTGTGGGGATTGTTTAGGCCGTAAAGCCCTGTGGGCATGCTCTATAAAATAGCCGGGGCCGAATGGAGATGGGCCAGCCACCCTCTCAACCAGATTCTGAACAAATGCCACAATATATTGGCCTTCCTCTCCCTCCAGTAAACCGAGGATCACTACGTTATTTCTTCGGCTCCGACCCTCTAGGTCCTCAAGCTTAGCTTCAAAATGAGACAGTTTCTGGTGCATCAAAACCAAATCAGGGTCGAGACTACTAATTCTTTTCTCAATAGAAGCAATTTGGGCTGTATTATCAGACACAGACACCGAGAGTTCATCCAGCTTTCTAGATAGCGATTTCAAATCCATTGCCATATCCTTCATTTCTTCTCGAAAGGGTTTAAACTCCTCAAGAAATCTGGAAAGCGTTAAAGGCTCCTGATCACCACTTTGGCTCGGAGGATCAGGCCCAGAACCACCCAAGGCCCTGGATTTCTTAGGGGCCTTCTCAGGAGTTGCTGGAGGGGTATGCTTCTGTGGGGCTTTCTTCATGTAAGCCTCCATCCGTCCGAGATATAACCAAACCAAAGTGCCACAGCTATTACACAACGTTAGATCTCAAAAACAAGAGAAAATAGTGAGTTAGACCACCAAAATGGGATAAAATAATAAACGGGAGGCAGGAGCTTCTTGAGGGAGCTGCTACTCAGCACTCTGCATCACGTGATCTCATCTGCAGCTTTCCTTTTCTCTCTCTCTCTCTCTCCAGCTTCTTCTTTGCTGATTGGGCAGGCAGTCCCTGCCCCGGGGGGACAAATTGCTGGTAGGCCCCAGGCAGGCCCATCCTGCAGCCTCATTCTCTCCAGGAGCAAGAGCCCACCTCCTGCTGGAGAAGCTCTCATCAAACTGACTCAAACTCCAACTGTCCTTGGCTTTTGGGATCCCTTTCCTCACTCCACATTGGTTGGATTCACTGTTCTTAAGCAAAAATTAATATGTATGAGGCTCCCTCGAGGCCTCATTGGTGCAGAAAAAGGTGCCTAAACATTCACCAGTATTTTCCCCCAAAAGTTCTTTCAATCAGTCCCAGAGTCCCTGGCAAGAATCCTGGCTCTGTGGTTGGCTGGCTGGTGTCATATGGCTGTGTATCATGGTGGCTGGATGTAAACAGTGTCCACAGTTTATACAGTGTCCCAAAATCAGTGTGTCTGCAGCCAAACTATACTTTTTCCCCACACAGCTGTAGCCACCCCTGTGCCCTCGAAAGCAATTCATACACCTGAACAGCTTCACTTTGCCCTTTCCCAGTCGCTGCTGCCTTTCTGTTTAGCCCCTAGGCAGCTCACACACATAGCCCCACTTTATTCCCTGGCTGCAGTTTGTGAACACTTATTTTCCCCATGGACTGGCAGCCTCTCCATTTTCCTTTCACACCATATCTTTATTTATTTAATTCATCAACCTTTTCCCCTGTCCTAGTGCCATCTCTTCATTTTGCCCCAGTGCTAGACAGGACCAGATACCTCAAAGGGACACCACCTCATGAATATTAATAAGGAGGCTTCCAAATGCTGTAACGTGATTGGCAGCTTTATAAAATAGAATTTCTTTCTCCCAGTTGCCTCTCCCTTTCAGCTAAGGTCTCAGGTCCCTCTCTTACTCTGTACTGGGACTGGGACCACCGGAGAGGCAAACCCAACTGGCCACAAACGTCCACACAAAAATGAGCTTCTGCACAAGCGTGAAAACCTCTGGCACTGCAGTGCCATGTCTCCAACTGGCAGCTCCACAAACCAGCTCCTCCGGCCCCACTCTTTCTGAAAAGCAATGCGGGGGCCGGCAGGAGAGACACAAAACACATGGGGGCAAGCCAGGAAACCCCAAAAAAGATGGGGGGGTGGGACCAAAACCCCCAGGAAATGAGCCTTTTGGGGGGTCTCACAGAAGGAAAGGGGCAGCTATTCAAATAGGAGTGATTTACAGACCTACAACATGGGGGGGAGGATAAGGAAATTACAGAAGCAATCCTAAGGATGGCTCACAAGGGGGAGGTATTACCGGTAGGTGATTTCAACCTACTGGATGTGGATTGGAGCCTCCCCACCACAACTACAGCCAGGAGTAGAACATCCTAGATACCCTAAAGGGATGTTCTTCAGGCAACTAGTAATGGAACCTGCTTGAGAGGGGGTGTTATTGAAGCTAGTACTGTTAAACAGGGACAGTGTGACTGCTGTTACAGTGGGGGACCACCTGGAGATCAGTGATCACCGCACAGTGTGGTTTGTTATAAGTTCTGGGTCAGAATGAAATCACACAAGGATAAAGGCAGTCTTTCAATTAACAGAGGGAGGTGGACCTTGCTTTACGTGTGTTACAATTGTTAAGATTTTCAGTGCAGGAAGAGTTTAAACACACAGGGACTGAATACTGTTTACTGTGTCTGTCCTTATGCACAGCTGACGTGTTTTGGTGCTGACTACTTTCAGAGCACAAGTCACCAGGCTGTTTTGGGGTTGGGGAGGTTTACCTGTGTCTGACTTGGATGTTTGGATTTTTCTCTGTTTGATTAGCAGGGTATTTTCTCTGTCAAACTGTCGTGTAGGGCATCTTGCTGACAGGAAGGCACTCATCGCAGCGGTAGGTCAGAGCTTTTAGCTGATTGTTTCGTAAGGGCACAGTTTAGGCCCAAACCCTTCCCACCCCTCACCCCACCCACCCCTGGAAATAGCTCCTTTATACCTGGGGTTCTGACATCATTTCCTCAAGAGGACAAGGTGCATATCACTGTCATATCCTCTCTAGCACACTGCACTGACAATATAACCATACACATTATATAATACATATATTTCTATATAACAAACCAATCACACACACACAAAAAGAAAATCTAAACAAGGTAGACAGACATGTGGGGAGTAGTGCAATGTAATGGCTATGGGGAAGCAGTCTTCTGGGAGTCTTTCTGGAGGCTGAGATGCTGCCCTGTTTGCAGATAACTATCTGCCCTGAGGGAGGAAGTTGCCCATCTTCAGGCTGCACTGGACAGTAGTAAGGGAACCTCCCCCATCCAGGGAGCACCAGAGCCACCACCACTATCTCAGAGGTTGCGAAGAAGCACAGCAGTTGGACCACAGTGGGCTCAGAGAGGGTAAGGGTGGTGGAACAGAGGCACACCCAGTCAGTTGTTCCACTCCACAATCCATACACCACTCTGGGGGAGCATAGTTCCCCTATGGATGCAGCCGCAGAGGAGACTAAGGAGGTTGCAGACAACTGTCACAAGGGAGGCCCTCAGGAAGGAGGCAGAGGGCACCACAGGGAAAGGAAGCAGCTCCTGGTGGGGGACTCAATTATTAGCAGGGAAAACTGAAGTAAGGTGCCTGCCTGGTGCCATGGCTTGGAGGGACAGGAAGCGCATCCTTAGGATCACGAGAACAGTTGCACGGGAGTCTGAGCTGGTCGTCATTTTTCACCTAGGGACAAATGACTTGGCACATCATGAGATTAGAGCAGTGCAGAAGGACTTTGTAGAGTTGGGGAGGGGCCTAAGACAAGTAGCACACACAGTATCCTTCTCAGAAGTGCTGCCTGTCAGTGGCATGGGTGAGGCGAGGGTATCTTGCACCATGCAGTTTAACGAATGGTTGAAAAAATGGTGTGGAGCACAGGGGTTTGGCTTCATTGGGGACTGGGGTTCCACATGGAGGAACACTAGCCTATACTGGCAGGATGGTCTGCATCTGTCCAGGAAGGGAACAAGTCTTTTGGGTAATCGGTTTAAATGCTTCTTTGGCAAGCTTTTAAACTAGTCAAGGGGGGAGGCACTGATAAGCAGCAGGAAAATCCCAGCCTCCCCCTACAAAACAGGCTACTAAAGGAGAATAAGACCAAGGTAGAAAGGTCAGTGGGGGATGCTGCTACAGAAGGTAAAGCCATCAAAAAATGGAGAGCAATGAATACCAATGCCCGTAGTCTGGGTAACAAGCTTCCTGAATTAGTGGTCTTGATGGAGGAGGAACATCTGGATATCGTGGCAGTCAAAGAAACATGGTACACACAGAACCATGACTGGGACATAAACATACCAGGATACACTATCTACAGGAGGGACAGGAAGGGTAAAAGAGGAGGAGGAGGAGGAGGAGCTCTCTATATAAGGGAAGGAATCAAAGCAACGGAACAAAAGGGTAAACAGTGAGGAGAAGAAGCACTGTGGGTCAATTTGGAGGCAGGCAATGGCACCACAATCTGCACGGGGGTTGTATACTGACCCCCTCTCAGGTGGAGGAAATGGACAAGGAAATGATAGAAAGTATACTTAGAATGGCAGATAAAGGGGAGATATTGCTGATGGGTGATCTGAATATACCAGATGTTAACTGGAGTGCAGTTTCAGCAGCCACTTCTAAGAGTGGGGTTATTCTAGATGCCCTACAGGGGACATGCCTCAGACAACTAGTATTGGAACCCACTCAAGAAGGAGCAATCTTAGACCTGGTTCTCTCAAATGGAGATGGAAAGAGGATCACAGATGTAGAAGTGGGTAGCCATCTTGGAACTAGCAACCATCGAACAGTATGGTTCACAATAAACAGCAATAGAGTCAAGCCATACAAAGGCAAAAGTACTGGACTTCAGGAGGGCTGACTTTGCCAAAATGGGTGAGTGCCTAAGGAATGCACTAGCAAATGGGCAGGAAGGAGGGGTGGAAGAACAATGGGGAATAATAAAAACTGCCATCACAGAGGTAACAAGCCTTTGTGAAGCAAATAAACAAAACAAAATGATGTAAGAAACCACTATGGTTCTCAAAGGAGGTGGCAGTGAAGGTTCAAGAGAAAAAGAAAGCATTCAGAAAGTACAAGGAATCTCAGAAGGAGAAAGACAGAGAATTGTATCAGTTAAAGCAAAAGGAAGCTGGGAAGGCAGTCAGAACAGCAAAGGCCTGAACCGAGGAAAAGATAGCCATCTCAGTTAAGAAGGGGGATAAAACCTTTTTTAGGTACATCAGGGAGGGAAGGAAGACTAAGGGAGGGATAGTGAGGCTTAATAAAGGGGACCGGGGCAGAGGGTGACGGTGAAAAGGCAGAGACACTAAACAAATATTTTTGCTCAGCATTTACAAATGAAGAGGGGGAGGTACCTAAAACAAACAATAGAAACACTCTGGATACAGAAGTTGATACCAGCCCATTTACAGAAGAAAGGGTTCTGAAGAACTCTTAAAACTGAAAGGTGGACAAAGCAATGGGGCCTGATGGTTCATCCCAGAATTCTAAAAGAACTAAGGGTGGAACTAGTGACACCACTGACTACCCTCTTTAACAAATCATGGGAGGATGAGGTGGTACCTGAGGACTGGAGGAGGGCAGATGTGATTCCCCTTCACAAAAGTGGGAGCAGGGCAGAAGCAGGAAACTTCAGACATGTTAGTTTAACCTCAGTGATAGGGAAAATGATGGAATCACTTCTGAAGGAAAGAATTGTCAAGTACATAGAAGCCAGAGGGGCACAGTACCCAAGGCAGCATGGATTCACAGCGGGAAGGTCATGCCAGATGAATCTAATAGATTTCTTTGACTGGGTGACCAAAGTAGTAGATCAGGGAGGGGCTGTGGACATGGCCTACCTAGACTTTAGCAAGACATTTGACTCAGTCCCACACAAAAGATTAATATACAAGTTAGCCAGCCTGGGAGTGGGTCCCAAGATGATAGCCTGGGTAAAGAATTGGCTGGAGAATAGGACACAGAGGGTAATAGTAAATGGAATCCACTCTGAAGATGGGGGGTTACTAGTGGGGTACCGCAGGGTTCAGTATTAGGACCAGTCCTCTTCAATGTCTTTATAAGCGACATTGCAGAGGACTGGAAGGAAAAGTATGTCTCTTTGCAGATGACACAAAGATCTGCAACAGAGTTAATGCACAAGGTGGGGTGGAAAGGATGAGAAGGGACTTGGCAAGGTTAGAGGAATGGTCAAATGTATGGCAGCTTAGATTCAATGCTGAGAAGTGTAAGGTAATGCACCTGGGAAATAAAAACCAAGGGGAAGAGTACACAATGGGGGGTGAGATACTAACAACAACAAAAATGGAAAGGGACCTGGGGGTAGTCATATCAGATGACTTAAAGGTGGGCAAGCAATGTGAGAGGGCAGTAAGGAAGGCTGGGGGATACTGGGATGCATAGGGAGAGTCATCACCAGTAGAAAACAGGAAGTTGTTATCCTCTGTACAGACAACTGGTGAGACCCCATCTGAGTACTGTGTGCAGTTCTGGAGACCCAGTCTCTGCAAGGACATAGACAAGATGAAAGCTGTCCAGAGGAAGGCAACTAAAATGGTGCAGGGTCTGTACCAGAAGACATATGAAGAGAGACTAAAGGAGCTTAATATGTATAGCCTCGCGGAAAGGAGGGAGAGCAGGGACATGATAGAAACTTTCAAGTACCTCAAGGGAATCAACAAAGTCCAAGAGGGTAGCATCTTTCAAAAAAAGAGGTGTGTAAGAACAAGGGGGCACAATTTGAAGATAGAGGTGGTGGGGCAGCTCAGAGGTAATGTAAGGAAGTATTTTTTCACAGAGAGGGTTGTGGATGCATGGAACGGCCTTCCTGAGGAGGTTGTGGAGTCAAAAACAGTGGTTGAATTCAAGCATGCATGGGACAGTCATAAGGCAATTCTAGGGGGTTGGGGTAGAAAGAAGTAGGCTGCTGGTTAACTAGGATCTGCAGCTTATCCATTAGGTAGGGAAATGGGTAGACTGGGTGGGCCAAGTGGTCCTTATCTGCCGTCAAATTCTATGTTCTATGTTTCTATGTTTCTGCAGGGAAGTATCCTGATTTGTACTCACGATACCTAAGCTGAGAACCGGATGGTGGATGTTCTTCTGGATTACCAGAACAACAAGGCATGGAGACCAAGTCCTTGTGACTGTACCCCACTGCAGTTGAGAACAAACGGATTTAGTCCGAGACAAGCTGGAGTTTGCTTCCAGCTTCAACACACAGCACACAGCACTGGGGATTGGAAATAGCGATTCCCCACAAGCATTACGCACATTCATATGTAAAAGGAAAGTACTATACCAGGCAGGCTGCTGCTCAATCCCGATCGCACTTACTGCAAAATACCTGGGAGCACACACAGCAGCTTCAGTTCCTGACAGATCAAGTGCGATTCAGCAATTTCTCCAGTCTTCTACAGGGTGAGCCTGGTTTCCACACTTCTGGTGCTTCTTTCTCCTCACAACTCAGATTCAGTCCAAACTGGCACTCACAAAGGCTGCGTACCAAAACTCAGGGCCTCACACGCGTTTCACTCAAGAAACAATACACCGCAGTAGCACAGAGCACCTTCTCTCTTCACAGTCACAACTGATCTAATCTTTCCAGTCACAGAGCAGGGCATTTCCTTTAGCTCCACACCATTCTGTTGGCTGGTTCGGCTGTCACTCACAATAAGACTCCCTATGTTGGTGGAAAAAGGCGCCAAGGTTAAAACTACATTTCCCAGAGTCACTGCCCATACAATCCCCTTGTGGCTGGCTCAAAACTGAGAGTCCAAGTTCTGATTTGTCCACAAGCTCCATTTTAGGGTCTCCCTAGCATCCTTTTTTTTTTTTTGAAATTTAAGTTTATTGATTTCACAATAACAAGAAGAACAACCAACAATACATGACAGAAATGCCATTCCAATCATATGTACAGTATAACGTAAAATACAAGAAGAAAAAAAAAACACAACCCCCCCAACCCACCACAACCGACCCCCCCACCATCCCCCAACCACCCTCCCTCCTTTTATTGAAGTTTAAATTTAATTGTAATTAAAAATGCAAAAGGAAAGATAGTATCAAACATATCTGGAACAACATTCAGGACATAAACATGTAAACAGCAAACATAGGAACAAAACCTCCCATCCTCCTTGGAGGTAAATCCCAAAGTATAGAAAAATACAAAATATCACCCAACCCCCAGAGGACCCTATGAAATATTTGACAACATAAACCGTGGCACCTCCCAACACCCCCATCCCTCAACCCAACCCCTCCTCCCAGGGTGCACCCACCATAAATTAGCACAGTAATAAACTAAAGATCTACTGACAATAACTCAAGCATAGCCACAAACAGACATAGGTATAGGTACATCAGGAAAATAAAGGAAAGCCCTGATTATAATGAGCTGACAGAGAAATGAGAACATAGATGAATGTGGACATAGGGACCAGGGTAACAATAAGAGAACCACTTTACTTCAGACAAAGAGCCTGTAGTTTACCCCATCTCCTGTGAAACAAATCCAACACGCCCTCTGAGGCTAGCAGTAAGCTTTTCGGATTGGAGATATGATAATAATTCAGTTAACCAATCAGCCAGTGATAGGCCAATTGGTCAGTCCAGTGTCTTAACACCATTTTTTAACAGCCATAGCCACCATGGCCATGTGATATCTCGCTCCACATTGTCAACCCGTGAAAAATCCCAAGGACACACACCTCAGGACTGAAAAATTGGACAGACCTAATAGAGGATCGAGATAACTTTTAATCTGAGACCACAACGGGGCCACTTTGGGACAGTCCCAAAACACATGAACAATATCTCCGTCCCCCTGCAAACACCTGAAACAGGTAGAATGGGGAACCTTCCCGAATTGGGATTGCTTAGCTGGGGTGTAATACAGATTATTAACAATGTAGTACTGAGTTAATCTGAACCTGTCCTGGGTATGGTATCTGTGAAGGTCCTTCCAGACTCCCGACCAGTCAGAAGAAATCCCGGGCAAGAGATAGTTCCAAACCTCCGAACGGCCACACCCCAGATGAATTATAATCCAGAAAAGAGTATATCAAAGAGACCGAGTGAGGCTGAGAGGCAAGTCTAACCACTTCAGAAAGAAAGGGGCAACATGGATTTCCGGGGAAGAGCCAAATCTTGATTGATTAAATGCCTCAGTTGATAGACCTTGAAAATAGATTGGTTAGAAATATGGAACTTCCAAGAATATCACCCGAGGAGAAGGAATTACCATTAAGAAGTTCCCAGACTGGCCTCATTGATTTGCGGGAGTCATTCAGGACCAATCCATGAATTACGTAATTTAATGTTGGGATTAGCAACTACCGGCTGCCCCAAATCCAATACAGTGGAGACTTGGAAGTGCCTCAGACATTGCCAGAGAACCGCAATAGCAGTCCTAATGACACTATCTGGGATCCATTTAGCAAGCAAGTTTGGGGGTAGATAAAAAAGAGCATGCTTATCAAACTGGATTGCAGCAAGGGAGAAACGCTCTAATTGAAGCCAGATAGGGCAGGACATATCCGGTTCAGCTGAGAACCACCTACCCAACCTAGAAAGATGGGCGGCCCAGTAGTACAACAGGAGATTAGGCAATCTGAGACCTCCTCGATCTTAGAGAGAGATAGTTTACCGTATGAGCAGCCTAACTGCTTTCTTGGACCAGATGAATTGAGAGAACAGTGTGTGAAACTGCTGAAAATAAGCAAAGGAAACTTAAGATTAACCAAATTCAATGGATAAAACACTCTGGGAGGATATTCATCTTGATCACATTAATCCGACCCCAAAGTGAGATGGGAAGAAGCAGACCAACGTTGAAGGTCCTGTGCAACGAATCCTAAGCCGGCTTAAGTTTAACTCCTTCAAGAGAGAGAGTCAGTAGAAAAAGGATCCTAAATATTTAATATACTTAGGAGCCCACTTCATGCCAAAGGATGAGAATTCAGCCTTAGTGGCATAAAGGTTAAGAGGAAAATTTCGGATTTGGAAACATTCAACCTATAGCCAGAGAGGTCCCAAACCTCTCAATCAGCCCTAAAACCTCCCTAAGAGACTCAACTGGTTCCACCAGATGTAAGAGGATATCATCGGCATACACTGAGAGGACCAGTTCTGTTTGACAAAGTAATTCCTTTGACCAAGGCCGAGGCTTAATCCTCCTGAGTAGCGGCTCCAAGTACAGATTGAATAAGAGAGCGAGTGGACAGCCCTGTCTAGTACCCATAAAGACGGAAAGGAAGAAAAACCCCATTACAGTATACTCTGGCAGAAGGAGGTTGTAAAACACCCTGATTATATTAACCAAAGCGGTGGAAGCCCATCCTCTCAAGGACAGCCCAGAGAAACCCCAGTGACACGATCAAAGCCTTTTCGGCGTCGAGAGACCAGTACCGCCCGGATGTGGAAGGATTGAGCATATTGCGAGATGTGCAGAGGGTCCTCAGATGATCAGCTGAGGATCTACCAGGCACAAACCCGCCTGCTCAGGACTCAGCAGTGTAGACCAAACCTTTTTAATGCGGTCAGCCAAGATCTTAGCAAGGATCTTCATATCATAGTTCTGGAGTGATATAGGTCTGTAGCTAGCTGGGTCCATAAGAACCTTGTCAGGTTTAGGAATTAACACAATGGTTGCCTCAAAAAGCGATGAGTCTACTTCGGAGGCCGAGGCCAGGTAGTTATAAAGCCTGAGGAGGGAAGGAACAAGGTCTTTAACGAAGGTCTTGTAGAAATTAGCTGGGAACCCATCAGGCCCCACCGTACGATCCGGAGCGAGAGAAGCAATAGCTCTCTCAACTTCCTCCTCAGAAATGGGAGTGGACAAAATAGCCCGCTGGGCCACAGACAGACAGGGATATCCATCTCATCTAAATAATTGTTTAAGTCAACAGCAGTCGACTTCTCAATTCACTGTACAACCTCACATAGAAATCTTGAAGACGTGAGCAATTTTCCGGGCGCAATGACAGCTTCCCAGAAGGGAGACTAGAGAAGGATAAGCCTAGAGCTTTCAAGTACCCGTAGACGCTGTGCCAACAGCTTGCCAGATTTTTCACCTTGGTCAATATACTTGGCCTGGGTCTTAATAAGAGCATATTCAATTTTCTCCCTCAAGAGATCCGTATATTTGTCCTTGACTACCAAAAGCTGTTTGAGATCAGTCAGGGAGGAAGTTGAGAGATATTTAGCCTCCAATTCCGAACCCTACCGATCAAAGCTAGAGTCAGCTAATCTCATCCTCTTTCTGAGGGAGGCCATCTTGATAAATTCGCCCCTCAGAAAACACTTAAGAGCTGACCAGACCAGATCAAATCTAGAAACAGAGTTGAGGTTCTCAGCCAAGAATATTGATATCAAAGATCCTATGTTAGCTACCATCTGCGGGTCCTTTAAAAGCTGCATATTCAGCCTCCAAACCGAGTCCCGTGAGTACTCACGATTAAGGGAAGCTTAATCCAGGCGACAGCGTGGTCAGAAAGAATAACTGGGTCAATGCCGGCTAAACCGAGCTAGAGAAAAGAGGCACTCATCAAGATCATATCTAGGCGGGATTTGGTAGCGTGAGATTGAGAGAGAAAGGTATAGGCTTGGAGAGAGGGGTTAGCAAGTCTCCAGGGATCGCATAATCCTAACAGTGATCTCAAATCCGAGAAGGCTCTATGGGCCGGAGAAGGTGGCCGCTTATCTCGAGGGTCTCTATCCAATGTCAACGAGCAGGGAAGGTTCCAATCTCCCCCCAGTATAAATTGAGCCGGGAGAAAACTAATCAACTTTTCCGTAAGAGATCTAAAAAAACTAGAATCTCCTCCAAATGGACCGTATATAGACCCCAAGACAACTTTTTCACCATTTAGGACCCCCTGAATCAGGACAAATCTCCCCTCCGCATCCGTCACCGTCTTCCGTGCCATGAATAAGACCTGCTTTTAATGAGAATAGCAACCCCTTACTGTAACTGGAGTTACCAGCCAGATAGGAGTAGGAGAAACCAGAGCAAGATAAAGTTGGTGTCCGACTGGGTGAGGTGTGTCTCCTGGAGGAAAAGAATGTCCACACAATAATGAGCAGTGTTGAAACATCTGGAGACGTTTTACCCTGTCCCGAAGTCCACCACATTCCACGAAGCAATTTTCAGGGACATTTTAACACTTTAAAAGCTGTGCACAGGCAAGATATAACCAAACAATCCTATAATTGAGAAGAAAGGTAGGTGCATCCCCCACAAAATACCCATTAAAACCATTATAATTAGCTCCCGAAAGGACCCATCCAGCGTACCTCCCCCTATCTTGAACCACAGACACCCCAGAAAAATAAAACTCAAGCTCAACAGGAAAGGCAGACAGCAGCCCACCTGACCCCCAACCAAATTTAGTCTCCCAGGTGTCTCATATAAGCCAGTCACTGATGAAACCCCCCCACATTAACACCTCTCATACAAAGAGTATTTAGCAAGCGGAACCGCCCCCAACCCCTAAACCCACGAAACCAAGAAAAGTATAAAAACCCATGGAACTATATACAAGGAAGACCAGAATGAATGTGTCATCCAGGCACAGTAAACTAGATCTGGTCCTCCATGTCCTATGAACCCCATGTCCCAGATGAGCATTGAGTACTCTATCCGAGCCAGAAGAACACCCATACCCCAAAACCAGTACCAGAAATCGACCTCGTCACCCGGAAGGGTTAGCCACCCCAATCTCAGGCTCGCGATAAGGCATCAGCGAGCAGCATCCACAGGCCATAGACCCCCCAGTCAGCCACCCGATACATACTCGAATCTGAGGAGGAAAAGGAAGGGGAAGAAGAGGAAAAGGGCAATGAGGGCCTGCGGTGGTAGGCAGTACCCAACCCCCGGACAAGCGGCAACAGAAAAGGTCAACGGTGAATACACACCGACACCAGCCCAGGCAGTTACCCCCAACTTTCCCCGATCATCCGAATACCATGTCCCCAAGAAAAAAAAACCACAAGCAAAAAAAAAGCCAATCCACTCACCCCACGATGAAAATGCCCAGAGGTCGCAGAGTATCCGGTAGGAAAAGCTCGGCTAACATTAAATCAGCGTAGGGGCACAGTTTCCAGGGGGGCCGGTTAAAAGACGAACCAAAGAAAGTCCGCTCCGCCAGAAGTCCCCTAGGAAACATCAGCCGTAAACTTGGTTCCTCCCTACCGATCAGAAAAAATGCAGAGGAAGACCCAGCCATTACCACCTCTCCGACTCAACAGCCAAAAGGAGGAAAAAGGGAATCGGACAAGGTAGGAGAGCAGCCTAAAGAGGATAAGGGGGAAGGGAAAAATAAGGGGGAGACCCATCCAGGGAGAATTAAGCGGGCACTTCCCAAGGGGTAGGGGGAGCAAGCGGCCTAGTCACCCCACGAGCAGGCTTGACCCCGGCCTACCACCAAATGAACAGCATAAAAAAAAAAAACCAACATTACAGAGGCAACCCAGGTACAGGTAGATAAACAATAACGTCCAACAGTCCACAAATAGGTGTCTTCATCCTGGTTTCCTGAAGAGATCCGGCAGCTTAGAAGCGAGTTCCTTCAAGGCCAGGTCAGGCGGCGATGTAGCTATAGAAATACCTCCAACAGTAATCTTGAGGGTTGCAGGGTATATCATCTTGAGCAGGATTGCGGCTGGAATCAATTTGGAACAACCTGATGAAAGCAGCCCTCTTCTCCCTCGTCTCCTTCGGAAGATCCTGTGCGATACGCAGCTTACTCGAGCCCCACAAGAACTCTTTGTGCTCTTTCGCCTTGATGAAAACGTGTTGGCGCTCCAAATAACTTAGAAATTTTACTATTATGGGCCGAGGAGTAGATCCCGGTGATACAGGGGGCTGATTGGCGAGGGCCCGACCACCTTTACCAAGAATTTCTGCAGGAAAGTGAGGATATCAGGCCCTTCCTCGAGCTCAGGGAGTCCAAATATTAGGAGGTTGTTTCTACGATTGGGCCTTTGAGATCCTCCACTTTATTTTGTAGCCTTTTAATGTGCTGCTTTATCTCGTCAACCGTAGCCTCGGATCTCTCCTGTCTTCTTTCCACCGAGCAAACCCTGACCTCTACGTCTTCTACCCTGGTGGAGACTGATAATAGGTCAGAGCGCAGCGATTTCAGCTCGGCTGCTAGGTCTTTCAGAATGTCCTTTATAGGACAGAGTTCGTGCATGAACTTATCCTCCGTTAAGGGAAGGGCCGCTGATGTTTTATCTTCTGTCCGTTCTGGCTTGCCAGGTCCTTGATTCCTTTGCTTCTTGGCCGCTTTGTTCAGGGAAGCAGGCGGGGTGTGTTTGACTGGGGCCTGCTTCATATCGGCCTCCATCTCCGACAGAATTACACAAAAACCCAGACCCTTGAGAGGAAACAGCAGCGATATAAATAGGTAAGCTCCTCCGGTAACAATTAGTGAAATTAGCGATCGTTATCTTAGAAAATAAGCGCTAAAACGGCGGCGAGAGGGGGGAGCTCCAAGCCCACGCAGCCATCTAGACAGATGCCATCACGTGACCCTCCCTAGCATCCTGATTGGTCCAAGTCAGCTATTCTGGACAAAAATGAAAGAGTTACGCTGAAACTGTTTGTGCTAAAATGAAGACAGGTTAGACAGACTACATTTTGTTAGTCACTCTAAATGATTTCTGGCAAACAGTTATATCTTTCAGCAAGGTTCCCTCTGCACATGTAGCAACGGCAGAAACTGAGCGAGTTGGCAGCAGCCCGGGTGGGATTAGGGCATTAGAACACACAGTCCCCCCATACAAACTAATTAAGTCTGCAAGCAGACAGCTCTTAAAGAGACAGTACGTGGAGGCTCAAATAGCACTCACTTAGAACCTCATTTAAACAGCTCAGACGCGGAACACCGCCCAGACTTGGAGCATTCAGGCAAGCTCCTGGAAGACTTTTGGGAACTCCCATTTGCAGGGGGGTTACATAGAGAAAACAGGGCCTTCACAAGAAATGCAACAGAACTGACTGAGACTATAACGTCTGCTGGCTTGTGCAGGTATAGTATGTATCATCTGCTCCCATGATGTCTTGTATGAGTGGGGTCATGTCCTTTTCAATGGAAACAAACAGGTTTTCACACCAGTGCAAAACAGAGTAAAGCAACCTCATTTATATTAAAATTAGGATGAAATTAGGGGTATGCAAGAGATGGAATCATTGTGTGGAGGTCAATATACCACCCCTGTATGGATAGCAGCCCCAGCGCCTGTGTTCTGTATGACCCACAGAACCATCAACCCTTTCTTTTCCTCTGGGTGTCTCTGCACTTTCATGGCCTTGATTCCCTCCATTACATATAGTACAAGCCCTCCTCCTTTCCCTGTTTGTCCTGAACAGAGAGTAACTCGATATAGCCATGTCACAGTCATGGCTGACAGTCACCACAATTCAGTTACGGTTACCAAATCCAGGCTACACTCTGCCATGATGGCCTCCAGGTCAAGAATTTATTTCCTAGATTCCTTGCATTGGCACACATGGCTCTCCATATCTGACTCTCCCTGCCTTCTACCCTTTTTCCCCCCTGCTTGTGCTGTTCGTTGATGCTCTCTCTGAGTCACCTCTTCCCTTGTTACCATCTTCATTGGGTTGAAGATGGCGGCTGACTTGAGTCAGCCTGAGCATTAGCACTAGCTCTGTTGGTTTTTGTTTTGTTTTTACATTTATTTTGCTTATTTTACATTTCTTTTATTTTATATTATGTTATACTCTTTGTGTAGGTTAGCAGGATAGTTAGGGTAGAAGAAGTGAGATAGACTAGTATAAGAGAAGCATCTTTTTTCGAGTTTTCCATTGAGCATCTGTTGTGCTTTCTGGCGTTCAGCCAGTTTTTCCAGGCATCCCGGTTCTTCTCCGACTGCAGTGTGGCAGACTGTGCAGTCAGAGGGTTGCAAGGAAAACTCTGTTCTTTCTAGTTTTTTTGGTAGCGCTTACTTTTTTTTTTCGATAGCACTACCCCCCCCCCCCCAGCTGTCACCTGTTTTTCTGTGCGACTAGTGACTGGGAATTTTTCTGAGTCAGCTGTGGGAGTGGATGGATGGTGGAGGTGATTCTTATTTGTCCTACCACTTCGGGTTCTATCGTGGAAGAGCAGTTCAAGGAGTGTCTGCTATCTAGGAAGGAAAACTATGTGCAAGGATACAAAAGGCCATTGGAAGAGCTAGAAAGCTAATTAATATCATTCAGGTAGTTTTGCACCAAAGCCTCAAATTGCTGCAAGTACAGCAGATTCCTTGATTGTGCTGGGAGGTCTAGGGCTGAAGTTCACTGTTGCTTGGGGACCTGAGTTGTGGACTGGCTGGGTAGTCGGCCAGTGGACCCAGGGTTCTCTTTGGTTTTCCAAGGGGTCAACTGGTGGGTAGATCCCGGTGGTGTTCCTTTACTGCGGCTGTGAATATTTTCACCTCTGGCCCCAATACAAAGGTCTTCTGCTTGTGCTTTGTGTGGCTTTATCTTTGCGTGGGCTTTACGAGTGGATCTTGAACTGGATAGAGAAAAATCAACATATGGTTACCTGTTCCCTGTAACAATGAAATACGGTCAGATGTTTTTTTTAATTTTTCTGGTGACTTGGACTTTTTTCCCTGGTTCTACAAGCAGTGAGAGTGCTTGTGCTTTGTATGACTTTCCAGGCTGTGAGAGGGACTGGAGATCTACAGACTTGCTGGCTCTGCTTTATGTGACTTGACTTTTGAGTGTACCTTTCTTTCTTTAGAGTCCCCTGGCAGTGAGAGGGCCTGGAGATCTGAAGATCTGAAGACCTTTGGCGGCCTAATATTTTCCATCTGCTGCCTTTTAGTGAGATTTGGTTACTTAAAATGATATCTGGCATTTATTAGATTTCTCCAGTTTTTGAAGTGCACATTCTGTGAACCTATGTGTTTTTAGCAGATTTATCTTTGGCTGGGATTTCTCTGCTTGACTTAATTGCTCAAATGTTTTGAGTCTTTTTTTAATTATTAATTTTAATTATATGTTGGGGTTGGGGGTATATATTTTTTATTGTTAATTGTTTTACTATTCAGATTGTATGTTATTGGGATGTTTGTTTGAGGATTATTTTGCATGGGATTGTTTGAGGGTATTTATTTGATTGTTCACTTTGTTGGGTTACCTGAATGCGTGGGATGCTTGCCTATGCGGTTGTGATCTACTCACCCTCTGTTCTTCATGCCCTCCACCCTTTTTTTCCTCCTCCTCTCCAGTTTGCAACTTACCAGCACTGTAGGGCTCTGGGTATTGTGTGTAGGAGTTGGAGGAGGTGGGGGGTGTGAACAGAGGAGGGTGAATAAGGGGGGCCACCGCATCAGGGTAATAAGATCCAGGAGATGCCCTGGGGCGAAATGGAGCCCAGAGTGTGGTTCACCATGTTTGGTTTCCATACCCAAGAGCACTACCGATTGTGGTGGGCAGATGGTTCAGGTAGCCTGAGAAGTTCGTAAAACTCAGGCAGTGTTATGCAATGCCAGGTCCATTAAAAATAAGACTGCAATTATTGCGGATCTTGTTGAAACAGTGGACCTGGCTTGCATCACTGAGACCTAGCTGGATGAAAATTCTGGCCCCATTTTGGAGGCTTTAACTCCAGTCGGGTACTCAGTGATACACTGCCCTCGATTGGACGTGGGGGGGAGGTTGCGGTCTGTTTTAAGACCGAACTTAACCTCACGAATGTACTAGTTGAGGAGATGGGGTCATTTGAGTGTACCATAGTAGCAGGGTGTAGGTTGTCGGATCTCCCTCATCTACCGTCCACCCGGTGATGAGAAGCGATTCCTTCAGGAAGTGGCAGACTTCATCGTCGACATGGCATCTGAGTCACCCAGACTGATGGTTCTGGTTGACTTCAACGCCTGGATCGATTATGAACTTGTGAAATTTGGACAACACTTCCTCCAGCTGATGACATCTCTGGGCCTCACACAGGTGGTTTCCACTGCTACTCATAAACATGGACACTTTCTTGATTTAGTCTTTCTCCTATGGATCGAAGCCTCTGATGTGGGGGTGGAACCAGTTGGGTGGTCCGATCATTACACCGTGGGGTTTAGTTTTAACACCCCCCTTGTAGGCCTCCCCCTGTGGAGATGGTCAGGTACCGCCCTTTACAAGATATAAGTCCTTATTGCCTAGTCACGGTACTTGACCTATCGTCCTTTTCAGTGGCACGCAATGACCCAGAGACCGTCATGATGGCTTATAATATGGCTGTCTCAATGGCTCTGGATTCTATTGCTCTGGTACGTGTTCATCATCTCTCCCTTCACCCTCGATCCCCATGGTTTGATGGAGTTTTGAGGGAGATGTGGCGACTAGGACGAAGGTTAGAGCATCATTGGCAGAAATCTTCCCTTAATGCCAACCGCCTCCAATTGATGGACCATTATCAAGCTTATCAATCCGCAATCACCCATAAGAAGGCAGAGTTCCTGTCCAGAGAGATTGCAGTAGCTCAGAATCGACCAGCTCAGCTGTTCCGAACTGTGGACAGACTGTGCAACCCAGCCTGTCTTCAAGTTCATAGAAACATAGAAACATAGACTTTGATGGCAGATAAGGACCGCTTGGCCCACCTAGTCTGCCCATTTCCCTACCTACAGGATAAGCCACAGATCCTAGTTAACCAACAGTCTATTTCTTCCTACCCCCCACAAGAATTGCCTTATGCCTGTCCCATGTATTCATGAATTCTGCCACAGTTTTAGACCCCACAACCTCCTCAGGAAGGCTGTTCCATGCATCCACTACCCTCTCTGTGAAAAAAAACTTCCTCACATTGCCCCTGAACCACCCCCCCTCGATCTTTAAATTGTGTTCCTTTGTTCTTGCATGTCTCTTTTTTTGAAAGATGCTACCCTCTTGGACTTTGTTGATTCCACTGAGCTACTTAAACGTTTCTATCATGTACCCCTTCTCCCTCCTTTCCTTAATGGTATGCATATTAAGTTCTTTTAGTCTCTCCTTGTATGGCTTCTCTTGCAGACCCTGCACCATTCTAGTTGCCCTCCTGTGGAATGCCTCTATCCTGTCTATGTCCTTGCGGAGATGGGGTCTCCAGAACTGGACGCAGTACTCCAGGTGGGATCTCACCAACTGTCTGTACAGAGGGATAACAACTTCCTGTTTTCTGCTGGTGATGTCTCCCTCTATGCATCCCAGTATACCCCCAGCTCTCCCTACTGCCTTCTCACATTGCTTGCTAACCTTAAGGTCATCTGATATGATTATGCCCAGGTCCCTTTCCTTTTTTGTTTTTGTTACTACCTCCCCCATTGTGTAATCTTCCCCTGGGTTTTTGTTTTCCAGGTGCATTATTTTACACTTCTTTGCACTGAATCCTAGCTGCCATACTTCCTACCATTCCTCCAACCTTGCCAAGTCCCTTCTCATCCTTTCCATGCCTCCTTGTGTATCAACCCTGTTGCAGATCTTTGTGTCATCTGCAAAGAGTCATACCTTTCCTTCCAGTCCCTCTGTAATGTCACTTATAAAGACATTAAAAAGGACTGGACCAGTACTGAATCCTGCAGTACCCCACTGGTAACCCCTCTTTCTTCAGAGTGGACTCCATTTACAATTACCTTCTGTGTCCTGCTGTCCAGCCAATGTTTTACCCAGGCTACCACCCTGGGACCCACTCCCAGGCTGGTTAATTGACTTAATCTTTTGTGTGGGACTGTGTCAAATGTCTTGCTAAAGTCTAGGTAGGCCATATCTGCAGCCCCTCCCTGGTCTACTACTTTGGTCACCCAGTCATAGAAATCAATTAGATTCGTCTGACATGACCTTCCTGCTGTGAACCCATGCTGCCTTGGGTCCTGTGCCCCACTGGCCTCTAGGTACTCAACAAATCTTTCCTTCAGAAGTGATTCCATCACTTTCCCTACCACAGAGGTCAAACTGACAGGTCTGTAGTTTCCTGCCTGTGTCTTGGTCCCACTTTTGTGAAGGGGAATCACATCTGCCTGCCTCCAGTCCTCGGGTACCACACTATCCTCCCATGATTTGTTAAAAAGGGTAGTCAGTGGTTTCACTAGTTACCCCCCTTAAATCTTTTAGAATTCTGGGGTGAATTCCATCAGGCCCTATTGCTTTGTCCACCTTCAGTTTTAGGAGTTCTTTCAGAACCCTTTCTTCAATGAAAGGACTGGGATTGACCCCCCTATCCAGAGTGCTTCTGTTAATTGGATTAGGCACCTCCTCCCTCCTCGTTTGTCAATACTGAGCAGAAATATTAGTTCAGTATCCCTGTTTTTTCACTATCCCCCTCTGCCCACCCATCTTTCATTCTATTCAGCCTCACTATCCCTCCCTTTCTCTTTCTACGCTCCTTGATATACCTATAAAAGGTTTTATCCTCCTTTGTTAACCGAGTTGGCTATCCTTTCCTCAGTTTGGGCCTTTGCTATTCTGACTTCCCTCCCTGCTTCCTTCTGCCTTAACTGGTACAGCTCTCTGTCCTGCTCCTTCTGTGTTTTCTTATACTTCCTGAATGCTATCTTTTTCTCCCTGACTTTACCCGACACCTCTTTTGAGAAAGTTCTGAAAGCTTTTTCGCAAATAGATTGTGATGATCTTGCTCGATTCTTTACTACTAAGGTGGCCGACATCAGAGCAGTGCTCCAACCAGCACACTCTATGGGCATTGCTTTAGATCAGCATGAGGTCACTGCTCCTTGGTTTTCCAGGAGTACCTTCAGCCGCCCGGAGTTCATGGATGTCATGCAGATCATCCATGGTATGCGCCCTACGTGCTGTAGTTTGGATCCTTGACCAGCTTCCCTGATTTTGTGTTGTATTGATGCTATCGGTCTGGTTCTAGCATGGATAGTTTGGTGCTCCTTGGACTCTAGAGAGGTTCCTAGCTCTCTGAAAGAGGCAGTAGTGATACCGCTCTTGAAGAAAGCTACTTTGGACCCAAACTACCACACCAACTACAGAACAATCTCTAACCTTCCCTTTTTAGGGAAGGTGATTGAGAAAGTAGTGGCAGCGCAACTGGATGACCATTTGACCATCCATGACATCTATAAGACTCTCCAGTCCAGTTTTCGAAAGGAACATAGTACCAAGACAGCACTAGTTCGGGTGCTCAATGATCTCCTGATGGCTAGAGATCGGAAGAGCGATCCATCTTGGTTCTTCTGGATCTCTCATCAGCGTTTGACACCGTGGACCATGGGGTATTGCTCAGCCATCTGAGGTGCATCTGTGGACTATCGGGAATAGTCCTCAGGTGGTTTACATCATTCCTCATTGGAACTCAAAGAGTGGTGTCCGGGGTTTTTTCCTCGGACTCTGTTTCTCTGTCTTGTGGGGGTTCCCCAGGGCTCAGTACTGTCACCCATGTTGTTCACAGTGTACATGCTGCCCCTCAGAAACATTGTAAGAAGATATGGGCTGAGGTTTCATTGCTATGCTGATGATACCCAGCTCTACCTTTCTTTTGTGCCCAGCCAGGATAGAGCTCTCTCGGTCTTTAATAGCTGTCTCAAAGAAATCCAGGAGTGGATGGATTTGAGTTGGCTGAAGCTGAACTCCGGAAAGACTGAGGTGTTGGTTGTGGACCCTGGTCACTGGACAGGGGGTCTGGGGAGTGGGATACCCTCTGGACTTGTTCCTGTGGGTGTCTCTCTCCCGACCTCTGACCAGGTGTGAAACCTGGGGTTAATTTTGGCGAAGGGTTGACCCTGCATTTGCAGGTGTCAGCTGTCATCAAATCTTCCTTTTATCATCTCAGGAATATCTCCAGGATTAAACATCTGGTCCTGTCTAGCGACCTTCCTGTTCTGGTCCACGCCTTTGTGCCCTTGCGCTTAGATTACTGCAACTCCTTATACCTAGGGCTTCCTGGGGTGGAAATCCACCGCTTGCAGCTGGTGCAGAACGTGGTTGCCTGGCTTTTGACGGGATCATCTCGGACCTGTCATATTTCACCGGTGCTGTGCGAACTGCACTGGCTGCCAGTACAGTGGCAGATCACCTTTAAAGCTGACTTGCTGACTTTCAAAGCTGTACACAGACTGGGCCCGGACTAACTGAAAGAGCTTCTGGTCTCTTTTTGTCCGAGGCAATTGCTCTGCTCAGCTGGTGAGGAGTAGCTAGAGATCCCTAAGGTACATTTGAAATCTTCTGGGGCCAGAGCATTTATGTTCACGGCCCCTACACTTTGGAATTCTCTACCTCATCAGTTACGGGAGTGCACAACTGTGGATGGTTTCAAGCTAGCCCTAAAGACCTTTCTGTGTCACCAGGCATACAGTGAATGATTAATTGATTAATGATGATATGACAATGTTTGATTTGATGATTGTTTATTAAGATCTGTTTTCTAATTTTAAATTGTACGGCGCCTTGGCATTTGAAAAGCGCCATAAAAATAAAATTATTATTATTCATTAATTGGTTTTTTTATGCCTTCCTTCTTGCCTCCCTGATTTATACCCCTTGTCCTCTGCCTTGTCCCCACCCCAGTCTTCTTGCAACCCTGCCCCAGGGGAGATTACTCATGTTGGGCCCACCCTTCCTGCTGCTTCATCATGTGTGGATTGGTTGTTGCCTCCCTTAGTTCTATAGCCTGCCCCTAGCTAGTTTAAATGCTCATCCAAGTAGTATTTAAACTTCCCACTAAGGACTGCGATCCCCTTCATGGAAGGGCAATTGGTAAAATTGGCAGACTGGATGGACCTTACGGTCGTATTCTGGCATTGACTTCTGTGTTTCTGTGTGTGTTTCTGTGATGCAGGCTGTTACCCCTTATAGAGGCACTTATCTTTCCAGGTTGTGCCCCAGTCTCCAATGTAGCTGAAGCTCTTCACCATGCATCATACCTTTAACCAATTGTTAAAATCCCTGGTGTGGAGTGTCCCTTCTTGTACTTGGCCATATACAGGTAACATCTTGGCCAAAGCCACCATGTATGTGAAGTGCCCTAGAGTTTGGGAAGCACCACAAGGAATAATTGGGACCATTCCCTGAGCCAGATATTTGAATTTTTTTTTTCTCCTCGTCTCTTCTCATTTTTTCTCCCCTGCCTGCCAGTCCCAAGAAACCTCCCCAGCCTTTATTTGTTTCACAACTTTGGCACAACAGGGGGCTGAGGGCAAAACCCAGCCCTGCCAGAAGAAACTCCCTCCAGGCACCAAACGCCCAATCTCCTGGCTGCCAGCCAGGACCTCCCCTGACCTAGAAATGGGCCTGGGGAGTGGCTGTGGGGGTAGTTGTGGCTCAGGCAGCAGGATGGAGAGTGCAGGGATCATGGATGCCTAAACATACCTTTGTTGGGCCTGTGACTCCAGCATCTCTCCCCTCCACCTGGAGTCCAGTAGCATCAGCAGCAGCAGTTGGTCAGGTGGAAGTGCAGCTCTGCAACATGATCTGTCCTTCTCTCCCTCTTTTCCAAGTCTGAATCAGTAGTGGGAGCAGTTTCAGTGATGGATGGAGGTGTGCAGCAGGGATTCCATTCTGGGCAGAAACATGTACCCCAGGCCTTTTGTTCTGCTCCGTCCACCTCAGTAACAGAGCAGAGAAATTGGGTGGGAGTACAGCTCCCGGACCATCTCTCCAGACCCCTCAGTAGTGGTGGCAGCAGTCCCGGGTCATGGCAGTGAGTGAGCCATGGACCTGATTTTATTATACAATCACACCAGAGGCATGTCAGAGACGGGGGGAGGAACAAAGAATCAGTGGGCTGAATGCCCTGCAAAGGGAAAAGGGGGAATCTGAGGGAAAGGTGGGCCATGTGCTAATCTGTTGTGCACCACAGGCACTGGGGGGTACAAAAGAAGAGGTGGGTAGAGCACCCAAGAGAAAGGAGAGGGCCAGCAGTGCAAAAGGGGCAGGAACATGGGCATATTGCAAGGGAAAGGGCAGGGGTGAAGTGGGCTAGAAGCACTTTATTTCAGTTTTGCACCATTTGGCACCAGGGGTCAACCAGCTTCCCTTTTGTTGGGGGAACCACCTTGAGGGCAGGTCACTGGGAAAGTAGCCCACTGTTACAAATCCACAGCACAAGCAGAGGGGCTAAGGGTGATGGTAGAGGCCCTCATAAATATTGATGAGTGGGCAGAGCTCAGCCCAGGCTCAACACAAGGGAAGTCTTGAAGCCCATCATGATTATGTATAAGGAGGATAGGCTAAGGCAATAGGTTCTTATAATTATTCATAAGGAAGGTGGGTCCGGGGCATACAGCCTGAAGAGAACAGGCACATAGGCCCGTATGAATATTATTTAGGGGGCAGCTCTGTCCCTAAAGAGGGCTCTACTGAAACAGCCAGATAAGGAGAAAGATATTTAAGGCCATAGTCACTCTGGAAGGGGAATCATCTGATGACCCTAGGTTGCCCTTGAGTTATGTTGATGTGTCCTGAGTCCAACCTGAACTGAACTGCACTGTAGTCTGCCTGGTGCCCCCTGCAGACTGAACCCATCTGTCTAAGAACTGAATTGCATTGCTTGCAACCTGAACTGTGTGAGTGGACTGTGTCCCTTGTGAACTTGCTGTCCAGCTTTGCCTCCATTGACAGGACCAGCTTCTTTATCACTCAGCTCTGACTTAAGGCGAGTCCCTGTCCACTTTTCCATCTTCAGCTGATCTGCCTCCAGCAACTTTGAACCACTTTGAATCTTCACTGTAGTGTTCCAGCATCAGTCCCATGATGATAAGTTGTAGATGCCCCGTTATGGCCTGTTTACAAAAAGTGCTTTGTGGAGTATATTCTCAATTGCTGATCAGCCAACACATCATGAAGCCAAGCTTGGTTCATCAGTTGTCCTGCCATATCTCTGCAAAGTGCCCCCAGGGCTTGGACTAGAAGGTGAACCCCCTACTATTGGTCAGGCCAATTATTGGTCCAGATTGTTTTTTTTTGTTTTTTTTTGCTCGCTGTATTTTTGCCTTGCAGCATTGTAGAAAATAGTTATCATTTTGCTCCTTTTGTCCCTTGCAAATCTTTTGCAGTTTGGTCGCTGAGTAAGCTTCCTGCCTCTAATTCCAGATTCACCTGGCCTATCCTAAACTAAAAGGGCTGACACAAACCATATTCCACTGGAGATTTGACCCCCTACACGTCACTTACTTGAGGCCCCTCCCTAGCTTCCTGAAATTTCCTGTCCTACCCCTACCCTGTCCCTTGCCAAGTCATTTGTCCCCAGGTGGACAATGACATCTAGCTCTCTCCCATACTGTATCTTGCTTCCCTAGCTATCCTGTGGATTTGCTTTCCATCCCTCAAAGCCGAAGCACATCTGAGGCACTTCCCACCCTCTCCCCTCCTCCCTCCCACTCCCAAGTCTATCCCTCTAACAATAGAGTCCCCCACCAGAAGCTACTTCTTCCTTGGTGGGGGCCTATTCCTCCCTCCTTGGGAAGTCCCTTTCTGAAGACCCCCATTTCCTTCTTTCCCACTGCTATGGATGCCTCCTCCCAGCTGCCCCATTCCACCAGTATGGGAGAGGAATTCTGTAGTGGCACAGGATGAGGAGTGTGTAATCTTCCCACCACCCCCACCCTCACCCTTACAGAGTTCATCATGGCCAACTGCTCTGCCTGTGCCTAGGTATCCTCAGGGAAGTTGCAGCAGACTTGGTGGCCCCTGGGTGGGGCAGAAGTTTCTCTGCACCCATGACATTTTTGCCCAGAGTCCAGTAACCTGTACCCCTAACCCAGACAGTGAAGTACCAATATGACAGCACCTCAGACTCCAGGAAATGTCCTGAAAAACTGTATCTCCACTCCTGCTGCATTCCATCAATCCTATGCTCTTTCCTTCTTTTACCTTAATGCCTGTTGAAACTTCCTTGTACCTTACTGCCTTCTTTCTATGCCCGCTGAATTCCTACCTCTCCTTTCGCTTGTTTGAAATTTATTTGGTACTCTGTCCTAGAGAAGGTGTCTCTTGTTTTTTTCCTTTTTAACCCAACTACCTGTGCCTAACTTGGTCTAGGTCTGTACTACTTCTCACTCCTTTGCCTGAACCATATTCAATACCCTACCATAGATAAAATGTCTCCTGATTTCTCTTTTCAACCCTCCTTCCTCTACATCCTGATGCCAACTATTCCTTACCAAATAGATGTTCATGCACCCTGTATCTACCTACCCTAAAGCTGACTGATTCACTATACCAGAACACTGTAGTGAGCTATCTCCTATCTTGGCATGGTGTTCTTCCTGCAGAGTTTCCTGCAGACTGTGGACTATGTGCAGATACCTGCAGATGTCTAAGGCAGATGTACCACTCCTGTGCTGTTCCACTCTTATGCTGGGAGACAAGAATAATGGGGTGTGCTGGGCAAGGGGACCTTTATGGTGCACTTGTTAGAAGGTACTAAGCCTCTGGCAGCTTCACCCCACAACCACACACCTGATTCATGGGGCTTTCTTAATCTACTCACCCCAAAGATTAATTTCCTGAACTAAGTTCTCCACACTACCTGTTACAAATTTAAAGATTCCCTATAGCCAACTTGTGAGACTTAGAAGAAACTGCACAACAGATGCCGAATTTTCGAATCAGGAGAATGACTTGCTATCTAGATTTAGAGAAAGAGACTATGGGGAGCAGACACTTAAAGAAACCATGACTAAAGTGCAGGGTTTAACACAGGAAGAATTGCTTGGATATAGTGGTAAACAGCAGAATAACAGTGATGTGAAAATTACATTTTCTACAGAGTATAATATGCCTGCAGAGTGAATTGGAAATATTATTTGGAACAGCTGGGATATTTTAAAAGGAGATGAGGGACTTAGGGAGGTGGTCTTAGATAACCCAAGGGTAACATTTAGGAAAACAGCAAGTTTGCAAGACAAATTGGTGCATAGCCAGTTTTATCAGAAAAAACAGAGTGTACAGAGTTGGCTGCCTGTGAGGCCTGTGGGAGTACATAACTGTGGGAGATGCAATGTCTGCAAGTATATGCAGACAGATAACTGTGTTATTTTACCAAATGATATGAGCATCAAAATTAATGATTTTATGACTTGCACTTCCACATTTGTTGTCTATATTCTGTGGTGCAGCTGTAATCTGTACTATATAGGCAAAACAGTTAGAATGATGAAGGAGCAGATACAGGAGCATGTCAACTCCATCATTAACCAGAAAATGGATGAGCCTGTAAGTAGGCATTTTGTGGAAGTGCACCATGCAGACTCACGTTGTTTTAGATTTAAGGGCCTTGAGTGGGTCCAGGATCCAATAAGAGGTGGTGACAGACAGAATCTGTTAATGCAATGAGAAAGTTATTGGATCTTTAAGGCAGGTACAGTTAGGCCTAATGGCCTGAATGAGAAGTGGGATCTAAAACCATTCCTTAAGTATAAGAAATGAACAAAGATTTTAATAATGTGTGACCCCTTCTCCTCGCCCCCTTTCTTCTTCTTTTCTTTTTATCTTTATTCCCAGACTATTTAAGTGTGAAGTTGTCAGCATACCCTGCTTTTAGCATTGTTTAGAAAAACAGTATATGAATTTTGTACTTGTTTAAATAGCAGTAATTATTAGATATGTGGTCTAATTATCTCTTCTTTTTCATCCCTTCTTTATGTTTTGTTCTAGAATCTCTTATATCAAGTTTACATGGCAAGGAGAGAGGCAGAAAAATCTCTATACCTACTAGGGGAACAACACCCTGAGAAGATAGTTCTCTCCTCCTGCAGTACTTTGTTTAACAGCATTATTTATATTTTTTACATTAAGAATACTATTAATGTGCTGTAATTTCTGTTAATTAAGTGGACCATTAAGTGTAATATTCAGGTATATAATATATAATAAAATGTGTTGTTGGTGTATTCCATTTTTGGAGATGCCACTACAAGAACTAGAAAAACTGAACTGAATACCAGAATGTTTTGCTTCATGCTGTATCCCTATAACATGTAGTGAGGAACCTGCTTACTGTTTTGAAATTTATTGACATTCTCCGTCTTAAGGAACTAATTGCAAATAATGTTGTAATGTCAGGATATATTGTTGTATCATTTAGTAGCATAAATATTTTTATAGATTTATCTGTTATTTATTAGATTATTTAAAATGCTTGTCAAAGTGTTATGGCACTTTAAGAATTGATCAATTTTGACTGGATCAAATTGTTGTCATCATGATGTCATGAGGCTGTATGTATAAAAGAGCACAGTATTTAGTATGGTTTATGCCCCCTTGAAGGTTTGATGCCAAGGTGCTAGGGACGTGCACTGTGGTAAATAAAACAGCAAATTAGCTGAAGTATTTTGTTTGGTTGTGTTTCATTCAGGAGCGCTGTTTCTCTGGACTGTGGTACAAATTTAAAGACAAATCTCAAAGTGCCCCAAATACTGACTAAAAATCTCTTGCCTCCACTTACACTGGTACTTAAAGTATGGAGAGAAAATATATAGAGAATATACAATAGTTTGTGTTTAAATATGCCATTTATGCCATTTAGGTTGCCACTGTGAATGTGCGTAAGCTCAATGGTTATTCCTAATAAACAACAACAAACAACAACAACATTTCCTTGAGTGAGGGGGCATGACCATAACTCATGAGCGGCAAAGCCACAAGTAAGTTATGAAAGTCCGGTCACCTCAAGAATGGAAATTAATGGCATATTGGAACACAATCAATTGCATGTTCTATGTATACAGTGTCTGTGTTCTGTTTGACAATTAAGGGCAGATTCTTCGTGGGAGTGGCAGAATGGGCTGTCAAGTTGATTGTGATGTAGGCAAGTGAAAAATAAACAGTGTTATTTACACATTGGGAAAATAACTGTTTATCTTTCACTTGGGTCAGAGTCTTTGGAAGATAATGCATTTATTTAAGTAGTAGAATCCCTATTTATTTATTTATTTTCATTCTGGTGACCAGGTAGGCCCACTGGAACCATCACAGTCCCTATTTCAGGGTGACCAGGAATTATTTATATATAAAGTTGCAAAGACATTTTGCAGGGTGTGAAAAAAAGAAAATAGCTCACATTACAACATACAATAGTCAAGGAAGCATTAGTTAATACAATCAAGACAGTTGTGGGTTTTGACAGTAGGGTACACAGTAATTGGTAGACAGACAAATCAGATCACAATGTAACATACAATAGGTTAACAGTTAATACACAGACTAGGGGCTGGATTCATAAAGATTTCAGAAGGTGCAAAACCTTCCCTAAGTCCCCAAACTGCTGTAGCTAGAGAAAATAAGCATTTGTCAATGCCAAATGTTGGCTTGCTGGCATTGGCATTGGAGTGCAGGAGTTAGAGAGATGCATCATAGGAATGGCAGTGAAGTATTGAACTGATGCCAACCCACCCCCACCCTGCAGAGAGTGACAGGTATTAGGGTGTCCCTTTGGGTGTTTGGTAGTGCAGTGCGGGAAAACATGTTGGGCAGGATGTGAAAAATGACAGCTGTACAGTTCATAAGGAGGTGTAAAAAAAATGCCAGTGTTGAAAATGTGGCATGTAAATATATCAAATTTGCGAAGTTACAAGGGTGCGTGGGAAATATGCAGGCACGCTTACACACTACCATTTATGGGCGTTCGGCACCAAATTTTCAACATAGGCATTTTAGCACCTCTGCTCATGTACAGTGTCACTGTTATTTCCTCAAAGTGTCCCAAGAAGTGATTTTGCACAGCGACCGCGCTATTCTGCACCGGAAGTGTGAAAACACATTTTGGGCAGGATATGTGAAATGACGGCTGCACTGTTCATCAAGAGGTGTGGACAAATGGTAATGGTGAAAATCCATAGTGAAAATATCACAAATGCACGACGGTATGAGCATGCGTGCAATCTGCCAACTCACGCTAGTAACACAGTCATTTTATGGAGTATCATCACCAAATTTTCAACATAGGCATTTTAGGACCTCTGCTCATGAACTGTGTCACTGTCATTTTCATAATCTGGCCCAAACACAGATTTTCCACAGCGACTGCGCAATTGTGCACCGGAAGTGCGGAAACACATTTCGGGCAGGATGTGGAAAATGACAGCTGTACTGTTCACAAGGAGGTGTACAAAAATTACAATGCTGAAAATCCAGCATTAAAATATTGCAAATGCGCGAAGTTATGAGCCTGCATAGCAACTGTGCAATGCACGCTCGTAAAACAGGCATTTATTGGATTTTTCCACCAAATTTGAAACATAGGCTTTTTGAGAGGCCACCTCATGAACACTGGCACTGTCATTTCATTAATGGGTCTCCAAAGGTGATTTTGCGCAGTGACTGCAAAATCACCTTTTGAGGCCGATTAACGCCATGACAGTGATAGAATTCATGAGGAGGGGCCCCAAAACCCCATGTTGAAAATTTGATGCCAAAATTCCAAGAAAAACCCGAGATATGCAGTAAAGTTGGAAAAAACCTATTCATTCCATTATACAGCTTACCGGCATTTCCTCAGTTCGCAGTCGGCTTTGAAGAGTGCAGACGTGTTCCAGTCCACTGAAGATCGTCGCGCTGGACTCCAGATGTAAGTATGGGTGAGGGGTGAGGAGGCAGGAGTGCGCAATGGGTGAATGCAGGTGGGGGAGGACGCCGAGACTACGAGGGGACAGTTTTCGTTTACAGGGTAAAAAAAACAGGAAAAAACATTGCAGGACAGTTTAGTTTGCAGGGCATTTGGCATGCTGGGATGGGCTCCCAGTGTGCCACCTAACTGTTGGGGGTGTCCAGTAGCCGACGGGGAATTGGGCACCCTCCATTGGCACACAACACGGGGAGAGAAAGTACTGCCAACAGGAATTGGGCACCCGTCGGAAAACAAAAAAGCAGGGCAATGAGCTCAGTGATTGGGCACCCCTTGGCATTCCAACATTTGGTGGGGGTTTATGCTGATGGGGAGTGGCCCCTTCGCACACAAAGACAGCGGGGGTTAACGACAGGGATTGGGCATGCCCGATGTCGGCAGATGTTAGGCAGCTTCCTGCTCACTAACCACGCCCATAATGGCGGGCGATGGCAAGAAAGGACCATTCATGTATGACGAGCTTTGTTCGGATTGCAGTGGACCTTTTCTTAGATGTGCTTGCCCCATTATGTATGCATGGTGTGGCGCCAGCATGCAGGCTGATTGGGGAATGAGGGATGCACCTACTGATGCGTGCCCTGCATTCGCCCAACAGCGGCCGCACCCCCAAATCTGCACTCTCCCAAGATGTTGACTTGCACACAAGCGCGGCAAGCCAACATAAAAAGGGGAGATTGCTCTAAGTGCTATTCACAAAAGCCTTCACAGCTGTGGAAGAAAACACTACAGACTATGGAAAAAAGTGCAGCTACGAAAGTCCCTGAGGAAAAAAAGGTGTGATATAAGTAAGGCACAGCTCCTGCAAGGCTATTCTCAGCCAGTTTTTTTCTGCAGTTGTGGAAAAAATGTTACACATAATGGAATGAGGTGTAACTCTCCCTCAGCAAACTGCAATTGTGCCCCAACAATTGGAATCAATTAAGATGGAGGTGATCCACAGGTAATAGCACCTCAGATAGTATAGCAGTGGCTGATGTTACAGCAACAAAAGCACATTTTGCCATGGTACAGTATGGCAACAGGCGATAAACATCAGATCCAGTGCAGCCCATGACGGAGCCCCACAGGCAATAGAGCCTGACCAGCCTGCAGCGATTGCCACCCCCATAGGCAACAGGATCACCGCAGTGAGGGACAACCAGCAGTGACTGTTGACCATTGTAGTGCCATGGTATTGCTGGTACCTGTGGTGCTGTAGTGGTCCCAGTTGAGGGACTGGTTGCAGGTATCCTTGTTGGTGCTGTCAGCCTCATACAATGGCAGCAATGTTAATGTCTGCAGCTTCAGCTACATTGATTTACTATTGCTGTGCCTTCTGAGCCATTTCCACAGCTGTGGATCCACAGCTGCGGATTCGCAGCACTTGCAGGATTCCTGCAGCTGCTGGAATTCTGCAGCTGTGGGACTTTTTGCGGATTTCCCTCAGTTGCAGGATTTTCTTTAAGAATATTGCGCAACTGCGTTTCCGCAGTGCTGCAAGCCTTTTTCCCGCAGCTTCAGGATTTTTGCTGTTCTTTGAGGATCCTGCCCCAGGTCTCTAACTTACAAACCCATAATTTAAGGCAATGTTTATTGGGGTTGTTCCATTCTGGAATTCTTATTTAACATGGTGGTTATACAGGACCAGACATGCATTCACCATCCACCCTGAGCACAAAGAGAGCTATAATTGAGAATTAGCAGTAACATTTTTACCTGTGTTTACCCCTCAAGATATTATTTGAAAAAAGCTTAAATTCAGGCTGTGTGCCATCAGACTGAAAGAGAGCAAGTCTGGTCCCATTGTTTAAAAAAAGGTGAAAAGAACTCCCCCGACAATTATTGTCACATTAGTCTCACCCCTATTTTTGGTAACATTTTAGAGAGAATAATTAAGGATGAACTTGCCTTGTCATTGGCAGTAATCGATTCTAGCCAACATAGCTTTCTAAAGGGCCATTCATGTGCAATCAATTTAGTGAGTTTTTATGATTTCATTAGTAACAGCCTTGATAAAAAAGTTCCATGTGATGTAATCTAGCTGTATTTCAGAAAAGCCTTTGATTTCGCTCCCCATTGGGCACTTATTCAAAAACTGCAAACTCACAACATAAATCCTCTGTTTATACACTGGATAGCAAACTGGTTAAAAGACAGAAAACAGAGAGTTATTGTGGATGGCTGTCAGTATTACTGGCAATCAGTTGAAAGTGGAGTCCCTCAGGGATCAGTTCTGGTACCTGCTATTTTTCAAATATTCTTCTCTGATTTATCACTCAACATTCAAAGTAATATTTCAAAATATGCAGATGATTGTGAACTTCTAACATTTGTGGTACATCTATAGATTTTGAGACTATCCAAAAGGATTTACATATTTTGGAAGTCCGGTCCGTTAAATGGAACCTAAAATGTAATACCTCTAAATGTTGTGTTATACATCTTGATAAACACAATCCAAAACAACAGTATCACTTGTACAATGAAGCATTAGCTAATAAGGAAAATTAAAGATCTCAGGATAACTACAGACTTCAATTTAAATTTTGATCCAAACATTACAAACACCATTAATAAAGCTAATAGAATTTGGTGGGCAATCAGGCATAATATAACTTCCAGAGATCCATACATTCTATTATCACTTTACCGGGCCTAAGTTAAACCTCGCTTCGACTATGTCTCTCAGTTATGGAGCCCTTTTAAACAGAAGGACATAAGTAGAATTGAAAAATTTCAAAGAAGAGTTACAAAAACAATTAGTCCAGATTAAACATAGAAATATAGAATTTGATGGCAGATAAGGATCGCTTGGCCCATCCAGTCTGCCCATTTCCCTACCTAATGGATAAGCTGCAGATCCTAGTTAACCAGCAGCCTGCTTCTTCCTACCCCCATCCCCTAGAATTGCCATATGACTGTCCCATGCATTCTTGAAATCCACCACTGTTTTTGACTCCACAACCTCTTCAGGAAGGCTGTTCCATGCATTCACAACCCTCTCCATGAAAACATACTTCCTCACATTACCTCTGAGCCATCCCCCCTCAATCTTCAAATTGTGCCCCCTTGTTCTTGCACATCTCTTTTTCTGAAAGATGCTATCCTCTTGGACTTTGTTGATTCCCTTGAGGTACTTGAAAGTTTCTATCATGTCTCCCCTCTCCCTCCTTTCCTCGAGGCTGTACCTATTAAGCTCCTTAAGCCTTTCTTCATATGACTTCTGGTGCAGACCCTGCACCATTTTTATTGCCCTCCTCTGGACTGACTCCATCCTGTCTATGTCTTTGCAGAGATTGGATCTCCAGAACTGCATGCAGTACTCCACATGGGGTCTCACCAGCTGTTTGTACAGAGGGATAACAACTTCCTGCTTTCTACTGGTGATGCCTCTCCCTATGCATCCCAGTATCCCCCCAGCCCTCCTTACTGTCCTCTTACATTGCTTGCCCACCTTTAGGTCATTTGATATGACTACCCCCAGATCCCTTTCCATTCTTGTTGTTGTTGTTAGTATCTCACCCCCATTGTGTACTCTTCCCCTTGGTTTTTATTTCCCAGGTGCATTACTTTGCACCTCTTTGCATTGAATCTAAGTTGCCATACATCTGACCATTCCTCCAGCCTTGCCAAGTCCCTTCTCATCCTTTCCACCCCAACTTGAGTATCAACTCTGTTGCAGATCTTTGTGTCATCTGCAAAGAGACGTACTTTTCCTTCCAATCCCTCTGCAATGTCACTTAAAAAGACATTAAAGAGGATTGGTTCTAGTACTGAACCCTGCGGTACCCCACTAGTAACTCCCCTTTCTTCAGAGTGGACTCTGTTTACTATTATCCTCTGTGTCATATTCTCCAGCCAATTCTTTACCCAGGCTACCATCTTGGGACCCACTCCCAGGCTGGCCAGCTTCTATATTAATCTTTTGTGTGGGACTGTGTCAAATGCCTTGCTAAAGTCTAAGTAGGCCATGTCCACAGCCCCTCCTTGATCTATTACTTTGGTCACTCATAGGTATCATAGGTATATTCAAGCCAGAAGATAGAATTCTACCCTATAAGGCTTGCCGACCATATTTTAAAATGTAAATTTGTTGTTTCCAAAGTGATGGTCCAACCCACTCTTAAACTCATTCATGGTAGTACTGTCTGCAAGATTCATCAGTAGATTGTTCCAAACTCCAGCTACTCTACAACTGCACCAATGTTTACGAAGGTTATGATTCCATACTTGCTGATATAGTTGTTTCTTATGCTTTCTAGTACTAGTTCTTCCAAAATTATGTCTAAGACCCAATTCCTCCAGTAAAACTTCATTCTTCATGTTTTTATAAAAGAAACACAGATCTCCCCCTTAATCTATGATAATATAAGGAATAAAGATTCAGGCTGACTAGTCTATCATGATAACTTTTATTCTTTAGACCTATTATTTGTTTTGTTAACTTTCTCTGAACCCCCACTATCGATAGAATGTCTTCCCTATTTTGAGGTGACCAGACCTGAACACAATACTCCAAGTGAGGCCTGACCAATGCACCATAGAGTGGAATCAACACCTTCCTATCTCGACTTGCTATATGATTGAGTATACAGTTTAAGTTTTGGGTTGCTTTCCTGAGTTGAATCCTGCAATGTGATCTAAATTTTAGGTCATTTGTAACCAGGGGTGCCAAGTTTTGAAAAAAATTGTGGGTGCTCAGAGAATTTATAAAAGGTCGGGGATCTGGAAGCCACCTATATCCCAAGAAGCTACAGGATTTTTCATGCTTGGTGGTGCATTTTGGGGGGTATTTTGATACATTTTAGAATGCATATTCACCACCACCACCACTACTCCACTGTAGAGGATGCAAGGGTGCCCTTGGGGGCTCTTTGAAGCCCGGCAAGGTGCTAAGACCCATAGGAGAGTGTTCTGGAGGGATCTTTGATGCCCCAAGTGTTGCCAGCATGTCTCAAATATGGATTTCAGGGTACAGTACCACCACTCCACAAGGTGTAAGAGTGTCCTGGAGGGCTCTTTGATGTACCAAGGTGCCAAGGACCATAGAAGGGTACGCTGGAAGGCTCTTTGATGCCCCCAGGGGCTGCAAGGATGCTCCGAATAGAAATTTTAGGTTACAGTGCTACCTCCCCCACAGGGTGTAAGAGTGTCTTAGCTTCAAGCTCAGATGGCTCTGTTGTTTGTTCTTGTCATTCCTTAAAACTTACAGACTGAGTTTCATTAGGTAGCAAGCAACCAAACCCTAGCAAACACTGCCTGCCATCACCTCACACACAAACACAGACAGATTGCCAGTTTTATTTCCTTTTATTTAATGTTTAATTATTTTAAGTTTCCTTTAGTTTTTTTTTTTTAGGGGGTGGACACTTCTGACTGGACAGGACAGTCAGAATACACACTGACAAGTTCAGAAGTCAGCTTTTTGCTTTCCCCCAACAACTCACACACTCACAGACAGATCAAACTAGGAGGACTAAGCTTTTTGGTAGCGCCCTCCCTACACTGTCCTAGGCAGTGACCTACTTTGACTGGACTGGAGAAAGGCAGCGTCCTGTGAGTCAGAAAACACACTGCTCTTCCTCTCCCCCACTGCTGAAACACTCACACAGAACGTTATTAATTTCTTAAGATCAAAGAGCTACAGCAAAGAGAAGGCAGGGAACTACAGGCCAGTAAATCTCACGTCAGTGGTGGGTAGGATCATGGAGACACTCCTTAAGGAATGAATTGTGGAACACCTGGAATCATGGGAGTGCAAGATCTTAGGCAACATGGATTCACATCAGGAAGGTCCTGCCAAACAAATCTAATCGATTTCTTTGACTGGGTAACAAAGGTAGTGGATCAAGGGGGTGTGGTGGATGTTGCCTACCTAGATTTCTGCAAATTGGACTTCAATACCATTTCACATAGAAGGCTGGTCAAAAAGCTGAGTAGTCTGGGATTGTGCCACAAGGTGGTGAACTGGGTTAGTAACTGGCTCAGGGATAGAAGGCAGAAGATAGTAGTAAATGGAACCCAGTCTGAGGAAATGGAGGTGACCAGTGGAGTACCCCAGGGTTCAGTTTTGGGGCCAATCCTCTTCAGTGTCTTAATCAGCAACATTGCAGAAGGTCTGGAGGGGAAGGTTTGCCTGTTTGCAGATGACACCAAAATCTGCAACGGGGTTGATACACCAGAAGGAGTGGTAAATGAGAAAAGACCTAGAGAAGTTGGAAAGATGGCCTGAGGTGTGGCAACCAAAATTCAAGTGCTAAAAAAATGTAAGATCATGCATGTGGGGAATGGAAACCCCGGGAGAAAACTATGAGATGGGGAGCTGCTGTTAGTCACCATCAGTACTCTACTACAGAGGATGCAATGGTGCCTTTGAGGGCTCTTTGCTGCTGCCAAGTGCTGCAATCATGAATTGAGTAGGGATTTTCCTTTTTTTATCCCCTAATCTTAGAGTTTCTGTAAGTTTTATTTATTTTTTAGTTTGGTGGACAAGAGGACCTCCCAAGACAGCATGACACAAACATTTCAAGTTCAGACAGCTACCCTTCCCTCCCCACATGTCCTGCACTTGCTTCTGCCTGCCTCGTCTCACAACAGAGTCAGACCACCAACCAAAAATGTTTATTTGCAAGGAAGTTAAGTAGTGACTTGCTCCGTCTCAGGGACACAGTATGCAAGCAAGTGGAGGCTGCGGAATTAAACTCAGGGATGCTCAATGTACCAAGCTCTGGCTCTGTGTTTGTGCAGCAGTGCAACTCTGACCATGAGGTTCCTTAAACCTCACAGAGGTTCTCTAGGCAGCAGAAAACCCCTTCCCTCACACACTGCCTGTCCAAATCTCAACACACAGCCAAGGCTGCCAAAAGTGCAAATTGATTTTCCTTTTTTTAATACTCCCTTAATCCTGAGTTTCTTTAGGTTTTATTTTATTTTTTTAGATAGAGTGGACAGGAGAACAAGTGACCACATCAAGACAGCGGGGTCTGACCTGTATCAAACACTTCAAGCCCAGGCAGCTACTCTTCCCATCCCTCCACAGCCCACACTGCTCTCTCAAGCTTCTGAATACATTGGTTGCTACCTGCTACCACAGTTTGCTGTTAATGGAACCCCTCTTAACAGCAAATTACAGGTTTTGAAGTCAGTTTCACACTGTTTATTGCTACCCCAAACACATAAAAGTTTGTTTTCTTTCCAGTCACCAAAATTGTTTTGGTCTTCTAGCAGCAAGTTTGTTTTCTGTCTAGCCCTGCACCCACCCATCCATCACCAAAGTCATATTCCACAGATCAACAAAAGCCCTGAGCATTCTAGAAGCAGCAGCCGTTGCTCCTGCTGCTTTTATAAGTTTGGCCTTCCTGATCCAGTTAACCATCTCTGCCTGCCCCCATCACCCCCCAATACCTCTCAACCTTTCAAACAACAGATGTAGAATACTGCAGTGCACACCAAATGTGGAACAAATGGCCACATGTGGACCACATCATAGCACAAACTAAAACTCAGAATACTGTTTAAATGTATTAATGTTCAAAGTTTTTGTGTACTACTGAGCAACACATTTTTACATTCAATCCTGTTTAGATTTCTGCTGTAAAATGTTAGTGTAAAATGCTGTACAGTACACTCAAATCTCAATGTGGAACTTAGAGGCTTTCCTGAGAAATGAGGAATTATTCTCGCAATGTAGTACAGTTGAGGTATGCCTCCTCCGCTCCACCCCTCACAAAAATACTCCCAAGTCCCCACAGGAACTTCCAAGTTCCAGAACTTAAGCATAAAAATGCTGACCCAAAAATACCTATGCTATGTAGTTGGTATCTCGTCCACACCTCGCCGTCTCCACTGTTTCAGAATTCCGTGTCGCGGGAAGGGACTGACACTAACCGGCGCATGACAATGAAAGATCATTGAGAGGTTGCAGCTGCCTGCATGATATCAAGCCCGAGGCATAGCAAGCGCCAAGGGCATAAGCGAAGCTTAAGGGTGAGTCAGAGTTAGTCTGCAGGGTAGGGCCCAGAATGCAAGAGGAGGAGGAGACAAAGCTAAAAGCCTACGAGTGTAGCTCTTCTGTCGGGGTTATTGCACTGGGTGGGGCTAGCGAGAGAAGGTGGAAGCAGGCGAGGATCCTTTTAAAGTGACTGAGCCATTTTCAAACGTGGACTATATGGAGGGTTTTTGTGGGTGCTGGGGCACCTAAGCACCCGCGAAGTCGGCGCCCCTGTTCGTAACAGTAATCTCTAAATCTCTTTCCTCTTTTACTACCCCCAAGGGGATATTATCCAATAGGTATGTTTCTTCCTTATTGTTCATACCTAGGTGCATAACCTTGCATTTGGTTTTATTTAATACTAGTTTGTTTAAGTTAGTCCATTCATATATTGAATCCAGGGCATGCTGTAGGGTAGCTTTTTGTTCGACATCATTAACTACTAACCCCAGCCTACAATCATCCGCAAATTTGTACATCCAGATATTATTATTGCTAATTTTTAATGAAGTGATGTATACATTGAATAGACTAGGTCCCAATACTGAACCCTGGGGGACTCCACTAGTAATAGAAGCCCAAGCAGAGTATTCCCCATTGATGACCACTCTCTGCCTTCTATCCTGGAGCCAGTTTGAGACCCATTTACAAATATTACAAGACAGGTTTATGCCTTCTAGTACTGACAATAATTCCTTATGTGGCAGTTTGTCGAATGCTTTTGCAAAATCAAGGAAAATCACATCCACAGAATTACCCACATTCATCTCTCTATTCACTTTTTCATAAAATGCCAGTAGATTGGTCTGGCACGGTCTGTTTTTTGTGAATCCGTGTTGTAGGGGATCAACCATATCCTGTCATAGAAACATAGAAACATAGACTTTGACGGCAGATAAGGACCACTTGGCCGGCCCAGTCTGCCCATTTCCCTACCTACTGGATAAGCTGCAGATTCTAGTTAACCAACAGCCTATTTCCTGCCACCACCCACTACAATTGCCTTGTGTCTGTCCCATGCATGTTTGAATTCCCCCACTGTTTTAGCCCCAACAACCTCCCCAGGAAGGCAGTTCCACACATCCACCACTTCTCATCCTTTCTATCCCCCCCTTGTGTATCAACTCTGTTACAGATCTTTGTATCATCTGCAAAGAGGCATACCTTTCCCTTCAGACCCTCTGCAATGTCACCTATAAACATGTTAAAGAGGACTGGACCCAGTACTGAGCCCTGAGGTACTCCACTAGTGACTCCCCCTTTCTTCGGAATGTGTTCCACTCATTATTACCTTCTGTGTCCTGTTGTGCAGCCAGTTTGCAACCCAGGCTACCACCCTGGGACCCACTCCCAGGCTGGCTAACTTGATTATTAATCTTTTGTGGGGGACTGTGTCAAATGCCTTGCTAAAGTCTAGGCAGGCCATATCCACAACCCCACCCTGGTCTATTACTTTGGTCACCCAGTCAAAGAAATCTATTAGATTCATCTGACATGACCTTCCTGCTGTAAATCCATGCTGCTTTGGGTCCTCTGCCCCACTGGCCTCTAGGTACTCAACAATTCTTTCTTTCAGAAGTGATTCCATCATTTTCCCTACCACTGAGGTCAAACTTACAGGTCTGTAGTTTCCTGCTTCTGCCTTGCTCCTGCTTTTGTGAAGGGGAATCACATCTGCCCTCCTCCAGTCCTCAGGTACCACCCCATCCTCCCATGATTTGTTAAAAAGTGTGGTCAGTGGTGTCACTAGGTCCTCCCTTAGTTCTTTTAGGATTCTGGGGTGAATCCTATCAGGCCCATTGCTTTGTCCACCTTTGAGTTTTAGGAGTTCTTTCAGGACTCTTTCTTCTGTAAATGGACTAGTGTCAACCCCCCTACCCAGAGTGCTTCTATTGTCTGGTTTAGGTAACTCCTCCTCATCTTCTTTTGTGAATACTGAGCAAAAATATTCATTCAGTATCTCTGCCTTTTCATTGTCTCCCTCTGCCCACCTCACATCTCCCTTATTAATTTTCACTATTCCTCCCTTAACCTTTCAATGCTCCCTAATGTACCTATAAAAGGCAATCCAGAGAAGGGCAACCAAAATGGTGCAGGGACTGCATCAGAAGACATATGAGGACAGATTAACAGAGCTCAATATGTATATCCTTGAGCAAAGGAGGGAGAGAGGTGATATGATCGAGGCATTCAAACACCTTAAGGGCATTAACAAGGTGAAAGAGTCTAACATGTTTAAATATAAGAAAAATAGCAGGACAAGAGGACACAGCATGAGATTAGAGGGGGGCCGATTAAGGGGAAATGTGAGGAAATTATTTTTCACAGAAAGGGTGGTGGATGCATGGAATGGCCTACCTCAAGAAGTGGTGGCTATGAATACAGTGCAGGGCTTCAAACAGGCATGGGATAGGCATAAGGGAGCAATACAAATGAGTATGAATAGATAGACCACTGACAGAGGAAAGGCCAATGGCACATTTATAAGGTAGAAAAAGAAATGGGCAGACTGGATGGGCCTTGCGGTCCTTATCTGCCGTCAACTTCTATGTTTCTATGTATCCCCCTTCTTAACCGAATTGGCTATTTTTTCCTCAGTTTGGGCTTTTGCTATTCTGACTGCCTTCCCCACTTCTTTCTGCTTTAATTGATACAGTTCCCTGTCGTGCTCCTTCTGTGATGCCTTATACTTTTTGAATGCATCCTTTTTCTCCTTAACCTTCCCTGCTACCTCTTTTGAGAACCATAGTGGTTTTTAACTCCGCTTTGTTTTCTTTATCTGTTTCACACAAAGGCTTGTTTCCTCTATGATGGCAGTTTTGATTTTTCTCTATTGTTCTTCCACCACTCCTTTTTGGCCATTTGCTAGTGTATTCCTCAGGTATTCACCCATTTTTCCAAAGTCAGCCCTTCTAAAGTCCAGTATGCTTGTTTTTGTATGGCTTGTCTCCATGGTTGTGCTTATTGTGAAGCACACTGTCCAGTGGTCGCTTGTTCCCAGATGTCTACTGACTTCTAAATTTGTGATACTCTCTCCATTTGAGAGTACCAGGTCTAGTATTGCTCCCTCCTGAGTGGGTTCCAACACTAGCTGTCTAAGGCCTGCCCCCTGCAGGGCATCGAGAATGACCCTGCTCTTGGATGTGGCTGCAGTACATGTCATCCAGTTAACATCTGGCATATTGAGGTCCCCCATCAACAGTATCTCCCATTTTCAGCCATTTTGAGAATGTCCTCTCTCATTTTCTTGTCCATTTCCTCCCCTTGAGATGGGGGTCTGTATACAACCCTTGTGCGGATTGTGATGCCATTCCCTGTCTCCAAGGTGACGCAGAGTGCCTCTTGTCCTCTCCCTTTACTTTTTAGTTCTGTAGCTTTGATCCCTTCCATTATGTATAGAGCTACTCCACCTCCTCTTTTCCCCTCCCTGTCCCTTCTGTAGACTGTGTACCCTGGTATGTTGACATCCCAGTCATGGTTCCCCATGTACCATGTTTCTGTGACTGCCTCAAAATCCAATTTTTCATCTTCCATCAAGGCTACTAGCTCAGGAAGCTTGTTTCCCAGACTACGGGCATTGGTATGCATTGCCCTCCATTCCCTCAAGATGTTCTATTAGGATATCTTTAATTAGTCCCTCCATTATCTTTCCTATTGTTGAAGTCAAACTAATGGGTCTAAAGTTTTCAGGTAGAGTTCTGGGCCCTTTCTTTAGGATAGGCACAATGTTAGCTAATTTCTAATCATTAGGGACCAAACCCATACTAATAGATGCTTGAAAGATATAAGTTATTGGCTGTACCAAGCCATCTGCCAATTCCTTTAGAACTCTAGGGTGCATTCCATCCGGACCGGGAGATTTGTTAACATTAAGGCCGACTAGATGTTTATAGATAGTATCAGGGTTTAATATTATAGTACCAGGTACAGAAGGACTGCTAATTTTGTATGAATCAGCACCATTTGTATTATATACCGAACAAAAATATTTATTCTGAATATTGGCCATTTGTTGATTAGTAGAAGTAAGTCCTGCCTCGGTAGTAAAAGGCCCAATACTACTATGGACCTTCTTCTGATTATTAATGTAAGAAAGAAAAGCTTTTTTATTGTCCTGTACCCTGTCGGCAAGGTTTACCTCACATTGAGCTTTGGCCTTCCTAATATTCACTTTTACTTTCTTGAGACAATCTTTATATTCAGTATATGTTTTTGCTGATTTGGATACTTTTAATTTCTTATATAATCTGTTTTTTTTTTTGCTGATTAATTTTTTGATTGTGGCAGAAAGCCAAACAGGTTTTTTAGTCTTAACACTATGATATGTTATGGTAACAGGAATATACTCAGAGGTTAAGTTCTCAGTCTTGGTTTTTAGGGAATCCCACATAGTTTGTAGAGGCTTATTAACAAATTCTGATCTCCAGTCAAAACAACATAGTTTGTTTTTCATTTTATGAAACTCAGCTTTCCGAAAGTTTAGCTTAGTAGCTGTTCCAGTGGGTTTAGAAGATTGTATTTTACTTATATTAAATAAAACTGAACTGTGGTCGCTTTTCCCCAAGGGAGTACTAATTTTTACTGAATTAATTGTGGCCCCCATATTAGTGAATATTAACATAGAAACATAGAATTTGACGGCAGATAAGGACCGCTTGGCCCACCCAGTCTGCCCATTTCCCTACCTAATGGATAAGCTGCAGATCCTAGTTAACCAGCAGCCTACTTCTTTCTGCCCCCAACCCCTAGAATTGCCTTATGATTTTCCCATGCATGCTTGAATTCCACCACTATTTTTGACTCCACAACCTCCTCTGGAAGGCCGTTCCATGCATCCACAACCCTCTCTGTAAATACTTTGTAAATTATAGCCTGAGCCGACCCCTCTATCTTCAAATTGTGCCCCTTGTTCTTGCACACCTCTTGTTTTGAAAGATGCTACCCTCTTGAACTCTTGATTCCTTGAGGTACTTGAAAGTTTCTATCATGTCCCCCTCTCTCTCCTTTCCTGGAGGCTATACATATTCAGCTCCTTAAGTCTCTCTCATATGTCTTCCGGTGCAGACTTCTGCACCATTTTAGTTGCCCTCCCCTGGACAGCTTCCATCCTGTTCCTTGTATGGAGATTGGGTCTCCAACTGCACGCAATACTCCAGATGGGGTCTCACCAGCTGTCTGTACAGAGGATATAACTTCTTGTTTTCTACTGGTGATGCTCTCCTATGCATCCCAGTGTATCCCCAGCCCTCCTTGCTGTCCTCTTACATTGCTTGCCCACCTTAGGTCATCTGATATGACCACCCCAGGTCCCTTTCCATTTTTGTTGTTGTTAGTATCTCACCCCCCATTGTGTACTCTTCCCCTGGGTTTTTGTTTCCCAGGTGCAATACCTTGCACTTCTTAGCATTGAATCTAAGCTGCCATACATTTGACCATTCCTCTAACCTTGCCAAGCCCCTTCTCATCCTTTCCACCCCACCTTGTGCATCAACTCCATTGCAGATCCAGAGTATTACTTCCCCTAGTTTTTTCTAATACCAACTGCTCTAGTCCCCCGTGGTCTATAACATCAATATATTGTCTCTCAGGGGGACATGTGCCTGTACCTTTACCCCAATCAATATTGGGTAAGTTGGAATCCCCAGTTATTAATAGCCTATTAGTAGGTTCAAGATCACCAAGAATTCGCAATAAGGCCTTATCGTCTTCTTGTGACATAGAGGGGGGGGCCTATATAAAAGTCACAGAATAATTTTGGGACTATTAATGGGAAGCAACTTAACCCATAGGAGTTCAAGTGAACCTGTATCCAATGTAATTTCTTCAGAAGCAATATCTTCCTGAATATATATTGCCACCCCTCCACCCTTTCTATATTTTCTACAATGGGAAAATAGTTTGTACCCTTCAATTTCTTTCTCCTATTGGTCATTTTCATTTCACCATGTTTCTGTAATTAGAGCGATGTGTATTTTGTTCTTATGTAATATAATTTTGAGCTCATCATGTTTGTTCTGCAAACTGCGGGCATTAAGAAGAATTGCATTCCATCCCAAGATATTTTGAGGGGAAGATGAGAATCTATTTAAGCTATTGTTGACTGTGCCCCCCCAAGCCAGTTTAAATGGAACTTAATTACCTCCAAAACTTTTTTTACCAAAAATCCTTGTACCAGCATGATTTAGATGGATACCATCATTTCTAAATAAAGATATTCTGTTAAATGTCCTTGCATTGTCCATAAAGCCAATCCCTTTTTCAACACAGAATTGTATAAGCCTGCTATTGATTGTTATTATTTGTTTATTTCTATAAGCTTTATATCCCTGCATAGGGAGTATACCAGATATGATGATTTCCCCTCCATAATTTCTGTTTCAGCAATGTACTTATAATCCCTTTGCATATTATTCCAATTTGTTTTTCCCACATCATTTGCTCCCACATAGGAGGACCAAGGTGGTAACTGTATTTTCAAACAGTCCATCCAATAGACACACAATATCCTGTAATTTAGCTCCAGGTAGAGAGCTAACTGTAGTATGCTCTTTGCGATTAAAGCACACTCAGTCAAAGAAATCTATTAGATTCATCTGACATGACCTTCCCACTGTGAATCCATGCTGCCTTGGGTCCTGTGCCTCTCTGGCCTCTAGGTACTCAACAATTCTTTCATTCAGAAGTGAGTTAATCATTTTCCCAATTACTGAGGTTAAACTAACATGTCTGTAGTTTTCTGCTTCTGCCCTGCTCCCACTTTTGTGAAGTGGAATAACATCTGCCCTCCTCCAGTCCTCAGGTACCACCCCATCCTCCCATGATTTGTTAAAGAGGGTAGTCAGTGGTGTCACTAGTTCTACCCTTAGGTCTTTTAGAATTCTCGGATGAATCCCATCAGGCCCCATTGCTTTGTCCACCTTCACTTTTAAGAGTTCTTTCAGAACCCTTTCTTACTTTCTAAATTCTTACTTATGAGGAAAGGCTTCACAAATTTAATCTAATGTCTCTGGAACAATGGTGACTTAGAGGGGATCTTCTGTTTACTTGGGACATTATACAAAACATAGAGTTAACATTAGAATGTGGTCTAGATTTCAAAAAAATATTTGTTAATAGTAGAGGCCATTCACTCCAATTGATGAGAAGCAAATTTTACACTAATAAAAAGGGCCTGCTATTTCTCACAAAGAATTGTCGGTCTGTGGAATAAACTTCCTATATCAGTTATTGTTAGTCAAATTAAAAATACATTCAAAAATAGGTTGGATGATTTTTTAAGAACAAACAAATAGCTGGCCCGGTGGCGCTGAGGGCTGAGGTGCTGGTCGCCTTACCTCGCGCTATGCTGGTGACCCGTGTTCAGGAACGGGCACAGGCCGCCGGGGGTCGGCAGGGAGGAGAGGGATTGAGTGTCCATAGGACTGCTCTCCCTCTCCGGGGAGAGGGGACACCAGTGCATCAGTGCCTGACTGGCCCCTGGTGGAAACTAGGGGGTAGCAAAGTGAAACACCACAGAATGGGGGTAGGCGAGGCAGACGCTCAGAGACGCGCATACAGGAGCTTGCACACTCACTCCTTGTGGAGTCATTGCATGCCTCAACTATGGGGACAAAATTACAAGGTGGAAAATCTAGGGACTGGCATTGCAGAATGATCATCGGTCCCTGCAGGCGCTGCCACAGCGATGGGCAGTAATCCCTCCAGCACTGATCCGGAGTTAGGTGGGTTGAGGGATCCCAGCCGCCCCACCATGAGGGGCAAGCCATGGGGCAGCTGGAGGGGTAGGCTGCAAGCGCGGGACGGGGCTGGGGGAGCTGATAGGAGGCATCGCCGCCAGGGTCCAGGCGGATAAAGAGATTAACAAAAAAAAAAAAAGAACAAACAAATCCTTGACCTACTATATAGGAGCTTGATGGGTAATTAGCCTTTTGCCCTTTCTTATCCTTAGTATGATCCTTAGTAAATGCAGAGACTCAGATCCGTCAGCTGAGCCCCGAGTCCTTTCTTAAATCCCACTAGTATGCTGCACTCCAGGAGTTTTCCTGGCATAACATTCCAAAGATGAGGTACTTAGAACGAAAAGAACCATTGTCCTTGGGAGGATTTTACTTTTGGAACTTGGAGGGCCTGGAGGCTGGATGATCTGAGGCTCCTACTGTTATGTTTGTCCTTTAATGTGCCAACCAAACTGGGGGGAGCATTTTCAAGCCTGAGTTTGGAGGCCAGGCAAAAGGACAGATATTTTAGTCTGCATTATAAAGATGGGCAGTTTAAGGCTTGGAGCACTCGGCAGTGATGCTCCATGGGTGGGGGCCCTGCAGCAAACTGACTTATCCTATGGTATAAGGTTCTTAATTTCTGGATCTCTGTGCCTTTAACTGAATATAGGACTGGTACACCATATGGCAGGGATGGCAGAAGGGTACTAATTGCAACCTTTTGTCATGAATCCATTAAACATAGAAAATAGAAGTTGACGGCAGATAAGGACCGTAAGGCCCATCCAGTCTGCCCATTTCTTTTTCTACCTTATGAATGTGCCATTGGCCTTTGCTCTGTCAATGGCCTATATATTCATACTCATCTGTATTGCTCCCTCATGCCTATCCCATGCCTGTCTGAAGCCCTGCACAGTATTCATATCCTCCACTTCCTGAGGTAGGCTGTTCCATGCATCCACCACCCTTTCTGTGAAAAAGAACTTCCTCACATTAACCTTTAATCGGCCTCCATCTAATTTCATGCTGTGTCCTCTTGTCCTGCTATTTTTCTTATACTGAAACATGTTATACTCTTTCACCTTGTTAATGCCCTTAAGGTGTTTGAATGTTTCGATCATATCACCTCTCCCCCCCCTTTGCTCTAGGGTATACCTATTGAGTTTAGTTAATCTGTCCTCTTATGTTTTCTGATGCAGTCCCTGCACCATTTTGGTTGCCCTTCTCTGGACTGCCTCAATCTGGTTAATGTCCTTGTGAAGGTGTGGCCTCCAGTACTGTACGCAGTACTCCAAATGGGGCCTAACCAGTGTCTTGTAAAGAGTGATTATTACCTCCTTCTTCTGACTTGTGATACCCATACTAATACACCCCAACATCCCCCTAGCCTTACCTACTGCTTCAGTGGCCTGCTTGGATGATTTCAGGTCATTAGTGATGATGATGCCTAAGTCTATGTCTTCCCTTGTGACTGCCAGCAACTCCCCTCCTAGCCTATAGGTGGCTTCAGGGTTTCTCTTTCCTATGTGCATGATCTTGCACTTCTTTGCGTTAAACCCCAGTCACCACTCTTCCGACCATTTTGCCAGTTTATCCATCTCTCTTCTCATTCTGCCCACCCCATCTGCATCATCTACTCTGTTGCAGATCGTGGTGTCATCTGCAAACAGACAAACCTTACCCTCCAGTCCATCTGTAATGCCACTGATGAAGATATTGAAGAGGACTGGCTCCAGGACTTATCCCTGAGGTATCCCACTTGTGACTTGCATCTCTTCTGACTGTATACCGTTTACCACATCTCTCTGTTTTCTGCCCATCTACCAGTTTGCCACCAGTTGACCAACTTCTGACCCACCCTGAGCCTACCCAGCTTATTAATCAATCTTCTATGTAGAACAGTATCAAAAGCTTTGCTGAAGTCAAGTTAGGTGACATCAACTGCTCCCACTTGGTCCACCACTCTGGTTACCCAGTCAAAGAAATCTATGAGATTAGTTTGACAGGACCTTCCTTTTGTAAACCCATGTTGTCTTGGATCCTGTGCTCCTATGGATTCCAGGTGTTACACTACCCTTTCCTTAAGGAGTGCCTCCATAATCTTGCCCACTACTGAGGGAAGACTAACTGGTCTGTAGTTCCCTGCCTCCTCCCTGCTACCACTCTTTTGGAGCGGGATCACATGAGCCCTTCTCCAGTCTTCTGGGACCTCTCCTGTGCTCAGAGACTCACTAAATAGTTCTGATAATGGCTCTGCTAGTTCCACCTTCAGCTCCTTTAGTACCCTGGGATATATGCCATCAGGTCCCATTGCCTTGTCCTCCCTGAGCTTGTTGAGCTCTTGTACAGTAGGACCCTTTCTTTTGTGAACAGACTAGTGCACACTTCCCTCCCTCTGTGTCCATGGTGCTGAGCTGTGGGCCCTGCCCTACCTTCTCTTCAGTAAATACTAAGCAGAAGTATCTATTTAGGACAGATGTTTTTACATGGTCCTCCTCCTCCTCACATGCTCCTTTATCCCCTTTGATCTTAGCAATACCCTGTCTGGACTTTCTCCTTTCACTAATGTATCTATAGAAAGTCTTGTCACCTTCTTTTACTGTTTGTGCTAGTGTTTCCTCGGTTTGGAGCTTTGCCTGCCTTACTGCCTTACCTGCTTCCCTTAGGGAAGTTTGGTATGCCTTCATAGCTTCATCCTGCTGTGTTCTCTTATATTTCCTGAAGGCCAGCCTTTTAGATCTGACCTTTTCTGCTACTGTTTTTGAGAACCAAAGTGGTTTCCTTCTTCTTTTGCATTTCCTTTTCTCTCTAACACAATGGAATGTTGCTTCAAGCATTGCATCCTTAATGCTTGCTCACTTTGCCTATACCCCCTCACCTGTATTTCTTTTTGCCAGGGCTAGCTTAACTCTGCTGGCCATCTTATCAAAGTCAGCTCCTCTGAAGTCCCATATTTTTGCCTTGGAATGGGATGATTTAGTTCTAGTGGCCAAATTGAGCCATAACATGTGATGGTCACTGGACCCCAAGTGACCTTCTACCTGGAGATCTGTGATCCTTTCCCTGTAAGTCAGTACTAGATCTAGGATAGCCCTGTCTCTCGTGGGTTGTTGTACCAGTTGTTTGAGGTCCTCCCCCTGCAGGGAATCTACCATGTGTCTAGTTCTGGCAGATTTTCCTGCTGGTGTTGACTAATCTGTATCTGGCATGTTGAAGTCTCCCATTATCAGAACCTCCTCTTTAGATGTCATGTTTTGTGTATAATGTGTGTATGTCCTCCACCTGGTCTGAGGCCTGTACACAACTCCAGTTCATGTGGCTGTCCCATTTCCTGTTTCCAGGGTGACCCACAGTTCTTCTGGCTCCTTATGTGTATTCTGAATTTTTATCACTTTGATATTTTCATTGACGTAAAGGGCCACTCCACCCCCAACTTTTTGCACCTCGGTCTCTTCTGAACAGTACATAGCCAGGTATTGAAGTCTCCCAAGTGTGGTTACTTGTAAACCATGTCTCGCTAATGGCTACTATGTCCAGTTTAGCCTCTTTCATTATTGCCTGCAGGTCTGGGATCTTGTTTCCCAGACTATGAGCATTTGTGTATATGATTTTCCATTGGCTAGATTTCGGTGTGTTAGTTGTTGGGTGAGGTCTGGCATTTCCCCTGTGCATCATATGGGGAACCAGACCTTTTTCCTTACCTGGTGATGCAAATGAACTACAAACATGCTGAAATCCTGTTTGACCACTAGCTGAGGGGGGAAGGATGTTCTTCCCAATTTACGTATGGTGTGGTGCACCCCTCTCCCCCTTTTGTTAGTTTAAATATTCTGCAAAGACATCAAACTTCTGCTCCAATGCACTGACTCCCTCCTTAGTCAGATGCAGTCCATCAAATTTATTAAGAAAAAACTGATGAAAGAAAGTAGCCCTATCTTCTGACTCAAGGTCATGTTTAACTGGTCAACATGTGCCTTATAGGTGCAATCCTGGAGTAGGATTACCCCTAAGTACTTAATGGTATCAACCACTTCAACCCTTGAACCAGTATCAATCACTTCAACCCTTGAACCATTTGTGAGAATTGATGTTAGCAATTGTGTTCTATCAGGTCCCAGGATTTTGGGGCCAAATGGTATGACCTTTGTCTTTTTTCCATTTAAAACAAGTTTATTGCTCTCCAGTCAACCCTCAAGGAGCAATAGGTAATTCATCAAAGAGTAATTTAATTAGGCAGTGTCCCGGGAGGCCCCGTACAATACCAAATCATCTGCATACAAGGTCAGTTTTGCATCATTGCAGTGGTTCAGCATGTCATTAATAAACAGGGAGAATAACAAAGGTCCCATGATAGACCCCTGGAGTATACCATCAAATTTTGGACATTTCTGAGAAATGGAGCCTTTCCATCTAATAAGCTGTTACCATCCCTGGAGAAAGTTCGAGAACCATTGTACCATCGGGGAATCAAAGCCTAGGTCTTTTAACTTCATAATGAGCATTTGGTGGCACGTTTTTTATATATATATATATATATATATATATTCATTGTAAAAACTTTGTTAAGGCCGACCTAGTGGCACTGAGGGTTGAGGTGCTGGATGTCATACCTCGCTCCATGCTGGTGACCTGGGTTCGAGAATGAGCCCGTATCATTGGGGGTTGGCAGAGGAGGACTGGGATTGAGCATCTGATGACTGCTCTCCCAGTCCTGGGGAAAGGGTGGGATCCACACCGCACTCTGGCAGTCCCTGGAGATGCCTGGTCGTACTGCAGATGCACGGCTGTCTGGAGGGGGAAAGCATGGCAGACATCTGCACATTGGTGCTTGGATGTCATTGCATGTCTGTGCTCCCATTGGAGATAAAATGGAAAAAGGCTGGGCTCGATCAAGCAGCTTGATGGCCATGCCCTGCTATGCAGGGAGGACTGTCATGGAATCACGATGGGGGGCTCGGCGCCGGTCTGGCTGGCAGAGACGGGGGAGCCCTTCAGCTGATCAGCCACAGCTGTGCTGCACTGCCCCATCATGTGAGTGAGCCTGCTGCTCTTCCCACTGGCAGGATGCTCCTGCTGGTAGGTGCAACAGCAGGTGTGAAAAAAGAAAGTTGCGATAAAAAAACTTTTTTAAAGCATCAGTTAGGGTTAAACTGACAAAAGTGGGAAAATGAGAAGTTAGGGTAGAGCCCTAACCCCCACCACCCACCCCATCCAAAACAGACCGACAGGCGCGGGGTGTACACCATGTGGTCAGGAGGCCCAATTCTCACCCCATTCCATGTGTAAACAGGTTGACATGCTAAAGTAAAGGAGAATGGGTTGAGAGTTGGGCCTCATGCCCCATAACACCTAGCATCTCTTGGTCTGTGGAAGAGATGGAGGGTGGTGGTGAGTTGAGAGCTCTACCATAATATCTCATTTCCCCACTTTTGCCAGTTTAACCCTAACTGATGCTTTAACCAAGTTTTTTTGGCAATGAATTTCCTTACTTTTTGAAAAAGTGTAATATAACTAGTAAATAGCATGTGTTGGTGGGCCCTGCACTCCCACCAAGCTGCCCATTTCTGCATAATGATATGCATTTGTGGGATTGTTGGCCCTCCAGCTTCTGCGCTCCCACTTACACATAACTACAGAGCCAAACAGCAGCCCTATAGGGCAAGGAACATGTGTAACACTAATTTGACAATATTTCAGCAACTGTAGCAGCTATGAAAACAATTCAAGTGTCATTGTAATCATGACAGCAAGACCTCCATGGAGACATGGTTGAAGAAATCTGCATCTTGCACTATTTTTGAGTTACAAGCACTGCGGGCACCACAATTCAATGGACGCAAGTAACTCAGGCATTTTTAGGATTTTTTCCACCCAATTTTCAACATGGCATTTTGAGGACCCCACCTCATGAACAACGTCACTGTCATTTCATTAATCTGTCCCAAAAGTTGAGTTTGCACGGCGAATACACCATTTTCCACCACAGGTACAAAATCATGTTTTGGGCATGTTGTGAAAAATGACAACTGTATACTGTTCATGAGGAGGTGTGGAAAAGAGTAATGTTGAAAACCAGGAGGGAAAATATGAGAAATTGGCAAAATTATGAGCGCGAGTAGAAACTGCACAATGCATGCTCATAATGTGGCCATTTTTGGGACTTTTTTAATCAAATTATCAACATGAGCTTTTTGGGAAATCTCTTCATGAACAGTGGCACTGTGATTTTGTTAATCCATCATGAAAGTTGATTTTGTACAGTGACGCACCATTCTTATGGCAGAGGTGGGAAAACACATTTCTGGCAGGATGTGAGAAATGGCAGCTGTACAGTTCATGAGGAGGTTTGAAAAAATGGCAATGTTGAAAATCTGGAGTGAAAATATAAAAAATTGGTGAAGTTACGAGCGTGCGTAAAAACTGCTCAATGCACGCTTGTAACATGGCCATGTTGTGGGATTTTTATGCATCAAATTTTCAACATAGGCTTTTTGGGACCTCCCCTCATGAAGACTGGGACTGTCATTTCATTAATCAGTCCTGAAAGGTGATTTCACATCCCTAAAGCTGATTTTGTGCAGTGACCACAAAATCACCTTTCTGGACAGAGTAATGAGATGACAGTGACATTGTTCATGAGGATGGGTCCCAAAAAGCCTATGTTGAACATTTGGTGAGAAAATACCAAAAAATGGCTGAGATATCCACATTTAAAACAGCTTAATCTGGTTCAAAGTCACTTGGCATTCATCTGTATCCCCCTCCCATGGGTCGTGCCTGAAAATAGGCAGAATTTGTCCAGTGCACTTACCTGGTCAACAAAACTAATAAATAAATAAATTATTTGTTTGTATCAGAATCATATAGTAGGATCCCAGTTAAATATAAATCATCGAACTAAGATCGTTGTGTAATCTTGATACAAACAAAAACTAACAGTTAAACAACACGACTTAACGGCATTTTCCAAACAGTAAAGTGCAGAATGCACCTAGGGGGTGACAATAAGAAAGCTACACATGTTGGTTTCTCCCCAGAATATCATTTTGGGAGGTTTCCAAATTTGAATTTCAGTCAAGCTGGAATCAAGATGGCGGCTATACAAAAGAGGAGTTTTCTCATACAATGCAGGATTCCTCTTTTGTATCAACCAGCTATATTGAAGTGCCTACTGAACATGTTCAGAAATGATTTTTTTCAAATATTTAAATTGCAATAACTTAAAAACAGCTTATTGTGGGTTTTTTTTCCATACTAGCAAAAGGCACATCTGTGGGGTAGTCCCTTTCTGTACTGAAAAACTGAATATCAAACAAACAAACCCTCTGGGCTGTAGGCAAGTTCAAAGAAAAATCCCAGCAAAGTCAATGGGTAAAAACATGTTTTTTTTACCTCTCCATAACTTGGAGCCTGCACATCTGACCGGAATGAAATTTGTCAGATCAAAAGATTTCCACAACAGGAAGATGCATACCAAATTTTGTGCACGTCCATTTAATGGATACAAAGTTATTAAGGTGCAAAATTCTGAATTTAACATTGAAGTGCCTACTCAACCCTAATTATAACTTATAATATAAAATATATTTTATACTAGCAAATGCCTGCTGTGAATGAACCTGTTTTTTCACCATTTTTCTTTTTAAAAAGGTACAACAAAATACATGTTTCCACCTGGAATCAAACCACTGACCTTTTGTTTGTAAAGCCAAGACACATCCACTGTACCACAAGAGTTACTTGTTTGAAATGCTGTTCTAATCCTTTTACAGCTAGTAACTTGTTGCTCAGTACCTACAGCATAGGAATGAATACAGTGAAGAAACTGGCAGCTGGTAATGACTTTCACCACTGCATAAAGTTGTGAGTATTGCTGATTGAAGGCAGAACTTGCATTTGTGGGATTGGATGTGGGATATCTATGTGGAGCGATTGGAGGCAGCACTTCTATGTGACAACTGGGAGTCAGGCTTTTATGTGAGTGGTGGCGACTGAGGGCAGGGCTTGCATGTGGTAATACTGGAGGTGGGGCTTACATGGGGTGAGATTGGTGGCAGGGCTGATATGGGTGATATTGGAGGCAGGGTTTACATAGGGTGAGATTGGAAGCAGGGCTTACATGGGGTGAGATTGGAGGTGGGGTTTATATTGGGTGATATTGGAGGCAGGGCTTACATGGGTTGAGATTGGAGGTGGGGCTTACAAAGTATGATATTGGAGGTGGGGTTACATGGGTTGATATTGGAGGCGAGGCTTATATGTGGTGATACTGGAGGTATGGCTTATATTGGGTGGTAATGGAGGCATGGCTTACATGGGGTGAGATTGGAGGTGGGACTTACATGGGGTGAAACTGGAGGTGTGGCTTATATTAGGTGATATTGGAGGCTGGCTTACATAGGGTAATATTGGAGATGGGGTTACATGGGTTGATACTGGAGGCAGGGCTTACATGGGGTGCTATTGGAGGTGGGGCTTATATGGGGTGATACTGGAGGCGGGGCTTACATGGGGTGAGTTTGGAGGCAGAGCTTACATAGGGTAATATTGGAGGTGGGGCTTATATTGGGTGATGTTGGAGGTGGGGCTTACATGGAGTGAGATTGGAGGTGGGGCTTACATGGGGTGAGATTGGAGGTGGGGCTTATATGTGGTGATATTGGAGGCTGGGCTTACATGAAGTGAGATTGAAGGTGGGGCTTGCATGCTGACTATGAGGCAAAAATCATATGCTCTGACATGAGCAGTTGCTGGTTCAGGGGCAATCTACTTCTGGTGGTTGTGCAATTTAAACCTAGGACTAAGAGGTGTTTTGTTTTGTAACTCAGTGCTCTAACATCTGCGCAATATTGCAGGTCCTAGCAAGCAGCAAATTTTTATTTTAAGTAATTGTTGGGGTCTAAGTATAAACAGTAAAGGAAGTACATATCCTGGAGTACATATCTCCCCAAGCCTATGGACTTAATCAAAATAAACTGAATAAACCAAAAAAAGGGAAGGACAGGACACGAAGAAACCATCTAAGATGCTTATTGGCTAATGTGAGAAGTGTAAGAGAAAAAAAGGATGAACTCGAAGCAATAATGAATAATAAACTGGATGTGGTGGGTCTCACTGAAACCTGGTGGACACCGCAAGACAAATGGTGAGGAGAAATAACTGACTATACACAATACTACTGGGATAGAAGAGGACAAAAAGGGAGAGGGGTAGCAGACTATATTTCAAACTCAATCAAGTCAGTGGATGTCTCTGACAAAATAAAATTAGGGACAGAAGATACAGAGACCATATGGATAAAATTAGAAAGAGGAATAAATACCTTTATATTTATGGACATTTGCTCTAGAGCACCAGGACTAGGCCACGAATATAGTGTCCCTATCTATAATGAAACTGAAAGAGCCTGCAACATGGGGGAAGTAGTGTTGATGGGGGATTTTAACCTCGGTGATATAAAGTGGGAAAAAATGGAGGGAAATAAAATGTCCAGCAGAATGTTGTTAGATAAAATAAATCTAATAGGTATAACCCAATTTGTAAGACACAGTACAAGAGGGAAAATACACTGGACTTAGCAATGTCAACAAAGGAAATTAGGGTTACTGATTGTAAGGTAAACTCCTCCTAGGGAATAGTTATCATAACTGTGTCATCTTTAATGTAAATACACAAATACACATATTCCTCTTACATAGGGTTATAAAGAAATTTACCTCTTTGATACAGCAAATAAAGGACTTATCAGCATGGTGTTGCAGAAGATACAGTGGGATAATATTTTGAGAAGCTATCAAAAAACAAGCATTTGTCAATGCCGAATGTTTGCTTGCTGGCATTGGCATTGGTAGTGTAGGAGTTACAGAGCTGCATACTAGGAATGGCAGTTAAGTATTGAACTGAAGCCAAGTCCATCACCACCCTGCAGATAGTGACAGGCATTGGGGTATGCCTTTGGGTCGTCAGGCATAACGGCCATGCCATTTCACCACACCCTACCCTCCAGACACTGACAAGTGTCACAGTGTGCCTTGGGGTCTTTGGCCCTTATGCGCACCCCATTCCATCAGAAAATATGGTGAGATAGGTGTGGTATAGGAGAATGGGGTGAACTTTGGGGCCAAAGAGTCCAAGGCACACCTTGATGCCTCTCACTGGCTGCAGGGTGTGGGTAGGGGTGGAATGGTATGAGCATTACAGGCAACAATCCCAAGTCACAGTCCTGATGCCTGTCATTCTGTACAGGGTAGGGCATTATGGTAGGAAACCCTAACACCTCAGGCATTCATTGGTATTTTCACTCCAAATTTTCAACATGGTTTTTTTGTGACCCCCACATCATGAACAGTGGCAATATCAGTTTATTAGCCGAAAGCTGCTTTTGCACAGTGACTACGGCATTTGGCACCACAGGTGCAAAAGCACATTCCAAACAGGATGTGAAAAATGACAGTGGTACTGTTCATGGGGAGGTGTAAAAAATGGCAATGTTGAAAAACTGCTGTGAAAATAGTAAAAACTGGTGAAGTCATGAGCGTGCACACACCTGCGTAATGTAACTAGTTTGGGGATTTTTACAACAGATTGTTAACACAGGCATTTGGGACCTCCGATCATGAACAGTGTCAGTGTGATTTTCTTTATCTGTCTCGAACAATGATTTCCCACAGCGACTACGCATTTCTGCGCTGAAAGTGTGAAAACACATTTTGGCCATGTTGTGAAAAATGACAGCTGTACTGTTCATAAGGAGGTGTAGAAAAATGCCACTGGTGAAAATCTGGACTGAAAATATTACAAATTCATGAACTTAAGAGGGTGCATGGAAACTGCGCAATACTCACTCGTAACACAGTCATTTTATGGAGTTTTATCACCAAATGTTCAACATTGCCATTTTAAGACCTCTGCTCATGACCAGTGTTACTGTGATTTTATGAATCTGTCCCAAACATTGTTTTTGCACACCGACTGCACCATTGTGCGCTACATGTGCGGAAAAACATTTTGGGCGAGATGTGAAAAATGGCAGCTGTACTGCTCATAAGGAAGTGTGGTAAAATGGCAATGTTGAAAATCTGGTGTGCAAATATTACAAATTCGCAAACTTGCCAGCGTGCGTAGGAACTGCACAACGTGTGCTCCTAAAACAGTCATTTTGGGGAATTTTTTCACCACATTTTCAACATACTGTAGCCATTTTAATATCTCTGCTCATGACCAGTGTCACGTGAGGAAGAATTTCTTCACAGAACGGGTGGTGGACAAGTGGAACACCCTGCCAGAGGAAGTGGTGGGGGCTGAAACAATCACGTGATTTAAGAATGCATGGGATCGACATAAAGGAATTCTGGAGGTCAGGGGTAAGGGGCAACAGACTTCTAGGAAAACATAAACTGAACTTACAAGATCAAATGGACAGACTGGGTGGGCCATAGGCCCTTATCTGCCTACACTGTCTATACATCTATGTATCTATGTACCTATGTATCTATGTATCTATGTCACTGTGATTTTCTTAATCTGTCCCAAACAAGAAGTGGTAGCTATGAATACAGTGCAGGGCTTCAAACAGGCATGGGATAGGCATAAGGGAGCAATACAAATGACTATGAATAGATAGGTCACTGACAGAGCAAAGGCCGATGGCACATTTATAAGGTAGAAAAAGAAATGGGCAGACTGGATGGGCCTTGCGGTCCTTATCTGCCGTCAACTTCTATGTTTCTATGTTTCTATGTAACATTGATTGCACACACCGACTGCATCATTGTGCGCTACATGCACGAAAACACATTTTGGGTGACATGTGAAAAATGACAGCTATACTGCTCATAAGGAGGTGTGGTAAAATGGCAATGTAGAAAATTTGGAGTGCAAATATTAAAAATTTGCGAACTTATGAGGGTGCGTAGGAAGTGCGCAACGCACGCTCGTAAAACAGTCATTTTTAGGATTTTTTCACCAAATTTTCAACATAGCCATTTTAAGACCTCTGCTCATGAACACTGTCACTGTGATTTTCTTAATCTTTCCCATTCATTGATTTCACACACCAACTGCGCCATTGTGCGCTACATGCGTAGAAACACATTTTGAGCGAGATGTGAAAAATGACAGCTGTACTGCTCATAAGGAGATGTGTTAAAATGGTAATGTTGAAAATCTGGAGTGCAAATATTAAAAATTTGCAAACTTACACGTGTCCGTAGGAACTGCGCAATGCACGCTCGAAAAACAGTCATTTTTAGGTATTTTTTCACCAAATTTTCAAAATAGGCTTTTTGAGAGTCCACCTCATGAACACTGGCACTGTCGTTCTGTTAATCAGTCCCAAAAGGTGATTCTGTGCAGTGACCGCAAAATCACCCTTTGGGCCCGATTAATGTCATGACAGTGACAGAATACATGAGGAGAGGTCCCAAAAACCTCATGTTGAAAATTTGGTGAAAAATTCCAAAAAATGCCTCAGATATGCAGCAAAGTTGAAAAAACCCTATTACATTACACAGCTTACCAGCATTTCCTCCATTCGTGGTCGGCTTTGAAGAGTGCAGACGTGTTCCCAGTCACAATCATCATGCCAGAGTCCGAAGTAAGTATGGGGTAAGGGGGTGTGGGAGGCAGGGTGCACAGTGGGTGGGTACAGGTGGGGAGGGGGCCAACGAGACTGCGAGGGACCATTTTTTTCTTTCAAGGACTTTTTTTTAAAAAGGAGGATGATGCGGAACATTTGCCATGCTGGGGTGGGCTCCCAGTGTGGTATCGGGAAGGCTGCTTGGGGTGGCTGGAGCTGACGGGGGATTGGGCACCCCCGTCGGCCATAACAGTTTCTGCCACACTAGGGTGGGCTCCCAGTATGGCACCTGGAAACGTTTTGGGGGGGCCTGGAGATGTGGAGCCGACGGGGGACTTGGCACCCCCATCGACCATTACATTATTTGCCATGCTGGGGTGGGCTCCCAGCGTGGCATGGGAAGCTTGTTTTTTTGGGGGGGCCTGGAGCTGATGGGGATTGGGCACCCCATCGGCCATACAGTGTGTGCATCGGGGGGAGCACGCATGAGCATGAGCATGCAAAATGCAGTGCTTGCGTGCCTGCGTGCGTGGGGGGGAGAGCTCTGCTCACTGAAGAGGAGCTCTCCCTTTCAACTGTATGCCACTGCATCCGGTATCTCGGATGATGGGCCGGGCACTATGTTTCTTGCACATCCGTGCAAGCAAACATAATGAGATGTGGGAAACACTTAAAGTACACATTACAGCAATATGTGACAAATGCATCAAGAAAAATATACAATAATAAAGGAATAAAACCAAAGTGGCTCACCAACAAAATAAAAAATGATTAATAAGAAAGCAAAAACTATATAAAGTTTACTAAAAAGAAAAGTCAGAGAAAGCTTGGGAGAAATTCAAAATAACACAAAAACAGTGTAAAAACCTCTTAAAGAAGAGTAAACAAAAACTGGAAAAAAAAACTTGCTGAAGGGGCAAGAAAAGATAATATGCAGCAGTTCTACAGCTATGTAAACTCATTTTGGAAAACTAACAAAGGGCTATGAGCCCTTGCCGTAGATGGTAAAATGGAAAATAACCCTGCTAATATGTTAAAAATCTTCAATTCTTACTTTGGAAAGTACAGTTATGTAGGAACTTACCGTAACAGTAGATCTTCGAGAGGGGTTCCTTCAATAGGTCATCACATATAGGACTGGCGCCACCTGGTGTCAGGCCACATGGCAGACTTTTCTAGCAATTCCTGACGGGGACCGCCACCCCGACATCATGTGACAGACATCAGCAGGATTTGGAGTTCCAGTAAAACACAAAAAGAGTATGGAGGGAGGGAAAAATATGACCTACTGAAGGAATCTCTCTCAAAGATCTACTGTTACGGTAAGTTCCTGCATAACTGTACTATCTTACTTTGAGAGGGTTCCTTCAGTAGGTCATCACATATAAGATAGAGTCCCAAGCAGTTCCTCCAAAGAGAGACCGAGAGAAACTAGGAAGGTGGAGAAAAAACTCCAACAGAAAAATCTGGAATCCAGAATGGATCCAGCCTAGAATAGAAGACCCTGTAACACAACGAGGCTGAAACCAGCCCTCCGCCTAGAAGCAATGTCCAGACTGTAGTGTTTGGTAAAGGTATGGACAGAACTCCAAGTGGCTGTGGCACAGATATCAGCCGCTGAGACATTTCACAAAAAGGCAGCGGAAGCCGCCATGCCCCTAGTAGAATGACCTCTTATGGTACCCAGCAGAGGTTTTTCATAGTTCTGGTAACAATACCTAATGCAGTTGCCTAACCATTTGGAAAGGCCTTGTTTAGAAACCGGTTTGCCCTTAGATATGAGGGCAAAAGAGCCAAAAAGCTGATCACAGCTATGGAATTCTTTAGTTCAGTGAGTGTAGCACTGAAGAATCTGATGTATGTCCATGGTATGGAGGAGTGCCTCACCTCTATTAGAGGGGGACAGATAGTACACAGGAAGCTCTACTGATTGGTTCAGTGTGGCTTCTGAAACTACCTGGGGAAGAAACTTCTGATTCGTTCTGAGGAAAATCAGATAGGGCTCCTTACAAACCAGAGTGTGAAATTTCAAAATCCTCCGGACTGACGTGATAGCCACCAGGAACAACGCCTTCCAGGAAAGGAAGCGCAAGTCACAGCTCATAGCCAGCTCAAAAGGAGGAAGCGTGAGCTTTTCCAAAATGAAGTTCAAATCCCAAGGAAGAGCTGGGCTGTGGATGGGGGGTTTCAGATGGAGAATCCCTTTCAGAAAGGTTTTAGAGACTTCCAACTGAGCCATGAGTTTACCATCCACTAGCTCGTGGAACACCGCGATTTCCAAAAGATGGACCTTCAATGATAAATATGAAAAACCTGAGTCTGACAGATGAAGGAGGTATTACATGACTTGAGGGGCAGAACATGAGAAAGGGTTCCAACCCTTGGCAGTCACCCAGATGGAAAACTGTTTCCACTTGATGGTATAAGTGGAATGAGAAGAAGGTGTCCTGGCCTCAATGAGGACTTGAGCGACCCGGGAGGAGACCCCAGAGTGAGAGATCGCTATGTCTGCAGGAGCCATGCATGACGGTGCAGAGTCCTGAGCCCTGGATGTAGTAGATGACCTTGATCCTGGGTCAAGAGGTTGTGGGTCACTGGAAGTGGAACTGGTGGTTCCCTGGAAAGCTGTTGTAGCAGCGGGAACCAAATCTGTCTCAGCCAGACAGGAGCGATGTGAATCATCTTTGCCTTCTCTGCTTGAAGTTTGAGAAGGACCCACTGGAGAATGGAAAATGGAGGGAAGGCGTACAAAAATGTCCCTGTCCCAGAGAGAGACAGCATGTTATGCCAGAAAGCACCATGCCCTGGAACGAGCGAGCAAAAACTGTGAAGTTTTGCATTGAATTTGGAGGTGAAAAGGTCAATTTCCAGACACCCCCAAAGTTGGAAGATAGATTCTGCCACGTCCTGATGTAATTCCCACTCATAAGCTAGGGTCTAAGATCTGCTGAGACTGTCCACCAGGACATTTAGAATGCTTGGTACATGCAAGGCCACGAGGGCCAGATTGTGCTGGACTGCCCAGTTCCACACCCGCAACGCCTCCCTTCACAAGGAGTACGAGCGGGATCCTCTTTGTTTGTTGAGGTACCAAACTACTGACATGTTGTCCGTTTGGACCAGCAGTGATCCCTTGGGAAGGAGGGTCTGGAAAGCCTGTAAGGTGTACAGGACAGTCCTCATCTCCAGAACACTGATATGTAACATAGTCTCCAAGCTGGACCACAGTTCTTGGGCTTGGTGCTCCCCAGATGTGCTCCCAATCCCATGTTTGAGGCATCTGTGGTTAGGGATGTTAAGGGAGCTGGGTCCAGAAGGGAAGACCCAAAGAAAGGTTGCAGGGATCCCTCCACCAAAGCAATTTCTTCTGAACTGCTGAGGAGACCAGTATCAGATGGTCCAGGTCATCCAGGAGTTGGTCCCACTGCACGCACAAGGACCACTGAGTCACTCTCATGTGGAGCCTCATGAGGGGAACAGTGATGATGGAGGCCGCCATCAGGCCAAGAAGGCGAAGGATCTCCCGGACCGGGATGGTCCTGGAAGAAGCCACTCTGGAAGCCTGACAAATCAGTGTCTCCACCCTGTCTGGAGGGAGGAAGGCTCTGCAATGGACCATATCCAATACTGCCTCAATGAACTGAAGTTTCTGGGCCGGGATCATGGAGGACTTGAGAATACTGACAGTAATCCCTAGCCTGTTGAAATGGTCCAAAGTGAAAGAAAGAGTCTCTAGTAAAGAGTCGCTGGATGGGGCTGAAATCAGCCAGTCATCCAGGTAAGGGAAAACCGCAATGCCCCTGCAGTGTAAGAAAGCCGCAACCACTGCCAGGCACTTGGTAAACACCTGGGGTGCCGAAGACAGACTAAAGGGGAGTGCCTGGAATTAGAAGTGTTCTCCTTGGAATTGAAACCGCAGGAACAGGCGGTGGCTGGGGCAGATGGGGATATGAAGGTAAGCATCCTGAATGTCCCGAGTGCACAACCAATGATTCTCCAGAAGGAGCGGAAGGAAGCTCTGGAGAGTCAGCATCCAAAAATTTTTTTACTCGATAAACTGGTTTAGGTTGCTTAAGTCGAGTATGGGTCTTTAAACCCCCGTCTTTTTTGGAACCAGGAAAAAATGGGAGTAAAACCCCCTTCCCCTTTGCCTGAGGGAAACGTGCTCTATTTCTTCCTTGAGCAAAAGACTGTTCACCTCTTCTCGGACAAGAAGGTTTATTTATTTATTTATTTTATTTATTTTAACATCAGTTTAAAAACCTTTAAAAAGAAGAGCCTGATCCGTTGAATAGGAGGATCTTTTTCTGGAGTTTCTGGAGGAAAGTCGAGAAACTCTATCGTGTGTCCGATGGACACTAGCTACAGGACCCATTCGTTGGAGGTTAGTACCCTCCACTCCTGCGCGTGGTTTGCGAACCTCCCCCCACCTGCTCCTCATCAGGAGACTGAGGAGGCAGTGGAGATGGGAAGTCAGGAAGTGGCCAGATGTTCAGGAGGAGGGCCCCTTGCATGTCTCTGGTTCTTGGAGGCAAGAGGGGTGGCTGTACCCGTGGCCTTACGCTTTCTCTGGTGACATGCCGGGGCTTGCTTTTTCTGCCTCCAGGTCCATTTCCAAAAGGGCTGCTCACCTCACCAACCTGAGGGCAAGACCTCTGCCCTGCAGGTCAGTGATAATGTCCTTGATGTCCCCACCAAAGAGTACAAAATCCCCAAAGGGGGCATCTTGAATCACCAATTGAACTTCGTTAGCAAGTCCAGAAAGGCGAAGCCAGGAATGCGATCTGAGGGCAATGGCAGTTGCTGAGGTGTGAGCCACAGAATCAACCAAGTCGTATGTGGCTCGCAAAGCATGCCTACAAGAGAATTTGGAGAGGTGAAGATCCTTGACAAGCTCCTCTTTTAAACTTCAGGGATCCATGGCCTGGACCCAAGCTTCTAAACTGGCCAAGGTAGCTTTCTGGTGAGACACCATATAGGCCACATAATTAAGGGGCCGGAGAGCGCATGTGGCCGAAGCATGCATTTTTCTCCCAAACAGGTCTATCTGCCTCGACTCTTTGTCCGGAGGAGAGGTGCTCATGTGCTTGGGTGCAGCGGAGCAGTCATGAAACATAGAAACATAGAATTTGACAGCAGATAAGGACCACTTGGCCCACCTAGTCTGCCCATTTTCCTACCTAACAGGTAAGCTGCAGATCCTAGTTAACCAACAACTTACTTCCTCCTACCCCCCACTAGGACTGCCTTATGTCTGTCCCATGCATTCTTGAATTCCCCCACTGTTCTTGACTCCACGACCTCCTCAGGGAGGCTGTTCCATGCATCCACAACCCTCTCTGTGAAAAAATACTTCCTCACATTACCTCTGAGCCATCCCCTCTATCTTCAAATTGTGCCCTTGTTCTTGCACATCTCTTTTTCTGAAAGACGCTACCCTCTTGGACTTTGTTGATTCCCTTGAGGTACTTGAAAGTTTCTATCATGTCCCCTCTCTCCCTTCTTTCCTCAAGGGTATACATATTAAGCTCCTTTATTCTTTCTTCGTATGTCTTCTGGTGCAGACCCTGCACCATTTTGGTTGCCCTCCTCTGGACAGCCTCCACTCTGTCTATGTCTTTGCGGAGATGGGGTCTCCAGAACTGCACACAGTACTCCAGATGGGGTCTCACCAACTGTCTGTACAGAGGGATAACAACTTCCTGTTTTCTACTATTGATGCCTCTTCCTATGCATCCCAGTATCCCCCCAGCCTTCCTTACTGCCTTCTCACATTGCTTGCCCACCTTTAGGTCATCTGATATAATTAACCCCAGGTCCTTTCCATTTTACTGTTGTCAGTATCTCACCCCCATTGTGTACTCTTCCCTGGGTTTTTGTTTCCATGTGCATTACCTTGCACTTCTTTGCATTGAATCTGAGCTGCCATACATTTGACCATTCCTCCAACCTTGCCAAGTCCCTTCTCATCCTTTCCTCCATCTTGTGTATAACCCTATTTGCAGATCTTTGTGTCGTCTGCAAAGAGACATACTTTCCTTCAGTTCCTCTGCAATGTCACTATAAAGACATTAAAGGACCGGTCCCAGTACTGAACCTGCAGTACCGCTAGTAACCCTTCTTTCTTCACTGTGCACTCCATTTACTACTACCCTTTGTGTCCTGTTGTCTAGCCAATTTTTATCCAGGCTACCACCTTGGGCCCTCCAAGGCTGGCTAACTTGTGTATTAATCTTTTGTGTGGGACTGTATCAAATGCCTTGCTAAAATCTAGGTAGGCCATGTCCACAGCCCCTCCCTGGTCTACTACTTTGGTCACCCAGTCAAAGAAATCTATTAGATCATCTGACATGACCTTCCCATCGCGGAATCCATGCTGCCTTGGGTCCTGTACCCCACTGGCCTCTAGGTACTCAACAGTTCTTTCCTTCAGAAGTGATTCCATCATTTTCCCTACCACTGAGGTCAAACTAACTGGTCTGTAGTTTCCTGCCTCTGTCCTGCTCCCACTTTTGTGAAGAGGAATCACATCTGCCCTCCTCCAGTCCTCAGGTACCAACCCATCCTCCATGGTTTGTTAAAGAGAGTAGTCAGCGGTGTCACTAGTTTAGTTCTTTTAGAATTCTTGGGTGAATCCCATCAGGCCCCATTGCTTTGTCCACCTTCAATTTTATTAGTTCTTTCAGAACCCTTTCTTCTGTAAATGGACTGGTATCGACCCCCACCTTCAGAGTGTTTCTCTTGTTTGGTTTAGGTACTCCCCCTCCTCTTCCTTTGTGAATACTGAGCAGAAATATTCATTCAGTATCCCTGCTTTTTCACTGTCCCCCTCTACCCACATTCCCTCCCCTTTATTAAGCCTCAGTATCCCCCCTTTGGTCTTTCTTCGCTCCCTAATGTACCTATACAAGGTCTTATCACCCTTCTTAACAGAATTGGCTATCCTTTCCTCGGTTTGGGCCTTTGCTATTCTGACTGCCTTCCCAGCCTCTTTCTGCTTTAACTGATAAAGTTCTCTGTCCTGCTCCTTCTGTGTTTCCTTATATTTCCTAAATGCTATCCTTTTCTCCTTAACCTTCCCTGCCACCTCTTTTGAGAACCATAGTGGTTTTTCCTTTGTTGTGTTTTATTGATTTGCTTTACACAAAGGCTTGTTGCCTCTGAGATGGCTGTTTTGATTACTCCCCATTTTTCCTCCACCCCTCCTTCTTGCCTGTTTGCTAGTGCTTTTCTGAGGCACTCTCTCATTTTCCCAAAGTCAGCCCTCCTAAAGTCCAATACTCTTGCTTTTGTATGGCTTGATTGTATGGCTGTGTTTATCGTGAACCACACTGTTTGGTGGTCGCTTGTTCCCAGATGGCTACCCAGCAGAAATGACAACAGAGTTGGCCTTAGGATGCATTTTCAAGAATGGGGCATCCTTTGGTGCCTGGTAAAGTCTGTCCACCCTCTTGGGGACAGCTGGGAGGGAATGAGGCATCTGCTAGATGGCAGAGGTGAGGTCCTGATGAGGTCCAATCCATGGAGGAATAGGGACCGGAGACAGAGACTCTAAGTCCAGATGTTCTGCGAGTCTCTATCTCATAGGGTCCTGATCCTCTAACTCACAATCAAAGAAATCCTTTATAGACCTCAGAAGGTCCGAAAAGGCAGGGTCCTCTGGTGGAGATTTCAGGGAAACCTTGCCTGATGAGCTCTCAGGCTCCTCCAAGACATCCTTCCCAGAATCGTTGGCCCCCTCATCATCATTGTTGTCTGCCCCTTCGTCAGGACAGTGACGGATATCAGGAAGAGTGACGTCCTGAAGAGCCTTCCCCAAAACGTGCACCGTAGCCATAGAAGAACTACTCAGGGAAAGGGGCCTCAGTCGGCAGCCAGCCGTGGTGGTGAGAGGAGGGCTGAGCTGGTTGCCGGCTCTATTCTGGGATGTTATTGGAATGAGTGGGGCGTCACTACTGGCTGGGGGGACCACTAGACTACCAGGGAAAACTCTTTAATTTTAAGTGAAACAGGGGTCAGGATACATGCTGAGGGTGGGGGGACCACTAGACTACCAGGGAAATTGCTTTATTTTTCCGTGAAACGTGGGTCGGGATACATGCTGGGAGGTGGGGGGGCAACTACACTACCAGGGAAAATTATTGTGTTACAGTGTAACAAGAGTTGTGATTTGTGCTGGGGGGTGGGTGAACCACCTTACTACCAGGGTCATGGGTGTGTAACAGGCACACATATGCATGGGTGCATTGTATGCACCCATACCTATCAACTGTCCCTGATGTTGCCTTAAAATATCATCTGTGCCTCATAATATTTGTGTTTGTGACAGAACAGTGGGGATTAAAATCACAATAATGTCACCCATCAACGTTAAAGATTTGTTCTTCTTTTGAAAATGCATCTTATCACATATCCCCTTATTCTATCAGCATTCTGAGTGAATAGTACCAATTATTAAGATGTGTCCCTGATTTTGGGTCTTTGTCCCTGATTTTTTTAAGCCTTGTCCCTGATTCAGGAGGCAAGGGGTTGAGAGCTATGTATGCACTGACTGTGCCTGCCAACACACAGTTCCTGTTGTTTCCAGCATGTACTTCCATTCCAACCAACAGGGGATGTTGTGGGCATGCCTTAGCCTGTAGCGTCTAGCCTGTACTTCAATTCCAACCAAAAGGGAGAGCTTTGTGCTCCATGCAGTAGCACAGGGCAAACTGCATGGTAATGTATGCTAAGCAGCAGTTAATGAGATGCAAATGTACCTGTTTGCCCACAGATTACCTTAGTAGGTTAATTTGCATGGGAGCTTTGAATATAGCTCCCATTTGCCCTGGGCTAACCAGTTTGTCACAGGCTAATGTGTTAGCACTGTGCAATCAGGTTAGCCCGGGCAAACCTCACTTCATCATAGCACAGTTCTGCAGTGTGTGGCTTACATTGTTGTTTGCAGTACATGTGAGACATCTCTGTGCAATCACACACAATGTTCTCTACCTGCAACACTGGCTTTCTCCAGGGTCTAAGGAGCTGCAGTAGCAGTGTGCACTCCCCTGTTGCTATATTCAGTACTGTCTTATTCCCGGGCTATTTTTGCCCTGCAATCCTGGCCCTGTTTGCCTGGTTTCCTTTGCTTGCTACAATATATTCAGCTGGTTTTGCTCCGTGCTAAGTTTGCCTGCCGGGCAGCGCTAATTTAGCCCTGGGGCAAAGTTTTGAATATCTGGCCCTAAAGCTGTTATCCCCAGAAATTACTAAACCACTAAAACAAATTTTCTTAAAATCACTGCAGGAAAAAGAGGTACCACAGGACTGGATGGCCGCCAACGTGGTGCCTATTCATAAAAAGGGGGATAAAGCGGACTACACAAATTACAGACCTATTAGCCGAACATCTGTTCCTGGCAAAATATTAGACAGCATAATAAAAGATGAAATAAACTCTCATCTCACAATCTCACAAAAAGTGGGCAGCTGGACTATGAGCAGCAAAGTTTTCAGACAGGAAGGTCATGCATTACAAACCTGTTATGCTTCAATGAAAAAATATCCTTTGCACTGGATGAGGGCATGCCAGTGGATATATTTGGACTTTGCCAAGGCCTTTTATAAAGACCCCCGTAATGGAATTATAAATAGCCTAATGGATATAGGATTGGATATTAAAATAGTGAGGTGGATAAATGCTTGGATGACAGATTGGACTCAGCGGGTTTGCATAAATGGATATTATTCCCCGCCTGTACCAGTGACAAGTGTGGTACCACAGGGGTCAGTTTTGGGGTTGGTTCTGTTTAGGGTGTCCATATCTACCATGGGGAAAGACACAACAAGCTGGTTAAGTGAATAAGAGGATGACACAAGACTCGCAGGGACCACAGCCCAGGAGGAAGATGTAATTTCCATACAGAAGGAGCTGGATAGAATAAATGACTGGGCAACAAAAAAGGGGATGAGCTTTAACATAGACAAATGTTGTGTCATACATCTGGGTAAACAGAATAAAATAGTTAACTATTCCCTAAATGGACAAACCCTAAGGCACTCAGAAGCGGAGAAAGACTTGGGCATAATCATTGATAATAAGCTAACACATGAAGCCCAGTGTAAAAAACAAATTAGTAAAGTAAATAACTTGCTGTGGGCCACAAAAAGAAATGTTAAGAGTAGAAGCCGAGAGGGGGATCATGCCACTCTATAGGGCATATGTGAGACTGTTGCTGGACTATGGTAGCCCTGTATGGGGACCAATATCCAGGGGAGGTGTACACAGACTGGAGAGGGTGCAGAGACAGGCTACAAAGATGATATATGATTTGAGGGACAAACCGTATGGGGAAAGGCTCCGGGAGTTAAATCTTATGTCCCTGGAGACAAGGAGAATTAGGGGCGACCTCTTGCTTTGCTATGACATTATGCAAGATGAGTACTTAATGACTGAACTACAGTTAGAATTCAAATATAACACTGTGGCCCAGATATTCAAAACATAGCGCAGTGCACAAACCAATAGCGCAGCAATAGCTCAGGAATAGCGGGGAGCTGCGACATTCAAAGGACTGGTTAGCGCACGCTAACCGCAATAGCGATGGGGCTAAATGATAATATATGCACGGGGCAAAGTGAGGGGGCAGGAACCAACATACACGAGCTATGGGATATTCAGAGCTAAAGCACCATGCTAGGACACATAGCGCGACATGTAGCATGGCGCTAGTTACCGCCTATAAAAGGCTGGTCTTATTCCAGGGCAAACCACAGAGGGGGAGGGACAACACCAGGAAGTGGAAATGGCAGCAGTGCCAACTGCAGTGTTGTTGCCACTGATGGCAGCAGTAGTGGAGGAGGAGGAGGGCCAACCGCAACACAGGCCAAGGAGACGTTATGCTGCACACAGGTGGTACCGGCCCAGGGTGTCCTTCGAGACCCTGCCAGATGAGCACATCATTGGCCACTACATGATGAACAGGGGTATGTTGAGGCAGCTATGTGAACTCCTGCATGTGCAGCTGCACCCCAACACCAGACGCAGCCATGCCATGACAGTCGAGGAGAAGGTGACAGCAGTGATGTGCTTTCTAGCCACAGGGATGTTCCAATGACCAATGGGGGACACCACAGAGGTATCGCAGTCTGCCACCTCACGCCTCCTGATCCAGTTCCTCGAAGGTTTCCTGCCACATGCTGGTGAGTTCATAGTATTCCCCAGCATGGCAGCAGAGTGCAGAGAGACCATGCAGCAATTCCATTGAGTTGCACACCTACCAGCGGTACTTGATGCCATTGTCTGTACCCATGTACCCATCTGTGCACCACCTGGCGATGACAATGAGGTGTATGTCAACAGGAAGGGGTACCACTCCATCAATTGCCAGGTGGTGTGTGATGCGACTTGGTGCATAGCAATGTCTATGTGCAGTACCCCGGCAGTGCCCACTACACCTTCATCTGGTACCAGTCCCGGCTGTGCCAGGCCTTTGAGGAGGGCAGGATACCCTGTGGGCACTTAGTCGGTGAGTAGCAGAAAACAAGGCACACACACACACACACACACACACACACCACAGCAGGGGTGGGGATAGGCAGGGGAAGGCAAGGTAGGGGCCTGGGATAGCAACACAGGTGGTGCACTACAGCAAAGGGCAGACAACAGAACAACACTATCAGGTGCACATCTCTCAACAGGGGACAGTGCCTATCCCCTGTGACCCTGGCTGCTGACACCAGTACCCTAGTTGGCCACTGTGGCCAATGAGCAGTACAATGAGGCTCACGCCACCACCAGAACCACCATAGAGAGGGTGTTTGGCATTCTCAAGATGCGCTTCCGATGTCTAGAGATGTTAGGCAGTGCCCTACAGTATAAGCCTCAGAAGGTATGCCATATTTTCCTAGCCTGTTGTATGCTGCACAACATGGTGATGAACCATGGGATACAGGCACCTCAACCTGAGGAACAGGCCGACAATGACCCAGAGCCAGTGGTCAGGGGGATAGTGGAGCAACTCGAGAGGAGAGATCCTCAAATGGCCCACAGGGCCCTGGAGCACAGGACCACCATCATCAGGACATTGTCACAGGCCAGAAGGTGAGTACACACAGCCCAGCAACAGGAAACAGTACAGTGGAAAACAGTTTATTATGTACAGACAATCACAACAGTGCTGACAACCAGCACAACAAATGCACAACACAGTGATAGTGAATGCACGCATGACATCAGTGTGATGCGTGGGTTGTGCAGGACACACATGTAGTGAGGACACACAGCCATGGCACAATGATGCGGGTAATGCCTGATGTGTGGCGGCAGTGTGGGAAGGTACACCATGGCTGTGCATGTGTGTACATGCTAGTGATGGTGTATGTGTGTGTGTGCGTGAGACAGTGTGAGTACATGTGTGTGCATGTGTGTGTGCGTGCATGTGTGTACAACTGTCAACAGTGCTCATGTGCATGGTAGCCATGCCTATCTATGGCAGCCACCACCATGCACACGACATACACCACAGGTGCGGGACACAGAACCAAGGGTGCTCTGAGCTAAGGATACGGTGGGGGAGGACCACAGTGAGGCTGGGAGGGAGGATAGCCTGCTTCCCCACCAACCAGCAGAGCCAGGACAGGGCAGGTGGCTACCCAGGGCAACACTGGGCACCGGCCGATGCTCACGATGCAGTGGTGCTCATGCCAGTGCCCATCCTGTGGCTGTGTGTGGCCTGCCTGTGGGCCTCTGTACCTCAGGCATGCTGACCCCCACACACAGCCTGCTGTCCTCCATGCACCACACGCAGCACTGTGGTGAGGTTTACCACTGCGGCCGTGAGCCCTGCAAAGCCATGGTCAATTGTGGCAACCATGCCGCCCATCCTGTCCTCAGCTCGCTGTTCTGCCTGTGCAAATCCCAGGGACACTGCCTCCCGCATCAGTGACAGCTCATGCCTGAGTTCCTGCTGCAGGCCATGCAGGTCCATCTGGGTCTCCTGCTGGGATGTGAGGGTGGCCTGGAGCAGAGGGCGGTCCCCCGGGGCATCCGGCTCCATGACGGTGCTAACCTCAATGGCAGCTGGTGGTTGTGCCTGCAGCTCAACATGGTGAGGATGATGTGGCAGCAGCAGAATGTCCTGCTGCTGCAGGGCAGCAGTGGTGTGCTGTGTCCCCTGCTGGCCCTGCACCCTGCCCTGTGGAGGGCACCACATGTCCAGCGGGGCACACATGGCCCCCACATGACCCACCACTGGCTGAACAGGTCCACCCATGCTGGCATGGCCACCCCCCCAGTACCTTGCTGCAGTCTGCACCCGGCCCCACCCCTGTGCCTCCCACCACAGGCCCCTCCACGTGCAGGGTGTAACCCTCCTCCAACACATCCGACCCCATGTCGCAGGTGACCGTCAGCATGATCACCTGGCCACCACTGAGATCCTCCACCTGGGCATCCTCCAGGGCTGCACTGTAGTCTGAGTCCTCACCACCAAGCCCCCCCAACAGGTGTACTCCATGTCCAACAGGGTGCCACGCATGGTGCGTGGCTGAGGGTCCATGACTGGCACCCAGTCTAGAGGTCGACGGCAGGTTCTCCTCCTCCTCCTCCTCTGCCTCCGGTTCCATGGCAGCCATCCCAGCCTGGTCCTGGCGTGCTGCAGGCCCTGCACACACCGCTGTGGAAGAAGGAGATGGGACAGAGTTACTGACCAGTACGTGCACAGTGTGCCACAACCATCAACAGTACATGCACACCCTAGGATACGTGCCACATGCCACGGACATGCACACCACACAGAGCACTCTCACAGATATAGACAATGGCTACATGCACACATCCACACCACAGTGCATATGCCCCAGGCTGTCTGCTGTGATGGCAGCAGTGCCGGCCAGTGGTACCATGCAATCCCATCCCATGTGTACAGTGCGCACAGCAGAGCACCCCCATAGTGCACCCCAGGCACGACGGCAACACCAATACCCAGCAACAGTGCAGTGACTGCATGCAGGGTGCGCATACGCAGATACTAACCTGTCCTAGGTGGTGTGAGTAGTGTCTCACACCCTCCACCAAGCACACCAGCAATGGACACCGGCCGAAGGGCGGATGCCATCACAGCCATGAGCGGGTCCTCCTGCCGCTGTTGTGTGGATTGTGAGCCACCTCTGGTCCATATCCTGTCTCAGAGCAGCTGTGCCTCCTCCTTGGCTCAGCAGAGCAGGTCACTCCAGTGCTTGCGCACCGCATCTGTTGTCCAGCCATGGCCGCCAATGGCGTTCACCCCTGCCATCACCTCATTCCATACCTGGTGCACCACCACTTCTGTCACCTTGTGGTTCCATATCACCTGCTCCCGTTCCTTGACCCCATGCACCAGGGCCTTCAGCTCATCCTCGGAGAAGCAGTGTGCCCTAATGTGCTCATGATGTGCTGCAGTACCTATGGGAGATATGCAGAGGGATATGTGTCAAATGCTGTGGTGTGCCTGCGTTTCATGGAACATGCAGAACACTATGTGCATGCCATCCCCAACACCCGCACTGCCCAACCTGATGTGGCATGGTGCAGGCCCAGGCCAGCATGTGTGCATACAGCTCACACAGCCACTGTGTGATGGAGGCACCCCTGTGTGCACATTGCACATGCACACCTGACGGCATACACCGCAGGCACACTGCACACACCGTCCCCCACAAGAGCACTGCATGGCCCGTGATGCCTGCGACAGGACCACTCAGGTGTTCCCTGGTATGAGGGGCATCCCAACCATTGCCAGCAGGCATTGCACACTACCTCATCCAGCCCCCAGAGGACATGTGTGGTGCACACAGGGCATAAGCTGCACATCCAGGCCGTATGGATGGTACGCATGCCCTGGGCTGTGGCTGCATACCACTGTCTGGATCTGCAACCCCCTTCCTGAGTGGTGACTGTGGTTCCATGACTGCAGGCCATGGTGCAGCCCCCCCGCCTGGTGACTGGCTACCACAGTGCACGGGCATGGCACATGGCCCAGTCAGCTGGCCAGCTGGACCACTGGGTTTGTGCAGCACTATGCTGCATCATGTTGGCCTGTGGGCCTGCAGTTGTCCATCCTGTTCCCTGCCTGTACCATTGCAGACTGCAGGTGCGCAGTGTGTATGTCCCAGCCTGGTGATGCCACACTGCCACACCACCGGGCCTCAGGCAGCTATACAGACCTGCCTCCTGCTGCTCTGCCTCCTGTGACATGTCTCCTTCCAGAGTGCCTGTCTGTCTGTAGCATAGGATGTGTGCTGAAATCCCAAGACACAACAATGGTGGAGCACTGTTTGTCCTTATATAGCCCAGCCGGGCTATCAAGCCTGTTAGGCATGCAAATGAGCATTTAATGATATGGTAATCGCACTGTTTGCACCTTGCATGCACAAGTGCCCTCATTTGCATAGGTTGGTTGAATATGGGCCTGAATAGCGTGGGGTAAACAGCTTTGCACTGGGCAAACGTTAGTGCTGGACAATGTGTGGCCCATCACCGCACTATCCCGTTAGCCCCATGCTGTGTGGCATAGCGTGACCTCCACACATGTGCCCAAGGCCCCTGTGCCATGCTACCACCCAAGTGAAACATGCTTCCAGTGCCGTGCTATGCCACCAAGCACAGCACTAAACGCATGCAGGACATTGCCGCTCCAGGGTAGTAGTGGGGTCATGCATGCGCACCGCGCTAACTTCCGGGTAGCACTGCGCTATGTCATGTGGGAGTTCGGCTGGTGAGCTCTGGGAGTGGCACAAGCTGTGTTCCCACACTTGTGGTGGAATACCAGACACCATTGACCATGGCAGGAAGGCGTAGGCTGCATGCAATTGTTCATAGGGACAGGCGCTGGTGGGAGGTTGAGACAGCCAACCTCGTACAACTGGTGCATCAAAGGCACCGACGCCTCTTTGGGGAGGTCAGAGAGGGTGATCTCTCATGCCAGCAGGTGTGGGCCTCCATTGCCCAGAAACTCAGTCACCGCACAGGCGTCGCCCATGATGCTGAGAAGTGTTGGCATCATTACACTGACATGCATTGCCGGCAGCACCAGCAGCTGGAGCGCTTCAAGCACATGGTGCATGAGGGCACTGTGCCAGTGCCAGGTCAGTGGTGTTGCACGTTGTTAACAACTGTCAAGTGCCTCTCGAACTGCAAGTGTGTGCATGTGCCTATGTGTGTGTGTGCACAGATGTGCCACCGTGCGTGGTGTTGGGGCACATGTGGCACAGGTCAGGGCCACACATGTTGGCCACCTAGGGGGGCATTCTGGTACAGGGTGTGTAGGTGCATGGTTGCCACTGTTCCCAGACAACACACATGGTGGTAGTGGATTCAGCGTGGTGCATGCTGTGTCTTTGGGGGTGACACAGGTGTGGGTGGCAGATTGGGGCATTACTGATGGTGGAACCTGATACAGCACTGTCCTACAGCCTACTCCACTGTGGTCCACCTGGGTGACTGACAGCCTACACAGTCATGTGTGCAGCCAGTCACAGTGCACCTGCATCTGGCACTGTCGCACCACTGCACCACCATGCCTACATGTTCTGTGTGCCTGGCGCACGCTCCATGGGCCTTGCTTCCCTCCGTATGAGTGTATTCTGTGTTCAGTCACTGGCCCTGGGCTGCTTTGTGTGCGCAGTGTTGTGGGGGGTGGGTGTGCATCTTGCTGTGGCGCTCGTGGTACATGCGGTGTGTTGCGCAAATGCTGCTGTTTCCTCTGTCCACTGTAGAGCAGATCGAGCAGCCCAGGATGGCAGAGGTGGGCCACGAGGTGTCCCAGGACAGGCAGAGGAGCAGCCTGAGGGTGCCTGCTATGCTGCAGAGGGTGCAGGACAGAAGCCCTGAGGCCAGAGGCCTGTGGTCTGTTGCATGAGTACATGTCTTGTTCATTTGTGGTGTCTCTGTGTGATGTGTGGTTCCTTCTGTGGTCTGCCATTAACTGTGCTGGCGACTTAGCTGCCACAGCCATCAGGCAAGTGAAGTTGTGGCACTGTGCTGTGTTGTGCATCACTGTTGCACACTGCTGCTGGTGTATAGCTGTCAGGCCACTGTGCCTGTGGTGGGGGGTGGGGCGCTGTGGGCCAGTGTCAGCATGCACGGCTGCGAGGGTGCCAGATGGTGGTAGGGGCTGTGGCTGCGGAGGATCGGAGGGGCATTCATGAGGGTACTCAGGGCACTGTTTCCACACTGTCATTTGCCATACACACATCTGCAGTTGGGTGGGATTCGGCCCTCCTGCCCCCCCAGTTCCTACGCCTGTGCACGGCTGGCATTGCCATGCTGTCCACGGGCTTCATTGGCCTTGTTCGGCTGTTCGCCAACCCCGTGCGTGTTGTGACTGTGCATTGTGAGGCCCATATTTGGTGGCATCTGTCGGCCCACCCATGCCACTGTCTGCACCCTGTGAGCCTGCATATGCTGTGGGTCTGTTCACCCTGGCATGGGTTGGCCATTGGCCAGCCACCATGCTTGCATTGTGATGCTCCAGCACCCCTTTGGGTTGTTGTTGTTGTGCCCTGCTTTCTAGTATATTGACATCTGACTATGGGCAGCTTGTCCTGATATGAGGGTGCCCTTGTGCATGTTGTTGCATGGCCCATGCACACCGCCATCCTGGGGACTGCCTGCATGTCTGCACTGTCTCACTGTGTGCAGTGCTGGGGTGGATGGTGTCATCTGTGCCATGGTGCTGTCGGGGCCTGATGTCACCGTGTCCATTGGGTATTGGGCTGGTGCCTGTGTCTACCAGGCCTGCCATGTGGGCACCTCCAGGTGGGCCTACCATTGCGTTCCTCAGCACCACTTGGGCATGGCTGTCTGGACATGCTGTCCAACCCTGTATGGCCATCTGTGGCTACAGTATGCCCCCTGGCTGGTTTTACATCCTCACAATCTCCCCCTTCCTCTTGTAGGTCCACTCTGTTTGGCATTGTGGGCGACCAGACCAGAGGAGTCGGACGGAATGGAGGACCTTCTGCGACATCTTGTCTGGCAGCAGAGGACATTGATTGAGCAGCAGACCATCCTAATTTCAGACACCAGGAGGGTGGCTGCTGTCCTGGAGGCATGTCTGCCAGATCCGTCCAGCAATCAGCCATAATTGTCTTCCCTTTTCTGTTGGCTATCCCCCCTAATTGGACTGCTGTTCATCCTTGCCCTCTGTTACGCTCCCCCTGTTTGTGTCCACATCCCCTTCCCCCCATTCCCTTTGCCATACTGTATATATTTTAAATATGTTAATATATACTAGTGAAGCTAGTGAACCACCCTGTCCGGACCACCAGTGTCATAAGTCCTGCTGAGGCATTTGGATGGTGTGCCAAGTATTTGGAGCAAAGGAGCATTCTGTGAGGTCTCTGACTGTAGTTGTTGACTGAGGGCTGCCTAGACACTGACACTGCTTCCAGTCTGAGTCTAGCAAGACGGAAGTGTGAAAGGGTTGTGCAAGGTGCCAATATTGAGCAACGTATTTTTGTTGCTACTGTACTGTTGTGGGGATAGAGAACCCAGTCTCTCTCACTAAGAGATGGTACTCATTCCTGCTATACAACATGTTTAAGCCTGCACCAGCTGAGCCATTGGAGTATTGCTGAAGCCACCAGTTTTTTGGAACTAGGTACCTACAGTGAAATGGTGCTCAATAAACTCCTGTCCATCAAGCCCTGAAGGATATACATCTGGCTTCTCTTGTTCCAAAAGGCAGGCTTATAACTTGATGCTCTTTTATTTTAACATTTCATTCTATTGATTTATGGTAATGAATAACAACTTACCAACTAGATATATGTAAACCTTATAACTACTGCTATGTGTAAACAGCCGAATACTGTATACCCATGATAACCTGTATATGCAAATGTTCAAATGTTTATAATATCATATACTGTTATTCCCGGGTCGCCCCTGAAAAAGGGGCCTTTGGGCCCAGTGGGCCTACCCGGTCATCAAAATTCAATAAATAAATAAATAATAAATAATATGCCACTGTTTCTGTTATACTTCCACTGTTGTACTCATTCACATGCGGGTCTTCATTGTGGTAGTGTTCTGTTTTGGGGGAGTGCATTTCAGTTTGTTGATTTGGCTTTAGTATGTTCGTGGTGGTTCACCCAGTTGATGTTGTGGTAGTGTTCAATTCTCTTTTTATTTTTGTTTGTTCTTTATTTTCTTCATTTACCTTTTGCAATTTTGTGTGTACTGTTTGCTTCGCTTTACTGTTCCTCTTGCTTTGCCATACCTTTGTTTATTATTACATTCCAGTTTCTACATTTAACTGTATCCTGTGTCATTCTTGGGTGCTGGTGTTTTCACCTGGTATGCACTGTTCCTTGGTTCTCACACATGGGTCCCGGTTGTTGCTTGCCATTCACATGCATGTGTGTCATTTACTGGGTTCTGCACTGCGATCTGCACCTGGGATCTTGTTCCAGGCTGCATTTCCTTGTTTTTTTTCCAGGATCAGGATATCTCACCTCTGCACTGTGTTCCACTGGGTATTTACACTGCCTGCCTGGGCGCTATATTCAGTGCTGTCTTATTCCTGGGCAATGTTTGCCCTGTACTCCTGGCCCTGTTTGCCCGGATTCCTTTGCATGCTATATTCAGCTGGTTTTGCACTGGGCTAATCCTTTTGAATATAGCTTGCTTTCTGCTCTGGGCTAAGTTTGCCTGCCGGGCAGTGCTAACTTTGCCCAGAGTCAGGGTTTTGAATATCTGGGCCTGTATGTACTAACATACTACCATACTAATTGCCAGCAGATTAGGCCATATGGTCTATCGGGTGTACTCGAACCTCAGATCCCTGGCTGGGTACCGAGGCCCCACCATGTGTTCCAGAATGCCTATCATCCCTCCCTGCCCCCCTAGGCCAGGCCTTCCCCTGGTACTTTCCCTTTCTGTATCTGTCCCACCCTCTCTTAAATCACTCCACCATGGAAGCCTGAACCAGCTCACCAGGCAGCGCTTTCCAAGGTTCCACCACCCTCTCAGTGAAGAACCTCTTCCTCTTTTCCCCCCTCATCCTTCCCCTTTCCAACTTCAAATCATGTCCTCGGGTGATACCTCTCTCCTTTAGTCTAAATAACCCCTCCATGTTTACCCTGTTTATTCCCTTGAGGTACTTGAAGACCTCAATCATGTCCCCTCTGTCTCTCCTCTCCTCCAATGAAACCAGACCGAGCTCCTCTAGTCTTCTCTCGTACATCAAATCCCCGAGTCCTAGTATCATCTTGGTAGCCCTCCTCTGGACCCTCTCCAAGAGCTGTATGTCCCTCTTCTAGTGCGGCCTCCAGTACTACACACAGTACTCAAGGTGTGGTCTAACCAGCCAATTGTACAGTGGCAGAATCACTTCCCTGCTCCTCGAAGTTATACCCCTTACAATGCATCCCAACATCATGTTTGCTTTGACAGACACTCTCATGCACAGCTCAGAGTTATTGATACTTGCATCCACCATGACCCCTAGGTCTTTTTCCCCTGTTGAGGCCTCCAGTGCCTCTCAACCCAAGGTATACACGTGGGGTTTCCCTGCCCTAGATGTAATACCTTACACTTGGAGGAGCTGAAGTTTAATTTCCAGGTGTGAGCCCGCCTGACCAGGGCATCCAAATCCCCCTGCAGGGCCAACCTCCCCTCTTCCCCCTCAACTACTGCTCCCATCTTGGTGTCATCAGTGAAGAGATTCATTTCACTCCCTATTCCCTCCCTGATGTCAGATATGTATGCATTAAACAGGATCGGACCCAGAACCGAGCCTTGTGGTACCCCGCTACTGACCCCTCTAGGGTTCGAGAGCTCCCCGCCGACCACGATTCTCTGGGTGCGACCAGTTAGCCAGTTTCCTATCCATCAAACCATCAATGGGCCCACCCCCAATCCCGTCAGTTTCCCCACCAGGTCGTAGTGGGGGACAGAGTCAAACGCCTTGCTGAAGTCTAAAAATAGCACATCCACCGGCCTTCCCCTGTCCAGTTCAGATGTTACCCATTCATAGAACTCCACAAGGTTAGTTTGACACGATCTGCCTGGCACAAAACTATGTTGCCTGCTATCCAGCCCTCCCTCCTTCTCCAAGAACACCCACAATCTTTCCTTCAGTATACTCTCCATTAATTTACCCACCACCGATGTCAAACTGATGGGTCGATAGTTACCTGGCTCTTCTCTCGACCACCCTTTATGGATAGGCACCACATGTGCCTCTAGCCAATCCCTGGGTACCTTCCCTGACTCAAGCGACCTGTTGAAGAGCTCCACCAGGGGTGCTGCCAGCACATCCACCAATTCCCATAGTACTCTCAGATGTATGCCATCTGGCCCAGGAGATTTATCTTTCTTTAGGGCCTTTAGGGCTTTCCACACCCATCCAGTGGAGATAGCATCATCTGTCCCCCTACCTTACTGGCCTGTTTATACGTATCTGGATGTGACACCTCTGGGTTACCTCCCCCTCCCTCCTGCTCCCTATCTGTTAACCCAGCAATCCCCCACTCTACCGCTACCATCCCCTCTGTGTCTTGCTTTGTTAATATCCCCTCTGCCTCGCCAGTGAACACAGAGGTGAAGTACTCATTTAATACCTCTGCCTGGTCCCTCGCCTCTTCCACCCACCCTCTGTCCTCAATCTGCCGAGCTCGACCTTGGTTTTCCTCTGCTCCACAATGTACTTGAAGAACCCCTTTTCCTCTCCCCATATCCCCTGTGTCAATCGCTGCTCTTTACTGGACTTTGCCCCCCACACCATCCGGGTGACTTTTCTAGATGACAGGTGAGAAGCTTATTTTTCCCTTTCCCATCTCATTGCTTTGTATTTTTTGTAGGCAGCCTTCTACTCCCTGACCGCTACCTGAACCTCCCTGGACCACCAACACAGTTTATGTGTCCGAGCTCCCTTGCGTTTGACCTTGGCACAGATCCTGACTGCCTCATGAAATCCCCATTTAATGACCTCCCATCTCTTTTCCACATCTGTCCTCTTTGTAATCCCCTTAAAGTGATCCTTGAGAATGCTTCCCATGCCCATAAAATCTGCCCCCTGAAGTCCACAGTCAGTGTCCTAAAGCTCTCCCCTCTTCCCCATGTTAATTTGAAACCAGACAGTGTTGTGGTCACTCCCAGCCAGGGGTTCCTCTACAACCAGGTCCCTTATCAGATCCCCATCTGCCAGAACCACATCCAGGACATGCTCCTTCTTGTGGACTCCACCACATACTGTGTTAGGAACACATCCTGGAAGCAGTCCAGCAGCATCTGTTCCCTGGCAGCCCTCTAGGACATGGTTCCCCAATTTGTACCTGGCGTATTAAGGTCCCCCATCAACGACACTCCCTCTCCTTTTGGTCTACACTGGGCTATAATATTGTCCAGCAAACCTTCCTCCAGTACATCCCCCAACTCCCAAATTGACCTTACCTCCTACAGGGGTTTCTAAGGTGACCCATAAAGCCTCCACATTTCCCCCAGCCTCCTCTACTATAGCAATTTCTATGCCACCTCTAATGTACATAGACACTCCTCCCCCTCTGCCCTCCCTCCCATCCTTCCTAAGCATAGTGTACCCCTCACCCTCAGGTTCCAATCGTGGTTTTTGTTGACCCACGTTTCCGTGACCACCGCAACCTCCACCACCCCGAACAGCATGGCCTGGAACTCTGGCAACTTGTTTCCCAAGCTCCTGGCATTTACTAACACTACTCCCCACCCCCTGTCCCTGGTTCCCTTTGTTGAACCCCTCCCAGGCTCCATATGGTTCCATCCTCCCCTGCATCATCCTCCCCAGTCTGTACTAGGGGGCACCCATTACAGCTACAGCCTAGGAAATTCAACACAAATAAAAGAGGAGTCTTTTACACACAAAGAATGGTGACCCTTGGAATGGATTACCCATGGAGGTAATCATAAGTAACAGTAAAAAGCAGTTTAAACAGTGGCTAGATAAATATATACTGGATGGTAGTGTAGTACAGTACTATGGGTAATTTGAACAGGAACTTTCGTATGGGCTTACTGCCCCCTCGGCTCCTAAATACCTTAGTATGAACCTTAGTGTAATTAAAAACAGGAAGGTCATGGTGAAATCATGATAATAGTGACTGCATAATTCTTGAGTGTCCATGATAAGGTAGCATACAAGTGCCCTCATATAGGACCAAATCCATAGAAACATAGAAACATAGAAGTTGACTGCAGATAAGGACCGCAAGGCCCATCCAGTCTGCCCATTTCTTTTTCTACCTTATAAATGTGCCATCGGCCTTTGCTCTGTCAGTGGCCTATCTATTCATAGTCATTTGTATTGCTTCCTTATGCCTATCCATTATGTCATATTAACTGCTTTCCCTTCCCCTTCTACTCCTGGCTTTATCTTTGCTTACGCTCTACTGCTACTCTATCAAATCACTCCTCCCCCCCCATATCAGTTGTAGACTGTTGTTTGTTCTAGCTGCCAAAATACTGTATATGTATTGCACACACCAGTCATCATGTTTCATTTATCAGTATGCAACCTGTAAGTCGCTTCCCTGTCTCATGTCAATGTTTACCACCTGCGGTCACCCTATGTGGTACTCTTGTATGTATATCCAGCCTGTATCATGTAATGTGCATTTCATGTATATACTGTTATTACCTATCTGTGTTTGTACTTTAAGTGTTTATGTCACAGGACCTCCTTGTGAATGAGCTTGCTCAATGGAGTTTTCCTGCAATAAACTTGAACTTGAACTTGAACTATCCCATGCCTGTTTGAAACCCTGCACTGTATTCATAGCCACCACTTCTTGTGGTAAGCCATTCCATGCATCCACTACCCTTTCTGTGAAAAAGAATTTCCTCACATTCCCCCTTAATCGGCCCCCCTCTAATCTCATGCTGTGTCCTCTTGTCCTGCTATTTTTCTTATAGTTAAACATGTTAGACTCTTTCACATTGTTAAAGCCCTTAAGGTGTTTGAATGCCTCGATCATATCACCTCTCTCCCTCAAGGGTATACATATTGAGCTCTGTTAATCTGTCCTCATATGTCTTCTGATGCAGCCCCTGCACCATTTTGGTTGCCCTTCTCTGGACTGCCTCAATTTGGTTAATGTCCTTGTGAAGGTGTGGCCTCCAATACTGCACGCAGTACTCCAGATGGGGCCTAACCAGTGTCTTGTAAAGAGGGATTATTACCTCCCTCTTACGACTTGTAATACCCTACTAATACACTAACACCCCCACTAGCCTTACCTGCTGTGGGGTCTGCTTGGATGATTTCAGGTCATCAGTGATGATGATGCCCAAGTCTCTTTCTTCCTTTGTGACTGCTAGCAACTCCTCCCAGCCTATAGGTGGCTTCAGGGTTTCTCTTCCTATGTGCATGATTTTGCACTTCTTTGCATTAATCCCAGTTGCCACTCTTCTGACCATTTTGCTAGTTTATCCAGATCTCTTCTCATTCTGCCCACCCCATCTGGATCATTTACTCTGTTGCAGATCTTGGTGTCATCTGCAAACAGACAAGCCTTACCCTCTAGTCCATCTGCAAAGTCACTAATGAAGATGTTGAGAGGACTGGCCCCAGGACTGATCCTGAGGTACCCCACTTGTGACTTGCATCTCTTCTGACTGTATACCATTTACCACCACTCTCTGTTTCTGCCCGTCAACCAGTTTGCCACCCAGTTGACTAACTCCTGACCACCCGAGCCCTACCCAGCTTATTTATCAATCTTCTATGTGGAACAGTGTCAAAAGCTTTGCTGAAGTCAAGGTAGGCAACATCAACTGCTCCCCTTGGTCCACCCTCTGGTTACCCAGTCAAAGAAATCTATGAGATTAGTTTGACAGGACCTTCCTTTGTAAACCCATGCTGTCTTGGATCCTGTGCCCCTATGGATTCCAGGTGTTGCACTATCCTTTCCTTAAGGAGTGCCTCAATAATCTTGCCCACTACTGAGGTAAGACTGACTGGTCTGTAGTTCCTGCCTCCTCCCTGCTACCACTCTTGTGGAGGCGGTATCATGAGCCCTTCTCCAGTCTTCTGGGACCTCTCCTGTGCTCAGACTCACTATACAGTTCTGCTATAGGCTCTGCTAGTTCCACCTTTAGCTCCTTAAGTACCCTGGGATGTATGCCATCAGGTCCCATTGCCTTATCCACCCTGGGCTTAGCAAGCTCTTGTAGGACCCTTTCTTTTGTGAAGGGGTAGTGCTCACCTCCCTCCCCTGTGTCCATGATGCTGAGCTGTGGGCCCTGCCCTACCTTCTCTTCAGTAAATACTGAGCAAAAGTATCTATTTAGGATAGATGCCTTTACAGGGTCCTCCTCCTCACATGCTCCCTTTTCTCCATTAAGCTTAGCAATACCCCCTCTGGACTTTCTCCTTTCACTAATGTATCTATAGAAAGTCTTGTCACCTTCTTTTGCTGTTCGTGCTAGTGTTTCCTCAGTTTGGGACTTTGCCTGCCTTACTGCCTTCCCTGCTTCCCTTAGGGCAGTTTGGTATGCCTCCCTATCTCCATCCCGCTGTGTTCCCTTATATTTCCTGAAGGCCAGCCTTTTGGCTCTGACCTTTTCTGCTACTGTATTTGAGAACCAAAGTGGTTTCTTTCTTCTTTTGCACTTCCTTTTCTAACACAATGGGATGTTGCTTCAAGTATTGCATCCTTAATGCTTGCCCACTTTGCCTATACCCCCTCACCTGTGTTTCTTTTTGTCAGGGCTAGCTTAACTCTGTTGGCCATCTTATCAAAGTCAGCTCCTCTGAAGTCCCATATTTTTGCCTTGGAATGGGATGATTTAGACGTAGTAGCCAAATTGAACCATACCATGTGATGGTCACTGGCCCCCATGTGACCTTCTACCTGGAGATCTGTGATCCCTTCCTTGTTAGTCAGTACTAGATCTAGGATAGCCCTGTCTCTTGTGGGTTGCTGTACCAGTTGTTTGAGGCCCTCCCCCTGCAGAGAATCCACTATGTGTCTAGTTCTGGCAGATGTTCCTGCTGGTATTGACCAATCTGTATCCGGCATGTTGAAGTGTCCCATTATCAGAACCTCCCCATTAGCTGTCATGTTTTGTATATCTTCTAACAGTAATGTGTCTATGTCCTCCCCCTGGTCTGGGGGCCTGTAGACAACCCCAGTTCTTATGGCTGTCCCATTTCCTGTTTCCAGGATGACCCACAGTTCTTCTGGCTCCTTATGTGTATTCTGAATTTCTGTAGCTTTGATATTTTCATTGACATACAGGGCCACTCCTCCCCCCCTTTTTGCACCTCGGGCTCTTCTGAACAATACATAGCCAGGTACTGAAGTCTCCCAAGTGTGGTTACTGGTAAACCACATCTCACTAATTGCTACTATGTCCAGTTTAGCCTCTGACATTATTGCCTGCAGGTCTGGGATCTTATTCCCAGGCTGTGAGCATTTGTACATGATTTTCCATTGGCCAGATTTTGGTGTGTTAGTTGTTGGGTGAGTTTGGCATTACCCTGTGTGTCGTGTGGAGACAAACCTTTTTCTTACCTGGTGATGCAAATGAACTGCAAACATGCTGAATCCCTGTTTGACCACTAGCTGAGGGGAGGGTGTTCTTCCCATTCGACATATGGGTGCTGCACCCTCTCCCATTGCTAGTTTAAATATTCTGCAAAGGCGTCAAACTTCTGCCCCAATGCACTGACTCCTCCTTAGTCAGATGCAGTCCATCAAATTTAAAGAACTTTCGCTTCCAGAACTGTTGCCAGTTCCCTACAAATCTGTGTCCTTTTTCATGGCACCAGCCCTTGAGCCACGTGTTTAGCTCCCCTATCTCCCCTTCTCTGGCCTTCCGTCCATCTGCTCCCCTCTCCCAGACTAGCAGAATCTCAGAGAAGGTGATGCCAGACAAAATAGATGATAGTTTGTCACCCAGCCTGGTCAGGTGTTCCTTGGTAAATCCCTGACCCTTTTCTTATAAAGTCAAGACACATCCAGTGCACCACCTGAGGAGCTTGGTTAACTAGCTGGTCTAGTCTTTAAGAGCATGTAGTTCGGTGATAAATGCATATAGCATAGGAAGTTATAAGGGAAAGGGGCTGCTAGGTGTTAAAAGCATGAATATAACCACAGCCCAATTTTTGAGTATTGCTCATTTATTATTTGAACAGAATTCTGGGTAGCCTGGGTTCCAATCCTAGCCAATGCACTAATTTTTTTTTATCTCTTCTGTTTCTCTGGATTCCACTAAAGATGCATATAATTTGTATTAGAGTCACCTTAATTGTCTGCATTCTTTTTTTTTTTCTTTTTTTTTTTATCAGTCCACTTTCCCATCTGCAGTTTATCGGCACCACATACTAGAAGATGCCCCATCTTCATTGATATTCATTGCAAAAAAATTCATTAATGCATCAGTTAGGGTTAAACCAACAAAAGTATGGAAATTAGACATTAGGGTAGAGCCCCTAACCCCACCACCACCCCACCTCCCCATCCTCCACAGACCGACAGATGCCGGGTGTGCCATGGGGTCATGAGGCCCAACTCTCACCCCATTCCATGTGTAAACAGGTTGACATGCTACAGTAAAGGAGAATGGGGTGAGAGTTAGGCCTCATGACCCCATGGGACACCCCAGCATCTGTCAGTCTGTGGAGGATGGGGGGGTTAGGTACTTTACCCAAATTCTCATTTCCCCATTTTGTCAGTTTAACCCTAACTTATGCATTGAAAAAATGTAATATAACTAGCAAATGATATGTGTTGGTGGACCCCATGCTCCCACCAAGCTGCCCATTTCTGCATAACGATATGAGTCTGTGGGAGTGTGGACCCTCCAGGCTCTGAGCTCCCACTTGTACATAACTATGGAGCCATACAGCAGCTCTATTGGAAAGGAACAGTTGTAACACTAATTTGCCAATATATCAGCAACTGTAACAGCTATGAAAACAATTCAAGTGTCATTATAATCATGATAGCAAGACCTCCATGCAAGACATGGTTGATGAAATCTGCATCTAACATCGTTTTCGAGTTGCAGGTGCAGTGTGCACCACAATTCAATGGATGCACATAACTCTGGGCATTTTTAGGATTTTTTCACCCAGTTTTCAACATGGCATTTTCGGGACCCCTTCTCATGAACAATGTCACTGTAATTTCATTAATCTGTCCCGAAAGTTGAGTTAGCACAGTGAATGTGCCATTCTGCACCACAGGTGCAAAATCATGTTTTGGGGAGGATGTGAAAAATGACAGCTGTTTACTAACATACTAACATACTAAAATGCCAGCAGAATAGGCCTAACGGTCTTTCATGTCTGCTCGTTTGGTCAGTCCCCAACCTGGGTGCTGACCTTGCTGTCCCCCTCGCCTTCTCTGGCTTCTCCCTTCCCAGTTCCGGATATTCTTGCTGCATTGGATTTTGCTTCCAGAACCCTTCCCCTGTACCTGTCCCACCCCTCTTGAACCCTCCACTGTCTCTGCCTCCACCAGCCCCCTAGGCAGTGCATTCCATGGCTTCACCACCCTCTCAGTGAAGTAGCACCTCCTCCTTTCTCCCTGAATCTTCCCTCCAGCTTCCACCCATGCCCTCTAGTGGCCCTTCCTCCTTCCTTAGAAGCACCCTGACTGTTCCTCCCTATTTACCCTCTTCATGTACCTAAAGACCTCTATCATGTCCCCCGTCCTTCTCTCTTCCAATGTGTACATATTTAGCTCTTCGAGCCTCTCCTCATAGGTCCTGTCCCCCAAGCCCCAAATCATTTTGGTTGCCCTCCTCTGGACCCTCTCCAGGAGGTTAATGTCCCGCTTTAAGTGTGGCCTCCAAAACTGCACGCAGTACTCAAGGTGCGGCCTCACCAATCAGTTATACAGAGGGAGTATCACTTCCCTCCTTCTGGAGGTGATCCCCCTAGCGATGCATCCCAGCATCCTGTTGGCCTTGGCTGCTGCCCTCCTAAAAGTCTCAGAGTTGTTCATCTTGACATCCACCACCACCCCCAGGTCCCTCTCAGCCATCGAGACTTGTAGCATTTTCCCCAGGGTGTACACTTGGCCTGGGTTTCTGGCCCCCAGGTGGAGTACCTTGCATTTCCCTGCATTGAACCTCAGCTTCCACTTTCTAGACCATCTTTCCAGAGCCTCCAGGTCCCCCTGTAGGGCCACCTCCCTCCTCCCCATCCACCACCGCCCACAGTTTTGAGTCATCTGCAAAGAGACTCATCTCACTCCTGATTCCTGTCCTTATGTCAGATACGTAGGCATTGAACAGAAGGGGCCCAAGGACTGATCCCTGTGGGACCCCACTAATGACCCTCCTTGGGGATGAGACTATCCCACCAACTACGACCCTCTGGGTCCGGTCCTGGAGCCAACTGCCTATCCATCTGATCATCTGGTTCCCCACCCCCATTTCTCCCAGCTTATCCAACAGGCCCACGTGAGGAACAGAGTCAAATGCCTTGCTGAAGTCTAGAAAGAGGACATCCACTGGTCTACCCAGGTCCAAGGCACTTGTCACCCAGTCATAGAACTCCACAAGGTTTGTCTGACATGATTTCCCTGGGATGAATCCATGCTGTCTATCGTCCAGGCACCCTGACTTATCCAGGTCCCCCCTAGCCTCTCCTTGACAATGCCCTCCATCACCTTGCCCACCACCGAGGTCAGGCTGACAGGCCTGTAGTTCCCTGCCACCTTCCAACTGTTCTGTTCCAACTTTACTGTTCATGAGGAGGTGTGGAAAAGGATAATGTTAAAAACCAGGAGGGCAAATATGAAAAATGTGTGAAGTTATGAGCGCACGTAGAAACTGCATAATGCATGCTCATAATGTGGCAATGTTTTTGGAATTTTTAACCAAATTTACAACGTGAGCTTTTTGGAAAATCCCCTCATGGACACTGGCACTGTGATTTTGTTAATCCATCCAGAAAGTTGATTTTGCACAGTGACGTGCCATTTTGTGGCAGAGGTGCGAAAACACATTTCTACCAGGATGTGAGAAATGACAGCTGTACTGTTCATGAGGAGGTTTGAAAAAATCACAATGTTGAAAATCTTGTGTGAAAATATTAAAAATTGGGGAAGTTATGAGTGTGTGTAAAAACTGCACAATGCACGCTTGTAACATGGCGGTTTTGGAGATTTTTTGTGCCACATTTTCAACATAGGTTGTTTGGGACCTCCCCTCATGAAGACTGGGACTGTTATTTCATTAATCAGTCCCAAAAGGTGATTTTAAGTCCCGAAAGTTGATTCCGTGCAGCGACCATGAAATCACCTTTCTGGATGGAGTAGTGAGATAACAGTGACATTGTTCATGAGGTGGGGTCCCAACATGCCTATGTTGAAAATTTGGTGAGAAAATACAAAACAATGGCTGAGATATCCATATTTAAATTCTTTGTTTGTATCAGAATCATATGAAGTAGGATCCTAGTTTGTATCGTCATATGAATTAGGATCCTACGTCGTATGACATCGATATGAACAAAGAATTTAAATGTTAAATAACACACATTTTAACTGCATTTTCCAAACAGTAAAGTGCAGAATTCAGCTAGGGTGTCACAATAAGCAAGCTACATATGTTGGTTTCTTCCCAGAATGTCATTTTGGGAGGTTTCCAAATTTGAATTTCATGCAAACTGGAAACAAGATGGTGGCCATACGAAAGAGGAATTTTCTTATACAATGCAGGATTCCACTTTTGTACCACCCAGCTATATTGAAGTGCCTACTGAGCATGCTCATAAATGATTTTTTTTAATTTTTAAATTGCAATAACTAGCAAAAGGCACATCTGTGGGGTAGTCCCTTTCTGTCCTGAAAATTGCATACCAAACAAACAAACCCTCTGGGCTGTAGGTAAGTTCAAAGAAAAATCCCAGCAAAGTCAATGGGTAAAAACATGTGTTTTCCCCTCTGTGTAACTCGGAGTCCGCATATCTGACCAGAATGAATCTTGCCAGATCAAGAGACTTGCACCATAGGAAGACTGCAATGCCATTCTGCACTTCAGGTATGAAAATTAATAGTCCATATTAGAAAATGGGTAGGGAGAAATCTTCATTCAGATTGGCTAAGGCCACCAACCAACCAGTCCAGTATCAGACAACAGAGACTGGGAAATAATGAGTCCCAGTCTCTGTTGCCTGATTACATTCTAAAATTGTTGTGCCCATAGAATTTTAGATTTAAAATAGCCGCCATGTCGTTGTCATGCTTAGGGAGAGATACAACTCCCTATCGTAAGATTTTACAACAGTATCCCCTTTGGCCTCTGATTTAAAAAAAACAACAACTACTTCATATCATTGATGCTCCCTTCCATTGTTTTCATACAACTGAACTTAACATTTCAAGATCAAGACTGCTCTGCAGATCAGGCTCCTGAATGTGCTCAGCCTTAGCTTTTGGTAGCCCCATTAAAGTGCTTACTGCATCAATCTCCCAGTCTCACCATAGCTGCAGAGCACGTGGGTCTGTTCTCGGCATTAAGAGGCATGCGGGTGGGTAGGATCGTGGCAGGCAGGCATGATATCAATTGCAATAGTTACAGGAGCAGGACAGGGGATGGTTAAAAAATAAAACTATTACAGTCATCAGCTGCTCTGCCATTGGGAGGAGGGGGCAGGCGCACCACAGGAAACACTGCACAAAATTATTTAGAGTATATGTTTTTGTATGTGGGGGTATGATGGCCCAAGTAATAAAAGTGAAGACACCCATGAGCAGTGCCCACTGCTGGCATTTGAGCCACGTAAGGAACTGCTTTACTGTAGTCATGCTTATGTGGTCATTTTTATGTGTTTCATTTATTTATTTTTAACTTTTAATTAAAATGTTATAACCAACCCATTTTCTAAGTGCAATAATACATTCCAGGGTTGGCAGTATGGGCTATACTGGACCTTTCAGAGCCCGTAAGGCCTTCTGCCTGTTGCATCAGGCCTCATTATGCCCCTTGGTGGTCTGGTATAGCCCAATACTGCCCACTCTGTTGGGTATTATTTCTTGCTTATTCAAGGGGCTGCATTATATTAACACATGCAAGGGCACAAGAAACCCCTCCTCCCCAACCACTTGAGTTTTCCCAGTTATCACTGGTTTGGTTTGCTTTGCTTTGCTCAGCCTTAATTGTTAATTGAAATTGGTTGTCAAGGAGGTGCTAATACATAGATTCTGGGGTTGTCAAAAAGTGTAAAATCGAGTAGGCTTGGGAACCAGATGACAATGCACTGAGATGTCAAAATCTTAGCAGATTGTCAGTACTTTCCAAAATAAGTCCACTGCAAATTGTACTGGAGATCTATATGAATCAGAAGGCAAAGGTGTCATTGCATCTAACATATTTATCAATGAAAGATGGACTGTGTTATGCTGTGTTCAGATTGTTATGTGTGAGAGACAGAGAGTTATTTAGCTGGCTAAAATAGGCATGGTCACCCCAGGTAAATCTACTTTACTTGAGAACAGTCCTGTAGTTCAGACAGAGCCAAGCTCATCTGAACTGACAACCTGTAAGCCTGTAATCCTTGTTTCTAGGATCTTCCTTAGCCTTGGGAATGATCAAGCAGACAGTACAAAAGGCAGAGTTTCTTTGAGCTGAGGAGATGAATTCCATCATGAGGTGGATCCATGCTGTCTCACGGCAAAGGAAAAAAAACAGACATGAATATAATGAAACAACATGCTAGATGACAGGATATGCTACTGTGCTTAAGATTATTTAAAAAATTGAAAACTTATTGTTGTTCTCCTGTTTCCCTTAATAGAACATCTATTAACATACTTTGAAACTGTGTCTCTCTGCCACTCAGTGTCAACTGCCAGTCATAACCCGATGGCGCAACAACGGATGTCAACTGTGGGATTAGTCATTTGACCACCAGGGAAATGATAGCAAAACAGCAAGTGTAGCTGGATCTGCATGTTAATAAGCATGTGAATTCTGGGATGCACAACAGTCAACCTCCCTGGCACCCACCTCAACACTAGAGAAAGAAAAGGATGACATAATAATACTGCTCCACCACCAAGTCCAGAGAACTGGATCCAGCATAAGCAGGAGCTATTTCAGATCTGCCTATGCCAAGAAACATTATTGAAAGAGCTTTTTCCACTGTTTTGTGATCCAAGAAAAGATGCAAGAGAATATAAGAACTAGCGGGCCTACAGTAAATGAAGATGTATGACAGCAAAAGGATGGTCCAAGTTGGAGGAGGTGTATCTATCAGTCAGCTACAAGGACTAATAGATACATTCACATGTGATATTTCTGCATGCTATCAAGCAAGTGATGAAAGAGGCTCAATGAAGTTATTACAGGCACAAAAAGCAGTTGCAAGGAAGTCCACCAAAATATGAGAGAGGCTCAGAACTGGTGAAGGAAGTCTAACATGAGATAGAGGATGTTAAGCAAGACACAGAACAGGCAGGCTGGCCCATTGGCACAACATTAGAGCTACTGCTTGCTATGCTAGCAAACCAGGTTCATGCAGCTAGGATCATCGGAGGGTCACCTGAGAGAGGAGGACTGACTGTCCAAAGTACTGCTGTCCTGCTGTGTGGATGGTAGTGCAGCACCCGGCATTAGGCTGGTCCCTAGCAGAGGCTGGGGGGGTTAGAATGTCAGGAACATAACTTGGGGGGGGTGGAAGAGCAGCAACCATCCAATATCCTATGTATGGGTGCGTGTGCAGTGATACCATTGACAGAATTGCATGCCACTTCACTGCAAGGGAGAAAATCAGTTGAAAAGTCACCCTGGCTGGCTGGATGAGTCCCCCAACCCTTGTAGTCCCTGAACTGATGACCTTAGTGCAATTCCACTGGATTCTTGAAAGGCAGCTTGAGCCAGGCTCTCCATGACCCCACCACAGGAGGAAAGCAGTTGGGGGGAACTGAGTCAGTAAAAAAAGGTGCAAAAAAGTGATTTCCAATAAGGTTCCAATTCCCTTCCACTCTATAAGATACACAACAGCTCTGTTGCTACACATTTATCTATCCATCAATATTGTAGTGTCCCCAGAATGAAAACATCTGTTGGATAAAGAGCTATGTTCTATAATTTACCTACATTTTTAATATAATTTCTGCTGTATTTGATTGTTTTACTGTTTCATTTCACTGTTGTAGATGCACTTTGAGAAAACATTTATTTTCCAGTAGTCAATGTAAATGTTTTACTACTTCATTAGAGTGATTGCTGGTTGATTAGGACTCTATGTACTTTATTATTATTGTTTGTCATGTTATTTATGTATGAATATTATTCTGGACACCTATGAAAATGGGTCTTTGGCCAATGGATTTACCAGATTTTAAATAAACGAAACAACAGGAAGTCTGGGAGACATTGGGTGATGGGGCTGGGGGAGGTTGGAGGGGATAGGTGCCAGCTGGGGAGGACAGAAAGTTATAGAAAAAAAATGAGAGGTGAAACAGGCCTGGAGGCAGAGTACAAGGTGTAATGGCACATTACAAAGTGCAAGTATTCTATGTGAAATGTAAGCAGTTTAACATGAGTACCAGCATGAGGCAAGTGAGCTGCAGTATGAGAAGTAAGAGGTCTGACATGGGAAGCAAAAGTCCCTGATAAGAAATAAAAGGTAAATACCTTCAAGTACATGCGGATTACCCTTGACTAGATTATCTTATGCAGCCCATGTTGATGCCCATGGATCCATTTAATTATGTTATGATCTAACTTAATCTCATCTAAATTTCTGAATAATACTGTAGCTGCATGGGGTACGGTAATGAAAACTTTTGAAATATTGAGATAGATACAGTCTGCAGGTAGCCCATGGTACAAAGCTTTAGAAATGTTCTCATAAAAAAACCAAAAAGATTAGTTGTACATGATTTTTTTTTGCCTTAAATCTATTCTGGTTACTATCTGTTATATCTTGTTTTTGTAAATGAGCATTTATGGTATCCTTAAGAATTGATTCAAAAATTTTCCCAGGGACAAATGTTAGGCTGATTGGTCTATTGTTGTTACATGATGACTTGCATCTCTTTTTGTGTACTGGTATTACCAAGGAATTCAGCAAGTCAAATGGAATTTTGCTGTGTATTATGGAGGATATAAATAAACATGTTAGTAGCTTGACTATGTGGGGGTTAGAAGTTTAATAATCTGGGGGAAGCTATTGTCTGGTCCAACTGAGTGAGTGTTCTTTAATTGATTTATTTGTGTAATGATTTCTTCACTAATTTGTATCTCTGATGTAATTTTTGTATCTGTCTTCCCTTTATAATGTATTTTCATGGTGAATATGGATGAAAAATATACAATAAATGTCTGTTATTTGTTTGGGGTCATCAATAATTTAATTATTTGAGACAATCCTACAGAGTCCACCATTGGAGTTTCACAGGAAATTGACATAGCCACAACATTCTTTCATGTTATCCTTTTCACTATTCTTAGCTAAACTTAATTCCATTCTTTGTTTCGTCTGTTTTATTTTATGTTTGCATTTTTTTAGAATCTCTTTGTATTTTAACCAGTTGGTGTCACTCCTATCCTTTATGTATGAGTCGTGAATAATCTTTTTTCTTTTGAATAATTTTGTTAAACTTTTCATAATCCGCTTAGGTTTGATGCCTCTCCAATTATATATATATTTTTTTGTCTTTTGATATGTTTATCACATATAGTGAATCTATGTAGTTTAATGATTTTCCACCTTTCTTCTGCTGTTTTATTGTTGAGTTCTGAATCCCAATCAATGTTGCTTAACTCTTGTTTAATCTTTTTCTAATTGGCTGTATTATAATTATAAACCTCCCTACATCCCAGAATAGTCATAGTGCATTGATGAATTGAGAACAAAACATTGTTGTGGTCACTTGCCCCCAATGGTGAATCCATAACACAGTCAGTAATTGTCAAATCCTAGGAAGTCAGTTTTATGTCAAGAATTTATCTGCACATTTAGTGTCTGTTTGCTTCTGACCCATCAGCGCTGCGTACCGGCTCCCCACCACCCCCACCACCGCCCTTGGTGAGCTCCTCCTTTTATAGGCTTTGTCACATGACTCTCCAAAACCTATCAGCCCACTTCTCCACTTGCAGCTTATCAGCTGTCACCACCAGAGGGCTCCCAACCAAAATCTTCGGCCACCCAGTTATATCACAAGCAAGGATGCTGCTGTTGCCTACTTTATTCATTTTCCTCCAACTGGCAAGCAAATCCCCCTACCACCAGCTATCCTCTCATGTTAAGTACATCCACCACTTATGCCCCCAAATCTAACCCCATGGCCTTGCTACACTGCCTATGCACACACACTTGCTCAAGCCATGTCAAATGACCATTACATTATCATTAGTGCTACTATTCTACCCCCTTCTTTTCACATGGGCCACTTGGTTCTACACACTTCAACCTACCGACAACCCCCCCAAATACCCCTACCTCTCCAACCACTACAACTTGTATTAAACCTCCCTGGGTCAATTTTAAACATATCATCACCCTTCTCCTACTCATGTCTGGGGACATAGAGGCAAACTCTGGTCCTAACACCCCAGTTTCAAACACCCACTCCCCTTTCTCTTTCCCAAAAGGCCGCCATATCCTCCACTTAAACACCTGCAGCCTTCTATCTAAATTCTCTCCACTGCAACCACTTGCCTTAACCCTGTGCCCCGACATCCTAGTCATCTTTGAAACCTGGCTAAAACAGCATCACACTGATGCGGAAGTATCCCTACCAGGGTATGCAATAATCAGGCATGACCACCAAGGTAAAAAGAGAGGTGGTGGCACAGCAATGTACATCTCAAATAATCACCAGTTCACTCTAGTGGACATCCCCATATCTCCTGGAAACATTGACTCACTACTCATCAAAATCTCTCTCCCTAGCTCCAACCCCATCTATGTGGCTGGCTCATACTGCCCCCCCTGCACTCCCATGAGGACATCCTTTCCCACCTGGGCAACTTACAGTCTCTAGCGGCTGGGGGTGAGCTTCATGTCACCGGCGATTTCAATATAAACTGGCTTGGACCAGATAAAGCCCACCTAAAGACCAAAATTAAGGCCCAAAATCTCTGTCAACTCATTACTGATCCCACCAGGCTAAATCACAAAACCCAAAACCACACCTTACTGGACTGGGCTGTCACCTCCCACCCACATAGGATACTAAGCGCAGGCCTTCTACCCAATTCCATAAGTGATCATCATATGATTTTTATGATCAGGAAGGTACACAGCCCCCCTGCCCCACCCCAAAGACATTAGTCACCAGGTCCTATAACTCCCTCAACCTAGTCTCCCTCCTGTTGGACCTAAGACAGATAAATTGGTCTTTCATCTCAGTGGCACCCTCCATAGACATAGCTTTTGAGGCATTCAAAACAAACTTCCTTAAAATCTGGGACATACATGCACCATTACCTATGAAAAGAGTCCGAGGAGTGCATCTCCCCTGGATCTCGGCCGACATAATCAGAAAATGCCATGCCAGAGACCACGCCTGGAAAGACTATAAAAAGTTGGGTGCCCAGGCTTCCCTCACTACATACAGATCCCATCGTAATGCGTGTACAAACAGCATTCGCCAAGCGACAAAAACCTACTTCCTATCGGCTTTCAGCAAAAATATAAATCACCCAACTGACTTCTGGAAATCTCTCAAAACCCTGCTCTCCCCCCCACCCAACCTGCACCCCCGACACTACAAGTACATGGCTCCCTCGTCTCCGACCCAATCTACGTAGCTGGAGATTTTAATACACACTTTGCCAGCTGCGCTGAAATGCTCCTTTCCTCCCTCCCCCATTCTCACCCCACGGTTCCTCCCCACTGCACATGTGCCCCTCAGACTGCCTCCACAACCATACCATTCTCCTTCTGCACAGTATCCCAAGCAGATGTCTTTCGTTCCCTTCGGGCGTTAAACCAAAACAAAGGGAAATGCAGTACGTCCATGGATGCAAAGATGCTTTACCTCTCAGCCCCAGCCATAGCCGCCCCTCCAGCTGACCTTTTCAATCTATCCTTTTCTCTGGGCAAGATACCGACAGCCTGGAAGCTGGCCACCATTATACCTCTGCCAAAAGAAGGTGACCCCTCCTCCCCAGGAAATTACTGACCCATCTCCCTACTTCCTATCCTGGCCAAACTACAGGAATGACTGGCCCTGTCCGAACTCACTCTGTACCTAGACGCCTCCTCCTTTTTCACACCTTTCCAATTGAGCTTCCATAAATCCCACTCAACTATCACCTCCCTGCTTTGTGTCACAGGTGACATCCTCATGAGTACGGACAAAGGACATATCACCTCCGCCATTTTCATTGACCTAGCCAAGGCCTTTGACACCGTCTCCCACTCCCTACTCCTTTCCAAACTCACCGACGCAGGGCTTTCTTCACTGGCCACTAATTGGTTCCATGACTACCTAGTAGGCAGGAGACAAGTAGTCAAAATAGCCTCTCACACCTCCCACCCATTGCCTATCCCTGAAGATGTCCCCCAAGGCTCAGTCCTGGGTCCCCTACTCTTCTCTGTCTTTCTAAATGACCTCCCAGCAGCATGCACCAATGCCCATAGTCTTGGAAACAAGCTTCCAGAGCTAGTAGCCCTGATGGAAGAGGAACACTTGGATAATGTGGCAGTCACAGAAACATGGTACACAGAGAACCATGACTGGGATGTCAACATACCAGGGTACACAATCTACAGAAGAGACAGGGAGGGTAAAAGAGGAGGTGGAGTAGCTCTCTACATAAGGGGAAGGGATCAAAGTCACAGAACTAAAAAGTAAAGGGGGAGGACAAGAGGAACTCTGGGTCACCTTGGAGACAGGGAATGGCATCACGATCTGCACAGGGGTTGTATACAGACCCCCGTCTCAAGGGGAGGAAATGGACAAGAAAATGATAGAGGGCATTCTCAAAATGGCTGAAAAAGGGGAGATACTGTTGATGGGGGACCTGAATATGCCAGATGTTAACTGGGTGACATGGACTGCAGCCACATCCAAGAGCAGGGTCATTCTCGATGCCCTACAGGGAGAATGCCTTAGACAGCTAGTGGTGGAACCCACCCGGGAGGGAGCAATATTAGACCTGGTACTCTCAAATGGAGAGAGGATCGCAAACTTAGAAGTCAGTAGACATCTGGGAACAAGCGACCACTGCACAGTGTGCTTCACAGTAAACACAACCATGGAGACAAGCCATACAAAGACAAGGATACTGGACTTTAGAAGGGCTGACTTTGGCATAATGGGTGAATACCTGAGGAATGCATTAGCAAATGGCCAGAAAAGAGGGGTGGAAGAACAATGGAGAAAAATCAAAACTGCCATCATACAGGCAACAAGCCTTTGTGTGAAACAAATAAAGAAAACAAAGCGGAATAAAAAAACACTATGGCTCTCAAAAGAGGTGTCAGGGAAGGTTAAGGAGAAAAAGGCTGCATTCAAAAAGTGTAAGGAATCACAGACGGAGCACGACAGGGAACTGTATCAATTAAAGCAGAAAGAAGTGGGGAAGGCAGTCAGAAACAAAGGCCCAAACCGAGGAAAAGATAGTCAACTCAGTTAAGAAGGGATAAAACCTTTTATAGGTACATTAGGAGCATAGAAAGTTAAGGAGGGATAGTGAAGATTAATAAAGAGAGAGGGAGGTGGGCAGAGGAGACAGTGAAAAGGCAGAGATACTGAGTGAATACTTTTGCTCAGTATTCACAAAAGAAGAAGAGGAGGAGTTACCTAAACCAAACAGTAGAAGCACTCTGGTAGTGAGGTTGACACCAGTCCATTTACAGAAGAAAGAGTACTGAAAGAACTCCTAAAACTCAAGGTGGACAAAGCAATGAGGCCTGACGAGATTCACCCTAGAATCCTAAAAGAGCTAAGGGAGGACCTAGTGACACCACTAACCACACTTTTTAACAAATCATGGGAAGATGGGGTGGTACCTGAGGACTGGAGGAGGGCAGATGTGATTCCCTTCACAAAAGTGGGAGCAAGGCAGAAGCAGGAAACTACAGACCTGTTAGTTTGACCTCAGTGGTGGGGAAAATGATGGAATCACTTCTGAAAGAAAGAATTGTTGAGTACCTAGAGGCCAGCGGGCACAGGACCCAAAGCAGCATGGATTCACAGCAGGAAGGTCATGTCAGATGAATCTAATCAATTTCTTTGACTGGGTGACCAAAGTAATAGACCAGGGATGGGCTGTGGATATGGCCTACCTAGACTTTAGCAAGGCATTTGACACAGTCCCACACAAAAGATTAATAATCAAGTTAGCCAGTCTGGGAGTGGGTCCCAGGGTGGTAGCCTGGGTAGCAAACTGGCTACACAACAGGACACAGAAGGTAATAGTGAATGGAACACATTCTGAAGAAAGCGGGGTTACCAGTGGAGTACCTCAGAGCTCAGTACTGGGTCCAGTCCTCTTTAACGTCTTTATAGGTGACATTGCGGAGGGTCTGGAAGAAAGGTATGCCTCTTTGCGGATGACACAAAGATCTGTAACAGAGTTGATACACAAGGGGGGTAGAAAGGATGAGAAGGACTTGGCAAGGTTGGAGGAATGGTCAGACATATGGCAACTTAGATTCAATGCAAAGAAGTGCAAGTAATGCACCTGGGAAATAAAAATCCAGGAGAAGAGTACACAATACAGGGGAGGTACTAACGACAACAATAATGGAAAGGGATCTGGGTGTAGTCATATCAGATGACTTAAAGGTGGGTAAGCAATGTGAGAAGTCAATAAGGAGAGCCAGGGGGATACTGGGATGCATAGGGAGGGGCATCACAAGTAGAAAAAGGGAAGTGGTTATCCCTCTGTACAGACAGTTGGTGAGACCCCATCTGGAGTACTGTGCAGTTTTGAAGACCTCATCTCGCAAGGACATAGAAAGGATGGAAGCAGTCCAGAGGAGGGCAACTAAAATGGTGCAGGGTCTACATCAGAAACCATATGAAAAGAGACTGAGAGGCTTAATATGTATACCCTCGATGAAAGGAGGGACAGGGGAGACATGATAGAAACTTTTAAGTACCTCAAGGAATCAACAAAGTCCAGAAGGTAGCATCTTTCAGAAAAGAGATGTGTAAGAACAAAGGGGCACAATTTAAAAGTTAGAGGGGACGCTCAGTGGTAATATGAGGAAATTCTTTTCAAGAGAGAGAGTGGTGGACGATGGAACTGCCTTCCTGGAGAGGTTGTGGGGGTCTAAAACAGTGGGGAATTCAAACATGCGTGGGACAGACATAAGGCAATTATAGTGGGGGGGGTTTGCAGGAAGTAGGCTGTTGGTTAACTAGAATCTGCAGCTTATCCAATAGGTAGGGAAATGGGTAGACTGGATGGGCCAAGTGGTCCTTATCTGCCATCAAAGTCGATGTTTCTTTAATTCACTCCTAGTTTGCTTTAATGTATCTGGAATGTTGTTTTCCAGTTCTCTCTCCTTCTACTTTTCTCTATCCAGGATGCCTTTTAAAATATTGTCAACTTTCCTGTTGTGTCTTAATAATGTCATGATTTTATTAAGTAATAAAACATATTAAATAAAAAAAAAAAGTCGATGTTTCTATGTTTCCATTCAGTTGTACACAGATGACACTGTCCTATACACCTCTGGTCCCACAACACACAGTGTAGCAACCCACCTCCAGGAAGATTTCGATGCCATCCAACTGGTTCAGGTCAAACCAGTTATTTCTTAACTCTAAAAAAAACATATAGCTAACTTTTGGCTCTCCACAAAGACTCTCCCGCCAAGCCCCCAGCCCCCCTTTCAAAATCCTGGATGGAACTCCCCTGGAAAACTATATGAGCTTCAGATATCTGGGCATCTGGCTAGATCAACATTTAGATTTCTCAGCTCACATCACCTCTCTACACAAGCGGCTGCTCCCCAAACTTGGCGCCCTACACCGTAACAAAAGCTGCCTCCCCACACAGACAAGGCATGCCATTGTGCAAAAAATTATCCTTCCTGTACTTGACTATGGTGATGTAGTTTACTCCATTGCCCCCGGGTCGGCCCTGGCCAGCCTAGACACCCTGTTCCACTCCTTCTGCCATTTCATCCTCGGCTGCCCCCAATCAACACACCACTGTGAACTCTACAGCTCGTTAACCCTACCGTCCCTACATGACCACAGACAAACCAACTGCACTAGGTTCGCAGCCAAATATTGGTCCCACTCCCTTCCCCCCTACCTGACCTCTGTCCTCTCCCAACAACTGTCACCTACGTACTCCCTTAGGAGTACAGACCCTAAACTGCTCCATGTCCCATTTATGCGCACATCCAAAGGCCAGGCCACTTTTAATTACCGCATACCTCAGACCTGGAACGCCCTACCTGCCCCCATCAGACACGCACCAAACCCCTCCCTATGTAACCAATTACTCAGAGCACACTTCACCTCCAGTTGCTCCTGTTTCAACTAAGAACATTTTTTCCATATGTCACGCTGCTATAAACTAATAAGTATTGTACAGTACTCTACCCTCTGTGTCGTTACACTGATTGTATGTCTCCTACCCTTGGCTGTAATTTTTTCTCCCAATTTTTCTCCTAAAATGTTATGTACAAGCCTTTGCTCATTTCTATACTGTCTAAGCATTTCCAATTTATGTATGTGGGTCTCGGCCCCCAGGTCACATCTGGAATCGAGCATGTTGCTCAGTATGCTTTCCTGGTAAAACTCATAAATAAATAAATAAATAACATGTTGAGAACTTTACATGTTGTTTCAGACCTTTGTGTTCTATTGCTCTTAAGAATTGTTTACATGAGGGATTAGTTCCTGTTAAAGTCTCCCAGCAGATGTCACTAAAATTGAAATCTCCTAAGAAGATTACTCTTCCAAGTTCACAAACACATTCCAGTTCTTGCATTATTCACTCAAAGGTGTCATTGTCAGTATTAGGTTGCCTAAACATAAGCCATATATGATTTGTTTAATGTTATTACCTTCTGTTTTAATCCACATAGACTCAAAATAGTTCCATGCATCCACTATCCTCTCTGTGAAAAAATACTTCCTCACATTGCCCCTGAGCCATCCCCCCTCTATCTTCAAATTGTATCCCCTTGTTCTTGCACATCTCTTTTTCTGAAAGTTGCTACCTCTTGGACTTTGTTGATTCCACTGAGGTACTTAAACATTTCTATCATGTCCATCCTCTCCCTCCTTTCCTCAAGGGTATACATATTAAGCTCCTTTAGCCTCTCCTTGTGACCCATGAGGACTGACTGAATGAGTTAGGCTTGTACACCCTGGAGGAAAGGAGAGATTGGGGGATATAATTTAAACCTTAAGGTACTTAAAGAGGGTCAACAAGACTGACACAGAAGGGTTGTTTAGGCTGCGAGGGGAAGGGAGACGAGAGAGCATGGGCTAAGGTTAGAGGGTGGTGGGTTTAGGAGAGAGATGAGGAGGCAGCATTTCACAGAGAGAGTGGTGGGAAAATGGAACACACTGCTAGAGGAGGTGGTTTGCTGCAGGACAGTGGGCAGCTTTAAAAGGGCATGGGACTGGGAGCGTGGGGGGTCAAAGGGAGGGGGGTGAGGGGGTGGGGAAGCTGCAATTTAGGGGAGCTAGCTGCACAATTGAGCAGAATTGATAGACCACTTGGCCCATTTCTGCTGGCAGATTCATATGTTCATAATAAGTGAAATGTATTGCGTGATTACATTGTATCACTGGTTCATATTGGAACTTTGTATCTCACTATTCTTGTCTCAGATTGAACTGAGAATGTATGTATGTATTATATTCCTGCTAACTATTGTCCTTTGTTGTATCTGACCCTACATCCTTTCAAAATAGGCTCAGCCTAAATGGTTTTATGAGAAATAAATAAATAAACAAACACAAGCAAACATGAGATACTATAGGTCCAGCAGGAGATGTAAGAGACACACCAACAATTTATGATTTCAGCAGCAGACGTAAAAGGTTCATCTCAAGGTGTGAGAGGGAAGGGAAGGGGAAGGGGAAATTGTTTAACTAGAAAAGGCACACTAAGATGAAGCTTGTTTCCAGGTGTGACCTGGGAGCATACGGAAGTTAAGTGACTTGCTCAGGGTCACACAGTATGGAAATTGGGGCTTTGGGATTCAAACACAGGTCTGCTGGTTTGCAGCTCAGTGCCCTTAACCACTTTGCTTTACTGCCTCCTATAGAGAGATCCAGCATTTATTTATTTATTTTTTTTTTTTTGACCGGGTAAGTGCACTAGACAAATCCTGCCTATTTTCAGACACGACCCGAGGGAGACAGATACAGATGAATGCCAACTGATCTTGAACCAGATTAAGCTGTTGGTGGTATTTTTAGTGAATGAGGGAAATTTGGCCAGGACACCGGGGAAATTCCTCTACTCTTTTCGATAAGTGCCATAGGATCTTTAACATCCACCTGAACTACCACCAATCCAGGCAGATGGGACCTCAGTTTAATGTCTCATCCAAAAGATGGCACCTCAGAAGTGCAGCACCCCTCTCATGCTACACTACAGTGTCAGTACTGAGCTCTTAACCCAAGCACCAGATGTGGGAACTGAACCCACAGCCCTCTGATCTCCCGGCCTCAGAGGTGAGTGTGTTACCTACTGAGCCACTGACACTAACAATGAGGTGCTAAAAGTCCAGCAGCATGTAGGTGAGATCTGGTGCCAGGTGTAAAACACTTAGTAGAAAGTGTGAAAGTTCAGCAAAAAGTATAAGTGATCTAGCAGAATGCACAAGAGATTCAGTGTGAGTTGCAAGAGATCCAGTGGGAGGTACATGAGTTACTGTAGAGAAGGTCCATTGTGAGATCAGGCAGGATTTAGACTAGATTCAAAAGGGACTGAAGTGAGGGCTTAGGAAGAAGACCGGTTACATTCATTGTCATCCTGTGGTAAAGCCCTAGAAAATCATGGGCCAAGTTCACATGAGTAGTGCACAAATGGTCTGAATGTGGATGGTACTAAAGCTGTTGGAGGATCAGTGCATTTCTTGAAAGCCTCACTAGCTGTTTGTAAATCAGCAATTTTTCAAAGTTTTTCCTGTGAGTACTTTTTAAATATCGTTCTTCAGTTGTGGTGGTAATGGAAGAATCTCCAGGTGAACCCACTACCTTTGATTTAAGGAACATCTCTGGTAGCGGTCTAGAGATACAATTCTCCATTAAAGGTTGCATTGTTACACATTTTAGGACATTTATTTGCATTATGGGGATGAATGTTACACTGTGGCAATCCTTTTCCACTTTGTTTTGGGAACTGGTTCATCTTTTAATTTCACTCTTAAACTTGCATTATTGTTGTTCTCTCCACCTCCATGTCTCCTACACACTTTCATTAAAACTGTCCAGCCACCAATTAGTAGCCCTTCAGCATATTTGTGAAAACATTATTACAGTTTAGTTAGTGATGAATGTTGATATTTATCTTCTAAAATACCCATTTAGGTGGGGAAACAGTCACAATGTTTTTTTATATGTGATTATTTATTATATGGTGTGATGTATATATATTTTAAATTTAAATGTTTTGTGTTTGTACAGCACCCAGAGCCTCTGGGATTGGGAGCCAGAAAAATAAAATTTACCTTACCTTACAATTGTGTCTTTGAGGCAGACCAGAGCGTGTGCTTCAGTACCAGTAGATATGATACAAAAGAAATTATAGAAGACTTGGTTTGCTGGCCAAGGCACCTAGCTTCACCTGAGCTCTTTCCTTCTAAGACTGCTTGAAAGGCAGAGTAGAGAAACTTACCAGAGCAAGGGAGAAGGATTAAGACTTAGTTTGGCTAAGCAGATTTACTGTGTGGTGGTGTTTTTATTTTTTTACTCACAGGGATTGCTACTGTTTGTTGCTAACATTTCTTTGCTTTATTTTTTCTCTGATTCAAATTGTTGTTGCTGGTATACCTTCTTCTGCATTATTACAAGGTGTGCCTACAGGTGTGTGCTAACAGATTACTGCTGTAATCTTCTGATTCAAATTGTCTTTTGCAAGGTGTGTCTTCTGTTACTGCTTTATTTTTCTCTGGAGCAAAGTGTTTCTTACAGGGTATATCTTCTCTGAAATTATTACAGGTGGTGCTTTACAGGTTTTACAGTTTTATCTAACATTAGGATAAGCTTTCAGGTTACTGCATTTGTTGTTGACTGATTGTTTCTGCTCTTACCTCCTTGTTCTTTCATCCGTGGTTCTTCTTTTAGGCAGGGAAGGGCCCAGCCACCCACCCCATCCCCAACCACCACACGCTACACTCCTTTTATAGGGTACCACAGTTGTGACATTTCCTGTGGCAGAGCAGGAAGAGCGGATCAGTGGGGCCTCCACAAAGTGATCTCATTTACAGGGCACTAGTAATTTAACTTGTTATAACAAGTTAAACAAAGCACAATTAAACCATTACTTGCATTTTTTCTTTTTTTTCCTTCTAATTACTCTGACTAGGTTACAAACCCAGCAACTTATTTGGAATGGATTTCATTAACTGCAGGTACTGTGGAACAATTTTCAGAAGGACAGTCTTACAGGATTTAGGACACTGTCCTACATGCTGGGCCTTTGGAGATCTTAGGTCTCAGCTCCGGGCAGCATGGGCAGAGATTGCACGCCTCAAATTTCATATTGAAGAGAAATACATTATAAGAACCACCCGCCATTTCTCCAGCATCCAACAGAAAAACCTCGAACCGCAGAGGGTAGTTGGTCCAGGAGGTTGGGTGGTTAGAGGAGAACAAATCAGGTGCCCCATCACTTTCTGCTCTCAACACATTACCTCCAAAACCATATAAACACTACAAACAGGTATCTGCCTCTATCTCTGAAATCAAATAAAGAGGCAGAAGACACTGCAGAGCAGGACACTGCGGCACAGGAGCTAGCACAACAATACTCACCCAAATCAGGAACCAAAACTAAACAAGCACAAAGGAAATCCAAAAACTTATGATCATAGGAGACTCCATGATTCGGGAGTTGATACCATCTCCAGCCAGGGTGATGGTCAGATGTCTCAGGTACATCAGTATGGAGAGACACTGACGCATTACTAAAATTGTTCACAAAGCAGGAGAAACATTGATGTCCTAGTACACATAGGGACTAATGATCTGCCAGCCGGTCAGTTGTGGAGACCAAGGAACACCTGACTAAGCTGGGTGACAAACTATCATCTATTTCATCCAGCATCTCCTTCTCTGAGATCCTGCCAGTCTGGGAGAAGGAGCAGATGGACGGAAGGTCAGAGAAGGGGAGATAGGGAGATAAACACGTGGCTCAAGGACTGGTGCCAGGAAAAGGACACAGATTTGTAGGAACTGGCAACAGTTCTGGGAGCAAAGTTCTTTAAATTTGATGGACTGAATCTGACTAAAGAGGAGTCAGTGCATTGGGGCAGAAGTTTGATGTCTTTGCAGAATATTTAAACTAGCAAATGGGGAGAGAGTGCAGCACCCCATCGTCGAATGGAAGAACACCCCTCCCCTCAGCTAGTGGTCAAACAGGAATTCAGCGTGTTTGCCGTTCATTTAGCATCACCAGGTAAGAAAAAGGTTTGTCTCCCATACGATGCACAGGGTAATGCCAAACTTCACCCAACAACTAACACACCAAAATCTGGCCAATGGAAAATCATGTACACAAATGCTCACAGCCTGGGAAATAAGATCCCAGACCTGCAGGCAATAATGTCAGAGGCTAAACTGGACATAGTAGCAATTAGTGAGACGTGGTTTACCAGTAACCACACTTGGGAGACTTCAGTACCTGGCTATGTATTGTTCAGAAGAGACCGAGGTGCAAAAAGGGGGGGAGGAGTGGCCCTGTATGTTAATGAAAATATCAAAGCTACAGAAATTCAGAATACACATAAGGAGCCAGAAGAACTGTGGGTCACCCTGAAACAGGAAATGGGACATCCATAAGAACTGGGTTGTCTACAGGCCCCCAGACCAGAGGGAGGACATAGACACATTACTGTTAGAAGATATACAAAACATGACAGCTAAAGGAGGTTCTGATAATGGGAGACTTCAACATGCCAGATACAGATTGGTCAATACCAGCAGGAACATCTGCCACAACTAGACTCATAGTGGATTCCTGCAGGGGAGGGCCTCAAACAACTGGTACAGCAACCCACAAGAGACAGGGCTATCCTAGATCTAGTACTGACTAACAAAGAAGGATCACAGATCTCAGGTAGAAGGTCACCTGGGGCCAGTGACCATCACATGGTATGGTTCAATTTGGCTACTAAATCTAAATCATCCCATTCCAAGGCAAAATATGGGACTTCAGAGGAGCTGACTTTGATAAGATGGCCAACAGAGTTAAGCTAGCCCTGGCAAAAGAAACACAGGTGAGGAGGTACAGGCAAAGTGGGCAAGCATTAAGGATACAATACTTGAAGCAACATCCCATTATGTTAGACAGAAAAGGAAGTGCAAAGAAGAAGGAAACCACTTTGGTTCTCAAATACAGTAGCAAAAGGTCAGAGCCAAAAAGGCTGGCCTTCAGAAATATAAGGGAACACAGCAGGATGAAGATAGGGAGGCATACCAAACTGCCCTAAGGGAAGCAGGTAAGGCAGTAAGGCAGGCAAAGTCCCAAACTGAGAAACACTAGCACGAACAGTAAAGAAGGTGACAAGACTTTCTATAGATACATTAGTGAAAGGAGAAAGTCCAGAGGGTATTGCTAAGCTTAATGGAGAAAGGGAGCATGTGAGGAGGAGGACCCTGTAAAGGCATCTATCCTAAATAGATACTTTTGCTCAGTATTTACTGAAGAGAAGGTAGGGCAGGGCCCACAGCTCAGCATCATGGACACAGGGGAGGGAGGTGAGCACTACTCCCTTCACAAAAGAAAGGGTCCTACAAGAGCTGCTAAGCTCAGGGTGGATAAGGCAATGGGACCTGATGGCATGCATCCCAGGGTACTTAAGGAGCTAAAGGAGGAACTAGCAGAGCCATTAGCAGAATTGTTTAGTGAGTCTCTGAGCACAGGAGAGGTCCCAGAAGACTGGAGAAGGGTTCATGTGATCCCGCCCACAAGAGTGGTAGCAGGAGGAGGCGGGGAACTACAGACCAGTCAGTCTTACCTCAGTAGTGGGCAAGATTATGGAGGCACTCCTTAAGGAAATGATAGTGAAACACCTGGAATCCATAGGGCACAGGATCCAAGACAGCATGGGTTTACAAAAGGAAGGTCCTGTCAAACTAATCTCATAGATTTCTTTGACTGGGCAACCAGAGGGTGGACCAAGGGGAGAAAGATGCCTACCTTGACTTCAGCAATGCTTTTGACACTGTTCCACATAGAAGATTGATAAATAAGCTAGGTAGGCTCGGGTAGGTCAAGTTGGTCAACTGGGTGGCAAACTGGTTGACTAGAGAGAAACAGAGAGTGGTGGTAAATGGTATACAGTCAGAAGAGATGCAAGTCACAAGTGGGTACCTCAGGGATCAGTCCTGGGGCCAGTCCTCTTCAACATCTTCATTAGTGACCTCGCAGATGGACTAGAGGGTAAGGCTTGTCTGTTTGCAGATGACACCAAGATCTGCAACAGAGTAGATGATCCAGATGGGGTGGGCAGAATGAGAAGAGATCTGGATAAACTAGCAAAATGGTCAGAAGAGTGGCAACTGGGATTTAATGCAAAGAAGTGCAAAATCATGCACATAGGGAAGAAACCCTGAAGCCACTTTATAGGCTGGGAGGAGTTGCTAGCAGTCACAAAGGAAGAAAGAGACTTGGGCATCATCATCACTGATGACCTAAAATCATCCAAGCAGACCTCTAAAGCAGTAGGTAAGGCTAGGGGTGTTAGGGTGTATTAGTGGAGGGTATCACAAGTCGTAAGAGGGAGGTAATAATCCTCTGTACAAGACATTGGTTAGGCCCCATCTGGAGTACTGCATGCAGTATTGAGGCCACACCTTCACAAGGACATTAACCAAATTGAGGCAGTCCAGAGAAGGGCAACCAAAATGGTGCAGGGACTGCATCAGAGAAGACATATGAGGACAGATTAACAGACCTCAATATGTATACCCTTGAGCAAAGGAGGAGAGAGGTGATATGATCGAGACATTTAAACACCTTAAGGGCATAAACAAGGTGAAAGAGTCTAACATGTTTAAATATAAGAAAATAGCAGGACAAGAGGACACAGCATGAGATTAGAGAGGTCGATTAAGGGAATGTGAGAAATTCTTTTCACAGAAAGAAGTGGTAGATGCATGGAATGGCTTACCACAAGAAGTGGTGGCTATGAATACAGTGCAGGGCTTCAAACAGGCATGGGATAGGCATAAGGGAGCAATACAAATGACTATGAATAGATAGGTCACTGACAGAGCAAAGGCCGATGGCACATTTATAAGGTAGAAAAAGAAATAGGCAGACTGGATGGGCCTTGCGGTCCTTATCTGCCGTCAACTTCTATGTTTCTATGTTTCTATGTTTCTATATTCAAGGTTATGGTTACAGCATTAACAAGGAAAGGTCATGTGTGAATTAACAGCAACATATATTCAGGTTAACAAAGCATCTTAGATGTTGGTCCATGTTGCCTTTACACAGACAGATGTTTGTTTTAAATAGAGAAATGCATTATTTTTAGATTTGACTGATGGGCAAAAGATTGCTAGCATTGACATGAATTGAATACAGATCTGTTGCATTGCTGGTTGGTATAAAGCCACAGGTCATCACTTTGCTGGTGTGACAGTTCACCTCAGGAGTGACCTAAAGTAATAAGTAAGCTCGATGAGTCCAAGATTTGACAAGAGGCTCACAACTTTTATGACACTCTGTGATAAGCCTATCCTGGTCATGAGTTATTAGTCACATCAGATGGAACCTGCCTGTCAGATCTATTTTTGCAATAACCATTTCATTTGGAAAGTCGATTGGTTAAGAAATCCCTATAATTATCCTCCCTTAAGAAACTTTAGCAAACATGATATTTAACTTACCTGCCTACTGTCAGAATAGTAAACTGTTTTAGTCACCAGTTAGGCAGGGGGTCACACCAGAATAGTCTTAATTGGTGTGTGTCTGCATTTCAGATTAATGAAAATATCTTCACAGTGTGATATCATTATCAACTAATGTGTTTTTTCATACTTAATGCTATTATTTTGACTATTTGCACTGGCAATGACTTAGAGTAAGTTCCAGGTTCAGTAAACTCTCCTTAGAATGTTTAAGAATTTTAATAGTCTCAGTCATGTTCTTAGTCAGCATGTATCGCTGTCACAAAGTCAACAACACACGTTATTATCAATTACTGATTTGGTATAATTATTTGTAGTATCTCATGAGAGATTAGGGATTGACTGGGCATAGAATCTACAGTGTTGTTTCAAAGATGTCGTTATGGTACAACTTTAAGGCAACATCATATCAGGGCAGCTTTAATCGCCAGGCAGAGTGATAAGATAACATGACAGTACAGCTGTAAGGAGATGCCATATTGGTACAATTTTAAAAGGAACAGGCAAGAACAAAACAGGATTTTGTGACGTTGTAGTACATATCTGTTTGTAGTCAGTGCTGTTTTATCATGTAATAAAAATATTAAAATTACAGTTTACTGTGAGTGCAAAGATGACAGTTTCTGCAGTCCTTTGAACCATGCTTCCTGTATGTGGCACACCAGCAGAGGAACTTGATACATGCTGTTGATGTTTCAGCATGTATGTCTGCAGTTCTACTACTCTGCTCCATTGTTGCATTTCCTTCCCTCTTCTGTCATAATTCAGTTCTTAGTAATTCTTTCTTTAAGCAATAATGCATGACAGGGTGTGTGTTGTGCTGGGATAACGTCATGCCTGGGGTGATTAGGCACTAGGCCGTAGGCTGAGTGCAACTAATCACCCCAGAAGTGATGTTATCCCAGCACAACACACACCCCTGTTGTGCACATTACATATACAATGGCCTTTGTTAAAAAAAAAAAAAAGAAAATAGAGATAAAAATACTGTTTTAAAAGCATTTTTAGCTATGTGTAGGTTCACATATATATAAAAAAAATCCCTTGTTACTAGTGCTGGCCAACAGGTGGCAGTGTCTATATATCCCCATTTAATTCTGTCATGGTTTCAAAGTCCCTGTGCTGTTTTGATGGTCCCCTTTTGAGCAGCAGAGAACACAATAATTCCCCCTCTCCAACCATGTTGCTAATTTTTTTGTCTGCTTTGTTTAGTAATTTACTGCAGGCTCTGTGAAGGATGTTCAGGAAAACTGGTTAGCGAGGATTACAGGTGTTTCAGTTTCACCATCAGGTCAGCTGGTGAGCGGTACAGATGGTTTAGATTCATAGACTAATATTGAAGTGTGACAGCAGAAAAGGACTGAAAAGGCCCACCAAGTCTGCCCATTTGAAGGTAACGATGTGTTCTAGGATGGCAAGAGGTTTTAAAAAGATGTTTTTACTGTCCATGGGGATAAGCAGAAAATTAACTGGTACTTGTAAATTTTGCGCAAAGTTGAATACAGGCGGTCTCGTGCTGTCTCAGCTCAGCTCACTGATCGGGTGTTGAATGAAGCCGACAACTTCGCTGATATTACGGATTTGAAAAAAAAGATAAAAACTGCAGATGAGCATTTTTGTTGTTGTTGAAATGAATAGTGGGAAGGAAGTTTGCAGTGTTAATGGGATGTAAAGGCATGGAACACTGGAGATGGCATTGGAGCAGCAATGTTTTAACCATGCTGTCCAGTGGGGATCACTCAAGCGGGCTGTGTGGAGAGATCCCCATAAGGATTGATGCAGTCATCTCAGTGCTGGGACTAGACCCGTGATGTTGTACTGGGATAACATCACGGGTCCAGTCTCAGACTGACCAGTCAGAGCCCAAGATTTTTTCTTTCCATTGTATGATTAGAATTTTTGCCCTCCAGGATATCCACATCATGGGGGAAGAGTTACAAGTGCTGCAGTGAAAATCTGTTAACAATTTTACTAAGCATAGGTAATATATGTTTAAAGTAAAATATAGTATAAAATATACATGAATTACATCTGGCACAAGATAAAACCTACACTATGAAAGAACAACAAGTGCAACTAAGATCTTGGAGGATAAGGCCTAGGTTGAGAGTGCAGCAACCAATGACCTTGGTAGGTTGCTTATGAATGGGTTAGTGGAGAAGTATATAGATGTTTTTGAAAGTGTGGACAGCTGAGGTGTCCTTGACGTTATTAGTAAGTGCATCCCAGGAGGTAGCTGCAACAACAGCAGAAGTAGTTACTCCTATAGATATGTACATGTAGCAGGCTGTTGCATTGTGAGTGCAACAAGCAAGATTGGGTAGGCTTAACTGGCAGGTTGGTTAGGTATGCAGGATGGAGATGTAACCCAGCTGTCATCCTATAAGTTTACCAGGACCTACATAATGGGGGCCAGTGTTTGAAGCTATGCTGTATACAATATAGCCTGTAAAATAAGTTGCCAGGAAAAGTGCACTTAAATGGATGAACTTAGCCTTGCATCAAGGTTCTAAAATATGTTCTGTAATGTTTAATGAGGTTTTTCTTGCTTTCCTTTTCATGCAATGTGTATTCATGCTTAGTGGCAGTATGTCTAGAGGCAAATCCTGCACCTCTATTGATCACTGGTCAGAAGGGTTCCAGGGCAATGTTTACTACCTGCTAGGGGCATATAAATAGGGGTTCTGGTCCACCAAAAGTAGATCTTGCTTGGTGTATTCCTGGTTTCCAGTCTGGGGTACTGCTTGCACTTCCAGATTTAGCATCCATGGGTGTGCTCCTCTGGGTATGGCCAGCAACAGTGGACCAGAAGGCCCAGGAATGGTGGTAGGGTCCTCAGTCTGGGTGGCACTGGTCCCTTCAGTGTTGGTCTCCCGAGGCTGAGATCCTAGCAAGTGTCTATTTTCAGGGGCAGCGGGGACCTGTTGGGGACTTGCCATCAGTTATAGTCTCTTGAGGGCATCCAACCAAACTTTCCTGCTTCCACTAATGGCAGAGAGTACAGCAAGTAGTCTTTGCTGGTAAGGGGCTCCTACCTAAAGCAAGAAGCCTGTTCTGTCCAAGCAATGAGAGATCAGGGCAGTTGGCGATTTTAGGTAAAACCTTTTTAACTGTGACTATAAGGGGCTGACTACATCCCCCATGGAGGTGCAACTGGAGGGGTATACCCTTTCTTAGCCCTTATACCAGGCAGCAGTGGCACTCCTGTAAAATGTCAGCTTGAGCATAGCACAATCCCCTAACCTGCACATGTGGCTAGGAGTGGGGCACCATTAAGGAACTGTGTATATCCCCCAGGCTCACCAAAAATAAACGGAGAAGTGGGTAACTGAACTGAAATAAAGTAACGGTCCGGAGAGAATGGAGTTTGAACTGGAAATATGTTTAAGGTAATTGAGCTGTTATTCAGAGATGAATAGCTTTGTGTCACAAGCAAAGAAACACATCTTGCTTTGGATATTGTTCCCTATGTCACTAATGAACACTTAGAATAGTACAGATCCTTGTACTAATCCCTGTGGCACCCCATTCGTGATCCCTTTTTCCCTTGATTTTGCCCAATTTACCTCTACTCTCTGATGCCTCCCCCCAGTCAGTTTTCCACTTACTTGACAATACTTTTCTTTACTCCTCAATCATCCAGTTTTTTTTATGAGCCTTAGGAACTTTTTTTTAGGGAGGGCAAGTAAGATGCTGGGGCACATAGGGAGGAGTATCAGCAGAAAGATGGAGGTAGTGTTGCATCTGTACAGATCGTGGATAAGACCCCCCATAGAGTATTGTGTCCCATTCTGTAGGTCATATCTCTGGAAGAACATAGACAGAGTGGAGGCAGTACAAAAGAGCGTAACTAAAATGGTGCAGGGTCTATATCAAACGACCTATGAGAAAAGACTGAGGAGGGAGGGCAGAGATAAGATAGAGACCTTTAAATACCTCACAGGGTGAATAAGGTTCAGTAGGAGAGTATTTTTCAGGAGAAAAGGTGCTCAAGAACAATGGGACATGCTATGAAGCTGGAGGGGATAGATTCAGGAGCGGTGTAAGGAAGTACTTCTTCACAGAAAGAGTGGTGGATTCCTACAACAGCCTTCCAGTGGAGGCGGTGGGGGCAAAAATAGTGGTGGGGTTCAAGAATACATAGGTAAGCACAAGGGAATCAGAGTGGAAAGGAGATGGGGAAGGAGAAAGAGCTATAGATTGGGCACGATCAGCGGTAATAATAATAATAATAATAATAAATTTTATTTCACAAAAGCGCCTTTCCAGAACCAAGGCGCTTTACAAAAGATAAAGTTAGAATAACAAAATCAATCAATAAATATAGTATAAAATAGCAAGCAAACTAAACAGAATTATTCATACAACTCCATTAAAGGCCTGGCATCATAGGAAAGTATTTAGAGCTTGTTTAAAACTTCCCACAGTCGTGCATTCCTGAAGCTGATGGGGTAGAAAATTCTAGAGGGTAGGGGCCACATACATGAAAGCCCAGGCCCCAGAAGACTTCAACAACACCCTTGGAATCTTCAGCAACCCCTCGTCGGCTGAACGGAGCTGTCGCTCAGGGCAGTAGAGAACTAGAAGCTCTTTCAAGTAGTCAGGGCCAAGTCCATGTACGGCTTTATACATCAGCAAACCAACTTTAAAGGTGATCCAACACTGAATCACTGAATTGGCAGCCAGTGCAGAGTGCGCAGCACAGGAATAATATGAGAACTTCGAGTAGTCCTCATCAACAATCGTGCTGCCACATTCTGTACTAGCTGCAAGAGGTGGATATCAAACCCAGGATGCCCTAAGTACAGGGAGTTGCAGTAATCAAGACGCAAGGTCACAAAGGTGTGGACCAGTTTAGGAAGGTCCCCAGATGGAACCAAGTGCTTGATCCTGGCAATGTTCCTAAGATGATAAAAGGACGACTTGATGACTGCTGACACCTGAGATCATAAAGTCAGCCCATTGTCGAGTACCACCCCCAGGTCCTGCACCCATTCAGAGGTCAGGATTTGGGCACCCCCTAGATAAATTCCAGAGGGCTGACCAGTCCTCAACCTCTCTATCCGAAGACCTGGGTCCACCACCAACACTTCGGTCTTTCCCGCATTTGACTTTAACCAGCTTAAATTCATCCAGTCCTGGATTTCAGCAAGGCAGTTATTAAATACCTAGAACACACTATCCTGGTCAGGTGCAAAAGACAGGTAGAGCTGGGTATCATCAGCATAGCAGTGAAACCTCAACCCATACAATCTCACAATGTCTCCAAGGGGCAGCATATACTCTGCAAACAACATGGGGGACAGTACTTAGCCCTGAGGGACCCCACATGAGAGGGCAAAAGGGTCTGAGGAAAAAATCCCAGACACCACTCTTTGAGTTCTACCTGTGAGGAAAGATGTAAACCACCTCAGAACCTTACATGTCAGGCCACATATAGTCCTCAGAGGCTCAAGCAGTACCCCATGGTCAACAGTGTCAAAAGCTGAGGAGAGATCAAGGAGCACCAAGATGGAATGGCATCTTTGATCTCTCGCCATCAGGAGATCACTGAGCACCTGAACCAGCATGGTCTCAGTTCTATGCCTCTTTCGAAAACCAGACTGGAGCAGTTCATAGATGTTATGGATGGTCAAGTAGTTCTCCAGTTGTACTACTACTACTTTCTCAAGAGCCTTCCCTATAAAGTGGAGGTTCGAGGTTGGTCTGTAGTTGGCCAGGGAGTCCAGGTCCAATGAAGCTTTCTTCAAGAGGGTATTACCACCGCCTCCTTTAGGGAGCTTGGAAACTCACCCGAGTCAAGCATGCACCAGACTACCTGTACCAGGACCGGTCTGATAATATCACATCATCCCATAATCAGGGAGGTTGGACCCAGATCCAAACTACAGCACGTAGGGTGCATACTCTGGACAATCCTCATGACATCCGTGAACTCTGGCAGGTCTAAGGAATTCCAGAAAGCCCGGGGTGGAGTGACCGAGCACCGATCACCCGCATCCCCCACAGAGCGCGTCAAGAGGATCTCCAACTTGATGTTGGCCACCTTATTTGCAAAGAATCAAGCAGTCTCATCACATTCCACTTGCGAAAAAGGTCTTCAGAGCTGTAGACAGTATGGGTTGCCCAATCTGTCCACAGTGCTGAAGAGTTGAGCTGGTCAATTCTGAGAAGAAGCAATCTCCCAGGACAGAAATTCTGCCTTCTTACAAGAGATCGCTGATTGGTAGGCCTGGTAATGTTCTACCAATCTAAGGTAGTCGACCTCCAGGGTGGATTTCCACCAACATCACTCTAACCTTCATCCTTGTTGCCACAGCTCTCTCAAGGCCCCATCAAACCAAGGGGCCTGAGGGCGAACGGGGAGAGGATGAAAACAGACAGAATCAATCGAGTCCAGAGCCATTGAGATGGCCTTATTATGGCCAGAACTAAGGTCTCTGGGCTTGTGCTGGCCACAGGAAACTCGGAGAGGTTAATGGCCACCATCAGACCTTCAGGACTTACCTCCCATAAAGGGCAGTAACTGACCATCTCCACAGGGCTAGGCCTATGAAGATTGTAGTGATTGGACCAACCAACAAGTTCCACCCCCAAGTCAGAGGCCTCAATCCCCAGGAGGAAGACCAAGTCCAAAGAGTGGTCATGATGATGGGTGGCAGTGGTAGCAATCTCTGTAAGGCTCAGCGATGTCATCAGCTGGAGGAAGTGTTGTCCAAACTGCAAGAGTTCATAATCGACCCAGGCATTAAAGTCACCCAGAACCATCAGTCTGGGTGACTCCAGCACCATGTCGACCGTGAAGTCTGCTACTTCAAGTAGGAATCACCTCTCATCCCCAGGTGGATGGTAGACAAGAGCTATCTTACAACCTACACCTGCCACAATGGTACACTCAAAGGATTTGGACTCCTCAACTGGTACACTCGTGAGGCCCAACTCGGTCTTGAAACAGACAGCACCCCCCCACGATCCAATCTCGAGCGGTAAATTACCAAGTACCCAGCCGGAATTGCTGCCTCCAATATGGGGCCCACATTTTCATCCAGCCAGGACTCGGTAATGCATGCCAGATCAGTTGTTATTGCAGTCTTATTCTTAATAGATCTAGCATTGCATTATAACACCACTCGAGTTGAATGGGTTTCAGATGCCACCCCGACTACCTGCCCAACAAAAGTGGTAGTGCCCTTGGGTAAGGGAACTAAACATGGGGCACCGTGCTCCAAAGTGTAGGTAGGGAGAAATTGGCAGACTGAATGGGCCAAGTGGTCCTTATCTGCTGTCATATTTTATAGCTCTATGTTTTCATTGTATGCACTGAACTGAAGACTTTGTTGAAATCAAATCAAAGGAGAGCAAACCTACTACCTGCCCTCTTCCTATTTGCCTAGAGATTCAGTCAAAAACCAGTATCAGGTTGGTCTGACATGACCACTCTGGCACAAACCCATGTTGATTGTTGTCTTGTTGTTGAAAGTGGCCAATGGCCAAAGTTTAGTGACCAGTGGCCAAGATTTTAGTGACCAGTGACAAAACCTTTATCAACAACATATAATTGGCTAACCAAAAGGTTGAGGAGATAGAAAGGTACAAAATGGCTAGTGTAAGGCTGCAAATGAGTAATGAATAACTAAATGAGGCCAACATATAAGTTAATATGGCTAGCTAGTCAATGGCTGCAAGTGGCTAAGTAAATGAATGATACCACCATGTCAGTTAATGTGCATTCATGTGTAAGACTTTAAAAGGTTAATGGTTGAAATGAAGAAAATGAAATAAATCAAGAAGCACAAAGCAGAGGTTTAACTTGGAACTACCCTATTCAGCAGAAAATATTGCGTACAAAAACATGTTTTTTTAAAAGGTTACGGATAAGATAAGAATGCAACTGCTAGTAACCACGGCTGGCCTTGATGATTGAGTTCCCCAATTTGGCCACTGTCTGTTTTTTTTATCTGTAAGTTGAGTATTTTTAAAATGGTCACATCCCCTTGCATGTTTTTCTGCATCCTGAAGTAAACATTTTTGATAAATAAAAAAATTCCCTGATTACTTGTTTTTCCATTTAAGAATGACCGTATATCTTGGCAAAGTGTCAAAAAGTATCTTGTGACCAAGGTATCTTATGACCAATGTATTTTTGAACCCAAGTCTTATGACTTGTCAAATGACCTATTGTCTGTGTTTAAATCTGTTGTCATAGTTTTTGGGAAATTCCAGCCTTGCATTTTTTTTCTAAGCTTGCTGCACATAAATATGGGACCTATGGTTATGTCCAGCATCCCTTCGAGAAGATGCAGTCTCAAACAATCTACAGTCTGAGACTATTCATAGATTGCTCGGGGGATCCAGAGATATATGGTCTCATGTGTCTCTGAAATTCTGTAGCCCTGTAATGCGAATATTACTAGCTGTCTAAATTGCATGTTAGAAACACCCCAATGGACTGTTCCATGGACTGTTTCATTGGCTGTAAGATTAAATTGTATTAGGTACACTCGAGTAGTAGCAGGCTACCTGATACCTAGAAATGATAGACTATCTCAATAAATTACAACTAATTTGGCAAAGAAATAGTGTGGTGGCTTTATTGAATTACTGAGAATTACCAACCAGGAACCTGTATAATTAGATCCATTTTACACTGTATCCTGTTGTCTTGTAAGTAGGCTACCAGACTTCCTTGGCTTTCCTTGACTAAGGTCTCTATCAGCTTACCTCATATGGTGGTAAGACTGATAAGCCAGTAGTTGCCCAGGTCCTCACTGTCCCTCCCTTATGAAGTGGGACTACATCCACAGACCTGCAATCCCTTGGCACTACTCCAGACTCTAGTGAATTATTAAATAGCTGAGTCAAGAGTTCCATCAGTTCCAAGGCCAACTCCCTAAGTATCCTTCAGTGCAGGTATATGTGAAAGAGCACTGATAGCAGGAAAAAAGTACTACTACAACTCTGTATACTGTAGGTCACTGATGAGGCTGTATCTGGAATAGTGTGTTCAGTTCTGTAGTCTTTACCTAAGGAAGGGCAGGGAATAGACTGGAGATGGTGCAATGCAGGGTGACCAGCAAATGATTCAGAGCGAATCTTATGAAGACTGTCTCAAGGCACTAAGCGTGTACTCACTGGAGACCAGGCTAGAAAGGGGGGACATGACGACAGAAATCTTCAAGTTTCTAAAGGGAATAAACAAGGTGAACTGTGGGGAATTATTTAGCAGGAGTACATAGTCAAGAATCCAAAGTCACAAGTGGAAATTTGTAGGGGGAAAGTTTAAGAGAGATGTGAGGAAATTCTATTTTATGGAAAGGATGGTGGAACCATGGAACAGTTTGACATTGGATGTGTTGGGCACCAAAACTATAAATTGTTTCAATCATGGTTAGGACAGAATGAAGGGTTTAGTGGTTACTGAGGGTTGTAGCAGTAGGATAGGAAGCAAGGAGGTAAACAGTGAGGGCTAGAATCTGTATGTAGTTTCCATTCTGGGGTTTGATAGCATACTATGGGCAGACTGGATGGACAATGGGTTGATTCTGCCATTATTGCTATGTTTCTATGTAACAAAAAGATGGTTATGGGGAGGGAGAGGCATAGTATTTATTTATTTATTTATTTAGTTTTTGATAACCAGGTAAGTACACCAGCCACAGGAGTGACTATTTTCAGACATGACCCAGGAGGTTACAACATAGCAGTCAGAAGAACAGTATAACAATGTCAAGATACAACATATTGGAAATACAGGAGTGTAAGTCAATCTAAATAATACATCAGACTCAGCAATATACAAGAGAACAGCAGGTTTTTAGACATCACATAAATGCAGCAAGTTACAATTTCTAAAAAACTAGTTCATCAATTACTTTAAGCAGTCACAAGTCTCAACAGATGCTGTACGAAAGAGAGAAAGAGGCAGAGTGGAAAGAAAGAGATAGCAGGTGATAGCATGGACAGTGAGAGAGGACCAAAGGAGAGAAAAGAGTGAAAAAAAAAACAGGTGGAGACAGATGAAATCATGGCACAGGAAAGATCAGGGGAGATTAAAACAGGAACATTGGGCACGCACAGGAAGAAGGGAAAGATGTCTCTTTTCAAACATCGCATGACTAGGAGCTAGACGTACATGAAGAGGCAGAGAGTTCCAATAACTGGGTGCCACATAGGAAAAACCAGAAGTTTTTGGATGTTTTACATCTGGGAATATTAAGCATGGAGAGCTCAGCAGATCATAGTCCATAGGAGGTGGACTGAGGGGTGAGTAGAGAGGCAAGGGAGCTTGGCAGATTTGATCCTAATATGCTATTTAGTAGAGTACCAAGTGAGTGGAGAAAGGGCCATGGGGAGGGCCAATTTAGCTCATCATATAGCAGGCAGTGATGCTTTAACCTAGGTGAGGCAGAAGCATAGTGACATATATTGTTGTAGGTTGTATCCCATTTATGTAGGGAAGCCTTGGATGCTTTGCTATGGATAACAACCCTGTATGTTAGTGATGGAAGAAGGATGCCCCTGGCAATGGCTAACCTGGCAGAGGTGGTGAGAACATGGCTTGTTTTGTATGCTAACCCCAGTTTAGTATTGACAGATTTACACATAGTGATAATGTGGCGATCAAAGTTGAGATTCATCAAGGAGGACCCCCATGTATTTGAACAAGCTTACCAACTCCAGCAGGGTTCCATCAGCACAGGCAAATTTAAAAAGGATGCAACAGCTTTTTAGCTTGGCAGATGAGCAGAGAAGCATAGTCTGTGTTTTGCTAACATTGAGTACAAGCCTATGACTGGTGATCCAGGACTGAACATTGTTGAATGCCACAGAAAGGTTTTGGTTAAGAACATGTTTGTCATTTGAGCTCGTATATAGGACCAGGTCATCAGCTTAGAGCAGGGACGAACAGTGGAAGACATCTTGTGATTTATTATTAATAAAGATCGAGAACAGAAGAGGACCCAGGCTAGAACCTTGTTGAACACCAATATCAGTACCCTTTTTATCCGATGTCGCTCAATTGAATTTTACAACTCGAGTCTTGTGGGATAGGTATCTGTAAAACCAGCCTACAGATTGAGCCGAGAAACCCAGGAATAGGAGGTTAGATAATAGGAGGCAGTGATCAATGAGATCAAAAGCCTTTGTGAGATCTATAAACACAGCACTAGTGAAGAGGCCCTGATCCATGGCATGAAACACCTCATTAGTGAATTGTAGCAGAGCAGTTTGGGGGGGGGTACTATGACCTTTTTGGAAACCATGTTGATTATGGAACAGGAGGTTATGCTTGGAGAGATAATCAGTCACTTGAGAAGCGACTACTTTCTTGAGGATTTTATTTAAGACTGAGAGTATAGTTATTAGCCTATAGTTGCTTATGTCTTTCTTATCCCCTATAATTCAAAGTTTATTCACCACATTTTCCACATTACAGGAGGCAGTAATGAACAGTTTGACATAGGATTCATAAAACAAATCATACTGCCCCAAACCCCTCCCCCTCTCCCCAGCACAGCAGTTCATTCTAGCACTGTTATCACCCGCTAACTACCTTTACCAAAATTAATTAAGGTGATCACCTCAACTACACACTACTTCATAGCCACCATAATTAAAATATGAAGGGGATCCCAGATAACCGTATACCTATGTAGTCTGTTTTGAAGGCTAGCAATAGCCTTCTCTGTACGTATATTTGCTAAGATCTCATGAAGCCACTCCTGATATGTTGGACTGATCCCTTCCTTCCAACACCTGAGAATAACTTTTTTAACTGAGAACGCCACCATGGATATGCGAAATCTCCGAATTTTAACCTTTATGGAGGACAGATCACCCCAACAGGCAAATATCCAGTGTAAAATAATCTTGCAAACCCAATAGTGGATCTAGATTGGTTTTTATATATTCCCATAATAATGCTATCTGGGGGAATGATCAGAAAAGATGGAAAAGTGATCCTGCATCCTGGGAACACTTATTACACCTATCGAATCAAGAAGGCCCCATTTCACCAATTTAGTTGGGGTGTAGTAGAAGTTATGAAAAATATGGAACTGCGTGAGGTGTAATCTATCTTGAGATACATATTTTTGACTGTACATCCAGAGGATGGACCATTTAAAAGTATAATGGGGAAAAAATGAAACCCAGAAATTAGTGGGGCCACCCCCGCATCCAAACCTCCATCAGAACAGCACTTGATAAATCTTAGAAATTACACCTGAGGAGACAAGAAAAGGGGAAAGTTCAGATACCAATGCAAAGGTCGGTGGATGCGGTGGAGTGGCCCCAAAGACCTTGGTTAACAAGTGCCTCAGTTGAAACACTTTAAAAATCTGAGACTCCGGTATTTTGAACTTGTGTATGAACTGAGAAAATGAGAGCCACTCACCAACTTCATCCAAAAATTAAGCTACTATCCCCTCTCCTAAATGAGGCAACCATGAACGAGAAATTCTTTGCTTGTTTATAGTGAAAGCCAGGGAATTCCAAATCGATTGAGCGAGATCTTTACTTTGATTGTAACGTAGGAAAGAGCACAATTGTGAATGTACTCTTGGTGAAGTCATGATAGTGGGACATTTATTAATATCTTGCATCTGAGACATTTTTAAATAGAGCATAGTCAGGGGGTCCATGTTCATAGATTGGAAAAAATCTAATTGAATCTTAAGCCAAACTGGATTCATGTTATCTGGACCGGGTCTTAGCCATCTCAGGTTTTTAGCCAAATGACTAGCCCAGTAGTAGATGGGCAAGTAAGGAATCCGTAACCCCCCTTCACTCTTGGGTGCAGCTAATTTGTGGTATGCCAACCTAGAGGTCTTACTCGACCAAATAAACTTGGTGAAGAGTTTATGTGTTTTCTGAAACCAACTTAAGGGAACAAATGAGTTAAGATGCGACAGAGGATAAAATAAATGGGGAAACACATTCATCTTAATTATATTAATTCGACCCCATAAAGATAATGGGAGTTTATCCCATCTCTCTCAATCTTGAGTGATCCCCTGCAGAAGGGGGTCCAGATTTTCCTTAAGCCACAAAGAGGGATTACGAGTTAATTTTATGCCTAAATATTTAATAGCCTGGGGTGACCAGCATAGTCCCAGAGAAATAATATCAGTCTTAAAGACTTTATGGTTAAGAGGGAAAAAGGATGTCTTATTGGGATTTAACTTATAATTCAAGAAACTACTAAATCTATCCACCTCCCTTAGCATATTCGGAATGGATATTTAGGGATTAGCCAAAAGTAGGAGAAGGTCATCAGCATACGCTGTTATTTTCACTACCTAATTCCTAATGGGAATACCTTGCATTCCTTCATTATTGAGAATATGTTGAATAAGGGGTTCCAGATAAAAATTGAAAAGTAATGGAGAAAGAGGGCATCCATGCCTCGTACCTGACCACAGTGTAAAAGACTTGGAAAAAGTCCCATTCCCTGAAATCCTCACTGTAGGAAACCAGTAAATTGCCCTAATCCAATCTATGAACATGGATGGGAATCTAAATGCCTTGAGGGCTTGAAATAAAAAAGTCCAGTAAACCCGATCAAATGCCTTCTCAGCATCCAGGGAGACCAGCCCCGCAGGATATATGGCATCCCTGGACTCCGAGAAGACATGCAAGAGAGTACGCAGATGATCTGAAGATGTACATCCTCTCATAAATCCCACTTGAGACATACTCACAAGATCCAGAAGAACCAGAGTTAGTCTATCTGCCATTATCTTCAAGAGAATTTTGACATCTTGATTCAGCAGAGATATTGGCCTATAGCTCTAAACCATTTCTGGGTCTTTGTCCGGTTTAGGTAACAAAGCTATCAATGTCTCAAACAGATGTGCATCTGCCGTCTCTCCAGACAAAATATGCAAATAGAGACGATGCAACACAGGAAGCAGTTGCACCATGAAAACTTTATAAAATAAGGCCGAAAACTCATCTGGACACGGGACTTTACCCAGAGGCAAGTCCTTTATAACAGTAGCTATTTCTTCCTGTGATAAAGGGGAAGATATAAATTTCTTTTGAGAGTCAGATAGTGATGGAAAATGTGCTTCCCTGAGATACTCATCCAGTTTTTGAATGGGTGGAGGACTATCCATATCCCTATATAATTGCTCATAAAAAGTAGCAAATTCCTGGACTATCTCTGAGAGGGATACCTTCAGGGTCCCATCAGAATGAGACCTTATTGGAGGTATAAATCTTGCTGATTCTTGTTGTTTTAAACGTAGAGCCAACAGGCGCCCCGCTTTTTTTCCTTGATCTGTGAAACAGGTCTTTGTACGGATTATTGCCAATTCAGCCCTTTCCCTTAACATTCCCAAATATTTATCCTTATATGTTAATAACTTCTGTGACTCCTCTTGAGAAATTTTATCCGAGTGTATATTATCTTATACCCCTATCTGAGACAATAAGAAGAGTAACTCCATTTCCTGTGCCCTCTTCCTCTTTGTGGCTAGACTAATGAGAATGCCCCTTATATAAGCCTTAAAGGCTCCCCATAAAATATCCGGTCTTGCACTATCTATTGGGTTGGTGGAAAAGAAAAACTCTATCTGCTCTTTCACTCCACTTTGATACTTTTCATCTTTTAGTAATTGTTCATTTAATTTCCATCTGGTCTCTCTTTTGGTGATTTTAATAAAAGCCAAATTACCCAAGACTAAAGAATGATCAGATATTGGACCCGGTTGGATCGAGGTGGATAATACCCCTGGCAAGAGCTCATGAGAAACTAATAGGTAATCAATGCGAGATTGAGTGCCATGCACTGGCGAGCAATAGGTATACTCCCTAATATTAGGATGTGTGACCCTCCAGACATCGCACAATCCACACTGATCCATCATTTCCTTAAAGGCCCTGTGTCCAGGTGATAGTCCCCTCTACCCAATGCTTGATCTATCCAGTTTTGGATCCAAGACCAAATTGAAATCTCCCCTTAATATAATTGGAATAGGGAGTATAGGGAAGATCGTAGATATCAATTTCATAAAAAAAGAGGGATCGTCTATATTTGGTCCACATATGTTACCTAAAACCAGCAGCATGACCCAAATAGTACCCTGAACTAAGACATATCTGCCTTCCATATCCTTAAATACCTGAAAAGGGACAAATGGGATATCTCTGTTAACCAGTATCATGACCCCGCAACTATTGGTTTCCCCTGAGGCATGGAAAACCTGACCTATCTGTTGTCTCCGAAGTTGCAATACTTCGGACTCAACTAAATGAGATTCTTGTAGAAATGATATCTGATCATGCAACAGACACAGGTGTTCAAGTACCTGATATTGTTTCAGTTTTTCCCTGATCCCCTTCACATTCCACATAGCAATATTAATATTCTGAGCCATCTATTATATCAGATATAATCCAGATAAAATATCTAACCAATACTGCAGTCATGTAACAGGAGATTCTATTCCCCTTAATCTGCTGTGCCGGTCTCCCACCCCCCATTAAGCCCCTATCCCTCTCCACCCTCCCCAATTACCCCTCGAACAATCCGCATCATCGGTGACTCCAAAACATAGTCCAAAAGACATCCCCCAAACCCCCTCTTATAGCTAACAATGTTCAGCAATCCCCAGCCCCAAAAACCGTCCCCCAAACCCTGTACTCTTTATAGTACATTCTCCCTTTTTGAGATGCTAGTGAAAAAAGAAAGAAGAGAGAAAATGCAGCATCCCTACAATACAAGCCCTTGTATCTATCTCCTATCCCCTAATGAGGGCCATTGGGAGTAAACTGGTATCAGAAGAACATCGCCACCAGTAACATCGCGGCTTACAAGGGCATATGGCTTGTTAAATGTGAAAAGGCACCTCGTGGCGAGAGATCAGAAAGTCGGCCTCAGCCAGACATAACTTACACTGAGCGGGCCTTCGTCTCAACAGGCTCTCCAGCCCAATAGGGACAGGCCCCCGTTCCTCTCCACCCAGTTACTGTGCCTTTGCCCCAGTGAATCTTGACTTATCTCCTGTTTTAGCAACCATTAACACTAAACACACATGAAGCACAGGCTCCCTCCTGTGCTGCGAGTGTGTAACTGCACCCTGATGCCTTACAAGGGAAAGGACAACACAGTCCTTGTGATTGGATTTCCCCACAGGCTAAAGCCTTCCACCAAACCATTCCTTACCAAACTCTCGCGGGGAGGGGGAGACCAAATATTGTTGAATAGGCTTTGTTTTCTGCCAATACAAAAACTAATGAGAAATCACTTGATAGCTTGAAACCCCAGACCCAGACAAAACAACCAAGAATATATTTCCATGATTGGAACACTTAGAAAATCGAAAGGCCCGAAACCCCAGACCCAGACAAAATGAATAAGAGCATGCATCCACAACTAGATCACTGTAAAAAGGAAAAAAGAAAGTCCTTTCTGCCCCTAATTCGGGCTGAAGTGAGAGTCCAAGAATTTTTAACTGCTTCTTTCCAGAAGATTCCTTTACATGAGTGCTCAGCCTTCTCAAAACGATTTTCATCTTGTCGAGAGAGACCTAGGGCCTTTCATGTGTCCCTGAAAAGATCTGGCAAAGCTAATTTTAAACCAGCAAACGCTACCTCCGGATCTTCGTAGATAGCCCAGGAACCAGCCACCTGTCCCTGTAGCCTGGCCGGGTATCCCATATGAAATTTAAGTCCAGCCGTGATGATTTTTGAAACATCAGGGTGAAAAGCCGCATGCTTCAAACAGACTGAACCTGGAATATCTTGCGCTATTCTAAGCTTAGCTTGTTCCCAGCGAAAGTCTTGGAGTTCTCTCACTTTGTACAGAAAATGTTGTCGCTCTAAGAAACGACAAATTATAGGTCGGGGCGTTGCTCCGGGAGGGGGCTTCGGTCTTAATGACCTGTGGGCTCTCTCAATGATGTATTTGGCCCCAAATGGAGAAGGGGCAGCAATCTTCTCAACCAGCTTCTGGGTAAAACCTATAGTATTCTGCCCCTTTTCTCCCTCTGGTAACCCGAGGATCACAACATTATTTCTCCGGCTACGACCTTCAAGGTCTTCCAGCTTGACCTCAAATCTAGACAATTTCTGGCTCATTGCTGCCATCTCAGGCTCAAACCTCTCTACTTGCTTCTAGAAAGAGAAGATCCTAGTTGTGTTGTCTGTGGTAGCGAGGGTAATCTCTTCTATTTTTCTCGTAAGCGTTTTCATTTCTGATGCCATCTCCTTGATTTTTATTTATTTTATTTAATTTTTGTTGACCGGGTAAGTGCACTAGACAAATCCTGCCTATTTTCAGGCATGACCTGGGGGAAGGGGATACAGATGAATGCCAACTGTCCTTGAACCAGATTAAGCTGTTCGTGGTATTTTTTTTACTGAATGAGGGAAATTTGGCCAGGACCCCAGGGAAATTCCCCTACTCTTTTCAATAAGTGCCATGGGATCTTTAACATCCACCTGGACTACCACCAATCCAGGCAGATGGGACCTCAGTTTAACGTCTCTTGATCTCATCTCTGAATAGTTTAAATTCCTCCAGAAATCTCGAAAATGTGAGCGGCTCCTGATCTGCCCCTAGATTCAGAACGTCTCCCTTTTATGTTCCACTTGAGGCCCGGGATTTTTTTGAGGCCTTCTCTGGTGTAACTGGCGGGGTGTGTTTCTGCTGTTGCTTTTTCATGTAAACGTCCATTCTCTCTCAAAATCGTCCTGTAAGGGCACAAAGATGTAGGGAACCAGAATAACATGAAATTAGAGGTTTAGAGATAGAGAAAATATACCAAAAAACAAAAATAAAGAGATGGGAGGCTGGAGCTGTACTGAGGAGCGACTTTCCGGTAGCTTGCATCACGAGGTCCCCCCATCCCCTTTCTTAAAAACTGGAGTAACTTTGGCTGTTTTCCATATTGCTGGGATGAGGCTATCACTAAGGGACATAGTGTATATATTTTAGCTAGTGGACCAGTGATGAAAGGGGCGGCCAGCTTCAGGAGCTTTGGTTCAAGACAGTCAAAGTCAACAGCAGTGCTGTCAGATATAGCATTACGGAGTTTAAGGACACCCATTTTGGTGATGGCTTTAAAGTAGAAAGATGGACTCCTTGGAGTGTCATTAGAGGTGAAGGATGTGGAATTTGGGTCTAGAGGGAGAAATGCAGTAGTGTATTTAGACAGGTCAGAAAAGTGATAGTTAAAGGCATTCACAATGGTGATGAGATCATTACAGTGGACACCATTTAATAGCATATCATTAGCACTGCATGATTGCTTGGATCCCAAAAAAGTTTCTATGTGGGATCAAAATTTCCTCAGGTCTATGTGGGATCAAAATTTCCTCAGGTCATCAGCCGTGTCTACCAATAGGTTCTTGCAATATGAGCTTTTAGCATACCTGATTAATTTTAATATTGTCTTGCACCTGCGCAAGAAACATGTTGTGGTAACTTTGGAATAGCAGGTTTTGGAGGCGTGGTCCTGTTATGGCCTGTGGTGCCACTGCTTTTTGGGGCTGGGCTCCGTGGCATGAATTAGAGTGCACACGGTCTATGACAGCAGTGCAAAAACATGTCCACCACCTTGAAAGGTTTTAGCCGCTGCAATGAGGGAACTCCACCTCATTGCAGGGCATGCCTTTTACGGTGTAAGTTTCAGTGCAACATGGCAGCTGTGCCATCCAGCTCGCACAGTACCAGAAAAGCCAACTTAGGGGGGTGTCCAATCCCCCTGTCAGCATCATCATGCCCCCCTCCCCAGTTCATCTACCGACCGGGTGCCCAATCCCCGTTGGCCACAGTCCCCCCGAAAAAAACCCACAGATGACACCCCACTCCCACAATTCATTTGCTGACAGGGTGCCCAATCCCCATCAGCTCCAGCCCCCTGAAAGAAAAAAGCAGGTGACACGCTGAGAGCCCACCCCGGCGTGTCAAATGTACCTGTAAAAACCTAAACCTTCCAGCAATGTTTTTTTTTTGTTCCTGTAAAGTAGAAAACAGTCCCTCGCAGTCTGCAGCCCCCTTCCCCAACCCACCACCACCCACTACATGCCCCACCTCCCCACACCCCCCCTCACTCCATACTTACCTCTGGAGTCTGGTGTGACAATCTTCTGTGGACCGGTAACATGTCTGCAATCTTCAAAGCTGACCGCGAAGTGAAGAAATGCTGGTAAGCTGTAAAAAGGCATAAATTGTTTTATTTTTAACTTTGATGCATATCTCAGGCATTTTTGGGAATTTTGCCACCAAAGTTTCAACATGGGGTTATTGGGACCCCTCCTCATGAATTCAGTTTCTGTCATGGTATTATTCAGTCCTGAAAAGTGATTTTGCGGTCACTGCATGGAATCACTCTTCGGGACTGATTCATAAAATTACAGTGCCACTGTTCATGAGGTGGCCTCTCAAAAATCCCATGTTGCAAATTTGGTGAAGTTTTAGGAGTGTGTGTTGTGCAGTTTCCATGTATGCTTGTAACTTCATGAATCTGTAATATTTTCAATCCAGATTTTCAACATTGGCAGTTTTATACACCTCCTTATGAACAGTACAGCTGTCATTTTTCACATCCTGGCTGAAATATGTTTTTGCAATTCTGGTGCAGAATAGTGTGGTCACTGTGGTAAATCAGTGTTCGGGACAGAGTAAGAAAATCACTGACACTATACATGAGCAGATGTCCTAAAATGCCTATGTTGAAAATTTGGTGCTGAAAGTCCATTAAATGACTGTGCTATGAGTGCGCGTTGCACAGTGTTCACGTGTACTCATCATTTTTCACACCCTGGCCGAAATGTGTTTCCACACTTCTGGCACAGAATACCATGGTCGCTGTGGGAAATCAGTGTTTGAGACAGATTAGGATAATCACAGGTACTCTGTTCGTGAAAAGAGGTCCTAAAATGCCTATGTTGAAAATTAGGTGACAAACATCCATAAAATGATTGTTTTACAAGCGTGCATTGTGCAGTTTCCACGCATGCTCATAACTTTGATAATTTTTAATATTTGTACTCCAGATTTTCACCATTGCCATTTTTTCACACCTCCTTATGAACAGTACAGCTTTCATTTCCCACAGCCTACCTGAACTGTATTTTCGCACATCCGGCGCGCAGTGGCGCAGTCGCTGTAGAAAAACAACGTTCAGAACAGAATAAGAAAATCACAGTAACACTATTCATGAGCAGAGGTCCCAAAATGCTTGTGTTGAAAATTTGGTGAAAAAATTCCATGAAATGACTGTTACAAGTGTGCATTGTGCACTGTCCATGCACAGTCGTAAGTTTGAGAATTTGTAATATTTTCACTCCAGATTTTCAACGTTGTCATTTTTGCACACCTTCTTATGAACAGTTCAGCTGTCATTTGTCACATCCTGCCTGAAATGTAATTTCACACATCTGGTGCACAATCACACGGTCGCTGTTGGAAATCAACATTCAGGAAGATTAAGATAATCATAGTGCCACTGTTCATGAGCAGAGATCCCAAAATGGCTATGTTAAAAATTTGGTGAAATAATTCCACTAAATGACTGTGTTATGAGCGTGCAATGTGCAGTTTTCACACACACTCATAACTTCGAGAATATTTAATATTTTCACTCCAGATTTCACACATTGCCATCTCTTCACACCTCCTTATCAATGGTGCAGCTGACATTTTCATGTGGGTCAGAATGGCGCACTCACTGTGGGAAATCAACGTTCGCGAGAGATTAACAAAATCACAAGGGCACTGTTCATGAACAGAGGTTCCAAATGCTTTCAAGAGGTGGGGTCACAAAAAGGCCATGTTTTAAAATTTGGAGTGAAAATACCAGCACACGCCCAGGGCATTAGGGTTTCTAACCATAACATCACACCCTGTACAGACTAACAGGCATCAGGGGTGTGTCTTTGGATTGTCTGCTGTACTGCTCATGCCATTGGTCCTCCACCTCCACCCTGCAGCCACTGGCAGGCATCAAGGTGTGCCTTGGACTCTTCGGCCCCAAAGTTCAACCCATTCTCCTATGCTGTACCCATCTCAAGGTACTTCTTTATGAAATGGGGTGAGCATAAGGCCAGATGACCCCAAGGCACAACGCAACACTTGTCAGACTCTGTAAGGTAGGGTGAGGTGAAATAGTATGAGTGTTATGGCCAGTGACCCAAACGCACACCCCAATGCCTGTCACTTTCTGCAGGGTGGGGTGGGGTTGATGTTGGTTCTATACTTCACTGCTGCTTCTATTATGTGTTTCTCTAACTCCTGCACTACCAATGCCAAAACCAGCAAGACAACGTTCAGCATTGACAAATGCTTGTTTACACTTAGTTCGCTGCTCCCTGTAGGAGTTAAAATCTGATGGGATGCCTGAGCTTTTGAACTTTTCCCATCTCTTGTCCCTGGTCTTAAGTGTGGCAAGCAGATCTTTATATAACCATCTAGTTTGTTTAACTTGTACACAGCTAGTGAGACAAGGAGTATGTTTATCTTGAAGAGAGACAAACTTATTAAGGAAATAATCAAGAGCATCTTCTGAGTTTTGGGACAGGCAAATCAGTGACCAATAAATACAAGAGGCATCATGTAGGAAATATTGTGATGCTTGGCCAGTTGGTTATGATTGTTGTATGATATTTGTAAAATAAAAATATAGTATGTGATTGTCTCACATAAGACAGCTATGTTTCCATGGGTGCCCCCACCCCCAGGTTTCAGTGAAGCTACAGGATATATTACACTGACCAGGAGATCTCTGTAATGTAATTAACTTCCTTGAGAAATTGCATTTTATTACTTTGTTATGACATGCCTAGGCTCTTTGAAGTGAAAACGAAATGTGACTTTATGAGTCTGCCAGAGGATCAGCCTAATAAACTATTATGACATCTTAAGAGGAAGAACATTTGATACCAACTGGTGTTAACAGTTGTAAAACTCTTTGGTGTTCCTTGGGAAAACAGGAACCAGCCACCAGTTCAAAGGAAAGGCTTGATTAAAGACTGTCATCATTTAGGAAATGTATTTTCCTTCTTAAGTCACATTATTTAAAATATCTCCTGACAGGAGATCATTTTTTGTAATTTAATATTCTAAAAGAAGGAGCTAGATGACTCACAGAAGGGGTGTGGAGACACAGTTTAAACTAGTACTTGTGTCTCAGATGAATGTCATATCTTTGTTGGCTTTTAAGAAACAAGATCTCTAATTTAAAAGGCACTAACAGAGGAAATACATTAGATAGAAATGATCTGAAGGTATTTTGGTAGGAGTTTGCTCTGTAGACTTCCTTGTTTTTCTTTTATGTGATTGTGATGCTCTTTGATATTTGTTCTGTATTTTATCTTACTATTTTTATCCATTTTTAGTAAACCTATTCTTAAGAGATTGCCTGGGAGTCTGCCACCTCTTTTTTTGCATGTGACGTATAGATGGTTAAAGCTGACAATTGTTCAAGGGCTTGATGGTGTTACCAAACTTGGAAAAGGTAAGAATATACCTAAGGTCTCTTACAGAGTTTTAAGGGTTCATTTTGGAAGCCTGGCTCGGTGCCCCTGGTAAAAGATTGTACCGCAATCGCCGAAGAGGGTACGTATCTGAGTCTGTACATTTGGGTACACTAGCATAAGGTTCACAGTTTGAATCCCCTCCCAGAACATAAGACTAAAGGTGATTCGGACCCAAAAGCAGACAGGAGGGTTACCCTGTCTGTTATGTGTTCACACTATTGCCCTCGGAGTTTGGCACTGTGGGAGCAGAGGGCCTGACCTGCTGAGTGAGTTTGTGACAAGCCTGATTTAAGTTGGCATAGTTTCTAAAGGAGGTGTAGCATGGAGGCATTTCAGTGACTGCAGTGGGACTCCAAACACAGAAAACAGGGGGATGGTCACTTATCACATCAGGTAGAGTGCCTGAGACTACAATTTTGTCCAGGCAATTTGTTGAGATCCAGTCAATAAGGGTACCTGACCTCACATTCATTGACACTCTCAAAGGGTCAGCTATGATCTGTTGGAAATGATAGCGCTGCGCCAAAGATAACAGAACACCATGAGATTTGCTTAACCAATTAAGGTTCATGTCACCAAGAATAGTAAGTTCATTTTGCCCAACAGTAGAGGATGAGTGATCAAGTAACTCTACTATGCCAGATTGCCCACACTGGGGGGATTATAGGTACAGATAATGTGAAGCTTTTTTGCCTCTAGATTGAGAATGGCATGGAGGGTCTCACAGGAGGAGGTAATGGGGCCTGGTACTATGGATAGATTAAGATGACTTCTATAGTAAATTGCAATAGCCCCTGTGCATTTTGGAGGTGGCCTATCATGGCTGAGAAGGTTGTAGTTAGGTAGCAGGCAGCATGTATCTGGGATATATTGTTTTAGCCTGGTCTCTGACAGACAGTGGACATCTGGTTTGATAGGTGGCTGCCCATGCTTCTAGTTAGGCATGATTGTGAAGTAGACTTTTTATGTTGAGGTGGACAATGCATAGACCCTTTGTATTGAAATCAGCACTGTTAGTTGATATTTGGTTGGTCATGGAGCCCGGGTTCAACTCAATATCCCCAGATAGGGTAAGAGTTAATAGCACCAGATACCATAGCATGCACGGTGCAAAAGGGGGGATAACATGAACATAGAGATACCATCACTTAGCTACTGATGCCACTGCCAGTTAGATAAAGAATCTTGGCAGCAATGCCAGGGTGAGATCATAGCGCTTAAGTGGCAAGACTAGCATATTAAAGTAAGTGAAGTCAGTAAAGCCCAAATCAGAAAGCCGATGGTGCATTGTACTGAAATCCATTGTTATTCTGTAAGAGAATTAATGACAGGCTGAGAAAAAGCAAGAACAGTATTTGCTGTCCATTGTTTCACCTCAAGTAGGGATTATTGCAATGATGTGTATCCCAAGATAGACTCAAGAAATACTTTATATCTATAGTGACACCTTTGGGACTGTGACAGCTGTTGGGACTAAGGATATCAATATATCAAGGTATAGCAGGAGAGAGAGTGGGGTGGAGACACACAGCGTTAGACGGTCTTGATACTAACTGCAGGAAATAAGCAGTTGCCCCTAGTTGACAGTTAGTATTACTTGCAAATGGGAAAGTGGGCTGTTTGTCACATGACTTATGGGGTCTATAAATAAAACAGTCCAGATAGGGCGCGCGGGTGGGAAGCTGGAGCAATGCACTGGCAGGGCAAAAGCTCACGGAGATCAAGCATGGCTGTACCTGTAGATGAAGTGCCTGAGTGGCTTGGGGAATTCAGCAAGTTGGTGGTCAAACAAACTCCTGGGACGGCAGCGAAGGTGTTGGGCAGGTAGTTAGCCCAACCTTGGAGTCTGCAGGCAGCGAGCCCATGGCTCAGTGCAACAGCCTCTCCCCATGAAAGGCGTCCGTTCCTCTGGTTCTCGTTAAAGCCGCAAGTGCAGTTTGAAGCTGGATCCCAGCCCACAGAGGGGCTGTAATCACCTGGGAAGGAAGAAGATGTAAATTAAATAGGGGCAATTGAGGGCAGTATTGGTGAAAGACAATGGGACTTAGACGAGGGGCAGAAAGAGAGGGGGAGTCAGACAGAGAAACAAAAGAGAAGTTGGGCTTTAGTAGTGAGAGATGGATGGTTGGGGAGGTGCGAGTCAAATCAGAGACAGACCCAGTAGACACTTTTGTTAATAGCAGAGAAGAAAATCCTTAAAGAGAGGAAGTCAGAGCACTGAGGTAAGGAATTTAGAGAGGGCTTATAGAGAGGGCTGAAACAGGGAGTTAGGGAGACACAGGGCCAGATATTCAAAAGGGTTGCGCCATGCGCAATAGGGTTGCACCTGCGCAAGTCCAAACTTGCTCCATTCTGCTATATTCAGCAGGAGGCAGTTGCGCCACAGAAAACATGCTGAGCAACAGCGCAATGCAAATGAATGCATGCTGAACTGGAGGGGGAGGAACCATTCATAAACTGCACAGCCCGATATTCAGCTGGGCTGTGCAGAGTTGTGCAGACGCAACCCCCAACCTGCGCCTGCACAGCTTTGAGCCAAAAAGGCTCAAGTCGAGGGCCACCTACAGGTGAGCTGCTGCATTGCAGGGTGCAACACAGCAGCTGCCACCTGTGGCTGGCCCCCAACCCACTCCCTGTGGCCCCCTGCAGCCCGATCGTGGGTGAAAGAGTGAAAATCCCCACCACCACCCCCCACTGGCCCGATCACGGGCAACAGCAGAAATGTTTCCCCCACCAGCCCGACCGCGGGCTGCATTATTCAAACAACCCCCAATACATCCCTGGTGGTCCATTGGACCAGAAGCCTGATTGCGGGCTGTATCACTTTAAAATACAACCCCTCTCCTCCCGAACATAGCCCTGGTGGTCAGTGGACTGAAACTCCCATTCGCGGGATGTAGCAGTAACCCCCGAACATAGTCCTGGTGGTCAGTGGACGAAAACTCCCATTCGCAGGGATGTAACAGTAACCCCGAACATAGCCCTGGTGGTCCAGTGGACGAACTCCCGATCGCGAGATGTATACAGTAAATACCCCCAACATCCTGGTGCCTAGTGTCCCCCACCCATGACCCACCACCGCTCCCCGGCGGCGGCCAGGCGGCAGCATCACCCTGCCACCCGCCACCCGCCCGACCCAGCTGCCGGTAGACTCTGCCGCCGATGGTGCAGAGCAAGAGCCAATGGGCGTACAGCTCCATCCATAGAAGACAGTCAGTTTTGTGAATGACTCATTCACAAAAACTGGACTATCTCAGCATCAAACTACGCCCATTAGCTCTTGCTCTACATATGAAGAACCTACTAAGATCCAGCTCAGCCAATACTTAAGTAACAAACGAAATGAGATGCTACTCCCACTCCAACTGCCGGGGAAAGCAAATCATCAAATGAATGAAATGAGGACACTAGAACAAGGGATGGCGGGTATTACTGCCCACATCCCGTGAGCAGTTTCGGTCACTGGACCTAAATAACCGAGAGAAAAGAAGTTGTAAATTTTAAGTAATTCAGCCCAGCGATCAAGCTTCTTGGTCCACTGAACCACCAGGGATGTATTAGGGGGTTGTTTTAAACTAATGCAGCCCGCGATCGGGCTGCAGGGGGCGTCAGTCCCCGACGGCTGCTGCCTGGCAGGGTGCCAGGCGCAAGTCCTCGGGGATTGGCGCACCTACATGCTAATGGCATGCAAATGGGGCCATAATCAGATGCAAATGGCCCCCCCTGCGCCTTGCATGAATTGTGGCCCCATTTGCATGTCACCTTTTGAATATCGGGATTTTGCGCATGGCGCAATGGTACTTGCGCCACTGCAAGTTGAATGCTCCACTCTGACAACTTGCGGTGGCGCAAGTTCCACTGCGCCATGCACAGTGGCTGTGGCTGGGGGGTGATATTCAAAGGAGTTGCTCAACAGCGCAACTCCTTTGAATATCGCCCCGGCCACACCCCTGCGCAACTATTTTGCACAGCGCAGGGGCTTGCGCCTCAGAATGGGGCAGTTTGAATATCCAGCCCATAGTAGAAAACTCAGTTAAACCCTGCAGCACAGATTTCATGTACTAACCTAACAGCAAGGTAATGTGCTACAAATCACTGCTTGAAGCTGTGATACTATTTTGGCAAAAAATTGACTGTTTGCTAAGCACTATAAAATATACCAGAGTATATATAAAAAAAAAACACTAAGCCTTATGGGCTTAAAGATATGAACTAAGCCTGGAGAATCACTATGCACAAAACTGTAGACTTTAAGGAAACAGTTTAAAAGTACAGGGATTCAGGTAGACATTTAAAATATGGTCACACAGCTTGGTGTAGTACATTTCTTGGCAGTGACTGGAAATACAGGAAAGTTGCTTTTGCAGTACTAGCATACTAATTCCCAGCAGATTAGGCCTTACGGTCTATCGAGTCTGCTTGAACCTCTGATCTCTAGTTGGGTACTGAGGCCCCCCTTGTGTTCCAGAAACCCCTATCATCCATCCCCACCCCCCTGGGCCAGGCCATCATCTGATATATCCGCTTTCTGTGTCCATCCCACCCTCTCTTGAAACCCTCCACTGTGGATCTCTGAACCAGCTCGCCAGGCAGCACGTTCCAAGGATCCACCACCCTCTCAATGAAAAACCTCCTCCACTTCCCCCCCCCCACCTTCCAACTTCAAAGCATGCCCTCTGGTGACACCTCCCTGCTTTAGTCTAAAGATCCCCTCCGTGTTTACCCTATTTATTCCCTTGAGGTACTTGAAGACTTCAATCATGTCCCACCTGTCTCTCCTCTCCTCCAATGAAAACAGGCAGAGCTCCTAAAGTCTGTCCTCATATGTCAAATCCCCTAGTCCTCGTATCATCTTAGTTGCCCTCCTCTGTACCCTCTCCTGAGCTGTATGTCCCTCTGCAAGTGTGGTCTCTAGTACTGTACACAGTACACAAGGTGTGGTCTAACCAATCCATTGTACAGCAGCAGAATCGCTTCCCTGTTTCTAGAGGTGATTCCCCTTACGATGCATCCCAACATCCTGTTTGCTTTGCTAGATGCTCCCCTGCACTGTTCAGAGTTATTCATACATGCATCCACCATGACCCCTAGGTCTTTTTCCCCTGTTGATGCCTCCAGCGCATCCTCTCCCAGGGTATACCTGTGTTTAGGGTTTCCCTGCCCAAGATGTGACACCTTGCACTTGGTGATATTGAAATTTAATTTCCATGTGTGAGCCCACCTTTCCATGGTTTCCAGGTCCCATTGCAGGGCCAACCTCACCTCTTCCCCCTCAACTACTGCTCCCATCTTGGAGTTATCAGCAAAGAGACTCATTTCACACCCAATAGCCTCCCTGATGTCCGAAATGTATGCATTAAACAGGATTGGACCCAGGACCGAGCCCTGCGGTACCCCACTACCGACCTCTCTAGGGGTCGAGAGCTCCCTACCAACCACTACTCTCTGAGTGCATCCAGCTAGCCAGTTTTCAATCCATCTGACCATCAAAGGGCCTACTCCCAACCCCATCAGTTTCTCCACCAGACCATTGTGGGGGACAGAGTCGAATGCCTTGCTGAAGTGCAAGAATAATATATCCACAGGCTTTCCCCTGTCCAGTTCTGATGTTACCCATTCGTAGAACTCTACAAGATTAACTTTTGGCCAGGGAATCCTCAGCTTAAAGTCATCGACTTATTACAAGAACACAAACTGATAACATTCCAAATGGCCTGTATACAGTTCAACCTCCCTAATTCTTTTTGCTTTAAGTACATCCAACTAAAACACATGCTTCTACAACATTTTGGAACTGGGTATTGGACACAGCACTTAGCTGGTCCTTTTCTCCCAGCTATCTCCAATTTGCCCTCATCCCATCTTATTTCTTTTTTCTACTGCCTCCTAAGGGTTGGAATAGAGGAACTGCCAGGAGTGCCATACTATATCTGGGATCAGGTCCTACCCTCAAGCACCTCAACACTACGGCCATAGTCTAAAATCTGGTCACAATTATATCAAGATGTGAAATGGATTAGATATCGCATTCTGCAATTCTATGTAATACATGATCTATACTATACTCCTGCCAGACTTCATCAAATGGGGAGGCTTCCTTCAAATCTATGCTCCCACTTTAAGGAATGTCCTGGCACATTACTGTACATTCTATGGGAATGTAACAATGTTACACCCTTCTGGGCCATCATTAAGTCTAATTTGGACTCCCTATTAGGCCTATCCGAAGCCTTCAGACTGGAAATTTGTATAATAGGGGATTATGGGGAACTTCTGAGTGGTAATCAATGAAAACATATGGCGTTAATATCCCTATGCCCCAAAAAAGTAATCATGCGCCACTGGTTGGATCAGAACATTCCAACGTACACAGAGTGGCTAAAAGTGGCGCTCTTTGCTCTACAAGCAGAAAGCATGATTGCTCATATAACAAATAGGCCACAATATTATCAGAAAGTATGGGTCCCTTTACACACTTGATTAACCATTTAATGGTAAAATGGTACTGAATATAAAAAATGTTCCTTTTTCTTTTTATTCTCTTTTTGTAAAACTATTATTAGTAAAATCTTAAATACTATTCTAGGCCTTCTCTAGTTATCGTACTTTGGGTTAATGAAACTATAACATAGAAACATAGACTTTGACGGCAGATAAGGAACGCTTGGCCCATCTTGTCTGCCCATTTCCCTATCTACAGGATAGGCCGCTGATCCTAGTTAACCAACAGCCTATTTCTTCCCACCCCCCCACAAGAATTGCCTTATGTCTGTCCCATGCATTCTTGAATTCTCCCACAGTTTTAGACCGCACAACCTCCTCAGGAAGGCTGTTCCATGCATCCACTACCCTCTCTGTGAAATAATACTTCCTTACATTGCCCCTGAACCGCCCCCCCTCTATCTTTAAATTGTGTCCCCTTGTTCTTGCATGCCTCTTTTTCTGAAAGATGCTACTCTCTTGGACTTTGTTGATTCCACTGAGGTACTTAAATGTTTCTATCATGTCCCCCCTCTCCCTTCTTTCTTCAAGGATATACATATTAAGCTCCTTTAGTCTTTCCTCCTCAGCTTCTCTTGCAGACCCAGCACCATTTTAGTTGCCCTCCTCTGGACTGCCTCTATCCTAGATACATAGATACATAGATACATAGACAGTGTCAGCAGATAAGGGCCTATGGCCCACCCAGTCTGCCCATTTGAGCTTGTAAGTTCAGTTTGTTTTCCTAGAAGTCTGTTTCCCCTTACCCCTGACCTCTAGAATTCCTTTATGTCTATCCATGCATTCTTAAACTCTGTGATTGTTTCAGCCCCCACCACTTCTCTGGCAGGGTGTTCCACTTGTCCACCACCCGCTCTGTGAAGAAATTCTTTCTCATGTTTCCTCTGAATCGCTCCTCCCTCCAACTTCATCCCATGCCCTCTAGTCCTGGAACATCTTTTCGCTAAAAATAGTGTTTTCCTGCACCTTGTTCCTCCCTGTAAGATACTTGTATGTCTCTATCATATCCCTATCTCCTCCTCTCCTCCAGGGAGTACATGTTCAGTTCCTTCAACCTGTCTTCATAGGACTTGTGATGCAATCCATGCACCATCTTTGTTGCCCTCCTCTGAACCTTCTCTACCCTGTCTATGTCCTCACGTAGGTATGGTCTCCAGAACTGTACACTGTACTCCAGGTGGGGCCTCACTAGTGTCTTGTATGCGGAATTATGACCTCCCTTTTCCTGCTGGTGATGCCCTGCCTATACATCCAGGCATCCTATTTGCTTTACCTGCTGCCTTGTCACACTGTTTCCTACCTTGAGGTCATCAGAGATGACAACCCCAAGATCCTTTCCTGCTTGGTGCATGCTATATCCTCACCCCCAACTGATACATTGTGCCAGGCTTTTGTTCCCCATATGCATTATCTTGCACTTCTTTGCATTGAATTTCAACTGCCAAACCCCTGACCATTCTTCAAGTTTCTGCAGGTCACTTCTCATTCTGTCTACACCTCTGGTGTGTCTACTCTGTTACAGAGCTTTGTGTCATCAGCGAAAAGTGAAATTCTGCCTTCTAGATCCTCGCAATGTCACTGGTAGAAGATGTTGAATAGGACCGGTCCCAGCACTGATCCCTGTGGTACCCCACTGGTCACTCTTCCCTCTGTGGAGTGACAGCCATTTACCACCACCCTCTGTGTCCTGCCACCCAGCCAGTTACCTACCCACCACACTACTGTCCTGGCCACACCCATATTCCCCAGTTTGTGTAATAGTCTTCTATGTGGCACAGTGTCAAAGGCCTTGCTGAAGTCCAGATAGGCCATGTCCACTGCCCTCCCCTGATCCACCTCCCTAGTTACCCAGTCAAAAAATTCAACGAGGTTGGTCTGACATGACCTCCCCCTGGTGAAACCATGCTGCCTTGGGTCCTGTAGTCCATTGACAACCAGATGTTCCACCAATCTCTCCTTCAGTAGTGCTTCCATGATCTTCCCCACTACCGAGGTGAGGCAGACTGGTCTGTAGTTCCCTGCTTCCTCTTTGTTCCCACTTTTGTATAAGGGGACTACATCTGCTGTCCTCCAGTCTTTGGGTACCTCCTGTTTCCAGTGATCGGCTAAACAAGATAGCCAGAGGTTCAGCCACCACCTCTTAGTTCTTTAAGGACCCTGGGTGCACCCTGCCTGGCCCCATTGCTTTATCAACTCTATTACTTCCAGTTCCTTCAGGACCCTTTCTCGTGTAAAGGGACTTGTGTCCATTTCTGCACCATTCTCACCCTTGGTCTCCTTCAGACCCATTACCCCCTCTTCCTCAGTAAAGACTGAGCAAATACCTGTTCAATATGTCAGCTTTACTGTTGTCATCCTCCACGCGTCCCATCCTCCCCTTCAGTCTCACTATCCTCCTCTCTTTTTCTTTTTCACTTATGTACCTGTAAAGGTTTTGTCCCCTTTACCCACTGATTTTGCAATGTGTTCTTCTGTCTGAGCTTTGGCTTCCTTACTGACCTCCCTACCTCCCTTTACTTCTCCTGGTATCTCCCTATCCCCTTCTGCCTGTGTCTTTTGTATTGCCTGAATGCAATCTTTTGTTTCACTTTCTTTGTTACCTCCTTTGAAAACCATAATGGTCTCCTCTTCCTTTTCCTCTTGCTAACCTGCTTAATGCATAATTCTGTTGTTCTTGTAATCCCCATTTTAAATACTGCCCACTGTTCCTCAACCCTGATTCCTGTCCCATTCTCCTTAATGCCTCTTTCAAGTATCTCCCCATTTTCCCAAAGTCTGCCCCCTAAAATCCAGGATACGGTTTTTGTGTGGTTTGGTTCTGCTCTTCTGTGATTTCAAACCACAATGACTGGTGGTCACTGTTACCCAGGTGCTCCCCACTGTTACCCCATCACACTGTCCCTGTCTGTGAGCACAAGGTCCAGTATTGCCTTCTGCCGAGTTGGTTCCATGACCAGTTGCTTGAGGAAGGCACCCTGAAGGAGTCCAGGATAAATCTGTTCTCAGTTGATGCTGCTGCTGGGATGCTCCAGTCCATGTCTGGAATATTGAGTCTCCAACCAGTACTACCCACTTTTGTCTGCCATCCTTGATGGCTAGCATCAGCTCCCTATCTGTTAATTCCTCATGGGCTGGTGGTCTATAGACCACACCTGTGCGGATGGCTGTCCCCATTTTCCTTTCCAGCTTAACCCACAGCATCTCTCCCCCATTTTGTTCCTCTTGGATCTCTGTGGCCCTTATGTCATTTTTCACATACAGTGCCACTCCTCCCTTCCTGCCTGCTCTGTCTCTTCTGAATATGTTGTAGCCAGGTATGGCCATCTCCCAGTCATGGTTATCATTACACCAGGTTTCAGTGATGGCCACAATGTCCAGGTCTGACTGTACCATGACAGCCTCCAGATCTTCCATCTTGTTGCTAAGGCTCCTGGCATTTGCACACATGGCTTTCCATGATTTGACCTCCCTAGACTGCTTCACTGTTCTACTCCAGCCCCTTCCTTGGTTGTCATTTATCCCTGGTTCTCCTTGCTGTCTGCCCTTCTGCTGAATTTTGCCCCTTTTCTGCTTATCCACCTCTTGGGCACTAATCCCCATCTTTTGCACACTGCTTTGCAGAGATAGCCACTCCTCTGGTTCACTGGTTCCACTGCTAGCTGTGGGGGGTGAGCAAGTAGGTACCTCCTTGCTGGCCTGCCACCCCTTTGCTAGTTTAAATGCTTGTCAATGTAGCATTTAAACTTATCATTGAGTGCTTGATTCTCTCCAGGATGGATGCAGGACGTCAGGCTTGAACAAACCTCCATCCCTCCAGGTGGGTCCCCAGTCACCAATGAATCCAAACCCTTTCACAGCACCAGTTCTTCAACCATGAGTTAAAGTTCCTGGTGCATGCACTCCCATGCCTCCTTGCCTCTCACAGGTAGTACTTCGAGAAAGTGACAGAAGTAGCTACTTGCTTGAGACCCCTCCCAATTTCCTAAACTCTTCCTGAACTTTCTTTGGCTCCCCATTTGCCAGGTCATTAGTACCTAGGTGGATAATGACATCCAGCTCACCCTTCCGCCTTGCCTTCCCAGTGATCCCCAGGATCTTCTCTTCATCCCTCCATGCCGTGGCACCTGGTAGGCACCTCACCTCCCTGTCCTCCCCTCCTGTGTTCCTAGCTGGATCCCTCTTACGATGGAGTCCCCACCAGGATTTGCTTCCTCCTCCTCTGGGGTCCACTGCTTTCCCCGCTGAGGTCACCTCCTGGCTAACCTCCACATCCTTCCTTCCACTTCTTTGGGTACCTCTATTTGGTTGTCCTCATTTGCCAGTGTGGCATATGAGTTCTTGAGTGGAATAGGATCTGGGATTTGCCTCTGCCTGACTGCTCTAACCTCCCTGAGCCCACTGTCATCCAAGTGCTCCTCGTTCTCGCATCCTTTGAGGCAGCTGCATTGGACTGGGTGGTCCCTGGATAGGGGTGATGGTACTCCTGACCCAGTTTACTTCCGCTCTGAGTCTGGCTACCTCATCCTGCAGTCCAGAGATGCATGCAGATAGGGCAGCACCTCAGTGTCCAGAAGGTCTGCCTGAATATGGCTGCCCACAGCCACTGCATTGCACCACTCCCCACATTATACTGCAATTCCACTACTTGTCTGCTACTGAAGCTCTCCTAGTTCTCTTTTTATTAATTTACTGTACTAAAAATCCTGCCACTGATCCTCGGATAATTTTTTTTTAAGGAAAAAGAAACCAATAAATAAATAAATGAGTCAAAACACTTGTCGTGCTGAAGGTGGGCTTCTTCCCCCTTATGCCCCTCCTACTTCACACCCCTTACTATACCCTGTGTTTAGCTCCTGTCAATCAGATTTATCAGGGCATATAATTAAGATTAATCCTGTCTATGTCCTTGTGGAGATGGGATCTCCAGAACTGGACGCAGTACTCCAGATGGGGTCTCACCAACTCTCTGTACAGAGGGATAACAACTTCCTGTTTTCTGCTGCTGATGCCTCTCCCTAAGCATCCCAGTATATCCCCAGCCCTCCCTACTGCCTTCTCACATTGCTTGCTAATCTTAAGGTAATCTGATATGATTACCCCCAGGTCCTTTTCCTTTTTTGTTGTTGTTACTCCCCCCCCCACTGTGTATTCTTTCCTTGGGTTCTTGTTTCCCAGGCGCATTATTTTGCACTTCTTTGCATTGAATCCTAGCTGCCATACTTCTGACCATTCCTCCAACCTTGCCAAGTCCCTTCTCATCCTTCCACACCTCCTTGTGTATCAACCCTGTTGCACATCTTTGTGTCATCTGCAAAGAGGCATACTTTTCCTTCCAGTCCCTCTGCAATGTCACTTATGAAGACATTAAAAAGGACTGGACCCAATACTGAACCCTGTGGTACACCACTAGTAACCCCTCTTTCTTCAGAGTGGACTCCATTTACAATTACCTTCTGTGTCCTATTGTCCAGCCAATGTTTTACCCAGGCTACCACCCTGGGACCCACTCCCAGGCTGGTTAATTTGACTATTAATCTTTGTGTGGGACTGTGTCAAATGCCTTGCTAAGTCTAGGTAGGTCATGTCCACAGCCCCTCCCTGGTGTACTACTTGGTCACCCAGTCAAATAAATTTATTAGATTCTGCCTGACATGACCTTCCCTGCTGGAACCCCTGCTGCCTTGGGTCCCAGCCCCACTGGCCTCTAGGTACTCAACTATTCTTTCCTTCAGAAGTGACTCCATCACTTTTCCTACCACAGAGGTCAGACTGACAGGTCTGTAGTTTCCTGCCTCTGTCTTGGTCCCACTTTTGTGAAGGGGAATCACATCTGCCTTCCTCCAGTCCTCGGGTACCACACCATCCTCCCATGATTTATTAAAAAAAGTAGTCATTGGTTTCACTAGTTCCTCCCTTAATTCTTTTAGAATTCTGGGTTGAATTACATCAGGCCCCATTGCTTTGTCCACTTTCAGTTTTAGGAGTTCTTGCAGAACCCTTTCTTCTGTGAAAGGACTGGGATCAACCCCCGTATCAAGAGTGCGTCTGTTAATTGGATTAGGCACTTCCCCCTCCTCTTTTGTGAATACTGAGCAGAAATATTCGTTCAGTATCCCTGCTTTTTCACAGACCTCCTCTGCCCACCCACCGTTCATTCTACTCAGCCTCACCATCCCTCCCTTTGTCTTTCTACACTCGCTGATGTACCTATAAAAGGTTTTATCCCCCTTCTTAACCGAGTTGGCTATCTTTTCCTCAGTTTGGGCCTTTGCTATTCTGACTTCCTCCCTGCTTCTTTCTGCCTTAACTGGTACAGCTCTCGTCCTGCTCTTCTGTGTTTCCTTATACTTCCAGAATGCTATCTTTTTCTTCCTGACTTTCACAGCCACCTTTTTGAGAACCATAGTGGCCTTTTCTTTCATCTTGATTTGTTTATTTGTTTCACACAAAGGCTTGTTGCCTCTGTGATGGCAGTTTTGATGATTCCCATTGTTGCTCCACACCTCTTCTAGCCTGTTTGCTAGTGCTTTTCTGAGGCACTCTCCCATCTTGCCAAAGTCAGCCCTCCTAAAGTCCAGTACCCTCACTTTTGTATGGCTTGACTCTGTAGCTGAGTTTAACGTGAACCACACTGTTTGATGGTCACTTGTTCCCAGATGGCAACCCATTTCTAGATCTGAGATCCTCTCACTGCCCCGTTTGAGAGTACGAGGTCTAAGAGTGCTTTCTCATGAGTGGGTTCTGGAACTAGCTGTCTGAGGCCTGCCACCTGTAGGGCAACAAGAATGGCCCTGCTCTTGGATGTGACTGCAGCACATGTGCTCCAGTTAACATCTGGCATATTCAGGTCTCCCATCAACAGTGTCTCCCCTTTCTCTGCCATTCTAAGAATGCCTTCTATCATATCATTGTCCATTCCCTCACTCTGACATGGGGGTCTGTACACAACCCCTGTGTGGATTGTGATGCCCTTCCAGTCTCCAAGGTGACCCACAGTGCCTCCTCTCCTCCCTGTATACTCTTTTGTTCAGTTGCTTTTATCCCTTCCTTTACATAGAGAGCTACTCCTCCCCCTCTTCTCCCCTGCCTGTCTCTCCTGTAGGTTATGTACCCTGGTATGTTAACATCCCAGTCATGGTTCTCTGTGTACCATGTTTCTGTGACTGCTACTATATCCAGGCATCCCTCTTCCATCAAGGCCACCAGCTCAGGGAGCTTGTTGCTCAGACTACGGGCATTGGTATGCATTACCCTTCATTTCCTGATGGCCTTACTCCTTTTTGCCCCATCCCTGTCCTTCTTGCCTTTGTCACTTTCTCCATTTACCCCTGCCCTTCTCCCTATCGACACCTCTATGTTGGTGTTTACCGCACTTACTACCGTGATTTTTTTGGGGGGGCTAGGGTTTCCCTTCTCTTTTCCAGTGCCTTCCCCTTAGCTAGTTTAAATGCTTGCCAATGAAGCATTTAAACCTATCACCTAGGATCCTAGTTCCCCTCCTGGACAGATGCAGCCCATCATGCCAGTATCGGCTTGCATCACTCCAGGTGGACCCCCATTCCCCAATGAAGCCAAATCCCTGAGCTTCACACCAGTTTTTCAACCACTGATTGAATCCCATGATGCAGAACACCCTAGTCTCTCCTACGTTATAGATGGGCAGCACCTCCGAGAAGGTTACCGTGCGTTCTACTTGTCTAAGGCCCCTCCCCAATTCCACAAACTCCTCCTGCACTTCTCTAATCCCTTTCTTAGCCAGGTCATTTGTCCCTAGATGGACCATGACATCCAGCTCCCTCCCCTCTGCAGCTGCTCCGGCAATCCTGAGGATTCACTCCCTGTCCCACCAAGCCATGACACCAGGCAGGCAGCTTACCTCCCTCTCCCCTTCCTCCCCTAGTTCTACCTTCCTAACAATGGAGTCCCTCACCAGGAGTTGTTTCCTTCCCCTGCTGGGTCCCCTGCCACCCTCTTGTGGGTCTCCTTTGTGGAGGTTCCCAGCATCCTCCTTGGTCTCCACTGTGGGTGCCTCCATAGAGGAACCACACTTTGCCAGGATGGCATAGGAATTGTGGAGAGGTACAACTGGAGGGATGTGCCTCTGTTCCACCACCCTCATCCTCACCCTCCCTGAGTCCACTGTGGTCCAACCGCTCCTCTTTCTTGGCAACCTCTGCGGCAACGGCAGTGGCACTGGTGGTCCCTGGATGGAAGAGGAGGTCCCACAAATCCTGGCCAACTCAGCCTGGAGATGAGCAACCTCCTCCTTCAGCCCAGAGAGGTGCCTGCAGATGGGAAAACACTGTATCCGCCAGAACGTCTCCCAGAAGACTGCTGCTCCACAGCCAGTGCACTGCACCACTCCCATCATGTCTTATTTCTGACCTCTTAACTGTTTGCAATCCTTACTCTTTCCTCTGTTTTTTTTTCTCTCTCTCCTTACTTTCTGCCTGTGTGCTCTTTAAGCTCCTGATTGTCCTTTTCTGAGACAAGAATATCCTATATTTGTCAGTAGACCCCTTACTTGCTCAGAGGCAGACCTCCAGCAGCTAGAGGGGGCCAGAAAGCTACTCTTGCCCTTCTAGGATGGTGGGTCTTTGGTGACTCTGTGATCAATCACTTCCTGCTCCCAAACAGGAAGTTCCTGTTGTCAGTCAAATCCTGTGCCTATAAAAGTAGAACTAGCTTTGGGTGGGAGGGTGGAGGGAAGGGAAGGAGGGCAATATAGTCCCAGTAGAAAAGTCCAGTCACACAGCAGTCCTTTCTCCTGGTGTCTTCTGCCAAGCTATTAGCAGAATCTTTCTAAGGCAGTCTTTAAATGTAGCTTCCTTCTAGCTAAGCCACTCCCCCGACTTACTAGATCTTTCTACAAATTATTTAGACCTCACAGCTATCGAGCCCTTTCAATCACCTGAGATTTACACCTAGATAACTGTTCAGATAACCATTCAGTTCAGTTAACTCAGACAAACACACACTTTTTTTTATTTTTTTTTACCCTAAATTAAAGGTCCAAGTACAAGAGTTCTACTTCTTTAGTCCCAGTAGAGAAGTCCAGTCACGCAGCATTCCTTTCTTCTGGTGTCTTCTGCCAAGCTATTAGCAGAATATTTCTAAGGCAGTCTTTAAATGTAGCTTCCTTCTAGCTAAGCCACTCCCCCTACTTACTAGATCTTTTTTCCAGTAATTTAAACCTCACAGCTATCAAGTCCTTTCAATCACCTGAGATTTACACCTAGATAACTGTTCGGATAACCATTCAGTTCAGTTAACTCAGACAAACGCACACTTTTTTTTTGTTTTGTTTGATATTTTTTTTTACCCTAAATTAAAGGTCCAAGTACAATGGTTCTACTTCTTTAGTCCCAGTAGAGAAGTCCAGTCACACAGCAGTCCTTTCTCCTGGTGTTTTCTGCCAAGCTATGATTACCTTATGCTATAGGTTAATATCCCTGCATACCTGAGGGATTGGGGTGGGGGAAAGGGCTTAGGGGGGAATTGGGGGGAAGCAGGAAGAGGAATAAGTGCATGTTTTCTAAGTTTAAAAGGGATCTGTAAAGGAAATTACACTTACAATCAGAGTTTCATTAGACTTCTATGTAATTACTTAATACTGTAAAAGATTACTAACTTATATTTTTGGCTTGTGAGAATGTAACATGCAATCACCTCTGCTTAACATTTGTAATGAGTGATATGTGAACTCTCCCTATCAATAAAGTATATTCAATCTGAACTCCACAAGACTGGTTTGATACAATCTACCTGGCATAAACCCATGTTGCCGACTATCCAGACCTCCCACCTCCTCCAAGTACACCCCCAATCATTCCTTTAGTATACTCTTCATTACTTTTCCCCCCACTGAGGTCAAACTGATGGGTCTATAGTTACCTGGTACTTCCCCCGACCGCCCCTTACCACACCACATGTGCCTCTCACCAATCCCTAGGTACCCTCCCTGTCTCAAGTGACCTGTTGAAGAGCTCCACCTGAGTGCAGCCAGTATGTCCACCAATTCCCATAGTACTCTCAGATGAATGCCATCCAGCCCAGGAGATTTATCTTTTTTTAGGCCCTTAAGGGCGAACAACACCCTTTCGGTGGAGATAGCATCATCTGTCTCCTCCACCTTACTGGCCTTTTTATCCTTATCATGATGTGACACCCCAGGGTACCTCTCCCTCCCTCTTGCTCCATTTCTTCTGCTCCCCTGATCCCACTCACAACTGCTTCTATCCCCATCATGCCTTGCTTTGAAGATATACCACCCCCCCTCCCTAGAGAACGCAGAGAAGAAGTACTGCTTTAATACCTTTGCCTGGTCCCTCTCCTATTCCACCCACCATCCTTCTGATCTCAACCTGCCGAGATGGCCCTTAGTTTTTCTCTGCTCCCCAATGTACCAGAAGAACCCCTTTTCCCCTCCCCATATCCCCTGTGCCAGCCGCTGCTCTTTACTGGACTTTGCCCCCTGCACCATCCAGGTGACTTTTCTAGATGCAGTATAGTACATTTCCTTTTCCCTATCCCCTCTCGTGTTGTTTTATATTTTTTATGGGTAGCCTTCTTTTCTCTGACTGCTACGTGAACCTCATTGGACCACCAGCATGGTTTATGTGACCTTGCTCCCTAATGCTTCACCTTAGCGCAAGTCCTGACTGCCTTATGAAGTCCCTGTTTCATGACCTCCCATCTCTTTTCCACATTTGTCATTGTCGTAATCCCCTTAAAGTGATCCTTGAGAATATTTCCCATGCCCACAAAGTCTGCCCCTCTGAAGTCCACTGCCAGTGTCCTATATCTTTCCCCCTCCCCATGCTTATTTGAAACCAGACTGTATTGTGGTCATTCCCAGTCAGGGGATCCTCTACAACCAGGTCCCTTACCAGATCCCCATCTGCCAGAACCACGTCCAAGACATGCCCATCCCTTGTGGGCTCCATCATGTGCTGTGTTAAGAACACATCTTGGAAGCCATCCAGCAGTCTCTGCTCCTTGGCCACCTTAGAGGACATGGTTCCCCAGTTTGTACCTGGCATATTAAGGTCCCCCATCAACACCACTCCCTTCCCTTTTGGTCCACACTGGACAATGATGTTGCCCAGCAAACCATCCTCCAGAACATCACCCATCCCGGGGGGCCTATATACTATACCCAGCTTGACCTTACCTCCTGCCAGGGTTCATAAGGTGACCCATAAGGCCTCCACATTTCTCTCTGCCTCTTCTACCCCATCTCTAATGAACGTAGCCACTTCATCCCCTCTGCCATCCTTTCTATTCTTTCTAAGCATAGGGTACCCCCACCAGTTTAGGTCCCAGTCATGGTTTTTGTTGGCTCACGTTTCTGTGACCACCGCCACATCCACCCCCCCTTGAACAGCATGGCCTGGAACTCTGGCAACTTGTTTTCCAAGCTCCTGGAATTTACTAACACCACCCCCCACCCCTTATCCCTGATCCCCTTTGTCAAACCCCACCCAGGTTCCTTATATTCCATCCACCCTCTACTCCTCCTGAAACCTCCTCCCCAGTCTGTTTCCCTCCTCCCTTGGGTTTGAAGGCTACTCCTTCATCTGGAGAAGAGGCTTGGTCAGCCCCTCCTTATCCCTCCCCCACAACTTTAAACCCCACTTTTCTTGAATGCAGTCAGCCACCCCTGTTTAAGGACTTCCTTCCCTAACGGGGCAAGATGAAGCCTGTCCTTGGAATACAGACCCTTATCCTCCCAAACTCCTTTCCAGTTCCCTAACACCCCGACCCACTTTCTTCACCCCACTTCCTGAGCCAGTCATTAACCTCTGTGATCTTCATTTTTTTCTCCATTGAGGCCTTTGGTACTGGCAATATCTCTGAAAGAAAATGTTGCATCCATTATCCCGACAGACTCTGGCAAGTTCTTGGAACCTTTCTTGGATTTCCAAAATGCTATTTCCCTCCAGATCATTAGTTCCCAAATGCACCAGGAAATCTGGTTTCCCTCCACAATCCCTAACCAGTTCATGCACCATGAACATTGCTCTGTGCACCATCTGCCCAGAGATACTCACTACCTTCACCAGGCTATGGCATCCATCCCCCTGTCCCTCCCAATGGATACCCCTAATCATCGAGTCTCCCAATAACAGAACCTTAACACTGCCATCATCCTTATGGTTACCTCCACTATGCCCTGTCAATCCCCATCCCCCCATTTATTTGTGATCTCAATTCCATGGGAGTTTTCCTGCCTTATTAGAGACCCCCTTGTCACCCTCCCCTTTCTGCCTCCCTTGTTATTTTGCCCACTTAACTCAAACTTCCCTGAATAGGTGTCCCCTTTAACCCTTTCTTATCAGAAACATTTATCCTGGCCCTGATGGTTTCCCCTTCCCCCACACAACCATCCTCCTCCCTTATAATAGTACCCCTACCTCCAGAGACCCTCTGTGGATCCCCTTTACCTAGGGCCCCATCCTTGGTACAGAACCCCCTACTGAAGGGGGGCCCCTCCCCACCTCCTTGTCTCTCAGTTTCTCTCCAGTTGTGCTCTCCTCCCTCATGTCTGCAATATGTTGCATCTCCTCCATCAGCTTAACATTTACATTTCCCCTTCTCCCTCTGGGACTATTTCTATCCTTTCCGTTGCCAGTCTGTGATGCCCTATGGGTATCAGACTCCCTCCCCCTGCCTCTGTATCAGTTTCTTCATTTCCACCAACCCCTTCCTCCTCCTCCTCTAGGTTTCTTAGTAGCTCAAATTTATTGTAACAATCTATGCCAGCCTCCATCAAGTAACCTGAGTTTCCCCCGACTGCCCCTCTAAAATGTCCCTCTTCCTCCCCTCTTGCCCTGTTCTCCTTAGGAGCTACCTTCCCACAATCTGCTCTTTTAGGCTTCCCCAAAAGAGCCCCTCCCTTCTCACTGTCTGCTCTGCTAGGCTTACCCACAACAGCCCCTCCTGGCTTTTCCCCCTCCACTCTCTTTATATTCAAAATGTTTACCCCGTAAGTTTTCCCCTTAGCATCAACATCCCTATCTAAGGGTCCTCTGTCCCTAATATCCCCCCTCCTGCTTGGTGTAACATAACATCCTGTAATTTATGAGCATTGCCCCAGCCTCACCGCAGCCCCACCCTTCTGCCACCCATATCCATACCCCTTATCCTTGGACACACCCCCAACTCCCCCAGCTTACTCCTTAACCAATATACTTTACTCCTGATATGAGAAAGCTGTCTACAGAGTGGGCAGCCTCCCTCTCTCCAGGCCCAATTGAGAATTATTGCCACCCCACAGCCTGTGCAGCCTACAACCCTTCTGAAGATGCCTGCCATGGTGGAATGTGGTACCCTGTGTGTCCCTTTCTGTTCATAATGGCACACACCCCTTTTCTCAGTCCCTTTCCCCTGGAATACCATCTCTCTCTCTCTCTCTCTATACTGACTGCAGTTGTTTATGAACCCTATTTTAACCCCACCAATAATGTTCCCAAGTCTCACAAACACAAACCGTCCAGTGTGTGTCCAGTCCTGCTAACAGTGTGTGTATGCAGACATCAGGTACCGTATGATGTCACAGGCCCACCAGTTCCTGTTGCTTCAAATTTCAGTCACAAACAGAAATGCACAACCCTTCAACCCCAACCCCAAGTGGATTTTCAGTATTTAAGAAAGTCTGCAAACAGGGTGGGTGGGAGGGCTCTACCACCACCCGCAAACATCACATTAAATTTCACTCTAATTATCACTGCCAAACAAGTATTCCCACAAGTCCCAATAGTTACAATATCACAACCCAAGTAACAGTTTTAACTCAAAGTAGTAATTTTTAACACACAGAACTAATTTCAAGTACAAAACTATTCAAATATTTCAGTTAAAACAGGATATAAACCAAACCTCTTTCCTAAACAACCTCCTATTTCTGTTCCCAGGTGGACAACTGGTACCCAGGTAGGTAACTGGAATACAGGAACACTCAGCGATACTGCAAGGCATACAAGTAAACAAATTAGCCAGTAAGTTGTAAGCTGCCTGACTAGTTATTCATTTGGAAGCGACCTGAAAAAAGTGCAAACAGATTTGAAAAAAAAGTTACAAACTGTCCTGTGAGAACACACACCTGTCTACTGTACGCTAAAGTGCTGGTACTTGATCTTGACGAGTGCTTCAAATATCTGACCTATACCCTTACAAAAAAGACCCTCCTTGGGCTATCCCCACCTGGATTGACCACCACCATCTGCCGCTCTGTCCCACTAGTTCATACTCGGACCTCTGGGAAAACCTCTCTTGTTATCCCTAGAGCTAGGACCTCTCACGGCCAAAGAGCCTTCAGCTTTAGGGCCCCTCCTGGTTCAACACACTGCCCCTCCATCTCCGAAGCTCCAACTATATCGTGCTTCAAAACGCCTCCACGGAACCACCTTGTTAACACCAAGCTGTAATTGCTACTAGTCAAAGCCATACTCAATACTAATGACAAAGCTTACTACTTGGCTGCTAAGAACAACATAACTCCGTATTGTTTGCATCAATCCTACCTGTACCAGCTTGTTTGTATCTATGTCTTAAGTTACTGTTATACTGTGTTATACTGTTATACTGTGTATTTTCATTTGTCTTACTGTGACAAGGTACCTTTTGTAAATGAGCCTATGGCTCAAAGGTTTTCCAAACTGTGTCTAAATAAATAAATAAATAAATAAATAAAACAGCCTAAAAAAAGTAGGAGTGAATGACCTGAGCAGTCCTCAAGTAGGGTGTAATTACCTGGCATACTAAGAAGGCCGTAAGATGACAAAGGTGGAGGAAGGAGAGAGAGTGACATCTGGAGAAAATGAGAATGATTATATAAGCCCCCTCTCCTGAATGTGGGGCTTACCTTTTGGTCTACGGGCCCCTAATGTCCCATATAGTTGCTGTTTCTGCCTCCAGTTCTCTGGACTGTTGAATCAGGACCAGAGAGCTTCCTCATCTTTGAGCAGCCACTGCAGGATCTTCTGGTTCCTTGACCTCATATGGAAGTTAGTGGAGAGGACTGCCTGTTGGTTCGTGCCTCCGACACTGGGGGAAATGTTTCTACCCCTAGTTCTGGGGTCTGTCAAATGTCGGCCAGTGGTATGCTCAATATGGCCATGCAAGAATAAGCCTGCACATGTGTTGCCAAGCGATAAAGGAGCTGCGGCTTCCAGAAATGTGTTTGGCCATGCAGCCACATTGTAAAGACTTTCCTGGTACCAGGGTAGGCAGCAGAGCTGTGAATTAAGTGTTAGATGCCTCTGGGCATCTTGTTGGGAATTTCCAAATCCCCAAATAGCCAATAGGACAGGGAACAGTATGAGTGAGGTGCGCATGTGCACCCGCAGCCAGAGAAGGTGTAAAATGGGTGCCTCTTGCTTGTGGAGCCCCAACAACAAAACGGGGCTCCCCTCAGACAGAAAGGTGGGTTCCCTGGTCCTCACATGGGAAGGTTATAGTGTAAAGAAAGGGTCCTGAAAGAACTCCTAAACTGAAGGTGGACAGAGCAATGGGGCCTGACGGGATTCACCCCAGAATTCAAAAAGAAATAAGAGCAGTACTAGTAGCACCACTGACTACCCTTTTAAACAAATCATGGGAGGAGGGTGTGGTACCTGAGGACTAGAGGAAGGCGGGTGTGAGTTCCCTTCACAAAATTGGGAGCAAAGCAGAGGCAGGAAACTATAGACCTGTTACTTTGATTTCAGTGGTAGGGAAAATGATGAAATCACCTTGGAAAGAAAGAACTGTTGAATACCTAGAGGCCAGTGGGGCACAGGACCCAAGGCAGCATGGATTCACAGCAGGAAGAACATGTCAGATGAACCTAATAGATCTTTTTGAATGGGTGACCAAAGTAGTAGACCAGGAGGGGCTGTGGACATGGCCTACCTAGACTTTACCAAGGCATTTGACACAGTCCCACACAAAAGATTAATAAACAAGTAAGCCAGCCTAGGAGAGGGTCCCAGGGTGGTAACCTAGGTAAAAAAATTGGCTGGACAACAGGACACAGAGGATAAAAATAAACAGAGTCCACTTTGAAGAAAGGGAGGGTTACTAGCAGGGTACCACAGATTTCAGTACTGGGACCAGTCCTCTTTAATGTCTTTATAGGTAACATTACAGAGAGACTGTAAGGAAAAGTATGCCTCTTTGAAGATGACACAAAGATCTGCAACGGGGTTGATATACAAGGTGGGTGGGTGGAAAGGATGTGAAGGGACTTGGCAAGGTTGGAGGAAAGGTCAAAAGCATGGTAGCATAGATTCAATGCAAAGAAGTGCAAAGTAATACATCGGAGAAACAAAAACCCAAGGGAAGAGTACACAATGGGGGAGAGGTATTAAGAACAATAAAAATGGAAAGGGATCTTGGGTAGTCATATCGGAGGACCTAAAGGTAGGCAAGCAATGTGAGAAGGCAGTAAGGAGTGCTGGGGGATACTGGGATGCATAGGGAGAGGCATCACCAGTAGAAAACAGGATGTTGTTATCCCTCTGTACAGACAGTTGGTGAGACCTCATCTGGAATACTGCATGCAGTTCTGGAGACCCCATCTTGGCAAGGACATAGACAGGATGGAGGCAGTCCAGAGGAGGGCAACTAAAATGGTGCAGGGTCTGCACCAGAAGCCATATGAAGAGAGACTAAAAGAGCTTAATATGTATACCCTTGAGGAAAGGAGGGAGAGGGGGGCAGGATAGAAACTTTCAGATACCTCAAAGGAATCTGCAAAGTTCAAGAGGGTAGCATCTTTCAGAAAAAGAGATATGCAAGAACAAGGAGGCACAATTTGAAGATAAATGGGGGATGACTCAGGGGCAATGTGAGGAAGTAGTTTTATGGAGCGGGTGGTGGATGCATTGAACGGCCTTCCTGAGGAGATTCTGTGGTCAAAAACACTGGGGGAATTTAAGAATGCATGGGACAGACATAAGGCAATTCTAGTGGAAGGTGGGAGGAAGTAGGCTGTTGGTAAAGCTAGAATCTGCAGCTCATTTGATAGGTAGAGAAAAGGGCAGAATGGGTGGGCTAAGTGGTTCTTATGTGTTGTCAAAGTCTATGTTTCTATAATCATCCCTGAAAGGGGTTAATATTAATTTGTAGGCTGCCAAAGGAAGACAGCCAATTGTAAATAAACATGGCATCCCCTAGTAGTTTTCCCTGCTACTGGGGTTTCTGGTAGGGTTAGAGGGTACTCTTCACTGCCAGGGAAAAGGCTTTCCAACAAGAGGGGGAGATGGGGGTAGCTATAAAATGGGCCATACCCTGGGTTGGAGGAGAAGTTCCAGCTGAGAGCTAAAGGTGGGGCCGCTGTAGGAGGGCTGCATGATCCAGTAGGCCTGCCTTTGTGCAAATAGGCCTCTTTGAGCCCTCTACAAATCTTCAGGCAGAGTCCCTACTAGCCCAGCCTCACAGCAGGGAATCTTAAACGTACTGTTCAGCTGTCTGTTCCAGTGGGAATGTGTCTGAACTGCAGTTCTACAATTTTTTAAACCTGTACCCTGATTTGAACTGTTTGAACTAGGAAGAAAAGCTATCTGGACTGCGTTTGGGACTGTTAAAAGCCTATCTGTGTTCAAGTTCCTGGGAAGCTGTTTGCCCTGGACGTCCTGTGTGACCACAAGCCTGGGTGGTCCCCTTTGAAGCCAATGAAAGACCAGAAGGTTGAAGATGATGTAAGGCCTTAGAGGTGAAGATGATGAAAGACCAGAAGGGTGAAGATGAGGAAAGATCTTAGAGGTGAAGACAATGAAAGGCCCATCACAGGTGAAGAATCCATCATGTGCCTAGAATCTCCAGCCTGCAGTGGTGTTTCATTAGAGATTGTCCTCTGCATTCACAGCAGTACTGCCAAGTCTTATCTTTTTATTGCACCCCCAAAGTCTTCAGAAACTGTGAGTACCTCTGGGCTGTGGCCCCTAGGAGTTTTTTTCAAAGTTAGGTAGTCAGTCAGTCAGTTAGCTAGATAAAAAGGGGAGGAAGTCCTGGGCAGGACTTTGTAAATCTACTGGATAAGCCCAGGCAGAAGATTGAAATGTTTTTTGTTTGCACGTTTTGAAATCACATTTAAAGTTCTACCAGTTCACATTTAAAAACTGTGTTCCCACTGTGTTCCCAGTGTGCAATAACTCTGCAGCATCTGCTTGGCCACCAGCAACCTGGTGAGGTACCCACCCCAACAGACCTACACTATCCTTATGGCCATGAGGGGAAGCCAGGTACTTCCATGGGGCGGTATGAGGACTATGTGGGGAAAATTGTTGAAATCCAAATTGTTTGTTCTATGTTTGTTGCTTCCCGTTCTCTAGAATAAATCAGAGGTTAGTTTATTTTACAGCTGATATTCATGGTAATTACTTTGTGTTAGTTTATTTTACAGTTGGTATTCATGGTAATTACTTTGTGTGAATTGCTATTGTGTAGGGAAAAGTTACCTGTGTGTGGGAGGGAAAATAATATTTATTCCTGGGGGGAGGTTAGGGCCATATTGAGTAGCCTCATATACCCTTGTCCCAGGTGGAGGCACCAAAACCTGTTTCTGGTATTCTATTTGTGTACTGCACCCAAAAGAACCCAGGCTGACCTCAAGAAGGTTGGTGTGTGAGGGGGCACCAGGGTGCGCACAACAGAGAGACTCCCCATACAATTATGCAAACCTACCTTAGCTGAAATGCCCACGTGGGTATGCCCACAACACACATTGAGTGGAAGTGAGTGCACACATACCCACACATGAAAATGTACCATACACACATGAAAGCAAAGTGGGTGGGGTAAAAAGGACAAACAGTGGTAAAAACAAGTTTGCTGAAAGATGAAGGTAGAAAATAAGACACATTTTTTTTATGCAGACAGAATAGACTTTTCTGTGAGGAGATTAAACAGATTGCAGATATGCCCAAATTTTCATTTATAACTGTGAGAAAGCCAGGTGCAGATGCACTGGAGTGAATAAGCAGAGCAGATACCACTTCACACAGAGACTTATAATACTGCTGGAAGTTACCGTTCAAGATTAGCTCCCTTGATTGGCTCCCCTCAGTCATTAAGTTGACATCCCCTTTGAGTCCAACAGTGCTATTCTTCCTGACTTCCTAGTCTCTCTTCAATCTTCCACTCACTTTGGAAATCAGCTGATCAGTGATGAATGGTATCATACTGTGATATCACAATGTGTGTGGTCAGATGATTTTTCACTGTGGGAGTTCAAGAAGGACTGCATTTTTAACCTGCAATTTAAAGTCTACTAACTGGAAATTGAATAAGAAAGGAATTTAAAACTTCAAGAAGTCACCTTGACTCACTGGCAGTGTAGCATACCAAAAAGTGGGAGGTCAGAACTACCTAAGACAGGAGGCAAAGCTGTGTAACACCACAGCCCAGGTCACTAGGAAAACAGTTGCTGTTTTTGGAATATTCCAGTCCACCTTCCCAATGTTGCATTATCCTGACTGATCTGCACATTTTGTGGAAGAATCCCTAGTTTATTCAGTGATACATATTCATGAATACCAAAGCAGAGTAGGGTTAGGAAGTTCAATTTCTGGAGAGTTTTGAGAGATGCAAGAAGCCCACATAGGTATGCAGAAAAACACAGGTATTAGTAAAACAAAATGTAATAAAGATTGTTTTAAGTCATATTTGTTCTGTTGCCTGTACTCCCTCTACATATCAATTACAAAATGTTTAAAAGCTGCCTACCTACAGTCCTCAGAATTTCAACCTTCCTTATATATTTAAAATTTAGACAAACATATGCCTATTTTCAGGTATGACCCAGAAAGTTACAACAATATGCAGACAGTGTAAAAACTATAACAGTGAAAAGACAGCTGCATAATAGATAAGGTAACAATGAATAAAAATCACCACAATTTAAGCAGTATATACATAGGATACATAGGATACAGTTATACACAGCCGTGGTTCTCTGACGAACCCGACCTGCCAGACTGCCACCCGCAGTCCATGTCTGAAGCCACCAGCCCCTCAGAGAAACACAGGTACGTACTTGCCCTCAGGGACTGATTATCTCCAGGAAGTGAGCCCTTTCTGCCAATTTTTGCTTTCTCTATAAGAGGACAGTTGTCACTTGATTTAAATCCAGTCTTTTACTGCTGTGGCCCACTGGCTGCAGTCAGCCCCAGGTGTACTCCGATTGACTCCATATAGCTCTGCATTGTTAATGTTTGATTATATTGTGCCAGATTATGTTTTCTGTTAAAACTGTCCTGTTTGTATTTTATACCTGAAGTTTTCTGATTTAATGTAAATGCCTGTATTGTGTTCCTCATAAGACCACTAGCGATCTCAGCTCAGGCCTTTGAACCCACCCCCTTCATCTTTTTACGCTAGTATTGTGTTTTAAATAGTCCTGTTATTGCTCACTCAGACTTGGAGGCACCTTGCCTAACATTTTGGTCAGCAACACCCCCCCCCACACACACACACACCGTTTAAGCCAGTCTGCATTTCTTTCTAGCTCCATGGGCAACACCACCCCCTCTGACTTTTATTTATTTCTCCTCTGCCTTCTTTTTCCAGGTAGTCTGAGAGCCACAGCCATGGTTTTCTGATGAACTTGACCTGCCAGACTGCCACCTGCAGTCAGGGTCTGAAGCCACCAGCTTTCACAGAAATGCAGGCACAGACTTGCCCTCAGGGACTGATTACCTCCAGGAAAGGAGCCCTAGCTGCCAATTTTTGCTTTCTTTTCATGAGGACAGTTGTCTCTTGGTTTAAATCCTGAATATTTTACTTCTGTGACCCACTGGTTGCAGTAAGCCCCAGGAGCACTCCGACTGGCTCCATATAGCTCTGCACTGTTTATGTTTGATTATATTGTGCTAGATTATGTTTTTTGTTAAAACTGTCTTGTTCATATTTTATAGCGGAAGTTTTCTGATTTAATGTAAATGCCTGTATTGTGTTCCTCATAAGACCAGTAGCATTCTCAGCTCAGGCCTTTGAAACCACTCCTTCACCCTTTTACACTAGTATTGTCTGTTAAATAGCCCTGTTAGTGCTCACTCAGAGTTGGAGGCACCTTGCCTAACATGTTGGTTTGCAACACCCCCCCATTTAAGCCAGTCTGTATTTCTTTTTACCTCCATGAACAGCCCCGTTCCTTCTCTGACTTTCTTATTTAATTCTCCTCTGCCTTCTCCTTCCAGGTAGTCTGAAAGCCACAGCCGTGATTCTCTGATGAACCCAACCTGCCAGACTGTCACCCGCAGTCTAGGTCTGAAGCCACCAACTCCTGACAAAATTGCAGGTACGGACTTGCCCGTTGGGACTGATTATCTCCAGGATGGGAACCCCAGCTGCCAATTTATGCTTTCTTTACATGAGGACAGTTGTCTCTGGGTTTAAATCCAGAGTCTTTTACTGCTGGGGCTCACTGGCTGCAGTCAGCCCCAGGAGCACTCCGTTTGGCTCCATATAGCTCTGCACTGTTAATGTTTGATTATATTGTGCTAGATTATGTTTTCTCTTAAAACTGTCTTGTTTGTATTTTACAGCTGAAGTTTTTTGATTTAATGTAAATGCCTGTATTGTGTTCCTCATAAGACCAGTAGCGATCTCAGCTTATGCTTTGAAACCCCCCCTTCACCTTTTTACGCTAGTATTGTGTTTTAAATAGCTCTGATATTGCTCACTCTGACTTGGAGGCACCTTGTCTAGCATTTTGGTCTGCAACCCCCACCCCCCGTTTAAGCCTGTCTGCATTTCTTTTTAGCTCCATGAGCAGCCCCACCTCCTCTGGCCTTCTTATTTAATTCTCCTCTGCCTTCTCCTTCTAGGTAGTCTGACAGCCACAGCCTTGGTTCTCTTATGAACTCAACCTGAAAGACTGCCACCCACAGTCCAGGTCTGAAGCCACCAAACCCTCACAGAAATGCAGGTACAGTCTTGCCCTCTGGGACTGATTAGCTCCAGGAAGGGAGCCCTAGCTGCCGATTTTGGTGTTTCTTTATATGAGGACAGTTGTCTCTGGGTTTAAATCCAGAGTATTTGACTGCTGGGGCCCACTGGCTGCAGTAAGCCCCAGGAGCACTCCGATTGGCTCCATATAGCTCTGCACTGTTAGTGTTTGATTATATTGTGCAAGATTATGTTTTCTGTTAAAACTGTCTTGTTTGAATTTTATATCTGTAGTTTTCTGATTTAATGTAAATGCCTGTATTGTGTTCCTTATAAGACCAGTAGCGATTTCAGCTCAGGCCCACGAAACTCCCCCTTCACCATTTTATGCTAGAATTGAGTTTTAAATAGCCCTGTTATTGCTCACTCAGAGTTGGAGGAACCTTCCCTAACATGTTGGTTTGCAACACCCACCCCTTTTAAGCCAGTCTGCATTTCTTTTTAGTTCCACAAGCAGCCACACCCCCTCTAAATTTCTTATTTAATTCTCCTCTACCTTTTCCTTCCATGTAGTCTGACAGCCATAGCCATGGTTCTCTGACGAACCCGACCTGCCAGACTGCCACCTGCAGTCCAGGTCTGAAGCCACCAACCCCTCACAGAAATGCAGGTATGGACTTGCCCTTAGAAACTGATTACCTTCAGGAAGGGAGCCCCAGCTGCCAATTTTTGCTTTCTTTACATGTGGACAATTGTCTCTGGGTTTAAATCCAGATTCTTTTACTGCTGGGGCCCACTGGCTGCAGTCAGCCCCAGGAGCACTCCGACTGGCTCCATATAGCTCTGCACTGTTAATGTTTGATTATACTGTGCTAGATTATGTTTTTTGTTAAAACTGTCTTGTTTGTATTTTATAGCTGAAGTTTTCTGATTTAATGTAAATGCCTGTATTGTGTTCCTCATAAGACCAGTAGCGATCTCAGCTCAAGCCTTTGAAACCACCCCTTCACACTATTATGCTAGTATTGTTTTTTAAATAACCCTGTTGCTGCTCACTCAGAGTTAGAGGCACCTTGCCTAATATGTTGGTTTGCAACACCCCCCCATTTAAGCCAGTCTGCATTTCTTTTTAGCTCCATGAGCAGCCCCACCCCCTGTGACTTTCTTTCTTAATTCTTCTCTGCCTTCTCCTTCCATGTAGTCTGACAGCCACAGCCGTGGTTCTCTGATGAACCCGACCTGCCAGACTGCCACCTGCAGTCCAGGTCTGAAGCCACCAGCCCCTCACAGAAATGCAGGAACGGAGTTGCCCTCAGGGACTGATTACCTTCAGGAAGGGAGCCCTAGCTGCCAATTTTTGCTTTCTTTACATGAGGACAGTTGTCTCTGGGTTAAAATCCAGTCTTTGACTGCTGTGGCCACTAGCTGCAGTCAGACCCTGGAGCACTACGATTGGCTTTATATAGCTCTGCACTGTTAATGATTGATTATATTGTGCTAGATTATGTTTTCTGTTAAAACTGTCTTGTTTGTATATTATACCAGAAGTTTTCTGATTTAATGTAAATGCCTGTATTGTTTTCCTCATAGGACCAGTAGCGATCTCATCTCAGGCCTTTGAAACCCTCCCTTCACCTCTTTACGCTAGTATTGTGTTTTAAATAGTCCTGTTATTGCTCACTCAGACTTGGAGGCACCTTGCCTAACATTTTGGTCTGCAACCCCCACCCCCACCCCCCCGCGTTTAAGCCAGTCTGCATTTCTTTTTAGCTCCATGAACAACCCCACACCCTCTGACTTCCTTATTCAATTCTTCTCTGCCATCTCCTTCCAGGTAGTCTGAGAGCCACAGTTGTGGTTCTCTGATGAACCTGACCTGCCTGACTGCCACCTGCAGTCCAGGTCTGAAGTCACCAGCCCTCACAGAATTTCAGGAACAGACTTGCCCTCAGGGATTGATTACCTCCACGAAAGGAGGCCTAGCTGCTAATGTTTGCTTTCTTTACATCAGGACAGTTGTCTTTTGGTTTAAATCCAGAGTATTGGGGGCGCTGTGGAGCCTGAGCAGAACGGCAGCATCCAACAACAGCTCCTGCTCTGATTTACATAAATTACTAAAAAAAAAAACTCTCAATCGCTGGGAAGAGACCCTAATTAACGTTACTACTCGAAAGAGGACTCCTCTAATCATGAAATGGGTAATCCTCGTAAGGACAGAGGTGGAGGATCAGGCGCTAAGACAACCGATACAGCGCAACAGATGAGAAGCCCATCCGAGACACAGGCCACATCTCAGCAGGACTCCGAAGAAACTATGGCTTCTCTAGGCTTCAAACTGAATAGGTTGCTCTCATCCATGGCCGACCTGAACAACAAGATAGATTCCTTCGGATCGAGAGTTATGGCCATCGAAGCCACTGTGGAAGACATGAGGTCTGAGGCGGAAAGCATTAAGAAACAAGAGGATGCAGCATCGGCTGCAACATCATTGCTGGTTAAGGAAAATGCACATCTAAGGGCCAGGCTCGAGACTCTTGAGAATCAGGCCCGCTCCTCGCACGTTTGAGTCTTGGGCCTGCCGGAGGGAATTGAAAGAGATCACCCTTTAATGTTTATGAGAGAGTGGCTGGCAGAAAAACTGACCCCTGATGACCACAGCACTGTATTTGGCCTGCAGAAAGTATATAGAATTACTCCTCAGGGGTATCGTGAGGACGCTGAGACCCCCCGTACCCTCTTAATCATAACGGACGGAGTGGGCACTAGGGACCGAATTCTCCGATATGCCCGGTAAGTGAGACCTATACTACAAGATGACCGAGTGGTTCACCTATTCCCGGACATCAGTTACGCTACCCGCCTTAGGTGGAAAGATTCACGATCCAAAAATGACTCAAGCAAGCAAATATCTCCCACTCACTGGTGTTCCTGCTCGCCGCGGATAGTGCACAGTAGGAAAGTATGGGTTTTCGGACCCCACTGAGGCTGGCAAGTGGGTCATTGCTTGGTCAATCCAGTCGAAGGCTTAGGAGAGATCGTGGCGAGGAGTCCAGCGGGTCAGAAGATCAGGAGACACTTGAAAACGATCGGACAGGCCAGACTTTGATCTTTATATGTGCTTTAATTATGTTTCTATAGGCACTTTCTCAAATGGTCCCTCGGTTTAAAATTAAAAGGGGCTGCTGGAAAGGCTAGGCCTATCTTAGCCCTTATATTAAATCTACTGGACTGGGGCTAGCGTCTCATTTTCTCCTTCCCTCTTGTATTTTATGTAGCCCTGACAATGTTAGCAATAATGACCCCCTCACCCATTTGTCTCTGTTCTTAAGGAGGGTGGTAGCTTGACTAGAGGGGGCTTAGAGGGATGCTGCCTGCATTATATAACTAGATTTGGACTTTTAGGTAGATAGTGTGGCAAAAACAATCCCTGATATAGGGGCACATATTTGGACAGATTATGATTTACTTGAGTATAGAGCTTAAGTAGCCACACTGCTCATGTGGCTCATTTAAACAGCTTTATTACGTGGTTTTATTTGAGAATGAAATGTTGGATCTACCCCATATGTGGTATCAAAATATTTGGGAATCGCTAATCCTTTGATTAATGAGGGGGTCTATGTCTCTCTCTCTGACATGTATTTATGCTGATGGTATGTCCTAAATATGGTAAATGTATCTGTAAAAGGATATAAGATAAAATCAAAAAATAAAGTTTTAAAAAAAATCCAGAGTATTTTACTTCAGTGGCCCACTGGTTGCAGTCAAGCCTAGGAGCACTCCGATTCGCTTGATATAGCTCTGCACTGTTAATGTTTGATTATATTGTGCTAGATTATGTTTTCTGTTAAAACTGTCTTGTTTGTATTTTATAGCGGAAGTTTTCTGATTTAATGTAAATGCCTGTATTGTGTTCCTCATAAGACCACTAGTGATCTCAGCTCATGCCTTTGAACCCCCCTTCATCTTTTTGCGCTAGTTTTGTGTTTTAAATAGTCCTGTTATTGCTCACTCAGACTTGGAGGCACCTTGCCTAACATTTTGGTCAGAACAACCCCCCCCACACACGTTTATGCCAGTTTGCATTTCTTTTTAGCTCCATGAGCAACACCACCTCCTCTGACTTTCATATTTATTTCTCCTCTGCCTTCTTCTTCAAGGTAGTCTGAGAGCCACAGCCATGGTTTTCTGATTAACTTGACCTGCCAGACTGCCACCTGCAGTAAGGGTCTGAAGCCACCAGCTTTCACAGAAATGCAGGCACAGACTTGCCCTCAGGGGTTGATTACCTCCAGGAAAGGAGCCCTAGCTGCCAATTTTTGCTTTCTTTACATGAGGACAGTTGTCTCTTGGTTTAATTCCTGAATATTTTACTTCTGTGGCCCACTGGTTGCAGTCAGGCCCAGGAGCACTCCGATTGGCTCCATATAGCTCTGCACTGTTAATGTTTGATTATATTGTGCTAGATTATGTTTTCTATTAAAACTGTCTTGTTCATATTTTATAGCGGAAGTTTTCTGATTTAATGTAAATGCCTGTATTGTGTTCCTCATAAGACCAGTAGCGTTCTCAGCTCAGGCCTTTGAAACCACCCCTTCACCCTTTTACACTAGTATTGTCTGTTAAATAGCCCAGTTATTGCTCACTCGGAGTTGGAGGCACCTTGCATAACATGTTGGTTTGCAACACCCCCCCATTTAAGCCAGTCTGTATTTCTTTTTACCTCCATGAACAGCCCCTTTCCTTTTCAGACTTTCTTATTTAATTCTCCTCTGCCTTCTCCTTCCAGGTAGTCTGAAAGCCACAGCCATGGTTCTCTGATGAACCCAACCTGCCAGACTGTCACCCGCAGTCTAGGTCTGAAGCCACCAACCCCTCACAGAAATGCAGGTACGGACTTGCCCTTAGGGACTGATTATCTCCAGGATGGGAACCCAAGCTGCCAATTTATGCTTTCTTTACATGAGGACAGTTGTCTCTGGGTTTAAATCCAGAGTCTTTTACTGCTGGGGCCCACTGGCTGCAGTCAGCCCCAGGAGCACTCCGATTGACTCCATATAGCTCTGCACTGTTAATGTTTAATTATATTGTGCTAGATTATGTTTTCTGTTAAACCTGTCTTGTTTGTATTTTACAGCAGAAGTTTTTTGATTTAATGTAAATGCCTAAATTTTGTTCCTCATAAGACCAGTAGCGATCTCAGCTCAGGCCTTTGAAACCACCCCTTCACCTTTTTACGGTAGCATTGTGTTTTAAATAGCCCTGTTATTGCTCACTCAGAGTTGGAGGCACCTTGCCTAACATTTTGGTCTGCAACACCCCACCCCCCCATTTAAGCCTATCTGCATTTCTTTTTAGCTCCATGACGAGCAGCCCCACCCCCTCGGATTTTCTCATTTAATTCACCTCTGCCTTCTCCTTCGAGGAAGTCTGAGAGCCGCTGCTGTGGTTCTCTGACAAGCCTAACCTTCCACACTGCCACTTGCAGTCCAGGTCTGAAGCCACCAACCCCTCACAGAAGTGCAGGTATGGACTTGCACTCAGGGACTGATTACCTTCAGGAAGGGAGCCCTAGCTGCCAATTTTTGCTTTCTTTACATGAGGACAGTTGTCTCTGGGTTTAAATCCAGAGTTGTTGACTGATGTGGCCACTGGCTGCAGTCAGCCCCAGGAGCACTCCGTTTGGCTCCATATAGCTCTGCACTGTTCATGATTGATTATATTGTGCTAGATTATGTTTTCTATTAAAACTGTCTTGTTTGTATATTATACCTGAAGTTTTCTGATTTACTGTAAATGCCTGTATTGTGTTCCTCATAAGACTACTTGCGATCTCAGCTCAGGCCTTTGAAACCCCCCTTCACCTTTTTATGCTAGTATTGTGTTTTAAATAGTCCAGTTATTGCTCACTCAAACTTGGAGGCACCTTGCCTAACATTTTGGTCCGCAACCCCCCCCCCCGTGTTTAAGTCAGTCTGCATTTCTTTTTAGCTCCATGAACAACCCCACCCCCTCTGACTTTCTTATTTAATTCTCCTCTGCCTTCTCCTTCCAGGTAGTCTGAGAGCCACAGCTGTGGTTCTCTGATTAACTTGACCTGCCAGACTGCCACCTGCAGTCCAGGTCTGAAGTCACCAGCCCTCACAGAAATGCAGGAACAGTCTTGCCCTCAGGGGACTGATTACCTCCACGAAAGGAAGCCTAGCTGTTAATTTTTGCTTTCTTTGCATGAGGACTGTTGTCTTTTGCTTTAAATCCAGAGTACTTTACTTCAGTGGCCCTCTGGTTGCAGTCAGGCCTAGGAGCACTCCGATTCGCTCGATATAGCTCTGCACTGTTAATGTTTGATTATATTGTGCTAGATTATGTTTTCTCTTAAAACTGTCTTGTTTGTATTTCATAGCTGAAGTTTTCTGATTTATTGTAAATGCCTGTATTGTGTTCCTCATAAGACCAGTAGCGATCTCAGCTCATGCTATGAACTCCCCCCTTCACCTTTTTACGCTAGTATTGTGTTTTAAATAGCTCTGATATTGCTCAATCTGACTTGGAGGCACCTTGTCTAGCATTTTGGTCTGCAACCCCACCCCCGTTTAAGCCTGTCTGCATCTCTTTTTAGCTCCATGAGCAGCCCCACCCCCTCTGGCCTTCTTATTTAATTCTCCTCTGCCTTCTCCTTCCAGGTAGTCTGAGAGCCATAGCCATGGTTCTCTGATGAACCCGACCTGCCAGACTGCCACCTGCAGTCCAGATCTGAAGCCACCAACCCCTCACAGAAATGCAGGTTTGGACTTGCCCTTAGAAACTGATTACCTCCAGGGAGGGTGCCCCAGCTGCTAATTTTTGCTTTCTTTACATGAGGACAATTGTCTCTGGATTTAAATCCAGAGTCTTTGACTGCTGGGGCCCACTGGCTGCAGTCAGCCCCAGGAGCACTACGACTGGCTCCATATAGCTCTGCACTGTTAATGTTTGATTATATTGTGCAATTATGTTTTTTGTTATAACTGTCTTGTCCATATTTTATAGCAGAAGTTTTCTGACTTAATGTAAATGCCTGTATTGTGTTCCTCATAAGACCGGTAGCGATCTCAGCTCAGGCCTTTGAAACCACTCCTTGACCCTTTTACACTAGTATTGTGTTTGAAATAGCTCTATTATTGCTCACTCATAGTTGGAGGCACCTTACCTAACTTATTGGTTTGCAACACCCCCCCCCATTTATGCCAGTCTGCATTTCTTTTAAGCTCCATGAATGGCCTCACCCACTCTGACTTTCTTATTTAATTCTCCTCTGCCTTCTCCTTCCACGTAGTCTGAGAGCCACAGCCGTGGTTCTCTGATGAACCCAACCTGCCAGACTGCCACCTGCAGTCCAGGTCTGAAGCCACCAGCCCCTCAGAGAAACGCAGGTACAAACTTGCCCTCAGGGAGTGATTAGCTCCAGGAAAGGAGCCCTAGTTCCTAATTTTTGATTTCTTTGCATGAGGACAGTTGTCTCTGGGTTTAAATCCAGAGTATTTGACTGCTGGGGCCCACTGGCTGCAGTAAGCCCCAGGAGCACTCCTATTGGCTCCATATAGCTCTGCACTGTTAATGTTTGTTTACATTGTGCTAGATTATGTTTTCTGTTAAAACTGTCTTGTTTGTACTTTATAGCGGGAAGTTTTCTGATTTATTGTAAATGCCTGTATTGTGTTCCTCATAAGACCAGTAGCGATCTCAGCTCATACTTTGAAATCTCCCCTTCACATTTTTACACCAGTATTGTGTTTTAAATAGCCCTGATATTGCTCACTCTGACTTGCAGGCACCTTGCCTAGCATTTTGGTTTGCAACCCCCCCCCCCCGTTTAAGCCTGTCTGCATTTCTTTTTATCTCCATGAGCAGCCACACCCCCTCTGACATTCTTATTTAATTCTTCTCTGCCTTCTCCTTCTAGGTAGTCTGACAGCCACAGCCTTAGTTCTCTGATGAACTCGACCTGCCAGACTGCCACCCACAGCCCAGGTCTGAAGCCACCAGCCCCTCACAGAAATGCAGGTACGGTCTTGCCCTCTGGGACTGATTCGCTCCAGGAAGGGAGCCCTAGCTGCCAATTTTGGCTTTCTTTATATGAAGACAGTTGTCTCTGGGTTTAAATCCAGAGTATTTGACTGCTGGGACCCACTGGCTGCAGTAAGCCCCAGGAGCACTCCGACTGGCTCCATATAGCTCTGCACTGTTAATGTTTGATTATATTGTGCTACATTATGTTTTCTGTTAAAACTGTCTTGTTTGTATTTTATACCTGAAGTTTTCTGATTTAATATAAATGCCTGTATTGTGTTCCTCATAAGACCAGTAGCAATCTCGGCTCAGGCCTTTGAAACCCCCCTTCACCTTTTTACGCTAGTATTGAGTTTTAAGTAGCCCTGTTTTTGCTCATTCAGACTTGGATGTACCTTGCCTAACATTTTGGTCTGCAACAACCTCCCCCCCCCCATTTAAGCCGGTCTGCATTTCTTTTTAGCTCCACGACGAGCAGCCCCACCCCCTCTGATTTTCTCATTTAATTCGCCTCTGCCTTCTCCTTCCAGGTAGTCTGAGAGCCACAGCTGTAGTTCTCTGACAAAACCAACCTGACACACTGCCACTCGCAGTCCATGTCTGAATCCACCAGCCCCTCACAGAAATGCAGGTACGGACTTGCACTCGGGACTGATTACCTTCAGGAAGGGAGCCCTAGCTGCAAATTTTTGCTTTCTTTACATGAGGACAGTTGTCTCTGGGTTTAAATCCACAGTCTTTGACTGCTGTGGCCACTGGCTGCAGTCAGCCCCGGGAGCACGCCGACTGGCTCCATATAGCTCTGCACTGTTAATGTTTGATTATATTGTGCCAGATTATGTTTTCTGTTTAAACTGTCTTGTTTGTATTTTATACCTGAAGTTTTCTGATTTAATGTAAATGCCTGTATTGTGTTCCTCATAAGACCAGTAGCGATCTCAGCTCATGCCTTTGAAACCCCCCTTCACCTTTTTATGCTAGTACAGTATTCTGTTTTAAATAATCCTGTTATTGCTCACTCAAACTTGGAGGCACCTTGCCTAACATTTTGGTCTGCAACACCCCCACACTTTTAAGCCAGTCTACATTTCTTTCTAGCTCCATGAGCAACCCCACCCCCTCTGACTTTCTTATTTAATTCTCCTCTGCCTTCTCTTTCCAGGTAGTCTGAGAGCCACAGGTGTGGTTCTCTGATGAACTTGACCTGCCAGACTGCCACCTGCAGTCCCGGTCTGAAACTACCAGCCCTCACAGAAATGTAGGAACACACTTGCCCTCAGGGACTGATTACCTCCAGGAAAGGAGCACTAACTGTCAATTTTTGCTTTCTTGACAAGAGGACAGTTGTCTCTTGGTTTAAATCTGGAGTATTTTACTTCAGTGGCCCACTGGTTGCAGTCAGGCCTAGGAGTGCTTTGATTGGCTCCATATAGCTCTGCACTGTTAATGTTTGATTATATTGTGCTAGATTATGTTTTTTGTTAAAACTGTCTTCTTCATATTTTATAGTGGAAGTTTTCTGATTTAATGTAAATGCCTGTATTGTGTTCCTCACAAGACCAGTAGCGATCTCAGCTCAGGCCTTTGAAACCACTCCTTCACCCTTTTACACTAGTATTGTGTTTGAAATAGCCCTGTTATTGCTCACTCAGAGTTGGAGGAACCTTGCCTAACATGTTGGTTTGCAACACCCCCCCATTTATACCAGTCTGCATTTCTTTTTAGCTCCATGAACAGCCCCAACTCCCTGACTGTCTTATTTAATTCTCCTCTGCCTTATCCTTCCATGTAGTCTGAGAGTCACAGCCGTGGTTCTCTGATGAACCTGACCTGCCAGACTGCCACTTGCAGTCCAGGTCTGAAGCCCCCAGCCCCCTCACAGAAACGCAGGTACAAACTTGCCCTCAGGGAGTGATTACATCCAGGAAATGAGCCCAAGCTGCTAATCTTTGCTTTCTTTAAATGAGGACAGTTGTCTCCGGGTTTAAATCCAGAGTATTTTACTGCTGTGGCCCATTGGCTGCAGTCAGCCCCGGGAGCACTCCTATTGGCTCCATATAGCTCTGCACTGTTAATGTTTTTACTATATTGTGCTAGATTATGTTTTCTGTTAAAACTGTCTTGTTTGTATTTTATACCTGAAGTTTTCTGATTTAATGTAAATGCCTGTATTATGTTCCTCATAAGACCAGTAGTGATCTCAGCTTAGGCCTTTGAACCCCCCCCCTTCACTTTTTATGCTAGTACCATGATTTTAAATTGCCCTGTTATTGCTCACTCAGACTTGGAGGTAGTTTGCCTAACATTTTGGTCTGCAACACCCCCCCTGTTTAAGCCAGTCTGCATTTCATTTTAGTTCCATGAGCAGCCCCACCCCTCTGACCTTCTTATTTAATTCTCCTCTGTCTTCTCCTTCCAGGCAGTCTGAGAGCCACAGCCATGGTTCTTTGACAACCTGACCTGTCAGACTGCCAGGTGCAGTCCAGCTCTGAAGGCACCAGCCCCTCACAGAAATGTAGGTACGGACTTGACCTCAGGGACTGATTCCCTCCAGAAATGGAGCCCAGGCTGCCAATTTTTGCTCTCATTACATAGAAACATAGAAACATAGACTTGGACAGCAGATGAGGACCGCTTGGCAGATCTAGTCTGCCCATTTCTCTACCTACAGTATAGGCCGCAGATCCTATTTAACCAACAACCTATTTCTTCCCACCCCCTACAAGAATTGCCTTATGTCTGTCCCTTGCATTCTTGAATTCTCCCACAGTTTTTGACCCTACAACCTCCTCAGAAAAGCTGTTCCATGCATCCACTACCCTCTCTGTGAAATAATACTTCCTCACATTGCCCCTGAACCACCCCCCTTTTATCTTTAAATTGTGTCCCTTGTTCTTGCACGCCTCTTTTCTGAAAGATGCTACCCTCTTGGACTTTGTTGATTACACTGAGGTACTTAAAAGTTTCTTTCATGTCCCCCATCTCCCTTCTTTCCTCAAGTGTATACATATTAAGCTCCTTTAGTCTATCCTCATATGGCTTCTCTTGCAGACCCTGCACCATTTTAGTTGCCCTCCTCTGGACTGCCTCTATCCTGTCTATGTTCTTGTGGAGATGGGGTCTCCAGAACTGGATGCAGTACTCCAGATGGGATCTCACCAACTGTCTGTAAAGAGGGATAACAACTTCCTGTTTTCTGCTGCTGATGCCTCTCCCTATGCATCCCAGTATACCCCTAGCCCTCCCTACTGCCTTCTCACATTGCTTGATAACCTTAAGGTCATCTGATATGATAACCCTTAGGTTCCTTTCCTTTTTTGTTGTTGTTACTACCTCCACCCCGATTGTGTATTCTTCCCCTGGGTTCTTGTTTCCCAGGTGCATTATTTTGCACTTATTTGCATTGAATCCCAGCTGCCATACTTCTGACCATTCCTCCAACCTTGCCAAGTCCCTTCTCATCCTTTCCACACCTCCTTGTGTATCAACCCTGTTGCAGATCTTTGTGTCATCTGTAAAAAGGGCATACTTTTCCTTCCAGTCCCTCTGCAATGTCACTGATGAAGACTTTAAAAAGGACTGAACCCAATACTGAACCCTGCGGTACCCCACTAGTAACCTCTCTTTCTTCAGAGTGGACTCCATTTACAATTACCTTCTGTGTCCTGTTGTGCAGCCAATGTTTTACACAGGCTACTACCCTGGGACCCACTCCCACACATAAGGACAGTTGTCTCTGGGTTTAAAGCTGCACTGTCAGATTTTTCCAAGAATCTGTAATCTCACTCAGCATTCTAGAATTAGGCTCTGTGGTGCTCCATATTTCATCCATCAAGATACAACCATTTGTTTGTTTTTCTTCCTTGCACTTTTGTAAGAAATCCAAATATAACTTTGGCATTCCCTGCTGTGTGAAACCCCGCCTTTGGTTTGATAAGAACCTGCCCTTGGCTCTGCCTGCACTTCTAACAATGTCTAAAGCAGGTGGGGGAGGTGTGCAGCCACTGTCAGTAACTCGATCCTACTTCCTTCTTCCTTCAGTCCCTCTCTATTTACTTCCCATTTCTGTCCCATTCTCCTTTTGCATGACAGCTAGTGTCATCCTGCCTACAAGCTTCCCAAAGTCCTGCAATTTCACCTCGAATGGCTAGAGAATTGGTAATTACAAATGATCTAATGCACAACGAAACCTATTATGTGTAGCTTTATTTATCTATCATTTCTGTTGTACTGTATCCAGCTGCACTTTGCACACATTGTATTTATTAGTCATCAGTGTGTCAGTGAGCACACCATGAGCTTTAGGTGTCTACAAGTGCACTGATGATGAGACACACATTGTAACATTGCCTTGTAACACAGCCGAATTATACTTTTTGTAACGCACTCCGATGTCATGTTCCCTAATGCAGCACTTAATATTTTTCGCATTTATGCTATCTCCCTCCTTCATGTAATAAATCCCACTTTTCAGCACCCTGATTTAGTGCTTACTAATAGTGATATGCAATCAGTCTCCTCAAAGCATCTCCAATCACACTATAGTGTTCTGCTCCTTGCTGATGTTTGTGATACAGATGTTTATTATACATACATGTTCCCTTTCCATGATGCTGACTTGTACTTCTTTGAGATCACCCTCCCCTACATCTGAGGCTGCCAGTTCCTGTTCCATATACCCTCCCCCCCAAAAAATGCACATGTTCTGTGGTCTACTTGACAGAACCACCTGCTATCATGCATAATGTACCCACCACCTTCAACGAAACCCCATGCCATTGCCTTGACACATTGCCCCTATCACCAACACCTCTGTTTGTTGACTGCGCTGTGCATGTGTACTGTTGAAGTTCACTATATGGTTAATGTTCTGTACATTCCCACTCATGACAGTCAGTCATCAGCTCGTGGTGGTAGTGGTGAGAGGATGATATGCTCTCTGCACCTCCTTTAGGGTTCTGTTGTAGTAAGTGTTGTGAGGTGGTGTGAGGTGGTTGCACTCATCACCGTTAATTTGTTGTGTGTTGAATTTGTATTACTGTATACATTTTTTTGTATGTTGTTGGTGGGCACAGGAACATGAAGATTTTCCATACCAGTTTGTGAATGACATTACCACATTCAACTATCTGTGCAATGTAAAGATGCCCTGAATAGTGGTGCATCGCTTATCTCCTTTGTTTACAGGCAATGCAGTTCAACACATTCTACCACCTCTGAGACAGCATGGTGAGAATGAGATTCACAAATGAAACTATTGCTGCTGCTTGTTGCATAATCTAATTTTCCTAAGTGTAACCCCATTATACATTGTGTTTTACTAGAATGCCTCTAGTGGTCTCTTTAAGAGCTGCCAGCTTGCTGACCCAGTCAGTTTACTAAGAAGGGAGGGACTGTGAGTTCTCTTGCTCGAGTCCTGCCTGAGCCACGGTGCATGTGCTTGATTGTTGCCATTGCTAAGTAGGCAAAGTGGGTGCCTTATTGGGCTGTAGTATTTATGTATTATATGTTGACTGAGTATTAAGGAATTTAGTTTGTCTAACCTGTTTTGCCTTGCAGCTGGGACTTTGTGCATTTTGCCCTCCGTTTTGCCACAGTCAGTCTTCTATGGGTACAGTGAGGATCCCAAGGAACTTAAAATGGAGCATTGAGCTGCCAATTATGGCTGGGACTCTTTTTGGTGCCGGCTCCAAATGTGACGTATGGCCCTTGATCTGTCAACTAAAGTCCAGATGGTGCAGAATTTTGTTCACCAATAGAAGGAGGTAGAGGGTATTGGCAGTGGTATCCCTCTCCAACCGCATTGAGTTGCGCCCGAATAATGCCCCCCCCTGCTTAATGGCTGATGGAGCCGAGTCGTCGTGGCCGTGCTGACAGAAGGAGCTTTGTGCTCCTGCGCCGTACAGTCTTTGCACCGGTAGCACGTATGGAAGGCCAAGTAGTCATGCTACAGTATTGTCATAAGCTGCCAGACAAGATCCTCTGTGGTGTGCTGGCAGAGGATGCTGTATACATGACAGCTACCTACCAGGCTCCCCCTGTAGAGAACTGGAGAATCTGCTTCAATCACGCTCGTTCTGTCCGGAAAAGTGAAGCTGCATTGCGTAACCCGATTCATGCAGTAAAAACATTCAGGAGTTTAAATAAGCTGCCTGGTATGGTACCCCTCGTTCTTACATATAAATGTGTTGAGCAGTGTTTGGATCACAGGTCTTAGCATCAGGACAGGCAGTGAGTGAGTGTGGGAAGGCTGAAGTACTTAAGGCGCACTTCTTTTCATGGTTCACAAGGGAGATGGACTGGGATTGTGCCATTCCTGCAGGGAAAGGGTGTGCGTGGGTGGGTGGAAGAGAGCCACAGATGGGGTCATCATGGTGGAAATGCTGCTGGGTGTCCTTCTGGCCAGATGGTTTACATCCCAGCATGCTTATGGAGCTGGTAGGGGTACTGGCATGGCCACTGGTGGATCTGTTAAACACTGTGCTAAATACAGGGTGTGTTCCCAGAGAGTGGAGGTAGCCACATGTGGTACCTCTCCACAACAGTGGGCCCCTGGACGATCCTGGGAACTACAGACTGGTGAGTTCGAGCACAATTGAGGGAAAACTGATGCAATCTATGCTCACAACAAATGATGGTGCAGTTTCTTCTGGCTAAAATCTCTTGTAAACTGTGATAACCTCTTAGAAGTGTTTAGTTGCTAAAGTCTTTACCTCGATTATGAACTGTTTATAAGGGCTGTGTGTTATCTACTACAACTGAAAAGGGGTCTTCATCTTGGACCAACCCAGTTTGGCCACTTGGACAAGAGTGAGTGTTGTTAATCAGGTGGCAGGACACCAGGCCCAGGGGGGAACGTCCCAATGTTTATGAAGTACAATTGTGGTGTCCTCCAGCCAACAGGACATGCGTATTGTGATGTAGTGTAGGCCACACTGGCTGTGGGGTGGCCATAATACTAAATGGAGATTGTCGTAGTAAGGTTGCCGACTGTGCAGTCAGCTCTTGCAGACCACTGGAGAGGTAAACTGGCTTAGCATGCAACTGTGGCCATTGGGGTGGGCAATGAGAGACAGTGGGAGGTGAAATGATGGACAAGTTGTACTTGTTGGTGTGAGACCGGGACAACTTTCATCCAACAGGAGGCGAGCAACTATGGCAGGTGGACATTGACACAGGTCTAGGAAAGTGACCAGAGGTGTCCATGGGGATTCTCGACGGTTGGCCGGGTGGCGGATGGGCATTGGTTGTCGTGCTAAGTCTCTCCAGTCATGTTAACCCGCTACACCTGTCGGTATAAGAAGTGAGTGGCGGAGTGGGGGATGCAAATGATGATCACATATCATTGATGTTAAGACAGGGAACTATTACAGCTGAGCATGTACCAACCAGGCAGGGCGAAGTAACACGGCAGAGGGACACATCAAGGAGATCGGGAGGCATTGAGGCACATACGGTTCAGGACGGGTGGAAGACAGTAGGTTCAGAAAAAAGAAGGAAGACGCTGCATATTGTGTGCCTATATTCAGATGTTGCCACAACAAACATGTGAAGGCCAAGCCTGGGCGTTCAGCCAGAACACAGTTATGCACCCCTCATCACACTGACAGGAGAAGGAAGCAACTAATAGGAACCATTGGAGGAACGAGCAGCAGCAAGGAGGAAAGGAGACACTCCCTCGGAGGATGTTTCCAGGGCACACAATCTGGGAGACATGGGGGAACTTATCTTGGGGGCATTGAAATTTCACCAAAACAAGAAAGAAAATTTTTTTTTTCGGGTGGGGGCACCTGGAGGAGACACTAGTAAATCTAGAAAAGTGGTGGCATTGGTCAAGATGGAGGGGAAATGAGCTTGGGGCTGGGGGTGTCAATGTTCCAGTAGGAGATACTGTGTTGCCCAGAAGCATCATTGCCAAAAGAATGGAGAGTCAGGGTGTCAGCTCAGTGAGGAGAAAGCTCTGTAGATGGGATGGGTGGTGTTGCCTTGCTCCCGGTGTACAAACTGACATTGTCCACAGTGATCCAGCAGGATGTAATGGATCCAAGGCGGATCAGTACAAAGTGAGATATTGGTTCGAGCCTGTGGGTATGGACATGTTTCGAGCAGGGAGGGTGGAGGAGACACGCAGGCTAATGTGGGAGTGGGGACCCACAGGTAGCCAGTGTTAACAGGATAATGAGGCAGTGACAGTGTTGCTCTTGGTGACTCCTTGACTTCCCAGGACACCAGAACAGGCACCAGGAAAGCCGGTGGTCACCAGAGGACTCTTAGTGAAGCTGGGAGTTGATGAACAGTGAGGGGGAAAACCAGGAGTGGCTACTTCATTGCAACAGGGATGTATACCTCTAATCCAGGACTACTACTGGGCTGACGTGAGTTGTGACGAGACATGGATCACTTAGGGGAGCAGATGCTTACCTGTATTGGGCCCGCTGGCAGACGGGAATGGCCTAGTAGTCTTTGTCTACCACGATTATCCATTTTTCTATATTTGTTTGTGTCATCATTCCGTGTGTGCTGGTTCCAGTTTTCCTCTTGTGCTATGTATGTACCCTGTGTCACACTTTGTGGTGCCCGTCCACTCATAGTGCTTGTACTAACCACCCAAAATTTTGAAAAAAGACACTGATATTTGTTTTTCCCTCCATGGTATTCCCCTTGCTACAACATAATTATACTTATTTTATCTTCTTTGGCTTTGGGTGGGTGTGGGGGGCATCTGGTAATTTGACAGTCCCATTGTGTATAACTGCATCACTTGATGGCAGTTGACTGCACTCATTATTACCCTACTGAGTCTCAATCAGGCTATTCTCACCTGCTTACCCTTGGTAATGTGTTTCAGTTTATGTGTTTGAGTACAGCACAATCACACAGACAATTGGGTCATCAAGCTAAATCTAGTAGTTTGACACACTGCAAGACACCATGAATTGAGCACATCAGTGTCTTTAGCATCAGATTGCCAGTCATGCTGTCATACATATCTGTGTTCCTTTGTGGCCTATTTTTTTTTACTATGACACACAATTCTGCTTGGGATGAGCACTGGGAAATTATCGACAGTGGCTGATATATCTACGTTTCACCATCCCGGTTTGCACTGTTGGTTGAGGCTCTGTATGCCACACCGCACGCTGTGCCGTCAATCCGTATTGGTTTACTTAGTGAAGCTGATTCACCAGCCATTGTTGGCAAGGGAGAGAAGTCAGGACACAGACTGGAGGAGGCAGAAGGGTGAACAGCTTGGGGGCTAGGGGAAAGGAAGCTTTTTTGAGGCACTGAAAAGAGCACGAGAAAAAGAGAGGGTGGGAGAGAGAGAGGTATATAGAGGGAAAGAGAGAGTGAGAGAGAGAGGGAGAGAGAGCCCATAAAGCAGTCAGTCATAATTCTGGAGGACTCTATAGTAAAGTGGATCATATGGTAGTGGTGAACGGGGGACAGAACAAGCAGCATCTGGGTATAGTGCATGCCTGACATGACAGCAGATAGGGTACAGCACCATAGAAACACAGACTTTGACGGCAGATAAGGACCGCTTGTCACATCTAGTGTGTCCATTTCCCTACCTACAGGATAGGCTTCAGATACTAGTTAACCAACAGCCTATTTCTCCCTACCCCCCAGAAGAATTGCCTTATGTCTGTCCCATGCATTCTTGAATTCTCACACAGCTTTAGACCCCACAACCTCCTCAGGAAGGCTGTTCCATGCATCCACTACCCTCTCTGTGAAATAATACTTCCTTACATTGCCTCAGAAGCGCCCCATCCGCTTTTAAATTAGTCCCTTGTTCGTGTAATAAGTTCTATTTCTGAAAGATGCTACCTTCTTGGACTTTGTAGATTCCACTGAGGTACTTGAAGTTTCTATCATGTTCCCTTCTCCTTTTTTCCTCAAGGGAATACATATTAAGCTTTTTAGTCTCTCCTCATATGGCTTCTCTTGCAGACCCTGCACCATTTTAACTGCCCTCCGCTTGACTGCCCCTATCCTGTCTATGTCTTGTGGAGATGGGGTCCCCAGAACTGTACATAGTACTCCAGATGGGGTCTCACCAACTGTCTCTACAGAGGGATAGCAACTTCCTTTTTTCTGCTGCTGATGCCTCTCCCTATACATCCCAGTATACCCCCAGCCCTCCCTACTGCCTTCTCACATTGCTTGCTAACCTTAAGGTCATTTGATATGATTACTCCCAGGTCCCTTTCCGTTTTTGTTCTTGTTACTACCCAATTTGCATCGTATATGGATCGTTATTACGGAAGGTGGTGGGGAACCAGGCATCATCGTTCTCATGAAGATAAGCTGAATTCATTTTCAGCTGCCATGTCATAACCCCTATCCATCAAGTAAGCTTCAGCCAGGGGCAGACTGATGACCTTTAGATTGTAACATTTCTCATGGTGTTATAGCACTTACTTTGGGTAACACCTCGATCCCCTAATGAACCCTATAATCTATCAGTGGTTCTTTGTTCCTTCTGATGTCCTTTTCCCAGTCCGAGACCGCTTTCCGTACTTTGAAAATGTTCCAAATAAATAGGAAGGAATGCAACAATAGTTCCCTGAACAGGGCACCAAGCTTGGGACACCATTTTGTAAGACTCGCGTCGACATGTCGGAGAAGTTTCGTGTTGGTCCAGCCAAACACCAAAGTACCTGAAGCAGGATGTGTAATCACGAGATTATCATCAAGGTTTGCGGAAAGTGGGCATGGAGGCAAGCCTATAGAGTCTCTGCATTGTGACAAAGGTCATGTGAACAGTCTTCTTGTCATTAAGAAACAGTCGATGTTTAGCAAACCAGAGAAGAACTTTTTCTAATTCATGAATCTGTTGGATGGAACTCCACAGGGTTGAGACAGATGTACAAGAACCATTTCAGCAGTGTGACATGCGTATGGTGGAGGGGGAGCAGATGATGGAAGGTCATTTAGAAAGATGGTAATAATAAGGCCCTAACACTGAGCCTCTGCAAGACACCAGTTCCAATCTGATGTGAGGGAAATTTCAGCATAAATCTTGACTGGTTCTACCAGTGAGTTTTGCTTTGAGCAAGTTTGTGGTCTGCGAAATAGACCAGCTGTTGATAGGTAGTCTAAGAGAAGGAGTGGGAGTCAGTGTTGAAGGCCTAACCCGGATGACCAAAACTGATGAGGTGATTTGGCCATTGGCCATCTCTGTCGGTATACAGTCAGTGAGGTCAATTAAGGAGGTGGCAGTAGATCATTTTCACTGAAAACAGATTGTGAATGGGTGAATGGATGTAGTCATATATGAGTTAGGGCTGTGAGAACTCTGTGATGAAGAATAGATAGGATGGTGGTTACCAGAAGAGGAAGGGACACTGCCTTTGGAAGGGAGGATGTAGATCTCCACCGAGCTAGAGAAAGAAATGATGGAAGTTATGAGGTCAAGAATAATAGAGGGCTGACGGTAGGACAGCATTAGATACCAGCTACAAAGACAGGTATCAGAATGGAACGGACACATGAACTTGCTAAAGCATCATGGGGTCACTGAGTTAGAGGAGGAGTAAACTGTTGAGAACTGGAGGGAGGTATGAATGTACATGGCCACACCACTTCTGCCTGCTCTATCTTGCCTTAGCGGGAGTAGCCACGAATGGATACTGAGGTCAGCACAGTGAAACTGACCAAGCAGAGATGTAGTGCTGCAGGATGCTGACTGAGCTGTCACATGCATACTGTAACAGCAGGTAGTACAACTTGGTTGGTGGCAGGCCATGATGGATAGCGAAGCAATGTGCTGATCACCAGCGCATGATTGTGTGGGGATCAGGGTGTTTTTGTGCTGCATTACAGTATGTGTGATCCAATACACACCTGTGAACAGCATTACTTAGAGGGACACTGTCAGCTTTCGAACCTGTTGATTGTAGTGTTTTCTCAAACAGCAAACTTCTATAACGACTAGCATTCATTATGAGGCTACAATAATTTGTTTACCTTTACGTTGGGCAGCCCAAGCGTATATTTATTTTTATAGTCAATAATTGACATTCCATCGGGTCTGACTTAATGCCCGTCTTTGTGGTGTACCTCTCACCACACACAGCACATCACTAACCACCCCGGTCTCATGCACCCATGCATCAGTGTGCTTGTGATTGCGCATTCAAGTCATTCTTTCCTGCCGCCTTGGAAACAGGCGCGTGTGCTGCCTGCTCCCACTGCTCCCATCCTATTGCTGCTTCTGCTGTTTTGACAGTTCCTATCATAGGTGCTGCATCTAGTGTTTTTAGCTGTTTCACACTTGTACACTTCTTATCTGACCTATTGAGCCCCCATCATCAGTGTAGCCTACATATGCCACCCTTACATGTACAAAGGCTGAGCCGGTGTGCAATGAGTCTGGCTACAGAGATTGAGAGTGACAACCTTCCACTATTTGCTGTTCTGTCCCGCCAAGTAATGGATCCATGCAATTTAGGGGACAAGCATTTACTAAAAGGCAGGGAAAGATGCGAACAGGAACCAGTATTAAAAAAAAAAAAACAACTTCCACAGAAATGACTGTCTTGCCGGTTGAATTGTTGATACAATTCTTTACCCGGGGTATGATGTGTGCTATAACACATACTGTAGTTTTCTGTGCATGTCTTTCCATGCGGAAAACTGATGAACAGGAGATCAACTGACTCCGCCATGTTCCCGAGTGAGTCAGTAACTGTGTCTGAGGCTAGGACTGGTGTTCTGTTATTAAAATCACTGTACTCCAATCCTTATGCCATGCTATCTTCTCAAATCAACCCATATGGTGCCTTATGATTAGTGCTGGGGAATTGCTTGATTATAAAAGGCAAGCTTACCTGCCTAGAGTGAGAGAGAGAGAGACATACACTGCAGCCATACCTCCAAATGTACCCATTCTGGCTTGTTCTGTACTGGAATTCTCTACCAACCACACTAACCCTCAGCATTAGTAGCGCCTGCTGCAGCCTTCCCTGACACATTTTGGTGTTATTTAGATGCCATAGAGGATATCTAACACAGCCACAAATCAAAACAACCAATTTAGTCATGTGGCTCAGGTGTTCACTCCTCAAATTTATCATTTTAATTTCCATTGCATGAATCTCAAAGTAAACATATTATCACTGCTTTTTACCTGTATGACATTTTTGTGTAGTGTATCCTTTCCTCAGATGGAGAACTAATTCTTGTTAACATCCCATGTTATTACTTTTTTTCCTCATCTTGCACAAATTAGAATGTTTTTGATTTCCAGCAACAAAACCGAATAAAAAATTATGTTTTTTGTTGACCTAGAGAGCAAGATCACTATGTGATGGGTGGCGTGTAAGTGGTCTAGTAAAGCTTTGCAGTCCATGTCTTTCATAGTTTACCCTCTCTGCCTCAGTTCAGCATTTTTTTGTTTGCCAGTAACAAAACCAAAAAGAAAAACATTTTTTGACCTACACCAAGATCACTGTAGAGGCCTGGTATAGCGTCCCAGTTCATGTGTTTCATTGTGTTCCCTTCTCTGCCCCAATTTAGAATTTTTTTCATTTGCCATCAACAAAACCCAAAGACACAATATTTTTCGGTTGACCTAGACCAAGATCACTATGTGGTTGTGGTGGTGGTGGTGTTGGTGGGGTTAGTATAGTGACCCAGTCCATGTCTTGTACTGTTTTCCCCTCTAAGCCCCAATTGTCAATTTTTTTCTTTTGCCAGGAAGAAAATGACAAATGGCAAAATATTCTTCTGTTGACCAAGACAAAGAACACTATGTGGTGTGTGTGTGTGGTGGTGGTGGAGGGCTAGTATGGTGACCCATTCCATGTCTTTCATTGTTTCCCCTTATATGGCCCAATTTAGCATATTTTTAGTTTGCCATGAACACAACCAAATGTAAAAATATTTATTTGTTGATCGAGACCAAGATCACTTATGTGGTGGGTGGGGGGCTAGTATGGTGACCCAGTCCATGTCTTTCATTCTTTTTCACTTATATTCTCTCATTTTTGTACATTTTTAATTTGCCAGGAACACAAGCAAATGAAAATATTTTGTTTTGTTGTGACCGAGACAAGATCAATGTGTGTGGGTGGGGTGCAAGTATGGTGACCCAGTACATGTTTCATTGTCTCCTTATGTCCTAGTTTTGAATTTTTTCACAGAACACAACTAAATGAAAAGATATTTTGCAGCCTCAAACTAAATCACTTTGTTTTATGGGGGTGGGTGTAATGGTTGACCCAGTCCAGTCTTCATGCTTTTCCCTTATATGCCCCACTTTTCCATTTTAATTTGTTATGAACAAACCCTCATGTTCTATTGTTTTGTTGACTATGTGGTGGTGGTGGTGTGTGGGGCCAGTAGCAACCCAGTGCATGTCTTTTATTTGTTTCCTCTTATTCCAATGTTGCATTTTTTTATTTTCCTGAACAAACCAAATGAAAATATTGTTTGTTGACCTAGAACAAAATCATGTGTGTTAGGTGTTAGTTAAGGACCCAGTGCATGTATTTTATAGTTTTCCTTATATGTTCTACTTTTGTATTTTTTTGATTTGTAAACAAAACAAAGAAATATTTTTTGGTTCACCAACAAAATCACTATGTGGTGTGGGAGGGATGCTTGTATTGTGACCCAGTCCATGTCTTTCATTGTTTTCCTTATGTGGTTTAATTTTGCATTTTTTTCATTTTGTTAGAACAAAACTAAACCAAAAATATATTTTGTTGTTTCGAAGAAATCACATGTGTTTTGGGGATAGTATAGACCAGTCCATGTTTTTCATTGGTTTCCTCTATGCCCCGCTTTTTTCATTATTTTTTTTTTCCAGCAACCAACAAATTAAACATTTTTGTTTGTTGACCGAGAACAATACTATGTGGTGGGTGGGGGTTGATCTTAGCCACCCAGTGCATGTCTTTCATTGATTTTCCATTTGCTCAATTTTGTTTTTTTTTGTTTTGTAAGTAACAAAACCAAATGGAAAACTTTTTGTTGTTGACTGACCAAGATCGCTATATGGTGGAGGGGTGGGTTCAGTATAGCATCACAGTCTGTGTCTTTTGTTTTTCTCTTCTTCCCAGTATCGTTTTTGTTTGCCAGTAATCAAACCAACGTGAAAAATTTTTGTTGCCATACACTGAGAGTGTTATGTGGTGTTTTTGGGGTGCTGTATAGTGCCCAGTACATGGTTTCATTCTTTTCCTTTCTATACCCACTTGTTTTTTTAAATTTGTGATGAACAAAAGCCTACACTGATAGCATGTGCTGTTGTGGTGGGTGGGTGCTAGTACACACACCCAGTCCCTGTCTTTTCACTGACCCCTCGTATTTGCACGTGACCTGAAGTTTGTTTCCACCTTTCACCATGCACTTGTACACACAACTCACTCTGATTACAATCTACATGTGGATGCAATTCACTGTCACCGCATTCTTGAAAAATAATTTTCTATGTTGTTTGTTCATGCACCTTCTTTAAATGTATTTCCTGGTACAATACCACAATTTTCATAATATAGCATTTAGTTTTAGCTAACTGAACATGAGTATTGACTAGTGCAACTGTAGATTTTTATCGATGGGCTTCATGTTTTATGGCATATTTTCTGGTTTAATTTTTGACCAAATTATGCATGCACCATTCATCCTTATATCGTTTCTTGTCCCTTTGCGCTTCTGCACATCGCTACTGTTATTTTGACTGCCAATCAAAACTACCACATATTGTCTTTACATACATGGACATGTTACCAGCTGGATGCAGTTATCCATGCAGTAAATCGTATGCTATTTTAATATATGTTTTTTATTTGAGTATGAGACACAGCAATGAGTATGGCACCGCCTCTGAACTCAAGACTGCATTTTTTTTCATGTTTTTCAAAGAACACTTTTATAAGACAGCACATGTCTTTCTCTGTGGCTTAACATGAGTGCTATTTTTTTTCTTTTGTTGTGTTCTATTTTTGAACTGTAGCCTAACGACTTATATACCCATTTATGGTTGTTGTAACGCTTGATGCATTCTCATTTTTTTCCGAATTGTGTGTTTATTCCATGTGCCCAAATCGTATTTTGTCTACCCTTTCTACTATTCAAGTTTTATGTTGTCTGCTTTCAAACCATGTTTCCTTCCATGGCATGAAACTATTTCCTAAATATCTCCCCTGGACTACACTTTCACAATACTTATGCAAGTAAATAAGATAACTTCTTCTCTCTCTCTGGTCTTTGTCAGACCTTGTAGACAAACAATTGATGCAAGTAAATTTGTTATTGTAATCAGATCTTGTGTGCCTAGACCATGTGTTTTTGTTTCCACATGTTATCACCTCTTCCTCACTCTTTTTTTGTAGCCCACTTGTCTTTCAGTGAGTATGACTGTGCCTTGTAATGTACATGACATTGCTACAATATAAATATAATAGCAGTTGAGCTAAGCTCATTATCTCAAGCCGCAGTCCACCCCTTCAGAGAGCTTTTTCTTCCTTCTGTAGTGCCAGACAAGGATGAAAGGCTCTCTTGATAGTTTCACAGAAAGTGTAATGGCTATCTTAGTAACAATGTTCTTTTGTAAGTCCCTTTAGTGTATGTTTTTGATGCACTTAGGTACGGTCTTGTCTTTGTCTCTGAGTCTTGTTAGCAGTCGTTGTCTACATACTCACATTGAGGCCTGTTGTAGTAGTACTTTGTCAAATTCTTTTTTGTCTTACAGTATATCCATATCGTGTCAGTCATTATTATTATTTATGAATGATACTGAACTGAAATTAGTAACACTTTTCTGTCCTCATCTCTGAGGTTATACAGTGCAGAGAGGATGGAAAGATTATTTTAATGCAGATTTCATATGATGCAACATACACTGTTGCATCACGCTCTGCTGTATAGTTGTGATATAAAATATTGTACAGAAAAAGGCTCTCATTTGTCACTAATGTCGAGATGCTTGTACGTCCAAAGAACACATACTATTTCTACATCAGTGCCATGGCCAATACCACATTAGTATACTTATTTTATGGCTTCCACAGAGGTATTGACACTGGAAATATTACTTACAGCAACACCTACACAGGTGAAGCCTACTGGGTAGCCAGGTGAAAAGGCAGACTTTTTGGCCAGCCTATACCATTATGGTTGTGAGCCAGCTTTGTTTTACACACAATACTTTGTAATTCAATAAATTATTTTTAATACTAGTCCTGGACTGGGTGCTTACTCTGTGAATGAGTTACTATAATAAGAGCAGTGGTGAGAGCAACGTCACTAAATGGGTGGAATACCCACGAACACTTGCGCCCGTTCAATCGGGACCCGCGTGGCATTTCTGCATTCAACTTGTCATGTGTGTATGTATGTATTACCAATCAGTTACCCACCACTCAGTTCTCATGTCACCCCTATGTTGTGGGAAGCACCATTATGCAGCTGTCTTGAAACTCATTTTATTTAGTTAACAGTTGGTAACCGGAAAGGCACACTGGTGAAGGCTCATTTCAGGTGTGACCTGGGGTGGGGAAGGTAGTACAGACAGAATTACAACAAAAACATCCAAATGTGTATAGATGAGCAGTCATCACAGATGGGATCAAAGCAAACACACAAGTCAGTTTACAACAGCATGGATACATACAAAGATAGCTGGATGAGCGTACAATACAAAATGTGCACAGTGCCTGTTGGGTTGGATCATGGTGCTACTGGCAGGGATCTCAGTAGATTTTTGTTTGGGTGTGTAGGACAGGCTTTAAAAAGAGGCCAGGCCAAAGTGGGAGTTCCAGAAAATTTCAAGGGTCCCCATTTAAATACATGGGAGCCACGCTCATGCAACAACTACTTGTACTATGAGATACTGTAGAAACACAGGCGCGCTCCATTAGTTTCTATGGGGCATTTTAAACTACATTTATTTTATGTTCCAGAAAGTGAATTCAAACAAATTACAGCCACTACTCAACTAACAAGGGCTTTGTTAGTTGATCAGTGGTGCACGCCCCCCTCCATCTACCAGTGCTCTATAGAATATTACAGTGCAAGCAGTGCGGGGGTGTTACTCTTTCAAGCGACTCCCAGGGCTTGAAAGTGGAGCCTCTCTGGGACTTTTGAAAAAACAATCCAAGAGTCCCGATGCACTAAATGTGAGTGAAGAACATAGGCATCTGTATCCACAGGAGCCCTGTGTTGGGGTACAGAGAACAGACCGGCAGCGAAGGCCAGGGCCCTGTTTTGGGAGTCCTAAGCGGGGAGGAATTAGAGAATGGGGAGAGAGAAGTCAATAAGAGTCAAGATGGGGTTGACAGGTACAGGAAGAGCAGGAACATGCTCATTTTGTTTGCCAAACAAGTGTATTAAGTTCAATGTGAACTATAGGAGGAAGGATGTCTCATGTGTCTGCTTTACTACTTGGGGTTAGCCCTTTCTGTTCTCTCCAGCCTCCCATTTTTTCCTTTTGTAATTACTTCTGTGGCAGATGCATGCAGCAAGTATTATACAGACTGTACATGTAAACAGTTTATTTTGCTTTTGTATGTATCTACTGCGTATGACCTCATTGAAAGTCATTTTCAGCAAGGGTAACCAATGGCCTAAAGGAACCACTCAGAATATGAATAAAATGGAACCTGGCTAAGTGCAGGCCAATCCACAAAATAGTGAGACCTTTCATTAACATGGCCATCTGCAGAGTCAAACTGGACCAAAGCGGTTACTGAGTCTTGAAAAGTAAATGGTGATTCTATAAAATTGTTGTAGAATTTTCAGTGGGAGTGGGTACCTGAACCTTGAGAGTAATGTGGCAAGGTAGAAGAGCCCTAAAGAGTATAGCCAAGTGAGTTTAACTACAGCTGTGCATAGCTGGAAGCAGACATAATACCCGACACACAATGAGTCAAAGCGGAACTAATAGTCTTGTAAATCTCAAGTCGGCTGTGGCAGAAGCAATTTCCTAAGTTGACCGATTGTGTAGTACAAATCAGATTTAAAAGTTAGTTAGTGAGTTTTCTGTTGTTAAGTCCTTATTTCTTTATTTTTATTTATCTACTGTTGATCACCACGGTGTTGCTTTGCACCCTTGCTTGCCCCAACACTAGCACACACCTTTCCATGGGACTTCCAACCCTATAAATTTCCTTTGCAGTGGGGTCATCTCAGGACAGAGACCACCAGGGTACCCACACATAGGTGGCCCTGAGCCTGCGCCTTGAAACCACGGAGTCCTAAGGCATGGGGGTGCTTGGTTTCCCTACCTGAGGATGGCCGAGTGCAATGGGGTCCAGGATGCAGGCACACAGAAATATGATGCCGCTCAGACTTCTGCTGTTGCCCTCCCTTCCCGTGGTACCCCAACTCCAGCCAACCAGGTTCACCCAGGGGCAGTACTGCAGCAGGTGAGCAACCCTCTCTTCCCAGATAAGAGCCTTCATCAAACACTGAATCCTCCTCCCCTCTGGCCATCCTTCAAATGACCAAGGCCTGCTCCAAACCCAGGTCACCGTGTTACAAGTAGTAACTCTGCCGCTTGAGTGGAGGCTAGCCAATTCTGTCCGTTTCAAACTGTTTAAATTTCCCAGTGCTGTTGTATTTCCGCTAATTTGCTGTATATCTTATACATTTCTGGGAGTGCTGTGTTGTAATAATCACAGGTAATTCTTTTTATTAGGCAAGTCTGTGATCTACTACTGGAGAGAACACTACCAAGGGTAAACGTGAATCTGATACAGAGTAGGGGTAAAATTTACCTCAAGCGACTAAGAAGGGTCCTATATCCAACAGCCCTTGTACTGTGTGAGCAAATGCCTGTGATGTGACTCTAAAGGAACAGCCACAGGATAGCTGTAACAAGGTTGGTGACATTGCGAAAAAGTGCATGAGTCAGTCAAACCACCCAGGGCATCTTGGGAGTTGTGTGTGTAACATCTTTTTAATGCATCACTCTTCTGTTGCTTTGCTTCTTCCCCTCCCTTCACGTTTTCCCCCTCTAAAACTGAAAAATGAATATTTTCTCTCACCCTGCTGCACAAAATTCCTCCAATGGCCCCAAGTCAGACCGGTATAAATATTAGCCCATAATTACACAATTGGACTAATTTCCACATGCTAAACTCAACAATGGCACATGTCAGTATCAGTGGTTCAGTAGGTTGCACACTCGCCTCTGAGGCCAGGAGATCAGAGGGCTGTGGTTTCAGTTCCCATCTGGCACTTGGGTTATGTCCAATACTGAAACTGTAGTGCAGCATGAGGGGGTGCTGCACTTCTGAGGTGCCATCTCAGATAAGATGTTAAACCGAGGTCCCATCTGCCTGGATTGGTGGTAGTTCAGCTGCATGCTAAAGATCCTATGGCACTTCTCGAAAGAGTAGAGAATTTCCCGGTGCCTGGCCAAATTTCTTCCATTCACTAAAAATACCACCAACAGCTGTTTCAATTTCAGCTGCTTACCATCTTAACCACCCCTTGGTGCGTCCATGAAAAGGGACTTGAGGCCCAGTGGGCTTACTGGGTCAACAAAATCCAATAAATAAATAGATATACAACTGAAACTATCCTCAATCCAAACATTAATAAAAAACACACACAAAAATAAGAAAAAATTTAGCTTTTAGCCTCATTTTCTTTAAACAATTTCAAGCTACTTTCAGAAAGTCCTGAAACTCCCTTTCTGTATCACGTGACCCTTGCTGACTGTACATATAGACACAACAGCTCCATGATATGATGCTAACACTCCACTTCTCAAAAATCATTCATACCAGTTCTGCAACAGTTTATGTGGACAGGCAGTGCTATAACTCAAACTGCAATGGCTTCAGCTCCAGCAGTCAGAAACTACTGGCAGGAAGAGCAAGGACATGTCCAGCTCAAAAAACAAATGAATAAATTCAGTGGTGTGGCAGTGCAACAGGGGTGGGGTGGGAGTATAACAATGCTGGTTGGGACTACTTTTTATATCAAAGGCTTTCACATTAAAACCTAATTTTTTCTGCTTTTGTGGGTTTTCACAAATATTTCTACACATGATAAAACAATACGATGTTTCAGGGTGTAATTTTGGCTAATAATAATTGCACTCTCCTCTCCTCTCCTCTCCTCTCCTCTTCTGTTCTTAAAGGTACTTGGTGCTAACGCCTCATACCTAACAACTCATGTCAGACGCATGCAATTACTAACCCATAATCAAACAACATGACATGTCCTATTGCTTACGTACCATCCTGTGCAGCACAATTTAAACTCAAAGGGCTCTAGAATACACTATTTTAAAATGATCTCTAATACAGCTTCAGAGCCTAATACCAGTCCTGAAAGCTGCATGCCTTTTACTAAAATGACTAAATTTGAAATTTAACTGCACTTGCTGACAAGTGCCAGTACTACACGAACCCTAAGTATAAAGAATATACCAATCTAAAGCTGGTACTGCAGCAACAGAGCACATCTTGGAGACACAAGTTTTAGTTCAGATCCAGGCTGGCAGGGCCAGGCAAGAGGTGGAAATAACACAGTCGTCAGTCTATGAAATAGGGAAACCCCTGCAAGTCAGTCACAGAATGACATCAACTGCAGAGGTAGCATCGCTCTCTCAGGAGGAAGAAGCTGCAGCAACTATTATGGCTGACTGTCTCCTATCATGCCTTATTCCAAGACTCACATGCCCTGTTTTCTATATTTTGTCTCCAGCCTCCTGCCTACTCTCTCATATGCACACACACACACACACACACACACACACACAAAAGGTACAGTCACTGGTACCCTACAAGACCCCACTATGTTCTACTCATAATGCAGCAACAGGGGCAGTTTAGAGTGACATGCTGTAGTCCTCCTTCCCACAAAAAAAACAGCATAATCAACATCTGTTATGCACCCTCCTTCCATGAACCCAATGAACAAGAGACACAAGGTCACTCCAGAATCCATGACTCTCATATGGCTGTATAGTGCATTGCCACTGGTCAAAAAAAAAAAAAAAAAAAAAAAAAATGGGGCCAAGCCAGAAGAGGAGCTGAACGAACACATTCTTTTGTAACGCCATAACATTTTTAGGCTGGAATGTGTTTTTAATGGAAGCATTCATTGCTGCTGCCCAACTATTTTATGTTGTATTCATCATACATGTATTTTTCTGTATTGTGTTACTTACGATGTGTAAAATGAAAGGCATGGGTTGGAGGGTGAACACCATATCAATAATAGTTTGCTATTGCTACTCATCTCCCAGTACAATCGACTCCTTGCTGACCGATTTTAGAGCAGAACTTGTATCAGCAGAGCAGGAAGTAGTGCATTCATGGGGACCATGGATTGACATGAAGTTGATCAAGATTTTTGTTTAGTCAGAGGATACCACACAACATGGCAAGGAGCACGATGATCCGGCAGAACAAGCGTTCATATTGGCCCATCTTTAGACCCAGTTTCGGGATGGAGATGGGGGAGAATAAGTAGTACCACTACAAAAATAAGTACTGGAAGAATTTATGCAGCATGCGCATGGCTGGGGGTCGGGCTTCGCCAATAACCGAATAATGTTTGAAATAAAAAGTCCGACTAGCGTTTGTTTTGTGTTTTTTTTTTGAATGGAACAGATGGCATACGGACATATAGTCACAAGTTCAATTGGCTATGGTCACAATGGTGTGGTCATATTGCAGGAGGTCACGGGCAAAAAGAAGCCACAGCGACCATTCAGTGGTGACGACCACAGTGGAAAGACAGCGACATTTATGCATGACAATGAACTTGTGTGTTTTTGCAGAAGCTAACTTCAGAACAGTTTATTGCCATGTTTTTAGGCATTAAGACAGAGTAGTTCCAAAGGAATGAGCAGGATTACGTTTTCTTCCGATGCATGTGAGCGTCCCATATAATCCCATCATTTTTTTCAAGGCTGTGATGTCCTTTCTTCCTCATAACCTCCTCCCTCCTGCTGCCTCAGTGAAGTAATTAACATCCTTGGTGTACAGCTGAACCTCTGATTGATTTAAATACTGAATAGCAGCCTGTTCCTGGTATTTGCTTACAATCGCATAATTAGCAAAATGCGTTTTCCGTGTCTCAAATGTTCCAGCACCCCACACACCCTGCATCCATCAACACTGCACCATACTGTGTTCACAATAAAATAACAGTTTCCAATCTGTGTCTCAGAACTCGTTCAGCCAATCAAGACACAGATATTGCCAATCCATTTTATAATCTCTTGATGGCTGGGGAGAAAAGAAATTCTGATCAGCCCTGGCTAGTTGGATCTGCAAGGGCTTCAGTCAGAGTTCATTGAGGTAAGCAGCAAGCCCATAGCACAATGCCAGACTGCCGTAGTTGGGGTGACTAGCTTATTCTTGTCCTCTGCAGTGTGGGTGTGATGGGTATGTGGGTCAAAGGGCTCCGCCTCTGCTCTGGCAGGGGAGGAACCCTTTTCTTGGACTTGCAGTGGGGGTGCTACTGGCTCAGATCCTTTGTGAGACTTACAGTGAGGAAGGGGTGGGGGTTATTGGCTTGGCCGTACAGGGGTGGTGGTGTGGGACTAATGGCTCTGCTTCTTGTCCTGGCACCTGCTGCGGGGGTGTTCTGCTGGTACTTGCAGGGATGAGTGGGGAGAGGTGGAGTAAGTAATGGCTGTAATCTCCTGCTTTCACACCTGTGAAACACATGCTCACATGCTCACACTCACACCTTGGAACATCAAGGGTGGAGGAAAGGATTTTGTTGCTTTTGCTATGACCCAACCCTACTCCAGTGTTGGCAGTTGGCACTACGCTCTGCCTTTCACCACCTGTTCTTCTTCCCTCCCCAAAACTAAATGCAATTTTTTGGGTGCACTACTGTCTTTGGACACTTAGTTTGACAGATGAAAAGTGTTGCACATTGCCATAAAGATCAGAGTCCGCCACAATGCCATACAGATGGAAATACTTTAATAATTTTACTGAATGGTTTTAGGACTGAAGACAACCCTAAAATAAACAAAAGGAAAATCTAGGAGTTAAAAGTATCAGTCAGTGATAACAGACAATTATGAATGGCCTGTTTTCCAAATCACAATGTGTGTTTGGTGCTTGACCAGTGGATCCTATGTGTATGTGATATAGTAGTAAAAAAAGGAATGCAGGAAAAGGCTGACTGTTGAGGTGCGGACCGGGGGAAGACAGAATCCCAACGGGAATGCAAGCAGGGGAAATGGAAGAATAGGGAAAGGGTGGAATGTAGTCATGCTAAATTACAGGAGATTGGGCAATAAAATGCCTGAGCTACAGGCGATGCTAACTGAGGGAGAGTTGGATGTGGCAGAGGTCACTGAGACCTGGGCCACCGCAGGGCATGACTGGGACCTGAACCTGGAGGGTTACACCATGTTCAGGAAGGTCGGAGGTGAGTGAAGGGGAGGAGGGTAGCAATAATAGTCAAAAACTGCATTGACATAGGAGGAGTGGAGGAGGTGGTGGGAACTGTGGAGGCAATTTGTGTCACCTAGATAACAAGGTGGGGCAAGAGAGTAAAATTAGGAGTGGTGTATAGACCACCTGCACTGGCAGAGGAGCTGGAGGAGAGTGTGGTGACAGATGTTGGGAGACACTTCAGATTGAGCAGGGGAAGGGGGGTGGTGGTGTTGGGGGAATTAAACATGCCATGAACAGACTGGGAGACTATGAAATCCTCGGTGGCCATGGAACAGAGGTTGTTGGATGTCTTTCCGGATGCATTCCTAACTCAACAGGTGGTGGAACCGACCAGGGAGGCGTGGATACTGGATGTGGTCCTGTTATACAGTGACCCGATTGGGGCCTTGGAGGTAAGGGACCCATTGGCGGTGAGCGACCAAGCCATGGTCTGGTTCTGCCTGAACCTAGGAGGGGTACAAGGCTGCACAAAGACAGAGGTAACTGAGTTCAGGGTGGCGGATTGCAAGGAAATGGGAATAATCCTTAAGGACCACTTGGATGGGATTTGGCAAGACATGGATGCTGACAGTAGGTGGGAAATCATCAGGAGGAGGTGCAGGATGCTGAAAGCACCTGCGCAAGAGTAAGACAAAAATGCAGTAGGGCACAAAAACACTGCTGGTGGACCAGGGAGATTCAGGAGGTGGTGATGGGAAAGAAGGTGGCCTATAGGCAATACTAGTGTGCAAGGAGTGAAAAGGATAGAGGGGAGTACTAGCTGATGTACAGAAGGGACACTATGGTGGTGAGGGAGGCTGAAACAAGTAAGGAGCAGAACCTGGCCAGGGAAATTAGGAGATGGAACAAGGGGTTATTTAGAAACACTGGGGAAAAATGCAGTGTGAAGGTGCAGATTAGCAGGATTAAAACAGGGTAGGGATGAGAACAAGACACGGGGTAGCAGGCTGAGGTACTAAACGAGTTCTTTGCCTCATTTTTAAACAAGGAAAATGGGGGGGCTGAATCATACATGGGAGGAGACGGGGAAACTGAGTTTGGGGATGCCCCTTACTGATAGGCAGGTCTGGGGAGAGGGTGGGGCATCACTGGCAGGTGGGGGGAAGGCAAAGCAGGGGGACGAGGTAGTGGAGGTGCAAAGCATGGCAGAGAGAGTGGGGAAAGCCATCGGGTCCCTTAAGATGGATAAAGCACCAGGGACGGATAAACTACATCGCAGAGTTGTGAAGGAACTGGCGGATGTCCTGGCAAAACCCCCTGGAGGAGATCTTCAGACTCTCTGTGGACAGGGTGGGTGCCCCAGCACTGGAAGGTAAGGCATATAGTGCCTATCCACAATAGGGGATCAAGGGAGGTGGCAGGGAACTACAGGCCCATCAGCCTGACATCAGTGGTGGGCAAGGTGACAGAGGGCATTGTCAAGTAGAGACTGGGGGGAACTGGTAAAGTTGGGGTGCATGAATGATAGACAGCATGGATTCGTCCCAGGAAAATCGTGTCAGACAAACCTTGTGGAGTTCTATAACTGGGTGATGAGTGCCTCAGACCTGGGTAGACCAGTGGACATCCTCTTTCTTGACTTCAGCAAGGCATTTGACTCTGTTCCTCATTCTAAGCTGGGAGAAATGGGGGTGGGGAACAAGATGATCAGATGGTAGGCAATTGGCTCCAGTTTCAGACATAGAGGGTTGTGGTTGGCGGAATAGTCTCATCACCAAGGAGGATCATTAGTGGTGTTCCTCAGTGATCAGTCCTTGGGCCACTCATGTTCAATGCCTACATCTCTGACATAAGGAAGGGTATCAGGAGTGAGATGAGTATCTTTGCGGATGACTCAAAACTGGGGGATGTGGTGGATGGGGAGGAGGAGGTTGGCCCTACACGGGACCTGGAGGATATGGAAAGGTGGTGTAGACAGTGGAAGATGAGGCTCAATGCAGGGAAATGCAAGGTACTGCACCTGGGAGCAAGAAACCAGGGACAAGTGTACACCCTGAGGGGGTAAATGCTACAAGTCGCGATGGCTGAGAGGGACATAGAGCTGGTGGTGGATGTCAAGATGAACAACTCGGAGACTTGTAGGAGGGCAGCGGCAAAGGCCAACAGGATGCTTGGATCCATCGCTAGGGGGATCACCACTAGAAGGAGGGAAGTGATACTCACTGTATAACTGCTTGGTGAGGCCGCACCTCAAGTACTGTGTGCAGTTTTAGAGCACACATTTAACGAAGACATTGAACTCCTGTAGAGGTCCAGAGGAGGGCAAATAAAATGATTTGGGGGCTTGGGGATAGGACCTATGGGGAAGGCTCGAATAGCTAAATATGTACACATTGGAAGAAAGGACGGGAGGACATGATAGAGGTCTTCAGGTACATAAAGGGGTAAATAGGGAGGAGCAGTCAGGGTGCTCCAAAAAGGAGGGGGGGACTGCAGAGCATAGGTGGAAGCTGGAGGAGATTCATGGGAGAAAGGAGGAGGTGCTACTTCACTGAGAGGGGCTGGAGCCATGGAATCGTTGCCTAGGGGCTGGTGGAGGCACAGATGGTGGAGGGGTTCAGGAGGGGTGGGACAGGTACAGGGAAGGGTTCTGGAAGCAACATCCAGTGCAGCAAGATTATACAGGACTGGGAAGGGAGAAGCCAGAGCGGGGGGGGGGGCAGCAAGGTCAGTTACCAGGGTGTGTGCTGACCAAACGAGCAGACACGAAAGACCGTTAGGGTTATTCTGCTGGCATTTTAGTATTTAGTTGTGCACGACCTTAGAGTGGTACTCGACAACGGGCTTTGCCTCCATTATTAGGTGTCGGCAGTCATTAAGTCAGCCTTTCATGACTGTAGGAACACTGCCAGTCTCAAACACCTGGTTCCGTCTAACGATGTGCCTGTGTTGGTGCATGCCTTTATGACATCTCACCTTCACTAGTGCAACTCCATTTAATTAGGGCTTACTGGGGTTGATATCCGCCGCTATAGTTGGTGCATAACGCTGCTGCTCGACTGTTGACAGGGGTGTCTAGAAGATCGCATATCACACCTGTGTTACGCAATCTCCACTGGATGCAGAGACAGTGGGGATCACCTTAAGGTCGGTTGATTGACCTACAAAGTCATAAATGGACTTGGTACTGATGACTTGAAAGAGCTCTGACTCCCTACAACACTGTGCGACACCTCCGTTTGATGACAAGGGGTTAATTTAGGAAATGATTTTAAATTCTGTAAAGAGCATTGGAGCTTGAAGGCACTCAATAAAGTTCATTATTATTAAACATGTACCAGGATACAGATTAAGGAGATTAGAGTAAAGAGACCACGTTGACTGAACAGGGAGTGATAGAGGGGATGAGGGCAAAAGAGTGGCATAAAAAGAAGCTTATAATGATGGGGAAGGAGGAGGACAGGAGGAGTACACTAAATGGTCTAGGAAGTGACTGAGAGGGTAAGAGGTGAAGAACACAAGGAACTCAGATTAGCTCAGAGAATAAAAAGAGGGGAGAAAGACTTTGTTAGATATGTCAGGCAGAAAAGGAAGTGCAGGGACAGTATAGTGAGGATAAAAAGGGAGGAGGAGTGAGTGGAAAGGGGTGAACAAATGGAAGCACTGAACAAATACTTATGCTCAGTGTGCACAAAGGAGAAGAAGTGCATTACTACCCTGGTCTGGGAGGAGGGGGAGTGGTGCGGGGTGAGGTAATGGACTGCAGCAGAGAGGGGAGCATAGTTATGGAGGTGCTGCTGGCACTGAAAAAAAAAATACCACTTGGGACAGATGGCATCCACCACAGGGCACTGTGGGAGCTGGCAATGGTTCTAGTGGAACCACTGGAAGGCTGGTTCAACACATCCCTAGAAATGAGAGAGGTACCTCAGGACTGGAGAATGGCCCATGTGGTACCGTTACATATGAGTAGTCCAAGGGATGAGACAGAGAAATATAGGCCTTTGATTCAATAACCTATGGGCGACTAGGCGTGAAGTTGTCCGTGGTGGGAGTGAAGACAAAGATGGAATGTTGGATCTCAGACTAGCTTAGGGGTAAGAGAAAATGGGTGGTGTTGGAGGGGGAGACCAGAGCCTAGAACTGGGACGAGCGTGGTGCCACAGGGCTCTGCGCTGGGTTCTGCTCTGGTCGGGTAATTCATCTCAGACATTGTGCAGGGTGTGGTGAGCAAGATTAGTCTCTTGTCCGATGACACCAAAATGGGTGCAGTAGTGGACCATGCAGAGGAATGGATGCTAATACAGAGGGACTTAAGCAAGCTGGAGGAATGCTCAGAGAAGTGGCAGCTGAGGTTCCATGTGGAAAAATGTAAGGTATGGCATTCTTGGGATAGGAAACCAAGGACAGAATAATGGCTGGGGGGGGCAAGCTACGGATCACCACGGAGGAAAGGGACATGGGGGAATTGGCAACAGGGAGCATGAACAATAGTACACAATACAGGAGAGCGGTGGCGAAGGAAAAAAAGATGATGGGGTGCATAGCATGGGGAATCACATCCCGGTGTAGGGAGGTGATCTTGACCCTCTACGGGTAACTGGTGAGGCCACACTTGTAGTAGTGTGTGCTGTTCTGGATGCCGTACATGAGACGGAATGTCAATTGGATGGAGTGAGGGCAGCAGAGGGTGACGAGGAAGAGTCTGAGGTTGGAGGGAATGGACTATGAGCTATGGCTAAAGGAAATGAATATGTACACACTGGAAGAGAGGTGTGATGGGGGGACATGGTGGACAACTTCAAGTACTGGAAGGGTATCAGCAAAGGGGAGGTGGAGAGGGTGTTTAAAGTAAGGTGCAGGTGGGAAACTAGGGGGCATGGGCTAAGAATAGAGGGAGGGAGATGAGAAGGCATTACTTCACAGAGAGAGTGGTGCTGAGGTGGAACGCACTAGCAGAAGGGGAAATGTCAAGCAAAATGTGGATTCTTTTAGGAATGCTTGGGACAGAGTACAGGGTGGGCATGTAGGACAATAAAGGAGGTCAGGAGATGGGCAGCTTGCTGGGGGTCTAGCTGAGCCAATCGACAAGACTTTGATAGACCAGTAGGTTTGTTCTGATGGCACTTTCATATCTTCATATGTTCATATAATCATGAAATCATGAAATCAATACAGCGGGAGAGAAAACTCAACGGTGGCTAACTACAAATCACGGTTAGAAGCAACACCTTGCAGTGGAAAGCATTACAATGCATATAGTGCAACCACAACCACATCACATTACACGCACTCTTTATGCTGATAATTGAGTTTCTTGGTGCACTGAAAACAGAAACACATGTCTGCACAACTCTCCTTCTCCTGTTAGTAATGGTAGCACCATGCTTGGAAAAACAATGTAATCTCTTTTATTTTGGAGCATCAACTGGATAATCTACCATTAACACATAGTAGCATTCCAACAATGAATTTAAAATTTGCACATCCTGTATATGACACATGGACTTAGCACACAAAAAAATGGACAAGTGATAAAGTGCTGAAGCTGTGCTAATAAAGTTCCGAGCTGTATGTGTAAACAAGGGCTGGGATGTCAAAGTCTGCAAAAAAACACCAAGAACATGAAATGGGCACTTTACTTGAAATATATAAAGTTTGCACAAATGAACTTCATTGTTCAGTGGGCAAAACAATTCATCTGGTTTAATATTAAGCTGGCCATTCATTTGCACTGTTTGAGTGCTGTAGTACTCAATCTTGCAGTGTCAGTGGCTCAGTGGGTAGCACACTCGCCTCTGAGGCCGGAGATCAGAGGGCTGTGGGTTCAGTTCCACATCTGGCACGGTTAATATCCAGTACTGACACTGTAGTGCAGCATAAGAGGGTGCTGCACTTCTGAGGTGCCGTCTTTCAGATGAAGACGTTAAACCAGAGGTCCCATCTGCCTGGATTGGTGGTAGTTCGGTGGATGTTAAAGATCCCATAGCACTTATCGAAAAGAGTGGAATTTCCCGGTGTCCTGGCAAATTTCCCTCATTCACTAAAATACCACCAACAGCTTAATCTGGTTCAAGGTCAGTTGGCATTCATCTGTATCCCCTCCCGGGTCGTGCCTGAAAATAGGCAGGATTTGTCTAGTACTACCGGTCAACAAAAGCTAAATAAATAATAAATCTTAGTGTGATCATTATGTTTGACATATACAAGATGTACTCATATTTTCAAATACACCCTTGAATGATATTATGTGTAAACTGAGATGATCCATTTGGAAGAGGAAAAAAAAAAACAAACAAAGGGAACAATATGTATCAACCTTGGGACTTGTAATACTAACAATTGTGGGAGGAGTTGTACCTGTGAACATTGCATTGCAGACCATGCTCTTGAAATACTATGCACAATGTTATAGCTTCAGTATTAGTGGATTTCATTCATGCTCAGTCTTTACAAATAGAAAAATACCCACTTGCGGTAGGTAATGTATTTAACAAGATGACTCATTCTAAGATTTCAGGCTGGCAGTATGGCGAGAGGTTAGTGAAAGCGAGGTGTGAACAACCTTGGTACATGCGGCGAGACTAGACTTGAGTTTGATTCTCAAAACCTTCACTTGCATACTGTGTGACTCTGAGCAGTGATCCAAGGTGCGCCCATGAAAACAGGGACTTGTGCCTGAGTGGGCCTTTCCTGGTTACCAAGCAGTAAAAAAAAAAAAAAGAATGAGGCATCCTGGGACTTGGCAGGAACAAAGAGAAAACATAGGATATAGTTTCAAGCTAAGGCTAGGGTGGCAAACCCGATCTGCCCATTTTTTCACTTTATGTGCAAAAACCGGCATGAAACCAGAATATATAAGCGCTGGCAACACCTCCGACTTTTCACACAGCATTTAGTTGTGAATTTCTAATGCAGGCTTGCAGCACAACACTTACACCCACTTGAAAGAAGACTGTTTTGCATCTCTCTTTGAATGTCACCAAGCGGCATCAATCAGAAGAAAAGAAAGGAATAAAAAGCAGATCAATGTAACATTGGCATTCTCAGAACATACTTGGTAGGGTAGTCAGATGTCTCTGTCAGGTCCACCATCACACCCTTTCCAAGGGTGTAATAACCAGTTGCCTGAGTATGGCATCACAGTAGTTCTGATGCAGCACCTGCACCACTGCTGTGGACGTTCCGTGGAATGCCTATCTTGGATCCCGTCATCAATTTTGTTTTGAAGAACTGGACACATTATACCAGGTGGGTAGGTTGTCTCCTGTGCCCCCCACACACACACACACACTCTCTCAGGCTCTCTCTCTCTCTCTCTCTCTGGCCGTCCTCTCACTCACCCACTCACTGCTGAATATCATTGTTGATACCATAACGTTGAGGCACTGCCTCCATGACAAACATTACAATAAAGTGTCAGGGCACCGATTATTGATTGACAAGTGCTGAGTGCACTGTATTGCTGGTTAGGAAATAAATTGAGCTGTTCCTCTAAAGTATTCTAAAATAGAGAATGGCAAATTAGGTGTTGCATATTCTCATATACCTTGTTTTAAGCTCACTCCACCTCGAGGAGCATCTGTCAGTGTCCTTACATCTGTACTGTCAAGCTATTATAGCATATATTGTGTTTTAATTTCTGTTCTGACTGCTGACAATACATGGGCTGCTGGTTCTCACTTGGAACTTGGTTTTGTTGTGTAAAAATTTACACAGCGAGTCAGTCTCTAGCTCTCACAGTGATTGCATGCACTTTTTTATAGAAATGAACCAATAGCTGATGGTGGTATTTCATGACCTCAATGCCACAGTCGCTGTGAATGATGATCCCTCACTTCCCTTACTTGACTAAAACTAATGTAGGTGATAGCGCTAGTATCAGACGGCAAATGGCAGTCGAGAACACTGTAGTAAGATCACTTTCAGTGCAATGATGCGTACATGCTGATAATGCCGTATATTAGCAAAAAGTCCATGTAAACCCCACATAGCATGGCGATCGTTTACACACAATGTAGCACAACTTTTTGCTAATAGACATGTTCACAACAGTCGCACTAGTGAAGCCCTGATGTATTTTTAAAAAATAACATAACAATCAGTGCATGGGCGATGCATATCAACAGTAAATAAAGCTGCCCAACTTTTTGATCATAGTAATTTTGGCATCCGTGGAAGTAGTGAAGCATCAGGTAGCGGTTCCGCATTATTGCCGTAGTACTGCTAATGCAGTGTGCTGTAAACTGCATAAATAGCCCAAAATGTGATAGCCATACAATGTATTAGTAAAGCGACGAGGTTACAGTAAGTCACGGTGCAGAAGGTAATGCATGATTAACTTTTGCAACATTAAATAAAGTCCTTTGAAACCAGACAAAGCATGGAGCTCTTTTTTAGCCTTACACATAATGTAGCACAACAGTTTGCTATTAGTCATTTTGTCAAAATTGAAGCCGTTATGTATCCAGCTTGCTGCATTCTTTCAGTCGTACTGGTAATGCAGTGTGCAAAACTACCTAAAATTGCACAAAATGTCACAGATCATAGATGGCACATAAGTGCCAAGCGAAAAAAAAATCAAATGCATGAGATGGACAACGAAGCAACAAGTGGAATTCAGATGATTAAAGTGCCTTCAGTCACAGGAACTCACCTCCAGGCAATCTAGCAGGAACCACAGGAGTACAGTGATTGACTCAACACGGGAAGATTTAAGGGCTGGTAATGCTCGAGCACAGGTGTGAGGAGAATTTATATGCATGCTCCTGCAATCGTGAGTGTGTCGTATCTTCGGGTGGGTTGGAACAACGGTGAGGGCGGTTTGCTAGAGGACCGAGAATAAATGCTAAAATCAGCAAAATACTGACAAGGGAAAACTTAAAAAAAAAAAATAAACACATAATAACAGACTAGATGGACAGCCCGTTATGATACTGACACAATTTAATTGCCACAATGACCAAACCAAAACGATATAGAAACTCTGACAGTGCCTCTTTAAATCCAGAGTCTTTTATTGCTGTGTCCCATTGGCTGCAGTCAGCCCCAGGAGCACTTGGATTGGCTCCATATAGCTCTGCACTGTTAATGTTTGATTATATTGTGCTTGATTATGTTTTCTGTTAAAACTGTCTTGTTTGCATTATATAGCTGAAGTTTTATGATGTATTGTAAATGCCTGTAATGTGTTCCTCATAAGACCAATAGTGATCTCACCTCAGACCTTTGAAACCCCGCCCTCACCTTTTTACGCTACTATTGTGTTTTAAATAGCCCAGTTATTGTTCACTCAGACTTGGAGGCACCATCCCTAACATTTTGGTCTGCAACATCCCCCCCCCGTTTAAGCCAGTATGCATTTCATTTTAGCCCCTTGAGCAGCCCACCCCCTCTAACTTTCTTATTTAATTCTTCTCTGCCTTTTCTTTCCAGGTAGTCAGAGAGCCACAGCCATTGTTCTGTGATGTACCTGACCTGCCAGACTGCCACCCACAGTCCATGTCTGAAGCCACCAGCCCCTCACAGAAACACAGGTACATACTTGCCCTCAGGGAATGATTATCTCCAGAAAGGGAGCCCTTTCTGCCAATTTTTGCTTTCTTTATATGAGGACAATTGTCTCTGGGTTTAAATCCAGAGTCTTTTACTGCTGGGGCCCACTGGCTGCAGTCAGCCCCAGGAGCACTACGACTGGCTCCATATAGCTCTGCACTGTTAATGTTTGATTATATTGTGCTAGATTATGTTTTCTGTTAAAACTGTCCTGTTTGTATTTCATAGCTGTAGTTTTCTGATTGAATGTAAATCCCTGTATTGTGTCCCTCATAAGACCAGTAGCGATCTCAGTTCAGTCCTTTTGAAACCCACTCTTCACCTTTTTTTGCTAGTATTGTTTGTTTTAAATAGCCTTCTTATTGCTCACTCCGACATGGAAGCACCTTGCCTATCATTTTGGTCTGCAGCACCCCACTCCGTTTAAGCCAGTCTGCATTTCTTTTTTAGCTTCACCTTTGACCCCTCCCTCTGGCCTTCTTAGCTAATTCTCCTCTGCTTTCTGCTTTCTCCTTCCAGGTAGTCTGAGGATGCACTGTGCGGTTCTCTGATGAACCTGGCCTGCCCGAACTACCACTCACAGTCAGGTCTGAAGCCACCAGCCCTCACAGAAACATTGTTAAGGACTTGCCCTCAGGAACTGATTACCTCTTGGAAGGGAGCCCTAGCTACCAATTTTTGCTTTCTTTTCATTAGGACAGTTGTCTGGGTTTAAATCCAGAGTCTTTTACTGCTGTGTCCCATTGGCTGCAGTCAGCCCCAGGAGCACTTGGATTGGCTCCATATAGCTCTGCACTGTTAATGTTTGATTATATTGTGATAGATTATGTTTCTGTTAAATCTGTCTTGTTTGTATTTTACAGCTGAAGTCTTCTGATTTAATACAAATGCCTTTATTGTGTTCCTCATAAGATGAGTAGTGATCTCAGCTCAGGCCTTTAAACCCCCCCTTCACCTTTTTACGCTAGCATTGTGTTTTAAATTGCCCTGTTATTGCTCACTCGGACTTGGAGGCACCTTGCCTAACATTTTGGTCTGTAACACTTCTGTTTAAGCTAGTCTGTGCATTTCTTTTCAGCTCCATGGGCAGCCCACCCTCTGACTTTCTTATTTAATTCTCTTCTGCCTTCTCCTTCCAGGTAGTCTGAGAGCCACAGCTGTGGCTCTCTGATGAATCCAACCTGCCTGATTGCCACCCACAGTCCAGGTCTGAAGCTACAAGCCCCTCACTGAAATGCAGGTGTGGTCTTGCCCTCAGGGACTGATTATCTCCAGGAAGGGAGCCCCAGCTGCCAGTTTTTGCTTTCTTTACATGAGGGAAGTTGTCTTTGGGTTTAAATCCAGAGTCTTTTACTGCTGTGACCCACTGGCTACAGTCAGCCCCAGGAGCACTTGGATTGGCTCCATATAGCTCTGCACTGTGAATGTTTGATTATGTTGTCCCAGATTATGTTTTCTGTTAAAACTGACTTGTTTGTATTTTATAGATGAAATTTTCTGATTTAATGTAAATGCCTGTATTGTGTTCCTCATAAGACCAGTAGTGATTTCAGCTCAGGCCTTTGAAAAAAAACCCTTCACTTTTTATGCTAGTAATGTGTTTTAAATAGCTCTGTTATTGCTCACTCAGACTTGGAGTTAGTTTGCCTAACATTTTGGTCTGTAACCTCCCCCGTTTAAGCCAGTCTGCATTTCATTTCAGCTTCCCAAGCAGCCCTACCCCCTCTCACATTCTTATTTAATTCTCCTCTGCCTTCTCCTTCCAGGTAGTCTGAGAGCCACAGCCGTGGTTCTCTGATGTACCTGACCTGCCAGACTGCCACTCACAGTCCAGGTCTGAAGCCACCAGCCCCTCACAGAAACAAAGGTACAGACTTGCCCTCAGGGACTGATTACCTCCAGGAAGGGAGCCCCAGCTGCCAATTTTTGCTTTCTTTGCATGAGGACAGCTGTCTCTGGATTTAAATCCAGAGTCTTTTACTGCTGTTGCCCACTGGCTGCTGTCAGCTCCAGGAGCACTCTGATTGGTTCCATATAGCTCTGCATTGTTAATGTTTGATTATATAGTGCTAGATTATGTTTTTTGTTAAAACTGACTTGCTTTTATTTTATAGCTGAAGTTTTCTGATTTAATGTAAATCCCTGTATTGTTTTCCTCATAAGACCAGTAGTGATCTCAGCTCATACCTTTAAACCCCTCCTTCACCTTTTTACGTTAGTATTGTGTTTTAAATAGCCTTGTTATTGCACTCTAGACATGGAGGCACCTTGCCTAACATTTTGGTCTGCAAAACCCCCCCCCCCATTTAAGCCAGTCTGCATTTCTTTTTAGCTCCATGCACAGTCCCACCCTCTCTGGTATTCTTATTTAATTCTCCTCTGCCTTCTCCTTCCAGGTAGTCTGAGATGCACAGACGTGGTTCTCTGATGAACCCAACCTGCCAGACTGCCACCTGCAGTCCAGGTCTGAAGCCACCAGCCCCTCAAAGAAACACAGTTATGGACTTGCCCTCGGGGACTGATTAGCTCCCGGAAGGAAGCCCTAGCTGCCAATTTTTGCTTTCTTTTCATGAGGAAAGTTGTATCTGGGTTTAAATCCAGAGTCTTTTACTGCTGTGGCCCACTGGCTGCAGTCAGCCCCAGGAGCACTCTGATTGTCTTTATATAGCTCTGCACTCTTAATGTTTGATTATATTGTGATAGATTCTGTTTTCTGTTAAATCTGCCTTGCTTGTATTTTATAGCTGAAGTTTTCTAATTTAATATAAATGCCTTTATTGTGTGCATCATAAGACAAGTAGCGATCTCAGCTCAGGCCTTTGAAAACCCCCTTCACCTTTTTACGCTAGTATTGTGTTTTAAATTGCCCTGTTTTTGCTCACTCAGACTTGGAGGCATCTTGCCTAACATTTTGGTCTGCAACACCCTTCCCCCACTGTTTATGCCAGTCTGCACTTATTTTCAGCTCCTCGAGCAGCCCAACCCCCTCTGACTTTCTTATTTAATTCTCCTCTGCCTTCTCCTTCCAAGTAGTCTGAGAGCCACAGTCATGGTTCTCGGTCGAACCCAACCTGCCAGACTGCCACCCGCAGTCCAGGTCTAAAGCCACCAGCCCCTCACAGAAACACAGGTATGGATTTGTCCTCAGGGACTGATTACCTCCAGAAAGGGAGCCCTAGCTGCCAATTTTTTTGCCCACTCACTCACACCCCTGGTCCTGATTAAATACACATAAACCCTCCCCAGCTTTCTAGCTCACTCCTACTGGCTATAGCCTGCCACGCCTCATTGGTTATCTAGGCCTTAAATTTCAATGGTCCCCCATCTTCCCACAGGAACCACTCATTTCCCTGGTCCTCTCATGGAACTGTTGTAAATCCTTTGTTTATTACTGGTAAAAGGAAATATCTCCATGTTAAGAATGCCATCTACGCCTATCATTCTTTGTAGTTGCCTTATTTAACTAAGTTATGTTGTACCCAAAATTTTGGTTTGTGACTCAGACAAAGGCCATTTTCTCTCCTCTATCATCTACCAAGATGTAGCCTCCCACATTAGACCATGGCATCCTACATCAGGGATGTCTTCTCTATGGTCATGCCCCTCCTGCCACCAGACCATAACTATAGAACACGTGCAATTCCCAAGGATGGTATCGGCCCTATCAGTTCTTTATGTTTTGTCCCTAGCAAATAGCAATCCTGCCCTTAACATAGCACCGCTAAACCAATGTATGCTAGAAGGAGTAACAAAAGACTATTTGGCAGGCTAAGGCACAACCTTAATAAACTACTACTGCTTCTCCTACTCTGTTCAGGAAATGTTGAATTAAACCCAGGCCCACGTATTTCTCTGGACTCCCTTGTGGACCTCCCTCAATATAAAGGGATTAGCTTTCTCCATATCAATGTCTGTAGTTTGCTAAAGAATATTGACTTTATACAGACCTGGGCTCTACATGCATCTCCTGATTTCTTCATGATAACTGATTCCTGACTCACTCCCTTGACCCCGGACAAATCTATCAATGTACCCGGATATATCATCTACCACTGTGATAGACCAACTAGAGGGGAGGGGTTGCAATATATGTCAAAAGCAAATTCACAGTCACAGTCTTTGACTGTACCTCAAAGGCTAAAGAATTTGAATGCCTGGCTCTAAAATTATCACTTTCCCATGAGAAATCACTCTTTATGGCAGCATGCTACTGACCGCCGTCTGGTGGCTGGGCACTTCTGCCACACCTTCATAACCTTCTTGACTCTGCTAATACTGAGTGTATTCTAATGGGGAATTTCAATCTAAATTGGAATGATGACAGCTCTAAGAAATTGAAGGGTCTGTGCAATGTTAATGGTCTGTTAGAAATGGTGACTGCTATAACCAGACCTAACAGAAAAAACTCTGAGCACAGCACTCTCCTGGACCTTGTGCTTGTAAACAAACCTCACAATATCTCACATACTGGGGTATTCTTCAATGATATAAGTGACCATTGTGCTACTGCCTGCATCAGACATCCTTCCCAAATAAAAACGGCCTCCAAATTCAAAATGAAAAGATGCCTGAAAAAGTTCTGCCAGTACACTTTCCTAAAAGATCTAATCAACATTTGTTGGCAGGATTTATATCTAGCTCCCACCTTTAATGAGTCATTTAACATCTTTCACAGTCTCTTACTGGGGCTAATAGACAAACACGCCCCACTAAGACTGATCAAATCAAAAAATAAAACTCCTGGCTGGTTCTCTCCCATCCTGAAGAAAACACTTAGGGATAGGGACTACTGGTGGAAAAAAGTGAGGAAATCCCACCTGGAGGCCGATTGGTTAGCATTCCATACCACTAGGAATGCTTGTACCAAGCTAATTAGGTCAGAAAAGCTAGGTACTTCCAAAAAGAACTAGAAGACAATAAAAATAACTCTGCCAACTTTTGGAACATCCTCAAAGAAGTTGAAGGTCAGTCCACTGCAACACCCCTTCCAAACAAAATTGTGTCTGATGGTACCACCTATACAGACAAAGCTGATATACTAGAGAAGTTTAATGATTACTTTGCCACTGCAGGGCTTGTCTTTGACACCTCACCTATCAGCAAACTTAGCCCGGCAAGACACTACAGTGTTGGCTTCACTGATAACCACAACCATAACCAACCACATCCTACCCCCTTCAGCTTTCTCACAATTACATTCAAGCAAGTGGAAGACCTCCTCCTTTCTCCGGATACAAAAAAAGAGTGTGGGTGCAGATAATATTGAACTGTACTTCCTAAAACTTGGGCATACTTATCTGACCACCCCCATTACACACTTATTCGACACCTCTCTGATTCAAGGTGAGCTACCTGTCTCATGGAAAACTGCCTACATCCTACCATTATTCAAGACTGGGAATCCGAGTGATCTGAACAAATACTGGCCTATTTCTATACTATCTGTCCTCTCTAAATTACTTGAAAAAACTGTCAACATCCAACTTAGAGAACATTTGGATTCACAAAAGTTGCTAAACCGGGCTCAGTCCGGCTTCAGAGCCAAACATAGTACGGTATCGGCTCTTGCCAAAGTAATTACAGACTGGCAAATGGCCTTGGACTCTAAGAACCATGTCTTTGCCCTCTTCCTTGATATAAGTAAGGCCTTCGATATTGTGGATCATACCATCATGCTTACTGCACTGAGTAACATCAGACTTGATAGTTCTGCCATTAAATGGTTCACTAGCTACCTAACCAATAGGTTACAAAAAGTCAAAGCCATAGGAGATCTGTCCCCACAAAAAGCCTTGTTACAAGGAGTCCCACAAGGCTCCATCCTGGGCCCTGTCCTCTTTACAATATACATCAATAATCTGGACTGGCAGCTGGGCACTGCCAATGTGTACTTATTTGCAGATGACACTGTTCTCTATACCACAAATCCATCCTTAGATTTGGCCCATGAGTACTTACAGAAAGACTTTGTCACCCTCCAATACAACCTTCCTACTCATAAGCTCCTCCTCAATGCCAAAAAGACTAAAGCCATGATTCTCTCACCAAAGTCTACTTCCAGATGTTCACATATCACACAGATCCGAACACTCTTAGATGAACCCTTTGAAGTAGTTGATACCTTTAAATACCTAGGGTTCTGGCTGGATAACAACCTCAACTTTCTGTGCCACTTAAATGAAACCTCAAAGAAACTAAGACAGCGATTAGGTTTATTCTATTGCATTAAACACCTACTTACATTAGAAGCCAGAATGAGACCAGTACAAACTACATTCCTACCTATACTGGACTACGCTGACTTCCTTTACAGTCATTGCCCATCAACGATGCTAAACAAACTGGACACCCTTTACCAGTGGGCTTTAAGATTTATCCTAAATGTACCCCGTGGTACACATCACTGTCATCTATACCAGGTTTCAGGATGGACCTCACTCTCTACTAGGAGAAAAAGGAATGCTCTCCTCTGTTTTTTTAGAGAATGATCTGATAACCTCCCTGCATACATCTCGAACCTCTTCAAACAGGCTAAAGGTTCCTATGGCTTGAGATGCTTCCCCATAATCTGCTTCCAGATTCCTAGAGTGAAAACTACCCTTGGCTCAGCAGCAATCAACTTCTCACTTCCATCACTTTGGAACACTATGCAAGACTCATTAAAATTATTCTCACTTCCAAGCATTTTCACATTCAAAGCTCTATTAATGGATTATCTGAAGGAATAATGCAACTGTTTCAGACGCCGATGACTCCTAAGCCCCGGGTGCCACTCTCAAATCCTATGCCTAAGTATCTCATCCACCCCACATTCCTAACAACAGAAACCTAGGACCTACAAGCTTAGTTCCCTTAATCCAAGATGGCCCTGCCTATTCTCTACCTTTTACCTATTCTGGCCTCCCTCTTGGTTGCCTACTCTTTCACCCCAGTTTCTACCCTATTCCTTAATACCTCCTTATTTTTTATCATTTAGGTATGAACTCTTACTTAGCGGAGACTATATGGGATTGTTGTCTCTTCTCATTCCAGTAAAGCTTATCATTATGTACCTTTGCATGTTAATTATGTTGACCGGTATGTATAAGCCCATATTGACCAGCACCTTCACAATGTTTTTTTTTGTTTTGCACCGCTGTCCACCATAATTGCAATCTTATGAAGTGTACTGTATTGTATTCTTGCCCAGGACCACCTTGAAAATGAGCTTGCTCAATGGTGCTTCTGCCTGGTTAAGTAAAGTGATTGATTGATTGATACACTAGCGCAGACCTAAACAAACCAGGCTAAGCAGTGAAGTACATCACTCAGTTAGAGGGAGAAGATAGCAGAATCAAGTGCAGTCACAGGCAGAGTTAGATTTAAAATGATCCTACAGGGACCTTCTAAAAATGTGGTGGGAGGTGATACAATGAATAGCCACTGGGAGGGCATTTCATAACCTGAGTGGACAGACAACAAAGGCCTGGTCCCACATAGCAGTGTTGGTTTTTTGGAACAAAGTACACAGATGAGTTATTAGACCTGAGGAGGTAAGTCAAGTTAACAGTCCTTAGTTGCTCCACCAAGACAGGAGAAGTGGCAGTTCTGGCAACTTTATCAATAAAACAGCTCAAAGCAAAACTATGGTTGTTCCCTGGAGATAACCAGTCTAATTTATTATATAGTTCACAATGATGAGTGGGACAACAGGCAGAGAGGGCAAACCAACACGCATTGTTATAAGCAACATCCCACTTTGAAAGAGTGGACTTAGCAGCATGAGTGAATTAAGGAGTCCATAACTAAGGATGGAAAGGAGCAGTCTTCTCACCAGGTCAAGATGCGCAGCTGTCATGAGAATGCATTTGGCCCCATAGCCTAAGCCCAACTTGTAATTTACTGCCTTACATACATTGCAGATTTGCAGGGAGAGGTTTAGCTGAGGACCAAAAGTGACTCCCAGGTTAGAGTCAGTAACCATCACAGAGGATCCATCAACACTAGTGATATCCAGGGGTTCAGAACAAGCTCTCATTTTGGCTTGAGAACCAAAACGCACAGCCTGTGTTTTCCTAAGAATAAGGACTAATTTATTTGACAAAAAGTCAAGATTATATTTGGCAAAAGTCAGCCTTTAAGTGACAGTTAATGATGTTGATGTCCTGAGAAATGATTAATAGCACCAGGTCATCAGCATAAAGGGCAGAGCTACAATGGGCTGGCACCTGGTAGGTTTTTTAATAAATAGGGAAAATAAGTTGGAACCCAGGATGGATCCCTGTGGGACACCAACCTTGACAGGAGTAAGCTCAGAGAGTGTCATGTTACACCTAATTAGTTGCTGCCTTCTCTGTAGGTAGTTTGCAAACCAGGCTAGAGCAGGGGCTGACAAACCAAGAGAATAAAGATTAGGTCAAAGGAGTTTGTGGTCTACCAGACTGAAAGCCTTAGAGAGGTCTACAAAGACAGTTCTAGTCAGCTTGCTATGATCTACTGTGAAGCTAATCTCTGAGGTAACTTTAGTAAGGGCAGTAGAGGTACTGTGTCCCTTATGTAAGCCATGTTGTGCCATAGATAGCAGATCATATTTCTGAATGCACTTCATCAATTGGGATGCCACTATTTTCTCTAATAGTTTGCTAATGGCAAAAAAGTATTGCTATAGGACGATAATTTTCAAGACATTTTGGATCCCCTTTCTTGAATACTGGTACAACTCTGGTAATCTTCCATAGGTCGGGGATAGTACCAGCAGTCAGTGATGTGTTGAAGATGTGGGAGATTGGCAGGGCAAGGAATGGGGCAACTAAACTGATCAGCTTAGGCTCCATATTATGACCAGCACTTCTAAAGTTGGAGAAACTGGCCAAGGGTCTACTAGTTTCACCTACTGATACAGCTTTGAGGTAAAAGGGGGGAAGAGATGACAGGGCAGGTGGGGAGGCCTCTAGTTCATCCTGCAAGTTAAGAACAGAAAATAAACTTGTGATGGCTGACAAGTCATAGAACTGATTTTTAAAAGCATTAGCAATTGTTTTTGCACTTTTACAGTTTACTATCAACAGTTTGATACATAAGGGAGCCACCCACTACATTTTTAATCGTATTCCAGAAACACCTAGGATCCCTCATGGAAGCCAATGGTGTAGATTTACAAAATTCACTCTTAGCTGCATGTACTGCTTTTTCACAGGCATTTCAGAGTCGTCTATATTTATTAAAGTCAGACAAAGTTTCGGTAGCCTTAAACCTCGTCCAGCATTTATCCCTGGCCTTCATAAACAATAGCTGATCACTGTGAAGCCATTTTGTGACAGTGTCCCCTTACTCTCAGCTTTATATTTGGGGCATGCTTATCTTGTAGGGAGGAGAAGGTATTAAGGATATTATTTAGGGCAACAGAGGCATTCATAGCAGATAAGATAGAGGACCAGTTTGAAAGTGCAAGGTCTCTGTGGTAGGACTCCAGGTCTAATTTGGATAAATCTCTGATAAAGATAATGTTATGGGGTATTGCAGGTGATGAGATTTTCCAGATACAAAACCTAGGTGTATAGTCAGATATAGAATCAGGGAGGGTCCCACCTTCTGTGATCATCTTGGCCCTAATAATCAAGATCCAAATCAAGAAAGGCATTTTGGCTCCCTGATGTAAAGAGTCTAGTAAATTCAGAAATAATCAGCTTAAGGCCAAGACCAGCCATCAAGGGTTCACGTTGACTAGCATTTCTCCCAATACAGTTAAGATTAAAGTCATCTAAATTCAGCAAGCTCATTGGAGCCCACCTTGTGGCTAATACTGTTAAAAATATAGTTCAGGCCGTGAACTCCACCTTTAAGAGGGTTGTAGGTGCAAACTAGATGATTTTTTTTGTAATATTACCCAGCAGGAGTAGCACATGAAGGAATTCACAGGCAGTGGAGTGAGGGTACATATGAGGTATAAAGTAGAGATGGGTGGACCGGCTTGGCCACATTTCTGAATCTTCCTGGACCGAGCTGACTCTGCTCTGACCATGAATACTGAGCCTTTCATGGTTCGACCCAAGCTGTAGAGTTGGTCCAGTTCAGAAATGTGGTCTGGTCTGGAAATAGCACTCTCACCACCAGTACTGTATGTAAGTCACTAAACAAGGTCAGGACAGGGTACAGAAATAAAAGAAAAAGTGTTTTCTTTTTTTTTTATCTCTAATACTCCTCAGTCCCTGGACTGTCACATGACCAACAAAGGCAACACTCATGATACTGAGGCACTGAAGATAGCCAACCAATGAGAGCCTTTCTTCTGTGATTGACTCATGGTCTAGCCAATCCTGTGTGTCAGCCCCCACAGGACTTTCCATAGGAAACAGTGTATCAAGCTTATTTGGGCTTTGCACCGAAAGGAGATGGGTGTGTGTGTGTGTGTGTGTGTGTGTGTGTGTATGCGTGCAGAGAGATTCCAAATAAAAAGAACAAAACAACATTTTTCTTTAATTCTTTCCTTAGTCAGAGAGAAGGAGAGTAAAGAGACCAACAAATTTAACAGCAGACAACAGCAGAGTGCAGAGTTGCAGACATTGCAGCAGAGTGCTCCACAGTAAAAAAATATTAAACAAGCTGCATTTTTCATTAGAGAGAGAGAGTAGAGTGAGAAACATAGAAACGCAGAATTTGATGGCAGCTAAGGAATGCTTATGCTGCAGACCCTAATGAATCTACAGATTGCCCTTTCTTCCCTGTTGCTAGAGATCCCTTGTGCCTATCCCAAGCAGTTTTGAATTTCCCCAGGATTTTGCCCCCACTGCCTCCACTGGGAGGCTGTTCCATGTATCCACTAACCCTTTTCATTAAGAAATATTTCCTCGTGTTACCCTCAGTCTACCCCCCTTTCATTTCATATCATGACCCTCATTCTTGAATCTCTTCTTTTCTGAAAGACGCTACCCTCTTGTACCTTATTTATACCCTTGCGGTATTTGAAAGTCTCTATCATATCCCCCCCCCCTTCTCACTTCCAGTGAGTGCATAGTGAGGTCTTTTAGAGAGAGACCAATAAATTCAACAGCAGAAAACAACAGAGTGCAAAGTAGACAACTGCCATGTGCAGATGTTGCAGACTCCACAGTAAAAATAAAAAAAATGTTTTTGCTAGTTAGAGATATCAACAAATTCAACTGCAGACAACAGCACAGTGCAGACTTTTTCTTAGTTTTAGAAAAAGTACAGGAAACAGGAAAGGGATTTGGGTGCTACAAAAAGCATGGCCTGCAGTCTGCAGTGCCATGAGGCAGGTGCAGTTCTCATGAAATCATCTAGCAACAAAATATATATAATAGGTTAGGTAGGTTTAGTCTGTTTTCTTGCAAAATCAACAAAAATGTAAAAAAGGTGTACGGCATCCAACAGCTTAAATAATTATTTTTCTTTCTTAAAAAAACATATTTTTGTAAAAAAACTAATTAAAAAGGGGAGCAGAGTCAGACAGGACAGGAGGACTCTGTCTGAAGGTAATAGTGCCTCACTAATTGGGGGGATTAATGTGCAATACAGATTGAAGGGGGGTGTCACACACATCTCAGATTCTGTGTTGCCCATCTCTGTGCCTGAACTACTACTAGATTATAGTAATTCTGTTTCTTTTTGAAAATTATATTTGTGCACAAAAAATATTAAGAAGAGGAGCAGGCAAGACTGGAGGACTGTCTAAAAGTCATAGTGTCTCACTAATTTTGAAGGGGGACCGGGGGCTTATACTGCCATACAGATTTTGAAGGGGGATGGTACCCATGTCTCAGACTCTGTGTTCCTTATCTCTGTGCCTGAACTGCTACTACAGTAGGTAGTAGTAATTATATTTCTTTCTGAAAAATAATTGTTGATAAAAAAAATAAAAAAAATATCAAGAAAGGGACCAGACAAGAGAGGAGGGCTCTGCCTGAAGGTCATAATACCTGACATGGTACTCGTGTACCTATATTATGACTATTGTGATCTACCTATTACCAAGCTTGTACCACCAGTGAATTCCTGTAACACTGGTTGCTTTTTTAATCTAAGCATTATGTACTGTACTGTTTTGTTTGTTGCAATGTATTGCTCTTTTGATGAGGTGCCTTTGTAAATGAGTCTTTGACTCAAAGGTCTATAAACCGATGATCTAATAAATAAATAAAAAAATAAAATAATGCCTCACTCATTTTTTTTTTTGTATGAGAACATTTTATTGAAAGTTTACACAACAAGATCTACAAGGAATAATAACATATAGCAACAGCCACCTGAAATTAAATGAATAATAATAACTGAGGAGTGTTTACTTCCATAGGAAACCAAGGTTATAATTTGCCGTTATAGCCCACAGGTTACAACAGCGAACATACGCTGGGTTTCCAATGCTCCATGCATGCGCCTGCCTCCGTTCTCTCTTCTCCATTTATGAAGTGCCGGACACTTCGGGCTGCTGTTGATGGGACCACCACTCCAGTATCACTTGGCGCTAAGTAAATAAAAAAAAAAGAAAATTGCCACAGATGCTGACGTTCCTCACTAGTCGTTGGAGTAACCTAAAAAAAAAGAAAACAGAAAAGGTTTTGGCAGCTTCCCAACCACAGACAGACTGCCAACTGTGCTTCATCCACACCGGACTGTGGCAGTTTTATTTCATATAACTGCTGTGGTAAGAAAACGCTCCCCAGCAATTATATAAAATAAAACATGGGGTGGTGTGTTTAACTCGAGATTTTACACACACCCCTTGGTGTTGGATGTTTAATTAAACCTCTCAAGCTTCTCTCTTGGGTTTATGTAGCATCCAACACCTCAGGGTGTGTACAAAAATCTCATTAAGACACCATCCCATGCATTATTCTATATCTAATAATTCAAATACCTCACTAATTTTGAGTGAAGGATTATTTAGTGCTGTATAGATTTTGAAAGGGGGATATCACCCATGTTTCAGACTTTGTGTTGCCCATCTCTGTGCTGCCCTGAAAGGTCATACTGCCATAAACTCTGTGTTACCCATCTCTGTGCCTGAACTACTACTAGGTCACAGTGCCGTACAGATTTTGAAGGGGGGTGTCATGTCTGCAGACTCTGTGTTGCCTATATCTGTGACTAAACTACTACTAGGTCATAGTGCCTCACGTATTTTGAGAGGGGGGTGTCATGTCTCAAACTTTGTGTTGCCTATCTCTGTGTCTGAACTACTACTAAGTCATTGATTTCCCATTACCTGACACCCAGCCCCCCCCAACCCATAAGTCTTGTTGTGACTGGGCAGGTATTGTTTATATTGTAAATACTGTTTTGTATTATTCTGTAAATATTTTTTGTTCTTGCCCTATCAACATTGTATTTGAGTTTTTGAGGTCTACTGTACTGTTAGCCACATTCCAGGTCCACCTTGCAAATGAATCTGTCTCAGTGGTGTTTTGCCTGGTAAAATAAAGATGACTGATTGATAGATATAGTGCCTCACGTATCTTGAGGGGAGGTGTCACATCTCAGACTCTGTGTTGCCCATCTCTGTGTCTGAACTAATACTACTAATTAAGTAATTAAGTTGGACACCAAAAAATGGATTTAGAACCAGTCTATTATGGAAATGGAACATGTGACCAATACATAGAAACATAGAAGTGGATGGCAGATAAGGACCTCAAGGCCCATCCAGTCTGCCCATTTCTTTTTCTACCTTATGAATGTGCCATTGGCCTTTGCTTTGTCAATGGCCTATCTATTCATACTCATCTGTATTGCTCCCTTATGCCTATTCCATGCCTGTTTGAAGCCCTGCACTGTATTCATATCCACCACTTCCTAAGGTAGGCCATTCCATGCATCCACTACCCTTTCTGTGAAAAAGAACTTCCTCACATTACCCCTTAATCGGTATCCCTCTAATCTCATTCTGTGTCCTCTTGTCCTGCTATTTTTCTTATATTGAAACATGTTAGACTCTTTCACATTGTTAATGCCCTTAAGGTGTTTGAATGTTTCGATCATATCACCTCTCTCCCTCCTTTGCTGTAGGGTATACATATTGAGCTCCGTTAATCTGTCCTCATATGTTTTCTGATGCAGTGCCTGCACCATTTTGGTTGCCCTTCTCTGGACTGCCTCAATTTGGTTAATGTCCTTGAGAAGGTGTGGCCACCAGTACTGCATGCAGTACTCCATATGGGGCCTAACCAGTGTCTTGTAAAGAGGGATTATTACATCCCTCTTCTGACTTGTGACACCCCTACTAACACACCCCAACATCACCCTAGCCTTATCTACTGCTTTAGAAGTCTGCTTGGATGATTTCAGGTCGTCGGTGATGATGACACCCAAGTCTCTTTCTTCCCTTGTGACTGCCAGCAACTCTCCTCCCAGACTATAGGTGGCATCAGGGTTTCTCTTCCCTATGTGCATGATCTTGCACTTCTTTGCATTAAACCCCAGTTGCCACTCTTCCGACCATTTTGCTAGTTTATCCAGATCTCTTATCATTCTGCCCACCCCATCTGGATCATCTACTGTCTTGTAGATCTTGGTGTCATTTGCAAACAGACAAATCTTACCCTCCAGTCCATCTGCAATGTCACTGATGAAGAAATTAAAGAGGACTCACCCCAGGACTGATCCCTGAGGTATCCCACTTGTGACTTGCATCTCTTCTGACTGTATACTGTTTACCACCACTCTCTGTTTTCTGTCCATCAACTAGTTTTCCACCCAGTTGACCAACGTCTGACCCCCCCGAGCCTTCCCAGCATATTAATCAATCTTCTAAGTGGAACAGAAGTCAAGGTAGGCAACATCAACTGATCCCCCTTGGTCCACCGCTCTGGTTACCAAGTCAAAGGAATTTATGAGATTAGTTTGACAGGACCTTCCTTTTGTAAATCCATGCTGCCTTGGATCCTGTGCTCCTATGGATTCCAGGTGTTGCACTATTCTTTCCTTAAGGAGTGTCTCCATAATCTTACCTACTACTGAGGTAAGACTGACTGGTCTGCAGTTTCCTGCCTCCTCCCTGCTACCACGCTTGTGGAGCAGGATCACATGAGCCCTTCTCCAGTCTTCTGGGACCTCTCCTGTGCTCAGAGACTTACTAAACAGTTCTGATAATGGCTCTGCTAGTTCCATCTTTAGCTCCTTTAGTACCCTGGGATGTATGCCATCAGGTCCTATTGCCTTGTCCACCATGAGCTTATTTAGCTCTTGTATGACCTTTTCTTTAGTGCACATCTCCCTCCCCCGTGTCCACGGTGCTGAGCTGTGGGCCCTGCCCTACCTTCTCTTCAGTAAATACTGAGCAGAAGTAGGAGGAGGCAGTATGGCACAGTGGGTTAAGGCTCTGAGCTGCAAATCTGGAGACCTGAGTTTGAATCCCACAGCCCCCTAGGTGCATACTGTGTGACCCTGAGCAAGTCACTTAAATTCCTTGTGCTCCCAGGTTGCACCTGCAAACAAGCTTTCAGCTTAGTGTGTCTCACCAGGTAAAATAATTGGTTAAAAAAAAAGTATCTATTTAGGATAGATGCTTTTACATTGTCCTCCTCCTCACATGCCCCCTTATCCCCCTTGATCTTAGCAATACCCCCTCTGGACTGTCTCATTTCACTAATGTATCTATAGAATGTCTCATCACCTTCTTTTACTGTTCGTGCTAGTTTTTCCTCAGTTTGGGCCTTTGCCTGCCTTACTGCATTCCCTGTTCCCTTGGGGAAGTTTGGTATGCCTCCCTATCTTCATCCTGCTGAGTTCCCTTATATTTCCTAAAGGCCAGCCTTTTGGCTCTGACCTTTTCTGCTACTGTGTTTGAGAACCAAATTGGTTTCCTTCTTCTTTTGCACTTCCTTTTCTCACTAACACAATGGGATGTTGCTTCAAGTATTGCATCTTTAATGCTTGCCCACTTTGCCTGTACCCCCTCACCAGTATTTCTTTTTGCCAGGGCTAGCTTAACTCTGTTGGCCATCTTATCAAAGTCAACTCCTCTGAAGTCCCATATTTTTGCCTTGGAATGGGATGATTTTGTTCTAGTGGCCAAATTGAACCATACCATGTGATGGTCACTGGCACCCAGATGACCTTCTACCTGGAGATCTGTGATCCCTTCCCTGTTAGTCAGTACTAGATCTAGGATAGCCCTGTCTCTTGGGGATTGTTGTGCCAGTTGTTTGAGGCCCTCCCCCTGCAGGGAATCCACCATCTGTCTAGTTCTGGCAGATGTCCCTGCGGGTATTGACCAGTCTGTATCTAGCATGTTGAAGTCTCCCATTATCAGAACCTCCACTTTAACTGTCATGTGTTGTATATCTTCTAACAGTAATGTGTCTATGTACTCCCTCTGGTCTGGAGGCCTGTACACAACCCCTGTTCATATGGCTGTTCCATTTCCTGTTTCCAGGGTGACCCACAGTTCTTCTGGCTGCTTATGTGTATTCTGAATTTCTGTAGCTTTGATATTTTCAGGAGAGACAGGCAGGGGAGAAGAGGGGGAGGAGTAGCTCTCTATGTAAAGGAAGGGATAAAGTCAACTGAACAAAAGAGTAAACAGGGAGGAGAGGAGGCACTGTGGGTCACCTTGGAGACTGGAAAGGGCATCACAATCCACACAGGGGTTGTGTACAGACCCCCATGTCAGGGGGAAGGAATGGACAAGGATATGATGGAAGGCATTCTTAGAATGGCAGAGAAAGGGGAGATACTGTTGATGGGAGACCTGAATATGCCAGATGTCAACTGGAGCACATTTGCTGCAGCCACATCCAAGAGCAGGGCCATTCTTGACGCCCTACAGGTGGCAGGCATTAGACAGCTAGTTTCAGAACCCACTCATGAGGGAGCAATCTTAGACCTCGTACTCTCAAATGGGGACAGTGAGAGGATCTCAGATCTAGAGTGGGTTGCCATCTGGAGGACAAGTGACCATCAAACAGTGTGGTTCACGTTAAACTCAGCTACTGAGTCAAGCCATACAAAAGTGAGGTACTGGACTTTAGGAGGGCTGACTTTGGCAAGATGGGAGAGTGCCTCAGAAAAGCACTAACAAACAGGCTAGAAGGAGGTGTGGAGCAACAATGGGAATTATCAAAACTGCCATCACAGAGGCAACAAGCCTTTGTGTGAAACAACTAAACAAATCAAAACTAAAGAAAAAGCCACTATGGTTCTCAAGAGGTGGCTGTGAAAGTCAGGAAGAAAAGATAGCATTCCGGAGTATAAGGAAACACAGAAGGAGCAGGACAGACAGCTGTACCAGTTAAGGCAGAAAGAAGCAGGGAGGAAGTCAGAATAGCAAAGGCCCAAACTGAGGAAAAGATGGCCAACTCAGTTAAGAAGAGGATAAAACCTTTTATAGGTACATCAGCAGCGTAGAAAGACAAAGGAGGATAGTGAGGCTGAATAGAATGAGCGTGGGTGGGCAGAGGGGGACAGTGAAAAGCAGGAATACTGAGCAAATATTTCTGCTCAGTATTCACAAAAGGAGAGTGCCTAATCCAATTAACAGAAGCACTCTTGATAGGGGGTCGATCCCAGTCCTTTCACAGAAGAAAGGGTTCTGCAAGAACTCCTAAAACTGAAGGTGGACAAAGCAATGGGTCCTGATGGAATTCACCCCAGAATTCTAAAAGAATTAAGGAAGGAACTAGTGAAACCACTGGCTACTCTTTTTAATAAATCATGGGAGGATGGTGTGGTACCCGAGGACTGGAGGAAGGTGGATGTGATTCCCCTTCACAAAAGTGGGACCAAGACACAGGTAGGAAACTACAGACCTGTCAGTCTGACCTCTGTGGTAGGGAAAGTGATGGAGTCACTTCTGAAGGAAAGAATAGTTGAGTACCTAGAGGTCAGTGGAGCACAGGATCCAAGGCAGCATGGGTTCACAGCGGGAAGGTCATGTAAGACGAATCTAATAGATTTCTTTGACTGGGTGACCAAAGTAGTAGACCAGGGAGGGGCTGTGGACATGGCCTACCTAGACTTTGCAAGGCATTTGACACAGTCCCACACAAAGATTATTAGTCAAATTAACCAGCCTGGGAGTGGGTCCCAGGGTGGTAGCCATGAATAAAACATTGGCTGGACAACAGGACACAGAAGGTAATTGTAAATGGAGTCCACTTGAAGAAAGGGCGGTTACCAGTGGGGCACGAGGGTTCAGTATTGGGTCCAGTCCTTTTTAATGTCTCTCATCAGTGACATTGCAGAGGGACTGAAGGAAAAGTATGCCTTTTGCAGATGGCACAAAGATCTGCAACAGGGTTGATATACAAGGAGGCATGGAAAGGATGAAATGGACTTGGCAAGGTTGGAGGAATGGTCAGACATGGCAGCTAGGATTCAATGCAAAAACTGCAAATAATGCACCTGGGAAACAAGAACCCAGGGAAGAATACACAATGGGTGGGGAGGTAGTAACAACAACAAAACAGGAAAGGGACCTGGGGTAATCATATCAGATGACCTTAAGGTTAGCAAGCAATGTGAGAAGGCAGTAGGGAGGGGCAGGTCATACTGGGATGTATAGGGAGAGGCATCAGCAGCAGGAAACAGGAAGTTGTTATCCCTCTGTACAGACAGTTGGTGAGACCCCATCTGGAATACTGTGTCCAATTCTGGAGACCCCATCTCTGCAAGGACATAGACAGGATAGAGGCAGTCCAGAGGAGGGCAACTAAAATGGTGCAGGGTCTGCAAGAGAAGCCGTATGAGGAGAGACTAAAGGAGCTTAATATGTATACCCTTGAGGAAAGAAGGGAGAGGGAGGACATGATAGAAACTTTCAAGTACCTCAAGGAATCAACAAAGTCCAAGAGGTAGCATCTTTCAGAAAAGAGACTTGCAAGAACAAGGGGACACAATTTAAAGATAGAAGGAGGGCAGTTCAGGGGCAATGTGAGGAAATATTATTTCACAGAGGGTAGTGGATGCATGGAACAGCCTTCCTGAGGAAGTTGTGGGGTCTAAAACTGTGGGAGAATTCAAGAATGCATGGGACAGACATAAGGCAATTCTTGTGGGGGGCAGGAAGATATAGGCTGTTGGTTAACTAGGATCTGCGGCCTATCCTGTAGGTAGGGAAATGGGCAGACTAGATGGGCCTAGCGGTCCTTATCTGCCGTCAAAGTCTATGTTTCTATGTTTCTATTTTCATTGACATAAAGGGCCATTCCACCCCCACTCCTTTTTGCACCTCGGTCTCTTAACAATGCATAGCCAGGTACTGAAGTCTCCCAAGTGTGATTACTGGTAATCGATGTCTCACTAATGGCTACTATGTCCAGTTTAGCCTCTATCATTATTGCCTACAGGCCTGAGATCTTGTTTCCCAGACTACGAGCATTTGTGCACATGATTTTCCATTGGCCAGATTTCAGTGTGTTAGTTGTTGGGCGAGGTCCAGCATTTCCCCTGTGCATCGTATGGGGAGCTGGACCTTTTTCTTTACCTGGTGATGCAAATGAATTACAAACATGCTGAACTCCTGTTTGACCACTAACTGAGGGGGTAGGGGTGTTCTTCCCATTCAAAGTATGGGGTGCTGCACCCCTCTCCCCATTTGTTAGTTTAAATATTCTGCAAAGACATCAATCTTCTGCCCCAATGCACTGACTCCCTCCTTAGTCAGATTCAGGCCATCAGATTTAAAGAACTTTCACTCCCAAAACTGTTGCCAGTTCCCTACAAATTTCTGACCTTTTCCCTGGCACCAGCCCTTGAGCCACATTTAACTCCCCTATCTCCCCTTCTCTGATCTTCTGTCCATCTGTCCACCTCTCCCAGACTGGCAGGATCTCAGAGAAGGAGATGCCAGATGAAATGGATAATAGTTTGTCACCCAGCCTGGTCAGGTGATCCTTGGTCTCCACCACTGACTGACTGGCGAGATCGTTAGTCCCCATGTGTACCAGGACATCAATATTTTCTCCTGCTTCCTGAACAATTTTAGCAATGTGTTCAGTGTCTCTCCACGCTGATGTACCTGGGAGACATCTGACCATTACCCCTGGCTGGAGAAATGTATCAACTCCCCGAATCATGGAGTCTCCTATGATCAGAAGTTTTTTGGATTTCCTTTTTGCTTTTGGTTCCTGTTTTGGTCGAGTTTTGTTGTGCTTGATCCTGTGCTGCAGTGGCCTGCTCTGCAGTGTCCTCTGCCCCTTTGTTTGATTTCGGAGATGGAGGCAGATGCCTGTTTGTAGTTTTTATATGGTTTGTAGAGGTGATATGTTGGACAGCACCAAGTGATGGGGCACCCGATTTGCCCCTCCTAACCACCTGTCAACCTCCTGAACCAACTACCCTCTGCAGTCGAGGTGCTGCTGTTGGATGTTGGGGAAATGGCAGGTGGTTCTTATAATATATTTCCTCTTGAACATGCAATTTGAGGAATGCAATCTCTGCCCATGCTGCCTGGAGCTGAGCCCTTAGACCTCCAATGGCCCAGCATGTAGGACAGTGTCCTAAATCCTGTAAAACTGCCCTTCTAAAAAGTGTTCTGCAGTACCTGCAGTTAATGATATCCATTCCAGATAAGTTGCTGGGTTTATAACCTGGTCAGAGTAAATAGAAGGAAGAAAATGAAAGCAAAAGTTTGATTTTATGTTTTGTTTGTTTGTTTTTGTATAACTTATTATATAACAAGTTAAATTACTAGTGCCCCTGTAAATGAGGTCACTATGTGGATACCTCTATGATCAGCTCCTTCCTGCTTTACTACAGGAAATGTCACAAATGTGTTACCCTATAAAAGGAGTGTAGTGTGCTGTGGTTGGTTGGGGATGGGGGGGTGGCTGGGCCCTTCCGCTGCCGAAAAAGAAGAAACATGGATGAAAGAAACAAGGAGGTTAGAGCAGAAACAATCAGCCAGCAACAAATGCAGTAGCCCTGAAAGCTTATCCTGATAGATAAAATTGTAAAACCTGTAAAGCACCAAGTGTAATAATTTCACAGATGATATACCCTGTATGAAACACTTTGCTACAGAGAAAAATAAAACAGTAACGGAAGATATACCTTGCAAAAGACAATTTGAATCTGAAGATTACAGCAGTAATCTGTAAGCACACACCTGTACACACACCCTGTAATAATGCAGCAGAAGGTATACCCAGCAACAACAATCTGAATCACAAAAAAATAAAACAATAAAATGTTAGCAACAAACAGTAACAATCCCTTTGAGTATAAAATAAAAATAACACATAGTAAATCTGCCTAGCCAAAATAAGACCTAATCCTTATCCTTGCTCTGGTAATGTTCTTTGCTCTGTCCTTTCAAGCAACCTAGAAGAAAAGAGTTCAGGTGAAGCTAGGTGCCTTGGCCAGCAAACCTAGTCTTCCACCCCAGCACCCTACCAACAGTATGGCTGAAATTGGTAGAATTAATAAAAACAATTCCCAGAAAACAAATTCAGAAAAAAAGAGAATTCACTGCTGAAGGTATAAGTGATGCAACTGATAACAATGAAGCAACACAACCAGAAAAAGATGAAGCAATACAACCAGAACAAAAAAAGAATGTTGGTGAATCCTCTGATCAAAGTAGTGCAGCACTGTCGGCATTGCCAGACAAATCAGATAAAAGTAAAACAAAAGGATAGGTAGCCACAAGAGTTAGACCTAGAAAGTCAATGATTAAGGAAAAGTCTCTATCTAGTACCAATAGATGTGGCACTCCATGATATGCCACACATGCAAATCAGGCTCCTTCATCAGAAAGCAGTGCCTCTGATGAAGAAGAGGTTGTAAATGTACAAGAACAAGATCACAATGTATCAGTTATGCTTGTCCAGAGGTGATGTATCAGAATGTGAAATCAATGAGGCAGAGGATACTGCTTGGGTTCTCCACTGAAATGTAACCCTTAGGTGGCACCAGCTCAAGGGATACTACCACTGCCTGCATGGCTAGGCACAGGTTGAGGGGCCTGAGCTCTGTAAACTGGTGCCTCCACCCGAAAGAATAGTTTTGGGGTAGTGTCACTGCTGTGGTTATAGTCCTCCAGGACACTATCACCCCCCACCAACACTTCTAGTGGCCTAAACAGTGGAGCAGGTAACCAATCACAAATGACATATGAACACAATATTGAGCCCACACTTGGTACACTTACCACCAGGGCTGGATCAGCATGTGAGGCCCTGGAAGCCCCCTGTAAAATAAGACCTGTACTACAACAGTGCAATGGCAATACCATTTCCCCTCCACAAAGGTACTCAATAGCCAGGTTAAATGCAGAAAGAACAAAATCAGATTTATTCGAGGGAATTACACAGGGGTGGGGCAGCAAATCTAGTAGTTGATTACTTAGATCTGATTTATTCAGGTTTAGCATGCATGCACTAAGAGTCCCTCTGTCACAGTCACACACTCTGTGTAGCTAGTTGTTATTCAAGCTAGCCTGAAGCACTGCCTGGGGTAGGCTGGCATTGAAGCTGTTGTTGGGGCCCTTAGGAAAGAAAACAATCAACATGCACTTTAACCCAAATTTGTATTCCCAAGCTGGAGGGCTCAGTTCATGATGATCAACCCAAACAGTAAAATCAGATGACAAACAATGATTTTGCTTTGTTGCAGGGAGCTACCCTTTTGGTTACTCACGCTACCCAGACCAGGAGGCAAAACCAACGAGATGAAGACCTCAGTATGATATTCTGGTTTGCCAGGGGAAGCAGGGCCCACACGATGCACCGTGGTGTCGATCCTGTTCAATGGTGTTGAGCAGGGAGCTGAATCCTTGAGCGGGTCTTTCGTCAGAAAAGTCTCTGCGGTGGGAGCGGCAGTCTAGGCTGAGATGGAAGGGCCCAGATAGAAGCAGACAGTTTGGATTGAGTCAGTTTAAGTGCTGGAGCAGCTTCCAGCTCGCGTAACACATTCGATGGTGGGGAACCAAATCATGACCCACACAGCACATTCAGTACACTTATAATCAAAACAGCAAGATACCACAGTTTGGATGAAGTCCGATTGCAAACTGGCAGGGTTTCTGCACAAACCGTACACTCTGCGGTTCTTTACGGGTTCCTGACAGGCCAATCGCTTCTGGAGCAAGTCTTCGGTCCACACTCCGGTGAAATTCTCTCTCGCTATTCAGAATTCAGATCTCAACAAGGTATTCGGATGCAATCCGATTTGATATGCTGGCTTCTTCACAATGGAAGATGGTAGCAGAAAGGCTAGGCATAGCCTTCCTGCTGAATGCCCGCACTACCATGCAGGAGCAGCTGCTCGAATGGCTTGAGCTGTTCACTCTCCAAACTCCAACTCTTGACGGACACACTGCTGCAGGCAGCTTTGGGATTTCCCAGTGATCCAAAAGATTTGGTTGGTTGATCCCTCTGTCTGTCACAGAAAGGGCTCCCCCTCCAGGTCCATTTAGGTGCCAAACAATAAAAACTACAATTCCTACAGAAATTCAATCCCACAAGACCTCTGGGGACAGTCTCCATTTTAGGGTCCCCTGAGGTTCTGATTGGTCTGAACTGGCAGTCCAGCAACAAAATGGTGGCTCTAAGCAGAACGTCCATGCTGCAAAAGAAGACAGATTAGACAAACTTCTACATTATTATTGCTAAAGCAGATAATCAGCAAACAATAACAGATCCTAAAAGGGCTACCTCTGCTCACATAGTGACAGCAGAATGAAGCAGCAAGACCACAGCCTGGGCGGGACTTGATCCTGAAACCAATTGGCCCCACCCAGATTAATTATATCCTATGAAAATAGACAGTTCTTAAAGAGAAAGGCACGGAGGCTAACAGGGCACCAAACTGTTTGAGACATAGAGCACCAAACTGGAAGCGAGCAATGGGCAAGCCCAGGAAGGCATTTTAGGAACCCTCATTTTTAGGGGGGGTTACACAAAAAAAGAAAAGACATTTAGTAAGCACCACCACTAGCCACAGCCAGTGGTTTTATGTGATAACGGAGATGCGCCAGTAGGCGTCGCCGTTACAGTGAAATCTCACATCGCGAAAGTTTTTGGAGAGATGGACTCCCAGCACACAACAACACGGCACCAGGGACATAGATTTTATTGTTTATGTTAGTCTGTGCCTCACATCCCCCATGGGGACTTTATTCTACACTCTCTACTTAAGGATTCTCAACCCAGGGGTGATGTTTGGGGGATGCAAGTCGGAGAAAAAAAATTTGAGCCAGGTGCAACAAAAGGCATGTACACCCAGACCTGAACCAGTACCACACCTGCTGCAGCTGCGGACCAACCCCCAATGCCATGACACAGCTCAGCAGCCCACTGCCTTGCCACCCCATACAGCTCCTCTGTCCCCTCCCAGCCCATGCTCGGTGTGCTCACTCCCCCCCAAGCATAGATATATAGTGACATCTGGTCACTATTTTGTCCACTCCACCACCCGGTCACCCATCTTCCCCAATCACCCCATCCACAGGCATCGTGATTGCGTCGCCATTTCGGAGATCACCCATCAGCGATTGCTGGCATCACAGGATACCACAGCCAGTAGTGTAAAAAACAACCAATAATCATGGTAGCTCTTCTGGAGACAGCCACAGCGTGCATGAATCAGGGTCAGAAACAACTGCCACCACAATTTCTGCAGTTTCTGGCATGACAACAAAATGTTCCACCTCAGTTGTGTGGAGCTATTTTCATGTAAGTCCCAAAAATTAATTTTTTGTTGTCTGCACCGTAAGATCTTCTAGGGTTTACATGTTGAGCTCCTTCAGTCTCTCCTCATATGTCTTGTCCCCCATCCCCAGGATCATCTTTGTCACCCTACGCCTGACCCCTCTCCAGTAGTTTGTTGTCCCTTTCCAGATATGGGCACCAAAACTGCATACTGTACTCCAAGTGTGGCCTCACCAGGGACCTATACAGGGACAAAATTATTTCCTCCCTCCTAGAGGTGATTCCCCTGGTGATGCATTCAGCATTCTGTTCACCTTTGCAGCTGCCTTCCTGCACTGTGCCAAGTGTTTCATGTCCCCTGTCACCAGCACTGCCAGATCTTTCTCCTCCTCTAAAGTGGCCAACTGCACTCCCCCCAACCAGTAGTTGTTTTTTGGATTTTTAGCCCCCAAGTGCAAGACTTTGCATTTTTTGGCATTGAACCCCAGCTGCCATGTGGTTGACCAGTACTCAAGTGTCACCAAATCCTCTTGCAGTACCTTGCCCCCTACCTCCATATCCACCTCAACACAGATCTTAGTGTTGTCTGCAAAGAGGTTGCTCTTGCTCCTAATTCCATTTGATATGTCTGCTATAAAATGGTGAATAGTACCAGTCTAGCACTGACCCCTGCAGGACCCCACTGGTTATCGCCCTAGGTGTCGAGACCCCCCCAACTACCACCTTCTGCTGCTTGCCCTGCAACCAGATCTATATCCACCCAACCAGCTTCCTCCCTGCTGCTAGGCTATTTAATTTGCTGTTCAGCCTTCCATGGGGCACAGAGCTGAACACCTTACTGAAGTCCAGGTATAGGACATCCACTGCATGTCCTTTATCCAGTGACCTTGTCAACCAGTCAAAGAAAGTCAACAAGTTTGGTCTGACATGATCTCCCAGACACAAACCCATGTTGTCTGTTATCCTGCAAGCCATTCTCCTCCAGGGAACACACCAACCTTTCCTTAAGTATAGTCTCCGTTAGCTTTCCCACAATGGCTGTTAGGCGCAGTGGTTTGTAGTTCCCAGGTTCATCTCTCAGCCCACTCTTATGAATTGGCACCACATGTGCCATCCTCCAATCCATGGGCACACATCCAGTATTTAGGGAAGTGTTGTGCAAATCTGCCAGTGGTCCCGCCAGGAACCCTGCCAACTCACTGAGTACCCTAGGATGCACTCCGTCTGGACCAGATTCCTTATCCACCCTTAGGGACCTTAGTCCCTCCAATGCCATTTTGACTAGGATCTCTACATCCATCACCTCCTCTCCCCCTGCTCTCTGTCCACCCTTCCCCTGAGGTATAGGCCCATCCTTCTCCCTGGTGAACACTGAGCAGAAGTACTCATTTAGTACTTCTGTCTGCTCTGCCCCTGCTCTACTCACCCTCCCTCCTTCCTAATCCTTACAATCTGGTCCTTGCATTTCCTCCTCTCTCCTATATACCTAAAGAAATCCTTTTCCCCTTCTTTGATCCCCTGTGCCAGCCTTAGTTCTTTTGAAGCACTGGTTGCCCTCACTACCTTGCTCACCTACTTGGATTTAATCAGGTATTCCTCCCTATCCTTATCCTTGCAGGATCTCTTATACTTTCTAAAGGCCACTCTCTTTTCCTTCACCCTTTCCACTACCTCTCCATTCACCCAGCTAGGTCTTTTGTTCCTGACCGTCTTGCTTTGGCACTTGGTGCAAGAGCTAGTGGCCTCTGCTGGACCACTTTTTATGATGTTCCATTTCTGCTCTGCATCCATGTCTGGGCTGATGTTGTCTAGGTGCCCTTTCAAAATGCTTTCCGTCCTGCAAAAATCTGCCCTCTTAAAATCTACCACTCTTGTCTTCATATTGGCTACATCCTTCCCTAGGTTGAGGTCACACTGTATGGTGGTCACTTCCCACTAGGAGGTCCTCCACCTCAATGTCTTGGACAAGCTCTCCATCTGTAAGTACCAGATCTAGAAGGTTCCCCTTCCTGGTTGACTCTGTCAACCGTGGAGGGGAGGGGAGGCTGGCTCTGTCAATGTGGTGGTTTTACTTACAGTCTGTGCTTTTCACACTCATTAAATCTGTTACTATGAGCTTTCCTTTCCAGTGGCAACAGCATAGTAACACTAGTGGGAGTTGCAAAGAAAATCTGCAGCCATTTTACTCACTCTGTAAAATCACATGGTATCTTGGCTGAGCTCCAGAAAAAAATGGCCTGCCAATACTACAACTAAAACAAGATGTTCCAACAAGACGGAACTCAACATTTTACATGTGTGAGAGACTTCTCACACAAAAGTAGGCAGTCCATGAATATAGAATGGAGCAAAATGGAGCAGATGGTGTTGTGTTGAATTCATTCCAGTAGTGCGTAATGGAGCATCTTACATTGCTCTTGACTCCCTTTGAGGAAGCAGCTAGATAGATTAACAAAGAGAATGCTAATCTAAACCAGGTTATTCCCATCATAAATTTATTGAACAAGGAACTCAGGATGCTGTGTAGAGGTTTTGATCAAAAAGGAGACAAATCTGGTATATCCCTTATGGACTGACTGATACAGCAATTCCAAAATTGCACAGGACTTCACAATATCACGACAGACAAAAATATTCTTCTTTCAATTCTTGACCCTCGTTTAAGTTGCAGCAGCTGCCTCCTTCAGATCTTGGTGACTCTTATTGCAAATAAAAAAAATGCTGATTTCAGCAATTGCACAGCAAAAGTAAGGAACTATGTCAATACAAGTGAATCACGTGATGTGGATGCTGCATCTGATGATGCAACATCTATTGGTGGTGACAGCAAAAATTTCCACTTAGTACCACCATGTACTCATTCATCAACATTGGGTAGTCCTGCACAAAGTCCTCTTTCACGGCCCTTGAAACAGGCATCATTCTGAGATGCACACAGATGACTCACACTTTTTGGTCAAAATATTAATTGCTCCTCTAGGTTCTGTAGATTCATTTATTAATGCAAATAACTCGACACCCCCTCAGCCCCTGCTTAGTCTCTGAGCCACAGACCACTGACACCAATTATCTTCTTAGTCTACACAGTCTATTGTCCAGCACCTGTACACTATGCTCACCCCCAACCAGTGTTATTTCACACAACCCCTGCTCAGTACTTATTGTGTATTGTTTTGTTTTCTCTTACACACTGTTACACAGAGAGGACACTGTACAATGGCATACAAAGATCTTTTCACAAGACTTTTAATCTGTGGGCTGTTCCTACTGCTTGATGCAGTGTTCTGTGTGATAACTAGTCATCCTGAATATGGTCATTAGACCAGCATCACCTATTATATCTCACCCCCAATGCACAATTCCCCATGTTTGTGCTCCTCGGCAAGAAACAGACCCATGCCCTGGGACATTTTGCCAGGCTATCAGGATCTCTGCCTTTTCACAGACATTTTACTCTACTTTTCAATATATTCATTAGTATATTACTACAACCTGGGGATATTGAACTTAACCCAGGCCCCTGTGAAAATTCTTGTTCAGCCCCTTGGATTCAGACTAGTCATAAAGGCCTTCACCTTATACACCTAAACATGGGAAGTGTGGTTCCAAAGTTATCTGAACTGAAGGCTTTTATCTCCATCCACAAACCTTACTTACTGGCACTATTGGAGAGCTGGCTTACCCAAGCAATCAAGGATACCAAAATCTCCCTTCCAAATTTTAACACTTTTCATAATGATAGGCACACCAAAAAGGGGAGTGGAATCCTGATATATGTACATTCCAACCTTAAAGCAGAATTATGTGACAGTCACCTCATACCCAGCACTAAGTGTGAATGGCTGAACATCAGAGTTCAACTGGGACCAAAAACCCTGAAGGTCTGTTGTGTATGTAATCCACCACCCACCAGCAGAGCTAAAAGACCTAATGCACATGATCAGTGAACTTGATCATGCTGAATTCATTGTACTAGGGGATTTCAATTGAAATTGACTGGCCAATGAATCTCAATACAACAACATATTCAACACTTGCCAACTGGATCAAATCATACAATCACCAATCAGCCTGAATCACAAATCTGGTAAACTTTCCCTACTGGACTGGACCTTAGTCAAAAAGACTGAAAGAATCCTGGCCTTGGGGATATTAAACAACTCAATCAGTGACCACCTAGTCACCTACTGTCTGTGACACAACTCTGTACACAAGAATTCTCCACTCAGGTTATACATATGCAGGGACTGTTCAAATTTAAATGAAACATACTTTTTGTTTGCCCTATCCACCATCAACTGGTCTACTCTGGAAGCAATTCCAGACATCACCTCTGCCTTGGACTTTTTCAACACTGAGTTCACATCGGTGTTGGATAGACATGCTCCATTACGCATGTGCAGGGTAAAACACAAAAGATCCAACTGGGTCACAGGCAATAGCTATGTCATAATGTGTAAAAGAGATGAATCCTGGTCTAAATTTAAGGAAACTAGACTTGTCTTGGACTGGAACACTTACATATTACTAAGCAATAAGTGCAAACTGCAAACACAAAATACACAGGGCCAAAAGCCATCACTTAAAAACTCAACAATCACTGAATCTATGCAACTCAAAATATTCTGTCAGTCTGTCGGTACCCTACTGAATGCCAAAACACAGCCTTCACCCACCACAGTTGATCTGAAAGGTGCTAGCTACACTGAGCCCTCTAAAGTAGCAAACCTTTTTAATTACTTCTTATGTGATTTGACTAAATATAGACCCACCAGTTGCCCAGAGTGTGCACCCAAAAGTGGCTATGGGAATCCAAACCGGCCACATTTCTATGTTAAAAGGGTCACTTGTAATTAAGTATTCAAACTACTTACCTGCATAAAATTGAACAAATCAGATGGACTGACTCCAAAGTTCCTTAGACTTGCTGCCCCTCAGATAGCATCTCCTATAACTAAAATTCTCAATCTATCTTTCACAACTAATGCTGTGCCCAGCCTCTGGAAAACAGCAATAGTCATCCCATTATACAAGAAAGGTAAGAAGACACTATAACTACCGTCCCATCTCAAACCTGTCAGCCCCAGCAAAATTGTAGGAAAAAATTGTACACACCCAACTAACCAAGTACCTACAGCAGCATAATCTAATTTACAGAGAACAACATGGGTTTAGAAAATGACACTGCACTAATACAGCCCTGGCTGAGTTCACAGATGCTATCTACTATGCAATGGATAAGGGCATGGTAACAGGCACTGTGTTTGTAGACCTGACCAAGGCCTTCGACCTGGTCAGCCAAAACATACTAGTCCATAGACTACAAAATCTCATTTTTAGATCCCCTGCTCTTGTCTGATTCAAAGACTACCTGAATTAATGGAAGCAGATGGTGAAGATCGACAAATGTGGTTTCTGGCATCAATGAAATCACTAGAGGGGTCCCTCAAGTCCCTCAAGGCTCCATATTGGGGCCTCTTTTGTTCTACATTTTCATAAATGATCTACCTATGGTCTGTAAACCCATGGACTTTTTCTGTATGCAGGCAATGCTGTTTTATACACCTATAACAATGATATTGACTTAATCAATAACACATTGGGTAACAGCTTCAAAAGTCAAAAGTCTACATGACTGGTTTGTACAAGAAAAAATGGTCCTGAACCTCCTGAAAACCCAATTACTGCTGTTTAGAACTGGCCATAACCTAAAATAAATTGGCCCCTGCATTCTACATTAAGGCAGAAAATGGCACCTGCCTGGAAAAAGTCAGCTGCTTCAAATATCTGGGAGTATACTTAGACCCTACTCTGTTCTTTGATACCTACCTTCAAAACACCTCTAAACTGCTTAAACAAAAGCTAGGCTCTCTTTACAAAATCTGCAAGTATTTAATACCTGAAACCAGAACCAGGATAGCTCAGACAAATTTACTCCCAACACTGGACAATGGCTTGTTGATCATCAACGCTGCTACAAAAACAGCATAACCATTACTACAAAATCACCAAATTTGCATCTTTGAATGATAACAAAGTGCATCACTGCCTCTTACTAAACACTCTAAATTGGCTACTACTGGAGCTAAAAACCCATCTAACATTTGTCAGGTTTATTAAAAATACCTTGCACATAAGCACCCATACTTACTTAACCGAGCAGATAACAGTCACTGATTTGCCTTCCCCTCACTCAACCTCGAAAAACAAAGGACATGTTCATTAATCATCCTATGATTTATAATCATATAACATTAAGCTCATGCATTATAGGTCACTTTGAACCAACTCTGCATGGTCATATGAACAAAAACATACACGTATGCTGATAGGAGTGGCAACTAGACAGCTAATTTTAAAATACTGTCTGGAGGAGAAAATACCTGTGATACAAGAATGAAGAAATGATATTGTTGATATACTCAAAACAGATCATCTAGCTCTAATATTAAATTAATCGCTCAAGAAGTTTGACAAAAAATGGGCCACCATATACCAGATTTTGACTACAACATAAATAATTCCCATAACTTAGGAAGGGTCTGTCACAATTATCGAACTGAACCCTTTGACCCCTGACACTTTGTATTCACATGACTGAGGATATTATTTATATACTCATAGTTTTATTTGGTGTATGAAAGTTCATGAGATGTGGCCTACCCCACCTACTCTTCCCCACCACCTTTGATCGCTTATGTAGTGATAGTATAATTAACTTCAAGATACAATGCCGGTATTCCTCTGTATATTTTCTCTGTAAGTCATACTAACAGCTGTTAAAACAAACATATGTAATATATTTTAAAAGGTTAACTTCAATTAATTAATAAGTTAAATTCTTATTTATGATTTATTGCTTTTTCTGTATAATGTAGTTCATGTCAAGGAACAACTGATGTATATATTTATATGTATGTGTTCATTTTTGTTGTTGGAGTGGGATTCAATAAAAACTCCATGACAAGAAAAAAAAAATTCCCCTGCTTTGCACAAACATGGGACAATGCACATTTAGTTACTGAGCTGCTTCACTCTGGAACTCAATAACCCCCCTTCCCCCCATCAAAATAGCCCCAACAGTCTCTGCCTTTACAAAAAAGCTGAAAGACTACTGCTTTACATGTAATGTCTGTGACTGTTATGGCTAATTTCTCTCCCCTATCCTCTCTGTATATGCACTTTGTGCACTTTATGTATTAGAAGATTTATTTATTTAAAAGTTGATAACTGGGAAAAGCAACATGAGCCGAAGCTCATTTCCAGTTGCGACCCAGGAAAGGGGAACAAAGGGAAGAAAAATACACAACTGGCAAACCTATACACAAAGAAAGGAGGAGGTGCTACTTCACTGAGAGGGTGGTGGAGCCATGGAATGCACTGCCTAGGGGGCTGGTGGAGGCAGAGACAGTGGAGGGGTTCAAGAGGGGGTGGTACAGGTACAGGGGAAGGGTTCTGGAAGCAAAATCCAATGCAGAAAGAATATCCGGAACTGGGAAGGGAGAAGCCAGAGAAGGCGAGGGGGGCAGCAAGGTCAGCACTCAGGGTGGGGGCTGACCAAATGAGCAGACACGAAAGACCGTTAGGCCTATTCTGCTGGCATTTTAGTATGTTAGTATGTAACATAAGTCATGGGTCAGGGTTACAGGACCCACTACAAGAATAGAGCCAGATGCAACAATACAGTAAATAATACAGCAAGTAGTATTGCACAGACAAGGATCTAGTAACATAAGGAATCAGCAAATAAATGAGGGATGGGTTATACAAGCCTTCAAAAATAAACACATAGACAGTTTAGGCCAGGTGATGGAAAACACAGGCCGAGGGACCAAAAGGAAGATGGTTGGGGTTGGGGACATTGGAAGCAATGCTGATGGGGGAGGAGTCTGAGTAGTCTTTAGAGAAAGGAGGGGGAGGAGCATGATAGATGTAGATAGCATGAGCGGATCTCAGAAGGCAGTTTGTTCCAGAGAGAGGGAAGGCGGAAGAAAAAAGCAGATTGTCCAGTGACAGAGTAGGGGTGGGGGATAGAGAAGGAATGGGAGTCTCTGTGATGAAGGGAGTAGTTAGAGTAGGTAATTTGGGCGATATGGGAGGATAGGTAAGAGGGAAGAGAACCAAACCAGAACTTAGCAAAGAAGGTAGCACAGTGTTGCAGTCTCCTCTGAGGTAGGGGAGCAAGAGATAGGGCTGAGTAAAGAAAACAGTGGTAAGTGAGAGGGGGAGAAGCAGTTGTAAAATGACAGAAGGAGTTTAGCAGGGTGTTGAGTCGGCCTAAGGACATCTGAGAAGTGGTGCAATATACCACACTGGTGTAGTCGAAGGTTAGTAAAATCATTTTTGAGACTAGTTCATGGTGGGTAGGAAGAGGGAGGCTGTCTTTGTGCCAGCAAAGGGCGACAAGTTTGGGATGAAGTTTGGCACAGATGACATCAACATGGTTAAAAAAACCCAGCTTTCATCCAGCCAGACACCAAGGTGCTTGAAGGTCGAGACACTCTCGAGGGTGGAACCTTCCAAAGTAGCAAAAGTGGGGCATTGTGGTAGGGTGGCCAGTTTTAACCCGATACTGAAGGTCATGGCCACTGTTTTTTTATGTTAAGTTTAAGTTTGTTAACCTTGAAACAGACCTGGACTCTATTAAATATTCCTGAAGGGGGAGTTATTGTAACCTGCACTGCCTGCATCACACTGCACTTGCACTGATTGTATTTCTGTATCAATTGACTGTTACTTGAACACTCTGTATTTATTCACTGTAAATATTCTGCCACCTATTACGTCTGTATCTACTTACTCTTACTTGTACACTATGTATCCATTCACTGTAAATATTCTGCCACCTATTACATCTGTATCAACTTACTCTTACTTGTACACTCTGTATCCATTCACTGTAAATATTCTGCTACCTATTATGTTTGTGCCATTGCTCCTAGGTTGTGGCTGAAAAAGGCATTTTCTGCCAGTGTACTTAGTTACCAATGTTGAAATAAAATAAATAAATAAAACTGAAAAAAAACTGATAATTAAGATGTGTCTGTCCTGGAGCCATTTACTTTGTCTTTGTTTGCTAATGTGGATGCCTATTTATGAGAACCACTCATTAATATTGCCGATGACCCTTTCAAGTACTGGCTGGAAAATAAAAACATCTGGCCTGCACTATCTGCCTTTGCTATTAAGCTTCTTAGTTGCCCTCCCACTGGTGTTAACTGTGAGTATATATTTAGCACAACTGGAAATGTTGTCTCTGATGGCCGCACAAAGCTTACTCCTGAAAATGTACTGCACCTTACCTTCCTAAAAGTCAGTTTTAACAAATTTCCTTACCAGTTCAGTGAACAGAGGCAGGAACACAAAAGTGACGACGATGAACAGCTGCAACAGGCGTCTCCTAATAAGGGTGCTTCCTTGGAGGTGTTTGAAGACAATGGTGATATTATTTAATTTAATGATTTACATGTATTTCTTTGAATTTGGAGGACAAAGAACAGCAACCATAATGGAAAGATCAAGTAAATAAATTTCTTCTTGTAAGGTCACAGTGTATATTACATCATATATATTGTTGTATGTGTTTTTCACATTCAATTTAGGAACCCATGTGGAGTGTAATTTGTTTACTCAGCCAGTTAAAAATATAAACAGGCAGTGAATTGTTGGATGTCTGGGGTGGAGGGTGGAACCAAGGGGGCAACACAAAGGTAAAAACCTATATGCACACATAGCAGCCATGAGTGCCAGCCCCCACAGTCTTCTGGAACCACACCATGTGCATCCCCCTTCCCCCCGACTTGACAGTGTAGGGGCAGTAAAAGGGCTGGGGACTGGAAGGTAGGCTTCATGGCAGGAGTAGGTGGCAGTTGGAGACAAACAGCCCATTTTAAAAAAAAGTATTTTTAAACCATAGTTGACTGTTCTCAGCCACCATGATTGTAGATCCCCACAGTCCTTGGGTTCTGCACTGTGTGGATCCTTGCCAGCTTAATGGGGGAGTGGTGATGGGGCTGGGGACTGAGCAGTGGGCCTCATGGCAGGAGTAGGTGGTGGTCAGGGCCAATCATCTCTCTAAAAAAAAAAGATGTGTATATATATATTATTTATTTATTTGTTTAAAAGTTTTGCCAGGGAGGCATACTGACGGCCTACCACTTGATTCAGATGCATCCTGGGGTGGGGGGTAGGGAAGAATACATATATAGAATATTGTACAAGAGCAGGCATACATCATATACTGAGACATTAAGGTAACAAATTGGTAAATTGGCAGATTGTGCGATACACAACTTATGGTCAATGAAACAACACCAAGACTAATCACAAATGGAGAGCTAAACCCTTGATCTAGCTAGAACCTAAACTGCATGTGCAGGTGGAGTAGAAGTGCTCTTTGAGAAGGGAGTTCAGGTGCTGTGAGGGGGGGAGCATGCTGAATTTCCACAGGCAGGGAGTTCCATAGTTCTGGCATGCGAGCTCCAAAAGCTGATTGGTCTGCTGAGGTGGCCATGTGTGGGACATGCAGTAGCCAGAAGCTGAAATACTTGAGTGAGTATGCAGGATGGGTTTGGGCTGTTAGGGGGTGAAGTGAAGTAAGGGGGTAAGTACTGAGCCCAGAAATGGGATGTGAGCCTGGCACAGTGGGACTGACGCTGATCTAGGAGTGAGGGGAGGTCAAGGGACCGGTAGAAGTCGCAGTGATGGGTGGTGGTTGGACTGTCCAGACCAAAGCGACAGAAGGAGTGGAAAAGTGGGTCTAGTCTGGCTTCGGTGGACATAGGGGTTGCACTGTAGACTATGTTCCCATAGTCAAAAATAGGAAGGATCATTTTCTGTACAATTACTTTGTGAGCTGGCAGAGGGATGCAACCACAGTTAAGGTATAATGTGCCTAAACTGGGGTGCAGTTTTCTGTGGATGGCATCAATATGTACAGAAAAGTTGAGGTGCTGGTCAAGCCAGACCCCAAGATATCTAAATGATATACAAGCCTCCAAGGGAGTCCCATCTAGGGTGTGGAAGGTGGGGATTGGGGGAGTCAGGAAAGGCACTGCCTCATGCCGAAGGTTAAGGAGACAGTTTTCTTGGCATTGAGAAAAAGTTGATTTGAGTGAAACCAGAGGTGAAAATCATTGAAGTCCTGCTGGAGTCTGGACCCCACTTCCAACAGAGAGGAGCCTGATGTATACAGTACCGTATCATCTGCATACATGTGAATAGATGTGTGTGGACAGGCCAAGGGCAGGTCGTTAAGGAAGATGGAGAACAGGATTGGGCCAAGGAATGAGTCTTGAGGCACTCCGGTGGTGATAGGGAGGGGGTCGGAGGTGGAAGTGCCAATTCTGACTGAACTGGAACCCGCCTACCAGGTAGGAGTGTAACCAGCTGGTGGCCGCACTGGACAGCCCAGCACAGGAGATCTTGGACAGGAGAAAGGCATGAGATACAGTGTCAAAAGCCTTTGCTAGGTCGACAAAACTGGCAGAAGTGATGTGACGTTTGTCCATGCCAGTAAGAATGGAATCAGTGAGTCTTAGAAACACATAGAAACATAGAATTTGACAGCAGATAAAGACCGCTTGGCCCACCTAGTCTGCCCATTTCACTACCTGATGGATAAGCTGCAGATTCTAGTTAATCAACAGCTTACTTCCTCCTACCCCCCACTAGAATTGCTTTATGCTTGTACCATGCATTCTTGAATTCTCCCACTGTTCCTGACTTCACAACCTCCTCAGGAAGGCTGTTCCAAGCATCCACAACCCTCTCTGTGAAAAAATATTTTTTAACATTACCTCTGAGCCATCCCCCCCCTCTTCAAATTGAGCCACCTTGTTCTTGTACATCTCTTCTTCTGAAAGATGCTACCCTCGTGTACTTTGTTAATTCCCTTGAGATACTTGAACATTTCTATCATGCCCCCCCTCTTCCTCCTTTCCTCAAGGGTATACATATTAAGCTGCTTTAGCCTCTCCTCGTAAGTCTTTTGGTGCAGACCCTGCACTATTTTGGTTGCCCTCCTCTGAACAGCCTCCACTCTGTCTATGTCTTTGTGGAGATGGGGTCTCCAGAATTGCACGCAGTACTCCAGATGGGTCTCACTAACTGTCTGTACAGAGGGATAACAAGGTCCTGTTTTCTACTGTTGATGCATCTCCCTATGTATCCCAGTATCCCCCAGCCCTCCTTACTGCCTTCTCACATTGCTTGCCCACCTTTAGGTCATCTGATATAATTACTCCTAGGTCTCTTTCAATTTTTGTTGTTGTTATTAACTCACCCCCCATTGTGTACTCTTCCCCTGGGTTTTTGTTTCCCAGATACATTACTTTGCACTTCTTTGCATTGAATCTGAGCTGGCACATATTTGACCATTCCTCCAATCTTGCCAAGTCCCTTTTCATCCTTTCCACCCCACCTTGTGTATCAACCCTGTTTCAGATCTTTGTGTCATCTGCAAAAGACATACCTTTCCTTCAGGTGTTCTCAATGTCACTTATAAAGACATTAAGAAGACTGGTCCCAGTCCGAACCCTGCGGTACCCATTAGTTACCCTCCTTTCTTCACTGTGGAGTCTGTTTACTATTACCCTTTGCATCCTGTTGTCCAGCCAGTTTTTTATCCAGGCTACCACCTTGGGACCCACTCCAAGGCTGGCTAACTTGTATATTAATCTTTTGTGTGAGACTGTGTCAAATGCCTTGCTAAAATCTAGGTAGGTCATATCCACAGACTCTCCCTGGTCTACTACTTTGGTCAACCAGTCAAAGAAATCTATTAGGTTCATCTGACATGACCTCCCTACTATGAAACCATGCTGCCTTGGGTCTTGTGTCTCAAGAGGGAAGTAAGGGTGGAGTGTGATTTCCTAAATCCAAACTGGTAAAGTGGAAAGAAAGAGGAGGAGTTGAGGAAGGAGGAGAGTTGAGAGAGGACTAGGCGCTCCTGGAACTTGGCTAAAATGGGGAGGAGGAGGGAGATGGGGTGGTAGTTGCCAGGGGAAGAGGGGTCGCCACCTTTAGGGAGAGGGATAATTGTAGCATGCTTCTAGTCTGAAGGGATAAAGGTGAGAGAGAAAGAGAGGTTGAAGAGTGATGCCAGGGAGATGGCAATGGCAGGGGCTGATAGGTAGAGCATTTTGGAGTCCAACCCTGAAGGGCATTTACCCTTGGAGGGGTTGAGGGTGAGCATGGCACCAAGTACTTTGGATGGGGTAACTAGGCAAAAGAAGAAGGCCGGTTGGGTTTGGGTGGGTAGGGATGCGATTACGGTGGGGGGTGTAGGGAGGGTGGATAAGAGAGAGGCCGAACAGTTAGTGAAAAAGGTGCTGAAAGCAGAGGCCACTGCATGGGGTTTCGAAACAGTGGCACAGCCTACATCTAGGACAGGGATTGGGGGCTGGACAGGAGGGGAGACACCATCGTTAACTGCAATTATTAGTTGTGAAACTTGTAGGATATATCCAAAACTGTAATGCTGGGTGGGGTAGAGGGCAAGGTCAAGTAGATAAAAATAAGTTAGAAAACACAAGTGATAAAAATAATTGGCCAATCAGGCAGGAGTGTGTGGGATGGTTTGGGGCTCATGATGCTTGCAATAACACCAAGTAGGCAAGCAAAATAATTACAAATAAAAAAAATAATAATATCTCAAGTCAAAAGGGGGGAAAAGAGTGGCTTGGGCCCCATCGTATAGCCTGCTAATGATGCCTGTCTCCCACCAAAAAGCATGCCAGACTCCGTGAAAGTCTACACTCTGCTGTTGTCTTTCTGCTGTTGAATTTGTTGGTCTTCCTCTCTTTCTGACTAACATTTGACACACTGCCTCCTTTTGCTGCAAAGCCCCAGATAAGCTGCATATACTGGGATGGATTCACAAACGTTTTTGAGACTAAGTCCCACACCACAACTCCAGTTGCAGACCGAAATCTCTGCAACTGCAGAGATTGCTATTCACATCCACAGCAGCTGGGGAAGATGTTAAGGCTGGTCCCTCCAACATCACCTGCAAACTGCCATAAATCATGGAGCTGGTAATAAACTGGCTCCACTTTTGAGAATATAGTAGCTGTGGAAGACATTTACATTTCCACAAGTGGCAACCCGCTTGTGTCGAGTTTTTCCTCCCGCTGCCAGATTTTCAAGAGATTTGTGAATACAGCCCACTGTTTCCTACGAATGTCATGTGGTGGCTGACACGCAGGATTGACAAGAACAACATTCAATTTATTTTTTATTGCTGTTGGCTGCTTGCTGACCTTGAATGACAGAAATACAGACACAGCATGTTTTTTTTAAGTTAAATTTAATTTTTATATCAGACAGATCTAAAAGAATAATACTGATGCATTTCTCATACTCAGATAGACTAAAAATAGGTATACAACTCATCAGAGTATATCAGAGCATTTTAGAAATAAATCAGAGTTGGAATCAGAACCAGGCCACACCTGACCCACCCATCCCTAGTAATAAGGACACGTTTAGGTGACTTTTATAGTAAAACATTAGACCTTCCCCATGTTTCTGGCCAGTATGATCGAGTCTAATAAAATGAAAACCAGGAAGGGCACATGCCGAGTCAGGAATTGAAGGTTTAAGCCAAGTCTCCATAAGACCCATAGTGTCAGGGTTATAATGAGTTACCCACGCAGTAAATTCAGAATGGTTAAACAAGAGGCTTCTGACAGTTATGTGAGCTATTTTTTTAAGGCCTTTAGCATTTCGCCAGCTAGGGGAAATAGTAAGCTGAGAGGTAGCAGGCCCAGGGTTTGATTCTATATCACCAGCCAGAGCAATGAGTACAGAGGAGACCCAGGAGAATCATAGCAGTGCTAGCTGTCTCACGGGGCTTTTAGGGCAGCAAAGTCTGTGATAAACAAAGTGGCTAGTTAATAAGACTAGTCAATGTTTAGGAAGCCAGACTGGATAAGGATACATTTCTCTAGCATCAGTAAGGTTAGAGAAGGTATAGTCAGAATGGAGGGGATTAAAGAGGCTGCAACAGTTGGCAGCAGCTGTATTTTGTCTGGGGCCATCCTCCCCTGGACCCGGGAAGGAGGAGGGAGAGATAAAAGAGAGGTGGTCCTGAGGGGCTAGGTAAGGTCCAGTGATTGGATAAGGGACCACCAAGGCCTCTCACTTATGGGGGGGTCACATCCTGAGGGTGGGGAGGAGAAAGAGGAATTTCTTGGATCATAGCCAGCAGTTCCTCCTCTTTCTCCTTTCACCCTGCTAGGCTCAACACGTCCACACATCCAGCTAGCCAGGTCACCCAGGTAAGGGCATAGTAGGCCTGGGGGTTCACTCATGCCTGGGGATGGGGAAGGCAGGACCTGTAGGAGAGGGAGGTAGGCAGTATCAAGGAGGCTAGCGCTATGAGCTGGGTATGGGCTGGGTGCTGTCAGCAGACCTGGGCGATTCCCACAACCTCCTTACAATTAAAAATAAATAAAAGGCTACAATAGTTGGCAGTAGAGGGGCCAAATTCTTCAGAAGGGCTTGTGACCCCCTCGGTCAGCGTGGAGGTGAAACCGAGTACCCTGACCCAGGGGAGGGGTCATGCTCCACCTCCAGCATGTACAGCTATATTGCAAGGCTAACGGTGCTTGATGAGGGAGGCCGAGCAGCCTTGGCCATTATGACCCGGGCAGTGATCCTCTTGGGTGCACACACTGCTCTCAATTGGGATCATTAATAAATGCATAGCTTTGGCCATTTCCTCCAAGACATGTGTCTGTGTTTTCTTTCCAAGGAAAGGGGGGTATGGATGGATACCAGATAATAATCTGTGAGCCTTCAGTTGCAGCAGATGGGGAAAATAAACCGAGGTGCCTTGCAGCAGTGACTCTGACTAATAGATATATTGTAACAGTCCTATAAGCAACAGGCACACAAAGGTGACAAGTAATCATGTGGTAGAGGCACTTAGGGGCCAGCCTAGAGCAGTGACAGCTCAGACCAGAGGGCCCTAATACACCTCCAGCACAAAGTAGATTCACTAGGGCAAGGCAAGCTGCACAAATAGAGAAAGCCCCAACAGATTAAATGGCCTTAAATACATTTAGTATGATTTCCTCAATTCAGAGCCCTGAGAACAAGTTAACCACCTAGCAAACATTTGTTACAGGGGTTGTACGGTACTCACAATGGGCTTTCACTTTCATCAAGCACCACGCCCTGCCATCATTCCATTTATTACAGCTGACTCTGGCAGACTCCCTATGGGCAGGGGGTCATAATGCCATGGAAATATCCGTGCACATCAACAATGCCGCATGCAAATAAGCATGCAGCAAAATCAGGTCAGCACAAGACACTGACCAGTACAGCAACACGCACACCAGAACAATATCTTTGTTTTTGCGGGAGGCTATGCCCCTCCACACACACCTGATGTGGGGGGGCTTCACCCCCCACACACACAGGACATTATAATCAACCAGTTACAAGGGGGTCATAGACTTTGGAGTAAAGAATCCCAGGAGTGGGAAAACTTGTTTTTAACAATAATATGCCGCAATACAGTGGGACCTGAGGAGAAGCGAACTGCAGCCCCAGGTCTCCAACACTGCTGGAGGCAGGTGCTCTAGCCACTCCACCATGGGAATGGCTCAACCAGGCACCATCCCGGCAGTGTCCATCACATTACTGCATGGCACCATACAACAACAGGGGTAGAGGTTCTTACCGCATGCTATAAAAACCCCTGTCGCTGTATACCCATTCACGTTATTCCATGCGTGGTATTTCATGCATAATTTCATCCATGCTATAATAACCTGGTACCTTCCTGATATCCTTTGTATGGGTCCTTCATGTGAGGGTCACAAGTGGGAGAGCCGCATGGCAGGAAAAACCTTTATGCTGGGAGGGGCGCTTTTCCAGTTCTGCCCCCAATGACAAGGTCTGTCCACCTGATTGACAGAAAACATCAGGCTTCAAGCAACTGGAATGCTTTGGGTCCAGATTTTTTGGTGGAGGGAAGGAAGCTAGGTGAGCAAAAGGATTGCGCTCCCTCTCCCTCGTGGAATTCAACCGCATTTCCCAAAAGGTTGCTCCAGGAGCAGAATTACTGTTTGAGCTATGGTGGCCTTTCCCAGCTCTGCCCGTGATGGCAAGGAATGTCCACCCAATTGGTAGAAAACTCAAAACAGGAGCTGCACAGCAGGTTCTGAGCAGCTGGCATTCTTTGGGTCCAGAGTCCTCAATGGAGGGGAGAGAACTATGTGAGCAAAAGCACTGCGCTCCCTCTCCCTGTGGACTTTGTTAGCATCTGCCGAAAAGTAGCCCCAGGAGAGGAATTACAGTCTGAGCTATGGCAGACTTTCCCAGCTCTGCCTCCAATGGCAAGGTCCATCCATTCGACTGGCAGAAAACTTGAAATGGGAACTGCACAGCAGGCTCCGAGCAGTTGGTGTGCTTTGGGTCCAGAGTCCTCAGTGGAGGGGAGGGAGCTAGGTGAGCAAAAGGATTTCAGTGCTACCCATTGATTAAAGAGTGAGGTGGAGGGCAAAATACATTGTCTGAAGCCCCCCAACTAAAAATATAAGTGGTTTGCTGAGCTCCCAACTCTGCCACCTATAACCAATGAACTGGTGAGTGTGAGAGCATCTTCCCTACATACTCCAGTCAGCTGTACAGAGCCACTTGAAAGACACTCAACATCAATGGCACATTTTTATGGAAATACTCCTTTTTGGCATGGTATCCCTGATTTCAGCCATCTCCCCCAGTTTGTTTGAGTCATCTCCCTTTTCTATGTCAGAGAACTGAGACATATCAAGTAACACAAGGGAACCAGTATCAAAGTTTATATATTCAAATAGAATGCCACACCACAGAGACAACTTAAAAAAATTAAATAAGAGCACGCAATTTAGCTTATGTGTTACATAGCTGCATTCCTCTTGAACTTTATTATTAAGATAATTTGCATGAAAATAGAATCTCTGTAACTTGGTCTTCATCTACTCAGGCCACTGACTGGAGCTGACATCTTAATCCTCTTCCATGACATCACAAGTGGTTGCTGCAGAAACTTCAACTTCTTTATTTTTTTAAAAAGCGCAAATCAGAATATCTAAGCACTTGAACAAAAGATAAAATGCAGCATAAAATATCGTTCCACACAATTTAAAACATGGAACAGCATATCATCATAATTTATCATTCATATTTGGAAAAGGCAAACCTAAATAGATACGTTTTCTGAGCTGACTTGAAGCTCCCCACAGTCGGGCACTCCCTTACCAAACGAGGTAGAGAATTCCACAGGGTCAGGGCCGCAAATACAAATGCCCTAGCACTAGCTGACTTAAGTTGGACCCTGGGAATCTCCAGCAATCCCTTGTCGGAAGAGCGAAGTGGGCGGAGGGGGCAGGAGTTCTTGCAGGTAGGGTGGATCCTGTCCATGTAGGGCATTATAGATCAGCAAGCTGACCTTGAAGGTGATTCGCCACTGAACAGGCAGCCAGTGCAGTCCATGGAGAACAGGGATTACATGGCAAGATCAAGGTAAACCAGTCAACAACTTGGCTGCCACATTCTGCACCAGCTGTAGGCGATGAATATCAACCCCCTGGGAGCCCTAGGTAAATGGAGTTGCAGTAATCAAGTCAAGTAACGATTGTGCTATCACAAGCTGAGGAGTATGATGTCACTTGTAGACAAGCAACCAGAGCAGATAAAGTCTACGTTCCAGAGATCCTGTTTTTATGCAAATGTCCTTAGTAATAAAGACTAGGGAGAATATAAATACTGGAAATATCTGAAATGTAAGTGGAATTCTATTTGAATGTAATAAGGGAAGGGGAGGGAAGGGAAGGGAAGGGGAAATTGTTTAACCAGGAAAGGCACACTAAGCTGAAGCTTGTTTCCAGGTGTGACCTGTGAGCGCAAGGAAGTTAACTGACTTGCTCAGGGTCACACAGTATGCAAGTGGGGGCTGTGGGATTCAAACCCCGGTCTGGTCTGCTGGATGTCACCAGATTTGCACAGGTTTCCAGAAACCTGCCCTGGATGCATGACCTCTTTCTGACACAATCCCCCCTCAACATCCACAGAACGTTAGACACCCTCCAATTGTGAGCTACCATTCAGACACAGTTCCAATGCTTTCCAGCAAATATGTCGCCGTTTGTCCCAAAAAGTGACCCATGTGTCACATGTTTGACATAATCCACCACAAATTGCAGTAGCCATCATGAAAATGTGCACAGCTTTGAGATAATGTGCATGACTTTTGGTATAAAAACAGGCAGGCTCTGCTGGTTGAAATATTGCATTTGTACCAGTGTCTTCCCCATTAGAAAAATCCTACCCCATGTTGTTTTAAAAGCTTTCCATGTGGTGTTAGCCACTCTAAAAATGAATCCCTGTCATGTTCATTGAGGAATTATTGGGGAGATGAAAATAGTTAATATTCCCTTATCAGGCTAATGTTGGAATATAATAGCCCTGGTTGGGGCATGGTGTCATGGAGAACTGAAGAATGTCCAGAAACCTGCTGTCAAAATAATCTGACGCGCATGATATACAGATTATGAGAGAGTGGGAGAGAGAGAGAGAGAAAGAGAAGCACTTGAAATAACCCAGCAGGCACAACTGGCAGTTCTAAAGGAATGTCAGAGGAGAGTAGAGTCCTTAGTAACACACTATAATTTTAATCAAAAGAAAACCTAAAAGTTAGTTTACTTCATTTATTATTACATTTTTATAGACAGCTAAATCCAAAGGGAACACTAGCTTTTACTCCAAAATTCAGTTAGTTAGTTAGTTAGTTAGTTAGTTAGTTAGTTAGTTAAAAGCTTGGTCACCGTGAAAGGCACACTGAGCTGAGGTTCATTTCCAGGTGCGACCCAGGGGAAAAGAGGAATGGGGATAAAAGCAAGCAGGCAGTTACAAACAAATGAAGTGCAATATCAACGGTTTCAAGTACAATACAGTGGGAATACATTGAAGTATATAGCAACACTACTGTATATAGGTATCTAAAATTTTTACAGAGGTATGTGGTGGGGGATCAAGGCAGATAAATTCATATGAGGTGAGTCCTCATACAAGAGGGATAAGGTGCTGTGAGTGTGAGGGCACACTGAGGGAGGAAAGGTTAGAAGAGAGGGGGAGAAGTGGGGTTGGAGGAGGGAGAGAAAGGAGGATTAGAGGGGTGTGTTACAGGAACAATTAGGGGAAGTTGGAAGCAGTATAGCATAGTGATTAAGGACACTGAGCTGCAAACCTGGAGACCTGGGCTTGAGTCCCATCAGCCCCCACCTGCATACTGTGTGACCCTCTGCAAGTCATTTAACTTCCATGTGCTCCCAGGTCACACCTGGAAACAAACTCCAGCTTAGTGTGCCTTTCCTGGTTAAACAATTTCCATTTCCCCTTCCTTTACAGGTGGTCTTTAGCAGCCACTTTAAGGATAGTAGAGATGGGGCTTGGCGAAGAAGAGGAGGGAGCCGGTTCCTAAGGGAGGGTAGCCAGTATGAGAAAGCAGCCCAGCCAGCACAAGAGCAGGGGTGAGGCACAGAGAAAGATCAGGAGTCTTTAGTGTGAAGGGGTAAGAGGAGGTAGCAGAGGGGGAGAGGAGAGAAGATAGATAAGAGAGGAGGGAGACACACCAGTATTTAACAGCAAGGGCAAAGTGGAGGGAATGGCAACATGATGGTAGGGGGCAATGGAAAGAGAGGAATAAAGGGAGCTGTGATGAGTGCAGGGAGGAGAGTTTAAAGCAAAATGACAGAAGCCATTACAGAGGGTGTCTAGTCTGGTGAGGGTGGAGGGAGGGACTGTACTATAAACCACATTCACATAGTCAGAAATAGGGAAGATCATTTTGACAAGCAGGTCCTTATGGACTTCAGTGGGGAGACAGTCCTTGTTCCAGTGCAAGATGCCTAACTTGGGGCAAAGCTTTGAGTGTATAGCATTGATGTGGACTGAGAAGTCCAGGTTACTATCAAGCCACACACCAAGGTATTTGTTAAGTGTGGACTACCTCCAGTTGGGTACCAACAAGGGTGAAGAAGACCGGAGGAGGTGAGACCCTTGCTAGCTTTTGGCTAGTGCCAAAGGTCATGAACAAAGTCTTCTTTGAGTTTACTTTGAGCTGGTTGGCTCGGAACCAGCATAGCACATTGAAGAAATTGTGCTGGAGTGAGGATGCAACTGCAGATGTGAAGGGACCGGATGTGTAGATGGACTGTGTTGTCAGCATACATGTGAATACAGAAGGAGACACAGATGGATGGGAGGTCATTTGGAAAAACTGAAAATAGTATGGGGCCCAGGAAGGAGTCCTAGGGGACTTCTGCAAGTATGGGGAGGGGGAGAATAATGCATCACCCACCTGAATAGACTGCTGAGGGTTAATGAGGTAAGAGTGGAACCACTTAACTGCAGGAGTTGAGAGGCCAGCTGAGGTCAACTTGTTTAAAAGGAGAGGGTGGGATACTTAATCAAATGCCTTTGTAAAATCAATGAAAACAGCTGCTGTGATGAGACCCTGGGCCATCCTTGTAAGGACAGGTCAGTGACATGGAGAAGGGAGGTAATTGTGAAGTAGTTTTTCCTGAAACCAGACTGGAAAGGGGACAGGAAGGAAGTGGTGTCTAGGAAGTGGACAAATCTGGAGTGGACTAGTGACTCTTGTAGTTTAGCAAGGGAATGGAGGAGAGAGATAGGTCAATAGTTTCCAGGAAATGTCGGATCACCCCCTTTGTGGAGGGGTAGTAACTTGGCAGTTTTGCAGGTGAGGGGGGTGGCACAGAGGGAGAAGTAGAGGTTTGAAAGGTGAGTGAGCGAGTGGAGGATAGTGGGGACAGATATGTGGAGGAGTTTGGGGTCTAGGCCATCAGGGCTGTATTCTGAGGGATTGGGAGACTTGAAGGCAAGGAAAACTTCCTGAAGGGAGACAGGAGGGAAGTGAAAACTAGCGGAAGAGGTGGGTTGGGGCAGAGGGAGGGTGAGTGTTTGAGGACTGGCAGGAAACTGCATAGGAAATGAAGAATTTGTTTAAGTGGGAAGCAACAGTAAAGCAGTAAGGTGGTCAGAGACCAGTGAGCCATCTGCTTGGAGAGAGTGGGGTACAGGTTGGGGTGGCAGGTCGAAAAGAGCATGGATGACTTTCCCGAAGTCTGAGGGAGAGTTTAGGTTGGATTTAAAGTAGTGGGCCATGGCCTCTTTGAGGGAGATAGAGATGGAAAAGCTTAATGTAATGTAAAGAATAATGTATGGGGAGCAGTGTTCTGCATAACTTTTGTTTTGCACACCCGTGGTTCGTACTACTCACATAAACCACAAGGGCAAACTTTGAGTGGCTTATCAGGGAATCACACGCCAAAGGTTTGTAAAACAAAACATGTCTGAACTTCTCCTTATATTTTATTCATTATAATTGCTGGTTTATGAAAGTTGTGACCCCACCCCCTCAACTGTTTTACAAAAAACAATCTCCTAGTTTCAATTTCTGTACAAACAAATTCCAACATAGCCCTTAATTTGCTTCAATGTAACACGTTCATATATTCCTTTTTATAAAAACACTTGTATCTGGTGATCATGCAATTTTATTACTAACGTTGAAGATGAACTGTGCATTGCTCAAAGGTTTACTTTCTTTGAGGGAAAAACTGAGTTGGCGACAGTTCATTTTCAACTCTGGTACTATAAACAAACTGCAGGATGAACTAGCTAAGTCCTTTTTTAATAAAATGAAGTATATGGATTAGTTATATTACACCAAACTAAGAGCAGTGTTAGAATTTTTGTAAAGAATCGAAACTAGTAGCAGCTGTTGTGTCTTACACTCAGTGTTAAAGCATGTGGTTCTATGTGTGAGAGAGCAATTGGGCAGTTCTCTGTTCTATAAACTGTATAATAGTAGAGTGTGTGTAACCCAGAATTTTAAATACTAGTTTTGGGTTATTAACCCTAACCAGTAATTATGCTGGGAAGAACCCATTATTGAGTGCACAAGCACATTACAACTATCACAAACCACATGATGAGTACATCCTGTCAAGATGACAGGGGAACAGCTAGATGGGCCACTAGGTCTTTTGCTGTCTCTTGAAATGATGTTCCTATATAAAGCTGTAATTTGTTTGGATATGGGAATGTAAAGCATCTCTACCAAGACCAAAACCCTGGACTTCAGGAGAGCAGATTTTCAGAAAATGAGGGAGGTGCTAAGGCTGTAATTAGAGGGCATCAAAGCAGACATGGAGGTGGATCAAAACTAGGCCATTATCAGGGATGAAATACTGGCCACCACAGTGGATTGTATTAAGCTTGGGGGGAAGAAACTGGGGGCCATAATCACACAGCAGGTTCAACTCTGAGGGTGTCAGGGTGGTAATTGGGGACAAGAGGGTGGTCAAAAGGAGATGCAGGAGGGCTGTGAACAAAGAGATAAGGAAGGCTATCTGAAGTTAGCTAAAGTGGAAGGCAAGGTGGTGCAAGAAGCTAAGGCACAGAAAGAATTGCAAATAGTTGAAGAGCTCAAGACAGAGGAGAAGGCCTTCTTTCACTACTTAAGCAAGAAGAGGAACAAGAAAGATGGGATAGTTAGGCTGAGGAATGGGATTGTATGGGTGGAGGAAAATGAGAGCAAGGCAGAGGTACTGAATGGGTATTTCTGCTCTGCCTTTACTACTGAAAAAGGTGGGCTGGTATCAGATTGGGGAGGTGAAGGTAGGAGGGCGGAGGGGCACAAACGTGATAGTAGAAGTGGCTAGAGTGAGGGAGGGATTGCTAGCACTGACAGCAAACAAGTTCTCAGAACCAGACAGCATGCACCCAAGGGTACTAAAAGAGCTAGAAGAGGAGCTTGTGGGACTACTGGCCGATCTCTTCAATGGATCCCTGGAGTCAGGAGTGGTGCCACGGGACTGGAGAATGGCACGTGTGGTACCTCTCTACAAGAGCAGAGCCAGGGATAATCCATGGAACTATATGCCAGTCAGTCTGACCTCAATTGTGTGTAAACTGATGGAGACTATACATAGGGAGAGGCTGGTAAGGTACATAGAAGAGAATGGTCTCCAGGACAAGAGGCAACACAGGTTTGTGGGAGGAAGATCATGTCAAATGAACCTGATTGACATTTTTGACTGGGTTACTAGGGCAGTGGATGGGGGCCAGGCAGAGGACATCATTTACTTGGACTTCAGGAAAGCCTTCAATTCTGTGGTGCATAACAGGCTAATCAGGAAACTGACAGATCTTGGGGTTGGGGAGAAAATAATAAGGTGGGCAGAAAGCTGGTAAAGTGACAGAACCCAGAGAGAGATGGTGGTGGTGGGAGAGTTATCCAGCATCAAGGAGGTGACCAGTGTGGTCCCATACAGATTGTTTCTGGGGTCGGCGTTGTTCAATGTTCATAAACAACATTGGGGAAGGCATAAAGGGTAAGACACAGAAGAAAGGGTACAGGACATGAGGAAAGACCTCAGTAAACTTAAGAGATGGTTGGGGATCTGGCAGCTTGACTTCAATGCCAAGAAATGCAAAGTGATGCACATTGGGGCCAGGAGTCAAAAGGACAGAGTAGTACCATGGGTGGGGGTCTGTTTAGCAGCACTGGAGAAAGAAAGGGATCTGGGGTGGTGATCACTAGTAACCTGAAACACTCCTTGCAATGCAAAAAGGCAGCAGTGAAGGCAAACAGAATGCTGGGTGTATAGGCAGGGGATTCGGCAGTAGGCAGAGTGAGGTCATACTGCCCTTGTACAGGTCGCTGGTGAGACTGCATTTAGAATATGGAGTAAAGCACTTGTGTCTATACCATAAGAAGGATATCAGCTTAATAGAGAGGGTTGAAAGGAGGGCAAACAAGATGATCAAGAGTCAGCAGGGGACGTCTTACAGGAAGAGGCTGGGAGCCCTGAGAATGTACTTCATGAAGGAGAGGGGAGAGAAGGGGTATATAATAGAGTCCTTTAAGTACTTGAAAGGAATAGAGTGGTTAGGGAAGGTCTTTTCAAGTTAATTGACAACAAAACCATGAGGGGGCACAGTTTGAAGTTGGTGAGGGGGAAGATTTAGGAGGTATGTTAAGAAGCATTTTTCCATGGAAAAGGTGGTGGCCGCAAGGCATGCACTGCCAGAAGAAACGGTCACAGTGAAGATGGTAGGTGACTTTAAAAGGGCCTGGGAAAGGCATAAGGGGAACCCATGGGACTGTGGAGGGGGGAGTTATGAAGGAAGAGTTGAAGGGGTGCAGGTCAATGGCACAAGCCAGGGACACTGCAATAATAATGGGCAGACTTGATAAACCAGTTGGCCTTCTTCTGCTGGATCTTTTGAATGTTCATATTTTCCTTGTGTCACTTTACTAAGTGCCCCTCCCAAGTGAATTGTAAGTGTGAAGTAATACAGCCAGCAGTGAATACCATCAATGAGGCTATTAAAGTAGATAGGAAATTATTCTATGATCATTTTACCTGATAAATAAATCAGTAATAGCAAAAAATGGCCTTTGTGTGTCTTTTTTATTAAATAAATGCTCAGAAGCATTCTTGTATTCTCCTTTCATCTGTTGAACTTTACTACTTTACTGAGACTTAAGAACTAGAACCCTACTACTGGGATATTCAATTTAGGGTAAAAACAAAAAATTAAAAAAAACAACAGTTAGTGTATTTGTTATCTGTGCAGTTAGCTAGGTGAAGAAGGGAACTGTGAATTAGGGGGAGTGGCTTAGGCAGCAGAAAGCCAGGTGTTTGGATTTAAAACTGCCCTAGATAGCTTTTGGCAGAGAACAGCAAGAAGAAGGAGGTGCTGTTAAAATTTTACTACTCGACTGGGACTATATAGCCCACTTCTAACTCCCCACCACCCTGAGCTGCAGTAGTTCCACTCTTATAGGTACAGGATTTGACTGACAACAGGAACTTCCTGTTTGGGAGCAGGAAGTGAATGATCACAGAGGCACAAAAGACTCACCATCCAGAAGGAAAAGAGTAGTTCTCCATCCCCTCTAGCTGCTGGATGTCTGACTCTGAGCAAGTAAGAAGGAGACTATTGAGGAATAAAGGAACTTCCTGTCCCAGAACAGGAAGAGCAGGAGCTTTAAGGGCAGTAGGAAAGTAGGGAGAAAAAATTAAAAAACTAATAAAAATAAACAGAGAGAGAGAAAAGAGTAAGTATACAAAACAACAGTTGAGGGACCACGAATGAGATATGATGGGAGTGGTGCGGTGCAGTGGCTGTGGAGTGGCAGTCTTCCTGGAGACGTTCTGGAGGATGCAGTGTTGTGCCATCTGCAGGCACCTTTCTGGGCTGAGGGAGGAGGTAGCTCGTCTCCAGGCTGAGTTGGCCAGAATTTGGAGGACCTCCTTTCTCACCCAGGGACCACTAGGGCCACCACTGCTGCCTCAGAGGTTGCCAAGAAAGAGGAGTGGATGGACCACAGTGGGCTCAGGGAGGGTGAGAGTGGTGGAACAGAGGTGAATCTCTCCAGTTGTACCTCTCACAATTCGTACATCATTCTGGTAGAGTGTGGTTCCTCTATGGAGGCACCTGCAGTGGAGACCAAGGAGGATGCTAGAAACCTCCACAAAGAAGACCCACAGGAGGGTGGCATGGGACCCCAAAGGGGAAGGAAACAACTCCTGGTGGGGGACTCCATTGTTAGGAGGATATAACTGGGGGAGGAGGGAGAGGGAGGTAAGGTGCCTGTCTGATGCCATAGCTTGGAGGTACAGGGAGTGAATCCTCAGGATCATGGGAACAGCTGCAGAGGGGAGGGAACTGGATGTTACTGTCTACCTAGGGACAAATGACCTGCCTGGGAAAGGGATCAGAGCAGTGCAGGAGGAGTTTTTGGAGCTGGGAGGGGCATTAGACAAGTAGTACACACGGTAACCTTCTCGGAGATGCTGCCTGTCTATGGCATGGGAGAGGCTAGGGTATTCCATAACATGGGATTCAATCAATGGTTGAAAAACTGGTGCAGAGCTCAAGATTTTGGTGTCATTGGGACTTGGGGTACACCTGAAGGGATATAGGCCTATACTGGCGCAATGGTCTGCATCTGTCCAGGACAGGAACCAGGATCCTAGGTGATAGGTTTAAATACTTCACTGGCAAGCATTTAAACTAGTCAATGGGGAAGGCACTGAAAAAGGAGTAGGGAAATCCTAGCCCCCAAAAATAAATCAGGGTAGTTAGTGAGGTAAGCACCAAGATAGAAAAGTCAATAGGGAGAAGGGCAGGGGTAAATGGAGAAAAAGACAAAGGCAGTAAGGACAGGGATGGGGCAAAAAGGGGTAAGGCTATCAAAAAATGAAGGATAATGAGTACCAATGCCCATAGTCTAGGTAACAAGCTCCCTGAACTGGTGGCTGTCACAAACTCACTCAGCCGGTCAGCCCTCTACTCCCAAAGTGCCAACCTCTGAGCGTATGATTTGTGTACAGTGAAAAGAACAAGGTAACATTTATAAGGTAGAAAAAGAAATGGGCAGACTGGATGGGCGTTGCGGTCCTTATCTGCCGTCAACTTCTATGTTTCTATGTTTTTATGTAACCCTCTTGTCTGTTTTGTGGGCTCAAGTCACCTTAGTCTCAAGCTCTGGAGGGATTCAAACTGATAACCTGTTGTTAGCGTACCCAATTATCAGGCTCAGATAATTCTGTCTTCAGAGGGCCAGATATCTTTGCCTATGGGCACCCAACCAGTTCTTTCAAATGAACCCTTAGAACTCTATGCAAGAATTTAGAGAATATCCATTTCCCAGTTTGGTATATCAATAAGCTTATACACAGTGTCACTTATAACCTTTAAAAGCTCCACTTAAAATAAAAAGAAATGTCAAGGCCCTCCAGACAGTTTCCGTTGTAAAATCTCTTTACTTTAAAATATCAAAACAGAACAATAAAATACAGAACAAATACATATCCCAACACATACAGCCTTAAAACAAACAGGTAAAAGTACAGTTCCTACAATTAATAACTTCAGACTAATCTTGTCTAAGGTCCTTACTTCAGTGCTTTGATGGTCTCTCTTCTCTCAGTCAGAAAAATTGTCTTGTGTGTGTCTGTCAGGTTCTCTCAGCAATTAATCACAGTCCTGAGACAGCCTTCTCATGAGGTCACTAACTCCACCTTGGTGTATCAAAATCTATATTTTACAATACAGGATGTCCAAATAAAATATTAAAAAAAACATAATAGGTGACCTCACTGACTTTCCTCTCCAGAGGTTAGCTAGACAAAACCGGTTTGTGCTCTGCTATACATACATCTCAAAAGTTTCTTTGATCTAAGTCACTGTATTCAAAGCAAAAGTGTATTTGCCTTTTTAATCCCATCTGAGCCTTGGGGTATACACCTCAGAGGTCTCTGATGTAATTCAAGGGTTCCCCAGGAAAGTATGTTGGACCTTCCAAATTCGTCTGGGTCATCTCTGGCCCAGAGATCAACATCTCTGCAATGTCCATGCTGGCTTCTCTCTGACACCCCTCCCTCTCACGTTCTTCCTGACAACTATTGTAAGTCAAAGGATTTTCCCTGAGGGAATTATGAATGGCTAATCTTATTTCCTGGGATGAAAGCAAATTGACAAGGTAATTGTACCCCAGATATCCACAGTTTAGCTATGTCTTGTCCTTTGAATTTATCCCTGGGGGACTTGATGTGTCAGTTCCAGTAAGACAGTAGTTTCCTCAAACTGACCTTCCCATCACATATTTTATATGTAATAACAAATTTGATACAGCACTCAGATCTAGCTGTCTATGTCACAGTGGTCTTCATGGAAGAGGGACACCTGGATATTGTGGCAGTCACCGAAACATGGTACACAGGGAACCATGACTGGGATGTCAACATATCAGGGTACACAATCTACAGGAAGGACAAGGAGAGTAGAAGAGGAGGAGGAGCTCTCTACATGAGGGAAGGGATCAAAGCAATGGAACTAAAGGGTAAACAGGCAGGACAGGAGGCACTGTGGGTCACCCTAAAGACCAGAAATGGCACCACAATCCGCACGTGGGTTATATACAGACCCCTGTCTCAGTGGGAGGAAATGGACAAGGAAATTATACAAGGCATCCTTAGGATGGCAGAAAAAGTGGAAATATTATTGATGGAGGACCTGAATATACCAGATGTTAACTGGAACACCTTTGCTGCAGCCACATCAAAGAGCAGGATCATTCTTGATGCCCTACAGGGAGCATGCCTCAGACAGTTAATGTTGGAACCCATTCAGGAGGGAGCAATCTTTGACCTGGTACTCTCAAACAGGGACAGAGAGACAATCTCAGATCTTGAAGTGGGTAGCCATCTGGGAACAAATGACCACCAAACAATGTGGTTCACAATAAACACAGCTGCAAAGTCAAGCCATACAAAAGAGATGGGTACTGGACTTTAGACTGACTTTGTCAAAATGGGAGAGTGGCTCAGAAAAGCACTAGCAAATGGGCAAGAAGGATGGGTGGAGAAACAATGAAGAAACATCAAAACTGCCATCACAGAGGCAGCAAGCCTTTGTGTGAAGCAAATAAACAAATCAAAATGAAAGAAAAAAACACTATGGTTCTCAAAAGAGGTAGCGGGGAAGGTTAGTGAGAAAAGATAGTATTCAAAAAGTATAAGGAAACACAAAAAGACCATGACAGAGAACTGTACCAGTTAAAGCAGAAGGAACCGAAGAAGGCAGTCAGACTAGCAATTGCCCAAACTGAGGAAAAGATAGCCAACTCAGTTAAGAAGGGGGATAAAAACATTTATAGGTACATTAGGGAGTGAAGAAAGAGCAAGGGAGGGATAGTGAGGCTTAATAAAGGGGGGCGTGGGTGGGTTGAGAGGGACAGTGAAAAAGCAGGGATACTGAATGAACACTTCTGCTCAGTATTCACAAAAGAGGAGGAGGAGAAGGTACCTAATCCAATCAATAGAAGCACTCTGGATGGGGGGGTCGATATCAGTCCTTTCACAGATGAAAGGGTTCTGAAGGAACTCCTAAAACTGAAGGTGGACAAAGCAATGGGGCCTGATGGGATTCAACCCAGAATTCTAAAAGAACTAAGGGAAGAACTAGTGACACCAATGACTTCCCTTTTTAACAAATCATGGGAGGGTGGTGTGGTACCTAAGGACTTCAGGAGGGTGGATGTGATTCATGTTCACAAAAGTGGGAGCAAAGCAGAGGCAGGAAACTACAGACCTGTTAGCTTGACCTCAGTGGTAGGGAAAATGATAGAATCACTTCTGAAAGAGAGAATTGTTGAGTACTTAGATGCCAGCGGGGCACAGGACCCAAGGCAGCATATATTCACAGCAGGAAGGTTATGTCAGACAAATCTAATCAATTTCTTTGACTGGGTGACCAAAGTAGTAGACCAGGGAGGAGCTGTGAACATGGCCTACCTAGACTTTAGCAAGGCATTTGACACAGTCCCACACAAAAGATTAATAAACAAATTAGCCAGCCTGGGAGTGGGTCCCAGGGTGGTAGTCTGGGTAAAAATTGGCTGGACAACAGGACACAGAGGGTAATAGTAAACTGAGTCCAGTCGAAAGAAAGGGGGTTACTAACAGGGTACTGCAGGGTTCAGTACTGGGTCCGGTCCTTTTTAATGTCTCTATAAGTGACATTGCAGAGGAACTGGAAGGAAAAGTATGCTTCTTTGCAGACGACACAAAGATCTGCAACAGGGTTGATATTCAAGGGGGGTGGAAAGGATGAGAAGGGACTTGGCAAGGTTGGAGGAATGGTCAAAAGTATGGCAGCTTAGATTCAATGCAAAAAAGTGCAAAGTAATGCACCTGGAAAACAAAAAACCCAGGTGAAGAGTACACAATTGGGGGGAGGTATTAACAACAACACAAATGGAGAGGAATCTGGAGGTAGTCATATCAGATGATCTAAAGGTAAGCAAACAATGTGAGAGGCAGTATAGATGGCTGGGGGGATACTGGGATGTATAGAAAGACGCATCACCAGTAGAAAACAGGAAACTGTTATCCCTCTGTACAGACAGCTGGTAAGGGTGAGACCCCATCTTGAGTTCTGCATGCAGTTTTGGAGATCCCATCTCTGCAAAGACATAGACAGGATGGAGGCTGTTCAGACGGAGGGCAACTAAAATGGTGCAGGGTCTGCACCAAAAGACAAACAGAGAGAGACTAAAGGAACTTAATATGTATACAGATGAGGAAAGGAGGGAGAGAGGGGACATGATAGAAATGTTCAAGTACCTCAAAGGAATCAACAAAGTCCAAGAGGGTAGCATCTTTCAGAAAATAAGATGTGCAAGAACAAGGGGACACAATTTGAAGATAGAGGGGAGATGGCTCAAGGGCAATGTGAGGAAGTATCTTTTCACAGAGAGGGTGGTGGACACATGGAACGGCCTTCCTGAGGAGGTTGTGGGGTCAAAAACAGTGTGGGAATTCAAGAATGCATGGGACAGACATAAGGCAATTCTGGTGGGGGGTAGGAAGAAGTAGGCTGTTGGTTAACTAGGATCTACAGCTTATCCAATAGGTAGGTAGCCACAAGGGCAGACTAGGTGAGCCAAGCAGTCCTTATCTTCCATCAAAGTCTATGTTTCTATGTTACCAACTTGACACAGTCTTTTTTGTATTGGGAGTCAGAGTATGTCAAGCTTTGGCATGCTTACCTCACAGACTCCTGATACAGAATGCAGTCCTCCTGTAACTGTTATAGTAATTCAGTTAAATGGTGGTGATGCTGTACAACTAACACCCACTCTTCCCCCCACCCCAACCGTCCGCATTCCACATACCAGGAACAGATACATTCTCATATTTATTTTTAAATTATACCAATTTTTGTTTTATTTTGTCTTGCTTATTTAGTGCCGTAACTTACTGTATTACCTACTATTCATATTGTTCAGTGACCGACTGAGGAGGTGAGAGGAGGGCTCTGTCAGTCACAGAGTACTGTATTTACTGATAATACAATAGAGTTTTTTAGTTCTTTTTGGATCTGCCCCCCCACACACACACACTCTCATTTGCAGCTGGTAGCCGCTGTGGTCTTCACTCCCCCTGCCCTGTCCTGAACAGAACCATGGCTTTAGACAGTGGACAAGGCTAGAGGTGTGAATGTTTCCTGCACTGATTAGTTGTTCCCTCCTGCCACTACTGTGCAGTCTCTGGGGTGTAGGAGAATGTAGAGTTCCTGCAGATCAGCATGCACCTGTGATGGGCACATTGAAGCACTGGAAGAATGTCTGGTGGAGGTTGTTACCCCCCCCCCCACCAGAATGTCTTCTGTGCCAGGGGAGCAAGAAAACGGATGGCAATTTGCAAGTTCTTTTGATCCCATTTCAGCCGGTTTATAGAATGGTGGGAAGGATCATGAGAACAGACACCCCCCCACAAGCAGCTCATTGGCCAAGATGTGATTAAGGTGCTGAGGATCTGCTACTCTCCATGGCCTTGATTTAGTTCACGAGAGAGCAGGGGGAACAAAGACCACCAGCGGCTGTCCACTGCATAGCAGAGGAGTTAGGAGTAGATTGATGCCAGTACAGAGCCGTAGGTGAGTACTCAGTCGGGGGGGCACAATAAGCTAGATTCTAAATAACTTAAACTCTGTTGTATTATTGGTAAATACTCGGCGACTGACATAACCCTCCTCTCACCTCCTCAGTTGGTCGCTGAACAATATGAATAGTATGTAATTTAGTAAGTTATGGCGCTTAACAAGCAAGTTAAAAAAAATGGTATATTTTAAAAATAAACAGGAGAATGTATATGTGGAATGTGAACAGTTGAGGGGGGCATGTATTAGTTGTGCAGCATCACCACCATTTAATTGAATTACTGTAACAGTTACAGGAGGACTGCATTCTGTGTTGGGAGTCTGTGACTTAAGCATGCCAAAGCGTAACACATGCCAACTCGCGATACAAAAAAAGACCATGTCAAGACAGTAGACAGTTCAAAAGATGAAAGGAGCATACAAGTATGCTTTCAAATATTTATTTAATAAAAAAAGAAACACAAATGCCATTTATTTGCTATTACTGATATATTTAGCAAGTTAAATGATTGCAGAATAATTTCTTATCTCCTTTAAGAGATATCTTCCCAGCCTGAGGAAAATACAAATCTAACTAAAAGAGTTACTTTAAGCTCAGCACCATGGCAACAGAGCTAGGTCATAAATAATGGTATGCCTTGCTTGTAGAGACTGAGACACTTGAAAATAAGCTCTTCTGTTCTTATTGTCTGGGACATAGTGCTGCTTGATTTTGTTTTCAAGATGTCAATCTCTGGGAAAAATATCATCAGACAGAGAGAGAAAGAAGGGGCAGAAAAAGGCTGAAGGAGTTGGAGTTATAACATGGGCAGATTGTGGCAGGAGTTTGAAAACTGATTGGTCTGAGTCTAAATTGAAGGATAAAAGGTTGGAGAGATGGAATGAGAAAACTGGAGAAGTAGAGCTGCCTTCAGAAAAGTGCAGTCTCCAGATCAAGAAGCGGGGGCATAGAGACGCAGAAGAGAAGTTTAAAGAAAATGACAGCAAAGCTGAGCAATAGAGCGAAAAATGATTGTGCAAACCGTATCAGAGAGCCTGTAAACTGAAGCCCAGAGCATGCTGTAAGAGATTCACTCTAACAGCATCAGTTCAGTACCAGAAATGTAGTTTAACCAGAGACTAACATGCCATCCTACCATATTCATCTTACCAATTAATCCAAACAAATTAAAGTGTTACTATTTCTTGAGATTGAGATGGAATAGAAACCCAACACAAGACAATCATGCCTGACAGTAAGTGCCACCCAAAGCAGTAAAAATCCTGAATGCAGTGCAGTCTTACCAACCAAAAGAGTTCAAGTTTCAAGTTTATTGATCCACAATTTGTCATTTCAGGCAACACAAATACAAGTTCACTACAGTATTACAAATATTAAATATCAAATAAAACCAAATTACAAATCTACTTCCATTAAAGTTCAGCTAAAGGAGCAAAATACATTCAAGATGCTAAACTATATCACACTGAATTGCTTATTTTCATGATAGTGAAACATAACATCTACATTTATACACAACAAGAGTAGTCAAAGATTAAGCCTTTGACAATCTTACTGGATTGTAGGGGAACAATAGTTTACAAACATGACATATATATTCGTAAACAACAAAGATTATCTGAGAAAATTAAAGCTCTTGATAATCCAACAACCCACAATAAATTGGAAGATTTTGTAATAAGCAAACTTGGTATATATATATATTCATAATGATAGGAAGAGCCAGAGAGGATTATGCCTTTAGAAATCCTAGTAAATCACAGGAGTAAATGGGACTCCTCAGGGTTTGGGTCTGGATACCTACATCCCCATCGAAGTAATGCAATCCATAATCCCTAATATTCTGTAAATTAAATGTAGAACAATGTAGCCATTGTTGCCAAAAAAGGGGGATCATCCTCTCAAACTCCTCAGGTATGTAGCATAACCAATGCCATTCCACCATTCAAATCAAGAGTTGCTTTAAAATAACATATTTTGTATTCATAATTTCAGTGATAGCAGAAAACCATCAAGTTGATGCAAAATTGTCAGGCCATGCATATTATACAACGTACAAATTATTTGATCCATAGAAGACTTGAAATTGGTCAAGATAGGTCCCAACCAGTAGCTTCTTTTACTGCGGTACAATGGACACAAGAAAGCAACACGTTTTAGGTCATCATCAATTTCAGTACTACTTTTACAGAATACTGTGGTAATTCCAGGACATTTTTTGTCTGTAATGTATATACTTGGCTTCATAAAATTCCAATCTGAATCTAGTACTTACTTTTTCTTTATGTGGTTTAGATAAATGAGTCAAACAAGGTTCAAGATAATGACATGATTTAAATTGTTTATACCATTTATAAAATTTCAGAGAAGAAATTCATAAATCTTGGTCTATTGCAGAATCCCAAATCCTTATCTTTATTTAGTTAACAATTTTATGTTTAGGCCTAAGATAGAATTCAAAATGAGATTGCCTAGGCCAAGGGGAAACAGATATGTAATTAGTTTAATGGGTGGAAAAATAAAATCATTCTGGGCATATTTAATATGTTCCTCTAGACATTGTCTGGGTAAACATTACTCTGTTAGGAGGAAGAGGCCCAACAAAAACATTAAGTGTCTTTCCCTTATCAAAGGAGATAAGGAGAGCTGACCTAGTTTGGTTTTTAATACGGCTGCTGGAAATGAATTTAGTACAGATAAAACATAACGATATATTTTGTTCAAGATAATTTCCAGAGATTTAATATGAAGAACCCCAAAATTTCAGCAGTTTAGAGAATGCATGATTACATTTTTGTGTTTATGACTGTTAGAAGGCCCTTAATGGTACCTTTCCCTAACTTGCTGTTTTTTCATTCTAGTTTCCAGTAACTTTAAGTTTCTATACCAAAGAAAATTGTCTGAAAACCTCATACCCAGGTAATCATAATGCTTTTCAGTTCCAACTGCTTGGTTCCCTATATATAGCCTTGGTATCTTTTTGCTCCAGTTCCCAAAAACAATCAGTTTAGTTTTATCCCTGTTTCATCAGAAGATTATTTAATTGCACAACTGAACAAAACAATCTAATTTTCTATTTAGGCCAAGCAGTGATGTAGGAAATATAACAATATCATCCGCGTCTGCTAAAAAGCTCACTTTTCTATTATAAACTTTAGGGGAATGGAAGTCAGGACAGTATAGCTGTTGAGTCATTGAATTTATACATAAATTACACAGTACAGGAGCTAAAATGCATCCTTGGCATACTCCAGGATTTGTATTTTAGAAGTTAAAGTACCAGACTGATTGTGTTGTACCGGCACCCAGGTTTTATGATGAAACCTTGTTAAGATATCCAGCAATAAAATAATTTATCTCTAATGCCCAAAGTTTTTTCCATAACTATTTATGGCTAATGATATCAAAAGCTGTCTTAAGGTTCACAAAACAGTAATAGAACTTAGCTTTTTTAACAGAAATATGTTTGTAAATGAGATGAGATAGCACATAATAATGTTGTATAGCGGATCTATTACGTCTGAAATCATTCTGTGACTCATTCAAAAAATGATTTTCATATATTCACAGCTCCAGTTTCCAGAGTTTGATTTTGGAAAATATATTTTGTGAGCCATCTAGAAGACTAAAGGGTCTGTACATACTGGGATCCGTGACTAGCCACATTTTGTAAATTGGAGATATAATACTGCCCTTCCAGGAATCAGGAAAGTCCTCACCTTGCAAAAACCTATTGAATATATTAACAATAATAGGAGTCCACCAATCTGGGAATGCTTTATAAATATCTACTAAAATTTGGTCAGGGCCTAAAGCTTTATTGGCTTTTACTGAAATAAATGCTTGCATGATATCTTTCGGAGAAAAAAATAACTAGTCTATGCAGTGTATGGAGTCGTAAAAAAATCATATAGCTCAACTGAGGTTGTATGCCTTTGTTCTTCTAGTGGGGAAAAATATAATGCCTCAAAGTGAGCAACCCAAATCTGAGGCATGATATAGGCCTCAATCTGGTTGGTAAAAGAGGTGACAGTATGAACTGGTACATGGGCAATGCTTTTGAGCAGACAGCAACATGCTCTTTAGCCAGCAGTAGGCAACCTGAGTAACCAGAAGCATCAAGCCAGCCATGTCTTCTAAGCTAAAAAAACTGAATGGATGACCTCAAAATATCCTTCCTGATATAAGCTGGACTCCTGAAAACATATGATGATCAAAGCTTGGGGGTGTAATACAAGCATGATTGTGAAGCACTCTAAGGTCTGTGTTTTTAAAACATTATTTATGTTAAGGGAAGTTTATATACTTTTCTTAACTGTTTTCAGCTACACTGTGCCATTTATTCACAACAATGAAATACATACATACATACACTTACATACACAATGTCGGCAAAGAAGGACCTCAAGGCCCATCCAGTCTGCACAACCTAGCCCCTCCTACCCAGATATCTAGCTTTACCCTTTTGCCAGAACCCCCCCATTTACCAGAATCCCCTTGTGCCAGTCCCACATGTTCTTATACCTTGTGGTTGAATCAGCCCCCACCATCCCCTCCGGCAGACTATTCCAAGCATCCACCACCCTCTCTGTGAAGAAGCACTTTCTTATGTTACTTTTAAAATTCTCCCCTCCAGCTTCCAGCCATGACCCCTCATCCTTTGGCAAATCTTCCTTTAAAAAAATACCCACTTTCTGTACCCTATTGAAACAATTGAGATACTTAAAGGTCTCTTATCATGTCACCCCTCTCCCTCCTTCTTCCAAGGAATGCAAATTCAGTTCCCTCAGCCTCTCTTCATAGGTCATCCTCTGGAGACCCCTCATCATTCTTGTTGTCATCCTTTACACCACCTCAAGTCTGTCTATATCCCTCCTCAGATGAGACCTCCAAAACTGAATGCCTTTCTCAAAATGAGGCTGTACCAGAGTCTTGTACAGGAGCAGCAGGACCTCCCTCCTCCTGCTGGCAATGCCCCTCCTTATGCAACCAAGCATACAGCTAGCCTTCCCCACTGCCACTTTGCATTACCTAGACACCTTAAGGTTGTCTACAATAAAAACTCCCGGGTCCCTCTCTTGCTTCCTGACTGCCAGTTCTACACCTCCCAGGTCATATGTCGCTCCCGGGTTTTTGTTTCCTATGTGCAAAATCCTGCTCTTTCTTATGTTAAACCCAAGTTGCCAGACTCTAGACCATTCCTCCAAACTTTAAAGTCTCTCCTCATTCTTTCAACCCCCCCCCCGGCTCATCCACCCCATTACAGATCTTGGAATCATCTGCAAATAAGCATGCCTTCTCTCCAGCCCTTCCATAATGTCACCAATAAAGACATTAAAAAGGACTAGTCCCAACACTGAACCCTGTGTCACTCCACTCGTTACCACCCCCTTGCCAGAATGTATCCCATTGACCATCACCCTTTGGCTCCTGCCAGTTAGCCAGTTTTGGACCCATGCTACCATCTTATTTCCCATCCCGAGACTAGTGAGCGTGTTTAACAAGTTTATGATGGTAACACTAAAAGTACAAGTGTTCGACCATGATACTGTCTGGTCATGATACTGAATAGGTTTGTTCATTTAGTTATTTCACTGTATATCTTCTACATTTATTTGATTAGATTAGATATATTTGTTTCATAACACAAAAATACTTCCTTGATCCTAATTTTGGTTAGGACATTTTTCCTTGTGTCTTCTACCTGTAGTCCAAAAATTAACTCATGAACCATGTAAATCCATAACAGTGTCCTCTTGAAGCTCAGAACTAGATTAAAAATAAACAAACAAAAGCAGTTGGAAGCTTGAACTATTCTGGTCAGAAGATGTTTGTATTAAAGAAACATCCCTGGTAATTAGCAGTGAGGTTGATGGTCCACCCTAAAATCATCTAGCACTTGAACAAATTTATTAATTGGGCACAGCCTCGACATGATTGTTACAGAATACTTGCCCAAGTAATATGAACACTAGCTTGTAAATTATTCAGCTGGCCCCCATGTCACGAACAGGTAGTACATTGCAATACTATGTGGAAGACCAAGGAATCAGTCCCAATCTTGACTCCCCTCCACCACTCCAACCTGGTAGGGTCCAAGACTTGATGTTGGGGCATCATACTCTGACTCTGGTGGAAGGGAGTAGGCTTGCCTGCACTAGCCATGCCATATGGCAGGTAGTTGTTGGATGACACTGATATGGGTGTCCATGTGTGTTTGGTCATTCTGCCAATGATAGGAGTGCTGCCAATGGTAGACAGGGTGGTGGTGGGAGGGCCAAAAAAGGGAAAAAGCCCTGCCCTTCAGCATGCCAGTGGCTATTCAGCTGCCCACTTAGTGATCTGCTCTGTCTCCAGGACACTCTTCCCAACTTCCTAGTGCTGGATTTCATTTTCCTGAATAGGCTAGTATCTGAGGCCATGCAGAAAAGGGTCCTGCTAGGAGAGGGGTAGGCTGGGGATGGTGGAAGTTCAAAGAGCCTGTCACTCTTTCTTGTTTATTAATAGTAAAACAGGTTTGTTTGGAATAGTCAGTTAAGCTTTACCACACTATGTACATTTTGTACTTAATTAATGTACATTATCTCCCCGGCTCCCCAGGCCCCTATCAGTAGGTTATGTCTGGAAAGGAGCTTGGCTCAGAATGTCTATGTATCCCGGTCACGACATTTACACAAATAGTGTCCTAAAGGGTCAATAACAGTGTTAGGGAGTAGCTGGAGCAGTGAGACCAGCCTGTGGTAGGAAAGTTAGGAGAAGTAGCTGGGATGAAAAAAAATAGAATGGAAAAAAAAGATTACCAGATGAAAGGGCAAACAAACTAAATCTAATGATACTTCACACTCATAGCTGGATGTTCCACAGTGTGCTTGAGAAGAAATGTAGGAACTCATCTGACTCCAAAAATATCTCTGAGGTATTCAGTATTTCATTAAAAAAATTCACATATAGATCACCATGTCTTTGGTTAGAACCCCCAATGTTTTGTACTCTATAGAGGCTTCTTCAAGGATGACATGGTACGTCTATTAGGGTAACTAGGCAAACATTCATTAGTGTTAACAATTCTGCACTGCTGGGATCTCATACCATGTACATGCCCCAGCACACAGACATACATTTTATATATATATTTTAATGAGAATAAAATGTTTTCTATATACACAGTTGTGGTGACATGTCTCACACAATCCCGTTCAGTTCCCAATGCTTACTTTTAGGTCCTTGCATGCTTTTTTTGTTCCTCAATGCTACCTGAAATCCTTGAGTTTCTAAAAATAATGTCCATGACACCATTTCTCTCAAATCCACTGTGGTTAAATCTCTCTTATTCCAGGTGTCATGAATCACATACAGGCACTTCCATTTTTTACATATAAATTCAAGAAAAGTATCCAGATACGAGTTTGTCTGGATTAATAATATTGGCAGCCATAGCCCCCCCCTCAAAAAAATGAAAACAGTACAGGTGGTACCATGGCTTACTTCAAGACCACCCTGTTACCTCATTAGCCTTCCACCATAATACAATTCTTCAAAAGCTAGTTTTATGTAAGTGCTTAAAAATATTCAATAACCATCAACATGTAAATATGAAAAACATGAATTTACTTACTATTTGCTTCAATATGCTCATCAGTAATCCTATTTGTTTTTCTTTGCTCATTTATGTTGTTGTTGTGTCACTGTTTAAAATAAAAGCATGAACAAACCATGTAAGACATCTTTGAGTATAACTAAAACAGAAGACTGACAGGGTGTTCCTATCTGGGCTCTACTCTTTTATTCGCTAGTGCTATTTTATGGCAGATGACAAAGTCAAGCATGTATATTGCTGCTGCTTGTATGTGAGCATAATAAATTCTGTACTAGCAGCATCATCAGGCATTACAGTTTCTTAATTTCTGCACATTGTTTTTCTAGTTCCACGGTGTGGCCATTTATTAAGTTCACTGCATGACGCATGCGCAGCAAATGTGTTATAATGAGTGGCTTGTGCGGAAATGTCAAAAGAAGGAGCTGAAATACAGGTATGTGTGTAATGTAATTGATCCACACATGCACACTAGCGCCACTGCTTCTGCTCATGTGCAGAGTTCCAGTGTCCCATTGTCCCAAACTACTGATTGAATGTACCTGTGAAAAAAAAACAGTCCCCCAATGTTTTTTTTTAACGAAAAAAGAAAACAGTCCCTTGTTGTCTTCCCATGCCCCTCCCACTGAGCAATATATCACCCCACACCACCCCCACTTGCCCTATACATACCACTGGAGGCCATCAGCTGCCATCTTCTGTGCACAGGGATATTGTGCACTCTTCAAAGCCGAACCGCAAATTAAGAAATGAAGGTAAGTGCCGTATAATGTATTTCAAAGGTGTTTTCAACTTATGTTGCTATCTAAGCCATTTTTTTGAATTTTTTCACCAGATTTTCAGCAAGGGCTTTTTGGGACGCCACCTCATCAACACTGTAACTGTCACTTCATCATTCAGGCCTGGAAGGTGATGTTGTGGTTGCCGTGCAAAATCACCTTTCAGGAGTGATTAACGACATTACATTGCCAGTGTTTATAAGGTGGGGTCTCAAAAAGCCCATGTTTAAAATTTGATGGAAAATTCAAAAAAATGGCCAAGTTATGTACAATAGTTGAACATTTTCTATGCACTTTCATAACTCTGGAAATGCTTAATATTTTGACTCCAAGTTTTCAACATAGCCATTTTTTTAGACCACCTCATGAACAGTGCAGCTGTCATTTTTCACATCCTGCCCAAAACGTGTTTTTGCACCTCTGATGCAGACTGGCACAGTTTCTTCACAAAATCACCCTTTGGGACCGATTAACAAAACCACTGTGCCAGTGTTCATGAGTTGGGGTCCCCAAAAGCCTATGCTGAAAATTTGGTGAAAAAAAAATCCTAAAAATGGCCAAGTTATGTGCACTCATTGAAATGTTTTTACAAACGTGTGTAACTTTGGTAATTTTTAGTATTTTGACTCCACATTTTCAACATAGCTATTTTTTTCACACCATCTCATGACAAGTATAGCTGACATTTTTCACATCCTGCCCAAAATGTGTTTTTGCATCTGTTGCGCAGAATAGCATTTTGACATGGATTTGAACATTTGCACCTATGGGGTTTATGAGGTGGGGTTATAAGGAAACTATGTTCAATAATTGGGTCAAACTATAAAACAATGGCTAAGTTATGACTATTCATTGCAATTTCGGTACGCCGGCTTGTAACTTTGGAAAACTGAAATATTTTGACCCCAGATTTTCAACAGAACCTTCTTACTACCCAACCTCATATATGTTACAGCTGCCATTTTTCAAATCATGGCCAAAATGTCTTTTTACACCTGTTACATGGAATGGCATTGCAGTTGGGCAGAATTATGTTTTGGTGGGGATTTAAAAATGATCTATACTAAGTACATATGCTGAGGTAATAAGAAGGCTATGCTGATAACTTGGTCATGCATCTTCAGAGGGATGGTTGCACAGGGTTCAAAGAACCCTGCACGCTCAAAGTTTTGGGCCCTGCTCTCCCACTGTGACATAAGGACAGTTATGGAGGGTGGAAGCACAGGGCCTATATCAAACTGCGTTATTGCAGGGGTGCAGACATCAATACCAATGGCAAACATTTAGCATTGACAAATGCTTGTTTAATATAGAAACTCAGAAACTGACAGCAGATAAGGGCCACTTGGCCCATCCAGTCTGCCCTTTTTAGCTTTCACTACAGACCCTTCCAGGTGTATGGCACTTTCTCTTCAACCCCTTACCTACCCCTTATGATTCACTTGTGCTTATCCCAGGCTTTTTTTGAATCCAATCACTGCTCTCAACCCCACTACCTCCACTGGAAGACTGTTCCAGGCATCAACCTCCCTTTCTGTGAAGAAGTATTTCCTCACACTTCTCCTTAATATAACCCCCTCCAGCTTGATAGCATGACACCTTGTTCTAGAGCACCCTTTCCTCCAAAATATACCTCCCACTTGTATCTTATTCACCCCGGTGGGGTATTTAAAGGTCTTGATCATATCCCCCCTCTTTCTCCTCTCCTCCGGGGTACAGATGTCTAGTTCTGTTAGCATCTCCTCATAGGACCTTTGATGTAGACCCTGTACCATCTTGGTAGCCCTCCTTTAGATGACCTCCACCATTTCTATGTCCTTCCTGAGATGTGGTCTCCAAAACTAGACACAGTACTCCAGGTGGGATCTTACCAAAGGCCTATATAGTGGCAACACCATTTCCCTCTTCCTACTGGTGATACCCCTACCTATACACCCCAGCATCCCACTAGCTCTTCTGCTTGCTTTGTCACATTGTCGGGCCACCTTCAGGTGATCCAATATGATTACCCCCAGGTCTCTTTCTTGCTTAGTTGTTGCTAGTATCTCTCCTCCATTTTGTACTATACCCCCAGGTTTCTGTGACCCAAGTGCATTATTTTGCACTTTTTTTGCATTAAACCTTAGCTGCCATCAGTTTGGTTAGTTAGGACTGGGAGTTTGAAAGGAGTGTATGTGTTTTTTTTTTAATTTAAAATTTAAATTTGTTGACCATGATAGGCACACTGAACCACTGCTTGTTTCCAAGTGTGACTCGGAGAAGGGTATGTGACAGGTAGTGAAACAGCAATAACAAAGTAACAACAATAGGCGCATGCACATGTGCAATAAAATCACAGGATGAGTAATGAATTTCAGAGAAGGACAAAAACAGTGTATAAAGGGTACCTTGATTGTGGTGTAGCCAGTATACAAACATACAAAATTTGCCAGCAGATAAAGGCCTAGTGGTCTATCAAGTCTGCTCGATTGTGCAGCTAGCACCCCTTATTCTGCAGCTTCCCTTCCCTTGACTCTCCCCCTTGCCCTGTCCAGCCCCTTTTGAAGCAGTCCACTGTTCTACTCGATACCACTTCTGCCAGCAATGCATTCCACCCAGCTACCACCCTCTCCATAAAAAAGTTTTTCCTCATCTCCCTCCTGAACCTTCTTCCCTCCAGTTTCATATCATGGCCCCAGATGACCCTCCCCTCCCTTACTTTGAACAGCCCATCCATACCAGTCTTATTTATTCCTTTCACATACTTGAAGGTTTCAGTTATATCCCCCCTGTCCCTCCTCCATCGAGTACATGCTCGCCTCTCTCAGTCTCCTCTCGTATGGTAAGTCCCCAGCCCCTTGATATGAGAGTATGAGAGCAAAGGGAACATGATGCCAGTATCAGGCAAGATATTTGTACAGAACCAATGAGGCATGCAATTCAGATTACAGAGTTCATTGAGTTGTAGGCTATATACTTGAGTAGGCAAACATGGGTAAAAAAGATAAAATAGCAAAGGTGGGATTGCTAGAACATGGGTGGTTATAATGGGAAGAGAAGAGGAAGAAAAGAGAACATTGTTTAACCAGGAGTAGCACACTAGGCTGCAGCTTGTTTTCAGATGTAACCTGGGAGCACAAAAAAGTTAAGTGAGTTGCTCGGGATCACACAGTATGCACATACATGGTTGTGGGATTCAAACCCAGGTTTCCAGATCTGCAACTCAGAGCCTTAACCCACTGTGCTATACTATTGCAGGTAGAAACATAGATAAAGATGGCAGAAAAAGACCAATAGTCTATCCATTCTGCCCAAGTTCCCTAAATCCTTGGAACCTTCCTTGGAACCTAATGTTCCCCCAGGGTACTAACCCTCCCGGTCCTTTCCCTATTTTCTTATCTGGATCTGTCACTCCAGGCAGCCAATATTACCTTCATTCTATCCCAGGCCTGTTTAAACCCCCCTCACTGTGTTCACACCCACCACCTCAGCTGGAAGACTGTTCCAAGGTTCCACCACCCTTTCCATAAAGAATACTTCCTCATGTCCCTCCTGAACCTCCCACCTGCTAACTTCCGCTCGTGACCCCATGACCATGAGTTGGTATTCAGGCTAAATAATTCCCAGCAGTTTGCATTGTTAATTCATTTGAGTAATTTGAAGGTCTCAGTCATATCTTCCTCTGCCTTCTGGTTTCCAATGAGTACAAATTCAGTGCCCTAAGGTGCTCCTCATAGGATTTACCTTGCTTTCTCTGAATCATTTTGTTCACTCTGCATTGCATTGTCTCCAACCCATCCTTGTCTTTTCTGAGGTAAAGAATTCAGAACTGGGCACAGTACCCCAGCTGAGGCCTCACCAGAGATTAGTAGATGAGTAGTATTACCTCTTTTCTCCTGCTATCAGTCCCCATCCTGCTACATCCCAGCATCCTGTTGGCCCTTCTATAGGCCTTGTTGTACTGACCTGTTTGTTTAAGGGGCTGCTGGTAACTCCCAGATGTCATTCCTCATCTGTAATGATAAGTCTCCCCTCTCCCATCCAGTACTCTGTCCTGGGGTTTTTGTTCCCTAGGTGCATTACCTTGCACTTTTTTGTGTTGAATTTTAACTGCCAGACCTTTGACCACCCTTATTCCTTCTTCATTATCCACCCTCCCACATAGTTTTGTGTCATCCACGAAGAGAGACAGCGTGCTCTAGATTCCTTCATCTATGTCACTAATGAACATGTTGAAAAGGACTGGACCCAGGACAGATCCCTGTGTAACTCTGCTAGTTACCTCCCTCTCCTCTGATTTAATCCCACTCATCCCCATCCTCTGTCACTTTCCTGCTAGCCAATTACCCATCCAGCTCACTAGAGTTTTAGCTGCACCAAGATCTTCCATTTTCTTAAGCAATCTCTTGTGCAGTACTGAATCAAATGCCTTGCTGAAGTAAAAGGATAAGTCCACAGTGTGGCCTTTGTCTGTCTCCTTTGTCACCCAGTCAAAGAAAACTACCACGCTAATGTGACAAGACCTTCCTGCAACAGAACCATATTGTTTATTGTCCCTGAGTCCATTGTTCTCCAGTAATCTATGAGGTCCTCTTTAATCAGAGATTCCATCATCAGCTTCCCTGCAATGGAGGTCAGACTAACAGGCCTATAATTGCCTGGTTGTTCCCTGTCCCCTTCTTTATATAGTGGCACAACATCTGCCAACTAAAAACCCTGGGACTTCCCCAGGCCTGAGTGACCTGTTGAACAGCCCAGTCAGTGGTTCAGCCAGTTCTGCAGCTAGCCCCCTCAGTATCCTTAAGTGCAACCCCTCTGGACACATGGCCTTATCTATCCTGAGGGTAGTGCCAGCCCTTTCAGGACCCTTTCACTAGTAAACAATGCTGATTCATTTCCAGAGTTGCCCCTCCTTCCTGCCTTTGCAAATGGGCAGGAAGGAGGTGTGGAAGAACAATGGAGAATAATTAAAACTGCCATCACAGAGGCAACAAGCCTTTGTGTGAAGCAAATAAACAAAACAATGTAAGAAACCACTATGGTTCTCAGAGGAGGCAGCAGGGAAGGTTCAAGAGAAAAAGAAAGCATTTAGGAAATACAAGGAATTACAGAAGGAGCAGGACAGAGAATTGTATCAGTTAAAGCAAAAGGAAGCTAGGAAGGCAGTCAGAACAGCAAAGGCCCAAACCTAGGAAAAGATAGCCAACTCAGTTAAGAAGGGGGATAAAACCTTTTATAGGTACATCAGGGAGCAAAGGAAAACCAAGGGGGGGATAGTGAGGCTTAATAAAGGGGAGGGGGGTGGGCAGAGGGTGGCTGTGAAAAGGCAGAGATACTAAACAAATATTTTTGCTCGGTATTCACAAATGAAGTGGGGGAGGTACCTAAATCAAACAATAGAAACATTCTAGATACGGGAGTTGATGCCAGCCCATTTACAGAAGAAAGAGTTCTGAAAGAACTCTTAAAACTGAAGGTGGACAAAGCAATGGGTCCTGAAGGGATCCATCCCAGAATTCTAAAAGAACTAGGGGTAGAACTAGTGACACCACTGACTACCCTCTTTAACAAATCATGGGAGGATGGGGTGGTACCTGAGGACTGGAGGAAGGCAGATGTGATTCCACTTCACAAAAGTGGGAGCAGGGCAGAAGCAGGAAACTACACACCTGTTAATTTAACCTCAGTGATAGGGAAAATGGTGGAATCACTTCTGAAGGAAAGAATTGTCAAGTACCTAGAGGCCAGAGGGACACAGGACCCAAGGCAGCATGGATTCACAGCAGAAAGGTCATGTCAGACGAATCCAATAGATTTCTTTGACTGGGTGACCAAAGTACTAGATCAGAGAGGGGCTGTGGACATGGCCTACCTAGACTTTAGCAAAGCATTTGATACAGTCCCACACAAAAGATTAATATACAAGTTAGCCTGCCTGGGAGTGGATCCCAAGATGGTAGCCTGGGTAAAGAATTGGTGGAGAACAGTACACAGAGGACAAAAGTAAATGGAGGCAACTCTGAAGAAAGGGGAGTTACTAGTGGGGTACGGCAGGGTTCAGTATTAGGACCTGTCCTCTTCAAAGTCTTTATAAGTGACATTGTAGAGGGACTGGAAGGAAAAGTATGTCTCTTTGCAGATGACACAAAGATCTGCAACAGAGTTGATACACAAGGTGGGGTGGAAAGGATGAGAAGGGACTTGGCAAGGTTGGAGGAATGGTCAAATGTATGGCAGTTTAGATTCAATGCTAAGAAGTGCAAGGTAATGCACCTGGTAAATAAAAACCCAGGGCAAGAGTACACAATGGGGGGTGAGATACTAAAAACAACAAAAATGGAAAGGGACCTGTGGGAAGTCATATCAGATGACCTAAAGGTGGGCAAGCAATGTGAGAGGGCAGTAAGGAGGGCTGGGGGATACTGGGATGCATAGGGAGAGGCATCACCAGTAGAAAACAGGAAGTTGTTATCCCTCTGTACAGACAGCTGGTGAGACCTCATCTGGAGTACTGTGTGCAGTTCTGGAGACCAAATCTCTGCAAAGACATAAACAGGATGGAGGCAGTCCAGAGGAGGGCAACTAAAATGGTGCACAGTCTGCACCAGAAGACATATGAAGAGAGATTTAAGGAGTTTAATATGTATAGTCTCGAGGAAAGGAGGGAGAGGGGAGACATGATAGAAACTTTCAAGTACCTCAAGGGAATCAACAAAGTCCAAGAGGGCAGCATCTTTCAGAAAAAGAGGTGTGCAAGAACAAGGGGGCACCATTTGAAGACAGAAGGGGGCAGCTCAGAGGTAATATGAGGAAGTATTTTTTCACAGAGAGGGTTGTGGATGCATGGAATGGCCTTCTGGAGTAGGTTGTGGAGTCAAAAACAGTGGTGGAATTCAAGAATGCATGGGACAGTCATAAGGCAATTCTAGAGGGTTGGGGTAGGAAGAAGTAGGCTGTTGGTTAACTAGGATCTGCAGCTTATCCATTTGGTAGGGAAATTAGCAGACTGGGTGGGCCAAGCAGTCCTTATCTGCCATCAAATTCTATGTTTCTATGTTTCTTTGTGGCCACTTTAATGCCATTCTCAGTCAGTGACCTGCCTTCCTCATTAGCGAAGACTGAGCAAAAGAAGTCATTCAGAATAGTGGCCTTTTGCCCATCCTCTTCTATCATCCTAACCCTTCCACTAGCAGTGCAATCCCCCCCTTTTTATGTTTTTCACTAATATATGTAAAAGACAGTTTTTCTCTGTTCTTCGCCCCCTCTCTGATGTGCAGCTCTGTGCCTGCTTTCTCCTCCCTAATGGCCCTCTTTGCTTCCTTGCTTTTCTGAAGCTATTCCTTCCATTCTGTCTCTCCTTGCTTTTTTTATATTTATAAAATACCCTGTTTTTGACCCTGACCATTTCCCAGGTCCTAGATAAGAACCACAGTGGTCTCTTCAGCCTATTTTTCTTTGTCACTGTTTTTACACATCTTCAATGCCTCAAGGATAGCTCCCTTAATTTCCTTCCATTTCCCCTCCACCCTGCCTGTGCCCTCCACCCCTGCTAATAACTGCTAGGGTACATTCTTTTGTGGGGTGTGTCAGTAAGAGTGGTTTGATAGAGTGCAGGGAGGAAGAGAGACAGATGGAGAGAGAAAGGGAGGCTGTGTGGGTATGTCCTTCTTATTAAACAAGCTTAAATTATACAATAGCCCCAAGCACTCTTTTTTGAATAATTTGCAGTGAAAACCACTGGATCACCAGGAAACTTTACGCCTGGCTACGGACGGGCAACGAACCACTGGATTCCCAGCAAGTCTTACATTTAGCTATGGAGGGGTGCAATCTACTGGCACTCCAGGAAGCCTTACACTTGGATATAGAGGGTGGGGATGATTGGACCCCCAGGAAGCCTTTCACTTAGTCATGGAGGGAGGGAACCAATGGACTAGCAGGAAACCTTACACTTGGTTACAGTTGGGTGCAATCCATTGCACTCCCAGGAAGTCTTACACTTGGCTATAGAGGAGTGCAATTCATTGGACACCCAGGAAGCCTTACACTTGGTCATGGAAAGGTGGGAACTACTGGGCCTCCAGGAAGCCTTACACTTGGCCATGGAGGAGTGGGAATGACTAGACCCCCTGGAAGTTATACAGTTGGCCATGGAAGGTGGGAACCACTGGCCCACCAGAAAGCCTTACACTTGGCCATGGGGGGGGCACTTACACTTGACCATGGATGGGGAAGGGGAACCAACTGGAGAACAGAGAACCATTATTCTTGGAGGTGAGAGGTGTTAGGGAGGAGGACAGATTTATCCAGAATGCCAGTTTGCCCTGTGCTACCAGTGCACTGCAGCATGGAGCTTAACTTTATGCATCAGGTGCATGTCACATGGCCATGCTGAGCTGCTGTTGTAGGCAACACCATATTGTTCATGATTATAAACCCTTTTGTACCTGCTAACATCTAGCCCTGCAATTTACATTGCATCTTTGTTGGGGTAGGGGCTCCTCCTCCTCCTATGATATGTGCCCAGTTTTGTATTTGGAAGTTAGGAATTTTGGCACAATAGTGTGGGCACCAGGCATCTATTATGAGCTGTCTGCAAATGAGAATTCATCTGATGTATCTCTGTTACATGCTGCGCATATATATGGAAATCGGGTTGTCCTGCAGAACAACAGATCTGTAGTTTATGATATATAGGTGGAAACTTTCCTCCTGCCTCATCATTACCTGTCTCTAGTCCCATAAGAATACAAGAACACTTGATTCCTACCCCTCCACAGCCAAGTATAAGGTTTCCATGTGGCTCAGTGGAAGTAGAACCACCCATCTATGGCCAAGTGCACAGCTTCCTGGGGGTCTAGTGGTTCCCACTCTTCCATGGCCAAGTGTACTTCTTCCTGGGGGTCCAGTGGTTCCCACCCATGTATGGCCAAATTTAATTATTTCTGGTTGTCCACTTGATTACTCTCTTTCTTGGTCAAGTGTAAGACCTTCTGGAGGTCCAGTGGTTACCACCCCACTATGGAAAAGTGTTAGGTTTCTGGGATTTCAGTGGTTCCCACCACTCTATGGTCAAGTGTAAGACATCCTGGAGGGTGCAGTGGTTCTCACCTATCTATGGCCAAGTGTAAGGCTTTCTGGGGGTCCAGTCATTCCCACCTCTCCATGACTAAGTGTAAGGCTTCTTGGAGGTCCAATGGATCCCACGCCTCCACAGCTAAGTGTAAGACTTCCTTGGGGTTTAGTGGTTCTTACTACTCCATGGACAAGCGGAAGGCTTTTGGGGTTCCAGTGATTCGATCCTTATATGGTCATGTGTAAGGTTTCCTGGGGATCCAGTGAATCATGCCACACACAGCCAAGTGAAGGGCCTCCTGGTGGTCCAGTGGATTCTACCCCCTCCACAGCCAAGTATAAGGCTTTCTGAGGGCCCAATGGTTCCCACCCCTTCATGGTTAGGCAAAAGGCTTCTTGGTGATCCAGTAGGCACTGCATTTGCTCTGCTCATCTAGTCTGCCCTGGTAGTTCAGTGGTAAACCCCTCCCTAGGTTGAACATTTACTTTTAAATGGTGATCTAGAGGCTCCCCTTCATTTTCTAATGCCATCTGTCCCCGAGTGCTACTCAGCAGTGCATTGTACCCTGTTGTCACCTTATTTTTGCAGACAGTGAACAGGTGGGGTATTAATTTTTATTTATTTATTTTGCTTTTGGTAACCAGGTAAGTGCACTGGGCAGACAATGCCTAGTTTCAGGCACGACCCGGGAGAAAACAGTTTACAGACAACCAATTTACATATGACACAGCACATGAAAAAGTTACAGGTGCCCAGCCATGCAAGCATTAAATTAGTTTGTGTATGGGCCTGCAGACCATTTGCATGATGGCCCCCTACCTTTTCTTGGCTGCCCAGCCTTTTCTGACCATTGTGGGTGGTCAGTTAGGGGATGCGACATCCTTCGCAGAGCACCAGCTAGTGCAAAGTGGTTTTTGTAACCACTTAGCACCAGCCAGTGTGACTGAGAATCTGGCTTTGGATGTCTAGAACTAGTTGGGCATTAATAGAGCTCTTCAGCCATACAGAATATCTTACTTGTGTGGGACTTTGAAGCATTGTTTCATTTCCTCATCATATTGTTTGGCTTAGCATAATTGCCATCTGAGCTTCTAACACGCTTGGCTGAGGATAACCCACAGTCCCAACAGTTATGTTTGGACAGCTGCTCCTTTGGCCTACTGGTAGAGTTAGGTATGTAATATTTTTCAGCCCTGCAGGCAATAATTGAATATAGCCAAGGCAGAGTATGTGAATAACTGGACATGTACAGTATTTCATATGTAATTGTGTGTCTGACCAACAGGTGGCAGCATACAGCATTAGCTGAAAGCCCTATATATATATTTTTTTTTTTACAAAACATGTCATGTCAAGTGCTTAGCCTGGGGCTTAGCCTGATTTTCTTATTACTTTCTTTCACTGCAGATTGTGCAACTGGTGTTTTTGGTGGAAGGAATAAGCTGATGAAATTTCAACCATGTTAAGTGACTAAAATCACAAACTATCATGAGAAAGAAATACTGTGAGCCCCCTCTCCTGTGCTTACAAATAGTTCTCACCTTCCCATCTCCACCCGCGCAGTAGAGTGAGGTAGACAGTGGAACAGATTGCTCTGCACATTAGATATCCATTGTAAAAATGGAAATGATTTTAAATAGAATTGCTCAGATATTTTTATGTCTGCCCTGTGCACACTGAGGTGCACATTTGAGTTATCTGGCAAAAGTGGCAATTAACCTCACCCGGGGATAGCCACGGTAACTTTATTTTTTAAAGATTTTTTTTCTTAAACAGTTTCCTTTATTCATAATAAGCATAGAATTTGTCAGCTGAAAGGACCATTTGGCCCACCCAGTCTGCCCATATCCTCCCTGTCTGTTTTCTAATACATCCCTATGCGTATTCCATGAGAACTGCTATGTCGTCTTTCAATGACGTGCTGTATTTCTCCCAGGTCGTACCTGAAAATAGGCACATACTTGCAGAGTGTACCTCACCCGTCAAAAAAAGCTAAATAAATAATAAATCCCCTTCCTAGCCCTGAATGCTGTTCTCCTGTACACTATTAAAGGTCTAATAGGTCCTGTACATTATATTAGGTCTATGACACATGGAACACATTCCTCCTAGCATAAGAACTTGTGGAAACTATTTATAATGTTGTCACTCTGTTGTCACTGTCCAACTGTCTCCTTCCTTCGTGACTAATTGCTGTTGCAGTACTCTGTATGTGAATCCAATGTCTATTGCTTCTGCTATTGTAATTTCTGAGTCAAATGCATATTGTGAACTGCTAAGCTATGTGGGATGTATGTGATCAACTGTATAAACAATGTATGTAATTAACTCCGGGTCACCCCTGAAAAAGGGACCTCTGGTCTCAGTGGGTTCACTCAGTTACCAAAATGCAATAAATAAATAAATGCATGAGACCACACACACACACACGCCACACACACACACACACACACACATATCATTTTTGCCTCCACCACTTCTGCTGGCATTCTGTTTCAGGTGTCTACCACCATTTTAGTGAAAAAATATTTCCTCACAACTCTCTTAAACTCCCCTCCCTCTAGCTGCTTCATCCCACACCCCCTGGTCCTGGTGCACCTTCTTATTTGAAAGAGACCTCCCTCCTGCACCCTCTTCACCCTTGTAAGGAACTTTTATTTATTTATTTATTTGTTTGTTTATCTATCTATATAGATATATATATATATTACAGGGGTGCATTCGCGCCCCTATTGTTAGGGTTGAGTAGGTACTTCAATGTTAAACTCAACATTTTGTACTTTAATAACTGCAAACGTTCAACACATTTGCACAAAATTTGTTATGCGCAGCCTAGTGGACAGATCTCTTGATGTGGTAAGATACGTTCCAGTCAGAGCTGTGGTTTCCAAGTTACAGAGAGTTAAAAAAAACACGTTTTCCCTTATTGACTTTGTTGGGCTTTTTCTTTGAACTTGCCTACAGCCTTGACGGTTTGTTTTTTTGGTCTGAAATCTTCAGGGCAGAAAGGTACTAGCTCACAGATGTGCCTTTTGATAGTCCTGTGAAAAAATAAAAAGTTATATTTAAGTTATTGAATTTTGAAAATTTTAAAAAATCATTTCTGAGCATGCTCAGTAAGCACTGAAAGATAGCTTTATGAAACAAAAGAGGAATCCTAATTCGTATGGTCTAAATCCTTTTTCGTACAGCCACCATCTTGAGACAATTAATAACTGTGCAAAAAATGGCAAAATGATATCCTATGGTGATTTCAATATATGCGTGTGCCTCATCAGTTCCTCATCAGCATAAATTTGAGATTTCTGTAAGCGTAAATTTAAAAGAGAGTATGTTTTTATATTTTAAACAGCCTGGATGGTGTTCATGTAATACGAGGCAGGATCTTACTTCATATGATGAGATACAAAATACGATCCTACTTTGTGAGTTGAAAATTCATAGGTGAACTGTGGCAAGGCACCTGTGGGTGCTTTTTCTGATGTTTACTACTAACATGGATTATGCTGGGTGGCTACTGCTGTGCAATGTACATCCTGCACCTGTTGTCTTTTTAAATGTCTCTGCTGACATCGGGGTGCCCAATCCCCATGTTGGCACCACAACATACAACCCACCCCAACAGTGTGAGACACTGGGTAGCCCACTCTCACTGTCCTCAGTTATGCCCCGCAGTACTGTGAGACACTGGGGAGCCCACCCCCAGTGTCCCGTTGCTTCCAGTATCTGTTTTAAAAAGAAAACAGTCCCCTGTCTTTTTTTATTCCTGAAAAAAAGAAAACAGTCCCTTGTCATCTCCCTGTCACCTGTCCCCATCCCAACCCTCCCACTGAGCAATCCACCACCCCACACCCCCCTTGCCCTATACTTACCACTGGAGATCATCCTCTGTGGATCTGGACACGTCTACATTCTTCAAAGCTGAACTACAAACTGAAAAATCAAGGTGAGTGTCGTATAATGGCTGTCAATGGTGTTTTGAACTTATTTTGATATCTCAGCCATTTTTAGGTATTTTTGCACCACATTTTCAACATGGGCTTCCTGGGACCCCACCTCATGAACAATTTCACTGCTGTATCATTAATCTGACCTGTAGGGTGATTTCACAGTCACTGCACAAAATCACCTTTCAGGACAGAGTAATGAGATGACCTCACCAGTGTCTATGAGGTGGGTCCCAAAAAGGCCATGTTGAAAATTTGGTGAAAAATTTCCTAAAAATGCCTGAGTTACATGCAACCATTGAATTTATTCTACGCACACACATAACTTTGGTACTTTTCAATATTTTGCTGCCACATTTTCAACAAAACCATTTTTTTCACACCACCTCATGAACAGTACAGTTGTCATTTTTCACATCCTGCCCAAAATGTGTTTTCACACTTGCAGTGCAGAATAGCATTGCAGTTGTGCATAATTACGCTTTGCAATGCATTTCATAATTTCTCTGTACTGGGGGACGGACATGAGGTGGGGTAATAAGATGGCTATGCTGACAATTTGGTCACTGTTGTTCAACACATGGAAGCAGAGGGCCCAGAGGGCCCTCTGCTTCCACACCTACATACATATGTGCATCTACAGAGGTACTGGAGCACAGGGCCTGAAGGACCCTGTGCTCCAACAGTAAAATAAGGATACTATTATACTATCTCAAAAGTAAGGAAATTCAATGCAAAAAAAAACCTCTGTTAATGCATCAGTTAGGGCTCCTATAACAGTGACAAAAGTATGGAAATTTGTTGTTAGGGTTCCCAACCCTACCATACTCCCAACCTCCACACACCAACAGGTGTTAGGGTGTGCCTTGCTGTCATCAGCCCTAACTGTCACCCCATTTTCCTATATTGTACCATCTCAGCTTCCTTACACATGGAATGGGGTGAGTTAGGGCCGATGACCCCAAGGCACACCCTTTTCTTCCCCCAATTGTTTAACCAGGAGAGACATACTAAGCTGAAAGCTTGTTTACTGGTGTGGTCTGGGAGCACAGAGAAGTTAAGTGACTTGCTCAAGGTCACACAATATGCAAGTGGGGGCTGTGGGATTCAAACCCAGGTCTCCAGATTTGTAGCTCAGAAGATTAAACCACTGCGCTATACTGCTTCCTGATGTCAGTTGGTGTGTGGAGGGGGTGGGGTGGTAGGGTTGGGAACCCTAACACCAAATTTCCATACTTTTTTTTTAATATTCTTTATTTTTTATTGTTTTTTATATAGTTATATATATATGACAGCAGGAGTTCATCTATACAGTATTGCTCTTTTGTCTTACAATACATGGAATGTTCTTTGGGATGGCAATTCATGTTTCTACAACATCATTCTGTTATATATCAAATGACACAAGATCAAAATTCATATCCTACAAAAATTGATTACTTTCAAATAGCTCTATCAGGGAACAAATGCTTCATCCAGAGGCGAGATATAGAAAACCCATGGCCTAATTGGAGCTCAAACTGTGACATCCTTCCAACTCTAGAAGCTACTATTCTCTCTAGATAATATATCTCAGTCATCAATGAATGCCAATGAGAGAGGATGGGTACTTTAGCTGTTCGCCATAGGTGAGTTATAACCTTTTTAGCTGCTGCCAGGTACAGTTATAACTTACTTCTACTTGGTGGAACTATTCTGTCTTCCCCAATATAAAGCAGAAGCATCTGATTGGATAATTGAATTTCTGGTCCCACAATATTCTGTATGCTCTTTTCTATATCTAACCAGTATTGGGTAACTTTCAGACAGGCACAAAAAATATGTGTTATATTTGCCATTTTTTCTCCACACTCTCTCTCCAACAAAGGCCATGCCTCATAGATACAAATTTAGCAATTTTGTCAGGGGTATAAACATATCTACTACGACATTTCCATATATATTCTGACCAGTATGATGACTGTGATACTCTCATTGAGTGAAGAATAGGTTCCAACCATTTCTCATAAGTTATCTGAGTCCCTAATTCTCTATTCCATCTCCCCAAGATATCCTCAGTAGATACCTTTCAAAAGTCTCTTATTGCTTTATATATTTGTCCAATTAAATTAATTTGTTCCCTGCCTTCTATAGTGTCCCTTAAAAAGAACATCAACATAGGTATGAGAGAGGTCAGAGTATTTAATGCTAATTCTTTCTGTATAAATGTCCGAATCTGTAAATATCTATAATGTTGTGTATGGGGGAATTGATATTTTGCCTGTAGTGTGGCAAAAGGCAGTACTCCATTTACATCCAGATATTGATATAACAAAAGCAAACCTTTTTTCTGCCATTCTTGATGGACCCGAACAGCACCCATATCCAAAGATACACTTTCTGTACCGATTAGTTTAAAATAACCTAAAACTTCAGTTAATGTAGTAGACGCCCCTAGCTCATACCAAGCCTCTAATGTATAACAGGTTCCAAATGTGAAGTTTTGTAACTGTGGATAAGAATTTTGGGGGGCAAATATAATAGGGATAATGTTTACAAGATCATTTAGTATAAATTCAATAAATTTCCATGGTTTCTCTACCTGAGGGTTCAGCCATGTCATCACTATTTTACATGTTACTGCCTTATGGTAATCTCTAAGGTTTGGAAGATTACAACCCCCCTTTGCCACTGGTAACTGTAACAGAGACCATCTGACCCCTTGGCTGCTGCCCAGCCTATACAAACCTCGAAATAATTCTAGCCCAGCATGTGAAGTAGAACTGTGATGGAATAATCGGTAAAGTCTGGAAATAATATAATATCTTAGGAAACAAGGTCATCTGAATAGCTTGTATTCGAGCTGAAAAAGATAATACCTGGTGTGTCCAATTCCCAACTAAATTCTCTATCTCTATCGATAGGGGCTCTAAATTAAACAGTTCCAAATGTTCCAGTTTCTGGGGAATATTTACACCTAAATATTTAATCTTATTATTTCTCCATTTCAGAGGGATCTGGTTCTTCAGAGACTGAGAGGAGGTGAAATTTAAAGATAACTCTGTTTTTTGTATATTTATTTTGTATCCGGCTATTTCTGAAAATTTATCTTTCACCTGTAGGGTAGCAGGAATGGACTTTTCAGGTTCTAGGAGTGTTAAAAATATGTCATCTGCATATAATGATATGGTAAAATCCCTCCCTCCTAAAGGGACCCCCTGAATATTAGGATGTTGCCTTATGGCTTCAGCCAATGGCTCAATGTATATGGCAAACAGTAAGGGGGATGTGGGCAGCCCTGCCTAGTTCCCCTTCCCAGCTGTAACATTGAAGATAACTGTCCATTCGCTTTAACATATGCCTTTGGAGATGCATAAATTATCTGTATCATGCTAGAGAATTCCCCAGGGAATCCAAACTTGCATAAAGTTTCCCATAAAAAAGGTCAACTGACGCGATCAAAAGCCTTGTCTGTGTCAAGGCTGAGCAACACTGCCCGCATCTGTCTCTGATTTAAGTGGTCCAACAAATGGATCATTCTGCATATGTTATCTGTAGTTTCTCTGGTTCGAATGAACCCAGATTGATCTGAATTAATCAAATATGGTAACATTTCCTCTAGTCTATGTGCTCATATAGACATAAATAACTTGTAGTCCATGTTTAATATGGATATTGGCCTATATGAGGTAGTTAAATCTGCTGGTTTGCCTACTTTTAAGATAGGTGAAATATTAGTGTAATTCCATGATGGAGGAGGGGGACCCTCCTGTTGAATTTCTAAAAAGACGTTTAGTAGTAAAGGAGTCAGTTGTTTACTAAAAGTCTTGCACCACTCGGACAGAAATCCATCTGGGCCAGGGGTTTTTAATGATTTACTTTTTTTTATGGCACATCTGACTTCCTATGATCTGATAGGGGCTTTTAATCTGGTTTCCATTTCCTTAGCTAGCTTTCTTAATGTAAGGGTGTAAAAAAAATCCTCAACTTTGTTAAATTCTGGACCTTGTGGTTTCTCATATAGCTGCCTATAATATTTCTGGAACAGCTGCAGTATCTGCTGTGAGTTAAGAATTCTTGTTTTTCTCTCCGGATCCACTAAATGTGTTATGATTGTGGCTGTCCTGTGTCTCCTAAGCCTCCAGGCTAAATTTCTCACCCCTTTTGGCCCTCCCTCAAACCTTTATGTTTTCAAGTAAAATAACGCCTGTTGTGTTTTTTCATCTAAAAGTTTCAGGAGCTTAGCCTTTGTCTGATTAATCTGGGTTTGGGCCTCTGTGGTAATAGGGATAAACTTTGTTTGCATTTCCCTTAGTTTCTCATATAGTTTACCATATCGTGTTTCCCAATATCTCTTCTTGTATGCTGAATATGCAGTTATCTCCCCCCGATCACAACCTTCACAGTATCCCAAACTATTGTGTTGGATGTCTCCTGGGATGAATTCTCTGCAATAACCTGAGCTCTTTTGAGTTAAAGCTGTCCCTAGAAGCTTTATCCTTAAGATAAGATGTATTCAAGTGCCACCCAGTGGATTTCTTTGGTATTTTAAAATCTAGCCTCAAAAATAGGGGAGAATGATCAGAAAGAAATCTAGGTCCTATAGTTAAATCCTGTAAACAGTCCAAATGTTCTTTTGAAATGAAAAAGTCATCCAGTCTTGAGTAAGAGTTGTGTCTAGGGGAGAAAAACATATATCCCCCAGAAAGAGGATAAGAATGTCTCCATACGTTGATTAGACCCAATGCTCCAAGTTGAGAGATAAGTAACCTTTGAGCTGATGTTAGCCTATATTTGGAAGGTGCAGAGGAGTCCAACCGAGGTGTCAAAGTTAAATTAATATCTACCCCTATAATAAGACATCAGTGCATAATGTCTAGGAGCTTTGCAAAAAATCTTTTAAAAAGACAAACAGATGTAAGCGAAGGAAAATACATGTTCACTAACGTGACTTTTGTCCCATAAAGGGTACCTTTTAAGATTACATACCTTCCCTCTGAATCTATGCACTGTGTTTCTAAATGAAAAGGGGAGGTCCTAGGTATTAAAATGGCTACTCCTCATCATTTTCCTTTAGGAAAGATGACACATATACCAAAAACCTGCCCCCCCAGTTCAATTTTGCATACTCGGTATCTGTTAAATGTGTTTCCTGGAGATAATAAAAATCACTGTGGTGTTTCTTGATATATTGGAACAGTCAGCCCTTTTAATGGGGTTGTTAAGCCCATTTATATTAAGCAAGAGTGCTTTTACTATCTGAGTAGCCATCTTATTCCCTTATGGAAACATATTCTCTTCTGTTGTCCCCGTCTTAATAATCTAATTCCTGGGGGGTCACCATACTGATGTTCCCCCCAGATCCATCCTTCTGATCATCACTTTTTTGAAACATTTTATGCCTTTCCCATCTAGATTATTCTTAAACATCTCCTGCTGTGATCTTATCAAACCTTTTGAAATCTGAAACAAATTATCAGTATATGTCTGACCTGTGTCTTAATAACTATGTACATACACTGTATTCCAAAAAAATTGACTTCCAAGGTAGGGGAGTTTAAAAACATACTCCCTAAGTGTGCCTCATGATAGTCTGAGGTCACTGGAGGATATCTGGTAACACCAAATGCCCAGGCCCCCTGGGGATATCCTGCTCCCCTAATGAAAAATAAAGAGAAATATGCAGACAAGCTAAATAAAAATCCAAATGTTAGCTCAAAATACCCTGCCTGTCTGTCTTTGATTTGAAATGGGCTTCCCTGTAACATCTGAAGATGCTCCCCCCCCCGCAGTGCAAATTGTTTATTTTATGATTAAATAAATTCTGTAGTATACAACTAGGGCAACTTTTCTCAGACCCTTATATCAGTTTATCCCTAAAACAAATCAAGTAGAGCACTATAATCTGCTCTTTAAAGTTATATCCGTTGCCTTCTTCAAAGCAATCATCAGGGCCAGTTGAAACGGCTAAACCAAATGTTTTACATGTTTCTTTGTTATAGCAAAATTTTCTGCAGGTAAAATTATTATGCGTTCCTTTTCTTTGTCCAACCTCCTGTGAGACAGTCATCGTCTTATAAAGATCCCAGTTCAGACAACTGAATTCCCAGTCCCTCTCATCAGTCATAAGCTTTCAGGGACCTCTAGCCAGAGGGCCATCGAGAAATCACAAGCCAAGCTTCAGCTTCTGTCAGTCAGGTTCTTCCCCTTGCCGATCGGCGAAAAGTTACCAAATGATTAGAAATGTTCCCCCTCTTTGTTACTTCTCTGCCATTTTGTGTTCTGCCCAGATTCACCGTTTGTCAATGTGGTGGGTCAGTTTTCTGCAATCCTAGTGTGGATTTTGTTTTTATTTGAATTCCTGCTTTAAGGAACTCCTCTCTGGCCTCCTCTGCAGTATGAAATTCCTTCCTTCCCGATGAAAGTTGCACCACATGTCTAGCTGGGTACAGTGTTGTGAATCTAATGGCTGCCTCCTTCAAAGCTGGTAAAATGTCCGCATATGCTCTGCGATTACACAAAATTTGTGGAGCATAGTCGTTATCAACATACAAACGAGTTTGCCCGTAAAAGACCTTGCCCTTTCGCCATGCTGCTATTAATACTGTCTCCTTGACTGCGTAGCTAAGAAAGTGCATAATAATAGATCGAGGCCTAGCATTCGGATCTGTAGGCCGTGGGCCCAGTGCACGGTGAACTCTTTCTAATGTTAATTGAATATCTGAGGGCAATTCAAGAGCTGTTTTGAGCAAAGCAATAGTAAACTCAGTAATGTCTTGACCTTCTGAGCCTTCAGGGATGCAATATAATCTTAGGTTCTTTCTGCAAGCTCTATTTTCCATATCTTCTTGTTTTTCTTGCAGTTGTACACATTGCTCTTGTAAGAGTTGAATTGTATTTTCCATGTCGTCTACTCTGTTCTCTACTGCTATCTGTCTCTCCGATGCATCAGCTCCTTGCTCCTGGCTCACTACGTCTCTGCAAAGCTCTCCATAAAGATCTTTAATTTCTGCATGAAATGTTAATAGCTCCTTGTATATAGTATCTAACTTTATGCATATGTTTCTCACTTTATTATTTGGTGTGATCGTTTGGTCCTGCCGTTCTGCTGGCGCTTGAGAGCGTTCCGAGTCGGAGGGCTCCTGGGCAGACATAGCCACTCAATTGAATTCTGCTCACTGCTGCCCATAGTTGTTCAATTTCTTATATTTTTCTTCTTTACAATGCTCCTCACATATGTCCCTGATATCTAGTTCTTGTTTGTTTTAAATTGCTTGTCATTGAAAGTGTCAAATCGGGAAGATTAGCAGGGGGTGTAGCGGAGCTCTGCTTTCATACTGCCATGCTGCTTGGAAGCCCAACTGGAAGTCCAAATTTCCATACTTTTGTCACTGTAATAGAAACCCTGATGCATTAACAGAGTTTTTTTGCAATGAACATACAATGGCCTGGATATTCAAAAGGAATGTGCCATGCACAACAGGGATGCACCAGCGAAATGCGGAAATGCACCATTGTGCGATATTCAGTGGGAGGCAGCTGCGCAGCACAAGTTGTAATGTGCACGAGTGCAATAGTAATGAATGTATGCGCAACCGTAGGGGTGGAACCATGAATAACATGTGCAGTGTGATATTCAACAGCAAGCCCCATGCTCAATAGGGAAGCTAGCAGAAGTTGCGCAACAGTAGAAATGATCCAAAATAAAAAGGAGCAAGAGAGGGGCACAAGAACACTACAGGGAAGCCACAGGTGGGAGTGTGCTGACATGCATAAGGCAGAGGGTAGCAGTGAGCAGGACAGAGCACACCTGAAGTGATCCAGGAACAGTATAGGAGTGGGGAGCCTGTGCCACTGTGCAGGACTGTAAGTGGAGTGCCACAGTGGACTGAGGGCAGTGGCAGTAGTCAGAACAGCCACAGCCAAAGGCCAGAGGTGTACCTGGTGCAGGGGGAGCATCAGAAATGGACAGCAGGGGGAACAGGATAACAGCTGCCGGGGGGAACACCAGCCAGGGACATGGCCAGCACCACCTTCCAGATGGAGGCGGTAATGAGGGGTGTGAGAAGGCAGGCAGCAGGGGTGGCACAGCCATGGAAGGGCCCGTCAGTGGTACGCCCAGAACAGGCAGTACCGAGCCCGCACCACCTTCGAACACTACTCTGACACAGAGATTGTGGGCCGGTACCGCCTGAACCGGGCAATCCTGAGGCAGCTCTGTGAGCTGTGCAGTGATGAGATGCAGGCACCCACATGACGGAGGAATGCTCGGTCAGTGGAGACAAAGGTGACAGCCGTCATGTGCCTGCTCACCATGGGCACCTTCCAGAGACCAACAGGGGACACAACAGGCATAACCCAGTCAGCCGCATCACGCCTACTCACACAATTCCTCAGTGCACTGCTGCCACATGCTGTGGAGTACATCCATTTCTCCAGCACAAAGGCAGAGCACACAGCACACATACAAGAGTTCCACAGGGTAGCATGGTTGCCTGGCATGCTCGGGGCCATTGATTGCACCCATGTGGCCATCTGCATGCCACCTGGCCAGGACGGAGTTTCCTACATCAACCGGAAGGGGCATGCCAGCATCAACTGCCAGGTGGTGTGCGATGCCAGGGGGCGCATAACCAATGTCTGTGCCATGCACCCTGGGAGAGCACATGATGCCTTCATCTGGCACCAGTCAGCACTGTGCCACAAGTTTGAGAGTGGGGACATCCCCACTGGCCACCTAGTGGGTGAGTATGCATATCACGCAGGACAACATGAGCAGACATGGGGGTGCATAGTCAGAGGTGCCATGGGTACCGGCCTTGCCGGCCCATGGCAAAGCGACACAGACCACCATACTAATCTCCACCCTCTACACAGGTGACAGTGGCTACCCACTCCGTTCCTGGCTGCTCACACCATACTGGTGCCCCACAACCCCATCACAGCTACGGTACAATGAGGTGTACGCCACATCATGGAATGTGATCGAGTGGGTGTTCGGGATGCTGAAGGCACATTTTTGGTGCCTGAACACGTCTGGCAGTGCCCTACAGTGCAGCACCTCGAAGGCCTGTGGGCTATTCCTGGCCTGCTGCATCCTGCACAACATGGCCAATGATTGTGGGTTGAAGAGGGGGACAGCGGTGGGGACGATGAGGACGCCAGTCCAGACGGTGATGGGCAGCCACCCCCTGGGCGAAGGAACCCCCGCCTGATCTGGATGTCACAGTTGCACCGGGACATCATCACAGAAGAGCACTTTGGTCAACACAGGTAGGTCACAGGGCCATGTGCAACCACCAATGTCAAGGGCACAGCCCACAGACAGGCAGGAACAAACCCCAGGGGTGGATGGTGATAATCTGAGTGTGGCATTGCACACGACATCAGGGATGGGCAGCGACATGTGCGTGCGCACACACACACACACACACACACACACACACACCACAGGACATGCACAAGGGGTAGACAGCACACCAACCACAAATGCCACCCCTATCCCCACACAGGTCCACACACGACCACGCCCAGTGGTCATCACTGCATGCCTCAGACGCTGGGCACCACTGCACAGTGGCAGGCAGCACAATGCAGGCATCATCATGCACATGCCACAGTGGCCAGCAGCTGGGATAGTGTGCACAGGGACCGTGTGTGTGCAGGGCTGGGTACCCCACCCATGCATCGCACAATGCACACCACACTCCACATAGGGCAGCGACAGACAGTGGCCATGGTGGGAGACAGGTCAGTCACGCAGCACAGTGCCATGGCCACCACAGATGCGTGGGTGGCCCTGCCGAGACCTACCATCCATGCCAGGCTGAAAAATGGCCTCATGGGGTGGCACCGACGGTCACCCAGGGGTGACGCTGTGTGAACGCGACTGTGTTCATGCATGGGTCTACAGCCTACCGAACATGCCCGCACCAGGCATGCTCAGTATGCCCACAGCCGAACCCAGTGTTGACATAGCAGGTGTTGCACGGCACCAGGAACGGGGGGGTGGACATGACACTGCACGGTGTCTACGGCACAAGGGCACTGAACTGGATGCCCAATGTGGCCATGACAGCTGTGTCTGCCTGTCAAAGGCAGCGGTCACATCCTCCCGCTGTCGGGCCATCTCTGCCAGGAGCAGACCATGGTCTCTGCTGCGCTGCTCCTCTGCCTGGTGCAGAACTGCACTGAGTGCATCCATCACAGTCACAAGCCGCAACTGCTGATTCACCAAAGCCTGGAGTAGATGGCTGTACTCATCAAAGAGATCATCCGCTGGTCTGGCATGCTGTCCCTTGTGGTGTTCCTGGCCCAGCTGGGCAACACCCCTTGATGATGGGCGCTGCACACCAGAGCCATGCTGGGGCATGCCCACACATGGTGCACTGCCACCGCCCCCCTGACACTGTCCCCCCGTTGCCATTGGCCAACTGCTGGCACTGTCCCTCCAGCTGCCGATCTCCAGGGCTCACCAGTACCACTGCAGCGGCTGCAACAGCCCCACCAGCCTGGACGCACTTCAGTGCTGCCCCACTAGGGCATACAGGCACAGGCTTGGACTGTGTTGTCATGCAGGCCTCCATGGTGGCAACATCCATGGCTATGCCCGTGTCGTCTCCTGCTGTGGGGCCATTCTGCATCCCACACGTATCACTGTCCGGGACGTGTGATCCATCATCATCGGTGCTGGATCTGGCACCATTCCATGTCCCAGCACGCTGGAGTCCATGGGCACTGTCACACTGGGACACAGGCAGGGTCTCGTCCGCCCCCCCACCATCCTCAGTCCAGACAGACAGGCAGGTATGCACTGGTCCGGTCCCTCAGACACCTGTGGAGGTGGATGGGCAATCCTCCATGTCCAGGGCTTCATCCTCAGTGGACACACCTACCACTGCTAACCCGTGTAGATGCTCAGGAGCTGTAAGGGAACACAGTAGTGTTATTGTCTCTGCCCTGCCCTGTGGCATTCCCCCCACCACCCACACAGTGACAGCACAGGACCTACCATGCAGTGATGGGCTGCCACCCATCTGGAAGCCACCACCAGGAATGCCTTCTATGGCACAATGCCGCATGCCGCTGGCCATCTGCTCCTCCTGTGGCATCAGGCGTGGCACATCCGGCTGTCCACTACTGGTGGCAAGACGTGCTGCCCTGATGGCAGCCACCTTATCCTTTATCCTTGTCCTGTCCATGCCGACCTTCTTTTTACACTCCCGCATGGACCACTGGTGGCTGCCATGCTGGTTCATGGCATGCGTCACCTCATCCCATGCCGCAGCATGGGCCTGTGGCATTCCCCATTGTCCACTGAGCAGCAGTTCTCTGTTGAGATATTCCTCGAACAGGGCATCTGATTCAGCCCAGGTGAAGTTGGGCCTCCTCCTTCTCCCGCATCCCTGTTCCTCCTCATCCTCTCATACGGTCATGATCGACCCTGTGAGAATGACAGGTGTTACCTTTGAATGTGCAGTCCCATTCAGCCCTCACAAATCACAGTCCACACATCTCAACAGCATGCAACCCACCACAATAGATTGCAATACCAAACTACGTTCTCTGCAGTCCGATGTCACATTCATATAGCACAACGCATGCAAATGAGGCGAGGCGCAACTTTAAGTGGATGCTAATGCAGTGGTAGCACCATGGAATTGCTGATGAGCTGATTTGCATATGCTGGCTGAATATCACGCTGTTGCACCTTGCGCAATGTTGTTGAGCATGCTCAGGCTATGGCACAGCTCTGTGACGTGCGCAGTAGGCACCGCACGGTGCATGCCAGGGGTTCTGGCACCGATGTGTGCTGCACTGATGATGTGTTGTGCACGGGAGGCAGTGCAGGGCACAGCCACTACTGTGCCAGTGGTGCTAGCATGCTGTTCACCTGTGTGGCACTCATGCCCTGGTGCACCGTAGGCATCATGGAGCCACAGCGTGGTAGGCCACTGCAAGGCATCACTGACAGGCACCCTACCATGCTACATGCAGGGAGTCCCAATAGCACTGTGGCACTCTGTGTGCAGACAGACCCTTGACCCTGTGGTCAACCTTTGCCCCCTAGGTGCCATGCATCCATATGGGTGCACCCCTATCGTGCAGTTCGGTGACAGTGTCATGTGAAATGGCAGCGCTGTACTGTGCAGCCTCCGCACATGGGGAACGTGCACTACAGAGCACTGTTTTATTATTGGTACTCACTGCAGGATGTCACGCAGGCAAGTGCAGCAGTGGAGCGCCATTGAGCTGGCAAACCTTGTGGCCATTGTTGAGCCCTATGCTGAGGCCCTGTTCGGCCAGGACCCACTCAAAAGGCCACTCAGTGCTGTGTGGGAGGAGGTTGCTGAGGGCATGGAGGAGGCCACCGGTATCACCAGGTCCGATGAGCAGTGTCATCACCAGCATGGAGACCTATGGTGGAAGGGATCCCGACAGATTGGGGCATCTGCAGGCTCGCACCCGGTGAGGTGCCGTGCCATGGCCAGGTAGGTGCTCCATCGATACACTGGCAGTGTCCATCTGTCCAGGTATCGTGGTGTGCATGTGTCCACCCCACAGGGAGGTGGGGGCTGTCTAGAGGAGGCAGTGGTGGTGGTGGGGTTGCAGCATGGCTGGACTGTGCAGGAATGCACACACCAGGAGGGGGCTTTGCTACTGGTTTGTACTTATGTTACCCTCTCCATGTTTGCACCCTAGGCCTGGAGGAGTGCCGTAGGGTGAGGCAAGCCTGAGTAGAGCAGGACAGGGCTGGTGCACTGCAGCTGCAGCAGGGTTGTGGAGGAGGGGCCATGGGGCAGCAGTGCCCAGCTGGTCTGTATGCAGGTGAGTGCTTTTTTTCCCCTTACATCTGTGCATGCTGTGTTGCAGGGTTTGCGGTGGGGCATGGCCACCAGCACTTGGCCCCACCACAGTGCAAGCCACACGGTGCACTCAGCACTGTCCTGTGGCACTACATGTGTGGGTGGGCATCACGGGTGGTCCGTGCATGCATTGGGTACATGGCTGTGCCACTGTCTTCGCACCGCATAGCCATGTCACTGTACGGCCACAGTAGTGCTGTGTGGGACGTGGACGGTGGGTGAGTGCAGTGGTCTGCATGGCTGTGGGTGCCTGGGTAGGTGGGTCTTGTGGGCACGGTCACTATGGGTGGTCGCATGCCATCACAGGGGCGTGGCCCACAGCTGTATGCCATGCACAATGGGTGAGCTGCAGGGGACTGGACAGTCGCATGTATTGACTCTGCTCCCTTGTCCTAGGTGGACAACGCTGGATGGCACTGGGGAGAGGGGTACAGGAGCTGCTGCAGCTCACCAGAGCCATCCTCGAGATCCTGCAAAGGATGGAGCAGGACAGGGTACAGTGTGACAGAAGAAGGCGAAGGCACAGAAGTGGGGAGAGGGGCAGGCAATAGGCCCTCTATGCCTCCTTATTGAATTTACCCCCTGGACTCACCCTCACACCCCTTCATCCCTCTCCCATTTGTTCACCCCTGCCCCATGCCCACCCCAACCTGGTTTGTGGCCCTTCCCCCCCCATTGTATATAGTTGTACATATGTTTTGTTGTTCACATTCGTTTACTATATACATTTTGTTATGACAGCTGTGGTGGTCTCTGATTTGCAGTGGACTAATGGCGCTTGGCTGCAGTGGTGTGCATGGCATCGGGGGTGGTGCAGGCCTGGGCATGTGTGTGTCTGGCAGGGACCCGCCTATGGTGTGGGTGGGGGACTCGGTCATTGTCTGTGGAATGTGTGTTGTTCCCTGTGCACTGGACACTTGTGTGCAGTGGTTCCCAGTGCATGCACTGTGTCCATTGCACCCCTGTCAGTATGTCCATGGCCCATGCAGCTGACACCCTTGCAAGTCTGTGCTATGCATGGTCTGCTGGCATGTCAGTGGTGGCTGGCCATGCTTGCCACCCCCTGGACCCAGCGCAATGGCGGATTGCATCCTGTCACCAGTATGGTGCACGTCTGCCTCAGGTGGCACTGTGGCCTCTGCTGTTATTGTCCCCCTCCATGCTGTCGCTGGTGTCTGTTGCAGGGTCTGTGCTCCGATGTCTGTAACTTGTGCTCCGGCCACATGCTGGTGGTGGACGGATTCATGGTGCATGCTCAGGGTGGCTGGTACACCTGTGCCATGGTGGGGTGCTGGCCGTGGGTACACAGCTGCTGTGGTCACATGCCAGTGGGTTTGTTGCCCCACCCTTGTGTCCCTGTGTTGGGGTGCCCTTGGGTCTGGGTGGGTGTTTGTCCATGCTCTGTGTTGCATCCTGTGTGGCGCATGCCTCCATGCACCACTGTGGGCATCTGTGCTGGCTGTTGGGGCCAGTGCTAGGACAGAGTGTGTGCTTGGGTGGGTGTGCGGGGTGCTGTTCTGCTGGTGGTGGGGTCCAGGGCAGGCTCTGTCACATGCGGGGTACCTCGGGTGCCTACACAGGGTCGACCTCTTGGCTGTGCCTCAGGGGGGCCGTGCAGGGTGGCACTGTGCCTGCAGTTGTTGCATCAGTGGCTGCTGCTGCCCACTGTGGGGTGCTCATTGTGGGGCTGCCATGCATGGCTCCATGGTGCACAGGGTTGCATTGTCACAGTGGGGGTGGTGGCATGCATACGGAGCCATGCACTGTTGGGCGCTGCTCCTGGGCAGGGTGTCTGGGGATCACTGTGCAGGGTGTGCTCTGCATTGGTGGGATGGGGTGGCACAGGGTGGCTGGACCTCCTTGTGTTACGGTCACTGCTTGCCAGGGAGTGTGCTGGGGCACCATGCCCCGGCTGAGGATACGGTGCTGGTGTTCATGGGCTGGTGGTTCATCCAGCTCACCTCAGGTTGTGCAGTTCATGGGGTGTGGGGGGGGTGCTGTCTGGTCTGTTGTGTGTTCCTCTGCCCATGTCTTCCATGGGTGGTGCACCCCTGCATCCTGTCCCAGCGCATCCCTGGTTGTGCTACTGCACTGCTACCCTGCTCCACTGCACATCCCTGGTTACACCATGGCATGGTTGAAGTGATATTCAGTTGTGTTGCTCAAGCACACCTTGGCCTACACTGTGCTTGAATATCGCGCGTGTCGCGCATGGGCACACTGCACTTGCGCCTGCTCCTGCTATTGCGCTTCTTTGTGGTGCAGTTTGAATATCTGTGCCTGTATGTATTACATATATAAATTGGTGACTGGGAAAGGCCCACTAATCAAAGGCTCATTTCCAGATTCAACCCTTAGGAAGGGCATGAGGGAGGGGCAAGAACATAGCATGGACACAGTACACAGATAAATGCAATTACACCACATTGACACAGCTAACAGTTTCAGTAAAGTGAAACAGAGGATATGATTAAAACAGGAAGTACAATAAAAGCAAGCAGCAAAAGAATAAAATTCAGGCTGTTCAGCCACACCTACACAGGAGTAGGAGGCAAATGTAAGGGGCGGCAGTCAGGTGGGGGGAACAAGAATTGGGGGAGGGATGGTGTTTCTGCTGGTATCTGTCGGGGAGATAGTGAAATGGAGGGACAATGGGAATATGTTCCAGAATGAAGAGAAACGGCCCAGCAGAGGAGCAGGGATGAGGAATTGTGAAAGTGAGAGGATCCTTGGAGAGGAGGGAGCAGGAGGCAGAGGGAATGGAGTAGAGGAGTAAGGAGTGGTAGGAGGGAATGAGCCAAACCTGTATTTGGATATGAATGAGGCACACTGTTTCTGGTGATGTGAAGGAAGATGAAGAAAGGATAAGAAGGAGTAGAGTGAGCTATGTTGGGTACAAGAGGGGGAGTTGTAGCAAAATGACAGAAGATGTTGCAGAGGGTGTCCAGTCTGGCCAGGGGGGGTGGAAGGAGAAGTGCCATAGACCAGTCTGCATAGTCAAAGACTGCAGGCACCATTTTGGAGACATATTCATGGCATACCTGTGAAAACATACAGACTTTATTGTGGTACAAGGCACCATGTATAGGGTGGAGCTTGGTGTGGATAGCATCAAAGGGGGCAGAGAAGTCAAGTTTGCTGTTTAGCTACACACTGAGGTATTTGAAAGAGTTATCCACTTCAAGTGGGGTGCCATCCAAAGTGGAAAAGATAGGAAGAGTTTGAAGTCTGGCCAATTTTTGGCTGGTGCCAAAAGTCATGGACACAGATTTGTGTGTGTTGACCCAGAGTTGGTTAGATTGAAACCAATGTGTAGGACATTGTGGAAGTCTTGATGTAGCAGACCTTTCATGATTATAGTGGAGGGACCAGAGGTGTAAATGACTGTGTCATTTGCATACATGTGGATATGTGAGTTGGCACGAGCTGTTAAGAGGTCATTAAGGAAGCTGGAGAACAGAATGGGCCCCAGGACACAGCCCTGTGGGACCCACCTACAGGGTCATACTGTCATACACCTAATAGCATACGACATTATAGCTAACCCGTAATAGCGCAGTCTAGGACAGCGAATGGTACAATACCACATATTCTGCTGTACGCGGTATTGCACCATTCACACATCCCAGGCAGAGCATAAGACCTCTGCTGGGAGTGGGTTCTACCAAGCAGTTGCCATGGCTCACTGGACAGAGCCACAGCAGCAGGAACCCAGGCACTGCATCTGGGACTGGGTTTAATTCCCAGTCCCAGAATTTTTTTTTTTAAGTCTTTGTGTGCTCCCTGAGTTGGAGCCCCAGTTAAGAATCTTTAGTGGGGGTCTGGGGGGGGTGCAGCCTCCCACAACGGGAGGTGTGGAGGGCACAGCCCCCCACAGAAAAAAAGAGTTATGCCACATGGCATAAATCGCGCTGTATTGGCAGCGTGATTTAGCCATGCAGCATAATGTCTTGCGACTTTATGACCCCGTGCCGAGACCTGGGCCTAGATGAGAAGTGATTTGCATGAGCATTCATTCCTGGTCCCTCAGGGCATATCAAAACCAGAGCAGATAATAAGACTGTGTTGTTAAACCCTATATTTTAATGTGTACTTTCTTTTGCCAAGTTATAACTGTGACCGCTGCTTTCAACAACACTTTTACTGTTGTATATACAGTACCTGTAAAAGAAATCAGGAAAATTATTTTAATACCCAAAAGGCAGTAAAACTCCCAGATGTTTTATTTTAGGATGTTTTAATTTTTTTTGTCCCTTTTTACGACACATCTTCACCCTACCAAGATATATCTAAAAACATTTTAGAATTTCCAGGGGCATTAGAACAAACCTTTTTTTCCTAGTTTATGCTGCTATGTTACAGCCCTTAACCTAAAAACATGTTGGAATGCTTGCAACAATCCTCATGGAATTAAGAAGAAGAGTATTTTAAGAAAGGAGACAAGACAGATCAGTTCAGTATTTCCCCATGTATCAATTTATTTAATCCAGGAAAGCAAGCAAAGATAATTTACAAATCTTGTTTCCAGTTGTGACCTGGGGAAGGGGGTACAGGTAGTAGGAGAGGAGGCGTCAGTACATCAGTAAATTATAATAAATAAGGAGTGCCTACCAGGGGTGTTATTTTGCCAAAACCATAGGGGTTGTAAGAACATCTAAAAAAGGATCAAAAATGCAAACCATAGGCTGGGGGTCTGTGGGCCGCCTAGGCCCCCAGAAATTTTTTAATTTGCTGCATTCTGGGGGTCATTTGAAACAGAATTTTGCTATCCTGTTACTCCTTCCCCATGTCCAGTAAGTTGCACCCTAGCACCCTTAGCCCATTCCCTAGAGTTCCCACAGTCCTGTATGTTGCCCAAACCACCCTTCCCATTGTCTAACCAGCTGTTCCAGTGCATGGCCCCCAGTCCTCCCCAAGCACAGCAAGCTGCACCCTAGCTCCCCTTCCTGGAATCCTCAGCACTCCTCCACCACATCAATTACAGCCTCAGGGACTGCCCTCCTTCTTTTTGCCAGTGCCATTGCAAGGTAACCCTTACTTCAACATTTTTCTGGGGTCATTGTTTATTACTGTTGAGTTCAGATGTAGGAACACACTGCTAATAAATAAGGCTGGAAATGGCAAGTTCCTGCATTGCTGCAGCCTCAGGTGCCAGAAGTGAAAGTTAACCAGCAATACAGCTGGCACAGGTAGATAAGTGGAAAAAAAATATAACAAAACACACCATACATTTACACTATAAATAAGGTTATAATGGCATTTCAGGATTCTAGTCACAAATATAAATGTTTGTGCTTCATGCTTGTGATTTATAAATGGCACCAGGCAGCATCCCTCCATGCCATTACTGCCTTACGATGGGTGTACTATGGTTTATTCCTTATATTATCACCAAGGTAGGCAGACTACAGGAAAGGATCCCTTCCAACAAGTGGATGAAGAATGAAGTAGAGTAGACAGACAGCATACATTGATTTCTACACACCAAAATTTATTTATTGAAATTGTTTCACCAGGAAAGGCACACTGAGCAAAAAGATGCTCGTCTCCCGGTGTGACCTGGGGGGAAGGGTTACAGTGGAGGCAGATCATATACAGACAAAAAATGTATATTGTGCAATACAGATGATGTACACAACTGAGAGGGATAAACATGAGCTACACAAAGAAATGTGGTAGCTGTGTTAGTTCGGTCAACGGTACAAAAGAAAACAACAACCGGTATGTTACGCTTCATACCTTTTATTGTATAAAAAATGTGTGGGGGGAAGGGGGCTAGATTTCAAGAGTAATGCTCATCATCAGATCAGAATTCTCAAAAAGTCTCAAAAAATGTTTTTTCAGTCCAGTAAAAGTTATCAACCATGACCTATTTGTTGTTTTTTTCCACTACATACTAAAACAAAACAGCAGAACAGTGGCTCCTACTGTGTACTAGGGGTGAGAGTTTGGTGGCATGGCTAGGTTCCATATGCTCCAGTCAGAGCCTCTATGAACACACACCAAGCTAACGAACGTACAGTGCATAGCTAGCATACTGAACACTGCAATCAGTAAACATACCAAATGCACACACCCCCCGAACCAGACTGCCATTTACAATATTCTTGTGGATTTAAATATTGATTTTTCAAACTATCCTATGGATTTGTTTCAGAGTGAACTGTTCAGTTCAGTCTTTGTTCAAGTGCTGCTACTCGAGTCCTCTATGGCTCCTTCAGACACTTAGTAGTTGGAAACCTGATGATACGATGGCAGATACCTCTTGCCTCTAACCTGGCAGTACCAGTGGTGCATTTTTGATGTGGCAGCTCAGAGCAGGGTGAATCAATGAAGTGTCTTGTTTCAGCCTAAGCAGCTGGGACACTGATGGGACCATGCTGCAGTCATTTTGATTCTAGATCGGGCTGCACAATGCAGCTGAACTTGGATGTGTTGGGTCATTGGGTCAGGTAGGAGAGAAAGCGATCTAGCAGAACAACTTTTCCACTTGTGCTAGTCCAGTTTAGTCTGTCCCCACAAAGGGTAGCCATCCAAAAGATCACACTGCCAGCATACTGCTTACTTCCCACCATATGACATGGCATCTGAAGTATAACCACTAATAATATTGTTCTTTTTACCAGGGTCAACAAACTCAGCTCAAACAGAGCACCAAGTGGAGTTCAATTCTCAGTTTCAGTGGGACAGTGCCAGTAGCTCACTAAATGAGGGATAGTTGATGTTACGTACATGGTGCTATGGATTTTATTTATCTATTTATTTATTTAGTTTTTGTTGACAGGGGGTAAAGTGCACTAGCCATGGAAATGACTATTTTCAGGCACAACCAGGGAGGATACAGAACAAAATATAAACAAAGCATAGGAGGCAAGATACTGTAACAATACATCATGACATTACATAAATTTGACAATGTTTCAAGGATGGGGAATACATTGCAAGTAGGAGTAAATAAATAGAAGGCAAGGTAAGAATACAATACAGAGTAAATCATTATCTGTGAGGGAAAAGTGATACATTAAGGTCATTTGAGCAGCAGCACAGACAATTAGGGTAGGATAATGCAGTGAAGACTGTAACACTTGTATAGTCATACAGGATAGATATAGGAGAGTTAGGAAGTAGTAGGGAAGTTAGAATGAGGGATACAAGGATGGTATAGAAAAAATATTGATGAAGCAAGAGGTGAGGACAGAGAGTAATTGTGAGTAGGACAAACAGGTAACAAGAAGAAACAAGCATTTGTCAATGCCAAATATTTGCTTGCTGGTATTAGCTTTGGAAATGCAGGAGGTAGACAGATGCAGAAAAGGAATGGCAGTGAAGTATTGAACTTCACACCAAACCCCACCTCCATCTTGAAGAGATGGACAGGCATTGGGGTAAGTGTTTGGGACATCACCCACGATGTTCATGCTATGTCACCTCACCCTATTCTGCAGACACCGACATGTGTTGAGGTGTGTCTTGGGGTATTTGGCTTTACAGTCATCCCATTCCATAAAGACATACGCTGAAATGGGTACAGCATAGGAGAATGGGGTGAACTGTGGGGTCAAAGAGTTCAAGGTACACCTTGATGCCTGTCACTGGGTGGGGGCCTGGGGGATGGTATGAGCAGTACAGTTGGCAATCCAAAGGCACACCCCGATGCCTGTCAGTCTGTACAAGGTGGAATGTTATGGTTAGAAACCCTAACGCCCCAGGCGTTTCTTAGTATTTGCACTACAAATTTTCAACATGGCCTTTATGTGACCCCACCTCATGAAAGGATGTGGGACCTGTTCTCATGAAGAGTGGCAGTGTGATTTTGTTAATGTGTCTCGAACTTTGACTTCCAACAGCGACCGTACCATTCTATACCACATGTAGGAAAACACAGACGGGCAGGATATGAAGAATGACAGCTGTACCATCCATAGGGAGATGTGAATAGATGGCAATGTTGAAAATCTGTAGTGGGAATAGTAAAAATGCTTGCACTTCCGAGCATAAGTGGAAACTATGCAATGCATGCGCATAACACAGTCATTTTATGGACTTTCATCACCAAATTTTCAACATAGGCATTTTAGGACCTCTGCTCATGAACAGTGTCACTGTGATTTTCCTAATGTGTCCCAAACACTGATTTCCCACAGCGACCATGCTATTCTGCACCAGAACTGCGAAAACAAATTTTGGCCAGGATGTGAAAAATGACAGCTGTATTGTTCATAAGGAGGTGCATAAAAATGGCAATGTTGAAAATCTGGAGTGAAAATATTGCAAATTGGTGAAGTTACGAGCATGCAAAGCAACTGCGCAACACACGCTCATAAACCAGTCATTTTTTTGTGTTTTTTTCCACCAAATTTGCAATGTAGACTTTTTGAGAGCCCACTTCATGAACTCTGGTACTGTCATTTTGTTAATTGGTCCCGAAAGGTGATTCCATGCAGTGACCAAAAAATCACCTTTTGGGATCGAATAATGCCATGACAGGGGCTGAATTCATGAGGAGGGGGCACAGTAACCCCATGTTGAAAATGTTGTGCCAAATTCCAAAAAATGCCTGAGATATGCAAAAAAGTTGAAAAAAACCCTGTTTATGCCATTATACAGCTTACCGGCATATCCTCAGTTCGCGGTCGGCTTTGAAGAGTGCAGACGTGTTCCCAGTCCACCGAAGATCGTCGCACCAAACTCTGGAGGTAAGTATGGGGTGAGGGGAGTGTGGGGAGGCAGGGTGCACAGTGGGTGGGTGCGGGTTGTGGGATGGGGCAGGGAGACAGCGAGGGACCATTTTCTCTTTTACAGCTTTAACAAAAAAAAAACATAGTGGGACAGTTTTTTCTTTACAGGGGCATTGGGCATGCTGGGGTGGGCTCCTAGCATGCCACCTGAATGTTTGGGGGAGCTGTAGCTGATGGGGGATTGGGCACCCTGTCGGCACATATGGAGAGTTGGGGGGAACAAGAGCCGAGGGGGATTGGGCAGCCCCTCGGCATAAACCAAACGTTTTGGTTTTGAGGGAACCATTATGCTGAGGGGGAGTGAGCTCACCTTTCAGCAACCTGAACTCACGTGGGGACTGAAGCCAACAGGGTTTGGGGCCCCTGTCGCCAAACAAACACTATTGTGGGGGTGGGGGCACATGCTGCCTAGGGGGATTGGGCATCCCCTCAGCACTGTGGGCTCAGTAGTATTGTTTGTGAACATGGCAGAAAGCCACTGCCATGTTCACAAACAATATTACAGTTCTAACGTTCCGCCCAGCAATGAAGGTTTGCTCCCTCATTGCAGCAGAATGGCTGACGCTGCAATGACGAGGTGGCTCCCGATTGCTGTGGCAACTACGTTAGAACTTGGGGGTACTTTTAGAAGCCAGTGTCATCAGCACACTGTGCCTCCATTGGCCCAACACTGTCAAGCCTCCAAAGGTAGTACTTCCATTGGCTACTACAGTGCCATGTCTCCATAACCCACTTCTCTCCTAAGCTGCCACATAATGTTTCTTGCGCATGCGCACAAGCAATCATAAAAAGTGCTGAGCATTTATTGGGATAAAACTGAAATGGGTGGCTAAGGAGTGAAGGTAAGATGGAAATATACAGGCTAAGGTGGTTTGAAGCAGGAGCAGTTACAAGAATCAATTAGGTGTCTGCATAGCAATCTCTTGAAAAAGGTATGGGATGAGGCAAGGCTTATAGTTAGAGGGAGAGAGTTCCAGTATTGGGGGGCATGACATGCAAAGGCACTAGCCCCTTTAGAGGAGTGATGCCTAGGGATGAGGACAGGCACATTGACCACAGAGCACAGGCCATAGTTGTACATCTGGTTTAGAAATAGTCCCACCAGGGGCTTAGGTATTTGAGTTCTGATGATGTTATCGATAACTGAGCCATATGCAAAGGATCAAGATGCCATAGACAAAAGCCATCCAAGTTCGGAGTATAGGAGGCAGTGGTGTTTAAGCCGGTATGAAGAGGAGTCATAGCGACAGATGTTATTGTAGGTAACATCCCACTTCCAAAACCAGATTTACTTGAGGCAGCATAAGTTGCAACTCCATAGTTGAGCGATGGAAGAAGAATACCATGAGCTATGGCTAGCCTAGCAGAGGGGGTAAGCACATAGCTGGAGTGGTAGGCAATGCCAAGTTTCATGTTAACAGACTTGCAGGTCTGCTGGATGTAAAGGTCAAAATTAAGAGCCGGGTCAAGGGTGATACCCAGATATTTAAACAAGTTAACCACACTTACAGATGTACCATTAGCAGTGGAGATCTTGAAATTAGGTAGAGAGTGGTTATGTTTGGCATTTGAACCAAATAACATGGCTTGGGTCTTGGATACATTTAAGACAAGCTTATGGTTAGACAGCCACTGTTGAATTAGTTTAAAATCCTGGGCGAGACATTGGTTGATGTCAGTAATGTTTTTAGAACTGGAGTACAGGACAATGTCATCAGCGTATAACAGGGAGGAAGTCTGCTGGAGGTTGGAGGTGATATTTATAAATATGGTAAAAAGCAAGGGACCAAGGATATACCCTTGCGACACATCAACGTTGATAGTGGCTGTATCTGATAGGGTGGAGTTATATTTAACTAACTGAGTCCTATCAGATAAGTAGCTGCCAAATCACATAACTACAATTGGTGAAAAGCCTAGTGATCTAAAGGTAGATAAGAGTATGGGGTGGTCAACCAGGTCAAATGCTTTAGTCATGTCGATAAAAAGTGCCCCTGTTAAAGAGCGCAAGTCCATGGCCACTAGGGTATCTGATGTAAACTTGATTAGTGCAGTACTAGTACTATGACCCTTGCAGAAACCATGCTGGGCAATTGTAAGAAGGTTACGTTTTTGGAGAAAGTCAATGATTTGAGAGGCAACGAGTTTCTCAAGTATTTTGATGAAAACTGATAAGATAGCAGTGGGCCTATAGTTAGACAGATCTTTACGGTCCCTTTTTTTGAAAACGGGAGTTACCCTAGCCATCTTCCAGATGTCAGGAACATGACATTGACACAGGGAGAGGGTAAAAATATTGGCTAGAGATGCAGCAATGAAGGGGGCAGCGAGTTTCAAGAGCTCAGGTTCAAGATTGTCAGATCTAGCTGCAGCGAACTCGGATATGTTGTTTAGCAACCTGAGTACTTCACAGTTAGAGTCATTAGGTTGGGTAGTCAGATTCAACTGGGCAGAGAAGGAGGAGGTATATTCAGAAAGGTTGGAGAATTGAGTATTGAAAAAGTTAGCAATGGTTCTGGGATTGTTACAGTGGATGCCATTTAAGGACATATCAGTAGGAGTAAGGGCCAGAGTAGAACCAAGGAAGAAATTTATATGGGACCAGGAATTTTTTGAATCCCCATAACAGCTGGTCAATAGTTTCTTGCAGTAGGCACTTTCAGCCCTTTTGATTTCCTTCTTACATGAATTGCGTAGTGCTCTGTAAGTGTTTAGGTCAGCTGGTTGCCCAAAGCTTTTATAATGGAGTCAACTTTTGTCCCTTTGACGTAGCTTGGAGAGTAGGTCAGATTTCAGCCAGCAGGTAGGCCTATTTTTCACCCAACGGGTTACGTGTGGGCAGTGTTTATTCTGTATCACCAGAAAGTTGGTCAAGAAGAGATTAAGAGCGGACTGCGCGTCACTAGATTTAAAGAGGAGGGGCCAATCAATAGTGGTGATATCCTGTAGGAAGGACTGTGAGTCGAGGTGTGCATAGTTTCAGAAATTAATAAAATGTGGTTTTGATGCAGCAGACCTACCCTTTACCCAGATACAAAAGGTGGGGAAGTGGTTGGAAATAGTGTCAGCAAGTATGACCGAGGTGATTATGTTTTCAGGGTGGTTGGTCATTCTCCAGCCCAGCAGAGTACTGGAGTTTGAGTGCTGTGCAGTTCTGGTGAGGTCATTGATCAACTGGTGAAGGTTAGAACCTTGAAGCTTAGTCAGCAGTGAGGGTTGAGAGTTTCCTAGCCAATTTAAGTTAAAATCACCAAGCATAAGAACTTCATTCCAGCCAGGAAGAAGAGAGGTCTGATCAAGCAGCTCATTGAGTCCTTTTAGGCCGCTAGAGGCAGGCCCGGATTAAGAGGGGGGCAAATGGGGCAAATGCCCCAGGCCCCCCACCATAGGAGGCCCCCCTGAAATGGCAGCACTTGCGTGCAACTGCTGGCAACTGCTGTTTAAAAGCAGCTGCTTTAAGTTACTTACTGCAGGTGCTGGCTGTCCCTGCTGTTCCTCTTTTCACCAGTAGTGTCGCCCGACTCGCCCTTGGGACTCTGAGAATGGGGAGTCCATGGTGTGCAGAAGAAGCTGACTAGAAGTCATGTGGCAAATGCAGTGCCGCTGCATAGTCACCACCGCGCCGCGCCGCCGCAGTGTTGTCAGGAGCGAGACGGAGAGCAGAGCAGACGTGGGTTTGGAGGGCTCTGGTTCCAACTTCGTTACAATTTGAAAATTAGCTACTGTGCTTTCAGTGCTTACGCCTTAGGTTGAAGAATAAAGTTAGACTTGCAAGTTGCAGCAGGTACATGAAGGAAGCAAGCGGGGGAGGGAGCGGAGCAAATCAAAGATATAAGAAAAAACTTGTCAGGAGATCTGGAGGGGCAACTAAGTGAGGCCTGGCTGGTTAGGTGTAGCCTAGGACTGACCGTCTGGTGCGGGGGGTGCGTATGCTGACTGACTGACTGAGCGGGGGCTGGGAGGGACAGCAGCAACTCAGCAAGGGACATGTATACGTACTCAATCCTTACAGACCAGCGCAGCACTGACTCTGTACTGAAGATGTAAGCGTTGGTGTTCTATAATACCACTCAACTGCCCCTTCTTTGACCCCTGCAAAACTGATTTGTCCTACATGTCGAAAGTTGCCAACACAAAGTAGGTGCTTTAAAATCAGACTCTGAAAGTAGAAATTATAACCTGTAACTTATTTACTAAGAATAAGCTTTCCACAATGACTGGAAGGGTTTTATTTTCTATAGAGAATTTTGTTTTTCCTACAGCCATTGTTGGTCCTGTCAGGGTCTATTTTTATGGACCTGTTTGGGTACGCTCGCCCCTCGCTAACAACCTTGCAGTGGAAGGGATTCCAGGAGGCATCTAGGTAAAAGAGGGGATTAGGGGTCATATATTTAAAAATTGGCCCCAGGCACAAATCCCTGCTTGTAAAATTTTATGCACTAACTGGGCTTTTGAATATGGTAATTTTTGGTAAATGGTGCAGTGGAAAGCCAGGTAGTGTGGGCAAACAGGGCTTGTGCCCATGCAATATTCAGAGGGGGGCGCAATGAAGGGGCAGAGACCTGAATACTGGCATAGTCCAATATTCAGAGTATGTGCTCCACACAAGGCTGTTTTGCTCAGTACTCTTGCGCTGCGCCGAATGAAACTTCGACGTACTCCCTAGCAGTTGGCGAAGGAAATGCATTGCCCCACACCCCACCCCCAACACAGTAGTCCCTGGTGTCTAGTGGTCCCCCCCACCGATCACTGACCCAATGGTTACATGAAACATTCCCTGGTTCTAGGGAATCCCCACCTGCCAATCCCCAGCCGGATGTGAAATAGTAAATGTTCCCTGGTGCTAGTGGTACATGCCCCAATCCAACAGACCGATGTTTAAATGTAAACATTCCATGGTGCTAGAGGCTTTTTTTACTCTGTCCATGACTGGGACCCAATAAAATGCTTAACAGTTAGGTAAGGAAAAGCAGTAGGGAGGGGATGAGAGCAATTATTACCAACCAGACATGAGGTTCTGGAGTAAAACAGGCAGAGTGGATGGGCTAGTCTGTTTGTCTGTTGTGCGGGTCGGTCAAGTGCCCAACTCTGCTCACCACCACTGACTCTCTACTTCCCAGACGTGACGCGGGGACGGACTGGGAGTAAATAACATCTTTGTAAATAAATAAATAAAAATGGTGGTCACATTTCACCTAGCTGCCATCAGTTGTTACAGTTTTTGTCACTTGGGAGAAATAAAAAATGCATTGCCCGGCCCGGCCCACCGGCAGGCCCAATCCAGCTGTGCTGGAATATAGTGTGGCACGGACATCATGGTAACATGATGTCAGCCACCTCTCCCACTCACATAACAATGCAGCAGGTGTCCAAAGGCAGTAAGTGGGGGAGGTCACAGGACATTAGAAGTGCAAAACTCCACACCCCAACGTGCACAATGGCTGATCACCCCACCCACTCAGTGGCTGTAAAAAGCCAGCTGACTCTCCAAGCTGCCTCTAATATCTTAGGATTTCTCCCAAAGTGGTCAGATAGCATATAGTGACTGTTTGGGGTCCTGCCATATGGGGCAAACCACTGAACCCCATAATAGGTAAGCAGGATCATTCTGGATGGGAGCCAAGTTGTTTGAGTACATGTGTGAGATGTCAAAGTTACAGCCTGAAGGATGACACTGGTGAGAGTCAGTGAGTGGCTGAGGAATAATTATAAATGGCCTTTCTGGATGAGACTATTAAGATGTGTTCTAAAACATGGAAAGGAAAGGTGAAATTGTATTCTCTAGTAAACTGGGATGATTGAATAAGTAAGACATGACAGGGTGTGCATGGAACAGATTTTACCACATGGCGAGAAGCGTAATAAGGCCGCGAGGCCTTGGCGATGCCTTTAGCCCTTGCGTGCAATAAATCTGTTCCATTCACAACCCTGGAGTGTCTTATTGCACTTATAAAATGGGCTGCCTTTTTAAAAAAAACTTTTTGCAGTGAAAAAATCATTTTTACATGTCAAACAGCAGTTAGTTATGCTAATTTAACATAAAATAGTCCTTCCGCCTACCACATAATGATGTCATTATGATGTCATGTCTGTACTAGACAAAGTTAGAGAACTTGTAGAGAAATAAAAAAACAGGGGGCACTCCATTTAATTCACTGTAACTTCGTTACTGTGTTATGTTGCTTTTTGGTCCAGGAAGGCACAATATGCCTACGATCGCAGGTACTACACATGAGCGCAGTACGGTTACGTGACATACGGTCACACACCATGCATGTGGCAGGGATTCAAACCCCAGGTCTGCTGGGTCTTTAAGGTCACAGTCCGATGCTCCAACATTTAGGTAGACTTCAATTTGTTTTGTGTGAGGATGCATCATTTGGGTCACTGGGGCTTGCAGTTAACAAGCCCCACTGGCAGCTGGACAAAGAGCACCCACAGCAGTAGTGCCTGCAGCAGCTCATGTTGGACATGGACCAGCTGCTTCTGTCCCTGTCACACCCTGAGCTGCCCGTGACTGATGAAGGGACTTTACCTGAGACAGCAGAGGTGAGGCAGCTGCACTACCTGGACGCCACTAACCTGAAGCTCTGAAGAGAAACCTCGAGTTCGGCTGTACCCACAGATTTCGCTCACCACTTCCTCCGCCTCGCCTTGCCCACGCACCTGAGTTGGTATGCATGCTCTGTCTCCAGCATTGCTGTTCATAAAAGCAAGCCTCGTGTTTTTTTGTCCCCACACCGGAAAGGGTAAAGAAAAGATGGCTGCCAGTAAAAATGCCAACATTCTATGGCACAAGAATCTTGGCCTTTTTGCTACCAGCTCTTTTTTTTTTAACCATGCATGGAACAGATTTCATGCATGCTGAGGAATGTTTCTGATTGGCTGGAACAGCCTACCCATTTTATAAGTATTAAATAAAACTACATGTTGAAGTACATAGGTGCTGTTTAACTGGTACTGCAGTTTAGCTCCAACTTGGCTTATCTTTTTAGCGCTGGTCATATAACCTTTTGGAGTCAGAAGCTCCAGTGCTCTACCTGGGGGCTAAGCAGGATGTTTACTGGCTGCACACTGTAGTAACTAATTTCCACCCACTGGTTCCCTCTACCCTCCAGCCAATGCGTCTTAGCATGCAAATCTCTCTCACTGCAGATTGTTATACTGTCTAGCAGGTTCAAAGCCCATGCTTGACAAATCGTTTTTTTTTATGGGAGAGTCACCAGCGGGGTACCTCAGGACTGGGATCAGTCCTCTTCAGTGTCTTCATAGGTGACACTGCAAAATAACTGGTAGGGAAAGTACTTCTGCAGATGACACAAAATCTGAAACAGGGTGACAGTCGAAGGGGTGAGAGAATGAGCAGGGATTTTGTGAATGTCGAGGAGTGGTCAAAAGCATGGCAGTTGGTGTTTAATGCTAAAAAGTGCAAAATCATGCACCTAAAACACAGTAACCAAGTAGCTGAGCATAGGATGGTGGGGGTACTGACAGTCATTAAACAGTAAAGAGACCTTTAGGTTATCATATCTGAGGACCTCAAAGTGGCAGGGCAGTGTGACAAAGCAGTGAGATGCTAGGGTAAATAGGAAAGGGCTATCCAGCAGGAGGAGGGAGGTGGTGTTGCCACTGTACCACTCACTGGTGAGACCCCACCTGGTATACTGTGTGTCCAGTCTCAAGAGAGATGTGAGGAACTACTTCTTCACTGAAAGGGTGGTAGGCATTAGAACAGACACACTGGCGGCAGAAGTGGTACAAGCTAAAAATGGAGGACTTCAATCATGCGGATCTCTGCACTCTTGTCAGAGTGCTTCTGCCATAACGTAGTCACATGCTCAACATGCACACCATGAACCCCCCAAAGGGATAAATGTAACAATAAACATATTTATTTCAGCCTGGATTGGCAATTTACTAATCTGAATTCAAAAGGAGTGGGTAGTCTCTTGGTATTCACCTCAGGCCCCTGCTGTGAAGTGACCCAGCTACCAATGTTGAGGCAGACCACCCATAAGCTGGGTCCCTACTCTATCCTGCATCTGCCTCAAATGGATTCTTTTATATTGGGTGCATCAGCCCAAAATTGGCTTAATTAGGTGTGGACCCACGTCAATGTGCATCGTGCCCATTTGCCCCACCTGCTGCAAAAACCTAAAGACCCAACTTGATTCTCTGTATTTGTTCTTCACCTACCTATTGCTAAGGTACCTGCACGAGGGAGGTGCTGCACTTCTGAGGTGCCGTCTTTAGGATGAGATGTGAAACTGAGGTCCCATTTATCAATGTGCACAGCAGCAAGTGCTGTAATGGCCTTTAGAGTTCAGAGTGCTTTATGTGACTAAACGACATGGTATTTATTTTCATGTTTTTCTGTTTTAGTGCATTTTGCTATAGAGTCTGACTACAAAAAGGGAAGACCCCCGGCCACCTTGAGTAGTTCTTTCTTTTTCAGGCTGAGAGGAGAGTTTATCATAGGTAAGTAAGAGTGCCTTTTAGTTTTCATCATCATTTGTTCTTAAATGGATGGGAATAGTGTACAGTACATATCTGTGTGAGAACCACATCATGCCTTGCAATTTCAAATAAACGCATGTTTGATACATGCTGTGTGCAGTGTGCAAGCAATAATACCTAACAAGGTGGGCAGTATTGGGCAATACCCACCCACCCAGGGGTGTAATGAGGCTCAACACCACAGGCGGAGGGCCTTATAGCCCCTGGGAGGGCAGGTATAGCCCATACCGCTCACCCTGGAGGGTATTATTGTGCTTAGAAAATGAGGTTATATGTGGATTTTTAAAAAGGAAAAAAGAAATCAGAAACATTAATAGAACATTTTGTACAAATGTATTTAAACTGCTTTTGATAGTAAGTAGTCCTTCTACAGCTCTACTGGTATACTTTAATAGCAGAGAGCAGTGCAGTTTTACACCCTCCACTAACGTTCGCCAGTGGTCTATTTTATTTGTTTAATTTTTTTGTTAATTTGTTATGAGGCACCACCTCAAAGAATGCAGTTAGAGTTGTGTGAGAAAGGGGTCAGGTTGCAGCACAGTTTGAGTTACATAGGGCATACTACTGATGAGCATGGAAGCGCAGTGGCTGTGCAGGACTTTGTAAGTTGAAAAAATAGAGTTGCTTATATTTGGGTTAAGAGAGGGAGGTGAGCATCGGCAAGGTGGTAAGGGATGTGACTGGTGTTGAGCAGACGACGTGCCAGCACTCATATTTTGAAAATGAAATATTTTGTTGTTTTGGAGAAAGTGTCATCTCTCGGACTGATACAGTGTATTGGAATGGAGATCTTTATTTAGATTGCCATTTTGGTGGTGTCTGCGTATATATGAGGGTTGGAGCATCACCAGCTCAGTGGCTCTCTTGGTGACCGATAGAAAAAAATGGCGGTTTTCAGTTTTAGAATTTGAAAGTGGGATTAGGATTTCTGTGGGTAATGGGGCAAAAAATGCCATGATGCCCATTGTACTATCAAATCTTGCCGGCTCAGCTGTGGACATGGAACACAAAAGTGAGAGAGGTCAAGCGAGATAATAGAAAGAAAAGCAACTTTGTGAAAACACGTTCATTTATTTCTTTACTACTGGCTTTGCTTTGCATGTTTCAGCAGGGATACTCATTAGGTTTATAATTTTATTGGAAAAATGTCTTGTGGACTGGTGTGTGGTCTCAGCTCTCGCTAAGTGAGACAAATAAAATGACGGAGATTTGAAAATGAAATAAGGGGGGTTTAGCCAATTGGAGACCAGGTTGGGCAGCAGGATTGTGGTGATGGGGTTGGCTGGGCTAGTACTTTTAACAGCCAGGCATCTGTTGTTTGATAGATGCCCAGCTAGAGAAGTCCCTCAACCGATCAGTAGCCTGGAATACTTTTAACCATTTTCTAAGTGGGAGCTTGAGAGGATAAATAATGGTGCTCCACATGTTTCTGATCATTTGGGTAAAGCAGCAGTGCATGAATCTGGTGAAAATGTTGACCCTATACTTTTTTATGCTGACACAGTGGCACTTGTCTTCTGACATGTATGACACTGTTTTTCCCTGATGTGTGTCTTTAGTACTTTTTCCATGTTTGAAATAATAAAAGGAGCGCTCCTCTCAATATAGCCTGGGCCAGGTCTTCATCAATGTTCTCAGCTGTCTTTGAACACCTATTATTCCATAAGGTCAGGGAGCACTGCCTGAGGCATGATAGTTCATTTTAGACACAACAGAAGTGCTATTTAAACAACTGATGGACAAAATCAGCAGAGAATACTGATGAAGTCCTAGTCCAAGCCATATTAAAAAAGAGAACTCTTTATTATTTCAAACATGAAAAAAAGTACTTGGCAGCTGCAAATTGTGGAAAGAAGGGTATTATACAAGTCAGGAGGTGAGTGGCAATCTAAAATTGCATAAAAAGGTATAGGTAAAAATTTCACTGGATTCTTGCACTGCTGCTTTAATACTGTTTGTACCAAGGATGTCAATTACATTTTTATTTGGTGGAAATGACTCAGGAGGAAACATTTAAAACTTCATCCCATAGTATTTCGGTACAGGAATGAAGAAAAAAAAATGTGTCTTACAGTTTTGCCAGAGACTAACATTATTGTGGATTCCAACTATGTTGCCAGTGAACGTTGTCATTGCTAACAAGTACTACTGTATGCAGTGCTTTTCCAGTCCCTCATTTTGTTCCCCAGGTCTGACTGGGACATGTGGAGACAAGCGTGTATAAGATTAAAGAAATGCCATGAAGGGTTTTGCAATCAGGTGCTCTGAAGCGTCGCATTGCTAAGGAGAAGCAAGATAAACTGAGTTCCGTGTTGGCAAAGACCTCGACTCACCAATTTTTGCAACTAATGCTTCTGCATCAGCTGAAGTCATTGTCACCCCAACTAGTTATCCCTCAGCAAGTGTGAATTCTACTATCAACTCTGAAGTATCACTGGCACATCCTAATGCGGAATGTGATTTAGAACATGTCAAAGACAATACTGTGGTTGTCCACCAGTGTCCTTTGACTGCCACTTCCACAAATGAAAATGTTGATGACATGTCTTTGGTTCAGGAGGAACCTACCAGCGATTCATCTCACTCAATACATGATGAATGTGAATGTCGATCAACAGATCCTGCAGAGTGGTTCCCCATACGTTCTGCCACAGTGGACTTCTGGGTTGAGAAAGGACCAGACAGTTGCCAGAATAAGACTGACTCTGACAGTTACATGAAGTCAAAGCGTTACTACAACCCGACACAGAGACAACCAAAGGGACATTTCCGGTTCTTGAAAAATCACATGTTCTATGCCAGGCGGCTGAATGGTGAGATGCATCTGCGGAAATGGATGCTATATAGTCCTTCAAAAGGATCTCTATACTGTTTCTTCTGCACGCTGATGACAAGTCAGAAAGATCAGTTTTCGCAAGTTGAGGGTTTTAGTGACTGGAAGAAAGCCGATGACAGAATCCGCAACCATGAAGAAAGTGACATGCACAGAGATTGCATTCTCAGACTTTGCAACCGCCGCAAAGAAAATTGCCATGTTGACGCATGTTTGGAAAAGCAGTGTCAGGAGAAAGCAGTATTGGCGTGATGTATTATGTCGGTAGTGGCTGTTGTTACTCTTCTGGCCTGAGAGAGGCCTGGCCTCCGAGGAGATGATGAGATAATTGGATCAAAGCATAATGGCAACTTCCTTGGTTGCATGGAATTGATAGCAGTTTGATCCCTTTCTGGCCACACATATAGAAAACTTTGGTAATGCTGGTCGAGGAAAGCCTGCTTATTTGTCCTCAACTATTTTTGAAGAATTCGTTCAAATCATGGCTAACCATGTTAGAGGCACCATTGTTAGAGAAATCACAATGGCCAAGTATTTTTCGGTATCTGTTGATTCAACGCCTGATTTAACTCACGTTGATCAGCTGACTGTGATTGCTCGCTATGTGTTAAATGGTGTGGCAATTGAGAGGTTCTTGACTTTCTTGCAAATCAGCAGTCATATGGCTGAAGACCTAGCAAATAGTCTGCTAGACTACTTGAAGAGTGAAGCCATTGATTTCATGGATTGCCGTGGTCAGTCTTATGACAATGCGAATAACATGGCTGGACGATACTCTGGTATGCAAGCACGACTTAAACAAGTGAACCCCCTTGCAATATTCATACCTTGTGCTGCCCATTCTCTTAACCTAGTTGGTTCTAATGCTGTTGATTGCTGCGTCGAGGCAGTCAGCTTCTTTGGCTTTCTGCAGAAAGTATACACTTTCTTCTCTGCATCTACTCACCGTTGGTCAGTGTTCATGAAACACTTAAAGGAGAAAGGTGGTGGATTGACACTGAAGTCACTGTCTGACACACGGTGGTCTGCAGGTGCTGATGCAACCAAGGCATTCTTTGACAGCTACGCCGACATCAAAGCTGCTCTGGAGGAAATAGCTGATGATCAACATCAGAATAGCACCTCAAGACATGAGGCAGACTCCTTGTCCCAAACAATGGAGTTAGTCGAAACAGCATTTCTTTGTGATCTGTGGAATACCATTCTTGTCAGATTCAATGTTACAAACAAATCTTTGCAACACAGCAAAATTGATCTTAAATCAGCTGTTGAATTACTGATGTCTCTAAGAAGCTTTGTCAACACATTGCGTGATCGTTTTGATACATTTGAAATGCGAGCACAAGAATTATCTGGCTCCTCTAATTACAGGACAGATCACTCAAGGAAGAAGAAAAGAAACATGCAGTATGATGACGTGCAATCTGAGGGAGTTGTTCTAACTGGCAGAGAGAAATTCCAGACTGAGACCTACTTGGTTATAATAGATTGCCTCATTATGGCTTTGAATCACAGGATTTCAGCTTACCAAACAGTCTATGATCGCTTCAAAGTTATAGTGGACTCTGACATCTTAACTGATGAGGAAATACATCTTGAGGCTCAGAAATTAGCTCAAGAATACCCATCAGACTTGTCTGCTGAAGTCTTCCCTGGTGAAATGTCTCAGTTCATCAGCTTTGCAAAGGCAAGAGGTTGTGATTCACCAGTATCTCAAGCATCACTACTGCATACTGAAGAACTGCAAGAGACCTTTCCGAATGTTTCTGTTGCTCTTCGCATGTACCTGTCACTGATGGTGACTAACTGCTCAGGTGAACGCTCATTCAGCAAAATGGCCCTCATTAAAAACAAACTGTGATCTACAATGCGAGATGAGCGTCTGAGTGCACTCACTCTTCTAAGTATTGAAAGTGATATACTTCGACAAATCAGCTTTGATGACATTATTGATACATTTGCAACTGCTAAGTCACGCAAATGCCATGTTCTCCTAACATAAATTGATTTTCTACTGGGGAAAATATGCTGAATAGAGAATGGGGTGACAAACAACCAATTGTCATGGGTGAGGACCCCGTGGGCCCTTCCACCAACCAAAACAAGGGATTTTCTGTAACGCAGCTCATTTCTCCCTTTTTCTTTCCTGTCCTCCTCCTCCCTGCCTGTGGTATATTCCTATTAGTTACTAAATGCAGCACATGACCCTGTGCACTATTCAGTCTAACTCTGCTTGGAAGTTGTTCTGCGTGTGGGAGGTGAAATGCATCTTTTTGGATTGACTACATTAGCTCTTACACCGGGTACATCCCTGTGGATGCTGGAGAAGCTGTCCCATTTTCTTGATGAAATAGTTTCTTATTGACTATGTTAGACTGTCTTGATTGGTGTGCCCCTTTCATTCTTGTGTAACTGGGCTATTTGTCTACTACCTGTAAGGGTGCTGTGGAGATGAACACATTCTACTGCCTTGGACTGTTTAGTCCAGTCCTGCAAATCCATATTCATCTAGGTTCCCCTTTCTTTTCCCTGATGTACATGCTGAGTCTTGTCTTCTTCTGGAGCCTCACAGCTTTTTAGAGGTTGCTCACATTCAGGCCGTGATGATCCACTAATGTGGGAGAAATACAGAGAGTTTTTTGGTGCCCTAGATATCTTCCATAGGGACTCCGACATGGCCCAGTTCTGGCCCTTCTCTTGGCACCAACAGAAGTGGTGAGAGACTCTGGCACCAACAGACTCTGGAGTCAGTGCCTTATCCCCATCGACGTCCACCTTAGTGGACAGTGAATCATCTTGACCATTGTTCTCGGCTGCTGAGTACTCTATGTACTAGCAATTCTTCAGGCACTCCTTCAAGATGTCACTCAAAAAAGTAAAACAAATACTGGGGTGTCTCCTGTGCTGAGAGACACACTAAACAGTTCCGATAATGGCTATCCTAGCTCCACCCTTAGATCGTTTAGCACCCTGGGATGTATGCCATCAGGTCCCATTGCCTTGTCCAACCTGAGCTTAGCAAGCTCTTGTAGGACCCTTTATTTTGTGAAGGGAGTAGTGCACACCTTTCAGACTCAAATTCCCCCATCAGACCTCCCCAAAGTTTAAACACAGCCCTTACTCCACACTGTCTCACTTGTTTTGGTTTTCAGCCTGAGCCCCCACACCCCCTCCGGCCAGGAAACATACCATGTGCAAATATTATATTTGTAGTAATAACCAATGTATCTTTACATATTCATATCCTGAAAGTGCATACAAATTTGCACTATCCAGATAGATATGTAACTATGGAAACATACAATATATGATTTAAGGCGGTGACACGTACAGTACTTTTCCAGCATAAAATGTCACTTCTTACAGTAGAAAAAAAAAACTGAAAACAGTAAGGAAATCCCCTAAAATGAACAATTTTCAACCATTTTTTCCAAAATTTCACGGGGGGCATGCCCCCGGACCCCCCTAGATTTTGGGGAGATTTTGACATGTCATAAACACTGTGTACCTGTGGGCCCCCCAGATGTTCAGTGCCCCAGGCCCCCCAAAGACTTGATCTGGCCCTGGCTAGAGGGGGCATTGTAGGAACAGACAATATGTAATTTTTTTGGAGCCGAGAGAGAGAAGGACATGTATCGTTCTGCAGTGTGTTTGGTGAGATGAGCAGATTGCAGAGAGATGGTGGTGATCTTTAAAATAGATGGTTGTACCGCCCCCTCTTTTGGGAGAAGGTCTATCAAACCTCAAGAGATTATATGAAGGAAGGGAGCATTACGAGTCAGGCATGGAGGGTTTGAGCCAGTTTTCAGTAAGGCAGATAATATCGGGTTTATAGAGGTTGGTCCATGACTCTACTTCAGTGAGGTTGTGCATGAGGCTCCTGATATTATGGTGAACTACAGTTAGACCTTAAGCATTGGTAAGGGGACTTGGTAAATCATTATCCAGTCCAGGGTTTGAATGAACATCTCCTGAGAGTAGTAGGGCCAGTAGAAGGAAATACCAGAGTTTGCATCGCAGGAAGAGGCAGACGATGTTGATGTGCATGGGACAGATTTTTAAGGCATAGGCAACCATGTGGATACAGGACCTATTTATTAGTAGTGGAGAAGGGTCTAGTCAGAGACTAGACAGTAGGAGAAAGTTAGAGAAAAAGAAGCCATGAGGCAGGAAAGTTGGGGTGGCTGAGGGGGCACAGGGAGCTGAAGGCAGGGATAGGGGTAGTAGAGCTATAGAGGGTACGAGAACAAGTAATATGTGTAGATTCATTTTAGCAGATCTGAGGACTGGCTAGAATACAGGTGAAAACTTGAAAGATGCCAGTGGGGTAGAAAGTGAGAGATCAAAAATGGTAGGTGGAGCAGAGCTTAAGACTTTAGTTCAGGTTATTAATCAGGACTCAGAGGTGGGATTAAAGACAGTAATGTGTCTGAGCCTGAGACAGAGTAGAGTGTAGAGGAGAAATAAAGAGACACCACTAGAGGGCTACCTAATAGTGTGTGGGAGAAATACGAGTGAAGTGTAGAGGGCTCAGTTCACCTTAGACAAGTATTTGAGGAAAGCATGGTCGTAGTTAGCCAGTGGAATGGGAGAGTCACTGAGGGTGCAGAAACATCAGTGCATTTGAAGGAGGCCTGGGTGGGGCTGAGGGGGTGGGAGAAAAACCCAGGAGTTTTAGGTTTTTCTAAGAAAAACAGCAGCACAAAAGTCAGCATTAAGTTGTAACCCCCAGGGGGCGCTACCCTTAGGGCTACTACCCCTGCCTGCCTCCACAGAGACCAGGTGAGGGGCCCAGATCCGTTGGCGGGTGCCTCCACCCAGAGGTCGGGGTTAATACTGTCGAGATTGCCTCTGTCACAGCCCTCTGAGTTACTGCAATCCCCCTTTTTCCCCGCTAGTGGCTCACACTGGGTACCAATAAGGCTTTTAACCAATACACTTACCCCCTGGATAGTATCTCTCAGCTCACTCCAGGGACCCCCTGTAAAATAAGATACAGTTATATCACAGTCACTATACAGCAGTTCAACAGGGATGCACAAACCAGCCAGGGTGTAGTTGCAACACAAATCTGATTTATTAAGGGAGATAACAAGGGTGGGGGGAATCAGGCTAATTGGTTTACCATTATACTTAACTACCTAGAGCTCTGTGCACAGACCTATCCCTACAAGTCACTGTCCCTGGGTACCCAAGCCCTAATGGCTAGTCCAAACGTGGCAGCTGGTCGGGGCCCTTAACACAGATAGACGCTGCAATCCTGAGCAAGTCAGAAGGGAAAGAAAGTTCGTTTAAGCAGTCAAAAGCACAGCAATATGACTGGAAAACCACTGATTGCGCACTTAACAGGGAGCTACCCTGATTTAGTACTCACAACCTCCAGCCCATCCCGGTTCTTCCAACATTAGCAGGGCTGAGCCTGAACTTCACAAGTCTCTGTACACATTTATATGGTTATCACAATCCAGGCAGATTCCCTCACTGGCAGCAGGATTAACTTGAACTCACAAGTCTCTTTACACATTTATATGGTTATCACAATCCAGGCAGAATCCCTCACTGGCAGCAGGATTAACTTGAACTCACAAGTCTCTTTACACATTTATATGGTAAACAGCAATAGCAAAAGTCCTGTAATTGCAGCAGGATTAAGTTGAGCCACTCACACATTTATATGGTAAACAGCAATAGCAAAAGTCCTGTAATTGCAGCAGGATTAACTTGAGCTACTCACACATTTATATGGTAAACAGCAATAGCAGAAGTCCTGCAATTGCAGCAGGATTAACTTGAGCTACTCACACATTTATATGGTAAACAGCACTAGCAGAGGGGTACCACACCTGGCAGCAGCCACTGGGCTCTCCAGGCTTCTCTGTCATCAAGCACTGTAACGGCAGCTTTCTCTTCACTTTCCCCATGGACTGAGCGCAATTCAGCAATCTTCTCCAGTCCTCCGAACAGGTCGAGCCTGGTGGGTAGCTGCACAAAGCACAGCCTTCTCTGACCACCAGCCGGCGGGTTTTCCGAACTCCTTTCCTCAGGCAAACAGCCGCTAGGCGCTTCCTGCGCGAACACTCCCAGCGCAGAAGCACACAGCTCCTCTCTCTTCACTGGCCACTACTAATCTGAAGCTGGCAGCACCCAGCACTCCTCTTAGTTCGGGCGTGACCCGTTGTCATTGGCTGGTCGAACCTGCCAGTCACTTCTCACGGCTTCCATTGGTGCAGAACGAGCGCTTTAGTCCATAATGCCTTGCTCCCTCTAAACAGCTCCTCTATTGGTCAGTCAACTCTGTGGGATTCCAAAGTACTGATTGGTCCAATTTCACAGTTCGGGACCAGAATGGAGGAGGCACTCAAACTCTCTGGGCTGCAAAGCAAAGCAGGTTAGAACAACTACATTATCATTATCTTTACAGTTTATGTTAACCAACCACCTACATCCTTTATTAGGGCTCCCCCTGCACTATTAGCGATGGCAGTAGGGAGCGCTACTCAGCAGCCCAGACGGGAGTCGAGCATGCCAACACTCATCCCCCTCCCATTTTAACCCATTCCGACTGCAAAAGGCAGCCCTTAAAGGGACAGTATAGGGGGGCCTTAAAAAGCACTCAACGGACCCCCATTCCGGAGTCTTTATGCCGACTACCAACCAGGCATAGGGCACCTTAGGAACCCCCACTTGCAAGGGGGTTACAAAGTCAATGGGAAAAGGAATTCCAATCGGCTTGGACATTGGGAGCAAAGTGTCCAATAGGACTCAGCCTCCAAGAATGCCGCACAAATCAGAGGTCCCCAGCTCGAGCTGGCTCCAAGGATGTAGCAGCGGTATCACCTGGATATGAGAGTTGCTATCGAGGACCAGGAGGGCAGACAGGAGGTGGCGGCAGCAGCCGTGGAGTCAGCCACACGATTTTGGAAGCACTACATGAGTGGCTGAGTTAGGAGCAAACCCTATGTAAAGAAGGGGGATGGGCCAGGCAGAGAGACTGACAAGGATTGTAATTAAGAAAACATCCAGAGATTCCAAGAGATGGAATGAACCAGGCAGCCACGCTGTAATTAGACTGCAGGGACCAGGGGTCACAAACAGACCGTAGGGGGTGCAAAAAATTCATAGGGGTCGCAAATGCAACCCCTGGCAACTGCTAAATGATGCCTCTGCATATAAGTTAAAAATCCTCATGTTAAAACTCTGGGCTCCCAGATCAGTAAAATATTTCTTTGCAACTACCGGGCTATTTTCCAGTGTTTTACTGTTGATTATATTATTTCCTATTGGAGTTAAATTGATCTGTTGTCAACTGTAACCAGTACAACTCTACACAGGACCAGTTTCCCTGTAGACTGCTCAGTTTCCCCTGTAAAAAAATAAAAAGAAGTCCTTGTAAATCTGGTAAGCCCTGGATCCCTATGGGTGGGGTGGAGCCAGAGCTAGTACTCTGCATATCAATTTTTGAAATGTACATTTGTGTCAGCTTATTTTGCAGTTAGTGATCTTCTGATACAGTATATTAGGGTGATCACTGGGCTAGGCAGATTTCTAATGTGTGTGACCCCATGAGATCAGGAAGCTGCTCTGTAAGAAACCAACCCCTCAAGGTTAAACACACAGGTGACCACCTTGAAGGACATGTCCAGAAATAATTATGGAAATTAAAATAAATACTGGACTACAACGCTGTCTTTCTGGACTGTACTACTAAATAAATTCTGAACAACACCCATTAGACTGTGTCTCAGTATGCTGATAAGATAATATTGTATGCCATTGGAGCCTCCACCCCCACCTTGGAGCAGGCAACATGTATGCTGATGAGACAATACTGTATGCCATTGGAGCCTCCTAAACCCCCTGTTGGAGCAGGCATTACAGCGGGTGTTTCACAGTGTCCAGTGCTGGTTTTGAAGAAACCAATTGTAGCTGAATGCTAAGAAAACTCACCTTGATTTTTCTCTCTCACCAACGATTTAGTAGGCTCAGTTTGGACCCCTTAATTTTTTTTTTAACTATTGCTGGTGCTCCTCTGAATAACATCCCTTGCTTCAAAAACCTAGGTGTTCAGCTCAATAGTTCTCTTGACTTTTAGGCCCACATTGATGCCATCATCGATAGGCTACACACTAAGTTAGGAGCCCTTCACAGGAACAAATCCTGTCTTCTACTCCCAGTCCGGCAGTCAAGGTGATCCTGCCACTGTTTGACTACACAGATGTAATCTATGGAAGGGCTCCTAAATCCACCCTTGCCAGACTGGACACCACCCCATTCACTCCTTCTGCCACTTTGCTGCTAACTTTCTGCCCCTCACCAATCACTGTAGCCTTTACCAGCTCCTATTCCTCCCTTTTCTGACCTGTTGTCTCCTCTCCCATAATGCTTTCTTCATTTCTAAATTCTGGTTATCATCCTTTCCTTCCTACCTCCCTGCCTTACTATCCTCTCCAGTTTCCTAATCCTACTATCTTCAGTCCTCCACCTTGATAAAGCCCATGTTCAGGTGTGTGAAACTTTGGCAGATGCTGGTGGGGTGAGTGGTGTATGTTTTTTATGGAATAACATTTTGTTTACTACAAACCAAGCAAAGGGTTTGTAATTTCTTTTGACACACTAGTGCCTGTTAACCACTTTTTCTATTTTTGTTTTGCACTTACTCCCTTCACTCCTCCAGCTCTCGCTGTTTTGTTACTTCCCATTTTCTTCATCAGCTGGGAAACTGTTTCTTGAGTCACTTGCTCTCACTCGGGAACTTTCTTCCACCCTCTATGTGTTTAGTCTCTGTGTGTCTCTCTGTCTCTCTCTCTCTCTCTCTCTCTCTGTCTCTCTCTGTGTTTCTCTCTGTGTGTCTCTCTCTGTCAATCTGTCACTCTGTCTCAGTCTCTCTCTCTCTGTCTGTCTCTCTCTCTCTCTCTCTCTCTATCTCCCCCCATTTCTGCAGTCTTACTTTGCTTCTGTTTACCTGCCCTCACTTGCTGTTCCCTGACCATGATGAACCCTTTTTTTTTAACTCTTTTTATCTCCACTCCCTGGATAACTCCTCCCAGAAACCTTGGATACCCAGCCTCTACCTTTACCTGTGACTAGTCCTTCTCCCTCATGCCACTGAGCACCACCTCCAGGTCTGAACCCTCCAGAGGTAGGGCCGCTTTATCCACCCAGGGCACTCTATCTTATGGGGCAAAGTGCCTGGTGAACATGAGTGGCCCCTTGGAGAGGAGATAGCCCAGTATTGGAAGTGTGGGCTGTTGGACAGACAAGGTGCCTTCATCTATCCACAGGAAATGTTTTTTTCCCTCTACTTTTTGCCACGTTCCCTAACCCCCCCCCCACAGAGTGCATCTTGTCAAGGCAACGTAATGCCACAACTCCACCCCCCGCTTTCATCATGTCACTAGTTGGCACCCCCAAAAGCCACCAGAAGCCGCTACACTAGTGATTGCATCCCCAACCCTCCCCCAAGAAGAGAGAGCTGTCCTATGGATGCTCAATCTCTTCTCCCCCTGCCGACCCCCAGCAGCCCAGGCTCACTCCCGAACCCAGGTCGCCGGCATGGCGTGAGGTGTCCATGATGAACCCTTACTTGCATGTCTTTCCACTTTTGTTTAGCTGGTTCCACTCACCTAACTGCACCTACCTGTCTACCATTACCTACCTGCTTATCTCCAGATTTCCAGCATGTTTGCCCCTGTGCCTTCCGGACCCCCTTTTTTGTATGTAAGCACTTTATTAGATGTTAGAAGTTAAATATAGGGTCAGTTACAACAATAAATAACAATCAGGAGATGAAACTACAACATCCTGTGAAAACATAAGAAAATCTAAAATAGACAATAGCATCAGACAAAGGATAATACCCAGCAAATCAAAATACAAATATGTGAGCTGTTGTAAAAGAGGATCCACTTAACTAAGCTAAAGTGAAATAAAATACAAACAGTGGCATATATCCACACTGACTTCCCACATAAATATATCATCTTGACCAGCACTCTTCCACTAATGGCTATGTTAATAAAAACAGATCTTGATAACTTACCCTAATAGAATTTAAAAACACATGCCATGATTGATAACATTTAAACAGCACCTTTCTTTTCCAGTACATTACCTCAAGATATGAGGCAGTTTTGGACATCGCCTGCAACCATTGTGTATAAGACAGAAGACTGGCAGTCCTCCATTGAGATATAAGGAGTATTTTAGCTTCTAAAGCAGCTACATAGAGGACTGCCTTAAAATGAAAAGCATGACGAGACAAAAGTTGGATCCCCTAAAATCCAAACTGAAGGGGACTGAGGGACTTCTACCCCCCAAAGTCCACTCTAGGAACTCAGTAATGCCTCTTCACCAATCTCTAGCCTTAGCACATTCCCTTAATATATGATAAAGGGTACCCAGATCTGAGTTACATCACCAATAGATACCAGAAGTGGAGAGACCCAAATTCAATAATCTAGCTGGGGTCAGATACCATATGCTTACTATCTTTTCCTTTTTTTTTTAACTATGTATTTACCTCCTTCGATGCTCCGGCTCCCACCTCTCCTTCAGGCCCTTCCTAGTATCTCCACTCCCGGCCATCCTCTTCCTGAGCGCTGCACTCACCACATATCACAGTCAACCCTCCGAGTCATCCCGGAGTAACCCATCTCCGGGCGGGTCCCCCTCCTTCAAGGGGGAAGGCACCGGGGGGCTGGGAAACCACAGCACTCTATTTTTTTTATCCTTATGGGCTCGAGGGTGCTGCTGTGGAGAAGCAGGCTTCTGGAGGTTCCAGGGGCATGGAGAATACAGAGGCCATCATCCGGCAGGAGCCAAAGTTGTTTTCCAGCTTTCTAGTTGTCCCTCCTTTGCCGCTACATGTAGTACCCCCGGTCTCCACCGAGGGCCACTACAAGAGTGATGCTTCCTCCCAACCCACCCCAGGAGAGAGGCAGTCCTCAGGATGCTCAGTCCTCTCATTCCCCAGACAGCCCCTGACAACCTGAGTCCATTCCCGAACCTGGGTCGCCAGCGGGGTTCGAGGTGTGGCGTCCAGTGCCTCAGCCTTCTGCGCACTGGGCAGATTATCTTTTTCTGTATAAGTTGTACCTTCAGATCAGGCAAAGCACGATGAGCTTCACATAGACACTTATCCCAATTTGCAATATCGAAGGGTTCCTGGATCTCCTTAGACCATTTTAATCGTGAAGATTCCCAAGCCAGGGTATGAATTTTTTGCAGGAGTTTATATATTATACTTGTGTGTCCTTTACTCAGCAAAAAACATTTACATAGGTGCTTAGTAAGGTCAATTTGTAATAACAGATAATCTTTCTTAAGCCATGGTGATAAAATATGCCTCAGTTGGAAAGAGCTTCACAGCTCTTTAGGAGGGAGACCAAATATGTCTTGCATCTGGGAAAATAATCTTAGTAACTCAGTTCCAGTCAAACAAATCTCCCACCAGCAAAAGTCCTTTGGATGCCCAAGTGACCCAATGAATACTAGTGCCCTCAATTTGAATTTTGGAATTATTTCACAGTGGTTCAAAGGGTCCAAGGTATCTACAATTCCAACCTAACAGCCGAGTCACTTTTTTTCAGACCTGTCTAGCAAAACAAATGATGAGAGTGATAAGCCGACATTTAGGAAAAGGATACCTTAGGCTCTCAGCAAGTTGTATACCACTTACTATGGCTTTTTCAATGTCTACCCACAAAGGAGCTAGATGTTGATCAGGATGAAGCCAGGACAAACACTGACTGAAACCATTGGCAGTATGATATGCCCAGGGCCAAGGCATATTTCATCCTCCTCTTATATTGGGTGCCTGTAGAACTTTCCTGCTGAAACTGGGAACCCTGCCTTCCCAAATAAAATTCGAGAAAAGCTTATTTATTGTATTCCACAATCAAGGAGCAATTGGCACTGCTAAATTGCTAAGACAGTAAAAAAGTTTCGGGCAGGCCATCATTTTAATTGCAGCAATCTTACCTGGGAGAGAAATGTGAAGCTTTATCAACCTACTCATATTAACAATTAAACCTTCAAGCACCCCTTGAATATTCTTATAACACATATCAAGAAGGTTGGAAGAGATGTACATCCCCAGATATTAAATGCCATTCGGCACCCATTTTAATTTTTGTGGGTGCAGAAGGGACCAGTTAGGGTCCGCCTGGTAGAGTGGTAATATTTCAGTATTAGACCAATTCACCCATAAGCCTGAAATGGCCCTGAAGGAATCAAGGACACCCTAAGCTGCAGGTGAGGATGTTTCAACTTTAGAAATAGTCAAAAGCAAATCATCTGCATATAGCAGGGTAGGGAATGATTGTTCCTCAACCTGAATATCTGAGATCCCTGGATTATGACACAAAGCAGAGTTAAGAGGTTCTATAGCAATCAGGAACAACAGGGGGCTAAGCAGGCACCCCTGTCTCATTCCTCAAAACAGGGAAAAAAGATTCTGATAATACCCCATTCACCAGGAATCAACCTCTGGAAAACAGGCCCAATCCCTATTTCAGATAGCGCATGAAATAAATATTCCCATTCTATAGAATCAAATGCATTTTAAACATCTATAGCAACCAACGCAGTGGAATCTGGACCCCTAGTGGCAAGCTTATTAAATTCAACACAGCATGAATATTATCGCTACCCTGCCATCCCTTCATGAAGCCCACTTGGGATTTTTGAATAATCAATGGTAAAACCTTTTCCAAGCAACAAGCAAGAATTTTGGCCAAAATCTTGCAGTCAGCATTAAGTAATGAAATTGGCCTAAAGTTAGGGCAAATAGTTGGGTCTTTGTTGGGTTTTGGCAGGACTATAATATTCACCTCTTGTAGAGAAAGTGGCATGGAGCCAGGTTTCTGAATAGCCCTAAAAAGTCATAATAACCAGGGGATAAGATGGGTTCAAAGGCTTGATAGAAATCTAAGCCTAAGCCATCTGGTCCTGGGGCTTTACCAGCACACAGAAAGAGAATCACTGTTTGTATCTCAGATAGTATTATGTCCTCCTTCAAAGATTGAACAATCTCTGAGAGTAAAAGAGGCAACTCAGTTTTTGCAAAAAAGGAGTCATAATCCTCCTTTCTTAGGAAACCGAAGAATTGTAAAGGCACAAGTAATAGTCTCAAAACAGAGTAGCCATTTGACCTGGGTCAGAAATAATGTGGCTATCACCTAATGCAAAATTCTTCTCATCTACCATCCACCCAGGGATGGGAAGTAGTTTTTTCAGGAAGTTGCGGACTTCATCATTGACACGGTGTTGGAGTCCCCCAGAGTGATGGTACTGGGTGACTTCAATGCTTGGATCGATGACGAACTCTCACACTTTGGGCAGGACTTCCTCCAGCCGATGATTTCACTGGGCTTCACACAGGTGGTTTCCACTGCAACAGGGACCTTGAACAACACTGCCTAGTACAAGAGAGCGGCTACAAAAGCAACAAAATGCTGGGGTGCATAGCGAGAGAGTTTTCATCCAGGCGAAGAGAGGGGATCTTGCCTCTCTACAGGACGCTGGTAAGACCACACTTAGAGTATTGTGTGAAGTTTTGGAGGCCATACCTAAGGCGTGATATCATGCTACTGGAGGGGGTGCAGAGGAGGACAACAAAGATGATATGTGGAATGGAGGGGAGAGACTATGACAGCAGGCTGGGAGACTTGGTTATGTACACTCTGGAGGATAGAAGAGACAGGGGGGCATGATAGAAACATTCAAGTATCTGAGGGGAATCAATAAGGATGGGGCAAATGGGGTCTTTAAGCTAAGGAGGGGGAGGGACACCAGGGGCCGTGGGCTAAGAATGGGGGGGGGTTGCCCTGATTGCAGTGCTCCTACTGCTTCACTCCTTCATACGTTATGGGACTGTCCTAAAATCTCTAAATTTTGGGAATTAATAAAAAGGCATATTTCTGTTTATATACTGATAGCCTCATACTTTACAGAAGAAATGTCTTTTGGGATTTTACTCAGGGATCCCATCTCTTTCCCTGAAAGTACAACTAGCTATGGTAGCTACAGTTACTAAGCTGGTAATTCTGAGACACTGGAAAACGCCATGGGTACCTTCCTTTCAAGAATGGTGGTCAGAATTCCTGACGGCTTTGAATGCAGAACGGAGCATAGCCAATGTTAATAATTCATGGGTGAGATTTCAAAAGTATCGGTCCCCTCTCTTTTATGTCTAAGGGATAAATTTAGGCATTAGTAATACTACTGTATATAATACGCCATACTTAGATTTGGATGTTAGTCATTGGAGAAAAGGAATCAAAGAATCATTCATTGCTACTTACAAGGACTGAGATCTTATGAATGTGGATTAACCAGAGCAGTGTTTGTGGTGTGTTCTTTTTTTTTTCCTTTCTTTTTACTCATATCCCCTTTTGTTGTTGTAAGGAGGAGGGAGGAGGGCAGGTTGCCCCAGCCCTCAGTTTGGTTCAACCCCCCCCTTTTTTTTTTAATTATTTTGTATTAGTACTTAGCTATGTCTTATGTGTATCTTCTCTGTATCTCCCAGATAGGGAGCAAGAATGTACTATGTTATGATTTTGTTGTATCGTTTGTATTGTTTGAAAAAATAAAATAAACTTAATTGCAAAAAAAAAAGAATGGGGGGGGGACGATTTAGGAGGGAAATGAGGAGACACTATTGCACTACCAGAATGGGTGGTATCATGTAAATCTGTGAACAGTTTCAAGAGGGCATGGGACAGGGAACTGGGGAGGGTGAGGGTGGGGAAAGTGGGGGGTGGCAGTGGGATGACAAATGGGAGGGGGTGGGGCAGCTGCAAACTAGGGGTGCTAGCTGCACACTCGAGCAGACTTAGATAGACCAGATGGTCTGTTTCTGCTGGCTCGTATGTATGTATGTATGTTGTAACCCATATTTCAGGTCACTCACTGGATTTGGTCTTCCTACTGGGTATGGAGAGTGCTGACTTGTTGGTGAAGCCAGTCAGATGGTCTGACCATTGCAGATTCAGTCTCCAGGCACCCCCTATAGGCCTGCCCCTTTGGACATGGTCAGGTACCACCCATTAAGGGGCATGACCCCAGATGGCCTGATGGTGGTACTGGACCTATCAGGAGTCCTGAGTGCAAACATGGGACCAGAGAATCTACTACAGGCCTATAACAGGGCCTTGGTGATAGCTCTGGATTCCATTGCTCCTGTCCATGTTCGCCCCCTCTCCCTTCGCCCATGGTCTCCATGGTTTGATGAGACCCTGAGGGAGATGAGGAAAGTTGGGCGAATGTTGGGGCATTTCTGGAGGAAATCTTTCCTTGATGCCGACAAGCTTAGATTGATGTCACATTATGCAGACTATCAATCAGCGATCTCCCGCAAGAAGACAGAGTTCCTGTCCAGGGAGGTTACTGCTGCATGGAACCGGCCTGCTCAGCTCTTCCGTACTGTGGACAGACTGTGCAATCCAGCCTGTCTACAGTCACGGAGAGCTTTCTCACAAGAGAGGTGTGATGAGTTTGCTCTCTTCTTTGCAGATAAGATTGATGACTTCAGGTTGGAGATCAGTTCAGCCCACTCCATTGGGTCTTGTGGTGATCGAGAGGAGGTTGCAGAGCCTCTGCCCTGTTGGTCAGCTTTTGACCAGGTGGCAATCTCAGATGTCATGATGATTATCCACAGTATGCAGCCAACCTACTGTGGTTTGGACCCAGGCCCAACCTGCCTCCTTGTGGGGTGTGTTGAAGTCATCAGCCTGGTCCTGGCTGAGACTGTCCGGTGTTTGTTAGAGATCGGGGAGTTTCTGGACTCTCTGAAGGAGGCAGTGGTGAAGCCCCTCCTTAAAAAATCTTCTCTCGATCTGGATTGTCTTGCCAACTAAATGCTTGTCTCTAACCTTCCCTTTGCAGATAAGGTTATTGAGAAGGTGGTTACGCTGAAGCTGGAGGATCACTTTGTCATCCATGATATCTTTGATCCCTTCCATTCAGGATTTAGAAAGAGACACAGTACCAAAACTGCCCTTGTTCGGGTGCTCAATGACCTCCTTTCAGCGAGAGATTGGAGGATTCGTACCATTCTAGTCCTTCTTGATCTCTCCACGGCATTTGACATCAAGGACCATGGTGTGTTGCTAGAATGCCTGCAGTTGATCTATGGACTGTCAGGGACAGTCATCAGATGGTTCCACTCTTTCCTCACTGGCAGGTTTCAGAGAGTAGTGTCTGGTATTTATTCCTCTGACATATTCTCCCTGCCATGTGGGGTCCCACAGGGCTCTGTGCTGTCACCCATGTTGTTCAAGGTGTACATGTTGCTGCTGGGGGATATTGTAAGGTGGTACAGTCGGAATTTCACTGTTATGCAGATGACACTCAGTTGTACATGTCCTTTGCACCTGAACAGGATGTAGCAGTCTCGGTATTTAATAACTGCCTATCCGAGATCCAGGACTGGAAGCTTGCTAACTGGCTGAAGCTGAATCCTGACAAGACTGAGGTTTTGATTGTGGACCCAGGTCATTGAGTAAAGGGGTCTTCAGCAGGGCAAGCATCTGGACTGATACTCGGGTGCCACCAGCTGAGGACCTCTGAACATGTAAAGAGTTTGGGCATTATTCTTGACGAGGGGCTGACCCTGAAATCTAAGGTGTCATCCATCGTCAAGTCCCCATTTTACCATCTGAAGATAATCACTCAGATAAAACACCTAGTTCCACCCAATGATCTTCCGACGCTGGTCCATGCCTTCATGACCTCCCGTCTGGACTACCACAATGCCCTATACCTTGGGCTACCAGGTGTTGATATCTGCTGCCTGCAGTTGGTGCAGAATGCGGCAGTTAGGTTACTAACTGGGCTTCCCTGATTTAGCCACATTACACCTGTGCTACATGAACTGCACTGGCTGCTAGTTCAATGGCAGATCACCTTCAAGGTTAGCTTGCTGACCTACAAAGCCCTACACGGACAGGGATGGGGTTATCTGCAAGAGTTTGAACCCCTAATGCCCCTCCCTACTGCTCCACTCTGCTGATGAGGGAATGCTAGAGATTCCCAAGGTTCGGATGCCGACATCAGGGGCACGAGCATTTGCAATTGTGGCCCCCACCTTGTGGAATTCTTTACCTCACTGGGTTCGTGAATGCCTGACTGTGAAGAGCTTTAAAACTGCACTAAAGATGTTTTTATTTAGCCAACCATTGTCTACCATGTGAATATGATCTGATTTATACTGTAGCTGAATTTTAATCTATTTATAGTTTTAATATTTATTAGTTCAATTATTATAAAGTGCTTTGATACTTTGAACTGCACTATATTTTTTTATTTATTTTTTTTATTTCAGTAAACTCTAGGATTACAAATACCTTTGAGCAGGGACTGTTCATTTACAAAGGTTCCACGTCAAAGGAAGCAGGGTAATGACAATGCAAAGGAAATAATAGTTACAAATATTACACTTAGGGTTGACTAAGCAGTGGTTTGCAGAGAGAGATTCACCAATTGCCAGCATGAGTCGATTTTGAAGGGGAACAGCAGATGGAGAGGAGAGATGCAGGGATGAGTGAGCAGGCAAAGGCTACTGTCAGTTAGTAGGGGCAGGTGGCAAAAGATAGGTGATTGTGGCTCGGGCCTAGAGTCAGCTACTAGGGGAGTGGTGAGTAAAGGGAGGAGTGTGGGGGGGTGAGCAAGGAGGATTAAGGAGGCAGTAGATCCAGAGTACCATTGTCATCGGTGCAGGATGTAGACTATAGTTTAGGAGTGGCAGTCACACTACAAGGTTGAGGCAATGGCACGTCAAACTGCCTTTTTAAAGGGACCTAGAGTCACAGCTGTAAGTGCTTCTTTGCTTAGGGTGCTGTACCACTGAGGAGCCCTGAACGAGAATGATCTCTGCCCCATAGAGGTCCGGCATCTTGGGACCTAGAACATCTGTTGAAGAGCTCTCCATGTAGGTTGGATGTTGTTGTGGGTGGTAAGGAGTTTAGCAACTCCAGGCGGCATGTGCCTAAGGATAATTTTTTTGGTGAGTAGGCAGGTCTGGTATTGAATTCTGCTCATGAGTGGAAGACACCCAGTCTAGGCATATAGGTCACAGGTGTGAGTTAGGTGGGAGGCACCTGTTAGGAGCCTACAGGCTTTATTGAGTGTCACAGATATCTTCCGGAGAGCAGTTTGAGAGGCAGAGCCGTAAATGGCAAGACCATAGTCAGTAATGGAGATGACAGAACTATTGATAGCCAGTCTGAGGGCTTCGCGGGGGTCAGGCAATGCTTGTGTTTGTGGAGCATGCCAATCCATATATTGGCAGCTTTTGCCACATTACCTATATGCTGTGTGAACGTAAGTAAGCTGTCCAGGGTGATGCCAAGGTATTTAAACGCAGAAATATGCTCACGTGAGGCCCCCGCTTGGTTCATAATGTTGAGGAGCAGAGGTTCGTACTTGCTCCGTTGGTTGTAGAATATCATAACCTTAGTTTTGCTAAAGTTCAGGACGAGTTTATGGGAGCAAAACCAATCTTCAACACACCTAAAGTTGCTTTGTAGGTGACTCTCTAGGAGGCTAGTATCTCGGTTCCTAGTGAATAGTACTGCATCATCCACATAAAGTAGGATTCTCTGTTGGCAGACACTAAGAAGATCATTAAGAAAGAGAGAAAAGAGTAGTGGTCCCAGTATCGACCCCTGGGGGGCACCTGAGAGGACTGGTTTTTCATCTGAGGTGACTCCAGCTATCCTAACACATTGTCCCCTTTCCCCAAGGTAACTAGCAAACCAGCTTACTGCATGTTTGGAGAGGCCAAGGGTGGACAGCTGATCTAGAAGCAGTGGGTGATTAATGGTGTCAAAGGCCTTTGTTAGATCAATGAATACCGCCCCCTCCACACATGCCTTGGTCAATGGTGTCTTGGAGGAAACTGGTGAACTCCAGCAGTGCCGTGGTGGTGCTATGCCCTTTCCGGAAACCGTGTTGCTCTGGGCAGAGAATTTCATACTTATCCGGAACTCCACGAGTCGATCAGAGACTATTCATTCCAGAGCTTTAGACAAGGGGGGGAGGATGGAGATGGGCCTGTAGTTGGTGTGTATCGTCTTGTCTCCATTTTTGTACACTGGTGTGATAGTTGCCTGTTTCCAGAGTGATGGGAATTGACCCAGGCTTAGGGAAAGGTTAAGTATCTTTGCCAGGGGTTCAAGGAGCTAATCAAGAACTAGTGAAAGCAGCTTTAGATCAAGGGAGTCACCACTGTAGCCGGTTTTGCTGATGGCCTTGTGTATGTAGGTTCTTGCTAGGTGCATTGGGACCTCTTGGAAGAAGAACTGTTGGGTAGGGTGTGCTTGGAATACGATATTGTGGTGGAACTGGAAGTGGGGACATTGAAGAAATCAGGTGGTAGGACGCTGCTCAGGTTAGAGAACGCATTGTTGAATGTGTTAGAGATCATATATAGGGGTCAAGCGTAGGTGTAACATCAATGTTGAGCATAGTTGGCGGTGACGTAGCCTCTTTCCCCGTAAGGTCCTTCAGGTTATTCCAGAATTTTTTTCCATCTCCCCAGGAGTTGGAAAGTGCCTCTCTAAAGTTTTTGCGTTTGGCATTCCGAATAGACTGGGTACAGCTGTTTCTTGCTGTTCTGTAGCGTTGGATGTCATTTTTTGCTCCTGCAGCTTGGGCACACTGCCAGAGGTGGTCCCTGAGTTTTAGTTGCGCTATGAGTTCAGGGTTAATCCAGGGGTTCAATACACCTTTAACATTCTTCTTGACCAGTGGTGCATAGATGTCATGGGCTGTAGTGAAGACTCTGATGAACAGTTCCAGCTCTTTGTTGACTTCCTTAAGAGAGTCAATTTTAGACCAATCAAGCCTACTTAGATGAGATTTTAGCTGGTGTAGGTGTCCATGTTTGATACCCCTAGTGTAAATGATTTTCAGAGTAGGCTTAGTGATTTTAGTAGCCCATGAGCAGATCACAGGCGAGTGGTCGCTTCTCGAGTCCGGGAGGACAGACACTTTAGTAATTCTGTCATGGCAATTTGATAGTATCCAGTCTATTAGGGTGCTGGACCCTGTTCTGTAGTTGTTTCTAGTAGGAGAGGGGACCAGCTGAGTGAGGTGCTGTGCTGTGATAGAATCCTTATAGCTGCAGGCCTCGGGTGCAAGCCAGTTGATATTGAAGTCCCCCCATTATTATGATCTCCATATTATGGCGCAGTCCATTGAGGCATTCTATTAAGTTGTTGAAGCCAGTATCCTGGTGTTTAGGGGGCATATATACACAGAATACAGTAAGATTTTGTTGTGGGCCCTGGGCCCCTAGAAGAACTCTGATAGCGAGGACCTGGGACGGTGAGTTCAGGTTTGGAACTTGGATAGCGTGTCCCATGAAAGAGTCTTTTAAGTAAATGGCACAGCCACCACCCCGCTTCGAGATCATGTCTGTCCTGAAGATTAAGTATCTGGGAATTGCTACCATAGAGTCAGGGATCTTGGGGGGAGAGCCATGTTTCAACTACCGAGAGGATGTTGGGATTGTGTTGTTGGATCCAGGTTTGGAGATTGTCGAGTTTGCTAAGAAGGCTACAGACATTAATGGATGCTAGGGTGAGGGATCCCATTGCTTTGTTCTGAGGGTAGGTAGTTGGTCCATGCAGTCCTGGGTTTGGGTGAACGTTTCCAGATAGGAGTAGCAGTATAAATATAATTCTCAAGAGAGAGGTTTTAATAATTTTGAAGGTTTGCTTGCTTGTTAGGTGTCTGTATGTCTTGGCGCACCGGTGCAGGGGTTGTCAAGCCTTATTGCAGAGGGCTGCCACTGTCAGTAGGTAACACAGTGTGCCAGACATATGGGGCTGCAGGAGATAAGGAGTAAGCCATAGTATGAAGCAGTGGTTCAAGGGATTATTATTATGGATCCCTGTTATCATGCCAAGAGTGTAGTGCAGAGCAGTGGTTAGCATTAGCTGGCAGTTGGTGTAGGAGGATGCAACCTCTTGCCCATTGGGGCCAGATCAGTAATATAAAAGCAACAACTAATAGTGTTGGCCAAAGCTTGGAAGCCACCATGGTTAAGGGAGAGAAGGGAGGCACAGAAGTACTTGAGGGGAGAGAGAGAGAGGGAAGAGAAAGTTAAGGGTGAGGACAGATGCAATTGGTTGAGGACAGGGGGTGCTGAGTGGATAGGTGTATAGGTCAAAAGTGGGAGGATGAGAGTATTTCATGGAGGCCTGGGAGAGGGTGGTGGGGGTGGGACAAAATATTACACACTTCTCCCAAGCCGGCCTAACTGAAAAGCTGCGGGAGTTAGAAAAAATAGCAGTCTGAGTGTCCCACCAATGGCTGTGTTGAGAGGAGAATGTCCTAGCCAATCACTGTGCACTGTGATCAGCGCTGCACCAATCGGAGCACAGCTGCAAGAAAGGGGTCCTTCCCAACAGTTGGCGCTCTTACCCGAAGAGAGGATCCACTGATGGGTTCTAGCGAGGTGGACAGTTATTGGGGAAGGAGTCGGCAAAGGCAGCCATTGTGCGCTGCTTGTGGATTGGGTGCAGAGGCATCCACCGAGGATCCTGGTGAGAGGTCCCACTGCCGGGTTCCACGGAGGCAGCCTGAGGATAGGCAGGAGTCGGCAGATGGCCGTCAGGTGCCACTTTTGGTGGTGGCACCGAAAATTCAATCAGTAAACCTAGGGGCAAGAGAGGAGAGGAGGGTTATTATAAGTCCACCAAAGATTGAAGGATTGTGGGCAGGAGGCTTGTGGCAGCCCGTCAGCAGGCGGCGGGGGTGATAAAGGGATTAAGGATGGAAAGAGTGTTGGAATCACAGGGTGGGGTTGTTAGACAAAGGAGCCGAGGTGCAGATTGAGAGGCAGGAGGACTGGGTCACAGCATGGGGAGGGTAGAGAGCCTAGAGGTTGAGGTGAGAAGAAATTCAAGTCTGCTCTAGAGAGGCTATAGCTGGTGAGGGGGGGACAGAAGCTTGGGGGTAGGGACAGCACAGTGGTTCATGCTGTGGCAGAGTTTCTGCAGGAAAACAGAGAGAGGGAACGAAAGACAGAGTGAATGCAGAGGTACAGCTTAGAGAGAGAGAGAGAGAGAGAGAGTGAGATCCAGCAAGGGAGATTTCAGAGGGCAGGAGACAGTCACAATTTGCAGTTTACAGAACAACACCATAAAACTCTAAGGCAATCAGACAGTTTAACGCGGTACATCAGCATGCATTAGTTTTAACAGCAGAAACTTTCCCACAAACACAATTAATTTTCCCCACAGACCAATTGTCTGAAATCAAATGAGTTTAGAAGGTCTTAATACAAAATAAATATTACACACTTCTCCCAAGCCCGTCTAACTGAAAAGCTGTGGGAGTTAGAAAAAATAGCAGTCTAAGTGCCCCACCATTGGCTGTGGTGAGAGGAGAATGTCCTAGCCAATCACTGTGCACTGTGATCAGCGCTGCACCAATCAGAGCACAGCTGCAAGAAAGAGGCTCTTTCCAACAGTTGGCACTCGCACCTGAGGAGAGGATCCGCTGATGGGTTCCAGCGAGGCGGCCAGTTATTGGGGAAGGAGTCGGCAAAGGCCCCTGTTGTGCACTGCTTGTGGATCGGGTGCAGAGGCATTCACTGAGGATCCTGGTGAGAGGGTTCTGCTGCTGGGTTCCAAGGAGGCAGCCCAAGGATCGGCAGGAGTTGGCCGGTGGCCATAAGGTGCTGCTTTCGGCGGGGGCTCCGAAAATTCAATCAGTGAACCCGAGGAGAGGATCCGCTGATGGGTTCCAGTGAGGCAGACAGTTAATGTGGAAGGAGTCAGCAAAGGTGACCATTGTGCGCTGCTTGTGGATCAGGCGCAGAGGCATCCACCGAGGATCCTGGTGAGAGGGGCCCACCGCCGGGTTCCATGGAGATAGCCAGAAGATAGGCAGGAGCTGGCAAGTGGCCATAAGGTGCTGCTTTCATCAATGGCACCGAAAATTCAATCAGTGAACCTGATATAAATAAAGATTATTATTATTATAATTTTAAGAAGGGGATTTTGCACCTTCATCAAGTTATGTTTTAATCTATCGGCGAGGAGTTTCCCTGACTTCTCACCTGACTTCCAGTGAGACTGCTGCATGGAAAAAGGGCCCTAGATGCCTGTTGGGTGTAAATAGCATTAAACTTATTCTTAAGAGCTAAGAGCTCAGTAATTTGGTGTTCCTTAGCCAGAGAAGATTTATAAATATCCTTTTCTAATGACTGAATTTTCTGGGTAAGATCTAATACTTCTTGCTTCTGTTTATTCAACATTTAACAGCAATGGAAAAGGAGAATATAGTCCAGGTGCAGGGTAAAAATGACAGAATATGTATAGTGGGTGACTCAATAATTAAGTTTACTGATGCATATTCGACAAAAAACCTGAAAGATACGGTAATGAGCACCTTTTTACCTGGTGCTAAGATCTCTGATGTCTCAATGTTTCTACCAAAAATTATTAAGAAAAAATAGGATAATCCAATTGTCTTGAAACATGCAAGTGAAAATGATGTAAAATACATTAGAGAGGACCAGATGTTGCTTGATTATATGGCACTTGAGAAATATGTTAAATATTTAAATTGTACAATTGTTTTTTCAGAAATCTTGCCCATTTCAAGGGCAAACACCTCCATAAATCAGAAAATAATGAGGGTTAACAATTGGCTCAGGAGGTGGTGCCTAATGTAAGAGTATCTATGCATTAAAACCTGGGAAATGTTTGACGTAGGCCTTTCCTTATATAGAAAAGATGGCTTACATTTGAACAGAAGAGGAAATAGGAAATTGGGGCAATTGTTTAGAAGTAATATTGAAAGTACTTTAAACTAAGAGTTTGGGGAGGAGTCAGCATCCCTGTCTGCCCTGTATAGGAAGTAATATTACATTACTTACAGACAGTAGGTCAGCTAGCATATATACTGGCACTGGCAAGTTAAAACGTTGCTGGTTAATGCCAGATGTGTTAAAAATAAATGGGATAAGCTACAATATATAGTGAAGTTATACAATATTGACATCTGTGGTATAACTGAAACCTGGCTGAAAAATGATGATTGGGTTGTTAACGTCCCAGGTTATGATTTCTTCCATAAATCTAGAGCTGATAGAATGGGTGGAGGTGTGGGTTTATTTGTGGCTACATGCTTAAACACACACACATGCTGGAAACACCTTACAGTGAGGGTACACCTGTTGAACAGTTATGGACCAGTTTTAGTACTGGAAAGAAAAATATTACCCTAGGAGTTGTTATAGGCCCCCTAAATTGAGTGAAGCTGAATCTCCAGTTTTTGAATATGATGGATAGTATGAATTTTTTTGAAATCTGTATAATAATGGGAGATTTTAACTTCCCTAAAATTAACTGGGAGTCTCTACAAGGTAGTAACCACGCTGAGGAGAAGTTTATTGAGATATGTCTAAACAACTCCTTAGAACAACATGTGAAGTGCTATACTAGGGAGAATAGTATATTGGACTTACAGTACTTCTATGGAACATTGTAGGAGCAATACAAAATGTGAGGACCCTTCAGCCACTAGGTAACAGTGATCATCACATGGTGGTTTGCTCATTTAAGGAGAATAGTATTAAAATAAATGATAGGACTATAATACCGAACTTCAAGAAAGCAGGATGTGTTCAAATTAAACAGGTGTTAAAATCTGGAATTGGCAGCAAGATTTAATACATTTAACAATGGAGGAAGTTTGGGTCTACATTGATAAAAAAGTACAGGACTGCATACATGCATATGTTCCTGAAACAGTAAAATACAACAAAAAGGGCAGGGTCCCTGTATGGTTTAATAAGACAATACATAGGCTTATTAATAAAAAGACACAGGATTTAAAAAAAGTATAAAACTAATCCCAATCAGGCAAAGTTGTCTAGATACAAGCAGTCAGTGAGTAAGTGTAAAAAAGCAATAAGGAAGGCTAAAGCAAGGGCCGAACTAAGATTGGCAGCTGACACAAATAATAATTATAAACAATTTTATAATTATATTGGCAGTCTAAGATATGGACAAAAGCAAATGACCAAAATAAAAGATGAGGATAGTACATTGGATACTGAGGTCACAATGGCACATGCCTTTAACAGGCACTTTTTAAGTATATATCAGAAATCTGAGGGTCCTTGTGAGACAGTGTATGAGATACCAAGTAATTCAAATTGTCAATTTAATATCACGGCAGCCCAAGTCAAGGATAAATTGATTAGGCTTGATACCAATAAATCTGGAGGTCTGGATGGGTTACACCCCATGTTTTTACAGAACATTGCTGATAAAATTGCAGGACCACTTGCTATGCTCTTTAACATGTCATTAAGGGAAGGTAGATTATTGAGTGGAAGGAAGCAAGCACATATTACTCCCATACATAAAAACGGAGATAAAACAAATGTGGAAAATTATAGGCCTATATATATCACCTCAATTTTGGGTAAAGCTCTGAAACGTTTTTTGAAAGAATTTCTAGAAGAAAATCTTAAGCAATTAAATATAATTGATGTAACACAGCATGGGTTCTCATCTGGGAAATCATGTACTAGTAACCTGTTGCATTTCTTTGAACCTGTCAGTCAAGCACTTGATCAGAGATTACCTGTGAATGTGATTTACTTAGATTTTTCGAAGGCTTTTGATTTGGTATCCCACAAACTATTAGTTAAGGTCTTGCAGGAGGTAGGGATGCATGATGTATTAATAGCCTGGATTGCTTTGTGGCTGGAAAATAGGAAGCAAAAGGTACAAATATGGGGCTTTCTTTCAGACCGGGGAATTGTATGTAGTGGGGTGACGAAGGGGTCCATATTGAGACCTATATTGTTTAATTTGTTTGTGTCATATATGCAGAACAATGGAGGAGCGTGGCTCTGTAAATATGCAGATGACATGAAGATTGGAGCTATAGTGAATGATGAGGCATCAATTAAGAATTCTCAGACTCCGTTTGAAAATTTTGAAGATTTGGGCTAGCGAACATCAACTTACATTTAATGAAAAGAAGTGTAAAGTTATGCATTTCGGGCGTAACAATGTTAGATCACAGCATTTGGTAAACAGGAAACCTATAACTCAGGCAGATACTGAAAAGGATTTGGGAATTATCATTAGTAACTCACTGACCTTTGAGTTATATAATAATGATGCAGCTAAAAGAGCACAAAAAACTGTAGGAAATATTCTCCAAAATATTAGGAGTAGAAAAGAAGAGGTACTGATTCCCCTGTATAGGTCCATTGTTAGACTCATTTTGTAGTATGGTGTCCCATTTTGTTCCCCTCAGAGTGTTAGTAGTAGTAGACAGTTGGAGATGGTTCAGAAAAGAATAATCAAATGTGTGTTTAAGGTAAGGAATAAACCATATCATTCTAGACTTCAGGATTTGGGAATTTACTCTGTTGTCTACTGCAAAACCAGAGGGAACTTGTGTTTTGTTTTTAAATTAGTAATGGATGAGTTTATATGGGAATCTACCAGACTGTGTAAGAAAGATATACTGGATAGAGCCACTAGGGCCCACCCTTTCCAACTGAAAGGGGAATACTATAGAACTACAAAAAGGGGCAAGTGATTTAATCAAAGTGTTGTGGGAATGTGGAATGCACTTCATAGGGAGGTAGTTACTGCTGAAAATTTGCAGGCCTTTAGGAGGCTGCTGGATCAGCATATGGGTGATAAAAATGGAATTTCTCCACTAATCAGTAGCAAGTCCTTACATGGTTCAAAGTAGTTCATGGACTTGCAACCATAACTATGAACCTATAGGAAATTACGTGGACCCTAGTACAAGCCTTAAATGCATCCCAGAGAATAAAGTCTTTGGAGAGGCATTAGTTTCAATATAGAGAACGGTCTTCTCTTGTAACCAACCTTTAAACTCATCAAAACATAAAAGTGTAGGGTTAAAGCTCCATCTAGGAGATTTAATGATCCCTGCCTTTGGGATCCAAACCATACTGACTGGGGCATGATCTGAAATAGTAATTGGTAAAATAGATGAATCCATCAAATCTCCTAGGATTGTGGAACTGCATAAAAATTGTCTAATCAGCTGCACATGTGAAATGTATGCAACCTAAAAGCAAATTTAGAGGTCTCCGGATAAAATACTCTCCAACAGTCCTGCAATCCAAACTCACAACATAACTGATTATCTTTCTTGATCTATGGTGAGAGAGGGCCCTTCTCCGGAGGTGTTCACTCTAGAATGGGGTCAAGCATGAAATTAAAATCCCTTCCTATAATAATAATTGTGTATTCAGTAACCAAATCAGAGATACATTGTGTCAACTTAGAAAAAAAATTCTGGGAATCAATATTGGGGGCATATATATTAACCAATAAGACTGAGACCCCACAGATTTTCCCTAAGATAGTGATCCAGTACTCTTCCTTATCCGAAAATGAACTAACCACTTGAAAAGGGCATCAGGTCCATAATAAAATCAAGACCCCATGTTTTTTGTCTTGAAGGAACTAAAATAGGCCTTCCCCACCCAGCCTTTCAATAAGGCCACAACCTCCTTTTTGAAGATGTGAGTTTCTTGTAGGAAGACAAGATCACATTTGGAGGAGTTCAAAAAGGCCATCACCTTTTTCTTTTTTATGGGGTGATTCATACCTTGAACATTCAAAGATAGCAATTTTATGTTGGCCATAAACACATATGTTTAAGTTGCAAAACCAAAATTCTAGGAAAGTCAGAGTGTTTGGATAGATAAAATGACACTAAGACATTGAAAAAAGTTGCCATTAGACATAGCAATTGCAAAAATTAGCAACCGCCACAGCAACCAGGAGCGGATAGACTACTGACCCATTTGTAATAAAGATTTCTTATAATATAAAAATTACACTTACAGTTATTTGTTCTGCCCTTTTCTAAAGTTAAGCAGATTAACAAAATACCAACTGCAGTAACAGGAAAATTCAATGAACTCGAATAAACCTACCAAAAACTAGGAAAAAAAAACACCATTTACAAACCATAACAACTATTCATCTAACCATCTCTCTTGATACATAATAAGTGGGGTCCTCACCAGTAAATAGAAAAAAATGTCCCAAAAACTTCAACAGGTGGAGAACAAGTAGCTCAAAGAGGGGAATATAGAGAGCAGGCAGGCTAACATCTCCAATGCTGTTCCGCTCCTCAGAAGGCATGTGGAAAAGCCCTGCCACAGTAAAAGTGACAGCTACATAGAGCAACCTGAGTGAGCTCCTATGGCTACCAATAAGCTCAGCCTCCTTAAAAGGAAAAACTTAGGAAAGTAGGCAAAGAAAAGTACAATGGAACCGCCCAGTATAGATATGAAACCCAGAACTGTGAGAAGGGTGGTACATATTACTTACTAGTCCTTAGAACACTACTACATCTCTCCCCTTCCTTAAAACGGAAAGACAGTATATGGAGGGGAGGGAGAAGTAAACAACTAGACTGGGGAAACAACATCATATGGGGTGTTTAACAATCTAACATACTAACATACTATTTGCCAGCAGATTAGGCCTTACGGTCTATCGAGTCTGCTCGAACCTCAGATCCCTAGTTGGGTGCTGAGGCCCCCCTTGTGTTCCAGAAACCCCTATCATCCATCCCAACCCCCTTGGGACAGGCAATCATCTGATACATCCACTTTCTGTGTCTGTCCCACCCTCTCTTGAAGCCCTGCACTTTGGATCTCTGAACCTGCTCGCCAGGCAGTGCATTCCAAGGGTCCACCACCCTCTCAGTGAAAAACCTCCTCCAATTTCCCCCCTCACCCTTCCACCTTCCAGCTTCAAACCATGCCCTCTGGTGATACCTCCCTGCTTTAGTCTAAAGATCCCCTCCATGTTTACCCTATTTATTCCCTTGAGGTACTTGAAGACCTCAATCATGCCCCCCTCTCTCCTCTCCTCCAATGAAAACAGGCAGAGCTCCTCAAGTCTGTCCTAATACATCAAATCCCCATGTCCTCGTATCATCTTAGTTGCCCTCCTCTGTATCCTCTCCAGGAGCTGTATGTCCATCTTCAAGTGTGGTCTCCAGTACTGTACACAGTACTCAAGGTGTGGTCTAACCAGTCTGTTGTACAGCGGCAGAATCACTTCCTTGCTCCTAGAAGTGATTCCCCTTATGATGCATCCCAACATCCTGTTTGCCTTGCTAGCTGCTCTCCTGCACTGCTCAGAGTTATTCATACATGCATCCACCATGACCCCTAGGTCTTTTTCCCCTATTGAGGCCTCCAGCGCCTCCCCTCCCAGGGTGTACCTGTGTTTAGGGTTTCCCCACCCAAGATGTAACACCTTGCACTTGGTGATATTGAAATTTAATTTCCATGTGTGACCCCAGCTTTCCAGGGTGTCCAGGTCCCTTCCAGGGCCAACCTCCCCTCTTCTCCCTCAACTACTGCTCCCATCTTGGAGTCATCAGCAAAGAGACTCATTTCACATCCTATACCCTCCCTGATGTCCGATATGTATGCATTAAACAGGATTGGACCCAGGACCGAGCCCGGCGGTACCCCACTACCAACCTCTCTAGGGTTTGAGAGCTCCCCACCGACCACTACTCTCTGGGTGCATCCAGCTAACCAGTTTTCAATCCATCTGACCATCAAAGGGCCTAATCCAAACCCCATCAGTTTCTCCACCAGACCATTGTGGGGGACAGAGTCAAACGCCTTGCTGAAGTCCAAGAATAATACATCCACAGGCTTTCCCCTGTCCAGTTCTGATGTTACCCATTCATAGAACTCCACAAGATTGGTTTGACATGATCTACCTGGCACAAACCCATGTTGCCGACTATCCAGACCTCCCACCTCCTCCAAGTACACCCCGATCATTCCTTTAGTATACTCTCCATTAATTTTCCCACCACCGAGGTCAAACTGATGGGTCTGTAGTTACCTGGTACTTCCCTGGACCCGCCTTTATGGATTGGCACCACATGTGCCTCTCGCCAATCCCTAGGTACCCTCCCTGTCTCAAGTGACCTGTTGAAGAGCTCCGCCAGGGGTGCAGCCAGTATGTCCACCAATTCCCATAGTACTCTCGGATGAATGCCATCCGGCCCAGGAGATTTGTGTTTCTTTAGGGCCTTGAGGGCTAACCACACCCTTTTGGTGGAGATAGCATCATCTGTCCCCTCCACCTTACTGGCCTTTTTATCCTTATCCTGATGTGACACCCCTGGGGTACCTCTCCCTCCCTCTTGCTCCATTTCTGTTGCTCCCCTGATCCCACTCACTGCCGCTTCTATCCCCATCATGCCTTGCTTTGTAGATATCCCATCCCCTTCCCTAGTGAACACAGAGGCAAAGTACTTGTTAAATACCTCTGCCTGGTCCCGCGCCTCTTCCACCCACCCTCCTTCTGATCTCAATCTGCTGAGATGGCCCTTAGTTTTTCTCCTCTCCCCAATGTACCAGAAGAACCCCTTTTCCCCTCCATGTATCCCCTGTGCCAGCTGCTGCTCCTTACTGGACTTTGCCCCCCTCACCATCCGGGTAACTTTTCTAGATGTAAGATGGTACATTTCCTTATCCCTATCCCTTCTTGTTGTTTTATATTTTTTGTAGGCCGCCTTCTTTTCTCTGACTGCTACCTGAACCTCACTGGACCACCAGTGGTTTATGTGACCTTGCTCCTTTATTGCCACTCTTAGCGCAGGCCCCTGACTGGCTCATGAAGTCCCTGTTTATGACCTTCCATCTCCTTCCACATTTGTCATTGATGTAATCCCTTCAAGTGATCCTTGAGAATATTTCCATGCCCACAAAGTCTGCCCCTGAAGTTCACCGCCAGTGTCCTAGATCTCCCTCCCCAATGCTTATTTGAAACCAGACAGTATTGTGGTCGCTCCCAGTCAGGGAATCCTCTACAACCAGGTCCCTTACCAGATCTCCATCTGCCAGAACCATGTCCAGGACATGCCCCTCCCTTGTGGGCTCCATCACATGCTGTGTTAAGAATACATCCTGGAAGCCGTCCAGCAGCCTCTGCTCCTTGGCCACCTAAGAGGACATGGTTCCCCAGTTTGTACCTGGCATATTAAGGTCTCCCATCAACACCACTCCTTCCCTTTTTGGTTCACACTGGGCAATGATGTTGTTCAGCAAACCATCCTCCAGAACATCACCCATCCCGGGGGGCCTATAAACTACACCCAGCTTGATCTTATCTCCTGCTGGGGATCGTAAGGTGACCCATAAGGCCTACACGTTTCCCTCTGCCTCTCCTACCCTAGCAATTTCTATGTCATCTCTAATGAACATAGCCACTCCACCCCCTCTGCCCTCCTTTCTATCCTTCCTAAGCATAGTGTACCCCCGCATGTTTAGATCCCAGTCTTGTTTTTTATTGGCCCACGTCTCCGTGACTGCCGCCACATCCACCCCCCCCCTTGAACAGCATGGCCTGGAACTCTGGCAACTTGTTTCGCAAGCTCCTGGCATTTACTAACACCAACCCCCACCCCTTATCCCTGATCCCCTTTGGTCGAACCCCACCCAGGTTCCTTATACTTCCATCCTCCCTCTGCTCCCTCCTGAAACCTCCACCCCAGTCTGTTTCCCCTCCCCTTGGGTTTGAAGGCTACTCCTCATCTGGAGGAGAGGGCTTCTGGCCGCCCCTCCTCATTCTTCCCCTCTCACAAGTTTAAACCCCATCCTTGAATGTAGTCAGTCATCCCCTGTTTGCTGACTTCCCTTCCCTAATGGGGCAAGATGAAGCTTGTCCTTGGCATACAGTCCCTTATCATCCCAAGCTCCTTTCCAGTTCCCTAACACCCCCAACCCACTCTTCTTCACCCCACTTCCTGAGCCAGTCATTAACCTCTGTGATCTTCATTTTTTTCTCCACTGAGGCCTTTGGTACTGGCAGTATCTCCAAAAAGGAAATGTTGCATCCATTATCCCGACAGACTCTGGCAAGTTCTTGGAACCTTGCTTGGATTTCCAAAACGCTATTTCCCTCTAGATCGTTAGTTCCCAAATGCACCAGGAAATCAGGTTTCCCTCCACAATCCCTAACCAGTTCGTACACTATGAACTTTGCTCTGTGCACTGTCAGCCCAGAGATACTCACTACCTTCACCTGGCTATGGCATCCAGCCCCCATCCCTCCCACTGGATACCCCTAATCATCGAGTCTCCCAATAACAGAACCTTAACACTGCCATCATCCTTATGGTTATCTCCACTATGCACTCTCAGCCCCCCATCCCCCCTTTATTCATGATCTCAATTTCATGGGAGTCTTCCTGCCTTATTAGAGAACCCCTTGTCACCCTCCCCTTTCTGCCTCCCTCATTGTTTTTGCCCACTTAACTCAGACCCCCTCTGAATAGGTGTCACCTTTAACCTCTCTTATCCGAACCATTTATCAGGCCTGATGGTTTCCTTCCCCACACCGCCATCCTCCCTTGTAATACTACCCCACCTCCAGAGGCTCTCTGTGGGTCCCCTTTACCTAGGGCACCATCCTTGGTACAGACCCCCCTGCTGAAGGGGGGCCCCTCCCCCACCTCCATGTCTCCCAGTTTCTCTCCACTCATGCTTTCCTCCCTCATGCCTGCAATATGTTGCATCTCCCCCATCTGCTTAACATTTATGTTTCCTCTTCTCCCTCTGGGACTATTTCTATCCTTCCCTTTGCCGTTCTGTGATGCCCTATGGGTATCCGACTCCCTACCTCCGGCCTCTGTATCAGTTTCCCCATTTCCACCAACCCCTTCCTCCCCCTCTAGGTTGCTTAGTAGCTCAAATTTATTGTGACACTCTATGTCAGCCTCCATCAAGTAACCCGAGTTTCCTCTGACTGCACCTCTAAACTGCCCCTCTTCCTCCCCTCTTGCTCTGTTCTCCTTAGGAGCTCCCTTCCCACAGTCTGCTGTTTTAGGCTTCCCCACAACATCCCCTCCCTTCTCAATGTCTGCTCTACTAGGCTTCCCCACAACAGCCCCTCCTGACTCTTCCCCCTCCACTCTCTTGGTATTCGGAATGTTCACCCCATACGCTTTCCCCTTAGCGTCAACATCCCTATCCTCTGTCCCTAATATCCCCCCTCCTGCTTGCTGTAACATAACGTCCTGTAATTTCAGAGTGTTGCCCCAGCCTCCCCTCAGTCCCACCCTTCTGCTGCCCATATCCACACCCCTTATCCTTGGACACCCCCCCAACTCCCCCAGCTTACTCCTTAACCAATATACTTCACTCCTGATACAAGATAGCTGTCTACAGAGTGGGCAGCCTCCCTCTCTCCAGGCCCAATTGAGAATTATTACCATCCCACAGCCTGTGCAGCCTACAACCCTTCTGAAGATGCCTGCCATGGTGCAATATGCCACCCTGTTTGTCCCCTCTGTTTATAATGGCACACACCCCCTTTCAGTCCCTTCCCTGGAATACAGTTTCTCTCTATACTGACTGCAGTTATTACAAACCCAATTCAACCCCACCAATAAAGTTCCCAGGTCTCACAAACACATACAGTTCAGTGTGTGTCCAGTCCCACTAACAGTGTGTATATGCAGAAATCAGGTACCGTATGATGTCACAGGCCCACCAGTTCCTGTTGCTTCAAATTTCAGTCACAAACAGAAACACACAGCCCTTCAATCCCAACCCCCAGTGGCTTTGCAGTATTTAAGAAAGCCTACAAAACATAACATTTAAATTACACCCTAATTATAACTGCCAAACAAGTGTTCCCAAGCTCCAAAAGTTACAATATCACAGCCCAAGTAACAGTTCTAACTCAAAGTAGTAATTTTTAACACACAGAACTAATTTCACGTACAAAACTAATCAAATATTTCAGTTAAAACAGAATATGAACCCAAACCTCTGTCCTTACCAGCTTCCTACTTATGTTCCCAAGTGAACAATGAAAGACAAGGTGATTCTTGTTAATTTCCCCTCCCCCTAACACCAGGCAAACATCACATTTAAATTTCACTCTAATTATCACTGCCAAACAAGTGTTCCCAAGCCCCGAAAGTTACAATATCATAGCCCAAGTAACAGTTCTAACTCAAAGTAGTAATTTTAACACACAGAACTAATTTCACGTACAAAACTAATCAAATATTTCAGTTGAAACAGAATATAAACCCAAACCTCTGTCCTTACCAGCCTCCTGCTCATGTTCCCAAGTGAACAATGAAAGACAATCTATCCTTGCAATATTCACAAATCATCACCCTCATCAAAATTAAATGAAGAGAGAGATCGCCACCCCAAATACCCTTTCAGACACATCCCCCTCAGTGCCACATAAAACACATGCATTCACACAAGAAAATATAGACTGAATCAATACCATCTACACCATACAATGAAAAATGAGAAAACACTCTTCAAACAGTCCCAAAGTCCTTTCATGTATCTTACAGTTGGTCCTGCGAAACAGACACAGCAGGTACCACAGCAATCAGATTGAGATCTGCAGATGCAACACCAGCAGCTCCCATATCCTTCTTGTGCACAGCCAGTGAAGGCTGTAAAGACATTTTTGTAGCACCAAGGTCAGCCAGCAATGAAGCCAGGAGTTCCTCTTCACCAAAATTGGCCCAGTCCATCTCAGAGGTCTGATGAGTCCAAGGTGATGACAATGGTGACAAACAAGGGTGCTTTGGATCAGGGTCTTTAGACCAGCCAGCAGGACTGGTGGCACAAGGCGAGACCATTGGCAACTGGTCAGTACCTGTAGTACAAGTTTCTTTTGCTGATGAAAAGAGAGCTATCTGCTCCCGGTTTGACTTGCGCCCTTCCCTCTGCCATTTCAGTTTTGAGGCTTGAGAATTGTCCCTTTTAGCACGAACTTGAGGCATCCTGTTCTGATTCTTGGGAAAGTTGACTGTTTGGATGCTCCGATGATGATAGCAGAATAGTATCCATATAGTAAGGATGCAGCAAAGAAACTGAGGATTTTGTTGGTGCAGAATCCAGATATGCATTCCAAGGCCCCGAGCTTTGAGGGTAGTGAATATTGGTCAACAAATGTTGTGCTTCTTGGACGTTCTCTAGCCTGGGCCACCGGCCATCCCAATATACTGTTAGCACTGCAGGGTTATGCATTGCATACTGGCTGCACCCCAAATTGCACCAGCTCATTCTGTATTGGTGCAAATGCCTTTCTGTGGGCAGCCAGCGCTTTAGAGAAGTCCTGAAAAATATAAACTGTATGCCCATTCCATTTTTAGACTCCCTTTTCTCTGGCCAGTCAAAGAATTTGCTCCTTCATGGAGAATCTAAGAAAATACACAATTATGTGTTGCGGGGGGGGCCCTCTTGCTGGCCTCAGCCCTAAATACCTATGGGTCCTTTCCACTTCTAGAGGAGTGTCCCAGTGATGCTCCAGCAGTTTGGGTAACAACTGCTACAAAAATAAACACATAGTGGGTCCCTCCAACACCTCTGGAATCCCCATGATGCACAAATTATTGCGCAAATTACAGTTTTCCAGGTCCTCAATTTTGGCCTCCAACTTCTGTATATGCCCCTCCAGCCAGGTGATTTTTATCCCCATGATGAACTGTCTCCAGTTCAACTTGAGATGTAAAGAATTCAGCACCTGCAATTCTTTATTCTGCTGCTTCAGCTCTTTCGTGGAGGCAAGCTACAGACACTTTTATGTTGGAGATGTCCTGGACCAGGAATTGTAGCGTGGTATGAATATCCATGAGATCAGCAATCCCGACTATTACATGCATTTCTGGTGTCACCATTAAGAGTTTAAGTCCATTCCTCACAGTCTGTGACACAGCAAGCTGTAAGTACACTTTCAATAACTTTAATAAAGAGACCAGCTAGGTGGTATCTCCGTAGTTTCCATTATAAGAATAGCACAGTCTTATTTAAGATTCAGAGGCTATTTAGTGTGTTAGGAGTAACGGATAACAGCGACTTAACAGAGCTAGCCTTTTTTGGCTGGCATGTCATCCTATGGTCATGCATGTGCTCCTGCCTCCAGGTCCCCTGTTAGTTGACTATTTTAATCAGACCCACACCTTATGTACAGTTCTCGGTCTTGAGCCCTGTCCTATTCACTGTATACAGTACATAGTAAATCTTGATATTCAATGTCACCTAATTAAAAATAAAGTATACTGTTAGATATATAATAGTGCCTTTTATAATTCCCTCATGGATACTGTGTCATGTAGTTCAAGTAATTCTCACCTATCTGGGCATAAATATCTCTGTGTATCTATGGGGTGGATGGGGGGGTAAACGTACTGTTCTGCAATACCAGTATTTCGGGAATATTGGCCGGAAGCTCTGCACATTAATGCTATTCTGTACTTGCCAGATGCTATATTGAAAACTTGCAGTTCAGGCCAGACATCAGTGAGAAAGTAACCTTACACTGCAGCTGTTTTATTTAGCACCACTGTTGTAATGCTTGGTATGACTGTATCTTTCATAGGATTTATAGGATTATCAAGCATGAATAAACTTTCATCCTTGGTTTTGGGTGCTTGCCTTAGATTAGAGTATCCCATACTTGTTTGAATAAAAGGTATCCAACCCTTTTTTAAATTGTTCCATTGTGGTACTTGCAACCACCTCATTTGGTAAGCCATTCCATAGTTTAATCACTCTTTGACTATACCAGAATTTTCTTATTAGAAGTTTCCATCTGTCTGCTACTAGTTGAAAGGGATATCCCCTAGTATTGTGTAAGGATTCCCTTAGTCTAAGGCCATAATCTGACCACACTGTTTTATCCTGTAGTGCTCCAAAGGTCATACACATATCCCACCTCAGTCTCCTATATTGTAGGGTAAACATATCCAGGTGTATAAATCTCTCTGAATATGTCATGTCACGATATCCCATTATCGTCTTTGTAGCTCTTCTCTGCACTCCCTCCAATCTAGCAATGTCTCCCTTTTTGTATGGAGCCCAGACTTGTGCACCATAGTCCAAGTAGGGCCGTATCAAAGTCTGGTACAAGGGGATAATGACTTTTTTATCTCTACTTTCAATATGTCGTAGTATATAATTTTGTTTTTGATTAGTTTTTTTAGTAATGATACTACAATGCGAGCTAAAATGGATGTCAGAGGTTATAGTTATCCCTAAGTCACGTTCCTCACTAGTGATAGGCAATGTTTTATTTAGTAGCATGTTATATGGTAGGTTGAGATTCTTATTTACAAAATGCATTATGGTACACTTATTCACATTTAATTCCAGTTTATGTTTAATTGTCCAGTTGCCTATGTCTGTAAGGGCTTTTTGCATGATAATGCCATCTTCACTATTGTTGACTATTGCCCCAATTCTACAATCATCGGCAAACTTGGTTAGTCAAATGTTATCTTGTTCACAATTAAGTGAGGATATATATATATTAAAGAGACAGGGTTCCAAAATGGAACCCTGTGGAACCCCACTTGTTACATCTGCCCAGTATGACAGGGTTCCATTTATAGTTACCATCTGTCTCCTCCCTATCAACCATAATGTAATCCAGTTTAACAAATTAGCATTCAATTCTGTTTTTTCTTGTGTAATTATCAACTCATCGTGTGGCAGTTTATCGAATGCTTTGGAAAAGTCAAGAAAAACTATGTCCATCGCGCCCCTCTATCCAAGGCCTTGCCCACTCTCTCATAGAAGGATAACATATTAGACTGACATGAGCGAGACTTCATAAATCCATGTTGAGTACAATCTATCAAATTCATACTTTCCAGATGGATCAGAATCTTATCTTTTATTATACCTTCTAGAATGTTGCATATTGTGGAGGTAAGGCTTATAGCACGGAAGTTTTCTTTGTTCGTCATAGAACCTTATTTTAAAATTGGTACTACTACTGCATCTTTCCAGCTTTGGACTATTTTACCCAAATCTAGGGATTTTTGGAAAATATATGTTAATGGAGGTGCCAAATTTTCTGATAACTCTGCCAGAATTCTAGGGTGAATGTTATCTGGACCAGGAGATTTATTTATGTTTAGTTTGTTCAAGTGGTCCATTACATCTTTAACCTCAATTTTGATTTTACCAGATACTGGAGGTGGGATAATAAGGGGACTGTTGTGTTTTTTGTAGTGTTAAATATTGAGCAGAAATAACTATTTTGAATAACAGCTGATTCCTTATCATTTGCTGTATTCCCATCTGTTTTTTTTAAAAGGGTCTATAATATGCATTGGTTTCTTCATCCTATTCATATGTGCATAAAACAGTTTATGGTTACCCTTGGTTTTTGAAGCAAGAGTCAATTCATAATTGGCCTTGGCTTTTCTAATAGTTGTTTTTACTTTCTTAAACATAGCCCTGTAAACTTTGTTTCCTTCAGGCTAATTAGTTTTCTTTATTATTCTATACATTACGTTTTTCTTTTTAATTAGTTTCTTTATGGATTTGTTAAACCTACCATTGGTATTTTTAGTTGTATTGTACATTTGTTTGGTTGGTTTGTGAATGCTGGTTTCCAATGTCAGTTTATTAAGTAAATTTAGCCACATTTCATCCATTGTTTTATTTTGAAAAATATTATACCAATCCCATTTTTCCATAGATTGGTTAAATGACAGGAAATCAGCTTTATAAAAATGTAACTTGTGTGTTTTCGTAGTGGTTCTTTCTGCAGTAAAATCTTCATTAACTTGAAACAATATCAACTGATGATCACTATTGACAACGGGGTTTATGACCTTCATATTTTTTATATTCTCTTTATTATCTGTCAAAACAAGGTTGAGAATATTTTCTCCTCTGGTTCCAAGATTTACTTTTTGATCTAGACCAGCTTGTTCGAATGCCTCTAAATATCTGGTATCAGTACTATTAGTACCTCTTTGTGTATTCCAGTTAATTTCTGGCAGATTAAAATCACCCATTAATATGTCTCTCATATGTATCTAAATTACATATATAATCTAATAATTGATTATCATCTTCAATAGAAATTGAGGGAGGTCTATAAGTCAACCCTAGATTTATTTTAGCACCTTTTGATGAAAATAACTTAACCCAAAGCATTTCTACATTGTTAGGTTCCAGAATAACTTCTTCACTTTTTATATCATTCTTTATATACATAGCTATGCCACCCCCTTTCCTATGGGTTCTTGACTTAGCATAGAGTGTATAGCCATTGATATTTTTATTGTAAGGGTCAGAATCTTCTCACCAGGTTTCTGTCACTAAAGCTATTTGAATGTCTTGGGAGTTTAGGAAATATTTAAATTCATCAAATTTATTTACTAAACTTCTTGCATTTAGAAGTATCCCTTTCCAATCATGTATTAGTTTAGGTGTAACTGTTTTTTTATTTTGTAACATTATATTTGCTGGGACCCCAAAACCAGTTTAAATGAAGCTTGATAACCTTGTTAATTCTCTTAGCCAGTAATCTTGTCCCCATTTTATTTAAATGCATACCATCCACTTTATATACAGTTTGTTTTGGAATGTAATGTAATTATCCATATAACCAATTTTATTTCATTTACAAAAATGTTGTAACCATATATTTACTTTATCAATGGTTGTATTTTTGTAAGCCTGGTATCCATGTGTGGGCAGTATCCCTGAAATGATTAATTCACCCCCCTTTGTTTTTTATTCAATCAGTTAAATTTTTGAAGTTATTTTGAATTGTTACTCTGTCACTTTTACCTATATCGTTGACTCCTACATGGAGTATAACCAGAGGAGAAGAGGTCCCTTCCATAAATCCATCTAATAGTAGGTCTATATCAGTCAACCTAATTCCGGGAAGGGTACTTACTACCGTATTTTTCTTTCTCCCTTGACATACTAATGTATCAATCCCCCTTGTGATGGAGTCACCTATTACAAGGATTTCCCTAAACTCCTTGTTATCATCCAAATGAGTATGGTCAATGTTTGTGTTACAATGGCTGTCTTTGTCCTGGTGGTGTTCGTTTATAGGACCTAGAGTGTTATTTTCTACCATTTGTGTGGCTGGACAACTTCTAGTTACCTCATGCTCTTCATTTGGGATTAATTTGTGATTCTGATTTGAAGTGGTAGTTAATATAATACTGTCAGATTCTATGTTATGTGGCAACATTTGTTGTTCAGGATCTTGTGCTCTTGGTGTTGGCTGCAGCTTGAACTCAGAATATTTCCTGGTTGTCCTCACAAATTCATTAAATGCTTGTGAAGTCCGTTTATGTAAAACTTGTTTGGCACCTGAGAAAATTCAGACTTTAAGTGGTGGATTTTTATCAACAGATTGTATTTGCAAGGTATTTGCTGCATCTTTGCTTTGTTATGAAATACTAAAATGGTGCTGTATGAAATGCTGATGAAATTAAAGGGACACTGTCAACCCCCTTAGAGTTCACATTTTTCCAAGTTTAAACAACACATGTTATGATTGCTCACATTCGGTAGAGATTGTCGATGTAACTGGTTGTTTGATTCTGAGGTTCAAGAATACGTGGTTTTTATAGCTAAATTTAAAAAGCTAGTGTAGTGCCTGGAATTAATTGCAACTTTCAGGTGTAGTCAGCTATCATTTCTTATATCTGAAGTATTTTTGCTTTTCTGTTTGCTAATTAGAAGATTTGCCACCTGGGTGTACTGGGGTGATGTGCAGAGCAGCACTCTGACTGGAGGCTAAAAAAAAGTCAGTTCTGTTCCTCCCTCTACATCATGAACACTGGGACCACAATGACTGTGACATCACTAGTAACCCAGGAGAACCTTTCTCACTGCAATAATATTCTTTTTCACATGAAGCAGCAGGGACTGGCTCTTCTTGGTTACTAGCGATGTCGCAGATTCCTGCATTTTGATTGGTGACTTGTAAAAGTCACTTATTCAAGCTGCAAGGGTTGTGGTGCCACAGTGCATTTGGTCACATTTCTGATAATCTGGTGAGAGGAACAGAACTGACTTTTTTAGCCTCCAGAAAGAGTGCTGCTTCACACATCAGCCCATTACTGCCAGGTGGAAAATCTTCTAGTTAGCAAACAGAAAGGCAAATAGAAAATAAAAAACACTTCAGATTAAGAAGTGATAGCAGACTGCATCTGAAAATTGCTATTTTTTTATTTATTTGTTTATTCTTTTGTTAACTGAGCAAGGCCCACTAGGCACAAATGCTCGTTTTCAGGGGCGACCTGGGAGCTTTGGGCTGGTTAACCTCATGGTCAACCTCAATCCCAGCATACTAATACTTTCTGAATCCTGGCTCTCCCACAAGATTTCTGACTCAGAGGTGATCATCCCTGGCTATTCCCTAATCCATCAGGACCATGCCACAGGAGTGGTGAAGTGGCCATATACTTTTCCTCTGCCTTACAGTATGTTCCTACTATCTCTATTTCTTCCCCTTCCACCTATGAACTTTTTCTCATCAAAATCTCCTTCCCCATCCTTGTTGCCAGTGTATACTGCTGCCATGGCATAACTACTTCCATTATTACTGAACTTCTCTCCACTATCTCTTCTTATGCCACCACTGGAGAACTCCTCATTCTTGGGGACTTTAATAAAAATTGTCTCTCCCCTTCTAATATCAAACTCTGTGATAACATCAAATCCCTTAACTTCTCCCAACTAATCTCTGATCCTACTCACTTGAACCTTAAAACTTTAAACCACACTCTTCTGGACTGGGCCCTCACCTCACATCCCCATAGAATTATTGCATCGGATACCCTCCCAGATGCCCTCAGTGACTACAATGTGGTGTACAGTGTTCACAAGGTTCACTGCCCCAAAGCCCCACCCAAAGTCATCCAGATTCACTCTTTCCAGTGCTTGTCTCTCTCCTCACTTCACAAGGATCTAGCAGCTACAGACTGGTCACCTATATCCACTGCCAGCTACATGGACTCTGCTTTAAACTTCTTCTTAACATACTTTATGTTCGTTTGGGATCATCATACTCTGCTTAAGAAAACCAGGGTCCGAGGCTCTCACCTCCCCTAGATCTCTGCTGAGCTACTAACCTGCTTGCAGGCACATGACCAGGCCTGGAAGGTTCACAGATCTTCTGGGTCCCCTGCTGATTACCACAGAAATTGACCTTTACTCAATGCCTGCACCTGGGCAACTAAACTCACCAAGGCTGATTATTTTACTTCCACTTTCCAAAACAACATTAACCACCCATCCAGGTTTTGTAAGGTCATCCATTCCCTTTTCTCCCCTCCCACCCAGTCTACCCCCCTTCCCTTAAGGTGAGTGGGGCCACCATCTCTGAACCCTCCGCTGTTGCTGCTGAATTTAACAACTTCTTTGCCACCCGTGCCTCCACCCTCCTCTCCTCCCTTCCCCCTCCTCCACTCCTGTCTCTGCCTCCTCTCATTATCCTCTATCCTCCTCCTCCTCCTCCTCCTTTTCTTTCTCCACTATTTCACCTGCTGAAGCCCTTAAATCCCTACTTACTCTAAACTCTACAAAGGGCATTAGTCTAGATGGTCTTGACTCAAAGCTCTTGCACCTCTCTTCCACTGCTATTTGCCACCCTATTGCTCTACTCCTCAACCTCTCTTTCTCTCTGGCTTCATTTCCCTCTTCCTGGAACTCAGCCACTGTCATTCCCCTCCTTAAGGGTGGTGACCCCACAGCTACGGGCAACTATCACCTTATTTCTCTTCTCCCTACCCTTGCTAAACTTTGGCAGCATGTGGTACTCTCTCAGCTCTCTGCATTTGTTGACTCCTCTTCCTTCCTCATCCCTTTCCAGTCTGTTTTCCATAAATCTCACTCCACATCTACCTCCCTCCTCAGGCTCACTAACGCCATCCTGAAAGGTATGGACCAGGGCCTGGTTAACTCTGCTATCTTTGTCAATCTGGCCAAAGCCTTCGACACTGTAGTCCACCCCCTCCTCCTAGCCCAGATCTCTGTTGCTGGGCTCTCTGCTTGAGCCACAGATTGGTTCCATTCCTACCTCATGGGCAGAACTTAAGCTGTCAAAATTGGCAACACCCTGTCTCCCCCATCCACACTGGCATCCCCAAGGCCCAGTGCTTGGACCCATCCTCTTCTCCATCTTTCTAAATTCCCTCCCCTCTGCATGTACATCTGCATCCATACACATGTATGCTGATGACGCTGTCATATTTGCCTCAGACTCCTCTGTACCAGACCTAACAAGCAGACTCCAACTGGCTTTCACCAATATCCAGCACTGGTTCTGGTCAAATCAACTTTCCTTAAATGCAAAAAAAACTGTCTCTATGACTTTTGGTACCAGACAAAAACTCTTAAACTGCCAGTCCTGCCCTCCTTCCACACTCTGGATGGGACTAGCTTTGAAAACATCACAACTTTCAAGAATCTAGGAGTTTAGCTCGACAGTCACCTAGACTTTTCTGCTCATGTGGACTACTTACACAAAAAGCTACACCCCACACTTGGTGCACTGTATAGGAACTGAGGGTGTATCCCTCTGCTGGCCCACAGAGCCATTGTGCAGAGAGTGATTCATCCCCTCTTTGACTACGGTGACACTATCTATGCTAGTGTAACCCCCCTACAAGTTGGCATAATGTCTTTTTGAGCTTCTTAATGCCCACTGTCAGGCTGGTGTCCTGACCTAAGTAGTGCTGTGTCTTTGTGTGAGAGTGCCATATTGAGCCTCCGCACTTGTCCCTTTAAGAGACTAGCTAGTCTGTGTTTTGAAATTGGTCTGTGCTGGGTCTGAATGATATAGGGCTTGTGACCAGCCAGACAGTGATCTAATTTGCTCCATGATGCAGTCACTACTTGCTCAGAGGGAGCCTATATAGAAACTTTGCTTATTTACTGTTTATCTGTTATCATATTAAAGATAGAGAAGTTTATCTAACTTGCTCTGATTGCAGCTCAAACATTTGGATGGGAGCCACCATGTTAGGTCCTGGGCTTCCAGTAATTGGACCAATCAAACTACTGGGGACCTAAAATGGATCCTGTCCCCAGGGGTTTTGGGAAAGAAAATTATGTAGTCTTGTAGTTTTATCCCATTGGTGCCCAAATGGACCTGGAGGAGGAGCTCTTATTGTGACTGACAGCTCCTTCAGCCAATTGAACCTTTGGATTTACAAGGGAAATGCCATGTGGGTCGAGAGACAGTGGATCAGTTAGAGTTGTAAATTGAAGTGTGAACAGCTCGAGCCTTCGAGCAGCTACTCCCAGAGGAAGTATAGGGGAATCATCGGGAAGAGGCTAGACATGCCTTCCTGCCACTTTCTCCTGCACTGAACTGCCTATGGCAGAAGTCAGACTTGTCTGTTTCCAGCATGGAACTGCGGCAGCAAGAAGAAGTGTTAGTGCAACTTGCAATTTGGACCAAAGACTTGCTCCTGAAGTGATCAGCCCAGCTTGTGTGCAAGATATACTCAGATCAAAACGTTTGTTCAGCAATGCTGTTAAATTGCAATTGGACTAAAGCTGAATCATTTCCTGAGGTAGTTATTGCTGTAAATGTGCTGAATGTGTTTTGTGGGCTGAGACCTGCTGTTCCATGAAGAAATCCGTTACATCAGCTGGAGGCTTCACCAGCAGAAGATCACAAACTTGGCCAGAACTGTTTACTCTGCCTGGGCCCTGCCATCTCAGCCTAGGCCACAACTCCTGCACCAGAGACCTTTCATCTAGAGACTGACTTGGGGATTTGGCACCCTTTAGAACACCATCAAGCAGACTGCGACCATCATGAGGTGCGTTATGTCGGCCCAGCATCCCCCCTGCCCCTTAATCATCACCATGAGGTCTACATATTGCCTGCAGTGCAGCCAGATGCTGGTAGCATGAGTACAAATCAGGGCAGCTCCCTGCAACAAAAGCTAAAATCATTGCGGTACCATCTAATTGTTTTCATTTATTGGGTTTTTGCAATGAACTAAGCCATCCAAGTGGACAAGTGGAACACCCTGACAGAGGAAGTGGTGGGGGCTGAAACAATCACGGGATTTAAGAATGCATGGGATAGACATAAAGGAATTCTGGAGGTCAGGGGTAAGGGGCAACAGACTTCTAGGAAAACATAAACTGAACTTACAAGCTCAAATGGGCAGACTGGGTGGGCCATAGGCCCTTATCTGCCGACACTGTCTATGTATCTATGTATCCAGATTGGATTACAAATAATTGGGTTGTGTGCATGTTTAAGTGCCTTTTTCTTGCACTAAGGGGCCCCAACATCAGCTGCAACACTGGCCACCCCTGGGCAATACTTCAGGCTAGCCTGTATTACCATCTGGGTACCCAGGGTTGTTGAACTGTATTTTGGGGGACTTAAAGTGCATGCCAGAACAGCCTGATTTAAATTAGACTATCAATCATTTAACTAGATTCACACCCCTCCCATGTTCACTGCCCCTAAATAAGCCCAATTGTCTTTTTCATGTTTAACCTGGCTAGTGTGCATATTATTAGTTGGGTTACAGTGTTAAGATTGTATTTTTGTATTGCTGACCTTATTTTCCAGGGGTTCTCCAGGGCAGTTGCTGCAGTTCCAGCCCTGGTGGTAAGTGAGCAGGGTGTGAGCACATTATTACTGCTGTCTATTGATTGTGAGTGTACCATTGTGTTATACATTAGGCCACTAGATGGGTTGGTGGGTGGTTACTGCTTCCCAGAAGGCTATACCCAAGCAGATAAGCAATGCCAATACCATTCCTCTGGGTGGAGGCACCTAATTAGAGACCTCAGGCCCCTCAACCTGTGTATGGCCAAACAGGCAGGGGTATTAGCCCTTAGAATAGCACTGCCTAGGGGTTACATTTTGGAGGCACTGCTGGGATTAGAACTCCCAGGTGGCCAAAAGGTAAAATTTCAAATCAGTTGGGTGTTTTGCTAAAAACTGAGATGGAGGGGCTCTCTACCCCCAAATGGAAGATCTCTCCCCACAAGCTGCTTGTACATTGCATGATGGGGTGGGGTACAGCAGATGGGATTGATTACAACCATGCATTATTGCTACTAGATATCCCCATGGGGACTACTAATGAGACCATGGAATAAACTGTGGGAAAAATTAAGTGCTTGGGAAAAGTGACAATGAGGGGTTGGGACTCCAATCTGTTTGAGCAGACTCTAGTTACCCTCATCTCATGTAGCCTCCCTATAGACCCCGAAGCAGTACCCCATGTTATTATGCTAGAGGGGTCCCAGGCGGGATGGAGGGTCATTCACATACATAGTGGTCCATCTTCCCCTGGGGGGTTACCAAAGTGGAAGGTTTTAAAGACAAGCTATTGAGACTCCTAGCTGCTGAAGGGCAGATGGTCACAGACTTGTGAAAGGCTTTGGAGGATTCTGAGGAGACCACTCCCTTATAATCTGCTCTGGCCTCCCCATCCATGCCCAAGGCATCCCCTATTGTGATACCCTCAGTGCACCTGGACTCATACCGCAGGCTCAAGTTGTTTTCAGGTGTTGTTCCTGTGTCTGTGGTGGAGAATGAGTTGGAAACCTGGATGGACTATGCCACCCCTCTGGTCCAAGAGTGGCAGTGCTCTGAAGGGGAGAAACATAAGAGACTTATGGAACATTTGAGGATCCAAAACTGGAAACCATCCGGTTCCTTCGGTTCACTAACCCTGAGGCCTCCACTGCTGAGTACTTATCCACCTTAGAAGGGGTATTTGGCAGTACTGAATCTGGGGAGGATCTGATGTGTAAATTCAAGTCTGCTAAACACTGGAAAAATGAGAAGCTGTCTGCTTTCAAGCCCCAGGTATGATGGGCCTTGCAGAGGGCACATCATAAAGGGGGTATTTCGGCTAGTGAACTGAATCATGTCAGGCTGGAGCATATCCTTAAGTCTGCCTGTTATTCAAGTGTGCTCATGTTGAAGTTAAAATTTCAAAACAGAAAAGCTAACCCTCCTGAATACTGTTGGTTAATAAAGGAAATCCGGGAGGCAGAGAATGATGAAGAGGGCTGGGAACTGTATGCGGGGCTGCCTGCACTGCTCTGACCCCCAACAGGCCTGTTGAAAAAAAGGAACCCTCTGAGACACAGCAAGTTCATGGGCTGCTAAAAGAGTTAAAAGAACTGACAGCCAGCCAGTAAACTGCGGCCAAAGCACCCAAAAATTCTAGTCTCTGACCCCCCTAAAACTGAGTCTGGCAGTGAGGCCCCACCCATGGTTATGGGGACCCATGCCCTTTCTAATGAACCTCGAACTGATTCTAAACTGGTAGAAGAGATGAGAGAACTGTAAACCATGGTGAGGGATGTTATTCCTGCCACCTGATCACCCACCCCCTGGCGGGACTGTAGGGAAATGGAGCCCAAATTCAAATCAAAAGAGGATACTAGGACTCCAACCCCCGATCACTACAAACCACGTGAAGAGCTGACCTGCCCTGTTGACCCCAGAGGCAAGATGTTCTGTTATAGATGCAGAAGGGATGGGCACACCTGATGCAGTTGCAATTTCCCTGAAGATCTGTGGAAAGTCACCACCAAGTTACTTAATGTAGTCTGACAGAGTAATATAAAACCCCAACCAGGCCCACCACAAAAGTCATTCTCCTCCAAAACTGCTGTGGTCCAGTCTGCACAATAGACTCCTCCAGATTGGTCTGAGATGGTGGGTCCACCCATGGAAACTACGGTGACCGTTAATGGAATTTCCACACGAGCTGTGCTAGACAGTGGCTCACAGGTCACTACTGTATTTAAAGACTGGTACAACCAACACTTATCTGACCTACCACTTTTACCCCTGGAGGGACTGCATGTGTGGGGGCTGAGAGACAAATTCTACCCTTACCAGGGGCATGTACGAATTTGGCTATCTTTCCCTACTGCAGTTGTTGGTGTGGATGAACCAGTGGAGACTCTGGCCTTGGTGTGTCTGCCAACCGGAATGTATGATGGTATCCCCTTGTTAATCAGCACTAACGCTCATATGCTTGGCCAGCGGGCCCGACTTTGTCAGGAGAAATAAGCTAACCAGACTGGAAAGGCCCTACAAATTCTGACCATGGTACACAGAGCATAATGCTTTGCAGATGCAGGCTAAAGAGATTGAGAAAGATGAACTTGTGGGAGTAGTGTGGAAGAAAGATCCAAAAACACTTGTATTGTCACCCAACTCTCAGTGTAGCATCAGTGGCAAGGTACAAATTAAAAAGATGTTAAAAACAAAATTCTCATGCTGGATGCCCCAGAGGAGGTAAAACTGCCTGAGGGACTGTTGGTAAAGCCTAGTATCCTGCTAGCTCGATCTCATGCCTATGTTAGGTGGGTAGTGGTGCAAGTCCAAAACATGTCTGACTGGGATATCAGGGTAAATGGAGGCTGCACTCTGGCTACTGTATACAGTGCAGATACTACTGTGTTGTCTAGCTAGAAATGCACTTGGGAGAATGATTAGGTGAACCCTGATCTGTTCAACTTTGGAGAGTCCCCCATTCCTGCAGAGTGGAGAACCAAAATCAGCCAAAAACTGGCCCAGAGAAGCAAGGTCTTTTCCTTGAAGGAATGAGATGTGGGATGTGTCACTGGGGCTGAACATTACATTAGACTTCATGACAAAAGGCCTTTCTGGGAGACATCTCACCACCTAGCACCTGCAGACATCGATGACATTCGCCGTTACCTTCAGGAGATGCTGGTGGTTGGGATTACACAGGAGTCTCACAGTACATACTCCTCTCCTTTTGTGGTTGACCAGAAGAAAAATGGCTCAGTGAGAATGTGTGTAGACTACCAAACTCTGAATTGAAGAGCTATACTTGACCAATACACTATGCCGTGCATCCAGGATGCCCTTGACTGCCTCAATGGGAGTCAGTGGTTCTCTGTACTAGACCTCTGGAGTGGGTATTACCAGATCCCGATTGCCCCCAAAGATAGAGAAAAAACAGCATTCATCTGCCCTTTGGGTTTTTATAAATTTCTGCGTATGCCCCAGTGCATTTTGGAAGCACCCGCCTCTTTTCAGAGGCTGATGGTGCGAGCTGTGGGAGACATGAACCTATTAGAATGCCTTGTCTACCTGGATGATGTTATTGTGTTTGGCCGGACCCTCAAGGAACATGAGACTTGTCTGTTTAAGGTTTTGGACCGATTGGTGGACTTTGGTCTAAAATTATCAGTCGACAAGTGTCAGCTTTTCTAGCAGTCTGTAAAATATGTCGGCCACATTGTGTCATCTGAGGGGATTCAAACTGATCCAAGCAAAGTAGAAGCCTTCACCACCTAGCCTCAGCCTAACAAAATCACAAAGATTCTTGGGGTTCTGCGGCTACTATCGCCGATTTGTTAAAAATTATACTAAAGTCATCCACCCGTTGCGTAACTTAACTCAAGGTTATCCATGAACAAACCAAAAGTACAAGAGGAATGCTGCAAAAGAGGAAAAGAAAGTTTATTTTTGAACAAATGAACAGTTTGGGATCAGGTGGACTCAAGAGCATGAGGTGGCCTTCTATGATATCATTCACCAACTTACCCATACCTCTGTGCTTGTGTATACAGATCCTGCCAAGCCTTATGTATTGCACACTGATGCCAACTTGAAGGGACTCAGTGCAGTTCTATACCAGGAGTATGAGGAGTGGTTTCTCCCAGTGGCATTTGCCAGCAGGAGCCTTACACCATCTGAAAAGAACTACCCTGTACACAAACATGAGTTCCTTGCATTAAAATGGGATTTTGTAGATCAATTCCAATAATATCTTTATGGTGTGAAGATCCTAGTAAAAACTGACAACAATCCCTTCACATATGTTTAAACCTCCACAAAGTTAGATGCCACTGGGCATCATTGGCTATTGGCTCTCTCCACTTATGACTATTCAGAAAAGTATTGACCAGGTTTGAATCACATTGACACTGATGCCATCTCAAGGAGAACTGACACCCACTCAGAGTGGGTGAGAATGTCCGGACAATCTGTTAAAGCTCTTTGTCAAAAGTTCTATAAAGATAAACATCCATCCTCTGAAACTGTTGATTGCCTGGTGGACTGTCTGGGCCCTCCTGACACTTGTATTCCTGCAGCCTACTGCCATCTTGCAGCATTGGATCTCAGCAAGTTGCTTCAGCTTACTCCCACCAATATACAGTGGGCTCAATCCCAAGACCCTATGATTAAGCCTGTGTTGGATGCTATTCATGCTTGAAAAAATGTGTCCAGACTTCATTCTCAAGATCCCTGAACTGTCCTGCTGTTTAGAGAGGGGCCCAGACTAAAGTTGCATAACATATTGCTCTACAGAGAAACCACAAATAGACAAGGTAGCTAGTGTTACCTACAGTTTTCCAACATGTGGTCGTACATGCCTTTCATGACCAGATGGAATGCTCATTTCAACCAGCCAAAATGGGGCAGACATTGAGACTCACATCAGAACTTGTAGCTGCTGCCTGCAGAGAAAGGCTCAGCCCCAAAGGGCTGCACCATTCATCAATATTTCTACCAGTGCACCCATGGAGCTCATGTGTATTAACTTCATGTGTCTAGAACCAGATCAAAAGAATACTGGTAACGTGTTGGTGGTACAGTAACTGATCATTTTACCCATTACACCCAGTCCTGTCCAACTAAAGACCAGAAGGCCTCCATGGTGGCAAAAGTCTTGATAGAAAAGTTCTTTGTCCATTATGGTAACCCCAGAGGATTCACTCTGATCGGGGAGAGACTTTGAAAGCCGTCTTATTAAAGAAGTGCTCTCACTCTGGGGGGTGTAAAAGTCGAGAACTACCCCTTATCACCCTCATGGGGATCCACAGCCAGAAAGATTTAATTGAACATAGCTAGGCATGTTGGGCATGCTTCATCTCAGAGACAAACCAAAATGGAGTCAGCAGATTAGTACATTAGTTCATGCCTATAACTGCACTAAAAGTGATGCAACTGGGTTCTCCCCCTACCACCTGATGTTTGGTCGAGAAGCAAGGTTGCCAGTAGACATCTGCTTTGGAGTGTACCCTGATGGAGTCAAAGCAGTGAATTACCTCCAGTACTTCCGGAAATTAAAAGCTGAATTAAACCATGCTGACCAGTTAGCATACACCATGGTGGCCAAGAGAAACTTAGCAAACAAAGAAAGGCACAACAGACGTGTCAAGGCACAAGAACTGCAACCTGGGGATTAAGTCTTACTAAAGAATTTAGGACTACACGGCAAACACAAGATAGCCGACAGGTGGTGACATCACATCCCCTACATTGTTGTCAGCAAGCTGGAGGACCTGCCAGTTTACAAAGTGCGTCCAGAGAATGAGGCAGTATTGCGCAGTGGTTCAAGGCTCTGAACTGCAGACCTGGAGACCTGGGTTTGAATCCCACAGCTCCCACTTGCATACTGTGTGACCCTGAGCAAGTCACTTAACTTCCTTGTGCTCCCAGATTACACCTGTAAACAAGCTTTCAGCTTAGTGTGTGTCTCTCCTGGTTAAAAAAAAATGATCCACGAGCTCTGAAGACAATGCACAGAAATCATCTATTACCAATAGGGCAAATCATCATCGATTCTGTACCCCAAGACACTGCCCCTTCCAGGCCTGTAACCAGAGCTGTGGCTAAAAAGAAACAGTTAACCTCCTTTCCAGTAGTTAAAGATTCAATGCCTTATATCAGTCATGTTCTAAATGAAATCGACTGCCAGTCTGAATCTGATGACTGTGAGTGAGAGGCCTCTTATTACCCATCTTATGAACTGAGTCAGTTGTTTCAAGAAAACCCCCTGTGTAATACGGGAGATGAAGCTGAACCCACAGAAGTGTCTAACCTTCCAGCCATCTCCACAGCCCCTGTGCCCCCTGAAAGTGAAGTGCACAGTGCGACATCTGATGTAGCTGACTCCTTGTGTCTTGTGGAATTAACTGTGCCCCGAGAGATAAAACCAGAGGCAGAAAGCATAATTGGTGACATACCAGAAAGTCTAGAACTAATTGCAACCAATGATTTCAATAGTACTATGGACAATGGTTTTAATGAAAATAATGATATTGAAAGTATCAGTGATGTGTTACGTGATTTGAATTCAATAGAATTTCCTTTTGATATCGAACCTAGAATGTCAGAGCAAAGTAATGAAAGTAATTCTGCAGAACCAGAGCTAACAGAGTCAGAAGCTGAAGCTGCTTCCAGTCCAGAGCTGACAGCCAGTGCGATGAGGTACCCCTTTTTTCAGAAGCAGACTTGTTGACAAGCAATGAACCAGAACTGATCAACCCAATTGCCACTGTTAAAAGAACTGAATCTGTGCCTGCCCCTCCCAGAAAGTCTGGAAGAGCCACAAAGCCTGTAATATACCACAGTTAAGACTCCCCAGGAAGGCCTGTAGACCTCACATTATTTATTTATTTATTTAGATTTTGTTTACTAGGTAAGCCCTCTGAGACCAAAGATCCCTTTTTCAGGGGCAACCTGGGGTTGAGTACACCAACCACTTTACCTTAGGATACAATAAGACAGTTTCAAAAATACATACACAGTTTGTACATGAGGCAAGGTAACAATAAGACAGTGTCAGAGTACATACAGTAAGAAACAGTGCCAGAGTACATACATTGGCAGTGGGGTACATTTGCCTACAGAGATATTAGCATTTAGAGGTTAGCTAGTCCAGACATGACATTCACAAAGGAGTGTTAATTTCTGAAAACTCTCTTCCAAAGCTTGGCTATTCGGTAACATCTAAGCTCATAGTAAAGCCCTCCAGTCTGTATGCTAATGCTCTTGTCCCATACAGCCCCAGTGTAGCTGATAGAAATAGGCCCCAAACCATGTGGGTTAGTGTACAAGAGGTAGTACAAACCCGAGTTGTAAGAGTAATGTGTTTAACTACTTGAATCTATTGACATATTTATGAAAAGTGCTATGGAAATGTGTTACTATGAAAATTTCACTGCTAAAGTAAAGAAGACATAGTAATACTGTTGTTATAACCAATCATTTTACTGATGCATCAAATTTATGTTATGGTATACCAGTAGAACATGCATATAGTTTACAAATAGTGTTTTCCATATAGAATCTTATAGTATGTGTAGACTTGACACGGGCAACAATTTTTTCTGGGCAGAGAAGAGTGTAACCCACCTACAAGTTGGGGTATACTATAATGTCTTCCTGGGCTCCTTAATGCCCACTGTCAGGCTGGTGTTCTGTCTTAAGTAGTGCTGTGTCTTTGTGTGAGAGTGCCATATTGAGCCTCCGCACCTGTCCCTTTAAGAGACTAGCTAGTCTATGTTTAGAAATTTGTCAGTGCTGGGTCCAAGTGATTTAGGTCTTGTGAATGGTCAGACAGTGATTTAATTTGCTCCATGCTGCAGTCACTACTTACGCAGAGGGAGCCTATATAGGAACTGTACTTATTTACTATTTATCTGTTATTATATTGATGATAAGAGAAGTTTGTCTAACCTGCTTTAATTGTAGTTCAAACATTTGGATAGGAGCCACCAAGTTAGGTCCTGGACTTCCAGTAATTGAACCAATCAGACCACTGGGGACCTAAAATGGATCCTGTCCCCAGGGGTCTTGTGGGAAGGAAATTCTGTTGTCTTGTAGTTTTATCTCATTGGTGCCCAAATGGACCTGGAGGGGAGCTCTTACTGTGACTGACAGCTCCTTCAGCCAACCGAACCTTTGGATTTACAAGGGAAATGTCCTGTGTGCCAAGAGACAGTGGACCAGTTAGAGTTGTAAGTTGAAGTGTGAACAGCTCGAGTCTTCGAGTAGCTGCTCCCGGAAGGAGCGTGGGGGAATCAGTGGGAAGAGGCTAGACTTGCCTTCCTACCACTTTCTCCTGCACTGAACTGCCTATGGCAGAAGTTGGACTTGTTCGATTCCAGCCTGGAATGGTGGAAGCATGATGGAGAAGTGTTAGTGCAACTTGCGATTTGGACCGAAGACTTGCTCCTGAAGCGACCGGCTCAGCTTGTGTACGAGATATACTCAGATCAGAATGTTTGCTCAGCACTGCTGTTAAATTGCAACCTGACTAAATCTGAACTGTTTCTTGAGGTAGTTATTGTTGTAAATGTGCTGAATGTGTTTCATGGGCTGAGACCTGCTCTCCCATGAAGAAATCCATTGCACCAACTGGAGGCTTCACCAGCAGAAGATTACGAACTTTGCCAGAACTGTTCGCTCTGCCTGGGCCCTGCCATCTCGGCCTAGGCCACAACTCCTGCACCAGAGACCTTTCGGCTAGAGACTGGCTTGGGGATTTGGCACCCTGCACAACACCATCAAGCATTGCTGACTTTATTTTCCAGAGGGTCTTCAGGGCAGTTGCTGCAGGTCAAGCCCTGGTGATAAATGAGAAGGATGTGAGCACATTATTAATGCTGTCTATTGATTGTGAATGTACCATTGTGTTATACATTAGGCCACTAGGTGGGTTGGTGGGTGGTTACAGCTTCCCAGAGGGTTATACCCAAGCAGATAAGCCACCCCAATACCATTCCTCTGGGTGGAAGCATCTAATTAGAGACCTCAGGCCCCTCAACCTGTATATTGCTAAACAGACAGGGTAGTAGCCCTTAGAATAGCACCACCTAGGAGTTACACTAGTGCTCCCATGTCTACCCTGGTCAGACTGGATCCACGCTTCCACTCTTCTGTAGGTTTGCCCCCCGACCCACCACTGCCACCTCTACAACTCTCTCTCCTTTCACTCCCTTGATGCCAGGCGGCTTGTTCATTGTGTGACACTTGGACAGCTGGTTCTAATCACTCTGTGATTGTTGTAAAATAAAAATGTAGTGTGATTGTCTGTCATGAGAAATCCTGTGTTCCTGGGATGAACCCCCAGGTATCACTTTAAAGGACAGGATATGTTGAACAGCAGATCTCTGTAAGGTGATTCACTTCCCAGTTTTCTTTCAAGCCAGGAATGAAAATATCCATTTTATGATGTCTTCAGAGGAAGCCCAGTTAATTTCACCTGGTGTTACAAAGCATATTACACCTTAGTGAGATCTGGCAGGGTTAGTCATAGAAAGTCCTTTGATGCCTTTGTGAAGCAGGAAACTGCTCATAGATGAAAGAAGGAACTGGAAAATCACAGACTTAATTGGGAAGAGTCGTATTGGAAATGAGGTTTTGCTTATGTCATCTTATTTAAAATACCTCCTGAGTGATAAGACATCCTGGTTGCATAATTTTTAATAAACAGAGGAGGAGCTGGGTGACATCATGGAGGAGACAGGTTCAAAGACAGTTTTTTAACTATGCTGTGGCTGACATTTAGAGACATTCATGTTTGGACTCTGAAGAAGGAACATCTACTTCAAGCACTGTTAGAAGATATAAATTAGATAGACAAGTCTAATTGTCTGGTGGTAGGAATTTGTTTGCATTTTTTAAACCTTGTTCTTTTAAGTGATTGTATGCATAGTGATATATTGTTCTGTGTTTACATTTTACATTTTTATCTATTTTAAAGTAAACCTCTATTTTAAAAAGACTGCTTGGTGTGCCTTTGAAATTCTTTCTTTGACAAGTGAAGCATATATGGTTAAAGTTGACACGGTGCATAAGCTTAATGGTATACCAAACTGGAGAAAGGTAAGAGTTTATCTGAGGTCTTTCATAGAGTTTTTAAGGGTTCATTTTGTACACCTGGTTAGGTGCCCATAGGCGAAAGATATCTGGCATCCCCCAAAGAGCAGAATTATCTGAACCTGTGCATTGGGTATGCTAGCAAGAGGTTCACAGTTTGAATCCCTCCAGAACTTGAGACCAAAGGTCATTCGGACCCACAAAACAGACAGGAGGGTTACCATGTTCTGTTCCTGTTCCTGTTTACAATACTGCACTCAGAGGTTGGCACTGTGGGAGCAGAGGGCCTGACCTGCTGATTGGGGTTGTAACACATTGCTCCTCCCTTATTGCTAAGTACTGGCTGGGCTTCTTCTCATCCTACATTATGTCTCTTCTCTCCTCCCCTTCAAACCTCTCCTACTCTCTCTGTAGCTCTAACCTCCATTCTCTAACTCTCCCACCCAGGCAGACCTCGGCTGGGCGAGCTGCTTTCTCTGTCCGCCTTCCCAAACTCTGGAACTCCCTCCCTGGCCTTATTCATTCTGCTACCTCCATCTGCTCCTTCTCCAGTCTTATACACGATTACTCCACCCCCTCCTGTAACTGCCCCTGACTCCGCCCCATTATTGCCCCATACCTTCCTCTTCCTGTGTCTCCAACTCCCTTCTTCCCCCCCACCCCTGACTTTCATACTACATATATCCTACTCCCCCTCCTCCCTCCACCCCCCCAATTCCTCTATCTGTTCTACCTACCCACTCTAATTCTGGACCTCCTTTGTCTCCTTCCTATGATCTACCTTTTCCTTTCTCCCTGTCTCTACTCTTCAGCCTTTACTAGACTACCCTTAGCCACTTGCACTACCTGGTTCATCCCCTATTCTTGTAGGCAAATGTTACTTGCTGCATTTTCCATAAATAATTACTATGTATATGCTCTTGTACATTCAATGTATATTACTCGATGTTTAATTTATGATATATTGTATAAAAGTGTGCCTTAATATGAGTGTATATTCTCTGTAAATATTTTTTATGCTGTATGGATATGTATTTCTCCCTCTCCCCTCTCCCCCAGGATACTTCTGGAAACAAGTTGTTTATGGCTCAGTATGTCTCTCCTGGTGAAACTTTTGAAATAAATATAAGTGACTTGCTCAGAGTCACACAGTATGCAAATGGAGGTTGGGGAATCAAACCCAAGTCTGTTGGATGAACCAAACTCATTTACAGCTCGTTATTAACATCTAGGCTATACTTCCATTCCAGGCAGTACACCAGCTCTTAAAGCATTTATAGTTGAATTTTCTAGATGGTAGAAGTGTGCAGTTTTTGCTCCTTGATTTTACTCAAGCGACTGACTATTGCCAACTTTAAAAATAAAAATGAAAAGATAGTCATTTTGGTAGTGATATCTGTTTGCAACAAGTCAAAGAAAGCTTTAAAAGCAGCCCAAATGTTTCAGAATGACCCTCAAAATCCACCAGAAAGCATCTAAAACCTGATAGCTTCGGGAAGGGGGGTGCCCATAGCCTATTGATTTAGTATTTCTCAGGACAACTAGGACTTTAATCAGTTTTGCTCCCATGTCAAAAAAGCTAGCTACACCCCCTGATGGCCAGGGACAAACCCTTGAATAGATGGAGACCTTCAAATACCTGGGGTAACTTTGGATGACACCGTATCTTTTGCTCCCCATATTGACAATCTAGTGGCCATTGTTAAAAGAAGACTGGGTGCCACATATCATAATTGGAACAATCTCACTGGAGATGCTGGATGTCTTACTGTAGTCAGCTCCATTCTATCACTTATAAATTATGGCCTCCTTGTCTACACAGCTGCCTGTGACATGGTGCTGAACAGAGTAAAGCTCATCTGTAATAAGCAGTGCCACTTTGCACTTGGTGCAGATAACTGCCCTCATAGTTGTACCCTCACACACTTACTAACTGGCTACCTTTACCCTGCAGAATAAAGCTCTAGACCCGTTTGCTAGCCAAAAAGGTGCTCCTGGGCCTAATACTTCTTGCTTTAACAAATTCTTTCCATACCATCTCCAATCAATACAACACCAGAAACATGGCCATGAATTCTCTTGAGCCCCCTGTCTGGCATACTCAGCTGGGCAAGTGGTTATTTGCTGTCAGGACCACAAACAAGTTAAATAAACTGCCTGATACTCTGCCGAATCTCCCCAAGATTAATCAGTTTAAGAGATATTTGTGCTCTACCCTTGCAGTCCATTGCAACCATAACTGTTCAACTGTTTTACAGTATTTGGTTTCTCTCTGTACGTAGCCTGTGATTTCTTATACAACAAACTGTATGGATCTTTTAAAAACTGTATGTAATTGATCTGTCTTAAGTGCTTTGAGGCTGATTTGATTACATTTTCTCTGGAACTGCTTATTGTACCTGCAATGTTTTTGTGACTATGTAATTGATGTGGAACCTTTGTAAATGAGCACCTGTGTTCAAAGGTATTCTATGAAGTTTTCAATAAGTAAGTAAAAAAAAAATCTGAAAGAGAAGCAGAATTTGCATGCTGTATTTCATAGCTACAGCCTGTAGATGCTTTGTTTGTGATCCTACTTTCCCCACCCTGAGACTAATTAGTCTAGAGTTTATCTGGCTAACAATGTACTGCAAAAGAGCCCTAGCTGCAGAACTCATGATAAACAAGGATTTCTCTGATAGCTCAGCTCTAGAAGAGCAGTGTGGCAGTAGCCTTCACACAATTATGATGACTGATCCCGTGAGCCCTATGGGGAGCTGTAGACTTATGGTGCCCACCTTCAGACCTGTAGCTTGAAGCAGCAAACCCGAGAGGCATGGCCCTGGAGATGTACCTTGGCCTTGGGTCATGAGGGTAGGGGCTGTAGGAGTGGCATTAGGGTTGAAATCCACGAGAAATACCACCCTCATTTTTCATTTCCTTATTTATTTATTTATTTATTTAAACAGTAGTTTGGAAAACCTTTGAGCCATAGGCTCATTTACAAAGGTACCTTGTCACAGTAAGACAAACGAAAATACACAGTATAACAGTACAACACAGTATAACAGTAACTTAAGACATAGATACAAACAAGCTGGTACAGGTAGGATTGATGCAAACAATAGCAGAGTACCAACATTGTCTGCTGTGCATTTCACCCCTTATACTTGTATTAATGTACTTTTTAAAATAAGGATATATAAACACTGCATTAATGCACCAGTTAGGGTTCAAGTTAATGTCACAAAAGTAGAGAAATATGAAGTTAGGGTTTTCAACCTTAATTCCCCTTCCCAGCCCTCAAGCAACAAATGAAAAAAACATTAGAGTTTGGGGTTTCTAAAGTCTTGGCAAATCAGTGGTGGGGTCTTCCTTGTGGTTGTGAACCCTAATGCTCACCCCCAGCCCCATAGCCTCCTGTCAGAAGCACAGTTACAGCTCCAAGCCAGTGCCTCATAGTGATACACTCTTCAAAGGTACAGTATTGAAGTATGTCTCACCACATGTTGACAACAGAATCTGTTGTAGCTTTCTTCATGCAGGGCTGATCATGTCTAACCTTGTTTGCTCCAAGCATTAAGATTGACAACCTCAAGGAAGACAATACCACAGATTTATCAAGACTTCAGAGACCCAAACCCTAATGTTTTTTTCCCGTTTGCTGCTTGGGGAGAGGGGGGAATTAGACTTGGATGCCCTAATGCCACATTTCCATGCTTTTGTGGTGTTAATGCTAACTTTAGCACTAACTGGTACATTAATGCATTTTTTTTGCCAAAAATGTCCTTTCTTTTTGAGATAGTGGAATTGTATCCTCATAGACGTAGATCCCTTTGGGATCTGCATGAACAGGTGCAGATGTGTAGGGTGCTCTGGACCCTCTGCCAAAGGAAGATTCTTTCCACCTACATTTGTAATATTTTCACTCCAGATTTTAAAAATTGGCATTTTCCCACACCTCCTTATGGACAGTACATGCTGTCATTTTACATATGCTGGCTGAAATGTGTTTTCGCATGTCCAGCACAGAATAGTGTGGTCGCTGTGCGAAATCAGTTTTTGGGACAGTTTAAGAAAATGAGGTGACACTGTTCATGAACAGAGGTCTTAACATGCCTATGTTGAAAATTTGGTGTCGAACGTCCATAAAATGACTGCGTTACAAGCGTGTGTTGCGCAGTTTCCACCCACCCTTGTAACTTCGCAAATTTGCAAAATTTTCATGCCAGATTTTCAACACTGGCAATTGTTCACACCTCCTTATGAACAGTACAGATGTCATTTTTCACAGCCTGCCCAAAATGTGTTTCTATACCTGTGGCGCACAGTGGCATGGTCGCTGTGGAAAATCAACTTTTGGGACAGATTAACAAAATTGCAATGCCACTGTTCATGAGGGGATGTCCCAAAATGCCTATGTTGAAAATGTGGCTAAAAAAAATCCCAAAAATTATTGGGTTATGGACGTGTGTTGTGCAGTTTCTATGCATGCTCATGACTTCCCCAATTTTTCATATTTTCACTCCAGATTTTCAATGTTGCCATTATTTTACACCTCCTCATGAACAATACAGATGTCATTTTTCACATCCTGCCCAAAATATGTTTTCATCTCTGTGTCATCAAATGGTATAGCTGCTGTGCAAAACCACCTTTCAGCTAACAAGCTGATTGTGCCGCTCTTCATGAGGTGGGGGTACAAAAAGCCTATGTTGAAAATTTGGAGTGAAAATACCAACAAATGCCTATGGCATTAGGGTTTCCAACATAGCAACCCACCCTGTAGAGACTGCCAGGTGTCAGGGGTGTGACTTGGGATCATTGGCTGTAATGCTCATGCCATTCCACCCCACCCCCACCCTGCAGCCAGTGACAGGTATCAAGGTGTGCCTTGGACTGTTCGGCCCTAAGGTTCACCCCATTCTCCAATACTACACCCGTCTCAGTGTATTTCCTTAAGGAATGGGGTAAGTATAAGGCCCGAAGATCCCAAAGCACACCACAACACTTGTCAGTGTCTACAGGGTAGTGTGAGGTAAAATGGCATGAGCGTTACAGCTGATGCCCCAAAGGCACACTCCAATGCCTGTCAGTCTCTGCAGGGTGGGGGTAGGGTTGGCATCATTTCAATATTTCACTGCCATTCCAATTATGCATCTCTAACTCCTGCACTACTAATGCCAATGCCAGCGAGACAACATTAGGCATTGCTTGTTAGGAAATGTTAAGAAGATAGTGTTGCTGCAGTTTGAGGTGCACCTGACAACCATTGACATTTATGAGCCCCTCCAGTTCAGCTTTAGGTCAGGGCACAGCACAAAGATTGTGTTGGTCAAGGTGCAAAATTACCTCCTCAAGTCGGGGGATAGAGAGGGATAGTCAGTTCTCATCCTCCTAAATCTCTCCTCACCTTTCAACAGTGTAGATCATTGGCTGCTAGTGGATCATCTGAAGGAGTACTTTGGATTCACTAGCACAGTCATCTGTTGGTTTGAATTCTACCTCAAAGATAGGTCGCAGAGGGTGGTGATGGGGAATTTCTCCTTGTGTCCTCTGTCCCTGACCTTTTGTGTACCCCAGAGGTCAGTTCTATCACTCATGTTGTTTGTTGTGTACATGCTGCCTCATGGAGGATCATTAGATGATACAGTGAGTTTTCACTGCTATGCAGATGATACCCAACTATATACATCTTTTGCACCTGAGATGCCTGATGCAATGGAGGAACAAAATTTGCATCTGGCAGAGACCCAGGATTCAGAAAACAAGAAAAACTGTTGCACACATATTGTTGATTGCTAGCAAATTAAATTTATTAAATAACCACTATGTAGTCACACAGACACACTGGTGAGACTGCCAGAATCCCTATCACTTTGAGGCGCACTGCCTCTTTATAAGGGGTCACGGCAAGCACCTTGAAGTGCTGGGGTTTCTGGAAGTCTCACCAGTGTGTCTGTGTGAGTGCATAATGGTTACTTAATAAATTTAATTTGCTAGCAGTCACGATTTGTGTGTGCTGTTTTTTCTTGTTTTTCTGTATTTTAGCTGAGCCTGAACTCAGCGGCACCATACAGAGCTTGCGAGCGGTCCTGAGTGCTTTGTTTCAGATATAGGATTGGATGACATCTAGTTGACTGATAGTCAACACAGACAAGACTGAAGTACTGATGATCAATCCAGCATGGGGGACTGTGCGGGCTTCTGCTGGGTCCTAAAGGCTGGTAGCCTCCACTAAGGGGAAAAATCTGAGGGTCATTTTGGATGAAGGATTGACACTCAAGGCTCAGATGTCAGCTGTAGTCCTCCATGGATTTTACCATCTAAGAACATCAGCTGGATTAAATCCCAGAACTGGTGAGACTGATACATGTATTCTTGAAATTCAGGCTCGATTACTGTAATGCCATTTGTCTCAGGGTCAGTAGTGGTACTCTGTGGCATCTACAGTTGGTGCAAAATGCCAGGCCAGGTTACTGTTAAGCCATGTCCAAACAGAAAAAGAAATGCTCCAGTAAAACACTAGTGATGGGTAAAAAATACAAGATAGTAAACAAAGAACCCATTACAGTAGTAATACAGCATAAAAATGTCACTCGCAAGTTGCAAAAAATTTGACAATACTTTATTAAATATGATACATTAATGTGTCAGCCATACAAAAAAGTGGACATGTTCTGGTGCGAAATGTTGATTTTTTTTTTTAAATCCCACTTTTTAGTAAGTGTTGCACATTATCATACTTAATGTAGTATTGTCACTTTTTTTTCTCTTTTGCAGTTTGGAGTGAATGACATTTCTTGCTGGATTACTGCTGTTCTGGGTTTTCTTGCTTGTTGTTCTGTTGGGCCTTCCCAGGTCATGGCATGTAACCCTGGTACTTTGTGAACTACACTGTCTGTTGATGAAGTGGCATGTTGCCTTTATGGTTGGATTTATAACTTATGAAGTGCTACACAGGCTGGGCATGGGCTATTTGATAGAGTTTCTGTCTTCTTAACAACCATCCTGTCTTTTTTTCACTGAGCTTTCTGTCAGTACAGAGGGCCAGATTAAAATCTTCAGGGGATTGGGCCTTTTAACTGACCAATCATGTTCTATGGAATTCATTCCCTAGAGCCCTGACGGAGCCCCCCCTCAGTGGAGGCCTTTAAAAAAGATCCCAAAACCAACCTCTTTAAAGGGTATTTTATTCTTTAAAGTTTACAATCAATGGCATGGAATAGAAGTAGTAGTAGACAGCCACTAGCCAAGGTGGAAGGAGAGATAGGCTGGTTGCACACTGTGGGACAGGAAAAATGTATGTGCCAGGAAGTAGGGTGGCATGGGTGCTGGGGGGGTGCATGAGAGTAGGGGGTTATTTACATTATATGGCCTGGGTGGGGGATGAGGTTTCGGGGAGACTTCTGGGCAGTGGGTGGGGAAAGGTGTTTATGTTGATAATTGGGGGTTAGAGGGTACCAGCAGCAGGGTGAGCACCCATCCAACAGTCACTTCAGTGATTTGCATAGAGGGTAATGGTGGCAGTGTTGTGCTCCTGTCCACTGGTCAGGTTAGTGGTTGGGAAGTTATGGGGTACTGACAGTAGGGTTTAGCATCTATCCATTGGTCAGTTTAGTGATGGTGGTTAGGTGGACAAGCACCCAACCACTGGCATCAATAATGTTGGGTGGGCGATTTGCAGTGTTGATATTATCCTAGTATCAACACTATCTTATCAGACAAAGTAAAAAAGTGAATCAGCAATTCTTGGAAAAGGAAGCCAATATTAGGGTAACCCCAACCATGCACTGCATGATCATTTAAACCCCAAACACCACCATGGATTCACCTGGGTTCAATTGAATTTGTGCCCTAATTATAGTTAGTGGTTGCAGTATTTATCTGCCTGTAAACCATGTCCATGAAAACTCGTAACTACCTTAAGCAATAACAGTCAATTAGATACCCAGCTATTACGGAACTCCATAATAGTTGGGTAACCAGTTGATATCGCCAAAATGGTCTTTCTCTTACGTTTTCCTTTTTTCAGATTCAAAATAGTTTGTGAAGTATTCCCAAGTCATATGAATGCCCTTTTTAGATGAAAACACCATCTGTCAGCCAGTATTCTTTTATACACACACTACTTAAAATATCTCCCCTCCTCTCTCTTAAGACAGCACAGTAGTTTACCTCAACTCTGCAGCCTCTCGCATGTCTTTCAACTCTGCAGCTACACATACTCCCTTACTGTCACACTGACACTCTGCACTTACATGCTCTCTCTCTCTCTCTCTCCCTCCACTTCATTTTCAGTAGATGCAGCTTTACAATCTCCATTTATGACTTCCCTAGAAACAGCAAGCAAATTCTGTATAACATTTAACATTACAGCTCTAGTGGACTCAATTAAATGTGTGTCTGTCCTGCAGTTTACATTCCAGTTTTCAATTTTTTTCAGTTTGTGTTCCGCTGTTTCAGATGTTCACGTTCAGATATACACTGATGTTTACGGTTTCAGATGAGACTGATGCCTGATAAGTATAGAACTAAAAAATGTTTTGCAGTTTTACAGCTTTGCTACTTGATGGAAAAAATTCATGTTCACCTCTAAGCTACTTGTTCTGTGCTTTTCAATTAAATGTAATATTTGTCAGAGGGCCAGTCAGGGGAGAAGGATGGAGCATCCCATGGCCTGCTCTCCTTCTCTGGGGAGGAGAAGGTGGGGAGTATGCCCGGTGCATGACAGACCCCTGGCAGAGGCCGAGAATACCACAGCAACTGGCATCAGTGTGTTCTGGGAGGTGGTGCGGACGCCTGATGTCTTTGCACGTCCCCGCCTCCCAGAAAAACATTGAAAAACTCTCTCTGGTCGCTCTGCATGACACTGTCCCGGTGCTTGGTCTCCATAGCTCCTCACCGCTCTGCCACTGACTAAATACCTGCTCCACAAGTGTCACTACAGGCCCCAAACCATGCCCTGGGGGGGCCAGGGAGGCAATGTCAGCTCACCGACACCTTACCCATCGCAGACGGGAAGGTTGTGATGCTGTGGCCCTGCCCTGGGGGTTAAGCCAGGGGAGTACTGATGGCAGAAGGTGGTCATTGGGGAACGAGGCAGGTGCAGGAGTGGGGCAGATGGGAGAGTGACCCAACTGGGGAACAAAAAGTATAGTAAATAAAAAAACAAGCATTTGTCAATGTCGAATGTTTGCTTGCTAGCATTGACATTGTTAGTGTAGGAGTTAGAGAGATGCATAATAGGAATGGCAATGAAGTATTGAACTGAAGCCAACCCCACCACCACCCTGCAGAGACTGACAGGCATTGGGGTGTGCCTTTGGGTCGTCAGGCATAACGGCCACACCATTTCACCACACCCTACCCTGCAGACTCTGACAAGTGTCACAGTGTGCCTTGGGGTCTTTGGGTCTTATATTCACCTCATTCCATAAGGAAATATGGTATTATGGGTGCAGTATAGGAGAATGGGGTGAACTTTGGGGCCAAAGAGTTCAAGGCACACCTTGATGCCTATCACTAGCTGCAGGGTGTGGGTGTGGGTGGAATGGCATGAGCATTACAGGCAGCAATCCCAAGTCACACCCCTGATGCCTGTCAATCTCTATAGGGTGGGGCGTTATGATCGGAAACCCTAATGCCCCAGGTGTTCATTAGTATTTTCACTCCAAATTTTCAACATGGGTTTTTTGTGACCCCCACCTCATAAACTGGGTGACCAAAGTAGTAGATCAGGGAGGGGCTGTGGACATGGTCTACGTAGACTTCAGTAAGGCATTTAACTCAGACCCACACAAAAGATTAATATATAAGTTAGCCAGCCTGGGAGTGGATCCCAAGATGATAGCCTGGGTAAAGAATTGGCTGGAGAATAGGACACAGAGGGTAATAGTAAATGGAGTCCACTCTGAAGAAAGGGGGGTTACTAGTGGGGTGCCGAAGGGTTCAGTATTAGGACTGGTCCTCTTCAATGTCTTTGTAAGTGACATTGCAGAGGGACTGAAAGGAAAAGTATGTCTCTTTGCAGATGACACAAAGATCTGCAACAGAGTTGATGCACAAGGTGGGGTGGAAAGGATGAGAAGGGACTTCTCCGCACCTGGAGTACACTGTGCAGTTCTGGAGACCTTACCTACGTAAGGACATAGACTGGGTAGAGAAGGTTCAGAGGAGGGCAACAAAGATGGTGCATGGATTGCATCACAAGTCCTATGAGGACAGGTTGAAGGCACTGAACATGTACTCACTGGAGGAGAGGAGGGAGAGAGGGGATATGATAGAGACATACAAGTATCTTACAGGGAGAACAGGGCGCAGGAGTGCACTATTTTAAGCGAAAAAAGATGTTCCAGGACTAGAGGCATGGGATGAAGTTGGAGGGAGGATTCAGAGGAAGCGTGAGGAAGAATTTCTTCACAGAACGGGTGGTGGACAAGTGGAACACGATGCCAGAGGAAGTGGTGGGGGCTGAAACAATCATGGGATTTAAGAATGCATGGGATAGACATAAAGGAATTCTGGCGGTCAGGGGTAAGGGGCAACAGACTTCCTGGAAAACATAAACTGAACTTACAAACTTAAATGGGCAGACTGGGTGGGCCATAGGCCCTTATCTGCCGACACTGTCTATGTATCTATGTATCTATGACTTGGCAAGGTTAGAGGAATGGTCAAATGTATGGCAGCTTAGATTTAATGCTAAGAAGTGCAAGGTAATGCACCTGGGAAACAAAAACCCAGGGGAAAATTACACAATGGATGGTGAGATACTAACAACAACAAAAATGGAAAGGGACCTGGGGGTAGTCACATCAGATGACATAAAGGTGGGCAAGCAATGTGGGAGGGCAATAAGGAGGGCTGGAGGGATACTGGGATGCATAGGGAGAGACATCACCAGTAGAAAACAGGAAGTTGTTATCCCTCTGTACAGACAGCTGGTGAGACCCGATCTGGAGTACTGTGTGCAGTTCTGGAGACCCAATCTCCGCAAGAACATAGACAAGATGGAAGCTGTCCAGAGGAGGGCAACTAAAATGGTGCAGGGTCTGCAGGAAGACATATGAAGAGAGACTAAAGGAGCTTAATATGTGTATAGCCTCGAGGAAAGGAGGAGAGGGGGACATGATAGAAACTTTTAAGTACCTCAAGGAATCAACAAAGTCCAAGAGGTAGCATCTTTCAAAAAAAGAGGTGTGCAAGAACAAGGGGCACAATTTGAAAGATGGTGGCTCAGAGGTAATGTAAGGAAGTATTTTTTCAGAGAGGGTTATGGATGCATGGAACGGCCTTCTGGAGGAGTTTGTGGAGTCAAAAACAGTGGTTGAATTCAAGCATGCATGAGACACCCATAAGGCAATTCTAGGGGTTGGGGGTAGAAAGAAGTAGGCTGCTGGTTAACTAAGATCTGCAGCTTATCCATTAGGTAGGGAAATGGGCAGACTGGGTGGGTCAAGCGGTCCTTATCTGCCGTCAAATTCTATGTTTCTATCAGTTTGTTAGCTGAAAGCTGATTTTGCACAGTGACTATGCCATTTGGCACCAGAGGTGCAAAAACACATTTCTAACAGGATGTAAAAAATGACAGCTGTACTGTTTATGGGGAGGTGTAAAGATGGCAATGTTGAAAATCTGGGTTGAAAATATAAAAAAAGTGAAGTCACGAGTGTGCGTAGAAACTGCGCAACACACATCCATAATGTAATTAGTTTGGGGATATTGTACAGCAGATTGTCAACACGGGCATTTTGGGACCTCTGCTCATGAACAGTGTCATTGTGATTTTCTTAATCTGTCTTGAACACTGATTTCCCACAGTGGCCACGCATTTCTGTGCTGGAAGTGCAAAAACACATTTCTGCCAGGATGTGAAAAATGACAGCTGTACTGTTCATAAGGAGGTGTGGAAAATGCCAGTGTTGAAAATCTGGACTGAAAATAGTACAAATTTGTGAACTTACAAGGTTGCATGGAAACTGCACAATGCACGCTCATAAGTCATTTTATGGACTTCTGTCACCAAATTTTCAACACAGCCATTTTAAGACCTTTGCTCATGAACAGTGTTACTGTGATTTTCTGCATCTGTCCCTAACATTGATTTCGCACACCAACGGCGCCATTGGGCACTACATGCACGAAAACACATTTTGGGCAAGATATGAAAAATAACAGCTATACTGCTCATAAGGAGGTGTGGTAAAATGGCAATGTTGAAAATATGGAGTGAAAATGTTAAAAATTTGCTAAGTTATGAGTGTGTGTAGGAACTGCGCAATGCATGCTCGTAAAACAGTCATTTTTGGGAATTTTTTCACCAAATTTTCAACATAGATTTTTGGGGGGCCTACCTCTTGAATTGTGACATTGACATTTCATTACTGTGTCCCAAAAGGTGGTTCCACGCAATGACCGAGAAATCACCTTTCAGGACCGAATAACAAAATGACAGTGACTGAGTTCATGAGGTGAGCCCCAAAAACCACACATTGAAAATCTGGTGAAAACATTAACCCAAAATGGCCTAGCAATGCACCAAAGTTGAAAAAAAAAACATTCATGCCATTATACAGCTTACCAGCATTGCTTCAGTTTGTGGTTGGCTTTGAAGAGTGCAGACATGTTCCCCGGTCCTCTGAAAATCATCGCACTGGACTCCGGATGCAAGCATGGGGTTAGAGGTGTGTGGGGAGGTGGGCATGGGTTGGAGGAGGGGGTAAGGCAATCAATGAGGGACTGTTTTTTGTTTGTAGGTGTGTTTTTTTCTTTTTAGGAAAACGACGCAGGACTTGTGCCATACTGGGGTGGCTCCCAGTGTGGCAGCTGAAAGATTTTTTGGGGGGTTCAGTGGAGCCAATGGGGGATTGGGCACCCCTGTCGGCCATATAGATGTTTGTCATGCTGGGGTGGGCTCCCAGAGTGGCAACTGGAAATCTGTTTTTTTTGGGGGGTGTTGAGTGGAGCTGATGGGGGATTGAACACCCCCATCGCCATTCTTACTTTTGCCATGCTGGGGTGGGCTCCCAGCTTGGCATCTAGAAGTCTGTGGGGGGGCCACGAAGCCGACAGGGGATTGGGCACCCCATCAGTCATACTGTGTGTGGCGGGGGGAGCACAACAGCACACTGGGGTGGGCTCCCAGCATGCTACTTCAGTGTTTGGGGAGGGGGGAAAGTGAAGGGAGCTGTCTATGACAGCTGCGTTCAGGATGCAGTGCTGGGTGTAGGCACTTTGCAAAATGTCGATGTAGGTTTATCACATAATAGCTCAGATGAACACCACATTTATCACATAATATTTGAGTCCATTCCTATTGCATAAATAAATATATATATACAATAGGGGTGAGTGATAAATAAGTGAGATAAAGCAATGTATCATCCACTGCAGTGTGATATTTTTACCCTCTGCTCTACTGTGATGATATCAACCATTTACACACACAGGTCACAAAAGGTCATCAATCTAGGCAGCTTTCCCCCCTCAGCATGCAAGAAACACCTGTGCTGTTACCATAGACACGAATGCAGAACTACTCCAGAGGTCTCACTGCTGCCTACAGCTAACTCAGTGAGCATTACAAAACACACCTATCTATCCCCCCCAACTTCCAGCTCACTACTGTGATACTGTTAGCTTGACTGTAGCCAGAATGCTAAACAGTAAAGCTTCACAGAACAGTCTAAACTACTGCCTGCAGCTAACTCAACTACCACTGAAACACACTCTCACTTGTTCCTCAAACTCTGATTCTCACTCATTACAATTACTGTGATCCTTTCAGCTTGACTGCTGCCAGAATCCTAAAGAGCACAATTTCACAAAACACTCTGCACTCTGCCTGCAACTAACTTAATTATCACTGAAAACAGTATCAGCTGTTCCGACACTCTGCCTCTCAGCCCATTACAATTACTGTGATGCTCTCAGCTTCACTGCAGCCAGACTTCTAAACAATGTAGCCTCACAAAAGTATGTTTCTCACTCCTAACTAAAACAAACTCATGTAGCATTGCAAAACACACTCGTGTGTCTCCCAGAGTTTATAACACTGCCAGCCCATTCAGAAAAGCTCACACACAGAATGCACAAACACATAAACAGGAACAGAACACAAGACAGCATAACAAAACTTTTAAAACTCTTGGCCCTATTGTATATATCGAATACATGATGGGCAGATTGTGTGCTATGGCAAATATTGTCCCTCCTGCAGAGTGAGCTCTGGATATCTCACTCTGCAGGAGTGACAATATGTGCCATATCACACTCATGCCCATCATGTATCCCCTATATAGTAGATATAACATATGCATATGCATATATATCTGTATATATCAACATTGCTCTCTGATGTGCTTGACAGCTTGAACTGCTGATTCATTTCAGTTGCTAAAAAACAAGGGGGAATCATTGTTCACGGTGTCAGAGCTACCTTCTTCTAGTAGTTATAATTTCCCCTCAGAGCACTGCATGGTACATTAGGCATTGGTAAAGATACCCAGTTCATTGTTATTCCATGCAGTGTGACTAAACAAATTGTCTACTCAAATGTACAGGTGTCCAGCCGATAAGGTAACTGCACAAGCAGCATGTTAAGGAAATCTCACTGTTCCCTGCGGAGCTAGCTGTTAAAATGCAAAGACTCCTGATCAGGTATTTCTGTAGCAACGTTTTCAGCCTGTTCTGGAAAAATCAGCCTTCTGCATTATTTGTAAGCTTTAGTGTTTAGGTGTAAAAGTTTTTTTTATTTTTTTATTTTGTAATGCAGGCCTTTGGATTGACTCCCCAAATGATGAGGTTGGCCAGGGCACACTATTCATTTAACTGAAACCTCAACAGACCTATGAGTGGAGGACTATGGTGTTAGTGAACTATGGTACAAATCTTTACTTTAATGGCCCTAATTGCTCCATGTTCCCTCAGGTATGTGAAGTGCGTAACATTCAAACTGTATTTTTGTAAACTAGTTGTTTAGTTAGCAGCTTTGGCAACACAGGGGCAACATATTTGAGTTGACAAGAGACACGGAACCTTGCAGCACTGTGAAAATTAGGGTAGCTGTACAATGGCAGTACAGTACATTTCCTCCAGCTGTCTTTATTGTTGATTGTCATGCAAGCTGTAATTGCAACATTGTGATAGTTGTCTGATGGTGAAATGGTGCTTCTGTTTCACTCCCACATGTGATATGAGATTTGAACCTCCAATCTCCTATTTCGCCATGTATGGCTCATAGTATTGTGATGGCAGAAAGGGTCTGTCTTTTCTGTCCTTCCTGCCCCACAGGAGCGACTATACCCAGTCTGAGTATGGCCATGCACCCAAAATTATCAGTCAGAATGTCACCCTACTCACACAGTGCAACCCTCAGTGTCATTTCCACTCATTAATCTGCATAGTTCTGCTTTTAAAATCTGAACACTGCTAGCTTCTACAGCCTCACTGGGTAGGCTATTCCAAATGTTAACCATCCTCTGTGTGAAGTATTGCTTTCTAACATTCCCTCTTCTTCTGTCTCACCCACCCCCTCAGTTTAAGGATGTGCTGTCTCGTTTTGGTTGTACGCTCAAACATGTGTGTGTATTTCACTCTGTCTATATCCTTTAGTGTTGGAAAACCGCAATTATGTCACCTCTTTCTATGCTAAATAACTTGAGCACAGTATGTCCAATCCCCCCTTGTAGCGTTTATGATTTATTGGATTTTGATTACTGGGTTAGCCCACTGAGACTAGACCTCTCTTTTCGAGGGGTGATCCATGGTTAGTTACAGAAACAAACAGTCAAGCAAATAATTCTGGAGCTCCTACAATAGTAGGAACAACAGACATTATGCAAAGACATTCAGGAGCAGTGACAATAATTACAGCACAGTAACTGCATTAAAACTTGTTTACAGATCTTGCCCTCAGAGCCACTAACCAACTTGATGGTCCTATGCTGGTCTCTCCTAATCTCTTTAATGTCCAACCTGTACTGCAGTAACCAGAACTGGATGCAGTGTTCCAGATGAGAATGAACCATGGCCTTGTACACGTGGAGACCACCTCCCTTAACTTGCTCCTTACCCCTTCCTAATGTCTCCCAGCACTGTATTTGCTATCTTGACTGCAGTAACGCACTGCTTGTCTGTCTTCAGATTACTGCCCACTCTAACCACTAGATTACACTGTCTTCCCTCTTCTGACAATAGCCAGCATTCTTCTGTAGTGCTGATTCCAAAATGGTCAGCTTTTTACACCTTTGCATTCAACTGCAAAATGATGCGTAGCTAGGTGATAAAACAGTCTGGCCTGCATACGTCTCAACCTCACAGCATTAAAAAGAGTAGCATTGGGCTTTAAAATGCACAGCAAAGACTATTTGCACTCCATTTTAAAGACCAATGCTACGCTTTTTACTGCTGTGAGATTGAGAGGTAATTAGAAGTTTAATAACAGTAGGTGCCAAATGTTTAGAGTTAAGGAATGTTTCCATCCATGTAATTTTTATTTTTAACCATTTGTATGTCCAGATCCAGAAATGGTTGTGCCATGATGAGGAAAATCAGCATATCTTAGCAGAGCAAGAGAACATTTGAGAGCGAAATATATAGCGCTATGCAGCAGTCATAGCAGCTGAGATGTATAATGGTGTGTAGTTATGTGAGCAATAAGACACGCTAGGGAGCGTAATTGGGGAAAATTGCACAGCTTGAGTGTTTTGTCAGGCACAAAGTGCTTGTGCTGAGTGCCTTTAAACACACAAGAGCAAAGTGCAATTATTACCCTTAACCACATATCCCTGAATTGTCTTACTGTACTTATAACATCTTGAGAAAAATGTTATGCTGCAAAGTTAACCAGAACCCATGTTTTTATACTTCAAAGTAAGAGAAAATCTATTTTTAATAGTTTGGATCTAAAGTAGTTCCTGATGAGAATGCTTATAAATGTAACACACACCCCTAAAATGTTGGAGCTTGCCTTTACTCCTTCTGCCACCCCAAACTACCTGCCCAAACTGTGTGGCACCATCTGTTTGTTGCTGTCTCTGGCCTTGGGACTACAGGCAGTGTGTGGACCAGAGAAGCATTATTATTGTAGCCTGCCTGGCTGCCTGACTATTCTGTAGTGAAGCTTGGAAAAGAATCATTTTAAGACATGAGCTTGCTACTGTGGGGAAGGATGGAGTTAATATAGATCTCACAGAAACATGGCAAAATACAAAGGGCAGGATTCACAAAACTTTGCCCTGGAGCAAACCTGGTTTTGCATCGAGTTGGTATGCATGAAAGCCCAGTTAGCACTCTCAAACTGGGTTTGCAAGGGGCAAAGTGTGGAGGGGGCTGCAATTCAAATGTGGGGAAGGGGACCTACATATCATCGCTGTCCAATACACAACATAGTTGCTATGTGCAAGGGTCATTTGAGGGGTCCCCATGTGTGGAGCAATTACCACCAACCAAGACCTTGCTTTAATCCCATGCCACTCTAATGGTTGGTGGAGGTTCTGTGGCACCCCAGCCATACCACGATTGCCAGCCAGATTGTAAAACTGGAAGTATTCCCTAGTGCTAGTGGTCCCCCCACCATCACTGATTGAAAATCATTGGACAGATAGAGAATATTAATATCCCTGGTGGTAGTGCCCCTCCCGTAATTGCCAATCATTGGACAGATAGAAAAAATGAATTTCCCTGGTGGTGGTGGTGGTCTCCCAGCTGATCACTGGTCCGGTTGTCAGAAAAGACTTATTCTTGGTAGCAAGTTTTCCCTACCCCCAATCCTGTACCTGACCTGTAAATCAGTGTCCCTGGTGGCTAGTGGTCCCTCCCCCCACCTGATTCCATGCCCAAGTAATAAAATATGAGTCTCCCTGGCATCCAGTGATTCCACCCCTGTCCGATCCTCATTCCCACAATGGTATATGCCACTTGGGTAGACAACCCCCCCCCCATGATAGCCAGCCTGATGTGCAGGAAGAACCTTTTCCTGATGTCTAGTGGACCATCCTCCCATCCCAGTAGTAATGTTCCACTACTCACTACCCCATCACGTGCTGGGCTGGTGACCCGGCACAGCCCTCCTCTCACCACTGGCTGGCCGCTGACTGAGCTGTCAATGAGCATGTACTGTATACAGTTCACATTCATTAAGGTTGTCAGTCAATTAGTGCATACTGTATACAGTACACGCTCATTGACAGCTCAGTCGGTGGCTATCTGTGGTGGAGAGAGAAGAGCTGTGTTAATTCACCAGCTCGGGATCAGAGATGAGGTGGAAAAGCATTACCAGCTGGGGGGTCTGGGGTGGGATCCACTAGACATCAGGGAAAGGTTCTTCCTGCACATTAGGCCGGCGATCGTGGGCAGGGGATTGTCTACCTGGCTGGCATCCACTGCTGTGGAAACAGGGATAAGACAGGGGTGGGACCACTGGACACCAGACAGTCTCATATTTTATTACTTGGGCATGGGATCAGGTAGGGAGAGGGACCTCTAGCCACCAGAGACACCGATTCATAGGTAAGGCACAGGATCGGCTGGGTGGAGGGACTACTAGCCACCAAGGATACATCTTTTATGACATCTGGGCCAGCTATCAGTGGGGAAGGACCACTACCACCAGGGAAATTAATATTCTCAATCTGTCCATTGATCAGCGATCATCGTGGTGGGACCACTAGGACACCAGGGAAATGTGTTTTTGTTTACTTGGGCCGATGATCACATGGGAGGAAGGGGAGACACTGGCACCAGGTTGACTTCTGCATTTGGACTCAGGCACTCAGGCCAGAAATCGGCAGGGAAGGTGTGCTAAACTTTGGTGCTGCCTATGTAAATGGGACAATAATGAGCATACAAATGGCCGCATAATGCCTTGCATGCCCTGTGAGCTCATTTACATGACTGCTTCTGTGAATTCCAAATAGCGCTCAGGCACTATGCATTGGGGAGTCATACTCCTGGCTGTATGTGGGGTGGCACTGGTGGTGTTAGCAGTAATGGGGTTAGCACTGACTCCACCTAGCCCGGTTCACAGTCGTATAGTGCAGGTGCATTATCTGACTGTGAATAGCAACATTTGACAACTGGGCAACCGCAAAGCACAACACAAATGTTTGCACTGTGCTTTGCAATTATTTGTGACTCTAGTCCCAGATGCTATATCAAATGATTTTCCACGGATGGATATACCTCAAAGGTCAGGGTCTCCATAACTTGAAAGGGCATATTGAGTTGACCACTGACAGTGTGTAATGTTTCTAGATGAATGACAGACCTTTATGTTAGTCAGATTGCTGCCCTTGTCCAGAGAAAGTCAGAGGGCAGATCCAGGACTAGGCAGTCAGCAGTGAGCTCCCACAGTGTGAGGAGGGCGTTGTTCCTGGCTAAGGTCACTGAGGGAAGCCTGCCTGGAGATTCAACAGCCACTCAGCAGGAGGTGACTTTGAGGTTTCTACAACCTGTACAGTACAGAGGCCGAACTGTGTGTTTGTTGATTGTGTCAGAGTGACACCTTTTTAGAGAAAGAGACTATTCCTGTCTTTCCTGTGAAAAGAGGTAAAAGCATGCTGTTTCAGTAACTGTGTCACAACTACCAGCCAGCAGTGTGGACTGAGACTGTGTGTGCGTACTGCTTTATGAAATCCTGCATCCAGACTGCTGACAGTTGGGGACACTGGTGATCAGTGCTACCGCTAGGTGATGGCTAGCATACCACTCTAGGGTCCAGAAGCCTAGGTGCATGTGCGTATGTGTGTGTGTGTGTGTGAGTGTGTTTGTGTATGGTGTGTGACCGCTGATCCCTAAACTGAGCTGTCCCACAGAAGAGAAGGTGAGAGAAGCCAGAGAGGTCCAGATGACTGTCAGAGCAAAAAGCTTGATTCCAGCCCAGAAGCACCTGCCAGCATCACTGGGCTGACCTCTCTCCCAACAACACAGCTGATTAATGGTTCAGGAGAACCTGCAGCTGCAGAGAGGAGGAAGAAAAGCAGTCCAAGTTTTTTTTTTCCAGTTGTTTAACCAGGTGAGACACACTAAGCTGAAAGCTTGTTTACAGGTGCAACCTTGAAGCACAGGGAAGTTAAGTGACTTGCTCAGGGTCACACAGTATGCAAGTGCCAGGGAAGCTGGTAACACCAGAACTGTGAGCACTCTAAGGGCCTGTGCTGCCCACCACTAGGGTTTTGCATAAGTTTGCCACCAAAACTAGAGCTTTGGCCATCATTTCAGGAACTACAAATGGCTCCTTTAAGGTTTGCTATCTAAGCAATTGCATGGCTTATGGGGTTTGGGCTTAAAAGTGTTTATTCTGTTTTAGAGCACACCACTGCTGCCCAGCCAGCTACAACATCATCAGGCCTGCACTGTTTCTCAGGCTGGGTACCCTGTGAAGCACAGGGAGCTCCTTATAATATTTAAAAGGGGGTTAAACTGGTAGCAGTGAGAAGTGGGTAATTTCCCCAGTACAAGTAGGCTGGTAATTCAAAAGGTTACTTAGAAACATAAAAACATAGAAGTTGTCAACAGATAAGGACATCCTGGCACACCCAGTCTGCCCTACTTTCTCTACCTACAGTGCCATTGCAGACCCTACTTGGTCTCTGGGTTTTACCACCCGCCTTGCTTCTAATATCCCCTTGTGTCTATCCCATGCATTCATGAATCCTGCAACCATTTTAGCCCCCACTACCTCTGCTGGAAGGCAGTTCCATACAACCCTCTCAGTGAAGAAGTGCTTCATCACATTTTTTCTGAGCATCTTCCCTCCAGCTTCATAATGTGACCTCTTATCCTCGAACATCCTTTTCTTTGGAAAATGCTACCTTCCTGCACCTTGTTTATACCTGTGAGGTATTTACTGTAGAACTAGAAATATGTGCGTAAAGTTTATATCGCACTCTGAAGACTAGTCACCTGATCGCGCATATATAATATCACATGATGGGGTCTCTGATTGCATCAATGTAACTCTGTTTTATTTCTACAATACCAATTGACTTGAAGGATATCTCTCATCAATCGGCTTAATTCACCTCGAAGAGCGGGTAACAAGTCAATTTCTCAGCCCTACAGCCCTACAATGTGGATGCTGATGTTCTGTCAGTCACAGCTGGCATCTCAAATCTGATGGCAGAGGCTGTTACAAAGGAGCTAGCTGCTGCCTCTCCACCTGCCAAGAAACATCTGTCCCACTATGTGGTTTATCCGCCTGAAGTCAGATTTAAAATCGGAAAATATTCTGCTGAACATGGTGTAATGAATGCCGTTCAGTATTATGAAGGAAAGTATCACCAGAAAATAAATGAAAGTACAATGCAAACATTTAAGAGGGATTATAAACTAAAGTTGACAGAAACACCAGAGCCTGACAAACATGTCAAAGAGCTCCCAATAAAACCCAGACAATGTCCCCGTCTACTCATGGCAGACCTTGAGCATGAATTAAAAAAATCTTGTGAAGGCTTTGCGGGTAGAAGGTGGGGTAATTAATGGCAGGCTCTTGATTGCCATTGCAACTGGTATTGTGAAGGACAAAAGCCCTGAATTACTTTTAGAAAATGGGGGAAGTTTGACTTTTTCATGGCAGTGGTCATGGCTATTCCTCAACCAAATGGGCTTCAGTAAGAGGAACAGCACCAAGGCCACACAGAAAACAGCCACTGATTTTGATGCTTTGAAAAAAGCTTTCTTGGACAGAATTGCCACTGCTGCCTGTCAAGAGCTAATCCCACCAGGGCTAGTTCTAAATATTGTCAAAACAGGTGTCAACCTTGTGCCATACTAGGAGTGAACAATGGACGTGGTGGGTAACAAGCAAGTTGAAGTGGCAGGTCTGGGTGATAAACAGCAGATTACTGTTGCCCTCTGTTGCACTTTGTCTGGTCACTACCTCCGCCCTCAGATCATCTACACTGGCAAGACTGACCAGTGCCACCCTTTATACAAATTCCCATTCGATTGGCAGGTTACTCATACCAAAAACCATCGGGCCAACTCACAAACAACTGTGCAGTACATCGGAGGAGTAATCGTTCCCTGTGTGCAATACATAAAAACAAAACTTCAGCTGCCGACTGTTCAGAGGACCCTTCTAATACTGGATTTATTCTGTGGCCACACTACACCGTATGTCATCCTGTACAGACCTTCTTCAACCGCTCGACATTTCAGTGAATAAGATTGTAAATGATGAATTAAAGCTTCAATTCACTGAGTGGTATGCAGATGAGGTGGCGGCTAAAATGACACAATGTGAGCCTGCAACCAAATTTAACACTGACCTCTGTACAACCAGTCTAAAAAACAGACATGCACAATGGTTGGTGGCCAGCATTTCCAAACTTTCAGCTCGGTCCAAGGACTGCAAAAAGGACTTCAAGCAAGCTGGAATCCTATGCGCACACTCTGATTGCCTGAATGGTAATCCTTTTGTTACTGTGTTACACCTAAACTGTGTCTACAATCATACTGAATTTTGATTTCTTTTACAGATGATGCTACAGAAGATGAATAAACTGAGAATAAACAGAGAGAAGCTGTATGAGCCCCGCAGAGCATACATGGAATTGTGCAAAATCTAGAATCGAACTTGGATTTATTTTGTTTTTGGTTTTTGCTTCTGCACCCAACAGTTATAAATAAAGGGCCGGATATTCAAACTGCGCTATTTTGTGGCGCAAGCCCTTGCGCTGCACAAAATAGTTGCGCAGGGGTGTGGCCGGAGCATATTCAAAGGAGTTGCGCTATTGAGCAACTCCTTTGAATATCACCCCCCCGCCACAGCCACTGTGCATGGCACAGTGGAACTTGCGCCACCGCAAGTGGTCAGAGTGGAGCATTCAACATGTGGTGGCGGGGGGGAGCAGGGTGGTGGGGCTTCATGGGTGGGGGACACTAGATCAGCAGGGATATGGTCTTGGGGTGGGGTGTGTGCAACATAATGCAGCCAGCGATCGGGCTTATCGGTCCACTGAACCACCAGGGATCGTTCTGGGGGGTTAAACTTCTTCAGCCTGCGATCGGGCTTATCGGTCCACTGGACCACTAGGGATACGTTCTGGGGGTTTAAACTCTCAGCCCGCGATCAGGCTTATCGGTCCACTGGACCACCAGGGATATGTTCTGGGGGGTTCAAAACTCTTCAGCCCGCGATCAGGCTAGTGGTCCACTGGACCACCAGGGATATGTTCGAGGGGAACACTTTGCTGCCAGCGATCGGGCTGGTGGGGGTGATTTAAGCTTATGCCCATGATCGGGCCAGTCGGGAGAGGACTTTTCTGCTTTTGCCCTGCGATTGGGCCAGTTAGGGGGTGAGGGATTTTTACACTTTTGCCAGCTGATGAGGCTGCAGGGGGCTGGGGAGTAGATTGAGGGCCAGCCACAGGTGGCAGCTGCTGTGTTGCACCCTGCAATGCAGCAGCTCACCTGTGGGTGGCCTCGACTTACTCCTTTTTTGGCTCAAAGTTGTGCAGGGCGCGGGTTGGGGAGTTGCGCCTGCACAACTCTGCACAGCCTGGCTGAATATCGTGCTGTGCAGTTTATGCATGGTTCCTCCCCCTCCAGTTCAGCATGCATTCATTTGCATTGCGCTGTTGCTCAGCATGTTTTTAGTGGCACAACTGACTCCTGCTGAATATCATAGAATGGTGCAATTTCGGACTTGCGCAGGTGCAACCCTATTGCGCATGGCGCAACCCTTTTGAATATCCCACCCCAAGTGTTTGCTTCACCTTCCTGTTTGTCTTTCTTTGTTTTACTGTATATACAACTTGTTACACATGAAACAAATGAATTATGAGCAAAAGGGTTTTCACCGGTAATGCAGAAGTAAAACTGACCGATCACGTGGTTCTCAACAACGAATCCAGTGAATGGGTTCAGTCCCTCCCACATTGGTGGCGGTGTGCCTAGAATTACATGGAAGGTTAGCGCAAAGGACAATATACAGTACTGTTTATTACAGTAAATGGATAGCAAAGTTTAAATTCAGTCCTTTTAATGTACTGTACTTAGTACAGTACTGATTTGGTATGCGGGCTCGAGTGGTAGAAGTTGTGGCGTGGTGGCGTGATGTTGCGGCATCGACTTGGAGCACATCTCACAGTAACTAGCTATAGAATGGACAGGTAAGCATTTAATTGTAGCACTTTATGATGCTTTATGGTATGCTGGTGGGGTAGTGATGTAGTGGTGATGGATATGGTGATGGCAAAGACAAGCAGAGACAAGGCTATTTTCACCCATTAATCTTCGCTGTAAAACTAATTTCACTGAACAACACTCTTCAGCGAATATAGTGAAATTATTTTTACAGTGAAGATTTCCTGTTCTACAGTAAATGTTTCTATCCTATCCCTCCTTTCCCTCCTTTCCTCTAGGAAGTATATATTTAATTCCTTAAGCCTTTCTTCATAGGGCTTCTGATGCAGACCCTGCACAAGTTTGGTTGCCCTCCTTTGTACTGTCTCCACCCTTTCTATGTCCTTTTGGAGAGGATGGGGCCTTCACAGCTGGACACAGTATTCTAGGTGGGGTCTCACTAGGGATCTATACAGGGGTATAACTAACGCCCTCTTTCTGCTGGTGATATCTCTGCCTATGCATCCCAGCATCGCAGTTGCCTTCCCTACAGCCTCGTCACACTGTTTAGCATCCTTCAGATCATCAGATGATTATATACAGGTCCCTTTCCTGTTTTGTGACTGCCAATACCTCTCCTCCCGGTTGGTACATTGCCCCCATGTTTCTGTGCCCCAAGTGCATGGTTTTGTACTTTTTTGCATTGCAACCCACCTTCCAAACCCATGACCCTTCTTCTAGCTTTTTTAGATCATCCCTCATTCTTTCCACCCCTCCCAGTGTGTCTACTCTGTTGCAGATTTTTGTGTCATCTGAGAACAAGCATATATTTCCTTTCAACCCTTCTGCAATGTTGCTAATAAAGACACTGAAGAGGACTGGATCTAGTACTGACCCTTGTGGCACCCCATTGGTCACTTTGCCTTCTCCAGAGTGGATGCCATTAACCACCACCCTCTGACTCTTATTGCCTAGCCAACTGTCTACCCATTTTACTAATTTGGACCTACTCCTAGGCTACCCAGCTTGCTCACCAGTCTTCTATGTGTAACAGTGTCAAAGGCCTTACTGAAATCCAGGTAGGCCACATTTGCTGCTCCTCCCTGATCCACTTCCATGGTCATCCTGATGTTCTGCCTGAACTGCGGCTGGGATCCCCTGAGACTCCCATGGATTGTCCCCCATGGTAAGGTCAGGCAGGGGAGAATCATCCTCCCCCACATGAAGACACATATCCCATGTTGGGGGCTAACAGTAGGGTGGCAGCATGGGGCAGAGGCCGGCAGACAGGACTTCATACATCCCAAGCTTACCATTTTATGTTTTCTCCCCTTAGCTGGAGCAGCATGGGTTATGCATATGTGTGGAGGTTCACATGCATCCAGGATCCCATGACTCCTCCTCCCCCGACTATTGTCTACCACTTGTGCATGCCATTTGCACTGCCACCAGGCCTCCAACTGGTATCAGCAAAGAGCCAAGTTGACCCAGCAGCCCAATCCAGGAGAGGAGAGCTGCCTGACAGCCACTCACTCCACTTTCAGCCCCCACCACAGCTGACCCCCGGGGACCCAAGCTCATTCCCAAACATGGGTCACTGGCATAGTGAGAGGTAACATATTTGGTCCTGTATTTATAGTTCATGAGTTCTAACCAAAAGAGTTTGCATTCCTTGATCCCTTTTGACTATTTCCCAATAAATAGTTCAGTGCTATTTTTTAATTTTGTCCCATGAGCACATTATTAGTAATAAGTCATTAATTGCCATTTTGTTGATTTTAAGTTTGCACTGTGATTTTTTCATGTGTAGGGGGACACCGTGGTGAGGTGGGGAGGTACTGCATCCCATAGAGTTGCACCACTCAGACACCAGGCCCACTTAAATTTAACTCTGAGTGGCGGCCCTGTGCAAAATGAAAATATCTGGATAACAATCCCCCAATCAAGAAAATAATAACCTGGGCCCCCCAACCTTGTTTAAGATTACATGGCAGGGAGAGTAACCGCAACCTCCATGGTGATCCATTACATAAACTAGAATATAACCTTTTTTACACAATATTTTTTATTTCATTCATCATTTCCTTATAAGTTCAGTTGTCACTGATTGCAAGTGTGTAGGGGGGAGGAATTTTGTTTCCTTGTTATGGCCAGCATATGCTGCTTCTAGCATAGTTTATAGGCCAGTGTACTAATTCTTTAATGTGGTGCCTGTAATAAGACTGGCATGGAGAAAATCTTTTGTTTTATTTATTGAAATGTTTCACCAGGAAGGCACACTGAACAAAAAGTTGCTCATCTCCTGGTGCTACCTGGGGGGAAAGGAACTGGGAGAACACATAGTATGAAAATATAGAACAGTCACAACAGTATGCAATACATAATACAGCAAGAGGTAGGAATACAGGTAATCAATGCATAGTACACACATGGAAGGAATACAGCATACAAAATACATCTGGTTAACAAATTAATAGGACATTTAAAAGTGCAATTTCTATGTACTTAAGTGCAGCAAGTTACCATCAAAATGTGTCCCTCCTTGGTGGTGGAGAGCAAAAGAGAGTGAGACTAGCGAGGCTTAAGATTGAGGGAAACAGGTACAGTTAGGGGAGAGGAAGTTTAGGAGGGCAGATGAGAGGGAGTTTGAGGAGGAGGAGTGGTGAATTTCCTGGGGAAGGGCATTCCAAATTTTAGGGAAATGGTTAAAAAAGAGCAGCTTGTTCTGCGAGAGCAGAGCAGCGAGGGATCAGGAAGGTACGAGAGTCAGTGGATCTTAAGGAGTGAACTGGGGGCAAGGGTAGAGAGAGTGGAGGATGAGTATGAAGGGAGCAAACCTAGCCAGTATTTACAGATAAATTTGGCTCAGTGGGAGAGGTGCCTATTAGCAAGTGAAGGGAAGGACAGAGAGTGATAGAGAATGCAGTAGTAGGTGCAAACAGGAGAGTCCAGGGCAAAGTGGCAGAAAGAATTGAAAAGTGGGTCCAATCTGGCTAAGGTGGATTTGGGAGCGGCACTGTAGACTATGTCACAATATTCAAAAATAGGGAGAATCATCTTTTGGACAATCTCATGCCTGGCCATAAGAAGGATGCAATTATGATTCCAGTATAGGGCGACACGCTTGGGGCGCAGTTTTTTTCAGGATAGCGTCGATATGTCCAAAGAAGTTGAGGTGCTGATCCAGACAGACCTCAAGGTATCTAAATGAGGAAGTGTCCTCTAGTGTAGTCCCATCCAGGGTGTGGAAAGCGGGCAGGGCAAGGAGCCTAGCAAGTCTCTGCCTAGTGCCAAAGGTCATGGAGATTGTTTTTTTGGCATTCAGAAAGAGTTGATGGGAGGTGAGCCAGTGTTGAATCTTCTTGAAGTCAAGCTGTAGTCTGGCTTCCACATCAGAAGGGGATTTGCTGGAGGTGAACAACACAGTATCGTCAGCATACATGTGTATGGAGGAGGAGGAGGAGCAGACTGATGGTAAGTCATTTAGAAAAATGGAGAAAAGAAGAGGGCCCAACACTGAGCCCTGGGGAACTCCAGTGTGGATTAGGTGAGGAGGAGAACTGGAGCCTTCTACTTTAATTGACTGTGTCTGCCCTATGAGATAGGACTTAAACCAGTTAGTGGCAGCTAGTGAGAGGCCAGCAGATGAGAAAGATTGGAGATGTAGGGTGTGAGAAACAGTGTCAAATGCTTTGGCAATGTTGACAAAGATGGCAGAGGTGATCAAGACATTGTCCATGCCCATAAGGACTGAATCAGTGAGCCTGAGTAGGGAGGTTGTGGTGAAGTGGTTTTTCCTAAAACTAGACTAGAAAAGGATGACAAAATTAGAGTCAGAGAGAAAAGAGGAGAGTTGGGAGAGAACGAGATCTTCTTGTGGTTTGGTAAGAGTTGGGAGTAGCGAGATAGGGTAATAGTTCCCCTTGGAGGTACAGTCACCAACCTTAGGAAGGGGGGGAGGAAGAAGAAGAGTGTGCTTCCAGGGAGTAGGGACCTCAGCAGTCTTGAAGGAGAGGTTAAGGATTACTGAAAGAGGGTAGGCAATAGCAGAGGCTGAGAGATAGAGAAGCTTGGAGTAAAGTTCATTGGGAGAACTGCCTTTGGATGAGTTAATAGACATTAGGGCAGTAGGGTGTCAGCAGGCGAGACTGAGGAAAATGAGAAAGGATTATAATGAGGAGTATGCCAGAGGTCACTGATGTCCTTTTGGAGGGGGATGTCGAGTTGGAGGAGTTGGGTAGAGAGGCTAGAAGAGTCAGAGCACAAGATGTGAAATAGGAATTAAATTCCTCTACTACTGAAGCATGATCTGCTATAAGAGAATTGTTTATTTTAAGGACAGGGGATGGGGCGAGAGAGGGGGATGAGAAAAGGGAGTGGACGCCCTTCCAGAATTTGGAAGGAGAGTTTAAATTACTGTGAAAAGTGGAGTTGAAATACTTGGCCTTTGCTAGTCTAGTTGCTTTGGTACACACGTTGCAAAGTTTACAGTATGTGAAAAAGTCGCTTGGTAAGTTAGTGGCTTTATGCTTCCTCCATGATTGATCATGAGCTCTAATACAGGCCAATAATTCAGGGGCGACCAAGGGGACATGGTTGCCTCTAACTCTAGTGCACTTGAGGGGGGCATAATGATTCCATATGGTGAGGAATTTTGTTTTGAAATAGACAAGGGCCATGTCTACCAGTGGAGCAGAGGTTAACGGAGTCCAGTCAGTATTTGCTAAATCATGAAGGAGTGGGGTTAGGTTGAAGGGTTTGTAAAGTGTGTCAGTAGTATTTTATGTTGAGGTTTGAGCCTATGGACATTCCTAACCAGGTAGATCAGGTGGTGGTTGATTAAAGCATCAGGTAGGATGCCTGATTGGATGACACGCTGCGGAGGGGGAGGTGAGGGCCAAGTCAAGCAAGGTGTGATTATGGGTTTTAGTGCTCAGGCATGTGGATTCTCTGATAAGTTGAGTTAGATTTTGGGAAGCTATGGAGTCACATATTTTTTTTGAGAGGGTGACAACCAATTTATGTTGAGATTCCCCAAGAGGAACAGTTTGCCAGATTGTGAGTGTGAGACAATAAGTGTAATGAGGTCGGTGGCCATGGAAAAGGGGAGGTCGTGATAGCAATAGATACCAGCAACAGAGATAGGAATGCAGAAGGGTAGCGATATCAGAATGATCAATGACTCATAATTAGCTGGTAGGGAGGAGAAAAGCGTAATAGCATATTGCAGGGCAGAGAAGATATGCATAACCATACCACCACCTTTGCTAGATTGGTCTTGTCTGGCCAAGGAGTAACCAGGTATAGAGATGGCGTGGTCAGATATCTTGTTGTTGAGCCTGGTTTTGGTGAGGATTAGAATGTCAGGAGACAGTGAGATAGCATAGTTTGAAGTAGATCTATCTTAGGCAGCAAGCTACATATATTTAGGTGAAGCAGCATAAAGATCAATGGCAACCATTTTACACATTGTGAATTCAAGTTCCTGTCTCATGAGTAGTGTTTCTTGAAAATGTCATGCTAGTTGGTTTTGTGGATTTCTTTAAATCAGCATTTGTTAACTTGTTCTGCACTAACTGGAAACAGTGAGGCTGTTTCTGTCCCTCTGACTGAGCCTTGGAGAGTGATGACATCCTATTGGACTAAGCTACAGCTTCAGCAGTGTAAGTACCTGCTTGACTGAAGAACTGAAGAGCTGTTAATGTCCTATTTAGAGCAATCTGTGAGTTAATTGCTTGCTGTCCACTAACTCAGTCTCTGATATTTGTTCAGATGAATTAGCTGAAAATCCACATTTTGTTCTTCTAAGAAGTTGATCATTTAAATGTCAGTGCTGAATTGATGTGGTATGCTTTCAGAAATCAGCTAATCTGTATCATGGCTGCTGCCAGTTCTTTCTCATCAAAACTTTGTGTTTTTCTAGCTATACAACACTGGGTTGTTTATTTAATGGATAGAAAATAAATCTGAAGTTTGTTAATTCACACAAGTAGTTTGTCTTTGATGTAGCCTCAACAAATAGGTTCATGTAAGAACATTTTTTTCCTGTCAGACTGACAAACAGGTGCCTGCCACACACTGATATTTCAGGCACATGTATTATATGAATGCACAAATTTCAGTTTGTTGATGGTTTCTGTGTGAAAAAATATAATGTATAACTAGAAACAGTATATAGCATCCTGATACCCCCTGTTTCCTGCTGCTAGCTTCTGGCAGAAAAGAATCTTGCTTTCAGATCAAGAAACAGCTGACTAAAAGCTATAGCTTTTCTTACTGATAAAACATTTCTATCTCAGCAGAAGTCAGTGCCTGTTGGGATTAAGCAAACATATACTTTATTAGAAGCAGAGGGGTCTCATTTAGGATATAAAAAAAAAGAAAGTGTGTGTTTCTGTTTTTGGGAAGGGGACTGTATCAACTTAGTTTGCTAAATCAGGAGCAGAGGAGATAAGTTAATTGGGGGTGTGGCTTGAGCAGTAAAAAAGCAGGTGTCTCCAATTACAGCTTCCTGCTGCTAGCTTCTGGCAGAAAATAATTTTGTTTTCAGAGCAAGAAACAGCTGACTAAAAGCTACAGCTTTTCTTACTACTTGCCATCCGTCCCACCCTAAATCAGTTCTACTTTTATAGCCACTGGATTTGACTGACAACAGGAACTTCCTGTTTGGCAGTAGGAAGGGAAGGATCACTGAGACACATTCGTTTCATCAACCTTGAAGAAAAAAATAGCTCTTTCTCCCCCCCAGCTGCTTTAGGTATGAGTCCGAGCAAGGAAGAAGGAGACTAGTGAAGAATACAGGAAGTTCCTGTCCCAGAACAGAAAGGATGAGAGGTGTAAAGGTACATAGGCAGTAGAAAAGCAGGTGGAAAAATACATTAAGTGAGGAGAGAGTAAGCATACAAAGCAACAGGAGAGGGGACACAAAATAAGACATGATGGGAGTGGTGCAGTGCAGTGGCTGTGGGGTGGCAGTGTTCCAGGAGACATTCTGGAGGTTGCAGTGCTGCCCTATTTGCAGGTACCTCTCTGGTCTGAGGGAGGAGGTTGCCCTTCTCCAGGCTGACCTGGCTCAGATTCATGAAACCTCCTCCCCCATCCAGGGACCACTAGGGCCACTGCTGCTACCTCAGAGATTGCCAAGAAAGAGGAGTGGTTAGACCATGGTGGGCTCAGGGAGGGAGAGGGTGGTGGAACAGAGGTGCATTTCTCCAGCTGTTCCTCTCCACAATTCATATGCTTTTCTGACAAAGAGTGGTTCCTCTATGGAGGCACCTGCAGTGGAGACCAAGGAGGATGCTGGTAACCTCCACAAAGGAGACCCACAGGAGGGTGGCAAAAGACCCCACAGGTGAAGGAAACAACTTTTGGTGGGGGACTCAATCATTAGGGGGGTAGAAGTGGGGGAGGAAGGAGAGAGAAAGATAACATGCCTGGCTGGTGCCATGGCTTGGAGGGACAGGAAGCGAATCCTCAGGATTGCAGGAGCAGCTGCACGAGGGCAGGAGCTGGATGTCATTGTCCACCTAGGGACAGATGACCTGGCTAGGAATGTGATCAGAGCAGTGCAAGAGGAGTTTGTAGAGTTGGGAAGGGGCCTTAGACAAGTAGCACATACGGTAACCTTCTCAGAGGTGCTGCCTGTCAGTGGCAAGGGTGATGCTAGGGTACTCTGCAACATGGGATTCAATGAATGGTTGAAAAACTGGTATGGAGCTCAGGGTTTTGGCTTCACTGGGGACTGGAGGGCCACCTGGAGGGATACAGACCTATACTGGCACAATGGTCTGCATCTGTCTGGGGGGGAAACTAGGATCCTAGTTGATAGGTTTAAATGCTTCATTAGCAAGCATTTAAATTAGCTAAGGGGGGAGGCACTGAAAAGGAGCAGGGACATCCCAGCCTCCCACCGCAAAACACAATAGTTAGAGAGGTAAACACCAAGGTAGAGAAGTCATTAGGGAGCAGGATGGGGGTAAATGCAAAAAAGGTAAAGGCAGTAAGGACATGGATGAGGCTAAAAGGGGTAAGGCCATCCAAAAATGGAGGGTGATGAGTGTCAATGCCCATAGTCTGTGTAACAAGCTCCCTGAACTAGTGGCCTTGATGGAAGAGAGATGCCTGGATTTTGTGGCTGTCACTGAAATATGGTACACAGAGAACCATGACTGTGATGTCAATATACCAGGATACACAATCTACAGGAGGGACAGAGAGGGTAAAAGAGGAGGAGGAGCTCTCTATGTAACAGAAGGGATTAAAGCAACAGAACTAAAGAGTAAACAGGGAAAAGATGAGGCACTATGAGTTACCCTGGAGACAGGAAATGGCACCACAATCTGCATGGGGGTTGTGTACAGAACCCCATCTCAGGGTGAGGGAATGGACAAGGAAATGATAGAAGGAATCCTTAGAATGGCAGAAAAAGGGGAGATGTTGTTGATGGGGGACCTGAATATGCCAGATGTTAACTGAAGCACCTTTACTTCAGGCACATCCAAGAGCAGGGTCATTCTTGATGCCCTACAAGGGGCATGCCTCAGACAGCTAGTGCTGGAACTCACTCAGGAGTGAGCAATCTTAGACCTAGCACTCTCAAACGGGGACAGAGAAAGGATTTCAGATTTAGAAGTGGGTAGCCATCTGGGAACAAGCGACCACCAAACCATGTGGTTCACGATAAACACAGCCATGGAGTCAAGCCATAGAAAAGCAAGAGTATTGGACTTTAGGAGGGCTGACCTTGAAAAAATGAGATAGTGCCTCAGAAAAGCACTAGCAAACAGGCAAAAAGGAGGGGTGGAGGAACAATGGGGAGTAATCAAAACAGCCATCACAGAGGCAACAAGTCTTTGTGTGAAGCGAATCAATAAAACAAAATGAAGGAAAAAAACCTATGGTTCTCAAAAGAGGTGGCTGGGAAGGTTAAGGAGAAAAGGACAGCATTCAGGAAATATAAGGAAACACAGAAGGAGCAGGACAGAGAACTTTATCAGTTAAAGCAGAAGGAGGCAGGGAAAGCAGTCAGAATAGCAAAGGCCCAAATCAAGGAAAAGATAGCCAACTCTGTAAAGAAGGAGGATAAAACCTTTTATAGGTACATTAGGGAGTGAAGAAAGACAAAGGGAAAATACTGAGGCTTAATAAAGGGGAGGAAATGTGGGCAGAGGGTGACAGTGAAAAGCAGGGATACTGAATGAATATTTCTGCTCAGTATTCTCAACGGATGAGGAATGGAAGGTACCTAAACCAAACAAGAGAAACACTCTGGATAGGGGGGTCAATACCAGTCCATTCACTGAAGAAAAGGTTCTGAAAGAACTCTTGAAACTGAGGGTGGACAAAGCAATGGGGCCTGATGGGATTCACTCCAGAATTCTAAAAGAAATAAGGGTTGAACTGCTGACACCACTGACTACTCTCTTTAACAGATCATTGGAGGATGGGGTGGTAAATGAGGACTGGAGGAGGGTGGATGTGATTCCACTTCACAAAAGTGGGAACAGGGCAGAAGCAGGAAACTACATACCAGTTAGTTTGACCTAAGTGGTAGGGGAAATGATGGAATCACTTCTGAAGGAAAGAATTGTTGAGTACCTAGAGACCAGTGGGACACAAGACCCATGGCAGCATGGATTCACAGTGGCAAGGCCGTGTCAGACGAATCTAATAGATTTCTTTGACTGGGTGACCACAGTAGTGGACCGGGGGAGCTGTGGCCATGGGCTACATAGATTTTAGCAAGACATCTGACACAGTCCCACACAAAAGATTAATATACAAGCTAGCCAGCCTTGGAGTGGGTCCCAAGGTGGCAGCCTGGATAAAAAATTGGCTGGACAACAGGATACAAAGGGTAGTAGTAAATGGAGTCCACAGTGAAGAAAGGAGAGTAACTGGTGGGGTACCAGAGGGTTCAGTACTAGGGCCGGTCCTCTTTAAAGTCTTTATAAGTGACATTGCAGAGCACCTGGAAGGAAAAGTATGTCTCTTTGCAGACAGCACAAAGATCTGCAATAGGGTTGATACACATGGTGGGGTGGAAAGGATAAGAAGGGACTTGGCTAGGTTAGAGGAATGGTCAAATGTAAAGCAGCTCAGATTCAACACAAAGAAGTGCAAGGTAATGCACCTGGGAAACAAAAACCCAGGAGAAGAGTACATAGTTGGGGGTGAGATACTGACAACAACAAAAATGGAAAGGGACCTGGGAGTAATTATATCAGATAACCTAAAGATGGGCAAGCATTGTGAGAAAGCAGTAAGGAGGGCAGGGGGATACTGGGATGCACAGGGAGAGGCATCAGCAGTAGAAAACAGGAAGTTGTTATCCCTCTGTACAGACAGTTGTTGAGACCCCATCTGGAGTACTGCATGCAGTTTTGGAGACCCCATCTCTGCCAAGACATAGACAGAGTGGAGGCTGTCCAGAGGAGGGCTACCAAAATGGTATAGGGTCTGCACCAGAAGACATACGAAGAGAGACTAAAGGAGCTTAATATGTATACACTCGAGGAAAGGAGGGAGAAGGGGGACATGATAGAAACTTTCAAGTACCTGAAGGGAATCAACAAAGTCCAAGAGGGTAGCATCTTTCAGAAAAATAGATTTGCAAGAGCAAGGGAGCACAATTTGAAGATGGGGGGGACAGCTCAGAGGTAATGTTAGGAAGTATTTTTTCATGGAGAGGGTTGTGGATGCATGGAACAGCCTTCCTGAGGAGGTCATGGAGTCAAGAACAGTGGGGGAATTTAAGAATGCATGGGACAGACATAAGGCAATTCAAGTAGGGGGTAGGAGGAAGTAGGCTGTTGGTTAACTATGATCTGCAGCTTATTGATCAGGTAGGGAAATGAGTAGACTAGGTGTGCTAAGCGGTCCTTAACTGCTATCAAATTCTATGTTTCTATGTTTCATAGTTGAGGCAGCTGCACTCTGCTCCACCATCCCCAGGCCCACAAGTCCCCTGTCTCTTGCCCCACATTTGAGGCAGCTGCACTCTGCTGCCCACTGTCTTTTCCCACACAGTTGGGGTTGCTGCACCCTGTTGCCCCCATCATCTGCCTGAACAGTCAGGGCTGTTGCACCGTACTGCCCCATACCCAGACAATTTGGGGTTGTTCCACCCTGTTGTCCTCTATCCCTCAACCCCATAGTTGGGGACATTGCACCCTGTTGCTCCTTGTTCCCCTCTTCACAGTCAGGGCTGCTGTGCTCTGCTACACCATAGAGTCCCCTGTCTCCTACCTCTGCAGGAGGGGCTGCTGAACCATGCAGCCCCATGCCACCAGAGGTGGGGATTTTGCTGCACCCTGTTACCCACATCCTTTGTCCCAAATGTGCAGGACTGCTGCACCATGTGCACCCCATCCTACAGTCAGGGCTGCTGTACTCTGATGCCCCCCATGTCCTATCTCACAGTCAAGGCTTTTGCACCATGCTGTCCACAGTCCCCTGACACCATAGTCAGGGCTGCTGCATCCTGCTCCTGCCTACTCAGGCAGGGCTGCTGTGACCTGTTGTGTCCTAAAGCTCCTTGCCTCCACAGTTAGGGCTGGTGCACCATGCTACCACTTGCCAAAAGTGTTAGGGCACTTGCTGCACCCTTTCCTCTGCCTCCATATTTGTGTCAGATCCACCCAGGTATGGCTGCTGCATCCTCTCTCACAGTTTAGGCTGCTGTACCCTAAAGCCTTCCTTGACTCATGGCTGAACAGTCAGGATGTCTGCACCCTACTGCCCTCTGTTCTTCACCCCCATAACACAAGATGAAAGTATTTTTCTGTTTTTTTTCTTTTGGGCACTGTAGCACAAAATCTGACTTTGGTGGCAGGGGGCAGCATGGTGCACCAACCCTAACTGTGAAGTCATGGGGCTGTGGAGGCATGGGGCTGTAGGGTACAGTAGGGCACAGCAGCCCTGACTGAGTAGACAGGAATTGGGTGAAGCAGCTCTGGCTATGGTTGCAGGGGATAGACTGCATCATGATGCAAAAGCCTTGATTGTGGGGCAGGGTGTGGAGGGCATCAGGGTACAGCACCTGACTGTGGGTTGGGATGTGCATGGTACAGCAGCCCTGCCAATTTGGGAAACTGGAAGTAGGTAGCTGGGTGCAATAAAAGCCCCACCTCTGGTGGCATGAGCAGCATGGTGCACTAGCCCCAAATGTGGAGGCAGGATAGAAGAGTATAGCACTGTGATGACAGGAACAGGGGACAACAGCAGTGGCAGGCTCTGATGGGGGGAGGCGCAGAAGGGTGCAGCAGCCCCAACTGTTCAGGAGGGGGGCAGCAGGGTGTAGACACCTTGATTGTTCAGGCAGGAGATGGGGTTACAGGGTGCAGCAACCCTGGCTTTATGAGAGAAGAGATTGGGCAGGGTGCAGCAGCCTTGAATGTGGGGCAGGAGACAGGGGGCTTGTTGGGCAGGTGACATGGGGCATCAAAGTCCAGCTGCCTCAACTTTGGGCAGAAGATGGGGGCATCAGGATGCTATATAGTGTTTCAAGTTATACATGATGTATTTTCACACAGAAACCATCAAATAACTGAAATTTGTGAGTTTATGTAGTACATGTGTCTGAAATAGCAGTGTGGCAGGCACCTGTTTGTCAATCTGAGAGGAAAAACAATGTTCTTACATGAACCTATTTATTGAGGCTACATCAAAGACAAACTACTTGTATGAATTAGCATACTTTAGATTTATTGTATAACCATTAAATAAACAACCCTGTGTTGTATGGCTAGAAACACATGGAGTTTTGATGAGAAACAACTGGCAGCAGCTGTGATACAGACTAGCTGATTTTTCAAATGTATACCACTTCAGTTCAGCACTGACATTCAAATGAACTGCTTTTTAGAAGAACAATATGTGGATTTTCAGCTCATTTATCTGAACAAATACCAGAGACTGAGTTAATAAAAACCCTGGACAGCAAACAATTAACTCACATATTGCTCTAAATGGGAAGTTAACAGCTTTTCAGTTCTTCAGTCAAGCAGGGACTTACACTGCTCAAGCTGTAGCTTAGTCCAGTATGACATCATCACTCTCCAAGGCTCAGTCAGAGGGAAAGAAACAGCCTGACTGTTTCCAGTTAGTGCAGAACAAGTTAACAAATGCTGATTTAAAGAAAACCACAAAACCAAATAGCATGACGTTTTCAGGAAACACTACTCGTGACACAGGGACTTGAATTTAGGCTTTTTTTTAACAATGTGTAAAATGGTTGCAATTGATCTTTAAGGTCCCTTGGTAGGGTTAATGTCAGGTCGATGACCAGTTGAGTTTGGGAAGGCCCTAAGGAAGTGTCATGGGATTGTCCTAGATTTGGATGGTTGTGACCTGACGAGAGGAGCAGGAGAGTTATGATTAGATAATGTAACTTAGGATTTTTATAAAATTGATGGGGCTTGCAAGATTTGAGGAGTGTGGGAGAGGAGTTTGGGGGTGTAGTGGCATTTAAGAGGAGTTTAATGAAAGTGGCAATGGATGGCACTGATAAGAGGGAGGCTGTTGGATGATGGCAGAAATGATGCCAATGATGGAGGAATGGAGTAGAGGTGATACCATGAAAATAGCAGTAGATATCTAGTGCATGAAATTTATCAATTGAGGAGGCAAAAGAATGTGCATAGGGGATAGTGGGGGGGCGGGGGAAGGAGGAAGAGAGAAGTAGTAAGGAAGAGAGAGGCAGAAGAAGCATTCTGTACTAGGAGTAGGCAGTAACAGCGAAGGGAGTAAGTGGAATCCAGAAAGAATTAAGAGTGAGTAGTGCAGGAGAGTAGAGAATAGCAGGTTTAAAGCACCGGGTAGTGATTAGAGAAAAGAGCATTGAAGTAGGGATGGGAGGCACAGAGCTTGCAACCGGACTGGCCATAGTTTGGGGGCAGAATCTAGCAGGACTATTGATTTGCTTTTTTTATTTTTTGACTGGGTGCTTTAAAGACTGTGAGAGAGGGTGAGGTGGAGTAGTGTAACAGAGCCAAATACTGTAAACAAACACTTGTGTCAAGCTGCTCTGTGCATGGCTAAATCTAAGAAGCTAGGCAGAACTACTAATGTAGCAGGAGCATTTAAAGAGTGGCAGGGCGGAGGAGGGTGGGCAGGAGAAAATTCAAACTGAAATTTGGGCCAAAAAGCAAGTCAGCAGAGCAGAAAGTAACAGAACTGCAGACGGCCAATAGCACAGGCTTGGAAGAGGTAGGTTTACCAATAGCAGTCTTGCAGTAGCTATTGAATAGCCAGTCGGAAATGCAGCTTAAGGGCCAGGAAAATGAAGGAAGCAAAAGTTCTGTGGTGTACTTTGGTAGGGATGAAGTTGGGGAGCAGAGAATAGCTAGTGGCTCCTTGGAGCAAGCCACAGCCGCTGCCCGGAGAGTTGTTGCCCAGTCAAGGGCAAAAGCTGTGAGGAGGAAGAGAGAGAAAAATAATTATTATTTGTAGTCACTGGGCTGGCGCTTCCTAGATGTGGGTGGGTCAAGGTTAACAGAGAGAGGGGGAGTGAGAAACAGGAGAATTTAGAAGACAATAGAGAAGGGTAAAAAGGAGGAGTCTGATGCTTGGCTCCGGTCCCCTCAGTAGGAAGATTGCAGCATTTAAGTGAGGAGAATGAGGAGGGGAGAAAGCTGGAGCAGAGAGACAGTAATTGAGTGCGGGGGGGGTAGAGGAAAGAGGATAGACTTGGACAAGGAGGAGAATGCTTAAGGGAGTAGAAAGGGCGAAGAGAACCAGAAGTTCAGCAATGCAATAAAATCAAATTAAATAATTTAGGCAGTTCCAAGCCACTAAAGCCCTCGATTAATCCCTCTAATCACAGCACTGATAATCAGTTAATTAAAATAAAACTGGCCCTGTAGTAGCTCATTAAATTTGCAGATTTAGCAGTAGCCCATGAAAACAGTGACTGTAGAAAGGTGACTGGTCACAACAGCAAACGAATTACAGCACCAACATTTTTCAGCAATTGGCGGCCCCCTCCTCATCCCAAAGGTGTGCTCCCCCGGAGTTGGAATATATAATTAGGGGGTGTAGGGATCAAAGCCCCCAACAAGAGGGAGTGCAGGGGGCAAAGCCCCCCACAAGAAAATACTTTTTCTAAAGAAGTTGCGATGCAGATTTGGCAGCATTGTGACCAGTCGCCTTTCCGCAGTCACTATTATGACAAGGAACCAATTTAGCTGGTTAGCAACAAATACAAGATTAGCTTCTTAGCAGCAAAATACAATCTTGCTTGAAACATTCAGTAAAATGGAACGTTAAATTAGCAGATGAACTAACTAGAAGTACTGGACTAACTTGCATACAGTTCAATAAAAATTCAAACTGAAATTCAGTCTGAAAAGCAAGTCAGCAGAGCAGAAAGTAATAGAACTGCAGATGGCCAATAGTGCAGGCTTGGGAGAGGTAGATTCACCAATAGTAGCCTTGCAGTAGCTATAGTGGAGCCAGTTGGAAAAGTGGCTTTGGTGCCAGGAACATGGAGGAAGCAAAAGTTCTGCAACGTACCTCGGTAGGGATGCAGTCTGGGAGCAGAGAATGGCTGGTGGATCCTTGGAGCAAGCTGCAGATGCTGCCTGGAGAGTTGTTGCCTGGTCAAGGGTAAAAGCTTGGTAGGGATGCAGTTGGGGAGCAGAGAATGGCTGGCAGCTTCTTGGAGCAAGCTGCAGATGCTGCCCAGAAAGTTGTTGCCCTGTCAAGGGTGTAAACCTGGTAGGTATGCAGTCGGGGGCAGAGAATGGCTGCAGCTCCTTGGAGCAAGCCGCGGCTGCTGCCTGGAGAGTTGTTGCCTGGTCAAGGGTGAAAGCTTGGTAAGGATGCAGTCGGGGAGCAGAGAATGGCTGGTAGCTCCATGGAGCAAGCCGCAGCTGCTGATGGATAGTCGTTGCCCTGTCAAGGGTGAAAGCTTGGTAGGGATACAGTCAGGAAGCAGAGAATGGCCAGCAGCTCCTTGGAGCAAGCCGCAGCCACTGCCCGGAGAGTTGTTGCCCGGTCAAGGGCAAAAGCTTGGTAGGGATGCAGTTTGGGAGCAGAGAATGGTTGGCCACTCTTTAAAGCAAGCCACTGTCTGGAGAGTTGTTACTTGGTAAAGGGCGAAAGCTTGGTAGGGATGCAGTCGGGGAGCAGAGAACAACCAGCGGCTCCTTGGAGCAAGCCGCTGCCCGGAGAGTTGTTGCCTGGTCAATGGCAAAAGCTTGGTGGGGATGCAGTTGGGGAGCAGAGAAAAGCTGGTGGCTCCTTGGAGCAAGCCGCAGCTGCTGCCCAGAGAGTTATTGCTCAGTCAAGGGTGAAAGTTTGACAGGGATGCAGTCAGGGAGCAGATAATGGCCAGTGGCTCCTTGGAGCAAGCCGCTGCCCCAAGAATTGTTGTCCAGTCAAGGGCAAAAGCTTGGTAGGGATGCAGTCGGGTAGCAGAAAATGTCCGGCACCTCCTTGCAGCAAGCTGCAGCCACTGCCCGGAGAGTTGTTGCCTGGTCAAGGGCAAAAGCTGTGAAGAAAACTATTACAGGAGTGTAATTATGGGTTTAATAGTTAAAGTTTCTTTGATGTTTAACCAATCTGATTGTTTGGACCCTTGCAAATTTTCCTCAGCATGTTATAAGGCTTAATAACTGCATATCCAGGGTGTATTGTTTGTGAAGCAACAGGCAAAGCCTCATAACTCCAACCACCCAGGAAGTATAGAGCTTCAGCAGAACCACACATCCTGGAGTGAGTTAACACACATATGAAATAGTTGAAACATCCCCAAAGATTGAATGGGCTGGAAGTATAGCCTAGAGTTAGAACAGTAAGCTATGAAAGAGCTTGGTACATTCAGCTAACCTGGTTCTGAGTCCTATAATCTCTATTTGCATGCCATGTTACCCTGTGCAAATCACTTAACCTCCCTGTGATTCCAGGAGGCCAGTGTAAACAAGCTTCAGCTCAGTGTGCCTTTCCCCACAAAAAATTGTAAAATAAAAAAATAGACAGTTTTAAACTGACTATTGACCCGTGCAGTTTTCCTGCCATAATTGTATGGTTATGTGACTGGATGCTACCAGTCACAATACAAAGTACAGGATTTCTCTTACCTATCCTATTATGCTGTATAAAGTCTAAATACTGCAGATCTTTTTCTTTAATCTTACTGCTGCTGTAGAACCCTGGCTCAGGTGAATTTTCACACATCCTTGCACCTTTACTTGGCACCCACCCCTACATCTCTCTCATGTCTTGCCAAACCCATAGCGTACCTTGCCAGACTTCAGTCATTTAAAAGGTGGTAACCTTAATTACCCTCACAGTTGTGAAAGGCACTCTATCATAACACTGTCATTTTACTGGCACTGTGCAGTGTGATTATGTTGATTTTTTCAGGGGGCTATGAAACCAATTTGCATGGAATTTGCAACTCTAATAATATCTCAGACAGCAAGTCCAGTTCCACATTAGGGATAAAACTGCCTATTCCCAAACAGTTTGCAGCCTGGAGTATTGAAGGTTGTAAAAATCATAGGATGGTAAGAAAATGGTACGATAATGAATTAGCTTCTGACATTCAGAAATGAAAATATTTTCTAAGTTACAAGAAAGCTCTTTTTTTTTCCATTTTTTTGGCCTTGCATACAGAAAGTGGGATCATAAAAATGGCTTTCATGACAAAACAGACTTGATGATCTTTTGACAAATTTTAATCTATTCTAACTACTCCAGTTCACACATTTGTCACATCACTCCTTGGACACTGTAATTCATGCTATGTAGGCCAATTACTGTAGCAAGTCATGTCCACAGTTTGCAGATGGTCTGGAATACAGCAGCTAGGCTGTTTACATATACTGTGTACTATGTCAGAGTAAGTAATGCCGGTGCTTTGTAAGATGCGCTGGTTGCCTGTGTGGTGCTTAATCCTTGTATTTGCAAGCCCAGTGAGGAACACCGACTATACCCGTAACCCTGGTGCTTCAACCCACAATAGGGTCTTTGTCAGGGGCCTTGTTAATTTTAACAATACCAAGTTCAGAATGGACTAGGTGCAGCGGTAGAGCTAAACATTTTAGGGGGCCAGAAGCATCCAGTGTGCCACTAAAGACAGACCAGTCTTGAGGGTTGTTTAAACTAAAATGGTACAGATGGTTCATGAACTGTTAAGGTAAGGTTGGGCCACTAATGAGTCAATTCAGAATTTCACAGCAAGGCAGACAAGGGAGGGGGATTTTTTTACTTCTTTTGTGATTGGAGATTGGTGGGATTCCTTAGCTGAGGAGACATGAGAGGGGGATTTTTCACTTTGTTTAAGACCCAAAATGTGCCATTTTGGGGAAGCAAAATCAAAATTTTTTCCTAGGTTGGGAAGCTTGTCTTGTGTTGTAAGGATCTTGTATTGAATTTCCTTCTTCATTCAATATATCCTGAAAATTATCAATGTTATCGGTGTTCCGTATCACTAGTGCTTTTAGGGAGCATGTATCTTGTTGTTCCTGCCATGATCCTTCCATTCAGATATCTTCACAATAAAGCAGGAACACTTTATAAGAGGAATGAGTGTATGAAGACAAGCCTTTCTTTAGAATGACTAGTGCATTTAAGTAAAGTAAAATGTCAATGGAGAAAAGGGTACTTCTGCACCTGGGATAAAGGCTGTGCCTTGGGTTGAGAAAATGTAAATGCAGACAGTAGCTGGACAAGCTAGGAGACCCGGCACTGGCTAAGGCTATGTAGACTATTATAATAGCTCTAAAGTCTTCTTTCTGGAGTCAGGTGCTTGGTGACATAGTGGGAGTGGTATCCAGGAACTGAGTGTGAGCAGCCATGTACTGATACAACACTGTTTGGTACATTTGTTTTATTTGATTTTACTTCATTTGGAATAAAGGATTATCTGTTGGAACATCAACTACAGTCCTGGGATGAGTTTATTCATTGCCTTATTTCAAGCTGCTCCAGAAAGAAAACTTTAGAGCTATTATAATAGCCTACATAGCCTTAGCCAGTGCCGGGTCTCCTAGCTTGTCTAGATACTGTCTGCATTTACATTTTCTCGACCCAAGGCACAGCCTTTGTCCCAGGTACAGAAGTACCCTTTTCTCCATTGCTTCAGTTAAATGCCTTTTTTTTTTTGTAGTGTGCTTCTCTTTTGCTCAGGAGCCCGGCCATCCAGCCGGCACATCACATGATCCCCACATCTTGATGTCATGAGCCTGGCACTTGGCATTTCTCCCCATTTCTGGCACACGCGAGCATGCAGAATAGTAGCAGGAGGAGCACTGATTCCTGAGGCAGGGGACAGAATGAACTGGCAGGCACAGCAGTGAGTCAATCGCTGGCTCATGAAAGAGCACGTTGGGATCACCAGAGGGCAGAGACCCCTATTAGCGACATCTAGCCAGACTGACATGGAGGCATCCTATAGCTGAATGGATGCTGCCTACAGTATATCAGTCCTGGCTATTGGCAGATCCGGTGGGTGGGCGCAGCTCATCTGCTCTCTTTCTCTACACTGCTGGTTGTCAGTTAGAGGAAGCGCCATTTGCCAGTGAAATAGCAGAGATAGCATATGTGTGTCTGTCTCTCGTCTGTGTCTCATCTTCTTGAGTCAGTTCACAAAATAATATACTTTAAATTTTTAATAATAGCTTGTGTGTGGCTGTGCTGCTTGTGCTTACTTTTTAAAAACAAACAAATGAGCATTTTGAAGTTTTTGGGGCTAACTGAAAAAGTGAAAGGAGAGAAGTGGGGGAAAGGGAAAGAAGATTGTGGGCAGGTTGGGGGACATGTCTGCAAGGCTCTTGATGGGGGCCAGATGTCTCACTCTTATTTACAGTACAAAGTAAAACTAAAGTAAATTACAAAATCTGAAAAGAAAGATAAAAAAAGCTGAAAAGAAGAAACATGAATAAATGAAGTTGTGCTATTATAACAGATGTAGTTAGGTTATCAAGCTTTGTCTGCTTTGCTTTTTCTGTGATTGTCAACTTAAAGCCTACAAGGTAGTGCAAGTGGCAGAACTGTATTAAACAAGCATTTGTCAATGCCGAATGTTGCTTGCTTCTATGTGCTGTTTAGGTATTTGGAAGTCATTGGAGTGCAAATATTGAAAATTTGTGAACTTACGAGCGTGCGTAGGAACTGCGCAATGCACACTCGTAAAACAGTCATTTTTAGGAATTTTTTCACCAAATTTTCAACATAGCCATTTTAAGACCTCTGCTCATGAACAGTGTCACTGTGATTTTCTTAATTTGTCCTGTACATTGATTTCGCACACCGACTGCGCCATTCTGCGCTACATGGGTGGAAACACATTTTGGGTGAGATGTGAAAAATGACAGCTGTACTACTCATAAGAAGGTGTGGTAAAATGGCAATGTTGAAAATCTGGAGTGAAAATATTGAAATTTCGCAAACTTACGCACCTGCGTAGGAATTGCACAACACATGTTTGTAAAACAGTCATTTTTTTGAATTTTGGCACCAAATTTTCAACATGGGGTTTCTGGGACCCCTTCTCATGAATGATGTCACTGTCATGGTGGTATTCAGGCCTTAAGGGTGATTTTGCAGTCACTGCACAGTCACTGCGCGAAATCACCCTTCGGGCCGAAATAACGCCATGACAGTGGCATCATTCATGAGAAGGGGTCCCAAAAACCCCATGTTGAAAATTTGGTGCAAAAATTCTCAAAAATGCCTGAGATATGCAACAAAGTTGAAATCCCCCCATCTAGCCCATTATACAGCTTACCGGCATTTCCTCAGTTCGCGGTCGGCTTTGAAGAGTGCAGACATGTTCCCGGTCCACGAAGATCGTCGCTGGAGTCTGGAGGTAAGTATGGGGTGAGGGGCGTGGGAAGGCTGGAGTGCGCAGTGGGTGGCGCGGGTTGTGGGTGGGGGTCGGGAGACACGCCCGGCCGGACCATTTCGTTTTTCAGGTAAAAATAAAAAAGATGTTGTGGGACCATTTGCCACACTGGGGTGGGCTCCCAGCATGGCACAAGGATGTTGGGGCGTTCAGCCAGCAGGGGATTAGGCACCCGTCGGCCAGAACTGAGATTGCCACGCTGGGGTGGGCTCCCAGCGTGGCACCTATAACTGGGGAGGCATAGCTCAGCCAATGGGGATTGGGCACCTCGTCGGCTACACAGTAGGTGCGGGAGGCGTGCACGCCTGCGTGTGGGGAGGAGCTATGCTTCTTATCTCTGCTCACTGAAGCATAGCTCCCCCTTTCAACTGTATGTCACTGCATTTTGGAGCGTGTCATAGACAGCTCCAAAATGCATTGGCTTACAGGGGCCATGCCTGCCAGCTCACTGACTGAATTGAAGGAGGAGGTGACACACCTCCGAAATCTCCGATGATGGCACTATGTTTCTTGCACATGCGTGCAAGCAACATAAAAAATGGCTAACTAGAAAAGAGCAAACAGGGAATAGGAGAGAGAAAAAAAGCAGATCAGACAGACATTTACCATTAACCTGGCAGGTTGGAAGGAACTTGGAAGCTTTGAGTGCTCACAGTTGTTCACTCTGTGCCTGAGTCTATCTCTCCTGTGTTTCTTTTGAAGTTAGCATTGATTTTTGTCTGAATTCTGCAGCAGGTACCTTAATTAAAAAAAAGAACAGTCAGAAAGACTTAGAATCAATTAGTTTTAGTCCCCTCACTCTCCCCCATTCTCCTGTGTGAAGTGACTGGAGTGTTGTACTTTGTTTTTTCTGGGAGGCATTTATAAAAAAAGTGTGAGACCACTACCAGCTGCTGTTGTTAATATATTACACAGTTTTACTGCTCATACCATTGCTGTGGGCTCATTGTCAAATTAAAAAAAAAAAAAACTACATAAAAGAAAAAGCATTTTTGTCTCATTAAAAAAAATCTAGCTTCACTTGTGGAAGGGGAGTGTGGCTGCGAGGTCGAGCCTGTACTGAGTGAGTAGAAGTACTTGGGAACAACTGAGAGGACTACATACATCTGCGGTATTGCAAGCCGAGAAATATTTCCTCTAATAAAAAAAAAGCTAGCTATTGTGCTGGAAGGTGGAGTGCGGCTGTGAGGCTGAACCTGTACCGAGTGGGTAGAAGTACTTGGGAACAAGTGAGAGGACTACATACATCTGCAGTAGTGTAACAGTCGAGAAATAGTTCCTCAAATACAAAAAAAAACTAGCTATTGTGCTGGAAGGGGGGCATGCGGCTGTGAGGCCGAACCTGTACAGAGTGGGAACAACTGAAAGGACTAAATGAAAAGATAATATCTACAGACAAAACAGTTGTGTGCCATTTAAAAAAAAAATAAACCTAGCTATTGTGATAGAAGGGAGGACACTGGCTGTGAGGCTGAGCTTGTATTAGTGGGCTGAGGAATTTGGGAACAACTGAGAGGTCTAAAAAGAAAACACATACTGGAAAAAGCATTTTTGTGTATAATTAAAAAAACTAGAAATGTTCACCAGACAGGGCGAGGTGGCAGCCGAAATGGGGAAAGGTATGGGGAAACGTATGGCACAAACAACACTGCACAGTCTAACTGGTAAAAGACCAGTTGTTGGGACTTCATCCAGTAGCAGTAGTGGTTCTTCCACAGTGCTGTCCAAACAGACAGAAAAGGCCAAAACTACCTTAATTAAAACTAAAGGAGTAGCCAGCACCACAAGGAGTGGCAAGCCGAGATATGGTGCCTATGTGTACTGTAGTACCAGTACAGATTTAAATGAAACAAAGGTGGAGAAATCTAGTTCTGATGAGAGTAATGATTATGAAATGGAGGATGTAGACAAGGAGGGAGAAAAGCAGAAACAAATGGAAAGCCAGAATGAGGTAGAGGTGGCAGTTGCACAGATGCAGGATGAATGTGATGATATGTACTTGGATGACATGGGCAATTTGGGCATGAACAGTGTGGTGCAGGTGCAAGAGAAACAGGATGAGGGGGCAGTGCATTCAGATTTAGGTTCTGTTACTGGCCTGGAGGAGCTGTTGGATGGTGATAATGGTGAAACAGAAAAAGACCATGATGAGCAGCTTCCCAGGAACAACACAGTGGAAGTAACAAAGGAGGACAGTATAGTGTGCCTGGTAATAAAACAAAAAAGGTGGCATCTTATGTGTGGTCTTATTTCTCTCTGGCTGCCAATATTGAGTTACGAGCAGTGTGCTGTATATGTAAAAAGACCATCAGCAGAGGGAGCAAAAAAGGCACTTTGGGTACCTCAGCATTAAAAAGACATTTAGAGAGATGTCACCCATTACGTCTCAGCTGTGATTTTTTGGCCAGAGAAAGAAGACAACATGCAGGCACAGTTAAGTCAGACTACACCTGCAACTGTTATATCAAGTGATAGCAGCAGCCCTGCTGCTTCAGTTGTACTGTCAACTCTTTCTCAGTCTTCTTCTAGAATAAGTACTACAAACAGTCCCCTTTTGTCCTTATTATCATCCAGCACTCCTAATGTTAGCCATCTGAAAACTTCAACAGGTAGAAGACAGATCACAATTTCAGAAACATTTGAACATAAAGCTAAGTACCCGCATACTCATCCTGAGGCAATTGCTATAACAAAACTCATTTCAGAGATGATAGCACTGGACTTACAGCCTGACAGAACTGTGGAGCAAGTAGGATTCAAAAGGCTTTTGAATCACCTGTCACCACGATACAGTATTCAATCCAGGAAATATTTCTCAACTGTTGCAATACTGCAGATGTATGATTTAGTAAGTGCTAAACTGAAAAATGCTTTAAAAGATGCAGCTGTTGGGGTTGTCCGTCTGACTACTGACATATGGACAAGCTGTCAGCCAGAACCATTTATGTCACTGACTGTGCATTGGGTATCATTTACTCCCTGTAGTGACACTGACAATTCCCCTCTGAAACTGGCTTCCCTTCTCATCCAGTATATCCCGCAGGATCACACAGCTTCAAACATCCTGGATGAGCTCAATAGAGAGATACAGTACTGGCTGACATCACAAGGGCTTTCTGTAGGTTTTATTGTGTCTGACAATGGTTCAAACATAAAGAAAGCATTGTCTGATGGGGGCTTTGTCCACATTCTACGTTTTTCACACTGCCTAAATTTGATTGTGCATGCATTTATGGAAGAGGACAGAGATATAAAGGCTCTCACATATGTGCAAAACAAATATGTACACATTTCAGACATTCCTTCAAAGCACGCCATTGTCTTCGGGCCATACAAGAAGAGCATGGATTCAGGGCTGGCCTTAGCTAGGTGCAAACTGTGCCCCTGCACCATGGGGGCCATACTTTTTTCTTGAAGAACAAAAAATAATTTAAAACATTTAAAAAGGTCTAAATTGTGTTAGAGATAAAAATGTTTACCAGCAAATGAAAGTGGAAGACAACTGGCTCTGTTACTGTTACTAAAGGTGGGGGCAGCTTTGCTGTAGCAGAAAATATTTGGTTAAGTAAGTGCTAATGGTGTTAATGGCCATACTTTACACCTCCCAGGTTAACTACTTTCACAAACAAAGGGCTATATTAACAAGAGAACTTGTTAGTAACCTGGACATATAGCTGAAACAATGACTGATATGACAAAATATGTTTGAAAAGTATGTGAACACTCAAAATGGCTCAGAAACATGACCAGAACAGAGCAGAGCAAAACTGGATTTCCTGACAGGGACCCTAAAAACCTGACCACCAGGTAAAAAAATTGACAGGTGGCAACCTTACTGGTGTTCCATGATAATCCTCTCTATTCTCTCTCACTCACATCTCCAGAAAAGTTAAGTTGTTTAACTGGTTTGCAAATCAGAGTATTGGAGGTGTGAGTATCCAGTGATGATGTCCCTGTCCTTACAGCAATGCATATGGTAGTAGTACCATACTTAAATTCTTGCTCCAGGCTCAGTCAGATTTATTTCCAGTGGTGAAGTCAAATAATTCAATGCAGTCAGTGGCACTAATTAAAACATGCTGGTTAAACTAGTAGACCTGGTACTGCTTTATTAATTCAGAACAGGAGGGGTTAGTTAGGTGTAATGTTAGATGTGGGGAGCCCACAGGGAATGGAGTGGTGGGGCCCGGCAGGGGGCTGCACAGGGGCCCAGAATGGTTAAGGTCAGCCCTGCATGGACTGCCTCCTAAAACACTCATCCAGGATGTTGCAATGAGGTGGAACTCTACCTTTTTACATGTTCCAATGACTGCTGGAGCAAACAAAGGCTGTAAGACAGTATACACTAGAGAACAGCATATGGGATGCTGATGTGTCCATTAATCCTCAGCAATGGGCTGTTTTAGAACTTCTCATCAAGATCCTGCAACCCTTTGAGGAAATTACTTGGAAAGTGAGTTCCAACAGTGCCACACTCAGCCAAATAATCCCATTGATCATGATTCTTAGATTTCAGCTGAATGCAATCAGGGATGAGTTGGAAGGTACAACAAGCCAGTTTCAGATGGGAGAGTCTAGTGCAACTGAAAGGGACTTGACACCCAGAATAAAAAAATACATAGTACATAGAATGATTAAAAAAGTCAGATGATGAAAAACTTGGTGAAATGCTCACGGCAGAACATTACATTATTGCAACAGTACTAGACCCATGGTACAAGATGAAACACCTCTGACAGTATGACCCAAATGTGTTCTGAAACTGCAGAGAGAAAATCTTTCAAGAAGTAGATTTGCTTTTGAAAAAAAAACATGACAACATAAGCAGCCCCCTCATCCATTCCTCCTGCACCTTCACAGCTCTCTCTGCTCAGTCAGGCTACAAAACAGTCAGTTGCTGCCATTCGTTCTACACACATCAGTCATCTTTGGGGTCACTTGGATGCTGTTGTCCTGGAAAAATCAGCCCTTCCTTCTCCATATGTCACTGCTTCTGCCCAGGCCATGGTTGACTGTTATTTAGCAGAAAATGGAATGAAGATCCCATTAAGTACTGGCAAAGCAAGGAGCCTGTATGGCCTGCACTTGTGCAGGTAGCCTTGAAGTATATGGTCTGTCCTCCAACCAGTGTATTTTCAGAGCGACTCTTTAGCTGTGCAGGAAATGTGGTAACAGATACATGATCTAGGCTACTACCAGAAAATATTGAGAAGTTAACATTCTTAAAAGTAAACCTTCTATTGACTGGTTACAGCTATGACCCAGAGGCAGAAAACACATTTCGTAGTGACCTCAAAGATGACTACTTGGAAGAGTAGAAAGATCACCGTTTCTTCAGAAAAATAAATTAATACTCAAGTAAGCCTATATGTGGCCTGCACAATTTTTATACCTGATGGCACAATGTTTTCAGCATGTCCTAACAGACTTTGCTAATTTTTGGATTGCCTGAACCTGATGGCACACTTTTTGCAGCATATCCTCATGGACTTGTATAATTTTTGGACTACCTGAACCAGATGACACACTTTTCGCAGCATGTCCTCATGGACTTCTGTAATTTCTGGACTGCCTGTAGTTGAGACTGATGGCAGAATGTTTTCAGTATGTCCCAATTTCTGGATTGCCTGAACACGATGGCACACATTTTTCAGTATGTACTAATGGACTTGTCTAATTTTTGGATTACATGAATGTAGGTCTCTGCCCACTCAGTACAGGCTCGACCTCACAGCCACACTCCCCCTTTCAACACAGTACTGTAGCTAGGTCTCTGTATTCCTAAGGACATGCAGTTATTTTTTTGGTAGGGGTCCCCTAAGTGTGTCATCAATGTGGGTGGGTGGGTGGGTGGAGGGACCCTATGCCATAGAAAATAACTTCATGACTCTCAGTGGAGCAGAGAAGGAACTGGAACAACAATACCAAACTGATATCTGTTAGGAATAAGTAGGCTGTTGGTTAGCTAAAACTGGCAGCTTATCCAATAGGTAGGGATATGGGCAGATTGGGTGGGCCAAGCGGTCCTTATCTGCCGTCAAATTCTATGTTTCTGTGTTTCTATGATATGTCTATTGTATAGTGTGTGCTACTAAATGGGAATGGGATTCCTCCTCTGAGGCCAGACAGGTCAGTTATTAGTTCACAGTTGCAGCACTAGTACTACTGACTCTGAGACAGGGAACAGACAGAGGTCAACTGCATGACTGCCATATTCAACTGACCAGCACATCAGTGCTATATACTCACAGTTTTCATATTCTGAAATGCTGACCATAATGTGTGTGTCACAAATGTCAGTGTTGTTTTATGCAATTATATAGCAGATTTGCAGTTTTCATCACATTTTACAAAAGGTTCTGATTCAAAAGGGACTAATCAGAACTTATCAGGACTTTGGCCTGGATCCTGATCCTGATAGTAAGGGCAAGGACCTTTTCGGGTCCGCCCAGCTGAAAGATATATTGTACAATAGATCCATGTAGCATATCAAGGGATTCTATCAATATGGGTCAGTGGTTTACCAACTGTAGCAGAATTCTGACATACCCAATATAGACCCATTATAGACAGTACCATCTACTAGGGGTGTGCGAGTAACAATAGCATTTTCAGATACCATGAATAATGCACTATTCGTTAATTTGAATATGAATAATGAATAGTAGCACTATTCATTCCCTGCCTATTTGGGAAATACTGTTAAAAAAAAGAAACAGTCCCCCACTCTTCTTCCCAGCCCAAATCATTAAATCCAAGCCCCCATACCTCCACCCTGTGTTAGTAATCCAGTTTCACCCCCTCAGCATTAACAAGTTGATATTTTAGTTTGAAAAACTCCCATGATGGGTGAACAACACATCCCACCCTCCTCCATGGCTGATTGCCATCTAAGTGCTCATTTGTTCTTAAAACAAAAAAATGAATTCCCCCCAGCTGGCAGCAACTACCCTTCTCACCCCACCCGGCCCCTAATTCTTGGCATGCATCAAGGCAGCTAGCACAAACCCACACTCCTCCTTGGCCATCCGCCTACAGAATGAAAGTGATCTCATACTTGCTCACCGAGTCTGTAGGGAAATTATCAGCTGATCATTTCATTGTACAAAGCAAGGAAACGTGGGAGCACTTGCATTCTTTAGCAGGTAGCTGGCTGTGGCAGAGGGTGGGTTTGTGCCAGTCACATGATGGATGCCAAGAATTGGGTGTTGAGGGAGAGGACGGTGATTGGTGGGTGCTACCAGCCAGGAATAGGAAATTCAATTTTCTTCAAGTTCAAATGAATGCTTAGATGGCATCAGGACATGGAAGTGGGCAGGTGGTATGGTTGCTAAACTAAAATAACAAATTGCAGGTGCTGGGAGGTGGGACTGGGTTACTAACAAATTATGTGGGGACAGAGCAGCTTGGATTTAATAATTTGGGCTGGGGAGGAGGGTGGGGGACTATTTATTTGTTTGTTCTATTACTTCTGCCCCCCCAAATACTCAAGTATGAATACCGAATACCTGAATATTTTAGGCCACAACAGAATATTTGGCCTGCATATTCAGAATAAAGCATTTGCATGCCATTACCTTCTACCATCTGTTGTTCTTTGGAATGTATAGTATAGAGACCAAAGACATAGAAAATGTTGTCAGACAGGTTTGGAGGGTAGAGTTAAGTTTTAATGGTAGTGCTGTACTTTCTGACATCAGAAACCAAGTATAATGGCTCTGCTATAGAAAAGAATGCATGGGCAACCATGCACAACAGGGCTGGATTTCCATCAAGGGTTCTGGTGATATCAAAGGAACCTCAAGAGTGAAGCAGAAAGGTCCCTAATGTCATCAGAACCCCAAGATTGAAACACCTCAAGTGGAAATGGAACATCTTCCTAGAAACTTCCTGCAGTCATTGGATGATTTCATCCTGAGCCCATCTTGACTAGTCTTAGAATCATCTTCCACGTATGACTGAAGTGGTATGCCCCCTGTATGGCAACACTGTTAGAGTGAAAATGTTGATGCTGACAACATCAATGTTTTCGCTGTAATAGTCTGCCCGAGACCCTGGCACTCTGTCTCCCGGTCCTGCACCCCTTCCCTGATTCAACTCTGACTCGGAGTTACAATCCTATAGATCAGGGGTTGTGGGGGACACAGCCCCCACATGGGGGAGGGTTCATAGGGCAAAGACCCATGATGAAAAAACAGCCGGGGTCTCCAGTCGGATTTATGTCGACCACAAGTTGCGGTCGACATAAATCCATCGATGTGATGGCAGTCGACAACTTAGTTGTCGAACTGGTATTGTAGAGCCAGCTGAAGTCATTCTACAGTATGTGTGAAGGTTGAAATATTTAAATTAGATGACTCTGGGGATGTCTTTAGAAGTAATCCTAATAACTGTTTTAGGATGACATAAGGATGATTCCAGGATGACATCAGGACTGATGATACTGAGTTCTGCATGGTTGCCCATGTGTTATTTTGTATAGTATATGGGTCAAAGCAGAAAATGTAAAAATAAAATGCTGCTTTCTTTTTCCCAAAAAAACTTTGGTTTCATTTTGTTATTCTTACAAAACAAACATAAACCTACCCTTTCCCAGCTCCTTAAAACCCACCTCAGTGAGGAGTGGGTTTCTGTTTTTTTTGTTTTTTTAAATGCTGAAACAATAGAAGATTTTGTGTTATGAAAGGAATTCGGTTCTATGTGTGTGTGCGGTGGCAGGGATGAAAGTAAAATCGCAGGTAACACAAGTTTCCAATCTAATTAGAAAAGCTGTTGTAGCACAAAAGGGCATAGCATCATTATATGACCTTTTGAACTGTAGTATAACAGTGTTTTAGTTACAGTAGGATGGAAATCCATGTACAATAAAGGGTAACCATATTATATATATAGAATGGTGCATGGATACCCATGCACAGCAATGCTGTGGTCCTTGTAGTTATGTTTTATGCTACTTGCAGTCATGTAAGAGCTTGAAGTCAAGTAGGAAATGTCTGAAAACTTTGGTTTTAAACAGAGAAACCAGTTCAGCTAATTTCTTTAGAAGAAAATAAAGTGTTTCCTCTTTACGCATCCATGCTCTGGATGAACATCTGTATGTATGTGTGTGTGTGTGCATGTGCGTGTGTGTTTTGCATATGTGCAATAGCTGCTGTCAGGTGAGCTTGAATCATATAAGTATGGAGCAATGGTGTGAGCACCTAGGCTTTTAGTTTTTTAATTATCAACTGGGGGACACTGGCTGGAGTGAGATGAGGATGAGACAGTTGAGTGAATGTTGTCGTGGTTCATGCTGAATGACCAGCACAGACTGTTTTTATATATATCCTGAGAGCTTGGGGTAGAGCAGTAAGATGGGTGGATGTAGAGACAGGAGAAGGGCAGGCAGCACTCCGAGTGTCAGCTGTTGCCTCCATCTATAGAGGGGAAGATTTGAAGACAGACAGACAGACAGTGAGTAGTGTGGTTGGGAGTAGTGCTTGCAATGCCAGATGGTGTGAGGATGTTTTGATTTCAGGGAGCTGTTGTCTATGGAAATTGATATGCAATAACATATTTGACATTTGCCCCCATAAACAGCAACATTTCCCTTATACTCTACAGTGATATTGAGAGTATGGGTTTCCATACAGAATAAGGTCCAACTATTCACATTAATTTTAGAGGGACAGTTGGGATGTCTCTTATAGCTATAAGAGTGTCTCCACGAACACTGTTAAAGTGAGAGGGCAGACTGGATGGGCCTTGCGGTCCTTTTCTGCAGTCAGCTTCTATGTTTCTATGAGACAACTTTGCACTAAGGGCACTTTGCACTAATCAGCCCAATATGCTTCAGCATATGCACTTACTGGGCTGTGCAACTAGATGCCATGTACTGGGCCCTTGCTGGATTCATAAGGCCTAGACGCACAACTCCAGACTGTGCAAATGTACAGTCATATATGTTCATGTATGGGCTGGGACCAGCTGGGGGTCTGGACTTGGGCTGGACCGTGGGCTTCCAATCAGATGCCCTAATCTGGCCTTCAGTAGAGTCCTTACTCTGTGACAGCAGGGGATCATGGGACATGGCATCCTGGGTACAGACTACCATGTCCCCAGTGGTCAACCTCTCTTTTTTAACATAAGCAGACCAGGGTGCCTTCCCCCAGTACTGCTTCTCTTTACTCCCCTCACCACCAGGTCTCCTGCCACCCTGTTCCCATTATTAGCTGTAGTGTGTAAAAAGAACATGAATCCCTTTATTATCAACAAATCATCTAAGAATAAAAATGAGTTTTTGTTAGCTTTTTAATTAGGTTTTAGAATGTTCATCAACACATGCTAGAGGCATTTATTTTCACTTCTACTAATGGTGGCAGTGATGCATGTTATATCCAAGATTGAATGAGCAAGTCCAAGAAAGCATAGCGTATGTATGGGAAACTGAATTTCTTTTATGCTAGAAACATGATTTTTTTACCTAAATTTGTGTACCTGTATTGGATTAGTTTACTTAATAAACTGAATGTTCTCGATCACAGAGTCAGTAACCTGAGCTGCTTGACTGAAAAATAGCCGAGTTGACCTGTCAAAACCAGGGTCTGAAACGCCGTAGTATTTTTTCATTTCAGACAAGCAATCAATACTGCTACTAGACAACATGAGCAAATTTTCACATCTAGACATATTCATATTAAATTAGTTGATTGCATTAGTTAATGGCAACTTTTCCCCCACAGTCTGTCACGCAACCAGTTGCACAGATGACAGGAATTCATAAAGCTATTTACCTCTCTCCTTCTACTTCTTAGCTCACTTATTTTGATGTTCTCCCCTTATGAGAATGCCTACTCCAGTGAAGATGCTATTTATTCTTAGAGTAGGGGGAAATTAAGGACACATCATTTCTCTGATTCATTTAAATATTACTTACGTGCAGACTGTGCCCCTGCTATTCCACTTTTTATGCTGAAGCTGGAAATAAGCTCTGCTTGAGTGACTGTCAATGCAAGCCCAAAAGGGAGAAATGGAGAGCATGTTGTCAGTTTGTAGACCATAGATATGCACCCAATGCATTGAAAGGCAAGTATCTACAAGCTCTCATTACATCTGTATCTGCGAGAACAAGAGTTGCCAACACTATGCATCCCAAAATCACTCAACCAGCTACTGTGTGTGTGTGTGTTTTAATTTTACTGCTTTTTCAAACTTGATATGGCAATTGAAAACATGGGTTTATGTCAAGTTAGGAAAAAAAGTCAGACACAGAGCAAATGATGCTGCCCCCCCAAGTTGATTGTGAAGACAGTACAAATCATAGCTGATCCTTTGCACAAAGTCAAAGGAAACAAAAGTAACAGTTTTAATGTAAATAACAATGATAAATTTACTTTTTTTAGGTACAAGAAGCATTTTCAACACTTGCAAATGATTTAAGTCATTTGGGGAAAAAAAAGAAACTCGTAAGCATGGCAAAATAATTTTAAACATTAACTTCAAATTGTGTGACAGTATAGATGTGACAAATAAATCGTAGTTTAATTCCTGTTACTTGAAAGTGTCAGGATATTGCCAGAGCATATTATTTTTAAGTTTGTTGTGGAAAAGGGTCAAAATAATTCACAAGGCTAATATCAATCTCCAAAACATCTTGTCATACAAGTCGTTAAGTGAACTGCTTAAAAAAGTCTTCAAAATGATTGGTCAGTATATTATACTTTTTGTTGCAGCTGAAGAGTAACATTGTTCACCACACACTCTGCAGAATGTTGAAAGTAATTTCCGCCTGACAGCTCAAATGACACAAAATAACTTATTTCCTTTCTTCTGCCCACCCTTCCCAATGTTTTTTTTTATATATATATAATATAAGCAGATTAGGATGCCCACCCCTGGTACCACTTCTCTTGATCCCCCTCCTCTTCAGCTCACCAGCCCTCATTCCCTGAACAATAGCCCAATACTGGGGTGCCCAATCACCAGTGTCAGAATGTGAATGTCCGCTGAAAGAGAAAATCATCCCTCATTGATTTTTTTCACCTGTAACAAAGAAAACAGCCCCTCACTGATCTGACCCCCAACACACACACCCAAACACCTTACCCCGACCTCCCACTCAGCACCCCCCACCCAACCCCACACACACACACACACACATATACCTCACTTACCTGAACATGTCCAACAATGTACTGTAGATCCACTCTCCAGTCGAAGACACATCTTGCTGCTGGAGCCGGCAACTGTAGTATGAGAAAATAAGGTAATTCCAGTTTAACGTATTTCAATGTGCTTTGAATTTTATTCAAAATGCTGTCATTTTTACATATTTTAAAACCAAATTTCAACATGACCTTTTTTGGACCATACCTCATGACCAGTGGCAGTGGAATTATACAATTCTGGCCTGAAAGGCAAATTCACAATAACTTTGAGAAATCACCTTTTGGGCAGGATTTAAAAAAAATCACTGTCCTTGTTCGTGGGGTCATATGAAGGCAATGTTGAACATTTGGGTAAAAAATATTTAAAAATGACTAAGTTATGAGTGTACATTGAAATATTTCTATGCTTGCTAATAATATTGGTAATTTTCAATATTTTGACCCCAAATTTTCAACATAGCCATTTTTCACACCACCTCATGAATGTGACAGCTGTCATTTTTCAAATCCTGACCAGAATGTGTTCTTGCAGCTGTGGTATGGAATGATGCTTCTGTGAGGATTTGAAAATGTTTACCTACCAGGATGATGAGGTAGGGGTAATAAGAAGGCTTTGTGGAAAATTTGGTATACAAATATGGTAAAATGTCCAGGTTATGAGTGAACATTGCTGTATTTCAGCATTCACTCATAACTTTGCTAATTACGGTTTGCTCCTCCATTGATTCCTTTAAGGCTAATCTCAAAAAGCACTTGCTCAATAAACCTCCTTGCAGCTGTTTATAGCCACTCGTTTCCAGGATATGTGAATCCACACTCTCTCACACTCCCTTCCCTTTCTTACTCACCTCCTTACCTTAACCACTACTCTCCGCTCTCTCACCCCATCCCCTAACAGTCAGGTTCTGCTTTCTGTACATAGGTACAAAGAATCCAATGCTTATTAAGTGTTGTTCTTGACAAACCATGTTCAAATGTTGGGTATTTGCTTTGCTGTTAGCTCGTTCAACATGTTTATGGCCTTGTAGTTATGTTATAAGTGTACATCTGCAACGCTGTATTTTCTTCAACTGTGTATATTCTACCTATGTTATTAATTTACTGTATCTCCCAAAAAATGTATTTTCTGTAGTTGTGTATATACACTCCCATGTATTGTTATATCAGGAAGCTTGTGAAAATGGGCAAATTTGCCCACATGCCTCTCTGGTATAAAATAAAAATTAAATGCAATTAAAATGTTCAATATTTTAACTCCATACTTTGAACATAGCCATTTGTCCATCACACCTTATAAATGTTACAGGTGTAATTTTTTTTTAAATCCTGGACAAGATGTGTTTTTGCACTTGTGATGTGAAATGACATTTTGGACAATACACTATAAATGCCACATGTCATGTTTATAAAGTCATAAGACAAGTATCTTTAAAATTTAAGGTCACAATTAAAAAAATTGTAATTATTAAGAAACTCTGTGTCCTGCCAGTCTTCACCCCAAAGGGTATGTTTTGTGTTCCTGAGCTGGTGAGCTGAGTTCAGGGGTGAGCTCAGTGACCCAGAGGGTAGGGGGAATGGCACGGTTTTGCGACCCCCCCCAACCTGGGAAAGAAAGTTGCAGGGTTGCCTGCACAGTAGGGTACCATATAGTGAAAACAGTGCTTCTCTTGGCTTAAGGCCCTGCACCTCTGCATCAGTGAGTAGCAGAGGGCCTTGTTCTTTGGTTGACAGACTCTTTTCCTGGGTATCTGTATCTGTGGCCATCTAGAAGCACGGGGTCAGAGGACCCTGTCATCCACAGCCCTCCAGATAGCCCCATGAATTCTTGACATTCATTTCTGCACTTCTGTAGGCAGAATCTTTTCTTGGTACAGAGCCCAAAGGGCCCTGTGCATCTTTATCTGTTCACACAGGTCCTGAAGGGACTTGTGAGAATGAGAATATGATCCCTCTGTCTATCTATGCACCAATTAAGGCTCAAATTAACATCACAAAAGTAGGAAAATGTGGTGATAGGGTTAACTCCCCACCTCTAGCACCCACGTAGCAGAAGGAAAAAAACATTAAGGTTTGGGGTCTCCAGATTCTTGGCAAATTAGTGGTGGGGTGTTCCTTGGGGTTGTCAACCCTAATGCCCACCCTATTCTCTGAGCAAACAATATTAGACATGATCTCCTTCCTCTACAGGACCATAGCTGAAGAAAGCTATGAAATAATTTTATTGGCAACATGCGGCAAGACACACTTCTCTGCTTTTGAGGAGTGTATCACCAAGAGATACTGGCTTGGAGCTGTACCTTGTGCCTCACACAGGAGGCTACAGGCTGGGGAAGGGACAAGCATTAGGGTTGAAAACCCCAAGGAAGACCCCACCATTGATTCATCAAGGAACCGGAGACCCAAAACCCTAATTTTTTTTTCCTTTTTGCCACTTGAGGGGTAGGGGTGGGGAGTTAGTTTTGAAAACCCTAACACCACATTTTCCTATTTTTGTGGCATTAACCTGAACCCTAACTGATGCCTTAAAATTTTTTGCAAAGATATATTTATATAGAAACATACCATTTTATGGCAGATATGGAAAGCTTGGCCCAACTAGCGTGCCCATTTACCCTACCTACTGTAACACTGCAAACCCTACTTGGTCTCTGACTTTACCCCTTCCCCCCTTCCTTACCAGTAAGATTCCCTTATTTCTATCCCATGCCTTCTTGAATCCCATTACTGTTTTGGCCCCTACCACCTCCTCTGGGAGGCCATTTCAGGCATCCACCATTCTTTCTGTGAAGAAGTACTTCCTCACATCTCCCTGAGTCTACCCCCTCCAGCTTCATTGCATGTCCCCTTGTTCATGAGCATCTTTTTTTCTGAAAAATGCTTCTCTCTTGAACTTTATTTATACCCGTGAGGTATTTGAAAGTCTCTATCATATTCCCCCCTTCTTTCCTTCAGGGTGTACATATTAAGGTCCTTTAGCCTCTCCTCACATAGCTTTTGTTGCAGACCCTGTACCATTTTAGTTGCCCTCCTCTGGACTGCCTCTGCTCTGTCTGTGTCCTTCTGGAGGTGTGGTCTCCAGAACTGGACACAGTACTCTAAGTAAGGTCTTACCAGTGATCTATACAGCGTTAACACCACCTCTTTCTTTCTACTGGTGATATCCCTCCTTATGCACCCCAGCATTCCACTGCTTTGTCACACTGTCTGGCCACCTTGAGGTCATCAGATAGGATTACCCCTAGATCTCTTCCCATTTGGTGATTGTTAATACTACATCCCCCATTTTGTACTCTACCCTGGATTTCTGCACCCTAAGAGCATGATTTTACACTTCTTCACATTGAAAATCAGCTGCCACTTACCTAACCACTCCTCTAGCTTTCTTAGATCTCCATTTGTTTTTTTCCACACACACCCCCCCGGAGTGTCTACCCTATTGCAGATTTTTAGTGTCATGCACAAAAAGACATACCTTCCCTTCTAGCCCCTCTGCAATGTCACTAATAAAGACAATAAGGACACTAAGACACTTTAAACGAAAGCTTCAGATGCACCTCTTAGCACTCGGTAGATGTGACTGTCCTAGCTAAGTAGAATCATCTGAGACACTTGACATGACCTGACATGCCCATACTTTGTCCAATATTTGCTTGCCCTTGAGTCCCTATTATTCCCCTTCATTCCCATCTACTTTCATTCCATTTTCCCCATTCCTTATTTTCCTCACCAACCTTTCTCACCATCTATCCTGCCCTCCCCTTCACCCCCTCACTACATTGACAGTGCCTCCTTTGGTGGACTCGTTTTTTACAATAGCACTTATCCGTATCTTTTTTGACTTTTGCAATACTGTATTCATTGTTTAACCTGAAATATTTTGTACTAAACCTATGGTTTGAGTAATTCTGTATCATGTCTTATCCTCTGTATGTATGTTTAGCGTCTGACTGACATGAAACCTTTGTAAAAGAGCTCTCAGCTCAAAGGTGTTTGTAATCCCAAATGTAATAAATAAAAGAAGAAGACCTGTCCCAGTACTGATCCCTGTGGCACCCCGCTGGTCACCCTCCTTTCCTCAGAGTGAACCAACCTCTGTCTCCTGTTTCCTAACCAATTCATTACCCAGTTTACCATCTTTGGTCCCACTCCTAGGCTGTCCAGCTTGTTTACAAGTCTCCTATGTGGAACAGTGTCAAAGACCTTACTGAAATCTAGGTAGGCCACATCCACCACACCACCCTGATCTAATTCCCTGGTCAGCCGGTCAAAGAAATCTATCAAATTTGTTTGACATGACCTTCCCCAAGTGAATTCATGCTGTCTCAGGTCTTGTAAGCCACTGGATTCAAGATATTCCACATTATTTTCCTTCAACAGTGATTCCATTAATTTGGTTGAAGGCTAGGTTTGTTGGCCAAGGCACTTAGCTTCACCTGAGCTCTTTCCTTCTAGCTTGCTTGAAAGGACAGAACTAAGAACCTTACCAGAGTAAGGGAAAGGATTAAGACTTTTGGCTAGGCAGATTTATTGTGTGTTGTTATTTTTATTTTGTACTCACAGGGATTGTTACTGTATGTTGCTAACATTTTATTGCTTTATTTTTCTCTGATTCACATTGGTGCTGCTGGGTATACCTTCTGCTGCACTACTACAAGGTGTACCTACAGATGTGTGCTAACAGATTACTGCTGTAATCTTCTGATTCAAATTGTCTTTTGCAAGGTATATCTTCTGTTACTGCTTTATTTTTCTTTGTAGAAAAGTGTTTCTTACAGGGTATATCTTCTGTGAAATTATTACAGGTGGTGCTTAAATTTTTGTGACTTTTTATCATTAGGCTAAGCAAAATTACTGCTTGCCCCTATTTTGTTTACTTCTTTTTTGCTGAAAAGTTTTTTTTGTCTCAGAGGTGTTGCAGTCTCCTTCTCACATTGAAGGAGCTAATTGCTTTCCTCCCACAGCTCTTCCAGGGGGTTAGGTGTATATCTGGGGGTGGAGCTGGCAAACTGCCAGCAACTTCCAACAGACAGAAAGAAAGGTTAAAAGGTCAGGTTAGTTGATAGCTTGGAGGTGGAAGGCTAGGTTTGCTGGCCAAGGCACCTAGCTTCACTTGAGCTCTTTCCTTCTAGCTTGCTTGAAAGGACAGAACTAAGGACCTTACCAGAGTAAGGGAAATGATTAAGACTTTTGGCTAAGCAGATTTATTATGTGTTGTTGTTTTTATTTTGTACTCACAGGGATTGTTACTGTTTGTTGCAAACATTTTATTGCTTTATTTTTCTCTGATTCACATTGGTGTTGATGGGTATACCTTCTGCTGCATTACTACAAGGTGTGCCTACAGGTGTGTGCTAACAGTTTACTGCTGTAATCTTCTGTTTCAAATTGTCTTTTGCAAGGTATATCTTCTGTTACTGCTTTATTTTTCTCTGTAGCAAAGTGTTTCTTACAGGGTATATCTTCTGTGAAATTATTACAGGTGGTGTTTACATTTTTGTGACTTTTTATCATTAGGCTAAGCAAAATTACTGTTTGCACCTATTTCATTTATTTCTTTTTTGCTGAAAAGGTTTTTTTTGTCTCAGAGGTGTTGCAGTCTCCTTCTCACATTGAAGACAGGGAGAGAGAAAGCAGCCACAGCTTCCTTGAATCAAGGAGGTTAATATCTGGACTACACTGAACTGAATTATTACTTTTTGGACCTGTGTAAGTAACTAGTATTGATTCTGTTTTTGGGGTGGACTTTTCTTAATTTTAACTTTAATTTGCCTGGGAGGAACTGTAGCTGGGAGATATTTGCAGTCAGTTGTGACTAGACCTGTTACTTAGCCTTTGTGAAATAGGTGTCTGAAAGGAAGGAAGACACTCCCTGGGGTGGAGGGTAAGAGTTGTAGGTGATTGTTTCTGGACAGCATAAGCTTACTCCAACCTGCCTTCCCTCACCCACCCACCCCAAGTGCATAACTTCCTTTATAGCAGGGGCTCTGACATCACTTCCTCAAAACTGCTAACAACATATGCCTGTTCATATCCTTAAAGGCACAGCACACTGAATAGGGGATAGAGACACTCACAAGCTTGTACACACTAAAACAAGAACAAAAACCAAAAAAGCATCTGTAACTGGAAGGGACACAGACATGTGGGGAATGGTGCAATGCACTGGCTGTGGAGCAGCAGTCTTCCGGGAGACATTCTGGAAACTGTGTTGCTGCCCTATTTGCAGGCACCTCTCTGGTCTGAGGAAGGAGGTTGTTTGTCTCCATGCTGACCTGGCAAGGATTCAGAAAACCTGCTACCCCACCCAGGGACCACCCAGGCCACTGCCACTACCTCAGAGGTTGTCAAGAAAGAGGAGTGGTTGGACCATGGTGGGGTCAGGGAGGGTGAGGGTGGTGGAACAGAGGTGCATCCCTCCAGTTGTGCCTCTCCACAATTCATTCACCCCTCTGGCAAAGCATGGTTCCTCTATGGCAGCACCTGCAGTGGAGACCAAGGAGGATGCTGGGAACCTCCACAATGGAGACCCACAGGAAGGTGGCCCAGGACCCCACAGGTGAAGGAAACAACTCCTGGTGGGGGACTCAACTGTTAGGGGTAGAACTGGGGGAGGGAGGGGAAAGGGAGGTAAGGTGCCTGCCTGGCACCAAGGCTTGGAGGGACAGGAAATGAATCCTCAGGATTGTGGGAGCAGTGGAAAGGGGGAGGGAGCTGGATGTCATTATCCACCTAGGGATGAATGACCTGGCTGAGAATGGGATCAGAGCAGTGCAACAGGAGTTTGTGGAGTTGGGGAGGAGCCTTAGACAAGTAGCACACATGGTAACTTTCTCAGAAGTGCTACCTGTCTATAGCATGGATGAGGCTAGGGCACTCCACACCATGAGATTCAATGACTGTTTGAAAAGCTGGTGCAGAGCTCAGGGATTTGGCTTCATTGGGGACTGGGGCTCTACCTGGAGGGATGCAGGCCTATACAGGCACGATGGTCTGCATCTATCCTGGTGGGGAACTAGGATCCTAGGTGATAGGTTTAAATTCTTCAGTGGCAAGCATTTAAACTAGTCAAGGGGGGAGGCACTGAAGAGGAGAAGGGAAATCCTAGCCTCTCCCCAAAATCAGGGTAATTAGTGATGTAAACACCAAAATAGAGCAGTCGATAGGGAGAAGGGCAGGGGTAAATGGAGAAAAAGACAAAGGCAGTAGGGACAGGGATGGGGCAAAAAGAAATAAAGCCATAAAAAATGGAGGGTAATGAGTACCAATGCCCATAGTCTAGGTAAAAAGCTCCCTGAAATGGTGGCCTTGATGGAAGAGGGATGCCTGGATATTGTGGCAGTCACAGAAACATGGTACACAGAGAACCATGACTGGGATGTCAACATACCAGAGTACACAATCTACAGGAGGGACAGGGAGGGAAGAAGAGGAGGAGGAGTAGCTCTCTATGTAAGGGAAGGGATAAAAGCAACAGAACTAAAGGGTAAACAGGGAGGAGAGGAGGCACTGTGGGTCACTCTGGAGACTGGAAATGGCTCCACAATCCACACAGGGGTTGTATACAGACCCCCGTTTCAGGGGGAGGAAATGGACAAGGAAATGATAGAAAGCATCTTTGGGATGGCAGAGAAAGGGGAGATATTGCTGATGAGTGACCTGAATATGCCAGATGTTGATTGGAGCACCTTTGCTGCAGCCACATCCAAGAGCAGGGCCGTTCTCGATGTCCTACAGGGGCCATGCCTCAGACAGCTAGTTTTGGAACCCACTCGGGAGAGAGCAATCTTAGACCTGGTACTCTCAAATGGGGATGGAGAGAGGATCTCTGATCTTGAAGTGGGTAGCCATCTGGGAACAAGCGACCACCAAACACTGTGGTTCACGATAAACTTAGCTGTAGAGTCAAGCCACACAAAAGTGAAGGTACTGGACTTCAGGAGGGCTGATTTTGACAAAATGGGAGAGTGCCTCAGAAAAGCACTAGCAAACAGGCAAGAAGGTGGGGTGCAGCAACAATGGGGAAACATCAAAACCGCCATCACAGAGGCAACAAGTCTTTGTGTGAAGCAAATAAACAAATCAAAATTAAAGAAAAAAACACTATGGTTCTCAAAAGAAGTGGTGGGGAAGGTAAGGGAAAAAAGATAGCATCCAGGAAGTAAAAGGAAACACAGAAGGAGCAGGACAGAGGACTGTACCAGTTAAAGCAGAAGGAAGTGGGTAAGGCAGTCAGAATAGCAAAGGTCCAAACTGAGGAAAAGACAGCCAACTCGGTTAAGAAGGGGGATGAAACCTTTTATAGGTACATTAGGGAGCAAAGAAAGACTAAGGCAGGGATACTGTGGCTGAACAAAGAGGAAGGTGGTTGGGCAGAGAGCGACAGTGAAAAAGCAGGGATACTGAACGAATACTTCTGCTCAGTATTCACAATGGAAAAGCAGGGGAAAATACCTAATCTGGTTAATAGAAGCACTCTGGATAGGGTGGTTGATACTAGTACTTTCACAGAAGAAAGGGTTCTGAAAGAACTCTTAAAACTGAAGGTGGATAAAGCAATGAGGCCTGATGGGATTCACCCCAGAATTTTAAAAGAACTAAGAGAAGAACTAGTAACACCACTGGCTACCCTTTTTAATAAATCATGGGAGGATGGGGTGGTACCTGAGGACTGGAGGAGGGTAGATGTGATTCCCCTTCACAAAAGTGGGAGCAAAACAGAGACAGGAAACTACAGACCTGTCAGTTTGACCTCAGTGGTAGGGAAAATGATGGAATCACTTCTGAAGGAAAGAATTGTTGAGTACCTAGAGGCCAGTGGGGCACAGAACCCAAGGCAGCATGGATTCACAGCGGGAAGGTTATGTCAGACAAATCTAATTGATTTCTTTGACTGGGTGACCAAAGCAGTAGACCAGAAAGGGGCTGTGGACATGGCCTACCTAGACTTTAGCAAGACATTTGACACAGTCCTGCACAAAAGATTAATAAACAAATTAGCCAGCCTGGGAGTTGGGTCCTAGGCTGGTAGCCTGGGTAAAACACTGGTTAGACAACAGGACACAGCTGGTAATAATAAATGGAGTCCACAGTGAAGAAAGGAGGATTACTAGTGGGGTACCACAGGGTTCAGTACTGGGGCCGGTCCTTTTTAATGCCTTTATAAGTGACATTGCAGAGGGACTGGAAGGGAAAGTATATCTCTTTGCAGATGACACAAAGATCTGCAATAGGGTTGATACACAAGGTGGGGGTGGAAAGGTTGAAAAGAGACTTGGCAAGGTTGGAGGAATAGTCAAATGTATGGCAGCTTAGATTCAGTGCAAAGAAGTGCAAAGTAATGCACCTGGGAAACAAAAACCCAAAGGAAGAGTACACAGTGGGGGGTGAGATACTGACAACAACAGAAATGGAAAGGGACCTGGGGGTAGCCATATCAGATGACCTAAAGGTGGGCCAGCAATTTGAGAAGGCAGTAAGGAGGGCTGGGGAGATACTGGGATGCATAGGGAGAGGCATCACCAGTAGAAAACAGGAAGTTGTTGGCCCTCTGTACAGACAGTTGTTAAGACCACATCTGGAGTACTGTGTACAGTTCTGGAGACCCCGTCTCCGCAAAGACATAGACAGGGTGGAGGCTATCCAGAGGAGTGCAACTAAAATGATGCAGGGTCTGCATCAGAAGACATATGAAGAAAGACCAAAGGAACCAAAGATGTATAGCCTCTAGGAAAGGAGGGAGAGGGGGGACATGATAGAATCTTTCAAATACCTCAAGGGAATCAACAAAGTCCAAGAGGGTAGCATCTTTCAGAAAAAAGATGTGCAAAAACAAGGGGGGACAATTTGAAGATAATGGGGCGATGGCTCAGAAGTAATGTGAGGAAGTAATTCTTAACAGAGAGGGTTGTGGATACATGGAACAGCCTTCCTGAGGAGGTCGTAGAGTCAAAAACAGTGGGGGAATTCAAGAATGCATGGGACAGACATAAAGCAATTCTAGTGGGGGGTAGGAGGAAGTAGGCTGTTGGTTAACTAGGATCTGCAGCTTATCCATTAGGTAGGGAAATGGGCAGACTAGGTGGGCCAAGCAGTCCTTATCTGCCGTCAAATTCTATGTTTCTATGTTTCCCCACTACCAAAGTCAGGCTGACTGGCCTGTAATGGCCAGCATCCTCCCTGCTCCCACTTTTGTGAAGTGGGACTACATCTGCCCTCCTCCAGTGCTCTGGAACCATTCCCATCTCCAGTGAGTGGCTGAACAGGGCTGTCAGAGGTACAACCAGCACCTCTCTGAGCTCACTTAATATCCTTTAATGTACCCCATCTGGCCCTTCTTGACCTTACTTTCCCAGCCACCTCTTTTGAAAATCATAGCAGTCTCTTTTTCCTCTTGCTTTTGCTTACATGCCTGATGCAGAGGTTTGTTGCATTCACCATTCTTGCTTTTAGTTTTGCCCACTGTTCCTTCACTCCACCCAAGTCATCCACCCCTGCTAGGGCTTCCCTGAGGCATTCCCCCATCTTTTTAAAATTGGCCTTGAAGTCCAGAACCCTTGTCTTTGTGTGGCTCAGTTCTATCCCAGTCCGTATACTGAACCACATAGTATGGTGATCACTAGTCCCCAGGTGGCCACCCACTATGACATCTACAAAACTGTCCCCATTGGTGAGTACAAGGTCCAGTATTCCCCCTGATGAGTGAGCTCTTTTAGTAGTTGCCTGAGGAAAGCTCCCTGCAGGGAGTCCAGGATGTCCCTGCTCCTAGCTAAAGCTGTGGCTGGGATGCTCCAATCAACATTCGGCAGATTGAAGTCCCCTACTAGCAGCATCTCCCCCTTATTTACTATCTTTTGGATGGCTTCCACCAGAACCTTGTCCAAATCTTCCCTCTGTGCTGGAGGTCTGTAGATCATGCCAGTGCAAATTGCGGCTCCAGTCCCCATTTCTAGGGTGAACCACAGTACCTGTATATGAATACAAAATATATCTATATATATAGATATATATTGATGAATTGGCAACTAAATATTTATTTGTGGTAGTGTGAGGGGAGATAAAGGGGTAAAATGGAATAAAAAAAGAAAAAACTCACAACAAGTACATTTTTTTTTTCCTTTCTCAGATTTTTTCCCCTGGATCCCAGAACCCCGGCAGACATGCGCATGTGTGGGCATGGAGGCACACATGTATGCCAGGTACTGGCTCGGCCCCTTCTGCTCCATCCCTGGCAATTGCTTGCCACCCCCCCTCCATCTACGCTTCTCATCGGGCCTCAACCCAACTGGAGTGGAACTATGGAGGGGTGAGCAACCTCCCCAGGAGAGGAGAGCTGTCTTTTGGCAGCATGATCCTGCTTCTCCCCCCCGTACCGGCTCCCCAACAACCGGAAGCCATTCCCGAACCTGGGTTGCCAGCGTGACGCAAAGTAGTGCGACCAGCACCTCAGCGCCACCCACAGGTTAATTATTAATCATGATTTTGAGCACTGGTAACAGTACTTCAAATTGCAAATAATGAGATGGTGCATAATACTATGCTAATATGCTTAAATTAATCATGTGGATGCTGACACATATGTAACAGAGACTTACTTGTTACACAGTCCTCAAACAGCGAATGGTGACTTGATGCACTCAATTTCAGGGGGAAAAAATCAGAAAATAAAAAGATGTGTAATGGTTTTCTTGGCATATCAATACCAGATATGTTGTTGTTGCTTGTGACTTGCAGAAGCTACCTGTCTCAGATGGGAAACAATTCTAGAAATCTAGCATGTAAGAGACACAGATTTTCATGTGTCCTGCAGCTTTGGGCACCAAATTTAAATACATAATTTCTGGGTAGCAGATCCAAGGCAACAGCACATAGTAAACAATAAAACAGTTGTTAATGAATAGAAAAGAGAAAAAATAAAAATACAACTAGCCACCCACCCACATCAAATTATTTTTGGAACATCTGTTTGCATGGAAGTTGTGGTAATAGTGGTAGGGGAAGTATTGATCTACAAGATATCATCTCATGGCACCAAATTGCTGCATTCTGTTTCATATCTGTTTCAGTTTAGTTTCAGTTTATTGGCAGGAAAATACTCATTTGAGCAGACTCATTTACAAGGAGGTCCTGAGCAGATAGTCATATACATAAGAAAATGTAAATAAGACATATAGGGCCAGATATTCAAAACTTTGCCCAGGGGCTAAATTAGCACTGCCCGGCGGGCAAACTTAGCCCGGAGCACAGAGCAAGCTATATTGAAATGGAAATAGCCCAGTGCTAATCCTGCTGAATATTGCAGGCTAAGGAAGCTGGGCAAACTGATCTGGGAGTGCAGGGCAAAAATAGCCCGGGAATAAGACAGCACTGAATAAAGCAACCAGGAAGTGCAACCCACAACAACAACACAGTGCACAGCAACGTGAGGGCAGGTACAGAAGAAATACATGGCCAATGTGTGTGCCAGTAAATGCATGGACTCAGTACAGCTGCAGGAAGTAGCAGATGTGAAAGAACAGTGTTCAAAACTGTATATTATACCCCATACCATTAGCGCGGCATTACCGCTCGGAGCTAAGCAGTTAGCCCAGGTCAAACACGTTTGCTCAGAGCTAAAATGTGCCATATTCAAAAGTGCCATGCAAATGAGCCTACTTAGGCAGTCTCTGGGCAAACAACCAGATTAGCATCTCATTATACCCTGATTTGCATGCAGTTTGCCCCGCATTACTGCAGGGTCCCACAGAGCCACCTGTAGGTCAGTCTGGAAGTACAGGGGCTGACCAGGTCCAACCGCAGCTCCACCTGTAGGTCAGTCTGGCAGTGCACAATGATAGCTGCAGGCTACATGTAAACAGTACAGCATAGCATAGCATATTGTACCCCAGGGGACAAGACAGCATAGGCACAGGTGGTGGTGGTGGTGCTGCATGCAACTGTCACACTGTAGGGCATGCTACAGTGCACAGCAGACACTACAGTAGCAAGGGGGCCAGTAGTGTGAGGGACACAGCATTGCCTATGGTGTGTAGGGCAGTGATGCTGACTGCACTGTACACAGTGACAGGCCCAACCTGCAGGCGTTTACTGACAGTGGACATTACTGTTACACTGTTGTGTGACCCACAGATGCTGTACCTGTGGCATGGGATGCTAACAGTGACATGTACATTTCTGGCTTTGTGTGCTGTGGCAGTTGTACAGCTGTGTGGTATGTGGCCGGGGGGCATATATTATCCGAAAGGCACACTAGTGTTGGGAGTATTCCCAAGACTGGCCCATGAGCACTGCATGATGTGTCCCAGCTTGTGGCCACACCTGGTCTGTGGCACAGCCTCGCCACCCATACACGCTCCCCTCAACATCCTCCGTGCCCACAGTGCTGCATGTGTGTGCTGGCATCTGTTTGTGTCCACAGATGTGTGGTCCGCAGGTGTGTGCTGTATGGCCACACTGCCATGCTGTCCACTGGCGGCAGGGTCACCATTTACTGCCTGGCATGGCTGGGACTGGTGGCAGATGATGGCATCATTGTGATGCCATCGGTTAGCAGCATGCTTCCTCTAAGTTTGACTTTATCTATGTGTCATATTTATTTGTTAGGGTCGAGCAAAACCCACGCTAAACCCTTGCAAACACTGCGCCAAAGCCAAAGTGTCGCGCCAAAGCTGATTGCCCATGGATTTGAATAAGCTTTTCCTGGGCGTGTGCACCGGCGCTAAGTGTCACGCTGTTACAAGAAAAACCACTTAGCGCCGGGCGCTAGTCACTGAATATAGCATTGCTACTTGTATTCATGTCAGTTTGCCCCTTGCATACATTATAATCTTGCCCGGCGCTAATGCAGTTTGCCCGCGCTATTTGGCCTTTTGAATATAGCAGACCCGCGCTAATCCCACGCTAAACCTGCACAAACAATTTTTGCCCGGCGCAAAGTTTTGAATATCTGGCCCATAGTGTACATAGTAAAAATATAGGTAACATTATAAAGAATATATGAAGAAACACTCAGCATTTGTATACATCTGTATATAGTCAACATTATATACAAGTGAACTTCCATGCAGTAGAACTAAGCAGTAAAATATAGTCGAACAGAAGGCAGTCACAAAATCGGGTTGCAGGATATGGCAAGAATCAACTGTAAATAGAGTGGTAGTAGACAGAGTAGGGCAATGAGATAGAAAGCAGGTAAGAAGGGAGACAGGAAGAAAATAGAATGTGGAGAATGGAGATTGTGAAGGACGATGGGTAAGGGTTGGAAGGTGAGGGTGATGCAGGGTCGGAAGTGAAAAGAAGTATAAGGTCAAAAGAATACATTTAAAATTTAAAGCAGGCTATTAGCTGGGAGATGAACAGAGTTGTGGGGTTTACATATGTTGAATGAGAGTACAGTCAGGATTTTTCTCATAACCTCACTGACTGGGTTTGAATCCTATAGGAGGAATAAAGGGGACAGTAGAGATCAACAAACTTGTCAGCAGTTTTTTTGTTTTGTTTTAAAGTGGTAACTGGCCATACTGTTCCTCAATTCTTATTTACAATGGATTACCAATATACCTATTCCAATATGCACTAATTGTTAAATGGGTTTTTATCTTAAGTCTATACTTCTTCTTTCATATAACCATCATTTTTTAGATAAAAAAATGAAATATGAAAAACTGTGGTACTGCTAAACTGGACGATCAATCAGGATGGGACTGTCTGCGATAGCATTTAAGTAAAGGTCAGTTTTAAGTGCATCTTGAAAATTGGCATAATTTTTTTCATTTATTGTCAGTTGCTGTTAACTGGCTGGGACTTCAAGTTACATACAAGAGACAGTAGTTTTCTGCAAAAAATCAAGCTTGTGGCTGCATTGACATTTTTTTTTGGGGGGGGTAATCATGAACTTTGAGAAGGAATCTCAAGAAGTTCACTGGTTGCCATAGAAAACTTAAGATGGATAATGTTGTAGAGGCATAGGTCAGGATGCACAGGTAAATCAGGAGAAGTTATAAAATGTACACATAGCATTTTATTATTGTCAATAACAACAACATTTTAGAAAAAGATATGCAGGATAGCTTTTCATAAGGCAGTACAAGCAACAGCAAAAAAAAAAAAAGTCCTTCATCTGAGTCTCTCTCTCACTCGGTTTAAATCTCAGTCTCTCTATTCCCCTGAACAAAACATTGTTCTCTTTATTTATAGATGATTTTTCCTGGCAATTAAATTATGCATCCTGTTCTTGTAAATTACATCTTCTGTTTTTCACAGGATGTATCAAGGCTTTGTCAGTTTATTTCCTGTGACCAGCTTGCAGGTGTAACAAAGCAGAACATACTGTCCCAGGACTGGTTTCCTGTTTATAATTTTATAAATGAGCTTGTAAAGGTCAAACTGCATCTCACAGTCAACTACCTGTGTTCCAGCTGGTTGCCTTATTTTATGTTGGGGCACTTGCACAGCCAACATCTTGCAGTAGTGGAGATTTGGAGGTGCGGCCGCTGTTGAGCGAATGCAGGGCACGCACCAGTAGGTGCATCCCTCATTCCCCAATCAGCCTGCATGCCGGTGTCACACCACCCAGGTGAGCACATCTAAGGAAAGGTCCGCTGCAATGTGAGCAAAGCTCATCACATGCAGTGGACCTTCCTACATGCTTCCCCAGCATCAAACATGGTGGCAAAGTGGCTGCTAAACTGCTAATTTCAGGGGTGCCCCACTCCCCATCAGCATAATGTGCCCCCTCCTTTTAGGTTGCTGAGGTGGTGCCCAATCCCCCTCGGTTAATGCACCGCCCCGCTTTCACTGTTTGCTGACTGGGGGTGCACAGTCCCCATTGGCATCTGTCCCCCACTTCCTATGTGCCAACGGGGGTGCCCAATCCCCTGTTGGCTACTGTACCCCCCCCAAAAAAAAACACCTGTAAAGAAAGAAAACCATCCGTAATGTTTTTTTTAAACACCTGTAAACAGAAAATGGTCCCTTGTAATCTTCCTACCACCCACACCCACCCACTGCACATCCTGCCTCCCCACACCCCCTCACCCCATACTTACCTCTGGAGTCTGGCTCAACGATCATTGGTGGACCAAGAACACGTCTACACTCTTCAAAGCCGACCACAAACTGAGGAAATGCCGGTAAGCTGCATAATGGAATAAATAGGGTTTTTCAACTTTGATGCACATCCCAGGCATTTTTTGGAATTTTTGCACCAAATTTTCAGCATGGGGTTTTTGGGACCCCTCCTCGTGAATTCTGTCACTGTTATGACGTTAATCAGTACTGAAAGGTGATTTTTGCAGTCACTGCACAGAATCACCTTTTGGGACTGATTAATGCAAGGGCAGTGGCAGTGTTCATGAGGTGGGCTCTCAAAAAGCCTATGTTGCAGATCTGGTTGAAGAAATCCAAAAAAATGGCTGTCTTATGAGCGTGCATTACACAGTTGATACGCACGCTCGTAACTTAGCGAATTGGCAATATTTTCATACCATATTTTCAACATTGTCATTTTTCTACACCTCCTTGTGATCAGTACAGCTGTCATTTTTCACATCCTGGCCAAAATGTGTTTCCGCACTTCCGGTGCACAATTGCGAGGTCACTGTAGGAAATCAGTGTTTGGGTCAGATTAAGAAAATGACAGTGGCATTGTTCATGAGCAGAGGTCCTAAAATGCCTATGCTGAAAATTTGGTGACAATACTTCATAAAATGACTGTGTTACAAGCTTGCATTGCGCAGTTTGCACGCACACTCATAACATGCATTTGTAATATTTTCACTCTGGATTTTCACCATTGTCATTTTTCCACACCTCTTGATGAACAGTACAGCTGCCATTTTACATATCCTGCCCAAAATGCGTTTTCACACGTCCAGCACAGAATAGCACGGTCGCTGTGCGAAATCACTTTTTATGACAGTTTGAGGAAATGACAGTGATACTGTACAGAGCAGAGGGGTTAAAATGCCTGTTTTGAAAATTTGGTGCCGAAAGTCCATTAAATGACTGTTACAAGCGTGTATCACGCATTTCCCATGCACTCTTGTAACTTCGCAGATTTGCAATATTTACATGCCACATTTTCAACACTGCCATTTTTTACTCCTCCTTATGAACAGTACAGCTGTCATTTTTCACATCCTTCCCAAAATGTGTTTCCACACTGCACTACCAAAGCCAATGCCAGCGCGACAACATTTGGCATTGACAAATGCTTGTTATAAACTCAAATAGCTTTCTGCAATTACTTTTAAACAATAAATTTGCAAATAAAGGGATATGAGTTTTACATAAAGATTCACACATATTTTTAACCACAGAGAATCAGGGGAAGAAAGAAAGACTAGAAACAGCAAATGAAGGAAAGCAGATAACAGGAAATTGTGGGACCATCGGAGTGGGCAGTTCCTAGGTGTCAAGAAAATTTGATTGCACAATCAGACAGGCAAAAGGCAAACAAGTAGCAGAATAGGGGAGGACAGAATACATCCTTGCTTTTAACTCTTTCTGCATAACAAATGGGACAGGGTTTTTTCCCAACCCTGTCACAACTACACAGGTTTCTTTGTGTATGGATGCCCATACTTTTATCTTTTATATCGTAGAAGCATCCATGCTCATTTCTTTTTTTTTTATTCTGTTTTTGTGCCCCTGCTTTCTCCTACTGTTGGGACCATCTGCCTGGTTACAGACTGCAGCTGTGGCTACTCATATTAGCCATCCTCCCTAGACCCCCTGGTTTGCCTCCCCAGGGCAGGGTCACAGCACTCCAGGCCATGGGCGCTGCGAACGTGGGAGAGGCGGGAGTCAGCCAGAAAGCCAATGCAGCTGGAGTGGGCATCATCAAGGCAGTGGAAGTAGGGTGTTTTTTTTTTCCCTTTTTGTCCCCCCCAGGAGGCGGGGACACGGAGACATGCAATGATGTCCTGCATCTTCCCTGCCCCCTGAATTATGTCAAGCGCCGGTAGCTGCAGTGCTCCCAGCCTCTGCCAGGGATCCGTCAAGTGCCGGACAGTGTCCCCACCCTCCTCTTGGAGAAGGAGAGCAGCCCATGGGATGCTCCATCCTTCTCCCCCGGCCGGCCCTCCAGCTACCTGGGTCCGTTTCTGAACCCAGGTCACTGGCACTGTAAGTGGAAGTCCAACCGCTGCACCAGCAGGATGGCATCCATGCTACTTTTCTGGCACCCTGCCTCCTTTCAGTGAACTGGCAGTTGTAGGAGGGGGCAATTGAGGGATGGTAGTGGGCTCAGAACACTGATTCTACATCTAGCTACCAACAGCAGCTGATTATGTAAGTTCAAGTTTAAAAATAAAAGCAGATTCCAGCTTGATTGACTAGAGGAAATCCACTATGCAGCTGCATTCTAAGTTGTGCTGCAGCAGTGACATCACTACTGCAGCACAACAGCATATTGTGGTCACTACTGCAGCTCAGTAAGCCTATAGTGTATGGTGGAACACTATTATGCATGAAATCTCATGCATGAAATTTGCTTGTTTTGTAACAGTAGTGACATCCTTTTGATGTTGTGCTGCAGTAGTTGGTGTAACTGCTGCAGTACAACTTAGAATGCTGCTCCACAAGTGCTTTCCACTATCCAATTGTGCTAGAAACTTTTTTTTCTTAACTTGAACTTACAGAAAAAAAAAACAGCAGCACATTAAATCAGTAACTTCAGCCTGTCACAAACCTTCAAGTGTCTCTCCTCTTCCAACCCACAGTGCACTAAAAGGAAGCAGAGTGTCTGAACTGGGCACAGATCTCACACACTGTAAAAGACAGTGAATGGGTGTCCTTACACAGACAAGCCTGTGTCTTCAGCTCAAGAATTTTATGCCATCCAGAGAACCTCTCGAGCTTTGCATTCAGTGTTCCTGATTGTCATATAAACCTCTTGACGCAGACATAGGCTTGTTGTTTATGGCTGCATATACATTATCCTCTATATTCTGGGCGTGCATTTCCATGCAGAACAATCTTCCAGCGTACACTATAATTTATTTGTTTTATGTATAATTACTTTTAATCCATGACATTTTCTTTTTAATAGGAAACAAGGTTAATAAATACCCATTGTGAAAGAATGCATGTTATCAGTAACCCAGCTTACCCACAAACAGAATGGCTAACCAAAGAATACATTAACAGTCCTCAACTGACTGCACAACAGACATTGTTTAATGTATACTTGAGTTGCACACGTGTATCAGTTGAAATAGCATTTGGGTGTTTGAAGGCAAGATGGAGAGTGTTACAGAAAAGGATCAATTCTGACTATTCTTCCGCACGATGGGCTCGATTCTCAAAAGAGATGGAATGCCTCAAGCCCTGGGCGAGACCCAACTACAGACATATGAGACATGGTATTCCTCAGCTGACTGGTTAGGATTGTGAGATCCATTGTTCCACATGGCACAAGCTATACCAGGTTTTCCTGGTCTAACTTTGTGGACCGTTTTATGGGTTTTGTAAGTAAGTAAGTAAGTCAATGTTTATTTTTATAAGGCACCCTTCCCAGGCTCAGGGCACCTTTACAAAATTCCACATGCAGCATTAAAACCACAGTAATAAATAACATTATATCCATAAAAAATTTAGAATAGTTTGCATCACTGAAAATGCTTGATTAAAAAGGTAGGTGTTTAGAGCTTTTTTAAAGTCCTCCACAGTCAGGCTATTTCGTATCTGGCAAGGTAGAGAATTCCACAGGGTAGGAGCCATAAAGACAAGCGTTCTTCCACCAGATGTTTTTAAGGTTACCCTGGGAATCCCTAGCAATCCCTTGCCAGAGGATCAGAGGGAGTGGGAGGGACAGTAAGAAGCCAGGAGTTCTTCCAGGTAGTGGGGTCCCAAACCGTGTAGGGCTTTATAGGTCATCAACATGACCTTGAAAGTGATCCGCCACAGTACAGGCAGCCAGTGCAACTTGCGAAGCACAGGTGTTATGTGGTTGGACCTTGGGCTTCCAGTCAACAGCCTAGCTGCCGCATTTTGCACCAGTTGCCATAAAGAGGGCAAAGTGCCACAAGTACATGTGACCTATGTGAATTGGGCACACCATGTGGAAATTTGTTTGAGGCAGTGCAGGGTTTGAAGCAGGGCTTGTGCAAGTCACGCATCACCCTTTGAGAATCGAGGCCCATATCTAAAGTGACATGTTATGGATTGCACAACTATAGTGACTCTCAAAGAGAACATGTTCCAACTGGATGGCTAAGGGAGATTAGAGGTACAGATATCAGGCAACCACAGCCATTGCCTAATCCATGCAATTCTGACTCACCAACAGCTGTGCAAATTTGAGGCACATTAACAAATTACATGGCATGACATTCCCTTTGAATAGGCAGTACCATCACTGAGAGATAAGTGGCACTTCAAACATCTGCTAACTGATTTACCTAATTTACACCATTGTGTGACATGATCACAACATTTCAAGGCTGCATACTAATAAGTGCTTCATTTGACTAATGAATAGTCTGGAGTCATTTTTCAGATACGTTTAATATGTTTAATTGCTAATTCCAAGTATGTCTTGTATTTTGGTACAATACATTTCTTCTAGGCCGTGAGTCCCAACTTTTTTTTTATATTATTATCTAGAAATGTCTGCAAGTGAAAAACATTTCTGTTAGATAGAACATTCAACAATATTGTCAATACTTAAAGTAATGCTTAAAGAGAGACCAAATGGAATAGCAGGTTTATAAAATAACTGAATGAATAATAAATATTATCATAACATTACTATTATATGTCTACTGTATGGAAACAATCAACAACAAGACCTGCAAGGAATACACTAGATAACTACTTAAGATTGTTTTACGTTGTTATTTTTCCTTCATAATAATGATATTAATTACAGGTGTTACAGAATTTAATCAACTTCAGCCATGTTCTAATGTGTACTTTGGTTCTGAATTACATACACTTGGCTATTATTTCCCCTGGATATTGAGTGCTATAAGGAAAATGACTCCTCTGGTGATCAGTGTAGTACCCTCAATTTTGTTATGCAATATGTGACAGTCTGATTAAGTACAATGTTCTCTGATCTTATCTTTTGTGTCTGTGAAAACCAGAAACAATTTTTAATTTATGAAATGTAACTGAAATATAGTACTATGTTAGTGTGTTTCACTACTGGTTTTCTATACTTGTACTTGTGGCATAAACATGATAGTGTGAACATTGCATGGAGCAGTCACTCATCATCCTGTAAGTTAACTTCATGTATGAGAAATGAACACACACACACACACACACTCCATCCTCATCAAAATGCATCTTCTTGTGTGGGCCCATCTGCACAGCGGTAGCGCTACCACTCGCAACACCAATGACCTGGGTTCAGGAATGAGTCTAGGTTGTCTGTGACTGACCAGAGCAGAGGACTGAGCATCCCAGAGGATGCTCTTCCTCCACAGGGATGGTGGGTTGATGTCCTTGCTGTAGTACTGCTTCCCCCTGCAGATCGCAGGTGGCAGTGCAGTTGAGGGTGCAGTGGGAGGGACACACACAGGCTGGGGACAGGCACAGCAGCACACTTTGCGTGCACATGTGCCTTGGTCTCCCTAGTGCGCCTGTAGCTGTAGGGCTTAGTAGAAATGGTTGAAAAAGTCATCCCTACTGTTTGAGGATGACAGAACACAGTTGGACTGAATGAGTCTAGACCTTGCCTGCACAACACAGCTCCTGATGAAGACAATCAGTTTGAGGGTTACACCCCACCACCACCATCCCATCCCTGCCCAGGGGGAATCCAAGGCAGCAGGTTTCCAGATGGAGTTCAGGCAGCAGTAAGCAAATGGGGCATAAACAAAGAATGGAAAAATGCATCTACTGCTCACACCAATGTAGAGGTACCCACACCTATGAGTCAGAGTGGCTCAGTTGGTAGCACATCTGCCTCTGGGCCAGAAGGTCATGGGTTCTAGTCCCACACTAGGATTGGGCTCATACCTAAAATGCTGTCACCTGAGTGCAGTATTTGGGGTGCTGTATTGTTGGAGTGTGCTGTCCTTAGGATGAGATGTTAAACCTTTCTGCCCATCTTGGTGTTGTCCCGGTGGGTGTCCAGGTGGAAGTAAAAGAACCAAAGGCACTCTTTGCAAAGAATAGGAGATGTTTTTTTATTAAGAACATCAAACAATACATACATCACAAAGGTAAATTAGTGTTGAAATCAATTTCCATTTCATACAGCAAAAAAGGAAAAGAAAGATAACAAATCTAAAAGAGAAAAGAAAAAAATAAACCTTCAGAAGGTACCTCCTGTACCATGCTCTCCCCATGGTATTTTCCTGATCCCATGTAGACACTTAGTATTAAGTATATAACAAGAAAAGAACACAAATTCTGTTATATTCTGCACAGACTATAAAAATCTTCAGACATTTTCACATCCTGATTAAAAGGGACTAGGATTCTGCTCAGAGTGTTGGAAAAAGCTGGAGGAGTGAGGTACTTGAATAGAGAGAGTTCAGATTGTTGCAAGACTAATTTTCAGTCTAGCTGGTATTGATATGGAAAGGCAGCACATCTGGAGGGGCAACCAAGGGGGTGGCCTCTTTGGTAGGATGGTGGGGTGTAGTGGATGTGGAACAGCCATAGTACTAAATTGGGCTTGGAGGTTTGGTGGTTGCATGGCGTGTAAACAATTCACACAGTTGAAAGAGGAAATAGGGTGGCTAAGGTGGGCACTATGCAGGAGGGAGGAAGAGGAGGGGGTGAGGGGGAGTGTCAGTATAAGCGGGGATGGAGGGGAGGGAGAGGGGATGCACTGGGGTCTGAGAAAAGGACTGAGAATACAGGGGCTTGGAGAAAAAAGGAAGGGAGGGAGGGGGATAAGTGGATACAACATGGTGGGGGAAAAGGAAAATAGCAAATTTAGAGGCGAGAAGAGGAATCTGGAGAAAGGAGGCAAGGAGACAGCTAGGGCAAATGAGGCGTGGACGGTAGTAGGACCAGGTAAAAGAAGGCAGATGTCTGCAATTAGGGGACAGACTTCAAATAAGGCCTCAAATGGCAGCAAAAAAGGTAACATGGGAACATAGCTAGGTAACAGATTTGCACCCCTTGATCCACTAGTAGAAGAAGTAATGGAGGAGAGTCACTGAGAGGAGCCAGCAGTGAGGGAAGCAGGATAAAGAAAGTTGGGAGGCACAGAAAATGATCTCTTAAGAGCAGGAACACTGGATGGAAAGGGGAGGGACCCTTTGCAGATACACCAGGGTAAGGTATTAGAGGGAGGAAGCAGAGAGGAGTCTATGGTTGAAGAGGCAAGGGCAAGGGAGTCGAAAGAGCTAGGGATGGGGGAGAGAATTCCCTCCAGGGAGCTACATTGTACACAAAATTCAGAAATGGAAAGTTTGACGAGGGGGGTGTCACATCTCAGACAGAGAGGAGGAGGAGGTCAAAGTAAAAGTGGGGGCTGTGCAGGAGGTGAAGAGGAAGTCTGTTACAGGTCCCACAGTGGACAAGGATGAGGGGAAGGATGGTGGAAATAGAGAAAATGGGCAAGGAACTTAGGGTTATAGGAACAGGTAAAGGTGGCAGAGTTCAGAGGACCATGCAAGGGGAGGTCCTCTGGAGGGGGAAAGGTGTGGGGGGACCGAGTGGTAAAATTAGGGAAAGAACTGAGGATAGAGGTTCAGCCAGGAAGACTGAGGAAGGCAGGCAAGGGGGGCAGCCAGCACAGCAGAAGGTTGATGAGGAGAAAGTACTGATAGTAGGGGACTTAATAATAAAGGGCATGGGAGGGGGGAGGGAAGGTAAAAAAAGTGTAGGCGTACATGGACTGAATGCTTACCAGGGATGATGGCAAATGAACTTATTCATTACATTCCATCCTGGGGGAAAACCCATGACAAAAACACCCACCTATTATTCCATCTAGGGTCGAATGATCTAGCGGGAAGTAGTGTAATGGAGGTGCAGGCTAGGTTAGGGGAACTGGCCAGGTTCTGCAGTGGGGTAGGGTTTAAGTCACTTACGTTCTCAGAGGTGCTGCCAGTTCCAAGAGTAAGTTCTAGCAGGAAGCACAGAATAGAGAAGTTCAACAGTTGGCTAAAAGGCTGGTGTGCAGAGAGAGGGTTCGGATTTCTGGGAGACTGGGGCAATACATGGAGGGATGAAAGTCTCTTTGCTCAAGATAGGCTTCACTTAAATCGGGAGGGAGTATTAGTGCTTCGATGCAGGATGGAGGATTTCCTGGTGGGTAAGCTAAATTTAAACTAGAGCGGGGTGTGGCTCAGGACTGTACAATTCTCAGATGGAGGTTCAAGGGGGGCAGACAGCCCTCACCCCAAAAAGCATAAGTCAAAGCATAAGCCGAAACAAGAATAGGTACAGGAAAAAATATACATACTAGAGGCAGAAGGGATGGGTAAGATAGAGGAGGATCAAGGACACAGGGGACTAGGAAAGTGGAGAGGAATGTGCACAAATGCATGGAGCCTGGGCAACAAGGTGCCAGACCTGAAAGCAATCATGGCTGAGACAGGCCTTAATCTGGTGTGGATAACAGAGACTTGGGGTCATGGGGACCAGGACTGGGACATGGAAATACCTTGGTATACATTGTTCAAGAAGGAAAAGGAGAATAGAAGAGGAGGTGGGGTAGTACTATATGTGAGGGAGGACATCAAGGCAGTGGAAGTACAGAGCAGAACGGGAGGAGTAGAGTCCATTTTGGTAGCATTGCCTATAGGGAAGGGGGAGACAGTACATGGAGGGGTGAGTTACAGGCCACCCTCACAAACTGATGCGGAAGATGAGGAGATGCTGGAGGAAATAATGAGAATGGCTAATAAAAGTGAGGTGCTGCTGATGGGGGATCTGAATCTACCTGATGCAAGTTGGGACACTTCTTCAGCCAATTTGGGGAGGAGGAGGGCTATAGTGGATTGTCTGCAGGCAGCCGTACTGAGGCAGCTGGTTAGAGAATCTACCAGGGAAGAGGCTTTGCTGGACTTAGTCCTGACAAATGGAGACAGGGTGGGTGAAGTTGAGGTGGGAGAACATATTGGTTCAAGTGACCACAGTGTTTTATGGTTCACTGTGCATACAGCTGCAGTGGGTACTAGAATCAAGGCAAAAATGCTAGACTTTAGAAGGGTAGACTTTACCAGCATGAGGGACTATGTGCAGGAGGCGTTAAGGGGGGAGATCTGTGGGAAGGGGTGGATGGTATGTGGGAGGGTATTAAAGATGCCATACTTGGGGCAACAAATCTCTATGTCAGGAGGGTTCATAAGACTGGGAGGAAGAGGAAACCTTGTTAGTTTAGCAGGGAGGTGGCAGGCAGGGTTAGTGAGAAGAGGAGGGCATTCGAGAAATTCATGACAATACAAAGGGAGGAAGACTGGGAAATATACCAGAGGAGGCAAAAGGAGGCAGGCAGAGAGGTGTGGAGAGCGAAGGCCAAAACAGAAGAAGAAATTGCCATATCAGTCAAGACTGGTGACAATGTTTTTTTTAGGTATGTCAGTGACAGGAGGAAAACTGGTAGGGGGATAAACAGACTTAGAAACAAGGAGGAGGTCTTGATCAAGGATGATGGTTATAAGGCGCAGTTATTAAATAAATTATTTTGCTCAGTATTTGGGGTTGAGGAGGAGGGGGATTTTGCAGACATTAGCACAGGAGTTAAGGCAAAGATGGGGATTGATATAAGCCCGTTCAAGAAGGAGGCAGTCTTGAGAGAGTTGGAGCAGCTATGAGTGGACAAGGCCATGGGGCCAGATGGGATGCATCCTAGGGTGCTGAGGGAACTTGGGGATATTCTGGCAGCTACTTTAGCAGCTCTTTTTAGCAGGTCCCTGGAGATAGGGGAGGTCCCCGAAGACTGGAAGATGGCAAACGTTGTCCCTCTTTATAAGGGAGGTGATAGAGAAGAGGTGGGTAACTATAGGCTTGTGAGCTTAACATCCATAGTAGGCAAAATTATGGAAAAGTTACTGAAGGGCAAGATTCAGTAGTATTTGGAGGACAATAAACTTATTGATAGGCATCAGCAAGGATTCACCAAGGGGAGGTCCTGTCAAACTAACTTAATGTGCACCAAGGGGGATCAGTGGATATTGCATATCTTGACTTTAGGAAGGCATCTGATTCTGTTCCGCATGGGGGACTGATCTATAAATTGGATGGACTGTGACTGAGGGTGAGGGTAGTTAGATGGATGCAAACTGGCAAATGGATAGGAGTCAGAAGGTAATAGTAAATAGTGTTGCCTCAGGGGAGGGAAGAGTCGCAAGTGGGGTTCCCCAGGGGTCTGTGTTGGGTCCACTGCTGTTTAACATTTTCGTGGCAGATATAACTAAGGATCTAAGGGGTAGGGTGTGTCTCTTCATGGACGACATGAAGATCTGTAATGGGGTAGAAAACCAGGAAGGGAGAGAAAATATGCACAGGGACCTAGGATTATTGGAGGACTGGTCCAAAAGATGGAAATTGGCCTTTAACGTAAAAAAGTGCAAAATTATGCACTTGAGGAGAAGAAGCCAGAGTGAGATTTGTTACCTGGGGGGTCTGGCACTGGAAGAGACAGGAGGAGAGGGACCTGGGAATTATTGTTTCCAGGGACCTAAGTGTAGCTAAACAATGTGGGCAGGTGGTAGCCAAGGCTAGCAGGATGCTGGGCTGCATCAGGAGGGGATTCACTAGCAGGAAGAGAGAGGTTATCATCCCCTTATATCAACAGCTGGTCAGACCACAATTGGAGTATGGGGTGCAATTCTGGAGACCGTTCCTGAAAAAAGATGAGGAAAGGTTGGAGAGAGTGCAGAGACAAGCGACTAAGATGGTGGCTGGGCTTAGTCACCTGACATACGAAGACAGAGTGAGCAAACTGGGAATGTACTCCCTGGAGCACAGAAGGGATGGGGGGATATGATTGAGATCTTTAAATTTATGAAGGGGATAAACAGAGAACCAGAAGGAGGATTTTTTAAACTAAAGGGGCACAAGAGGACCAGGGGCATACGCTACAGATAGATGGAGGCACATTTAGGGGAAACACCAGAAATAACATTTTCACCGACAGGGTGGTGGTAAAATGGAATGAACTCCCAGAGGAGGTGATAGAGGAGGTCACCCTAAGGAGCTTTAAGAGAGCTTGGGATGGCCACATGGGTCTGGTATTAGGAGGTTGTGAGAGGAAGTCCTAGCCTTCTGCTAGGCACCTCAGGCAGACTTGATGGGCCAGGAGGTCCTTTTCTGCCAACATGTTTCTATATTTCTATGTTTATATGTTTCTATAAATCCAGGAGGTGTGCAAGAACAAGGGGGCACAATTTGAAGATTGGGAAGGGCGGCTCAGAGGTAATATAAGGAAGTATTTTTTCACAGAGAGGGTTGTGGATGCATGGAACGGCCTTCCTGAGGAGGTTGTGGAGTCAAAAACAGTGGTGGAATTCAAGAATGCATGGGACAGTCATAAGGCAATTCAAGGGGGTGGGGGTAGGAAGAAGTAGGCTGTTGGTTAACTAGGATCTGCAGCTTATCCATTAGGTAGGGCAATGGGCAGACTGGGTGGTCCAAGCAGTCCTTATCTGCCATCAAATTCTATTTTTCTATGATCGACTTAAGTGTACAAATTGTAATGAACTGGGGCACACTTCAGGGCAGTGTGGAAGATACCAGCTTTGTAATTTATGCAACATCAGTGGTCACACTTACCACACTTGTCCTAACGCTGCTCACAACCAGATCACAGAGGCTCCTTAAATGTCCCATCAAGTCACACTTGTAACAGGCCTTAGGCTGACCCCCATAAAACAATATGCCCCTGTCTGTTCTAAAAAAGAAAGAGTTTGGAAGATACTGGAAGCCCTCTTCTGTAGCTCTCAGCATTACTTTGATTTGCCAACCACCCCCATTCCATATCCGATCATCACCAAAAATGGCTTCAGGATGACACACAACTGTGCACCTTTGTTTTAACCAAAAGAGGAGCTCAGTAATACTAATCTCCCTGTTCCTGAATAGTACTGTAATGGTTCTGTGTGTAGGTTTACTTACTGGTACTACATCAAAAGGAATCTAAATAGTTAATGTTTTTAGGACCTGGTATTTTGCCCCAAATTTCTGCAAACCACTGCTTATTGTAAAACTCACTTCAAAAATGGGTTCCCCAGAAAACATATATCAATGCATAAATTTCTACAGCAGCAAAAGACATAGGCCAGGATATTCAAAGAGGTTGTGCCTGGCGCAACTGGGTTGCACTGGAGCAACCCTGCATTGCGTCCTGGTGAGATATTCAAAAGGCTGCCAGGTGCAGCACAAGTGCCAATGCACAGGGGTGCAATGTAATCCTATGCAGCGCAGATGCAGGGGGCATGCCTGTGCATATCTGGCACAACCAGATATTCAGCCCAGGATGTGCAGCGCGTATGCTGGTGCAACCCCAACATGTGCCGTGCACTGGTGCTCAAAGATGAGCCAACAGGCTCAAACGCTGGCCACCCGCATGTGGGAGGCTGTAGAGCAAGGCGCAACACAATAGCCACCAGCCTTCGGTGGTCACCCGCCCAGCAGGAACACTGTTCACAAGCACCATGACCCCCTGGTAGTCTAGTGTACCCCCCACCCTGTACTTCCGATGTCGGGCTGTTGTGGAAATAAATATTACCTGGTGGTCCAGCAGTAAAACCCTCCCGTACGCCCACTCGTGGGCTGTAGTAAATAGTAAATATCCCTGGTGATCTAGTGGTAACCTCCCCCAAAATGCCCAAACGTGGGCCATTATGGAAATGAAGAATTACCTGGTGGTCCAGTAGGACCCCCCTTCCACCAACCCACAGAGGTCCCCCGGCCACCCAGCACCCCCCCATCATTGGTGGGCGGCAGCATCCCGCTCGCATGCTGCTCAGCTGCATGCCGAATGACAGCATACAGTATGATCTGTGCCTGTTGGAATCCACAGTGTGGACCAATGAGCTTACATACTGTACTGCACAGGAACCAGAAATGTGAATTATTCACATTTCTGGTCCTGTAGTACAGTATGGTTCGAAGCCCATTGGTCCACACTGTGAACCAATAAGGATAGATCATACTGTACACTGCTCATTCGGCAGGAGGCCGGGTGGCATGGGACGGTGCTGCCACCTGTCAATGATGGGTGGGTGCTGGTGGCAGGGGACATCTGTGGGTGGGTGGGAGGGGTACCACTGGACCACCAGAGCAATTCTTCATTTCCACAATGGCCTGCGATCGGGCATACGGGGGGTGTTAACGCTAGACACCAGGGATATTTACTATTTACTACAGCCCACGAGCGGGCATATGGGGGGAGGGGTTACCGCTAGACCACCAGGTAAAATTAATTTCCACAACAGCCCACAATCAGGCATATGGGGGGATTACCGCTAGACCACCAGATATTACTCTACAATGTACAGCTGCCCGCGATTGGGCATGGGGGGGCTGCTAGACCACCAGGGATGCTTTTCTATACAAAGATGCCTGCATTCAGGTATACGGGAGTGGGGGAGGAGGCTGCAATAACCCAGCAGGGTTCTGACCCCCAAAGGGGGCAGCCTGGCAGGGCACCAGGCACAATTCATGAAGAGCAAGTGCATCGCATGCAAATAGGGCCATAATGACATGTCAAGGGCCCCATTTGTGCCTTGCATATATTATGGCTTCATTTGCATGCACTCGGCTGAATATCGCGGGTGATAGACCTAGCACAACTGCACTTGTGCTGGTGCATCCCTGTGCTCCCTTTCTGCGTCTTGCAGTGGCGCAGTACCACTGCACCATGTGCAGTGTGTGTGCCCTCTGTGCCATATTCAATGGTGCTGAGCCATGGTGCATCACTGTAGAATATCTCCTGGTCCTGGTCCTGGCCCCAGCGCAGCCCAGTTGTGCTGCACCCAGACTTGCACCACTGCCCAGTGCAGTCTGAATATCTGGCACATAGAGTCCTTAAGAAGAGTTCTGGCAACATATTTGCAGTCTGGAAAGAGTTCCACCCCCCCCCCACCCTTGTAGACAAGTCTTACAGCATTATGCCTGTTTGCAGGAAATGCTGGAGCTCTAAAAAAAGAAGCATATGATCTAGAGTTCGTTTGGTCTCTCATGCTGTTGGTTAGTTCAGAGGGTGTAGACTGTTTAGAATAAGTGCCTTGAGTGTCCTGCTTAGTCAGATTATGACTATTCTATAGTGGAGCTTGTTTTTCAGTAGCCTAGTGGTGGGGGGGAGGGGCTGTCCCTGCAATGTCAAAAAACGGATTTGGAGTTAACTGCAAATCCTCTGGTATGTGTAGTGGTGAAAATGGAGCCTGTGTATCACCATCCACTTCTTCCATAAGTGTGCCCCAGTTCATAGTTTTTTTTACTGAGCTTCCGAAATTTTTATGCAGAGTGTCAGTGGTTAAGCTTGCAGAAGTAGGTATTTTAATGGGGGAGGCACCCGAAACACATCTGCCTGTTTCAGTGGATTTTTCCCATCCTGCGGCTTGAAGTGCCATTTCTACAGACCATGCAGACCCTGCAGTTTGCTTTATGTCAGATGACGGGGGATACTGCCTTAGGCCAGGTGTGGCCACAACTTTTTATGCCATTCCTGACTAATCCCCCTTTGATTTATCATTTACATTCCCTGAGAAATTAAATAAAAGCTTTCGCCCTGTACCTGAGGAAAAATCAAAGCTTTGCTGTGGCATTGAGCCCTCTTTAGATCGTGATGCTTCTCTGCTTGTTCATCAAACCTCTACTTCCATGCAACTGCAAGCACTGCGCCACAGGTTGGCAGCTGGTCCTCTACAGCTGGAAAGGATGTCTGCTTTGTGAGCTGCTGTTGTTGCACATGGTAATTGCTGCTTGTAGCTCTTCTTGTCTTTTTTTAAAACATGCCTTTTCTTCCTGAAGTTCATGATACAGGTCTGCTGGTTGAACATTTATTTCAGATGCCTCCTCTGAAGCTATATTCTCTCTGTTTGTAGGCAATACCGTTTCTACCATGAGTTGTATATTTTCTGTATCCAATACATCAGGGGGGTGGTCAAAGAACATGTCAGTCTCAGGTAGCTTCAAGGTACAGGTTGAGATTAGCTCCTCTGCCTCCTGCACGGCCATTCTATCCACTGTCTCCTCAGAAGTGGTCATCTTGATGGCCAGAGGTTCCCCTTACAGTCAAGTAGGGGAAGGCTTTATTAGTATAACATAACAATAGGAAAACAACCAAAAATGCATAACTCAAAGCACAAAATAAGTGAAAGAATACAAAACAAGAAACAATGATGGAACTAAAAAAGACAGGGAAAGAAGGAAACATTCAGAAATAAAATTAACAAAAACTGAAACAATATGTTTGTACATGGATAAAGTAAAATAATTCATCCTATTTTATCCTTTAAAAAAGGAACTGTCTTCCAGCAAGCTATCCATGCATCATAATTCAAAAGTTGCTTTTCAAAAAAAACAAAGGTGAGATAAATCATGTTCAATCTGTTCAATAACACATGAAGGTGCTTGATACACTTGTTGCAAGATGAATTTACATCTCACCTGCCGTAAATGAAATTTAATCATAGCAAATAAGAGCCTCACTACTCCTTTAAGACCAGGATTTGTGGGACCTCTTTCTCCCACCCAGGGACCACCAGGGTCACTGCCGTTGCTTCAGAGGTTGCCAAGAAAGAGAAGCGGTTGGATGACAGTGGGCTCCGGGAGGGTGAGGGTGGTGTAACAGAGGTGCATCCCCTCCAGTTGTACCTCTCCACAATTTCTATACCATTCTGGAAAAGTGTGGTTCCTCTATGGAGGCACCCCCACAGTGGAGACCAAGGAGGATGCTGGGAACCTCCACAAAGGAGACCCACAGGAGGGTGGTATGGGACCCCACAGGGGAAGGAAACAACTCCTGGTGGGGGACTCCATTGTTAGGAAGGTAGAACTAGGGGAGAAAGGGGAGAGGGAGGGAGGTAAGGTGCCTGCCTGGCACCATGGCTTGGAGGGACAGGAAGCGAATCCTCAGGATCACAGGAGCAGCTGCACAGGGGAGGGAGCTGGATGTCATTGTCCATCAAGAGACAAATGACCTGGCTAAGAAAGGGATCAGAGCAGTGCAGGAAGCATTTGTGGAGATGGGGAGGGGGCCTTAGACAAATAGCACACACAGCAACCTTCTCGGAGGTGCTGCCTGACTATGGCATGGGTGAGACTAGGGTGCTCCACACGATGGGATTCAATTAGTGGTTGAAAAACTGGTGCAGAGCTCAGGGATTTGGCTTCATTGGGAACTGGGGGTCCACCTGGAGTGATGCAGGCCTATATTGGCGTGATGGTCTGCATCTGTCCAGGAGAGGAGCCAGGATCCTAGGTGATAGGTTTAAATACTTTTATTGGCAAGCATTTAAACTAGCCAAGGGGGAGGCACTGGAAAGGAGCAGGGAAATCCTAGCCCCCCCAAAAAAAAATCAGGGTACTAAGTGAGGTAGACACCAACATAGAGATGTCAGTAGGGAGAAGCGCAGGGGTAAATGGAGAAAGTGACAAATGCAATAAGGACAGGGATGGGGCAAAAAGGGGTAAGGCCATCAAGAAATGGAGGGTAATGAGTACCAACACCCGTAGTCTGGGCAACAAACTCCCTGAACTGGTGGCCTTGATGGAAGAGGGATGCCTTAATATCATGGCAGTCACAGAATCATGGTACACAGAGAACCATGACTGAGATGTTAACATACCAGGGTACACAACCTACAGGAGAGACAGGGAGGGCAGAAGGGGGGCTAGCTCTCTATGTAAGGGAAGGGATAAAAGCAACTGAACAAAAGAGTAAACAGGGAGGAGAGGAGGCACTGTGGGTCACCTTAGAGACTGGAAATGGCACCACAATCTGCACAGGAGTTGTATACAGACTCCCATGTCAGGGGGAGGAAATGGACAAGGATATGATAGAAGGCATACTTAGGATGGCAGAGAAAAAGGAGATACTGTTGATGGGGGACCTTAATATGCCAGATGTTAACTGGAGCACCTTTGCTGCAGCCACATCCAAAAGCAGGGCCATTCTTGATGCCCTTCAGGTGGCATGCCTCAGATAGCTAGTTTTGGAACCTACTTGTGAGATAGCAATCTTAGACCTCGTACTCTCAAATGGGGCCAGTGAGAGGATCTCAGATCTAGAAGTGAGTAGCCATTTGGGAACAAGTGACCACCAAACAGTGTGGTTCATGATAAACTCAGCAACAGAGTCAAGCCATACAAAAGTGAGGGTTCTGGACATCAGGAGGGCTGCTTTTGGCAAGATGGAGAGTGCCTTAGAAAAGCACTAGCAAACAGGCTTGAAGGAGGGGGTGGAGCAAAAATGGGGAAATATCAAAACTGCCATCACAGAGGCAACAAGACTTTGTGTGAAGCATATAAACAAATCAAAATGAAAGAAAAGGCCACTATGGTTCTCAAAAGAAGTGGCAGTGAAGGTTAGGGAGAAAAATATAGCATTTAGGAAGTATAAGGAAACAGGAGGAGCAGGACAGAGAACTGTACCAGTTAAAGCAGAAGGAAGCAGGGAGGGTAGTCAGAATAGCAAAGGCATAAACTGAGGAAAAGATAGCCAACTCCCATGATTTGTTAAAAAATGGTAGTCAGTGGAGTCACTAGTTCTCTGCTTAATTCTTTTAGAATTCTGGGGTGATTTCCACCTGGCCCCATTGCTTTGTCCACCTTCAGTTGTAGGAGTTCTTTCAGAACCCTTTTTTCTCTAAAAGGACTGGGATCGACCCCATTCTCCAGAGCGCTTCTGTTAATTGGAGAGGTGCCTAATCCATAACAAATCATGAGAGAATGGTGTGGTACCTGAGGACTGTAAGAAGGCTGATGTGATTCCCCCTTCACAAAAGTGGGACCAAGACAGAGGCAGGAAACTACAGAACTGTCAGTTTGACCTCTGTGGTAGGGAAAGTGATGGAATCACTTCTGAAGGAAAGAATTGTTGAGTACCTAGAGGCCAGTGGGGCACAGGACCCAAGGCAGCATGGGTTCACAGTGGGAAGGTCATGTCAGATGAATCTAATTGATTTCTTTGACTGGGTGACCAAAGCAGTAGACCAGGGAGGGGCTGTGGACATGGCCTACCTAGAGTTTAGCAAGGCATTTGACACAGTCCCACACAAAAGATTAATAAACAAATTAGCCAGCCTGAGAGTGGGTCTTAGGGTGGTAGCCTGGGTAAAACACTGGTTAGACAACAGGACACAGCTGTTAATTGTAAATGGAGTCCACTCTTAAGAAAGGGGGGTTACTAGTGGGGTACTGCAGGGTTCAGTACTGGGTCCAGTCCTTTTTAATGTCTTTATAAATGACATTGCAGAGGGATTGGAAGGAAAAGAATGCCTCTTTGCAGATGACACAAAGATCTGCAACAGGGTTGATACACAAGGAGGCATGGAAAGGATAAAAAGGGACCTGGCAAGGTTGGAGGAATGGTCAGAAGTATGGCAGCTTGGATTCAATGCAAAGAAGTGCAAAGTAATGCACCTCGGAAACAAAAACCCAGGAGAAGATTACACAATGGGGGTAGTAACAACAACAAAAACGGAAAGGGACCTGGGGGTAATCATATCAGATGACCTTAAGGTTGGCAAGCAATGTGAGAAGGCAGTAGGGAGGATACTGGGATGTATTGGGAGAGGCATCACCAGCAGAAAACAGGAAGTTGTTATCCCCTGTACAGACAGTTGGTGAGACCCCATCTGGAGTACTGCGTCCAGTTCTGGAGACCCCATCTCTGCAAGGACATAGACAGGATGGAGGCAGTTCAGAGGAGGGCAACTAAAATGGTGCAGGGTCTGCAAGAGAAGCCATACGAGGAGAGACTAAAGGAGCCTAACATGTATACCCTTTAAGAAAGGAGGGAGAGGGGGACATGATAGAAACATTTATGTACCTCAGTGGAATCAACAAAGTCCAAGAGGGTAGCATCTTTCAGAAAAAGAGATGTGCAAGAACAAGGGGACACAATTTGAAGATAGAGGGGGACGGCTCAGGGGCAATGTGAGGAAATATTTTTTCACAGAGAGGGTGGTGGATGCATGGAACAGCCTTCCTGAGGAGGTTGTGGGGTCTAAAACTGTGGGAGAATTCAAGAATGCATGGGACAGACATAAGGCAATTTTTGTGGGGGGTAGGAAAAATAGGCTGTTGATTAAATAGGATCTGCAGCTTATCCAGTAGGTAGGGAAATGGGTCGACTAGGTGGGCCACGCGGTCCTTATCTGCCATCAAAGTCTATGTTTTTATGTTTCTATGTTTCATGAAGAGTAGAATGGCGCAGCAAGAAACCACCCACCACTTCAACATAAGTAACAGCTTGCCAACAAGAATGTTTCCATCTGACAGTCAAAATCATGCCAAAAAACTTGAACATAAGGACACTAAATGTAAAAGTGGTCCATGGTTTCTTCTGAGCCATACAAGTTTGCTGGGGACACATCCTTTCCAACACCATTTCATGTTTGGCATTAGCCTTAACATTGAGTCTGCCATGGCTACTAAGACACAGGACATCCCACAACCTGGGAGGGATCAGTTTATCAGTCAAACATTTAAGCCCTTGTCCATGATGGAGGTCCGTAATACCTTTAAAAACAGGAGTAATGGAGTGAGCCTTAGATTGCAAAAACCCATCAATAAATTTACTTAATTTAGACAAAATCTGATCCGGGAGCACTTTCCATTTGTTAAGTTTCTTAATAACAGGCCATAAATAGCCAGGGAAGAAGAAACCAGGAGGGGCCTTCCCCCCCACCCCGGCAAGTGCCATAGCCTATGCAATGGTCCAAGCCAATAATCTGCATAGACCACCCATACAGCAGGCTGTGGACTAGCCAGATCAACCAAATTACAGTGAAAAAAAATACTGTAATAAAATGTAATGGGATTGACACAGTTTAAACCACCCTGTGCATAGGGAGATATAACACATCCCATTTGATTGGGTTCAACCTACTCCCCCAAATAATCTGGAAAAATAGACTAAGAAGAACAGTCTCCAAATTTTGGGTATAGAGTAAACAACACTAAGATATAAAAAAATGGGAAGGAGAAATGATTTAATAAGAGCAACCTTTGTCTGTTTTGATTGTTGCCTGGATTTCCAGCAACTCGATGTTTAACAATCTCAAGCTTCTCAGACCAATTCAGAACAGCAATATTCCCTTTCCCAAACTGAATTCCCCAAACCTTAATGGGACCCTGTAGAACAGCAATACCCTGTAGGTCCGTAATGGCAGGAGATGTACTATCTAGAGAGTACAAAAAACATATGTTTGTTCAATGATGCCCCAGCCACTACTGAATAGGTTTGAAGTGATGTAATACTATGTGTCCTGAGGTAACATCAGAAACAAAAACACACACATCATCTGCATATGCTGAAATTTTAGCACATACTGTGCCATGTGGAGGAGGAACACCAGAAATGAGAGCATCCTGAGCAATGGTTCTCAACAATGGGTCCAAACAAAGAACATAGAGTAGTAGGCTCATGGGGCACCCCTGCTGACCCCCCCCCCCCGATGAATAGGGATATAAGAACCCAAAGAGCTTTTCACCAGGGGCACTTCATAGGCATGCTGATATAATAAAGAAAGTCAGGAAACAAACTTATCAGGAATACCATACAACCTTAATACCTGGAAAATAAATTGATGGAGGACCCAATCAAATGTCTTTTCTTGGTCAAAGGACATGTGAAACCCAGTAACATCATTATCTTTCCCCTGTTCCACCAGTTCCCTAATCAGTAGGAGATTGTGTTCAATAGTTCTCCCAGGAATAGAACATGTTTGGGAAAGTAAAATCAGAGTAGGAGCTACTTGAAGCAATCAAGCATTCAAAATTTTCATCAAAATTTTCAAATCAGTATTCAAGAGACTCAAAGGTCTCCAATTATTAAGATCCCCCATATTTCCATTTTTAAATAGCAAAATTTGAATGGAAATACAAAATTGAAAGTCAATGTCCTGTTGCTGCAAACCCCAGTTAAAGACAGCTACAAGTATAACACAAAGAAGGGAACTACAAGATTTATAAAATTCAGAAGGCAAACCATCAATACCAGGAGCAGTGTCATTTTTTAGGTGAGAAATGTCCCGAGCCATCTCATCATGACTTATCGGGGAGATCAGGGGTAGAAACGTATCTGTACAAGCCAGAATGGAAAGGGGTGTAAGAAAGAATCTAATGCCTTGGTCAACCATTGAAGGAGTAGTATACATATCAGTAAAATAAGTAGCAACTGACTGTAAGATGTCGGGCACAGTAGTACTTGTGGTGCCATCACGTCCCACTACCTCAGTCAGAAGTCTTTCTGAAGCTCTTCTACTACTGCAGTCGAAAGAGTCCCCAACCCCATTTTTACCAGGGGAACAAACCCTGTGCTCATAAGCTGCCCTAGAATATTGTAGGGCTTCCATATCCTTTTTTACTACCTGGACTTGGGAAGTTAAATTAAGGCATTGTGTATTAATAGTAGAATACAATGTCTCTAAATGGGTCTGCAAGACTAGATACTTTTTGTACTAGGTAATCATAGTCGATTTGGAAAAATGGGTAGCATGGGACAGCAATTCACTCTTAGTGTCCACCCACCACTTGTTTAAATCATCCGCAAGCCCTGCCACTGTCTATGCACTCTCAAAAGATCCTGAACCTGATGAATAAAAAGAGCATTGTCCAACAAAATAATACTAAATTTCCAATAACCCCTCCCAGTAGAAGCATGGGGTCCCACCTCCAGAGAAGCAGTCAGAACAACATGATTTGAAGTCTCAGCAGGGAAGGCCCTAGCTCGGAGGACATGCACCACATTATCAGAAAAAAGAAAGTCTATCCTAATGGATAAACAGCCCTTAAAAAAAGTATGACCTTCCTGGGGGTGATATACCCTATAGGTATCCTGAAGGCCCCCAACAGTGAGAATACGGTCAAGACAGGTGGTGTCACAGAAGTCTATCAGTAAGGGTCCTCCCCCGTCTTGCTTGGCCACCACACAATTAAAGTCACCCCCCCCAAATGATATGCTTGAACATAAATAAATAAGGCTTAATAGTAGTAAACATGTCAACCCTTCCCTTCTTAGTGACTGGAGCATAGATATTAATCAGTCTCCATGAAGTATGTGAATAAGTGAAATCCAAAAGAAGTGCCTTCCTAGGAACAATCTCTGAAGTATGTGAATAAGTGAAATCCAAAAGAAGTGCCCTCCCAGAAACAATCTCCACTAATTTAGTAATGTGGAAACCATCCCCTCTAAATAAAATCGCAACACCATCACAAGTATCCACCCCAAAAGAGAAAAAAGAAGGGCCCCAATGCCAAAGTTTCTTAGCCAAGGACACTAATGAAAGGGTATTTAATCGGGTATCCTGGATAGGGTAAATGCCACAAGACAATTCCTGCAGTAAAGTAAAAGTCAGCAGTCGATGTCATGCATTTTTGACACTATTAGCATCCAGTGTAGCAATGCTCAGGTGAACGGCAGGAGCCATGAGCAAAAGTTAAGGCACACAAAAGGGGAAGGGGGGTGATCAGGTAACCTTCCCAGACAGAGTGCATCGGCGAGGGTGAACACCAAGTCTTTGAGGCCTGACACTAGGATCAGCATACCGAGATGTGTCACCCTCAGAATCAGAGGATAGAAGAGTCTAAGATGAAGCATCTGAATCACCCCCAAGTCAGAAGACTGGGATTTTCTGGAAAGGACCTCAAATTTATTATTAAGTGGCACCCCAGTACCAGAAGAAGAAGCCTTAGCCAGTTTAGACCTAGTTTTGGTCTGTCTCTGCGCCCTTCTCTTGGCCTGCACACCTGCTTCAGGTGATGGTATGACCAAAATGTCCACTGCTACTGCAGGAGCCAAATTATCAGCCACCTCAACAGCAGCAGGAACAGGGGGAGGTATACCAGAATCAAGGTCCATAGGAACTTCATGTGAGAGGTCTACAACAGGGATAACCGGGGGGGGGCCAGGAGGCTCAAACACAACCACAGCAGGACTGGGGGGGTCAGGAACAACAACAACAGGATCAGTGGAAGGCTTAGTGGCTGTAATGTCCTTCTTCTGTGCCTCAATAAGGATAGTATCCTGATTAGGACAATCATCCCTATTGTGGGTAGCCCAGGAGCACGTCCGAAAACCATGACCAGGTTTATCACACAGATTACATTTAAGCTCATTAGCACAATCCATACTAGCAAGACCAAATTAAAGACAAAGAGAGCAATGCAACCTATCACACGCAGCACTAAGATGCATAGAAGACCCACATTTAAAACAGGTTGAGGTTGTCCCACATAAAAACATTGACCCCACTCTTGGCCCAAGAACAGACTATTGGGTAAATGTACAGGGCCTACATTGTTATGTCTGAATCTCACCTTAAATTTTCAAACACCTGTCCAGAAATGCTCTGCATCAAAGATAGGTTGCTGTGCTCCCAAGATCTCACACCGCTGCTGCAACCAATGGGAAATATCATGGACAGCGACATTCTCATTCCGAAATAAAATAGTAACAACTTTAATAGCTGGTCTGGTAAGAGAGATAGCTTGAAAGGGCAACCACAGAGCAGAATAACTAAGCATCTCATACTTGGCCCAGAACCAATCCAGACCCTGGGGAGTCTTAAAGCTAATGTCAAATAGGCAGTTGCCAGAAACATGTATGAGGGCATAGATCTCATTTGTAAAAAAAAAAAAACAAGGATCCCTTTATAAGGGTTTTCCCAACATAGATTTGATCAGGAGCGAGTGTTAAGCCCCCCAAATATTGCAGGCAAACAGCATTCCTCGTCTGTAGTGGAGGAGGTTGACCATTGAAAGTGCCTTTTTTCTGAAATTCTTTCCAACGGGTCTTGGCACGATCTCTGTGGTCAGAAGGAGGTTCTGGAAGTGGTGAGGCATCCTCCACATGTTCCCCCCAGGTAGGCAGTTTGTGACTAGCACCCTCATCTGCCGAAGAAGAGGCAGACAGTAGTGGAACTTTTTGCAATGCAGAGGGCTGCAAAACAGTATGCTGCACGTCTGCAGCGTGCAACTCCAAGTCGGAATCTGTAGCACAGGTCATGGGCGGTGAGGCATTCCCCCCTTTATCAAGACTTTTGGTAGTCTCAGATTGTCGACTGTGTCCAAGGATCAGACTATGAGCAGGGTCAAGAATCCAGTTGTCCTCAGTACCAGGTTTCCATCTCGCACCCCGAAGAGAATTTTCTAGCAAACGGGAGAGGTTACCCACCCAGTGAGTAGCCAGTGAAGAAGCCTCCACCCTCCCTCGTCGTAAGGTGAACTCTTCAGCAGGTTGGTCCATGCAGGATAGTAAAGGAAGAGAAACAGTACTCACAGGTTCAGAGGGAGTAGCAGCAGTGCTTGTTTGTGAAGGTAGCGGGTTGACAGAGGCAGGACCAGAAGACGTGGAAGCTGCTGAGTCATTAGAGTGGCATGCCATTGATGTTAGTGTGTCAGAAGCGGGAACAGCAGGCAGTTGACTCACAGCAGAGATAGATGTCAATGGAGCAGAAAACATAGGTAAATTAGTAGAGAGAACCCATGGTTCAGAAACAGGGGCAGACCTCGGCTCAGCACAGTTAGCAGCAGACTCAGGCAGTATCAGACGGGAAATGGCTTCCTCTTCAATAACATCCATAACACATTACTGATTAGAAGCAAACAAGGTCCTGAGCCCCAATTCATCTGCATGCAAAAATCCTGAAGAGTCACTCTCCAGCAACCAATTAGCCTTCAAATCTGTGTTCATAGCATCAGAATACACAGACATACCAGATAAAATAGGCTCCTCAGCTGGACCTGTAGGAGCGGAGCTCTGTTCTCCTGCAGGTACACCAGCACACTGAACAGGCTCCAAGGTCAAAGCCCTGATCAAACAGCATCCCCCCCACACACACACAGAGTAAGGGATTTTTTTATTGAAATCATAACAAAATATATACAAATCAGTATTACATCATACTTGACCATAGAAAAAGAAGAGAAAAAAAATCAAAAAACATAATTAAGTATTAATTCATACAGTAACCCCAAGCATAAGGAAAACATTATAACCAATCCTGTCCCCCCTTTGAAATATATATATTTTTCTATTCAAAAAAGGTTTTTTTTATTATTATATATGATCCAAATCACTCCAAAAATAGGCCCAAAGATCCGGACTATAAATTTGTTATACAGATTGTTTCCAGCTATGTAAAGACAAAACTATCATATAATAAAGCTCTAAATCTGAAATAAACTGTTGTTGCAATATTAATCTGCAACGTCCTATCTATAACTGGTAAAGAAAGTGAATATAAATTATATGCAGTGTTCCAAGATGTAAATTAACATAGGGTTTTGGAATCAACCCATAAAACAATAAATTAGAATCTGGTAGAATCGGACCACCCATTTCCATCTATTTTTTACTATATCCCATAATTTAATTGCTTAAGGACAAGCAAAATACAAATGTTCCATTGTTTCAATCTTCAGGATACAATGCTCCCCTGGATAATATCTTTCTGGTAAAGATTTGTTTCTGATTTCCCTTTACATTAATTAGGCCATGAATCCCCAACCAAACAATATCCCACATTTGCATAGGAATTCTATCATTAGTCACATAATCAGATAGTTGTTTCTGTTCTATTTGTAAAAATCCTATGAATACATTTTCATCAAAACACCATGAAATAATATCCACATAAAGAGCCCTCCTGGAAAGGTTAAGAGAAACTTCCACTGTTATTCTCCATTTTTTCAAAACATCAAATACTCCTTCCCATCTTTTCACCAGATGGGGACTACATTTATTTTTGTGCAAAAATTGTCCAGACTTCCATTCCTCCAAAACCCTGCCAACACTTCATGTCCTCAGTACCCCCACAATTTAGCAGTACCCTTTAGTAATGGCTAAAGATTATTATACAAAAAAAATTTGAAAGAAAACACACTAGGATGTAACACATTAAGACCGCCATCCTTCAGTGATTTGTAAAGAATATTACGTCTCACAGGATTCAATCTACTGCCCCACACACAAGTGAAAAAGCACCTCATAAGTGAAGTCTCTAACTCTAAAGGCAAAGGAAAAATCATAATAATAAAGAGAAATATTGGTACCAAAAATGTTTTAATCAAAAATACACATCTTTTTTTTTTGACATCTTCCATCTATTCCATAACTTTACTTTTGCATGTCCCAACAACAGAGCATGGTCCCAATTAAATCTTGCCATATTCTGCCCCCCCCCAAAATATATTCCCAGAATTTGAAAAGGAATCTCCAAAACCAGAATATCTCCTATCAGTATTCCAGGTCCTGGGAATCCATTAATATCTAAACATCTAGTCTTTGATATATTAATACTAGCCCCCATTATTCTACTTACTTCCTGAAGTAATCCACAGGCCAACCAAATGAATGAACCATTCCTAACTAATAAACAGATATCATCTGCATATGCCAATACCTTATTCTCAAAATTACTTCCTTTCCTGAACCCATATATCAAAGGAGAATGTTAAATCAAACAAAGTAAAGGATCTAACATAAATACATATAACAAAGGACTTAAAGGACAGCCCTGTCTAACTCCTCTTTGTACCCGAATCTTCGGCCCCCTTCATCCATTTTCATATGACCGAACAGATGCCAAAGCATAACATAACTGGATAAAATTCTCCTGGATTCCGTATGCCCTCAAACAATTCCATAAAAATGTATGTGACACTCCATCAAATGCTTTTTGCTTGATCTAGACTAACAATATATCCTTTATCTTCAATCTTCCCAGCTAAAGCAGGAGCCTCCATTAATTCTCTCAATAATAATAAAGCTTCCATTATGTTCCAACCAGGAACTGAACAAAATTGGGTATTGAAAATCAGTCCTTCCATTGCAGCTGCTAATCTATTACTCAATAATTTAGCCAATATTTTAAAATCTGTATTCAATAAAGTAATAGGTCACCAATTTAAAATACTTTCACGATTTCCAGATTTGAATAGAAGCACCAAAATCCCCTCATATAATGACGTTGGTAAACACTGGTCTTGTAAAAAAAAAAATTGTAAATTGCTAATATATCTTCTGGTATAGTTTGCCATAACACTTTATAAATGTCTCCAGAGAGGCCATCAGACCCAGGAGTGACATTCCCTCTTAATCCCTTCATTACTGTATCCAGTTCCTGCTGAGAAATAGACAAAACCATAGTCTCTTGCAACTCCGGCTGCAACTGTGGAAGTGCTGCTGACAATAAGATTTGTGCATCAAAGCCTGAATCTGGTACGGGGTTCCAAATACCTCTTGTACGTAATTTTCCAAAACTGTCATAATACCAATATTATTTTCCACCAACACCCCCTGTGAATTCACCAAACTCGACATTAGTTTTTTCTCTCTCCTCTTTTGGCTATCAACAAAAGGGTTACCTTGTTTCAACTTCCCCTGAGTCCCAAAAGATTGTTCCTTACTTAAAGACTGTAAATGATCGTATTGGTAACAAGCTATTTCAGATTTAATCTCATGTATTTCCATATTAACCTCTTCATGACCAGCATGGAGTTTAGATAACAATACTCCTAACCGATTCCAAAGCATTAAGTATTTTGAGTAAGCAGATGCCCTTCTGGTTCCCCCTTCTTCCTGAAAAAAACTACTCAAACAAAGTTTGAGATCCTCCCACCATCCACCAAGATCATCATAAAAAAATTGCATAGTGACCTTATCCTGAATCATAACTGTTACTATATGTAAAACTTCAGGGTCATTTAAACTCGAGAAGTTCAATCTCCAGTACCCTGGTCCCACCATTCTATGGGACAGAAACTCAAAATATACTCCTAATAACACATGATCAGAAGTTTCTATATGCATTCATTGTGTTTTAAACACAGGCAAGGTACAATGCATAAAAATCATATCTATACAGAAAGAAAGAGATCCCTTATAAAAAGTAGGATTACATTTTTGACTTCCTGTCCCATGCACATCTTTTAAACCTGCTTGTGCTATCATCTGATGTAAAAAGGCTTTATCACAATAAATTTTATCCTCAGATCATACATGTGATAAGTTAATATTAAAGACTCCCCCAAAAATTATCTGTCGGCTAGTATGTAGGAACGGTTGAATTTTTGTAATAATTCAATACTCAATGCTTTGGATTGTGGGCCATAAATATTCACCAATCTACTTTGAACTGGGTCTAATTCTACATTCAACAATAATGCATGACCTGGGTCAATAGCTACCAATCAATAAACCTTCACCCCTGGAGAGGTGAAACAAAATCTTACACCACTACAAGTATCTGTCCCCAGGGACCAAAAAGACGGTCCCCATGTCCAAACTGTGGAAGCTTGGCTTATCTCCGCTACTGAATGTAATCTTGTATCCTGAAGAAAAAAAACATCATGTTGTAAACATTGTAAAGCCCCAAATGAAGAAAATCGCTTTCTTCTTGATTGCATACTATTAACATTCAAGCTAGCAATTTTTAAACATATTGGTTCAGGGAGGAGGCATTGTCACCTTTCTACTAGAACGGGTTATCCGTTTCTGGACGTGATCAACCTTTGGAGGTTTTTGAGGGGGGAGAGGGTCAATTCCCGAGGCCGGGGAGAAGAATCTAATACAACACTCTCCATAGGGAGTTCAGAGTCCACCTGTTCTCCCCAAGTTGTGAAAGCAGCATATCTATTAGACAAAGGAAGAGGGGACAGTGAAATTCCCATCCCCTCACCCATCATCACCTGTGATTTAGGAGGAGATAAAACATTATACTCAACCCCTAAAATCTTTGAACCCACCACTGTGACTGATAAACTAGACAACAAAGGGCCCCTTAACTCCTCCTCAGGATTTGTAGGAGGGGAAGGAATCAGCCCCGAAACATTTGTACCCTGTTGTTGCAAAAAGAAGACAATGTAACAATTCTAAGAGGTGACCCCTTAGGAGTGGCATATACAGCAACCTCTACTACTAGTCTAGTGTCCATCTGAGATGCTTGCTGTCCCTTGGAAGACTCAGAAATGTCCAGTCTATGAGTGTCCTGTCTAGCAGTTCAAGTGCTAGATCTCTGATGTTTCCCCCTCTCTTCAAAGCTATTGCCTCTGCCCCTCCCATGACCCTGGGAAGGAAAACTATCTTCTGTGGGGTTATTAAAGGATGTCCAAAGGTCTGTTTTGCTTTGGCCAAAAATAAATCATGATCAGACTCCTCTCCTGTATTATGGGCAGCCCAAGGGCAATCCTGAAAGGTGTGCTCCTCTTCACCACACAATTACAGAAAGGAGGTGCGGCACACTGAGTGACTGTATGCCCCAAAAGACCACAATTAAAACATTTAATTTTATCGCAGTCAACATTCAAATGATCTAGAGTCCCACAACAATAACAACTCTTGGGTTGTCCTGCATAAAAAACAACACCCCGATCACGGCCCAAAAAAAAGGAACTGGGCAAATGCTAGATCCCTGTTTCATTTTGGTGGAGTTGAACTCGAGACGGCCATCCCCCAGTCCAAAACCCATTTTCATCCATAATTGGTCTGGGCTGTTCCATCACTGTGCATTTTATTTCTAGCCAAAACATTATATCATTAATGCAAACTCCTTCAGTCCAGAAAAGAATTGTCACAGTTTTAATAGTTGGTTTAGTTATAGGAATAGCCAAAAAATCAAGCCAAATATCAGTGTCTTTTAATACATAATTTAGTTTCCAGAACTTATCCAAAGATTGCATTGTACAAAAGCTAAGGTCATATGTTCAATCCCCTGGAGCATGAATAAATGCATACATCTCTGATGGTGAAAATCACATAGAGTCTTTAATCAGGGTTGTTTCCACCCATACCCTATCAGGTACAATAGGAGCAGCACCCTTATACCTGAGATGAACCAAAAATCATCTTTTTGCAGCCTCTGCTGGCTTACAAAACAGGCCGGCAAAAGTTTTAGACCCTTGTGAACCAGGTAGAGTATTTCCCTGCCCTCCCATGTTCTCCTGCTCAGACATCTGCGGTATAGTCTTACCAAGAAGTAGAGCTTCAGAAGAAAAATGCTCACCATTCTGTACATCTGACAAATCTGGAGAAAAAGGTTTCCATAATCCAACCTGGGAGGGATCAATTTGTAAAGGAGAGTTTGCTGGCGATACTGCATCTAGTGCACTTTGTCTGGCTAATGCCTGAAAATCATCCCACGTAGCAACAGCTGCTATAGCCTGGGACTTGGCATCAGCTTTCTGCTGAATCAATACTTCTGGAAAACATAACACTAAATTTTCCAGAGAGCCTGGAAGAGGAATAACTGGATCTGGGACCCAATGATCCCCTTTAAACAACCATCCCGCTTGCTCTAAAGTAGAACCAGGGTTCCATTCTGAAATCGGGGCATCGTCAGCTGTTTGTGAGCTATACGGGGCTAATACTTCTGCATTAAAGATATGATCCAAACTAGCTTCTAAGCTAGATCCAGATTCAGTCTCCAGCGGTAAGTGTTTGTTAAAACCCTGGGACGGACTAGCCACCGACCGTTTTCTCTTTTTTTTCTCCTCCTCCAGTTTCTGTTTACTTGATAAAAAATCCTGTTCAGCTACCGTAGTGAGACCCAGTAGTTGTTGTTTTTTTATTCCAATTCTGCTTGTAACTTTTCTTCTTCAATCTCCATGTTGTACAGCTCGGTTTCCATTTCAAAAGGGTTTTCCTCTCCCAGTGCCGGTCTTGTAATATTCGATTCAGTATCCATTTCTAAAGAAGCAGCCAGCTTTGTTGTGCTACGTCCTCCCTCCTCCAAATTCTGTTCATCACTGTGGTCAGCCATCTCTTCTGCAGCACTACAGCGCCCTCTGCAGAAGAGAGTAGAGGAATTTCCCCAGTGTCCTGGCCAATATCCCCCTTACCCTAAAACTGGTTCATGCAATTGTCCAGGCTGTGCATGGGTGTTGATGTGCATATGGCTACAACTACATGTTCAGTCATTTCACTACCAGTCTAGCATTGCTTGTAAAGCACTTTGGGATACACTGTGTATGAAAAGTGCTATATAAATACTGATGCTTCTTTGTTTTCTACTTGATACTGTATTATGATGTTAAAGCCAGAGCAACAGCATATCTTATGTATAATCTAACACCAATAGCAGAAAGTGTTTAGTTCAAACAAAGTTTCTTTTAATCTTATATAGGTAAATAGAATGTAAGACACATCTATTGGCTAATCCAGGGTATAATCTCAAGACATTTTGAGCCCAGTATTCAAAATTTTGCCCTACTCTTAATTTTAAATATTGAAAAAATTGTGTTTTCACCCTTTGTTTCCCCTAATTTTGAAACCATGTTTTAATATCTACCTTAGTATCCTCCCACCATTCCCATAAGTCATCATATGAGTCTGCCACAGATGTTCTTGCCCATTGGAGTTTGGTTATACCCTTCACTACCCATGGAACTTACAGTGATGATGTATTTAGTTTCCATCTATTACCCTTGATTTGTCTAAAGGGAGATGAAACAAACCCTAAAGTGATTAGGAGTCACTCAGAAGGGCTTTATAGATAGGAGAGCGTAAATTATTTGAAAAAAATACATAGTCTATGGTTGAGGTTAATTTCCCTTTCGTAAATGTATACATAGGCCCTGACTTCTGAAAGTTCATCCCATTTTTTAAATCGGCCAAATTAATAATTCTCTCTAAAGCTAAGGAATCACAATATGTTTTTCTTCCAGGTGTCCCTACACTAGAAAGGGGGAGTTCACAGTTGAAGTTCCGCCCTCCAGTATGAAATAGCTGGTAGTTGCTAAAAAGGTAAAATAGTATTACATAAGGTGACCCTCCCAGCTTTGGTTTGTGGGCCATAGACAACTATAAACCTGAAATTAAACTAACATCATCTACCGTCAATTATCAGTACTCTCCCAGGTATTAGCTCTATTAATCTTTCAAGAGTAAAATTGTAAGAACTAAAAAGGATTCCGATCCCATCAGCCCAATCTTGTCTGAAGGACCAGTAAGAAGGCCCCCAAATCCATTCTGCAGTGAAGAGATGACACTGGTCTGATGTGTATATCCATGCCTCTTGTAGGAAACAAATATCTAGTTGTTCCTGGTAAAGAGACTGGAAGAGAGCGAGTTTCTTGGATTTGTTTAATAAACTGTAACAGTTTAAGGACCCAATACTTAAATTTACCAGAGGTGTTTAAGCAGAAATTTTTAAGGGCCTTTTTTCCTTCTTTTGGTTTTTTCCCTTTATAATCGGCATGAGATGTTTTGCTACTGGAGGACTGTGAAAGGCCTACTATTCCTACTTCCATATCTGAATCACCCCATGGTATCTAAGATAGCATAGGAGTTTTTCATTTCAAAGTCGGGGGCTTCTTCAGGGGTTGGAGGGTTGAACTCCTAGTCACCCTTTTATCCTGAGGTATAGCCTGTTTCTGGGTAGGACCTGAGGTTTTTGACTGTTCTACCTCCTGGTAACACACAGGGGGGAAATCAATCATGTTTGATAGATCGGGGGGGCATCCCCCATCTCCTTCTTTGGGGGTAAAGCTGATTATGAGTTACTTTTTAGGCTGATGTTCTTTATTTTTGGTTCCCTAGGAGGAGAAGGGGGGGCGGATCTCATATTTTTTTTAATTTTTTGCAAGGGCCTCATCCTGAGCTTTTTGTATTAATAACTCAGGGCTAATAACTGAGGCCTTATTTTTTGCCGCCCAAGGGCAATCTTTATATCCATGCCCTGATTCTTCACACAATTCACATTTCAACATGTTGATACATTGGAATCTACAGTACTGTGTCTTCTCCACAAATCTCACTATGGGGGGCATCACATGAACTAGACAGGTGAGTTTGGGCCCCACATTTATAACAAGCCCAGGGCTGCCCTGCATAAAAACAAACTCCCCTGTCCCTCCCCAAGGTAAAGGAATCTGGGATATGTTCAATATCATTATTTGATTGTCTCAATTTAACCTTGTATTTCCCACTTCCTGTCCAAAACAGTTCTGAGTCAAGCACAGCTTCTGGGGCTCTTAGTACCTCACATTTTTGAGAAAGCCAAAAGGTAATGTCCTCTACATGGACCTCTTCATTTCAGAACATTATTGTTACAAATTTAATTAAAGGCTGAGTTAGAGGGGTAACTAAAAAGGGAGACCATAGAGGGGAGAACTTAAGCTGATTGTGTCTCTGCCAGAACAAATCCAGCAGGAATGGGGATCTAAAAATTATATCGTAGTTATCTTCCTCTGAAATGTTAATAAAAGCAAAAACGTCTTTTGGTGAGAAATTCAAAGATTCCTTAAGAAGATGTTTTCCTACATAAACTCGGTCTGGCCTCATATACAGGTCCTTTAAACCGTATTTGTACTGCATTCCTCCATGGGGCTGCTTCTATCTTTTTTCGAGAGAAGAGTTCAGATAGAAGTGGTCTAGGCTGGGGGGCCCCTCAGGATTTTCTCCTGGTTCATTCGTTTCCATTGGTTTATTGGTCTCCTGTATGTTATTTTCAAGGCCTGGGTCAGATACTATGAGGGACTTGTTCTGGCCCCCCTCCTGTTCAGAAGGGGAAGGTGAAGTTTTACTGGTCTGGCCTGAAGTAGTAGGGGTCCATTCTGTGGAATGTTGAGAAAAGAAAAGGGAAGATGACCAGTCTGGGTCAGGAATCCATATTCCTGTGGGGCCCCTTTTCCACCCTGACTCCGAAAGGGCTTCATCAGGTGACCAGATTTCAGGAGGGCCTTTTGTTACTGGGGGTATGGAAAAGGCTGACTGGAAAAGGTCTGAGGTAGAGTGGCCTTTTTCCTTATCGTGGATCACTTGTGTGCAATTGGACTCCTCTTGTAGTAGGGGAACTGAAATCAGATTTCGGTTTGCAGACATTAAGGCCGCCCTTTTGGATTTAAATCCTTCTGCAGATATCTTTGCAGCCTGTCCTTTACTAGAAAAAGAAAAGCTTGTTTCATAGTCCTGTTTTAAAGGGTCCATTTGAAAAACAACACCCTCCCCAGGCATTTATTTAGTAATACCCTGAGCCCTTGTCTCGTTTTTACCAAATGGAAAAAGAGAGCCAATAGTAAAATGTTTTTCTTGCCTGTCCTCCACTTGTTTTGCCTCTTCAGGTGTCAGTACATCAGCTGAGCTTAATTTCACAGCACTTGAACTAGGCTTATCGGTGAAATCGTCACTAGCTTTAAATGTATCCTCCTCAGAATCTTTCACATGCACTTGCTATTCTTCGCGATTTTATTGCCAGCTGTTCCCTTTTGACTTAATATCTGAGTTTCAGTTTGTGTTTGACAGGGGAGATGCTCTGAAGCCTGGGCAGTGCCTTCTTTTGATGCTTCTGTGTCATGACTTTTGACATCGCTGTCAGACAGATCGGCGTCTTTGTTTTCACATAAATCCTTGTTTTTAACTGAACTAGGTATTACAGTCATTTTTACATTTTGCTCTGAAGTAACCATAGGGCTCAAATCTTGGTTACAAAATAAATTTCCACTTATCTGTTGCTTGTCCATCAGGACCTGTTGATCACTTTCCATAGGTACATTTTGAGAGGAAGAACAGTCTGCACCTTCCTTCTCATTCAGGATGAACTCCATGCTTTCTTCAGTTTTACTCAGTTCCATGAAAGCCTCTTGTGTTCCGAGACCAGGGGAGGAGGCTCTCTCCCCTGTCTCACAGATGTCCATACCATTGACCAACTCCTGCCAAGTAACCATTCTGAAATGGCCAACAGCTCCCCCTACTGACAGTCAGTAGGGGAATTTTTTAGTATGATAACATCAAAAACAAAATAACTGTAAACAGTGTGTAGACATACGGAATAGTATGCAAAGCTGGTAAAAAAAAAATAAGTATTGCAATCATACATTAACAAATTAGTGTGTGAAAAGAACTGTGTATAAACATTTCCACTCCCTCCCCACTAAAAGTGGGTGAATTATAACAAAAGAATATATACTCTGATTATAAACTAAAAAGAACACAACATTTGTGTTGAATCATACAATATTTAAATAATCATCATAAACCAAATAAAAAGAAAAATATCAGTCATACCTTATCAATAATGCTACCAAATTTTATACCCAACCAACCCCCTTTGTCTAACAAAATAATAACCTCCTTTTTTTAGCCTTATGTCCTTGAATCTTCCTCGTAACGAACAATTAAATCCAAATATAATGCATGACTACTCATAACCTATTTATATTTTATAAACATTGTAAACCCTTTTCGCCAATTAGTCACTTTTTTGTGGTATAAATACCTAAATCATTAAGATAAATCCTTTCCATAGTCCCTTGAATCAACACACCCACTGTATCATATGGCATAAATTTTTGATAAAGAACCCATTGGCATCTCACCTGCCATAAGTAATATTTCAAACAACAACAACAAATCTGTAAAGTATCTATATTGTAGGTTCTTCCAAACTGAGAAAACTGTCCCAAAACGAGCGTATCATAATTTAAGTGCAATAATCATCTCATAATCAATTTTGAAGCCATACATTTCAAAAGGGAACTAGCATATGAACAATGGAACAAAAAAATGATCCACAGTTTATATTTGGTCAATGCAATCAAGAAAAGGGCATGTTTTTTCATCTTTAGCCTTATGCTTGGCATTATCCCTAACCCCAATCCTCCCATATACTGCTAACCACACAAATTCCCACATGTATTCTGGCAATCTGGGATTATTCAGTTGCTGAAGTACCCCTGGAATCATTATTGAAGGACAATTTTTAAAGGAAGGCTTGGAAGGATATAGTAATGGCATCACTGTGTCATATAACTTTGGGCCTTTACCCCCTTTTACTATTTGTTTCAAAAGATCCCATTTGAAGAGTTTTTTTGCCACAGGTTTAAAATATTGTGGCACCAATAAATTTTGTAGAGGTTTAGGAGGAACTGTAAGCCAAGCTGAATAATAGTGAGCTAAGACATGTTTTATTAACAAACCATACCTAGATGTAGGTGGTAAAAGACCAACCTTAACATTTTGTGCTATAAAGAGAGTATTAAAGAAAATGACCAGATCCACCATTCCCAATCCCCCTTTTTCTTTAGCCAGGTATGTGTACTGTCTCTTAATGGGGTTCAGTCTATTTCCCCAGAGCATATGAAAAAATAAACTGTATAGTCTGGTTTCAAACCCTATGGGTAATGGGAATATCATTTAAGTATATAGTAAAATGGGAATTAAAAACTGTCTAATGACCTGTACCCATTTTAATTTTGCCAATTTACAATGCTTCCAGATTTGTATTTTGTAATCTACTGAAGATAATGCCTTATCCCAATTCAAATCTGAAAGATTTTGGGGCCCATACAGCAATTCCAAAATTTTAATCTCATCTGAAGAGATTAGAAGACCTTGAATAATAACCTCATCGGGATAATCTACCCCAATAAACAAACCCTGACTTTTTTGTGTATTAATTCTGGAGTTTGAGACTAAGGAATAAGTAACCATAAAGTCCAAAAAAGTGAAACTTGATTATAGTCTGAAAAAATTACACAGATATCATCCGCATATGCCTGTAAATGCAGTTCCTCCATAATTGGTGGCCCCAATACCCCTTTCCATCTTGGATGCTGTGATAATGATTGAATTAATGTATCTATTGTAAACAAATATAATAGTGGACTTAATGGACATCCTTGGCATACCTCTGTAGGAATATGGAACCCTTCCTTAATTTCGCTCTGAATAACAGGATGAACAATTGCATTTCTATAAAGGGATTTTACCCAATTCAAAAAAGAGGTTGGAACCCCGTAATGTTTTATGGTCATAAATAAAAAAGGGTGATAAACCCCGATCAAAGGCCTTCATTTCATCCACTGAAACCATATACCCTGAATGTCCATATAAGGAAAAATGCTCTATTAAATCCCTAATAATTATGACAGCATGCTGAATTTTTTCCCTGGAAGCCCACAATATTGTAAAGGGGAAATTACAGTACTCGCAAAAAGTTTGAGTCTTGAATTCAAAATCCCAGTTAATAATTTATAGTCGGAATTTAAAATTGTAATTGGTCTCCAATTCTCCAAATTTTCTTTATTTCCTTATTTAAAGAGAAAAAATAATAGACTGTCTGAAAACTAAATAGGAAATCTGAAAGAGGATAGAAAAAAATTAAATACCAGAACCAAACATTCTGAAAATTAAGAGGGAAAGGTTTTATATAACTCAGATGTAAGTCCATCAATCCCTGGAGAAGTTCAATTTTTTTGAGATTTAATAGCATTTGCAATTTCTGCTCCTGTAATGGCGTTAGTTAAAAGTGACAGATTAAACCCATTTTTTGGAAGTTCTATCTTTTGCAAAAAAAATCCCATATCCTCCACACTAGGGGGCACCACTGGTTTATGAGAAAATAAAAATTGTTTTACTGCAGCATGAAGACCTATATTATCCTGTACTGATTTCCCTTCCTGATTTAAAAGAGAGGTCATAGTTGTTTTAGATTTTTATTTTTTAAAGGCTTCATAGGGATCAACCTGAGGTTGTTTTTTCATACTATATTGAAAAAGTACTTTCATTGTATTAGCTCAATCATATTGTACCTCTTGAATTTGTTGTTTTAAATTAGCTACAGTATTTGGGTAGTAAAATCATTTTTTGAGGTATTTGCCATAGAAAATAGATACAGTAATATAATTGCTGATGCAATTTTAAATAATGCAGACATTTCAAATTTTCACTGGACCTACCTTGATTTTTTAACATCACTTGTAAATCCTCCTTAGACTCCCTCCACCATTCTCCTAAGTCATCATATGAAATTGAAACTGAGAGTCTAGCAATGAGCAATGACCTAATATTATTTATAATTAAAGGACGCTTCAACATAAGTGAACTTAGTTTCCATCTTGACTTTTGTGGTAATGGTAGGGAAACTGAAGAAAAATTACACTGAAGAAACATGTGATCTGAAAAGGCCATCGGGAAGGTGTAAAATTGAAAAGGGGGAAGATTGTGTGAGAGAAAAATATAATCTATTACAGGTGTGTATGTGTTCCTTTTATAAGTAAATTTAGGACCGCTATGCTGGTAACTTCTACTGTCTACCAAACCTGATGTATTTATTAATTGAAACAGAGCATTAGAGTCACAGTACATTTTTTTCTCACTTCCTGTGATTCCACTCTTCACATTTTTTAACTCACAGTTGAAATCTCAACATAAGAAGATTTCAAAGGAACTTAGTAAAAAAGGTTTAAGCATCATAAAAACAGCATCCCGTTCTGCCTTTACCTGAAAACAATATACATTAATAAATCTACACATCATGGAATTCCATACCCCATCAAGGATCATTAATCTTCCTGGGATTAAATCTATTAGTTTAATTAGTGAAAAATTGTAGGAGTTAAAGAGGAAACCTAATCCATCAGCCATCTGCTGTCCAAAGGACCAATAAGATGTACCCCAGCACCATTCTTTTGGAAAAAAACTGGATCTATGTTTCTTGAAGCAAACACACATCTATGGAATTACCATGAATACAATCATAAACTACTTGCTGTCACCTTGAATTTAATAAACTGAACATTTAATGACCCTATTTTAAAGAAAGGCAGTTATGAATTACAGTTTTAATCATCTTTTTCCTTCTCTTTTTTTCCCTTTATAGTCTTCTTGAGCATGAAAAGGGGATGGAGGACTGTCCTGTACAGGCTGAGAGTCAGGTTCCATACAGTCCATTTCTGAATCACCCCACTGTGTGGATAACACAGCAAAAGGATTACTAGAGTCAATATCTATGGGGGGGGCAAGAGAAGGTTTAAGGTTCCTTGAAGACCTTCTGACTTGAATTATAGGAGGATTAACTGGAGAATCTTGAGGTAGCATCTCCTTTTGTGTGCTGTAGCATACAGGAGAAAGAAGAGGAGAGACCTTAGAGGGAGGAGAAGAAGGAGGTTTTTCCTCAGACATCTTTAATCCCTGAGATGGGGCCAAGGGAGGGATAACTACATCAGCTGAAAAGGTAGCCTCTGTCTGGATAGAACCAGAAGCCAAGTCCTGGAGTTTCTGAATCAAAAGATCTGGACTACCACTGGAAGCTTTTTTGCTGCCCATATACACTCAGAAAATACATGGCCTGTATCCTCACAAAGGTCACACTTTGTTAAATTGGCACATTGAAAAGCGATATGACCTATCTCCCCACAATTGTCACATCTAGGCTTGTCACAGGAACTAGACAAGTGTGTTTGGGAACTGCATTTATTACAGGCCCTGGGTTGCCCAGCATAAAAACAACCCCCCTATCTCTCCCTAGCAAAAAATAATTAGGGATGTGATCAATCCCAGTGTCAGTTTGCCTAAGTTTCACTTTAAAGCATCAACCTCCCATCCAAAACTGCTCCATGTCTAGTATAGCCTCAGGAGAGCTCAATGCCTCACATTTTTGGGACAGCCAGTAAGTAATATCATCCACATGAACCCCTCATTCCGAAACATGATTGTGACATATTTAATTAATGGTTTTGTTAATGGTTTAACCAAAAAGGTGGTCCATGTGGGTGAAAAGTAAACCTGGCTGTATTGCTCCCAAAATAGATCAAGAGCATAGGCTGAACAGAAGCTAACATCGAAATTGTCCTCTCCTGAAATGTTGATAAATGCGAACACTTCCCTGGGAGAGAAATGCAAGGAGTCCTTCAGCAGATATTTACCTACATAATACCTGTCAGGCCTAACATCTAAATCCCCTTTATAGCGGAGTCTAACAGCATTTTGGTGCATGCAGCTTCTTTTTTTTATTTTAGAAAATGAGTCTGATAATAAAGGTTTCTCTACATCTGAATTTCCTTGTAAAATATTAGAAGACTGTCCAGTTTCAGAAATGTCAGTGGCTATGGGAGTAATGGTTTGTGAGGCCACAATAGAAGGCCCATCTACATCTTGTACCCTCGTAGCAGATTCCGAGTTTGAAGGTGGAACAGGCAACTTTGGCTTCCAAGAGGGTTCATTCTGTGAAAAATTTAACTTGGGATCCCAATCAGGTGTGGGAAGCCAAGTCCCTTTATCTAAAGTCCAACCTGCTTCACTCAAGACCCACTGTGGGGACCATGTTTCTTCTGTAAGAAACTGTGCAAGAGGAACCAGCACTGAGGATACTGGGCTAACCTCCGAGATAGTATTAGCAGAAGTGTCCTTAGACCCCTCCAATGTCCCCAAGTTTCTTTTAGAAAAAATCACAGCAGCTCAATTTTCTTTTCCTTCATCCCCAGTTTTCTCAAGCATTAACTGACTCAATTTAAGAAAAGAAAATTCTGAAGCTCCCTCCTGGTTTAAAGGATTAGTTTGAAAAACACATTTTACTTCAGCATCTGCAAGACTGGTAGGATTTTTCATTACTGGGTTTCGAAAAACAAACCCGCTGCTTTAGACAGGGTAACAGCTTGCATGTCAGAAATGGAGCCACCGTGTCCCGAGTTCAACTTATCCGGGTCTTTGGATTTTGCCGTAGCAACGAGTGGCAAGCTTGAATTAATTTCAAGTGTTCCTGATTCCCATAATGGCTCTCAGCACTGAACCACACCGGGTTCTACACTGCCAGCCAACTTAGAGTCTCTGGAAAGCATTTTTACGTCAAGCAAATAATCAGAGGCTTGCATTAACTCACCCGATTGTTCCATATCGGGATCCTCCTCGGTAAGCTTAGATTCTGGATGGATGACAGCTTGCTCCAAAGAACTGACAGGCTGAGCAGTAGAATGCAATGAAAACAGCTGTTTTTGTAGATGGTCCTGTTCTTGCGCAAGAACTTCAAGCTGAAGTTTAAGCTGCTCCTGAAGTTCCTCTGTTACAGTAACTGTTAGCGTCTCCATAGTTTTCACTGGTAATAATTCAACTTGTTTTAAATCCTCTGTAGACACAAAAACTTCACCATCATCAGGTTCCTTATTTGAAAGAATAGATTTATCCATTGCATCAGATTTCTGAGAAATTAAAGCAGAGCCCAACAACTGCTCTCCTTCCTCTGAGACGTCCATCTTCACCCAGGTCTGACCAAAAGTGACCTAGTTCACAGACAGCAAGTCCCCCTACTGCCATCAATGCAGTAGGGGAATTTCTTCAGTGTCCTGGCCATATTTCCCTCATTCACTAAAAATACCACCAACAGTTTAATCTGGTTCAAGGTCAGTTCTCATTCATCTGTATCCCCCTCCCCTGGGTCGTGTCTGAAAATAGGCAGGATTTGTCTAGTGCACATAACCGGTCAACAAAAACTAAATAAATAAATGTCCCACCCTCCAGTTTAAGACTGTGCCCCCTCGTGTTATGGTTGCTACACAGCTTAAAGAGACTCTCCTTATTAACCTTATTTATCCCTTTCAAGTACTTCAAGGTCCTAATCATGTCCCTTTTCTCTCTCCTGTCTTCTAGGGAGCACATGTTCAGTGCCCTCAACCTCTCCTTATATGCCTTACCTGTTGACCCACTATCATCTTTGTAGCCCTCCTCTGGACCTTCTTCAGCAGGTTAATGTCCTTTTTGAGGGGTGGGCACCAGTATTGAACTCCATACTCTAGATGCTGCCTTACCAGTGGCCTGTACAAGGGCAGTATAACCTCCTCTCTCCTACCACTGATCCCACTAGATATGCATCCCAGCATCTTGTTTGCCTTTGCTGCTGCTTTCTTGTACTGGGTAGAGTGCTTCAGGTCACTAGTCACTTCCATCTTGAACCTTCCCATAGCAGTTTTCACTTGTGCCTCAATATTCTTTATCAGCTACTTATGTTAAATAGTTCCTTACAGTTTGCATACTTTGAATTTCTCTATCATACCTCCATTCTCTTGTCTGAGGATTAGATCAAGGAACTGAAATTACACTCATCGGATGAGAGTATAAGTTGAGATTCTTGATCCAGTCCTCATAGAATCTGCTCTGCTGGCCCAGAATCATTTTGTCTACCACACGTTTCACTTTCTCCAGACTGTCCTTATCTTTCCTCAGGTGAGGACTCCAGAACTGGACACATTATTGCATGTGGGGCCTCACCTGTGATTTATAGTGAGATAGTAATACATCCTTCCTTCTGCTGTCAATATCCCTTCCTATACACCCCAGCAACCTGTTTGCCTTACTGTATGTCTTGTTAAACTGAATTGCTTATTTTAATGAGTCACTGTTGATGTCCCCTATATCTCTTGCCACAGAGATCATTCTCATTTTCACCCCATCCCATATCCAGTTAATATATCATGGGGTTCTTGTTCCCTATGTGCATCACCTTGCATTTTTTTGTCATTGAGTGTCAACAACCAAACTTTTGACCACATTTCTAACCTTTGCAAGTCTCCTTGCATCTCGCTAGCCCCTTTCTTGCTGTCTACCCTGACACAGAGCATATTGTTACAAGCAAATAGGCACATCTTGTCCTGGATTCTTTCTTCCATGTCACTGATGAACATATTGAAAATGTCTTCATTTATGAGAGATAATTGGTGCACCTCTCTGGTGACCTCCCTCTCTTCTGATTTGACTCAATTAACTGAAGCCCTCTGCTGTTTCCCTTCCAACCATTTTCTTACCACTTTAACAATAAGTGAAACAAAATTTATTTTGCACACAGAATGCACATTGAGACCAGCACCATAACTGAGAGTGAGGCTCTTGCTGCTGACTGTTTGCATTTAAAGTTGGTGCAATAAGACCTCACTGCACTAAATATTAAATAATAAGATGTGTACAGGGTATAGATTAATGATATTTCATTCACATACAAGTATTAGAACTTCATTGGTTCCACCACATCGCAGCAAAACAGATTTCGCCGACCTCCCCCAAAGTGACACATTGTTGCTGACAACCCCCTCACCACCAGGTCCTGGCAATGATCGGAAAACACACCATCACCATTTCGGTGGTCATAAGGGGAAGGCTGCCCCCTCCCCCACACCCCCTGAACTTACAGATACCAACTCCGGGGCGGGGGGGAGTCTGGGACAGCAGCCAACTCCAGGAGTCGATGAAAGTGTTTATTGCTCCAACAACCGATTTAACACTACAGGTATTGAATGGGTTTCTGTCACTGTTGGGTTTTTGTTGTAATAGCGTTGCTGTTACAACGGTATACTGAACTTCATCCACTAATATTTTTAAAAACAGATACCAATATCTGGCTATAAATGATAGGGTAATATGGGTTAATCATACAGATACAAACCAGGCACACACTATCACATATGACACTGACAACCACATGAGATATAAAAAGCTTTAATAACTAAAAAATAGACATGGCAACATTATAGCCCGCCTAATGCATTTTTGGCCACAGAAACGCATTAGGTAGGCAATAATGTTGCCATGTGTCTTTTTTAGCTATTAAAGCTTTTTATATCTTATGCAGTTGTCAGCATCATATGTGGTGGTGTGTGCCTGGTTTGTATCTGTATGGTTTTTCTAGTTTAACCAGAGCACCACATCCTAGTGGGAACTCTTTCTGTTTATATTAATATGGGTTAATGTAACCCTGCTCCAATTCTGACAACTGATCAGGGTAGAAGAATAACTCTTGCCTTTTAATAATTGACCTTACTATCCATCTATGAGGGAAGGGGGTGGGGAGAGAGGTAATGGATGGTACCCTAGCCTAACAAACAGAGGAGGAGGATGAACAGTGAGACAGATATTTTCTGTTTCATTTATATAGAAATGGAATAGATTCTGACCTGTAAGAGTTTTGGTAAAGCAGAATTCAAGATGTTTGTTTTATTTTCTTGAAAATGAAAAATGATTTCATTTATTTTAAACTGGTGTCAGAAGTGTCCTTTTTTGATAGTGTTTCCAGAAAATCCATGCTATTCACAACCAAGTCAGATATACTGCACATACCCTGAATAGGCACAACAGATCACTGTAAGTTTGGTTTCTCTTCTTCTTTGTGCTTTATTAAAGAAATGTTGGTGTTACGTTCATCAGATTTATCAGATGTAACCAAATAGTGTGTAGTATCTTCTTCTAGCGCGTCCTCATTATTGGCAGTGTTGACTGCAGTATCTTCATTTATTGATTCATCTGAAATATACGAGACACAGAGAAGCATTAGGTGATGCATTGACTGTATGGCATTCCAAACAATTAGTTACTTTTAGGGGTAACAGCCATAAAGCTTGCATGCTCTGCTACTGCTACAGGGGAAGCTTGATCAGCTCGGGAATGTCTAGTATCACAATTTAATGCATTTCATCGTTTGTCAGTGTCTTGGACAGCGACATGCATTGTTTCAATTGGTTTCAGAAGCCTTGGCTCAGCTGGTGCTGCAATGTACATGCCAGACTGAGGTAAAAGTAAAAGTATACTTGATGGGTTTTAGACCAGGGTGGGGAGATGTGAGGTTCTGACTGAAATACAGAACCACAATTTCATCAACCGAAACAAATAACGTATTGTTTAAAAATGACATGAATCATGCGAGAAAAGAAAGTACAAGCAGGCATTCTTCATACTGCACACACCAAACTGCCACATTTTGCAAACTAGAGTGGATTTTCCTATGGTTTATAGTATTCTCAGTATTAAATAATGTTATATATAGGAATTACAGGCACTTCATTTATTGAGGAAGGATTGCAGTGAAATGCCTGATAGATACTTTCCCAATAAATGCAGTTAATGGAATAACAGCAGTAAACTGGTAGTAGGAGGTCTCTGTTCATTTGGCCATGTGGGAATATGCACTTCAGTAAGACTGATACAAGCAGGTGCAATGACAATTGTGGTTTGTACCCATTAATATTCTAATATCTTGGCTAGCAACAGTGATTGAGTCACAGCATTGTACAGTGCATGGACATGTTGCTATGCCATGCTGCCAGATGATTATGAAAGAGTGATCTACACTGAACACTTCCTCTCCTATGCCCACAGTACTGTAGTGGCCCCAGTGGTCAATCAGTTCTTTCATCCCATGCTCAATGGCTTACTGACCTTTGTCAGTATGTTGGGAGTGAATGTGGTGATTTTGACCAATGAGAAGTCAGTCTCACTCTCCCCACAGACAAAGGTGACACCAGCATCAGTACAAAGTACCGAAAATCAGGTGTGTGCACTAATGCATGTTTCTACCATGGATACTGATTGTCAAGTAGTGCTGGCTATCTTCATATGCAAACAGAAAGATAATGTGGAACGCTTTGATTGCTGTCCTGAGCTAATTTGAACACCATGAACCTTTGTAATTTTTTTTTAAACAACTTTTTTATTAGCACAAGTTACACACAGTACATTGAGGGTCTCACATGAAATCCATACTTACAACTGATAATTTTACATTTCATAACTTCCAGATTTGGCTTAATAGTAATTTAAAAGCACTGTTTACCAAAGACAAGTACTGCTGGGAATAGGATCCTTTTAGGATTAAAAATGTATTCATATATAGTACTACCCAGTGAAGGTATAACAAAGAGACAATAGAGGAGAGAGAGTGAAAGTGCAGGTAAATAAGTTAGAGTGAACAATAAAATATTCAACCAGTTAAAAAGTTAACAGGAAACATCATTGGTCAGCTATTTATCATGTAAAATATTTTAAAGAGACATTGCTGAGTAATATCCCAAGGAAAGTAATCCTCCCTCTCAACCAGGCCTGTGGGGAAGGTCCGCAACAAAGGGATTATGATATAAACCAGATCTACTTATGTTATGTTTCTTCTAAATAGTAAGGGTTAAATCTCATCATATCTCCTTACCTTTTCACCATATAATCCTACCCTGACACCCACTCATGATCTTAAATCAAAAGCCCGGGTCATTTAAAACCCACCTTGTCCATCTATTCATATACATTGCGGACCTATCCTGGAGGTTATGAGTGAGATTCTCAAAGACTCGTTTATGTTCCACTATACTTTTCCATTCAGAGACAGTGTGGGGGTTCCTGAAGCCACTTTCTGATTATGGCCTTATAGGCAGCAGCCAGGAGTATGGACCACAGGTACCTCATGTCCTTATGTTTAAGTGACTCTGGGGGAATGCCTAGGATCAGGTTCTGTGCTGTTAGTTGTTCCTCCACAGCTAGAATGTTAGAAATTTGGTGGATAATGGCTAGCCAGAAGGGTTGGAGTTTTGGACATTGGAAAAATATATGCGCATGGGTTGCCACCTCTGTATCACATGCCCTCCAGCATGCTGAAGGGAGGTTGGGGTTTATTTTAGCCAACAACTATGGCATTAGGAAGAATCTTGTTTGGATTTTCTAAACATATTCATGCCAATTTGGGGAAGAAGTAGTGGACCACTCCATTTGCCAGATCTTTGCCCATTGGGGTTGCAGTATTGAGAGTTAAAGATCTTGCTCCAATTTAACTTTAATGGGTTCCAATATATGCTCCTGCAAGGATACCAGAAATTTATATATGTGGCATTCCAGATTTGAGTATATGGGGAAGTATCCTCTAATATCTGAGAGCGGGCATTCATTCGCCTGTACTGAGAATTTATGTAATCTCTAATTTAGAAGTAGTGCAGCCTCTCCCTGTCCTCCATTTGAATTTTATCTTGGCCTCCTCAAAAGATGTTATTGTATTCTGCCTGATAAGTTGCCATGGGGCACAAAGTCCCCTATTTGTCTGTGTAGTATACCGGGCTGACTCCACAGCGGGGGGGGGGGGATCCGGGTTGTTGATAAACCATTTGTACTTCCATGCATGTTCCTTGATATTTTTCCAAGGATGTCCCCTTCTTCAACCCTCTAGAATAGAGCATGTACTCCCTCGTATGTCTAATAGGGCTTGTTTCAGTAGGTTGCCAGAGAATAATATGGAGGCAAGGGATGCTGCAGGCCTCTAGTTAAATCTATCTGTTTCCAGTGTGCATCATAGTGCGTGTTGTCCCATAGCAATGCGCATCTCATTTGGGCAGAGTTCCAGTAGGAAAGTAGATTCAGGAATGCAATTCCCCACTGTGACTTTGGGAGGTGCAATGCCTGAAGCTTGAGTCATGGCTTCCTGCCTTGCCATATAAAGGCTGTTGGCATTTGTTGCCATGCCTTTAATTCTCGCGTTGGGACCACACATGGTACTGACTGAAAGAGATACAACAGACGGGGTAGTACATTTAATTTTATTGCCTGGTTCCTGGCGTAAAAAGATAATGGGATAATATTCCATCTTCTCATGTCCCTTTTTAGGTTATTTATCAATGGGGTATAATTATTATTAAATAGTTGGCTAAGGTCTGTGGGTATTTTAATCCCTAAGTATTTTATTGTAGGGAGATCCCATTTAAATTGAAACTGCTTTTGAATAGGTGTAGGAACGGAGTAGTTGAAGGGGAGGACCTCAGCTTTAGTCGCATTCAGGGAGTAATCAGATAGGGCTGAGAAAGTTTAAAGTTTTGGAAAAAGAGCAGGGAGAGTCCTGGTTGGATCTGTAAGATATACCAGTACATCGTCGACAAAGAGGGCCAACTTATGCTCTTTACCCCCCAGATTTATACCTTGTATGTCTGCTTCTTGTCTTATATATTGAGCCAGTGGTTCTATATAAAGAGCAAATAATAAAGGGGAGATTGGGCATCCCTGTCTAGTTCCTCTACATAAAGGGAAGTTCCGGGAAATATGGCCGTTTGATCGTATATATCCCTGGGGGTTTGAATAAAATTTGAAAATGAGGTTTGTAAATTCCTGAAGGAAATCAAAGACATCAAGGACTCCCCTCAGGAATTGCCATAACACACGGTCAAATGCTTTTTCAGCATCTAAGCTTATTAGGACAGCCAGTATCGTATGATTTTGGATGTGCTCAATCAGGTAGATGGTGCATTGAATATTATCTGAGGCCTGGCGCCCGGGTATAAACCCACACTGATCCTGATGAATCAGGGAAGAGACCAACTTTTTCAATCTCTGTGACCACAATGAAGCAAATATCTAATAATCAGTGTTTAGTACCAAGATAGGGCGATAGGAACTGGAAAGGGTAGGGTCCTTGCCAGTCTTCGGGATGACTGATATAATTGCTTGGTCCCAGGATGGGGGGGTCCTCCCTTCAGGTTTTGGGATATTAACAAATAATCTGAAAAGAAGCGGGGTTACTACTGCTTTGAGAGATTTATAAAATTCTCCTGGTAGGCCATCCATCCCTGGGCACTTAAGTGTTTTCAGTCTCCCTATCTCTGCTTCTATTTCCCTGGTTGTTATGGGAGTGACCAAACCCTGGCCTAGATGTTTAGGCAGTTTGGGCAATCGGAGGGTTGCTAGAAAGGCTTGTATTTTCTCATCTTTCTCTTGGGTTGGAGGGGGGCTGTGTATAATTATGTATAATACTGTACAAATATATCCGATATTTTATCCACCGTATGGTTGGGGGCATGCTGATGGGATTGCTCAAAGTAGATATTAGTGCTTTAGCCCTCTGCTGTCTGAGACTGCCAGCCAGTAGTTTCAAAGAGCGTGGTCCACCATCATAATACTTCTGCATGAGAAATAATAATTTTTGCTCAATATTATAATCTAATATAGCATTCAGCTCTTCTTTTAACTTTTTAATTTCTTTTGAGGTTTTAGGGTTGGCCTGAGTTATCTGTTGGAGCTCCAATGTTTGTATTTGGGCAGCCAGCATTATTCGTTTTTGTTCCCTTTCTTGTTTGTTTCGAACTGAGATTTTGATAAACTTCCCCCTGCATATCGCTTTGATAGTGTCCCATAAGATAGAGAGGTCCATCTCAGGGCGGTCATTCTCTATCTCAGCCTGCTTTATAGCCTCTTCTATTTTTTGGATGATGTCTTTACTACGGAGCAAGGAAAGATTAAGCCTCCACATGGTATTTTTCCGGAAGTTATCTGAATCTAGTCTAAGAAAAACTGGGGCATGGTCTGATAAAATAAAATCGCCCATCCATGTCTTGCCTGCCGACCCTACTTGCTCCTGGGATAGTACTATATAATCAATTGTAGTGTAACTAGAATGAGCTTGTGAGAAAAAGGTGGCATGTTTGGCTGAACCATTTAAATGTTTCCATGTGTCTTTATAACCCAGATTCATGAGCAATTTTGTTAGTTCTCTTATTTTTTCCCCGCTGTCTTACCCCCCTCACCTGCTCTGGAGAGGTCCAAGTTAAAATCTCCCCCACATATCGTAGTACCCTCAGTCCATTGTGACATGAACAGGAAGAAGGCTCGGTAAATTTTAGACTCCGTAGCCGGCGGAAAATATACTGAGGCAATGGTGGGGGGTTTGCCATTTAATTTCCCTTTGATCATTATATAACGCCCTTCCTTATCACTCAACTGATCTTGACATTCAAACTGAACATTAGAGGGTATTAATATGGCTGCACCCCTTCTGCGCCCTCCCTTAAAAGACGATGAATAGACCTGGGAAAAGCCTAGTCGTTTAAGCTTCGTATGCACCTCGTGTGTCAAGTGGGTTTCTTGTAGTAGAAATATATCTGCTCCAGAACATCTTATATATGTCAATATCTTTGAACATTTGATTGGCCCTGATAGGCCATGGACATTATAAGTACATATATTGTAACCCATTATAATACAATAAGTAACATCTAATCATTTTTGTACGTATCTTTTCCCCAGTATACAGAACACCTTTAGTACAATTGTTGCTGACCCTAAGAGATATACAATGAAATCAGAATGTACAAAACTGACCAAACAACAAACCATAACTGATTGTACAAACAGTGCACTAAAGTGAACATTTTTAGTAGACTTCCAAGGTAGGAGGTCAAAAATATACAGAGACCTCTTATCCCACCTTACAGATGGTATTGGTGGTGGGAAGAGTGTTTAGGTTACCCTCTGTAACAAGAGAAACACTTCCCGAGCCCTTGAAATTAAGGGCTCTTGAAACACGATATTTGCCCAGTGGCCAGCCAGCAGAACTATGCTGCCCCATCTGTGAAAAATAGAAATTAACTTTTCTTTTCCCCCTCTTTGCCCTTGGGTTTTTTGCTTTTCCTTTTTCCCCTTCTTTTTTCCTTCTCTTCCCTTTCTTCCCCCCTTCAGGAAAAAAAAAAGAAGGGAAAACACCCCTTCCATGCTCTCCTCCCCAGGGACACCGCCAAACAGTGCATTCAATTTACTCTTGCTAAACGTAGAATAACAGATGTGGTCATTCGTTCCACACTGTAAATAATACTACAGACTATATTTTGATACTTGTTTCTGTTTGCCGTTGGGAAACTCTATCGCTGCCCCCCTGTGTCAGACTATTCCCCCCAGTTGCATTGAAACCATTCGTTCAGAGACAGATGCATCCATTAATCGGACTGCTAAGGGTAGATCGCTAGGGTGTGGGCATGCAGAAGTCATCCACACCCTCCAGCAAAACTCGGTATCCCCACTTCACCCAGTAGAATATTGTATCTAGAAGAGTTTTGCCAGGGAGTGAGGCCAAGATAGAAAAAATGGAAAATAAATAAATGTAGACCCCCATATCTCTGCCCTCTTTGTTAAACTCATAATACATTTCCCATGCAGATGCACTCCACGATTTCACCTTAGATCCCTAAAAGTCCAGAGTACAGCTGCAGTTTTCCAGTACTGTTCATGTTGCTGGACGGTCAGCCCCTCGCTGCGACACAGTTACTCTTGCATCTGGGCAATGGGCTCTTCAGAGCTGTAAGGAGAGTAGAAGTGTCCCAGATTTACTATTGGGGTACCCAGAAGTCAGGTCAGATGGGGAAGCTCCAAGTCAAGAGTTAAGCTGGTGAGCGCTTTATATGGAACGCATCATTTACCGCGGGAGAATCCGCACCCCCCATACGAGTATCACTGGCTGAGATTTAAACTAAAATTAAATTAAGAAACACACAGAAAACTAGAGTGAAAGGGGAAGTTGTGGGGAGCTGATACTACCTAAACCCCAGGGTATTGGAGGCTTTAACTTCGAGAGTAACGTCCGAAAAATTGGGCCAGTCAGTTCTCATCATGTGATCCCAGCATAAAGTGAAAACATACCACTTGGTTGTCCGCTCACCCCTCCGCCATCTCCAGGTCCTTTTCAGAAATTCCTGGCAACTTCTTCAGTAAGTCTCTGAACTGCTGGATGGTAGCCAAGGTAGTGGTGCTATTCAGCGCTTTATTCTTCGTCGGGGGGACCATGTGCCATTCTTCCGTGGGTTCCTTTCTTTTGCCCTGAGTGACTTTGGTGATTGCAGGGACCATGATCCCTCACTTCTGAATCACTTCACTAGTCTTCTGTGGCGTATCATACAGTTCAGCTCTCTCCTTCCAAAAAACTCTCAATTTTCCCGTGTACGGAGTTTGGATCTGGAGTTGCTTACTTTTCAGAATTTTAATGAGGGGGAGATTTTTATTTATTTTATTTATTTATTTATTTAGCTTTTGTTGACCGGGTAAGTGCACTAGACAAATCCTGCCTATTTTCAGGCACGACCCGGGGGAGGGGGATACAGATGAATGCCAACTGACCTTGAACCAGATTAAGCTGTTGGTGGTATTTTTAGTGAATGAGGGAAATTTGGCCAGGACACTGGGGAAATTCCCCTACTCTTTTCGATAAGTGCCATGGGATCTTTAACATCCACCTGAACTACCACCAATCCAGGCAGATGGGACCTCGGTTTAACATCTCATCCGAAAGACGGCACCTCAGAAATGCAGCACCCCTCTCATGCTGCATTACAGTGTCAGTACTAGGATATTAACCCAAGTGCCAGATGTGGGAACTGAACCCACAGCCCTCTGATCTCCCGGCCTCAGAGGCGAGTGTGCTACCTACTGAGCCACTGACACTGACAAAGATACTCCATGCACTGTGTCTGGATAATCAGTTGGTAGTCCTGGTCAAAAAACAACCAGGAATCAAGATATTTCACCTCTTTTTTCACCTAAGCTCGGCGTAGTATGTCTTGCTTGGTGCGATAACTCTGGAATTTTATGATAATCGATCTGGGTCTGGTGGTTGGGTCTTTAGGTTTGGGGTGCAAGGCTCGTTGGGCTTGTTCGATCTTCACTGTATAGCCTTGTGGCAACTCGAGGACATCTTTTAGCAGATCTGACAGAAAATTGGCCATATCCCCCTCCTCGGCACCTTCTTTCAGACCATAGAGGCGTAAGTTGTCCCATCTCGAACGATTTTCCAGGTCGAGGTACTTTTGCTCCATATATATACATCTTTCGGATGAGACATTAAACCAAGGTCCCATCTGCCTGGATTGGTGGTAGCTCAGGTGGATGTTGAAGATCCCATGGCACTTATCGAAAAGAGTAGGGGAATTTTTTATTGTAAAATACATAACATCATATTTACAACCAAAGAAAAACATACAGTGTCACATACAAAATCTATAAATTTGCAGAAGAAAGAAATACAAAAAAACAAAAAAGCAAGAAGGCACTATAACCAAAAAACATGTTGCCAAAAAGACTGAAATTTCCCTCTGTCAAATACCCTGGACTCCCTCATTTTAAGTTGCTTCAAAGCTTCTGTAATCTGTTTAATCAAGACCACATTGGGAGTATTCACATGTTATAAATAGAATTGACAATGTGCCTGCCAAAGATAATATTTAATATATGGAAAGAGAACATGTAATGTACTAGGGTGATATCTAGAATAAATACCAGAATAATCCCCCAATATTGAACATTCATATTGAATGTGCTGTAGGGGAGAAAAATGCCAACTTAAGGCTAAATCAAACCAAAAGTGTTTAATATAAGGACACAGAATAAAAAAATGTTCCTGTGATTCTTCCATGCTAACACATGAAAATCTTAAGCACAACCTGTCAGTCACGGGTTTATGCTTCCAATTACCTTTAACCCCTAATTTCCCATGACAGCACAGCCACTTAATATCCCAAATATAATCAGGGATCCTACCATCTTTAAGGATATTTAAAGCAAACTGAAGTTTAGTAGGGAGGCATCGTGGAAAATCAACTCACACAGCATGATGTCTATCCATCACAAGACCATAAATAGATTTCCTCTGCATGGAAGTAATCTCAGCCTTACTAAGGTTCCACCATTTGATTCTTTTCAACATAGGGAGAGCAAAATTAGGAACCTGTAAAAGACTCAGTAAACCGTGGAAAGATAACATCCCATTTGTTAAAAAAAATTCGAAATAAACACAAAGTCCATTCTGCCCACTGAGTGGGAGATCCCATTGACCTAGAAAAGGAAGAAAAAATACAAAAGGATTGAAAAAACACCACAGGATTTAACGTACTCAAACCCCCTAATGAAACTTTAAGATAAGTGAAATCCTATTTTACTGGGTTCAACCTACTACCCCATATCATCTGGAAGAAACAGCTAAACAGTCTTGTCTCAAGGTTAATAGGTAATGGAAAAATGTGAGCAGCATATAAAAAAAATGGAATGAGAAACTGTTTAACAATACCAACCTTTTTCTTTTTCCCCATTCCCCATGACTTCCAGCGGGAAACCTTTGCCTCACCAATTTTCAAACTATCTTTCCAATTTATCCATGCCATATCCTGTTCACCAAACTTAAGCCCCAAAATTGAAATGAAATGAGGAGAGACCCGAACAGTACTTACTGAACGTACTGGGTCCCCATCCCCAAGTTGTAGAGCCTTGCTTTTATGGTGGTTAAAACCTGCCCCAGTAATCCCTGAAAAAGAATCCAACACCTGTAAGGCATATACTCCGGCCTGAACAGAAGCAAGCAAAAGACAAATGTCATCCGCATATGCCATAATTTTTTGAGGAAAAACTTCTGGACTGGGGGATAATACCATAATCAGAGGGTCATTCAGAATTACTCTAAGCATAGGATCCAAACAGAACATATAAAGAAGGGGACTGAGGGGACAACCCTGCCTAACCCCTCTTCGTATCAAAACCGGAGACCCCAACAGACCACCCACCACAGGAATGACCACTGCCTTCTGATATAAAATGCGAATCCACCTAATCATAGAGGAAGGAATACCATAAACCTGTAAAACTTGAAATAAAAAAGAATGAGACACATTATCAAATGCTTTTTTCTGGTCCAGAGTAATTAGAAACCCCCACAACTTCCTCTGCCTCCCAAACTCACAAACTTCCCTTAGTAACTGAAGGTTCTGTTGAATGTTCCTACCTGGGATAGAACATGTTTGGACAGGGTGAATTAACTCAGCTTCAGCCTTTTGCAAGCGATGACACAACATTTGTGAAAGAATTTTATAGTCAGTATTCAAAAGACTAATCGGCCTCCAGTTACCCAAATCTAGTTTATCACCAGTTTTATTAATATAAACCACCATCGCTGAGGAGAACCCCTGTGAAACCTCCACGGCCATCAAAAATTCATTAAAGATTTCCACTAACAGTGGAGCTACTAATTCTTTAAAAGTTTTAAAGAACTCATTTGTCAGTCCATCTTCTCCTGGGGACACACCTGAACATAAGTGAGAAATAACATCCAGTACCTCAGTCAAAGTAACTGGACCATCAATATCAGCCATAACTTCAGGGGACAATACCGGCAAAGAACAATTTGTTAAAGAATCCCAAGCTACAGTAGGAAAAAACTCCTGTCCCAGAGAATTCTGAATGTATTCTACCATGACTTCTAACATCTCAACATGTGATGTAAGCAGTTGACTGGAGTGATACAATAGACCAGTCATAGTTTTATTAGCCAATTTTGTTTTACATGCCTCAAATGGATCTGAAAAAGGTGTTTTGGTAGTACCAAATTTAAAAGTAGCATAAACAAAAGCAGCACACTTATAGTGATAATCCTTCATTTTCTACTTAACAATATCCAGCTGTGCTTTAATCCTACCATCTGCTATAGTAGGGAGAGACAGAAGATGGTAAAATTGGTCCCTTAAAACTAAATACCCCAAATAATCCTTATTTCCTTTAGATTTCCCCAAATCAAGAAACACAGTTTGAAATCCATTTTAGTATCCTGCCACCAAGAGTACCAGGAGTCATAAAGAACAACTACGAACCCCGAAACTCGAATAACAATTCAACTTTAGTTATAATAACGGGATCATCTAAAATGACAGAATTCAATTTCCAGCTCCTAGGCATCCCTGGAAAAGAGGGGGGAACTTGGGAAAATTGAAAATTACACCATAGAATACAATGGTCAGAAAATTCACAAAACTGTAACCCAAACCCCTGAACCGTCAATTGTCGAGAGGTAAAAATATAATCAATATGCGTACAATATGCACTACGTCGATAAGTAAATCCCCCATCTTTATAAAAAGTTCTATAGGTATCCACCAAATCTGCAGTATGAATGATATTTCGTAATGCATGGGAATCACAATATATTTTTTGCTGAACCCTATCCCGTAGTTTTACATCTAAACTACAGTTCATGTCACCCCACCAAAATAACAGCCTAGAAGAAAATAAAAAAGGTTTAATAGGGGAAAACAAGTATATTCTAGCTTTTTTACTTTGGGAAGCATAGGTATTAATAATACGTAAAGAAAATCCTTCATAGACACAATCTAATAATAAAGCTCTTCCTGGCAAAATATCAAACACCTTCTGAACCTGAACGTGGGGTGACTGGAAAAGAATCCCAAGACCATCAGCTGTATCTTCCCCAAATGACCAAAAAGAAGGCCCCCAAGGCCAATGTTTTTTAACTTGGACAATGTCCTGTAAGGAAGTAAATCTAGTTTCCTGGATAAGCAAAGCATCAAATGGGCAGTGTTGAAAAAACTCCAATAAGGCCATTTGTGTTTGAAAAGACTTAGTGCTACAAACATTAAGGGAACCCAGACAAAAAGAAGCCATGTATAGGTTTATAAGAAAAAACTTAACCAACAAAAAAAAGAAAACTTTTCTGTTTTTCCTTTTCAACCCTCCTCCTTACCATTTTTCCTCTTTCTCCCTACCTTTTTTTTTAAGTTGGAACACTCCGAGGAGTGTCCTCATCACATTCCATTTCAGAAACCATGCCTGATAAGGATGAGACATCAGACTCAAAACCCCCTTCCTGTTCCTGAAGTACCTAAAAGGAATTTTGTGTTAGAATAGGGCCAACTAAGACCTTGGGTTTCAGGGAGGATCTAGTCACCCGTTTTTGAGGGAGAAAATCAGCTTCCATCTGGGGAGGGGGCATCTGCCCTATATCACCCTCTGAAACAGAAACTGCAACAGTGGGAGAGTGAGCAACAAGAGAAACCGGAGAGGGTTCAGAAGCAGCAGGGCCAGCCGAGGAAGCAGTGGCCTGAGTGGGATCTGAAGAGGAGCACCCAGAGGCCTCATCAAGGCCAGGTTCCGATCTGGCTGGCCTATACTTTTTTGGGGCCTCAGAGACCAAATTCTCCTGATTAAGGCCGCCAGTACAATTCTGGCCTGCCCATGGACACTGATGATAAGCATGGCCAGTCTCACTACAAAAGTTGCATTTAAACACATTCCTGCATACTGAACTGGGATGATCATATTCACCACATAGTGCACAAATCACCCTGTCACAAGCGCTGCTAAGATGTCTGGGACTACCAAATTTATAGCAGGCCTTTGGTTGCCCTGGGTAAAAAAAACACCCTCTATCTTTCCCCAGAAAAAAACTATTGGGAATATGTTGCACGTCATTTCCCACCAAGTGTGATTTGACTTTAAACCTCCAGCAGCATTCCAAATTCCTTCACTATCAATGATAGCCTCAGGAGGCCTCATAACCTGGCATTTCTGCTCCATCCAATAGTAAATATCGCCCACATTTACCCCCTCATTCCGAAACACAACAACCACTGATTTATACAGGGGTTTAGTAAGGGGTATGGCCCAAAAAGGAGACCATAAAGACATTGCTTTAAACATTTCATATTTTCTCCAAAAAGAATCAAGCCCAGCAAAAGTCCTAAAGCTGATATCAAAGGTATCCTCCCCCCTGACATTAATAAGAGCAAAAATATCATCAGCTTGAAAACCCATATATTGTTTTAAGAGATGTTGAGCCACATAAAGTCTGTCAGGATGTTCTAGGAGACCTCCTCCATACCTCAGCTGGACAGCATTACGCCGAGGAGCTTGCTCCACTTTATTGTTTTTAAAGAAATCCCAATATCTGGGTCCAGTTCTATGACCCTCTCGATGTGGGGAAGGGGGGTAGAAGATCGATCCCAATGCTCAGAACCCTCAGGTTGAGCAGTAGCAGTACTAGGGGTATGCAACACAACCATTTCATCCACCGCAACACCCGTCCCATCGATCGAGGCAAGAACAGGCTGCTCCCCTTTCCCCTTGCTAGTCTGTACAGTACCTTGTACCAAAGTAGTCTCTGAAGAAAAAAGATACCCAATTTGAATCCAGCACCCAGGCCCCATGTGGGGTTTGAATTCAGCCAGCTTGTTTAAGAGATTCCTCCTTCAACCACTCCTCACAACCAGGCACCGCGACCAGCTCCTTTACTGAGAAGGACTTCCGCATGCTCTCCATCGTTGTCAGCGATTCCATCACAGACAGCTGAGCTGCTAAACCAGGCTTGACAGCCACCATCAAAGCAGGCTCCATGGTAAACAGCAGGGTTTGCACAGTTACGTCTCCATTAGCACCCGACTCAGGCACCAGACGTACAACCTGTGCGGTGGATACCGCATGCAGTGAAGAATCACCTGAAACAGCCGGTTCCCGATAAGGTAAGCTCTCCATGGCAGTCAGGAGATGTACAGCTTCTGTCTGCCTCACAGCAGACTGCTCCTCAGTAGAAACAACCACAATATCCTCCGCATGTAAAATCGTATCCCTTGAAATTGCAGCAGCCGAGATCAGGGATAGAACCTCCAACCGCACCAAAAGTCCATCCTCCTCGCCCTCCATCCCGCAATTGACCACCACTCTGAAAGAGCAGCAGTCCCTCTGCAGGCAGAGTAGGGGAATTTCCCTGGTGTCCTGGCCAAATTTCCCTCATTCATTAAAAATACCACCAACAGCTTAATCTGGTTCAAGGTCAGTTGGCATTCATCTGTATCCCCCTCCCCCGGGTCGTGCCTGAAAATAGACAGGATTGGTCTAGTGCGCTTACCCGGTCAACAAAAACTAAATAAATAAATAAATAAATATAGCATGGCTACATAGTGCAAACACTGTGCTACCTAGATGCTGCAGGCCATCTTCTGCATTAGAAATTCGGTCCTCCGCTTCCTATACTCGGCCCTCCACCTTCGAGAGTTTCTGGTTGAGCTGCTTAAATTCCGCTTTATTTTCAGCCCTCATTTCTTTCACCTCCTTCATTAGTGATTCAAAGCCGTTTCTTGACAGGTGCTCCACTTCTTCATCAGTCTCATAATTTTTAGCCACCATGGAAACTCTTAATGGGCCCAAGCCACATGTTGGAGAGCTCGGTCTGGAATCCAGAATTTCCCTCTCAAGTCGGGACTGCTGCACTTTAGATTTAGAACCTCGGTCTATTTGTGTACCTCCTCCAGACATTTTCTATTAAAGCTGTCTATCCAGCTGACTATTTTAGGAGGTTGTTATCACACATGGGACAGAGAGCCTCTCGTTTAGCTGCTGCTAGACGCCGTGGCGGAACCGGAAGTTCAAACCTTTGTAATTTGTTAATTCTTTGCAAGTTAACCAATTGCAGTCTGGATCACAATCCTGCCACCACACAGATAAACTTTTTAATTTGCAAAACTGTAGCTAGAATTTCAGTGACAAGTAGTAAGGGAAGCTTCAGAAGACACTGAAAAGCATTTCCTTTGACAGACGTTGCTGCAAAAAAAAACAAACAAGCATTTGTTAATGCTGAGTGTTCACCATGTGCACTGATGTCATAGGGAGTGTGTGATTAAAAATTACTTCAGTAAATTAATCATTTTATTATCATTTAAAGAGCAGGTTTTGACTAATAATAATTCTCTCCCCCTCCAACATATGTGATAGCATATCTTCTTGTTAAAAGATTTATTCATAAAGAATTTTTTTTTCTGTCTGCTTTTCTTAAAATAACACTCATAAAACAGCTCCATAGAGCTGTTAGGCAGACCTCTCACATTCCTCAGCTCGGAGCCACGCCCCCCACACTTGCACATTATGTAATGTCAGCTCAAGAACAGCATGGGGGCATGCTCCATAGACTAAACTGAGGGCAATTTTTGCAAGCTGTTCTTATCATATTAAGTGCCAAATTTTGAGAAAGGAAGGGCATTGCTCAACTACCAAAGTCCTTGGGGCAGAGGTTTTCAGCACTAGCAACAGGAGAACTCAGGGATAATATAAATAAATTTCAGCAATGTGTGCAAGGGCAAAGCAATTGCTACCAGCCCAGGGGAGGATAAATAAATAAAAATGTATATGTTGACTGCATGGGGAGTTTCAAGCTGAGCTATGTATAGAGCTGCATTGGGGCTATGTATGAGTTACCTGGGGACAGGTTAAAATTGCAGCAGCGACTAAGAAAGGGCTGGGACAATATGTTAAAGTTGGCAGTTGCTTTATAGGGTGCAGAGGTGGCTACCAAATGGTGGGGCTAATGCAGGATAAAAGTAAAATGCTTGGCTGCAAAGGAACACTTAACTTGGGATGCTGCAAAACTGTAGTGGAACTGGTTACATCAGCATCCATATTACAGCAGCCACATGACACCATCCAACCAACCCCAAAGCCAGGACTTGCCAAGGATTATGGGGTTTGTTGAACATACTCTTGAGGGAAAATACCAGGGAATATTTAGGCACCTTTTTCTGCACCAATGAGGCATCAAGGGAGTCTCATACATATTAATTTTTCTTGAGGACAGTGGCTCCAGCCAATGGGAGCTGCCAAAAAGGTCCCACAAAATACAGGACTTTTGGACTCTGGATCAGTCTGGGGAGAGCCCCTCCACAGGGAGGATATCTTACATGGATACATGGATACATGGATACATGGATACATAGATACAGAGATACTGTTGGCAGATAAGGGCCTATGGCCCACCCAGTCTGCCCATTTGAGCTTGTAAGTTCCCTTTACGTTTTTCTAGAAGTCTGTTGTCCCTTACCCCTGACCTCCAGAATTCCCATGTGTCTATCCCATGCATTCTTAAATCCCGTGATTGTTTTAGCCTCCACCACTTCCTCTGGCAGGGTGTTCTACATGTCCACCACCCTTTCTGTGAAGAAATTCTTCCTCATGTTTCCTCTGAATCGCCCTCCCTCCCTCTAACTTCATCCCATGCCCTCTAGTCTTGGAACATCTTTTTCACTGGAAAATAGTGTATTCCTGAACCCTGTTCCTTCCTGTAAGGTACTTGTATGTCTCTATCATAACCCCCTCTCTTCCTCCTCTCCTCCAGGGAGTAAATACTCAAGTCCTTCAGCCTGTCCTCATAGGACTTGTGATGCAATCCCTGTACCATCTTTGTTGCCCTCCTCTGAACTTTCTCTACCCTGTCTGTCTCCTTATGTAGGTAAGGTCTCCAGAACTGTACACTGTACTCTAGGTGGGGCCTCACTAGTGTCTTGTATAGTGGAATTATGACCTCCCTTTTCCTGCTGGTGATGCCCCTGCCTATGCATCCCACCACCCTATTTGCTTTACCTGCTCCTTGTCACACTGTTTCTCTACCATGAGGTTATCAGAAATGATAACCCCAAGGTCACTTTCCTGCTTGGTGCATGCTATATCCTCATCCCCCAACTAATATGTTGCTTGAGGGCTTTTGCACCCCATATGCATTATCTTGCAAGTCTTTGCATTGAATTTCAACTGCCAAACTCTTGACCATTCTTCAAGCTTCTGCAGCTCCCTCCTCATTCTGTCTACACCCTCTGGCATGTCCACTCTGTTACAGAGCTTTGTGTCATTAGTGAACAGGGAAATTCTGCCTTCTAGGTCCTGCGCAATGTCACTGATGAAGACATTGAATAGGACCGTTCCCAGCACTGATCCCTGTGGTACTGCAAAGGTCACTCTTCCCTCTGTAGCGTGACAGCCATTTATCACCACCCTCTGTGTCCTGCCACTCAGCCAATTACCCACCCACCGCACTACTGTTCTGCCCACTCCCATATTCCCCAGTTTGTTTAATAGCCTTCTATGTGGCACAGTGTCAAAGACCTTGCAGAAGTCCAGATAGGCCACATCCACTGCCCTCCCCTGATCCACCTCCCTTGTCACCCAGTCGACAAATTCAACAAGACTAGTCTGGCATGACCTCCCCCCAGTGAAACCATGCTGTCTTGGGTCCTGTAGTCCACTGGCAACCAGATGTTCCACCAGTCTGTCCTTCAGTAGTGCTTCCATGATCTTCCCCACTACTGAGGTCAGGCTGACTGGTCTGTAGTTCCCCGCTTCCTCTTTGTTCCCATTTTTGTATAAGGGAACTACATCTGCTGTCCTCCAGTCTTTGGGCACCTCCCCTGTTTCCAGTGATTGGCTAAACAGGATTGCCAGAGGTTCAGCCACCACTTCTCTTAGTTCCTTTAGGAACCTGGGGTGCACTCCATTTGGCCCCATTGCTTTATAGACTCATTCCTTTCAGTTCCTTTAGGACCCTTTTCCATGTAAAGGGACTTGTGTCCATTTCTGTGCTGTTCCCACCCCTTGTACTCCTTTCAGGCCCATTACCCTCCTCTTCCTCAGTAAAGACTGAGCAGAAATACCTATTCAGTATGTCAGCTTTACTGTTATCATCCTCCACGAGGCCCCCATCCTCCCCCTTCAGTCTCACTATCCTTCTCTTTGCCCTTCTTTTTTCACTTATGTACCTGTAAAAAGTTTTGTCCCCTCTACCCACTGATTTTGCGATGTACTCCTCTGTCTGAGCTTTGGCTACCATTATTGACCTCCCTGCTTGCCTTGGCTTCTCCTGGTACTTCTCCCTCTCCCCTTCTGCCTGTGTCTTTTTGTATTGCTGGAATGCAATCTTTTTGCCTTTCACTTTCTCAGCTACCTCCTTGGAAAATCATAATGGCCTTCTGTTCCTTTTCCCCCTTGCAAACCTGCTTAATGCATAACTCTGTTGCTCTTGTAATCCCTGTTTTAAATATTGCCCACTGTTCCTCCACCCCCCGATTCCCTCCCCATTCCCATTAGTGACTCTTTCATGTCCCCATTTTCCCAAAGCCTGCCCTCCGAAAATCCAGGATACGTGTTTTTGTGCTGTTTGGTTCAGCTCCTTCTGTGATTCCAAATGACAGTGACCAGTGGTCACTGTTCCCCAGGTGCTCCCCCACTGTTACCCCTATCACACTGTCCCCTTTTGTGAGCATGAGGTCCAGTATTGCCTTCTGCTGAGTTGGTTCCATGACCAGTTGCTTAAGAAGGTACCTTGAAGGGAGTCCAGGATAAATCTGCTACTGGCTGCTGCTGCTGCTGGGAGGCTCCAGTCCACATCTGGAATACTGAAGTCTCCAACCAGCACCACATCCCCCATGTCTGCCATGCTTTGGATGGCTAGCATTAACTCCCTATCTGTCTCTTCCTCCTGGGCTGGTGGTCTGTAGACCACCCCTGTGCATATGGTTGACCTCTAGCCCCTGGGAAGAAAATGGAGCTGTAAGCAATCTGTCCCCCAGGGCAGGTGGTCCCTTCCCCCCATCAGAGAAGTAAAAGCAGAAGCAGGGAAGAGAAAATTTATCCAAGAGGCAGCTTTGATGAGAAAAAAGAGAAGCTGCAGGTTTCTGGAATCTCTGATGTTGAGAAGAGAAAATGCACCACAGCGGTGAGATGATAGAGAGAAAAAAAAGATTGTGTCCTTAACCTGGAAAAAGGACAAAGGTTGTGTCTTGAGCCTGTAAAAAGATGAGTACTTTTGCCTGCATCTGATCGATGAGGAAAGTGTGGGAAAGAGACTCTTCAGGCTGGAGAATTGCTATATACCTGCACGTTGAGCAGAAAGACTGGTGAACTGTTTACTGAGACCGAGTTCTAGAACTGGGTGTGAGCCAGAGTGAGATTGCAGCTGTGTTAAGGTTGAGGGACTGTGAAAGCAGAAGGATGGACAGGTGCCCATCAGAGCAGGGTACCTGTTGTCTGCTCCTGAGATACAGCAAGAAATAAACTGTTGTGGTAACCCTGGGTTTTCAGACTCTCCACCCCCCTAGAGTCTGACAGACAGGAAAGGACAGAAATGGCTTTGGCTACACAACATAGCTGGTAACTGAGAGAAAAAGAAAAAGAGGAGAAATGTGCTGAATGTTCATGCTGACGCCGGGGCCAGGTGAGAAACTCGCTAATCCCTATCAAATGGGGTCTGCTGCCTGCAGCGATTACAGGGCTTGTCCCCGAGTGCACCCACAATTTGATCTGTGGAGGAGTATGGTCGGTGAGCCACTCCGGGATCTGGGTCCCTTGTTGGTGGCAGGCTTTGCACATGTGCCCTGCAACAGGCCTGTAATAGGCCGAAGGGGACAAGCTGCAATAACTGCAGGCAAGCCGAAGACCCAAGCTGCAGCCTCTGTGCCCCCTGTTTCAAGCATCGAGCCCAGTTCTGCAAGTCATTCCCTTCAACCGTAGGACTTCAATGAACTGTGCCATCCAAGGACTGATTCTGCAGAACCATGAGTAGACAGCAGGAATTGCTCTGCAGCAACTTGGGGACTGTATATAGTTAATGTTCAAGTATGCCCACTAACATGGGAAGCCAGTATAGGAAGCCGAGAGAAAGGGATATAAAAAGTTAATTTTAAATCAGCAAGCACGCCAACGCTGGCAACCAACTGCACCTCAGACCTGCAACTGTAAGATCTGAGTACCCAAGGGCAGAATTAGGGGTGTCATTCTGGACTGGTACCAGTTGAGGGTTCTGGGCATGGCAACACCGCAGCAGTTAGCTAGTTAGTTAGATCTGGTGGCTGCAATGATTGAAATGTGGGCTTTGACTCAAAAAAGGGGAAAATTATTATGGGAAATTGCTAAATCTCTAAACTGTTTTGCATAACCTCTATTCCACCTTACCCTTAACTTAACTCTCCCCTTGTAAATAAATTGTGATGTTACTGTTTTGTAGCAGAACTGACTCCAGAGTCTATTTTAGTGAGCATGTTATTGTTTGAAACACAAAATGCCAAATGTCTAAATGTGGGGAGGTTCAAATCTTGGTAAGTCCATATCTGTGGTAACTGTTTTGGGGAGGTGGGTTGGTACGACATCCCAAGGGGTTGTACTGTAAGTGATCAGACCCACAAATTTGTACTCTGAGTGGAGGCACCACCATTTTTATTTGTATCTTTCGGAAAGGACCTCCATGTTATAGCTCATTGGAACCCAGGTCCCTTAACCTGTATCCTAGGTAGAAGGCAGGGGTAGTGGCCTTCTCTTGGATGGCATCAGAGAGGGGCTACACGTGTATACATACATACATAAAATAAGTAAAAATTGGACTCATATGATCATTAATATTTTTATAAAGCATTGGTAGGTCTCTAAAGTTAAATTAAATTTTTTATATACACTACAATACTTTTATGAAATATCAGCTATCATACTAGTACCAGAGGACACAGTTGGAAGATTGAGGGGTGGTAGGATTAGGAGGAAAAAAGGAGGAGGAGCTGGTACATCACCGAGAGAGTGGTGGAACCATGGAATGCGCTGCCCAGGGAGCTGATACAGGCAGCTATGGTGGAGGGATTCAAGAGAGGATGAGATAGGTATAGGCAAGGGGTGAAGCAGAGGCTGGTTTGCCGGGGCAGGACTGGGGGATGGAGTAACAGTTGAAGGAGACACATAGAGGGCTACGGTACCCAATCAGGATACTGAAGCACGAGCAGACTTGATAGACCAATAGGCCTACTCTGCTGGTGTCAAGTATGTTAGTACTGTGTTCATTACCAGCAAAAATTCTACTGTACTGAAGACCAGCTGAATCACTCACATAACAAGGATTGCGGAGAGGCACACACGAGTACATGGCTGTGATGTGTGGTGAACCTGCTGTCCAGTTCACACCAAAGTTTTCAGACCACATTGTACCAGTGACTTCTTCATGTGAATTACAAAAATGTCATCTTAAATGGTAAATCGTAAGAATTTATTTTTAGTAACTAGGATCATACTATTTTCTGTTTGGTCATTGCTGGTACTCATTAGTGCATCTGGAAATTACCAACCATGCTCAAGCAATGGGAGCTTAGAAAACTTGTTGAAAAACCCTAAAAAGAATGTGGCAGTGGGGGGATATGAACCTGCCTCTCTGTCACAGTGACTGTGCTCTGGACTCGAAGTGCCTGTTTCTTCTCAGTTGGAATTTACTGAATTTAGACATATTTACTGAACTCTAATAATTTATCTTTAGAAACATAACATTACTGTAATATATATCTTCTGAATGTGCCCATTACTGCCTCTGATGATAACAGTATATTGCACTAATAAGTTAAAGAAGTTAATGAGGGTCTCAAGGGAGTATGTGTCAGAAACAGAGAAATAGAATTTGACAGCAGATATGGACCACGTGGTCCACCTAGTCTGCCAATTTTCCCCTACCTACTGTAACACCACAGACCATACCTGTTCTCAACTTTACCCCCCCTCTTCCTTACCACTGAGGTTCCCTTATCCCCATCCCATGCATTCTTGAATCCCATTCAGATTTTGTCCCCACCATCTCTGCTGGAAGGCTGTTCCAGGCATCCACCACTCTTTCTGTGAAGAAGTACTTCCTCACATCTGCCCCGAGTCTTCTCCCCACTGACTTCATAGCATGTTCCCTTGTTCTTGAGCATCTTTTTTTCTGAAAAATGCTCCCTTCTTGAACCTTATTATTACCCGTGAGGTATTTGAAAGTCTCTATCATACCTCCATCTCCCTCCTTTCCTCCAGGATGTACATGTTGAGGTCCTCTAGTCTTGCCTCATAGGGCTTTTGATTCAGACCCTGCACCATTTTAGTTGCCCTCCTCTCGACCATCTCTACTCTCTCTATGTCCTTCTGGAGATGTGGTCTCCAGAACTGCAGCAATATCACCACCTCCCTTTTACTGCTGGTGATACCCTTCGCTATGCACCCTAGCATCCCACTAACTCTCCCCATTTAGGTCTCATTCCTGTTTGGTGGTTGTCAGAACCACTCACCCCATTGTGTACTCCGCCCCTGGGTTTCTGTGCTCCAAATGCATAATTTTGCATTTCTTTGCATTGAAACTTGGTTGCCACACTCTCAACCACTCCTCAAGCTTTTTTAGATCTCTAGTAATTTTTCCACACACATATCCCCAGAGTGTCTATCCTATTGCAGATCTTTTTGTTATCTGCTAAAAGGCATACCTTCCCTTCTAATAGGAACATAGGAAAGTGACGGCAGAAAAGGACCACTAGGCCCACCCAGTCTGCCCATTTGCCTAGCATCCTCTAGGCTTGCTGTGATTTCCCTTCCCCTTCCTTCAACAGCCCTCTATGTCTGTCCCAGGCCCTCTTGAACCTCCCACCACTGTATTCTTGCCCACCACTTCTTTAGGCAGCCCATTCCAGGTGTCCACCACCCTCTCAGTAAGGAAGTATTTCCTGATGTTACCCCTAAACTTACCCCCTCTAGTTGGAGATCAAGGCCCCTTTTTCTGGGGCACGCCTTCAATTGAAATAGATTCTCTGTAGGAACTTTGTTGATCCTTTTTAGGTACTTAAAAGTCTCTATCATGTCTCCCCACTCCCTCCTCTGTTCAAGGGAGTACATGATCCTGCTGCAATGTTGCTAATAAAAACAGTAAAGAGGATCGGTCGCAGTACTGATCCATGTCACACCCTGCTGGTCATCCTCTCATCCTCGGAGTGATCTCAGTTTACCGCCACCCACTATAGCCTATCCCCCTAACCAATTCCTTACCCAGTTTACCACCTTTGGACCCAACCCTAAGGCTGTCCAGCTCATTTACAAGTCTCTTATGTGGAACAGTGTTGAAGGCCTTACTGAAATCTAAGTAGGCAGGCCACATCCACCACTCCACTCTGATCTAATTCCCTGGTCACCCAGTCAAGGAAATCTATCAGATCTGTTTGACATGACCTCCTGCCAGTGAATCTATACTGCCTTGGATCTTGTAAACCACTGGATTGAAGATATTTCACAATCCTTTCCTTCAGGAGTGATTCCATTAATTTCCCCACCACTGAAGTCAGCCTGATTAGCCTGTAATTGCCAGCCTCATCCCTGCTTCCACTTTTGTGAAGTGGGACTACATCTGCCCTCCTGTCTGTGTCTGTTGTGAGATTTTAACCTGCCTCTCGGTCACCATAAGGGTGTAATTAACACAAGGTGCAATTTCCTCCTTAGTCTGGGTACTGAAAATTTCTACCAATCTATCAGATTTCTAATAATTTCTCATTATAGTCCTAGCAATAATTTATAAGACAGATGTAATCAAAATAATGCATGCCTTTTTTAATACTATTATAAATTCTTTATACTAGGTAGTCAAAACTGTGTGAAAGCAACTCATATTCAGTGGACTTGTACTATTTGCTTGTATCCATAATGTCCTCTTGAAATGTCAGTCTCAGGCACTATAAATTTGCTAAGCGTCGCAGTCGAGTACATGGCTGTAGTGGGGTTTGATGGATAGGCGTGGTCGTTTTATGTGGAGATGGGGTAAGAGGAGAGTTTTAAATGTGTGCCATGTTAGGAAAATTGCTTTGAATTACTGTCACATATACAGTATTATGCCAAGTTTGCACTATATCAAACAATCCTTCCACGAAAATAAAATTGGAGTAGTCTTACATTTAGGGCAGTGCCTAAAAAAAGGCGTTTCAATTTTAAACAAAGTGACGCTGTGAGACAGGACTGGACATGGAGATGAGAAATCTTTATCATAGTGGGTTGGTAAAAAAAAAAAAATGTTTTCCATTTGTAATATGTGTTCTGGATACAGTGTAGTTACCAGCTTATTTGTGTGTGTTTGTAGGGAGCTGGGGGTGGTGAGATAGCGCAATTATAGATAAATGTTCCTGTCACTCTGAGATTTACTGAACAACTACTTATGGTAAAACAAAATATGTCACAAACGAATCAAGTCTTTTTAAATATATGTAACCACTGTATATTTAGCCGTCTGTTAAAGATTTTATGAAATACAAAGACTGCAAAGGGACCAGCCATAGTCAGTTCTTGAAATTCTACTTCATTCATAACAAATAAAAAGAAATAAAACATGTTCATGTGCTGATCTGTGTGGGCACTGCACAACATACTTTTGTTAATTAAACACAGTACACTTTATTTAAACCTAGTAATCAGCTGAGCACAAAAGAGCTGTCAATTAGAAAAAGTGCCTGTTGGCACCTTTCACTGTTTCACTCAGAATGCATCTGGGTTGAATTCTGCACAAGAATCAGATTTACTGAGCATGTGTGATCTTTCAAAATCTAATTAGTAGTCGTCAATGTGTATTAGGACCATGCAAGCCAACACATTTGGCCCAACAGGCCAATTTCAAGCCAGGCCAGGCAAATCCTGAACTGGCCTGATGTGACCCAAAATTAAATGAAGGGTTTTCAGGGTTAAAACTCATTTGGTTTTAAATGACTTCACATATATTATTAAACAGTGCTGCTAAAGTGCATAAAAAGCATTGAACAATTAATGTAAGAACCTTCACAATGAGTGGGGTAGAGTACCATACCAAGAGGCTCTAAGAGTTGTGTTGCTAAACCAAAACATCTTCCCGTGCCACAGTTCCATGATCACACTCAACCCTGCTCCCCTAGATAGGAGTACAGTACTCCCCAGGGCAGTGCTGATGATAGTGTGAAGATTATGATGCTGGCAAGAGAGTCTGAGAAAATGAAAATGGTCAGCAATCACAAAAATAAGCTTGAGCATACCTCTTAAGTGTCCCTTATTACAAGGGACATCCCTCATTTTACCCCTCAAAATTGCCCTGTCTCTCATTCATTCCTCATGGAAAAGATGCTGCATACCCAGATAATGTGCTGTAAATTCTGGCCGGGATATTCCAATTGTGCCAGGCAGTGGCAGAAGCCTGAGTGCAGTGCAACTGTGATGCACAGGGCTGGGTCCAGGTGATATTCAACGGTGCTGCGCCATGGTGCAGCACCATTGAAAATGGCATAGCCAGTGCACAAACTGCACATGGCACAGCGGCACTGCGCCGGCGCAAGCCACAGATAGGGAACATGGGGATGCACCAGCGCAAGTGCAGTTGTGCCAGGTGCAGCACCCGTGATATTCAGCAGGGGGCATGTAAATGAAGCCATAATATATGCAGGGCCCCTACTTTTCTGCGGCACAGTGGGACCAAGTTCTGCGACAAGACTACCATTTGCCACAGAACTTCTGCGGAGGTGGTTTGTAATTTCTGCGGAAGTTCTGTGGCACTAACAAACAACCACATCAGAGTGTCAGCTTGTCATCCTGACTTCACTTTCATGACAGTGGTTATAGCAATCAGGTTGGTGGAAAGCACAGTAACACTAGTTCAAAAATAACAGACTTATAAAAATAATTTTATGTCTAAAAAAGCAAAACAAATGTCTCTCCCTTAAGGTCCTAGCCTGTTGCATAAATGAGATATACAGAGGGGATCTTACGTGATAAATAATGTATTTCTATATGCATGCTATCTATCCCACTAATGAGGTTTTCACTGTCTATCACTTCTATATTTGTATGTGCTTTCTACACCACTCATGAGGTTTCCACTGTGTATCACTTATATATTTATATGCAATCTGTAACATACATACAAATGTGTGTGTGTGTGTGTGGTGAGAGAGACAGAGATACTGTATGTGTGTGTGTGTGTGTGTGTGTGTGTATACTGTATATATATATTTTTTTTAATTTCCATGAACTTGCATCATCATTCATACAGGTCCTATTGGAAATGGAATAGAGGAGTTATTGCAAAACTCATTTTTCTTGTCAACCTGCTTTCCCTGACACACTGTGTAACATCATCAGGCCATGACATACATGTGAACCAGTAGTGAGATAGTGCTCTCCAGCCCATCAGAGTGTGTCCACCATGTGACAAAACACTGCACCATACCTTCACAGGCTCCAAGCAGTGATGTGTTCCACCAATCCTTGTGCTGCCCAGCCAGCTCCCAGAGCTAATCTCTGAACCTGAGTTGCCGGCACGGAAACACAGCATGCTACTCTCTGGCCCAACAGCTGTCCCTGCACACAACATTTTTCCATAACTTTTAGGTGATTCTATCAACCAATGACAATATGTAATCAATAACCCTGGCAAAATGTGTATAGGGCAATTTTTTATTTAATAGGTCTTTTCTTTCAACAGGTCTACACATTATTGTATTCCACTTTTCTGGGCATAATTACTTTATTTTTCTTAAAAATGACAGTTAAATTCATTTTACCAGTTATTCATTTCAGATGGCATCTCTATACCTTAAAGGCACAAATAGGTTTGTACAAAGTGAGGTATGGACTTAACAGGTTTGTGCTATTGACAAGGTTTTGTTTAAGTTGGCCCTAGTGCAATAATGTAAGACTGAAACTTGTATTAGGCTGTAGTGCAGGTTGAGCAAATATCACCATGCCTGATGTGCTGTGCCACAGTCCCTGGCAGTGGGAGCTGTGGTAGATAAGTGACTGTTCATTTCTGTTGCAGAATGCAGCCATTTCGTTAGCTAATGTATGATGTTATAGCAATAATAACATCACATTCTGAGCATATAGGGGGGTTTGGGATATAAAAAGAGGGGAAGGGAAACCGATTCTATGGATAAACAGAAATATTAATAAAAACTCACCAAGAGAGTGAATTCTGCGGCACCACAGAAGTTCTGAGGTAGATTGTAAGTTCTGCGCAAAATTCTGCTGCCGCAGAATTCTAGGGGTCTTGAATATATGCAAGGTGCAAATGGGGCCATTTGCATGTCATTATGTCCCCATTTGCATGCCTTGCACAGGGCAGGCCAGCAACTTGTGCCTGGCACCCTGCGCAGCATGACTTGTGCTGTGGGTATCCGGGGACATCCCCCACCCCCTAGCCGCGATTGCCTAGTATATGTTCATGAAGTAATCCCTGGTAGTCTAGTGGGCCCCCCCAGTCCCCGATTCCCTGATGTGTAAGAAACATGACCATCCCTGGTGGTCTAGTGGTCCCCCCTCCCACCCAATTCCCCGATTCCCCAATAAATGACAATAAGATGGCCCTGGCAGTCTAGTGGAACCCCCCTGCCCGTAGCTGCGATCATAGTGAAATCCCATGTTGAACTGCCCTTGTGATCCAGTGGCACCCCCACCCCACCCACCCACACAGAACCCCTTGCCCACTCCCCCAATCATCAGCAGGTGGCTGCATCCCGCATGCACACCGCCCACTGAATGACAGGTACAGTATGGGCTGTAAGCCCACTGGTCCCCAGTGTGGACTAATGGGTTTGCAGGGCATATTGTACTAGACAGTCCCACATGTGTGAATGACTCCAGGACCCAGGACCTCTCATCGCACTGTCTGGAGGTTTATATCCATGAGCAGGACAGAACTATTAGGCAGCTCTGGGATTGGGTGAAAACTTGGAGAACCGAAGTCGATGGAACAACTTCTGGTTTGTTGGCTTTCCTGAAGGGATGGAGGGCTGCAAAATATATTTTTTTTTTTACAGCAATCCTTCACATTATCCTAAAACAACTTTATGCACCCCATCCCTAGCATCTAGGGGTAGGAGGTGGTACATTTTCCAATGGGTAGGGAGCAACTCACAGCAGCAGAAAGAAAATTAGATGTACCCTACAGCGATGGCTGGCATTGGATGGTCACACAGTGGAGGGGTGCCATCTTCTTGTGCTGGGCTGTAAGTTAATTTGTGTTAGCAGGCATAACAATCCCAATAAAAATAACTGAAGTCCACTCAAGCTTAAACATTAAACAGGGAGGATCCCATTTAATAAACCAACTTCATGGCACCATTTAAACAACTTGTTTATATATCAGGACTGTGGGGTTTCTTACAGAGGGTCTATTGGATAGATTTTCTTTTTTGTGATATTTCTCTTTATCCCCCCCCAACACCCTTGTCAGCCCCGCATCATCAGGAGATCCTCAGAGTCTACCCCTGCAAGCCACCTTACTTGGGTCTGTCGCTGGTACCCCATGGAGCCACAGTTTTCCCCCTGGGTGGGGACAAGGTGGGGCTCCTAAACCCCGACAATCTGCTTTTGTCAGTCCAGGTGGCCCAGTAGCTGGCTGAAGATTAGAGCTAGCTCCTAGAACTCTGTCTCCCCGGGGCTGACAGGCATTTTCCTCCTGGTTTTTCTCCGCCTCACCTAGTGCGTGCCCCAACATCAGGTGCAATGTGCTGACATCCACTGCATGTCTGTAGCTGGCCCTCCCCTGCAAGCAGGGCTTGCTGTACCTCAAGCCTCAGCCCGGGGTCAGGCAAGTGGCGGGCAATGGCCCCCTCCCTCTCCCTGGAGGAGGCGAGCTGTTATGGGACACTCAAGCCCATCTTCCCCGGCCTGCCCTCCAGTGACCCGAGTCCGCTCCCGAAATCTGGATGCCGGCATCGCACGCAGAAATCCAACCGCTGCACCAGCAGGCCGGCCTTGGATACACTTTTTTATTTATTTTACCAGGAGAGACACACTAAGCTGAAAGAAAAAATTACTCACCTTAGTAATGTTGTTTCTTCTAATGGAGTCTTGCTATATTATAGACATTAGCAGTTTGATCCAGCTCTAGAACTGCCCGGAGTGAAATGGTTAAAACCATTCCAAAATAGAATTTTGTACAGAGCAGCTCTATCTGTGTCATTTCAAACTTGAACTGTCAGATCTTTACGAGCCAAACTCACTAAGGTCTGTGTGGAAGCTGTAACCTACACTAGCCAAATGACTACCTAAATAATAACAACCATTGATGGTCCCAACACCCAAGACTCAAGTCAGGGGACCAGAAATACTAACACCATTCTAATAATATGAAAATGGAACATAAGTATAATAAAACACACACACGCATACACATACACACACCCAAAGTCCCAAAGGGGACAAAATGCTAACAGGATATAAGTAGTGCCCACACTAAGTTGCCCGCACCCCACCAAGTAGAGGTTCTGAGAGGGGCAGGTTGGGGGGTCTATAATATAGCAAGACTCCATTAGAAGAAACAACATTACTAAGGTGAGTAATTTTTCTTCAAACAACATGAAGTCTTGCTATATTATAGACATTAGCAAATACACAGCAGTACCTCCGTGGAGGAGGCAGAACCTACTTAGGAATAGGCTCTGAAGAACAGCTGTGCCAAACCAGCATCTCTCCTGGCCTGGACATCCAGGGAGTAATGCTTGGTAAAAGTGTGTACCGTTTTCCAAGTAGCAGCCTGGCAAATCTCTAATAAAGGGATATCTCTGGCAGCAGCTAGAGCGCAGCTGTACCCTGGTAGAATGAGCCCTCAAACCGGGGGCTCTGCCCACTTTCTGATAACAAAATTGGATACAAGAGACAATCCACCTGGCTATTGATCTCTTAGTGGCAGGTTTGCCTTTCCCAACTTCACCATAGGTAAGGAAAAGTTGGAGGGATTCGAACCTGTGACCTTTGGTACGCTCTATATAATAACTAAGAGCTCTCTTAACATCCAGGCTGTGCAATCTCCTCTCACCCGAAGAGGAGTGATCAGTGAAAAATACTGGAAGGGAGATAGATTGATTAAGATGGAAATCTGAAACCACCTTAGGCAAAAACTTCCTATTAGTCCTAAGGACTACCTTATCCCTGTGGAAAGAAATAAAGTCAGTCTCCACTGACAAGGCTTGCAATTCACTTATGCATCTGAGAAGTGATAGCCACTAGAAAAACAGTTTTCCAAGTTAGGTACTTAAGCTCTGCAGAAGACAGAGGTTCAAAAGGGGGTTGCATTAACTGGGCAATGCAAACATTAAGGTCCCAATCAGGGGCCGGTTCCCGAAAGGGAGGATTAGTATGGAGTAATCCCTTAAAAAACTTGGAAAACACAGGATGAGAGGAAAGAGGGGATGACTTTCCTGCTGACAAAAAGCAGACACAGCTGCCAAATGAACTTGAAACTTGAAGAATGGTCAAGGGTTTGGCAGTTGAAATTCAATGCAAAGAAGTGCAAGATAATGCATATGGGGCACAAAAACCCTGGCACAATATATCAGTTGGGGGGTGAGGATATAGCATGCACCAAGCAGGATAGGGATCTTGGGGTTGTCATCTCTGATGACCTCAAGGTAGGGAAACAGTGTGACAAGGCATCAGGTAAAGCAAATAGGATGCTGGGATGTATAGGCAGGGCATCACCAGCAGGAAAGGGAGGTCATAATTCCGCTATACAAGACACTAGTGAGGCCCCACCTGGAGTACAGTGTACAGTTCTGGAGACCATACCTACGTAAGGACATAGACAGGGTAGAGAAGGTTCAGAGGAGGGCAACAAAGATGGTGCATGGGTTGCATCACAAATCCTATGAAGACAGGTTGAAGGAACTGAACATGTACTCCCTGGAGGAGGAGGAGAGAGGGATATGATAGAGACATACAAGTATCTCACAGGGAGGAACAGGGTGCAGGAAAACACTATTTTTAAGCGAAAAGATGTTTCAGGACTAGAGGGCATGGGATGAAGTTGGAGGAGGACGATTCAGAGGAAACATGAGAAAGAATTTCTTCACTGAACGGTGGTGGACAAGTGGAACACCCTGCCAGAGGAAGTGGTGGGGGCTGAAACAATCACGGGATTTAAGAATGCATGGGATAGACATAAAGGAATTCTAGAGGTCAGGGGTAAGGGGAAATAGACTTCTAGGAAAACAAACTGAACTTACAAGCTCAAATGGGCAGACTAGGTGGGCCATAGGCCCTTATCTGCCGACACTGTCTATGTATCTATGTATCTATGTATCTATGTAACTCTCAGGGTAGCTGGTCTGAGACCCAAGGAATTAAGATGTACCATGTAATCTAACAAAATGGGCAATTCAGCAGATTCTGGGGAAATATTTTTCCCAGCACACCAAATGGAAAACCTTTTCCATTTAGAACTATAAGTAGCCCTAGTGGAAGGCTTTCTGGAAGCCTTTAGGATCTCAAGAACACCCTGAGAGAGGTGTAAATCAGCAAACTCTAACTCCTCAAGAGCCAGGCCTTGAGGTTGAGGATTGAGGTCCGGATACCAAACCCTTCCCTGGGCACAAGTCAACAGATTGTGATTCCTGGGAGGCACAGGGGAAGATGGACTGTCAGAGACAGAAGGAGTGGGTACCAGGGCTGCCTGGCCCAATCCGGGGCAATCTGAATCACCCTGCAAGACTGAGATCTGATTTTGACTAGTACTTTGAATAGGAGAGAAAGGGGAAGCAAGAGAACTTCCCTCCCAATCCAGAAGAAGGGCATCCAGGGAACTGAGCCCAGCACTGGAGGTCTGCAACAGAACAGAGGAAGTTTGTGATTGTCTGGGGCTGCAAAGTCTATCTGAGGGATGCCCCACCTGGCAAAAACTATCCCCAGCACCTGAGGATCCAGGGACCATTCGTGATGGCCTGGGAAATCCTGCTGAGGGCATCCGCTAGGACATTGTCCTTCCCTGGAAGATGAACTGCTATGAGGGAAGTGTTCAGGAATAGGCCAGAGACCACAACTTCATTGCCTCGATACACAAGGCCGAAGACCGAGTGCCCCCCTGTTTGTTGATGTACCACATTGTTGTGCTGTTGTCTGTTCTGACTTGTATCACCTTGTCATGGACAGATGCAGAAAAAGCTTGAAGAGCTAAAAAGACAGCTCTGAGTTCCAGCAAATTGATGTGGAGCAGAGATTCCAGGGGGGACCAAACTCCCTGAGTGGAAAGGTCGCCCATGTGGGCTCCCCAACCCAGAAGGAAGCATCTGTAGTGAGAGTCAAGTCGTGAGAAGGGGAAATGAAGGGACCCCGCTCTTAAGTTCTCTGATCCTGCCACCACTGGAGAGCTAGGATCAAGGTTCGAGTCACTGGGACCAACTTGAAAGGGTCTCTTCTCTGAGACCAAAGGTTCTCAAGTGAAACTGAATGTCTCTCATCTGAAATCTGGCTCCCTGCACAACAGCTGTGGATGCAGCCATGTGCCCCAGGAGCTGCATAAAGTGTCTTGCTGGTCGAGAGACCTGCAGAGTGAAGGAAGAGGCCAGAGCCACTAAATTCCTTACCCCTTCTGGGGGAAGAAAGGCCCTGGCTAGCTTTGTGTCCAATTCTGCCCCTATAAAGGTGAGTACCTGGACTGGTTCCAGAACTGACTTTGCTAGGTTTAGCAGAAAACCCAGGGAGGTGAGAAGCTGCTGGGTGACCTGCAGGTGAGATTTTACTTGTTCTGGGGACTAGCCTACAATGAGCCAGTCGTCTAGATAGGGAAAAACAGCAATCCTCTGCCTCCTTAAGTGGGCCACTGCCACTGCTAGACACTTTGTGAATACCCTTGGAGCAGAGGTAAGGCCGAAGAGCATTGCTCTGAACTGGTAATGACCTGAGGGCAGTTCGAATCGAGGTACTTCGATGGGATCTTCTGATTAGGACATGGAAATAGGCATCCTTGAGGTCCAGGGAGGCTAGCCAGTCCCTGGCCTTAGGAAAGGTAAAATCATTGCCAGAGTTACCATTTTGAACTTTGGTTTCAAAAGATGCTTGTTCAGATATCTGAGATCTAAAATGGGCCACCATTCTCCTGTCTTTTGGGGTAAGTATTTGAATACAGACCCCTGCCCTGATGCAGGAGGAACCCTTTCTACTGCTCTGAGAGCTAACAGGGATGAGACCTCTGTTTCCAGAGCGAGGGTCTCTGAAGCACTTGCAGGTAGAAAGAGTCTGCTTCTCAACTTGGGAAACTTTTTGAAGCTGAGAACCAGACCCTGGCTTACTACTTCAGAACCCACTTGTCTGAGGTTAAGAAGCCAATTCTGACTGAAGTAAGCCAGCCTGCCCCACTGGTACAGGAGAATCGAGCCCTGGGCACCCCATCAGGGTGCCTGTTTGCAGGAGCTTTAGGCTCGGGTGGAGCAGGTCTGCCCACCCCTCGCCTGCCCCTGCTCTGAAGAAGCCCCTCTGAGCATAGGCAGAGGAGGCCTGAGTCTGGTAGAAAGGCCTGTGAAAGGCCTACCTCTACCCTGGGGCATGCCTTTGAGGAGTGGCTTGCGCTCCTTAGCCTGGGCACTCTTGTAAGTAGTCCTATATTCATCCATCTTCTTCATGTAATTCTCTGCTCTCCAAACAGAGAATTTCCCACCACAGGAAAATCCATAGCCTTAGTCTGGGTATCCTGTGACAAACTAGTACACCTGAGCCAGGCCAGCCTACAGAAAAGCTACAGATGTGGCCATGACCCTAGAGGAAACATCATTAACATCACAGCAGCATGAAACTGAACCTTAGAGGCTTCAATGCCATCAGCAGCCACCTGTTCTAGTTCACTAGCCAGCTGGCCATGGGCCTGCTTGGCCAATTGCATAACAGTATCCCATCTAGATTTCTGATATCTAGCTACATAAGCCATATAATTTGCTTGCCTGAGTCCCAGAGAGGCTGCCATATACTGTTTTGCCATGGCATCAATCTTCCTGGAATCCTTGTCAGGAGGATGTGAAGCCAAGGAATATTAGCTATCACAGGCAGCAGCCTGAACTACTAACATGACTGCATTGCTGAGAAGGAATTCTGTATCAGGGCCTGACAATGTATACCTTCTGTCCATCTTTTTATCTACAGGAGGCAGAATTAGGAGCTTTTAAAATTTTAATTGTTTGTTTCCTAAAAGACTTATGTAAAGGAATAGACAATCTCCTAGACTCTGGAATATCCATCATTTCTACAAAATCAGGCTCCTCTTGCTCATCCACAGCCTCTTCTAAAGGAAGCTGGAGGGTTTCAGCAACTTTTTATAAAACATAAAATGAGATGGGGACTCAGACAGCATGGGGAGATTCTAAAGGTCTGTCTGGGCAGATGTCGGTTCAATGGGCACACCAGACCTTCCAGCCACATTCATACTGTTCATAATCCTCTTCCCCCTCCTCTGGTTCATAAAATTCCTCAATATCATAATCCTGAACCACTGGGACTGGGCGAACCGACCTTTACCAGATAGTGGTGGTTCGGACGGACCCTGAGACAGTGACTGGACAATTTGTATGGCTTTTGCTATCTCTGCAGCAGTTGGAGAAGGAATTTTGGACTCCAGACCTGCTGATTTTCTTGTTTTCTTTACTGGAATTGGTTCCTCAGAACCAGCTTTTCTTTGCCGAGAAGTCTGGCCCTGGTCAGAGGCACTCCCTCTAGTTCGGTTGGCACCGAACCGGGCTAGCTCATCGGGTCAGCGGACTTTTTGCCTCTCGTTCCTGAGCCTGCCCAATCTTTTTCCAGGGTGGCTGCAGGGAAATTCTTACATATCTGGCAGTCTGACTGGAGGTGGTCAAACCCCAGACAATAAACACATGTGGTGTGTGGGTCAGCCTTGGCAAGACTTCCCCACAAACATCACAGTGTTGAAACAGTAGGCCCGGTTTTCTTTTGGGTTTCTCAGACATAATGCCAGCCTAACCAAAAACTTGCCCTTTATGACGCAGTGCCAGAGCAGAACACCCTTATCGGTTCCTAACCGTGTCAGGTATTGAAAAACGTAATAAATCTGTTTTTTTTAGAACCGATAAGAACCGGGAACCGCACTCTAAAATAGTAACTTTTAGTTTTAAATGAGTTTTAAACCCACTGATCGGTTCAAAACCGAACCGATAACTTACAAGTTCCACACAGACAAAATCTTCATTTACTTACGGTTACCACAGATAGAGCTTGAACCGAACGGTTTTGCGGTTAAAATAAAACTATTCTCGGTTAAATCCAACCGAGAAAACACTTTAAACGAGAAATGAACCAAGCAGAAGGAGAAATCTCCGGGCGACTGTTCACTAGTGAGTAAAAGAATCTGACAGTTCAAGTTTGAAATGACACAGATAGAGCTGCTCTCGTGCCAAAATTCTATTTTGGAATGGTTTTAACCATTTCACTCCGGGGCAGTTCTAGAGCTGGATCAAACTGCTAATGTCTATAATATAGCAAGACTTCATGTTGTTTGAAGCTTGTTTACAGGTGCAATCTGAGAGCACAAGGAAGTTAAGTGACTTGCTCAGGGTCACACAGAATGCAAGTGGGGGATGTGGGATTCAAACCCAGATCTACAGGTTTGCAGCTCAGAGCCTTAAACCACTGCACTATACTGCCTCCTTTTTTGTGGTTGAGATGACCCCACTAATCTATAGGGCACAGGGTCATGTCATTGCAAGTCAAAAACATGCAGCTAAAAATGTCACAGTGAAAAAGTGCAGGACAATAACAGAGACAGGCAAAAGACCGACCTGTTCCACTCACCACTCCCGTTGACTACAATGGGCTTTCATGTGTTTTTAATATCTGTCTTACATGTGCAGTTATCCCCCATAATTTAAAGGCAATAGTTTCCTGAGCCCAGAAGACCACTGGCAAAATTAGACAGCAATTCTATGAGGCTGAAAGGCCCTAGGGTGGCAGCAGGCTTTCTCGCTCTCTCAGCTGGCTACCAAATATTTTTTTCTCATCTCCACACTAGGTCAAACATCTTTCTTCCATCCCAATGACTGGATCTCTATATGAGCGGGCCATATTGAGCAACTCCATCTCAGCACACAGGCAGATGTCCCCACTGACATGCACCATCTGGGATGGCATTTGGTGCTCCAGGCATTTGCTCTCTAGCCCGAGTCTCCACAAGACCCCCTGGCTGAACTGCTCTCACCTCAGACACACAGTCACAGCTGTGACCCACGTCCATACTTGATGCCCAACGGAGCTGCCACAACCAAGTTGTCATACTTGACTCAGGCCTAAGGCTGTCTCCTCACATTACTGGCGGGTTCCAATTCTACCCTCAGGGCACTTCTGTCTCTCTCCCCCCAGAAATGCAGAGCACACCAAAGAGCATACTGACACTCTGCTCTGAGCTTCCACCTCCACTCCACCAGGATGGCATCAGAAGAGAGTAAATCCGATGGCCGAAAAACAGCAGCCACCCTCATGTCCACTGCCAATCTTGATGCCAGATGCCCCACACACAAACTGCTGGCCCTGAGATCAGGCAAATGGCCCTGCTCTCCTACACCACATCCCCAAACACTTTTCCTGCAGCTTCCTCTACACTCCGCACCTGCTCTCTCTTCCTCTCCCCTTTTTTCAGTGCCAAAATCCCAATTTATATCCCTGAGCACACCGGCTGACCGCCAACCTGAGGAGAGCCTGCCAGGGCAGCAGAGCTCAATTTACCCTTTGGACAACCAAAAAGCATGCTCAAAACCTTTGCATTGCTCAAAAAATGCAATTCACATTTCTGGTGAAGGGTGCTGCTGATGTGTGGCATCCAGTGCCCCCCCCAAAAAAAAAACATGGCACATATTCAAAATTAAACAATTTAACTGCCTATTGGCTTTTCTTACTTTAAACTTCATGAGAAAGGGTGTCCTCTTAGGGTGGGATATTCAAAGGGGTTGCGCATGGTGCAACAATGTTGCACCATGCACAACCCACTGATGTGCCCCGGCGTGATATTCAAAAGGGGATGTTGGCCGCACAGATCCCGATGCACCGGGGCACACCAGTAATGTATGTGGCGCAAGTGCAGGGGTGTGCTCATGCATATTCTGCACATCCCGATATTCAGCCTGAGATATGCGGCGCATATGCTGGTGCAACCCCTACTTGCGCCACACACTGGTGCTCAAAGTTTAGCCACAAAGAAATAGGAGCAAGGGCCAGCCACCCACAGGTGAGCTGCCACATTGCAGGGCGCAACACGGCTGCCGCCAGCTGTGGATGGCCACCTGAGCCCCTGTGCCAGGGTCCGCCGGCGTCGCACCCCCACCACACCCGATCACGGGCATCAGTAATAAATAAAGAAGTCCGATATCCCTGGTGGTCCAGTGGACCACTTCCATCATGATTGTGGGCAGTAGTAAAGTAAAATAAGTCCTATATCCCTGGTAGTCCAGTGGACCGCTTCCAGCCGATCGCGGGCATATGTATGCTGAAGCAGTTAAAAATAACCATGGTGGTCAGCGGTACCCCCCACCCACCCACTGAGCCCTGCCACCCTGCTCCCCTGCCCACTGACTGACTGCATACAGTACAGCTGTACATCATTGGTCCACAGCATGGGCCAATGGGCATGCAGACTATGCCATACACAGTCCTGATATGTGAATGAATCCAGTTCACATATCTGGACATCAATATCTGTCTGGTACACCCATTGGCCCATGCTGTGGACTAGTGGGCATACAGCCATACTGTGTGCAGTCAGTCAGCAGGCAGTCGGGCGGCTGGAGGGTGGGAGCTGCCATCCGCCGTTGACCGGGGGGGAGCAGGGTGGTGGGGCTCAGTGGGCGGGTGGAGAGGGGGGTACCGCTGGACCACCAAGGTTATTTTAAACTGCTTCAGCATACGTATCCCTGTGATCAGGCTGGAAGCAGTCCACTGGACCACCAGGTATATAGGACTTATTTTTCTTTACTACTGCCCGCGATCGGGCATTGTGGCACTTTGCCGTGCTGTGCAGGGGGTGTTGGTCCCTGATGGCTGCAGCCTGGCCAGGGGCCAGGTGCAAGTCGCTGTGGTTCGGCACATCTGCATGCAGATAGGGCCATAATGACATACAAATGGTCCCATTTGTGCATTGCATGCATTATGGCACATCTGCATATACAGCGCTGAATATTGCGGTTCATGCACCTCACACACCCGCACTTGCACTGGCACATCCCCCTGCTCCTCTCTAGCCACTTGTGCTGGTGCAGTGCCACTGCGCCATGTAACGCGGGTGGCCACAGTGCCATATTCAATGGTGCTGAGCCTGGGTGCAGCACAGTTGAATATTGCCCGGAGCATGCCTTGGCGCATCCCAGTTGCGCTGCACCCATCTTGCGCCCCTGCCTTGTGCAGTCTGAATATCCCACTCTTAGTTTTCAGATTGGAATTCCACTGTGAGCAAGCTATACCACCACTTCACAATGGGACCCATTCAGTATAGTCCCTACTCTAGCTTCTCAGCTCTGAAATACCTGCAGTGGCTACTCATAAATATAGAGTGCTGCCTGAATTAGCTTAAAGTGCATTGCCTAATTGGCTCCTTTAAATAAAGTGCTTCCACCCAGGAAATTTAATTTTGAATTTGTGCCATGTTTTTTTGGGGGTAGGGGTTGTGCACTGGAATCCTGTCTTTGTTATATACCACGCACCAGTAGCACCCCTTAGCAGGTATGTGAATGATGCTTTATGAGCAATGCAGAGGTTAGAGCATGCTAATTTTGGGAAGAGTGGCTCTCCTTTCAGCATGCCCCCTTCCACCACCTGTGAAACGGTGCACTTTATTTAAAAGGAGCCAATTAGGCAATGCACTCTGTATTTATGAGTAGTCACTGCAGGTATTTCAGAACTGAGCAGCTTGAGTAGGGACTATACCGAATGGGTCCCACCATGAAGTGGTGGTATAGCTTGCCCACACTGGAATTCCAGTCTGAAAACTAAGAGGACCCCCTTTCCCATGGAGTTTAAAGTAAGTGTAACCCCTCACCCCTGCCTTTTTAGAAAAATGACAGGTGGCATGCTGTTGAAGCTGACAGCAGTACCTGGTGGGGACCTGGGTTCAGGGAGGATGAGGTTACTCGGCACAGGGGGACCTTGGTTTGGCTACTCTGCACAGGGGCACCTAAGTAAATCCGAACACAGGAAGCAATAACTGTAATGTCCAGAACCAGGAATGAGTTTCTTCAGTGTGGCTTTTATTCACATACTAGCTGAACAAACAAAGCATAGACGGACCCCCATGGGGCTACATTTCCTGGTAATGCAGATTAGAGACTACAGAACACTTTATCACCATTTTCAGCCCTCAGGCTCTGAACCCAGCAGGCACACAGCCCAGACTTGCACGCAGCTTTGGGTACACAGCCCGACTTGTACACACTTGGGTTTTCCCCACTGGCCCGGCTCCCCTGCCAGCCACTGGATCCGCGGTCCATTGGAAGAATGAACCAATTATTCTGTTGTGGCTCCCCACACCACCTAGAGTCTGCGACTCCTAGAGAGAATTTTCCCTTGCAATCCCACGTCTGGGTACTTCCCCCATCACTGGCCAAGTGCATGAGGCAAGTAGCAACCACAGAAGAAATCCGTAGAGGTGGACCTGGTCACTAAAGATGGGGGGTCCACCCACCTCCAGCTCCCACAGCCCATACCCGGCCATTTCCCTGGGAAAACTGAACCATTCCTTTGCTGAACTTCTAAATGTAGATTAAAGGGTAGATGTATGTCGCATCTCCTATACATATTATTTGAATCACACAACACTCTAGGATTGGACACTACTTTACTTGTTTGGCCCATTTCTCTAGGCTTCCCAATATGTAGCTCAATCCCTAGATTTTCACACAAGTCCCACGGTAAAGAAAACAATTTGCACTTTTAGCCAGAGCAGACACTCACCCTTTAGTTGCAGGTGCCCCACAGGTGACTCACAAATCTTCCATCTTCCAAGTAAATCCTGGATTAAAACAGGCATCTTTTCTTCCACTTAGCAGAATTAAGGGGATTGCCCCAGGAATCTGCTGGGAACCTTTACATCCCCCCCGGAGGGAGGGGGCACTGAGACCCGAACAGTGGTCTCCACCACTTGAGTACAACTTCACTCCTCAAGCCAAACTGCAGACTCTCTCTTCACTTACTGAAGACAAACTGAACTCTCTCCCAACGTTCTAACTGACACCCTTTGCTGCAGATTCCAATGTGGCTTATGCAGCTGTGAAAGTTCTATTAGTGATGTCATCCCTCAGTCTCAGCTGAGACTGAGAACAGAGTGAGACAGTGTGAAACCCATTTAACTGGTGTTTCACAAGCTGCCTTCCCTGCCTACCACTAGGTCTTACTGGGATTCTAGTAACCCCGGGTAACAAGGGGATTACACTCGCCCTTGACCAGGAAAATGACTGTCCGCAGTCATTATTTACCCGGCCTTAGGCCATCCCACCCTATGTGCTACCTGCAGAGGGGGGTGATCAGGCCCCCTCCTACCACGTGCAAGCACAGACAGGCAACACTAAGGGCCTAGAGGCCTGTAGCTGACATATCAGCCTCTACACTATCCACTTACTATGGACACCCAGTGTCTCTGGTAGAACTATCCAGAGCATAGCCCTGATAGATCAGCACTGCGGTCGCAGTGGCCATTCAGGACCACAGCCTGTCTATCCCCCCTAACCCTCTAGGGAAAACCTATCTGCCTTTAACCTAATACCCCCAAAACAAAAACAACCCGGGGACTTCCCCGACCTTGGGCAACCTGCAACCACACACCATTAAAATACCACATTACTGCCTCCTCCCTACCCCCACAACCACACCTGTGGAAGGAAAGGGTTAATACAGCAATAACAATAACAACACCACAGTACTTTAAATTTCTAAACACACTAAAGCACTGATGAGGAACTCCGATGAGCCCCTCCTCCTCTTCTTGTCTTCCCTTCTATCTTCCAAGGAACACCTGTAAGAAAAAGAAAGACAAAACACACTGCTAATCTGCATACACAGTCTACCTAAACCCCTACCATCAAAACACTGAAAATCCCAAAAAGATTTTTTTTTTTTAGAAAAAAGGTAGAAAAACAGTATTTACATTAGAAAACAATGACATTATTTACAATACACATTTGGGGGGATGGAGTGCCCTAAAAGTCCCAACTAGTTACCGCAATGCCCAAAGACTAGTCCAATAAAGAGTCTCTCCTGGGCCAGAGCCCAGTGAAGCACAGTTCTAACAGGCCAAAGTCCCAAAGGGGAGAGTCTTTGAGGACAGTTCACACATTTTTGAAGTCTGTTAGTGTAGGGTGTGTACTGCAATGTCATAAAGATAGAAAAGTTCAGACTTACCAGCCACTTGTACTACGAGATTCAGCACCAACCTGCACTTCAGCCGAAGACTCTTCCTGGCAGCATTCTTCCTATACAGCTGGGAAGACATCTTCCGGGAACCACAGGAGGGCACATCTGGGAACAGCTCGGCTGATGTCATCTCTGGAGATGGAACCTTAGAACAGGAACAAAAAGAAAACAGCTGGTCCGACGTCATCCGATTACCAGGCGATGAACAGGATACAGCTGGGCTGGTGTCCTCTCTGGATCTGAAGTCATCTGGTGGGCCAGTCGATGGATGCTGGGAAGGCCAGTACACTGTAGACTGATGAATGTGGGGCACCTGAGTCCTGGATATTCATATTGGCATATCAATAAAGGCACTTCACAGTCTGGTGTGGCAGTATTGACTACCTCTGCTTGGCTCTCCATTTTGTAGGCACGGGCACATTTGCTGAGAGGTCCTTGCACTGAGGCCAAAAGTACCGGGGGTCAGGAGCTTGAGTTATTACCCCATCTGGGCACACGTAATTCACACAGTGGGAGATTTCACGTCCCTCTCCGTCCACCACTCTGACTCTGTCTATAAACAGTGTCCTGCCTCTCTTCCACTGGGTATACTTTTCGTGGAACAGTCTATTCTTTGCATATTTGTTGGCCCCAGGATGCACACTTTTCATTACTTCATCCCAGATCCAGGATTTCCTGCAGTTCTCAATCTCCTCCCAGACCTTCCGAGGAAAGGTAGGAAAGGTCATACCATAGATATCATTTGCCTTCCTACGAACCAGTCTCTCCTCTTTACTTGCTTTGGTCAATCTGAGACTGCTGGCCTGGCTTGGGGGTGGCCAGTCCTGGTTCTGCCAGCTATGCATCCTTAAGGAAATTAGAAATGGATCCCTGACTTCTTCCTCTTGTGAAGCCAGGGCAGTGGCATCACCACTTTCTTCCATACATTCCTCCGAGGCACGATCTTGAGGCTGTGTACCCATTCCTTTTTCACAAGGCCACATAGGTTCCCCCTCATCTTCCTCTTCACTGAGGATCTGAGCCCAGGAGTGAGCAGTCGTTCTCACTCCTGAGACTATACACTCATCACTAGGTGTGGAGGTCGACACCTCCTACTCAAAGGCCTCCCGCATCTCATCTTCATCTATGAGACTTGGGCTAGGCCCCCCCCTCCAGGGGTCTATTGATGCTTTATCCGAACTTTCCTTCTGGGATCCAGCATCCAAAACTTCAACTTCTGGTTCTGTCTCTAACTCTGCACCCTCTAGCTTTGTGCCACACTCCCCCGAGGGGCCTTCCTCCACAGGCTCCGCCTGGTGCTGTGTGCTGCCAACTGCAGATTCCTGAATTTTTGTCCATGTGGGAGTCAACCTGATTTGAGGCGCTTTATACAAGCCATATTTTTCTAGACATCCAGCACAATGAGGAATCATGAAGACGTCCCTTCCAGCTCTCAAGCATATTTGGCATACATGCACTGAAAAATTAGGAATCGCCACATGAGGAGGCAGTTGCCCGCCATAGCACCACTTTTCAATAACTCTCAGTCTATTTACTGCTGCTGTTACTGCAACCCAGGCATGATCCGGGTAACGAGCTGGTCCTGAGGCCATAACTGCAGAAAAACAAACAAAAGTTCACTGTAACTGACAGTCCCACTTTATTGAACACAATCTTTAGCTGTAAAATGGCTCCTCTGCTGCTGTGTTTACTTTACTACTCCACCCTGTAATGGCGGTAGCAGCACTCCTGTGCATCAACATTTAGAATCTGGGTCAAGCCACTGCGCACCCAATTTACACAAACTACTGATAACTTTTGCTCAAACTGCACAACTTGCTCTGTTCTTGCTTCTTACTCTTGATAGGGGGGTCGATCCCAGTCCTTTCACAGAAGAAAGGGTTCTGCAAGAACTCCTAAAACTGAAGGTGGACAAAGCAATGGGTCCTGATGGAATTCACCCCAGAATTCTAAAAGAATTAAGGGAGGAACTAGTGAAACCACTGGCTACTCTTTTTAATAAATCATGGGAGGATGGTGTGGTACCCGAGGACTGGAGGAAGGCGGATGTGATTCCCCTTCACAAAAGTGGGACCAAGACAGAGCAAGACTACAGACCTGTCAGTCTGACCTCTGTGGTAGGGAAAGTGATGGAGTCACTTCTGAAGGAAAGAATAGTTGAGTATCTAGAGGCCAGTGGAGCACAGGACCTAAGGCAGCATGGGTTCTAGCAGGGAAGGTCATGTCAGACGATCTAATAGATTTCTTTGACTGGGTGACCAAAGTAGTAGACCAGGGAGGGCTGTGGACATGGCCTACCTAGACTTTAGCAAGGCATTTGACACAGTCCCACACAAAGATTAATAGTCAAATTAACCAGCCTGGGAGTGGGACCCAGGGTGGTAGCCTGGTAAAACATTGGCTGGACAACAGGACACAGAAGGTAATTCTAAATGGATTCCACTCTGAAGAAAGGGGTTACTAGTGGGGTACCGCAGGGTTCAGTATTGGGTCCAGTCCTTTTAATGTCTTCATCAGTGATGCAGAGGGACTGGAAGGAAAGTATGCTTTTGCAGATGACACAAAGATCTGCAACAGGGTTGATACACAAGGAGGCGTGGAAAGGATGAAAGGGACTTGAGGTTGGAGGAATGGTCAGAAGTATGGCAGCTAGATTCAATGCAAAGAAGTGCAAAATAATGCATCTGGGAAACAAGAACCCAGGGAAGAATACACAATGGGTGGGAGGTAGTAACAACAACAAAAGGAAAGGGACCTGGGGTAATCATATCAGATGACCTTAAGGTTAGCAAGCAATGTGAGAAGGCAGTAGGGAGGTTGGGGTATACTGGGATGTATAGGGAGAGGCATCATCAGCAGAAAACAGGAAGTTGTTATCCCTCTGTACAGACAGTTGGTGAGGCCCCATCTGGAGTACTGTGTCCAGTTCTGGACCCATCTCCGCAAGGACATAGACAGGATAGAGGCAGTCAGAGGAGGGCAACTAAAATAGTGCAGGGTCTGCAAGAGAAGCCGTATGAGGAGAGACTAAAGGAGCTTAATATGTATACCCTTGAGGAAAGAAGGGAGGGAGACATGATAGAAACTTTTAAGTACCTCAGTGGAATCAACAAAGTCCAAGAGGGTACCATCTGTCAGAAAAGAGACTTGCAAGAACAAGGGGACACAATTTAAAGATAGAAGGAGGGCGTTCAGGGGCAATGTGAGGAAGTATTATTTCACAGAGAGGGTAGTGGATGCATGGAACAGCCTTCCTGAGGAGGTTGTGGGGTCTAAAACTGTGGGAGAATTCAAGAATGCATGGGACAGACATAAGGCAATTCTTGTGGGGGGTAGGAAGAAATAGGCTGTTGGTTAACTAGGATCTGCGCCTATCCTGTAGGTAGGGAAATGGGCAGACTAGATGGGCCTAGCGGTCCTTATCTGCCGTCAAAGTCTATGTTTCTATGTTTCTATGTTTAAACACATTTACAGGATTTTCCATGGTCTTTTTACTTGCTGGAAACATTTCTTTAACTCACAGTCCCTTAAAGCTTCAGGTTTTTAACACAGGATTGCCTGTATTTCTAGTGCTGCACTTTGCTACAACCCACAGTCTCTCTCTCTGGCTGAAAACTTTAAACTGAGGCTAAATTCATTACTATACACACAGTCAATGGCTTAACAGACTTGCACTTGTTGGCAGGACTTTACACAGTCATTACTTGCAAAGCGACTATACTGATGCACACACATTTATATGGCATAGGTCTGAAAATCACTGTTTGAGCAGTTTCTTGGTTGTTACTTACTGTTATCAGTAGCAGTTTGCTGCAATGGGGAAAACGGCCTGCAGCCAGTTCTTGAAGGCCTTGGTACACAAACGGGCAGGCAGTCCTAGCGATCGTCTTTTTAACCACCAGACTTGAAATTCTGACGATCGATTAGCGGGTTGAGTCCGATTTTAAGCAAGAAAGTCAATTTTTTTAACTGTTTATGATTTTAACACTCTGCGACGCTCCTCCACTGCCAGTACATGCACTCCACTCTCACTCCCTCTCAAATGCTGGGACAGTCTCTGTAGAGCAGGCTGAGGGGTGGGACTGATTGCAGCCTGACCAACCACACGACGCCATGCAAATGAGCCTCTTCTTCCTCGCGAGGGCTCTTCTCCTCACGGCAATCGTCGAGCAGGCAAATTTAAACTGCAGAATGCAACTTTTTTTCTTTTCCAACTGACTCCATGGCAGGAGCCTATTTCAGCCATTTAACATAGCCATTTAACACCTGCAAGTATCTCAGACATTTCAAAAAGCATTTCCAATGTCCAGGGCACAATTTTTCTGTTGCTACCCCTAGTCTTCCACACTTTTCTTCACAACAATTCATTTTAAAAGCATTTCAAACGTCCAGGGCACAATTTTCCCGTTGCTACCCCTAGTCTTCCACACTTTTCTTCACAACAGTTCATTTTAAAGCAGACAAAAGTGCTGTAAACAATTTTGATGATGCAGGACAAGGGCACACTCTTTGGCTTTACTGCTGCTTGGTAAACAGTTGACAATTTTAAACAGCAGCACAAGATCCACAGCACACAGCAACATACACTAGGGAAATTGCTTCAGCTTTTTTGGGCTACCCACTGCCAGATAGCCAAAACGCTAGCCCCCTTGCCCAAGCACTTTCCTCCCAGAACAAAATCCCAGCCGTGCCTCATTTTTGTAACCTCTCATCCCTGCCTTTTTAGCAAAACAACAGGTGGCATGCTGTTAAAGCTGACAGCAGTACCTGGTGGGGACCTGGGTTCAGGGAGGATGAGGTTACTCGGCACAGGGGGACCTAGGTTTGGCTACTCTGCACAGGGGCACCCAAGTAAATCCGAACACAGAAAGTAATAACTGTAATGTCCAGAACCAGGAATGGGTTTCTTCAGTGTGGCTTTTATTCACATACTAGCTGAACAAACAAAGCATAGACGGACCCCCATGGGGCTACATTTCCTGGTAATGCAGATTAGAGACTACAGAACACTTTATCACCATTTTCAGCCCTCAGGCTCTGAACCCACCAGGCACACAGCCCAGACTTGAACGCAGTTTTGGGTACAAAGCCCGACTTGTACACACTTGGGTTTTCCCCACTGGCCTGGCTCCCCTGCCGGCCACTGGAACCGCGGTCCATTGGAAGAATGAACCAATTATTCTGTCGTGGCTCACCACACCACCTAGAGTCTGCGACTCCTAGAGAGAATTTTTCCTTGTTGTGGCTCCCCACACCACCTAGAATCTGCGACTCCTAGAGAGAATTCTTCCTTGCAACCCCACATCTGGGTACTTCCCCCATCACTGGCCAAGTGCATGAGGCAAAGTAGCAACCACAGAAGAAATCAATAGAGGTGGACCTGGTCACTAAAGATGGGGGGTCCACCCACCTCCAGCTCCCACAGCCCATACCCGGCCATTTCCCTGGGAAAATGGAACCATTTCTTTGCTGAACTTCTAAATGTAGATTCAAGGGTAGATGTATGTCACATCTCCTCTACATATTATTTGAATCACACAACACTCTAGGATTGGACACTACTTTACTTGTTTGGCCCATTTCTCTAGGCTTCCCAATATGTAGCTGAATCCCTAGATTTTCACACAAGTCCCACGGTGAAGAAAACAATTTGCCCTTTTAGCCAGAGCAGACACTCACCCTTTAGTTGCAGGTGCCCCACAGGCGACTCACAAATCTTCCATCTTCCAAAAAAAATCCTGGATTAAAACAGGCAGCTTTTCTTCCACTTAGCAGAATTAAGGGGATTGCCCCAGGAATCTGCTGGGAATCTTTACACCCCCCCGGAGGAAGGGGGCACTGAGACCTGTACAGCGGTCTCCACCACTTGAGTACAACTTCACTCCTCAACCAAACTGCAGACTCTCTCTTCACTTACTGAAGACAAACTGAACTCTCTCCCAACGTTCTATCTAACTCCCTTTGCTGCAGTTTCCAATGTGGCTTATGCAGCTGTGAAAGTTCTATTGGTGATGTCATCCCTCAGTCTCAGCTGAGACTGAGAACAGAGTGAGACAGTGTGAAACCCATTTAACTGGAGTTTCACAAGCTGCCTACCACTAGGTTTTTAAAGGGGGTTACATAAGAAAAGCCAATAGGCAGTTAAATTGTTTAATTTTGAATTTGTGCCATGTTTTTTTGGGAGTGGGGGTTGTGCACTGGAATCCTGTCTTTCTCAATTAATCCTTGAACTAATCCCCAAAACCTAACACTTTTCCCAAGTTAACGTGCACACACACTACTGGGGGGTGTTATACAACAATGGCTGGGCCCCCTGGAGATCGAGTGGGCTCATAGTTCGCTTGCACCTCCACCTAAACCAGACCAGTGATTCAGCCCATCCTGGTGAAATTCTTCCATTTGCCTGTAAAGGAGCAGATCCGCACCCTAGCTCGTGAGTATGGACCACTGATGTGTCAAGGGCACAAAATCCAAATTTACCTGGACTTTCCCCCGGCACTGTCTGAGCACCACTGGGGCTTTACAAATGCTAGACATGTCTTCAGGGAGCAGAATGTCCAATATAGCCTTCAGTACCTTGCTATTTTGAGGATTGTACATAATGGGGTACCTCACTCCTTTTATTCCCTGGACTCTGCAGAGGGGGTGCTAGCGAATCTCCAGATATGGACACTACTCAGCTGCCTCCTTTACACCACTCCATGGTCTCTACAGGCCCACCTGTAGCTGCCCTCTTCACTCACCTGGGCTGTTCTGGGGGCCTCGGGGTGCACACACCTCCGAGGGGGCCAGCCTGGGTTCACAAGTGGACAACGATACACAGAAGTATTATGACATGGTGCCGCCACATGGGGTAGTGATATTAGATACCTGTGGGATGAATTCCAGGCCCCCCTCGGAAAATAAAGTAACTGCTCCCACAGTACCTTCACTGCACAGTAAAGGTATACATTCTCCAATAACCAGCAATACTAAATTGCACCATAAACCAATTTTTCATTTTATTATGGAGAGGGAGTGAACAGGGAAGAAAACAGCACAATAATAATTTCAACAACTACCTGTACCCTTACTGTTTCCCACACCTCCTACCTGTGGGTGCACCCAGTTTCACCCCACAGTCATTTTGAAAAAGTCTATAAGTTGCAGTGGGTACCTCACTGGAGTTGCTCCAATGGCAAGGATGCCATGGGGATAAACAGTCTTGTAACTGGTGGAAAGAATATTTTCACTGGGGCCCAATAACTTTTAAACAGATGCAGACTTTAGCTTTACTGCCTGGGTGCAGCTTCATACTTAGCACAGTCGTGCCCAGGACTTAACCCCCTTTTCCTGATTAGCTAGCTAGCTAAATAAGAAAGCTCCTTGGAGCCACTAGCCAGAGGCACTCACAGTTTGAAGTTGGAGGAGATTCAGCACACAAAATATTTCATATGGTACCATGCTGGTATCAAGAGTTGGTGGTGCACCACAGCAGCAATTTACAGGAAAACAGCAGCTGGCTAAAGAGTTGACGAACACTGATCTTCACCTGCCTGGCTTTTCACATCTTTGCCTCTGAGGCCTTTGTATGTGATGTTCACCAGGCAGGCCTTTTGACGTCTTCCTTGCTGGTCCTCTTTTCCATTGGTCTGGGGGACAGGGCAGGCTAGTTTTTCCCTAGACTTGTTGCTTTGCACACACTTCACAAAGCACACCTGCAGTGGTGGTCTGGTTTAGTCTCTGTCCCCAGCGCATACAATGTCTCTGGACAGACACAGTGAAAAAGTCTGAAAAACTCTTGCCTATCCAAGGGGGAACACAGTTAGCTCAGTCTCTCTAGTCTGGGATGCAAAGTTTTCAAATTCCTGGCTGCAGGAGACAATCTCTGGCTTCAGACATCAATTTTCTTTCTTTCCAGGTTGCAAAGTATAGGTCTAGAACTTCCAGCAGCAGGTTCATATCTCACCCGGGGAATCACTTACACAGTCCAGTTCTTTTCCCTGTTGCTATTGGTTTTCAACAGGTGCACTGCAGCTTTCCTAACACTGGGGCCAGCAGGGCCATTAGGCAAACAAACAGGCCCTGGGGCTTAAAAGACCCCAGCAGTCTCTCCTCCTCTATTGTCCCTCTCGGACTCTCTCTGGAATCTGCCATTTGGCGGGCTGCCAGTCACATTTATACTTTTTCCACTGTCCTCATCTGATTGGCTGCAATTCTGGCATGCTCACAGGCTGCCCTTTGACATCCTCCCAGTGACCCCTTGCCTCCCTGAATCTTTGGGGGCTGTCATACTTGTTTACATTTTGTCCAAAACACAGTCTACCCTTATTATTTAATTATATGCCCTCCTGAGGGCAAATTGTAATTGTCCTCATGCCCAGAGGTGATCTCCCATTGATCCCCAGCTCCACTTCCTGCACTGGACCCAGGAATATGTTTATATTGCAGCTGCATGGCAGAAAGCACTTCTGAAGCTTGGCTCCTTTAAATTTTCCCACAGGTTGCCATGCAATAACAGAAGGCACACCGCTATATTTTTTGTTTGTATTTAGTGCATAGAAACATAGACGTTGACGGCAGAAGGAGACCACTAGGTCCATCTAGTCTGCCCATTTGTTTTAGACTTATTTTGACACTCTGGTTACCTTTTGTAGTCAGGGCTCTCTTGTGTCTATCCCATGCATTCTTGAATCCACCCCACAGTGTTGACCCCCCACAACCTCTTGAGGCAGGCTGCTCCAGGCATCCACCACTCTTTCTGTGAAGAAAAACTTCCTGATGTTGGTAGAGAACCTTTCTCCTTGCAACCTGAGGTCATGTCCCCTGGTCCTGGAGCCCTTCTTGAAGTGAAAAAGTTCCTGTTCCTGTACCTTGTTAATGCCTTTTATGTACTTGAATGTTTCAATCATGTCCCCCCCCCTTCTCTGCTCCAGGGAGTACATATTCAGCTCCCCAAGTCTCTTCTCATAGGACATGTACTGCAGATCCTGAAGCATCTTTGTCGCCTTTCTCTGTACTGTTTCCACCCAGTCAATGTCCTTCCTTAGGTGAGGCCTCCACAACTGGACTCTGTATTCCAGGTGAGGCCTGACCAGCAATCTATACAGTGGTAGTATCACCTCCCTCCTCCTGCTCATGATTCCCCTCCCAGTGCAGTCCAGCATTCTGTTGGCTTTCAATGTTGCCATCTCACACTACTTACTAATCTTCAAGTTGTCTGCGATTATGATTCCCAGATCTCATTCCTGGTTTGAGGCCGCCAGCCTTCGCCTCCTAGGCAATACTCCTTTCTTGGATTTTTCTTTCCTATGTGCATGACCTTGCAATTTTTGGTGTTAAATCTCAGCTGCCACACTCCAGACCATTCTTCTAGTTTCTTGAGATCAGCTTCCATCTTGCTCACTCCTTCTGAGGTGTCCACCATGTTACATATCTTGGTGTCATCTGTGAACAGGCACACCTTCCTTCCTTTCCCTTCCATTCCTTCCCTTCCTTCCTTCCTTCCCTTCCAGTCCATCAGCAATGTCTGCTATAAAACATTAAACAGCAGAAACCACAGCACTGAGCCCTGGGGAATTCCACTGGTTACTCTGCCTTCGGTTGATTGCGTTCCATTTACATGTACCCTTTGGGTTCTGCCTTGGAACCAGTTTTGTACTGATCAGACTACTCCTGGTCCAGCCCCTGTGTGGTCAAGCTTCTTTACCAGCCTTCTGTGTGGAACAGAGTCGAAGGCCTTACTAAAGTCTAGGTAGACCACATTTACTGCCCCACTGTCAACCACTATTTTTGTAGCGTAGTCAAAAAACTTCAGCACATTTGTCTGGCATGACCTACCTGCTGTGAAATCATGCTATTTAGGGTCCTGTTGGCCAGCAGTTTTGAAGAATGCTGTGATCCTCTGTTTGAGTAGAGTCTCCATTAGTTTCCCTACTATAGATGTGAGGCTCACCGGTCTGTAATTACTTGCCTCTTTGCAACTGCCTGATTTGTGAAGTGGAACCACTATTGCCTTTTTTCAGTCTTCGGGTACCACGCTGCTCTTCAAGGATTTAATGAATAGAAGTGCCAGAGGGGCTGCTAATTCTGATCCCAGTTCCTTAAGGATTCTGAGGTGCATCTCATCTGCTCCCATGGGTTTGTCTACTTTTAGTTTATTTAGTGCCTCCCATGCTTCGGCTTCTGTAAAGGGACTAGTATCTACCCCTGGTCCTGGGGTGTTGTATTTTTTCAGAGCTGGGCCATCCACTGGGTCCTCTTTGATAAACACAGAGCAGAAGAATTTGTTGAGGATTTCAGCATTCTCTGGGTCATGTTTGGTGCATTTCTCGTCTTCAGTAGCAATCTTTACTATCCCCCCTTTTGCCTTCTTACATTCCCTAATGTATCTAAAAAAATATTTGTCACCTCTCTTTGGCCCTTCTGCTATCTTTTCCTCTGTCTGTGCTTTTGTCTTTCTAATTTGTTTGTTAGACACACTCATTTTTTCCTAGTACGGCTCCCAGTCTTTCTCAGTTTTGGTTTCCCAGTATATGCTGTACTCCTTCTTTTTATGTTTGCTTGCACACATGCACAAGAAACATATTGCAGCAGCTTGCTTCAGTAGTGAGCTGTGGAGGTGCAGCAGTGTTGTTGCCAATGCCAGCAGCCCATTTTGGGGCTGATCTGTGTGACACCTATAGAAAATCAGGCTGTCCATGTCTGGGGTGGTACTTTCACTAATGAGTGGTTCTCCTCCTCATGTATCAAATCAAGGAAAAGGATATTTTAAAATTAGCAGTAATATGGGCTAAATAGGGGAAAAACAAGGAATGGGGTACTTATTTTCAAAAAGTGTAGACAAGTATGGGTACCACTTTATATTTTGAGTGCCACCACCGGGTGACCATGACAGCAGTACTGTAGCTTGCCACAACCTTGAAAGAAACTGGCCACTGCAATCAGGGAGCCCCATGTCATTAAACAATCAGCTGTGTTTGTGGAGCGGTCCCTGACTGCAGCGGCCAATTACAGCTGCATTGTCTGGTGTCCCATTTCAGAGAAATATGGTGGCAGCTTCTCCGTCGGTCTCTCACACGTCCCACGAAGCCGATGGACTGCTGCCATCTCTCTCAGTCCATGTTAAAGCTTATGGGGGTGCCCAATCCCCCTGTCGGCATGCCCCCTCCCCAGTTCAGTTGCCAATAGGGTAGCCCAATCCCCATCGGCATGATGCACCCCTCCTATTTTTTATGTGCCAAGGGGGTTCCCAATCCCCCTCAGGTTATGCACACTCTACCCCCCTCAAACATACTGTATAGCCGACAGGTGTGCCCAATCCCCGTCAGCTCCGGTCCCCAAACAGACACACCCAGGTAGCGCTGGTGCCCACTAGCGATGCTCATGTGCTTCCTCCAGCACACTGTGTGGCCGTGGAGGTGCCCAATCCCCATTGGCTCCACTACCCCCAAACAAACATCCAAGTGGCACGCTGGGAGCCCACCCCAGCGAGCTAAAGGCATCCTGCAGAGTCTTTTTTTTAAATTCCTGTTAAAAGAAAATGGTCCGTCGTTGAGTCCCTTGCCCCTTCCCCAAACCGCCGCACCCTCTGTGCAACCCACCTCCCCACACCCCCCCCATACTTGCCCCAGAAGCCTGGTGCGAAAATCTTCGGTGGACAAGGAACACGTCTGCACTCTTCAAAGCCAACCGCGAACTGAAGAAATGCCAGTAAGCTGTATAATGGCATAATGGATTTTTTTCAACTTACGTGGATAGCTCAGCCATTTGTTTGACTTTTGGCACCATATTTTCAACATGGGGTTCTTAGGACCCCTCCTCATGAATTCACTCACTGTCATGGAGTTATTCGGTCCCGAAAGGTGATTTCTCGATCACCGCACAGAATCACCTTTAGGGACTGATTAACAAAACAACAGTGTCACTGTTCATGAGGTGGGCTCTTAAAAAGCCTATGTTGCAAATCTGGTGAAAAAATTCCAAAAAATTACTGAGTTATTAGTGTGCATTGCGCAATCTCCATGCACACTCGTAACTTCGCGAATTTGTTATATTTTCACTTCAGATTTTCAACATTGGCATTTTTTTATAACTCCTTATGAACAGTACAACTGTCATTTTTCACATCCTGGCCATAATGTGTTTTCTTAGTTCTGGCGCAGAATAGCACAGTCGCTGTGGGACATTGGTGTTTGGGACAGATTAAGAAAATCACAGTAATACTGTTCATGAGCAGAGGTCCTAAAATGCCTATGTTGAAAATTTGGTGACAAAAGTCCATAAAATGACTGTGTTACGAGTGTGCATTGTGCAGTTTCCACACACCCTCATAACTTTACAAATTTGTAATATTTTCACTCCAGATTTCCAACATTGCCATTTTTACACACCTTTTTATGAACAGTACAGCTGTCATTTTCACATCCTGGCCAAAATGTGTTTTCGCATTTCCGGCACAGAATAGCGTGGTCGCTGTGGGAAATCAGTGTTTGGGACAGAGTAAGAAAATCACAGTGACACTGTTCATGAGCAGAGGTCCTAAAATGCCTATGCTGAAAATTTGGTGACAAAAGTCCATAAAATGACTATGTTACAAGCGAGCATTGCGCGGTTTCCACGCATACTCGTAACTTTACAAATCAGTAATATTCCCACTCAAAATTTTCAACATTGCCCATTTTGCATACCTTCTTATGAACAGTACAGCTGTCATTTTTTGCATCCTGGCCAAAAAGTGTTTATGCACCTGTGGCATAGAGTGGTGCAGTCATTCTGCTAATTCAAGCTTTGGAACAGATCAATGAAATCTCAGTGCCACTGTTCATGAGGGGAGGTTCCAAAAAGCCTATTTTGAAAATTTTGAATGAAAATACCAACAAACGCCCGTGGCATTAGGATTTCCAACTGTTAACACCCCACCCTGTACAGACTGACAGGCATCGAGGGTGTGGCTTGGACTTCTTGGCCGTAATGCTCATGCCATTCCACCCCCACCCTGCATCCATTGACCGGCATTGAGGTGTGCCTTGGGGTCTTTGTCCCTAACATTCACCCCATTCTCCTATACTGAGCCCATCTCATCTTATTTCCTTATGGAATGGGGTGAGCATAAGAGCCAAAGACCCCAAGGCACACAGTAACACCTGTCACTGTCTGCCGGGTGGGGTGAGGTGGAATGGCATGAGCGTTATGGCGGACCCAAAGGCATACCCCAATGCCTGTCAGTCTCTGCAGAGTAGGGGTGGGAGTTGGTGTTAGTTCACTACTTCACTGCCATTCCTACTATGCATCTCTCTGACTCCTGCACTACCAATGCCAATACCAGCAAGCAAACATTCAGCATTGACAAATGCCTGTTTTCTTTGACTGTGGTAGTCACTTCCTTAGAAAATCATAGAGGATTTATTTTTCTTTTTGCTTTGCTGACCCATGTGGCATATTGATCTGTGGCAGTCTTTATTGCTCTCTTGAGTCTCCCCCACATGACCTCCACCTCCTCAAACTCTATTTCCATTAACTGGCTACTTATGTTGTTCCTCATTGTTTGGAAGTTAGCCTTTCTGAAATCTAGCACCTTTGTCTTTGAGTGGCTGGTGCCCTGTGTTATGTTTACCTTAAAGCTTATCATGCGATGGTCACTGTTGCCCATATGGCATCCCACTTCAATGTCCTTGATCCTTTCTGAGTTTGTGAGGACTAGATTGATAATGGCATCTCCCCTTGTTGGGGTTTTACAAGTTGGCACAGTCCCACGCCTTGTAGTGACAATAAGAAGTTCCTACTTCTTTTTGTTGCTGCCATTGGTGTGCCCCACTTAATATCTGATAGGTTGAAGTCCCCACCAGTATTACTTCGCCTTTATCAGACATTTTGTGGATTTCCTCTATTAGGTCTTTGTCTTAATCTCCTTGATTTGGGGGTCTGTACATGATGTCAATTCTGAAGGATTTTCCCTTGCCCGTGTCTACTGTTAGCCACAGTGACACGAAGTCCCCAGGTTGCCCTTTTACTTCTGTGACTTTTACTTCCTCCTGAATGTAAATGGCCATGCTCCCCATCTTTTTTTGCCCTGCCTATCTTTCCTGAACAGATTGTAACTGGGAATGGCCGTATCCCATCCATGGTTTCCCATGAACCACGTTTCTGTTACAGCCACCCATTCCAACCTTTCTGTTTCCAAGATGACTGTGAGTTTGGGAAGTTTGTTGGTTAGGCTCCTAAATAGCAACCATTGCCTTCCAGGAATGTACATCCTGTTTGGCACAAGGTTGTACCCTCTTCCTGGACTGCTCCAGTTTGCTCTTTCCGGCTAAGTGATAATGAAGGTTGCTGGTTTGGGTGGATGTTGGCTCTGATTTGTTTTCTGGGGATGTATGCATGCATTTGGTGTTTTAGAGAGTGATGATGACCAGTCCAGCTCGATCAGCCCTTCACTACCAATGGATCGAGCACTGACCACCAAAGTGCCCAGAGGAGCAGAACAACATTTTGTACATTGGCCCCCTTCTTTACCTGGGCCAAGGTGCTGGAGATTGTGGCAGCCACAGCCATGGAAACCAGATGGGTGCCATGGCCCAAATCCCACGTGGGACCAATGCTAAAGCCCTCTGGCCCCACTGTTGCAGTCCGAGTGACCGGAGGTAAAAGGTGGACTCCCAGCTGAGCCATGACCCATGGTGATAAGCCCAAGCTGGATTGGGGGGCTTACATGCCCCAGACCTACAATGTGTCACTGAGAAGGAGCCCTGGTTACTTCCGTCTCAGAGATGCAGCAGCAGAAGTAAGGACAGAGACTTTTCCTCAAACAGCTCCGGGGGTCTTTCCTCCAACAATTGATTCTCCCCCCCGTTGCAAATATTCCTCCCCTGCCCCCAGAAATGAGCTATCAAGTTCCAAAGCAGTTGCTGATCCATCCTCAATGCACCTCAATTCCAACAAACCTGTAGAACTGATTCCTCTCCCCATCAGCAATCCTTTGCAGCTCAGTTGACCCCCATGTTGCTGCTGCCACTTCTTCCTCGCAGATTCTGGCTCCCTCTACAAACATTGGCTGATGCACTTTTTAATTCCCAAAAATGTCTGCTTTTATAGGACTGACTCTGAACTGTTGACTTCTGGTCTCCTGTCCCTCCTTTTTGAATCGCAGCACGGCAATCAGTCAGTTAAGTTTGTATTTCACTTAAAGGGGTATTGCCTTCATGTACCCTAGCACTGTTCATTTTCCACTGTTGCACCCTATTTCTACTCAATATCCCTTTAACCTCCCTATGTATCCTTCTCAGAGATGCTGCCTGTCAGTGGCATGGGTGAGGCGAGGGTACTTTGCACCATGCAGTTTAACGAATGGTTGAAAAAATGGTGTGGAGCACAGGGGTTTGTCTTCACTGGGGACTGGGGTTCCACCTGGAGGGACACCAGCCTATACTGGCAGGATGGTCTGCATCTGTCCAGGAAGGGAACAAGTCTTTTGAGCAGTCGGTTTAAATGCTACACTGGCAAGCTTTTAAACTAATCAAAGGGGGAGGCACTGATAAGCAGCAGGAAAATCCCAGCCTCCCCCTACAAAACAGGGTACTAAATGAGAAAAAGACCAAGGTAGAAAGGTCAGTGGGGGATGCTGCTACAGAAGGTAAAGCCATCAAAAAATGGAAAGCAATGAGTACCAATGCTCGTAGTCTGGGTAACAAGCTTCCTGAATTAGTGGCCTTGATGGAGGGGGAGCATCTGGATATCGTTGCAGTCACAGAAACATGGTACACACAGAACCATGACTGGGATGTAAACATACCAGGATACACTATCTACAGGAGGGACAGGGAGGGTAAAAGAGGAGGAGGAGTAGCTCTCTACATAAGGGAAGGAATCAAAGCAACAGAACAAAAAGGTAAACAGTGAGGAGAAGAAGCACTGTGGGTCAATTTGGAGGCAGGCAATGGCACCACAATCCACACAGGGGTTGTATACAGAGCCCCCTCTCAGGGGGAGGAAATGGACAAGGAAATGATAGAAAGTATACTTAGAATGGCAGATAAAGGGGAGATATTGCTGATGGGTGATCTGAATATGCCAGATGTAGACTGGAGTGCAGTTGCAGCAGCCACTTCTAAGAGTGGGGTTATTGTAGATGTCCTACAGGGGGCATGCCTTAGACAACTAGTATTGGAACCCACTCCAGAGGGAGCAATCTTAGACCTGGTCCTCTCAAATGGAGATGGAGAGAGGATCACAGATGTAGAAGTGGGTAGCCATCTGGGAACTAGTGACCATTGAACAGTATGGTTCACAATAAACACAGCAATAGAGTCAAGCCATACAAAGGCAAAAGTACTAGACTTCAGGAGGGCTGACTTTGCCAAAATGGGCGAGTGCCTAAGGAATGCACTAGCAAATGGGCAGGAAGGAGGGTGGAAGAACAATGGGGAATAATAAAAACTGCTATCACAGAGGTAACAAGCCTTTGTATGAAGCAAATAAACAAAACAAAATGATGTAAGAAACCACTATGGTTCTCGAAGGAGGTGGCAGTGAAGGTTCAAGAGAAAAAGAAAGCATTCAGAAAGTACAAGGAATCACAGAAGGAGCAGGACAGAGAATTGTATCAGTTAAAGCAAAAGGAAGCTGGGAAGGCAGTCAGAACAGCAAAGGCCGAACTGAGAAAAGATAGCCAACTCAGTTAAGAAGGATAAAACCCTTATTAGGTACATCAGGGGCGAAGGAAGACTAAGGGAGGAATGTGAGGCTTAATAAAGGGAAGGGGTGAGGGTGACTGTGAAAAGGCAGAGATACTAAACAAATATTTTGCTCAGTATTTACAAATGAAGGGGAGGTACCTAAAACAAACAATAGAAACACTCTGGGTACGAAGTTGATACCAACCATTTACAGAAGAAGGGTTCTGAAAAGAACTCTTAAAACTGAAGGTGGACAAAGCAATGGGGCATGATGGGATTCATCCCAGAATTCTAAAGAACTAAGGGTAGAACTAGTGACACCACTGACTACCCTCTTTAACAAATCATGGGAGGATGGGGTGGTACCTGAGGACTGGAGGAGGGCAGATGTGATTCCCTTTCACAAAAGTGGGAAACTACAGACCTGTTAGTTTAACCTCAGTGACAGGAAAAATGATGGAATCACTTCTGAAGGAAAGAATTGTCGAGTACCTAGAGGCCAGAGGGGCACGGAACCCAAGGCGGCATGGATTCACAGCGGGAAAGTCATGCCAGACGAATCTAATAGATTTCTTTGACTGGGTGACCAAAGTAGTAGATCAGGGAGGGGCTGTGGACATGGCCTACCTAGACTTTAGCAAGGCATTTGACTCAGTCCCACACAAAAGGATAATATACAAGTTAGCCAGCCTGGGAGTGGGTCCCAAGATGATAGCCTGGGTAAAAATTGGCGGAGAACAGGACACAGAGGGTAATAGTAAATGGAGTCCACTCTGAAGAAAGGGGGTTACTAGTGGGGTGCGCATGAGGTTCAGTATTAGGACGGTCCTCTTCAATGTCTTTATAGCGACATTGCAGAGGGACTGGAAGAAAAAGTATCTCTTTGCAGATGACACAAAGATCTGCAACAGAGTTGATGCACAAGGTGGAGTGGAAAGGATGAGAAGGACTTGGCAAGTTAGAGGAATGGTCAAATGTATGGCAGCTTAGATTTAATGCTAGAAGTACAAGGTAATGCACCTGGAAACAAAAACCCAGGAGAAGAGTACACAATGGGGTGAGATACTAACAACAACAAAATGGAAAGGGACCTGGGGTAGTCATATCAGATGACTTAAGGTGGGCAAGCAATCTGAGAGGGCAGTAAGGAGGCTGGGGGATACTGGGATGCATAGGAGAGGCATCACCAGTAGAAAACAGGAAGTTGTTATCCTCTATACAGACAGCTGGTGAGACCCCATCTGAGTACTGTGTGCAGTTCTGGAGACCCAATCTCAGCAAGGACATAGACAAGATGGAAGCTGTCCAGAGGGCGCAACTAAAATGGTGCGGGTCTACACCAGAAGACATATGAAGAGAGACTAAAGGAGCTTAATATGTATAGCCTCGAGGAAAGGGGGGCATGATATAAACTTTCAAGTACCTCAAGGGAATCAACAAAGTCCAAGAGGGTAGCATCTTATAAAAACAGAGGTGTGCAAGAACAAGGGGGCACAATTTGAAGATGGGGGGGTGGCTCAGAGGTAATGTAAGGAAGTATTTTTTCACAGAGAGGGTTGTGGATGCATGGAACAGCATTCTGGAGGAGGTTGTGGAGTCAAAAACAGTGGTGGAAATTAAGAATGCATGGGACAGCCATAATGCAATTCTAGGGTGTGGGGATAGAAAGAAGTAGGCTGCTGGTTAACTAGGATCTGCAGCTTATCCATTAGGTAGGGAAATGGGCAGACTGGGTGGGCCAAGCGGTCCTTATCTGCCATCAAATTCTATGTTTCTCTATGTGCTCCTCCTTCCATCCCTTCCCTCTCCTTGTCTATCGTCCCCTTCATTCCCGTCCCTAAATCACGGAGGTGCTATACTTTATTTTCTATCTGTTTACCTTCATTTTCATTTTTTTGTGTGTCTTTAGTCTAACTTCTGCTGTCTTTGTGATTTCCAGGCAAGAGGATCCAATGCCAGACACCCCCCATCATGGCTGATTTAGCCTACTACTCAGCCCTACTATGGCAGGCTGGCTTCACTGATTTGCACCTAAATAGCCTCCTCCACAGGCTTATCCAGCAAGTACCTGCCTACCGAGGATCCTCCATTTGTTTACCTATGCTTAGTGCCATTGCCTAACCCCCGACACAGTGCCTTTTCTTTCTCTTCTCCTGGCCTCAGGAATGCAATGCACTGGATCTTTTACATTGATGGATTATTTCACATTATATACCAAAATCCCTTTCACCCTTCCCTATGGCCTCAAATGTTGCCATCCCTGACACTTCATGAACATTTGGGGTTTTGTAGGTGCATTCCCCTTTACACTCTGCCCCTTTTATGTCTGCCTCTCCACCCACGTATATTTATTGCCATTTGCCTTATTTTCCCCCTGATGCTTCTCCTAATCCGATTGGTGCTGCCTTACCCCATTCACTCTTTAACTTTACTTTTTACTAGTTTTTTGGTCTTTTCCTTTCCTTCTTCCATTTGTGTCTCTCTCTCTCTGTTTTAATTCTTGGGTATTGATTGGGGGGGGGGGATAGGAAGCACAACCTGGATCTATCCCTGCTGCTTAGATGGAAGATTTGCCACCTCATGGCACAAGGGGACTTATCCATTTTAGACGATTAATTTACAACCTTCTGAGTGGCTGCATTAAGGTGTTCTTATATTATCATAGTTTTATTGTTGTTTGTTGCAGTTATTGTATATGTGTATTGTGTGGTTACCATTCCCTGAACTAAGCATTCCACTTGCTTACTTGAGCTAGCATGGTTTGGTCTCCTTGCAGCTATAGCCTCCTTTTATCCACTGCTCCTACCTTTGCCACCCCGGATGGGATGGGTTTCATGTATCCCGCTACTCCTGCCTAACCTCCCTGCACCTATGGGCACTTATATTCCCTATATCAAGGGCTGACTTACATTGCATCTCTTGGAATGTGAAAGGGCTTAAGTCCCCAATTACACGTAAATAGGTTCTTGCCCATCTTAAGAAACTTCATGTGCAAATGGCTTTTCTGCAGGAGACCAAATATCCACTGTGGAGGCCCCTAAACTTAAATGGGAATGGGTAGGTCAAGAGGTACACAGCACTGCCTCCTTTGCTAGACAAGGCATTTCAATTTTGGTACACAAATCTCTGAGGTGGTCTTGTACTGCAGCTAATGCTGGCACTAATGGCAGATGGATTAGGGCTAAATTTGATACCCAGGAAGGTTCCCTAATATTAGTCAATGTATATGCACTCAATTCAGACCACCCCTGCTGGATATGTCCCTTTTCAATAATCCTCCTACTCCCCTTCTCATAGGAGGGGACTTGAATCTTACTCCAGATTCACTATAGAAAGATTCCCCACCTCCCACAAACCTAATTAAAGGAGCTGCTGTGGTCATCCTTGCTCTAGTGCAGGAGTTCTCCCTTACAGATCTCTGGCAACTCCACTTCCCCTCTGTAAGGGATTACACCATTTACTTGCAGGTCCATCATTCTTTTAGCCACATTGATTTCTGGCTTACCTCCACTCATCTAACACAAAGCACCGTAGCAACCCACATTCGCCCTATAATCATATCCGATCATGCCCCTATTTCAATCACTTTTCTCTCGGCCCCCAACTCCCTGTGCACATCTTCTTGAAGATTGGATCCACTTCTCCTTAAAGACCCTGCCTTTGCCCCTTGGGTCAGGCAAGAAATTCAGTTCTTCCTCCATTCCAATGATAATGGCTCTGTCCCAGATGATATTTTGTGGAACACCCTTAAAGCCTACCTTAGTGGCCACATAATCAGATTTGCTACCCACAAACATAAAACAAGGGAAACATTTTTTTATTTTATTTGTATTTTGTTGACCCAGTAGACCCACTGAGACTAGAAATCCCTTTCTCAGGGGCGACCGGTAGGGAGAGGGGAATACAGATGGTAACCAACTGAATTTGAACCAGATTAAGCTGTTGGTGGTATTTTTTAGTAAATGGGGAAAATTTGGCCAGGACACCAGGAAAATTTCCCTCCTCAAAGGTAGGGGGCGCTGTGTAGCTCCAGGTCGAGATGGAAGTCAATTGAATGGATGTTGTGGAAGTTGAAGGATGTACAAAAGCTATTACCATGCAGACCACTATAATTTTTAGTAGTACCGTGGATATTTCAGAACATATTGTCGAAGAAGACTTGCCTATGGAAATGGAGATTGCTATTGAAAAGCATGATTCTGCAATGGTGGATATAGTGCTGTTCAACCCAGTAATACGACAGGCTGTGAACTCTCAGAATTTAGATGAGCCAGATGTGACTCTACAGGATCTGGAGGTGAGTGCTGCCTTGCATAGTACCCCACTGATGGTGAAGCAGCACATTCATGACAAACTGCAAAACTTTTCTCCAGAGGATTGGGACCAGACTGAAGTGATTGAACACAGGCCCAACATAGTACGATGGGATTCCTGGTAGCCGGAGAGAGTGATGAAGGCTGCTGATTGGATCTTAGCACCGGACGGCAGACGCTGGCTCCCGGGTGATCCTCTTACTGCACTAGACAGTCAGGCTTTACCTCTTACAAGTGACAAGGTGCCAACTCCTTCCCAAATGATGAGCGCTCCACTCTCAAAACCTGCTACTTTGCCTACTGAAGCTCCAGTTATGGAGATACATCCTACACTGCTAGACAATGACCCGGCTGACCGTCACATGGTTGCAAATGTGACAGGTACATTTGAACAGCATTTTGATATTGTTCACAATATGCCCATAATTACAGAGCCTACTAAGGGGTGTGAAGGTTTAATGAATTGGAGCACTAAGGCCTTACCTGATAATCCTGCCATGAACACACCAGAGCTGCAGAGCTTCTACTTCGTGGGCTGATCTTGCTGATAGGAATCAGAATCATACCCTGCAAGAACTGTAGGTTCAGCCACGACAGACCCCACCCTCCCAACCAAGGTGTGGCTAGGCCACACGCCAACCCTAGGTGTAGAATGGCAGACATTGTTTCCAATCTAGGAAAATCCAGGGCCTGAAGAAATGCAGTCAGACCAAAATATGTAGGTGGGTTAGAATTTCCACTGGACAGAAAATACATTGCCTGGAAACTGCTTAAAGAACTATGAACTACCTAGCATCTGATATCTTTGCCCTCATCCATATCTCTGGAGACACAGTTTTTGATGTCTCTTTTAACACCCCTGCACATTTGGAAACATTTTGGATGAAGCACAATAATTTTCGGCATTCCAATTTATGGGCCCCTTTTATTGCCATACCTTTAACTAGACCATCGGTTAAAACTATTACAATATTATTTCAAAACGAGAATGTGCATATTCAGGATATAATGTATTTGGTTAAACAAAGGGCAAATGTTCTTCAGCAGCCTACCTCAGTTCTCGACAGTGAAAACATCTGGACAGGGGGCTGGAAACTGAGGATAAAATTATGCATGACTGAGGACAGGCCTGTACATCGGCCCAGCTGCTTCTACCTTGGCCTGGATCATGGCTTTTGCTTCTATCCAGGTCAGCCTAAGCCTTACCATAGGTGTGGTTCCTTTGCGCGCCTCAGTAATGCTTGTAATGCTTTAGTCTACAGTTTTTGCCACAAATTGGTCATTCAAGTAACTGTTGCCAAAGCCAGCCCAAATGCAATCTTTGTGAGGAAATGGGGCATCTCTTCCTCCAGTGTCCTTGGGATGTACATAACAAGGGTACATTTGGGACCAGGACGATATTGTACACATGGCTCAGGAGAAATAAACTGCAGCCTCTACCTCAACGACACCATCTTTGAGCACAGTGCAGTTAGCACCCCCACCACTCAACCTGAGGACACTGCCACCACCTCATTAAATGCCTCTCCAGATGGTCACAACATGGCCCTGATGGTAGTACAACATCTCCAAGAGCCTGAACCACTTTCCCAGTCACTAACAGACCCAGTCATGATACCCCTCTCACCTGCAGGAGGACATTTTGCCAACTGAGAGGAAACGGCGTTCTTCCCAAAATATTGCAAAAGCCAAAATGCCTAAAATGGATGATATGCCTTGCTCTAATCGATACTCTGCTCTACTGGAACAAACTGCTGAAGAGGAAGAAGACTCTGAATCTTCCCTTGTAAATTCACAACCAGATATCTCCAAAGTGGACAGTGAACAACCAGTGAAGTCAAAGGTTAAGAAAAAGCGGAAGAAAAAAGCTTGAGATAGACCATGTTTTAACTCCACTCTTCACTACATGCACAGCACATCAGGTGACACCTTGAATGTTGTACCACTGAATGTGAACAGCATCAGACGTTACAAACATAGAAGTATTACTCTACAAGCCCTATACAAATCTCGGGCAGATACTTTGCCTCGTTCAAGACACCTGACTATGATCCAAGTCAGACATTCACCAGGCCCAAAAAGCTTGGCCCTGGGGCTCCTCTGTAGTCTTTGGGGACTGAATTATGCACTTGAGTGGGAATTCTGTTTCTTGGGCCTGTCACTATTCAAAATGTGCATGACGTGGAACCTGGAAGAGTGCTATTTCTTGATGTTTCTCTTCAGCAGCAAGATCTCAGGATTGGAGTGGTATATGCACCACAGACCCAAGACCCTTAGACATGATTTATTTCAACTCCTACAACAATTTTTGCACACTCATAGAAAACTAATTTTGGGTGGGGACTTTAATTGCCCTATTGACTTAGGTGACAAAACTGGTAAAACCACAAAACTCTACTGTGACACAACTACTTTAAAATCAGTCTTGCACACAGCAGCCTTGACAGATTCTTACAGATCCCTACATGTGCAGGGAGGTCATACTTACCACAGGGGTGACCTGTCTACCAGAATTGATTATATATTAATTTCCAAACACTGGACAGTTCTTACTGCAGGCATGCATCTAACAGCTACTTCTGATCACCTTGAGTTACGTGTAGGTTTGGGGCACCTGCAGAATAATAACATTGGTCAAAGATATTGGCATATTAATAATGAGTTGCTTCTGGAAGCAAGAATACAAGATGATACTGTAGACTTTTTAAAAGCCAGGGCTACCCTTGTAGCATGGTATGAGTCTGTAGGAGATTGGTGGGTGGATTCTAAGCATTCCATCAGACTCCTGTGCCAAACATGGAGTAACGCATTCACCAGGGGTGGCAAGAGAGACCTACTGAATCCGGTCCCCCCTCCACCACTCATCGAAAGGGACTGAACCTTGGGGTTGAGGCGCTGGCCAGCTGATCCTGCCAGGTGGACCTCCCCTGAAGCCGAAACTGTTTGCTGCCTCCTGAAGCCATTTGCAAGCTAGAGGGCTTGTTAACTCCCACACCGACTCCTTTGTCCTTGGTGCCTTTAGACTTTCAAATAGGCACAAGCACCTATTGGCTGAGAGGGGCAGTAACGCTGTGCAGCCCCGCTGAAAAGGCTGCATCTCCTTCCAGCACAGAACAGTAACGCATTCGCCAGGGGCGGCGAGGGAGACCTGCTGAATCAGGTCCCCCCTCCATCGCTCATCAAAAGGGACTGAACCTTGGGGTTGAGGTGCTGGCCAGCTGATCCTGCTGGGTGGACCTCCCCTGAAGCTGAAACTGTTTGCTGCCTCCTGAAGCCATTTGCAAGCTAGAGGGCTCGTTAGCTCCGCACCGACTCCTTTGTCCTAGGTGCCTTTAGACTTTCAAATAGGCACAAGCGCCTATTGGCTGAGAGGGGCAGTAACACTGTGCAGCCCCACTGAAAAGGCTGCATCCCCTCCCAGCACAGAACAGTAACGCATTCACCAGGGGCGGCGAGGGAGACTTGCTGAATTGGGTCCCCCACCCCACTACTCGTCGAAAGGGACTGAACCTTGGGGTTGAGGCGCTGGCCAGCTGATCCTGTCAGGCGGATCTTCCCTGAAACCGAAACTGTTTGCTGACTTTTAGAGGTCGAAATTTCCCACCCAGCCACCCCATTCCCCCTTCCCATTAAATACGCAGTTGCCCTGCCCACTGCTCCTGAATAACCAATAGAGAGGGCTGGGGCCATTACTCTAGGAGGAGTTTTTCCCTGACTCATTTGCCTAAGCCTGCTCCTCCTTACTGTCAGTTCACCACCAATCAAGTACCACACGAGCTGGTACATCTCGGCTGGCTAGGGCATAACTCTTACCCCTTGCTTTGAACTTGCCTGTTAGACTCACAATCAGACAGTTATCTGACCTATTCGCAATTATTGTTGCTCCGATCTGATGCTTGCCTGATTAACTAAATGCATGCAGAAGTATATCCGTAATGTGATCTAATGACAAGTGTTAACACAGGCACAGTGTGGTCTGCCTTTGCTGGCCACTAATGTTAGAATAATAACAGTCTGGAAGTTAATCCTGTGTAATCCTATTATTACTTGAATGCTGAAACAACATTGTACTGAATTGCGCTCTGACCTCTCCAACTGCTCTTTGCCTGTCCTGAAACTGCATAAGACCTAATCTGTTATTTTGACAGTCAAAGCCATGAGAACTCAGTGTCTGCACCCTGACACAAGGATGCCCATCCAGCTGTCAATGTGGGCTGGCAAGCTGAGATCCTGCAGACCAAACAGAGATCTCCTCCTCACTACCACCTATATTCTATCTGTACTCTGGGTGGACTGGCTCGCCTGCCAACTTGACCCTAACACCCAAGGCCCTCATGGACCTGCTGCACACCAAGCCAGTCACTACTACTCTCCATCCCCAGCGTGCACTATCTCCCTGATAGTTGCCTATGAACTTACAAGAAATGGGATTTGCTACAGGTCCCTTCTCCATACTAGGAGTATATCTCGTTGGACTAGCCCTCCCAGCCCCTGTCCTTGACTTCAGGGCTCAGGCCCTAACCCTAAAACTATCTCCTGATCCCTCTAGGGGTCCCATCTACCTGACTACAGCGTACAGACCTCCAAAAAATCAAGCACAAGCACTAGGCCCACTAATTGATTATCTTACCTCCCTACCCCACACCTCCGACCAAATCCTTGTGGGAGACTTGAACATCAATTGGCTTAGCCCTTCATCCACTTCCTCCTGTGACGCCTTTGCAGCCATCGACCTAACCCAACTAGTCTCCCAACCCACTAGAGTGAATCCTAGAATGGGCTCTAGCACACTCCTGGATGTGGTCCTCACAAACCACCCTAACCGCATCTGCAATATCCAAATCCTCCCGGACTGTCTTAGCGACCACTCCCCTGTTCTCTTCCATTGGTCAACCTCCTTGCCCAAACCCACAGCACAAACTACCCTTCGGCGATGTCTTAGACCTGGTGGGCTGAAAGGCCTTAAGCAACTCCTAGCCCTCATAGACTGGTCCCCTATACTAAACGCCCCAGAAATTGACACGGCCCTTACCTTCTTTATCCACACCTTCAACTCTGCTTGTGACATTTTTGCACTCATAACTGCACACCGGTCCAAAGTAAGGCATGCCCCCTGGGTTACCCCCACCCTGCGCCAACTTCTTAAGCACAGGGACAATCTATGGCACATTGCCACGGAAACAGGCCGCCCAGTTGACAGGCTGGCCTATACTGCTGCCCGGAACAAATGTACATGGGCCATCCTCAAAGCAAAAGCTGAGCACTATCAAGCCTCCCTCACTTCCTCATGGGGGAATGCTAGGACCTTCTGGGACAACATTAAGCAGCTGAATGGTGGCACGCGTTCCCCCCCACCTTCGCTTATCAACATTAATGGTTCGGTCTCCTCAGACCCTGTCCTTATTGCCAACCACCTCAACAAATCTTTCACAGACCTTAGCCCGGTGCTCCCAGATAATTTCTTCACTCCCCCTCCCTCCAGGTCTGTCCCTATTCTCCCACGCCCCTTGTTCTACCTGCACCGAGTCACTGCCCAGGAAGTCAGACCTTACCTACTCAAGGCCTTAAAGAGTAACACTATTGGCAATGACTCCCTTGATCCCAGTCTTCTCCGTCAGGTTCTGGATCTGGTTATCTCACCAATCACCAGCCTCTTTAACAAATCTCTCTGCCTAGAGCAATTCCCCTCTGCCTGGAAGATAACTACTGTCACCCCAATACACAAGAGTGGTGATAGGACCCTCACTAGTAATTATCGACCTATCTCAATCCTCTCTCCTCTCTCTAAGGCCGCAGAAAAAATTGTGGCCACCCAAATCTCTGAATAACTCGATAAATATAGCATCCTCTGCCCAGAACAACATGGTTTCAGAGCAGACCACAGCACCAATAGTGCCCTCCTGGAGTTCTCTAACTTTCTTCACACCTCACTGGACTCTGGCTCCCTAGCAGGTGCAGTGTTCATTGACTTATCAAAAGCCTTTGATACTGTCTCCCACCCCCGCCTGCTAGTTACCCTTAGTCACTTAGGCTTTGCCACTGGGCCTGTTTCCTGGTGCTTCAGCTACTTGTCGGCCCGCTCACAATGTGAAAATCAATGGGAAACTTTCCAGCACCTGCCCTATCCACTCTGGAGTCCCTCAGGGCTCCATTCTTGAGCCCTTGCTCTTTTCCTTTTTCAACTCCCTGCCCAGTGAATGTACTGGTAAAATCCTTCTTCACGCGAGATGATGCTGTACTCTTTGCCTCCGACCATAATCCATCTCACTTCAGGATTCTCTGCAGGAATCCTACAGCGCTGAAGCCTGGTTTACTGAGCACAGACTGTAATTAATCTACAGAAAACCAAAACCATGCTCTTTGCCCACCCCAAAATAAATCCAATAACTATCCTCTAGCAGTCCCTCCACCTCTAAACTCCCTATTGACTAGTTCACTCTTATAAATACCTAGGTATAACCTTTGACCCTGCCCTCTGTTTTCATGCCGCATCTCTGCCCTTGCCTCAGCCTCTAACACTCGGCTGGGTATCCTCTATTGTCATAAAACTGCCTCCCACGGATGCCCTCCGACTTGCAGTCACATCCTCTGTTCTATCTCTGTGAGACTGGCTTACCTGTGTATGGTGCAGCAGACCAGACTGCCCTGCACAAGATCCGCCTCACCTTAAACAAGGCCTGCAGGGTCACCAACTGGGGCTCCCTACTCTAACCCCTTGCCTTCTTTACACCATGGCTAATCTACTCCAACCTAGATAGCGCCTCAAATACCAAACCTGCCTCCTAACAAAAAATCACTCCTTGGGCTATCCACGGGTCTGTCAACCACTATTCACCAAGCAAACCTACAGTGCATACCCTATATCCCCAAAGCTGCACTGGTTATACCGAAGGCGAGAACCACTGAAGGTCAAAGGCTTACCCTACAGAGCCCCCTGTTGGTATAATGCCCTCCCCGCCGGAATCACTGATGCTGCCTCGTTATCTTATTTTAAAACTAGCCTTAGAAATCACCTGCTCTCAACACGCAGCTGTACCTGCCTCTAAGACTCCTCCTATCCTTCCAGACAAAGCTCGCTGAGCCGCTCTCTGACCTTCTGTCCAGCTCTACCTTTACTTGCTACTATCTTCCCTACACTCCTCTTCTGATGTCTTCCACCCAGCCTTACCTTTATCTGCCCACTGAATCAATCTCCATGTAACTACTGTATATTGTCTACTCTGTAAAGCTCACATGTAAGCCTGTTGTATACTGTGTTAGACATATGCCTGTATTTTTGCCTGATTCCTAAATGTACTCTGATTTTTTTTGTCTGCCCTGATGTTTGTTGCTTGCACTGTTTTGTCCTCTCTGTGACGAGGTACCTTTGTACATGAGCCTCTGGCTCAAAGGTTGTTAAACTGATGTTCTAGTAAATAAATACATAAATTTAGCAAAGTGAGGCTCCAATCTCTTACCCTTACCCTCCGTCTCCTGCTCACAGCTCTACTGCTACTTGCGGGTGATATCCAATAGAACCTGGGCCCTGGAATTGCTAATATCTCAATCTCTTCCTCATAAGACCAGACCTGGCTATCATCAAAGGGGATGCAGCTAGCTCATATGAATATATGTAGTCTTCGGCCTAAGATACATGAAGTCCAAGCGTGGCTTGCCCTATGTAAACCAGACGTGCTAGCAGTTTTTGAGACCTGGCTAAAACCCCATGTCCCCGATCACGAAGTAGCTGCAGCAGGATATTTCCACTACAAGAAAGACAGAATACCGAAAAGGGGGGGTCGGGGTACTTATCTATGTGAAGGACACCCTTATCTCCTCCCATGTCAACATGCTGCATAGCACGTCACCTGTAATTGAATCGATCTTCATACGGCTCGCCCTAGGCGGTGTCAAGCACTTTACCACAGAAACCAGCTGACCCAGAACACCCCCCCTCCCCCGTGGAGAAAGGAGGTCGCGAGGGCCAGACTAGAAGCCCTCCCTGCCCAGAAGCCCAGCCGACCCAGAACACCACCCCTCCCCCGTGGAGAAAGGAGGTCGCGAGGGCCAGACCAGAAGCCCTCCCTGCCCAGAAGCCCAGCCGACCCAGAACACCACCCCCTTCCCCCATGGAGAAAGGAGGTCGCGAGGGCCAGACTAGAAGCCCTCCCTGCCCAGAAGCCCAGCCGACCCAGGTAATTATGCAGCTCACCTGGCTTTGGCGCCTTTTGCAAATGGCTGCCTGGCCACAGCCTTGCCGCTCGTCTCCTCAGCCAAACGCAGCAAATCATAGGTACACTCATACTGCAAAATCTGGAAACCGGCCACTGTTCTGAAAAAAGAGCTAGTCTGCAGGGAACTCAAAAGCGGATTTAAACAGTTTCTGTTAAGCCTGTTTGTTAATACAGATGTAAAAGCTGCATTCTTTAAACAGTGTTTGTTAAGCCTGTTTGCTAATCCAGATGTAAAAGCTGCATTCTTTCCTACGGGACTTGAAATAATTTAAACTAAGGGGAAACATTGTGTGGGAACCAGGGGGATTGTTTGCTGCTGCAACAGGACCCTGTTGTAATTAGGCGACTCGGGGAAACGCAATAAGGGCTCTGGGGGACTGTTTGCTTGCTAATGGTATGGGACCTGGGGAATTAAGTGCACTAGGGATTTACAGAGAGAGATTAATCAGGTACTTGCTGTGCAGAGCCTCTAAGTTCTCGAGCCCAGGCACTCGCAGACCCCTGATCCCTGCAGCATTTCCAGCTCAATTTCATCTCACACCAGCCAATCTCAGTCCACCCAAGTATTTAACCTAAACTACCTCCCTTTCTGCCTACTTAAACCAATTCTCCCTTTTTCTCCATGAGACACTACCCCTCCCGTGGAGAAAGGAGGTCGCGAGCCAGACTAAAGCCCTCCTGCCCAGAAGCCCAGCCGACCCAGGTAATTCACGCAGCTCACCTGGCTTTGGCGCCTTTGCAAACAGCTGCCTGGCCACAGCCTTGCGCTCGTCTCCTCAGCCAAGCGCAGCAAATCATAGGGTACACTCATGCTGCAAAATCTGGAAAACAGCCACTGTTCTGAAAAAGAGCTAGTCTGCGGGGAACTCAAAGCGGTTTAAACAGGTAGAGCCCGCCCAGACTGCAGCGTTCGGCTCCCGACCGCCCCTACCACCACCTGGCACCGAAAACTCAAAAAAGGAGGCATTACTAACCTCAAAGAATACCTAGCCAATAGTAACTGGCTTCCTTTATATAACGCACAATCGGCTGATGCCGCTCTCGCCCACTTTATAGCTACCTTTAACAAAGCCTGTGATATATATGCTCCCCTCACTAGACAGGTCGTGAAAACCAGGTCTACGCCCTGGATAACACCCTCCCTCCTAAAACTCATGCAACACAGGGACAACCTCTGGCACAGGGCCATAGACTCCCAACGCACCCAGGACAGACAACTCTATAGGGAGGCTCGAAATAAATGCACCTGGGCCACACGTCAGGCCAAGGCTAATTACTATCAGCACACCCTCTCCTCCTCCTGGGGAGATGGGAAAAAGTTCTGGAGCAACGTACAAGAAATCAGTGGCAAATCAAGTTCCCCCACCCCTACCCAACTCAGTCTGAACGGGGACGTTACCCAAGATCCTGCCAAAATCACTGAAGCCCTCAATGAATCTTTCTCAGACCTCTCACATATCCTCCCGCCTAATTTCTTCCACCCTCCCAACCCCCTCTACCTCTTATGGTAGTACAGACCTCCCTCCCCTTTCCGGTTCCATACCATCCCTGCTCCTTAGCCAAAGCTATATCTCCAAAGCAATCGCTAACACTCGCTTCAGCAATGACTCCCTGGACCTAAACTCATAAGACTTACCCTTGATGTCACCTCCACCCCCATCTCACACAAATCCTAAACCTCTCGCTTTGCCTGTTAATTCCCACTACCTGAAAAAGCCGTGATCACCCCTATCTTAAAGAGCGGTGATCCCACCCTCCCCGTAACTATAGACCAATCTCTATACTCCCTCCTCTCTCCAAAGCCCTGGAAAAAATAGTCTCAGACCAGCTTACTGAGCATCTAACAAAACACAACCTACTCAGTAAGGAAAAGCATGGGTTCAGAGCTGGCCACAGCAACATCATGGCTCTCGCTGAGCTCACAACGTTCATCCACGAGGCGCTTGACCAAGGGTCACTTGCAGGGGCTATCTTTATAGACTTAACTAAGGCCTTCGACATGGTCAGCCATGAATTACTCCTTCAAGCCCTGCCGCAACTAAATGTGGTCCCCGAGGCTGCTGCCTGGCTAAAGGACTACCTCACAGGTCGCTCGCAGCAAGTAAGAATAAACTCCACCATCACCACCCAAGCCTGTTGGCTCCGGTGTTCACAGGGGGCCAATCTTGACCCCACTGCTTTTACTCTCTTCCTTAATTCTCTCCCCAAAGCCTGCAGTGGTCATCTCTTACTCTATGCTGATGATGCGGTTCTCTACTGGAAACACCCCCAACCATACGCACTCCAGCACACCCTCCAGGAATACTTCAGGGAGCTGGAAAGCTGGTTCGCTGACCACCGACTGATCATTAACTATTCCAAAACCAAGGCCATGACCTTTGCTCATCGCCAAAGCCCTCACAGCCAGATGGCTCTTCACATTTCCAATGCGGATGGTTCCCTACTGGAACACGTCAATCACTTCAAATACTTGGGTGTCACCCTAGATACCACCCTCTCCTACCACAGACATGTACGCCTCCTCTCGGCAGCGATCAACTTGAGAGTGGGTACCCTCTACAGAATCAAAAACAGTCTGCCCGCGCATGCCATGCAGATAGCTGTCACATCCTCCATCCTCTCCCTTATCAATTACGGGATTGTAATCTACGGCACTGCTGATAACTTCACCCTAAGCTGCATAACCACTGCGCTAAACAAAGCATGTCGCCTTGTCTCGGGTTGTGACAGACTCACCCACACCTGCGACCTATACAAACTGACTGGCTGGCTTAATTTCCATCAAAGACTCAAGTACCACACCTGCGTTCTAGCAAAATCCAGCTAGCGCCAGCCGTCCTACACCCCATCATCAAACCGGCCCCTCTCAGGCGTATTACCAGACTCACGGCTACCACATGCTTCGTGGTTCCCCCATGTCGAACGTCCCTTGCGCAGAGATCCCTCCGCTACCATGCCCCCAAATGGCTAAACACTCTTCTGCCTTCCCTCTCCCAGTCCCGCAGCATCCAACTCTTCAAAACAGGCCTAAAGACCTTCCTATTGGATAGCTCTAAATGTGAATGCTACTTTGGCCTACCTGTCTCCTCTGCCCTCCCCACACACCCACAGGGGCCCTCAGGCCTATCGTAACCCTCCCATGCTCATCTAGGGATCGCAGGTATGTCTCCTACCTGCTCTAACCAGAACAAAAAAAGTCTCTCTGCTATCATGCCAGCAACGAATTCAGTAAGCCATTTTATTATGTATTGAAAGTTGCTTTCCATTCCTTACTATCATATGTCTCTCCACCCTCTGTAACCACGGGAGCTACTGTTACTAAAAAATGTGATTGTACATAAATCTGTATATAATTTTGCTTCTAAAAAATTTTCCTTGTTCCGTCTGTCTTCCCCAACTCGTGTTCACCCTCCACCCTCTGTAACCGACGTGGAGCCTTTGCAAAAGAGTCTTTGACTCAAAGGTTTGTAATTCCGAATTTACAGTAAATAAATAAATAAATAAATAAATATAGACCCCCCTACTAATGCGCTCCAGTCTCTGGAGACACTCACAAAAGACCTAGCTACTGAGGTTGCATCTGAACTTCTCCTACTGGGGGAGTTTAACCTTAACTGGGCCCAAGAGGCTAAGTTCTTTATTGATGGCCTGCTGCATGAGGCAAATCTTGCCCAGATTATCACTCAACCCACCAGAATGGATCATAGAATGGGAAGACACTCAACCATTGACTGGGCCCTGGTGTCAATTCCAAGAATATTCAATTAGCAGGCACCAAGGCTGATGCTCTGAGTGACAACTAGCCCATCTTCTGTGTCTGGAAGAATAGGGCGGATAGGATTCAACCTAGAATACTCACCACGAGGGACTACTCTAAATTCTCACCTGAGCAATATAATAACTTTCTCGGTGACATTGACTGGAGTGCACTATGATGCCTCCCTACCCCGGAAGGGGCAGTCGCCTTCTTCCTGAAACCCCTAATGAGGGCTGCAGATCTCTTTGCCCCGAAGAAGACCCATCATGTAAAAGGCAGTTGTTATAAGTGGATCACTCCCCCCTTAAAGGCCCTGATGATCCGCCGTGACAAAGCCTGGAAAAAGTTCAAGAGTTCTACGCTTCTAGCTGACCTTGTAAACTACAGAGCTCTTAGAAACCAAAGTAAACATGCTGTTAAACTAGCAAAAAAGGCACATGTCAACCACCTCCAGAAAACTAACCTAGGCAACCTGAAGTTATTCTGGCCCCACATCAATGAGCTGATAAATGGAAACAAAAAGACAGCCCCAGGCCCTATAGAGGCTAATGGGCAGTTACTGAATGATGGGACACTCATTGCTGAGGCCCTCAATAGCCATTTCATGAACCTTGATGATTACAAGGCTAAGCGCCCAGTGACCACAAATGAGTCCCTCATACTGGAACCTCCTAACCTAGACCACCCGTCGTTTCATCTGAAGTTAGCTAAAGTGAATGAAGTCTTCTCCATTCTAAAGTCCTTGAAAACAAGAGGTTCAGGTGGGCCTGATGGCATCCAAGCTAGACTACTCAAGGACGGTGCCCCAGCACTCGCAAGGCCTCTTACCTTGCTCATAAACAGGTCCCGTCTAGAAGGGTCTGTCCCAGAGCAGTGAAAGCAGGCTCATGTTGTCCCTATTCACAAGGGTGGGCCTGTGTAACTGATTGGCAACTACAGGCCGATCTCCTTGCTTTGTACCCTTGCAAAAATTCAGTTGAAACTGGTGTACACCCAACTCCGTGAGTACTTAGAGGCACACCTGCTTCTTTCCCCGGCTCAACATGGTTTCAGAGCCAAACATTGGACTGACACTGCCCTAACTAAGTTCTCAGCAGATGTGCTTAGGGAACTTGACTCAGGGTCCAATACAGGTGCGGTTTTCATTGACCTTTCCAAGACCTTCGACTTGGTGGACCACTGACTCTTACTCCAAAAACTGTGCTACATAGGCCTGCACACTCATGCCCTCAGATGGTTTGAAAGCTACCTTACTGGGCGCACATAGAGGGTCAAGTGGAAGGACAAAATTTTGGATCCACTGTCCCTTAAGGAGGGGGTACCACAAGGGTCTATACTCTGTCCCCTCCTGTTCTCCTTGTTTATAAACGATCTGCACAACCATTGTGGGAGCAGTAATGTCATCCAGTACACTGATGACGCTGTGATTTACAGAGCCTCTGACAACCTGGATGACCTTGGTCCGTCCCTCCAAGAGGACTTTCTCATTATGGAGGACTGGCTCATAGAGAATAAAATGGTCCTTAATACTACCAAAACTAAAGCTATGTTGTTTGGACCCAGATCCCTTGGCCTAGACAGAACACAACTCCTTCAACTTACTTCCAGGGCAGATAACAAACTTGAAGTGGTTGCCTCCATAAATTCCTTGGCCTTACCCTGGACCAAGGTTTCACCCTAAAGCAACATGTTGATCAAGTCACAAAAGTTATCTATGGCAAACTTGGTACACTCTATCGGCTTAAGGATCAGCTGATCCCTGAAGCCAGGACTGCCATTGCCTCATGTGTCTTACTCCCAACGCTCACCTACACTGCCCCAGTACTGCAGGGAGTGACCAGTCTGGAGTTCAGCAAGTTACAGATTTTGTACAATAAGGTGGTCTGTTTCGTCACTCTGTCCCACTCTAGGAGCCACCATTGTGATTCATTGGCACTACTCAGCTGGCCGTCATTCGAAGACTGCCTCAGGTACCCAGTGCTTTGCCTAGCACATAAGCTAATTAGCTCCACACCTCCCCGAAGTCTTGCAGGGCTCATAACTGATAAGCGAAATCTGCGCAACCTACGGACCTCAGACTAAACTCTCCTAGAGGTCCCTAGAGTAAAGACCAAGGCAGGGGACATATCCTTTTCCCACGCTGCCCCTTCCCTCTGGAACAACCTTCCTCTGGAGGTTCGGGAAGCTACATCATTAAAAGGGAATAGGGCAGGGGTGCCCTCTCAGCCCCCTGCTTTACACATTTTACATTGATATTCTGGTTAGGAAGTTACAGATGGATATGGTTTCAAGAGCGTGTTAATTTCACCCACTACTTCACCTTTGAAAATATTGGTATATGCGGACAACCTGTTTATTTCTGGGACATGAACAGGAATGCACCTCAACCTTCTCTAGTCTTCAAGAATACTCCAAGGTGACAGGTGCAGAGATAAACATACAGAAAAGTGTGGCACTAATGATAGGAGACACTCCCCTGAAAGTAGGAGCCACGATTGGGGGATATACAAACTGTAGCCAAGGTGACTATTTTAGGGGTTCACTTTGGCCCGAGTGATATAGACATGGTAAATTGGCAACATAAATTAACTATCTGTGAAACAGAGTACAGGTGTGGAGCAAAATTCAGACAATAAAATTGAAAGGGCATACTAAGCTAAAACTTTTCTTATCCCTATTTTATTGTTTATTGGAACTTTATTTCCCCCACCAGTATCCTTAGAAGCCAAACTGTATAGTATCTTCTTTAGAACCATTTGGGGTAGTACACTCAACCCAATAAAAAGGAACATTATGTACAGATCTATATCACAAGGGGGATTGGGTATGACAACCCCATTGCTCTTTTTTCACACATTATTTTGTTTTTTTAATATGGTACCTGTGCTAAAAGGACTTGATAAAATATGGTTACACTGGGGAAATGATAGGCTGCAGTCGCTCTTACCATCATGGTCCAACAATAACTGGTCTTTTAAGTTGCCACTTGATCGGTTTCCAGACTACATTATCACATCCATGAAAAAAATCAGACTGTGGAAGGTTCAGCTGCAGAATATGCTATCCCTCCCATGACATTTGGTTTATGAGCATCTTCTACAACAACATTTCAGTGACAAAGTTATTTTCTATAAAGGTACAGTGCAGAATTTTCCTCACACCATCAAACAGTTTACGGACCATAGAATCCCTAAATATTTGTAGGATACTTGATGGCTTGCAAGTTATGAGAAGCTGGGCATTAAAAACAACCATAAACACAAACAATTGGAAGAACAATATTGCACCAGACATCTTTGCAATACTATCCTAGAAATACATGAACTTTTATTCTTTGAGTGTCCCTATGTCACCTCTTTCTGGACTGTGCTGGCACAGATGATACATGATAGTAACTTTACCAAAATGACCTATGAGAGCCTAGTCTTTGGACTCTACACTGGAAGATGGACAAAATATCCATACAGTGCACTGCAACTTTTATGTTGTCTTCTGAAATACCATATCTGGCAATCCAGATGTCATTCAACACTACAACAAAAAATATATTACTCAACAAGAACTAGTGCGGATTGTGCTTGGACAAGCTCAACAACTTTACAATAAAGAGAAATTGCATACTCCTGGTTACTCTGTTGAACAATTATGGGCACACTGTACGAGTTGGGTGGCTTAAAATGGGAAAAAGGGAAAAAAACAAGAAAAAAAACCAATCCCCTACTGTAATAGAAACTGAACTTGATAGGGGGTTATCACTCTTGTGAAAGAACTGGTAGAAAAACAGTTACTTAACAAGATGTCTTAGGACCCCATATCATGGAGACTACAATACGATTGCCTTGACTTGGAGCAGATCAGCTTAATCTACAAAGATTCATTAAGTATGAGATGACAGAGTCTATTTATGGATTTTCCTGAGATTCACTTATGATTTTACGCTACCGTCCTTAGTATTGTGTGATTCCCACAATAACAAAACTTCCCTTACTTCTTTCGAGAAGTGCCATGGGATCTTTAACGTCCACCTGAACAACCACCAGAACAGGCAGACAGGACCTCGGTTTAACGTCTCATCCAAAAGATGGCATCTCAGGAGTGCAGCACCCCCCTCATGCTGCACTACAGTGTCAGTATTAGGATTGACCCAAGTGTCTGGTGTGGGGATAGAACCCACAGCCTTCTGATCTTCAGGCCTCAGAGGTGAGTGTGCAACCTGCTGAGCCACTGACACTGACAATATAAGAAAAAAGAGCTTGAGACCAAGATTACAATCTTAGAGAGACACCAGAAACAAAACTTTTCTGGTAATCCCTCAGAGTTGATCAAAACGTGGGCTGCACTTAACTTCCTTTACACAAGGAAGGTAGAGTTAGCCCTCCTCCTCACCAATCACAAACATTGGAAGGGTGCAGAAAGGACAAGTAAAATCCTGGCATACAGATCATGCAAACAACAGGCCAAATGCCACATTGCGGGACTCCACAACTCTGCTGGTCACATGTGCACTGACCCTTCCCAGACCAATGCCATCAGACAGTTCTACACTGAGCTTTATTCCTTGTAAGTTCAACCCACCCCTGAACATAATAGCTACTTTTTTAGACCCATTGAATCTGCCATGTTTTTCCCCTTCACAACAACAGTTAGAACAATGCATTACTAAAGAAGAGATTGCAACTGCAGTGATGGTTTTAAAGAAAAACAAATTCCCAAGTGGAGTTGGTTTTCCCGTTGACTTCTATTAAACTTTCCTGGACACCCTCTCACCTCTCCTTCTCAGAACCTTCACCCATGAAGTACAGTATCGCCTGTACCTGCCACCTCTAGGGAAGCAGCCATCACTGTCCTTCCAAAGAAGGTGAAAGACCCTCTCTTCCCTGGCAGTTATAGGCCAATATCCCTTATTAATGCTGATGCCAAAATCCTGGTCAAAATTTTATCCATGAGCATAGAGAAACTCGTAACCTCCCTAATATACCCTTCTCAAGCCGGATTTGTTAAAGGTTGACTCAGTTCTGACCATCTTCTTACTGTTTTCAACATCCATCACATGGCAAAATCAATCTTCACCCAGTCACTGCCCTCACTATTGACTTCAAAAAGGCCTTCGACTCCATAAAATGGGCCTTCTTCTTTGAAGTTTTGAGATGTGTGGGTCTTGGCCCATACTTTCTGTCAGTGATTCAAACATTCACAACCCTTCTGCCCATATTCTAACTAACAGCCCCCTTATTCCCCTCCCCCCATTTTCACTATATCGGGGCACCCCCCTCAAGGCTGTCTGCTCTCCCCACTGCTCTTCCTCCTGTGGCTATCCTGGCTATCAAATCCCTGTTCACCCCCCTCAGAGCATTTTCATCAATTGTTGGATTCAAAACTACCCACTCTGAGCATAAGTGCTCACTATATGCCGATGACCTACTTATCCTACTTGCCGATGCTCCTACGGCCATCATCCCATTGCAACTCCTCATAGCCTTGTTCTCCTCTATTTCTGGCGTTAAGGTTAAGCACACCAAATCTAAAATCATCCCCCCTCAACCACCTATGCCAGTGCTCACATTTTCTCAGTACTGAATGGAAATGGGTGAAAGAAGGGATCACTTACCTTGGCATCCAGATCACCCCTTCTCTCCCATCAAATTTGCCAGTTGGACTTTACTTCAATATTAGAATCCCTCACTGCTGACATTACAAGTTGGAAAATTCTCAACTTATCCTTTTTGGGGGAAATTAACACAATCAAAATTATGCTTGCTCCTAAAGTCCTACACCTTCTGGCCCACCTCCCTATTGCAATACCAGATGCATGCTTCACCAAACTCAACCATCTGGTGGTGAGTTTCATCTGGGATGGGGGTGGTACTAAGGATCAGCTGCTCTGAACTATAGAGAAACAGGTCCAAAGGAGGGTGGGGCCTTCCTCACTTCAAAAACTATCATATATCCTTTACATGTGCCCAAGTCCTCAGCTGGTTTCACTTTATCCACCCACAAGCTACTGTATGGGTTGATATGGAAGGGTTTGCATGCCAGGCCTCTTCCTCGCTACTGGCTTTCTGTCTGCCCAAGCAGCTAGTGCCCCTAAAACAATGAAATCTGGTTACCTCCCTTAAAGGGGAAGTCTCCCATAGTTTCACACCCATAGTTTCCCCAGCTCCTTATGTGTAACTGTTGTGTGCCTCCTCCAGTTTCCAGCAGTCCTATTGCTGTCCAAATCTAGAGTATAAATAAAAATATACAGCCCCCAGAAGTTATCAATATGTTTGTCCTCCATTTTACCATCAATGCTGCTGGAGGATGATGTCATCAGAGCAATAGATAATGGTGCTGCACTAAATGCAGTTCAACCACTAAACCAAACCCATTATGTTTGGTTCCCCACTTGAGTAATGGAGGAACCCTTTAAATGTTGTGCACATCCTGAAGTGCAGGTCTAATAGGAACTAGGACCATATGAGTGGCACTGATTTGACATGTATATACAGTATTCATGTAAGGAAGTGCCTGTATGTGTTGTGTTAATGTTTCTGTTAGCAAAAACAGTTTACCCAAAAAATTACTCTGAGTACAACTAGAGATTTAAGTGGTATTATATAGCTGTTGCATTATGTTCTGTGTGTGTTAGCATTCTCTGTTTTGATTGACACCAGCAGTGAGACACAATCTTGCAAAAATGCCCGTTTCCCTTTGTAACTAGGCAGTCAGTGATTGGATGGCTGCTGTAAGGCAATAAAGAGTTCAGCTATAACAAGGAATAGGTTACCAGGACAACATTAGCTGCAGCATATGGAAGAAGGGTGATCTAGTGGTTAAAGCACAGGCACAAGAACTGGAAAACTCTGGTTCAAATCCTACTAAAGTCCCTTACTCTCTAACCCTTAACAAGTGCCCCATACCTCCTCGGGAACTGTGATGGTCCCTCAGGTCCATGACTTTAAAAGTGCCCCATTCCCATTATAAATCATTAGCAGTGATGTGAGAGCTACAGCACTTCACTTTGAAGGTACTGAAGACATGCTGTGGCTGCCCCCCCCCCTTTGTAATGCCAGCATTTGAAATAGGATGTCCCTCACAAATCAGATGCTACACTTCAGCTGTTGTAGTAAAGAAACTAATCAGTCTCAGTGTTTGTAGTGCTCTATATTTGCTTAGCTCATTCCTCACATGTCATGTGCATTCTGTGTCTTGGCATTTCCAGGCAGAAACTCAGACTGAAGGAGCATTTGAAATGTAAAACAATACACTTTATAAAGTAAGTGATCTAGCTGTCCACTTTCAGGCTGCTGAAAGGGGGGTGTATCATTTGTCCAAAGGAGGAATTCAGTTTTGTGTGATCCTTTGGGAAACTGCTCAGGCCTACCTTGTAAATGAATCTTCTCAAGGGTGTTCACCTGGTTCAATACTGATTGACTCACTGACTGCTAGATTGACTGCTTGATTGTCTGATTGATTCTTTCTACTGCTCTCCACAACATATTGCAACTATCTCACAGAGAGAAATGATCAGTACAAAGAAACAGATTGTTTCCTGTGAATTAAATACTATTAGATGTATTATTTGTTCTACAGATACAGTATTAAGCCTACAAGTACTACTCCCTGTGTGAGTTGCATGACAGAACTGTCTTAAGCCATTGCAAACTTAAACTAAAATCAGGATAGACAGCATTGATACCCTTATGTGATCTTCTGCACTGTTGCTGCAGTGACATCAGGGAATGGGAGGGGCTATATTACAAGTGACCTATTTGAATGTAAATGGAGGCTTACTTGACACTTTACTACCTTGTGTCAGAGCCTCAGACTCTAGTTATGTGTTGCAACAGCAGAAATGACTGATCTCTTATTGACATATGTACAGTAACTGATGTAATGTATAATAAATACATCAAACATAATCAAATCAGAAATATACAGGAGACTTCTTTAAATACTGGAGACTATTCACCTCTGCTGCAAATATGAAACCCCTTCCTATCACTTATATTCCCATCTGGAATAACCCACAGATCCACATTGACGATGAAGCTATCAACTGGCTACACTGGAAGCAGGCTGGCATCCACCAAATCTACCAACTATGCAGCCCTGACCTTAATACTCTTGCCTCCTTTGAAGACATCCAAACCAAATACCAGATCACTCAAAAAGTTTTCTTGAGATACTTATAACTCCGCTTGGCCCTCCTACCTCTCGTTTAAGCCTGACACCCCCCCTCCCCAAAATCTCCCCATACACAAATGGCTCTCTCTTCCCAGTGGTAAGGTGAGCAAATTTTACACTATACTAATGGTCTTACATGCAGACCCCACTGAGGCCATCAAACTGAGATGGCCACTGAACTCAATATTTGTATATCCTAGCAGGCTTGGGATGCCTGCTGGTCTCACACCTGTCGCGATATCAGAGCCTAATACAAAAAAAGATACTACATCTGTGGTATAGAACCCCACAATTCTGCCTGCATGTGGCATTCTACACCATGATAGATGTTGGCACTGCAATCAGCAGGAAGGCCTCTTTCCCACTTCTTATGGTCTTACTCTCTCATCCACCCCTTTTGAGATCAAGTGCTGGACTTTTGCATGGCCATTCTTCCAAGCTACATCTGCCTTGATGGCCCTTTTATATTGCTGGGCCTCTCCCCCCCACAGGCCTACCTCAGTCTAAACTACATGTTAAATGGACCATAACTGTCACTCTGGTGGCCAAGCGGCTAATCTTCCACAAATGGCGGACTGCAGATATCCTCACCATGAATGAATGACTACTAGGGTAGGTCAGCTTGCATTGCATGAGTGGTTGTCTCACATTGTTCTCTCTAAAGTATCCACCTACAATGAGATCTGGGCCCCTTATTTTGCATAGCTGGCCAGTCATACCCATCACTCTTCCCCCCTGTGTACCTTATGCAATCCAATTTAATCCTTCATCTCTGCTGTTGTTATTGTTCACCCAAATTAGACATACCACCACCGGGCTTCTTATGCCTCAACAGTTACTATTGTATTAGGTGCTTACCAACTTGTATCGCTATATCAAATCAAATCAAATCATCTTTATTTTTAAAAAGAACAATTGCAAGGTTTGTTTATTGCACTTGTACAATTTAATAAATACAAACATTTTAAAACAATCTAACAAATTGAAACAATAGCAAATCTCTAAGAATCCATATCTAATTATTAAAAATCCAGTTTATACATTTCAGGTCATCAGAACTAAATCAATCAGGATAGGCCACGATAAATAAATATGTTTTTAGAGCCGACTCAACTAACTTATTACTTCCAGATTTTTGAACGATAACTTTCATTGATCCTTTTTTTTTTTTATTCCAAATAGGCCTGTGCTACCCGCAGGGTAGCTGGGTAAAGTAGTGTCACTATTGCCTATTTTTGGCTGGGTAGGGTAGTTCGGGTGATGTACTACCCTACCTGATATAACAGTGTAATTCATGGGTCTGGCAATTCAACAGGGGTAAAAGGAAATGGGTAAAGGACTTGAAAATAGACATTATGAGCAGCCTGTGGGGTCGTTCACAAACTTACATCAGAATGGGAGCACATGACATCATGCTGACACCTACTGGTCAGTGGTACTCCATCTGCTGCAGTACTCCATCTGCTGCACTGAATCCAGCAGGCAGCAGTCTGTTTGTATTTGTGTTGTGGTGTGTGGAAGCAGCTCTGTGTGGGTGCTCGGTCTGCAGCACAAATCACTGACTTGTTGATAGGAAAAGACAAAATGTATTTATTTTTATTTTATTTTTTTGGTAACCAGGTAAGGTCCACTGAGCACAAGTGCCTGTTTTCAGGGGCAACCCAGGAGCACAGTGGTAGTTAAGTGACTTGCTTAGAGTAACACAGTATTCAAGTGGAGGTTGTGGGAATCAAACCCAGGTCTGCTGGATGTACCAAGCTCATTCACAGCTTGTTACTCTAATCTCTGGGCAAAACTTTTTTTTTTAATTTCATTTAACCTACACTTTTTCAAAGAGCAAGAAGACAGGGAGAAATACTGAGAGACTGAGAAATGCAAATGATCTCTGCCAGGAGGATGGGGGTCAGGCCAGCCTCAGTCATGGAGGTGGTGCGGGGGACTGGGGAAAGAACAGAGAAGGAAGGTGGGGGAAAGACTAAAAGACAAAAAAGTTCAAAATTAAAAAGTTTTATTTTTTGACTAGTTAATTAATCTATGCTACAAGGAGCAAAGCGATGGGAAGAAATAGTGTAGAACTGAAAAAACTATCTCAGCAAGTGGAAGGGGGTCAGACCAGCTTCAGTCATGGAGGTGGTGCTGGGGACTGGGAGAGAACAGAGAAGGAAGGTGAGGGAAAAGACATAGACAAAAACACAAGGCACTGGGTTGCTGGTTTGAAATTAAAGTACACAACGTTTGCTAGAAATACAAAATCACACAAGACCCCATAATGCAAAGCATCATGGGCTGCATATGCAAATCACCCCAGAATATTATGCTAGTGCAACTTTAAGTAGAAATGCATGGTGCCGAAAGGTCTTTCACACAGTTTACAAAGGGTCCCAACAGAAGACACAGACACATGTTTCATCCTACCAGAACTCATCAGTGTGACTCATTTGTTTGCCACCCCAGTATAATGAACCAGCTACCCGAAGATGGTCTATCTGGGTTATGTTGTGGTGAACCCAATTAAAACAAAAAAACAAGTTAAAAGACAAAGAACCTCTATGCGCAAGCACTGAGGCAATGGTTACCCCAAAGGGCATTGGCCGGGAAGCCAAGTTTCAAAGAAATACAAAATCACATATGCCTCCATAATGCAAAGCGTCATGGGCTGCATATGCAAATCACCACAGAATATTATGCTGGCTCAACTTTAAGCAGAAATGCATGGTGCCAAAAGGCCTCACACAGTTTACAAAGGGTGCCAACAGAAGACACAGACACGTGTTTTGTCCTACCAGGACTCATCAGTGTGATTCATCTGTTTGACACCCCAGTGTAATGAACCAGCTACCCTAAGATGGTCTATCTGGGTTATGTTGTGGTGAACCCAATTAAAACAAAAAACAAGTTAAAAGACAAAGAACCTCTGTGCGCAAGCACTGAGGCAATGGTTACCCCAAAGGGCATTGGCCGGGAAGCCAAGTTTCAAAGAAATACAAAATCACATATGCCTCCATAATGCAAAGCGTCATGGGCTGCATATGCAAATCACCACAGAATATTATGCTGGCTCAACTTTAAGCAGAAATGCATGGTGCCAAAAGGCCTCACACAGTTTACAAAGGGTGCCAACAGAAGACACAGACACGTGTTTTGTCCTACCAGGACTCATCAGTGTGATTCATCTGTTTGACACCCCAGTGTAATGAACCAGCTACCCTAAGATGGTCTATCTGGGTTATGTTGTGGTGAACCCAATTAAAACAAAAAAAACAAGTTTAAAGACAAAGAACCTCTGTGCTCAAGCACTGAGGTGATGGTTACCCCAAAGGGCATTGGTCAGGAAGCCAAGTTTCAAAGAAATACAAAATTATGCATTGTTTGCTAGGTGCCCCTGAGCACATGTCATTTTATTACTGTGACATAGCTGCACTATCTGTCTGTGCAGCATAGTGAAAAGCCTTTTACGGCTGTATCACACTGTTTGTTACATGCCCCTAAGCCCATTTATTACTGTGACATAGCTACACGGCCTGTCTGTGAAGCACAGTGAAAGCCTTTTACAGCTGTATCGCAATTTGTTGGGTGCCCCAGAGGCCATTTATTACTGTGACATAGAATCATAGAAGTTGATGACAGAAAAGGACCACAAGGCCCATCCAGTCTGCTCATTTTTCTAGCTTATGAATGTGGCACAGGCCTTCACTTTGTCAATGGCCTATCTAGTCATACTCATCTGTATTGCTCCCTTGTGTCTCTTTCATGCCTGTTTGAAGCCCTGCACTGTATTCAGATCCACCACTTCCTGAGGTAGGCCGTTCCATGCATCCACCACCCTTTCTGTGAAAAAGAACTTCCTCACATTACCACTTAATCGGCCTACCTCTAATCTCATGCTGTGTCCTCTTGTCTTGGTATTTTTCTTATATTGAAACATGTTAGACTCTTTCACCTTGTTAATGTCCATAAGATGTTTGAATGTTTCGATCATATCACCTCTCTCCCTGCTTTGCTCTAGGGTATACATACTGAGCTCCATTAAACTGTCGTCATATGTTTTCTGATGCAGTCCCTGCAGCTTTCTGGTTGCCCTTCTCTGGACTGCCTCCATTTTGTTAATGTTCTTGTACAGGTGCGGCCTCCAGTACTGCAGGCAGTACTCCAGAAGGGGCCTAACCAGTGTCTTGTAAAGAGGGATTATTACATCCCTCATATGACTTGTGATACCCCTACTAATACACCCCAACATCCCTCTAGCCTTATCTACTGCTTTAGTGGTCTGCTTGGATGATTTCAGGTCATCTGTGATGATGATGCCCAAGTCTCTTTCTTTCCTTGTGATTGCCAGCAACTCCCCCTCCCAACCTATAGATAGCTTCAGGGTTTCTCTTCCCTATGTACATGATCTTGCATTTCTTTGCATTAAACCCCAAGAAGGGTCATTAGTGGGGTCCCACAGGGATCAGTCCTTGGGCCCCTCCTGTTCAATGCCTACGTCTCTGACATAAGGACAGGTATCAGGAGTGAGATGAGTCTCTTTGCGGATGACTCAAAACTGGGGGTGGTGGTGGATGGGGAGAACAGGAGGGTGGCCCTACAGACAGACCTGGAGGCTCTGGAAAGATGGTCTAGAAAGTGGAAGCTGAGGTTCAATGCAGGGAAATGCAAGGTACTGCACCTGGGGGCCAGAAACCTGGGCCAAGTGTACACCTGGGGGAATGCTACAAGTCTCGATGGCTGAGAGGGACCTGGGGGTGGTGGTGGATGTCAAGATGAACAATTCTAAGACTTGTAGGAGGGCAGCAGCCAAGGCCAACAGGATGCTGGGATGCATCGCTAGGGGGATCACCTCCAGAAGGATGGAAGTGATACTCCCTCTGTATAACTGCTTGGTGAGGCCGCACCTCAAGTACTGCGTGCAGTTTGGAGGCCACACTTAAGAGGACATTAAACTCCTGGAGAGGGTCCAGAGGAGGGCAACCAAAATGATTTGGGGCTTTGGGGACAGGACCTATGAGGAGAGGCTCAAAGAGCTAAATATGTACACATTGGAAGAGAGAAGGGACCGGGGGGATATGATAGAGGTCTTCAGGTACATGAAGGGGGTAAATAGGGGAGGAATAGTCAGGGTGCTTCGAAGGAAGGAGGAGGGGGCCACTAGAGGTCATGGGTGGAAGCTGGATGGGGGAAGATTCAGGGGAGAAAGAAGAAGGTGCTACTTCATTGAGAGGGTGGTGCAGCCATGGAATGTGCTGCCTAGGGGTGGTGGAGGTAGAGACGGTGGAGGGGTTCAAGAGGGGGTGGGACAGGTACAGGGGAAGGGTTCTGGAAGCAAAATCCAATGCAGCGAGAATATCTGGAACTGGGAAGGCAGAAGCCAGAGAAGGCGAGGGGGGCAGCAAGGTCAGCTGCCAGGGTGGAGGCTGACAAAACAAGCAGACGTGAAAGACCATTAGACCTATTCTGCTGGCGTTTTAGTATGTTAGTAAACCTCAGTTGCCACTTTTCCAACAATTTTGCTAGTTTTTCCAGATCTCTTCTCATTCTGCCCACCCTATCTGGATCATCTATTCTGTTGCAGATTTTGGTGTCATCTGCAAACAGACAAACCATACCCTCCAGTCCATTTGCAATGTCACTGATGAAGATATTGAAGAGGGCTAGCCCCAGGACTGATCCCTGAGGTACACCACTTGTAACTTGCATCTCTTCTGACTGCATACCATTTACCACCACTCTCTGTTTTCTGCCCGCCAACCAGTTTGCCATCCAGTTGACCAACCTCTGACCCACCCCGAGCCTACCCAGCTTATTAATCAATCTTCTATGTGGAACAATATTGAAAGCTTTGCTGAAGTCAAGGTAGGCGACATCAAGTGCACCCCCTTGGTCCACCACTCTCATTACACAGTCAAAGAAATCTGAGATTAGTTTGACAGGACCTTCCTGTTGTAAACCCATGTTCTCTTGGATCCTGTGCTCCTATGACTTCCAGGTGTTGCACTATCCTTTCCTTAAGGAGTGCCTCCATAATCTTGCCCTTTACTGAGGTAAGATTGACTGGTCTGTAGTCCCATGCCTCCTCTCTGCTGACACTCTTGTGGAACAGGATCACATGAGCCCTTCTCCAATCTTCTGGGACCTCTCCTGTGCTCAGAGACTCACTAAACAGTTCTGATAATGGTTCTGCTAGTTCCACCCTTAGCTCCTTTAGTGCCCCGGAATGTATGCCATCAGGTCCCATTGCCTTGTCCACCCTGAGCTTATTGAGCTCTTGTAGGACCCTTTCTTTTGTGAAGGGACTAGTGCACACCTCCCTCTCCCCTGTGTCCATGATGCTGAGCTGTGGGCCCTGCCTTACCTTCTAGTCAGTGAATACTGAGCAAAAGTATCTATTTAGGATAGAGACTTTTCCTTGGTCCTCCTCCACACACTCCCCCTTATCCCCTTTGATCTTAGCAATACCCCCTCTGGACTTTCTCCTTTCACTAATGTATCTATAGAAAGTCTTGTCCCCTTCTTTTACTGTTCATGTTAGTGTTTCCTTGGTTTGGGCCTTTGCCTACCTTACTGCCTTCCCTACTTCCCTTAGGAAAGTTTGGTATGCCTCTCTATCTTCATCCCGCTGCATTCCCTTATATTTCCTGAAGGTCAAACTTTTGGCTTTGATCTTTTCTGCTACTGTTTTTGAGAAGCAAAGTGGCTTCCTACTTCTTTTGCTCTTACTTTTCTCCCTAACATAATGGGATGTTGCTTCAAGCATTGCATCCTTAATGCTTGCCCACTTTGCCTGTACCCCCTCACCTGTAATTTGTCTTGCCTGGGCTAGCTTAACTCTGTTGGCCATCTTATCAAAGTCTGCTTCTCTGAAGTCCCATATTTTTGCCTTGGAATGGATGATTTAGTTCTAGTGGCCAAATTGAACCATACCATGTGATGGTCACCGGCCCCCAGGTGACCTTCTACCTGGAGATCTGTGATCCTTTCCCCATTAGTCAATACTAGATCCAGGATAGCCTTGTCTCTCGTGGGTTGTTGCACCAATTGTTTGAGGCCCTCCCCCTGCAGGGAATCCACTATGTGTCTAGTTCTGGTGGATGTTCTTGCTGGTATTGACCAATCTGTATCTGGCATGTTGAAGTCTCCCATTAGCAGAACTTCCCCTATTGCTGTCATGTTTTGTATATCTTCTAACAGTAATGTATCTATGTCATCCCCCTGGTCTGGAGGCCTGTAGAGAACCCTAGTTCATATGGTTGTCCCATTTCCTGTTTCCAGGGTGAACCACAGTTCTCCTGGCTCCTTACGTGTATTCTGAATTTCTGTAGCTTTGATATTTTCATTGACATAAAGAGCCACTTCACCCCCCCTTTTTGCTCCTTGGTCTCTTCTGAACAGTACGTAGCCAGGTACTGAAGTCTCCCAAGTGTGGTTACTGGTGAACCATGTCTCGCTAATGGCTACCAGGTCCAGTTTAGCCTCTGTCATTGTTGACTCCAGGTCTAGGATCTTGTTTCCCAGACTGTGGGCATTTGTGTACATGATTTTCCATTGGCCAGATTTTGGTGAGGTCTGGCTTTCCCTCTGCATGTCATATGGGATGCCAGACCTTTTTCCTTACCTGGTGATGCAAATGAGCTACAAACATGCTGAACTCCTGTTTGATCACTTGCTGAGGGGGGAGGGGTGTTCTTCCCATTCGATGTATCGGGTGCTGCAACCCTCTCCCCATTTGCTAGTTTAAATATTCTGCAAAGACATCAAACTTCTACCCCAATGCACTGACTCCCTTCTTCATCAGATGCAGTCCATCAAATTTAAAGAACTTTCACTCCCAAAACTGTTGCCAGTTACCTACAAATTTGTGTCCTTTTCCCTGACACCAGTCCTTGAGCCACATGTTTAGCTCCCCTATCTTCCCTTCTCTGACCTTCCTTCCATCTTCCCCCCTCTCCCAGAGTGGCAGGATCTCAGAGAAGGAATTGCCAGATGAAAGGGATGACAGTTTGTCTCCCAGCCTGGTCAGGTGTTCCTTGGGCTCCACAACTGACCGGCTGATGAGATCATTAGTCCCTATGTGTATCAGGACATTGATGTTTTCTCCTGCTTCATACACCATTTTAGCAAAGTGATCAGTGTCTCTCCACACTGATGTACCTGAGAGACATCTGACCATTGTCCCCGGCTGGAGGTAGGTATCAACTCCCCAAATCATGGAGTTTCCTATGATAAGAAATGTTTTGGATTTCCTTTTTGCTTTTTTGTTTTGATCCCTGTTTTGGGTGAGTTTTGTAGTGCTAGCTCCTGTGCAGCAGTGTCCTGCTCTGTAGTGTCCTCTGCCCCTTTGTTTTATTTTGGAGATAGAGGCAGATACCTGTTTGTAGTTTTTATATTGTTTGTGGAGGTGATACGTTGGTGAGCATTGAGTGATGGGGCACCCAATTTGCTCCTCTTAACCACCTGAAACCTCCCAGACCAACTACAGTCTTTAGTTGAGGTGCTTCAGTTGGATGTTGTGGAAATGGCGGGCGGTTCTTGTAATACATTTCCTCCTGAATATGCGATTCGAGGCCTGCAGTCTCTGCTCATGCTGCCTGGATCTGAGTCCTTAGATCTCTGATGGTCCAGCATGTAGGACAGCATCCTAAATGCTGTATAACTGCCCTATTGAAAAGTGTCCCACAGTACTTGTAGTTAATAATATCCATTCCAGTTGAGTTGCTGAGTTTATAACCTGGTCCGAGTTATTAGAAGGAAAATGAAAGCAAAAGATTTTTTTTATTTTTATTTTTTTGTTGTTTGTTTTGTTTGTTTGTTTCTGTATAACTTTTTATAACAAGTTAAATTAAGTGTGCCCCTGTAAGTGAGATCACTGTGTGGATACCCTTCTGATCCTCCCCTTCCTGCTTTGCTACAGGAAATGTCACGACTGTGCTACTCTATAAAAGGAGTGTAGAATGCGATGGTTCGGGATGGGGTGGGTGGTTGGGCCCTTCCCCTGCCAAAAAAGAAGAAACACAGATGAAAGAGACAAAAAAGTAAGAGCAGAAACAATCCATCAACAACAAATGCAGTCACTATCCCTCAATCTGTATCTTGTATGTGCTCCTGTAATTAGCCCAGAAAGCTTAGCCTAATGATAGATAAAAAAGTCACAAAACCTGTAAGCACCATCTGTAACAATTTCACAGAAGATAAACCCTGAAAAACACTTTGATACAGTGAAAAAATAAAGCAGTAAAAAAGTAACACATGTAAGCACAACCTGCAGAACACTTTAACAGAAGATATACCTTGCAAAAAACAAGCTGAATCAGAGAAAATTATAGCAGTAATCTGTAAGCACAAACAGTAACAAACCTGTAGGCACACCCTGTAATAATGCAGCAGAAAGTACACCTTGCAACAGCAATTTGAATCAGAGAACAATAAAACAGTAACATGTAAGCAGAAAACAGTAACAAAACCTGTGAGCACAAAAGAAAATAGTAACACACAGTAAATCTGCCTAGCCAAAAGAAGCCTTAATCTTTTACCTTGCTCTGATAATGTTGTTCCTTGCTTTGTCCTTACAAGCAAACGTAGAAGAAAATAGCTCAGGTGAAGCTCAGGTGAAGCTACGTGCCTTTGCCAGCAAACCTAGTCTTCCAGCTACACTATGTCTGTGCAGCATAATGAAAGCCTTTTATGGCTGTATCACACTGTTTGTTAGGTGTTCCTGAGCCCATTTATTACTGTGACATAACTACATTATCTGTGCAGCATAGTAAGCCTTTTACAACTGTTTTAAACTGTTTGTTGAGTACACCTAAGCACAACTATTACTGTGACATAGCTACACTGTCTGTCTGTGCAGGATAGTGAAAGCCTTTTATGGCTCTATGACACTGTTTGTTGGGTGCCCCATAGCCCATTTATTACTGTGACATAGCTGCACTGTCTGTCTGTGCAGCACAATGGAAGCATTTTACGGATGTATCACACTGTTTGTTAGCTGCCCCTGCGCCCATGTATTACTGTGATGTAGTTACACTGTCTGTCTGTGCAGCATGGTGAAAGCCTTTAACGGCTGTATCACACTGTTTACTAGTTGCCCCTTAGCACCTGTCATTTTATTAGTGTGACATTGCTACACTGTCTGCCTGTACAACATAGTGAAACCTTTTTATAGCTGTATTACACTATTTCTTGGGTGTCCCTGATCCCATTTATTACTGTGATGTAGCTACAATGTCTGTCTCTGTAGCATAGTGAAAGCCTTTTACAGCTGTATCACACTGCTTGTTAGGTGCCCCTGAGCCCATTTATTACTGTGACATAGCGACACTGTCTGTCTGTGCAGCATAGTAAAAGTCTTTTATGGCTGTATCGCACAATGTGTTAGGTGCCCCAGATCCCATTTATTACTGTGACATAGCTACACTGTCTGTCAGATGCTGAGGCAGCGAATGCTGATAGAGATGGCAGTGATAGTGGGGACTGGGAATGTAATAGCCCAGGCTATGTTCTACATAATGATAACAGCACTTCCAGTTCTCCTGAAACTTGTGGCAATGAGGTCAGTACTTTCAATGAGGGGGAAACAAAGGATGTCATTGTAATGCATGAGAGACAAGTGCAGAAAACAAAATCATATGCTAAACGTTTGAATAAGAAGATGAGTATGAATGATAAAAATTTTTCTCAACAAGGAAATGACTGCATAGGGTTTTCTCCAGGTCCCTTGACTGTACAAGTAATAGTGCCGGGCACCTTGGCACAAACCAGAAAACATAAATCTTCAGTGTGGAATTATTTTACATTAACCCTGCAGACAGCTCTGGAGCTGTATGCAGTCTGTGTAAAAAGAGCATCAGTCATGGTGGCAATCCAGCAAATTATGGAACATCAGTAATGATGCGACATGCAAAGGTAAAACACTCAATTGAGTGGGGCAAGGGGCAGTGCAGGTGGTAGTGGAGGTGGTGGTGGCAGTGACCATACTGACAATGAACTGGAAGCAGTAAGTGACATTGTATACAGACCCCTGTCTCGGGGGGGGGAGGGACAAGGAAATTATAGAAGGCGTCCTTAGGATGGCAGAAAAAAGGGAGATATTGCTGATGGGGGGCCTGAATCTGCCAGATGTTAACTGGAGCACCTTTGCTGCAGCCACATCCAAGAACAGCGTCATTCTCGATGCCATACAGTGGGCATGCCTCATACAACTAGTAATGAAACCCACTCAGGAGAGAGCAATCCTAGACCTGGTACTCTCAAACGGGGATGGAGAGAGGACCCCATATTTAGAAGTGGGTAGCCATCTGGGGACAAGTGACCACCAAACAGTGTGGGTCACGATAAACACAGCCATAGAGTCAAGCCATTCAAAAGTGAGGGTACTGGACTTTAGGAGGGCTGACTTTGTCAAAATGGAAAAGTGTCTTAGAGAAGCACTGGCAAACGGACAAGAAGGAAGGGTGGAGGAACAAAGGGGAAACCTCAAAACTGCCATCACTGAGGCAACAAGCCTTTGTGTGAAGCAAATAAACAAATCAAAATGAAGGAAAAAAACTCTATGGTCCTCAAAAGAGGTGGCGGGGAAGGTTAGGGAGAAAAAGATAGCATTCAAGAAGTATAAGGAAACAGAGAAGGAGCAGGACAGAGAAGTATACCAGTTAAAGCAGAAGGAAGTGGGGAAGGTACTCAGAATAGCAAAGGCCCAAACTGAGGAAAAAATAGCCAACTCAGCTAAAAAGGGAGATTAAAACCTTTTATAGGTACATTAGGGAATGAAGGAAGATGAAGGAAAGGACAGTGAGGCATAATGAAGGAAGGGTGGTGGGCAGAGGGTGCTAGTGAAAAAGCAGGGATACTGAATGAATACTTTTGCTCAGTATTCACAAGAGGAGGGGGAGATACCTAATCCAACCAATAGAAGCACTCTGGATGGAGGGGTCATTACCAGTCCAGTCACAGAAGAAAGGGTTCTGAAAGAACTCTTAAAACTGAAGGTGGACAAAGCAATGGGCCCTGATGGGATTCACCCCAGAATTCTAAAAGAACTAAGAGGAGAACTAGTGATACCACTGATTACCCTTTTTAACAAATCATGGGAGGATGGTGCAGTACCTAAGGACTGGAGGAGAGTGGATGTGATTCCCCTTCACAAAAGTGGGAGCAAAGCAGAGGCAGGAAACTACAGACCTGTTAGTTTGACCTCAGTGATAGGGAAAATGATGGAATCATTTCTGAAAGAAAGAATTGTTGAGTACCTAGAGGCCAGTGGAGCACAGGGCCCAAGGCAGCATGGATTCACATTGAGAAGGTCATGTCAGACAAATATAATAGATTTATTTGACTGGGTGACCAAAGTAATAGACCAGGGAGGGGCTGTGGACATGGCCTACCTAAACTTTTGCAAGGCATTTGACACAGTCCCACACAAAAGATTAATAAACAAATTAGCCAGCCTGGGACTGGGTGCCAGTGTGGTAGCCTGGTTAAAAAAATTGGCTGGACAACAGGACACAAAGGGTAATAGTAAATGGAGTCCATTCCAAAAAAGGGGGTTACTAGAGGGGTTCAGTACTGGGTCCACCCCTTTTTAATGTCTTTTTAAGTGACATTGCAGAGGGACTGGAAGGAAAGGTATGCCTCTTTGCAGATGACACAAAGATCTGCAACAGGGTTGATACACAAGGGGGAGTGGAAAGGCTGAGAAGGGATTTGGCAAGGTTGGAGGAATGGTCAAAAGTATGGCAGCTTAGATTCAATGCAAAGAAGGGCAAAGTAATGCACATGGGAAACAAAAACCCAGGAGAAGAGTACACAATGGGGGGGGGGGTACTAACAACAACAAAAATGGAAAGAGACCTGGGGGTAGTCATATCAGATTACCTAACAGTAAGCAAACAATTGGAGAAGGCAGTGAGGAGGGCTGGGAGATACTGGGATGTATAGGAAGAGGCATCACCAGTAGAAAACAGGAAGTTGTTATCCTTCTGTACAGACAGTTGGTGAGGCCCCATCTGGAGTACTACATGCAATTCTGGAGACCCCATCTCCACAAGAACATAGACAGGATGGAGGCAGTCCACAGGAGGGCAACTAAAATGGTGCTTAATATGTATAGCCTTGTGGAAAGGAGGGAGAGAGGGGACATGATAGAAACTTTCAAACACCTCAAGGGAATCAACAAAGTTCAGGAGGGTAGCATCTTTCAGAAAAAGAAATGTGCAAGAACAAGGGGCACAATTTGAAGATAGAGGGGATGGCTCAAGGGCAATGTGAGGAAGTATTTTTTCATGGAGAAGGTGATGGACACATGGGACGGCCTTCCTGAGGAGGTCATGGGGTCAAAAACAGTGGGGGAATTCAAGAATACATGGGAGAGACGTAAGGCAATTCTGGTGGGGGGGGTAGGAAGAAGTAGGCCGTTGGTTAACTAGGATCTGCAGCTTATCCAATAAATAGGGAAATGGGCAGACTGGGTGGGCCAAGCAGTCCTTATCTGCCAACAGAGTCTATGTTTCTATATTACTTGATGTGTCCTTGCTGTCTTCCCAGCAGTCAAACTCTGCCAGACCATCAGAGTGCGCCTCTGCCACAGACAACAGTACATCTATAAATTCTTCACAATCACCAGTGTCATCAGCAAGGGAAGGACATCTACAGCTACTTCTTGAGAATCCTATGTTCGGGAACAGAAAGTAAAATCCATTCTGAGTCACCTGCAAATACATGGATTATTATCCTGTAAAGAAAGTACAGCTGGTTCATCTGCCAGACTGGTAACTGTCTCACGGCACAATGATCAAGGAGTATTTTGTAGACCATACTGTGACTGGTATGGCAGAAGAGCCATTACTCTATTGGAAACAAAAGAGAATAATATGGCCAGCTCTAGCAAATCTTGCAGTAATGTATGTCAGTTGTCCACCTTCAGTCATATATTCAGACCACATATTTAGTGCAGAATAGCCAAGGACCATAGAACACTGCTAAGCCCTGTAAATGTGGAATGGCTTACATTTCTCAAAATGAATGCTTACAATTTCCCAATTACCCCAAACATTGAATTATGCACTTCTCACCCTGAACAAGAACTCCAGCCTGCAAACAGTGATAGTGAATATGATGACTAGGTTGCATATGAAACGAATAGCAAAACTTATGTGAAGGGGCATACTGCCAAATTAAGTTACTTAACATTACTAACACATCTCTCTCTCAGCAGTTGCAACTGTTCTTCTGACATAAATCCTACCACGGTCACAGTAAGCTCATAAACAGGCATGTTTCTCATATTTCTGACAATGTTGGCACCATTATTTAAATTTGCATTCACTCAGTGCAGCTGTGCCTCTCGTACCTATCGCTTCAATGCCCACCATGGGATTAATTTTTGGAAACAACAACAGGCTCACTCAGGGCAGCTGTGTGTGTCGTACCTGCCTCAGCATTGCCACCATGGGTATAATTTTTGGAAACAGCAGCAGGCTCACTCACAGCAGCTGCACCTCTCATACCTGCCTCAGCTATGCCCGCCATAGGTATAATTTTTAGAAGCAGCAGTAGGCTCAAACAGAGTAGTTGCACCTCTTGCATCTGCCTCATAAATGTCTGCCATGGGTATACTTTTTGGAAACAGCAACAGGCTCATCCAGAGCAGCTGTACCTGTTGTACCTGTCTCATCAGTGCTCACCATGAGTATAATTTTTGGAAACAGCAGCAGGCTGTCAGACCAGCTGCACCTCTCAAACTTGGCTGAGCAATGCCCACCATGGGTATAAATTTTTGAAACAGCAGCAGGCTGTCAGATCAGCTGCACCTCTCAAACCTGACTGAGCAATGCCCGCCATGGGTATAATTTTTGGAAACAGCAGCAGGCTGTCAGACCAGCTGCACCTCTCAAACCTGACTGAGCAATGCCCACCATGGGTATAATTTTTGGAAACAGCAGTAGGCTCACTCAGAGCAGCTGTGCCTGTTGTACCTCCCTGAGCAATGCCCTTCACAGGTATAATTTTTGGAAACAGCAGTAGGCTCACTCACAGCAGCTGCACCTGTCATACCTGCCTCAGCAATGCCTGCAATGGGTATAATTTTTGAAAACAGAAAAAGGCTTGCTAACAGCAGCTGTACCTCTTGGCAATGCCTCAGCAATGCCCATCCTGGGTATAATTTTTAAAAACAGAAGTAGGCTCATGTTGGGCAGATGCATCTTTCAAAACTGCTTCATCAATGCCCACCATGGGTATAATTTTTGGAAACAGCAGCAGGTTGACTCAGAGCACCTGCATCTCTTGTACCTGCTTCATCAATCAAAATCTTTATTTATCCAGGCGGGCACCATTGAACAGGGCTCATTTACAAGATGCACCTGGTCATACAAAAATCACAGTAAAGTAACATGGTAAAACATAATGCAATATTATACAAAGAAGAAAAATATACATATGTACATCAACATTTGAGTGAGAGGGCCTTTACAACAGATAGGCTCATAATTGGGTACAGCCGGAATGCTCACTTAAAAGGAGAGAGAAAGGCAAGAAGAGGGATACCAGCTTAGGAAGAAATGACAGGATTAGAATAGTTAATTGGCATACTTCAGGGAAGGGGGTGGAACTTGGCCATGGCTAAAGAGAGGATGAGAAGCCAGTATTTTGGTAGAGAGAGAGAGGCAGGGGCAGAGGCAGGGCAGGATGCAGGATGGGCAGGAGGGAAACTGAAAAATAGGTGAGCTAGCGATGTGGGAAACATTTGCAGGATTCCTTCATGGAGCAGTCGTAGAGCGACTTGAAAATATTCAGGCTAACAGGACAGCTCAGCTTCAAGTTTTTTTGCATATTGTTCCACAAGGGAGGCAACGATAAATTTATGGCAGCTCTGCTGAAACGAGATTTGACCATAGGTAATTGCAAGGCAATTAGGGAATAGCTTCTTAGAGCATAGGCATCTATCACACTCAGGGGAATACAATCAGAGAAGTACAGGGGGAGCTTGTTGGTAACCGCTCTGAAAGCCCATAGAGTGGCATTTCTATTTCTCCTATAAAGAAGGGAAGTCCAGTCCACCACAGTGTACAAGGAGCAATGGTGGGTGGAAAGAGGAAGGCCTGTTATGAACCTGATTGCTTTGTGGTATAGGGTGTCCAACTTAACCAGAGCTGAGGCAATACAATGGCTATAGAGAAAGTCCACGTAATCTATTAATGAAAGGAACGTGGCTTGAACCAACCGCTGCTTGGCATCCCTAGTAAGGAAGTGGTTAATTCTGTAGAATAGTCCTAGTCTTTGTCTTAGTTTCTTCTGTAGTTCTTCGAGATGTTCAGAGAAGGAGAGTTTGTGATTGAGCCACACACCCAGATATTTGAATTTTGGCACATACTCTAGATTTTCTCCAAGTACTTTGGTAATCTGAGGGATAGCCCTAACACAAGCAGGGTTCACCGTATAGAAGGAAGGGGAAAAGAGCATCACTTTGGTTTTTTTCGCATTAAGCAGAAACTTTTTGCTTATGAGCTGGTATTGCAATAGGTAAAATTTGACTTGGAGGTCTTCACAGGCTGCTTCCGGCATAGGATAACTCAAATAAAGTACTGTGTTGTCAGCGAACAGGTGGATATTGGCCTTATTGATGTTGTCATCAATGCTGTTAATGTAAACTGGAAACAACAGGGGACCAAGGATAGACCCCTGAGGCACACCTCTCTGTAGGGGTTTAAGTGGCGAAAGATCACCTTCAACTTTAACCTGCTGTTTCCGATCTGCGAGGTAGTCGGCAAACCAGCACATACAGTCAGGATCCAGACCTAGGTTACATAGGGAGGAAAGAAGCAGGCTATGGTTGACTGTGTCGAAGGCCTTACTTAGATAAAAAAAAATGGCACAGTCAAAATTCCTATTGTCAAGGTCAAGGAGCCAATCATTAGTCACTTTTGCTAGGGTAGTTATGGTGCTGTGCTTTGCTCTGAATCCAGACTGCACTGGGTTTAACAGACTCCTGGATTCAAAGTACGCCCTTAGCTGACTGCTCACTATCTTTTCTAATAATTTAGACAGAATGGGAAGGAGGGAGATAGGTCTATAATTATTAAGGTCGCAAGGGTCACCTGATTTGAGCAGAAGGATGACATGGGCTACTTTTCATTGCGAGGGGAGGCTCCCCTGGGACAGTGACAAGTTGAAGAGGTGCGTAACTGGCACTGCCAACACATGGTATGCACAGTTCAGAAAGTAAGGCTCTATAGAGTCCAAGCCTGCACCCTTCTTGGTATTCAACTGCAGCAATAGATCTTCAACCAATAGACCTTGACTGCCTTGCCTAATCAGGGGCCCACTGCTCACTGCCCTCCACTTCAGTCTTGACAGCTACCTCACCCCACCTTGCCCCCTTCTACCTGCCTACCCCCTTGCTTCCTCTCCCTTTCCTCCCCACGGGCACCTTCTGACTTTATCCTCCCTCCTCCCCTTTAGAGCTCTTATCCTCACCCTGTACCCTCCGACAATGGCTTTCCTGCCTGCATACCCCTCCTCTCACCTGCAGCACTTATTTCTAAGATTGACCTTGGCTGGTATGTCATGCTACCTAACATTTCGCACATTTTGAATTACTGAAATTTCCTAAGCCTCAGTCTCTTACTTCTTTTATTGTGTAACTATGTATTATTATGTTGACCTTTGTATTTATGTATACCCCCCATTCCTTCGACGTGGAACCTTTGTAAATGAGCAGCTCCTGCTCAAAGGTATTTGTAATCCTAGATTTCAATAAAATAAAAAATAACAAAATAAAACCTCTTTTAGAGAGGCAGGCAGGAAGGAGAAGGCCTCTTTGGTAGCAGGAGTCTTGTAAAACAATAATCCCTGCTGAGTGTGGATGGCATTATCAGTGGATGTGTCAAATGCTAGCCCAGCGGTTGCAAAATGATTATTGAGGGCTTCCAGTATCTCCGTTCGGTCTGAGATGGTGTTACCACCGGATATAATTTTTGATGGGAGGGAATTTCCAGGTGAATGACCAGACATGTACTTATTATTTTCCAAAATTTTGAAGGATTTCTTGAGGCAGAGTCTAGCTCAGTGAGATAGAAAGCAGCCTTGGCTGCTCTGACCAACTTGGTGCACTTATTGCGTGCCCTCCTAAACTGACACTAATCCAAGTCATTCTTCCTTCTGCATGCTTTTTTCCAAAGCGTATCCCTATCTAGCATGGAAGCTTTGAGTTCTGGTGAAAACCAACAGCAAGTGTTGCTCCTTACACGTACCATTACCATGGGAGCATGCCTGTTTAAGGCTGCAGTTAGTATTTCGTGAAAGATAGTATATGCCTCATTAACCGTTTTGGCCGCCATGGGTATAATTTTTGGAAACAGAAGCAGGCTCATTCAGAGCATCTGCGTCTCTCGAATCTGCTTCAGTAATGCCCACCATGGATATAATTTTTGAAAACAGTAGCAAGTTAAATCAGAACAGCTGCACCTGTCACATTTGCTTCATCAGTGCCCGCCATGGTTATCATTTTTGGAAACACAGCAGTAGGCTTAGTCAGAGCAACTGTGTCTTTCATACTTGCCTGAGCTATGCCCGTCATGGATATAATTTTGGGAAACAGCAGCAGGCTTGCTAAGACCAGCTGTGCCTCTTGGCCCTGCCTCAGCAATGCCCACCACGGGTATAACTTTTTAAAAACAGCAGCAGGCTCGCTCATAGAAGCTGCACTTTTTGTACGTGCCTCAGCAATGCCCGCCATGGGTATAATTTTTGGAAACATCAGCAGGCATAGTCAGACAAACGGTGCCTCTCATACCTGTCTGAGCAATGCCCACCATGGGTATAATTTTGGGAAACAACAGCTGACTCAATCAGAGCAGCTGCATCTCTTGCACCTACCTCATCAATCATAGAATTATAAAATCGTGCCGGCAGAAAAAGACCATTCGGTCCATCGAGTCTGCCCGAGATAGCCCCCTCACCTCCCCTTTACCTTCCTCCCCTCTGTCCTCTCTTCCCACCCCTTGCTAGCCCCATGTAGTTATCCCATGCTCTTTTGAATTTCTCCACTGTATCCACCTCCACCACCCACTCCTGCAACCTGTTCCGTGGTTGTACAACCCTCTCTGAGAAACAACTTCCCCTCACGTCCCCCTTAAATCTGCCCCCCTCCAGCTTTTATGTATGATCTCTGGTGGTTTTGTTTTGGCTCAGTCTGAAGAAGCTGTCTCCCTTAACCTTATTTATTCCTTTCATGTACTTGAAAGTTTCTACCATGTCCCCCCTCTCCCATCTCATTTCCAGCATGTAAAGACCAAGCTCTTCCAGCCTGTCCCCATATGGTCTCCCCTGCATCCCCTGGATCCTCTTGGTCGCTCTTCTCTTTACCCTTTCCAGCTTATCCTTGTCACCCTGCAAATGGGGCTTCCTGAACTGAGCCTCAAACTCCAGCTGCGGTCTGACCAATGTTTTATATAGTGGCATGATCACCTCCCTCCTCCTACTAGTGAAGCCTCTCCCAATGCATGCCAACACTCTTGTTACTTTCCCAGCTGCTCGTTCAAACTGATTCCTAGTCTTTGATGTGTCTGTGATCCAAATCACCAGGTACTGTTCTTGTTCTATGACCTGCAGTGATTCCTCCCCCCGAGGCAGTAAGTGGCCCTTGGGTTATTCCGTCCTATGTGCATTATTTTGCACTTTTTTGCATTAAATTGCAATTGCCACTTTTCTGCCCACTCCTCCAGCCTGGATAGATGCTGCCTTATCCCCCCCCCCAGGTGACTGCCATAGGTGTAATTTTTGGAAACAGCAGCAGGCACAGTCAGAGCAGCTGTGCCTTTTGCACCTGCCCGAGCTATGCCCGCTCATTCAGAGCAGCTGCACCTCTCACATCTGCTGCATCAATGCCCACCATGGGTATTACTTTTTGGGAACAGCAGCAGGTTCACTCAGAGCACCTGCACCTCTTGTACCTGCCTCAGCAATGCCTGCCAAGGGTATAATTTTTGGAAACTGATGCAGGCTCAGTCAGACCAGTTGCGCATCTCATACCTGCCTGAGCAATGCCTGCCATTTGTGTAATTTTTGGAAACAGCAGTAGGCTGAATTAGAGCAGCAGCACCTGTTGTACCTGCCTCAGCAATGCCAGCCATGAGTATAATTTTTGGAAACAGCAGCAGGCTTAATCAGAGCAGCTGTTCATACCTGCATTAGCAATGCCCACCATGGGTATAATTCTTGGAAACAGCAGCAGACTCATACAGAGCAGCTGTGCTTTTCATACCTGCCTTAGCAATGGGTATAATTTTTGGAAACAGCAGCAGGCCCATACAGAGCTGCTGCACCTCTGGGATCTGCCTCATCAATGCCCGCCATGGGCATAATTTTTGGAAACAGCAGCAGGCTCAATCAGAGCAGCTGTGCCTTTCATACCTGCCTTAGCAATGGGTATACTTTTTGGAAACAGCAGCAGGCCCATACAGAGCAGCTGCACCTCTGGGATCTGCCTCATCAATGCCCACCATGAGCATAATTTCTGAAAAAGCAGCAGGATTGCTAAGCACAGCTACACCTCTTGGACCTGCCTTAGCAATGCCCACCATGGGTATATCTTTTTGGAAACTGCAGAGGTTCACTCAGAGTACCTGAACCTCTTGTACCTACCTCAGCAATGCCCACCATGGGTATTACTTTTTGGGAACAGCAGCAGGTTCACTTAGAGTACCTGCACCTCTTGTACCTGCCTCAGCAATACCCACCATGGGCATAATTTCTGGAAACAGCAACAGGCTCAATCAGAGCAGCTGCATGTCTCATACCTGCCTCATAAATGACAGGGCTTGAGGAACCTAACAAACAGTGTAATAGTATACAGCCTACAGTTAAAAAAAGTCTTTCACATTTTGTTATGGTCAGGGTAGAGTAGTAGGATAGTAGAATCAGGTAGTACATACCCGACCCGAACCAAATACCCATTTTTCATTTGGGTATTTTTAGGGTAATTTGGATAGTCTACAGGTATCCACAGGTACCATTTCAGGTCAGGTATTTCAGTACCCTCCCATACTGAATTCCTAATTAGTGATTGTAGTTGTTATTAGTTTTTTCTGTCTTATGCTATGCTCACTTGCAGTTCATAAATTCGTTTGGAGAGTTAATGGCACTGTTATTGTTTTTAATGTGTGCTCTTGTTCTCAATAAAAAAGTTAACGTTAAAAAAGATATACTACTTCTGGGGAGGCAGTCCCTACCAACCCCCTCCCTCCTCTACCCACTCCAACAACTGTGCAATTACTGCTTCTGACTGATGTTATTTTCCTCTGTACTTAAGTTCAAGAGATAAAAAATTACTGCAGGGCTGAATCCTGCCCTAATTCCGTACCCCAAAAAATTGCCTAATTTTATTTTATTTCCTTGCCACGTGAGGAACAAGCTCCGTGCTGCTCAGCTCTTACATACTGCCTGCCACAAATTCTGCTCACCTCGGACCCTTCTGCACTGATGTGAGGGGTTTATAAACCCACAGAAGGTGGTTAATTCTGCTCCAATCAAAGCAGACAGCCACAGGGTAAAAGTGAGCATTCAGACAGCATGACTGATTGGACTGTCACTTGTGCAGTCACATATCTACCCTGACTTTCAGGCTAGGTTGGCAGGTGGTGGGGTGGAGCCAGAGGACTGAAGACAGAGAAGATGAGATTCACTGAGAGAGATGTGGGAGAGAACGACTGGAGGAAGGAGTTCAGAGCACACACTTACAATAGGAACAGAGGATGGACCCACCTTCAGGTACATCCTCACTCTCACTGCTGCCTACAGCTGTGCTGTCAGTCTCAATGACTGGCATTCCATTGTTTCATTTGCTAGCTGGTCACTGTGATCAGTTTGCCCCCCCCCCCAACAACAGAATTACCACTGCTGCAGTGTCATATCTCTCCATCTAACACTGATCATCAGCTGTTGCTAGAGGAAATTTAGGGTCAGGGGCCTTTTTGGGTTTTGACGGCGAAACCCAGTTTGGAGGCTTAATTCTGATCACTGGCAAACCTGACTGGCCTAAATGTTTGGTCCGACCCAGTGCCTGGCCCTAATGTGTATACATGACCTAGATTCCCAATTCGATAAGGAAAATTCCAGTACCACCAATCAGACTTTTAACGAAATCCGACTATTTTCATTTTTGGAAAATGAAGGGTTTGCGTGAACAGCAATAGTCTGATTCAGAAAGCTCAAATTCATGAAATCCTTTTTAAATCAGAAAAGTGTCCATATTTACCAAAGGAGAAACCTACTATCACCCACTTGCTGAAAATCCACCTCAGTTAGGGGTGTTTTTGTTATTGTTGTTGTTTTGTTTGTTAAATGTTGAAACAGCAGAAGATTTTGTGTTAGGGAAGGAGCTGGGTTCTGTGTGTTTTCCAAATTACATTTAACAAAGAATTTTACTTACAAAAATATGGTACTGCTACAGGGTCGGCATTCATCCCCTAATATGCAAATTTAGTTATGGATCTTTGGGAAAAGAAATTCATGTATGGTGATGTCACCAATACATTTCTGGACCACATTTTTATGCGGTACAGATTTACTGATGATATAGTCATGATCTGGAGTGGGAAGAGAGAACTAATTAATAGTTTCATGGAATACATCAATTGTAACAGTTTTAACTTACAATTCTTACATGAAACAGACAGCAAAACAATCATATTTTTCAGCCAACAACTGATCGGTGAACCAGGTAAAACAGTACAAACTGCTGGATACAGAATGGAAACAGCCTGCAATTCAGCATTACATGCTAGAAATGCACACCCCTAATACCTCATCTCTTCCATGTTGCATGGGGAATTGTTAGTTTCAGATGCAACTGCACGAATACAGAAACCTTTTGACAACAAACAAATGATATGCTCATAAGATTTCAAAGACGAGGCTATGATGAAAGCACTCTGCAGAAGGCGCTCACAGGAGTTCTGGATATTAACAGGGAGGAATTATTTAATAAAAAAAAAATTGAAACAACAAAACAAGAGACACAAACATACCCCTGTGGTAGCATTCATCATAGAACTTAACCCACTAGCAGGCCAACTGGGAAATTTGGTGCGCAAACTATTGTCAATATTGCTTACTGACCCTATTTAAAACAAGCATTTGTCAATGCCGAATGTTGTCGCGCTGGTATTGGCATTGGCAGTGCCAGAGCTAGAGACGCATAATAGGTATGGCAGTGAAGTATTAAAGTGACGCCAACCCCACCCCCACCCTGTAGAGAGCGGCAGGTATTGGGGTGTGCCTTTGGGTCATCAGCTATAATGCTCATGCCATTGTACCTCACCCTACCCTGTAGACACTGACAAGTGTCAGGATGTGCTTTTGGGTCTTTGGGCATTATACTTACCCCATTCCATAAGGAAATACACTGATGAGGGTGCAGTATAGGAGCATGGGGTGAACTTTGTGGCCGAACAGTGTAAGGCACACCACGATGCCTGTCAGTGGCTGCAGGGTGGGGGGTGGAATGGCAGGAGCATTACATCCGTTGATCCCAAGTCACACCCCTGAAGCCTGTCAGTCTGTACCAGGTGGGGTGCTACTGTAGGCGTGTGGTGGTAGTTTCACTCCACATTTTCAACATGGGCTGCTTGCCAGGCCACCTAGGTGGTTTTGCACAGTGGCTGTGCCATTTGGCGACAGAGGGATGAAAACACATTTTTGGGCAGAATGTGAAGAATGACAACCTTGTTCATGAGGAGGTGTAAAAAAATGGCAACTTTAAGAATCTGGAGTGACAATATGATATATTGGTGAAGCAATGAGAATGCATACAAACTGCGCCACACACGTCCGTAACCCAATTATTTTTGGGAGTTTGTTAGCCACATTTGTAACATAGGCATTTTGGGACCTCCCCGTATGAACAGTGGCACTGCGATTCTGTTAATCTGTCCCAAAAGTTGATTTCCCACAGCGACCATGCCACTGTGTGAAACAGGTGTGGGAACACATTTTGGGCAGGATATGAAAAATGACAGCTCCTCTGTTCATAAGGAGGTGTGAAAAAATGCCAGTGTTGAAAATCTGGCATGGAAATATTGTAAATTTGCGAAGTTACAAGGGTGCATGGAAACTGCACAACACACGTTTGCAACACAGTCATTTTATGGACTTTCGGCACCAAATTTTCAACATATGCATTTTAGGACCTCTGCTCATGAACAGTGTCACCGTCATTTCCTCAAACTGTCCTGAAAAGTAATTTCACACAACGACCACTCTAGTCAGCGTCGGACGTGTGAAAATGCATTTTGGCCAGGATATGTAAAATGACAGCTGTACTGTTCATCAGGAGGTGTGGAAAAATGAAATTTTGAAAATCTGGAGTGAAAATATTATAAATTCATGAAGTTACGAGCGTGCGTGAAAACAGCGCAATTCACATTCGTAAAACAGCCATTTTTTTTGATTTTTCCCACCAAATTTCTAACATAGGCTTTTTGAAAGCTCCCCTCATAAACAGTGGCAATGTTGTTTCGTTAATCGGTCCCGAAAGGTGATTCTGCACAGTGACCGTGAAATCACCTTTTGGGGCTGAGTAACACCATGACAGTGCCAGAATTTATGAGGAGGGGTCTCAAAATTCCCAAGTTGAAAATTTGGTGCCAAAATTCCAAAACATGCCTGAGATATGCATCAAAGTTGAAAAGACCCTATTTATTCCATTATACAGCTTACTGGCATTTCCTCAGTTCGCGGTCGGCTTTGAAGAGTGCAGACGTGTTCCCAGTCCACCGAAGACCATCACACCAGAGTCCAAAGGTAAGTATGAGGTGAGGGGGGTGTGGGGAGGCAGGGTGCACAGTGGGTGAGCAGGGTTGTGGGAGGGGCAGGGAGACCTCGAGGGACCATTTTCTTTTTACAGGTAAAAAATGGGAGATGGTTTTCTTTGCAGGGGCTTTGTACGCTGGGTGGAGCTCCCAGCATGCCACGAAGTGTTTGTGGGGGATGATGTAGCCGACAGGATTGGGCACCTCTGTCGGCACACAATGAAAGCGGGGGGGGGCAAGAGCCGAGGGGGATTGGGCACCCTTCTTGGCACATAACAAATGGGGGGGGATGAATTATGCCGGCTGGGAGTGGGATCCCCTGTCAGCACATACATTAAGGCAGGTCATGCTGACAGGGGGATGGGGTACCCCCGAAGTTGACAGTATGACAGACAGTGTGCCACCTTGTTCATTTTTTCACCACCAGGGAAAGCACGTCAGGAGGTCCGCTGCATATAACGAGCTTAGCTCGCATTGCAGCGGACCTTTCAATTGATCTCATGGCCACCTTAAGTATGCACAGTGTGGCGCCGTCACACAGGCTGATTGGGGAATGAGGGACACACCTACTGATGCATGCCCTACAGTCGCTCAACAGTGACTTCACCTCCAAATCTGCACTGTTGCAAGATGTTTGCTGCGCAAGCATGCCAACATAAAAACAAACATCACTCCAAAATCAAGGGTGACTTTCAGCATGGGTAGACCATTGATGACAGATTAGTAAATAGCCATTGCGTGGCTACAGAGAAGGGGAGAGAAGGAATGAATTGGCTTATAAAAAAGTCAGAAGGATTCTTCAAATATGGAAGGTGTTGTACTTGCAAGTATTCCAGGCAACAAATACATGAATCATCCCTGAACGTAGACATAAAAAAATGTATTACTGGCACAGCTCCAGATGTTATGTAAGCAATAACCCACAATAGGGTATGGTGTTACTGGAGATTAATCAAAACCCCGGTTGTGCTGTGAGACACGAGGCCACAGGCCGAATGTCCTCACAGCACCCGGGGTGTTGATTAATTCCCAATAACCCCATACCCTAGAGCAGGTTATTGTTTACTTATAACATGGGTTATGTTTAAAAACAAAAGACAGAAAAGTGTTTTTTCCCTGCTTGACTAGATAAAAAATGCGCCTATCCTGCTGACTAAAAAAGTAGCCCCCATACTGATACATATGTAATGTAGTGTATGAAATGCCACAAATACAGTCCTGAATTAATTCCTGACATCAGTATGTTCCTACAATACATAATACATGACTTACTGGGCTGTGAACTTGCCTGCTTTGTAACTGACACTGCAGCACTCTCACTTTCTCCCTGTGTGTGTCTCTCTCTGTCATGCTGTCACACTTTCAGGATCGCTGGGAGAAGAGTGAAATAAGCAAGGGGGTCCGACTATGTTGCTTCACTTCAGAGACACATCTCACTCTCCTTTTGCTATGTTACCTCTGCAGAGTGAGTCGCTGGGAGTTGACAGAGGTACAGCACAGGGGAACACCGATCATTACAACCATGCTGCAGCTTGCTGTCCTGGTTCTCACTAGTTACTGACTGCATGCTACATGGAGACAGAGAGAGAGAAAGAGAGAGAGAGAGAAAGAGAGAAGAGACTGCAGGATTTGTGATGGAAATATCCCAAGATGTCTCTCACTCTCTCTCTCTCTCTCTCTCTCTCTCTCTCACTGTCACACCTCCACTCCACCCAGTACCTGATGGGTGCACTTCTGTTAGATGCCAACCTTGGATGACAGCTGACCCGCCTGTACCTGGTCCTACTGTCGGGGGAGGGGGGACAATAACACACTTCCCGATCACAGAGAGAGAAAAGGAATTCTGTTCTGCATGACTCTCTCTCTCTCTCTCTCTCTCTCTCTATCATTCTGTGTCATGCACAGCCAGGGATCCACCGCATTTAGCACAAGTTGGTGGAGAGTCACAGACTACAGAATGCAGCACAGCAACCTATCAGTCTTGCTTCTCAGGGTTGGTCACTGTGTGATCTCAGTCGCTGGATCTTCCTCCATAAGACAAAGTCTAATGGGCTTCCTTGCAGTTTCACTGACTGTTGTTGCACTGTCTCACTCACAGATCTGTGCTGCCTTTCTCGATCTCACTCAGTACCATGTGTGGCAGCTCGCACTGTAGGGCAGGGGAAACAGAAAAACAATGAAGCAATAGTGAAGCTACAGTAACTCCAACTAACTGTCTCTCTCAGTGATGTTGTATGGGTGGGGGTGGGGGGCCAACAACCTTGAACTGTCACACCTGCCAGCTACATATGTTCAGTTATAACATGCCTTGGGGAAAACAAGCAATGCAATACTGGAATTCATACACTGATCAGGCAAAGGACATATGCTGTACTCCTGATCACTAACTCAGGATTTGACATGGCTGCCAGCAAACCTTGCTTTGCTCTAAAGAGAAGGAGGCCCGGCGCTGCATCTCCAGAGTTTCTTCACAGAACCGTGGCTTAATGCTAACTTAATCCATGGGCATGCAGATCGACTCCACCAATTGCATTGCTCATTTTCTACAACCCATGTTCTTGCAGCTTATGTTACATTGGGCAACAGGTTAAAATCCAGACACAGGAACACATCAGGACTGTAAATAATGGCAACCAGGCAATTGCCCTAAGAACCTATTTTATAGTAAAATATTACTCAAAACCAGATTGTTTGAAATATATGACTCTGGAATATGTTCCAAGACACTTTGACATGGAAACAGATTATGAACACTTCTCCTGTGACCTGGACTATCTTGTAACTGTTTGAAGCTCTCACTGGGACCATTGAGTTTGTCTTCTGCCAAGGACACTCGCCTCAGCTCCCCCTGCCTGGACTGGTACATTGTCTGTGTTTTCACTCATCCCCAGCAGTGCTTTCCATCTACGAGCCCAGTGAGAGTGGTAGCTTTGTATTTTGTGACTGCAACCAGTAAGAGCTGTCTATTTAAATCTTAATTGGCTTTCCACTCATGAGAGGAGTGGTATACCCAGTTTGACTGAACCTGCCTTTTGTGGAAACTATTTCCTGAACATTGCGTGAACTCAGTTTTACATCGTTGCTGGAAGTCAGCAGTTTGAGTGCTCCATATTTTCCATCTTGAAACTTGAGGTTGGTTCCCTGGCTCATTTTGCAAGCTCCAGACTGACTGCTGACTTTTTTTCAGTTTTTGGCCTATATATTGCCTGTACTGTATTTATTGTGACTGTTCCTCCTGTTGGAGACAACCTATCATTATCACAACACTTCGCACTTCATACTTTACTGAAATTCTCCTGTTTGCTGTTTTTGCTTGGTCAGGATTTTATTGGGGTGGATTTTGGGGGGGAGGGGATTGTGTGTTGGGTGGTAGTGCTCTTGAGGAAAGGAGTGAGTGTTAGTTTTGTTGTTGTGTGTATGCGTGGAGGTGTGTGTGTGGAATAGTGTATGTATTAGGTGTGTGGGTGTGAGTGGTCAGATAATTACTGCTTCTATAATTGAGGGATTGGATTTTGGCGTATCGTAGGTAGGCTCCTTTGGTTTATCTGGGATGTGCAAGGGACTGGGGCAGGCACTAATAGCCTACGAGTCATCCCTGCTAAGCGAACTTTGGCCCTTAACTGACCACCCTATATCAGCAATGACAGCAAGGCGCTGTCACGAGGTCGGGATTCAGAGGATCAGGAATGGTCAACTGTGGCAGGGTGCTGTAGGCTTGACAGAGGTGAGTGAGATGGGGTGGTTAGGTGCAGGAGATGCCCTGGGATTAGATGGGACCAGGAGAGAGGCCAGACATGTTTGGTTTCCATCCCCAGGGGACCCACCAGACTGAGTGGGCAGGTAGCCAGAGGGGCTGCACACCTACCAGTCCCCTTAGGCTTAGGGCAGTGCTTTGCAATGCCAGATCAATCAGAAACAAGACCGCAATAACAGCGGACTTGATTTCTACGGTCGATCTGCATTATGGAGACCTGGGTGGGTGATGAAGCCGGGCTACTTTTGGAGGCAGCCCCCCAGGTGCTCTGTGGTGCACTGCCCTGGGGTGGAATGCAGGGGCAGGGGAGTGGCCCTCTGTTTTAGATCTGAACTGGGATTCACTGTGCACCCAGTGGGAACTACCAGGTCCTTTGAAAGTCTGGTGGTGTGTGGGGGTCCAGGTGCAGGCTGCAGTGTCCTCCTTATTTACCACCCCTTGGGGTGGGGCAAGATTTCCTGCAGGAGGTGGTGGATCTCATTATTGGTGAAGTGTTGGAGTGCCCCAGATGTTTGGTGCTGGGGGACTTCGACACTAGGTCCGATGACAAATCCTCTAGGTTTGGCTTCAACTTCCTCTAGATGATGTCGTCTCTGGACCTGACTCAAGAGGTTACTTTTGTAACTCATCACGGCGGCCACATGCTGGACCTGGTGTTCTCACTGGGGCTTGATGTAATTAACCTCAAGATTGATCAGGTCATTTGGTCTGATCACTGCACGATGAGGTTCTTGTTCGGGCGCTCCCCAAGAGCCATCCCACTGTTGAGATGGTCAGCTACTGCCCTTTAAGGGAAATGTCACCTGAGGGTTTTCTGGTGGTGGCTGACCTATCTAGTGTAGATGTTACATGTGCAAACGGCATGAGTGAGGCGGTTGCCACTTATAAAAGGGTGATGTCCACAGTACTTAGTGCACTCGCACCTGTCCATGTATGACTCAAATCCTCTCACTTGAGGTCACCTTGGTTTGATGGAGAGCTCAAGGTGATGAAGATTAGGGGTCAGAAGTTAGAGCATTGCTGGCAGAAGACCAGGCTAGAAGAGGACAAACTGGCCTTGCTACCCACTATGGTGAGTACCAGGGGGCAATCAACCATAAGAAAGCAGAGTTCATGTCCAGGGAGATTGCTGCAGAGAAGAACTGACCAACTGTGCTTCTTCAGACTGTAGATAGGCTGTTATATCTGGTCTGTCTACAGTGGAAAAAAAGCTTTTTCTGTCACTTTGTGTGACGAGTTTGCTCAGTTCTTCACTGACAAAGTGTCCTCTATCCAGCAGGGAATCCCATCAGTGAGTCGTATAACGTCTCGCAGTGAACACCTTGGATGTGGCATAGGCACTCCACCTGTCCTGGAGGAGTTTAAACCAGTGGAGGTAGTCAAGGTCATTGAGGTTGCTTTGAAGCTGAAGCCAAATATTGTAAACTGGACCACTTACAACATGTTTCTTAATGAGATGCATTGGTTCCGTTGGCCCGGTGTTAACCTTGATTGTCCGGTGCTCATTGTTGGAGGGGGTTTATCTGAAATCCTTGAAGGAAGCTCTGGTGAGACCCTTTCTGAAGAAACCATCGCTCAACCCGGACATCTTGACAAATTACCGACCCCATCTCCAACCTTTCATTTCTGGGAAAGATTGTTGAGAAGATTGTGGTGCAACAGCTTGAAGAGCACCTAGTGACCTTTGACATCTATGAGCCACTCCAGTCTGGTTTCCATGCCAGGCACAGCACCGAAACAGTATTAGTTCAGGTGCATAATGACCTCCTTTGGGTGAGGGACAGAGGTGACGGATCCGTTCTTGTTCTCCTCGATCTCTCCTCAGCTTTTGACACTGTAGACCACTCTGTACTGCTTGATTGTCTCAGAGAGTACTGTGGGCCTGCTGGCACTGTCATCAGCTGGTTTGAGTCCTATCTCACTGATAGGAAGCAACGGGCAGTGATGGGGTATTTCTCCTCCTTCACAAACCTCCTGTCATGTGGTGTGCCTCAGGGATCGATCTTGTTACCAATGCTGTTTGCAGTGTACATGCTGCCCCTAGGTGAGCTCATTAGGAAGTACAATGTGGGTTTTCACTGCTATGTAGATGATACCCAATTGTATTTGTCCTTTGCCCCTGGAACATCCAACACTGTGGAAGTGCTAAACATCTGCCTGACTGAGATCAATGAGTGAATGTCCTCCAGCTGGTTGTGACTGAACCCTGTTAACATGGAGGTTCTGGTAGTGGAACTAGGCCAAAGGTGTGATAGGATGGCCTCTGGTGTGGCAACTTGTCTTTTAGTGGGGCCTACACCATTGATGGCTTCCTCTAGGGTGTGGGATCTTGGCGTGTTCCTGGACAATGGATTGACATTTGAATTTCAGGTGTCATCAGTTGTCCAAAGTGGGTTTTACCACCTGAGGAATATCCCCAGGATCAAACTCCTAGTTCCACCTGAGGACCTTCCTACTCTGGTTCATGCCTTTGTAACATCCAGGCTTGATTATTGTAATGTCCTTTACTTCAGGGTCCTGGGAGGTACCCTCCACCAACTGCAGCTAGTGCAAAATGCAGCTGCCAGGTTGCTCACAGGCCTTTTGAGGTTCTGTCATGTAACTCTGGTGCTGCATGAACTGCACTGGCTGCCGGTGAGGTGCAGGGTTATCTTCAAGGTGGGCTTGCTCACCTTCAAGGCCCTACATGGACTAGGCCCTGGCTATCTGTCTGATCTCCCAACACCTACCGCCCCAGTTCGCTCCCTCCGTTCCTCCTCTAGGGGCCTCCTGGCAATTCCCAGCATGAGATTAAAAACTACCAGCGACAGAGCATTCAGTGTCACCAGACCCATCCTGTGGAATTCACTTCATCCTGCCACAGGGAGGCCCCTTCAGTTGAGGTATTTAAGAGCTGTCTCAAGTCCCATCTTTTCTCTCTGGCCTTCCCAGACATAAATATTTAACCTGATATAATAAGGGTTATTGAAATGGTTACTGAACTTATTTATCTGAAATATTTTTATCAGTTTTTATCACTGTTTTAATATCTATTCTGCATGTCATTTTTTTACTCACTTACCTGTTTTTTTGTAAAGTGTCAGAGCCCCTCAGAATGGGTGCCATAGAAATAAACTTTGCCTTGCCTTTGCCAAAGAGAGAATAAATGGATTGTAACCTTAAATACTGCCCACTCACATGGTCAGAATGAAGAAGTTGACGTTATACCATTTTTATGTTGCTTGCACGCATGTGCAAGAAACATAGTGCCATCATCCGAGTTTTCGGAGGTGTGTCAGCCCGTCTTCCAATGCAGTCAGTGTGTTTGCAGGTGCGGCCCCAGTTCCCCAATCACTGCTGCAGCTGTCAATGACAAGCTGAAAATGCAGTGGCATACAGTTGAAAGTGAGGGCACTGCTTGAGTGAGCAGAGCTCTCCCCCACACACGCGCCCGCACTGCATGCTCATGCACCTTCCCCTCACTGTGCGCCGGCGGTGGTGCCCAATCCACGTCAGGCTCCGCCCCAAACCATCAAGGTGCCACGCTGGGAGCCCACCCCAGTGTGGCAACCATGTTATGGCCGACGGGGTGCCCAATCCCCCGCCGGCTCCACTGTCTCTCCCCCCCATGCTGTCACTGACGGGGGTGCCCAATCCCCCGTCGGCTTCACTGTCTCCCTTCCCCCAGTACAGGGTGCCATGCTGGGAGCCCACCCCAGCATGGCAACAGATGCCATGGCTGACGGGGGTGCCCAATCTCCCGTTGGCTCCACGCCCTCCCCACCCCAGCCATCCTTCTGCCATGCTGGGAGCCCACCCCAGTGTGGCAAACGTCCCACGTCGTCATTTTAAAAAAAAAACCCTGAAAGTCAAAAACTGTCCCTCAGTGCTTCTCCCTGCCCCCCACAACCCGCACTCCACCCACTGTGCACCCTGCCTCCTCATTACCCCCTCACCCCATACTTACCTCCGGAGTCTGGCTGGCGATCTTCGTGGGACCGGGAACACGCCTGCACTCTTCAATGCCGACCGCGAACTGAGGAAATGCCAGTAAGCTGTATAATGAGATAGATAGGGTTTTTTCAATGTTGTTGCATATCTCAAGCATTTTTTGGAATTTTTGCACCAAATTTTCAACATGGGGTTTTTGGGACCCCTCCTCATGAATTCTTGCACTGTCGTGGCGTTACTCAGGCTCAAAGGGTGATTTCGCAGCTGCTGCATGAAATCACCTTTCCAGAATGATTAACAAAACGACACTGCCAGTGTTCATAAGGTGGGTTCTCAAAAAGCATATTTTGAAAATCTGGTGGAAAAATTCCTAAAAATTACTGTTTTACGAGCGTGCGTTGCACAGTTCCTACATACGCTCGTAAGTTTGTGAAATTTCAATATTTTCACTCCAGATTTTCAACATTGCCATTTTACTACACCTCCTTATGAGCAGTACAGCTGTCATTTTTCACATCTCACCGAAAATGTGTTTCCGCCCACATAGCGCACAATGGCGCAGTTGGTGTGCGAAATCAATGTATGGGACATATTAAGAAAATCACAGTGACACTGTTCATGAGCAGAGGTCTTAAAATGGCTATGTTGAAACTTTGGTGCAAAAATTCCTAAAAATGACTGTTTTACAAGCGTGCATTGCACAGTTCTTACACACGCTCGTAAGTTCGCGAATTTTCAATATTTGCACTCCAATGACTTCAAAATTCCTAAACAGCACATAGAAGCAAGCAACATTCGGCATTGACAAATGCTTGTTGTGAATCTGTTTATGCTGCTTAACTGTACAGTTCTTTGCTGGAACTAGAGTTCTGTGTTACGGATTTTAACGCTAACCTTTTTCTTCTGTTTTTCTCCTACAGTTTCTTACAGACATTGCTGGAATAAAACACTGGAGTAGATGTGATTGCCTTATGACATCACAGCCCAAACCCCTATCAAACACATTAAGCTCTCACATATTACCCAACATGGAGATCCTCAGTGCATCCCATTCGGGGTCTTGAATTTAACTAAGTAGTAATGAGTACTTATTCACGTTCACCATTGTGTTACTTTCTGTTTCTGCACTCCCATATAGACCTGCTCTTCTTTGCAACCCTTCTTCTCCTTTCTCCCACCCCCCCCCGCCTCATTCTTTAAGTAATGAATTATAGCAGCATTGGCTATCTCTGCTGGGCTTCCACTAGTTTCTGACTTTTTACCATTAAAAAAGCCTAAGAAGCATGCACCCTAAATGAGGTCCATAGAAAGTACCATAAATAGAATTGAGACTGATGAAAAATGACCTTTGACCTCCAGTTTTGAGTACAGTCTTTATCCTTTCTCAAGGGTACATTTTTCTATATTTTCTTAAAATGTTGAAATTCTGATATGTTTTTTAAACTGTGGATGAAAAAAACAGGTGGAACAGAGAAAATCTCTACTCAGATTTTCTGTGATATGATTAATCAGTGGCAGTAGCTCAGCAGGTAGTGCACTTGCATCTGAGGCTGGAAGATCAAAATGTTGTGGGTTCTAACCCCACACCAGGCAGCTGGGGTAAATCCCAATACTGATACTGTAGTGCATCATGAGGTACTGTCTTTCGCATGAGACATTAAAGCCAAGGTCTTGTCTGATGGTTGTTCAGGTGGACATTAAAGATCCCAAGTCACTTCTTGAAGGGAATTTTTTATTAATAAAATCAAATACATTCTTAGCACATGAAAATCATAAACAAGTATACAGTAAAGTAAAGATAACATAAACAGTTGTAATATACATCCCAGAGAACCTCTCTGTTCCTTTCCGTAGGAGTCTTAAATTAAAAGAAAAGCACAGAACAATCATGTACAGTATTGAAAGGTTTCCTCCTATAACTAAAAAAAAAAACTACCAAAAAAAGGAAAGAAAAAAAGAACTAGAGAAAACTATCCAGGTATTACCTTATACCAAAACTTTAAATAACCCTCCCCCCGCAAAAAAAACAAAAAACCTTGAGTTCATTTAGTTATTAGACATATATATATACACAAGTTTATCAGTCATTCATATTTTTCAAAGAATGGGAAACCATAACTGGACTTTAGCTCTGGGATGCAATTCTTTAAAAGCAGTTTCATATTAATTACTAAAAGAAACATAAGACATCTGACTTTGCTGGAAAATCAGCTGGCTTCTTGCTTTCCAAAGATAGAACTTTAGAACTGCAAATACAAAAATTAAGGTAGTATCAAGTCCACTATGCATGAGGTTTAAATAATCTCCTAATACAATATTATCATACGTTATAGTGGTTAACCATGGCAATCTCCATTTCCAAGCTAAATATACCCATAACTGTTTGGTGTAAGGACACTGTAACAGAAAATGTTCCATAGTCTCTGTCTGATCTATACATTCAGAGTAAGGGCAAATTCTTTCGTCCATTGCTTTGTGTTTGCTATTACCATGAACTCCTAATCTCCCATGCAAACACAGAAACATAGAAACATAGACTTTGATGGCAGATAAGGACCGCTTGTCCCACCTAGTCTGCCCATTTCCCTACCTAGAGGATAAACTGCAGATCCTATTTAACCAACAGCCTATTTCTTCCTACCCCCCACAAAAATTGCCTTATGTCTGTCCCATGCATTCTTGAATTCTCCCACAGTTTTAGACCCCACAACCTCCTCAGGAAGGCTGTTCCATGCATCCACCACCCTCTCTGTGAAAAAATACTTCCTCACATTGCCCTTGAGCCATCCCCCCCTCTATCTTCAAATTGTGTCCCCTTGTTCTTGCACATCTCTTTTTCTGAAAGATGCTACCCTCTTGGACTTTGTTGATTCCACTGAGGTACTTAAATGTTTCTATCATGTCCCCCCTCTCCCTCCTTTCCACAAGGGTATACATAATGAGCTCCTTTAGTCTCTCCTTGTATGGCTTCTCTTGCAGACCCTGCACCATTTTAGTTGCCATCCTCTGAACTGCCTCCATTCTATGTCCTTGCGGAGATGGGGTCTCCAGAACTGGACACAGTACTCCAGATGGGGTCTCAACAACTGTCTGTACATGGGGATAAGAGCTTCCTGTTTTCTGCTGGTGATGCCTCTCCCTATACATCCCAGTAGCCCCCCAGCCCTCCCTACCACCTTCTCGCATTGCTTGCTAACCTTAAGGTCACCTGATATGATTACCCCCAGGTCACTTTCCATTTTTGTTGTTGTTACTACCCCCCCATTGTGTAATCTTTCCCTGGATTTTTGTTTCACAGGTGCATTATTTTGCACTTCTTTGCACTGAATCCAAGCTGCCATACTACTGACCATTCCTCCAGCTTTGCCAAGTCCCTTCTCATCCTTTACACGTCTCCTCGTGTATCAACCCTGTTGCAGATCTTTGTGTCATCTGCAAAGAGGAATACTTTTCCTTCCAGTCCCTCTGCAATGTCACTTATAAAGACATTAAAAAGGACTGGACCCTGTATTGAACCCTGTGGTACCCCACTAGTAACCCCTTTTTCTTCAGAGTGGACTCCATTTACAATTACTTTCTGTGTCCTGTTGTCCAGCCAATGTTTTACCCAGGTTACCACCCTGGGACCCACTTCCAGGCTGGTTAATTTGACTATTAATCTTTTGTGTGTGACTGTTTCAAATGCCTTGCTAAAGTCTAGGTAGACCATGTCCACAGCCCCTCCCTGGTCTACTATTTTGGTCACCCAGTCAAAGAAATCAATTAGATTTATCTGACATGACCTTCCCGCTGTGAACCCATGCTGCCATGGGTCCCATGCCCCACTGGCCTCTAGGTACTCAACATTTCTTTCCTTCAGAAGTGATTCCATCACTTTCCCTACCTCAGAGGTCAAACTGACAGGTCTGTAGTTTCCTGCCTCTGTCTTGGTCCCACTTTTGTGAAAGGGAATCACATCTGCCTTCCTCCAGTCCTCAGCTACCACACCATCCTCCCATGATTTGTTAAAAAGGGTAGTCAGCGGTGTCACTAATTCTCTGTTTAATTCTTTTAGAATTCTGGAGTGAGTTCCATCTGACCCCATTGCTTTGTCCACCTTCAAACATAACCAATCTCCCACATCCTATACGGACTCTGTTCATTAACTGGTTTGTAACTAAATCTGTCTTAGAAGCCTTACAACCTTTAAATTCCAGTGTAGTAGGTCCAATTGTATCTAAAACTTGATGATATAATGCTTTCCTGGATTTATAGAGAATATGATACTTTGTCACACCCCATTTATATAATTTTTGTAAGGAAGGTTTAAAACAAACAAACTGGAACATTCAATCTAGGGTGAAGCTTTAAAAGAGCATCAGTCCATGCTTTGAGAAAAGGAGCCAAATTGCTAAAAAGCCAGGTTTTGACTAACGAGTTTGTATTTTGCACAGCAAGTTCAAGAGATCCAGATCAAAATATTGTATGAAAAAATACTACAGGATTAAGCATGTTTAATCCACCTTTATTTTTTGGTAAATATGTGAGTTCCAGTTTTATCGGATTTAACCAGGACCCCCATAGCATTTGAAAAAATAATCTTAGGAGTTTTTTCTCACATTTTAATGGTAGGAGAAAAACTGAACTAACATACAGTAAACATGGAACAAAAAAATGTTTAATAATATATATCTGTTTGATTTTTGAGAATTTACAGTTTTTACACCTGTTTTCTTTACCCTCACAAATATTTAGACTATCTTCCTAGTTCTTGTGTGCCATATCACCATCCCCAATATATACCCCGAGTATCTTAATAGGATCTATTGATATAGTGATACCTGCTATATTAGGAACTCCTACCTCCATTGTCCCAACCCTTATACCCACACATTTATTCATATTTATTCACTTTTGTGAAGGGGAATCATATCCGCCCTCCTCCAGTCCTTGGGTACTACACCATCCTCCCATGATTTGTTAAAAAGGATAGTCAGTGGTGTCACTAGTTCTCCCCCTTAGTTCTTTTAGAATTCTGGGGTGAAACCTATCAGGCCCCATTGCTTTGTCTACCTTCAGTTTTAGGAGTTCTTTCAGAACCCTTTCTTCTGTGAAAGGACTGGTATCGACCCCCCTATCCAGAGTGCTTCTATTGATTGAATTAGGTACATCCCCCCTTCCTCTTCTTTTGTGAATACTGAGCAGAAGTACTCGTTCAGTTTCCCTGCATTTTCACCGTCCCTCTCTGCCCAACCACCCTCCTGTTTATTCAGCCTCAGTATCCCTCCCTTTGTCTTTCTTCGCTCCCTAATGTACCTATACAAGGTTTTATCCCCCTTCTTAACCAAGTTGGCTATCTTTTCCTCACTTTGGGCCTTTGGTATTCTGACTTCCTTCCCCACTTCTTTCTGCTTTAACTGGTACAGTTCTCTGTACTGCTCCTTCTGTGTTTCCTTATACCTGTACTTCCTAAATGCTATCTTTTTCTCCCTAACCTTCCCCACCACCTCTTTTGAGAACCATAGTGTTTTTTTCTTTCATTTTGATTTATTTGCTTCACACAAAGGCTTGTTGTCTCTGTGATGGCAAGTTTGATGTTTCCCCATTGTTGCTCCACCCCTCCTTATTGCCTGTTTGCTAGTGCTTTTCTGAGGCACGCTCCCATTTTGACAAAGTCAGCCCTCCTGAAGTCCAGTACCCTCACTTTTGTATGGCTTGACTCTGCAGCTGAGTTTATCATGAACCACACTGTTTGGTGGTCACTTGTTCCCAGATGGCTACACACTTCTAGAACTGAGATGCTCTCTCCATCTCCATTTGAGAGTACCAGGTCTAAGATTGCTCCCTCCCAAGTGGATTCCAACACTAGCTGTCTGAGGCATGCCCCATATAGGGTATCGAGAATGGCTCTGCTCTTGGATGTGGCTGCAGTAACAGTGCTCCAGTTAACATCTGGCATATTCAGGTCCCCCATAAACAATATAATTCTAGTATTATTTAAAATATGATGTATCAAAGGATCCAAAGCAAAAATATCATAGTACCATAGTAAAAGCCAGCAGAATAGGCCCCATGGTCTATCGTGTCTGCTTGGAAGGTAGCCCCCTACTGGGAGCTCACTCAATCCAACCCACCCCAGCCCTAGAGGTGGCTCTCCCTGGCCTCAGCTTCACCCTGTACCTGTCCCAACCCTTCTTGAATCCTTCCACTGTGATCTCTTCCACCAGACTCCTGGGCAGTGCGTTCCATGGTTCCACCACCCTCTCTGTGAAGAAGTGTCTCCTGCGCTCCCCCCTGTACTTCCCCTACTCGTGCCCCCTGGGAGTTCCCCCCTTCTTAAGCCTGAACACATCCCTGGCTCCACCCTTATTTACCCTCTTTACATACTTGAAAGTCTCTATCATGTCCCCTCTGTCCCGCCTCTCCTCCAATGCGTACAGATTGAGTTCATCGAATCTCTCTCCTCATAGGTCCTACCCTCCATGCCCTGAATCATCCTGGTCGCCCTCCTCTGGACCCTCTCCAGCAGTGCTATGTCCCTCTTAAGAGGGGGGTCTCCAGAACTGCACACAGTACTCAAGATGCGGCCTAACCAGGGCATTATACAGAGGGAGGATCACCTCCCTCCTCCTGGAGGTAATCCACTTGGTTATGCAGCCCAGTTTCCTGTTTTCTTTTGCTGCAGCAATTTGGCAATTCTCTGAGTTATTCATTTTGATGTGAACCACTATCCCCAAGTCCCTCTTGCCCGATGTGACTTGCAGTATGCCCCCCAGGGTGTATGCATGTCCCGAGTTTCTGACCCCCAGATGCAGCACCCTACATTTCCTTGCATTGAACTTCAACCCCCACTTCCTTGCCCACCCCCCCAGGGTATTCAGATCCCCCTGAAGGGCCTCTCTCCCCTCCTGCCCATCTGCCAGTGCTCCCAGTTTTGAGTCATCTGCAAAGAGATTCAACCTACTCTTAACACCCCACCCTATGTCCGAGACATAGGAATTGAACAGGAATGGCCCCAGGACTGAACCCTGGGGGACCCCACTGATGACCCTCCTGGGGAAGAAGACTATTCTTCCAACCACCACTCACTGTATTCACCCCGTAAGCTAGTTTTCCACCCACCTGAGCAAATGCCCGCCCACCCCATCTGCCCCAGCTTTGTTAGTAGGCCATCGTGGGGTACCAAATCGAATGCCTTACTGAAATCCAGATAGAGGACATCCACCAGCCTATGTCAGTCCAGGGCACCCATCGCCCAGTCATAAAACTCCACCAGGTTAGTCTGGCCTGACCTCCCCAGAACAAAACCATACTGCCTGTCATCCAGATGCCCCAACCTTTCCAGCTGTCCCCCCAGCCTCTCCTTGATAATGCCCTCCATAACCTTGCCTAAAGACAGACGTTAGGCTAATGGGCCTATAATTCCTCATCTCCTCTCTGGACCCCCCATTGTGGATAAGCACCACATGAGCCACCTTCCAATCTTGAGGTACCCACCCTGTCTTCAGGGAGATGTTGAAGAGTGAGGCCAGTGGAGCTGCCAGCACATCCACCAGTTCCTTCAGCACCTTTGGATGCAGCCCATCTGACCCCAGTGCCTTCTCAGTCTTTAGCGACTGGAGGGCCTCTCTTACCCTATCTGCTGTGATTTCATCCTACCATCCCCGCTCTTCATGCATCCTCTTCTCCACTTCTAGATACGACCATCCCCTGCCCTAGTCTCATCCAGTCCTTAAGTCTCCAACTAACCTCTTGGTTCAGTGGGCTCCTCTACCCTCCCATCCAGTTGAAAAGATCCCCCACCTCCCCCAGTAAAGACAGAGGCAAAGTACTCATTTAGCACCTCTGCTTGTTTCCCAGCTTCCCATGCCCATCCCCCCAAGTTCTAATCCTGCTGATCTGTGCCCTCAGTTTTCTTTTCACCCCTATGTATCTATAGAACCTCTTCCCCCCCGAATATCCTGGTCAGGTTAAACTTCTTCTTCGCCTTGGCCCCCCCTTACCACCCTGGTGACCCTCTTAGCTAGGAAATCATACTCTCCCTAGCCCCCCCCTTGAGCGCTTTAAGCGTGCATTGGCAGCCTTTTTCTCCCTCACCACCTCCTGCACCTCCCGGGTCCACCAACATGGCTTACTGGCCCTACATTGCTTGCATCTTACCTTTGCACAGGCCCTTGAAGCCTCCTGCACCCCTTTCTTAATGGTCTCCCACAAGCTACCAGCATCCATATCTGGCTTTATCTCATCCAAGAACCATTTAAGAATCCTTCCTATGCCCTCAAAGTCCACCCTCCTGAAATCTATTATTTCTGTGCTAGTGAACATTTCCTCTCCCCCAGGAACATAAGAAATCAGACTGTGGAATGGTCACTGCCTGCCAATGGTCTGCTCACCTCCAGGCCCCTTATCTGGTCACTATCTGCTAGGACAATGTCCAGGATCCAATCCTGCCTAGTAGGCTCCCCCATATGCTGGACTAGGAAGGCATTCTGGAAGACTTCCATCAACCTCTGCTCCCAGCCACTGAGGATGTCATAGTGCCCCAGTCTGCCTCCGGCATGTTCAGGTCACTCATGATCACCACCCTGCCCTTTCTGAGGCCACAGTGACCCCTGATGTTCTAAGCCGGATCATCCTCCAGTTCCACTTCCATTGTGGGTGGTCTGTACATCACCCCTATTTTTAAAATGTTATCCCCCTTGTTTGTAGGGTTACCCAAATTGCCTCCACATCTCCTTCTGCCTCCTTGATTCCACCAACTACTATGTCATTTTTGACTATTAATGCCACACACCCCCTTCCCACCCCACTATCCTTCCTAAACATTGTATATCCCTCTAAATTTAGGTCCCAATCATGCCTCTGGGTAGCCCATGTCTCAGTAATTGCCGCCAAGTCTTCTGCACCCTCAACTAGCATTGTCTGGAGCTCTGGCACTTTATTACCCATGCTCCTGGCATTGATCAGGACCATCCTCCACCCGACCCCTGACCCTTCTCCAGTCTTCTCAGCCCAGCACAATCCCCTGTCTCTCTTCCCTCCTCAGTTCCCCCTGGTCTTTTAATGCTACCCACAGCCCACTTTGCATAATCTAGTCCTGAACCCTCAAGCTTCCTCACTGGGGCTTTCAGTCTTTCTATTCCTCCCCCCTTTACAAGTTTAAACCCCACCTATCACCAATGAATCCAAAAATGTTTAGTTTAAGGATCTCCCTCCCCTCCAGGTTGAGGTGCAGTCTATCCCTGACATATAGCCCCATGTCTTCCCATGAAACACCCCAGTTCCCCCCTCAATCTATACCCTTCTGACTTGCACCACTCCCTGAGCCACTGGTTAACCCCCCTAGGTTTTTGCTTATTTTCCCCTGCTTGTCCTTGGTACTGGCAGTATCTCTGAAAAGGAGATTGAGCATCCTATAGAGTGGCAAACCCTGGCCGATTCCCTGAATCTTGCCTGTATCTCCAGTTCACTGTTCCCTTCTAAATCATTTGTTCCCAGGTGAACTAGAAAGTATGGGGATCCTCCGCATTCCCTTGCCATTGAGTATAGCTGGAATTTGGCCTTATGTACTGATAGGCCAGGGATACATTTAACCTTGACTGAGCTGCATTTTCCCTCCCCAACCCCCTCCCACTGGATACCTCTAATCATCGAGTCACCCAGCAGAAGCACCTTCACCTCTCCCCCAAATTACTAGCCCATTTGTGCTCTTCCATACTCCTTCTACTGTATGTCCCCCGGATTGCTCCTTGCGCCCCTCACAGTCTGGGTGTCTTTATTTTGTGTGTGCTTTTCCAGGCTTCCTCTTCTGCCTATGTCTCCCAGTTTTCTCCTCTCACCCCCTGCAACTTGGGGCTCACAGGTCTGTATGTGCCCTTCCAGACTTTTTCCTCTGACTATGACCCCCTGCTTGCTCCTCACCCCTTCCAGAGCCTGGGCATCACTAGTTTGATTGTGCCCTTCCAGGTTCCCTCTTCTGTCTCCCGCTCCCAGCTTGCTTCTCACACCCCACACAGCCTGAATATCACTAGTCGCCCCCCTTAACTCTTTTCCGGTTGGTCTGTTGCATTTGACTTTTCCACCCAGGCCTCCTATTCCTGCTTTCCTTCTCCCATCCCTCTCCCCCTCAGGTTCTGCAGTAATGGACCCTTGTGCCCTAGTGCTCTCTACACCCTCCTCTTCTGGAAATTCGAGTCTCAGAGCTGGCCTACACAGAGTGCTCCCCTCCTCACCACACTCCTTGTCTTCTTTTCCCTTCCTCAACTCTGCCCTGTCCTAGGTCCTGGCCTCATCCACCCTGACTCTGTTCTGTGTGTCCCCCTCTGCCTTACCTCCCTCAGACCCGGGTTCCTGCCCCTCCCTGCCCATCTGGTGCCCTGGTCTCATGTTCCCCATGCACTCCCCTCCTTTTGATCAGGCCCCCTCCTATCCCCTGCCCCCTCCGACACCTGACCAATCCCTCCCCATCATCCTGCACCCCCTGACTGCCAGCCTCTTCCACCTCATCATCCAGGTACAGCAGGGTGAAGTGATTTATAAGTGTGATGCCTGCCCCAAGCTCACCCACTCCTGTCCCCTACTCTCCCCCTTCCTTGGCTCTCTCTCTGGGCCACCCCTCCTTTCAGAGTGAAGACAGTACACTGGTATTTTCATGTCTCTCCCCCCTGGAGTGACCATGTGGTCCTAGTCCTCTCAATTCCACCCCTATGCCCTGGGGTATGCCATTTTGTCCTTGCCTATCATCATATGGTTCCTACCCCCCTTCTGTCTCCAACTCACCCCCCTCCCTCCAACTGCTTCCTGATACCCTCAACCTCCTGCCTGAGGTCTGCCAACTGGTAACACGCTGGCATCCCCCAAACCTCCATGTCTAATTCAATATTATGGCTGCCCCACACCCCGTACACCCAATCACCCTCCCGAAGATACTGGCTCTTGTATCATTCAATCCCATCCTCACTGTTAGGTGTGGGCAATATGGGCCCCTCTCTGCAATAAAAGTACCCTTCAATCCTTGTACATTCAATCAATCTACCCTTTTCCCAGCAGTAGCAACCACTGCACTCAACAAAATTCACTTAACCCTGAATAAAGCCTGCAGATTGATTACTGGTGCCCCCAGGCTCACACACACCTGTCAGCTGTATGCTGAGGCTAACCTGCTTACCCTAGATGAACGGCTCCGATACCAAACCTGTCTCCTCACAAAAAAAACCCTACTCGGGCTCTCCCCCCCTGGGGTAACGGCATCCATCCACCAGAGCCCTCCCACTATTGCAACATGGTCTTCCTACAAGACCACTCTAATGGTCCCCAGATCAAGAACCAGCCATTGCCAGAGGTCCTTCTGCTATAGAGCCCCAACCTGGTTTAACTCTCTCCCTGCCCCCATCACCAATGCCACCACCATCTCCAAGTTCAAAACCACCCTTCGGAACCACATCATCAGCACTCGTAACTGCGCCTGTCTCTGAACATAGCCTCCACCTCTGCTACTCTTGACAACGCCCCCAGGGCAGCTCTCCACCTAGCAGCTCTCCACCTAGCCATCCCCACCACCACTTCCCTGTACACCATGCCTATGTTTAACCTGGCCAGTGCCAGCTGTTTCAGTGTTTACCAACTAGATTGCTCACTTGATACCAACTTGTGTAACACCTGTTATCAATTACATGTACCCTGTAACCTAATTGTATTTGTCTGACCACAGTGTGATGTGGTGCCTCTGTTGAACGCCTATTGTTTTGCAAATCTATGCTATGTAACCAAAAACACAATGTATGTTTTTATGTGATGAAGTACCTTTGGAAACGAGCCTCTGGCTCAAAGGTTGTAAACTGATTCTTAGAAATAAATAAATAAATAAATAAATAAATAAATAAATAAAATATGCCCGAGTAATCGATACAAACAGTACCCAAGATGCAGTAGCCAGCACTACCCAAGTATCACCCTAATAGGATTAGGATGTTGCAAGGCCTTATGGGACTCACCCAATAAATGTAGGCGAGCCTTGGGGTGGGTGAGTTGTGGGGTGGGTGGGTGGGAGTACACCATAGCCTGTGTCAAAATACAATCAGCCAAGGAGTCCTCTGGCAGTGACACCTCACACAATCACTAACTTGTGTGCTTGAATCTCTTACTCCTGCCCAAACTAAATGTAAAAGCAAAATAAATGGCAGTTAAGACCAGCCCTCAAATATAATTACAAACACACAGAAATACCAGCTAAGAAAATCTTTCAGATCTTCTTACACTCACCGCCACCAGCTAGAGGCTCCTTCTCCCCCTCCTCTAACTGAAGACATATATAAAAATAAAAGTGACATTGCAGAGGGACTGGAAGGAAAAGTATGTCTCTTTGCAGATGACACAAAGATCTGCAACAGAGTTGATGCACAAGGTGGGGTGGAAAGGATGAGAAGGGACTTGGCAAGGTTAGAGGAATGGTCAAATGTATGGCAGCTTAGATTCAATGCTAAGAAGTGCAAGGTAATGCACCTGGGAAACAAAAGCCCAGGGGGAGAGTACACAATGGGGGGTGAGATACTAACAACAACAAAAATGGAAAGGGACCTGTGGTAGTCATATCAGATGACCTAAAGGTGGGCAAGCAATGTGAGAGGGAGCAAGGAGGGCTGGGGGACCTGGGATACATAGGAGAGGCATCAACAGTAAAAATAGGAAGTTATTATTCCTCTGTACAGACAGCTGGTGAGACTCCATCTGGAGTACTGCATGCAGTTCTGGAGACCCAATCTCCGCAAAGACATAGACAGGATGGAAGCTGTCCAGAGGAGGGCAACTAAAATGGTGCAGGGTCTGCACCGGAAGACATATGAAGAGAGACTTAAGGAGTTTAATATGTATAGCCTCGAGGAAAGGAGGGAGAGGGGGGACATGACAGAAACTTTCAAGTACCTCAAGGGAATCAACAAAGTCCAAGAGGGTAGCATCTTTCAAAAAAAAGGTGTGCAAGACCAAGGAGGCACAATTTGAAGATGGGGGGCAGCTCACAGGTAATTTAAGGAAGTATTTTTTCACAGAGAGGATTGTGGATGCATGGAATGGCCATCTGGAGGAGGTTGTGGAGTCAAAAACAGTGGTGGAATTCAAACATGCATGGGACAGTCATAAGGCAATTCTAGGGGGTGGGAGTAGGAAGAAGTAGGCTGCTGGTTAACTAGGATCTGCAGCTTATCCATTAGGTAGGGAAATGGGCAGACTGGGTGGGCCAAGCGGTCCTTATATGCCATCGAATTCTATGTTTCTATGTTCTGTGTTAAGGTATAAAATATAAAATATAAAGCAGCAGACTTCAGGGACACCCCTGCCTGACACCAAGTTGCACTGAAATCCATCTGCCCAGCTTCCCAGCTATTAAGGGAGTTATTTCAGCATGAGCATATACTAGCTTTAACCATCATATAACGACAGATGGAATAACATAATGTTGTAAACCTGAAACAAAAAATCGTGACTAACCTTATCAAAGGCCTTGTGCTGGTCTAAAGACAGCACATAGCTTGACTGTCCTTTTCTATTACCATATTCAGTAATATCTCTGATAATAGATACATTTTCTTTAATGTTCCTGTCAGGCAGAGAGCAGGTCTGAACTGAGTGTATCAGGTGCTGTGAAACATGTCGTAACCTATTTTGTAATATTGTAGTGAGAATTTTGAAATCCAAATTTAAGATGCAGCTTGGTCTCCAGTTGTCCAGATTCTTTCTATCCCCTTTTAAATATAGAAACACTATTAATCCTTTAGAGAATGCTGGGTATGCTATATTTTGGGGAAAAATAGGTAAATGCTTTAGCTAAACAATGAGCTATAATATCTCCATAAGTTTTATAAAAATAATTTGGTATCCCATCCCTGCCAGAGGAAGTACCCTCTTTCAGGGAATGGATGATTTCTATTATGAAGTGAGTTGAAAGAATGTTGAATTCTGATTGACCAAGAGCTGCTTTCAGCTGGGCTGTTATCTCAGTGCAACGGCCCAGCTGAAAGTATTGTGTTTAAAATTGCATAAAATTTACTAAAAATGACCAATTTCATAATCACAATAAGGCACTCCAGGGTGTGTGTTATGGTGGGCTAACAGCCCTTCCCGGGTGATGGAAGCCCTCGGCTATGCCTCGTGCTTCAACCCACCTTGAGGTGGGCCATTATCCCACCATAACACACCCCCTGTCATGCCTTATTGCTTAAGTATTTCTTTAGGGGTAAGCAGACAAGTTAACTGAGCTCTGTCATTATCTTCTAAGTCAGGGATAGTAATACAGGGTTTTATTTAACTCTAAAAATTGATTAGCGTTTTGCTCATGAAAGTGCTAAAACATTGTGAAAATGCATAGCACCTGCCTCACTGTGTTTACCAAACATAACACTTCTAGAAAACCTATATAAATACTTTCTGAACAGTTAGTATTCTCCCAAGAAAAAAACTGCTAACCAATTATTTAAAACCCTGTAATACCATCAAGGTAAATTTGTATGGCACAGTCAGACACCAAGAAGGGTTTATTAAGGGCTGTCAAATAATCTTGTACTACCTGTCTTATCTCTGTTGTTGAATGTAATATCTGAACCTGTGTTTTTCGTAATTCTGAGAAACTAGAATTCTGTCATTTTTCCTTGCATGCTCCACAAGGATCTTTATAGGGAGTTTTCCGGGTCCCAAAAGTCATTTCAGCTTTTAAAGAGGTCGACCTATCATACTGTAATTTTGTCATCTGTTGTTTAAGAACAGTGATTTGTTTATAATCTTGATTTTTAGCAAAGATTAATGATAGTAATTTAAATAATTGTGCCCTTAATTTAATGTAATCCAAAAATGTTTTGTTCGCTATTTGTTTCCCATGTTTTTGAAACCATTCCATTAGATCTTGTTTAGTCACTTCCCACCATAGACCTAAATCATCATATAAGCCCAAAACTGATATTCTAGCCATAATTATAGAAGAGACATGTAACTTTACTACTGGCTCTTGAAGAATAGAGGTGTTCAGTCTCCATCTAGTGGTAAATGGTTGAGTAGTTTTATCAAGATTAATGAAAGTTAGAAGCATTAAATGATCTTAAAATTCAATGGGAATAGCTGACGTTGCCCTTATAGATAGTCATTAAGAGACAATAATATAATCAATTTTTGAAGATAATGGGCTGGATTCACAAATCAGATGCACTGGGCACAAATAAGATGCAGTGGCGGAACTTGAGAATGCACCATGTAGCCATTCACAGACAGCACAGATGCCCCGGTGCAACCCGGATGCACTGCACTGAACAGGATGCACTGGAGACAGAAAGTAATGATATGCAGTGCATCTTGAGGGGATGTGTAACTGCATATACAGTGCAGAGCCATTCACAGCACAAAATGAATGCACAGATAAGGAGCATCCACAGCACAAGTACCAAATGCCCCATGTGGAGATAAGTATAAAAGAAGTAGACTTACGTGCAAGCCCCCAGCAGGCTGACTACAGGATAGCAGCAGCAGAATAACAGAATGGATGGAGCACCATTCCTGACAGTGGGAATGTTAATGGGAATGAGGAGATGGGTGAACCAGCAACGTGGCAGTGGAAGGCACAGTAGATGGCCAGCCCTGCAGCAGTATCATACTAGACTGATGTTTGAACAGCTGATGGACAACAAAACAGTTAGCCGATACTACCTGAACAGGGCTCTTCTGAGGCAGCTCTGTGAGCTGTGCCATGATGAAATGCAGGCACTCACTGGGCGAGGTCATGCCATATCAGTGGAGACCAAGGTGACAACAGTAATGTGCCTTCTCACCACGGAAACCTTCCAGAGGCCAGCCAGAGACACCACTGGCATATCTCAGCCATCCACATCCTGTCTTCTCACACAATTCCTCAATGTATTGCTCCCACATGCTTCGGAATTCATCCATTTCCCAAGCACACAGGCAGACTGGATGGAAGCCATGCAGTAGTTCCACAGGGTGGCACGCATGCCAGGCATCATAGGGGCCATTGACTGCACCCATGTGTCAATCTGAGCACCACCTGGTGATGATGGCATGGCATATGACAACCTCAAGGGCTACCACTCAGTCAACTGCCAGGAGGTGTGCAATGCCACTGGGAGCATCAGCAGTGACTACACCACACACCCTGGGAGTACACACAATGCCTTCATATGGCACAAGTCCACCCTTTGCTGCCAGTTTGAGACTAGGAACATATCCAGTGGCCATCTTGTATGTGGGTGGGGCAAGCAGAACTACCCATGAACAGGCCACCATGGTGCAACAATTGAAGGGAGAGGGAGCAGGTGTGCAATTGCCATGATACAAAATGCACAGGGGGATATGCACAGGTGGGATGATGGAGGGCACACTGATGGAACCTCGCACACAGGTGGGCAGAGCAGCAGAAAAGCATATCATGGGAGGCAGGGTGCAGTGCAACCCATTTCATATCTGAACAAACTGGACACACTGTACCACAGAGCCCTGAGGTTTATCACAGATCTACCCCACAGCACTCACCACTGCTCGCTATATACTGCAGTTGGATGGACCTCACTTCAGTTTAGAAGAGACAGAAATGCCACACTATGGACTTATAGAGCAATAACTCAGAGGCTACCAAAATATATCTCAGACTGTTTTTCACAAGTCACATCAAGTAAATATGCCTTAAGAAGTCTGAATTTCATCATGCTTAAAGTGCCCAAATTCCACTCTCGCCATGGTAGATCTTCCATCAGCTATGTGTTACCTGCCTTATGGAACACGATGCAGAAGACACTGAAATTGAACAAACATATATCTATTGCATCCCTTCAAATGTCCATATACTAGGCTTATCAAAGAAAAATGTAACTGTTTCTGTCAACAGTAGACTAATCCTAATCAATCTTTCTCCCCAGCTAGTCGACTTATATAAGGAAGCTATCCACCACCCACAAGAGCAGCCACCTCTCAATTCATATATTTCTACCTCCATCCACCTCCCCTTAATCCTTATTATACATCACCACCCTTATACCATCCAGTTATTTATTACACCATTACTGGCCTCCCTCCTTCCTCCTAGACCCTCCATTGATCCCTTCTACAGCACCAGCCTTCCCATACTTACTCCTCTCCCCACTAACCTTGTCACCTTCCCCCTTCCTCACCCCTGGCTATAACCTCCGTTGAGATCTTAATTTATCTATCTCTGCTGCCTCCTGCTCCCTTCTGCATATACCCCTTACATATCACTCCTCACAGAAACAACCTAGCAGCTGTCCAGGTAGCACATCATCCTAATTCATAATATCTGGAAAACCACCTGATATGTTACACTTTGAATTCTAACACCCTTGAAGTCACTTCTTCTACCAATCAAGCAAGCTGGCTACTTCATAATACATGTATATATGGGAAAAAAAATAATTGATTCATCATTCTCTTGTATGTTTCTTGTATTGTAGTTTAGTAATGTACTACTACCACTGAAATGGTGTATAATATCAAGTTGTTGTCTCCTCAAAGTGAGTGTACTTGTATCTTACTATATTCTTATGTAAATTGAACCTTGACCTTACCAGGTCCATCTTGCAAATGAGCTGTGCTCAACGATGTTTGCCTGCACAAATAAAGATTTGATTGATTGATTGATTGATTGATTGAAGGCCCTTCAGCTCTGCCCGTAGGGATACCTGCCCCTCCACGGTGGCCCACAGAAGGAGTGCATAGCCCTCAATCTTGTTGGCAGGTGAAGGCTCACAGGGATGGCGCTGATGGGCAGGTGGTGTGCAGGCCTGCTGCTGTGCATCCACTGTAGGTAGACACACCACAGCAGGCCAGGGTATGGGTGAGGATTGGGCTTGTGCAACTGCTGTGCATCCAGGGATGGCTGCATCATAGGCCACTGTCACCAATGGCAGAACCACAGCATTCTGCTGACCTGTGCTGGTGGTCCCCTCCACCACAGCAGCACCAGGCATGGGGCCAACTGCAACTACCACCGTGGGCATTTGTGTAGGCCCTGTGGGTGTGCCTGGGGTTGCAGGACCACCAACGCCTGCTGGTGCCACCTGTGCATGCACCTGTATGTCATGCTCTCCACTGTTGGCTATGTCCCCCCAAAGTTGTGTGGCACCAGGATCATCATCGGCATTAGTGTACTGGATACCAGCAGCAGCAGGGCATTGGTGATGTCCAACGCATCCCCTGGGTCATCATCAGCCAAACCCAGGAACCCCTCCAGCCAAGTGCCATCCCACTAGCCAGCCATGGCACCACTTGATGAGGTGTTGGAAGGTCCTGCCACCACTGGTGATACGTCTGGGTCAGCTGTGGTGTGTGTGACGGGCCCAGGACAGCAACATCCCCAGACCTGGCTGCTGTCTGGTGAAATGGACCAGCATCATCCTCTGCAGTGGCACTCTACAGTGCACCAGACATGACAACACCTCTGAGGTGTGATGGAGCTGTAACAGAAAGAAGGGATAAATGGTTACAAACATGGGTGACAGTAGTGTTCAGACAGGCATGTACAGGTGGACATACACATGTGCCAGTGGTGCACCTGACATGCCATGCGGTTGACGGTCAACACCCGTTCTGCTGATGCAGCCATGCACTTGCTGCAGCTGGACAGGCTCAGTGCCTGTACATGCCCCTTTGTTAATGTGTGGGACCGTGACAACACCCTGGTCACCACCCACTGGGATATCAACAATGGTGTGTGGCAGAACACAACACTATGTGCCCCCCTCCCCCACCACCACCACATGCCCAGCCTGACATGTGACTGCTCATTATGGTCCACAGATGGGGTGTACAGAACCATGGGTGTTGCACACAGTCACATGGTCAGAGAGTCACACACAGTGGGGCTGTCAGGGCACACATGGCACACACACACACACACACACACACACACACACACACACACACACACACACACACAGACCTGGGCATGTATACTCACAGTGCTGTGATGGACTGCCGCCCATCTGGAAGCCCCCTCCAGGAACACCCTGTACAGCTGCCCAGCCCATGCTGGCCACCAGTAGCTCCTCCGTAGGTGTAAGGTGTGCACCTGTCTGCTGCCCACCCCATGTCCTACTCAGGGAGGCCTCTATGTGCACCACCTTTTCCTTGGCTCTCCTCCTCCTCTTGTCTTTCAGGTGCTTTCTGCACTCTTGGGGCGTCCTGTTAAACTTCCCAATAGTTCTGACATGCCATGCCTCTGCTTCCCAACCCTCATCCCACAGCTGTTGGCTGCCATCCCTGCAAGACAGGATGTCCTTGCGCAGCAGGTATGCCTCAATTAGTGCCCTGTCCTTGTCACTAGTGACATTGGGACATCTGTGTCCAGCAGGTGTGTCCTTTCCAGACATGTTGGTTTCTGTGGGTGAGAATACGCAGCCATTAGCACATGACAGGTAGCTCCGTACATGTGCAGGCACAGTGTCTGGCTGCTGCAGGGTCATAGCACCCTGTCTGCAGACCACACACTCACTTGCCGTGCATTACTGGGACAGGATCTGGGACTGTCAGGAACAGCTGGGCATTGGCAGGATCAGTACTGTAGCAGTGGTACGTGTAGCTGACATGTCCTGCACATGCGACTGGCATTGCTTGCCATGTACCACTGGATGGTGGTCCAGACTGCAACACACATGTCATCATTCTGTGGTCTCATGCCACACCACACACCAGCAACATCCCCTTCCCCTAAGCCAGATCTAATATGAACAGTGGGACACTGTTTGGCACTCAACTGGATGTGCCTGTCAACCAGAAACAAGTGTGGACCATGGCTGTGTGTCTTACGCCTCACACTGTCCTTTTGTGCTACCACACAGCCTTTGGAAGAATGTAAACAAACCTACCTTCAAGAATGCAGTTCCTCTCTGTCACCTGAGCTCTATGGAGGCACACTCAGTGCTTTCCTCTGCTTCTTCCCCTGGTCCACAACCGAGCAAATAAACAACAAAACATCAAACATATGGGAGACCATCCAGTCCTGGTGCTGAGCCTTCTTTCAAATTACTCATTACTGCTAATATTTCTTGTTTCGTAATGGGTTGCACCAGGATGTTCTGGTCTTGGGTCCAGAGCTGGGGGAGTTCACACTCTGTCAACCATTTTTGCCTGTCATGTGGTAAGTGCATTTAAAAAAAAAAACTTGGCTATTTCTATTAAGTTCAGCTAATATTTCTGGTTTTTTGGTTGACCGTCTTACCATCAGATGTGGTGACAGTGGAGATGAATTTTGTATTATGTTGCGATATACAAAACTGAAAGGGACTAACGAAGGCCTGGCGTCCCCGAATCCTAAACCTGCATTCCGTTTCCAGAGATTTTAATCAATTGTACTGAAAATCTGCCATTTTGTGTTTTAGTTCAGACATTTGTGGTGTTAAATCCATCTGAGCTTGATGCTGGCAGGACTCTAAATCTATTAATTATTTTCTATACTCGTTGTATTGATCTGTTTTGCCTTTCCCATTTAATCATCCTATTTGTTTGAAATAATACTGGATGTCTGATTTTGTGTCTTCCCACAAGTCTTGGGGACTGTTATACAAGAAATGGACAGATTTTCTAGCTTACAACACATTATCGAAACCTTGCCGAATCTGTGGGTTAGAGAGTAAACTAAGGTTCATTCTCCTGTAACCCGGACCTCTCCCCATTTTCTCGAAGTTGAATACAGTAAGACTTAACAACCCATTGTCAGAGGATGCAACCAGTGTGACTTTTGTGTTTAATTTCTAGACTGTCTGAAATGAACCAATAATCTATTCTAGTGGAACAGGCCCCATGAAAATATGTTTTCTGGGTAATCACCCCCTGGGTGGCAAATGCATCTACCAATCCAGTCTGTTTTAATAAAGTGTTTAAACATGAAGCATCACAATATATTTTCCTAGTCTTGAGACCTCAGCCTGTAATATATCTGCTACAGTTAAAATCTCCCCCTAACAAAACATACTTGGCAGTAAACAAAAAAGGTTGAATATTATGAAATAATTCAATTCTGGTGGCCTTAGATTGGGAAACATATACACTAATGCATCGAAAATCCATGCCCTGTAAAGAAATGTCCAGCATTAACACTCTGTCAGGTATAACATCTGCTCGATGGACAATTTTTGCAGCTGGATTATTCATACAAATTCCTAGCCCGGTACATGTATCAGAACCCACAGACCAATGGATCTCCCCCCATAACCAAGCATTGCTGGCTTCCTGAGTCTCCTCCACTGTATAAAGTCTAGTATCTTATAGGAAAATGATATCAAAGTTCGATGTTTTCAAACTGGGCATTCCGGAAGAACCCATTTTCTCTCTGACCTTATACTGTTCACATTCAGGGAAGCCACTGATAAGTCATAAAAGGAACTCCTCATGGATTATTGTCATCTTTTCAATTTAACCCATGCTTTGGTACCCATCCTTGTTTTTTGGTGTTTAGGGTCAGGATCATCAATTCCAAGGTCAATATCTGATCCTCCATCCGATTGTGAGGAGTGAAAGGAAGCAGAGTCTGACTCTGACTCCATATCTACTTCTTCTTCTTGTAAGGCAGAGTACTTGTTTTGAACTGGTACTGGTATTGTCTTCTGTTTGGGCTGTCCCTTTTTCTTGGCTTCTCCTTGTTTCTTTACCACTTGGTATGTTTCCTCATCGGGGGGGGGAGGCATGGACTCACTTGTCTCTTGCACTGTCTCAGACTGGTTTAGTGCAAGAGGATTGTTGTTTACTGCTATTGGGGCCCCTGGTTCTCTAAATACAGTCTGGGTCACCCTGATACCCAGGTGGTTGTTCTCCATTGGGTGGTGTGGTCTGTACATGAGAATTAAATGGGGAAGGGGTTGGGTCGGTGGGAAGATTTAACCACTGTGTTAATATAAAAGTCTTGTATGCCATAGTCTGCCTCTGTAGTGTTATGAGCTGCTCATGGGTACTCTGTAAATGAATGATTTTTGTCGCACAAAGTGCATTTCAGAGGACCTCTGCAATGGAACATAGAGTGACTAGGTTCCCCACAATAACCGCATTTTACTACTTCACAGGAGTGACTTAGGTGCCTCGGGGAACCACACTTGTAACAGTGTCTGGGTTGACCTGGGTAAAATATAAACCCTTTATCCTTTCCAAGATAAAAACAGTTTGGCAAATGTTGTAACCCTGAATCGTTTTGCCATAAGTTGATTTTTATCCCCCCATTCCAAAACCCTTCACTGTCCAAAACTGGTTCAGGGTTGCCTTGTGTTTTGCAGCTTTTTTCAAGCCAATAAATAATGTCTGCAATATTGATTCCCTCATTATGGAAAAGGACCATAATAATCTTAAAAGTTTGTTTGGTGAGTGGTATGGCCTGGAAATGTACCCATGCAGGGTTAGTTTTCAAAACAGCATATTTAAGCTAGAATCTATCTAGAATGACAGGGATGCGGAAACTGATATCAAATGTATTTTCTCCGGGTGTGTGTATCAAAGCATACACCTCTGATGGAGAAAAAGCCCAAGGATTGCTTCAACAATACTTTGCCCACATAGAACCTATCAGGCATTTCTTCAGGGTTTCCCAAAAACCTGAGGTGTACTACATTACGCCACTTTACCAATTCAATTGTTTTTTTAAATAAGCTAGCATAAGTAGGGGCTTCTGTTTGCGTGATCTGAGAGTCAGGAACAAAGTCTCTTGTTCCAGTCTCAAAGTTTTCAGCAGGAGGATTTGCATTAATGTCTCCCTGAGAAGTCATTTTTTGTGGGGCCTGTAAGCCACTTTGGGCATCAAAAATTTCGTCTAGTGCAGGGATGTCAATAGGGGAATAAGAAATGTTACCTTCACCCTCACTAAGATTGTTTTGTCCATGCCGCAGGGGTTTCATAGGTTTCATAGGTAGTTCAGAGCAAAGAAGACATCTAGTCCGTAGTGCTTGCCAATTTTCAGTATCCCCTTGTTGTTATGCTGTTTAAGTATTTATCCAGCCTATGCTTAAATTCATCACAGGTTTTACTGGCCACCATCTCTATGGGAAGACTATTCCAGACTTTCTGTATTCTTACTGAGAACCAGTATTTTCTTCTGCTGTTATATCTTATGCCTGCGATTTGTAGGGGATGTGCCCTTTTGTTATGGTGTTGGTCCCTAGTGTCCAAATCTAGCAGATCCCACAGGTCGGGGTCAGAGAAGGCTTTATACACCAAACACATATCCCCTCTAAGCCTACAATACTCTAGACTGTACATTCCCAATTTTGTCAGTCTATCCTCATATTCCAGATTACGTGCCCCCTCTGATTAGTTTAGTTGCCCTTCTCTGTACTCTCTCCAGTGCTCTTATTTCAATTTTGCCACCTGGGGCCCATAGCTGTGCACTGTACTCCATATGTGGTCTAACGAGGGAGGAGTAGAGGGGTATTAGGACCTCTTTATCCCTGCTCTTTATTTTATTTTTTTGTCCTGTTCCAGCACCAATTCTCAGCACAGTCACGGCCCCCGCCATCCCCACTCCCATATGAGCTGTCCTCCCTGCCCCCTGGCTTGTCCCCCAGGGCAGGGCCGTGCCACCGGCCAAGGTGTCATGGACACAGGTCTGGAACTGGAGTCAGCCTGAGAGCTATGAGGGACAGCGAGGCTGCTTCATGTAGGTGCTATGACAGGGATTGTTCCTGCTTAGTTCCTCTGGAGCCGGATGCATGCAATGACATCAGCCGAGGTGGCCCATGCATGCTCCCATGTGCACTCCCCTCAAGACGTCTGCCCCCGACTCCCCCCATGTACGCGCCCATATACCTTGCTCCCCAGCCTCCACTAGGGGCACACAGGTGCCGGTGCTGAGATCACCCCCCCTCCCCAAGGAAGGAGAGCAGTACTCTGGATGCTCCATCCTTCCCTGCCCCTGCTGACCCCTAGCGGCCCACGTCCGATCCCAAACATGGGTTGTCAGCGTGGCGCGAGGTGTGGCGTCCAGCGCCTCAACCCTCAGCACCACTGTGCCAGCTTAACCCTGTTCTTTATATGTCATCTATTGCAGTTTAGGATGCTGTTTGCCTTTTTAACCAATTGGTTACAATGTATTTTACTACCAAGCTCGTTAGATATTCTGACTCCCAGGTCTCTTTCATCTGTAACTTCCCTCAGTGCTATTCCATTTAATGTATACTTATGTTTAAGATTTTTTGAACCCAGGTGCATCACAGTACATTTATCAGCATTAAAAGTAAGTTTATGCATTCTTGCCTGCTCCTCCAGGGTTCTGTTGCTATCTCTGTTGTTTCCTCCACCACGATCTGTAAGGGAATTTGTCGTGCATTGGAAGACCGCGGTAATGTCACTGCTGGAACTGGGATACATGATCCATTATCTTCTTGTATCCAGCTGGCTGCACTCAAAGCCATCTCTGTCAACCAGGGTTGTGAGGCATTTACAGTCTGTTCCCCTTGTTGTCCTCGAGGAACTCCGTCTGTTTCCATAGGCATAGAGTTACCTGAGAAGACAAACACTTTTGAGACTTTTTCTGGAGTGATCGGTGAGTCTTGTACCTCTCTCTTTCTCTTCCTTTCCTCTTCCAGCTGTTGTTTTGCCAGTAGAAATTCAGCTTGATCTGGTTCAGTTTTAGTTGGTTATCATCTGTCCCCCACGAGTCATCCCTGAAAAAGGGGCTTCTCATCTCAGTGGGCCTCCCCGGTCAACAAAATTCAATAAATCAATAAATAAAATGTACTGCAAAATGTAATAAACATATCTTTTTCTAGATAGGATTTAAATATAGTTCCTATAAAATGTCAAACCAACATCTTTTAACAAAAATGAATGTAATTTAATGTTGTAATTTTTCACTTGGGTGTATTCATTGTTTAAAAGTTGTATAGATGTGTGCATGCCATTTTAAATGTGCTTTAAATGTACTTAAATGTAGCAGTATGTGTTTACATTTAGCAGTGTGATGTCCATGTATGTTTGTTGATACCTGTTTGCTACTGATATGGTCCCTGTGAATACATGTTGTATATACCTGTTTGTTACTGACATGGAACTTTTGGAAAAGAGCACTTGTGCTCAAAGGTGTTATCCGAATTCAAAATAAATAAATACATCATTTAAAAGAGTGTCTGTTCCTGAGGTTCACTCAGGGTTCTAGTCAGACTGTCCTCTACATGGTGGTTACAAAATACATTTAATTAAAAGGACATTTTGCCTTGAATTTTCCTTTGACTTGAACTGCCCGATTCCATGACTGCAGAGCAGTTTTCTTTCATTTCACATAGCAAGCTAGCTCTCTTGATCTGCACCATCCCAACTTCTGAGCACAATATCATGCTTTGCTTTTTGGATTTCCTTGCTAGGGTTAAGAATGCTGCTTGATCTTATTCAGTATAACAGTCTCATTGTATTGTACTGTGTTGTTATAATATAATGTATGGGGAGCCCTTACTACTAACGGAAATCAAGCAGATTACAGCCTTGTTATGCCATCGTTATGACGTCACTCTGTTGTTAACCCTTCTTGAGTATGTCATATCAATGGTATAACAAAACAGAATGCTCACAACATTCAATGTTCCACACTGAGAAAAATTTTTTAAATGTTGATATGAAATTAAATGATTTGTGCCAGGCTGCACCAATGAATAGTGTTGCGAAGAACATGCAATAAATATTATTGACGAATTTTCCTGCTTGATTTACAACTACTTAAAGTAAGAATTACTCAGAAAAGTAATTCAATCCATGATTAAGCAATCCTGATAGCCCATACAATTACATGGCATTATTTCAATATTGTCAATATTATTATTTATGACACAAAATTATTATGAGCAGAATAGAAACAAGTCAGTTTCGTCCTGCTTTTTTACTCTTTTCCTACATGAGGTGGACTGGAGCACAGGTAGGGTACTTGACTTGCCCAAGGTTACAAAGTGAGTGCTTGGCTCTACTGGGGTTTGAAGCTACAATCCTCAGATCTTCAAGCCATAGTTCTAACCACCAGAACACAGTGCCTGTTATTTCTTGACTGTCTGTTCTCTCTGTGTGCTGCTGGCTGCAGATTTATAGTTTTGCTGGATATATTTGTATGAAGTACACTATATAAATTGCATTGCATTGTGTTGTATATTTTATTGTACTCTATTGCATGCTGGCTCAAAAAAATGGCTAAGTGCACAGTTTATTTCTACAACTAGGACTTTATTGTTCGCCTCCTGCCTGCAAACTGCATGAACAAATCACAAACAGGTTAAACCATCTGCATGCTCTGTCTTAGCAACCAGTTGCCATAGAAACAGGAGAAGACAAGTCATTCACTGTCAAGGGTCAATATAATCAGAAGCAAGTGAAGAGGAAAATGTAATAGTTGTATAAGAGATTTACATGTATAAATTTATTTTAATCATCATGCCATGACTAAAAAAACAATGTCAGTATCAATGATACAGAATTCAGTTAATAGGAAGTGCTACCATTTTACTTAAAGCAGCAGTACTAGTAATAGCACATTTGTTTGCTGGAAACTGATGTGGAGTTTTTTTTCCCATATTAGCAAGTTGTGCAACCCCCCCCCCCCAACTGACCCAGTACTATAAAAACCACACACCAGATTCAATGGTGAATTTTGTTTGTGCACAACAGTAATTTAAGTCGCACTCAAAATGCACATAATTGTCCCAAGAAAAAAAAAGTAATTTATAATGCCTGTTTAAGAGAAACAGAAGTGAACCAATTTACCCATCCACTTCACTTTCTATGTCAGGTGAGGAACTTCAGTGACACATAGAAACATAAAATTTATCGTCAGAGGATAAAAACCTCTTGGCCCACCTAGTCTGCTCATTTTCCCCTGCCTGTACTGTCTCCAGAACCCCCCCCCCACAAACTTTCCCACTAAGATTCCTTTGTGCCTATCCTATGCATGTTTGAAGCCCACCACTGATTTTACTCCACTACCTATGCTGGCAGACTGTTCCAGGCATCCACAGCTCTTTCAGTGAAGGAGTACTTCCTCACATCCTTCCAAAATTACCCCCTCCAGCTTCATTGCATGTGCCCCGGTTCTCATGCACCTTCTCCTCTGACAAATACTCCCTTCCTGCACCTTATTCACCCCCATGATGCTTTATAGATCTCTATCGTGTCTCCCCTCTCCCTCCTCTTTTCCAGGGTGTATATATTGAGATCACTCAATCTGTACTCATAGGGCTTTGGATGCTGACCCTGTATCATTTTCATTGCCCTCCTCTGGACTGCCTCTACCCTGTCTGTGTCCTTTCTGAGATGTGATCTCCAGAACTGGAGACAGTACTCTGTGGGGGGGGGGTCGTCTCACCAACAATCTATACAGTGGTAACACAGCCTCTCTTCTTCTGCTGGTGCTACTCCTCCATATGTATCCCAGCATCCTGCTGGACCTATCTACTGTCTGTGTCCTGTTTAGTGACCATCAATACCTCCCCCCCCCATTTTATACTCTGCCTCTGGGTTTCTGTACCCTAGGTGCATGGTTTTGCACTTTTTCACATTGAAACCCAGCTGCCATACCCTTGATCACTCCTTGAGTGTTCTCAGGTCGCTAACACATGCTTTCCATCCCCCACAGTGTTTACCCTATTGCAGATTTTGATATCATCCGCAAAGATGCATACCTTCCCTTCCAGCTCTTCTGTAATGTTACTTATAAAGACATTAATGAGGACTGGTCCCAGTACTGATCCCTGAAGTACCTGCTGGTCACTCTTCCCTCCCCAGAATGAGTGCTGTTTACCACCACCCTCTCTCACCTATCCATCTCCAGGTTTTGGACCCAGTTTACCACCTCTAAACTGCCCAGTTTTATTATGAGCATCCTATATGGTACAGTGTTGAAGGCCTTGCTGAAGTTTAGGTAGGCCATGTCTACTGCCCCACCCTGATCTAGCTCCCTGATCACCCAGGTGAGGAAATCTATCAGGTTCATCTGACATGACCTCCCCCCATGAATCTGTGCTGCCTTGGGTCTTGTAACCTGCTGTATTCAAGATACTCCACTAACCATTCCTTTAGAAGTGTCTCCATTAATTTCCCCACTACTGGGGTCAGATTGGCTGGCCTATAGTTGCCAACCTCCTCCCTGCTGCTTCTTTTATTAAGCGGGACTACATCTTCCCTCCTGCAGTCCTCTGGAACCTCTCCTGTTTCCAGTGAGTTGTTGAATAGGGCAGTCAGAGGTACAGTCAGTACCTTTCTGAGTTCCTGCAGCACCCTTGGGTGTACCCTGTTTGGTCCCATAGCTTTACCCACTTTCAGATTTGAATGTTTTTTCAGGACTTTTTCACCTGTGAATGGACTTGTATCTACCTCACTAACCCCAGTGCTCCTGCTGTTTTTATTTGTTCCATCCTCTCCTTCCCTCCCTCCCTCCACTGTGAAGACTGAACAGAAGTGTCTGTCCAGGATATCTACTTTTTTCTGATTCTCCTCTGCACAGTCTTCTTTGCCCTTCTTAACTTCATAATACCTCCCTTGTCTTCCTCTATCACTTATGTACATCAAAAAGGTCTTGCCCCTTTATTTATTTATTTAGTTATTTATTAATGGTATCAGAATTACACACCTTTGCGTCAGTGACTCATTTACAAAGGCTCCACATCAAAGTAGTACAAAAATTAGTGTGATACAGCAAGGGAAAAGCAGACATATGATGAGAATTGTGGTTCCCATACAGGGTAGTAGCTTAAGTAGTACATACAATTTACAGTAGTTTCAAGATTCCTGTACAGAGTAGAACCTAGGGTAGTCACATAAAGTTACAGCAGTAGATATAAAGATACTGCAGTAGATACATGACATGACTTAACAATACAGAACTGGAGCAGTGGAAGGAATAATATTCAGGCCATGAATGGGATCAAAAAGGGGTGCCTGGTAGGCCAATAGGCCATTGTCAAGATGTATGCAGCAGAAGCAGCAGCTGAGGTTGGACCATGGGATGAACAGGAGGATGGTGGTTAAGGGCAGTCACAGCTGTGGGAGGTGAGCAAATAGTGCTGGAGTGAGGACTTGAAAAGCCCAAGTCTACTTTCAGATGCGATGGTGGTGGGGAGGGAGTTAAACCAGGTTGTGAAACCGTATAAGAAGGACCTCTGGGCCATGGAGGTCCTGATGCTGGGCACAAGGAGAGAGGGTTTGGTGGAGCTACGGGAGGAGTCTGTGAGGGGAGAGGGAGGAGTCTGTGAGGGGAGAGGGCTGGATAAGTGAGGATAGGCTGGGGGGCAATATCTGCAAGAATTTTCTTGGTAATGAGACAAGTCTGATACATACATCTCTCCTCAAAACTGAGAATGTTTGCCAGAGAATAGAGAGTACAGGTGTGGGTAAGTCTAGAAGCACCAGTGAGGAAGCAGCAGACTTTGTCGAGGGACATCTTGATTCTGTGAAGGGCAGTGTTATCAGCAGCCCCATAAACTAGGAGCCCATAGTCAACAAAGGAGAGGACAGAGGATATAAAGGCAAGACTTAGGGCTTCGGGGGGGGTGGGGGAGACAGTCCCTGCATTGGTAGAATAGGCCAATGTGAGAGTTAATGGCAGAGCAGAGGGTATGGATGTGGTCATGGAAAGATAGGGCAGGGTCTAAAGTTATACCAAGCTATTTGAAGAACTTTACTTGGTCAAGGGGGAGGAGGTTGTTGGACCGAACTAAAAGAGCGGAGTCTTTGTATCTGCTCCAAGTATGTGAAAAGAGCATGACTTTTGTCTTTTTGTGATTAAGAACAAGTCTGTGGTCTATGAGCCAGTTTTCAGCCTGGTAAAGGAGAAATGAAAGGCATTTTGAAGGGAGATTGGGTCAGGATGGGCAGAGAAAATGACTGTGTCATCAGCATACAGTAGTACACTTTCAGGGCAGACTTTGGGGAGGGCATTAAGGTAAAGACTAAAAAGTATTGGCCCCAGGATGGAGCCCTGGGGTACCCCAGAGAAGACTGGGTAGCAACCAGAGAGGGCCCCATTTATTTTCACACATTGGGAGCAGGAGGAGAGGTAGTTTGCAAACCAGGCATTTACATCCTGGGAGAGTCCTAGCTGGGATAGGGTGACCAGTAGGAGGGGATGGCTGACAGTGTTGAAAGCGTTCAACAGATACAAGAATATTGCTCTGGCTGGTTGTCCGCAGTCAAAAGCAGAGTGTATGCAGCTGGAGAATTCAGTGAGGGCAGTGAAAGTGCTGTGGCCCTGGAGGAAACCATGTTGCTTCTTGCAGAGGAGGTTATGGGTGGTGAGGTAGTCAGTGAGCTGGTCTGAGACTATCTTCTCCAAGGCTTTTGATGGGGGGTGGGGAGGATGGAGATAGGTCTGTAGCTCCCAGGGGAGGTGTGGTCACCACTCTTGTGAATGGGGTAATGACTGCAGTTTTCCAGGTGGAGGGGAACTGACTGAGACAGAGGGAGCAGTTAAGGAAGTTTGTAAGAGGTGAGAGCACTATGTCAAGGACCAGATGTAGTAGTTTGATGTCCAACAAGTCATTACTGTGACTGGAGCCATTGAGGGATTTGAGGAGGTAGGGCTTGGCTTCTTACATAGAGAGGGCATGGAAATAAAAAGGCTGGTATGGGAGGGATGGGTGGGGAGGGCTGGAACAGGGCCAAAGAAGTTAGGTGGGAGTACCATACTGAGATCAGAGAAGGTGTGGTTGAGGGTGACTCTTCTTTCCTCAGTTTACACCATTGCACCCCTCGTCACCTTCCCTGCTTCTCTTTGCTTTTCCTGGTACACCTCTCTATCCTCTTCCCTTTGCTTCTCTTTATACCTTCTGAATGTTATCCTTTTAACATTTATCTTTGCAGTCACTTCCCTTGAGAACCATAGCATCGCTTGTTTTTCTCCTATTCTTGCTCACTTCTTTCAGGCAGAAGTTTGTTGCATTCACTATGCTGTCCCTTAATTTGCCCACTGTTCCTTCACTTCGCCAGGCAATCCCCCCGCTAGGTCAGTCTGAGGCATCCACCCACTTTTTTTTAAATCTGCCTTCCTGATGTCCAGGACCTTTGTCCTTGTGTGCTTTGCCTCGGCTGCCATCCTTATGTTAAACCACATTGCAAGGGGATCTTTGATTCACATGTGGCATCCCACCTTTATGTCTGCAATACTGTCCCTGTTTGTAAGTAACAAGTTCAGTATTACCCCAACACAAGTAGACTCCTTGACTAATTGCCTGAGAAATGCCCCTTTGGGGAGTCTAGGGTATCCCTGCTTCTAGCTGAGGCTGTGGTTGAGAGGCTACAATCTACATCCAGCTGATTGAAGTCCCCCACCAGCAGCACCTCTCCTTTTTCTGCCATTGTGCTGATGGATTTCTATTGCCTTATCTAGTTCCATCTCCTGTGCTGGAGGTCTGTATACTACCCCAGTGTGAATGGTGGCTCCAGCACCTGTCTCCAGGGTAACCCACAGTATCTCCAGTCCCTCCTTTTGCCACTGGTTCCTTTGTTTTTGTCACCTTGATACCCTCCCTTACAAACAACACAACCTCTCCTCCCTTCTTCCAGTCCTTATCCTTCCTGAACTGAGTGTAGCTTGGTATGGCCATATCCCAGTCATGCTAGCTGTGTACCATGACTCAGTAATGGCTGCAATATCCAGGTCCAGATCCACCATGATGGCCTCTAGGTCTGGAACTGTATTTCCATGACTCCAGTGGAGCTGGTTGACAAACTTTCTAGCTATTGTCACTACTGTCATAGCAAACTGACTTATGTTCATATTATATGTTATAGACAAGGTTTCCTTTTCATTATCTTATTATTGGTGTAATTTTGTTATCTGCAAGGAGACTGAGTGCTGTGAATCAAGATGGATACGTTATACTGAATTAAAAATGGACTTCTTAACAACTGAGGAAGAAAAATTATTCTAACTACCTTTTTCAACAAAAGAAAAATAAACAGCTTGTTTTTCTGTAACAGTCAGTACCAGGAGGCTACAAGACCTGTCCATTTAAAGGGTTAGAGGTCACTTGCCTCTGAGGTAAAAAAACAAACAAAAAAAAAAACAGACCAAGACTGTTAAAACTGAAAAGCAGCCTTAAGCAAAAGATGTTAAAAAAATAAAGGTTTTCGTTATGCAGTTTAAAAAAAGATAATTGATGCCAAAATAAGACAAACACCATTTTCAAGAGGATGTTACCAAGAAAAGAAAAAGTTAAATAATTCATATACTAATAAAGAAGAAACAAGGTACAGCTATTCTTGGACTTTTCTGAAGTGATAAATCACCAGGACTCTGAAAATGTAACTTTTGCTAAAAAATAAGGTTGCACCAAAATGTTGTAAGACATTTGAGAAAACTGTGATTTGCTTCACTTTTTTGATGTGACATGATCTGTGGGAGTTTGCATTGCTAGAAGAAACAGACTTCGAGCTGGGACCAAAGATTTGCTGTCAGAGCCTTTGACTTTAATTGTGAGCAAACTACTTTTGATACAAACAAAATTAAGGTGTCACTGCAATGCAAAGATTCTCAAAGATAACATGTCATATTTCCAGGGTTCAGCTGTGCATACAAACAAAATCATTACAAGAAATTGACTGTGTGAAAACTACACAAGATACAAATATACACTGCCAACTGTTCCCTGTGTTGAACCTGATGAGAAACTGTCATTTGTTCATACTGTATGTATTACTATTACATCAAAAAAAATTATGCATGAATTAAAGCAGCAGTGCAATGAAACTGGACAAAATAATTCACCAAGCTTCTTTTCACCATAAAAGATTCCAGGCATCCTACAGTTTTGTTTGGTAGTAAAATATTCTAGTTCCACCAAAATGTGAGATGTTTATAAATGTTTTAACTAGTTTTTTTTTTTTCTGAAAAAAAATATGGCTGCCATATCTGTCTTAGATATAGCATTGTAGACCTGGCAAAGGTTTGGATCAGGAAAAAAAACTCATTGTGCATAGCATGGGACATACCTAGAACAGTAGATCTAACAGGTATGGCAAATATTTGTATTAACTGAAACTAAAACTAGCTTTTGGAAAAAAACAGTTTTATGTTGCATTGCTGCTTTAAGATTTTGGGTTTAAAATGAACAAAAGCTATGAAACCCCTCTCAAAGTAAAGGAGAATGAAGGGAGGAGGAAGATATTCATGAGGCTGGCAAAGGTCCAATCAACGTCACTGAAATTATTTATTTATTTATTCAGTTTAGGATTAATACCTTTGAGTCAGAGACTCATATTCAAAGGTTCCAAGCCAAGACAAAACAATACAGATATAACAGTGATTACAGGGTTTACATCATGAAAACAAATATAATGTCGCATGAGGTTATAGGTTTGAGAGTTCCAGTATAACTAACATGATACTTAAGTAGGCATTGATGGAGGAGAAAGACAAGTGTATTTGTACATTAGCAGTGTGCTAAAAGCTAACCGTAGTAGGATAACACGTCAGCATTGCAACAAACTGTTGAGCTGATAGTAGAAGGTGGGTAAGCAACCTGAGAGGTATTGTCATTATAGAGGGGATTGAGGGTGGGGGGGGAAATGAGGAGGGGTAGGGTGGAGGGAGGAGGGGGGAGAAGGGAGGGATGGTGGGATGGAGGGGCTATTTTAGGAGAGTAAAGGTGGATGGAGGGGAAGTAGAGGAAAGATGGGAATTGAGGGGAGCTGTAGCGCTTAATTGGTGCACCACAATTTGTTGGTTGATATCATGAATGTGTGACATCGCTTTCCCCTATAAAACTTTAGGGAGCATACCACACCCTGTACTTTGCAAGTCCACTGACAGGAGCATATCACACAGTCCATGCAAGGTTTTCCATGAGAACCAACAAAAAATCATGCATTCCCATGAAGAAGATTCTAGTGGGTTCAATGGCCTATGCAGCCAGTATAGTGTTATGCTTGTGCAACTGTGTTACTTAGGTATTTGGCCATTCACACTCTATTCCAGAGGAATTACTGCCCTGTAGGGGTACCAAAGACAAGGAACCCTAGAAGACGATTCCACCCCTAGAGATGCCGCGGTACAATTTTCTTGGCTAAAGGTACCTTAGGAAGGACCTCCAGGAGAGAGGCACAGCCACTGGAGGAGGAGGGGAGGATGGTGGGGCAAAGAAAAAGTACTTCAGAAGGAGGCTGAGAGGAACTGCTTATATAGATCAGGAAGTGGGAGTGGCTGGCTGCTTGTCTATTGAACTACAGGCCCAGTCTTCAAATTCAATGGCCTACTCAGTCAGTATAGTGTTATACTTGTGCAACTATGTCACTTAGGTTTTTGGCCATTCACACTCTCTATTCCAGAGGAATTACCACCCTGTAGGGGTACCAAAGGCAAGGAACCCTCGAAGAGGGTTTCATCCCTAGAGGTTCCATGGGATGATTCCCTTGGCTAAAAGTACCTTAGGAAGGATCCCCAAAAAGAAATGTAGTAGCATGAAGCATGTTAGCAATCAGTAGCTATGAGACATAGTAGTAGATAAGGCATCAGGCAGCTTGATAATGTAATGAGATGTGCAGGTTAGCAATGGCATGAGTACAGTGGGTTGCACTGAGATTGAGGGGGCCTCCTAAGGAGAGAGGGAACAGCAAGTAAGGATACCATCCACCTCCATCCAACAGCAGAACCTACCTAAAGGTACTAGGGAACACTAACTATGGCTAACTAACGGTTATGGCCTGAGGCATGTAGGAAAGAAAAAAAACCTTGAGGAGGAACTCTCTGGGGATCCAAGGCCTAGTCACCTTCCCTCCAGGCTTGGGATGTTTATTTTGTGATGGCTCTGCTGCTGCAGTTTAAAAAACCAATAAAGGGGGTTGGAAAATATTCCAGTTTAGAGGAAAGCTCTCGCTCGATCCCTCTAACGGGAATGCCATGGAAGGTTGCGAGAGTGCTCTGCAACACTGGAGGCAACCAAGGTGGTTGGAGGAGAGTAACAATTGCTGAGGCAACCACCTGGCATACTCACCCTCAAAACAAACCATGTGAACCAGAGGCAGTTGTAGTAAGAATGCGGTGAAGGTGCCTTGCTAGTAAGAATACTAGAGCCAAAGGAGGTCACTGGTACCACCCTTCACAGCTAGTCTTAAATTCTACACCAGGAGCTGACGTCAAATCTTGAACAGTTAAAGCCAGGCCTGGAAGCAAGGACATTCCCAGCTATGGGTCAGGAGAGAAGGACCCTGCCCCAAGTAAAGCACGCTCAAGATGGAGGCTTAGAAATACAGTGTGAGACCATCAGCTGCAGGGAGACCCTGCGCCAGAGTGGTATGGCTGGCATGCCCCCAAACTGAAGAGGAGTTAAATGAGCATGAGTGCTGGAACCTCATGTAGGTCAGACGGTAGTAGTGAGGTTGAGCATTAAGCAATGGTTGTGTAAGCAAAGAATGGACCTGTACATAGGTCAATAAGACAGAGCAGCAATAGTCGGACCTGCACGTAGGTCTGCAAAACAGAATAGCAATAGTTGGACCTTCACGTAGGTCGGAGGAGCAGCAATATGAATAATGGGGCAAGCCAGACAAGCATTCAAGAAGTCACTGAAGGTGACAAATACTCTGAGGATTTTTGACAGTGGAGGCAGGAGTTAGAACATAAAGTAAGTAGTCACATGGGGCCATGACTCCCCCAACACCTCCAAGTCCCCGCTGTAGGAAAAACAAGAAAGTGACGGAAGGCACCGAGACCCACATGCAGAGACTGAAACTAGTTTACAGCATCAGCAGTAGCTTAGCTGACCTCAGAGTATAATAGCTGTGTACAAACATAGAGAGCAGCATCTGTATTGAGTAACTGAGTTGTAGGTCATGATCAACATAGACAGGAGAGAGACAATACTCTGAAAGCAGCTATCACTAGGCAGTGCAGTGAAACTGCAGCAATGAGGCATGTGGTATTAGTTGAGAAAGCATGAGTGAGCTGCATAGCAAGGGTTCAGAACAAGCCTGAACCAGGTGAAAATAATTAAGGTGCATAGCTGGAGAGCAGCTATGTGGTTTGAGTTGAAACACACAGATAATGAATGCAGTTGCATAGCGAGTAAATGAGAGTAAGCAGCATGAGCTCTGGATTAGCAATATACAATGAGTTTAGAAATGGAAGCCCACAAAAAGCAAAACGAAAGACACACAAACACAGAGGAACTGGGAACAAACAATACAAATAAGCAGACAGCTGGAGGAAAAATACAAACCAAATGCAGGAGAACACACAACAGAGTCCAGGAGAAACAAGCAGAAGTCAAAAGAACAAGGCGAGGGGGGGTTAGGCCCCAGCCAGCTGCAGAGTACAGACCGACAGAGCCTCCAGCTGCAAAGAAAAAGTGCTTCAGACGGAGGCTGAGAGGAACTGCTTATATAGGTCAGGAAGTGGAAGTGGCTGGCTGCTTGTCTATTGAACCACAGGCCCAGCCTTCCAACAAGAAAAATAACTGAAAGAACAGCTTTTAAGCAAAATAGTTGTCTTTTCCCTGCTGCAAGAGTCTATCTTGTATACCCAGACTTTTTGAGGACAACATCCTGTTATCCTATAGTATTAAGTATCTTTTTCAGATATTTATATTTTATAGTATAGTGTTGGGTGGTGATTTGCATGTATCAGTTTGATTGGCTGATTGATTAACTATTGCTAAGTTTTGTATTCTTTTATTGTACTTTTCTTTCATTTTGATTTTAAAGGTCTTTGAACCTCGTATCAGTATAGCTATGCAAAATGTTATCTAGTTATTCAAAGTATAGAACAATTTTAAGTGCTTGGTTATCTCACAAAAAAAGTGCACAGAAATCTTTTGCATTTATTATTAATTTATTTGAAAACTGGCGTCCAGGAAAGGCACACTGAACTGAGGCTCATTTCCATGTGTGACCCGGGAAAAGGGTTACAGGAGGTACAGTAAACATGAAACAGTACATTCCATGGTACAGAATAAAGTGCCGACACAGTACAATAAATCATTCTTCACAGGCACAAACATTGGTACAGATTAAAGTGCAGCTACATAACAGCATGTTACCTTCATACAAGTGCAAAAATAATGACACAGCTAGGCACAATGACAAGCATTGCAATAAAGTTGAGACCTGTTAGGTGGAGGAGAGCCTACCCCCTGCCACCAGTACCACCACAGAAGGCTACCTGCAGGAAGGAGGTGGGGAAGGAGTTTCAACTGATGCCTGAGAGAACCTTGGGAGGAAGAATGGTGAAAGGAGGAGGAAAGCAGGTTCCAGAGTGCTGGAAGACAATAGGAGAAGGTGGTTTGTCCAGCAGAGGATTGGAATGAAAAGTGGATAAGGTTCTACAGTTTCTGGTGTGGAGGGAGCATGGAGAAGGGGGACTGGAAATAGGGGTACGGAGGGGTAGGAGGGAAAGGTACTGAGCCAATATTCAGAAATGAAGGAAGTACAGTGTGACTGGCAATGTGAAGGTAGGGGGAGGATGGATAGAGAGGAGAACAGGGAGCAGTGGTGTGTACGAGGTGGGGAGTTTGTAGCGAAATGACAAAAAGCCCTGCAGAGGGTGTCCAGTCTAGCTAAGGAAGTGGAGGGAGCAGCACTATAACATTTATTTATGTTCTTTTTGTTGCTTTGGTATACTTGTTCTTCCTCAAAATATATGCACGGTTTACTGTAGAATTATCTAAAACCACAAACTTTTATGGTAATTTTTCACTGTTTTATAGTAAATAAATTTCTGTTTTGGTACTTCTTGGATGCCACATTCATTGTTCATTTACAAAATTATATGAACCTCTTTAAACAAGAGACTATCAAGGAAAACATGAGCCATCTTACCTAAGAAACTTAAAATTGTTTTGTGTGTCTAAAAACTAACTGTAAACAGTTACAGAACAAGTTTTCTCACAAATCGGCTTTTCTTGGTTGAAGGTATTAAATATAAACTTTATTATTATTAGGGTCTTTGTCCAGACACTATCCAGATGAAGATGCTTTGTGAAAATCATTTTGCTTCCAATTCCAGATTCTGTTTTACATCAAGATAATGGAAAAAAGCATCAACCAGACGAAATTCATTGTGAAATGTTATTTGGTCCCTTTACATGCAACAGTACACAACACTGCTTCCTCTTTTTATGTTGGCTCGCACTTGCACGCCAGCCAACATATTGCATCAGTAGCAGATTTGGAGGCACGGTCACTGTTGGGCAAATGCAGGGCACACATCAGTAGGTGCGTCCCTCATTCCCCAATAAGCCAGCATGCAGGCGCCACACCAGGAATACATAATGTGGCAAGCACATCTAAGGAAAGGTCCGCTGCAATGAGAGCAAAGCTCGTCATATGCAGCGGCATCTCCCGACATGCCTTCCCTGGTGAAATATTAGAGTAAATATGGTGGCACACTGCCTGCTACAATGCTGACTTCAGGGCTGCCCAATCCCCCTGTCAGCATGTCCTGACCCAGCTTATGTGCCAATGAGGGAACCCACCCCCACTGACATCATGCACCCCCATTTGATATGTGCTGAGTGGGTGCCCAAACCCCTCAGCTCTTGCCCCTTTGGTATATGCTGAGAGGGTGCCCAATCCCCCATCGGCTAGCCCCCAAACACTCAAGTGGCATGCTGGGAGCCCACCCCAGTGTGCCAAATGCCCTGTAAAAAAAAAAAATAAATCCCCGATGTGTTTTTTAACATGTAAAAGAAAATGGTCCCACCATGTTCAACTTCCTGCCCCAATCCACATCCCCATCTGCACACCTGCCTCCCCACACCTCCCCTCACCCCATACTTACCACTGGAGTCTGGAGCGACGATCTTCGGTGGACCGGGAACATGTCTGCACTCTTCAAAGCTGTCCCTGAACTGAAGAAATGCAGGTAAGCTGTATAATGGCATAAATAGGGTTTTTTTTCAACTTTGGTGCATATCTTGGGCATTTTTTGGAATTTTTGCACCAAATTTTCAACATGGGGTTATTGAGTCCCCTCCTCATGAATTCAGCCACTGTCATGGCATTATTCAGTCCCAAAAGGTGATTTTGCAGTCACTGTGTGGAATCACCTTTCGGAATGGAGTAATGAAATGACAGTGCAACTGTTCATGAGGGGGGCTCTCAAAAAGCCTATGTTGTAAATTTGTTGAAAAAAAATTGCTTTTTTTTTTTTAGCGTGCGTTGCGCAGTTTCCACGCAGACTTGTAACTTCATGAATTTGTAATATTTTCACTCCAGATTTTCAAAATTGCCATTTTTCCACACCTCCTTATGAATAGTACAGCTATCATTTTACATATCCTGGCCTAAATGTTTTTTCACATGTCCAGCGCAGAATAACGCGGTCACTGTGTGAAATCAGTTTTCAGGACATTTTGAGAAAATGACAGTGGCACTGTTCATGAGCAGAGGTCCTAAAATGCCTATGTTGAAAATTTGGTGATGAAAGGCCATAAAATGATTGTGTTACAAGCGTGCATTGCGCCGTTTCCACGCACCCCTGTAACTTCGCAAATCTGCAATATTTTCATGCCAGATTTTCAACACTAGCATTTTCACATGCTTATAAACAGTACAGCTCTCATTTTCACAGCCTGCCCAAAATGTGTTTCCTCAGTCCTGTGGTGCACAATGGCAAATAGTCGCTGTGGGAAATGAACTTTGGGACAGATTAACAAAATCACAGTGCCACTGTTCATGAGGGGAGGTCCTAAAATGCCTATGTTGAAAATGTGGCTAAAAAATATCCCAAAAATAATTGGGTTATGGACGTGTGTTGAGCAGTTTCTATGCATGCTCATGACTTCACCAATTTTTCATATTTTCACTCTAGATTTTCAAAGTTGACATTTTTTTATGCCTTCTCATGAACAATACAGTTGTCATTTTCCACAACCTGCACAAAATGTGTTTCCATCCCTGTGTCACCAAATGACATAGCCACTGTGCAAAACCACCTTTCAGCTAACAAACTGATAGTGCCGCTCTTCATGAGGTGGGGTCACAAAAAGCCTGTGTTGAAAATTTGGAGTAAAAATACCAACAAACGCCTACAACATTAGGGTTTCCAACTGTAGCACCCCATCCTGCAGAGACTGCCAGGTGTCAGGGGTGTGACTTGGGATCATTGGCTGTAATGCTCATGCCATTCCACCCCAACCCCCATCCTGCAGCCAGTGACAGGCATCGAGGTGTGCCTTGGAGTGTTCGGCCGTAAAGTTCACCCCATTCTCCTATACTGCACCCATCTCAGTGTATTTCCTTATGGAATGGGATCAGTATAAGGCTCAAAGACCCCAAAGCACACCATGCCACTTGTCAGTGTCTACAGGGTAGGGTGAGGCCTATTCTCCTATACTGCACCTGTCTCAGCATATTTCCTTATGGAATGGGGTAAGTATAAGGCCCAAAGACCCCAAAGCATACCACAACACTTGTCAGTGTCTACAGGGTAGGGTGAGGTGAAATGGCATGAGCATTATAGCTGAGGCCCCAAAGGCACACCACAGCACCTGTCAGTCTCTGCAGGGTGGGGGTGGGGTTGGCGTCAGTTACATACTTCACTGCCATTCCTATTATGCATCTCTGACTCCTGCACTACTAATGCCAATGCCAGCGAGACAACATTCATCATTGACAGATGCTTGTTTAAGGAGGAAAAAACCCATCACCACCTGGTAGTTGCTGCTTCCTCCAGCCAAGGTTGCCTCCAAGGCAGCTATCACTGTTTTTTAATATACTTTACCTGAAAGCAACTGCCTTGGATTCAAACCATGGGCTGCCTGCTTTATTGTAGCATCTACATGAAATAAACTGCAGAGCACTTCAGTGTAGTAAGGTGGCACACTGGATGTGCCTTGGCCTAATGCAGCAAAGATCAAGTTTGATTCCAGGTAAGACCACAATATTATTAATATTTTTAGCAAAAGAGCAGAGTTCAAATCTCAAAAGGGAATTATGCACTTTTTAAGTTTTTCTTAGTGCTGTTTTACCAGAATTGTGATCAATGACAATATGGAAACAGAACAGTAAATATTTTGGGGAATGGAGTTAGTTATGAGAGAGAGGAGGCAGTATAGCGTAGTGATTTAAGTCTCTGAACTGCAAACCTGGTTACCTGGTTTGAATCCCACAGCCCCCACTTGCATACTGTGTGACCCTGAGCAAGTCAGTTAACTTCCTTGTGCTCCCAGATCACTCTTGTAAATGAGCTTCAGCTTAGTGTGTCTCTCCTGGTTAAAAAAAAAACTGCTACAGTAAAGTGATGTCTTGGAGGCAACTTTGGTTGGCAAACCAGTTATTTGAGCCTCACCACCACTGTTATATTAATCTAATCTTGTGGGGCAGACACACCCCTGAATCCCAAAGGCAGCAGCTCTAATCATTCAGCTAAATGAAAATTCACCCTATCTTGGAGGTTGTATTGAGTATTTCATAATACATTGCAATTTTAGCTCATGACACCCAAGGCCACTCTGCTGTTACTTTTTCTCAGCATTGCAGGAGTCTGTAGTTGTAGCACTCTTATCTAGGTGTTGCTGCTTTGCACAGATTGCACCTCTCACATGCACAACATAAATCCTAAGGGGGTTGCCTTCTGGCCAAATTTGAAAAACATCTGCAAAGGACAGAACCTACCACAGTGAAACATTGAAATATGCTACTGGGATCTCTGCTATTACAGTAGATAGTTTAAAACAGGTCTTAGTGGTATTCAGATTTTACAAAATGTCACTTTTGACTTTCTCCTAGTGCTGGGTGAGAAATGATGTACACATACTGTTGCAGTAAGACTGTAAAAATTTCTGCTGAAAACTTCTGCATATTGTGGACTTTATAAGAAAGAGACTGTGGCAGTTGAACCTTCCCCCCATACAGTAAAATGCTTCCACATCCCCAATAAAATGTATTGCCTGCAACCCTGTCCAGTTTCTCTGTCTTTTATATTCATTTGTTTTGGGTTTGGGGGCACCACTATATGCCCCCAATCCTTCAGTGTCTCTTTCATCCCATCCATAGCGAGAAGGGAATGCAGTCTATTGGCAGTACTAATATATATATATATTTTTTTTATTTATTATGCTTTATGGTGCAGCATATTGCCAGTGCATCAGCCTGGTCATGGACCCCTCCGCTCCCACTCCCACATTGGCAGAAACTCCCTGATACCTTCTGGCTTACCCCCCATGGTGGGGTTGTGGCACTGGCCTTAAGTGCTGCAGTCAATGGGATAGGTCAGGGAGCCAGCCTGAGAGCTAATCAAAGTGGAGGGGCAGGCTTCATCTAGGCAGCAGGCAGTGGTATTTTTCCCCGATATACGGGGGTGCTGATGTACAATTATGGCCTGCATCTGCCCCACCCCCAAACATATTGGTGTTGGGGCATGCAGTGCACCCAGCCTCTGCTAGGTGTCCGTATAGTGCCCAACACTAACACCCTCCCCCCCCCCGGAGAAGGAGAGCAGTTGTTGGATGCTCAATCATTCTCCCCCCTGGCTGGCCCTCCAACATCACAGATCCATTCCCGAACCCGGTCACTGGCGTCATGAGTCAGCAACCTGCCCCTGCTCTAGCAGGCTGGTGGCAGAATTACTATTTAAAAGAAAGAGATCCCAATACATTCAGGAACACATCAATGTGTTTCCCCCCACTAACATCATTTGCCATCCCACATATGCTTAGTAATCAGGAGAAAGTGTGGCTCCTGAACCATATGCAGCTTGTTTGGCATTAAAATACAAATCACACATGCCCCCATAATGCAAAGCATCATGGGATGCATATGCAGATCACCACAGAATGTTATGCTGGTTCAACTTTAAGCAGAATTGCATGGTGCCCAAAGGCCTCTCACACAGTTTGCAAAGGGTGCTAACAGATGACATAGACATGTGTTTTGTCCTACCAGGACTCATCAGTATGCCTCATCTGTTTGACACCCCAGTGGAATGAACCAGCTACCCTAAGGCAGTGTGTCTTGGTTATGTTGTGGTGAACCCATTAAAATAAAAAATATTTAAAAGACAAAGAACCTCTGTACGCAAACACTGAGGCAAGGGTTACCCCAAAGGGCATTTGGCTGGGAAGCCAAGTTTAAAGAAAATACAAATTACACATGCCCCCACAATGCAAAGCATCATGGGATGCATATGCAGATCACCACAGAATGTTATGCTGGTTCAACTTTAAGCAGAATTGCATGGTGCCCAAAGGCCTCTCAAGCAGTTTGCAAACGGTGCTAACAGATGACATAGACACGTGTTTCATCCTACCAGGACTCATTGTTTGGCATTGGCAGCTGGCTTTAAGACTCCTGGAGATTGGGTTGAGGTAGAATCTCAATGGAGATCATGGGCTCAAGCCCGGAATTTTTTAAAGGTGTTCTTCGTAACTGGATGGCTTGACAGAAATCCTTCATAATTTTTAGATCTACATAAATGGGGTTGGTACACCTTGGTGGGGAGTTCACTAGTCTGCCCCACACAGTTGGGGGATTATTCATGTTATTACTGGAACCAGAGCCCCCACCAGCTGGGATGGTGGCTCCCCAAAGGTAAAATGAATAAAAACAATCAAGGACATATGAAAACACTGCAGGTTTAACAGGGTTTATGTTTTACAGAATTCTACAACAACAACAACAAATAGGCCTGTTATCATTGATTTCATACATAAAATTATTTTTTTCAGTATAGCTCAGCTCTCTTCCTGTACAGTAACTAAGATGTAGAGGTGTGGTAATAATTTTGTGTTTTAGACAGTCCATGTCTCATATTCTAGCTGAGAGTTTAAATCCCTTTTCCACCGATATACAGAGCTACTCCAAAGTCTCATGACCAGAGTTTTAAAGCAGGTGAACAGAGATGTAAATGCACACTTCACCTGCATCTGCAGCTGCCCTCTTGAGCCCAATCCCTTTCCTTCTATTTTAAAAATATCCATCTATTTGCGGCAAAATGTTATAATTTGCTGCAAACAAATGATGCTGTGTCACACTGGTTCTGTCCTAGAACTCAGCTTGTGATTGTTACTGGTTTTCTCAACCCTTCAGAACCCTGCAAGGGTACGTGGATATTCTGCCACCACTCAGTGTGATCCACACTCAGGGTATCTCTAGGTCTGACTCCCACCAGAGCCACTGGCTATATAGTACAGTGCTCCTTATCAAAGGGCAAATGGCCCACCCTTTTTGTTACTGCTGAGAACACCACTTTTTAAAACATGATGGCTGTAGCCTTATTATTTGAAGCTGGATCATAGCTTTTGTCAGTTACCCCAGTTACCTGTGCCAGAAATGACTCAGTCACAGAAAGCCTGAAATATATAAAAATAATATTCAATACTCCAAGAAATTTACATGTGTCACAGGATAATACACACTAAAACTATGGGCATACATTATATCTACACAGATTAAAAAAAAGGTTTCTGGAAACAGAAAACACATAGCAGAACTGAATGCACTCCTATTTAATAAGCAGAGTAGACTCTTACCCAAACTGGGAACTCAGTGAGTAAAGACAGACTCAAACCCTAGATTTTGTTCACTCAGAGTCTCAGTCCTTACTGGCCTGGTAGGTCTATCCACAGACCCACAAATTCTGTGGCTGACCAGTTCACCATGCTGCATCATTGTGCATGTCACTCTGACATCACAGGTTCTGCCAATTCATATACCTAGTGGACCACCCCTCTGGAAAACTGGTCCAAACCAGATTTGTCATTTCTTAGCCAAATATGTGGATTGTAATTTTAGCCTTTTGTTACTCCAAGCTGCATTTACTGTGGGATATCGTCTCATTTGGACCAGGCCCCGTTTTAACTCACAACAGCCCCTCTGATATAAAAAGAGCTCATTCTCCTGTGAAGGTTCCCAAAACAGCCACCCATTGCTGGAAATTGACCATTGCTGTGATACAAAACAAAAGATGTTTGATGACAGGGATTCCACACACAACCTCTCGGGAACCCAGAACTGGATTTTCAGAGTTACATCTGTTTCCCCTCTGCTGAATTACCTACTGAGCCCAAACTGTTTTAATGAAAATTAAAATAACACACACAAAAAAATACATTCTGCAGCTTCATCCTCTGATAACACAACCTGCCCATGCTCAGGGTGCAGTCTGCAACAGCTTGACAAGTTTCTCAACCCTCAACACCTATCAGAGTCCCTCAGTGACTGCCGCCACTCAGAAATGATTCTCCTGCTTGGGGACTTTCTCTGTCTGAATACCACCAAAGCAACTGCTCACACAGAGCAGTGCACCTATGGCCATGGGTAAATGGCCACCCCCTGTTACTCTCTCTTGAGACAACACCTCACTAATTAGAATATTTCAACTGCAGCCATCTGCTCACCCTTCAGAGATGGATTGTGTATTTGTGAATATCAACAGTGAACTGTTCTCCCAAAAGATTCAATCACGGAGGCATGAAGTATATAACAAATAATATTTACTACTTCACAATATTTACACAATCTACAGGATATCACAATAGACAAAGACTACTGGAATTATAAGGTTATCACAGAAATTAAATAGAAATGGTTTGTACACATCAGAAGCAACAACTAGAGAAACCTCCCGGTAGCTTCTTAACTCTTAGTGAAGCAGAAATTGCTTACCACACAAGATACCTTGGTGAATCAGGGCAGACTCGAACCTTAGTTGATTCCCAATCTTGCTGACTTGTTAGGGTGTGGTTACCACTTCAGAAACCTTCAGCTGCTAGCCCCCATGCTGAATTATCAAATGTTTACTCTGACATCATGGGTTTGACATGTTCTTTGTTTACGGAAAGTACCACCTCTCTAGAGAACTGGCCTAAACTGGAATTTGGGGTTTTGTGGACACAAAAATCTTCTCATTGTTCTCAGCCCTGTATGCTGAAGCAGGAGATGGCTGAATGGCCAGGATAGTTTCCTGGCATGAGTGATCTTGGTCATGTTGAAGCTCCCTTACTAACTGACCAGGGGGTCTCATCTTTACATGACATGGGGACTGTATTTACTTCACAGGAGCAGCTGCTTTTGCATCATACAGCGATTTCAGTCTCATTTCCTCAGCACATCTCTGTCTCCATAGCAGATAGAATTAATTAAAAATAAATACAAACATTATAAAATTACCGTTACCCCCCCTCCACACACACACACACACAGGCACACATACACACACACACACACACACACACACAAAATGAAAAATTGCATTTATTAGCATCACCAATGGATGCTTGATTATTCAAATGAGTTGGCTGGCTCCACTTATCATGCCTTGTTTCAAACACTACACTAATTCCTCACAGCACTTTTCCTACTTTTTGTCTGATGTCCTATGTATTGTCTAGACTTTCCATCAGCATTTCCATGCTGCAACCAACTGTGGTACTTAATGGCCAGATTATAGGACTGCAGCACCAGGCTTTTACCATAGCAATTTGGGGTTCTGTTTGCTGGTCCTATGCAGCCATGTGAGGAGGTTGTGGTCAGTGGCCAGGGTGAATTCCTTTCCATACAGATAAGGTTGCAATAACTAGACACTCCTTTTGGATTGTGGTATAGGCCTCCTCGCTGGGCAGCAGTTTCCTGATCAGGTATACAACAGATGTGTTCCTTTCCCGAGTACGTAACCTGACTCAGAAATGCACCTAGCCCATTATCAGATGCATCTATGTGCACAATAAACGTTAAAGAATAGTCCAGGCTGGTAAGCAGAGGTGTCAGATATAATGCCCCCTTCAGCTGACGGAATGCAGTATCGCATGTTTCCATCCATTGAACCTTGTCTGGCAATTTCTTCCTGGTGATCTTGGACAGGGATTTGGCCAGGCTGCTGACATTTGGCACAAAGTTACAATACAGTAATACCCTGCTTGCCCTAGGTAGGCCTGAACCTTTCTCTTACTTGTGGGTGTGGCCCATCCCTTGATGGCCTCAATTTTCACTGGGTCAGGCCAGATGTACCCTCTTCCCACCCTATGCCCAAACTATGACACCTCTGCCATTCCTATCTGGCACATCTCCACCTTGACTGTCAGCCTCATAGCCTGCAGTTGGCAGAACACCTTTGTCATGTGTCTGCCATGATTCTACCAACTCTGGCTATAGATGGTGATGTCATCCATGTTTGCTAGAACAGAAGCTCCAGCCCTATTCAGAATGCAGTCCATGAGCAGCTCAAAGCTGGCTGGTTCATGCTTTATCCCGAATGGCATTACCCTGATCTCAAATAACTCAAATGAGATGACAAAGACTGACTTCTCCCTGGCTTCAGGGGTCAGGCTTACCTGCCAATAGCCCTTTGTCAAGTCTATGGTGGTCAGGTACATCAACCCCCAACCCCTATAAGACCTCATCTCTCCTGGGCAGGGGGTATGAATTGAATACTCTAATGCTATTGAGCTCATGTTGCCATCTCTTTTAGGGATCAGTGCCACTGGGGAGGCTGAGAGACTACTTGACTCTTGGATCACCTGGAGAGACAGGATCTCCTTGATCTCAGCATCTGTGACATATTTGACACCCTCATGGACTCAGCAGGATGGCTGCATCAGGGATCCTGGGATCCTGTATGCACATGGTGCTCTGACAGCATGGTATACCCCAGCATCCTGGTGAACATTTTCTTGAATGTTCACAGCACCTTCCACATTTCAGTAGCTTGGGATACTATCAGCCTCTCTTTTAACCTCTCCCTAGAGATCAACCAGTGGGTTCAACTGTTTCCTCCTCTGGGTAGCTGCACACAGCCAGAACCATCTTGTTGCGGTCATTGTAGGGCTTCAACATGTTAGCATGCTCCATCCACAGTTTGCACCTCCATCAGACAGCTCCATCAGATAGGTAATGTTGTTCACCCTCCTGACGACTGAGTACAGAACTTCCTAAGCTGCCTATAATTTATTCTGCTTGATGGAGATGAGCACCATCATCCATTGTCCATCGTCATACTCTAGAGCTCTGACCCCACAGTTATACTATGTCTTCTATCTCTATTGTACAGTGGCTTGGTGCTTATGGGTGAATCCCATGAGCTCCGTGAGCTTAGACCTAAAATTCAGGATGCCTCCACAACAGATTCTCCTGGGCAGCAAGCTCATTCTCCAATTCATCCCTTATCAAATCAAGGGGGCCACTCACCTATGGCCAAATAGGAGTTCAAAGAGTCAGAATGCTATGAAATCCTTGGAGACTTCCCTGTAAGCAAATAAAAGATGGGGTGAGAACTTGTCCCACTCTCTTGCATGCTGGTCGACAAATGCTCTCAACATGGTCTTAATTGACACATTCAATTGCTCGACCAGAATGTTAGTCTGAGGATGGTATGGGGAGGACCTGAGCTGTCTCACTCCATAGTTCTTCCAAAAACTAACCAATAGGGCAGGCATGAAATTGGAGCCCTTGTCTGAGAGACTGTCTGGAGGAAAACCCATCCAGCTAAATACTCTCTGCAGTTTGTCAGCCACTTCTAATTCCTCAATGAACTCCAAGAGCACTGCCTCTGGCTACCTCATGATATAAGCCTCTAGATGGAGGTCTGTTTGAAGGACAGCTAACAGGAACACAGGAGGGAGGGGAACTGCTGGACTTCTGAAGAACCTGCACACCTCCACACGTATGCTCAAATGGATGCACCCCAGCATCAAGGAGGAACCAAAAAAATGGAAAACTGGCAGAGCAGTACCATGATGCCCTGCCCATCTCCCTGTAGCCTGCTACACCAGGCCATGTAACCAGTGACCACTGATTATTTTTTGTCTGGGGGGATATGACTCTTGGATCATTACCTGAACCTGGTGGTGGTGGATGCCTTGCTGTAAGATGTGAGGACAGGACTGAAGAACATCCCATCTCTCCCAAAGGTAGTAAAAACTAAGATTGTCTTCCTTCTGATATCTGGAAAATATTTTAGAATTCATTTTTGCTTCATGGGTCAAACTCCCCATGCCATTACTCACAGTCTGTGGTGTAGTTCTCTGGTGCCGAATCTCCATCTTTCTCTCATACTCATGCTCATGCTGTTTCATCTGCATGTCATTCTTGTGCTCTTTCTCTCACTGCTGTGCTTCCAGCTGTATCCACCACAGTTCTGCCTTAGCCTTTTGCTTCTCCATATCAGACTTTCTCTTCTTCTCCTTCTCTCATTCCTCAGCCTTTCACTTCTCCACCTTCTCTGATTCCTTGGCTTCCAGCTTCATCTTGTGCTGCTCTGCCTCATTTTTTGCCTGAACCAGTGCAAGCTCCAGCCTCCACCTCTGTGCCTGTAAAGCTGCCAGAGTTCCCAGCACTGACTCACTTTCATGCTCTCCAGTCTCTGCCTCCTGACTTTTGCTAGCAGTGACCACTTTAATAGTGCATCCTTGGTCACATTTCCTGAGGATGTGTATGAGTTCTGCCCTTGACCAGTCTGAGTCTGTCTGTGACAGACCAGTCTCTAACCTTCCCTTTGTAGGGAAGATTATTGAGCTGGAGGATCATTTGTTCAGCCACAATATCTATGACCCTTTCCAATCCGGCTTCAGGAGAAGGCATAGTACAGAGACAGCTCTTGTTCCTGGTACTAAATAATCTCCTGATGGCAAGAAATCAGAGGACCCATTCCATCTTGGTTCTCCTGGATCTCTCAGCAGCATTTGACACCGTGGATCATGGGATATTGCTCGACCACCTGCGGTTTTTTTGTGGTCTGAGGGGAGCAGTCCACAGTTGGTTCTGATCATTTCTGGAGGGCAGATCTCAGAGACTGGTGTCCGGAATTTACACCTCAGCCCCTCATTGGCTGCCCTGTGGGGTACTGCAGGGGTCAGTGCTGTCCCCTATGTTATTCACAGTGTTTATGCTTCCATTGGGGGACATTATAAGATGGTATGGTTTGAGTTTTCATTGTTATGCTGATGATTCTCAGCTCTACCTATCTTTTATGCCCAAGCAGGAGTCAGATTCCATCATGATGTTTAATAACTGTCTCCTGGAGATTCAGGATTGGATGAGTGCTAGTTGGCTTAGGTTGAATTCAGAGAAAACTGAGGTGTTGGTTGTGGACCCTGGAGGGAGGACGATAGGGGCCTGGACTGGGAAACCCTCAGCTTTATTTCTTGGGGGAGCCCCGCTTCTTGCCTCTGGCTAAGTGCATAACCTAGGCGTGATTTTTGATGAAGGCCTGACTATGAAGGTACAGATATCGGCCGTAGTCAAACCTGTCTTTTTTCATCTGAGGAACATTGCCCGGGTGAAACACTTGGTTCCACTGGAAGATCTTCCCATCCTGGTCTACACCTTTGTCACCAGCCATTTTGACTACAGCAATGTCCTCTATCTAGGGCTGCCAGGGGTGGATATCCACCACTTGCAGCTTGTGCAGAATGCGACAGCCAGGTTGTTGATGGGAGTTTCAAGATCTAGCCATATGACAAATGTGCTGCATGATCTGCATTGGCTGCCAATACAGTGGTGGAACACCTTCAAGGTCGCATTGCTGACCTTTAAGGCCTTACATGATTTGGGACCTCACTACCTGAAAGAGCTCTTGGTGCCTTACTGTCCTGCCCGTTCTCTTCACTCCTCTGATGAGGGATTGCTAGAGATTCCCAGGGTACATCTAAAGATGTCTGGAGGTAGATGTTTTGCCTATATGACACCAACCCTGTGGAATTCTCTACCATGTCAGATATGAGATTGCATGACTGTCAAAAGTTTTAAAAAACAAATACAGACTTTCCTTTTTGCCCAAGCATTTGCTGTAACATAATAAGTGAGTGTTTTGTATGATTGTTGAATTTATTGTTTGTGAAATGTGTTTTAAAGTTGTTTTGAATTATTGTAAAAGCACCCTGAGCCTGGGAAGGGTGCTTGAAATGAACAAAATTTTACTTACTTACTTACTCGATTTATTTTCTCACAGCCCATCCCTCTTCTTTTGCACAAGTTTAGCAAAGAGCACTTTTCACATGGACCAAACATAATGTCTTCCCTCTAGCCAATCTTTCCAAAAACAAAAAGTAACAACAGTAGTTTACATCGTGTTCTCTTATGTAATATTCTGTTCTGTGACTTGACAGGTAACTAGTTTGTTGATAATCCTTTTCAAATCTACACTGCTAGCACCAGTTTGTAACAACCTGTCCACACTGGGGATGCAGTCTGCAACAGGTTGCAAAGTTTCTCAATGCCTAACACCTGGAACCCTGGGATCCTCAGTAGCTGCCACCACTCAGAAGTGATTCTCTTACCTGGGACTGTCTTGGTCCAAATTCCAACAGATCCACTGTTCACACAGTAAAGTGCACCTTTGGCTATGGGCAAATAGCCTTACCTTATTGCTCATTCCTGAGACAACGCCTCACTTTGTATAATAATGTGTCTGTAGCCCTCTGCTCCCCCTTCAGAGATAGATAGTGGAGTTGTCAAGATGCACAGTTAACTAATCCCCCGAATGAGTCAGCCATAGAGACATGAAGTATACAAAAAATAACATTTACTACTTCACAATATTTAAACAATCACATGATATCACAAAACATAAGAACTGTGGATATTGCAGGATTACTACACAAATTAAAAAGAAATGGTTTGCACACAGCAGAAACAACAAATAGAAAAACCTCCCTATAGCTTCTTAACTCTTAGCAAAGTAGAAATAGTTAGCCACAAAGGAGACCTTGATGAATCAGGGCAAACACAAACCTTACATGATAACTAGTCAGAGGCCCAACCTAATTGACTTGCTAGAGTCTGGCCTCCACCTCAAAAACCTTCAGCTGCCAGTACAGCTGGGTGGGCTGTTCCATGGGAGCTCCAGACACCTGGATCAAACCTGCAATCCACAGACCCGAATAAATACAGCGTTCACTGCAGAATTCCAGTTCCGAGTCTGTGGAAGTCCAATTTGTGCCATTGTGTGTATTGTTGCAATGAGGATGCTGTCGGTACACTCACCCCACATACAGGTGGCTGGCGGCATCTAATCAGGCAACAGATGGTCATGTGATGCACTTACAGTATATAACCATGTTGAGTGCAAAACATGGCTCAGGCAAGAGGAGGACGGGTCAGAGGAGCACCTCGCTTATCGCTGCAGCAGCTGCCAAAAGAGGTTGATAAAAAGCAAAAAATCCACACAAAAGGAGAGAGAGAAAGGACTCAATTTACTGGTGCGAGGGGGAACTGATAATGAGGGAAGGGTGATGGGTCAGGGCTGGAGAAAGGAGGAATTCAGAGGGACTGGAGAGATAGTGGTGGCCTAGTTGCTGCTGGGGAAGGCAAAAGGCATTTAGTGTGGCAGTGTGGCTGTGTACATGAGCAAGGGCAGGCTGGCAAAATCTTTGACTTGTGGCATTAAGATCCACAGGAGAGAGTGAGAGACTACTGGAGGCACAGGAGACGTTTTACAGTTACAGAAAATCCCAAATGGAAGTTATTTTCTTTTTTTGGCCTCAGACAGTATAGCTGTGTGTAAACAAGCTTGGGAGGGGAGGCTGGCAAAATCTTAGATGTATGACATTCCAAATCCAGATCCAGAGGACAGAGGGAGAGACCACTGGGTGCCCAAGAGAAATTTTACAATGACAGAAAATCCCAAATGAAAGATTTTTTTCTTTTCTTGGCCTTGGACAGTGTAGCAGTGTACATGAGCAAGGGAGGGCAGGCTGGCAAAATCTTTGATGTGTGCCATTCCAAATACAGATCCAGAGGAGAGAGGGAGATACTACTGGGGGCCCAAGAGAAATTTTACAGTTACAGAAAATCCCAAATGAAAGTTTTTTTTATTGGCTTCAATGTGACTGTGTGTACAGGGCAAGGGCAGCAGGCTGGCAAAATAAATCTTTGACTTGTGACATCCAGAGGAGAAAGAGAGAGAGAGAGAGAGAGAAAGATTGCAGGGGGGCCCACAAGAAATTCAACAGTCCCAGAAATCCCAAATGTTTTTTTTCCTGGCTTCAGTGTGGCTGTGTATACAGGGCAAGGACAGCAGGCTGGCAAAATAAAGCTTTGACTTCTGCCATCCAGTCATGAATCACGATCTCTTGTAAAAGTTCATTCATGATTTCATGTATTAAAAAAATACTGTTCAGACAAACAACATACAAGCTGATGCACCTGTACTGCTGGCTGTGGGTGGCCCAGGGGACAATCTCACTTTGTGAGCCATAGTAGGCAGTTTACACTACAACACAAGTAAAGTGCAACTACTGTACACATAAGTGTTTTCATCATTCATTCATTTCACAGTATTCCTCCTTATTATCATTAGTGTTATAGTATATCATGTAACATTACGTATAAGCATTAACCAACCCCCAGTGTTGGACTGTGCTGTGTTTGGCTATGCACCAGATGTGTCTGCATCTCCAGTTCAAATTCTGAGGCACACTTAACAGTTGCTGGATTTGATCACTTAACTGTAACTAACTGTACTGTAGGAGCCAGTCAGGTACTCTTGGAAGGAAGTGGTAGTGGAGTGCTGTGCTGTCAGTGTGCTGTGTACAGTCATGAGTCACTACAGTAAATTTGTTCCTGGCCTGTGGGTTGGAGTCATCAGAAGAACATCACGTTAGTTGGAGGGATCTTTGTTTTACAAGTTAGGATACTAAGAAAAAATGGATCAAAGTGTTGATGAGGCACATTCTATTTCTTAGGTAGGCAGTGGCACTGCAAAAGACAGCAATCAGCCTGAAAAGGGAAAACAAACTCAAACCCTCAAAAGTGATTTTTTCACATCTAAGGTTTTGTCTTCCAAGTGAATACTTGAATCCAAAAAAGGTGAATGTATCTGATCATTATCAGTCCCAAGTAAAAAAAAAAGTTACGTAGTTAAAAACTAAAGGCTTTGTGATTACCACCCACAGAGGCACCCAACGGTATGGAACAATTGCATACTATGCTTCTCCCAGTCCCTCAACCTCATCTGATTTTTCTGAGGTTGAACCCAATGAGGGTAATAAAAATAAAGATGAAGAGAATGGTCAGGCAGCACAAGGTTTACTGGAGGGTATGGAAATTGCAGATGAGGAGGAAACAGGCAGAAATGTTTTGGTTGCAGAGGGGGGCAATGGGAATAAACCACAAGAAGAACAGGCCCACGAAAAATCATGGTGGGAGAAAAACTCTGAAAAGGCGATCAAGGTTCCATGCTTTACTGGGAAAAAAACTGAAAAAAATATCATCTTTTGTTTGGTCATACTTCTCCATTAGTGCTTCCAATGAGTTGGTAGCAATATGCACGATTTGTAAATGGCCAATCAACAATGATTAAAAGAAAGAAGCATTGGGAACTTCAGCACTGAAAAGGCACCCAAACAGATGTCATAACATTACTGAGAACTTCAATTGTAAGTCTTGAAGAGAAAGTAACAGTTATAGCTCACTACACTCAAGGGTAACTCCCATAAATGAAAGTAGTGGAAGCCCCTGCAATACTACTGAAGCACCTCCACCACCACTTTCTCTCATTCAAAGGACTCTTTCTACTGTTACTGAAAGTGACAATGTGCTCAAAAATCCTCCTCCTTCAAGGAGACAGCTTACCATTTCAGAAACATATGAGCATAAACCAATGATGCCTTGACTCACTTTGTTGATGTTACAATAACCACATTTTTGTAGAAATGATAGCTGTTGATTTGCTACCATATAACATGGTTGAACATATAAGATTCAGTCAGCTGCTTGAGTACCTTGAACCTCAATATAGTATACCATCACAGAAATACTTCTCTACAAAAGGGATTCCAGTCCTTTATAATGTCGTATGTAAACAAGCATTTGTCAATGCCGAATGTTGCTTGCTTCTATGTGCTGTTTAGGTATTTGGAAGTCATTGGAGTGAAAATATTGAAAATTTGCAAACTTACAAGCGTGCGTAGGAACTGTGCAATGCACGCTTGTAAAACAGTCATTTTTAGGAATTTTTTCACCAAATTTTCAACATAGCCATTTTAAGACCTCTGCTCATGAACAGTGACACTGTGATTTTCTTAATGTGTCCCATACACTGAGTTTGCACCGACCGCCATTATGCGCTACATGGGAAACATGTTTTGAGCAGGATGTGAAAATGACAGCTGCACTGCTCATGAGGAGGTGTGGTAAATGGCAATGTTGAAAATCTGGGTGAAAATATTGAAAATTACAGACTTCACGAACCGTGCGTAGGAGCAGTGCAACGGACACTCGTAAAACAGTAATTTTTAGGAATTTTTTCACCAAATTTTCAACACAGGAATTTTAAGACCTCTGCTCATGATCAGTGTTGCTGTGATTTTCTTAATGTGTCCCATACTTTGAGTTTACACACCGACTGCGCCATTGTGCGCTACATGGGCGGAAACATGTTTTGGGCAGGATGTGAAAAATGATAGCTGTACTGCTCATGAGGAGGTGTGATAAAATGCCAATGTTGAAAATCTGGAGTGAAGATATTGAAAATTCGCAAACTTATGAGCGTGCATAGGAACTGCGCAATGCACGCACGTAAAACAGTCATTTTTAGGAATTTTTTCACCAAATTTTCAACATATCCATTTTAAGACCTCTTCTTATGAACAGTGTCATTGTGATTTTCTTAATTTGTCCTGTACATTGATTTCGCACACCAACTGCGCCATTCTGCGCTACATGGGTGGAAACACATTTTGGGTGAGATGTGAAAAATGACAGCTGTACTACTCATAAGAAGGTGTGGTAAAATGGCAATGTTGAAAATCTGGAGTGAAAATATTGAAATTTCGCGAACTTACGAGCCTGCGTAGGAACTGCGCAATGCACGCTCGTAAAACAGTCATTTTTTGGAATTTTGGCACCAAATTTTCAACATGGGGTTTTTGGGACCCCTTCTCATGAATGATGTCACTGTCATGGCAGTATTTGGGCCCAAAGGGTGATTTTGCAATCACTGTGCAGTCACTGCACGAAATCACCCTTCGGGCAAGAATAATGCCATGACAGTGACATCATTCATGAGAAGGGGTCCTAAAAACCCCATGTTGAAAATTTGGTGCAAAAATTCCCAAAAATGCCTGAGATATGCAACAAAGTTGAAACCCTCTGTAGCCCATTATACAGCTTACCGGCCATTTCCTCAGTTCAGCGGTCGGCTTTGAAGAGTGCAAACATGTTCCCCAGTCCACGAAGAGCATTGCACGAGTCAGAGGTAAGTATGGGGGTGGGGGGGTGTGGGAAGGCTGGGTCTGCGCAGTGGATGGAGTGCGGGTTGTGGGAGGGGGGTTGGGAGGCGTGGAACGGTTTCGATTTTCAGGTTTAAAAAAAAAAAATACGACGTGGGACCTTTGCCACGCTGGGTGAGCTCCCAGCATGGCATGAGGACATTGGAGAATGCGTTCAGCCGGCGGGATTGGGCACCCCTGTCAGCCATGGAATTTGTTGCCCACGCTGGGTGGGCTCCCAGCGTGGCAAAACAGAGGCGTTCAGCCGACGGGGATTAGCACCCTGTCAGCAAAGGACCGCTTGCCATGCTGTGGTGGGCTCCAACATGGCAACTGCTACTGGGGAGGGGGACGCAGCTCAGCTGACAGAAGTTGGGCACCCGTCGGCTACACAGTGTCTTGAAGCGTGCACATGTGGGGGGGAGCTACGCTTCTTATAGGTGCTCACTGAAGCATAGCTCCCCCTTTCAACTGTATGCCACTGCATTTTGGAGCGTGTCATAGACAGCTCCAAAATGCATTGGCTTACAGGGGCCGCGCCTGCCAGTACACTGACTGAATTGGAGAAGGAGGTGACACACCTCCGAAATCTCCGTTGATGGCACTATGTTTCTTGCACCTGCATGCAAGCAACATAAAAATGAAGATGCATCTTGTGTTGGGAGGGTGGTGCTCTCCACCTGAGATATATAAAGGATGAACTCCACTAAATCAAAAAGTTTCTTTTGAAAGCTAACATACAGATTTAATCTTTACCGTATTGGTCCTTGTAAAAACAGATCCAGAAGCAAATGACTTGATATCTTTTATTGGACCAACATAGATGTAACAAACAGAACAAAGTGCTTTAGCTTTTGGACCAACTCAGTCCTTCCTTGGAAGCTTAATGACATTTATTTAGAAAATTCCATACTTTTAACACTCAGATCATGCAGGAAAAAAACAGAAAAAATTCCCATTGGTTTAAAATACTCATTTAAAAAAATAATACAAGACACATCAGAGAAGCTGAAAAGTATCAGTTCAGCTTCAGCTTAAAGGGCCTAAAGGTCAAATGTGCTTAGAGCATAACAACAAGCAGGGAGTGCACTGCACATAAATTAAAATGACTTGGAGATACCTTCAGAGTAAGACAAGAACATCTGGAGCATAGAACTGTATAGCCCAATTATGAGTGCAGTTCATGAGAAGCAAAATCCATAGAGATTGACATAACTGTAAATTTAAAACAAGCCCCACAAAATGAAACTACAAAAAAAATACACATGGCATACAAAGGGTTTAAAGTAAAGTTTACCTAACGTAAGCAATACGTTCACATTATATGGAATTTAAAATTTAGCTAGAAACATTACCCAACTATACTCTCAAACTGGATATTTTACTCCATAAACCTTAAGACCTTTAGTGTTGTAACAGGAGTTTATACATAATAATATAAATTGTCAGTATAAGAGCTAAACAAAAAGCAGCTTGTCAAGGACCACCAAGAAACTGAGACCATGCAATCTGATATGTTCAGATTTCAACTTGATGTAATAAAAATGTCTAAGGAATCTGAATAAGAAATCATAGGAATTAAATTCCCCCCTACCCGGGGGAGGGGGGAGATAATTAGTTGTAAGGAGATACACACACACACACACACACACACACACACACACACACACGAGTCCTAATGCACCATCATTCACATCAATCTCTTCAACTGTTATCCCAAAGAAATAAAAGTTGTCATTTACTTCCAAGTAAAAAAAGAACATGCATCCTAATATGTTCAGAGTTCAAAAATGAGACATTATATAAGCATACTACATGCGGTAACAGCCCAAGTATTCTGAATAGAACCACAATAAAATAAAACTTCCACTCTCTGCAGGGTAAGATAACTGTTAGAAGTGAATGTACTAACATACTTTCATTTCCACAAATCACTACAGCATTAGCCCAATGTAATTTCATCTGTCAAGGACCCCCATGCAAATGACATTCTTCACCCCAATATGTTCAGAGTTTACAAATGTGACAGTATATAATAAAACTACTGTATGTACAGTAACAGGCTATGGAATCTGAATAAGACCCAATGGAATTAACCCCACCCCCACTCTTGCGGAAGATAACTAGTAAAAAGGAAATATTATTCATTATGTGTGTGAACTAAGAGTCATAATACACTGTAACACCATTATGTCATGTACCTGAATATAAGCCCACCTCAATGTAACAGCAACCCCCACACCCAACACACACATGTAACCCCCCACACACACACACACACACAAGGAGATGCTGAAGTCCTATAATATGTCTATCTTTTAAAGAAAAGTTCTGTGGATATTTAAGTTTTATAATGTGCCATAAACCCCAAATCTGTGTTCATGCCATCTTCTACCATATTGAGAAGTAATATAAGTTTGATCTCAAAAGCCCGTATCTGTTGTGTACTTTTGAGATTTCCTTTTACGATCATTACTGACATGTCTGAGCTTGAGTGCTCCAGCTAAGAGAAGTGTTGCCCCATTGGTTTTTCAGTCATCTTCAGATTAATATTATGTCTGTGTGAGTTTATTCTAGTGCAGAGCAGTTGGCTTGTCTCTCCAACATAACCTGTTTGAGGACATCTCTTGCATTGAATGAAATAAACAATATGTCATGATGCACATGTATAATTCCGCTGTACCCTATATTGTCTGTTTTCTGATGTAACCACACAGTCCAAAGTGGAAATGAGCTCACAAGTCTTACATCTGAGTTGATTACAGGGTCATGTACAATTTCAGTTCAGTTTGATTTTATTTGAGTAATCTTTTAAAATGATTATCACAAAATACAGAAAAGACAAAGACATTAATACAAAAAAGAAGCATAAATAGGATAAATAGGCAACATGGAAAATTACATATAAAATCTATGCCAGCCTGGATATTGATAGTTTGGAAATAGCAATTGCAAGGTCGAACAGTATTCCTAGATTTGGATCAGTCAATTATTCTTGTAGGGAGGATACTCTCTTCCTTCTTATTTTCCTTGTGAGGTATATCACTTTTATGACATTGTGTATAAGCAGAGGGTCCTCAGTGGTAAGAAGTGCCAAAACCATCTCTGTTTCGTTAGTGGTAGATATGGAAGTTATGATTGGTAATAACCAATTAAATCTGATTTTGGTGTACCAAGGACATTTTAGAAATAAGTGCACTAAATCTTCTCTTTCACCTAAGTTACAATTACAAAGGGTATCTTTGATAGCTTTTGATTTTTTTATACAAAGCAGTTCTATCATTTGATTCAAAAAGTTCTAGTCTGAATCTTGTGAAGTTGTTTCACACAATGGGGTCCTCTATGACATCCAGGTAATACCTGAATTCAAGAGAGACCATGTTATGAGAGTATCACGTGGCATAAATTGAGGCATCAATACAGGCCAAGTCAATGTCCCTATGGTACTGCACAATTTTCTTTTTAACATATGGTCTGCATTGCTCACTTACACAAATGCCATTTTGTCTATATGACAAGAGAGAAGGAAGCATATATTTATCAAGAAGTCTACTTAAATGTTGAAGCAAGATTGTATTTTTTATACCCCTGTTTTTCTAAGAGACATTACTTTACCCATCTCTCATTTGGTGGGCTTAATACTTGAATCCAGTAGTTAATTATCCTCGTATTGGCCCAGGCTTGTAACTTTATTAGACCTAGTTCAGCTCTTATGAAATAAGCTGGAGTTGAGTTTTGGCAGGCCATTATGATTCTTAGAAGTTTAATAACAGTTTTTTCTAACTGGTCAATATGGCGCAGACCCCAGACTTCTGCACAATAAAGGGACTGGGCATTAAATTTTGCTTGAATTGCATGAAGAACGGGTTTGACAGAGTAGCCTCCATAAGCATGATTAAACCTTGTCAAGGCCCCTATAGTTGTTTTTGTTTTAGAGAGTATGTGTTCAAAATGGCAATTCCATGAGCCATTGTTTTTGTAATTAACTCTCAAATAAATATAATTAGTTACAGTTTCCATTTTATTATCACAGAGTTTCTACAAGTACCAAAGATCTGAGATTTTGCCCCAAAAGTCTATTTTTTTCTGGAAGCCTGAAATGGTAAGGGAGCAAAAGACCAGGTCATCTGTGTAAGCAAGGGAAGAGCAGATATTTGATCCAATTTTGCGTGAATCAGATTTTAGAGCCTGTAATTCTGTGAGTAGATTGTACAGATAGATGCAGAACCACAGAGGTGCCAAAATGCATCCTTGTCTTACACCTTTATTAGTCTTTAAACTGCTTGATAGGGTATTACCTGGTCTTATCTGTGCCCAGGTGTTTGAGTATAGGATTCTGATGCTATTGACAAGGACTGGAGGAAAGCTTTGACTTAGCAGTATATCCCATAGGATTATATTGTTAATTGACAGAGCTGTCATCTATAAATGCAAGATACAGTTTTTATTTTCTAACTACAACATATTTTTTTATCAAATATGAAAGCACGAAACAATTATCAAGAGTGGAAAAATGCTCTCAAAAGCCCGCTTGTGCTGGAGCTAAGCCCCCAAGTGCTTTTAGTTCTTCCTTAAATCTTGTCATTAAGACTTTCACATAGACCTTACCCAGAATAGCTAATAAACTAATGGGTTGATACATTGCGGGATCATTCCTTGGGCCTTTTTTGTAAATGGGTACAATTATTGAACCAGCCCATGAAAACGAGATATAATTGTTCAGAAGACATTTATTAAAAAAGAAGACAAGAAGGTCCGCCTAGCTTTCAGCAATACAAAGATAAACTTCCCCTGGGATTTTATCAGGACCTGGGACCATGTTTCATTTCAAACTAAGTATGGCTTTTGTTACTTCCTGTTTAGTAAAAAGCCTAACTTGAGATATTATATCTATTATGTCCATCTTTTTCAATGTGAGGTCTAAGCTTGGGTCATACAATATGTTGCTATAATATTCAGTCCATGTTATCAGTTCTATATGATGAACTAAGTCATTTCTCCATCCCTTACATTTTTTAGCTACTAGGAGCCAGAATGTTTTGCTGTCATTATTATCTATAGCAGCTTGCATCTTATCCCACTGTCAGGCTTGAAATAATTTCTTTTGGATTTGATTTAGGAGAGCCCTATAATTTTTCTTATTTGCTTTTAATTCTATGTTGATAACTTTGTCTGCTTTTGTTTTGGCTTTCCTGGAGATTTTCCTTAACTGTTTTTTCTGAGCTTTACATTCCTTATCAAACCAAACAGAATTGGATGGAGGCATAGGCTTGGTGGTTATAGTTTTGTATAACTTTAACTCAAGTTCATTAAAGAAAAGCTGTAACTTCCCATAAATTAAATAGGCATCCCGAGTAGCCTGAACCCAAGAGTTTAAGAAGAAAGTTATTTGGTTCAATATGCACTGTCCGAAGAGTCACTGACCACTTTAATTTTTTTGAATATCTGACTGGCAGCATACTAAACGTTGGCTGTGTCACATTCTCCCCTGCAGTCTTCTTGTATAGGATAATACGAAAATGATCACTCTATGTTCTGTTGGCAATTATGAGATCTTCCCAAAAATTTGGTGGACCATGCCACAAGATTAAATCTATGACCGAAGGCCCATTTGTAGCAAAGTAAGTTGATGAACCATGGCTGTCCCCCAGAAGTTCTGCCATTTAAAAGGCAAATTAAGTTATAATTCATTAGTTTGATCCATTTATGTCTATTGTCATTATATCTTAAATCAGTAGAAACTCTTTTGTTTCTGTCTGTGTTTGGGTACATGAAGTCAATAACAGAGTTATCAGTTAAGCCATCAAATGAACCTATTCTGGAGTTAAGTCCCCACCAAAAGCAGATAAGCATTAGGGCAGTCAAACTGGGCATCTCTAATTGATTTGATTAGATTATCCCAGATTCCATTAGCTGTCATTCTATTCTTTGAAGGTGGAACGTAGCAATTAAACAACAATATTTTGGGCCCAGAAAGGGACAGAGTGATCCCAAAGAAGTTTTGATCCTGAGCTACATCTAGGAAAGACCCTGTTTTAACACAAGTCACTAATCCACCTGACCTACACCCCATCTTACCAGACTTATAGCCTGGAATTTGAATCAACGTGTAACCATTTAAATCTATAACATCCTCCTGTCTATGCCTAGTCTCTTGTAAACAAATAAGATGAAAAGTGCAAATAGTCTAACCAATCCTTTTTTTACCTAAATCCAGCAATATTCCACGAAATTAAAAAAGAGTCAGCATTGCCTTTAACAGTTGATACTAAACTCATAGCTGTCATTACAGTACTTGTGTCATTGTTAAAGGGTCACCAACTTCATCTGGTTCAGCATCAAGTGGAGAATGAGATAGTCAGTGATTATAGCCAGCTAATGCCATAAACCTATTTGTAGTTGTCACAAGAAATGAATTTCTTCCATTATTAAACTGCTCTGATGGCATTCCCCCTGTGTATCTTGTGAATAATAGGGAAAATAAGATGGAGAACCATTCTTTTCTGTCAGATCCACCAGAAAATGACCCAGATGATCTAACTTAGATGCCTGATCCCAGACTGTACTTGCACTTAGTACATTTTTAAAGGTTATATCAATTTGGCCATCTTCTCTTAGACCCAGGTGTTGATATACACCAAGGACTCCATGACGGCCCGATCTGATGTTTAGGAAATTTGCAAATAAGTTGCACAAGAATCTGGTTAACTTTACATTTGTTTCATTAAAGAGTTCCCTACACCCAAAAAAGCTCAAAATAACTGGAACATTACCAGTGTCAGAGGATAGAATCTGAGTTGCTTGCATGGTCGAGTACTATTTAGTGTCATGGCATTCTGTTTTGGTGAAAGTTTACTCCTAATAATTAGGTTGACTAAGTTTGATGGTTGTTTAAAAAATAGTAGTGGTACTTCCTTAAAAATACAATTAAGTGTCTCATCCTCACTAGATATTGGGTGGAGGTCTTTAATAATCTTATGCAGAAGTTCAAGATCAGGATGATATGTGACTACTAAGGGTATTCTGCTGGTAGCTGTCCTTTCCTTATACTGAAGTAGTTGTTGTCTTGGTACTTGTGTTGCACATTCTATTGTCCTGTCAATTTCTCTGGAAGGGTGTCCCTGCTCAATAAAGGTGTTTTTCAACATAGCTAAATGTGTATCTCTGTCTTTCTCATTTGAACAGATACGCTGATACCGCAGTGCTTGACTGTACATGATAGATTTATTAGTGTGGCTGGGGGATAACTATTCCTGTGTAAGTATCTTTGTCTGTCTGTTGGCTTCCTGTAAATACATGTATGTAAAGTTCCATCCTTGATGGTGACAGTGGTGTCCAGAAAATTAACCCTTGTGGCAGAATATTCCAGGGTAAACTTTATTGTTGGGTGGAAGTTATCAAGTTCCCAATGAAAATCTTTTAAAGTGTCATTACCCTCCATTCAAATTAGAAATAAATCATCAATGTAATGGAAATAAGTGAAGGGTTTGTGTGTAGACTGCCTTAAAAAGGCCTTCTCCAAATTTACCATAAAAAAATTAGCATACTGTGAAGCCATCCTAGTACTCATTGTCAATCCCATAATTTGAACAAAATGTTTACCATTGAAGCTGAAGTTATTATGTGTCAGAATGAATTCAGTAAGTTTCCCCATCACTTCAGGGTTCATTTTTTGTTCCAGTCCATTCTTCTTTATGTATTTATGGCAGGCTGAAATGCCATTTGTGTGTGGAATATTAGTAGAGAGTGATGTTACATCCATCGTGGCTAAAATGGTATCAGGTGGTAAATCCCTTATAACCAGAAAGTTTACTCAGGAAGTATGTAGTGTCCTGGATGTAACTATCTCTTTCCATACCCTGTGGTTTCAAAATGGTTTCCACAAACCCTGAGATCCCCTCAGTCAGGGTACTATTACCAGATACTATGGTTCTTCCTGGATTGCCAGGTTTGTGTATTTTAGGCAGCATGTAGAATGTCCTTGGCTTGGGTTCAGTAGGGATGAGGTCAGTTAGTCTTTTTTTGGACATGGTTCAGAAAAGATCTAATTTTTTTTTTTTTAGTCTTTGGTAACCGGGTAAGGCCCACTAGGCACAAGTGCCTGTTTTCAGGGGTAACCTGGGAGCACTGGGCAGTTAAGTGTCTTGCTCAGAATCACACAGTATGCAAGTGGAGGTTGTGAGAATCAAACTCAGGTCGGCTCTGCTAGATGTACCAAGCTCATTCACAGCTCATTACTCTAACCTCTAGGCTATACTGCCAGCCCTAGTTACAGCCCTAATTAAGTCCTGTAGTTCTTTTTTTATAGGTTGTAGTGGGATCACTCTCCAATTCTCTGTAGTATGTATGGTCAGTTAGCTGTCTGTTGGCTTCATTAATATAGTTATCTCGATTTAATATTACCACTGCAAAGGCTTTATCAGCTTTTTTGATGACAATGCTGAGGTATGAAATCAGTGTTTGTGTAGCCCTCCATTCCAATGGAAAGAGGTTGTAACAGGCCTGTTTTTGCCTAGTAAGGATCTGACCACTAACTCGTACAAATGAGTGAACTTGCACAGATGTAATTTTAATCTGAAGATGACTGAAAAACAAGTGGTTCAACACTTCTCTCAGCCAGACCACTCAATCTCAGATATGTCACAAATGGTCTTAAAAGGAAATCTCAAAAGTACACAACAGAGACAGGCTTTTGAGATCAAACTTATAGTATTTCTCAATATGGTAAAAGATGGCATGAACACAGATTTGGGAGTTATGGCACATTATAGGACTTAAGCATCCACATACCTTTTCTTCAAAATATAGACATATTATAGGACTTCAGTGTCTCCTTGTATGTGGGTGTGTGTGTGTGTGTGGGTTATGTGAGTGCGGTGGGTGTGGGGATTGCTGTTACATTGAGGCGGGCTTATATTCAGGTACATGACATAATGGTGTTACAGTGTGTTATGACTCTTAATTAATGCACATAATAAATATTATAAAAAGGGTCTGAGAAATGGAGCTCTCTGATTGGTTGCCAACATTCTAACAGCCTTATGTTAATCTTTTATTAACATACATGTGGAGCTTAGCCATATGCTGCACAAGGTTTAACACTGTTTAATTTTTTTTTATTATTATAATAGCTATAAGGCACTCCCAGTGATTATGTTAATGGTCAGTTAATCACCCTCTAGAGGCATCTGGCACTCAGCTACACCTCGTGCCACAGTACACCCCTAGAAGGTGATTAACAGACCATTAACATAACCCTTGGACAAGCCTTATTGCTTAATTATTTCCTTTTTATTGGTCATTTTCCCAGGGTGGGGTTAATTCCATTGGGTCTTATTCAGATTCCATAGCCTGTTACCGTACATACAGTAGTTTTATTAAATACTGTCACATTTTTGAATTCTAAACATATTGGGGTGCAGGATCTCATTTACATGAGGAACCATGACAGATTAAAGTACATTGGGCTAATACTGTAGTGATTTGTGGAAATGAAGGTATGTTAGGACTCTTGTCTCACATACATAGTATACATTCACTTCTAACTAGTTATCTTACTCTGAGAAGGATGGAAGTTTTATTTTATAGTGGTTCTATTCAGAATCCTTGGACTGTTACTGCACATATAGTAGTCTGATTATATAGTGTCATATTTTTGAACTCTGTACATATTAGGATGCATCATCTCTTTTACTTGGAGGTTCATGACAAGTTTTATTTCTTTGGATAACAATTGAAGTGATTGATGGGAATGATGATGCATTCAGACTTGTGTGTGTGTGTGTGTCCTTACAACTAGTTATCTTCCCTCCAGGAGGGGGAAATTTAATTCCTATGATTTCTTATTCAGATTCCTTAGATATTTTTAGTGCATCAAGATGAACTATGTACATATCACACCACATGGTCTCAGTTTCTTGGTGGTCCTTGAGAAGCAGCTTTTTGTTTGGCTCTTATACTGCCAATTTATATTATCACATTTAAACTCCTGTTACCACACGAAAGGCCTTAAGGTTTATGGAGCATAATGACCAGTTTGAGAGTATAGTTGGGTAATGTTTCTAGCTAAGTTTTACAGTGGTAGTTATAGATAAGTTTCATTGGTAACTCGGTATACCGATCAGTGGTGCTCTGTGCAGAGTGGTAGTGAGGTGGTACCACATTGCTGCGGTGTTGCTTGCCGAAATAAAACTGTTGCTTAAATGCTATTCATCAGTTAACCACATGATGGCTACAAGAGCTGTCACAGGCTGTGGGTAAAGTATGGACTCACGAGGCAAACTGGCAGTAAAATAAAGTATTTATTTACATAAACTTAAAGCAAACTGTTAAATGGTAAAAGAAAAGAGAAGCAAATGCAGCAAAACTTGAAAGAAATACAGCTAGTAATAACTAGCTACACAGGATGTTCACAGCTTCACATCCTCATGCTGACTGACTAGCTGTCTTAGGTGCACCATTATATAGCTCTCAAGGGTCATATGACTTGCTAACTCCACCCCTGTTTACTCATTTAAATATTATTTTCTTTAATACAGTGCAATTCTTTATTTCACAAGGCACAAACATTTTTAAATCATAATAACAACTTGAATGCAGTCAGAGAAATTAATTTTTAGTATTTTAAAGAATAAAAAATTGTCTTTGGGCTCCAAGGAGCACCACCCCCTTCTAGCAACAGCATAAATATATTTAGTAAGTGGACAGCCGGCTCTTAGTACTTTGCTGAAGCTGAAGGTGGTGAGTTTAAGGAGCGCTTAGACTCTAACAGCAACAGGAGAGTACTCATTTTTAATAGACCCAGAAAACCCCAGGAAAACTCACAGGACACACTGTCTCAACAGCCAGAGGTATGTACAGAGTAACTCGCTTGGTTTCTGGGAGGAAAAAGTAAAATGGGCGGGAATTACAGGCATTTTTACCTTCACAATAGTGTGCACATTCGTACAGGAATAAGATTACTGGTGCACTGTTGAGAAGGAATGCAGTGGCTTATTTTATTACAGAAGTGCATTTCTGAGGGAACTTTCACTATTTTAAACATAACGGGGGATAAACAGATAAACCTAAAGGTTCCCAGCATTATATTTATTTTAACCAATGAAAAGAGAGCAGCAGCGCATTTCTACTACAGCGACCTGCAAACTTTAAAAAATGAGGGGATTTCTTTTTACAGTCCCTTCCTAAAATGGAGCTAACTTGCAGGCATTTTACAGGGGAAGCCTGCAGAGTGAAAATAGCTCAAAATATACATTTGTACAGTGAAACATGAGGGTTTTTATTATAAGGAGCAAAACGAGCTCCAGGCACACAAACTGTGGAGAGGACAGGATGCTTTTCACTATTTTAAACTGGCAAGAAGCAGTCCTGACATCCTCAGTCTTTTTGGACTTTACTTTTGTAACCATAGCTTTTGCAAGCAGGAACAGTGACTCTAGGATGTAAAGAAAAGACAGACAGACAGACGTCACTACAACATATAAACAAAGTGGGTAGCCAGCCCAACAAACAAACATAGAGTAATACAAATACCACAAAGACAAAGAGAAGCAGGAGTACATCCAGGACCACTATCCTTTTTTACAAAAACAAAAGGGGGGCAGATTCACTCTCTCACATTCCTCCCCACCTAAGACCAAACCAGCATGGCTTTGGTTTAAACAATCATTATACAAGCGTTACAGTATACTTGTCATCAGATCTCTCCGGGAAGAGATGGAGCCATAGCCCACCCTCGCCTAAGGCTCCACCTCGGGGTCCCTTTTAATACTTCAGCAAACAACCATGAAGGACTATCTCCTTCACAGTTCAGTAACTACATTACCCTGAGGTCTGATGACAAGCAATCGTGTCATCCATTCCATATCTTGACATGAAGTCTGCATTACTGTGAGCCGTACCTTTTTGGAGCTTAATAGTGAAGCGGTAGGCTGCAAAGACAGGTACCACTGCATGATGTGGGGGTTTCTATTCTTCATCACATGTAAACAACATAAGGAGTTGTGGTCCATCTACAACTCAAATTTGTCTCCCCATAAGTAGAAGTGAAGTGCCTCTATGGCCCATCCGATTGCCACACATTCTTTTTTGATTATGGAATAATGTGTCTCCTCTCATGCAGCTTTCTGCTAATATAAATTACTGGATTTTCTTCTCCATCTAAAATTTGAGTCAGCACAGCTCCTATGCCATAATTTGAAGCATCTGTTTGCAGAATGAATGGCTGTGTGAGATCAGGTGTCTTTAAAATGGGAGAGGAACATAGCTTTGCTTTTATTGAGTGGAAGGCATCCTCACATTCAGCTGACCATTTAACTTTTTCTGGGTTTCTTTTCTTTGTTAAGTCTGTTAAAGGACCAGCTAGTGTTGAAAAATTAGGAATAAATCACTGGTAGTAGTCAGCGAGTCCTAGGATGGACCTCACATCCTTCTTAATAATAGGCCTAGGACTGTTAGCTACGGCAGCCACTTTGTTAATCTGGCTTGATATATCCCTTTCCTATTTGAAAACCAAGATATTTAGTTTCCTGCATGGCTATGGCACATTTGGGGGGGTTATGGTTAATCCTGCCTCAGATATAGTAGCTAGTACCAAGGACAGATGATCATACTAAGAATCATACTAAGAACTGATAGAAGCAACAGGCTATACAGCCCAATAGAGCTTCATAGCTTACATATAGTTTTTCAGTCGATTTTCTGAACTCATTTAGCCATCAAGTCTGTTTTTAAAAGTGGTCTTATTATCACGAATAATAATCTTCAATGGTAGCATGTTCCAAGGTCTAACAACTGTTTGGGAGAAATAATGTGCCCTTTTCTTAGTGTTGCAACCATTTCTTGTAAGTTGCAATGGGTGGTCTTTAGTATTAATGTGTACCTGTTTGAAATCTAGGCCACATTCTATTGAAAGATTTTGATCATGGATAATATCCCATACAAATAGAAGATCACCTCTAAGTCTCCTTTCCTCCAATGATAAGAGACCGAATTTAGATAGTCTTTCCTCATAAGTGAGTGATTTATTTAATACTACAAATTTTGTGATTCTTCTTTGTATTCTCTCAACTCTAAGTATGTCTTTCCTTCTGAACGGACACCAGAGTTGTGAGACAAAATCAAAGATTGGCCTTACATAGGCTCTATATAGTGGCAGCAAAATGTCTGGGCTTCTTTATGAAATACTGTGACGGATTGCCCACCATATTTTATTGGCTTTACTAATAATGTTAGTAATGTGGTCACCAAAATTAAGATCAGAATCAACAATAATCCCTAGATCTTTTTCACAGAATTTATTAACCAATATGTTTTTATAAAGATAATATTGTTTCTTTTGATAATTTTTACCAAAATGTATGACACTGCATTTGGATGTATTGAAACATAAATTCAATTTCAAAGACCAAGTTTCCAGTTTACATAGATCATCTTGAATAAGTTTATGGTCAACTGAATTCATGCAAACATTGGTTAGTTTGCAATCATCTGCATATTTTATAATTTTACAGTGAATGTCATTAGTTAAGTCAGATATCAAATTCTGTAAAATTAAAGGGGCTAAAACAGATCCTTGCGGAATGCCGCTTTCAACCCTTTGCCAGGCTGATGCATGACCATCTATTACCACTCTTTGCTTCCTATTGGATAGCCAATTTGTTATCCATTTAATATATACCTGATTGATGTTAAATAGCTGTAATTTATGAATTAGTGCCCAGTGGGGAGCGGAATCAAATGCTTTTTTTTTAAATCTAACAAGATAACATCACATGAGATACCTTTGTCTATATTTTCACTGATGAAATTATAGAAACTAACCAGGTTTGTTGTGCAAGATTGCCCTTTGTGAATCCATGCTGTGATTGATCTGAGTCTGACACAACTGAACTCAATTCATCCTTAATAATTCTTTCCAATATTTTACAAAAGATAGAGGTTAAGCTAATGGAACGATAATTATCAGGGGAGCTCTTAACTCCTTTTATAAATAGTGCAATCACATTGGCTTGTTTCCATTCTTTGGTAGTGCTCATGTATTTAGACATTTATCATAAAGAATTTTAAAAGGAACACACAGATGATCTTTCATAACTGAAATTAAGTTGCCAGAAATGCCATCTGGACCTGCAGAGGAACCTTTCTTTATTTCATTTAATTACTTTTTTATAGTATGCAATGGAATGTCAATTTTTTTAATATTGAATATGCTCTTCCCATGAGGTGCTAAAGATAATCACATCATCCTGGTAAGCTGCACTATATGCTGTATGAGGGGTCAGTAGTATGTCCATCACCCTCTGGAAAGTTGCAGGGGCACCGTGTAAGCCAAATGGCATTACAGTGAAATGAAACAGTCCCACAGGAGTGCTGAAAGCTGTTTTCTCCTTATCTAAGGGATCTAGCGGAATTTGCCAGTAACCTTTGATTAAATCTAGGGTACTGATGTACCTGGCACTTCCTAGATGGTCTAAAATATTGTTGATGCATGGTATTGGGTAATTGTAACATTGTGATACTGCGTTAGCCTTCTAAAGTCCACGCAAATACATATGCCCCCTTCTTTTTTTCCTACTACCACCATGGGGAAACACCATTCACTGTGAGATGGCACAATGATCCCCATCTCCTGCAATTTTCTCACTTCCTGAATGACTTCCTCTCTAACTCATTCAGGGAGTCTATATGGCTTTTGTCTAATAGGTTGTTTTTCCACCTCTCTAATATGATGACTAGCACTTTTGATTTTTCTGGAAGTACCTGTGAAGGTGTCTTTAAATGTTGACAGGACCTTCTCTAAATCAGCTTTCTTTATCTCCGTTAATTCAGAGTTTATGTGTATATCAGTCACCTTCCCTATGCTTTCCAGAGTCTGGTATGCAATGTCCAATTAATTTTTGGATTCAGGAAGTACATAGCTACACAAAGGGGTTGGTCTTTCCACCCAAGCTTTTAATAAGTTAGCATGATAAATGTGTCTCTTATTCTTCTTATCAGGTAACTCTATTTCATAGGTTACTGGGTCAGTTCTTTGTATGACTGTATATGGGCATTACCACTTCATAAGCAGCTTCTGCTCTGAAGACGGTAACAACAGTAACACTTTATCTCCTTTATTAAAATCTTTATGTCCAATCCCTCTATCATAGTATTCTTTCTGTTTTATCTGTTGTTGTGCATTAGTGTTATGAGCTTTCTGGACATAGGAGATTAACCGCTGGCGCAGTTTCTGCCAGTACTCTGGGGGAGAGTTTCAGTTTTCTGTTTAGTGTCTTCCCACTCCTCTTTAATGACATCTAGGGGCCCCCTTGGATTATGTCCAAATAACAGCTCAAATGGTGAAAAACCTGTGGAAGCTTGTGGGACTTCCCTATAGGCAAACATTATGTAGGGGAGGAAAGTGTTCCATTTGTTTCCTTCATCCACTACAAACTTTTTTAGCATTTGTTTCATGGTCTGATTGAAATGCTCCACCAGCCCATCTGTTTGGGGATGGTAAGGCATGGTGGATAACGCTTCAATGCCTAGGGCCTTGTATAACTGTTTTAACAAGGCTGAACAGAAATTTGGACCCCTATCTGTTAGAATTTCTCTCGGTATCCCCATCATACTGAAGATCTTTATAAGTTCATCAGCTATTTTAGGAGCTGTGACAGTTCATAATGGGATGGTGTTGGGATACTTTGTAGCATAATCAACCACTACCAACATGAACCTATTGCCTTTGGAACTCTTAGGCAAGGGACCAACAATATCCATAGCTACACGTTCAAAGGGAGTTGTCACTAATGGTAATGGTAGCAGGGGAACCTTATCCTTACAGCCAATCTTTGCTACCCTCTGGCATTCTTCACAACTTTTACAATAGGCTGTGACTTGCTCATGGATGCCAGACCAGTAAAATCTATATAGAAGCGACTCAGTGTACGGTCCCTTCCCAGATGTCCATCCATTGGAATATTGTGTGCTATATTCAATAGCTGACTTCTGTAGGACTGGGGCATCAGTAACTGTTCTACAATTTCTCCTGTTTGGAAATTTATACATACCCTATGTAACAAACCATTAACAATTTTAAAGACATGCTTTTGAGACCCATCCATTATTCCCACCTGTGAAAAGAAAGGTGTTAGCATACTATCATTTGCTTGATCCTCTTTAAATTCTATGCCATTAAAATTCTATATCTTATCATGAGCAATAGAGTCACATTTCGGTTCATGCACAACACCAGTTTTATGTTTTAAAGTCCAAAGTTCTTTTTCTTTTCCTTTCTTTTCTGGTTTTTGGGCTTTCTGTCTTTTCCAACACTATCATATAGTTCTTCATCAAAAGGGAAGGTTTGTCTAAATGTCTCATCCTTCTTAGCCTGTGCTCTGGTTGTTACAGCACTGATGTTAGTGGTCAACAATGTCTCAAATGTAGGTAGTCATGTCCAATCACAACAGAAACAGGAAGATGGGATACCACCCACCTTCATTCTCTGAGTTTGCCCATTCACTTGTACTACTGTCTCTTTCAAGGGGTACCAGTGTACATCCCTGTGAATACAGGTGACTCCAGTAGTGGATCCTCTAGAGTCAAGTCAAGTCTCTACTAATGAGGCATGCACTAGTGTTTGTTTGCTTCCTGAGTCATTGAGACCTGACACTACTTTCTTCCCGACCTGTACTGGTGCAAGATAATGTCCCCAATTGGCAAGGGCCATGTGTGCATCTTCTGTTTTCTTTCTAGGGTAAAATCTTGCAATGTGCCCTCTTCCATTACATTGATGGCACACGATGTCTGGATTATACCCCTTCCCAGCTTTAGGGTTGTGTCTAGTCCCAGAGGTGCTATAATTTTGTGCATTAGATAAAATAGTAGTAGAAGACTGTCTTACCAGGGTTTGATGACTCATGGAGCTTCCTAAGGGTCTGTGTCTAGGAGGTCTTACCGTTATGTAGTCCTCTGCCAGTCTTATGGCCACATCCAAGGATTCTGGGCAATGCTCCTTTACCCATAGTTGGATGTCTTATGGTAGTATCCACATAAATTGCACCAGGATAATAGTGTCCAAGATTTGTGTAACAGTCCGGGTGTTAGGTTGTAACTATTTGATACATAAGTCCTTCAACTGTGTGAATGCATTCTGGGGTGTATCTGTATTATGGAATTTGTAGGACCAAAAGCATTGTCTGTAGGTTTCAAAACTGATATCATACTCCTTCAGTATGGCTTGTTTGATGTGATCAAAGTCATTTGCATGATTAATGTCCATGTGACTATACGCCAGCTGGGCCTTTCCGTTAAGTAGGGGCTAACCGAATCACCCACTGATCCCTGGCCAGGCACAAGTGGTTACCACCCTCTCAAATGTCATTAGATACACCTCGATATCATCAGAGCTAGACAATTTCACCAACTAATGTCTTTCTGTCCAACCCCAGGTGAAGGAGTAGGTCTACTGTACCTATTGTTTGTATAGCTCACAGGATATCTGCCCATCATTCTTGATTTTCTTTTGGTCTCTCTCTCTCTCTTCTATCTCCATCTCCATCTGCTGAACATCTCTCTCTCTCCATCTCTACTTGTCGGACACATAGCCAGCGTAGTAAATCATGGGGGTTTTCAGGCAGACCTTCCACCTCTGGCTCAGCTGCTTGAGACCCTTCCACTGGCTTCTTATCCTCCATTGGCAGGTTTTCCAGTTCTGATCCTCTTCTTCTTGCCACCTTTCTATGAACCACAGGGTCCACAACCTGTCAGCAAAGGTAGTTGCAAATTTTGAACAACAGACCTAGTAGCAATGCCAGTTTGAACTGCCACCTCCTCTTGTTGCATGAGCAGTCCACCAGAATCTGTGCTCAAATACACCAGTAGGATTACTAACATCAACTGGAATTATCCACTTCGACACCATCTGTGCAGGCTGGGGAGTAAAGTATGGACTCAGGAGGCAAATTGGTAGTAAAAAGTATTTATTAAATAAACTTAAAGTGAACTGTTAAATGGTAATAGAAAAGAGAAGCACATGCAGCAAACTTCAAAAAATACAGCTAGTAATAGTGGCTACACAGGATGTTCACAGCTTCACATCCTCATGCTGACTGACTATCTATCTTAGGTACACCATTATATAGCTCTCAGAGGTCATATGACATTCTAACTCTACCTCTGTTTACTCATTTAAATATTATTTTCTTTAATACAGTGCAATTCTTTATTTTACAAGGCACAAACATTTTTAAATCATAATAACAACTTGAATGCAGTCAGAGAAATGAATTTTCATCATTTTAAAGAATAAAAATAATCTTTGAGCTCCAAGAAGCACCACCCCCTTCTAGCGACAGCATAAATATATTTAGTAGCGGAGGCTGTCTCTTAGTACATTGCTGAAGGTGGTGTGTTTCAGGAGAGCTTAGATGCTAACAGCAACAGGAGCGCATTCATTTTAACAGACCCAGAGAACCCCGAAAACTCACAGGACACACTGCCTCAACAGCCAGGAGTATGTACAAGTAACTCACTTGATTTCTGGGAGAAAAAGTAAAATGGGCAGGAATTACAGCCATTTTACCTTTGTGATAGTCATGACATTCATGCAGGCACAAGATTACTGGTGCACTGTCGAGTTGGAATGCAGTGCTTATTTCATTACAGAAGAGCATTTCTGAGGAACTTGCACTATTTTTATTTTTATTTTTTATTTATTTAGTTTTTGTTGACTAGGTAAGTGCATTAGGCAAATCCTGCCTATTTTCAGGCACGACCAGGAGAGGATACAGGTGAATGCCAATTGACCTTGAACCAGATGAAACTGTTAGGAGTATTTTAGTGAATGAGAAAATTTGGCGGGACACCGGGAAATTCCCTACTTCCTGCTTCCTGTGAGCAGGGGACCCATTTTCTGGTGGGACCAAGATGGCGGAGGAGGAGGATGTCTGCTTGGTGGAGGCTGGCCTCTGCTCCCACAGTGTGCAATGTGGAGGCTGACCCTTTGAATACTCAAGATATGGATTCTGATATGGAGTTTCACGATGCAGTGGTTCTTTGGGAGGATACAGCAGTTGATTTAAGAAAAAAAAATTCTCAAAGGACTGGGAGAAAGGAAATGCTTGAAAAGGAATCTTTGGATGCAAGGTTCAAATCCAGCTTGGAACCTGACGACATGGATGCACTTAATACCTGCAATATTGCTCTCCCTGAAACCGAGGTGTTTAAAACTGAGAAAAATACAGGACTGCACTTAAAAGAAAGCTCCGTGGAGCATGGTGAGTCTTTGCAACATTTTTTTATTATTTCGGAAGCCACTACTGAAACAGACAACCGGCTTTTACAATCTGCTTTACCCGCTTTAAAAAATGTACAGCAAAGTGATTCCCTCTCGCTACACAATCAGTGTGTTACGGGAGTAAGGGAGAAGCAAGCAGTTGAGCACTCTATGGACTTTGCAATCCGGCGTCAGCCGCTCAGCCTGAGTTGTTAACTCTGCAGCAGGTAGAATCGAGACTTGACAGCTGCAGCGTTGTTCCTAATAATAATATGGCTGACTCGGTTCAGTCGGGAGTCCTGCAGAGCGACCACTTTATAGCCCAGCAGCTCATCGGAAGTTCCTGAAGTAAAATTGACTGTTAGTAAAGCTGCTAACAGTGCTATAGAGGTTAGTGAGTGCATTCAGCCCGTATAGCTCCGACTGCCCTAACAATTGAAAAGCCGAAAACAGAGTCCCCAAGGAAGTACAACAGACTTTGTCTGCATCAGAGCTAAAGCAGTCTGAGTCTGCATGGTTGAGACAAATCAGCTGGATTCGTTTTTAAAAGCATGGGGCTCAGCATAATGTAGTTTATCAGTCCTCAGCTGTTTCCCAAACTGGAGTTACTGAATTCTTCTTTCCAAAAAAAGAAATACCTCTTATAAAATCTGGTCTACAAACACATAACGTTTCAGAGCTCTGGTCCCCTGATAAACCACTCAAAGGAGCAGGTTGGAAGCAAATAGCAGCAGGCATGGAAGCCTGATCCTACTTGGGACTCTGATTATACCCTCTCACAGCATTCACCAGAGTGGAAACGGACTTACAACAGCAAAAGCTGGAGCAAGATTTGCAGGACAATAAAAACTGTTTAGAGGTAGAAAAACTTCCACTGAGAGCTACATCCCTGGAGTCACAGATATCTTTACCTTCCTCATTGAATACAGATTTGGTAACACCCCTGCAGGAGCCTATTGCTTCTTCTCACACGCCCTCTCCAACGGAATCCGTTCCTCAGAAACCACTTATGTCTGAATTATTTTCTAACACTAAAAAAGAAGCAGCACCTCGCCGGAATGCAGTTCGTATTCGTTATAAAGGGGGTTTGGAGGATCGACCAGATAGACACTACGTGGGGAAAACCTTATTAAAAGAGTCCTTGCATTTTACCCCAAAAGATGTGTATGCATTTATTAATATCTCTGGAGAGGATAATTTGACATCAGTTTTAGGACACCACATGCATTGGACTTATTCTGGGATAGGTACAACCAGGTTAAATTCTCTCCTCTATGGACCCCTTCTTAGTGATTCCTTTAACTAAACCCCTGATAAAACATGTTACGGTCATGTTTAGAAACAGGGGTTCATGTGGAAGATATATCATTTTGGTTGTCCCTTAAGTGTGAAATTTTAAGTGGGCGGAACCTATCCTAGATTCTGAAACAGTTTTGACGGAGGATGGAAATACAAAACTAAACTGAGGCAATCTGAGACAGGGGTAGTCCATATTCCCAATTCCTTTCTATTAGGAAAGACAGAGGGGTTTGTTTTATAGTGGACAACCCGGGCTTGCTACAGATGTGGGGCTAAAACACCCTCTCAAGTGTTTAGACCAACCACGCTTGTGACAACTGTGGGGAGGTTGGACACACAACTATGTATTGTCACAATCAGCTCAAATGTGAGCTTTGTGAAGAATCTGGCCACTCTTTTCGGGTTTGCCTTGGGCTGCAAAATAAAACATCCTGTATAAATTCAGAGCTTTTAATTCAGCAAGCTCAGGATGCTGCACAATTTCCCTCCTAGCTCACAACCCCTCTACCTGTTTCTTCTTCTCAAACCAAAGTTCAGACCCTTGGTGTAGTACCCCCATTGACAAATCCTTAGAATAGCAGACAAGGTGGAACAAACTGTTTTAGTTATGGAAGTCATTAAAAAATCAAGTATGGGCCCACCTGAGCTTTTGGATTTCCCCCTGTGTGTTACTCTGAGGTTTGCGTGGAGACTTCTGAGGAAGCATCTAAGCTTTAAATATTAGGCCTTCACTACCCCAGCAGATCATCTAGGCATTTGCATCCCAAACCCCCCTTACTCCTCCCATAGAGACTAGCAACTCTTATGCTGCATTGTTTACTCCTTGGGAGATACAGAGATGGAATTAGGAGATTCAGACTCCCAAAAATCTTCCACGATCTCAGCCAGTGGATAACTATAAAGAAAAGAAAAAAAAGAAAAAATGATAAAGTAGTTCTTTTTTTATAAAGCTTAATGCAGTGGTCATGGGGCTCTTTGAACACTCATAGTTTGCTTAATATAGTTAAGAGGCAAGCCCTTTTCACTATATAAAAACCAAAATTTATCAGTATGTTTTTACAGGAAACCTGGATGTACTCAGCAGAACAACTCACTACTTTCAAACGAGATTGGGTGTGGGCCCTTCCTATTGGTCCTTTGGAACTGATACAGCAGATGGTATTGGGATTTTATTCAATACTTATTCCTTTAAACTTCATAATTTAGTAGATCTTATTCCAGGAGAGTCTTGATATTAGATGGAAATGGCATGATATATGCTATCGATTTATTAACATCTACAATCCACAGACAAAAGCTGGTAGAGTTTCTTGTTTAAAAGCTGTTCAACCCTACTTGGTGACATCAGTTAAGGTGCTTTGGGAGGTGACTTTAATTGCACAATTTCTGACTCACCTAATCAGAAGAAAAAGAAAATTTATTGTGATTCTCACATGCTACTAATATAGTTAAAATAGCAGGTTTATTTAACTGTATCTCCTTTCCTCTCAAGGGCCAAGGTATTCATTTACAAAAGGGAAATTGTTTTCCCTAATAGACTACATGTTTGTCTCTCATAATGTACAACTGGATTCCTTTAAGATGATCCACTGTGAATTTTCTGATCATTTATTACTTTCTTGTAGTTCATTATTACAGGTTCCCTGAACGTAGGAGCTCAGGTGGAAACTGAATAACACTATGTTAGATATACCATATATACAGTCCGGGTGAAACATATTCTAGCAGCCAGGTTGTCAGTGGCTTTTTTTATGAGGATTTAGAGATTGGTGGTTAACAACTAAGTTCGAATTATGTAATTGGTTTAAAAGCAGGGGCAAAACAAAAATTTTAAGTTTTTGAGATATTTGTCCCTTAGGCAACAACTGCAGAAACTTATGACAATTGCATATGTCTCTCACTTAGACTATTCAGACCAAATTAGTAAAATAAAGGAGGAAATGAGGAATTTCCAATATGATGAAAGCAAAACCCTACAGGCTATTTTTCTAATAGCATAAAAAATCCCCATTGGGACCCTTTTGAAACCTGTAAAAATCTGAAGGCTTCTTCTAATATTGATTCTTTGCAAAACCTGATGGCTCTTTGGCCACCACGGTTGCTCAGCTCAGAGAAACAATTATTGGGCATTTCGAACTCTAGACCCCCTCTCTTATTACAGAGGCAGAAATGCTTTCATATCTTAAAACATCTAAGCCCCCAGGTTAGCAGAAATCTAACATTATTGGATCCAATTACACAAGAAGAAATAATAAAAGTAATTAGAATTTGAAATTAAACATTTCACCGGTAAGGATGACCTTCGAATAATCTGTATAAAGTTTTTCAAAGGAATTGAGTCAATGCTTGTATATTTTATTCCAGTATTTTATGGAAACTGCTGTTTTCTTTCCCTCTTTTTCTGAGGGATTGCTGATTTACTTATTCAAATCTGGAGACAGACAAAATATTAAAATTGCACTAATTACCCTCTTAAATTCAGATTATAAAATCTTCACCAGTATTTTGAATAATCGGTTAAAAATTACATCAGATGGGTAATTTCTCCTTACCAGTTTAGTGGGATACCTAATAGGCAAATTCAGACAGCCTTAATGATCATACGAAGTTATTGAACATCTTTCTGAAGTGGGAGTCACGAAGATTGTATGATGGTCGCTGATTTGGAAAAGGCTTTTGATAGGGTATATTTGCCTTTTTATTTCTAACGTTAATACATTATGGAGTTCCATTGCACATTGTTAATATAATTAAAAATTATATGAACATAATATAGTGTTCCTTCGTCAAGGTCAGACGGCAAAATGTTTTCAGTTACATACTGGAGTTCGTCAAGGTTGCCCTCTTAGCCCCCTTCTCTATATCTTTTCTTTGGATCCCCTACTACAAAAATTAACTACTGTTCCATTGTGGCCAGGTATTTCTGATGGTACGGTTAAGGACAAACATCTTCTGGCACAGGCCTATGCAGATGATTTGATTGTATATTTCGCAGATCATTCATATGTGCACATTTTTTTGACCGCATTTGAGGCTTTTTCAAAAGTTTCGAATGCAAAAATAAATGTGCACAAAACAAAAGGTTTATTTATCGGAGCAACAGGTCATAAGGAAGCGGTGCAGGGTGGTATCCATTTTTCCAGAACTCCCCTTAAAGTTTTGGGCATACATTTTGGCCCCCAGAACATACCAGTTGAAAATTGGGATATAGCCCTACAAACAGTGGAGAATAAAGTCAATAGATGGAAAAAGTGGAAATTGTCCAAACTGAAACGCATCATGTTATCAAACAGTTTCTTTTACCACGTGTTCAGTATGTAGCTATGATTTTTCCGCTCCCAGTGCATCTAGAAACTAAACTGTATGGTTTATTCTTTCAAATGGTTTGGGGCAATAGATTAAACCCCATTAAAAGAAGCTATACATATTTAAGTAAAAAACAAGGAGGTCTTGGGATGGTGGATCCAGTGATTTTTCCTCACTCTTTATTCATTATGTGTTCAGTGAAAAGTGGCTTACGATTAGAAGCAGGGAGTGGGGATAAATGGATTTCCAGATCATTGGACAAATACTTTAGAAATTGGCTTTCTTTGGCTCCAAAAATAAATCCTCACATTTATATTCCACAGTATTTTAGACCAGCTGCACAAAAATTATATAAATGGAAAATAGAGAAAGAGACAATTCTGAGTAATAGCATGAAAGAATTTTATCAGGTGGTAATGGCAAATTTACTTCCTTTAGAGCCATGTTTAAGATTGCCCTTCTTCTTTGAATCCTAAAGTATTGGCCCAACTTAACTGTCATAGATTGCCTCAAATGCAATGGGAAACACAGTGGCTAATATTCTATGGCGTTTAAATGTTAGGGGTAATGCCAAGTACAAAGCCATTGAAGAAAGGAAGTGTCCTTACTTGGATTGTATAAATACTGAGGAATCGATGGAGCATTTTCTTTTACACTGTTCCTATGCAAAGGGTTTGTGGTTTATTAGCGGCACTTTGGGGTTTTAAGTGGCTGAATTTTCTACATATCAAATCTTGGTTTTAGGGTTTATCCAGAGACTCTTTCTGATTTTCATGAAGAAACACTGTCATTATTTTTGGATGTTTACGTTATTATTTATGGCAGGCAAGGTGTCAGTGGGTAATATATCAAAGAAAAATGCCTTATTTTTGTTTTAGCATTTTGGTTTCACAGGAACTCTCGAGGATTTCGCTCAGGATGCTCGAAAGGACAGTACAGACTCAGTTACTAAAAATGTGGAAAGGGTTTTCATTTTATTAAGTTCAAATAATGTATAAAAATAATCTGATAATTACTCTGATTATTGTATAAATTTGTTAGATTAAGTTTTTGGCTCTTACTTTGTATAATTGATTACACTGAGTTGTTCTAATTATGTTTAATAATACAATAAAAACTCCCCTACTCTTTTCGATAAGTGCCATGGGATCTTTAACATCCACCAGAACCACTACCGAACCAGGCAGATGGGACCTCGGTTTAACATCTCATCCGAAAAACAGATAAACATATAAACATTTTAACATTTAAACATAACAGGGGATAAACAGATAAACCTAAAGGTTCCCAGCATTATATTTATTTGAACCAATGAAAAGGGAACAACAGGGCTTTTCTATTACAGCACCCTGCAAACTTTAAAAAACGAAGGGATTTCTTTTTACAGTTCCTTCCTAAAATGGGGCTAACTTGCAGGCATTTTACAGGGGAAGATTGCAGAACAAAAACAGCTCAAAATATACATTTGTATGGAAACATGAGGATTTTTATTATAAGGAGCAAAACAGGCTCCAGGCACACAAACTATAGAGAGGACAGGATGCTTTTCACTATTTTAAACAGGCAATAAGCAGTCCTGATGTCCTCAGTCTTTTAGACTTTACTTTTGTAACCATGGCTTTTGCAAGCAGGAATAGTGACTCTAGGATGTACAGAAAAGGCAGACAGATAACAAAACTACAACATAAAAACAAAGTGGGTGGCCAGCCTAACAAACAAACACAGAGTAATACAAATACCACAAAGACAAAGAAGCGAAGTACATCCAGGACCACTAGCCTTTTACAAAAACAAAAGGGGGCAGTGTCACTCTCTCACAAGAGCCATCACATCAGTTCTGTGTGCCTGAAGTCTAAATACAGTTTCTTCTCAAATAATTACTAGTAGTTGGCGTGCCATTCACTTTTGATTAATTTAAAGAAACTCAAACACATTTTTTTTAAATCCTACACATATGAATATATAAGCTGCACACATATACTTGATTTATTGTGAACTAGAGAAAAGCATTTAGTGCATGGGATGTCTTCAGTTTAAAGCCTTGGCAGTGCATTCTGTGAATGAAGCTTTTCTAGAACTTGTTCATGCTGTTTATATGTTTACAGCGACTAGAGATTTACAGTACAGGTCTCTGTATATAATGAACAACATAATCGACCCAGAATAAGCTACCAGCAGGTTGTCTAGCACCCCCTCCCCTAACCCCAGAAGACTCACTATTTAATTAATTAAAAACAACAACAAAAAAACTTTTCCTTACAGTCTAGGGTACCCCCTCTCCTTCTCCAATGCAGCCCAGATTCAGTAGTAAAAAAATCAGTTTCCCTATCCCTGAACTGGTATTTATTAATGGCTTCAGAACTTCTAAATAAAAAATCAGCCCATACACTGTTTGTGTGTTGTTTATTTAACTGTTTCCACTCTCCAGTTCAATGTGTCATCGTGGGACATTCAAGCTGATATAACATCTTCACTTCAGCTGCTGTGAATATTTTTTATAATGCATACAATAAAAGTCAATTGACTGATGTTTCAATTTCTTCTCTGAAGTGATTTTTTTATGATAATGTTGCATTTTCAATGAAAACAATTCATTTTATGAGTCAGTGGACATTTTACAAATTTCCCATAAATTCATGTTTTGATCCCACAGTAAATGCTTAAACAGTTCTAAGCAGTGTAGAAATGTCATGTGAATCCAGAAAATATACACAGTCTTCAATTCTATGTTGTACTGCTCCCAACTACTGTATTCTGTTATATGTTTTAACTCAAGTTATTTAATTTTCATGTTATCAACCTGCACCATGATGAAACAGAAATATGACAGGGGTCAGTAGTTCAGTGACTCTCTGTTTGGCAATTCATATTCTTCATCCAGATACATCCTTTAGTTATAATCATCTCAATCATGTATTTAATAATTTTAGCATTTGCCTTGTTTTTGCAGCATTAAAGCATGTAACCAGTGTTTTCATGCCCTCTAAGTCAATACTGACAGCTGCTTATTAGTTTTGTTTCAAACACATTTTTTTGGGGGGTAACTGAATGCATTCATTTATTTATTATATTTTTACTTGGAATGTACCCCAGCTTTTATTTTCCCATGCCAATGTACTACTGGAAGCTATAAAAGAAAACCATTACACAAACCTTCTGCACCCCAGCTAAGCTAAATCAGAGTCGATCAAACAAAGCAAGATCTTCTCATTTCCTGTTGAGCTGGGTGACCATAGATAGAAGATGCAACCCCACTGTATAAAAATAATCAAGTTATCTCTTGGGAGGGAAAGTTCTGTGTAAAATAATTTTCTGAAGAGGAGTTAGACTTAAATTTAGCCTCTCTAGTATTATTTTATGCTGATGATCTTTGCTCTTCAGTCCCTATTTTAATAGGAGGGCCACAGAATATCCAAGGCTGAAATCTGGGACAGCATTTCAGTGTAAACACCAAACTGGTCAGCCTAAGGAAACTTAATGATTTTATGGCTGCCGCCATAATTCGAAGCACTGAAGCCAATAATAGCTCAACCCCTGCCCAATTTTATCCTCATTTGTAGTCACATCCCATTTTTCTCCCTGAGTCTGCCAGTGGAAGTTTGGTGCTAGTATTGGTATTGTTCCCTGCCATTTGGTGTGCTGCTATCATCTGTGCTGTGCTTGTGTGCTCATTGTGAAACTTTTTTGTAAATCTGTCCTTTTTTAGGTTTATATATGCTAATTTCTGGCAGTCCTGACCATAAATGGGGCCATAAATGGGAGCAATACAGTAATTCTGGTCAGTCCTGACCATAAATGGAAGTAATAATTACCGGTCATCAAAAAGACAAAACTGTGTAGTAAGCACAAGCCAGCAGAGATATTTATAAAACATGCACAAACCTCAGCTGCTAAAGAAGTTTTGAACAATCTTACAGAAACAAAACCCCTTATAACATCCACAAATAGTGATGCGTGGTCACAGTAATAAAAGCAAAATAAAACTGTATGCATGCATTTATTAATTCATTCCTTACTAGAGGCATAGGCAGTGTAATAAAAATAATTTCAGCTATATGTGACATACATTTGTTTGCTGTGCCTTCTTAACATATTTTATATTGATTTTGCCCCATCTAAAGTTAAAATCATTAAATAAATCCAATGACAAGGATGCAGGTGAGCATTCCTCCTCTCACACCTGAGTCAGCTGACTCGGGGGGGGGTTGGGACAGGCACATCCAACTGTATTGTGACATCCATGACAACACCTTGGAGGAATTTAGGTTATTTTAGTTATGCATTCACAGATCTGTGCAGGAAAAGCATTATTCCTCAGCAACTTATTTTTTTGTATTAAGTGGGGTGATTTTCTGGAAATAATGCTTGTCAAGTTGCAGCTTTCCATTGTACAGTATAGTATGTCTCTAGACATGAGAAATACACACACACTGATCTGCAATAAAAACCAATAATTGGAAAAAGAAATACTGACCCAACTAGAACGAAAAAAAATGACAAACCAACTAGCATTTAGTGTCTGACTTGATAAAATAAAGAGCAGTGTTTATGTGTCAGGAAAGCACTTAATGGTCAAAGGCAATGGAGAATTTTATTTTGAATAACTTGGAAATCTCATGTATTATTCTAATATTTGATTGTCAAACACATTCTGTTGGTTTTATGCTCAAGTTAACCACTGTGCCCAAACCAACATTTTTTTCTTTCAGCTGTGTCATTTCAGTCCTAAGAAGAAATGGAAAGGGAAAGAACATTTAACAAGACGTACTGCATATGAAATGGTGATAAAACTGACATGTTTCCATGGAGCTGTAGTGTATGTCACTTACTGGTCAAATGATTGTTTGCTGATTTGTACATATATATATATATATATATATATATATATATATATATATATATTTGGCTGTTGTTGATACAAATGGGTGACTTTTGGTGTCAGCTGAGGGAGGATTTTCCTGGTATATGCTATTTAATGTTGCTGTCTGTCTTAGCAAGCCCCACACAACACACAAATGTTAACTATCAGTGAAATACAGGAATGCAATAATTGACCAGTAAGTGAAATACACTTCAGCTGGATATGAAAAGAAATGCTTGATTTTGACCAAGTTTATTTATTTACTTTAGTGTGCTTTACTGTCTTTCTTTAACTAGCTAGTGAACTGGATTTTAGTTGTAATACTGTAAGATCACAGATGGTTACTGCTGTAACATGATACATGATACACTGTAACAAAGTTCACTTTGCAATTAAAGAATCAAAAAATGTTTCACTGTTTCAAAGTTCAAAGAGAACATTTGCAACAACGCATCAACATGCTACTGATAACTACATTTGTGCTTCACTTGTAGCAACCATAGGTTTACAGTCTGGATTCAGTCAGTGATGTAGATGAATGTATTAAAATATATATTATTTTAGTGTTCCAACACTTTCACAACTGGTTCTGCTGCTACTATTTGTCTGTCTTCAGAATGCATACTAAATAGTGCAACTTAAGAATGTTGCCAGTGTGTCAGGCATTCAACAAAATAATCCAGGGAGTGGACTACATGGGATGGGTGGTTGAGGGAGGGGTATCTGTAACTATTCCTCAGTTGTGCTCTTCTAGTTTTGACAGTGCCTTCTGTGCAGCTGACTAGAATAACATAGCAAGAGAACAGCAGATTTTTCATTTTGTCCTATTAAGTCATTAAGCCATCAGTTTACCCATATTGTCTTAATTGTTGTCAATTTATTGGCATGGAGATAATCAGGTAACATGTAATTATTTGTTTATTTATTGAAATGTTTCACCAGGAAGGCACACTGAGCAACAAGTTGCTTGTCTCACCGACTGACGGGGGGGGGGGAACATGAAGATATTGCAGATACAGTGTGTACAAACACTGAACTGATAGAAAACAGTTGCAAATGTGTAAGGGTGAAGACAGCATATTGCAGCAGTAATACAATGCAGGCTATACAATTTGTGAAACTTCAACAAGGGAATTAAACAGTATAGGAAACAATAAAACAGGTGATACAATATAAACTAACAGTACAATTGTAGTACTAAGAAATACCAAGAGAGGGCTCAAGGTAGGGCATAAGTGCTGAAGTAAGGAACAAGGGAGGTGGGTGTGGAGGAGGGGAGGTTGGGGGGATTGACTGCCAACTCCAAAACTGACCCTCTAGGGTGTTATGAACCCTGCCAGGGGAAAGGGATTTGGCAGGTGGGAAATTGTGGAAATGTAAAGCAAGGGAGAAAGGAAACAATGGACTTGATTACATGATATCAACTCCACCCATGAATGTGCAGACAAGTGATGATTCAATTACAGCAATGGCATGCAAGTGGAAACAAACCTCATCTTTTCTTTTTTTTTCAAGAAGGGATGCTGTATCTCATTGAACAAAAAGAGAATATTTGTATAATTCAGTAACTTATGACTGCGGCTGGGATATCAAACTCAACCCCACCAGCAGGACTCGAAAGACCATTCCTATGTCTGTACAAAATCAAAAACAGAGTATAAGAAAATCACCATATACAGCACAGTACAAAGAGATAACTATACATCTCATATCTCCAAGGGTAAGAGGATCACCAGGGTTTTAAATCATGCTTCCATCACATAATATAAAAAAAAAAAAACACTGTACCTGTAGCATAATAAAGCAAGCATGTACTGACTTACCCTTGTACAGTAGATATTTGATGTACTGCATTGTTATATATTTGTATATGTTGATTTACTGACACCCTGTTTTTGATTTCTTACAGACACTTAAGAATTGCATTTGAGTCTGCTGGTGGGGGAAGGGGGTCCAATCTGATATCCAATCCTACCCTCCAGCAACATGAAATTGACTTTTTTTAACATTAGACATGTTGTGTCTTTTGCTTGCCTCACAGAGATTTTAATCTCAAGACAAGAACTGAAAGATGTAACCTGGACCCTTGAGGAACTGAGATGCTATACTAATCTACAAGAAACAGGCATTTCTCTATTTTTGTTCCATGAAATATGGGACCATAGATTGATTGAGATTATGTACAGTAATTAGCGACTATTACTTACTAAATTCTGACATTATTGTCCACATGTTTAAAAAAAGGTAAAGAAAGAACCACGCCAATGATGTACAGTTTCTTGTAACTTTCTGTAACTAATGAGTAATTGAGCCTCTCTGCAAATCTTGTGCCCACCCTGCACAACTAGGGAAAAGTCAGTGTTAAACTCAATATATTTATAGAGAAATTAAGCCGATGCTGTCAGATAATTAAATAAAGCCTTTTTTCTGGTTTATATAGGACCCTGAGGGATGGTACAAAGTGTTTCAAAAGTAACAGATATGTTTCCTTATTAATTTACAAATGTTACCAGGCACATACAGTGTATTGAGTTTAACACTACCTTTTCCCAGATAGGGGAGGATGGGTACTTAATAATAATCATAGCACGCAATGTTCCTTTTCCCCAGTGAATACTGAGATCCAATTGGATTCACTGTGGTATAGACTGTACATTTGTATGATGTATTGGAATTGAGCCTCTCTGCAAATCTTGAGCCCATTTTCCACTATTGGGGAAAAGAAAGCACAGGAACATCACATGCCATTGCTATTATTTTATTTTTGTGAGCAAACTGTAACACAGTCACACCTGTCCTCACAGTTGGTATCATGAAGTATAGCAATTAGATAAGATTTACAGTAGTCAGGCTACAGCAATGTACATAGGCAGAAAAGATGAAGGCTGATAAATTTTGTTTGCTGAACCCCCTGAAAGACTAGCATTAAAAACTATAAAACTGTGTATATTTGAACTCATGAACTCTGTTAACCCTGTCAGTTGTCCAGTATGCACACAAGCTGAATAGTGCATTGAAGCTGCTGCCTTTCTAACCAGGAAATTAAACAATAGCTAATATATACAGTTTTACAGTTTTTTATTTGCTAGTCTCCCGGGGGTTCAACAGACAAACCTTATCAGTCTGCATCTTTTGACTGATATTGGAGAATGGGTACAACATTTGCAGAGGGGCACACCTCTAATATATCAAATGTATACACCACAGTGAATCAGACCACAATATTCACAGAGCACAAGAACAATGCATGCTATGGCTATTGCAGTATGTATTTAAATTGAGCCTCTCTGCAAATCTAGTACCCATCCCCCATTGGAAAAAGGTAGCATTTTCTGACTTTAACTGACATCTCCACCTTCAGTTCATTATTGACAGCTTGTTATAATAACTTAATACATTTATTATAGATCGAGGGAGCACTCCCGACCAATTGGAGTGCTCCTTTCCTCTGTGAGTGAAGCATTCTTATTCCATGAAGAGCATCTCATGTGCAGATGCCCTGGAAACGAGCACATTCTGGGAAGTTTATTTTTAAAAAATATATTATTGATTGCTCTTGATTTATATTAATACATCCCCCATCGTCACTCATTGCTGAAAATGAGTGGTTTCACTTGCCTCAGCTGGAGCCAGAACAGATCAGCTTAAGCCCGCTGTTCTCAGTCCAGCAGAAGGCACATGAAACAACTCATTTTCAGCAACAAGTAACTCAATGGATGTGTAAATACATAGTATACAGACTGGTTAAGGACAGAGATAATACAAAAATATTACTTTTGGTTTGACTATGAAAACAGAAAGGTAATAACTGATTCAGAAAACTAAAGCCTCTCAGCAAAAAAAAAAAACAAGTCTTAACCGTTAAATCAATTAGAAATGTGGGTAGAGCTTCAGACAGGCTTCTGGGCTGGTTAAAGCACTACTGATTACTCATATTTTGGATAATCTTTTTGAAAAGTATGTTAAGCTCAAGAAACAAAAAATAACTGCGAGGGCAGGTGTGGCTTTGCTACTGCTTGCTCACAAAACTAAAACAATAGCCACAGCATACAAATGTTCCTTTGCCCTGTGAATATTGTGATCCAAATCACTGTGGTGTATACTGTACATTTGTGTGACGTATTGGAATTGAGCTCCTCTACAAATCTTGTGCCCATCTTTCACCATTAGGGAAAAGGTAGCACAGAGAAAATCCATGCTGCCGCTATTATTTTACTTTTGTGAGCAATCTGTAGTACAGCCACACCTGTGCTTACATTTAGTATTGTGGAGTGCAACACTTAGATAAGATATACAGTAGCTGGGCTACAGCAGTGTACACAGGCAGAAAAGATTCAAGCTGATTAGTTTTGTTTGCTGAATCCCCTGGGATGCGATGGTACAGATCATGCATCTTTCATGGTAGCCTTTCAGGCATTAAATCATGGCTCTGAGATTATAAACTTTCCCAAGATAAAGTAGAACTGTCCATTTCAGGAGATAGTAGACATATTTTTTAATACAGCATTATCTCCATTACCAGATAATTTTCTGACATTAAGTGGCATCTCATACTTTTTTCTTCAAGGAAAAAAAAAACTTCAGACTAAGGTATTCTTACAATATTTTAATCTTTGCCACTACAATCAGTTTATAAAAGTATATTGGAGAAGAGCAACACTAATATCAATTTATTTAAAAAGGTGACAATTTATTTTAAAAAGGTGATAAGAAAGATTCCAAAATGTACAATAATATGGACTGGACATAGACATTCGCCCTATGAGAAGTGAGTTCTGACATCCTTCACCCAAGTAAGGGCAAAGGCAAGGCATTTCTGGATTTTTTTATCACTGCACTTTATTACAGTGTTCTGCGCTATGAACAAGAACTGTACATACAGTATCTATTCATACTGCACCGAACTGAAATATGTATTGATAAAAAAGTTACATTTCCATCAATTGACAAAGCAGCCTTTGCTGTTTAAAACCCTAGGGATGATCTTGGAGTTAAAAGTTTTGCTTTTTGATGTGACTGGCTGTCATGTCACTTCTCATTCTTGAACACAGTTATTTTATCAGTAGAAGTAAAAAAGAGGTCTTTCATGTCACACACTGTACTGGTTAAGATTTGTATGTCTGACATAAACTGCAGAGATTTAATGACTGTTGTTAGACTGTGCAGCTTATCTGGCTCTGTAGTGAAGACAGTCTGCTTTGCAGGGTGGCATGAAGCTGGACAACAGAATAACCAAGTGTGTCAGAACAAATTGTTTTCATACTTGACTTGGATCACCCTAAACTAGTTTGAATGATATATTTATTAGGATTGACCATAGTTTCTGTTATAAATATGTGCATGTTAAAGCACAACAGTCAGACTCATTTCTCTCCATATCCCATGAGAACTTAGCAGTTGGACAGCACCTTGTAGCACTCTGATCAAAGCTTCAGTTCAGCTGGCAGGGGTCCACACACTATTCCTGGAGATATCTGCAGCAAGTATAGTAATAGACTTCCTGAATTGGCAGATGTGTGTTATATGTTTTAATATTTATTGACTTGTACTGTACAATATGTACTCCAAGGTTAGCTCAACTGATGCAACATCCCCTTTCCAGTAGGGCTCTGCTGTTTACCCACCTTTTTGTACAGTTGAGAAAGGATTAGGGAGCCAGTTTACTTGCTCAAGGTCATGAAGTGGGCTGGTAGTGGGGAATTAGAACCTGTGATGGTGGTGAGCTGGTAGCAGGGATTCAAACCTGCAATGGTGGTGTTCTTGTAGCTCTAATGGACTCAAGCCTCAATACTTTCCTGTAGGGTGCACTTTTATGTTTATAAGCAGCATACTGCGCTCCTTAATCACACAGCTCCATAGCAAACATAACACACAAGAGACAGACAGACATCATACACACACGCAGACATGCACTCACACAGACACACAAACTCGCATACATAGGGACTGTGCAGATAAAGTATGTAACCAGTTTCAAAATAACACTGACTGACACACTTAACAGAATTCATAAAGCAGCCAAGAACAGTTTGATACTGATGAAAGGCATTAACGTCAGTCTTTGATTACAGCTCTGTGTGCTACACTTCATCAGAAATGGCTAACTGTAAAGCTGGATCCTCAAATGCCTCCCTCAAGGGCTGCTTGCATTAAGCCCTTCAGAAAAAATTAGACTGGGAAACAAAACCTGTACATGCTCTTCTTAAAATGAATTACACCATTCATCTCGAATCTGGAAATATATTAGGATTCTAGGTCACTGTGAAAAAGTAGCAACAGCAATGTGGTAAAGCGTTTTATTAAAAGGAAGTCTTTCTTAGTTACAAGTAGTTGTGATGCTTAACACTGATGTTGAACATTAACTATTTGCTCTTTGTGAGAGGGCCTTGGCTCAGAGGTATTTGTAATCCTAGATAAAATAAATAGATAACCTCAATGGTAGCCCATGATAATCAAGGATCCATGATAGCAAGTACTACCATCTCAACTAGACCATGACAACATTTTTTTCATAATAGAATGAGATGATGACCTTAATAATTACAAGAAGTTTCTTCTTTCTACATCTCATGCTTTGTATTTCTGTTCAGTTAGATATTATATTCCACAGGAAATGGAGCAGGGTTCATTTTGTGGAAATGTTGCTCATGGGATAAGTTTATACAGTACGTTAGATATCTGTCAGCCAGCAAATTTTGGATTGGCTCTGGAAAAAGCCTATATTCAGGTTAAAGATTGTACTATAGGGTTTTAAAAAGTCATATATTCAGGTTATTGATTGTACAATAAGGTTTTGTGTAAATGAAAGGATAGACAGAGAAGATCTGTATGAGAGGAGTGCAGCATGTTTTCTTTCTCTTGGAGCAGTTCTTGAACATTTTTTCAAGGTGTACAGTATTGAAGAGAATACTGCATACCTGAAGTTGACAGAAAGAAAGTGCCATAGTTGAGGGTCATAGAAAGTGCCCAGTGTCCAGATGCATCCTTTTATTGGATCAGTTGTAAGGGCAGGAGAGGGAGGAGTAAGGAATTTTTAATATTAATTTATCAGTTAGATTGGAGGATCACTTGGCACTCTGTCAGGAGGGAGGGAGCTGGGCAGCACTGTAAAACTAAATTAAAGTGATACACATTCTTTTTTTCACTTAATCTTTTTATTGAAATTGAAGTATATAAGAAAGACACCCCTTATACAATAGAAGACTATCCTCCATGTAAGGTACAAAATATCACTTAACGAAACTCATTATTTAGGGTAAACATATTGGAGAAGCCTTATATACATGTATTGATAATAAAACACAAACCTAGACAAGATGTAAGTGGAGAGCAGAAGGGTTACAATCAATAGGGTATTATAGTATCAGAAATAGCAACCATGTACGAAATACATGCTAGGGCAGGCTATGGCAAGGCATTCAGTAAATTGCAAAAAGTGATAAATGTGGTAATATGAACAATTTTCAGTAATGGAGAGGTGAAGAAAAGAGAAAAGTATGCAAGGAAAGAAAAAAGAGAGAGAAAGGCAAGGAAGAAGGAGAAGGAGAAAGAAAACAGGAAAAAGGGAAAAGAGGAGAAATCTCTGCACAAAAGTTTTGAGAAAACCTAATCTGAGAGTGAAATAAGAAGTAGGGCTAAATATCCCTAAGAATTAGGGCCTAGAAGAGCTAGGGTTCATGTACTTAAAGTAATCCTGCCAACATCTGTCATATACAATGAGTTGGTTATGAGTAACATGAGATAATCGGTCTAGAGAGGCATACTGAGAGGCTTTGAAGAACATCTGAAAGAGAAGGCACCAGAGTTGATTTCCGTTTCATAAGAATCAGACGTTTGACCAGAAGAGAAAGTATGTTTAGCCATCTAAAATGTGCATGTGAGAGGAGAGAACTACTGGGGATAAGGATGCCTAGAAGGAATATCTTGGGATCAAAAGGTAGTTTTTGTCCTGTTACTCTGGAGGTAAGTAAACAGACTTTATGCCAGAGCTTATTAATGGGCGCACAAGACCACAAGATATGAAGTAGATCCCCACTGGCCAAACTGCAGTGCCAGCAATTATTATTATTTTATAGGCCCATTCGTTGAAACACAGAGGGGTGTATTATACCGAAGATGTAGGATTTTAGTTTGTATTAAAGAACTACGGGCATCTTTAAAGGTATTATGTGCAATACGCCAAAAATTACTCCATTATGCATCTGAAATATTGTAGTTAAGAAGAGTACTCCATTTATTTTTGGCCTGTATAGACTGATCAGGTAGATTGTCAATAATGTCTTTGTAAATGGAGCTATTTCATTTTTTTGATAAATTAGTTCAGTGCGAGATGTATGGGTTTAGAAGAGTATGCCTATACACTAAATTAGAGAGAGAGTTGTAAGCTGCGAATTTATAAAACTTCCAGAAGTCCTGTTTAGGAAGTTTCCATGTGACCTGCAAGTGTGAGAATGATCTAAGAGTGAGCGAATTCTGGTCCAAGATATCTCAGAGAAAGAAAATGCTTTTGTTCCTCCATGTACGACAGAAAATTGGGTGATCTTCTAGAGTGAGCAGTGGATTGCCCCATAAGTGGGCATAAAACCAGGGTGTTGGACTGGATTTCAGAAATTTGTGGGTTAATGTTCAATAAAGAAAAAAGGATGATATAATCAGGTGAGATTTTAGTTTAGAGGAAATGGAATTAAATATGAAGGAAGTGTGAACTCCTCCCGGACACAATACAGATTCCATGCAACCCATAGTGGTGAGTGAGGGGAGGAGTTTCTAAAACCATTTAATGGTTTGGGCCATTCGAAAAGCCCAGAGGTAGCCTTTGAACCAGGGGAGTCCGAATCTCCCTTTTTTCCAATGGGATCGAAGTTTGTTGTGGTTAAATCTCAGTGGTTTCCCATCCCAGATAAAGTTACCTATTAATTTATCAATTTTAGAAAAAAAGGAGGCTGGTAAGACTAAAGGAATATTGGCAAACAGGTAAAGAATCTTGGGAGAAATGGATATCTCAATGGCTGCAATTTTCCCCATGAAAGAGAGATTAAGAAGCTTCCATCTGTCCAGAGTTGTTTTGATGTTATCAAATAAGGGGTTAAAGTAAATGTCCCATATCTTCCCTAAGTTACTAGTAATTTTGATTCCTAGATATGTTATACCCTGTGGTGACCAGTTGAATCCAAGAGGTATGTACATAAAGGCTTTACAGTGGTCGTTAAGGGGAGTAGTTTGTGATTTGCCATAATTCAAAGCAAGGCCAGAAATTTTAGTAAAATTATTAAGCAAATCAACCAACAGGGGCTCAGCCTCATTCAGGTTTTCGAGTAAGATTAAGAGGCCATCCACGTAGGAGAGAGAAACATATCTTGAATTGCTCACAGGTATGCCCATAATGCCAGAAGATTGATGTAAAGAAGCAGTCAGGGGTTCCATGGCTAAAACAAACAGGGAAGGTGACAGGGGACAGCCTTGTCTAGTTCCCCTTGCTAGATGAAAGTAAGAGGAAAGGGTGGAATTAGTAAGTACTTTAGCAACAGGGGAGTTATATAATAGCTTGATCCAGGAGCAAAAGGCATGAGAAAGACTGAAATAAGATAAAACTTGATGAAGGTAGTCCCAGTTTAAGGAATCAAAGGCCTTCTCAAAATCAATAGCTATGGCTGCAGCCGGTATCTTGAGGGATTTGGTTTTGTGAATTAAATTAAATAAGGAACGTAGGTGATCAGAACCAGATCTGTGTTTAATAAAATCAGCTTGCGAGCAATGAGTTAGCTTGGGAATCAAGGATTCAAGTTGAGAAGTTAGTAGTTTAGCAAATATCTTCTCATCTGTGTTTAATAAAGAGATGGGCCTGTAACTTGTGGGACAAGTAGGGTCTTTTTCTTTCTTAAGGATTAGGGTTATGATTGCTTCGGTGCAAGATGGGGGAAGCTTGCCAATATTGAAAGCTCTTGATAAACATTAAGAAGAAGGGCACATAAGGTGTCTGAAAACATTTTATAGAAATTGACAGGGAATCCGTCACCCCCAGGAGATTTGCCGTATTTCAAGGAAGGCAAAGCTTTCTGGATTTCCTGAAGGAAGGAGGGTTCATCTAAAGAATTTGTTTCAAGAGTAGAAAGATGAGGAAGATATAATGATTTAAGGAACTGTTGAATTTGCAAAGTGGATGGAGGATTTGTGTTAGGGTATAGTTTTTGATAAAAGGTTTTCATGATATGGTTTGTAGAGGGCTGTCAGAGTGAATCTTGCCCTGTTCATCTTTTAGGCTTAGGATGTCATTCCATTTGTTGTGCTTTGAGCTGGTAAGAGAGGAGTTTCCATTTTATTGCCGTGTTCCCAAAACTTATATTTAAGTTTAAACAAGGCAGTTTGGTTTTACAATAAATTAATTCATTAATTTTAACTCTAAGTTGAAGAATTTCAAGTTGAAGTTGAGAATCAGGCTAGTGCTTATTAGAAGAAAAGTATAAATTTTCTTTAGCCTTAAGAGATTTTTCCAAGTCAGCCAGCTGTTGTTCCCTTACTCTTTTACTATGTTCAGCATAACTGATAATTTTCCCTCGAATCGTAGCTGTAAGAGCTTCCGATACAGAAGACATAGAAGATTCAGTTGGGGTATTGTGAAAGAGAAAGTCCTGAATTTGTGCCTTGATCATGGGTAAGAAATTGGGATCCTTGAGAAGGAGAGGGTCCAGCCACCAGTAAGATGATTTAGGAGCTAATGGGCCCCACAAAAGTTACAATTTGACAGGGGAATGGTCCGAGATTATGATGAATCAAAAATGTTTTCCATTATAACAGGAAAGGCTAACCAGTAGTCAGTTCTACTGTATGTCTTATGTAGAGAGGAGTAAAAAGTAAACTCTCAATCATGGGGGTGAAGGAGGCACCATACATCAGCTAATCCAACATCTTGCATTATAACAAGTTATAACAAGTTAAACAAAGCACAATTAAACCATTACTTGCATTTTTTTCTTCCTTCTAATTACTCTGACCAGGTTACAAACCCAGCAACTATTTGGAATGATTTCGCCAACTGCAGGTACTGTGGAACAATCTTTTCAGAAGGACAGTCTTACAAGATTTAGGACACTGTCCCACATGCTGGGCCTTTGGAGATCTTAGGTCTCAGCTCCAGGCAGCATGGGCAGAGATTGCCGCCTCAAATTTCATATTGAAGAGAATACATTATAGAACCACCACCATTTCTCACAGCATCCAACAGAAAAACCTCGACCACATAGAAGGTAGTTGGTCCGGGAGGTTGGCAGGTGGTTAGGAGGAGCAACCAGGTGCCCCATCACCTCTACTCCAACACATTACCTCCAAAACCATATAAATCACTACAAACAGGTATCTGCCCCTATCTCTGAAATCAAATAAAGAGGCAGAAGACACTGCAGAGCAGGACACTGTGGCACAGGAGCTAGCACAACAATACTCACCAAATCAGGAACCAAAACTAAACAAGCACAAAGGAACCAAAACTTCTGATCATAGGAGACTCCATGATTCGGGAGTTGATACCCATCTCCAGCCGAGGGTGATGGTCAGATGTCTCCCAGGTACACTCAACATGGAGAGACACTGACCGCAGTGCTAAAATTGTTCACAAAGCAGGAGAGAAACATTGATGTCCTAGTACACATGGACAGCGATCTACGCCAGCCGGTCAGTTGTGGAGACCGCGAACACCTGACTAGGCTGGGTGACAAACTATCATCTATTTCGTCCGCATCTCCTTCTCTGAGAGATCCTGCCAGTCTGGGAGAAGGGAGCAGATGGACGAATAGAGAAAGGGAGATAGGGAGCTAAACACGGGCTCAAGGACTGGTGCCAGGAAAAAGGACACAGATTTGTAGGAACTGGCAACAGTTCTGGGAGCCGAAAGTTCTTTAAATTTGATGGACTGCATCTGACTAAAGAGGAGTCAGTGCATTGGGGCAGAAGTTTGGACGTCCTTGCAGAATATTAAACTAGCAAATGGGGAGAGTGGGTACCCCATACGTCAAATGGGAAGAACACCCTCCCCTCAGCTAGTGGTCAAAACAGGAATTCAGCGTGTTTGCCGCTCATTTGCATACACCAGGTAAGAAAAAAGGTTTGTCTCCCCATCACGATGCACAGGGTAATGCCAAACTTCACCCAACAACTAACACACCAAAATCTGGCCAATGGAAAATCATGTACACAATGCTCACAGCCTGGGAAATAAGATCCCAGACCTGCAGGCAATTATGTCAGAGGCTAAACTGGACATAGTAGCAATTAGTGAGACGTGGTTTACCAGTAACCACACTTGGGAGACTTCAGTACCTGGCTATGTATTGTTCTAGAAGAGACCGAGGTGCAAAGGGGAGGGTGGCCCTTATGTTAATGAAAATATCAAAGCCAGAAATTCAGAATACATAATGGCCAAGAAGAACTGTGGGTCACCCTGGAAACAGGAAATGGGACAACCATAAAAACTGAGGTTGTCTACAGGCCCCAGACCAAGAGGGAGGACATAGACACATTACTGTTAGAAGATATACAAAACATGACAGCTAAAGGGAGGTTCTGATAATGGGAGACTTCAACATGCCAGATACAGATTGGTCAATACCAGCAGGAACATCTGCCAGAACTAGACTCATAGTGGATTCCTGCAGGGGAGGGCCTCAAACAACTGGTACAGCAACCCACAAGAGACAGGGCTATCCTAGATCTAGTACTGACTAACAAAGAAGGGATCCAGATCCCAGGTAAGAAGGTCACTGGGGCCCAGTGACCATCACATGGTATGGTTCAGATTTGGCTACTACATCTAAATCATGTCCCATTCCAAAGCAAAACATGGGACTTCAGAGGAGCTGACTTTGATAAGATGGCCAACAGAGTCAGCTAGCCTGGCAAAAAAACACAGGTGAGGAGGTACAGGCAAAGTGGGCAAGCATTAAGGATACAATACTTGAAGCAACATCCCACTGTGTTAGACAGAAAAGGGGAAGTGCAAAAGAAGAAGGAAACCACTTTGGTTCTCAAATACAAAGAGAAAAGGTCAGAGCCAAAAAGGCTGGCCTTCAGAAAATATAAGAGAACACAGCGGGATGAAGATAGGAGGCATACCCAAACTGCCCTAAGGGAAGCAGGAAAGGCAGAAGGCAGGCAAGTCCCAAACTGAGGAAACACTAGCATCGAACAGTAAAAAGAAGGTGACAAGACTTTCTATAGATACATTAGTGAAAGGAGAAAGTCCAGGGGGGCATTGCTAAGCTAAATGGAGAAAAGGGAGCATGTGAGGAGGAGGACCCTGTAAAGGCATCTATCCTAAATAGATACTTTTGCTCAGTATTTACTGAAGAGAAGGTAGGGCAGGGCCCACAGCTCAGCATCATGGACACAGGGGAGGGAGGTGAGCACTACTCCTCTACAAAAGAAAGGGTCCCACAAGAGCTTGCTAAGCCTCAGGTGGATAAGGTACGGGACCTGATGGCATACACATCCCAGGGTACTTAAGGAGCAAGGAGGAACTAGCAGAGCCATTAGCAGAATTGTTTAGTGAGTCTCTGAGCACAGGAGAGGTCCCAGAAGACTGGAGAAGGGCTCATGTGATCCCACTCCACAAGAGTGGTAGCAGGGAGGAGGCGGGGAACCAGAACCGGGTCAGTCTTACCTCAGTAGTGGGCAAGATTATGGAGGCACCCAAGGAAAGGATGAAAAACACCTGGAACTATAGGCACAGGATCCAAGACAGCATGGGTTTACAAAGGAAGGTCCTGTCAAACTAATCTCATAGATTTCTTTGACTGGGCAACCAGAGTGGTGGACCAAGGGGGGAGCAGTTGATGTCGCCACCTTGACTTCAGCAAAGCTTGACACTGTTCCACATAGAAGATTGATAAATAAGCTAGGTAGGCTCGGGTGGGTCAGAAGTTGGTCAACTGGCGGCAAACTGGCTGACTGGCAGAAAACAGAGAGTGGTGGTAAATGGTATACAGTCAGAAGAGATGCAAGTCACAAGTGGGGTACCTCAGGGATCAGTCCTGGGGCCAGTCCTATTCAACATCTTCATTAGTGACCTCGCAGATGGACTAGAGGGTAAGGATTGTTCTGTTTGCAGATGACACCAAGATCTGCAACAGAGTAGATGATCCAGATGGGGTGGGCAGAATGAGAAGAGATCTGGATAAATACCAGAATGGTCAGAAGAGTGGCAACTGGGATTTAATGCAAAGAAGTGCAAAATCATGCACATAGGGAAGAGAAACCTGAGCCACTTATAGGCTGGGAGGTGCTAGCAGTCACAAAGGAAGAAAGAGACTTGGGCATCATATCACTGATGACCTAAAATCATCCAAGCAGACCTCCAAAAGCAGTAGGTAAGGCTAGGGGGGGTGTTAGGGTGCATTAGTAGGGGTATCACAAGTCGTGAAGAGGGAGTGTAATAACCTCTGTACAAGACATTGGTTAGGCCCCATCTGGAGTATCACTGTGTGCAGTATTGGAGGCCACACCTTCACAAGGACATTAACCAAATTGAGGCAGTCCAGAGAAGGGCAACCAAAATGGTGCAGGGACTGCATCAGAAGACATATGAGACAGATTAATGGAGCTCAATATGTACCTCCTGAGCAAAGGAGGAGAGAGGATATGATCGAGACATTTAAACACCTTAAGGCATAAACAAGGTGAAAGAGTCTAACATGTTTAAATATAAGAAAATAGCAGGACAAGAGGACAGCAGCATGAGATTAGAGGGAGGCCGAATTAAGGGGAATGTGAGGAAATTCTTTCACAGAAAGGGTGGTAGATGGATGGAATGGCTTACCACAAGAAGTGGTGCTATGAATACAGTGCAGGGCTTCAAACAGGCATGGGATAGGCATAAGGGAGCAATACAAATGACTATGAATAGATAGGTCACTGACTAGAGGCAAAGGCAGAATAGCACATTATACAAGAGTAGAAAAGAAATGAGGCAGACTAAGATGGGCCTTGCAGTCATATCTGCTATCCCAACTTCTATGTTTCTATGTTTCTATGTTTCTATTAACGAAAGGGCTTAACACTTCTAGGGTGGGCCTCTGTAGTGGGGCTACTTCTGTCAATGCTGGCTTCTAAACAAAGTTAAGATCCTCCAAGAATAACTGGTGTATTATCAGTGTTAAAGGACAGAATCTGTTGAGATAAATTATGAAAACCCAGGAATTGGAGTTGGGTGCATAGACATTAACAAGCAGAAGAGGACCAGAGTTAGTATTCAGTTTGACCATCACCCATTTGCCGTCAGTATTAGAAACAGAGCTTACAAGGGACCATTTGAGACTGTTATGAATAAGAATGTCAATTCTCTTTTTTTGAGGTATAAGATGATTCATAGATCTGACTGACCCAATCTTTTAAGTCCATGAACATCCTCCAATAATTTTGTTTCTTGAAGGAAAGCAATTTGTATTTTATGTTTTTGAGATGTGAAAGAATTTGCTCCGCCTACAAGAGAATTAAGTCCTTCACTTCCATGTATATAAAAGTATGTCACCCATATTATTAGTGTTAAAGAAAGGGAATAATCACTGAGTGTGAAGGGACAAATAAATGAGGCAGAGGATGATTAGAATACAATATAGAGAGCTTACGATATGCAGAGAGTGGCAGGAACATTCAAGTCAAAAAGTGAGATGTAAGGATACATGAGTAGCACAGATGATCTTATTAAAGATAGAATAGAGATGGGGAAGGAAAAGTCATTAATAACAACAACAATGCTAGTAAGCTAAATAACAAAGAAAACATTTTATGGGTGTGAGGAGATATGAGTCAGCCAACTGGCTAAGAGGCTGTCTCACCACACTCTGGGGCGTCAATGTAGAGAGGAGACTAGGGAGGATTGGTTATAAATATCATCCCAAACCTAAGTCTGATCCCAGTAATATAATATAATAATGTAAGTATTCCTGATAAGCTAAACTGAAAGTGAATAATACCAAGAAAGGCAGGGGACTGTAATAACCTCAGCTTAATTTTAAGCTAACAGGACAAGGTATAAGGATAAAGCTAAATACCAGAACATATTTATAAATATTAGTAGTAATAGTACAAGATATAACCTCGAAATAACAGTAAATTAAAGAACCATATACTGAGATGCCAGTACAGCTAGACATAGAGCAAGGATCTAGGGAGCCAGGTGGAATGCAAATGAACAAATATAAAGGAAAAGTAGATCATTACCACATTAGAGTGACTCTGAGTATACTTTGCAGTGCAACAGAGTAAGTACATAATAAATACAATATAGAGGGGGAAGAAGAAAGGGGAGGTCAATTTAAGCCCCTACGCCCTGAGCCAAATGCAAATCAGGATTATGTAGAGAGGTATAGGCTTCGGTTTAACTGTAGACAGAAGAGATGGTCATAGTAAAGATCAGCTCTGATTACTTGAAAATCACCTAAATAGGTGCATATGGGGTGACTAGGTCTAGAAGACTAAGCCAGTGAGCCCCAAACAGGAGGGACCACACAGCAGTGGATTTCTAGGTTTAAGGAACTAGGACAGTTGTGTGAGGGGAAGGAAGATCAGTAACTTTTTTGGAGATATCCAGTGCCCAAGGCAAGCACAACAAGAAAGCTGAGAATGGAGGAATTTAACAGGTGGCTAAGAACCTGGTGTTGTGCTAAAGGGATGGGCTGTTGGGGGTGGGGATGGACCTGGGAGGACAGTAATCTCTATGCCAAGGACAGACTACACTTGGAGTGAGGAGGGAAAGAAAGTGTTGAAACAGAGGATGGAGGAGTACATAGAGGAAGTAGGGAATTTAAACCAGGAGCTAGGGCAGCAATTAGGCAAGAGACCACAGGTTGGGAAACCATATGAGCTTACCCCCCATAACAGTGACAAAGGACAAATGGCAAGTACTATTGGTGATGGTAGTAAAGGAGGGCAGGATGGGGGGGAAGGGTGGAAGGTGGTTACCCTTAATGCTAGGAGCCTTGGGAGGAAAACTGCAGAATTACAGGTGTTCATGGCAGAGGGAGAGGTGGACATTGCAGCCGTCACAGAACCGTGGGCCACCCAATACAATGACTGGGACCTGTCTGTACCAGGGTACAGGTTATTTCGTAGGGACAGGGTGATTGAGAAAGGAGGGGGTGTGGCTCTATATGTGAAGGAAGGACTGAAGTGTGTAAGGGAGGAAGGGGAGGAGGATAGTACAGAGTCACTTTGGATGCAAATCCAGGATTCCAAGAATAGGATTCTTAGAATGGGAATGGTGTACAGGCTGCCATCTCAGATGGAGGAGTTAGACAGGGAACTAGCAGAACAGATCAGGAGGACCTGTGAGAAGGATAGTGTGGTGATTGTGGGGGACTTCAACATGCCAGGAGTAGACTGGAGTACCCCAACAACCAGGAACAGAAGGGAGCAGGTACTGCTGGATGCCTTCCAGGACAGCTTCCAGCTGCAAATGGTCAGTGAACCAACCAGGTTAGGGAATACCCTGGACCTTGTGCTGGCAAATGGAGACTTTTGAGAGAGAACTTACAGTGGAGGAACCGCTGTCGGGAGTGACCACCACTTAGTATGGCTCCACATTGCATATGGGCAAGGAAGGAGGGAATCTGGCACAAGAGTGCTGGACTCCGGGAGGGCCGACTTTGGGAGGATGGGGAAGTGGTAAAGGGTACCTGGCCAGAATTCAATCTAGTATGGACACTAACCAGAGGTGGGCGCTCATAAAGCTGGGGATAGTGGAGGCAATAAAAACCTACTGCAAGGCCCAGAGCAAGAAGGCTAGGGCTAAGAAACCAAGCTGGTTGAGCAAGGAGGTCATGGAAAAGGTAAAGAGGAAAAGAGCTGCCTTTAGGAAGTGCAAGAAAACAGGGAGAAGTACTTGACGGAATCGAAGGAGGTGACAAGGGCCGTAAGGGGAGCCAAGGCATCTACAGAACTCAGGCTAGCACAAGGCATTAAGAAGGGGGAGAAGGACTTCTTTAGGTACATCAGGGAGAAAAGGAGCTGTAAGGACCACATAGTAAGGATTAGGAAGGAGGGAGGGGTGGAAGCAGGGAGGAATAAGGCAGAAGCACTAAATGAGTACTTCTGCTCCAGTATTTACTAAAAGAAGAGGGGGTGACTCAAGGGGAAGAAATGGCAGAAACAGGGGAGGGGGAACTCATGGAGGGCAGAGTTTGGGAGGGTTTGAAGGCACTGAGGGTGGATAAGGCGCCAGGCCCAGATGGCATCCACCCCAGGGTACTGAAGGAGCTGGCAGAGGCCCTTGCAGAACCTTTGGCAGACCTATTTAATGCCTCACTACATTCAGGGTGTGTACCTCAGGACCGGAGGAGGGCTCATGTGGTGCCTCTCCACAAGAGTGGCCCCAAGGATGAACTGGGAAACTACTGACCAATGAGCCTCACATCCATCGTGGGTAAGCTAATGGAGACTATCCTGAAGGAAAGGCTGGTGGCCCTCCTAGAGGCCAAAGGACTACAGGACAGTGGACAATATGGCTTCATACAGGGCAGATCCTGCCAAACCAACCTGGTGGAGTTCTATGACTGGGTAACTAGGCAACTGGACAGGGGCCATGCAGTGGATTTGTTTTATTTTTATTTTATTGAAATCTAGGATTACAAATACCTTTGAGCAGGAAATGCTCATTTACAAAGGTTCCACGTCGAAGGAATGGGGGGTATACATACATACAAAGGTCAACATAATAATACCTATTTACACAATAAAAAGAAGTAAGAGACTGAGGCTTAAGAAATTCCAATAATTCAAAATGTGCCAAATGTTAGATAGCATGACATACCAGCCAAGGGCAATCTTAGAAATAAGCACTGCAGGTGACAGGGAAGGGGTATGCAGGCAGGAAGGCCATTGTCAGAGGACAGAGGGTGAGAGTAAGAGCTCTAAAGGGAGGGAGGGAGGGATAAAAGTCAGAAATGCCTGGGGGAGGAAAGGGAGAGGGGGAAGGGTAGGCAGGTAGAAGGGGCAGGCGGGGAGAGGTAGCTGTCGAGACTGAAGTGGAGGGCAGTGAGCAGTGGCCCTGATTAGCCGAGGCAGTCACAATGACTAGTTGAAATGAGATGAAGTTGGAGTTGTCTCTTAAAGACCCAAGAGCAGCAGCAGTAAGAGTTTCTTTGTTGAGAGTATTGTACCACTGTGGTGCTCTAGGGCAAAGGCCCTCTGGCCCATGGTAGTCTGACATCAGGGGACAAGGAAGGTTAGTTGTTGTGAACTTCTAGTTTTCTGGGTGCTGTGGTGGTCAATGAGGAGCTTTTCAATGTCCGGGGGCATGACCCAGAAGAGGACTTTTTTGGCTAAGAGGCAGGTTTGATACTGTCCGGCTGATGAGAGGAAGCCATCCTGCCTGAGTGTACAGGTTACAAGTGTGTGTAAGTTGGTCAGCCCCAGTTAGCAGCCTGCATGCTTTGCTGAGTGCAACTGTAATTCTGCGGAGGGCAGAGGCGGAGGCAGAGCCATAAATTGCTAGCCCATAATCGATGATGGAGGTGACAGAGCTGTTGATAGCCAACCGGAGAGTGTCAGGAGTCATGCAGTGTTTGTGCCTGTAGAGCAGGCCTATACAGATGTTGGTGGCTTTGGTGACAAAATCTATGTGCTGATGGTAGGAGAGTGAGCTGTCCAATGTGACATCTAGGTATTTAAAATCAGGAATGTGTTCAAGTAAGATCCCTGTTTGGTTTAGGATGGTGAGGTCACAGGATTTGTACTTGCTCCTGGCATTGTAGACGGTCATAACCTTTGTTTTGCTGTAGTTCATGACCAGTTTGTGTGCCTTGAACCATTCTTCATACGCCATGAAATTCAAGCTGTAATTGTTTCTCGAGGAGCTCTGCATTTTGGTGGTTGCTGAACATGACTGTGTCATCAGCATAGAGCAGTAATTTCTGGTGGCAGACACTGGGAAGGTTGTTGAGGAAGAGGCTGAAGAGTAGTGGCCCCAGGATGGACCCCTGTGGGACCCCTGAAAGGACAGGCTTTTCTTCCGAGGTGACACCAGCAATCCTAACCCGCTGGACCCTCTTCTCAAGGTAGCTGGAAAACCAGAGCAGCACTTCATTGGAGAGCCCAATGTTTGATAATTGCTTGAGTAGGAGTGGGTGGTTCACAGTATCAAAGGCTTTTGTAAGGTCGATGAATACTGCCCCTACACAGTTTCCTTGATCGAGCGTGGTATGGATGAAGCCAGTGATTTCTAATAGTGCAGTGGTGGTACTGTGCCTTTTCAGAAACCATGTTGCTCAGGACACTGGATGTCATATTTTTCCAGGTACTTGACTAGTTTTGTCTGAGGCGATGCGCTCAGGGCCTTAGACAATGGAGGGAGGATGGAGATAGGTCTGTAGTTGGAGTGCAGTGACTTGTCTCACTTTTGTCTATTGGTGTGATGGTCGCCTGTTTCCAGTGAGATGAGAACTGGGACATCATTAGTGATAGGTTGAGGACCTTTGTCAGTGGTTCAAGGACTTCTTCAAGGACAAGTGCTAACAACTTCAGGTCAAGGAGTCACCGCTGTAGCCTTCATTGTGAATGGCCTTCTGAATAGGTTCTGGCTTCATGCACTGGGATCTCCTTGAAGTAGAATTGTGGGGCAGGGTATAGGAGAGGAGTAGTTGCAGGAGGGTTACTACCAGATGGGGTATCAAAGAAATTAGAAGGGAGGACACTATCCAAGTTGGAGAATGCATTGTTAAAGGTGTTGGTGATTGTGTACAGGTCAGATGTTGGTGTTCCATTTATGTTGAGCATGGTGGGTGGTGACTTAGGTTCCTTGCCTGTAAGGTCTTTCAAGCTACTCCAAAATTTTTTTCCATCACCCCAGGAGTTGGAGAGAGCTTCCTTGAAGTATTTGCATTTGGCACTCCTAACTGTCCGCATGCACTCATTTCTGGCAGCTTTACATTTATGAATATCCCCAGGTTTGGATGTTGCATGGGCACAGTGCCAGAGATGATCCCTATGTTTGAGTAAAGTGATTAGATCGGGGGTCATCCAAGAGTTAGCTCTGCCCCTGACCTTCAGCTTTTGAGAGGTGCAAAGATATGGTAGGCCACAGTGAAGTGGATGATGAAAAGGTCTAAGGCTTGGTTTACATCAATGGCAGAGTCAATTGGTGTCCAGTCCAGATGGCTTAGGTGTATCTTTAGTAGCTCAAGGTACCCCTGCCTTAACACTCTGGTGTGGATTATTTTAGAAGGGGGCTTAATGAATTTGTTTGTCCAGGTACATGTGACCGGTGAGTGGTCACTGATCCCATCAGGGAGCACTGAGACTTTTGAGATTCATTCAGGGTGATTAGTAAGGATCCAGTCCAGAAGTATGTGCTACCCTGTCCTATAGTTGCATCTGGTGGGGGTGGTAACAAGCTGGGTGAGGTTCTGTGATGTGACAGCATCCTTGTAGTTTCTGGCCTCCGGCGATAGCCGATTTATGTTGAAGTCACCTAGTACTATGAGTTCAGAGTTATGGTGTAATCCCTGTAGGCTTTCCAATATGCTCATAAATCCATTGGGCTGATCTTTAGGGGATAGGTACACAGAGGCAATGGTGAGCTCCTTGTTGTGCACCCAGAGTAGAACTTTAATAGCGAGAACCTGTGAGGGTGGTTTAGGGTTGAGAACGGGAAGACTTGACCCAGATAGGAATTCCTCAGGTAGATGGCACAGCCCCCACCTCCTTTGGAAACCCTGTCCTACCTGAATATAGAGTATCCAGGGATGGTGACTGCAGCATCTGGTATCTTGGGTTGCTTAATGCTTCAACAACGGAGAGTATATCAGGGCTATGTTGCTGGACCCAGGTTTGCAAGATGTCAAGTTTGTTAAGGAGGCTGCAGACATTGATTGAGGCTAATGTGAGGAACCCCTCCCACCTTTTTGTGGCATGGGGTGCTAGGCCGGTAGGCCCCGGGTTAGGATGAACATTTCCAGATATCAGAAGTAGCATAAGTAGTATCCTAAGAAGGTACGCTTTAATCATTTTGCAGACTAGTTTTGTTGTAGGGCATCTAGTCCTCTTGGCCTTGCTGGTCTGCATTTGCCCCGTGATATTGCAGAGTACAATATGTAAAGCCATGTTCTCAGAGGTGCCATGTGATTGATGAAAAGTAATCAAATCCACAGGAGATGGTGAACTACTGGGGACCAGAAAACTGTTATTGTAGCTCAAAGACCCAGAATGTGATAAATTCCTGAAGGGGTTAAATTCCTGAAGATGATGAACACTGGCCAGATGCATATGCAGGATGTAAAATCCTTTGTTAATATCTTCCTTTTGTTCTCCAAAATGGTTCTGAATAGACCTCAAAGACAGGTACACATCCTTTAAGAACAAGTCAGACAGAAATGTGGATTCAATGCAGCACTCCACAACTCAGTGCTTGTATAACAGATTTACCGACCTTACTTTTGGCTTTGATGGCTTCCCAAAAAGTTGATTTATGATGAGAATGCCAATACCTGGTGGTGATGTTTTGCAGTTTCTTAGTCCAGGAAATGTTCATAGATGTTATGTCCAAGAATGGTCCAGTTTCTCCAAGCAGAAACACATGAAAATCCTCAAAAACTAAACTACTGACAGAGACAAACACAAACAGCCAGCCACACAGGCTCTAGAGGAAATTTTCAGATGTTCTGTATCTGGGCTTCAGTAAGGCATTCGACTCGGTGCCACATGGAAGGCTGGGAAGTAAGTTAGTAGGCACAGGGGCAGGTGCAAAGCTAGTGAGATGGGTAGGGAACTGGCCTCAGGGAAGGCAACAGAGGGTGGTGGTGGGTGGGGAGCTCTCACACTGAAGGGTAGTAACAAGCAGTGTTCCACAGGGCTCGGTGTTGGGACCAGTGTTGTTTGGGATATCCATTGCAGACATATCATTGGACATCAAGAGCAAGATCAATCTGTTTGCTGATGATACCAAGGTAGGAGCAGTGGTGGATGACCTAGGGGGATGGCAGGAGTTGCAGGATGATCTGACAAAGCTTGAACCTGGTCAGACACCTGGCTACTGGGGTTTAATGCCAAGAAGTGCAAGGTGCTGCATTTTTGGATGAAGAACCCAAGGAGGAGTTACCAGCTGGGGGACTGCAGCTAGCCCAGACAGAGGAGGAGAAAGGTCTGGGGGTACTTATTACATGGTCAATGAACACCTCGGCCCAATGTAGGAAGGCAGCTGCAAAGGCCAACAAAATGCTGGGCTGTATTGCAAGGGGTATATCCTCGAGGAGGGAGAAGGTGATTCTGCCACTGTATAGGTCATTAGTTAGACTGGTGCCCGTATCTGAAGAGGGACATTAAGTTACTGGAGGGGGTGCAGCACAGGGCGATTAAGATGATCAAGTGGCTGGGGGACTTATCATATGAGAGGAGGCTGAGGGAGTTGAAAATGTACTCACTGGAGGAGAGGAGGGACAGGTGGGACATGATTGAAACCTTTAAGTACATGAAAGGAATAAACAAGACAGGTACAGAGGGGCTGTTCAAAGTAAGGGAGGGGAGGGACACCAGGGGCCATGATATGAGACTGGAGGAGGGAAGGTTCAGGAGGGAGATGAGGAGACACTTTTTTACAGAGAGGGTGGTGGCTGAGTGGAATGCATTACCTGCAGAAGTGGTATCCAGTAAAACAGTGGACTGCTTCAAAAGGGGATGGGACAGGACAAGAGGGAGTGTCAATGAAGGGGAAGGGTGGAAGGGAAAGGCAGCTGCAGAATAAAGGGTGCTAGCTGCACATTCGAGCAGACTTGATAGACCTCTAGGCCTTTATCTGCTGGCAAATTTCGTATGTTCATAGATCTGTAGGCTTTGAGTAAAAGAAGGAGCATAAGGAAAATGTAGATTGACAATCCTTTGCAACAGTACACCAAACATAGCCCACCTCTTTGAGTGCTAATGATAGTTCCATATTGTAAACAGGAGGTAGTAAGAATAATGGAGCATAGGGAAGAAGATAGATTAAATGTAGCTGCCAATAATACTTAAGAACCTGTCATCAAGAGAAGGAAGGGGTAAGTTGACTTGTAATATATAATAATTCACATACAAAACAAGCATTTGTCAATGCCGAATGTTGATTGCGTTGGTCTGTTGAGCTTGCTCAGGGGCCCTCTGTCACTGGCTCAGTCTGTTTGTCTCGGTGCTGCAGGCTGCTCTTTTGTACTGGGCTGCATTGGCATCTTGTTCCACTGAAGAAGAAATCCGCAGCTGTCCCGACAGAGCTCCATTAAGGTTGCTCACTCCCCCCTCTCACTCGCTCATTCTGTTTCTCCTGGCGCTGCAGGCTGCCCTTTTGTACTGGGCTCCTGCCTGTGTTGGTGGCTTTTTCTACCCAAAAAGAAATCCACAGCTGTCCTGACAGAGCTCTGTTGAGGTTCACTCCCCATGTCTCCTTCTCTCATTCTGGTTCTCCTGGCACTGCAGGCTGCCCTTTGTACTGGGCTCCTGCCTCTATTAGTGCTTTTTCTGCCCACAAAGTAATCTGCAGCAGTCCTACAAAGCTCCGTTGAGCTCACTAACTCCCCTTCTCTCACTCGTCATTCTGTTCTGCCGTGCTACAGCTGCCTTTTCTGGGCTCCTGCCTGCATCGTTGCCTTCTTATGCCCACAAAGAAATTTGCAGCACTTACAATACAGCTTTGTTGAGCTCACTCACTGCTCATTCTGGTTTTTCCTGCCACTGCAGGCTGCCCTTGTACTGGGCCCCTGCATGCATTGCTGCCTTTTTCTGCCCACAAACAAATCTGCAGCAGTCCCAACAGAGCCCGTTGAGCTCACTGACTCCCCCTCCCTCACTTGCTCGTTCTGTGTCTCCTGGTGCTTCAGGCTGCCCTTTTGTACTGGGCTCCTGCCTGCATTGGCAGCTTTTTCTGGCCAGAAAGAAATCTGAAGCAGTCCCAACACAGCTCCACTGAGCTTGCTCACTCCCCCTCTGTCACTCTCGCATTCCGTTTGTGCTGGCGCTGCAAGCTGGCCTTTTGTACTGGGCTCCTGTCTGCGTTGCCGCATTTTCTGCCCACAAAAAAATCTGCAGCAGTCACACTAGAGCTCCGTTGAGCTCGTTCACTTCTGCTCTGTCACTCACTCGTTCTGTTTCTCTTGGCGCTGCAGACTGCGCTTTTGTATGGGCTCCTGGCTGCGTTGCCACCTTTATCTGTCCACAAAGAAATCCACAGCTGTCCCGACAGAGCTCCGCTGAGGTCGCTCAGTCTCCCTCTCTCATTGCTCATTCTGTTTGTCCTGGCACTGTAAGCTGCCCTTTTGTATGGGGCTCCTGCCTGCATTGGTGCCTTTTTCTGCCCACAAAGAAATCCCAGCAGTCCTGATAGAGCTCTGTTGAGCTCACTAAGTCCCCTTGTGTCACTCGCTTGTACTGTTTGTCCCACCACTGCAGGCTGGCCTTTTGTACTGGGCCCCTGCCTGTATTGACGCCTTTTTCTTTCCACAAAGAAATCCGCAGCACTCCTGACAGCGCTTCAGTGAGTTCATTCACTCCCCCTCCCTCACTCACTCTCTCATTCTGTTTCTCCTAGTGCTGCAGGCTGCCCTTTTGTACTGGGGTCTTGTGTTGGGGCCTTTGTCTGAACACAAAGAAATCTGCACCACTCCCGACAGAGCTCAGTTGAGCTCGGGCACTCCCCCCTCTCACTCCGTGTGATCTTATTCTTTCCCAAACACTGATTTTCTAGAGTGACCGTACTACTGTCTGGCAGGAGTGCAAAAACATATTTTAGCCAGGATGTAAAAATGACAGCTGTAGTGTTCATAAGGAGTTGTGAAAAAATGTCACAGTTGAAAACGTGGCATGACAGTATTACAAATTTGCAAAGTTACAAGGGTGCGTGGAAACAGTTCAATGCATGCTTGTAACACAGTCATGTTATGGAGTTTCATCACCAAATTTTCAACATAGGGATGTTAGGACCTCTGCTCATAAACAGTGCCACTGTCAGTTTCTTAATCTGTCCCAAACACTGATTTCCCGTGACCACGTTATTCTGTGCTGGAACTGTGAAAACACATTTCAGTCAGGATGTGAAAAATGACAGTTATACTGCTTATAAGGAGATGTGAAAAAATGGCACTGTTGAAAATCTGGTGTGACAATATTACAAATCTGCGAAGTTACAAGGGTGCATGAAAAGTGCGCAACGCACACTTGCAACACAGTCAATTGATGGGTTATCATCACCAAATTTTCAACATAGGCATTTTAGGACCTCTGCTCATGAACAGTATCATTGTCATTTTCTTAATCTGTCCTGAACAGTGATTTCCCACAGCGACCGCTCTATTCTGTGCCGGAAGTGCGAAAACACATTTTGACCAGGATGGAAAAAATGACAGCTGTACTGTTCATAAGTAGGTCTGGGAAAATGGCAATGTTGAAAATCTGGAGTGAAAATATTATAAATTCATGAACTTACGAGCATGCGTGACAACTGCACAATGCATGCTCATAACACAGTCACTTTAGGGAGTATCGTTGCCAAAGTTTCAACATAGGCATTTTAGGACCTCTACTCATGAACAGTGTCACTGTCATTTTCTTAATCTGTCCTGAACACTGATTTCCACAGCAACGCGATTTCTGCACCTGGTGAAAACACATTTCAGCCAGGATATGAACAATGACAGCTGTACTGCTGACAAGGAGGTGTGACAAAATGGCAATGTTGAAAATCTGGAATAAAAATATTGTAAATTCGGGAAGATACGAGCATACGTAGCAACTGCGCAATGCACACTCGTAAAACAGTCATTTTTTGGATTTTTTCCACCAAATTTGCAACATAGGCTTTTTGACAGCCCACCTCATGAACCCTGGCACTGTCATTTCATTAATTGGCCCCAAAGGGTGATTCCACACAGTGACCGTGAAACCACCTTTTGGGGCAGATTAACGCCATGACAGTTCAAGAATTCATGAGGAGGGGTCCTAAAAACCCCATGTTGAAAAGTTGGTGAAAAAATTCCCCAAAATGCCTGAGATATGCACTAAAGTTGAAAAAACCCTAGTTATTACATTATACAGCTTACCGGCATTTCCTCAGTTCGCAGTCAGCTTTGAAGAGTGCAGACGTGTTCCCGGTCCACCGAAGATTGTCACTCCAAGCTCTATAGGTAAGTATGGTGTGAGGGGGGTGTGGGGAGGCAAGGTGCGCAGTGGGCGGGTGTGGGTTGCAGGTGGGGGGCAGGGCAAGCGCCGAGGGACAGTTTCCTTTTTTTCAGGGACCAAAAAAGCAAAAGACATCACAGGACAGTTTTCCTCTTCACAGGGGCATCTGGCATGCTGTGATGGGCTCCCAGTGTGCCAGCAGAGGCCTTGGTTTGGGGTCCAGCAGTAGCCGATGGGGGATTAGGCACCCTGTTGGCAGGAACAAAAGGGGTGTTCATTATGCCAACAGGGATTGGGCACCCGTTGGCAGGAACAAAACTGGGGGTTCATTATGCTGACAGGGATTGGGCACCTCACAGCAGGAACAAAACAGGGGGGGTTCATTATGCCGACAGGGATTGGGCACCCCACTGGCAGGAGAAAAACAGGGGGGGTTACAGAATGCCAACAGGGAGTCAGCAAGTAAACACGGTGGGGGGATGGGGTTATATTGTTTGTGAACACAGCGGCAAGCCACCGCCATGTTCACAAACAATATCGGGGTGTCACATCCCGCCCTGCAATGACGGGTCACTCCCTCATTGCAGTGGATGGCTGAAGCTGCAATGACGAGGCGGTCCCTGATTGCAGTGGCTACTTTTTTAGAAGGCTGTGGCTGCAGCGTGCCATGGCATTGGGGCACGGGGACAAGCCTTTGCAGGCTGTGGGGGCATTGGGCACAACAGTGCCATGCCTCCACAACCTGCTTGTGGAGAAAGCTAATGCAATATGTTTCTTGAGCATGCGCGCACTCAACATAAAAAGAAATGGTAATAATCAGTATGTATACCAATTGAAGATATGCAACTGAACAGCCAAAAGACTATAAACCTGATGCACTGCTAAACTGGGAGAGTAAAAGGCTAGATACAGAGAGCCTGTTTAGTGAGGTAATGTATAAGATCTAACACTAAAATAATGGGTTAGAAAAACATTGCTGATATACCAAAGTTCCCTTGAAGACCTTTAAGCTGCTTGTTTAAACACTGTAACAAAAAAGTAAATTGATCATGCCGTGATGTACAGCCTTTGCTTTCTGCACCTGTTGGGAGCGAAAGCAACCAGGTAGCATAGACTGTAGAGCAGGTGGCTAGGCAGAAAAAGTGTACTGGCACTCCCTTTAAGTATCCTGGAAGCAAAACCTACCAAGATATAGCAACTGTGACCATATCACTGATCATATAAGCTCATGACACCTTAGATTTATTAGCAGGATTGTGACTATTGATGTTCTTGCTTTTGGTCTTTGCCCTATGTTTCTTTTTGGGCAGCTCTAAAGATTTGAGTGGGGAACTTACAACAACTTCTGCCCATGAAATATTGGCAGAAATACATCCCTGAGGTACAGGGCCCAAATTAGAGGGATGTTTGTCTGAAATTGCTGGGAAAGATCCTCCTATGAGGAGTTCATGTCATCCTCCAAGAGTGCAAACTTATTGCTCAAGGGAATAGAGTGGTTGATTTGAAGGTGAGAGGCTGCAGCTTGGGGTGTTTGGGGTGAAACCTCGCTAGAGCAGCATGAAAGTCTTGAAGAATAATGTCCCAGCAGAAGCTTCTCTTTTAGCCATGTTGATTGCCTTGGGGTCAAATCAGTTGCAGCGTTGCTGCTTGGGGCTGCGAGTTCTGCAACACTTTCCCCATGTTCCTGTACCTCGTCATCCACCCTCCATGTGGATACCAAAGCTGTGTTCGGGTTGCCAATTGCTGCTGAATTTCCCAGGGTAAGATTGCAGATAGAGATTTCCAGATAGTTGGCTAAGGCATCAGTGGTTTCAAAATCCTTGAAGGAAGAGCCTGAGAAAAGGCATAGTGTCATGGGGTAATGTAGAGCAAATTTAATGCTTCTTTGGTGAAGGATTTGTTTAAGTGGATTGTAGGCCTTCCTTCTGATGGTTCAATTCAATTCAATTCATGTTAAATCTTTTGAAAAGTCTCTGTAGATGGAAATATTAAACTCTTGCCACTGAGTATTTCCCATTTCTCTGGCTCATTTCAGTATTAATTGTGTGTGGGAATAGTTCAAGATGTGAGCAATGATAGGCCTTGGTCACTGGTCTGATGTCGGTCTGGGACCCAGAGTGCGGTGAGACCGCTCAATGATTAACGTTAGGTCAGGAGGCAGTTTAAGCGTTGCAGGCAGCACGTGTAATGAAAGCACAGTAGTGTCACCTAGTTCTACACCTTCAGGAAACCAAAACATAGTAAATTGTTGCGACGATTACGATTTTCAATATTGTTAGTTTTGGCTTGTAGGGATTTAATAGTTCGATCTTGATTGCGGACAGTAGCCTGGAGGTCATGAATAGTAGTGGTGTTATAGGCCGTTGCTTTCTCATTAAATGCAATTTTCTGGCTAAAAGTTTCAAGAGTGGTCACATTCTGTTTGGTGGAGGTTTTTAGATCATTAATCTCAACCATCAGTTTAGAAAACTTTACTTCCACTCATAATGCTGAAGGATGAGGCCTAGTATGCTGCAGTACAGTGTAGAATAATTGAATATAAGTAGATGATGGATCAAAAATGACTTACAAACTGTGTCAGGCAGTAAGAGTACAGGATGGTCACAGGAGTTGGTACCAAAGAAAGGTCTGCTGAAGGCTGAAGGAGGTAAGATTGCAGTCATTCCTGCAGAGATGCTGAACTATGCTGCCATCTTCTGCCTGGTCAGGCCACGCCCCCATGATACACATTCTTGACACTGCATTGCTTTGGGACTGTTTTATTTTTTTACAGCACTGCAGGAGAATGGGGAAGGGTGGAGGGACTGGGAAGAAGAGGATTGCAGGGACACCTGATGGAGATTTCAAAGTCAGCACAACAGATTAACTGGAAACAGTGCCACCTGGTGCATTTAAACTGCCGAAAATAGAAATAAATTAATTGAGCACTGGCTTCTGCAAACACATTGTTAAGACCCTGCTGGCCTTGTGTAACGAGGCATACCTTGGTACCACCCCAGGTACTGCCACTATCGAGGATATACTGGGTTACCGATGGAAATTTATCTATAACTTCCACTGTACATTCCATATAATGTGAAACTATTGCTCACTTTAGGTAAACTTTACTTTAAACCCTTTGTATGCCATGTATATTTATTTTTTGTAGTTCTATTTTGTGGGGCTTGTTTTTAACTTACAATTATGTCAATCTGAGTGGGTTTTGCTTTTCATGAACTGCACTCATAATTGGGCTATACAGTTCTATACTCCAGATGTTCTTATCTTACTCTGAAGGCATCTCTAAGTCATTTTAATTTATGTGCAGTACACTTCCTGCATGTTGTTATGCTCTAAGCACATCTGACCTTAAGGCCCTTTCAGTTGAAGCTGAAATGGTACTTTTCAGCTTCTCTGATGTGTCTTGTGTTATTTTTTAAATGAGTATTTTAAACCAATGGGATTTTTTTCTGCTTTTTTTCTGCATGATTTGGGTGTTAAAAGTATGGGATTTTCTAAATAACTGTCATTAAGCTTCTAAGGAAGGACTGGTTTGGTCTGAAAACAAAAGCACTTTATTTATTTTGTTACATCTATGTTGGTCCAATAAAAGGTATTAAATCATTTGCTTCTGGATCTGTTTTAAAAGCAATACGCTTGTTTTATTTAAATCACACCAATCAGACCAGGGCAACTGTTTCGTAGCTTTTACACCATTTCCTCAGGCCCACCGACAGTGTTGAAATCTTAAATGCAAACATGCAAACAATCATTTAATAGTCCTTCTTACACATAAATATTCCAGTGTCATACTGTATAATTCTCCACCCCCACACCGAAAACCATTACAGTGTACAACACTATATTTTTCTTAAACATCATTCTACCTTAAAACCACTAGTGTTCACTTATATTCATGTCCTTTTTTTAAGATATAAAAATATGTACCTAAACTGGTAAGTTTATTTCTAAACCATTTTTTCAGTTGTTATGAGTGACTACATATCTATTGTCTAATTAAAATGTTCTGACATTGGTCAAAAATTCAAAATCTTCTGTAATCCATCCAAAGTACTATCTGTAAGTCTCAAAACATACTGTATATGTATAAATACTTTATACATTTTATGTTCTTATCAAGTGTAATTCAAAATAAATATAAATACATTCATTTTGCCTTACTTAATTTTTTATAGTTCATTCTTGCACAATGCCTGTTACCGTCTTACAATCTAAAAATGCTAACTAAAATAAAACCCTATATCTTATTTTTCAAAAAGGTTTTACTAGAGAAAGGCATTTCTGCTTCCTTTCATCTGTTATTCATTTTCATGCTGTGAGCTAATCGCCCCTCATGAGATACTTTCTGTGAGAGAAAAAATTCCCTTAGTTAATTCTTTCTTTTATTTTGTCCTTTATTAGCATCACTATCTCTTCCTATAAACATTATATAAACATCCAGTAGACTCACCATGTTTGGTGCAACAAGTAGAGTGCTGCCATCTCCAAGGCTTGCAGAGAGGCTGCACTCACTCACTTGTGTGGTTTAAAAACCACGGGATGGGGGGGGACTGACATCACACAGTAATGTCATCGCTAGTCCAGCTCCTGAGTGTTGCCTTCTTCCTCTGCTGATTGTAGAGAATAGCCCAGCTTCTATAGCTCAGAGGGTAGAGGTGGAAGTACAGTACCTCTGAGTACAGAATACAAGGGTGAGAAAGCAGTTTGCCCCCCCACCCTTGACCAAAAATTGTAGATGAGTTATTTGACACTTATTTAACAAATATTTTTTTCTTTTTTATATTGTGGTATTACTTTCCCCTAAAATATTTTTGTTGTTAATTTAATATATATTTAAATATATAAAAGTTATACTTAGCTAAAGACACTGTAAGACTCCAGTATGTGGCAGGGTAACAGGGCGTGCCAAATATGTTCATGATTTCCCTAAACCCTAACGTCACATGAATCACAATAAAATAAAACCATAAGATTTTATTTTGACATAATTGTAAGCCATGCATTAATACATTCAGAATATAGTAACTGTATTAAGATCTCAATGCCACATCACCAAATATGTGAATTCTCAAACAGCATTATATGGAGATCAACACGTTTTGCAAAAGGTCATCTGCAAGTTATTACCAATACAAACTCCAATCACAATTGTCATTCAGTCCAATATTTGGATTTAGACAGTTCATTTGAAAAATTAAAAAAAACTTCTCTCTTTAATAACAGATCAACCCAGCTTGTTTTTCCACCTCAAAGTTCCTCCACCTTTTCTAGGCCCCACAATTGTAATGCAGTAGCCAAATGTCCCAACGAGTAGTACTGCTGTACCACTGAAGAATTTGGATCATGGTTTCTAATGTCACTCTTATGTTCACTGATTCAACTTTTCAAATCTTTTTTCATGTTCCCGACATAAAGTTTTTCACATGGACATTGCAAAATATATATCACATAGGCAGTTCTACATGTCAAATGCTGTTTGATTTTAAATTTCTATTTGTATAAGGATGTTTAAAACAATGTTTTGCTGGTATTGCCACACTGAAAACAATAGTCACAGGGATAGCTACCATTCTTCAAGGGTCCTAGGGTAGCTGCCTGGATTCTGCCTTGGGTACATAATGCGCTGTATGCACAAATGTGTCCCATAGTGTAGAGTTTTCTTAGATGTCACTAATGACCATTCCCTAAATCTACTATTTTGCATTTCTCCTGCTTGTAACAGATGCCAGTTACTTGTTAAAATACATTTAGTGTCCCCACTAAGGTGGCTATAAGCATTTGAGAACACAATTCTATGCTCAGGATCTTCTTTCCTATTCCCATGTAACAGCCATTCCCTTGGTTTATTTATGATGTCACTGACTGCTTCTTGTACTTTGTCCAATCTGTATCTCCTGTGTATAAATTTTGCAGTCATATGTTCCACTTCTTTTGTACATTTTCTCTAATCATTGTTGTTTCTTTTAGCCCTAATAATCTGAGACTTAGGGATACTGTTCTTTTTTTATTTTAGTCTTTTGGCCCCTCTGCTGTGCCAGTTCTCTCGGTCCAGTCACAGACCCCTCGCTCCACCTCAGATCAACTGCCCTCCTCAAACCCCCTGGCTTGCTCCCAGGGAAAGGGGTACTCGACTGACCCATGGGGAAGCACGTGGCATTGGGATAGGGTCAAAGGAGTTGGCCTGAGGCCATAGAAGCAGGGGTGACATCATCTAGGTGTCATCAGGAGATGTTTTGTCCCCTTGGGGGTGGGGATGTACAATGATGGCCAGTGTCCACCCTGCCCCCTGACTCTAGCTGGTGTTGGTTGCTGCAGTACCTCCAGCCTCTGCAGGGGTCCGTTGTGCACCAGACACAATCCCCAGCCTCCCCCCAAAGAAGGAGATCAGTCCACGGAATGCTCCATCCTTCTCCCCCAGCTGGCTTTCCAGTAACCTGGATCCATTCCCGAACCTGGGTTGCTGACATCGCAAGTGGAAATCCAACTGCTGCACCGATGGGCTGGCCTAGGAATACTGTTCTTAAGTCTAGGGTCATGGAAGCTTTGGTAGTGTAAAAAAGTGTTTCTATCAGTTCCCTTCTGGAACAGTCTTGTCTCTAAACTGTTGTCCCTCACATATATTAATAAGTCCAAAAAAGAGACTTGTTCTTGATTAGCCTCCATGCAGAAAAGAAGGTCCTGGTTTCTACTATTCAAGTAGGTCTTAAATCTGTCAAGTTCTTCTTTTGTTCCCTCCCATAATAGTAACACGTCATCAATAAAGCATTTCTAGATTTTGATATGTTCATAAAATGGATTCATTACTGCATCAAAGATATACATCTGTTCAAAACTCCACATAAATAAATCTGCATATGAGGGAGCCATGGTGCTCCCCATAGCAGTTCCTTTGGTTCGCATGTAAAATGTGTCTTTAAATGAAAAATAGTTTTTTTCCCAAGACCATTTCAGCTAGACCCAATAAAAACTCTGTCTCTGGAAATTGCTCTTGTCACCCCTAAGGTCCAGGTTCATTGCTGCAAGTCCTCCTCATGTGTTATATTTGTGTATAAATCCTTTATGTCAAGAGATACCAGCCATATATCATGCATATCTAAGTTATTATTTTGATTATTGATCTCCTGTATGATTTGTATTACATGGCCAGTATCCTTGATGTATGTGCCCATTTTAGTGACCTCCTATGTACGTGGAAATCTACATACTTAGAGAGTGGTTCTAGAATGGAATCCTCGAAACCATCGGCCTCCCTGGCGGTTTATTAATGTCCTTGTGAACTTTAGGCAGTACGTAAAATAATGGAACCCTTGTTTTTTTGTTAATCAGCTAGTCCATTTCTATTTGTGACCGCCACTCCATGTCTACACCTCATTCTAAATGATTCTTTATCTCTTCCATGATTTCTTTTGTCAGATCCTCTTTTAAGAGAGTGTATCTCTCTCTGTCACCCAGCTGTCTCAGGCATTCGTCTCTATAATCGTCATATTTTCACAATACTATTCTCCCGCCCTTATCTACAGGTTTCACTACTATCAATTTATCCTCTTCTAAGGCTTTTATAATTTCCCTTTCTTCCTTTGTTAAATTATTATATTATGGGGTAAGGGCGTTGTCTTTTGTTAAGTTCCTAATCTGTTGTGATACCACTTTAAAGAGGACAGAAATTATTATTAATTGACAACAGTTTATAACATTCCATTTACAAAAATGTTATCCAGAAGTCTAAATGATCCATATGTAACTGTACCTGAATAAAATGTGATGTGAAAACTGTATTTTGCATTGTTTTGTTTTTATGGGCAGCATTCTTTTACAGTTCTCTTCAAGGAACCAGTGATGTGGAGTTTTACCTATGTCATGGTTTGAGCAAAGAACTCTAAGCATGGTTCTGATAGGATAATACTCTTCTTTAGCATTCTGTACACAAACCGTGACTTAGTAAAAACTCCAATTTACTGGTTCCATGAGGAGAACACTGCAGAATGTTGTCCATAAAAAAAAAAATCACATAAGTGTTTATTAAAGGAGCAGTTAAATATGACTCATTTGGAGGCAATTCCTTCATTTTTCTTACTAGTAACATTACTGACTGCTGCCAATGAGCATAGATTCCCTGTCCCATTTACAACACCCCTCCCTATTGGGGGGTTAAAGTCTGATTTAATTCCCAAAGCTCTCTTTAATTCTTGTTTCCTAGAATTTGATTCTTCCTGTTTGTCCCAAAACCAGTCAGCTAGCCTAATTTTTCTATAACATTTTTGAAGATCTATTTCTAACTGGAACTTATCCAATGCTTTAGTAGGTGAAAAGAGACCTTTACTTCAAACTTGCATCTCAATTCCTGTGAACTCTCTACCACTTAAACTGAACACAGCTATTTGTTCCTCTGGCTCCCTCTGCCTCCTCCTCTGCCTCTTCTTCCACCTCCTGCCACCCCTCCTCTCTGGTTTCCGTGATGGTGCCATATATTGGTCCTCTCTTCGCCATCCCATCCTTTAAATTGTATCTCCTGTTTTCCCTTTTTTCCAGTATTTGTTGATTGGTTCTTATGTTTTGCTGCTCCTGTGGATATAATTCCTATTCTAAAAAGGATCCCTTTCCCCCTGCTATCTCCCTTGTCTAGAATATGAGTTAGTAACATAGCTATCCCACCATCCGAACCTGTTTGATAATCGTGTTGATGTTGTTGTCCTCCATATGGGCTAGGTTTTGCAAATCAACTGTTAACTATATTATCTTGATGGTCTATAATATCATCTTTAATTTTTTTTTAGTTTTTGTTGTTTGATATAATCTTCATACTCTGTTAGTTCCTTTTTGATCTTTTCTAATGTTGAAATAAATTATTGATGTTGTACACAAGTACACAGTTTTATACTCATCCTTCACTCCCTGAATTTCAACTATAAGTCTATTTCTTTCTTCCATTATTGCTTCTATCAAAGCAAGCATGAAGTCTGTTGAACGCTTGTTGCAGATGCCTGTTCATTTTTCATTAAGTTTCATTGTCATAAAACCAAAATTTGGTTCTATTGTTACCCTTAAACCTCTCAGTATCCTCTTAGTTTTAATATATCCCCCCCAATGACAAAGCATGCCACTCTAATCTAATATCTTTTTGTTCTAAGTGGTGAATTATATTCAGCAGTGTGTTCTCACTAGTTGTTTCAGACCATGTCTTGTCCTGACCTAGCAGGCTAAGCACTTTCTCTTGTTCTTCTGGTGTAAAATGGTATGTTCCGAATGTTCCTTCTGCTACTTGGAACTCTTGAAAAGGTGTCTGATCACTGCTGGATGTTCCGGCACCTTGAACTGCATTCATGATTGACTATAAGTTAAAGTGAATGTATTAAATAAATTCTATTAATATGGTATTAGATGCAAGGGGGGTGAAGGCAGAGCCAACAGCAAGAAGGACTAGAGAGGAGAGCCAGGAGGGCTAATCAATATGTGTGAACAAAATACAGCTGACAATGATGTAACTATACCCCTATAGTTGATAAAAAGGCCACTGAACCTGTGTGAAGCTAACACCTCAAAATGCAAATCTATCTAAGATGGTTCAGGTTGCCCAAGGGTGGCACATCTCACAACAGATATCTGGAAAAGCTGCCAGCCTGAACCCTTCATGTCTGTCATGGCGCATTGGGCATGTTTCAATAATTCACATGGGCTTGAAGACAGTGAAGCATCACAATTTACATTTCTAAGAATGTTGTATTTTCCATCTGAACATACCTCATACAACATCAATGAAGCACTCCAAAAACCAATACAGCAATGGCTCACTTCACAGGGACTGTCAGTTAGCTTCATAGTTACAGATAATGGATCCAAGATAAGGAAGGCCTTGAAAAAGGGGGGCTTTGTTCACATCTGCTGCTTTACACATTGCTTAAACTTACTAGTTCATGGTTTTCTTGATGATGAAAGAGAGATTCAGGCTTTCTTCAGCACTGCTAAAAGAATATTCACTCCTTTCAGTCACTCAAGCAAAGTCTGTCACTTGTTTGAAAAAATACAGCAGAAGCACAGTTTATCTTTCCACAGACTGACTCAAGACATTTCTACTAGATTGAATTCGACCTTTTATATGTTCCAAAGGCCGCTGGAATAAAAGGAAGCTGTCAGGCAATACACCTCGGAAAATAAAATTGGTGATGCAGATGTCTATATTACTCCACCACAATGGGCCATGCTGGAGTTCAAAGTTTCCTGCTCCAGGGGGAACAAGAGCGGGATTGGAAGACTGTTTGGAGTCACATGTATAAATATGTTAGGCAGGATAGATTAAGGGTGATGCAGTTTATTTTTTGAACAATTTATTTTGGACCCTTCCAAGCTATATAAAGTTGGTAGAGACCTGACCAAAATTGCTTCAGGTGCCGTCAGGCAGTTGGAGATTTGTATCACATTTTGGGAGTGTCCACTGATAAAGCGGTTGTGGGTGCAGATTAAACAAAAGGCAGACCCATTGCTGGGTATTGATCAATATTTTACTCCTGATATATGCTTGATAGGAGATTATTCTGGAATCACATTCAAGGGCGTAGATTCTACATGGCTCTGATTTCTGGCTCAGCAAAAAGATAGTCTTGCGACATTGGCTGACAGATTCTCCAATCACGTCACGCGGAATGGTTACAGGAGATGTTGTTTAATTTAAATATGGAAAAATAGGTGGTAGGGACAATCGACTTCATATATATGAAAAGATTTGGAGTCATTTTCAAGAGTTATACCTTCCCAGGGGTAGTCAGAATTAGTTTGGAAATATTAGAAATGAATGGGTGAGCGGATCTTCCTGAGGGTGGTAGTATAGTAAGGGTTGGATGGGTTGGGGGAGGAAAGAGGTCTTTTTTTTGGGGGGGTTGGGGGGAGGAATTTGGGAATTTGATTCAATTTAGGTCAATTGTTATGAAAGTACAAAATGTTCTTGTTACTATGTACTGTGTCTCTGATAAGTGTTTTGTTTTAATAAAATTTAAATTTCAAAAAAAAAAAGTTTCCTGCTCCAGCCATTTGAGGAAATCACTAGGGAGGTTAGTGCAAACAAAGCACCTCTCAGCCAGGTGATACCCCTAATAAAAATGTTAAAATTCAGATTTAATCTGGTTAGGGAAAAGTTAAAGATGCAAGACAGTTCAATGACTACCAGGCTGCCAGTGCTACTGCTGACACATGCAGGTTGCCCCCCCAGAATACAACAAGATCTAACGAGATATAAGATCAAAAAAGTTGAAGAAGATGACAAACTATGTAAAATACTTCATTCTAAGTACTACATTAAAGCAACACTCTTGGACCACGATACTAATTGAAGGAACTATTGAGTGATGATGATGACACTCGTATCAAGATAAACAAGAAATAATTGACAAGGTGCATGCTGTCATGGAACAGAGCACAACAGCAGCATCACATTCAGAATCTTTTTCACGACACAGCACAGCATCAGGTGGCCCATCCTCTACTGTTGCAGCATTTTCTCCCTCTTCTGCCTCAGCCACTGCAGTCGAATCTTCTTCTTCACCACCAGCCAAGCATAACACTGTCCCACAATCACTTGGTTCAGTTTCATGTCTCTGGAGTCACTTAGACAATGTAATTGTAACATCTTCTTCATCTGCCTCTTGTAACACAGCCTCAGCACAGACCGTTGTTGACATGTACCTGGCCGAGCCCAATATCAGCTGGAATGCTGATCCTTTGCAATATTGGAAATCCAAACAAAATACGTGGCCTGCTTTAGTAAACATTGCAATGAAGTACATAAATTGCCCTCCGATTAGCGTCTGTTCAGAATGATTGTTTAGTTCAGCTGGTAATGTCATTACTGAAACAAGATCCTGTTTGACACCAGAAAATGCTGAGCACCTCACATTTCTCAAAGTCAACATTCCTCACTTTAATTTAAAATATTATACCTGAATAAAACACACACTGACTGCTCTGAGCAGGCCCTATCCACAAAGCACTTTCATGAATTTGTACCTGTGGTGAAAATCTTTTGTGAATAGGATCTACTACATGAGGTAGTAATTAATTGCAACAAGTCAGGTCAGGATGGACTAGGCCAGGACACTATTACTTGAATGATCACAAGAGCAGCACAGAATAGAAAACAACAATAACATCAGTGGATTCAGAGTTCAAATATAGCAAGCAACTGCATTTCATGTAATAAACTCACTTGGTGATACCTGGTACAACTATCTGATCTGGAAGGTAAGGTACTGCTGTCTACTACTACTACTACTTATCACTTTTGTCCTTACTCCAGTCCTTACTACTACTACTACGTGTCACTTTTTGCCCTCAGCAACTGATCCTGACTACTGTTTTAATTTTCGTACAGTGCATGGCTTAGTAGAGGCCTGAAACCCAGAAACTGAATACTCTTTATATATTTATCATGTTTTTATTTTATTTATTTATTTATTTGTATATCAGTTTACAACCTTTGAGCCAGAGGCTAATTTCCAAAGGTACCTCGTCACATTGAGGACAAATACATTACATTACAGACTCATTGTTACATCACACAGTTACACATTGTAGCAAAAGACAACCATACGTATCTACAATCATTTGTAGAGTGAGAAGAGAAAACCAGTCTAGTTACAGTGGTACATTCTTGTACGCGGGGATGTGCAGAAACAGCATGGTGATACTAGTACAATGGGCAAACGGGCAGGTTGAGGGGGGTGAGATGTGGTGCCGCTCATATGAGCTTTGTCAGTGTGTGGTAGACTAAGTCACAACTAGAGACAGGTGCAGTTACGTGTATTAAATAGCTGGTTCTGCAGTGCAGTTTTGAAAGTGGAGACCGTGGGGGTGTCAGACATGGCGGGAGGGAGCACGTTATACCAGGATGGAGCTCTGTAACAGAAAGACCTCAGTCCATGGGTTGTCCTGGTTCTTGGGATCAGAAGGGTGGCCTTGCAAGAGGTTCAAGTATAAACCAAGGGTTGGGCTTGGCGGATGGAGGCTGTCAGCCCGGGAGGGGATAGCCCGAGAAGGTTTTTTTTCGTTATGAGGCTGGTTTGGTATTGAAGTTGTTCATCTAGATTAAGCAGCATTGCCTTGTCATATAGCTGGCATGTGTGAGTGAGCCTGGGGGCCCCTGTAATAAGCCTATATGCCTTATTCAGAATAAGGTGGATTTTATTGAGGGCGGTCGAGTCAGCAGCACCGTATACAGGTAGCCCATAGTCCACCAGGGACAGTATCGAGGATGTAACCGCTAGTTGGAGGGCAACAGGGAGACAGTTTTATAGCGGTAGAGGATACCTAGCCGCACATTAATAGCAGCAATGTGGGTATGGAAGGAGAGGGCTGCCTCAAAAGAAACCCCAAAGGTACATGAGCAGGACTAGTTCAAGAGGTTGTTTAGAGCTGGGGAGGATGTGGAGGAAATTGCTGGCTTTGTTTGGGGTGGGCAAGAGCATTGTTTTAGTTTTTGAGATTGATGACAAGTCTGTGCTCTTTAAACCAGGTTTCGGCATCATTAAAGGAGAGTTGTAAGGTGTCCTGAAGGGTGTTGGGGTTGCGGTGGGTGGCAAAGAGGATGGCATCATCTGCATACAGCAGAATTCTACCAGTGCATGCACTGGGCAGGGTGTTAAGGTAGACTGAGAAGAGTAGCAGTCCCAGGATGGAGCCCTAGGGGACACTGGAGTGGATGGGACAGGTTGTGGAAAGTGTCCCATTGATTTTGACACATTGAGAGTGGTCAGATGGGTAGCTAGTGCACCAAGAGATCGGCCCAGTAGAGAGGCCAGTGTGGGAGAGGGCATCCAGCAGGAGGGGGTGGGAGACAGTGTCAAAGGCCTTTGAGAGATCTACAAACACTGCCCCAGCTTGGGAGCCAGCATCCAGGGAGGAGTGTATGAAGTTTGAAAACTCAATTAGTGCCGTGCCGGTACTGTGCCCTGCACAGAAGCCATGCTGTTTTGGGCAGAGGATGTTGTATTTGGTTAGGTATTCAGTGATTTGAGTGGCCACCAGCTTTTCTATGGCTTTGGAGAAGGGTGGGAGGATGGAGATAGGTCAGTAGTTCCCGGCAGTGGACCTGTCACCACCTTTGTGTATGGGCGTAACTATGGCCATTTTCCATGCAGATGAGAATTGCCCCAGGCAGAGGGATTTGTTGAGAAGGGTGGTGAGTGGAGCAAGTACCTGATCCAGCACCTGACAGAGAATGCTGGGGTCCAGGGAGTCGCTGCCAGGACTATTGCTCTTTAATGCTTTGAGCAGGTGCGGTCTGGCTTCCTGGTCAGTTACCCTGTGTAGGTGGAAACAAGGGCACTGGATGACTGGGGCCAGTAGGGAAGGGGATGGGTCAAAGAAATTGCTGGGGAGGACCAAGCTAAGGTCTGTGAAGGTTGTGTTTAGGAAATTGGCTATGCAGGCTGAGTCAGTACAGGTAGAGCCGTCAATGGTGATCTGGGATGGGGGGAAGTGCGCACTCCCATTCAATTGTTTAACGTTGTCCCAGAAGGTTCGCGCACACCCCAGGAGAAGGTGAGCGTGGCCTGGTAATTGTCAGCCTTGTTTTACAGATAGCCCAGGTGCACTTGTTCCACGCCATGCTATATGCCTGTCTGTCAGCTATCTGGCCTGTTTCAGTGGCAAGGTGCCATAGGTTATCCCTGTGCTTGAGCAGTTGATGTAGGGCAGGGGTAACCCAGGGTGCACTGAGCTTTTTGGTTCGGGTTCCAGTAAGGGGTGCGAAGAGGTCACAGGCTTTGTTAAAGGTTTGGGAAAAGAAAGTAAGGGCAATATCTATGTCAGGCGCATGTTGTATGGGTGACCAGTTTATCTGGGCAAGAAGTCGTTGGAGACTTTTTAGCCCACCTGGTCTGAGGCACCGGCAGAGTGTGGATTGGGCTTTAAGTTGGGGTGTGGGGGTGATCCAGCGGAATAGGATAGGGGAGTGATCACTAAATGAGTCCAGAAGGACCTGGATATCTTGGATTTTTTGGGGGCGGTTTGTGATGATTACATCTACAAGGGTACTGGTACCTCTCTTAGTGTTTACTCTAGTGAGTTGGGAAATGAGTTGCATCAGATCCATAGCTGCGAAGATGTCCCAGGTGGTGGAGGAGGAGGCACTGAACCAGTTCACGTTGAGGTCCCCACAAGATTTGATCAACCTTGTGTTGGAGGGTAGCAAGATAATCGGTTAAGGATAACAGCACCAGATTTTGTTTTGGGGAAATGTATGCAGCAGTGAGATATAGGGGCCCTGGAGGTCAGGCGTAAGTTTAAGGGTGAAGGCCTGTGCCCCATTTACAAGAGCCGGGCAGGGGTGCTAGCCCAGTATGTGAGTCCCTGGTATAGATAGTACAGCCTCCCCACATTTGCCTACATTGGGGCGGGCAGGGCAGATGACACGCAGCGTCGTCTGGCTAACACCCCACACAGGTATCAGGCAGTTGGAAGAGGTCTCCCTTTACCTCTTAGCCTCCTCGATTCACGAATTCAGCTCCAGGAGGAGCTTTCCTGCTTCGGTGGCTGGCGCGAATGGCAGTGAGCTGGGAGGGTCTGTAGGCCTAGTAAGGAAGCAGACAAAGGGCACAAATTAGTATGCAGTGGGAGGCTTTGCAAGTGCTCAGGGTTCTTACTGAGACATGCTGCAGCTGTTGGGCTATGTCCTGACTCCAGCCCTATCAAGTATGCACGAGAGTTCCAACACATGAGCGAGTCTCCAGAGCATTCAGGGTGGCATCTAATCACACATTGATGAAAATTCCAGGCAAGGATAGTACAGTTTAAAGTAATTCAACAGTTGCTGTGTGTAAATAGCCTCTAAAATACCCCAGCCTGTCCTCCATTAGCTAATTACAGAACTAAGACATCTGAGTAGCACAGATCAAGAATACAAGTAAAGCCAGTAAATCAGCAGTTAGCCTAATGCTTAAAGTAACCCCAACAAACAATAGCCAGCAGGGCAGTAGAACAAGTTGCTGCCCCAGAAAACAATCAGTGGCTCTGTGGGGACAGAAAATGTCCTTAAATGTCCTTGAAGTCCCTTGTAATAAACCCCACACAGGTATCAGGCAGTTGGAAGAAGTCTCCTTTACCTCTTAGCCTCCGCAATTCATGAATTCAGCTCCAGGAGGGAGCTTTCCTGCTTCAGGTGGCTGCCGCGAGTGGCAATGAGCTGGGAGGGGGGGTCTGTAGACCTCTTAGCCTCAGCAATTTATGAATTCAGCTCCAGGAGGGAGCTTTCCTGCTTTGGGTGGCTGCCGAGAGTGGCAGTGAGCTGGGGGGGGTCTGTAGGCCTCTTAGCCTCCATGATTCACAAATTCAGCTTCCCATATTTGGCTGTGATTACTTCACAGAAAAAAATGCTACTAAATTGAACATTCATATAATTTCTTGATTGTTTGTGTGCACGTGGTTTGCTAGCCTGGTTACATCTCACAGTAACTGGCCTGAGATTATTATATTACTATATTTTGTTTTTGATACTTAAATTACTCAGCAGTGGCTGGCAGCAATTGTGGAACTAGGAAGGATGCAATTGTGCTGTGTGTCTGTCATCAGGTCTTCAGGTGGCAGTGGCAAGCTTTTTTATGATTGCACTGTACTTGACTGATGCAATGTGTGACTGGCTGCCTGCCTCTGTGGTGGTGATCACAATAAACTATGTCTTTCATTTTCCTTCTAAAAGTATTCAGCATGTTGATCAAATTCACTAGAAGTAGTCATAGTACTAGAAAACATTACCAGCTCTTGGACCAGGTACTGTATAATATACCACAGTACACCAGGGCATGCGAAGCAGTTGCATCATTCACATGGGTAGGGTGGGTGGGCTCTCATAGTGCTGCTCATTTGATCATTCATATCCATTTCTTTAGCCTGTTCGGCTCTAATTAGAACATCCATCAAAATAATACCCACACAGCACCATTAATAAAAAAATGTTTAGCTCCCTGAAGTGCTTGGTGGTGCTGTGATATAGGTATTTGCATCGGTCAGCCTGTCAGTCAGTCTGTCTGTCTGTCTCTCTGTCTCTCCCTCTCTCTATCTGTCTCTCCCAGCACACTCATGTCACAGACCCGAGCAGGATATGCCACCATTGTAGGGCAGCCATTAAGGGGCTAGTAGTGAGTGTTTGCTGTTCTATTGAGCTGTTTTACATAAATTTTTATACAGATAATCCATTAAACTATTTCCTTTGGGCCTCTGTATCAAATGTGACCAACTTTGGCCACTTTCATGCTTTTTGTTTGCATTTTTTCAAATATTTGTCAATTAATCAGAACTAATCAGAACAAATCAGAACTTCACTGTGTTCCAGTTCTTATTTAATAAGGGTCAGAACTTCACGGCTTCTCCCAGCCCTAGTTTGCCCCCCCATAACATAAAAAATATGTCATGATGTCATGGATCCAACAAGTTCTTCGTCTACTGTCTTTGTCTACTGAAAGTACCACCTCTCTGGAGAGCTAGAGAGCTGGTCTAAACCAACATTTGGGGTTTTGTGGACTCAAATCCTCTAATTGTTTTGAGTCCTATTTGAGCAAAGGATGGCTTCATGGCTAGGATAATTTCCTGACAAGAAAGACCTTGAGCACTTGAAAGCTTCCTCATTAACTGATCAGGGGGTCTCATCAATACAGGATGAGAGGATTGTAATTACTTCTCAGGTACAGCTGCTCTTGCATCTGGCAACAATTTCAGTCTCATTTTCCCAGCATATACAGTATATGTCCCCACAGCAGATAGAGTTAATTAAAAAGAAAAAACAACACACAAAAAAAATTGCAAAATTATTGTTATACCTGGGAAAATGAAAAACACATCTTTTAGTGGGTCCTAAATGATGTTTTTTTTTTTTTCAGCAGGTTTGCTCCATCTACCATGCCCCAGTTTTCTCTCTCTGTCTCTTATCAAAAAGACAACAGTTCTTTGAAGCACCTCCCTTTCTTTACTGGGCACTAGTTATTGTCAAGACAACCCATCAGCATTGCCATGTTGTGAACCACTGCAGTGACTGACATCCACATTAAAGGTCTGCAGCACCAGACTTCATATTAACAGTGTGGGGTTCTGTCAGCTGGTCCAATGCAGCCAAATGAGGGGATTGTGGTCGATGACCAGTGTGCGCTATCTCCCATACAAATATTTTATTTATTTATTTATTTTATTTATTTATTTGTATTTCGGACCACACCTTTGAGCCAAGGGCTCTTTTACAAAGGTTCCCTGTCAAGGCAATAAGGACAATAAGGTACAAAACATAACATGATCATTACAATGGAACTTACAAAAAAAAAAGACAAGTAAGATTACAATAATAGGCTAGCAGCCAAAGGCATTGTCAAGGAATTGTGTTGTGAGTTAATTATACAGTATAAGTCATAGGTGGCTCAGTGAAGCTTTGTTAGGAGTGGGTTAGTGGGAAAAGAGAAAGAAGAGTGGTGGTGAGGGGTGGTATGGATGAGAGAGAGGGGAGGGGAGAACTAGGAGGGCATTGCATTGGGTATGTGGTAGATGAGAAATAGCAAGGAGGAGGAATGGGGATGAAAAGGAAGAGGACACAGATTCATCCTATACCCAGTAATGGGGGGTAGGAGAGGAGGAACTGAGGCAGTGAGGAGGGATGCTTGATGGCAGTATGCCTGGAAGGGATTATAAGAAGCAATCACAGAAGGCACTAGCCACGAGGTGTTGACCTAGTTTACACTTAAAAGCACCAATTGTGGCAATGTTGGAGATTTCTGTAGGTAGCAAGTTGAACCAGGTGGAGGCTCTGACAAGGTAAGAACTCTGTGCTTGAGAGGTCTGGCAGTGAGGTATTATTATTATGAAGGTTAGAATGTCCGATCTTCTAGTTAGGTGGCAGACACACTGCAGGGTCAATATTGATTCGACTCCAGGGGGCAAAAGGCCCAGTGATGTCTTTTTAGCTAGGATACAGGTCTGGCACTTAGCCTGCCAGATAGCTGGAGCCAGTTAGCCTGCTCATGAATGTCACATGTGTGAGAAGGCGGGCAGCTGAAATAAGGAGTCTACATGCCTTATGAAGGGCAGAGTGCAGTATTAGTAGCTAATCCACAGATAACAATCCCGTAGTCAATAGTTGAGATAACAGAGCTCTGGATAGTGAGGTTCAAGGCTTCAGCCATTAGGCAATGTTTATGCTTGTATAGTAGCCCTGTGCAGGAGTTCACAGTTTAGCGATATTGTCAATGTGTTTGGTATAGAGAGAGAGCAGTCAAGGGTCAGGCCCAGATATTTAAACATATCCACCTACTCAAGGGCTATGCGTGGTTGTTAATTATAAGCTCATGGTCCTTGTACTTGTGGGTTCCACGGAACAACATTATTTTATTTTTTTTGTGGTTAAGGATGAGTTTATGTGAGCTAAACAAATATGGTTGCAGCTTCTACAGAGCCCGAACAATACCAACACATTCCTTCTTGACTGAGGCATAGGCCTCCTCTTTGGGCAACAACTTGTTCGGGTACACTACAGGGTGATCCTATCTCATGTACATGACCTTACTCAGAACTGCAACCTGACGATTATTGGATGCATCTGCATGTATAATGAACCTCCAAAAATGGCCGGGGCTCTTGAGCACGAGTGCACGACACAATGCCTCCTTCAACTGGTGGAATGCTGTTTCACAGTGATCTGTCCACTGAACTTTTTCTGCCATTTTCTTCCCTGTGAGACTGGCTGGGGTTTGGCCATGTAACTGAAGATTGGCACAAACTTTTGATAGTATCATGCCATCCCTAGGAAGGCCTGTACTTTTCTTTTGGCTGTGGGTGTGGCCCATCCCTGTATAGCCTCAATTTTTATTTATCAGTCTGTATATACCCTCTCCTCACCCTACACTCAAGGTATTACACCTCTGCCATCCCTTTCTGGCACTTCTCCACCCTGACTATCAGCCCAGCAGCCTTCTGTCAGTGGAACACCTTGGTCAAGTGCCTGAAGTGATCTTCTCACGTTTGGCTAGATATGGCGATGTCATCCATGTACGCCAGTGGAAAGTCTACTGCTCAGAGACAGAATATCGTCCATAAGCCATTGAAAAGTGGCTGACCCATCCTTCATCCCAAATGGCATTTACTCAAAACTCAAATAGGCCAAATGTAGTGATGAAGGTCAACCTACTGGACCATCACCCTATAAAGTTCAATTTCCAGGATCCCCTCATAGACCTGCCCCCATGAAAATGGTCCAGTAACACCCTTTAAGGGGTTTGACTCCAGACGGTCTGGCAGAGGTATTGGACCTATTGAGCTTCCTGAGTGTACGCATGGATCCAGAGAACCTGGTGCAAGCCTATAACAAGGATGTGGCAGAGGCTCTGGACTCCATTGCTCCTGTCCGTGTTCGTCCACTCACTCTTCGCTCTCAGTCCCCTTGGTTTTATGGGACCTTGAGGGAGTACAGATGAATGGGACGAAGGTTGGAACAATGCTGGCGCAAATCCAACCTTGATGCCGACAGGTTTAGATTGATGACCCATTATAAGGATTATCAATCAGCCATCTCCAGTAAGAAGGCACAGTTCATGTCCAGGGAGATTGCCACTGCACAAAATTGACCAGCTCAGCTCTTCCAAACAGTTGACAGGCTGTGCAATCCAGCTTGTTTTTCTGTCAATGAGAGCATTGTCACAAGAGACATTTGACAAGTTTGCTCAATTCTCTGCAAATAAGGTTGCTGACATCAGGTCTGAAATCCATGCGGCGTGTTCTGTTGGGAGCGGCAGTGGTCGTTGGGAGGTTGCTGCCCCTCGGTTTGTTTGGTCTGACTTTGACCAGTTGGTGATTGAGCATGTTGTGTGGATTGTCCTAGAGCTGCGGCTGACCTGCTGTAGCTTGGGCCCAGGCCCAACTCGCCTCCTAGTGGGGTATGTTGAGGTCATCAGCCTGGTCCTGGCTGAGGTAGTTCAGTGCTCATTAGAGTCAGGTGTGTTTCCAGACACCCTAAAGGAGGATGTGGTAACGTCCCTCCTTAAGAAAGCTTCTCTTGATCCAGACTGTCTGGCTAACTACAGGCCAGTCTCTAATCTTCCCTTTATGGAGAAGGTTATTGAGAAGGCAGTCACACTGCAGCTGGAAGTCCATCTTACTATCCACAACATTTACGATCCTCTCCAGTCAGGATTTTGGAAGAGGCACAGCAACGAGATGGCCCTTGCTCAGTTACTCAATGATCTTCTGATAGTGAGAGATTGGAGGACTCATTCCATCTTGGTCCTCCTTGATCTCTCTGCAGCTTTTGACACCATGGACCATGGTGTGTTGCTAGAGTGCCTGTGGTTCTTCTGTGGATTATCTGGTATGGTCCTCAGATGGTTCCATTCTTTCCTCTATGGCAGATCTCAGAGAGTGGTGGCTGGGATTTTTCCCTCAGACCTGGTCTCCCTGCCTTAGGGGATACTGCAGGGCTCTGTGCTTTCACCCATGTTGTTTGTGGTGTACATGCTGCCATTGGGAGACATTGTTAGGTGGTATGGGCTGAGTTTTCACTGCTATGCAGATGATATGTAGCTCTATATGTCCTTTATGCCTGAGCAGGATGATCCTGTCTCGGTGTTTAACAGCTGCCTGGCTGAGATCCAGGACTGGATGAATGCTGATTGGTTGAGGTTGAACCCTGATAATTCAATATGCTTTATTCAGATTTTGTACATATTACAGAGGTAAGTAGGATAAACAGTCTGTATTACAGTTACATAATATAGGTTACATTTGTGAGACTATATGTTGAAGCACATTATACAAGATTATAATTAAAATTAAAGTGGAAATGAAAATAAAAAGTAAATATTAACTTTAAATTAATCTCCTCCTTAATAGTATCAAGTGTGAAAATCCATCACCACTAAACTGTATATGTTGACATTAATATATGTAATATAATGTTTGTAATTCTAAGTTTCCATGCTACTAACAAAGCATCTAAGGTGCCCCATATATCCAGATAACTTTGCAATCTATTGTTCATCATAGCTATGTGCTTTTCTAGCTGAAGAGCCAGTAATATTTCTCTATGCTGTTCTAATACAGCAGACAAAAACTCATCTGTCCGTGTCTCATGATTGTAAGTTTTGTCACAGCAGATATTAAGGCAATGTAAGCTTTCTTAGATTTTATTGTTCCTAAAGGGTAATGATTGAGCAAACAGATTTCTGGCAAGAATAATGGTTCCAGTCCCAATAAAGGATCTAGTGAGTTTTGATGGCTTGCCAAAACACCTGAACTTTAGGGCAAGTACATAACATATGATAAAGATCTCCATGTGCTTATAAACAGCAGTGACACTGTGAAGAGGAAGCTTTCAATCTTATGTAATTTTACAGGAGTAAAATAAAGATTGTGCATAATATTGAATTGTATTAGGCGAAGTCGATCTTGTTTGACAAATCTATATATGTTAGTCCATATTTGTTGCCAAGTATCAGTTTCCTCTGTAAGAGATAGTCCGTGAGCCCAATAATAGCATATGCCTTTGGGTAGTTGAGTATCTAAAGACTGCAATTCCTTGTATACTTTGGAAATTGAATGTGGCTGGTCAGCTATGTATAAAGAGTATAGCTCGACTTTTGGAAAATCAAGTTTCATTGTTTTATATAAAAGAAATCACTGCTTGCCTGATCTGTCAATATTTGAAGGGGTTTCTGGCTATATCAGGAAGTCTTGCAGAAACTGAAGATATGGAAGCACTTTGCCATTGGGGCAATATCTACAAGCTAAGTCCTATCAGAGGAGTCTAGTAAGCTGCAGAAATGGGCCGATGCTGAATTTGGAAGTGGGGATTATTAAGGAGTGGCGTTTCTGAGAGATATGCCAATCTAAATTCAAATGACACTGTATTTGATGTAGAGTTGTCAGAGACCATCCTATTCGATTTTTCCAGAGTTCTCTGGGATGGATCTCGTGAGGAATATATTAAAGCTGGGAGGGTGCAGGAGTTTTTAAAAGCTAGGTGTTCTCAACGCCTAACCAGAGAGGGGACTATGAGCCAGTATCTCCCACTTCTGGTTTATGCACCCAATGCACTAATTTACTGATATGGATTGCTCCACAGTATGTAAAGAAAGAGGGGAGAGAGAGAGAGAGAGGCCACCATATTATTTTGGTGCAGTTAACTTATGATAGGCTCTTTGAACCATCTTACCTTTCCAGATATATTGATTTAGTAATTTTTGGAAGTTAAAAAACCATGATTTAGGAAAAAATAAACCTAACATGTTTAAAGGATATAGGATCCAAGGTAGCACATTTATTTTGACAGTGCTAATTCTTCCCCATAAAGAAACTGGTAATGTACCCCATTTGTCAAGATTTAATTTAATTGTGTGTATTAATTTGGTAAAATTTTCTTTTACAATTGTGGAAAGTTCTTTGGAAATGTTGATGCGCAGGTAAGTCAAGGACTTTGATTCCCATTTTAATCCAAATTTTTCTATGTCCGTTGGCAGAAATTTACTATTCAGGGGAAAAATACTAGTTTTTGAAAGGTTAAGTTTGTAGTAGGACACTTTTGAAAAGGAGTCAAATTTCTCGTAATAGAATTGGGATGCCATCCGCTGGGTTTTCCATGTATAACAACAAATCATCAGCATAAGCTGATAGAAGATGTTGTTGTGTCCCTACAGTAATTCCATGAAGGTTCTGGGACGTGAGTAGTCTCTGAATAAAGGGTTCTAGGTAGAGGTTAAAAAGAAGGGGGGAGAGAGGACAGCCTTGCCTAGTGCCACAATACAGTGGGAATGAGTTAGAGAGAAAGCCATTGCACCAAACACGGGCTGTTGGGGAAGTATATAGTAATTTAACCTATTTAATAAAATCTTGTGGGAAACCAAAATGGGATAGAGTTGTGAAAAGGAAATTCCAGGAGACACGATGGAAAGCTTTCTCTGCATCTAATGTGATGAGGGCAGCTGATATGTCAGAATTAATAGTTAAAGAGAGAAGGTGTAATAGCTGATGCACATGATCACTCGAGGACCTTCCTGACATGAAACCAACCTGTTCACCACTAATTAATTTACCCATCAGGGCTCCCATTCGATTGGCTAATATTTTAGCCAATATTTTGATTTCTACAGTAAGTAATGAGATGGGATGATAATTATTTGGATAATGGGGATCTCGACCCGGCTACAGGATTATAGAAATCAAGGCCTCAAGGTACGTGTGGTCAGAAATTTCAGTCTCATACCAGGAATTAAATACTTTCATCAGGAGTGGGGAGAGCTCTGAAGTATATGATTTATATAAGCTGGTCAAAAGGCCATCTTGCCCAGGAGACTTATCTGAAGGGAGTTGCTTAATTGCTTGCTCAACTTCCCATTCCTGAATAAGAGAACCCAAAAGGGATGTTTTGTTTGGGGGTAATGTTGGAAGATCCAACAGCTCAAAATATTTTTGAATATCTTATTCCCCTGGGATCTCCTCTTTTGGAACAGTATATAGTTTCTCAAAATATTGCTTGAACCCCGAAGTTATTTATCTTGGGTTTGTGATTAGGGGGCCATCTTCTGTTAGGTACAATCCAGGTGTGGATTGTGTAGTTTCTGCTTGCTTAATTCGAATAGCTAGCAGTTTACCAGCCCTTTCTCTGGATTCCAAATATTTGATCTTGGTTCTTTTTAGAGAGAGCTCAGCTTTTTGGGACATTAGATCTGAGAACTGGGCATGTAAGATATGTAGTTCAATCCAGTCAGCCTCTAAAGAGCATCAACTAATGGTCATTTCAAGGGATTTAATCACCTGAAGTAGGTTCTCAATCTGAGATTTAAATTGCTTGACTCTGGTAGATGTTAGACAAATGCATTCCCCCCTTTAAAGCACACTTCAGAGCTGACCAAACCACATCAACTCGAGAAAGTGATCCCATGTTAATCTCCAGGAATAAAGTGATAACATTTTTGAGATAGGTCTTAGTACTGGGGTTTTGAATTAATTGAGTATTTATTCGCTATAGGGAGTCTCTTTTGATTCCAGGACCTAGAATATAGGTAAGGGAAACAGGAGAGTGGTCTGATATAATATGTGGTTGTATGTTTGCATCAGGTATTCCTGGTAGGAAATGGGAATTGACCAAAAAATAATCAATTCGTGAACAAGTGCAATGAGGGGAAGAAAAAAAAGTGTATTGTTTTTCATTAGGATTCAGAACTCTCAAATATTTATTAGGCCTAATCCATCTATAAGATCCTTTAGGGCTCTATGTGCTGGCGAGGGACCAGATCTTTAGAATCTGACCTATCTAGGATGAGCTGAAGAGTAATGTTCTAGTAAAATCGTTCTAGGTAGATTAGAGATACTAGATCTAAATGACCTGTGAAAAAATTTGGGGAATCTATGTTCAGGCCATATATGGAGCTAATCACAGTCTGGTGGGAACCGAGGGGCCCACAAAGCAGTAGATAACGCCCATGACTATCCCAGAGCTCATGTTCTATTTTAAAAGGAACAGTTTTGTGAAATAGAATAGCACCCCAACCCCCACCCCCGATTAGTGGAGATCCCCGCTCCAAAGGCTTATCTGACCCATCCTTTACATAACAATGTGATATCTTCTCTCTGGAGGTGGGTTTCCTGCAAACATGCAATACTAGTCTTAAGGTATGGTAAGTACTTTAGAATAATTTGCCTTTTACATCTATCCCTAGCACCTTTAACATTCCAACTCACAATTGTATATGGACTAGACATTTGTTACTGGTAAGGTAGTAGCATTAGAAATGTAAGTAATAAGTAATACCTATATTGTAATAGATCTAGGCACTTGATACTCTCCCTATCCCAGAAAAAGTTTAACAAAAATCTTATCCTACTCCAATCCTTCCCTGAAATCCCTAAGATTTTCTTTACAACTACCCCCAGTTCTTTTAACTGTACCGACATATTTATCCTGTCAGGTGATGTTGTAAAGCAAGCCGACAAGCAGTTACTCCATTCTCCGCCCCCCGTTGCATAATGAACCGGTAACACTTCAAAAAGATTTATTAATAAACTACTAAACTATTATTTATTTAAAACATTTAAGTACATGAGGAATTGTACTTCTCTTTCTCAGAAGAAATAGTCTCCTTCTTGGTAAGCTGATATGCAGAACTACAATATGATATGATTATTGAACAACAGAAGAATTTTAAGTGCTGAGCATTATTGTGAAAACTCAGTGATGAAGTAATAAAATCTAATGTTAAGTCACAAGCGCTATGCCCAGTAATGTACTCAACGGTATTAGGTTAAAGTCAGCATTGTCCATTAAATCAAATGTGAGGTTGAAAAAGGAGTGAGACATTTACGAAATGCAAGATTCTGCCATGTCATTATAAAATTACAGAGTAATCTATCCTTACTGTCTGATGGATCCAACTCAGTCATTGAAATAAACTGAGTGATGGATTAAATTGCAAGGCATTTTACCATTTCCAGCCTTATTCAAGTTCTGAGAGCTAGGGCGATAGAGGTTGCTTAACCATTAACAGCATAAAATTACAGCTGCTATCCTCTGAAAGTTATAGAAACATAGAAACATAGAATTTGACGGCAGATAAGGACCGCTTGGCCCACCCAGTCTGCCCATTTCCATATCTACTGGATAAGCTGCAGATCCTAGTTAACCAGCAGCCCACTTCTTCCTACCCCCACCCCCTAGAATTGCCTTATGACTATCCCATGCATGCTTGAATTCCACCACTGATTTTGACTCCACAACCTCCTCCGGAAGGCCATTCCATGCATCCACAACCCTCTCTGTGAAAAAATACTTCCTTAAATTACCTCTGAGCCGCCCCTCTATCTTCAAATTGTGCCCTCTTGTTCTTGCACACCTCTTTTTTTGAAAGATGCTACCCTCTTGGACTTTGTTGATTCCCTTGAGGTACTTGAAAGTTTCTATCATGTCCCCCTCTCCCTCCTTTCCTCAAGGCTATACATATTAAGCTCCTTAAGTCTCTCATATGTCCTCCGGTGCAGACCCTGCACCATTTTAGTGCCCTCCTCTGGACAGCTTCCATCCTGTCTATGTCTTTGCGGAGATTGGGTCTCCAGAACTGCACACAGTACTCCAGATGGGGTCTCACCAGCTGTCTGTACAGAGGGATAATAACTTCCTGTTTTCTACTGGTGATGCCTCTGCCTATGCATCCCAGTATACCCCCAGCCCTCCTTGCTGCCTTCTCACATTGCTTGCCCACCTTTAGGTCATCTGATATGACTACCCCCAGGTCCCTTTCCATTTTTGTTGTTGTTAGTATCACCCCCATTGTGTACTCTTCCCTGGGTTTTGTTTCCCAGGTGCATTACCTTGACTTTGGCCATTCCTCTAACCTTGCCATACATTTGACCTCATCTTTCCACCCCACCCTGTGCATCAACTCTGTTGCAGATCTTAGTGTCATCTGCAAAGAGACATATTTTTCCTTCCAGTCCTTCTGCAATGTCGCTTATAAAGACATTGAAGAGGACATGGTCCAACATTGAACCTCAAGTGTACCCTAGTAACCCTCCTTTCTCTTCTGAGTGGACTCCATTTACTATTACCTCTGTGTCTTATTCTCCAGCCAATTCTTTACCCAGGCTGTCATCTTGGGACCCACTCCCAGGCTGGCTAACTTATATATTAATCTTTTGTGTGGGACTGTGTCAAATGCCTTGCTAAAGTCTAGGTAGACCATGTCCACAGCCCTTCCCTGATCTACTACTTTGGTCACCCAGTCAAAGAAATCTATCAGATTCGTCTGGCATGACCTTCCCGCTGTGAATCCATGCTGCCTGGGGTCCTGTGCCCTTCTGGCCTCTAGATACGCGACAATTCTTTCCTTTAGAAGTGATTCCATCATTTTCCCTATCACTGAGGTTAAACTAACAGGTCTATAGTTTCCTGCTTCTGCCTTGCTCCCACTTTTGTGAAGGGGAATCACATCTGCCCTCCTCCAGTCCTCGGGTACCACCCCATCCTCCCATGATTTGTTAAAGAGGGTAGTCAGTGGTGTCACTAGTTCTACCCTTAGTTCTTTTAGAATTCTGGGATGAATCCCATCAGGCCCCATTGCTTTGTCCACCTTTGGTTTAAGAGTTCTTTCAGAACCCTTTCTTCTTAAATGGGCTGGTATCAACTTCTGTATCCGAGTGTTACTACTGTTTGTTTTATGTACCTCCCTCTTCCTTTGTAAATACTGAGCAAAAATATTTGTTTAGTATCTCTGCCTTTTCACATTCTCCCTCTGCCCACCCTCCCTCCCTTTATTAGCCTCACTATCCCTCCCTTGGTCTTCCTTTGCTCCCTGATGTACCTATAAGGTTTTATTCCCTTTTAACTGAGTTGGCTATCTTTTCCTCAGTTTGGGCCTTTGCTGTTCTGACTGCCTTCCCAGCCTCCTTTGCTTCAACTGATACAGTTCTCTGTCCTGCTCCTGCTGATTCCTTGTACTTCCTGAATGCTTTCTTTTCTCTTGAACCTTCACTGCCACTTCCTTTGAGAACCATAGTGGTTTCTTACATCGTCTTGTTTTGTTTATTTGCTTCACACAAAGGCTCGTTACCTCTGTGATGGCAGTTTTATTATTCCCCATTGTTCTTCCACCCTCCTTCCGCCCATTTGCTAGTGCATTCCTTAGGCACTCACCCATTTTGCAAAGTCAGCCCTCCTAAAGTCCAGTACTTTTGTCTTGTATGGCTTGACTCATTGCTGTGTTTATTGTGAACCATACTGTTCGATGGTCGCTAGTTCCCAGATGGCTACCCACTTACATCTGTGATCTCTCTCCATCTCCATTTGAGAGTATCAAGTCTAATATTGCTCCTCTTGAGTGGGCTCCAGTACTAGTTGTCTAAGGCATGCCCCTGTAGGGCATCTAGAATAACTGCACTCTTGAGTGGCAGCTGCAACTGCCGCTCCAGTTAACATCTGGCATATTCAGATCACCCATCAGCAATATCTCCCCTTTTCTGCCATTCTAAGTATATTTTCTATAATTTCCTTGTCCACTTCTCCCCTGAGAAGGAGTCTGTATACAACCCTGTGCAGATTGTGGTGCCATTGCCTGTCTCCAAATTTACCCACAGTGCTTCTTCTCCTCCCTTGTTTACCTTTTGTTCTGTTGCTTTTATTCCTTCCCTTATGTAAAGAACTACTCCTCCCTCTTTACCCTCCCTGTCCCTCCTGTAGATAGTGTATCCTGGTATGTTTACGTCCCAGTCATGGTTTTGTGTGTACCATGTTTTGTGACTGCCACGATATCCAGATGTTCCTCCTCCATCAAGGCCACTAATTCAGGAAGCTTGTTACCTAGACTACGGGCATTGGTACTCATTGCTCTCCATTTTTTGATGGCCTTACCTTCTGTTGCAGCATCCCCCACTGACCGTTCTACCTTGGTCTTTTTCTCATCACAGTCTCAGCTGATACATTCATTTAAACAGGTCTGGAAGTGCTTTTTTTAGTTTACACATAGCCCGATCTTAGGTTTCGTAAGTTTGCCGTTGTTCTCCAACTTTAACTTGAAGCACTGCAGGATATTTTACACGAAATAACTTCCCAGCAGCGATCAATTTAGACATGAGTTGATGTAGTTCCTGTTGTTTAATTCGGATGGACTGGGGTAAATCTTGAGTAATTCTGACACATTTTCCTTTCCATTGCACTTCTTTCAATGCTTTCACTTGGGCCAATATGTGCTGCTTGTCTAAAAAGTTAAGCAGCTTAAAGATGATGGCCTGGGTGGTGAGTCGGGCAGTGGTGGTGGACAAAGTGCCCGATGGGCTCTCTCAGTTATGTAGGAAGTTGCATTTGGAGAAGGGCTTGCTATTTTCTCACAAAATTTTTTGATGAAAAGGATTGGTGAGCTACCTTCTTCTTGCTCTGGTATACCAATAATCAGGAGGTTATTCCTGTGGCTTCTCCCCTCCAAATCCTCAAGCTTCTCCTCTAATTTTTGAGTTTCCAATTTGTCAGAGTGTATTCGATGTCCGTTTTGTCATGCTTCTTTTCTAGGGATGTTAAGTGAGCTTGAGTCTCCGACTCGAGGTTGTGAGCGAGTCAGTTGCTATTTTAATTTGATGCAGCTCATCTGTAATCATGAATAAGACTCCTGCATTGGCTTCATTATTTCTAGGAAGCACTCTTCTGTTAGTGGAGTAGTCCCTGTGGTTGTTTTTGCTGCCTGTTTTTAGACCATTTAGGGGCCTTGTCTTTCTCGGGAGAAGGCGGTGGAGAATGTCGTGCTGGTGCTTTGCTCATGTAAATGTCCATTGTTTTGGTAGTTTGCAGGATCCAGGAAGACTTTAGGCACCAATGCGACAAGTTAGGTAGTAGATTTTCCTCTGGTGAAGTAGTTTATTAGCAGAATACTGTGAGCAAGGAGCAGAGAGATAGGAGCTTGCTGCTTGTCATTTAGGCTGCCATCACATGACCCAGGTTGAACCCTGATAAGACTGAAGTGTTGGTTGTGAACCCGGGTCATCGGGCAGAGGGAGCATGAACAGGGCAGCTCACTGGGCATTGGCTTGGGGTAGCCAGCTAGTGACCACTGATTGGGTGTGAAATTTGGGTGTTATTCTTGATGATGGACTGACACTTAAGTCTCAGGTGTCATCCATCACCAAGTCCTCATTTTATCATCTGAGGAAGATTGCTCAGATCAAGCACCTAGTCCCACCTGATGATCTCCTAACATTGGTCCACGCCTTTGTGACCTCTCGACTTGACTACTGTAACTCCCTATAACTAGGGCTACCAGAGGTTGATATTTGCCCCTTGCAGCTAGTGCAGAATGCGGCTGCTGGGTTGTTGACTGGCTTACCTCAATCTTGCCATGTCAGGCCTGTGATCCGTGGCTTGCACTGGCTGTCTATTCAGTGGTGTATCATCTTCAAGGTCAGGTTACTGACTTATAAAGCCCTACATGGACAGGGACCGGGTTACCTGCGAAATCTTCTGTGCCCCATCACGCCTGCTGCCCACTCCGCTCCATCGATGAGGGATTGCTATAGATTTCCAGGGTCTGTTTAAAGACCTCGGGTGCTCAGTCATTTATGTTTATGGCCCTAGCACTGTGGAATTCTCTACCTCGCTGGATAAGGGAGTGCCTGACTATGGAGAGTTTTAAATTTGCATTAAAAGCAGATCTTTTTAGTCTTGTCTTTTCAGACTATGAATGAACTACTGGTTTGCTGTTGATTCATTACTGTATTTTAATCACTGTCTTATTTATTGTATTAATCATTGTATAAGTGCTTGGATGCATGGTGACTTGTGCTTTTTAAAAATAAAATAAGTTGAAGCTGAACCTCTTTCTGGCTTCAGGATTCAGGCGTACCTACTAATAGTAATTTGTCAGGTCTATGGTAGACGGGTACAGGGCTCCCCTATCCTCTCTAGAACCTCATCTGTCCTGGGCATGGGATTTGTGTCTGACCCTGAACAGCCATTGAGCTTGTGGTAGTCAATGCAGAACCTCATAGTACTATCTTTTTGAGGGATTTGTACCACTCTGGAGGCCCAGGAACTACTGGACTCCTGGATTACCCTAACATAGAAACATAGACTTTGATGGCAGATAAGGACTGCTTGGCCTACCTAGTCTGCCCATTTCCCTACCTAACGGATAAGCTGCAAATTCTAGTTAACCAACAGCCTACTTCCTCCTACCCCCCAATATAATTGCCTTATGTCTGTCACATGCATTCTTGAACTCCCCCACTGTTTTTGACCCCACGACCTCCCCAGGAAGGCTGTTCCATGCATCCACCACCTTCTCCATGAAAAACTATTTCCTCACGTTGCCCCGAGTTGTCCCCCCTCTAGCGTCAAATTGTTCCCCTTTGTTCTTGCACATCTCTTTTTCTGAAAGATGTTCCCCTCTTGGACTTTGTTGATTCCCTTGAGGTACTTGAAAGTTTCTATCATGTTCTCCCTCTCACTCCTTTCCTCAAGGGTATACAAATTAAGTTATTTTAGTCTTATCTTCATATGGCTTCTGTTGCAGACCCTGCACCATTTCAGTTGCCCTCCTCTGGACCGCCTCCATCCTGCCTATGTCCTTATGAAGATGGAGTCTCCAGAACTGAACGCAGTACTCCAGATGGGGTCTCAGCAACTGTCTGTACAGAGGGATAACAACTTCCTGTTTCCTATTGGTGATGCCTCTCCTTATGCATCCCAGTATCCCCCAGCCCCTCCTTACTGCCTTCTCACATTGCTTGCCTACCTTAAGATCGTATGATATGACTACCCCCAGGTCCCTTTCCATTTTTGTTGTTGTTAGTATCTCACCCCCCATTGTGTACTCTTCCCCTGGGTTTTTGTTTCCCAGGTGCATTACTTTGCACTTCTTTACATTGAATCTAAGCTACCATACTTTTGACCATTCCTCCAACCTTGCCAAGTCCCTTCTCATGCTTTCCACTCCCACCTTGTGTATCAACCCTGTTGTAGATCTTTGTGTTGCCTGCAAAGTGGCATACTTTTCCTTCCAGCCCCTCCCCAGTGTCTATAAAGACATCAAAGAGGACCAGTCAGAGTACTGAACCCTGCAAAATCTTTATTTATCCAGGCAGGCACCATTGAGCAGGGCTCATTTGCAAGATGCACATGGTCATACAAAGATCATAGTACAGTGACATGGTAAAATATAATGCATTATCATACAAAGAAGAAAAATATTCATATGTACATCAACATTTGAGTAAGAGGGCCTTTACAACAGATAAGCTCATAACTGGGTACAGCCGGAATGTTCACTTAAAAGGAGAGAGAAAGGCAAGAAGAGGGATACCAGCTTAGAAAGAAATGACAGGGATGGAATAGTTAACTGGCATACTTCAGGGAAGGGGGTGGAACTTGGCAATGGCTAAAGAGAGGCAGAGAAGCAGGTATTTTGGTAGGGAGAGAGAGGAAGGGACAGAGGCAGGGCAGGAGGCAGGATGGGCAGGAGGGAAACTGGAAAATAGGTGAGCTAGCAATGTGAGAAACATTTGCAGAATTCCTTCACGGAGTGGTCATAGAGCAACTTGAAAATATTCAGGCTAACAGGACAGCTCAGCTTCAAGTATTTTTGCATATTGTTCCATAAGGAAGGCAACGAGAAACTTATGTCAGCTCTGCCGAAACGAGATTTTTTTTTTTTTAGACTTTGTTTATCTCCAACCCCTGGAGAACTCCTTCCAGCAACCTAGGGAGCATCCAGCCTCTACCTCCCACCATGGCCACTCTCTCTCCCCCTCGTGCTGCCAAGCACCACCTCAGGTCTGAACCCTCTGGAGGTAGGGCTGCCCTATCTACCCAGGGTGCTCTATCTTTAAGGGCAAAGTGCCCAGCACACACGAGCCTGGCTGGAGAGGAGATGGCCTGGATATGGGAGTGTGGGCTGAGAAGGTTGAGGCGCCTTCATCTAGCCCCAGGATTATAGTATTTCTTCACTTTTTTGTTCCCATCCCTCCCCCAGAGCTCGCCAACAAGGCAATGTAAAGCTGTAGCTCCACTCACCCCTGGCATACACTGTGCTGCTCAGTCAGCAACCTACCGGCTGCTGCAAGAGGTCGCTCCATGAGCGGGCGCTCCTCACCCTAGCCCTGGCAAGAGAGAGCAGTCCTCAGGATGCTCGATCTCTTCCCGACCCCCGACCCCTGGTGACTCCCGGCTCGTTCCCGAACCCAGGTCACCGTGGTGGCGCGAGGTGTGGTGTCCAGCGCCTCAACCCTCAGCACCACCGGGCCAGCCACCGAAATGAGATTTGAACTTAGGAATTGCAAGGCAATTAGGGAATAGCTTCTTAGAACATAGGCACCTATCACACTCAGGGGAATACAATCAGAGAAGTATAGGGGGAGCTTGTTGGTAACCACTCTGAAAGCCCATAGAGTGGCATTTCTATTTCTCCTGTAATGAAGGGACGTCCAGCCCACCACAGTGTACAAGGAGCAATGGTGTGTGGAAAGTGGAAGGCCCATTATGAACCTGATTGCTCTGTGGTATAGGGTGTTCAACTTAGCCTGGGCAGAGGCAGTACAATGGCTATAGAGAAGGTCCGCGTAATCTATTAATGAAAGGAACGTGGCTTGAACCAACCGCTGCTTGGCATCGCTAGTAAGAAAGTGGTTAATTCTGTAGAATAGTCCTAGTCTTTGTCTTAGTTTCTTCTGTAGTTCTTCAAGATACATAGAAACATAGAAACATAGAATTTGGTGGCAGATAAGGACCGCTTGGCCCACCCAGTCTGCCCATTTCCCTACCTACTGGATAAGCTGCAAATCCTAGTTAACCAGCAGCCTACTTCTTCCTACCCCCACCCCCTAGAATTGCCTTATGACTGTCCCATGCATGCTTGAATTCCACCACTGATTTTGACTCCACAACCTCCTCCGGAAGGCCGTTCCATGCATCCACAACCCTCTGTGAAAAAATACTTCCTTAAATTACCTCTGAGCCGCCCCCCCATCTTCAAATTGTGCCCTCTTGTTCTTGCACACCTCTTTTTTTGATAGATACTACCCTCTTGGACTTTGTTGATTCCCTTGAGGTACTTGAACATTTCTATCATGTCCCCCTTCTCCCTCCTTTCCTCGAGGCTATACATATTAAGCTCCTTCGTCTCTCTTCATATGTCTTCTGGTGCAGACCCTGCACCATTTTAATTGCCCTCCTCTGAACAGCTTCCATCCTGTCTATGTCTTTGCAGAGATTGGGTCTCCAGAACTGCACACAGTACTCCAGATGGGGTCTGACCAACTGTCTGTACAGAGGATAACTTCTTCCTGTTTTCTACTGGTGATGCCTCTCCTGTGCATCCCAGTATCCCCCAGCCCTCCTTGCTGTCCTCTCACATTGCTTGCCCACCTTTAGGTCATCTGATATGACTACCCCCAGGTCCCTTTCCATTTTTGTTGTTGTTACTATCTCACCCCCCATTGTGTACTCTTTCCCTGGGTTTTTGTTTCCCAGGTGCATTACCTTGCACTTCTTAGCATTGAATCTAATGACGGCAGATAAGGACCATGTGGCCCACCTAGTCTGCCCATTTTGCCTATCCATGCATGCTTTAATTTCTTCACCATTTTTGCCACCACCACCTCTGTTGGGAGACTGTTCTAAGCATCCATCACTCTTTTAGTGAAAAAGTCCTTCCTTACTTAGCCTGAGTCTACCCCCCCTCCAGTTTCATCTCATGCCCCCTTGTTCTTGTACATCATCTTTTCTGAAAGATGCTACCCTCTCGAACTTTGCTTAGCTTGAAGATGTTTGAGCTGGTTTTATAGGGAAAAAAATACTGCCTAAGATGTTCAGAGGAGAGTTTGTGATTGAGCCATACACCCAGATATTTGAATTTTGGCACATCCTCTGATTTTCTCCAAGTACTGTGGTAATCTGAGGGATAGCCCCAATGCAAGCGGGGTTCACTGCATAGGAGGAAGGGAAAAAGAGCATTGCTTTGGTTTTTTTTTCACATTAAGCAGAAGCTTTTTGCTTATGAGCTGGTATTGCAATAGGTTCAATTTGGCTTGGAGGTCTTCACAGGCTGCTTTGGGCATAGGACGACTCAAATAAAGTACTGTGTCATCAGCGAACAAGTGGATATTGGCCTTATTGATGTTGTCATAGATGTTGTTAATGTAAACCACAAACAACAGGGGACCAAGGATAAACACCTGAGGCACACCTCTCTGTAGGGGTTTAAGTGGCGAAAGATCACCTTCAGCTTTAACCTGTTGTTTCCGATCTGTGAGGTAGTCAGCAAACCAGCACATAGAGTTAGGATCCAGACCTAGGTTACATAGGGAGAAAAGAAGCAGGCTATGGTTGACTGTGTTGAAGGCCTTACTTAGATCCAAAAAAATGGCACAGACAAAATTCTTATTGTCAAGGTCAAGCGCCACCAGTAACCACCCTTTCTTCAGAGTGTACTCCGTTTACTATTACCCTCTGCGTCCTGCTGTTCAGCCAATTTGTTATCCAGGCTACCACCCTGGGACCCACTCCCAGTCTGGCTAACTTGTTTGTTAATCTTTTGTGTGGGACTGTGTCAAATGCCTTGTTAAAGTCTAGGCAGGCCATATCCACAGCCCCTCTCTGATCTACTACTTTAGTCAGCCAGTCAAAGAAATCTATTAGATTCATCTGACGTGACCTTCCAGCTGTGAATCCATGCTGCCTTGTGTCCTGTGCCCCGCTGGCCTCTAGGTACTCAACAATTCTTCTTTCAGAAGTGATTCCATCATTTTCATTACCACTGAAGTCAAACTAACAGGTCTGCAGTTTCCTGCCTCTGCCTTGCTCCCACTTTTGCGAAGGGGAATCACATCAGCCCTCCTCCAGTCCTCAGGTACCACACCATCCTTCCATGATTTGTTAAAAAGGCTAATCAGTGGTGTCATCAGGTCTCCCCTTAGTTATTTTAGAATTCAGGGGTGAGTCCCATTAGGCCCCATTGCTTTGTCCACCTTGAGTTTTAGGAGTTCTTTCAGGACCCTTTCTTCTGTGAATGGACTGGTGTTGACCCCCCTGCCCAAAGTGCTTCTATTGTTTTGCTTAGGTGCCTACCCCCTTCTTCTTTTGTGAATACTGAGCAAAAGTATTCATTCAGTATCTATGCCTTTTCACTGTCAGCCTCTGCCCACCTCCCTCCCTCCCTTCATTAAGCCTCACTATCCCTCCCTTGGTCTTTCTTCACTCCTTGATGTATCTATACAAGGTTTTATTCCCCCTTCTTAACTAAGCTGGCTGTCTTTTCCTCGGTTTGGGCCTTTGCAATTCTCACTGCCTTCCCCACTTCCTTCTGCTCTAACTGATACAGTTCTCTGTCCTGCTCCTTCTGTGATTCCTTATACTTCCTGAATACTATCTTTTTCTCCCTTACCGTCCCTGCCACATCTTTTGAGAACCATAGTGATTTTTTTACTTTGTTTTATTTTCTTTATTTGCTTCACACAAAGACTTGTTGCCTCTATGATGGCCCCTCCTCCCTGCCGATTTGCTAGTGCACTCCCCCATTTTGCCAAAGTCAGCCCTTCTAATGTCCAGTACCCTTGCTTTTGTATGGCTTGACTCCACGGTTGTGTTTATTGTGAACTACACTACGTAGTGGTCGCTTGTTCCCAAATGGCTACCCGCTTCTAAATCTGTGATCCTCTCTCCATCCTCGTTTGAGAGTTCTAGGTCCAAGATTGCTCCCTCCTGATTGGGTTCCAACACTAGCTGTCTGAGGCATGCCCCCTGTAGGGCATCAAAAATTACCCTGCTCTTGGATGTGGTGGATGTGGCTGCAGTAAATGTGCTCCAGTTAACATCTGGCATATTCAGGTCCTCCATCAACAATATCTCCCCTTTTTCTCCCATTCTGAGGATGCCTTCTATCATTTCCTCATTTCCATGTCCATTTCCTGTCCCTGAGACTGGCGTCTGTATACAACCCCTGTGCAGATTGTGGTGCCACTACCTGTCTCCAAGGTGACCCACAGTGCCTCCTCTCCTCCTAACAGCCAACATTTCCTTGATCTCCTCCTCAACGATATATTTCACTCCCTCTGGGTGGTTGTCTCAATGAGGCTTGGGACTCTGTAGCCACGTGATACTCTGCTACCATGGTATATCCAAGTTTACATAGAAACATAGAAATTGTTAGCAGATACAGACCGCTAGGCCCATCCAGTCTGCCTGCAAGTCCTGTACTTGATTACAGCTTTTGACCATTCCACCGCTTAACTTGTTTGGTTCTCCTATGCCTGTCCCATGCACAGTACTTTCTCCCACCACCTCCTGTGGCAGACCATTCCATTCATCCACCACTGTCTCTGTGAAGAAAAACTTCCTCACATTCCCTCTTAGCCTGCCACCTTCCAATTTCATGTCATGCCCCCTAGTTCTTGTACTCCTCCTGCACTGGAAGATCCCCACCCCACCCTGCACCCAGTTAATGGCCTTGAGGTACTAGAATGTTCCCTCTCTCCCTCCTCTCCTCCAGTGAGTACATATTGAGGTCCCTTAATCTCTCTTCGTAAGTCTTGTGGTGCAAGCCCTGTACTATCTTAGTCGCCCTTCTCCGGACCACCTCCAGGTTGTTAACAGGCTGTTAAAGTCCTTTCAAAGGTGTGGCCTCCATAACTGCACACAGTACTCCATGTGAGGTCTGACCAGGGTTTTGTATAATGGCATCACTACCTCACACCTACTGCTGGTGATACCTCTTACTATGCACCCCAGCATGTCACTGGCCCTCCCTGCTGCCTTTGTGGTCTGCTTTGACATTTTCAGGTCATCTGAAATAGTAACCCCCAGGTCTCTTTCCTCTTTGGTGACTGTCAGCAACTACCCACTAATCCTGTAGCTCTCCCCTGGGTTACTGTGTCCCAGGTGCACAATTTTGCACTTTTTTGAATTAAACCTCTGTTACCACTCTGCAGACCATTTCTCAAGCTTCCCCAGGTCCCTCCTCATTTTATCCACCCATTCAGGAGTATCCACCCTGTTACAGATCTTTGTGTCATCAGCAAACAGGCAGACCTTTCCTTCTAGCCCCTCTGCAATGTCACTGATGAAGACATTGAACAGAACTATGTAACTGGTCCAAGGACTGATCCCTGAGGTATTCCGCTTGTCACTGTCCTCTCCTCAGATTGTACTCCATTTACCACCACCCCCTGTCTCATGTCCATTAGCCAGTTCCTAACCCAGTTTACCGCCTTGTCTCCCATGCATAGACTACCCATCTTGTTAACTAGCCTCCTATGTGTGACGGTGTCAAGGGCTTTGCTGAAATCAAGGTAGGCTACATCCACCATGCTCCCCTGATTTACTTTCTTCATCACCCAGTCGAAGAAGTCTATGAGATTTGTCTGACTTGACCACCTGCTGTAAACCCATGTTACCTAGGGTCCTGGGCACCAATGGCTTCTAGTTGTCCCACTATCCTTTCCTTAAGTAGTGCCTCCATGATCTTCCCCACTACCGAGGTGAGGCTGACCAGCCTATAGTTGCCCGCCTCCTCCCCACTGCCTGATCTGTGTAGAGGGACGACATGTGCTCTCCTCCAATCCTCTGGCACCACTCCTGTGTTAAATGACTAGGTGAACAATGTTGCCAGAGGTTCTGCTAGCTCTCTTCACAGCTCCCATAGTATCCTTAGGTGTATGCTGTCTGGTCCCATTGCTTTGTCCACCTTCAATTTAATGAGTTCCTGCAGGACTCTCTCCCCTGTGAATGGACTGTTGTCTACCTCTTTCCCCTCTTGGCATCTGATGCTCGGCTGTGATCCCTTTCCCTCCCCCTTTTCTGTGAATACTGAACAGAAGTATTTATTCAGTATTTCTGCCTTATCCATGTCTCCCTCCTTACACTCTCCTTCCTCCCCCTTAAATCTTCCAATTCCCTCCTAGGCTTTCCTCCTTCTGCTGATGTACCTGTAGAACGTCTAGTCCCATTTCTTTACTGTCTGCGCTAAACTTTCCTAAGTCTGTGCCTTTGCTCTCCTCACTGCTCTCACTGCATCATTTAGACACTCTTGGTATACCTCTCTGTCCTCCTCCCTTTGGGTCTCCTTATATTTCTGGAACCCTGCCCTTTTAGCCCTTACCTTTTCTGCTACCTCTTTTGAGAACCAAAGTGGCATTTTCCTTCTCTTGCCTTTTGATACCAATCTGATGTATTTGTTTGTTACTTCCACTACGACTCCTTTTAGGTTGCCCCCTGCTCTTCCACCCCCCCCATTCCCCTATTCTCCAGGGCACTTTTGATAACTCTCCCCATTTCAGCAAAGTCTGCCTTTTTGAAATCAAAAACCTTCACCCTAGAGTGACTTGACTGAATCCCTGTCTGTATGCTAAACCACACTATGTGGTGATCACTGGATCCTAGTTGCCCCTCCACCTGGACATCAGTGATTTTTTTCCCCGTTGGTCATTACTAGATCAAGAATCGCACTGTCTCCAGTGGGATCAAGCACCAGCTGCCTGAGTCCTGCCCTTGTAGGGAATCCAGGATGACTCTGCTTCTGGCTGAAGCAGCTGCCTGAGTAGTCCAGTCCACGCCTGGTATATTGAAATCCCCATCAGCAAAATCTCACCTTTCATTGCCATTTTGTGTATTTCCTCCTCAAGGTCCTTGTCCACTTCTTCACCCTGACCTGGAGGCCTGTATATCACCCCTGTGCATATTGCTGTGCCATTTCCTTGTTCAAGGGTGACCCACAGTGCCTTGGCCTCTCTCTGCCTAGTTCTGTATCTGTGTTGCCTTTATACCCTCCTTGACATACAGGGCAAATCCTCCCCCTTTTTTGCCTGCCCTATCCTGCCTAAACAGTGTATAACCAGGTATATTTACTTCCCACCCATGATTGGCAGTGTACCAGGTTTCATTTATTGCTGCTATGTCCTGGTCTGCCTCAGCTATCACAGCCTCCATGTCTGGGATTTTATTTCCCAGGGTACGGGCATTTGTCACCATGTCCTTTCAAGTATTATTGTCTGTCCTCCCTCCACTCCTGGTTTTTGTCCTCAGCAGCTTCCTCCCCTTCCTGTTAACTTTAACATGTGTCCACAATTTCTTTGCTTCTCCTCTTCTGCCTGGTCCAGGTGACCTTGGCAACATCATTCTGGTGTCTCTACCATGTGGGGGGGGCTGCTAGAATTTGTCTGTTCTTGTTACCCCCCCCCACCCTGGCAAAAGATTTAAAAAACAAATCAAGATCATCTCCCTCCTGATACTTCAGAAACATTTTGGAATTAACTTTGGCTTCTTGGGTTTTATTTATTTATTGAATTCTTGGATTAAGACATTTGAGCTTGACAGCTTGTTTACAAAGGTCCCACGTTATTTGAATACAGATATTTTTACAAATACAAGCAAGGTACAAAGACAATCAAATAGAGATACAATGTTATCAAAAATCATGAGACAAAATAGTGGGCACTTAAATCAGAGTATAACAAATTATACAGGAAGGACTATAAGGAGGGGAGGGGAGTGCGGTGGCAGTCTATGTGAGGGATGGGATCAAATGCACAAGGGACGAGGGAGAGAAAGGAGAACAGAGGCAATCTGGCTGCAGTTCCTAGACTCAAGAGGTAGGAAATTAAGGTTTGGGGTGGTATACGGGCTGCCATCCCAGTCTGAGGAACTTGACAGGGGTTAGTGGGACAAATCAAAAAGGTATGTAGAAAAGGGAAGGTTGTCATTGTGGGGGATTTCAACTTGCCGGGGGTTGACTGAAGCATTCCGGTCACCTTCAATGCTAGGGAGCAAGTGCTCCTGGATGCAATCCAGGAGGGTCTCCTAACACAGTTGGTTACTGTACCTACTAGGCTAAAGAACACTTTAGATCTGGTATTGTCGAATGGGGAGGCAGTGAGGGAAATAAAGGTAGAGGACCCACTAGCCAACAATGATCACCAAACTGTGTGGTTTAATATCACAATGTGTGGGGAGTCAGAGAAATCAGTTACTCAGGTGGTAAACTTCAGGGGGGTGGACTTTGGGAGGATGCAGGAAGTACTGAAAGGGAAACTGGAGGGCATAAGGCAGGAGATGGACATGGAGCAGAAATGGGCTATTATTAAATGGGGGGTTACAAAGGCAACAGAAGCCTGCACCAAAACAAAGAGTAAGAGGAGCAGAGCAAGAAAACCATGCTGGTTGAACAGCAAGGTTGTGGCGGTGGTGATGGCAAAACGAGTGGAGCACCAAAGGTTTAGGAGGATGGGGAAGGAAGTGGACAGGGAGGAATATGCAAGATGGTCCGGGAGGTGACCAGAAAAGTGAGAGAAGCCAAGGCCCAGAGGAGCTGAGATTAGCACAGGTAATTAATTGGGGAAAAGACTTTTCAGATACATCATAGGATGGAGACAATAGTGAGGCTAAAAGGAGTGGGAGTGGACAGAAAGGGGAGGAGCAGGCAGAAGCGCTGAATGAATACTTTGCTCAGTGTTCACAGAAGAAACGGGGACCACCAGCATGGGCAGGAGGGTGGGGACAGGGGAGAGGAGGCAACAGATGGAAGAACTGAGGCAAATAGAATCCTAGAAGGACTGAGAGCACTGAAGGCAGACAAGGCACCAGGGCCAGATGATATTTACCCCAGGGTGCTGAGGGAGATGGCGGAGGTATTGGCGGAGCTGCTGGCAGATCTGTACAGCACATCACTGGAGACAGGATGTGTGCCACTGGACTGGAGGATGGCACATGTAGTATCATTACACAAGAGCGGGCCCAGGGATGAACCGTGTAATCATCATCTGGTAAGTCTCACCTCCATAGTGTGCAAACTCATGGAAATGATACTAAAGGAAAGACTGGTGTCATACCTGGAGGACAATGGCCTCCAGGATGTGAGGCAGCATGGGTTTGTTTCAAGGAAGTCTTGTCAAATCAACCTCCTACAATATTATGACTTGGTGACAGATGAGCTGGATAAGGGTCATGCAGTGGATGTTCTTTACCTGGACTTCAGCAAGGCTTCATTCAGCAGTGCTCATGGGTGGCTTGGGAGGAAGCTAACTGGTGTGGGGTTGGGGCAAAAATAATAAACTGGATTACAAGTTGGCTGACTGGCAGGCTGCAATGGGTGGTGGTGAGAGGGAGCTTTAACTCCAAGGCCGGTGATGAGTAGGGTTCCACAGGGCTCTGTGTTGGGGCCAGTATTGTTTGGGCTCTTCATATCAGACATTGCGCATGGGGTGGTGAGCAAGGTAAGTCTGTTTGCTGATGACACCAAAATCGGAGCAGTGGTAGATGGAGATGAGGATGGAAGCAGCTGCAGGGGGCCCTACGCAAGCTAGAGGAGTGGTCAGAGAGGTGGCAGCTGGGGTTCAATGCAAAGAAGCGTAAGGTTATGCACTTTGGGGTGAAGAACCCAAGGAAAGAATACTGGCTGGGGGGGTTAAGCTGGGGATCACTAAGGAGGAGAAGGACCTAGTGGTAATGATAACAGGGACCATGAACAACACTGCCCAGTGCAGGAGAGTGGCTGCAAAAGAGAATAAAATGCTGGGATGCATAGCGAGGGGGTTTTCATCCAGTTGAAGAGAGGTGATCTTGCCCTTTTACAGGTCACTGGTAAGGCCACACTTAGAGTATTGTGTGCAGTTTTGGAGGCCATACCTAAAGCATGATATCAGGCTACTGGAGGGTACAGAGGAAGGAACAAAGATGATATGTGGAATGGAGAGGAGAGACTATGACAGCAGGCTGGGAGACCTGAATATGTACACCCTTGAGGATAGAAGGGGTGGTACATGATAGAGACATTCAAGTATCTGGGGAATCAATAAGGATGGGGCAGATGGGGTATTTAAGTTAAGGAACGGAGGTCACCAGGGCATGGGCTAAGAATAGAGGGGGGAAGATTTAGGAAGGAAATGAGAAATACTATTTCACAGAGAGGGTGGTAGCAAATGGAATGCCCTACCAGAATGGGTGGTATTATGTAAATCTGTGAACAGCTTCAAAGGGCATGGGACACGGAACAGGGAGAGTGAGGGTGGGAGGTGGGGGTGTGCAGGGGATGACAAAGGGAGGGTGGGGCAGCTACAAACTAGGGGTTTGGGCTGCACACTCAAGTAGACTTAAATAGACCGGGTGGTCTGTTTCTGCTGGCACATTCGTATATTCATATAACAACTGCACACTGTTGCACCTAGAACAAGAGTTTCTTCTAACAGGCAATATCAAGATAGTGCTAAACAAAAGCAACTAGGAGGAGGCAGAATTTCTCAGTCCAGGTAGGAGAGGGGCCCAGCATAGAGGGAAGTTGGGTTAAGTAAGTAAAGGTGTGGGATAGAGTTAGTTAGAGAGAGGATCTACCCAGAAGGTTACATAGGTAGAAGGGTTGGGATAGGAAAGAATCCTGCCATGAGGTTTCATTAGTGTAGGTTTGGAATGTAGGTGGACTTTGGGTGTGTGGGTCTGAGGGGTAGGGGTAACAGAATTATGAAGAGGAGCAAACAGAGGGTTACATAGATATGGTTTAGAGGTAGGAATGGTCTGAGTGGGAAGGAGGTGAAGTAATGATCAATTCAAATTATATTTGATAGAGGGTTGAACCCCTGATGCCAGTACTAAGGTTCATGGTGCTGTCTTCTGGCTCAGAATCTCCATCTATTTCTCATGTTCATGCTCACTCCTCACTCAGCTGGGTCTCATGCTGGTGCTGCCTTTCTCACTCTTGTCACTCCATCTCATGCTCCTGTCTCATTTGGACCTTGTGCTTGAGCTGCCTTTTCATTCTTCTCACTCTTTCTTTCTCTCATGCTCTCTCAGATGGATCTTGTGCTAGCACTTACTTTTTAATGACAAAACAACCCCCAAAAGAATTTGCAGAGTAAAAATACATTAAACATTGCCTTAAAACAGTTTGCATTACTTTAAAGATACAGACATGTGGATTCTGGACAGGGCTTTTGAAAATCATTCCCCAAAGAAATCAGTTGTTTCTTGGTTAGTCATGTAGGCCTGATAACATAACTGTAGAGGCAGGCCAGGGCAGTATTCTGGATGCCTCTGTTCAATTCCCAGTTAGGTTAGATCAATATGTGTTTCTTTTGTTTTCATTAAGTGCACTTTATTCAGTCTGTCCCTCTGTCTAGGTCAATTCCCTCTCTTGTGGAAGGCAGCCATAGTTGCTTCTGTTTACAAGAGTGGAGACAAGACCTGCACACTAACTACATCTCTCTATACTCTCCCCCCAAAGTGCTTGAATGTATCATTTCCGATCAGCTCTCCAATTACCTGTCCAAATACAACACTCAATGTCTGCAGCAACTCAGTTTTAGAAAAAATCATAGCACTACTACTGCACTTCTTAAATATACTACATTTATTCACAGAGCACTCAACCCTAGCCTCCTTCTTGGGTCCATCTACATTAACCTAACTAAAGCATTCGACACGTTTAACCATTCCCTACTTATTGAGTCTCTCCCCATCCTTGGTCTTTCACATGCAGTTACCTCCTGGTTTCAGAACTACCTTGCTGGCAGCCTGCCTACAATAGTGGAGACAAGATCTTGCACTCTAACTACCATCCCATCTCTATACCTTTGCTTCTAGCCATTGCCCTGCACTGGGACCCTAGACGTATATGCTGCATTCAGGCAGACAAGCATCAGAGATGTTATTTCACCTACTATGAGCAGCGTCAGATGGCTCTAAAACTCCTGCTCCTCCTCCTCCTCCTCCTGATGTCAGGAAGTGTCCATCTGAATCCAGGACCTGCTTACTCCAGCTCAACAAATCTTGCCAAAACGGAGGGGGGGTCTCGCCATTGCCACCCTCAATATTTGCAGCCTCCTTCCAAAGCTGGCCTCCCTTCAAATCGTTGCCAGCCAATATAACCCTGATATCTTAGCCATTGTTGAAACCTGGCTGACACCCAATACTCTGGACCATGCCATCTCACTACAAGGCTACAGTATTTTCAGACTCGATAGGATTACTAAAAGGGGGGGGGTTGTGCAATTTACATAAAAGACAACATCACCAGTCACCCTGTTTGCTCTACCTCTGCAAACACCTCAGTGCAATTCCTTCCTGTCAAGCTACTCCTTGGTACCCAAAATAAAGTCCTCACTGTTGTTGCTGTCTACATCCCACCAAAAGACCCAGGGACTGGTCTCCAGACTGTCCTTGAATTTGTAAGATCACAACCTCCTGGCACTGAGCTCCTTCTCCTTGGTGATTTTAATATCAACAAGGCTAGCACCTGATGTAGGGTCCCACAAGGATGCTATCTTGTCAGCTAACCTAACGCAGATGGTTAGCTTCCCTGCTAGGAAGAATTACAAATCAGGCACTGGCACCCTCATAGACTGGATCCTTGCCAGCCACCCAGCCCGCATAAATAACACCTTCGTCCTCCCGGACTCTCTCAGCAACCATTTCCCTATTATCTGTACCTGGACAAATAAGTTCTGCAAGCCACCTCCAAAAACCATCTCAAGCAGAGTACTACCTTATGGCAATCTGACTCATCTCAAGGCCTGTCTCAGACGGCATGACTGGTCCCCAATATACAACTCACAAGATGTTGATGCAGCCCTTGATTGCTTAATCACTTCTTTCAATACCGTCTGCTACTCCCTACGCATCAGTAAAAAGTGCAAAATCAAAGCTCTCTCAATCCCTGGCTCACTGCTAAGCTATTGGCCCAACTCAAAGCAAGGACCACCTCTGGCTATAGCTAGAGCCACAGGCTCCCTGCGGACATCCAAAGGTATAAACAGTCTCGCAACTACTGCACTAAACAAATCCGAATGATGAAGAGTTCCTATTTCAGGATGCCCTCATCAACACCTGGGGTGACGGGAGATCCTCTGGGACAATATCAGAAATATCATGGGTAAGCAGTCCAAATCCTCTCCTACTCTAAAGACTGTTGATGGAGCCACTACCCTAGATCCAATGGTCATGGCAAAGACCCTAAATGCAACTTTCACCGACCTTAGTGGGGTCCTCCCCCCGGACTTCTTCTCTGATATAGACCCCTCAAACCAACATAGCCTACTGTTTCTCCAAATCAACTGCCCTTCCATTTCAAAAAAGTTAGGGCACATGAAGTCCACAAATACATAAAAAAGGCTATCTCTAAGTCCAGAACAAGCAGCGATACTATAGACCTTAAACTATTGTCCCTTACCCTGGAAGAGGTATTGCTCCCACTCACCAGAATTTTCAATCTCTCCTCTGCCCTAGTCAATTCCCAGCAAATGGAAATCTGCAATAGTCACACGGTGTTCAAAGTGGTGACAAGTCCATACCTGGCAACTATCAACCAATATCAATACTCCCACCCTCTCCAAGGCCCTTGAGCGCATTGTGGCGGACCAACTTACAGACTACCTGCAAAGAAATAACATCCTCTGTGCACAGCAACACGGCTTCAGGCAAGAGCACAGTACATCCGACGCCCTCCTGGAATTTTCTGGAGCAATCCACAATGCTATGGACAAAGGATACCAAACTGGAGCTGTTTTCATTGACCTAATAAAGGAGCTTGACACTGTTCACCATGGCTAGCTTGTCAAACACCTACAGGCTATTAGGTCTCTCAGGGCCCTAGTGCCTGGATAAAGATTACCTAATACGCTCTCAAAGTGTAAAAATCTCAGGAGTTCTCTCAGACTCAAATCCGGTTCTCTCAGGCATTCTGCAGGGATCCATCTTGGGCCCTCTTCTCTTCAGCCTATTCCTAAACTCCCTCCCTCAATCTTACCCAGAACAAATAATCCTCTATGCTGACTATGCCGTGATTCTCTCCTCTCATAAGGATCCGAAACCCTTACTCCTTAACCTGCAGCTTGCTTTCTCCAAGGTTGAGAAATGGTTCTTAGAGCACAAACTGGCCCTAAACCACAAAAAAACAAAATCCATGCTCTTCTCAAGCTCGCAAAATAAGAAAAGGCAAATTCCGCTTGCTATCAATACTTACGCAGGAAATACCCTCGAACAAGTGACATCATTTAAATACCTTGGAATCACCTTCGATCCCTGCCTAACCTTTGTGACCCACATTGATAGTATTGCGAAAACTGTGAACCAACGCATTGCTATCCTATACCAAAGCAAACAGTTTCTTACCCAATCTGCACTGAGGATTGCTATCCAAAGCTCTGTCATCTCTGTCATAGACTATGGCTTAATTATCTATGGCTCTGCCTCAACTACCGCACTCAGGCGCGTTACAACCTCCCTTAACAAGGCCTGTCGACTGCTCGCTGGTGCCCAAAGACGCACTCATACGTGTGAGCTCTACACTGAAATGGGATGGTTACAGCTCTCCAATCACATAAAAGTACCTTTCCTGCTTGATGGCAAAAAATCTACCATGGGCCTCACTCCACCGTGCATCCAAGACCTACTATGCTGAATACCAACCCCTTCACCAGAAGTTAGACATCAGCTTCTCCAGATCCCCGATGCGCACCACCCAGGGCCAAAGATCCTTTGCCTACCGTGCTCCCAGCTGGTGTAATGCCCTCAGCACTCACATCACCTCCTCCACCTCTCTAGGAGTTTTCAAATCTAGGCTACAGCTTCACCTCACAGCCTCCAGCTCCTGTGACTGCGTCGATTAATTTTCCCCCTTTGACTATTTCTTGCTTAACCTCCCACCTCTAATTCATTTTGACAAAGGCATTTGAGTGGTACTAGGCTCCCTATGTCTGCCTCTCCTTTCTCCTCTTCCCCCCTCCATTGTTCTTTCTCTATTGTATTCCTCCAGTCAGCCAGTATGTGTTACTCAAGTATTTTTGTTCCAAGCTGCCATTACTGTACTGCCTTATACTGCTTAATGCTGCTTCATAATTTGTTTGTTTTCTTATGTAATTTTGCCTTGTTTGTACCCTACTGACATGGAACCTTTGTAAAAGAGCCATGGCTCAAAGGTAATAATTCCTAGATTCAATAAATAACCCCCCCCCAAAGTGCTTGAACATATAGTTTCCAATCAGCTCTCTGATTACCTGTCTAAATACAACACTCAATGTCCACAGCAACATGGGTTTAGAAAAATCCATAGCACCACTGCTGCACTTCTTGAATATAATGCATTTATTCAGAGCACTCAACCCTAGCCACCTTGTTGGGTCCACCTACATTGACCTAACTAAAGCATTCAACATGGTTAACCATTCCCTATTTATTGAGTCTCTTCCATCCTTGGTCTTTCACATGCAGTTACCTCCTGGTTTCAGAACTACCTTGCTGGCAGTATACAATGGGTGAAAATTAGGGGTACCCTCTCCACCTCCTGTCCTGTGCTCTTCGGTGTACCACAAGGTTACATTCTTGGCCCCCTTCTTTTTAGTCTCTTCCTCAATTCCCTCCCCTAGGTCTGCCCCAGCCAACTCCTCTATGTGGATGATGCCGTCTTATTCACGAGCCAGCCAGACCCCTCCCTCCTTACTGGAGAGTTGCAGCACAGCTTTGCCCTGGTCAAGTCCTGGCTTACAGTACACAAGTTAATCCTGAACTATAAAAAGACCAAGGTGATATTATTTGCATATTCTCACAACAAGCATAAGTCAGCTCAACTCACCATCCTTAACAACTGTTGTGATCCTCTGGAGCAAGTACACAACTTCAGGTACCTAGGCATTACACTTGATAGCACCTTATCCTTTAATGACCATATAAACATAATTTCTAAAGCTGTTAATACTCGAATAGGGCTCCTCTACAGACACCGTCACAGCCTTACCCCTGATGCACTCCATCTTGCTGTCAACAGCTCTGTCCTCTCTTTTGTAGACTATGGGCTAGTCATTTATGGAGCACCTACTGACACTTCACTTAAACGTATTAAGGTTGCCCTCAATAAGGGCTGCTGATTAGTTTCTGGGGCTCACAGATACACACGCACCTGCGATCTATATACCCAAACCTACTGGCTGAATCTTAGTGGCAGGATCATGTACCAGACCTGCCTACTAGGTAAGAAGATCTGTCTGGGTCTCACCCTCCAACAACACAACACCTCACCCCAGTAACCAATCCTCGAAGGACAAGCACAACTAGACCTACCTATCAGGCCCCATTCTGTCAGGCTAATCAGGAGCAGCGGGCCTTTCTCTACAGAGCTCCCACCTGGCTATCTGATCTCCCTCTTGATGTACAAACTGCCTCCAAGTTAGGGCAGTTTAAACACATCATAGATACATAGATACATAGACAGTGTCGGCAGATAAGGGCCTATGGCCCACCCAGTCTGCCCATTTGAGCTTGTAAGTTCAGTTTGTTTTCCTAGAAGTCTGTTGCCCCTTACCCCTGACCTCCAGAATTCCTTTATGTCTATCCCATGCATTCTTAAATCCGTGATTGTTTCAGCCCCCACCACTTCCTCTGGCAGGGTGTTCCCTTGTCCACCACCCGTTCTGTGAAGAAATTCTTTCTCAGGTTTCTCTGAATCGTCCTCCCTCCAACTTCATCCCATGCCCTCTTGTCCTGGAACATCTTTTTCGCTTAAAAATAGTGTTTTCCTGCACCCTGTTCCTCCCTGTAAGATACTTGTATGTCTCTATCATATCTCCTCTCTCCTCCTCTCCTCCAGGAGTACATGTTCAGTTCCTTCAACCTGTCTTCATAGGACTTGTGATGCAATCCATGCACCATCTTTGTTGCCCTCTCTGAACCTTCTCTACCCTGTCTGTGTCCTTACGTTGGTATGGTCTCCAGAACTGTACACTGTACTCAGGTGAGGCCTCACTAGTGTCTTGTATGAGCGGAATTATGACCTCCCTTTTCCTGCTGGTGATGCCCCTGCCTATACATCCCAGCATCCTATTTGCTTTACCTGCTGCCTTGTCACACTGTTTCCCTATCTTGAGGTCATCAGAGATGATAACCCCAAGATCCCTTTCCTGCTTGGTGCATGCTATATCCTCGCCCCAACTGATATATTTGTGCCAGGGTTTTTGTGCCCCATGTGCATTATCTTGCATTTCTTTGCATTGAATTTCAACTGCCAAACCCCTGACCATTCTTCAAGTTTCTGCAGGTTGCTTCTCATTCTGTCTACACCCTCTGGTGTGTCTACTCTGTTACAGAGCTTTGTGTCATCAGCGAACAGTGAAATTCTACCTTCTGGGTCCTGCGCAATGTCACTGATGAAGATGTTGAATAGGACCGGTCCCAGCACTGATCCCTGTGGTACCCCACTGGTCACTCTTCCCTCTGTGGAGTGACAGCCATTTACCACCACCCTCTGTGTCCTGCCACCGAGCCAGTTACCTACCCATCCACTACTGTCCTGCCCACACCCATATTCCCCAGTTTGTGTAATAGTCTTCTATGTGGCACAGTATCAAAGGCCTTGCTGAAGTCCAGATAGGCCATGTCACTGCCCTCCCCTGATCCACCTCCCTAGTCACCCAGTCAAAAAATTCAATGAGGTTGGTCTGACATGACCTCCCCCTGGTGAAACCATGCTGCCTTGGGTCCTGTAGTCCATTGACAACCAGATGTTCCACCAATCTCTCCTTCAGTAGTGCTTCCATGATCTTCCCCACCACCGAGGTGAGGCTGACTGGTCTGTAGTTCCCTGCTTCCTCTTTGTTCCCACTTTTGTATAAGGGGACTACATCTGCTGTCCTCCAGTCTTTGGGTACCTCCCCTGTTTCCAGTGATCGGCTAAACAGGATAGCCAGAGGTTCAGCCACCACCTCTCTTAGTTCTTTAAGGACCCTGGGGTGCACCCCATCTGGCCCCATTGCTTTATCAACTCTTATTACTTCCAGTTCCTTCAGGACCCTTTCTCGTGTAAAGGGACTTGTGTCCATTCTGCACCATTCTCACCCTTGTACTCCTTCAGACCCATTACCCTCCTCTTCCTCAGTAAAGACTGAGCAGAAATACCTGTTCAATATGTCAGCTTTTATGTTGTCATCCTCCACGCTGCCCCATCCTCCCCTTCAGTCTCACTATCCCTCCCTTGTCTTTCTTTTTCACTTATGTACCTGTAAAGGTTTTGTCCCTCTACTCACTGATTTTGCAATGTGTTCTTCTGTCTGAGCTTTGGCTTCCTTACAGCCTCCCTGCCTCCTTTGCTTCTCCTGGTACTTCTCCCTATCCACTTCTGCCTGTGTCTTTTTGTATTGCCTGAATGCAATCTTTTGGCTTTCACTTTCTTTGCTACCTCTTTGGAAAACCATAATGGTCTCCTCTTCCTTTTCCTCTTGCTAACCTGCTTAATGCATAATTCTGTTGTTTCTGTAATCCCATTTTAAATACTGCCCTGTTCCTCAACCCCTGATTCCTGTCCCATTCCCTTAATGCCTCTTTCAAGTATCTCCCATTTTCCCAAAGTCTGCCCCCTAAAATCCAGGATCGTGTTTTTGTGTGGTTTGGTTCTGCTCTTTCTGTGATTTCAAACCTCAATTACTGGTGGTCACTGTTTCGAGTGCTCCCCACTGTTACCCCATCACACTGTCCCTGTTTGTGAGCACAAGGTCCAGTATTGCCTTCTGCCGAGTTGGTTCCATGACCAGTTGCTTGAGGAAGGCACCCTGAAGGAGTCCAGGATAAATCTGCTCCTAGTTGATGCTGCTGCTGGGATGCTCCAGTCCACATCTGGAATATTGACATCTTCAGACAGTACCTTCTTTCTCTCAGGTGCTGAGACTGCCCATCTTAACTACTTCACCCTCACGTAGCCCTCATTTCCTGGCTAAACAGCTGCCACTCTCCCCACCTCTTCTCCTCCCCCCACCTCCCATAGGTACCTCTCTCTCTTGGCATGTTTCCTTTCTCTACACCTCACTCTGCAGCTCCTGAACCCTGATATCCACCTATTCCCCTCCTCTCTCTCTTTCCTTTTTATTTCACTGTTCATTTTTATTTGTCTTGGCTGACCCTTGTTAACCTATAGACTTTGACAAAGTTATTCTTGACTGCCTATTATCACCTACTGATACATTATTGTATTTTATCTTAGTTTTAGCCTCGTATCTATTTTTGGTTCTTATTTGCCAACTTTGACAAAGTCTGATATATAATGACGGCTCTGTTTTTTTGTTATATCCATGTCATGTTTTTGTTACAATGTTGTATTTAGCTAATTATTGATTTCTTTTGGACATGGAACCTTTGTAAATGAGTCCCTCCCTTACAGAAATATACAGTAGGTATGTGCTGTGTACATGCAGAATGCATGCTACGTGCCTAATTGTGAAATGTTTGCATGCAGCTCACATACACAAAGTGAACCAGGTCTAAAAGCAAATCAGCTTTGCATGCTGGAAGCTTGTCATGTGCACAGCAGGTAGCTGGTGTGAACATCTTCTAAAATACATCAGGTTCACATGTTTGCACACTTGACATGAATGCAGCAGTTAAGCTGGTGTGAACATCATTCAAACATCACATCAGGTTCCGTGCTGCATGCTTGCTAATGCAGCAGCTAAACTGGTACAAATCTCATCTGAAAAACACATCTGTTTCTATTTCTTATACTACAGCTAGAAATTAAAGTCATTAAAATACATTTTTATTGGATTCCCATAAAAATTTGGTAAACTCATTAATTCTGATCCTTTTGCAAGTTGTTTAATGGCTTTTGAATTTTGTCATTAAATTGCCATTAATGTGTAAAGTATTGTTTGCCTCCTGCATTAAATGCCTAGGATATAGCCAGGCAACATCCCCCATTCCAGATGTATGAAGACAGGCCTCTGTGTTGTGAAGCCTATCCTTTTTGTTTTGGACCATGCAAATCCCTTATGCATATTTAGTGCTACAAATGTGTTTCTCCATGACTGTTTCATCTCACTTACTTTCCCTTTGTTATTCTGTATCGAGCATATACACTATGGCCATGCTCAGCACTCTTTGTGCTGAGTAGGGTCTTGGAAGCATGCACCATACTTCACATTCTGTCACTGAAATGAGGGACATGGACACTCAAAATGAGGGCAAAGAGGGACACTAACCCACATGATGATCAGGACACATCATGAAATCTGTGAAACCTGAAGATACAGTACCTCAGAACATAGTGGAAACCATTGCATTAGCACCTGAGAATAAATTTATACCATTAAGTAGTGGTGTCATTTAGGTAGCGCAGATGCAGTCCCCCCCATATTTTGCCTAGGTTGTTCTTATGGTGTGGCAATAACTGCATTAAATTTGGGTTTAATCTTTTGTACAATAAGTGCCCACCTGGCCTGTGTGTGGTCATGCTGCAGGTACTCTCCAGACTCGACTGTGTTTGTATTGTTTTGTCCACTCTCTCCACCTATCAGTGGTGGCACAATTTATTTATTTATTTGCTTTTGTTGATCGGGTAAGTCACACTAGACAGCCAAGTGCCTATTTTCAGGTGCGACCCGGGAGAATTACAAACTTAAGTAGGCAGGTACAGTGATAAATCAGTTTACATACAATGGAATAACAGGTGATGGAATAGAATGACAACCAGTAAAGTCACGAACCCAGGGGTGTTACAGATGACCAGGAGAGTTACAAGCTAGATCATACACAAACAATGAGTGAGTCAAGATTTACATATAACGAGAGCACGTGAAACCAATATGGCACTCAAGGAGGAGATGGTACGCTTTAGAATGATTTGGGTAGGTAGTTGACAGTGCTCAAAGGGTTAGGACAAGGTAGGTGCAGTGCACATAATAACCATAACACAGGTTCAGCCATATGTTAAGCCGAATAAGTGCCAGCATGTGGGGGGACCTCGGGATGAGCTAGCAGGGGGAGGCCAGGTGACCTCGTTCGGGAGGTAAGACAGGGGTCAGCCATTACTTGATTAGTGGACAGGAGAATAAGTGAGTGGACCCTGGGGGCATTGTTTCCTTCATCCACTACAAACTTTTTAGCATTTGTTTCATGGTCTGATTGAAATGCTCCACCAGCCCATCTGTTTGGGGATGGTAAGGCATGGTGGATAGAGCTTCAATGCCTAGGGCCTTGTATAACTGTTTTAACAAGGCTGAACAGAAATTTGGACCCCTATCTGTTAGAATTTCTCTCGGTATCCCCATCATACTGAAGATCTTTATAAGTTCATCAGCTATTTTAGGAGCTGTGACAGTTCATAATGGGATGGTGTTGGGATACTTTGTAGCATAATCAACCACCACAACATGAACCTATTGCCTTTGGAACTCTTAGGCAAGGGACCAACAATATCCATAGCTACACGTTCAAAGGGAGTTGTCACTAATGGTAATGGTAGCAGGGGAACCTTATCCTTACAGCCAATCTTTGCTACCCTCTGGCATTCTTCACAACTTTTACAATAGGCTGTGACTTGCTCATGGATGCCAGACCAGTAAAATCTATATAGAAGGCGACTCAGTGTACGGTCCCTTCCCAGATGTCCATCCATTGGAATATTGTGCTATATTCAATAGCTGACTTCTGTAGGACTGGGGCATCAGTAACTGTTCTACAATTTCTCCTGTTTGGAAATTTATACATACCCTATGTAACAAACCATTAACAATTTTAAAGACATGCTTTTGAGACCCATCCATTATTCCCACCTGTGAAAAGAAAGGTGTTAGCATACTATCATTTGCTTGATCCTCTTTAAATTCTATGCCATTAAAATTCTATATCTTATCATGAGCAATAGAGTCACATTTCGGTTCATGCACAACACCAGTTTTATGTTTTAAAGTCCAAAGTTCTTTTTCTTTTCCTTTCTTTTCTGGTTTTTGGGCTTTCTGTCTTTTCCAACACTATCATATAGTTCTTCATCAAAAGGGAAGGTTTGTCTAAATGTCTCATCCTTCTTAGCCTGTGCTCTGGTTGTTACAGCACTGATGTTAGTGGTCAACAATGTCTCAAAATGTAGGTAGTCATGTCCAATCACAACAGAAACAGGAAGATGGGATACCACACCCACCTTCATTCTCTGAGTTTGCCCATTCACTTGTACTACTGTCTCTTTCAAGGGGTACCAGTGTACATCCCTGTGAATACAGGTGACTCCAGTAGTGGATCCTCTAGAGTCAAGTCAAGTCTCTACTAATGAGGCATGCACTAGTGTTTGTTTGCTTCCTGAGTCATTGAGACCTGACACTACTTTCTTCCCGACCTGTACTGGTGCAAGATAATGTCCCCAATTGGCAAGGGCCATGTGTGCATCTTCTGTTTTCTTTCTAGGGTAAATCTTGCAATGTGCCCTCTTCCATTACATTGATGGCACAATAATGTCTGGATTATACCCCTTCCCAGCTTTAGGGTTGTGTCTAGTCCCAGAGGTGCTATAATTTTGTGCATTAGATAAAATAGTAGTAGAAGACTGTCTTACCAGGGTTTGATGACTCATGGAGCTTCCTAAGGGTCTGTGTCTAGGAGGTCTTACCGTTATGTAGTCCTCTGCCAGTCTTATGGCCACATCCAAGGATTCTGGGCAATGCTCCTTTACCCATAGTTGGATGTCTTATGGTAGTATCCACATAAATTGCACCAGGATAATAGTGTCCAAGATTTGTGTAACAGTCCGGGTGTTAGGTTGTAACTATTTGATACATAAGTCCTTCAACTGTGTGAATGCATTCTGGGGTGTATCTGTATTATGGAATTTGTAGGACCAAAAGCATTGTCTGTAGGTTTCAAAACTGATATCATACCTCTTCAGTATGGCTTGTTTGATGTGATCAAAGTCATTTGCATGATTAATGTCCATGTGACTATACGCCAGCTGGGCCTTTCCGGTTAAGTAGGGGGCTAACCGAATCACCCACTGATCCCTGGGCCAGGCACAAGTGGTTACCACCCTCTCAAATGTCATTAGATACACCTCGATATCATCAGAGCTAGACAATTTCACCAACTTAATGTCTTTCTGTCCAACCCCAGGTGAAGGAGTAGGTCTACTGTACCTATTGTTTGTATAGCTCACAGGATATCTGCCCATCATTCTTGATTTTCTTTTTGGTCTCTCTCTCTCTCTTTCTATCTCCATCTCCATCTGCTGAACACATCTCTCTCTCTCTCCATCTCTACTTGTCGGACACATAGCCAGCGTAGTAAATCATGGGGGTTTTCAGGCAGACCTTCCACCTCTGGCTCAGCTGCTTGAGACCCTTCCACTGGCTTCTTATCCTCCATTGGCAGGTTTTCCAGTTCTGATCCTCTTCTTGCCACCTTTCTATGAACCACAGGGTCCACACCTGTCAGCAAAGGTAGTTGCAAATTTTGAACAACAGACCTAGTAGCAATGCCAGTTTGAACTGCCACCTCCTCTTGTTGCATGAGCAGTCCACCAGAATCTGTGCTCAAATACACCAGTAGGATTACTAACATCAACTGGAATTATCCCACTTCCGACACCATCTGTCGCAGGCTGGGGGTAAAGTATGGACTCAGGAGGCAAATTGGTAGTAAAAAAAGTATTTATTTAAATAAACTTAAAGTGAACTGTTAAATGGTAATAGAAAAGAGAAGCACATGCAGCAAAACTTCAAAAAAAATACAGCTAGTAATAGCTGGCTACACAGGATGTTCACAGCTTCACATCCTCATGCTGACTGACTATCTATCTTAGGTACACCATTATATAGCTCTCAGAGGTCATATGACATTCTAACTCTACCTCTGTTTACTCATTTAAATATTATTTTCTTTAATACAGTGCAATTCTTTATTTTACAAGGCACAAACATTTTTAAATCATAATAACAACTTGAATGCAGTCAGAGAAATGAATTTTCATCATTTTAAAGAATAAAAATAATCTTTGAGCTCCAAGAAGCACCACCCCCTTCTAGCGACAGCATAAATATGTTTAGTAAGCGGACGGCTGTCTCTTAGTACATTGCTGAAGGTGGTGTGTTTCAGGAGAGCTTAGATGCTAACAGCAACAGGAGCGCATTCATTTTTAACAGACCCAGAGAACCCCAAGAAAACTCACAGGACACACTGCCTCAACAGCCAGGAGTATGTACAAAGTAACTCACTTGATTTCTGGGAGAAAAAGTAAAATGGGCAGGAATTACAGCCATTTTTACCTTTGTGATAGTGCGCACATTCATGCAGGCACAAGATTACTGGTGCACTGTCGAGTTGGAATGCAGTGCTTATTTCATTACAGAAGAGCATTTCTGAGGGAACTTGCACTATTTTTATTTTTATTTTTTATTTATTTAGTTTTTGTTGACTAGGTAAGTGCATTAGGCAAATCCTGCCTATTTTCAGGCACGACCCGGGGGAGGGGGATACAGGTGAATGCCAATTGACCTTGAACCAGATGAAACTGTTGGAGGTATTTTTAGTGAATGAGGAAAATTTGGCCGGGACACCGGGGAAATTCCCCTACTTCCTGCTTCCTGTGAGCAGGGGGGACCCATTTTCTGGTGGGACCAAGATGGCGGAGGAGGAGGATGTCTGCTTGGTGGGAGCTGGCCTCTGCTCCCACAGTGTGCAATGTGGAGGCTGACCCTTTGAATACTCAAGATATGGATTCTGATATGGAGTTTCACGATGCAGTGGTTCTTTGGGAGGATACAGCAGTTGATTTAAGAAAAAAAAATTCTCAAAGGACTGGGAGAAAGGAAATGCTTGAAAAGGAATCTTTGGATGCAAGGTTCAAATCCAGCTTGGAACCTGACGACATGGATGCACTTAATACCTGCAATATTGCTCTCCCTGAAACCGAGGTGTTTAAAACTGAGAAAAATACAGGACTGCACTTAAAAGAAAGCTCTGTGGAGCATGGTGAGTCTTTGCAACATTTTTTATTATTTCGGAAGCCACTACTGAAACAGACAACCGGCTTTTACAATCTGCTTTACCCGCTTTAAAAAATGTACAGCAAAGTGATTCCCTCTCGCTACACAATCAGTGTGTTACAGGAGTAAGGAGAAGCAAGCAGTTGAGCACTCTATGGACTTTGCACTGCGCCAGCCGCTCAGCCTGAGTTGTTAACTCTGCAGCAGGTAGAATCGAGCTTGACAGCTGCAGCGTTGTTCCTAATAATAATATGGCTGACTCGGTTCAGTCGGGAGTCCTGGCAGGCGAGACCACTCTTTATAGCCCAGCAGCTACGTTGGAAGTTCCTGAAGTAAAATTGACTGTTAGTAAAGCTGCTAACAGTGCTATAGAGGTTAGTGAGTGCATTCAGCCCGCTATAGCTCCGACTGCCCTAACAATTGAAAAGCCGAAAACAGAGTCCCCAAGGAAGTACAACAGACTTTGTCTGCATCAGAGCTAAAGCAGTCTGAGTCTGCATGGTTAGACAAATCAGCTGGATTCGTTTTTAAAAGCATGGGGCTCAGCATAATGTAGTTTATCAGTCCTCAGCTGTTTCCCAAACTGGAGTTACTGAATTCTTCTTTCCAAAAAAAGAAATACCTCTTATAAAATCTGGTCTACAAACACATAATGTTTCAGAGCTCTGGTCCCCTGATAAACCACTCAAAGGAGCAGGTTGGAAGTAAATGCAGCAGGCATATGGAAGCCTGATCCTACTTGGGACTCTGATTATACCCTCTCACAGCATTCACCAGAGTGGAAACTGGACTTACAACAGCAAAAGCTGGAGCAAGATTTGCAGGACAATAAAACTGTTTAGAGGTAGAAAACTTCCACTGAGAGCTACATCCCTGGAGTCACAGATATCTTTACCTTCCTCATTGAATACAGATTTGGTAACACTCCTGCAGGAGCCTATTGCTTCTTCTCACACGCCTCTCCAACGGAATCCGCTCCTCAGAAACCACTTATGTCTGAATTATTTTCTAACACTAAAAAAGAAGCAGCACCTCGCCGGAATGCAGTTCGTATTCGTTATAAAGGGGGTTTGGAGGATCGACCAGATAGACACTACGTGGGGAAAACCTTATTAAAAGAGTCCTTGCATTTTACCCCAAAAGATGTGTATGCATTTATTAATATCTCTGAGAGGATAATTTTGACATCAGTTTTAGGACACCACATGCATTGGACTTATTCTGGGATAGGTACAACCAGGTTAAATTCTCTCCTCTATGGACCCCTTCTTAGTGATTCCTTTAACTAAACCCCTGATAAAACATGTTACGGTCATGTTTAGAAACGAGGGGTTCATGTGGAAGATATATCATTTTGGTTGTCCCTTAAGTGTGAAATTTTAGTGGGCGGAACCTATCCTAGATTCTGAAACAGTTTTGACGGAGGATGGAAATACAAAACTAAACTGAGGCAATCTGAGACAGGGGTAGTCCATATTCCCAATTCCTTTCTATTAGGAAAGACAGAGGGGTTTGTTTTATAGTGGACAACCCGGCTTGCTACAGATGTGGGGCTAAACACACCTCTCAAGTGTTTTAGACCAACCACGTTGTGACAACTGTGGGGAGGTTGGACACACAACTATGTATTGTCACAATCGCTCAAATGTGAGCTTTGTGAAGAATCTGGCCACTCTTTTCGGGTTTGCCTTGGGCTGCAAAAATAAAACATCCTGTATAAATTCAGAGCTTTTAATTCAGCAAGCTCAGGATGCTGCACATTTCCCTCCTAGCTCACAACCCCTCTACCTGTTTCTTCTTCTCAAACCAAAGTTCAGACCCTTGGTGTAGTACCCCCATTGACAAATCCTTAGAATAGCAGACAAGGTGGAACAAACTGTTTTAGTTATGGAAGTCATTAAAAAATCAAGTATGGGCCCACCTGAGCTTTTTGGATTTCCTGTGTGTTACTCTGAGGTTTCGTGGAGACTTCTGAGGAAGCATCTAAGGTTTAAATATTAGGCCTTCACTACCCCAACGCAGATCATCTAGGCATTTGCATCCCAAACCCCCCTTCCTCCCATAGAGACTAGCAACTCTTATGCTGCATTGTTTACTCCTTGGGAGATACAGAGATGGAATTAGGAGATTCAGACTCCCAAAAATCTTCCACCTGATCTCAGCCAGTGGATAACTATAAAGAAAAGAAAAAAAGAGAAAAAATGATAAAGTAGTTCTTTTTTTATAAAGCTTAATGCAGTGGTCATGGGGCTCTTTGAACACTCATAGTTTGCTTAATATAGTTAAGAGCAAGCCCTTTTTCACTATATAAAAACCAAAATTTATCAGTATGTTTTTACAGGAAACCTGGATGTAACTAGCAGAACAACTCACTACTTTCAAACGGGATTGGGTGTGGGCCTTCCTATTGGTCCTTTGGAACTGATACAGCAGATGGTATTGGGATTTTATTCAATACTTATTCCTTTAAACTTCATAATTTAGTAGATCTTATTCCAGGAGAGTCTTGATATTAGATGGGAAATGGCATGATATATGCTATCGATTTATTAACATCTACAATCCACAGACAAAAGCTGGTAGAGTTTCTTGTTTAAAAGCTGTTCAACCCTACTTGGTGACATCAGTTAAGGTGCTTTGGGAGGTGACTTTAATTGCACAATTTCTGACTCACCTAATCAGAAGAAAAAGAAAATTTATTGTGATTCTCACATGCTAGCTAATATAGTTAAAATAGCAGGTTTATTTAACTGTATCTCCTTTCCTCTCAAGGGCCAAGGTATTCATTTACAAAAGGGAAATTGTTTTCCCTAATAGACTACATGTTTGTCTCTCAATGTACAACTGGATTCCTTTAATGATCCACTGTGAATTTTCTGATCATTTATTACTTTCTTGTAGTTCATTATTACAGGTTCCCTGAACGTAGGCAGCCCAGGTGGAAACTGAATAACACTATGTTAGATATACCATATATACAGTCCGGGTGAAACATATTCTAGCAGCCAGGTTGTCAGTGGCTTTTTTTATGAGGATTTAGAGATTGGTGGTTAACAACTAAGTTCGAATTATGTAATTGGTTTAAAAGCAAGGGGCAAAACAAAAATTTTAAGTTTTTGAGATATTTGTCCCTTAGGCAACAACTGCAGAAACTTATGACAATTGCATATGTCTCTCACTTAGACTATTCAGACCAAATTAGTAAAATAAAGGAGGAAATGAGGAATTTCCAATATGATAGAGCAAAACCCTACAGGCTATTTTTTCTAATAGCATAAAAATCCCCATTAGGGACCCTTTTGAAACCTGTAAAATCTGAAGGCTTCTTCTAATATTGATTCTTTGCAAAACCTGATGGCTCTTTGGCCACCACGGTTGCTCAGCTCAGAAGAAACAATTATTGGGCATTTTGAACTCTAGACCCCCTCTCTTATTACAGAGGCAGAAATGCTTTCATATCTTAAAACATCTAAGCCCCCAGGTTAGCAGAAATCTCAACATTATTGATCCAATTACACAAGAAGAAATAATAAAAGTAATTAGGAATTTGAAATTAAACATTTCACCGGTAAGGATGACCTTTCAATAATCTGTATAAAGTTTTTTCAAAGGAATTGAGTCAATGCTTGTATATTTTATTCCAGTATTTTATGGAAACTGCTGTTTTCTTTCCCTTTTTCTGAGGGATTGCTGATTTACTTATTCAAATCTGGAGACAGACAAAATATTAAAATTGGGACTAATTACCCTCTTAAATTCAGATTATAAAATCTTCACCAGTATTTTGAATAATCGGTTAAAAATTACATCAGATGGGTAATTTCTCCTTACCAGTTTAGTGGGATACCTAATAGGCAAATTCAGACAGCTTAATGATCATACGAGAGTTATTGACATCTTTCTGTGGGAGTCACAATTGTATGATGGTCGCTGATTTGGAAAAGGCTTTGATAGGGTATATTTGCCTTTTTATTTCTAACGTTAATACATTATGGAGTTCCATTGCACATTGTTAATATAATTAAAAATTATATGAACATAATATTGTGTTCCTTCGCAAGGTCAGACGGCAAAATGTTTTCAGTTACATACTGGAGTTCGCCAAGGTTGCCTCTTAGCCCCTTCTCTATATCTTTCTTTGGATCCCCTACTACAAAAATTAACTACTGTTCCATTGTGGCCAGGTATTTCTGATGGTACGGTTAAGGACAAACATCTTCTGGCACAGGCCTATGCAGATGATTTGATTGTATATTTCGCAGATCATTCATATGTGCACATTTTTTTGACCGCATTTGAGGCTTTTTCGAAAGTTTCGAATGCAAAAATAAATGTGCACAAAACAAAAGGTTTATTTATCGGAGCAACAGGTCATAAGGAAGCGGTGCAGGGTGGTATCCATTTTTCCAGAACTCCCCTTAAAGTTTTGGGCATACATTTTGGCCCCCAGAACATACCAGTTGAAAATTGGGATATAGCCCTACAAACAGTGGAGAATAAAGTCAATAGATGGAAAAAGTGGAAATTGTCCAAACTGAAACGCATACATGTTATCAAACAGTTTCTTTTACCACGTGTTCAGTATGTAGCTATGATTTTTCCGCTCCCAGTGCATCTAGAAACTAAACTGTATGGTTTATTCTTTCAAATGGTTTGGGGCAATAGATTAAACCCCATTAAAAGAAGCTATACATATTTAAGTAAAAAACAAGGAGGTCTTGGGATGGTGGATCCAGTGATTTTTCCTCACTCTTTATTCATTATGTGTTCAGTGAAAAGTGGCTTACGATTAGAAGCAGGGAGTGGGGATAAATGGATTTCCAGATCATTGGACAAATACTTTAGAAATTGGCTTTCTTTGGCTCCAAAAATAAATCCTCACATTTATATTCCACAGTATTTTAGACCAGCTGCACAAAAATTATATAAATGGAAAATAGAGAAAGAGACAATTCTGAGTAATAGCATGAAAGAATTTTATCAGGTGGTAATGGCAAATTTACTTCCTTTAGAGCCATGTTTTAAGAATTGCCTTCTTCTTTGAATCCTAAAGTATTGGCCCAACTTAACTGTCAAGATTGCCTCAAATGCAATGGGAAACACAGTGGCTAATATTCTATGGCCGTTTAAATGTTAGGGTAATGCCAAGTACAAAGCCATTGAAGAAAGGAAGTGTCCTTACTTGGATTGTATAAATACTGAGGAATCGATGGAGCATTTTCTTTTACACTGTTCCTATGCAAAGGGTTTGTGGGTTTATTTATGGCACTTTGGGGTTTTAAGTGGCTGAATTTTTCATATCAAATCTTGGTTTTAGGGTTTATCCAGAGACTCTTTCTGATTTTCATGAAGAAACACTGTCATTATTTTTGGATGTTTACGTTATTATTTATGGCAGGCAAGGTGTCAGTGGGTAATATATCAAAGAAAAATGCCTTATTTTTGTTTTAGCATTTTGGTTTCACAGGAACTCTCGAGGATTTACGCTCAGGATGCTCGAAGGACAGTACAGACTCAGTTACTAAAAATGTGGAAAGGGTTTTTTCATTTTATTAAGTTCAAATAATGTATAAAAATAATCTGATAATTACTCTGATTATTGTATAAATTTGTTAGATTAAGTTTTTGGCTCTTACTTTGTATAATTGATTACACTGAGTTGTTCTAATTATGTTTAATAATACAATAAAAACTCCCCTACTCTTTTCGATAAGTGCCATGGGATCTTTAACATCCACCAGAACCACTACCGAACCAGGCAGATGGGACCTCGGTTTAACATCTCATCCGAAAAACAGATAAACATATAAACATTTTAACATTTAAACATAACAGGATAAACAGATAAACCTAAAGGTTCCCAGCATTATATTTATTTGAACCAATGAAAAGGGAACAACAGGGCTTTTCTATTACAGCACCCTGCAAACTTTAAAAAACGAAGGGATTTCTTTTTACAGTTCCTTCCTAAAATGGGGCTAACTTGCAGGCATTTTACAGGGGAAGATTGCAGAACAAAAACAGCTCAAAATATACATTTGTATGGGGAAACATGAGGATTTTTATTATAAGGAGCAAAACGAGCTCCAGGCACACAAACTATAGAGAGGACAGGATGCTTTTCACTATTTTAAACAGGCAATAAGCAGTCCTGATGTCCTCAGTCTTTTTAGACTTTACTTTTGTAACCATGGCTTTTGCAAGCAGGAATAGTGACTCTAGGATGTACAGAAAAGGCAGACAGATAGACAAAACTACAACATATAAACAAAGTGGGTGGCCAGCCTAACAAACAAACACAGAGTAATACAAATACCACAAAGACAAAGAAGCAGGAGTACATCCAGGACCACTAGCCTTTTTACAAAAACAAAAGGGGGGGGGGCAGAGTCACTCTCTCACAAGAGCCATCACATCAGTTCTGTGTGCCTGAAGTCTAAATACAGTTTCTTCTCAAATAATTACTAGTAGTTGGCGTGCCATTCACTTTTGATTAATTTAAAGAAACTCAAACACATTTTTTTTAAATCCTACACATATGAATATATAAGCTGCACACATATACTTGATTTATTGTGAACTAGAGAAAAGCATTTAGTGCATGGGATGTCTTCAGTTTAAAGCCTTGGCAGTGCATTCTGTGAATGAAGCTTTTCTAGAACTTGTTCATGCTGTTTATATGTTTACAGCGACTAGAGATTTACAGTACAGGTCTCTGTATATAATGAACAACATAATCGACCCAGAATAAGCTACCAGCAGGTTGTCTAGCACCCCCTTCCCTAACCCCAGAAGACTCACTATTTAATTAATTAAAAACAACAACAAAAAACTTTTCCTTACAGTCTAGGGTACCCCCTCTCCTTCTCCAATGCAGCCCAGATTCAGTAGTAAAAAAATCAGTTTCCCTATCCCTGAACTGGTATTTATTAATGGCTTCAGAACTTCTAAATAAAAAATCAGCCCATACACTGTTTGTGTGTTGTTTATTTAACTGTTTCCACTCTCCAGTTCAATGTGTCATCGTGGGACATTCAAGCTGATATAACATCTTCACTTCAGCTGCTGTGAATATTTTTTTTATAATGCATACAATAAAAAGTCAATTGACTGATGTTTCAATTTCTTCTCTGAAGTGATTTTTTTATGATAATGTTGCATTTTCAATGAAAACAATTCATTTTATGAGTCAGTGGACATTTTACAAATTTCCCATAAATTCATGTTTTGATCCCACAGTAAATGCTTAAACAGTTCTAAGCAGTGTAGAAATGTCATGTGAATCCAGAAAATATACACAGTCTTCAATTCTATGTTGTACTGCTCCCAACTACTGTATTCTGTTATATGTTTTAACTCAAGTTATTTAATTTTCATGTTATCCAACCTGCACCATGATGAAACACAGAAATATGACAGGGGTCAGTAGTTCAGTGACTCTCTGTTTGGCAATTCATATTCTTCATCCAGATACATCCTTTAGTTATAATCATCTCAATCATGTATTTAATAATTTTAGCATTTGCCTTGTTTTTGCAGCATTAAAGCATGTAACCAGTGTTTTCATGCCCTCTAAGTCAATACTGACAGCTGCTTATTAGTTTTGTTTCAAACACATTTTTTGGGGGTAACTGAATGCATTCATTTATTTATTATATTTTTTTACTTGGAATGTACCCCAGCTTTTATTTTCCCATGCCAATGTACTACTGGAAGCTATAAAAGAAAACCATTACACAAACCTTCTGCACCCCAGCTAGCTAAATCAGAGTCGATCAAACAAAGCAAGATCTTCTCATTTCCTGTTGAGCTGGGTGACCATAGATAGGAGATGCAGCCCCCACTGTATAGAAAAATAATCAGGTTAGCACTTGAGGGGGTCTAGTGTAAAATAATTTTCTGAAGAGGAGTTAGACTTAAATTTAGCCTCTCTAGTATTATTTTATGCTGATGATCTTTGCTCTTCAGTCCCCTATTTAATAGGGAGGGCCACAGAATATCCAAGGCTGAAATCTGGGACAGCATTTCAGTGCAAACACCAAACTGGTCAGCCTAAGGAAACTTAATGATTTTATGGCTGCCGCCATAATCACAGAAGCACTGAAGCCACATAATAGCTCAATCCCTGCCCAATTTTATCCTCATTTGTAGTCACATCCCATTTTTCTCCCTGAGTCTGCCAGTGGAAGTTTGGTGCTAGTATTGGTATTGTTCCCTGCCATTTGGTGTGCTGCTATCATCTGTGCTGTGCTTGTGTGCTCATTGTGAAACTTTTTTGTAAATCTGTCCTTTTTTAGGTTTATATATGCTAATTTCTGGCAGTCCTGACCATAAATGGGGCCATAAATGGGACAATACAGTAATTCTGGTCAGTCCTGACCATAAATGGAAGTAATAATTACCGGTCATCAAAAAGACAAAACTGTGTAGTAAGCACAAGCCAGCAGAGATATTTATAAAACATGCACAAACCTCAGCTGCTAAAGAAGTTTTGAACAATCTTACAGAAACAAAACCCCTTATAACATCCACAAATAGTGATGCGTGGTCACAGTAATAAAAGCAAAATAAAACTGTATGCATGCATTTATTAATTCATTCCTTACTAGAGGCATAGGCAGTGTAATAAAAAAATAATTTCAGCTATATGTGACATACATTTGTTTGCTGTGCCTTCTTAACATATTTTATATTGATTTTGCCCCATCTAAAGTTAAAATCATTAAATAAATCCAATGACAAGGATGCAGGTGAGCATTCCTCCTCTCACACCTGAGTCAGCTGACTCGGGGTTGGGACAGGCACATCCAACTGTATTGTGACATCCATGACAACACCTTGGAGGAATTTAGGGTTATTTTAGTTATGCATTCTACAATCTGTGCAGGAAAAGCATTATTCCTCAGCAACTTATTTTTTTGTATTAAGTGGGGTGATTTTCTGAAAATAATGCTTGTCAAGTTGCAGCTTTCCATTGTACAGTATAGTATGTCTCTAGACATGAGAAATACACACACACTGATCTGCAATAAAAACCAATAATTGGAAAAAGAAATACTGACCCAACTAGAACGAAAAAAAAATGACAAACCAACTAGCATTTAGTGTCTGACTTGATAAAATAAAGAGCAGTGTTTATGTGTCAGGGAAAGCACTTAATGGTCAAAGGCAATGGAGAATTTTATTTTGAATAACTTGGAAATCTCATGTATTATTCTAATATTTGATTGTCAAACACATTCTGTTGGTTTTATGCTCAAGTTAACCACTGTGCCCAAACCAACATTTTTTTTCTTTCAGCTGTGTCATTTCAGTCCTAAGAAGAAATGGAAAGGGAAAGAACATTTAAACAAGACGTACTGCATATGAAATGGTGATAAAACTGACATGTTTCCATGGAGCTGTAGTGTATGTCACTTACTGGTCAAATGATTGTTTGCTGATTTGTACATATATATATATATATATATATATATATATATATATATATATATATATTGGCTGTTGTTGATACAAATGGGTGACTTTTGGTGTCAGCTGAGGGAGGATTTTCCTGGTATATGCTATTTAATGTTGCTGTCTGTCTTAGCAAGCCCCCCCACACACACACACACACACACAAATGTTACCTATCAGTGAAATACAGGAATGCAATAATATGACCAGTAAGTGAAATACACTTCAGCTGGATATGAAAAGAAATGCTTGATTTTTGACCAAGTTTATTTATTTACTTTAGTGTGCTTTACTGTCTTTCTTTAACTAGCTAGTGAACTGGATTTTAGTTGTAATACTGTAAGATCACAGATGGTTACTGCTGTAACATGATACATGATACACTGTAACAAAGTTCACTTTGCAATTAAAGAATCAAAAAATGTTTCACTGTTTCAAAGTTCAAAGAGAACATTTGCAACAACGCATCAACATGCTACTGATAACTACATTTGTGCTTCACTTGTAGCAACCATAGGTTTACAGTCTGGATTCAGTCAGTGATGTAGATGAATGTATTAAAATATATATTATTTTAGTGTTCCAACACTTTCACAACTGGTTCTGCTGCTACTATTTGTCTGTCTTCAGAATGCATACTAAATAGTGCAACTTAAGAATGTTGCCAGTGTGTCAGGCATTCAACAAAATAATCCAGGGAGTGGACTACATGGGATGGGTGGTTGAGGGGGAGGGGTATCTGTAACTATTCCTCAGTTGTGCTCTTCTAGTTTTGACAGTGCCTTCTGTGCAGCTGACTAGAATAACATAGCAAGAGAACAGCAGATTTTTCATTTTGTCCTATTAAGTCATTAAGCCATCAGTTTACCCATATTGTCTTAATTGTTGTCAATTTATTGGCATGGAGATAATCAGGTAACATGTAATTATTTGTTTATTTATTGAAATGTTTCACCAGGAAGGCACACTGAGCAACAAGTTGCTTGTCTCAACTGCAGACGGGGGAGGGAACATGAAGATATTGCAGATACAGTGTGTACAAACACTGAACTGATAGAAAACAGTTGCAAATGTGTAAGGTGAAGACAGCATATTGCAGCAGTAATACAATGCAGGCTATACAATTTGTGAAACTTCAACAAGGGAATTAAACAGTATAGGAAACAATAAAACAGGTGATACAATATAAACTAACAGTACAATTGTAGTACTAAGAAAACCAGAGAGGGCTCAAGGTAGGGCATAAGTGCTGAAGTAAGGAACAAGGGAGGTGGGTGTGGAGGAGGGGAGGTTGGGGGGATTGACTGCCAACTCCAAAACTGACCCTCTAGGGTGTTATGAACCCTGCCAGGGGAAAGGGATTTGGCAGGTGGGAACATTGTGGAAATGTAAAGCAAGGGAGGAAAGGAAACAATGGACTTGATTACATGATATCAACTCCACCATCGAATGTGCAGACAAGTGATGATTCAATTACAGCAATGGCATGCAAGTGGAAACAAACCTCATCTTTTCTTTTTTTTCAAGAAGGGATGCTGTATCTCATTGAACAAAAAGAGAATATTTGTATAATTCAGTAACTTATGACTGCGGCTGGGATATCAAACTCAACCCCACCCCTCCCCCCAGCAGCAGACTCGAAAGACCATTCCTATGTCTGTACAAAATCAAAAACAGAGTATAAGAAAATCACCATATACAGCACAGTACAAAGAGATAACTATACATCTCATATCTCCAGGGTAAGAGGATCACCAGGGTTTTAAATCATGTTTCCATCACATAATATAAAAAAACACTGTACCTGTAGCATAATAAAGCAAGCATGTACTGACTTACCCTTGTACAGTAGATATTTGATGTACTGCATTGTTATATATTTGTATATGTTGATTTACTGACACCCTGTTTTGATTTCTTACAGACACTTAAGAATTGCATTTGAGTCTGCTGGTGGGGAAGGGGTCCAATCTGATATCCAATCCTACCCTCCAGCAACATGAAATTGACTTTTTAACATTAGACATGTTGTGTCTTTTGCTTGCCTCACAGAGATTTTAATCTCAAGACAAGAACTGAAAGATGTAACCTGGACCCTTGAGGAACTGAGATGCTATACTAATCTACAAGAAACAGGCATTTCTCTATTTTTGTTCCATGAAATATGGGACCATAGATTGATTGAGATTATGTACAGTAATTAGCGACTATTACTTACTAAATTCTGACATTATTGTCCACATGTTTAAAAAAGGTAAAGAAAGAACCACCAATGATGTACAGTTTCTTGTAACTTTCTGTAACTAATGAGTAGTGAGCCTCTCTGCAAATCTTGTGCCCACCCTGCACAACTAGGGAAAAGTCAGTGTTAAACTCAATATATTTATAGAGAAATTAAGCCGATGCTGTCAGATAATTAAATAAAGCCTTTTTCTGGTTTATATAGGACCCTGAGGATGGTACAAAGTGTTTCAAAGTAACAGATATGTTTCCTTATTAATTTACAAATGTTACCAGGCACATACAGTGTATTGAGTTTAACACTACCTTTTCCCAGATAGGGGAGGATGGGTACTAAATAATAATCATAGCACGCAATGTTCCTTTTCCCCAGTGAATACTGAGATCCAATTGGATTCACTGTGGTATAGACTGTACATTTGTATGATGTATTGGAATTGAGCCTCTCTGCAAATCTTGAGCCCATTTTCCACTATTGGGGAAAAGAAAGCACAGGAACATCACATGCCATTGCTATTATTTTATTTTTGTGAGCAAACTGTAACACAGTCACACCTGTCCTCACAGTTGGTATCATGAAGTATAGCAATTAGATAAGATTTACAGTAGTCAGGCTACAGCAATGTACATAGGCAAGAAAGATGAAGGCTGATAAATTTTGTTTGTTGAACCCCTGAAAGACTAGTATTAAAACTATAAAACTGTGTATATTTGAACTCATGAACTCTGTTAACCCTGTCAGTTGTCCAGTATGCACACAAGCTGAATAGTGCATTGAAGCTGCCTTTCTAACCAGGAAATTAAACAATAGCTAATATATACAGTTTTACAGTTTTTTATTTGCTAGTCTCCCGGGGGTTCAACAGACAAACCTTATCAGTCTGCATCTTTTGACTGATATTGGAGAATGGGTACAACATTTGCAGAGGGGCACACCTCTAATATATCAAATGTATACACCACAGTGAATCAGACCACAATATTCACAGAGCACAAGAACAATGCATGCTATGGCTATTGCAGTATGTATTTAAATTGAGCCTCTCTGCAAATCTAGTACCCATCCCCCCCCATTGGGAAAAAGGTAGCATTTTCTGACTTTAACTGACATCTCCACCTTCAGTTCATTATTGACAGCTTGTTATAATAACTTAATACATTTATTATAGATCGAGGGAGCACTCCCGACCAATTGGAGTGCTCCTTTCCTCTGTGAGTGAAGCATTCTTATTCCATGAAGAGCATCTCATGTGCAGATGCCCTGGAAACGAGCACATTCTGGGAAGTTTATTTTTAAAAAATATATTATTGATTGCTCTTGATTTATATTAATACATCCCCCATCGTCACTCATTGCTGAAAATGAGTGGTTTCACTTGCCTCAGCTGGAGCCAGAACAGATCAGCTTCGCTTCGCTGTTCTCAGTCCAGCAGAAGGCACATGAAACAACTCATTTTCAGCAACAAGTAACTCCAATGGATGTGTAAATACATAGTATACAGACTGGTTAAGGACAGAGATAATACAAAAAATATTACTTTTTGGTTTGACTATGAAAACAGAAAGGTAATAACTGATTCAGAAAACTAAAGCCTCTCAGCAAAAAAAAAAAACAAGTCTTAACCGTTAAATCAATTAGAAATGTGGGTAGAGCTTCAGACAGGCTTCTGGGCTGGTTAAAGCACTACTGATTACTCATATTTTGGATAATCTTTTTGAAAAGTATGTTAAGCTCAAGAAACAAAAAATAACTGCGAGGGCAGGTGTGGCTTTGCTACTGCTTGCTCACAAAACTAAAACAATAGCCACAGCATACAAATGTTCCTTTGCCCTGTGAATATTGTGATCCAAATCACTGTGGTTGTATACTGTACATTTGTGTGACGTATTGAATTGAGCTCCTCTACAAATCTTGTGCCCATCTTTCACCATTAGGGAAAAGGTAGCACAGAGAAAACCATGCTGCCGCTATTATTTTACTTTTGTGAGCAATCTGTAGTACAGCCACACCTGTGCTTACATTTAGTATTGTGGAGTGCAACACTTAGATAAGATATACAGTAGCTGGGCTACAGCAGTGTACACAGGCAGAAAAGATTCAAGCTGATTAGTTTTGTTTGCTGAATCCCCTGGGATGCGATGGTACAGATCATGCATCTTTCATGGTAGCCTTTCAGGCATTAAATCATGGCTCTGAGATTATAAACTTTCCCAAGATAAAGTAGAACTGTCCATTTCAGGAGATAGTAGACATATTTTTTAATACAGCATTATCTCCATTACCAGATAATTTTCTGACATTAAGTGGCATCTCATACTTTTTTCTTCAAGGAAAAAAAAAAACTTCAGACTAAGGTTTTCTTACAATATTTTAATCTTTGCCACTACAATCAGTTTATAAAAGTATATTGAGAAGAGCAACACTAATATCAATTTATTTAAAAAGGTGACAATTTATTTTAAAAGGTGATAAGAAAGATTCCAAATGTACAATAATATGGACTGGACATAGACATTCGCCCTATGAGAAGTGAGTTCTGACATCCTTCACCCAAGTAAGGGCAAAGGCAAGGCATTTCTGGATTTTTACTGCACTTTATTACAGTGTTCTGCGCTATGAACAAGAACTGTACATACAGTATCTATTCATACTGCAATCAACTGAAATATGTATTGATAAAAAGTTACATTTCCATCAATTGACAAAGCAGCCTTTGCTGTTTAAAACCCTAGGGATGATCTTGGAGTTAAAAGTTTTGCTTTTTGATGTGACTGGCTGTCATGTCACTTCTCATTCTTGAACACAGTTATTTTATCAGTAGAAGTAAAAAAGAGGTCTTTCATGTCACACACTGTACTGGTTAAGATTTGTATGTCTGACATAAACTGCAGAGATTTAATGACTGTTGTTAGACTGTGCAGCTTATCTGGCTCTGTAGTGAAGACAGTCTGCTTTGCAGGGTGGCATGAAGCTGGACAACAGAATAACCAAGTGTGTCAGAACAAATTGTTTTCATACTTGACTTGGATCACCCCTAAACTAGTTTGAATGATATATTTATTAGGATTGACCATAGTTTCTGTTATAAATATGTGCATGTTAAAGCACAACAGTCAGACTCATTTCTCTCCCTATATCCATGAGAACTTAGCAGTTGGACAGCACCTTGTAGCACTCTGATCAAAGCTTCAGTTCAGCTGGCAGGGGTCCACACACTATTCCTGGAGATATCTGCAGCAAGTATAGTAATAGACTTCCTGAATTGGCAGATGTGTGTTATATGTTTTAATATTTATTGACTTGTACTGTACAATATGTACTCCAAGGTTAGCTCAACTGATGCAACATCCCCTTTCCAGTAGGGCTCGTGCTGTTTACCCACCTGTTTCTACAGTTGAGAAAGGATTAGGAAGTCAATTTACTTGTTCAAGGTCATGAAGTGGGCTGGTAGTAGGGATTAGAACCTGTGATGGTGGTGAGCTGGTAGCAGGGATTCAAACCTGCAATGGTGGTGTTCTTGTAGCTCTAATGGACTCAAGCCTCAATACTTTCCTGTAGGGTGCACTTTTATGTTTATAAGCAGCATACTGCGCTCCTTAATCACACAGCTCCATAGCAAACATAACACACAAGAGACAGACAGACACTCATACACACACACGCAGACATGCACTCACACAGACACACAAACTCGCATACATAGGGGACTGTGCAGATAAAGTATGTAACCAGTTTCAAAATAACACTGACTGACACACTTAACAGAATTCATAAAGCAGCCAAGAACAGTTTGATACTGATGAAAGGCATTAACGTCAGTCTTTGATTACAGCTCTGTGTGCTACACTTCATCAGAAATGGCTAACTGTAAGCTGGATCCTCAAATGCCTCCTCAAGGGCTGCTTTACAAGCCCTTCAGAAAAAATTAGACTGGGAAACAAAACCTGTACATGCTCTTCTTAAAATGAATTACACCATTCATCTCGAATCTGGAAATATATTAGGATTCTAGGTCACTGTGAAAAAGTAGCAACAGCAATGTGGTAAAGCGTTTTATTAAAAGGAAGTCTTTCTTAGTTACAAGTAGTTGTGATGCTTAACACTGATGTTGAACATTAACTATTTGCTCTTTGTGAGAGGGCCTTGGCTCAGAGGTATTTGTAATCCTAGATAAAATAAATAGATAACCTCAATGGTAGCCCATGATAATCAAGGATCCATGATAGCAAGTACTACCATCTCAACTAGACCATGACAACATTTTTTTCATAATAGAATGAGATGATGACCTTAATAATTACAAGAAGTTTCTTCTTTCTACATCTCTTGCTTTGTATTTCTGTTCAGTTAGATATTATATTCCACAGGAAATGGAGCAGGGTTCATTTTGTGGAAATGTTGCTCATGGGATAAGTTTATACAGTACGTTAGATATCTGTCAGCCAGCAAATTTTGGATTGGCTCTGGTAGAAAAAAGCCCTATATTCAGGTTAAAGATTGTACTATAGGGTTTTAAAAAAGTCATATATTCAGGTTATTGATTGTACAATAAGGTTTTGTGTAAATGAAAGGATAGACAGAGAAGATCTGTATGAGAGGAGTGCAGCATGTTTTCTTTCTCTTGGAGCAGTTCTTGAACATTTTTTCAAGGTGTACAGTATTGAAGAGAATACTGCATACCTGAAGTTGACAGAAAGAAAGTGCCATAGTTGAGGGTCATAGAAAGTGCCCAGTGTCCAGATGCATCCTTTTATTGGATCAGTTGTAAGGGCAGGAGAGGGAGGAGTAAGGAATTTTTAATATTAATTTATCAGTTAGATTGGAGGATCACTTGGCACTCTGTCAGGAGGGAGGGAGCTGGGCAGCACTGTAAAACTAAATTAAAGTGATACACATTCTTTTTTTCACTTAATCTTTTTATTGAAATTCGAGTATATAAGAAAGCACACTTCTTATACAATAGAAGACTATCCTCCATGTAAGGTACAAAATATCACTTAACGAAACTCATTATTTAGGGTAAACATATTGGAGAAGCCTTATATACATGTATTGATAATAAAACACAAACCTAGACAAGATGTAAGTGGAGAGCAGAAGGGTTACAATCAATAGGGTATTATAGTATCAGAAATAGCAACCATGTACGTAAATACATGCTAGGGGCAGGCTATGGCAAGGCATTCAGTAAATTGCAAAAAGTGATAAATGTGGTAATATGAACAATTTTCAGTAATGGAGAGGTGAAGAAAAGAGAAAAGTATGCAAGGAAAGAAAAAAGAGAGAGAAAGCAAGGAAGAAGGAAAGGAGAAAGGAAGAAAACAGGGAAAAAGGGAAAAAGAGGAGAAATCTCTGCACAAAAGTTTTGAGAAAACCTAATCTGAGAGTGAAATAAGAAGTAGGGCTAAATATCCCTAAGAATTAGGGCCTAGAAGAGCTAGGTTCATGTACTTAAAGTAATCCTGCCAACATCTGTCATATACAATGAGTTGGTTATGAGTAACATGAGATAATCGGTCTAGAGAGGCATACTGAGAGGCTTTGAAGAACATCTGAAAGAGAAGGCACCAGAGTTGATTTCCGTTTCATAAGAATCAGACGTTTGACCAGAAGAGAAAGTATGTTTAGCCATCTAAAATGTGCATGTGAGAGGAGAGAACTACTGGGGATAAGGATGCCTAGAAGGAATATCTTGGGATCAAAAGGTAGTTTTGTCCTGTTACTCTGGAGGTAAAGTAAACAGACTTTATGCCAGAGCTTATTAATGGGCATACAAGACCACAAGATATGAAGTAGATCCCACTGGTCCAAACTGCAGTGCCAGCAATTATTATTATTTTATAGGCCCATTCGTGAAACACAGAGGGGGGTTATACCAAGATGTAGGATTTTAGTTTGTATTAAAGAACTACGGGCATCTTTAAAGGTATTATGTGCAATACGCCAAAAATTACTCCATTATGCATCTGAAATATTGTAGTTAAGAAGAGTACTCCATTTATTTTTGGCCTGTATAGACTGATCAGGTAGATTGTCAATAATGTCTTTGTAAATGGAGCTATTTCATTTTTTTGATAAATTAGTTCAGTGCGAGATGTATGGGTTTAGAAGAGTATGCCTATACACTAAATTAGAGAGAGAGTTGTAAGCTGCCCGAATTTATAAAAACTTCCAGAAGTCCTGTTTAGGAAGTTTCCATGTGACCTGCAAGTGTGAGAATGATCTAAGAGTGAGCGAATTCTGGTCCAAGATATCTCAGAGAAAGAAAATGCTTTTGTTCCTCCATGTACGACAGAAAATTGGGTGATCTTCTAGAGTGAGCAGTGGATTGCCCCATAAGTGGGCATAAAACCAGGGTGTTGGACTGGATTTCAGAAATTTGTGGGTTAATGTTCAATAAAGAAAAAGGATGATATAATCAGGTGAGATTTTAGTTTAGAGGAAATGGAATTAAATATGAAGGAAGTGTGAACCTCCCGACACAATACAGATTCCATGCAACCCATAGTGGTGAGTGAGGGAGGAGTTTTTAAAACCATTTAATGGTTTGGGCCATTCAAAGCCCAGAGGTAGCCTTTGAACCAGGGAGTCCAATCTCCTTTTTTCCAATGGGATCAAGTTTGTTGTGGTTAAACTCAGTGGTTTCCCATCCCAGATAAAGTTACCTATTAATTTATCAATTTTAGAAAAAAAGGAGGCTGGTAAGACTAAAGGAATATTGGCAAACAGGTAAAGAATCTTGGGAGAAATGGATATCTCAATGGCTGCAATTTTCCCCATGAAAGAGAGATTAAGAAGCTTCCATCTGTCCAGAGTTGTTTTGATGTTATCAAATAAGGGGTTAAAGTAAATGTCCCATATCTTCCCTAAGTTACTAGTAATTTTGATTCCTAGATATGTTATACCCTGTGGTGACCAGTTGAATCCAAGAGGTATGTACATAAAGGCTTTACAGTGGTCGCTAGAGTAGTTTGTGATTTGCCATAATTCAAAGCAAGGCCAGAAATTTTAGTAAAATTATTAAAGCAAATCAACCAACAGGGCTCAGCCTCATTCAGGTTTTCGAGTAAGATTAAGAGGCCATCCACGTAGGAGAGAGAAACATATCTTGAATTGCTCACAGGTATGCCCATAATGCCAGAAGATTGATGTAAAGAAGCAGTCAGGGGTTCCATGGCTAAAACAAACAGGAAGGTGACAGGGGACAGCTCTTGTCTAGTTCCCCTTGCTAGATGAAAGTAAGAGGAAAGGGTGGAATTAGTAAGTACTTTAGCAACAGGGAGTTATATAATAGCTTGATCCAGGAGCAAAAGGCATGAGAAAGACTGAAATAAGATAAAACTTGATGAAGGTAGTCCCAGTTTAGGAATCAAAGGCCTTCTCAAAATCAATAGCTATGGCTGCAGCCGGTATCTTGAGGATTTGGTTTGTGAATTAAATTAAATAAGGAACGAGGTGATCAGAACCAGATCTGTGTTTAATAAAATCAGCTTGCGAGCAATGAGTTAGCTTGGGAATCAAGGATTCAAGTTGAGAAGTTAGTAGTTTAGCAAATATCTTCTCATCTGTGTTTAATAAAGAGATGGGCCTGTAACTTGTGGGACAAGTAGGGTCTTTTTCTTTCTTAAGGATTAGGGTTATGATTGCTTCGGTGCAAGATGGGGGAAGCTTGCCAATATTGAAAGCTTCTTGATAAACATTAAGAAGAAGGGCACATAAGGTGTCTGAAAACATTTTATAGAAATTGACAGGGAATCCGTCACCCCCAGGAGATTTGTCAGATTTCAAGGAAGGCAAAGCTTTCTGGATTTCCTGAAGGAAGGAGGGTTCATCTAAAGAATTTGTTTCAAGAGTAGAAAGATGAGGAAGATATAATGATTTAAGGAACTGTTGAATTTGCAAAAGTGGATGGAGGATTTGTGTTAGGGTATAGTTTTTGATAAAAGGTTTTCATGATATGGTTTGTAGAGGGGCTGTCAGAGTGAATCTTGCCCTGTTCATCTTTTAGGCTTAGGATGTGTCATTCCATTTGTTGTGCTTTGAGCTGGTAAGAGAGGAGTTTCCCATTTTTATTGCCGTGTTCCCAAAACTTATATTTAAGTTTAAACAAGGCCAGTTTGGTTTTACAATAAATTAATTCATTAATTTTAACTCTAAGTTGAAGAATTTCAAGTTGAAGTTGAGAATCAGGCTAGTGCTTATTAGAAGAAAAGTATAAATTTTCTTTAGCCTTAAGAGATTTTTCCAAGTCAGCCAGCTGTTGTTCCCTTACTCTTTTACTATGTTCAGCATAACTGATAATTTTCCTCGAATCGAAGCTGTAAGAGCTCTATACAGAAGACATAGAAGATTCAGTTGGGGTATTGTGAAAGAGAAAGTCCTGAATTTGTGCCTTGATCATGGGTAAGAAATTGGGATCCTTGAGAAGGAGAGGGTCCAGCCACCAGTAAGATGATTTAGGAGCTAATGGGCCCTACAAAAGTTACAATTTGACAGGGAATGGTCCGAGATTATGATGAATCAAAAATGTTTTCCATTATAACAGGAAAGGCTAACCAGTAGTCAGTTCTACTGTATGTCTTATGTAGAGAGGAGTAAAAAGTAAACTCTCAATCATGGGGGTGAAGGAGGCACCATACATCAGCTAATCCAACATCTTGCATTATTAATGAAAGGGCTTTAACACTTCTAGGGTGGGCCTCTGTAGTGGGGCTACTTCTGTCAATGCTGGCTTCTAAAACAAAGTTAAGATCCCCTCCAAGAATAACTGGTGTATTATCAGTGTTAAAGGATAGAATCTGTTGAGATAAATTATGAAAAACTCCAGGGAATTGGAGTTGGGTGCATAGACATTAACAAGCAGAAGAGGACCAGAGTTAGTATTCAGTTTGACCATCACCCATTTGCCGTCAGTATTAGAAACAGAGTTTACAAGGGACCATTTGAGACTGTTATGAATAAGAATGTCAATTCTTTTTTTTTTGAGGTATAAGATGATTCATAGATCTGACTGACCCAATCTTTTTTAAGTCCATGAACATCCTCCAATAATTTTGTTTCTTGAAGGAAAGCAATTTGTATTTTATGTTTTTTGAGATGTGAAAGAATTTGCTTCCGCTTACAAGGAGAATTAAGTCCCTTCACATTCCATGTATATAAAAGTATGTCACTCATATTATTAGTGTTAAAGAAAGGGAATAATCACTGGAGTGTGAAGGGACAAATAAATGAGGCAGAGGATGATTAGAATACAATATAGAGAGCTTACGTATATGCAGAGAGTGGCAGGAACATTCAAGTCAAAAAAAGTGAGATGTATGATACATGAGTAGCACAGATATCTTATTAAAGATAGAATAGAGATGGGGAAGGAGAAAAGTCATTAATAACAACAACAATGCTAGTAAGCTAAATAACAAAGAAAACATTTTATGGGTGTGAGGAGATATGAGTCAGCCAACTGGCTAAGAGGCTGTCTCACCACACTCTGGGGCGTCAATGTAGAGAGGAGACTAGGGAGGATTGGTTATAAATATCATCCCAAACCTAAGTCTGATCCCAGTAATATAATATAATAATGTAAGTATTCCTGATAAGCTAAACTGAAAGTGAATAATACCAAGAAAGGCAGGGGACTGTAATAACCTCAGCTTAATTTTAAGCTAACAGGACAAGGTATAAGGATAAAGCTAAATACCAGAACATATTTATAAATATTAGTAGTAATAGTACAAGATATACCAACTCGAAATAACAGTAAATTAAAGAACCATATACGAGATGCCAGTACAGCCTAGACATAGAGCAAGGAATTCAGGGAGCCAGGTGGAATGCAAATGAACAAATATAAAAGGAAAAGTAGATCATTACCACATTAGAGTGACTCTGAGTATACTTTGCAGTGCAACAGAGTAAGTACATAATAAATACAATATAGAGGGGGAAGAAGAAAGGGGAGGTCAATTTAAGCCCTTACGCCCTGAGCCAAATGCAAATCAGGATTATGTAGAGAGGTATAGGCTTCGGTTTAACTGTAGACAGAAGAGATGGTCATAGTAAAGATCAGCTCTGATTACTTGAAAATCACCTAAATAGGTGTCATATGGGGTGACTAGGTCTAGAAGACTAGGCCCAGTGAGCCCCAAAACAGGAGGGACCACACAGCAGTGGATTTCTAGGTTTAAGGAACTAGGACAGTTGTGTGAGGGGGAAGGAAGATCAGTAACTTTTTCGGAGATACTTCCAGTGCCCAAGGCAAGCACAACAAGAAAGCTGAGAATGGAGGAATTTAACAGGTGGCTAAGAACCTGGTGTTGTGCTAAAGGGTATGGGCTGTTGGGGGGGTGGGGATGGACCTGGGAGGACAGTAATCTCTATGCCAAGGACAGACTACACTTGAGTGAGGAGGGAAAGAAAGTGTTGAAACAGAGGATGGAGGAGTACATAGAGGAAGTAGGGAATTTAAACTAGGAGCGAGGGGCAGCAATTAGGCAAGAGACCACAGGTTGGGAAACCATATGAGCTTACCCCCCATAACAGTGACAAAGGACAAATGGCAAGTACTATTGGTGATGGTAGTAAAGGAGGGCAGGATGGGGGGGAAGGGTGGAAGGTGGTTACCCTTAATGCTAGGAGCCTTGGGAGGAAAACTGCAGAATTACAGGTGTTCATGGCAGAGGGAGAGGTGGACATTGCAGCCGTCACAGAACCGTGGGCCACCCAATACAATGACTGGGACCTGTCTGTACCAGGGTACAGGTTATTTCTGAGGGACAGGGTGATTTGAGAAAGGAGGGGTGGCTCTCATATGTGAAGGAAGGACTGAAGTGTGTAAGGGAGGAAGGGAGGAGGATAGTACAGAGTCACTTTGGATGAATCTAGGATTCCAAGAATAGATTTTAGAATGGGAATGGTGTACAGGCTGCCATCTCAGATGGAGGAGTTAGACAGGGAACTAGCAGAACAGATCAGGAGGACCTCGTGAGAAGGATAGTGTGGTGATTGTGGGGGACTTCAACATGCCAGAGTAGACTGAGTACCCCAACAACCAGGAACAGAAGGGAGCAGGTACTGCTGGATGCCTTCCAGGACAGCTTCCAGCTGCAAATGGTCAGTGAACCAACCAGGTTAGGGAATACCCTGGACCTTGTGCTGGCAAATGGAGACTTTGTGAGAGAACTTACAGTGGAGGAACCGCTGTCGGGGAGTGACCACCACTTAGTATGGCTCACATTGCATATGGGCAAGGAAGGAGTGGAATCTGGCACAAGAGTGCTGGACTTCGGGAGGGCCGACTTTGGGAGGATGGGGGAAGTGGTAAAAGGGTACCTGGCCAGAATTCAATCTAGTATGGACACTAACCAGAGGTGGGCGCTCATAAAGCTGGGGATAGTGGAGGCAATAAAAACCTACTGCAAGGCCCAGAGCAAGAAGGCTAGGGCTAAGAAACCAAGCTGGTTGAGCAAGGAGGTCATGGAAAAGGTAAAGAGGAAAAGAGCTTGCCTTTAGGAAGTGCAAGAAAACAGGGAGAAGTACTTGACGGAATCGAAGGAGGTGACAAGGGTCAAGGGGAGCCAAGGCATCTACAGAACTCAGGCTAGCACAAGGCATTAAGAAGGGGAGAAGGATCTTTAGGCATACTGGAGAAAAGGAGCTGTAAGGACCACATAGTAAGGATTAGGAAGGAGGGAGGGTAGGGTGGAAGTAGGGTGAATAAGGCAGAAGAACTAAATGAGTACTTCTGCTCAGTATTTACTAAAAGAAGAGGGGGTGACTCAAGGGGAAGAAATGGCAGAAACAGGGGAGGGGGAACCATGGAGGGCAGAGTTTGGGAGGGTTTGAAGGCACTGAGGTGGATAAGCGCCAGGCCCAGATGGCATCCACCCCAGGGTACTGAAGGAGCTGGCAGAGGCCCTGCAGAACCTTTGGCAGACCCATTAATGCCCTCACTACATTCAGGGTGTGTACCTCAGGACCGAGGAGGGCTCATGTGGTGCCTCTCCACAAGAGTGGCCCCAAGGATGAACTGGGAAACTACTGACCAATGAGCCTCACATCCATCGTGGGTAAGCTAATGGAGACTATCCTAAGGAAAGCTGGTAGGCCCTCCTAGAGGCCAAAGGACTACAGGACAGTGGGACAATATGGTTTCATACAGGGCAGATCCTGCCAAACCAACCTGGTGGAGTTCTATGACTGGGTAACTAGGCAACTGGACAGGGCCATGCAGTGGATTTGTTTTATTTTTATTTTATTGAAATCTAGGATTACAAATACCTTGAGCAGGAAATGCTCATTTACAAAGGTTCCACGTCAAGGAATGGGGGTATACATACATACAAAGGTCAACATAAATAATACTCTATTTACACAATAAAAAGAAGTAAGAGACTGAGGCTTAAGAAATTCCAATAATTCAAAATGTGCCAAATGTTAGATAGTATGACATACCAGCCAAGGGCAATCTTAGAAATAAGCACTGCAGGTGACAGGGAAGGGGGTATGCAGGCAGGAAGGCTATTGTCAGAGGACAGAGGGTGAGAGTAAGAGCTCTAAAGGGAGGGAGGGAGGGATAAAAGTCAGAAAATGCCTGGGGGGGGAGGAAAGGGAGAGGGGGCAAGGGGTAGGCAGGTAGAAGGGGGCAAGGCGGGGAGAGGTAGCTGTCGAGACTGAAGTGGAGGGCAGTGAGCAGTGGGCCCCTGATTAGCCGAGGCAGTCACAATGACTAGTTGAAATGAGATGAAGTTGGAGTTGTCTCTTAAAAGACCCAAGAGCAGCAGCAGTAAGAGTTTCTTTGTTGAGAGTATTGTACCACTGTGGTGCTCTGTGGGCAAAGGCCCTCTGGCCCATGGTAGTCTGACATCAGGGGACAAGGAAGGTTAGTTGTTGTGAACTTCTAGTTTTCTGGGTGCTGTGGTGGTCAATGAGGAGCTTTTCAATGTCCGGGGGCATGACCCAGAAGAGGACTTTTGGCTAAGAGGCAGGTTTGATACTGTCCGGCTGATGAGAGGAAGCCATCCTGCCTGGAGTGTACAGGTTACAAGTGTGTGTAAGTTGGTCAGCCCCAGTTAGCAGCCTGCATGCTTTGCTGAGTGCAACTGTAATTCTGGCGAGGGCAGAGGCGAGGCAGAGCCATAAATTGCTAGCCCATAATCGATGATGGAGGTGACAGAGCTGTTGATAGCCAACCGGAGAGTGTCAGGAGTCATGCAGTGTTTGTGCCTGTAGAGCAGGCCTATACAGATGTTGGTGGCTTTGGTGACAAAATCTATGTGCTGATGGTAGGAGAGTGAGCTGTCCAATGTGACATCTAGGTATTTAAAATCAGGAATGTGTTCAAGTAAGATCCCTGTTTGGTTTAGGATGGTGAGGTCACAGGATTTGTACTTGCTCCTGGCATTGTAGACGGTCATAACCTTTGTTTTGCTGTAGTTCATGACCAGTTTGTGTGCTCGGAACCATTCTCTCATGCCATGAATTCAAGCTGTAATTGTTTCTCGGAGCTCTGCATTTGGTGGTTGCTGAACATGACTGTGCCATCAGCATAGAGCAGTAATTTCTGTGGCAGACACTGGGAAGGTTGTTGAGGAAGAGGCTGAAGAGTAGTGGCCCCAGGATGGACCCCTGTGGGACCCCTGAAAGGACAGGCTTTTCTTCCGGTGTGACACCAGCAATCCTAACCCGCTGGACCCTCTTCTCAAGGTAGCTTGAAAACCAGAGCAGCACTTCATTGGAGAGCCCAATGTTTGATAATTGCTTGAGTAGGAGTGGGTGGTTCACAGTATCAAAGGCTTTTGTAAGGTCGATGAATACTGCCCCTACACAGTTTCCTTGATCGAGCGTGGTATGGATGAAGCCAGTGATTTCTAATAGTGCAGTGGTGGTACTGTGCCCTTTTCAGAAACCATGTTGCTCAGGACACTGGATGTCATATTTTTCCAGGTACTTGACTAGTTTTGTCTGAGGCGATGCGCTTCAGGGCCTTAGACAATGGAGGGAGGATGGAGATAGGTCTGTAGTTGGAGTGCAGTGACTTGTCTCCACTTTTGTCTATTGGTGTGATGGTCGCCTGTTTCCAGTGAGATGAGAACTGGGACATCATTAGTGATAGGTTGAGGACCTTTGTCAGTGGTTCAAGGACTTCTTCAAGGACAAGTGCTAACAACTTCAGGTCAAGGGAGTCACCGCTGTAGCCTTCATTGTGAATGGCCTTCTGAATATAGGTTCTGGCTTCATGCACTGGGATCTCCTTGAAGTAGAATTGTGGGGCAGGGTATAGGAGAGGAGTAGTTGCAGGAGGGTTACTACCAGATGGGGTATCAAAGAAATTAGAAGGGAGGACACTATCCAAGTTGGAGAATGCATTGTTAAAGGTGTTGGTGATTGTGTACAGGTCAGATGTTGGTGTTCCATTTATGTTGAGCATGGTGGGTGGTGACTTAGGTTCCTTGCCTGTAAGGTCTTTCAAGCTACTCCAAAATTTTTTTCCATCACCCCAGGAGTTGGAGAGAGCTTCCTTGAAGTATTTGCATTTGGCACTCCTAACTGTCCGCATGCACTCATTTCTGGCAGCTTTACATTTATGAATATCCCCAGGTTTGGATGTTGCATGGGCACAGTGCCAGAGATGATCCCTATGTTTGAGTAAAGTGATTAGATCGGGGGTCATCCAAGAGTTAGCTCTGCCCCTGACCTTCAGCTTTTTGAGAGGTGCAAAGATATGGTAGGCCACAGTGAAGTGGATGATGAAAAGGTCTAAGGCTTGGTTTACATCAATGGCAGAGTCAATTGGTGTCCAGTCCAGATGGCTTAGGTGTATCTTTAGTAGCTCAAGGTACCCCTGCCTTAACACTCTGGTGTGGATTATTTTAGAAGGGGCTTAATGAATTTGTTTGTCCAGGTACATGTGACCGGTGAGTGGTCACTGATCCCATCAGGGAGCACTGAGACTTTTGAGATTCATTCAGGGTGATTAGTAAGGATCCAGTCCAGAAGTATGTGCTACCCTGTCCTATAGTTGCATCTGGTGGGGGTGGTAACAAGCTGGGTGAGGTTCTGTGATGTGACAGCATCCTTGTAGTTTCTGGCCTCCGGCGATAGCCGATTTATGTTGAAGTCACCTAGTACTATGAGTTCAGAGTTATGGTGTAATCCCTGTAGGCTTTCCAATATGCTCATAAATCCATTGGGCTGATCTTTAGGGATAGGTACACAGAGGCAATGGTGAGCTCTTGTTGTGCACCCAGAGTAGAACTTTAATAGCGAGAACCTGTGAGGGTGGTTTAGGTTGAGAACGGAAGACTTGACCCAGATAGAATTCCTCAGGTAGATGGCACAGCCCCCACCTCCTTTGGAAACCCTGTCCTACCTGAATATAGAGTATCCAGGGATGGTGACTGCAGCATCTGGTATCTTGGGGTTAAGCCACGTTTCAACAACGGAGAGTATATCAGGGCTATGTTGCTGGACCCAGGTTTGCAAGATGTCAAGTTTGTTAAGGAGGCTGCAGACATTGATTGAGGCTAATGTGAGGAACCCCTCCCACCTTTTTGTGGCATGGGGTGCTAGGCCGGTAGGCCCTGGGTTAGGATGAACATTTCCAGATATCAGAAGTAGCATAAGTAGTATCCTAAGAAGGTACGCTTTAATCATTTTGCAGACTAGTTTTGTTGTAGGGCATCTAGTCCTCTTGGCCTTGCTGGTCTGCATTTGCCCGTGATATTGCAGAGTACAATATGTAAAGCCATGTTCTCAGAGGTGCCATGTGATGAAAAGTAATCAAATCCACAGGAGATGGTGAACTACTGGGGACCAGAAAACTGTTATTGTAGCTCAAAGACCCAGAATGTGATAAATTCCTGAAGGGGTTAAATTCTGAAGATGATGAACACTGGCCAGATGCATATGCAGGATGTAAAATCCTTTGTTAATATCTTCCTTTTGTTCTCCAAAATGGTTCTGAATAGACCTCAAAGACAGGTACACATCCTTTAAGAACAAGTCAGACAGAAATGTGGATTCAATGCAGCACTCCACAACTCAGTGCTTGTATAACAGATTTACCGACCTTACTTTTGGCTTTGATGGCTTCCCAAAAAGTTGATTTATGATGAGAATGCCAATACCTGGTGGTGATGTTTTGCAGTTTCTTAGTCCAGGAAATGTTCATAGATGTTATGTCCAAGAATGGTCCAGTTTCTCCAAGCAGAAACACATGAAAATCCTCAAAAACTAAACTACTGACAGAGACAAACACAAACAGCCAGCCACAGGCTCTAGAGGAAATTTTCAGATGTTCTGTATCTGGGCTTCAGTAAGGCATTCGACTCGTGCCACATGGAAGGCTGGGAAGTAGTTAGTAGGCACAGGGCAGGTGCAAAGCTAGTGAGATGGGTAGGAACTGGCCCTCAGGGAAGGCAACAGAGGGTGGTGGTGGGGTGGGGAGCTCTCACACTGAAGGGTAGTAACAAGCAGTGTTCCACAGGGCTCGGTGTTGGGACCAGTGTTGTTTGGGATATCCATTGCAGACATATCATTGGACATCAAGAGCAAGATCAATCTGTTTGCTGATGATACCAAGGTAGGAGCAGTGGTGGATGACCTAGGGGGATGGCAGGAGTTGCAGGATGATCTGACAAAGCTTGAACCTGGTCAGACACCTGGCTACTGGGGTTTAATGCCAAGAAGTGCAAGGTGCTGCATTTTTGGATGAAGAACCCAAGGAGGAGTTACCAGCTGGGGGACTGCAGCTAGCCCAGACAGAGGAGGAGAAAGGTCTGGGGGTACTTATTACATGGTCAATGAACACCTCGGCCCAATGTAGGAAGGCAGCTGCAAAGGCCAACAAAATGCTGGGCTGTATTGCAAGGGGTATATCCTCGAGGAGGGAGAAGGTGATTCTGCCACTGTATAGGTCATTAGTTAGACTGGTGCCCGTATCTGAAGAGGGACATTAAGTTACTGGAGGGGTGCAGCACAGGGCGATTAAGATGATCAAGTGGCTGGGGACTTATCATATGAGAGGAGGCTGAGGAGTTGAAATGTACTCACTGGAGGAGAGGAGGGACAGGTGGGACATGATTGAAACCTTTAAGTACATGAAAGGAATAAACAAGACAGGTACAGAGGGGCTGTTCAAAGTAAGGGAGGGGAGGGACACCAGGGGCCATGATATGAGACTGGAGGGAGGGAAGTTCAGGAGGGAGATGAGGAGACACTTTTTTACAGAGAGGGTGGTGGCTGAGTGGAATGCATTACCTGCAGAAGTGGTATCCAGTAAAACAGTGGACTGCTTCAAAAGGGGATGGGACAGGACAAGGGGGAGTGTCAATGAAGGGGAAGGGTGGAAGGGAAAGGCAGCTGCAGAATAAAGGGTGCTAGCTGCACATTCGAGCAGACTTGATAGACCTCTAGGCCTTTATCTGCTGGCAAATTTCGTATGTTCATAGATCTGTAGGCTTTGAGTAAAAGAAGGAGCATAAGGAAAATGTAGATTGACAATCCTTTGCAACAGTACACCAAACATAGCCCACCCTTTGAGTGCTAATGATAGTTCCATATTGTAAACAGGAGGTAGTAAGAATAATGGAGCATAGGAAGAAGATAGATTAAATGTAGCTGCCAATAATACTTAAGAACCTGTCATCAAGAGAAGGAAGGGTAAGTTGACTTGTAATATATAATAATTCACATACAAAACAAGCATTTGTCAATGCGAATGTTGATTACGTTGGTCTGTTGAGCTTGCTCAGGGCCCTCTGTCACTGGCTCAGTCTGTTTGTCTCGGTGCTGCAGGCTGCTCTTTGTACTGGGCTGCATTGGCATCTTGTTCCACTGAAGAAGAAATCGCAGCTGTCCCGACAGAGCTCCATTAAGGTGCTCACCCCCTCTCACTCGCTCATTCTGTTTCTCCTGGCGCTGCAGGCTGCCCTTTGTACTGGGCTCCTGCCTGTGTTGGTGGCTTTTTCTACCCAAAAAGAAATCCACAGCTGTCCTGACAGAGCTCTGTTGAGGTCGCTCACTCCCCATGTCTCCTTCTCTCATTCTGGTTCTCCTGGCACTGCAGGCTGCCCTTTTGTACTGGGCTCCTGCCTCTATTAGTGCCTTTTTCTGCCCACAAAGTAATCTGCAGCAGTCCTGACAAAGCTCCGTTGAGCTCACTAACTCCCCTTCTCTCACTCGTCATTCTGTTCTGCCGGCGCTACAGGCTGCCCTTTTCTATTGGGCTCCTGCCTGCATCGTTGCCTTCTTATGCCCACAAAGAAATTTGCAGCACTTACAATACAGCTTTGTTGAGCTCACTCACTCGCTCATTCTGGTTTTCCTGCCACTGCAGGCTGCCCTTTTGTACTGGGCCCCTGCATGCATTGCTGCCTTTTTCTGCCCACAAACAAATCTGCAGCAGTCCCAACAGAGCTCCGTTGAGCTCACTGACTCCCCCTCCCTCACTTGCTCGTTCTGTGTCTCCTGGTGCTTCAGGCTGCCCTTTTGTACTGGGCTCCTGCCTGCATTGGCAGCTTTTTCTGGCCAGAAAGAAATCTGAAGCAGTCCCAACACAGCTCCACTGAGCTTGCTCACTCCCCCTCTGTCACTCTCGCATTCCGTTTGTGCTGGCGCTGCAAGCTGGCCTTTTGTACTGGGCTCCTGTCTGCGTTGCCGCATTTTCTGCCCACAAAAAAATCTGCAGCAGTCACACTAGAGCTCCGTTGAGCTCGTTCACTTCTGCTCTGTCACTCACTCGTTCTGTTTCTCTTGGCGCTGCAGACTGCGCTTTTGTATGGGCTCCTGGCTGCGTTGCCACCTTTATCTGTCCACAAAGAAATCCACAGCTGTCCCGACAGAGCTCCGTGAGGTCGCCCAGTCTCCTCTCTCATTGCTCATTCTGTTTGTCCTGGCACTGTAAGCTGCCCTTTGTATGGGGCCCTGCCTGCATTGGTGCCTTTTTCTGCCCACAAAGAAATCCCAGCAGTCCTGATAGAGCTCTGTTGAGCTCACTAAGTCCCCTTGTGTCACTCGCTTGTACTGTTTGTCCCACCACTGCAGGCTGGCCTTTGTACTGGGCCCTGCATATGATAGCCTTTTCTTTCCACAAAGAAATCCGCAGCACTCCTGACAGCGCTTCAGTGAGTTCATTCACTCCCCTCCCTCACTCACTCTCTCATTCTGTTTCTCCTAGTGCTGCAGGCTGCCCTTTTGTACTGGGGTCTTGTGTTGGGGCCTTTGTCTGAACACAAAGAAATCTGCACCACTCCCGACAGAGCTCAGTTGAGCTCGGGCACTCCCCCCTCTCACTCGGTCGATCTTATTCTTTCCCAAACACTGATTTTCTAGAGTGACCGTGATACTGTCTGGCAGGAGTGCAAAAACATATTTTAGCCAGGATGTAAAAATGACAGCTGTAGTGTTCATAAGGAGTTGTGAAAAAATGTCACAGTTGAAAACGTGGCATGACAGTATTACAAATTTGCAAAGTTACAAGGGTGCGTGGAAACAGTTCAATGCATGCTTGTAACACAGTCATGTTATGGAGTTTCATCACCAAATTTTCAACATAGGGATGTTAGGACCTCTGCTCATAAACAGTGCCACTGTCAGTTTCTTAATCTGTCCCAAACACTGATTTCCCACAGTGACCACGTTATTCTGTGCTGGAACTGTGAAAACACATTTCAGTCAGGATGTGAAAAATGACAGTTATACTGCTTATAAGGAGATGTGAAAAAATGGCACTGTTGAAAATCTGGTGTGACAATATTACAAATCTGAGAAGTTACAAGGGTGCATGAAAAGTGCGTAACGCACACTTGCAACACAGTCAATTGATGGGTTATCATCACCAAATTTTCAACATAGGCATTTTAGGACCTCTGCTCATGAACAGTATCATTGTCATTTTCTTAATCTGTCCTGAACAGTGATTTCCCACAGCGACCGCTCTATTCTGTGCCGGAAGTGCGAAAACACATTTTGACCAGGATGGAAAAAATGACAGCTGTACTGTTCATAAGTAGGTCTGGGAAAATGGCAATGTTGAAAATCTGGAGTGAAAATATTATAAATTCATGAACTTACGAGCATGCGTGACAACTGCACAATGCATGCTCATAACACAGTCACTTTAGGGAGTATCGTTGCCAAAGTTTCAACATAGGCATTTTAGGACCTCTACTCATGAACAGTGTCACTGTCATTTTCTTAATCTGTCCTGAACACTGATTTCCCACAGCAACCGCGCTATTCTGCACCTGAAGTGTGAAAACACATTTCAGCCAGGATATGAACAATGACAGCTGTACTGCTGACAAGGAGGTGTGACAAAATGGCAATGTTGAAAATCTGGAATAAAAATATTGTAAATTCGGGAAGATACGAGCATACGTAGCAACTGCGCAATGCACACTCGTAAAACAGTCATTTTTTGGATTTTTCCACTAAATTTGCAACATAGGCTTTTTGACAGCCCACCTCATGAACCCTGGCACTGTCATTTCATTAATTGGCCCCAAAGGGTGATTCCACACAGTGACCGTGAAACCACCTTTTGGGGCAGATTAACGCCATGACAGTTCAAGAATTCATGAGGAGGGGTCCTAAAAACCCCATGTTGAAAAGTTGGTGAAAAAATTCCCCAAAATGCCTGAGATATGCACTAAAGTTGAAAAAACCCTAGTTATTACATTATACAGCTTACCGGCATTTCCTCAGTTCGCAGTCAGCTTTGAAGAGTGCAGACGTGTTCCCGTCCACCAAGATTGTCACCCAAGCTCTATAGGTAAGTATGGTGTGAGGGGGTGGGGAGGCAGAAGTGCAGTGGGCGGGTGTGGGTTGCAGGTGGGGGCAGGCGCCGAGGGACAGTTTCCTTTTTTCAGGGACCAAAAAGCAAAAGACATCACAGGACAGTTTTCCTCTTCACAGGGGCATCTGGCATGCTGGGATGGGCCCAGTGTGCCAGCAGAGGCCTGGTTTGGGGTCCAGCAGTAGCCGATGGGGATTGGGCACCCTGTTGGCAGGAACAAAAGGGTAATCATTATGCCAACAGGGATTGGGCACCCGCTGGCAGGAACAAAACTGGGGGTTCATTATGCTGACAGGGATTGGGCACCTCACAGCAGGAACAAAACAGGGGGTTCATTATGCCGACAGGGATTGGGCACCCCACTGGCAGGAGAAAACAGGGGGTTACAGAATGCCAACAGGGAGTCAGCAAGTAAACACGGTGGGGATGAGTTATATTGTTTGTGAACACAGCGGCAAGCCACCGCCATGTTCACAAACAATATCGGGTAAACACATCCCGCCTCTGCAATGACGGGTCACCCTCATTGCAGTGGATGGCTGAAGCTGCAATGACGAGGCGGTCCCTGATTGCAGTGGCTACTTTTTAGAAGGCTGTAGTGCTGGGCCATGGCATTGGGGCACGGGACAGTTTTTGCAGGCTGGGGTATTGGGCACAACAGTGCCATGCCTCCACAACCTGCTTGTGGAGAAAGTTAATGCAATATGTTTTGGAGCATGCGCGCACTCAACATAAAAAAGAAATGGTAATAATCAGTATGTATACCAATTGAAGATATGCAACTGAACAGCCAAAAGACTATAAACCTGATGCACTGCTAAACTGAGAGTAAAAGGCTAGATACAGAGAGCCTGTTTAGTGAGGTAATGTATAAGATCTAACACTAAAATAATGGGTTAGAAAAACATTGCTGATATACCAAAGTTCCCTTGAAGACCTTTAAGCTGCTTGTTTAAACACTGTAACAAAAAGTAAATTGATCATGCCGTGATGTACAGCCTTTGCTTTCTGCACCTGCTGGGAGCGAAAGCAACCAGGTAGCATAGACTGTAGAGCAGGTGGCTAGGCAGAAAAGTGTACTGGCACTCCCTTTAAGTATCCTGGAAGCAAAACCTACCAAGATATAGCAACTGTGACCATATTACTGATCATATAAGCTCATGACACCTTAGATTTATTAGCAGGATTGTGACTATTGATGTTCTTGCTTTTGGTCTTTGCCCTATGTTTCTTTTGGGCAGCTCTAAAGATTTGAGTGGGGAACTTACAACAACTTCTGCCCATGAAATATTGGCAGAAATACATCCCTGAGGTACAGGGCCCAAATTAGAGGGATGTTTGTCTGAAATTGCTGGGAAAGATCCTCCTATGAGGAGTTCATGTCATCCTCCAAGAGTGCAAACTTATTGCTCAAGGGAATAGAGTGGTTGATTTGAAGGTGAGAGGCTGCAGCTTGGGGTGTTTGGGGTGAAACCTCGCTAAGCAGCATGAAAGTCTTGAAGAATAATGTCCCAGCAGAAGCTTCTCTTTAGCCATGTTGATTGCCTTGGGGTCAACCAGTTGCAGCGTTGCTGCTTGGGGGCTGCGAGTTCTGCAACACTTTCCCCATGTTCTGTACTGCCATCCACCCTCCATGTGGATACCAAAGCTGTGTTCGGGTTGCCAATTGCTGCTGAATTTCCCAGGGTAAGATTGCAGATAGAGATTTCCAGATAGTTGGCTAAGGCATCAGTGGTTTCAAAATCCTTGAAGGAAGAGCCTGAGAAAGGCATAGTGTCATGGGGTAATGTAGAGCAAATTTAATGCTTCTTTGGTGAAGGATTTGTTTAAGTGGATTGTAGGCCTTCCTTCTGATGGTTCAATTCAATTCAATTCATGTTAAATCTTTTGAAAAGTCTCTGTAGATGGAAATATTAAACTCTTGCCACTGAGTATTTCCCATTTCTCTGGCTCATTTCAGTATTAATTGTGTGTGGGAATAGTTCAAGATGTGAGCAATGATAGGCCTTGGTCACTGGTCTGATGTCGGTCTGGGACCCAGAGTGCGGTGAGACCGCTCAATGATTAACGTTAGGTCAGGAGGCAGTTTAAGCGTTGCAGGCAGCACGTGTAATGAAAGCACAGTAGTGTCACCTAGTTCTACACCTTCAGGGAAACCAAAACATCGTAAATTGTTGCGACGATTACGATTTTCAATATTGTTAGTTTTGGCTTGTAGGGATTTAATAGTTCGATCTTGATTGCGGACAGTAGCCTGGAGGTCATGAATAGTAGTGGTGTTATAGGCCGTTGCTTTCTCATTAAATGCAATTTTCTGGCTAAAAGTTTCAAGAGTGGTCACATTCTGTTTGGTGGAGGTTTTTAGATCATTAATCTCAACCATCAGTTTAGAAAACTTTACTTCCACTCATAATGCTGAAGGATGAGGCCTAGTATGCTGCAGTACAGTGTAGAATAATTGAATATAAGTAGATGATGGATCAAAAATGACTTACAAACTGTGTCAGGCAGTAAGAGTACAGGATGGTCACAGGAGTTGGTACCAAAGAAAGGTCTGCTGAAGGCTGAAGGAGGTAAGATTGCAGTCATTCCTGCAGAGATGTTGAACTATGCTGCCATCTTCTGCCTGGTCAGGCCACGCCCCCATGATACACATTCTTGACACTGCATTGCTTTGGGACTGTTTTATTTTTTTACAGCACTGCAGGAGAATGGGGGAGGGTGGAGGGACTGGGAAGAAGAGGATTGCAGGGACACCTGATGGAGATTTCAAAGTCAGCACAACAGATTAACTGGAAACAGTGCCACCTGGTGCATTTAAACTGCCGAAAATAGAAATAAATTAATTGAGCACTGGCTTTCTGCAAACACATTGTTAAGACCCTGCTGACGCAGTAACGAGGCATACCTTGGTACCACCCCAGGTACTGCCACTATCGAGGTATACTGGGTTACCGATGAAATTTATCTATAACTTCCACTGTACATTCCATATAATGTGAAACTATTGCTCACTTTAGGTAAACTTTACTTTAAACCCTTTGTATGCCATGTATATTTATTTTTTGTAGTTCTATTTTGTGGGGCTTGTTTTTAACTTACAATTATGTCAATCTGAGTGGGTTTTGCTTTTCATGAACTGCACTCATAATTGGGCTATACAGTTCTATACTCCAGATGTTCTTATCTTACTCTGAAGGCATCTCTAAGTCATTTTAATTTATGTGCAGTACACTTCCTGCATGTTGTTATGCTCTAAGCACATCTGACCTTAAGGTCTTTTCAGTTGAAGCTGAAATGGTACTTTTCAGCTTCTCTGATGTGTCTTGTGTTATTTTTAAATGAGTATTTTAAACCAATGGGATTTTTTCTGCTTTTTTCTGCATGATTTGGGTGTTAAAAGTATGGATTTTCTAAATAACTGTCATTAAGCTTCTAAGGAAGGACTGGTTTGGTCTGAAAACAAAAGCACTTTATTTATTTTGTTACATCTATGTTGGTCCAATAAAAGGTATTAAATCATTTGCTTCTGGATCTGTTTTAAAAGCAATACGCTTGTTTTATTTAAATCACACCAATCAGACCAGGGCAACTGTTTCGTAGCTTTTACACCATTTCCTCAGGCCCACCGACAGTGTTGAAATCTTAAATGCAAACATGCAAACAATCATTTAATAGTCCTTCTTACACATAAATATTCCAGTGTCATACTGTATAATTCTCCACCCCCACACCGAAAACCATTACAGTGTACAACACTATATTTTTCTTAAACATCATTCTACCTTAAAACCACTAGTGTTCACTTATATTCATGTCCTTTTTTTAAGATATAAAAATATGTACCTAAACTGGTAAGTTTATTTCTAAACCATTTTTTCAGTTGTTATGAGTGACTACATATCTATTGTCTAATTAAAATGTTCTGACATTGGTCAAAAATTCAAAATCTTCTGTAATCCATCCAAAGTACTATCTGTAAGTCTCAAAACATACTGTATATGTATAAATACTTTATACATTTTATGTTCTTATCAAGTGTAATTCAAAATAAATATAAATACATTCATTTTGCCTTACTTAATTTTTTATAGTTCATTCTTGCACAATGCCTGTTACCGTCTTACAATCTAAAAATGCTAACTAAATAAAACCCATATCTTATTTTTCAAAAGGTTTTACTAGAGAAAGGCATTTCTGTTTCCTTTCATCTGTTATTCATTTTCATGCTGTGAGCTAATCGCCCTCATGAGATACTTTCTGTGAGAGAAAAACCTTAGTTAATTCTTTCTTTTATTTTGTCCTTTATTAGCATCACTATCTCTTCCTATAAACATTATATAAACATCCAGTAGACTCACCATGTTTGGTGCAACAAGTAGAGTGCTGCCATCTCAAGGCTTGCAGAGAGGCTGCACTCACTCACTTGTGTGGTTTAAAAACCACGGGATGGGGGGGGACTGACATCACACAGTAATGTCATCGCTAGTCCAGCTCCTGAGTGTTGCCTTCTTCCTCTGCTGATTGTAGAGAATAGCCCAGCTTCTATAGCTCAGAGGGTAGAGGTGGAAGTACAGTACCTCTGAGTACAGAATACAAGGGTGAGAAAGCAGTTTGCCCCCACCCTTGACCAAAATTGTAGATGAGTTATTTGACACTTATTTAACAAATATTTTTTTCTTTTTATATTGTGGTATTACTTTCCCTAAAAATATTTTTGTTGTTAATTTAATATATATTTAAATATATAAAAGTTATACTTAGCTAAAGACACTGTAAGACTCAGTATGTGGCAGGGTAACAGGGCGTACAAATATGTTCATGATTTCCTAAACCCTAACGCACATGAATCACAATAAAATAAAACCATAAGATTTTATTTTGACATAATTGTAAGCCATGCATTAATACATTCAGAATATAGTAACTGTATTAAGATCTCAATGCCACATCACCAAATATGTGAATTCTCAAACAGCATTATATGGAGATCAACACGTTTTGCAAAAGGTCATCTGCAGTTATTACCAATACAAACTCCAATCACAATTGTCATTCAGTCCAATATTTGGATTTAGACAGTTCATTTGAAAAATTAAAAACTTCTCTTTAATAACAGATCAACCCAGCTTGTTTTTCCACCTCAAAGTTCCTCCACCTTTTCTAGGCCCCACAATTGTAATGCAGTAGCCAAATGTCCCAACGAGTAGTACTGCTGTACCACTGAAGAATTTGGATCATGGTTTCTAATGTCACTCTTATGTTCACTGATTCAACTTTTCAAATCTTTTTTCATGTTCCCGACATAAAGTTTTTCACATGGACATTGCAAAATATATATCACATAGGCAGTTCTACATGTCAAATGCTGTTTGATTTTAAATTTCTATTTGTATAAGGATGTTTAAAACAATGTTTTTGCTGGTATTGCCACACTGAAAACAATAGTCACAGGGATAGCTACCATTCTTCAAGGGTCCTAGGAGTAGCTGCCTGGATTCTGCCTTGGGTACATAATGCGCTGTATGCACAAATGTGTCCCATAGTGTGGGGTTTTTCTTAGATGTCACTAATGACCATTCCCTAAATCTACTATTTTGCATTTCTCCTGCTTGTAACAGATGCCAGTTACTTGTTAAAATACATTTAGTGTCCCCACTAAGGTGGCTATAAGCATTTGAGAACACAATTCTATGCTCAGGATCTTCTTTCCTATTCCCATGTAACAGCCATTCCCTTGGTTTATTTATGATGTCACTGACTGCTTCTTGTACTTTGTCCAATCTGTATCTCCTGTGTATAAATTTTGCAGTCATATGTTCCACTTCTTTTGTACATTTTCTCTAATCATTGTTGTTTCTTTTAGCCCTAATAATCTGAGACTTAGGGATACTGTTCTTTTTTTATTTTAGTCTTTTTGGCCCTCTGCTGTGCCAGTTCTCTCGGTCCAGTCACAGACCCCTCGCTCCACCTCAGATCAACTGCCCTCCTCAAATCCCCCTGGCTTGCCCCCCAGGGCAGGGGCCGTGGTACTCGACTGACCCATGAAGCACCGTGGGCATTGGGATAGGTCAAGGAGTTGGCCTGAGGCCATAGAAGCAGGGGTGACATCATCTAGGTGTCATCAGGAGATGTTTTGTCCCCTTGGGGGTTGGGATGTACAATGATGGCCAGTGTCCACCCTGCCCCCTGACTCTAGCTGGTGTTGGTTGCTGCAGTACCTCCAGCCTCTGCAGGGGTCCGTTGTGCACCAGACACAATCCCCAGCCTCCCCCCAAAGAAGGAGATCAGTCCACGGAATGCTCCATCCTTCTCCCCCAGCTGGCTTTCCAGTAACCTGGATCCATTCCCGAACCTGGGTTGCTGACATCGCAAGTGGAAATCCAACTGCTGCACCGATGGGCTGGCCTAGGAATACTGTTCTTAAGTCTAGGGTCATGGAAGCTTTGGTAGTGTAAAAAAGTGTTTCTATCAGTTCCCTTCTGGAACAGTCTTGTCTCTAAACTGTTGTCCCTCACATATATTAATAAGTCCAAAAAAGAGACTTGTTCTTGATTAGCCTCCATGCAGAAAAGAAGGTCCTGGTTTCTACTATTCAAGTAGGTCTTAAATCTGTCAAGTTCTTCTTTTGTTCCCTCCCATAATAGTAACACGTCATCAATAAAGCATTTCTAGATTTTGATATGTTCATAAAATGGATTCATTACTGCATCAAAGATATACATCTGTTCAAAACTCCACATAAATAAATCTGCATATGAGGGAGCCATGGTGCTCCCCATAGCAGTTCCTTTGGTTCGCATGTAAAATGTGTCTTTAAATGAAAAATAGTTTTTTTCCCAAGACCATTTCAGCTAGACCCAATAAAAACTCTGTCTCTGGAAATTGCTCTTGTCACCCCCTAAGGTCCAGGTTCATTGCTGCAAGTCCCTCCTCATGTGTTATATTTGTGTATAAATCCTTTATGTCAAGAGATACCAGCCATATATCATGCATATCTAAGTTATTATTTTGATTATTGATCTCCTGTATGATTTGTATTACATGGCCAGTATCCTTGATGTATGTGCCCATTTTAGTGACCTCCTATGTACGTGGAAATCTACATACTTAGAGAGTGGTTCTAGAATGGAATCCACTCCCGAAACCATCGGCCTCCCTGGCGGTTTATTAATGTCCTTGTGAACTTTAGGCAGTACGTAAAATAATGGAACCCTTGTTTTTTTGTTAATCAGCTAGTCCATTTCTATTTGTGACCGCCACTCCATGTCTACACCTCATTCTAAATGATTCTTTATCTCTTCCATGATTTCTTTTGTCAGATCCTCTTTTAAGAGTGTACTCTCTGTCACCCAGCTGTCTCAGGCATTCGCCTCTATAATCGCCATATTTTCACAATACTATTCTCCCGCCTCTTATCTACAGGTTTCACTACTATCAATTTATCCTCTTCTAAGGCTTTTATAATTTCCCTTTCTTCCTTTGTTAAATTATTATATTATGGGGTAAGGGCGTTGTCTTTTGTTAAGTTCCTAATCTGTTGTGATACCACTTTAAAGAGGACAGGAAATTATTATTAATTGACAACAGTTTATAACATTCCCATTTACAAAAATGTTATCCAGAAGTCTAAATGATCCATATGTAACTGTACCTGAATAAAATGTGATGTGAAAAACTGTATTTTGCATTGTTTTGTTTTTATGGGCAGCATTCTTTTACAGTTCTCTTCAAGGAACCAGTGATGTGGAGTTTTACCTATGTCATGGTTTGAGCAAAGAACTCTAAGCATGGTTCTGATAGGATAATACTCTTCTTTAGCATTCTGTACACAAACCGTGACTTAGTAAAAACTCCAATTTACTGGTTCCATGAGGAGAACACTGCAGAATGTTGTCCATAAAAAAAAAAATCACATAAGTGTTTATTAAAGAGCAGTTAAATATGACTCATTTGGAGGCAACCTTCATTTTTCTTACTAGTAACATTACTGACTGCTGCCAATGAGCATAGATTCCTGTCCCATTTACAACACCCCTCCCTATTGGGGGTTAAAGTCTGATTTAATTCCCAAAGCTCTCTTTAATTCTTGTTTCCTAGAATTTGATTCTTCCTGTTTGTCCCAAAACCAGTCAGCTAGCCTAATTTTTCTATAACATTTTTGAAGATCTATTTCTAACTGGAACTTATCCAATGCTTTAGTAGGTGAAAAAGAGAGACCTTTACTTCAAACTTGCATCTCAATTCCTGTGAACTCTCTACCACTTAAACTGAACACAGCTATTTGTTCCTCTGGCTCCCTCTGCCTCCTCCTCTGCCTCTTCTTCCACCTCCTGCACCACCCCCTCCTCTCTGGTTTCCGTATGGTGCCATATATTGGTCCTCTCTTCGCCATCCCATCCTTTAAATTGTATCTCCTGTTTTCCCTTTTTTCCAGTATTTGTTGATTGGTTCTTATGTTTTGCTGCTCCTGTGGATATAATTCCTATTCTAAAAAGGATCCCTTTCCCCCTGCTATCTCCCTTGTCTAGAATATGAGTTAGTAACATAGCTATCCCACCATCCGAACCTGTTTGATAATCGTGTTGATGTTGTTGTCCTCCATATGGGCTAGGTTTTGCAAATCAACTGTTAACTATATTATCTTGATGGTCTATAATATCATCTTTAATTTTTTTAGTTTTTGTTGTTTGATATAATCTTCATACTCTGTTAGTTCCTTTTGATCTTTTCTAATGTTGAAATAAATTATTGATGTTGTACAAGTACACAGTTTTATACTCATCCTTCACTCCTGAATTTCAACTATAAGTCTATTTCTTTCTTCCATTATTGCTTCTATCAAAGCAAGCATGAAGTCTGTTGAACGCTTGTTGCAGATGCCTGTTCATTTTCATTAAGTTTCATTGTCATAAAACCAAAATTTGGTTCTATTGTTACCCTTAAACCTCTCAGTATCCTCTTAGTTTTAATATATCCCCAATGACAAAGCATGCCACTCTAATCTAATATCTTTTGTTCTAAGTGGTGAATTATATTCAGCAGTGTGTTCTCACTAGTTGTTTCAGACCATGTCTTGTCCTGACCTAGCAGGCTAAGCACTTTCTCTTGTTCTTCTGGTGTAAAATGGTATGTTCCGAATGTTCCTTCTGCTACTTGAACTCTTGAAAAGGTGTCTGATCACTGCTGGATGTTCCGGCACCTTGAACTGCATTCATGATTGACTATAAGTTAAAGTGAATGTATTAAATAAATTCTATTAATATGGTATTAGATGCAAGGGGGGTGAAGGCAGAGCCAACAGCAAGAAGGACTAGAGAGGAGAGCCAGGAGGGCTAATCAATATGTGTGAACAAAATACAGCTGACAATGATGTAACTATACCCCTATAGTTGATAAAAAGGCCACTGAACCTGTGTGAAGCTAACACCTCAAAATGCAAATCTATCTAAGATGGTTCAGGTTGCCCAAGGGTGGCACATCTCACAACAGATATCTGGAAAAGCTGCCAGCCTGAACCCTTCATGTCTGTCATGCATTGGGCATGTTTCAATAATTCACATGGGCTTGAAGACAGTGAAGCATCACAATTTACATTTCTAAGAATGTTGTATTTTCCATCTGAACATACCTCATACAACATCAATGAAGCACTCCAAAACCAATACAGCAATGGCTCACTTCACAGGACTGTCAGTTAGCTTCATAGTTACAGATAATGGATCCAAGATAAGGAAGGCCTTGAAAGAGGGGGGCTTTGTTCACATCTGCTGCTTTACACATTGCTTAAACTTACTAGTTCATGGTTTTCTTGATGATGAAAGAGAGATTCAGGCTTTCTTCAGCACTGCTAAAAGAATATGCACTCCTTTCAGTCACTCAAGCAAAGTCTGTCACTTGTTTGAAAAAATACAGCAGAAGCACAGTTTATCTTTCCACAGACTGACTCAAGACATTTCTACTAGATTGAATTCGACCTTTTATATGTTCCAAAGGCCGCTGGAATAAAAGGAAGCTGTCAGGCAATACACCTCGGAAAATAAAATTGGTGATGCAGATGTCTATATTACTCCACCACAATGGGCCATGCTGGAGTTCAAAGTTTCCTGCTCCAGGGGGAACAAGAGCGGGATTGGAAGACTGTTTGGAGTCACATGTATAAATATGTTAGGCAGGATAGATTAAGGGTGATGCAGTTTTATTTTTTGAACAATTTATTTTGGACCCCTTCCAAGCTATATAAAGTTGGTAGCAGACCTGACCAAAATTGCTTCAGGTGCCGTCAGGCAGTTGGAGATTTGTATCACATTTTTGGGAGTGTCCACTGATAAAGCGGTTGTGGGTGCAGATTAAACAAAAGGCAGACCCATTGCTGGGTATTGATCAATATTTTACTCCTGATATATGCTTGATAGGAGATTATTCTGGAATCACATTCAAGGAGCGTAGATTCTACATGGCTCTGATTTCTGGCTCGCTTAAAAAGATAGTCTTGCGACATTGGCTGACAGATTCTCCAATCACGTACGCGGAATGGTTACAGGAGATGTTGTTTAATTTAAATATGGAAAAAATAGGTGCGGGTAGGGACAATCGACTTCATATATATGAAAAGATTTGGAGTCATTTTCAAGAGTTATACCTTCCCCAGGGGTAGTCAGAATTAGTTTGGAAATATTAGAAATGAATGGGGTGAGCGGATCTTCCTGAGGGGTGGTAGTATAGTAAGGGTTGGATGGGTTGGGGGGAGGAAAGAGGTCTTTTTGGGGGTTGGGGAGGAATTTGGGAATTTGATTCAATTTAGGTCAATTGTTATGAAAGTACAAAATGTTCTTGTTACTATGTACTGTGTCTCTGATAAGTGTTTTGTTTTAATAAAATTTAAATTTTAACAAAAAAAAGTTTCCTGCTCCAGCCATTTGAGGAAATCACTAGGGAGGTTAGTGCAAACAAAGCACCTCTCAGCCAGGTGATACCCCTAATAAAAATGTTAAAATTCAGATTTAATCTGGTTAGGGAAAAGTTAAAGATGCAAGACAGTTCAATGACTACCAGGCTGCCAGTGCTACTGCTGACACTGCAGGTTGCCCCCAGAATACAACAAGATCTAACGAGATATAAGATCAAAAAGTTGAAGAAGATGACAAACTATGTAAAATACTTCATTCTAAGTACTACATTAAAGCAACACTCTTGGACCACGATACTAATTGAAGGAACTATTGAGTGATGATGATGACACTGTATCAAGATAAACAAGAAATAATTGACAAGGTGCATGCTGTCATGGAACAGAGCACAACAGCAGCATCACATTCAGAATCTTTTTCACGACACAGCACAGCATCAGGTGGCCCATCCTCTACTGTTGCAGCATTTTCTCCCTCTTCTGCCTCAGCCACTGCAGTCGAATCTTCTTCTTCACCACCAGCCAAGCATAACACTGTCCCACAATCACTTGGTTCAGTTTCATGTCTCTGGAGTCACTTAGACAATGTAATTGTAACATCTTCTTCATCTGCCTCTTGTAACACAGCCTCAGCACAGACCGTTGTTGACATGTACCTGGCGAGCCCAATATCAGCTGGAATGCTGATCCTTTGCAATATTGGAAATCCAAACAAAATACGTGGCCTGCTTTAGTAAACATTGCAATGAAGTACAAATTGCCCTCCGATTAGCCGCCTGTTCAGAATGATTGTTTAGTTCAGCTGGTAATGTCATTACTGAAACAAGATCCTGTTTGACACCAGAAAATGCTGAGCACTCACATTTCTCAAAGTCAACATTCCTCACTTTAATTTAAAATATTATACCTGAATAAAACACACACTGACTGCTCTGAGCAGGCCCTATCCACAAAGCACTTTCATGAATTTGTACCTGTGGTGAAAATCTTTTGTGAATAGGATCTACTACATGAGGTAGTAATTAATTGCAACAAGTCAGGTCAGGATGGACTAGGCCAGGACACTATTACTTGAATGATCACAAGAGCAGCACAGAATAGAAAACAACAATAACATCAGTGGATTCAGAGTTCAAATATAGCAAGCAACTGCATTTCATGTAATAAACTCACTTGGTGATACCTGGTACAACTATCTGATCTGGAAGGTAGGGTACTGCTGTCTACTACTACTACTACTTATCACTTTTTGTCCTTACTCCAGTCCTTACTACTACTACTACGTGTCACTTTTTTGCCCTCAGCAACTGATCCTGACTACTGTTTTAATTTTCGTACAGTGCATGGCTTAGTAGAGGCCTGAAACCCAGAAACTGAATACTCTTTATATATTTATCATGTTTTTATTTTATTTATTTATTTATTTGTATATCAGTTTACAACCTTTGAGCCAGAGGCTAATTTCCAAAGGTACCTCGTCACATTGAGGACAAATACATTACATTACAGACTCATTGTTACATCACACAGTTACACATTGTAGCAAAAGACAACTATACGTATTCACAATCATTTGTAGAGTGAGAAGAGAAAACCAGTCTAGTTACAGTGGTACATTCTTGCACGCGGGGATGTGCAGAAACAGCATGGTGATACTAGTACAATGGGCAAACGGGCAGGTTGAGGGGTGAGATGTGGTGCCGCCATATGAGCTTTGTCAGTGTGTGGTAGACTAAGTCACAACTAGAGACAGGTGCAGTTACGTATTAAATAGCTGGTTCTGCAGTGCAGTTTTGAAAGTGAGACTGGGGGTGTCGACATGGCGGGAGGGAGCACGTTATACCAGGATGGAGCTCTGTAACAGAAAGACCTCTGTCCATGGGTTGTCCTGGTTCTTGGGATCAGAAGGGTGGCCTTGCAAGAGGTTCAAGTATAAACCAAGGGTTGGGCTTGGCGGATGGAGGCTGTCAGCCCGGGAGGGGATAGCCCGAGAAGGTTTTTTTTCGTTATGAGGCTGGTTTGGTATTGTAGTCGTTCGTCTAGATTAAGCAGCATTGCCTTGTCATATAGCTGGCATGTGTGAGTGAGCCTGGGGCCCCTGTAATAAGCTCCATATGCCTTATTCAGAATAAGGTGGATTTTATTGAGGCGGCCGAGTCAGCAGCACCGTATACAGGTAGCCCATAGTCCACCAGGGACAGTATCGAGGATGTAACCGCTAGTTGGAGGGCAACAGGGGGGAGACAGTTTTTATAGCGGTAGAGGATACCTAGCCGCACATTAATAGCAGCAATGTGGGTATGGAAGGAGAGGGCTGCCTCAAAAGAAACCCCAAGGTACTTGTACGAGCGGACTAGTTCAAGAGGTTGTTTAGAGCTGGGGAGGATGTGGAGTAGGAAATTGCTGGCTTTGTTTTGGGGGTGGGCAAAGAGCATTGTTTTAGTTTTTTTGAGATTGATGACAAGTCTGTGCTCTTTAAACCAGGTTTCGGCATCATTAAAGGAGAGTTGTAAGGTGTCCTGAAGGGTGTTGGGGTTGAGGTGGGTGGCAAAGAGGATGGCATCATCTGCATACAGCAGAATTCTACCAGTGCATGCACTGGGCAGGGTGTTAAGGTAGACTGAGAAGAGTAGCAGTCCCAGGATGGAGCCCTAGGGGACACTGGAGTGGATGGGACAGGTTGTGGAAAGTGTCCCATTGATTTTGACACATTGAGAGTGGTCAGATGGGTAGCTAGTGCACCAAGAGATCGGCCCAGTAGAGAGGCCAGTGTGGGAGAGGGCATCCAGCAGGAGGGGGTGGGAGACAGTGTCAAAGGCCTTTGAGAGATCTACAAACACTGCCCCAGCTTGGGAGCCAGCATCCAGGGAGGAGGTAGAAGTTTGAAAACTCAATTAGTGCCCGCCGGTGTACTGTGCCTGCACAGAAGCCATGCTGTTTTGGGCAGAGGATGTTGTATTTGGTTAGGTATTCAGTGATTTGAGTGGCCACCAGCTTTTCTATGGCTTTGGAGAAGGGTGGGAGGATGGAGATAGGTCAGTAGTTCCCTGCAGTGGACCTGTCACCACCTTTGTGTATGGGCGAATTATGGCCATTTTCCATGCAGATGAGAATTGCCCCAGGCAGAGGGATTTGTTGAGAAGGGTGGTGAGTGGAGCAAGCACCTGATCCAGCACCTGACAGAGAATGCTGGGGTCCAGGAGTCGCTGCCAGGACTATTGCTCTTTAATGCTTTGAGCAGGTGCGGTCTGGCTTCCTGGTCAGTTACCCTGTGAGGTGGAAACAAGGGCACTGGATGACTGGGGCCAGTAGGGAAGGGATGGGTCAAAGAAATTGCTGGGGAGGACCAAGCTAAGGTCTGTGAAGGTTGTGTTTAGGAAATTGGCTATGCAGGCTGAGTCAGTACAGGTAGAGCCGTCAATGGTGATCTGGGATGGGGGGAAGTGCGCACTCCCATTCAATTGTTTAACGTTGTCCCAGAAGGTTCGCGCACACCCCCAGGAGAAGGTGAGCGTGGCCTGGTAATGGTCAGCCTTTGTTTTGCAGATAGCCCAGGTGCACTTGTTCCACGCTGCGTTATATGCCTGTCTGTCAGCTATCTGGCCTGTTTCAGTGGCAAGGTGCCATAGGTTATCCCTGTGCTTGAGCAGTTGATGTAGGGCAGGGGTAACCCAGGGTGCACTGAGCTTTTTGGTTCGGGTTCCAGTAAGGGGTGCGAAGAGGTCACAGGCTTTGTTAAAGGTTTGGGAAAAGAAAGTAAGGGCAATATCTATGTCAGGCGCATGTTGTATGGGTGACCAGTTTATCTGGGCAAGAAGTCGTTGGAGACTTTTTAGCCCACCTGGTCTGAGGCACCGGCAGAGTGTGGATTGGGCTTTAAGTTGGGGTGTGGGGGTGATCCAGCGGAATAGGATAGGGGAGTGATCACTAAATGAGTCCAGAAGGACCTGGATATCTTGGATTTTTTGGGGGCGGTTTGTGATGATTACATCTACAAGGGTACTGGTACCTCTCTTAGTGTTTACTCTAGTGAGTTGGGAAATGAGTTGCATCAGATCCATAGCTGCGAAGATGTCCCAGGTGGTGGAGGAGGAGGCACTGAACCAGTTCACGTTGAGGTCCCCCACAAGGATTTGATCAACCTTGTGTTGGAGGGTAGCAAGATAATCGGTTAAGGATAACAGCACCAGATTTTGTTTTTTTGGGGGAATGTATGCAGCAGTGAGATATAGGGGGCCCCTGGAGGGGTCAGGCGTAAGTTTAAGGGTGAAGGCCTGTGCCCCATTTACAAGAGCCGGGGCAGGGGGTGCTAGCCCAGTATGTGAGTCCCTGGTATAGATAGCACAGCCTCCCCCACATTTGCCTACATTGGGGCGGGCAGGGCAGATGACACGCAGCGTCGTCGGGCTAACACCCCACACAGGTATCAGGCAGTTGGAAGAGGTCTCCTTTACCTCTTAGCCTCTGCGATTCACGAATTCAGCTCCAGGAGGGAGCTTTCCTGCTTCGGGTGGCTGCGGCGAATGGCAGTGAGCTGGGAGGGGGGTCTGTAGGCCTAAGTAAGGAAGCAGACAAAGGGCACAAATTAGTATGCAGTGGGAGGCTTTGCAAGTGCTCAGGCCCTTACTGCGCATGCGCGAGCTGTTGGGCTATGTCCTGACTCCAGCTCCTACTGCGCATGCACGAGAGTTCCAACATGGCGAGTTCCAGAGCATTCAGGGTGGCATCTAATCACACATTGATGAAAATTCCAGGCAAGGATAGCACAGTTTAAAGTAATTCAACAGTTGCTGTGTGTAAATAGCCTCTAAAATACCCCAGCCTGTCCTCCATTAGCTAATTACAGAACTAAGACATACGAGTAGCACAGATCAAGAATACAAGTAAACGCCAGTAAATCAGCAGTTAGCCTAATGCTTAAAGTAACCCCAACAAACAATAGCCAGCAGGGCAGTAGAACAGAAGTTGCTGCCCCAGAAAAACAATCAGTGGCTCTGTGGGGACAGAAAATGTCCTTAAATGTCCTTGAAGTCCCTTGTAATAAACCCCACACAGGTATCAGGCAGTTGGAAGAAGTCTCCTTTACCTCTTAGCCTCCGCAATTCATGAATTCAGCTCCAGGAGGGAGCTTTCCTGCTTCAGGTGGCTGCCGAGAGTGGCAATGAGCTGGGAGGGGGGGTCTGTAGACCTCTTAGCCTCAGCAATTTATGAATTCAGCTCCAGGAGGGAGCTTTCCTGCTTTGGGTGGCTGCCGCGAGTGGCAGTGAGCTGGGGGGGGTCTGTAGGCCTCTTAGCCTCCGCGATTCACAAATTCAGCTTCCCATATTTGGCTGTGATTACTTCACAGAAAAAAATGCTACTAAATTGAACATTCATATAATTTCTTGATTGTTTGTGTGCACGTGGTTTGCTAGCCTGGTTACATCTCACAGTAACTGGCCTGAGATTATTATATTACTATATTTTGTTTTTGATACTTAAATTACTCAGCAGTGGCTGGCAGCAATTGTGGAACTAGGAAGGATGCAATTGTGCTGTGTGTCTGTCATCAGGTCTTCAGGTGGCAGTGGCAAGCTTTTTATGATTGCACTGTACTTGACTGATGCAATGTGTGACTGGCTGCCTGCCTCTGTGGTGGTGATCACAATAAACTATGTCTTTCATTTTCCTTCTAAAAGTATTCAGCATGTTGATCAAATTCACTAGAAGTAGTCATAGTACTAGAAAACATTACCAGCTCTTGGACCAGGTACTGTATAATATACCACAGTACACCAGGGCATGCAAGCAGTTGCATCATTCACATGGGTAGGGTGGTGGGCTCTCATAGTGCTGCTCATTTGATCATTCATATCCATTTCTTTAGCCTGTTCGGCTCTAATTAGAACATCCATCAAAATAATACCCACACAGCACCATTAATAAAAAAAATGTTTAGCTCCCTGAAGTGCTTGGTGGTGCTGTGATATAGGTATTTGCATCGGTCAGCCTGTCAGTCAGTCTGTCTGTCTGTCTCTCTGTCTCTCCCTCTCTCTATCTGTCTCTCCCAGCACACTCATGTCACAGACCCGAGCAGGATATGCCACCATTGTAGGGCAGCCATTAAGGGGCTAGTAGTGAGTGTTTGCTGTTCTATTGAGCTGTTTTACATAAATTTTTATACAGATAATCCATTAAACTATTTCCTTTGGGCCTCTGTATCAAATGTGACCAACTTTGGCCACTTTCATGCTTTTTGTTTGCATTTTTTCAAATATTTGTCAATTAATCAGAACTAATCAGAACAAATCAGAACTTCACTGTGTTCCAGTTCTTATTTAATAAGGGTCAGAACTTCACCGGCTTCTCCCAGCCCTAGTTGCCAGCCCCCCCCCCCCGCAACATAAAAAATATGTCATGATGTCATGGATCCAACAAGTTCTTCGTCTACTGTCTTTGTCTACTGAAAGTACCACCTCTCTGGAGAGCTAGAGAGCTGGTCTAAACCAACATTTTAGTTTTGTGGACTCAAATCCTCTAATTGTTTTGAGTCCTATTTGAGCAAAGGATGGCTTCATGGCTAGGATAATTTCCTGACAAGAAAGACCTTGAGCACTTGAAAGCTTCTCATTAACTGATCAGGGGTCTCATCAATACAGGATGAGAGGATTGTAATTACTTCTCAGGTACAGCTGCTCTTGCATCTGGCAACAATTTCAGTCTCATTTTCCCAGCATATACAGTATATGTCCCCACAGCAGATAGAGTTAATTAAAAGAAAAACAACACACACAAAAAAATTGCAAAATTATTGTTATACCTGGGAAATGAAAACACATCTTTTAGTGGGTCCTAAATGATGTTTTTTTTTCAGCAGGTTTGCTCCATCTACCATGCCCCAGTTTCTCTCTCTGTCTCTTATCAAAAGACAACAGTTCTTTAAAGCACCTCCTTTCTTTACTGGGCACTAGTTATTGTCAAGACAACCCATCAGCATTGCCATGTTGTGAACCACTGCAGTGACTGACATCCACATTAAAGGTCTGCAGCACCAGACTTCATATTAACAGTGTGGGGTTCTGTCAGCTGGTCCAATGCAGCCAAATGAGGGGATTGTGGTCGATGACCAGTGTGCGCTATCTCCCATACAAATATTTTATTTATTTATTTATTTTATTTATTTATTTGTATTTGACCACACCTTGAGCCAAGGGCTCTTTTACAAAGGTTCCCTGTCAAGGCAATAAGGACAATAAGGTACAAAACATAACATGATCATTACAATGGAACTTACAAAAAAAAAAGACAAGTAAGATTACAATAATAGGCTAGCAGCCAAAGGCATTGTCAAGGAATTGTGTTGTGAGTTAATTATACAGTATAAGTCATAGGTGGCTCAGTGAAGCTTTGTTAGGAGTGGGTTAGTGGGAAAAGAGAAAGAAGAGTGGTGGTGAGGGGGTGGTATGGATGAGAGAGAGGGGGGAGGGGAGAACTAGGGAGGGCATTGCATTGGGTATGTGGTAGATGAGAAATAGCAAGGGAGGAGGAATGGGGGATGAAAAGGAAGAGGACACAGATTCATCCTATACCCAGTAATGGGGGGTAGGAGAGGAGGAACTGAGGCAGTGAGGAGGGATGCTTGATGGCAGTATGCCTGGAAGGGATTATAAGAAGCAATCACAGAAGGCACTAGCCACGAGGTGTTGACCTAGTTTACACTTAAAAGCACCAATTGTGGCAATGTTGGAGATTTCTGTAGGTAGCAAGTTGAACCAGGTGGAGGCTCTGACAAGGTAAGAACTCTGTGCTTGAGAGGTCTGGCAGTGAGGTATTATTATTATGAAGGTTAGAATGTCCGATCTTCTAGTTAGGTGGCAGACACACTGCAGGGTCAATATTGATTCGACTCCAGGGGGCAAAAGGCCCAGTGATGTCTTTTTAGCTAGGATACAGGTCTGGCACTTTAGCCTGCCAGATAGCTGGAGCCAGTTAGCCTGCTCATGAATGTCACATGTGTGAGAAAGGCGGGCAGCTGAAATAAGGAGTCTACATGCCTTATGAAGGGCAGAGTGCAGTATTAGTAGCTAATCCACAGATAACAATCCCGTAGTCAATAGTTGAGATAACAGAGCTCTGGATAGTGAGGTTCAAGGCTTCAGCCATTAGGCAATGTTTATGCTTGTATAGTAGCCCTGTGCAGGAGTTCACAGTTTTAGCGATATTGTCAATGTGTTTGGTATACGAGAGAGAGCAGTCAAGGGTCAGGCCCAGATATTTAAACATATCCACCTACTCAAGGGCGACGCCTTCGTGGTTGTTAATTATAAGCTCATGGTCCTTGTACTTGTGGGTTCCACGGAACAACATTATTTTATTTTTTTTGTGGTTAAGGATGAGTTTATGTGAGCTAAACAAATATGGTTGCAGCTTCTACAGAGCCCGAACAATACCAACACATTCCTTCTTGACTGAGGCATAGGCCTCCTCTTTGGGCAACAACTTGTTCGGGTACACTACAGGGTGATCCTATCTCATGTACATGACCTTACTCAGAACTGCAACCTGACGATTATTGGATGCATCTGCATGTATAATGAACCTCCAAAAATGGCCGGGGCTCTTGAGCACGAGTGCACGATACAATCCCCTTCAACTGGTGGAATGCTGTTTCACAGTGATCTGTCCACTGAACTTTTTCTGCCATTTTCTTCCCTGTGAGACTGGCTGGGGTTTGGCCATGTAACTGAAGATTGGCACAAACTTTTGATAGTATCATGCCATCCCTAGGAAGGCCTGTACTTTTCTTTTGGCTGTGGGTGTGGCCCATCCCTGTATAGCCTCAATTTTTATTTATCAGTCTGTATATACCCTCTCCTCACCCTACACTCAAGGTATTACACCTCTGCCATCCCTTTCTGGCACTTCTCCACCCTGACTATCAGCCCAGCAGCCTTCTGTCAGTGGAACACCTTGGTCAAGTGCCTGAAGTGATCTTCTCACGTTTGGCTAGATATGGCGATGTCATCCATGTACGCCAGTGGAAAGTCTACTGCTCAGGACAGAATATCGTCCATAAGCCATTGAAAAGTGGCTGACCCATCCTTCATCCCAAATGGCATTTACTCAAAACTCAAATAGGCCAAATGTAGTGATGAAGGTCAACCTACTGGACCATCACCCTATAAAGTTCAATTTCCAGGATCCCCTCATAGACCTGCCCCCATGAAAATGGTCCAGTAACACCCTTTAAGGGGTTTGACTCCAGATGGTCTGGCAGAGGTATTGGACCTATTGAGCTTCCTGAGTGTACGCATGGATCCAGAGAACCTGGTGCAAGCCTATAACAAGGATGTGGCAGAGGCTCTGGACTCCATTGCTCCTGTCCGTGTTCGTCCACTCACTCTTCGCTCTCAGTCCCCTTGGTTTTATGGGACCTTGAGGGAGTACAGATGAATGGGACGGTTGGAACAATGCTGGCGCAAATCCAACCTTGATGCTGACAGGTTTAGATTGATGACCCATTATAAGGATTATCAATCAGCCATCTCCAGTAAGAAGGCACAGTTCATGTCCAGGGAGATTGCCACTGCACAAAATTGACCAGCTCAGCTCTTCCAAACAGTTGACAGGCTGTGCAATCCAGCTTGTTTTTCTGTCAATGAGAGCATTGTCACAAGAGACATTTGACAAGTTTGCTCAATTCTCTGCAAATAAGGTTGCTGACATCAGGTCTGAAATCCATGCGGCAGAGTTCTGTTGGGAGCGGCAGTGGTCGTGGAGGTTGCTGCCCTCGGTTTGTTTGGTCTGACTTTGACCAGTTGGTGATTGAGCATGTTGTGTGGATTGTCCTAGAGCTGCGGCTGACCTGCTGTAGCTTGGGCCCAGGCCCAACTCGCCTCCTAGTGGGGTATGTTGAGGTCATCAGCCTGGTCCTGGCTGAGGTAGTTCAGTGCTCATTAGAGTCAGGTGTGTTTCCAGACACCCTAAAGGAGGATGTGGTAACGTCCCTCCTTAAGAAAGCTTCTCTTGATCCAGACTGTCTGGCTAACTACAGGCCAGTCTCTAATCTTCCCTTTATGGAGAAGGTTATTGAGAAGGCAGTCACACTGCAGCTGGAAGTCCATCTTACTATCCACAACATTTACGATCCTCTCCAGTCAGGATTTTGGAAGAGGCACAGCAACGAGATGGCCCTTGCTCAGTTACTCAATGATCTTCTGATAGTGAGAGATTGGAGGACTCATTCCATCTTGGTCCTCCTTGATCTCTGAGCTTTTGACACCATGGACCATGGTGTGTTGCTAGAGTGCCTGTGGTTCTTCTGTGGATTATCTGGTATGGTCCTCAGATGGTTCCATTCTTTCCTCTATGGCAGATCTCAGAGAGTGGTGGCTGGGATTTTTCCTCAGACCTGGTCTCCTGCCTTAGGGATACTGCAGGGCTCTGTGCTTTCACCCATGTTGTTTGTGGTGTACATGCTGCCATTGGGAGACATTGTTAGTGGTGGGCTGAGTTTTCACTGCTATGCAGATGATATGTAGCTCTATATGTCCTTTATGCCTGAGCAGGATGATCCTGTCTCGGTGTTTAACAGCTGCCTGGCTGAGATCCAGGACTGGATGAATGCTGATTGGTTGAGGTTGAACCCTGATAATTCAATATGCTTTATTCAGATTTTGTACATATTATAGGTAAGTAGGATAAACAGTCTGTATTACAGTTACATAATATAGGTTACATTTGTGAGACTATATGTTGAAGCACATTATACAAGATTATAATTAAAATTAAAGTGGAAATGAAAATAAAAGTAAATATTAACTTTAAATTAATCTCCTCCTTAATAGTATCAAGTGTGAAAATCCATCACCACTAAACTGTATATGTTGACATTAATATATGTAATATAATGTTTGTAATTCTAAGTTTCCATGCTACTAACAAAGCATCTAAGGTGCCCCATATATCCAGATAACTTTGCAATCTATTGTTCATCATAGCTATGTGCTTTTCTAGCTGAAGAGCCAGTAATATTTCTCTATGCTGTTCTAATACAGCAGACAAAAACTCATCTGTCCCGTGTCTCATGATTGTAAGTTTTGTCACAGCAGATATTAAGGCAATGTAGGCTTTCTTAGATTTTATTGTTCCTAAAGGGTAATGATTGAGCAAACAGATTTCTGGCAAGAATAATGGTTCCAGTCCCAATAAAGGATCTAGTGAGTTTTTGATGGCTTGCCAAAACACCTGAACTTTAGGGCAAGTACATAACATATGATAAAGATCTCCATGTGCTTATAAACAGCAGTGACACTGTGAAGAGGGAAGCTTTCCAATCTTATGTAATTTTACAGGAGTAAAATAAAGATTGTGCATAATATTGAATTGTATTAGGCGAAGTCGATCTTGTTTGACAAATCTATATATGTTAGTCCATATTTGTTGCCAAGTATCAGTTTCCTCTGTAAGAGATAGTCCGTGAGCCCAATAATAGCATATGCCTTTGGGTAGTTGAGTATCTAAAGACTGCAATTCCTTGTATACTTTGGAAATTGAATGTGGCTGGTCAGCTATGTATAAAAGAGAGTATAGCTCGACTTTTGGAAAATCAAGTTTCATTGTTTTATATAAAAAGGAAATCACTGCTTGCCTGATCTGTCAATATTTGAAGGGGGTTTCTGGCTATATCAGGGAAGTCTTGCAGAAACTGAAGATATGGAAGCACTTTGCCATTGGGGGCAATATCTACAAGCCGAAGTCCTATCAGAGGAGTCTAGTAAGCTGCAGAAATGGGCCGATGCTGAATTTGGAAGTGGGGATTATTAAGGAGTGGCGTTTCTGGAGATATATGCCAATCTAAATTCAAATGACACTGTATTTGATGTAGAGTTGTCAGAGACCATCCTATTCGATTTTTCCAGAGTTCTCTGGGGATGGATCTCGTGAGGGAATATATTAAAGCTGGGAGGGTGCAGGAGTTTTTAAAAGCTAGGGTGTTCTCAACGTCTAACCAGAGAGGGGACTATGAGCCAGTATCTCCCACTTCTGGTTTATGCACCCAATGCACTAATTTACTGATATGGATTGCTCCACAGTATGTAAAGAAAGAGGGGAGAGAGAGAGAGAGAGGCCACCATATTATTTTGGTGCAGTTAACTTATGATAGGCTCTTTGAACCATCTTACCTTTCCAGATATATTGATTTAGTAATTTTGGAAGTTAAAAACCATGATTTAGGAAAAATAAACCTAACATGTTTAAAGGATATAGGATCCAAGGTAGCACATTTATTTTGACAGTGCTAATTCTTCCCATAAAGAAACTGGTAATGTACCCCATTTGTCAAGATTTAATTTAATTGTGTGTATTAATTTGGTAAAATTTTCTTTTACAATTGTGGAAAGTTCTTTGGAAATGTTGATGCGCAGGTAAGTCAAGGACTTTGATTCCCATTTTAATCCAAATTTTTCTATGTCCGTTGGCAGAAATTTACTATTCAGGGGAAAAATACTAGTTTTTGAAAGGTTAAGTTTGTAGTAGGACACTTTTGAAAAGGAGTCAAATTTCTAGAATAGAATTGGGATGCCATCCGCTGGGTTTTCCATGTATAACAACAAATCATCAGCATAAGCTGATAGAAGATGTTGTTGTGTCCCTACAGTAATTCCATGAAGGTTCTGGGACGTGAGTAGTCTCTGAATAAAGGGTTCTAGGTAGAGGTTAAAAGAAGGGGAGAGAGGACAGCCTTGCCTAGTGCCACAATACAGTGGGAATGAGTTAGAGAGAAAGCCATTGCACCAAACACGGCTGTTGGGGAAGTATATAGTAATTTAACCTATTTAATAAAATCTTGTGGGAAACCAAAATGGGATAGAGTTGTGAAAAGGAAATTCCAGGAGACACGATGGAAAGCTTTCTGCATCTAATGTGATGAGGGCAGCTGATATGTCAGAATTAATAGTTAAAGAGAGAAGGTGTAATAGCTGATGCACATGATCACTCGAGGACCTTCCTGACATGAAACCAACCTGTTCACCACTAATTAATTTACCCATCAGGGTTTCATCTGATTGGCTAATATTTTAGCCAATATTTTGATTTCTACAGTAAGTAATGAGATGGGATGATAATTATTTGGATAATGGGGATCTCGACCGCTACAGGATTATAGAAATCAAGGCCTCAAGGTACGTGTGGTCAGAAATTTCAGTCTCATACCAGGAATTAAATACTTTCATCAGGAGTGGAGAGCTCTGAAGTATATGATTTATATAAGCTGGTCAAAAGCCATCTTGCCCAGGAGACTTATCTGAAGGAGTTGCTTAATTGCTTGCTCAACTTCCCATTCCTGAATAAGAGAACCCAAAAGGATGTTTTGTTTGGGGTAATGTTGGAAGATCCAACAGCTCAAAATATTTTTGAATATCTTATTCCCTGGGATCTCCTCTTTGGAACAGTATATAGTTTCTCAAAATATTGCTTGAACCCAAGTTATTTATCTTGGGTTTGTGATTAGGGGCCATCTTCTGTTAGGTACAATCCAGGTGTGGATTGTGTAGTTTCTGCTTGCTTAATTCGAATAGCTAGCAGTTTACCAGCCCTTTCTCTGGATTCCAAATATTTGATCTTGGTTCTTTTTAGAGAGAGCTCAGCTTTTTGGGACATTAGATCTGAGAACTGGGCATGTAAGATATGTAGTTCAATCCAGTCAGCCTCTAAAGAGCATCAACTAATGGTCATTTCAAGGATTTAATCACCTGAAGTAGGTTCTCAATCTGAGATTTAAATTGCTTGACTCTGGTAGATGTTAGACAAATGCATTCCCCTTTAAAGCACACTTCAGAGCTGGACCAAACCACATCAACTCGAGAAAGTGATCCCATGTTAATCTCCAGGAATAAAGTGATAACATTTTTGAGATAGGTCTTAGTACTGGGGTTTTGAATTAATTGAGTATTTATTCGCTATAGGAGTCTCTTTTGATTCCAGGACCTAGAATATAGGTAAGGGAAACAGGAGAGTGGTCTGATATAATATGTGGTTGTATGTTTGCATCAGGTATTCCTGGTAGGAAATGGGAATTGACCAAAAAATAATCAATTCGTGAACAAGTGCAATGAGGGGAAGAAAAAAAAGTGTATTGTTTTTCATTAGGATTCAGAACTCTCCAAATATTTATTAGGCCTAATCCATCTATAAGATCCTTTAGGGCTCTCTGTGCTGGCGAGGGACCAGATCTTTTAGAATCTGACCTATCTAGGATGAGCTGAAGAGTAATGTTCTAGTAAAATCGTTCTAGGTAGATTAGAGGATACTAGATCTAAATGACCTGTGAAAAAATTTGGGGAATCTATGTTCAGGCCATATATGGAGCTAATCACAGTCTGGTGGGAACCGAGGGGCCCACAAAGCAGTAGATAACGCCCATGACTATCCCAGAGCTCATGTTCTATTTTAAAAGGAACAGTTTTGTGAAATAGAATAGCACCCCCACCCCCACCCCCGATTAGTGGAGATCCCCGCTCCAAAGGCTTATCTGACCCATCCTTTACATAACAATGTGATATCTTCTCTCTGGAGGTGGGTTTCCTGCAAACATGCAATACTAGTCTTAAGGTATGGTAAGTACTTTAGAATAATTTGCCTTTTACATCTATCCCTAGCACCTTTAACATTCCAACTCACAATTGTATATGGACTAGACATTTGTTACTGGTAAGGTAGTAGCATTAGAAATGTAAGTAATAAGTAATACCTATATTGTAATAGATCTAGGCACTTGATACTCTCCCTATCCCAGAAAAAGTTTAACAAAAATCTTATCCTACTCCAATCCTTCCCTGAAATCCCTAAGATTTTCTTTACAACTACCCCCAGTTCTTTTAACTGTACCGACATATTTATCCTGTCAGGTGATGTTGTAAAGCAAGCCGACAAGCAGTTACTCCATTCTCCGCCCCCCGTTGCATAATGAACCGTAACACTTCAAAAGATTTATTAATAAACTACTAAACTATTATTTATTTAAAACATTTAAGTACATGAGGAATTGTACTTTCTTCTCAGAAGAAATAGTCTCCTTCTTGGTAAGCTGATATGCAGAACTACAATATGATATGATTATTGAACAACAGAAGAATTTTAAGTGCTGAGCATTATTGTGAAAACTCAGTGATGAAGTAATAAAATCTAATGTTAAGTCACAAGCGCTATGCCCAGTAATGTACTCAACGGTATTAGGTTAAAGTCAGCATTGTCCATTAAATCAAATGTGAGGTTGAAAAAGGAGTGAGACATTTACGAAATGCAAGATTCTGCCATGTCATTATAAAATTACAGAGTAATCTATCCTTACTGTCTGATGGATCCAACTCAGTCATTGAAATAAACTGAGTGATGGATTAAATTGCAAGGCATTTTACCATTTCCAGCCTTATTCAAGTTCTGAGAGCTAGGGCGATAGAGGTTGCTTAACCATTAACAGCATAAAATTACAGCTGCTATCCTCTGAAAGTTATAGAAACATAGAAACATAGAATTTGACGGCAGATAAGGACCGCTTGGCCCACCCAGTCTGCCCATTTCCATATCTACTGGATAAGCTGCAGATCCTAGTTAACCAGCAGCCCACTTCTTCCTACCCCCACCCCCCAGAATTGCCTTTATGACTATCCCATGCATGCTTGAATTCCACCACTGATTTTGACTCCACAACCTTCCTCCGGAAGGCCATCTCCATGCATCCACAACCCCTCTGTGAAAAAATACTTCCTTAAATTACCTCTGAGCCCCCTCTATCTTCAAATTGTGCCCTCTTGTTCTTGCACACCTTTTTTGAAAGATGCTACCCTCTTGGACTTTGTTGATTCCCTTGAGGTACTTGAAAGTTTCTATCATGTCCCCCTCTCCCTCCTTTCCTCAAGGCTATACATATTAAGCTCCTAAGTCTCTCTTCATATGTCCTCCGGTGCAGACCCTGCACCATTTTAGTTGCCCTCCTCTGGACAGCTTCCATCCTGTCTATGTCTTTGTGGAGATTGGGTCTCCAGAACTGCACACAGTACTCCAGATGGGGTCTCACCAGCTGTCTGTACAGAGGGATAATAACTTCCTGTTTTCTACTGGTGATGCCTCTCCCTATGCATCCCAGTATACCCCCAGCCCTCCTTGCTGCCCTCTCACATTGCTTGCCCACCTTTAGGTCATCTGATATGACTACCCCAGGTCCCTTTCCATTTTTGTTGTTGTTAGTATCTCACCCCCCATTGTGTACTCTTCCCTGGTTTTTGTTTCCCAGGTGCATTACCTTGCACTTCTTAGCATTGAATCTAAGCTGCCATACATTTGACCATTCCTCTAACCTTGCCAAGTCCCTTCTCATCCTTTCCACCCCACCCTGTGCATCAACTCTGTTGCAGATCTTAGTGTCATCTGCAAAGAGACATATTTTTCCTTCCAGTCCTTCTGCAATGTCGCTTATAAAGACATTGAAGAGGATCATGGTCCTAATATTGAACCTCAGTGTACCGCTAGTAACCCTCCTTTCTTCTGAGTGGACTCCATTTACTATTACTCTGTGTCTTATTCTCCAGCCAATTCTTTACCCAGGCTGTCATCTTGGGACCCACTCCCAGGCTGGCTAACTTATATATTAATCTTTGTGTGGGACTGTGTCAAATGCCTTGCTAAAGTCTAGGTAGACCATGTCCACAGCCCTTCCCTGATCTACTACTTTGGTCACCCAGTCAAAGAAATCTATCAGATTGTCTGGCATGACCTTCCCGCTGTGAATCCATGCTGCCTGGGGTCCTGTGCCCTTCTGGCCTCTAGATACGCGACAATTCTTTCCTTTAGAAGTGATTCCATCATTTTCCTATCACTGAGGTTAAACTAACAGGTCTATAGTTTCCTGCTTCTGCCTTGCTCCCACTTTTGTGAAGGGGAATCACATCTGCCCTCCTCCAGTCCTCGGGTACCACCCCATCCTCCCATGATTTGTTAAAGAGGGTAGTCAGTGGTGTCACTAGTTCTACCCTTAGTTCTTTTAGAATTCTGGGATGAATCCCATCAGGCCCCATTGCTTTGTCCACCTTTAGTTTTAAGAGTTCTTTCAGAACCCTTTCTTCTATAAATGGGCTGGTATCAACTTCTGTATCCCAGTGTTACTACTGTTTGTTTTATGTACCCCCTCTTCCTTTGTAAATACTGAGCAAAATATTTGTTTAGTATCTCTGCCTTTCACATTCTCTCCTCTGCCCACCCTCCCTCCCCTTTATTAAGCCTCACTATCCCTCCCTTGGTCTTCCTTTGCTCCCTGATGTACCTATAAAGGTTTTATTCCCTTTAACTGAGTTGGCTATCTTTTCCTCAGTTTGGGCCTTTGCTGTTCTGACTGCCTTCCCAGCCTCCTTTGCTTCAACTGATACAGTTCTCTGTCCTGCTCCTGCTGCATTCCCTTGTACTTCCTGAATGCTTTCTTTTCTCTTGAACCTTCACTGCCACTTCCTTTGAGAACCATAGTGGTTTCTTACATCGTCTTGTTTTGTTTATTTGCTTCACACAAAGGCTCGTTACCTCTGTGATGGCAGTTTTATTATTCCCCATTGTTCTTCCACCCTCCTTCCGCCCATTTGCTAGTGCATTCCTTAGGCACTCACCCATTTAGCAAAGTCAGCCCTCCTAAAGTCCAGTACTTTGTCTTTGTATGGCTTGACTCTATTGCTGTGTTTATTGTGAACCATACTGTTCGGTGGTCGCTAGTTCCCAGATGGCTACCCACTTACATCTGTGATCCTCTCTCCATCTCCATTTGAGAGTATCAAGTCTAATATTGCTCCTCTTGAGTGGGCTCCAGTACTAGTTGTTCAAGGCATGCCCCTGTAGGGCATCTAGAATAACTGCACTCTTCAGTGGCAGCTGCAACTGCGCTCCAGTTAACATCTGGCATATTCAGATCACCCATCAGCAATATCTCCCCTTTTTCTGCCATTCTAAGTATATTTTCTATAATTTCCTTGTCCACTTCCTTCCCCTGAGAAGGGGGTCTGTATACAACCCCTGTGCAGATTGTGGTGCCATTGCCTGTCTCCAAATTTACCCACAGTGCTTCTTCTCCTCCCTGTTTACCCTTTTGTTCTGTTGCTTTTATTCCTTCCCTTATGTAAAGAACTACTCCTCCCCTCTTTACCCTCCTGTCCCTCCTGTAGATAGTGTATCCTGGTATGTTTACGTCCCAGTCATGGTTTTGTGTGTACCATGTTTTTGTGACTGCCACGATATCCAGATGTTCCTCCTCCATCAAGGCCACTAATTCAGGAAGCTTGTTACCTAGACTACGGGCATTGGTACTCATTGCTCTCCATTTTTTGATGGCCTTACCTTCTGTTGCAGCATCCCCCACTGACCGTTCTACCTTGGTCTTTTTCTCATCACAGTCTCAGCTGATACATTCATTTAAACAGGTCTGGAAGTGCTTTTTTTAGTTTACACATAGCCCAATCTTAGGTTTCGTAAGTTTGCCGTTGTTCTCCAACTTTAACTTGAAGCACTGCAGGATATTTTACACAAATAACTTCCAGCAGCGATCAATTTAGACATGAGTTGATGTAGTTCCTGTTGTTTAATTGGATGGACTGGGGTAAATCTGAGTAATTCTGACACATTTTCCTTTCCATTGCACTTCTTTCAATGCTTTCACTTGGGTAATATGTGCTGCTTGTCTAAAGTTAAGCAGCTTAAAGATGATAGCCTGGGTGGTGAAAGTCGGGCAGTGGTGGTGGACAAAGTGCCCGATGGGCTCTCTCAGTTATGTAGGAAGTTGCATTTGGAGAAGGGCTTGCTATTTTCTCACAAAATTTTTGATGAAAAGGATTGGTGAGCTACCTTCTTCTTGCTCTGGTATACCAATAATCAGGAGGTTATTCCTGTGGCTTCTCCCCTTCAAATCCTCAAGCTTCTCCTCTAATTTTTTGAGTTTCCAATTTGTCAGAGTGTATTCGATGTCCGTTTTGTCATGCTTCTTTTCTAGGGATGTTAAGTGAGCTTCGGAGTCTCCGACTCGAGTTGTGAGCGAGTCAGTTGCTATTTTAATTTGATGCAGCTCATCTGTAATCGCAGATATAGACTCCTGCATTGGCTTCATTATTTCTAGGAAGCACTCTTCTGTTAGTGGAGTAGTCCCTGTGGTTGTTTTTGCTGCCTGTTTTTAGACCATTTAGGGGCCTTGTCTTTCTCGGGAGAAGGCGGTGGAGAATGTCGTGCTGGTGCTTTGCTCATGTAAATGTCCATTGTTTTGGTAGTTTGCAGGATCCAGGAAGACTTTAGGCACCAATGCGACAAGTTAGGTAGTAGATTTTCCTCTGGTGAAGTAGTTTATTAGCAGAATACTGTGAGCAAGGAGCAGAGAGATAGGAGCTTGCTGCTTGTCATTTAGGCTGCCATCACATGACCCAGGTTGAACCCTGATAAGACTGAAGTGTTGGTTGTGAACCCGGGTCATCGGGCAGAGGGAGCATGAACAGGGCAGCTCACTGGGCATTGGCTTGGGGTAGCCAGCTAGTGACCACTGATTGGGTGTGAAATTTGGGTGTTATTCTTGATGATGGACTGACACTTAAGTCTCAGGTGTCATCCATCACCAAGTCCTCATTTTATCATCTGAGGAAGATTGCTCAGATCAAGCACCTAGTCCCACCTGATGATCTCCTAACATTGGTCCACGCCTTTGTGACCTCTCGACTTGACTACTGTAACTCCCTATAACTAGGGCTACCAGAGGTTGATATTTGCCCCTTGCAGCTAGTGCAGAATGCGGCTGCTGGGTTGTTGACTGGCTTACCTCAATCTTGCCATGTCAGGCCTGTGATCCGTGGCTTGCACTGGCTGTCTATTCAGTGGTGTATCATCTTCAAGGTCAGGTTACTGACTTATAAAGCCCTACATGGACAGGGACCGAGTTACCTGCGAAATCTTCTGTGCCCTATCACGCTTGCTGCCCACTCCGCCTCCATCGATGAGGGATTGCTATAGATTTCCAGGGTCTGTTTAAAGACCTCGGGTGCTCAGTCATTTATGTTTATGGCCCTAGCACTGTGGAATTCTCTACCTCGCTGGATAAGGGAGTGCCTGACTATGGAGAGTTTTAAATTTGCATTAAAAGCAGATCTTTTTAGTCTTGTCTTTTCAGACTATGAATGAACTACTGGTTTGCTGTTGATTCATTACTGTATTTTAATCACTGTCTTATTTATTGTATTAATCATTGTATAAGGCTTGGATGCATGGTGACTTGTGCTTTTTAAAAATAAAATAAGTTGAAGCTGAACCTCTTTCTGGCTTCAGGATTCAGGCGTACCTACTAATAGTAATTTGTCAGGTCTATGGTAGACGGGTACAGGGCTCCCCTATCCTCTCTAGAACCTCATCTGTCCTGGGCATGGGATTTGTGTCTGACCCTGAACAGCCATTGAGCTTGTGGTAGTCAATGCAGAACCTCATAGTACTATCTTTTTGAGGGATTTGTACCACTCTGGAGGCCCAGGAACTACTGGACTCCTGGATTACCCTAACATAGAAACATAGACTTTGATGGCAGATAAGGACTGCTTGGCCTACCTAGTCTGCCCATTTCCCTACCTAACGGATAAGCTGCAAATTCTAGTTAACCAACAGCCTACTTCCTCCTACCCCCCAATATAATTGCCTTATGTCTGTCACATGCATTCTTGAACTCCCCCACTGTTTTTGACCCCACGACCTCCCCAGGAAGGCTGTTCCATGCATCCACCACCTTCTCCATGAAAAACTATTTCCTCACGTTGCCCCGAGTTGTCCCCCCTCTAGCGTCAAATTGTTCCCCTTTGTTCTTGCACATCTCTTTTTCTGAAAGATGTTCCCCTCTTGGACTTTGTTGATTCCCTTGAGGTACTTGAAAGTTTCTATCATGTTCTCCTCTCACTCCTTTCCTCAAGGGTATACAAATTAAGTTATTTTAGTCTTATCTTCATATGGCTTCTGTTGCAGACCCTGCACCATTTCAGTTGCCCTCCTCTGGACCGCCTCCATCCTGCCTATGTCCTTATGAAGATGGAGTCTCCAGAACTGACGCAGTACTCCAGATGGGGTCTCAGCAACTGTCTGTACAGAGGGATAACAACTTCCTGTTTCCTATTGGTGATGCCTCTCCTTATGCATCCCAGTATCCCCCAGCCCTCCTTACTGCCTTCTCCACATTGCTTGCCTACCTTAAGATCGTGTGATATGACTACCCCAGGTCCCTTTCCATTTTTGTTGTTGTTAGTATCTCACCCCCCATTGTGTACTCTTCCCTGGTTTTGTTTCCAGGTGCATTACTTTGCACTTTTACATTGAATCTAAGCTACCATACTTTGACCATTCCTCCAACCTTGCCAAGTCCCTTCTCATGCTTTCCACTCCCACCTTGTGTATCAACCCTGTTGTAGATCTTTGTGTTGCCTGCAAAGTGGCATACTTTCCTTCCAGCCCCTCCCAGTGTCTATAAAGACATCAAAGAGGACCAGTCAGAGTACTGAACCCTGCAAAATCTTTATTTATCCAGGCAGGCACCATTGAGCAGGGCTCATTTGCAAGATGCACATGGTCATACAAAGATCATAGTACAGTGACATGGTAAAATATAATGCATTATCATACAAAGAAGAAAAATATTCATATGTACATCAACATTTGAGTAAGAGGGCCTTTACAACAGATAAGCTCATAACTGGGTACAGCCGAATGTTCACTAAAAGGAGAGAGAAAGGCAAGAAGAGGGATACCAGCTTAGAAAGAAATGACAGGGATGGAATAGTTAATGGCATACTTCAGGAAGGGGTGGAACTTGGCAATGGCTAAAGAGAGGCAGAGAAGCAGGTATTTTGGTAGGAGAGAGAGGAAGGGACAGAGGCAGGGCAGGAGGCAGGATGGGCAGGAGGAAACTGGAAAATAGGTGAGCTAGCAATGTGAGAAACATTTGCAGAATTCCTTCACGGAGTGGTCATAGAGCAACTTGAAAATATTCAGGCTAACAGGACAGCTCAGCTTCAAGTATTTTTGCATATTGTTCCATAAGGAAGGCAACGAGAAACTTATGTCAGCTCTGCCCAAACGAGATTTTTTTTTTTTTAGACTTTGTTTATCTCCAACCCCTGGAGAACTCCTTCCAGCAACCTAGGGAGCATCCAGCCTCTACCTCCCACCATGGCCACTCTCTCTCCCCCTCGTGCTGCCAAGCACCACCTCCGGGTCTGAACCCTCTGGAGGTAGGGCTGCCCTATCTACCCAGGGTGCTCTATCTTTAAGGGCAAAGTGCCCAGCACACACGAGCCTGGCTGGAGAGAGGAGATGGCCTGGATATGGGAGTGTGGGCTGAGAAGGTTGAGGCGCCTTCATCTAGCCCCAGGATTATAGTATTTCTTCACTTTTTTGTTCCCATTCCCTCCCCCCAGAGCTCGGCCAACAAGGCAATGTAAAGCTGTAGCTCCACTCACCCCCTGGCATACACCATGCTGCTCAGTCAGCAACCTACCGGCTGCTGCAAGAGGTCGCTCCATGAGCGGGCGTCTCCTCACCCTAGCCCTGGCAAGAGAGAGCAGTCCTCAGGATGCTCGATCTCTTCCCGACCCCCGACCCCTGGTGACTCCCGGCTCGTTCCCGAACCCAGGTCACCGTGGTGGCGCGAGGTGTGGTGTCCAGCGCCTCAACCCTCAGCACCACCGGGCCAGCCACCGAAATGAGATTTGAACTTAGGAATTGCAAGGCAATTAGGGAATAGCTTCAGAACATAGGCACCTATCATACCTCAGGGAATACAATCAGAGAAGTATAGGGGAGCTTGTTGGTAACCACTCTGAAAGCCCATAGAGTGGCATTTCTATTTCTCCTGTAATGAAGGGACGTCCAGCCCACCACAGTGTACAAGGAGCAATGGTGTGTGGAAAGTGGAAGGCCCATTATGAACCTGATTGCTCTGTGGTATAGGGTGTTCAACTTAGCCTGGGCAGAGCAGTACAATGAGCTATAGAGAAGGTCCCGAATCTATTAATGAAAGGAACGTGGCTGAACCAACCGCTGCTTGGCATCGCTAGTAAGAAAGTGGTTAATTCTGTAGAATAGTCCTAGTCTTTGTCTTAGTTTCTTCTGTAGTTCTTCAAGATACATAGAAACATAGAAACATAGAATTTGGTGGCAGATAAGGACCGCTTGGCCCACCAGTCTGCCCATTTCCTACCTACTGGATAAGCTGCAAATCCTAGTTAACCAGCAGCCTACTTCTTCCTACCCCCCACCCTGAATTGCCTTATGACTGTCCCATGCATGCTTGAATTCCACCACTGATTTTGACTCCACAACTCTCCTCCGGAGGCGTTCCATGCATCCACAACCCTCTGTGAAAAAATACTCCTTAAATTACCTCTGAGCCGCCCCCATCTTCAAATTGTGCCTCTTGTTCTGCACACCTCTTTTTGATAGATACTACCCTCTTGGACTTTGTTGATTCCCTTGAGGTACTTGAACATTTCTATCATGTCCCCCTTCTCCCTCCTTTCCTCGAGGCTATACATATTAAGCTCCTTTCGTCTCTCTTCATATGTCTTCTGGTGCAGACCCTGCACCATTTTAGTTGCCCTCCTCTGGACAGCTTCCATCCTGTCTATGTCTTTGCAGAGATTGGGTCTCCAGAACTGCACACAGTACTCCAGATGGGGTCTGACCAACTGTCTGTACAGAGGGATAACTTCTTCCTGTTTTCTACTGGTGATGCCTCTCCCTGTGCATCCCAGTATCCCCCCAGCCCTCCTTGCTGTCCTCTCACATTGCTTGCCCACCTTTAGGTCATCTGATATGACTACCCCCAGGTCCCTTTCCATTTTGTTGTTGTTACTATCTCACCCCCATTGTGTACTCTTTCCTGGGTTTTGTTTCCCAGGTGCATTACCTTGCACTCTTAGCATTGAATCTAATGGCGGCAGATAAGGACCATGTGGCCCACCTAGTCTGCCCATTTTGCCTATCCATGCATGCTTTAATTTCTTCACCATTTTTGCCACCACCACCTCTGTTGGGAGACTGTTCTAAGCATCCATCACTCTTTTAGTGAAAAAGTCCTTCCTTACTTAGCCTGAGTCTACCCCCCCTCCAGTTTCATCTCATGCCCCCTTGTTCTTGTACATCATCTTTTCTGAAAGATGCTACCCTCTCGAACTTTGCTTAGCTTGAAGATGTTTGAGCTGGTTTTATAGGGAAAAAAATACTGCCTAAGATGTTCAGAGAAGGAGAGTTTGTGATTGAGCCATACACCCAGATATTTGAATTTTGGCACATCCTCTCGATTTTCTCCAAGTACTGTGGTAATCTGAGGGATAGCCCCAATGCAAGCGGGGTTCACTGCATAGGAGGAAGGGAAAAAGAGCATTGCTTTTGTTTTTTTTTCACATTAAGCAGAAGCTTTTTGCTTATGAGCTGGTATTGCAATAGGTTCAATTTGGCTTGGAGGTCTTCACAGGCTGCTTTGGGCATAGGACGACTCAAATAAAGTACTGTGTCATCAGCGAACAAGTGGATATTGGCCTTATTGATGTTGTCATAGATGTTGTTATGTAAACCACAAACAACAGGGACCAAGGATAAACACCTGAGGCACACCTCTCTGTAGGGGTTTAAGTGGCGAAAGATCACCTTCAGCTTTAACCTGTTGTTTCCGATCTGTGAGGTAGTCAGCAAACCAGCACATAGAGTTAGGATCCAGACCTAGGTTACATAGGGAGAAAAGAAGCAGGCTATGGTTGACTGTGTTGAAGGCCTTACTTAGATCCAAAAAAATGGCACAGACAAAATTCTTATTGTCAAGGTCAAGCGCCACCAGTAACCACCCTTTCTTCAGAGTGTACTCGCTTACTATTACCCTCTGCGCCCTGCTGTTCAGCCAATTTGTTATCCAGGCTACCACCCTGGGACCCACTCCCAGTCTGGCTAACTTGTTTGTTAATCTTTTGTGTGGGACTGTCAAATGCCTTGTTAAAGTCTAGGCAGGCCATATCCACAGCCCTCTGATCTACTACTTTAGTCAGCCAGTCAAAGAAATCTATTAGATTCATCTGACGTGACCTTCCAGCTGTGAATCCATGCTGCCTTGTGTCCTGTGCCCCTGGCCTCTAGGTACTCAACAATTCTTCTTTCAGAAGTGATTCCATCATTTTCATTACCACTGAAGTCAAACTAACAGGTCTGCAGTTTCCTGCCTCTGCCTTGCTCCCACTTTTGCGAAGGGGAATCACATCAGCCCTCCTCCAGTCCTCAGGTACCACACCATCCTTCCATGATTTGTTAAAAAGGGTAATCAGTGGTGTCATCAGGTCTCCCCTTAGTTATTTTAGAATTCAGGGGTGAGTCCCATTAGGCCCCATTGCTTTGTCCACCTTGAGTTTTAGGAGTTCTTTCAGGACCCTTTCTTCTGTGAATGGACTGGTGTTGACCCCCCTGCCCAAAGTGCTTCTATTGTTTTGCTTAGGTGCCTACCCCCTTCTTCTTTTGTGAATACTGAGCAAAGTATTCATTCATATCTATGCCTTTTCACTGTCAGCCTCTGCCCACCTCCCTCCCTCCCTTCATTAAGCCTCACTATCCCTCCCTTGGTCTTTCTTCACTCCTTGATGTATCTATACAAGGTTTTATTCCCCTTCTTAACTAAGCTGGCTGTCTTTTCCTCGGTTTGGGCCTTTGCAATTCTCACTGCCTTCCCACTTCCTTCTGCTCTAACTGATACAGTTCTCTGTCCTGCTCCTTCTGTGATTCCTTATACTTCCTGAATACTATCTTTTTCTCCTTACCGTCCCTGCCACATCTTTTGAGAACCATAGTGATTTTTTTTTACTTTGTTTTATTTTCTTTATTTGCTTCACACAAAGACTTGTTGCCTCTATGATGGCCCTCCTCCTGCCGATTTGCTAGTGCACTCCCCATTTTGCCAAAGTCAGCCCTTCTAATGTCCAGTACCCTTGCTTTTGTATGGCTTGACTCCACGGTTGTGTTTATTGTGAACTACACTACGTAGTGGTCGCTTGTTCCCAAATGGCTACCCGCTTCTAAATCTGTGATCCTCTCTCCATCCTCGTTTGAGAGTTCTAGGTCCAAGATTGCTCCCTCCTGATTGGGTTCCAACACTAGCTGTCTGAGGCATGCCCCCTGTAGGGCATCAAAAATTACCCTGCTCTTGGATGTGGTGGATGTGGCTGCAGTAAATGTGCTCCAGTTAACATCTGGCATATTCAGGTCCTCCATCAACAATATCTCCCCTTTTTCTCCCATTCTGAGGATGCCTTCTATCATTTCCTCATTTCCATGTCCATTTCCTGTCCCTGAGACTGGCGTCTGTATACAACCCCTGTGCAGATTGTGGTGCCACTACCTGTCTCCAAGGTGACCCACAGTGCCTCCTCTCCTCCTAACAGCCAACATTTCCTTGATCTCCTCCTCAACGATATATTTCACTCCTCTGGGTGGTTGTCTCAATGAGGCTTGGGACTCTGTAGCCACGTGATACTCTGCTACCATGGTATATCAAGTTTACATAGAAACATAGAAATTGTTAGCAGATACAGACCGCTAGGCCATCCAGTCTGCCTGCAAGTCCTGTACTTGATTACAGCTTTTGACCATTCCACCGCTTAACTTGTTTGGTTCTCCTATGCCTGTCCCATGCACAGTACTTTCTCCCACCACCTCCTGTGGCAGACCATTCCATTCATCCACCACTGTCTCTGTGAAGAAAAACTTCCTCACATTCCCTCTTAGCCTGCCACCTTCCAATTTCATGTCATGCCCCCTAGTTCTTGTACTCCTCCTGCACTGGAAGATCCCCACCCCACCCTGCACCCAGTTAATGGCCTTGAGGTACTAGAATGTTCCCTCTCTCCCTCCTCTCCTCCAGTGAGTACATATTGAGGTCCCTTAATCTCTCTTCGTAAGTCTTGTGGTGCAAGCCCTGTACTATCTTAGTCGCCCTTCTCCGGACCACCTCCAGGTTGTTAACAGGCTGTTAAAGTCCTTTCAAAGGTGTGGCCTCCATAACTGCACACAGTACTCCATGTGAGGTCTGACCAGGGTTTTGTATAATGGCATCACTACCTCACACCTACTGCTGGTGATACCTCTTACTATGCACCCCAGCATGTCACTGGCCCTCCCTGCTGCCTTTGTGGTCTGCTTTGACATTTTCAGGTCATCTGAAATAGTAACCCCCAGGTCTCTTTCCTCTTGGTGACTGTCAGCAACTACCCACTAATCCTGTAGCTCTCCCTGGGTTACTGTGTCCCAGGTGCACAATTTTGCACTTTTTGAATTAAACCTCTGTTACCACTCTGCAGACCATTTCTCAAGCTTCCCCAGGTCCCTCCTCATTTTATCCACCCATTCAGGAGTATCCACCCTGTTACAGATCTTTGTGTCATCAGCAAACAGGCAGACCTTTCCTTCTAGCCCTCTGCAATGTCACTGATGAAGACATTGAACAGAATTATGTAACTGGTCCAAGGACTGATCCCTGAGGTATTCCGCTTGTCACTGTCCTCTCCTCAGATTGTACTCCATTTACCACCACCCCTGTCTCATGTCCATTAGCCAGTTCCTAACCCAGTTTACCGCCTTGTCTCCCATGCATAGACTACCCATCTTGTTAACTAGCCTCCTATGTGTGGGTGTCAAGGGCTTTGGTTGAAATCAAGGTAGGCTACATCCACCATGCTCCCCTGATTTACTTTCTTCATCACCCAGTCGAAGAAGTCTATGAGATTTGTCTGACTTGACCACCTGCTGTAAACCCATGTTACCTAGGGTCCTGGGCACCAATGGCTTCTAGTTGTCCCACTATCCTTTCCTTAAGTAGTGCCTCCATGATCTTCCCCACTACCGAGGTGAGGCTGACCAGCCTATAGTTGCCCGCCTCCTCCCCACTGCCTGATCTGTGTAGAGGGACGACATGTGCTCTCCTCCAATCCTCTGGCACCACTCCTGTGTTAAATGACTAGGTGAACAATGTTGCCAGAGGTTCTGCTAGCTCTCTTCACAGCTCCCATAGTATCCTTAGGTGTATGCTGTCTGGTCCCATTGCTTTGTCCACCTTCAATTTAATGAGTTCCTGCAGGACTCTCTCCCCTGTGAATGGACTGTTGTCTCACCCTTTCCCCTCTTGGCATCTGATGCTCGGCTGTGATCCCTTTCCCTCCCCCTTTTCTGTGAATACTGAACAGAAGTATTTATTCAGTATTTCTGCCTTATCCATGTCTCCTCCTTACACTCCTTCCTCCCCCTTAAATCTTCAATTCCCTCCTAGGCTTTCCTCCTTCTGCTGATGTACCTGTAGAACGTCTAGTCCCATTTCTTTACTGTCTGCGCTAAACTTTCCTAAGTCTGTGCCTTTGCTCTCCTCACTGCTCTCACTGCATCATTTAGACACTCTTGGTATACCTCTCTGTCCTCCTCCCTTTGGGTCTCCTTATATTTCTGGAACCCTGCCCTTTTAGCCCTTACCTTTTCTGCTACCTCTTTTGAGAACCAAAGTGGCATTTTCCTTCTCTTGCCTTTTGATACCAATCTGATGTATTTGTTTGTTACTTCCACTACGACTCCTTTTAGGTTGCCCCTGCTCTTCCACTCTCATTCCCTATTCTCAGGGCACTTTTGATAACTCTCCCATTTCAGCAAAGTCTGCCTTTTGAAATCAAAAACCTTCACCCTAGAGTGACTTGACTGAATCCCTGTCTGTATGCTAAACCACACTATGTGGTGATCACTGGATCCTAGTTGCCCCTCCACCTGGACATCAGTGATTTTTTTCCCCGTTGGTCATTACTAGATCAAGAATCGCACTGTCTCCAGTGGGATCAAGCACCAGCTGCCTGAGTCCTGCCCCTTGTAGGGAATCCAGGATGACTCTGCTTCTGGCTGAAGCAGCTGCCTGAGTAGTCCAGTCCACGCCTGGTATATTGAAATCCCCCATCAGCAAAATCTCACCTTTCATTGCCATTTTGTGTATTTCCTCCTCAAGGTCCTTGTCCACTTCTTCACCCTGACCTGGAGGCCTGTATATCACCCCTGTGCATATTGCTGTGCCATTTCCTTGTTCAAGGGTGACCCACAGTGCCTTGGCCTCTCTCTGCCTAGTTCTGTATCTGTGTTGCCTTTATACCCTCCTTGACATGCAGGGCAAATCCCCTTTTTGCCTGCCCTATCCTGCCTAAACAGTGTATAACCAGGTATATTTACTTCCCACCCATGATTGGCAGTGTACCAGGTTTCATTTATTGCTGCTATGTCCTGGTCTGCCTCAGCTATCACAGCCTCCATGTCTGGGATTTTATTTCCCAGGTACGGGCATTTGTCACCATGTCCTTTCAAGTATTATTGTCTGTCCTCCCTCCACTCCTGGTTTTTGTCCTCAGCAGCTTCCTCCCCTTCCTGTTAACTTTAACATGTGTCCACAATTTCTTTGTTTCTCCTCTTCTGCCTGGTCCAGGTGACCTTGGCAACATCATTCTGGTGTCTCTACCATGTGGGGGCTGCTAGAATTTGTCTGTTCTTGCTACCCCCCACCCTGGCAAAAGATTTAAAAACAAATCAAGATCATCTCCTCCTGATACTTCAGAAACATTTTGGAATTAATCTTGGCTTTGGGTTTTATTTATTTATTGAATTCTTGGATTAAGACATTTGAGCTTGACAGCTTGTTTACAAAGGTCCCACGTTATTTGAATACAGATATTTTTACAAATACAAGCAAGGTACAAAGACAATCAAATAGAGATACAATGTTATCAAAAATCATGAGACAAAATAGTGGGCACTTAAATCAGAGTATATCAAATTATACAGGAAGGACTATAAGGAGGGGAGGGGAGTGCGGTGGCAGTCTATGTGAGGGATGGGATCAAATGCACAAGGGACGAGGGAGAAGAAAGGAGAACAGAGGCAATCTGGCTGCAGTTCCTAGACTCAAGAGGTAGGAAATTAAGGTTTGGGGTGGTATACGGGCTGCCATCCCAGTCTGAGGAACTTGACAGGGAGTTAGTGGGACAAATCAAAAAGGTATGTAGAAAAGGGAAGGTTGTCATTGTGGGGGATTTCAACTTGCCGGGGGTTGACTGAAGCATTCCGGTCACCTTCAATGCTAGGGAGCAAGTGCTCCTGGATGCAATCCAGGAGGGTCTCCTAACACAGTTGGTTACTGTACCTACTAGGCTAAAGAACACTTTAGATCTGGTATTGTCGAATGGGGAGGCAGTGAGGGAAATAAAGGTAGAGGACCCACTAGCCAACAATGATCACCAAACTGTGTGGTTTAATATCACAATGTGTGGGGAGTCAGAGAAATCAGTTACTCAGGTGGTAAACTTCAGGGGGGTGGACTTTGGGAGGATGCAGGAAGTACTGAAAGGGAAACTGGAGGGCATAAGGCAGGAGATGGACATGGAGCAGAAATGGGCTATTATTAAATGGGGGGTTACAAAGGCAACAGAAGCCTGCACCAAGGCACAAAGTAAGAGGAGCAGAGCAAGAAAACCATGCTGGTTGAACAGCAAGGTTGTGGCGGTGGTGATGGCAAAGCAGTGGAGCACCAAAGGTTTAGGAGGATGGGGAAGGAAGTGGACAGGGAGGAATATGCAAGATGGTCCGGGGAGGTGACCAGAAAAGTGAGAGAAGCCAAGGCCCAGAGGAGCTGAGATTAGCACAGGTAATTAATTGGGGGAGAAAGACTTTTTCAGATACATCATAGGATGGAGACAATAGTGAGGCTAAAAAGGAGTGGGGAGTGGACAGAAAAGGGGGAGGAGCAGGCAGAAGCGCTGAATGAATACTTTTGCTCAGTGTTCACAGAAGAAACGGGGGACCACTACCAGCATGGGCAGGGAGGGTGGGGACAGGGGGAGAGGAGGCAACAGATGGAAGAACTGAGGCAAATAGAATCCTAGAAGGACTGAGAGCACTGAAGGCAGACAAGGCACCAGGGCCAGATGATATTTACCCCAGGGTGCTGAGGGAGATGGCGGAGGTATTGGCGGAGCTGCTGGCAGATCTGTACAGCACATCACTGGAGACAGGATGTGTGCCACTGGACTGGAGGATGGCACATGTAGTATCATTACAAGAGCGGGCCCAGGGATGAACCTGTAATCATCATCTGGTAAGTCTCACCTCCATAGTGTGCAAACTCATGGAAATGATACTAAAGGAAAGACTGGTGTCATACCTGGAGGACAATGGCCTCCAGGATGTGAGGCAGCATGGGTTTGTTTCAAGGAAGTCTTGTAAAATCAACCTCCTACAATATTATGACTTGGTGACAGATGAGCTGGATAAGGGTCATGCAGTGGATGTTCTTTACCTGGACTTCAGCAAGGCCTTCGATTCAGTGCCTCATGGGTGGCTTGGGAGGAAGCTAACTGGTGTGGGGTTGGGGCAAAAATAATAAACTGGATTACAAGTTGGCTGACTGGCAGGCTGCAATGGGTGGTGGTGAGAGGGGAGCTTTTAACTCCAAGGCCGGTGATGAGTAGGGTTCCACAGGGCTCTGTGTTGGGGCCAGTATTGTTTGGGCTCTTCATATCAGACATTGCGCATGGGGTGGTGAGCAAGGTAAGTCTGTTTGCTGATGACACCAAAATCGGAGCAGTGGTAGATGGAGATGAGGGATGGAAGCAGCTGCAGGGGGCCCTACGCAAGCTAGAGGAGTGGTCAGAGAGGTGGCAGCTGGGGTTCAATGCAAAGAAGCGTAAGGTTATGCACTTTGGGGTTAAGAACCCAAGGAAAGAATACTGGCTGGGGGGGTTAAGCTGGGGATCACTAAGGAGGAGAAGGACCTAGTGGTAATGATAACAGGGACCATGAACAACACTGCCCAGTGCAGGAGAGTGGCTGCAAAAGAGAATAAAATGCTGGGATGCATAGCGAGGGGGTTTTCATCCAGTTGAAGAGAGGTGATCTTGCCCTTTTACAGGTCACTGGTAAGGCCACACTTAGAGTATTGTGTGCAGTTTTGGAGGCCATACCTAAAGCATGATATCAGGCTACTGGAGGGGGTACAGAGGAAGGGAACAAAGATGATATGTGGAATGGAGAGGAGAGACTATGACAGCAGGCTGGGAGACCTGAATATGTACACCCTTGAGGATAGAAGGGGGGGGTGGTACATGATAGAGACATTCAAGTATCTGAGGGGAATCAATAAGGATGGGGCAGATGGGGTATTTAAGTTAAGGAACGGGAGGGTCACCAGGGGGCATGGGCTAAGAATAGAGGGGGGAAGATTTAGGAAGGAAATGAGGAAATACTATTTCACAGAGAGGGTGGTAGCAAAATGGAATGCCCTACCAGAATGGGTGGTATTATGTAAATCTGTGAACAGCTTCCAAAGGGCATGGGACACGGAACAGGGGAGAGTGAGGGTGGGGGAGGTGGGGGTGGCAGGGGGATGACAAAGGGGAAGGGGTGGGGCAGCTACAAACTAGGGGTTTGGGCTGCACACTCAAGTAGACTTAAATAGACCGGGTGGTCTGTTTCTGCTGGCACATTCGTATATTCATATAACAACTGCACACTGTTGCACCTAGAACAAGAGTTTCTTCTAACAGGCAATATCAAGATAGTGCTAAACAAAAGCAACTAGGAGGAGGCAGAATTTCTCAGTCCAGGTAGGAGAGGGGCCCAGCATAGAGGGAAGTTGGGTTAAGTAAGTAAAGGTGTGGGATAGAGTTAGTTAGAGAGAGGATCTACCCAGAAGGTTACATAGGTAGAAGGGTTGGGATAGGAAAGAATCCTGCCATGAGGTTTCATTAGTGTAGGTTTGGAATGTAGGTGGACTTTGGGTGTGTGGGTCTGAGGGGTAGGGGTAACAGAATTATGAAGAGGAGCAAACAGAGGGTTACATAGATATGGTTTAGAGGTAGGAATGGTCTGAGTGGGAAGGGAGGTGAAGTAATGATCAATTCAAATTATATTTGATAGAGGGTTGAACCCCTGATGCCAGTACTTAAGGTTCATGGTGCTGTCTTCTGGCTCAGAATCTCCATCTATTTCTCATGTTCATGCTCACTCCTCACTCAGCTGGGTCTCATGCTGGTGCTGCCTTTCTCACTCTTGTCACTCCATCTCATGCTCCTGTCTCATTTGGACCTTGTGCTTGAGCTGCCTTTTTCATTCTTCTCACTCTTTCTTTCTCTCATGCTCTCTCAGATGGATCTTGTGCTAGCACTTACTTTTTTAATGACAAAACAACCCCCCAAAAGAATTTGCAGAGTAAAAATACATTAAACATTGCCTTAAAAACAGTTTGCATTACTTTAAAGATACAGACATGTGGATTCTGGACAGGGGCTTTTGAAAATCATTCCCCCCAAAGAAATCAGTTGTTTCTTGGTTAGTCATGTAGGCCTGATAACATAACTGTAGAGGCAGGCCAGGGCAGTATTCTGGATGCCTCTGTTCAATTCCCAGTTAGGTTAGATCAATATGTGTTTCTTTTTGTTTTCATTAAGTGCACTTTATTCAGTCTGTCCCTCTGTCTAGGTCAATTCCCCTCTCTTGTGGAAGGCAGCCATAGTTGCTTCTGTTTACAAGAGTGGAGACAAGACCTTGCACACTAACTACCGTCCTATCTCTATACTCTCCCCCCCAAAGTGCTTGAATGTATCATTTCCGATCAGCTCTCCAATTACCTGTCCAAATACAACACTCAATGTCTGCAGCAACTCAGTTTTAGAAAAAATCATAGCACTACTACTGCACTTCTTAAATATACTACATTTATTCACAGAGCACTCAACCCTAGCCTCCTTCTTGGGTCCATCTACATTAACCTAACTAAAAGCATTCGACACGTTTAACCATATCCCTACTTATTGAGTCTCTCCCATCCTTGGTCTTTCACATGCAGTTACCTCCTGGTTTCAGAACTACCTTGCTGGCAGCCTGCCTACAATAGTGGAGACAAGATCTTGCACTCTAACTACCATCCCATCTCTATACCTTTGCTTCTAGCCATTGCCCTGCACTGGGACCCTAGACGTATATGCTGCATTCAGGCAGACAAGCATCAGAGATGTTATTTCACCTACTATGAGCAGCGTCAGATGGCTCTAAACTCCTGCCCTCCTCCTCCTCCTCCTGATGTCAGGAAGTGTCCATCTGAATCCAGGACCTGCTTACTCCAGCTCAACAAATCTTGCCAAAGCGGAGGGTCTCGCCATTGCCACCCTCAATATTTGCAGCCTCCTTCCAAAGCTGGCCTCCCTTCAAATCGCACAGCCAATATAACCTGATATCTTAGCCATTGTTGAAACCTGGCTGACACCCAATACTCTGGACCATGCCATCTCACTACAAGGCTACAGTATTTTCAGACTCGATAGGATTACTAAAAGGGGGTTGTGCAATTTACATAAAAGACAACATCACCAGTCACCCTGTTTGCTCTACCTCTGCAAACACCTCAGTGCAATTCCTTCCTGTCAAGCTACTCCTTGGTACCCAAAATAAAGTCCTCACTGTTGTTGCTGTCTACATCCCACCAAAAGACCCAGGGACTGGTCTCCAGACTGTCCTTGAATTTGTAAGATCACAACCTCCTGGCACTGAGCTCCTTCTCCTTGGTGATTTTAATATCAACAAGGCTAGCACCTGATGTAGGGTCCCACAAGGATGCTATCTTGTCAGCTAACCTAACGCGGATGGTTAGCTTCCTGCTAGGAAGAATTACAAATCAGGCACTGGCACCCCCATAGACTGGATCCTTGCGCAGCCACCCAGCCCGCATAAATAACACCTTCGTCCTCCCGGACTCTTCTCAGCAACCATTTCCCTATTATCTGTACCTGGACAAATAAGTTCTGCAAGCCACCTCCAAAAACCATCTCAAGCAGAGTACTACCTTATGGCAATCTGACTCATCTCAAGGCCTGTCTCAGACGGCATGACTGGTCCCCAATATACAACTCACAAGATGTTGATGCAGCCCTTGATTGCTTAATCACTTCTTTCAATACCGTCTGCTACTCCTACGCATCAGTAAAAAAGTGCAAAATCAAAGCTCTCTCCAATCCCTGGCTCACTGCTAAGCTATTGGCCCAACTCAAAGCAAGGGACCACCTCTGGGCTATAGCTAGAGCCACAGGCTCCCTGCCGGACATCCAAAGGTATAAACAGTCTCGCAACTACTGCACTAAACAAATCCGAATGATGAAGAGTTCCTATTTCAAGGATGCCCTCATCAACACCTGGGGTGACGGGAGATCCTTCTGGGACAATATCAGAAATATCATGGGTAAGCAGTCCAAATCCTCTCCTACTCTAAAGACTGTTGATGGAGCCACTACCCTAGATCCAATGGTCATGGCAAAGACCCTAAATGCAACTTTCACCGACCTTAGTGGGGTCCTCCCCCCGGACTTCTTCTCTGATATAGACCCCTCGAAACCAACATCGCCTACTGTTTCTCCAAATCAACTGCCCTTCCATTTCAAAAAAGTTAGGGCACATGAAGTCCACAAATACATAAAAAAGGCTATCTCTAAGTCCAGAACAAGCAGCGATACTATAGACCTTAAACTATTGTCCCTTACCCTGGAAGAGGTATTGCTCCCACTCACCAGAATTTTCAATCTCTCCCTCTGCCCTAGTCAATTCCCCAGCAAATGGAAATCTGCAATAGTCACACCGGTGTTCAAAAGTGGTGACAAGTCCATACCTGGCAACTATCAACCAATATCAATACTCCCACCCCTCTCCAAGGCCCTTGAGCGCATTGTGGCGGACCAACTTACAGACTACCTGCAAAAGTATAACATCCTCTGTGCACAGCAACACGGCTTCAGGCAAGAGCACAGTACATCGACCGCCCTCCTGGAATTTTCTGGAGCAATCCACAATGCTATGGACAAAGGATACCAAACTGGAGCTGTTTTCATTGACCTAATAAAGGAGCTTGACACTGTTCACCATGGCTTGCTTGTCAAACACCTACAGGCTATTAGGCTCTCTCAGGGCCCTAGTGCCTGGATAAAAAGTTACCTAGCCAAACGCTCTCAAAGTGTAAAAATCTCAGGAGTTCTCTCAGACTCAAATCCGGTTCTCTCAGGCATTCTGCAGGGATCCATCTTGGGCCCTCTTCTCTTCAGCCTATTCCTAAACTCCCTCCCTCAATCTTACCCAGAACAAATAATCCTCTATGCTGACTATGCCGTGATTCTCTCCTCTCATAAGGATCCGAAACCCTTACTCCTTAACCTGCAGCTTGCTTTCTCCAAGGTTGAGAAATGGTTCTTAGAGCACAAACTGGCCCTAAACCAAAAAACAAAATCCATGCTCTTCTCAAGTGCATAAAATAAGAAAGGCAAATTCCGCTTTATCAATACTACCTAGAAATACCCTCGAACAAGTGACATCATTTAAATACCTTGGAATCACCTTCATCCCTGCCTAACCTTTGTGACCCACATTGATAGTATTTGAAAACTGTGAACCAACGCATTGCTATCCTATACCAAAGCAAACAGTTTCTTACCCAATCTGCACTGAGGATTGCTATCAAAGCTCTGTCATCTCTGTCGCAGACTATGGCTTAATTATCTATGGCTCTGCCTCAACTACCGCACTCAAGTAGCATTACAACCTCCCTTAACAAGGCCCTGTCGACTGCCGCTGGTGCCCAAAGACGACTCATACGTGTGAGTTCTACACTGAAATGGGATGGTTACAGCTCTCCAATCACATAAAGTACCTTTCCTGCTTGATGGCAAAAAATCTACCATGGGCCTCACTCCACCGTGCATCCAAGACCTACTATGCCCAATACCAACCCTCTCACCAGAAGTTCGAACATCAGCTTCTCCAGATCCCCGATGCCGCACCACCCAGGGCCAAGATCCTTTGCCTACTGCGGCTCCCAGCTGGTGTAATGCCCTCAGCACTCACATCACCTCCTCCACCTCTCTAGGAGTTTTCAAATCTAGGCTACAGCTTCACCTCACAGCCTCCAGCTCCTGTGACTGCGTCGATTAATTTTCCCCTTTGACTATTTCTTGCTTAACCTCCCACCTCTAATTCATTTTGACAAGGCATTGAGTGGTACTAGGCTCCTATGTCTGCCTCTCCTTTCTCCTCTTCCCCCTCCATTGTTCTTTCTCTATTGTATTCCTCCAGTCAGCCAGTATGTGTTACTCAAGTATTTTTGTTCCAAGCTGCCATTACTGTACTGCCTTATACTGCTTAATGCTGCTTCATAATTTGTTTGTTTTCTTATGTAATTTTGCCTTGTTTGTACCCTACTGACATGGAACCTTTGTAAAAGAGCCATGGCTCAAAGGTAATAATTCCTAGATTCAATAAATAACCCCCCCCCAAAGTGCTTGAACATATAGTTTCCAATCAGCTCTCTGATTACCTGTCTAAATACAACACTCAATGTCCACAGCAACATGGGTTTAGAAAAAAATCATAGCACCACTGCTGCACTTCTTGAATATAATGCATTTATTCACAGAGCACTCAACCCTGGCCACCTTGTTGGGTCCACCTACATTGACCTAACTAAAGCATTCAACATGGTTAACCATTCCCTATTTATTGAGTCTCGCCCCATCCTTGGTCTTTCACATGCAGTTACCTCCTGGTTTCAGAACTACCTTGCTGGCAGTATACAATGGGTGAAAATTAGGGGTACCCTCTCCACCTCCTGTCCTGTGCTCTTCGGTGTACCACAAGGTTACATTCTTGGCCCCCTTCTTTTTAGTCTCTTCCTCAATTCCCTCCCCTAGGTCTGCCCCAGCCAACTCCTCTATGTGGATGATGCCGTCTTATTCACGAGCCAGCCAGACCCCTCCCTCCTTACTGGAGAGTTGCAGCACAGCTTTGCCCTGGTCAAGTCCTGGCTTACAGTACACAAGTTAATCCTGAACTATAAAAAGACCAAGGTGATATTATTTGCATATTCTCACAACAAGCATAAGTCAGCTCAACTCACCATCCTTAACAACTGTTGTGATCCTCTGGAGCAAGTACACAACTTCAGGTACCTAGGCATTACACTTGATAGCACCTTATCCTTTAATGACCATATAAACATAATTTCTAAAGCTGTTAATACTGAATAGGGCTCCTCTACAGACACCGTCTGTACTTACCCCTGATGCACTCCATCTTGCTGTCAACAGCTCTGTCCTCTCTTTGTAGACTATGGGCAGTCATTTATGGAGCACCTACTGACACTTCACTTAAACGTATTAAGGTTGCCCTCAATAAGGGCTGCTGATTAGTTTCTGGGGCTCACAGATACACACGCACCTGCGATCTATATACCCAAACCTACTGGCTGAATCTTAGTGGCAGGATCATGTACCAGACCTGCCTACTAGGTAAGAAGATCTGTCTGGGTCTAACCCCTCCAACAACACAACACCTCCTTACCCCAGTAACCAATCCTCGAAGGACAAGAAGCACAACTAGACCTACCTATCAGGCCCCATTCTGTCAGGCTAATCAGGAGCAGCGGGCCTTTCTCTACAGAGCTCCCACCTGGCTATCTGATCTCCCTCTTGATGTACAAACTGCCTCCAAGTTAGGGCAGTTTAAACACATCATAGATACATAGATACATAGACAGTGTCGGCAGATAAGGGCCTATGGCTTACCCAGTCTGCCCATTTGAGCTTGTAAGTTCAGTTTGTTTTCCTAGAAGTCTGTTGCCCTTACCCTGACCTCCAGAATTCCTTTATGTCTATCCCATGCATTCTTAAATCCGTGATTGTTTTGGCCCCCACCACTTCCTCTGGCAGGGTGTTCCACTTGTCCACCACCCGTCTGTGAAGAAATTCTTTCTCAGGTTTCTCTGAATCGTCCTCCCTCCAACTTCATCCCATGCCCTCTAGTCCTGGAACATCTTTTTCGCTTAAAATAGTGTTTTCCTGCACCCTGTTCCTCCCTGTAAGATACTTGTATGTCTCTATCATATCTCCTCTCTCTCCTCTCCTCCAGGGAGTACATGTTCAGTTCCTTCAACCTGTCTTCATAGGACTTGTGATGCAATCCATGCACCATCTTTGTTGCCCCCTCTGAACCTCTCTACCCTGTCTGTGTCCTTACGTTGGTATGGTCTCCAGAACTGTACACTGTACTCCAGGTGGGGCCTCACTAGTGTCTTGTATAGCGGAATTATGACCTCCCTTTTCCTGCTGGTGATGCCCCTGCCTATACATCCCAGCATCCTATTTGCTTTACCTGCTGCCTTGTCACACTGTTTCCCTACCTTGAGGTCATCAGAGATGACAACCCCAAGATCCCTTTCCTGCTTGGTGCATGCTATATCCTCACGCCCCAACTGATATATTGTGCCAGGGTTTTTGTGCCCCATATGCATTATCTTGCATTTCTTTGCATTGAATTTCAACTGCCAAACCCCTGACCATTCTTCAAGTTTCTGCAGGTTGCTTCTCATTCTGTCTACACCCTCTGGTGTGTCTACTCTGTTACAGAGCTTTGTGTCATCAGCGAACAGTGAAATTCTACCTTCTAGGTCCTGCGCAATGTCACTGATGAAGATGTTGAATAGGACCGGTCCCAGTACTGATCCCTGTGGTACCCCACTGGTCACTCTTCCCTCTGTGGAGTGACAGCCATTTACCACCACCCTCTGTGTCCTGCCACCGAGCCAGTTACCTACCCATCACACTACTGTCCTGCCCACACCCATATTCCCCAGTTTGTGTAATAGTCTTCTATGTGGCACAGTATCAAAGGCCTTGCTGAAGTCCAGATAGGCCATGTCCACTGCCCTCCCCTGATCCACCTCCCTAGTCACCCAGTCAAAAAAATTCAATGAGGTTGGTCTGACATGACCTCCCCCCTGGTGAAACCATGCTGCTTTGGGTCCTGTAGTCCATTGACAACCAGATGTTCCACCAATCTCTCCTTCAGTAGTGCTTCCATGATCTTCCCACCACCGAGGTGAGGCTGACTGGTCTGTAGTTCCCTGCTTCCTCTTTGTTCCCACTTTTGTATAAGGGGACTACATCTGCTGTCCTCCAGTCTTTGGGTACCTCCCCTGTTTCCAGTGATCGGCTAAACAGGATAGCCAGAGGTTCAGCCACCACCTCTCTTAGTTCTTTAAGGACCCTGGGGTGCACCCCATCTGGCCCCATTGTTTATGAACTCTTATTACTTCCAGTTCCTTCAGGACCCTTTCTCGTGTAAAGGGACTTGTGTCCATTTCTGCACCATTCTCACCCTTGTACTCCCTTCAGACCCATTACCCTCCTCTTCCTCAGTAAAGACTGAGCAGAAATACCTGTTCAATATGTCAGCTTTTACTGTTGTCATCCTCCACGCTGCCCCATCCTCCCCCTTCAGTCTCACTATCCCTCCCTTGTCTTTCTTTTTCACTTATGTACCTGTAAAGGTTTTGTCCCTCTACTCACTGATTTTGCAATGTGTTCTTCTGTCTGAGCTTTGGCTTCCTTACTGACCTCCCTGCCTCCTTTGCTTCTCCTGGTACTTCTCCCTATCCACTTCTGCCTGTGTCTTTTGTATTGCCTGAATGCAATCTTTTGGCTTTCACTTTCTTTGCTACCTCTTTGGAAAACCATAATGGTCTCCTCTTCCTTTTCCTCTTGCTAACCTGCTTAATGCATAATTCTGTTGTTTCTGTAATCCCATTTTAAATACTGCCCACTGTTCCTCAACCTTGATTCCTGTCCCATTCCCTTAATGCCTCTTTCAAGTATCTCCCATTTTCCCAAAGTCTGCCCCTAAAATCCAGGATACGTGTTTTTGTGTGGTTTGGTTCTGCCTTTCTGTGATTTCAAACCTCAATTACTGGTGGTCACTGTTTCCAGTGCTCCCCACTGTTACCCCCATCACACTGTCCCTGTTTGTGAGCACAAGGTCCAGTATTGCCTTCTGCCGAGTTGGTTCCATGACCAGTTGCTTGAGGAAGGCACCCTGAAGGGAGTCCAGGATAAATCTGCTCCTAGTTGATGCTGCTGCTGGGATGCTCCAGTCCACATCTGGAATATTGACATCTTCAGACAGTACCTTCTTTCTCTCAGGTGCTGAGACTGCCCATCTTAACTACTTCACCCTCACGTAGCCCCTCATTTCCTGGCTAAACAGCTGCCACTCTCCCCACACCTCTTCTCCTCCCCCCCCCACCTCCCATAGGTACCTCTCTCTCTTGGCATGTTTCCTTTCTACTTCACCTCACTCTGCAGCTCCTGAACCCTGATATCCACCTATTCCCCCTTCTCTCTCTTTCCCCTTTTTATTTCACTGTTCATTTTTATTTGTCTTGGCTGACCCTTGTTAACCTATAGACTTTGACAAAGTTATTCTTGACTGCCTATTATCACCTACTGATACATTATTGTATTTTATCTTAGTTTTTAGCCTCGTATCTATTTTTGGTTCTTATTTGCCAACTTTGACAAAGTCTGATATAATGACGGCTCTGTTTTTTTTTTGTTATATCCATGTCATGTTTTTGTTACAATGTTGTATTTAGCTAATTATTGATTTCTTTTGGACATGGAACCTTTGTAAATGAGTCCCTCCCTTACAGAAATATACAGTAGGTATGCTGTGTACATGCAGAATGCATGCTACGTGCCTAATTGTGAAATGTTTGCATGCAGCTCACATACACAAAGTGAACCAGGTCTAAAAAGCAAATCAGCTTTGCATGCTGGAAGCTTGTCATGTGCACAGCAGGTAAGCTGGTGTGAACATCTTCTAAAAATTACATCAGGTTCACATGTTTGCACACTTGACATGAATGCAGCAGTTAAGCTGGTGTGAACATCATTCAAACATCACATCAGGTTCACGTGCTGCATGCTTGCAATGTATGCAGCAGCTAAACTGGTACAAATCTCATCTGAAAAACACATCTGTTTCTATTTCTTATACTACAGCTAGAAATTAAAGTCATTAAAATACATTTTTATTGGATTCCCATAAAAATTTGGTAAACTCATTAATTCTGATCCTTTTGCAAGTTGTTTAATGGCTTTTGAATTTTGTCATTAAATTGCCATTAATGTGTAAAGTATTGTTTGCCTCCTGCATTAAATGCCTAGGATATAGCCAGGCAACATCCCCATTCCAGATGTATGAAGACAGGCCTCTGTGTTGTGAAGCTTATCCTTTTGTTTTGGACCATGCAAATCCTTTATGCATATTTAGTGCTACAAATGTGTTTCTCCATGACTGTTTCATCTCACTTACTTTCCCTTTGTTATTCTGTATCGAGCATATACACTATGGCCATGCTCAGCACTCTTTGTGCTGAGTAGGGTCTTGGAAGCATGCACCATACTTCACATTCTGTCACTGAAATGAGGGACATGGACACTCAAAATGAGGGCAAAGAGGGACACTAACCCACATGATGATCAGGACACATCATGAAATCTGTGAAACCTGAAGATACAGTACCTCAGAACATAGTGGAAACCATTGCATTAGCACCTGAGAATAAATTTATACCATTAAGTAGTGGTGTCATTTAGGTAGCGCAGATGCAGTCCCCCCCATATTTGTGCCTAGGTTGTTCTTATGGTGTGGCAATAACTGCATTAAATTTGGGTTTAATCTTTGTACAATAAGTGCCCACCTGGCCTGTGTGTGGTCATGCTGCAGGTACTCTCCAGACTCGACTGTGTTTGTATTGTTTTGTCCACTCTCTCCACCTATCAGTGGTGGCACAATTTATTTATTTATTTGCTTTTGTTGATCGGGTAAGTCACACTAGACAGCCAAGTGCCTATTTTCAGGTGCGACCCGGGAGAATTACAAACTTAAGTAGGCAGGTACAGTGATAAATCAGTTTTACATACAATGGAATAACAGGTGATGGAATAGAATGACAACCAGTAAGAAGTCACGAACCCAGGGGGTGTTACAGATGACCCGGGAGAGTTACAAGCTAGATCATACACAAACAATGAGTGAGTCAAGATTTACATATAACGGGAGAGCACGTGAAACCAATATGGCACTCAAGGAGGAGATGGTACGCTTTAGAATGATTTGGGTAGGTAGTTGACAGTGCTCAAAAGGGTTAGGACAAGGTAGGTGCAGTGCACATAATAACCATAACACAGGTTCAGCCATATGTTAAGCCGAATAAGTGCCAGCATGTTGGGGGGGGGACCTCGGGATGAGCTAGCAGGGGGAGGCCAGGTGACCTCGTTCGGGAGGTAAGACAGGGGGTCAGCCATTACTTGATTAGTGGACAGGAGAATAAGTGCGGTGGACCCTGGGGGCGCAGAGACTTCCCATGCCTGCATAGTGCAGGGGGTTACAAGGTGCATAGACAGGTGGAGGAGCCCTTCAGGAGGTTCCAAAGGGAAGTTTTAAAGCTTGGATGTGAGGGGGTGGACCGAGTAAGGGCTAGGAATGAATTCCATAGTTTAGGGGCATAGTTGGCGAAGGCCCAATCACCTGCAAGGGTGCGTGTCCTAGGAACTGGACAGTTGAGTGTCGTGCTTGACCTAAGGTGGTAGGAAGAGGTGTCAGGGTTGAGGGGAAGGGCAAGGGTAGCGGGGGTGGCTGATCTTACAATGCTGTCAATGAAGTTCCCTACTACAAAGGTGCGGTGTTTCTCGGGAGGGAGCCACTCGAGGCGTGTGTAGAGGTTGCATCGGTGTGTCAGGGGTGGGGCAGATAGCGCAAAGCGGCAGATGCTGTTGTAGGCCATGTCCCATTTTGAAAGGCTGGTTTTTGGCATGGGGCAAAGGTCACTAGCCCACAGCAGAGAGAGGGGAGGAGAACACCCCTGGCTAGGGCCAACTGAGCAGCTGGGTTCAGGCAGTTTTTGGCTCTGTAGGCGAGACCGAGTTTGATGCTTGCAGACTTGCAGACATCACAGATATGCAGGGAAAGATCCAGCTGAGGGTCCAGAGTGATGCCCAGGTATTTGACAGTGGCCACCATCTTCAGGGGTGTGTCATCAGCCCCGTAGATTAGTAGGGGGGCAGGACTGGATTTTGTTTTGTTCAGGGAGCCAAAGAGCATAGCCTGGGTTTTCTTAAGGTTGGTGGTAAGCTTGTGTTCCACCAGCCAGGATTGGATCCACTTGAAGTCGGAGTTTAGTTGGGAATTGATGGTGTCAATGTCACGGGCGCTGTCCAGAATGACAAGGTCATTGGCATACAGGGTGGTAAGCCCATGGGTGGTGACAGAGGGTAGTTCGTTGATGAAAAGGGAGAAAAGCGTCGAACCGAGGACGGATCCCTGTGGGACTCCACATTGCACAGTGGTGGGGTTGGAGAGAGTCTGGTTAAATTTGGTGTATTGCTTCCTACCGGTAAGGTAACTGAGGAACCAGGCATGGGCAGAGTTTGAGAGTCCAAGGGAGAGAAGAGTGGAGCTAAGGAGGGAGTGATCTACCCTGTTGAAGGCTTTGGAGAGATCCACGAAGATCGTTCCAGTGAGGTAGCCCTGGTTGGTTGCAGTTCTGATCTGCAAGGTGACTACAGCGAGGGCAGTAGCTGTACTGTGTCCCTTCCTGAACCCGTGTTGGGCTGGAGAGAGGGTTGTGTTCCTGTAGGTACTCGGTTAGCTGAGAGGCCACAACTTTCTCCAGAATTTTGGAGGCGGCCGACAGGATAGCTATAGGTCGGTAGTTCAAGGGGTCTTTGGGGCTTCCTTGTTTAAGAACAGGGGTAACCTTGGCCACTTTCCAGACATCTGGGATGACACCAGTGGTCAGAGAAGAACTGAATATATGCGCTATGGGCCTGGCGAGAAGTGGGCTCCTAGCTTGAGCAGCTTTGGCTTGAGGCTGTCATGCCCTGCTCCAGTATGAGGGAAGAGGCTAGCAAGCAGCCTCTGGGTCTGTGTGGTAGATACCTGTTGTAGGAAGAAGGACGGTTGGGTCTCAGGGCCGAGTCAAGGGGTGATAGGGGACTTGGGCTTGGGTGGATGAGAGTTTGGGGACTTGGGGGCAGTGGGCTGGGAAGGGGGGGCTGCTCGGAGAACATAGTGTTGAAGGTATCAGCAATTTTGTGTGGGTTATTGCAGCTAACCCCGTCAATGAGTAAGTCCATGACTTGCGATCTTGCAGAGCCCCCAACCGCGCTTCTAATGTTCTGCCAGAAGCTCCTAGGATTGCTGGCTGAGGAGAGTAGGGCGGATCGGCAGAACTCACTTTTTGCTGCCCAGATGTTTTTTTACAGGAGTTTCTGAGGCGCCTGTAAGCAGTGAGATCATTGATGCTTTGGGAGGCCTTGTAGGTTTCCCTTCATTTGTCCCTGAGTTTCATTAGGGAGAATAGGCCCCCGTGAAGCCATTTGGTGATGGTGCCCCTTACCCTCCTCCTTGTAAGGGGGGGCATGTTTGTTCTGCACTGGGATGTACTTGATTAAGAATTCATCCAGTGCTTGGTCCGGACCCAAGGAGGCGGTAACCCCAGACCAGTCAATTGAACCAAGGTCAGCGAGGAAGTCTGGTAAGTAGAATTTTGAGTAGTCCCTCATTTGTATCACTTTACTGGGAATCTTTGCCTGAGAGGTGCCCCAAGTGCAGAAGATAGGCGAGTGGTCCGAGATGGCATAGAAACATAGAAACACAGAAACATAGACTTTGACGGCAGATAAGGACCACTTGGCCCACCCAGTCTGCCCATTTCCCTACCTACTGGATAAGCTGCAGATTCTAGTTAACCAACAGCCTGTTTCCTGCAACCCCCCACTATAATTGCTTTGTGTCTGTCCCATGCATGTTTGAATTCCCCCACTGTTTTAGACCCAACGACCTCCTCAGGAAGGCTGTTCCATGTATCCACCACTCTCTCTGTGAAAAGAATTTCCTCACATTACCCTGAGCCGTCCCCTCTATCTTTAAACTGTGCCCCTTGTTCTTACACATCTCTTTTCTGAAAGATGCTACCTCCTGGACTTTGTTGATTCCTTGAGGTTACTTGAACATTTCTATCATGTCCCCCCTGTCCCTCCTTTCATCAAGGGTATATATTAAGCTCTCTAAGTCTCTCCTTATATGGTTTCTGATGTAGACCTGTACCATTTTAGTTGCCCTCCTTTGGACTGCTTCCATCCTGTCTATGTCCTTGCATAGATGAGGTCTCCAAAACTGCACACAGTACTCCAGATGGGGTCTCACCAACTGTCTGTACAGAGGGATAACCACTTCCCTTTTTCTACTTGTGATGCCCCTTCCTATGCATCCCAGTATCCGCCTGGCTCTCCTTACCGACTTTTCACATTGCTTACCCACCCTTAGGTCATCAGATATGACTACCCCAGGTCCCTTTCCATTTTTGTTGTTGTTAGTACCTCCCCTGCTAATGTGTACTCTTCTTCTGGGTTTTTGTTTCCCAGGTGCATTACTTTGCACTTCTTTGCATTGAATCTAAGTTGCCATATGTCTGACCATTCCTCCAACCTTGCCAAGTCCCTTCTCATCTTTTCTATCCCTCTTGTGTATCAACTCTGTTACAGATCTTTATGTCATCTGCAAAGAGGCATACCTTTCCCTCCAGACCCTCTGCAATGTCACTTATAAAGATGTTAAAGAGGATTGGACCCAGTACTGAGCCTTGAGGTACTCCACTAGTAACCCCCCTTTCTTCGGAATGTGTTCCATTCACTATTACCTTCTGTGTCCTGTTGTGCAGCCAGTTCGCTACCCAGGCTACCACCCTGGGACCCACTCCCAGGCTGGCTAACTTGATTATTAATCTTTTGTGTGGGACTGTGTCAAATGCCTTGCTAAAGTCTAGGTAGGCCATATCCACAGCCCCTCCCTGGTCTATTACTTTGGTCACCCAGTCAAAGAAATCAATTAGATTAGTCTGACATGACCTTCCTGCTGTAAATCCATGCTGCTTTGGTCCTGTGCCCGCTGGCCTCTAGGTACTCAACAATTCTTTCTTTCAGAAGTGATTCCATCATTTTCCCTACCACTGAGGTCAAACTTACAGGTCTGTAGTTTCCTGCTTCTGCCTTGCTTCCACTTTTGTAAAGGGGAATCACATCTGCCCTCCTCCAGTCCTCAGGTACCACCCCATCCTGCCATGATTTGTTAAAAAGTGTGGTCAGTGGTGTCACTTGGTCCCCCCTTAGTTCTTTTAGGATTCTGGGGTGAATCCCATCAGGCCCCATTGCTTTGTCCACCTTGAGTTTTAGGAGTTCTTTCAGTACTCTTTCTTCTGTGAATGGACTGGTGCCAACACCCCTACCCAGAGTGCTGCTATTGTCTGGTTTAGGTAACTGCTCCTCATCTTCTTTGGTGAATACTGAGCAAAAGTATTCATTCAGTATCTCTGCCTTTTCACTGTCTCCCTCTGCCGACCTCCCCTCTCCTTTATTAATCTTCACTATCCCTCCCTTAACCTTTCTATGCTCCCTAATGTACCTATAAAAGGTTTTATCCCCCTTTTTGACCGAGTTGGCTATTTTTTCCTCGGTTTGTGCCTTTGCTATTCTGACTGCTTTTCCTACTTCTTTCTGCTTTACTTGATACAGTTCTCTGTCGTGCTCCTTCTGTGATTCCTTATACTTTTTGAATGCAGCCTTTTTCTCCTTAACCTTTCCTGCCACCTCTTTTGAGAACCATAGTGTTTTTTTTACTCGGCTTTGTTTTCTTTATTTGTTTTACACAAAGACTTGTTGCCTCTATGATGGCAGTTTTGATGTTTCTCCATTGTTCTTCCACCCCTCCTATTTGGCCATTTGCTAGTGCATTCTTCAGGTGTTCACCCATTTTGCCAAAGTCAGCTCTTCTAAAGTCCAGTATCCTTGTTTTTGTATGGCTTATCTCCATGGTTGTGCTCATTGTGAAGCATACTGTGCAGTGGTCGCTTGTTCCCAGATGTCTACCGACTTCTAAATTTGTGATCCTCTCTCCATTTGAGAGTACCAGGTCTAGTATTGCTCCCTCCCGATGGGTTCCGCACTAGCTCTCTAAGGTCTGCCTCCAGGGCATCGAGAATGACCCTGCTCTGGATGTGGCTGCAGTACATGTCCTCCAGTTAACATCTGGCATATTCAGGTCCCCCATCAACAGTATCTCCCCTTTTTCAGCCATTTTGAGAATGTCTTCTATCATTCTCTTGTCCATTTCCTTCCCTTGAGATGGAGGTCTGTATACAACCCCTGTGCGGATTGTGATGCCATTCCCCATCTCCAAGGTGACCCAAAGTGCCTCTTGTCCTCCCCCTTTACTTTTTAGTTCTGTAGCTTTGATCCCCTCCCTTATGTATAGAGCTACTCCACCTCCTCTTTTGCCTTTCTGTCCCTTCTGTAGATTGTGTACCCTGGTATGTTGACATCCCAGTCATGGTTCTCAGTGTACCATGTTTCTATGACTGCCACAATATCCAATTGTTCATCTTCCATCAAAGCTACTAGCTCAGAAAGCTTGTTTCCCAGACTACGGGCATTGGTAGTCATTGCCCTCCATTTAATGTTGGCTTTATACTTTTTTCCCCCATCCCTGCTCTTATTGCTCTTATCTATTTTACCATTTACCCCCGTCCTGCCCTGTGTTGAGCTCTGTACCTCAGTGTTTACCCTACTACCTGCTATGTTTTGTGGGGGGAGGCTTGACTTTTCCTTCCTTTTATCAGTACCTCCCCCTTCTCTAGTTTAAAAGCTTGCCAAGGAAGCATTTAAACCTGTCACCTAGGAGCTTGGTCCCCTTTGTGGACAAATGCAGACCGTCATACCAGTATAGACCTTTATCTCTCCAGGTGGACCCCCAGTCCCCAATGAAGCCAAAGCCCTGTGCTCTGCACCAGTTTTGCAACCATTCATTAAACTGCATGGTGTGTAGTACCCCTAGCCTCACTCCTGCCATGGACTGGTAGCACCTCTGAGAAGGTTACTGTGCTTGCTACCTGTCTGAGGCCCCTCCCCAACTCCACGAATTCATTCTGCACCGCACTGGTCCCATGCCTAGCTAGGTCATTTGTCCCAAGGTGGACAATGATATCTAGTTTACTCTCCTGTGATGCTGTTTCTGCAATTGTGAGGATTTGCTTCTTGTCCCTCCAAGCCATGGCACCAGGCAGGCAGCTTACTTCCTTCTCTCCCTTCCCCAGTTCTACCCCCTAACAATTGAGTCCCCTATCAGTAGCTGTTTTCTTCCCCTGTGGTGTCTCTTGCCACCCTTTTGTGAGTCTCCCTTGTGGATGTCCTCAGCATTCTTCTGGGTCTCCACTGAGGGTGCCATCATAGAGGAACCTTGCTCTGCCAGAATGGCATATGATTTGTGTAGAGGTACAACTGGGGGGCTTCACCTCTGGTCCACCACCCGCACCCTCCCAGAACCCACTGTGGTCCAACTGCTCTTCATACTCCCAAACCTCTGACTCAGTGGTTGTGGCAGTGGTGCTCTTTGGGAGGAGGAGGCCTCCTTAGTCCTTGCTAGTTCAGCCTGGAGGTGGGCAACCTCCTCTCTCAGAGCTGACAGTTGCCTACAAATAGGACAGCAACGCAGTTTCCAGAATGTCTCCCGTAAAACTGCTGCCCCACAGCCAGTGTATTGCACCACTCCCCACATGTCCTGCTCCCTTATTATATACAATATGTAATTATATATGTATTACTACTTGTTTTGTGTACCTACTTTATGTCCGTTGCAGGGTTATTAGGAATATGACAGTTCTGCCCCAAGAACTGTTGAGGAAGTGATGTCAGAACTGTGTCTATAAAGGAAATGCACGCCTGGGGGTGGGGAGGGAAGGGGTAGGGTAGTGCACAGCCACTGGTGACTGTTAGAAAAAATCCAATACACAACTGCTCCACCACCCTAGTAAGTACTGTCCTTTATAGGCATCAGGTAGAATGCCAGAGGATGTGATCCTGTCAGGTCTATTGGTCAGGATCCAGTCAATCAGTGAACCCTTATCCCCCTGGGGGGAGGTCCTTGTTGATTCAGATATAATTTGGCTCAGGGCAAGGCCCGAGAGCAGGGGATCATAAGATTTAGAGTTAGAGCCCAACCAGTCAAGGTTGACATCTCCTACAATAAGGACTTCACTTGTGCCCACTCTCACACTGACGCTGTGGAGAAGTGAGGAGAGTCCAGGTAGTCCACCTCTAGGAGGGCTGTAGCAGCAGATCAGGTGGATTTTTTTTGTGTGTCCAAGTAGAAGAAGAGTGTGCAGGAGCTCACATGTCAGGGGGGTGGTAGGCCGGTGATCAATGGCAGTCACATTGAGGTGTGCCTTATAGTAGAGTAGTACCCCACCACCTCGTTTGCTCCCCCCATGATCGAGTCTGATATGGCTGTACCCTGGCAGGGTGCACACTGCATTGGTAGTGTGTGGCTTTAGCCATGTTTCTGTGATACCAAAGATATCCAGCTTGTAGTGGGCAACCCAGGCAGTCAGCTCAACAAGGTTGTGAAGGATGCTGCGGATGTTTAGATGGATGATTTTTAGCCCCTTGGTGGATTGCCATGGGGGGGTTGGGGGGCAGGAGGCCAGCCTGGATGCGAATGTTAGTCCCACCCCTGGAGGGCCCAAGGGGGTGGAGGGGACAGCCATGATGGTAGAGAGGTTAGGGGCTATGAGGAGGAATAACAGTGACTGGAATTGTTACAGCCAGTAACTGTGCACAGTAATGTAACAAAACCTGCAGCAAGATATGTCTTGTTAAAAACAGCAGTGTATTCAGTCAGCTAGGGAATTGTTCCAGCCTGTAACTGTGCACAGTAATGTAACAAAACCTGCAGCAAGGTGTGTCCTGTTAGAAGAGCAGTGTATTCTGTCAGCTAGGCCCGCAGGGGTTCTCAAATGGTGAGGCCAGCCTCCCTTGGGAGGCCCCAACCTGTTCCAGGAGAGGCTCCATCAAGTCTGAAAAAGTATTTTATTTAAATTTTGAGTTTTATGTATTTTGTGTGAAGAGATGAAGCAAACTGAAAAAGGATAATAGTAGGTGAATTTTATGTATTTATTTACTAATTGGTGACAAGGGAAGGTGAATGAGCCAAGGCTCATTTCAGGTGTACCCAGGAAGGGTAGGAAGTGAATACATTTCAAAAAGTAACTGCAAAACAATCAAGAAATACACAGTGAACAATAGTGCAAACAAATATGAACAATAAACTAATAATGAGTGGTGGTAAATGATCAATTTGTAGACTGATGGCAGAACAGTCCAAATACAAGCGTTGAGTATAGAAGTGCTAAGAGCAATAGCAGGAAGGAGCAAAGTAATCCTAGAGAAGTTGCTTAGGAGCAGGGAAGGAGGGGGGAGAGGCAAAGAATGTAGGAAGGTTATTTCATATAGAGAGGAAACGGAGAAAGCAGTCTGACCCACGAAGGTACTGCAACAAGGGGTAACAATCGTTCAAGAATGAAAGTAGCAGAGCAAGTAGGCTGGTCTGAGGGGGGTGGGATGGGGTTACCGTAAGCTGAATAATATTTGTTTATTTTATTTATTTGTTATTCAGATAGCACCATTGAGCACAGGAGCTCTCTTTCAAAGGTTCCACCTCAGGATAAGACAAAGAACTGAATGAAAGAACTGAATGTGAGCCAAGTACTCAAAGGCGTTTCAATTTATTCATGGTGTACTGCGCAAAGTACAGTATTTTATTTTTCTTTGGGGAGGCCCAAGATTATTTCAGTTTTTAGGGGAGGCTCAAAATCTTTTCCATGGATTTGGGGGAGGCTCACTGTGACAAAGTCTAAGAACTATTGAGCTAGGGAGTTGTGAGAGCTAGAATTATTAGGTCTGCCCCTAGTGGCAGAAAAAGATAACCTGCAGATGGAAAGCTAGGCTGATAGGTTAAATTTCAGCCCATGTGACCACTATCAGCCTACTTAAGGGAGAGCCGACCAAGAGTGGTGGTGGAGGTGGTGGGGAGCCGAACGTATAGTGTTCGGTGAGGCTAGACTGTCTGCGATGACAGAAAGCAATCAGCAGCAGCCTTACACATAGGGGCTTTCACGAAGTAATGTTCAGATGCAAGAAGGTAGGAATTCTCTTGCGTTTTTCAATTTGGATTCCCAGAGTTTGAAAAACAAGGCACCAAAGCACTTAGGGACACAAAGGGAACGCTGCCGTCTCTGCAAACGCTGTTTACCTTATCCTTCTCTCTGCAGATCCTTCGGTGGGTTGGGAGAGGGCTATGGAGTGCCCTCACAACCTCCACTGCTCAGGGGGGTCCGGCTCGGTGTGGACTGACTTCAGGGGGATGGGGAGGGTTCTGGAGTGCCCTCATGACCTCCGCTCCTTGGGGGTCCTGGTCTGCTTATCCTTCACTTTGCAGATCCTCCGGTAGGTTGGGGGAGGGCTATGGAATGCCCTCATGACCTCCACTGCTCGGGGGGATCTGGCTCAGTGTGGACTGACTTTGGGGGGATGGGGAGGGCTCTAGAGTGCTCTCGTGAGCTCCGCTCCTCGGGGGTCCTGGTCTGCTTATTCTTCTCTCTGCAGATCCTCCGGTGGGTTGGGGGAGGGCTATGAAGCACCCTGGTGACCACCACTGCTCGAGGGGGTCCGGCTCAGTATGGACTGACTTTGGGGGGATGGAGGAGGGCTCTGGAGTGCCCTTGTGACCTCCATTCCTTGGGTGTCCTGGTCTGCTCATCCTTCTCTCTGCAGATCCTCCGATGGGTTGGGGAGGGTTATGGAGCGCCCTCATGACCTCCGCTGCTCAGGGGGGTTCTGGCTCAGCATGGACTGACTTCGCGGGGATGGGGGAGGGCTCTGAAGCACCCTCACGACCTCCACTCTTTGGGGGTCCTGGTCTGCTTATCCTTCTCTCTGCAGATCCTCTGGTGGGTTGGGGAGGGCTATGGAGCACCCTCGTGACCTCTGCTGCTTGGGGAGGTCTGGCTCAGCATGGACTGACTTCAGGGGGATGGGGGAGGGCTCTGGAGCACCCTCACGACCTCTGCTTCTCAGGGGTCCTGTTCTGCTGTGAAGGAACAAGGGAGAGAGTAGGTTTAAGTAGACATTAGGGTGGGGAGAAGAGAAGGGGCAATAACAAAGGAAACAGGTTTGCCTGCCACATGTGATGTGGATGAGCTCCAGCCAAGAAAGAGCACATGAGTCTTTCAAGTACGACATTGTCTTTCCTGCCAGAGTAGACAGACTGGACACTGCAGCTTGGAGGAGTCAGTGAGCACTGAACTCTCAATAACAGTGTTGTGGCAGCATATTTTTGCTGGTCTACTCTTAGTGAGTCTCCATCTCCCCTGGTGGCTGAAAGAGCAGAGGGTGATCTAGTAGATAACTCAAGACTAGGCTATCTACTTACTCTATTAGGCTTGCCATGCAAAAAAAAAAAAACAGCACAGACTCCCACAGCAGCAAGCTAGGCTTAGCAGCAGTGGTGACAGCAGTGTGGGTGGCCTTCATAGGCCTTGATCAGTCCAGTGTGGCAGCAGCCACAGCAGCAACCAAGCAAGAAGCAAGCAACCCAGGTTGGGTGGGTTCAGTTGGTGAGGTGACTTGGTTGCGGACCACATTGGGGACTGTGATGGTCAATTCTAGCATCCAGCTTCTGGCAGAAGGAGAGAGGGGGAGCAGACTGAAAGCTGGGCTGGTGGCACACTGTGCCAGGCTGCAGGTTCTGGTCACATGGCTGGGTAAGTAAAAGTAAATATTTTTTTCACAGGGGGATTGGGGAAGGAGGAAGAACTGAAATATTGATGTGTTTTTCATGTTTCTTCACCTTTTGGTGGCTTCATGACCCATAGGGGATGGATATTGAATGGAATGGAGTTAAGGAGAAAAATTAGGACAAAGTTCTTTTCTGGGGGGGGGTGCAGAACTTCAGACAGGAAAAAAATTGATTAGTAACTGGGTGGGTTTAAGCCCAAATCTGATGCACTGCTCTGGGGTATATACAGATGAATCCTATACATTTGACTTTTTCTTGATTTGCATATCATTTTTCAGTCAAAACAAATCACCTTTTAGAGATGTTACAGACATTCTAGAGCTTTCCCTTGCACTCACAGACAGTTGAGCGGTATGGTATGCACAGACTATTAGATCCCCACTATAGTCAGGCTTATGTTCCCCCCCCCAGTGAAGCTGACCTCCACATCCCCATGCTCAGGCACATTATGACAAAGGGCAAAGGAGACTGCAGGAGTGTACACCATTGAAATGAATAGGGGTATTTTTATTACTATTTTATCTATTATTGATGGAGAGTTTGAGATCAATGAAGGCCACCGCTCAACTAACAAGGGCCCTGTTAGTAGAAAGGTGGCCTTCATTATTCTCCAACTCACCATCATAATATATAAAATAGTAACAAAAAATAACTCCATTCATTTCAAGGGGGTATGCCCCAGCATAGCACTCTGACCACTGGACATCATCTCTTTAATACTCCTGTCTCTGGTTCCCTAGTACTCAAGTAAGAGACTTTTTACTTATATCTATACTTGATGGGTTGTCCGTAGCAGCATGGCCATACCCACTACAGTGTGTGTGCATGGGGGGGAACTGGCCATGTGGGGGGGGTTGTCACATTATTGCTACATTTGTGTTTGCACTTTTAAGAGATCCACCAAGTTCAAGGCATCTGCATTTGCTCCGGAGATATCGGTGCCTTGCCTCCCATGATGTAAGTTGATAAGAAGATGTCCCACAACAGTGCCACAGTTTTAACGTACAAACACTCTTAATTTTATTTTCACTGGATCCTAAGAACTTCCTGGTGTTAAGAGCCACCCACGGTCCACCCCTGCACTCAGCAAAATTGTGACATGATGCTAGGGACAGTGCGGGGGCTTGCTCCATTACAGTCTATGGGGGGCATCTTTCAGATAATTTTTTTATATTGTAATGGTCAGTTTGTGGTGAAATGTGGGCACTGGTTGACCAGCAAGGGCATTTTTAGTCAACCTGTGCCCACATTTTACAACAAACTGACCATTACAATATGAAAAAAGATCAGAAAGATGCCACCCATAGACTATAATGGAGCGCGCCCCCACACTCTCCCTAGTATCATGTCACAACTTTGCTGAGCCTGGGGGCAGAGCATGGGTGGCTCTTAACACTGGGAAGTCCTCAGGACCCACTGAAAATAAAATTATGAGCATTTTTATGTTAAAACTGTGGCACTATTGTGGGACATCTTCTCATCAACTTATATCCTGGGAGGTAAGGCACTGATATCTCTGGTGCAAATGCTGAGGCTGGCATATCTCTTCAAAGTCTGTTTGTGTTGAAGCATTCAAAACTATGGAGAGAAAATGGTAGGAGTACAGGCCAGACAGGAGCAATTAAGTGGTTTTGTTGGTAAGTCTGTGTATTGGGGGTGGGAAAAACCACATGTGTTTCCATTGGTATGTGTGCTATAGTTCAACTGTGAAACTGAGATGAGTAAGAGAAGAAAAAGAAAACTGAAAAGCATAACAGTGGCTACAAGCATGCCACATGTATGCAGATGTAGTCAGATACAGTATGTATTAAAATACAAGAGAACCATACGCCTGCAGATAGTATGGCTTAGTGGTTAAAGGCACTGAACTGCAAGCCAGGAGGCATGAAGACCTGGGTTTGAATGTCGTCAACCCCCACTTGTATATGGCGTGATCCTGAGAAAGCCACTTAACTTTTACGTGTGCAGTTATCAGTGATCACTTGCTTTTTGGACACATGCCACATGCTTGCAGTCTTTATGGTTTTTACACTTGCTTGCTGCACACATGCCATATGCATGCAATCAGTTCCAATTTGACATTTAAATCATATTTGCAGCACACATATCACTTGGGTAGTTTTATGTGTGCAGCATGAAAACATTTCATATAATTATTTCTGTAAGGGCAGACTCAAAGGTGTGTCAAATTCTGAGACTGTAATAAATAAATAAATAAATAATTATCAACAAACAACAATAGCAACACAATGACAAAAAATACAATATCAAATACAACAAACAGTAAACAGTGCAAACAATACAAAGAAACTATGAACAAACCCATCCACCCTCACCAGCCCAACATCCCAATACCCAGGCAGGACCCCTGGAAGTACCCCTAAGGTGTTGAGGAATCGCTAACAAAAAGGGAAGTATCTTTAAATAAATTCCATGTACTAGTCCAACAAAAGATTAATGGTCCCATTTAACATCTAATCAGTAACAAAGTATGTAAAGTCTCCCAGCAAGACCTGTAGGCATGTATGGAACAATAAAAACTGGTTAGGGATTTTTTTACATTGAGAACATTTAACATCTCCTGTAGCCATTCAGTCCATGCTGGGGTTGTGGTGTCCAGACAGTGGTGCAAAATGATTAATTTTGCTACCTCAGCAATTAGGGCCCTATAACCCTTACTGGGCCTCAAGAGTTGGTTACTATAATCACCGATCATACAAATCTTGGGGGTGAAGGCATTCTGAAGGCCCAGGAGGGGGTCCAGATTAAGACAGATTTCCAAAAGGGTTGTATTTTCAAGCATTGCCATAACATGTAGTACAGAGTGCCATCTTCCTGATCACATCTGGTACAAGCGAGGGCCTGATGTTTACCCATTTGAAAGAGTTTCATCAGTGAGAAATGAAGGTTATGAAAGATGTTAAATTGTTATAACCTACAGTAGGATGATCTTGCTTAACATATTAGTACAAATCTGTCCATATCTTATGCCAATGCTCATCAGAGTAGTCCAATCCTAGAGTTCCTTCCCAGGAAAAAGCCTTAAAAGAGATGATATCCAAAACATGCTGATTAATTGTCTTATAAAGGTTCAAAATTAGATGAGGCTGCTAAACCACAGACAACAGTTTTTCAAAAAACAGACCTGCTTGATTGGACCATGAGGGGGTCCTAGCAACTGTGAAACACAGTGGGGCTGAAAGAACTTAAAGTAACCTCTTTTGGAAAACCATATGCTTGTTGAAAAGAGAGGAAAGACCTGACAGACTGATCACTAAGTAATGTGCACAAGGGGGAAATGTCAAGTCCTGGCCAGAAACTAGAAAGGATTGGCTTTTTGGCTATTAAAAGATTGGGGTTAAAAGATAATGGTTGTCAAATGTCTTTGTGGCAAGAGAGGTTCAAGTGTCAACAGAATTGGGCATGAGCTTGAACAGACAATGCAATCGGTGTGTGGTGCAATGGAGGAGGGAGATGAGATGGAGGAGTATATACAGTAACAAAGAAGAAAGAGTACAGTGGTGAGTGATCACCAGCTCCCATTCAATCAAAAGTCAAGTGTGGGTTTAATTAAGTCTACTTGGGTGCCACCATGTCTTCCTCACAAAAATACTTATAGCCATGTAGGGCAAGGTAATACCAAGTAAAATGTGGAAGATGTAGGCTCCCGTGGATCTTGGGCCTCATTATTTTCTCATAGGCTCTTTGAGCTGGTTTATTCATGCAAAAAAAATGACTTAAAGTAGTGTGAAGTTTTTACACCAGCTGAAAGGGAGCATAATGTTTAACATCCCCAATGGGTACAGTAACTGGGGTATAACATTTATTTTAATTATGTTAGCCCTGCCCCATAACATTAAAGGCAATGATTTCCATCTAGAAAGTTATTTTTCTAGTTTTCAAATTTATGGATCAAGATTAAGGGATTTCAGGGATGCAAGGTATAGGGAAAGCTTAATGCCCAAATAATTAAGACAAGTAGTTTCCAATTGCAGACCAAAAGGCTCTATGGTGTGCTTCGTAATGTGAGGGGAAAGGGGAAAAATCACCAATTTGGATATGTTAAGTTTACATGCTGAAAATGCACCGAATTTTCCTATTACCTCAAGATCCTCGGGTATTGACATTTGAGGGTCATTGAGGTGAAGGAGAATATCACCTGAATAAGTTGAAATTTTAAGTTCTTGAGAGCCAATACACATACCTTTAATAGAGGGGCTCATGTAAATTTTCAGGGTAAACTGAAATGATGTTGCGCAACTTGTTTTATTGTTAGGTGCCTTGGCAATGGAAAGGCACCATATAAATACATTTATTATTATTATTATTATTGAAAGGATCTAAGTACAGGTTGAAAAGTATTAGGGAGAGGGTGCAACCTTGCCTAGTCCCTCTCGTGAGAGGGAAAACAACTGACTGGACCCCATTATGGGTAATTCTGGTCAAAGGAGACTGATAAAGAACACATAACCACTGAATGTAAGTGTCAGGAAATCATTACTTGGGCAAAAGGAAAAATAGGTACAGTAGTGCCACAACACTTTGTTAAAGGCTTTCTCCAGAGAGACCAAGACCGCATCAGTGTTGGTCTGCTTGGACACAGAGATAGAGTGATGGATTTTATGGAGATGGTCACTAGAGAGACTCCCAGCCATGAAATCAGCTTGTTCCGAGCCTATTAAAACTCCCCAGACCTTGCTCAACCTGGCAGCCAAGACTTTAGCCAAAATCTTAATATCAGCATTAACTAAGGGAATATGTCTGTAGCTGTCAGGTCAAGTTTCATCTTTCCCAGGCTTAGGTATTAGGGTTATTCAGGCCTTGAAAAGTCGGGGCTCATTCAACTCATTACTATCTAGGTAGTTGTACAACTTGGTTAAGGCAGGGGTTAATTCATCCAAAAAGGTTTTATATAAAATCACTGAAAAGCTATCTGGACTGGGCACTTTATCAAGCTGTCATTGAGGCACAGGTCAGAAAACATAGGAAAACCAGGAGCTGTTTCAAAATTCACAAATAGCATTTTATTTGTCTCGATAACAGCAAAATAAAAAATAAAAAGTATTCAGTATAGCTATTTACAAAGGCAGTACAAACAGAGAAACCTAAATTCTTCTTCTGGGGGTATCTCTTAATTCCAGGTTTCAGTCTCTTAGTCTTTCACGCTCCTTGTCTCTTTGCAAAAGCATTGCTGCTCTTTTTATAAGTCTTTGTCTGGGAACCTCGTTAAGAGAGCCTGCTTCTCACAGAATGTTCTTGCAAGTTTACGGAATGTTCGTGTGAGTTTTGATGCAGGTGCAGCACAAAGAACATAGTGACCCAGAACTGACCTCTTGTTTACAGCTCTGCAAAGGGCTTAAAAACTGCATCTCAGGTTAACCCCTTTGGTTCCAAATAGCTTTTTGCAATCATGTCAACAGTATTATAACTATATATGGTTTTAAACAACGGAATCCCAGTTTCACATACAGTTTTATACAGAGAGCCACATATTTTTGTTACACCCGCAGATATGCAAGGGGGAAGAAAATGCAGAACTAGCAAGGGAAGGCAAAGATAGTGAGAGGTGGAGAACTGCGAAACCATGGGAGTGATCAGTTCCTAGGTCTCACAAGAAAGTTTGGTTGCACAACCAGACAGACAAGAGACAAAAAAGGAGAGGATAGAACAGACCCTTGCATTTAAACTCTTTCTGCATAACAAATGGAGCAGGGCCTTGTTCAACCCTGTTACACAAGCGACATACTTAAGATGGCTCGTAGAACTTCATCTTCCCTGATTGGGCCCTGATCAGGCCCATTAGTGCTTGTTGATGTTCTGCTGAGAGTTGAGTGAGGGGGAGATCGCACAGAAAAGTAGTCATCCTAGCATCTATAGTGGAGTGCTCCAAGTCATCAGTGTAAAGGTTGGAAAAATAATTCTTGAAAATCTCTACCACATGCCTAGGTTGGGTAATCAATTAATCTGAAGATGGATCCTGCAAGGCCTTGATCCATTTGGATGCCTTCTGCTGTTATAAACTGAGGGCCAGTAAGCAACTGGCCTTCTCCCCCTGCCCCAAGTAAGTGGCCTTGGTCTTAGTGACAGTTTTGTCTGCTTGCTCTAAGAGGTGACTGGAATATTTAGCTTGTAATTGGGATAGATTAGTGCAGACCCCTTCAGGTGAGGAAGGGTGAAGGTGTTTTTTCTATCACTCAGATTTCTGGGAATAACTAAGTAACCTGCCTTTCATGTGTGTTCTTATGCCTGGTAGCTAATCAAATAATTTCCCCCCTCCAAACACATTTTAAAGCACTCCAGCACTGGTCCAAACTGGAAACTGAGCCTATATTTTCATGAATAGAAAGCTGCATAAGATGTCTAAACTTATCCATTACGGTGGCATCCTGCAGCACTTGGGCACTAAGGGACCAAACAGGATCCCTTGAGGAAGGCTGCGAATCATCCAAGTCTAAAGAAATGAGGGCATGGTCAGAGAAGGCCTGAGCCTTAGTTTTGCTAGCATATAGAGTGGAAGTGAGCTGTGCACTAATAAGAAAATAGTCTAAGCAGGAATAGGAGTTGTGGGATAGAAAGTAAAAGGTAAACTCCCTATCCACTGGGTGCAACAGCCTCCAGGGGTCTCTAGGCCAAGCTAGTTCATAAACTCCCTGAGGGCACGTTGAGCAGGGGAAAGACCCACTTTAGTTCTGGTGGTACGGTCTAAGTCATTCTGGATTCTAGTCCCCACCAAGCAACATAAGGACATGGGTAAATTGAGCCAGGTCAGTGGCTAATCTGGGAACAAAGGTTGGACATTCACTGTTAGTGCTATAAATGGAGCCCAACTAAATCTCTGCCAGGCCCAATCGGCAACGTACCAGGATATATGCCTTTCCTGTTAAAACCTTTAAATATATATATATATATATATATATATATCTTCTTTCAGAATCACCTAATTTGGCTATAAAAGAAAACAGGACTCTTCTGGATACTAAAATCACCACACCACATCACGTTGTTTGGTGCTGTTTCCAGGGCCATATACAGACTCTACCCATCCACGCCTAAACAAAGAAACCTGATGCCTGGGCAAGTGTGTTTCCTGTAAGAAAACAATTTATGCCTTCAATTTGTGCAAATGCTTTGATAAATAATGACACGTGGCTGGTTTGCCCTAATATTACATGAAACAATCCTCCATGTTCCACTTATAAAGCAAAAAGTGAATATACAGAGTCAGAGGGAGACTCCACCCCAGTAGTTCCAGGAGTCCTCCGAAAGAAACCCCACCACCACTTGGAACATACCCCCAAAACAGTCCAGTTGGATACAAAAATTGACAGTGGTACAGATCCAACATAGAAAACACCAAACAATGAACATTAAACATATACACACATATATCCCCATCCAAAAATCCACAAAACCAAAAATTACCCCCAACAAGAAATTACTAAGTAAACCATCACCCAAAACTCCTCTGGTCACAATGACCATATTTACAAAACTTCACAGCCAGTAATGAGTCCCTACCTACCTGCCTGCAGAGGAGCCACTCCGACCCCTAGTAAAGACAGATCAATACGTAACCCAATGGGGCAGCAATGTCCCTAAGAACCAGCTTCATGTGGCCAGGAGAGTCTTCTAAGGAAAGGTAGTGCTCCCAGTCTCCCATAAACTTTGGCTCAATACAATGACAACCCTGGTGAAAGCCTCTATCTGGTGGGCAAAAAGGAGCATTACTGTAGCTACATGGGAGGAGGAAAGGTCACAGAGGTCACACAATGGGAGAGACAACACACATGGGAATACACCAACTCCCCCAATAAGGAAACAACTCCACAGGAAGGAATAGCCTGGTAGAATAAGGTTAGGTAATAGGGAAAAAAGAGCCAAGTCCCCAACATGAGCAGTTGTCCACGTTGTTTACCAATCTGGCATACCGTGGTCGGGGAAAGGGGTGGGGATGAGAATAACCAAGGGGGAAGACGGTTGATAAAAACACAGGGCAGTCCAAAAGTAAATAATGACTCTAGTGGGGAGAGGTTGAAAAGGAAGCCCTACAGAAGCATAAGACTGCCACAAATTCGAACCCCCCCCTCCAACTAATAGCCGACAAATTCACTGAACCTAAAGGCTAACAAAAAAGAAGTAGGAGAAAAAGAAATAAAAGAAGAAACCAAAGCAATAAAAACTGGTATAGCAAACAAGAGGAAAAATCGATGAGGAAAACCCTCCTAACCACTGTCCATAACTTGCTAAATGTGGAGCCCCTCACGGGATCGCACTAGACAACTGCCCCAGTTATGTGGTGACCAGAGGGCCCTGTGAAAAAACTGCAGCAACCACCTGAATAAAATAGAAGGACATACAGCCAAATCAAAAGACAACAATAATAAATTGGTAGTTTAGATCTAGGAGTGCATAAAACAACAAACCTGCATAATAGCAGCCAAGCTATAAGCCCCCAATCAACAGTCCATAAAAAAATTAATAACGTAAAGTAGCAATTGGAACCATGTAAACAGCAAAAGTAACAAAAGTGCAATGCAGCACTAATAATAAGACATGTCTGGGACATTATATAGTGAAAACTGAAGACCATTGTGGCAAGTCTGCAGATCGGTCTAGGTCAACTGGAAGTCCAAATCACACACAGATATCGATAGGCCAGCCATGAAGAAAAATCCTCCACAGAGAATATAATGTACAAAGGTGAAGGCCACTGGAACAGATGGTATCCAAACTTCTCAGTGAGGTACTGAAGCCGAAGTAAAGATCAAAACCAGAGAGGCTGAAATACTGCACAAACGGTGCATGGCACCAGTAGCGACAGTATGAGATAATTAGAGGGACTTTACAAAATTGACAGGTGCTCCAGCAAAAGAAAAAAGGAAGGTCTAGACCAGGAGGTGATGAGAAACAGAATCTGTTCAGCATGCAACATGAAAGGGTGCAAACAGTAGCTGGTTCCCCAGGAGTGCACAGTGTAAGTACTCAGGCAGATTGAGTGCCCCAATCCCCAATCCTGACAGAATGGAGCAATTGAAGTTAGTTAGAAGTTGGATATCCAACTAAAAGAGACCCCAAACAGATCAAGCAAGTTACAGGTGTCAGCAGCAGAGCCAAATCAGATATGAAACATAGAACTCCAGAGAAAATAAGTCAGTGGCCGCTGACCTTGCTGCCATCTTCCTAAGACAGCACTGACACCGTTTATGTTGGCTTCAATAAATCAGGGTACAATGTAGGTAGTTCACAACCTGCTTGTTCCAAAGAATCAAAGCTCTGAGTCGTGCCACTGTAGAAGAGCAGGAGTCTGGCAGGTTATAGCATCTGAAAATGAATCTGGGCAGCTATCAATTTTGAAATAAGGGGTCTATAAGCAGTTCTCTGCTCCCGGACTGATTGAGGATGGTCCTGGAAAATATGTATCCTGATGCTCTCCCAGGTCACCTCCTTAATAGATTGGACTTTTAGCTGGGAGATGCTGTTTGTCAAAGTAGTTAAGAAATTTGAAGATGAGAGGGCAAAGTTTCAAACCTGTGGGAGGCATCAGCCTGAGCACCCGGTGAGTCCACTCAGTAGTGTAAATTGGACCATTGGGAGAGGGTCTGGCAAGTTTTTTGCATAACTTTTGAACAAAAAAGAATCACATTGGGGCCCTCCACTTGCTCCAGTAGCCCGGTAATAACAGTGTTATGGCAGGGTTTCCAACCTTCCAAGTCTTCAAACTGTGCTTCCAGGTGGACTGTTTTGTGGCATTTGGCAACCACTTCTGGGTCCAATCATCTTCTCCAATCATCCAAGGAATTCACCCATGCTTCTGCCTCCCCAATCCTCCAGGTGAGTTCATCAATGGCAAACCTAATAGCCTTGACATCTCCCGTGAGAGATAAAATAGGGCTTTTTGAGAGGCCCTAGCTCCTGCATGACGCTTTCCTCTGTTTTCTGTTTTAAGCTCCACCAGGATGTCGCTACAGTCAACCCAGTTGTTATATCCCTGTTTATTTAATACAAACTTTTAGAAAGATGCTTAAATGAAGTTTGACAGTGCCAATGTTAGTGGAAACCGGGAAGCGCTTGCACAGTGTAGTCCTGCACCACAACCTTTATCTGGGTCCCCCACTTTCCTGCATGGTCAGAAGCAGGTGTTGAGAAAGCATTCACATATCAGTCAGAATGTGGGATGTGGTCTGGCTCAGTTGCCAAGGTTGTCTTGGGGTACATGGGAACAATAATCATAAACCACTGGAGAAAAGATTTTGCCCCCCGGGAAACTGTCTTTCAGCAGGTGGAGACTGTATCCCACATGTTTCTAAACTGCCCCTTTATCTCTGATTTTTGGAACCTGGTGGCGAGAAAGTGAGGAGAGCCCCTCTTTTTGACAATTATGTATCAGATATGTAGCGCAGTGGTTTAAAGGTCTAAGCTGCAAATCTGGAGACCTGGGTTTGAATCCCACAGCCCCCACTTGCATACAGTGTGACCCTAAGCAAGTCACTTAACTTCCCAGTGCTCCCAGTTTGCACCTGTAAACAAGCTTTCAGCTTAGCGTGTCTCTCCTGGTTAAACAATTGGGGAAAAAAGAAATATTGTTTCGAGGTATTTTCCACCCACCTGGAAAAAACTACCCTACTGGTGCCTTACATATGTTTTTTGCATGTACCAAATATAATATTTGGCAAGTTTGGTACAAATTGGTACTGCAGCAGAAATCAGTTTCACAGTATACATTGAGACCCATATTCAAAGGGTTAGCACAGCTGCAAATGAGTTAATGCCTATGCTAACCTGGGCACTCTGGGTAGGGCCATATTCAGAGGCCCCCAGAGTGCTGCCCAAACCTGGCTTGCAATTGCATTAACCATGCTGCTACACCAGTGCAAATGGCAATCAGATTATTGGTGACTGGCACAGCCCTCTGCTTACCTCCTCAACCAGCCACCATCTGACTGTCATTTTGGACCTTGGTGAGTGTTAACCAGGATGAGGGGGTTGCAAGGTGGGAGTCCTCAGCAAGTGGCCGGGTGGAGATGTCAGTTGAACAGGTGAGTTAGACACCCCAAGGAGGCCACTAGCCCATCAGGGATTTACAGTTATATGGGACCCACGGCAATCAGTGGCAGGGAGGTCCACTAGAAACTAGGGAGGGTGCCTTTACATTACTGCAGGGGAGACTGGGAGGACAAGGGTCCATTAGATACTAGTGATATCACCTTTAGGTTACTACAGGGGTGATGGGCATGCAGATGGCCCCTTAGTGCCTTGCATGCCCAATAAGCTCATTTGCTTGCTGGGGCTGAATATAGAGGAGACTTGGCGCTATCCCATTTTGGGCAGCTTTATTTCACGTAGGCTATATGTGCATTATTTTTGGCACAGTGCTACAGGCTGTGCAGCACTTGTAGCTGTCTCTGAATATGGGGGCCTTTGTATTTATTGATTGTTCTGACAATGCAATATTGTTTTTCTTAGGAATATTGTTCCAATGGAAGGAAGCAGTTTAGCTCTAAAATTAGATTTATCTTAAGCCATAGAACACAATTTTTTGTTATTTTTCTCTGATTTTTTTGTAAAGAAAGATACTGGGATCTTAAAGATTCTGTTATGAATTGTATGGCCTTTTTGTTGTCTTCTTGAGTTTCATTTCCTTAATATCTTTTTTAATGAATTTCCTCATAATTTCCTTTTATGTGCCCTTTATGTACTGTGATTTGATTTATGTGTATTGTAATTTTGGATTTTGTGTTTGATTTTGTGTTTTAATAAAATTCCCCTACTCTTTTTGAAAAGTGCCATGGGATCTTTAATGTCCTCTTGAACAACCTCCTGAACAGGCAAACGGGACCTTAGCTTAATACCTCATCCAAAAGATGGCATCTCAGGAGTGCAGCACCCTCTCATGCTGTACTACAGTGGCAGTATTAAGATTCTACCCTAAGTTCCTGGTGTGGGGCTAGAACCCACAACCTTCTAATCTTCCAGCTTCAGAAATTATAGCTCAAGAGAACACTTATGACCAATTAAAGTGCTCCATTCCTCTGCATGTGAAACACACTTATTCTGTAAAGAGTGTTCCATGTACATGTGCCCTGTAAGCAGATTCATTTAGGGGAATTTTTAAAATGTTTAATGTGTTAGTGATCAACATTAATCAACAGTAAGGCAAGGAAAGGCAATTTTATTTTTACAGCACCCAATCCCAGAGGCTCTAGGTGCCTTACATAAATAAAATCAGAATAAACCATAAGGCACAAAGTATGCACATAATTAACAGATATCACCAGACCTATAACAAGTGTTACAAATATAGGTTTTGAGTAATTTTTTGAACATGTCATGTGAGGGGGCTCCTCTGACCTCTGGGGGTAGTGCATTCCAAAGTCTCTGTGCAGCAATCTGAATGCACAATCCCCCAATGATTTAAGGTGAGATCTCAGGATAGCAAGGAAATCTGCCTGGGTAGACCAAAAAGAAAGGTTGTGAGCCTATGGGATCAGAAGATCTTTCAGGTAGCCCAGGCCCAATCCATGATGAGCCTTGTAGGTTAACAAACTCACTTTGAAGCTGATGCACAACTGAGTTGGCAGCTGATGCAGCCCACAGAGCATCAGCATGATATACTCGGACCCTGGAGTCCCAGCAATCAGCCAGCCTGCACCATTGTACACGAGCTGTATGCAACACAATAGCCTCACAGAAAGCCCTAGGTAAAGGACATTGCAGTAGTCCAATCTAGATGTTGCAAAGGCATGCACCTGGATTACCAAGTTGGCAGGTGCTAGGAAGAGTTTGATCCATGCAATGTTTTGCAGATGGAAAAAGCCACTGCAGACAACCACTAACACCTGATGATGTAACGTCAGCTTGAAGTCCACAATGACCCCTAGATCCTCAACCTATCCACAGCTCCAAGCGAGTAGCTATTCAAAGATAGTAAAGTGACAACACCACCATTCATTGCTGACCCACACTGGTCAGGTTCCAACAGCAGCACCTGCATCTTCGTGGAGTTTACACTAAGCCAGCTGGTGGCCATCCAGTCTTGAATTTCCATTAAAAAGGAACTCTTTCAGCCCCAGACCCATGTCACCACATGGGGCACAAGGCAAGTACAACCTGAGAATCATCGGCATGTCTATGAAAACCCAGTCCATACCATCTGATAATATCCCCCAGCATCAACACATACATGGTGAATAACATGGTGGCCAGGATTGAGCCTTGAAGTATGCCACAGCTGAGCCCAGCATCATTCGAGGTGTAAGAACCTAATGCCACCTGCTGCACCCTGCTGGACAAGTAGGACTCAAACACCTGAACAGTGTCACTGAGAGTCCTACAAAATGCTTCAGTCATTCCAACATCACCCCATGGCCCACTATGCCAAATATCAAGGAAAGGTCAAGCAGAACCAGAACAAAACACTGTCCAATATTCTTCACCAGGAGGAGACCATGGAACACCTTGATGAGAGCAGCCTCAGTGCTATCAAGAGGCCAGACACAAGACTAGATAGACTTGTAGATGTCATACTGTTCCTGGCAGTGCTCCAAATGTGCAGCTACCACCGTTTCAATAATCTTACCTGAAAAGAGAAGTATGGAAACAGGCCTGTAGTTCATGAGAACATCAGTGTTGAAATATGTTTTTTTTAAGAGGGGCTTCACCACTGCCATCTTCAGTGCAGTGGAACAAAAACACCCTCCCTCGGGGGACACTTGGCAGTCTCTATGAATATTGGACCCTGTTTTGCCAGGCACTCCAAAGAAAGTCTGGTAGGTTCCAGATCCAATATACAATACAGTAGGTAGAGCACAGTCTTGAGACCACTTGAAAGACATCTTTCACCAAAACTGGCTCAAACTCATTTCACAGATGCAGAGTGCCTTAACCCATCATAGAACACTGCTGGCCCATAACAGACCTTCTGACAAGATACTAGCCTTAATAGAGGATTCTTTATTTAGGAAGAACCAATTGACCTCATCATACATTTCTGAAGAAAAAACACTTCTTGACTGCTGACCAGTTGAATTTAGCAAACTGTCTACAGTGTGAAAGAGTTGAGCCAGTTGTTTCTTTCTGGCAATGATCACCTGTGGCAGGAATACTGATTCATTTCAGGGTGATTACCCACTGATACTCACAGTAGTGAGCTGTCAGTGGTAATCTATCATCCACTGACCTAGACCTCAACCAGGAATGCTTCAACCTCTGTCCGTCCAGGCCCAAGATGTAGAAACAGTTCAAGAAGTACTGTACAGCTGGATGAAAAAGTCAATGTAAACCCCTTCTCACTGCAACTGAGAGGGAACAGTTTGTCCATAGGCAACCACAAAATTCAAAGTACAGACAGAGTGCTGGAAACCATGCCTCCAGAGTTCAAAGCGTACTAACGTTCTCTCATCAGGTCCTGCGATGGTTCAGAATAAGTTATGCAGTTATGAAAGAAGAAAAGGGGGAGCACTCTCTTACAATACTCTCTTTTCTGGTCCAAAGATAAGCCCAACAGCCAACAATAGCCACATGCTGTACCACTTCAGTGATCAGGGCCCTCCTAGGGACCACACTCCCACTGCAGCTCCAGGAACCGCAGCTAAGATACCGCACTGACAGGAACAGAAAGTTACCTGACACAGGTGGTTTTCCTGTCTGCTAGCATGAATCTCAAACTGCTGTCAAGTGCATCATCAGTAGAGATGCAGCAAAATTAAATTCCACTGGTGAAGTGAACATGAAGTGGCCACTTCGTGTTGTCACTCCGATACATGGAGTGGCCAAAGCAAAAGGCTCACTTCACCTTGTAATTATTACTTCGCATTGTCATTCCACCTTAGCGCGAAATAAGGTGGAGTGACAACAATATTGGCAGCCCCTCACACACACAGTCACCAGAATTAATGTGCATCCCCAAAATGCTACTTTCTTGTGTCCAGAAAACTCCCCAGTGCTTTTTTTTAATGAAATTTTTTTATTTTTTAATCAAAAAGTGAAATAACATACAGAAATAAGACCTTAGGTTTTACATAAACTAATCAATCTAGAGTCATATGGTAACACAGTTATGTTAACTTACTGTTGTACTAACATTCCTATAAACTTATCTATTAATAAACTACCTTATTCCAAACATTACAATAAATACTCTTACATTTCACACTATACAATATACAATAAAACAGGATCATTGGAGATTAATTGTTTCTGTATTACTAAATGTTGCTGGCCTAAATCATTAAGATGCTAAATGTATGTTTCTCAGTAGTGAAAGGAAGGGGGATCAAAGTTTTTCAAAGATATCTAGCTTCTTATTTTCTATTGCAGCAACCCTTTCATTGTTAGCTACCATGCCTACACTATTAAACCATTCATTAACTGGGGGAGAAGTAGGAGATTTCCAGTTAGATAGCAATAATCTTTTCAAGGCAAGAGAAACTGCTAGTATCCAAAGTTTCTGTGAACTATCTAGGAGAGGTATCCCTGAATCTATACCCAAAATAAACAGTTTACTTGAAAATGGTAATCTAGCATTGGTTGCCTTCTCATATACTTCATGCACCTTGCCCCAAACACTTTTAACTACTGAACAGCTCCATAACATATGCATGAGATCCACATGCTTTGCATGACTCCGCCAGCAAAGCCCATCCTGCAAATAGTTCATTTCTTCTAAGTGTTGAGGGGAATAATAATAGTAATGAAGAATTTTAAATTAAATTGTCCTACCTTGACTTCTCTGCAGCTCAAAAGTGCATTTTTCCAGGTTTTCGTCCAATCCTCATCTGTCAAAGATTCTCCCAGTTTTGTTTCCCACTTCATCTTGGATGCTTGTGAAGGTGAAATAATATGCTCAGTATCGGTAATTAGTTTATAGCACATACCAGCCCCTTTTCTTAACGACGTTAGCCTTATTATCTGCATCCATTCATCACTTTTGGGTAATGTATAATCTGGTACCAGTATAGAATCCTGCAGTGTCTTTCTAATCTGCAGATACCTTGCAAATTAGAATTTTGGCAGTTTAAATGTATTTCTTATCTCCGCAAATTAGAGCAACATTTGATCTCCCTCCCTTATTAGATCCCCTATATTTGTTATTCCTACCTTCAACCAGTCCTCTTCATATAAGGGTTTGCCTCCATTTGCTATACTTACATTGTTTCAAATTGTGGTGAGCTTAGCGGGAAAATTTGTAAACCCAAGGACCATTTAATTTCTTCAATCGTGCGAATCAAGGAAATTATACAGGGGTTGTCTTTGACTTGTTTAGGAACTTTAATAAATAGCATATCAGAGAGCTTAAATGGAAAAATGAGTGCTTTCTCTACTTCTATCTGCATTGTATTGTCAGCATCATTTCTGCCAGCTATGTATTTAACCGCTTGCTTGAATAAAAAGAAATATGGTATTTTTTCCAGTTTGGTAGAGCAAAGCCTCCTTTTGTCCATGGACTTCTTAGTTTTTTGAAAGATATTCTGTGAGGCTTACTCCCCCATAAAAAGATCCTTACCCACCTGTCTATCTGTTTAAACACTCTGTTATTAATTCTAAGGGGAATACTTTGAAAGAGATGAAACGATTTTGGAGCTATCATCATTTTAATGGCATTTACTTTGCCCCATAAAGATAAATGCAGATCTTGCCATTTCAAGAGGTCACATTCCAGCTCGTTTAGTAAAGGCAAAATATTCAAATCCAGCACTTTTCCTACATCCTTTACTATGATGAGGCCAAGATATGTAATGACTCTTAAATTGTTCTTTTGGCTCAGACCCTCCTACCCCCACTAGTTTAACTGGCTGAGGGCCAATTGGCAGAATTTGTGTTTTATTCCAATTTAGTCTCAATCCTGAGAGCTTTGTGAAATTCTCCAGTAACTTGCTCAGGACACTGAATTAGCCCTCAGAGTTCACAATTGATATTAACAAGTCATCAGCATATGCAAAAACCATATTGGATATGCTGTTCATTCTGACGCCATGTATTTTTACTCATCAGTAATTTCCCTTATCAAGGGTTCTAGGGCTAAAAGAAAACTCCCCAGTGCTGACAAAGTGAAATGATAGCACAACAAGAAATGCAATGTCTCCCAGAATTAATGGTGCACTCAGTCATGCATGCAGTGGTCACACACAGTCACCAGAATTAATGTGCGTCCCCAAAATGCTACTGTCTTGTGTCCAGAAAATTCCCCACTGCTGATGAAGTGAAGTGATAAGCACAACAAGAAATACAAAGTCTCCCAGAAGTAATGGTGCACTCGGTCATGCATGCAGTGGTCACACACAGTCACCAGAATTAATGTGCATCCCCAAAATGCTACTGTCTTGTGTCCAGAAAATTCCCCAGTGCTCTCCATCCCCTCCAGCTGCTGGAGGTCTGGCTCTGAGCAAGTAAGGAGACTACTGAGAAATATAGGAACTTCTTGTCTCAGAACAGGAAGATCAGGAGCTTAAAGGGCACAGAGGCAGTAAGTAAGTAGGGAGAAAAAAATTAAAATAAAATAAACAGAGGAAAGTGTATTCCAAACAACAGTTAAGGGGCCAGAAATAAGACATGGTGGGAATGGTGCAGTGCAGTGGCTGTGGAGCAGCAGTCTTTGGGGAGACGTTCTGGAGGATGCAGTGTTGTTCCATCTGCAGGCACCTCTCTGGGCTGAGGGAAGAGGTTTCTCATCTCCAGGCTGAGTTGGCCAGGATTTGGGGGACCTCCTCTCCCACCCAGGGAACACCAGGGCCACTGCCGTTGCCTCACTGGTTGCCAAGAAACAGAAGTGGTTGGACAACAGTGGGCACAGGGAGGGTGAGGGTGGTGGAACAGAGGCACATCCCTCCAGTTGTACCTCTCCACATTTCATATGCTGTTCTGGCAAAGTGTGGTTCCTCTATGGATGCACCCACAGTGGAGAACAAGGAGGATGCTGGGAACCTTCACAAAGAAGACCCACAGGAGGGTGGCATGGGACCCCACAGGGGAAGGAAACAACTCTTGGTGGGGGACTCCATTGCTGGGGGGGTAGAACTGGGGGAGTAAGGGGAGAGAGAGGTAAGGTGCCTGCCTGCCTGGCCCCATGGCTTGGAGAGACAGGGAGCGAATCCTGAGGATCGCTGGAGCAGCTGCATGGGAGAGGGAGTTGGATGTCATTGTCCACCTAGGAACAAATGACCTGGCTGAGAAAGGGATCAGAGCAGTGCAGAAAGAGTTTGTGGAGTTGGGGAAGGGCCTTAGACAAGTAGCATGCGTGGTAACCTTCTCAGAGGCGCTGCCTGTCTATGGCATGGGTGAGGCAAGGGTGCTCCACACCATGGGATTCAATCAGTGGTTGAAAAACTGGTGCAGAGCTCTGGGATTTGGCTTCATTGGGGACTGGAGGTCCACCTGTAATGATGCAGGCCTATACTGGTGTGATGGTCTGACTCTGTCCAGGAGGGGAACCAGGATCCTAGATGATAGGTTTAAATGCTTCATTGAAACATAGAAACATAGAAGTTGATGGCAGATAAGGACCAAAAGGCCCATCCAGTCTGCTCATTTCTTTTTCTGCCTTATGAATGTGCCATCAACATTTGCTCTGTCAATGGCCTATCTATTCATACTCATCTGTATTGCTCCCTTATGTCTATCCCATGCCTGTTTGAAGCCCTGCACTGTATTCATATCCACCACTTCCTGAGGTAGGCCATTCCATGCATCCACCATCCTTTCTGTGAAAAAGAACTTCCTCACATTACCCCCAATTGGACTTCCTCTAATCTCATGCTGTGTCCTCTTGTCCTGCTATTTTTCTTATATTGAAACATGTTAGACTCTTTCATCTTGTTAATGTCCTTAAGGTGTTTTAATGTTTTGCTCATATCACCTCTCTCCCTCCTTTGCTCTAGGGTATACATATTGAGCTCTGTTACTCTGTCCTCATATGTTTTCTGATGCAGTCCCTGCACCATGTTGGTTTCCCTTCTCATTGGCAAGCATTTAAACTAGCCAAGGGGGAAGGCATTGGAAAGGAGTGGGGAAATCCTAGCCCCCCCAAAAAAATCAGGGTAGTAAGTGAGGTAAACACCAAAATAGAGATGTCAATAGGGAGAAGGGCAGGGGTAAATGGAGAAAATGATAAATGCAATAAGGACAGGGATGGGGCAAAAAAGGGTAAGGCCATCAAGAAATGTAGAGTAATGGGTACCAATGCCTTTAGTCTGGGCAACAATTTCCCTGAACTGGTGGCCTTGATGGAAGAGGGATGCCTGGATATCGTAGCAGTCACAGAAACATGGTACACAGAGAACCATGACAGGAATGTTAACATACCAGGGTACACAACCTACAGTAGAGACAGGGAGGGTATAAGAGGGGGAGGAGTTGCTCTCTATGTAAAGGAAGGGATAAAAGCAATGGAAAAAAAGAGTAAAAAGGAAGGAGAGGAGGCACTGTGGGTCACCTTAGAGACTGGAAATGGCACCACAATCCGCACAGGGGTTGTATACAGACCCCCATATTAGGGGGAGGGAATGGACAAGGATATGCTAGAAGGCATCCTTAGGATGGAAGAGAAAGGAGAGATACTGTTGATGGGGGACCTGAATATGCCAGATGTTAAATGGAGCATCTTTGCTGCAGCCACATCCAAAAGCAGGACCATTCTAGATGCCCTACAGGGGGCATGCCTCAGACAGCTAGTTTTGGAACCCACTCATGAGGGAGCAATCTTAGACCTGGTACTCTCAAATGGTGACAGATAGAGGATCTGAGATCTAGAAGTGGGTAGCCATCTGGTAACAAGTGACCACCAAACAGTGTGGTTCATGATAAACTCAGCTACAGAGTCAAGCCATACAAAAGTGAGTGTACTGGACTTTGGCAAGATGGAGAGTGCCTTAGAAAAGCACTAGCAAACAAGCTAGAATGAGGGGTGGAGCAACAATGGGGAAACATCAAAACTGCCCTCACAGAGGCAACAAGCCTTTGTGTGACATAAATAAACAAATCAAACTGAAAGAAAAAGCCACTATGGTTCTCAAAAGAGGTGGTGGGGAAGGCTAGGGAGAAAAAGAAAGCATTTAGGAAGTATAAAGAAACACAGAAGGAGCAGGACAGAGAACTGTACCAGTTAAGGCAGAAGGAAGCAGGGAGGTAAGTCAGAATAGCAAAGACTCAAACTGAGGGAAAAAAGCCAACTCGGTTAAGAAAGGGGATACAACCTTTTATAGGTACATCAGGGAGTGCAGAAAGACAAAGGGAAGGATAGTGAGGCTCAACAGAATGGATGGTGGGTGGCCAGGGAGGGACAGTGAAAATGCAGGGATACTGAATGAATACTTCTGCTCAGTATTCACAAAAGAGGAGGAGGGGGAGGTGCCTAATCCAATTAACAGAAGCACTTTGGATAGGGGGGTCACTCCAAGTTCTTTCACAGAAGAAAGGGTTCTGAAAGAACTCTGAAAACTGAAGGTGGACAAAGCAATGGGGCCTGATGGAATTCACCCCAGAATTCTAAAAGAATTAAGGGGAGAACTAGTAACACAACTGACTACCCTTTTTAACAAATCATAGGAGGATGGTGTGGTACCTGAGGACTGGAGGAAGGTGGATGTGATTCCCCTTCACAAAAGTGAGAGCAAGACAGAGGCAGGAAAATACAGACCTGTCAGTTTGACCTCTGTGGTAGGGAAAGTGATGGAATCACTTCTGAAGGGAAGAATTGTTGAGTACCTAGAGGACAGTGGGCACAGGACCCAAGGCAGCATGAGTTCACAGTGGGAAGGTCATGTCAGATGAATCTAATTGATTTCTTTGACTGGGCGACCAAAGTAGTAGACCAGGGAGGGGCTGTGGGCATGGTCTAATTAGACTTTAGCAAGGCATTTGATACAGTCCCACAAAAAAGATTAATAATCAAATTAACCAGCCTGGGAGTGGGTCCCAAGGTGGTAGGCTGGGTAAAACATTGGCTGGACAACAGGTCACAGAAGGTAATTGCAAATGGAGTCCACTCTGAAGAAAGAGGGGTTGCTAGTGGGGTACCGCAGGGTTCAGTACTGGATCCAGTCCTTTTTAATGTCTTTATAAGTGACATTGCAGAGAGACTGGAAGGAAAAGTATGCCTCTTTCCAGATGACACAAAGATCTGCAACAGGGTTGATACACAAGGAGGCGTGGAAAGGATGAGAAGGGACTTGGCAAGGATGGAGGAATGGTCAGAAGTATGGCAGCTTGAATTCAATGCAAAGAAGTGCAAAATAATGCATCTGGGAAACAAAAACCCAGGGGAAGATTACACAGTGGGGGGAGGGAGTTAGTAACAACAACAAAAATGGAAAGGGACCTGAGGGTAATCATATCAGATGACCTTAAGGTTAGCAAGCAATGTGAGAAGGTAGTAGGGAGGGCTGGGGGGATACTGGGATGTATAGTGAGAGGCATCACCAGCAGAAACAGGAAGTTGTTATCCCTCTGTACAGACAGTTGGTGAGACCCCATCTGGAGTTCTGCATCCAGTTCTGGAGACCCAGTCTCCACAAGGACATAGATGGGATGGAGGCAGTCCAGAGGAGGCAACTAAAATGGTGCAGGGTCTGCAAAAGAAACCATATGAGGAGAGACTAAAGAGCTTAATATGTATACACTTGAGGAAAGGAGGGAGAGGGGGGACATGATAGAAACTTTTAAGTACCTCACTGGAATCAACATAGTCCAAGAGGGAAGCATCTTTCAGAAAAAGAGATGTGCAAGAACTAGGGGACACAATTTGAAGATAGAGGGGGGATGGCACAGGGGCAATGTGAGGAAGTATTTTTTCACAGAGAGGGTGGTGGATGCATGGAACATCCTTCCTGCGGAGGTTGAGGGGTCTAAAACTGTGAGAGAATTCAAGAATGCATGGGATAGACATAAGGCAATTCTTGTGGGGGTAGGAAGAAATAGGCTGTTGGTTAACTAGGATTTGCAGCTTATCCTGTAGGTAGGGAAATGGGCAGACTGGGTGGGTCAAGTGGTCCTTATCTGCTGTCAAAGTCTATGTTTCTCTGTTTCTATGACAAAGTGAAATGATAGCACAACAAGAAATGCAAAGTCTCCAAGAATTAATGGTGCAATTAGTCATGCTTGCAGTGGTCACACACAGTCACCAGAATTAATGTGTATCCCCAAAATGCTACTGTCTTGTGTCCAAAAAATTCCCCAGTGCTGACAAAGTGAAATGATAGCACAACAAGAAATGCAAAGTCACTCAGAATCAATGGTGCACTCAGTCATGTGTGCAGTGGTCACACACAGTCACCAGAATTCATGTGCATCCCCAAAATGCTACTGTCTTGTGTCCAGAAAAATTCCCCAGTGCTGACAAAGTGAAATGATAGCACAACAAAAAATGCAAGTCTCCCAGAATTAATGGTGCACTCAGTCATGTGTGCTGTGGTCACACACAGTAACCAGAATTAATATGCATCCCCAAAATGCTATGGTCTTGTGTCCAGAAAATTCCCCAGTGCTGACGAAGTGAAATAAGAGCGTAAAAGAAATGCAAAGTCTCCCAGCTTAATGGTATACTACAAACTGCAAATGCACAGACAGATTAAGATTGTGCTGCGCACTCAAGAGATGCAGACGCAAAGGCACAACAACACCTAACCAGTGCTCACAAGTCACAAATCCAAATCTGGAAAAGAATACCTTTTGGCGCTTGGGGGGTAGTGCACGGCACAGTCCACTACCAATAAAGATACCAAAGCAGTATAAAAAAAATCATATAGGTGTGGTGGATAGCAGGTTCACACTGCTGCAATTACTCTGTGGCACAATAAAAGGTATCTGATTTAATGGCACATATCGTGCACACACACACACACACACACACTACAAGTGATGCGTAGCAAATTGAAAACCTTTAGTAACATAACCAAATGTTTTAAACAAACTGAAATTATACACTGCTGCACCACAGCAGTCAGCCAAAAAATGTCAAGAATTACTGAAAATATTACTGTGTGTACATTAACACAGTTATACAAGAAAAATATAACCAAAACAGGAAGACTGCCTTTTTCTCCCAGCTAATCTACCTGCTCCACAGATGCCCCTTCCCCGAAGCACACTTCACAGTACATAGACTGACTGTTCTAAATTAAGATTCAAAATCCACTCACAAACAATAAACACTCAATGACATGAGCACAGGAGCATTTCCAACAATCTATATTAAATTTTGAGGAAAACAAATAGCTCAAAAAAGCTTTTTTAACAGCTTTTAGAGGATTTGAATCGCAGAGCTCTGAGAGGAAACTGTCTCCATCTTCCACTACACACACACACTACACAGAACTGAGGCTGTGCAGAACAATCTAGAGCCCACGTGACCTGCAATCCCATGAAGCACTGCAAAATTCACCTTGGAGCTCAATTACAAGGCGAAGTGATGCGAAGTACATTGATTTTAATGTACATCGCCTTAAAATTTGTGGAGAAGTGGTTTGGGGAAGGCGAAGTCATTGGTTTCAGTGGACTTCACGCTCCTCATTATAACATGAAGTACTCTGCTTCGCATTGCGGGCACTTCACTGATTCCACGTTACTCACTCTGTGGATCGAATTTCGGCCACTTCGCCCACCACTAATCGTTGGACCACCTACTGACCATGCAAAAATCCAGAGGCTGAAACATACATCTCAAAGAGGTCAGTGGAGCAAACATTTCAAAAGGTCACTCACACCACTTTTCCAGGCATCAAGTTATCTGCAGCAGAGGGGGGAAAGATAATCCTGGCTCTATTCCAGTCTGGGCTCCAATCACTGTAGTAGGTACACTTCCCAGAAAACAGTTATTGCACTGCCAACGTATGGAAGGTATAGATAGGAATAAAATAAGCAGTAATGCAGCTCAGGCTAGAGACCACAAAGTACACGATACACTTACTGGGAGGTTTTCATGCTAAAAACAAATTAACTAAAATACTTAACCTTACCATACTCATTTATTAACTATACAGCTAAATACAAGCGATCTAGCCCCAATTCAATCCTGAACATGGTACTTTTCAGTACTTTTTAAAAGCAAAATTTGCTTTAAAAGCTGTAAAAGAGATAACTGGTTAGTTCATGTTAGAGCTGATCAGATGCACCTCACAGCACATCAGCCATCTTGTTACAATGTTAATACTGCCAAAGAAACAACTCTTTTGGTTGTGAGAGTGGTCTCACTTGCATTATTAAGGTATCAGAACCACTCACATTCTCATACCCTAGGAATGTGCATGAAACCATTCTTATAGCCTTAAGAAGAACCTTCGTGGCAGTATTAGCTACTGTACAACAGTTGGTGTGGTCCTGTAAAAAAGAAGTGTACAAGGCTAGGGGAACCAGGGACTGTGTGCAAACCCCAGAATCCAACAGTAGGGCCAGCCTGGCATGTCACAGAGATCAGGCACTAAGCTCTTCAGCAGTGCAGGCCAGCTTGCATTCATCCACTCCCACCCCCACCAGACATCCAGGCAGCAGTACCGGTCTCAGCTGTGAAGGCCGCCATTTGCACAGCATCCAAAAGAAGCACCTCGACCGCTGAGGGTAGTTGGTCCAGGAGGTTGGCAGGTGGTTAGGAGGGGCAAATCAGATGCCCCATCACTCTGTGCCCTCCAGAATATCACCTCCACAAACCATATAAAAACTACAAACAGGTATTTGCCTCTATATCCGAAATCAAATAAAGGGGCAGAAGACACTGCAGAGCAGGACACTGTAGCACAGGAGCTAGCACAACAAAACTCACCCAAAACAGGAACCAAAATAAAAAAAAACCAAAAGGAAATCCAAAACACTTCTGATCATAGGAGACTCCATGATTCAGGGAGTTGATACCTATCTCCAGCCAGGGGTAATGGTCAGATGTCTCCCAGGTACATCAGCGTGGAGAGACATGGACCAAAATTGTACAGGAAGCAGAAGGAAACATTGATGTCCTGGTACACATAGGTACTAATGATCTCGCCAGCCAGTCAGTTGTGGAGACCAAGGAACACCTGACCAGGCTGGGTGACAAACTTGCATCCATTTCACCTGGTATCTCCTTCTTTGAGATCCTGCCAGTCTGTGGGGGGGAGGCAGATGGACAGAAGGTCAGAGAAGGGGAGATAGGAGAGCTAAACATGTGGCTCAAGGGGTGGTGCCAGGAAAAAAGACACAAATTTGTAGGTAACTGGCAACAGTCTTGGGAGCGAAAGTTCTTTAAATTCGATGGACTGTATCTGACTAATGACTCAGTGCATTGGGGCAGAAGTTTGACTTCTTTGCAGAATATTTAAACTAGCAAATGGGTAGAGGGGTGCAGCACCTGGTACATTGAATGGGAAAAACACCCATCCCCCCTCAGCTAGTGATCAAATAGGAATTCAGCATGTTTGTAGTTCATTTGCATCACCAGGTAAGGAAAAAGGTCTGGCTCCCAATATGACGCACAGGGGAACTCCAGACCTTGCCCAACAACTAACACACCAAAATCTGGCAAATGGAAAATCATGTACATAAATGTTCACAGTCTGGGAAACAAGATCCCAGACCTGCAGGCAATAATGACAGAGGCTAAACTGGATATAGTAGCTATTAGCGAAACATGGTTCACCAGGAACCACACTTGGGAGACTTCAGTACCCGGCTATTTATTGTTCAGAAGAGACTGAGGTGCAAAAAGGGGGGGTGGAGTGACCCTTTATGTCAATGAAAATATCAAAGCCACAGAAATTCAGAATACACATAAGGAGCCAGAAGAACTGTGGGTCACCCTGGAAACAGGAAATGGGGCAGCCATACGAACTGGGGTTGTCTACAGACCTCCAGACCAGGGGGAGGACATAGACACATTACTGTTAGAAGATATACAAAACATGACAGCTAAAGTGGAGGTTCTGATAATGGGAGACTTCAACATGCCAGATACAGATCGGTCAATACAAGCAGGAACATCTGCCAGAATTAGACACATAGTGGATTCCCTGCAGGGGGGGGAGGGCCTCAAACAACTGGAACAACAACCCACAAGACACAGGGCTATCCCAGATCTAGTACTGACTAACAGGGAAAGGATCACAGATCTCCAGGTAGAAGGTCACCTGGGGGCCAGTGACCATCACATGGTATGGTTCAATTTGGCCACTAGAACTAAATCATCCCATTCCAAGGCAAAAATATGGGACTTCAGAGGAACTGACTTTGATAAGATGGCCAACAGAGTTATGCTAGCCCTGGCAAAACAAAATACAGGTGAGGGGGTACAGGCAAAGTGGGCAAGCATTAAGGATACAATGCTTGAAGCAACATCCCATTGGGTTAGGGAGAAAAGCAAGAGCAAAAGAAGGAGGAAGCCACTTTGCTTCTCAAAAATAGTAGCAGAAAAGATCAGAGCCAAAAGATTAGCCTTCAGGAAATATAAGGGAACGCAGCGGGATGAAGGTAGGGAGGTATATCAAACTTTCCTAAGGGAAGCAGGAAAGGCAGTGAGGCTGGCAAAGGCCCAAACCGAGGAAACACTAGCACAAACAGTAAAAGAAGGTGACAAGACTTTCTATAGATATATTAGTGAAAGGAGAAAGTCCAGAGGGGGTATTGCTAAGATCAAAGGGGATAAGGGTGTGTGTGAGGAGGAGGACCATGTAAAAGCATCTATCCTAAATAGATACTTCTGCTCAGTATTTACTAAGGAGAAGGTAGGGCAGGGCCCACAGCTCAGCACCATGGACACGGGGGGGAGGTGTGCACTAGTCCCTTCACAAAAGAAAGGGTCCTACAAGAGCTCGATAAGCTCAGGATGGACAAGGCAATGGGACCTCATGGCATACATCCCATGGTACTAAAGGAGCTAAGGGTGGAACTAGCAGAGCCATTATCACAACTGTTTAGTGAGTCTCTATGCACAGGAGAGGTCCCAGAAGACTGCAGAAGGACTCATGTGATCCTGCTCCACAAGAGTGGTAGCAGGGAGGAGGCAGGGAACTACAGACTAGTCAGTCTCACCTCAGTAGTGGGCAAGATTATGGAAGCACTCCTTCAGGAAAGGATCGTGCAACACCTGGAATCCATAGGAACACAGGATCCAAGACAGCATGGGTTTACAACAGGAAGGTCCTGTCAAACTAATCTCATAGATTTCTTTGACAGGGTAACCAGTGGTGGACCAAGGAGGAGCAGTTGATGTCACCTACCTTGACCTCAGCAAAGCTTTCAATACTGTTCCACATAGAAGATCGATTAATAAGCTGGGTAGGCTCGTGGTGGGTCAGAAGTTGGTGAACTGGGTGGCAAACTGGTTGCTGGGCAGAAAACAGAGAGTGGTGGTAAATGGTATACAGTCAGAAGAGATGCAAGTCACAAATGGGGTCCTCAAGGATCAGTCCTGGGGCCAGTCCTCTTCAATATCTTCATCAGTGACATTGCAGATGGACCGGAGGGTAAGGTTTTTCTGTTTGCAGATGACACCAAGATCTGCAACACAGTAGATGATCCAGATGGGGTGGGCAGAATGAGAAGAGATTTGGATAAACTGGCAAAATGGTCGGAAGAGTGGCAACTGGGGTTTAACGCAAAGAAGTGCAAGATCATGCACATAGGGAAGAGAAACCCTGAAGACACCTATAGGCTGGGAGAGGAGTTGCTGGCAGTTACAAGGGAAGAAAGAGACTTGGGCATCATCATCACCAATGACCTGAAATCATCCAAGCAGACCACTAAAGCAGTAGGTAAGGCTAGGGGGATGTTGGGGTGTATTAGTAGGGGCATCACAAGTCAGAAGAGAGAGGTAATAATCCCTCTTTACAAGACACTGGTTAGGCCCCATCTGGAGTACTGTGTGCAGTACTGGAGGCCACACCTTCACAATGACATTAACCAAATTGAGGCAGTCCAGAGAAGGGCAACCAAAATAGTGCAGGGACTGCATCAGAAAACATATGAGGACAGATTAACAGAGCTCAATACGTATACCCTAGAGCAAAGGAGGGAGAGAGGTGATATGATCGAAACATTCAAACACCTTAAGGGCATTAACAAGGTGAAAGAGTCTAACATGTTTCAATATAAGAAAAATAGCAGGACAAGAGGACACAGCATGAGATTGGAGGGAGGCTAATTAAGGGGTAATGTGAAGAAGTTCTTTTTCACTGAAAGGGTGGTTGATGCATGGAACGGCCTACCTCAGGAAGTGGTGGCTATGAATACAGTGCAGGGCTTCAAACAGGCATGGGATAGGCATAAGGGAGCAATACAGATGAGTATGAATAGATAGACCGTTGACAGAGCAAATGCCGATGGCACATTCATAAGGTAGAAAAAGAAATGGCCAGACTAGATGGGCCTTGCGGTCCTTATCTGCCTTCAACTTCTGTGTTTCTATGTTTATCAGCCCTTTTGAATTTGCAGATTGGGATAGTCATGGTGGCCCCAGCTGTCTGGATGGAAAACAAGGGGAGACAATGGGTAAACTAGGGTTAAAAGAATAAGTAAAAACTGAACTTTTTGTTTATGAAAAGTATGGCTGCTCTTTCCATTCCTGTCCCACCACCCTCCCAACAAATAACATTAATCCATACAGTGTCCTCATCATACGGTTTCTGTTCGGATGTCCCAGAAGCTGTGCACACTCACAACTGGTTATAAAGATTGCAGTTTATTTTCCAAAAGGCAAATTGAGAGCATAGCTGTCTTTTTCAGTTCAATGTGCTTATGCAACTAGATGAGATGAGATGATGCTTGCGTGACTTGATTTACTTTAGTGGCTTACCGACTCTCTATCTGTTGGATATACCAACTTGTAGGGGTACGACGCAAGGAACCCTAGAGGAGGGTTCCCCCTACAGATGCCGCAGAAATGATTGTGTCAGCTAAAGGTATGTTAGGAAGAAGCCCACGGGTAAGAGAGATGAGCCACTTGAGAAGGAGGGGCGGATGGTGGGGCAACAAGAAACGAATCCAGGAGAGCCCCCAGGATGAGTGACCTTTTAAGCCTGATGGGGGAATGACGTAGTTGCTCTGCCCATCAAACCTCGGGCTTAAAGCCCTCCCATTATATGTGCTAGTGCAACTAGATGAGATGAGATGATGCTTGTTTGTCTTGATTTACTTTTGTGGCTTTCCGCCTCTCTATCTATGGGATATATCACCCTGTAGGGGTACGACGCAAGAAACCCTAGAGGAGGAGTCTCCCCCTTATAAGTGCCACGGGAATGATTGTGTCAGCTAAAGGTAGGTTAGGAAGAAGCCCAAAAAGAATACCCAATCGGGTGTCGAGCATCAAAGAGGTGAGAATGATGAATGAAATGTATGAATTCTGAGAAGATAAGGGGTGGACTTCCTAAGGAGAGAGGAGAAAGCTGAGGCCACCATCCACCTCCATCCAACAACGGAGCCTAACTAATTAACCTAAGAAAGCACTAAGTCTAACTAATATTATTACCACTGGCACGGAGGAGAGGAAAAAAACCCTTTGAGGAGGAAATCTCTGGGGATCCAAGGCCTAGGTCGCCTTCCCTCCAGGCTGATGACATTTGACTTGAGGACATATGTCGTTAAAGAGAAGGATTCATTAAAGAGAAGGATAGGAGTAGGGAATATGATAATGGGATAGAGGAAAAACCCCTAAAGAAATAACAGATCGAAGAAGGAACATGAGGCAATGATGAAGATTGATGATGATGATCACCACAGGAAGGCGGCAGGTCGATGAGGTAGCATATGACCCAAAGAGAGGTATGCTTGATTGAGTGATGCAAGTGGGTAGAGAACATGAGGCAGCAGGGACCTGAGAAGGTCATGCACGAGTAGGTGATGGGAAGGAGTGGAACCATGTAGAAATCAGAGGAGCGAGGGGTATCCAGATGTGCTCACGAGAAGACCGATCGCATCAGGAGTGCAGCAGTCCAATACAAGAAGACTGAGGAAGAGGAGACAGGAAATGAACTCGAAATTGAACTTGAATGATGGTGAGCATGAGGACTGGAGTCAGGAACTTGATGAATGAGGCAGGAGGGCCACGGTTTGATGAGGTGGCATATGATTCATGACAGGTAAGCTCACAGAAGTATCGAGTGCAGGCCAGATGGAGGCAGCCCACCAAGAGAAGGCCAGCCAAAGTCAGACGAGACATACTGAGGGGCCGCCCGTGATTGGAGTGAATCCATGATGGCCGGTACAAGATGAGAATTGCAGAGCTAGGGACAGCCAAGGAAGCAGATGGTGGAGCAAGCTGGCAACGGCAGCTGATACAGAGCAGGAAGGGATGCAGGAGAGCATTGGAATGAAGCCTTGATGGCTAGCATGAGTAAGGTAAAATAGGAACTGATGAGGTACGATGAGAGAGGGAAGCCCAGAAGGCTAGAACGGGTAAGGGGTATGATACCAGACTGAAAACTAGGCAGGAGGTGCCTGAAGCTGATCATCAATGGTCAAACAGTGCCACCTCCTGGTCAGTAGGAGAACCTGCCTGTGATAGAGTAAGAACCCTCCTGATTTAGGCTCAAATGCATTGTACCAGACTGGGAGAAAGAGAACATCCAGGTAGGGTGAAGCAACAGAGAATGATGAGTCCAGGGCTGTAATAGGCTAGAGATAGTCGGCAGGAGCCCAGGAGAGGTAGACATAGGAAAGGCAAAATTGAGAAAGCGCTATGTGGTTGTGCCCTGAACAGTGACATGGGAGGTGAGATGGGAATCTAGATGAGGCACGGTGATGGAGTGAAGCCATGAGAGGAGTAAATCTTGGATGGCTAGGAAGGTGAAATGAGGAAACAGATGAGGTACGATGATGGACTGAAGCCCTGGAGGCTAGTACAGGAAAAGCAAGGTATGAAAGGACAAAGGACGATGACGGAGGGAAATCCTTGAGCAGAGGAATCGATGAGAGGCATATGGAGGGCAAGGAAGGGGAATGGAACGGAGGCTAATGGAATGAAAGCACATGCCACAAAGGCAAAGCAAAGGGGCACGAATAGGGAAGGAAAGGGCTGAATAGGGGACAAAACCCCAAAAGAAATGCTCAGGGCACAGCCCATAGAGCAAAGTAACACCTGGTACTCGCAGTGTCCCTGGAAACGTGCATAGACAGGGATGAACAGCATACAGCATTCAATGAATGTACAACTAATGCAGCAAAAGAAACAATAGGAGATAGCGCCAACACAAAGCAGCACATTCTGAAGCTGAAATAGGAAATGAGAAAAGCCACTACGCAAATTATAAGATGCTGTGGTCGAACACGCTGCTGCCTAAAGCACCACACAGCAGGAGTCTGCTCCCAGTTTACGAGAGATGTGTCTAAGCAGGCAGCTGTGGTGGAAAAAGCCATGTGCAGAATGTCTGAGCCATAAGTAGCAAACATCAAAGAATTAGGAATGTCGAAAGCAGAGTGCACAAACACCATAAGGCTGAAGTACTAGAACAGAACCAACCAATGGAATATGGAGTCACACAAGGTTCAAGTCAAACCAACGAGGGAGAGAAATGCAGGGGAAAACTAAAAAAAAAAATAACCAGTAAACAAAAATCAAGCAGGCAAGGGCCAGAGTATGGTTGTGTTTCAGAAACAGGCTACAGCATGGCAGTAAGAGCGCTCACCAGGCAACACAGCCACTAAAGGCAGAAAGCAGATGGGGAATTATAGCTTTGTGAAGCAGGAGAATGAAAGTGCAGCAGGAGGCAGGACCAGTCCATACTACAAAGCGAGCTGGGCCAACCTGAAAAGAAACAGCAACCCAGATGGTACGAAGCAGGTAGGGAGAACGGCCACCTTACTAAGACATACCAGGGGACAAAGGAGGAGCCAGGGAGGAAGAAACGGGGCTGCGAGGGCAGCAGGCGGGTGGGGGGCACTAATGGAAAGAAACAGCAGGAGCCGCAGGAGGAACAGAAGCGATAGAACTCAATGAGGAGGGAGCCACAAGAGAGGCGACAGGGAAGGGAATAGAGCGGGGGGCCAGAGGCACTGCTGAATAAAGAAATTTGAGAGACAGGCAGACCAGCGGGAAGAATGAGGAGCGGTGCCTCCAGCCACAGCAAGAAACGAATTCTGGAGAGCCCCCAGGATGAGTGCCTGTTTAAGCCTGATGGGGGAGTGACATAGTTGCTCTGCTCATCGAATCTCAGGTTTAAAGCCCTCCCATTATATCCAGTAACATATACAATTACAAAACAAATTATAAATTGGCAATTATTACATAGAGACCTAGAATGTGTCTACAGAAAAGGACCGCCAGGCCCACCCAGTCTGTTCCAAAACTGTCTACATTAAAGCCATCTCTAGGGAGCTAGCCTTCCTGATTAAGCCTTCTAATAATACCCTTGTGCCTATCCCATGCTGTTTTAAATCCCACCAGTAGCAAGCCTGCCACAAGACTGGCATAGAGAGAATGTAGAAACAAATATTGCGCTATGAGATAGGAATCGCTTAGAAAATTACATTTAACTGGTATGTTAACATTTATACTGATTTTAGTTTGCAATATTCCTCATTCTTACAAGAAATCTGTTTGCACAGCTTTTTACAATAGTTTGCCCATTCATACTCTCTGAGCTACCTCATCAACAGCTTCAAAAGCATGTATTGTAGTGCTAGAGATTAACCAACTGCAATGTTGTGGGTGTCAGTAGCATTCATTTTCTGAACAGTGCTTCTAGTCTCTGAGATATATATATATTTTTTTTCTGTTTGAAAGAGCATTAAAGTAGCAGAGATAAAAAACCTGGTGGCCCAGTAATCCCAGACCATCAGTCTACTATACTGATTTCTGTATAGAGCAGTGTGAATTTTTTTATTCTGTCACACTCGATGAAGTCTGATGTTTTTGTGCAGTTTACATTTGTGATAGTCTGTGAAATTAGCTTGGAATTTTGTGAAGGTCACTGCATAGAAATGGTATGACCTTAATGGAAATTTTGCCTCTTTGTGATCCAAAGACAACATTGGAATTAGCTGACAGTGCCACATTTGCTGGAATAAAATGGCCACTTTGCTGACACTACCTGCTTCTGGGGTCAAAATTGTACAGACAGTTGGTGAGACCCCATCTGGAGTACTGTGTCCAGTTCTGGAGACCCTGTCTCCACAAGGACATAGACAGGATAGAGGCAATCCAGAGGAGGGCAACTAAAATGCTGCAGGGTCTGCAAGAGAAGCCGTATGAGGAGAGACTAAAGGAGCTTAATATGTATACCCTTGAGGAAAGAAGGGAGAGGGGGGACATGATAAAAACCTTCAAGTACCTCAGTGGAATCAACAAAGTCCAAGAGGGTAGCGCCTTTCAGAGAAAGAGACGGCAAGAACAAGGGGACACAATTTAAAGATAGAGGGGTGGTCTGGGCAATGTGAGGAAGTATTATTTCACAGAGATGGTAGTGGATGCATGGAACAGCCTTCCTGAGGAGGTTGGGGTCTAAAACTGTGGGAGAATTCAAGAATGCATGGGACAGACATAAGGCAATTCTTGTGGGGGGTAGGAAGAAATAGGCTGTTGGTTAACTAGGATCTGCAGCCTATCCTGTAGGTAGGGAAATGGGCAGACTAGATGGGCCAAGCGGTCCTTATCTGCCGTCAAAGTCTATGTTTCTATGTTTCAAAAGCCCTACACAAACAAGGTGTAGTTTGAGAAGGTTCCATTTTCCCTGAGCATTTTACAAAGACAAAGCACATCCACTTTGCATGGCTCCATTTCCATACAAAGCTTACAAGTTGGACAGCTGATTCTTCTGTGGCCCCATTATGTTTCATATATCAGTGAGCAGCCATGACATTTTGTTAGGATATAGTTTTTTTAAGCATGCAGTTTAAATATACTAACATACTACATACTAAAATGCCAGCAGAATAGGCCTAATGGTCTTTTGTGTCTGCTCGTTTGGTCAGCCCCCACACTGGGAGCTGACCTTGCTGCCCCCCCTCACCTTCTCTGGCTTCTCCCCTCCCAGTTCTGGATATTCTCGCTGCACTGGATTTTTCTTTCAGAACCCTTCCCCTGTACCTGTCCCATCCCCTCTTGAACCCCTCCACCGTCTCTGCCTCCACCAGCCCCCGGGCAGCGCATTCCATGGCTCCACCACTCTTTCAGTGAAGTAGCACCTCCTCCTTTCTCCCCTGAATCTTCCCCCCTCCAACTTCCATCCATGCCCTCTAGTTGCTCCCTCCTCCTTTCTTCGAAGCACCCTGACTGCTCCTCCCCTATTTACCCCCTTCATGTACCTGAAGACCTCTATCATGTCCCCCTGGTCCCTTCTCTCTTCCAATGTGTACATATTTAGCTCTTCAAGCCTCCCCCCATAGATCCTGTCCCCCAGACCCCAAATCATTTTGGTTGCCCTCCTCTGGACCCTCTCCAGGAGTTTAATGTCCCTCTTTAAGTGTGGCCTCCAAAGCTGCATGCAGTACTCGAGGTGTGGCCTCACCAAGCAGTTATACAGAGGGAGTATCACTTCCCTCCTTCTGGAGATGATCCCCCTAGTGATGCATCCCAGCATCCTGTTGGCCTTGGCTGCTGCCTCCTACAAGTCTCCAAGTTGTTCATCTTGACATCCACCACCACCCCAGGTCCCTCTCAGCCATCGAGACTTGTAGCATTCCCCCCACCCCCGGGTGTACACTTGGCCCGGATTTCTGGTCCCCAGGTGCAGTACCTTGCATTTCCCTGCATTGAACCTCAGCTTCCACCTTCTAGACCATTTTTCCAGAGCCTCCAGGTCTCCCTGTAGGACCACCCTCCCCTCTTCCCCATCCACCACCGCCCCCAGTTTTGAGTCATCCACAAATAGACTCATCTCACTCCTGATACCTATCCTTATGTTAGAGACGTAGGCATTGAACAGGAGGGGCCCAAGGACTGATCCCTGTGGGACCCCACTAATGACCCTCCTTGGGGATGAGACTATCCCGCCGCCAACTATCTGGTCCTGGAGCCCATTGTCTATCCATCTGATTATCTGGTTCCCCACCCCCGTTTCTCCCAGCTTATCCAACAGGCCCTCATGAGGAACAGAATCAAATGCCTTGCTGAAGTCTAGAACGAGGACGTCCACTGGTCTACCCAGGTTCAAGGAACTCGTCACCCAGTCATAGAACTCCACAAGGTTTGTCTGATGCAACTTCCCTGGGACAAATCCATGCTGTCTATCATCCAGGCACCCTGACTTTTCCAGGTCCCCCCCTAGCCTCTCCTTGACAATGCCCTCCATTACCTTGCCTACCACTGATGTCAGGCTGACAGGCCTGTAGTTCCCTGCCACCTTTCTTGATTCCCCCCTTGTGGATAGGCACTATATGTGCCACCTTCCAGTCCTGGGGCACCCACCCTGTTCTCAGAGAGATGGTGAAAAGTTCCACCAGGGGGTTATATATAACATACCTTATCCCCACTGAAGCCCTGCCAGCATTTGATATGAACAGAAGTGGTGTCAGGAATGAGCAAAGCAAGCAGCTGGTTGGGGTGCCAGCACACTAGGAACATTTGAAGTAACATTATGCAATGCCCTCATCCTCCTACTCGGGGGAGGATGATATTACTAATCATCTGGTGGATGCACATAGTTCAGATATTACTCCTCTGGTGGTGGAGTTTAAGGGTATAAATGGAGCAGATTGGCCATTTTAGTTGGTTGGTCCATGAGGGCTCTCCTGGGACCCAGCAGAGACCTTGTCTGGGTTCATCTCTTGCAGGAGGCCCAGGGTGTGAAAAATGGATGAAGCCCGCAGAGTGCCCAAGAAATAGAGAGAACATGTTTGAGTTAGCTGCCCAACTGTAGACATGGTAAGATGCCAAAACAGTTGCCTTTCATGGGGTATTGACCTCCATAACTATTATTCTGTCTACCGAGGGTAGGATACAGAGCTCACTGGAATAAACCAAAACTGAACTGTTAGAATGTCCTTGTACCTCCAGCTTTCTGAAATGAGTAATTGTGAGAGGTGCTGCATGCACCAGATATACTGCTTTTGAACAATGGACTATAAAAATCCATTGCTGCACCCTAGCTACATGTGTCTGGTCTAACCATTTAGAGAATGAACTACCTGTTGCCTGAGGGTAACCAACTACTCCACAGGTCAAGTTTGCATCTTGAGTCTGTGGCTGCCGTACCCTGAAACTATCCTCTGTTGGGCCCAGAAAGGAAAGTCGCCTGCAGGAGGACAGATCAAAATGGAAAAAATGGAAGGACTTTTGAATTAAAATTCTGACTGCCAGCGCAGCATTTGCTGAGCAACCCACTTTCGGATCTGTGATGTTTTCAAGATATGTGGCATGCACCCCTTCCTCAGAGCTTTGCACCACCACCAGAAAGCTCATAGATCAGGAAGAGGGGCATACACATGGTGATTCTGCATCCAGGATTTAAGAGAGACTGAGGACTACCATTCTTTGTGCCTGCATCCCACTAAAGATTGTTTTTGTGTTCTGCAGATGGAAAAATCAAAAGTTGCATTTTGCCATTTGAACTGTATGACTGCACCTTTGTTCATGATGGCAGTGGTGCACAGAGTTGTCGAGGACACGCACACATAATTTGTAGGTTTTTAAGAGGAGGTCTGGAACTCCTGTGGAGAGGAGGGTCTACAGATTCAGTGATCCACTGCCATTGGCCCGCATGTGGGTATGGAAGGGGTTTGATGGTACAGCAGCACTATTGTAGGAGGCAGAGTTGGAGTTTGAGTCTTCTGGAGTTTCATGACTCTCCTCACCTAGTCTGCATGTGAGCAGCGACCACAGTGTGTGCAGAGTGTGGACAGAAAAACATTCACTGAGTTTGTGCAAGCAGCAAGAACTACATTGAACAAAGAAAGAAATGTGTGACCATTAAAACATTTTGGAGCAGTGTGGATCAAAAAGAGATACCTTGCTGGTGCAAGTTGGAAGAAGGATAGTCTTCGGCAAAGCCAGCCTGGAGAGAGAGTACCAGCAAAATTTGAACTATGAGTACAGTGTGCAGAAATCATACATGAACATTTGCTAGAAAGGCTATGTGGAGCATTCAAACTGTGTCAGGAGCATTAATACAGTTTAGGAACAGTTAAACTTGAAATTGGACTCAACTCTAAAGGCTTTTGTGAATAACAAAGAACTGTATTAAATTTCTTATGCAGAACATTGCAATGAAATGGAAGTTGAAGAGAACTTCTAGGAAAGTCATGGCCAGGATCCACTCAGTTTGAGGGTTTCAATCAGTTTGGTCCTGGGGTTTGTATGGACCCATTCTTTAAGCACTGAAGAGGAGAACCTGTAACCCTCCAATCTATGAGTCCTGGCCATCCACTTAAAGTTTTGGAAACCTCTCAGGAGGGAGCATCAGCATCAGTAGTGATAGTAGTAGGCTTTGTTTATGTAGGTACCCTTCCCCAGAGGACACATGTGCCTTATAAAATAGTGCCAGAATGAATAAAATAGTGCAAGAATGGCAGTAACATAAATTAAAATGCAGCAATAAATAACTTGCACATTTACAACAGTTAAAAACATAACCTTTAAAATTCAGCATTGATGACAACTCATGGATGATGGATCAAGCCCCAAAAGCTTGCTTAAACTAAAAGGTTTTGAGATCATTCTTAAAGGCCTCCACTTCCACTGTGGGGGTCTCTTTGAGGACCCTTGGGAGGGAGTTCCATAAAATCTGGTCAGCCGCCTTGAAGACCCGGTTACCCAAGATTTTTAGCCTGGCCCCTAGTACAGCTAAGAGGCCCACCTCGGTGAAGTGAAGAGACCACAAGGGCATGTAAGGATGCAAGAGATCTAACAGACAGCCAGGACCCAACCTGTGTAGGGCCTTTTATGTTAGAAGAGCAACTTTTAAGGAGATATGCCACTTTACTGGCAGTTAGCACAGTTCATGCAGTGTGGGGAGACATGATTTCACCTAGAAAGGTCAAACAACAACCTAGCAGCTGCATTCTATACCAACTGCAAGCACTGCAGCATACCTTCTTGGACCCTCGAGGTATACAGCGTTACAGTAGTCATGACAGGATGTCACAAATGCATGTATCAGTGTCACTAATGTCTCTGGGTGAAGGATAAGGGACTTAATCTTGCTGATTTTCTGTAGATGGTTAAAGTCACTCGGGATCATTGTCAACACCTGAGCCTCAAATGTCAGCCCTTTATCCAGGATAACCCCCAGATTTCTAGCTTTAGTTTTAGTTTATTTGTTAATTTGAATCTAGGATTACAAGTACCTTTCAGCCAATAGACCTAAGCCTAGATGAACCATGTAGAAACCCAGTCTCAGTCCTCACAGCACCCACTCTCCCCCCTATGGTCTGGTCCAATCATAAATACCTGTCTTGTCAGGACTGAGCCTCAACTAGCTTGATGACAGGCAGTCCTGGATCTTACCCAATCATTTCTTAAGCACATCCACTTTATCCAACATTATGGGTACAAAAGACGCGTAGAACTGGGTGTCATCTGCATAACAGTCACATCCCAGCCCATACTGTCTAATAATCCAACCCAGTGGAAGCATATACACTGCAAACAACAGTGGTGAAAGGACCAAGCCCTGAGGAACACCACAGGGCAGTGACACTGGGTGAGAAGAAAGATTTCTCAATACAACCCTCTGTACGCTGTTTCTGAAGTAGGATTCAAACCAGCAGATGGCTCAGCCAGTGAGATCTACATATTTCATCAGCCAGTCTAAAAACAGCCTATGAACTAAAGGGCCAAAAGCTGAGGACAGATAAAGGAGAATGAGAACTGACCATTCACCTCCTTCTTTTGCTTAGAGGAAGTCATTATACACCCTGACTAGTGCAGTCTTAGTGCTATGCTTGTCCCTAAATCCCGATTAGAGAAGCTCATAGATGTCAAAGGTGATGAGGTGTACCTCAAACTGTGACGCAACCACCATTTCAATAACCTTGTCCAAAAAGGGCAGGATACAGACTAGACAATAATTCTCTAGGTTGTCAGGATCCAACGATGACTTCTTCAGGAGAGGCCTCACTGGTGCATGTTTCAATGCACTCTGAAATATACCCTCCATCAAGGAACACCAGGCCCAGTTGTCTGGTACAACTCAATCAGTCAATCAAGTCTTTATTTAACCAGGCGTTCATCGTTGAGCAGAAGCTCATTTGCAAGATGGACCTGGGTGGAGCATGAACAATTGTATATATGGGTCAACACAGGTATTTACAAGGCAATACAGATAATACTGTTTACAAAGAGGAAGAAAAAGAAGTTCATATGTACATAGAATTACACAGATATTGTACAGATTACACAGTATTTACATACATAGAAGTGTCTATAGGAAGATAATGCAGGTTATCTAAGGTTGCAGGAGGAAGTAATGGAAGAAAAAAAATAAAAATATACACCAGGTAGAGGTGAAGGTGGGGGGAAGGGAGGGAGGTAGGGGGAGAAAGGCTAGGAGGGCACAGTGCACAGAAAGGAGTTGGTAAAATGGGATGTAGAGAAGGTGGATGGAGAAAAGGAGTATGTGTGAGCCCCAGAATTGAATGCTATAAAGTACGGGGCATGGTAGGATGTCACAACCTAGGGTAGTGAGCTCCTATCCGAGGTTGGGAAAGGAAGAATAAGGGGATGGATGGGCCTAGTGTTGATAAGAGAGAGAGAACAATTAGGCTGGTAAGGAGCAAGCTGGGGGGTCAGTACTAAAAATTGGGTCTAGGCGTGGCTAGACACCTGTACTGGGTCTGAGTGGGTGAAGCAGTTACATACTTCTCTGATTGTATGGAAATAAAGCGTCTTGAAGGCATTTATACTGATTAGAATGCTTAATTTGAGGGTTTTTTGTAGATCGTTCCATAAGGTAGGTAGCACGAAGCTTATGGCTGCCCTGCCGAGGCGGGATTTTGCTTTGGGTACTTTAAGTGCAATAGCTGAGTAACTTCTTAACGCATATTTCCCAATTATACTCAGGGGAAGACAGCAGGAGATATAGTAAGGCAGCTTATTAGAGATGGCTCTATAGGTCCAGAGAGCTGCGTTTCTGTGGCGCCTGAACTTAGTGATGTCCACCCCACTGCCGCATATAGGGTGCAGTGATGCATGTCAAGGGGAGTCCGCTATAAACCCTCAGTGCTTGATGGTAGAGTGTGTCCAGTTTAGCCATGTAAGAGTTGGGGCACTGGCTATAGAGGAAGTCAGCGTAATCAACCAATGATAGGAAAATGGATTGGACCAGTTGTTTCTTGGCATCTCTGGTGAGAAATTGGTTGATTCTAAAAAACAATCCAAGCCTTTGCCGAAGTCGTTTTAGCAAGTCCTCGATATGTTCAATGAAGGAGAGTCTTTGGTCTATCCAAACTCCCAGATACTTGAATTTTGTAACAAATTCTAGTTTTTCACCTAGAACTGTGGTCATTTGGGGAACTGTCCCACTGGACACAGGGTTAGCTGTACAGATAAAAGAGGAGAGGACCATCGCTTTAGCTTTTTGGCATTAAGGAGTAGCCTTTTTGGAGGAGTTGGCTTTGCAAAAGGTTGAATTCTGACTGTAGGTCATTGCAGGCAGCTTCAGGTGTTGGGCGACTCACGTAGAGAACTGTAACATCTGCAAACAGATGGATGTTGGCTTCTTTTATACAGTAGTCGATGTTATTAATGTAGATTGCAAAAAGTAAAGGCCCTAATATAGAACCTTGAGGTACCCCTCTTTGCAGAGTTTTATGGGACAGGCCTCTTCGGTTTTAACTTGTTGAAGGCGCCTGTAAGATAGTCAGTAAACCAACGCAGAGAGGAGGGGTCCACACCTATGGTTTGAAGGGCGGAGAGGAGCAGACTATGGTCGACGGTGTCAAAAGCCTTGCTTAGATCAAGGAAAACAGCACAAATAAAGTTTCTGCTCTCAAGATTACGCTGCCAGTCGTTAGTAACTTTGGCGAGGGCTGAGATAGTGCTATGTTTAGCTCTGAATCTGGACTGCATAGGATTTAACAGTTCCCTAGACTCAAGGTGAGTCCTCAGCTGTGCATTTACAATTTTCTCTAGGAGCTTGGACAGGACCGGAAGGAGGGAAATTGGCCTATAGTTATTGAGATCGCCAGGGTCACCTGATTTGAACAGTGGTATGACATGTGCTGTCTTCCATATAGGTGGTAAGGTGCCCTGAGACAGGGATAAGTTAAAAAGGTGGGTGATGGGTATTGCTAGTACATGGTAGGCAATTTTTAGGAAGTAAGGGTCAAGGGTGTCGGCCCCAGCACTTTTTCTAGTATCCAACTGAAGCAAGAGGTCCTCTACCTCTTTCAGTGGGGCAGCTTGAAGCGAGAAAGGCGGCAAAACTAACAGAGTTTCAGGCAGTTGGCTGGCAGTCTGGGAGCAAAGTATGTTTGCAGGGGAGTTATCAAATGCCATGCCTGCAGTAGCAAAGTGGTTATTGAATGCATCAAGTATATCCATCTTTTATGTTATAGTCAAGTTGCCAGAGGTAATCTTGGTCGGGAGTGAATTTCCTGGGGAGTGGCCTAGCAGATCATTGATTGTGCTCCAGAGCTTGATTGGGCTCTTTGTGGCAGAGTCGAGTTCGGATTTGAAGAAGGTGGCCTTCGATTCTCTGATTGTTTTGGTACATAAATTTCGTAGTTTTCTGAACTGGTTCCAGTCCTCTGCAGTGTTCAGTCTGTGCGCTTTTTTCCAGAGCTCATCTCTTTCTAGAAGCAAGGACTTGATCTGAGGGGTGAACCATTTACAGGTTTTGGTCCTAGTTCGAACTTTGATCAGGGGAGCATACTTATTAAGGGCCCTTGATAGAATGTTGTGGAAGATATTGTAAGCTGACGTAATCGTCTTGGCCAGGTAGAAATCTTGCCACTCAGGGGAGTAGTTAAGCTCATTTAGGTAGGCATGTTCATTGAAGTTGCGCCTGGATCTCTTCATAGAGAACTTGCTGATGGGTGCTGGGTTGCTGGTGGATCTTACTCCCGCAATAAAACAATGGTCGCTGGCATATGAGAAGAAGACATCAGCATGAGAGAAGAGATGAGGTTTGCTCACCATTAGCACATCCAAAAGTATACTTTTACTGGGGTTCGTCACGTTTGAGCGTGTTGGTTCAGTAATAAGCTGCGTCAGCCCATGTTCATCACAGAAGGATGCAAGGGGGTCAGCTGTGTTAGACAGCCAAAGTTAAGGTCTCCTACAACAATAGTTTCTGGCAGCCCCTGTCCCAACTTGTCACTTAGATATGACACAAGCTGTAGGCCAGCAGACAGTGGTCTGTAGCATCCTATTACGCAGAGTGTAGTAGTCTGTGTAATTTCCACTTTGAGAATTAGGCATTCGAATTCGCTGGTGACAGATGCCAAGGATAAGCAGAAGGCAGAAAATTTGTCTTTAACGTAGATAGCTACCCCTCTCCTCTGGTATGCCTATCAGCTCTGAACAAGGCATAGTTGGGTATATTTACTTCTCTATCAGTGGTGCTGGGTCTAAGCCAAGTTTCGGAAATCACAAGTATGTCAGGAGATGTATGATTTACCCAGGTTTGTATTAAGGTTATCTTTTTAAGGAGGCTACACACGTTAATATGCAAGAAGCTTATTCCTTTTAAATTTGCTAGTTCTGCTGGCAAAGCAATAGCTTCTGGGGGGCCAGGGTTGAGTTCTACGTTGCCTGAACATAGCAGGAGGATAAGTAGGATTTTTCTAAGTGCGCTAATTATAAGCTTGTAATTCCTGCCTTTCTCCTGTCTAGTAGATCTGATGTTTTTAGGGCCTGGAAAGTAGCCACCATAGAAGAGCTGATCTGTTGTAGCAAGAGCTAGTACCCCTACCACAATAGGCGGGGAGGAGATTGAAGTCTGCGTGGTGGGAGGTGGGCCTTGTGGTGGGGAGTGTTATAAGTACTACTGGTATATGTGGTCCAAGAGCAGGGTTCGAGGTATTGGTACTTGGAATCATGGAGGCAATTAAAGGATAAGTTGCCATGTGGTATACAGCACAAGGTGCCGTTGTAGACCAAACATGATGGTAGTTCAGGTGTCCAATGCTGGGCAGCTGGTATCAGCAGAAGAAGGGGCAGAATAAGGAGTCATATAGGGCCCGACATGATGGTACCTCAAAAAAGGAGCCACTCAATTAGCCCAGGGGCCAGTGGGGTTGCTGAATTAATGCAGCTTATCAGTAGCTTTGTGATCCAGGTCGACCCAAATTTGATAACATTAAAAATATTTAGTGGTGAAGGCACAGCCAAGGGGAGCCTATGCATTTTAGTAAGGTGAGGCCCTGAGAGTTGGATCCCATAGGCTGGACAGAGAAGAGGGGGATCATGAGCTAAGTCTCTATTGGTGGGGCACTGCACCAGGGGACGTGGACTAATATTTTGGCAGGAGTTATTGCATTTAATAATCAGTGGAGGTGGGGAGGGGGCAGTTGAAAAGCTGCGGCAGTTGCCGTACCTTGTAGGGCCTTGGGTCCGTGTTCGCGTCTCGAGCGTCGGCTAGAGGGGCGCCAACCACCCAGTAGCCGGGAATCCCGCAGCTTAGGAGCTGGGAGCCTGGGCGACAGTTCCTCGGCTGAGAGAGAGAAGGATAGTGAGGGTTAATAAAGGGGATTCACATAAAGGGTTAGACAGAACAGCGGGGAGTCCAAAATTTGCAGAACGAAAGGACGTGTATTACTTTGGCACCCAAAAGTGTCTAGGGCCAGTGCATGTATGCAGGGAAAGGGCTGTAGACACTAGATTTCTTTCCCAAACCACAATTCAAGTCCTTTCAATTACAGACTGGGTTAACACTTCAGCTTTTTAACATTTGTCCCAACATAAACATTTTTAGGGTTTAAAATCAAAGAGCAGAAGCTGGCTTCCGCCAGGGACCAATCAGAGTGTGGTCTGAGGGGGCACTCGCAATCCGGTTAGTTGCAGCAGTTGCTGTACCTTGTAGGACCTTGGATCCATGTCTGCAGTCTAGAGCGTCGGCTAGAGGGGCGCCGACCACCCGGTAGCCGGGAATCCCGTGGCTTAGGAGCTGGGAGCCTGGGTGGCAGTTCCTCGGCTGAGGGAGAGAAGGCAAGCGAGGATTAATAAAGGGCATTCATACAAAGGGTCAGACAGAACAGCGGGGAGTCCAAAATTTGCAGAACAAAAGGACATGTATGGTACCAGCAATGCCAAAGGAGGTAGTGAGTAGTAGTAGTAGGTGGTTGCACCCCAAGGTAGTTTGTTTGGTGTTGCTGCCTGCTTAACTGCTAGCTGGTTTATAGTTGAAAGGGTATATAGTCGAATTAGGGTGAGGTCCCTAACAATAGGGCAGGTAGAGCAGTAATTGAAAGGAGATAGATGGAGTGGCTGGAGAAAAGGTTGACAGGAAATGTGTGATCCTGTGGGTGGGACTGCTTTAAAAAGGGGCAGTGAGAAAGTGGGTCAAGTCAGGTATTGAAGACAGGGGGACCAATAGCATGAAAATCTGCAGCAGTGGAGTAACCAATCTGCTGCTAGGCTGAGGAAGGGGTGGAGTAAGGGTCTATTTAATACTGTGAGGAGGAGGGGCGAGGGGGTTGGTGAAAAAAATCAGTCCAGAACAAAGCACGGAAAGAGATTTCCCTGAGATCAGGAAGCACCAGGCGTTGGAAAATCAGCCAAGGAGTAAAGCTGCTCACCAGTAATTGTGTCCAGCCTGGATCCAGCTCACATGTTGGTCACATATCCAAAATCATCTCACTTACCTTTCCATCATCACTGATCTAAACTCTCCCCACAACAGATGTGCACCACTGTGGAGTGATGGTTCCACCCTGTTGGGTTACTTACCACAGCACACTCAGGGAGATCTCAGCTAGAATAGAGGACACCCTGTCCCAAAAGAATCAAGCAAACTCCTCACCTTTAGCTGGTGAAAAATGAAGATGAAGTAACCTGTCTACAGTCTGAAAGCGATAAGCTCATTAATTCCTCCTGGCAGCAATCTCCCTTGACAGAAAAGCTGCTTTCTTCTGGAGAATTACCCTTTGGTATTCACGGTCAAAACCAGCCTGTCCTCCTCAGCCCTGGATCTCCTCCAACAATGCTTCAACCTCTATTCCTTGCCTTCTTCCCTTTAGCTCACCCTCATACCATGGTGAGCCACAGCATTAGCCAAGGGGCATACATGAAGATTCCAAGTGATAACATCGAGTGCAAGAAGGTGAGGATGAAAACGGTGAAGGGAAAACAGTGTAGCCATATAGGGTGAGTGGCAAAAAACAGTGATCCCCGAAATAGCGACAACAGTGCCACAGTGACTTTCGAGGCATTTTCCATGTGGACTCTGCAATAAATTTAAATTTCTCTGCATTTTGGGCTCCTCATTTATTCACTGGAGTGCACCATTGTTTGTTATTTTCAATGTGCAATGGTATGTAGTACAGGGCTGTTCTAGTGGCCTAGAAGACCCACCTCTTCAGCCTGTCTTTCATGGAGTGACCTCCCAGACCAATCACTTTAGTTAATAGATACTAACCTCAATGGCTGTTCTTCTGATTTTATTTTTTTGGAAAAGTTATAGTGTTTTTATCTGTTTTTATGATTATGCTTGTTAGGCGCCCAGAACCTCAGGGATTGGGCACCCTAAAAATAAAATTGCCTTGCCTAGTTATATCACTTACCCTGCTGGCCGAGGTCTCCAAACAGCTTGTTTTTATAATTGTAAACTCCTTACCTGGTGCTGTTACTTTACAGCAAGTCAGAGAGCACAGAAGCAGAGGTGGCTCACAGAGTAGCCCAGTAGAGTGGCACTGAGAATAATGGGAAAACTCCCCTAGTTAGTGATGTAGATCCTGCTATTGCTGTATTGAGCACAGCATGGAGTAGGTATTTATTTTTATTTATTTATTAGAATTTTGGATAAATACATTTGAGCCAATGGCTCTTTTACAAAGGTTCCATGTCAGTATACAAAGAACAGAAGTACAGTTTATGTGAGATTAGCAGGCAGGCAGTTGGAATACAAATTTCAGTACAGGGTATACATGGTCTAAAAGCTACAGGTAATATAATTAACAGTTAGAACAACACAACCAAGCATACATTTTAGAATGATGAGTCACAACAAACAATATTTACATGAATTAAAGTTGCCAGAAGGGCATTATCAAAGGGAAAGGTGGAGTAGAAAAACTGAGTTGCTGCCAGTTGTGCCAGAGTAGGAAAGTGGGAAGAGAGAGTGGGCGTAGAGGGGTAACTGGGAGGGAGGTAGAAGGAGAGGTGGGTGGGAATCAAGGATCAGGGAACTTGTGCTACAGTGGGTGGGGTGAGCAGATTAGAAAAGGGAGAGGGGAAGGGAGTTGAAAGAGGGTAAGAGAGGAAGGTGGTGGACCAGGGCTAGGGATAGAGGCAGGGGTATAGAGGGGGGAGGAGGGGATGGTGGTGGCAGGCAGAAGTAGGGATAGTAGAGAGGTGCAAAGAACAGGAGCAACTGCCAGGGAGGTTAGGAGAAACAGTCACAGGTGGCTCAGGACACAAATATTTGACGTAGCTTGTGTTTGAACAAGCAGAGGGTGCCTAAGTTGGTGAGTTCACTGCCCAGGGAGTTAAACATCTTAGGGGTTCTACCTGCAAAAGACCACTGGCCTAGGCGGTGTGACAGTGGGGAACAGATAGAGAATTGTTGTCAGAGCTTCTTGTGTAAAGGGAGTGGTTGGCTGGGTTTAAGAGAGACTGAACCCCAGGGGGCATGAGTCCCATCAATTACTTTTTTGCTAGCAGGCAGGTTTGGAAAATAATCCTTCCCAAAAGTTGCAACCAGTTTGTTCGTAGAGGTCACAGGTATGCGTGCGGTGGGCAGCACCAGTAAGGAGTCTGCAGGCCCTATTCAGCACTGTAATGATTCACCGTAGTGCTGTAGCTGTGGCTACTCCATAGATAACAAGCCCACAATCAATAATGGAGACAATAAAGCTGTGTATTGCTAGTTTAAGGGTGTCAGGCAGTGTCTATGTTTATAGAGAAGGCCTATACAGATACTTACAGATTTCGCAACTGAATCAATATGGCTGGAGAAGAACAGAGTAGGGTCCAGGGTTATGCCAAGGTATTTGAAAGTCTGCATCTGGTCCAGGGTCACACCTGAGCTGTTTTTGATAGACAACTGTTGGTGTTTATGTTTGTTATGTGTGTTGTGGAATAGCATAATCTTTGTTTTTTTGTAATTTAGCACTAGTTTCAGTGAGATGAACCAGGCCTCAACTTATGTGAAACTTTCCTGCAGTTGTTTCTCCAAGAGGGAGAGGTCAGCATTCTTAGAGAAAATCACTGCATCATCAGCATACAGGATAATGTTTTCATCACAGGCAGAAGGGAGATTTTCAGGAAGATGCTGAAAAGAAGGGGGCCCAATATTGACCCTTGGGGCCTGGACAGGCAGTTTGGAAAAGGTGGAGTCACCAATCTTAACTTGTTGTGACCAGTTAGAGAGATAACTGTTGAACCATTGTAGAGTATCATGGGAGAGCCCTAAGTTGCCAAGATGTTCCAGTAGTAATGGATGGTTGACTGTATTGAAGGCCTTCGAGAGGTCTATAAAGGTGGCACCAGCAAGTTGTTCTTGGTCTAGTGCTAGATGAATGTGGCCTTGTAAATTCAAGGAGGGCAGATGTGGTGCTATGTCCTTTGTGAACGCCATGTTGATGTGGGCATTGCAAGTTGTATTTCTCCAAGTACTCCACCAATTAGTCTGCAATGTTTTTTCAAGAGCTTTGGATAAAGGAGGTACGATGGAGATGGGCCTGTAGTTACAGTGTAATGCCCTATCCCCAGACTTGTGTATTGGGGTCACCAGGGCAGATTTACACTTGAGCGAGAACTAGGAGAGCATGAGGGACCGGTTAATAATCTTGGTAAGAGGGTGCAGGACATCATCAAGGGTGAGGGTGATGAGCTTCAAGTCAAGTGCATCCCCACTTGATCTGGATTTTCTGAGCACCTTGAGGTGGTATTTTTGGCATCCTTTCAGTAACTGCCATGAAATAGAAATGTGGATTATCTATATCCTGAGTACATTGGTATTGGGAGGCCGTGGTTTGGTTGGTGTCAAAGAAGTTAGAGGGAAAGACATGGCTGAGGTCGATGAATGCCAGATTGAAAGTATTGGTAATTGTGGTGGGGTCCAGGGTGTTGCTGCCGTCAACTTTTAACATATTAGGAGTTGCTTTGGACTCTTTCCCTATAACTTCAGAGAGGTTTTGCCAGAATTTCTTTCTATCCGACCATGAGTTTGATAGGGTGCTCCTGTAGTAGCTGGCTTTTTCAGTATGAATAGCTCTGGTACAGGCATTCCTGGTGGCCCTGTATGCCTGAAAGTCTGCCTGGTTGCCAGAGGCTATAGCATGAGCTCATAGAAGGTCCCAAGCTTTCAGTTGGTCTAGGAGTTTGCCAGAGATCCAAGGGTTGTCAAGGCCTTTAATTTTGCTTTTCTTAAAGAGGGCATGAATATCACATGCTGCATTGAACTTTGAGATAAAGTATTGAAGTACAGCATCAACATCCGGAGCAATGTCAATCAGGGACCAGTCTTGTTGTTGCAGGAGTGCCTTAAGTGTTGCAAGGTGTCCCCTAATTAGCATCTGACTGTTAATAGTTTTTGCGGAGGGGGGTTGAATTTATTTGAACATATGCACTGGACTGGGAAATGGTCACTAATGGCATCAGGGAGAACTGAAGTGTGGCTAATATGGTCGGAGCGATTTGAGAGTACCCAGTCCAGTAAGGTACTGGTCCCTGTTTTATAGTTGATCATAGTGGGTGAGGTAACTAGCTGTGTAAGATTTGCAGCTGCCAAGGCATCCTTGTAGTTGCTTGCACTGGGGGCAAGCCAGTTGACATTAAAGTCTCCTAGCAATATAACTTCTGAGTTAAGCTTTAGACTACTGATGCAGGTAAGGAATGGGTTCAGGCTTGTTGTTGTCAGTTTGGGTGGGATATATACAGATATAGGATGTATGAGTATTAGTTATAAGGTCAATGTTGAAAGCACACTAACAGCAAATTTTTGACTTAAACTTGCTGTAAGTGTACTTTTAAACATTAACACTCCTGCCAAGGCTATGAAAACTTAACTTAATACCTGCTTCCTGCTGTGCTCAATATAACAATAGCGGGATCTCTGCCACTAACTAGGGGAGTTCTCTTATAATCCTTAGGTGCCATTCGATCATGCTTCTTGGGGAGTCACCTCCTGTTCTTCATTTGTCAACATTCTGCAAAGTAAGAGTACCAAGTAGAGAGTTTACAATGAATTATAAAAACAAGCTGTTTGGAGACCTGGGCATATAAAGTAAGTGATATTACAGAAGTAGCTCTGCACTGTACATACCATTGCCAGTCACCTTTAAGATGAAACCAGGATCATTGTACCTTTGATTTCTGAAGAGGTAATGTATGAGACTTTGACTAATATTCATGCCAATATATCCCAAGGACTGGATGGGTTACAGCTACAAATGAAACCCAACGCTCACTCAAGTTACACCTTTCAGCAAAGTTTATTTAGTGCAAAATAGTACCAGTAAAACTCAGACACTTTGAGGCACTTTGACGGCATGTACCCCAAAATACAGTTTCTGTATTAATGTTTTTCTATAATACAGTGCTCCGTTTTTTTTATACATACATAAGTCAACAACAAATTCCATACGAAACAAACAACTAAGCATAATGACTACAAGTTGGGCCTCAGTCCTCCTATGAAAGATCACCAACTCTGCAACTGCAGTTAGCTCCCAGTGCTGTTTATAAATATTTTTATGTTATAATAATCACACAACCATGTCCATGCAGAAAACAAGTGATAGACTGGATGCTATTACTGAAGCATATATATCACAATTCCTGTGCCAACTAATGCTGCCTGTGATGGAATTTTCATTTCCACTTTAGTATGGTATATCAGTAATTGCTTCTTTAGGCTTAAAGGAAAACTATATAAGAGGATAATAGCTGTCCTCTGCCAACTCATGTTCCCTAACTAACATGTTTAACCCATAAATTAATGTTGTGTCATACTTTACCAGGTTTCACAAATCCAAGCACCACGAGTCAGCACTTTCTTCAAGCCACAACAAACTTGTCTCTTCCTGAACACACTTCCCTCAGCCTGTACAGGTCACCTTTTTCTTTATGCAGATGATGTGGTTATTTTCAATAGATACCCAAATCCCCTCACCCTCCAAACTCACCTACAGAGCTTCTTCTCTGAAGCAGATGCCTGGTTCACTGAGCACAAACTTGTGCATAACTATAACAAAACCAAGGCTATGATCTTCACCCATCGCCAAAACAAACTAAAATACTTTCCTCTTCGCATTCTTAATTACGAAACCACCCCACTCGAGCTGGTGAAATCCTTTAAATATCTGGATAGCACCCTAAACTCCCATCTTACCTACCATGATCATATCCATCATCTAACCAAGTCCATTAATCCAAGAATTGGCCTGCTGCACAGACACAAACATTGTATGCCTCCTGCAGCCCTCCACCTGGCCGTGTCATCCTCAGTCCTTTCCCTTGTTGACTATAGGATTACTTTCTATGGTGCAGCTAATAACTCTGCTCTCAACTGTATCAAAGTAGCACTGAACAAAGCCTGCCCACTAGTCTCTGGGTATGATAGGTGGACCCACACTTGTGACCTCTACAAGCTAACAAACTGGCTAAACTTTGAGGCTCGGCTAAAATACCAAACCTGCCTTATAGCCAAGAAAATCTCAGCTGGTCTCTTCCCTATGGCGCTCTTTGATTTAATCTAGCATGCCCCTCAAGCTAGATCTACTGGAAGTTCTACAAAAGACCCAATCCTAGTCCCTCACTGCAGGACGTCCTTGGGGCAAATTGCATTCTACTATAGGGCCCCCCCCTCTGGATGAATGACCTATCTGTAGATATCTCCTTGGAACTGAAACTAGGCCCCTTCAAATCCAAACTTAGAGAACTACTCCTCTCCTCCTGTGTCTTCGATTGCTTATAACCTTCCTCCCCTCCCCCTGCTCTCCTTACACTCCCTACTTTTTCCCCTACTAGCTTTCATGGACAAAGTATTTTCTGACAGTAATCCCCATCACCTCCCTCCCTTCCTCCTCCATACCTTCTCCCCGATCTCTAAAATGCTGTGTTTGTATCCACCTCCTGAGTGGTTCCCCCATCTCTAAAATGATAGGCTTGTACCTGCTCCTGAGTGTTCTCAAATATATTGCTGTTCTATGTTACTTACTGTACTATCCTAATGTAATATACGGTTTGTTGCTTATCTGCTTGTCGTGACTCAGGGTATAATTGTCTACCCTCTGTATGTCTTGTACCCAGCTCTGTACCTCGTGCATCCACTTGTTATTTTAATTTGTATTGTACAGGTAACTTGTATTTTGACACAGAGCCTTTGCAAAGGAGTCTCTGACTCAAAGGTTTGTAATTCTGAAATGTTCAGTACATAAACGTAGACAAGACAGGCCAAGGTCAGAATGACATCTTTGCAGTTCTTCCTTCAAAGTAGCAACAGGTTCATGTTAGGTCTGCAGGAATTCTGCAGCCTGCCTTCAACACTGTGGGATTTCATATGTAAAGGGGGCCCCCAATTGCATTGTAACTCTCTCTCTCTCTCTTAATGATAATGATTTCAGAGCTCATCGTGAGCAGACTGGGTGGGGGTAGGGAGCAACCTTACCTGAAATTGAGACGTACTTGAGTGAGAGAGCAAGGGTGGGGGAAGGGGATACAGTTAATTTAGGACTAATAAGTTAACTCATTGTACTTGTACTTGTACTCTGGGAGCCCTTTTGTATTAGGTTAAGCAATGAATGGTTCAGACTTCAAAGAGAGCTATGATGTATAATGGCAAATATGTGCAGAGGTGATAGACTGCAGGCATAGCAGACAGCTGGGCAGAAAAGCAGCAAGAGAACTGTGTTTTGATTGCCAGCCAGAACAAGAACACTGGAACATATTCTTCTGTAAAGTTGCAACTGAAATGTGAGGCCCTCTTTTACTGCTCCCCGCCCTGCAGTTGCAGGGACTGTGGATACCTAATGCCAGCATTGGCCCCATTTGGAGTATTGTGGCCAGTTTTGGTCATGACAGAATGTTGATGACATTAATAAACTGGAAAGAGTCTAGAGAAAAACAACAAAACTGACTAAGGGTATAGAGAACCACTCATATGACCAAAGGCTGAGCAGTCTGGGACCATATTCATTGGAAATGAGAAGTTTAAAGGAATTTTCCAAGACTGTGGCACTACTTACATATTATGATAGTACACATCAGTGATTGCCTCATTGTAGCAGCTTCACAATTTTCTGCGAAGCTGGGATGGGGTCAGAAGGGATCATATTTTGGCCTCAACAAGGTGGTCAGCCAATCCCTTCCATGTCCCTATAGCTGCAATCTGCCCCTATGCTCAGGCACATAATGAATGTGTGCCCAGTAACAGCATGGGGGATGCATCCCATTGAAGTTAATGGAGTAACATTTGATTACTTTTTTATGCCTATTAATAGCTACAGTGAGTTTAATCAAGGCCACTGCTTGAGTAAGAAGGCTCTGATTAAATTCACTGTAACCATTAATAGGCATAAGAAAGTATTCAAATATTGCCCCACTGACTTCAATGGTATGGGCTCCCACACTGTTACAGGGCACAAGTCATTCAAGCCTGAGCACAGGGGAGATCACAGCTATAGGGAAGTGGAAGGGATTGGCTGGCCACCTGATTGGGGCCAAAACACAATCCAGTCCTACCCTGACACCGCTTTACAGAAAATTATGAAACTGCTGCAGTGAGACAATCACCGGCTACACTATCATTATATGTAAGTAGTGCCATAATCTAGGAATCTTACAAAAAACACATTAAGAGATGATCTTATTACAGTATACAAATCTTTGGCACATGCCGATATAAGAAGAAGTCCGCATTTGGAGCTAAGGATCTTCAATAGGGAAACAAAGGGCAAAAACCTCAAGTGTACACTGAACATTTTAAAAGCGCAAAGATGGTTCACACAAAGAGTGGTTCACTCAATGGTTTGCCAGGAGTTGTGGTGACAAATCAAAATTTAAATATCTCTAAATACAGGTTGGATAAATACATTAAAGAGGGAGGGTTTTGTAGACTGCACCGCTGAGATAATGGTGAACTGGCAAGATGAGTATATAGCTCTCTCCTATATGTAGATCCTATGTTCCTATATTTGTATGTTGTCAGACTCCAACTGCTTTTTCTGCTCATCTACAATCAACATCACAATCCCCTGCTTATGACATCATAGTTATTCTTATGACATTATAGATCATTTGCTGTGAGAATGATTACGATGTCACAAACTGAGGATCATGACTTCTTGGTATAGACAAACAGCAAGTGCAGATGAAATCTCAGAGGCAGTGATCCTGGCTTTGTGTTAGTGTGTATAGTTTTAAACTATATATAATGTATATGGTGTCTAGTTTCTAAACAACTTCCTCACTGCCTGCTCCTTTGCATCCATTCATATGTGTGAGATGACACAGTAATCTTTACCTCTGGCTCCTCTGCCCCTAACCTCATGTCCCAGCTCCAAATGGATTTTAAAAATGCCCAGCACTGGTTCCATGCAAATCAGTTGTCCCTCAGTGCCAATGGTCTCTATGACTTCTGGATCTAGGCAGAGGCTTGCTTCACTCACCACTCTCCTCTCCTTCCATGCCCTTGATGATGCCACTATTGATTATGTCTCCTCCTTCAAGTACCTTCAGGTTTGGCTGGACCATCACCTCAATTTTTCTGTTTGTGTGGACACATTCCACTAGAAGCTCCACCCCAAACTTGATGCACTTTACAGTGATAAAATGAGCATCCCTCTTCCTGCCTACAGAGAGATTATCTTGAAGATAATACTCACCATTTTTGACTGTGGTGTTGTCATTTACAGTGCTGCTCCCAAGTCCACCTTAGCCAGACTGGACCCCATCTTTCATTCCTTATTTTGATTTACGTTTGACAGTCTCTCACTCACCACTGTTTTTTATACACATCCCTCTCCTTCATTGATGCCATGCATCTTGCTCATTGTGCCTCCTTTATCTTCAAATTCTGACTTGGCTCCCTCACCATCTACCTTGCCACCCTCATCTATTCCCCTCTACTACCTCTTAATCCATTCACAACTATTGCTCTTGCTCTCTTACTCTCCCCCCCAATGAAATCCGTTACTGCTCAAGCTGCATTCTCTTTTCCCTTCCTTAAACACTGCCCCCCCAATTCATCCTGCCCCTTCTCTTAAAGGTCTAAAATCTCTCCTCCATGACTTCTCTACTCACTCCTGCAGTTGCTCCTTACAATGGGACCTGGACTGTTGTCCACTGCCCCACACCCTGTATTGTCAGCCCTCCCTACTCCAGCTGTCTTCAACTTCCTCTCCCCACTTAGTATTGTACTGTTCCATGCTGCGTATTGTTCCTATTGTTCTTCTTCTTCTACACTTGCATGTATGGCTTATTACAGCTCAGAAGCATTGCTAGTGAATTGCTAATTTTATTGTACTTATTTACATATTGTGATACTTTCTGAATACTGTATTTTGCAAGGGCACTGTACTCTTCCCTTCCGCCTCCTAGGACACATCTGAAATGAGCTGCTACCAGTTTAGTATGTCTTTCCTGGTAACATGTTTGAAATTAACTAACTAACTAACTAATTAACTAATCAACTAACTAGTTATGCTGAAAAGGATAAGCGAAACACCCAAAGTACATAAAATCAGGGAAATGTGTTTACTAATGATGTATGTTTTCAAAGTTTCCCTGAGACTTGGGTAGTTTGAAAGGGTGGTTATCAACTGAATTAAAAGGCTTGGAATTAGGGATGATCATATTCCAGTTTCCAGATTCAGATACATCAGATTCTGAGTCTAAAGTTGGTATGTAGCATATTCAGATTCAGTTGCCCAAAATCCTAAATCTTAATAGGATTATGACTGGATTCCAATCTGATTCAGATTCCAAAATCTAATTACAAAATTCAAAATGTGCAGTTGTAATTAGACTATGATGAGAACTTGGATTGGAATCCTATTTATAATTAGGATACTCCCAAAATCCATAAACAGACTTCTGGATCAGAGTTTGAAATACCCGACCACCCCTACTTGAAATTACTGTATTTACAATAAGTTTAACTATTATGTTTTCTAGTTTTTTTTTTTTTTTTAAATATTCTTCTGTTCTTGGTCTTCTACATAGTCCTGACAATATGGTGATATTGAAAAAATATAGCCTTTCACAAAGCATCTAGCTATTCCCAACTGACTTCATGATTGTTGTTTGTGACATCACAATCTGTTGCCTTGATGTCATAAACAATAGCACTATGAGGTCTGCTGGCAACAGTCAATGTTTTTTTACATAAATGTCTGTGATAGACTAAGTAGCTGTGTGATAAACCCTGAAATAGAAAACTGAAAATTCAAAAAAAGTATACTTAAGCAACTCTTAATAGCAGAAACATGTTTTTGGCTCAGCAGGTAGCACACTCGCCGCTGAGGCTGGGAGATCAGAACACTGTGGGTTTTATCCCCACACAAGGCACTTGGGTTAATACCCTCAATACTGACACTGCAGTGCAACATGAGGATTGAGTGCTGCACTCCTGAGGTGCCATCTTTCGGATGAGACGTTAAACTGAGGTCCCATCTGCCTGTTCTGGCAATAGTTCAGGTGGATGTTAAAGATCCCATGGCACTTCTTGAAAAGAGTAGGGGAATTTTTTATTGGAAAGAAAAGAAAACATCAGTAAAAATTAAGCATTAACAAAAGCAGAAAAGGGAAAAATAGACAATCAATATGAAATACAGATCACATTTGAATGCTAGAAAATAAAAATATTGAATACCCATTCACTCCCCCAAAAAATATAAGAAACAATCAAAGCAAATGAATAAGGAGTGAAGAATAAATGGCAATCACAACATCATTACACTCAGGAATAGAAACAAACAAAAAAGGCTTAACAAAAACTCTAAAAAAAGAATTATTACAGCCAAAAATATGTTTCCAGAGTATCTGAAACTTTGGAACAGTAAGACGTGTCCGTTCAATGTCTTTCTGTTTACGAACTGTTGTTTCAATTTGTGTGATAACAGTCAAAGTTGGGACTTTCAAATGCTGTATTGAATATTGACTTCGGGCTTGCCGCAAAAAATACTTAATACATGCAAACAGCAGATTCAAAGTACTAGGGTGATATTGTGAAAAAAAAAACCCTGTATAATCACCCAAAACCAAAGTCTCATAAATGACAAGTGTTGTCAAACCCTAGTGCCACTTAGAAGCTAAGTCTTGCTAAAATTGTTTAGCATAAACACATGAAAAGAAAAAATGTTCCATAGTTTCTTCTAAACCCTGACATTCCACTCTAATACATTGTCTTTGTGACAAAGGCTTATGCTTTAAATTCCCCTTCACCCCAATCCTGCCATGACAGCAAAGCCACCACACATCCCACATGTGAACCGGAATTCGCTTATCAACCAAGGTACGCAAAGCATTTCCCAAATTCATAGGTATATATCTAGGGAAATCAACATGACAAGCAGAATTCCTCCTCATGATGTCAAGGTATACAGCTCTGCGTTGCAGAGTCATGAGATGCTCTTTTGTAACCCCCTACAGTTTAAGTTTCCGAATTGCAGCTTTGGCAAAATCTGGGACTTCTAAGGTGGCACATAGTCGAGGAATAGAATCCCCCCATTTTAATAAAAAAGGCCGAAACAGCAGATCCGTCCAACCATCCCACTGGTGTCTACAACCCCTCCCCCCCCATTTTGGGAAGCATTGTACAAAAAAAGAAAGAAAAGTAAAAAACCAAAGGGTGTAGCATACCAAGACCTCTTTTCTTAACCGGTAGATAAGTAAAATCCTGTTTAACCAGATTGAGACGACTCACCCAAATCATCTGGAAAAAAATGCTGTACAACCTCATCTCCAACATGCCTGGAATAGGAAAAGAGGTGCAAACATACAAAAACAGAGGGAGCAGAAATTTCTTAACTATCAATACTCTTTTCATTTTAGATAATGCCCATGCTTTCCAAACTTGCACTTGCATTTCTCCCACTCATATTTTTTCTTTCCAATTTATATAAGCTAAATCTCCAGAACCAAAATGGCACCCAAGAATTTTAATCGTATCACTGGAAATAGAAATTTGCCCAATCCTGGAGTTAGGCACCCCATCTCCAATATACACCCCAATGCTTTTAGAATAATTAATAGCTGCCCCTGTCAAGCTTGCATGCCCATCTAAAACCCGCAGAGCTGCCATACCTGATTCAGGGTCAGGCACAGTGACAATAATATCATCAGCATAAACCACCAGTTTTTGGGGTTCCAAAAATGGGGATGGTGATAAACCCAGAATTGTATCGTCCCTAAAGATCTCTCGTACAATAGGATCCAAAATAAATGTATAGAACAGGTGACTAGGGGACATCCCTGTCTTACCCTCCTCTGTAAAATTAAAGCCTCTCCTAGCTCCCCATTTACCGTAGGGAATATTTTTGCCTGTTTGTAAAAAAGACTCATCCAAGTCCTAAAATGAAAACAGAGCCCATAACATTCAAGCACCTGCCATAGAAAATCATGGGATACCCTGTCAAAGGCCTTGGTTTGATCTAATGCCAATAGATAACCGAATAAATGCCATTGTCTTCCAAACTCACAAATGTTATGCAAAAAAGCCAAATTGTCCTGTATATTTCTCCACAGAATGGAGCAGGTTTGGAAAGGACGTATTAGATCCGAAACAACCTTTTGCAACCTATGGCACAGAATACCCGATAAAAGTTTATAATCCATATTAAGTAAACTGATAGGCCTCCAATTCCCGATATCAGTGTTATTTCCTTTTTTAAATAGATAGAGAAGTATAGCAGATGAGAAATCAATGGGCAGAATCCTAGTGTCCAAAATTTCATTATAAACAACATGCAAACTATCACACGTCATCCACAAAAAAATTTATAAAACTCATTAGTAAGGCCATCCACCCAACAGAAACACCTAGAGCTAACTTAATGATTCCCTGCCTTATTTATTCTTTAGAAATGGGTTTACCTAAATCCCCATTGTCTTCCTCAGAAGGCAACTCACATCCAGGTATATCTTCCCAGATAACCCCTGCAGTAAAACTAGTTCCCTGAAGGTGTTGTAGAGACTGCCTAACAATATCAAGCATCACAACAGCAGTGGTTAGTAGAGCCCCATCCGAATTTAGAAGACCTTCCATTACTTTATTGCCCTTCTGATGTTTACAGGCAGCAGATGGGTTAGCCAAAGGCGATTTCACAGTACCATACTGCATTTCTGCATGTAAAGAAACTGCACAGTCATACTGGTAATGCCTCATGTGACCTTTGACAATATCTATCTGATGTTTAATCCTAACATCAGCAACATTAGGCAAAGAAGTCAACCTATAATACTGCTGACGATAATCCAGATAAGAAATGTAACCCTTATTACATTTTTGCCTTCCAAATGAAATGAATAAAATCTTAAACTCTTTCTTTGTATCAGCCTACCAATGTGCCAGAGAATCATAAAAGACCCTCACAGAGTTTCGAGCAACAAGGAGGGAATGTAATTTCTGTTTCATATCCAGATCTTGCAGTAAAAAGGAATTCCGTTTCCACCTAGAGGTCGCCGCAGGAAACCTGGGAGGAAAACGAGACATTTTTACAGCACAAAGTAAGACCAAATGGTCCAAGAATTCACACAGGTGAAGAGAAAAGACATGGGGAAATAAAAATTTAGATAAAAAAATAAAATCAATTCTAGTACGAAAAGCACTTCGCCTGTAAGTGGCTCCCACATCTTTATGCATTTCTCTATAGCATCTTTAAGAGAGGCGGTCTGTAAAACCTTTAATAAAGCATGGGAGTCACAATATACTTTAGTCTGGATAGAATCCTTAAACCTGATATCCAGGCTGCAATTCATGTCACCACCCCATATTACCTGTTTCTGAGTAAACAGATATGGCTGAATACTATTAAACAATTCAGTCGGTAACGTCTTAACATGAGGGGCATAATTATTAACAAGACGTAGAGGGAAACCCCTTGTAAACACAGTCCAATAGCAGGGCCCTCCCTGGGTATATATCCACCAATCTAGAGACATGGACAGAAGTATGGCTTGAACAGAATGCCAAGTCCATCTGCTGCATCCTCTCCATAGGACCAAAAGGTAGGCCCCCTGGTCCATAGTTTAGATGCTTGTTGAATATCATTTATACAAGTAAATCTTGTTGCCTGTAAAAAAATGATGTCAGCTTGTAGAGAAAGATAAAAATGTAAACATGCCATCCTTTTTCTATAATTTTTAATACTGCAATTTTAAGGAAGCAAGTTTAGTTTCTGCCATCTGTGATTAAATATAACCATAAGGGTTTAGGAACATCTTTTTTCCATTTCTTCCCTTTGTTTTTCTTACTTTCCAAACCCCCCTCTTCCTCACAATCCATTTTGGAAATTAACCTAGATTTTGTGGAGACATCAGATTCTGAGCCACCCTTCTGATCCTGCAAAAGGAGGAAAGGGTTCTCAGTAGGGATTTCAGAAGACTGACTCAAGTGTCAACTAGAAGCTCTGGTTACCCACTTCAGGTGGGGAATTTGAAACTCCTAAGTGGAGAGGACGGGGGCCTACCTGATTGTTTGGGTAGTAGCACACTAATAGAGGGAGTCCCAGAAACCTCAGCAGAGGGCTATTGTGGAAGCTCCAGGGGGCTAAGGTCAGGAGAGTGTGCTGCTGAGTGAGGCCCTGAGGCTTGGGTGGATTCAGAAGAAAGTGGATCCTCAGCAGGAGTCGCAGCAGAAGTGGTGGAGTCAGCACCAGTTGAAGGAGCAGAAGTAGTAGTAGGGCCTATACTGGGTGCAGCCCTGGGCTAATATCTATCCTGTGCATTATTAATACGATCTTCCTTATTGATACCCTCTTGTTTATTTTGTCTAGCCCAAGGACACTGGTGATAAGCATGTCCCTGTTCATCACAGAGATTACAATGAAAGACATTCCTGCAAGTTCCACTATCATGATCAAACTCCCCACAGAGAGCACACTTCACCTTATCACAGGCACTACTGAGATGTCTCCTGCTGCCACATTTGTAGCAGGCCTTAGGCTGCCCCGGATAGAAACAAACTCCTCTATCCTTTCCAAGAAAAAAACTGTTGAGAAAATGAACCACATAATTTCCCACAATATGTAATTTCACCCTGAATTTCTAGCTACCCGTCCAGATACCCTCCCCATCAATGACAGCTTCTGTAGGCCCAAGACTCTGCATTTATGTTCTAGCCAAAAAAGAATGACCCCCATGTTCACCCCTTCATTTTGAAACATAATATGTACTACTTTGTAAAGAGGTTTAGTGATTGGCATAGCCCAAAAAGGCAACCACAAAGGCTGTGATTTACAGTTTTCATATCTGTTCCAAAATTTGTCCAAACCTGAAAAAGTTTTAAAACTAATGTTGAAAATATCTTCACCCCTTACATTAATCAGAGTAAAATCTCATGTGCCTGAAAGTTCAGAGAGTCTTTCAACAATTTTCTAGCAACATAAAGTCTATTAGGGTGTTCCTCAAGGCCTCTGCGATAGCGAAGGTGAACTGCATTCCTTCTGGGTGATTGTTCTAATCTATTATTATGAAACAGATCAGAAAATCGAGCACCAGGGTGTTGTTGTGCTTGAGGGGGAGAAACAGGAGGGGAATATTGTGGAGAACCCTCTGGAATCCCTGTGCCCAAAGAATCAGCAGTATCAGATGCTCCCCCCCATTAGGAGCAGTAGCGTCATGTAATACAGAAGTCTGACCTTGCAAAGGGTCCTTAGTAGCTCACGAATTGACATAAGGAGAATCCTGTGTAAAAATCTCCAACTGAGAGTCCAGTATCCATTTTCCATCTCTAAAAGTCCAAACCACATCAGATAAGGCACTATCCTTTGACCAGTCACCAGTCGGGTAGGAGTCCTTTTGCATGGTTCTCTTCCGCATTCTTAGTGCTTGTGCATCATCTGGGTGAATCATCCTGACTGAAGCTGCCAAATTCGGCATTTCAGAAGTCAGAGCAGAAGCAAATAAAGCATTAGGAAAATCAGCGGTAAGATGTTGCAAAGAAGCAGCAAAACTCACATCACGAGCTGCAGTCTGTAAATTAGGTATCGAGGTACTCTCTGGTAGTGAAGGAACAGATGAACGGGAATCGGCTGCCAAGCCACAATCTCCCATCACATGGTGCTCACCATGCTCCACTCTACAAATCTCCACAGTGGCACCCAAAGCACTCGCGCTTACCCCCGCAAGAACCACATCGGGTGAAGCAAGCTCAGACTGCACATCAGCTCCAATGTGTTGCTCCATCAGTGTCTCAGAGGCGTCTGCCATGCTAACACAGCAACCGGTCCCCTTACCTGTGAGTAGGGGAAGACTTTATTAAAGAAATCACACAAAACAAATGAAAATAATGAACAGCATCAGAAAAAATACAGACAAAGCATATAAAAACGAATCAAAAAATAACCAACAATGAAAGAAGAAGTTTAAACAAATGCTGATAGAAACATCACATAATTGGAAAGTCATTATCAGTAATCCAGGGCAAGTTCTTCCAGAGTGCCTTAAAATGGATCTTAGTGAGAGACTTTGTTTCAGATAAATAGACTGTGTGTGTGGATTTAAAAATATTACCATACAGTTCATGGTACAAAAGTTCCTTTTGTTGCAGAGTAAACAGACACCTAGAATGCCAAATAAACCATTTGATAATAGAAAAAATAACAGACAGCGTACTTTTATCCCAAATATCCCAATTGTTGGGATAACTACCATATAGAAGGGCTGGATATGTAAGATGTAAAACAAAAAGGTAAATTGGATCTATCATACAGGAATTTCCAAAAATCAAGAACATAAGAACAAGTAAAATATAAATGCAGTAAAGTCTCAGGTTGGGTAATGCATCCTGGTCTGGAACAAATATGTTCTTCCACCCTTTTATGCTTTTGGTTATTTTGGTTAGCTTTGACATTTAATTTCTCATGACAATTAAGCCAATGGTGATCTTTATATCTTTGTGGGATACGGGACTCATTTAAGAGAAGAAATAAGGCATCATGATATAGCACAGGACATTTGGGAAAAACCTCCAATGTGCCAAAATGAGTTTTCAAAACAATAGCATATAACTGTTTTTTTGAAAGGGTGATCACTTGCCTACTTGTGATCCCCCAGGCTTTCAATTTAACAAAAATGTCCCTTAAATACCGAGGAGACTGAGCACCTTTGTTAATACGATGCATAATACCTAAGTCCCATGCTGCAAACCAAGATGAAATCAAGTTAGCAAAAAAATCACACCAATATTTATCTGGGGAAAGAAATAGCGGTCTGAGATTGGCATATAAAAATTGACAGTAAAAAAACAGAACTGGGTTTATCATTTGTTGCACACCCTTGGTACGTGATAAATACAAAATATTCCTCTTAATAGGATTCAAGCGACTGCCCCAGAAGGACTGAAAAAATAAACTATAAATTTTAACTTCCCTTGTCTTGGGAAGAGGAAATACTGAACTAAGAAATAAAAATAAAGGCACTAAATAAGTGTGTATTAAATAAACTCTTTTACCATAACCCATTTTTGTCCTGTTCCAGTTCTGAACCATACTGGAACCAAGAAGTAATTTTTTATCCCAGTTATCAACATCCATTTGGGGCGATCCGAATTCAATACCTAATATGGTCAAAGGGCCAAGTGTGCCAGGGATACCAGCTAGGTGATTCAGAGGGGCTAGCTGACCCCCCAAAAGGCTTCCCCTTACATTTCAATAGGTTCAGGCTGATACCGGAGATTGCACCGTAAGTGGCACTAAGAGATAACACTGTCTCAGCAGAGAAAGCATTCCTTACTAAAAGAACTATATCATCTGCGTAGGCCAAAGCTTTATAAGGAACTACTAAGGTTGACAAAATAATTGGGTCAATACCAGGAGAGGAATTGAGAAGGCGTAATAACGGATCTATACTAAAGATACACAAAAGAGGACTAATCGGACTTCCTTGTCTAACACCAGTTTTAATAGGGACATGAGGGCCTAAAAAGCTATTGATACGAGGATGGACAGTTGCAGTATGATAAAGGGCTTGGAGCCAAGTTATGAAAGTAGAGGGGATGCCATAGTGGTGCAAAACTTGCCATAAAAAAACATGTGCCACTTTATCAAAAGCTTGCCTCTGGTCTAGGGAAAGTACATATCCAGCCAATGGGGAAATTGCATCATAAGAGAATATATCCCTTAATAAAAGCAATTGGTCAGTGATCGAAATCCCTGGCACAGTACAAGACTGAGCGGGAGAAATCAATAATTTTGCTACTGTAAGTAGTCGTGTATTCAATAATTTGGAAAGGATTTTAAAATCAGTATTCAAAAGGCTAATAGGCCGCCAGTTTGATAAATCTAATTTATCACCTTGTTCTTAAAAAGAAAAATAAGGACACCTGTGGACATGTCAAAAAGTACAGTATGGATCCGTAAAATAGTATTGTAAACTGACGTGAATTCATCTTATAATTCCTCTTTTAAAAAAAGATAAAGATCAGTAGTAAGGCCATCTAGACCAGGGGCTTTAACTTTGGACAGGGATTGAATAGCAGTAGCTACTTCCTGCGCGGTGAAAGGATCTCTCAGGCCAGAAAGTTGGGCCAGTGGAGCACTCGGAACCTTAACAGCATTGAAAAAAGGGGAAAAATCCGTAGAATGTACTTGAGTCACAGAAAATAAAGTAGCCACATATTCAGATGCTATACGTAAAATACTATCCTGATCCTCGTGCACCACACCGTGTTGGTCGTAGAGGGCAGGGATAGATCTAGCCTGAACCTGTGCCCGATGGCATAGGAGGGGACAAGTATGAAAAAAAGGACCTCTTATTTCATGCCATTGTCGGGACTCTATGTCGTTGGACTGAGTCAAATGATATTGTTTTATTTTCTCTTGAAAATGAGTGATTTGGGCTGAAATATCATGCCTGATGAGTTGTGTGAGGGAATACAAGTGTTGAAGCTGCTTTCTGTCTTGTAAATATGAAAAATATGAATCCTTCCTAAAACATCTACTGCGGGAAATTAGAAGGGAACGGAGATCTGATTTAGTTTCCGACCACCAGATGACAGGGTCATCATATAGAGGGTATAATGATTTCCGACAAATCAAAAAGTAGAGATAAGATGAAAAAAAATCTGTTCTTTGCAAAAGGATAGAATTCAATTTCTGATATTCTGGGCCTTTAGGGAAAGCAGCAGTACCCAGGGTAGTCGACACCAGACTATGGTCTGAGTCAGGAGTCAGTTCGATGGAGACAGCTTGCAACAACAAAGAAAAAGAAAGAAAGAAAAAATCAATCCGGGTAGATAAAGAACCTTTGAAAAATGTACGTTCCCATACACCTGCATGGGACAAAACAGCATCTTTGAGATGGGCGTCACTCACCACTTTTTTCAGAGCGGCCATATCACAAAAAAATGTTTCCGTTTTAGTGTCTGAACCTCTATCCCGTTTACTTAAACCACAATTAAAATCCCTACCCCAAATTACATAATGAGCTATATGTAGAAAGGGACTAATGAGTTGAAAAAGATGTGTACGATCAGCTTTAGTATGTGGAGCATATGTATTAATGAGTCTAAAGAAAACAGTGTTTAAAATGAAAACTAAGAGTAATACCCTTCCCGGGACTAGGTCCAATACCCGAATTATTGTAGGTGTAATATGACGTAAAAGGATACCAACCCCTGAACAATGGTCAGGGCCTATGGACCAGTAGGAGACCCCAGAGATCCATTCTTTAGTGGCGTGAGAAATGTCAAGAGTCGAGTGAAGTCTAGTGTCTTGTAAAAGAAAGATACCGGAAGAAAAAGATTTTAAAAAGGAAAGTACTATAGTCTGTCTAATACTACTTTTAATACTATTGACAGTGGTTGTCAAGATGAGGAATGGAGGGGAAAGAGGCATGAAAATAAAAAGGGAAGAAGAGGAAATCAACACTTTTTTTTCTGAGATTTCCCCCTATGACGTGAGGGTTGAGAAAAGGTACCACCATCATCAGTCAGAACAGAATCAGCAGTGTCCTTCGATAGAACAGAATCCGTTGAAGAACAAACTGAATCCGTGTCCAAATGATCTGCAGTTAACAGGACCGAAAATCGATTAGAGACATCACGCAGTGAAGTTTTGGACATTTTAGGAGTAGGCAAAGGACCAGCAGATCTTTTCCGTGTCGAGAGTCTACGAGCAGGAGGATCCTCAAGCTTGGGGGGGTGGGGGCACAGAAGCAGGAAAAGGTGCAGGGTTCCCAACAGACGCTACGTCAGAAGAAAAATCAGGGGATGTAGCAGGGGGAACTTTCAAAGGAGAGGGAAAAAGTTCTTGAACAAGCAGCCACAGGTTCTATCACACTAACCTCCGGAGGGGGAGGGAAGGGAGAACAGGAAGCGAGATAACAGTAGTAGTAGGCACCTCCATTACAGGTGTTGAACTGGCTACAGTAGCAACTTTCCGTTGGGCTAGTGAAATCAGCAGACGTTGTTCCTCCCCATCAGCAGAGAGGGATGTCTTATGATCTGCCTTCGGACAAGTCATATAAACATGGCCTTCTTCCCCACAAAGATTACAACAAACCGAGTTCAGACATTGTTTACTGGGGTGGCCAATTTTGTGACATAGGGACATTTCAGTTGGTCACATGTACTACTAAGGTGGCCTGAAAGGCCGCATTTATAACAAGTCCTCAGTTGTCCCAGGTAGAATAATACCCCTCGGTCCCTACCTAGAAAAAAACTATTGGGAAGATGCTGGGGATTCCCACCTTCAGTATGCAGTAGGACTCGAATCTTCCAACCACCCGTCCAAATCCCCTCAGAATCAAATATAGCCTCAGGCTGGCCAGAAACAGTACAACGCTGTTTTAACCAATATAGTAGATCCGTAACACTGGCCCCTCATTATGAAAGAGAACTGTAATGGTTTTATGGGCAGGTCTCGTAAGAGGAAAAACCTCAAAAGGAGCCCATAAGGGAGTAGCCTTTTCTCGTTGGATACGGGCCCAAAATTTTTCAAGACCATTACCTAGTTTAAAACTAACATCAAATATAGACTCCCCTGATACATGAATAAGTGCATACAATTCGGAAACATGAAAATGCAAACTGAATTTCAACAACTGACAACCCACATAAAGACGATCAGGAAAGACATCCAAACCCCCTTTGTAAATAATACGAACTGCATTATGACGTTTAGCAGAAGAAACAGAATTAGAAAAAAGGGAAGCATAAGGTTTGGAAGGGGTAACCAGAGGAGGCTGGGGGGCCACCTTAGGAGAGCCCTCAGTAGAATGTCTGAGTTCAGTAGGGATAGATCTTGGAATATCCAAAAATTCAGAATCATCACTGCGGATAGCAGCCTCCTCCTTACACGGCTGAGTACAAGCCCCTGTAACTCCCCGTGGTAGAAAATCCGGGGTCGTTGAAAAGGCAAAGTCTTGGGACAGGTGGAGTGGAGATTGCTGGAGATCGGAACTAAGAATTGCAGAATCAAGATTAAGGTTAAGGGAACCTGGGTCAGATGTAGAGGAACCTGGAATAGGGAGCACCTCAGGTAAAACAGTGGTTTGAGGCTCTAAATCTGTACTTACAGGCTCCGTAATAGGGGTAGATGAAGAAGCAAGGTGAAAACCTGGTATTTTTATGGGCTTAAAGCTGGAAATCCAAGAACCAGTGTCTGGAGAGTGCACCCAGCCAGCTGCTTGTAAAGAATCCTCCACAGTCCAGGTGTCACTTTCACACACAGGAGTTTCTGCCCAGCACAATTTGTGTGGGCTCCCTTGCTTCATGACACGGTCCTGACAAGGAGATTTAGGACCTGCTGTAAAGGAAAACACCATGGCAGCCATTTGGTCCTGACCAGCTCGATGAAAAACAATGTTCATTGTAGCCGGCGTCTCACTCTGAGCCATTTCCATGGCAACCGGTGGTGTAGAATCAACATAGCGCTCCGAAACCGAAGCAGTGGAAGATTAGTCATGGGGAAAAAAACGGTGGTAAATATCCTTCTTTGTCTGCATACAGCGTTGTTCCTCAAGTAGTAGGGGGTGTTGCAACTCCGTATTGCCAGAGACGGGAGATGAACAGGAAACATCAGGCACAGGCAATGCAACAGCTTCCAAGCAAGGTAGAGCTGGCGAGTCAAACTTAGAGTTAGAAGCAGTGGGCTGCTCAAGCACTGTTTGCACAAGCTCTGTGTGCACAGCCAAAACATCCGAAACTTCCATCAGAGACTGACAAGAAACAGCAGGGGAGACAAGCTCTGTAGTCGGCAACACATCTGTTCCTGCCAGCGGCAGCGCCCCAACTGAGGCAGCCATCCTTTGAAAGCTCAAAGGGTCCCCCTACTGGCAAACAGTAGGGGAGTTTCCCAGTGCCCTGGCCAAATTTCCCCCCATTCACTAAAAATACCACCAACAGCTTAATCTGGTTCAAAGTCAGTTGGCATTCATCTGTATCCTCCTCCCCCGGGTCGTGCTTGAAAATAGGCAGAATTTGTCTAGTGCACTTACCGAGTCAACAAAAACTAAATAAATAAATAAATATGAAAGTGCATACAGACATAGATACCTGCTCTTTTTTATTTTATTATTTTACTTTTTTCTCCCTGGCCTGTTTCCATCAGAGATATACCCTGGTCCCTAGGAGATACTCTTTTCATGCCCATTGACCTCTTGTCTCCACTGGACCCACACCTGCCAATACCCCCATGTAGCAGGGGCTTTGGGGTGAAGATTGTCCTGCCCCCCCCCCCCAAGGCAGGTCACTATGTGAACTAGGATCCAGGGGAGCCCAGAAACCCAGGTCATCATGTAGACAATGCAAGGATTTTCTCCCCTGGTTTTCTCTTTGACCTCCTTTCTCCCATTGGTGTGTGTGCACCATTGTGGTGCCTCAGTTGCATTGCTGTCCTGCAGAGGGAGCAAGCTGTCTTGGCACACCACAGGCATTGCTGCATCACATGTGGTACAGCATCATCCCTACTAAGTGGCAATGTACTGCAGTGCAGCAGCTGCTGCAGCCAAGTGTAACCCCCAACAAGGTATCCTGAGCTCACTCCCGAACTCAAGCCACCTGCTTAGCAACATGACACACTGCTGCTGGACCGTCGGGAAGACTGATACCTGCTCTTTCAAGGAACCTTATCTACGTCTCTATAGAGCTTCGCAGTGTAGCACATAAGAAGTTGCCCCACAACAAAAACATGCCACTGTATAATATAGAATGTATCATTTTCTCAGATGTTTCCATTTAGCATGTCTATACAGGGCATTAACATAATCCAAAGAAGGCAAGAGTAAATGGGATCACCAGTTGTTTCCAAACTGATTCAGCCACCACACTTGATTTGTCCCTCAAAAAAATGTGAAATTAGTTGGCATTTTACTCATCTGGCATTTTGCTTGTTGATTATGCGCTAACATGGAATTAAAAGCAAATCCTAAGTAAGTAAAATCAGATCAGCTGTTCCCTCATCAAGGTTATTAGTACACTGACTTAGTGAAGCAGTTCCAAATAGCATAACATTTGTCAATGTAGCATTTAAGGCATTTATTGAAAGAGCTAGCACTGCCAAAATATAGCAGACAGAAAATTATTTTAATTTTAAAAGTTGCCAGGCCTGACTTTCAATATATTTCTGAAGCATTTTCTTGTTACTTTGTACAATTAGGCATGATAGTGGTGTAGTGGTTAAAGCATCAGCCTGGAAACCAGCAGACCCAGACACAAATCTCACCAGTCACTTGCTTTGTGTGTGAATCTGAATAAGTGTCACTTAACCTCTCAGTGCCCCAGTCCACCAAGCTGGGAAAACAGGTAAAATAGGATCCCACCAAAAATGACATTTACCGTGTGAGTGCATAGCTCAGTGACTAGGTCAGTATTTTGGGGGCCTGGGTTCAGTTCCCAATAGGTCACATTATTTCTTTCTCACTACAGTTGTTTGTACCTCTTTAGAAATTTAGAATTTCAAAACTAGAATGATTAACGTTCCTTTTTTGTCCTATACAAATGCATACATACAGGACATGTAGTTGGAAGGAATTGCTCTTACACCTGTCATCTTCTAATGCCTTTGTGATCCTTTGGCAGTTCTGGGCATCACTGTCCCATGTCAAATACCAGCAGAAAGAGGAAGCAGCCTGCAGGTTCAGTTAATTTTTCTTTGAAATCAAAAACTGACTATGGGTCTAAATTTGAAAGTCATTCCAGAGTTTGGGAAATCAAAATATTTCCTAGGTTGCATATTGTGAAAGGCAATACTTGAAGAGACCAATTTTTGGAAGCTGACTAAATTGGATACCTGCTGTATCTGTATTATTCAGCTGAAAAAAAAAAGCCATTTGAATAAAATTGTGTTCTTTGGATACAAGTGGCCGTGGGATAGTGGCAGTTAATTGCTAAATATGGGTACATATTTAAATGTCACTAAATTAAAAGATAATAGAGTCCAGTCAGCATGGGTGTAGCCAGGCATACTCCAAGTACTCCATGGTGTGCAATTTTATTTAAGGGGGTAGTAAATAGGCTCTGAACTGCTTCCTTTTTCCATGAACACTAACAAAGAAAATGCTGAACCTTTCTGTAATTTTATTCATAGGAGTCGAAACTAGAAGGACTGGTCACTAATACTGTCTTTGCATCCCAAAGACAATACAACTTTACAGGCTCTGGGCTGGTATGTGGGTGTCTTAGGAAGCAATGCATGGCATTTGTATTTACCCATGCATGGCAACAACCATTGTCATGAGATACAAAAGTTGTATTTATTGTGCCAAATGAGGCAACACACACGGTCCTGGCATACATTTGTATATTGTCTGGCTACACTCAGGGGGTTGCAGTGAGTCCACTTGGTGTGCAGTTCTGAATTCCCTGGCTACACCCCTGCCAGTCAGAGTAACCACTGTGGCTATAGCCAAGGAAAACACTAGCCAAAGGAAATTTTAGATGCAAATCATCCCTGATACTTAAGAAACAGTTGAGAAGTATGTGAGGAATACTTGTTCATTTTTTAACGTAATTGCAATGTATTAGCTTCTTGTTGCCTGTAATGTATTCATGTTCCCCAGGTTGGTATAGTATGTAAGACTGCTTGGGAAGGTATTATTGCCTTCTTTCAGTACTGTCAGTCTGTTTCCATGAAATGTAGCACTGCAGCTTTGCTTTTGTAGCATGTTCTTAATAAATAATTAATTGGTGGGATTCATTACCTACAGCGCAGCTAACAGGAGCTCAGGTGCAAATTCTTTCCATAAAAGCAAACAGCAGTGAACTCTAGACTGAATCTTTAGGTCAGTTGCAGAGTTATTGCAAAATATGTAAAGAACAGCGACCAGGATGGCAACCACCCCAGTGCATCACCTCAAACTGAGGTTTCATCAGAGCACCCCACAAAGCCTTAGAGTGAGATGAAGTGCTGGTATGGCTGGCATCTTGGTTGCTGTCCTTGTTATGCTATATCTGTCAATGATATAAAGTTCTAATCTAGTGATCACTGCTGTGTGTTTTTCTGTATTTTGTTCATTGGTCCATGCAAGCTGCAGCACTGGCAGATTTCCAGTTATACATCCTCCTACCTGACTTGTTTTGCAAATGACTTCCATCCAACGTTTTTCATTCTGCTAGTTTAGCATCATAAAGCAATAGGCTGTTGGATTCAACACATAAAAAAAATCCATTCATTTGTTTTTAGAAAATGGGCAAAGACAATGCTCTCTTCTGATTGGCTGAGACACTTATTTAGGTGGGCATCTATCAGGCAATAGATGCCCAGCAAATAAAAATTCCCAGTCCAAACCTGCCTCATGCCCAACAGAGTATGCTTGTGCCCAGCCTGCTTCATCATTGGCTGAAGCACTGGGCACACAATTTAAAGCTGCCGCCTTTTTTTTTACTGCTTAGCGAGAGAGACCGAGTGATGCAAATCTCCACCACACACACACACACATGCGTGAAATGACTGTACACTGCTGTGGCAAAACATTTTCTTTCTTTCTTTACCAGCATTGTCCGTTACACCCTGACTGCTCGCTCCTGTTTAAAGCTGCCTAAACCATGGTGGTAGAGTCTCCAACCACCCTCCCCCCTGAGCCACTCACTTCCTTGATTTGGCTAGCTAGGTTCTGAATATTTATTTTGTTTTGCTTCTCCCATCTAATGACCAACAAGTCACAAAGCAGCTTAGATCTCCGAGTCGGAAAACAAAAACAAAAAAAAATACTGGCTCCGTCCTGCATCCTCGGTGCTCTGCTCTCAACCCCCACCCCATCCCTCTGTCGGTTCCTGAATGTGTGGAGGGTGTCATGCTTGGCTTACCTGAGAAAATAATAATGGAGCACTCACAGTCAACTGAAGGCAAATTGCTCCAGATGGAAATGGTGCTGGTCATGGACTACAGTTCCTGCTTTGACATCGCAGGGTCGAGCGTTGCCCAGACTACAGTACAGTTCCTGCTTTTACATCGCAGGGTCCACCGTCACGTGCATAACAGCCGCAAGCTCCGAATAAAAAAAAAATCTAGCAGAAACATCATAAAGCTTTTTATTTTACTACTGGATGGGAAGAGACTATGGGAGGGGGGACTGCACAAGACACTCCATGTCATGTTCTGCAGTTGTTCATGTGGTGCAGTTGGTGTTGGGGGAGTACATTGAACAGAATGGTGGGGGGGGCAGCACAAACTGGAACAGCAAGAAAACAGACTACTTTACAGAAAAAAGATGAAAATTAATTTTTATTTTATTTTTGAAATTGTTTTATTAATTTTCTTAAATACCATGTAAAAATAGCTCACTTAGTCCATTTTCTAAGCGCAATAAGACCCTCCAGGGTGGGCGGTATTGGGAAATACTGGACCTTCCAGGGGCTATAAGGCCCTCCGCCTGTGGCATCGGGCCTCATTACGCCCCTGTGCGGTTCGGTATTTCCCAATACCACCCACCCTGTCAGGTATTATTGCTTACAAATATTTCAGGTTATCAGAGTCATGGAGCTTCTTGATCTGAAGGCTCTAACCTTAGGAAATTGAAGTAGAAGTGAATATCTGGATATCAGTGCCAGAGGTGACAGTACCAGAGTCAGATCCTAAGGAATTAGCATGGGAGCCAGAATCTGAAGGCTGGTTTAGAGATGGCTAAATTGGAGCTTTAGAACTAGTGCAGGTGAACCAGTAGGTCAACATATTGGAATCTCTGATCACTATCTGCTTAGGCATAAGATACAACTTGGACTTGCTTCCTTTGTTAGTCTCCATTTATACAACATCATCTGCCTTTTTCTTGTTAATGATGCTGACATTGAGAGTAACCCTGGGCTATCTGACCCAAATTTAGCCAGCAGCAAACTCTGGTCTGGCCCTAAAGGTCTAAAGTTAATGCACCAAAATGCTCGTAGCCTGCTTTCTAAATTGACTGAAGTTGAGGCTTTGGTCTCTGTGCATAATTTCCATGTCCTAGAAATCACAGTGAGCCCATTAAAGCCTTATATTGTGACTCTGAATTTCTGCTACCCAATTATATGATCCACCATAAGGACAGACCAAAAAAATGGTGGATGGGCATGGTACTCTATGTTAGGTCTGATCTGGACATTGGGGGCCCGATTCCAGAAGGCATGGTGCAAGTCACCAATGATTGTGACTTGTACTGATTACCGATGCACCAGGGACCCTGTGCCCCATTCCAGAACAAGCAGGGTCCCTGGCAGCTACATCCACAACTTGCGGCACCCCAAGCGCTGCTCCAAAGGTAGGATACACCTGAACAGGGTGCCACAAGCTGCAGGGGATTACCACTGACATGGCACAAGCCCCCCATCCCCAAGCCCAGTTGGCCAGCTCACCATTAATCTGATGCCATGTCCAGCAAGTCGACCAAGAATGTAATAATATACAAGAAAGAGACACCTGCGGTACTTGTAATCCCTGGTAGTCTAGTACCCCCCCCCACAGTGCCGATCCACCCCCCCCACACCCATGCCCTGTTGGCAACTGGCACACCCACCTTTTACCTCCATGGCTAGCCACCAACTGAGGCTCCCTGAGCTTATGCTACTGTACAGTGCGTGCTCAATGAATGATGTCTCATTCATTGGGTGAGTAATTATATACAGTAATGTCTCAGGGAGCCTGCTGGCAGCCGGCTATGGGAGGTGAGAGGTGGCTGTGCTAGTCCTGACAGGGCACAGGTGTGGGGGTGGGGCAGACCAGCACTGCCGGGTGGACACTAGATTACCAGGGATTACAGGCATCGCAGGTGTCTCTTTCTTGTATATTATTACATTCTTGTTAGACTTGCAGGATGTGGCATCAGAGTAATGGCGAGCTAGCCAATGGGGATCAGAGCTTGGGGATGGGGGATCTAGACTACCAGGGATTTTGGGGTACTGTCAGGAATCCATGTGGCTGCTATCAGGGTGGGGGGATGGGTGCTTGAAGTGCCCTGTGGGGTATTGGCATGGTGTTAGGAAGCAGGGCTTGAGGGGCATATGGAGCACTGTGGGGTCTGGGGGTGACAGTAGCCCACAGAGGGCTACCCTGACAATGGGGGATGGTTGGGGGGTTATGTGGTACCAAAGGGGGGTGGCTGTTGGGGCACCTGGCACAGAGGTGCACCCCCAGTGGATGTAGAGTACACTTAGACCAGCTAATGGTTGATCTACCTGTACTTAGACCATTGTCCTCCGGGGGTTGTCTTGGAATAGCACATTTGCTGTTCCAACAGCCACTCTCTTGAAATCAGGCATAACTGCTGCCATAAACCCCCTTGCGCCATGTCGCAGAGAGTTTATGGTGTAGCCAGTGGCATAGCACACCTTCAGCACGGGCAGCCTGTGATGCCTACTAGAATACCAATTGTTGTAACACATGGTGCAAAGTGCTACTTGCATCATTTTGTTTGGCGCAAGTCACTTTGTGACATGCATAACTGATCTGGAATTGGGCCCTGAATGTCTCTCCCCTAATTACTCAACTTCTACTGATTGTGAATAGCTATTAATTTAATTGAGTTTGAGTATAAAAAAAAATAATTTCTGCTGTGAACAAAACCCTCCAGGGTTGAAACTGAGAGCCTCAAGGACTTAGTCTAACTGGTTTCTGCCCTAGGTAGGGCTGCTTTAATTATTATGAGCAACACAGCATCATATAGAGACATTCTCAATGACCATGGCCTTACTCAAATCCTGACAGCGCATACTGGGCTCAGCATCAAATCAGGAAACCACACCCTCCTTGAATGGATATTTCTCAACCACATTGAGAGTCAGGCTACATGGGCACCTGTCTGACTCAGTTAGTGACCCCACCACTATTTATTGCCTAAGGCAGAATGGTACGGCTAGCAATCCAGTTCCAAAACATGTCACATATCATACCGAAATTTTTAAAACTTAAATTCCTCAGTACTGTTACAAGATCTGTCACATATCATCTGACTCTTTATAGATGCAATACCTGATGTCAGCTGTGTGCTGGACCTCTTTATTTCAGAGTTTGTGATAATACTTGTTAGCCATGCCCCTATCACCAGATGCAGGATCAACAAAATTTAATTCCATATAGCTTAATAAAAGTAATTTCAGGTTAATGGACAGAGACATTGCTTAGGGTACCTTCTAGAAATCAAACTTGCACTCAGATTGGGTTGCATATAGATATTTATGGAATAAACACAAACGTGAGTTCAGCATGCCCAAAAGTGCATATCTCAGAGCACAGCGGACATGTAATCTTAATGACACCCTCCCAAAAAGAAATTCTGAAATTGCATAAACCTCTTGCTCTGCCCCAGAACTGCCACCTCATCTTCCTTCCTTGAAATGAATTGCTTCTGGCACAGTGATTCCAAATCTTTTGCTGATTTGTATAATGACTACTTCTGAAGCCTTAAGAAATACAGACTCTCCTCAAGTGGCACAGTTTGTCCTCTGAATTCCAGCATGCCTAACTCATAGCCATGCTATCCCCTATTTTATTTTAAGAAAGTCACTGTCAAGGAAGTCCACAAATGCTGCTTGATCTAAAGCAGACAAATGGGCTCACTGCAATGGTCAAATTCCCAAATTCCTTAAAATTGCAGCCACACAAATTAATCTCCCATTTCCAAAATTAGTAGTCTTTCATTTGAGTAAAAAAACTCACTAACATCCGGAAATTGGCCTCTGTAGTACCATTGCACAAAAGAGGAAGAAAACTGTCCTGGACAACTATTCAATTGCATTGTTCGACTTCAAAGTCTTTACAAGTATACATACAAATTTTTATTTTTAGCAAATACAGGACAAGTCTGAGTACAAATAACATTAGAATAGACAATCTAAAACTGCCTTTGCAATGTACAAAGCTTTTAAATCTTTAGTTCCAATTTAATTATTGACACAGTGTTACAAATACCCTAGTGTCTCCCCAGTAAGACAGTAATACTTGGAGGTTTACCAAGTTAAAATGACTATTACACAAATGGACCCAAGCTATATAGTTTAAGAAATAAATTCAACATTCTTCATACATTAAAATCTATGAGTGATTTATTGGTTGAAGGATTTTGAATGTCAATGCTCAGTTATCTGTTTCCTTATTTTGAGAATAGCAAGAAAATATTTAGCCAGACATTTAATAGTATACTCTCCCTCAGTGAAAATCAATGTTCTAGTCAGAGTTACTTCACCAAGAGTAAAAAGTTCAGTATTAGTTGTACCAAAAAGTGCATTCAGTAGATGTCTGCATTGGTGTTGTACCACTTGCAGTGCCAGATGACATGCCTTAAATCTTCTTTATCATTATAATCATAATCACAGCTTGGGCTGTTATGGGAATGTTTAGCAAATCTTGAAATCAGCATATTACTCTCCTAAAGTTCAAATTTATACATGGTATAAATTTTCCTAACAGCCTTGTCTGTTAGAACTTCTAAGTAGTACTGTTGGCACATACCGTAGGCCAATGGAACATTCATAAGGTAGAAAAAATGGGCAGACTGGATGGGTCTCGCGGTCCTTATCTGCCTTCAACTTCCATGTTTCTATGTTGTTCATGTTTAAAGTTGTTATTGGCATACCATAGGGAGTATTTTGTCTCACCAGTTTTCTACAGGTCACCCTTCATCCAATAATTACTGATTTTTTATAATAGTTACAAAGCATGATATTTTAATCCTGGTATCTCAGGAGAAATTTAAGCTCATATTTATCTAGCTGTTCTAGGATTTTACTGTAACAACCAGATTTGTGGCATCCCATATAAAGCCGTTTCATCTTCTCTTCTAAACAGCTTCTTGGAAGTCTCTCTGTAGATAGTCTAGTTAAACACAACCAAGAGTTACAGTTTTTAGTGTCCAGAGTTGAACTGATGTTATCTAGATCAAGCTCTGCTCTTAAATAAGAGGCGAGAAAGGAATGGCTAACTGCTAATTTCCTCCTTAGGAGTTTATGAATTGGAATCATTAGTTTTTCTCTGTTGTATCCCATATTTTTGTTCCATATACAAGTTGGGCTAGATATTTTGCCCTAACCTATTCTAGTAGAGGTTTAATTGTTTAATCTCTGTACTGTTTTATTTACATACTTAGTCCAGAAACCAGTTGAAGAAAAACAGATGCCAAGATAAGGGTACGTATCAACAGTACTCAACCTCTGAGTTCCAATTTTCCACGTCCCTACTTGTTTACCTTTACCAAAAACTACCACTTGTGTTTTTGCTGCATTATTTTGCAAGTTCATATCTTTTATACTTTGTTCTAATAATTGTAAGTTTTTTCCAAGCCCTTCTTAGATAATGAAAGAATAAATATGTTGTCAGCAAAAGCTAACGTAGCGCAGTCCTGATCAAGAATTTTGGGTGAATCTGATTCAAGACTTGCCATATCCCTCAATAGCTTTTCTAAACATAAGCAAAATAAGGTGGGTGTGATGGTGTACTCCCATCTGACACCTCTGTTTGTATTTATTACTTTAGATAGTTGTCCATTCATACCTGTTCATATTTGGCCCAATTGTTAACATATAAATTATGTATAATACGTACCAAGTGTTTATCTAAACCCCTTTTGATCATTAAATTCCATGAAGTATTTCTAGAAACTGTATCAAATGCTGCTCTAAAATCTACAAAAACTATATAAAGCCTTTGCTGCCTTAAAACTTGTATGTTTTTTATAAATGGTTTAGTATAAAGCAATTATCAGTCGTATTATAATCATTCCTATAATCTGCCTGGTATTCTTTCAAACCTCCTGTATATGTTATTTCCAATCTCAATTTTTCAAGAATGACTTTGACAAATATTTTGGAGCTTGCATCCAACAGGCTTATAGGTCTGTACATTGTTGGGTCAGTTAGACTTCCCTTCTTGTGGAGAGGAACCTAGCACCTCTCTATGATGATGGTATATAGGACTCATTAATGCATTTGTTTACTAAAGAGGTAAATGCATATGCCCATTTAGAGACATTGCACAAATATATTTATGGGAGCATATTTTATTTTTTTATTTAGTTTTTGTTGACTGGGTAAGTGCACTAGAAAATCCTGCCTATTTTCAGGCATGACCCGGGGGAGGGGGATACAGATGAATGCCAACTGACCTTGAACCAGATTAAGCTGTTATATGATTAGGCACAGGTGCTTTATTAGACTTGAGGGCTTTGATTGCCTACATAGAAACATAGACTTTGATGGCAGATAAGGACTGCTTGGCCCGCCTAGTCTGCCCATTTCCCTACCTAGAGGATAAGATGCAGATCCTATTTAACCAACAGCCTATTTCTTCCTACCCCCCCACAAAAATTGCCTTATGTCTGTCCCATGCATTCTTGAATTCTCCCACAGTTTTAGACCCCACAACCTCCTCAGGAAGGCTGTTCCATGTGTCCACCACCCTCTCTGTGAAAAAATACTTCTTCACAATGCCCCTGAGCTGTGTCCCCTCTATCTCCAGATTGTGTCTCCTTGTTCTTGCACATCTCTTTTTCTGAAAGATGCTACCCTCTTGGACTTTGTTGATTCTACTGAGGTACTTAAACATTTTAATCATGTCCCCCCTCTCCCTCCTTTCCTCAAGGGTACACATATTAAGCTCCTTTAGTCTCTCCTCATATGGCTTCTCTTTCAGACCCTGCACCATTTTAGTTGTCCTCCTCTGAACTGCCTCCATCCTGTCTATGTCCTTGCGGAGATGGGGTCTCCAGAACTGGATGCAGTACTCCAGATGGGGTCTCACCAACTGTCTGTACAGGGGGATAACAACTTCCTGTTTTCTGCTGGTGATACCTCTCCCTATACATCCCAGTATCCCCCCAGCCCTCCCTATAGCCTTCTCACATTGCTTGCCAACCTTAAGGTCATCTGATATGATTACCCCCAGGTCCCTTTCCATTTTTGTTGTTGTTACTACCTTCCCCCATTGTGTAATCTTCCCCTGGGTTTTTGTTTCCCAGGTGCATTACTTTGCACTTCTTTGCATTGAATCCAAGCTGCCATACTTCTGACCATTCCTCCAACCTTGCCAAGTCCCTTCTCATCCTTTCCACGCCTTCTTGTGTATCAACCCTGTTGCAGATCTTTGTGTCATCTGCAAGAGGCATACTTTCCTTCCAGTCCCTCTGCAATGTCACTTATAAAGACATTAAAAAGGACTGGACCCAATACTGAACCCTGCGGTACCCCACTAGTAACCCCCCTTTCTTCAGAGTGAACTCCATTTATAATTACCTTCTGTGTCCTGTTGTTCAGCCAATGTTTTACACAGGCTACCACCCTGGGACCCACTTCCAGGCTAGTTAATTTGACTACTAATCTTTTGTGTGAGACTGTTTCAAATGCCTTGCTAAAGTCTAGGTAGGCCATGTCCACAGCCCCTCCCTGGTTTACTACTTTGGTCACCCAGTCAAAGAAATCAATCAGATTCATCTGACATGACCTTGCCGCTGTGAACCCATGCTGCCCTGGGTCCTGTGCCCCACTGGCCTCTAGATACTCAATGATTCTTTCCTTCAGAAGTGATTCCATCACTTTCCCTACCACAGAGGTCAAACTGACAGGTCTGTAGTTTCCTGCCTCTGTCTTGGTCCCACTTTTGTGAAAGGGAATCACATCCGCCTTCTTCCAGTCTTCAGGTACCACACCATCCTCCCATGATTTGCTAAAAAGGATAGTCAGTGGTGTCACTAGTTCTCTGCTTAATTCTTTTAGAATTCTGGGGTGAATTCCATCTGGCCCCATTGCTTTGTCCACCTTCAGTTTTAGGAGTTCTTTCAGAACCCTTTCTTCTGTGAAAGGACTGGGATCGACCCCCCCCATCCAGAGTGCTTCTGTTAATTGAATTTGGCACCTCCCCCACTTCCTCTTTTGTGAATACAGAACAGAAGTGTTCATTCAGTATCCCTGCTTTTTCACTGTCACTCTCTGCCCACCTACCATCCATTCTATTCAGCCTCACTATCCCTCCCTTTGTCTTTCTACACTCCCTGATATACCAATAAAAGGTTTTATCCCCCTTCTTAACTGAATTAGCTATCTTTTCCTCAGTTTGTGCCTTTGCTATTCTGACTACACTCCCTGCTGCCTTCTGCCTTAATTGGTACAGTTCTCTGTCCTGCTCCTTCTGCATTTTCTTATACTTCCTAAATGCTATCTTTTTCTCCCTAACCTTCACCGCCACCTCTTTTGAGAACCATAGTGGCTTTTTCTTTCATTTTGATTTGTTTATTTGCTTCACACAAAGACTTGCTGCCTCTGTGATGGCAGTTTTGATATTTCCCCATTGTTGCTCCATATCTCCTTCTAGCCTGTTTGCTAGTGCTTTTCTAAGGCACTCTCTCATCTTGCCAAAGTCAGCCCTCCTGATGTCCGGAACCCTCATTTTTGCATGGCTTGACTCTGTAGCTGAGTTTATCATGAATCACACTGTTTGGTGGTCACTTGTTCCCAAATGGCTACCCACTTCTAGATCTGAGATCCTCTCACTGTCCGTGTTTGAGAGTACGAGGTCTAAGATTGCTCCCTCATGAGTAGGTTCTAAAACTAGCTATCTGAGGCATGCCACCTGAAGGGCATCAAGAATGGCCCTGCTTTTGGATGTGGCTGCCACAAAGGTGCTCCAGTTACCATCTGGCATATTAAGGTCCCCCATCAATAGTATCTCTCCTTTCTCTGCCATCTTTAGTATGCCTTATATAATATTTTTGTCCATTCCCTTCCCCTGACATGGGGGTCTATATACAACCCCTGTGCGGATTGTGGTGCCATTTCCAGTCTCTAAGATGACCCACAGTGTCTCCTCTCCTCCTCTCCTCCTCTCATCCCTGTTTACTCTTTTGTTTGGTTGCTTTTATCCCTTCCCTTACATAGAGAGCTGCTCCCTTTCCTCTTCTGCCCTCTCTGTCTCTCCTGTAGGTTGTGTACCTTGGTGTGTTAACATCCAAGACATGGTTCTCTGTGTACCATGTTTCTGTGACTGCTACAATATCCAGGCTTCCCTCTTCCATCATGGCCACCAGTTCAGGGAGCTTGTTACCCAGACTATGGGCATTGGTACTCATTACTCTCCATTTCTTGATGGCCTTACCCTTTTTTGCCCCATCCCTGTCCTTATTGCATTTGTCACATTCTCCATTTACCACTGCGCTTCTCCCTATCGACATCTCTATGTTGGTGTCTACCTCACTTAGTACCCTGATATTTTGGAGGGGGCTAAGATTTCCCTGCTCCTTTCCAGTGCCTCCCCCCTTAGCTAATTTAAATGCTTGTCAATGAAGTATTTAAACCTATCACCTAGGATCCTGGTTCCCCTCCTGGACAGATACAGATCATCATGCCAATGTAGGCCTGCATCCCTCCAGGTGGACCCCCAGTCCCTAATGAAGCCAAATCCCTGAGCTCTGCACCAGTGTTTCAACCACTGATTGAATCCCATGGTGTGGAGCACCCTAGCCTCACCCATGCCATAGACAGGCAGCACCTCCGAGAAGGTTACCGTGTGTGCTATTTGTCTAAGACCCCTCCCCATCTCTACAAATGCTTCTTGTACTGCTCTGATCCCTTTCTTAGCCAGTCATTTGTACCTAGGTGGACAATGACATCCAGCTCCCTCTCCTGTGCAGCTGCTCCTGCGATCCTGAAGATTCGCTCCCTGTCCCCTCAAGCCATGGCACCAGGCAGGCACCTTACCTCCCACACTCCCCTTCCTCCCCCAGTTCTACCTTCCCAACAATGAAGTCCCCCATCAGGAGTTGTTTCCTTCCCCTGTGGGGTTCCATGCCACCCTCCTGTGGGTCTCCTTTGTGGAGGTTCCCAGCATCCTCCTTGGTCTCCACTGTGGGTGCCTCCATAGATGAACCACACTTTTCCAGAATGGCATAGAAATTGTGGAGAGGTACAACTGGAGGGATGCACCTCTGTTCCACCACTCTCAGCCTCCCTGAGCCCACTGTGGTCCAACCACTCCTCTTTCTTGGCAACTTCTGAGGCAATGACAGTGACCCTGGTGGTCTCTGGATGGGAGAGGAGGTCCCACAAATCCTGGCCAACTCAGCCTGGAGATGAACAACCTCCTCCCTCAGCCCAGAGAGGTGCCTGCAGATGGGACAACACTGCATCCTCCAGAACATCTCCCAGAAGACTGCTGCTCCACAGCCACTGCACTGCTACACTCCCAACATGTCTTTTTTTCTGGCCCCCTAACTGTTATTTGGAATACTTACTCTTTCCTCTGTTTGTTTAATTTTTTTTTCTCTCTCTCTCTCTCTTCTCTCCCTACTTACTTACTTACTTACTGTCTCTGCACCCTTTTAGCTCCTGACCTTCCTGTTCTGAAACAAGAAGTTCCTATATTTCTCAGTAGTCTCCTTACTTGCTCAGAGTCAGACCTCCAGCAGCTAGGGGGGGATGGAGAGCTACTCTTGCTCTTCTAGGATGGTGAGTCTTTTGTGGCTTTGTGATCACTCACTTCCTGCTCCCAAACAGGAAGTTACTGTTGTCAGTTAAATCCTGTGCCTATAAAAGTAGAACTGGTTTAGGGTGGGAGGTGGAAGGGAGGGAAGGACGGCAATATTTATTTATTTATTTAGTTTTTGTTGACCGGGTAAGTGCACTAGACAAATCCTGCCTATTTTCAGGCACAACCCGGGGGAGGGGGATACAGATGCATGCTAACTGACCTTGAACCAGATTAAGCTGTTGGTGGTATTTTTAGTGATATAGCCCCAATAGAGAAGTTTTAGTTATACCAGTAGCTCCTTCCTCCTGGTTTTCTGTCTGCTTTGTGGCAGAAGCTATCTAGGGCAGTGTTTATATTTGGCCTTAACCTGGCTCATTCTAGGTAAGCCACTCCCCCTACTTTGAAAATTTTTCTACACTTAATTTCACAGATAACAATTCCCTTCTGACACCTATGACAAGCACCTAGATAAGTACACAGATAACACAGGTAACAGATAACAATTTACTTCAACTACCTCTGACAAACACACTAACTCCTTTTTTTTACCATAAATTGAAGGTCCCAGTACAAGAGATCTAGTTCGTAGCCCCAGTAGAGAAGATTTAGTTATACCAGTAGCTCCTTCCTCCTGGTTTTCTGTCTGCTTTGTGGCAGAAGCTATCTAGGGCATTGTTTATATCTGGTCTTAACCTGGCTCCTTCTAGCTAAGCCTCCCCTACTTTGCAAATCTTTCTACACTTAGTTAATTTCACAGATAACAATTCCCTTCTGACACCTGTGACAAGCACCTAGATAAGTACACTGATAACACAGATAACAGATAACAATTTACTTCAACTACCTCTGACAAACACACTAACTCCTTTTTTTGTAACCATAAATTGAAGGTCCCAGTACAAGAGATCTAGTTTGTAGCCCCAGTAGAGAAGTTTTAGTTATACCAGTAGCTTCTGCCTCCTGGTTTTCTGTCTGCTTTGTGGCAGAAGCTATCTAGGGCAGTGTTTATATCTGGTCTTAAACTGGCTCCTTCTAGCTTAGCCACTCCCCCTACTTTGCAAATCTTTCTACACTCATTTCTTATTTATATAACGCTTTTCTCACTGTGAATCAAAGTGCTTTGCATCGAATCTCAAAATAATTAAAATACAATACATATACAACAAACTACATAAATAACTCCTCATTACTAGGCAATAAATATATTAATTTATTTCTGGGAAGGCTTGTCTAAATTGATGGGTTTTCAGCTCCTGCTTTAATTGATCAGTGGCAGGGCTTTCTCGAATGTGGCGAGGTAGAGTGTTCCATAGGGTCAGGGATGCATATGCAAAAGTGAGTGCACCAGATGTTTGTAATAGGACCGTAGGAACCTCTAGCAATCCCTCATCTGTGGCAAGGAGTTGTTGGGAGGAGTGGAAGGGACATGAGAGGTCTTGAAGGTAGCCAGGCCCCTGCCCATGTAGGGCCTTATAGATCAGCAAACTTACCTTGAAGGAAATCTGCCACCTAACTGACAGCCAGTGCAGGTAGTGGAGCACAGGTGTAATATGACATAATCTAGGTAGGCCAGTCAACAACCTGGCTGCCGCATTCTGCACTAGCTATAGGCAGTGAAGATCTACCCCCAGAAGCCATAGGTAAAGGGCATTGCAGTAATCAAGGTGAGAGGTCACAAATGCATGGACCATTGCTGGCATATCACTAGGGGGAATAAGGTGCTTATTCTTGGTGATGTTTCTCAGATGGTAAAATGAGGTTTGGACCATGGCTGACACCTGTAACTTAAGCCTAAGCCCAGTCCAAAACAATGTCAATATTCTTTACCCAATCCAAGGTGAGCAACTGGAAGTCCCCAAGCCATAGCCCAAAGAACTGATCATATTGACCCCTCACCCCCTGGCAACCAGGTTCCAGCACCAGTACTTCAGTCTTGTCTGGGTTCAACTTCAACCAACTGGCCCTCATCCAGCCTTGGATCTCAGTAAGCCAACTGTTAAATATCAAGATTGTCTCCTGCTATTCAAGTGCAAAAGAAAAGTATAACTGAATGTCATCTGCATAGCAATGAAAACACAGCCCATGCCATCTTATAATGTCCCCCATAGGTAGCATATACACTGCAAACAACATGGGGGACAGAACAGAGCCCTACGGTACTGCACAGGGCGGGGCAGATGTGCTGAAGAAAAAATCTCCGACACCACACTCTGCGACCTGCCAGTGAGGAAAGATTTAAATCAGTTGAGGACTGCACCAGCCAGTCAACAACAAACCCACAGGTGCTCTATCAGCATCCCATGGTCCAGGGTGTCAAATGCTGCTGAGAGATCAATGAGAATTGAGATGGTACATCTCCCCTGATCCCTCACTGCTAGGAGCTCATTCAACACCCAAACCAGGTCAGTGTGTTTACTATGCCTTTCCCTGAAACCAGACTGGAGGATCATAGATGCTGTGAACTGTTAAATGGGTCTCCATTTGAGCGACCACCACCTTCTCAGTAACCTTACCCACATCATGTAGGTTAGAGGTAGGTCTGTAGTTTGCCAGGCAGTCTGGATCTAGTAAAGGTTTTTCAGGATTGGCCTTGCAACCACCTCCTTTAGGGCCCTGGAAAGACCCCTGTCACTAGAGAACATTGGATTATCCTGGATAGGACCAGGCCGATTACATTAACACACCCCACTAGTAGGCACGTTGGTCCTGGAGCCAAACTACAGCAGGTTGGCTGTAGCCCCTGTATGACCTCCACAATATCCACGACAGCCAACTAGTCAAAGTCAGACCAGATGGACTGACTGCCTATGATCTCAGGCCCATTGCCGCAAGGGCAATTAGAGGGCATGGACTGGATTTCTGATCTGATAGAGGCAATCTTATTGACAAAGAACAGAGTGCACTCATCACATCTTGATTGTGAAAGGACTCCCCCAGATTGAAGACAGGCTGGATTACACAACCTAGCAACAGTGTGAAAGAGCTGAGCTGGTCTGTTAGTTACCACAGCAATCTCCTTGGACAGGAACTCTGCCTTCTTACAGGAGATTGCTGATTAAGACTCTATAATGGACCAGCAATATAAGCTTGTCCTCCTCCAAACTGATCCTCTGCCAGCACTGCTCCAGCCTTCAACCCTTCCTCCTCATCTCCCTGATAGTCCCATCAATCCATGGGGATCACTGGTGCAAGGTGAGGGGTCAAACATGGACAGGTGCAATAGAGTCAAGGGCCTTGGCAATAACTCTATTATAGGTCAGCACCAATTCCCCTGGTTCCTTGCACTCACTCATCAAACCAGATAGGTCCAGCACCACCATTAGACCTTGTGGGGTCACACCCCTTAAAGAGTGGTCCTGAACCATCTCTGTAGGGGAATATTGGGGTGGCCTCAAACGAAGACCTCACAGTATGGTGGTCCGACCAAGTGATCAGCTCCACCATAAGGTAAAAGACCTTTATTCCCAGCAGGAAGATGAGGTTCAATGAATAGCTGTGAATATGGGTTGCAGAGGTAACTACCCATGTCAGGCCCAATAAACACATTAGTTGGAGGAAGACTTGACCAAACTTACAGAGTTCTTCATCAGTCCAGGCATAGAAGTCTCCCAGAATAATCAATCTGGGAGACTCCAACACCAGTTCAGTGATGAAGTCTGCAACTTCTTGCAGGAATTCCTTCACATCCCCAGAAGTCGGTAGATGAAAAGAATCCTGCAGCCTACACCTGCAAATCCTTGAACGGCTACACATTTGAAGGATCTCATTGTTCTTACCAGGAAGGCTATAAGGCTCAAGTCCAACTTAAGCAGATTGCCATTCTCCCTCCTCTTACGATCCACTCTTGGGCAGTGTACCACTGAATACCAGGCTGGAACAATCAATTCCAATACAGGGCTAGCACTTTCATCCAGCCAGGTCTTGGTGATGCAAGCCAGATCAGATGTTGCAACAATATTTCTATACTATCTGCTTTGGCTAAGGTGCAGGAGAGGATAGTACATAATCAGCTCATTTCCTACTTATACCAGCACAGGCTACTCTGTGAGGAGCAGTTAGGCTTCAGGAAGGATCATGAACCATGCACACCATTGGTCAGCTTCAAGGATGCAGTTCATCATGCTATGGACCATGGTCTGCTGACTGGTGCCATATTCATAGACCAGACTATGGCCTTGAATTTGGTGAACTATGATTTGCTCATACAGAGGCTGACTGGGCTGGGGTTGAGGGACCCAGCCACTCTGTGGTTCTTCAGTTATCTGCAAGACAGGTCATAGTTTGTCAAAATTTGTGAAGTCTTGTCCATGGTAAACACTACCTCCTGTGGGATCCATTCTAGGCCCTCTCTTAATTGCTACTTTCATCAATGACCTACCCAAGTTCTGTAATATGCCAAGACTGCTCTGTACACAGATGACAGAGTCATCTTTGTGCATAGGAAAGACACCATCACTATCAATGAAGTCCTTGGGCACAACTTCCATTCCTTTCAGCAGTGGTTCACAAATGAGAACTTGGTCCTACATGTCCCTAAAACAAAATCTATGTTACTTGACATCCCCAAAGATTAGAAAATAGACCCAAGGCTTCACTATCTCAACCTTAGATGGAGTGAACTGGAATTAGTTAATGTATTCAAATATCTTGGTGGTGCCATCTAGCCCCACCTTACATTTGATGTTCATATGACCTAGCACCATAAGAAATGTTCATCAAAAACTGGGTCTACTCTATTGTATTGGAAAGTACCTGGCACCCAATGCTAAAGTCAGAGTCACCCAAAATTGCATACTCCCACTGAGTGAGTATGACTATATCATTACTGATGTTGCTTACTTCATGATCTGGGCAAACAAAAGAGCCTTAACCCATAAATTGCCAGATTTGCATCCTCACAGGGCCTACGGTTCCATCACTAAGCCAACTTGGTATGACTTGGATGACTTGGTTGATTACAACCCAAAAGCCAAGTTAATCCTAGTGAATCTCATGCACAAAATCCTACATGAAAGTGATACCAAATGCCTATCGAAGCTATTCAAGTATGTGGACAACCCTTTCTCCCACTGCTCTGCAAATGATCTGTTTAAGTTTCATTCCTACATGCAGGCATGGGCCAGATCTCTTTCAGATACAGAGCAGGGTCATTCTGGAACACCATCCCTTTCACTAAAAGAGCTGCCCCTTCCTCTAAAATGTTTGCTGCCAAGCTGAAGGCACATCTCCAAGAGTCTAGTGTCTGTACTTGCTTTGCATGACTTACAAAATACTGTTGACTTAATGTGTCATTTGAATTTCTTACTTTTGCACCATATCACTTCATTTTGTGTTATGATACTTATTCGCTTGTACCTGTTCTACTGTTCTGCGTACTTCTGTACCTGGGATGTTCCTGAAAAAGGTGCTTTGGCACTAGTGCATTTACCCAGTCATCAAAATGAATAAGTAAGATAAAAATGAATACACAAAGATACCATGGTACCCAATGTGTCTGATTGTGTATCTGATCTGAAGCTCAGTTGGACCCTGGATAATCTGACCAGTATCTGATATGTTTAATCTGATAATCTCAGTATTCTTGCTGTTTAATATAGGATGGCCAAGATATTACAAACTCTGGGTCCTCCAGAAATGACTGAAAACATTCAAAAATCTTCAAACTACTCAACATTTCACAGCCCATACTGTGAACATTCCAAATGTCCTCATGTAGAGACTGCAGCCATTGACAGCAGAGCTCTTGTTGTTAGGACATATTTCGCCCCTTGCACAAATAGAAACTTGATTGCTTTTACACAATTTCACCATTCAGAAAAGCAGTACCAAGTATCAATATTGGGAAAAAAATCCTCTAAGTCTGAAAACTTATTTTTTTAGATTTGTGGTGCCAGTGATGGTAAGCAAAGTGGGGAAGGGAGTTCTGATTAGAACTGACAACCAAGATATGTTTTCTCAGAAAGGCTGTCAGCTTTGACAACCTTCAAAGAGAGTGCTCATCAAGGCAAAGACCCATCGCACCTAAGAGTCAGAGCAGACAGAATGAAGCCAATGAAGCTCAAAATTGAAATGATTCGGAGAATGATAATACAATGATGAATATCCCATGAAACTCTGTTACAGTGAGGATTAGCTGTAATGGTAATAGCAGAGTCAGGAAATTGTAATGATGTCTTTTAAAGTCCTTCAGGAAATATATCTGATCTACCTCCCTGCCAGCGATAAAATGCACCAAAGTGTTCTTATGTAAGGCCCCTTTCAGATGAATAAAATAGGACATTTTCAAAAAGAACTTGGCAAGCTAATAAACATTCCTGATGGGTTCATGTCAGTGCCCTGACTGCTTAGTTCTTTGTAGCTTGGTGATTATAGAAATATATAGAGCAGGAGGGGCTGCAGCTTTTATTGAACATCTAACTATTGGAGAAAAATTACCTCATAATAATGCCTAAATAGTCAACAGCTGCAGGCAGAACACATGTCTTAAGACTCTTAACCAGAGTCAGCTCTCACCTGCTGCCAGACTTCACTTTAAAGACTTAAGTAAAGATAAAGAAAATGTAACCACAGTGGTGGCACATCTTCTGGCACTAAGAGCCAAAGCCAGAGCTTTGGGTTTGACACCACCATTCAAACCTACATATGTATATAGGGGTTTTATAGGATACTTGAAGATCAGTGACCTTTTCTAGTCCATCTCATCCTGCTATCTTAACAGTTATTATCTGACTCCAGGAACTCCCATTTACATATAACGTTTCAATTAAGTTTAACTTGTTTGCCTCCAGAGTCACTCTACCCCCATAGTCATGACACACTCGGAAGGAAGTAGTGCTCCTTTAATTTTTTTTTATTGCACCCCCACCCCCTCATCCAATAATATTAAATGTTACCCATGTCCCCTAAAAACTGGTAAGCTACAATGATGGCATTTTTTTTTTTTTTTTAGCTTTTTGTTGACCGGGTAAGTGCACTAGACAAATCCTGCCTATTTTCAGGCACGACCCGGGGGAGGGGGGAATACAGATGAATGCCAACTGACCTTGAACCGGATTAAGCTGTTGGTGGTATTTTTTTTTACTGAATGAGGGAAGTTTAGCCAGGACACCGGGGAAATTCCCCTACTCTTTTCGATAAGTGCCATGGGATCTTTAACATCCACCTGAACTACCACCAATCCAGGCAGATGGGACCTCGGTTTAACGTCTCATCCGAAAGACGGCACCTCAGAAGTGCAGCACCCCTCTCATGCTGCACTACAGTGACAGTACTGGGATATTAACCCAATTACCTTCACACAGGTGCCGGAATGTTTGTAAATGCAAGCAGTTGGTACTCCAAGGACAATAAAAAGGTTCCGCTCTAAGCAGTTACTTTTTTTATTGAAATGTTAACACAGAAATTGAAAGTGCAGGCAACAAGGCATGGATTTCACACAGGTATCTGTGAAACAAAAACAGAATTCTGGCTTCGCCACCAACATTTAGACCCTTGCTAAATCCCTCTGCCCTTCAACTCAAGTTAACCATAGAATGATACTGTATGTTAAGCAACATGTATGGATTAACATGTTTTATATGACATATGACAATAATGGGGGCTGGCAGTATAGCCTAGATGTTAGAGTAACAAGCTGTAAATGAGTGTGGTACATCCAGCAGACCTGAGTTTGATTTCTACAACCTCCACTTGTGTACTATGTGACTCTGAGCAAGTCACTTAACCTCCCCAGTGCTCCCAGGTTGCCCCTGAAAACAGGCACTTGTGCTTAGTGGGCCTTACCCGGTTACCAAAGACTAAAAAAAAAAAAAAAGATGGAAATAATGAACTGTGACTTGTACAGGCTTAGACACACACCATGGAAATACTGTGAAGTCCTTAAGCAAGCATTTGACAATGCCAAACATTCGCTTGCAGGTATTTGCATTGGTGTTTGGCATTTATGCAGGCCTCCCCAGTTGTATCCATGCCCCTTCAGCATCCATATCCCAACAGAGTACTTCTCTGCAACTCCTCTTGCATCTGATTAACATTTCACCCTCATACTTAAGTGTCTGTCTTAGGAACCCTAACGCCCTGGTCATGCTCAAGGATAAGAGCCTGTGTGGATGTGCTTGTAACACAGTCATTCAGTGAAATTATTTCACCAAATTTTCAACATAGGCATTTTGTCACCTCTGGTCATGAACATACTAACATGCTAAAATGCCATCAGAATAGGCCTAATGGTCTTTCATGTCTGCTCGTTTGGTCAGCCCCCACCCTAGGAGCTGACCTTGCTGCCACCCTCGCCTTCTCTGGCTTCTCTCTTCCCAGTTCCGGATATTCTCACTGCACTGGATTTTGCTTCCAGAACCCTTCCCCTGTACCTGTCCCACGACCTCGAACCCCTCCACCGTCTCTGTCTCCACCATCCCCCTGGGAAGCACATTCCATGGCTCCACCACCCTCTCAGTGAAGTAGCACCTCCTCCTTTCTCCTCTGAATCTTCCCCCTCTCCAGCTTCCACCCATGTCCTCAAGTTGCTCCCTCCTTCTTCCTTTGAAGTACCCTGATTGCTCCTCCCCTATTTACCCCCTTCATGTAGTTGAAGACCTCTATCATGTCCCCCCAGTCCCTTCTCTCTTCCAATGTGTACATATTTAGCTCTTCGAGCCTCTCCCCATAGGTCTTGTCCCCCAAGCCCCAAATCATTTTTGGTTGCCTCCTCTGGACCCTCTCCAGGAGTTTAATGTCCCTCTTTAAGTGTGGTCTCCAAAACTGCATGCAGTACTCAAGGTGTGGCCTCACCAAGCAGTTATACAGAGGGAGTATCACTTCCCTCCTTCTGGAGGTGATCCCCCTAGCGATGCATCCCAGCATCCTGTTGGCCTTGGCTGCTGCTCTCCTACAAGTCTCCGAGTTGTTCATCTTGACATCCACCACCACCCCCAGGTCCCTCTCAGCCATTGAGACTTGTAGCATTTCCCCTCCAGGGTGTACACTTGGCCTGGGTTTCTGGCCCCCAGGTGCAGTACCTTGCATTTCCCTGCATTGAACTTCAGCTTCCACTTTCTAGACCATCTTTCCAGAGCCTCCAGGTCCCCCTGTAGGGCCACCCTCCCCTCCTCCCCATCCACACCCGCAGTTTTGAGTCATCTGCAAAGAGACTCATCTCACTCCTGATACCTGCCCTTATGTCAGAGACATAGGCGTTGAACAGGAGGGGCCCAAGGACTGATCCCTGTGGGACACCACTAATGACGTTCCTTGGGGATGAGACTATCCTGCCAACTATGACCCTCTTGGTCCAGTCCTGGAGCCAATTGTCTATCCATCTGATCATCTGGTCCCCCGCCCCATTTCTCCCAGCTCATCCAACAGGTCCTCATGAGGAACAAAGTCAAATGCCTTGCTGAAGTCTAGAAAGAGGACGTCCACTGGTCTACCCAGGTCCAAGGCACTCGTCACCCAGTCATAGAACTCCACAAGGTTTGTCTGACATGATTTCCCTGGGATGAATCCATGCTGTCTATCATCCGAGCACCCAGACTTTTCCAGGACACTGTCACTATAATTTTCTTACTATGTACCGAACACTGATTTCCCACAGTGACTGCGCTATTCTGTGCCGGAAGTGTGAAAACACATTTTGGCCAGGATGTGAAAAATGACAGCTGTACTGTTCATAAGGAGATGTGGGAAAATGCAAATGTTGAAAATCTGGAGTGAAAATATTACAAATTCGCGAAGTTATGAGTGCGTGTGGAAACTGCGCAATGCACACTCGTAAAACAGTCATTTTTTGGAATTGTTTCACCGAATTTTCAACATAGGCATTTTAGGATGTCTTCTCATGAGTAGTGTCACTGTTATTTTCTTACTCTGTACTGAACACTGATTTCCCACAGTGTCCGTGCTAGTCTACGCTGGAAGTGCGAAAACACATTTTGGCCAGGATGTGAAAAATGACATCTATACTGGACATAAAGAGATGTGGGAAAATGCCAATGTTGAAAATCTGGAGTGGAAAAATTACAAATTCACAGACTTATGAATGTGCATAGAAACTGCGTAACGCACGTTCGTAACACAGCCATTTTAAGGACTTCGGTCACCAAATTTTCAACATAGGCATTTTAGGACCTCTGGTCATGAACAGTGTCACTGTGATTGTCTTACTCTGTAGCAAACACTGATTTCCGACAGTGACCGCACTATTTTGCTCCGGAAGTGTGAAAACACATTTTGGCCAGGATGTGAAGAATGACAGCTGCACTGCTCATAAGGAGGTGTGGAAATATGCCTATGTTGAAAATCTGGAGAGAAAATATTACAAATTCGCAAACTTACAAGTGTGCATGGAAACTGTGCAATGCACGCTCATAAAACAGTCATTTTTTTGAATTTTTTCACCAAATTTGCAACATAGGCTTTTTGAGAGTCCATCTCATAAACACTGACACTGTTGTTTTGTTAATCAGTCCCAAAAGGTGATTCTGTGCAGTGACCACGAAATCACCTTTTGGGACAGAATAACGCCATGACAGTGACTGAATTCATGAGAAGGGGTGTCAAGAACCCCATTTTGAAAATTTGGTGCCAAACATCAAAAAAATGGCAGAGATATCCACCTAAGTTGTAAAAACCCTATTTATGCCATTATACAGCTTATCAGCATTTCTTCAGTTTGTGGTCGGCTTTGAAGAGTGCAGACATGTTCCTGGTCCACCAAAGATCGTCCCGCATTGGCTCCAGAGGTAAGTATTTAGTGAGGGGGGTGTGGAGAGGTGGGTGTGCAGAGGGTGGGTGTGGGTTGGCTTGGGGAGCAGCGAGGGACTCACCGAGGTACCATTTTCTTGTTTCACAGGAATAAAAAAAAAAATGGATGCTTTTGGTACACTGGGGTGGGCTCCCAGCGTGCCATCTACATGTTTGTTGGGGGGAGGACTGGAGCCGGTGGGGACTGGGCACCCTCGCCGGCCATATAGTGTGTGTGTGTGTGTAAGGGGGGGGAAACATGAGCACGCTGGGGTGGGCTCCCAGCATGCTAACTGGTTGTTTGTTGGGGGCTGCAGCCGACAGGGGATTGGGCACCCCCATCAGCCACACAGTGTGCTGGGGGGGTGCATGAGCTGAGGGGGATTTGGCACCCCCCTCGGGATACAACATGGGGACCAGGGAGAACAGTAATGAGGGAGGGGAAGGACATTAGCAGAGGGGGAGATTTCATGCCGAGCTGCGCATGACAGCAGTTTGTCTGACGTCTGTATGCTAATTGCATACACGCTACCATCACTGATTGCAGCGGACCTTTTCTTAGAAGTAAAGACCAACACAGCTGAACTGCTGTCATACACAGCTTGGCATGTATTGGTCCGGTAGGGTCACACCTGCTACACTGCACTCATGAGGAGGATCACACACCTCCAAAAGTCGTACTGTTGCAAGACGTTCCTTGCCCATGCGTGCAAGCGAATGTAAAAAAGGGGTAGGCAGACATTCTAGGCTAATGGCATTTATTAAGCTACTGGAAATTCAATGGAAAAGTGGCATGTTGGTTGGTTGATTCAGTCTGCCTTTGTACTGCAGCCAGTGGTTATACTACTTTAGATCCATTGCAATGTGCAGTAAAAGTTTGCTTTAAGGGGCAGATTCTTAAATCTTTGAATTATGTATACAGCCAATAAGCAAGTTTACATTACATGTTGCATCTGATTTGCTACCTTTTGTCTAAAGGAAACACCCTAACTAGTTTGGTGTGCTTGAAATCCATGCTTGCTTGGAAAACAGTTTGTACTGGGGATGGAAGGGTTGAACTTCAAGCATCTAGTAGCCAATAATCTCCATAAAAGCACATAATGATACCACAGCAGCTATAGCTGTCTAGATGTGTCCTCAGTGTAAAAAAAGTAATCAAAGCTACAGATACAAATTGGCATGCCCACAGCAACTGCATCCATGAGCCATAGCCTTGGGCAAAGCCAGAGGCATTGTGTCTCTAGAGGGTTAAAAATAGAGCTCATGCCTTACGTGAAATCAATAATAGTAGTTACAGTCTCTACAAAACAGTCAAAATCATTTTAAGGGACATCTGCCTTTAACAATATCCATTTTACATATGATGTGTGAGGGTACTGTAACGTTATGTGTCACTTCCCCCACATGAGTGGAATATAGAATGTATCTCATTAGAGTTTATCTAGTTATAACATCATTTTTGTTATATTTTTGGCACTGTTAGACCTTCCTTCTTGCCTGCTGCCAACCCTTGGATACCGCTTACTTGAGTGGACTCCCTTCATTTGAATCACCACCAAGAATGACACACTACTCCTCCTAATCCCTTAAGGCAGGGTCACTTCTTCCAGCCTGGCCAGGGCATACTTCAGGGGTTCACAGATATATGCCATTACATGGAGCTAGGGAGGGGTGCTGAGTGATGGACAGGTCTATCATCTGTGGACATTGATTGGCTGCTACAGTTCACCCTGCAGCCAGTGGGGTGTTATCCTTAAAAAAAGGGGAGAGTGACATGTTTGGGAAGATTTTGCTGTTTTCTCACACTAAAAATGGAAGTACCATACAGATACATACAGTACAGTACCTTTAGGTTGACAGAAGAACTAATCTTCTGTCACTAATAGATGCTATAGCAAGGGGTTATGGGTTGATGTCATGTAACCGGGTCACCATGTAACTTTCCGTTACTACCCCTGTCTTGCAGGCTTAGCAAGGTTGAGGGGTCTGGGCTCTGTTTTGAATGGAAAAGGAGAGTTCTTTCCCAAAGATAAAATTAGTAGCATGGTGCCTCCACCCAGAGTTAATTATAGTGGGCCAGATGTTTGTGTGGTACAATCCCATGGGATGCTATACCTCCCCACCTCCCCTCACAGTTACCTCACACATGGAAAACCAACTTGTGTTGCAATATTTCAAAAGATATGTAATTATTAGCTATCTCTAATAATATGCTCATGAGTCACCGTCAAACAACAACAATGAATATTTTATTAAAGTGGTAAGGGAATGGGAGATATAGAAATAAATAACAATTGGGATGTCTGATGAACTGGTGAACACATAAAATAGTAAGGATAACAGTGACCACCCCTCACCAGCACACGCACGCACACACACACACGAAGCACACACAACAGTTTCCTCACCTCCTCACTGGTACCAGTGCCCCCTAAATTCAGTCTGGGTACTCAGGTGGCTAAGTGGCAGACCTGAATGGTGCAGCTGGGTGGTTGGCATTGCTGTACTTTTTTTAAGTGGAGAGGAACTCTTGAATAGCTTTAGTTAACTCCCCAGATCAGTGCAGGCTCTATGTTTACTCACAGTTCTGCAGTACAGTCTGACAGGGTCTGATAATCAGCAGCAGTGTCATTCAGTCAAGCCAGGGCCTCAAGCTGTATCCAAAAGCCATAGCAGCAGTCCTTAGAGCTCCTTGAATCCTGATTGGGCAAAGAAGGGTCAGGAGTCGCCAACATGGTGGCCATATAAACAGTTTACATGGGGTCCCAAGTTTAAAGTCTGTTATTAGGCAAACAAAGCAGTTTTAACAAACAATTGTTCCATAGTCCAAAAGCTGCTGCTCTGCCCTGTTATCCAGTCATGGAATGGGTTCTGAAAAAGTCTCCATCTGCCAGTCACTAGTGCCATAACACTGAATCCCAAGGTGGCATGCAGAAATACATGTGCCAGGCAACCTTGGCTGTTCTTAAAGTAGCAGTACACATAAACATTCTATATATAGTTTAATTAAGCAATAATGCCTGACAGGGTGTGTGTCGTGCTGGGATGACGTCACGCCTCAGGTGGTTGGGCACGAGGCTGCAGGCCGGGTGTGTCCAATAACTGAGGCATGACGTTATCCCAAACGACACACACCCTGGAGGACATTATCATCATCATCATCATCATCATCAGCAGCAGCAAATCTTTATTTATTCAGGTGAACATCATTGAGAAAGGCTCATTTACAAGATGGACCTGATAAGGTCAAGGTTCAATAGTTGATACACAACAGATACATCATACACTTATATAAGACAGTTATACATACAGGGGAAAATATTGTTTATAAACACAGTGATGTACAGTAAATTCACATGATAAAAAACAGTTACAGGAAAGTTAAACTAATATTTACAGTATGTACAGTATATACATATTCCAGTGGGGGGGCATGGCAGACACTCAACATAATGTAATACTAGGATGGTGAAGGTATTACTGGGTGCCATAAGATGGGGTGTCTGTCTGGAAGGAATATGCCATACTACGGTTTGGAAGGAAGATTTGTGAGATGCAATGCTAGCTCTAGTAGTAGCAATTGCATTTCTCTTTGAAGAAGACTGTACAATGCTGTTTAAAGGATGCAAATGGAATGATATTGGACAGTTTTAGGGATTTTGTAGGGTGTTCCATGCTATAGCTAGAGAATAGCTGATTGCTGCCCTCCCTAGCCTGGTGTTGAATTTGGGCAATTTGAGCAGGATGATGTTGTTGCTTCTTAGGGTATAGGAGCTAGGAGAGGTCTGGGTGAAGCAGTCAGGATATAGTTTGGAAGTTTTTGACAACACTCTGTAAATCCATAGTGCTGCATTTCTGTTCCTTCTGAGGTGAAGGAAACCCACCCAACTGCAGCATAAAGAGGCAATGATGAGTATTAGATGGCAGATCTGTAATGAACCTTATTGCTCTATGATATAAGGTATCCAACTTGTGATGGTAGGAGATGGGGCAGTGACTATAAAGGAAGTCTGCATAGTCAACAACCGATAGAAAAATAGCCTGGACTAACCTCATCTTTGAGTCTCTGTTTAGGAAGGGTTTTAATCTATAGAAGGCCAAGCCTTTGCAGAACTTTTTAACAGTTCTTCTAAATGATGAGTGAAGTCAAGTCTGTTGTCAATCCACACACCTAGGTATTTGAAGTTTTCTACATACTCCAGATTTTCTCTAAGTATAGTACATAGCTGGGGAGAATGATTGGAAGAGGATGTGCTGGTGGAGCTTTGATTTGTGAATATCATTGCTTTAGTTTTCTTTGCATTTAACAGAAGCTTTTCTCAGTAGCTGATATTGTACAAGAGAATTCTGTTTGTAGGATTTCACAAGCAGCTGCAGGCGAAGGGTTGCTGACATACAGAACAGTGTCATCAGCAAAGAAGTGTACAGAGGAATTGGTAAGGGTTGAGTCAATGTTATTTATATAAATGGCAAAAGGATAGGGCCCAGAATAGAGACAGCCAGGGACTCCTCTTGACAGTGGTTTTAATAGGGATAGGTCACCTTCAGCTTTTACTTGCTGTGACCTACGGTGAGATAACATCTGAACCACTTAAGGGAGGATGGATCTAGGCCAATGGAGTACAGGGATGAAAGTAGTAGCTCGTGGTCCACAGTATCGAATGCTTTGCTCAGGTCCAGGAATACTGCACAGACATTATTCTTTTTTATCTAATTCGGATTGCCAGTAATTTGTGACCTTGGCTAGTGCAGTGATAGTGCTATGCTTGGCCCTGGATCCAGATTGAACTGGGTTTAGGAGGTTAGCATTGTCAAGATACTCACTTAACTGATTACTCACTAATTTCTCCAGCATCTTGGATAGCACTGGTAGAGTGGAAATGGGCCTGTAATTATTAAGATCCATAGGGTCCCCTGATTTTAGAAGGGGAACCGCTTGGCTGTCTTCCACAGTGTGGGAATAGAGCCAGAGTTTAGGGATAGGTTAAAGAGGTGTGTTAGGGGGACTGCAAGTACATGGCATGCAATCTTTAGAAAGTAGGGGTCCAGAGAGTCTGCCCCTGTGCTTTTTTTTTGGTATCCAGTTGCCATAATAGATCCTCTACTTGTTTCAACAGTATAGATTTGAAGCTGAAGGAAGAGTCAACTCTCTGATCACCAGTGTAATGGGAGCTTAATTGTTCCCTCAGCAGGTTAGCTGGAGAGGTGTCAAAGGCAAGGCCAGCTGTTGTGAAGTGGTTATTGAAGGCGTCCAGAATTTCCATTTTGCCAGTGATAGGGCCATAACTTTGTGTAATTGAGTTGGAAGGGGGGTGTTAGCGTCCTGCCCCACCATACCCTTGATGGTGCCCCAAAACCTAGCAGGATTATGGTAGGAAGAGTTGAGTTCGGCCCAGTAGAAGGCAGCCTTTGCATCCCTAACTTTCTTGGTGCATCTATTCCTGGCTTTCCTAAAGATCATCCAGTCATTTGCAGTCTTGGTTTTTCTTGCCATTTTCCAGAGTTTGTCTCTCTCCAGCAGTGCAGCTTTGAGGTCAGCTGTAAACCAACGACAGGATTTGTTTTTTATTTGGATACTAGAGATTGGGGTATGGGTGTTAAGGGCATTTATTATAATGTTATTTAGCACCTGCTGAGCTTTTTCAACAGAATGGGCAAGATAAAACTCTTGCCAGTGTGGAGAGTAAGCTAGATCATGCAAATATCCTTCAATATTGATGTTTTTCTAACAATATTGTTATTATACAATGGCTTGTTGTTATACAGAAGAAAAAAAATCATTTTAAAGATGTTTTTGTGTGGAAAAATATTTTTGGTTTTTAAGAGACAATGGAAACAATCAAGCAAAGCAAATCAAGCAAAAGCAAAAAATCAACTAGAGGTTCACAGTGAGGCTGAGACTAGACCCATGATGTTGTACTGGGATAACATCTCGGGTCCAGCCCAAGACTGACCAATCAGAGTCCAGGATTTTTTCTTGCCATTGTATAATTACTCTTCTTCCCTCCATAGTATGCCTCTAAACCCTTCACTCGTGTTTCTTGGACCCCAGCAGTTAGAACATACACAGCAGGCACTTGTCCCAAGCTGCCAAGGCAGCTTTTCCACAAAGTATCATAGCGCTAATATGGTCTATGAGCAGACTGCCAGCTCACATGTTTGCACAGGAGTCAGCTCGAATGTGTGCACACTGAGCTGTGAGCAATTCAATGCTTGCCCAGCGCTAGCTGTGCTTTATCATCAGGTGGTTGTTTTTTAACTGTTTAAACACACCCCTTCCGACCCACAGCAAAACAGCACAGAGGGACTGGGGCACCACAGGACCCAAGACTAATGAGACCAGAAGACTGTGAGGCAGACAAAGTAAGCCCCACCCATGGGGGAGCGGGTTACACTCGGGTAGGGGTAGCAGCCATATTTGTGTAAGATCAGCAAATACAAACATCTGTAACAGATTCCCCAAACAGCAAGTATAAAAGTCAGAAATAAAACAAGTTTGTTTATTAAGAATTAATCTACTCAGAGTCATTTGATTAAGAGTTATCTGTTTTATAAGTATATGTGACTTCCCTTATTGTTGCTGTATTCCTTGTCTGCTGAAACTTTGTCCTAACTTGTAATTTTTACTCCTGTAAATGTATATCTGTAAATTTTTGTGAAACAGTACGTGTGCTCATTCCATTCTTTTTGTAATCTCTCGGGTCATGCCTGAAAAAAAACAGTGCCTATCTAGTGCACTTATCCAGTTAACCAAAACGAAATAAATAAAAACATAAATGGTGTTTATGAGAGGCCTCTTGGCTAATCAAGAATGTCATCTCATGACTGCTTAGTGTTTCGAGAACCGCTAAGCTGAGCGGTTCTGGAACACTAAGAAGTTACAAGATGACAGTCTTGCTTAGCCGTAAGACATCTCGTAAACACCATTCATTTTTTTATTAAGCATTTCCTTTTTTCTGTTTTCTATGCAAAAAATCTTCTGAAATGCTCCGGGAACTTCTATACACCCGACTGACAGCCTGCTGGACATCAACAACATTGACTGATTTATTACTCCCCCCTTCCCCCAAAACAAACCTGACAGGATAGCTCTTTAATTATGTAACTAATAAGACACAACAGGGTGTGCATTATAGGATTTTAATGCATGTCCAAGGGATGTAGTAAGGTGCGAGACCAAAGGCCGAGTGCCCTTACACCCAAAAAAAATAAAAGTTCCCAGCACATCAAGAATCTCGATTGCAGTGAGCCATGATGCTTAACCCCAACAGCACCAGAAAAGAAGGAAAAGAGGGAAAGCTCACTGAACATGCCAAACCACAAAATAAATTAGGAGGTGCAAAAAGTTAATTTTATTCAGTGTCACACAAATAACAAAGAAAATAACACTTATACTTCTCTGAAGACAAACAGGAGACCCGAACAGCCGACAAAACTCACCCTGGAGGTGTAAGTGTTGTGTGTTATTTTCTTAGTGTGTGCAGTGAGCTTTCCTTCTTTTTTTTCCAAGTCTCTTTACACCTCAGAAGTACATCAAAATCCTATGATACATACTCTGGAGTGGCTTCTTACACTTATAAAATGGCTCTTAGTATTTTTATTGGGGAGGAAAATGAGATTTGGCACCTAACTATGTGTTTATAGAAATTTAATACACGGTCAGGTGATGTCTCTTGGTCAATGAAATGTAAATTTTTTTCTTATCATTTTATAAATATATTTCATTACCTTGAATTACATTTACGGCTCATAGAGAAACTGTCTGTTGTAGCTGGGTGGCATTTAAGGCTGACAGATACGTTTCATATCTTCGGATTCAGTTTTTTTTTTTAAGTTTTTCCTTTTCTCTCATTTCACTTTTGCAAATATTGTGGAGGGTTACTGCATCATGTAGAAAGCATGTTGTTCTGTACTAAAAGTTTAAACAATTTCTGTCTCCACCCCCACTGAAGCAAGTTGAGGTGTCCTGAGCAGTCTCACTAATTTTTCTTTAACTGTCCACTTGGAACAATCTCTCCATATCTTGCACCATATCTTGCCCGCTTGCCTACCTGCTATCTGCCTTTAAACAGCACTGCCTGTTACAAGACAAATGTGCTGTTGGTGGTACCAGCTTCCTACCTGTTGGTGTAATCAAACTGGCTGCTACATATTTACTATTCTTAGTCTACTTCGTTCATCATTGGTTCTCTACACTTCTGGAGTGCAACTCAATTTTCTGTGTTTTTGTTGGTTAACATGAGGGCTTGCCTAGCCCTGAGTTTGCACCCTGCCTGTACTAGTGAACACTGTGATTTCTTTGTCTTTCAGCTTCCTACCTCAACCTGCTATCTCCTGAGCAGAAGCATTAACAGCCTCAACTTCTACTGTCTGCTAGTGGTTGTGGCTGTCCGACTAAAGGGTTAGAGAGCTGAGGGAAGTAAGAATCGCTGAAGGAATGAAAGGACAATGTTCAAGAAAGAGTCACTGCTGGTTTAAAAGTATGCAGTAAATGGGCAATAGATTAAGTTGGGGTCATAGCAGGATTATGTGCAACTTAAGTGTGACCTGGAGAGTGAATTGAGCTGTGGTCAATAAGTATTTCTTTTAAATTGTACAACTGTAGGAAAACAGTGTTTTGTACCTTTTACTTGGGGAAAATGTCATCCTGGAAATACATGTGCTGATATACAATATCTGTTGCTGTGTGATGACAGTTTTCAAATATGCAATGTAGAATTAAACAAGCATTTGTCAATGCCGAATGTTGTCGCGCTGGCATTGGCTTTGGTAGTGCAGTGTGGAGACACATTTTTGGCAGGATGTGAAAATGACAGCTGTACTGTTCATAAGGAGGTGTAAAAAAATGGCAGGGGTGAAAATGTGGCATATAAATATTGCAAATTTGCGAAGTTACAGGCATGCTTGGGAAATGCGCAACACACACTTGTAACACAGTCATTTTATGGAGTTTCGGCAGCAAATTTTCAACATAGGCATTTTAGCACCTCTGCTCATGTACAGTGTCACTGTCATTTCCTCAAACTGTCCCAAAAAGTGATTTCGCACAGCGACTTACTTTATTCTACGCCTGATGTGCCGAAACACATTTCGGGCAGGATATGTAAAATAACTGCTGTACTATTAGTCAAGAGGTGTGGAAAAATGCCAATGGTGAAAATCCAGAGTTAAAATAGTACAAATGCACAACGTTACAAGCGTGTGTGCAAACTGTGCAACACTCGCTCGTAACACAGTCATTTTACGGAATATTATCACCAAATTTTCAACATTGGCATTTTAGGACCTCTGCTCATGAATAGTGTCACTGTCATTTTCATAATCTGCCCTGAACTCTGATTTCCCACAGCGACCGCGGTACTGTGCGCCGGAAGTGCGGAAACACATTTCAGCTAGGATGTGAAAAATGACAGCTGTACTGTTGACAAGGAGGTGTAGAAAAATGACAATGTTGAAAATCTGGCATGAAAATATTGTGAATTCACGAAGTTACGAGCGTGCATAGCAACTGCGTAATGCACACTTGTAAAGCAGGCATTTTTTTGATTTTTTTCCACCAAATTTGCAACATAGGCTTTTTAGGAGCCCACCTCATGAACACTGCCACTGTTCTTGCATTATCAGTCCCGAAAAGTGATTCCATGCAGTGACTGCGAAATCACCTTTTGGGACCAACTAAAGTCATAACAGTGACAGAATTCATGAGGAGGGGTTCCAAAAACCCCATGTTGAAAATTTGGTGCAAAAATTCCAAAAAATGCCCGAGATATGCACCAAAGTTGAAAAACCCCTATTTATTCCATTAAACAGCTTACTGGCATTTCCTCAGTTTGCGGTCGGCTTTGAAGAGTGCAGACGTGTTCCCAGTCCACTGAAGACTGTTGCGCTGAGCTCCGGAGGTAAGTATGGGGTGAGGGGGGTGTGGGGAGGCAGAGTGCTCAGTGGGTGGGTGCGGGTGGTGGGTAGGGAGACTATGAGGGACCGTTTTCTGTTTACAGGTGGGGAAAAAAAAAACATTGCAGACAGTTTTCTTTTTTACAAGTGGTTTCTTTTGTTTTGGGGGGTACAGTAGCCAATAAGGGATTGGGCACCCCATCAGCACAGAAGAAGTGGGGACATCATACCGATGGGGAGTGGGCTCCCCTGTCGGCACAATAAAGAGTGGGAAAGGGGGGGACGGATGCTGACGGGGATTGGGCACCCCCATTGGCAAACAATGAAAGCAGGGGGACACATTATGCTGATGGGGAGTGGGCTCCCCATCGGCACATACTTGGGCAGGGTAAGCCAACCATTGGGATTGGGATTGGGCACCCCCGAAGTCGGCAGTTTAGTGGCCACTGTGCCACCATGTTTGCAGCTGGCGAAGCACGTAGGAAGGGTCCACTGCATGTGACGAGCTTTGCTCGCATTGCAGCAGACCTTTACTTAGATGTCTCACCACATTAGTATGCATGGTGTGGCGCCGGCATGCCGGCTGATTGGGGAATGAGGGACGCACCTACTGGTGCGTGCCCTGCATTCGCCCAACAGTGACCATGCCTCCAAATCTGTACTACCGCAAGATGTTGGCTGCACAAGTGCGCCAACATAAAAATGTGGAATGCATAATACAGGCAAACATGGATGCTGCAGCACATGAAGCCCTATTCACTGTGCAAGAGGACATCACATGCTGCACATTCCATATGAACATATGAAAAGAGCCAGCAGAAGAAGACCACCTGATCTATCGTGTTTACTCGGTACGTGATGCAGGGTCTGACCTTACAATTTATGCCAATGACCCTGCCCCCCCAACTGTCCCTTCCTTCCCCCCCTTCTCCCATTCCTTGGCCCCAAGGTTTCCCTTTATGATTGTCCCAGGTTGTTTTGAATGCTCTCACCACCCTTGCTGATACCACCTCCTCTGGCAGCTCATTCCAGGCAGACACTACCCTCACTGTTTAGAAATGCTTCCTTACATCCCTTCTGAATCCCCCCCCATCAGTTTTAGACTGTGCCCCCTAGTGATGCTGTTGTCACTAATTTTAAAGAGACCCTCCCCTTTCACACTGTTAATTCCCTTCATGTACTTAAAGGTCTCTATCATATTACCTCTCTGCCTCTTCTCTTTCATGGAGTACAACCCCAGGGTTCCCAGCCTCTCTTCATAGGACCTATCCTGTAGCCCCTCGATCATCTTGGTTGCTCTCCTCTGGACCCTCTCCAGCATGCTGATGTCCTTCTTAAGGTAAGGATGCCAGTACCTCACCTGATATTTTACATGTGGTCTCACCAATGACCTGTACAATGATAAAATAACCTTGCTCCACCTACTACTGAATCCCCTTGCAATACACCCCAGCATCCTGTTAGCCTTTGCCACTGCCTTTTTACACTGAGAGGTGTGTTTTGGGTCACTCGTAGTCACTACCCCTAGATCCCTTCCTTCTTTGAAAGAAGTTACCTGAACCCCTCCTATGTAATACTCTGTTCTAGGGTTCTTAGTCCCGGTGTGCATCACTTTGCATTTTTTGGTATTGAAACCAAGTTAGCAGATTCCGGACCATCTCTCTAGTCTGGTGAGGTCCTCCCTCAGGTCCTGTATCCCCTCCTTGGTGTCCACTTTCCCACAGAGCTTGGTTGCCTTCTATGAATGTAAAAAAGGAATGCTCTATAAACAGTTGTAACACCTCTCTTTGCAGTGGTAGAACTAAAATGTTACTGCACCAAGCTACTGTAGTACATAGACAAAATTGTAAGTACATCACCTTAAAAATTACATTTTGGTAGAATATATGTGGAACTCCTACTGATGCAGCCATCAGAATTGGGTATGAATGGCCCAGGGAACCTGTTGTTTTCAAGGGTATTCCTGGCTCACTGGGAATTCCCTTCCTATGTCAATTTAAGGTGGGAAATCCTTAAAGCTTCAAGGAAAAACTTGGTTTGGAAAAGCTCATAGGTTTCTTGTAGGTCTGATGTTTTCCTGACCTCATGTAGAAGGAAAACCCTAGGAAAGCTATGACAGTATTGGGGAAGCACCAAGTTTTGCCGACAGCGACAATGCCGACCTCCTCCACAGTGATGGCACAATATCGACACAGGTATTGTGCCGCCTGTTCTACAGGTGTTTTCTTTTCTGTGGATGGCTGTGCCCCCCACACCCCGCACCCCCTAGACTTTAGGATTCCAACTCCAGGTCGGAGTTGGTCCGGGGAGGGGGCAGGAAACTGGGGGAAGTCAAAACACAAAAAAAGGACCATTACCGCGAATGTCACCGTAATGGTCTTTTTTTCCATTTCGCCGTCGGGGTATTGACGAAAAGGGGTGCACTGCAGCATTGGAACTTGAAAATTCTAGGAAAAAGAACACACAATGTGCAAGTGGGATGTGTGGTAGGCTGGCAGTACAGCCTAGAGGTCAAAGCAATAAGCTGTGAATCAGCTTGGCACATCCAGCAGACCTGGGTTTGATTCCCACAATCTCTGCTTGCATACTAGGACCTCAAGGAAGTCTCTTGCTTGCCATGGGATTCTGGCTTGCCCCGTAAATGGGCCTTGTACCCAGTAGGCCTCATCTGTTCACCAAATGAATGGGGAAAAAAGACTGGCTGCTGACTGGTGTAAATACTGGCCCTGACAAACTCCTGTAAGTAGGATCTTAAAAATGCTAAAAGGAGGTATATAAGTAATCTCCAGGCTAAGGATCTTTCTGACCCCAAAAACTTTGGGAAACAGATCAAGTGTCTCCTGAAAGGACACTCAGAAGGTACTGCAACAGACATTATAGCAGATGGAAATGTTTTATCTGTACCTGTTGCCTCAGCTAATGCTTTTAATAACTTCTTCACTAATCTGGACAAGTACCTAGCACTTTGGACTGGGAATTTGAGCCATTCCCCTTAATCAACCCTCTCCTCAATTTCAGTTCTGCTTAATCACCAGAAGGGAAGCACTTACCTAGCTAAGAAAGATCAGAACAGATGGCTAACCAGGTTTTGATAAATTAGAACCAACATTTTTGAAAATTGCAGCTCCTATTATAGCCACTCCTCTCAGCAACCTTTTCAATACATCCCTTCTACTGGGCTCCTTTCCTGTCAAATGGAAAACTGCCTTAGTGGTCCTCATCCATAAAGGCAGTCCTAAAGAACCAGTTGAAAATTATAGACCCATATCTCTCCTTAGCATGCTAGCTGAGATTCAGGAGAAGTTGGTGTACTCCTAGCTCCAAGACTACTTGGTGATAAACCACTCACTTTCAGATGCTCAACATTATTTTAGAAAAAATCATGGAACAGATATTGCTCTTGTCCAGCTCACTTCTGAGATACTTGGGGCTATGGATCATGAACTAATGACTGGACCCATTTTCGTAGACCTAACTAAGGCATTTGACCTTGTAAACCATGGGCTTCTGCTGTCCAAACTCAGTCATGTGGGACTAGATGATCATGCATGCAAGTGGTTCTAGCACTAACTAACCAATAGAGTGCAACTTGTGAAATGAAGGGGAAGTTTATGTCTGACCTAAGGTCTATAACTACTGGGGTACCCCAGTGATCTGTTCTGGGCCCATTGTTATTTTCATTGTTTATAAATGACATGCCCAGCGGGGAGGCAAGCTGCAATTGTAGGTGATGATGCTGTACTGTATACAGCAGATGTATATCAGATAAACCTAGATCTAAACATTGACTTTGGGAAATTGGAGGGCTGGCTATTACACAATAAACTTGTACTTAACCTCAAGAAAACCAAAGCCATACTGTTTGGTTCTAGGTACCTGTGTAAAGTAAGACAAGATGTACTCCAGCTATCCTCTCTGGCTGGTATTCAACTAGAAGTGACTGACTCTATAAAATACTTCGGGAGTCCATCTTGACCAGGAGCTCACACTGAAACCTCATGTTGAGGCTGTGATAAAATCTTTGCATCAGAAGATTGCTCTTCTGTTTTGCCCTTTGTCAGTAATAGCTGCTTAGAATTGCATGTCTAAGACCTACATCATTCTATGGTTTATCTCAGCTTTTCTGAGCTTTTGCCATTGGCAGCCTTAGTTCTTCTGGGAGGATTTTGTCTAAATTATTTCAACTGTAGTAACATCAACGTTAAGTCTTTCCCCATATATATTAAAACTACAGCAAAAAAACAAGCTTAAAGGGATGCACACAGTAACCTGGGATGTTTCATTAGTGTGAGGTAGAAAAGCAGTGTCAAGAAAGTGAGGAAAAAACGTCAGTTCTCTAGGGCACGCAAAATGGTTGTCCATCAGTTACTACACATAATAAAACCCAAACCCATCTTAAACACCATGCAACAACTTTTTTAAAGACCTATTCTCAAATGAGTCCTCAACCCTAAACTATGTTCAACAAAATAGCTGGTAAAAGAGTTCTCTGCTACTCAGAGTTCTGTGAGCAACATGCTTTGTGCCCCTAACAGGGATTGAACCTCCAATCTATTGATTTGTAGCCCTGTGATTTTACCATCTGTACCATTCAATCAGAGCTAATTTTAAGTGCACAGCTGTGACCTATACACTTTATTTATTTATTTATTATAACATCAGTTTAAAAAACCTTTGAGCCAGAGGCTCATTTACAAAGGTACCTCGTCGAAGGCAGACAACAACATACATACATGAGGTAATCCGAAATAATGTACAGTAAAAAAAACAAGGCAAGTAGCAGGCAGAGGTGAGACAGTCAGCAATAGAAATTAACAATAGGCAAATGTCACAATTGCAGGCGAATGAGTAACAAAACACCATTGTCAGTTTAGACACTTTTTTTTTTTTTTTTATACGTGCAGACAGCGGGGGTCAGGGGCAGTGGCAGGAGTGTGGGACGAGCAAGTGGTTTTAGATAGTTTTGAAGCTGGTGAGTGAAGGGCATTTGAGATACCAGCAGGTAGGGAGCTGTACAGGAGGGCTCTATGAAGCATCCTTTGGCCCTGGGAGGTCCTTACCCTAGGGATGACTAGTGCAGTTTTGCTGGAAGCACGGGTGTGGACAGTGGGGTTGGAACGACGAATAGAGTTGGCAAGGCCAGGGGGGGATAGGCCATGGAGGGCTTTGTAGGTAACTTGGCAAGTTAAGAACAGGAGGCGCTCATCAAGGTTGAATAGGGAGGCCAAGGAGTACAATTGACAAGTATGGGTGAGTCTTGGGGCACTGGTGATAAGTCTACAAGCTTTGTTAAGCATAAGACAAACCTTTTGAAGGGCTGTCGGGTCGGCTGTGCCATAAACAGGGAGGCCGTAGTCAACTAGCGAAAGCACAGAGGAGGTGACTATAGCGAAGAGAGTTAGTGGGGAGGCATTTTTGTGCGGTAGAGGATACCAAGCCGAGCATTGGAGGCTGAGGTCAGTCTGAGATATGGTTATGAAAGGGAGGGAAGAGTCGAAGATTAAGCCAAGGTATTTATAAAAATGCACAAGTTCAAGGGGTGATCCTGTGCAGAGAGAACAGAGAGAGAAGTTACTAGACTTATTTTGGGGGTGGGCAAAAGCATAGATTTAGTTTTCTTCAGGTTGATGACAAGGCGGTGGTCAGAGAACCAGCTTTCAGCTGAGGTGAAGAGCACGCTTTAGGGAGTTTTGGAGTAAGGCAGGGGTTACTGCCAGGCAAGAAGCACAGCGTCATCTCGTGAGAAGGATTTTACCAGCGCAAGCATTAGGCAGGTTGTTGAGAAAAGAGAGAAGAGTAAAGGCCAAGAATAGAGCCCTGGGGAACACCAGAGCGAATTTGGCAGGTAGGATAAGGTACCACCAACCCACACACATTGGGAGCGGTTGTACAAGAAGCTTGCACAGGAGACAGGACCAGAGGCAAAGCCCACACTGGCAAGGGTGGCTAATAGTAGAGGGTGAGAGACGGTATCAAAGGCTTTCGATAGGTCTATAAATACTGCACCAGCGAGGGCGCCGGCATCAAGTGACTTATGGAAGAAGTTAGCAAACTCCAGGAGAGCAGTATTGGTGCTATGGCCAGTTCTGAAACCATGCTGTTCGGGACAAAGGATCTCATATTTTGTAAGGTAAAGGGAGATTTGACTGGCAACTATTTTCTCCAAAGCTTTAGAGAGGGGGGGGAGGATAGAGATTGGTTGGTAGTTACCTGCGAGTGATCTGTCACCACCTTTGTGAAGAGGGGTAACAGTAGCGACCCTCCAGATGGTGGGGAATTGCCCAAGGCAGAGGGATTTATTAAAGAGGCAAGTGATGGGAGAGATGACCTGATCCAGGACCTGGCGTAGGAGACAGGGGATCAAGGGAGTCATTGCCGATTGAGTTGCACTTTAGGGCTTTTTGTAAATAGGGCCTAACCTCATGGGTGGACACAGTGCGACACTTGTACTGTTTATCCTAGCTTTTCACATTGGCAGCTACAAAACCATCCAAGAATAATTAAAGCTGCGGCAGCTTTAATTATTCTTGGATGGTTTTGTGTAAGTTAACTCAACTGTTTAAGTTATTTCAAATTAAGGGTATGCCTGTAGTAAAGTGGGGGAAGAGCTCCTCCCCCACATCCTATTTAATCTTGCAAAGAGTGCTCTGCCCTGCTTAGGGCGAGTCGCACTCACTGACGCACTGTTGCTGGTCTGTGGCTGCCCCTGCCCCCCTCCATGTCTGTTCTGCCTGGCCCTCGTTTTGTTTGTTTTGTGGATTCCTTGACTCCCTCCCTCCCCTCCCATTGCTGTTCCCTCCTGTCCGTGTGTTTTCTTCATGGATGAGGGGTTCTAGCTCCTTCTCTCACTGCTGCCTTTTCTCTGCTTTCACGTTTGCTTACCTTTTTCCTTGTGTGTCCCTGTACTTGCCTCTCTCTCTCTCTCTCTCTCTCTCTTCTTCCTCCTCGAGCAACTTGGTGCCATGCTCAGTCCTTCACCACTTTCGTTCTCCTTTCCTGCCATTGATGAGCTTCCAGCTTTGGTCCGCTGCCTTCACTGGGTTCCATACAGCCCTGCTGCTGCCTCGACTACCTCATGCCTTTTCAGCACTGTCTCGCCTGCCGCTGCACTGTCTGCTTTCCTGGCAGATTGGACTGTGTGCCTCCTGAATGGACCACAGCATACCTTCTTCTGCCTGAAACCTTGTGACTGCCTGCCATTTTCTACACTGCTGCTGGACTTCTTTGCACTCACACTTCATGCAGCATAGCTCACACACTCATTTTGGGCAGCACATCGCAGGACTGCTCGCACGATATTGCCTATTGTTTCTCCCTGGACCATGTTAGTCTTTGCAGCCCTCCTGTGTGCTCTGCCATGCTGCGCCTGGATTTGATTTTACTTGTGCTTCTATCATCCATACCTATGCTAGTCTGCTTACTTTAGTTCCTGACTACCTGTTCTACAGTATGCTGTTTAACTCATTTTTCTATTATTGCACCCTGAGCTGGCTACGGTCCCAGGTGGAACACTGCCCATCTCCGATTATTGCTGTCATCTTCTGCTTAGTCCCACATTACTGCTCCTACTTTGCCTTCTGGCTGCCCTACGTGTGGTCCAGCCATAATTGCTTACTTTTTTGGGGCCTCATTGCCACTTTACTTACCTCACCAGCTGACCTACATGTGGTCCAGCTGAGCCCGCTAACCTTCGTGGGGTTTAGCTGCCGCTTACTACTTGTTTTACCAGCTGACTTACATGATCCACCCACCATGCTAGCTTATGTGGAGCCAGCCGCCACTCTTTACTGACCTCACCGGCCAACCTCGCAGGGTCCAGCTGCATGCTAGTCTTCTTGCGTTTAGCTACTGATTCTGTTTAACTCCCAGCTGACATACTTATTCAATCATATCAAGTATGGCTCATCAGCTGACCTATATCGTCTAGCAGCACTTACCTATCTCATTGGGCTAGCCCCCTTCGTTCCATGGATGCTTCCTACAGAGCTGCTTTTCATTCAGACCTACCATTCCAAAATGTGCTCCCTAAAGCTTCTGCCTCCAATTGGATTATTGCTGGAGTACATTAAGATGTTCACTTCAATTCTCCTGGATGCTCCTCTCCATGCTACTTCAACTCCCTCAGAGTTCCTGCTACCCTCTCCACCAGGACTTCCTGCTGACCTCGTTCCATATTTGTCTTCCTTGGTTGAACTAATGCCTCAAACTTTGAATAATTACAGTTTCAGGATGCTTATTGCCTCATCAAGTTGCCAGCTCTTCCACCAAGGACTTCACTGCAATCCCTACCATCCTCGATCTTCAAGATACGACAGTCTACAGCCAGTTCTACTCTCATAAGTCTGCCTTTAAATTACAGTACTACTCCACACTAATACTAATTCAGGATATGCCTCAGTTACATACCATTTGCAATTTATTCCTCACTACTTCACTGCTTCTCTGCATTGCATGCAGTTCATCATTTCCATTGCATTATCTACCACTGGTCTGCAACCTGCCTTGCCCTGCGGGGCTGGCGGTTCGCCATCGCAATCGGCAGACCTGCACCCCCAAAGGCCCAGTTGTCCTTGGCTCCTATATTTTACTGCACCATAATCACCTACCTCTATGACCTGCTTTTGCCCACTGGGCCGGGGGCTTAACTACTTTTACTCCACCGCCTTGCCAGCTTGGAGCCCAGAGATTTGCATATTCTACTATACACCTACCTGCTGCTGTGTCAGCCAGCCCCAGGAGCTCCTTTACTGTGGATTCACACCCAGATGTTTAGACATTAATCATCTATTCATTGGATGCTTTGCCGTGCCGCTAGAGCCATATGAAATTACTACTGCTACACTCTTACCGGGACACTCAGTTGAGCTTATCCTGAAGACCTTCATTATCCTGATTTATGCTCTAAGGCTTCTCCGACCCTGTGGCAACGCAACTTCATTTGACTCAGACTCTTTAGTTATCACCATCTAGGACTCCTAAGCTCGACTATTCAGGACTCATCAGACTATTCTTCACAAGTCAATTCTAGCTAAGGTATCATTCATGGCTTTGAAACGTAGATGTCAACATTGTTAGGCAACCATTTGGATCCACATGAAGCTCTTCGATTCCCTTGCTTGTGCCATTCTTCATTCCCCTTGCTTTATACTGTACCTAATCTTGCAATACTACTTCCCTGCTATTACATCTGCTCATGCAGCTTTACTTACTACATCAACTGACCTACGTATAGGTCCACTTATTTACACTACTTGTTCATACTACCTGCTTCTCCCTTACAGGGCCTAGAGGTCTTCATGACTAACTCGCCATTACAACCTGCTGTGCTCCTTGTGAGCTGGAAATACATCTGACCTACATCTACATATTCACTACGATCTCTACCTACTTCATGCTTGCTTCCCCTCTCTGGATTGGAGGTTCCTACTGCTCCTTCCTCCTGATTATGCAGCATACGCCAGTTCTTGTGCTTCATCGCCACGGCCTTCATTTGCTAACCTTGCCATGCAGAACTTGACTAAACAGTTCTCCTTCTAGACATGGATGCTGAGCCTTGATTCCTGGATCTCCTCTGCAAAGTCATCCTCACCTGCTGGAGTGCTTCACCACCTGCGACTCTTCACTTCAAATTCATTTCAACCATGGATTCCACTCTATTTCATTCCGGACTGCTCATGGATTTTTGAACTTGGGGTTTACTAGATGGATGCTTGCACTATTCACCAGACATGTCACGATTCAATACGTCTTCAATTCTCCTTTTCTCTGGATTGGGTTCTACAACTTTGGGATTTGGATTAGCCCGATTAGATTATTTAGGATTATTCTCCTTTAGTATGCCCAGAAAGACGGGCAGGTCAGTAGCCATGGGTCCTCAGAGATTTCCCTGCATGCTACTGGTCACACTCTCCGGAGCTGGAGGAAGTGATCATACTTATACTCATTCTTAGGGATGTCATCCTACTTGACTCCTTCAACAGTCAGATACTGAACAATCGTGGGCATCATTATTTCTTTGTGGGGTCTCATAATACTGAACTAAGCATCCTTCCTACAGTGGGATACAGAGAAAGGCCAAAACTATCAAATCATAACAAGTCACTCATCAGTTCATGCAACTGAGCATCTTGCATACTATTCAGTTCATACATACCGTAATCACTGACTTGTTCGTGTCTATGCCAAGTACCTAAGTATGAATCATTTCATACTATTAATACCTTATAAGCATTATCCTACTTACTAGCCTGGCCTCTGTATCCATGCACAACCTTCAGCATCCAGCTACAGTATGTAACATAAGCACTAAGCTATGAACACAGTTAACTACAGTATGCTTTGGCATCATCAGCTTTACAGAGCAACTAAACACCTCTTTTTCAAATTTCCTGCCCAAGAAGTATGACGAACCATACCTGCCCCCCAAATCTTATGCTGCTAATATTTCTTTTTCTAGTAGCCCCTATTTTGTAAGGGAAAGGATCATATTTTTGCTCTGGGAGCTGAGCCACACTGATTCCTTCCACCTCCTGGTACCTTCTGAAAGTGTGATCCACTCCTGATCCACTCCTGTGCTAGCACATTTTGTGAAGTCATTATATGGAGAGTGTGGGGGTGTGTTCCATAGACATGAATGGGGTCATTTTGAAAGTTGATTTCTTCATAGTTTATATGGCCATTCAGAACAAATCAATGCCACCATTTAACTAACAAGGTCCTTGTTAGTTAATTGGTGACCTTGATTTGTTCCCAATGGCCATCTAAACTATAACACTTTAAAAATGGTCCAATTTATGTCTATGGAGAGCACCCCTGCACTCTCCATATAATGACCTCAGAAAACATGCCAGCGTGGGGGAAGATCACACTTTCAGAAGGTACCAGATAGTGGAAGAGATTGGCCTGGCACGGCTCCATGGAGCCAAAATATGATCCCTTCTCTTACAAAATACAGGCTACTAGAAAAAGAAACATTAGCAGCATACAACTTTGGGGCAGGTAAGGGTTCATCATGATTCTTGGGAGGAGCACTTGGATAGTTACTCTTTAAGATTTTCCCCTCATATATTAAAATTAGAGGAACAAAACAAATTTAAATGGATGAACAAAGTAACCAGGGGATCTTTTATTACTGTGAGGTAGAAAACCAGTGTTAAGAAAGTAGAGAAAAATGGTTAGTTCTCTATCTAGTGCACAGCAAGATGGATGTCCAGCAGTTACTACACATGATAAAACCCCAACCCATATAAAACAATATTCAACATCTTTTTCAAAAACCTATACTCAAATGAGTCCTCAACCCTAAACTACTTGCAGCAAATGTAGTAAGGCTTAAGTTTCTTATATTTAAATGTACTGTCTGTGACTCCCACCCATGAGATATGCTGACTATGTCTGGTGATGGTCTAGGGCAAGGTCTGTTATGCCTTCAGGTGAATAGTGCCTGGGTTTGTGGTTAGAAATGGGCTTGGAAAGTGGTGTAGTGCCTCCACCTGCAGGGATCCTTATGACAGAGTACTGCCAGGGTGTTTCCTCACAGGAAATAAATACAACTCCCACCATCTGTGACCAAGAACAAAGTAACACAGTCCCCTGCCCACTTATCACTCTAAGCATGCAAATAAACAAGGTAATAATGGCAAAATATGTCAGTGTTTGTAAATAAATTTCAATGTGCTTGTGCAACTTGGTGTGGTGTTGTGCTTGTGCAACTTGCTGAATAAACTTTGATGTAGCTGTTCAACTCTTTGTACCTCGGGAATAGCACCCTTTAGGGATGCCAAAGCCAAAGAACCCTGGAGGAGGGTTCAATCCCAAGAGGTGCCATGGGAAGGATTTCCTTAGGCTAAAGGTAGCTTATGAAAAGCCCAAAAAGAGAGTAGACTGGAAAGCATTGCAGAGGTAATGAGTTGGTATCATGATCTGAACATACACATTGATCAGCAGAGATAAGGGTAATGGTCAGAGATAACTGAATGAGTAATGACTTTAACATAGGTCAAATGCATTTTAACAAGAGGGCATGACTTCCCAAGGAGAGAGGGAATGGCAAGGAGTGCCACCATCCATCTTCATCCAACAGTGGAAACCTACCTAAATAACTGAAAATCTACCGAAGTAACTTAGGAAATTACCACTAAAGTAACTAAATATCATGACCTTTGGCTCTGAGGAGAAGAAACCCCACATTTGAGGAGAAAACCTTTGGCTATTCAAGGCATAGGTCACATCTCCTCCAGGCTAGGGATGTTTTACTTAGTGATGGCTCTCCTGCTGCAATTTAGAAACTCAATCCAAGGGGAGGAAATATTCCAATCTGGTGGAAAGCTCTCACAGTCCCTCTATCGTGGCAGCCACAGAAACATGGTACACTGAGAACCATGACTGGGATGTTAACATACCAGGGTACACAACCTACAGGAGAGACAGGGATGGTAGAAGAGGGGGAGGAGTAGCTCTCTGTGTAAGGGAAGGGATAAAAGCAAAGGAACAAAAGAGTAAACAGGGAGGAGAGGAGGCACTGTGGGTCACCCTGGAGACTGGACATGGCACCACAATCTGCACAGGGGTTGTATACAGACCCCCATCTCAGGGGGAGGGAATGGACAAGGATATGATAGAAAGCATCCTTAGGATGGCAGAGAAAGGGGAGATGTTGTTGATGGGGGACCTGAATATGCCAGATGTTAACTGGAGCACCTTTGCTGCAGCCACATCCAAGAGCAGGGCCATTCTCGATGCCCTACAGGGGGCATGCCTCAGACAGCTAGTGTTGGGACCCACTCAGGAGGGAGCAATCTTAGACCTCATACACTCAAATGGGGACAGTGAGAGGATCTCAGGTCTAGAAGTGGGTAGCCATTTGGGAACAAGTGACCACCAAACAGTGTGAGTCATGATAAAGTTAGCTGTAGGGTCAAGCCATGCAAAAGTGGGGGTACTGCACTTTAGGAGGGCTGACTTTGCCAAAATGGGAGAGTGCCTTAGAAAAGCTCTAGCAAACAGGCAAGAAGGAGGGGTAGAGCAACAATGGGGAAACATCAAAACTGCTATCACAGAGGCAACAAGCCTTTGTATGACGCAAATAAACAAATCAAAATGAAAGAAAAACCCACTATGGTTCTCAAAAGATGTGGTGGGAAGGTTCAGGGAGAAAAAGATAGCATTTAGGAAGTATAAGGAAACACAGAAGAAGCAGGACAGAGAACTGTACCAGATAAGGCAGAAGGAAGCAGGGAAGGCAGTCAGAACAGCAAAGGCCCAAACTGAAGAAAAGATAGCCAACTCAGTTAAGAAGGGGATAAAACCTTTTATGGGTACATTAGGGAGCATAGAAAGACAAAGAGAGAGATAGTGAGACTGAATAGAATGGACGGTGGGTGAGCAGAGAGGGACAGTGGAAAAGCAGAGATACTGAATGAATACTTCTGTTCAGTATTCACAAAAGAGGAGATGGGGGAAGTACCTAATCCAATTAACAGAAGCACTCTGGATAGGTGGGTCGATCCCAGTCCTTTCACAGAAGAAAGGGTTCTGAAAGAACTCCTAAAACTGAAGGTGGACAAAGCAATGGGGCCTGATGGGATTCACCCCAGAATTCTAAAAGAATTAAAGGGAGAACTAGTGACAACACCTGACTACCCTTTTTAACAAATCATGGAAGGATGGTGTGGTACCTGAGGGCTGGAAGAGGGTGGATGTGATTCCCCTTCACAAAAGTGGAAGAAGACAGAGGCAGGAAACTACAGACCTGTCGGTTTGACCTCGGTGGTAGGGAAAATGATGCAATCACTTCTGAAGAAAAGAATTGTTGAGTACCTAGAAGCCAGTGAGGCACAGGACCCAAGGCAGCATGGATTCACAGTGGGAAGGTCATGTCAAATGAATCTAATTGATTTCTTTGACTGGTTGACCAAAGTAGTAGGCCAGGGAGGGGCTGTGGACATGGCCTACCTAGACTTTAGGAAGGCATTTGACACAGTCTCACACAAAAGATTAATAAACAAATTAGCTAGCCTGGGAGTGGGTCCCAGGGTGGTAGTCTGGGTAAAACTTTGGCTGGGCAACAGGACAGAGAAGGTATTAGTAAACTGAGTCCACTCTGAAGAAAGGGGGGTTACTAGTGGGGTTCTGCAGGGTTCAGTACTGGGTCCAGTCCTTTTTAATGTCTTTATAAGTGACATTGCAGAGGGACTGGAAGGAAAAGTATGCCTCTTTGCAGATGACACAAAGATTTGCAACAGGGTTGATACATGAGGGGGTGTGGAAAGGATGAGAAGGGACTTGGCAAGGTTGGAGGAATGGTCAGAAGTATGGCAGTTTGGATTCAAATAAAAAAGTGCAAAATAATACACCTAGGAAACAAAACCCAGGGAGGAGTACACAATGGGGGTAGTAACAACAGCAAAATGGAAAGGGACCTGGGGGTAATCATATCAGATAACCTTAAGGTTGGCAAGCAATGTGAGAAGGCAGTAGAGAGGGCTGGGGGGATACTGAGATGTATAGGGAGAGGCATCACCAGCAGAAAACAGGAAGTTGTTATCCCCCTGTACAGACAATTAGTGAGACCTCATCTGGAGTACTGCATCCAGTTCTGGAGATCCCATCTTCGCAAGGACATAGATAGGATGGAGGCAGTCCATAGGAGGGCAACTAAAATGGTGCAGGGTCTGCAAGAGAAGCCATATGAGGATAGACCAAAGGAGCTTAATATGCATGCCCTTGAGGAAAGGAGGGAGAGGGAAGACATGATAGAAACTTTTAAGTACCTCAGTGGAATCAACAAAGTCCAAGAGGGTAGCATCTTTCAGAAAAAGAGATGTGCAAGATCAAGTGGACACAAGTTGAAGATAGAGGGAGACAGATCAGGGCAATGTGAGGAAGTATTTTTTCACAGAGAGGGTGATGAACGCATGGAACTGCCTTCCTGAGGAGGTTGTAGGGTCTAAAACTGTGGGAGAATTCAAGAATGCATGGGACAGATGTAAGGCAATTCTTGTGGTGGGTAGGAAGAAATAGGCTGTTGGTTAACTAGGATCTGCAGCTTATCCAGTAGGTAGAAAAATGGGCAGACTAGATGGGCCAAGAGCTCCTTATCTGCCATCAAAGTCTATGTTTCTATGTTTCTAATAGGAATGCCGTGAAGGGTTGCAAGAGTCCTCAGCAACAACAGATACTCTGAAGTGAGAGTGGGCCCCCAAAGGCAGGAGGAGGAGAGTGACTGCTGAGGCACTCAGCTGACCTCCTGACTAAAAACAGACCAGGTAAACCAGAGGCTGTCATGAGGAGAATTGCGTAGAAGGTGTCGACAAACCCAATTTGGCTAGCTAAAGGGGTGCTTCTGGGAGTGAGGGCCCCATCCCTCATAGCTGAAGTCTTAAATTCTACATCAAGTGGTGCCATCAATTGGCTGCATGGCTAAAGCTCCACTCAGAGAGAGGACATTCCCACTATGGGCCAGATGAGAAGAACCCACCCTGAGTTTCATATGCTCAAAATGCGGACTTCAGTGCAGAGTGATACTGTTGGCTGCAGGGCTGGCCCTGAGCCAAAGAAAGTAATGTTCATGGTTGGCATGCCTCAAATTTATAAATGAGAGGGTACAGTCAACTATGAAGAGCTAAATATGAGGAGGCTGGGCGAAGCTAGCAGCAATCAGTTAGGTATTGGTATGCAATATGATTGACTGATACGATGGAATGATATGATTGACTGATTAGACTGATGGATAGGAATGCTTAATATGATGAGCAAAGCCAGGGAAAGCAAGCCAACCAATTCCATTAAGGAAGCTAAATTAATGGTGTCATAGAAAGTAGGTGATTAAGCAATGAGAGGCTGTGATGCCATTAAACAGTGAGAGGATTTGATGCCAGAAATTGGTTCAATGAGATTTAGCATAATTGAATAGATGAGATTTAACAGTGATTGCTATGGTTGCAGCATAAATCAAGAATTGATATGAGCGGCATGAATGCTTTAAATGCCATTAAGGTGGAGTTAGGTTAATTGAGTAAGGAGCATTTGCAATGCAGTAATGGAATGGAATGGAATGAAGATCTTGAAAGCCATGTAGGCTGCGAGGTTAATGTACTGTATTTATACATGGATGACTGAAAAGCCATGTAGGCAAAAGGAGCAGTGCAAAATCATTTAGCTAACATAAAAGCATGCTCCTACTACTTGGAGCAACAATGCCCCATTGTGACATCACAGTCCCACCCGCCATGGGAATAACTGGGAAGTCACAAGCTGAGCACCATGAGACTAAATAGTACTGTGATCTTGGTTAGGTAGAACCCCCCCCCAAAAAAAAAATAGATTAATTGAATGGTAAAGTTTCAGTATGGCAGAAGTCAGAAACAGACTGTTGAAGTTTTGGTAAAAGCATGGTTTGGTAAAATTCTGAGGCTGTAGATTAGGTAGCTGGTTAGTGATGAGGTGGCTGGGTGAAGCCAGTGGCCTGGGAGAGGTAGGGAACGATTCTAAAATAGAAATAAATGATCCTGAATAGCACAAACACAGGGAGCGGCAGCTAGCTGAGCAGTATAAGCCTGGACAAGATCAAATAATTAAGGTGGAAGCACAGGAGACAGCAGAGAAACAGCAGTGTGAGCTGAAGCATATGATAACAGTTGCAGGAAAACTGAGGATTGCTAGGCACGGAAACAGGAGCTTGAGTTGAAGCATACAGATAACGATACAATGAACTGAGGGTTTGCATTATCTGGTGAGTAAATGGGAGCCTGAGAGCTCAGGCACAGTATTAGCACACTACAAACATAGGGCAACAGGATGGTAGGAAAATTAGAAAGCCCCCCCAAAAGAAAACAGAAAACAAAAAAGACAAACTTAGGATAACAGAAAAACAAGCAACACAAGAAGCATGCAGCAGCTGGAGGCAGCAAATACTAACCAAAAGCTGGAGAGGTACAATGAACAGCCCAGCACAAACCAAGCAGACCCAGAGCACAAGCAGCGCTGGAGGTGGTGGTAGGGGGGCAAGCCCCAACAGGCCCCAAGGGAGAAGACAGACCAACAGAACCTCCAGCCAACAAAGAAAAAATGGTTCTGAATGAAGCAGGATGGAATTGTTTAAATAGACCAAGCAGAGGGGAGGGTGTGGCTGTTGCTTCAGCCATTGAACAGCAACCAAGCCTTTCAAAACCAATGGGCTTAATATGGGGTTGGAGAACAAGGTAGAGGACAAGGGAAGTAAAGGTAAAAATAAACAGAAAGCAGTTTGCATTCGCCTCACTGTAAGGCGTGTCTCAGCACCTCTCACCCCACTGGTGCACCAATTAACCCCATAGTCCTTCTGGGAGCTCCCAATTACAGTTCAAGTGTGCACACAGATGCAGAGTTGCAGGCCTGTGACAATGGGACCTAGGTGCAGTATCATGTAAATTTGGTTGTTGGCTGCAATGGCTGACTGGCAAATAGCACAACTAAATGGACAGTAAAACAGTTGCTCCTGGCTGTAAGCTGTAGCTGTGGGCTTGATTCTAAGGTCATGCAGGAATGCTCAGAAAGTATCTAGCTAGCTAGCTAAATAATAGGAATATGTTCTGTGGGTTAACCCCAGTACTCATGACCTTTAGATGACAGGCTGGTGCTGTTTCCATGGGGATGTCTCCCCTGCTTAGGCAGATGATGACTTGATGGTCTTTTCTGTAGGCTTGATACAGGTGCATTGGACCCAACATACCGCCAGTGGCAAACAGTGTGGGCCATGGTGACTTTGGATGATGGGAGCTCTGGTTTGTAAACTGGTTATAGGTGCGGTGGACCCAATATATTTCTGGTGGTGAGGGATATGGACTATGATGCTCTGAATGATAATGATCCTACTCATCCAACAAGGGGACTTGCCATCACCTACCCTGAAAGATGGACAGTCACTCAGGACTTCAATGGGTTTGATCCCCTGTCAGGATAAAATTCTAACAACAGTAGAAGGCAGTGGCTCACCACATTCCCAGAGGTAGAGCAGCTTTCAAGGCATCCCCTGCTCTAATTCGGTGCTAGAGCCCAAACTTGGCAATGAAGCTGCATCAGTCCCCTTTTCTAGGGGCCTCAAGTCTGTTTTGGACAAACTCTTTATGCAGATAGGAATAGCAAGTGAGAACTATTCACAAATGGTCTCCTTTCCTCAGAGGGGTTTTCTTCAGACAAATCTGCTCCATTTACACAAGTCTCTCCGTTGTACAGAAATCCAGGGATTAAATATCAGTGGCTAGCATCTCATATTTTCAGAAGAAAAGGTGCTCAAGAACAAGGGGGACATGCTATGAAGCTGGGTGGAGGGTAGATTCAGGAGAGATGTGAGGAAATACTTCTTCGCAGAAAGAGTGGGGGATTCCTCGAACAGCCTTCCAATGGTGGTGGTGGGGGCAAAAACAATGGTGGGGTTCAAGAATGCACTGGATAAGCAAAAGAAAAACAGCAGTGGGGTTCAATAATGCATGAGATAAACACACGGGAATCATAGTGGAAAGGAAGGAGGGCTGGAGAAAGAGCTGAAGATCGGCATGGTATACAGTAATAGTTTAGGTAGGGAGATATGGGCAGACTGGATGGGCCAATTGGTCCTTATCTGACATCAAATTCTGTTTCTATGTCTCATGCATTATTCATTATGCTAAGCCCCTGGCTCTTAGTGGCTGTCAGTTCTACAGGAAGAGCAGGCATGCAAGTCCTGAACCAGCTTGCAATTCAGAGCTGTTTTGCAGAGTTGAGCTCCAGACAGATTACAGATTCACTGGGACAGGATGTACTAATTTAGTTGTTTTGCACTTTGTGCAGCTTTGAGAGCTGCTAGAAACTGAACAACCTTCTTGCTGTGGGCTCCCTGACCCTGGAGGCAGTCTAGGGGCCGGATGAGTGACAAGAGGTGGTGGTGCACCAGCCATGGTGAAAATGGCACTGAACAGGCCCCGCAGAACAAACAACAGTGTCCAGTTTAGCCCCAGGTCCCACTGCTGCAGTCTGGACTGGGACCATAGTGAAGGAGCGATGCAGGGAAATGCAGCAGCAGTGCTCCAGAGAGAGAGCCAAAGGTAAGCCCCCCTTTTAGGATGGGGTTACATAGACAGAGCCAATCAACAATGTTTATAAAATCAGCAAAACAAATCCTGAAGCCTGACTGGCTGAAATAAGTTTTCAGCCGTGTCCTTATCAGGCCATAGCCATTCAACAAGCACTACTTCTGGCAACCTCAGCCCCATAACAGAAAAACATTAATGTGTCACCTTCACCAGTCATCAGAAATCTACCACAGTGAGCAGTTTCACACTGCAAAGATGACTGTGCTATTCAAAGGCTTTGTAGTATTGAAAATGCCACTCCCATTACCTCACACTTTCAAAAGAGACACTCCCTCCTCCAAGCCACCAACTTCCATGTCCTGATACTTCCACAAGAGAGACATTTCATAAAAATCACCATATCTCCCTCTGTATTATTGAAGTGACAGCCATAGCCAGACATGCAGTATTGCCTCATGCACTTTTGCTGAATGAGAGCTGTGCATGCGACAGCTTTCAAATCTCACAACAAAGATCCATCGAGCATGTCAGCAGCTGATGGCAGCTGTCTTCAAATTAAAAAAAACACATGCTTCTCCACCGCAACTTATAACCACATGTAATAAATAAAAACCGTGAAACCGCCTGAAGTGAACACCTAGATCTAGTAAGCACTGTTTGAAAAGCACTGGCTACGGCAGCTGCAGAAGGACACCCTCACTATCATTGAAATGGGACAGTGTCATGCTACCAAATATACAACAAAATGAGTGTGTGAGGGGAGTAGAAAGGTGGCAAAAGCAACAATGATAGAAAGATAAATGTGGAACCCAAAATCAGGAGTGATAGACAGAAATGCAGACAAAAAAATATAGTGCCCTCTACTGCTAATGAAACACTTATCCAAGTATTTTAGTAGGGGGCTATTTTTTAGCATTTCAGCAATTAAAATTACCCCTTTTTTATATTTTTGTGGGGTATTTTTGTTCTTTAAAAAAATTAATTAACTGGTAGGGGGAGGCATTTTATAAGTGCAATAACACACTCTGAGATGTTCATTATGTCCTGATAAGAGCATGTCCAGGTGCATAAGGCACTCGGTGCAAGCACTTCATGCCTTATAACACACCTGGGGGTGCTCTTATCAGGACATAACCCACACCTCATTGTGTGTTATTGCTTGCTTTTAATACAGAGCTCTGCATTAGATATTATTAAAATGATGTTCTCAGCCAAACATCTAAAATGTACACTTTATCTCTCATTGCCTATGGACTGTACAAATCTTTCTTATTCCTGCAGTTGTCTCTTTTCAGCCATTTCCACCAAATTTATTACAGGCTATATAACTGCAAAATATTAAGCCCAAACTTTTCCTTGTGAATCCCACCTTCAATTGTTTTAAACTAAAATTCCAATCATTTCCTAGAACAGTATTTTTTGGACATCCAAGTTCCACAAAAGCTGAGAAAAGATGGAAGTCTAAAGATTTCTATGCTCTGAAAAAGTTTAACTTTTCTAAGAGTTGTAACCTCAGACAGATCTGAGAAATTCTCAGGATTACTGTGAGTTCTTACCTATTTAATAAAAACTGTATGAAACATTCTACATGGATAATGTTTTTTTTTTTTTTTTAACCCTTCTGATTTATGGTATAGTCTGGCAACCCAAGGCCCGCTGTGCACACAGGACTACAAACAATATATGTTTTTTTTTCCACTTTATCTTTTTATTGAAATATGAGTGTATAAGAAAGCACACATCTCCTACAATAGAAGAATATCCTCCATGTAAGGTATAAAATATTACTTAAACACAGTATTTCGGGTAAACATATTGGAGAAGCCTTATATATACATATTGATAATAAAACACAAACCTAGACAGGTTATAAGTGGAGAGCAGAAGGGTTACAATCAGTAGGGTATTATAGAATCAGAAATGGCATCCATGTACGAAATAAATGCAAGGGCAGACTATGGCAAGGCATTCAGTAAACTGCAAAAAGTGATAAATGTGGTAATATGAACAATGTTCAGTAATGGAGAGGTGAAGATAAGAGAAGAGTGTGCAAGGAAAGAAAGAAGACAGAGAAAAAAGCAAGGAAGAATGGAAGGAGAGAGGGAGAAAATAGAGAAGGAGGAAAAAAGAGGAGATGCCTGTACACAAACGTTAAGAGAAAACCTAATTACAAACAACAAATGTTTTGAAATACATCCATCCTTTCCTGAATAACAAACTGTACAAGTTCATATGTGAGATCAAAAGATCATAATTTATTTGGCTATGGTCAGACCCTCCCCTTTCAGAGCCTTTCAATTTTCACTCTCCTTTAGAGCTACAGTATACATTCCATTCCTCATTCAGAGCAATGATGCGGTTCCAGCCCCACTTTCAGAGCTAAGTAGGATTCCAAACCCTCTTCCGAGGCTAAGTAATGTTTCATTTCTGGGATTCTGGGCTAACTTCTGACCCCATTTGCAGGCTGGTCTCAGCCACACTGCTGGAAGTTTAGAAGAGGACGGTCACTGGCTAAGGAATAACACTGGTGAAACTGAAGTAGTGGTGTTAGTGATAGTAGGAGTAGAGTTACAAGGACCAAACTGAGGTTCTTGCATGGGGTGGAGCTGGCCTCCAGTAGACAAGCAGACAAATTTCCCAACATGGGTGCCCTTGGAAATGATGATTGGCTCATCTGTAAAGTTGCAGCATTTTTGGAATACTTGTCCATCGCTCACAGCTGACAAGGTGTTTCCTGGGAAAAGTCCTGAAAAATGCAGGGCGGAGATCCCGTGGAAATGCCAGTAACACCTTGTGGGTTGAGTTCACCTTTAATCCTGGCAATTAAAACAGCCTCTGTGTGAGGGGGCACAGTGACTGTGTCTACGGCTACAAGTTGCCTGCGAGGGTACAATGAGAGTTTGTTACATGCAGAATCTAGGAGGGCTTTGTGGGATCTGAGGAAGTCCAGGCCAAGAATCACTGATGGTTGCAGGTCAGGTACTAGGTAGAATTTGACAGAAGCTTGCTGACAGCCAAAACATAGTTTGAGATGGACAATGCCTGTAATAGGTGCTGTGGCAGCATTTGCTGTGATACTTAGATACATTGACACTGTTGGAAGATAACGGCTTATGGCCCACCCAGTCTGCCCATTTGAGCTTGTAAATCCCCATTACATTTTTCTAGAGATCTGTTGCCCCTTTCCCCTGACCTCCAGAATTCCCTTATGTCTATCCCATGCATACTTAAATCCTGTGACTGTTTTGGCCCCACCACTTCCTATGGCAGGGTGTTCTACTTGTCCACCACCCTTTATGTGAATAAATTATTTCTCATGTTTCCCCTGAATCACCCTCCCTCCAACTTCATCACATGCCCTCTAGTCCTGGAACATATTTTGCTGGAAAATAGTGTATTCCTGCACCCTGTTCCTCCCTGTAAGGTACTTGTATGTCTCTATCATATCCCCCTCTCTTCCTCCTCTCCTGCAGGGAGTATGTATTCAAGTCCTTCAGCCTGTTCTCATAGGACTTGTGATGCAATCCCTGTACCATCTTTGTTGCCCTTCTCTGAACCTTCTCTACCCTGTGTACATCCTTACATAGGAAAGGTCTCCAGAACTGTACACTGTACTCCAGGTGGGGCCTCACTAGTGTCTTGTATAGTGGAATTATGACCTCCCTTTTCCTGCTAGTGATGCCCCTGCCTATGCATCCCAGCATCCTATTTGCTTTACCAGCTACCTTGTTACACTGTTTCCCTACCTTGGGTCATCAGAGATGATAACCCCAAGATCCCTTTCCTGATTGGTGCATGCTATATCCTCACCCCCCCCAACTGATATGTTGTTCCAGGGTTTTTGTGCCCCATATGCATTATCTTGCACTTCTTTGCATTGAATTTCAATCGCCAAACCCCTTGACCATTCTTCAAGCTTCTGCAGGTTCCTCCTCATTCTGTCTACACCCTCTGGCATGTCCAGTCTGTTATAAAGCTTCGTGCCATCAGCAAACAGGGAAATTCTGCCTTCTAGGTCCTGCGCAATGTCACTGATAAAGATGTTGAATAGGACTGGTCCCAGCACTGATCCTTGTGGTACTCCACTGGTCACTCTTCCCTCTGTGAAGTCATTTACCACCACCCTCTGTGTTCTGCCACCCAGCCAGTTACCCACCCACTGCACTACTGTCCTGCCCACTCCCATATTCCCCAGTTTAATAGCCTTCTATGTGGCACAGTATCAAAGGCCTTGCTGAAGTCCAGATAGGCCATATCCACTGCCCTCCCCTGATCCACCTCCCTTGTCACCCAGTCAAAAAAATTAAATGAGGTTGATCTGGCATGACCTCCCCCCAGTGAAACCATGCTGCTTTAGGTCCTGTAGTCCATTGGCAACTAGATGTTCCACCAATCTCTCCTTTAGTAGTACTTCTATGATCTTCCCCACTACCAGGGTCAGGCTGACTAATCTGTAGTTCTCTGCTTCCTCTTTGTTCCTGCTTTTGTGTAAGAGGACTACTCCTGCTGTCCTCCAGTCTTTGGGTACGTCTCCTGTTTTCAGTGATTGGCTAAGCAGGATTGTCAGAGATTCAGCCACCACCTCTGAGGAGTCAGGCTGGCTCTATTTAAGAATGTAACTTTTGGGAAATAAGATAGAAATGTGAAGTCTCAAGATGGCTCAGTTGCAATTAATAAAACTGTTAACCTGAATGTTGAAAAACGGCCTTGCTTGCTGTGAAAGAGCATGTGCATTAACAGGATTTAGGTGTTTAGCCAAGTATTTAAGAGATATGAAAAATAATGAAACTTCTATGAACTGAACTTTAGAATATAAGTTTAAAAGATACTAGTTCTTGGAAACTGAAGTAAACTTTTTCCTTTTACTGAATAACTAAGTGGGTAAAATATTGTAGAACCTCCATGATACATATTAAAGAAGTAATACTGATTTATAGGTGCAAAACAGATTAGGCCATTGTATATTATTAAAAGGATGTATTGTAAGCAGTTTAGGTAACACAAATTAGTATATAAAACTGCAATAGAGTCCAAATGGGAAAGGGTGCTTATTAAATGTTCCTGTTTATTTAAATATTATAGCATTATGCCAGAAAAGGCAAGAACTTATTAAAAAGGTATACCCTCTTTTCTTACACTGTTTTAACAAATTAGTTAAAGACATCTCTTTTTACTTTTATGTGTGCTTATAAAATGTTTTTTACTTAAAATAAGGTGTTTGCAACAAGCAAGACAACTAAATACCAAATAACATATTGGGCTGTGAACCTTAGTAAGAAATGTTTACTTGTTTATTTAAATGTGAATTTAACTGTCTAGATACAAAACTTGTTTTTACTTCTATGTGTACTTATGAAATGTTTTCCACTTAAAAGGGTGTTTGCAACAAGCAACACAACTAAATACTAAAGAGCATACTGGGCTGTGAAACCTCAGTAAGAAACATTTACTTGTTTATTTAAGTGTGAATTTAACTGTCTAGATATACAATTTCAGATGTTAAAAGGATGCTTTTATGTTTTAGACTGCTATGATTTTCAAGAATTCCATTTTGGGGAACATAGAACTTGATTAAAAATATTTTTAGCAAGTGTGAGTATGAATTAATAGATTCCTATTCAAGAAATATAAGGTGTTGAATATCTAATGATAAACTGTATTTAAAAATTTAAATACTATTTTTTATAATTTATATTACAGAAATTATATGTGCATTCCCTGATGGAGGATTTTTTTCAGAAACATTGGAAAGAAGCCAGAATATATCTGAATTACTTTTTTCACCTGATTACTTGCTAAATATAAAGAAATTATAACTGAAATATATATGGTGAGCGAGTTTGTTGTTTCCAATCTTCTAAATTGAAGTCCAGATAAACCATATCCACTGCCCTCCCCGATCCACCTCCCTTGTCATCCAGTCGAAAAATTCAATGAGGTTGATCTGGCATGACCTCCCCCCAGTGAAACCATGCTGCTTTGGGTCCTGTAGTCCGTTGGCAACCAGATGTTCCACCAATCTCTACTTCAGTAGTACTTCCATGATCTTCCTCACTACCGATGTCAGGCTGATTGGTCTGTAGTTCCCCACTTCCTCTTTGTTCCTACTTTTGTATAAGGAGACTACACCTGCTGTCCTTCAGTCTTTGCATGCCTCCCCTGTTTCCAGTGATCAGCTTAACAGGATTGACAGAGGTTTAGCCATACCTCTCTTAGTTCTTTTAGGACCCTGGGGTACACCCCATCTGTCCCATTGCTTTATAGACTCTCATTCCTTCCAGTTCCTTTAGGACCCTTTCCCATGTAAAGGGACTTGTGTCCGTTTCTACACCATTCCCCCTCCTTGTACTCCTTTCAGTCCCATTACCCTCCTCTTCCTTAGTAGAGACTGAGCAGAAATATCTGTTCACTATGTCAGCTTTACTGTTGTCATCCTCCACGTGGCCCCCATCCTCCCCCTTCAGTCTTACTATCCCTCCCTTTGCCCTTCTTTTTTCACTTATGTACCTGTAAAAAGTTTTGTCCACTCTACTCACTGAGTTTGCAATGTGCTCTTCTGTCTGAGCTTTGACTTCCCTTACTGACCTCCCTGCCTCCCTTTGCTTCTCCTGGTACTTCTCCCTATCCCCATCTGCCTGTGACTTTTTGTATTGCCTGAATGCGATCTTTTTGGCTTTCACTTTTCTGCTACCTCCTTGGAGAACCATAATGGCCTCTTCTTCCTTTTCCCCTTGTTAATCTGCTTAATACATAATTATGTTGCTCTTATAATCCTTGTGATAAATATTGACCACTGTTCCTCCACCCTTGATTCCCTCCCCATTTGCATTAGTGCCTCTTTCAAGCATGTCCCCATTGTCCAAAAGTCTGCCCTCCTAAAATCCAGGATACATGTTTTTGTGTGGTTTGGTTCTTCTCCTTCTGTGATTTTAAACCACAGTGACTGTCATTGTTCTCCAGGTGTTCCCCCACTGTTACCCCTATTACACTGTCCCCATTTGTGAGTATGAGGTCCAGTAATGCCTTCTGCCGAGTTGGTTCCATGACCAGTTAGTTAAGGAAGACACATTGAAGAGAGTCCAGGATAAATCTGCTGCTGCTGGGAGGCTCCATCCCACATCTGGAATATTGAAGTCTCCAACCAGCACCACATCCCCCTTGTCTGCCATCCTTTGGATGGATAGCATTAACTCCCTATCTGTCTCTTCCTCCTGGGCTGGTGGTCTGTAGACCACCCCTGTGCAGATGGCTGACCCCATTTTCCTTTCTAGCTTAACCCACAGTATCTCTCCCCCATTTTGTTCCTCCTGGATCTCTGTAGCCTTCATGCCATCTTTCACATAGAGTGCCACTCCTCCTCCCTTCCTGCCTACCCTGTCTCTTCTGAATATGTTGTAGCCCGGGTATGGCCATCTCCCAGTTGTGGTTATCATTATACCAGGTCTCTATGATGGCCACAATGTCCAGGCCTGACTGCAACGTGGTAGCCTCCAGATCTTCCATCTTGTTGCTAAGGCACCTGGCATTGACACACATGGCTTTCCATGATGTGAACTCCCTGGACTGTTTAGCTGTTCTACTCCTGCCTCCTCCCTGGTTGTCCTTTATCTCTGTGTCATCGAGGCACAGGTCAGGAAGCATAAGATAACCAGGAGCAGTTGTAAAATTCACAACAAGAGTTTTATTCTTAATAACAGTAAAATAATTAATAAAAAATTGTTCAGAATAACTATTTACAATGGCAGTAGAAACATAGAAAACAAATATAGTCTTTCTGAGTTTTCTTCTCAATTTCCAATCTCAGTCTCTCAGTCTCTGTCTCTCTTTTGCAAAACATTGCAGCTCCTTTTTATAAGTCTGTGCAGGAGCTTGTTAAAAAAATAGCATGCTTCTCACACAGTATCCTTGTAAGTTTCCAATGTTCTTGTCAGTTTCGGCAGGTGCAGCAAAAAGAACATTGTGTCCCAGAACTGACCTCTTGTTTACATCTTCTGAAGAAGGCTTAAAAATTGCATCTCAGATTAACCCCTTGAGTTCCAAATAGCTTTGCAATCATTTCAACAGTATAACTATATACAGTTTTAAACAAAGTGATCCCAGTATCAGTTACATTTCCACAAAATGATTCACATATAGTTTTCTACCAGCAGGTATGCAAGGGGGGAGAAAAGACAGAACAGCAAGTGAGGTTAGCGATCTGATGAGGAATTGGACTGGGATTGGGTACATTGGGAGTGGGCCTCAAAACCCTCAATGTCCATGTCCAGAATCAGTTGCTTCATTTTAGCCGCTAGGGCCCTAGATTTAGTGCCCTTGCCTCTATTCTGTTTGTGGTCATCTTTAATCTTCAGCACTGCTGAAGAATCTGAAAATTACTCCTGAGGGAGGGGAAATCACTTTAGATTTTAAAGGGGGACCTCGGAGCTCTCGAGCTAAGCTGCCACCATGATGGTGAAGTCACCGGAAGTCTAGCCTGGAATACTTTCTTCAGACAGAGTTGACAAAACCAATGTCTGTTGCCATTGTGAAGCACACATTAAGCATGGGGCTTAATGTTTAGCTGCTGCCCCTTTAAGAGCACTTAGAACTGCATGTATCTAATTGTTGCACTGCCTGGCAGTGCCATGTTGGTCTGTCAGTCAGAGAATAGTCAGTGTGGGGCTTGTCATAATGAAGAGAATACCTACTGAACTGAATAAACCTGCTTTATTCTTTATTTTATGCGTCTGTCTAGTCATTCGCATGGTCCAGATGGGGTCCTCACCAGCAGCCTCAGCAGCAACCGAAGGGGCTGGCAGACCACAGAGAAGGTAAGGGGTCTTTTAGTGGTGGACCATACAAAAAACACCACACATGGTGGAGAATGCAGCCCTTCTTCTGTCCAGACCCCCATCTCGCATTGCCTGCATCGCTGGTTATCCCAAAGTCATTACCCAAGTATGCTTGAAATGTGTGAATGCTACTTAAAATACAGCCTTGGCTGCAGATAAAAAAATGTATCCTGCCAAAGAAGCAGCCCTCTTACTGTACTGAGACTGTCAAAAGACAAACTGTTGAACACTGCTAGCCAGCTGTTAAATGGAAGCACAGTCTGCAATTAAATTATCCAAGCCTGAGCACCATGGATCTCCGAACTGTAACCCCCCCCAACTCCTACCTTGTGGCAGGCCTTCCAGCAATAAACTGTTATTTTTCTCCCACCTCAAGTTCAATGCCAGCCCTACGTCAACTCTCGCGGGGCGCTTGCAAGCCGCTTCTCCAGACTCTGCTTCTAGAAGAGAGAGCAGCAGTAAAGAAAACAAAATAATTGCACCACGCGTGGAGTTCAGTCTCGGGCCTCCAATTTTAATCCCCAAACACAGCTTTACTCATGACCGCATCAGAGCCTCTCGACCTCCTCACAGCTACGCAGTGCTTCTACTCCACACTCTGAGCAACCCACTGTGGCTCCTGACCCAGAACTGGCCCGACTTACTGCAGCCCCGAGGATTACCTTCAAGTCTGCGGATCTACTCTGTCTTCTCTACAGCTGCCACGAACCACTTCCTCGCTCCTTCCAAAAAGCCAGTCCTGCTACTGCACAACCTAGCGATCAGCTCCACACACACAGCCCTCCCCTCTCCACAGCTCTGGCCTTTTCTCAAGACTGCACCTCACACCCCAGGGGCTAAGCCACATGGAGGAGGCTCTCTCCTCACTTAAGCCACCTCGGAGATCCAGACTGGCCTGCTACCCTCCCGAAAGGCTGCAGCTCGCTCCCAAAGTCACACGGAGCAACCCAAACTGCCTCAGCCCTCCTGCAATGGCTTTGCCCCTTCCAAACAATTGCATCTTCCACTGCACCAGTACGTTACTCCACTCCTCCCGCAGATGCCTACAATGGCAGCACGGATTGCTCTTCTGCCCAGCTCGGCCACACTACATGAACGGCAAAACAATAAAGAAAAGATATAGTGACTGCAAGAACTCCATGGAGCATATATAATACGCGGGAGCAAAAAAAGGAAAATAGTAGCTCATTGGACTAGGGGTATGATTCTCGCTTCGGGTGCGAGAGGTCCCAGGTTCAAATCCTGCACAAGCCCTTAAAATAAATGAAATGTAGTTATGAAAGCAGTATTTGATTTAAGAATGCATGGGATAGACATAAAGGAATTCTGGAGGTCAGGGGTAAGGGGCAACAGACTTCTAGGAAAACATAACCTGAACTTACAAGCTAAAATGGGCAGACTGGGTGGGCCATAGGCCCTTATCTGCCGATGCTGTCTATGTATCTATGTAACACAGGACTGCAAATTCATTACGGAGGCCATAAAAAAAATAATAATAAATGGGGGCAGAGAAACAAAGACACAGAAGCAGGGCACAACATAAAACAAATAATCGGGGCAAGAAAACAAAAGGCTGCACTGCAGCATAAGCCAGTGTATGGCAATACAATAAATAAACGAGGGGTCAGGAAGTAAAACAAAAGCACAAGCTCCATAAACATAATGGAAAGGAGTCAAATACAGTGAATTCCCCAACACTTTCACTCACCACAAAACTCCTGCCATTTTCTGATGGGAAGGAAGGACATCAGGGTGACAATCGCCATTTTGGGCATTGCAGAGCAGCAAGACAGCCTCGTGGAAGAAATCCTCCATCTTAAGCACAGCAAAAACAACAAGAAGGGAAGTGAACCTTGACCCCCTTGCTGGTGGCCATCTTGCTACAGTCAGCCCAGTCAAATCCCACAGGAACTGCATGTCACAGTTCGGCGGCCATCTTGTGAAGGGCACACATTGACCTCACTCCATTGAAAACAATGGGAGTCCTATTGAAATGAATGGACACTGTTACAAAAAGCTGATTTTTACAACGAAACCTTTATTTAAATAACAAACAACACAGAATTGAGTGGGAAGTTCTTTATTAAGATGTCATTGATGAACTTTGCCACAAAAATTTGTAATTTTGTCTACAAAAATAAATTTTGCTCGGCACTTCATCTACGACACAACGTCCTGTCTCCTGCATGACGGCAACTCCTTCTCACCCGTACGACCTTCGCTCAGTGAAACAAAGGTCATCTCCAACCACAATGTCTGACGACGACACAGATTTGGGCGCTGGTGCATCCGGAGTCCTAACTTCACCCACCTCAAGGGCGTGGGGCTACAAAATCGAAACAATCCTCCATGACATCCAGTCTTCTATTTCCACTCAAGGAGCCCCAGCTATGCAAGCTATTCAAGATGACTTGGCCTACATTAAAGCCATTTCACCACAGTCCATGGTCCTTACCAGCCTACAACCAGTACCCTTCTCAGCCTTGCCTCACGAAGATGCTGTCGACTGGCTGGAACAATTCCAAGCCTGGATTTCCTTACATGGTTGGACTGATCCTGTGATATTTCCAATGCCTTGTGATTGCTTCTGAGAGGGACTGCCATTTTCTGGTTCAATGCACTTCCAGACCAAGTCAAGGGAGATGCTGCCACACTGTACGCAACCTTCAAAGCTCATTTTCTCCAAGCACACCCACCCTGGTTATTAGAGCAACAGCTGTGGGAGCGCACATTCAACCCTCAGAATCTCTCGAAGCCTTCATTGTGGACATTGAGACTAGATGCAAATGCCTACAGAAAGCTGAGAAAGAACAAATCACAATATTTGTTCGGGGACTGCTTCCTCAACTCCGTCTTTATGTAATCCAGGAGAAACCAACCACCTGGATGGAGATAATCCAAGCTGCATGACTTGCACAACAATCCATAGCAATGTCCCAGGCTACCAGTGTACCAGCACCTCAGTCATCGCAGTTAGCCACACTCGCAACATGTGTCCAGCAGCAACAATCAATGATAGAGATGCTCACTACAAGTATCAATACTCTGCACCACAGCTCAGCTGCTTCTTCTACTACCTCTGTCAATGTCCTTCGACCATTTCAACAGTGACCTCATCCACCTCTGCCTTCACGAGAACCAGTGACTTGCCAGTGGTGTGGATTCAGGGGACATACTGCCACTGTCTGCCGAAAGCTAAAGTACTAAAGAATTCATGAGAACCACAGGCACCCACCGCTGCACAATCAGCAAGATAACCACAACTACTCCCAGGACCAGGAGAATACAGCAACTGACCACTCCTCTGACTCTCTCAGTTCAACCAAAACACTTCCTCCAACTGTGCACTCTGGCACACTCTCACTTCTTGGAGCAAAGGTACCTGTCATCCGATCACCTCTCCTAGCAAACTATGTACCTGTAACCATCAGAGATTGGTCTACGCACATCTTGGTCAACACTGGAACAGAAATATCAGTTATCAACAGCAGTATTCTGGACAACCAAGCTATTTGTCACATACCTAATGTCTCTCCAGCCGACATAAAGTACATTATCACAGCAAGTACAGATACAGTACCTATCACAGGCATGGTCCATCTCAAGCTCCACTTTGGCTCACAGCAAGCTACTGTCAAGTTTTATATAGTGCCTGATCTTCAACCTGCAATAATTCTAGGTCTGGACTTTCTCAAAGCTCACAAAGCCATCCTAGACTTTGCCTCAAACAAATTGTCATTAGATCCTTGGAGGCAACTCGCAGCTATACACTCAGTCACTGTGCCTCCTCAGTCGGAAATGGTTTTGATTGCCAAGACTCGAGGTGAACCACTTCCACAAGGTGTTGTTGTCATCATCACAGGATCCCCCGCACTGCATTAATTGGGTCTCCTTCTAGGAAATACCTTATCAGCGGTGCATGATGGCGCAGTCTTCCAAAAATGCTGCAACTTCACAGATGAGCCAGTTATCATTTCAAAGGGTGCCAACATCGGAAAGTTTGTCTGCTTGTCTTCAGGGGACCAGCTTCATCTCATGCAAGAACCTCAGCCTGGTTCCACCAACACTACTCCTGTCAATACTATCATGACCACTCCCACTTCAACAGAGTTACCCCTCAGTCAGCGACTATCCTCTTCCAAACTTCCAGCATCTCCAACAGAAAAGAAACAACTTTTGAAATTCCTGGAAAATTACCTGGATGTCTTTGTTGGCTCAGATAACAAGCTCGGATGTTGTGATATCCTGCAACACACCATCAAAGTACTGCCCAACCAGAAACCAATCCGTCAATGAGCCTACAAAGTGGGGCACAACCAGAAACAAGTCCTCGAGGACATAATCAAAGACATGCTTGACCAAGACATAGTTGAAGAGTCTACAAGTCCCTGGGGTTCACCTTGCTTGCTGGTGGTAAAGAAGGACAAAGGGTATCCTTTTGTGGTAGACTACAGAAAACTCAATGCTTACACGGTGCAGGATGCTCATCCCTTACCTACAACCGAAGATGCTTTAGAGAGTCTTGGTGCAGCCAGTCCTGCTTACTTCACCACTCTAGACCTTCAGAGTGGGTTCTACCAAGTTTCAATTGATCCAGCTTCTCATCCATACACAGCATGGTGCTGCCACTTGGGACTTTTCCAGTTCAAACGTTTGCCTATGGGTCTTCGGAACAGTCCAGCCACATTTCAACATGTTATGGAAGCCGTATTATGTGGGTTGCCCTGGAAATCTTGCCTAGTCTACCTGGATGATGTGCTAGTCTTCAGCAGAACTTTGCCAGAGCACCTTCAACATCTTCAAGAAGTGTTCGAACGTCCCAGACAAACCAATCTCAAGCTTCATCCAGAAAAGTGTTGTTTTGCGCAGCATCAAATTCATTACCTGGGACATGTGGTTAGTTCTCAAGGCATCTCTCCAGATCCAGACAAGCTCTCAGCAGTCAAAGACTATCCAGAGCCTAATAATCTCAAAGACCTTTGAGCTTTCCTGGGCTTGTCTGGCTACTACCAAAAGTTCATTTGCAACTACGCCAAGATTGCAGCTCCACTGTACACCCTCACAAAAAAGGGATGTGACTATAATTGGACTTCTGAATGTAAAGAGGCCTTTGACACCTTAAAACAAAACCTAATCTCTTCTCCAGTAGTGGCCTACCCAAGGTTTGACCAACCGTTCAAGCTCTACTCAGATGCTAGTTCCTTTGCAGTGGGCGCTGGGCTCTGTGTCAAATTCAGGATGGAACAGAATGAGTGGTCTCCTATGCCGGGCGCTCTCTTTCCTCAGCTGAGCAGAACTATGGCATCACAGAGAAAGAATGTCTAGCCATGGTATTTGCCATGAAGAAATATGACTGCTACCTTCGCTACTCCTCCTTTACAGCTATTGTTGATCAATCTGCCCTCCGATGGTTATTTGAAATGAAGGAGCCAGTAGGCAAGTTTGCCTGATGGATCAGCATGCTGTAGTCCTACACCTTTGAAATCCAATACAGACCAGGCTGAGTTCACTCAAATGCTGATGGTGTAAGCCGGAGATGATATCCCCTCTGCAGCCTCCTCAACAGATGACGAATCCTGTTTACAACTCTTCCCTTCCATGCTACAGATGTGCTTTCTGTGGACACTCCTTCAACACCTCAAGTTGCTTTGCTGCTACCAACTGCCTGCTCAGAGGCACACACAAATCCTCAGTTATTACAAGCAGCTGAAGAGCTTCTCATCTCCTCTGCCTCTGATCTGTCCCTGGCAACTGTTAAAATGCAACAAAGAACTGACACTCAATTTACGTACATCATCACCTACTTAGAGTCTGGAACATTACTGCAACAAAAGCAACATCACCAAGATGTACTTTTCCTTTCTTCACACTACTTCCTCAATGACGGTGTGCTCTTTCACATTTGGACCAAGGAAGGCAAGGGTCATCGCACTGATAGAACTCACGTACAGCTAGTTGTGCCAGTGCATTTCTCAACACAGTCATTTGTCATCACGGTACCCCATCATACCTACATTCAGACAGAGGCACTAACTACCTGTCCACTATTGTCCGAGAAACTTGCAAACTTCTCGACACAAAAAAGACACATACCACAAGTTACCATCCACAATGCAATGACTGAGTGAAAGAATGATGTCCACCATTCTCGGCACACTCTCCAAGTATCTGGATGAGACTCACACCTGGGACCATTTTGTTCCCTTTGTGCAGTCTGCGTACAATACCAGCCCTTGTGTTGATAGCACAGAATACACCTACTTCTTCTTAGTCCATGGACGTCACCCAAGAACTCCACTGAACAGGGCTCTCTCACTGCTAGATGTGCCTAAGTCAGCTTCTTCTTTTATTATCCCTCTTCTGGAACAGCTGGAACTTGCCCAATGAGTTGCAATCACCAGGTAGGGCCAGAGAAAATAGGCAATGAAGAAAATGTCTGCAACCAAGGCGCGTGAGCCTTCATTCTCTGTTGGGAACATTGTCTACTTGTACTGTCCTGTTCTTGTTCCAGGCGCCATCAAGAAACTGTTTCTCCCCTGGACTGGTCCCTTCTACATTGTAGAAAAGCTCCCTCCGGTCCACGTTCGTCTGCAACGCATGTCGGATGGCAAGCTTGTACACAACAAAGTCCATATAAACCGACTAAAGCATGGGTACCTCAATAACAACCTTCCAGATGACCTCAGTCCTCCCACAAATGAAGCTGCCCTTGAGCCTGCTATCCTCTCTGAAGCTGAGAATCCTCCAGACAACCTGCAGCCAGTTCCTACAGATCTTCCCACTCCCGACACTCTCCAACCGGATTCCAGTTTACCAGATGATTTGCCTGGGACTTCCTCTTCTTCTCAATCTTCTTCTTCTCAAAACTCTCTTCCACACACCCCTGTGTACCAGATCGAGAAGATCCTAAGAAAGAAGTCTGTCAATGGATCCTGGACTTACAGAGTAAAGTGGTGTGGATTCGATAGTGGGCAGAACTCCTGGGTTGCTTTTAACGACCTGACCCCCTCCTGTCAGGAACTAGTGCAGTCCATGCATGCCTCCATCCCCACTGACCAGAAAAGTCAACAGAGGTCTTGAACTTTTATTACCGGACTCAGTGTGTTTTGGGACTGAATCTTCTTTCTTGGTGATAGTATCTGTGTTTAATTATTTTGCAGTAAATGTTCTTGTACCCATTTTATGCAACTGTTTCTATGGTACTATTTACCTGCACTAATGCTTTTCCCATTAGGAATGTCTTTTTACATGGACAATCCACCTGTTGATTATGAAACTGTTATTAAAGGGTGAACCTGCATTCTGGGTATCCTCCTGCTGTAACCCTTCCCTCTCTTCCCTTTTCCCTTCCCCCATGCTTTAGTGCTTGTGGCATGACAAGTCTCAAGTACTATTGTGTCTCCTTCCTCTCTGGTGCTACTCTGACTTGTCCCCAGTGTAGTCCAGGTTCTTTCCTCCCCACTTCCTGCAGCAGAGTACTGTTCTGTTTTGGGAAATCTAATGCCTTCTAATGCATGAAAATGTTTCTTTTGCCTTTAAAAATTTACTTAAAATATTTTTTACAAACTGTTTATAGATTTATGGCTTGTTCGAGTGGTGCTCACATTCACTGTTCCGGCAGTGATGTGAAGCACACATTAAGCATGGGGGCTTAATGTTTATCTGCCACCCCTTTAAGAACACTTAGAACTGCATGTATCTAATTTTTGCACTGCCTGGCAGTGCCATGTTGGTCTGTCACTCAGAGAATAGTCAGTGTGGGGCTTGTCCTCATGAAGAGAATACCTACTGAACTGAATAAACCTGCTTTATTCTTTATTTTATGCATCCGTCTAGTCATTCGCACGGTCCAGCCGGGGTTCTCGCCAGCAGCCCCAGCAGCAACCGAAGGGGCTGGCAGACCACAGAGAAGGTAAGGGGTCTTTTAGTGGTGGACCATACAAAAAAACGCCACACCATTCTTCAGATAGAGCTGTGAGTCTGTGCATTGGAAGGCACAGCAAGTTAAAGTAACAGAAAGCCTCATGTCACTAGTTTAAGATTTAAAGAACATGCAGTAACTCTTGCCTGTTAAGGTGGTGCAGTTAAAATGAGTACTGCCACTAGAAGGGAGCTGCAGTTTTCTTGTGGTGCTCCATAGTAAAGCAGTGGCAGGTTTGTCAATTTACCTTGAGGAGTTCAGTACAGACTTTAGCATGGCAGGGGAACTCCGACAACAGTGTTAATTTCTTGGTTTCTGCATCCAGGGTTGTGGTGCAGGTGAGATAAAGGGCAAGAGAAGGGCTGCATTCTCCACCATGTGTAGCATTTTGGTGTTGGTTTGCCACTAGGACCCTTACCTTCTCAGGTCTGCCGTCCCCATCTCACTGCTATCCAGACTGTGAGAATAACTGAGGGAGATGCACAAAATAAAAGTAGGCTTTATTCCCAGCAGGTCACATCTGCACACTATGAGGCATAGCCTCTGACGGACTGCTAACAGCCAGTCTGCGGGGTCTTCTAGAGAGCCCCACCTACATCCAATTGCATGTAACATGAGACTACTTTGCTGTGAGGGTCCTTAGAGGGGCAGCAACTAGCCTAAGAGTAATTCACACTTTTTTTTTTTTTTTTGTCCCTTCTGGTTTTTGGTATAGTCTGGCAACCCAAGCCCGCTGTGCACAATGGACTACAAACGGCAAATGGTTTTGAATACATCCATCATTTCCTGAAAACAAACTGTACAAGTTCATATGTGAGATCCAAAGATCATTATTTATTTGGCTATGGTTTAACAGTCAGTCCCTCCCCTTTCAGAGCCTTTCAATTTTCACTCCCCTTTGGAGCAACAGTATGCATTGCATTCCTCTTTCCGAGCAATGATGAGGTTCCATCCCCACTTTCAGAGCTAAGTAGGATTCCAAACTCTCTTCCAGAGCTACGAGATGTTCCATTTCTGGAGTTCCGGGCTAACTTCTTGACCCATTTTCAGGCTCATCTCAGCCACACTGATCTCCAGACACAGTCTCTTGCTGAGATGCATGGTTACCCTACCGTGTCAGAGTGATTCTCAGTTTTTTTCTATATGTAGTTTGTAGGCTTTTTTCCATTTTCTTCCTGATCCCCCTGCATCCCGGTGTAGCGTGCACATGTGGAGGCACTTGCACGTCACACACTATGGGCCGCTCCATCTTACCAGTCGCTCCGTTACCACGTGAGCCTGCCACTGGACCTCCATATGGCGGCAGTGGGACTACAGATGGGTGACCCTGCCTCCCAGGAGATGAGAGCCAGTGCTCTATCCTGCTCCCCCCTCCCCCATGCCGGCACCCACATGACCCAAGGTTGTTCCCTAACCCAGGTTGCTGGTGTAGCACGAGGTAAGTCATCCAGCGCCTCAGCTCTCAGCACCACCAGGCTGGCTTGATTCCCACTTTCTTTATGGTGCAGTTAGCTACACCTTATACTATGGCATCTCAACTCTGCCTCCACTTTACTGGGATTGTTATTGTGATGATCCGTCTCCTCCAATTCTTCATCCCTTAGCAGTACGTTAGCTGGACTCCAGTTCCCCACTGCTTTGATGGGTGCCTATGTTTTATTAGTTTCTTGTTCAACACTTTAGAATTTTTCCCCCATGTACAGCAGGGTTGCAACAGCATAATGGTGTAAGCCATGATTCCCATGTTTTCATTTTACTACCATTATACTTTAGGGATGTAGGGCAAATAACCAGAGGCCAGTGCCTGTCTGCACAGTCACCTGCTTTATTCCTGCCCTAACATGAGCAGGGCACCACTCAGCAGGTAACCTAACAGCCAAATGCAAACACAGGCCTGTCCAGCTACTGTACCCTCATGGATCAAGACTAGTCACGTGGGTGCTCAGCTCCATTTCTTCTCATTCTGTGCCCTAATAGGCTATCTTTCCTACATAGCTGGACAGATGTGTCCATGCTTAGATGCCCACTATTTCTGGTCACCTTCTCTATGAAGCAGATGAATCTCCTACCTTGTGTGGCAGCCTTCCTTCCTTCTGCAGTCTTGTCTGCCTGTTTGGGTGCCGTGCTATCTGCACAGGTGTTTCTCCAGACTCACCCTCCACCACATTCTCCCTTGATATCTTTGGAGGAACCCACCACAGGCCTGAGGGCAATCAGATTGTCTGCCTTGAGGGGAACCTGTTGGTGTTCCCACACCCTTCCAGTGGTCCCACTAGATACCTACCCCTGGGGCTGAGTTACCATGAAACATCCCCAGATCACTTGGGCACTACATTTTTCATCTGCATCTGAGCAGAGCCACTAAGGGAAGCCTCCCTTGGATGGAGTGAGTTGCTGGCACAGAACTTCCATGGGTACTGTTGCTTTGTGTACCTGGTCAACTCCTGGCGCCCTCTCTAGCTCTTTCAAGCTCTCAAAAACCTTCTCCTATAAGTATCTGTTTCAATGTAACTAATCATTATTTGCATGCAACACGGTAATTGTACTACAGTTACATGTTTGTTGCAAGATAAACTAGAATTGGGATCACCCATTAGTTTACTCTACCTTATGTTGTAAATGATAAAGCCAAATGTCTTGCCCTTAACCCTTCAATGTGGTCCAGTGAGTACAGTGTAACACTGTAAACCAGAAGACCCCTCACACCCATAACAGCCTATAGTAGCTCAGACAGTAGCTCTCTGTATGACATTTCAGAAGCATTTTCAGCTCCTTGAGCCACAGGTGTTCAACCTGTATAATTAGGTGGGACCAGGTTTGCCCTCTAAAATAGATGTTGCATTTTAGTGTTGCTGTCTGACTCATTTGAAAATCCATCTGTGTGCTTGCTTCAGAATGCTATTGGGGTATGCCCAGCCCTAGACCCCTCAACTGTTTGCCAAGGTCATAAAGTCCAGGTCAAGCATACAAAACTGCAGTATCATCAGAAGGCTAAATGGTGTGATTTCACAGCATGACAAAACAGAAGCAACAACATTTACACCTGCTTTTAACAGTCATAGAACAGACACACTGCTTCAACGATAACACCTTGAACAATGCTAAGAAATAAATGCTTCTTTAGTCCTACAGTACCTCAAGTTCACCTCAAGACTCTTCACTGACCTGCAAGATCAGTGTGCAAGTCTGAAGACTGCATGTAAGCACTGGAGGCATGCCAAGAGTTAAAAGTCATGGAAATAACTGGAAAAGGATGTACCCAGAGGCTGCAAGTTTGTGTCTCAGGGACTTGGCTTTAAAATCAAAGCTACTTGGTGAGTTTTCTGATCTCACTTCTTACAGAGTGGTTGTCCACCAGAGGGACATAGAAATATCTCTGTAGAAACATGGAAATATAGAAGCTGTAAGCAGAAAAGGACCTCTTGACCCAACTAGTTTGTCCTAAAGTCTCTACCTACGGTGCTGCTGTAGACCCTAATTGATCTCCGGCCTTAACCCCCCTCAGCCCTATTACTAAGGTCCCCCATGTCTATCCCATGCATGTTTGAAACCGGTTACCATTTCGTTACCACCACCTCTGCTGGTAGGCTGTTCCAGGCATCCACCACCCTTTCCATGAAGAAATATTTCCTCACATCCCCTCTAAGTTAACTCCCTAAACCCTTGAAAATCCAGTCCACATGGTATCCACCCAAGGCTCCTCCACCTATTGGCCCCTGCGATTACTGCTCCCTTGGCTCACCCACTAAATTTCTCCTTTTCCTCTAGCATGGTACCACAGGCCTGGAACATTGTCAAAGTGCTGCCTCTCCATAAAGGTGGTGATCCTTCTATCCCAGGAAATTTCAGATCAATCTCCCTCCTCCCTACCCTTGCCAAATTGCAGGAAGCTCTAGTACGCACAAGACTGTCTGATTTCTTGTCCTCCACTGGTAGTCTTTCCCCACTTCCAATCTGGGTCTAGAAAACATCACTCAACCATATTGTCCTTGCTTTGGGTCACAAATCATATTTTAACTGCAATGGACCAGAGTCACATTGCTGCCATAATTTGCGTGGACCTGGCCAAAGCTTTCAGCTCAGTCTCCCATCCCCTCCTGCTAAATAATCTTTACTCCACAGGATTGCCCCACCCCCCAGTCAGTTGGTTCACCTCCTACCTTTTCAATAGACAGCAATCAGTGCAGATGGGTAAGCCCTTTTCGCCTCCCCTCCCAATCTGTGTTGGGGTCCCTCAAGGGTCCATCTTGGGTCCCACCCTTTTTTCAGTGTTTATTAATGATCTCCCTTCAATGTGCACCAACTTCCTCATCCATATGTACACAGTTGACTCCATCTTATTCAGGCCCCTCCCCAGCCACCATTCATGTCACACTTCATGTCACTTAAATCAAATGCTATGATGCTTTCGGGCTAACCACCTAAGTGTCAACACAAAATAGACTGTTGCTATGCTTTTTGGCACCTCTCAAAAGCTAGCCAGAACCCTGTCTCCTTCAGCATTTACCACCTTGGATAACACACCGCTTGATTATGTGTCCAAATTCAAGTGCCTCATGGACTGATTGGATAACCATCTAGTCTTCGCTGTCCACATCACCTTCATTTTCTCCAAACTCTGTCCAAAACTAGGATTACTATACCAAAACAAGGATTGCCTCTCCCTTCCTATACACCGTGAATTAATCTCTAAAATGATCGCACCGATATTCGATTATGCAGATGTAGTCTACAGAACTGCTTCAGCTTCCTCACTCCCCAAACTCGACACGTTCTTAAATGCATTCTGTAGATTTGCCACCAATGCCCCCCCACCCCTGCACCCACTGTTGTAATCCTTACTCCTTTCTGTCTTTCCTCCTGCTTTCCCTCAGGTGCTCTACCCACTCCCTAACTTTCATAACAACTTTCTGGTTTGGTCTACTCCCCCCTCCCCACCTCTCCTCCATGCTGTCACCAGCTGCCCCCTCCTCCTATGACTTATGTTCCAGAGACTCTCACTCCTTCTCCCTTCCCCATCCCCACACCTCCACCAGTCAATCTGCCTTCTCCTACAGACTCCCCTCCCTTTGGAACATTCTATCTATTCATCTCTGTAACTCTTCCACTTCACCTCCTTCAAGAAATACATCTGCCTCCTTCATATCCCCTCTTGCTCCTGCCCTCTTTACTCCTCTCTCTTATCTCTTCCTCCCCCTTGCTGCTCCCAACCTTCGGTCCATACTGCTTTGTCATAAGACTTGCCCTAATTTACTTGTGGGCCTATTTCCAGCCAATGCAGCTAACCCCTCTTCTCTACCCCACTATTACTGGCCCAAGTCCAGTTTCAAGCCTTTTACCATGGATGCCCCATGAAATCATTATTTTAAATTGCTCTGTCTGCCTTCATATTAACATATATGCTTAGTCTTATTGTATTGTATGTTTTCCTAGCTTTGCTTATTATTTCAATCTCATAGTATGCTTTATAATCACCAAGTCCTGCTCATTAGTCCTGTTTTGCTTGCACCCCTGGGTCGCACCTGGAAATGAGCCTCGACTCAGGTGCCTATCCTGGTTACCAAGATTGTAAATAAATAAATAAATAAAAGTCTCCCCTCTTCCATCTTCATATCATGCGCCCTCATCCTTGAGCATCTCTTTCTGTGCAATATGCCACCCTCCTGTACCTTATAATACTCTTGAGGTGTTTGAATGTTTCTATAATGTCTCCCATTTCTCTCCTTCCATCCAGTGAGTACATATTTAATTTCTTGAGTCTTTCCTAGTAGGGCTTCTGACACAGGCCATGCACCATTTTGGTTGCCCTTCTTCGTACTTCCTCCGCCCAGCCTATGTCCCTCCTGAGATAGGGCCTCCAGAACTGGACACAGTACTCCAGGTGTGGCCCTATCATTGATCTATATAGGGGTAACACTACCTCCCTTTTTCTGCTGGTAATACCCCTCCCTGTGCACCTCAGCATCCTACTGGCCTTTCCTACTGCCTTATCACACTGCTTTGCTACCTTCAGGTTATCAGATATGATGAAGCCCAGATTCCTTTCCTGTTTTGTTGTTGTTAACACCTCCCCTGAAATGATACATTGCCCTTGGGTTTCTGTGCCTCATGCATAATTTTAAATTTTTTGGTGCTGAAGCCCAGTTGCCAAACCCTTGACCAGTCTTCCAGTTTTTTTAGATCTTCCTTCATTTTCTCCACCCCTCCCCCTTGGTGTGTCCACTTTGTTGCAGAGGTTTGTGTCATCCGCGAACAAGCATACCTTTCCTTCCGTCTTCTCTGTGATGTTGCTAATAAAGACATTGACAAGGACTGATCCCAGTACTGACCCCTGTGGCACCCCGCTAGTTACCCTACCTTTCTCCAAGTGAACTCCATTTACCACCACCCTCAGAGTTCTGTTATGCAGCCCAACTTTGTAAACATTTTACTATCTTTGGACCCACTTCCATGCTGCCTGGTTTGTTTAGCAGACTTCTGTGTGGAATGGTGTTGAAGGGCTTACTGAAATCCAGGTAGGCCATATCCACTGCTCCTTCCTGATTCACCTCCCTGGCAACCCAGTCCAAACACTCTATCAGATTTTTTTTGGCAAGATCTACCCTCTGTGAACCCATACTGCCTCAGATCCAGCAATCCACTGGTGTTAAGGTAGTCCCCAATCATTTATTTAAGCAGAGTTTCCATAACCTTGCCCACCACTGAAGTCAGCCTTACAGGTCGGTAGTTTCCTGCCTCCTCCCTGTTCCCACTTTTGCATAGTGGGACCACATCAACCCTCCTCCAGTCCCCTGGAACTTCCCCCATATCTGGTGACAGACAGAGCAAGGCCATCAGAGCCACAGACAGTTCCTCCTTTAGTTTCTGCAGTATCCTAGGGTGAACCCCATCCAGCCCCTTAGCCTTGTCTACTTTCAGTTTTGCTAGTTTTCTGAGAACTTCCTCCTCTGTAAAAGGGCTAGCGTCGACCTCCCTTCCCTTAATGCACTTCTCCACTATCTGTGGCCCATCACCTACCCCTTCCTTTGTGATACTGAACAAAACTACTTATTCAGTATGTCAGCTTTTATCTGGTCCTCTCCCACATCCCTCCTCCCATTTTAGTTTTTTTTTACTATCCCTGCCTGGCTTTTCTTCTTTTTGCTTATGTTCCTGAAGAAAGTTTTATCCCCAATTTGCTGATTTGGCAATGTTTTTCTCCGTTTGTGCTTTAGCAGTTCCAACTGCCTTCTCTGCCTCCCTTTGTTTCTCCTGATGACTCTCCCTATCCTCTTCCTTCTGTGTTGTCTTGTACCTTTTGAATGCCTACTTCTTTCCCTTTACTTTCTCTGCTACTTCCTTGGAGATCCATGGTGGTCTCTTCCTTCTCTTGATCTTAGTAACCTGCTTGACACAGAGGTTTGTTGCCTTCTCAACGGCCTGCTTTATGTTTGCCCACTTTTCCTCTACCCCACGCTTATTCCCTATCCCTGCTGGGGCTTCCTTGAGGCACTCTTCCATTTTCTTGAAATCAACCCTCCTGAAGTATAGGACCCTTGTTTTAGTGTGGCTTGGTTCTGGCCCTGTCCTTATGCTGAACTACACCATACAATGATCACTGTTCCCCAAGTGGCTTCCCACTGTGACATTAGTGGCACTGTCCATGTTTGACAGTACCAGTTTCAGTAATGCCCCCTCATGAGTAGGTTCTTTAACTAGTTGCCTGACAAATGCCTCCTGCAGGGAGTCTAGGATTTCCCTACTTCTACCTGCTGCAGAAGCAGGTAGACTCCAATCCACATCTGGTAGATTGAAGATCCCCTCTAGCAGTACCTCACCCTTGTTAGCCACCGCTTGTATTTCACCTATCATATCCTTATCTCCTTCCTCTCCCTGTGCTGAAGGTCTGTAGATTACCCCATCCTAATAGCTGCCTCCCCTCCCTGTCTCCAGGGTGACCCACAGTACCTCTGCTTTACTCTGTCTCCCTTGTATTTCTGTGGCCTTTATGTTCTCTGTCATGTAAAAAGCCACCCTCCTCCCTTTTTTCCTACTCTTTCCCTCCTTAATAACACATACTCTGGTATGGCTACTTCCCAGTCCTGGTTATCACTGCACCAGGTCTCTGTAATTGCTACTATGTCCAGGTCTCCTGCTGCCATGGTAGCCTCTAGGTCTAACATCTTGCTGCCCAGACTTCAAGCATTTGCACACTTGTTTCTCCCTGATGCTTGCCCCACTTTTGAGATCCTGCTGTACGTGGACAACATGGTCATTTTCTCTCGTAACACCAACCAAGTAGCTCTCACTAGGGAGTTGCAGTACAACTTTGACCTCCTACAGAACTGGTTCAAAGATAGCATGCTTATTCTTAACAGCAAAAAAAACAAGGCAATGCTCTTTGCCAAGCTCCAAAAGAGGCAAACTACAGCATCCCTTCAATCACCTGTTACCCCAACACCACCTGGAACAGGTGTTATAATTTCAGTATCTTGGAATCACAATAAACAAGTCCCTTTCATTCGATGAGCAGATCCGCAATATCACCACTGCAGTCAACAGGAGACTCAGGGCCCTTTATAGATTCAGATTCTGCCTCACACCCAAGGCCAGGCACCTGGCAGTTCCAGATACAGTACTACCCATCTTCGACTATGGAAACGTGGTTTATGGCACAGCCACTGATTCGAGCCTACTCAGAGTCCACACAACCCTCCATAAAGCCTGTAGGTTTGTTCTAGGTGCAGACCAACTAACACATGTGAGACATATACATTAGAACAAAATGACTTCCTCTCATGGATCTTATCAAGCTCCATTCCTGCCTTCTAGGGGAGTAAGCCCTCCTGAGATTAGCACCCTCTCCCTTCAAGCCTTATTCTCCCCTGCACCTACAGCACATGCTACTAGGAGTGTCACTAAACAAACACTAGCAGTCCCATTTGCCAGAACCACCCTGGGGAGATGAGCCTTTTCGGTCAGGGCTCCCGCCTGTTTAAATGAGCTCCCACCCTCCACCACAAGACTCATTCACCTCGGTCCCTTTAAATCCAAGTTTCTGAATGCTATCTCCCCTCTGGAATGCTGATACTGTCACACTAGACTCTGCAAGTACTAGCCTCCAGTACACCAGGGCAATGCCCCCCTGTTTACCATTTACTGATCTACTGTGCCTTAAAATTCACTACCCCCAAGTGCCCTGATATGATACCTGAACTTTCACTGCTCCCAACACTTCCCCTGGCTGTGCCCTCTGTTGCCTCACCTATACCCCCCTTCCCACCCCACCAATGCACTAGCATCGTGCCGTGTTCCTTCTCCTCTCCCTCAAGAACTGTCCCTTACCTGACTTTCTCCCTTGACCCTTAAACCTGAAACCTACTCTCCCATTGGCTGTATTCTAAAGGAGACCATGCATTTATTTGTTAGGATTTTTACTCACTTGTCTTAACTGCCTCCTCTGATCACTCATGCTTATTATATTTATTTATTTATTGAACAGTATCAGAATTACAATCCTTTGACCCAGAGACTCATTTACAAAGGTTCCACATCACAGTGAACAATACAATTACAGACAACATGATAAGATTAGCAGTGTCAGTGGCTCAGTAGGTAGCACACTCGCCTCTGAGGCCGGGAGATCAGAGGGCTGTGGGTTCAGTTCCCACATCTGGCACTTGGGTTAATATCCCAGTACTGACACTGTAATGCAGCATGAGAGGGGTGCTGCATTTCTGAGGTGCCGTCTTTCGGATGAGAAGTTAAATCGATGTCCCATCTGCCTGGATTGGTGGTAGTTCAGGTGGATGTTAAAGATCCCATGGCACTTATCGAAAAGAGTAGGGGAATTTCCCCGGTGTCCTTTCCAAATTTCCCTCATTCACTGAAAATACCACCAACAGCTTAATCTGGTTCAAGGTCAGTTGGCATTCATCTGTATCCCCCTCCCCCGGGTCGTGCCTGAAAATAGGCAGGATTTGTCTAGTGCACTTACCCGGTCAACAAAAGCTAAATAATAATAAATAAGAATACATACATTAAAACAGTAATACAATATTAGACAAGTAAGCATTGACAAATGTTGCAAGTAGGGCAGTGTTGTCTCATCAATGAGAGCTATGCAATTAAAAAGGACGGCAGGACAGGGGTCCTTTGTCAAGGGTAAGTGTGAAGGAGGAAGGGTAACCAGGGCAGTTGCAGGTATGAGAGGAAAGTAGATGGTCTCGAAGGAGAGACTTGAAATGGCCAAGTTTGGGTTCAAGGGTGACATGACTGGGAAGGGAGTTGAACCAGGAGGGGGCTCTATAGTAAAAGGAGCGCTGGCCCAGGGCACTCCTGAGATGTGGAACTCACAGATTAGATTTAGATAAGCTGTGCATGGTGATAGTTTTGAGTGCATGCTTGATAAATTGAGAGAGCCCTGGAGGGCCATGTTGCTGATGCTTTTCTTGGCAAGTAGACATGTTTGGTACATTAGTCATTCTTCAAGGTTTAGGCAGGGGACCATGTTGTAAAGAGTGCAGGTGTGAGTTAGTCTAGGACAACCTGTGGCAAGCCGACATGCCTTATTTAAGGAGACTTTGATTCTTTGCAGGGCCGTGCTGTCAGCAGCTCCATAGACCACGATCACATAGTCTATGAGGGACAGGATCAATGATGATATAGCTAGGTGGAGGGCTTCCGAGGGGAGGTAACTCCTATGGTGATTGAGCATGCCAATTCATGAGTTGACTGCCGTACTGAGTTGGTGAATGTCGGTCATGCAAGGTGAGGGCAGGGTCGAGGGTAATACCCAGATACTTAAATACATTCACTTGCTAAGGGGTTGGAGACAGTTGGTTTGGATACAGAGAGAGAGAGAGGCATCTTTGTGCTTGCTCTGGTGGTGGGTAAACAGCATGACCTTTTTTTTTTTTCAGATTTAAGATGAGTTTGTGGTCAATGAACCAGGTTTCAGCTGCTGAGAAGGCGTTCTGGAGTGACCCTTGAAGGGAGAAGGGGTCGAAGTGGGAGGAGTAGAGCACCACATCATCGGCATATAAGAGGATTTTCTCAGGGGAGGACTTGGGAAGGGAGTTGAGAAATAGACTAAATAGAATAGGTCCCAAAATTGAGTCCTGAGGAATGCCTGAAGGACTGGGAGAGGGTTCGAGAGGGTGTTACCTATTCTGACCCATTGCGTTCGGTTGGATAGGTAATCCTTGAACCAGTAACATCCTTTGAGAGGCCCAGGTGGAAAAGGAAAATTAGCAGGAGGGTGTGATTGACAGTGTGAAAAGCTTTTGACAAGCCAAGGAAGACAGAACCAGCCAGTCAACCGTTATCTAGTGCATCGTGTATGTAGCTAGTAAGCTCCAGGAGGGCAGTGGAGGTGCTATGTCCCTGACGGAAGCCAAGCTGCTCTTTGGCAAGGAGGTCATATTTAACAAGGGAGTCCATGAGCTGGTCCGAAACTACTCTCTCAAGGGCCTTTGAGAGGAGAGGGAGAATAGATATTGGCTGATAGCTCCCAGGGGATGAGCAGTCACTGCTCTTGTGGATGGAGGTAATGAATGCGGTTTTCCAGACAGAGAGGAATTTACTAAGGCAAAGAGAGCGGTTGAATAGGCAGGTAAAGGGGGGAAGGACCATGTCCAGTACTAGGCATAGCAGTTTGAGGTCCAGGGTGTCATTACAGTGACAGGAGCCACTTATAGCTTTGAGAAGGTATGGCCTGGCTTCAACAGGTGTGAGGGTTTTGAAGCAAAAAGGGGGGGGATGGTGCTGGAGGGCTGGGGGCTCAGCAAGATCAAAGAAGGTGGGTGGCAGGACAGTGATAAAGTCCAAGAAGGATGAGTTGAGACCATCTGCAATGAATTTGGGGTCAGTGGTTAAGGAACCACTGATGATTAGCTGTGTCGGGGGGTAGAGGATTTATTGGTGATAACTTTCATGTTAGCCTAGAATTTGTGACCGGAGCCCCAAGTAGCCGTGAGGGAGGTTTTAAAGTAGTCAGATTTGGCTTTGTGTATAGCCCATGTGCATTTATTATGTGCAATATGGTAACATTGTCTATCAGCAGGCTTGCTGGAGTCAATGGCTTTTTGCCAAAGGTTATCTCTACACCACATCATGCTTAGTAGCGCCTGGGATAGCCAGGGGGTGTAAGGGCCCTTGTATGTACGTTTAGTGAAGGGGGCGTAAATATCACAGGCATGGTTAATTGAGCTAGTGAAATAGTTGAGGGCAGTGTCAATATCACAAGCATGGCTAATCAGTGACCAGTCCCATTGGGTAAGGAAATCTTTAAAGGGGCCCAACCTATCCAGCTTGAGGAGCCACAGAAGGACTGTTTTAGGAGCAGGTTTCATAGTTTTACAAGACCATATACATAGGACAGGGGAGTGGTCACAGAGGGCATTTGGGAGTACAGTGGTCTCCACAATTTTATGGGGGCGATTGGAGAGCACAAGATCCAGCAGTGTAGTGGTGCCCATGGTGGGATTTATGCGTGTGGGACAGGTGATGAGTTGTGTAAGGTCGAGGGTCTGCACCCCAGACTTCAGGTGGTGGGGAGAGCATGCCCTTGGAGGGATTCTTGGAGGCAGAGGGCACCCCCACCCCACACTTTCCAGTTCTGTAAGTTTGATACAGGGTGTAACCAGGGATAGAGATAGCAGAGTCAGGGGTGGATCTGGAGAGCCATTTCTCCACTAAGGAAGGTATGTCGGGCTGGTGCTGATCCATCCATGTCAGGAGGCAATCACATTTTTTTGGTAGACTGCATATGTACATCAAGGCCATGCGTAGTCCGGGGAAGAGGAGCCAGGATTAGGGGACCCGGGGGGGAGGGAGCTGGGGTTAGGGTGGATATTACCAGACAAAAGGAGGAGTAATGAGATAGTATGCAGAAGCAGGTGACAAAGTTGGCTATTATGGCGGTGACCTGAGAGAAGGTGTGAGGTAGTTAGAGAAGGGTACTGACAGGAATTGGCAACAGCTGGATGTGGAATGGAGAGGTAAAATGAGTCCAGGGCGTGCGGGAGATTGTGTGAGGGAGGGTGGGGGTATTGGTGGAGGGTGGGGGGGAGGGAGGAGGCCAGTGTGATGGTGGGGTACAGGTGTTGGGGAAGTGGCAAGTGCCCCAGCTGGAGAGGGACTGCAGGTGGGATAAGAGGAAGGCACATTGCAAGAAGGAGGAGGGTGAGAGGAGTGTAAGTAGCTGTGCACAGTAGTGGGGCCAGGAGCAGTGGTCTAAGAGATAGTGAAGACAGAAAGGGCATAAAAGTACATCCACTAGTGGGGCTGCTACAATAGCGCATTGGTAGCATGACAAGCTTTGATGCAGAAGGTACAGAGTTCAAGACTTGGGGGGGTGCCAAGAGGGTAGCCAGGAGGGGAAAAGTAGAGGTGTAGAGGGGTAGGCAGGGAGAGAAAATGCAGTAGCAGGAGAGTAAAAACAAAGGGAAGAAGTGGTATGAGGCTGTGTGAAACACTGCCTCCTAGTGGTGAGAAAGGGGAAAAAAGAGGCAAAGGAAAGTAAGGGATGGAGAGAGAGGACAGGGTGCTGCTGCCACCGAGTGGTGAGGCGTGATAAGCTGCTAAGGAAAGTATAAACACTTAACCTACAGATCACGTGACAGGTAGTCCACTATAAATTAGAAGAATGGATCCATTCACATATCTGTATTGTGTAGTACGGGCTGCACGCCCATTGGCTCATGCTGTGGACCAATGGTCATACAGCCCTACCGGATGGAGTCAGTCAGCGGGCGGTGGGGCAGCATGCAGGTGGGGAGCTGCCGCCTGCCGCTGACTGAGGAGGAGTGGGATGGTGGGACTCAGTGGGTGGATGGGGAGGGGGGTACCGCTGGACCACCAGGGTTGGATCGGTTTGTCATAATACATTACTGAAGCCTGCGACTGGACTGCGAGCGGTCCACTGGACCACCAGGGATATGGGACGTTCATTTACATTCCCTATGCTCGCGATCAGGTAGTGGGGCACTTTGCCACTTGTGCAGGGGGCATCAGTCCCCGACAGCTGCAGCCTGGCAGGGCACCAGGCGCATGTCACCAGGGATCGGCACACCTGCATGCAAATGGGGCCATAATGACATGCAAATGGTCCCATTTGCACCATGCATACATTATGGTCCCATTTGCATGTGCACTTTTGAATATCATGGTAGTTGCACCTATCGCAACGGCACTTGCACTAGCGCATCCCCCTGCTCCACTCTGGCCACTTGCGCTGGTGCAGTGCCACTGTGCCATGCACACTGTGGGTGGCCAAGGAACGATATTCAACAACGCTGTGCCATGGTGCAGCTCTGTTGAATATCACCCTGCCAACGCCCCTACGCATCCAAGTTGCGCTGCACCCAGGCTTGCGCCACAGCCTGGTGCAGTCTGAATATCCTGCCCACAGTGCTTATATAAAGATTTCTTATTTTAAATAATATCAACACCCCATTATAAACCAATCATATAACAATGTAACATATTAATCTTAGGGTGTGGTGAATTTATGTCAAACAATAGGTATGACTGCATTTCTTACACAACATCAAAAGGTGTTTAATACATTTCTTACACAATCTCATAAGTGCTGACTACACTTATAGAAGGTTCTTTGTGTGCACACCTTCCTTAACAGGTGTCTACCATCCTAATAAGGGCACACCATCCTGATAAAGGTTTATTATAGGACATTTGATGTTGGATGTTGTGAAGTATAAAGTGTTATGAAATTGTCAAGGTTATTACAAGACAAATGGTTAGATATTATTATAGGTTACACTTAAGTAAAAGTTATACTTCGGTAAAATGTTACACTACATTTTCGCTCCAGATTTTCAACATTACCATTTTTTACACCTCTTCACGAACAGTACAGTTGTCATTTTTCACTTCATGTTGGAAATGTGTTTTTGTACATGTGGCGTTAATGGCACAGTCACTGTGCAAAATCACCTTTTGGCTAACAAACTGATAGTGTCATTGTTCATGCAGTGGGGTCACAAAAAGCCCATGTTGGAAACTTAGAGTAAAGATACCAAGACATGCCCAGGGCCTTAGGATTTCTGATCATAACGCCCTATCCTGTAGGGTCTGACAGGCATCTCCCTACCCTGTAAGGACTGACAGGCATCAGGGGTGTAACTTGGGATTGTCGGCAGTAATGCTCATACCATTCCACCCCCACCCCCAACCCCTACCCCTGCAGCCAATGACAGCCATCAAGGTGCACCTTGGACTCTTTGGCCCCAGAGTTCACACCATTCTCCTATACTGCACCCATTTCAGCGTATTTACCTATGGAATGAGGTGAGTGTAAAGCCCAGAAACCCGAAGGCAAACCTCAACACTTGCCAGTGTCTGCAGGGTGGGGTGAGGTGAAATGTCATGACCGTTATTGGTGATGACCCAAAGGCACACCCCAATGCCTGTCCATCTCTGCAGGGTGGAGGTGGAGTTGATGTCAGTTCAATACATCACTGTCATTCCTATACTGCATCTGTATAACTCCTGCACTTCCACTGCTAATGCCAGCAAGCAAACATTCGGCATTGACAAATGCTTGTTTATATATTATCGGCATAACAATCACACAATAATTTGAAGAACAGAAAAGAGAGAGTAATGAAAAAAGACAAGGTACTTAAAATATAAATTCAGACACATCTGGCCTTTGTCAGAGTCCACATCAGAAAGAAGGTGTCTATTCTGTGCATATTGACTCCTGGAGTCCATCTCTAGACTAGTTTTCTGATTTACCTGGAACAGGTACCTAGGAGAGAACACAAGCTCCTTTTCAGTATAGTATATGTCATACCATATAGGGGGTTCAGTTGTCTACCAGGTATGGTTCTAGTTCTATTTGGTCATTCAAACTCTTCTCACTTATACTTGGGCATAGCACATATACCCAGTAATTGTCCTTCCTATTTAGAAGCAATTCCTTGTCACCTCCTCTTGCACCTAAGCACCCTTGTTCCAAACCTGTAAATTTCAGGATGTGTTCATCTCTGTTACCTACAGCATGCATATAGGCAGCTAGGACATAATCAAGATTCATATTATTAATGGCTCTAACATGTTCTTCTATACATTCCTTTAATTTTCATTTTGTCCTGCCCACATAATATACCCCACATGGAGACATGGCTAGATATACCACATATTTTGTGTCACAGTTTATGAAATATTTCATTTGTATAGTACTCCCATCGTATGGATTCATTATTTCTTCTCATTCACTGATGTAGTCAAGATATTTGTACCTTCCACATTTGTTACTGACTTTTGGTAGCGGGGGTAACCAGCTATTGGATTGTCCCACTGGTTGGACACTATGGACCAAACTGGCCCTAAGATTCTTTGCCCTCTTGTGTGCCATCCTGGGTGGTGTGCTTGCTGTCTCCTTGAGTCTAGGGTCAGATCCCAACATGTGCCAGTTGTATATTATTTCCTTTAGTCTAGAGGGGCTGGCAATATAGCCTAGAGGTTAGAGTAACAAACTGCGAACGAGCTAGGTACATCCAGCAGACCACACCTGGGTTTGATTCTCACAACCTCCATTTGCATACTGTGTGAGTCACTTAACCACCCAGTGCTGCCATGTCGCCCCTGAAAACAGGCACTTGTGCCTAGTGGGCCTTACCTGGTTACCAAAGACTAAAATAAATAAAAATGTATTTTTGATGACCTGACACTATATGTACTAACAAAATTAATTCTGTTATGTACATCCATGTTCTGTGTGTCACTTTTTTCTGGAGAAGAGTTTCCTTGGCTACACTATTCACAGCCTCTATAGCCTTATTTATTGTGTTCTGGCCATATCCTCTCTCCAAAAATCTTTTCTCCTGACTTACCTTATCCTTTGTTCAAGTCTCTATTTTGGTACAGTTGTGTGTAATCCTCAGAAACTGGTTCTTGGGAATATTGTCCATGGTGTGGCGTAGGTGGCAGCTGCTAGCCAGGAGAATTGTATTTCTGTCAGTTGGTTTTCTATACAAACTAGTACTCATCCTTCCATTAGGTTCCTTTTGTATCTTCAAATCTAAGAATGAAACCTCCTATGTACTAACTGACTATACAGTAACTATAGAACAGGCAGATCAGGAGCTTAAAGGGCATAAAGGCAGTAAGTAAGTAGGGAGAAAAAAGAACAGACAGAGGGAAGAATAAGGATTCCAAACAACAGTGAAGGGGCCAGAAAAAAGGAATGATGGGAGTGGTGCAATGCAGTGGCTGTGGAGCAACAGTCTTCCGAGAAATGTTCTGGAGGATGCGGTGTTGTCCCATCTGCAGGCACCTCTCTGGGCTGAAGGAGGAGGTTGCTCATCTCCAGGCTGAGTTGGTCAGGATTTGTAGGATCTCCTCTCCAATCCAGGGACCACCAGGGCCACTGCTATTACCTCAGAGGTTGCCTAGAAAGAGGAGCAGTTAGACCACAGAGGGCTCAGGGAGGGTGAGGGTGGTGGAACAGAAGTGCCTCCCTTCAGTTGTACCTCTCCACAATTCATATGCCATTCTGGCAAAGTGTGGTTCCCCTATGGAGGTAGTTGCAATGGAGACCAAGGAGGATGCTGGGAACTTCCACAAAGAAGACCCACAGGAGGGTGGCATGGGACTCCACAGGGGAAGGAAACAACTCCTGGTGGGGGACTCCATTGTTAGGAAAGTAGAACTGGGGGAGGAAGGGGAGAGGGAGGTAAGGTGCCTGCTTGGTGCCATGGCTTGGAGGGACAGGGAGTGAATCCTCAGGATCTCTGGAGCAGCTTCACAGGGGAGGGAGCTGGATATCATTGTCCACCTAGGAACAAATGATCTGGCTATGAAAGGGATCGGAGCAGTGCAGGAAGAGTTTGTAGAGTTTGGGAAGAGCCTTAAACAAGTAGCATGCACGGTAACCTTCTTGGAGGTGCTGTCTGTCTATGGTGTAGGTAAGACTAGGGTGCTCCACACCATGGGATTCAATCAGTGGTTGCAAAACTGGTGCAGAGCTCAGGGATTTGGCTTCATTGGGGACTGGGGGTCCACCTGGAGTGATACAGGCCTATACTGGCATGATGGTCTGCATCTGTCCAGGAGGGGAAACAGGATCCTAGGTGATAGGTTTAAATGCTTCATTGGCAAGCATTTAAACTAGCCAAGGGGGGAAGCACTGGAAAGGAGCAGGGAAATCCTAGCCCCCCAAAAATGTCAGGGTAGTAAGTGAGGTAAACAGAAAGATAGAGATGTCGATAGGGAGAAGGGCAGGGGTAAATGGAGAAAGTGACAAAGGCAATAAGGACAGGGATGGGGCAAAAAGGAGTAAGGCCATCAGGAAATGGAGGGTAATGAGTACAAATGCCAGTATTCTGGGCAACAAGCTCCCTGAACTGGTGGCCTTGATGGAAGAGGGATGCCTGGATAATGTAGCAGTCACAGAAACATGGTACACAGAGAACCATGACTGAGATGTTAACATACCAGGGTACACAACCTACAGGAGAAACAGGGAGGAGAAAAGAGGGGGAGGAGTAGCTCTCTATGAAAGGGAAGCGATAAAAGCAACTGAACAAATGAGTAAACAGGGAGGAGAGGAGGCACTGTAGGTCACCTTAGAGACTGGAAATGGCTCCACAATCTGCACAGAGGTTGTATACAGACCCCCATGTTAGGGGGAGGGAATGGACAAGGATATGATAGAAGGCATTCTTAGGATGGCAGAGAAAGGGGGGATACTGTTGATGAGAGACCTAAATATGCCAGATGTTAACTGGAGCACATTTGCTGCAGCCACATCCAAGAGCAGGGCCATTCTCGATGCCCTACAGGTGGCATTCCTCAGACAGCTAGTTCTAGAACCCACTCATGAGGGAACAATCTTAGACCTCATACGTTCAAATGGGTACAGTGAGAGGATCTCAGATCTAGAAGTGGGTAGCCATCTGGGAACAAGTGACCAGCAGACAGTGTGGTTTATGATAAACTCAGCTACAGAGTCAAGCATACAAAAGTGAGGGTACTGGACTTCAGGAGGGCTGACTTTGGCAAGATGGGAGAGTGCTTTAGAAAAGCACTAGCAAACAGGCTAGAAGGAGGGGTGGAACAACAATGGGGAAACATCAAATCTGCCATCACAGAGGCAACAAGCCTTTGTGTGAAGCAAATAAACAAAACAAAATGAAAGAAAAAGCCACTATGGCTCTCAAAAGAGGTGGTGGGGAAGGTCAGGGAGAAAAATATAGCATTCAGGAAGTACAAGGAAACAGAAGGAGCAGGACAGAAAGCTGTACCAGTTAAGGCAGAAGGAAGCAGGGAAGGAAGTCAGAATACCAAAGGCCCAAACTGAGGAAAAGATAGCCAACTCAGTTAAGAAGGGGGATAAAACCTTTTATAGGTATATCAGGGAGCGAGAAAGACAAAGGGAGGGATAGTGAGGCTGAATAGAATGGACGGTGGGTGGGCAGAGAGGGACAATGAAAAGCAAGGATACTGAACAAATATTTCTGCTCAGTATTCACAAAAGATTAGAGAGGAGGTGCTAATCCAAGTAACAGAAGCACTCTGGATAGGGGGCCAATCCCAGTCCTTTCACAGAAGAAAGGGTTCTGAAAGAACTCCCAAACTGAAGGTGGACAAAGCAATGGGGCCAGATGGAATTCACCCCAGAATTCTAAAATAATTAAGGGGAGAACTAGTGAAACCACTGACTACCCTTTTAAACAAATCATGGGAGGATGGTGTGGTACCTGAGGACTGGTGGAAGGTGGATATGAATCCCCTTCACAAAAGTGGGAGCAAGACAGAGGCAGGAAACTACTGACCTGTCAGTTTGACCTCTGTGGTAGGGAAAGTGATGGAATCACTTCTGAAGGAAAGAATTGTTGAGTACCTAGAGGCCAGTGGGACATAGGACCCAAGGCAGCATGGGTTCACAGCACGAAGGTCATGTCAGATGAATCTAATTGATTTCTTTGACTGGGTGACCAAAGTAGTAGACCAGGAAGGGGCTGTGGACATGGCCTACCTAGACTTTAGACAAGGCATTTGACACAGTCTCACACAAAAGATTAATAGTCAAATTACCAGCCTAGGAGTGGGTCCCAGTGTGGTAGGCTGGGTAAAACATTGGCTGGACAACAGGACACAGAAGGTAATTGTAAAGGGTCCACTCTGAAGAAAGAGAGGTTACTAGTGGGGTACGGCAGGGTTCAGTACTGAGTCCAGTCCTTTTTAATGTCTTTATAAGTGACATTGCAGAAGGACTGGAAGGAAAAGTATGTCTCTTTGCAGATGACACAAAGATCTGCAACAGGGTTGATACACAGGGAGGCGTGGAAAGGATGAGAAGGGATTTGGCAAGGTTGGAGGAATGGTCAGAAGTATGGCCGCTTGGATTCAATGCAAAGAAGTGCAAAATAATGCACCTGGGAAACAAAAACCCAGGGGAAAAGTACACAATGGGGGAGAGGTAATAACAACAACAAAAATGGAAAGGGACCTGGGGTAATCATATCAGATGACATTAAGGTTAGCAAGCAATGTGAGAAGGCAGTAGGGAGGGCTGGGGGGATACTGGGATGTATAGGGAGAGGCATCACCAGCAGAAAACAGGAAGTTGTTATTCCTCTGTACAGACAGTTGGTGAGACTCCATCTGGAGTACTGCATCCTATTCTGGAGACCCCATCTCCGCAAGAACATAGACAGGAAAGAGGCAGTCCAGAGGAGGGCAACTAAAATGGTGCAGGTTCTGCAAGAGAAGCCATATAAGGAGAGACTAAAGGAGCTTAATATATATACCGTTGAGGAAAGGAGGGAGAGGGGGACATGATAGGAACTGTTAAGTACCTCAGTGGAATCAACAAAGTCCAAGAGAGTAGCATCTTTCAGAAAAAGAGATGTGCAAGAACAAGGGGACACAATTTGAAGATAGAGGGGGAGCGTTTCAAGGACAATGTGAGGAAATATTTTTTCACAGACAGGGTGGTGGATGCATGGAACAGCCTTCCTGAGGAGGTTGTGGGGTCTAAAACTGTGAGAGAATTCAAGAATACATGGGACAGACATAAGGCAATTTTTGTGGAGAGTAGGAAGAAATAGGCTGTTGGTTAACTAGGATCTGCAGCGTATCCTGTAGGTAGGGAAATGGGCAGACTAGATGGGCCAAGCGGTCCTTATCTGCTGTCAAAGTCTATGTTTCTACAGGTGAATTTGAGGTTTTCATTGCCCTTGTGTAAATATTTTATAAATTGTTCCAATTCTGCCATGTTTCCATACCACACCATGGACATATCGTCAATATAACGCTTCCACATTTCCACGTTATATCTGAAGGGGTTTACACTTTCATTGAAACATAGAAACATAAAACTAATGGCAGATAAGGACCACAAGGCCCATCCAGTCTGCCCATTTTTTCTACCTTATGAATGTGCCATAGGCCTTTACTCTGTCAATGGCCTATCTATTCATACTCATCTGTATTGCTCCCTTATGTCTATCCCACGCCTTTTTGAAGCCCTGCACTGTATTCATATCCACCGCTTCCCTAGGTAGGCCATTCCATGCATCCACGACCCTTTATGTGAAAAAGAACTTCCTCACATTACCCTTTAATCGGCCTACCTCTAATCTCATGCTGTGTCCTCTTGTCCTGCTATTTTTCCTATATTATAACATGTTAGACTCTTTCACCTTGTTAATGCCCATAGGATGTTTGAATGTTTCGATCATATCACCTCTCTCCCTCCTTTGCTCTAGGGTTTACATACTGAGCTCCATTAATCTGTCCTCATATGTTTTCTGATGCAGTCCCTGCACCATTTTGGTTGCCCTTCTCTAGACTGCCTCCATGTTGTTAATGTCCTTCTGCAGGTGCAGCCTCCAGTACTGCATGCAGTACTCCAAATGGGGCCTAACCAGTGTCTTGTAAAGAGGGATTATTACCTCCCTTTTGCAACTTGTGTTACCCCTGCTAATACAACTCTACATCCCTCTAGCCTTACCTACTGCTTTAGCGATACACCCCAACATTCCTCTAGTCTTACCTTCTGCTTTATTGGTTTGCTTGGATGATTTCAGGCCATCTGTGATGATGACACCCAAGTCTCTTTCTTCCCTTGTGATTACCAGCAACTCCCCTCCGAACCTGTAGGTAGCTTCAGGGTTTCGCTTCCCTATGTGCATGATCTTGCACTTCTTTGCATTAAACCCCAGTTGCCACTTTCTGACCATTTTTCATCCTAGTTATAGGCTTCTTCCCAGTATCCTAAGTATAAGTTGGCGTAACTGGGGGCAAAGCTTGCCCCCATCATCGTGCATTTTTCTTGGAGAAAAAACTTCCCCATAAAGGCAAAGTAATTCCCTTCTAGGACTATTCTGGCCATCTCTATGAGCAGGTCAGTGCAAGGTTTTGCCTCTGCTTCTCTTTTACTGAGGAAATATCTGATGATTTTAAGTCCCCCTGGATGGGGTATATTCATGTAGAGGGACTCCACGTCAAGAGTAACTAACATGGAGTCCCTCTCCACTTCTACACCATCCAGAAAGTGCACCATTTCCCCTGAGTCAAGCTCAAAAGATGGCAGTTTGCGTTGTAAATGGTCGTCAACCATCCTGGCAAGTGGTTCAGTGACGGTCCCCACACCAGAGATAATAGGTCTACCAGTGGACATTCTAAGGACTTGCATATTTTTGGTAGGGTATAGAATTGCGCTCTGAGGGGTGATTTAGTTATTAAAAAAACCTTTTTATTTCTCTGTAATAAGTCCCGTACCACGTGCCCAGTCTATAAAGCTATATATTTGTTTTTTAAGGAAGGGTATGGGATCAGTGGCTACGGGTCTGTAATATTCTATGTTATTCAGTTGCCTTTCAATCTCTTTTATATAATCCTCTGTGTCCATGACCACCACACTCCCTCCTTTATCTGCTGGCTTTATGATAATTTGAGAATTATGCCTCAGACTCTCTAGAGCTTGTCTCTCTTCCCTTGTGATATTACAAAATCTTGGTGCAAAGTCCTCCTGTCTAACCTTCTCTAGCTCTGTCTCACAGAGTCTCTTAAACACTGCTACAGCTGGTGGTAGTGGTGGGCAAAATGTACTTTGCTTTTTTCTTTCTAGTTTTAGAAACATAGAAACATAGAAATTGATGGCAGATAAGGACCGCAAGGTCTATCCAGTCTGCCCATTTTTTCTACCTTATGAATGTGCCATAGACCTTTACTCTGTCTCTGGCCTCTCTATTCATATTCATCTGTATTGCTCCCTTATGCATATCCCATGCCTGTTTAAAGCCCTACATTGTATTCATATCCACCACTTCCTGAGGTAGGCTTTTCCATGCATCCAACACCCTTTATGTGAAAAAGAACTTCCTCACATTATCCCTTAATCAACCTCCCTCTAATCTCATGCTGTGGCCTCTTGTCCTGCTATTTTTCTTATATTGAAACATGTTAGACTCTTTCACCTTCTTAATGCCCTTAAGACGTTTGTATGTTTCGATCATATTACCTCTCTCCTTCCTTTGCACTAGGATATACATATTGGTTTTGTTAAACTAGATGTATTCCCATTATCTGCAGTGCTATCTGTAGTAGTCAGACCATCAATTACCTCCTGTGTTTGGACCACTTCCCACATTTGCCCTTTTGAGACATCACACGTGCTGATTAACTCATTAGTATGCCCCATATTTTTTGCAATTACGTTATTGGCATTTGAAAAAAAGCACCTTAAACTCAACACTCTACACAGCGTATGAATGTTCGCAGTAGTCTGAAAAAGTCAAAGTCTGTAGTGGGGACAAATGACAACCCTTTGTTTAATATATGTCTCTCACTTTCTGTTAGTTCATAATTTGATAGGTTTATGACATTGTCCCCCCTTACCTGGCCTTCCTCTCCTACTAGTATTTCCTCTGGTACCTCCGTTTGGAGACTCAGCCGCTGTGTCCTCCTTGTCCTCCTCTGGCCCCTTCTTGTGCATTTATATTTGGCTGGTATCTCATTTTACATTTGCCCCTCCCTTATGGGTTGTCCTTCACTTGGTCTTGATCTTACTCTAAAAAAACCTCTGACTGTTCAGAATCACTGGTACTACTGGATGTACTTGTATCAGAGGCACTACTTGTCCCAGTGGTCATAGGCCTGGTCACATTCAGAGTTTGTGCTTGCTGTGTGGTAGATGCAGTTTTTAAAATGGAACGAGTGTTAAATCGAACCAGCTGCCTTTTATCACTCCCTTTATCCTTAGGTCAACTAAATGCAGACACCTGGTTTATGTCTGCCTAAGCCACACACCCCAATTTACAGCTCTCCTCCTCACCCAGCTAACTGCAAAAATGGTAACAGGTCCCTTCCCCCAACTCAGACTTGCACACTATTTCTTGTGTGGTTTTTTTTACCCTATTTGAAGGTTACAATTTACCTTGCAGACCCTACACTTCTAATAAAGTATCTGTCTGCTTCCCCCTTGTCAGAGGTGTCCTAGCAGAAAGGTTCTAGCTGCCTTAGTCAGCTTCCTCCTTGGCCTTGCTCTGAGAGTAAGATTGCTCCCTGTAATGATTTACTTATTTATTTCATTTTGATAACCGGGTAAGCCCACTGGAACCAAGGGTCCCTTTTTCAGGGGCGACCTGGAATTAATTACATACAAGCAGTACAGTATCCAGACAACAGGTACAGAAGGAGGAATACAAGGTAGGAGGAGTACATCACAGTGCCAGACAATGGCTAAGTTAATTATGTTAAGTACATTAAGTACAATACATGTAGCAGTGTCGCACTAGAATAGGAAAACATAGTATAATCCAATACAAATTATGCTTTATTAATCTAACAAAGTGTTGTTAAAGCGGACATGAAACGTCGCTTACCACGGACACTAAGGCACGACTGCATCAACATTATTTACCTAATTAGCACCTTCTTCTGTTGGTCTGCTTTCTGTTGTTAGCCTAAATTAGGTGTAAATTGCCTCTGTATAAAGGTGCAACAGTTGCTCACCCGCTGTTACTCGTCATTACACCTCATAATATGTCTGAATCTGTGTTGTCTTGTTCTTGAAAACAACTCCAATTGCTTCTTCACATCATCCTGGCACCCCACTGGCAAAGAAAATTGACTGGCTATGGCAGATTGACACACTGCCCAAGTTTAGTGTCTGTGAGACAGCTCAGAGGCTTGACATCCCAAAGTCGACTGTTTCCAACTTAATTCATCAGCGGGATAGTCTTCTTGAACAGTGGCACACAAACCAAAACCCAGACCACAAACGTAAATGGGATGGTAAGGATCAGGAGATTGAGGAGGCACTGCTGATCTGGTTCATTGATGTTCGTTCTCAAGATGCCATGGTTAGTGGCCCGCTCTTGCTGCAAAAGGTCAAGCAACTAGCCATGGCTCTCAGGAAGGATGATTTCTTTTTTTATCATGTTAGATTTTTCTGCACCCCCCGGACGGCCCCCATCCAACTCACTCCCCCAGCCCTGTCAGCCGGAATTAACAGGGCTTACCTTACACCCAGTTGGGGTGTGGCGTCTGTGGGGAGTTGGTTATTATCCTGCCACTCGCATTTTTCATCCACCATTTTTGCCTGAGGGACCCAGGAGAATGACACACGTGCATGGAGGCACGCATGCGCCTTCAGCCCCGGTAACGACCCCCTTCCGCCCACCGCATTGGCCTAGTGCCAGAAACCCTATGGCCTGTGCTACCTCCTGACCTCCACCAGGGGGCAGCCATTAGCCGAGGTAAGCTGCTCCCCCAACCCCGTTGAGGAGAGCTGCCATCCAGCTCTGACCTCCTCCCCGTGCCAACCTCCAGCAACCCGGGCTCATTCCCGAACCCAGGTCTCCTGTGTGCCACGAGGTGTGGCATCCAGCGCCTCAGCCCTCTGCACCACCGGGCTGACAGGAAGGATGATTTCAATCCAACTGAGGGCTGGCTTCATTGCTGTAAAAGCCACAACATCTGTTTCTGCCATGCTCATGGTGAGAAACAAAACGTGGATGAGGATGGAGCCAGCGCTTGGGTGCGGGATGTTCTGCCAGATTTGCTGGCAGGTTACGGACCATCAGAAATCTACAATGCCAATGAGACAGGCCTATTTTTAAGGTGTGTGGGGCAAGGGACCATGAGTTTCAAGGACTCAGCTCCATTGGGACAGAAGAAGGCAAAAGAGAGTCTCCATTATGGCTTGTTGCAACATGTCTGGCACTGACAAATGTAAACTTCTGGTTGTTGGCAAATCTGCTCAGCCTTGATGTTTTAGGGGTGTTGCACACTTGCCATGTCTGTACAGAAATAACCAGACGACCTGGATGACAGGGAAAATATTTACAGAGTGGGTGCGTGGGTGGGATCATAGCCTGAGAGGGAGGAAGATTGCTTTAGTCTTGGACAATTTTTCAGGACATCCGAATGTCAGAGGCCTCCGAAATATAAAGCTGATCTTCCTACCCCCAAACACCACCTCAGTAATCCAGCTGTTAGATCAAGGAATTATTTATGCCATGAAGAGGCACTATGTATGGGAGATGTGGTCCAGAGTTTTATCAGAGATGGAAGCCAGGGCAGAACTCACTGCAGTGGAATGTGTGAAATGCATCATGCTGCTAGATGCGATACTGTTGCTGCAGACTGCCTGGGACAGCGTGTCACTACAAACAATTAAAAACTGTTTCACAGAAGGTGGCTTTAAGATTCCTGAAACTGACCCTGAAGACACCGAAGACCCGGAAGAACCGGTGAACAGTGCCACCGAACCCAGCATGGAAGACTGTGTTCCACCTCCAGATGGGCTGACAGAGTCAGAGTTTGATGCCCTGTCCAGATTAGGTGAAAATGACCCTGAACCTGATAAAGATCAAGATGACATGGCCTGAGTTCTTTCAAGCATGCATCTGACATCTACAGAAGATTCCGAAGTTCCTGAAGATGACAAAGGAGAGGAGAAGCAGATCTCCTCACTGTCTGCGAGTGATGTGTGGCATGCCTTAGATGTCTTGCGCCTTGCTATGTAGCAGCGATTGGATATCACACAGGTATATTGGGACCTCTGGCATCAGACTGAAAATGGATGGAAAAAATACCGCACAGCGCCCACCGTGCAGACCAAGATCACCAGTTTTAGAACTGGAAAGTGAGTGAAGTTTAATGTTGCATTGTAGCTTTAATCACCACACCACCCTAATCACCACTATGAAGAAGACCTGAAGAATAATAAAGGCATGGATTTTTAATTCCCCCACAAGCCCCACACACTCTATCCTCCACATGTGTACAAGAAGCACTAAAGCACCACAGCATTGAAATACATAGAAACAAACACAGGCTCTGTCTACGCCACAGAAAAAACTAATACAGTGTAATCCGCTTTGTGCACAGTACAGTTCAGCAGGTAGCAACTCCTGACCGAGTCAGTTAGGTCTGTATGGACACTGCTTTTGGAGGACAATATTAGCTAGCATGAATCAGTCTGCATAAAGCAGATTACACTGTATATTCAAAAACATAAGGTAGTCCTAGGCTAGCAGAACAACATAAATATGTGTTAAATGTAATGTAGAGAATGATGGAGGAAGCAAGTGCCATACGGGTTCACATCATCAGGCATTCAGTGGAAGCAAGAGCACAGACAATGCTCAAGAAGATGTGTTTTAGACCCTTTCAGAAAATGGCTAGGGAACTAGCCATTTGCAAGTTCTCAGGGAAGGCATACCAAAGGTTTGTGGCTGAATACATGAAGGATTTATTCCCTAGCTCAGTTCTTATCCTGGGTACCTCAAGCAGCTTTTTGCCAGAGGTGTGGAGCACCCTGCAGGAGTGCTTGGGGACTAGGAGGCCATCCAGGCTAGGGGGAGTGGATCCATTGACCAATTTGTATACCAAGGTTAGCAGGGGGTACTGGAACCTACTAGATAGTGAGGGCCAGTTTAGGGAGGTCAGAACATCCCAGTGGTGCTTCCTAGAAGGGGATTTCATTGTGAAATGCCCAATTTTGTTGTACAGTATCTCTAGCCCATTTGATTCAGTCTTACTTAGGGACTGTAGGACAGAGGCAGCATATGTAAGTTTAGGTAGAAAGATACTATTCACTATTGCTAGTCTGAGTGCTGAGGTGAAGTGACTATTCAGCTGATAGAGAAGACCCAATTTACGGTGGATAGCTTTTGTAGTGTGATCCACCTGTGCCTTAAATGCGGTGCCTTGGTAGGGTATTATTCCAAGGTATTTGACCTTGTCCACAACCTCAGTCTTGTTCCCAGAGGAGGTTGTGATGGGGAGCAGGTGACTTCTAATAGAGCCAAGTTGTTTGGAGCAAAATAGGACAGCTTTGGTCTTTTTATCATTTAATACTAGTTTATTTGACAATATCCAGTCTTCCAATCTTACAAAGTCCTTTTGCCTCAGGGTGCTGAGTGCCAAGGTGTCAGGAGAGCTCTTATGAAGGACAGTGTCATCTGCATACAGTAGGAGTTGACTGTTGTCACAGTTGTTGCCAAGGTCATTGGTAAATAAGGAGAACAAAAGATGGCCCAATATTGAGCCCTTGGGTACCCCATCCGAGATTGACAGTTGGATAGATGTGACACCTCTCCATCTGACAACTTGGGTTCTGTGGGAGAGGTAATGGTGAACCAGGCTAGCGAGTGTGTGTCAAGGCCAAGTTTCTTTAGCTTCCCAATGAGGAGCTCATGACTAACCAAGTCAAAAGCCTTGGTTAAGTCGATAAAGATGGCTCCCATGGGGGTATCTTTATCTGGACCCTGTAGTATATCGGTAGTAAGCTTAATTAATGCAGTATCTGTGCCATGGTTGCATCTAAAACCATGGTGCTGATCAGATAACAGGTGACGAAGTTCCAGATAATCCCTCAGCTGGTTATACACCAGTCTTTCCTGAACCTTTGCCAGAATACAGAAGAGAGACATAGGCCTGTAGTTATCTATTGATTCTCTGAGACCATCTTTGTGGACAGGGACTACTATCGCCTCTTTTCACTTTCCTGGAATTTGACCAGTGAGGAAGGATCTGTTGAATAGCATGGTGACTGGGAATGCTACAGCAAGGGCAGCTGTCTTTAGCAGCCTAGACTCCAGTTTGTCAAGGCTGGTAGAGCCACAAGATTTTATTTTCTTGAGCAGCGCTAACACTTCCCACCTAGTTACCAGATTGAGAAGAAATTTAGGGGGAAGGGGACCAGGCCCTGGGGGGCTAGGGGAGGAGGCAGGGGGGACAGCGGACCCATTTTTGTAGTTGTCTAGGTTTGTAAAGTTTTGGTTAAAAGCATTGGCAGCAGACTGGGAGTCACTGATGGGCTGACTGTTGAAAATGATTGGGCCATTAGTGATGCTGGGTCCTCCCTTGAGCAGAGCACTGACTTGGGCCCAGAATTGCTTAGGATCAGCCAGGTTATGTTGTTGAAGGCCTCTGACATATTGTCATTTTGCAGCCTTTGAGCTCTTTTTACATAGGTTTTGGAGCTCCCTGAATCTGACCCAGTCCTCCTGCTGAACAGACTTCTTGTATTGTCCCCAGGCCTTATCGCACTGAATCATTAATTTCTTTAGTTACGAAGTAATCCACTTGTAGCATTTATCTTTGACCCTGAGCTTCCGTAGGGGGGCATGTATATTGCCAATGGATAGAAAATTATTTACAAAATACTCAAAGACATTATCTAAACTAGGAAGTGAAAGGATGGGGCTCTGGTCTGTTTCATCAAGAGAAGCCTAGAAGGATTCTGTTGAGAAGTTTGAGCAGTCTTGTGCTTCAAACGTCCTTGGTGGTACTTTGGGGGACTGTTCTTCCAGGTACAAAAGACGGGGGAGTGGTCACTGTGGGCATCCAAAATTGTACCAGCAGCTTGTATTCTATCAGGGTTCGATGCTAGGACCCAGTCAAACAAGAAGTGGTCATCAGTCTTGCTGTTCTGATGCGTAGGTTCATAAATGACTTGGGTTAGCCAAGCATCTAGCAGCTGCACTTTAAACCCTGGTTTGGTGTCTAGGGACCAATTAAGATTGAAATCTCCCAGTATGATTATCTCTGAAGGGGTTTCTAAGCTATCATGCTTGTGAGAGCATCTAAAGCAGGAGAAGCTGCTCTGAGTGGATGGTAGATGCAGCCCTCTGTGAGTGGCTTTGCATTACAAAGGGTTAGCGTTATTAACAGTGATTCAGCATCATCCCGATCTAGAAGGGGGGGAGAGTAGCTAGAGAGGCACATAAGGCAGCTCTAGTATAGATTAAGACACCTTCTCCTTTTTTATGTTGATTGCATGCATGCGCAAGAAACATGTTGTGACAGCTTTCTTCACAAGCAGGTTGAGGAGGCATGGCACTGTTGTGCCCAATGCCCCCACAGTCTGCAAAGGCTTGTCCCCTGTCCCCCAATGCCATGGCACACTGCTGCTGGCACTAGTTCAGCCAGCGTGCCACAACCTTCTAAAAAAGTAGCCACTGCAATCAGGGGCTGCCTCGTCATTGCAGCATCAGCCATCCGCTGCAATGAGGGAGCGACCCGTCATTGCAGGGCGAAATATGAAACCCTGATATTGTTTGTGAACATGGCGGGTTGCCACCCGTGGTCATAAAACAATATAACTCCCCACCGTGTTTATTTGCCAACGGGGAGCCCACCCCATCAGCATTCCTGCTAACCCCCGTTGTTCCTGCCAGCAGGTGCCCAGTCCCATCGGCATAATGATACCCCTGTTTTGTTCCTGCACGGGGTGCCCAATCCCTAATGGGCAAAATGATACCCCCTTCCATTTCTATAGCCGAGGGATGCCCAATCCCTCGGCTCCTGCAGCTCCTCTCCTTTCCTTGTTTGCTGATGGGGGTGCCCAATCCCCCATCGCTAACACCCACCCACACAGTGGCAAGCACTGGGAGCCCACCCCAGAGTGCCAAAGCACTTGTTAAAGAGGAAAACGGTCCCCAATGTCTTAATTTTTTTTTCACCCTGTGAAGAAAAAAACCGTCCCTCGGAGCTCTCCCATGCATCCCTCCCACAACCTGCACCCACCCTACGTGCCCTGCCTCCCCACACCCCCCCTCACCCCATACTTACCTCTGGAGTCTGGCACAGCGATCTTGATGGACCAGAACACTCTACCCTCTTCAAAGCCGACTGCGAACTGAGAAATGCCATTAAGCTGTATAATGTAATAAACAGGGTTTTCAACTTTAGTGCATATCTCAGACATTTTGGGACTTTTTCACCAAATTTTTCAACAATGGGGTTTTTGGGACTCCTCCTTATGAATTCTTGAACTGTCATGGCATTAATTGGCCCCAAAAGGTGGTTTTGCGGTCACTGTGCGGAATCACTCTTCGGGGCTGATTAACAAAACGACAGTGCAGTGTTCGTGAGGTGGGCTCTCAAAAAGCCTATGTTGCAAATTTGGTGGGAAAATCAAAAAAATGACTTTTATGAGTGTGTTGCGCAGTTGCTACGTACGCTTGTAACTTCGTGAATTTATAATATTTTCATGCCAGATTTTCAACATTGGCATTTTCTCACACCTCCTTGTGAGCAGTACAGCTGTCATTGTTCACATCCTGGCCAAAATGTGTTTTCGCAGTTCCAGCGCAGAATAGTACGGTCGCTGTGGGAAATCAGTATTCAGGACAGATTAAGAAAATGACAGTGACACTGTTCATGAGTAGAGGTCCTAAAATGGCTATGTTGAAAATTTGGTAATGATATTCCATAAAATGACTGTGTTACGATCGTGCATTACGCAGTTGGCATGCATGCTCGTAACTTCACGAATTTATAATATTTTCAATCCAGATTTTCAACACTGCCATTTTTCCAGACCTACTTATGAACAGTGCAGCTGTCATTTTTCCCATCCTGGCCAAAATGTGTTTTTGCACTTCCAGCACAGAATAGAACGGTCGCTGTGGGAAATCACTGTCTGGGACAGATTAAGAAAATGACAATGATACTGTTCATGATCAGAGGTCCTAAAATACCTATGTTGAAAATTTGGTGATGATAGCCCATCAATTGACTGTGTTACAAGTGTGCGTTGTGCACTTTCCACACCTTCTGTAACAGTCACAGATTTGTAATATTGTCACACCAGATTTTCAACAGTGCCATTTTTTCACACCTCCTTATAAGCAGTACAGCTGTCATTTTTCACATCCTGACAGAAATGATTTCACGTTCCAGCGCAGAAATACACTGGTCACTGTGGGAAGTCAGTGTTTGGGACAGATTAAAAAATGACAGTGGCACTGTTCATGAGCAGAGGTCCAAAATCTTGTTGAAAATTTGGTGATGAAACTCCATAACATGACTGTGTTACAAGCGCATGCTGAACTGTTTCACGACCCTTGTAACTCAAAATTGTAATACTGTCATGCCACATTTTCAACAGTGGCATTTTCACAACTCATATGAACACTACAGCTGTCATTTTCATCATCCTGGCTAAATACGTTTTTGCACTCCTGCCGGACAATAGTACGGTCACTCTGGGAAATCAGTGTTTGGGACAGATTAAGATCGACCGAGTGAGGAGGGGGAGTGACCTAGCTCAACTGAGCTCTGTCGGGACTGCTGCGGATTTGTTTGTGGGCAGACAAAGGCCCCAACACAAGATCCCACTACAAAAGGGCAGCCTGCAGCACTGGGAGAAACAGAATGAGAGAGCGAGTGAGGGAGAGTGAGCGAACTCACTGAAGCGCTGTCAGGACTGCTGCGCATTTCTTTGTGGGCAGAAAAAGGTGTCAATACAGGCAGGGGCCCAGTACAAAAGGCCAGCCTGCAGCAGTGGGAGAAACAGTATGAGCGAGTGAGACAAGGAGACTTAGTGAGCTCAACGGAGCTCTATCAGGACTGCTGGGCTTTCTTTGTGGGCAGAAAAAGGCACCAATGCAGGCAGAAGCCCCGTACAAAAGGGCAGCTTGCAGCGCCTGGACAAACAGAATAAGCGATGAGAGAGGGAGACTGAGTGACCTCAATGGAGCTCTGTCGGGACAGCTGCAGGTTTCTTTGTGGACAGACAAAGGTGCCAATATAGCCAGGAGCCCCATACAAAAGAGCAGTCTGCGGCACCCACAGAAACAGAATGAGTGAGTGACAGAGCGGTACTAAGCGTGCTTAACGGAGCTCTAGTGTGACTGCTGCAGACTTCTTTGTGGGCAGAAAATGTGGTAATGCAGGCAGGAGCCCAGTACAAAAGGCCAGCTTGCAGCGCTGGCAGAAACGGAATGTGACAGTGACAGAGGAGGAGTGAGTGAGCTCAGTGGAGCTGTGTCGGGACTGCTTCAGATTTATTTCTGGCCAGAAAAAGCTGCCAGTGCAGGCAGAAGCCCAGTACAAAAGGGCAGCCTGCAGTGCCAGGAGACACAGACCCAGCGAGTGAGGGAGGGGGAGTCAGTGAGCTCAACAGGGTTCTGTTGGGACTGCTGCAGATTTGTTTGTGGGCAGAAAAAGGCAGCAATGCATGCAGGGGCCCAGTACAAAAGGGCAGTGTGCAGTGGCAGGAAAACCAGAATGAGTGAGTGAGTGAGCTCAACAGAGCTGTATTGTAACTGCTGCAAATGTTTTTATGGGCATAAGAGGGCAGCAATGCAGGCAGGAGCCCAGTAGAAAAGGGCAGCCTGCAGCACTGGAAGAACAGAATGAGCGAGTGAGCAAGCACAACGCAGCTTTGTTGGGACTGCTGAAGATTTTTCTGTGGGCAGAAAAAGGCGCCAACAGAGGCAGGAGCCCAGTACAAAAGGGCAGCCTGCAGGGCTGGGAAAATCAGACTGACTGAGTGAGACGGGGAGTGAGCGACCTCAACGGAGCTCTGTCAGGACAGCTGTGGATTTCTTTGTGGGTAGAAAAAGCCACCAACACAGGCAGGAGCCCAGTACAAAAGGGCAGCCTGCAGCGCCAGGAGAAACAGAATGAGCGAGTGAGAGAGGGGGAGTGAGCCACCTCAGTGGAGCTCTGTCTGGACAGCTGCAGATTTCTTCCTCAGCAGAACAAGGTGCCAATGCAGGCAGCAGCCCAGTACAAAAGAGTAGCCTGCAGCACCGGGACAAACAGACTGAGTCAGTGACAGGGCCACTGAGGGAGCTCAACAGACCAACCCAATCAACATTCGGCATTGACAGATGCTTGTTAATTACTCTGTCTTTTCTAAAAATCTCGAACCCACAGATCTCAATTTCATGCTACAGAATTTGAGTCTTCAACCAGGTTTCTGATATTGCAAGGAGATCAAGCTTGTACAGGTCGACCCTAGATTGCAGTTCATGCATCTTAGGGCACAGGCTGCATATGTTCATATGGTCCATTTTTAGGCTCCTGGAGCAGGACCAGTAGGAGGCCGCAGGGGAGCTAATTTTATGATTGAACAAGGGGGGGGCAGGGTTGGACTGGACATCTCCAGAGAGTAGTATTAGCACTAGAGATAGTAGCTATAGAGCATGGGATAATGTATGAGAGGTCCAATCTCTAGTCTTGCTATGAGATGCAGAGGCAGAGAATATTAAATAACACAACCCTTTATGAGATAGCCCATGCAATATGACAAGGTAAGTATCATACTTCAAAGGGGGGCAGGTATGCAAGGAGGTGTAGTAGTGTCCTTTAGATGCTCAAGTGGTTCTTGGGTCACTACACTATGAAGCAAGTAATCTATCCATTGGAATAGGAGAATGTAAAGGAAGGCAGTGGCTAAGCCCTTTAGAACCATCTTCAGCTGTGTAATGGGAATGTATTGCAGAGCTATGCATAGTTGTAGAGGATATTTGAGGTTAGTGTTCCCAACTGCCTAATGCCATGTGAGGAGGAACTCAAAATGCTTAATTCCCTGCCTAGCAGTTATGCCAGCCTATACCCTGTCAAGGATTAAAGAGCTAAACTACACATTGAGGTAATTAAGTGTCACATGCTCGGCTGTATAGGTTCTTGCCCACCCTCTGGTAATAGTGCAGTCCATTAGCCTAATATAGAGACAGTGTTATTGATCACTGAGTCAATTGACACAGTTAAACAGGGTTATTCAAGTTTTTACCCACTCTTCTGCAATAGGACAGCCCCTTTTCCTGAGGCAGATACTAACGTCAGATATGGAGCCCTATCTAAGGAGAATTTGAGTAGCCATAGGTTGCAGGTGACCTTTTTTTTTTATTCGTAGGAAGAGTGAGGATTTGTTGGAGGAAGACTAATCAGTGCATCAAAGTTTCAATTATAGCTTAACCCCAGCTATTTGTAATCAAATAGACTATGTAATCAGTGCATCATAGTTTTGATTATAGTCTAACCTCAGCTATTTTTAATCAAATAGGATGTGTTTGTATAATCAAGGCCTGGAAGATACTAAGTAGGCTTGACAGGAGGAGGGGGCAGGGTGTAGGAATGTTGGATACTCAGCAGGGATGCAGAACTCCACTGATTGGCTCAACTCAACCCTGTGTCCCTATAATAGAAGCACCAGCTTAGGGTGGAAGAGTGGGCGAGGTAAACCAAGTGGTGCAGCACCTGCACACCACCTGTGCTCTGCTGTACTTGTGGTAGATGTGGCTGGTCCCATAGAGGACGGGTGTAGGGAGGGCTCCTCTGCTCTGATGTCCTCACGACCCTAATAGCTGCTGTTAATCTGTGTGGAACACTGCAGGGGAAACAGAACAAAAATATAGCAGGTAAGGTGGCAGGGCAGGCTGGTAGTGAGGAAATCCTTTGGGAAAAGCGGGGTAAGTAGGGCAGGGAGAGTGGGGCCTAGAGATAGTACTGCTACAACATAAGAAATAATGGGGAAACAACAGTTCATGTTGCACTACAGTTAATATCACAGCAGGCTAAACACAGTGGGCCAGATATTCAGACTGCGCCTGGCAGTGGCGTAAGTGGGAGCGCAGCACAACTGAGATGTGCCAGGCGATGTGATATTCAAGGTGATGCCATGGTGCATCACCTTGCAGATATGGCGAAGAATGTGCATGGTGCAAGTACAAGGCACCGACACGTTCCCTAGACAGGGAGGACTGGGAATGCACCAGTGCAACTGTAGTTGCGCTGGGTACATCTTCTGCGATATTCAGACTTGGGCATGCAAATGGGGCCATGATGTTTGCATGGCACAAATGGGTCAATTTGCATGTCATTATGGCCCCATTTGCATGCGATGTATAGGGCATCCTAGCGAAATGCACCTGGCACCCTGAGTAGCCACCTTCAACATGACAGGAATCCCTGGTAGTCTAGTGGCATGCCCCCTCTCTTCCATAAACCTGATCATGGGTAGTAGTAGTAGAAATATATTCCCGGTAGTCTAGTGGTATTCCCCCCTTCCTCCCGTAAACCCAATCATGGGCAAATGTTAAATATATAATCCCTGGTGGTGTAGTGGTATCCCCCTCCCTCCATATGCCCGATCACAGGTAAATGTTAAAATAATATCCCTGGTGGTCTAGTGGTATCACCCACCCCCCACTCACACAGGCACCCCTGCCCACCCAACTCCCCCCCATCATCGGCGGGCGGCAGCAACCCACCCACATACCGCCCCGCCACCCGCTGAATGACAGCTTGCAGTAGCAACTGTAAGCCTATTAGTCCATACTGTGGACCAATGGGCTTGCAGTGCATACTGTACTAGTCATTCACATCTGTGAATGACTAGTACAGTATGCACTACATGCCGATGGTCACAAATGAACCAATAGGCTTACAGCTGCAACTGTAAGCTGTCATTCGGCCATGACAACAAGGTGGTATCTGGTGGGTGTGCTGCCCCTGATGATGGGGAACTGGGGTGGGCAGGGGTGCCTGTGTGGGTGGGTGGGAAGGAGGGAGTACCACTAGACTACCAGGGATATTATTTTAACATTTGTCCATGATCAGGCATATGAAGGGAGGGGGATACTACTACACCACCAGGGATTATATATTTAACATTTGCCCACGATCGGGTTTACGGGAGGGAGGGGGGATACCTCTAGACTACCAGGGAATATATTTCTAATACTACTACCAGTGATCTGGTTTATGAGAGGGAGGGAGGTGGGTTACCACTGGACCGCTAGGTTTTTAACCTGTATGGTCACCCACTGGGCATAACGGGAGGGAAGGGGAACCACTTGACCACCAGGGAGGGTGTGGGTGCTCACGGATGGTGTCTCTGCTGAGCGGATGGCCACCCACGGCTGGTGGGTGCTGTGTTGCACCTTGCAATACAGCAGCCTGCTTGTGGGTGGCCTGGCTTTGTTCCTTTTTTTTTTGGGTCAACTTTCAGCCCCCCTATGCGGCACAAAGCAGAGTTGTGCCAGCATATGTGCCGCACATCCTGGGCTAAATATTTGGATGTGCCACATATGCATGGGCACACCCCCTGCATATTTGCGGCATACAATAACTTTGTGCCCCGGCACATTGGAACTTGCGCTGTGCTAGTCCCACCTTTCAATATCATACCGGGCACATTACTGGGGGTTGCACTGGCGCAACTCAGTTGCGCCAGGCACAACCCATTTGAATATCCTGGCCCGTGAGTGAAAGGCAGGATGAGATCATAAACAGCTTTAAATTAATTTCGCCTAAGCAGACAAAAATCATTCAGTCTAGTAACATAGAAACATAGATTTTGATGGCAGATAAGGACCGCTTGGCCCACCCAGTCTGCCCATTTCTCTACCTATTGGATAAGCTGCAGATCCTAGTTAACCAGCAGCCTACTTCTTCCTACCCCCACACCCTAGAATTGCCTTATGACTGTCCCATGCATGCTTAAATTCCACCACTGTTTTTGACTCCACAACCTCCTCCGGAAGGCCATTCCATGCATCCACAACCCTCTCTGTGAAAAAATACTTCCTTAAATTACCTCTGAGCCGCCCCCCTTCTATCTTCAAATTGTGCCCCCTTGTTCTTGCACACCTCTCTTTTTGAAAGATGCTACCCTCTTGGACTTTGTTGATTCCCCTGAGATACTTGAATGTTTCTATCATGTCCCCCTCTCTCCTTTCCTCGAGACTATACATATTCAGCTTCTTAAGTCTCTCTTCATATGTCTTCTGGTGCAGACCCTGCACCATTTTAGTGCCCTCCTCTGGACAGCCTCCATCCTGTCTATGTCCTTGTGGAGATTGGGTCTCAGAACTGCACACAGTACTCCAAATGGGGTCTCACCAACTGTCTGTACAGAGGGATAATAACTTCCTGTTTTCTACTGGTGATGCCTCTCCCTATCATCCCAGTATCCCCAACCCTCCTTGCTGCCCTCTCACATTGCTTGCCCACCTTTAAGGTCATCTGATGTGACTACCCCAGGTCTCTTTCCATTTTGTTGTTGTTAGTATCTCACCCCCATCGTGTACTCTTCCCTGGGTTTTGTTTCCCAGGTGCATTACCTTGCACTTCTTAGCATTGAATCTAGCTGCCATACATTTGCCCATTCCTCTAACCTTGCCAAGTCCCTTCTCATCCTTTCCACCCCACCTTGTGCTTCAACTCTGTTGCAGATCTTTGTGTCATCTGCAAAGAGGCATACTTTTCCTTCCAGTCCCTCTGCAATATCACTTATAAAGACATTGAAGAGGACCGGTCTATACAGTTAGTGGCAGGAAATTTAAGAATGCTGAAAACCAATCACAGTTAATAGTTCAGCTAAGTAAAAGAACAAGTCCAGTAATGCAGAAGTACAGAGACATTCACAAGGAAAATCACAAAATCCCAGTGCTTAAAGTAATAGGCACAGAGTGCCAATTCCCCATGAGTGGAGGGATGCAGCCCTGGTACAGAAAACCGTCACTGAGTATTGGCCTATGTAAAATGGCACAGAACACCACTTGCACACCACCTGTGCTGTGCTGTACCTGTGTTAGCTGCAGCAAGTTCCATAGAGGATGGGGTGCTGGGAGGGATCCTCTGCTCAGATGCCTTCGCGACCCTAACAGCTGCTGTTGATCTCCGTGGGATGCTGTGTTAGCTGCGGCCAGTCCCATAGAGGATGGGGTGCTGGGAGGGCTCCCCTGCTCTGATGCCCTCATGACCCTAACAGCTGCTGTTGATCTCAGTGGGACACTGTGTTAGCTGTGGCCGGTCCTGTAGAGGATGGGGTGCAGGGAGTGCTCCTCTGCTCTGATGCCCTCATGACCCTAACATCTGCTGTTGATCTTTGTGGGATGCTGTGATGTCTAAACTCATATTTCTTGGAAATAACCTGTGGGGCACTTCCTTGTGGAAATTTATAACACAGATCCAGACCTACTTTCTCCAGTGGAGTATCTGGGGATGTTACCACTGGTACAAAAACACCTGATGTGAAGAAGTGGGATACATAAGGAGAACTGGGGTTTAAAAGGGGAGAGAGTTTCTGCCATCAGCACTTGTATATTGATTTTTTTGTCTCTGTCTTGATGTTCTCACTTGGTTACTCTTTTTTTTTTTTGCTCCTTACTTGCCCCTGGCCTGCCTCTCCTTCTGGCTGCTCATGACTCCACCGAGCCCCTCGCCCTGAGCCCCCTCCTCTCACTCCAGATCTTAGCCAACCCAGGGGTGGCCCGGCGTTACCCTTCGCCGGATGGGTCCCTCTCCTCCCAGGGGGAAGGTGCCAGGAGGGGCAGCCAGCGCACTAGGCAATCAGTCCCTGGGCACTGCTGAGGTGGATTTGGGGGCATCAGGGCATCTCGAGTCGGCAGGGGCTTGGTAGCCATCATCCGGGAGACCAGAAGGCCAGGATTTCCGCTTTTCTCCCCGGGTGCATGGTGTGCCACGAACGTCTGGGCAAGGCCGATGTTCACCATGCCCCCCATATGCAGTAGGGCTCGCTGCAGCTCTCCCTGGCCTCTGTCAGGAGGCAGCAGACAGCGAGCAATGCCCCACCCTCCCTCCCGGAGTAGGCGAGCAGTTGCAGGATGCTCAAGCCTCTCCCCCACAGCAGCTCTCCAGCCAGCGAGTCCGTTCCAGACCTGGGTGCTTGGGCATGCAAGCAGAAATCCAACTGCTGCGCTGGACGAATGGGCTTATACTTGGTTACTCTGATTGTTATATGCTTGAGCCTTTGGCCTGGGTTGTGCTTGAAAACGGTCCCTTGGATCAGTGCACTTACCTGAATAACAAAGTCATAAATAAATAAGAGTCGCACTGCAGCATTCTCACTTGATATATTCTTACCCCCCCATTCTCTTTCTGTATATGTCTCAACTATTAGAGGACTATGTTATCACAGCCCATCTCCTGTAAGCACTTTAGGAGTTTCCCCAAAATAAGAGGAACTGTGAGGCAAACTGCTGCACACTTTTGCCATCTGCTGCACCTATCAGAAGCTCCCAGAGTGATGTCATTGTTTTGTGTGCATGGATTTTGTGCATGTGCTCTGCCCAGTGTGCCTAGAGAAAAGTAACTCAGCCATCTCATTTCTGGATGTGCAGAGCAGCACAGCTCTCCGACAAACCCCACCAACTTTCTCCCTCTGTGTGGTCTCCCATCTCCCAACCCTTAATTCCTGGCCCAACTGTGGTAAGTTATTCTCTCTCTCTCTCTCTCTCTCTCTCTCTCTCTCTGATTGTTCTCTGTCCTATCAACCCTCCCTTCAAAGCCCAGCTATGGTAAGCTACCTGCTCCCTCTCTCTCTGCATGCTATCCAACCCACAAACCCCCCTTCCTGGCCCTGCTGCAATAAGCTAGCCTCCCTCCCTTCCTCTGCATGTTCTCCCTCACCATCCCTCCTTTCCTAGCCTGGCTGCAGTAAGCTACTTTATCCCTCCCTCTGTGTTTTCTCCCTCCTGCCAATCCTCCCTTCCTGGCCTAGCTGTGGTAAGCCGCTCTTTCCATCCCTCTGTGTTTTATTCCTCCTGACAAACCTCCCTTCCTGGTTAGGCAGCAATGAGCTAGGTTGTGGGTTTGGATTACAGGATCACAATCCAAGTTTTAAAGTTTTGCCCCAAACCCATTCTGTCCAAGGCATGTGTGAGATGCTCCCACTCCATGAAGTCAAATGCATTTTCAATGTCAGTATCGACTGCTAAGGTGCGAGGGTAGAGTTCATTGCTTGAAATAGATTAATAAGGCACTGGAGATGGTCAGTGCTGAGGTGAACCTTGATAAAACCCCACCTGAGGGAAGGGGGTATATCAGCTCAGGAAGTATGGTTTTTAGCCATTTGGCCAACACTTTTGCTAAGATTTTTGAATCAGCGTTGATGAAGGAGATGGGATGGTAGCTAGTGAAAAGTAATGGGTCCATTCCCTTCTTGGGTAGCATGATAATCACTGTCTCATTCAACATGGGGGGAGTGTATTGAGTGTGGTCTTCCAAGTAAAGCTTACATAGTCAAGGATTGAGACGTTGGGAGAGGTGTTGGTATAGGTTGATCAGTAGACCATCACCCCCTGTAGCTTTATGTTTGTTTAGGGAGACAATAGCCTTATGGACTTCATCTGTAGTTAAAGGGTATTCAAGCAACTGTTACTGAGCAGTGGTGAAACAAGGGATGGTGAGGTGGGAGAAGAATGTGTCCGGGGGGGTAGGATCCACTGGACTATTAGTGGACTAAAGGGATTGGTAGAAATCCTTCATGGTCAAGTTAATATCCTCAAACTTAGTGAAGGGTGTGCTGTCAGAAGTTCATAGGGTGGCTATATGTCACTCCACCTGTTGTTTCCAAACACAATAGGACATACAAACATATGAAAATTGCCAGCAGGAATTAGGCCTCTAGGTCTTTCTAGTCTGCTCAAGTGTGCAGCTAACCCCTACTTTACAGCTGCCCCTCCCCCTCCTCCACCTTTCCAAATACTCTCCTCTCCTCTCCTCTGTCCCAACCCCTCTTGAAACTACCCGCCGTCCTACAGGATACCACCTCCTTTGGCAAAGTGTTCCAAACTGCCACTACTATCTCTGTAAAAAAGTGCCTCCTCATTTACCTCTTATGCTTACCTCCTTCTAGTCTAAGTCTATGCCCTCTCGTGTCCCTCCCCTTCCAGAGCTTGAATATCTCTGCAGTACCAGACTTATTTATTCCCTTTAAGTACTTAAAGGTCGCAATCATATCCCCCAATCCCTTCTCTCTTCCAGGGAATACATGTTCAATTCCCTTAATCTCTCCTCATAGGATATATGGGGGTCCACCTGGAGAGATGAAGGTCTATACTGGCATGATGGTCTGCATCTGTCCAGGAAGGGAAACACGCTCCTAGGTGACAGGTTTAAAGGCTTCCTTGGCAAGGGGGGAGGTGCTGATAGGAAACAGGAAAGTTCAAGTCTCCCCCCACAAAGCATGGCAGGTAGTAGGGTAAACACTGAGGTACAGAGCTTGACAGAGGGCAGGACAGGAGTAAATGGAAAAATGGACAAGGGCAATAAGAGCAGGGATGGGGTAAAGGATAAAGCCAACATTAAATGGAGGGCAATGAGTACCAATGCCCGTAGTCTTGAAACAAGCTTCCAGAGCTAGTAGCCCTGATGGAAGTGGAACACTTGGATATTGTGGCAGTCACAGAAACATGGTACACGGAGAACCATGACTGGGATGTCAACATACCAGGGTACACAATCTACAGAAGGGACAGGGAGGGTAAAAGAGGAGGTGGAGTAGCTCTCTACATAAGGGAAGAGATCAAAGTAACAGAACTAAAAGGTAAAGGGGGAGGACAAGAGGAACTCTGGGTCACATTGGAGACAGGGAATGGCATCACAATCCGCACAGGGTTGTATACAGACCCCGTCTCAAGGAAGGAAATGGACAAGAAAATGACAGAGGCATTCTCAAAATGGCTGAAAAAGGGAGATACTGTTGATGGGGACCTGAATATGCCAGATGTTAACTGGGCAACATGGACTGCAGCCACATCCAAGAGCAGGGTCATTCTCGATGCCCTACAGGGAGCATGCCTTAGACAGCTAGTGGTGGAACCCACTCAGGAGGGAGCAATATTAGACCTGGTACTCTCAAATGGAGAGAGGATCAGAAACTTAGAAGTCAGTAGACACCTGGGAACAAGCGACCACTGCACAGTGTGCTTCACAATAAACACAACCATGGAGACAAGCCATACAAATACAAGGATACTGGACTTTAGAAGGGCTGACTTTGGCAAAATGGGTGAATACCTGAGGAATGCATTAGCAAATGGCCAGAAAGGAGGGGTGGAAGAACAATGGAGAAAAATCAAAACTGCCATCATGGAGGCAACAAGCCTTTGTGTGAAACAAATAAAGAAAACAAAGCGGAATAAAAAACCACTATGGCTCTCAAAAGAAGTGTCAGAGAAGGTTAAGGAGAAAAAGGCTGCATTCAAAAAGTATTAGGAATCACAGACAGAGCATAACAGGGAACTGTATCAATTAAAGCAGAAAGAAGTGGGGAAGGCAGTCAGAAAAGCAAAGGCCCAAACTGAGGAAAGGATAGCCAACCCAGTTAAGAAGGGGGATAAAACCTTTTATAGGTACATTAGGGGACATAGAAAGGTTAAGGGAGGGATAGGGAAGATTAATAAAGGAGAGGGGAGGTGGGCAGAGGGAGACAGAGAAAAGGCAGAGATAATGAATGAATACTTTTGCTCAGTATTCACAAAAGAAGAAGAGGAGGAGTTACCTAAACTAAACAGTAGAAGCACTCTGGATAGTGGGGTTGATACCAGTCCATTTAAAGAAGAAAGAGTACTGAAAGAACTCCTAAAACTCAAGGTGGACAAAGCAATGGGGCCTGACGGGATTCACCCTAGAATCCTAAAAGAGCTAAGGGAGGACCTAGTGACACCACTAACCACACTTTTAACAAATCATGGGAAGATGGGTGGTACCTGAGGACTAGAGGAGGGCAGATGTGATTCCCTTCACAAAAGTGGGAGCAAGGCAGAAGCAGGAAACTACAGACCTGTTAGTTTGACCTCAGTGGTGGGGAAAATGATGGAATCACTTCTGAAAGAAAGAATTGTTGAGTACCTAGAAGCCAGCGGGGCACTGGACCCAAAGCAGCATGGATTCACAGCAGGAAGGTCATGTCAGACAAATCTAATTGATTTCTTTGACTGGGTGACTAAAGTAATAGACCAGGGAGGGGCAGTGGATACGGCCTACCTAGACTTTAGCTAGGCATTTGACACAGTCTCGCACAAAAGATTAATGATCAAGTTAGCCAACCTGGGAGTGGGTCCCAGGGTGGTAGCCTGGGTAGAAAACTGGCTGCACAACAGGACACAGAAGGTAATAATGAATGGAACACATTCTGAAGAAAGGGTGGTTACTAGTGGAGTACCTCAGGGCTCAGTACTGGGTCCAGTCCTCTTTAACGGTCTTTATAGGTGACACTGCAGAGGATCTGGAAGGAAAGGTATGCCTCTTTGCGGATGACACAAAGATCTGTAACAGAGTTGATACACAAGGGGGGTAGAAAGGATGAGAAGGGACTTGGCAAGGTTGGAGGAATGGTCAGACATATGGCAACTTAGATTCAATGCAAAGAGTGCAAAGTAATGCACCTGGGAAATAAAAATCCAGGAGAAGAGTACACAATAGCAGGAGGTACTAACAACAACAATAATGGAAAGGGATCTGGGTGTAGTCATATCAGATGACCTAAAGGTGGGTATGCAATGTGAGAAGTCAGTAGGGAAAGCCAGGGGGATACTGGGATGCATAGGGAGGGGCATCACAAGTAGAAAAAGGAAAGTGGTTATCCATCTATACAGACAGTTGGTGAGACCCCATCTGGAGTACTGCGTGCAGTTTTGGAGACCTCATCTACGCAAGGACATAGACAGGATGGAAGCAGTCCAGAGGAGGGCTACTAAAATGGTGCAGGGTCTACATCAGAAACCATATGAAGAGAGACTGAGAGAGCTTAATATGTATACCGTTGATGAAAGGAGGGACAGGGGGACATGATAGAAACTTTTAAGTACCTCAAGGGAATCAACAAAGTCCAGGAGGGTAGCATCTTTCAGAAAAAGAGATGTGTAAGAACAAGGGGGCACAATTTAAAGTTAGAGGGGACGGCTCAGGGGTAATGTGAGGAAATTATTTTTCACGGAGAGAGTGGTGGACGCATGGAACCGCCTTTCTGGAGAGGTTGTGGGGTCTAAAACAGTGGAGGAATTCAAACATGCATGGGACAGACATAAGGCAATTATAGTGGGGGGTTGCAGGAAATAGGCTGTTGGTTAACTAGAATCTGCAGCTTATCCAGTAGGTAGGGAAATGGGCAGACTGGGTGGGCCAAGTGGTCCTTATCTGCCGTCAAAGTCTATGTTTCTATGTTTCTATATCCTGTAATCCCTGAATCAACTTTGTCACCCTTCATTGTACCCCCTCCAACAATCTCACAAATCTCTTCAGATAAGGGTGCCAGAATTGCACACAGTATTCCACAGTATTCCAGGTCAAGTAGCATCAAAGGCTTTTCTCCTCCTTTCCAGGATTGAAGCTTGCCTCTTAGCAATGCTAATTTTGCAGCGTGGAAATATAGGGTTCTCAGTTGTACCCCAGCCATATCCACCAGCAGTTTTTTTTCACTTGGAAGGGGCTTTTGCTTTTTAAAAAGAGATTCCAGCACTTTCAGCCAGGTTTCCAGTACCTTAGCTTCCACCTCATGTTGTCTGTGGGGGTTTTACAGTGCACTGTATGATCTGTCCATGAATGGTGCCTTGTAGACCTCCCACAGTGTGATTACTGATATTGGAGATAGTGGAGGACTCCAGACTCACACAAGTAGCATAGCAGTATGTCATGGAATTAGCATACAGTACACTATATTATCTCTACACTACTTACCACTCTGCTGAGTTTGGCATTACTTGAGGTCTACTGACCTGCTTATGCTACTCTGGGTTAGTTGGTATGGCTGTGTATATTTTTTAGTCTGAGTTGGTGGGCGCCCCCCCACACCCCCATATTTTTTTCAATTTAACACAGAGGGTGTGATGGTGAAACCCCCCTACTCAAACTAATAGAGAAAGCCTACAGGGCCATACCAAATAACCCTAGTACCAGTAGCACAACTAGTGAAAATGGGTTTGTAGATCTCCACTAATGCTGAAATCAGCAGCGCAGAGTGATCAGAGCAGAGTTCAAAATGCATGGAGGGAACGTAAGAGTGTGGCGTAATGCGTAACATTAACAAAATAGTGTAGGTGGGTCTGAAGTCCTCCACTATCACCACAATATCTCCCCAATATCATTAATTTGGAAATATTCTGAAGTCCTTTGTTCATTCCAAGAGACATATGCTTTGTCCCAGAGGATCCAGCTTCCAGGAGGAGGACTAAGGCTTCTCTGGTCCTCATAACATTAACAAAGTTACAGGAGCACAGACAGAGATTACCACTGATTCAATAGTGGAGTGAATGGTGGCTTGAGTGATATTGGGGAAGCTAGCCAGAAATCTGTGTGACTGAATGACTCATGAAGAGGAGAGATGAATGAATAATTCCTGTCAGAGGGATGCAGGTCAGATATCATGGAATGTGCAGTGCAGGTGGCTTTCTGATGTGCTTCCCATATGGAGGTGGAATAATCCATCAGAGGGTCAACTATCAAGTTGAAGTCACCACCAAAAAGGCATGGAGCTCCCCCCTCAGTAATATTGGTGAGTCTGCTTCAAGCTCAGAATGAAGGAGGAGTTAACCACATTTGGGCTGTAGATAGACCAAGTACCAGTGGACCATAAGGGTGGCCATTAAAAGTGGCAACAGTATCTCCCATTATCATCCAATACTTTTTTCAATATTTGCCATTTCAAAGATGTATGTATCAATATCAGTAGCTGTGGGCCTCTAAACCTACCCAGTCCCTACATAGTTTCTGAGTTTTGGCTGCCATTAGTTTGGTTTCCTATATTAAGGTAATTTGAGTTTTTAATTTGCTTAAATGGGATAACACTGTTTTTCTTTTAATCAGGGAGTTTAGCCCTCAGGTATTCCATGTGATGTATTTTATGTCAGCCATATGTGATAGAGCAATACGCAGGGGGAAGACAGCATATAGAGGCCACACAGTTAGAGTCATGGCCAGATAAGGCTAGGCCCTCCTGCCACAATAGTTATCTGAGTATTATGATCATACCCATAGGATCCAAGAAGATACATAATGACCCAAAAGAGTGTTATCACTTTAACAACATACATAGTAGATGAAATAGTAACATGGTAGTACCACAGCATAGTATGAATAGGAACAACATAAATTATATATATGACTGTGTCACTACCAGAACAGAAAGCTCATAAGAGTCTGAGGATCTGCCAACTGCCTGGTGGCTCCAGAGTAAGGGGAAGCTTGACTGTAGAGGTATGACATGGTGACCATTGTGATGCTCTGTCCCTGCTTCTGGTTACCTGTATGATATACATAGATACATAGATACATAGATACATAGACAGTGTCAGCAGATAAGGGCCTATGGCCCACCCAGTCTGCCCATTTGAGCTTGTAAGTTCAGTTTGTTTTCCTAGAAGCCTGTTGCACCTTACCCGTGACCTCCAGAATTCCTTTATGTCTATCCTATGCATTCTTAAATCCTGTAATTGTTTCAGCCCCCACCACTTCCTCTGGCAGGGTGTTCCACTTGTCCACCACCCGTTATATTTATATTATAAATAAATGGTCTGTGTATGAAATGTCAGTATGCAAGAGATTTGGACTTTAACTTTCAAGGTCAGTAGCTGAAACCACAGGATGTTGTAAAACAGACCAGAAGAACCAGTTAATTAAGACTTCTTTAGAGAAGGGCATTTTATTACCTTTTATGATTTGCCCAGGCTTTTGAAGTTGAAAACCAAATGTGAGTTTTATGATGTTACAGGAGGCAGGGTAATTGGGCTGGTTCTTCCCCTTTAATCATATAACCAGAAATGTGTGAAGAGCCATAAAATCCCTCAGATCACACCAGCACAAGAAATCAGTCCACGAGGACATGAGTGTGGGATTGTTAAGTTCAAAGAGAAAATGTTTAATTAAAGTCTGTCATATTTGGGAAATGGCTAGTTACAGATTTTTCAAAGCAGTGACTCACATCCTCAGAGACACTTACATCAGAAATTATCTAAGGGAGGTTCTAGCTGACCTCATCAAAAGGGGGTGGGGACAGACAGAGTTAAAAATGAAACATTGTATATGGGATGGTGACATATGAGTCTAGACTTTCACTGGGAAAGCACTTAGAAAGGTACTAGCTAGAAAAGAATTAATTACCTGTGGTAGGAGTGTTTGTTCTGAAACTTCCTTTTTGTTTTACAAGATTGTAAGCTGCATGATATATTGTTATGTGTTTAATTTTACCTTTTTATTATATTTTTAGTAAACAACCATTTTTTTGAAATACTGCCTTGGTGTCTTTTCAGTTCCTTTTTTTTTGCATGTGATGTATATGTGGTTAAGTCTGACAGCTGTTAAAAGCTTGATTGTGTTATTAAGCTAAAAGGTAAGAATATACCTAGGTCCCCTATAGAGTTAAAAGGTTCATTTTGGAAGCCTAGCTGGGTGCCCCTGGCAAAAGATTTTACTGCAGTCCCAAAGAGGGTACATATCTGAGCCTGTACATTGGGTTCACAATGTGAATCCCCCAGAACTCGAGGCTAAAGGTAATTCAGACCCAAAGCAGACAGGAGGGTTACCCTGTCTGCTACCTGTTCACACTATTGCACTTGGAGGTTGGCACTGTGGGAGCAGAGGGCCTGACCTGTGGAGTGTGTTTGTGACAGATTTGGTTGGCAGCGGTGTGATTTAAGTATTTGGTAACACAGGCTTTAACTGTTCAGTGTGTCAGCTTAATACTGTACAGCTCACATGCAAAATAACGCAGTAATTTATTTTTTCAAAAAGTAAGCAGAACTATATCATTTTGCTTACAGTCAAAGTTCCTACCTGTTTATTTTTTTTCAAGTGCAAGTTAGAGTAGCAGTAGTTAAGGAAGAAGATGGCTTCCAACTACAGTGGGTACACTGTAGACTACTTGAGGCAGTTGTGCCAGGACAGAGGAGTCCAGTATGAGGGGAAAGCCAACAAGCAGAACCTCATGGATGCTCTGATGGCAGCAGATGCCCAGAGCATTGAGTCGCAGTCCGTGACTGGAAAGGACCGAACCTTGGGCGTGGAGAAGCCAGTGTCAATTGCAGTGTCCGGATCCAGTGAGGAGACAGCAGGGACAGTGCAAGCCATGGACTACAGCAGCAGGGGAAGATCACCAGCATTCTGGAGCCAGAAGTAATCAGGCTATAGATGGAATTGTGGAGGATGGAGCTGGAGTTCGAACAGCAGAAGTGGGAATTCAAGAAAGAGGAGAAGCGAGAGCAGTGAGCCACAGAGGAGAAGAGGGAGTGAGAACAACAAGAAGCGGGAGCATGAACAGCAAGAGGCTGACCATGAAGAGCATGAGTGCCAGAGGCAGCATGAACTGGAGAAGCTAAGACTCCAACCCCCAGCATCAGCAAAGGTAAGTGGCTTGGATTTCACTGGAACTACAGGACTAGGTTATAAATTAAATTCTAAATTGATGGCCGAATTTAAAGAGGGGGAGGATATGGATGCCTTTTTAAATTCCTTTGAAAAAGTTTGTATTCAGGCAAATATTCCTAGAGAGTCCTGGAGCTTCCAGCTATCCCCGCTACTTACTGGGAACACTCGGGATACATTGGGTCAAATGGACAATGAGGACAGTAATGATTACAGCAAACTTAAAGCTGCCCTTTTAAAAAAATATGATTTGAATGCAGAAGCATACAGAGCTAAATTCTGTAAGTTCTGGAGAAGCCCTGACATGAGCTATGAGGAGCTAGCCATGAAACAATGTCAGTTTTTAAAACATTTGTGGGAAGGAATTGAAGCAAACTGTGTAGATAAAATTGAAAATGCTGTACTGTTAAAACTGTGGAAAAGGAAGAGGAGACCATTACGGTTTTCCAAAGAGGTAGCAAAGAAAGTGAAAGCCAAAAAGATTGCATTCAGGCAATACAAAAAGACACAGGCAGAAGGGGATAGGAAGAAGTACCAGGAGAAGCAAAGGGAGGCAGGGAGGTCAGTAAGGGATGCCAAAGCTCAGACAGAAGAACACATTGCAAAATCAGTGGGTAGAGGTACATAAGTGAAAAAAAGAAAGGCAAAGGGAGGGATAGTGAGACTGAAGGGGAGGATGGGGGCCACATGGAGGATGACAACAGTAAAGCTGACATATTGAACAGGTATTTCTGCTCAGTCTTTACTGAGGAAGAGGAGGGTAATGGGTCTGAAGGGAGTACAAGGGGTGAGAATGGTGCAGAAATGGACACAAGTCCCTTTTACACGAAAAGGGTCCTGAAGGAACTAGAAGTAATAAGAGTTGATAAAGCAATGGGGCCAGATGGGGTGCACCCCAGGGTCCTTAAAGAACTAAGAGAGGTGGTGGCTGAACCTGGCTATCCTGTTTAGCTGATCACTGGAAACAGGAGGCACCAAAGACTGGAGGACAGCAGATGTAGTCCCTTATACAAAAGTGGGAACAAAGAGGAAGCAGGGAACTACAGACCAGTCAGCTTCACCTCAGTAGTGAGGAAGATCATGGAAGCACTACTGAAGGAGAGATTGGTGGAACATCTGGTTGTCAATGGACTACAGGACCCAAGGCAGCATGGTTTCACCAGGGGGAGGTCATGTCAGACCAACCTCATTGAATTTTTTGACTGGGTGACTAGGGAGGTGGATCAGGGAGGGCAGTGGACATGGCCTATCTAGACTTCAGCAAGGCCTTTGATACTGTGCCACATAGAAGACTATTACACAAACTGGGGAATATGGGTGTGGGCAGGACAGTAGTGTGGTGGGTAGGTAACTGGCTGGGTGGCAGGACACAGAGGGTGGTGGTAAATGGCTGTCACTCCACAGAGGGAAGAGTGACCAGTGGGGTACCACAGGGATCAGTGCTGGGACCGGTCCTATTCAACATCTTCATCAGTGACATTGCACAGGACCTAGAAGGCAGAATTTCACTGTTCGCTGATGACACAAAGCTCTGTAACAGAGTAGACACACCAGAGGGTGTAGACAGAATGAGAAGGGACCTGCAGAAACTTGAAGAATGGTCAGGGGTTTGGCAGTTGAAATTCAATGCAAAGAAGTGCAAGATAATGCATATGGGGCACAAAAACCCTGGCACAATATATCAATTGGGGGGATGAGGATTTAGCATGCACCAAGCAGGAAAGGGATCTTGGGGTTATCATCTCTGATGACCTCAAGGTAGGGAAACAGTGTGACAAGGCAGCAGGTAAAGCAAATAGGATGCTGGGATGCATAGGCAGGGGCATCACCAGCAGGAAAAGGGAGGTCATAATTCCACTATACAAGACACTAGTGAGGCCCGACCTGGAGTACAGTGTACAGTTCTGGAGACCTCACGCAAGGGACATAGACAGGGTAGAGAAGGTTCAGAGGAGGTGACAAAGACGGTGCATGGATTGCATCACAAGTCCTATGAAGACAGGTTGAAGGAACTGAACATGTACTCCCTGGAGGAGAGGAGGGAGAGACGGATATGATAGAGACATACAAGTATCTTACAGGAGGAACAGGGTGCAGGAATACACTATTTTTAAGTGAAAAAGATGTTCCAGGACTAGAGGGCATGGGATGAAGTTGGAGGGAGGACAATTCAGAGGAAACATGAGGAAGAATTTCTTCACAGAACGGGTGGTGGACAAGTGGAGCACCCTGCCAGAGGAAGTGGTGGGGGCTGAAACAATCACGGGATTTAAGAATGCATGGGATAGACATAAAGGAATTCTGGAGGTCAGGGGTAAGGGGCAACAGACTTCTAGGAAAACAGAAACTGAACTTACAAGCTCAAATGGGCAGACTGGCTGGGCCATAGGCCCTTATCTGCCGACACTATCTATGTATCTATGTATCTATGTTAGAACAGTTTTTGGGGGCATGCCCAGCAGAGCTGAAAACCTGGCTGCAGGACCGAGATCCCAAAACATTGCAAGAAGCTGCTGAACTCTCGGACAGCTATGCCAAGAGCAGACCTGCTCTAAGAGCAAATGGAGCAGGGGTGGCAGCACAAAAAGGGAAACGCGCACCTTCAAGGTAGCTAAAACCTTCATTGCCTCCACCAAAACCAGTTAGCCCCAGGTTTCAAAGAAAAGATTTTTCTGAGAAAAGAAACAAATGTTGGGTTTGCCAAGAAACTGGACATATCGCCAGACAATGTCCCAAAAGGACAAGCAACACGCAAAGTGGTGCTAGGAAAGAAGTGGGTTGTTTGTGTCCCTGAAAGCATGCCTGTAAACATGAGGGAACCCATGCACCCAGTCACTGTGAATGGTGTACAGACACAAGGGTTAAGAGACACAGGGACATCCCTGACACTGGTAAAAGGGGATCTGGTAGAGCCTGGTTAGCTTAAATCCAATAAATCTGTAACTGTACAAGGGTTCACTGGGGAGGAGAAAACATAGCCACTCGCTAGTGTTCTCCTAGACTGGAGTGAGACTGGGGAAACTGTGCAACAGGCTGCTGTAGCAGAAACTTTAGCAGTTGATGTAATTATTGGCAAAAATCTCAAAGAGGGGATGGTGTGTGCAGTTACCCATAGCCAAGCGACAAAGGAAAATTGTGGTGCCCCGGACCCCATAGAAGCCACTGTGGAAATCACTGGGAGGCTGGTTCCCCAGGCTGGGTTTTCTGAGATGGAGACTAATAAAAGAGGCGGTAGAAATTTCCCATGTAGCAGTTAACCAAACAGCTACGGAGGGTTACTCTGAGGAAGGAAGTGTGACCCATTGCCAGAGGGTTAGGGATGACAGTGATCCTGAGTGCTCTGATGCTAGAGCTAGGGACCCTAGTTTAGATACTGAAGGGGGCCTGTCCCATGCCTTTGGAATGTGTAAGGAGTTTGCAGCTGCTCAGAAAAGTGACCCTAGTCTAGAGAAGCTGAGGGCTTGGGCAGACTCTAATGGAGCACAGGGAGGTGATGTGAAACATAAGATTTATTGGGAAAATGGACTGATGAATACGCAGGATGCTAAAACAGAGGGAGGAATGATAGGCAGGCAACTTGTCGTTCCCCAGGGGTACCGTGAGCAGTTGATCAAGATTGCACATGATATTCCCTTGTCTGGTCATCTGGGAATCACATACACTATGCAGTGGTTAGCCCAGAATGTCTATTGGCCTAACTTCACCCAGCAAGTGAAGGAGTATTGCAGGTCTTGTCACCGGTGCCAAGAAATAGGGTAAGCAGGTAAGAAAACCCAAGCCGTCCTAATTTCATTGCCCATAGTGGAGGAGCCATTCCAGAGGGTGGGAATATATATTGTGGGGCCTTTAAATACCCTCAGCTCTTCTGGGAAGAGGTTCATCCTGACTGTGGTGGATTATGCCACCCGGTATCCACAGGCAGTCACCCAATCCTCACTGAAGACAGACAAAGTGGCAGATGCCTTACTTGGGATTTTCTCCCATGTTGGGTTTTTGCAGGAGGTTATCACCGATTGAGGGGGTTCCTTCATGTCATACCTGATGAAATGTTTGTGGAAGAAGTGTGGGGTGGTGCAGAGATGCATGACACCTTATCACCCACAAGCCAATGGGCTTGTAGAAAGATTTAATGGTATCCTGAAGTCAATGCTCCAAGCGTTTGCTGAACAGCATGGGAGGGACTGGGAGAAATACCTTCCCCACCCGTTGTTTGCATACAGGGATGTGCCCCAAGAGTCAACAGGGTTTTCCCCCTTCAAGCTCTTATATGGATGCTGGGTACATGTGCCTCTAGACTTGATCTGGGAGGACTAGGAAGGCTAGAATGCCACCCAGGGAACTCCCATAGTGGATTATGTCCTTAGGTTTAGGGAAAGGCTGAAAGAGCTTATGGGGACAGCCCAAAGTAACCTGGCAGCTTCCCAACAAAAACAAAAAGTGTGGTACAACCGAAGAGCCAGAACCCACTCATACACAGTGGGTCAGGAAATCATGGTTCTAATCCCGGTCTGAAAGACAAGCTGCAGGCTGAGTGGGCAGGACCATACAAAGTAGTAGGAAAGGTACATGATGTGAACTATATCATAGAATTACCTGACAGAAGACATACAGAAAGAATGTACCATGTCAACATGATGAAGCCATAGGTTAATAGGGCTGACATGGTGTTTGCAGTGTGTAGTCCTGGGGCAGGGAGGGGATGGACAAAAGAGACCCCCTTCTGGGCTTGCTGGAAGAAAGCAAGTGGGAGTCCTCTCTGGGGGCAATTAAATTTTCACCCCAGTTGGCCCCAGACCAGATCCAAGAAGTAAGGGAGGTTTTAGCAGAGTTTGCCCCACTGTTTAGCACCAAGTCTGGACTAACCCCCTTAGCAACACATGATGTGGAGATAGGGATGCAGGCGCCCATATGGCGAACAGCATATCGGGTGTCCGAGGCTGGACATTAGGAGGAAGGTGGAGAAAATGCTGGATTTAGGGATAATCCATAAATCCCACAGCCTCTGGGCCTCACCCATAGTCCTTGTTCCCAAGCCAGATGGCTCTACTAATTTCTGTGTGGACTGTCATGGACTGAATGCAGTCACAAAGTCAGATGCCCACCCGATGCCATGGACAGATGAGCTCCTGGACAAGTTGGGAGAGGCAACCTACCTTACGTCTATTGACCTGACAAAGGAGTATTGGCAGGTAGAGTTAACTGCCAGGGCTAGGGAGAGGTCGGCCTTCATCACTCTGATAGGGTTATTTGAATTCAAAGTAATGCCTTTCAGAATGAAGAACACCCCAGCTACTTTCCAAAGGTTGGTGAACCAGGTGTCAAATGGTGCTGAGGAGTACGCTGTGGCATACCTGGATGACATTGCCATCTTTAGCGCCAGCTGGGAGTATAATCTGTCCCACCTTAGGGAAGTGCTGGGCAGGATACAGAGGGCCAGGCTCACTGTCAAAGCTGAGAAGTGCCAGGTGGCCATGGCTGAAGTGGCATACCTCGGGCATGTTGTTGGCTGGGGACAGCTCCATCCTAAGCAAGTTAAAATAGAGATGATCAAGGCATGGCCCAGACCAGAAATGCAGATGCAGGTCAGGAGTTTTCTAGGGACAGCAGGCTACTATAGGAAATGTGTACCCAATTACAGTGCCCTTGTTGCTCCCCTATCTGACCTGGTAAAGAAAAGGATGCCTAAGAAAGTTAGCTGGCAACCAGCCTGTGAAAACACCTTTACCAGACTAAAGGATGCACTGTGCAGTGCTCCTGTGTTGACAAGTCCAGACTACAGCAGACCCTTTGTAGTTCAGACTGACACCTCAGATGTGGGTATTGGTGCAGTGCTGAGTCAGACATCCAACCAAGGGAAAGATCACCCCATGGTGTACCTGAGTAAAAAGTTACTTCCAATGGGGCAGGCATACTCTACTGTGGAAAAAGAGTGTCTTGCCATAGTGTGGGCCCTAAAGAAGTTAGAGCCATACTTATATGGGCAGCATTTTGAGGTACAAACTGACCACAACCCCCTGGTTTGGCTGACACAAATGGGAAAAACGAAGGGTAGACTATTAAGATGGAGTCTTGCTTTGCAAGGGTATGACATGATGATCTCACATAGGGTTGGAGCAACCAATCAGAATACAGATGGCTTGTCATGTCTATATGAGGAATGAACTGACTTGTGGGGCTTATCCCACGCAGGGGATAGAGCCCCCAAATTCAGTCTAGGTGGGGAGGCGTGTGATGCTCTGCCTCTGCTTCTGGTTACCTGTATGATATTTATATTATAAATAAATGGTCTGTGTATGAAATGTCAGTATGTGAGAGATTTGCCTTTAACTTTCAAGGTCAGTAGTTGAAACCACAGGATGTTGTAAAACAGACCAGATGAACCAGTTAATTAAGACTTCCTTACAGAAGGGCATTTTATCACCTATTATGATCTGGCCAGGCTTTTAAAGTTGAAAACCAAATGTGAGTTTTATGACTTTACAGGAGGCAGGGTAATTGAGCTGGTTCTTCTCCTTTTAACACATAACCAGAAATGTGTGAAGAGTCATAAATTCCCTCAGATCACACTAGCTCAGGAAATCAGCCCATGAGGACATGAGTGCGGGATTGTTAAGTTCAAAGAGAAAACGTTTAATTAAAGATTGCCATATTTGGGAAATGGCCATTTACAGATTTTTCAAAGCAATGACTCAATTATCTAAGGGAAGTTCTAGCTGACCTCATCAAAAGGGGGTGGGGACAGATAGAGTTAAAAATGAAACATTGTTTATGGGGTGGTGACATATGATTCTAGACTCTGACTGGGAAAACACTTAAAAAGGTACTAGCCAGAAAATAATTAATTACCTGTGGTAGGAGTGTTTGCTCTGAAACTTCATTTTTATTTTGCAAGATTGTAAGCTGTATGATATATTGTTCTGTGTTTAATTTTACCTTTTTAGCATATTTTTAGTAAACAACCATTTCTTTGAAATACTACCTGGGTGTCTTTTCAGTTTCTTTTTTTTTTTTTGCATGTGATGTCTATGTGGTTAAGTCTGACAGCTGTTAAAAGCTTGATTGCGTTATAAAGCTAAAAGTTAAGAATATACCTAGGTCTCTTATAGAGTTAAAAAGGGTTCATTTTGGAAGCCTGGCTGGGTGCCCCTGGTGAAATATTGTACTGCAGTCCGGAAGAGGGTACATATCTGTGCCTGTACATTGGGTGTGCTAGTATAAGGTTCACAGGTTGAATCCCCCAGAACTTGAGTCTAAAGGTGATTTGGACCCAAAGCACATAGGAGGGTTACCCTGTCTGTTACCTGTTCACACTATTGCACTTGGAGGTTGGCACTGTGGGAGCAGAGGGCCTGACCTGTGAAGTGCATTTGTGACAACCATAACCTGTTGGTTTGCAAAATATGTGTATTGAATCCATAATCATGTCCACTGCCAGACTACCAGAAGAAACAAGTCCCAATGCACACTTGATCCCAGTTCCTGTGGGTAGGAGCAACATAAGGCGGAGTGTGTTCTGCAGGCTATGGTTAAAACTCAAGTTCAACAGGAAACAGAGCACACAGATGCAACAGGACTTTGAACAAGATAGCAAACCAATTGCTAGCAAATCTCTCACAAGAAATGTAAAACCATGAACACATACAGTAAAATAGTGCAACCAGTAATCATGTAAAAAGAGTATTGCCCCAATAAGAAGAAGAAGAAGAGGAGTAGTTGATAATGAAGGAGGGTTCCGGGGAATGACCTTCAATTGGGGTAAACATATGATGTCTTGAGTCTCCACTGACCCATAGTTGTGGAGTGGGTTTGAAAGTGGGGAAAACATGATGCAGAGGCATTATAGCAGATGACAAAGTAAGCACAATAAAATTGGTGCACTGATTACGCCAGTCACTGCTTCTTGTAATAGGGAACCATAATTTTTATGTAAGGGGGGAAGAAGAACAACATAAAAGTATGACAGCAGTTGTGGTGCAACCTTAGGATCTGTCCTTGACCCAGCCCTTCCCTTTGCTGTAATAGGTCATTGTATGCATGGCTATATAGCAGCACAAAATACCCCTAGCAGTTTTATTGTGCAGCGCTATCTGGGCCACGCAGACCTACTTGGACCCCTATTATAAGTACTGTGCACCATCCCCCATCCACTTACAGCAGAAGGTCAGAGATCTAAGTATAATGTAGTTGCTGAAACCTCGACTGGTAAAAGTAGGTTCAGAAGGGTGGAACTGACAGCATCAGTGGGAGAGCAGGATAAGAAGCTCATACCAAGAGCCAGACTGAGGCCAAACCAGAGTATGCAGGAAATCTTGCCCCTCCAAGTTAATTATCACATTAAGCCCTCTGAAAAAGAAAATCTCATCCATGCAGCAACCCCACAAGACCATCTCTAGAAACAATTAGAGATACGTGGATGCAGGAAGGAAGGTACTTACAGAGGCTCCAGGCTGCAGGAAATGTTAAGTGTTCACCAAGGTAATCATAAATAGCACTGGGCGGGCAAGATCCTAGAGGGGAAGAGAGCACTCATACAGAGCCCAGCACTTTAAACACAGTAGTAATAGTGAGAATCAAATACTGCATTGACGCTAGAAAAAATGTTGTCATAACATACAAACATATGCGATTCTTGTATCTATGACATGTGTAATCCACTGTTTAGAGGGTCAAACATGCTGCATGTCATGCATAAATTGGGGACGGTGCAATATCGGGTCCTGTAGATATGAATCCCTGTCGTCGAGGCACAGGTCAGGAAGCTTAGGAAAACCAGGAGCAGTTGTAAAATTTGCAAATAGCATTTTATTATTAATAACAGCAAAATGAAAAATACAAATTGCTCAGTATAACTATTTACGACAGTACAGAGAAAACAGTGTCCTTCTAGTTTTTTCTTCTCAATTTCAAATCTCAGTCTCTCCCTCTCTCTCTCTTGCACAAGCATTACTGCTCTTTTTATAAGTCTGTGCCTGGGAAACTCGTTAAGAAAACAGCATGCTTCTCACACAATGCTCTTGTAAGTTTCCAATATTCTTGCAGGTGCAGCCAAAAGAACATAATGACTCAGAACTGGCCTCTTGTTTACAGCATCTCAGAGAGTTTGCAAATCAGCTTCTCAGGTTAGCCCCTCGAGTTCCAAACAGCTTTTTGCAATCATTTCAACAGTATAACTATATATAGTTTTAAACAAAAGGATCCCAGTATGAGTGACATCGCCACATAAAGATTCACATATATTTTTATACCTGCAGATATGCAAGGGGGAGGAAGACAGACAGAAACAGCAAGTGAAGGTAGAGGGCTAGCGAGAGGTGGAGAATTGCAAGACTGTCGGAGTGATCAGTTCCTAGGTCTCACAGGAAAAGTTGGTTGCACAACCAGACAGAGAAGAGACAGAAAAGAAGAGGATAGAACAGATCCTTGCATTTAACTCTTTCTGCATAACAAATGGGACAGGACCTTATTCAACCCTGTCACAATCCCTCCCAAGCCATTGACTCCTGCAAAGGAGCTCATTCTAGATGAAATCAAGTCCATACAGTGGATGCAAGAGATATTTGAAACTGGCCTTCAAAGATCAAAATTGATCCAGCTAAACAAATAAAACGTATCAGCAGCTGTGAATACAGAATCACCCACTGGCCTGCTTCGGTGACTGGATTTTCTTTGGTGAGACAGGGCTGTCATCTTACCCCAATAGTGGTCCAGTGGGGAGTGGGGTGACCACAGTGACATCTGTCCAGGACTTTAGATGAGGGGCAGGGGAAGCTGCTAGTGGCTCCTGTCACTGTCTCAAAATGAGCCATGAGACAAGGAGGAGACGGTTTCAAGGCTTGCAATTTATTTGGTGGTGTTGGTAGGCATACTCTAACTGCTGAAGAGGCCAGCAGTTGTGCATTTCTGCTGCATCTTCTCAACTGTGGCTGAAGTGGAGTGGTGGCTTTCCATTGTGTAGCTTGATTTCTTCTGCACTAGCCCCTGCAGTGCGCCACATTTCCGTCTTCTTGAGATAGATGTTAAGAAGAGTTAGGGTGGGAACCAGACTGGAGCAGATTGTCTTTCAGCAATGCCAAAATATTCATAGGGGTGGAGGGTTGATTTGGTGGGGCAGAATTGGCCCCCACCAGAGTCTTCAAATCTTGTCCAGACTGCAGTTGATGGACCAGTGCTCAGGCTGACTCAGGGGTGGAACAGTCGTGAAAAACACCACTGACAGTTCTCCGTAAACAAGCAGAATAAAGCATAGCAAATTTGATTTCCAGCTGTGTCAGTTGTTTGCCGGCCATAGTGAAGGCTAAATGCCATTGAATGAGCTCAGCCGAAAAGTTTTGATACAGGCCATTGATTAGTAGCCATACCAGGTGAGGGGGCCTTGGATCGTTGCTAGCCTAAGAATGTTCTTGTTTAAGGGTAATGAAGTAATTTAGCCAAGCTGGGCCTCAGTCGAGCCCCAGGTGATGGTCTAAGAGCTAGTGATCAATACACACTTTCTACCTCAACTCAGGGCAACTGAAGGCATTCAGCAGCTCTGAAATTGCTTGCTGCAAAAAGTAAGCAATGTCCGGCCCTTCCACACCTTCTGGGAACCCAGCAAGGCAAATGTTGTTTCACCAGGCCCAGTTCTCCAAATCATCGATCTTGTGTAGGAGATAATTGATGATCGATGCCTGCTCCCAGAGAAGTGCCTGCAAGTTATCATCCGCAGTTTCCACCATCACCAGACAGGTTTCAGTTGATGCCAGTCTCGAACCCAAGTTGCTAAATTCCTGAGTCATTTGTGCAGATGCAACTTTCAGGTTAGTGGTATTCCACAGTATCTGTGACAGCATCACTGCAATTTCTTGTAGGCCTGTGTTTAAAAGAAGTGCTATCACCATGCTGTAGTTGAGGCCAGAGGATATAGGCATACAAGGTAGGCTGCTGTAGGCCATTGCTAGGCAGGACAAGCCATCAGCAAGAGCACTACAACAAAATGGAGACAAAGGTTAGAGGTAAAGCCACCAATGCACTCGTGACACAATAAGAAGTCAGATTTTAAAATGCTCAGTCTCACTGGTTAACCAGATCAATATGGATCTGGAGAGATTGCACTCAGGAGAGGCAGAGCTGTTGAAATTACACTGCCATCTTGAATGCTGCCAGGCCATACCCTCCAATATGTGTGTTTTTATAGGAATAAATGTACTGCAACAACTTGATATTGGAAATGTTCTTTATTTTTTGGCTTTGTGCAAACTACAACTGCTGATTGAGTGGCCTCTCTATGCTACTACACCTAATGAAATCTTCTTTATAATTATGCCAAACTAAGGAGGATTTGCATACCTATCCTGCCTTATTTACACTGGTGTCTTGCGACTTCATTTACTGTGTCTCATACTCATTAACTCATGTTCAAATAGCCTTTTCGTATGCCGCCTGACCCTTTAACTTGACTAAAGCTAGACATTATTGTATTATTGTTATGTAAAATGCCTTTTTGACACAGGCCAGTCTGGCCTGTCACACTCATTATTGTCATTATGCACATTTTTGTGTATTAATAAATATCCCAATGTTAAAAAGCATGACAAAACTAAAGTAGGGTTCAGGGGTTGGACAAGAGAAAGTAAAACAGCAATTCTTAAAGCTCAAGTGGCAGCCAGAGCCAGAGGTTGTAGCATGAGTGGTGACAGCATTTTTCAGAAGTGGAGTAGCTTGAGTCCTTTTGGTACACAGACATTACTATTACCTATGATCTCGACAGCATTTGATTTACCCTGTGAGACCAATTCACCACTGATGTGATCAATGATGAGATGAGTATTACTGGACTACCACTACTGTGCTTCTGCTATCCTACAGATGCTCAGACTGGATCTGGCAATGATCTTCGAATACCATGTTGTGGCCTACCAACAAAAGTATTATTTGTGGGGATTTATGGGGGGGGGGCTGCTGTAGGGGGAAAGGCTTAAAACTAGTGCTGTGCAGAATGCAGAATTCTGTCAGTGGAATTAGCATGGAATGGCAATTCTGCTGGTGGAATTTTTGTTGAAATTTTGCTGGTTCTTCAGCGGAATTACATCTACTGTGATCCGCGGGAAAGCAATTCCGCAACAATTTCCACTCAAAATATTGATTATTCCTTGGAACAGTATTTTTTCCAAAGGAAAATCATTCCACAACTGTTTTCTATTGCGGAATTTCACCATTCCATTTGTGGTGAAATTCGGCAGAATTTCAACGGAATTTTTAAAATTCCATGGAATTTCATTCTGCCAGAATTTGAAAATTCTGCACAGCACTACTTAACACACATTGTGTCCTAACACCAAAGGTGAGTATTCAAGGGAATTTTTTTGTACTGGGGGGTGGGAGGAAGCTGAGCTATGGGCGGGAAAGGTTTACTTTAACTGTACAGCCTGTCAGCCTGTTAAACCTGTACATTCTTCTGCCCCTTATTTTTGCAGGTACAGATCACGTAGGTGATGACATATCCTGTTGCTGTGTACTTCTGGCCTGAATCAGAACCGATGTGGAATACAGCCCAACCACCTGTCCTGCTGTATGGAAGAAATACAAACAAATTAGAATTTGGTCAACAGAAGAAGGCCTAACTGACCCGTCTGTTAGTCCAGTGGCATCAGCTTTTTTAATTTATTTTACAATTTGTGGCCAGGAAAGGCACACTGAGCTGAAGCTAGTTTTAGGTCTGTCCAGGGATCACAGGACAATTAAGTGACTTGCTTTGCTTAGGGTCACACAGTAGGCAAGTTATTACCATACTACATCATTATGTTTCCACACCAGCCTCTTACTGGTAGTGACACTGCCCTGCCCACTCTTGTCCACTTCTCCTCCCCACCCCCAGGCTAGCTATAACTGATCATCCTCAACAGAAACACACAAAAACTTTGCACTGGGAAAGGTGGTGCTCTCAATAGTAAAAACAGAACACAAGCAGAAAATCGGACACTCACCACCAATTTTAAAATATGGTGCTCAGTCTAAAACCAGCTAAATACTTATCTGTGCCATTTATTTTTTTTAAACTTGTTTTTTATTAGATTAAAAAATTCCAGACATTATTTCATTGTATAGATACTTGGCCACAACATTTGGCCTAGTTTCTTCTTTTTTTCTTACAATTCATTTCCAGCTTTACCCCATTTTTTCTGTCAACATCTGTCTCTCTCTGATAAGATTTTTCCTCCCTTCCTTTGTTCCCTATGAACAAGTTACTATTTAATGCCATATACTAAGTTACTTGCTTCTCTGGGACCCCTTCACATTGTTGAACCTTTTATCAAAGGGGCTGAGGTTTCTAGAGTATACAGAATCCCCAATTTTCATTTTCCATAACTTCGTGACTTAGTACCTTGACCTTATCTCTCAGTGGAGGTTCCTCCTGACAGGGGCATCTATGTATGAATGTGAAAGAAACGTAGAGAAAAGAAAATTGTTATCTGTTGGATCCGCCCACTTCCCATTTTCCCCTTGTGGTACCTTACTGTCTCCTCTGGTTAGTTAGGTAATGCTTTGAAGAGCAATAACCTCACCTCCAGATATCCCAGGCACCCTCTGGAGTTGGGTGGACACTCCATCATCCTGATCCTATGCCTGAAGAAATTTTTTTTTATTTTAAAGCAGATAAGCCTCCACTGACTGATATAGTCCTCCGAGCTGGGTCTTAGTTGTGTGGTTCTATCACCTTCTACTCATTCCAGGGTACCTGTCCTTACACGGCTCTTCTATCCCTTCCTTATCTCACCTTACCCTAGTTGACAGATGTCCATTTTTGTTAGATCCTATAATTCTGGTCTTTCCTGGGTATCCATCTATTGTCTGGTTTCATATCTTATTGACAAGCAAAACAACATTAACAACAATCAACAGTTAACTATAATGGTAAAGTTTTTTGTATTCTTTTAAAGTCTCATTTCTGGTTTTCTACTCTCTCTTTAACTTTATTCATTTAATAGTTGCTCTAGCACTGGGATCCCTTCTAGGTTTTCTATTAGGTGTGCAAAAGGTAACCATCTGGTGCTAAATGTGTTTGTTTGCAGGTTCAGCCTGGCTGTCATTTTCTCCATAATTTTGATCTTTTTACAGTTTGCTAGCCAATGATTCAGACCAGGAGATTGCATGGACATCCATTTTTGTGTGATAGCCTTGCAGACAGTGGCTATTAAAATGTTATACATGTACCTCTTTGCTTCACCTTTCACCCTGACTGGACACAAACCCGCCCCCCATCACATGCATCACTGTCAGTTCCTGGTATATTTCCAACATCTCATTAATTTTTTCTGAGACTTCCCTCCAAAACCCTTGTATAACGGTGCACTCCCAAAAGATGTGCAATGTTGTTCCCCTTTCACCACATTGTCTCCAACACAGATCTGTAGAGCTATTGCCCATTTGTTTAGATTTGTCTGGTGTGATGAAAAACCTTGTTAGAAGTTTCCAACGGAACTCTCTCCAGCTCCCTGATGAGGTTGTGTGATGTACCCCCTGCCAAATCCACTGCCATTCTACCTCTTTTACTGTCTCCCCCTGTCTCCTGAACCCATTTGTGTTGAATCTCCTCTACTCCTCTCTTTCCCATGTCCTTGTTTAGTCCTAAATATAGCTGTGATACTCTTCTTTTGGCCATGCGTGTTTGGAATAACATCCTGATCATATTAACTAACAGGCATTGTGCCCCCATCTCTTCCCTGTTCCTTTCTTTAGATTGTATATATGATCTCACTTGTAAATATCTAAAGAAATCTGTCTGTGGTAAACCATATTCCCCCTGTAAGTGCTTGAATGTCTTTATCTCCACACCTATTTGAAACTGTGCGGTGTACTGCAGTCCTTACCTGGCCCATTCTCGTAATGTGTTGTCAGTGTATCCTGGTATGAAATGAGGATCTTTCCATATTGGTACCCATTCTCCCTGTGTCTGTTGGATTTGTTGTTGTTTTTTGATCCTGAGCCAATTTGTATATGTGTGTTTAGTCCATTTTTTGGATAATTGTCCCAGGTTCACATTGTTTGCAATATTCCATACCAATGTGTTCAAATGTTTTACGCCATTTGTGTTCATTTCTATGTCCTGCCAGACTGGTTCTTGTGAGATATTTGAAATGTCAATCAGTGGGATCAACTGGGCTTCTCTATAATATGCCTGCATGTTTGATACTCCATACCCTCCACTTTGTTTCTGCCTCTGTAGTATCCCCCATTGTATCCTAGGGGCCAGATATTCAAAACTTTGCCCCGGGGCTAAATTAGCCCCTCCCTGTGGGCAAACTTAACCCGGAGCATAAAGCAAGCCATATTCAAAAGGAATAGCTCAGGGAAAACAGCCTCTCAATATAGCATGGGAATGAGGCTGGGCAAACTGGGCTGGGAGTGCAGGGCAAACTTAGCCCTGGAATAAGACAGCTCTGAATATGGCAACCAGAAAGTGCAAACCACAACAGCAACACAGTGCACAGAGATGTGAAGGTAGGTAGAGTTGAACTATGTGGCCAATGTGTGTGCCAGCAAATGTGTGGACCCAGTACAGCTGCAGGCAGCAGTGTATGTGAAAGTACAGTGTGCAAAACTGTAAAATATTCCCCGAACTGTTTGCACAGTGCTAACACGTTTGCATGGGTTTAGCGCAGGGCTAAACCATTAGCCCAGTGCAAACATGTTTGCCCGGCACTAAACTTTGCCATATTCAAAAGTGACATGCAAATGAGCCTACTTAGGTAGTCTGTGGGCAAACATCCAGATTAGCATCTCATTATGCCCTGATTTGCATGCAGTTTGTGCCGGGCTAACTGTTTAGCCCTGCGCTAAACCTGCGCAAATGTGTTAGCGCTGTGCAAACAGCTTGGGGAATATTATACAGTTTTGAACACTACTTCCACATGCGCTGCTGCCTGCAGCTGTACTGGGACAACACAGCATAGGCACAGATGGTGGTGGTGCTGCATGCAACTGTCACACTGTAGGTCATACTACAGTGCACAGCAGACACTACAGTAGCAAGGGGACCAGTAGTGTGTGGACACAGCAATGGCTATGGTTTGTAGCGCAGTGATGATGACTGCACTATACATAGTAAGAGGCCCAACCTGCAGGTGTTTACTGACAGTGGACATTACTGTTTCGTTGTTGTGTGACCCACAGATGCTGCACCTCTGGCATGGGATGCACACAGTGACATATACATGTCCAGCTTTGTGTGCTGTGGCAGTTGTACAGCTGTGCAGTATGTGGCCGGGGGGCATATATCATCTGAAAGGTATACTGGTGTTGGGGTATTCCCAATACTGGCCCATGTGCACTGCATGATGTGTCCCAGCCTTGTGGCCACACCTGGTCTGTGGGACAGCCTGGCCACCGCTACACTCTCCCCTCAACATCCTCCTTGCCCACAGTGCTGCATGTGTGTGCTGATATCTGTTGGTGTCCACAGAAGTGTGGTCCACAGGTGTGTGCTGTATGGCCACACTGCCATGCTGTCCACTGGTGGAAGGGTCACCACTTACTGCCTGGCATGGCTGGGACTGGTGGTAGATGATGGCATCATTGTGATGCCATCAGTTAGCAGTATGCTTCCTCTATGTTTGGCTTAGTCTATGTGTCATATTTATTTGGTAGGGTCGCGCAAAACCCGCGCAAACACCGCGTAAAGCCATAGTGTCATGCAAAGCTGATTGCCCAGGGTTAAGACAAGCTTTTCCTGGGCTGTAATGTGCACCGCGTTAAGTGTCATGCTAAGTCACGCAAAACCACTTTGCGTGGTGCTAGTCACTGAATATAGCATTGTGCCTGTATTCATGTCAGTTTGCCCCTTGCATACATTATGATTTTGCCCGGCGCTAATGCAGTTTGCCCGAGCTATTTGGCCTTTTGAATATAGCAGACCCGCGCTAAACCTGCACAAGCGGTTTTTGCCCTGCGCAAAGTTTTGAATATCTGGCCCTAGGCCTTTTATGATCCCAAATAAATTTTCTCAGCACTCCTCTTAGTTCCTTCAATCTCTGCTTGATACTGCCAGGGGTATGCATTGATACAGAAACAAAAATCTTGGTAATACATTCATCTTTATAGAGTTTATCCTGTCACTGAAAGACAGTGGAAGCAGTGCCCATCTTTTAATATCAGCAAAGACCTCTGTTTTCAATTTACCATAGTTTGCTGTGTACAGTTTGCTAAGATGTTTCAGTATTTGGATTCCTAAATATCTCACTGGAACATGGTTCCATCTTCCTGGTAGCATTTGTTTCAATTTTCTACTCAGTTCTCCACTTATTTTTATTATTTCTGTTTCAGTGATATTCATTTTAAAACCTGACATTTCTCCATATACTCTTGCCAATTCCAGGAAAGTCCCTAAGTTTTCCTTGGGATGTCTCATATAGAGTAGTGTGTCATCCGCATACGTGGAGATCTTGCCCTCTACTCTTCCCACCACTGCCCCCTGAATTTTTCTCTGTTTGATCACTTCAGCGAAAGGTTCTATGCTAATAGCGAACATGAGGGGTGATAGTGGACACCCTAGCCGTGTCCTCCTTTCAATTTTGAATTGGCCTGATAGTGTACCATTCACCTTAACCCTGGCCACAGGACTGTGGTACATGATGACAATTATCTTTATAAATTCTTCCCCAAAACCCATTGACTTTAAAGTGCTTTTTTTTTAAACCATCTTTATTGATTTTTCTTTTAGACATTTAAGACATACATTGACATACACACAAATAAACCAAGAATTACTCTTGGTCCCCCAGCCCAAAACTAGCTGTGGATACTTTATACTTACACAGCTACCCAAAAGTAACATTGCCTCTAATAGGCCTGCTGAGCCATGTCCAACCCCCATAGTGGGGTGGGCTGTCGATTAACTCAAATATATAGACTCTGATAACTCTTTGCCCACCTGCCCGTATACTGGGATTATATTAACTCCTCATACTCAGGTCAGACAAACAGCCATAGCTGCATCCCTAGAAAAGAGAGAGAGAGTCCCCCCATCCCTACCTACTTCGCAGATCCTTATATTCCTACATAGTATCCCACCAGAGTTGTTTCCCAACTATTGAGCAAATATGCAAGAAAAGGAAAGAACTTAGCAATTATGCAAACTTTCAGACTATTATTCATTCGCTACTCCCACCCCAACAGACAGACCCCTGCTCCAAGAATCTATTAGCTGTATACAGTAGACAGCTTCCAAAGACTGCCACTTTTTTTTATATAATCCCATCTTACCCTTGTTCAACATATGCTTTCGTATCCTTCCCAGGGTTCTCATGAGATCCCCTACCCACTGGTCATAAGTGTAGACAAGGCTGTCTTTCCAATGCTTTAAAACAAAAGATTTGACCAGGGCCGTAAGTAAGGAGATGTGGTACTTAGACGTATTCCCTGAAACCTGAGACAGGTCCCCAAGTACACAAACCTCGGGCAATATAAGCTCCGAATAGTCTAAGATGGGGTCCATATTCTGCTTAATTTTATGCCAAAGGGGCCAAATCTTGGCACAATACCACATCACATGTAATATATCCCCCCGTTTCTCATTACACCTGAAGCATAGGTCTGTCTGTATAAGGTTCCTTGCACATAGCTTTGCCGGAGTATAGTACATATTAGAAGAAATGAACAACTGCATATTCTTCAGTTTAGGTATAGTTATATATTTGCAACTATTCCATACATCTTTCCAATTAGGTCTTAGGGGAGTCATAATTTTATCCCAATATGGGATGTGGGTTGGGGAGCTTGAGTCTAGGAAATTTAAAAGCACCCTGTAAATTTGAATTCCCCAGATTTTAGGCTCTAGGTTTAGTGCCCTTAATATTGGTTCTAAGTAAATATTAAACAAAATAGGAGAAAGGGGGCATCCCTGCCTGGTCCCATTCTCTAATTTTATTTCCTGGGACAGATACCCATTACATAACACCCTAGCTGTGGGGGTTGCATATAAATTTTTAATTCCCCTGAGAAGGCCTTCAGGGAATCCCATTCTCTCCATGATGGCAAAAAGAAAGGAATGAGAGACCCTGTTGAAGGCCTTATCCGCGTCTAAGGATATCAATGCCATAGATCTCGGAGAATCCACCACATAGTTAAGGATATGGTGTAGTTTCCTTAATGCATCATGAGCCCCACTGCCTGGCATAAATCCCACCAGCTCTTGGCTAATTAAAGTTGGGGTCACATTCAGAATTCTGTTAGCCAATATCCTTGTCAGGATCTTGATATCCTGATTCATCAGTGCAATTGGTTGGTAGTTCTCTGGGAACTCTTTTGGTTTATCCAGTTTGGGGATAAGTGTAATGTATGCTTGGTAAAGTGAGGCGTGGCATACCCCTTCCTGCATTATCCTAGTAAACAAGTCCTTGAGGAGAAGAAGTATTATTGAAATATGTGATTTATAAAACTTGGCTGTGAGGCCGTCAGGTCCCGGACTTTTACCATTCAGCAATGATTTTACTACCTCTAAAATTTTCCCTTCACTTATTGGAGCTATTAGGCTTTGAGCCTGTGCCGGACTTAGAACTGGGAGGGGTATATTCCTCAAAAAAGCATGTATTTCTTCCCTACTAACAATCCTCCCCCCTTGATAAATCCCCTTATAATAGACTGCGAAGGCATCAGCCATTTCTTGGGGGTCAGTTATAAGTTCCCTGTCTACTTTTATTAAGTTTACCATTCGTGCTGCTTCCCATTCCTTCACTCTAGCAGCTAAAAGGCGTCCAGGCACATCACCCTGCATTAGATACTTAGCCTGAATTTTCTCCAACCAAAAATCCACCTTGGTATAAATCAGGTCCGCCATCTCATCCCTCAGTTCTTTAAGTTCAGCATCCACCTCTGCAGCTGACCCCTCTAAGGGCTCCAGAGAGTCTATGGCCCCTAGAATAAACTCCTCTTGAGTTTTTCTGAATTTGTTCCTTCTTGCTGCACATCTTTGAGCCATCCCTGCATAAAGAACCTTACAGGTTGGCCAGGCTATTTGCTTGTCCTGCAATGTCGGTAGCTGAACCCTAATAATCTCACTAAGTGCTACCTCTAATTTTCTGTATAGTGTAGTATCAGACAATAATGATTCATCCAAGCTCCACCTATATGGTTTGGGGGGAACAGCTTTTAGTTCCCATATCATCTGTATCGGAGAGTGGTCAGATAAAATTCTACTATGGGTAGTCATTTCCTTTATACCTAGCAGCTTCCTGATTAACCAGGAAAAAATCAATCCTGGATTGCATTTTATGGGCCCTTGAGAAAAAGGTCATGCTCTTTGAACCCTTACCATGTAGCCAGACAGGGTCCACCAGAGCAGTAGCCTCCAAAAAGCACCCGATAGCTTCCTGTGCTCTAGACAGGAGTTTCTTAGAGGGTGGATCCCTATCTTCCCAGTTATTTATACACAAGTTCCAATCTCCTGCTAATATGATTGGGTGTGTTGACAACCCAATTGCTTCTACCAATGAGGCAAAGGATTCTGAGTTAGGTGGGGTTGGGCCATAAAAAGAGGCAATTGACAAATCTGACCCCAGGATAGATCCTGAGAGAAATATCCCCCTGTTGTCCCCCCCTTTTATTACTGCCCTCTTTACCACATATGGGCATGTCTTCCCCACTAATATGGCTACTCCTCCCGAGACTGTTGTATTCCCCACTCCAAACACTTGACCCACCCACATTCTTTTTAACAGATCCAGATCCTCTGTTAAAAGATGAGTCTCCTGCAATGCCACAATTTGTGCCCCCAGTCGTTGAATGTGTCTCAGAAATTGCCATTCTTTTCCTCTCACCCCAAGACCTTTTACATTCCAAGAAATAATTTACATTTTTGACATTATACATACTGTATACACTCCTATATTTATTACCTCACTACGATCTGCCAATATCTTACTCCCAGTTGGTGGACTCTCTCTCTTTTCTTTTACCCCTTCCTCCCCCATTCCCCCTTCCCCGATCCTAAGATCGCTCTCCTAAAACATTGATGATCCATGATTAAGCCAGTTCCTGAGTTCCCCCCTGGACCCCTCTTCAAGCTCCTACCAGGACTCTCAAGATAAACCAAAAGGAAATATCCCTCTTTCTGACTCTCTTTTATTCGCTCTCAAGTTTGCTTCTCCTCCCTCACCTTCTCCCAACCCCCAGTGACCAGAAGGAGATAAGTTCCTGACACTGATGATTCCTAGTTTGTATCTGCATCAAGCTATTCTGCCTGGTGGTCTTTCACTACACCGTAATCAATACTGGGGGATTTGCTGTCATAACACCCTTCGCTTGCAATTATCCATCTTATCCCTATACCAGCACTCCCCCCCACCAAATGACCCTCTACCTTGCCGAATAATCCTCTTTCCCCTGACCTACCAAGGAAGCCAACTCGTGAAGTTGCACCCATTAGTTACCCTAGAAAGAGCTTCTTCTTCCTTCATCCCCCCCACCACTGTTCGGGATGCGAAGGCTAGTCCGTTATACGAGAGCCCCACCTTACCCAACAAGTGAAGTTACCTAAAAATTAGTCACTGCTGCTCCCCCTGCACCCCAATTGAATATTTAACCTTCCTGGGGTTCCATACCCCTACCATAAACCTTCCACCTTCGTTTCTGAGATTCCCTGGTTTAGACCAACCTCCCTCCCCCCATCGTGAACTCAATTATTTACTGAGATCAAATCACGTCTGCCCTCTGGTGGCTGCATCCTCAAATCGCTTTGCTGCAGCTCGTATAAGCCCTGGAAAAGGAGGCCTCCTTACAGTTTACCAACCAAAACCCTGTTCCCATTGCCTCCCTGTAAATCTTAGTACTTCTTTCTCCCATTCATTTCGAAAAGCTATCTAAACTCAAAAACATAATCAACCATTTGTTTGCTTTAACCACCCTTAATAATTTCAGTCAGCGCATAACATTTTAAAATTTCCTGTATCTTGCCCAGAATAGTTAAATTTTCCCAGTACCACTACTAATCCCATCAGGTAGGAGACTTGAATAGCAATGGGAGCTCAAATCTCAAGCCCTCCAGAGCATCCCACGCTTTTAGGTATTTTTTGTCCCCCATTTGGAGCTTCACAATTAGGGTCACTGGATACGACATCCGGAACTTGTCCCTGCCAGATAGAGCTTCTTTTTAATGTCCGAGTATTCTTTTTATCAATCTCTTATGGAAGGAGTTTGGTCCTGAAACAGCCACAGAGTCACCCCATTCTACTGTAGAACAAAGGCTTTTTCTTTATAATTGAGAAACCTCATGATTAATACCCTTGTGCGAGCTCCCGGGGGGGTCTCTCTAAATGCCTGATGCGCTCTTCCCAAATTGTATGCCTCCCCATACAGAGTCGGGCCTAATAGCTTCATCAGCAGATCCTGCACAAAAGTTACACAGTCCATCCCCTCCGCTTTTTCAGAGAGCCCTGCCATTATTAAATTATTTCTTCTGCTGTGCGACTCTTGGTCCTCCATATGATCTTCCAGCTTTTTAACTTGCTTTCTAAGCACTACCACTTCTTGCTCTATCCCTGTAGATTTCTTCTCTTGTGACGAAACTCTGGCCTCCAAATCTCCCATTCTTCTCACTAATGCATTCAAAGTCGGTTTTACAGTTGAGAAATCCGCGACCAAACCCTGCAGCAACTGTTTGATCTCCAGGACATCATCCGCTTTCACTTTCTCTCCCCCTTTCACACTCTCTTCATCATCCTGATCCTCTGGCACAGGCGAAAGGGGTTTCTGGCGTTTCACTGCTGGAACCCGAGCCGACAAGGGCTCTGAAGCTCCACACTCCATCTCGGCCATTCTGCTAGGCCACTTCCGATCACCGCCAAACCAGGCAAATTGCGTCCTATCGGCTTCTTTCTTTTCATTCAAGAGGCAGAAAAGCTTAGGGAGACTTCCCCACTTAGCTGGATTACCCTGTTGAGCCCTTACTTTTAGTTTAAAGATAAATTAGGCTGGCGAGGGCCCGGGAGCTACACTCAGGATGTCCTCTCTCCTCTAGCTCATCACGTGATCTCCCTGACTTCAAAGTGCTTTTTAGAAATATCAAATTTAGCCTATCAAATGCTTTTTCTGCATCTATTAATATTGCAATTTGCGGATCATTATTTTTCTTGCCCTCTTCTATAATATTTAACGTTCGCCTGACAATATCTATGAGATGCCTCCTTGGGATAAATCTCATTTGGTCCGGATGTATTATGGATTGTATCACTTGTAATCCCATGGCCATTATTTTAGAGAAAATTTTAAGGTCCTGATTTAGCAGGAAGATTGGGTGGTATGATTCATACATTTGTCTATCTTTCCCTTCCTTCGCTAGCACTGATATCGTGGCCTCTTTCCATGTCTGCGGGACAACCCTTTCCTTTTGTCAGTGTCTCAATAGGTTTCTTAGTATGGGGGTTACCTGCATATTAAAGGTCTTATAGAAATTTGAGCTAAAACCATCTGGTCCTGGTGCCTTGTTTGTTTTCAGATCCTACACTTCAAAGTTGCTGATTGGTTCCTCTAGTGTGGCTGCTACCTTCTCTGTTAATTTTGGTAGTTTTAGTGCCTCTAAGAACTTGCTGCTTTTTCACGCATCATTCTCTCTTCTTGGACTTCTTTGTATAAATCTGTGTAATATTCAGCAAATTTATTTGCAATCTGATTCGCCTCTGATCTGTAACTCTGTGTTCTGAGGTTATCTTTGATTTTTTTTATATTTTTTTTTTATTCATTCTGTTTTTCCTCATGCAGCCACTGACCTGCTCATTATCCAGCCACCACTCCACTTCCCCTGAGCAACCCGGAGGCACACCCACACACCAGATGGCATATGCTGCCGTACTTTCAAGAAGGACCTCCTCATCCCCGTGCCAGGCTGGGAACCAATACCGGCATGCGACTATGCGCTACAGCCCTGCTGGGCTAGGAAGTTGTGGCTATCAAGCTGCCGCAGTCAATGATGCCAATTCCCTCCTGTTAGATCCCTCTTGGAGTACAGACTTGCAGTGACATCAGAGGCCAATGTGCCAACATCCTGCTGCACTCCGCCCCTTAATTGCATCGACTCTGGCAGAGCCCCCACTCATCACCAGGGGCTGCTGCAGAGCGGTGGAAACCCACAACCCTCCCTGGGATAGGAGAGCAGTCCTCTGGATGCTCGATCCTATCCCCTCTGACAACCCGGGCTCGTATCCGAACCCGGGTCACTGGTGTAGCGTCCAGCACCTCAACCCTCAATGCCACTGGGCCGGTCTTAGCTTTGATTTTAACTATTGTCCTGTCTGCCTCTCTTTTACAGAGCCTATATGCTAACAATGCTACTACCCTTCCCCTGTTTCATAATAATTGTGTTCTGTGTATCTTAATTGGCTTTCTGTCTTTCTAGTCATGATATTCTATATTTCCTGTTTTATCTTTTGTATGCTTTGCATTTTATCTTGAGATGGTTTTTGTTTGTTTCTGTTTCTAACAGTCTTAATTTCTTTTCCAGATTCTCCTGCATCACCTGTCTCTGTTTCTTTTTGTTGGACACCCAACTAATGATGTGCCCCCTGAGGGCCGCTTTCATAGCATCCCATACCACCTGCTCCTGTACTTCCCCTCCTGCATTTATCTCCCTGAACATTTTAATTTCTCCTATGATTTTTTCCTTGAATGTCTTATCATTTAATAAAGAGTTGTTGAACCTCCAAAATGTTGGTCTCTTTGTTTGAGTTGTAGGCAGGGTAATTGATATCGACGCATGAACCGAGACTATCATCTGGTGAATTTCATTTGAGCTCACCTTATGTAGATCCACTTTGTGGGTAAGAAACAAATCTATTCTCAAATATTCTTGGTGTGGATGAGAAAAGAAAGTATAATCTCTCTCATTCCCATGTTGAGCCCTCCATACATCTGTTAGTCTCTGTTCCAGCATACAGTTTCTGAGCATTTTGCTGGTGGCTTCATTTGTCTGGGCATTACTGGATGTCCTATCATACCTTGGACCTACTACACAATTAATGCCCCTCCCACAATCACCTGTCCCACCTGCAGCAGTGCGATTGTATGAAATAAATTTTTAATAAAATTTGAAGCATTACTATTAGGTGCATACACGTTCACTAAGTGAACCTACTGGTCACGTATTTGTCCTAACAATATGACCCACCTTCCCTCCTGGTCAGTTTTCCTGTGTTGTTCCATGAATCCCAAGCCTTTTCTGATTAAAATTGTCACCCCATTCTTTCTTGCTGTCGGATGTGATGATGAACACACCTCCCCTACTTATTTTCTTCTGAGCTTAGCAGGCTCCCCTTCAGAGAGATGTGTCTCCTGTATAAGGGCTATGTCACCCTTCAACTTTTTCACTTCTGAGAGTATTTTTGTTGGCTTCACTACAGAATTTATCCCCTTCACATTAAGGGAAATTGTGGTTAGCTTACCCGTTGTCTTTTTGAGAGTATTCTAGGTTTTCTACATGTTTCCCCAAACCAAACTTGAGGTTCAATTCATTGACCAGAATATGAGCTCTGCCCTTTGGAACCTCAACAGTTTTAACCACATCAAAATCAACATAACTTGCAAAACTATTATACACCATTGTTTAATCTGAGGAAGAGATAATTCCCTTCTCTGTTACCCATTCTTCACTCTTAATTTTGCCCTCCTTCAAGGTGACTTTAGGATTATCTGGGACCCTTTTACAGTGCCCTTGTGCTTGGGTGTGTTTTGCCTCCAAGCTGTGCTCATGCTGTTTTGGTGAAGTTGGCTTATCATTTCTCAAGATGGTCAATTAATCCTTCAGTTGTGAGATCAATGTAGTTATTCTCGGCTCGGGCCACTCCCCCCCCCATTCTATGGCTACTTCAAGTTCCTCTCCAGCCATCTAATTGCTGCTATTCCAGTTTTTCCCCTCCCTTCTGAGGTTAGTCTTTCCCTATCCCCCTCCCCCTGTGCCCCATTTTGTGACCACCACCTCCTTGGATCACTCAGTGGGAGTTCACATTCTCTATTCCTTTGTTGGTTTGTCCTTTCCGCTCCTTAGGATCTTACTACTGGTTAGGCACCCCCCATCCCCTCTTGTCAGACAATGTTATTTACTCCTCGTTCCCGGTTCTCCAATGGCTTCTGCAACACAAGTGGAAGAATTGATCCCCTGGTGCCCTTCCCAGACCCCTCCCTGTGTTCCCCGGTCAGGTCTCATCTTCTTCAATCCAGTGTCACCTGCATTAAAAAGGAAAAAATAATTCAAACAGATGAGTCCTAGTCTTGCATCTTTGAGTTCAGACTCCTTTACCATATCTCCTCCCTCCATCCTTTGGTAAATTGTCTCCCTTCTTAGTTCTCCCCTTGATATGCCTTCAAATCCCAGTTATCCTTTGGTCACAGCCCTGTCCCCCCCCCCACTTCACTCCAATGGATTTTCTTCCTCCCATTCAATACAAGGGACTGGTATTGCCCTGCTATGTAGGCTGTGCATTTCATCTGCCCTCTAGCCCCATCTCCTCTCCCCACCTCCTCCCTTGCTCCCTCCACCTCCCTCTCCCATATTCCCTTATTATAGGTGTTCTTTACTCTGCCCCCCAGCTACCAGATCCATTAGTAATTAATCACTGACTGCTGGACCTAAACTACTCAACCTCCCTTCATGACGACATCCACATTATATATATATATTTTTGTTTTTTGCTAAAAGACAAAATTAAGTTCACAGTTCCTTCTAGTGAAATGCCTCATCTCTTCTGCGATGACTCTTCTTCTCTCACCCTCTGCGCCCATCGAGGATGACTTCAGGAGCTGTGTAATGTCTTTTTTCAAGTGCACAGGGAAAGTCCGATTCCAGCCATGGTCTTTTTCCTCCATGTCCCATCTGGTTCCACGCTGACTGTTGCAGCTCCTTCTATAGTTTCTCCATCTCAAAATCTGGACACAAGATTCCCCACTTCATGAGTTGCAGTGCTGCTGTTGCCACATTTTCATAGACCTGGTACCATTTTTCCCTTTGCTGCTTCATGATGTTTTGAGCTCCTGCCTCTTACCCTGCAGTAATGGAGAGAAATCCTGCTTGAAATATACAGGCTGGCCATCAAAAACAATTCTATCCTGCTTCCAAGCTGTCATCAAGATTGTTTCCTTAGTTTGGAATTTCAAAAATCTCACAATTATGGATCAGAGCTGAGTGTTGCCATCTTTGGATTTTGGTCCTAACAACCTGTGTGCTTTTTCCATGGTCAAATCAAGATTTGCAGGCAGTTTCAGCACTGAAGAAATCAAGTGTTTTACAAAAGCCATTTTTTTTTAACTTTGTATTTTTCTGCACCTTACTTACCCCTTCTCTCCACTCAATCAGGCTTCCTCATACAGACACACCTCAACCTCGGAGTCTGCCCCTAGAGTACTCGGTCACACTGTCCTTGACCCTTGATGGCCAGTTAACCCCCTGGTGTGTGTGAGGAGGGATTCCCCCTAGCCCTCCCCAACCGCTATTTCCCCTGTGGTGTGTCCTGCACAGTGGAGTCTGCCCAATGAATCGCGGGTGCCTGCAATGAGGAGCAGTCACCTACGAGTGTCAGGGCGTTGTTTTTCCTGCGTTCAACCCCAGATGTCTGCGTGCAGTGAGGGTCTAGGAGTGAGGAGACACGTTGAGACGTGCCTCCTGCTCCGCCCCTCTGCAGACGTCTGCCAGCCCCCTTTTTCCACTGCTATCTCCGCATACTGCACCTTCCACCCGAGCACCCCCAGGTGGCGGTATCGCAGTGGGAGCTTGCAGGTGATCCCCCCCGGAGAAGAAGAGCAGCCATCAGGTGCTCCATCCTTCTGCTCCCAGGCCAACCCCCGGTGAACCGTGCTCGTTCCTGAACTTGGGTTGCCGGCGTGGTACGAGGTTAGGCATCCAGCGCCTCAGCCCTCAGCACCACCAGGGCCATTATGTTCTCGAAGGAGTCCTCCACTCCTTCCTTGACTGCATGCAAGCTCAAGTTATTTCTCCTGGCCCTATTTTTGGCATCCTTCATGTGAGTCTGCGTGTCCCTATCCCTCTGCATCAAATAAAGTATCAGTCTGGAGTGTAGTCCCTACTCATCAACTAACTCTCTGACTTGTTTCTGGGTGCTATTAATTTTCTTGTTCATTGTCTTTAAGTGCATATTTAAATCTGCTAACGCTGACTCCAGCATCTGCACTGTTGTAAGTACCTTGCCCATAGTGGTGTCCACTTCATCCTCCTCCAGCTCCAGGTCCCTTTCAGCATCGAGGGAGGCAATTAAGGTCAGGGACTGTGGCCTAGAGGAGCACGGCCCTGTCAACCTCATGGTGATTTTTTCAACTTGCTCCATTTACTGTATTTTCACTGGGGGAGTCATCGGACCAGTTTTATTTCCTTTCCTGGTCATACCGCCATCCTCTGCTATGCTTTTCAGTTGGCAGGAGGCAGTTTTACTATAGTTTAATTTACTTTGTAGGTGAGCAGGTCCCAGAGCCGTTTCCAAGTGTGTAGCCTCAGCACATGATGTCACCGGAAGTGCCATTTATTTTTTAAGTGCAACAAATCAGATGCCCACTAACACCTAGGCGATAGTGAGCTGATCATCCTTGTATAATGCACTATAGGTAGAAAACCAGGAGTTCAAAGGAAAATCAGCACCCCGCAGTAGGTTTTCACATGGCCAACATGGTTGGCCAGTGGCCATCCACTACATAGTGGTCCTGTATAACTGTGGCAAATAACATGTAAGGCTGTGAGAAGGTCGGTGACAAGACTGGGTGGTGGGGTGCTGCCAGGTATTACTGAGGGAAGAAAAATGCTCTATAGAAAAAAAACACTTCTTTATGCTGCTGAATGTATCACACAAAAGTCTGACAAAAAGCAGCCTATTTTATTTATTTCTAAACTCTAGCTGGGAGCACACCATTTAATAGGAAATTGCACACACAAAACAACTTCTTTTTTTTCTATGTGCACCTGTAATGAATTGTTTGCAGATAAAAGTGCACAAAAGAAAACTGTCACAATCTGTGTTCTTTTAATGTGTACCTTGTGACTGACTGCTTGCAGAGCAGAAACAGTCCTAGTAGTACTAGTTTCATTTTCACTTTTAGGAATTGAAAACACACTCATAGCAGTTCTCCTGAGAAACACTAAATATTATCACACAAAGGGCCGGCCCGGTGGTTCAGATGGTTGAAGCTCTGGCGCCACACCTCACGCCATGCCGGTGACCCAGGTTCAGGAGTGAGCTCAGGTTGTCATGGGTTAGCTGGGGGGGAGGGCACAGAGTTGCATTGAGCCGCTAACAGGCAGCTCTCCTCTCCCAAGGAGGGATCTGGAGTCTCCTGGGCTCTTGGCTGCCACTGAGTGGAGGTTTGGTGGTAGCTCCAAGCCCAGTGGGAGATCGGTGCTAGGCCGGGCTGGGAGAAGAGACCATCGCCGGAGCCATGGGGTGCGTACTCACCTCCATGGAGACACACAACCGTGTTCTGGGGCCCCAGGAGTAGAGGGAGAAAAACAGAAAAACTGCTATGTCTCCCAGTTGCCGAGCAGGTGGGAGGTAGCAACGGGGAGCAAAAAGCTCTCTAGAAAAAAATTATCACACAAAAGTGTGAAATAATTACCTCTCTTGCTTAGGATTTAGAAAGGGAACAAAAACTGTCATGATTTCTGCTTTTTGGCTAATTGTAATAAGTGGAGGAAAAGCTGATTGCTCTTTCATAGCAATTTAGATGTATGCCTCTCTTGCATATATAGAATCTGCAAGTGCTAGGTCACATAGGTTGCCTCAGTGAGCTTCTAAAGTAGCCTTTGATTTCACAGGTAATCTTAGGAGATCAAGTCTCACACTTTGTCCCAACAACCAAATAATGAATAACAAAGCACGTATAATGAATAAGTGGGTCAGAGAATATGAATATTCTGCCAAATTTTCAAAGTAAGGCATTCACACACTCCTGTCAGGCCCCAGCAAGGGGGATGGGGAGAGGGAGTAGCATGTCACCCTCTATGAGCACTTCAAATGGCAGTAGGCGAACTGGGATTGACATTGTGGGTGACTGCATGATGTCAGTCACCTCCCTGTCCACAGGAGTGCGATGTGGGATGCCATAGGCTGCTGTCTAGGAAGGGAGGAGGGACATAACAAGTGGAAGAAAACTGCCTCAAGCTGCAGCAGAGTGACAGAGCCAGTGCCACCCACCCAAAATGCTATAGAATTCCTGGCTACCCACCATTTATGATGAAGACTACAACTTTTCCCTGGCAGGAGATGGCATGTGGGTCAGCTTTCAGAACCCTATAAAGGGGAGGAAATCCTCGGCAGAACTGGCCGAGGAGCAGTTCAGGGATGGTGAGGGCCAAGGTAAGTAGGCATGCTCTGGTGGTTATAGTGGTGTGTGTACCAACTAACATTGCAAAGTAAATCAGAGATAGAGTCACTGTACAGTGCAGGTGAGAAATCATTTACATACTACATACTAACATACTAAGTTGCCAGCAGGTTAGGCCTATCAGTCTATCAAGTCTGTTTGATTTGCATCTCACGGTTACGACACACTAGCTGCCACCCCACCCCCTCATTTACCCGCATCTCCATTCCCACCCCCAGAACTTCTCCCCTGTTCCCTGCACTCCCCATCCCTACCTTTCCCTTGTATCTGTTCCAATCCCTCTTGAATCCCCCCACTGTGTCCACTGCTACCAGTTCCATTGGCAGTGCATTCCATGGTGCCACCACCGTCTTTGTGAAGTAATGTCTCCTTACTTCTTCCCTGAACCTGCCCCTAACCAGTCGCATGCTGTGACCCCTTGTGGACCCTACCTTCCTTAGTTGGAACAGACCTTCAGTGTTCATCTGATTCATCCCTTTCAGATATTTAAAGACCTCTGTCATGTCTCCCCTGTCCCTCCTTTCCTCCAGAGAGTACATGTTCAGCTCCCTAAGTCTCTCCTCATAGGACATGCCCCCCAAACCTTGAATCATCTTAGACGCTCTCCTCTGGACCTCTTCCAGAAGGGCAATGTCCCTCCTCAAGTACTGGCGCCACAATTGCACACAGTACTCCAGGTGTGGCCTGACCAGACAATTATACAGGGGCAGTAGGACCTCCCTTCTCCTCAAAGTCATCCCCCTGGCAACGCACCCAAGCATTCTATTCGCTTTGGCTGCTGCCCTCCTACACTGCTCCAAGTTATTCATTTTGGTGTCTACAATCACCCTGAGGTCCTTTTCTGCCCTAGAGACCATCAGCTTTACCCCTCCCAGGAAGCAGTCATGTCCAGGATTCCTAACACCCAAGTGTATTACACTGCACTTCTTGGCATCAAACCTCAGCTGCCAAATGTGCATAAAAAATGTGGATAAAAGAAAATGACTGTTCCTTCATGGAAGAACTTAATGTTTACTTTTCCAACAGTATGTCAGTATCAAAAAATAATCAAAGTTTTCACATAGAAACATAAAATTTGTTAACAGAAAAGGACAGCTTGGCCCATCTAGTCTGCTCAGATGGCCCCTGCGCAGTCTGCCTCCGTCGACCCTACCTGATCTCCAGCAACCCTCTCTCCTTCCTCCCTGCCTACAGTATCTACTAATATTCCGTTATGTCCATCCCATGCATGCTCGAAGCCCGCTACCTGAAGCAATCGACACTGAAGATGACTACCAGAACACAGTAATGTGTTACATCCTACCTATATTGTCAATCAATCTGGGTAAGTTGACAAGATTTTTTTAACTGAGAAAATAATGATTATAATCTTTTTCACTGCTTCTATGTGAACCATTAAGTTTAAGGGTTCCATTTACTAAGGACATAGACTTTTATATATGTTTATATGTATTGTACAGTTACAGTACTTTTTTTTACATTTTATTTACCCAGGATAGCCCAGCTGAGATGCAGCACCCCATCTCCAGTAGTATCCTGTTTCTATCCATTTCTACAGCTAGGTGAACTTTTTTTTTCATACCACTGGGATTGGGTATTGATTGGGTGCTATGGGGTGCAAAGAGAGAAGGATTGCAGACAACCTACTATGCATTTCTCTTGTGCTCTTAATTGCGCTGTGAAACATTTCCTCCTCCCTTCCAGCAACCCCTCATCTTACTTGCTTTCGTATTCATCTGCAAAAGCATTGAAAGATAATAATGCCCACCACAGAGCTGATGGAACTTTTCTCTTCAATGCCATAACATCAGTAGCCATTTTTGGGTTCTCAGAGTGCATCTTTAGAAGAGGAGGGATTTTTCAAATTTTTTAATTGCTTAAAAGTACATTGTATAATTACATAAACACAGTTTCTACATTAACATAAGTCCACACTGCATAAAAGCCCTCCTGCACCCATACACTCTAAAGCATCCTCTCCATTCAGCCAGGAATAATCTCTTAGTAGTTCCACATGCCTGGTTGAAGTCCTTGGGGATAAGATCTTTTCTGTGGCTGCCCTGCATCTGTGGAACTTGTTACCATCCCAGTTGCATCAGATCACATTATTAAGGTTTTTGAAAGAGTGCTAAAGACCCACCTGTTCTCTTTGGCTTTTGAGGGTACTTTTTAACTTCGTATAGAAATTGGAGGGAGTCAAGTATTACTATGTACAGTATATGTTTTTATATGATGCAGTATTTTTCTATATATTTAGCATTCATATTTTTATGTAGCTATGTGTTCAGTGCATCCAGCCTTTGGGATTAAGCATTTTATAAATAAAGTTAAATGTGATTATGACGCTGATGATAATGTTAACAACCATTTTTACTTGAAGGGCAATGAAACTGTTTTTATTAAGTTAAAGAAACAAAAATAGGTAGTTTATGTTTCCTGAAGGGGTCTTACATTCTGAATCTAAGGATGTTTAGACATGTCTTATAGTTTATTGCCTTTTGTTAGAGATAATGAAAAGATTACTTAAAGAATTAAAATGGAATTTATGTCATATGTTTGCAAAAAATTAAAATGTGTGATTTTAAAATTGTAAATACCAGATTGTCGACCAATAAACAGCATTGAACTGATAAATACAATCTCCACAAAGCATTGAGAGTCAAAAAAACACACACACATAAGAACACTGAGAAACATCCTTTAAAAAAGCAATAAGAGTTGTACCAGTCCTTTTTCAAGCCAATAATACCACCAGCCCCTATTTCTTATTCTTGACATCATGCTAGTGCTATTATTAGATTCTTCAAAGGGGAAACTCTAGTTAGTGGTTTAAGAGCCAAGAACAAATTGACTAACTGCAGACCAGATGCTTCATTTCAGAGTCTGATGAAGCATATCTAAGGAGACTCGTATGACAAATGAAGCATCAGTAGAAAAATTAGAATGGTGATTTGATTTCCTCAGGCCAGAATATGCTCATTGATAGGGCGAGCTACAGTACAGAAGGAACACATTTTATGTAATAACAGAATGTGACACAAAAGTCAGGAGCTCCACAGTTTTAAACATTGCTCCAAAGTTTCCAGCAATGCAAAATCTTAATGCCCAACCCTCCTTATCACAGGTCACTTGTAAAGTCAAGAAACAGGGTACTGTATATAGCTGCTTCCAACCGGTTCATAAAAGTTGCGTAAGTTTGGGTCTTTCTGTGTGGGAAATGAATCAGATCAAGGTTTATCCAGATCAGAAAAGGCTCAAAGGACAGAGCCTCTATGGTCTGATATACTGTAAATTGGAGCATGGAATTGGCAGCCATTCTCAATCATTTTCACATAAATGCTGGTCTTCTGGTCAGCAGGCTATAAACTGTAAACAAAAACAAAAAATCAGCTGTGCAGTATATCACTAAATCAGATGATAATAAAACTCCAAACGTGTAAAATTTGTGATTGGCATGTGTTCACTAAGACAGGGTCTGGCCAAATGTACTCAACTGCAAAATTAGGATCATTATTTCCTCATTAAGCCTCATGCCAGAAATCAATGAGATCTTTAAGTTATTTTGCTTAAAAACTACAAACTATTCTGAAATCCTGATTTCACTGCCTATGCAGAAAAAAATAAAAAGATTGAAGACTTCTGCAGAGTAGGGGCAGAAGATCAGTACTGCGGAAAGGCAATTGCACAGCTCACTCCTGCAAAAGCCGCTCATGCAGCTGTTTAGACTGTGTTTATTTTGTTCAGCTGTTGTACTGCAAACTCTGTTATTAATGCTTTTGGTTTACTGATACTGCTGGGAGGGTCTGTTTTGGACTAACATAATATTTTGCCAGATGGGTACCATTCTAATCACTGTTGTGGTAGGCCAAGGAACTCTCTGGGTGGAGGCACCACCATCTTATCTGTGAAGACCCTAAATGCACCAACATACCCAGGGTTTCACTGTCCAGAGGCTTAAGGACAACATCCCATTAGCTACCTATGGACTGAGTTATGTGCCTGGCAGGTAAGAGGTGGCATCATAACAGTATAATAATGTCTTACTATGCACTTTGCAACCATTTCAACATGGACAGTATGATTAGAAAGTATACAATGAAAAGGGCCCAGCACTCCAGTCCCATGAAAGCATGCTGCTGTTGCTTTTAGAGTCTAGTACTTAACAGTCTTTAGGGGCTGGCAGTATAGTTTAGAGGTTTTCTTTATCGAAAATCAGATTTACAACCTTTGAGACAGAGACTCATTTACAAAGGCTCCACGTCAATAACACAACAGAAGACAGGTTGACAGCTTAGTACAATACATATGCTTATTCCACGGAACAGGAGTGCATACAGAAAATATATAATGAGTAAGAGTACATGGCTTATACAATTATGTAGCTAGCTAGACCAGGCTAAAGCATTTTGAACTTGCCAAGGTTCAAGCAGTCGGGGTTCTGACATTGTTATAAACACAGTCAATCTGAGTGATGAAATTAACAGCAAATAGGATACAGAGCAGTATTGTCCATACTTAATCCAAGTGGTGTAGGTTTAACTTGAGGCTTAGGCTTTAAGTGCCTGCCAGAATCTAGGTATCAGCTTCATTACTGTGATTGGACAAGGCAGGCCTATCAGGGTCCGGGAGTCGGCTATTGGTAGTGGTCGTTAAGCAGAACAGAAGAAAAAAACTATCTGGTGCAAATGCAGCGATGCACAGATAGTATGTAGTTTTTGAGGGCTACTTTGTATGGCCCTAATCTGGTGATAGAGATAACAGCCAGTGGAAGATCATCGTACTATAGTGCTGCTCGGTATGAGAAGGACCTTTGGGCAAGTGAGGTTGAGACCTTGGGAACAGTCCATATCTGTCTGTTAGTCAAGCGGGTGTGCACTGTAGCATGGCTGGTTCGAGGGGAGGCAGTAACTCCCGAGGGGGAGAGGCCTAGATTAATTTTTTTGGTGAGGAGAAGAGTTTGATAGTGGACTCTTTTGTCAAGGATGAGGATATTTGTTAGGGCATACAGGGAGCAGCTGTGGGTTCACCTGTCTACTCCGGCAATGAGTCTACATGCTTTGTTGATGGCTAGATGGATTTTATTTAGAGCAGTGTGATCAGTGGCAGAGTATACAGTTAGTCCATAATCTACTAGGGAGAGAACAGAGGAGGTAAGAGCAAGGTTAAGGGCCTCTGGCAGAAGTCAGGTTCTGTGTCAATATAGTAACCCAGTAAGAATATTTATGGTTGCGGTGAGATTATTAATATGTGGATGAAATGATAGGTTGGAATCAAATGTAAGGCCCAGGTATTCATAGGTATGAACCTGTTCGAATGGGAGGTGGGCTTTTGAAAAGATTTTTAATTGGGCATCGCAGTCCTTGCTCTGTCGGTGGGCAAAGAGCACTGACTTAGTTTTTTTTTACATTGACTATGAGTCTGTGGTCCATAAACCAGTTCTCGATGTTGTTGAAAGAAAGTTGTAGAGATGACTGTAGGATTGTGGGATCTGGGTGGGAGGCATACAGTACCACGTCGTCTGCATAGAGTAGCAGATTATTTGGGCAGGATTTAGGAAGGGTGTTCAGGGAGATGCTGAAAAGTAATGGACTAAGGATGGATCCCTGGGGGACCCCAGAGCAGACTGGCAAAGGAGACGAGAAAGTGCCGTTTATCTTAACACATTAGGACCAATCTGAGAGGCAACTTGAGAACCATGATATGGGTCCAGGGGACAGCCCGTTGAGGTGGAGAGTATTTATGAGTAGTGCATGTGAGACAGTGTCAAAAGCTTTTGATAGGTCTATAAATACAGCTCCACCTTGGTGTTTCTTATCCAGGGCATTGTGCAGTGAGTTAGCAAACACTGTGAGGGTGGTTGTTGTGCTATGCCCTGCTCTGAAGCCATGCTGTTCCTTACAGAGTATATTGTGTGTTAGTAGGTAGTCGGTGAGTTGGGTGGCGACTATATTTTCCAAGGCTTTTGAGAGGGGTGGGAGAATGGAGATGGGTCCGTAATTGTTGGGTGATGTAGGGTCCCCACTCTTTAGTATCGGCATGATCGTAGCCATCTTCTAGTCAGTGGGAAACTGTCCTAGGCATAGGAAGAGGTTAAGGAGGTCAGTCAGTGGGGAGAGCACACTGTCAAGCACCAAGTTAAGGATTTTCAAGTCAAAGGAGTCATTGCAGTGGTTTGAGCCCCCAAGGGCCTTTGCAAGATATGGCCTTGCTTCGTTCATAGTAATAACCCTCAGGTGGAAGGGAGGGTAGGCATTGCTAGGCTCAGGTGCCATAGGGGTGGGGTCAAAGAAATTATTTGGTAGAATTGCACTCAGGTCAGAAATGCAGCATTTAGGCCACTGTCGATGAGAAGTAGGTCAGTGGTATTGTCATTGTCGACCGTGAGCTGGGAGGGGGGTGGTGTTCTAGAGTTTCCATTCAGTTCTTTTAGATTGCTCCAGAACAGTCTGGCATTCCCCCAGGAGGAAGTGAGAGTGGTTTTGTAGTAGTCTGATTTGGTTCTTCGTATTGCCCAGGTGCAACTATTGCAAGCCATCTTGTAGGCAAGCCTATCGGCTGTCCCACCAGAGGCAACTGCTTTGTGCCATAGATCATCACAGTTCTTTAGTTGCTAAAGAAGGGCAGGTGTGACCCAGGGGGCATTACATTTTTTGGATAGAACCTTAGTGAGGGGGGCAAATTTTTCACAAGCATTGTTGAAAGTGCGAGTGAAGCGGTCGAGGGCTTTATCTATGGTTGGGGCTATTTTAATTTGGGACCAGTCACAGTGTGCTAGATGCCTCCTTAGTTTAGTAAGACCTCCAGGTTGCAACTGGCACCGGGTATAACTGCTAAGTTGGAGCGTTAGCCGCTGACATAACCTGGTGAAGAGGATGGGGGAGTGATCGCTTAATGCATCCGGAAGTACAGTCAGGTTTGAGATTTTGTTTGGATAATTGGTAAGTAGGAGATTGATGAGGGAGCTAGTTCCATTTCTGGGATTCCACCTGGTAGGCTGATTAACTAACTGGGCCAGGTCAAGGGCAGTGAAGGTGTCTTTTATAGTGGAGGCCGATCTTGACAACCAGTTCACATTAAAATCCCCCACTATTATATGCTCAGTTTTCAGAGGGAAGCTGGAGATGTAGTTGACCAAGGATTGGATGGCTGGGATTTGGTTTCTTGGTGGGAGGTAAGCCACGGTCATAGTTACAGGGGATCTAGAGGGGTCAGGAGTGAGTTTTATTGTAAGGGCTTGTGCCCCTTGCTCCAGCGAGGGAGCCGGAAGGTTTTGGCATAGGAGGGAGTCTCGGACATAGAATGCACACCCCCTTCCACGTTTGCCAATTCTGTCAGCTTTAACAAGAGTAAGGCCAGGTAGAGCAGCAAATGTGTCGGGGTCTTCTTTGATAGCCAGGTTTCTGTGAGCACAAGTACATCCAGCTGATGCTGCAGTAGCCAGCACTGTAGTGGCCCCAGTTTTTTGGGCAGGCTGCAGATATTCATAGTGCACATTTTGACCCCTAGGCAGGTGGACCCAGGATTTGGTGATATGGGACCCAGGTTGGGATGAATATTGCCTGAAATTAAAAGCAGTAAGGAAATGATTCTGATGAGTGCCAGCATTTGCTGCTAGCTGGAGTTGTGATGCTTCTTTGCAGTTCTGCCGCAGGAGCTAGGAATGGGCAGGGAGAGAAGAGTAGGGACAGAGAGTAAATTGAGTAGACACGGTGGGAGGTGGTGGGAGGTGTTAGGTGGGAGGTGAATGGGGGAGAGGGCAGATGAGCTACAGTGAGTGTTAGTGTAGGTGGGGGTCTGTGTTGCATTGGGGGATCCCAGAAGGTTGGATAATTGATGAGGGTTTGGGTATTCCCTGTAGCAGGAGGACGAGGGAGGTGAAGATAAGGATGTTCATTCTAGTGCAAGTGCTAGTATGCAGAGGACAGAGGGTTGTAGGATTAGAGTAGTAGCTGCCTTAATTGACACAGCCAATTTTAATTTGGAGGGGGAGAGTGAAAGAAAGGTAGACTCGGTCCCAGGAGTAAGAGATTGTAGATATAGAATAGTGCTGCCCCAAGAGGCTAGCCGCTATAAACTGCTGGTGGAGAAATGGGCTGATTGGTTAAAAATCACCAATTCCGCCTCAGCCCAGCCCTATAAAAGGACGTGTCGACCAAGGGTGGTGGTGGGGGTGATGGGGAGCTGACGCACAGCGTCGGTAGGGCCAACACAAGTCTGAAGTGCACCACAGGGCTGGAGCTCCTCAGCTCCACAGCGGGGCTTCCCGATGCCATACCTGGAATGGTGTCCTTGGGGGGTGGGTGACCTCGGTGGACTTGGTGGGGTGGGGGAGGGCACCTGCTTTCCGGCCCTCACGACCTCCGATCCTGCCAGCTGAAAGAAAAGAGAACAGGTAAGAATTTATATAGATAAGAGCAATGGGTTACAGGTTACAGTAACAAGCTGCAAATGAGCTGTGTACATTCAGCAGACAGATCTGGGTTTGATTCCCACAACCTCCACTTGCATACTGTGTGACTCTGAGCAAGTCACTTAACCTTCCCAGTGCTCATGGGTCACCCCTGAAAACAGTCACCTGTGCCTAGTGGGCCTTACCTGGTTAACAAAGAGTAAAAAAAAAAATAAAAAAATGTATTTTTAAATGCCATCAGTCACCAGCAGCAGCACTGTTAAGCCCACTGGAGCCCAAAAATGTCATGCTTATTTTTATTTATTTATTTATTTATTTGTGTCTAGGATTACAAAGTACCTTTGAGCCAAGGCTCTTTTACAAAGGTTCCACATCATGCTAGTTACAGGGTAACAGACACTAAAACATAAAACAGTTACAGGCATACTTCTCAACTGTCTCTGATTTTCAGGGATGTCCCTGATTTTGCCTCAGAAATTTCTTCTGGTCCTCCTAAATTTGGCATTTCTGTCACTGAAGAGTAGGGATTTGAATCACAAAATAATTCTAGCCATTGGAGTTACAGTATAGATCTCATTAAGAAAATACTATTCACACTAAGATGCATGTTGTACACAGCTTCTGGAACTAATATTGTTATTTTTTCAGATATGTCCCTGATTTTGGTCATTTGTCCCTGATCATTATAAGCCTTGTCCCTGATTTGTGATGAGGGAGGTTGAGAGATATGGTTACAGGTACATGGTTTTAGACAGTAACTTTGCTTGACAAAATCAGACTGAGTGATGAGTAACTCAAGAAACAATAGGAAGAAGAGGGCAAGAAGGGGAGAGGGCGGAGGGTAGGGGAAGTCATAGGCATAGAGGGTCAGGGTGAGACAGCCGAGGGGCCTTGTCAGGACAGACACAGGCAAGTGCATTAGAAGTTGCATTGGACAGGTAAGTGCAAGAAGAGAGAGCATAAACTGACACCTATAAGGTCAGAAGCAGCGTAGGGGATGAAGATGTTATGGGGTGCAAGCACAGGTGGAGGTGCCAGTTATGGAGTGGCGGAGCTTTTTTTTGAATGCTCCAAGCATTGCTGTGGATGAGGTGTCACTAGAGAGCTTGTTCAGCCAACTCGGAGCCCTGTATGCAAACGACCTTTGGCCTTGGAACATGCTGCAGCAGGGATTTGAAGGATTTGGGGCTTAGAGCTCCTGGTGTTGCGGTTGGTGATTTTGGGTTTGAGGAGGGTGCTGATCCCTGGTGGTGCCTTTCCCATCATGATTTTCTTAGCAGTGATGCAGGTTTGGTATTTGATTCGGTTGTTCAGTTGCAGCCAGCCTGTTTTGGAGTAGAGGTCGCAGGTGTGGGTGAGACAGTGGAAACCAGTAATGAGTCGGCAGGCTTGATTGAGGGAAGTCGAAACACGCCTGAGAGATGAGGTTGTGGCAGATCCATAGATAAGAGAACGTAGTCAATGATGCTGATGATGGATCTCTGGACAGCTATGGACAGAGCTTCTGAGGTTAGATGTTTCCTATGTCGGAATAGTAGGCCCATCCTGGTGTTGGCTACTTTTGCCACATTATTGATGTGTGGGACATAGAGAGATTGCAGTTTAGGGTGAGGCCAAGGTATTTGAAGGTATGAACTTGTTCGAGGGTGATTCCTTGCTTGGTTTTAATGGAGAGCTGATATTGTTTGTATTTGTTTTGGGAGCTGCAGAAGATCATGGTCTTTGTTTTTTTCTGGTTAAGGATAAGTCTGTGTTTTGTGAACCAGTTTTTGACTGCAGAGAAGGCCTGTTGGAGGTTACCTTGTAGATGGACTGGATCATGGTGGGATGCCAGGATGACAGCATCATCTGGGTAGAGTAGGATCTGTTCAGGGCAGGATTCTGGCAGTGAGTTCAGAAAAAGGCTGAAAAGGATGTGGGCCCAAGATTGAGCCCTGTGGGACACCAGACCGGACTGGTCTTTGGTCTGAGAGAGTGCCAGCAATTCTCTCTCTTTGAGAGTGGTTGTCTAAGTAGCTTTTGAACCAGTTCACCAAGTTAGTTGAGAGCCCTGCTAGTCGAAGCTGGGCAAGTAGGAGATTGTGGTTGATGCTATCAAAGGCTTTAGTTAAGTCAATGAAGGTGGACCCAGTAAGATAACTGTTATTGAGTGAGCGATGGATTACACTAGTGAATTCAAGTAGCACCATAGAGGTGCTATGGCCTTTTCTAAAGCCATGTTGCTCCTTGCACAGGATGTTGTGATTGTCTAGGAAGTCAGTGAGCTGGTCTGACACAATCCGTTCTAGGGCCTTGGAGAGTGGAGGTAGGATGGAAATTGGATGGTAATTCTCAGTAGCTGTTTTGTCACCACTTTTATGAATTGGGGTTACCGTGGCAGATTTCCATAAGTCAGGGAACTGGCTGAGGCTGAGGGAGAGGTTGAAAATCCTGGTCAGTGGTCGGAGTACTTCTTCAAGTGTGAATGATAGCAGTTTGAGGTCGAGGGAGCCACTGCTGGCTCTGGAGTTGCAAATGGCTTTGGTAACATAGCTGTGACTTAATGCATTTTTACGGCTTCAAAGTAGAAGGGAGGGTGGCTGGAGGTGGCTGGCGGGGTAAGGGGAATCACCTCACTGAAAAAACCCTATGGGAGTACAGCACTGAGGTCCGTGAAGGTGTCATTGAATGTATCAACAATGAGTTTCTGGTCAAGTGTAGTTTCACCATTTATGATGAGTACTGATGGGGTTGATTTAGATTGCTTCCCGGTGACTTCTTTAATGATATTCCAGAAGTCCCTACCATTGCCCCATGAGTTAGTGAGAGCATTATGGAAATAGGTGGTCGTCGTATCCCGGATATATTTGGTGCAGTCATTTCATGCACATTTATAGTTAGCAATATCAACTTGTCTCCTGGTGTTTCTGGCAATCTCACAAAAGTGGTCCTGAGCTTTTAGTCATCTAAGTAGGTCTCTGGTGATCCAGGGGTTACATAGGGCTTTCGCCTTGCGCTTCTTGAGGGGTGCAAATATGTTGCATGCTTGGTTGAAGATCCCGATGAAGTGTTCCAGTGCGGTGTTCAGATTGGTTGCAGTGAGAATTGGGGACAAATCCTGTTGATGAAGGAAGGTTTTGAGATGAGGTAGCTTGCCTCTAGGTAGAACTCGGCTAGTAATGGTTTTGGGGGGGCTTGATGAATTTTATTGGACCAGTAGCAGATGACAGGGAGTGGTCACTAAGTGTGTTTGTGATCCTGGTGGGATGGCTTGTTAGGATCCAATCCAGAAGGGTGCTGGTACCCGTTTTATAGTTCGCCCTTGTTGGGGAGCTAACCATCTGAGAAAGGTTTGCTGCCGCTATCAAGTCCCTGTATGCCCCTGCCTCTGCAGCAAGTCACTTGATATTAAAAATCACCAAGGAGGATGGTTTCTGAGTCAAGTGAGAGAGATTTGGTAAACTCCAGTACTGCTTTATGTCCGTTACCTTGCTCTCTCGGTGGAATGTAGACTGTGACAACTGTGATGGCTTTATTGTGCGCACCGAGAAGGATCCTGACAGGAAGAATCTGTGCAGTGGTGGTTTGGCGGGTTAAGTTGATGAGGTGCCCCCGGATCATGTCCTTAAGGTACAGGGTGCAGACACCACCTCTTTTTGATGTTCGATCAAGCTGATAGACATTATACCCAGGGAGGGTGATAGCATGGTTGGGAACTGAAGGTGACAGACAGGTTTCTACGACTGCTAGTATGTCTGGGTTATGCTGGCAGGCAAAAGTCTGAAGGGCATCAATTTTATGACGAAGACTGCATATGTTAAATGAGATTATTGAGAGAGATCCTGGTTGATTGGTCTGAGTTTTTCTTATTGTAGAGCTGGTCCGGGATTGGGATGAATGTTTCCCGACAATGGCAGGAGAAGAAGTATACGTTTTAGAGTACTGGTGTGAGATACCCATGACTGGCATCTATTTTTTTAGACCAGAGAACTCCAAGATTCACCAGGGCAAGTAAACGGGTGGAGCCATGGGTAAAGCATGGCAGTAGTAGTGGTGGATGGGGAGAGGGCCATTTCATAGTGATTGGAGATGCCCAAGGCAGATACATGAGATCGAGAGGAAGGGTACCATGGAGGGGGTGAGAGTGCGTGAGTTGGTAGATGTTCAGGACAGTGGGGAAGCATGAGCAGGGGGGATGTAGGAGCAGGAAGAGGGAAAATAAGGTGAGGAGAAAGGGTTACAGAGTACTAGTGTCATACATGATTCAATGTGAATGGGGAGGAGGGGGGAAGAGCTGGCACAGGGTCCTGGGTAGGTGGGAGGCAGCTAGTGAAAGTGGCAGGAGGTAGGCAATGAGGTGGAGGCTCAGGGGGACAGGGGGAACTAGGTAAGCAGGTGGCTGAAGGAGAACGGGCAGAGGGTGGGGCAGTGAGAAGACAAGGGCAGTAGCAAAAGAAGAGGATGTAGCAGAGAGGTAGTGGAAGGGCATTAAAGAGTGTAACAAGACAGGGAGACAGGAGGTAGCAGCTCTAGAATAGCGTTCAGGAGTGAAAGGGTGCATGGGAGCTACAGAATGCCAAAAGGGGGGTTGGCGACTCGCAGAGTGATGGAGTAACTAGCAGTAGAAGATATAAGGAAGGTGTCAGGCACAGAAAAGAGGCAGGGGCAGTGAGGGGTAGGAGGAGCAGGGGTGAGGAAGAGTGGACAGTAAAGACAGGAGGTACAGGAAAGAGAGTATCCATTAGGAAATGAAAGGATGGTTCCCTATGCAGAAGTGGGCAGAGCTAAGGCCTATTTAATTAAGGTGGGAGGGCAGGGAGGGGGTGGGCAAAATTTTCTTCCGAAACCCACTGAAGTCTATGGGCGCAGAGCCCAGCAGAACAGTTTGAATCAGTCAAGATTTCAGGACCAATCAGTGGCCGTGCAGAGCACAACAGTCCAACAGGAGATGGAAGCAACAGGCAGCGGCCAATGGGAGTCTTTCAGCACTTCCAAGTTAGGCTGGGAGCTTACCAGCAAGAGGAGGGTTCCTTGGCGGTGAGCAGTGGTGGTGTGGACGGCTGACCCAGGTAGCCCTGGCTGCTCAGATGTTTCCCCGATCAGGGGCTGAGAGATCTGAGGGAAGGAACAGAGCCAAGGGCGTAGCTGCCGATACACCAGACACACCATGGTGTGTAGTAGTAAAGCCGAGGGGTAGCACAGAAGCCCAATGTCCCCTCGCATTCTTTTGTTTTACTTTTTTTTTCCCGTGGGCTTTTCCCGGCACTCCGAGGCTTTTTGATGGGAGGCGGGGGGGGCAGCGTCCCGTGACCTAGCGGACTTGATTGTGGAATATCTTGCACACCTCAATCAGGTCCGCTGCATAGTAGGAGGCGTGGCACAAGGCCAGAAAGGGAAGGAGCAGGGGCGAGCGGGCTGCTTAAATGTCAGCTGAACTCTGCACAGTCCCTAGTCTGCAGCAGGAATTCCAGGAAAGAAGCAGGTGCTTAGCTTGTGTGGTGTTGCTGCTGGCTCAGGCTGTGCTGCTAAAAGAGATGCGTGTGTCATTGATTGGAGCGATTCGGTTCGGCGGTGAAAAGTCTGGGTCGTGAGGTGGAGACGGAGAGGAGTTTGTTCGGCTGGGCATTTGGACTGAATAACTGGGTGGCACTGTAGTGGAGTGTAGAGGAGATTGGAGAAACTTCGGGCATAGGAACGGAGGGAGCGCCGTACTAGTCTGGACTCTGCAGAGAGCTGGTGCTGGTGGACCGTGGTGCAGGCAGCAACACAGTAGTGCGAGCAGGCCAAGAGGGTATCACGCAGAGACAAGAGAGCTAGGTAGACTGTGAGTCGTGAAATGCATGAACGGACACTCATTCAAGCAAGCAGCGCCAGTGAAAGAGGTAAGTGCAAAAGCTGCTCCTGACTTGAGAGACTGCAGTTAAGGCAGTTGTGGATTCATGGAAAACTGTAAGGGTTTGAGGGCCTCCAGGCGTGAATTGAATGATCAGACATCTCTGACTTCCGTTCCGAATCCTGCCAGCAGTGTTAATGTTTATGGCATCTCTGTTTCTCAAAGTTTTGGTGCTGCTGGTCCAGTATGCAGCAAGAGTAGCTTTGTTTTTAGTCTGTGTTGAATGCTCGCTGGTTTCAGATTCGTAGCTGCAGTGTGTGTGTGTGTGTGTGTGTTTTTTGCATTTGTTTCCTTGACTTGTTGCTGGTGACTGGCCCTCGGTACCTGTTGATCTGAATAGCTGGAAAGGAACAGCCCAGGCCAGTAATGGAACTAAAATGGTTTTGTTTCGGCTTGTTTTGTTTATGGAGCTTGAACATCCCTTTTCTGAAACTACAAGGCTTGGGCTGTTTGCTGAGAGAATCTGCTGTTACAAAGTGAATTCCAATTTCTGGCCACATCACTAATACCTAATTAGCAGTAGTAGTTAGTAGTAGTAGCTAAATTTCAGATATTGGCTTTATTCTATGGCCTTTATGCACTTCAAAGTACTATTAAGCTGCTGGTCACACTGGTTTCAGTTTTTTCCAATTTGGGAGCCTGTCTGAAATGCAGTATCCTTTAACTCCTCCTGGGTATAGGGTTTAAACACATTCCAGGAGTATTGTGAGAAAGCTGGCATTGCATTTGATCTTAGTGTACCTGGCCTGTAAATATCACAGTAGTTCAGTCTCCAGTGATCCGTTTGCACCTTTTATAAGCATTACTGCACAAATTCTTGAAAAAGTGTCAGACTGGCATATCTACTCAGTTATCTCCTTTTTTACAACATACTGCAGCTTTTTGACTACTTATTGGGGTCTGTTTTCTTGTTTAGCTTAAAATCTGATGTAAGAAAATGGTGAATAATTTTGTTTAGAATTAAGTATTGTAACAGTGCAAAAGCGATGTATTACATTTTAAAGGCAGTCATAAATTAAAGTAAACATTAAATCTGAAGCTGAAGTGCAGTTTCATTCTCGGAGCCTGGTACTGACAACTGATTGGATTTTTTCATCATAGACAAAGAACAGGGACGGTCATATAATGTAAACATGGTTTTAGAAAGAGAACAGATGCTCAGACTGAATCACTGGGCATGAGGACGAACAAAGCAAATAGTTGAAGCTGGCTGATAAGCCGGTTAAATTCCAAGTTCTTCAGAATTCAGAAAAACATAGCACCAGGCAGGCATCTTGAAGTCTAAAGACTCATGTTTGATTACAGAAATGACACCAGCCATATCCGTTCTATATACGTGTTCTTTACCTGGGCCCCCAAGGTTTAAACTCCGAGAGAGGAAGGAGCTGCTTGCTGCCCTGTGACTGTAGGATATTAAAAACAAATCCTCTTTTCTGAGGAATTTTTGGGGCTTGGGACTCATTGCCATGACTCCAGGAGTGCTGAAGGGATACAGATTCCAGTCATGAAGGGGTCTTTCCTCTTTCTTGGGGAAGGGAGGAGTTAAGCTAACGGTTAGTATTTGTTAACCCATGACAGTGCTAATTTCAGTATTCTGAATAGAGAACTGTGGTGGTGGTGGTGGAGGAGGAGGAGGAAGAGAAGGAGGTGGGGCAGACCAAGGAGAGCTGACCACATTTATTGATCATCTCAGATGGAGCACTATGGTATGGGGGAGAGAGGGGGAGAACAAGTGGCTCACTATGTCAGATGGGTAGGCAATCCTTATGTTACTTACTATGGGACACAGTCCAGGTCCTTACTCATTACATGCATGAGCCAACTAGTCCACCTACAGTAACACCTAGAGTAACAGCATTCCATGCAATCTTTCAGGAAGTGCAACATTTTTTCCATACAACAGCTAGGGTTAATGGTATCTCTCCAGGACTTCAGCTGGCTGGCTGACAGCTGGTTACTTTAGAGGCAGCCTGGTATGCAGAGTGCCAGGCTGGAGGTGGAAGTGGAAAGGCCACCTCTTCCTCCCTCTTAAGCGGCACCTCAACTGGGCTGTCACCAGCAGAATCTGTCAGGGAATTATAAATATTGGATAGTATATATGGTTGCATTCCAGACTTTAAAAAGTAATAAAATAGGTTATAATGGCTGGGTGAGCTTCAGGAGTGTGTGCTCTGACTGGAAGCCTTTGCATATTATGTCAGATTTGGAGGTAGCTGTAAAACTCTGCTTGTCTGAAGCCATGTACTGTTTGGACCTCTGTGATGGACAGGATAGTGAAGCCAGGCATATTTTGTAGGGAGTATCCCAAGTCAGAAATCCCTGGTCTACCAGGGCTGGCTGAAAGTTTTCCATGAGAGCAATCAGGCAGAGTCAAGAATGGGAAATGGTCAGAAGTGACGTTCAGTATTTTGTAGGATATGGTTGAAACAGTCCTATGTGAAGAAATTAAGTTCTCCTCAGACTATAAAAAATGCAGGTGGCACAACTGGGCACATTACAGACTCAGTTGAGGGACCCACAGGATCAATATGCTACAGAGGACCGCTAATGGCCTCTCCTCAAAGCAACCCAATAAAGAATACAAGCAATCTTGAACATTAAAACACAATTAGCCTTACAATTTTAAGGCAAAAATTACTGGGGTGCTCTTGCTGTCTGCACCTTGGCTAATCGGATTTGGCAGTGCCTGCAATACAGTCATCACATAAAATCATAAATCCATTGTGCTTCATCTGGGACCCTACTAAAACAACCCCAGGAGATACTGGACGCTTTGAAACAATATTATCAAAACTTATATTCCTCGGACATTAACCACAGTCCTCAAGACATTAATGCATATTTGATGGGCTATATCTTCCCAAACTGAACCCAGACCAAATATTCTTATTGTAGGCTACAATTAACTACACAGAAGTGGCAGTGGCCATTAAACATTTGAAATCTAGAAAAAGCCCCGGCCTGGATGGGTACATGGGGAAATTTGAGTTTAAGGATCTGTTGGTATCATCCCTTCTTGGTGTCTGTGGAGAAGTGCTGGAGGAAAAAACACTCCACCCCCATGGGACTCCACAACCATTTCCACTATTCCAATACCTGGTAAGGATAAAACCCTCTGTCAATCCCACTGAATTAGACTGTTGGGTCATACCACACTTGCGAGGAGTGAGTGCCCACAGCAATTGAGATCTCTGATCGTGATCAAACTCCTGAGCTACAGTAAAACTTAAAACACATTTCTGAGCTGCAGTAAAAAAAAATTTAAAAAAGAACAAAAGCTCTTATAATAAGAGCTAGTACTAGTCCAGTGCAAATGAGCCAGGGAATGAGGGTTGTCAGACTTGGGAGAGGAGGGTGAGACTGCAAAGGGAGGAAATTAGGAAAGAATCTCCCAGCCAGCATAGTTAGGATGTAAAAACCATGATCCGACATTGAGAAACGATTTAAAAAAAAAAAGTGAAAAAACTAAGACCCACACCAACTTCATTTTCATGAAGTTCTTTGGTGGGGGGAGTGACTCGGGAAGAACCACAGACAGTGACATTTTGTGAAGGGCAAGCTTTTTACCAGTTAATTAGTTTACCCTAGGAATTTGTTAGTTTGTGGTGGTCTGGACTGTACTGCAACAGGCTGACAGTACTGAAAAGCAGCAGCTCAACTGCAGTAGAGAGTGTCTCAGGGAAGCAGGAGCCATTCTAATTCACTTTTCAAGCTACAGCATGTGTCTGTTAAGTTCAGTTACTTACTTTTTACTGGGCCTGGGGTGGGAATCTATTTGAATTTCAAAGAAAAATTTGTCTCCTATCAATAAAAATGCGTGTGGCCTGCAGCAGTACAAGACTACATTTTGATTGGATTGGGAGCTTGGCTGTGTGTGTGTGTGTGTGTGTTTGTCTGCTTGTGTGGTTTTCAGTGGAGTAGTGAACATGGCTATGCTTCTGTGGTACGGGGCTCTTTGGAGCGTAGCGGTTTAAAATGGATCCAGAACCAAACCCAGAGGTATGGGCTCTGTGGTGTGAATGGTTTAGGTGATGGTTACAGTACTGGAAGCAAAAGCCAGTATGTCTGAAACCTGTTGGTGTGGTATGTCTAGTGTGGTGGGAATGGACCTCTGTGGGACTGGCTACCTTGATGTGGTACAGAGGCTTGTCGCAATGCAATATTGTAACCAAAAGCCAGTATGTTTGAAACCTATTGGTGTGGTATGTCTGGTGTGGTGGGAATGGACCTCTGTGGGACTGGCTACCTTGATGTGGTACAGAGGCTTGTCACAATGCAATATTATAACCAAAAGCCAGTGTGTGTGTGTCTGAAACCTGTTGTGATATGTCTGGCGTGGTGGGAATGGACCTCTGTGGGACTGGCTACCTTGATGTGGCACAGAGGCTTGTCGCAATGCAATATTGTAACCAAAAACCAATCTATACTTTTTTGGTTGTGTGGCTAGTGGTGTGCTGGCATAATACATAACGCATTGGGGGAGGGGGTATGGATGGGGGAAGGGTAGCTCGCCCTAAGGGGGTAGCTCACCCTAAGGGGGGTGTGTAGCAGTGACTCCACACTTGGTGTGCAGCTCAGAAATTCCTGGCTACACCCCAGAACAGAGCAACAGATTGTGAGTCACAATAATAACAAAGGGTGACACTGGAGAGTCAATCAGGGGCATGGGCAGTGGAGAAACTGAGGGGAATTTGGCAGAGGGGTAGGGGGGGAGGCTGCCACAGACAAGAGAAATAAGCTTGAACTGGCACCAGAGGGAGGACAAAGGGGAGATTTAGTAGAATATGAAATTTACAAGGGGAGGAGAAGAGAGATACAGGGTTTAGCAGCAGGGGGAAAGGTGGAGAGAAAGAGTGAATGCAGAGGGGCAGGAATTACTTCACAGCTTTAAATTACAGCAGTTTCCAACTGCACTTTACAGTTCAATGCTAAAACATTTAGGCAGGTCTACACAATTAATTTTGACTTTGACAAAAAATAGCAAGCAGCCTAGCAATTTAGCCTAGATTATCGGCTGAGACCCGGAGTTTTTAGAAGTCGATTGCTAAGAACATCAAGAATGGTCTACACATTAATTGACCTTAAACAGAAAAATAAGCAAGCTGTCTAGCAATTTAGCAAAAATTTTCTTCCAAAACCCACTGAAGTCTATGGGCGCAGAGACCAGCAGAACAGTTTGAATCAGCCAAGATTGCAGGGCCAATCAGTGGCCACGCGGAGCACAACAGTCCAACAGGAGATGGAAGCAACAGGCAGCGGCCAATGGGAGCCTTTCAGCACTTCCCGGTTCAGCCTGGGAACTTACCAGCAAGAGGAGGGTTCCTTGGCAGTGAACAGTGGTGGTGTGGATGGCTGGCTCAGGTAGTCCCAGCCGCTCAGATGTTTCCCCGATCAGGGGCTGAGAGATCAGCAAGAGGAGGGTTCCTTGGCGGTGAGCAGTGGTGGTGTGGACAGCTGGCCCAGGTAGCCCCAGCCACTCAGATGTTTCCCCAATCATGGGCTGAGAGATCTGGAAGTCATGTGTCTGCCCTCTGACCTTTTGTCAGGGTGTGTGGACCCTCTGCTGGTCAAATTTTATGTTCACACTTAAAGCCACACACATGCAACTTAAACAATAATCCTCATGTGCTACCACTACCAACCACAAATATATGTAAAAGCACTCACATTAAAAGCACAGTTCAGGATCACCACAGAAAAGGTGTATACAGTATGGAGGCCAGCAAGTTGCTATTATTAATGATTACAGCATATATTAACAAGTACTAATAACATATAGCTATATCCTGTTGAACAAGCAACTCCACTGCTGCTAGTCCATGTCTCCTAATCTCTGCTTTTTCTTCTATGGCTCCCCGGGAATGTAATTTGTGAAAAAGAACACATTTATTTGATTACACACTACGATTTAATTGGCAGCTGTATTTGATCATTGAGGCCCACCAGGCTAGTGTTCCTAACTGGTAAATTCAATACGCTTCCCACTTGCCCAGTAGCCATTCAACCCCCCCAGGGTAAAGTGACCTTTTCTAGCCCCACAAATACTGTTTTTTGCACTTCTACCATGTTCTCCACATGGACCACAAAGGGCAGATTTTATGTTTCCTTGACTGATGGCCAACAAGTGTTCCCCCACTTTCTTTTTCAACTTGTTTCATGCAGCCCACATAAAATGCCCCACAACTGCATAATCACAAGTGCACAACCTTAGTTGTATTAGTTTATGAACATGTTGATGCCCATCAGATGCCTGTTTATTTTTAGATTTAGCAAAGGGTTAGTATTTAAAATCAAACTGCAACATTTACAGCATCTACACTTTTTGTATCTTTTTGGCAAGGGAGGCAACCATGTAAATTGTCTTCTCCCTGGCTGTGCATTACTTACAAGTCAATCCTGTTGATTCCTTGCACATCTATAAACAATTCTAGATAACTTCCTTGTGCTGTCCCTGCATTTGGGTTTCACCTTCAATGTGTCCCAATTCTATCTTGACTGTTTCTTGGACTACCCAGGCATCACTAGACTAAGTCGTCACAAAATACATTTTTCTATCTCTCTTTCTTTCTTCTTGAACTCCAACAGGGCTCCCCTTTCCATACTATCCATTGTTTCCCTAGCCCTCTTTATCACATGCTCACTATACACCCCTTCATGTAGCCTCATCTCTTTTTTTATTATAGCATATTTTTCCACCCTATTATGCTGGCCGGGGCTTGGTGGCAGCATACCGACAATCCAGAACTCCATCTCCCCATTATGTGGATCATGCTGCATGGCAATGGCGAGCGGGTGTTTTTGCATAGTTATGGAAGTAGCTGTGTAATCCCATGTCCCCGGCCCTGAGGATGCCAGCATCTAGGACCAAGGTCCAGGCATGGAGCCATGCTGAGAACATGGCTCTAACTAAACACCTAATGGTGTCCCCCCTATACTGCACCCCAGTGGAGTGGTGCCAAACCCTCCCCAGGAGAGGAGAGCTGCTGTACGGTGGCTGAATCCAACTCTCGTGGCTTCCCTACTGGCTGACTCCTGACAACCCAGGCACATTGCTGAACCCAAGTCACCAGCATAGTGCGAGATGTAGCGTCCAGTGCCTCAACCCTCAGCACCACTAGCTGGGCCACATAGCCACATCTCTGAGCTCATGCTTGCTTACTACAGTCAGCACTCGTTTATCCGACTCGCATTTTACCGGCGCACGCACGTATCCATCACCAACCGGTTATTTTTTTCCACCCCATTGTGTTATCACCCGCATAACTGTCACTCGCGTTATCCGTTTCCGTCACTGATCCTGCATGTTGTCTCCTATGCAGCTCACAGTCTCCACTCTCAGATAACTGACCTTCTGCGAGACTATGCTGTGGAAACATCACATTTTTTTAGCACGACTTCTAGGCGCTCCAAGCAGACCAATAGGAAGAAGCAGTACATCAAGGAGGATCCAGCCACGTCGGGAGAGCTCTGTAAATGCGCCATCACTACTGCACTGTAGTGTACATTACAGTATTGTACAGTACCTAAATGAAATAGAAAACAGTACAGGTACAGTAGTACTGTACAGTAAAACCTGTACAGTACAGAACTTGTGTAATGTAATTTGCACTTCGAACTTTTTGTGCAGACAAACTGAAGCAGGCAAAGCAGCCACCAATCAAGCAGCCATAAAGTAAGTGTTAGAGCACCACTTCTTGTTTAATGTGGGGTGGGGGACAGAAGGCAGAGGAGGGGGGTGCAGCAATTTTCTTTACCACAAGTCAAGCAGCCATGAACTAAAATATTGGAGCATCACATGTTGTTTCATGGGGAGGGCATAAAGCAGAAGAGGGGTACAGTGACTTTTTCTGCCACCAGTCAAGCAGCCATAAACTAAATGTTGGAGCACCACCTGCTGTTTCATGGGGGTTGGGGGACAGAAGGTGGTGGGGGTACAGCAATTTTTTTTTTGCCACAAGTCAAGCAGCCATAAACTAAATGTTGGAGCACCACCTGCTGTTTCATGGGGGTGAGGGGGACAGAAGGCAGAGGAGCGGGGGAAAATGACTTTTTTCTGCCACCAGTCAAGCAGCCATAAACTAAATGTTGGAGCACCACCAGCTGTTTCATTGGGGGACAGAAGGCAGAGGAGGGGGTACAGTGACTTTTTCTGCCACTAATCAAGCAGCCATAAACTAAATGTTGGAGCACCCCCTGCTGTTTCATGGGGTGAGGGGACAGAAGGTAGAGGAGGGGGTACAGTGACTTTTCTGCCATCAGTCAAGCAGCCATAAACTAAATGTTGGAGCACCACCTACTGTTTCATGGGGGTGAGGGGACAGAAGGCAGAAGAGGGGTCAGTGACTTTTCTGCTACCAGTCAAGCAGCCATAAACTAAATGTTGGAGCACCACCTGCTGTTTCATGGGGTGAGGGACAGAAGGTGGAGGAGGGGTACAGTGACTTTTCTGCCACCAGTCAAGCAGCCATAAACTAAATGTTGGAGCACCACCTGCTGTTTCATGGGGTGAGGGGACAGAAGGTGGAGGAGGGGGTACAGTGACTTTTTCTGCCACCAGTCAAGCAGCCATAAACTAAATGTTGGAGCACCACCTGCTGTTTCTTGGGGGGGCAGAAGGCAGAGGAGGGGGGTACAGTGACTTTTCTTCCACCAGTCAAGCAGCCATAAACTAAATGTTGGAGCACCACCTGCTGTTTCATTGGGGTGAGGGGGACAGAAGGTGGAGGAGGGGGTACAGTGACTTCTTCTGCCACCAGTCAAGCAGCCATAAACTAAATGTTGGAGCACCACCTGCTGTTTCATGGGGGTGAGGGGGACAGAAGGTGGAGGAGGGGAGTACAGTGACTTTTTCTGCCACCAGCCAAGCAGCCATAAACTAAATGTTGGAGCACCATCTGCTGTTTCATGGGGGACAGAAGGCAGAGGAGGGGTACAGTGACTTTTCTGCCACCAGTCAAGCAGCCATAAACTAAATGTTGGAGCACCACCTGCTGTTTCATTGGGGAGAGAGGGACAGAAGGAGGAGGGGTACAGAGATTTTTTCTGCCACCAGTCAAGCAGCCATAAACTAAATGTTGGAGCACCACCTGCTGTTTCATGGGGGCAGAAGGCAGAGGAGGGGGGTACAGTGACGTTTTCTGCCACCAGTCAAGCAGCCTTAAACTAAATGTTGGAGCACCACCTGCTGTTTCATGGGGGTGAGGGGGACAGAAGGCAGAGGAGGGGGTTACAGTGACTTTTTCTGCCACCAGTCAAGCAGCCTTAAACTAAATGTTGGAGCACCACCTGCTGTTTCATGGGGTGAGGGGACAGAAGGCAGAGGAGGGGTGTAAGGACTTTTTCTGCCACCAGTCAAGCAGCCATAAACTAAATGTTGAGCACCACCTGCTGCTTCTTGGGGGGGCAGAAGGCAGAGGAGCGGGGTACAGTGACTTTTTCTGCCACCAGTCAAGCAGCCATAAACTAAATGTTGGAGCACCACCTGCTGTTTCATGGGGGTGAGGGGGACAGAAGGTGGAGGAGGGGAGTACAGTGACTTTTTCTGCCACCAGCCAAGCAGCCATAAACTAAATGTTGGAGCACCATCTGCTGTTTCATGGGGGGGGGCAGAAGGCAGAGGAGGGGGGTACAGTGACTTTTTCTGCCGCCAGTCAAGCAGCCATAAACTAAATGTTGGAGCACCACCTGCTGTTTCATGGGGGTGAGGGGGACAGAAGGTGGAGGAGGGGAGTACAGTGACTTTTTCTGCCACCAGCCAAGCAGCCATAAACTAAATGTTGGAGCACCATCTGCTGTTTCATGGGGGGGGGCAGAAGGCAGAGGGGGATACAGTGACTTTCTGCCACCAGTCAGCAGCCATAAACTAAATGTTGGAGCACCACCTGCTGTTTCATTGGAGTGAGAGGGACAGAAGGCAGAGGAGGGGGTACAGAGATTTTTTCTGCCACCAGTCAAGCAGCCATAAACTAAATGTTGGAGCACCACCTGCTGTTTCATGGGGGCAGAAGGCAGAGGAGGGGGGTACAGTGACGTTTTCTGCCACCAGTCAAGCAGCCTTAAACTAAATGTTGGAGCACCACCTGCTGTTTCATGGGGGTGAGGGGGACAGAAGGCGGAGGAGGGGGTTACAGTGACTTTTTTCTGCCACCAGTCAAGCAGCCATACAACTAAATGTTGGAGCACCACCTGCTGTTTCATGGGGGTGAGGGGGACATAAGGCAGAGGAGGGGGTACAGTGACTTTTTCTGCCACCAGTCAAGCAGCCTTAAACTAAATGTTGGAGCACCACCTGCTGTTTCATGGGGGTGAGGGGGACAGAAGACGGAGGAGGGGGTTACAGTGACTTTTTCTGCCATCAGTCAAGCAGCCATAAACTAAATGTTGGAGCACCACCTGCTGTTTCATGGGGGTGAGGGAGACAGAAGGCAGGGGGGTACAGTGACTTTTTCTGCCACCAGTCAAGCAGCCATAAACTAAATGTTGGAGCACCACCTGCTGCTTCTTGGGGGGGCAGAAGGCAGAGGAGCGGGGTACAGTGACTTTTTCTGTCACCAGTCAAGCAGCCATAAACTAAATGTTAGAGCACCACCTGCTGCTTCTTGGGGGGGCAGAAGGCAGAGGAGCAGGGTGACTTTTTCTGCCACCAGTCAAGCAGCCATAAACTAAATGTTGGAATACTGTACCACCTGTTGTTTCATGAGGGGAGGAGAAGGCAGAGGAGGTGGGTACAGCTGTGCAGTACAATAAACTGCAACCTTTTTTTACAGATTGAAGGTGCTTACCGTAGACTGTAATCTGCACAGCACAGTACGTACAGTACTGTAAGATGGAGCCTGCAAACAAAAGGGCCAGGACAGCCATTGCTGCAAATGTGAAACATAGCATTTGTGTTTCCCATACCCAGAATCCATAATGCTCAAGGTCTGACATAGTTGCCTATGTTTTAAAGGAGCATAAACTCAATAGAAAAATCCACAGTTTCAGACAGTTTGAGAGAGAAGCACAAGTGGTTAGCCTGTTCTGTCCTCTGATGCCTCAACTAAAGTAAGAGCCTCAGCATAAACAACTAGAGGATGCCCTGTTTTTATGGTTCACAGATGCCAGGATGCAAAAAGTAACCATAAGTGATGATGTCCTGTTAACCAAAGCAAAATCACTTGGCCAGCGTCTGGGTGTGCCAGACTCCTTTTCCTATTCAGTGGGGTAGCTGCAAAGATTTAAACAGTGTCACAACATTAGGGCATTACAAACTGCATGGTGAGGCTGCAAGTGTGGATGAAGGAGTTGTGTCTGATGGGCGTCTGCAGTTGCAACTTGTTTTGAAAGAGTATGACCCTAATGACATTTACAACATGGATGAATCTGGTCTATTCTTTCAGATGGAACCCAATGCTACACTTTCAACAGGGCCAGTGTCTGGAAAAAAGGAAAATAAAGATAGATTGACAGTGGCACTATGTGTCAATGCAAGTGACCCAGACAAACGTAAGCCAGTGGTCATCTGGAAATTTAACCACCCTCGGTGCTTTGGAAAGGACTTTGATCCTAACAGTTTCTGCTACTGGTACACTAACAGAAAAGCCTGGATGACAGCTGCAATTTTCGAAGAATGGCTAAAGGAGTTTGACCGATCTATGTGTCTGCAGAGACATCGTGTGATTCTGCTGCTTGACAATGCTTCCTCACACTCCAACACAGTTCGCCACCGTAATGTCACCCTTCATTTCCTCCCTCCAAACACTACCTCTAAAATCCAGCCATTGGATGCTGGCATAATCCAGAACTTTAAGGCTCTGTACCAACGACAGCAACTGCAGCACTATGTCAACTGCCTGGATGATGGCAAACCAGCAGATGTTAACATCAAGGAGGCTCTGTATTTCATAGGAGACAGTTGGCACGATGTGAGCACAACAACAATCGTCAATTGCTGGAAACATACGGAAATTCTGTACCCTGTTGCTCAGCCATCTACTGACAACAGTGCCACCCAAGAACAACCTAACAACTCCACTGACTCTGTGGTGCAATCCATCTCCTCCATTCTTGACCAACTGCCTGACACCACAAATGTCAATGCGGTAGATATCCTGCGGGCTGATGGGAATGTTGAAACCTGTGCAGCACTAGATGAAGAGGAAATTGTTCAGATGGTGAAACCATCCAATGAAGCAGAAAATTCCGATGAAGACGCTGACAGCATCGATGACACAGAAACACCTGTCACCGGACAGCAGTGGATGCTCGTCATGGATTGAAGTTGCTTGGGATATACGAACAGAATATGGATTTCTTCTCATAAAGGATATTGACTGCATTCGCTCTGATTGCAAAGACTTTGTGGTGGGTCAGAAAAGTCACGCCAGACTGTGATCGAGCAATTCTTTAAAAAGATCATGAAGGCAGTGAACTGTGAGGGACTTCAAACTGTGAGTCAGTGCATTTCATTTTCAATTGTGATGTTATGGCACTGTTGGTAAGTCCAAGAACATGTGGGGGAATGTCATCTCTTAAATGAAAAAGAATGCCATGCTATGGGTGGGGGTGGGGTGCCATGGTTTTGTGATGGTGTGGTGGAATTTTTTTCCTCAAAGTTACCATATGCCATGCTTATTCTGGGCATGTGGTGGACTGTGGTTTCTTAAGCGACAAAAATAATGCAATGCTGCAGGGGGAGGCCATGGTTTCTAGGTGGGAGGGGAGATGCCATGATTTGTGATGGTGTGGCAGAATGTTTTCTTGAAAGTTAAAAAGATGCCATGTTTTACTCTGGGCATGTAGGGATTGTCATCTCTTAAATGAAAAAAGAATGCCATGCTATGGTGGAGGGGAAATGCCATGGTTTTGTGATGGTGTGGTGGAATGTTTTCTGAAAGTTAAAAATGTGCCATGTTTTACTCTGGGCATGTGGGGACTGTTGTCTTAAATGAAAAAGAATGCCATGCTATGGGTGGGGGATGCTATGGTTTTGTGATGGTGTAGTTACATATGCCATGCTTATTCTGGGCATGTGGAGGACAGTGATTTCTTAAGTGACAAAAATAATGCAGTGCTGTGGGGGCATGGTTTGTGATGGTGTGGAAATGTTTTTCTGAAAGTTAAAAATGTGCCATGTTTTACTCTGGGCATGTGGGGGACTGTTGTCTCAAATGAAAAAAAAATGCCATGCTATAGGTGTGGGGGGATGCAATGGTTTTGTAATGGCGTGGTGGAATGTTTTCCTGAAAGTTAAGAAGGTGCCATGTTTTACTCTGGGCATGTGGGGGACTGTTGTCTCTTAAATGAAAAAAAATGCCATGCTATGGGTGGGGGGTGCTATGGTTTTGTGATGGTGAAGGTTACACATATGCCATGCTTATTCTGGGCATGTGGGGACTGTGGTTTCTTAAGTGACAAAAATAATGCAATTCTGTGGGGGTCGCATGGTTTGTGATGGTGTGGTGAAATCTTTTCCTGAAAGTTAAAAATGTGCCATGTTTTACTCTGGGCATGTGGGGGACTGTTGTCTCTTAAATGAAAAAGAAAAAATGCTATGATATGGGTGTGGGGGGATGCCATGGTTTTGTGATGGTGTGGTGGAATGTTTTTCCTCAAAGTTGTACAAATGCCATGCTTTATTCTGGGCATGTGGGGGACTGTGGTTTCTTAAATTACAAAAAGAATGTCATGCTGTGGGGAGGGGGGATGCCATGATTTGTGATGGTGAATGGCGGAATGTTTTCCTGAAAGTTAAAAAGGTGTCATGTTTTACTCTGGGCATGTGGGGGACTGTTGTCTCTTAAATGAAAAAGAAAGAATGCCATGCTATGGGTATGGGGGGATGCCATGGTTTTGTGATGGTGTGGTGGAATGTTTTTCCTCAAAGTTATACAGATGCCATGCTTTATTCTGGGCATGGGGGTCTGTGGTTTCTTAAATTACAAAAAGAATGCCATGCTGTGGGGGATGCCATGATTTGTGATGGTGCATGGTGGAATGTTTTCCTGAAAGTTAAAAAGGTGCCATGTTTTACTCTGGGCATGTGTGGACTGTGGTTTCTTAAGTGACAAAAAAAATGCCATGCTACAGTATTGGTGGGATGGGGAAAATGCCATGGTTTGTGATAGTGCGGTGGAATGTTGTCCCTGAAAGTTAAAAAGGTGCCATGCTTTACTCTGGGTACAGTATGTACTGTACAGTACAGTATATGGGGGACTGTTGTCTCTTAAATGAAAAACAGAATGCCATGTTATGGGTGAGAGAGGGGGAAATGCCATGGTTTTGTGATGGTGAGGTGCTGAAAGTTAAATAAATGCCATGCTTTATTCTCAGCTTGTCGAGGACTGTTTTCATTGCAAGTGCCTTGTTTCTTGGTGACGTGGAGAACTGTTTTCCATGAGGCTGAAAAAAAATTGCCATGTTTTTTGTACTGTACAGTATAGGTACTGTATTGGGGGAAGGGGATGCCATTCTTTGTGATGGTGTGGTGGAATGTTTTTCATGAAACTGAAAAATGCCATGATTTCTTGTGATGGAGTACAGGATACTGTTTTGATTACTGTACTGTAACAAGGTTAATTGTTTTAAAAAGTGGAAAATGTACAGTACTGTAAAAAAATTTACTGTACTGTAGCACTACAGGTTCAGAACTGCACAGTGAAAAACCGTGCTAAAACAAGAAAAAATAAGAAATAAAGACCAGTTTACATTTTAAGCCGTATTTTATTAGTGTTTTACTTAATATCTAGAGTCATTAAAGTATTGCAGGCTCACCAGAAATTCTTTTCCTGCATTTCTATATGGTTTCCATGAGTTCTGTCAATCAGACAGAAAAAGATGCATTTAACCGTTTCTCTCACATATCCGTTACCATGCCTGGGAACCAAGGGAGACGGATATCTGAGTGCTAACTGTACCAGTATATTCATGCTATTTGCCTCAGTTTCCTTTGGTTCTCCAGAACTGTCTCTCTGGTTGGAGGAATCTGAGTGACAATGCAGTGGGACCACATCAGAAGGGTTCTCACATTCAGATCCTGGGGGCATCTCTGCACACACATCCGTGAGACAAAATGGAGAAGAAACCTCCGAAAGCAGCTGGATGATGGCCCAGTCCCTTACAGTCCCTGTAGTGGCAACTGGGCACCTCCAACTAGATCCTGTGCCAGGACACATAGAGCATGGTTAGACCCAGAGATATCAAGTGATGGGACAAGGGGAGTGGTCTGAAGGAGGCAGGTTGGCTAATAAGATGTACAAAGATTGGATAAAAAAAGAATCCTGGCTGCTCCCCCTGCATGATGCAGAGTTTCACAGACACTGATGTCTGCTGGTCGACTTACACTTTTTACTTTTGGCATACTAAATTGACACCAGACAAAGCACCATTGGCCAGATTTTCAAAAGGATCTGTCCAAGATTGGCCAGATAATGTTTTCAAAAGGAAAATCCATCCAAACTGTTAGATCGGCTTTTGAATGGTTTAACTATGTATGAATTTCACATTCAAAGGAAGTTGCAAATTGTAGCAAAAAGGATACAAACTGAATTTGCTGCAATTTTTACCACAAATTATGACTTTGTGTTGCAAAAAGAAGCATCTTTTGAAAATACCTGCAGGGCTGCTCAGACCCAATCAGGTGGACACAGCCACAGGGCATTTGCATCTACGTCCAAGAGTTTTGACCCCCCCCCGGTGACTACAAACCATAATTTGCAGTTTTGTAGTGTCACTGCATCCCTCTGGGATCCAGTACACTAGCAAATGTGAGATTTGAAGCTGGACATCAACACTGAAAAAGCTGCCAGTCAGTGCACATTTTCCATCACCTTTACAAATGCTGCACGGAAAGTTTGCCCAGTCTTAATCTGCCTCACTTTTTTTTTTCTCATTGTGTTTGTTTCCTGGTCTCTCCGACTGGCCCCCATCTAGTCTGGTCCCCTCAGCCCATCACCCAACTTCCCTTGTGCTTATCTTCTCCACTGCATCCTGCCACAGAACCTGGCCGAAGCTGCTCAGTTGTCAGAGTGGGCCTGCGAGGGACTCATGGTTTGTCACTGCTGGTAGAGGGTTTTTCCTCCATTTCTTCCCTTGGGGCCTACATGTGTGGAATGATGAAATATGCATGCTCTGTCTCCATGGAGGCACACCTGACATCCAGTTGCATGGTCCTTTTCCCTTAATGTCCCATGGTGCTGCTACCTAGATTCCTCTAGGTGGCAGTCAGGCCACAGGACAGACATTCCCCCTCCCTGAGGTAGGAGTGGTATCTTACAGATGCTCAATCCTTCCTCCCCAGCCAGCTTCTGAGAGTCCTAGGTCTGTTCCCGATCTGGGTCACCAGTGTGGCAGGCAGTGAGGCAGTCAATGCCCATTCTGCCACACCACTGGGACAGCCTCTGCCTCACAGCTTCAATGGAGATTTGAGATGGCACTGTATTAAAAGTTACCACTACCAAGTATAGTCTTGACAATAACGTTTGATGTACTGGGTTGGAGTTGTCTCCCCACATCCTGGGCTGTGTAGGAGACCCATGCACCTTTATGTATCTCTGTCTCAACTATGATTGTACTCTTTACCCTCCTTTTTCCCTGCATTGTGCATGTATTGAACTGTTTTGTTTTTGCACTCTGATAGGATGCACTGGAAGTTTTAATAAAAATATAATTACAAAAAAAAGAGATGGCACTGTAAATTTGTAGCTTGAATGTGAGATCGGGTAATCTAAAAGCTCTGATTCAGCAATTATATCAGCTCCAAACATTTAGGGAGTGGGCTTCTGCTTCAGAAAGTCTGTCTGTTGGATATCTATTTACTGTATGTCCTTGTCTTTTGGACATATTAAAAGAAAAAGATGACCACCACACTGGGCGTGCTGTTTTGCTAAGTGAGCTTGCTTTTTATTTTTTAACGCAGTGTGCTTTTAAGCATTTTTTTTTTTGCAAGTCACTTTATTTTACAAAAAAAATGGAAAAACATATAAGAAATACCATACATAAACAACACTTGCATGGAATAAAGGATCATATACTTTGTATACAGCAGAACTAAAACATCTATAAAACCTCAAAATGTGAAACATACACAAGGCAAAACAATCCTCCACCCACCCCCCACAGCAGCCCTGCAACCAACCCCAATGCAGTATTGGTTAATATTATGCAAACCAAAAGGGCCCTTCCTAAGACCCGTGCAAGTTGTAAATGTAAAAAAAAGGCACAGCACTGGACCAACTTATTAAAAGAAATATACTATATGACGGAGGGAAGGAGACATCAAAAAAAGGTGCTACCGGAAAAAAAAAGTTAGCCTGATAAACCGGGAAGAGGAAAAGGGAAAAAAGAAGAGGTAGGGGATATCTCGTCCCCTGAGAACAGGAGATTAAATTAATAGCCAAATTTATCTTTAAGGATTGAAAAAAAATCACGCCAACATTTTTGGAACTTTTCACCGGTGTGAAAAAAACGGGCTACACATCTTTCCGCATTTAAAGCAGTAAGAAATTCTGTCCACCATTCCTTGAATGAGGGTTCCCAGTTCTCTTTCCAGTGCCTAAGTATTAGTAGCTTGGTGACCATAGCAATCAAAGCTACTTGTGCTTTTTGAGAAAATGTAGGGATCTGTGAATACATACCTAACAGACATGTATCTTCATTAAAAAAATACAGCAATATTAAGATAGGGCGCCACCCATTGTTTAACTAAATTCCAAAGTTTAACAATTTTAGGGCACGCCCATAATTTATGGTATAAAGTAGCGAATTCAGAGCCACAGTCCCCACATTTTGGTGAGACTAACCTCTTGATCCGGAATAGTTTAGCGGGGTATAATATAAATCATGAAGAATATTAAACTGGATGTTCCTCAGATGATCCTGTTTAATTAAAACATAATTGTCTGCCCAAATCTTCTCCCAAGTCTTAATCGAAAAGTCTTTATTATAGTTACTTTTCCAATAATAAGCTATGTGAGTAACCTTGGTCAAAATATGAGTCAAAATTGTTTTATATAGTTTAGCTATTACTTTCCACCCCATAGATGCTGCCCAAAGATTATTTAATGTAGTTCCGGCCCCATCTGAACAAGGAGGTTTCCCAAAAAAATGATAAATACACTGGCGTAATTGAAGTAATCGGAACCTATTCTTTTGGGTCACTCAAAATTTTACTTGCAAAGCGGACATACAAAGGAGTGAATTACCCATCACAAAATCCTCTAAATATAGCTTATTATGAGACTTACCGATAAAAGTGTACATAGGTTTCTTATCTATTTTTAAATTTGGATTGTTTAATAGGGGTTACTTTAAGTCCTTTAAATTGGATATTTGAAACAATGAACAAAGTTGCTGTATAGCTGTCATATCCCAACCAATGGGAGAGTTCTTTAGTTTCCATGGAATATTATGCCATGGAGCATATAAGAGAGCTTCTAGGTCTATTCTGCAGGAATTTGCCTGCTGCCAATCTAGAAACACCCAGGAAGGACTGTCTGACACAGAAAACGTAGCTGAGAGCCAATACAAAAATCTACTGGCATGAATTGCTAAATAATAAACTTAAAAATCGGGCAATTGGAGCCCCCCACCTTCCTCGGGCAGGTAAGTTTTGCATACGCCCTGCGAAGGGCTTTGCCTTTCCAAAGAAAATCAGAGCAAAGCCTGTGAAGGGGCAAACAAAAAAGACTTTGGAAGATACAGATTAAGATTACACAGAGGGTAAAAAAAACTGGGCAGAACTGACATTTTGAGAATATTAGCCCGTCTCCAAAAGGATAACGGTAACTTATTCCACCTCACCAGATCTTCCTTAGTAGATTTTAACAGGGGGTTGAGGTCTTTAAGATTAGTCAAATCTTTAGATATTTTAATACCCAAGTACATTAAATATTCCTTTTCCCATTGTAGGCCCATGTTTACAACCCAATCCTTCGTTAAAAGAGAGGATAAACAATAAACTGTAGTTTTATTTTTGTTAAGCCTGTATCCTGAAAAAGCACTAAACTGGGAAATAATTTGAAGGGCTCGGGGGAGGGAGTGCCCACTATTCGAGATGTGAAAAAGTAAATCATCAGCAAAAAGGGATAGCTTACATTCAATATCTTCCAGATGAATGCCCATTATATCCCTATCCCATTTTAAAACTCTAGCTAAAAGTTCTATATAAAGATTAAATAAACAGGGAGAAAGAGGGCAACCCTGACGGGTGCCCCGACGTAAGGGAAAAGTGTCTGAGATGAGATTATTACACTGGAGTCTTGCTGATGGGCAGGAATACAAAACTCGTATATAATTATTAAAGGGTTGTGGAATACCAAACTTTTGCAAGGCCGCAAACATATAGTGCCATTCCACTCTATCAAAGGCTTTTTCTGCATCCAGGGATACCAACACCGCTTCCAGTTCTGGAGCCCTGGATGCAGATATTAGATGGAACAGTTTTCGAAAATGATCCACCGAAGTGCATCCTGCCACAAACCCTGCCTGCTCGGAACTTAATAGACATTCCCACACACTCCCCAACCTATTAGCCAAAATTTTGGCATATATTTTAATATCCGTATTTAAAAGTGAAATAGGTCTATAATTGCTGATCATTGACGGGTCCTTCCCTGGCATAGGTAAGAGAATTATTCTCGCTTCAAATAGTGATTGGTCCAAGTCAGGGTGGGAACTCCAATAACTATACAACTGAAGTAATAAAGGAATCAAATATTCCTTAAAGGTTTTATAAAATAAACCTGTGAACCCATCAGGGCCCAGTGCCTTATCTGGTTTTAAAGAATCTATAACTGCTGAGATTTCTTCTCTAGTGATTGGAGCAACTAAAATGTTTTGACTGTCCTTGGACAGGGATGGAAGATCTACTTTTTCTAAAAAAGCCTACATCTTTCCATTATAGTCCCCAGACATCGGATCTGGAGAATATAACTCTTTATAATAGTCTTGAAATAGAATTAAGATCTCTGAAGAGTTGGTCACTAGGGCTTCTGATTGGGGATGTCTTAAGGCTGCAATCCATTTGGATGCAGACTGTTGCTTTAATTGCCAAGCAAGTAGTTTATCCGCTTTGCTCCCCTGTCCAATGTAAGAAGTTTTTAATAGAGAAGCAGACCTCTCCACCTTCTCAAGTAACATACTAGCATAATGTTCCCTCAGCCTAGATAATTCCTGATCTTCTAAAGGTAAAAGCTTATCCATCCCTTTACTTTACAAGCTTTTAATTCTCTCCAGGCAGCTATTCAGTTGGCTATTTTTCTTTTTCTTTTGGACTGTGGCAATACGTATTAATTCACCTCTCCAGGTTGCTTTTAAGGCTGCCCAGATTTGGTCTACAGCAGGAATCGAATTCCAATTAGTTTTGATGGAATTTTGCAAAATATTTTGAAATTTTAGAATAATTATATTATCCTTTAATAACTTATTGTTTAAAGACCATGAATGTGACTGGATCGAAATATTAGATAGTTCATACTGGAATAAGATTGGAGAATGGTCCGAAATTACCCGACGTAATATTTTAGCATCAACTACTCTATACTGGACATTTGCTGCTGACTGGCTAAAAAGTAATCAAGTCGAGAGTAACTTTTATATACTGGATAGGAAAAAGTAAACTCTTTATTTAGCAGGTTAAACATTCTCCATGGGTCTAAGAGGCCCAAGGAGAAAATAAATTTAGATAGGGCTTTTTGTGCAGAAGACTGACCTTTGATAAGTACAGTCTAAATCATTAACTTGAACCAGGTTCCAGTCTCCTCCAATTAGAATAGGGTAGTGCAGAAAAGGGGCCAATACCATAGCTAAATGAATAAAAAAAGAAGGGGTTTCTGCATTAGGGCCGTATACTGAGCCCAACACTATATCAAAATTGCCTAATTTGCCAATAACAAAAATATACCTCCCCTCAGGATCAGTAATGGATTCTACCAAAGTAAAATGGGTCTTTTTTGCTAAAAGCAAGGCTACACCATATTTGCTGGAGCTAAAACCGGCTCCAAAAACTTGACCCACCCAACTCTTTTTAAAAAACTGTAGTTGTGCTGGAAGCATATGTGTTTCCTGCAGGAACACTATTGAGGGGTCATATTTGGCAAGATGGTTTAAAATGATATATTTTTTCTTATTATCTTTCCCTCCCTTTATGTTCCAAGAAAGAATCCTTAAACCGTTAAGCAGAAAAAAAACTTGACTGTGCAATATAGTTGGTATTAAGTGAAAGGCTGCACTGCTGCCATCTCCCCTCCCCCAAAAAAGCAAAACAAAATATCCCAATAACCACTTTCCAGCTCTCTAAATATAAACTAACCCTAAAAAATGTTAAGTTATCTACAAGTCTGCGCTCCCAGACCCTAGGCCTCCACCTAATCAAACGGCCCATGGTACTCACAAGGAGTGAGCCCCGCTCCCCCTCTCCCAAACTACAAACATAAAAACCACCCAGAAAAACTAGCGAGATAACTCCATCCTCTCATCATGGAGTAGTCCTGCTATTGATAGGGTACTACAGTATATTTCTTTAGTGTTTAGCTCAGACCTGTTAGACAAAACCAAAGTTACCAGAATAGAGACAGTGAGAAGGAAAGAACTAAATGCGGCAAGCGCGCATTACCTTATTTAGCCCAGCTTACTCTGGCTAGGATTACGTCTTTGTAACTAACTAAAAAATATCAAACCCAGAAATGAAGCCTATATCGGGACCAGAATTTAAAGTCCGTTGACCCTTAATACACCAAACTGTTCTCGAGATTATAACAACTACTAAGCCTCATAACATCTAACTAAACACTCATTTATCATGTGTATCAACCATTTTTTAGGTTATGAAGTAAATTCTTTGAGAAACTATCCTAATTGAGACCCAGCCCCAAAGTATAAAGAAGATTAGGGCTTTAATGAGAGACATAGCAACCATGAAAAAAATCTATGAGGCTAAACCCAAACGATGCCCTATTAGAGATGTGCCCAATAATTTTACTTGCTGCCCGATACGTTAAAGCGCAAAATATTCATGTGTTCCCTCAGATTGGGAGGCTTAATCAGAGGGGCTAACCCCTATCAAGAAACAGAATGAGAAACAGAAATGAAATAACACTGTATCCAGAAAAGACAAGAAATTCAGCTCGAACAAACTACCCAACCATCATATCTTATAAACAGTGATATAATGCCGTCTAGCGGGTAAAATCAGATAAAGCGGCCCTCGCTCGCTCAATATACCACCGCTAGAAGGAGAAAAAAGTTATCAAGAAATGTAAAATAGTTAACTAACAATCATTAACGGCTTGAGAAAATATTTTCAATATGACAGGAAGAGCCACAGTATTGCTTTGCAACCCAGTATTAAAGAAGCAATCAAACAAAGATGCAATTAAACAACTCAGGGATATAACATCTTTCTAGAAAGTTCTCAACCCAGGTCTTAAGTTTCTTATGGCTGTGTTAAAACCCTCTCATTTAGAGAATAAATCAGGGTAGCATTTCTTCAAAGTCTTGAGAGCCTCTTCTGCGTTGTCAAAATGCCTTGTTCCTTCCTTTAAAGACACCTCCAGACGGGCTGGATATAGCATTCGATGCTTTATACCTGCTGCCCATAGTTTTGAAGTGACAGGACGATAAGTGTCTCTAAGCTGGCGAGTTTTCAAAGTCAAATCAGGAACTATTCTCAATTTTTTACCTTCCCATCAAATAGCCGGTAATTTTCTGGCTTCTCTGTTGATAAACTCCCGATCCAAATAGTTCAACAGTTTAAAGATTATAGGTCTTGGTGGATCAGACACAGCTGGTTTTGCTCTCAAGGATCTGTGGGCTCTTTCTATAATAAACTCTGGACCATTCGGGGAAGGGCCCACTGTTTTTCTCAAAAAATGCTGTAGGAACTGAACTGTATTTGGGCCCTCTTCTCCTTCGGGCAACCCTAACAGAACCAGATTGTTCCTCCGATTCCTCCCCTCTAGATCTTCGAGACGATCTAGTTTGGATAGAGACATTTTGGCTTCCATAATTTCTGGCTCCATTTTATCTTGTTTCCTTTCCACTGAGGCAGTTCTGGCTTCTGTATCTGTAACCCTGCGGGCTAGTTGGGTAAGTGCAGACTTAAAATCAGCCACATCTTCAATTAACTTCATTAGAGCTTCTTTGGTTGTTGCTAATTCTGCATATACTTGAGAAGGTGAAAGCTCTTCTGAAGGACTCTGGGGAGAGGAACTAAGATGAGGGTGCTTGGCTTCTAACTCCTGCGTGGCCTTCTCCCGTTCCGCTATCATAGACATGTTGTGAAAGTATTTTTTTAACGCAACCGACACAGCTTATAAGTCTCGAGCTTCCGGACCTCAAAAATGAATAAAAGAATTTAAATAATTAGAGGTTATCCACAATAGGGAGATGGAAAAAGTGGAGCTCCAACAAACACGTCTTATCCCCTGCACAGCATCACGTGACTCCTCCGCTTTTAAGCATTTTTGTTGCTGTTAGCCACTTAGTACAGGAATTAGTTTAGGGATCATTTTTAGCCACAGTTAGATTCCCAATTAAGTGAGTTAGGCAGGGCAATGTTGAATTTTATTTTTAACTTAGAAGTTGCCACATACAGTGCTCAGTGTACTGGCCACTGTCTATTCACTCTCTTTGGAGTGAACAAAGTGATCACCCACGGTGCTGCAGGATTGTAAGGAGGGTCGATATCTCCCATCAGGAACACAGTTGCAGCTGAGATTCAGTGTCTAGCTGAAGTTGCTTGTAGAGCCGCAGATGACATTTCCAAGGAGGCTAGGCTGACAACAAATGGAAGTACTATTTTGCTATGCTCTGTACTTTTTGGTCATTAGTGGGTGGATTGTTGTGGGACTAAGAGTGACTCAAGTGAGAATAGTGCCTGCTGACCCTTTGGCTGTGGTTTATCACAGCATTGCTAGTGACTATAGTGTCAGCCTGGTAGTGAGATACCTGGTAGAGAAAGACATTATTGAGGGTCTCAGAGTCTCTCTTTTCTGTCTTGAGCTAGATCTGTTACTTGGCCTTTTCACACTGTGGCAGAGTATGAAGAAGACTGATGATAGCCCTGAGCAAGCATATCTACCATCACCCCCACTCACCGAAGTTCATTTTCTGGGCAGATGGTGTAGCATTGGCCTGGCAAGAGTGGGCCTCTCCTTTAATTTTCAAGACTTGGATTTCTGATTATTCTTAGCTGTGTTTCTCATTGTGACTGTGACTGAGACAAACAATCAAAATGAGAGTGTACTCAGGGGACAGAAGTGGGGCAGTTTGGACTGTCTCCACCAGTATTGAAGATGGATAGACATGCTGAGCTCTGTATGCATTTTTTCATGCAAATTCTTTATGATAAAACTTTGTTGCAGTCTAGTGGTCCTAAGTGTATGGGAGACGCAGTTATCAGTTATGCACCATGTGGGCTATGCATGATGGTGAGCTGGGTACACGCAAGAGGCATATACCTAGCATGTGCAGCTCTGCACCCATGGACAGGTGTGCGGGGTGCTGCATGCACTACCACACACCATCACATGGTGCCTGTCTGCAGCCCCACCCCCTGGTGTGCTCTTGTGTGGGAGAGCAGAGCGAAGGCCATAGGTGGGCATCCAATGCCCAGCCTGGTAACATAGTGGATCCCCTGCTCCATGTGGAGTGGAGGAATCTGGGATGGCATGGGATGCTGGAATTGTACAAAGAGGAGTGAGTGACTGAATGGCTGCCCCAGCCCTTCTAGTCAGCCCAGAGGCCTGGGGCAGCAAGGTTGGTGGATTCCTCTTCCTGCCACAGCTAGCAGGTGTACACTGAGGGGGCATGCAAAAGATATCGCAGGGTCCTTGCTGCCATATATTGCATTACCTTGCCCAGCACTCCATGCCTCCTTGAATGGCGTGGTGTTTGGGTACAGCTTCAAAAGCATGACCAGCTGGATATCCTGTGCAGAAGGGACACATGTCCCTTCCATGAATGTGCACAGGGGTCCACAGGACCCCCAGTTCACGCTATTTGGACGTAGGGTTGCCTAAATGCCACAGGGTGTCCCTTAATGCATAGGGGCCAGTATGCACTGTGGATTAAATTTTGGGACAATTGCAGCAACTACATGGTGTCCATAACTTCTTTCCCCTGAGTGCACTTCCATGTTGGTTTTTTGCTTTTGCATTCGGGGTTAGCCTTCGCAAGAGGTTATTCTGACTCAGCAATGCAATTCGCTACTCCAATCTCCCTGGTTTGGTCAACTGTGACTGAGATAAGGTCAAAATCTCCTCCCCCAGACTTCCAGTAATGTCACAAATGGGACAGCAAGCCTAGTTTTCCAGCTCTGGCTCCTTTTCTACATCAAACTCCAAAAGAAGTGTTTCACTGAAAATATTAAGAAAGATCAACAAACAGGAGTTTAATACTTCAGATGGGCAGGAAAAATACCAGCAGTGATAAATAAACAAACAGATTTGACTGGATATAGCTCTGACAGTATGGACCGCATTGAAAGATCATCTGAAGAACATATTCGTCCCATCTCTCCACTGCAACAACTACACCCTACAAACGCGGCTATTTTATCTGAACTAAAAGACTTTCAAGCAGAAATAAGATCATTTTATTCTGAACTCCGGGACAATGTAATTGCTGTTGAAAACCAAGTTAATTAACTTGAAACCCAAGCTACTAATATGGACTCTCATCTCAACTGCATGCAGCGAATCATGCTTCATATATAGGGTTCCTGGTTTTAGGTGTTTATTTTTTATAAAAAAAAGGTGTTTATTTTTGGCATTTTTCTTCCACTTTCAAAAGTACCAAAAATCTGTTATTTTCAGTGTAATCAATTTCTCAGACAACAAAAATCTTTATAAATCAGTGTTTATTCACTCAAGTTAAAAAATGGATATTGTACTTTTTCAAACTGTGTACCATGACTATTGCATGTTAGCACCATAGATATTACACCATATTAACTTTGCAAAATAGTGCACCATAACTGTAGAACTATACATATATAAATATGTAGATAGTAATGGTGAGCTAGGAACAGCACAGAATTTGAGCTCCTTTCCGCCATATAAGTGAAAGGTGTAACATGAAAAAAAACACGATCCACCCACATATCCAGCTCACAGTTGGTCTGCTGGAAGGATGGGGCCACAATGAAATTCAATGTTTTTCGGTAATAACTGATTTCCTGATTTTCACCACGGTGGTGTTTTATCAGTGTTTATCAGTTATAACCTAAAACCAGAAACCCTATTCATATACTAGAAGCTAACACAATTAACTGCAAAATGTGATGACCTAGGCAATCACTCCAGAAGAAACAATCTAAGGCTCAACGGAATCCCTGAAGATGCTAAAGGAAGGGACATGATTGCTTTCATAGACATTTTTCTCAGAGACATGCTACAACTAGATCCAAACCTACCACTAAATATCGAACAGGCTGATAGGGTCCCCACAAGGTGAAACAGAACACTCTCGGTGCATAACTTAAATTGTACAAATAGACTTACCTCTGGTGAACATTTTCAATACATTGTAAATCTTAACATAAAACTTGGTGGAATAGAAACATAGAAACATAGATTTTGATGCCAGATAAGGACCGCTTGGCCCACCCAGTCTGCCCATTTCCCTACCTAATGGATAAACTGCAGATCCTAGTTAACCAGCAGCCTACTTCTTCCTACTCCCACCCCCTAGAATTGTCTTATGACTGTCCCATGCATGCTTGAATTCCACCACTGTTTTGACTCCACAACCTCCTCTGGAAGGCCATTCCATGCATCCACAACCCTCTGTGAAAAATACTCTTAAATTACCTCTGAGCCGCCTCTTCTATCTTCAAATTGTGCCCCTTGTTCTTGCACACCCTTTTTTGAAAGATGCTACCTCTTGGACTTTGTTGATTCCCTTGAGGTACTTGAAAGTTTCTATCATGTCCCCCCTCTCCCTCCTTTCCTCGAGGCTATACATATTTAGCTCCTTTAGTCTCTCTTCATATGTCTTCCGGTGCAGACCCTGCACCATTTTAGTTGCCCTCCTCTGGACAGCTTCCATCCTGTCTATGTCTTTGTGGAGATTGGGTCTCTAGAACTGAACGCAGTACTCCAAATGGGGTCTCACCAACTGTCTGTACAGAGGGATAATAACTTCCTGTTTTCTACTGGTGATGCCTCTCCCTATGCATCCCAGTATCCCCCCAGCCCTCCTTGCTGCCCTCTCACATTGCTTGCCCACCTTTAGGTCATCTGATATGACTCCCCAGGTCCCTTTCCATTTTTGTTGTTGTTAGTATCTCACCCTCATTGTGTACTCTTCCTGGGTTTTGTTTCCCAGGTGCATTACCTTGCACTTTAGCATTGAATCTAAGCTGCCATACATTTGACCATTCCTCTAACCTTGCCAAGTCCCTTCTCATCCTTTCCACCCACCTTGTGCATCAACTCTGTTGCAGATCATTGTGTCATCTGCAAAGAGACATAATTTTCTTCCAGTCCCTCTGCAATGTCTCTTATAAAGACATTGAAGAGGACCGTCCTAATACTGAACCTCAGGTAGCCCACTAGTAACCCCCTTCTTCAGAGTGGACTCCATTTACTATTACCTCTGTGTCCTATTCTCCAGCATTCTTACCTCAGGCTGTCATCTTGGGACCCAATCTCAGGCTAACTTGTATATTAATCTTTTGTGTGAGACTGTGTCAAATGCCTTGCTAAAGTCTAGGTAGGCCATGTCCACAGCCCTCCCTGATCTACTGCTTTGGTCACCCAGTCAAAGAAATCTATCAGATTTGTCTGGCATGACCTTCCCGCTGTGAATCCATGCTGCCTATCGCCCTGTGCCCTCTGGCATCTAGATACTCAACAATTCTTTCCTTCAGAAGTGATTCCATCATTTTCCTACCACTGAGGTTAAACTAACAGGTCTGCAGTTTCCTGCTTCTGCCTTGCTCCCACTTTTGTGAAGGGGAATCACATCTGCCCTCCTCCAGTCCTCGGGTACCACCCCATCCTCCCATGATTTGTTAAAGAGGGTAGTCAGTGGTGTCACTAGTTCTACCCTTAGTTCTTTTAGAATTCTGGGATGAATCCCATCAGGCTCCATTGCTTTGTCCACCTACAGTTTTAAGAGTTCTTTCAGAACCCTTTCTTCTGTAAATGGGCTGGTATCAACTGCTGTATTCAGAGTGTTTCTACTGTTTGTTTTAGGTACCTCCCCCACTTCCTTTGTAAATACTGAGCAAAAATATTTGTTTAGTATCTCTGCCTTCACAGTCACCCTCTGCCCACCCTCCCTCCCTTTATTAAGCCTCACTAACCCTCCCTTGGTCTTCCTTCACTCCCTGATGTACCTATAAAAGGTTTTATCCCCCTTCTTAACTGAGTTGGCTATCTTTTCCTCGGTTTGGGCCTTTGCTGTTCTGACTGCCTTCCCAGTTTCCTTTTGCTTTAACTGATACAGTTCTCTGTCCTGCTCCTTCTGTGATTCTTTGTACTTCCTGAATGCTTTCTTTTTCTCTTGAACCTTCACTGCCACTTCCTTTTTGAACCATAGTGGTTTCTTACATTGTTTCGTTTTATTTGCTTCACACAAAGGCTTTTTACCTCTGTGATTGCAGTTTTTATTATTCCCCATTGTTGTTCCATCCCTCCTTCCTGCCCATTTGCTAGTGCATTCCTTAGGCACTCACCCATTTTGGCAAAGTCAGCCCTACTAAAGTCCAGTACTTTTGTCTTTGTATGGCTTGACTCTATTGCTGTGTTTATTGTGAACCATACTGTTCGATGGTCGCTAGTTCCCAGATGGCTACCCACTTCTACATCTGTGATCCTCTCTTCATCTCCATTTGAGAGAACCAGGTCTAAGATTGCACCCTCTCGAGTGGGCTCCAATACTGGTTGTCTAAGGCATGCCCCCTGTAGGGCATCTAGAATAACCCCACTCTTTGAAGTGGCTGCTGCAACTGCACTCCAGTTAACATCTGGCATATTCAGATCACCCATCAGCAATATCTCCCATTTTCTGCCATTCTAAGTATTCTTTCTATCATTTCCTTGTCCATTTCCTCCCCCTGAGAAGGGGGTCTGTACTCAACCCCTGTGCGGTTTTGTGGTGTCATTGTCGGTCTCCAAATTTACCCACAGTGCTTCTTCTCCTCCCTGTTTTCCCTTTTGTTCTGTTGCTTTGATTCCTTCCCTTATGTAAAGAGCTACTCCTCCTGCTCTTTTACCCTCCCTGTCCCTTCTGTAGATAGTGTATCCTGGTATGTTTACGTCCCAGTCATGGTTTTGTGTGTACCATGTTCTGTGACTGCCACGATATCCAGATGTGCCTCCTCCATCAAGGCCACTAATTCAGGAAGCTTGTTACTCAGACTACGGGCATTGGTACTCACTGCTCTCCATTTTTTTTGATGGCTTTACCTTCTTTTGCAGCATCCCCCACTGACCTTTCTACCTTGGTCTTTTTCTCATTTAGTACCCTGTTTTGTAGGGAGAGGCTGGGATTTTCCTGCTGCTTGTCAGTGCCTCCCCCTCCTTTGACTAGTTTAAAAGCTTGCCAATGAAGCATTTAAACCGATTGCTCAAAAGACTTGTTCTCTTCCTGGACAGATGCAGACCATCCTGCCAGTATAGGCTGGTGTCCCTCCAGGTGGAACCCCAGTCCCCAATGAAGCCAAACCCCTGTGCTCCGCACCATTTTTTCAACCATTCATTAAACTGCATGGTGCAAAGTACCCTCGCCTCACTCATGCCATTGACAGGCAGCACCTCAGAGAAGGATATTGTGTGTGCTACTTGTCTTAGGCCCCTCCCCAATTCTACAAAGTCCTTCTGCACTGCTCTGGTCTCATGATGAGCCAAGTCATTTGTCCCTAGGTGGACAATGATGTCCAGCTCAGACTCCCGTGCAGCTGTTCTCGTGATCCTGAGGATGCGCTTCCTGTCTCTCCAAGCCATGGCACCAGGCAGGCACCTTACTTCAGTTTTCCCTGCTCCCCCTAGTTCTATCCTCCTAATAATTGAGTCCCCCACCAGGAGCTGCTTCCTTTCCTTGTGGTGTCCTCTGCCTCCTTCCTGTGGGCCTCCCTTGTGAAAGTTGTCCTCAGCCTCCTTAGTCTCCTCTGTGGGTGCATCCATAGGGGAGCTATGCTCCCCCAGAATGGTGTATGGATTATGGTGTGGAACATCTGACTGGGTGTGCCTCTGTTCCACCATCCTCACCCTCCCTGAGCCCACTGTGGTCCAACTGCTGTGCTTTCTGCAACCTCTGAGGTAGTGGTGGTGGCTCTGGTGCTCCTGGATGAGGGAGGTTCCTTCCTACCATCCAGTGTGGCCTGGGGAAGGTTCCTACTACTGTCCAGTGTGGCCTGAAGATGGGCAACTTCCTCCCTCAGGGAAGAGAGTTGTCTGCAAATAGGCAGCATCTCAGCCTCCAGAAGGACTCCCAGACTGCTACCCCACAGCCATTACATTGCACTACCCTCACATTTTGTGTGTGTGTGTGTGTGTGTGTGTGTGTGTGTGATTGGTTTGTTATATAGAAATATATATATATTATACAATGTGTATGCTTATATTGTCAGTGCAGTGTGCTAGAGAGATATGACAGTGATATGCACCTTGCACTCTTGAGGAAATGATGTCAAGGTATAAAGGAAAAATTTCCAGGGGTGGGTGGGGTGAGGGGTGGGAAGGGGTTGGCCTAAACTGTGCCCTCACAAAACAATCAGCTAAAAGCTCTGACCCACCACTGTGGTGAGTGCCTTCCTGTCAGCAAGATGCCCTACTCAACAATTTGACAGAGAAAATACCCTGCTAATCAAACAGAGAAAAATCCACACATCCAAGTCAGACACAGGTAAACCTCCCCCAGCCCCAATAGTTTTAAAAGTACAGCTATGAGGAGATTGGCATACAGATGGTGGGGGCCATACTCCCTCCCTGTCCCTTGTAATCCATCTCATCACAGCCGAGTCAACTGTGCTCCCACTCCAGTGCCCTCCAATGTTGGATGAGATGGAGGAAGCTGACACCCACTACTGTATTTCAATATGCTGTTATTTTTGCTGTGAAATGCTAAAAACCCAAACAATGTCCTGCAAACTGAATGGTTTTGATTCCTCATAGAGGCATTATTAAGTCTGGTCCCGATTACATCTTACGTGAAATTGCCCGATGTAAAACCATTTTCAATGAGAGCACAGATACAGCTTCCTTGTGTTTTGAGAGGAGGAAAATAAGCAGTTGAGCATGTACCATTGCTACAGTGACAGTAACACAGGGAAGACCAGTACAGTGACAGAATTGGCTGTTTGTTGTACTGGCCCACTGTGCTACCAACACCACTGTCTTCAGGGTGTTCGCCCCCTCTCCGAAACAACTCCAACTTGGAGTTGGAAATCAATAGTGCAGGGGGTGCAGGGGGCAGAGTCCCACACATGGGGGGCACACTTGTGTCCTGGATGGCACAATGCCGGTTGTTGGCATTGTTCCATCGTTGTAACAGCCGTCAACAGAATTCCTGTTGCTGTGGCCTGGTGGAACTGCAGTTGAGCTGGGCAAAAACTCCACTGGTCTCCCTGGTTAAGTCGAAGGAAGCGGTTCAGCAGCTACAGGATTGAGATATATGGAGTTGGATTGTGTTCCCTTATTGAGGCCACAGTTTATCTCCCCTGGGACAAGATCTCTTCTCCCCCCAAAATTTCCACCCTTCAATGGTTTAAGGCCCAAACCAAGATATAATTTATTGATAAACCCAGCATGACTTACCCCTCGAATGGAGGAGAAGAGAAGGGAACATGGAGAAGAGGGGAAAGGGAGAAAGGGAGGGAAGACAGGGAAGAGAGAAGCGAGAAACAAGGGAGAGAAACATCCCTAATGCTGTTGCTTATCTATGGAGTCCAGCCAGAGTATAGACAATTTAACTCATTTGCAGGTACCCTCCATGGCTGACATCTCAGGCTGCTCTATCCCTCCACTTGACAAATAAGAAACGTAGAGATACAGAAACTATAAAGCCTAAATATTCCCACACCAATCCCAATAACTAATGGAAGAAGTGAATTAGCTTATCGCATAGAATCTGGGTTTTACCTAGATAGCTCTTCCCTGGCTGAGAATTAGATTTGGACCACTCTTTGGGCTCTATCCAGTCCCACTCAACAGCTGGCCTTGTACTGTATACCTTCTGCTTGCACTTGCAGGCCCACAGATCCACGTGCATCACAATTAGGCCTAGTAAAGCAGCTATAACTGGGGCATGGAGGCTAAAAGGGGTGCACAGTGCAAAGACAAGTGCCCCCCCGTGAGCCTGGATAGATCTAATTCAGCAATTAAGCCAATGGTTAGGACAATTTAGTAATCCAGTGAGAAGGATCCCATCCATTGTGGGGGCAGAGGGGAGGGAGACCAACCCAGCTAAATATGCAAGAAGGACTAATGCCTATATGTATGTATAAGCCCCCTGTAAGTGAGAGGCTTATATTCCCACTTTTAGGCATCCCTTTCCCCCCTCCTACCCCGCTCCCCCGAGCTAGGAAATGGGTTTAGTGCTCTGGGGGATATTGCTATGGATGCCTCAAGGTGGCAGCAGAGAGTAGGTTCAGAGGGTATATAACAGAACTGACAGGAAGTATCGGGGCCTTTCCAGCTAAAGCATTAGGCCTGGAGCTGGAGGGGGAAGGCAGGAAGAGTAGAGTTAGGAGCAGATGGGGTGGGCAAGTGAGAGAGTTCGGTGGTCCAGGAGGGCCAGTGGGGAACCCCCACAAAAGAGTACAGTCAGGATAGCTTTTCTATGCACCATGGTTGATGTGGAGTGGGGGTATGGAGCTCTGTGGGGACGCAGGTAGCCAGGTCCTGCGTTGTTGGGGACTAGGGCAGTAGGAGGCTTTAGCAAGCCCAGAGAGTGTAGGAGCCCTTAGGCAGCCTGTGTGTATATTTCTCAGGTCACCAGGGCTGGGAGGGCAGTGGTAGGGCCCTCTCAGGAGAGGAACTGATGGCAGTAGTTCCCCTCAAACCTAGTGTGGCAGGGTGACCTGGGGGGGATCGAGGGAGCTGGGGATCCTTTCACACAGAACAGGGGGCCTGTTTGGAGGGACAGGTCCTGGGGCGTTGGTACATTGAGGTCTGGGGGGGTCACAGGCTGAAAATGGAAGACCTTGGAGGGTAGCCCCCATGCTGGAGCTTAATTCAAGTCCAGGAGGTGAAGCAGGGATGTGAGCCTGGCAGGGACCCCTGAGGAAGTAAGACCAGCGGAATCCCTGGAGTGAGTTTGGGCCATGGTGTGATAAGGCAGGTACTGAGGCAGAGCCGAGTGACAGTGGCTGGTGTTGCCTTAGCACCAGGATTAGTTCCAATGTATGTGAGAGGGTCAGGGCCTGGGTCATTAGGAAAATTCCTGGATGCTTCTGAGGCTTGGGCCAGTGCCCAGGGTTCCAGGTAGGAAAGGCTGCTCGCTTTCCTGCACCAGAGTAAAAGGGGGGACAACCAGTGCCAGTTTGAAAGAAAGCGACCCGAGGAAAGAAAAGAGAAGGTTGGCTTTCCAGATCCAGAAAAGCCAGGAGATTGCAGGGATCTGAGTTCAAGTAAGTCTCGGGCAGAGCACCTGAGAGGGATAGTAGGCAGAGGAGAATCCTTGCTTGTGTCTGCCTGAATCCATCAGTTTCTGCTGCCTTATTTTGTCCAGCCAGTAATATAAAAAGGTTAATAGCCCCATGAAGCTGCTTTATCTATTTTTTTATGAAGTATGCGATCCCTGTACTGCTGGAATCATTTGCAGTACAATTGTAAAATAAAAGCCAGTTTGAGGAGGAAATAGTGGTTTGTGCATTATTTGACTGTAGGGATGAGATAAATTAAATGAAATCCTACATTTTCCCCTTGTATTTGCAGTCTAATTAATTTTTCCACAAGTTGTATTCCAGTGGCAATATTTGTTCCAGCCTGGTTGGAGCCGCAGGGCTTCTGAGACAGACGGAGGTGCAGAGGGAAGTCCAGGTCTGGTAGACAGCTTCGGGAAGGAAATCAAATGCAGAGAGAAAGGAGGTAAAGTGCACTGCTATGGAAGATGCCGAGCAGTTAGGGAACCATCTGTTTCCCTAGTTTTCTGAGGTGCACAGGTCTCAAATGTTAGTGCTTTGAAGTGCTTCCCCTTTTCTGCCCGGACCATCTGAGATTTGAAAAGTATGCCCCTAGATGGGGCAGGAAGGGGGGTTACACTTTGAGGGCTCGTCCAGGATCCCCTGAACCCCAAAATTGCTGCCAGACCCCAAGCCTTGCAGTTCGCAGCAGTGCCAGTTTTTCTGGCATGGTTGGGCTCTGTGGTGCAGTACAAAATTGCTGTGGTGTAGGCCTGGAACAGGCATTAGGCCTGACCTGCTGGTGTGATGTGCTCACGTGACTTGCAGGTCACGTGGCTCTCGGGCAGTGTTCCAATTGAAGGATGGGTGAGAAAGAGCTATAGCAGCTGAAAGCAGAGGTACCATCTTACAGCAATCAGAGCAAGTGGAGCTGAGGGAGTAAGACCAGCAGTGGCAGAAGAAATATTGATAGCAAGAGGAAAGCAAAGCAAAATGAGACTATTTTCCTGAGTACCTTTTCAGATCAGGTAAGTGAACTGGGCTGCACATATTTGGAGTGAAAGAACTTTGAGCTCATTGTGAGTGTGAAAACTGGGGGTGGGAATCAAGCACAGGCATCCACCATGGATTAGCAGCAAATGGTAGCAGGGAGAGATGCAGAGAGGCCTGAAGTGACCCCTCAGGAGGAACCCCTAGCTACAGTTCCTGCCTCACTGCTCTCCTGGCCGCTGGAAGCTGGGGAAAAATGCAAAGGACATGAACGCTGTGTGAGGTGTGGAGTCATGGGGGAGGCAGTAATCAAGTTGCTTATATGCCCCTTTTGTATAGACAGTCCGCCAGTCCAGTGTAGGGGATGTATGTTCCCGGTTCCACATCCAGCTTGCTTATACCTTGGTCACCAGCCAGTGGGGATTCAGAGGGGTTTGAGAGACTGTCCCTGGGAGAGAGCACCCATGTCCAGGTGGATGAAACCTGAAGCAAATCCCCGGATGTGACAGTGGAGGCTGCAGAGCAGGAGGGTGCAAGTGCACCAGAGAGGGACAAAGGTGACAGGGAGCATAGTGGTCTGCTCAGCTCTCTGCCACCAGCTACCAGCTATCCCACTGGCAGAGGGAGGGGCAGGGGCCTCAGACAACCAGCTGGGGATCCTACAGGGCCCAGGGGACCCTCACCACGGCTCCTGTCTGGCGGTAGCCCACAGGTCTTATCCAGCACATCAGAGCCTGTCTTGGGAGCCAAATTCAGAATTAAACCAATGGTGAGTGGCAACGAGCTTGGGCCTGCACCAGTGTCAGCCAGAGGGAGGGTTGGTGACCCAAAAGATAAAGGGAGCTGGATGAAGAAAAGTATGTTGGCAGCCAGTTCCAGTTCCAGAACCATATGGTGGTCAGGGCAATCCCTAGGCCTTACCACCGCCCAGTTATCACCTTTGGAGATACCACTCTACAGTTCCCGGTCTGGGCTAAGACCCTCCAGACCCGGATGAATGGGTTGAACTCAAATGAGCTGTTGAATATAAAATATTGATGGTGGATATGGTTACCAATGGGACAAGCCAGAAAAACTAGCATGAGGGACCTGCCCGAATGGAGCCAGGCTGAAAGGTGGGTCCATATGAGGCTGTGGGTAGTATATCCCAATTTGAATTATCCATATGTGCCAGAACAGATTTAGGACATTATTGAGGAGATGCGGGAGGACTGGATTTTCAAGGAGGCAGTGGAGCGGTTAAAGAACTGTTCAGGAGGAGGAGGTGCCCCATCTCAGCAGTTGTTCCAGCAGGCACGGTCGATGTGCCGCACAGGGTCCTGGACTGGATTAACTCTATTCAAGCATTTTGCTATGGTCCAAGACTTCTTTTGTAGACTTTTATTTATGCACTCACCCTGTCGGACTCTCTCAGGAGCGGTTACTTGGTGGTGGCTCTGCTGCTCACCCGAAGCCCTGACACTGGTGCTCGACGATCCCCAGACTCTTCTCCTACCTCACCCAGCCACTCGATGCTCTGGCTCTGAGCTCCCCGGGGTGGGACCGCCAACTCCTCCAGTGCTCTATCTACAATCCAATGGAGAGAACAGAGATGCAGAAGGACACCAGGAGCACCAGGTTGCATGGCTTGACATTGGGCATGGGGCCCCACCACTGAACCACACCATCGCCTACCAGCACGGCAAGGGATTTTCCTTTTGGATGTTTCCCCCAGGAGTGCAGTGGTGCAATGACATCAGCATGGCTCTCCCATAGATGTCTGCTTCGCTCTTCCCTCTTTTTGCAGCTCCACTAGTATTACCTCCGGTCTCCACCAGGGGGCTCTACTGTGCCAGAGACACCCAGGATCCCTCCTCAGGGAGAGGAGAGCAGTCCATTGGATGCTCAATCTTCTCCCTCCCCTGTCGATCCTCGGCACCCGAGCTTGCTCCCGAACTCGGGTTGCCGGTGTGGCGTGAGATGTGGTGTCCAGTGCCTCAACCCTCAGCGCCACTGGGCCGGCCTATGGTCCAGGACTTAACTGGGACTTGAACTATCTACTACCTTTTGGACCGGGATTCCTTTGGAGAAGTGATCACTAAGCCACATCCAGCATTTTACTTCCATCCAGGTGGGGGGCCTGCAACCTAGGCCTCTTGGTCTGAGACTTATGGACTGAGCTAGTACAATTGTTCCACGGAGCTGATATTTAGTTTCATAAAAATCAAGCTCTTAAATTTGAAGAAAAAAAAGTTTTATACTGTTAATGTTTATTATCATGATATAATATGTTTCAGAAGGTTGGTGAGAGAATGTGTGTGTGAGTGGTCTGGGGTTGTACACAGTGAAACTTATTTTAAAATTTGGTGGGAGGTATTTTTGGGAATGACTAAGTTTCTACCTCATTATTGCTGTTAGCAAATGCTTGACGAAAATTTTTTGAAATGTTTAATCATTATAAAAAGTGATTGCTATTACTGTTTTAAAGAAATAATGAAGGTTGTGACTAGCACTTTAGATTATCTCTTGGTGCAGGTAGGGTTTAAGGATTAGTTTTTGAATGTACTTTGGGTTAGACAGGCAGGTTGGGTAGTGCCTCCATTCCCAGAAGGCTGGATAGTGTGCATACTCAGCCTGATGGGAAAGGACCATCACTGGGCCCTTGCCATCATTCCCAGGAGGGAATGATTTCCTGGGTGTAGGGAGGAGAGTAATCCCCCCCTGTAAGTGAGGGGATTATATTCCCACTTTCAGGTATCCCTTTCCTACTACCCCCACCGAGAGTTAGGAAATGGGTTTAGTGCTCTGGGGATATTGCTCTGGATGCCTCAAGGTGGTGGCAGAGAGTAGGATCAAGGGGTATATAAGGGGACTGACAGGAAGTATTGAGGCCTTTCCAGCCCAGGCATTAGGTCTGAGGCTGGAGAGGGGAGGTTGGAAGAGTAGAGTTAGAAGCAGATAAGGTGGGTAAGTGAGGGAGCTCAGTGGTCCAGGAGGACCAGTGAGGAAACCACCCCAAAAGAGTACAGTCAAGATGGCTTTTCTATGCACCGTGGACAATGTGGAGTGGGGTATGGAGCTCCGTGGGGACACAGGTAGCCAGGTCCTGCATCACTGGAGGCAAGGGCAGTAGGAGGCTTTAGCAAGCCAAGAGAGTGTAGGAGCCCTTAGGAAGCCCATATGTGTATTTCCCAGATTGCCAGGGCTGGGAGGGCAGTGGCAGGGCCCTCTCAGGAGGGGAACCAGTGGTAGTGGTTCCCCTCAAACCTAGTGTGGCAGGGTGGCCGGGGAGGTCAAGGGAGCCAGGGAGCCTTTCACCCAAAACAGGGGGCCTGTTTGGAGGGACAGATCCTGGGTCACCAGTACATTGAGGTCTGAGTGGGTCACAGGTCAAAAATGGCAGACCTTGGAGGGTAGCCCCATGCTGGAGCTTAATTCAAGTCCAGGAGGTGAAGCAGGGATGTGGGCCTGGCAGGGACCCCTGAGGAAGTAAGACCAGCAGAATTCCCAAAGTGAGTTTGAGCCATGGTGTGATAAGGCAGGTACTGAGACAGAGCCGAGTGACAGTGGCAGGAGTTGCCTTAGCACCGGGATTAGTTCCAACATATGTAAGAGGGTCAGGGCCTGGGTCATCTGGAAAATTCCTGGATGCTCCTGTGGCTTGAGCCAGTGCCCAGAGGTCTAGATGGAGAAAGCCACTCACTTTCCCGCGCCAGAGTAAAAGGGGGGAAGACCAGTGCCAGTTTGAAAGAAAGTCATCCGAGGAAAGAAAAGAGAAAGCTGGCTTTCTAGATCCAGAAAAGCCAGGAGATTGCAGGGATCTCAGTTCAAGTAAGTCTTGGGCAGAGCACCTGATAGGGATAGTAGGCAGAGGAGAATCCTTGCTTGTGTCTGCCTGAATCCATCGGTTTCTGCTGCCTTAATATGTCCAGCCAGTATTGTAAAAATGTTAATAGCCCCATGGAGTTGCTTTATCTATTTTTTTTATGAAGTATGTGACGCTGGAATCATTTGCAGTACAGGTGTAAAATTAAAGACAGTTTGAGGAGGAAATAGTGGTTTGTGCATTATTTGACTGTAAGGGGGAGGCAAATGAAATTAAATCCTACTTTTTCCCCTGTATTTGCAGTCTGATTAATGAGTTGCATTCCAGTGGCAATATTCATTCCAGCCTGGTTGGGGCCACAGGGCTTCTGAGACAGCTGGAGGTGCAGAACGAGGTCCTGGTCCGGTAGGCAGCTTCGGGGAGGAAATCAAATGCAACGAGAGAGGAGGTAAAGTGCACTGCTGTTGAAGATTCCGAGCAGGTAGGAGACCATCTGTTTCCCTAGTTTTCTGAGGTGCACAGGTCTCGAATGTTAGCGCTTAGGAGTGGTTTCCCTTTTCTGCCCTGACCATCTTCGATTTGAAAAGTATGCCCCTAGATGGGGCAGGAAGGGGGGGGGGGTTATATGTGCAGTCTGCAATAGCAGACAAAGAATCGTGGAGCTGATAATGGGGGGAATTGAAATCTTAACTATAAAAGCTACTTTTATGCATTCAGTCCCCCTGAAATGGTTGAAACCACCACCAGCATGTAATGCAGGCTACTGTATGTTAAGGCTACAAAGAGCTAGTGTTTAAAATGCCATAAAGACAAAAAATGAACACCACGGCTCATCGCAGCATGTTAATCACAAGCCCACTTAAGCCAAAAAGGAAGTCACAAAACAAACCTCAGAGGCCATGATGAGCAACTCCCCTCCCATAATTGTCTGGGAGGGTCCCGAGGTCCCAGGTCAATAGATGGTAATGGCAGAGGAGCTTTTAAGCAAATGGAATAGTTCAACATAAAGAAAGGCATGCATGTAGGCTTGGTCCTTCAAACTCTCTCTACCCCCCCCCCCCCGTGTCCGCATAATAAGCTAGTCAGCCAGCCATAGTTGCAATAAAAATCAGGCATTATTTATTGTAGTCTGCCCAGCCCATGAATGGGTCTATTAGAGCACAAAGACACTATAGGAGCCCCACTATCCAAATGAAAGATAGAGGAACTGGGGGCATTAAAGGGACATAGAAAAACATGAGACAATGAAAAGGAGTTAGGTCACTGTAAAACATCACTAACAGTAGAAACTCTGACCCAAGAAGCCTCCTTGGAGTCATTTTAACACCTCCCTACCTTTCTGTACCTATGTCCCCACTCACTTCACTATATGCAATAAGAAAGACCCTGAAAGACAGGGTGGGCATAGCAGAAGGGTGGGTAGTGTTAATCACAAGCCCACCCTCCCCCCAGTCCCCACCTACCTCCCCCCCTTTGCACCTACGGGCAACTTATTGTACTAGCCTGCCCATCCTGTACCTCTTTGCCCACCCCTTGTGTCTCTAAGCTCTCCCACTCCTACTATCTCGCTCGACGCAAAAATGCCTTCCACACCCTCCTGATCAGGGCTGTACTTCTCCTCCTACTCTTGTCAGGGAACATACATCCCAACCCTGGCGCAACCCACAATAACTCCGTGACTAGATCCCCTGGGCTCCTTATTGCTTCTATGAATATCTGCAGTCTCCTGAAGAAATTTGACTCACTCCAATGTTGGGTCACTGTCCACAAACCTGACATCATCTCCCTAGTCGAAACCTGGCTATCTGACTCTACCCCTGACTCCCTTGTCTCACTCCCTGGCTACTCCCTCTTTCGAGAAGACCGTGTAAGGAGACGAGGTGGAGGCTGTGATATTTATATCAAAGACTCCCTTCCTGGTGTAGGCCTCTCAGCCCCTGTCCTTAACCTTAGGGCCCAGGCCCTACCTCAAAGCTTACCCCAACCCCTCTAAAGGCCCTCTTCTAACCTCCGCCTATATTCCCCAAAAATCAAACTCAGGCCCTGGTCCTCTAATAGAGTATCTCACTTCTCACCACATTCCCTGAGCATATTCTCATGGGTGATCTAAACATCAACTGGCTTAGCCCGCATCCTCCTCCACCTGCGACTCCTTTACTGCTATTGACCTAACGCAACTTGTTACCAACCAACAAGAGTGAACCCCACAATGGGGTCGAGAGCACTCTTCTGGATGTAGTCTCACCAACCGACCTAACCAAGTTTGCAATCTCATAAGTCCTTCCAGATGGAATCAGTGACCACTCCCCTATTCTTTTCCGTTTGGATTACGTCCCCAACTAAACCCACTTCACAGGCCACCCACGGTGATTTGCGACCAGGTGGGCTGAGAGGCCTGAAGCAACTTCTAGCCAAGTTGACTGGTCTCCCATTGAGACCGCCCCCAACCTTGATTCAGCCCTGGCCTTCTTCACCTTAATGTTTAACAAAGCTTGTGATATCTACGCACCCCTAACCAAACTCCATTCCAAGGTACACCATACTCCCTGGGTCACTCCTTCCCTACTCCAACTCCTTAGGCACACGGATAACCTGTGGCACCTAGCCACGGAAACTGGCCACCCTGCCGACAGACAGGCTTAAGCTGCTGCCCGAAATAAATGCACCTGGGCCATATGCAAAGCAAAGGCCGATCATTATCGGGCCTCACTCACCTCGTCCTGGGGGAATGCTAGAACCTTCTGGGATAACATAAAACAACTAAATGGTGGAACACGCTCTCCTCCGCCTTCCCAAATCAATATTGAGGGTATTATCTCTACTGATCCTACCCTCATTGCTAACCATCTCAATAAATCCTTACTGACCTTAGCTCTGTACTCCTAGCAACTTTTTTGACCCCCACTCTCCTGACCCTGCTCCTCAAGACGATCTTTCCACTTCCACCGGTTACTGTCAATGAAGTCAGACCATATCTGACCAAGGCCCTAAGAAGCAACACCACTGGCAGTGACTCCTTGGACCCCAGACTCTTCAGCCTGGCATTGGACCAGGTCAGCGCCCCAATCACTAGCCTCTTCAACAAATCACTCTGTCTAGGGCAATTTCCATCAGCCTGGAAAATTGCCACTGTCACTCCCATACATAAGGGTGGAGATAGGGCCCTTTCCGGTAATTATCGTCCCATCTCAATCCTCTCACCACTCTCAAAAGCCTTAGAGAAAGTAGTATCCTCCCAAATATCTGAGTTATTTACCAAATACAGTATCCTCTGCCCTGAACAACATGGCTTCTGTGCTGGGCACAGCACCGATACCGGCCTCATCGAGTTTTCTAACTTCCTCCATTCCTCCCTGGACTCGGGCTCTCTTGCTGGTACAGTGTTCACCGATCTGTCAAAAGCCTTTGACACCGTATCCCATCGTCTCCTACTGGATGCACTCAGCCACACTGGCTTTGCTGCAGGACCTGTCTCATGGTGCTCCAGCTATCTGTCTGCCCGGTCCCAGCGTGTAAAAATCAATAGCACCCTCTCTGACCTTTGCCCTATCCGATCTGGGGTTCCCTAGGGCTCTATTCTTGGGCCCCTGCTCTTTTCCCTTTATCTCAACACCCTGCCAGGTGCCTGTACTGGTAAACTCCTCCTTTATGCAGATGATGCTGTTATCTTCGCTTCTGACCGTAATCCCACCACCCTCCAAGATTCCCTGCAATTATCCTATAAAGACGTGGAAGCCTGGTTTAAAGAACATAGACTGGTTATCAATCTTAAAAAGACCAAATCTATGATCTTCTCCCACCCCCAAAACAAAGCTAGTAATTTCCAACTTCAAGTCTTCGCCAGTTCTACGTTCCCACTCAAACAAGTTTACACATACAAATACCTTGGGATAACCTTTGACCCTGCCTTCACGTTCCATTCCCATATCTCTGCCTTAGCCTCCACCACCAATATTAGGTTGGGAACCCTTTACCGCCACAAACACTGTCTCCCCCCGGATGCCCTCTGACTCGCAGTTATGTCCTCCATTCTGTCACTTGTTGACTATAGCTGGTCTACTTACCAGTCTACGGGGCTGCTGACCAGACCTCGCTAAACAAAATCCGCCTCATCTTAAATAAGGCCTGTCGACTAATCTTAGGTGCTCCTAGACTTACACATACCTGCCATCTTTACTCCCAGGCTAACCTGCTCAATCTTGACGAATGTCTTAGGTATCAAACAAAAAAAACTCTCCTTGGGCTCTCTCCTCCTGGTTTGACTGTCGTTAGCCACCATGTTAACTCACTAGCTTCAACATGGTCCTCCTGTAAAACCAAGTTGAAGGTATCTAGGGCAAGGACCTCTCATGGACAACGGGCTTTCCACTACCGTGCCCCTTCTTGGTACAATTCCTCCTGCCAGTATCTCAGACACCCCACAATCTCTTGCTTTAAACTACCCTCTGAACCACCTTTTCACCACTGCAGCTGTTGCTGTTTCTAAGCTATCTTGCTCACTCTCTGACAAAGCCCCTGTTGGCTGCTCAGATCCTCTACCTTCTCTACCCTTGGTTCCTGTTACCTCCCTGTTGACTCCGCTAAAACACACTGTATTGATATCCTATGTTTTTCTGATGTTCTAGTTATTTCCCTGAACAATGCTAACTTCACCAACCCTATATGTGGTAAACTGTTGATCTCATTTGTCCTCCTGTATCCTCAAAAAAAACAAAAAAAAACTGTACACTGTTTCTCTGTACTAAGTTGTTATCACTGTATTGTCTTCTCTGTGACTAGGTACCTTTGTAAACGAGCCTCTGGCTCAAAGGTTGTAAACTGATGCTTAATTAATAAATAAAAAATAAATAGTGGTCCCAATCCACAAGGGTGGATCCAGAGAAACAATCAGCCATTACAGACCCATCTCCATACTCTGCCACCTCACAAAGATCCAGGAGCGGCTCGTGTATGGCCAACTAAGGGGTTACCTTGAAGCCAACCGGCTCTTGGCCCTGACACAACAGGGCTTCCAACAAAAGCATGGGACTGATACAGCCCTCATCAGACTCACCACCGATGTCTTGGCTGCCTTGGATAAGGGCTCCTCCATGGGGGCAATCTTCATCGACCTGACCAAGGCCTTCGACCTAGTAGACCACCCACTCTTGCTAGCTAAGCTGAGCACACTTGGGCTGGATCAACACTCCCTGTGCTGGTTCTGCAACTACCTGACTGGCTGCTCCCAGCAGGTCAAATGGAGGGTGCAACCTACAACCCTCTACCTTTAAAAGAGGAGTACCTCAAGGATCCATCCTGGGCCCTCTCCTGTTCTCCCTGTTCGTCAACGACCTCTGCCACCACTGTGGCAGCAGCTACGTGGTGCAGTATGCTGACGATGCAGTACTCTACAGAACAGCGGCGCACCTGGATGTCTCGGACCCCTGCTCCCGTCAGACATCTCCCAGGCAGAAGCTTGGCTGGTCGCCTGGTCCTCAACCCAAACAAGACAAAAGCACTCCTGTTTGGTTCAAAATCCATAGGTGCATCCCGGGCGCATCTCCTGCCATTGGCCACAATGACTGGCACCACAATCGAGGTGGTACAATCCTTTAGATGCCTGGGTCTTACTCTAGACCAGGGACTCACCCTAAAGCTGCATGTGGATCAGGTGACAAAAAAACATCCACCAAAAACTCGGGCTGCTCTACCGTCTAAGTGCCAGCATGATACCCGAGACACGACTGGCAATCTCTCAGAGTGTCCTCCTACCTACTCTCACCTATGCAGCCCCAATCCTACTTGGCATTGCAAAACTCAAGCAGGGTAGACTGCAGACCCTGTACCACAAAATCTCGTGATTCGCCACAAATGCCCACCCAAGGACCCATCACTGCAAAGCCTTTGCCTCTCTCAAATGGCCCACCTTGAACCATAGGCTCCAGTACCCCCTGTTAAGTTGGACCTATAAGCTACTGTCTGATGACCCTCCTGCAGGGCTCTTCGGGCTACTTGCCCCAAAGTGGACCTGCAGGCATCTCCGCTCTTTGGGCAAAACACTACTAGAGGTGCCCAGGGCCAGACATGCAGCAGGCAGTAAATGCTTCACCCACACAGCCCCTACACTTTGGAACAAGCTCCCCTGTCAACTCCAGGAAGCCCCCTCCCTAGCGACTTTTCAGACGGGATTACGCGCTCACCTCCTAAACCTCAGCTTCTGCTCCTGCTCCTGTCCTGAAGGATAGCTAAACTGCCCCCTATAGTCAGGCTACAAAACAATCTACCTGCCCTAGCTGACAGAAAGCTGCCACAGCTGAGTTTGTCTATGAAACTAGTCTCTACCAATGTAACCCCCTCCCAATGTCCTATACCGAATTGCTTGTATACGATGCTGTACTACCTCCCTGCACCTCTACAACCTCTCATATGCTAACCTTACCATATGTTCTACACTGTACTGATGATGTCCTAAATGGCATCAGCTGCTTAGTTAGTTGCCTTGCTTGCTTATAATGCCTATTTCGTCTATTGTACTATGTGTACTATATGTCTATACTTCTCAATATATTGGAATAAGCCTAGCAGGACTCACTGCTGTATATCCCAAGTCATCATCTTCTGTTATGAAATATGTATACTGTCAATGAACTTCCTGTATGCTATGTCCTACCCCTGCATTAACTGTTTGTATCTGCTCAACTCTATGTAATCTAATTCCAGGTCGCCCCTGAAAAAGGGACCTCCAGGGCCCAGTGGACCTACCTGGTCACCAAAATTTAATCATAAATAAATAAATAATCCCCCCCCTTTTTTTAACTCTTCCCAGCCTAATTGGAGGCAAAACCTATAATTGGAAAGGCTTTGCCTGGAGTTCAATGGCCAAGCAGCCAGCCACTCCCACTTCCTGAGCTACATAAGTAGTTCCTCTCAGCCTCATTCTGAAGCACGTTTTCTTTGCAGCCGAAGGCTCTGTCTGTCTGTCCTCTGAGCTGGTTGAGGCCTAACCTCCCCCACCACCACCTTGCTGCTCCTGCTTGTCTGCTGGATTCTGTGTTTCTTTCCTGCTTCTGGTTTGTATTTTGCCTTTGGCTGTGTGTGCTTCTTCTGTCTTTGTTTCCTGTTTTCTGTGTTTGTGTATCTTTGGTTTTGTTTTTTCTGGGGGACTTTTGTTTCCAAGCTCCTAGCATATCGCTCCTGAGCTCCTACTATTTGCACTGTTGTTCACAACTCTTAAACTACTACAATGCAAATGCAATCGTTATATGTGTGTTTCAGTTCAACCATAGCTGCTCCATGATGCAACCTCAATTGTTTTCACTCTGCTTCCACAGAATTACTGCTTCCCCCGCTACAGAATTACTTTCTCCTAATGCTATCAAGTCTGATTGTTTTCACCTGGTTTTCACCTGGTTCAAGCTCTGAACCTTGCTATGCAGTTCAGCTAAAGTTCATTCTGAGGCTGTTAAACTAGCTTTAATATCCGCATGTGGTTCTCGGCCCTTCCATCACTTTCTTGTTTGTCCTACAGCGGGGACTGGGAAGTGTTTGTGGAGTCATGGCCCCATCTGGCTAATTACTTCTGTTCTAAATCCTGCCTTCACCACCCAAAATCCTCAAAGTATTTGTCACCTTGATTTGGCTTTAAATGCCTGGCTGGCTTGCCCCACTATTCAGTGCTGTTTCATTGCTACTACGTTATGCAGACCTACATGCAAGTCCACTTATTACTACTCTGTTTACTGATCTACATGCAAAACCACGCTTGCTTATGCAATCGATTGCTCATGCCTACTGTATCCTCTTGACTTCAGCCTCTGGGATGTCCACTGCATTCAATCTGCTTTCGACCTTGCAAGGTTTCAGCACTTCACGCTCATTACGATTCAGCATATCAGTGCTCATTTGGCTGCTCACCAGCTTTTAGCTCTCAATCAGGTTTTGGGGCATCCTAGCCATTCCATTCTGGTGCAGGGTTTCCTGCAGCTGACAATCTTGCTCTGCATTTAGTCTGCATCTTGAGCATGCCTGACTTGGGGCGGGATCCTTCTCACCTGGCCCATAGCTGGGAATGTCCTCACCCTGGGCTTGACTTTAGCTGCTTGCTACATGACAGCACCTCCTGGTGTAGAATTTAAGACTAGCAGTGAGGGGTGGTTACTCCGAACTCCTTTGGCTCTAGTGTTCCACTATAACAGTTATCCATTGGCTTTAGTGGTTTCCCTAGCAAGGAACCTTCATCGCATTCTCCCTTCGACTGCCTCTGGTTCACCTGGTTTGAGTTTAGGGTGAGTAGGCCAGGTGAGTGCCTCAGCAGTCATTGCTGTCCTCCTCCTGTCTTGGTTGCACGTATTGTTGCAGAGTTTTCTCACAACCTTCCACGGTGTTCCAGCTAGAAGGATTGAATGAGAGTCTTCCTCCAAATTTGAATATTTCCCACCTCCCTTTGATTGGGTTTTCCAAATTGCAGCTGCAGAGCTGTCACTAAATAAACTATCCCAAGCCTGGAGGGAAGGTGACCTAGGCCTGGGATCCCCCAAAGATTTCCTCATAGAGTCTTTTTTTCTCTCCTCCATTGCCTCAGGGCATAACTGTTAGTTAGCATAGTAGTGTCCCCTAGTTTCTTTAGGTAGTTTCCACTGTTGGATGGAGGTGGAGGATGTCCTGCTGTTCCCTCTCTCCTTAGGGGATCTCCTCATTCTCAGTGCAAACCATCAGTATCATGCTATGCAAACCTGGGCATTTCATTACGTTATCAACTCAAGCAACTCATTACATTATCTACCTGTTTATGCTTCTCTGTCACAACGTCACAGTTACTGCCTGCTCATATGCTTCGTATTTCATTCTTTTGAGGATCCTTCCTAAGGTACCTTTGGCCACGGGAATTGTCCCATAGTACCTTTAAGTGTGGAACCCTCTCCAAGGGTTCCTTGCCTTTCTTACCCCTACAGGGTGGTAATTCCTCTGGAATAGACAGTGCGAACAGCCAAAACCAAACTAACATAGTTGCACAAGCATAACACTATACTAGCTGTGTGGGACTTTGAACATACAATGTCTTGTACAGGAACTGAGAGCGATGAGATGAACAAGACGGGGGAAACCAAGCAAATGATATAACTGGCCTTGCAGATAAAGTACTGCTCTGGGAAGATCGGTGAAACTTGACTAAAGGAAGAGACACCCCGAATCATCAGCACTAAGTATTGAGAGCTGGTAAAAAAAAATCCAGACCCACAACACCCTGTCCTGTATGCTCCCCCTCGCGTCTATCAATATATGTAGTCTTCTATGTAAGTTAGATAACCTCAAGGTATGGATTACACAACACAATCCTGATATTCTTTCTGTTGTAGAAATTTGGTTGTCACCCAAAATCCCTGATTCTGCTATCACCATACCTCGCTATTCTACTTTTAGGCAGGATAGGCTCACAAAAGAGGTGGTGGCTCTGTTATTTACTTAAAAGGAAGTCTAATGGGTCACGCCCTTAAATTGCCCCGCATAAGAAACTCCTCTCAGGCCCTGGCCATCAAGGTACTCCTAGGGGCCCAAAAGAAAACATTAACTGTGCTATATGTTTACATACCACCCAAAGAATCTGCCTCTGGCATTCATAACTTCATGAAATATATTTGGAGTGTGCCTGGAAACACTGAAACCATAATACTGGGAGATTTCAATGTAAACTGGCTCTCATCTGACACTGGACACATTAAGGATGCCATCTCCACCTTGCACCTTACCCAGCTAGTTAACACCCCGACCAGAATTAACTATAGAACTGGATCAAGTACCTTACTGAATTGGGTTCTGTCTAGTCACCCTGAATGAATCACAAATGTCTCTGTACTCCCTGACACCCTAAGCGACCACTCCCCTATACTTTGTAGTTGGTCCATCAAGTTCAGCAAATCTCCACCAAAGGTTATTCTCAGTAGGGCTTAACTCCAGGACACCTAGAACCACTCAGATCACATCTTCAAAGCCAGGATTGGTCACCACTGGACTCTACCAATGACACTGATGAGGCACTTGATTTCTTCATCGACCACTTTAATGCTGCATGTGATATCCACGCAGAAAGTTAAGGGGGTGTGCAACCCTGTAATAACACCGGAACTACTGGGACTTATGAAGACTAGAGACCACCTCTGACATGGGGCCAGAGCCACAGGCAAGAAAGCAGATACTCAGGCTTATAAAAATCCAGAAATGTTTTTACCACAGCCATCCGTTTTGCAAAAAATCAATACTTTAGGGAGGCACTTTCCAACTCGAGGGGTGACAATAAACATTTCTGGAGCAACATAAAGGAAGTCACTGGCAAAGACCTCAAGAGAACACCCACCATGCTTAACATTGATGGAAGCCCGACTCTTGACCCAATGGCCATAGCCAATATTTTTAACGATGCCTTTACAGACCTCAGTAGTGTCCTCCCCCTGATTCTTTCATGGTCTCTGCCCCTGCCACCACCCCCAGTCTGTGTTGCTCAACAGCAGGCTTCCCCCCTTTTAACTTTAAAGAAGTTACTAAGCATGAGGCTAGAAAGTACATATGCAAAGTACTCGGTAAAGCAAGGTTCAGTGGGGATAATCATCTATATCTCAAATTTCTTGTCTTCACCCTTGAGGAAACTCTTACATCTCTTACCAAGATTCTGAACCTTTCTCTAAGGCTTGGGCAAGTCCCCCAAAAATGGAAACAGGCCCTGGTAACCCTGGTGCACAAAGGTGGAGCTAGGACACAGCACACAAACTACAGGCCAATCTCCATTCTACCTCCTCTATCGAAAGCACTAGAGTGTATAATTGCAGATCAGCTTATGGAATACCTGGACAAATACAATATCCAATGTCCCCAGCAGCATGGCTTTCGAAAAGGTCATAGTACTACCACTGCACTGTTAGAATTCACTGGTTTCATACATAATGCACTCTACCAAGGCCATCTGTTTGGGGCTGCCTTTATCGATCTGACAAAGGCCTTTGATACTGTGAACCACTCACTGCTACTTGGGCAATTATCTCTTGCAGAGGTGTCGAATGATGCTGTCAGCTGGTTCAAAAGTTACTTAGAAGATCGTTTGCAGCAGGTCAAGATAACCAATGTCCTCTCCGAAAGGAAGCCAGTCCATTCTGGAGTGCCTGAGGGATCTATACTGGGGCCCCTTCTCTTCAGTATCTATGAATAACCTCCCACGAGCCTGTCATGAACAGATTCTGCTTTATGTGGATGATGCCGTGATCTACTCTAGTAACCCTGACCCTAAGAACCTCCAGGATAACCTTCAATACAGCTTTTCAGAAGTGGAAAAGTGGTTCAGCACTCAAAAACTGTTGCTAAACTATAAAAAGACCAAAGTGATGCTTTTCAACAATGCCCATAAGAAACACAAGTTCACACCATTGTTCATCACAAAACTGCATTGGCACCCTGCTTGAACAAATCCACTCCTTCAAATATCTAGCGGTCACTGTTGATAGCTCACTCACCTACTCGCAACATATTGATAACATAGCTCAAGCTGTCAACATAAGGATTGGCCTACTCCACAGGCACAAGCATAGCCTCACTCCCGAGGCACTAAGAATAGCAATTTTCAGCTCTGCCATTACCATCATCGATTATGGGCTGGTTACTTATGGCTCTGCCTCTGCTACATCCCTTCACATGATCACTGTCGCTCTTAACAAAGCATGCAGACTCCTTACTGGGGCTGCCCGCCTCACACACACTTGTGACCTATATGCTCAGACTGGGTGGCTTCAATTATTCAGCCGGATCCAATATCAAACCTGCTTACTCGACAAGAAGGAACACCTTGGTTTGTTACCCCCTGGGGTCCAACAGCTTCTTAGCCCTTGTCACAGTACCCAACATACTCGCAGCTTGGCAACTCAGGTCTTTACTGTTCCCAGATGCCACACCACCTCAGGTCAGAGGTCTTTTGCTTACAGAGCCCCCTCTGGCTCAACTCCCTGGGCAAGGACATCCCTGCTGAGTCAAAACTCGGCCCTTTCAAACACAAACTCCGACAACATCTATTAGCAAACAGTATATGTGACTGCAGCCCTTAGCAGCCTTCTGCTTATTTTATCATTGTACTTACACCTTTCGGCACTTATAACTCTTGGCAGTTCATTTTGATCCTACCCTCGAGCCTTTTCCTCTCCACCCCTCACCCCTGCTTCTTCTCTGCTCACGCATCTTCAAGTTCTTCCCTTGCTCCTCCTCACCTTCCCTCTTCCACCCTCCACCCATTCTTTTATCTCATGCCACCTCTTTTGCAACTTTTTCCCCTCCTTCTCCATAATTTTCTCTCTCTTACCTGTCTCCCACCCATATTACTCTCTCTCTCTTGGGTTTTCAACAAGGCCTGCTAGGCTGCCCCCTCTCCTGAATAAACACCACCTCTTCTCCTTATACTATTAATTTGTCTTCCTCCCCCTCACTTCACCAGCGCTTCTCCCTTCTCTCTGCACTCACCCCATTTCCCTCCTTCCACCTCCCTATCCTCTCATCTCTCTATCCCCATTACCTCCTTTACAACTCCACCCCTTCCTTCTCCACCTCCTGTGCAACTCATCTCCTTCTCCAATCCCCCACCTTACACCCCATTACTTTCTCTCCTAGATTTTGACAAGGCCTCCCAGGCTGCCCTCTCTTCTAGCCCACTCTACTGTTTTATTGAGCAACATTCAGTGCTATTTTGATTGCTTTTGATGTATTATTTTTTTAAGTATATTCTTGATATCTGCTATTTACTTATCTATTGTTTACCTTGTTTTGGTTTTGTACTACTGACGTGGAAACTTTGTAAATGAGTTGTACTGCTCAAAGGTGTTGTAATCCAAGACTCAATAAATAAATAAATAAACCACCAGGCAGCAAAATATAAAATGATAGAAAGATGTTCCTGAATTGCAGCCTTTACCCACTAACTATCTAGGATACCTTTATCACAATAGGTTTGCCTGAAATGTAAGCACTCCAGGTAAATTAGTGGAAAGGGACCCAGTACCTTCCTAGTATATCCCACCAGGGACTGTCATGCCCTTAGTGAGGTACATTGCACCATCCACCTCACCTCATTAAAACTGTGGCAGTAACTTCTGTCACGAGTGCTCAGCTCAACTTTGAGTACGGCTTACCCTCCAGAAACTGACTTTCCATTTCTAACAGGAAAGGTATTAGACTCTCCTTAAGTGGAAGTACGGGTAATTCTTTTACCTCACTTAAAAGTTAACATTAGGCTGCCCTGTTGGCACCATTGTTCCCTAAAGTTCTTGATCTAATCTATCGATCAATGTTGGTAAAAATGGTTAAGATTGTTTATAATACAGTTTACAATATGCAAATAGAAATTTGTTTGAGTGTAGCTCAAAATATTTCCTCAGCTGGACTTTATGTCCTTGTACTACTACTTCTACCTATCTATTCTCTTGGCACCTTATTCTTTGGCTCTCTTTTATGTGCTCCTATTACTTTAACCATCTTCTTCCCAACTCCCCTCTTTATGCAGCTAGCTTCATCCTTTCAAGGGGGTGGAAGAGGGCCCCTTTTGTCCTGAAGGCTTCATTTCCAGCTCAACAATCGATACTACAACTAAAGTACTTACTCTGAATGTTAACAGTCTGCATAGCCCCATCAACAGATCTAGGCTGATTCAATGCCTCAGAAGAAAACAACCAGAAATTGTCAATCTCCAGGAGATGCACTTTTCCAAAATGGAGCATGATAAATTTCAGTCCATGGGTTTCCCCAATAGCCATAGCCTCATCACATAAATCATATCGAAGGAGGGGAGTGATCACTTTAATACCAAGAGGAACACCTTTTCAACTCCAAGAACAAATAATTGATCAAGGAGGCCGATATGTTATTATAACTGTAACTTTATATGACATGCCCCTTACAATAGCAAACATCTATTTCCCACCAGGATCAAAGAAAATAGTCGCACAAACTTTTCTAAACAAATTATTACTAATACTGCAGGGGCAGCTTATACTGGGAGGAAACCTAAATGTTACTCTGGGCCTGGCTATGAACTCAACAGGCCCCCATACCGTACCCCTCATATAACTCTCATGCAAAAATACTTATGGACCACCTTTCCCCACTTAAGATTCATAGATATCTGGCCTCCATACATTTCCAACGTTGAGGTAATATTCCCATTATGGTCCCAGAACAAATACTTTGGCAAAACTGGATTACCTAATCACCACAGCCAAATGGTAACCCCCTAGAATAGTGCTACCAAAATAGCACCAGTCAGCTGAGCACTAGTCTGGATAGCGCTGCCACGGACAGCGAGAGGCGATTTACAGTGCTTGAAGTAAGCACTCCCTAGGTCACTGTCCATGGTGCTGACAGGGGACAAAGGCATCAGAATCCAGAAGGCTGGCCAAGCTGCTCCTGTGGTGTGGAAGGCTAAGGCATAGAGCATCTCAGCCAGGTGGCAGCAGACACCAGTGTTCTAATCCTGGTCTGCTTAGATTTTTGCCAATCTGGACTTTGTTTTTGTTTTTTACAAGAGGCCATGGAAACAGTATACCACAGCTCCAGAAATGTCATCTTGCCCTCTGATCTGCCCCCCCCCCCCGGAATGAGAATCCTTTAGTCTGGGGGGTGTAGCCCACTGTAAAAACAGAAGGTACAGTATTTTTGCCGCATGGTTCTTGACTGAGCTGTCCTGATCGTCTATGTTCCGACCCAGTGCCCAGCTGAGCACCTTGAGTCAGTTAATGGCAATTTATATGAAGGCTACAATACTGTCAGAGCACTCATCGATATTCGCTAAACTTTCACTAGGAAAACTGCACAGGAATAATCTCTAGAGATTAAACCTAAAGGATCCGATATTAATACAACAATTGAAAGACTGAATACCTCAAATTCTAGCCGACAATAATAATCCAGACATCTCCAGCCCCAGTTCTTTGGGATACAATAAAAACGGTACTTTAAGGAGACCTTATAGCTTACGCATCAACACAAGCTAAAAAACATAATGAGCAATATAAATAATGACAAAAAAAACCTACAAGCACTCCAGATTTTCATAAAACAAGGAGATGTAACAGTACAACCTCAACTAAACCAAGTAAAACGAGAATTACAAAAACTTCAAAATGCTCACATAGAACAAGCTTTGCAATATCTAAAACAAACCTGTTATGAAGGGGAGCTAAAACATTAGCCCGGCACTTGTGAACACAACAGACTGAGCCATGCATAGTACAGTTATATAATCCCAGACTAGAACATATACAGGATGCCCTCAGGACATCAGAAATATTTTGACTGACTGCTATCATTCCTTATATTCTTTGGAGGGACAGCCCACCCCAGCAGCACTTCACAATTTTCTAAGTTAACTCTCCCTACCTAAGCTGCCCTTGTTAGAGATAGAAAACTTAATCTGTTCTATCATGCCATCAGAAGTTGCAGAACCCCTTAAGGATGGCAAACCCCATAAATATCCAGGGCCAGATGGATACCCAGTGGAATTCTACAAAACATTTCAAGAGGAATTGTTATCCTCTACGGTGAAAATCTTCCAAGAGGTGCAGACTGAAGCCACCCCACCCCCCTCCTGGAACTGTGCGGTGATCTTAACTATCCTGAAACCTGACAAAGATCCACATTTACCCACCTCCTATTGCCCTATTTCTTTTTTTTTGTGTTATTTCTTTTCCTCCCCTACATGCTACCACCTCAGCCACTCCTTCAAGCTGTGCCAAGGTGGCATCTGATCCATCTTGTTCCCAAGCCCTGACCCTCATATTGCAGTTATCCCCAAGGTAACCCGGACGTAACCCTTCACCGGGCAGGTCCCCCACCTCCAAGAGGGAAGGCACCAGAGGTAGGGCTAGCATAATACTTGACCCTGGGGAACTGCTGAGGGACCAGGAACTCTGGGACATTGATAGTCTCAGATCACCAGGCGGTCATCATCCGGCTGAATGCGGAGCCATTTTCCATTTTTCTGGTGATATTCCCTTGCGTTGCGTCTGCACTTCCACCAGTCTTCACCAGAGGTCGCTGCAGAACGATGGCTCCCCACTACCCACCCCAGAAAAGGAGAACAGTCTTTACAGATGCTCAGTCCTCTCCTTCCCCTGCCAGCCCCTGGCATCCCGAGTCCATTCCTGAACCCAGGTCACCGGCATGGCTCGAGGTAAGGCACCAGCACCTCAGCCCTCTGCATCACCGGGCTGGCATCCTATTTCTATATTTATTTATTTAAAGCTTTGGATTACATTACCTTTGAGCTAATAGTTCTTTTACAAAGGTTCCTCATCAAAATACATGATACACACAGTCACATTTGGGTACATAGGTTTCTAACATTCAGTACAACTTAACATGAATAGCTAATACTAATTTTAAAGTAGGTTAATATGCTGTAAGCAGCCTTAGGCCTTGTCATAATAATAGTGTGCTATACATCCATAGCCTTGTCTTAGGTAAATACTAGGTTATAAAGCCTGTATATTGATGTGTGGGGTGTAACTTGCCGGACAGTGGGATTCCCAGGTGGGTTGTGGAAACAGAGAATAAGAGGTATGAGAGTCCCTAGAGGGTAAAGTAACTAGAGAGTCAGCAGTAGAGAGGGAGGCCAGTGGTATCAGTGATAGGGAAGTAAATTATTTGTGGTGAACAAGTGGAAAAGGAGAATGGGGGTTAGGAGGTAGGGAATTGGGTACAGTGAGGGTTGAGGGGTTGGGATTGGGTGTAATGTAGGTTAAGGTGAGGGGCCTCTAGTGAGTGTTGCAAATTGCTTGGGGTCATACAAAGCATTCACATTTTACTGTCTGTGAGAGGTGAGTTTTGAGCTATTTTTTGAAAAGGATGATCTTTTCTGTGTTCCCTATTGTGGAAGGGAGACCATTGAGCCATTTTGGGGCCCTAAAGGTGAAGGATCACTGTGCTAGGCTTGTCCTTCTATGGGGTACACAGAGAGCATTGTTGGTCACGTTTCTAGTGTGATGAGGGGTAGTCACTGATTGTACTATTGTCTGGAGTCCTGTAGGGGTTAGCCTGAGTTGTGCTTTCCTACCCATGAGGCAAACCTGGTATTTGAATCTCTCTCTGAGGGGAACCAGACAGTTTGGACATAGAGATCACAGGTGTGCATAAGTTTGCTAGCGCCAGGGACTAGTCTACAGGCATTGTTCGGGCCATTTTGATTCTGTTTAGGGAGGTGTCAGAGGCTACACTGTAGACTTCCAATCAATAGTCCATAACTGATAGTACAGAGCTGGTGGCAACAATGTTCATGGCCTCTGGTAGGATAGAATTGCAGTGTCTGAATAGTATTCCTAGTTTTGCATTCACGGTTTTGACTATATGATCAATATGGGGATTGAAAGTAAGGGTGTTACCGAGTGTGATGCCAAGGTATTTAAATGTTTTTACCTGTTCAAGTGTTTCACCCTTCTCATTGGGTATATCTAGCTGGCTTGCTTTCCTCTTAGCCTGGTGACTTGAGAATAGCATGGCTTTAGTCTTCTTGTAATTGAGGAGCAACCTGTCTGGTAAAACCATTGCTCCAGCTCCCTGAAGCTGCTTTGTAGTTCATTGGTAAGTGGATATAACTGATTGTTACTAGCAAATACTGCTGCATCATCCACACATAGCAGAATATTAGAGGACCAGGCACTGGGCAGAGTGTCGAGGAATAGGCTTAAAAGAAGAGGTCCCAGGATGGATCCCTGGGGGACACCAAGGGGCACCATCCTAATGCTGGACAGCGTTCCATTGACTTTTACTTGCTGGGTTCTATCTGTGAGGTAGCTGTGGAACCAGTTTATGGTATCAGGGGACATCCTAGGGCAGATAGTTTTGTTAAGAGAAGTGGGTTGTTCACCAAGTCTTACTAAACTGTGACTACAAAATCTTTATGATGGTATGGGCTCAATGACTAGAAATCCTCATGACACATCTCATAAAGGGGAACCAGGTGGGTTTCATTAGGAACCAGCAAGCCCATGATAATGTACATTGTATGTTATTGTTGATAGAATACATTACCACAAGACACATCCTGATGACCCTACTCAACTCAGACACTGAGAAGGCCTTTGACAGAGTAAATTGGTCTTTTTTATTAAAAATATTGTCAGTATTCAGAATCCCCAACCAAGCCATGACAATGATCAAGGAGATTTATGCATCCCCTAAAGCCTGTCTCAAAATTAATGGTTCCTTCCCATCCCCTTTTATATTAGGCAGTGGCACGTGACAAGGATGACCTCTTTCCCCACTACTTTTTGCCTCATACCTCTAACCCTTGGCTGAGGCTATCCAAATAGACCCCTAAATAGCAGGCATACCATTGGGAAGGAAAGAATATAAACTCTCTCTTTTTGCGGACGATGTCCTCCTAACCTTAACTTCCCCAGATGACTCCATACCAGTATTATGGGATCTCCTTGATCAGTTCAGAATGCTTGCAGGATATAAACTAAATAGGCAAAATACTGTAGTCCTGCTCTACAACTATACCCCTGCCCTATCCACCAAAACAGCCTTCCCCTTTAAGTGGGGTAAGGGTGCTGTTAAATACCTGGGGATTAAATTAACAAAAAAACTCTCACACCTTGAGCTGTTGAACTATGAACCATTAACTCAACCAATCACGGCTGATATGTCAAAATGGTCCCATCTCCAGATGAGCTTTTTTAACCAAATTGAGGCCATCCGACAAAATGTATTACCACAAAACCTGTATTACTGCCAAACACTACATATAATACCAGCACCCTATTTTTTCCAATCATGGCACAGGAATATCTCTCAGTTTATTAGGAATGGTGCACGTCCCCATTTCCGATTCAAGGCGCTACATCTCCCATGCGACAAAGGAGGAATTAATTTAACAAATTTGTACTGGTACACACAAGCAGCACAACTCCATTTATTTTGTATCTGGCTATCACATTCACAAGAACCAAATTGGAAAAAGATTGAATTTCTTCTAAATGATTTGTTCAATGTAGATTTTTACTTTTTCAGTAATCCATCACAGAGTAAACCATATACGAGATTTACTAATTACACAGCTATTAACATGTGACAATGGATTTCAATAGCTAACCAGCTTCTAACCCTTGCTCAACTCTTCCAATTTCGACCAATAGCATATGATCAAAACTGTCCACTAAATTGACTCGACTTGTCAATGAAGTGTTGGAATAGGCAAGGCTTATGATTTTATTTTCAAGTAATGGACCCACAGGGTATCCTATCGTTCAAGGCACTACGTTCAAAATACTTGCTTCAAGCATCCGACCACTTCTGCTACCTCCTACTACGCTCCTATATACATAAGCTGGGCAAAATATTTACAGTCCTCTCTATACCCCTACCTCTGTTAATGCACCTGGTAATTTCCCAAGTCAATGGATGAATGGTCCCACCTCTGATTAGCAAGCTGGTGAAAGCAGGGCAAGAGCTCCACCCTGAAACAACAGAACATATATTGCAAAAGTGGCATAAGGAGCTAGATGAAACCCACACCCTGCTAATTTGGCACAATCATGCACTATATTCATACTGACTGACAGGGTCCACAATGTGGCGTGAATTCACTAGGAAGTGCAGATACTGATTCTTCAGAACACCGGAGGTAGCGGCCAAGAATACTGATCACAGCCAAGCTCACTGCTGGAGGGATTGTGGCACCTTGCCAGCATCTCGTGCTCATATCTTTTGGTCCTGCCACTGCTTTGACCCTTTTGAACAGAAGTGATTCAAAAATTTGAAGACATTTTTAATACCTCTGGTACAATTACACCCTCACTAATTCTACTAGCCACCCCATTCAAGAAAGGCCTCTTCAGAGGACAAACCCTAAAACTTATGCTCACCTTAATTTTAGCTGCAAAAAAACAATAATTCACCTAGGGCTAACTTCAAAGATCCCCACAGTAAAGAGCTAACAAATCACAGCCCCAGAACTCAACACCCCAGAGAGATTAACATATTCCATTGTTAATCAACTCCCTACCTTTGACCTCAGATGGAGATGATGGGTCATACACCAAATTCAAGAAGATCCATTATTTGTACCATAGGAGGCCCCTTCCCATCCCCCATCTTCTCAATAGATTCTACTTTCCACTCCTACTTACTCTCCTTACACTTTACTCTTAAAAAATAGTAGATCAGATAAGAAAGTAGGAATTTACTATTGAACATCTTTTTTCAGTATGTTTAAATGAGAAGAAATCTTATAATTTTTAAACAATAACACTGTGAGAATCTTTATTGCCATCCAAATATCTGAGATTATAAAAAATTATTTGTCTTATTCATATTATCATATATAGAATATATACATTTTTAATAAATGTCTTGTTGCTTCTATTAAGACTGATTTCTAAAATAGAACTACCGGTATATCTGCTACAAGATTTAGCCAATATGTTTTTCCTTTTCTATGTATATATTCATAAACATGAGTCAGCAGAAAAAGACCCTCCTGGTCCATCGAGTCTGTCCATCCCCCCCTCTACTTGTCCCCCCTCCAAGATCCCCTCTCCTTCCCCTGACAACCCCTTGTGTTTGTCAGAGGTCTTCTTGAAACTCTCCACCGTACTGGCTCTCGCCACTTCTTCCGGCAGTCTGTTCCAGGGCTCAACCACTATCTCCATGAAGTAATACTTCTTAACGTTTCCCCTAAACCTTCCCCCTTCCACTCTCAGTCCATGCCCCCTAGTTTTTGTATCTACCTTCCCTGAAAAAGAGCTCTCCCCCCACTTTATTGATCCCCTTCACATACTTGATTGTTTCGATCATGTCCCCTTTCTCTTCTTGTCTCCAGAGGATACAAATCCAGCTCCTTCTGCCTCTCCTCATATGTCTTCCCACTTAGCCCAAGCACCATTTTTGTGGCTCTTCTCTGCACCCTTTCCATGCCATCCATGTCTTTTGTAGATGGGGCCTCCAGAACTGTACGCCATACTCCAGGTGTGGCCTAACCATGGAACTGTAGAGTGGCATCAGCACCTCCCTCCTGCTGGTTATCCCTCTCCCTATGCACGCCAGCATCCTGTTAGCTTTGCCCACTGCCTTGCTGCACTGGGCCCCCACCCTAAGGTCATCAGTGATTATAACTCCTAGATCCTTCTCCTGCCTGGTTGCAGCCATTATCTTCCCCCTTAGTTTGTATGTGGTATTTGGATTTCTCCTCCCCAAGTGCATCACTGTGCATTTCCTGGCATTGAATTTTAGCTTCCATGTTTCCGACCACTCTTCCAGTAATCTTAGGTCATTCTTCATTGCCTCCACCCCGGTGTCCACCCTGTTGCTAAGTTTTGTATTTTCCACGAAAAGACAGACCTTCCCCTTAAGCCCCTCTGCTACGTCGTTGATGTAGATGTTAAACAGAATGAGCCCCAACACTGACCCCTGGGGAATCCAACTCATCACCCTTGTCTCCCCAGAATGCATCCCATTGACCATCACCCTTTAGCTTCTACCCATCAGCCAGCTCTCCACCTATCTTGTTATTTTCTGCCCCACCCCTAGACTCCCCAATTTATTAACCAGTCTTTTGTGGGGCACAAGGTCGAAGGCCTTCCCGGAGTCCAGGTAGGCCATGTCCATTGCCCCCACCCTGATCAACCACCTTTGTCACCTCATCGAAGAATTTGATCAGGTTCATCTGACATGACTGACCCTGAATGAAGCCATGCTGTTGAATGTCTTGCAGCACCCCCCCTTTAAATAGCTAACCACCCTTTGTTTCAATACTGTCTACATTACGTTACCCACCAACGATGGGAGACTGACCGGGTGATAATTGCCCACCTCCTCCCTGCTGCCACTTTTATGAAGTGGCACCACATCTGCCTTCCTCCAGTCCTCTGGTACCCACCCTCTATCTAGGGACACATTAAATAATTCCCCCCTTAATTCTCTGGCCAAACTAGGTTGTAGGCCATCAGGGCCCATGGCCTTGTTCACCCTCATGTTACCTAATTCCTCTCTTACCTCTTCCACACTGATTGGGTGAGGATCCCCCCCCCTCCCCTTTCCCTTCTCACTTAGCACTGGTCCCCTTCCTTCCCCTCTGTTATGAAAACTGAGCTGAAGTATCTATTCAGCACCTTAACTTTCTCGAAATCCCCTTCCACCTGCAATCCCCTCTCCCCTGTAATCCTTACTTTCCGGGATGTTCCTTTATAGTGGGTTGCAATCATGTAACTATCTCCCCACTTTTACATTTGCAGCTTATTCTAAGACACCAATAGAGGGGTCTGATTTATACATACAGTACATCCGTGCAGCTGGTTTTCTCTATTCTGTGGCACCATTAAAAAGTAAGGAAACTGGGGACTTTAATAATTAATCTGGTTCTCTAAAGCCACACCACTGCACAAATAGGGAGCCTATTTATTGCAGAATCCATTACCTGATTGCCTAATTAATTCAGTCTGTCTGCTACAGCTCAGCATTCCATTTAATTCAATTCGCTCCCATCCCACTTTCATTGGCTCCCTCCCATAGGTGTAGCCTATCACTATGCTGCCCCTCCCCTGCTCTGCCTCCCCCTTCTTTTCACCCTGACACCCCTTTCTTCTCTTCCAACCTCTCTCACCATCCGCTCTCTCTGCCCCCTCCTCCTTATTTATTTATTTATTTATTTAGCTTTTGTTTACCGGGTAAGTACACTAGACAAGTGATATGCCTATTTTCAGGAACGACCCGGGAGAGTACAACATAGTGAATACAGAGTAGTACAGGATAATACAGAAACAACATGGCAGAATGTCAACATGGAAAGAACATTAGTCAAGGTGACTCAATGGTAAGGCACTTAGTTACATCCAGTTCCAACAGTGGTAAAGTACATAAAGTCATGAGTAATTATACAAATGAGACAAATTATAACTCAGTCAAGTGCCAAATTAGACAAATTGTAACTCAGTCAAGTGCCAAGAATAGGAGATTGAGTCGTAGGGACAAGCCAAGTGTCACTGACAGGTCTTTTGTAAGGCACAAAGGACAAGTTGAGAGAAGACTTTACTCTAGGGGGGTTTGGGACAGTCACACGCAGAAGCCAGCTTCAGGAAACCCCACAGGTATCTATGAAAGCACTGATGGGAGGGGGCCGATCGAACCTGCACTAGGAAGGAGTTCCAGAGTCTAGGCGCACTTGCAGCAAAGTCCCTGTCCCCCATGAGGGTTCAAGGGGGGTGAACTCTAAACAACCCGGGTACCTGGGATCTGAGTGAGTAGGAGGAGTAGTCAGCAGGCGATAGAAGCTGAGCCAGCCCCGGCGGGGTGCCAGTTCTGATCACTTTACCCACGAGACATCCCAGCCCAAAGTCCAGTTAGCTGGATGGAGAGAGCCAGCAGGGATTTTCATAAAGCTTACAGTGGTGGGTAAGATGGAGGGGCAGCCAGGGCAAAATGGCAGATGTTGTTGTACGTCATGAACCACTGGGTAAGATGGGATTTGGCGGAACTAGCAAATAGGTGCAGGCCATAGGTAAGGGAGGGGAGCTGTACACCTCTCGTGAGAGCCAGACGAGCTGCAGGTGTAAGGTTGTATTTGGCTCTGTAGGCCAGGCCCAGTTTGCAGTTCACCGCTCTACAGACATTTAGTATGTGACTTCCCTTGTCGAGTTGGGGGTCAATCATTACCCCAAGGTATCTGATGGAGTTTACAGTTGGGAGGAAGGTTCCGTCCTGGCTTGTGATACCCAGTGGTACTGGCACGGCTTTGATTTTGGGTGCTGAACCAAATAGCATAGGTTGCATTTTTTTCAGGTTGAAAACCAGTTTATTTTTGGTTACCCAAGCCTGGACATTGTTAAAGTCCTTGGATAGGTGCTGATTGAGGGTCACAATGTCCCGGGAGTGGGCCAAGATGACCAGATCATCTGCATAGAGAGTGGCACTGCAGTTGGTAACTGCTGCTGGTAAATGATTAACAAAGAGGGAGAAGAGGAGGGTCCCCAGGACCGACCCCTTGGGGACGCCTGAGGTCACTGGTAGGGGATCAGAGAGGACTTTGTTGAATCTGGTCTGCTGCATTCTATCATGTAGATAGTCTGTTAGCCAGTTCATAGCAGAGGGGGACAGACCTAGGGACCACATCTGAGTACAGAGTAACGCATGATCGACAAGGTCAAAGGCTTTGGACAAGTCAATAAATATTGCTCCAGAGAGTCTGCCCTGGTCCATGGTTCCTCTGATGTTGGAAGAGACTGAGACCAAGGCTGTGGTCATGCTATGCTCCTTCGGAAAGCCATGCTGGGCCGAGGATAGCAGTTCATGGGCCAGTATGTAATCAGAGAGTTGCTCTGCCACAACTTTTTTAAATGCTTCATTGGCAAGCATTTAAACTAGCCAAGAGGGGAGACACTGGAAAGGAGCAGGGAAATCCTAGCCCCCCCAAAAAAATCACGGTAGTAAGTGTGGTAAACACCAACATAGTGGTGTCGATAGGGAGAAGGGCAGAGGTAAATGGAGAAAGTGACAAAGGCAAGAAGGACAGGGATGGGGCAAAAAGGAGTAAGGCCATCAGGAAATGGAGGATAATGAGTACCAATGCCCGTAGTCTGGGCAACAAGCTCCCTGAGCTGGTGGCCTTGATGGAAGAGGGATGCCTGGATATCAAGCAGTCACAGAAACATGGTACACAGAGAACCATGACTGGGATGTTAACATACCAGGGTACATAACCTACAGGAGAGACAGGCAGGGAGAAGAGGGGAGGAGTAGCTCTCTATGTAAAGGAAGGATAAAAGCAACTGAACAAAAGAGTAAACAGGGAGGAGAGGAGGCACTGTGGGTCACCTTGAGACTGGAAAGGGCACCACAATCCGCACAGGGTTGTGTACAGACCCCATGTCAGGGGAGGAATGGACAAGGATATGATAGAAGGCATTCTTAGAATGGCAGAGAAAGGGGAGATACTGTTGATGGGAGACCTGAATATGCCAGATGTTAACTGGAGCACATTTGCTGCAGCCACATCCAAGAGCAGGGCCATCCTTGTTGCCCTACAGGTGGCAGGCCTCAGACAGCTAGTTTCAGAACCCACTCGTGAGGGGCAATCTTAGACCTTGTACTCTAAACGGGGGCAGTGAGAGGATCTCAGATCTAGAAGTGGGTTGCCATCTGGGAACAAGTGACCATCAAACAGCGTGGTCCACGTTAAACTCAGCTACAGAGTCAAGCCATACAAAGTGAGGGTACTGGACTTCAGGAGGGCTGACTTTGGCAAGATGGGAGAGTGCCTCAGAAAAGCACTAGCAAACAGGCTAGAAGGACGGGTGGAGCAACTATGGGGAATCATCAAAACTGCCATCACAGAGGCAACAAGCCTTTGTGTGAAGCAAATAAACAAATCAAAATGAAAGAAAAAGCCATTATGGTTCTCAAAAGAGGTGGCTGTGAAAGTCAGGAAGAAAAAGATAACATTCCGGAAGTATAAGGAAACACAGAAGAAGCAGGACAGAGAGTTGTACCAGTTAAGGCAGAAGGAAGCAGGGAGGGAAGTCAGAACAGCAAAGGCCCAAACTGAGGAAAAGATAGCCAACTCGGTTAACAAGAGGGATAAAACCTTTTATAGGTACATCAGCGGGCGTAGAAAGACAAAGGGACAGATAGTGAGGTTGAATAGAATGAACAGTGGGTGGGCAGAGGGGGACAGTGAAAAAGCAGGGATACTGAACGAATATTTCTGCTCAGTATTCATAAAAGAGGAGGGGGAATTGCCTAATCCAATTAACAGAAGCACTCTTGATAGGGGGGTCGATACCAGTCCTTTCACAGAAGAAAGGGTTCTGCAAGAACTCCTAAAACTGAAGGTGGACAAAGCAATGGGGCCTGATGGAATTCACCCCAGAATGCTAAAAGAATTAAGGGATGAACTAGTGAAACCACTGGCTATACTTTTTAATAAATCATGGGAGGATAGTGTGGTACCCGAAGACTGGAGGAAGGCAGATGTGATTCCCCTTCACAAAAGCGGGACCAAGACAGAGGCAGGAAACTACAGACCTGTCAGTTTGACCTCTGTGATAGGGAAAGTGATGGAGTCACTTCTGAAGGAAAGAATAGTTGAGTACCTAGAGGCCAGTGGGGCACAGGACCCAAGGCAGCCTGGGTTCACAGCGGGAAGGTCATGTCAGATGAATCTAATAGATTTCTTTGACTGGGTGACCAAAGTAGTAGACCAGGGAAGGGCTGTGGACATGGCCTACCTAGACTTTAGCAATGCATTTGACACAGTCCCACACAAAAGATTAATAGTCAAATTAACCAGCCTGGGAGTGGGTCCCAGGGTGGTAGCCTGGGTAAAACATTGGCTGGACAACAGGACACAGAAGGTAATTGTAAATGGAGTCCACTCTGAAGAAAGAGGGGTTACTAGTGGGGTACCGCAGGGTTCAGTACTGGGTCCAGTCCTTTTTAATGTCTTCATCAGTGACATTGCAGAGGGACTGGAAGGAAAAGTATGCCTCTTTGCAGATGACACAAAGATCTGCAACAGGGTTGATACACAAGGAGGCGTGGAAAGGAAGAGAAGGGACTTGCAAGGCTGGAGGAATGGTCAGAAGTATGGCAGCTAGGATTCAATGCAAGAAGTGCAAATAATGCACCTGGAAACAAGAACCAGGAAGAATACACAATGGGGGAGGTAGTAACAGCAACAAAAAGGAAAGAGACTTGGGGTAATTATATCAGATGACCTTAAGGTTAGCAAGCAATGTGAAGACAGTAGGGAGGGCTGGGTATACTGGGATGCATAGGAGAGGCATCAGCAGCAGAAAACGGGAAGTTGTTATCCCTCTGTACAGACAGTTGGTGAGACCCTATCTGGAGTATTGCGTCCAGTTCTGGAGACCCCATCTCCGCAAGGACATAGACAGCATAGAGGCAGTCCACAAGAGGGCAACTAAAATGGTGCAGGGTCTGCAAGAGAAGCCGTATGAGGAGAGACTAAAGAAGCTTAATATGTATACCCTTGAGGAAAGAAGGGAGAGGGGGGACATGATAGAAACTTTTAAGTACCTCAGTGGAATCAACAAAGTCCAAGAGGGTAGCATCTTTCAGAAAAAGAGACGTGCAAGAACAAGGGGACACAATTTAAAGATGGGGGGTTCAGGGGCAATGTGAGGAAGTATTATTTCACAGGGAGGGTAGTGGATGCATGGAACAGCCTTCCTGAGGAGGTTGTGGGGTCTAAAACTGTGGGAGAATTCAAGAATGCATGGGACAGACATAAGGCAATTCTTGTTGGGGGGTAGGAAGAAATAGGCTGTTGGTTAACTAGGATCTGCAGCCTATCCTGTAGGTAGGGAAATGGGCAAACTAGATGGCCAAGTGGTCCTTATCTGCCGTCAAAGTCTTTGTTTCTATGTTAAGGAGCTTGCTGAGGAAGGATAGAATGGCAATCGGGCGATAATTGTCCGGTACCTTAGGATTGCCCTGCTTTAGTACAGGGACAATCCTGGCCACCTTCCAAATGTCAGGAATGACCCCCGAAGCAAGGGATAGGTTAAAAATGTGGGCAGCTGGGGAGGCAATGTGATGGGTGCCTAGCTTCAGAAGCTTGGGCTCCAGATTGTCAGGCCCAAGGCTAGAGTACTGGGAGAGGCCAGAGAGAAGGTTCAGTGTATCAATGACAGAAACTGCTGTGAGACAGAACAGCGGTAAGGGGGAGGGAGCCACCAGCCCTGTAGGGGGAAGGGGACGAGTAGTGCTGTCTTCAGGCGGGAAGAGTGAGGAGAAAGCTGACAGGTCTGTGAAGTGTGAAGTGAAGTGAGATCCTTCCCCAACCTCCCCTCTTCCTGTCAACCCCCGCTACTACACTTTCCATGGCGCATTGCGGCCGGCTTCCTCACCAGATCTGGATTCCATCTGCCCCCCCACCCCCCCACACCCTTATTTTCCAAATCAGCGTCACAAATACCTTGTCAGGTCCAGCCCACAGCAGACCTCTCACTCCATCTAAAAGATTCCTGGCTATCCTTAGCAAATTACTTATCTAACCACTGCTGCAGACATCTGGTGACATTGAGCCTAACCCACCCCCCTCATCCCTTCTCCTGAACTGCCAAAAGAACTAAAACTTCTTCATCTGAACATTACGAGTCTGCTCCCCAAAACAGACCTTCTACAACCACTCATGACCCAACTTAAACCCTCCCTCCTCACCTTATCAGAGTCATGGCTCAGCTCTAAAATCACGGCCTCCAACATTGCCATTCCTGGTTATTCCCTCATCCGATAGGACTGTAAGTCCAGGGGAGGTGGTGACGCCATGTATAAATCCTCCTCTCTCGAATACACTGTCTGTCTCTCCATGACCACTCCCTCTACCTATGAAATGCTGCTAGTAAAAATATCCCTCCCCATCTTTGTATGCACTATCTACTGCTGCCCTAACCTCCTCGCCTCCTCCCTCTCCTCCCTTACTGATCTATTTTCCTCCATCTCTGCCCTTGCCACCCCTGGTGAACTATTCATCCTAGGGGACTTCAACTTAAACTGGTTGTCCAGCCAATAGTCAAAAATCTGCAACCATGTCTCTTCACTAAACCTTACCCAACTTATTTCCTGCCCCATGTGTCTTAACCACAAATCAGGGAAGCATTTCCTAATCGACTGGGTGTTGACCTCTCACCCCCACCACATCATAAGCTCTGATGTTCTCCCTGACACTCTCAGCGACCATCATTTGGTCTACCGTGAGCGAAAAATTCACTGTGTCAAGTCCCCCAAGTCATTCTCAATTTCCGCACTTAGCGCTCCCTAGACTTGTCCTCCCTACATAGCAATATGTCCAATGTCGACTGGATAACAACTGCCACTACCCCCTCCGTCAGCTCGGCCCTGACCTTGTTTAGCTCCCAGTTCCTGAACGTATGGGACCATCATGCCTGTTCAGAGAGATGCGAGCCCGCAGGAATCACCTCCTCTGGGTTACTGCAGAACTTATAGCATGTCAAAGGACAAGAGACCAAGCATGGGCTGCATACATAACCTCTGGTGCCCCCTTTGCTCTCCAGCACTATCATTTGCTCCGCAAGGCTTGTACCAAGGCCATCTGCCTCACTAAGGCAAAGTACTTCCAATCCTCCTTCAAGGAAAACATCAACAATACATTCAAATTCGGGAAGGCCATCCATGCCCTGTTCTCTCCTCCCGCCCACTCCTCATCTCCTGTCCTAAAAATTGATACCCGCACAATTGAAGACCCTCCCTCAGTGGACGCAGAATTTAACAATTACTTCACCACCTGTGCATCCTCCCTTCTTGCATCTCTTCCCTGCTATGCTTCTAGGGACCCTCCTGATCCCCCACATGCTCCTCTCTGCCTCCACACACCCTCCTACACCTTCCATCTCTTTTAAGCCCATCCTCCCAGAGGACACACAATGAATACTGCTTGCTCTGAACCCAGTCAAAGGAAAGAGCCCAGATGGTCTCGACCCCAAGCTTCTTCATCTCTCTGCATACTCAATTGTTTTGCCCTTGACATTTCTTCTAAACTTCTCCTTTCTGCACGCTACCATGCCTGACACTTGGAAATCTGCCATGGTAATCCCCCTCAGGGACACCTCCGACCCTTGCAACTTCTGCCCAATCTCTCTACAGTACTCACCACTCTGGCCAAACTTCATGAACATCTGGTCCTGGAACAACTCTCCTCTTTCCTCGACTCATCCTCCTTTTTCACCCCATACCAGTCTGGCTTTCGTAAAGACCACTCCACCACCACCTCCCTCCTCCATCTCACTAACTCCATTCTCTCAAGCATGGACCAGGGACACATCACTTCTGCTGTATTTGTCAACTTGGCCAAAACCTTCAACACTGTCTCCCACTCCCTTCTCCTCAGTAAGTTTACTGCAGCCTGCCTCTCTGGCTGTGCCACCAGCTAGTTCCGGTCTTACCTGTTAGGCCGCTCCCAGTTCATCAGAGTTGGCAACTCCCTCTCCCCTTCCCTACCAGTCACCACTGGTGTCCCCCAAGGCTCAGTACTTGGACCTATTTTATTCTCCATATTCCTGAATGATCTCCCGAAAGCCTGCACGTCCTCATGCATACACATGTATGCTGATGATACCGTGATTTATTCCTCTGTTAACTCACTCTCCGAGGCCCTCTCTGGCTCATCATTGGACAAAGTAGCCACAGTCAAGTACCTTGGGCTATGGCTGGACAAGAATCTAGGCTTCAGGGTACATATTGAAGCCATCCACAAAAAGCTACTTCCAAGGCTCAGCGCTCTGTACCATCACTGCAGCTGCCTCCCACAGCATGCCAGGAGAGAAATCGTCCAAAAGATGATTCTCCCTGTCCTTGACTTCAGGGCTGTAGTCTACAGCTCTGCCCTGAAAACCACCCTAGCCAGACTGGACACTCTCTTCAACTCCTTCTGTCGCTACATTCTTGGTTGCTCCCCACATACTCACCACTGTGACCTTTATTCCTCGCTCACCTTTCCCTCCCTCCATGCCAGGCACCTCTCACACATCGCAAATGCAGTTGGGAAGTTTTGGCTTTGCTCTCTGCCTCCCTACCTGTCCACCTTCCTATCAACCCCCCTCCCATCCTGCTATTCCCTCCGCACCTCCACCCACAGGATTCTTGCCCTCCCTCCTCGGTGCACATCATCTGGTCGCGCTACCTTCTCCTACAATTTCCCCATAATCTGGAACTCCCTCCCTCTAGAAATTCACTCTGCACAATCCCAACCCTCACTCTCCTTCCTCCTCCATAAGCACTCTGTTCAGTCCTGCATCTGCACCTGATACCTCTTTTCCCAATCAACCACCCTCTGCCCCCTTCCTCGCTCCCTCCCTCCACCCACTCCTCCCCACCGTGCCTCTTGATCACCTCTAGCTTGTGCTTCCTGACCCTATTACCCCTCCTTCTGCTCCACAGTACACCTCCCTCCCAGCTCTTCTCCTTCTCCTTCAGGTCCTGTCCCTTGCAGGTTCTCAGCATCCTGATGGACCTCCCCCCCCCTACTCCTTCCCTACTAGGTCTTGCCCCTTGCAGGGCTTTTCAGCTTCTTAATAACCCCTCTCCTCATCCCCCTCTTCTCTTGTCCCCCACCTCACCCACCTCCCCACTACTCCCTCCCCCCTTCCAACTAGGCCCTGTCCCTTGCAGGGTTCACTGCATCCTGATGTGGACACAGTTCCTGGTTTGCCGTCCTCTTTCCTCAAGCCCTCTCCCCTCCCCCTACTCCTTCCTGCCAGGGCCCTACCCTTGCAGGGTTCCAGCATCCTGAAGGGACGTTCTTGGCTTTTCCTCCTCTCTCCCACCACCCTTTCTTCCCCCACTTGTGCAGTAACTACTCTCTCCCTCCCACCCACCCCATGTTATAACCATCCTTCCTCTAAATCCTTGAGCACTTAGCAACTTTCAAAGTCTGGCTTTTCAGATCTGTATCTGCCTTATTCACCCCGTGCTACACTACCTCTTGCCCTTCCTCGACCCCTTAACCTACGTTACTAATACTCCTGCATACTACTACCTGATCTACTTCTGCACATTTTTCCTCTACATCCCCCCAATCTCTCCCCCAGGACTAAGACTTCTTCTCTCCCACCAAGTCTATGCCTTCACTTTGCCATTTACCATTTCCTGTTTTCATTTCTTCTGTTGTCCTGTACCAAATTGTATTGCATTGTATTAGTGCTTCACTGTTTGTACTTGATTTGAACTGTATGTATTTGTTTGTTTAGTATTTGTATTGCATTGTTTTAGTACAACACTGTATGTATTGAATTACACTGTATGTATATTGATTGTTTTGCTTTGCTTGATCCCCACATTACATAGAAACATAGATGTTGACAGCAGATAAGGACCGCAAGGCCCATCCACTCTGCCCATTTTTTCTACCTTATGAATGTGCCATAGGCCTTTACTCTGTCAATGGCCTATCTAGTCATACTCATCTGTATTACTCACTTATGCCTATCCCATGTCTGTTTGAAGCCCTGCACTGTATTCATATCTACCACTTCCTGAGCTAGGCCATTCCATGCATCCACCACCCTTTCTGTGAAAAAGAACTTCCTCCCATTACCCCTTAATCGCCTCCCTCTAATCTCATGCTGAGTCCTCTTGTCCTGCTATTTTTCTTATATTGAAACATGTTAGACTCTTTCACCTTGTTAACGCTTTTAAGTTGTTTGAATGTTTCGATCATATCACCTCTCTCCCTCCTTTGCTCTAGGGAATACATATTGAGCTCCGTTAATCTGTCCTCATATGTTTTCTGATGCAGTCCCTGTACCATTTTGGTTGCCCTTCTCTGGACTGCCTCCATTTTGTTAATGTCCTTGTGCAAGTGCGGCCTCCAGTACTGCATGCAGTACTCCAAATGGGGCCTAACCAGTGTCTTGTAAAGAGGGATTATTACCTAACTCTTACGACTTGTGATACCCCTACTAATACACCCCACCATCCCTCTAGCCTTATCTACTGCTTTAGTGGTCTGCTTGGATGATTTCAGATAATCTGTGATGATGATGCCCAAGTCTCTTTCTTCCCTTCTGATTGCCAGCAACTCCCCCTCCCAGCCTATAGGTGGCTTCAAGGTTTCTCTTCCCTATGTGCATGATCTTGCACTTCTTTGCATTAAACCCCAGTTGCCACTCTTCCAACCATTTTGCCAGTTTATCCAGATCTCTTCTCATTCTGCCCACCCCATCTGGATCATCTACTGTGTTGCAGATCTTGGTGTCATCTGCAAACAGACAAACCGTACCCTCCAGTCCATCTGTAATGTTACTGATGAAGATATTGAAGAGGACTGGCCCCAGGACTGATCCCTGAGGTACCCCACTTGTGACCTGCATCTCTTCTAACTGTATACTATTTACCACAACTCTCTGTTTTCTGCCCAGCAACCAGTTTGCCACCCAGTTGACAAATTTCTGACCCACCCCAAGCCTACCCAGCTTATTAATCAATCTTCTGTGTGGAACAGTATCAAAAGCTTTGCTGGAGTCAAGGTAGGTGACATCAACTACACCCCCTTGGTCTACCACTCTGGATACCCAGTCAAAGAAATCTATGAGATTAGTTTGACAGCACCTTCCTGTTGTAAACCCATGCTGTCTTTGATCCTGTGCGCCTATGGATTTCAGGTGTTGCACTATCCTTTCCTTAAGGAGTACCTCCATAATCTTGTCCACTACTGAGGTAAGACTGACTGGTCTATAGTTCCCTGCCTCTCCCTGCTGCCACTCTTGTGAAGTGGGATCACATGAGCCCCTCTCCAGTCTTCTGGGACCTCTCCTGTGCTCAGAAACTCACTAAACAGTTCTGATAATGGCTCTGCTCGTTCCACCCTTAGCTCCTTTAGTATCCTGGGATGTATGCCATTAGGTCCTATTGCCTTGTCCACCCTGAGCTTAGTGAGCTCTTGTAGGACCCTTCCTTTTGTGAAGGGACTTGTGCACACCTCCCTCCCCCCGTGTCCATGGTGCTGAGCTGTGGGCCCTGCCCTACCTTCTCCTCAGTAAATAATGAGTGGAAGTATCTATTTAGGATAGATGCTTTTACATGGTCCTCCTCCTCACATGCCCCCGTATCCCCTTTGATCTTAGAAATACCCCCTCTGGACTTTCTCCTTTCACTAATGTATCTATAGAAAGTCTTGTTCCCTTCTTTTACTGTCCGTGATAGTGTTTCCTCAGTTTGGCCATTTGCCTGCCTTACTGCCTTCCCTGCTTCCCTTAGGGAAGTTTGGTATGCCTCCCTATCATTGTCCCACTGCATTCCCTTATTTTTCCTGACGGACAACCTTTTGGCTCTGATCTTTTCTGCTACTGTTTTTGAGAATCAAAGTGGTTTCCTCCTTCTTTTGCTCTTGTTTTTCTCCCTGACACAATGGGATGTTGCTTCAAGTATTGCATCCTTAATGCTTGCCCACTTTGACTGTACCCTCTCACCTGTATTTCTTCTTGCTAGGGCTAGCTTAACTCTGTTGGCCATCTTATCAAAATCAGCTCCTCTGAAGTCCCATTTTTTTGCCTTGGAATGGGTGATTTAGTTCTAGTGGCCAAACTGAACCATACCATGTGATGGTCACTGGCCCCCAGGCGAGCTTCTACCTGGAGATCTGTGATCCTTTCCCCATTAGTCAGTACTAGAGTGAAGATAGCCCTGTTTCTTGTGGGTTTTTGTGCCAGTTGTTTGAGGCCCTCCCCCTGCAGGGAATCCACTATGTGTCTAGTTCTGGCAGATGTTCCTGCTGGTATTGATCAATCTGTATCTGGCATGTTGAAGTCTCCCATTATCAGAACCTCCCCTTTAGCTGTCGTATTTTATATATCTTCTAACAGTAATGTGTCTATGTTCTCCTCCTGGTCTGGAGGCCTGTAGACAACCCCAGTTTGTGTGGCTGTCCCATTTCCTGTTTTCAGTGTGACCCATAGTTCTTCTGGCTCCTTATGTGTATGTTCTGAATTTCTGTAGCTTTGATATTTTTATTGACATACAGTGCCACTCCACCCTCTCCCCTTTTTTGCACATCGGTCTCTTCTGAACAGTACATAGCCAGATACTGAAGTCTCCCAGGTGTGGTTACTGTTGAACCATGTCCTGCTAATGGCTACTATGTCCAGTTTAGCCTCTGTCATTGTTGCCTGCAGGTCTGGGATCTTGTTTCCCAGACTGTGGGCATTTGTGTACATGATATTCCAATGGCCAGATTTCAGTGCGATAGTTGTTGGGCAAGGTCCAGCATTTCCCCTGCACATCATATGGGGAGCCGGACCTTTTTATGTTTGCTTGCACGCATGTCCAAGAAACATAGTGCCATCATCCGAGTTTTCAGAGGTGTGGCACCCTGTCTTCCAATTCAGTCAGTGTGTTTGCAGGCGTGGCCACAGTTCACCAATGAATGTTGCAGCTGTCTATGACAGCAGTTGAAAATGCAGTGCAGTACAGTTCAAAGGGAGAGCTACGCTTCAGTGAGCAGTGATAAGATATCGCATGCTCAGGCGCTCCTCCCACACACACACACGTATATTGCGTGCTCATGCTCCCCCCCATGCACACACTGTATGGCCCGGCGAGGTGCCCAATCCCTGTCGGCTCTGCTCGCTCCCGAGTTCCAGGTGCCATGCTGGGAGCCCACCCCAGCGTGGCAACAGTTTGTATGGCTGATGGGGTGCCCAATCCCGGTCAGCTCCACTGTTTCCCCCCCAAGAGACTACCGGGTACCACGCTGGGAGCCCACCCTAGCGTGGCAACAGTCTGTATGGCTGATGGGGGTGCCCAATCCCCCATTGGCCCCCCAAACAGCCTTCCAGCTGCCACGCTGGGAGCCCACCCCAGCGTGGCACTAGTCCCATGTTGTCTAAGGGGGAAAAAAAAAACCTGAAAGAAAAAAAACTTCCCTCGCTAACTGTCCTGACCCCCCTCCCCCACCAGCACCCACCCTCTGTGCACCCTGCCTCCCCACACCCCCACCTCACCCCATACTTACCTCTGGAGTCTGGCACAATGATCTTCAGTGGATCGGGAACACGTCTGCACTATTCAAAGCCAACCGCGAACTGAAGAAATGCCGGTAAGCTGTATAATGGAATAAATAGGGTTTTTTCAACTTTGATGCATATCTCAGGCATTTAGGAGAATTTTTTCACCAAATTTTCAACATGGGGTTTTTGGGACCCCACCTCATGAATTCTGTCACTGTCATTTTGTTAATCAGGCCCAAAAGGTAATTTCGCGATCGCTGCATGGAACCACCTTTCAGGACCGATTTACAAAACAACAGTGTCACAATTCATGAGGTAGGCCCCCAAAAACCCTATGTTGAAAATTTGGTGAAAAAATTCCCAAAAATGACTGTTTTATGAGCATGCGTTGCACTGTTCCTACGCACACTCATAAGTTCACGAATTTTCAATATGTTCACTCCAGATTTTCAACATTGCCATTTTACCACACCTCCTTATGAGCGGTTAAGCTGTCATTTCTCAAATCTCACCCAAAATGTGTTTCCGAGCATGTAGCGCACAATGGCGCAGTCGGTGTGCAAAATCAATGTTCAGGACAGAGTAAGAAAATCACAGTGACACTAATCATGAGCAGAGGTATTGAAATGGCTATGTTAAAAATTTGGTGAAAAACATCCATAAAATGACTGTGTTACGAGCGACCATTGCACAGTTTCCACGCACCCTCTTAAGTTCATGGATTTCTAATATTTACAGTCCAGATTTTCACCACTGGCATTTTTACACACTTCCTTATGAACAGTACAGCTGTCATTTTTCACACCATGGCCGAAATGTGTTTTCACACTTCCAGTGCAGAAATGCATGGTCGCTGTGGGAAATCACTGTTCGGGACAGATTAAGAAAATCACAGTGACACTGTTCACGAGCGGAGGTTCCAAAATCCCTGTGTTGACAATTTGCTGTAAAAAATCCCCAAACAAATTGCATTACGGGTGTGTGTTGAGCATTTTCTACACAAGCTCGTGACTTCACCAGTTTTTTTAATATTTTCACTGCAGATTTTCAACATTGCCATTTTTTGCACCTCCCCATGAACAGTACAGCTGTCATTTTTCAGATCTTGCTCGAAATGTGTTTTCGCACCTGTGGTGCCAAACAGCGTAGTCACTGTGCGAAATCAGCTTTCAGCTAATGAACTGATATTGCCACTGTTCATAAAGTGGGGGTCACAAAAAAAACACGTTGAAAATTTGGAGTGAAAATGCCAATGAACACCTGAGGCATTAGGGTTTCCGACCATGATGCCCCACCCTGTAGAGACTGACAGACATCAGGGGTGTGACTTGGGATTCTTGCCTGTAATGCTCATACCATTTCACACTCTGCAGCCAGTGAGAGGCATCGAGGTGTGCCTTGGACTCTTTGGCCCCAAAGTTCACCCCATTCTCCTATACAGGACCTATCTCACTGTATTTCCTGATGGAATGGGGTGAGCATTAGGGCCAAAGACCCCAAGACACACCGTGACACTTGTCAGTGTCTGCAGGGTAGGGTGTGGTGAAATGGCGTGGCCGTTATGCCTGATGACCCAAAGGCACATCCCAATGCCTGTCAGTCTCTGCAGGGTGGTGGTGGGGTTGGCTTCAGTTCAATACTTCACTGCCATTCCTATTATGCAGCTCTCTAACTCCTACACTACCAATGCCAATGCCAGCAAGCAAACATTCAGCATTGACAAATACTTGTTCCTTAGCTGGTGATGCAAATGAGCTACAATCATGCTGAACTCCTGTTTGATCACTAGCTGAGGGGGGAAGGGTGTTCTTCCCATTGATGTATTGGGTGCTTCACCCCTTCCCCATTTTCTAGTTTAAATATTCTGCAAAGACTTCAAACTTCTGCCCCAATGCACTGACTCCCTCCTTAGTCAGATGCAGTCAATTGAACTTAAAGAACTTTTGCTCCCAAAACTGTTGCCAGTTATCTACAGATTTGTGTCCTTTTTCCTGGCACCAGCTCTTGAGCCACATGTTTAGCTCCCCTATCTCCCCTTCTCTGACCTTCCGTCTGTCTGCCCCCCTCTCCCAGATGGGTAGGATCTCAGAGAAGGAGATGCCGGACAAAATGGATGACGGTTTGTCTCCCAGCCTGGTCAGGTTTTCCTTGGTCTCCACAACTGACTGGCTGGTGAGATCATTAGTCCTTATGTGTATGAGGACATCAGTGTTTTCTCCTGCTTCCTGCACAATTTTAGCAATGTGGTCAGTGTCTCTCCACAATGATGTACCTGGGAGACATCTGACCATTACTCCGGCCAGAGGTAGGTGTCAACTCCCCAAATCATGGAGTCTCCTATGATCGGAAGTGTTTTGGATTTCCATTTTTGCTTTTTTTGTTTTGGTCCCTGTTTTGGGTGAGTTTTGTAGTGCTAGCTCCTGTGCTGCAGTGTCCTGCTCTGCAGTATCCTCTGTCCCTTTGTTTGATTTCAGAGATAGAGGCAGATACCTGTTTGTAGTTTTCATATGGTTTGTGGAGGTAATAAGTTGATGAGCATTGAGTGATGGGGCACCCGATTTGCCCCTCCTAACCACCTGCCAACCTCCCGGACCAACTACCCTCTGCGGTCGAGGTGCTTCAGTTGGATGTTGGGGAAATGGTGGGTGGTTTTTGTAATATAATTCCTCCTGAATATGTGATTTGAGGCACACAATCTCTGCCCATGCTGCCTGGAGCTGAGCCCTTAGGTCTCCGATGGTCCAGCATGTAGGACAGTGTCTTAAATCCTGTATAAGTGCCCTTTTGAAAAGTGTCCTGCAGTACCTGCAGTTAATGATATCCATTCCAGTTGAGTTGCCGAGTTTATAATCAGGTCTGAGTAATTAGAAGGAAAATGAAAGCAAAAATTAGATTTTTTATATATATTTTTTGTTTGTTTTGTTTATTTGTTTTTGTATAACTTTTCATAACAAGTTAAATTACTTTTGCCCCTGTAAGTGAGGTCACTGTTTGGCTACCCCTCTGATCCTCCCCTTCCTGCTTTGCTACAGGAAATGTCACGACTGTGTTACTCTATTAAAGGAGTGTTGGGGATGGTGATGGGTGGCTGCCAAAAAAGAGGAACCATGGATGAAAGAAACAAGGCAGTAACAGTAGAAACAATCAACCAATGACAAATGCAGTATCCCTGAAAGCTTAGCCTAATGAGAGATAAAACTGTAAAACCTGTAAAGCACCACCTGTAGCAATTTCACAGAAGATATACCCTGCAAAAAACACTTTGCTACAGAGAAAAATAAAGCAGTAACAGAAGACATACCCTGCAAAAAACAATCTGAATCAGAGAATAATAAAGCAGCAAAATGTAAGCAAAAAACAGTAACAAAACCTGTGAGCACAAAAGAAAATAGTAATACACAGTAAATCTGCCTAGCCAAAAGAAGCCTCAATCTTTTTCCTTGCTCTGATTATGTTGTTCATTGCTCAGTCCTTACAAGCAAACCTAGAAGAAAAGAGCTCAGGTGAAGATAGGTACCTTTGCCAACAAACCTAGTTTTCCACCTCAAAAACACCAACTAACCTGACCTTTTAACTCTTCCCTCTGTTGGAAGTTATTAATACTTTGTCAGCTCCACACCCCAGTTGCACTCCTAATCCCCTGGAAGAGCTGTGGGAGGAAAGCAATTAGTTCCTTCAATGTGAGAAGGAGACTGCAACACCTTTGAGACCAAACCAAAAACCTTTCAGCAAAAAAATAAAATAGAAGCAAACAGTAATTTTGCTTAGCCTAATGACAGATAAAAAAGTCACAACATTTGTAAGCACCACCTGTAATAATTTCACAGAAGATATACCCTGCAAAAACACTTTGCTACAGAGAAAAATAAAGCAGTAACATAAGATATGCCTTGTAAAAAAAACTATTTGAATCAGAGAAGATTACAGCAGTAATCTGTAAGCACAAAACAGTAACAAACCTGTAGGCACATCTTGTAATAATGCAGCAAAAGGTATACCCTGCAATAGCAATTTGAATTGGAGAACAATAAAGCAGTAAAATGTAAGCAAAAAACATAACAAAACCTGTGAGAACAAAAGAAAATAGTAACACAGAGTAAATCTGCCTAGAACAAAAGAAGCCTTAATCTTTTTCCTTGCTCTGATAATGTTGTTCCTTCCTCTGTCCTTACAAGCAAACCTAGAAGAAAAGAGTTCAGGTGAAGATAGGTACCTTTGCCAGCAAACCTAGTCTTCCACCTCCCCCGAGGACATTTCTGGAAACTAGCTCGTTTACAGCTCATGTTGTCTTTCCTGGTAACACCTTTTCAAATAAATAAATAAATAAATCCCTGCCTTACCTTCCTCCTTTCCCCATGTACAGAAAAAAAATATACCCCCCCCATTTGACCTGCCTAGCAATTCTCTCCTCTGTTTCTGCTGTAGCCTTCCTAATCCTCTGCCCTGCCACCCTTAGCTTCTTTTTGTAAGTTTCCCTATCCTCCCTCCCTGTATCTTCTTATAGTCCCTGAATGCCCCTTTCTTCTCCCCTATTGCCTCCCAAACTTCCCTATTGAACCACAGCAGCCTCCTTCTCTTGTTCTTCCTCACCCTCAGTACACAACTCTCTGTCACTGTAAGGAGCACCCTCCTTGATATTTTCCCATAGTTCCTCTGCTCCTCCCTCCATCCCCTCCCACCCCCCATTTCCTCCTGAAATATCTCCCTCTCTTCCTTGGAAAATCTTCCCTCCTGAAGTCTAGGACCTTTGTGGTGGTTTGACTAGCCTCATATCCTGCTCTGACCTTGAAGCCCACTATGCTGTGATCACTATCTCCCAGGCTGGCCCCCACCCCACCCCATCCATGCTATCTCTTTTGGTTAGGACATCAAGTATGTTTCACTCACTTGTGGGCTCCCTGACCAGCTGCAGCAGAAAGGCACCCTGTAGTGACCCTAGAATTACCCCACTCCGAGCTAACCTTGCCGATATGATATCCCAGTCTATATGTGGCAGATTTAGGTCTCCCACCAGCAGAATCTCCCCCTTCCAAGCCATTCTTTGAACCTCCTGCAGCATCTGCATGTCTGTTTCCTCGCTCTGTGTAGGGGGTCTGTATACCACTCCTAGTCTTAATGCTGTCTCAGTCTTCCTCTCCAGTATGACCCATATGCTTTCCACTTCTCCCTGCTCTTCCATATCTTTGTGACATTGATTCCCTCCTTGATGTATAGCATACTCCTCCTCCTTCCCACCAATCCTATCCCTCCTGAATAACCTGCACCCCGAGACCCCCACTTCCCAGCTATGGTGCTCAGACCACCAGGTCTCAGTTATAGCTACAATATCTAATCCCTTCCCCTCCATTAATGCTTCTAAATCTACCATCTTATTCCCAAGACTTCTGGCATTTGTGGAAAGTCCTTTCCATCAATTTCCCTTCCCACCTCCAACCCCTAAGAATGCTTTTGCTTAACATTCCTTCACTGCCCTGGGGGGGTGGAAAGCCACATGACACTCCTGTCTTTTGGAGTGTCATTTTGTGAGACATCTCCCTCCAGTTTAGTTTGTACCATATGTTTGTTCAAAGAATTCCTTCAATTTGATTCTCAGTACTGCCTTTCCCTCCCCGTTCAGGTGCAGCCTGACCTGAGCATATAGGCTTTCATCATTCCATGTTGTCCCCCAGTCCCCCACTAACCCATACCACCTCTGCCTGCACCATCCCACTAGCCATTGGTTGAACTCCCTGATCCTTTGATTCCTTTCAGTGCTTGCTTTAGGCACAGGCAACACTTCCGAAAAAGCTATAGATCGGAAACACAGGCTGCTACAAAACCTAGAAAGCACTGTGAATCTCGTTTGTACTTCCAACAGGCTGTTCCCATTCAAATCATTTGTCCCCAGATGGAAGGTCAGGTGTGTTTTCTCATCCTGTGGCTTGCCACGTGATGGAATATGATGAATTACCTCTGATGCTGTCATACCCAGCTAGCACTCCACCCCAACCACACTACCCCTGCCCCCCATTTAATTCCTCTTAAAATCGAGTCCCCAATGAGGAGGACACTGCCCCCAATTTGCTTTTGCTTATTATTCATTACCTTTTCCTTATATCTAGTTGTAGGCGTCCCTTTTACCTCCTCTGTTTTGTCCTCTAGGCACTTGCTATCTTGAGCCTTTCCTTTACCTCCTGGCTTCTTTTCAGCTTCCCTCTTTCCCTTATCCTCCTTTACACTACCTCTCTCCTCCTCCTGCAAACTCAGAGTCACTTCCATGCTCAGTTCTACCCCTTCCTGCATTGCTGCCACCCCTTCCCCATGTTCCTATCTCTCTCTTCCCTTCTGTTTATCTCCTTTTCCTGGGCCATGCCTGTTGCTCTCCCTGGTCCTTTTAGCACTCCCTCCCCAAGTTTGCCTGCTACAGGAGTATACCTGTCGGACACTATAATACCTTTCCCATCTTGTGGTCTCCTACCCCCTACTGCTGAAATATGTGGCCAACCTTGAGGCCCCTTTCCCCTAGTCTTTACTTCTTGCCAGGCATATCTCCCCTCACCTCCTGGTCTTGGATCCTTTCCTCCCTATCCCTCCTATCCAGCTCCAAGTCTCCATATCCCAGCCAGTCCCTGTAGTGTATCTATGTTCATTTACGTTGGTCCTCATGCCCGTTGTGCCCCTAACTCCTGTCCTGGCACCTCCCCCCAGTGTGGCCAGCTTGCTCCACCTCCTGTCCTTTCTGTTGTCCTGCCTCCTGTCCCCTATCCGTTTACCTTCTGTGTTTCTCCTTTCCAGTTCCCTTATTGACCAAGACATTTCCCTTTTTAGCTATGATAGCTCAGCCTCCAGCCTCCCTAACCTTTGACAAACTGGGCAGTCCCCCAGCCTCCACTGAGTGCTCAGGAATATGGCTACTCCACAGTTCTTACACCCCACAATCCTCCCCCCTCCATGTCCCCTACCATCTCCCTCCACTGTTCTTCTCTCCCCTTATGCTGCCATTGACCCTCCCCCTGGTGCGCCCTTGTATTCTGCCCCCCCACCAACTTCCGTGGTCCCTCCCACTGACCCATTCCCCTCTCCCTGTGCCTCTCTTGCTCCATGCAATCAAATAGAAGTAACACCTTCAGAAAACAAGCTGAAACATAGAAACATAGAAACAAAGAATTTGACGGCAGATAAGGACCGCTTGACCCACCCAGTCTGCCCATTTTCCTACCTACTGGATAAGCTGCAGATCCTAGTTAACCAGCAACCTACTTCTTTCTACCCCACCCCCAGAATTGCCTTATGACTATCCCATGCATGCTTGAATTCCACCACTGATTTTGACTCCACAACCTCTCCGGAAGGCCATTCCATGCATCCACAACCCTCTCTGTGAAAAATACTTCCTTAAATTACCTCTGAGCCGCCCCCATCTTCAAATTGTGCCCTCTTGTTCTTGCACACCTCTTTTTGAAAGATGCTACCCTCTTGGACTTTGTTGATTCCCTTGAGGTACTTGAAAGTTTCTATCATGTCCCCCTCTCCTCCTTTCCTCGAGGCTATACATATTAAGCTCCTTAAGTCTCTTCATATGTCCTCCGTGCAGACCCTGCACCATTTTAGTTGCCCTCCTCTGGACAGCTTCCATCCTGTCTATGTCTTTCATGGAGATTGGGTCTCCAGAACTGCACACAGTACTCAGATGGGGTCTCACCAGCTGTCTGTACAGAGGGATAATAACTTCCTGTTTTCTACTGGTGATGCCTCTCCTATGCATCCCAGTATCCCCCAGCCCTCCTTGCTGCCTTCTCCCATTGCTTGCCCACCTTTGGGTCATCTGATATGACACCCCACAGGTCCCTTTCCATTTTTGTTGTTGTTAGTATCTCACCCCATTGTACTCTTCCCTGGGTTTGTTTCCCATGTGCATTACCTTGCACTTCTTGCATTGAATCTAGCTGCCATAGATTCAATGCAAGTGCAAGGTAATGCACCTGGGAAACAAAAACCCAGGGGAAGAGTACACAATGGGGGGTGAGATACTAACAACAACAAAAATGGAAAGCTGTATTCCAACCCTTCACCCCGTATAATCAGCTCACTTTCTTAATACCCCTAAATTATATGTGCACAACATTTATGATGACTACTTTGCCGCACACGCACTTTACCTACTGTCCTTCTTTCTAATTAGCCATCTTTCTACATTAATTAATTAGTTACACCAAAAAAGTTTCCCCAGTCCAAGATTTGCTTGCAGTTGTGAACAGCCCTCTTTCTGCAATAAGTCCTTCCACACAAAAAGAAGCTTATTATGGGAGCTTTAAGCCACACTGTCCTTTCAAACACTTTTAACTATTCTAAGCAGCCTAATACAACATGTCCAAAGTAATCATTCGATAGCTCAAGATATGATACAAGTCGTCCCCTCACTGGAACACTACTGCGTGTTTAAATCAGAGCAACAGTAAATTTAAACAGTTAAAATCAGAGTCACAGTTCATTTACCAGTCTCTTAGAGTCTTGTTTTGTTGTATTCCAGCCCACTGCCTGCTAAAGCTAAAAAAAGTACACAGTTCATTAACCAGTCCCTCAGAGTTTTGTTTTGTTGAATTCCAACCCACTGCCTGCTGAAAATAAAAAATACAGACTACCAGAGCCACAGTACCTTATTTCCAGTAGAGTCCACACCCAGTCGACTCCTCCCTTGCCCCCAATGTACTCCTACTGCTTCTTCCTTCTCTTCGCCTTCTGCATTCTCCTTATTGATTAGATTCTCTTCAGGGAGTGGTTAACCTACATTTAATAGGGAGGTGGTGTGGAGTGGGTGGGTGGGTGGGAGAAAAAATCAAGCCCACAGCTCTCTTGTGTCTTGTTCCTGAATGCAACTGCCCTCCATCTTTTAAGGCCCAGCTGCTCCCTTGAAGCTGGCACCCCTATTGATGATTGGCTCCTCCAGGAGCCCTCTCCTTGCTGCTGATTATCCCGTCCGCTGAGCTTCTGTCTGGCCACCGAGCAACCACTGATGCAGCACGGCCCCTCTTCTAATTCTTGGCTCCTGCCGCAGACACAGGAACTTCCTTCCCAATTCCTAGAAGCTGCCAAAGCGGCCCCCAACCCTCCACAATGCTGCTACGGCTGCCAATGACACTTGTGCTGCAGATGCGGCACCCCAAGGTCAAACCCACAGCTCTCTCGTGTCTTGTGCCTATATATTAAAAGTTGGATTATATTCACATGTTAATGAAATATTGAATAAAATTTAAATACAAAAAAAGTCCTACTCCAGTGGCAGCATATGGAGAGTTTTCAATCTACAACTGGACAAATCATTTTAATTACTTGAGTAACCTCTGGTGGCAGCTGTTTTGCATATTTTTTGTCTAATTTTATGTAGGATCTCATTTTTCCCTTTCTTCTTTTTTATTTTATGTGTGAAATATTTTTTATCTTGTTTAAGTGAGTCAGGGGTGTGAATGGTAGGGCTGTGTTAGTCTATTTATTTCGCGAGTCGGGGTGTGTATGTAACTTATTTTGGGAGGGTAGTCTTGAATTTTGTTTTTTTAATTGTATTTTGTTGGGTTTATTTTTGTTCGGTGAAGGGGTTGGTTATTTGGGGGGTTTATATTATTACTGGGAGTGCAGTATGTGCAGAAGCATAACAGCAGACAGGCTCTTCTATTCTGATAACCACCTGTGGCAACTCTGCCCTTTCAACAGAACTCTATTAGCCCTTCCTGTAGAAGTCCTCAGCCACTGCAAGGGACTGGGGATCCTCTGGAAGTGGGGCAGTACCTGCAGTAGAGATCCTGTGTGTGATGTTCTGGATAGAGGATTGGAATGGTGTTTTTTTTTTTGTTATTACTTTTTCCTCCTCTGCCGGCTATCCTCCGGAGGACGCCCCCAGCCCCATCCCCAATCGCCCACCATCCTGCGCTAACCCGAACTCCCAGGGTTTGCCCCCCCAGTGGGGCCAGCGGGGTTCCCCAATCCCCACCAAAGTCAGGATCCAGTGGGCCAGTGCCATAGCTGGCCAGGAGCGGAGCCTGCAAGGCGTCCTCCACCATTGTGCTGCAGCAGTGCTTTTTTTCCCTGGTGTTCTCCCAGAAGCTGTAGGCATTCAATGATACTAGCGGAGGGGAGCATGCATGCATCTGCATGTGCTCCCTCAAAGTGTCTGCCCCAACTCCTCCCCATACTGCAGCATGGTGACCTGTCCCTCAGCCTCCGCCGGGGGGTGAATAAGTGCTGACCACTGAGGACCCCCCTCCCCGGAGAAGGAGGGCAGTCCATCAGATGCTCAATCCTTCTCCTTACCTGGTGGCCCATGCTTATTCCCGAACATGGGTCACTGTCGTAGCATGAGGTAAGGCGTCCAGCGCCTCAGCCCTCAGCACCACCAGGCCGGCGATGAATGAGATTTGTAAGAATCAAAGGCAATTGGGGATGGTTTGGAATCAGGATTGGGGCCCTTCCTGTCTGGTTCCCCTCCCCAGAACTCCACTAAGTGTCAACGAGCAGGAAGTAGTCTATCCAGCCAACTCTGCTCCTCCCCTTTGGGCCATTGTTTACAGTGCAAGGTCACTGAGAAATAAAACTGCTGTGATGGAGGATTTCATCACTGATTCCTCAGCTGACCTTGTTTGCATCATGGAACCCTAGTTGAGAGGTTACTTGGGCCTGGTTCTGGAGGCATCTGCCCGACAGGGTACTCAGTGGTGTATTACCTGAGTAGGGATCACGGGGGTAGGAGGCCATTTGTTTTAAATCTACTTTGCAACTCACCACATATCCCATGGGAATTTTCAGGTCCTTTGATTATGTGGCAGTTAGATGTGCCCCAGACAGTAGTGGCAAAAACATTTTCATACACTGACCTCCGGGGTGTGGGAGAAATTTTATGCAGGAGTTGGCAGACTTCATGGTCGAACAGGTGTTGAATTCTCAGAGACTACTAGTGCTGGGGGACTTCAATGCCTGGGTCAACAATGAATCCTCGCAATATGGTCACCAGCTCATTTGGTTGACACTTTCACTGGGACCAACACAGGCAGTTGCCTGTGGTACACATCAACATGGTCGCACTCTGGGCCTGATCTTCTTATTGGAACTTGATATTAGTGTGGTCACAGTTGAGCCAGTCTTCTGGTCGAATCATCTTGCAGTGTCATTCTTCTGTGGGGTCCCTTGTCTGAATACCCCCCCATTGAGATAATCTGGTACTGTCTGAAACACAATTTGGAGCCTCGCAAACTCCAGAAGGTACTGGACATCTCAGATATGATGCCTGCTTGAGCACAGGGACCTGATAATGCTGTGGAGCACTACAATGTGGTCCTTGTGGCTACCTTAGACTGTCTAGCACACTACTACATTTGTCCAAATGCTGCTCATCATGGTACTGTGTTGAGCTGCGTCGGTTGAAGACTAAGGGACAAAAACTGGAGCATTCTTTTGAGAAGGTCCTGATCTGATGAGGACAGGTTGGCACTGAAGATTCGCTTTGACAGAACGTCAATAGGGACTCTACTTGAAAAAGACAGAGTTCCTGTCAAGGATGACTGCAGCAGGGACGAACTGGCTAGTTCAACTCTTCTGCACAATTGCCAGGTTCATAAATCCTCCCTGTCTGTGATCCATTTGAGATTTCTAAGTGCTCCCAGCCTGAATGGTGTTCGGAGTTTAAGTCGTTTATCTATGAGTGCTTTTAGAGCCTCTGGTACTGTCTCCTTAAGAGTTGCCGGCCCGCAGGCTAAATTAGCTTGAAAGGGGGGACTGTGTAGTTAATGCTCGAATCCCACCCTAAGCTGCCATCTGAGCGCTTCGTTTCTGCAGTCGCTAAGAGTGCAGAGGGAGCCCATCTGAAATATGTAACTGTTTTCCTGAAATCATTTAGAGCATTTGTAAAATTGCAGTTTGTCTAACCTGCCTTTATTGCAGTTGGGACTCTGTGTGTGTTGGTCCTCCATTTTGGACCTGAACTGCTAATCTGGGCCAATTGGGTAAGGGGAACCCTAAAATGGAGACTGCCTGAGCCAACCAGAACTTGGACTCTCACCTGAAGCCTGCTTAAAGGGGGAATGAATGGCAGGTGCTTCTGGGAGCTGTAGTTTGGACCTTGGCACCTTTTTGCACCAACAGAGGGAGCCCTGCAGTGATTGACAGTTGAATCCTCCAACCAAACCTGTGTGGAGCCTAAGGGAAATGCCCTGAACTGTTCCTGGAGGGCAGATGTGAGTTGACTGTGAAGGGAGTAGGAGCTCTGTTCTGCTGTGGCGTGCAGTTCGCATGGGAAGAGCATGTAAAGTCCTGAAGTCGGCCTGTAGCCATTAGCGAGTGCTCATTCGGACTGAATCCGAGTTGTGGAAAGAGAAGGAGGAAGTGTGCAGAACCAGGCTTGCCCATAGAAGACCGAAGATTTGCAGAAGTGCGATCGGCCTGTTGGGGACTCTGTTGCTGCGTGTTCTCTCGGGTTTGCAGTATTTGTGATCGGGATCGAGAAGCAGCTGCCTGGTATAGTAATTTCCTTTACATATAAATGTGCCTAGTGTTTGTAGAGGATCGTAATTCCATTTTCCCCCTTGTTCTGTGAGTTGTGATCTGAAGCTAGAAGCTGCACTCAAAGTTAATCTGACAGCATCCACCTGTTTTCCAAATCAGTAGGGTCCTGTCCCAGGGATCTCATCTTCATGCCCTGCTCATTCTTGCCATCCAGAGCCACTTCTTCAATTCAGCTATCAGTTTGGGATTTGTGAGTACAAACAGGGTACCTCCCCTCACCTTCATTTAATCAAAGTGTGTCAACTGATTGTCTTGTGTGCTTCTGTTTGTGGACTGAGCCATCCGGCTCTGGATTACACAGAAACATAGAAACATAGACTTTGATGGCAGATAAGGACCGCTAGGCCCATCTAGTCTGCCCATTTCCCTACCTACAGGATACGCTGCAGATCCTAGTTAACCAACAGCCTATTTCTTCCTACCCCCCACAAGAATTGTCTTATGTCTGCCCCATGCTTTCTTGAATTCTCCCACAGTTTTAGACCCCACAACCTCCTCAGGAAGGCTGTTCCATGCATCCACTACCCTCTCTGTAAATAATACTTCTCACATTGCCCCTGAACCGCCCCTCCTTCTATCTTTAAATTGTGTCCCTTTTTCTTGCAAGTCTCTTTTTCTGAAAGATGCTACCCTCTTGGACTTTGTTGATTCCACTGAGGTACTTAAAAGTTTCTATCATGTCCCTCTCCTTCTTTCCACAAGGGTATACATATTAAGCTCCTTAGTCTCTCCTCTCATACGGCTTCTCTTGCAGATCCTACACCATTTTAGTTGCCCTCCTCTGGACTACTCCATCCTGTCTATGTCCTTGGAGATGAGGTTCTCCAGAACTGACACAGTACTCCAGATGTGGTCTCACCAACTGTCTGTACAGAGGGATAACAACTTCCTGTTTTCTGCTGCTGATGCCTCCCTATACATCCCAGTATATCCCAGCCCTCCCTACTGCCTTCTCACATTGATTGCTAACCTTAAGGTCATCTGATATGATTACCCCCATGTCCCTTTCCTTTTTTGTTGTTACTACCTCCCCACCCATTGTGTATTCTTCCCTGGGTTCTTGCTTCCAGGTGCATTATTTGCACTTCTTTGCATTGAATCCTAGCTGCCATACTTCTGACCATTCCTCCAACCTTACCAAGTCCCTTTCATCCTTTCCACGCCTCCTTGTGTATCAACCCTGTTGCAGATCTTTGTGTCATCTGCAAAAGGCATACTTTTTCCTTCAGTCCCTCTGCAATGTCACTGATGAAGACATTAAAAGGACTGGACCCAATACTGAACCCTCTGGTACCCGACTAGTAACCCTCTTTCTTCAGAGTGACTCCATTTACAATTACCTTCTGTGTCCTGTTGTGCAGCCAATGTTTTACCAGGCTACCACCCTGGGACCCACTCCCAGGGTGGTTAATTTGACTTAATAATCTTTTGTGTGGGACTGTGTCAAATGCCTTGCTAAAGTCTAGGTAGGCCATGTCCACAGCCCTCCCTGGTCTACTACTTTGGTCACCAGTCAAAGAAATCTATTAGATTCGTCTGACATGACCTTCCCCTGTGAACCCATGCTGCCTTGGGTCCTGTGCTCCACTGGCCTCTAGGTACTCAACTATTCTTTCCTTCAGAAGTGACTCATCACTTTCCCTACCACAGAGGTCAGACTGACAGGTCTGTAGTTTCCTGCCTCTGTCTTGGTCCCACTTTGTGAAGGGGAATCACATCCGCCTTCCTCCAGTCCTCGGGTACCACACCATCCTCCCATGATTTATTTAAAAGAGTAGCCTGTGGTTTCACTAGTTCCTCCCTTAATTCTTTTAGAATTCTTGGGTGAATTCCATCAGGACCCATTGCTTTGTCCACCTTCAGTTTTAGGAGTTCTTGCAGAACCCTTTCTTCTGTGAAAGGACTGGGATCGACCCCCCTATCAAGAGTGCTTCTGTTAATTGGATTAGGCACTTCCCCCTCCTCTTTTGTGAATACTGAGCAGAAATATTTGTTCAGTATCCCTGCTTTTTCACTGTCCCCCTCTGCCCACCCACCGTTCATTCTATTCAGCCTCACTATCCCTCCCTTTGTCTTTCTATGCTCACTGATGTACCTGTAAAAGGTTTTATCCCCCTTCTTAACCGAGTTGGCTATCTTTTCCTCAGTTTGGGCCTTTGCTATTCTGACTTCCCTCCCTGCTTCCTTCTGCCTTAACTGGTACAGCTCTCTGTCCTGCTCCTTCTGTGTTTCCTTATACTTCCGAATGCTATCTTTTTCTTCCTGACTTTCACAGCCACCTCTTTTGAGAACCATAGTGGCTTTTTCTTTCATTTTGATTTGTTTATTTGCTTACACAAAGGCTTGTTGCCTCTGTGATGGCAGTTTTGATGATTCCCATTGTTGCTCCACACCTTCTTCTAGCCTGTTTGCTAGTGCTTTTCTGAGGCACTCTCCCATCTTGCCAAGTCAGCCCTCCTAAGTCCAGTACCCTCACTTTTGTAGGCTTGACTCTGTAGCTGAGTTTAACGTGAACCACACTGTTTGATGGTCACTTGTCCCCAGATGGCAACCCACTTCTAGATCTGAGATCCTCTCACTGCTCCCGTTTGAGAGTATGAGGTCTAAGATTGCTCCCTCAAGAGTGGGTTCTGAAACTAGCTGTCTAATGTCTGCCACCTGTAGGGCATCAAGAATGGTCCTGCTCTTGGATGTGGCTGCAGCAGATGTGATCCAGTTAACATCTGGCATATTCAGGTCTCCCATCAACAGTATCTCCCCTTTCTCTGCCATTCTAAGAATGCCTTCTATCGTATCCTTGTCCATTCCCTCACCCTGACATGGGGATCTGTACACAACCCCTGTGTGGATTGTGGTGCCCTTTCCAGTTTCCAAGGTGACCCACAGTGCCTCCTCTCCTCCCTGTTTACTCTTTTGTTCAGTTGCTTTTATCCCTTCCTTTACATAGAGAGCTACTCCTCCCCCTCTTCTCCCCTGCCTGTCTCTCCTGTAGGTTACGTACCCTGGTATGTTAATATCCCAATCATGGTTCTCTGTGTACCATGTTTCTTTGACTGCTGCGATATCCAGGCATCCCTCTTCCATCAAGACCACCAGCTCAGGGAGCTTGTTGCCCAGACTATGAGCATTGGTACTCATTACCCTCCATTTCCTGATGGCTTTACTCCCTTTTGCTCCATCCCTGTCCTTCTTGCCTTTGTCACTTTCCCCATTTACCCCTGCCCTTCTCCCTATCGACACCTCTATGTTGGTGTTTGCCACACTTACTACCGTGATTATTTAGGGGGGGCTAGGATTTCCCTGCTCCTTTCCAATGCCTCCCCTTGGCTAGTTTAAATGCTTGCCAATGAAGCATTTAAACCTATCACCTAGAATCCTGGTTCCCCTCCTGGACAGATGCAGCCCATCATGCCAGTATAGGCTTGCATCACTCCAGGTGGACCCCCAGTCCCCAATGAAGCCACATCCCTGAGCTCCACACCAGTTTTTCAACCACTGATTGAATCCCATGGTGCAGAACACCCTAGCCTCTCCTATGCCATAGATGGGCAGCACCTCCGAGAAGGTTACCGTGGCAGCTACTTGACTAAGGCCCATCCCCAATTCCACAAACTCTTCCTGCACTTCTCTAATCCTCTCTTAGCCAGGTCATTTGTCCCTGGGTGGACAATGACATCCAGCTCCCTCCTGTAGCTGCTCCGGCAATCCTGAGGATTCGCTCCCTGTCCCCCCAAGCCATGGCACCCGGCAGGCACCTCACCTCCCTCTCCCCTTCCTCCCCCAGTTCTACTTTTATAACAATGCAGTCCCCCACCAGGAGTTATTTCCTTCCCTGCAGGGTTCTCTGCCACCCTCCTGTGGGTCTCCTTTGTGGAGGTTCCCAGCATCCTCCTTGGTCTCCACTGCGGATGCCTCCATAGAGGAACCACACTTTGCCAGAATGGCATAGGAATTGTGGAGAGGTACAACTGGAGGATGCACCTCTGTTCCACCACCCTCACCTCCCTGAGCCCACTGTGGTCCAACCGCTCCTCTTTCTTGGCAACCTCTGAGGCAGCGGCAGAGGCACTGGTGGTCCCTGGATGGAAGAGGAGGTCCCACAAATCCTGGTCAACTCAGCCTGGAGATGAGCAACCTCCTCCCCAGCCCAGAGAGTGCCTGCAAATGGGACAACACTGCATCCTCCAGAACGTCTCCCGGAAGACTGCTGCTCCACAGCCACTGCACTGCACCACTCCAATCATGTCTTATTTCTGACCCCTTAACTGTTTGCAATCCTTACTCTTTCCTCTGTTTTTTTTCTCTCTCTCTCCTTACTTTCTGCCTGTGTGACCTTTAAGCTCCTGATTGTCCTGTTCTGAGACAAGAATATCCTATATTTCTCAGTAGACCAGTTACTTGTTCAGAGACAGACCTCCAGCAGCTAGAGGGGGCCGGAGAGCTACTTTTGCCCTTCCAGGATGGTGGGTCTTTGGTGGTTCTGTGATCACTCACTTCCTGCTCCCAAACAGGAAGTTTCTGTTGTCAGTCAAATCCTGTGCCTATAAAAATAGAACTAGCTTTGGGTGGGGGGTGGAGGGAAGTTAAGGAAGGCAATATAGTCCCAGCAGAGAAGTTCAGTCACACAGCAGTCCTTTCTCCTGGTGTCTTCTGCCAAGCTATTAGCAGAATCTTTCTAAGGCAGTCTTTAAATGTAACTTCCTTCTAGCTAAGCCACTCCCCCTACTTACTAGATCTTTCTACAAGTAATTTAAACCTCACAACAGTTAAGTCCTTTCAATCACCTGAGATTTACACCTAGATAACTGTTCAGATACCCATTCAGTTCAGTTAACCCAGACAAACACACATACTTTTCTTTTTGTTTTGTATGTTAGTTTTTTTTACCCTAAATTAAAGGTCCAAGTACAAAAGTTCTTCTACTGTAGTCCCAGCAGAGAAGTTCAGTCACACAACAGTCCTTTCTCCTGCTGTGTATGTTGTTTAACCTTGTTTTACAGAGGGTCCTCCGAAACGGGCTGCAGAATCAGTCTCGAGGGTAAGTGGTATCTCTATGTGTAAAAAGTGTGCACACGTGGGGTATTGGGAAGGTAACTCCTGTGTATTGTGTGGGCCACTAGTGGGAACAAAGGGGGGTTACAGTGTCCCAGAGAGCTGTAGCTGAGCTAGTTTGACCACTACTAACCCTGACCTCTGGGTGGAGGCACCCATCATAGAACCTAGGCCCCTCAACCTGTCAGTAGCCCAGCAGGCAGGGGTAGTAGCCCTTGGGATAGCGCCACCTGGAGGTTACATCTTGGAGGAACCACTGGGATTAGCATACTCTAGTGGCCATGTGAGAGAATTACCCCATTATGTCCAAGTTAGGGGAAAAGATGGAAGGGCTTGCTATGCCCAAGCTCAAAATTGCCCCCCACAAGCTAATGGTACACAAATTGATGGGATGGAGTGAAGCTGAGGAGATAGATCAGCAAAAGGCTATCCTGTTGCTGGATGTCCCCTTGGGGACTAACAGTGCTGACATTGTGTCCACCGTAGAGCATGTTAAGTGCGTGGGCAAGGTGGAGGTAAAGGGACGAGATGCTGACTTATTCAACCAAACTCTGATAGTGCTACTCTCGTGTAGTTCCCATATAGACCCTGAGAAGGTACCCCCTATGATTTTTCCTGAGGGCACCCAGAAGGGATGGAGGGTCATTCACTTACATAGTGGTCAGACCACCCCGGGTGGGTCCCCTAGTACCGATGGATTTAAAGAGAAGCTGCTTAGGTTGTTAGCGTCTGAAGGAAAAACTGCCCAAGAAGTGGTAAAAGTACTAGACCGTTCAGGGGACCATACACCCTTGCATTCTCCAACCACCTTCCCTGTGTCTCCCAAGAGCTCCCCAATAGCTGCCTCCCCCCTTCTCATTCCCCTGATACAGCTGGACTCCTATAGAAGGCTTAGACTTTTTTTGGTACCATCCCAGTGCCTTCGGGGGAAGATGATCTGGAGACCTGGATGGACTATGCCACCCCTTTGGTACAAGAATGGCAATGTTCAGAGGTGGAGAAAAGAAAGGGCTTGATGGCGAGCTTGAGAGGCCCTGCCCTGGAAGCCATTTGGTTCCTACGTGCCACTAGTCCGGAGGCCACTGCAGCAGAATATCTCTCTGCCTTGGAGAGGGTGTTTGGCAGCACAGAATCAGGGGATGATTTGTTGTGGAAATTCAAATCAGCCAAACAGTGGAAAAATGAGAAGCTGTCTGCTTTTGTCACTAGGAGACGGCTTTGCAGAGGGCCCACAGAAAAGGGGGAGTGTCTGCCGAGGACTTAAACTGGGTCAGACTAGACCACATCCTAAAGTCAGCTGGATTCTCGAGCGTAATGATATTGAAGCTCAAGCTGCAAGACAGGTGGGCAAGCCCTCCAGAGTACTGTCATTTGATGAAAGAAATCCGTGAGATTGAAACTGATGAAGAGGGCTGGGAGCCCTGTGCTGGGGCAGTGAATACTGATCAGACCCCCGGACGGAGTGAGTTGGCTGAAGCCCAACAATTAAGAGACTTGATTAAAAAATTGAATGAGGCATATAGAGAACCGGATCTGTATCAGGCTTCCCCTGAGCCCAAAAGTGGAGTGGGACTGCATGTTGTTTCCCCTGAGACCCAGACCGAGGGTAACCTGTTAACAGAGATGAGAGTTGAGAGCCATGGTGGGAGAGCTGCAAAGAACTGTCCTAACCCTCAACCATAGTGGAGATTCAGCAGTCCAAAGGAGTAGGCCCCCAGTCCAAGAAGAGCCCCACAGGGCTCCAGAAGTGCCCCAACAGAAAAGAGACTCCCCACTTCCCAAGAACACTAGAGATATTAAGTTCTGCTACCGTTGTGGGGAGGACGGGCATTTTCAGTCAGTCTGTCGCATGCCAGAAAACCTAAGAAAAGTTACCAATAGGTTGGTGGCATTACACTGCAATGCTAATGCCCGGCCACCAGGGGGAGCTAGTTGGAAAAGTTATGCCACCAAGGCCATTGCCCGATTGACATCCAGGTCAGTGCCCCGGAATGGTCTGAAGTGGTGGGTCCCTCCTTGGAGACCACTGTAACAGTGAATGGAGTGCCTACAATAGCTGTGTTAGACAGTGGCTCCCAGTGACAATTATGTTCCAGGATTGGTAGCAGAAGCACTTGTCTGATGTGCCCCGCAACCATTGGAGGGACTGCATGTCTGGGGTTTAAGTGAGAAGACCTACCCCTACTCCGGCTATATTCAAATTTGGTTGTCCTTCCCCACCTTTATGGCTGGAGTGGCAGAGCAAGTGGAGACCTTGGCCTTAGTATGTCCCCCTACCGGACTGTATGATGAGGTCCCTCTACTAATTGGGACTAATGCACATATGTTTGGATGGTTGGCGCAGTTGTGTTATGAAAAACAGGGGTCCCTGACTGGTAGAGCTTTAAGAATTCCGACCTTGATCAAGAAGGTCTAAGATGCCCAGAGAGATGCTGGAAAAGTGGAACCCAAGGAACCTGTTGGAATTGTCTGGAAAAAGGATTCTGAGTCTCTGATCCTGGCGCTAAATTCCCAGTGTAACTTACAAGGAGAGGTACATATCAGAAAGGATGTCAAGAATAAAATACTAATGCTGGATGCACCAGACGATGGAAGATTGCCAGAAGAACTGCTGGTCAAGCCAAGCATTTTGCCTGCTAGAGCCTATGCTCATGCCAGAAAGGTAATGGTTAAAGTCCATAATGTGTCTGATACAGAGACTCGAGTAACTAGAGCTTGCACCCTGGCTAATGTACATTGTGCAGACACTGCAGTGCTACCCAGTAACAAGAGTTCGGGGAAGAATGATGGAGTGACGCCCAACTTGTTTGATTTCAGCAACTCCCCGTTGCCAGCGGAATGGAAAGTGAGGATCAGTGAGAAGCTTGCTCAAAAAGACCAGGTGTTTTCTTTAAAGAAATGGGATGTAGGATGTGTGCAGGGAGCTGAAGACTATATCGGGCTGCATGATGAAAGGCCATGTTGTGAGAGATCTCGACGCCTGGCCTGTGCTGACATAGATGATGTGAGATGGCATCTGCAAGAGATGCTTGCTGCTGGTGTAATCCAAGAATCCAGAAGTCCATATGCTTCCCCTATTGTGGTAGTGAGAAAAAAGAATGGGACAGTGAGGATGTGCGTGGATTACCGCACTTTGAATCAGCGGACTATCCCTGATCAGTATACGATGCCCCACATCCAGGATGCTCTAGACTGCCTGAATGGTAGCAAGTGGTTCTCTGTGCTGGATCTTCACAGTGGGTACTACCAGATCCCGATGGCCCCAGAAGACCGTGAGAAGACTGCCTTCATCTGCCCACTTGGTTTTTATGAGTTCATGAGGATGCCTTAAGGGATTTCAGGGGCCCCAGCCACTTTTCAATGACTGATGGAGCGCGCAGTGGGGGACATGAACTTATTAGAGTGCCTGGTATACTTGGATGATGTTATTGTGTTTGGCATCTCCCTGGAGGAACATGAGAGCAGATTGTTCAAGGTGTTGGACCGACTGGAAGACTTTGTCCTTAAACTATCCATCGATAAATGTCAGTTCTTCCAAACCTCTGTAAAGTATGTGGGACATATAGTCTCCACCGAGGGCATAGAAACAGACCTGAGTAAAGTTGAAGCCTTGACCACCTGGCCACAGCCCCACAATCTAAAAGAACTGCAAAGATTCCTGGGATTCTGTGGTTACTGTCACCGGTTCATCAAGGACTATTCAAGAGTGATTTGCCCTTTGCTTAATCTTACTCAAGGTTACCCTCCTACTAACAAAAAATATAAGAGGTCGGCTTCTCCTGAGACTGAGAGAGTGTATTTTCGGCCCAATGAAGTATTTGGAGCAAGATGGACACCTGATTGTGAAGCTGCTTTTCATGAGATTATATATCAACTTACCCACGCTCCTGTCCTTGCCTATGCAGATCCAGCAAAACCCTATGTCCTGCACACTGATGCTAGCCTGCAAGGCTTGGGAGCTGTATTGTACCAAGAGCACGAGAATGGCCTGAGACCATTGGCCTTTGCCAGCTGAAGCCTGACCCCATCCGAAAAGAACTATCCTGTGCATAAGTTAGAGTTCCTAACGTTGAAGTGGGCCATTGTTGACCAATTCCACGAGTACTTGTATGGGGCTAAGATACTAGTAAAAACTGACAACAATCCCTTGACTTATGTGCAGACTTCAGCTAAGTTGGATGCTACTGGCCATAGGTGGCTTTCTGCCTTATCTACATACGACTATGCTGTGGAGTACAGAGCTGGCCTGAACCACATAGATGCTGATGCTCTCTGCCGGAGGCTTGTTTCCCAAAATAACTGGGTCAGACTGTCAGAACCTGATATTCAAGCACTCTGCCAGAAGTTTGACAGAGAGGAATGAGTAGCCATGGACACAGTGGACTGTCTGGTGGATTGTTTGGGCCCTCTGAGAATTGCATACCTGCTGCTTATTGCCACTTCTCTGCATTAGACATTGGTGCTTTGCCTCAGCTAGACAATGACAGTCTTCAGCAGGCTCAATCCCAAGATCCTATGATTAAACCAGCTTTAGAAGCCCTCTACACAGGGAAAGATGTGTCCAAGTTATGCTCCACTGATTTGAGAACTGCATTGTTATACAAGGAAGGTCCTAAGTTGAAACTGATTAATCGACTGTTATACAGAGAAACAGTAGACAGAGGGGGACAAATAGACAAACAACAACTAGTTTTGCCCACTGCCTTCAGAGACTTGGTACTGAGGTCCCTACACAACCACATGGGGCACCTTGGTATAGACCGAACACTTGACTTGGTGAGATCCAGATTCTATTGGCCTAAGATGGGGGCTGATGTTGAGCAACACATTCGAACTTGTAGTCACTGTTTACAGAAGAAAACCTTGTCCCAAAAGGCTGCCCCCCTTGTTAACATCACCACTAGTGCCCCCATGGAGCTGGTCTGTATTGACTTTCTGAGTTTGGAGCCATATCAAAGAAACACTAGTAATGTGTTGGTGGTTACTGACCATTTCACGAGATATGCCCAAGCTTTCTCCACCAAGGACCAGAAGGCATCTACTGTGGCAAAAGTACTTGTAGAAAACTTTTTTGTTCACTATGGAGCTCCACAAAGAATCCCTTCTGATCAAGGGAGGGACTTTGAGAGTTGTTTGATCAAAGAAATGCTTTCTCTGTGGGGATCGCGAAAGTCCAGAACCACCCCTTACCACCCCCAAGGGGACTCACAACCTGAATGCTTCAACCACTCTCTGTTAGATATGCTGGACACCCTCCACCCCAGGGACAAGCCTAGATGGAGCCAACAAATCAGCACCTTGGTACATGCCTACACCAAAAGTGATGCCACTAGGTTCTCCCCCTACCGCCTGATGTTTGGAAGAGAAGCCTGACTACTGGTAGATGTTTGTTTTGGAGTTTCTCCTGATGGGGTTCGAGCTGATAGCTATTTACAGTATGTGCAAAAGTTAAAGGCCCAACTAAATCATGCATACCAACTGGCCAAAACCATGGCTGCCAAAAGAAATCTGGCCAACAAAGAGAGGTATGATAAAAAGATGAAAGCACAGGAACTCCAGGAGGGAGATCGGGTATTGCTAAGAAATCTGGGACTTCATGGCAAACACAAGATTGCTTACAGGTGGCACCATCTCCCTCACATTGTAGTGGGCAAACTAGATGATCTGCCTATGTACAAAGTAAGGCCTGAGAATAATTCAAAAGATGTTAAAACAATGCATAGAAATCATTTACTGCCTATTGGACAAATCTTGATTGAGTCTGAGCCCCCAGAAAGTGCTCCCTCTGGACCAGTGACCCAAGCTGCTGCTAAGCAAAAGCAAACAAAGTCTGCACCTACAGATGCTGAGTTAAAGTGTTCTCCACAACAAGTACCAGTTGAACATGACTGTCAGTCCATGTAAGAGGAAAGTGAGTGCAACTTTGAGTACTACCCCTCTTATGAACTGAGCCAGTTGTTTTGAGGCAACCCTCTAGTCAACTATGGAGATAAAGCTGGGCCTTTGGGACTGTCTAAGCCCCCAACTTTATCCTTGGAGCAAATGCTCCCAGAAAGTGAAGTGCAAAGTATCAAGTCAGATGACATGGAATCACTGTGTATGGTTGAACTGTATGAGCTTTCAGAGGAAGAAAATGATGAACTGGGACAGACTGGTGATATACCAGAACAAGAAGAGTATCTTGAGTGTCCTGATGGGTCTCTGCCAGTGTCAGAAAACTCCCCAAGTGAGCCAAGTACTGTGACTGCAGAGATTGCAACTCCTGGATCTGAAAGTGCCCCAAGTTCTAGCCTCTCTACCCCAAAGGCCATTCCCATGGCCAGTACAGACACTGCAGAAAGTGATAGTAAAAGCGCAGAGACTGTGGCAGTTCCACCTAGAAGGACTGGTCGAGCTGTGAAGCCTGTAGTGCGCTTAAGCTATGATTCCCCTGGAAGGCCTGTAGATCTGCCTCTCAATGTGGTCCATAAGGGAGTGTATGTGTCCCCGAGCTCACTGCCCAAACTGAGCATAGGTGCTAACTTTAGATTACTTGTCCTACCCTCTAGGTATGGTGTCCCTGCCCCATCCAGCCCTGAGGTAGCTGATAGAAATATAGATTTTGACGGCAGATAAGGACCGCTTGGCCCACCTAGTCTGCCAATTTTCCTACCTAGCAGATAAGTTGCAGATACTAGTTAACCAACAGCTCACTTCCTCCTACCCCCCACTAGGACTGCCTTATGTCTGTCCCATGCATTCTTGAATTCTCCCATTGTTCTTGACTCCACGACCTCCTCAGGGAGGCTGTTCCATGCATCCACAACCCTCTCTGTGAAAAAATACTTCCTCACATTACCTCCGAGCTGTCCCCCCTCTATCTTCAAATTGTGCCCCCTTGTTCTTGCACATCTCTTTTTCTGAAAGATGACACCCTCTTGGACTTTGTTGATTCCCTTGAGGTACTTGAAAGTTTCTATCATGTCCCCTCTCTCCCCTCCTTCCTCAAGGGTATACATATTAAGCTCCTTTAGTCTTTCTTCGTATGTCTTCTGATGCAGACCCTGCACCATTTTGGTTGCCCTCCTCTGGACAGCCTCCACTCTGTATATGTCTTTGCAGAGATGGGGTCTCCAGAACTGCACACAGTACTCCAGATGGGGTCTCACCAACTGTCTGTACAGAAGGATAACAACTTCCTGTTTTCTACTATTGATGCCTCTCCCTATGCAACCCAGTACCCCCCCAGCCTTCCTTACTGCCTTCTCACATTGCTTGCCCACCTGTAGGTCATCTGATATAATTACCCCCAGGTCCCTTTCCATTTTTACTGTTGTCAGTATCTCACCCCCCATTGTGTACTCTTCCTCTGGGTTTTTTTTCCACAGGTGCATTACCTTGCACTTCTTTGATAGGGAAGGGCCCCCTCCATTTAGGTTTTATGTGCAGTAAGTAATGACATGATTTAAAAATGTTTATATGTGTAATGTTGTATAACCAGTAGTAGACTGTGTAATACAGTATAAGTGTATATGACAAAGGTTTAATATGCCGATTGTTGTTTAAAAGGGATGCAAGTTTAAACTGTTCTGCCTTAAAGTGATTTAAGGGTATCTACTTGACGTGGATGCCAAGTTTTTTCAGGCCAGGAAGGGTGTAACCCCCCTGCAAATGGGGGTTTCCAAAAGTCTTCCAGGAGCTGGCTAAGTGCTCCCAGCCTGAATGGTGTTTGGCGTTTAAGCCGTTTATCTGTGAGTGCTTTTAGAGCCTCTTGTACTGTCTCTTTAAGAGATGCCTGCTCGCAGGCTAAATTAGCTTGAAAGGGTGGACTGTGTAGTTAATGTTCAAATCCTGCCCTGAGCTGCCATCTGCTCGCTCCAGTTCTGCAGTTGCTAAGAGCGCAGAGGGAGACCATCTGAAAGATGTAACTGTTTTCCTGAAATCATTTACAGCATTTGTAAAATTGCAGTTTGTCTAAACTGCCTTTATTGCAGCTGGGACTCTGTGTGTGTTGCTCCTCCATTTTGGACCTGAACTGCTAATCTGGGCCAATTGGGTAAGGGGAACCCTAAAATGGAGACTGCCTGAGCCAACCAGAACTTGGACTCTCACCTGGAGCCTGCTTAAAGGGGGATGTATGGCAGGTGCTTCTGGGAGCTGTAGTTTGGACCTTGGCACCTTTTTGCACCAACAGAGGGCGCCCTGCAGTGATTGACAGTTGAATCCTCCAACTGAACCTGTGTGGAGCCTAAGGGAAATGCCCTGAACTGTTCCTGGAGGGCAGATGTGAGTTGACTGTGAAGGGAGTAGGAGCTCTGTTCTGCTGCGGTGTGCAGTTCGCGGGGGAAGCGCGTGTAAGGTCCTGAAGTCGGCCTGTAGCCGTTAGCGAGTGCTCATTCGGACTGAATCTGAGTTGTGGAAAGAGAAGGAGGAAGTGTGCAGAACCAGGCTTGCCCGTAGAAGACCAAGGATTTGCAGAAATGCGATCGTCCTGTTGGGGACTCTGTTGCTGTGTGTGCTCTCGGGTTTGCAGTATTTGTGATCAGGATTGAGAAGCAGCTGCCTGGTATAGTAATTTCCTTTACATATAAATGTGCCTAGTGTTTGTAGGGGATAGTGATTCCATTTTTCCCCTTGTTCTGTGAGTTGTGAGCTGAAGCTGGAAGCTGGACTCAAAGCTAGTCGGAATGCATCCGTCTGCTTTCCAAATCAGTAGGGCACTGTCCCTGCGGTCTCCTCTTCATGCCCTGCTCATTCTGGCCATCCAGAGCCACCTCCTCAATTCAGCTATCGGTTTGGGGTTTGTGAATACAAATAGGGGTACCTCCCCTCACCTTCATTTAATCAAAGTAGAGGAGGCAGTATAGCGCAGTGGTCTAAGGCTCTGAGCTGCAAATTTGGTGACATCCAGCAGACCAGACCTGGGTTTGAATCCCACAGCTTCCACTTGCATACTGTGTGACCCTGAGCAAGTCACTTAACATCCTTGTGCTCCCAGGTCACTCCTGTAAAAAAGCTTTCAGCTTAGTGTGCTACACCTGGTTAAACAACTAAATTAAAAAAAAAAAAAGTGTGTCATCTGATTGTCTTGTATGCTTCTGTTTGTGGACTGAGCCATCCGGCTCTGGATTACAATTTGTTTGTGCATATATTTTCTTCATACAGGGCCCCATCCAGCTGCACCAGCCAGCCAACCCCGGGCAATGGACCTGGCTAGCCCTCCCCATCCTGGGTACCCAGACAGTGACATTTTGGACCCTAAATATATGTGCACAGTACTGTGATTCGAACTTATATAAACTAATAAACCTGATTACCCCCTCCTGTGTTACTGTCCCCCGAATAAACCAGATTTGTTGTTGTTATACTATATACTGGCTGTGGTGTTAATGCATCTAGAACAGTATTGCAAATTGCTGTGTATGTTATTTAACCTTGTTTTACAGGGGGGTCCTCCGAGACGGGCTGCAGAATCAGTCTCGAGGGTAAGTGATATCTCTGTGTGTAAAAAGTGTGCACATGTGGGGTATTGGGAAGATAACTCCCGTGCATTGTGTGGGCCACTAGTGGGAACAAAGGGGGGGTTACAGTGTCCCAGAGGGCTGTACCCAAGCTAGTTTGACCACTACTAATCCTGACCTCTGGGTGGATATACCCGTTATAGAACCTAGGCCCATCAACCTGTCAGTAGCCCAACAGGCAGGGGTAGTAGCCTTTGGGATAGTGCTACCTGGGGGTAACATCAGGTTTGTGCCCCACTTGGTGTATGCTGGACCTAGAGCCTACCTAGCTGCTCTTAGGCTGCCAGGAATCCGTAGGTCCAATCATCACTAAGATTGTCAGGTGTTCCTTGAGGGAGGGTGTTTTTTCATTTGCCCTGAAAAAACTGGTAGTTAGACCCTTCTGAAAATGCCATCCTTATACCCTGATGCTGTAGTCAATCAATCAGTCAATCAGTCAAAATCTTTATTTAGCCAGGTGAACACAATTGAGCAAGCTCATTTTCAAGATGGACCTGGGCAAGATACATGAACAACACATAAAGAGGAATACCAACTTACAGAGTCATTACATAGAATAGGGATTACACACAAGAGGTTAATAACAGCACTGGGACACATTTATAAAATAAGACAGAAAGCTAAATACCATGTGCTACAGAACTTGTGCTACAAAAGATACAGAGTAAACCTATACAACCATATATACAGAGTTTTCATGGAGCAGGCTTGGATTCAACTATTGAGCATGTGGTGCAAAGAGGGGCACAGGTGAGGAAGGGGGAGTGAATTACAGGCCCATCTTGTATCTTCCCTTTTTGAGGAAGGTTATTGAGAAGGTGGTGATGGAGTAACTTGAGGATTATCTGGAGCAATCTAACATCTATGAGCCTCTGCAGTCAGGTTTTCCACCACATCATAGCATGAAGGCTGCGCTCATCCGAGTGACTCATTATCTCCTCATACTGAGGGATCAAGGATTTTGTTCTACCTTGGCTCTCTTGGAATTCTCGTTGGCATTTAACACAGTTGACCATGGGATGTTATTGGATTGCCAGAGGAATTATATGGGTCTCACTGGCACAGTTTTGTGCAGATTTGAATCCTACCTAACAGGAAGAACTCAGCAGTTAGCCCTAGGTTAATACATCTCTGGAGCATCTGCACTCTCTTGCGGTGTTCCTCAAGGCTCAATCCTTGTCCCCATGTTCTTTTCCATGTACAGGCTGCCATTGGGTGAGATCATCAGATAGAACTTTATGGTGTTGAGTTTCACTGTTATGCAGATGATCCTCAGCTATACTTGCACTCCTGGAGGGGGCTCAAGCTGCCTCGGTGCTGGGGAGATGTCTTGCTGAAATCAATGACTAGATGGCCTCAAACTGGTTATCTCTCAATCTAGGGAAGATGGAGGTCATAGAAACATTAACTTTGACAGCAGATAAGGACCACTTGGCCCACCTAGTCTGCCCATTTCCCTACCTATTGGATAAGCTGCAGATCCTAGTTAACCAACAGCCTACCCCCCACTAGAATTGACTTATGTCTGTCACATGAATCCTTGAATTCTCCCACAGTTTTTGACCCCACAACTTCCTCAGGAAGGCTGTTCCATGCATTCATCACTCTCTCCATGAAAAAAATACTTCCTCACATTGCCCCTGTGCCATCCCCCCCTCTATCTTCAGATTGTGGCTCCTTGTTCTTGCACATCTCTTTTTCTGAAAGATGCTACCCTCTTGGACTTTTTTGGTTTCCTTGAGGTACTTGAAAGTTTCTATCATGTCCCCCCCTCTCCCTCCTTTCCTCGAGGGTATACATATTAAGCTCCTTTAGTCTCTCTTCGTATGGTTTCTGGTGCAGACCCTGCACCATTTTAGTTGCCCTCCTCTGGACTGCCTCCATCCTTTCTATGTCCTTGCGGAGATGGGGTATACATAACTGCATGCAGTACTCCAGATGGGGTATCACCAACTGTCTATGGAGGATGACAACTTCCTGTTTTCACTAGTGATGCCTTTCTGTGCATCCCATCCCAGCCTACTGCTGCCCTCTCTCCTCATTGGTTGTCTACCTCACCTGTCATGACCACCCCAGTCCCTCCATTTTGTTGCTGTTGTACCCCTCTTGTTTCTTTTCCCCGGGTTTTCTCTTCAGGATCTCAGCATTGAATCAAACTGCCAGTTTTGACCATTTTCCACCCTTCCAAGTCCTTCTCCTCTCCCCCTTTGTATCAACCCTGTTGCTGATCTTTGTGTCATCTGCAAAGAGGCATACTTTTCCTTCCAGTCCCTCTGCAATATCACTTATAAAGACATCAAAGAGGACTGGCCCCAGTACTGAACCCTGTGATACCCCGCTAGCAACCCCCCTTTCTTCAGAGTGAACACTGTTTACTATTACCCTCTGCATCCTGTTGTCCAGCCAATTGTTTTCCCAGGCTACCACCCTGGGACCCACTCCCAGACTGGCTAACTTGTTTATTAATCTTTTGTGTGGGACTGTGTCAAATGCCTTGCTATAGTCTAGGTAGGCCATGTCCACCGCCCCTCCATGGTCTACTACATTGGCCACCCAGTCAAAGAAATCTATTAGATTTGTCTGACATGACCTTCCCTTCTGTGAATCCATGCTGCCTTGGGTCCTGTGCTCCACTGGTCTCTAGGTACTCAACAATTCTTTCTTTCAAAAGTGATTCCATCAAACAGATCTGTAGTTTCCTGCCTCTGCCTTGCTCCCACTTTTGTGAAGGGGAATCACATCTGCCCTCCTCCAGTCCTCAGGTACCACACCATCCTCCCATGATTTGTTAAAAAGGGTAGTCAGTGGTGTCACTAGGTTAGCCCTTAATTCTTTTAGAATTCTGGGGTGAATCTCATCAGGACCCATTGCTTTGTCCAACTTGAGGTTTAGGAGTTCTTTCGGGACCCTTTCTTCTATGAATGGACTGGTATCGACTCCCCTGTCCAGAGTACTTCTATTGTTTGGTTTAGGTACCTCCCTCCTCTTCTTCTTTTGTGAATACTGAGCAAAAGTAAAAAAAAAGCAAAAGTGTAAAAAAAAAAAAAATATATATATACTCTGTTTGACAATGCTCACTGAGCGGCTCCCCCCCCCTTCCTTTCCCTACTAATTCCTCCTCCCCTATCTCCCTCCCTTCTACTCCCACCAGCTCTCCCCCGACCATAAGTTTTGCACCTTTTGTTATCTTTTGCTTCATTGGAGATTGTATTCTATTGTAACAAAATTGTAATTGAACTGTAACTTTTTTGTTTGTAAGTACTGTGTCCCTTGTACTACTGTTCTGATGTCCTCTTTGTGACGAGGTACTTTTGTAAATGAGCCTCTGGCTCAAAAGTTTCTAAACTGATATTTAACTAAATAAATAAATAAATAAATAAAGTATTCATTCAGTATCTCTGCCTTTTCACTGTCACCCTCTGGCCACCCCCCTTCCCTTTATTAAGCCTCACTATCCATCCTTTGATCTTTCTTCACTCCCTAATATACCTATAAAAGGTTTTATCCCCCTTCTTAACTGAGTTGGCTATCTTTTCCTCAGTTTGGGCCTTCACTATTATAACTGCCTTCCCTCTGCTTTAACTGATTACAGTTCTGTCCTGCTCATTCTGTGATTCCTTATCCTTCCTGAATGCTGTTTTTTTCTCCTTAACTTTTCCCGCCACCTCTTTTTTGAACTATAGTGTTTCTTTCCTTCATTTTTTTTTTTATTTGCTCCACACAAAGGCTTGTTGCCTCTGTGATGGCAGTTTTGATTTTTCTGCATTGTTCCTCCACCTAAGGGCATTGACTTGGAGTGTGTCAGGCAGGAAGTGGGATCACCCTTGGATATACGTCCCTTTCGGGTGGTGTTAAGCAATGCTGGGTCGATTAGGAATAAGACTGCAGTGATTGCGGACCTTGTTTCCTCAGTCTACTTGGCTTGCATCACCGAGACCTGGCTAGATGGAAATGCTGGTCCTGTTTTAGACTCCTTGATTCCGGCTCGGTTCTCGGTGATTCACCACCCGAGAGTGGACTGGAGGATCGGTGGGTTTGCAGTCTGTTTTAGACAAGATCTGGATCTCAGAGAAGTGCCAGTTGGTGATACCAACTCCTTTGAGTGCATAGTGGGTGCAGATGCAGGACCCTTCTTATCTACCATCCATCAGGGGATGAGATGGAGTTCCTGAAGGAAGTTGCGGACTTCATCGCCGATATGGTACTGGAATCTCCCAGATGGTTAATTCTGGGGGATTTCAATGCCCGGGTCAATGATGAACTCTCGCCATTTGGTCAAAACCTCCTCCAATTGATGAATTCATTGGGCCTGTCATTGGGCACATTTTCTGGAGCTGGAAGGACACTACTTTCTTCAACTGCGAGCTGTGTGAGAAATTCTATATTGCACTTGATATCTGCAACAAACGTGCACTTTTGCTTAATTCTGTGCGAGGTGAAACTAACCACCCTTGGTAATTGCTTTTTATTCACATTTATTTAGTGTTTAACCAAGAAGGGGCTTGTAAGCTCTGTTTATCTTGTTAGTAACTTCAGAAGGATTTAAATACTGCATTTGGGTAGGTCCTTGGAGGTAGCTAGATTGTCTACTAGGATTTGCTGACAGTTAAACTATTTTTAAATGAATTACAGTTGGCTGAGGAGTTGAAAAGAAACTTGCAAACTCTGCTTATCTTGGAAGTAACCTCATAAGTGTTTGAATATTGCATTCTGGTTGTCCCTTGGGGTAGCTGGATTGACTACTAGGATTTTGGGACAGAAACTATTTTAAATAATTTACTGGTGCGTAGGAGTTTGTGATAGTTAAACTCTTTTTAACAGAGTTACTGGGGTTAAGGAGTGGTCACAGAAAAACCTGCAGTGTGAAACAGGAAAAGACAGTCTTTCAAGCAACGGAGGGTGGTGGATCTAGGTTTAAGTTTGTTTGTTACAATTCTTAAGATTTTCAGTGCAGGAAGAGTTTAAAGCACAGCTGACTTATTTTGGGGATGACAGCTCTCGGAGCACAAACCACCAGGCCTTTTTTTGGGGCTGGGAAGGTTTACCTGTGTCTGACTTGGATGTGTGGATTTTTCTCTGTTTGATTAACAGGGTATTTCTCTATCAAATTGTTGTGTAGGGCATCTTGCTGACAGGAAGGCACCTCATTGCAGCAGTGGGTCAGAGCTTTTAGCTGATTGTTTTATGAGGGCACAGTTTAGGCCCAACCCTTCCCACCCCTCACCCCACCCACTCCTGGAAATAGTTCCTTTATACCTGGGGTTCTGACATCATTTCCTCAAGAGTGCAAGGTGCATGTCACTGTCATATCCTCTCTAGCACACTGCACTGACAATATAAGCATACACATTGTATATTATAAATATATATTTCTATATTACAAACCAATCACACACACAAAAAAATGTGGGAGTAGTGCAATGTAATGGCTGTGGGGCAGTCTTCCGGGAGTCTTTCTGAGGCTGAGATGCTGCCCTATTTGCAGACAACTCTCTGCCCTGAGGGAGGAAGTTGCCCGTCTTCAGGCCACACTGGACAGTAGTATGGGGACCTTCTCCCAGGCCACACTGGACAGTAGGAAGGGAACCTCCCCCATCCAGGGAGCACCACAGTCACCACCACCACTACCACAGAGGTTGCGAAGAAAACACAGCAGTTGGACCACAGTGGGCTCAGGAAGGGTGAAGATGGTGGAACGAAGGCACACCCAGTCAGTTGTTCCACTCCACAATCCATACACCATTCTGGGGGAGCATAGCTCCCCTATGGATGCACCCACAGAGGAGACTAAGGAGGCTGAGGACAGCTGTCACAAGGGAGGCCCACAGGAAGGAGGCAGAGGACACCACAAGGAAAGGAAGCAGCTCCTGGTGGGGGACTCAATTATTAGGGGGACAGAACTGGGAGGAGCTGGGAAAACTGAAGTAAGGTGCCTGCCTGGTGCCATGGCTTGGAGGGACAGGAAGCGCATCCTCAGGATCATGACAACAGCTGCAAGAGGTTCTGAGCTGGACGTAATTATCCACCTAGGGACAAATGACTTGGCTCATCATGAGGTTAGAGCAGTGCAGGAGGACATTGCAGAGTTGGGGAGGGGCCTAAGACAAGTAACGCACACAGTATCCTTCTCAGAGGTGCTGCCTGTCAAAGGCATGGGTGAGGCGAGGGTAATTGGCACAATGCAGTTTAATGAATGGTTGAAAAATTGTGCAGAGCACAGGGTTTGGCTTCATTGGGGACTGGGGTTCCACCTGAGGGACACAAGCCTATACTGGCAGGATGGTCTGCATCTGTCCAGGAAGGGAACAAGTCTTTGAGCAATCGGTTTAAATGCTTCATTGGCAAGCTTTTAAACTAGTCAAAGGGGGAGGCACTGACAAGCAGCAGAAAAATCCCAGCCTCTCCCTACAAAACAGGGTACTAAATGAGAAAAAGACCAAGGTAGAATGGTTCAGTGGGGATGCTGCAACAGAAGGTAAAGCCATCAAAAATGGAGAGCAATGAGTACCAATGCCCGTAGTCTGGGTAACAAGCTTCCTGAATTAATGGCCTTGATGGAGGAGGAACATCTGGATATCGTGAGCGTCACAGAAACATGGTACACACAAAACCATGACTGGGATGTAAACATACCAGGATACACTATCTACAGGAGGGACAGGGAGGGTAAAAGAGGAGGAGGAGTAGCTCTTTACATAAGGGAAGGAATAAAAGCAACATAACAAAAGGGTAAACAGGGAGGAGAAGAAGCACTGTGGGTAAATTTGGAGACAGGCAATGGCACCACAATCCACACAGGGGTTGTATACAGACCCCCTTCTCAGGGGGAGGAAATGGACAAGGAAATGATACAAAGTATACTTAGAATGGCAGAAAAAGGGGAGATATTGCTGATGGGTGATCTGAATATGCCAGATGTTAACTGGAGTGCAGTTGCAGCTGCCACTTCGAAGAGTGCAGTTATTCTAGATGCCCTACAGGGGGCATGCCTTAGACAACTAGTACTGGAGCCCACTCGAGAGGGAGCAATATTAGACTTGATACTCTCAAATGGAGATGGAGAGGATCACAGATGTAGAAGTGGGTAGCCATCTGGGAACTAGCGACCATCAAACAGTATGGTTCACAATAAACACAGCAATAGAGTCAAGCCATACAAAGACAAAAGTACTGGACTTTAGGAGGGCTGACTTTGCTAAATGGGTGAGTGCCATGAATGCACTAGCAAATGGGCAGGAAGGAGGGGTGGAAGAACAATGGGGAATAATAAAAACTGCCATCACAGAGGTAACGAGCCTTTGTGTGAAGCAAATAAACAAAACAAGACGATGTAAGAAACCACTATGGTTCTCAAAGGAAGTGGCAGTGAAGGTTCAAGAGAAAAAGAAAGCATTCAGGAAGTACAAGGAATCGCAGAAGGAGCAGGACAGAGAACTGTATCAGTTAAAGCAAAAGGAGGCTGGGAAGGCAGTCAGAACAGCAAAGGCCCAAACCTGGGAAAAGATAGCCAACTCAGTTAAGAAGGGGGATAAAACCTTTTATAGGTACATCAGGGAGCGAAGGAAGACCAAGGGAGGGATAGTGAGGCTTAATAAAGGGAAGGGAGGGTGGGCAGAGGGAGGCTGTGAAAAGGCAGAGATACTAAACAAATATTTTTGCTCAGTATTTACAAAGTAAGAGGGGGAGGTACATAAAACAAACAGTAGTAACACTCTGGATACAGAAGTTGATACCAGCCCATTTACAGAAGAAAGGGTTCTGAAAGAACTCTTAAAACTGAAGGTGGACAAAGCAAATGGGGCCTGATGGGATTCATCCCAGAATTCTAAAAGAACTAAGGGTAGAACTAATGACACCACTGATTACCCTTTTTAACAAATCATGGGAGGATGGGGTGGTACCCGAGGACTGGAGGAGGGCAGATGTGATTCCCCTTCACAAAAGTGGGAGCAAGGTAGAAGCAGGAAACTATAGACCTGTTAGTTTAACCTCAGTGATAGGGAAAATGATGGAATCACTTCTAAAGGAAATAATTGTTGAGTATCTAGAGGCCAGAGGGCACAGGACCCTAGGCAGCATGGATTTACAGCGGGAAGGTCATGCCAGACTTAATCTGATAGATTTCTTTGATTGGGTGACCAAAGTAGTAGATCAGGGAGGGGCTGTGGACATGGCCTACCTAGACTTTAGCAAGGCATTTGACACAGTCCCACACAAAAGATTAATATACAAGTTGGCCAGCCTGGGAGTGGGTCCCAAGATGACAGCCTGGGTAAAGAATTGGCTGGAAAATGGGACACAGAGAGTAATAGTAAATGGAGTCCACTCAGAAGAAAGGAGGGTTACTAGTGGGGTACCGCAGGGTTCAGTATTAGGACCGGTCCTCTTCAATGTCTTTATAAGTGACATTGCGGAAAGACTGGAAGGAAAAGTATGTCTCTTTGCAGATGACACTAAGATCTGCAACAAAGTTGATGCACAGGGTGGGGTGGAAAGGATGAGAAGGGACTTGGCAAGGTTAGAGGAATGGTCAAATGTATGGCAGCTTAGATTCAATGCTAAGAAGTGCAAGGTAATGCACCTGGGAAACAAAAACCCAGGGGAAGAGTACACAATGTGGGGTGAGATACTAACAACAACAAAAATGGAAAGGGACCTGGGGGTAGTCATATCAGATGACCTAAAGATGGGCAAGCAATGTGAGAGGGCAGCAAGGAGGGCTGGGGGGATACTGGGATGCATAGGGAGAGACATCACCAGTAGAAAACAGGAAGTTATTATCCCTCTGTACAGACAGCTGGTGAGACCCCATCTGGAGTACTGTGTGCAGTTCTGGAGACCCAATCTCCACAAAGACATAGACAGGATGGAAGCTGTCCAGAGGAGGGCAACTAAAATGTTGCAGGGTCTGCACCGGAAGACATATGAAGAGAGACTTAAGGAGCTTAATATGTATAGCCTCGAGGAAAGGAGGGAGAGGGGGGACATGATAGAAACTTTCAAGTACCTCAAGGGAATCAACAAAGTCCAAGAGGGTAGCATCTTTCAAAACAAAGAGGTGTGCAAGAACAAGAGGGCACAATTTGAAGATAGAGGGGGGGCCGCTCAGAGGTAATTTAAGGAAGTATTTTTTCACAGAGAGGGCTGTGGATGCATGGAATGGCCTTCCAGAGGAGGCTGTGGAGTCAAAATCAGTGGTGGAATTCAAGCATGCATGGGATAGTCATAAGGCAATTCTGGGGGGGGGGTAGGAAGAAGTAGGCTGCTGTTTACCTAGGATCTGCAGCTTATCCAGTAGGTAGGGAAATGAGCAGATTGGGTGGGCCATGCGGTCCTTATCTGCCGTCAAATTCTATGTTTCTATGTTAATTACCTCTGCAACCCATGAGGGGGGACATACATTGGACTTGGTGCTCCATCAGGGGATGGAGTTATCTGATGTGGAGGTGGAGCCAGTCGGATGGTCTGACCATCACGCCCTGAGGTATAGATTTGTGGCCCCCCAAAATAGGCCTGCCCCTAGGGAGTTAGTACAGTTCTGTCCTTTAAGAGGGGTCACCTCAGAAGGCCTAATGATGGAACTGGACTTCTTGGATTTTCCAAGGGATAGCATGGATCCAGGGCCTTTGGTTTTAGCCTATAATAGGGCTGTAACTGAGGCCCTGGATGCCATTGCTCCAATTTGTGTTTGTCCCCATACTCTTCACTTAGGGGCTCCCTGGTTTGATGGGGAGGTCCGTGAGTGGAGGAGTAAGGGACGAAGATTGGAAAGACACTGGCGGAAAACTCAACTGGAGGTGGATAGACTTGAATTGTTAGAACATTATAAATTCTACCAATCAGCAATTTCCCATAAGAAGGTAGAGTTCCTGTCCAGGGAAATTGCTGCAGCAAGGAATAGACCATCCCAGCTCTTCCGGACTGTAGACAGACCGAGCAATCCAGTCTGTCTCCAGACTGGTAGAGCATTATCACAGCTATAGTGTGAGAAGTTTGCTAAATTATTTGCTGACAAGGTATCCACCATCAGGGATGAGATCCACCAGTGTCTTTCTATTGGACATTGCACTGATCAATCGGGTGGTACTAATGCCCAGTTGTACTGGTCTACCTTTAGACTACCAGCAGTAATAGATAAAGTGAGGATCATCCAGACTCTGCGACCTACCTACTGTAAGTTGGACCCAGGCCCTACTCACCTGGTGGTGGGGTGTGTAGATGTTATAGGCCCAGTCCTGGTTGGGATAGTGGTGGTGTCATTAGAGAAAGGGATCTTTCCGGATCCCTTAAAGGAGGCAGTAGTACACCCCCTGTTGAAAAAGGCCTCTCTTGATCCCAACTGCCCAGCGAATTATAGACCAGTCTCTAACCTTCCTTTTGTAGGGAAGATTATTGAGAAGGTGGTCGCTCTGCACTGGAGAATCATTTGTCCAACTACAATATATATGACCCTCTCCAATCCAGCTTCAGGAAAAGGCATAGTACAGAGACGGCTCTTGTTCGGGTATTGAATGATCTCCTGATGGCAAGAGATCAGAGGACCCGTTCCATCTTGGTTCTCCTGGATCTCTCAGCAGCATTTGACACCGTGGATCATGGGGTATTGCTCGACCACCTGGAGTTTTTCTGTGGTCTGAGGGGAGCAGTCCATAGCTGGTTTTGATCTTTTCTGGAGGGCAGATCTCAGAGAGTGGTGTCTGGAATTTATACCTCAGCCCCTCATTGGCTGCCCTGTGGGGTAACGCAGGGGTCGGTGCTGTCCCCTATGTTATTCGCGGTGTATATGCTTCCATTGGGGGACATTATAAGACGGTATGGGCTGAGTTTTCATTGTAATGCTGATGATTCTCAGCTCTACCTGCCTTTTATGCCTGATCAGGAGTCTGATTCCATTACGATGTTTAACAACTGCCTCCTGGAGATTCAGGATTGGATGAGTGCTAGTTGGTTTAGGTTGAATTCAGGGAAAACTGAGGTGTTGGTTGTGGACCCTGGAGGGAGGACAACAGGGGCTTGGACTGGGAAACCCTCGGGTTTATATCTTGGGGGGGGGGCCCGCTTCTTGCCTCTGGCCAAGTGCGTAACCTTGGCGTGATTTTTGACGAAAGCCTGACTATGAAGATGCAGGTATCGACCGTAGTCAAATTTGCCTTTTTTCATCTGAGTAACATTACCCGGGTGAAACACTTGGTTCCACGGGAAGAATTTTCCATCTTGGTCCATGCCTTTATCACCAGCCAATTTGATTACTGCAATGCCCTCTCTAGGGCTGCCAGGGGTGGATACCCGTCGCTTGCAGCTTGTGCAGAACGCGACGGCCAGGTTGCTGATGGGAGTTTCATGATCTACCCATATGACACCTGTGCTGCATGATCTGTACTGGCTGCCAATACAGTGGCAGATCACCTTCAAGGTCGCATTATTGACCTTTAAGGCCCTACATGATTTGGGACCTTACTACCTGAAAGAGCTCTTGGTGCCTTACTGTCCTGCCCGTTCTCTTTGCTCCTCTGACAAGGGATTGCTAGAGATTCCCAGGGTACATCTAAAGATGTCTGGAGGTAGATCATTTGCCTATATCGCACCAACCCTGTGGAATTCTCTACCTCGTCAGATATGAGAATGCCTAACTGTTGAAAGTTTTAAAAAACAACTAAAGACTTTCCTTTTTGCCCTAGCATTTGCCGGAACATAATAAGTAAGTGTATTGTATGATTGTTTGATTTATTGTTCTGAAATGTGATTTTAAGTGATTTGAACTATTGTAAAAGCGCCTTGAGCTTGGGAAGGGCGCTTGATATAAATAAAATATTACTTACGTACTTACTTTAACCCTCCTTCCTGCCCATTTGCTAGTGCATTCCTTAGGCACGCTCCCATTTTGCCAAAGTCAACACTAGCTGTCTGAGGTATGCCCCCTGTAAGGCATTGAGAATTACCCTGCTCTTGGATGTGGCTGCAGCAAATGTGCTCCAGTTAACATCTGACATATTCAGGTCCCTCATCATCAACAATAGTTCCTCTTTGTCTGCTATTCTAAGGATGCCTCCTATCATTTCCTTGTCCATTTCCTCCCCCTGAGATGGGGGTCTGTATACAACCCCCGTGCAGATTGTGATGTCATATATTGTCTCCAAGGTGACCCACAGTGCCTCCTGTCCTCCCTGTTTACCCTTTAGTTCCATTGCTTTGAGATCTCTTCCCTTACGTAAAGAGCTACTCCTCCTCCTCTTTACCCTTCCTGTCCCTCCTTTAGATATAGGTATGTTGACATCCCAGTCATGGTTCTCTGTGTACCATGTTTCTGTGACTGCCATGATATCCAGGAGTCCTTCTTCCATCAAGGCCACTAGTTCAGGAAAGACTATGGGCATTGGTACTCATCGCCCTCCATTTTTTGATGGCCTTATCTCTTTTAGCCCCATCCCTGTACTTACTGCCTTTGTCTTTTTCTCCATTTATCCCTGCTCCCTATTGACCTCTCTACCTTGGTGTTTACGTTGCTAACTACCTGGTTTTGTGGGAGGAGGCTGGGAATTCTCTGCTCCTTTTCAGTGCTTCCCCCCTTGGCTAGTTTAAAAGCTTGCCAATGAAGCATTTAAAACTATCACCTAGGATCCTGGTTCTCCTCCCAGACAGATGCAGGCCATTATATAGAAACATAGACTTTGATGGCAGATAAGGACTGCTTGGCCCACCTAATCTGCCCATTCCCTATGTATTGGATAAGCTGCAGATTCTAGTTAACCAACAGCCTACTTCCTCCTTCCATTCAATATAATTGCCTTATGTCTGTCCTATGCATTCTTGAATTCACCCAACTGTTTTTGACCCCACGACCTCCTCAGGAAGGTGGTTCCATGCGTCCACCACCCTCTCAGTGAAAAAATGCTCTCTGATGTTGCCCCTGAGCTGTCCTCCCTCTATCTTCAAACTGTGACCCCTTGTTCTTGCACATCTCTTTCTCTCAAAGATGATCCCGTCTTGGACTTTTTTGATTCCCTTGAGGTACTTGAATGTTTCTATCGTGTCCCCCCTCTTCCTCCTTTCCTCAAGGGTATATATTTTAAGCTCTTTCAGTCTCTCCTCATATGGCTTCTGTTACAGACCCTGCACCATTTTAGTTGCCTCCTCTGGACCATCTCCATCCTGTCTATGTCCTTATGGAGATAGGGTCTCTAGAACTGCATGTAGTACTCTAAATGGGGTCTCACCAACTGTTTGTACAGAGGGATAACAACTTCCTGTTTTCTACTGGTGATGCCTCTCCCTATGCATCCCAGTATCCCGCCAGCCCTCCTTACTGCCTTCTCACATAGTTTGCCCAAATTAAGGTAATCTGGACATGACTACCCCGAGGTCCCTTTCCATTTTTGTTGTTGTTAGTGCCCCCCATTGTGTACTCTTCCCCTGGTTTTTTTTCCCCTGGTGCATTACGTTGCACTTTTTTGCATTGAATCTAAGCTGCCATATTTTTGACCATTCCTCCAACCTTGCCAAGTCCCTTCTCATCATTTCCACCCCTTCCTGTGTATCAACCCTGTGGCAGATTTTTCTATCATCTGCAAAGAGGCATATTTTTCCTTCCAGACCTTCTGCAATGTCCCCTACAAAGACATTAAAGAGGACCAGTCCCAGTACTGAACCCTGTGGTACCCCACTAGTAATCACCCTTTCTTCAGAGTGTAGTCCATTTACTATTACCCCCTGCGTCCTGTTGGTCAGCCAATTTGTTACCCAGGCTAGCACCCTGGGACCCACTCCCAGGGTGGCTAATTTGCTTATTAATCTTTTGTGTGGGACTGTGTCAAATGCCTTGCTAAAGTCTAGGTAGGCCATATCCACATCCCCTCCCATGTCTACTACTTTGGTCACCCAGTCAAAGAAATCTATTAAATTCGTCTGATGTGATCTTCCCACTGTGAATCCATGCTGCCTTGGGTCCTGTGCCCTGTTGGCCTCTAGGTACTCAACAATTCTCTCTTTCAGAAATGATTCCATCCTTTTCCCTACCACTGAGGTTAAACTAACAGGTATATAGTTCCCTGCCTCTGTCTTGCCCCCACTTTTGTGAAGAGGGCTCACATCTGCCCTCCACCAATCCTTAGTTGCATGTGACATCGTCCTCCCATGATTTGTTAAAAAGGGTAGTCAGTGACGTCACTAGGTCTCTCCTTAGTTCTTTTAGAATTCTGGAGTGAATCCTGTCAGGCCCCATTGCTTTGTCCACCCTGAGTTTTAGGAGTTGTCTCAGAACCCTTTATTCTGTGAATGGACTATTACTGACCCACTTGTCCAGAGTGCTTCTATTGCTTGGTTTTGGTACCTCCCCCTCTTCTTCTTTTGTGAATACTGAGCAAAAGTACTCATTCAGTATCTCTGCTTTTCCACTGTCATCCCCTGCCCACCTCCCCTCTAGTAAGTCTCACTAACCTTTCCTTGGTCTTCCTTCATTCCCTGATGAACCTATAAAAGGTTTTATCCCCCTTCTTAACAGAGTTGGCTATCTTTTCCTCAGTTTGGTCCTTCGATATTATGACTGTCTTCCCTGCTTTCTTTTGCTTTAACTGATACAGTTCTCTTTCTCATCACGTCTTTTGAGAACCATAGTGGTTTTTTACTTCATTTAGTTTTGTTTATTTGCTTCACACAAAGACTTGTTGCCTCTGTAAAGGCAGTTCTGATTTACTACCATTGTTCTTCTACCCCTCCTTCCTGTCCATTTGCTAGAGCATTCCTTAGGCAAGCACCCATTTTGCCAAAATCAGCCCTCCTAAAGTCCAGTACTTTTGCCTTTGTATGGCTTGACTCTACAGTTGTGTTTATCATGAACCACACTGTTCAGTGGTCGCTAGTTCCCGGATGGATACCTGCTTCTAAGTCTGTGATCCTTTCACCAGCTCTATTTGAGAGTACCAGATCTAAGATTGCTTCCTACCAAGTGTGCCAATATAGGCCTGTATCCCTCCAGGTGGATCTCCAGTCCCCAATGAAGCCAAAACCCTGTGTTCCGCACCAGTTTTTCAACCATACATTGAATTTCAGGATGCGGAGTACCCTAGCCTCACTCATGCCATAGCCAGACAGCACCTCAGAGAATTTTACCATGTGTGCTACTTGTCTAAGGTCCCTTCCCAACTCCACAAACTCCTCCTGCACTCCTCTAATCCCATTCCCAGCTAGGTCATTTGTCGCTAGGTGTACAATGATGTCCAGCTCCCTCTCCTGTGAAGCTGCTCTCATGATCCTGAGGATTCGCTTTCTGTCCCTCTAAGCCATGGCACTGGGCAGGCACCTTACCTCTCTCTCCAATCCCTCCCCCACTTCTACCCCCCCTTAAAACTGAATCTTCTACCAAGAGCTGTTTCCTTCCCCTGTGGGGTCCTGTGCCTCCCTCCTATGGGTCTCCCTTGTGGAAGTTCCCAGCATCCTCCTTGGTCTCCACTGAGGGTGCCTCCATAGAGGAACCATGCTGTGCCGGAACGGCATATGAATTGTGGAGAGGTACAACTGGAGGGATGTGCCTCTGTTCTACCACCCTCACCCTCCCTGAGCGCACCATAGTCCAACCACTCCTATTTTTTGGCAGCCTCTGAGGCAATGGCAGTGGCTGTGGAGGTCCCCGGGTGGGGGAGGCAGTTTCCCAACTCCCTGCAAGGTCCTGGGTGGGGAGATGGTTTCCCTACTCCTTCCCAGGTCAGCCCAGAGACAGGCAACCTCCTCCCTCAGAGAAGAGAGGTGCCTCCAAATAGAGCAGCATAGCAGCCTCCAGAATGTCTCTTGGAAGACTGCTGCCCCACAGCCAGTGCATTGCATCACTCCCCACATGTCTGTCTCCCTTCCTGTTGAAACTGTTTTTTTTTTTTCCTTTTTGTTAGTGTGGTGGTGATTGATCTGGGTTAGTTGGGTTCAGCAACGATGGGTGGTTTGACAACACTTCCTTTGCTGGGTGGCCAATCACTCAGAGCCGTAGATGCAGTAAAGAATCTTGGGATCATTTTGGACTTTAATCTAATGCTAGAACAGCAGGTGTCAGCAGTGGTCCAATCTGGCGTTTAATATCTTCATAACATCTCCAGGATTAAACCGCATCTGGTGTCATCTGACCTGGCTATCATTGTTCATGCTTTCATCACCTCTAAGCTACTGTAACACTTTATAATTTGGGTTATCTGGATGTTTGATGCAGTGCCTTCAGTGGGTCCAGAATGCTGCAGCTCAGCTAATTGTGGGAACTCTTCAAAGGGACCATATCGTGCCAGTGCTGCATTCACTGCACTGGCTGCCTGTGCAATAATGCATCACCTTTACAATATACTTAATGACTTTCAAAGTGTCAGTTTGGAACTTGACTGCTTAAAGGATCTCCTTGTTCCTTACCTCCCAACCCACTCTCTGCTCCTCTGATGTGGGCTTGCTCATTGTCCCCCCCCCCTTCCCATCTTGAAACAATCTGGGGACAGGGCTTTTGATGTTGTGGCTTCCGTGATCTGGAATACAGTACCTGGGAATGTCCATTCTGCTCTCATAGTGGATGCCTTCAAAATCTCTCTAAAAACTTATTTGTTTACTCAATTTCCTAGTTAGTTGTAAAAGATCCATGAAAAAAGAGATGCTTTGAAACCTTTTATTGGACCAAAATCAAAGCATCTTTTTTTCTGGATCTTTTGTCACAAGGATCAATATGGCAACAAAACCAGTTAGCTGCAATATGTGTAAGTGTTATTTATATATCCTGATGTTATTTTATTTTCCTGATATGTTTTATGATTTTATTTTTTATTTTATTTTGTTGTTATTGAGTGTACAGTGCCTCGAGCCTATGGAAAAGGATGCTTTGCAAATACAATTTGCCTTACCTTACTTTCTGTGCATGGTTGAATCTTGGCATCTTGTTTTTGAGAGGTGTCATTATGTACTTACCATAGCTTGTGCACCACAATTTATGTCTTTTACTATATAATCCCATACCTTACACAAGCTCTAGTAATAGCACAGTTTTTTCCCATAGTTTGAGTGTAATTCTACTCTAGTTAGTAAAAATAGAGCAGGTATTTCAAGTCCCTGTTCTTCAGCAGCAGATGCCTCAATCCATGTTTACTTAAATTGGCAAGTAATTGAAAATGTGTAATTCTTCTAAACAAGCTAATTTCCCTGTTTTTTTAGGGGTATTTTCTATTTATGCCCTTCTGGCCTGCCTCCATATGTCAGTCCCCCCACCCCAACCTCATCTCTAGTCACCCTCCTTTTCTGGGACCAATCTCACCTTTATTGAGTTCCCATCTATTATCCACATGGTGGATGTCAGGGTACCTTGAGCCCATTCGTGTCCGAATCCAACACCATTGGGATAGCCTTTAGAAGGCAATGTGGGGCATTTGGAGACTGATTTATCCTGCAGCAACCATAGTTTCTTCCTTTTCTTGACCCCTCTTCAGGTCCATGGCACAACATGCTTTAGGATGCACTCAATGGTCATGTTCAGGGGCATGGATACAGTCCTCCCACTGTGTGGCAATCCCTTCTTGCCATCCCACTTGGGAAACCACAGAAGGCTTTGGTGCAGTGGTTCTCAATCACCCTTCCCACAAAGAGTAGATGACAATCCTATGGGACACTTAGGCTTACTCCCACATCGGCCCTCTTGCAGCCCAAGTTCATTCATGGACACAGAATGCCAGCATCATGAATGGTTGCCCTGTACTGCCAACATTCTGGCACTGTCTCATTTCACTGTTGATAAGACCACCAAATTGGAGCAGTGTGTACAATCCTCTGGCCGTATAACTGCAAAAGCTGTCCATCTCTTGTCTGTCTGATTGCACAATCAAATTTTCCTTGTGGAACCTCAGAACTGACAACTCCGATTGTCCCACAATTTCCCTGTTACCGCCCCTCCTTTACTTGCTATTTCTATTCTTTCTTTCTTCCCTGCTTCTCTGTGGTTAAAAAAAAATATGTGTGGGTCCTTGTGTGAAGCTGGGATCCCTTGGTTTGCAAATTTCTATAAGTATATGGTTGTGATGATTGCTGAAAGCTATTTGGGTTTATTGACCTTGAGAACGCTTGAGAAAACTTTTGACCTCTTGTTTGCAGAGCTGTCAGCAGGAAAACCAGCTCTGGCCAGAATGTCTTAATTGGCTGCACTTGTTCAGAAGATGAATGTACTGGTCATAGGAAAGAAATTGATAAAGTTTGGTTCATTGTGTGAAAACAGTAGATATAGCTTAAGGAGAACAAGATGCAAAATTTAATCGCCGGGTGAAGATATCTTATGAAAGAGAGCAATGATTGTTTAGAAGGAGAGAGAAAGAGAGAGAGAGAGAAGATTGAGATTTAGATTTAGCGATATCCTCAGATTGAGGACTTTGTCTTGATTGAACTGCCCATATAAGAGCTATCCCGCACAATTTTTTTGTTGTTGTTGTTACTGATAATAATAAAACACTACTTGCAAATGCTACGACTTCTACTGGTTTGCCTATGCTTCCAGACTTATGTCTCAACCACAAGGGGAACTGTATGGTTCAGTGAATTGGTAGAGGATTAGGAAGTCTTTCTTCTTTGTGTCACTAGTTTAAATCCAGCACAGCTCGATAGCAGCTTAAAGGGAAACTCCTATAACCTCAGAAAGTACAACAGCTGCTACAGTAATGCTCGATTATGGCTTTTAGTAATAACATTATTTTTTATGTACCTGCTGCATTCTGAGTTTAGGTTTGAAGAGTTACGACATCCATAGTATCTGAAGAGCCACCCGTGGCCATGTCGTGCACCCAGGCAGCTTCCACCACACAGTTTATGCTAATGAGGGCTCCTAAGTCATGATAACATTTGGTAGCCTTCTTTAGCATAACCCAAGTGGCAGAAGCTGCCAAAGGTGCATGAGATGACCGAGGGTGGCTTTCCAGACATTATGGATGGTGTGACTCTTTAAAACTAAACTCAGAATGCAGTTGGTACATAAAACAATAGTTTTAATGTTAAAAGTCCTTATTGGACATTACTAAATTGGCTGCTGCACTTTCTGGGTTTATAAGAGTTTCCTTTTAAAGCCATTATCACCTGAGGGCTGTTCAGTGGCTTATGGAAAATGCATTGTGGTGGTCTGAGTCCAGTTCCCAGTGGGGAGGTGTCCACAGCATAAAACCAACAACACAATTGGCACTGATTGGCACCCTTGTTGGCAGTCTCACATGAGAGGCCAATGACTGAATGGGCACAGAGACCAAACTAACCTTTCACTTACACGGTGGTCCCTTCATGGCAGTGTGTGGGGAAACTTGCACTATGATTGCCTGTGATCTGTTTGTCATGTGGATAAACAGAGGGCTCCATTTTCCAGTGCTGTCAATTTAGTACTTTTCACAAGCACTAACAAATCATACAAAAATAATGAAAAAAAGAGTGCTAAGATTCATCAGACATTTTCTCATAGAACTCCTAGTAGACACTAATTCATGGCTCATCAGAATTTGGTCAACTACTAGCAAACGTCTCTGCAAACCTAATTTCTCTGGTATATAGTGGCAGTCTCATCAGATTGATTGGTATCTGCTGGGGATTTCGTAAAGGAGCACTAAGGTTAGGCACATACACCACTGAACTCTGACATTTTCATCCAGGTACTTTTTGAAGAAACACGCTCCATGAAATAGGTCATACAAACTTACTGTACATGCTGTCGTCAATCGGCACTGCACTTCAAACTCCAGAAGTGGCATCAATACTTTTTTTTTTTAGCAAAACCAGGATTGCAGCTTAGTTTTTTCCCTCCAGTTTGAAGTGGGTAATTGGTTTTGATTAAATTGCTTGTGTGGTAAGAGTAATGTGATTATTCGAGAGAGCCTTGAAAACTGCCGTAACAGATGTTTAGATCTGTTTTCAGTGACATTTCAGACTGGAGGATTACATCTTGCCATCCTTTGATTACCTCATTTCTTCCCAGGGCTTTGAGATACTGACTTACAGCTTCTGTGTTTTTTTTGTTATATTCTGTTCAATGGCATCAGTCTGTAAAAACTGGCAATGGGGGAAGGGGGGCACTGTTCAACAGCATCAATCTGTAAAAACCAGCAATGGGGGCCACAACTAGAGCTTAGATAGACACCACAGTATAACGTACCCATCTACAATTTTGATTCTGAGGACATGGAACTTATTAAGGGTCAAAAGTGAGGAAACAAGAAAGAGTTCATGCAATTTCCACAGCCCTAATATTCAAGAGTGTGGTGATACATCCGTGAGTGTAGGGATCTGTGGCATAACATAGCGGCTCAAGTAAGACTTGATTGGGGGAAGGGTGTTACCATGGGATAATTCTGCCCCTGCATGCCTAACCATTAACCATCCCAGCTGAAGGTGAGTGTGAGTTCACCATAAGAGTGGGATTACTGCTCAGTAACACACATACTCCCCGAGTCACCTTAGCTCTATAAAGAAATACAGTAAGGCATTTCTGTAGCATTTTTTACATTTTAATGTTATAAAGAACTTATTGCTGGCTCTTGTGCACTCACCCCTGTGTCACTCGAAGGCAGAGCATACTTGACCCATGCAAACACCATATGGTATTCACATGGGTCCCAGCCAATCAGAAGGCTGTATTTCTTGGTCCAGTTTTATAACAATCAATAATGCACTCCAGAGCATGTGTCATGGTAATAGCATCACTTCCCTGGTGTTGGATGCACTCAGACAGTGACCTTGTGCTCAACCACCCAAGGTGTGACATTGTCCCAGCACAACGCATAACCTGTTGTGCATTACTTACTTTGATTCAATTTTTTGACACTAAAGAAAAAGGACTTAATAAAGATGTTGTTTTTTAGCACATTACCAGGGATGAAGCCCAAAACAATGCTTTATATGGTTCTCTTTTCATGCTTGAACTATCACATCAGTACCCTTCTGCAGACTAAAATGTACCAGTCACTCACACTTTGATCACAACAGGTTGGTTTTTCTAACAGGTACTTTCTAATGGTGGTGGGGTTCTTCCTCTCTGTCTTTTTTTTTTTTACAAATGTGAATTGATGGTCCAGACTACATGGTAACTGCCCTTTGATCATATAAGGTGGGTTCCTTACCAGACACAGTCCAATGACAATGGGATTCTTTCTGCCTGTTTGTTAGGAATGTGAATTGACTGTAATGCTTTAATGTGTAAACTGGTTACTCTAGATCTCAAATCCACATCCAACCTATATGTCTGTCATGCCATTCAGTTCTGTTTTCACTGACCTGACCTGAAGAAGAGAGTATTATCTCTCAAAAGCTAGTCTCAGAAATAATTTTGTTAGTCCAATAAAAGATATCACCTGCAACATATATTTTTTTTTCCTCTACATTGTTGACTGGACTCCTTTTTACTTAATTTTACAAAGGCAAGAATAAATCCTGAAATCTGACTGGTCAGCTGGGACATTGACCCATGATCTTATCATAGCACAACATCCTGAATCAAGTCCCAGCACACACGACAACATCAAATGGAAAACAAATCATTACACATGCCATGCCCCAGCTGTCCACACTTGACATGGCTGCACTGCACAATACCAGTACTTCAGTATTTTATTTTTTAAACATAAACTCCCACTCCCCCACTGTTCTTTTTTAAATTTTATGTAACCCCTAGGTGGCGCTATCCCAAGGGCTACTACCCCTGCCTGCTTATCTACTAATAAGTTGAGGGGTCTAGGTCCAATGGTGGGTGCCTCCACCCAGAGGTCAGGGATTGCAGTAGTTAAACTAACTTGGTCACAGCCCCCTGGGACACTGTAGCCCCCCTTTCTTCCCACTAGTGGCCCACACAGTGCATCAGAAATATCTTCTCAATATACACTTACCCCCAGGACTGGCTCTGTCAACTGAACTCTGGGGACCCCCTGTAAAATAAGATGATACAGTGCAAAGACCACAGTACAATACTTTAACATAAATGAATACTTCAGTCAATGTAACTTTGCTGAAACAAACAGATCTGATTTATTTAAGGAGCTGTAACAAGGAAGGGGGAAATCAGGTTAATTAGGTCAGACACATTAATAATCACTGTACTGTGCGCATATTTAGAGTCCCAAATTGTCACTTTCACTGGGTACCTAGGATGGGGGGGGGCTAGCCAGGATTGGTGCAGCTGGGTGGGGCCCTGTGATGGAAAAAACACTTGCACAATACCCAATTGTAATCTGGAGCCGGATGCCTCAGTTCGTGAAGAAATGAAACAGCAACAAATAGATGACACACTTGCAATTTGATAAAAAGATGGCAGGGAACTACCCTGCTTTGTACTCACAGACTAAATGCTGGGAACTGGATGGAAAGCAGATTGTCCTGGATTGCCAGGAGGAGCAGAACATGTGGAAACGGTCCTTGTGACTGGACCCCACTGCAGTTTAGAGCAAATAGATGTAGTCTGGATTAAGCTGGGGTTTACTTCCAGCTTCGTGCACTCAATTCACTGTACAGGGGATTTGAAACGCGATTCCCCACAAGCACTACACACATTTATATGTAAAAGGAAAGTACTATACCAGGCAGGCTGCTTCTCTATCCCGATCGCAGTTACTGCACAGTACCCGAGAGAACACACAGCAGATTCAGTTCCTGACAGACCAAGTGCGATTCAGCAATTTCTCCAGTTTTCTACAGGGTGAGCCTGGTTTCTTCACTTCTGGTTCTTCTTTCTCCTTACAACTCTGATTCAGTCCACACTGGCACTCACAAACAGTTGTAGGCTGAACTTCAGGGCCCCACACGAGCTTCCCACGTGAAAACTCAACAGCGCAGGAGCCCGGAGGTCCTTCCCTCTTCTCAGTCACAACTCATCTGAACTTTCCAGTAGACAGAGCTGGGCATTTCCTTTGAGTTCCTCCCAGTTCATTTGGCTGGTTTGGCTGTCACTCACAGTCAGACTCCCCCTGTTGGTGCAAAAAGGTGCCGAAGTCCAAACTACAATTCCCAGAGGCATCTGCCATACAGTCCCATTGTGGCTGGCTCCAGAGGAGAGTCCAAGTTCTGATTCACCCAGAGCAGGCTCCATTTTGAAGGATCCCCACACTGATTGGTCCAATTCAGCAGTTCAGGACCAACATGAGGGAGCTACTGTCTGCACAGTCCTGGCTACAAACAAGCAGGTTAGAACAAACTACATTTTCATTATTACTTTAACAGGTTACAAGCAAACAGTTATATCTTCTGAAAGAGCTCCCTCTGCGCATATAGCGACTGCAGAAATGGAGCAATTTGCTCAGTGGCCCAGGCTGGACTCGAGTTCAAAGTAATTATCTGCAGTTTGGCAGCTCTTAAAGCGACAGTACATGGGGGCATTAGGCACTCTCACTCAATTATTTTTTTTAAATCGCTGAAATACAGGAAACCAGCCTGGCGGAGAGCATTTAGGCTCACCCAAAGAAGGCTTTTTAGTGACCCCCATTCGTGGGGGTTACACCCTTCCTGGCCTGGAGAGAACTTGGCATCCACATCAAATAAGTAGCCCTGTAAACTTTAATACAACCATATACATTTACATCACTAACATATTAAGCTTATACGTGTAATCATCAGTCAGCATCTCACCTTTGCCATAAACACATTTCTGATACTTTTCAGCACATTACTTGTTACACAGCATTATACACACATTGTACCTTAGCTCAGGTTATTACCTCCTGCACATGAAACCTGAAGAGAGGGTGCCCTTCCCTATCAGCTACTTTGGGGCTAGATGGGGCAGGGGCACCATACCTGGAGGGCAAAATAATTAACCCAGAGTTAGCACTGATGCTCAGTTTGGGTAGTGAGCGCGGGGTCACATACACTCCCTTATGGACCACACTGAGAGGCAAATCTACAGGCTTCACAGCTCACTCAGTCTTTCTAGGGTGGAACTGGTACAGTCTCTGCACTTTTAGGCTCACTTGCAGCACTGTCTTTACTTGCCAGAGGGGTCTCCCTGGGGGTAGAGAGGCTAGAACATGGGGCACTAACAGCTCCATGATTTGCAATCTCAGAGTCCACAACACTTGGCTCACATGGGGAGTTTTCTGACACTGGCAGTGAACCATCAGGGCACTCAACACACTCTTCTTGTTCCGGTATATCACCAGTTTGTCCCAGTCCATCATTTTCTTCCTCTGAAAGCTCAAACAGTTCGACCATACACAATGATTCCATTTCATCTGACTTGATGCTTTGCATTTCACTCTCTGAGAGCATTGGCTCCAGGGACAAAGTTGGGGGCTTAGACAGTCCAGAAGGCCCAGCTTCGTCCCCACAATTGACCAGGGGATTACCTTGAAACAACTGATTTAGTTCATAAGAAGGGTAGTAACTAGAGCTGCACTCACTTTCACCTGAAGTAGACTGACACTCACTCTCAACCGGGGTTTGCTGTGGAGGAAACCTTAGGTCAGAAACTACAGGGAACAGACCTTCTCTGTCTGGGTCTTGCAGCAACCCTAGTAGACACTCTATTCACTCTTACCGTTGTCTCCATTGAAGGGCCCACTTTTCTGGACCAATCAGGAAAGGCTGTAGCAAGGGCTTGAGTAGATGATCTAGCCACAACAGGACTTGAGTTAGCATTCCTGGGACTCTCACTGTGAAAGCTGTGGGCACTCCTCGTCCATCGCTTTGCTTTTCGGATCTCCCCTCGAAGCCGGCTCACCACTTTCTCCATATCCGTCTCAGACCAGCACTCTCTTTTCATATGGCCATCCTCCCCACAATTGTGACAGATGACAGGCTCATGAGGCATCCTTGGGGAAAACATCGCATGAGGAACTGTAGTGGTAGCAAGGGATTGGGGTCCCATACCTGCTGATGGCAGCAAGAGGGGCGTAACATGTCTCAACAACTCCTTTAGAGTGGCAACCAATTCTTTGAGCTGAACCAGGGGGCTAACCTCATCATAGGAGGCCTGAGGGCGCACCCCCACCCCCATAGCATATGTAGTCAAATAAGGGTCAGAGCCTGTGCTCGCAGGAGAGGCCTTCATAAAGAGACTGTTTTTCATTTCCCTGATCTCCTTCAGCAGTTCATCCCATGGCGGCACACCCTCACTGGTCCCCACTTCGGAAAGGCCTTCCGGTGCCATGATCACTTTGGCTGCACTCACCCTAGAAATACAGTCCCCCTCTTCATCTTCCACCTCCCGGAGTTCTTTTATCAAGTCACAATAGTCCGGTGGATTATCCCCTCTCTCTTGGAGCCTTAATTGAAGGAGCTGCAATTTAAAATACTTTGCATGCTGCAGTATGTGCCACAATCTCACACAATTTAAGTCACTGGTGGCTATCCCACCTTTTCGGTAAGCTTTCTGTAGAGTTCTTTCTAGACGAGCTACATAGGCGGACAACCTTTCCCCTGGCCATTGCTTCGTGCCCTGAAACTTCCACATCAAGCTCTCCCCTGACTCAAAGCTCACAAAATGGCCTTCGAGTGTAGATAGATACTTCCGGGCAGACACATCAGGGTTTGTGGACCTCAAAGACTTAATGGCATCCATAGTGGGACCTCTCAGACTCTCTAGGATTCTTCTCCATTTCTCAGCCTCTGCACACTGCCACTCAGATACCAAAAGGGCAACACAATCTATCCAGGTCTCCCACTCATCCTCCCCCGAGGGCACTGGGACTGTGCCAGAGAAAAGTCTGAGCTTGCTATAAGAGTCCAACTGGATCGGGGGAATTATGACAGGGGAAGGGGCTACTGGGGAGGTACCTGGGGAATGCAGTGCCGTGTGGTCACCTGAGAGGTCTAATACCTTTACCAGTTCCTGAGCAGTGCGCCCTTCAGAGGCTAGCAGTTTGAGTAATTTCTCTTTGAACCCATCTAAACTAGGAGACCCACCTGGGGTGGCCAGACCACTATGTAAATAAATGACCCTCCATCCCGCCTGGGCACCTTCGGGCATCATGACAGGGAGTACCCTCTCGGGGTCCACTGGGGAATTACATGAGATCAGTACTATCATAGTCTGCCCTAATAAATCAGTACCTCGTCCCTTTACTTCAACCTTGCCCACGCCCTTAATTTGTTCCACAGTGGATACAATGTCAGCATCACTGGTCCCTAAGGGGACATCCAGCAACAGAATAGCCTTTTGGGGGTCTAGCCCCTCAGTTTTGCTCCACCTCACCATTTTGCGAACCATCAACGTATGGGGGTCAATTTTTACTTTGGGCGTGGTACTCCCTTCCATTTTTTCCCTTAAATTAAACATATTGGGGTATTTTTCCTCACTTGGCCACTAGAGGATGCTAATTCCAGCGGTACCTCCAAGATGTAACCCCTAGGTGGCGCTATCCTACGGGCTACTACCCCTGCCTGCTTATCAACTAACAGGTTGAGGGGCCTAAATCCAATGGCGGGTGCCTCCACCCAGAGGTCAGGGTTTACAGTAGTTAAACTAACTTGGTCACAGCCCTCTGGGACACTGTAACCCCCCTTTCTTCCCACTAGTGGCCCACACAGTGCATCAGATATATCTTCACAATGTACACTTACCCCCAGGACTGGCTCTGTCACCTGGACTCTGAGGACCCCCTGTAAAATAAGATGATACAGAGCAAAGACCACAGTACAATACTTTAACATAAACGAATACTTCAGTCAGTGTCACTTTGCTGAAACAAACAGATCTGATTTATTTAAGGAGCTGTAACAAGGAAGGGGGAAATCAGATTAATTAGGTTAGACACATTAATAAATTGCAGTACTGTGCGCATATTTAGAGTCCCAAATTGTCACTTTCACTGGGTACCCAGGATGGGGGGGGGGCTAGCCAGGATCGGTGCAGCTGGGTGGGGCCCTGTGATGGAAAAAACACTTGCACAATATCCAATTGTAATCCGGAGCCGGATGGCTCAGTTTGTGAAGAAATGAAACAGCAACAAATAGATGACACACTTGCAATTTGATAAACAGATGGCAGGGAGCTACCCTGCTTTGTACTCACAGAATCAATGCTGGGAACTGAATGGAAAGCAGATTGTCCTGGATTGCCAGGAGGAGCAGAACATGTGGAAAAGGTCCTTGTGGCTGGACCCCACTGCAGTTTAGAGCAAATAGATGTAGTCTGGATTAAGCTGGGGTTTACTTTCAGCTTCATGCACTCAGTTCACTGTACAGGGGATTTGAAATGCGACTCCCCACAAGCACTACACACATTTATATGTAAAAGGAAAGTACTATACCAGGCAGGCTGCTTCTCTATCCCGATCGCAATTACTGCACAATACCCGGGAGAACACACAGCAGATTCAGTTCCTGACAGACCGAGCGTGATTCAGCAATTTCTCCAGTCTTCTACAGGGTGAGCCTGGTTTCCTCACTTCTGGTGTTTCTTTCTCCTTACAACTCTGATTCAGTCCACAGTGGCACTGATTGGTCTAATTCAGCAGTTCAGGACCAACATGAGGGAGCTACTCTCTGCACAGTCCTGGCTACAAACAAGCAGGTTAGAACAAATTGCATTTTCATTATAACTTTAACAGGTTACAAGCAAACAGTTACATCTTCTGAAAGAGCTCCCTCTGAGCATATAGTGACTGCAGAAATGGAGCGATTTGCTCAGTGGCCCAGGCGAGACTCTGCAAGGAAACACACAGACCCCCCATTTCAAAGTAATTATCTGTAGTTTGGCAGCTCTTAAAGTGACAGTACATGGAGGCATTAGGCACTCTCACTCAATTATTTTTTTTAAATCGCTGAAATACTGGACACCAGCCTGGCGGAGAGCATTTAGGCTCACCCAAAGAAGGCTTTTTAGTGACCTCCATTCACAGGGGGGTTCATTTATTTGCTTTCAGATACAAAGTACATGAAAAAATCATACTTGGTTCTAAGTATAGTAGCTGATAAAAGGAAACTATATTTCATACACAGGATTACTGTCACTTTTCATCCAGAGTTTCAACACTGATGAACTAATAAGCAATGCTGCTTGCAATAAAAACAAAGCCCATTATAATTCAATTAATTAGCCTTGCAGCAGTGACCATGGGCTGACAAGGAGGAGATCAGCTTTAAACCAGTTCAAAAATCATTGAAATTAAATGGAATGTGTCCAAAATGACACATACTCATTTTCATTCCTAGTTTCACATAATTTAATCAGTAAAACCAAAACTTAAATGAAACCACCATTGCAATTGGTTTCAGCAAAGCAGTCCCCGCTCTTTAGCTTGAACAGAGTGACTGCATGTGCTTTCCAAAAGCACACCATGCTCCACTTACTCACCAATGTTTTTCCTTTGTTATACTTCACCCAGTACAAACACATGGCAATAGTACCAGGACAAAAAGAGACATAGCCCTAACCATCACTGTGCTAACTACCCAAACTATTACTGAAACTGCCATGTATGGGGAAGGGGGGTAGAACTGCAACATACTGTGTGACATTGGCAGCCCTGCTGCTTGCTGTCTGAAAGTAAGGGAGATGGCCTGAAACCTGTAGGGTGGTGGCAGAGAATTTTTTTTTTAAGGTTGTAAATTTTTATTTTCAAGAGTACAGCAGTTGACAAAAGTGTGTGTCAAGTCCAGATTAAAAAAAAAACAGACCCTGTAAGAGGGTCCAGGCACAGTAATGCACAAATACATATGATACAGCTGAAACCTAAGCGTAACAATAACAAACACACTGATTGCTTACTTCTATCGGTGAACATTGAGTAGTCATCTTACATTAATTACCAGGGTATACATTCATGCAGGCTCGGGGAATCAAGCTGGTGTATGGGGTTGAGCTTGCCTGAGTATCATGACAGAGGGCTGATGCCAGGAACGGGGCCCATACTTGTTCTCATTTAGTCAGGGACCCAGCTGCGATGTTGGACAGACTCTCATATGTGGACACTTGAGTAAGTGACCAGAGCAATTCATTCAGGGAGGGGCATTCAGGAGTGCGCCATCTTCTGAGAATAAGTCTCTTGGCTGCCGCTCCTACTACAGTGAGCCAGAGAGCCTTTGGGATCCATTTTGTGGACACTGTCTGGGAAGCACCCTAAGAGGAGCCATAGGGCATCAAGCAGGGTATGAGGTAACACTTCCTGGACCATGTTTGTGACCTGGCTCCAAAAAGGCTGGATACGTGGGCAGGTCCACAAAACATGATACAAGTGTGACCCTGGGGAGCCACACATCCAACAGGTGTCGTCCTATTTTAAGCCCAACTAGGAGAGTTTGGCCGGTGTATAGTACCACCTGTGAAAGGTTTTGTTTATAATTAGGTGAGTCCTCCCATCTCTGCAGGCATGGTGGGTCCTGGCCCAGCTGTAAGTCCATTGGGTATCAGATATGGATATCCCCATCTCCTGCTCCCATTGGAATCTGGCTGGTAAGGAAGGGTCAGGGTGAGCATCCCTCATAGCCCAATATATTCTACCAGCTGTCCCTTTCTGAAGGTGAAGCCATGCTGTGAGTGGAGAAGTAGGTCCACCCAAGGCATCCATCTGTTGTGCTGATTCTGGTTTCTTAATCATGTCTCTCAATTGCAAGTACCTCCTGAAGTGCTGAACTGGGAGTTGGAATCTGTCAGAGAGAGCTAGGAAAGCATCCACTGAACTGGTGCCTGGAAGCAACAGGTCTCATACATAATGGATGCCTTGGGTGTACCACACCTTCCAGTGGATAGGAGAGCCCACTATGGTAACTAAAGGGTTATCCCATAGTGGTTGGTATGCCCACAGGGTGGGAGGAAGTTGTAAAATAGAATAAACTTTTTTCCAGGCTTTCATGGAGGTGAGAATTGGTGCTAAAAACTGCAACTTAGGCTTTTTGGTGGCATAGAGCACCGTGGCCGGAGGGAGCTTCGATTATCTGCACTTCTAGTCCCACCCACAGGGGTGCAGCTATGTCATGTAATGTAAACCATTTCAAGGTTTGGGTAGTGAGACATGCCAGATGATAGCCCTGAAACCAAAGTAGTCCCCAGCCCCCTCTACTCTAGTGCTGCCTGAGTTTCAGTCTGCTGAGATGTGGGGGGGGGGGGTGGCCCTCCCATAGATATCCCCCTATCATTGAGCCCAGCTTCTGAAACCATTTCTGTGGAATATCGATTGGGGGACATGCCAGGAGATATAAAACCTTGGGTGCTAGCATAAGCTTAATCAAATCTATTTTACCAGCCAAAGATAACTTAAGTGGTCCCCACCTATCCAAATCTCCTCTGCTAGTGGTTAGCAGGGTTCCAAAATTAGCCTTATGGCATATCATGGGGTTGGGGTGGATAGTTACCCCTAAATACTTAAGCCCTTCAGGGCACCATTTTAAGCCCAGGGAGGTGAAGTCTTGATTCTGACTCGCTTTGTTGAGGGGGAGTACCTCAGTCTTGGATTGATTGGCATTCAGGCCCAAAACCAAACTGAATCTAGTGAGGATGTGTAGAAGCTTCTGCAGCACCTGTGGGGTGTATGTTGTGGTAACTAGCAGATCGTCTGCATATAGACAGGTTTTGTATGTCTCACCCTCTTCTTGGATCCCCGGAATTTCCCTTGCTTCTCTAATTGCTATAGCTATAGGTTATATCACCAGAATGAATAGTAGGGGAGAGAGGGGGAAGCCCTGCCTGGTACCTCTCTGTAAACCGAAAGGAGAGGACATTGACTTATTAGTAAGGACCAATTCCATGGAAAGAATGTAAAGCAGATGCACCTAGAAGTGGAACTTGTCCCCCACTCCCATTTTCTCAAGTACGTGCATCAAGTATGACCATTCCACAATGTCCAAGGCTTTCTTGAAATCTATTGTTAGTACCACTGACGAGGACAGGGAGTCTTTTGTTATGTGTATAAGGGTTGCTAGTGTCCTGTGATGGTCAGATCCAACTTGGCCTTTGACAAATCCTGCTTGGGCAGGGTGTATCAGGCCTGGCAGGAGTGTTTCCAAATGTCCAGCCAGGACCTTTGCCAGGATCTTGGCACCAGCATTGATGAGGGATATCGGCCTGTATCCCCCTGGGACTAGAGGATTTTTTCCTTTTTTTGGAAGCACCGTTATAACTGCCTCTCTGAGAGTTCATGGTAATGCCCCAGTGGTTAGGGAGTGGGTAATGGCCCTAAACAAGTATCTTTCCAGATGGAGTCTTTGGCTTGGTAAAAGTCTATAGGGAGCTCATCTTTACTTGGCGATTTTTTGGGGTTCATGTCCACAATTGCAGATACAATCTCTTTTTCTGTCAGGGGTCCATCCAAATGGGCCACTAGGGAGATCCTCAGGTGAGGAATCGGGAGACCTTCTAGAAAGGTCTCAATCATGTCCTTTCCCGGAGGGGAAGGGGAGGCATACAAGGTTTCATAGAATTGTGCCATGATTTGATTGATGCTGGCTGCTGAGTATGATAGAACACCTGCCGTATCCCTCATTGCCTGAATGGTTCTGGTTGACTGCCTACTCTTGTGTCGATAGGCCAAGAGTTTGCTAGTTTTCTTGACCCCTTCCCAGTAGGCATAATTGATCCTTCACAGGTGGAATTCAGCCTGTCTAGTCAGAAGAGCATCTAACTGCATTCGGGTACTAGACAGCTGTGCCAAGAGAGCCCAGGGTGGGTCCTAGTTGGCATAGTTTTTGTACTGAGTGTCCAAAGTTGCCAGGGTCCACTCCAGTGCATCCTGATCTGCCAGCCTTTTTCTTTCTGGCTAAAGCAAATTCTATTATTCTGCCCCTAATCATGGCTTTAAAGGCCTCCCAGAGGGTGAAATCAGAGACCTCCCCATTGTCGTTGTTCAACCAGTATTCTTGAACCTCAGTCCTGAGCCACTCCTGAAACAGTGGATCTTCCAGTAATAAAATATCAGGTCTCCAAGACAAAGACTTGGCATAAGCTGATCTGGAGAGTAGCCAGAGGTCTATCCTGCTCGAAGTGCCATGGATGGATGAGAAGCAGGTATAGTCCCTAACCCTGGGGTGTTTTGTGTGCCACATGTCAAGCAAGCCATGCTCTTCCATAAGTTTGTGTGTCACCTGTACCGCTTGCTTATGTAGCTCCACAGTCTCCTTGTTCCTGTCCACTGTATAATCTAAAGTAAGATTGAAATCCCCCCCATTACCACCTGGCACTTACTCACATTAAAATCTGAGACGCTCTGGTTAACCTGGTGGAAAAAGGCTGGGCTGTCTTGGTTTGGTGCATAAATGTTCACTAGGATCAGGGGACCCTGGGGTGTGGTCACCTCTGCTTACAGCCATCTCCCCTCCTTATCCAATTTATATCTGTTCACCCTCCAGCCCAGATTTTTGTGAAGTAAAATGGATACCCCTCTTTGGTGGAAGGGGGCAGTACTGTGTATCTCCTGTCCCACCCATCCTTGTCTGAGTTTCAGGGCTTCTCCGAGTGACAGTTTAGTTTCTTGTAGGAACACAATCTGAGGGCCCAGCTTTTTAAGATGCATCAAGACTTTTGTTCTTTTAATAGGTGAGTTAAGCCCACGGACATTCCAAGTCACCATTCTAACCTCTATCAAAGCAAATATAAAATACAGTATTTATTCCAGTATGTGGCCCAGTGCGTCCTCCCCCCCCCGGCATACCCCCCTCCCAATTAGGTTGTGGGGGAGCCTCCCTCCCTTCATTGAACAATAGGATCCCTGGTATAACCATATTCTTAATAACACGGTAGAGCAGCAAATTAAAGACATATCATCCATACGTACATACATAATCCCCCCTCCATTCTGTACCTTGTGGCCCAGCAAACACCATATACATTGGCTAGCTATAGCCCAGATGTAGGTGTTGGTCACTGGGGATGCTTTAAGTTGGTTTTATACTAAGTGGTAGCTTCCCATTGCTTGCTGCCCACCATAACAATACCCCTTCCCCCTTCCCCTGACTGCACACTAATCCAGGCCCATATGCTGCATAGCAGAGGAAAAAAAGGGAGTTTAAGCACCCTAGATGGTTAGTATGGGAGAATCTCCCACAGGATTGTTTTCCTAAAAAGCAACTCTAATAGAAGATAGGAGCAGTTGGTTTACTTCGGGAGCTAGGGATGACAAGGCATTACTTTGAACATCCCCCACATCAGTTAACCCTGTAATCCGTAATTTAAAGCAAATGGCTTAAACAATAATTCACTGACCTATGCAGCCAGTATAGTGTTATGCTTGTGCAACTGTGTTAGTTTGGTTTTGGCCATTCGCACTCTCTATTCCAGAGGAATTACCACCCTGTAGGGGTACGACGGCAAGGAACTCACGGAGAGGGTTCCACCCCTAGAGGTGCCATGGGATGATTCCTGTGCTAAAGGTACCTTAGGAATCCCCAAAAGAAATGTAGTATCATCCCCAAAAAGGAGACAACACAAAGCATAGGAGCAAGCAGTAACTGTGACATAGGAGCATAACTGTAACGTAGTAGTGGAGAAGCATAGGCAGTTTGATAATGCAATGAGGTGCTCAGTTGGATAATGCAATGAATACCCAGGCTTGCATAGTATGATACTGATGGTTTGCATTAAGATTAGGGGATCCCCTAAGGAGAGAGGGAATGGCAGGACATCCTCCACCTCCATCCAACAGCGGAACCTACCTAAAGAAACTAGGCGAAACAACTATGCTAACTAAGTGTTATGACCTGAGGTAATGGAGGAGAGGAAAAAAAAACCTTTGAGGAGGAAATCTCTGGGGATCCAAGGCCTAGGTCACCTTCTTTCCAGGCTTGGGATAGTTTATTTAGTGACTGCTCTGCAGCTGCAATTTGGAAAACCCAATTAAAGGGAGATGGAAAATATTCTAATTTGGGGAATGCTCTCACTCAAACCTTCTAGCAGGAACACCATGGAAGGTTGCGAGAAAACTCTGCAACAATACTTGTATCCAAGGTGCAGAGGAGAGCAACAACTGCTGAGGCACTCACCTGGCCTACCCACCCTAAATCAAACCAGGTGAACCAGAGGCAGTCGTAGGAAGAATGCGGTGAAAGTACCTTGCTAGGGAAACCACTAAAGTCAATGGCTAACCGTTATAGTGGAACACTAGAGCCAAAGGAAATCATCGTAACCACCCTTCACCGCTAGTCTTAAGTTCTACTCCAGGAGCTGCTGTCATGTAGCAGGCAGACAAAGCCAAGCCCAGGGCGAGGACATTCCCAGCTATGGGCCAGGTGAGAAGGATCCCGCACCATGCTGGACACGTTCAAGATGCGGACTAATGCAGAGCGAGACCATCGGCTGCAGGAACCCTGCGCAAGAATAGAATGGCTGGTATGCCCCAGAAATTGATTGAGAGCTGAAAGCTGGTGAGCTGAATGAGCACGGGTGTGCTGAGATTGTAATGAACATTGAGTGCTGAGACCTTGCAAAGTCGAATGCAGATTGAGTGCAGCAGAATCCCAGGCTGAAGCCGAGGGGATGGCAGTAGGCATGAAGCAATGGTTTGTGTAAGTAAGGAGCAACAGTTACATAAGCAAGTGTGGACCTGATAAGTCAGTAAGCAGTAGTAGTGATAGGTGGACCTGTATAACATACTGTAAAGCAATTAAACAGCACTGAATTGGGGGCAAGCCAGCCAGACATGAATAACCAAATCAAGGTGACAAACATTCTGAGGATTTTCGGCGCGGCAAGGCAAGATTTAAAAACAAAGCTATATTAACAGCTTCAGCAGGAGCTTAGTTGACTGACCTCAGAGTTGTAACTGCAATAAAACATGGAGACAAATGCTTTGAAAGCAGGTGTAGCCAGGCAGTGCAATGAAGCTCAAGTAGAATGAGAACAAAATGAGCAGCACAGCTAGGGTCAGAGTAAACTGTGTCAGGTGAAAGGAATTAAGTACCCAACATGGAGCAGCTATGGTTGAGCTGAAACACACAGATAATAATAGCAGTTGCATTGCACTAGTTTGAGTGTGGTGAGCATAGTGTAAACACAAGCACTGGGTACAATAGTAAGTAAAGTAAACAGCAGAGGCTACAATTGTAGGTAACTGAGAGCAGTATCATGAGCTCTGATTAGGTTTGCAGTTACAGTGCAAGTAATTTGAGAGTTGTAACTGAAAGCAAGAAGTATGAGCTCAGAAGTAGCAGTATGCTAGGAGCTGAAAAGAGCCCCCCCAAAAAAAAGAAAGGAAAGCTCACACAGCCGAAGGCAAAATACAAACCAGAAGGAGGAAATAAACACAGAAGCCCAGAAGAGATGAGCAGCGGGGGGAGGGGGGCTGCCAGGGAGGCCCAACCAGCTCAGTGAACAAACCAACAGAGCCTTAGGCTGTAAAGAAAAAATGCTTCACAGTGAGGCTGCAAGGAACTGCTTATATAGTCAGGAAGTGGGAGTGGCTGGCTGCTTGGCCACCGAACTCCAGCATAGCCTTAAATTTGGCATAACACTTAAACTGGCCAGCAACAATGGCCACAGAAGTACAATAAACAGAGCTGTAGTCCCCCATGCTGGAACCCAGGTTAAAACTTAGTGTGTTCACAGAGGTGATGCAGCTGTTAGGCTGCTACAGCTCAAAATAACACTGCCCATTTCAGGGAGGCCTTACTGGGGGGGGGAGAAATCAGCTATATTTACAGTGTAGCCCTCATTCCCCAAATACCATCCCCTTCTGTAGCTATCGCTTCCCCATATATGAAAGTAATCCTTGGAGATAATTACCTCTATCCACGGTGAGTCATTTGTCAGCAAAAGCTGACTATCTGGTTGTTGCTTGAGGAATGGGCCTGAAATGTTCTTGCACCATGCAATCTACCGTCGGATTTGGCCCAGAGTCCCCGAGGGCCACTTCGACCCAGGATGATGGAGGAGCCAGAGTTGGGGTCTTGCTTTCCGCAGGTCCCACCTCTATACTCGGAAGAGTAGGGTCAGTAGAGCCCTCATCTGGTAAGTCCTTGAGGGCACGGTAGTGGTTAGAGCCGGGAGGATAATCCAGTATTTTGGAGGACTCGCCAGAGTCCTGGCTGCAGCTCCAAGACCGTAGCCTGGGGGATATGTCTAGGTATAGCCCCTTGGGAGGTCTTTTCCCCCGATTTTGGCATTGTGATTTAGGAGTAAGGACCCATGTCCCATCCAGCTCCAGCTGCTGATGAGGGGCCGGTGGTGTAGCAGAGGTTGAGACTGGTGCATAGGCCTCATGCAGTGTGCAGTCCATGCGGTTAGGCCGGTTAGTAGAATGGGACCATTTGGAAGGTTTGTCCAGTTTGCCTCATTTGAGATTCGGGGTGTAGGAAGATATAAATCACTCTTCAGCTTCAGGGGAGTCCAATAACTTAGGGGCTCCATTACTGATGATCCACAGCATGGCCGGGTATCTGAGTGAGTATTCCAGGCTCAGCTCCACACAGGCTTTGCGAGCAAGTGTGAAGGCCCATCTGTGGCCTGAGAATTCTTGGGATAAATTCATGTAGATGGAAATATTTTCCCCCTTCCACGTCAGGGAGTCTCTGTTCCTAGTCCCCATCAAGATTGCTTCATATTGCTTCATGGTCCCTGAATCGGAGAAAGCGTGCTAGGATTGAGTGAGGCCTGCTCCCTGTCGCTGGTCATGGGGCCAGGGATCAATGAGCGTGGTCTATTTCAAGCTGCCCATCCCCCTGCCAGCCCAAGATTTTAGAGAGTTCCTGCTGCAAAAATTGAATACAGTCACGTCCTTTGCAGCCCTCCAGGAACCCCACCAGCCAGAGATTGCTCCGTTGGCTACAGTTCTCCAGATCCTCCACACAATTCCGTAGGAGATGGAGGATTTTGTCTTGGTCACGGAGCTTCTCATCCATGTGGTGGATCAGATCTTCATGATCTGCCTGCTGTTGCTCTGTAACACTGGTTCTTTGTGAGAGATCCAAAATGTCAGAGGCATTGTTCTGGGCTCCTATTTCTAATTTGTTAATTTTTGCCAGCAGCTCCGATAACATGCCACCAATTTCCTGCAAGTTGGTGTCTCCCTTTTGGACAGCCACTACAAGCCATACCAACAGCACAGCAGCTCCACCTACTGAACAAAACAATAAATAAGCACTATTTTTTTATGTGGCAGAACGCCAGGTTCAGCTGGTGGCAGCAAGGGCAGTAATATTTCAGCTGTGTCACCAGCTCAACCAGAACCCAACACCCCATCTCCACTCCCCCAGAAGCCCACTGATCTGGGGGATAGAGAGTGGTGGGCAGTGGGAGTGGGAGGAGAGACAGGAGTAGCCAGAAGGTGGTTGTCCAGCATAGCACCATCCAGGTGGCCAACTGATTTGTACCCCTGGAGGAGGCTTAAGCACCTGACTCCACTTGTGGGGACTCCAAGTCAGTCAATAAGAAAGGTAAGGATAAAGAGATGGCACCCAAGGTGAGCAAGTCTACTAAGAGAGTCTTAGTGGTTAGGGATTCCATGACTGTGGGGTAGACAGGGTGGTGGATAGGGGTTAAACAGGAAGGGGATGGTCTGGTGCCTTCCTGGTGCATCAGCAATCTGGGATTTAGAAAGCATAGAATGATGTAAGAGAGGGAGCGGGGGCACTAGGGGTGCTGGTACACCTAAGTATCAATGATCTGGCAAACATGTCAGGGCAGATGTGAAGCAGAACTTCCATAGATTGGGGGATAGATTAGCAGCAAACACAGCCTCCGTAACCTTTTCTGAAGTCCTCCCTGTGTGGGTAGGGAGGGGAAGCAGGATAGGATAAGGAGTGAGGTAATCCAGGGGTTTAATGGGTGGCTATGGGGAAGGTGTCAGGAGAAGGGGTGCCACTTTTGTGAGGAGTAGGAGGCTTCTGGAACAGGAGACTCTTCAAGGTTGATAGACTTCACCTGACAGGAGAGGGGACCTGTGCACTGGGGCAGAAATTTGACATCTGTATCAGATGTTTGAAATGACTGTGGGGGAAACTGGCATGGGGTCATTACCGCGTGCGGCAGAATGTCGTGAGGAAGAATCGCGTTGCCGATTTACTGAAATCTTTTTCTGTGGGAGGCTCCACTCCCACACCCCCAGACCCCCACTAAGGATTCTAATTCCAGGGGTCCAACACGGAGAGCTACAGGCATCTGACCCGCCATAATGCCGTATGCTATTAAGCGTATGACATTATGACCCGGTACAGGGGAGACTGGGTCTAGGGGAACCATGTTGGCAGGTGAAAGGATGGGAATCCTTCCTAGTACTCCCCCACAGCTTGGAGTTTGTAGCAGTACAGCAGGTACAAGGAGAGCTGTGGCCGAACTGAACCAGGTGAGAGGACATTAGAGATGGGGAATGTAAAGTGTGCAATCACCAGGAAAAACAGGAGGGGAAAAAGGGCAAGGAAAGCATAAGGGTAGCAGCAAAGTTCGATTGGGGGCCATCTGGAAGGGGGTATGCCTTAATGTCAGGAGCCTAGGAACAAAATCAACAAGCTCCACACGCTGATGGTGGACACTGAGGTGGACCTTATGGCCATCACAGAACATGGGCTTTGGAAAATAATGACCTATGGTGGTTTCAAGCACAGTTAGGAGAGAATGAAAGTTATAGTGCTTGTCTACATTGGCAGAAGCTAGGAGGAGAGTGAGGGGAGGCTAAGGAGGGCTAGGACCCTGGAGGCACCATAGGTCACAGAGCTAAACAGAGAACTCTGGCAGACTGGATGGACCATGGGCCTTTTTTTGCCATCATTGCCTATTTTTCTATGAATTGCTTGACCAGATCATTAGTCTGGGAGTGTTATGGTGAGGCCGTTAGCTGCCTTATCCCAAACTTCTTCCAGAGGCTAACCAAGATCAGATATGGAGTTGGTGTCTAGTTCAACGGAATCTCCTGGGGAAAACCCACCTAGACAAATATACCCAGCGGTTCATCAGCCACCTTCTCAGCCTTGATGGAGGATGGGGGCACTGCCTCTGGGTACCTTGTGGCATAATCTACATCTACGAGGTGTCAGCATGGCTCAGTTGGTAGCACATCCACCTCTAGACCAGAAGGATGTGGGTTCTCGTCCCACACTGGGATTGGACTTGCACTTAAAAATTGCTGGCATCCGAGTGCAGTATTGGGGTGCTGTACTGCTGGGGTGTGCCATCCTTCGGATGAGACGTTAAACTGAGGTCCCTTCTGCCCATCCTGGTGTTGTCCTGATGGGTGTCCAGGTGGAAGTAAAAGAACCCAGGGCACTCTTCGCAAAGAGTAGGGAACATTCCCGGTGTCCTGGCCAACATTCCCCTTCCCATAAACCGGTTCATGCAATTATCCAGGCTGTGTGTGGGTGATGATATGCGATACGGCCACCACCACACATTCAGTCACTTCACTACCAGTCTAGCATTGCTTGTAAAGTGCTTTGGGATGTATGAAAAGTGCTATATAAATGTTGATTCTTCTTCTTCTTCTACCAAAATGTACCACTTGCCAGTGTGACTTACGGTGCTATGGGACCCCACAATATCTACTACAACTCACTGAAATGGCTCTTTGCAAACATATTGGTGAATCAATGCCACTTTAACCTTATCCCCAACCTTTCCCACCATTTGGTACTGCAAACAAGTTCAGCAGTAGTTTGCAGCAACTTTAAAAATACTGGTTCAGTAAATATTATTAGTTAGCCACCTTTTTGCATGGCTGCCTCCTAGGTGCCTTGAAAAGGGTATGTAATGGGCTAAGGTCAGAAGTTGCTTCCTATACTTCCTGGGAACCACTACTTGCCAGAGTACCTCTTGACACCATTCTGTGCTTCACCCAGCCTTCCATCCACCATACCTACCACCTAGTGCACACTTTCTCCCTTCTCAACCCCCATCCTTAGGCTGCCCTGTGCCATGGCCTTGCTAACACTATTTATTGTAGTCATCTCTCTAAGGGTTGCTGAGAGAGCACCTACCAACATGATACTAACCCCTCTTCACAGTAATAATCTCACCTTAACAGATTATATCTTCACCGAGCTGAAAAGGCCCCTCCTTGGCATGCTATGCACCCTCCGGACCTTCCCCTCTCCCCCGGCAGGGTCCCTAACGTAGGTAAATTTGGCATGGACCCCAGTTTACCACAACATCATTTTGTTAACTTTTACAGCTTCCTTGATGGCTGCTACTCCCTTGCAGGCAGTCCCATGAGGCAATTTATCTCTAGCACTCTTCTGCTCAACTCTAAAAAAATCACTTCACGCCACTAGGAGGCACCAGCAACTTCTCTTGCTCCTCCTACTCCTCTCCAGTTCTGTTCACCCCAACCTTGGTCCCCCCACCATAAATGCTAATACTCTTACACACCCCTCAAAGGACACACACATGATCAAAATCACCCATGTGAACATCCAGAGCCTACTAGACAAAAAATCCTGCTTTTTTTCCTGGCCAACCAGTAACAAATTTGATGTCATAGCCCTTACTCAAACCTGGCTCACTGACAAAATTCCTAGCTGTGAAATTTCCTTTGAAGGCTAATCTGTAATTAGAAGGGACAGAATTGGCAAACAGGGGAGGGGTGGACTGCCTATTCTATATTTTGGAACACCTCACATTCTCTGGACCTGACTCCCAGCTTGACACCCCTACCCTTGAGTCACTCTCCAGTAACCTCATCCTAGGGTAGTCTAAAATTATCACTCTAGCTGTGGCATACCTACTCCCATGCAACCCTAACATAGAACTGAAAGCACTCCTTGACCTAACCCCCCCCACTGTCATGAGTGGATATTACTTGGTGACTTCAACATGAATTGGCAGTCCAGTCAATCCAGTGTTGCCAAAGATGCCCTGGCTGGGCTCGGAATGCATCAGGTCATCAGGGATACCACCTGTGTGAACTAAAAAACTGGCTATGAATCCACTCTTGATTGGATCATAGTCACTATCCCTGCCTGAGTGGTTGATACTGGGGTTCTTCCTGACTCCGTTAGTGACCAGTGTGCCATTTTTTGTAATTGGTTGGCCAAAGGCCAAAAGAAGGCACCCAGGTTCATCCTATACAGACAACTTAAAAAATTTTGCCTCAATGACTTCTCTAAAGCCATCTTGGCTGCAGACTGGTCCTTCACCAACCACATCCTAAACATACGAACATACGAAATTGCCAGCAGAAAAAGACCTACAGGTCTGTCAAGTCTGCCCGATTGTGCAACTCTTAGTTTCATATTACTACTGCTGCCCCAGCTCCACCCAAATCCCTCCCTTCCTCCACTTTCCTGATCTTTCCCCACTTTGTGTTCTTGTCTGTACTAATCCTGCCCTTGACTCTATCCCAACTCCACTTAAAGCTATCCACTGTCCTCAGTTCGATTAACTCCTCCAGTAGTGCATTCCATTACGCCACCACTCTCTCTGTAAAGTAGTGCCTCCTCATCTCCCTCCTGAACCTTCCCCCTTCCAACTTCAGACTGAGCCTCCAGTGATGCTTCCCCCCTTTAAAATGTAACAATCCTCCATCTCTGACTTTGTTTATGCCTTTCAAGTACTTAAAGATCTCTATCATGTCCCCTCTTTCCTGTCTCTCTTCCAGCAAATATATGTTGAGTTCCCTCAATCTTTCCTCATACGGCAACTCCCCCAGTCCCATGATCATTTTCGTAGCCCTGCGCTGCACCCCATCCAGTAATCTCACATCCTTTTTGAGGTATGGGCACCAGTACTGCACACAGTACTCCAAGTGTGGCATCACCAGTGATCTATACAAGGGCAGGATGATCTCCTTTCTAGAGGTGATCCCTCTAGAAGTGCACCCCAGCATCCTAGTTGCCCTTGCTGCCACCCTCCTACACTGTGCTGATACCTTCATGTCCCCTGTGACTATTACCCTGAGGTCCCTTTCCTCCTCTGAAGCTGTTACCTGCACTCCCCCCCCCCCCAGCCAGTAGCTGGTCCTGGAATTTCTTGCTCCGAGGTGCATGACCTTGCACTTCTTAGCATTAAACCCCCACTGCCACTCCCTAGACCAGTGTTCAAGTTTAGCTAGATCCTCCCTGAGTGTCTGCTTCTCTTCCTCATTGTCCACTTTTGCACAAATCTTAGTATCATCTATGAACAGGCTGATCTTACTCTTGACCCCCTCTGCAATGTCTCCAATGAAGATATTGAACAAAAAAGGGTCCAGCACTGAACCTTGCAGCACCCAACTTGTTACTGGCCTTGGCTTGGATGTCTCTCCTCTCACAACTACCCTCTGTTGCCTACCCTGCAATCAGCTCTCAACCCACCCCACCAGTTTCTCCCCCAACCCCATGTCCCTCAGCTTGCTCATTAACCTCCTGTGGGGCACCGAGTCAAAAGCCTTGCTGAAGTCCAGGTACAGGACATCCACAGCATGGCCTTCATCAATCCCCCTTATGACCCAGTCGAAGAAGTCAATCAGGTTCGTTTGGTACTATCTTCCTGAGACAAACTCATGCTGTCTCTCATCCTGTAGACCATTACTATTGAGAAAGGCTATCAACCTCTCCTTTAGAATGGTCTCCATCAACTTCTCCACTATGGAAGTCAAGCTGTCTGGTCTGTAGTTGTCCGATTGGTCGTTGGGCCACTCTTGTGAAGGGGCACCATGTGAGCCATCCTCCAGTCTCTGGGTACCTTCCTCATCTCCAAGGAGGTGTTGAAGAGGTCCGTCAGAGGGCCTGCCAACACCTCTTCCAGTTCCTTCAGGACCCTTGGGTGTACACCATCTGGTCCTGGTGCCTTGTCCATCCGCAAGGCTTTAGGGCCCTTCAGAACTCTATCCTCTTGAATGACTCCATCTGTTATCTCTGCCCCCGCTTCACCCTTGGATTAGTTATTCTACTTGCTGTGGAGAGAGTTAGTGTGGAGAGGATTTTTGTAAATTTTACTATTTTTTTTAAAATTTAGCTTAAAGGTTTCTGTGGCTGTTTTTTTTTTTTATTTAGCTTAAAGGTTTCTGTGGCTATGTTTTTTGAATTAAGCTTAAAGATTTATGTGGCTGTGTCTTTTGAATTTAGCTTAAAGGTTTCTGTGGCTGTGTTTTTTGAATTAAGCTCAATGGGGGGCACAACAGCCCCACTTAACCTGGGGTGAGGGGCCTAAAGAGGACCTGGGGCAAAAGTCTAATTTCTGGACTATATGTGTTTGTGAGACTTAGAAACGCTATTGGAGGGTTTGAAACTGTGTTCATAAACAACTACAATCAGTAGAGAGAGACTGTATTTCACTGCCCTGTATTGGAAGTGTGAACCATGGGTAGGATTGTTCAAGTTCAAGTTTATTGCAGGAAAACCCCATTGTGCAAGCTCATTCACAAGGAGGTCCTGTGACATAAACACTTAAAGTACAAACACAGACAGGTAATAACAGTATATACATGAAATGCACCTTACATGATACAGGCTATATATATTTCTATATAACGCACCAATCACACACACACACACACACACACACACACACACACACAAAACAAAAAAAAACTAAACAAGGTAGACAGTTATGTGCGGAGTAGTACAATGTAATGGCTGTGGGGCAGCAGTCTTCCGGGAGTCTTTCTGGAGGCTGAGATGCTGCCCTGTTTGCAGACAACTATCTGCCCTGAGGGAGGAAGTTGCCCATCTTCAGGCCACACTGGACAGTGGCAAGGGAACCTCCCCCATCCAGGGAGCTCCACAGCCACCACCACTACCTCAGAGGTTGCAAGAAAGCACAGCAGTTGGACCACAGTGGGCTCAGGAGGATAAGGGTGGTGGAACAGAGGCACACCCAGTCAGTTGTTACACTCCACAATCCATACACCATTCTGGGGAGAATAGTTCCCTGGATGCACCCTCAGAGGAGACTAAGGAGGTGCAGACAACTGTCACAAGGAGGCCCTCAGGAAGGAGGCAGAGGGCACCACAGGGAAAGAAAGCAGCTCCTGGTGGGAGACTCAATTATTAGGGGGATAGAACTGGGGGGAGCAAGGAAAACTGAAGTAAGGTGCCTGCCTGGTGCCATGGCTTGGAGGGACAGGAAGCGCATCCTTAGGATCAGGAGAACAGTTGCATGGGAGTCTGAGCTGGACATCATTGTCCACCTAGGGACAAATGACTTGGCTCATCATGAGATTAGAGCAGTGCAAAAAGACTTTGTAGAGTTGGGGAGGGGCTTAAGACAAGTAGCACACACAGTATCCTTCTCAGAGGTGCTGCCTATCAGTGGCATGAGTGAGGCGAGGGTACTTTGCACCATGCAGTTTAACAAATGTTTGAAAAAATGGTGTGGAGCACAGGGGTTTGGCTTCATTGGGGACTGGGGTTCCACCTGGAGGGACATCAGCCTATACTGGCAGGATGGTCTGCATCTGTCCAGGAAGGGAACAAGTCTTTTGGGCAATCGGTTTAAATGCTTCATTGGCAAGCCTGTAAACTAGTCAAGGGGGAGGCACTGATAAGCAGAAGGAAAATCCCAGCCTCCCCCTACAAAACAGGGTACTAAATGAGAAAAAGACCAAGGTAGAAAGGTCAGTGGGGGTTGCCGCTATAGAAGGTAAAGCCATCAAAAAATGGAGAGCAATGAGTACCAATGCCCGTAGTCTGGGTAACAAGCTTCCTGAATTGGTGGCCTTGATGGAGGAGGAAGATCTGGATATTGTGGCAGTCACAGAAACAAGGTACACACAGAACCATGACTGGGACATAAACATACCAGGATACACTATCTACAGGAGGGACAGGGAGGGTAAAAGAGGAGGAGGAGTAGCTCTCTACATAAGAGAAGAAATCAAAGCAACAGAACAAAAGGGTAAACAGGGAGGAGAAGAAGCACTGTGGGTCAATTTGGAGGCAGGCAATGGCACCACAATCCGCACAGGGGTTGTATACAGACTCCCCTCTCAGGGGGAGGAAATGGAAAAGGAAATGATAGAAAGTATACTTAGAATGGCAGATAAAGGAGATATTGCTGATGGGTGATCTGAATATGCGGATGTTAACTGGAGTGCAGTTGCAGCAGCCACTTCTAAGAGTGGGTTATTCTAGATGCCCTACAGGGGCATGCCTTAGACAACTAGTATTGGAGCCCACTCAAGAGGGAGCAATCTTAGACCTGGTTCTCTCAAATGGAGATGAAGAGAGGATCACAGATGTAGAAGTGGATAGCCATCTGAGAACTAGCGACCATCGAACAGTATGGTTCAATAAACACAGCAATAGAGTCAAGCCATACAAGACAAAGGTACTGGATTTTAGGAGGGCTGACTTTGCCAAAATGGGTGAGTGCCTAAGGAATGCACTAGCAAATGGGCAGGAAGGAGGGGTGGAAGAACAATGGGGAATAATAAAACTGCCATCACAGAGGTAACAAGCCTTTGTGTAAAGCAAATAAACAAACGAAATGAAGTAAGAAACCACTGTGGTTCTCAAGGAAGTGGCAGTGAAGGTTCAAAGAAAAAGAAAGCATTCAGGAAGTACAAGGAATCACAGAAGGAACAGGACAGAGAACTGTATCAGTTAAAGCAAAGTAGCTGGAAAGGCGGTCCAGAACAGCAAAGGCTCAAACCGAGGAAAAAGATAGCCAACTCAGTTAAGAAGGGGATAAAACCTTTATAGGTACATCAGGGGCGAAGGAAGACCAAGGGAGGGATAGTGAGGCTTAATAAAAGGGAGGAGGGTGGGCAGAGGTGACTGTGAAAAGCAGAGATACTAAACAAATATTTTTGCTCAGTATTTACAAAGGAAGGGGAGGTACCTAAAACAAACAGTAGAAACACTCTGGATACAAAGCTGATACCAGCCATTTACAGAAGAAAGAGTTCTGAAAGAGCTCTTAAAACTGAAGGTGGACAAAGCAATGGGGCCTGATGGGATTCATCCCAAATCTAAAGAACTAAGGATAGAACTAGTGACACCACTGACTACCCTCTTTAACAAATCATGAGAGGATGGGGTGGTCACCTGAGGACTGGAGGAGGGCAGATGTGATTCCCTTCACAAAGTGGAGCAAGGCAGAAGCAGAAACTAGATCTGTTAGTTTAACCTCAGTGGTAGGGAAAATGATGGAATCACTTCTGAAGGAAAAAATTGTTCGTATCTAGAGGCCAGAGGCACAGGACCCAAAGCAGCATGGATTCACAGCGGGAAGGTCATGCCAGACAAATCTGATAGATTTCTTTGACTGGGTGACCAAAGTAGTTGATCAGGGAGGGCTGTGGACATGGCCTACAGAGACTTTAGCAAGGCATTTGACACAGTCCCACACAAAAGATTAATATACAAGTTAGCCAGCCTGGAGTGGGTCCCAAGATGACAGCCTGGGTAAAAATTGGCTGGAGAATAGGACACAGAGGTAATACTAAATGGAGTCCACTCTGAAAAAAGGGGGTTAGCAGTGGGGTACCACAGGGTTCAAGTATTAGGACGCGTCCTCTTCAATGTCTTTATAAAGTGACATTGCAGAGGGACTGGAAGGAAAAGTATGTCTCTTGCAGATGATACAAAGATCTGCAACAGAGTTGATGCACAAGGTGGGATGGAAAGGATGAGAAGGGACTTGGCAAGGTTAGAGGAATGGTCAAATGTATGGCAGCTAGATTCAGTGCTAAGAGAGTGCAAGGTAATGCACCTGGGAAACAAAAACCAGGGAAGAGTACACAATGGGGGTGAGATACTAACAACAACAAAATGGAAGGGACCTAGGGGTAGTCATATCAGATGACCTAAGGTGGGCAAGCAATGTGAGAGGGCAGCAAGGAGGGCTGGGGGATACTGGGATGCATGGGAGAGGCATCATTAGTAGAAAACAAAAATTGTATCCCTCTGTGCAGACAGCTGGTGAGACCACATCTGGAGTACTGAGTGCAGTTCTGGAGCCCCAATCTCCGTAAGAGACATAGAACAGGATGGAAGCTGTCAGAGGAGGCAACTAAAATGGTGCAAGTCTGCACCGGGAAGACATATAAAGAGAGAGACTAAGGAGCTTAATATATAGCCTCAAGGAAAGGAGGAGAGGGGGACATGATAGAAACTTTCAAGTACCTCAAGGAATCAACAAAGTCAAAGAGGTAGCATCTTTCAAAAAAGAGGTGTGCAAGAACAAGGGGGCACAATTTGAAGATAGAAGGGGGGCAGCTCAGAGGTAATTTAAGGAAGTATTTTTTCACAGAGAGGGTTGTGGATGTATGGAACAGCCTTCCAGAGGAGGTTGTGGAGTCAAAAACAGTGGTGGAATTCAAGCATGCATGGGACAGTCATAAGGCAATTCTAGGGGGTGGGGGTAGGAAGAAGTAGGCTGCTGGTTAACTAGGATCTGCAGCTTATCCATCAGGTAGGGAAATGGGCAGACTGGGTGGGCCAAGCAGTCCTTATCTGCCGTCAAATTCTATGTTTCTATGTTTCAGGCTGGATATACATACAAGGGTACCACATAGGGTGACCGCAGGTGGTAAACATTGATATGAGACAGGGAAGCGACTTACAGGTTGCATACTGATAAATGAAACATGATGTCTGGTGTGTGCAATACATATACAGTATTTTGGCAGCTAGAACAAACAACAGTCTACAACTGATATGGGGGGGGGAGTGATTTGATAGAGTAGCAGTGGCGCGTAAGCAAAGATAAAGCCAGGAGTAGAAGGGAAGGAAAGCAGTTAATATGACAAATCAATTATACTTACCAGTGGATAAATATGGCACACATGGAAGGAAGAGACTTAATGACAGTTACCAGGTGTCTTTTATTTTGGCTGAACTTAGCGATTTGTGAAGTTTATTGAAACTGTGCTAATTAGTTTCAGATACGGTTTTAATTGGTTCCAAATGGAGGAAGGGCATATGCAATAACACGTTTACCAAGGAAGTCCAGTCCTTGGTATGTCAAGCATAATAAAGTCAGATTTTCTTATTGAGTATGCACTATGTGAGATACTAATAAGGGAAGAGAATAGCTTGGCAATATCTGCAGGAGCAGTTTAAGAGTCCATAGCCCAGCATGGAGCAGGCATCTAGTAGTAAGGGATGTCCAACCAACAGCTGCATATAAGTCACAGTGGTGCAAGCAGTAAGGGAGTTGGTAATGAACCGTAATACACGGTGATAAAGGATGTCAGTTTACTTAGATTTGCAAGAGTGGTGGAGGATGGATTAGCATAGCCATAGTCGAGTAGGGGAGAAAAGTGGCCTGTACAGGCTTGTTTCGAGTTCAAGGGGAAAAGGACCTATTTCTGTGAGAAGAACCCTAACCTTGCTTTTAACCTTCTAGAGACATCTTCAATGTGGTCACTGAAAGATAATTTATTGTCGATCCAGATACCTAGATATTTAAATTTGGTTACAACTTCAGAGCTCGTTTAGCATGGTGACAATGAAGTCTTGGGCAAGGGTATTGGGAGGCCTGAGACAGCACTGCGGGAGAATATCATTGCTTTAGTCTTCTTAGCATTGAGCAGAAGCTTTGCCTTTATTAGATTATGCTCAAGCTATCTGATCCGTTGAAACACTCTTGACTTCAGATAATGATGAGCCAGAAGTATACAACACAGTATCATCTGCAAAAAGTGCAGATTGGGCGTAGATATATTAGCATCTAAGTCATTAATGTACAGAGAAACAAGATAGCGCCTAAGATGGATCCTTGGGGACTCCTCTTGCAACTGGCAAGGCAGCAGAAAAAAGCCTTCCACTTTACTTTTGGAATCTTCCAGTTAGGTAGCTAGAGAACCACTGGGTGGTATGGTATGTGGCACCTAACCTTGTAAGAGCAATTGACTAATAGTTTGTGATCAACAGTATCAAAAGCTTTGCTGAGGTCCAAAAGACTGCACCAGTTACCTTCTTAGCATCTATAGCAGAGATCCAATCATTGGTTACTTTGCTAGTGCAGTGATTGTGCTCTCAATTAGCCTGGAAGCCAGATTGAGCTGGGTTAATAGAGAGAGGCGGTTTCCAAGTGAGTTTTAACTGAATATGGATCAGTTTTTCGAGAACTTTAGAAAGGATAGGCAATATGGAGATAGGCCTATAGTTGTTTATCGCATGGGTCACCAGATTTAAATAGAGGGAGGATATGTGCTGATTTCAGCAGAGCGGCACAGTGCTAGATGCTAATGGAAGATTGAGATGTGGAGGGTGGGGCAGTGAGATGGGCATAGCCTGACCTTAGGAAAAAGGGTTCCAAGCCATCGTACCCTGCTTTTTGGTGTCTAAGTTAAGAGAATCATCTACTTCTTTCAACTTATCTCACGCAGTTGGAAGGGGCTGGGTGCAGGACTGGATGTGGCAGAAGGGTGTGCTGGCTCACACGCAGCACCAGCGTAGGTGAGGTCAAAAGCTAATCCAGCTGTGGCAAAGTGGGAGTTAAGTTCCTCCAGGATTAGGGACTTGTTTTCCACAATCTTGCCACTTGCAACTATCTTTGTTAGGACAGAGGGGCCATGGGCCGTCCTTCTATAACTTTGATAGTCTTCCATATTTTATGAGGGTTACCTTTAGCTTGTTAGAGTAGAAATATAATAGTTAGCTTTAGCAGGCGAAGTTTTTCACACAGTTATTCTGGCTGTTCTAAGGCCTGCCAATCCGAAGATTCTTTGGAATGTCTAGCTTGGCCAGAGCTTATCTCGAGCTATAAGGGCTGCCTTGAGATCGAGGTGAACCAGGGATTGGAATTGTTCCAGTACCCTTACTTTTGATGAAAGGGCATGCTTATTTATTATTGTAGTGAGTTTGTCATTAAGGATGCAAACTGCCTTGTTGATGTCTTTGGCTGGTAAAGATCTCACCAACTGATCATGCTCAGGTCAGATAGGAAGTTTACTGCACTGAATTTGGGAAAGGATCTTTTTGTTATAAAGATGGGTTGCTGGCAGGCCTTAATTTGAGATCTTATGCAAGCAACAATTCCATGATCGCTCATGTCGTTGTGAAACACTGCCAAATGAGATATTTTGTGTGGATGGGTGGTTAGTACCACATCTAGAATGGAACTGTTGGCAGTATTTAGAGTGTTGTTCCTAGTAGGTTCACTAATTGCCCAAGACCTAGCTAGTCACAAAGGGATTTGAGGCCGTGTGATTTAGGTGACAACCAGTCCATATTTAGATCTCCTAGAAATATTGTTTCAGGTTTTGCATCTCTGAACATGGTTCAAGATTAAGGACTTCATCACCACCAGACGGGGGTCTATAGCCACCTAGGATAGTGATACATTCGAGGAGAGAGATGAAGGCTCAATGAATAACTCGAATTCCTAGGCTAGAAATTTGCAACTAATATTGGTGACCAAGTACTTAGATTTGGCATAGATAACCACACCCCCGCCTCTAGACTCTCTATCTGCTCTAAATAAATTGTAGCCCTGCAGTGATATTTGTTGATCAGTGTTCATCTTTTTTAACCACAACTCAGTAATTATGATAAGGTCTGGGTTAATGTGTGCAGCCCAGGCTTGCAGCTGTACAAGTTTTTTTAGGCAGGCTTAAAATGTTGACCATCATCATTTTGAGACTTGTGGCCTCAGCAAAATCGATAGGCGAGGTAAGTTGTAGGGGGCCAGGGTTGCTCCACATTTCCTGAGCAGAAGAAGCAGAAGTATAACTTTTTAAGGAGCTTATAAGAATGGAGACTGCTTTTTTATTTCTTCACGGCAACCCATATTACTGCGCAGAGGTGGCACCACTGTAATGACAGTTGATTGTGATCAATGTAGAGTGCTTGGGTGAACATAGTGAGGACAGCAGCAAGGGGTGTGAGGCTAACCGGGGAATAGGCTAAAAGGGAGAGGAGAATGACATAGTGTCTGCATGGTAGACTGTTATAACATTAGGTATTGATAAGGTACATTGGAGAACTGAATTGCATTGAGGTACTTGATTGCACTGTATTGCTGAAAACTCTGCACCTTAGAGCAATAAAAACACAATAAGGAGAGCCATGGTCCCAGATTGAGTGGTCTCATGATTTGTATTAGTGCAATATTTTCTAGGCAAGAAATTTGCCCACCTAGGTACTCACTTAAAACCTAGATGAGAAAAATACAGCAGAAGGGAGACAAGGAGAGCAGGAGCAGCTTAGTTAGTGGCCATCCACCTTCAGACTCAAGTCCCTTGTAGCAGAACCGGGAAAGAAGTAATGATAATGCAGGCCATATTGCTTACGAATGAATACAGTGATTTATGTAGAAGACCAAGAATCCCTCTAGTGGCAGGTCTATATAACCTGCTAATGGAAAACTAGCCACTTAATCGGGACAGAGAAAAAAAAAAAGGTAGTTAGACTTATCGGCACCAAGGCAGAGTGCTTGGATGGGGGGGGGGGCGCTGCAGGAAGAGCAGTCAGACAGAAGAGGTGTAAGCACTTTAGAACAGTAGTAGAAATTACAATCCAGCTAATACAGTTGAAAAACTCCTAATAACACAGTTGAAATGTGCTAAGTTCTATCGAAAATCTAACAAAGTGCCAGGTGTCTATAGGAAAACTCCTGCCAATCAGAGTGGGTTTGCTGGAAGCACCCATATTCTGATTGGCTGCGCTGTCCCGTACCTTCCAAGGAGCTGCAGGCGGGTGTCCTGGTCTTGGTCGGTGGCTGGCTGGGTGCCGGCCGACCGTGGGTGAGCTGGAGCAGCCCTCTTCAGGGACAAGCAGCTTCCAAGGAGCTGCAGGCGGTCCAGTCTTGGTCTTGTCCTGGTCTTGGTCGGTGGCTGGCTGGGTGCCGGCCGACCGTGGGTGAGCTGGAGCAGCCCTGTTCAGGGACAAGCAGCTTCCAAGGAGCTGCAGGCGGGTGTCCTGGTCTTGGTCGGTGGCTGGCTGGGTGCCGGCCGACCGAGGGTGAGCTGGAGCAGCCCTGTTCAGGGACAAGCAGCTTCCAAGGAGCTGCAGGCGGGTGTCCTGGTCTTGGTTGGTGGCTGGCTGGGTGCCGGCCGGCCGTGGTGACTGGAGCAGCCTATTCAGGGACAAGCAGCTTCAGGAGCTGCAGGGTGTCCTGGTCTTGGTGGGTGGCTGGCTGGGTGCGGCCGACCATGAGGTGAGCTGGAGCAGCCCTGTTCGGGACAAGCAGCTTCCAGGAGCTGCAGGCAGGTGTTCTGGTCTTGGTGGGTGGCTGGCTGGGTGCCCGGCCACCGTGGGTGAGCTGGAGCAGCCCTGTTCAGGGACAAGCAGCTTCCAAGGAGCTGCAGGCGGTGTCCTGGTCTTGGTCGGTGGCTGGCTGGGTGCCGGCCGACCGTGGAGTGAGCTGGAGTAGCCCTGTTCAGGGACAAGCAGCTTCCAAGGAGCTGCAGGCGGGTGTCCTGGTCTTGGTCGGTGGCTGGCTGGGTGCCGGCTGACCGTGGGTGAGCTGGAGCAGCCCTGTTCAGGGACAAGCAGCTTCCAAGGAGCTGCAGGCGGGTGTCCTGGTCTTGGTCGGTGGCTGGCTGGGTCCCGGCCGACTGTGGGTGAGCTGGAGCAGCCTGTTCAGGGACAACAGCTTCCAAGGAGCTGCAGGTGGGTGTCCTGGTCTTGGTCGGTGGCTGGCTGGGTGCCGGCTGACCATGGGTGTGCTGGAGAAGCCCTGTTCAGTGACAAGCAGCTTCCAAGGAGCTGCAGGCAGGTGTCCTGGTCTTGGTCGGTGGCTGGCTGGGTGCCGGCCGACCGTGGGTGAGCTGGAGCAGCCCTGTTCAGGGACAAGCAACTGACATGTGGAAGAGGAGGACACAGAAGGAAATTGCACAAGGGATAGTACTCACGAAGAGGAGGGAGTGTGAGGCATTGTGGGGTGCAATGATTGTGAGGCAGCAGTGTGGATGAACATATGTGGAGGCTGGGAGGGTGCCCAATATGCCACAGGCAAGGAGTCTCGAGGAAGAGGTTCAGTGGCTTGACAGGGAACTGGTGAGGTAGGGGGGAGGGGAGGGTAGCATTGGTAGAAGGGCTAACATCTGAGAGTATCGGGGGGTTCCACAGAGAAAAAACAGTGGGTCAAGGGAGGGGTCCATGGGAGAGGGCAAACTAGACAGGAAGCCAGCTGAAGAAGAGTGGACTCTAGTAGGGCCTAGCAAAAGAGCAGCAGCAGTAGTAGGCAGGAGGGAGGAGAAAACACATAGTAATGCACAGAGGGTAGGAAACATGTTTGCTGTCCTAGCGACAGGTGGAAGAGGAGGACACAGAAGGAAACTGCACAAGGGATAGTACTCACGCAGAGGAGGGAGTGTGAGGCATTACTAGTGGAGAGATTAAGCATGGCGTAGCAGGGAGAGGGATAATACTCAGAGGGTTGAGGAGGGAGAGGGAGGGTGGCAGTCAAACAGGAGGAGGCGGAGGGGTCTCAATGGAGAGGGACAGGGAGGAAAACAATGTGGCAAATGGTAAAAGCATCATCTTGAGTGACCCCGGGAATGTGAACCTGGGTTGGGGGGGTGGCGAAGGGCACAAGGAATGAGGAGGGGAGGTGTACTGGTGTTGGAGGACTCTATACTCAAGAGGATCAGATGGGGCAGCAAGGGGGAAAGGCACAGTCAGATATAGGTGGAGTCCATACTGGGATTAAAGGCAGACAAGTCAGGACAGGCAATCTTAAGGTGCGCAAGGAATAGTAGGAGGAAACCGTACATTGTGGAACCTGTTGGGACAAACGACCTAGCGGGAGGAATACTGGAGGTAGTAAGGGAGAGGTTTGAGGAAGTGGAAAGGTTGTGCAAGGAGACTAGGGAATCTGTAGCCTACTCAGAGGTGTTCCCAGTACCCTGCACAAGCACAGTGAGAAAGGAGAGGATTGGGAAGTTAAACGCATGGTTGGTAGAATGGTGTCGAACTAAGGGGTATGGCATTGTGGGCAGCTGGGGCAGTACCTGGGATAATAACAATCTGTTTGCAAGGGATAGCTGCACCTGAGTGGGGAGGGAAGGAGGTATTAAAGCAAAGACTTGGGAGGTATATTGTGACAAAGGTGGATTTAAACTAGTTGGGGAGTGGCAAGTGGACAGCAAGTAGGCAGGGATCTAACAGAGTGGAGTCACAGCCTATCCCCCAGGCTAGCAGGGAAGGATTGGAGTGGCCGGAAAAGGAGGGAGTAGAAGGGAGGAGATGGAGAGCAATGAAGGGAAGAGGGCAGGATGGAGGGTGGTCTTGCTGAACGTGAGAAGCTTAGGCAACAAATCAGCTGAGCTACAGGCACTCTTGGCAGTATGGAGGGTGGATACTGTAACTGTCATGGAAACGTGGGCAACTGAGCACCGGGACTGGGATCTAGCAATCCCAGGGTACAAATTATACAGGAAGGACTGTGGGGGAGGGTGGCAGTCTATGTGAGGGGTGGGATCAAATGCACAAGGGACGATGGAGAGGAAAGGAGAACAGAGACAATCTGGCTGCAGCACCTAGACTCAAGGAGTAGGAAAATGAGATTTACAGTGGTATACATGCCACTGTCCCAGTCTGAGGAGCTTGACAGGGAATTAGTGGGATAAATCAGAGAAGTATGTAGAAAAGGGAAGGTGGTCATCGTGGGGGATTTCAACTTGCCAGGGGCTGACTGGAGCATTCCGGTCATCTCCAGTGCTAGGGAGCATGTGCTCCTGAATGTAATCCAGGAGGGTCTCCTGATGCATTTGATCAGTGGACCTACTAGGCTAAAGAACACTTTAGATCTGGTATTGTTGAATGGGGAGGCTATAAGGGAAATAAGGGTGGAGGACTCACTAGCTGACAGCAATCACCAAACAGTGTGGTTTAATATCACAATGTGCAGGGAGCCAGAGAACTCAGTAACCCGGGTGGCAAACTTCAGGGGGGCAGACTTTGGGATGATGCGGGAAGTACTGAAAGAAAAACTGGATGGCATAAGGCAGGAGATGGACATGGAGCAGAAATGGGATATTATTAAACTGGGGATTACAGAGACAATGGAAGCCTGCACCAAGACACAGAGTAAGAGGAGTAGAGCAAGGAAACTATGCTGGTTGTACAGTGAGGTAGTGGAGGTGGTGAGGGCAAAATGAGAGGTGCACTAGAGGTATAGAAGGACGGAGAAGGAAGGGGACAGGTTGGAGTATGCAAGATGGTCCTGGGAAGTGATCAGAAAAATGAGAAAAGCCAAGGCCTAGATGGAGCTTAGATTAGCACGGGAATTAAGGGGAAGGGGGAGAGAAAGACTTTTTCAGCTACATCAGAGAAAAAAGGAAGTGCAAGGAGACAATAGTGAGGATAAAAAAGGGTGGTGAGTGGACGGAAAAGAGGAAGGAACAGGCGGAAGCCCAGAATGAATACTTTTGCTCAGTGTTCATGGAGAAAACAGGGGACTGCTACAACCATGGGCTGGGAGGGTGGGGATTGGGGGAGAGGAGATGACAGATGAAAGGATTGAAGGAGGGGAGAGAAGTACAGTTTTAGAGGGACTGAGGGCACTGAGGGTAGACAAGGCACTAGGACCAGATGGTATCCACCCCAGGGTGCCGAGGGAGATGGCGGAGGTGTTGGCGGAGCCGCTGACAGATCTGTACAGCATATCACTGGAGTCAGGATGTGTGCCACTAGACAGGAGGATGGCACATGTAGTGCCATTATACAAGAGTGGACCAAAGCACAAACCAGGTAATGATCATCCGGTAAGTCTCACCTCCATAGTTTGCAAACTCATGTAAATGATACTAAAGGAAAGACTGGCATCATAACTGGAGGACCATGGCTTCCAGGATGTGAGGCAGCATGGGTTCATTTTGGGGAAGTCCTGTCAAACCAACCTGATACAATATTATGACTGGGTGACAGGAGCCTGTCCAGTGGCATGGAGGGCTGAGGCAGCAATGCCTTACCTCCTGCCATGCTGGTGACCCTTGTTCATTGTGCAAGTGGGTCACCCAAGGGTTAGCTGAGGTGGTGGAGGATCGAGCATCTGGAGGACAGCTCTCCTCTCCCAGGGGAGAATGGGGACATGGACCGGCGTGTGTCTGACCTCTAGCGGTGGTTGGGGACTGACATGCCAGGTCCCATAACGTGGGGCAGGAGGTGGAGCAGTCACCTGACGTATGGCGTGTGGATGTGTGCATGGTGCCTCACTGGCGGAACTGCATACTCCCTGCCACAAAAAGAAACTGGAAAAAGTGGTTATGCTGCAGAATGATGATGGTTTCCCCCTGTGAGCCACCCCAAGAGGACACCTCCCAAGCTGGATCCATGCCGGTGGGTTGAGTCACTCCCCACCCCTGCCATGAAGGGTAAGTTGTGGGGGCAATAGAGGAGGGGGTTCTGATCCTTGGGGATGGCGAGGAGGGGAATGTCAGAGGTGGCCGGTAGGACCCGGGGAGAAAAAGTATAGCAAAAAAAAAAAATGACTGGATGACAGGTGAACTGGACAAGGGTCATGCAGTGGATTTCTTTACTTGGACTTCAGCAAGGCCTTCGATTAGGTACCTCATGGGCGGCTTGGGGGAAGCTAACTGATGTAGGGGTAGGGGCAATAATGATGAACTAGATTACAAGCTGGCTGAGTGGGAGGCTGCAACGGGTGGTGGGAGGGGAGCTCTCAACTCCAAAGCCATTAATGAGCAGGTTGCCACAGGGTTCTGTGCTGGGACCAGTATTGTTTGGGCTCTTCATATCAGACATTGAGCATGGGGTGGTGAACAAGGTAAGTCTGTTCATAGACAACACCAAAATGGGAGCAGTGGTGGATGAAGAGGAGGGATGAAAGCAGCTGCAGGGGGACCTAAGCAAGCTAGAGGAGTGGTCAGAGAGGTGGCAGCTGGGGTTCAATGCAAAGAAGTGTAAGGTTATGCACTTCAGGGCAAAGAACACAAGGAGAGAATACTGGCTGGGGGGGGGATTAAGCTGAGGATCACTGAGGAGGAGAAGGACCTAAGGGTAATGGTAACAGGGACCTTGAACAATACTGCCCAGTGCAGAAGAGCAGCTGCAAAAGTGAATAAAATGCTGGGGTGTATAACAAGGTGGTTTTCATCAAGGTGAAGAGAGGTGATCTTGCCCCTCTGTAGGTCACTGGTAAGCCCGCACTTGGAGTATTGTGTGCAGTTTTGGAGGCCATCCCTGAAGCATGATATCAGGCTACTGGAAGGGGTGCAGAGGAGGGTAACGAAGATGATATATGGAATGGATGGGAGAGACTATGAGAGCAGGCTGGGAGACCTAAATATATACACCCTGGAGGATAGAAGGGACAGGGAGGACATGATAGAGACATTCAAGTATCTGAGGGGAATCAGTAAGGTTGGGTAGACAGGGTCTTTAAGCTAAGGAGGGGAGGGACACCAGGGGGCATGGGCTAAGAATAGAGGGGGGGAAGATTTAGGAGGGAAATGAGGAGACACTATTTCACGGAGAGGGTGGTAGCAAAACGGAATGACCTATCAAAATGGGTGGTATCATGTAAATCTGTGAACAGTTTTAAAAGGGCATGGGACAGGGATTGAGGTAGAGTGAGGGTGTGGGAGATGGGTGGCAGTAGTGGGATGACAAAAGGGAGGGAGGTGGGGCAGCTGAAAACTAGGGGTGCTAGCTGCACACTCGAGCAGACATAGATAGACCAGGAGGTCTGTTTCTGCCAGCACATTCGTATATTCGTATGTTCCCCTGCGGTATTGGGCTGTCCCTTTCTTTTGTGAACACCGAGCACACCAAGCAGAAGTACTCACTGAGTGCTTCTGCCTGTTCTTCTCCTTGTTCTGCCCATCCCCCATCCCTCTTGATTCTAACAATGTCATCTCTGCAACTTCTCTTCTCCCTTATGTATTTAAAGAACCCATTTTCCCCATCTGATCCCCTACACCAACTTCAGCTCCTTTGCTGCCTTGGCTGCCCTGACTGACCTGGTCACCAGGCTCTCGAATCCTTTAGCATGACCTTTCTATCCATCTGTGACTCCTTACTCCCACTCAAAAAACTCAGGGTGAAAGGCCACGCTTTGGATCACTTATGACCTACTAAAGCTCATATGGAAAGAGACAAAGCATGGACCAAATCTAGAAAATTTAAACTTCCCAACCTTCTACAGGAATACAAAGCCCTACCAAATAAGTGCAAATCTGAGGTCAGAGCTGCAAAAACAAACTTCCTCAGGGACAAACAACTGGGTGCTAGGGGAAACTCCAAAAACACCTGGAGAACACTCAACAACTTACTAGGCAGAGGTCACACTGCCAAAGAAATATCCCTCAATAATGATGGAAGCCTAATAAGTGAACCAAGTGAGACAGCCAATCTCTTCAACACTTACTTTAGCGACCTCGATATATACAAACCAAATAATATGCAGCTTATCGACACTAAGCTTATCTATTGCATCCCCTGACTCTCCCCCCTGCACAAACAACCCTCCCTACCCAAATTCTACTTCAAATATCTTTCCTCTGCTAATGTAATCACCTACCTAAAAAAGAATGACTTGAAGCCCAGTCTGGGCCCTGACGACATTGACTACCACATCCTGAAGCTCGTCTGTGTACCTATCACCCTTCCCCTAACCAACATCCTCAACCACTCACTCTGCACTGGGATATTCCCCATTAAGTGGAAAAGTGTCACTATAAATCCACTCGACAAATCTGGCTCCAGAAATGACGTAATTACAGGCCCATCTCTCTCCTTGCACCCCTATCCAAAATTATTGAAAAAAATCATCCTTGATCAAACCATGAACTTCCTAGACACATACAAACTTCTCAAAGACTCACAGCATAGATTCCGAACTGGTCACAATACTGAGACTGCCCAAGTAAGGTTTACTAATATCATTGAAAAGGCCAGTGATGAAGATTTCTATCACAGCTCAGTGTTTGTAAACCTAACAAAGGTCTTCGATCTTGTCGATCGAAAAATTCTACTCCACACTTTATCTGACCTAAATTTCTCAGTCGAAGTGATAAAATGATTTGAAAATTACCTCAGTAATCGGACGCATAGGACAACAATAGAAGACCAGTACTCCAAAATTCTTCACATCAGATATGGAGTTCGCCAGCGTTCCATCATTGGACCTCTCCTATTCTCTCTTATAGTCAACCCCCCCCCATACCTGTTCATCCACAGAGCTCATCCTCTATGCAGATGACATGGCCCTCTTTTACAAGGATAAAAAAAAAAACTCTCCCTTCTGAACAAACTGCAACATTACTTCAGTAAACTGCACTCCTGGTTCTCCTCCCAGGGCCAGGTCCTCAACTACAAGAAAACTAAGGTCATGGTATTCTCAAACTCTAGAAAGTCCCAAATTTCAATTTTACTATTATTGACAACTACAGCAACCCAATCAAAAGAGTCACCATCTTCAAATACCTGGGGATTCACTTGGACTGTCACCTGAACTACGAGCTACACACTCATAAATTAATTAAAACAATTCACCAAAGACTTGGCATCCTACATAGACTAAAACATTTCCTCTTACCAGAAACTAGGGCCTTGCTTGCCAACAGTTTATTGATCCTTATTTTAGACTATGGCTCCCTCATATGCTCAGCCTCCATCTCGTAGAAAAATTGAGTTAGATTAAAGACCACGTATCATAACATCATCCGATTTATCACAGACCCCCCCCCTTAGGACGCACCACTGTGATCTGTACAAGGCTGCAAACTGGCTCCCTCTGGAGGATAGATTTGACAGCAGAATTCTCACTTTTTTCCTTTAAAATCCAATTGGGCTCCATGCCAAGAAGCATATCCTCCCTCTTCAATAAGTCTGTACACATGAGGACCACAAGGCACTCCAGTACCCACGCCTTCTCAATTCCTCATTGTCATACCACCCAGGGGCAATACTCCCTCTCATACAGAGGTGCTAAACTTTTTAACAACCTTCCCCCACCCTTGGTCCTGTGCAACACACTTACATCATTCAAAAAACAATTGAAATCCTACTTTTTAGACAAACTCCAATGGAGCTGCCCCTGACCCACGGTCTCAGCTCTAATCCCTTCTTTTCAATCTCCTACACTTCTCACCTGGCATATTTTTGCTCATCTCTTTAAATTTATTAAATAGTTATGTTAGCTATAACAGTACATTCCCTATTATGTTCTGTCCCCTTTGTATGACTGTTATTCCTGATGATGTAATGTTCACCATTATGTGTTTTTGTACCAATTATGTATGCATTCTCATTCCAAACTATGTAATTGTTTACCAGTATGTATTATTGCATCAAATTTTGTCACTGGGCACGTGTGAAAATGGACAATTTTGCTCAAATGCCTTTCCAGTATAAACAATAAAATGAAATGAGCTACCCCTCCAGGTACACTTGAACATTTTTTACATTTTTCAGACAATAATAAGACAAATGTTCCAGTTTCTGGCAGCTATACAGTAGCATCTGAGTTCATCTGTCTCTGTGCTTTTGAGACCAGGTGTCTTCCCTTTTTTTTAATTCACAGGCTGGCTTCCTTTAGGCTGCCCCCTGGGAGTCCCCTTAAACCATCTGATGTCCCTCCCTCATTACCTTTGCAGCAAAAGGATAGTCGGCTTCATATGAACTGATCATAATTCAGAAAAAAGTCCCTTCATTATCATAGCTCCTACCCCCTTAGAAAAAAAAGCTTTCATACTACTAAAAGTACCAAAATTCCAAACGCTTTAAAGTAAGGCTGTGTTCAGCCATGTAATCTCGTCCACCTGGAACAAACTACAAGCCACACTAAAACTCCCTGAACAGGTCACCTTAAACATATTTAAAACCCTGGCCAACAAAGAGCTTATGGAAATTTGCCACTGCCAAAGCACCTAGTAGCCCTCCTAGTGGAGAAACAATTATAGTCTCATAAAGCACTTGAATGTAAACTTCATTCATGTTTCTCCCATTTCTCCTTTCCTGTCTATTAGCTTAGTTCCTGAAATATATATCATTTAGCCATATCTCCCCTCTTACTGTACAGTACATTGTTTATCTGTCTCAACACTGTTCGCACTTGGTGTATCACAATTGTACTATATTGTATTGTAATATTATGTATACTGTGACAGGGTGGAATAGGACCCTGTCCTATTTGTTATGGAGAAAGTAATTAAATGCAAGAATCTTTCTTCTTCTTTCTCTTCTGTCTGGTTATGCAACCAAATTTTCCTGTGAGACTTCGGACTTGATCAACCCAGCAGGTTCGCAGTTCTTTGCCTCTCACTGTCTTTCAGTTTTCTCTTGCTGTCTGTTTGTCCTCCCTTGCAAATCAGCCAATATAATAAATATGTGCAAATCGTTGTATGGAAATGTAACTGATATTTCTAGTGTTTGAAACATATATAGTGTTACTGTTGAAATGTGTATAACTGTGGTTTGAGATGATTGCAGAAAGCTATTATAAGCTCAAGAGGTTACCCCAGTCAAATTTTTAGGCCTTTTGCAAAAGTTGTGAAAATGTGGCCTCTCAGCTGAAGAACACTGTGTGCTAGCAGCTCCTGCCTGAACGATACAAGGACAGGATGTTTGTTTAGGTTGGGGGTTGAAAGGACTTATAAAGGAGCTAAGCTGCAACTGCAAGACAGATTAAAAGAAAAAGGGACACAGAAACTCAAGTAAAACTATTGTTTTTTCTCCTTTGTACATAGTTATACTGAACAAGTTTATTTTTTTTATGTTACTGCTACTGTAAGTAAATATTTTTGGTGAATTCCACAACTACTGCTGGTGTTTCCTATGCTTCCTGACCTGTGCCTCGATGACAGATGGTGTCAGCCTAAGTGGGATTTTCACTGTGCATACTCTAGAACAGGAGTTTTGTGCGTGAATACTGGACCTAGTACCAGGGAAGAACAGAGAAAGGTATGGATTCTGCCACAGCAAGTCCAGGAGTGGTTACCAGGAGAATGGCAGCCAAACTAGCAAACAGAAGTTCAGTCTGAGATTGTACAGCCAGCATAATTTATCGAAAAAGAACTGGCAGTGACAGAACTTGAAAGCCTGATGGACTTTTTCAAATGGTGGGCTATACAACAATGAGAGACAGAGAAGCAGAGAGAAAAAGAGATGCAGTAACAGGAGCAGCAGATGAGAGAAGAGATGCAGCAATGGGAGCAGCGATGACTGGATGCCTTGCAAGCTATCAAAGGCAGAGGACCCAGTACAGATCCAGATGAGCAACAAAATGCAAGCAACTGCCATTAAACTTACAAAGTTGTGTCCCTCAGATGATACTGAGACATACCTAACAACTTTTGAAAGAGTTGCCACAGCCTGCCAATGGCCAAAGCAGCTATGGACTATCAGACTGGTACCCTATGTGACAGATAAAGCCCAACTTGCCTACAGCAGTATGGACACTGCACAGTCAGAAAACTATGACCTAGTGAAAAGCGAAATCCTGAAAAGGTATGACATATCTGGAGAGACATACAGACAGAGATTTCGATCTGTGAGATACAACTCTGACGACAATCCTCAAGAGCCTTCAACTGACTCCGAGAACTCCTGATAAAATGGATCCAACCTGAGAGCAAAACAGTCCCACAGATCATCGGCACATCTGCCATGGAGCAATTCATCAACATCTTGCTTATAGATGTGCAGCTCTGGGTAAAGGAACACCGAGCAGAGACTGGGTAAAAGGCTGTTTCTTTGGCCGAGGACTACCAAATGGCCAAACAGACGCCACAGCAGCTAGGTAACATCCAAGCAGCAGTAAGACACTCTTTTACCCATTTGAATCTCTAAGTCTGATAGGAACTCTGATGGGGGTAACAAATCTATGCCCAAAGACGTTATCTGCTATAACTGTAATAAGCCAGGCCATTTTGCAAGAAACTGCCCTAGTAAGGAGAGTGGCACTGGAGCAGATTGTCCTTGGCAAATTGGGATAAGTTCTTAACAGATTTGAAGGTGGGGAATAAGACTGTGAAGGGACTCATTGATTCAGGAAGCAGACAGGCCCTAGTGCATGTTAAAGTGCTGGGAAAACACTGTGCAAAGGCACTAGGTACTGGTGTCATCTGCATCCACGGGGACACTCAATACTATCCCACCACCCAAGTGACTCTGACCATTAAAGGTGTGTCACACTAAATGAAAGTGGGGGTAGCACCAAGTTACCTGTACCTGTGATTATTGGAAATGACTTTCCAGGATTTACTGAGTTGATCAAAGATGGAGTAAATCCTGATGTTTCAGCAGCTATGGTGACAAGTGCTCAGGCAAAAAAAAATTCAGATGGTGGGGACCCTTTTCCTTTCAATGATTTTGATTCGGACTTGTTTGAGCACAGCTCCAAGAAAAAAGGTTAAAATATGAAAATGCTGAAACTAAATTGTTAACTGATTGTGATTTTCTTTCAGAGCAAGCTAACAATGTTTCTCTCTAGGGTTATTTTACGCAGCTAGGGGTGAAACCAAAACAGGGTGGACCAATGTTTAAAACATGTAAAGGGTTACTGTACATAGTTTGGCTTAAACCTCAGACACGGGACCAGACAGAACAATTGATTATACCACAGAAGTATAGAACAGAGTTGTTATAGATAGCACATGATAGTCCTATGGCTGGTCATTCAGGGAGGAATCGCACCCTTGCCAGATTGCTATATAGATTTTACTGGCCTGGAATTCATGAAGATGTTGCTACCTATTGTAATTCCTGTGCTGAGTGTCAGAAAGTAGCCCCAGTCACTAGAAAAGACAAGGTGCCCCTAGTGCCCATACTCTTTTTTTGTTTTATATTTAATATGTTTTATTATTATAACACTAGAGTCACAATACATTTATGGTATGATATACAAATCTTCTTGTACAGACGGTTAAGCAAACAACTGTGGTATATAACTAGACATTGTACATCTCCACTAGTACATAAAGCAGTAGGTTATGGTGTCTTCCAACATTGGTGACCAGAGCTAACAAAGTTGAGGTAATATCTAACTACTAAAACATACTGTAATATAGTAGAACTAATAAGACCTTTCATTCCCCCTCCCAACCTCCGACCCTCCCACATCACCACTACAATATATAACTAAGGAGTAGTTTCCTTCCGAGATAATGGAAAGAATAGTCAGACAAGCAAATAAGAAAATGAAAGGAGCTTGATCATTAACCTGCACAGAACTATGTCAGGTCCAAGACTGTACTAGGGCTCTCCTAGATGGATAGTAGAGTATGTAGGGGTGTCCATACCTTCTGGTATTTATTGCTATGTTTGGATATGTTTGCTATAAAGTATTCTGCTTGTAGAGCAAAAATAATTTCTTTGTGCCATTCTGTGTATGTGGGAATTTGCTGATCTAACCAATGGCGTAGTATAATTTTCTTGGCACACAGAGATATCAAGGACATATGTTTCCTTTGGTTTCCTATTAGAGTTTCTCCTGAGTCTCCCAAGATACAAATTTCTGGTTGGAAAGCATTCTGTAGCCCCAATGTGGGGTCCAGTTTGGATCGAATGTCAGCCCAAAATGGGGTAACTTTATCATATTCCCAGAGAATATGAAGAAGTGTACCTCTCTTGGATCCGCATCTGGTACACAATTCTGTTGGATAATGCCCCATTTTGTTGAGTTTTACAGGTGTATAATATAGGTCATGCAGTACATAAAATTGAAGCAATCTATACCGGTCCCACCAAATAGTGCCCATACTCTTGATAGATGTGCCTTTTGAGAGAATTGCAATGGATGTGGTTGGTCCTTTAGACAAAAGTAAAAAGGGTAATAGATTTATTTTGGTAGTATATGACTATGCTACTTGATACCCAGAAGCAGTTTCAATGTGAACTGTTACAACCCCAAAAGTGGCAGCAGAGCTTGCCAAACTTTTCAGTAGATTGGGCATACCTAAAGAAATTATTACTAATCAGGGTAGTAATTTTTGTGCTGCACTGCATAAGGAGCTGTACAGACTGTTAGGTATCACTGCCATAAGAACCTCCCCCATCAGCCTCAGACAGATGGTCTTGTTGAGCATTTTAACCAAATCCTAAAATGCATGTTATAAAGGTTTGTAAAAGGAGAAGGGAAAGATTGGTACCAATACTTGCCATGCCTTCTTTTTGCTTACAGAGAAGTGCCACAGGCATCAACAGGGTTTTCACCATTTGAAATGCTGTATGGTAGGCAGCCAAGAGGGCTACTGGATGTGATAGAAAAAATGTGGGAAGATAACCCCACTCAGAAGCAATCTATAACATCTTCTATGTGTGCCCTAAGAAAGAAGTCGGCAAAATATGTTGAAATTGCCCATAGTAATCAGGAGGAGGCTCAAAACCAGCAGAAGGTATATTATGACCATGGGGTAAAAGAAAATGTTTTTGAGCCAGGTGAAAAGGTTTTGCTACTGTTACCCACAACAGAAAATAAACTTAGTGAAGTGGCAAGGGCCTTATAAAGTTCTTAGACGTACTGGCACAGTTATCTATGAGATTGAGACATTGGATAGGAAAAATCCTACTAAGCTATACCATGCTAACCTCCTCAAGAAATGGGTTGAAAAAATGTCAAAAGTTGCTTTGCTAGTTTTACCAGAAACTGATAAAGAAGATATTGATGTAGCTTATGACAGACTGGAACAAATTGTAAATGCTGATGCTGTAATGGTGAATGTTTCCTTAACCTCAGAACAAACTGCAGACATTCGTAATATGCTAAAGACATTTAATGGTACTTTTACCATGGAATCAGGCTGAGCAAAAGGGGTCGAGCACATAATAGTGACAAGGAATGCTCGTCCTATTAGGCAAAAGACATACAGGTTTCCAGAGCGGTTAAGAGCTGACGTGGTTAAGGAAATACAAAAAATAAAAGAATTGGGTATCATAGAGAGTCGAGGAGTACTTGGTCATCTCCTATGGTAATTGTAAACAAAAAAGAAGGGGGTGTTAGAATCTGCCTTGATTTTAGGAAACTTTTATCAAGTGTCAGAATTTGACAGTTATCCTATGCCCAGAATAGATGATTTGGTGGACAGACTGGGGAAAGCAAAGTATATCAGTACCCTCAATCTCACCAAGGGTTACTGGCAAATACCTTTAGCTAAAGAATCCAGAGTTAAAACTGCATTTGTCACCCCTATAGGATTCTATCAGTTCACCACCATGCCATTTGGTTTACATGGTGCGCCAGCTACATTCCAGTGGTACACTGATGTAATTTTATCCCCTCACACTGGTTATCGTGCTGCGTACCTGGATGATGTTGTGGTGTACAGTCCAGACTGGAAAAGCCACCTGGAACACCTATGAGCAGTTATCCAAGCTATTTAAAATGCAGGTCTGACTATTAATCCTAACAAATGTGCAATGGGCATGCAGGAAACCAGATATTTGGGCTATGTGTTGGGAAATGGAGAAGTCAAGTCAGAGGTTTATAAGATAGACTCTGTAGCTAACAGCCTTGTACCTAAAACAAAGAAACATGTCAGATCATTTTTAGGGCTGGCTGGTTATTATTGGAGATTTGTTCCCAACATTGCAGAGTTAGCTACTCCCCTCATGTGACTCACAAAGAAACAGTACCCAAATAATGTGAAATGAACCCCAGAATGTAATGAAGCTTTTGAAGTCATAAAGGCTGCATTATGTTCAGCCCCTGTTTTAAGAAGCCCAGACTTTGAGAAACAATTTTTGCTACACACAGATGCATCAGAGGTAAGCCTAGGTGCAGTACTGAGTCAAAATAAAGATGAGACAGAACATCTTATTCTGTACTTAAGTAGAAAGGTGCATGACAGAGAGAAAAGGTACTCCACTGTTGAAAAGGAATGTTTAGCAGCAAAGTGGGCCATGGAGTCCCATAAGTTTTATTTGCTGGGAACTGACTTTGTTCTTGTAACAGATCACAATCCTCTCTGTTGGCTTAACCAGATGAAAGATAAAAATTCCAGAATCACAGGGTGGTACCTGGCACTTCAGCCATTTAAATTCACAGTGACACTCAAATCTGGTAAAGAGAGTAGCAATGCTGATTTTCTGTCAAGATATGGATCAGGAATTGAGGGTTCTGAAGGTTGAAAACAAATGTTCAAGTGTAAACTTTACTATTTGCTGTACTGTTATTAAAAAAAAAGATGAGGTACATGTGCTTAATTTCTGAAAGCAGCAAATGTTATTAGAGAATAGAAAGTTTTGGATTTAATAAAACAGGTTCCCTCTTAAGGAGGGTGTGTGTGTATGTGACAGGGTGGAATAGAACCCTGTCCCATTTGTTATGGAGAAAGTGTTTAAATGCCAGGATCTTTCCTTTTCTGTCTATTATCTGTCTGGTTGCGCAACCAAATTTTCCTGTGAGACTTCAGACTTGATCAACCCGACAGGCTCACAGTTCTTTGCCTCTCACTGTCTCTCCATTTTCTCATGCTGTCTGTTTTTCCTCCCTTGCATATCAGCTAATATAATAAATATGTGCAAATCATTGTATGGAAATGTAACTGATATTGGGATCCCTTGTGTTTAGAAAATATATAGTGTTACTGTTGAAATGCATATAACTGAGGTTTGAAATGATTGCAGAAAGCTATTGTAAGCTCAAGAGGTTACCCCAGTTCAATTTTTAGGCCTTTTGCGAAAGTTGTAGAAATGGGACCTCTCAGCTGAAGAACACTGTGTGCTAGCAGCTCCTGCCTGAAAGATACAAGTACAGGATGTTTGTTTAGGTTGGGGGTTGAAAGGACTTATAAAGGAGCTAAGCTGCAACTGCAAGAGAGATTAGAAGAAAAAGGGACACAGAAACTCAAGTAAAGCTACTGTTTTTTTCTCCTTTGTAAACAGTTATTCTGAACATTTTTTTTTTATGTTACTGCTACTGTAAATAAATATTTTTTGTGAATTCTGCGACTACTGCTGGTGTTTTCTATGCTTCCTGACCTGTGCCTCGATGACATATACTTTGTACCAAGTTGTCCTACCAGAACCTCCTTGTAAATGAGCTTGCTCAGTGGAGTTTTCCTGCAAATGAACTTGAACTTGATCAGTCCTCTTGGCTGCCTCCCTCACACAGCTCGGAGTTCTGTCCAACAGACATATTCTCAGATCCTCATACAGTTTTAGAAACTATTCCAGAAGAAATAAATCTTTTGTTTCCTCTACAGAGAGAGCTTTTGCACCCTCTACCCAGTGCTGTAACAAGCTACTTAGCTGCACAAGTATTTCAGCAAAGCTGTTCCTTGATGCCTTTCTTAAACCTCTATATTTTTGTCTATTTTGGGGTTAACCCAAAATGCTTTAGCAAGGCATTTTTCACTTTGTCATAGTCCATGCAGTCATCAGTGTCCATTCTATCAAAGGCTTCTAATGACTTGCCTGTAAGCAATGGCAATAGATGAGTTGCCAAAGAAGCCATGCCCAGTTCAAATTGTCCACAGATTCTCTTGAAGGTTCTTAAAAGCAATTCACATTCATTCCTCTCCTGATATCTGGGAAACTTTTTAGAATTAAATTTTGCATCCTGGGTTGATCCCTTCATGCCATTACTCTCAGTTTGTGGTGATGTCCTCTGGCTCAGCCTCTCCATCTCTCTCATCTCTCTCACATGCTCACTCTCTTTCATCTGGATCTCATGCTGGTGCTGCCTTTCCTCCCACTGGATCTTGTGCTAACGCTCTTTCTCTCGCTTCTCAACCTTTCATCTCTTCTCTTTCTCTTGCTCCTCTTGCTGGCTGTCATGCTAGCATTCTTTCTCTCACTTCTCAGCCTTTCACTTTGCCTCCTCTGCTTCTTGCCTCATCTTCTACTGATTCATCTCTGCCATTCACCTCTCAGTTTCTGCCTTCTCCTTAACCAGGGCAAGCTCCAGCTCAAACATCTGTATCCGATCTATTTGCACATCTGCCCCAGTCAAAGGCTCTGGCACATCTTCATTCTCCCTAGCCTCTATCACACAACCTTGGCTAGCAGTGACTCCTTTTGCATGGGTTTCCTGGTCACTTTTTTTGAGAATGACTACCAATTCCACCCATGTTTGGCCCTCCTTATAGATCAGTTCTCTCTTTTGGCACAGCTTCTGCAGTTGTAGCAGTGAGCACATCTCATAATGCCCAGGCATGATGTCTTCTATATATCTACTCTTGCTTGAAATAAAAAAAATACTGGTGGAATATACAGTTCCCTTTTGTATATCATGTTCTGTGACTGGGCAAATAACCTTTATACTGACAAAACCATTTCAGATCCCACCCACTGCCTCCAGTTTGTGGCAAACTGGTCTTTCCCAGACCCAGCCTCTCAGTGTTACCAGCTTTCATAAACTCTTCACACAGCTAAAACAGTAGTCAGTAGCTGGTATCACTCAACAGAGACACTCTTTTGGGGTATCTTTAGGTTTCAGTCCCTCCAGAGACACTGCTCACACAGTAAAGCACTCCTTACCCAAGGGCAACTGACCCACCCTTTCTGTCATAGCTAAGAACTCCTTATTTTAGAAGCGGAATATGGTAACTGTAGCCTTCTCTTTAGCAGCAAAAATGCAGTTTTGTCAATTATAAATCAGTTAACTGTACCTCAAAGAACTAGAGATGTTGCAAAGTTTTAATTTACTGGTGAAGTTCCAGCGAAGTTGGTAAATTCAACTCTGCGGAGCAATCTGGGAAATTTTGCTACTAGCCTCAAAATTCGCCTATGTAATGTTGCCCTTTTTTTGCAGAATTTTGTCCCGAACAGTGGAATTTCACCCACGAACAGCAGAATTTTGCCCTTGAACAGCAGAAATTCACCTGCAAAAGGTGAAATACTGCCATTCATGGCAAAATTCAACAGTCTGTGGCAAAATTCTACACTTCGAGGAATGAAATTCCGTACTTTGTAAGTGGAACTTCGCACTTCAAAATCCATGAATTGTGCTAAATTTGCAGATTAATTGGAAGAGCTAAGTTTCCCAACTTCACCCATCTCCACAAAGGATGCTGAAGCAAGTATATAAAAACATGATATTTTAATACTTCCAGATATTTCCATGAATAACACAGAATGTTACAGCAAGACTATGGGAAACAGTAATTCTACAGAAATGAAAAGAAAATGTTTGCACATAGACAGCAGGCTGAAAATGCACAGAAAAATATTACAACACTTTCTAATTTTCCCAAATTATAGAGACTTACCCACACATGACAATTTAGTGGATCAGGGCAGACTCAAACTCTTAGAAGTTAGCTTGTTCATAATCTGAGACCTGACTGTCTCCTTCAGGCTCTGCAAAACCTTAAGCCCCTCCATCTGACCCCTAATAACACATCATCCAGTATGTCACTCTGACACCTTTTGTGCGATCATGTTTGAGAAATTGACAAATTGGCTTTCGGGAGCCTGTGAATCAAGACACAGGTCTCATTTTAAAAATGTTCTTCCACAGATAATCAATTAATCCCCTTAAGGACAGAACAAAGATGAGTCAGAGGAAAAGCAGGCAACACAAATCTGCCAATGCCTTTCAACAGTCACATCTGGGCTGCCAGTTTTGAGCCTGAACATGTAATAACATTACGAAACCATTTACATATCAAGCTGTTGTACTAAGCACATTTTCATGAAAGTAAGGTCTCTATCCCTTACAGTTCTTCTGCTCTAGATTTGTATCCTGTGACTGAGCTCATAATTATCTGCTTGTCACCTCGCAGCCTGTTGCTTTGAAAATGACTGTTCCATCACAAGCTGAAGATTAAGATCTCAGCAAGCCAGTATCATCAGGCACAGATGAACTGTATAAGCCAACATAGAATGAGGAAGCACTTCTGAGCAATCCGAGTGGCCCTTTCTCCTGCCTGTGAGATAATCTTATTCTGTAAAGAGTACCTCACCGTGCTCATGTGCCTTGGTAATGGGCACATTCAGCAATGTGGATTTTAGATTTTTAGTACATTATTGCTTGACCTCACAACTGATAATGTAGAAGGAGGTATTCCCCAGTCCTGAAGAGACACCCCTCATGGTCCTTGTGATCAAAAGTGCCTATGAATGACTCCCACACTAGCCAAACATGCAGTTCTGCAGTTATTGAGGATACTACCGAAGTTGGCAGTCTGATAAAAAAAATGTTAAACATTACTACCATCTAGGAAAAATACAAAAAAGTTGTAACATGTATAACATACCAATCCATGGCCCTTTAATCCCTTCAAATCAGGTTAGCTTGTTGGGGGTTATAGCCAATAATGTACCCCTTGATTTGGAAGTCCAGCTTCCACCCCTAAAACTTAAGAACTCTGGAAGTTAGGATCTATTGAGCAAGCACCAACCCCACAGCCATACAATGCTATCACGGAGCATGGTTGATGCCTTTTTGAGTCAACCATCCTTCTCTCTCCTACAATTTACACCCTCCATCACCACACTACCACCCCAATATAGTACCGGACTCACTTGAGCACATTATAAGACTACTTGAGTCTGAGAGAGTCCATATGTATGCAAAGTCCAACCGTTCTAAATCAAATGTATGTCTGTTTCAAGAATACTGTAGTTTCTGATGCAGTTCACATTCACGCCCAAATGTTCTCCAGTGTCAATATATCACAGGGCACTGGTATTGGCTGTAAAGAGAAAGTACCATTCAATTAAATACAAAGTCAACGGTAACTAAACCTTTGGTATGCATAAGCAGGCTACCATGGATGTTACGATTGCTACCCCTGCACTGTGAGATCAAACAAAGTTGAGGAGGCCTGGGTTCTGATTTTTCTAATTGGCGGGTTGTATCCAGATCTTTTAAGTTTTGTGATGTGCTTCTACCCAGAGTAGAATTTAAGTGGGCCTGGTTTCAGAGCAGTCCAACCACCTAGGATGCAGTACCTCTCTACTTCCCCACAGTATCCTCCTACACATGAAAAATTGCAGTGTAACCTTAAATTCTACAAAAATACAATTAGTAACTTACTACTAATAATATGCTCATGAGACAAAATGTGACATGCCAATAAAATATTTATTGGAGGATATTCACAAGGGATGGGGAATGCAAAGCAAAACTGTTTTGGGAAGAAACTTGTGAACTCTTGTTGCAGGACCAAAATTAGGTGCCTGAATAGGCTTGGCCAGTAGAACACTTTAAGACAGCAGTAACAGTGTCCACCTCCACCAGACAAGACAAGGCAGTAGCAAATAAGACTGTAAACCTTTCAGTATTATCATCCCACCTGTTCTGTGGAGTACTACCCACTGGTACCAGTTTATACCCTTAAACATTAAAGAGACCACCCTGTGCTTCACTGAGTACACAGCCATAAGAACGGTGCAGGCCTGGTGATGCTGCAGCTGGTTGCACAGCAGTGGTGCACTTTAAAACAGAAAACAGTCACACCCAAACAACACAAGCTATGCCAATGCTTAAATGACAAAACTTCCAAATGAGGTTACTTGTAACTCCTGGCCCATTGGACAAATCTGTAGATCCGGTGGCAAACTTTGCACAAACTTGCTAGTTGCAGGGCAAGCTCAGAGAGTACTCATGGTTCTGGTGTACCTGCTTCCCTATCAACATGGACTCCTTCTCCTCCTTCCTATAGGCGCAGGTTTTCACAGGCTGATAGCTCAGTTGGTGCATTTGGGGGCAGCTCAAAAATGCAGGGCTGAGTGGCCTTTGGATGTGGCTCAGGCTCTCTGCATCTGCAGTCATCTGGACCTCCTGGCTGTTCCATCTTCCTTTTCCACAGGACAGACCAGTCTAAGGAGCAGGGATCACATGCCCCTCCCAACACACACACACACACACACACACACACACACACACAGACATATCTAGGCTTCAGAACCCTAGTGCAGAGTGTTATCTAATACTTGACAATAGCTCTAACTGCCCATCTCCCAGACTGTCTACAGGGTTTATTCAGGTTTTCCCCACATAGCTGTACTCAAGCAATCCCAGATTCCCACAGGCTGGCAGCTGTGGCATGCATTTACCTTCTTTTCTCAAGGTAGGCTTCAGTCTCTTTCACAGGAAAACATTTTTCCTGACATCTTTAGTATACACAGTTCGGTCTATGTATCACATAGGTTGTAGAAACCTTTGAAGTCACTCCCTGATCAAATGGCTGTGAAAGCCCAAGCAGGCTTCCCGGATGGCTCTTGCCAGCAGCACAAGCCATCTCACTCATTGAGAGCTCACTGCCGACTCATGACTTTGGGAACTGCTCTCACCCTTTTCTCAGGCAAAGGTAGCTTCTGATTGGCACAATAAGCCATCAGTCCACAGAATTAGTATTCAGAATGTTCACCTGATGCCCTATTGCTGGTGGAAAGAGTGCGTACAGCACAGTCATTCTTCCGGAAGTCTGTTGTAGTCAGAGGCTGAGATCCCTGACCTCTGATTGGATGGCAGCTAGGTCAGGGGTCGGCAAGACAGTGGGGTTCATCCTTGAAGAGGCAGTTGCTTCACTTTGTTTTTTTCTTTCAGCTCCTGCCCTGCTTTTACTTTCACTGCCCCCTGGTTCTGTCTCACACACAGTACTCTGTCATCCAGGTGTGACTTTTGATGATTTAGAGCTTTCTGTGCTCCATCAGGTGCTCCGTAATACTGTCACCCTTAACAGAGCAGTCTTCTCTTCAATGCAGCTGTGAATCACACTGTACTTAAAAGGGCAGTGAAGCAAACTTGTGAGGTTGTCATTTTCTCCCCCTCCTTGTGACTTCATGCCCACTGATGGCTTGCTGGTGTCCCATGGGGCCAGAGCAAACTAGATGAGTGGTTTGTGCATGGCCGCAGGTTGTGGCAGTGAAAATTAGTGTGGCAGGTTGGGCATGCTGAGCACTGTGAAGAATCTGCAAACAGGCAGAGTTTGAGCAGCAATGCTAGCATGTTCGAGTAAGCAAATGCTTGAATATGTACACATACAGTGTGAATGTTCAAGATCTGCTGAGGAGGCAGCAGCACAGTAACACAGCGCTCCTCCATTCCCCTACCAGGCTCCAGTCCAGGGGGCCAGCAGAAACATGAAAAAAGGATGGCAGGCAGCCTTTTCTGGGGACAAAGGAGTCCAGGTAAGCCTCACATTTTGGGGGATTTACACTTTGCCCCACCTAAACACTTGATGTCCATGTTAAGTCCATCAGCAGAGTCCATCTGAAGGAACAGTGTACAACACAACAGACAGGTAGAATTAACTGTCTATCTAGACAGTTGTTTCCTGCCTGGAGTAGGCATACAATGCATTCTAGTCTCAACAAGTGCCGCTAGTCTAGCAGCAGAACATGAAAGGCATTTTGCATTTACAAAAACACAGCTGTCATGACAGTAAACTTTATCATACCATAGGAATGAACAATTTCATAACTTTAAGAAATACTGTAACATTTATTAATGCAATATCAACATCATTCAACCTCCTTTTTTACTTTTACTGTACCTCCCACTCTTGGTGATATGATCTTGCCTTTGCAAAATACATAAAAGGCAGAAATGTAAACAAATATGGTGATGGCCATATAGACTAAGCCCTCTGACCCCACAGAGACTTATGGGCAGGGGTTAGAGGTAAGCAGAGAATCCAAAAATTAAAACTGAGCCAATCAGCAGCTTGCAATAGAAAAAAGATTGTATGCATGATTTGCATGGCTGCATTTACAACTCTCTGTCTGCCAGGCTGGGAAAAGCTGAACCAATCAGGTATTTTGTACGGAGTATAAAAAGAGACTGCAAAAACTAAATCAGTGCTTTTCCTCCCAGAGCTCAAAGACAGTGTCTGAAGTTAGAGACCTCTGATCAGTGGCTGCCAGGATCTGCAGACCTGACAGGCCTCCTGTGAGTGCACACAAGTGTGAAATGGGAAGAAATCAGTTCCAGAAACTGCAGAATAAAAGGTGAAAGAGTAGAGCAGAGTTTTGAACTGAACCAGCAGTAATTTCTCCCTACCTGGTAGCAGCTCCACAACAGAGACTACAGACTGCAGAGGCAAGTGCCTGACCAGAGTTCCAGGATCCCCTGCATCTGCAGAATAGAGACCGACTGATAGTGCAGCACAGCAACCGGAGAGAACAGACAAACTGACCCAGAGAAAGACTACCTAAATCTGGGAGCATGTTAGCAGACCTTACCAGTCAGGTGGCAACCTCCAGAGGAGTGTGCCATCAGTGCATTGAAACCCCTACATCGATGACAATGTGGGCGTCGCAACACCACTGACAGTGATTCCATTGATTGGGATTTTATAACACCCACCGTCTCGCTGCCCAAGGGGTATTGCGTTGTTTCCCCCCTACACCTCTGACATGGAGGCAGGTCAGGATGTGCCCCAGTGCTTTGCCACAATTGAGGTCGAGTGGCATGATTGCCGGGTGACATGGTCAGCATTGGCATTTTGTTGTTGATGTAGTGTCGTTCAATGTGTTTGATGTCAAACCAACCTGGTGGAACCCCTCCAGAGATATCCTGTAAAACAACAAAACCATGAGTAACCTCTAGGGCTCAACCCTGCAACTATAGGGTGGACATTGTGTATCTGCCTAGAACAAGTCCTGTGTGGACTGTGTAAAAGTGGTAGACCCAGGTGAAAATCTGCAGATGCCCATCGGCTGTCAATCACTTGGATTACAAAAAGGGGCCTTCTCCTCTTTATCAATTAAAACAAAGTGGGTGTTTATCTTCAGTTGTGTTTGCAAAAGTTATAGATGTTACTAAGCATGCTGCCAAGGCCTCCACCCTGTAGGCATCAACTGTGTCCCCTGTATGGTACCCACTGCAACCTGAGAGAGCTTTCACTCATACCCTGTTGGGATTAAGTTGAGTGCACCCACTTGGGAACTAAGGAACTGTTGGTGGGAGTTGTGGGAATTGTGTGCAGGGAATTGTATTGAAATTGCATAGAGAAACAAGTACAGTATATATAGTGTGATCAGCATATTACTGCTACCCTCCTTATTACAACATTCCCTTGTCTTTTGCAAATCTCCCTCCCTCTAAATAAAAGCACTGGGTGAACTGTATTTCTCTGGTATGGGGCTGTTATTGTCAAGGCCCTGGAATTCTGCAGTTACACAGACATGGAATTTTCCACAGAACTTGCATCTTGCTGCAGAATATATATAGTGCACAGAATTCCGTGCTTTGGGTTATTTTTTTATTCAAATATACAATTTTTCCATAGTGCCAAGTTCCTGTCCACTCTTTCTTTATCTCAAAAATCACTCTTCTATCATCAGCATGTGATGTCGCTGATGACATTACATAATATTTCTGCCAATGGCAGGCTTGCATTCTGTCACAGAAAAAAAAAAACTTGTGCTACAGAAATGAACAAATGCTGCGGCAGAAGCCTAGGAACCCAGTTCGCAGAAATCAGGACTGAAGTGCCGCATAGAACTAGATGCCCTGATTATTGTGCACCATGTCTAGGTTTAGGGAGGATCTATAGTTTATGAGGGTTGGTAACACAGTGTGCAAACAGCAAAGTACTATTGCTACCCCAGGTGAAGGCACCACATCATTGCAGGTTACAAGTGCTCATGGTAGCATTGTTACAGCAACCCAGTCTGGCCTCCGTGGAGAGTTCAGAGGTGTGGGCCCCGTGGGCCCCAGATGAGCTGCCTGTGAGGAGTATCTTGTAGTGGGGAGAAATTTGTGCTCCAGTAGTCAGGGGCTTTTGAAAGTTCTGCTCAACAGGTTATGAGCAGCCTGGGACTGTGCATTTGCAGTGGTTGCCCCTATACTGTGGAACACACTTGCAAGGTCCATCTATCTAGATTCCTCTGTGAAAGTTTTGAGGCCTTACTGAAAGCCTAGCAATCTGGCCGAGCTTTTCAATAATATAAAGATACTGTTCATATGTATATTCTTTTATTTGTAATTTTTGACCAGGAAAGACACATGGAACTGTGACAGCTCATTTTCACGTGCATACTAGTTTAGTTTTTAAACTAGTCAAGGGGGGAGGCACTGATAAGCAGCAGGAAAATCCCAGCCTCCCCTACAAAACAGGGTACTAAATGAGAAAAAGATCAAGATAGAAAGGTCAGTGGGGGATGTTGCTACAGAAGGAAAAGCCATCAAAAAATGGAGAGTAATGAGTACCAATGCCAGTAGTCTGGGTAACAAGCTTCCTGAATTAATGGCCTTGATGGAGGAGGAACATCTGGATATCGTGGCAGTCACAGAAATATGGTACACACAGAACCATGACTGCGATGTAAACATACCAGGATACACTATCTACAGGAGGGACAGGGAGGGTAAATGAGGAGGAGGAGTAGCTCTCTACATAAGGGAAGGAATCAAAACAGAACAAAAGGGTAAACAGGGAGGAGAAGAAGCACTGTGGGTCAATTTGGAGACAGACAATGGCACCACAATCCGCACAGGGGTTGTATACAGACCCCCCTCTCAGGGGGAGGAAATGGACAAGGAAATGATAGAAAGTATACTTAGAATGGCAGAAAAGGGGAGATATTGCTGATGGGTGATCTGAATATGCCAGATGTTAACTGGAGTGCAGTTGCAGCAGCCACTTCTAAGAGAGGGTTATTCTAGATGCCCTACAGGGGCATGCCTTAGACAACTAGTATTGGAACCCACTCGAGAGGGAGCAATCTTAGATCTGGTTCTCTCAAATGGAGATGGAGAGAGGATCACAGATGTAGAAGTGGGTAGCCATCTGGGAACTAGCGACCATCGAACAGTATGGTTCACAATAAACACAGCAATAGAGTCAAGCCATACAAAGGCAAAAGTACTGGACCAGGAGGGCTGGCTTTGCCAAAATGGGTGAGTGCCTAAGGAATGCATTAGCAAATGGACATGAAGGAGGGGTGGAAGAACAATGGGGAATAATAAAAACTGCAATCACAGAGGTAACAAGTATTTGTGTGAAGCAAATAAACAAAACAAAATGATGTAAGAAGCCAATATGGTTCTCAAAGGAGGTGGCAGTGAAGGTTCAAGAGAAAAAGAAAGCATTCAGGAAGTACAAGGAATCACAGAAGGAGCAGGACAGAGAATTGTATCAGTTAAAGCAAAAGGAAGCTGGGAAGGCAGTCAGAACAGCAAAGGCCTGAAATGAGGAAAAGATAGCCAACTCAGTTAAGAAAGGGGATAAAACCTATTTTAGGTACATCAAGGGCGAAGAAAGACTAAGGAAGGATAGTGAGGCTTAATAAAGGGGAGGGGGTGCGGGGTGGGCAGAGGGTGACTGTGAAAGGCGGAGATACTAAACAAATATTTTTGCTCAGTATTTACAAATGAAGAGGGAGGTACCTAAAACAAACAATAGAAACACTCTGTATACAGAAGTTGATACCAGCCCATTTACAGAAGAAAGGGTTCTGAAAGAACTCTTAAAACTGAAGTGGACAAAGCAATGGGGCCTGATGGGATACATCCCAGAATTCTAAAAGAACTAAGGGTAGAACTAGTGACACCACTGACTATCCTCTTTAACAAATCATGGTAGGATGGGGTGGTACCGGAGGACTGGAGGAGGGCAGATGTGATTCCCCTTCACAAAAGTGGGAGCAGGGCAGAAGTGGAAAAGTACAGACCAGTTAGATTAACCTCAGTGATAGGCAAAATGATGGAATCACTTCTGAAGGAAAGAATTGTCGAGTACCTGGAGGCCAGAGGGGCACAGGACCCAAGACAGCATGGATCCACAGCAGGAAGGTCATGCCAGATGAATCTAATAGATTTCTTTGACTGGGTGACCAAAGTAGTAGATTAGGGAGGGGCTGTGGACATGGCCTACCTAGACTTTAGCAAGGCATTTGACTCAGTCCCACACAAAAGATTAATATACAAGTTAGCCAGCCTGGGAGTGGGTCCCAAGATGATAGCCTGGGTAAAGAATTGGCTGGAGAATAGGACACAGAGGGTAATAGTAAATGGAGTCCACTCTGAAGAAAGGCGGTTACTAGTGAGGTGCTGCAGGGTTCAGTATTAGGACCGGTCCTCTTCAATGTCTTTGTAAGTGACATTGCAGAGGGACTGGAAGGAAAAGTATGTCTCTTTGCAGATGACACAAAGAACTGCAACAGAGTTGATACACAAGGTGGGGTGGAAAGGATGAGAAGGGACTTGGCAAGGTTAGAGGAATGGTCAAATGTATGGCAGCTTAGATTCAATGCTAAGAAGTGCAAGGTAATGCACCTGGGAAACAAAAACCCAGGGGAAGAGTACACAATGGGGGGTATGATACTAATAACAACAAAAATGGAAAGGGACCTGGGGGTAGTCATATCAGATGACCTTAAGGTGGGCAAGCAATGTGAAAGGGCAGTAAGGAGGGCTGGGGGGATACTGGGATGCATAGGGAGAGGCATCACCAGCAGAAAACAGGAAGTTGTTATCCCTCTGTACAGACAGCTGGTGAGACCACATCTGGAGTACTGTGTGCAGTTCTGGAGACCCAATCTCCTGAAGGACATAGACAAGATGGAAGCTGTCCAGAGGAGGGCAACTAAAATGGTGTAGGGTCTGCACCAGAAGACATATGAAGAGAGACTAAAGGAGCTTAATATGTATAGCCTCAAGGAAAGGAGGGAGAGGGGGGACATGATAGAATGCAGATTGCAGACCATCCTGCCAGTATAGGCTGGTGTCCCTCCAGGTGGAACCCCAGTCCCCAATGAAGCCAAACCCCTGTGCTCCACACCATTTTTTCAACAATTTGTTAAACTGCATGGTGCAAAGTATCCTCGTTTCACCCATGCCACTGACAGGCAGCACCTCTGAGAAGGATACTGTGTGTGCTACTTGTCTTAAGCCCCTCCCCAACTCTACAAAGTCCTTCTGCACTACTCTAATCTCATGATGAGCCAAGTCATTTGTCCCTAGGTGGACAATGATGTCCAGCTCAGACTCCCATGCAAGGATGCGCTTCCTGTCCCTCCAAGCCATGGCACCAGGCAGGCACCTTACTTCAGTTTTCCCTGCTCCCCCCAGTTCTATCCCCCTAATAATTGAGTCCCCCACCAGGAGCTGCTTCCTTTCCCTGTGGTGCCCTCTGACTCCTTCCTGAGGGCCTCCCTTGTGACAGTTGTCTGCACCCTCCTTAGTCTCCTCTGCAAATGCATCCATAGGGGCTCCCTGGATGGGGGAGGTTCCCTTGCTACTGTCCAGTGTGGCCTGAAGATGGTCAACTTCCTCCCTCAGGGCAGATAGTTGTCTGCAAACAGGGCAGCATCTCAGCCTCCAGAAAGACTCCCGGAAGACTGCTGCCCCACAGCCATTACAATGTACTACTCCCCACATAACTGTCTACCTTGTTTATTTTTTTTTTGTGTGTGTGTGTGTGATTGGTGTGTTCTATAGAAATATATGTATTTATATAATGTGTATGCTTATATTGTCAGTGCAGTGTGTTAGAGAGGATATGACAGTAATATGCACCTTGCCCTCTTGAGGCAATGATGTCAGAACCCCAGGTATAAATGAACTATTTCCAGGAATTGGGTGGGGTGAGGGTGGGGAAGGGTTTGGGCCTAAACTGGCCCTCATGAAACAATCAGCTAAAAACTCTGACCTACTGCTGCAATGAGTGCCTTCCTGTCAGCAAGATGCCATACACGACAATTTGACAGAGAAAATACCATGCTAATCAAACAGATAAAAATCCAAACATCCAAGTCAGATGCAGGTAAACCTCCCCAGCCCTAAAACAGCCTGGTGACCTGTGCTCTGAAAGCAGTCAGCCCCAAAACACGTCAGCTGTGCAGAAAGGCAGACACAGAAAACAGTATTCAGCCTCTGTGGGTTTAAACTCTTCCTGCACTGAAAATCTTAACAATTGTAACAAAAAATAAAGCAAGCTACACCTCCCTCTGTTGATTGAAAGACTGCCTTTTCTGATAATTCTAAGTTCCTTATTTCACCCTTCGGTTAGAAGTATCCTCTGCCTGAAGAATATTAACTTTCCTAAGGAATCTGCTTCAAACCAAAGACAATTATAAATTGTAAGGTTCACCTCCCTCTGTTGTGAGCACAACTCGCTTTCTTGCAAATCTTAAGTCCAGTGTTGCAGTTTCCAGCCAGAGGTAGCTGCACCTGAAGCAGGACAGAGAATCGTATCAGTTAAAGCAAAAGGAAGGCAGTCAGAACAGCAAAGGCCCGAACCGAGGAACAGATAGCCAACTCAGTTAAGAAGGGGGATAAAACCTTTTATAGGTACATCAGGGAGTGAAGGAAGACCAAGGAGGGATAGTGAGGCTTAATAAAGGAAGGGGGTGGGCAGAGGGTGACTGTGAAGAGGCAGAGATACTAAACAAATATTTTTTGCTCAGTATTTACAAATGAAGAGGAGGTACCTAAAACAAACAATGGAAACACTCTGGATACAGAAGCTGATACCATCCATTTACAGAAGAAAGGGGTCTGAAAGAACTCTTAAAACTGAAGGTGGACAAAGCAATGGGGCCTGATGGGATTCATCCCAGAATCTAAAAGAACTAAGAGTAGAACTAGTGACACCACTGACTACCTTCTTTAACAAATCATGGGAGGATGGGGTGGTACCTGAGGACTGGAGGAGGGCAGATGTGACTCCCCTTCACAAAAGTGGGAGCAGGGCAGAAGCAGAAAACTACGGACCTGTTAGTTTAACCTCAGTGATATGGAAAATGATGGAAGCACTTCTGAAGGAAAGAATTGTCAAGTACCTAGAGGCCAGAGGGGCACAGGACCCAAGGCAGCATGGATTCACAGCGGGAAGGTAATGCCAGATGAATCTAATAGATTTATTTGACTGGGTGAATAAAGCAGTAGATCAGGGAGGGGCTGTGGACATGGCCTACCTAGACTTTAGCAAGGCATTTGATACAGTCCCACACAAAAGATTAATATACAAGTTAGCCAGCCTGGGAGTGGGTCCCAAGATGATAGCCTGGGTAAAGAATTGGCTGGAGAATAGGACACAGAGGGTAATAGTAAATGGAGTCCACTCTGATGAAAGGGGGGTTACTAGTGTGGTACCGCAGGGTTCAGTGTTAGGACCGGTCCTCTTCAATGTCTTTATAAGTGACATTGCAGAGGGACTGGAAGGAAGAGTATGTCTCTTTGCAGATGACACAAAGATCTGCAACAGAGTTGATGCACAAGGTGGGGTGGAAAGGATGAGAAGGGACTTGGCAAGGTTAGAGGAATGATCAAATGTATGGCACCTTAGATTCAATGCTAAGAAGTGCAAGGTAATGCACCTGGGAAACAAAAACTTAAGGGAAGAGTACACAATGGGGGGTGAGATACTAACAACAACAAAAATGGAAAGGGACCTGGGTGTAGTCATATCAGATGACCTTAAGGTGGGCAAGCAATGTGAAAGGGCAGTAAGGAGGGCTGGGGGGATACTGGGATGCATAGGGAGAGGCATCACCAGCAGAAAACAGGAAGTTGTTATCCCTCTGTACAGACAGCTGGTGAGAACCCTTCTGGAGTACTGCATGCAGTTCTGGAGACCCAATCTCAGCAAGGACATAGATAAGATGGAAGCTGTCCAGAGGAGGGCAACTAAAATGGTGCAGGGTCTGCACCGGAAGACATATTAAGAGAGACTAAAGGAACTTGATATATATAGCCTCGAGGAAAGGAGGGAGAGGGGGGACATGATAGAAACTTTCAAGTACCTCAAGGGAATCAACAAAGTCCAAGAGGGTAGCATCTTTCAAAAAAAGAGGTGTGTAAGAACAAGGGGGCACAATTTGAAGATGGGGGGACGGCTCAGAGGTAATGTAAGGAAGTATTTTTTCACAGAGAGGGTTGTGGATTCATGGAACGGCCTTCCGGAGGAGGTTGTGGAGTCCAAAACAGTGGTGGAATTCAAGCATGCATGGGATAGTCACAAGGCAATTCTAGGGAGTTGGGGTAGAAAGAAGTAGGCTGCTGGTTAACTAGGATCTGCAGCTTATCCATTAGGTAGGGAAATGGGCAGACTGGGTGGGTCAAGTGGTCCTTATCTGCCATCAAATTCTATGTTTCTATGAGTTACATGTGTCTTGAAATTCCACCTAGAAGGAAACCCACCTGGACAATACCCAAGATAGGCATAAGGGGCCTTGCTTTAATGGCTTATTAAAGACAGCACACCCCCAATTTTTTTACTTTTAACCCAAGTCCCTGTGTGGAACTAGAATCCACAATCTTCTACCCAGAGACAGATGTGCTGCCAACTGAGTAGTGTTGTCTAGTGGTTAAAGAACCAGCTTAGGGACCTGGAGATCACAGGTTCAAACCTTGCAAGGGACAAATACTCACTGTGTGACCCTGGGCAAGTCCTTTAAGCTCTCAGTGCTCCAGACCACACACACCCTCCCGTGGAAACGAATAGAAGCAGGACTTCACTTCATATGAGATGTTGCATCTCAGCAGGACTTATCAGGGTAAAAAAATTGTTTGAAAAAATGTTGAGACACACTGACACCCAGGCTTAGGCATTCCTCTTCCGAAATGCTGTGCAATGGGGGCCACAAAATCCATGTGACATTCTCCAACTCTCCTTCCCTGCTGCTTAGAAGTCCCCACCCCATCCCATCCATAGAGTTATGCAGTGGAGGAAGTCAGGGATGTGTTTGCCCAGCCTTGCGTATTGAGTGGGCCCAGACTTTATGAGGGCATATCTCATCTGCATCTCCTGTTAGGACCTTCAACAGACAGACAAACAAACAAACATGTCAAACAGACACCTTCTACAAACACTTCCAGCTAATAAAGGCAGTCATCACAAGCACCTCATGCTTCATTATGCACTTGGGTGTGCATTAACCACAGACAGCCAATGCCCTGCCATGTCTTACTGCTTACTGCACTTATAAAATGGCTTGCTGTATAATGTTTTTTCACCATACAAATAAAGCCAAAACCCAACCTTTGCTTGCATTAAAGCATTTTAATGCACACTCATGATGTGTTTCAGCCAATCATGTGAATGGATTTCCCAATGCCATTTTATAAGAAATCTTTCTTCAATAACTACCTACAGAATGATTAGTTACTGTGCTTCTGTACTCCCCTGTGCCTTTAACTGTACTCTCCCAGGTTGAGACCGAAAATAGGCATATTATTCTTTAGTTCACTTAACCCGGTTGTCAAAAACCAAATAAATAAAGAGGACGACTTGACAGTTCGCATACATTTTGCTTTTTTCTTGGGGATGATATGACATTTCTGGATCTCCATTTAGCCCAAATTTTCTAAAGTTTCATCCATAACGTTGGCCAACTCTTGTAATACCAGCTTCAGATTCACATTACTGAAAAATCTCTAACAGGTGAAATGTCAAGAGTCACTAGACCCAATCCCATTCTATTGCTCATAGTGACTCAAGCACACTGCAGAATAATGGCATATTCTTTCTACAAGTTATTTTACATTTTAATGTTTTAACTTCACACACACACACACACACACACACACACGCATGCACTGTGTCTATGATATAATGTAATACGTGGGAGCCACAATATGGATATAAGTATACAGAAATATAATTTTGGAGTATAGAAAGTGGTTAGAGGGTAGGAATGCAAGAGAGTTTAGCTATGTACTGTAGGTGAATAAGGAAGACTTGCTTGAAGACCACAATCTCAATCATCATGCATTAAACATAATTATCATCTTTTAAAAGACAGATTGGGTAATTATTTAACCACAGTCTTTAATGGAGTCTGCACGTTTAATGAACCAGTGTCAGTACAAAGTCAATAGGTGAAGAAGCTCTTAAACCAACATAATAAGTTTCCATTTCTCAGAGTCTCCCTTGTAAAGCAAGAATGGATTTTTTTTTTTGATTGAATGGTGTTAGGCTGCAAATTATAACTTGTGGCTCTGTCTTGTCTAAAAGAATAAATACTGTGTAAACACACTACTCTACTAGTGCCAATCAATTCAAAAGTCGTACTAGACCAGGAGAAGATAACACAGACTCCTGATATTTAGGCATACAGAGATGCTTGTTTAGCTTATCCATAGAGTTCTTTGCTTCTAATCTTTCAGGCTTTCTATACTGAAGACCCTATCTGAAGTCCAGCAAAATGTGTATTTATTATTAAATTGGATGGGATGTTTACAGTTGGCTGATATCTGACAGTAAAGGGGAATTAGCTAGCTGAACATCTCAGCAAAGGCAGCACTGCTGCTTGTGACATTGGGGACCGAGGTTCAAAAATGAACCTAGAATGGTAGGAAGAGGGGATTGACCTTCCACAGGACGTGTACCTCCCCAGGAAAGGAGGGTTACCAGCTCATTTTTACCACTGCCACCTGAGTGACCTTGAGTGATGCTCAGAATTAGCTGATTTCTATCCAGTTGGTCTGTTTAGACATTTAGGGAGTTTACGATTCCTAATATGATTCCTCTCGGATTCTGAAAACGACTTCGAAATGGAAATTGGTTTCAGATTTGGAATCCTAATTCCCAAATCCTAAATTCCTATGTAAAAACATATTTAGCCTTAAATTAAGAAACTAGGACTTTTCAGCCTGCAGTTCCAAAATCCAGTTTGGGTTTTTAACAGATCTGATTCTGTAACTTGGAATTAGAGCAACAACCATTGTGAGCACTGGTGGCAGAGTTGTGGATGATGCTGTCCTGGAGGATGGATGGACACTGACAGACTTTGTAGTGACACCCTCTGCATGTTCAGATCTGGTGCCTCAACATCAGCATACTAGCAAGATGGGGGAGAAAATAAGGAGGGAAACCTTTGTACAACCAGAATGATACTGGGAACACTCATAGACCTCAATTCACCAACTGGCCACCCCACCAAGGAGGATGCTGATAGAGTAAATCATAAGACCCAATCTTGCTCCCCCCATCAACAACAAAACAAAACACAAAGACATACCCAAGGTCCGCAACATAAAAACCTCTTTTGTTGTTTGGTTTTGTAGAACGTTCACCAGAGCTTCCTACTCCAGTGTCCCCAGTGTCCCAATGACAAACAAAATAATTAGTTCATATTCAGGCCTGGATACTGAAGCAGCAGCAACAAATCCGACTTAAGGGACATTGTCAACCCTTTCTGCATCATACTATTTCTAGATGAAAACCCACATCTTATGATTGCATACTTTCTCTAAAATTCATTGGTGTTGCTGGTTGTTCAATCTTCCTCCTTTCGTAGCAGAACTGGAATGCATGCTAACTACCCAGCCTTGTTTTGTTTCAAATCCTTGATTTACTTTCATTGCATACTTTCTGAACATTGGGAGTACTCCCAAACAGAGCAGTGTCATCGAGGAACAGGTCAGGAAGCATAGAGAAAACCCAGGAGCAGTTGTAAAATTCCACAAAACTGTTTGTGTGTAGTTGCAGTAACATAAAATAAAATAAACCTGTTCAGAATAACTATATACAGAAGCAAATAAAATCTCTTGTAAAAAACATCTCTCTTGCAGCTCAGCTTAGCTGTTTTTATGTCTTTTTCAACCCCCCATCATTTGCAAGCATCCTGTTCTTTGTAAATTTCAGGAGCTGCTAGAACATTGAGAACTTCCTAAGGTCCCCACAGCAACTGCAAAAGGCTCAGGCATTTGCACCCAAGTAATGAACAAAGAGTTGACTCCTCCTTTAGCTTCAAACCTATACTATTGAAACAAGTTGAGGATCTATTATGGCATCTAGATACCAAAAAAAGTGCAGGAGCAGATCTTCTGGACCCATTCTTTCTAAAGATTGCGTGTCATGTGCTTGCAGTCCCCCTAACTCACCTCTTTAACCTTTCCCTAAACTCTGGCTCTATTCCCATGCTGTGGAAGACAGCCCAAGTGGTCCCCCTTCTAAAATCAGGGGACCCTATGGATCTTAATAACTACAGGCCCATTTCCATCCTACCTGTGTTATCCAAGATGCTGGAGAAATTAGTGAGTATTCAGTTAAGGAAATATCTGGACAATGCTAATCTATTAAATCCAGCTCAATCTGGATTCAGGGCCAAACATAGCACTATCACTGCATTAGCCAAGGTCACCAATGATTGGCAAACCGAACTGGATAAAAAGAACAATGTCTGTGCAGTATTCCTGGACCTGAGCAAAGCATTCAACACTGTGGACCATGAACTGCTACTCTCATCCCTACACTCCATTAGCCTAGATCCATCCTCCCTTAAGTGGTTCAGATGCTACCTCTCTGGTAGATCACAGCAGGTAAAAGCTGAAGGTGACCTCTCCTCATTAAGACCACTGTCAAGAGAAGTTCCCCAAGGCTCTATTCTGGGTCCTATCCTTTTTGCCATTTATATAAATAAAATTGATTCAACCCTTACCAAGTCCTCAGTACATCTCTTTGCTGATGACACTGTACTGTATGTCAGCAACCCTTCACCTAAAGTTGCTCATGAAATCCTACAAGCAGAATTCTCCCTGTTACATCATCAGCTTCTCGAGAAAAAGCTTCTGCTAAATGCAAAGAAAACCAAAGCAATGATGTTCACAACCCAAAACTCCACCAACACATCCTCTTCAATCAGTCTCCCCCCAGATATGCACTATACTTGGAGAAAATCTGGAGTATGTTGAAAATTTCAAATACCTAGGTGTGTGGATTGACAACAGACTTGACTTTACTCAGCATCTAGAACAACTGCTGAAAAAGCTTCGCCTAAGGCTTGGCCTCCTCTACAGATTAAAACCCTTCCTTAATAGAGATTCAAAGATGAGATTAGTCCAGGCCATCTTTCTATCAGTCATTGACTACGCAGACTTCCTCTATAGTCACTGCCCCACTCCCTACCTTCAAAAGTTGGATACCTTATGCCATACAGCAATAAGGTTCATTACAGACCTGCCATATAATACTCACCATTGTTCTCTCTATGATGCAGTTGGATGGGTTTCTCTTTATGTCAAGAGGAGCAGAAATGCAGCTCTATGGATCTACAGAGCTTTATCAAAAAAAAACTCCCAAGATATATCCTGGACTGCTTCAACCTGACCACTCCCAGCTCCTATGCCCTAAAAGCAACAATATCATCCTGCTCAAATTGCCCAAAGTCAACACCAAAATAGGGAGGGCAGCAATCAGCTATTCTCTAGCCATAGCATGGAACACCCTACAAAAATCCCTAAAACTGTCCATTATCATTCCATTTACATCCTTCAAGCAACACTGTACAGCCTTCTTCACAGAGAAATGCAGTTGCTACCACTAGAGATAGAATAGTCATCCCACAAAACCATATTCCAATCACATATGGCATACTCCTTCCAGCCAGACACCGCCAGTATATGGCACCCAATATTCCCTTCACCATCCTTGTACTCATTATGTGAGTGACTGTCATGGCCCTCATTGTGATATATATGTACTGTACATATTGTAAATGTTAGTTTAACTTTCTCTTGCCAAGCTTTAACATAGGAATTCTCTGTATATTATTGTGTTATAAATAACATTTTCTTTTTTCTGTATGTATAACTGTCTCATAAGTATGTGATGTAATTGCTGTGCACCTACTCGAACCTTGACCTTATCAGGTCCATCTTGTAAATGAGCCTTGCTCAATGATGATCGCCTGAATAAATAAAGATTTGATTGATTGATTGAACCTCTAGCTTTTTGCAGTTATCTCAAATTATAAATATATATACATTTCAACAGTAACACAATTTTCTAAACAAAAGTGATCCTAATATCAGCTATATTTCCATATATTGATTCTCATATATTTTATATTAGCAGACATAGATATGCAAGGGAGAAAAAACAGACAGCAAGGGAAAACAGAGTGACAGTGAGAGGCAAAGGATTGCGAGACTGTTTGGGTTGATCAAGTCTGAAGTCTCACAGGAAATTTTGTCTATGCAACCAGACAGAGGAGAGAGAGAAAAAGAAAGAATACAGATCCTTGCATTTACATACTTTCTCTGAAACAAATAGGACAGTGTCCTATTCTACCCTGCCACACAGATGACACAAAGATCTGCAACAGAGTTGATACACAAGGGGAGTGGAAAGGATGAGAAGGGACTTGGCAAGGTTGGAAGAATGTTCAAAAGTATGACAGTTTAGATTCAATGCAAAGAAGTGCAAAGTAATGCACCTGGGAAACAAAAGCCCAAGGGAAGAGTACACAATGGGGAGGGGGTATTAACAATACCAAAAATGGAAAGGGACCTGGGGGTAGTCATATCAGACAACCTAAAGGAAGGCAAGCAATTTGAGAAGTTAGAAGGAGGTCTGGGGGAATACTGGGATGCATAGGGAGAGGCATCACCAGTAGAAAACTGGAAGTTGCTATTCCACTGTACAGAAAGTTATGAAACCCCCTTCTGGAGTACTGTGTGCAGTTCTGGAGACCCCATCTTTGCAAGGACATAGACAGGATGGAGGCAGAACAGAGAAGGGCAACTAAAATGGTGCAGGGCCTGCACCAGGAGACATATGAAGAGAGACTAAAAGAGCTTAATATGTATACCCTGGAGGAAAGAAAGGAGAGGGGGAACCTGATAGAAACTTTCAAGTACCTCAAGGGAATCAACAAAGTCCAAGAGGGTACCATCTTTCAGAAAAAGAGATGTGCAGGAAGAAGGGGGGACAATTTGAACATAGAGGGTGGACGACTTAGGGCAACGTGAGGAAATATTTTTTCACAGAGAGGGTGGTGGGCACATGAAAGACCCTTCCTGAGGAGGTCACAGGGTCAAAAACAGTGGGGGAATTTAAGAATGCATGGGGCAGACATAAGGCAGTTCTAGTGGGAGGTAGGAGGAAGTAGGCTGTTGGTAAAACTAGGATCTGCAGCTTATCCAATAGGTAGGGAAATGAGCAGACTGGGTGGGCCAAACAGTCCTTATTTGCTGTCAGAGTCTAGGTGTAACCCCCTTACAAATGAGGATTCCCGAAAAGTCTTCCTTGAGCTTGCCTAAATGCTCACTGCCAGGTTGGTGTCCTTCATTTTAGCAGTTTAATTGTTATTTCCAGAGAGTGCCTGTATAGCCTCTGTGCACTGTCTCTTTAAGAGCTGCCTGGATTGTAGTCATAAGTAATCTGAGAGGGAGCTCTGTTGAAAGATGTAACTATTTGCTGAAAATCATTTAGGGTGATAATGATAATGCAGTTTGTCTAACCTGCTTTCTTTGCAGCAAGGACTGTTTTGTTTATCTCCACTATTTTGGCCCGGGACTGCGAATCAGACCAATCAGTACTGGTGGGACCTAAAATGGAGCCAGACTACAGGAGCTGTCTGGAGTCAAAATCTGTAGGAATTGTAGTTTTGGGCTTTTGGCACTTTTTTGCACCTGAAGGGGGAGCCTTTGTTGTGACTGACAGACAGATCAGCCAACCAAACCATTTGGATTCTGGGGAAAGTCCCAGGTTTGCTGGCAGTTGAGTCAGATCTAAGTTGGGAGCGGAAGAAGCAACATGCTTGAGACAGTCAAGCAGCCGTCTGATTAGTTTCACATGGGAGAACTGTGGAAAGGCCTGAGTTGTGGCCTGCATGTCTGCCTGCTGCCCCTGAGAGGGAGAGAAGAGAATTATTTCGGACTAAATCCAAGTTTATGAGAATGAAGTAAGCCACTGATTTTGTACCAGGCTCATACCTGAAGAAGACTGAAGATTTTGCTGAATGCGATCAGCCTGTCAGGATTTCCAGCTGCTTTTGAATCCCTGATTTGTGCAGAGACTTTGCAATCGTGACCGGAGAGCGGTTTGACTGGTACAGTAGAATTTCCTTACATGTAAATGTGCTGTGTATTGAAAGCGGGTCGTGATTTGGTTCCCCACTGTGTGAACTGTGTTCTGCCTGCTGGTACCGTAGAATCCTTTACATGTAAATGTGCTGTGTATTGAAAGTGGGTCGTGATTTGGTTCCTCACTGTGTGAAGTGTGTTCTGCTTGCTGGAAGCTTTATCTAGCCTAATCAGACTGAATCCGTGTTCATCTCCATTCGGCCTGGGCCATGCCATGCTGGCCTTGCCAGACTACCCCACTGCACAGAGAAAGCCACCGATGAGAAACCTGCCTGGGGATCAGCCCCCTGCTCCACGCTTGAACAGGAGCGACACCTATGCGATTTGTGTGGGCCCTGCTTTTCCTGGCACTCCAGATTAACCAACTGCTGTGTCAATTTTTGTCCAGCCCGTGTCCATTCTTGGGTATCATGAGTAACCATCAGGGTAGCTCCCTGCAACAACAGCCTAATCTAAAAATGTGTCATCTGATTGTCTTGTTGTTTTCTTTTTATGAACTGAGCCCTCCGGCTCCGGATTACAAATAGTGTGTGTTGTGCATGTTGTTTTTCTTCCATCACAGGGCCCCAACCAGCTGCAATGTTCCTGGCTAGCCCACCGTTCTCCATCTGGGTACCCAGGGTGTGTGACTGTTTATGGACCCTGAAGTGCATGCATAACTGTTTGAATGATACAGCCTTTAAGCAAATTAACCTGATTATGCCCCTCTTCACATTGCTGTTATTTGCTGTGTATAACTTTGTTTTACAGGGGGTCCCCAGGGCCGAGCCAGAGGAAAGCTCTGGTGGTAAGTGCAAATGGTGTGTGTGCTTGTGTGGTGTATCAGGGGTGTTGTGAAAGTGATTATTGTGTATTGTTCTTCCACTAGTAAGGAAAGGGGGGGTTACAGTGTCCCGGAGGGCTGTGCCCAGGTTAGCTTGACCACTACCAACCCTGACCTCCGGGTGGAGGCACCCATTTCAGAACTCAGGCCCCTTAATCTGCTACTAGCCAAGCCAGCAGGGGTAGTAGCCCTTGGGATAGCGCCACCTAGAGGTTACATTTTGGAGGCTTACTGCTGGGATTTTGTGCCTTCTAGTGGCCAAAAATTATGAATTATTGCTAAAGCTTAATGGCTACCCCAGTAGAAATGGCTGTACACCAGTTGATGGGGTGGTGTACTAGGCAGGAGATCGACCACCAAAATGCTCTGCTTATACTGGATATTCCCCTGGGTACCAGTAAGGACACTATAGAGGGAGTACTCTCCAAAACTGAATGTCTAAAAAACCCTGTGGTGGTGGGTTGACAGGCTGATTTAATCACCCAAACTTTCGTAGCCTTAGTAGAGTGTAGTGACCTGGTGGACAGCTCTAAAGTGTCACAGACTATTGCCCCAGAAGGGGTTCCAGCTGCCTGGAGAGTGATAGCAAAAGACAGTAAAGACCCCGGGGAAGATGAGCTCCCACCATTATCTGAGACTTTTGAGGAGAAATTTGCTAAGTTGTTGCTGGAAGAAGGGAAAACCGTAGAGGACTGTAAGAAACTATTCCTGCCACATGGGAGAGTTCCTTCCCCAACACCCCCTCCCACACAGCACCTGTTACTGCCGGTGCCAATGCTGGCCCTTATATCTGTACCTGCCATTAGTCATGACATCTACTGAAGGCTGTGGGCTGGATATTCAAACTGCGCTATTTTGTGGCACAAGCCCTTGCGCTGCACAAAATAGTTGCTCAGGAGTGTGGCCGGGACGATATTCAAAGGAGTTGCGCTATTGAGCAACTCCTTTGAATATCACCCCCCCCGGCCACAGCCACTGTGCATGGCGCAGTGGAACTTGCGCCACCGCAAGTGGTCAGAGTGGAGCATTCAAGTTGGGGTGGTGCAAGTACCATTGCGCCATGCACAAATTTCCGATATTCAAAAGGTGACATGCAAATGGGGCCATAATTCATGCAAGGCGCAGGGGGGGCCATTTGCATCTATTCATGGCCCCATTTGCATGCCATTAGCATGCAGGTGCACTGATCCCCGAGGCGCCTGGCGCCCTGCCAGGCAGCAGCCATCGGGGACCAATGCCCCCTGCAGCTCGATAGCGGGCAAAAGTGAAAAAAATCCCTCCACCCCCGACTGGCCCGATCGCGGGCAAAAGCGTAGAAATCCATCCTCCCCCCGACTGGCCCGATCGCGGGCATAAGCTTAACCCCCCACCACCACTAGCCTGATCGCGGGCATAATTGTAAAATACCCCCACCAGCTCGATCGCGGGCAGCACAGAGTCCAACCCCCAAGGACATATCCCTGGTGGTCCAGTGGACCGCTAAGCCCGATCGCAGGCTGCAAAATGATAAAGCTCCCTGCAAGACCATAGCCCTGGTGATCTGGTGTCCCCCACCCACCCACCCACAAGCCCCACCACCCGCTCCCCTGGCAGCGGCGGGTGGCGCATCACCTGCCTGCCCCCGCCGCCCACCGACTGACTGCCGGTAAGACTGCACCCGTGGCTCTTGCTCTGCACCAATGGGCATGCAGCTCTACCGGGCGATCATCAGCGAAGCGGCGGGCAGCAGGTGGTGGGATACTGCGCCCGCCCGGCTGCTGAGGGAGCGGGTGAGGGCTGTGAGGTGGGGGTGGGACCTAAATCACCAGGGCTATGGTCTTGGGGAGCTTTCATCACTTTGCAGCCCACGATCAGGCTTAGCGGTCCACTGGACCACCAGGGATTGGTCTTGGGGAGAGCTCATCACCTTGCAGCCCGATGGGCTTAGCGGTCCACTGGACCACCAGGGATATGTCCTTGGGGACTGGACTCTGTGCTGCCCGTGATCGGGCTGGTGGGGGGGTATTTACAATTATGCCCGGCGATCGGGCTAGTGGCGGGGCTTAAGCTATGCCCGCGATCGGGCCAGTCGGGGTGGAGGATTTTAGCTTTTGCCCGTGATCGGGCCAGTCGGGGTGGGGGATTTTTGACACCTTGCCCATGATCTGGCTGCAGGGGGGGCACAGGGAGTAGGTTGAGGGCCAGCCACAGGTGGCAGCTGCTGTGTTGCGCCCTGCAATGCGGCAGCTCACCTGTGGGTGGCCCTCGACTTACTCCTTTTTTTTTTGGCTCAAAGTTGTGCAGGCGCAGGTTGGGGGTTGTGCCTGCACAACTCTGCACAGCCCGATGAATATTGGGCTGTGCAGTTTATGCATGGTGCCTGCCCCTCCAGTTCAGCATGCATTCATTTGCATTGCGCTATTGTTCAACTTGCCTGGAGGGGGCGCAACTGCCTCCTGCTGAATATGGCAGAATGGCGCAATTTCAGACTTGCGCAGGCGCAACCCTATTGCACATGGCGCAACCCTTTTGAATATCCAGCCCTGTGAAACTTCTTGGGCACCCTCCCCACCCCCCAGGAGGAGGATGACTGGGAGACCTGGATCAGCTATGTTGCCCCTTGGTACTCGAGTGGCAGTGTGCGGAGGCTGAGAAGTGGAAAAGAATCATAGAAAGTTTGAGGGGCCCCACCCTTGAAGCCATTAAATTTTTGAGGTCCATGAACCCTGATGCATCTGCTCAGATGTACCTATCTGTACTTGAAGGCAGTTTTGGGAGCACTGAGTCAGGGGAGACTTTGATATGGAAATTCCAAGGTACCAAGCAATGGAAGGGGGAAGTTTGTCTGCGTATGTTACTCACCTAGAAAGGGCTCTGCAGAAAGCTTACCAGAAAGGTGGGGTAGCCACTAGTGATTTGAACCGTGTGAGATTGGGGCACATACTGCAACATGCCAAGCATTCTAAGCTGCAGATCATCCAGTTAAGGCTCCGGGATAGGAGAGGTAACCCACTTGACTACTGTGACTTGATAAAAGAACTCTGGGAGGTAGAAGGTGAAGATGGAGATTGTAATTATGGGGTGAGTGCAGCCCAAGTGATCATGGCACCGGAAGGGCCTTCCGAAATGGAGACCACTAAGAGTGTCCCACCGTGGGCTAAACAGTGGTGGGGAGGAGTTGCTGAAGGAAGTCAGAAAAGCACAACCGGGTGCGTTCGCTGAGATATACCCTGCTGACAGAGACCCTGGTCCTTGACAGAACGTGACTGTTATGGGGGTGCTGGTGCACCCTCAGGCATCCTCTACTGGGGTTGGCTTCTCGGCTGAGCTCAAGGAATTGACTGCCACACTAAAGGAAATTTTGAGACATAGTACACTACCCACAGAAGTCAGTTCACAATCTCCTGTCGATGCTCCAGCATCCCCTGCTATGTTTTCCCCAAGGATGACCTGAAAGCGTGTCATTTATCACAATTGCAGCAAGGATGGCCATATGAAGAGAGCATGCCAGTCTCAGAAGGACTTAGAGAAAGTGGTGAACCAGCTTCAAGGAGAGCTTCGGAAAATGAGTCAGTGGTCAAGGGGTGCACGAAATGACTGCAGTAAAAGCATCTGCCATCCTAACTCATACCCCTTCTGTGGCCAAATCGTCTGTCCAGGCCCCTGCTGTTGTCCCTCCAGACTGGTCCAAGATAGTGGGCCCTTCAATGGAGACTAATGTGGTTGTGAATGGTATTCCTACTCGGGCTGTGCTTGGCAGTGAGTCACAAGTGACCATTGTGTTTCAGGACAGGTATAACAAACACTTATCTGATGTGCCCTTACAATCCCTGGAAGGCCTACATGTGTGGGGGCTGAGCGACAAGTCTTAGCCATATCTAGGATAAGGTTGTCCTTTCCTGCAACTGTCACTGGTTTAGAGGAGCAATTAGAGACACTGGCCCTAGTGTGTCCCCCCGCCGGACTGTATGATGGGGTTCCCCTGTTAATTGGAACAAACGCCCATATGTTTGGGAGACTGGCACAACTCTGTAATGAGAAACAAGGGCAATGGACTGAGAGAGCCCTGAGAATTCCAGCTCTGATCAAGAGTTCTTATGATTTGCAACAGAAACCCAAGGAAGTAGACCAGGATGAACCGGTGGGGATCATGTGGAAGAAGGATCCCGAATCAATGGTACTGACCCCTAACACCCAGTGTACAATTCAAGGGAAGGTCCACCTCCGGAAAGATGTCAAGAACAAAATACTGATGTTGGTTTCACCAGGCGATGGAAAATTACCAGAAGGATTATTGGTCAAGCCCAGCATCTTGCCTGCTCGTGCCCATGCCTATGCACAACAAGTGATGGTCCAGATTCACAATATGTCAGATCGGGAGATCTGGGCAAACAGAGGGTGCACCCTAGCTATGGTACACTGCGCAGACACTGCAGTATTGTCCAGCAACAAGCACCCTGGTGAGAAGGAGAGAGTGACACCCCCGACTTGTTTGACTTTGGCGACTCCCCATTGCCAGCTGAATGGAAGGCTAAAATTAGCAAGAGACTTGCCCAGAGAGACCAAGTATTTTTATTGAAGGAATGGAATGTGGGATGTGTCCAGGGTGTGGAGCATCCCATACGCTTGCACGATGAACGGCCATTTCGAGAGAGGTCCCGATGCCTAGCCCCAGCAGACACAGATGATGTGAGAAGACACCTGCAGGAAATGCTCGTTGCTGGTGTGATACAAGAATCCAGGAGCTCATACACCTCTCCTATTGTAGTTGTGCGTAAGAAGAATGGGTCTGTGAGGATGTGTGTTGATTATCGAACCCTGAACCGGTGGACCATCCCAGACCAATACACTATGCCTCGTATACAAGATGCCCTGGATTGCTTGAATGGGAGCAAATGGTTCTCAGTGTTAGATCTTTGCAGCTGATACTACCAGATCCTGATGGCCCCTGAAGACCGTGAGAAAACAGCCTTCATCTGTCCTTTGGGGTTCTATGAGTTTCTGAGGATGCCACAGGGGATATCGGGTGCCCGGCCACCTTTCAGAAACTGATGGAATGTGCGGAGGGAGATATGAATTTGCTGGAATGCCTGGTGTACTTGGACAATGTCATTGTGTTTGGGAGCACCTCAGAGGAGCATGAGAACCGACTGTTTAAAGTCCTAGACCAACTGGAAGACTTCAGCCTCAAGCTGTCCATTGACAAGTGCCAGTTTTTCCAAACCTCCGTGAAGTATGTGGGGCACATAGTAGCTACAAAAGGGATAGAGACTGATTCCAGTAAGGTTGAAGCACTGACTACTTGGCCCCAGCTCCATAATCTGAAAGAACTACAATGTTTCCTGGGGTTCTGTGGCTACTACCGCAGGTTCATAAAAGACTATTCCAAGGTGATTCACTCACTCTTGAACCTTACCCAGTGTTACCCTCCTACTAATTGTAAATACAAAAAAGGGTCCGTTAAAGAACCAGAAAAAGTTTACTTCCTTCCAGGTGAGCTCTTCGGGCCCTGCTGGATGCCCAACTGTGAAGCAGCCTTCCATGAGATCATATACCAGCTCACCCATGCCCCATCCTCTCCTATGCTGACCCCACCAAACCATATGTGCTACATACGGACGCTAGTCTGCAGTTTCTAGAAGCGGTGTTGTATCAAGACCATGAGGATGGCCTGAGACCAGTAACTTTCGCCAGTAGGAGCTTGACCCCATCCGAACGAAACTACCCTGTGCATACGTTGGAGTTCCTTGCGCTAATCGTTGACCAGTTTCATGAATACCTCTATGGGGCAAAGATATTGGTGAAGACTGACAATAACCCGTTGACCTATGTACAGCCTTCAGCTAAGTTAGATGCCACTGGGCACCGGTGGCTTTCTGTATTATCAACCTATGATTATGCTGTCAAATACAGACCAGGCCTGAACCATATTGATGCTGATGCCCTATCACAAAGGCCCACTTCCAAGAGTGATTGGGTCAGGCTGTCTGAACCTGACATTCGAGCATTGTGCCAAAAGTTTGATAGAGATGAACAGATGTCTGCGAACACAGTGGACTGTTTCGTAGATTGGTTGGGCCCTTCTGACACCTGCATACCAGCTGCTTATTGCCACTTCTCTGCTCTAGATATTAGTGTGCTACCTCAATTTGACAATAAGAGCATTCAGTGGGCTCGATCCCAAGATCCTATGATTCAGCCAGCACTTGATACCCTGCGTGCGGGGAAAGATGTGTCTAAGTTATGTTCCACTGACTTGAGAAATGCTTTATTGTTTAAAGAAGGCCCCAGATTCAAGTTGCTCAATCAGTTGTTGTATAGAGAGACAGTAGATTGTAGTGGCAAAGTAGACAAGCAACAATTGGTCCTGCCTACGGCCTTTAAAGACTTGGTACTGAGGTCCCTCCACAATCACATGGGGCACCTCGGTATTGACAGAACCTTTGACCTGGTACGATCTCGCTTCTACTGGCCCAAAATGGGGGCCGATGTTGAGCACCATGTCAAGACTTGTAGTCGCTGTCTGCAAAGAAAATCCCTGCCTCAGAGGGCTGCCCCCTTGTTAATATTACTAGCAACACCCCCAAGGAACTACTCTGCATAGACTTCTTGTGTTTAGAACCTGATCAGCAGAACATTGGCAATGTGTTAGTGGTTACAGATAATTTCACACGGTATGCACAAGCTTTTCCCACCAAAGATCAAAAGGCATCTACCGTGGCCAAGGTGCTAGTGGAAAATGTCTTCGTCCACTATGGTGCCCCCCAGCGAAACCACTCTGACCAGGGCAGAGACTTTGAGAGTTGACTAATTAAAGAAATGCTCTCTCTATGGGGGGTGTGAAAGTCAAGAACCACCCCCTAGCCGGCCCACTGGCTCAGCAGTTGGATTTCCGCTTGCGACGCCAGTGACCCGGGTTCAGGAATGGACTCGGGTAGCTGGATGGCCAGCTGGTAGAGGAGGATCGAGCGCCCAACGGCTGCTCTCCTCCTCTGGGGAGGGAGGGGATGCTTGTCCCGCAGCTCTGCCACCACCTGGGTGACCACGGGTGGAGGTGCAGCGGGACTGCATAGAAGGGAGGGAGGACGTGGGCCAGAAACCGGAAGCAAGCGCATGTCGTGCGACACCCCTAGGTCTCCCCAAAGTGCTCACGTCCTGTGGGAGGGGACAGAAAAATGGAAAAAGGTGCCTGGTGTGGAGGACGTAGACGGGATCCGACTGCCCCAGATAACCCATAACCGGGCTACCGATGGATGCCGCAGATGGACCACCTGACACACAGTAATGGACTGGAGGGGGTTAATGGGGATACCCCCCTCCTCCCCACCCAAGGGGTAGGCCGAGGCAGCATGGAGGTAAGTCCGAGCGACACCACGGTAGATACCCGGGGAGGGACCAGGGGAGTTCAGTCTAGGGATTCCCAGAAGAAGTTCCACCACGGCAGAGAGAAGGGGGATAAAAAAAAAAGAACCACCCCCTATTACCTGCAGGGAGACCCTCAACCAGAACATTTTAACTGCACCCTTCTAGACATGCTGGGCACCCTCCACCCAAAAGACAAGCATAAATGGAGCCAGCAGATTAGCACCTTGGTACACGCATACAATTGCACGAAAAATGATGCTACTGGGTTCTCCCCCTACTGCCTCATGTTTGGGAGAGAGGCCCGACTGCCAGTTGATGTCTGTTTTGGGGTCTTTCCAGATGGGGTTTGAGATGAAAACTACCTGCAATATGTACAAAAACTGAAAGCTCAATTGAACCATGCCTATCAACTGGCCCAGACAATGGCCGCCAAGAGCAATCTAGCCAACAAAGAGAGGCATGATAGAAAAGTAAAGACTCAAGAGCTTCGACCTGAAGACCATGTGTTGTTGTGCAATTTGGGACTGCATGGTAAACACAAAATTGCTGATCGGTGGCACCATCTTCCCCATGTAGTAGTTGGAAAGTTGGATGATTTATCTGTGTACAAGGTGCGCCCAGAGAACAACTCCAAAGCTATCAAGACCATGCACCGTAACCACTTGCTACCTATCGCCCAAGTCATGATTGAGGCTGAACCCCCAGAAATTGAGCCCCCTGGGCCAGTGACTCGTGCTGCTGCAAGAAAGAGACAGAGTCAGCCTACCCCAGTGGTCACAGATTTAAGGTTTCCTCTACAGCAGGCCCAGAATGATAGTGACTGTCAGTCCACTTCTGACTAAAGTGAGTGCGACTATGTCTATTACCCCTCTTATGAACTGAGTCAGCTGTTTCGAGGTAACCCCATGATTAATTGTGGAGATGAAGCTGGGCCTTCTGGACTGCCTAACCCCCCAGTTTTGTCCTTGGAGCCAATGCTCCCTGAAAGTGAAGTGCAAAGTATCACATCTGAAAATGCTGAGTCTCTGTGAATTGTGGAACTGTACGATTTGCCTGAGTGAGGGGCTGATGGAATGAGTCTTTCTGGCGACATACCAGAATTTGAAGAACACCATGAGAGTGCAGACAACCCCCCCTTCAGTGCCTCAAAGTTTGATTGTGCCTGAGCCTTCGCAAAATGAGTCAAGTGTTGTAGACAGAGCCTGCAGAGCAAGGAGCTGACAGTGCCCTAAGTTTGAATGTTCCCATCCAGGCAGAGGCACCCCTCACAAGTGACGAGAGTCCCCAGACCAGTGCTGAGAGTAAAGGAAATGTAGTTGCCCCCTCAGAAAGACTCGCCGAGCTGTCAAGCCAGTAGTATGCTTCAGTTATGATTCTCCCGGTAGGCCAGTAGATTTGCCTCTCAGTGTGGTGCACAAAGGTGTTTATGTCTCACCAAGTTCACTGCCCAAATTGAGCTTGACAGCCAATTCCAGGTTACTTGTCTTTCCCTCTCACTATGTTGCTCCCACCCCCTCTAGCCCCAAGTTAGCTGATGAGGAGCGCCCCTTTTGCATTGTTTAAGGTACAAGAAGTTATTACCTGATTCAGTATAGTAATGTTCAGTTTACCTGTGTGAAATATACACAATGTGTTGTCAGAATGGATATATTATCATGAAGTTTAGTGAATATGTATAGTAAAGTAATAAGTTTATGTCAACTGATGCATGATGGTACAGACTTGACGCGGATGCCAAGTTTTCTCCAGGCAGGAAAGGGTGTAACCTCCTTACAAATGAGGGTTCCTGAAAAGTCTTCCTGGAGCTTGCCTAAATGCTCACTGCCAGGATGGTGTCCTGCATTTTAGCAGTTTAAATGTGATTGCTAGAGAGTTCCGGTGTAACCCCCCTGCAAATGGGGGTTCCCAAAAGACTTCCAGGAGCTTGCTTGAATGCTCCAAGCCTGAATGGTGTTTGGCGTTTAAGCCATTTATCTGTGAGTGTTTTTAGAGCCTCTGGTACTGTCTCTTTAAGAGCTGTCTGCTTGCAGACATAATTAGTTGTATGGGGGACTGTGTGTTTCTCTGCTTGAGTACCACTCGAGCTGCTGCCAATTCACTCCATTTTTGCAGTCACTAGGAGTGCAAAGGGAACCTATCTGAAAGATGTAACTGTTTGCCAGAAATCATTTAGAGTAATAATGAAAATACAGTTTGTCTAACCTGATTTCTTTGCAGTCAGAACTGTGTTTACCTAGTTCCCCATTCTAGTTTTGAACTGCTGAACTGGTCCAATCAGTGTGGGTTAAGGTAGCTCTAAAATGGTGCCTTGGACGAATCAGAACTTGGACTCGTAATCTGAGCCAGCCACAAGAGGATTGTATGGGCAGTGACTCTGGGAGATATAGTTTGGACTTGGCCTTTTGGACCAACAGGGCAGTCTATTGTGAGTGACAGCCAATCCAGCCAAGAACTGGGAGGAACTCAAAGGAAGTGCCCGGTTTTGTCTGCTGGAGTTTCAGTTGAGCTCTGGCAGTGAAGAGGGAAGGAGCCCTGTGCTTTTTCGGTGTGCAGTTTAGGTCGGGAAACACGTGTAAGGCCCCGAGTTCCAGGCTGCAGCTTGTGTAACTGCTTGTTAGGACTGAATCCATCCTGTGAAGAGAATCAAAGGATATCTGAAGAGTAGAAACCAGGCTCACCCTGTAGAAGACTGGAGAAATTGCTGAATTGCGCTCGGTCTGTCAGGAACTGAATCTGCTGTGTGTTCTCCCGGGTATTGTGCAGTAATTGCGATCGGGATAGAGAAGCAGCCTGCCTGGTATAGTACTTTCTTTTTACCATATAAATGTGTGAAGAGGCTTGTGTAGCTCAGGCGAATCCTGCTGCCTTTAAAGGACTTTTGCCTGTTACTGTTTACCATATAAATGTGTGAGGAGGCTTGTGTAGCTCAAGTGAATCCTGCTGCCATTAAAGGACTTTTTCCTGTTGCAGTTTGTCATATAAATGTGTGAGGAGTCTCGTGGAGCTCTAGAGTAGCCCTGCTGACGTTGAAGGACCCTATCTTGTTTGGAGGTCGTGAGTACTAATTCAGGGTCGCTCCCTGTTGAATTGCCACATTGAATCCAAATGGAATTACTGTACTGCTGACTGTTTAACTAATTTTTCTTTTCTCTGTGTGAAAGGGCCCCTACCAGCTGCCACAGTTTGGACTAGCCACTAGGGCTTGGGTACCCAGGGACAGTAACTGGTAGGGATAGGCCTGTGAACAGGGCCATAGGTAGATGAGTAAAGTGATAAGCTAATTAACCTGATTCCCCCTGTCCTTGTTATATCCCCCTAAATAAATCAGAGCTGCTTGTTTCAGCAAAGTTATACTGCCTGAGGTGTTTGTCTATGTTAAAGTATTGTACTGTGATTGTTGCACTGTATCTTCTTATTTTACAGGGGGTCCCAGTGCCTGAACCAGTCCTGGGGGTAAGTGTATACTGTGAAGGTAATTCTGATATACTGTGTGGGCCACTAGTGGGAAGAAAGGGGGGTTGCAGTGTCCCAGAGGGCTGTGACCAAGTTAGTTTAACTATTGCAAACCCTGACCTCTCGGTGGAGGCACCCGCCATCGGATCCAGGCCCCTTAACCTGTTAGTGGCAAATCAGGCAGGGGTAGTAGCCCCTGGGATAGTGCCATCTAGGGGTTACATCTTGGAGGCTCACCGCTGGGATTGTGTGTCCTCTAGTGGCCATATTCCGAACCACTGTTAAGAAAAAAATGGGTACCCCGACAGAAGTGGCTGTGCACCGGCTGGTGGAGTGGTGTACTGGGGAGGAGATCGACCCCAAAATGCTATGCTTATCCTGGACATCCCCCTGGGTATAAATACGGACACTGTACAGGGAGTACTTTCCAAGGTGGAAGGTTTACAAAACCCTGTGGTGGTGGGTCGGCATGCTAATCTGCTCACCCACACTTTCCTGGCCCTAGTAGAGTTTAAGGATCCCATAGATAGCTCCAAAGTACTACAGACCATTACCCCAGAGGGAGCCCTCACTGCCTGGAGAGTGATAACTATAGACAGTAAAGACCCGGGGGGAATGAGCCCCCACCACTATCTGAAACGTTTGAGGAGAAATTTGCTAAATGGTTGCTGGGGGAAGGGAAAACTGTGGAGAACTTGAAGAAACTATTCTTGCCACCTGGGGGTGTTCCTCCCCCAACACCCCCTCCCGCTCCAGTACCCGTAATGGTGGCTGAACCAATGCAGACTCCTATTTCTGCACCTGCCATTAGTCACGACTCTTACCGAAGGTTGAGGATCTTCTCTGGCACCCTCCCCAACCCCCAAGGGGAGGATGACTGGGAGACCTGGATAGACTATGTTGCCCCCCAAGTGCTAGAATGGCAATGCTTGGAAGCTGAAAAGCGAAAGAGGGTTAGTGAGAGCCTCCGAGGTCCTGCCCTGGCTACCATCCATGCTAAACGGGCCAGTAACCCTGAAGTGACTGCACAGGCCTATCTTGAGGCCTTGGAGAATGTGTATGGGAGCCCAGATTCTGATGAGGACCTATGGTGGAGAGTAAGAAATGCACAACAGTACCAAGGAGTTGTTGTCTGTGTATGTATCTCGGCTGGAAAAATTGTTGCAAGAATGCCTCAGAAAAGGTAGTTTGCCAGCGATTGAACTGGACCGAACCAGGCTGAACAGGATCCTTAAGTCTGCCCCTTCTCAGAACTGCTGTTGCTTCAGTTATGCCTGGCAAATCGACTGGAATCCCACCCTCCTATGATGAGTTAATGAGAGAATCGAGGAGTTGAGAAAAGGCGACCTCGGGAGGGACCTGCACCAATAGCTGCGGCTACGGCCGAGTGACTGAGGTGACCCATCAAGTGAAGTTCAGGGGCAGAGGTTGGCAGTCAATGAGTGCTCTGACAAGGAAAAAGATATGCCACAATGGGGCAAACTGTTGAGAGAGATCCGGGAATTCAAAAACAGTCCCTTTATGAAGGCCACACCTGCAAGTACGGGCCCCGACCTAAATCCGACTGCATCTGCTATGGCGGTGGGGGTACCCACCCATGTATCTCCTGCTGATGACAGCTCCAAACTCAATTCCTTGACCATGGAAGTGGAGAAACTGACGAGATGTCTCCAAATGCTTATCACACTGCAGACAGAGATGGCACCCAGGTTTCCAGTTAGTAGTACCCCCGCCCTGGCTCCCAGTGTGGCGCCTTGGCCAGCTCAAACTCCAGAAAGTATGTTTTGCTATAATTGTGGGAAGGATGGGCACATGAAGAGGGAATGCCAGTCCCCAAAAGACACTGACAAAGTTGCATATAGGCTACAAGGAGAGCTTCGGAGAACAAATCAGTGGTTAAGAGGTGAACAAAATGATCCTAGGGAGGGCACCAAAAATGCTAACTCACGTCCTTTTGTGGCAAGGTCAGTTGCCCAGACCCCCGCTACCGCCTTTCCAGACTGGTCCAGAATAGTGGGTCCCTCCATGGAGACCACTGTAAAGGTGAATGGAGTGTCTACAAGAGCTGTATTAGACAGTGGCTCCCAAGTGACAATTATGTTCCAGGATTGGTATCAGAGCATTTGTCAGACGTACCCTTACAACCATTAGAAGGACTGCATGTATGGAGATTAAGTGAGAAGGCCACCCTATTCCGGTATATCAAATTTGGCTGTCTTTCCCCACTTTCGTGGCTGGAGAGGCCGAACAAGTTAGAGACCTAGCCTTAGTGTGTCCCCCACTGGACTGTATGATGGTGTCCCTTTGTTGATTGGAACAAATGCTCATATGTTCGGAGCTGGCACAGTTGTGTTATGAAAACAGGGTCAAAGACTAGTAGAGCTTTAAGAGTTCCGGCTTTTAATTAAGAAGGCCTATGAGGCACAGAGATGCTGAAAAAATAGAACCAGAGGAACCGTCGGAATTAGTATGGAAGACGGATCCTGAGTCTCTGATCCTGGTGCCAAATGCCCAGTGTACCTTACAGAGAGGTCCGTATCCGAAAGGATGTTAAGAATAAAATATTAATGTTGGATGCACGGCGATGGAAAATTGCCAGAGGGACTGCTGGTCAAGCCTAGTATTTTGCCCACTAGAGCCCATGCTTACCAGAAGGGTAATGGTCCAAGTTCATAATATGTCTGAAAGAGACATTCAAGTAAATAGAGGTTGCATCCTGGCTAATGTGCATTGTGCAGACACTGCAGTGCTACCCAAGCAACAAGATTCGAGGAAGAATGACAGAGTAACGCCTGACTTGTTTGATTTCAGCGACTCCCCGTTGCGAGCTGAATGGAAAGTGAGGATCAGTGAGAAGCTTGCCCAGAGAGACCAGGTGTTTTCTTTAAAGGAATGGGACATAGGATGCATGCAAGGAGCTGAGCACAATATCCGGCTGCATGATGAAAGACCATTTCGTGAGAGGTCTCGACGCCTGGCACCTGCTGACATAGATGATGTGAGACGGCATCTGCAAGAGATGTTAGCTGCTGGTGTAATACAAGAATGCAGAAGCCCTTATGCTTCCCCCATTGTGGTAGTGAGGAAAAAGAATGGGACAGTAAGGATGTGTGTGGATTATCGCACCTTAAACCGGCAGACAATCCCTGATCAGTACACAATGCCCCGCATTCAGGATGCTTTGGACTGCCTAAACAGGAGCAAGTGGTTCTCTGTGTTGGATCTCCGCAGTGGGTACTACCAGATCCCAATGGCCCCAGAGGACCATGAGAAGACAGCTTTATCTGTCCGCTGGCTTCTATGAATTCATGAGAGGATGCCTCAAGGGATTTCAGGTGCCCCAGCCACTTTTCAACGATTGATGGAGCGTGCAGTGGGGGACATGAACTTACTAGAGTGCCTGGTATACCTAGATGATGTTATTGTGTTTGGCAGCTCGCTGGAGGAACATGAGAGCAGATTATTTAAGGTAGTGGACTGACTGGAGGACTTTGGCCTTAAACTGTCCATTGATAAGTGTCAGTTCTTTCAAACATCAGTAAAGTATGTGGGACACACAGTATCCACCGAGGGAATAGAGACCGACCCAAGTAAAGTTGAGGCCTTGACCACCTGGCCACAGCTCAAAAATCTAAAAGAACTGCAAAGATTCCTGGGATTCTGTGGTTATTATTGGCATTTCATCAAGACTATTCAAGAGTGATCCGCCCTTTACTTAACCTTACTCAAGGGTATCCCCCAACCCACAAAAAATACCAAAAGTCAGCGTCCCTCAAGACTGAAAAGTGTATTTCGCCTGAGTGAAGTATTTGAGGTCAGCTGGACTCCTGATTGTGAGACTGCTTTTCATGAGATCATATATCAACTTACCCATGCTCCAGTGCTGGCCTATGCCGATCCAAGAAAACCCTACGTCCTGCACACTGGATGTTAGCTTACAAGGGTTGGGGCTGTGTTGTACCAAGAGCACGAGAATGGCCTGAGACCAGTGGCCTTTGCCAGTAGAAGCCTGACCCCATCCGAAAAGAACTATCCTGTACATAAGTTAGAGTTCCTAGCTTTGAAGTGGGCTATTGTTGACCAATTCCATGAGTACTTGTATGGGGCTAAAATACTAGTAAAAACTGACAATAATCCTTTGACCTATTTGCAGACCTCAGCTAAGTTGGATGCCACTGGCCATTGGTGGCTTTCTGCAATATCTACATATGACTATGCTCTAGAATACCGAGCAGGTCTGAACCACATAGATGCTGATGCTCTCTCCCGGAGGCCTGTTCCCCAGAATGATTGGGTCAGATTGGCAGAACCTGACATTCTGGCACTCTGCCGGAAGTTTGACAGGGAGGAACAAATGTCCACGGACGCAGTGGACTGCATGGTGGATTGCTTGGGACCCTCTGAGAACTGCATACCTGCTGCTTATTGCCACTTTTCTGCAATAGACATTGGTGCACTGCCTCAGCTGGACAATGACAGTATTCGGCGGGCTCAGTCCCATGATCCCATGATCAAATCAGCTTTAGAAGCCCTCTGTGCAGGAAAAGATGTGTCCAAATTACGCTCCACTGATTTGAGAACTGCACTGTTATACAAAGAAGGTCCTAAGTTGAAACTGATCAATAAACTGTTATACAGAGAAACAGTAGACAGAGGGGACAAGTAGACAAACAACAACTAGTGCTGCCCACTGCCTTCGAGACTCAGTATTGAGGTCCTTGCACAACCACATGGGGCACCTTGGTATAGACAGAACACTTGACTTGGTGAGATCCAGATTCTATTGGCCTAAGATGGGGCTGATGTGGAGCAACACATTCGAACTTGTAGTCACTGCTTACAGAGGAAAGCTTCCCAGAGGCTGCCTCCCTTGTTAACATCACCACCAGTGCACTCATGGAGCTGGTCTGTATTGATTTTTCTGAGTTTGAGTCAGATCAAAGAAATATCAGTAATGTGCTGCTGGTCACTGACCATTTCACAGATATGCCCAAGTTTCCAAACCAAAGACCAGAAAGCATCCACTGTGGACAAAGTACTTGTAGAAAACTTTTTTGTTCACTATGGAGCTCCACAAAGAATCCATTCTGATCAAGGGAGAGACTTTGAGAGTCGTCTGATCAAAGACATGCTTTCTCTGTGGGGAGTGCAAAAGTCCAGAACCACTCCTTACCACCCTCAGGGGGATCCACAGCCTGAACGTTTCAACCACACTTTGCTAGATATGCTAGGCACCTGCACCCAAAGGACAAGCCTAGATGGAGCCAACAAATTAGCACCCTGGTACATGCTTATAACTGCACCAAAAGTGATGCCACTGGTTCTTCCCCTACAGCCTGATGTTTGGAAGAGAAGCTTGACTACCGATAGATGTGTTTTGGGGTCTCTCCTGATGGGGTTTAAGCTGAGAACTATTTACAGTATGTGCAAAAGTTAAAGGCCAGCTAACTCCATGTACTAACTGGCTCAAACCATGGCTGCCAAAAGAAATCTGGCCAACAAAGAAAGGTATGATAAAAAGGTGAGCACAGGAACTCCAGGAGGGAGATCGGTATTGCTAAGAAATCTGGGACTGCATGGCAAACACAAGATTGCTGACAGATGGCACCATCTCCCTCACATTGTAGTGGGCAAACCAGATGATCTGCCAGTGTACAAAGTAAGGCCTGAGAATAATTCAAAAGATGTAAAAACAATGCATAGAAATCATTTACTGCCCATTGGACAAATCTTGATTGAATCTGAGCTCCAGAAGATGCCCCTCTGGACCAGTGACTAGAGCTGCTGCAAGAAAAGATCAAGAAAGTCTGCACCTCCAGAAGCAGAGTTAAAGTGTTCCTCCACAAGTCCCTGTTGAGCATGACTGTCAGTCCATATCAGAAGAAAGTGAGAGTGACTTTGAATACTATCCTTCTACGAACTGAGTCAATTGTTTCAGGCAATCCCTAGTCAATACTGGAGATGAAGCTGGGCCTTCTGGACTGTATAGCCCTCAGCTTCGTCCCCTGGAGCCAATGCTCCCAGAAAGTGAAGTGCAAAGCATCAGATCAGATGAAATGGAATCATTGTGCATGGTTGAACTGTTTGAGCTTTCAGGAGGAAAATATGGATTAGGGCAGACTGGTGATACACCAGAACAAGAAGAGTATTTTGAGTGCCCTGACAGTCCACTGCCAGTGTCCCAAAGCTCTCCATTCGAGCCAAATGTTGTGGACTCAGAAACTGTAACTCCTGGAGCTGAAAGTGCCCCAAGTTCAGCCCTCTACCCCTGAGACCCCGACAAGTAAGGACAATGCTGAAAATGAGGCTCAGAGTGCAGAGACTGTAACAGTTCCCCCTAGAAAGACTGGTCGAGCTGTAAAGCCTGTGGTGCACCTCAGTTATGATTCCCTTGGGAGGCCTGTGGACTTGCCTCTCAATGTTGTCCATAAAGGAGTGTATGTGTCCCCAAGCTCATTGCCCAAACTGAGCGTCAGTGCTAACTCCAAGTTACTTGTGTTGCCCTCTATATGGTGCCCTTGCCCCGTCCAGCCCCAAGGTAACTGATAGGAAGGGCCCCCTCTCTTCAGGTTTCATGTACAAGAGGTAATAACTTGAATTATGGCACAATGTGTGTGTAATACTTGTAAAGAGTGATGTACTGCAATGTTTCAGAAATGTGTTCTTGGTAAAATGATATATTGACTGATGATTACATGTGAGCCTAATGCAATGTATATGGTTGCAGTTGAAACTTATGGGGTACTTGTTGACACGGACGCCAAGCTTTCCCAGGCCAGGAAGGGTGTAACCCCTGTAAATGGGGGTTCCCAAAAGACTTCCAGGAGCTTGCTTTGAATGCTCCAAGCCTGAATGGTGTTTAGCATGCTAAGCCATTTATCTGTGAGTGTTTTAGAGCCTCTGGTACTGTCTTTAAGAGCTGTCTGCTTGCAGACATAATTAGTTTGTATGGGGGACTGTGTGTTTCTCTGCTTATACCACTCGAGCTGCTGCCAATTCACTCCATTTTGCAGTCACTAGAGTGCAAAGGGAACCTATCTGAAAGATGTAACTGTTTGCCAGGAAATCATTTAGAGTAATAATGAAATACAGTTTGTCTAACCTGCTTTCTTTGCAGTCAGAACTGTGTTTGCCTAGTTCTCATTCTAGTTTTGAACTGCTGAACTGGACCAATCAGTGTGGGTTAAGGTAGCTCTAAAATGGTGCCTTGGATGAATCAGAACTTGGACTCAGAATCTGAGCCAGCCACAAGAGGATTGTATGGGCAGTGACTCTGGGAGATGTAGTTTGGACTTGCGTCTTTTTGGACCAACAGGGCAGTCTATTGTGAGTGCAGCCAATCCAGCCAAGAACTGGGAGGAACTCAAAGGAAGTGCCCAGTTTTGTCTGCTGGAGTTTCAGTTGAGCTCTGGCAGTGAAGAGGAAGGAGCCCTGTACTTTTTCGGTGTGCAGTTTTAGACGGAAAGCGTAAGGCCCGAGTTCTGGACTGCAGCTGTGTAACTGCTTGTTAGGACTGAACTGTCCTGTGAAGAGAATCAAAGGATATCTGAAGAGTAGAAACCAGGCTCACCCTGTAGAAGACTGGAGAAATTGCTGGCGCTCGGTCTGTCAGGAACTGAATCTGCTGTGTGTTCTCCCGGGTATTGTGCAGTAATTGCGATCGGGATAGAAAGCAGTCTGCCTGGTATAGTACTTTCTTTTACCATATAAATGTGTGAGGAGGCTTGTGTAGCTCAAGTGAATCCTGCTGCCATTAAAGGACTTTTGCCTGTTACTGTTTACCATATAAATGTGTGAGGAGGCTTGTGTAGCTCAAGTGAATCCTGCTGCCATTAAAGGACTTTTGCCTGTTACTGTTTACCATATAAATGTGTGAGGAGGCTTGTGTAGCTCAAGTGAATCCTGCGGACTTTTGCCTGTTGCAGTTTGTCATATAAATGTGTGAGGAGTCTCGTGGAGCTCAAGAGTAGCCCTGCTGACGTTGAAGGACCCTATCTTGTTTGGAGGTCGTGAGTACTAATTCAGGGTTGCTCCTGTTGAATTGCTCACATTGAATCCAAATTGGAATTACTGTACTGCTGACTGTTTAACTAATTTTCTTTTCTCTCTGTGAAAGGGCCCCTACCAGCTGCCACGGTTTGGGCTAGCCACTAGGGCTTGGGTACCCAGGGACAGTAACTGGTAGGGATAGGCCTGTGCACACAGCCATAGGTAGATGAGTAAAGTGATAAGCTAATTAACCTGATTTCCCTCTGTCCTTGTTATATCCCCCTAAATAAATCAGATCTGCTTGTTTCAGCAAAGTTATACTGCCTGAGGTATTTGTCTATGTTAAAGTATTGTACTGTGATTGTTGCACTGTATCTTCTTATTTTACAGGGGGTCTCAGTGCCTGAACCAGTCCTGGGGGTAAGTGTAGATAATTCTGATATACTGTGTGGGCCACTAGTTGGAAGAAAGGGGGGTTGCAGTGTCCCAGAGGGCTGTGACCAAGTTAGTTTAACTATTGCAAACCCTGACCTCTGGGTGGAGGCACCCGCCATCGGATCCAGGCCCCTCAACCTGTTAGTGGCAAATCAGGCAGGGGTAGTAGCCCCTAGATAGCACCATCTAGGGGTTACATCTGTATAGCCTCTGTGTACTGTTTCTTTAAGAGCTGCCTGGATAGTAGTCATAAGTAATCTGAGAAGGAGCTCTGTTGAAAGATGTAACTATTTGCTGAAAATCATTTAGGGTGATAATGATAATGTAGTTTGTCTAACCTGCCTTCTTTGCAGCAAGGACTGTTTTGTTTATCTCCACTATTTTGGCCTGGGACTGTGAATTGGACCAATCAGTACTGGTGGGACCTAAAATGGAGCTGGACGGGACTACAGGAGCTTTCTGGAATCAAAATCTGTAGAAATTGTAGTTTGGGGCTTTTTGCGCCATTTTGCACCTGAAGAGGAGCCTTTGTTGTGACTGACAGACAGATCAGCCAACCGAACCTTTTGGATTCTAGGGAAAGTCCCAGGTTTGCTGGCAATTCAGTCAGATCTAAGTTGGGAGCTGAAGAGGCAAAAGCTTGAGACAGTCAAGTAGCCGTCTGAGTAGTTTTGAGCAGGAGAACTATGGAATGGCCTGAGTAGTGGCCTGCATGTCTGCCTGCTGCCCCTCAGAGGGAGAGAAGAGAATTATTTTGGACTAAATCCAAGTTTGTGAGAATGAAGTAAGCCACTGATTTTTTACTAGGCTCATACCTGAAGAAGACCAAAGATTTTTCTGAATGCGATCGGCCTGTCAGGATTTCCAGCTGCTTTTGAATCCCCGGTTTGTGCAGATACTTTGTGATCATGACCGGAGAGCGGTTTGCCTGGTAGAGTAGAATTTCCTTACATGTAAATGTGCTGTGTATTGAAAGTGGGTCGTGATTTGGTTCCCCACTGTGTGAAGTGTGTTCTGCTTGCTGGAAGCTTTATCCAGCCTAATCAGACTGAATCCATGTTCATCTCCATTTGGTCTGGGCCATGCCACGCTGGCCCCGCCAGATTACCCCACTGCACAGAGAAAGCCACCGATGAGAGATCTGCCTGGGGATCAGCCCCCTGTTCCACACTTGAACAGGAATGACGCCTCGGCAATTTGTGTGGGCCCTGCTTCTCCTGGCACTCCAGATTAACCACCTGCTGTCTCAATTTTTGTCCAGCCTGTGTCCAGTCTTGGGTATCATGAGTAACCATCAGGGTAGCTCCCTGCAACAACAGCCTAATCTAAAAGTGTGTCATCCGATTGTCTTGATGTTTTCTTTTCACGAATTGAGCCCTCTGGCTCTGGAGTACAAATAGCGTGTGTTATGCGTGTTGTTTTTCTTCCATCACAGGGCCCCAGCCAGCTGCAACGTTCCTGGCTAGACCACCATTCTCCATCTGGGTACCCAGGGTGTGTGACTGTTTATGGACCCTGAAGTGCATGCATAACTGTTTGATTTACAGCCTTTAAGCAAATTAACCCGATTACACCCCTCTTCACACTGTTTTTATTCGCTGTGTATTACTTTGTTTTACAGGGGGTCCCCAGGGCCGAGCCAGAGGAAAGCTCTGGTGGTAAGTGCAAACAGTGTGGGTACTTGTGTTGTGTATCAGGGGTATTGTGAAAGTGATTATTGTGTACTGTTCCAGCCACTAGCAAGGAAAGAGGGGGGGTTACAGTGTCTCAGAGGGCTGTGCCCAGGTTAGCTTGACCACTACCAACCCTGACCTCCGCGTGGAGGCCCCCCGTTTCAGACCTCAGGCCCCTTAACCTGCTACTAGCCAAGCCGGCAGGGTAGTAGCCCTTGGGATAGCACCACCTAGGGGTTACATATGTTTTTATGTTGCTAAGGGCCTTTTAGGCCGTTTCCCTCCTGATTGCACTGCTCGGACAACATGAAAGAAAACTAAAGAAATGGTGCCACTGTGACAGCTTTTGGGAGGCTTAGCTCCAGTAGAAGTGAATCGGACACTAGGTAAGAGAGAAAGCGAGGGAGAGAAGTCAAAGGGGATTAGGCCAGTCCAGGACTAGGGGGTAGAGTGAGTCTGAGGCCCGTGTTGGGAAGTGGCAGCTGAGGAACTAGCAGGCTGCAATGGAAGCGGTGTTAGTGTATGGGAGCATTTGGGATTAGGTTCCATTAAATCTGCCTAAGTGAAGTTGAAAGTAGAGGCAGATAGTACAGGTACAGTACCTACTGTACCAGTGCCAGTGAGTAGTATGGGAGCATCACACTTCTGGTTGTAAGTGGAATTTTGGTCCTGAGTAAAGTGCTGCTGCCATAGTTCTGTACCAGTAGAAAATCTCTCCATGTTTAAGTACTGCCCTAAAAATGTCTCTCTCATGTAATCCACGTAAAAAAAGTTTTATCCCCATGGAGCTGTGCATTTTTTATTTTCCTTACGAAATTGGACCCCTGAGCCCTTTTAATCATTTATGGGCTCAGGAGAATAAACCTGATTAGTTTGGGAGAAATTGGAGTCCAGAGTGATTAATCTTTTAAAGGATTTTTAATGAAATAACCAGTCTTTTAATTTTTAGGGGTTGTCTGTTGTCTCCCTTGGGGGCTTGAAGCAATTCAGATATTCCTGCACCCTTTCACTGCGGGGCTGGTGGGTGGATGCCTCGAAAGGCTGAAGATGATTTGCTGGGGTTCGTTCTCCTGAAAGAAGCTGCTGGGAAAAGAACAGATCTAGTGTTGAGGCTATGGGACAGTCAATCAGAAGACATGTTAAGGTAAGAGAGACTTATTCCATGCTTTAATGGCTCCAGAGAAAAGCTGTGTCTGAGGTTCTATTGTCTGGGACCCCCTACCCCAGAACACCTGGCCCCTAGACATTTGAGAAGGGGAGACTACATTATTATACCCATGTGCCTGCCCCACGCATGTTTGAAGCTCCCCACTGTCTTCACCCTTACTACCTCTTCTGGCAGGCTGTTCCAGGTGTCCACTACCCTTTCTGTGAAGATGTTTTTCCTCACATTATTCTTAAATTTCCCCTTTACGCTTATGTTTCTGAAGAAAGTATTGTCCCTTTTGCTACCCCTTTGGCTATCCTTTCCTCTGTTTGCACCTTTGCTCCTTTCACTGCCTTATCTACTTCCCTCTGTTTTTCCTGGTACACCTCCTTATCCTTATCTCTCTGTGTTTCTTTGTACCTCCTGAACGCAACCCTTTTTTTCTTTATTTTTGTGGCTACTTCCCTAGAGTACCATAATGGTCTTTTTTCCTCCTGCTTTTGTTCACTTTCTTCATGCAGAAGCTGGGTGCCTTCACTATACCTTCCCTTAATTTTCTCCACTGCTCCTCAACCCCTCCTTGACAATCCTCCCCAGCGAGGCTGCTTCTGAGGCAGTCTCCCATTTTTTTTCCACCCTCCTAAAGTCCAGGTCCCTTGACTTTGTGTGGTTTGCTTCTGCACCTATCTTAATGTTGAACTACACTGTACAGTGATTACTGGCCCCCAGGGGACGGCCCACTGTGATATCTGCAATATTGTCTCTGTTAGTAACAACCAGGTCCAGTATTGCTGTATCCCCAGTGGGTTCACTGACTAGCTTCTTGAGAAACACACCCTGCAGGGAGTCAAGAATGGCCCTGCTTCTAGCTAAAGCTGCAGCTGGAAGACTCCAAAATACATCTGGCAGATTAAAGCCCTCAACTAGCAGCACCTCCTCTTTTTTTGACAACCTGCTGATGGCTTTCCCTAGTGCTTTATCCAACTCCTCCTCTTGTGCTGGAGGTCTGTACTGTATATCACACCAGTATGAATACTGGCCCCAGCTCCTGTCTTCAGGATGACCCATGGCACCTCCAGCACTTCCATTTCCACTAAGTTCCCTTGCACTTCCATAGCCCTAATACCCTTCCTCACACACAGAACATCCCCATCTTCTCCCTCAACTCCCTATTGCTTCTGAGTTGAGAGTAGCCTGGTATGGCCATGTCCCAGTCTCGATTTTCAGTGCACCATGACTCAGTAATGGCTACCAGCTCCAGTTCCAGCTCCACCTCCATTATGATGGCCTCCAGATCCAGAAATTTATTTCCACGTCTCCTTGCTTTGGTGTACATGGCTCTCCAAACCTTTCTCTCTCCTTTCCTAGAATAACCTCACCTTTCTGCCTATACTGCTCCCTGTAACTCCCCCTTATAAAAAGTGCCATTCGTACTTTTAAAATCCATGAAAAGCCCTTCTAAATAAGTTATTGGGCTAATGAGTAGCGGGCAGCAGTCCAAAGATATGATGACTAATGGCTTGGTCCACAAAAGTGGTTAGGATATGCTCAAAATGAGCAGCCATGCACCCTGGGACCATGTGGGGATAAGCACAATCCACAGCCCAATCTCCCTGGCCCCTGAAGGCATGGAGCCCAGTGCCAGGGCTGTGGACTACACCAGGGGCATTGCATCCAGGATCTCTGGGCATCCAATCAGATTCCCAGGTTGGCTCTTCAGTGGATCCTGTGTTCTGCCTGGCACGGGGTATCACAAGATATGGCAGTCTGTACTTGTCCTCCATTGACTGCTGTATTCCTATTGCCAGGTGTAAACATTTACATTTACTGGCTAGTGCCAGAGAGACCCCTAGCCCCCATACGGATGCTGTTGGAGCTAGGGACAGTGGTGGAAACCATTAGGATGGGCATGCAGAGGGGGGTAAGTAGGCACTACAGTAGCCCCTCAGGCTACGTAGCATTCACCCTCTGTGCTGGCCCTGCCTGCTGCCTCAGCAGCACTGAGGACTGGGTACAGGTACGTGCCTGTCCCATTTCCTGCCCTAACCTGGCCCTGCATGGAGTTGCATACTAGGCTATAAAGCAGATATGGAGGGGGCACACAGCTAGGGCTGTGGATGCCACAGGGTGCCCGAAGGTGTGCATCCCATGGCATCCCATGCGTAGGAGGAACTCCAGTGCATTTCTTGGCCCTCTGCATGTGCAGAGGGGCTGCACGCCCTTTGTGGATTGGGCCCTATACCTGGTCTATGTTGATATTACATTGCCACCAGTTTTAGAACCTGTCATGCAGGACGACACTGTGCCTCACCATCAGAAACAAGATGTTGCATCTCAATTGGACCATTAGAGCAAACACTGTGTAAATAAAAGCATTAAACAAATTCAACATGATTACATGATAGGCTATACCAGACCAGCAGTAGAAACGCATACAGAAGGGATTAAAATTGCAAGTGCTTACTGAGCCAGCATTTTCTCTGCCTCTCTACCGTTCATCAGCGAGATTATCAGGCAAGTCATTTAAAGCCAACATTTACATGTATTATGCAGCAGTGATAAGTAACTATGATGACAGTCATTGCATTTCCATAATTTGTTGTTTCTGTGTGTGTCATTACCTTTACATACCAAGGAGAAAATTATCTAGATAAGCATACTGTTGTGCTGCGCCAAACTGAAACACATTGCTTTTATCTGACTTTTTAAAATTTGTGAGAAAGATTTGTTGATACTGAAGGGCAGGGGACTGAATGATGTGGAAGAGGAGGTTACTATTTATCTACAAGACATTGCAATCAAGCTAATTGCAGGCTTCTTCATTCTGCTCTGCTAGCATATGGAGCCACCTAGTTAGTCTGGACTAAGGAGGAAGCCTTTAAAGGGGAAGCAAGTTCATTACTGTAAATGCATTTATGTAGAGTCTGGTGTTTGCACTGAACTAAAATGTACCTTCTATGTGTAATGATCTATCCTGTAGTTGTTAGGAGGCAGTGTAGTGCAGTGGTTTAGGGCTCTGAGATGCAAACCTGGAGACCTGTGTTTGAATCCCACAGTCCCCGCTTGCATACTGTGTAACCCTGAACAAGTCACTTAACTTCATTGTGCTCCCAGGTCACACTTGGAAACAAGCTTCAGCCTACTGTGCCTTTTCTGGTTGTAACCCCTTGGTGGCACTACCCCGAGGGTTACTACCCCTGCCTGCACAGTCGCCTGCAGGTTGAGGGGCCTGAGTTCATGAAAAGGGTGCCTCCACCCGGAGGACAGGGTTGATGGCAATGTGAGTGCCCTGGGTACAGCCCTCCGGGACACTGATACCCTCTCTGTCCCCCTAGTGGTCTGGCTAAGACTGTAGTCACCGCACACCAACACACTTTTGCAATACACAGTGAACCCCTCATTGTAACCACTTACCACCAGAGCGAGATCTGCTGTATGACCCTGGGAACCCCCTGTAAAATAAGATCTGTAACAATAAACAACAGTAACACAGTACCCTTAGTCACAGAAGCACAATATAACCAGAATAACTGCAAAAAGATTTAGATCCGTTTTATTTATAGGGGGTCATGAACAAGAGAGGGGTTGCAATCTGGTGATTGATTCAGATACTGATTTACTCAGGGCCTAAGACATGCACCTAAGAGTCCTCCTAACATAGTCACACACACTCTGGGTACCCAGTTGTTATTGCAGGCTAGCCTGAAGCGTTGCTCTGGGTAGGCTGGCATTGCAGCTGGTTGGGGCCCTGTGATGGAAAGAAACATGCATGCACTGTAACCCACAATTTGTAATCCGGAGCCGGATGGCTCAGTCCAAAAAGGTTTAACAACAATTAAATCAGATGACACACTGTGATTGTTAGCTAGGTTGCAGGGAGCTACCCTGGTTTTACTGACACTATCCAAGTTTGGATGTAGGATGGATGAAATGGAGACCTTGAGATGAAGAGCTGGATGGCCAGGAGAAGCAGTGCCCACATGATGTGACATGGTGCTCAATCTGTTCAGTGGTGTTGATCAGGGAGTCAAATCTCCGGGCGGGTCTCTCGTTGGATTTTTCTCAGCAGCACGAGTGGGTGTCTGGTCTAGGATGGCAGGACCCAGACTGGGAGAACAGTTTGGATGCAGTCCGGTAAGGTTGCTGGACGCAGCCTCCAGTGAGCATGATACAGTCAGCACAGTGGGAAACCAACTCTCGACCACTCTCTGTTCTCAGCATACTTATAGTAACAGTAAGCAATTACCACACTTCGTGTGACAGTCTGATTGTTAATGACAGTGTCTCTGTGCACACCGATGCCCCGTGGTAGTCACAGTCCTGAAAAGCTGATCACACTGCAGCAAATCTTCTGTCCAAAACAGGTGAAATTCACTTTGTCACAGTTTGGGATTCTGGTCACAATCAAGGCTTTCCTCAGATAAAGTCCGATTTGTCTAAAGCCGAACTTCTTCACCGCTGAAGATAGTGGTAGGTAGGCCAGACACAGCCTCGCTGCCGATTTCCCTCGCTACTACACAGGAGCCATTGCTCAACTCTCTCGAGCTGTTCACTCTCTAACCTCCAACACCATACTGGCCGACTACTGCTGGCAGCTCGGGGCTCCCCCCCCCCCATGATTCAAAAGGTCCTGTTGGTTGATGCATCTGTCTGTCACAGCTTGAGCTCCCCCTCCAGGTCCATTTAGGCGCCAAAGGGTGAAAACTACAATTCCTACAGAAATGTACTCCCACAAGACCCCTGTGGGCAGGCTCCATTTTAGAGCCCCCAAAGGTACTGATTGGTGCAGTTTGGCAGTCCAGAACCAAGGTGGTAGTACATCACAGAAATGTCCATGCTGCAAAGAAAGACAGGTTAGACAAAGTACAATATCATTATTTAATGCGGATAATCAGCAGTTACATCTCCTATCAGAGCTTCCTCCGAGCAGATAGCGATGGCAGAAGGCAGTGATAAACCCGTAGCCCGTGCGGGAGTCAAGCCTGAAACTACTTGGCCCCTACCTAGATTGATTATTTCTATGAGATAGCAGCCCTTAAAGAGACAGGCATGGAGGCTAATAGTGCACTCACATGCTAACCTCATTTAACTCTTAACGACACAGGACACCAGCCTGGCAGTGGGCATTTAAGCACACCCAAGGAAGACTTTCTGGAAACCCCCATTTACAAGGGGGTTACATGGTTAAACATTTTTTCCTTTCCTATGTTTATAAAATGGTATGGATGAAAGGAGCCATCAGTGTGACTGAAAGAAATTATATGATGATATAATCATTCACCATAATTACACAGGTCAATTTTTAAATGCATTTCTGCGCTATAAGCTATTTTAAAAGAACATTAAGACACTTTGCAATATCTAATTATGGCCAGTAATTTCACTTCTCAGGTATATTTAAAGGTACTTGACTGTGCCTCGTGCCTAAGAACTAGAGATGCTCAGATACTGCCGTATCTGGTCCAACAGAAATCTGACAGATACTTACATTACCAGGTTCTAATCCAGCTTTAAATCATATAGTTTAGGCAGATAGAACAATGATTATCTGATCTGATGTTCCAATTACCCAATTATCTGACATAGTTAATCAGGCCTGAAGATGGGCAAAGTTGGGAAGCATCACTATGGGAAATTATTTGCCAAGATTTTAGACTTTAGGTAGTGAAAAGTGGCACTTTACGTAAGCACTATGCTCACTTCAACAGGAGTAGACTACCCCTAGTGGCACTTCACCAGTGAAGTGCCATTACATGCAGTTCTTTGCCTGGTGAAATGGGCCCTTCACCAGCTGAAGAAGCATTTCACTGGCAAAGGGCCACTATGCATGGCTACATTTTCTAAAGTGTTAAAAAAACCACACACACACTTAGCTTTGTTCTTCCACCCCTCCTAACACCCCGACCATAGAAATGAAAGCCCCCACTCTCTTAGCACTCATACTTCCCTCCTCCCCCATGCCCCAGCAAAACTGTGTATTATTAAAGGATAATGCATGACAGGGTGTGAGTCGTGCTGGGATAACGCCACGCCTGGGGAGGTTGGGCATGAGGCCGCAGGCCGAGTGCATCCAATATCCCAGGCATGGCGTTATCCCAGCATGACACACACACCCTGGAGTGCATTATTCCTATTATACAATTGCTTGTTGTTATACAGAAAGAAAAAAATTATTTTAAAGAATGTTTTTGTTAGTGTGGAAAATTATTTTTGTTTCTTAAGATAAGATGTAATGATGGTCTAAATGCAACAAATCCAATGCAATCAGTCAGGAGGTTCACAGTGCTGAGACTAGACCCGTGGTGTTATGCTGGGATAATGCCACGGGTCCAGCCCCAGACTGACCAATCACAGTCCAAGATTCTTTCTTTCTTGCCATTGCATTATAGTACCTTTCCCTCACTCAATGTCCACTTTATGGTTTAGTGTACAATACAACCCCTACCCACCTCACCCAAACTGACCCAGTAAAACAAGAATAGACCCTCAGGGTGCCACCCACTGGCATCTCACTACCCCCTATTCACCCCTCTAGGACTCTAAATAATATCCAATCAGTCTATGAAGTGTCTTGTAATGAAGAAAACCATCCATCACCAAGGTGACCAGCCACTGACAGCCCTGTATCTTCCTAGGCAGACCATCATCAAATAAATGAAACCAATAATGTACTCTAATAGCAACACACTGAGCCAGGCAAGCGTTACTATAGCAGCATGTCATCACTTTCATTTCATTTGATGGTAAGGGGCCTAGGAAGACAGAGGGCTGTCAGTGGCTGGCTGCTGTGGAGAGAGACAGTTTTTTTCATTATAGGACACATCACTGAACACACGGGTATCATTTAGTACCCTTTTTTGGGTGAGTGGGTGGCAGGAAGGTGGGGAGAGAGGCTATCCTTGCTGTTTTAATGAATTTGGTTGGGAGAGGTGGGTGGGGGGTTGTATTGCACACAATGTATAAAAAAGAGGACATTGGGTAGGGAGAAGGGTCCTAATAATATTCAGTATCCCTGGGAGTAGGAGGAAGAGGGAGATAAGGATGCTACAAGGATGGGGGTGGCGGCTTTGATTTCTATAGTTGGGGATGGTGAGAGGGGATGATAGAACATAGTTACATGGGTGGGGGGTAGGTTTTGTTTAAACATTATAAAGAAAGCTACTATGCATAGTGGCCTTCACCAGCCAAGTGCCTCTTCGCCTAGCAAAGTACCCCCTTTGCCAGGTGAAAAACTTGATTAGTGGCACTTTTCCAGGAAAGTGCCACTACATGTAGTTTTCACTTAGTGAAGTGGTCACTTTGCCAGGTGGAGAACTACAGAAAGTGCCACTTCGGGCTATGTGACGTTCGGAAACTTTGCGTAAAGTTTCTTGACTTTGCCCATCTCTTGTCTTATACTGTGAGGGGTATGGGGGAGTTGCCCTATTTATTGAGGTGATGGCCTCCTATGGTGGTGCTTGGATAGCATTGATGACATGGGTGACCATGCCTGCCAGTTATCCCACCCCACAGGATCGTGTCATGGATGGCATTAGCAAATGCCAGGGGAGGTGAGAGGGCTATTCTGAGAAGAAAACTGCCTGCCCTTGTTAGAATGGTGGTGGCTAGAAGGCTCCAGCCTGTGAAGCATCCTGGGATGCTCTCCTTCACTGCTGTTGGCACCTTGGGAGACAACTTGCTGATTAGTTGGCACTTGATAGTCTTTGGAGCCCCACCATGTGGCAAAATGTCAGAGATGGAGCCCTACCAGTAGTGGAGGAATGATCTGAACAAGAGTATAACAGAGAGAGTAGGAGTGTGTGTGTGTGTGTGTGTGTGTGTGTGTGTGTGTGTGTGTGTGTGTGTGTGTGGTGGTGGGGGTAACAGCAACCCAAACCAGGAGGAAGAGGACTCAAGATCATGGTGGCAGTGACAGAATAAAGAAAAAAGTATAATAAAATCAGTTGAACTGAACACCACTATTGACCTGAACAGATCACTGCTTTAAGATGATGGATAAGTCTCCATGATTGCTCTACTTGGAGTCAAAATTTAAGGGGCAGGGAGGAGTTATTTGATTGATTGTAGAATTAATTATTTGATTTATGGGCAAGGCGCACGGAGGCAAATGTCCCTTTTGCAATCACTCATGACACAGATCATGAAATGATACAGCGGCAGAGATCCTATAATCATCCAAAGTATTAGATCAATCAGTAAAAGCAGTGGCACAAATTACACATCCACAAGAAATTCAGAAACAGCGTTGATTTAAAACATATTACAAAAAACATTTGTATGGTCACTTAATGTGTGATGGCTTTATAATGTAAACTGTCTACTAGAAACTAGATGGAAATGACCAATAAACATTGCAAATGCTATGATTCTAGCCTACATACAGTAGCTACTGAAAAAGAAAAACATTTCCGCATGGCCCACATTCTCAGTGACCTGTAGTGACTCTGTGACTCGTTCCAGATTGAGACCAGTTTAAAACAGCAATTCATGTTACAGCAATAATTTTGTACCTACAGTATACTGTTTTACTGCAATTAGAGTACACTCTTTGATTTATGTGATACTGGCGAAAGTCTAAAGGAGATCGCCATTATCGTGAAGCCAAAGTGCCAAAAATCAATTTCGGCACTCTGACCGCCTGGATCACAGCAAAACGATGTTGGAGACTTGGTTTTTAAATGTTTTATGCAGGAGCTTCACCTCTCCCATGGGGGGCTTCACTCCCTGCACCCCCCTACTTAAGGATTCTCAACTTCATGGGGGTGCATGTGGAGGGGGTGCAAAAACAAGTGAAAAAAAAATTGGGACCAGGCGCAACAAAAACACACTAGCACCCCTCAGCCGAGCATCCTGCCCACTGAAGCCACCAACCCACCCAGCAAATCACAGGACCAGCTTGACAACCCACTGTGGCACCACCCCTCACAATCCCTCCCCACTTCCATGTGTGCTCCCCACCCATGCATATGTATAGCAAATGCATGGGGTGGGGTACTAAAGAGAAAAGACCAAGGTAGAAAGGTCAGTAGGGGATGCTGCAACAGAAGGTAAAAGCCATCAAAAATGGAGAGCAATGAGTACCAATGCCCGTAGTCTGGGTAACAAGCTTCCTGAATTATTGGCCTTGATGGAGGGGAACATCTGGATATCATGGCAGTCACAGAAACATGGTACACACAAAACCATGACTGGGATGTAAACATACCAGGACACACCATCTACAAGAGGGACAGGGAGGGTAAAAGAGGAGGAGGAGTAGCTCTTTACATAAGGGAAGGAATAAAGCAACAGAACAAAAGGGTAAACAGGGAGGAGAAGAATCACTGTGGGTAAATTTGGAGACAGGCAATGGCACCACAACTGCACAGGGCGTATAGAGACCCCTTCTCAGGGGAGGAAATGGACAAGGAAATGATAGAAAGTACACTTAGAATGGCAGAAAAGGGAGATATTGCTGATGGGTGATCTGAATATGCCAGATGTTAACTGGAGTGCAGTTGCAGTAGCCACTTCAAAGAGCGGGGTTATTCTAGATGCCCACAGGGGACATGCCTTAGACAACTAGTATTGGAGCCCACCGAGAGGGAGCAATCCTAGACCTGGTTCTCTCAAATGGAGATGGAGAAAGGATCACAGATGTAGAAGTGGGTAGCCATCTGGGAACCAGCAACCATCGAACAGTATGGTTCACAATAAACACAGCAATAGAGTCAAGCCATACAAAGGCAAAAGTACTGGACTTTAGGAGGACTGACTTTCAAAATGGGTGAGTGCCCAAGGAATGCACCAGCAAATGGACAGGAAGGAGAGGTGGAAGAACAATGGGGAATAATAAAAACTGCCATCACAGAGGTAATGAGCCTTGTGTGAAGCAAATAAACAAAACAAAACGATGTAAGAAACCACTATGGTTCTCAAAGGAAGTGGCAGTGAAGGTTCAAGAGAAAAGAAAGCATTCAGGAAGTACAAGGAATCTCAGAAGGAGCAGGACAGAGAACTATATCAGTTAAAGTAAAAGGAAGCTGGGAAAGCAGTCAGAACAGCAAAGGCCCAAACCAAGGAAAAGATAGCCAACTCAGTTAAGAAGGGGATAAACCTTTATAGGTACATCAGGGAGCGAAGGAAGACCAAGGGAGGGATAGTGATGCTTAATAAAGGGGAGGAGGGTGGGCAGAGGAGACTGTGAAAAGGCAGAGATACTAAACAAATATTTTGCCCAGTATTTACAAAGGAAGAGGGGGAGGTACCTAAAACAAACAGTAGAAACACTCTGGATACAGAAGTTGATACTAGCCCATCTACAGAAGACAGGGTTATGAAAGAACTCTTAAAACTGAAGGTGGACATAGCAATGGGGCCTGATGGGATTCATCCCAGAATTCTAAAAGAACTAAGGGTAGAACTAGTGATACCACTGACTACCCTCTTTAACAAATCATGGGAGGATGGGGTGGTACCCGAGGACTGGAGGAGGGCAGATGTGATTCCCTTTCACAAAAGTGGGAGCAAGGCAGAAGCAGGAAACTACAGAACTGTTAGTTTAACCTCAGTGATAGGTAAAATGATGGAATCACTTTTGAAGGAAAGAATTGTCAAGTATCTAGAGGCCAGAGGGGCACAGGACCCTAGGCAGCATGGATTTACAGCAGGAAGATCATGCCAGATGAATCTGATAGATTTCTTTGACTGGGTGACCAAAGTAGTAGATCAGGGAGGGGCTGTGGACATGGCCTACCTAGACTTTAGCAAGGCATTTGACACAGTCCCACACAAAGATTAATATACAAGTTAGCCAGCCTGGGGAGTGGGTCCCAAGATGACAGCCTGGGTAAAGAATTGGCTGGAGAATAGGACACAGAGAGTAATAGTAAATGGAGTCTACCCAGAAGAAATGGGGGTTACTAGTAGAGGGCACCACAGGGTCTAGTATTAGACTGTCCTCTTCAATGTCTTTATAGCGTTACATTGCAGAGGGACTGGAAGGAAAAGTATGTCTCTTTGCAGATGACACAAAGATCTGCAACACAGTTGATGCACAGGGTGGGGTGGAAAGGATGAGAAGGACTTGCAAGGTTAGAGGAAGGGTCAAATGTATGGCAGCTTAGATTTAATGCTAAGAAGTACAAGGTAATGCACCTGGGAAACAAAAACCCAGGGGAAGAGTACACAATGGGGGGTGAGATACTAACAACAACAAAAATGGAAAGGGACCTGGGGGTAGTCATATCAGATGACCTAAAGGTGGGCAAGCAATGTGAGAGGGCAGCAAGGAGGGCTGGGGGGATACTGGGATGCATAGGGAGAGGCATCACCAGTAGAAAACAGGAAGTTATTATCCCTCTGTACAGACAGCTGGTGAGACCCCCATCTGAGGTGCGTGCAGTTCTGGAGACCCAATCTCCACAAAGACATAGACAAGATGGAAGCTGTCCAGAGGAGAGCAACTAAAATGGTGCAGGGTCTGCGGAAGACATATGAAGAGAGACTAAAGAGCTAATATAACTTACCCGAGGAAAGGAGGAGAGGAGGGACATGATAGAAATGTTCAAGTACCTCAAGGAATCAACAAAGTCCAAGAGAGTAGCATCTTTCAAAAAAAGAAGTGTGCAAGAACAAGGGGGCACAATTTGAAGATGGGGGGGGGCAGCTCAGAGGTAATTTAAGGAACTATTTTTTCACAAAGAGGGTTGTGGATGCATGAAATGGCCTTCCGGAGGAAGTTGTGGAGTCAAAAACAGTGGTGGAATTCAAGCATGCATGGGACAGTCATAAGGCCATTCTAGGGGGCGGGGGTAGGAAGAAGTAGGCTGCTGGTTAACTAGGATCTGCAGCTTATCCAGTAGGTAGGGAAATGGGCAGACTGGGTGGGCCACGCGGTCCTTATCTGCCGTCAAATATTCACTGACCCCCCCCCATCAGGTCACCCTACCCTGTCAGTAGCCCTGATGACATGCACCAGGGAGCTGGTTGCCGTTATTGCAGGTGTCCAATAGCCGATGCCCATGTCATGGGCTACGCACTCACTTGTTTTGTACAATGCCAGTTATCTTTGCTTTGAGTTTGTCTTACCATTTTTACAGATTTTAAATATTTGAATGAGCAAAACTGAATATGGTTGATCATGTTTTATCAATATTTTCAGCTGTATTTGAATGCCCGTAGCTTAACATCACTGTTCCAGTGACTAAGATGAAATAGCATGCAATAGGCTCTACTCCCTGACTTTTCTGGACACTGGGACATAAGAACTAACTCCAGGTCTCAAAACATAAACTCAAAAATGGTAAATATAAAATGAAATGTTGCACCATGGAAATGGAAAACAAAAATGATACATAAGGATGACCACTGGGGATCAAAGATGATTATATAATGAAATATATGACAAGCATTTGTCAATGCCGCATATTTGCTTGTATGTATGTGCTGTGCAGGTGTTTGATACTGATAGTGCACAGATGTAGCTGCCCTGCACCAAGGGAAGACTCCATCCAAGGGCCCTGCACTTACATGTAGAGACAGATGTGAAGAATTCATGAGGCTGTCTGGTGGGCTGTGGAAGCACAGGGTCCTGTGATCCCTGCACTTCCATGTGGCCACAGATGCAGATGCACAGGGCAAAGAGTGCATCTGTCTGCCAATGCACAAGGCACTCTGCCACCCATGGGTGCAGAGGTGAAGGACCCTATGCCAAGAGGACAGTTGTCTTCGCTATATGGTACCCAGACTATGTGGACAATTCTGCACCTGTCATTCCCTAGCTGGGAGGGTTCAATAACAGGGCCATTCCCCACCCTCACCCTTTCCAACTGGGTCACTGAGCTCACCCCAAACTCAGCTCACCAGCAGAGGATCACAAAGCATGGCCGATGGGGTGAAGACTGGCATTACACACAAAGGTTGTTAAACAAATACATTTTGTTTTTATTTTGACACCAACTTTTCAAGATACTTGTTTCATGATTCACCTTATAAAACATGACATGTACCATTTATAATACATTGGCTAAAATATCATTTCACATCTGAGGTGTGAAAACATGTCTCGCCCAGGATTTTAAAAATGGCGCTTGTCACATTTATGAGGTGATGTGATGTGAAAAAATGGCTATGTTGAAGGTTTGGAATCAAAATATTGACAATTAACAACGTTATGTGTGAACATTGAATTCTGTAATGTTCAGTCATAACCTGGGCATTTAACCGTATTTGTACACCACATTTCAGCATAGCCTTCTTATTACCCCACCTCATGTACCCAGTAGGTAAACATTTTCAAATCCCATAAAACATCATTCGCTCACTGAAATGTAATTCTGGGCCACAGGTACAAAAGCACATTTTGGCCAGGATTTGAAAAATGACAGCTGTCACTTTCGTGAGGTGATGTGAAACGGCTATGTTAAAAATTTGGGGTCAAATATTACAAATTACCAAAGCTACGAGCAAGCTCAAAAATATTTCAACATATGCACATAACTTTGCTATTTTTACGTTCTGACCTCAAATGTTCAACATAGCCTTCTTATGATCTCACCACATGTTCGTTAGAGTGAGGGCATGGGGGGGTGAGGGGTGAGTGCTGAGTGGGAGGTCGTGGTGGGGTAGGGGTGTGTGTGTGTGTGTTTGGGCAGATAGACAAGAAACCATTTTCTGTTTTACAGGTTTAAAAAAAAACATTGAGGGATGGATTTCTTTATTTCAGGGATATTCTGACACTGGGGATTGGGCACGCCAGTGTCGGGCTCATGTTCAGTGACACCAAGCGTTGCTCCAAAGTGCCACCACCTACATGAGGGGAATGGGGGCAGTGATCTGGAGGGGAAGGGAGTCAAGAGGAAAGGTACTGGCAGTGGGCACCCAAGTTTTCTTCAATATTAATTAATAAATAAATATATAAAGATTGAAAAGGTGAGCAGGTGACCTGTAGGGGAGCAGCAGAAAGAAGCGGAACCAGGGGTAGGCACCGCTATCCAATAGACAGACAGACAGATATCACATGATATACAGCGAGCCATTCTGCCGCTGAGGAGGAGATTGAAACCCAAGATGAGGTGGCAGCAACATTCTAAATTCTGAAACCCAATCAGTTGCTCTCTGGCTGGCTTCATGCAAGGACAAAGCCCCTTCTGATAGGAGCGACTTTGGTCCTTTTAACTACAAGAAGTTTCCACCCAGCAAACAATGAGAAGTGTCAAGACCACAGTGCGTGGTTATTGAACTGGACTGTCAAGCCCCTTCCATCTTGAGCTGCAACGAGCTCGGCAGTGACACAGCTCTGAAATGCCATTTACTGTAACAAAACATTTCTTGTGCATCCGCAAACAAAAGTAAAAAATGTTTTCAAAATGTATCACTGCTTTCTGATTACCTTCCTTGTTTTCAAGGTCCCTAATGCACTTCCTTCCACCCATCACACCAGTGTGGTCTCTCCATAACCCCCATCTATCTATCTATCTATCTATCCTATCTAATAATGGCCTTCTCTTTGTTCCATCAACTAACCTTTTCACTGTTGGTGGTAGAGCCTTTTCTCTGCTGTCCCTGCTGCCTGATGGAACTGCTTATCCCTAACCATCTCTCCTTCCTCTTCAAGTCTAATCTGATAACATATTTTCTCTCATCAGTCATTCATCAGTCAATCAGTCCATCAGTCAATCAGTCAGTCAATCAGATGGTCAGTTAGTAGTTGATTAGTTAGTTAGTTAGTTAGTGTTACTATAATTACTGGTTCAGGTTGCTCTCAACCTAAAACCAGTTGTTTTCAGTCTCAGTAACACATGCTTGTGATGTCACAAACATGCATTACAGAGCTGCCTCACAACCTCTCAGCTGTTCTAACAGCAGCTGCATTTAAATCCATCATGCTGTCAAACTAATCACTGCCAGTTGTTTTACTATTTTCCCTCACATATACTCATTGACAGCTTACAACGCAAATTTGAAGTGTTTTCTCACTTCAAATTACAGAATGTACTTGGTTGACTGTCGTAGCCTCTGAAAAATGAAAACCAAAAATGGCAAATCATATCACATTTCCCACTGGCTTTAAAATGTGCAAGGGAGGCCAAAAGCACAGCCTGTAATATCAACACCTACCCTACTACCAAATGACAAAACTTGCTTTTTACGTTCACTTGCGTGCATGCGCAAGGAACGTTTTGAGAGTAACACCGCAGAGGTGCCTCTCCATCAATGCACTACTCCCTTGAGCAGGCGTGGCGAGTCTACCAATGGGTGCAGGAGCTCAATGTATTTCAGCGGTGTTCCTCTGCTTCAAAGGGAAAGCACGGCTACCATACTGGCGCTGCCGTCCTCACTTGCATCACGTGCTCCCCGGCGGCGTCGTCACGCTGCCCCCAAAGCTTTCGTGCCACACTGGGAGCCCACCCAGCATGTTAAACGTTGTTTGCCGGCGGGTGCCCAATCCCCGTTGGCTCCACGGCCCCCAAGCCATCCTGCTGCCATGCTGGGAGCCCACCCAGCGTGGCAAAGCGTCACGGTGCAATCCCCTTTTTTTCTCAACCACCTGTAAAATAAAACTGTCCGCGGCTCATCTTCCAGCCCCCTCCACAACCCGCACCACCCACTGCGCACCCATCCTCCCCACCCCCACCCCATACTTACCTCCGGACTCGGTAGCGGCGATCTTGAGGGACCGAGGACACATCTGCACTCTTCAAAGCCAACCGAACTGAGGAAATGCTAGTAAGCTGTATAATGGGCTAGATAGGGGGTTTCAACTTTATTTATATCTCAGTCATTTTTGGAATTTTGCAAATTTTTTCAACATGGGGTTTGGGACCCCTTCTCATAGTGATGTCACTGTCATGGCATTATTCAGGCCAGGGTGATTTACAGGCACTGTGCAGTCACTGCATGAAATCACCCGCTTGACTCGAATAATGCCATGACAGTGACATCATTCCATGAGAAGGGTCCCAAAAACCCTTGTTCAAAATTTGTAGCAAAATTCAAAATGACTGTTTTAATGATGCAGTATTATGCAGTTCCTACGCATAAGCTCGTAAGTTCGCGAATTTTAATATTTTCACTCTAGATTTTCAACATTGCCATTTTATCACACCTTCTTATGAGCTGTATAGCTGTCATTTTCACATCTCACCCAAAATGTGTTTCCACCCATGTAGCGCACAATGGCGCGATCGATGTCTTGAAATCAATGTATGGAACATTAAAGAAAATCACAGTGACACTGTTCATGAGCACAGGTCTTAAATGGCTATGTTAAAATTGATGAAAAAATTCCTAAAATGACTTTACGAGCGTGTGTTGCGCAGCTTCACTGCACGCCTACATTTTACAATTTTCAATATTTTCACTCCAGATTTTCAACATTGCCATTTTACCACACCTCCTTATGAGCACTGCAGCTGTCATTTTCACATCTTGCCCAAAAATGTGTTTCCGCCCATGTAGTTTACATAATGGGCGCAGTCGGAAAGTAACTCAGTGTATGGGACACATTAAGAAAATCACAGTGTCACTGTTCATGAGCAGAGATCTTAAAATAGCTATGTTGAAAATTTGGCAAAAATTCCTACAAATAACTGTTTTACGAGTGTGAGTTGTGCAGTTCCTATGCACGTTACAGTAAGTTCTTGAATTTCAATATTTTCACTCAGATTTTCAACATTGGCATTTTACCACACTTCCTTATGAGCAGTACAGCTGTCATTTTTCACAACCTGTCCAAAATGTGTTTCCGCCTATGTAGCGCACAGTGGGGGTAACAAAAAGGTCATGCTGACAATTTATTGTGCAAATACCAGCAATCGCACAGGGCATTAGGGTAAAGCACCATACATGCCAAACACCACTGCAAATACCTGCAAGCGAACGTTCGGCATTGACAAATGCTTTTTGGTACTGAAATGGCTCTAAACCTTGAAGCCATGTTTACACGGCAGCCTCTGTTCTATATTAAGTCATGCAATCGTGTTGCGGCAGCACAAGAACCCCCGTGTGGACACTTACTCCATCATGGTACTCTGATCACTGATGTGCTCCAGCAGCCACGTCCAGGTTAAGATCGTGTAGCATAGTAGGCATTTTTCACCCTCCGTGTGGACTGGAACTGTCGCAAGTTGCAATGCAAGGCAGATGCTCCCACAACCGAAAAGGCCGCCTCTCGAGCTCCCAGACTCCTACAGGACCAACTTGCAATGGTGCAACTCCCACAGTGTGTATGGACTAAAGACAGTTCTTCAAGGTACAGACCTTCTTGCACCGGCTTACTTTTGTGTCAGATCAGTCATGTAAAGATGCCTTTAGTCTGGTAAAAGTCAGTTTTGGTGGGATTTGTAGCCCTGGTGTGAATATTAAGTGGTAGTAGCCAAAGCCAAAACATTGTGAGCATCTGCAATACATACTATGGAGAACACAATGTTTGGCAGCAGTAGAAAATAGAAAGTATTGCTAGAGAGATTTGCGAAGAATTAGAATTAAACTTGGGGACATTTCCAAACTACTCAGATTAGCAAAGTCTGTGTTTCAGAAAGTTATATACATAGGCGTGTGATAGCTTTGCCCTCTCTCTAAGGTTCAAGCCAAAAAGCGTAATGCCCTTTGGTCACACTCAGCACTGCTCCTGCAACTAAAGGCTCGAGATGATCTATGGCACAAAGCTCTTGCCTCGGGTGGACAGGCAGATAGGCAGGCCTAAAGGGTGGCTCGCAACAGGTGTACCTGGGCCATTAGGATGGCCAAATCTAACTACTGTAAGGCTACTCTCGCTTCCTAGTGGGGGAATGCATGGCTGTTCTGGGACAACATAAAGGAGCTGAATGGAAAAACCGGTTGCCACCCCCTCCCAAATAACTGTCAACAATGACACTACCTCGGACCCACTTACCGCCGCCAACTGCTTTAACTCCGCACTCTCTGACCTAAGTGTAGTTCTCCCAACCAACTTCTTTAATACCCCCAGGACCCCGAGTCTAACAATGCCCCCCTTCCACCTCAAGGTCATCTCACTGAGAGAGCGAGGCTGTATCTTCAAATGCCCTCGGGGATCAAGCTACTGCAAAGACTCGTTTGACATGAAAATACTCAATACAGTACTAGATTCTGTGCTCTCCTCTAACTGATCTAATTAACCCTCCCTATGTCTAGGACAGTTTCCAACCACCTGGAAGGTAGCCACTATCACCCAATACTGAAGAGTGGGGACCCCATCCCCAACAATTGCTCATTATCTCATTCTCCCTCCCTCTTAAAAGCACTGGAAACCATCGTTACCACCCAACTCAATGACTACCTACTAACCTGTTGATTAGTTGGGACTTGATGTTTTTGAGCCCCACCATGTGGCAAATGTCAGAGATGAGCCTACCAGTGTGGAAATGATTGAATAAGAGTATAACAGAGAGTAGAGTGTGTGTGTGTGTGTGTGTGTGTGTGTGTGTGTGTGTGTGTGTGTGTGTGTGTGGTGGGGGGTAACAGCAACCCAAACCAGGAGGAAGAGGACTCAAGATCATGGTGGCAGTGACAGAATAAAGAAAAAGTATAATAAAATCAGTTGAACTGAACACCACTATTGACCTGAACAGATCACTGTTTAAGATGATGGATAAGTCTCCATGATTGCTCTACTTGGAGTCAAAATTTAAGGGGCAGGAGGAGTTATTTGATTGATTGTAGAATTAATTATTTGATTTATGGGCAAGCCACGGAGGCAAATGTCCCTTTTGCAATCACTCATGACACAGATCATGAAATGATACAGCGGCAGAGATCCTATAATCATCCAAAGTATTAGATCAATCAGTAAAAGCAGTGGCACAAATTACACATCCACAAGAAATTCAGAAACAGCGTTGATTTAAAACATATTACAAAAAACATTTGTATGGTCACTTAATGTGTGATGGCTTTATAATGTAAACTGTCTACTAGAAACTAGATGGAAATGACCAATAAACATTGCAAATGCTATGATTCTAGCCTACATACAGTAGCTACTGAAAAAGAAAAACATTTCCGCATGGCCCACATTCTCAGTGACCTGTAGTGACTCTGTGACTGCTCCAGATTATGACCAGTTTAAAACAGCAATTCATGTTACAGCAATAATTTTGTACCTACAGTATACTGTTTACTGCAATTAGAGTACACTCTTTGATTTATGTGATACTGGCGAAAGTCTAAAGGAGATCGCCATTATCGTGAAGCCAAAGTGCCAAAAATCAATTTCGGCACTCTGACTACCTGGATCACAGCAAAACGATGTTGGAGACTTGGTTTTTAAATGTTTTATGCAGGAGCTTCACCTCTCCCATGGGGGGCTTCACTCCCTGCACCCCCCTACTTAAGGATTCTCAACTTCATGGGGGTGCATGTGGAGGGGGTGCAAAAACAAGTGAAAAAAAAATTGGGACCAGGCGCAACAAAAACACACTAGCACCCCTCAGCCGAGCATCCTGCCCACTGAAGCCACCAACCCACCCAGCAAATCACAGGACCAGCTGACAACCCATGTGGCACCACTCTCCAATCCTCCCCACTTCCATGTCCAGCCACCCTGCCATATGTATAGCAAATGCATGGGGTGGGGTACTAAATGAGAAAAGACCAAGGTAGAAAGGTCAGTAGGGATGCTGCAACAGAAGGTAAAGCCATCAAAAAATGGAGAGCAATGAGTACCAATGCCCGTAGTCTGGGTAACAAGCTTCCTGAATTATTGGCCTTGATGGAGGAGGAACATCTGGATATCATGGCAGTCACAGAAACATGGTACACACAAAACCATGACTGGGATGTAAACATACCAGGATACACTATCTACAAGAGGGACAGGGAGGGTAAAAGAGGAGGAGGAGTAGCTCTTTACATAAGGGAAGGAATAAAAGCAACAGAACAAAAGGGTAAACAGGGAGGAGAAGAATCACTGTGGGTAAATTTGGAGACAGGCAATGGCACCACAACTGCACAGGGGCTGTATACAGACCCCCTTCTCAGGGGGAGGAAATGGACAAGGAAATGATAGAAAGTACACTTAGAATGGCAGAAAAAGGGGAGATATTGCTGATGGGTGATCTGAATATGCCAGATGTTAACTGGAGTGCAGTTGCAGTAGCCACTTCAAAGAGCGGGGTTATTCTAGATGCCCTACAGGGGACATGCCTTAGACAACTAGTATTGGAGCCCACTCGAGAGGGAGCAATCCTAGACCTGGTTCTCTCAAATGGAGATGGAGAAAGGATCACAGATGTAGAAGTGGGTAGCCATCTGGGAACCAGCAACCATCGAACAGTATGGTTCACAATAAACACAGCAATAGAGTCAAGCCATACAAAGGCAAAAGTACTGGACTTTAGGAGGACTGACTTTACCAAAATGGGTGAGTGCCTAAGGAATGCACTAGCAAATGGACAGGAAGGAGGGGTGGAAGAACAATGGGGAATAATAAAAACTGCCATCACAGAGGTAATGAGCCTTTGTGTGAAGCAAATAAACAAAACAAAACGATGTAAGAAACCACTATGGTTCTCAAAGGAAGTGGCAGTGAAGGTTCAAGAGAAAAAGAAAGCATTCAGGAAGTACAAGGAATCGCAGAAGGAGCAGGACAGAGAACTATATCAGTTAAAGTAAAAGGAAGCTGGGAAAGCAGTCAGAACAGCAAAGGCCCAAACCAAGGAAAAGATAGCCAACTCAGTTAAGAAGGGGGATAAAACCTTTTATAGGTACATCAGGGAGCGAAGGAAGACCAAGGGAGGGATAGTGATGCTAATAAAGGGGAGGGAGGGTGGGCAGAGGAGACTGTGAAAAGGCAGAGATACTAAACAAATATTTTGCCCAGTATTTACAAAGGAAGAGGGAGGTACCTAAAACAAAACAGTAGAAACACTCTGGATACAGAAGTTGATACTAGCCCATCTACAGAAGACAGGGTTATGAAAGAACTCTTAAAACTGAAGGTGGACATAGCAATGGGGCCTGATGGGATTCATCCCAGAATTCTAAAAGAACTAAGGGTAGAACTAGTGATACCACTGACTACCCTCTTTAACAAATCATGGGAGGATGGGGTGGTACCCGAGGACTGGAGGAGGGCAGATGTGATTCCCTTTCACAAAAGTGGGAGCAAGGCAGAAGCAGGAAACTACAGAACTGTTAGTTTAACCTCAGTGATAGGTAAAATGATGGAATCACTTTTGAAGGAAAGAATTGTCAAGTATCTAGAGGCCAGAGGGGCACAGGACCCTAGGCAGCATGGATTTACAGCAGGAAGATCATGCCAGATGAATCTGATAGATTTCTTTGACTGGGTGACCAAAGTAGTAGATCAGGGAGGGGCTGTGGACATGGCCTACCTAGACTTTAGCAAGGCATTTGACACAGTCCCACACAAAGATTAATATACAAGTTAGCCAGCCTGGGAGTGGGTCCCAAGATGACAGCCTGGGTAAAGAATTGGCTGGAGAATAGGACACAGAGAGTAATAGTAAATGGAGTCTACTCAGAAGAAATGGGGGTTACTAGTAGGGCACCACAGGGTTCAGTATTAGACTGTCTCTACTGTCTTTATAGTTTACATTGCAGAGGGACTGGAAGGAAAAGTATGTCTCTTTGCAGATGACACAAAGATCTGCAACACAGTTGATGCACAGGGTGGGGTGGAAAGGATGAGAAGGACTTGGCAAGGTTAGAGGAAGGGTCAAATGTATGGCAGCTTAGATTTAATGCTAAGAAGTACAAGGTAATGCACCTGGGAAACAAAAACCCAGGGGAAGAGTACACAATGGGGGGTGAGATACTAACAACAACAAAAATGGAAAGGGACCTGGGGGTAGTCATATCAGATGACCTAAAGGTGGGCAAGCAATGTGAGAGGGCAGCAAGGAGGGTTGGGGGATACTGGGATGCATAGGGAGAGGCATCACCAGTAGAAAACAGGAAGTTGTTATCCCTCTGTACAGACAGCTGGTGAGACCCCATCTGAGTGCTGTGTGCAGTTCTGGAGACCCAATCTCCACAAAGACATAGACAAGATGGAAGCTGTCCAGAGGAGAGCAACTAAAATGGTGCAGGGTCTGCACGGAAGACATATGAAGAGAGACTAAAGGAGCTTAATATATATAACCCCGAGGAAAGGAGGAGAGGGAGGGACATGATAGAAATGTTCAAGTACCTCAAGGAATCAACAAAGTCCAAGAGAGTAGCATCTTTCAAAAAGAATGTGCAAGAACAAAGCACAATTTGAAGATGGGGGGCAGCCCAGAGGTAATTTAAGGAACTATTTTTTCACAAAGAGGGTTGTGGATGCATGAAATGGCCTTCCGGAGGAAGTTGTGGAGTCAAAAACAGTGGTGGAATTCAAGCATGCATGGGACAGTCATAAGGCCATTCTAGGGGGCGGGGGTAGGAAGAAGTAGGCTGCTGGTTAACTAGGATCTGCAGCTTATCCAGTAGGTAGGAAAATGGGCAGACTGGGTGGGCCACGCGGTCCTTATCTGCCGTCAAATATTCACTGACCCCCCCCCATCAGGTCACCCTACCCTGTCAGTAGCCCTGATGACATGCACCAGGAGCTGGGTTGGCTGCTATTGCAGGTGTCCAATAGCCGATGCCCATGTCATGGGCTACGCACTCACTTGTTTTGTACAATGCCAGTTATCTTTGTTTGAGTTTGTCTTACCATTTTACAGATTTTAAATATTTGAATGAGCAAAACTGAATATGGTTGATCATGTTTTATCAATATTTTCAGCTGTATTTGAATGCCTGAGCTTAACATCACTGTTCCAGTGACTAAGATGAAATAGCATGCAATAGGCTCTACTCCTGACTTTTCTGGACACTGGGACATAAGAACTAACTCCAGGTCTCAAAACATAAACTCAAAAATGGTAAATATAAATGAAATGTTGCACCATGGAAATGGAAAACAAAATGATACATAAGGATGACCACTGGGGATCAAAGATGATTATATAATGAATATATGACAAGCATTTGTCAATGCGATATTTGCTTGTATGTATGTGCTGTGCAGGTGTTTGATACTGATAGTGCACAGATGTAGCTGCCCTGCACCAAGGGAAGACTCATCCAAGGGCCCTGCACTTACATGTAGAGACAGATGTGAAGAATTCATGAGGCTGTCTGGTGGGCTGTGGAAGCACAGGGTCCTGTGATCCCTGCACTTCCATGTGGCCACAGATGCAGATGCACAGGGCAAAGAGTGCATCTGTCTGCCAATGCACAAGGCACTCTGCCACCCATGGGTGCAGAGGTGAAGGACCCTATGCCAAGAGGACAGTTGTCTTCGCTATATGGTACCCAGACTATGTGGACAATTCTGCACCTGTCATTCCCTAGCTGGGAGGGGGTTCAATAACAGGGCCATTCCCCCCACCCTCACCCTTTCCAACTGGGTCACTGAGCTCACCCCCAAACTCAGCTCACCAGCAGAGGATCACAAAGCATGGCCGATGGGGTGAAGACTGGCATTACACACAAAGGTTGTTAAACAAATACATTTTGTTTTTATTTTGACACCAACTTTTCAAGATACTTGTTTCATGATTCACCTTATAAAACATGACATGTACCATTTATAATACATTGGCTAAAATATCATTTCACATCTGAGGTGTGAAAACATGTCTCGCCCAGGATTTTAAAAATGGCGCTTGTCACATTTATGAGGTGATGTGATGTGAAAAAATGGCTATGTTGAAGGTTTGGAATCAAAATATTGACAATTAACAACGTTATGTGTGAACATTGAATTCTGTAATGTTCAGTCATAACCTGGGCATTTAACCGTATTTGTACACCACATTTTCAGCATAGCCTTCTTATTACCCCACCTCATGTACCCAGTAGGTAAACATTTTCAAATCCCCGACAAAACATCATTCAACGCCACTGAAATGTAATTCTGGGCCACAGGTACAAAAGCACATTTTGGCCAGGATTTGAAAAATGACAGCTGTCACTTTCGTGAGGTGATGTGAGAAAACGGCTATGTTAAAAATTTGGGGTCAAAATATTACAAATTACCAAAGTTACGAGCAAGCGCAAAAATATTTCAACATATGCACATAACTTTGCTATTTTTACGTTCTGACCTCAAATGTTCAACATAGCCTTCTTATGATCTCACCACATGTTCGTTAGAGTGAGGGCATGGGGGGGTGAGGGGTGAGTGCTGAGTGGGAGGTCGTGGTGGGGTAGGGGTGTGTGTGTGTGTTTGGGCAGATAGACAAGAAACCATTTTCTGTTTTACAGGTTTAAAAAAACATTGAGGGATGGATTTCTTTATTTCAGGGATATTCTGACACTGGGGATTGGGCACGCCAGTGTCGGGCTCATATTCAGTGACATAGCGTTGCTCCAAAGTGCCACCACCTACATGAGGGGAATGGGGCAGTGATCTGGAGGAAGGGAGTCAAGAGGAAAGGTACTGGCAGTGGGCACCAAGTTTTCTTCAATATTAATTAATAAATAAATATATAAAGATTGAAAAGGTGAGCAGGTGACCTGTAGGGAGCAGCAGAAAGAAGCGGAACCAGGGGTAGGCACCGCTATCCAATAGACAGACAGACAGATATCACATGATATACAGCGAGCCATTCTGCCGCTGAGGAGGAGATTGAAACCCAAGATGAGGTGGCAGCAACATTCTAAATTCTGAAACCCAATCAGTTGCTCTCTGGCTGGCTTCATGCAAGGACAGAAGCCCCTTCTGATAGGAGCGACTTTGGTCCTTTTAACTACAAGAAGTTTCCACCCAGCAAACAATGAGAAGTGTCAAGACCACAGTGCGTGGTTATTGAACTGGACTGTCAAGCCCTTCCATCTTGAGCTGCAACGAGCTCGCAGTGACACAGCTCTGAAATGCCATTTACTGTAACAAAACATTTCTTGTGCATCCGCAAACAAAAGTAAAAATGTTTTCAAAATGTATCACTGCTTTCTGATTACCTTCCTTGTTTTCAAGGTCCCTAATGCACTTCCTTCCACCCATCACACCAGTGTGGTCTCTCCATAACCCCCCATCTATCTATCTATCTATCTATCTATCTAATAATGGCCTCTCTTTGTTCCATCAACTAACCTTTTCACTGTTGGTGGTAGAGCCTTTTTCTCTGCTGTCCCTGCTGCCTGATGGAACTGCTTATCCCTAACCATCTCTCCCTTCCTCTTCAAGTCTAATCTGATAACATATTTTCTCTCATCAGTCATTCAGTCAGTCAATCAGTCCATCAGTCAATCAGTCAGTCAATCAGATGGTCAGTTAGTAGTTGATTAGTTAGTTAGTTAGTTAGTGTTACTATAATTACTGGTTCAGGTTGCTCTCAACCTAAAACCAGTTGTTTTCAGTCTCAGTAACACATGCTTGTGATGTCACAAACATGCATTACAGAGCTGCCTCACAACCTCTCAGCTGTTCTAACAGCAGCTGCATTTAAATCCATCATGCTGTCAAACTAATCACTGCCAGTTGTTTTACTATTTTCCCTCACATATACTCATTGACAGCTTATAACGCAAATTTGAAGTGTTTTCTCTTCATATTACAGAATGTACTTGCTGATTGACTGTCGTAGCCTCTGAAAAATGAAAACAAAATGGCAAATCATATCACATTTCCCACTGGCTTTAAAATGTGCAAGGGAGGCCAAAAGCACAGCCTGTAATATCAACACCTACCCTACTACCAAATGACAAAACTTGCTTTTCGTTAAACGCGGCTATGCTGTAAGCAGACGTTTTGGGAGAGTAGCACGCCGGAGGTGTGCCTCTCCATCCAATGCACTGCTCCCTTGAGCAGGCGTGGCATGTCCTCACCAATGGGTGCAGGAGCTCAATGTATGACAGCGGTGTTCCTCTGCTTCAAAGGGAAAGCACGGCTACCATACTGGCGCTGCCGTCCTCTCTTGCATCACGTGCTCCCCGGCGGCGTCGCACGCTGCCCCCAAAGCTTTCGTGCCACACGGAGCCCACCCCAGCATGTTAAACGTTGTTTGCGGACGGGTGCCCAATCCCGTTGGCTCCACGGCCCCCAAGCCATCCTGCTGCCATGCTGGGAGCCCACCCCATGCCAGCGAAACGCTTGTTTTGCAGGCAGGGTGCCCAATCCCCATCTGCCCTTCTCGCACACCCCCCACCTGTAAAATAAAAACTGTCCGCTGCTCATCTTCCAGCCCCCTCCCACAACCCGCACCCACCACTGCGCACCCATCCTCCCCACCCCCACCCCATACTTACCTCCGGACTCCGGTGACGATCTTCGGGGGCGAGGACACATCTGCACTCTTCAAAGCCAACCGCGAACTGAGGAAATGCTAGTAAGCTGTATAATGGGCTAGATAGGGGGTTTCAACTTTATTTATATCTCAGTCATTTTTGGAATTTTGCAAATTTTTCAACATGGGGTTTGGGACCCCTTCTCATGAGTGATGTCACTGTCATGGCATTATTCAGGCCAGGGTGATTTACAGGCACTGTGCAGTCACTGCATGAAATCACCCGCTGGCCTCGCGATAATGCCATGACAGTGACATCATCTTGAGAAGGGGTCCCAAAACCCCTTTGTTCAAAATTTGTGCAACAATCAAATGACTGTTTTATTTAGGCGCATTATGCAGTTCCTACGAGGCTCGTAAGTTCGCGAATTTTAATATTTTCACTCTAGATTTTCAACATTGCCATTTTATCACACCTTCTTATGAGCTGTATAGCTGTCATTTTCACATCTCACCCAAAATGTGTTTCCACCCATGTGCGCAATGGCGCAGTCGATGTCTTAAATCAATGTATGGAACACATTAAGAAAATCACAGTGACACTGTTCATGAGCACAGGTCTTAAATGGCTATGTTGAAAATTGTGAAAAAATTCCTAAAATGACTTTACGAAGTGCAGGTTGAAAGTTCCACGACTACATTTTACAATTTTCAATATTTTCACTCCAGATTTTCAACATTGCCATTTTACCACACCTCCTTATGAGCACTGCAGCTGTCATTTTCACATCTTGCCCAAAAATGTGTTTCCGCCCTGTAGTGCACTAATGGCGCAGTCGGTATAGTGAACTCAGTGTATGGGATACATTAAGAAAATCACAGTGTCACTGTTCATGAGCAGAGATCTTAAAATAGCTATGTTGAAAATTTGGCAAAAATTCCTACAAATAACTGTTTTTTAGTGTGAGTTGTGCAGTTCCTATGCACGCTTCGTAAGTTGCAATTTCAATATTTTCCTCAGATTTTCAACATTGGCATTTTACCACACTTCCTTATGAGCAGTACAGCTGTCATTTTCACAACCTGTCCAAAATGTTTCGCCTATGTAGCGCTGAGTGGGGTAACAAAAGGTCATGCTGACAATTTATTGTGCAAATACCAGCACAATCGCACAGGGCATTAGGGTAAAAGCACCATACATGCCAAACACCACTGCAAATACCTGCAAGCGAGCGTTCGGCATTGACAAATGCTTGTTGTACTGAAATGATCTAAACCTTGAAGCCATGTTTACACGGCAGCCTCTGTTCTATATTAAGTCATGCAATCGTGTTGCGGCAGCACAAGAACCCCGTGTGGACACTTACTCCATCATGGTACTCTGATCACTGATGTGCTCCAGCAGCCACGTCCAGGTTAGATCGTTGTATAGTAGGCATTTTTCACCCTCCGTGTGGACTGGAACTGTCGCAAGTTGCAATGCAAGGCAGATGCTCCCACAACCGAAAAGGCCGCCTCTCGAGCTCCCAGACTCCTACAGGACCAACTTGCAATGGTGCAACTCCCACAGTGTGTATGGACTAAAGACAGTTCTTCAAGGTACAGACCTTCTTGCACCGGCTTACTTTTGTGTCAGATCAGTCATGTAAAGATGCCTTTAGTCTGGTAAAAGTCAGTTTTGGTGGGATTTGTAGCCCTGGTGTGAATATTAAGTGGTAGTAGCCAAAGCCAAAACATTGTGAGCATCTGCAATACATACTATGGAGAACACAATGTTTGGCAGCAGTAGAAAATAGAAAGTATTGCTAGAGAGATTTGCGAAGAATTAGAATTAAACTTGGGGACATTTCCAAACTACTCAGATTAGCAAAGTCTGTGTTTCAGAAAGTTATATACATAAGGCGTGTGATAGCTTTGCCCCTCTCTCTAAGGTTCAAGCCAAAAAGCGTAATGCCCCTTGGGTCACACCAGCACTGCTCCTGCAACTAAAGGCTCGAGATGATCTATGGCACAAAGCTCTTGCCTCGGGTGGACAGGCAGATAGGCAGGCCTAAAGGGTGGCTCGCAACAGGTGTACCTGGGCCATTAGGATGGCCAAATCTAACTACTGTAAGGCTACTCTCGCTTCCTAGTAGGGGAATGCATGGCTGTTCTGGGACAACATAAAGGAGCTGAATGGAAAAACCCGGTTGCCACCCCCCTCCCAAATAACTGTCAACAATGACACTACCTCGGACCCACTTACCATCGCCAACTGCTTTAACTCCGCACTCTCTGACCTAAGTGTAGTTCTCCCAACCAACTTCTTTAATACCCCCAGGACCCCGAGTCTAACAATGCACCCCCCTTCCACCTCAAGGTCATCTCACTGAGAGAAGCGAGGCTGTATCTTCCAAATGCCCTCGGGGGATCAAGCTACTGCAAAGACTCGTTTGACATGAAAATACTCAATACAGTACTAGATTCTGTGCTCTCCCCTCTAACTGATCTAATTAACCACTCCCTATGTCTAGGACAGTTTCCAACCACCTGGAAGGTAGCCACTATCACCCCAATACTGAAGAGTGGGGACCCCACATTCCCCAACAATTATCGGCCCATCTCCATTCTCCCTCCCCTCTTAAAAGCACTGGAAACCATCGTTGCCACCCAACTCAATGACTACCTACTAAAGCATAACATACTATGTAGGGAACAACATGGCTTTAGAGCCGGACACAGCACAACTACTGCCCTCATGGAGTTCTCTAACTTCCTTCAGAGTGCTCTAGATAAAAAACACCTAGCAGGAGCTGTTTTCATAGACCCGTCTAAAGCTTTCGACATGGTCTCTCACTCCCTGCTCCTAAATGTCCTCCGCCTCACCGGTCTGTCCCTTGGACCCCTTGCTTGGTTTACAAGTTACCTCTCTGATAGGTCACAATGTGTCAAGATAAACAGCACTTTCTTGGGGGGATCACGTGATGTAGAGTGCTGAGTAGAAGCTCCTCCGAGAAGCTCCTGCCTTCTGATCATTAAATCGTCTTTTTTAGATGTTTAAATCTCTCCATCTCCTCTGCTTTTGAGATTTATTACTATCTGAATACTCTGGGAGTCTGGTTTGTGCGCTAGATTGGCAGATGGAGGCTTACATGAAGAAAGCCCTGCAGAAGCACACCCCGCTACTCCTGAAAAGGCCTCAAAGAAATCCCGGGCCTTAGGTGGGCCAGAGAGGCCTGATCCTTTGAGTCAAGTCGGGGAACAAGAACCTTTAACGCTCAATAGCTTCTTAGAAGAGTTCAAGCCCTTTCGAGAAGAAATGAAAGAAATGGCAATTGACCTGAAAACTCTCTCTAGAAAACTGGATGAAGTCTTGTTAACTGTTTCTGATAACACAGCTCGAATAGTCTCGATGGAGAAAAAGTTAGAGAATCTCGATCCTGAATTGGTGTCTACGCGACAGAAGCTATCTCGTCTCGAGGCCAAGCTAGAAGATTTAGAGGGCCATAGCCACAGAAACAACGTGGTGATACTCGGGCTACCAGAGGGAGAAGAGGGCCAGCATGCTGTGGCATTTACACAGAAGTTAGTGGAGCGGATCGCTGGCCCCTCTCCCTTTGGCCCAGTATATATTATAGAGCGAGCTCACAGGCCTCTGCGACCTAAGCCTTCTCCGGATGGCCCCCCCCCCCCGTCCTATCATCTGTCGCTTTTTGAATTTCCTAGAGAAACAGCATTTTTTGCAGAAAGTGAGAGCTTTACAAGAGGTTCGTTGGGAGAATACGAAACTGAGAATTTCACAAGATTTGCCTGGTTCAGTTCGTCTGAAGCGGAAAGCTTTTCATCCCATCGTGTCTAAGATTATTGCTGCAGGCTTAAAATTCAGGATGGGATACCCGGCCAGATTACAAGTTTTCATGAATGGATCCTGGTTTAACTACGATGATCCTGCAGTTGCCCAGCCAAGCCTTAAATCCATGCTGTCAGAACTGTTTTGAGAGACCCGAGAGGCCTTGTTCATGGGATGAAGAGCTGTTTAGAGTTGTGGATCAGAACTGTTATTTTCTCCTTCCTTGAGGGGATATTCTTAACGAGTTGTATTGGAAATTCTTGTTATTTCACTTGGACTGGGGGGGATCAGTGCAAGGCATGCCTGACAACAGTCTTTTAAGCCCTAGCCTCAGAAGGTCAACGCCGGTGAAGGGCAAAGACACTTGGGGTCTCGGGGGTTGCTTATTTGGGAACAGAGCTTCGTGTCTCAGTATACTCAGTTTAGTATATAGAATAGAAGGGGGAATTTGGCTTGTTGTGTCTAGGATTAACGCTTAATTTGCATGGATTGGAAATCAGAGCGGTCTTGGGCTTCCTCTGCATTTTACTTTCACTGTGTCAGGATCGGGATGTGGCCACTAGAGGGGGTGCTATGTATTTGTAATTCACAGCTATGCAGTTTTTAATTCGAGGGGGATCTCCCTTATTCTTCTCAATAGTCCCGTGTTCAGGGCAACAAATATCCCCAAGGAGATTTGTTGCAATCTGGGGTTGGTAACCACAGGGAAGATTCGTTTTTTCAGTTTTCTCTCCCTGAGTCTCTGTTGCAGGGTTTTTCCCGATCTTTGCTCTCAATCTGTGGAAAAGGTCATTCCTCTTCATTAGGCTCCCGATCTGGTTCTAGTTTCTGCATAGCTGATCCATGAGGCATGGTTGATCTCAATTTTTATTCTCAGTTTCATTCTGGTTTCCAAGGTTATCTGGTATACTCAGGGCTCTGGTAGTATACTTCGTTTATCAGTTCACTATCATGCTAACACATAGGTGCGTGTGGCATTGGAAGCCCAAGGCCATTCCCTAATTTGCTGGGGGTAATTAACATTATTCGCTTTTTCAAATAATTACCTTGGAATGTATGTTTTGTTGCCATTAGCAGAGGTGCATTATTGGGAGGCGGGAGGTGGAGGAAAAGAACCAGTACTGTGCTGAACGTTGCTTGTGGCAGTGTAGGGGTTGGGTGGGTGTGAGGATTCGGATTTTGTTAGGAGGTATGGGGGTAGTTGGGGGGAAGGGAATGGGTTAATTGTGGGGGGGTTGGGGAGGAGGGAGGGCTTTACTGCAGTAACCGTGGGAGTTAGGTTTTATGCATTATATATCCCGAGTGCTGGGCTGAGTACATTAAGCCTTACTACCATTATAGATGGCCAAAGAAGTGACTTTTGCGACTTGGAATGTTAAGGGGATCAGGAAAAAACACAAACAATATCAGGTTCTTAAACATTTAAGCTTATTACATTCTCAGATAACTTTCCTACAGGAATCTCATTTATTAGAAACGGAAGCTTCACAGTTAAGGAGACAACAGGTGGGCCTGGTCTATAATGCCCAGGGATCTACTAACAGTTGTGTGGTCATGCTTATGATTAACAGGGGTGTTCCCTTTGTTTCTACACAGGTCATTAAAGATCCTGAGGGGAGGTTTATTCTAGTTAAAGGCACTGTCTGGTCAGTTCCACTTTTACTTGGTAGTATATATGGCCCCAATATAGACGACCCAGGGTTTTTTACGAGACTCATATCTGCTATTCTTCCAATGCTTCCCATCAGGATTATTTTGGGGGGTGACTTTAATCAAGTTGTTGATTCTAATCTTGACAGGTCAGGTAGTGGACTGGGAGTGGTCTCCCCAGGGCAGAGGACTTTCAAAGACCTAGTGGACCAGTGCGGACTCTGCGATGTCTGGTGTGTCTTGCACCCTGATTCTAGGGAGTTTACTTTCAGGTCAATGGCGCATGACTTGCAGTCCCGCATTGATTACATATTTATTTCTCAGGTTTTCCTACCTGGGGTTAAGACTTCCTTGATTCAGCCTGGCCCTGTCTCCGATCATTCACTGGTGTTGTGCAAATTGGCATTCCTTAATTTACCTAACAGGGAAAACAGATGGAAACTTAATGAACAACTTCTTAAAGATGCTAAATATTGCAAGCTCATAAGAGAGCAAATTGAATCCTTTTTTTTATCCAATCCTTTAGATAGTAGAAAGCTGGATATTTTGTGGGGGGCCTTTAAGGCTTTCATGAGAGGGATTCTTATTAGTATGGTGGTGGGTAGGAAAAGGGCACAGGAGAAGGAATTAATATCATTACTGTCCCAAATTAGGTCACTTGAAAATAATATTTCTGCTAATGCCCCTGACGAAGACAAGAGGAATCTCCTAGTGTTGAAATACAGATATTTAGAGCTACTTCGGGAAAAAGCAGAATTAGCTATTATTCATACAAGAGCTAGTTACACGGACCAGGGAGAAAAGGCAGGGCACCTACTGGCATTGAGTATTAAGCAATAAGAATCGGTGAGATTTATCCCTCCAATCAGGGCAATGGCAGATGGGTACCTGAAAGTATCTCCTACTGAAATAGTGCAAGAATTTGCCCTATATTATACAAGTTTGTACAGTGACATGGAGTATCCTCCTTGTCCTGGGAGTACGGAGAGCTATTTGAGGGATTCCCATTTGCCCTCCCTCTCAGAGCGACACAAGGGTTTTCTGGTTACTCCTATATCACAGGAGGAAATTGCTGAGGTTATTAGTGGATTGCCTGCAGACAAAGCCCCAGGTCCCGACGGATTTTCCTCCCTATTTTACAAAGTTTTTTCGGGATCTTTTACTACCAGTACTTTGTCGTTTATTTCAATATATTCTAATGGGGCAGAGGCTGATCCTCACCTTTTTGAGGCCTTGATTGTTCTTCTCCCCAAACCAGATAGAGACCCTGAGCTTGTTCAGAGCTACAGACCTATTTCCCTTCTAAGTCAGGATATTAAAATTCTCTCGAAGATACTAGCCAATAGGTTAACGGTAGTTCTCCCTGAATTAATAGGTATAAATCAGGTAGGATTTATGAAAGGGCATTCATCATCTGATCACTTGCGTACTCTATCTCATGTCTTCTCGGCTACCAGGGATGCCGAGTTCCCTGCTGGACTGGTCTCCCTGGATGCCAAGAAGGCATTTGATCGAGTGAATTAGAACTTTTTGTTTTGAGTTCTGGAAGCTTTTCAATTCCCTTATGTATTTATATCCTGGATTGCTACACTATATAAAACTCCTTCAGCAAGAATCTCTGGGAATGGAGCCTTCTCCAAACCTTTTTCACTCCATTCAGGGACTAGACAGGGATGTCCCTTGTCTCCTCTGTTGTTTAATTTATATCTGGAACCTCTCATCCAAAATATTCTCAATAATGTTTCCATACAAGGCATTTGGGTTGGGCGCCATGAAATTAAAGTCACTGCATATGCAGATGACTTGCTGATACATTTATCTCATCCGGTATCTTCTGTACCAGCCTTGTTGAGTGAAATAGCAAGATTTAGTGACCTGTCCAACTACAAACTGAATGCTAGCAAATCCTTATTTTTCCCACTAAACCATAAGGTATTCAAAAATGATATTAGTCCCCTAGGCTTATGCTGGACTCCCAAGTCATTTAAATACTTGGGCATTAAATTATTTCGTAACCCCCTAACATGGTTTAGGGAAAATCTGGAATCCCTCTCACAGTTGATAACTCATGATCTTGAGAGGTGGTCCAAACTTCCCATTTCATTATGGGGCCGGATCAACATAATTAAGATGAATATATTTCCTAGAATATTTTACCCTTTATCTCTTCTCAATACTTTCATTCCACTACTCTGGTTTAAAAAGTTACATGATATATTCACTAGATTTATTTGGGCTGATAGGTATCCTTGATTGGCTTATTACAAATTGGCAGCTCCAAAACTGGAGTGGGGTTTATGGATTCCCCATCTGGCTATATACTATTGGGCCAGTCATCTAGCAAAATGTCTGAGATGGGTATCTCCCGGCCCAGAAAAAGAGCAACTGGCTTGGCTTAGAATTGAATTGGATGTAATTAAGTCCAAGAATATGGACCCCCTTACTTTATTCTATATTAAAATTTCCCAGGTTCTAATGACTGAGGAATGTCCTACAGTATTTCCCTCTTTAAAGGTTTATGCACAACTGTGTTCATTTTTGAAATATACTCCCCACTGGGACTTGGCCCAATCTATCTGGAATTCCCCATCTTTTACAATTATTAAGAACCAGATTCCCCGTCAATGGTTGTCCCAATTGGGGGATGGGATACCTCTCTCTCTCTCATAGATGAAGATGGGCAATGGTTGTCAGTGGGAGATATTATCAAGAAATTTCATATTCCGGTTCTCTCTCACTTCAAAGCTATACAATTAAGGCACTTACTTACAATAAATTTTGGTAATATCCCCAAAGACCATCACAGCCCTGATACCTGAGGTTTCTTCACTTATTGGATCTTCAGGTGTAATATCTAAATTATATAAGGTTTTGTTTCACAAGAGATATGGGGGTTCCTTTGGACCCACAAGATTCTGGAACTCTATCCTCCCTCAGTACCATCCGGATTGGCAATCCCTGTGGAGATTCTGTCATAACTATGTTTTTGAAGACAGACTGCATCTTATGCAATATCATATATTACATAATCTGTATTACACTCCAGTTAAACTACAGAAATGGGTTTTTTTGAATTCCAACATATGTAATAAGTGTTTGCAGGAAGAAGGAACACTTTGTCACAAGTTCTGGTCTTGCCCTAAAGTTTCCCTCTTATGGGACTCAATTAAGACTTCCCTGGACCCTTTACTGGGCCTTCGTGAGTATTTTACTCCCGATTTTTGCCTTTTAGGGGACCTGTCTTCTGTTAGAGTTAAAATAAGAAAGTTTCATATTTCCATGATTACTTTATCGGCCAAGAAGCTTATTTTATGTCACTGGAAAGACAAGTCCTCCCCATCTTACCAAGAATGGGTAAACAAAATCCTGTCTAATCTACGTACAGAAAAAGCAATTGCCAGTCTTCATAATAGACTGGCAGCATATACCAAAATTTGGGATCCCCTTCACTCCCTAATTTCACTGGCTCAGTCTTAAGCATGCTTCAGGTTATACGGCCATGTGGTTCTTAGGTAAGAGCTTCGCACTTAGTGGACACTAGGTTTAGTTACTGCAGTAAGGGAGGGATGGGTGGGTTGGGCAGTTACCCCTTTACATTGAGTCTGTATGTCCACCTCATTTTCATTGTAACTGCCTGTTATTGTGGAAAATGTATCAATAAACTTTGAATTGAAAAAAAAAAAAACAGCACTTTCTCATCTACCCTGCCAGTCTGCTCTGGGGTCCCCCAGGGCTCTATCCTCAGTCCCTTATTGTTTAGCATTTACCTGAACACACTACTTCAATCCTGCCCAAGTGATCTGCTGTTCTATGCAGACAACACGGTACTATTTGCCTCACACCCTGATCCCACAGTCCTACAGTCCTCCCTACAACTAGCCTTCAATGAGATTGAAAACTGGTTCACTGACCGCAGACTGGTGGTCAATGTATAAAAGACTAAGTCAATGCTCTTTGCCCACCGACAGAGCAAGAACAGTGCTGCCCAGCTAACAATCTTCTCCAAAGCCCACCTTCCACTGGAACAGGTCCATACCTATAACTACCTGGGCCTAATATTCGATCCCTGCCTCTCATTGCACCCCCATATCAGTAACCTCTCATCAGCTATAAATTTTCACATAGGACTGTTGTATTGACATAGAGACTGCCTACCACCAGAGCACATTAACCTCGCTGTTACCTCTTCTGTCCTCTCACTAGTAGATTATGGACTCACCACTTACTCCGCTGCTGATCACACCACTCTCAACAAAATCCACTTGGCTATCAATAAGGCATGTAGACTCCTTACAGGGGTAGATAGGTGCACCCACAGCTGCACCTTCTATGCCCTGTCAAATATCCTCACACTAGATGAAAGAGTACACTATCAAACATGTCTTCTCTCTAAAAAGATTCACCTAGGACTTATTCTGCTGAGAGTATCAGCCTCCCTCTGCTCGGCTCAAGCCTCTACAAACACCTGCTCATCAAATAAGCTGGTGTGGTCTATACCCAGGGTCAGGACTGCCCTAGCTCAAAGGTCTTTTTCCTACAGAGCACCACTATGGTACAATGAACTCCCCCCCTTCCCCCACCATTTCCTCTGTCTCCAGCCTAGGCCCCTTCAAAAAAGCCCTAAAAGACCACTTACTTTCCACCCATAGCTGCCAGTGCAACAGCTAGTTATCTCCTATGGTTAGCCCCCCATCTTTCACGGTCCTCGGGACCAGGCTGGGCCTGCCCAGTTACTGTAATATAACGCCTAGTATAACCAGTACTACTTTAAGTGACAGTGTGTTATAGTGCTCTTACCTACTGTTCCAGGAGCAAGTACTGTTCATGTAAACTCCTCTAAGCATACTACTGACTGTGTAACTGATTAATATTCCTCGATATGTAAACTTCACTCATTATGTTAATTTCACTTTTGCACAAGTCACGATTGTGTCAATGACGATGTCGGTTCTGACTGCTTGCACTTACTACAATTACAGGCTCTCTAGTTGGACCTGAATAGCTAACTAATTGTATAGGCCTTTTTCTCCTTAAAGATTGTACTATTCATACACTGTGTTGTTGTCTACTGTATCTGTATTGTTTTCTGACGTGGAGTCTTTGTAAATGAGTCATGACTCAAAGGTTGTAAATCTGATATCTTCAAAAAATAAATAAATATAATGCATTTGCCTCTACCTGTTTTAAAACTAGTGACATCAGAGCTTAATGTTCAGCTACCGTATATGTACTGTACTATAACTACCGGTGACCCCCTATATTGACTGGATTTCCACTCCTGATAAAACACTTTAATAACCTGCTGAATTCCGTAATAACTCGATAGCAGGTTATTGTGGTGTTTTCCTCCTCACACTCTCCCTTCACTCGAGTGCGAAAGAAAGCAGTCTGTACTTGTGCAAGTATGGCAGCTGCTCAGAGACAAGCTCACTCACACAAATACAGCTTACAGCAGAGCTTCCAAGTAAGCAGTCCTCAAATGAGGGAGATCTCCTGATTCTGACCACTAAAATTGGGGAGATTTTTACAGGGCCCTAATATATAAGCCTAATTGAATCTAAGGTACTAGAAATGTATTCCTAAAGTCATTCAAAGACATGGGGAACAGTTTGTTCTTTAATTCTGGTGGTTTTAGGGACATGGACTTGTGCTATAAAAAGCAGAGGGAATGTAAACAAGCATTTGTCAATACTGAATGTTGATTGCTTATTAAACAGTTTGATGTTTTTCTGAAAAAGCCCAATGGTGAGCCTAGTCTGCATACCCACAAGACCACCCATGTTGCAGCACAACCCCATGTATGGCCTCATCATTGATCTATATAGGGGTAACACTACTTCCCTTTTTCTGCTGGTGATACTCCTCCCTGTGCACCCCAGCATCCTACTAGCCTTTCCTACTGCCTTATCACACTGCTTTGCTATCATAAGGTCATCAGATATGATGATTCCCAGATCCCTGAGGTGGTGCCAGGGACCGCCTCTTTATACCTTGAGCAATTAGGTTCTATGGTAGCATAGCAGGGAGGGACCTTACAGCAGACTACAGTAGGTGGGCCAGGAGGTCCTTTTCTGTTTTCATCTAATTATCCTTGGTAAATGAGGTGAAATCGGAATTGGTATGCTGAGCAGGATACATGAATGCTGGGATTAATAAAGGGAAAAAGAATGAGTACCATAGGAGGCTGACATAAATTGATAGGGAAGGTTGTTTGTAATAGTTGTCAGAGTGCAGTAAACAGCATGGAAGGTCAGACGCCAGACAAGGGTCAGCACTGTTGTAAGAGAAGGGAAGCAGCACTGGAAACGGCGTGCTGATGCAATAACAAAGTTTTTTGCAATGAATTTCCTTACTTTTTGAGATAGTGTAATAGTATTGGACCCTGTGCTTGAATTCCTGCATAGATGCAAATATGTATGTAGGTGTGGAAGTGCATACAGACATGGAAACATAGAAATTGTCTACAGATAAGGGCCACTAGGCCTATCCAGTTTGTCCATAAGCCCTGTACTTGATTACTTCTGATATTCCCTCTACTTTACCTGTATGGTTCCCCTATGCCTGTCCTATGCATGTTTAAATCCATCCACAGTAGTCACTCCCAGCACCTGTGGCAGACCATTCCATGCGTCCACTACCCTCTCCATGAAGAAAATGTTCCTCACATTCCTTCTTAATGTGCGACCTTTCAATTTCATGTCATGCCCCCTTGTTCTTGTGCTCCTCCTTTATAGGAAGATGTATCCCCCCCCCCGCACCTTGTTTATCCCTTGAGGTACTTGAATGTTTTTATCATGTCCCCTCTCTCCCTCCTCTCCTCCAGTGAGTACATGTTGAGGTCCCTTAATCTGTCCTCGCAAATTTTGTGGTGCAAGCCCTGTACCTTGTTAGTTACCCTTCTCTGGACCGTGTCCAGCCTGTTTATATCCTTTTGATAGTGCAGCCTCCAGAACTGCACACAGTACTCCCTGTGAGGCCTGACCAGGGCTTTCTATAATGGCATCACTACCTCCCTCCTTGTGCAGGTGATACCCTGCCTATGCACCCCAGCATGCCAATGGCCCTCCCCGCTGCCTTTGCATTCTGCTTTGACATTTTCAGGTGATCTAAAATAATAACCCCCAGGTCCCTTTGTTCCATGGTGACTGCCAGCAACTCCCCTCCCATCCTGTAGCTCTTCCCCGGATTTCTATGGCCCAGGTGCATAATGTTGCAGTTCTTTGAATTAAACCTCAGTTGCCACTCCTAAGACCATTTCTGAAGCCTGCCTAGTTCCTTTCTCATGTTCTCTACCCCTTCCAGAGTATCCACCCCATTATAGATCTTGGTGTCATCCATAAACAGTCAAACTTTTTGTTCCTGCCCCTCTGCAATGTCACTATTGAAGACATTGAACAGGACTGACCCAAAGGCTGATCCATGCGGTACTCAGCTGATCACCCTCCTGTCCCCAGATTGTACCCCATTTAACACTACCATCTGTCTCCAGTTAGCCAGTTCCTAACCCAGTTCATCACCATGTGTCCTATGCCCAGACTACCCATCTTGTTAATAAGCCTCTTATGTGAGACAGTGTCAAAGGCCTTGCTGAAATCAAGGTAGACAAGATCCACCACCCCCATTTATTTCCTTCATCACCCAGTCAAAGAAATCTATCAGATTCATGTGACACGACCTACCCACTGTGAATCCATGCTACCTAGGGTCCTGGGCACCAATGGCTTGTAAATGTTCCACTATCCTTTCTTTAAGCAGTGCGTGCATGATCTTCACCACTACTGATATGAGGCTGATTGGCCTATAGTTCCCTGCCTCCTCCCTACTGCCGCATTTGTGTAGAGGCACCACATGTGCCCTCCTCCTCCTCCTCCTCTGGCACCACTCCTATGTTGAGTGACACTGTGAACATGGCTGCCAGAGGCTGAAACATATAAACTGTCAGCAGATAAGGACCACTAGGCCCATCCAGTCTGATTGCAAGCTGTGTACTTGACAATGGCTTCTGACCCCTCCCTCAGCTGTACCTCTATGGTTCTCCCATGCATATTTAACTCTCACCACAGTACTCGCTCCCACCACCTCCTGCGGCAGACCATTCCATGTGTCCACCACCCTCTCTGAAGAAAAGCATCCTCATGTTCCCTTTTAGCCTGTCACCTTCCAATTTCATGTCCTGCCCCCTCATTCCTGTACTCCTCCTGTATTGGAAGATGTCTTCCCCCTGCACCTTGTTTATATCCTTGAGGTGCTTGAAAGTTTCTATTGTGTCTGCTGTCTACCTCCTCTCCTCCAGCTAATACATATTGTGGTCCTTTCATCTCTGCTTGTTTGTTTTGTGGTGCAAGCCCTGTACCATCTTAGTCACCTTTCTCTGGAATGTCTTCAGCCTGTTTATGCCCTTTTGAGGGGTGCGGCCTACAGAACTGCACAAATTACCCCATGTAAGGCCTGTCCAGGGTTTTATATGATGTCATCACTACCTCCCTCCTTCTGCTGGTGATACCCTTGCTTATACACCCAAGCATGCCACTTGCCCTCCCCGCTGCCTTTGTAGTCTGCTTTGACATTTTCAAGTCATGTGAAATTATAACCCCCAGGTCTCTTTGTTCCTTGCTTCCTCGAAATTCCATGAAAAATGAAGTAGTATTTTGTAAAATTCCACCTTAAACTTTAGAATTGTGGCACGTACTGTGGAATAATGTGGTGAACTGTGGAAAATATTTCCACAGAACTGATTGCCTTTTTCTTTCATTTAGTAAGTAAAAAATATGGTGTAACTGGACCCTGGGACCAAAACTGGGAAGTAGAGATGTTGGTGTAACTGGGAGGAGAAACTAAATAACTGGGAGGTGACACTGCAGCAACTGATACTGGTGGAACTGGGAGCAGAAACTGGTGTAACTAGGATGAGACACAGATATAATAAGCTATGGTGAAATATGTGTCATTTTGAATACTGTGGGATGCACTAACAGAACTGTCAGGAGAAACAATTTCAGCTGGGAGAAGACACTGCCAGGGTACAAAATTCCTATACTTAAGGTGCCCCAAGGCAAGCACTTTTGTCTAAAGAGATTTACAGCCCCTCAGTGCCTGCCTACTGGGGCAACTGAGGCACTAGTGCTACTGTATCTTCATTTTTTTCTCCTGTACTCCTATCTTTTTTCTTTCATCTCCCCAGCCCCCAAGTGCCTGCGCCATCTGCGATGGTGCAGCATTAGCACTGCATGACTAAGTTCATCAGAGCAGTTACCCTTAAGTGCAGTGGAGAAACCAGGGCCATGAAGGAGCAGTGTGGTGGAGAGCTTGTCATGTGACCACAAAGTCTGTGCACTGAGAATCATGCTGACTCAGTCAGGCAGCTGGTGTCACATGACAGGTGCTTTCACAAGGTGTCAGATCACAGTCTGGAGAGGAGGCATTAATTGGCTGCTGCTGGCAACTGATCCTTCCCCCAATAAGTGTTGCTGTGAGTGTTATTCAGCCCATCAGAACATGTTGTGGTGGGGAGCTGAATTGGTTGTCAGAGCAGCAGGCAGCACACAAAAAAATATATCTTTAAGGGCTTTAAATCAGTACTCACAAACCATCCTTTTAAGGGCTACCGATATGGAGTTTTAGGGACCTTCACTAGTGCAGCTTAATATAGAATTAAAAGCTCTTTTAAGGACTTGGAGATAAATAATTATTAGGACCTACTGTACCAGGGCAAACACGCATCAAATTCATTTTAAAAAGCCCTTTGCAGGGCTTGGGAACTAATGAGAGTCTTTTTAAGGACTACAGGCATGCAGGCAGGCAGGAGAAAAATAACACTTTTCAGGGATTAGGGAATGCAGGCTGCTAGTACATCCATTGTCAGGGCTTGTGTGCTAGTGAGTCCTTTAAAGAACTGCGTGAATGCAGGCAGGAAGGAGAAAAATCATTACAAAAAAAAAAAAGCTTTTCCTGGCTTGGGAGCTAAGGTGTTATTAAGAAATGCAGGCTGGCATTAAAGGCCTCATTAGGGCCTAGTGGCTATCAAGTCCTTTTAAAGCTGCACTGTCAGATTTTTCTATGAATCTGTAATCTCACTCACCATTCTGAATTTAGGCTCTGTGGTGCTCCATATTTCATCCATCAAGACACAAGCATTTGTTTGTTTTTCTTCCTTGTACTTTTGTAAGAAATCCAAATATAACTTTGCCATTCTGGCCTGTGTGAGACCCCGCCTTTAGTTTGATAAGAACCTGCCCTTGGCTCTGCCTGCACTTCTAACAATGCCTAAAGCAGGTGGGGGAGGTGTGCAGCCACTATCAGTAACTTGATCCTACTTCCTTCCTCCTTCAGTCCTTTTATATTTACTTCCCCATTTCTGTCCCATTCTCCTTGTGTATGACAGCTAGTGTCATCCTGCCTACAAGCCTCCCCAAAGTCTTGCAATTTCGCCTCAGAATGGCTAGAAAATTGGTAATTACAAATGATCTAATGCACAAAGAAACCTATTATGTATAGCTTTATCTATCATTTCTGTTGTACTGTAGCCTGCTGCACTTTTCACTCATCATATTTATTAGTTATCAGTGTGTCAGTGAGCAGCCCATGAGCTTTAGGTGTCTAAAGTGCACTGATGATGAGACACATTTGTTGTAACATTGCCTTGTAACACAGCTTGTTTATACTTTTTGTAATGCACTCCTATGTCATGTTCCCTAACACAGCACTTAATAATTTTTGTATGTATGCCATCTCCCTCCTCAGAGTCTTAATTGTTTCCTTGATGTAATAAATCCCACATTTCATCACCCTGATTTAGTGCTTACTGATATTGATATGCAATCACTCTCCTCAATGTCCGGTGTCTCCATCCACACTGTAGTGTTCGACTCCATACTGATGTTTGTGATACAGATGTTTTTTATAAATCCATGTTCCCTTTCCACGATGCTGACTTTTACTTCTTTGAGATCACCATCCCCTACGTCCAAGGCTGCCAGTCCAAGTGCCATATATACCCCCAAAAAAGCACATGCTCAGTGGTCTACTTTACTGAACCACCGGCTATCATGCACAATGTACCCACCACCTTCCACGAAACCCCATGCCATACCTTGACACATTGCCCCATCACCAACACCTCTGTTTGGTGACTGCGCTGTGCATATGTACTGTTGAAGTTCACTATATGGTTAATGGAGTGTACATTCCCACTCACTGACAGTCAGTCATCAGCTTGTGGTGGTAGTGATAAGAGGATGATATACAGCTGCACCTCCTTCAGGGTTCAGTTGTAGTAGGTGTTGTGAGGTGGTGTGAGGGTGGTTGCACTAGATCACCGTTAATTTGTTGTGTGGAGAATTTGTATTACTGTATACATTTTTTTTTGGTGGTGGGGGGGCACAGGAACATGAAGAATTTCCATACCAGTTTATGAATAACATTACCTAAATTCAACTATCTGTGCAATGTAAAGATGCACTGAATAGTGGTGCCTCACTTATCTCCTTTATTTACAGGCAATGCATTTCAACATGTTCTACCACCTCTGAGACAGCATGGAGAGAATGAGATTCAAAAATTAAACTGTGTCTGCTGCTTGGTGCATTTTCTCATTTTCCTAAGTGTAACCCCTTATAAATGGGGTTTACTAGAATACCTCTAGTGTTCTCTTTAAGAGCTGACAGCTTGCTGACCTAGTCAGTTTACTAAGAAGGGAGGGGACTGTGGGTTCTCTTGCTTGAGTCCCGCCTGAGCCGTGTGGTAGGTGCTCTATTGTTGCCTTTGCTAAGTATGCAAAGCGTGCCCCTTATTGGGCTGTGGTATTTATGTATTATATGTTGACTGAGTATTAAGGAAAGTAGTTTGTCTAACCTGTTTTTATTTATTTATTTATTTACTGAAATTCGGAATTACAAACCTTTGAGTCAAAGACTCTTTTGCAAAGGCTCCACGTCAGTTACAAAGGGTGGAGGGGGGAACACGAGTTGGGGGAAGACAGACGGAACAGGCCAGGCAAGTTATACACAAGCACAAATTATTTATAGATTTATGTACAATCACATTTTAGTAACATTAGCTCTCAGGTGGTTACAGAGGGTGGAGAGACATATGACAGTAAAAGCAATGGAAGGCAACTTTCAATACATAATAAACAAATGGTATTACTGAAGTAATTGTCGGTATCATAGCAGAGAGACTTTTTTTTTTTCTCTGGTTTGGGCAGGTAGGAGCCATACCTCCGACCCCTAGGTTGAGCATGGGGGTTTAGAAAGGTCAGAAGGGCCCTGTGTGGGTGTGTGGGGGAGGGGAGAGGAGACAGGTAGGCCAACGTAGCATTCACAGTTTGAGCTACCCAGTAGGAAGGTTTTTAGGCCTGCTTTGAAGAGATGGATGCTGCGGGATTGGGAGAGGGAGGGCGGAAAAGTGTTTAGCCAATTGGGGGCACGGTAGCGGAGGGATCTCTGCGCAAAGGACGTTCGACATGGGGGAAACGCAAAGGATGTGGAAGCCGTGAGTCTGGTAATACACCTGAGAGGGGCCGGTTTGATGATGTGGTGAAGGGCGGTTGGCGCTAGCTCGAGGTGGATCTTTTTTGCTAGAATGCAGGTGTGGTACTTGAGCCTTTGGTGGAAATTAAGCCAGCCAGTCAGTTTGTATAGGTCGCAGGTGTGAGTGAGTCTGTCACAACCCGAGACAAGGCGACATGCTTTGTTTAGCGCAGTGGTTATGCAGCTTAGGGTGGAGTTATCAGCAGTGATTACAATCACGTGTCGATTAGGGAGAGGATGGAGGATGTGACAGCTATCTGCATGGCATGTGCGGGCAGACTGTTTTTGATTCTGTAGAGGTACCCACTCTCGAGTTGATTGCTGCGAGAGGAGGCGTACATGTCTGTGGTAGAGAGGAGGTATCCAGGGTGACCCCAGGTATTTGAAGTGATTGACGCGCTCCAGCAGGGAACCATCTGCGTTGGAAATGTGAAGAGCCATCTGGCTGTGCGGGCTTTGGCGGTGAGCAAAGGTCATGGCCTTGGTTTTGGAATAATTAATGATCAGCCGGTGGTCAGCAAACCAATTTTCCAGCTCCCGGAAGTATTCCTGGAGGGTGTATTGGAGTATGTACGGTTGGGGGTGTTTCCAGTAGAGAACCCTTGCAGTGGGGACTTTGTGCATTTTGCCCCTCCATTTTGGACCCGGACTGTCTATGGGGTCCAATGAAGATTCAGGTGCACTTAAAATGGAGCATTGTGCAGCCAATTAGGGCTGGGACTCTTTTGGGAGCTGGCTGCCAATGGGAGGTATGGACTATGATCTGGGAACTGAAGTCCAGAAGGTGCCTCCCTTTTTGCACCAATAGAAGGAGGCAGAGGGGATTGGCAGTGGGAGCCCTTCAATAGCATTGTGTCACACCGAATGAGGACCCCCTGTAACGGCTGAGGGCAGAGTCATTGTGGCCATGAGTAGAGAAGGAGATCTGGGCTCCTGCACTGTAGAGTCTTCACGTGGGAAGCGCATGTGGAAGGCCAAGAAGTGGGGCGACAGTATCGCCAGAAGGAGCCGGACAAGATCCGCTGTGGCATGCAGGCAACGGAGGCTGTATATGTGACAGCTACCTACCAAACTCACCCTGAAGAGGACTGGAGAATCTGCTTTAATCGCGCTCGGTCTTTCAGCAAAAGTGAAGCTACGTTGCATTACCTGGTTCGTGCAGTGAAAATGTTCGGGAGTTTAAAGCAGCTACCTGTTATGGCACCCCTCTGTCCTACATATAAATGTGTGGAGAAGTGTTTGGATCACAGGCCTGTGTCCTGCAAGTGGTGTGAGAGGAATCCTTCTACAGGAGTCGTGAGTACTAAATCAGGGTATCTCCCTGTCAGCTGTTCTATTGAGTGCAAGTTTGGTCTTGCTGCTCCACTGGCCAGCTGAACTGAGCCTGCTGGCCCTAAGATCTCTTGGGATAAGCCATATGGGGACACATAAGCATTGATAGTTGTGGATCAGCTGCTGTTTGAAGCATCTTGGCCATGCCTGGTTAATATTTTTTTGGGGGTGGGTTGCTTGGGTGGGTGACTGCAAGAAGTTGACAAACTTTATTTATTTTAATTCTAGGATTACAATCACCTTTGAGCCCAGGGCTCTTTTACAAAGGTTCCACGTCAAGACATAGGTATCACATGACAATAGACAAAATTGTTACACAAACAAGGGTAAAGAATATCAAATTAATTTCGAACAGACAGGGAGAGGGTAAAGTGGAAAGGAAGTGGACAATGGGAGGTGGTAGAAAGAATGGGAGGAGCAAGGGGCAGGTAAGAAAAATGAGAAGAGAGGAGAGGTGGGGTGAAGCTGCCAGGAAGGTGGCATTGTCAGGTGCTGTAGAGTGTGTGGGGCAGAGGCGGAACTATGACAAGTGCATTATGTAAGGAGCTAGATATAGGAAATGGGCAAGTAATGACTAAGGTGATAGTTATAACTCATTTTTTCAAAACCTCAAATTAATACCATAAGTATAAACACGATATTGTATGTTCCTGGTCAATCAGCAATGGTTTTGTTCACACTGTTATACTACTGATACCCCCTCTTGCTGAGATACACAATAGCATCAATTTCAATGGTTGACACACAATTAGACAGTAGTGAGGGGAGAAACTGGCTTGGCATGCAAGCGTGGCCGTTGGTGCGGGTGATGAGAGACAATGGGAGGTGACATCATGTATAAGTGGGAATTGTTGTTGCGAGACTGTTGCAACTTTCATCCAACAGGAAGTGAGCAACTATGGCAGGTGGACATTTCCACAGAATTAGCAAAGTGACCAGAGGTGTCCAGGGGGAGCCTCGAAGTGGGGTGGGCATTGGTTGGCGTGCTAAGTCTCTTCAGTCATGTAAACCTGCTACACCATTGGTATAACAGGTGAGCGGCGGATGGGAGGATGCAAATGATGAGAAATCATTGATATTAAGACAGGGAGCTATTACAGCTGTGCAGGTACAAACCAGGCAGGGTGAAGTAACACAGCAGAGGGACACATCAAGGAGATCGGGAGGCATTGAGCAAATATGGCTCAGGAGTGTTGGAAGACAGTAGGTTCAGGAAAAAGAAGGAAGAAGCTGGATATTGTGGGCCTACATTCAGATGTGGGCACAACAAACATGTGAAGGACAAGCCTGGGTGTCCAGCATGAAAACAGTTATGCACCCCTCATCACACTGACAGGGGAAGGAAGCTACTGATAGTAACCATTGGAGGAATGAGCAGGAGCAAGGAAGAAAGGAGACACTCCCTCGGAGGAGGGTTCCAGGGCACACATTCTGGGAGACATGGGGGAACTTCTCTCGGGAGCTTTAAAATTTCCCCCAAACAAGAAAGACATTTTTTGGGGGGGGGGGCACCTGGAGGAGACACAAGTAAAGCGAGAAAAGGGGTGGCATTGGTCAAGATGGAGGGGAAATGAGCTGGGGGCAGTGTGGGCCAATGCTCCTGTAGGAGATACTAGGTTGCCCCTAAGTATCACTGGCAAAAGAAAGGAGACTCCAGCTGGCGGCTCAGTGAGGAGGAAGCTCTATAGATGGGACAGAGGGGTGGGGCCTTGCTCGGCAGTACAAACTGTCATTGTCCACAGTGATCCTGCAGGATATAATGGAACCAAGGAGGTCATGACAAACGGAGATATTGGTTCAAGCCTGGGGGATGGACATGGTTCGGGCAGGAGGGAGGGTGGAGGAGATAAGCAGGCTAATGTAGGGGGATGGGTGGACACACAGATAGCGAATGGTAACAGGTATAATGAGGCAGTAAGAGTGATGCTCTTGGGTGAATCCTTGACAGCCTGGGACACCAGAACAGCCACCAGGAGAGCCGGTGGCTACCAGAGGACTCTCAGTGAAGCGGGGAGGCAAAGAACAGTGAGGGGGGGACCAGGGGTGGCTACTTCATTGAAACATTGATGTATACCTGTAATCCATTACTCTGAGTGGGCTGGCGTAAGTGATGATGAGCCATGGGTCACTTAGGGTGAGCAGATGCTTACCTGTATAGGTCCCGCTTGCAGATGGGAATGGCATAGCAGTCTTTGTCTGCCACGAATATCCATTTTTCTGTATTTGTTTGTGTAATCATTCTGTGTGTGCTGGTTACAGTTTTTGCCTTGTGCTATGTACCCTGTGTCACACTTTGTGGTTCGCGTCCACTCCAAGTGCTTATACTGTCCACTCAAAATACAAAAAAAAAAGACACTGATATTTGTTTTTCTCACCATGGTATTCACCTTGCTACAACATAATTATACTCATTTTCTGTTCTTCTGCTTTGGGTGTGTGTGGGGGTGAGGGTTCATTTGGTAGTTCAACAGTCCCATTGTGTATAAATGCATCCCTTGATGGCAGTTGACTGCACTCATTATGACTCCCACTGAGTCTCAATCATGGGCTGTTCTCACTTGCTTACCCTTGGTAATGTGCTTCAGTTTGTGTTTGAGTACAGCACCATCACACAGACAATTGGCTCATCAAGCTAAATGTAGGAGTTTGACAGCACTGCAAAGCACCATCAATTGAGCACATAACTGTCTTTGGCATCAGATTGCCAGTCACGCTGTCAGACATATCTGTGTTCCTTAGTGGCCTATTTTTTTGTACAATGAAACACAATTCGGCTGGGAATGAGTACTGGGAAATTTTCCATAGTGGTCGATATATCTATGTTCCACCGTTCCGGTGTCACTGTTGGTTTAGGCGCTGTATGCCACACCTCTCACTGCGCCGTCAATCTGTGTTTGTTTAGTAAGTGAAGGTGATGTACCAGCCATCGTTGGCACTGTGGAGAAGTCAGGACACAGACGGAGGAGGCAGAAGGGTGGAATAGCGGAGGGACTAGGGAAAGGGGCGTTTTTGAGGCAGTGAAAAGAGCACAAGAAGAGAGGCAGAGGGAGAGGCCCATAAAGAGTCAGTCATAATTCTGGAGGACTCTATAGTAAAGGGATCATATGGTAGTGGTGAGCAGGGGACAGGACAAGCAGCATCTGGGTAGAGTGCATGTCTGATATGACAGCAAATAGGGTAGAGCAGCATATTGATCATTGTGTACAGAAGGTGGTGGTGAACCACATCATCATTCACTGGGGCGTACGTCTTTTGGAAGTAAGACATTATGCCATGGACAAGTGCATGTATAGTCTGAGAAAACGGGACAGTGGACTTCAGCGAGTGGTTGATTACTATGGTTTACCTTTCATAGGTTCTTAAAACTGAGTGTGGGTAATTCTGCTCTCTCGGTGCCAGCCCAGCATCACTGATGGTTGCAAGGCTGGATGCCACACCATGCACCACGCTGGTGACCAATGTTTTGGAACAAGCCCTGGCTCTCGTGGGTAGGCAGGGGCAGGAAAGGATATAGTGTCTGCAGGACTGCTCACCTTTCCGAGGGTAAGGGTTGAGTAGCTTGCTGATGCTTTTGAGGCACAAGGCATTTGCTGGGTGCCACAGCTCCAAGCAGCATGTGAATATGTGGATCACACCAATAGAAGCCTTATGCATGGCAGTGGAAGCTTGCCCATGGAGTGCAGAGCTTCTCCCCACATTAACACTTAAGCCATAATTGAAAACAAGGTAAAAACTGTTGTTAATGGTGGAACCAGTAAGACACCTCCCCAGTGCCGGATCTTCAAGCCTGCCCATAATCCTCTCCCAGCAGCTTTCTGTTTGCACCCTAGATTTGCAGACAGGTGACCAGTAAGGAGCTGTCGACCATGCCCTGGTGTGCTTACATCCAGGTGGGTCGGCTGTCCAGGAATGAGTTGACAGTTCACCTTATCCATGTATAAGAGCTGGAGATATTAGGTGTGAGTGATCATGCTGGTTGTGAGCACCACTAGAGATAGTCTGGTGGTCCCGTTTACGCTGATACAATTAATGTAAAAAGAAAATTTCTGCTTTCCTCATTATTTGACAATCTTTTAAAGTGTGCATTGTGATGACTCCCTTTGTGTCCTACTTATTGATCACTTCATGATTGCATAGCTATGGCTGCTTTTATGCATGCCATCAACATTGTTCGTGCTCCTATTTAAAATGTTCACAACTCATTCATTACATAATATTTTTAATGAGCAGTCACGTACTCCATGATGGATAATAATTGTCTTTTCTCCTTTCTTGTAGGAAATGGATCACCTTGTTTTGGACCCAGCTGTGCTGACTTTGGCTGCAAGTTATCATCAAGACATTTTCTCATTGCCTCGAGACGTAGATACTAATCAATCACACAGGCACACAGGCATTCAGCGTACCGTCAGTACATCTTGTGGCGCCTTGGACGTCTTGGTCAACGTGTGCGTGTGCCTGTCCCCAGCTGCTGCGTGTGGCATATCTATGATGTCTACCCAGACCCCTCTGTACAGTACACTGGTTTCCGTCCTGATCAGCTAGTTTGACAAATGACTTTGTTTTTGTCACCCATTACTTTGTTAACTGATTTTTGTTAATTTGTACCCCTTGATTCACCACTTTATGAACATGTATTTCACACACTTTTCTATTAAATTTTTAATATCGTGCTGTACATGTTTATTTTTCTTTAACTCTGCCTCCTGTTCCATTGTATGTAATGTTTGCACAGCAACATGTTTATTGTTGCATTCACTGATGCATGGGTGTAGGCAGGCATACTCCAAGCACTCCATGGTGTGCAATTTTTTAAGGGGGGGTAGCAAATAGTTTTCATGCAAAAAGGAAGCAGTTCAGAGCCTAACAAAGAAAATACTGAACCTTTCTGTAATTTTATTCATAGGAGTTGAAACTAGAAGGACTAGCAGTTGTATTTACTCATGTATTGCAACAACCACTGTCATGAGATACAAAAGTTGTATTTATTGTATCAAATGAGGCAACAAACGCTGTCCAGGTGTACATTTGTATATTGTCTGGCTACACCCCGGGGGGAGGGGGGTAGCAGTGAGTCCACTTGGTGTGCAGATCGGAAATCCCTGGCTACACCCCTGCACTGATGCATACAACTGCATCACTGTGCCAGCAGTGAAATACACAATGTGGACAATTTCATGAGGGTCTCCGTGGGCATGTGTATTTGGCATCATAAGTCATGTCTAGTAGTGACAAACAATGACAGAATCACAGTTGACCGGGTATTAGGAAACGTGGTATCCAGCACTTGCAACGTTGTATGGTTCAGCATTGGGACACAGACTACAATCTCATTAGGTCAAAGTGGTTTGATTTCAACAATGTTAACTTTGCTGAACTGTGTCATGGTTTCACCAGAGACCATGAGAGGCCAGTGTCAGTATGGGGAGTGGAATAGTAGTGGTAGTGGCTAAATGAAGCCTTCATGGATTCAGAAAAGTGATACCTCAGAGTGCTATCCACAGTAAATACAAGTAGTGAGCAACTGTTGTTCTCAAGACATGTTTCAGCACAGGGTGTGGTAACAAGGTGAGGGCTCGAGAATTTAAGAACACCGAAGGGATGGAACAAGGATGGGGTACTGAGAATGTCTGACTGAAACTGGCAATGCATTACGGAGAGCAAAGGCACAGACACAGTAAGATACTAACATACATACTGTCAAGCAATCAGATTAGGCCATATGGTTCATCGTGAGTGCTTGATGGCACTGAAATACTGCCTCCGGCTTTCCCCCCTCCTCATTTGCACCACTGCAAGCTTCATTTAGTGTCCCCTGCTGGCCACCAACTCACTGAGCAGACACCCCCTCAAGGCTTCCCATATTCATTCATTTGAGATACATGACGTCCTATATCATATCCCACCTGTACCTTTTCTCCTTCAGGAAGTAGTGGGTGATCTCCCATCTAGCTCCTAGAATCTGCACTAGCCACTACTATCCTGGTCACTCTACTCTGCACCCTCTACAGTACAGTAGGGATGCCAAACCTGCACCAATATTCAAGGGTTCTCTACCGGGCATGCACAGTGTGTGCGACGCACCTCACGACTCCTTGAGGCCATCATCCTGGATGTCCACTACAGCATTTTATTTCACTTAGCCACAGCTAATCCAGACTGATATGTTGATTACAATCATTTAAGGAAGGACAAAGGAATTCTTCAGTTTCATCTTACAGCGGCTGACATGCAATACTAGAGGTCTGACAATGTTAGGTTTAATGTAACAGGATGGTCATGCACTGAGGAGACATAGCAAAATTAGATGTACTGTATCAATATTGTGATTTGTTAGTCACTGAACAGTTGTGCATTACTCCATAATGTCTGTGAGCCGCTTACATGCCATTTTGGATATGTAATTATTACGGACTGTGGGATCAATTTCCGAATTGATGCTAATAGGGGTGGCTTTGAACGCATTCTAGCCCCATCGGTGAGGAAAAGATAAGGAATGAACTACGTAAAACCAAGGGACATGGTGAATGATGTACTGCATCCGAAAGTGCTTGGGGAACTTCAGGCAGAAATGTTTGACATGCTGGTATTCATGTTCTGTCTATCACTGGAGTATTGTGATTTGCCAAACAACTGTACTGAACTCAGATTAATACTGATACTCCAGCAAAGTATCATGTAGCTAAGTGAAAATTGCCACCCAGGTATGTCTCACAGCATTATTAGGCTAGTTAATGGATTCACTCATCAAAGAGGCGTAATTGATCACAGACAGCAGGGCTTCTCAAAGGTTAAGCCATGCCAGACCAGTATGATTATTACCTTGGCAGAGGCACATAGGCACTAGAGGTGTGTTGTGTGGTGATCTTGCTGCAGTTTGTCTTGACTTTGTTAGGTCCTCAAAAACTGTAACTCACTGCATGCATGTCAACAAATGCACCAGTAAAGTGTTCTGGGACAACACTCTTATATGGATACTAAACTTGTAGACAGTCAGAAGTCAGACTGCATTAATGGGTGAACACCACACGATTGTCTTGGTGAGTGTCTGGGTGTGCTCCTGTTCAATATTTTCATCAGTGACATAGCGGGTGAACTAAATAGGCAAGGGCTGCTCTTGTTGCGTTCTAGAAAAACAAGTAATAGTTGCAGACCTTAGAGCATATTGACAACATGAAGAAGATGGAATAGCACTAGAAAGTGTTCTGACATATGAGCTAAATTTCAATGTTACATTGTTTACAGTGATACACTTGGAATGTGGTTGTACTCTGTGAAACTCAGATCAGGGTAATTGAACATGAGAAATATCTCGACAAACTGATGCTAAATCACCTCATGGAGAGCAAGCAATGCAGCAGGACTGTGTAAATAGCTTAATCGATGTTGGCATGGAAATGCATTGGCATCACTAGCATAAAGAGTAAATACCTGATGACCCTGTATTTGGCTAATGTGTGCTCGCTCCTGTAGTGTGCATAGTTTGGGCCTATATGCCAGCATTTCTAGCTAAGCTAAGGCAACTGGAAGGGCACTTGGTAGGTGAGCAATTTGCACATGGCCGAATCAGGTACAGTAGCAATTAGTGTTGAGGAAGTTAGCGAGGGCGGTAGAAAGAGAGTGGGCAGAGAAGGAATGATGAATTTGAGGTGGAGGTCGATTCCATGGCTTGTGTAACCGGTGTGAGAAGGTGCTTGCCAACAGTAATCTTCTTCCTAGGGATTGATAGTTGGAGGTAGCATGAGATCGAAGATAATGGGCAGTGGAGGCGAGGCTGAGAGCACAGAGGTAGGAAGTGATGGTGCCAAGCTATGGGATAGATACATATTGCTTCCAGTGTGAGATCACGGTTTGTTTCGAGGGCAGTAGTGCCAGGGCAGTAGAGGTTGCAGTGGTGGGTAATGGGTGAGGCATCGAGAGCAAGAGCAAAGCAGCAGAAGGCATTAAAAGTGTGTCCAGCATATATAGGATTGGGCTTGGGGCTGACCATAAACAATGTCACAGTAATCAAGGAGGAAGTATCTTCTCGTGGACCACTTCACATCTGATGGGGAGGGAGATACTGCATTTCCCATAAAGTGCAGGAGCATGGGGCATAGTTTTTTGAAATAGCATCACTGTGGTATGAGAAGAAATGATGGCAGTCGAGCCATACCCCAAGTAGTGGAATGAGGAGACATGCAAGTTTTTGACCATCCAGGTGTGGAAGCGGGGAAGGATGAGGAGAGTCTGCACGAGGCGTTGCCCGTGTGCCAAAAGTCATCGTGACAGATTTTTACATTTAGGGAGATCTGGTGTGACTTAGCCATTGCTATACTTTGTTGAAGTCGACTTGCCGGTTAGTTTTTTACCACTACAATGTCAGAGCCTGAGCAGCAGAGTACAGTGTCATCTACTACAGGTGGACTGGGTAGTAGAGCAGATGATCGGTGAAGTCATTAGAATATGAGAACGATATGGATCCCAGAACTGACCACTAGGGGACACGGTGGTTAAGGCAGGTGTGGAGGAATGCTTTGCAACTCTAATGGACTGTGTTCTGCCAGAGGTAGATCTGAACAGTTGGTGGCACTTAACAAAGAGGCCTGATTCAGTGATACAAAGAGAGACAATATAGAATGGAGGCGGTGTTGAAGGCTTTTGCAAGGTTGACGAAGACAACTGAGATGATCAGTCCACTGTCCATACCAGTCCGGATTGAGTCAAGTAAGCCATATCAGGTAGCATGCAGTTGAGTGGCCCTTTCTGAAACCTGACTGGTAGGGTGTGAAGATATTAGAGTCAGTGAGGAAGGAAGTAATTTTGTTGAGCACCACCATGTCAGCCACAGCACCACATGCATGGTGTATGTCACCTTATAGCTCTGTCACTCTAGTACCTTTATTTCTGAACAGCCATTTAACCAATCCACAGAAGAGGTGGATATATAAGCATTATAGCTTGTCACGTTTGGCACAGTGTGCTAACAATGTTCTCAAGACACTGACAGTCCAGAGGCAAGGATATTGTCAGCTGTGGTGCAGTTTCGGCATAGGAGTGTTGTGGCTGAGCGTGGGTACGTCAGGGATCAGTCCTGGTGCCAGTCCTTTTCAATGTGTTCATTATGACATTGTAAAAACTGGTGTCCCATGTGTTTCTGTTTGCATTTGAATACCAAACTCAATACCAGAGCTGATTCACCCGTGATGTGTGTGTGTGGGGGTGAATCAGAATGATGATTGACATGGGCAGACTTTTAAAATGGTCTATGGACTGGCATCAGTAGTTTACTTACATGAATTCAAACATTACCACGGTTCACTATAAACCAATAGATAAGGCTACATAATGGTGTGGGGTGTGATGTGGTGGTGATCACAGTCTAGGAAGAAAGGCACCTGGGGTTCTAATTTTGGAAGAACACAAGATGTCACAGCAAGTACAAAAGCCATCCATGCAGATCCGATATCAGCGTTGGTACATCAGGTATGACAAAAGCAGGCGTATGGATGTTGTGGTCCCATTATCTTGAGTAATGTTCAAGTCTCAGTTTCATTAATTAGTGCAGTTATGGAGTAAGAACCTTCCTAGAGACATTAACGGGTCGTGGATATCCCGTTAATGGTGCAATGTTTGCAAATCATGACTTAAGATGGCCGATTAATGGCCCTCAAGATGTACTTTCCTTTATGAAATCAGCTACTCCACCACCCCGCTACCTTTATCTCTATCAGCCCTGAATACTTTACTTGTGATGGCCATGTCCCAATCATGGTTTTGGTTTGCCCATGTTTCAATGATATACCTGCTTGTCCAGCTCTCTGTCTGACAGTCAGTTCATGCCCTGCCATTTTATTCCCCTAGCTCCCTATCCCTTGAGTGAAACCATCCCTCCACCCTCACTCTCTCCACATGCCCCTTACTCTCCCTTACTCCCCTCTCCTAGCAAAAGTAGGCCTATCATTGCTATGACAATGTTTTAGCCTGAGTGAGACAGGACCAGCCAGCCGAGAGGCATCCATCTGAGCTTAGGGACTGTGGCTGAAGTGTTGAATTTTCAATTTCAGCATCAAAGCGGCTGAAGGAAGCTGCCCTATTTTACACGGTGGCCTGAAGCAGTGCCGGAGAGTGAGAGAGGGACGCTGGCCAACGAGGAGCTCATCAGACTCATGGACTGGTGCTGAACACTTTGAAGTTTCATTTTCGTTGCAAAAATTCTGCCATCTTCCAGCCTATTTAACGGGCAGCCTGCAGCATCCACAGGAGAGCAAGAGGAGGATGGGACTGAAATTTTTCCTCATCCAAGCCACACACCGCCAACCTTTTCAAAATACTTTATGGCCTAGTAATGGAAAGGTTCTCTGGAGTGTACAAATCAGAACTTTTACCTTACTAGCACTGTGTCATTCTAGGCGAGTAAGGAAAAAACAATTGGAGATACAAGTAGGGTTGTGATATTACGTGCTATTGAGTTGTGAAACTGATGAAGTTATACTATGATTATACTGTTTATTCTGGTACTGTGATATTACAGGCAGCTGGTTGTAAAACAGAGCTAACATATATATGATGATAATGTTTATTCTGTACATTCAATTAGATTAAAGAGTTGTTTTATAGCCTGTTTACCTTGTCCTATCAGCTAGAGTGTAAGTGTCTATTTAGAACAGAGGCTGTTTGCTGGAGAAACATGACCAATCTAGTCTTTATCTTCAGTTATAAATGGGGCCAGGACAGAGGATGATGCCCACTGTGAAAGCAGCCATCTCAGATTAGGATTGAAGTATGTTAGTTAAGGAGTAAGCTGTGCTACTTGGTGGGGGGAGCAGAGATAAGGTGTGAGGGTACGGGTAGCAGAGTGGTGTAAACCTCAATGTGAAGCAGAGATGGGAGATGCAATATATATAGCAAAACCAAGGGAGGAGAGCAGGCCTAGAGAGAATCAGAGAGGGGCCTGTCCAGCAGAGGCCTGTCCCAATCATAGGGACCTAGGGGAATGAAGCTTGCATAACAAGTTAACAAAGTTCCAGGCCATGCTGTTTGGTGGTGGGGGGTGGCAACGCTCACAATGTGGGCCAACAGCAACCGCTGACTGGACCTTGGCAGCTGTCATGGGGTGTGAGGCAGGCTATGTTCTGGACATTGTCTTGGCGTGTAGGGGATCTGGTGAGGACCTGGTTGTAGAGGATCCCTGACTGTGAGAGACCACAGCAATGTCTGTTTCACATGTAACATGGGGTTGAGGGGTGGAGAGATCTAGCACACTGGCAGTGTAGATCAGTGGAGCAGACTTTATGGTAATGGAAATGATTTAAAGGATCACATGCAAGTGATTACAACAATGCCAGATGTGGATAAGAGATGGAGGTCATAAAACAGGTACTTCATGGTCAGTCCATACCGCTAGGTTAGTGCCAAGGGAAAAGTCACATAAACCGTGCTGGTGGACCAGTGAAGTTCAGTGAGCATTCAGGACAAAACTAAGGCCCGGCTTGAAGGCGAATATCAGATGGTGGGTGGGTGAAGAAGGCGGGTGAGCAGTGCGGACTAATTGCAACCACTTCTCTCTGTGTTGCTATAGATGTGGATGTCATATTTGCTAAGAAAGGCAAAATAGGGATATAAGCAAAATTGAGTGGGATCGGGGGAGTAAAAGAAAGGGAATTTAAGTGAGGTAGAGCCACGCCGGGTGTATCACATCTGGACAATGATAGAAAGGCCAGCAAGGAGGGGTTGATAGACGAAGCTTTCTCCACCGAATGGGTGTGGAAAGCCCTAAAGTCCTTGAATAATTGCCTGAATTGCCATTACAGTTGTCGACACACCGTCGCTGTACAGTGCTGGGTATTCTGCGTTGGTAGAGGAGGGGTTTTGGGGGTTGCAAACAGTGTAGATCAAATGAGCGTGGACACCGTGTTGTGGTAGTGGAAACCAGAAGACACCCTGGTATGAAATGGACTCTGGAATGAGGTCACTCTTGTCTGGTTTCCATACCCATGGGCACCACTAATGATCTTGGGCAAGTGGTCTGTTCAGCTCCAGTGTACCGTCCAACATGGGTGGTATTGTGCAATGCCAGATCCATAAGAAACAAGACTGCAGTTATTGCAGATCTTGTATAGTCTGTGCCTCTGGCATGCATTACCGAGACCTGGCTAGATGTTTATGCTGGTCAAATTTTGGAGGCAGCAGTTCCAGATGGTACACCGATTGTTACACTGCCCGCGTTGTGGGGGGTTGCAGTCTGTTTCAAAAACTAAACTGTGACTCTACAAGTGTACAAGTAGAGCTGCTGAGTCCTTTGAGTGTACTGTAGTGACAGGTGTGTGTTGAAGAATTTCTCTCATCTGTGTCCACCAGGTAAGAGAGCATTTTCTGCAGGAAGTAGCATACTTTGCCATTGACATGGTGTTTGACTCACCCAGGCTGATGGTCCTGGGTGACTTTATACCTGGGTCCATGATGAACTCTCTGGTTTGGACAACACTTCACGAGAAGTGGGGCTGTGAGTTCAAACCCAGGTCTACCGGTTTGTAGCTCATAGCCTTAAACGATCTGCTATGCTGCCTATTTCATGGTCTGTTGTGGATACATACCCCTGTACATATGTACCTTTTCCTGTGTTACACAGAATCAGAGTATTGATATCTGAATAGTTGTGGATTTCACTGCAGATCAAATGTTGCCTTGGGGAAAAAGTAATTGCAAACATATTGATTACCATGGGTATTTTGCTTTTGTTTAACAGCCTACTTTTTACACAAATTTCTTAGTATACAGAGTACAGTCTTGAATGGCTCCTGGGACTGTATTCCTACAGTTAGAGGCCATGCATTGATGGGCACCTGTGAAGTCAATCTATTCATGAGCATTACCAATGTGGTTAGTCTGATCACTTGATAATTGGCACCTCATTATTGTCCCTGGGTGCTCATTTCACTGAGACAAAAGAAAACCACAGCAGAAAAACACAATAATTTGGTGCTAACGGACCGCATGATAAGTACCAATTGACAGTTGGGATCACACTGACTGCTGTCATTAAATGTATTTCCTTTGTTTCAAACACTCTGTTTTATGACTACAGCTCAGCAAGCCTTGGCCAGAATAGCATTTATAATAAATACATATTTCTAATTGTGCATCACCTGGATATAAACATTGGACATCATGCAAGGGATGCATAGCATTGCCCGACTACAAGAATGCTGAAAATATAGATATGGTAGAATCCTCTGTAATTCTCAATATTGCAATTCCAGGACAGGAGTTTTTTCAACTCCCCCCCCGGACCAACTACACTCGAGTGGAAAAATTGAGTCATGACGGTGACCTGCATCTGGACCAAGACTTCCTGATCCCAAAACCCTCCGCCCCACTACACACCAGCTGTTCCATTGCAGGACAGCTAACCCTGACGATAGAGTGGCATGACCATAACCCCATCCCTAATCACAAATAAAACAAATGATTGACTGGTGTGTGCACAGCTCAGACACCCAAATGGCTGACAGTCAATGTGACTAATTCATACATTACTCTGACAGCTAAATGTACAATGGTCTTTAAACGAGACTAGAGTTTTCATGCTTGCACTCAGTGCAATTTTTGTTGTTTAGGATTTTTTGGGGTTATACTGTAAACAGTCCCAAATGTGACACCAGCTTGGACCAGTTCAGATTTAGCATCCCTGTGTACAAGGCCCATCACTCTTACAACAGTCCACAGACTCCTTTGACAGTTCCTAGGCAGCACACTACATGGCTCCTACCTTCTCAGTGAAATACACCTCTCCTCCATCCTCTGGAGCCTGCCCACTTCCAGCTTATCCCATTCCCTCTCTTTGCCTCCTTCACCTTCCTTACAGACCATGACTGGGCACACTTGTTGGCCACTTTATGACTTAATAAAACCTCTATTATGTGTATATACCGCCCCCCTATCGCTCCTCTCCTCCTATAGTATTGCATGTCATGTTACTGGCCTCTCACTGTAGGTCCCTTTCATTAAACTAGCACCTAATGTTGTTTTCCTTCCTTTGCATTCTCTCATTAGGAGTGCAATGTCCCTCTTTAAATGTGGTCTCTGAAACTGTGCACTATACTTGTGGTGTGGCCTAACCAAGCAGTTGTACAGGGTGGCATCACTTCCGCCTTTCAGGAGGTAATCCCACTAATGAAGCATCCGAATCCTCTCTGCCTTGCTGCTGCTCATCCTCTCAACAGGTATTGCAGTTGTTCATGTTGACATGACCATTACCTCAAGGTTCCTCTCACCCTCGAGCTAAACTTTGTCTCCTCCATCCACCCTGGAAAATGATGTAAATGGTATTCCAGCCCATTCTGTGCCTATAAAGATGTTACAGAGGACTGGACCTAGTACTGTGCCCTGAGGTACTGAACTAGTGACCCTACCTTGCTCTGCCAGACTGGCATATGGTTTGTGTAGAGGTACAACTAGGGGGCTTCATCTTTCCACCACCGAACCCTCCCAGAACCCACTGTGGTCCAACAGCTCTTCATACTTGGCAGCCTCTGAGGCAGTGGTTGTGGCAGTGGTGCTCTTTGGGTGGGAGGCCCTCATTAGTCTGTGCCAGTTCAGCCTGGAGGTGTGCAACCTCCTCCCTCAGGCTGACAGTTGACTGCAAATAGGACAGCAATGCAGTTGCATAGAATATAGGAGAAACTGATACTTGTATTTACATTGCCACTCCCATGTCCCTCACCTTATAATATACACTATGTAATATATATATATATTTTTTTCCTTTTTGTGGTGTGTCCTTACCCTTGTTGCACTGTCCTGGGTTATTAAAGAATATGACAGTTCTGCAAGACCTGTCCCTGAGTGATGTCATAACATTGGCTATAAAGGAAAACATCACGCCTGGTGAGGGAGAGTGAGATGAGGAAATGGTTGGTTGGTAGTCCACAACCACTAGTGACTGACAGACAATCAAATACACCACTGCTCCACCACCTTGGGTGTGAGTACTACCCTTTATAGTAATTCAACTAACGTCCAGTAACTGATTTTAAATTGTTTAAAAGTAATTTGATGCAAACTGTCACAGATGTGATTCTCCTTCACAAAAGTGTGACCAAGCCAGAGTCGAAAACTACAGACCTGTCAGTTTGACCTCTGTGGTAAGAAAGTGATGGAATCACTACCAGAGGAAAAGAATTGTTGAAATACCTAGAGGCCAGTGGGGCTTTGGGACCCAAAGGCAGCATGAAGGTCATATGAGCAGGTCAATTGATTTTTTGACTGGGTGACCAAGTAGTGACCAGGAGGTACAGTGGACATGAGCTACCAGAACTTTAGCCAGGCATTTGACACAGTCCCACAAAAAGATTAATAGTCAAATTAACCAGCCTGAGAGTAAGGTCCTCGGGTGTAGCCTGTAAAAACATTGGCTGGACGACAGGACATATAAGGTAATTGTAATGACACCAAGATCTGCAACAGGTTGATACACAAGTAGGCATGGAAAGGAGTGAAAGGGACTTGGCAAGGTTGGAGGAATGGTTGGAGAAAGATAGCTATGAGTTCAATCAAAAGAAGTACAAATAATACACCTTGGAAACAAAACCCAGGGGAAGATTACACAATGAGGGGTAGTAACAAAACAAAAAGGAAAGAGATCAGGGGGTCATGGTTGATGTCAACAACAACTGCAATACCTGCTGGAGAGCAGCAGCGAGGGCAGAGAGGATGCTTGTGATACATCACTAGTGGGAGTTGATGGAGGCAGTGGCAAGAGTGGGGAAGATAAAGGCTATTATGAGACAATGACATCTGGCAAGAGAGAGTAAAGAAATAGAGGTGAAAGCCTCTGTATGGTATACAAAGGAGTAAAAAATGTAAGGACAAAAGGACAGCCTTTAGGAGGTGCAGAAAACTCAGACTGAAGTGAATTGGATGAAATACCCAGCAATCAAGCGAAAGAATCAAGAGTAGAAGTGAGGGCAAGAACAAAGAGGGAGGTGATACAAGGAGACAGCGAAGGCAGACCTACTAAACACCTATTTTGCTCTGTGTTCATGGGAGGGGAAGAAGGAGAAGAATGCAGCAGGCAGGAAATTAAAGGGTTGAAATGGGTGTGTGGAGAAGATGCAGCTTTCTTGCAGAAATTTTGGAAGAACTGGGATGCATAACGGTAGACAGGCAATAGGGCCAGATGAGGGTGCACCATGTTAAGGGAGCTAAAGTAGGTATTACGATACCTTGACTGCACTCTTCAATTGGTGCCTGTAAATAGGGGTGGAATGCCTCCATTTTGTTAAAGTCCTTATGCAGATGCAGCCTCAAGTACACACACAATACTCCAGATGGTGCATAACCATTGTCTTGTAAAGAGGATTATTACCGATTGTTTTATTAATTAGAATACTATGACTACAAATAACTTTGAACCATAGCTTGATTTACACAGTGGTCTACGCCTGTGCAAAAAAAAAACCAGAAGACCAAACGTAATAGAACCATACAGTACATAAAGTCAGAAACAATTGATTCAAGTTAGATAACACATGGATAGGTAAATACAGAAAACAATAAGTAGGTGCCCATGGTTCATGAATCAATAACAACAGATTAACACAGGGTCAACATTAACTTTGTTTTGCATAATAGCCATGAACAAGTTTCTCAAAATTACAGTAGCTAGCAGATGGTTGCTAGCCTACAATAATAATGGTCACTTTGATAGGTTATACAGAAAAAATGCAAGCTGGAGAAATACTCTGATTATTGTGTTATTTATCCTGCTACCACATTGCTTCCTGTCCTACAAAAAAAAAAAGACTGCAGTCCAATCACACGCAGGTGTACTCCCAGTGTTTTTTACCATGTGCCCCTTACTTGCTTCTTTCACACCCTCCTCACCAAACCAGAGGATACCATGTGTGAAGTGTTCATCAGGCAGTTCTAGCTTCGGCGGCATACACAATAGCCAACATCAGCCGCCATTTTCAAGGCCTCACGATACAATGACACCATGGAACCAATTAACCACTGAATCCAGGCTATCACCTGACTCTTCTCTCTTGTTTCGCTACTTGAAAAACGCCATGAGGTAAAATTGAGACGCTCTTCTGACACCCTGCCTGCCACCTCCGTGTGTCCCATAGGGATCCATACTGGACACACTCCTTTTGCATTTCCAAACTCCTCCCTAACCACTGCTCAGCCCAGATCATACTGTATGCTGTGATACATTTGTATTACTGGAGCTCACAAAGATCCTTAACTCTTCATCCCACAACGTTCAACAGACTCAAGTTCTGTAGAGACATGGTTTCTTAATCATAAACTGTTCCTCAATGACAAGAAAAACAAATCGATCTCTTCTGCAGCCCCTCATAACCCACACAAGCTATACCACTTGGCTATCTCCACCACCCAGGGAACATCAGATCAGGTGGGTCCTTCAAATACTTAGGGATACAGCTTGACCCTACTCTCTGCTATGGACCTCATGTAGATAATGTAGCTAGAGCTGCTAATACCGACTTGGTCTCCCTACAAACTACAGACCACATCTCATGCCGAAGCTTTGAAAGGTTGCAGTGCTGAGCTCTTGATCTCTGTAATAGACTATGGTCTCATTGTTTATGAACGGCCAACACAACCCTTAGATACCTCTCAACTGCCTCAAATGAACATGTCGGCTCATCATTGGTGCTCACACGTCTCACCCAAACATGACCTGTACCGCAGACTGCGCTTGCCCCAACTTTCCAGACCATAAAGTTTCTAGCCTGCTCCATGGTGAAAAAATCTACCTTGGCCTTGCACTTTCTGGGGTCTCAACACTGTTACAACACTGAATCCAGAAAAGGTGCTTTAGGAGATCCATACCAGCTACTGAAAGTCCCCACTGTCACACTTCACAGACAATGATCCTTACTAAAAGCGCCACTCTGGTTCAATGGCCTCAGCCCCATCATCTCCTCTGCCCCAAAATTGGCATGTTTAAACTAGGCTCCAGGACTATCACACAACAGCTCCTGTGACTGCCCATCTTAACCTTGGTTCCTCCACTTTCCTGCCTCGCCCTAGTGGTCCCCTCTCCGCCTCACTGGATTCTACCCGCACATCTTGGTATACCCAATGCTGCACTTTCACCCCTCCACCCTTCCACATTCCTTCGTTCCACTCCCTCACCTACGCACTACCTACCTAGTTCTATTTTCTCTGACAAATGCCATGCTGTGCACCTTACAATGCTACCCTTGAAGTTGTATTAACCCTCTATGACTAAAATGTTGTCTCCTCCATCCACCATGGTAACTGATGTAAATGGTGACCAGCCCATCCTGTGCCTGCCATCACTATCCTTATCCTGCTGATCTTGCACCCTACTTTACCTTTCAAACGATGTATCTAAAGACACCTTGTCCACCTCATGATCATACTGGTCAAGGAACACTCCTTATTGCTTTCCCTTCTCTCAACACCGTGGTGAATGTATGGTATGTTTGGTCATACTCTCCCTTGATTCCTCTAATCTTCCTCTCTGTAGGGAAGATTGTTGGAGAAAAGTAGTGGCCGTATAATCTGAAAACCATTTAACCATCCATGACATCTATTAACCACCCTGTCTGGTTTTAAAGAGGAATACTAATGAGACAGTGCTGGTTCTGGTGCTCAATGATCTCTGATGGATAGATATCAGAAGAGATGTTCCTTCTGATTCTTCTTGGTCTCTCTTCAGGCTTTGACACCATGAACCATGAAAGTATTTATCGAGTGCTTTAGATTCATCTATGACCCGTAAGATACAGATCCTCAGTTGGTTTAGATCATTCCTCATTGACAGCACCCAGAGCGGTGTCGGGATAAATTCTTCAGCCAGGTCTCTCTGTCATGTGGGGTTCCCAAACACTGTGTTGTCCCATGCTGTTCACAGTGTATATACTGTCCCTCGAGACATTACCTCAGCCTAGGGATCAGAAGACCGTCAGTGCCTGATCATGCTCTTTCTTCTGCCTGCAGATCCCACGGTTACCGCCCACCCTCAACTGATTGGTGGCAGGTTGCCCCCAGATCTCCACTGTGCTCATTTTCTGGCCAGCATCCTCCACCCCCATCCAGGCTTCCTTCTACTACTTCCTCCTTGCCTCCTTCCCCATCAGGTCCTGCATCCTCCACCCCATCCACTGTATTTCTCTAACCATCCTCCTCTCCCTGCTTCCACCCCATCTGATTATTACTGCCTTTGTGGATGACTCTACATACAGTACTCCCTAACACACCCCTGTGCTTGGCTGACTTCCACAACCTGGATGCCTTCCAGACCCTAGTCCTTCCCACTCCCACCTGGCCTCACTCTTCACTCCCATCACCATTCTCCCCAACCTGGTTCCATGTCCTCACCTCTCCCTTCTGAATCTGTCTCTCTCTCCTGTCCCCATCCAACCCAGCTCACTGACCAAACTGCTCTTGTCCGGGCCCAATCACTCCAACCAGCTTTCCTCCACTTCATCTCCTGGATATAGCAGAAATGAATCGATTAGTAAGTAGATTGTCCCAGGCTTATCTCTCAACCCCTCCCCGCCTCTCTGGTCAGCAGCCTCACTATGAAGATTTCAGCATGTTGCTTGTTCATGCTCACCACCGGAGATATCATATGGACCTTGTCCAGCTATTCCTAGGTATGCCCTTTGGCCTAGTCTACTATCATGCTGTACTTTGCACTGTCCCTCACCTGCAGTACTCGAGATAACAAGAAAATTCTCCCACTTCCAGACAGTAACCAGTATTGAAGCCTTACAGTACTCAGTTTGCCCACCTCCGCATCAGCTGCTCAAAAGCCTACCAGTAGTCAGTTTACACACAGTCCTAGCAGTAGTCAGTTCACAGAGTTTGCCTACAACTCAGCTGTAATTAGCATACAGTCATTTATACAGTCTGCCTTCATTTGCCCCTAACAGGTGTAATCAAAATGCCCCAGGCAACACAGTGTACATGACCTTTTTCTCTCAACCAGCAAAATACGCTTCCTAGTGCTCCTGTTGTTCCAGCTCAGCAAATCTCGACATGCCCCTACCTCACAGCTCCACCCACAACCGTTCCAATGAGGTCAGTGGTGGCGGATAGAGATCAACTCTCCGCATCAGTCTGTTTGCTGGCTAGGCTACTTGGCTTTATAAGCCAGTCACCCTACTCAAAAAATAGCACCACGAGTGCAGATTTCCTACAGCTCTCTCTCTCTCACGCTGCTGTGCCAAAGGCTACCTCTCAAACCACCAACTGATCCCGGCATGTCTGGATGCAATACTGCACTGGTATGCCTGACCTAACATCACAAGGGTTTCCAGACACCAGTTCAGAATCACCCTGTGCTTTGATTCCCCCACTAACTAGTTTCCTTAGTGAAGGTGGTGTTTAAACGTATGCAGACTAGAGTCAAAGGGCAGTGCCAGTCGCAGTAATAAAAGAGGACATGGTTCTACCTTCTAGCGAAATAGTGAGATATGGAAATAGAGCACCCAGTAGGTGCATGACTCATAAATGTAAGCACAATCATGACTAAACAGGCTACACCCAGCTGAGACATAATCCTTACCAGGATACACCTGGAGGGACAGGGAGGGTAAAGAGGCGAGAGGTAGTTCTTTACATAAGGAAGGAATAAAGCAACAGAACAAAGGGTAACATGGAGGAAAAGAAGCACTGTGGGTAAATTTGGAGACAGGCAATGGCACCACAATCGCACAGGGGTTGGATACAAAACCCTTCGAAGGGCAGAAATGGACAAGAAATGATAGAAAGTATACTTAGAATGGCGAAAAGGGGAGATATTGCTGATGGGTGATCTGAATATGCAGATGTTAACCGGAGCAGCACTACTGCAGCCACTTCAAAGGTGGAGTTATTCTACATGCCTCACAAGGGCATGCCTAGACAACTAGTATTGGAGCCCACTGAGAGGAAGCAATCTTAGACCTAGTTCTCTCAAATGAGATGAAGAGGATCACAGATGTAGAAGTGGTAGCCATCTGGGAACTAGCGACCATCGAACAGTATGGTTCACAACACAGCAATAGAGTCAAACCATACAAAGGCAAAAAGTACTGGACTTTAGGAGGCTGACTTTGCCAAAATGGTTGAGTGCCTAAGAATGCACTATGAAATGGAGCATGAAGGATGGGTGGAAGAACAATGAGAATAATAAAACTGCCATGAAGGGTTCAGTTTCTAGATGCCCTGAAGAGGCATGCAGCTAGACAACTAGTACTGAGCCCACCGAGAGGAGCAATATTAGACTTGATTCTCCTCAAACTGCCACAAATTAGATTTTTTTTGTTTTGCAGCAACAAACTGAATGCAAACTTATGTTTTGTTGCCCTAGGATCAGATCACTATAGAGTGGTGGTGGTGGGGGAGCTACTAAAGCTAGCAGTCTATGTCTTTCGTTCTTTTCCTTCTTTGCCCCAGTTCAGTATTTTTTAGTTTCCAGTAACAAAACAAAACAAAACACATTTTTGATGACCTACACCAAGATCACTATGTGGGTGGCGTAGAGCATAGTATAACTTCCCAGTCCATGATGTGTCATTGTGTTCACTCCTCTGCCCCGTTTAGAATCTTTGCATTTACAGCAACCAACCAAACACACACAAGTTTTTGGTTCACCTATATCCACATGACTATGTGGATGTGGTGGTGCGGGTGGGGGGGAGCATTAACCCAATCCATGTATTTTAATATTTTCCCTTCTATGCCCCAGTTTTAATTTTCCCATTTGCAGGTACCAAAAAACATCAAAATATTTTGGGTTTATTCTAGCAGGTAGCTAAGTGTTGTGGAAGGGGGTGGGGAGTTAGTATAATGACCAAGTCCATGTCTTTCATTTTTTCCCTTATAGGCCCCAATTTTTATTTTCCTCATTTGCCAGGAAAAAAAATAAAAGAAAATACATTTTTAGGTTGACCTACAACATGATCACTATAACCAATTGTTGGTGGGATGTCTGGTATAGCATTGATCCATGTCTGTCACTGTTTTCCATATATGCCTGATTTCATTTTTCCTGTTTTGCATGAACTAAATCAAAGAAGAACTTTTTTTTTTGTCATGTTTTTCAAAGGACACTAGTATAAGACTACAGCATGTCTTTCACTAGGCATGGCTTACAACCTTAGAGCGTCAATTTTTTCTTTTTGGTGTGTTGTATTCTTGAACTGTTATCAGAATGCACTCTTATATACCATTTGTTGGTTGTTGTAATGCTTCATGAGTTCTATTTTAATTTTATTTCATCCTAATTGTTTATGTTTATTCCATGTGCCCCATTCCTACTCTTGTCTAGCCTTTCTTCAATTTAATTTTTATGTTGTCTGCTTTCAAACCAGTTTACCTTCCATCAAATGCAACTCTTTCCTTAATATCTCCCCTTGGACTACTCCCTTTCACAATATATGCAAGTAAATAAGATTACTTCTTCCATCTCTCAGTAGCCTCTTGTCGACCTTTCCAGACAAACAATGCATGCAAGTACATGTAAGTGTAATCATTCTTTTTTGTGTGCCTAGACGATGTGTTTTTGTCTCCACACATACATCACTTCTTCAAGCATCTTCTTTCGTGTGAGCCCAATTTCCCAAGGCTTTCATGCTGTCTTTGGACTGTGCCTGGAATGTACACCACATTACAGCATATCAAAGAAACAGCAACTTGAGCTAGCTCATTATCTCAAGCAACAGTCACACCCCTCAGGGCTTTTGTATTCATATAGTACCAGACAGGATGAAATGCTCTCTGCCAGCTTCCACAAAAGTGTAATGCCTTGCCTCATGCTAACAATGCTCTTTTGTAAGTCCCTTATTGAAATGTTTGATGGCAGCCATCTTGTCTTTGTCTCTGAGTCTTCATGATCAGTAGTCTACAAGGTATCTCATTGAGTGCCTTACTGTTGCAGCACCTCTGTCAAATGCCTTATTTTGTAATACAGTACTCAATATCGTGTCAGTCATTCTAATTATTTTTTGTGATCAGAACCAGACACCAACACTTTTCTGTCCCGAGCCCTGAGTTACGGCACAGAGTATAGAAAGATCAATTTTAATACAGATTTCATATGATGACATACACAGTTACATCACTTTCTGAGATGATTTATATCTCAAATGTAACTTTCTGAGACTTTATTTGCAACCATTACAGGTAGTCTACCTTATCTTACTGCACTGGCAGATCGCAGTGGCCTACTGTGACCTGCAAACCTACCAATGCCTACAATGCCAATTTACTCTTGTTCCTCTGTCTCTGGACACGACATGGTGGACACATTTGATGAGTCCTTTGATGGTGGTCTTGTGAGAATGTGAGAAGTCTAAATGCAGAATTTTGGATTATTGGAGGAGGAGAAGGAACTAGGTTTAGTTTCCATTGCCAGATAGGAAAAGGAGCAGGATAAGGGTGGAGGATGGGTTGTATTACATCCCTGGATCAGGAGGAGAGCTGAGGGGTGTGGGAAAGTGAGGCAGGCTTTAGCCGAAGACCTGCGGGTTCAGAAGGGGATGAGAGGTGCACAGGGTGACTAGGGCGGGAGAGTGGAGGGGTGGGGAACCAATGGTGGAGGAAAGAGTGGTGAGGCACAGAAGAGGAAGAAGAGTTGAGGAAAGAGTGAGAGGTTGAGCAGAAGACGAGATGGAGAGAACATAGTGACAGAAGGAGATGTAATACCAACCAAGTATTTATTATTGAAATGTTTCATCAAGAAGGCACACTGGCAACACGCTACTCCTCCGTGCGACATGGAGCCTGGGTAACATGAGGATGGTTTACTGACTGGCTTGTTGACCAATTGGCATGCAGATCATAAAAGTTAGGGACCGTACGCCCTTCTACCTCCCAGACGCCTGGGATACCGCAGCTCCATACTTGGTCCCTTCTTTTGCACTGTTCCTCAACACTCTTCAGTGTTCACGGTCATTTGTTACAATATGCAGTGCTAACGTTTCATTTTCTCCGACCGAGTCCTCAAATTCTAAATCTCACCCACAAATCCTTCACTACAAACAGGGATGGCAATGAGATGTCATAGTAGCGGTTCCTAGGCACCATGATAATGGACAGTGGTTAAAATTACCATGGGCAAAGGCAATACAATTGATGAGGAGGTTCGACATTATTGCAGATCTCAAAGAATGGGAGTGCTGACAAACTGCCTAGTAGGTGAAGACGCCCGTAGTGTTATCGACTGCGCAAAATATGAAGGCATAATTAATGCAACCAGACTCTGTGTTAAATAATAGAGCAAAAGCTAAAGTCCACTGTGGTACTCTTTGAACGCTGCCAGGCTAATGATGAACAAAGAGTGGCATTCAGAAGAACACAAAATGCAGAGGTAATAAATAAGGAGGTGTTCCAAGTAAAGGAGGAAGCACATGCCTGCCGGAGCTGGCAGCTATCGCCAGAATACCAGTGATCTGGTTGAGAATGGTTTGGAGTTGCTAGGGCCGGGCGCATAGGCTTGAGCATCCTGTGGACTGCTTGTCCTCTCCGGAGAGTAGGGGAGCTTTGGCTCAGTGCAGGACCAACCCCGCTTGGTAGCTGGAGGTTCAGCATGCCCAAGCTGCACGAAGGGTGCATCATGATGTATGCTGGCATAATTCTTGATATCAGTACACATGATGTCTCAGGGCGTACATCAGAAAAAGCTCAACCCAGTGCGGCTCAACAAGAGGGTGAGCAGATCCTCACCACCAACAAGTTGGCTTGGAATGAGGACGCAATGGACTAAAGGTACAGAACCAGAGGTGGCGCAAGAATCTTGGCTACCCCCCCTCTGTCCCACCTAGGAGTAAACCCGACTGGGAGTTGATTCTCTGAACTAGAATGGTGGTTGGTCTGGTGACAATGCTAGTGCTGAGGTGGAGGACAAAATTGAAATAAATACAAAACAGTGAAACAAGGCAGTGAGGGGGAATGAGTAGACAGAGAAGGTTAACTAAAGAAGCTAAAAGGCAGTCTTCTTCAGGCGCATCAGAAGAGAGGAGAACAAAGGATGGATAATGAGGATTAGAAGGATGACAGAGGAATTTCACCGAAGAAGATGGTAAGCAGACACTCTCAACAGGTACTTCTGCTCAGTCTTCATAGTGGAGGAAGGAAGACCACCAGGAAGTCGGGAACAACATTGCGATGTGTGTACACACCCATTTTCAGAGGAAAGGTCCTTGCAGAGTTGCAGCTCTGAAAGTGATGAGGCTATGGTACTAGTCAGGTTACACAGGGAATGCAGCGAAGACAACAGGAGAAAGGACTGCTGTGTGACTGAACTCTGGGACTAAAGAGAGAACTTTGTCTGTAGACCTTTAATTAGGGTAAAAAACTAAAATAAAAAACAAAGAAAGTGTGTGTTTGGGTTAACTGAACTGATTGGGTAACTGAAAAGTCATCTAGGTAAATCCCAGGTGACTGAGGACAAATCAGGGAGGTTTAAATTACTGTGAAAGATCTGGTAAGTAGGGGATAGCTTAGCTAAAGGAAGCTACATTCAACACTCTTAGAAGATTCTACAATAGCGCAGAAGACAACAGGAAAGGACTGCTGTGTGTCCCCATCTCGGGTGGACGGTAGATGAGGACAATTCGAACGCCTACACCTGCTACACTGTACACTCCAAAAGATCCAGTCTCACCGACTACCACATTCGTGGACCAATTCCATCTTAAAACAGACTACAACCCCCGCCCTGCGGTCCAATCTCAGGCGTTGTATCACCGAGTACCAGGCGGAATCATAGCCTCATAGTAGGGCAAGAGTTTTCATCAACCCGGTCTCTGTGATGCAAGCCAGGTCAGCCAAACCTACAAGATCGGCAATAATAGCGGTCTTATTCCTAACAGACCTGGCATTGCATAACACCGCCTGAGTTGGACAAACTTCGGGGGTTGTCAAGCCTATCTGCCCACTAATTTCTGTGGTGCCCTTGGGTATGGCTACCAGACAGGAGAACCTTAATCTGGATTCCATTTCGCCCCAGGGCGCCTCCTGGACCTGAATACCCCGATACGATGGACCCGCTCATTCATCAACCCCTGTTCGACAACCCCCCTACAGAACAATACCCAGAGCTCTACAGCACTGGTAGGTATCAAAATGAAGAGGAGGAGTGACAAAGGGGCGGAGTGAGCGAGGAGGATGAATAGTGCACCACCGTGGGGCTAGAGGCCAGCACATGTTGCGACTTAAATAAAATAAACCAAAACCCACAACGAAACTAATTAACAGTCAATTTAACAAAAAATCATAGATATAACCGTAAAAGAAAAAAGTCTAAACCTAAGCTGTTACCACCACCCCGGATTGCTCTCACCACCGGGAAGGAAAGGGACAAGGCACTCTCACTGCCTAGCCCTTATGGGATATAGCAACAGAGGGACAAGAACAAAAACTCCTCTCAAGTTCTCTCACAACAAGGGGATGTTATTTGTTCTTCCTAGCAAAGGAGATAAAATAAATCAAAACAAAAAGCTAAAGGACACAAAGACCTCTCACCCAAGTGTCCAAAAGCCATAATCATCAGACTTCAAAACTCAGAAATAAAATAAATCAAACCAAAACAAGTTCATTAAAATTAATATGTCCGTATCAGGCAGGAAACAGTTGGGTATGGTGCTGAAGAAGTCCAAAGTTTCAACGAGGTAGTTCAGGAATCTGTAAAATTTGGTCAGGAAAAATCAGCTCGACTCGTGCCCCATGTTTCTCCCAGACAGGTAATCCTTGAAGGAGTCCAAAGCTACCCTTACCAAAGAGTCACGGAGAGTACCACAAAAGTGGCAGTACTCGTGGTTCAAGGGGGTGGGGTACTCCAGCCAGCTCCCTGACTCAGAAAATACCCCCAAACCCCCTGCAGCGTAGCAAAAGCTCCAAATCAAGACACCTACCGGGCAATTGACAAACAGAGGCTGAACCAAAGTTACACAGCCAGTTGCTAAAACCTTACTCAAAGCGGGCCGTTCAGCACTCTGAAATCTGAGCTGTTCACGATTTAAACTTAACCAAATCAGATAGCGTCAAGGTTAGAGTTCTAACAAAGAAAGGAAGAAGGGGCAAACCCATCCAATGTCACTCCATTCCAAATCCACCACCAGGGTTCTGAATAGCATGGAAGTAGTGAAGAATACACATAAGGAGCCAGAAGAACTGTGTGTTATCCGGGATACAGTAAATGGGACAGCCATATGAAGTGGTGTCCTCTACAGGAATCCAGACCAGCGGGAAGACATAGACACATTACTGTTATAAGATATATAAAACATGATCGCAAAAGGGGAGGTTATGTCAATGGGAAACTTCAACATGCAAGATACAGATTGTTCAATACCAGCAGTAACATCTGCCAGAACTAGAACATAGTGGATTCTCTGCAGGGCTAGGGCATCAAGCAAGTGGTACAACAACCCAGAAGAGCCAGTGCTATCCTAGATGTAGTACTGACTAACGGAAAGGATCACAGATCTCCTGGTAGCAGGTCACATGGAAAGAAGATATACAGCTGAGTGGGTACAGGAAAAGTGGGCAAGCATTAAGGATGTAATACCTGCAACAACATCACATTGTGTTAGGGATAAAAGCAAGAGCAAAAGAAGGAGGAAACTACTTTGGTTCTCAGAAACAGTAGCAGAAAGTTCAGAGCCAAAAGGATGGACTTCAGGAAATATAATGAAATGCAGCGGATGAAGACAGGAGGCATACTAAACTTTACTGGGAGGCAGTATAGCGCAGTGGTTTAAGGCTCTGAGCTGCAAATATGTAGACCTGGGTTTGAATCACAGCACACAATTGCATATTCTGTGGAGACTGAGCAAGTCCTTAACTTTTCTGTGCTCCCAGGTTGCACCTGTAAAAAAGCTGTCAGCTTAGTGTGTCACTCCTGGTTAAACAATTGGAACATTGGAAGCAGGAAAGGCATTACGGTAGGCAAAGGAACAAACAGATGAAACAGTAGCACAAACAGTAAAAGAAGGGGACAAGACTTTCTATAGATACATTAGTGAAAGGAGAAAGTCCAGAGGGGGGATTGCGAAGATCAAAGAGGATAAGGGAGAGTGGGTGGAGGAGGATCATGGAAAGGAAATATATAATCAATAGAAACTTCAGCTCAGTATTTACTGAGGAGAAGGTAAAGAAAAGCCCACAAAGCAGCACCATGGACACAGGGGGGAGGGAGGTGTGAACTAGTCCATTCACAAAATAAAGGGTCCTACAAAAGCACGTGAAGCGCAGGGTGGACAACCCCATGGGACCTGATGGCATTAATCCCAGCGTAATAAAGAAGCTAAGGGTGGAAGTGGCAGAGCCATCGACAGAACTATTTTGTGAGTCTCTGAGCACAGTAAAGGTCCCAGAAGACTGGAGAACTGATCATGTGGTACCGCTCCACAAGAGTGGTAGCAGGGACGAGGCAGGGTACTACAGACAAGTCAGTCTTATCGCACTAGTGGCTAATATTATGGAAGCAGTCCTTAAGGAAATGATCATGCGACACCTGGAACACATAGGAGCACAGGATGTAAGACAGCATGGGTTTACAACGGAAGGACATGTCTAAATAATCTGATAGATTTCATTGAATGCGTAACCAGAGTGGTGGACCAGGGGTGCAGTTGATGTCACCTACATTGATTTCTGGAAATCTTTTGGTACCGTAGTGCACTGCACCAGAGAGGAATGTAGGGGTGGCGGCATAACCATTTGTTTCAGATCCAACCTGGGCTTCACAGTGCACCCACTGGGAAACACGAGTTCTTTTGAATATGCATCCGTTCATGGTGGTCCAGGCATGGGTTGCAGGATTTTGCTTGTTTGTGCTGGTAGTACTGAGGGAACTTCTTGTAGGACGGTTCCCAAATTCATCCCCAGTCAAACATTGGAAGCTGCAAGATGTATTAGTTGGGGGAATTTCAATGTTTGGGCCGATGATGAATCCACTCAGCTTGGTCATAACCTCCGCCAAACTATGTCATCTTTGGGCATGTCATAAGTTGTTTTTGCTGTTGCTCATCAGGGCGGACACACACTGGATCTGGTGTTCTCACTGGGGCTTGAGATAAATACTTTGATTGATCAGGTGGCCTCATTCGATCATTGCACAGCACAGTTCATGTTTGGGCCTCACACCTAATGACATACCCCTACAGAGATGATGAGCTGTCGCACTTCATGGGGATTGACCCGGGAGGGTTTTCTGGTGGCAGACGATCTATCTGATGTGGGAAATGTATGTGTTGGAGGCAACAGTGTGATGCTGGACTCCAATAATTGAGTTCGATCAGATGCCATTGACTCCATCGCATCTGTCCATGTATGACACAAATCATCCTACATGAGTTCACCTTGGCTTGATGGTGACCTCTGTGAGATGAAGAGAAATAGTCAGAGGTTAGAGTGCAGCTGGAGAAAGTCTAGCCTGGATGCAGAGAAACTGGCACTGCGCATTATCAACAATAAGAAGGCAGTGTTCCTGTCCATGATGATTGCCGCCGGGAAGAAATGACCAACTATACATTTTCGTAGTGTGGACCGGCTACTGCATCATGCCAGTGTACAGCTGTAGAAGGTTTGTTTAAAATAAAGCATGTGAAGATTTTTTGCTGTTATTTTCGGACAGAGTGTCCTGTAACCAGCAGGGAGTTTTGCAAGTCATCAATGCCATAGCTGGCAGTGGTCACCATAGATGTACTAAGTGTACTCTGCCTGGATGAGGGGGGTACTTTAAACCAGTGGATGAAAGTCAGGTTATCGTGGTGTTAAAAAATGTAAAGCACACCTTTTGCGAACTGGATTGAGTGCCTATGGATTTAATGATGAGATGCATTGACATCATTGGCCCGGTATTTGTTCTGATTGTCTGAAGTTCCCTATCTGAGGGGGTGTTTCCTGATGCCTTGAAGGATGCACTGGTGATACCAGTCCTAAAGAAACCAGTGTTGGACCTGGAGGTCAATGAAAATTAATGACATATCTACAGTCTCACCCTTTTTGGAAATGGTTGTGGAGAAGGTAGTGGCGCTTCTGGTGGAGCAGCACCGCGTGACCCATGAGCCGAATAAACACTTCCAGTCATGGTTTCGGGAGAGGCATAGCAAAGAAAACGCACTTGTTCAGGTGCTGAATGATCTAGTGAGGGCTAGAGATTGAGGAGAAAGGATTTTTCATTGTCCTCCTTGATCTCTCTTCAGCTTTTGACACTGTGGACCATTGTGTGTTGCTTGACCATCTCAGGGTACTCTGTGGACTCACTGGCACTGTCATCGGCTGGTTCGACTACTTTTTAAACAACAGGAGAAAACAGGTTGTTAAGGGGAATTTGTCCATGACCTCTAGCACCCCTTTTCTGTGGAGTACATAAGGGTTCAGTTCAGGCCACAATGTTATTCGCAGTGTATATGCTGCCCCTGTGGGGGAGTCATTAGGAAGCATGGCTTGGGTTTTCATTTTATGCTGACAACACCCAGCTATACTGATCATTTTCCCAAGGGACATATAACATGGTGGATGAGCTAAACAGCTGCCGTGCTGAGATGAATGACTGGATGGCATCTAGCGGATTGTGACTGAACCCTGATAAAATGGAGGGTGAGAACTTGGTCAACTGAGTGGCAAACAGGTTTGCAGATAGAAAACAGAGTGAGGTGGTAAATGGTATACAGTCAGAAGTTGGGTGCCTCAGGGGTCAGTCCTGGTGCCAGTTATCTTCAATATATTCATTGGTGAGATTGCTGATGGCCCGGAGGGTAAGGTTTGTCTGTTTGCAGATGACATCAAAAAATATAAACATAGAATTCAATGGCCGATACGGAGCGCTTGACCCACCTAAGCTGCCCATTTTCATACCAAAAAGATAAACTGCCGATCCTAGTTAGCCAACAGCTTACTTCCTCCTACCCCCCACTAGCACTGACTTATGTTGTTCCTATGCATTCATGAATTCGCCCACTGTGCTTGACCCCACGACCACCTCAGGGTTGCGGTTCCATGCATTCACAACTGTCTCTGTGGAAAAATACTTCCACACATTACCGCTGAGCCATTCCCCCTCTATCTTTAAATAGTGCCCCCTTATTCTTGCACATCACTTGTTCTGAAAGATGAAACCCACTTGGACTAAGTTGATTCTCTTGAGTTCCTTGAAAGTTTATATGATGTCCCCTCTCTCCCTCCTTTTTTCGAACCTATACACATTAAGCTGCTTTAGTCTTTCGTCATATGTCTTCTGGTGCAGACACTGCACCATTTGGGTTGCCCTCCTCTGGACTGCCTCCACTCTGTCTATGTCTCTGTGGAGATGGGTCTACAGAACTGAACACAGTACTCCAGATGGGGTCTCGACAACTATCTGTACAGGGGATAACAACTTACAGCTTACTACTAATAATGCCACTCCATATGCATCCCAGTGTCCCCATTTTTTTTTTCTCGGTTTCTGCAGTAAAGAGAACAAGTAATGCAAAGCGGTTACTTAGGCCAAAAGGCTGGAGTCAAAAGTTATGATACAAAATGAAAAGTGTTGACATTTTGCTTTGTTTAAATCAAACTGGAGTAAGATCGGATTCTTTGAAAATTGATTTGAATAATTTATGCACATAGACACTTGCTCACCTGTTCTCTTTTCAGTTATTGTGTGTTTTTGCAACTGACCAATCAGCACATGTAATGTACTTTGGTGGGGTATAAAAGAGATTTCAGGTACAGCTAACCCCACCACTCATGAAGACGTGAGTTTAGAGGTGAAATGTAAGGGTGTTAGCACAGCATCTCATGTAGCTCAGTCACTTCTATAAAATTGACTAAATTGACCTTCTGGTGTGCTGCCGTATTGCAGGGTGCAACACGGCCGCTACCACTCAAGCTCCGACTGCACCATCCATCATGGTAGCACCCCCCCATGCACGATCATGGGCATAGGTATAACATTGAAATGTCTAATATCCATGGTGCTCCAGTGGACCATTGCCAGCCCCAGCATGGGCTCTAGTACATATCAAACATCTGGATTTATCCCTGTGGTCCAGCTGTACCCCCTCCAGCGCCCACTGCGTCACCCCAACCACGCTCCCCACAGTCAGTGGAGGTCACAGCTACACCACACCCGAAGCCGCCCAGCCAGCCACACATACTGACTGTGTACAGTATGGCTGTATGCCCATTGGTCCACGCTTTTGTCAGCTGGATAGACAAGATATGAATTCCCGCTTGCAGGTCATGCACAACACCCATATGGCACTAGAATGCAAAATGAAAAATGTTAACTGTCCTTGTTTGGCTACGAAAGCATCATTCAGATGATCTTCATGTTGGACCTCGACTTGACAGTACTCACTGGCCAAAACCAGTATGGAAAACCAATGAGCTTTTGCCCAAAAATCCAGACCATTGTCACTGCTAGGTAGCAGATATGCCACAAACAGACTGTCTACAGCCTGGTTCCTGTAACTTGAACACCAGCAGACAGCAGTCCAGGCAGTCCAGGTGTCAGTCACAGAACATGGGAGTTGTGTGACTGTTAATCAACAGGTGATTGGCATGACTTTTGAATGGTGAATAACGAAAGTCAACCAGCACACCATTCAGCCTCCTGGATCTATGCCAGGTTCCTGGGGCCCGAATAAGCATTACCTACAATTGGCTACAGCAGTAAGATTAAAGGGGTCAGAGATAGCAAAGATGGCTGGACCTTGTGGTTCTCTAGGACAGTGGCCCAAATGTCTTCACTGGAAACATGGATGGTGGCACTGGAGTCACAGCTAGTGGGGGGGGTGGCATAGATATTGACACAGCTGTACGAGGTTATTACAATATGGAAGTCAAGGTTGCATCTCTGAAAAATGTTCAGGCTTCCACAGCTATTTGTAACTGCTGACCTAATGACCCTGTTGGCTTACTCTGCAGGGCACTCGATCGCAGATATGACAATCATTGAAAAATGTTTCCATGATTTAATCTTATTATAAATACATGATTTTATATCAAGGCCAAAAAAAAAAACTTGTATGAACAGTTAGCCGAAACACAACATTCCAGTGGCCCAGTATAGGAGCTGATCATTTGCTGCCGCATCTCTTATGACCTGGCACTACTCCTAGTGTCTGCACCATATCCCTTAGGAGTCATAAGTAAGTGTTCCTGAAAACGTAAGTGTCCACCTGCAGCCTAAAAAGAATTGAAATGCCTCTAAAAGGTCTTAGGAAATGCCTGCGACCATTATGTGAATGGTCAGTAACAACATAGTGTCCCCTGACTTTGAACTTATGAAGTGCCCATATACATTGTTGTGCCTGCCTGAAGTATACATGGTATGTCCCTTATAAATATGCACTCATATTGTTGCAAACTGATAATTTGATGGCAACGGCATCCCTTGATTACACAAGTCAGGGGTGCATAAAGATCTAGATTTCTTATTGAATGTGAATAAGGTTGACTGTTCAGCATTTTTTGTTTGGTGGGGTACATATTACTTGTGAGGTGCGAGTGTGTGGGGTATATATTGCCTTGAAATGTATGCCTGTACACAAAGATTTCCTTCACCGACAGCAGTGTTTGTGGGTGTAGCAAGAAATATTTAATTCAGCTACAGCACATTACTGATGGTATAAAAAGGTCTGTTTATTGCCTGCCTATGTTTTCCATTATTTGAGAACATGCTGCCATTCTCCAAACTACCAAACTACAAGCTATTTTTTCTCCCCAGTAAGTCTGATCCTTATATTCTCCTCCTTTTTTTCTGTCTACCTTTCAGGGACTTCGGTATGTACCTATCGGATTCTGTTTAAAAATTGTTTTTCCAATATGTATTCCATACGCATACATTTGAGTCTATATATATATGTATTGTTTTCAAACCGACAGCAAACATGGCTGGCCATTGTAGTTCTTTGGACAGTGTCCCAAATGTCTTCCCTGTAAAATGGGATGGTGGCTCTTGAGTAACAGCTAGTGTGTGTGTGTGTGGGGGGATAGAAAGGCAAAGTTGCATAACTCAAGGATTCTTTGAATTAAGCACCCACACCCATTGGGAATCCAAGCGACATGAAATATAAACAAACAGATACATCGACAGAACAACTTTATGGGAACTGTGGGATATTTTTACCGTTTATTGTCCAGGAGCAGAGAAGGGATGAAAGTCCGATTTTAAAAATCGGATTTTATTGAAGTATTTCAAGCTAAACAAAAAAGGCTCAGAACAAATACAACCACCGACATCAAGTGGCTGTATAGGAACTAGACAATAATAAAATGTATAACCATACAGTATCCCCATATTGGGTCTGTGTTTTGGTGAAGCACTGAGAGGTCATACAGTAATTTTTTCCTAAATATGGTTGAATGGTATATTTAGCCTTCTATTTATTACTAACCCACACAGCAGTCTTTTTTCCTCACACTGTGCAGAGCAGCTGATGGCTGTTGTTGATTTGAACCAGAAACTCAGGGTCTACCAGCCTGCACCATGCTGCATCATTGCCTCAGGTTGGTTCAAATATGTTCAAATACAGCTAAAAACGTTGGTCTCTACAATGCTGCTGTATACAATTCCTATCAACGCAGCGCAACAGGGACCCCATCTTCAACCCACATAATCACTATCGAGTCCCATTCTTGATAGTAATTAATTTCCTCCCCTCACATTCATTTGTTTTTAATTGAATATACTGTTGTAAATTTTGTGCAGCCTTAAATCACAAACGGATTCACTTGAATGGGCTAGAAGCTGCACCCTCCCCTCCCATTCCATCCAGACTAGAATTGAACATTCTCTGGTACCATTGTTTCAATAATAATAAATAAATCCTTCCGTTGTACACTGATCAGCATCCTACACACTACACAGCCGTGTCCAGATCAGAAATATGGTGCTCAAACTTGTTCATACAAATTGCTCTACTCCTCCCTCTGTAGCTATAGCCACCACACAAAGAACACTAAACTGCAGTGTTTCGTTTGACCCACATGTTCAGGCTCTCTCCCTCCATGTACAACTGGACCCTAACCTGACGGTTGTGTACGTTGGTTTTGAAAAAGCTGCTGAGCTGCTCAGACTCGCTAGATTGCGATGTTCAGGCTTCCACAGGTGTTAGTAACTGCTGACCTAATGACCCTGTTAGCTTACTCTGCAGGGGATCGCAGGATCAGCAGTACTATCACCCCAAATTCAGTGGAAAACCTGCTAAAAAATACCCCATCTCACCTCTGCAGATCCCTGCCCCCAAACGAACTAGAGTCAAGTGCCTCCGACTCATTAGGAATAATAGAGCTGATGAACAAATCCACCCTCATGAAGCTCCTACCCCGAATAGTCACAGAACGAGCTGCTTCAGGCTCACAAATAAAAGAAAGTATCTGACTCATCAACTCTAACCCAGATATAACAATCATTTAAAATATTTTCATGCTTTTTTTTTAAAATCCATGCTTTTATAACAAGAACTGGAAAAAAGCTGGTATGAACAGCAAGACAAACACACGATTCAAGCTGCCCATTATAGTAGGTGATCATTTGTTTGCTCCTATAGCAACCTCCGGTATTGTGGCACGCGTGAAATAAATAGATAATATGTCAGAGGACCACCAAACAAACTTGTTTGATCCTTGTTGGTTTGAACCATTGCTTTATGACACAGTGTCACTTGGATCTCTGATGAATGCTATGCTTTATTTCCGACTTGGCATATGATGGCTGCCGAAAAAAATGACAAAGAAAACATACTTTTGACCGAGATTTACAGTCTGGGAATAATTTTTTGACTTCAGAGATCTGCCACAGGTTGTTCAGTTCAGATCTATTAGGTCAGTGTTATTTTGCTTATAATTTGTCATTTTTAGAATAAAACTGGACTAGAATCTCCTGGATCCGGGACTTCGCCATTTATTAAAAATTAATTCCACTCCAACATCTGACTCTTCTGTTTATGTACTGTAAATCTCATTGATTATAATTTTTTTAGTGTTTTTTTTTTAATTAACTGCAGTAGATAAGTATCAAATCATGTGTTGATTGCGATCGGTCGAGTCCACACAAACAAACACAGGCACACTTTGGAGAAATGTTTTTAAATGCAATACCTGACTGGGGTTATGGCTGTCTAGGATTTTGTAAACTGCTGTAAAATAAGTGCCAAATGGCTAACCAGAAAGATGCACATGACCCTTCTTCTGTGTTCCAAGACATCACTTAGAAATTGAGAGGAGAGAGTTTAGTAACATGGAGGTACAGATGCAGCCTTTCCCTGACAAACACTTTCTTTGTCCCTCATTAGTAACTGGAGGGGTATTATTTTTTTATGTAGAATAAGCTTTTGTGAAAGCCGGTTATGGCCAAAGAACGGACCCCCTAATTGACTTGTCCCTAATACCGGAATTATAGTGCGGCATATGAGATAATAATAAACAGTACCCGATATAAAAGGGGTCCCACAAATGGAAGTGTTAATAGAACCCGACATGCGAAGTGTCTCTAAATTATATGTTACCAATAGCATAAATGCCCCAAGATCAAACAATACTCGTAGGGGTATGGGCAGTGGACACTGTGTGTTCAGATACAGAACAGTGTGTAAGAGTGTGTGTGTGTGTGTGTGTGTGTGTGACTGCTAACGAAAACTAAAAACGAATATTTTTTCTAGACAGGGCAAGACGTAAATGGGCAAAGGTATTGTCCACAGACCCTATAAAAAGGTTTGTTTATTGCGTGCCTTACTGTTACCCCACAAGAACATAACTGCCCCCAGATAAAACATCCCCATAAATTGATAATACTGGTAGGGGTATGGACAGATGACACTGTGTGTGTGTGTGTGTGTGTGTGTGTGTGTGAGAATGCAGACGAAAAAAAACGACGATTTTTTACTTTGGAAAAAAAAAGAATATTTGGGCAGGAGAGGGCGGAATAGAAAAAACAAATGCTAGTTAGGGACTATTGCTCACCAAATGAGCAAAGGCATTATCCCGGCAGCTCCTTCTGCATTTTGGCACACTCGTATTTTGTGGGCAACTGTGACCCCTTACCCCACAAGTCAGTGTTGGCCAAAACCTACAGGGTTCACTGCTCCGATTTGGGGGGGGGGGGCATATTGCATGGCTGCGTCTGAGTGTGGTTATATATTGCATGGAAGTGTGTGTACAGAAAGATTACCTTCAGCTACAGCAGTGTGTGGGTGGTGTGTGTGTATTACTGATAGTACAAAATGTTTGTCACCACAAGATAAAAAGCAAGAATGTCGGAGGTAACCTGTCCATATAAGGACTTCAGACATTAAATTTGTATATTGTGCCGATGTTGTCCAGTATTTCAGATAATGCTGCAATCCTCAAAATGACTACAACCTCTATTTTCTAATGAATACGTCCCATCCATACCTTCGCCTACTTTTGTTTCTTTCCTCCTTTCGGGGACTTCGAAATGCACATATTTGTGTCTGTATATATATATATTGCTTTTTTAATATATATTTGGTATGCATATATATTTATCTTGCTTGTATCACATATATTACAAAAAAATTGGAGTTGAAGTCTGAAATCAATCAAACGGTCTGCATAAGGAAATCTTTTGATTTTTTGATTTTTTTTCCTTTTTAGGCTTGGTGACATGGCATTGCCTAATCACATCCACTTGTGACTGATCTGCATCTCCAGCATTTGCCCGGAAACCTTAATTTTATCTAAATCATGAAGAACAGTCCCAGCTGACCAAAATCAAGACTAAAATGCCAAAATTGCAAAATCAGGATATTTAGAAATGACGAATTGCACAATCGGATAGTTATAAACCGTTGATGTTACTATGGAGCCAAGAGCTTCTGGTATCACTTTGTGCTGTATCGCGGGACACTGCTGCTCAAGTAGCCTTGTGTTGTGACCTCCAGGAATGTGTGTGTGAGTGTGTGTGTGAAAATAGTCCCATTCAGTGTGCACTGAGTCTGACAAGGTACCCTGTTACCTGGTTTGCGGAACAAGTTTTCACCGATCTAAATGTGGGATGCTAGGGGCACTAAGGTTGGGGGCTGCCATGATAGAGAGAATAGTGGTGTCCCCATATACTTTTTGCCTCGCTAAAAACAGTTGCTTCTTCTACCAAAGACCGAGTCAAATCTGTTGCTTCCTCTAAGTGCCAATTTCTGTGAAGCATCTAAACCGGCATCCCTTCATTCATAATTTTGTATGGCATACTATCTCTCCATTGTTAGTGTACTGATGCTACTTTGTATGCACCCGGAGGCAGTTTGATCAAAATGCTAAATACCGTGATGTGGAGTGCCACCACTATATAGATGAAGCAGAAAATTCAGAACTTTATAACAGAGACTCGAGATCGTGTTCTGAAGTATGTGTTTGATAAATTGTGTGGAATTTGAATAACAAGGATATCTGCATTTGGCCAATGTTTGTATGTAATGGAGTGATATCCGGGACTCAAACTGCTCAGTAGCAAGCTAGTCAGACACCCACACCCTTTGTGTGACTCCACTGGATGGAAGCAGACCCCCCAAAAAAGTCTGCTACACATGTGCATCTCTGTTGACTTGTTTATCTCTCTTCTACCTTTGGTTTTTATTGATGCACCTGTACTAAGTAGATTAGCCTCGATTGTAAGCTTTTGTTTTATCGCGCTCATTTTCCTTTTCCATCATCAGACCACAAATAAAGAATTATGTGAGAACTGTGTCCGAAGAAGGTTAACTACAAATAATATTTGGTAAGTAGTTTCAATACTTTAGAAATGGTCCGCTTTTAGTGCTCATTGCAGTGCTGTTTAGGCAAAATGGAAGAAAACACAAACCACAGCACTGTATAGACCCATTAATGGCCGGAGTACTTTCGCATTATGTTCACTCTGGGACCTTTAAAAAGGGGTGAGTCATGCCAATACTCAGCACTGTGTAAAGAAATATACAGTATTTTTACAATTTAAGAGTGAGAGGGCAGTGTGTAAATTCCAAAAAAAAAACCTTCTCACCGCGTACCTTGCTGTGATATACTCAGTAGTCAGTGTTGTTGGCAATGCAATGAGATCCGAAAAAAAAGTCAGAATAGTGTTCTTATCAGTGTGCAAACCCACCTGCTCACTTTTGCTCCCACTCACTGCTTAGTAGATTACCGGTAGAAAACGGGAAAAAAAATGAAAGGATTGGTAGGAACTCACCTTCAACGCTTGCAGGCAGGAACCGAGAGGTAAAGTGATTGCTTGAACACCGGCAACCTAAAGGAGCTGGAAAGGTTTGGGGACAGGTGTGAGAATAATTTATGTCACTCAAAGCATGCATCGTGAGCGACACTGCGTAGGGGCTGTAACTACGTGAATGGCAGGTTTACAGGGGTCCGTGAATATACAAATGGGCCGAAATTACGAAAATTAGGAAACGAGCAAACATAAAGAATAAAGGTGAAGGTAGGGGATGTGGTGAACATAATGAAACATTATTTGTTTAAAAGATACAGAGTTCTTCAGAAAACCGTGGCTAAAGCTGACAGTGTCCCTTTAAGGTCTAAGGGCATACAGACTGGCCAGATTTGCCACCTTGTCCTTTGCGCCCCTCTCTCCATGCACCACTGCTCTATCTGCCAGTCCCTTCTTTGTCTTCCACCTCAAGCCTGACACTACTATTTACTGGTCCGGATCATTGGGGGGGACCATCCACTGCCCCTTGTACTCCCCTCTATCTCATCTAGTCTGCCGTAAAACTCACAGCTGCAATCCCTACCACTCATCCCACCTCAACTCATCTGTCCACATATTACTACCAGGATGGATCAAAGGGCCTTCTCCATTGCTGGACCCTCCTTCTGAAATGGTCTCCCTCTTCCCCTCACTGCATTCCATCGATCCCCTGCTAAATTTACATACCCCAATAAAAAACGACTTCCTGTTCTCCATTACCTGTTCCTGTCCCCAGGCTACAGGTGCTCCTGTGTAATCTGTCTAGACCTCCATTGCCCCCTGCCATTTCCTTCTTCTCCTACCTAGGGACTGGCTTGCTGGCCAGCACCCTGTGCAGGAGTCACCTGCCTGCTTCCTGCAAATTGTAAATGTACCCATAAATTATAATTTGTAAGGAGTATGTGTATTTTTTGTTCAATATTACTCTTTACCTATCAATGTTAACTCTGAGCTGCAGCTATTGCTGCCAAACACTGTGTAGCTACTAGATATACGCTGCCTGCTATGTATTAGTGTAGAACACTGTGTATTTATGTGTCCTTACTGTGACCTTTCTGTATGTGCCGGTCTCTGGCCCAGGTCATGCCTGAAAAAGGTCCTTGAATCAGTGTACCAACCCAGTTAACCAAGGAATAAATAAATAAATACATTTAAAATAAAAAATCCCTTTTAAGAGCTTGAAGATAAATAAGTCCTTTTAATGACATTTGGGGCTTGCTGACAGGTTACAGTTGTTTATAAAAAGCCCCTTTGAGGTAAATAGTTATTTTAAAAATGCCACTTTACATGACTACCTGCTCTCCATGGAGGGTGGACATTGCAGGTAGGAGTACAGGGGATTGTGTGTGCCTTGTGAGTTTCTGAAGGAGGCAGGTGAGAGAAAAAGGAAGGGATTATAAGAGAAAGATAAAGCAGTGGCCTACGTAAACCTCAGAATATCCTGTAAACTGTGGATTCCTCTTTCATTGCTCAGGTAATAACTAGTATTTTAGTCACTATTGATGCTTCAACTACATTCACCTCCATAAGTACCCAACATCTCCTGTGTCCAGCATTAGTGCTGTCACATCTTTCATAGTTTTGCCTGAATTATGTTGATGCTTGACATAGACATTATTGCCTTTTATAACATGGGTTACCTTTGGAAGAAAAACTTATTGGATAAGACCTGTCAGGTGTCCGTGGATTAAATTTCCTGTTAATCCATGGTTTACCTGCCAGATCGCCTTTCTCACATAACAGTCGACTTCATCACACTGTGGCGGGATCTGCACAGCTTGCTCTGCTGGCTTTTTTCAGCAGCCATTGTTTTTTAGTTGTTAGCGAGCAGAGCAAACAGTATCAGCCATGGAGAAATGGACGTAAAAAAACTAGGAATACTGATGCTGGCCCCAGCAGATTGAGACCCCCCCACACACACAATTGTGGGAACATTTGACACTAAGGAGAGGGTGCCAGCACAACTTCCATGCCCATCACCACCTCTGCTTGAGGATGAACACATTTGTCCCCACATTTCTGCAACCACAAGATCCATTTTCTTTCATCGCACACCAGTGTGCAAACAAATAAGTATCTCAGAACATCTAAAATCAATAAGCAAACAATATATTGTAGAAAAACACTACAAACATTATCAGAGATTTCACAAAAGAAAAGAAAAGCAGAGCAAAATTTGTTTATGAAATGCTATTCCAGTAAGACCATAGCGTTGAACACAGAATCATAAAAATCATAAAACATTTATTTCAACAGAGTCATAGAGCTTAAAAACAGATTATGAAACAGTAGGACTTTGTGCATCAGAAAATGCTAAGTCAAATAAATACATTTTTAAGGCCGGTTTAAAGGCCTTAACGGACGGGCACTCCCTAACCCGGCTAGGTATAGAATTCCACAAGGTCGGAGCTGCAAAAGCAAATGTTCTAGCACCTGATGTTGTCAAATGGACCCTGGGAATCTCTAGCAATCCCTCGTCGGCGGAGCAGAGAGGACAAAGGGAGCAGTAGGGACAAAGGAGGTCTTGCAGGTACCAGGGTCCTGGTCCATGTAGGGCCTTATAGGTCAGTAATCCAACCTTGAAGGTGATCCTCCACTGCACCAGCAGCCAGTGCAGTCCATGGAGCACAGGTGTGTCATGGCAGTATCTTAATAAGCCAGTCAACAACCTGGCAGCCACATTCTGCACCAGCTGCAGGTGATGAAGATCTACTCTCGGTAGCTCTAGGTATAGGGTAGTGCAGTAATCAAGGCACAGGGTCACAAAGGCATGGACCAATGTCGGAAGGTCATCAGGTGGGACCAGGTGTTTTATCTGGGAGATATTCCTTAGATGGTAAAATGAGGTCTTGACAATGGCCGACACCTGAGACTTAAGTGTCAGTTTGCTATCAAGCATAATGCCTAGATTATGCACCCGGTCAGAGGTCACCAGCTGGTTGCCTCTCAGTCAAAGCCCAGATGGCTGCTCAGCCGATAACCCCTCTACCCAATGACCTGGGTCCACAACCAACACCTCAGTCTTATCCAGATTCAGTCTCAGCCAACTGGCACTCATCCAGTCCTGAATCTCATAGAAGCAGTTGTTAAAGACCGAAACAATACCATTTTGTTTAGGCACAAAGGACATGTACAGTTGCGTATCATCTGCATAGCAGTGAAAACTCAACCCGTGCCACCTAATAATGTCCCCCAATGGCAACATATACACTGTGAACAACATGGGGGAAAGCACAGAACCCTGCGATACCCCACAGTCATGGGGCGAGGGGCCGAAGAGAAAACTCCTGACTCTATTCTCTGTGTCCTGCCAATGAGGAAGGAATGAAGCCATCTGAGGACTGTACCAGACAGCCCACAGAATAGCCACAGGCACTCTAGCAACACCCCATGGTTCACAGTGTCAAACGCTGCAGAGAAATCAAGGAGGACCAAGATGGAATGACTCCTCCAAAATCTCTCACTGTCAGGAGATCATTAAGTACTCAAACTAATGCTGTCTTGGTACTGTGCCTCTTCCTGAAACTGGACTGGAGAGGATCATAGATATTGTGGGTAGTCAGATGCTCCTCGAGCTGCAACGCAACTGCCTTCTCAATAACCTTACCCACAAAGGGCAGGTTAGAGACAGGCCTGTAGTTTGTGAGACAGTCAGGGTTGAGAGACTTTTTCTGTAAGAGGAGATGAACCACCGCCTCCTTCATGGTGTCTGGAAACACCCTGATCTCTAACAAACACCTAACTATCTCAGCAAGGACCTGTCCGATTACCTCCATGCACCCCATCAGGAGGCATGTTGGACCAGGGTCCAAACTACAGTAAGTCTGTTGCAAGCCCTGGATCATCTTCACGACATCCTGGATCACCAACTGGTAAAAATCTGACCAGACAAACTGGGTGCTTGCAATCTCACATCGATCTCCGCTCTGCCCATTTGAGTGAGCTGTGCAAATCCCAGATCTGATGGTGTCAACCTTATCTGTGAAGAATCGAGCAAACTCATCACACTTTTTCTGTGAAAAAGCTCCCTGATTCTGGAGGCAGGTTAGATTGCATAACCTGTCCACAGTACAGAAGAGCTAAGCCGGTTGGTTTCTCGCAGCTGCAATCTCCCTGGATAGGAACTCTGCCTTCTTACAGGAGACCGCAGATTGATAATCCCTATAATGGGATATCAATCTAAGTTTGTCATCACTCAGGCCCGATTTCCATCAGCATCACTCCAATCTTCTCCCCATTCTCCTCATCTCACTCAAGGTCCCGTCAAACCAGGGAGACTGAGGGCAAAGGGTGAGGGGTGAACCCAGACAAGAGCAATGGAATCCAGAGCATCCCCCACCACCTTAGTATAGGCTAACAGAAGATTCTCTGGATCCATGCTAACACTCAAACTCCCTGATAGATCCAGAACCATCATAAGACCATCAGGGGTCAAACCCTGCAAAAGATGGTACTGGACAATCTCTGTAGGGGCAGGACTTTTGGGGGGGGGCCACAAAACGGAACCCTATAGTGTGGTGATTGGACCACCCGACGGGTTCCACCACCACGTCGAAGATCTCCATCCTCAGCAGAAACACTAGGTCCAACGAATTACCTTGTATGTGAGTCACAGAGGTAATCACCTGTGTAAAGCCCAATGAAACCATCGATTAGAGGAAGTCTTGACCAAAATGCTAGAGTTCATTGTTGATCCAGGCATTGAAATCTCACAGCATCAGCCACCTGGAGGACTCCAACACCATCTCGACGATGAAGTCTGTGACTTCCTGTAGGAAATCCTTCTCACTCCCAGGTGGACGGTAGATGAGAAGTATCCTACAGCCCATAGCTGCACCCATGATGCATTCAGAGGACATAGTGACCCCAACTGGCACATCTTCAAGGCCCAGTTCTGTCTTAAAACAGATGGCTACCCCCCCTCCCCAATGATCCAACCTCAGGCGGTGTATCATCGAGTACCCAGCTGGAACCGCTGACTCCAACATGGGACTAGCATTCTTGTCCAGCCAAGTCTCAGTGATGCAAGCCAGGTCAGATGACCCAACAAGATCAGCAACTAATGCTATCTTACTTCTAATCGACCTGGCATTGCATAACACTGCCTGGGTTGGATGAAAAGTCGAGGTCAACCACACTATCTACCCACAAAAAGTTGAGCCCTTGGATAATGGCACCAGGCAGAGCGGACCCCTTTCCTGGGCCCATTTTGTCCCAGGGCATCTCCTTGGCTCCACGACCCCAATTCACCCACTCCACTCCACTCCCCCACCAAGCCTCCGCCCCTCACCCATCCAATGCCCCCTCGCTATACCCAAGGCACAACAGCGCCTATAAACCTTGACCACTAGCGGGAGGCAATCAAAGGGGTGGAGAGCCCGAAGCTCAGTGGGAGAGTAGTATCCGCCTGTCGAAGCCCTCTGCCAACACATCCTGCCATTCTCCCACTCAGCGGCTACCAGTTAAGATAACAATCAGCCACTCATTTAGTCAACCATACAATCACTTTCACACTCACACCCTTAAAATACCCCAGCAATACCCCCCAGCAAATCAAATTACCCCACAAACAAAAACTAACCTAACTACTACTTTAAACACATGCAGAAAACCCACAAATTAAATAAAATAAAGAAATAACACAAAATAAAATAAAAACAGAAAAAGAGACAGCAGCCAAAACAGCAATAGTGCATTAATTTTGTTTAGTTATTGTCCAGCAGTACTACTGTCCAAATTATAACTGGAAGATATAATTTTGCAGTGTCCATAAAGCCATGCCATAGCTTCAAAAACAGTTTGAGGATCGGGAAGAGGGGCTCTCACCACTTCCTAACCATACACAAAAAAGAAAGTTCATCCAATAAATGTAGCCCAGCTGCTTAAAAGCCTGCAATTCATTCAAATCAATTCCATTTTCTTACTTAGTTGGGATTCAGTGCCAACAAATGTAAAATCATGTACCTAGGGCATAGGAACCCCGATGCTGAGTATAGGGTAGGGGAGGTGTTGATACTCACTAGACATGAAAGGGTCCTTGAGGTTATTATATAAGAGGACCTCAAGGTGACAGTACAATGTGACAAGGCTATGGGCAGGGCAAACTGGATTCTGGTGTGCCAAAGGAGTAGCATCTCCAATAGGAGGAGGAGGGATGTTGTACTGCCATTGTATCACTCCCTGGTATACCCCCAGCTGGAGTACTGTGTCCAATTTTAGAGTCCACACTTCAGAAATGACATAGGGTGGAGGTTTTCCAGAGGAGGGCAACTAAAATGGTTCAGGATTTTCACAGGAATCCCTACAAGGAAAGGCTGAAGAATCTCAGCATGTACACACTGGAAGAGAGGAGGGCGAGAGGTGACATGATCAAGACCTACAAAGTACCTCACAGGGGTAAACAGGGTACAGTTGGGGAGTTTCCTTCAAATGAGGATGAGAACCCAAACCAAGGGGCATGCAATGAAGCTGGGGGGGTTTCAGGATAGATGTGAAGAAATATTTATTTACTGAAAGGGTGGTAGATGCCTTGAACAGATTGCCAGGAGAAATAGTGGAGGCTAAAATAGTAGGGGCCATGAAGCATACATGGGATAAATATAGGGGTATATTAGAAAAAGGGGAAGGAGGGGGTCAACAGAGATCAATAGGGCTATGGAGATGGAGTAGGTTCAAGTTCATTGCAGGAAAAATCCATTGAGCAAGCTCATTCACAAGGAGGTCCTGATGGACGCAGGCAGAATAACACATACAGTAACATCTACAGACAGGAGTTATAAGTAGGTAGAGAACACTTGGGCAAACTGGGTGGGCTGAGCGGTTCTTTTCTGCTGGCAAATTCTATGTTTCAATGGCATCATGTGTTCATTCAGGTGCAGTGTTTATTTAAAGTTGGGCCTACCATGCATCCAGATGTAAGGTACAGTAAAATACTGAATTAGATGCAGCCCACTTACAGTACAATAAGCAGAACCCCAGTGCTTCGAGAAGCCTTTACTCTTCATAAGGCTGCAGTGTCCTCACCGGTATGCTGATCTTAAAATCAATGCCACATCTGAATGAGTACTTGATTCTTGCTCACTCCATTTCTTCCCCACTTTGAAAGCTGCTTGTCCTGAGTTAGTTTTGAGCTGGCAAAGCCTCGTCTGTGTTGGAAGATGACAAATAAGCGACACTGAAAGTCATCAGACTTCACAGACTGTGAAGGCAGCTGCTCATCCACCATCTTGGCAAGAAGAAGGCTGCAGCTGTGGCCACCGATGGCTGTTGGGGTGTGGGGATGGGGGGACCAAAGGGGACAGACATAAGGAGATAAAATCATAATAAAAATTGAGAGAATTTCTCCAGCTTTCCAAAAATGCTTACCAGTAAAAGAACACTCTATGAAGTTTTTCAAATGGCAACACAATCAGGTGAGCCCTCTGTCTGCTGTCTGACACCAGGCATCAACCAGCGTAAAATTGCCTAAAGAAGGCAGTGTGGTCATGTGGTTACTGAAATACTGGAGATTACAGATTTATAAGAACAAAAGAATATCACACAGAAGCTGGCACATGTGCCTATAGCAGCTGTCTCCTCTTCTCAGTAGTTATATTTATACCCTTGAGGTACTTGAATGTTTCTGTCACATCACCTCTTTCCCTCCTCTCTTCCAGGGAGTACATATTGAGGTCCCTTAATTTCTCCTCATAACTCTTGTGTTGCAAGCTCTGTACCATCTTATTCACCCTTATCTGGACCATCTCCAGCTTGTTAATATCCTTAAGAAGGTGTGACCTCCAGAACTGCACACAGTATTCCATGTGAGGCCTGACCATGGTGTTATATAATGGCATCACTACCTCCCTGCCTATGCACCCCAGCATGTCACTGGCCCTCCCAGCTGCCTTAGCACTTTGACATTTTCAGGTCATCTGAAATAAGAACCCCCCAGTCCCTTTACTTCTTTGTTCACGTTTCAAGTTCAAGTTCAAGTTTATTGCAGGAAAACTCCATTGAGCAAGCTCATTCACAAGGAGGTCCTGTGACATAAACACTTAAAGTACAAACACAGATAGGTAATAATAGTATATTCATGAAATGCACGTTACATGATACAGGCTGGATATACATACAAGGGTACCACATAGGGTGACCGCAGGTGGTAAACATTGATATAAGACAGGGAAGCGACTTACTGGTTGCATACTGATAAATGAAACATGATGACTGGTGTGTGCAATACATATACAGTATTTTGGCAGCTAGAACAAACAACAGTCTACAACTGATATGGGGGGGAGGAGAGATTTGATAGAGTAGCAGTGGAGCGTAAGCAAAGATAAAGCCAGGAGTAGAAGGAGAAGGGAAAGCAGTTAATATGACAAATCAATTATACCTTACCAGTGGATAAATATGGCACACATGGGGAAGGAAGAGACTTAATGACAGTTACAGGTGTCTTTTATTTTGGCTGAACTTAGTGATTTGTAGAAGTTTATTGAAACTGTGTTAGTTAGTTTCAGTATGGTTTGTAATTGGTTCCAAATGGAGGGAAGGGCATATGCAATTGCACGTTTACCAAAGGAAGTCCGCGTCCTTGGTATGCCAAGCATAACAAAGTCAGATTTTCTTAACGAGTGTGCACTATGTGAGATACTAATAAGGGAAGAGAGATAGCTTGGCAATTTCTGCAGGAGCAGTTTAAGAGTCCATAGCCCAGCATGGAGCAGGCGTCTAGTAGTAAGGATGTCCAACCAACAGCTGCATATAAGTCACAGTGGTGCGAGCGGTGAGGGGAGTTGGTAATGAACCGTAACGCACGGTGATAAAGGATGTCCAGTTTACTTAGATTTGCAAGAATGGTGGAGGAATAGATTACATCGCCATAGTCGAGTAGGGGGAGAAAAGTGGCCTGTAAAAGCTTGTTTCGAGTTTCAAGGGGGAAAAGGTGCCTATTTCTGTAGAAGAAACCTAACCTTGCTTTTAACCTTCTAGAGACATCTTCGATGTGGTCACTGACAGATAATTTATTGTCGATACAGATACCTAGATATTTAAATTTGGTTACAACTTCCAGAGGCTCGTTTAGCGTGGTGACAATGAAGACTTGGGCAAGGGTATTGGGGGGGGCCTGAGACATGACTGCGGGAGAATATCATCGCTTTAGTCTTCTTAGCATTGAGCAGAAGCTTTGCCTTTATTAGATTATGCTTAAGTTGCGTGAAGTCCGCTTGAAGCACTCCCTTGACTTCAGATAACAATGAGCCAGAAGTATACAACACAGTATCATCTGCAAAAAAGTGCAGATTGGACGTAGATAGTTAGCATCTAAGTCATTGATGTACAGAGAAAACAAGATAGGGCCTAAGATGGATCCTTGGGGGACTCCTCTTGCAACTGGCAAGGCAGCAGAAAAAAAGCCTTCCGCCTTTACTTTTTGGAATCTTCCAGTTAGGTAGCTAGAGAACCACTGGGTGGTATGGTATGTGGCACCCAACTTTGCAAGGCAATTGACTAATAGTTTGTGATCAACAGTATCAAAAGCTTTGCTGAGGTCCAAAAGACTGCACCAGTTACCTTCTTAGCATCTATAGCAGAGATCCAATCATTGGTTACTTTTGCTAGTGCAGTGATTGTGCTATGATTAGCCCGGAAGCCAGATTGAGCTGGGTTAATGAGAGAGAAGGTTTCAAGTGAGATTTTAACTGAATATGGATCAGTTTTCGAGAACTTTAGAAAGGATAGGCAAAATGGAGATAGGCCTATAGTTGTTTACATCGCATGGGTCACCAGATTTAAATAGAAGGAGGATATGTGCTGATTTCCCAGCAGGACGGCACAGTAGCAGATGTAATGGAAAGATTGAAGTTGTGGAGAATTGGGGCAGTGAGATGGGCATAGCCTGACCTTAGGAAAAAGGGTTCCAAGCCATTGTCCCCTGTGCTTTTTTTGGTGTCTAAGTTAAGAAGAGAATCTTCTACTTCTTTATAAGTTATCTTGCGCAGTTGGAACAGGGTGGGTGCAGGACTAGATGTGGCGGGAGGGGTATGCTGGCTCACCGCAGCACCAGCATAAGGTGACGAGTCAAAAGCTAATCCAGCTGTGGCAAAGTGGGAGTTAAGTTCCTCCAGGATTAGGGACTTGTTTTCCACAATCTTGCCACTTGCAACTATCTTTGTTGGGACAGAGGGGGCCATGGGCCGTCCTTCTATAGCTTTGATAGTCTTCCATATTTTATGAGGGTTACCTTTAGCTTGTTCGAGAGTAGAAATATAATAGTTAGCTTTAGCAGAGCGAAGTTTTTTCACACAGTTATGTGACTCCACAGTTTGTGACTGTCAGCAATGCCCCCCCCCCATCCTGTAGCTTTCCCCAGGGTTTCTGTGTCCCAGGTACATAATTTTGCACTTTTTTTTGAATTAAACTTCAGTTGCCAGTCCTCAGACCATTTTTCAAGCTTCCCCAGGTCCCTCTTCATTTTCTCCACCTTCTCTGGGGTATCCACTGTGTTACAGATCTTGGTGTCATCTGCAAACAGCCAGGCCTTTCTCTTCAGCCTTTCTGCACTGTCACTAATGAAGACATTGAACAGGACTGGCCCCAGGACCGATCCCTGCGGCACTCCACTGGTCACCCTCTCTCCCCAGACTGCACCCCATTTACCACCACTCTCTGCCTCCTGTCTGTTAGCCAGTTTCTAACACAGTTTACCACCCTTTCCTCCATGCCCAGCCTACCCAGCTAGTTTATCAGCCTCCTATGTGAGATGGTGTCAAAGGCTTTGCTGAAATCAAGGTAAGCGTTGACTACTATGCCACCCTGATTTACTTCCTTTGTCACCCAGTCAAAGACAGCTACCAGATTTGTCTGACATGACCTCCCTACTGTGAATCCATGCTGCCTATGGTCCTGGACTCCGTTGGCTTCTAAATGTCCCACTATCCTTTTTTTTTAAGCAATGTCTCCATGATCTTCCCCACTACTGAGGTGAGGTTGACTGGTCTATAGTTCCCCACCTCCTTCCTGCTGCTGGATTTGTATAGAGGGACCACATGTGCCCTCCTCCAATTCTCTGGTACTACCCCTGTGTTGAATGACTCAGTGAACATGGCTGCCAGAGGTACTGCTATCTCCCTTCACATGTCTCTTAATATCCTTGGGTATATGCCATCTGGTCCCATCGCTTTGTCCATCTTCAATTTAGTCAGCTCCTGCAGGACTCTTTTGCCTGTGAATGGACTATTGTCCACCTCTTCACCCCCTTGGCAACTGCTGTACTGCTGTGGCCCTTGCCCTTCCCTCTCTTCTGTGAATATCGAACAGAAAGACACAGTGGATGTCTTGGGGGGGCACATGACAGTTCTTTGGCATGGTACTATCACTTCCAAATATCTAAACAGCACATATAAGCAAGCAACATTCGGCATTGACAAATGCTTGTTTAAACTTGGTCTTTGTATTACACCTCTGTGTGTTTGTTCACCCCTCCCCACTGATGTGGAACCTTTATAAATGAGCACCTTGTGCTCAAAGGTATTATAATCCGAGACTGAATAAATAAATAAAAGTGTCAGTGGCTCAGTAGGTAGCACACTCGCCTCTGAGGCCGGGAGATCAGAGGGCTGTGGGTTCAGTTCCCACATCTGGCACTTGGGTTAATATCCCAGTACTGACACTGTAGTGCAGCATGAGAGGGGTGCTGCATTTCTGAGGTGCTGTCTTTCGGATGAGACGTTAAACAGAGGTCCCATCTGCCTGGATTGGTGGTAGTTCAGGTGGATGTTAAAGATCCCATGGCACTTATCGAAAAGAGTAGGGGATTTCCCCGGTGTCCTGGCCAAATTTCCCTCATTCAGTAAAAATACCACCAACAGCTTAATCTGGTTCAAGGTCAGTTGGCATTCATCTGTATCCCCCTCCCCCGGGTCCTGCCTGAAAATAGGCAGGATTTGTCTAGTGCACTTACCCGGTCAACAAAAGCTAAATAAATAAATAAAGAAAGAAAGAATAAATACTTGGTCATTCAGAAAAGAACAATTCAGAATCAAAGAAATGATGATGATGAACTCCACTTGATACAGTCCTAATGGCCCATCTTACTGAAAATTGAAAATAAAGAACTTTATTAAGACTTTATTGAGTGGAGTTCATCCATCATTACTTCTCTGATTCAAAATCAGGGAGATGCCCTGAAAATAGGGAGACTTGAAAGGTATGGCTTACAGTTTCTCTCTCTCTCTCTCTCTCTCTATCCTTGCACCAGTTATTATAAAAATAATAACTGAGTAAAGTTTGTTTTATAAGGATTTTTCAAACACCCTCAGTGCGAAAAATCTCCATAACACACACCTGCCTTTGCATTATTCTCTATAAAATACTATGAGACCTCACAGACTGATAATAGAATATCTGGGGCCATGTGGTGCCATGCCAGTCACTGAGACTCAGGCAGGCTCCGGGTCAGGCAGCCAAGGTGGATTCCCAGTGGGGAAGGTGTGGTGCCACAGTGACACCTGCAGTGGGCCAGGGAACTTGTTCTGCCATGTGGAGCCACTGTTCACGCATGATGAAAACCAAAGCATTTGACAGCATCATACAGGGAGGTGGGAGGGTCAAAGGGCAAAAAGCAAGGAGAAACCCATGGGACCATCAGAATGACAGTCGATGGTATTCCTGGGCCCTTCACTACAGTGACCTCCACCAGGAAGGACTGTGGGAGTCATGGATGACCAGGTGGACAGGTTGCTAGGCATAGCCCTGACACAAGACTGGGATGCATGGTCACAGCTGATATAAAGCTATATGAAAAAAAAGAACAGTATAGTCAAGAAAGCTTATCTAAACTCTGAAACTAATCATTTTACCTATTGAGTCATTATCATACTGACCACTTCAATAAGCTGTACAACTGAACAAAAAGCCAGACATTCTTTAACTGCCCCCCAGATCACTGTGTCCATGTTCACACCCCTGCTTGGTGATGGTACAGAGGCCAACAAGTTGAAGGGCTGGGTTCATTCTCTCTCTCTCCTGCAGTAGGTGGATTTTGTCCCAGAAAAGATAATAAATAATGCAGTGCCTTCACCCAGAGAGAGTAAGTGGGCCAGATGTCTGCAGTACCACCCCCTGGGATACAGTACCTACCTACCTCCCTAAACTGGACTGGGCCACCCCTCAGGGGACCATGAAACAGTTATTACCTTCACCAATAGACAGCTAAACCAGGTTACACAAAATGTGCGTGTGCACGCACACACACACACACACAAACACGTAAAATTCAACAAATTAACAGTGCTTTTATTTAATTTATTTAAACTTTTGGTAACTGGGAGAGGCACACTGAGCCAAAGTTCATTTCCAGGTGCAACCTGGGGGAAATGGATGGAAGGTGCTACATATATAAAGACAGATCACAATAAAGTAAAAATGTTCAGGTAAAAACATAAGGTGCTTGAAGTATAATTATGTGAGCAGTAGGGAACTGGAGTAATACATGAGTATTACACAAGAAAAATTGGTAGAGGTGTAAGTTAATAAAATAGTAGCAAGTTGTTCATTTTTTCACCTTCAAAGTCTTTTGAGAATCCAGCAGCATGTTATGTCTCCATAATCAAAAATGGGCAAAATCATCTTAATGAGGATTACTCTGTGAGCAGGGAGTGGTATGCTTCCTTTGTTTCTGTAAAGTGCCCCAAGTTTGGAATGAAGCTTCTTGTGAACAGCATCCACATGAACAGAGGTAGGTGGTAGGTAATGGTTTATTCTTCAGTCTTTTAAAATGATCATTACAATCCAATACAAAAATAGAAGAAAGACATTTTACACATTAATAAATAATGAATACAATATAAATAGTCATCATGTCATTTTACATCACTATAGAAAAACTACCATACATTATCTTATTTACTACTTTCCAAAATTTTTCTTCTGACTTTCTGCACAATTATAAAAAGTTTGCCACATTCTTAATCTTAAAATCATCCTCTGCTGTTAGCAGAATATTTAACAGAACATTCTCACCTGTATGTGTCATAGCATTCAGGATGGGACCCAGCCATTTTTGTCTTGCCATGTGCATTTAAAGACTACATGATGTAAGTTTTCCTTCTCATGAACATTACAATAACACAGGCTCTCCTTATCATTACTTGTTTTTGCATATCAGGCCTTTAATGCATTTGATTCAAAGAGCTCAAATCTAAACCTGGTAAACATTTTTCCTTTTTGCCACATCTTTAAGCACCTCCAAGTAGTATCTCATGTAAAATGCACACTCATTACTGGAATACCATTTATAATATCTAGCTTTTCTTATTGCACTTTGGTCCTGATCAATAAGGTAGTTTATAATATTATTCAGTACATAGGTGCTCTATTTGTAACTTATTCTGATATTTTGTTTAGTATAGTCCCATAACTTATTTAGATAAAGAGATATTACCTACCACCTTAGATAAAGAAGAAGAGAGAGCTGTGCCTAAACCAAACAATAGAAGCACTCTGGGCAGGGGGTCAACACCAGTCCATTCATAGGAGAAAAGGTCCTAAAAGAACTCCTAAAACTCAAGGTGGACAAAGCAATTGGGCCTGATGGGAGTCATCCCAGAATTCTAAAAGAGCTAAAGGAAGACCTAGTGACACCACTGACTACCCTTTTTAACAAATCATGGGAGGATGGTGTGGTACCTGAGGATTGGAGAAGGGTAGATGTGATTCCCCTTCAAAAAAGCAGGAACAAAGCAGAGATAGAAAACTACAGACCTGTTAGTTTGACTTCAATGGTAGGGAAAATGATGGAATCACTTCTGAAAGAAAGAATTGTTGAGTACCAAGAAGCCAGCGGGGCACAGGCAGCATTTATTCACAGCAGGAAGGTCATGTCAGATGACTCTAATAGATTTCTTTGACTGGATGACCAAAGTAGTAGACCAGGGAGGGGCTGTGGATATGGCCTATCTAGACTTCAGCAAGGCATTTGACACAGTCCCACACAAAAGATTAATAAACAAGTTTGCAGGCCTTGGTAACAAATTGGCTGGACAACAGGATGCAGAGAGTAATGGTAAACAGAGTACACTCTGAAGAAAAGATGGTTACTAGTGGGGTACCACAAGGTTCAGTACTGTGACCAGTTCTCTTTAATGTCTTTATAGGAGACATTGCGGAGGAGCTGGAAGGAAAAGTATGCCTCTTTGCAGATGACACAAAGATCTGCAACAGGGTGGATACACAAGGGGGAGTGGAAAGGTTGAGAAGGGACTTGTCAAGGTTGGAGGAATGAGCAAATGTATGGCAGCTTGGACTCAATGCAAAGAAGTGCAAAGTAGTGCACCTGGGAAACAAAAACCCTGGGGAAGAGTACACAATAATGGGGGGGGGTTTACTAACAACAACAACAATGGAAAGGGACCTGTGGGTACTCATATTGGATGACCTTAAGGTAGGCAAGCAATGTGAGAAGGCAGTAAGAAGGGCTGGGGGGATACTGGGATGCACAGGGAGAGGCATCACCAGCAGAAAATGAAATGTTGTTATCCCTTTGTACAGGCAATTGGTGATACCCCATCTGGAGTACTTTGTGCAGTTCTGGAAACCCCATTTCTGCAAGGACATAAACAGGATGGAGGCGGTCCAGAGGAGGACAACTAAAATGGTACAGGGTCTGCAAGAGAAGCCATACAAAGTGAGACTAAATAAGCTTAATATGTATACCCTTGAGTAAAGGAGAGAGAGGGGGGACATGATAGAAACTTTCAAGTACCTCAAGGGAATCAACAAAGTCCAGGAGGGGAGCATCTTTCAGAAAAAGAGATGTGCAAGAATAAGGGGGCACAATTTGAAGATAGAGAGGAGATGGCTCAGGGGCAATGTGAGGAAATGTTTTTTCATGGAGAGGGTGGTGGATGCATAAAACTGCCTTCCTGAGGAGTTCATGGGGTCAAAAACAGTGAGGGAATTCAAGAATGCATGGGACAGACATAAGGTAATTATAGTGGTGGGCAGGAGGAAGTAGGCTGTTGGGTAACTAGAATATGCAGCTTATCCAATAGGTAGGGAAATGGGCAGACTAGATGGGCCAAGAGGTCCTTATCTGCTGTCAAAGTCTATGTTTCTATGTAGATCATACCTATCAAGGAGTTTTAAGACATGTAAGTCAGTTCGAGCCTTTACAGATCATTTGTTTCCACCTTACTTTCTCCATAAGGCAAAGGTCTGATAATCTGTTAGGTTCATATCTGGAAAATGTCAACCAATAATTAAGTCATCTAACATCTGCTAGAGCCTGAAGATTTGATAACCCCAGTTCAGCTCAAATGTAACAGGCTGGAGTAGTTTTATTGATACCCAGGGCGGACCGTAGTACTTATAATAATGTTTTTTCCAATTTGTCTAAGATTTATTTTGCCCGTATTTCTATACCATACAGTATTTGCAAGTTGTACTTGGCCTGTAGGGCTTTTATTAGAGGCACACGAGAGTTACCCCATACATATGATTACATTTTTTAAGCCCTAGAGCCTCTGCTCTAGCCTTCCTCAATCCATTTTCTATTTGCATATTCCAGGAGAGGTTCCAGGTGTAATTAGTACCAAGATAATTATAACTTTTAACTACTTCCAGTTTTCTTGAGTTAATAGTCCAACTATATTTTGTGCTTCAGGTCCCAAATAGTAATATTTTAGACTTGGAATGATTTAGCTTCAAGTCTAATTTAGCAGATTGATCAGCTAATATGGCCAGCTTTGTCTGAAGACCAAACGGAGTCAAAGAAAAGAGGACAAGATTGTCCGCGTATCCTAGAAGTGGGCATGGAACTGTTCCCCCCTTGGGTGAATCAGTCTGTGATTCTGCTATAGTAACTATTAGTTCATTAAGGTAGATTGAGAATAATAATGGAGCAAGAATGCACCCTTGGCAAACACCCTTATTGGTGTGGAATGGTGGAGTTAATTGTCCCTTCTGGCCCACTCTCACCTGGGCCCAAGTACTCTTGTACAAGTTCATGATTATATTTATTATTATTATTGGGCTTATGCCCCAACTTAGTATAATGCTCCAGAGTGTTTCCTGTTTAGAGAACTGAATGCTGTACTGTAATCAATAAAGACAGCGTATAATTTTTGCCCTCTTACTTTGAAATATTTTTTTTATTATACAAAGCAATACAAAACAATTGTCTATTATGGAAAATCCTTCCTTACAACCAGCCTGATACTGCGAAATACCACCTAACCTTTTGATTTCCTTTTTTAATTTTCCTAATACGATTGAAGAAAAAACCTTTTGCCTTTACGTCTATCAAACTAATAGGTCTGTATATTTTTGGGTCCTGTCTATCTCCCTTCCTATATATTGGTATTATTACAGCACCTTTCCACGGAATTGAAATATAACTCTCTTGGATACATTTCATAAAGAAAAATGGTAGAATTTTTGACCATTGCTCCAATAAGGTCTGAGAAATTTCAGATGGTAATGAATAGAGGAATCTAGATGATGATCTAACCAAACCCTGAGGTACTTGAAGGAGGAGACCTCTTCAATAGTCACATCATCAAGGGTATGAAAAGAAACAAATAAACAAATAAGTAAAAGAAAATAAATGAACAACCAATAACTCTGGGTATCCAGGAATCTGAATGCAAGCCTGGCTGCTATGTTGCCAGGGTTCTTTCAGTATTGCACTGGTTGAAATTTAGCAAGCTTGCATTCCCCTGCCCTACCCCCAACAGGACATAGTGTGCTAGCACAATTTTAGGAACTTGAAATCCAAAATGCTTGAAAACCCAATTTTGTAATCCAAGTGAAGTTACAGTAACCCAAAAAGTACAAAGACTCTAGCCAGCAACACCAGTACTCAAATGACCCACAGATGCAGCAGCTCAGTCAAGGCCAGAACCCAAACACAGCAGCAGATCAGACACCAGTCAGGATGAGGCCTCAGAGGCCTGGAGATGAAATATTCTAAACTTGCTCTAGACAGCTCACAGCAGCTTAACCCTTCTGGCTCAGCTCTCTCAGCATAGCCCTTCTGGCTCAGCTCTCACCACACCATCACTGGGGCACTACTCAATGGCTTCACGGTTCCCAAGGAGCAACCCCCATGATCCAACTCCCCTCAGAATCAAGAGTACTTATGTACACAGGGCATGCGTTCTTTGACTCCCCATTCTCCAATCAACCCCACTTGATAAGAGCTAACAGGCCCCCTACCTGGCTCCACAGCAGCATGAATAGGATGCCTCTGTCTCTCATTATACAGCTTAGTAGCTTTCCTGGGAATGGGTTTCTTACTAGACTGTCTCACGCAGCAGCTTTGTTCTGCAGATATGCCCTACAGGCACATACACTCAATGTTTTTTCTCAGCAGATGCCGTTTAAGCACAGTCTCTCAGTAATATGAGCCCAGGATAAAGCTCACAGTAGATTAGCAGAATGGGCATATAGTAGGAGAGGGCTCACAAGATTTAGGTCTCACTAGACCGCTAGCTTTCTCATGCAGCAGCAGGTCTGCTCACTTCAGTGTCCCTTTTAGACCGCTATGAGCTCTTCATCAGCTCAGAAACTTCTGTCTGAGTTTTAGTTTAATTTTTATTTCATATAAAACCCTTTAAGCATGTGCCTATTTTCAAAGAGTTTATAGTCAGGTACTGCAGTAAGAAATCTACAATATACAGTAGTTTTATTTATTTATTTATTTACGAGTTTTACCAGGAAGGCATACTGAGCAGTGATGCTCGATTCCAGATGTGACCTGGGGGCATACAGTACAAGTATTAGGTACAGAGATGATCAACAGTGAAATGAAATGGCTAACTGCCTTGCAGACAATCAGCAGATAGCTACTGACAGGCAGATAGATACATACAGTGGAATGTTTGAATTCATGATACAATTAGGAGATGCAACTAAGCTTTAGGAACACAGTAGTACATTGTTAGTTAAAACAGGAGCAGCTGGAGGAGAAGTGTGTGCTGAGTAGTTGGTTGCGATGGCTGGGATTCAGTGCGTGTCTTATGGTAGCTGGCAGGGCATTCCAAATCTGTGGGATTCGGTAATTGAAAGCGGCCTAACCTTTGGTTGTGTGCATAAAGGGGACGTGGAGTAGCCTGGGGTCAGTGCTTCTGAGGGAGTAAGTAGGTGGGGGTAGTTGGAAGAGGGTAGAGGCCAGGTAAGGGGGTAGGGAAAGGGACCAAAATTTGGCTGCGAACCTAACACAATGGATTAGTCTACGATCTTGGAGGGAAGGCAGGGCTAGGGAACTATATAAGGTGCAGTGGGGGGTGATTTGTGGGCAGTTGAGTATGAAGCAACAAAATGAGTGGAACAGAGTGTCGAGGCTGGCCAAGGCAGAGGAGAGAGCAATAGTGTACACTATATCACCATAGTCAAGTACTGGTAGTATCATCTTTTGGACAATAGCGTGCCTTGTGGGTGAGGGGAGGCAGCTTTTGTTTCTATATAGTGCAAGTTTAGGGAGCAGCCTCTTATGTAAGGAGTTGATATGAGTGGCAAAATCGAGGTGCTGGTCGAGCCAGACGCCTACGTATCTGAAGCTGGTGCATTGCTCCAGAAGTGTCCCATCCAGGGTTTTGAAAGGGGGGCAGGGGGCTTGGTGGAAGAGTCTTTGTTGGGAGCCGAAGGTTAGTGACATAGTTTTTTTAGGGTTTAGAAATAACTGGTTTGACCAGAACCATTCCTGGATGGCATTGAAATCCTCCTGTAGGAGAGTTACCACACTGCTTGTTGTAGGGCCAGAGGTATACAGTGCTGTGTCATCTGCATACATCTGGATGGAGGAGTGGCAACATGCTGATGGGAGGTCATTTAGAAATATGGAGAAAAGCAGAGGACCCAGGACTGAACCTTGGGGGACATCGGTGGTTAATGGGCAGGGGGTTTGAGGTGTGCAATGCGACTTTAACAGCTTGGTGTCTACCCACTAGGTAATCATGGAACCATGCAGTGACTGGTTTGGAAAGCCCGGTTTCAGTTAGTTTGGAGAGGAGCAAGGAGTGCTGATAACAATAATTGTACACATAGCCTTGGATTTTATTTAGCATTACATGACATTTTGTGTAAAGAGCTGTATACAATGGATACACTGTCACATTACAACAGATGTTCAACAGCACCAATCACATGTCCCAGGAGCAGTGAGCATGGACAACACCTGATCTTTAAATGAGCCTAGGGAGTAGCAGTTTCTTAAAGTGTCCATCAGTTCATTCCAATGTTTTACAAAACAATAAGAGAAGCAGTTGTGTCCCATCCCAGTTTGCTTGTGAGGCAGCAATACAGAGTGTCTTGCCATGCCCTTGGTACCATATTTATTATCCAAATAACAGAACATAGACTGTTGACCAGGAACAGTTGGCCAAGTCGACCTTGGTGGCCTATCACCAAAGTGTTGTGGAGTACCCTTGAGTTCAGTTTTAACCAGTTCAGTTTACTATGCAGGACACAAGTGTATGTATCATTTTTAAGGTCCATTGCAAAGTGGCAGGCCCTATTAAGCAGGCCCCTGACCAGGGACAGTGCACTGTTGATTGACAAACCATAAACAACAACACCACCATAGTCTGTAATGCTTGTGATAAAGCATTTCACCAGAAGCTTCTTAATTTCAAGTATAAAGTTGACCCTATGCCTATAGAGTAATCCAAGTCCAGTGTTTACTATCTTCACAAGGTCATCCACATGATCTGCAAAAGACAGAGCACTGTCTAGGATGACACCTAAGTACTTAAAAGGATTCCATATGATAATAGCAAAGGAAAAACAATGAAGGATAAACAGCTACTGGCGAAACAGCGAATGCATTTTTTCAGGGGGCAAGCACCATCCTTTCTATAGAAAACCAACTCCAGGGGGACACAACTTGAGGAGAGGGGTAATCTGTAAATCACCAAAATGGCACGTGTTATTTTCCCATCACTGTTTTTGTAGGTCGCTGTTTCTCCTTTGTTATTACCACTGGACACCCTTAGAAGTTTTCATTTGCTCTAGTGTAGTCCAGGCTTTATTAGTGACATTGCAGAGGGGCTGGAAGGAAAGGTAGGTCTGTTCACAGATGACACAAAAATCTGCAACAGAGTGGACACACCGGAGTGTGTGGAAAAAATGAAGGAAGATCTATAAAAGCTGGAAGACTGATCAAGGGTTAATCAACATGGCTTCAATGCCAAAAAATGTAAAATTATGTACATGGGCCACAGATACCCAAGGGCAATGTAACAGATAGGGGGAGGTGTTAACTAACACAAAACAGGAAAAGGGATCTGGGGATCATCATATCTGATGACCTAAAGCTAGCAAAGTAGTGTGATAAGACAGTGGGAAAGGTTTACAGGATGCTGGGGTGCATAGGGAGGGGTAAAAAAGGGAGGTAGTGGTACCCCTGTTTAGATCAGTGGTGAAACCACACCTGAAGTACTGTGTGTGGTTCTGGAGGCCCCATCTCAGGAAGAACATAGATCCAGTATAGGCAGTACAGAGATGGACAATCAAAATGGTGCATGGCCTGCATCAGAAGCCCTACAAGGAAAGACTCAGGAATTAAATATGTACTATACTCACTGGAAGAAAGGAGAGAATGGGGAAACATAGAAACATAGAATTTGATGGCAGATAAGGACCGCTTGGCCCACCTAGTCTGCCCATTTACATGAGACATGATAGAAACATTCAGATACCTCATGGATATCATCATCATCAAAATGTTTATTGTGTGGCTAAAAGGCCTTACAATGACAAATACAATAAATTAGAACACTACAAATACAAAATGTTATTAGAAAAACATTGCATAAAGTTACAACTATGTTATAATACATACTGACACAATATAGATATCTAAAATGGGAAAGTTTATTTTATTTTATTTAGTTTTTGTTAATCAGGTAGGTGCACTGGCCATAAAATGACTATTTTCAGGCATGACCCAGGAGAGTACAACAAAAAGAGAACAACAGCTACATGGGTACAATAATACAAACAGAGGAACAGTACAGCAGTGCTACAAAAATACAACGGGTAGAAACAACAAAAAATAATGGCAAGCATTGTATTAACTCCAGTCATATAACATTCAAATTCCTCCTAATTTTATCTGCAGCTACTAAAAATTTGGCAAGTCATTCCACTGACCAGACATCAGTTGTATGAAATAAAATATTGGTTAACAAATTTTTATCTGCTGTATACATCACATTTAAAAAGGGGCCTAACCAATAAGTCCTTTGTAGCTGATACCAAGTACAGTCCCATAATACATGTATAAGATTCTCCTCACCGCCCCCCCCAACGAAGTCACAATACCCAGAGGTATATCCTTTTGTTTTATTTTGGTAAAGCAGGACATTACCTTTTGATTGTTCAAATTTATAACTGGACAACGTAGCTCTCATCCTACTATCTGTCAGAATTTCCAAATGGGGTTTCAAACCAAAATAGTAATTGTTTTCTGAAAATCATTTTGAATATTGTAAAGATTTAATTAATTGTAAGTCTTTAGTAATCCAATTACTTACAATTTTCTTTGTATTGTATGATTTATATTTTAGACTAAGGAGAATCCCTTTTTCTGTTACCCTTTTGAGGTTGTTCAAATTATTGTCCCTCATTATTTTCATTAAATTTGTATACCATAATTTCTGTTTGATTCCTATATTATATCACCTTTATTTCTCCCTTACAGCTATAGATGTCAGTGATGATGTTTCTTTTCTACTCAAAGTGATCCAATAATTTACTTTCCTAGATTCCATTAGAGCTTCCAAATTATTCAGTCCTAATTCTGATCTCAAGTACAGGGCAGGACATGAATGACCAACCTGTAATATTGTACGTAAATATTTATATAAAGGGACAAGTACTTTGTTTAGATTACTTATGTCCCATATTTCAGAGCCATAGAGTAACTGTTTATCAAATTTCACTTTTATGACTGGTATCAAAGGTTTTAATGTCATCCCACCATATTTTAAATTAAAACAAACAAGTCCCGCTAATGTGCTTTTTAACTTATCTGACAGAATTTGAGAATGTTGCATCCAGTTAGTATTTTCTTGAAAATATACTCCTAGATAAGAATATCCTTTAACTTTTTCCAGTCTCTCCTTCTCCAATGTCCAAAATGTAGAACATTTCTTATGCCCCTTTGAAAAGTTTTAAACCTTTGTTTTGTTTATATTTATCTTCAAGATTAGTATGGAAGATTTCTCAAGACGTAATCAATATTTTTTGTAATCCTACTTTTGTTAGTGAAAACAAAACTATATCATTGGCATATGCTAATAGAGGGCATTTACAAGAATTTGTATTTGGTATATCAATGAATTCTTTATCACTATCCTTCAGCATCTGATCAATGTATAAGGAAAATAATTGAGGTGCAAGCACACAACCTTGTCTCACACCGCTATTTATTTTAAAGGAAGCTGAAATGCCTCCTTTCCTAGCTAATGTAATATTAGCCCAGTTTGCCATATATAGTTGAGAAATAATTGAAACCAAATTGTAATCAATATCTCTCTTTCGAGTAGTGCCAGCCAAAATATTTCTCTTAAAATAAGATCAAATGCTGAAGAGTAATTAACAAAAAGTGCATACAGAGTTTGTCTCCTTATTTTTACATACATTTCTATTAGATGGTGCAATATAAAGATATTATCTAATGTAGAGAATCAAGACCTAAAGTCAACCTGATAATCAGCCAAGCCTCTAGTTCATTCCACTTCTCTTTTCAATCTTTCTAGTATAACTCTAGAAAATATTTTTGAATTAATGTCCAAGAGACTAATTGGTCTATACATAGTAGGGTCCCTTGTACTGCCTTTTTTATGGATTGGAACAATGGTAGCACCCCTCCAGGCATCTGGTAAGCTGTTTGAATAGATACATTTATTATACATAGATACATAGACAGTGTCGGCAGATAAGGGCCTATGGCCCACCCAGTCTGCCCATTTGAGCTTGTAAGTTCAGTTTGTTTTCCTAGAAGTCTGTTGCACCTTACCCCTGACCTCCAGAATTCCTTTATGTCTATCCCATGCATTCTTAAATCCTGTGATTGTTTCAGCCCCCACCACTTCCTCTGGCAGGGTGTTCCACTTCTCCACCACCCGTTCTGTGAAGAAATTCTTTCTCATGTTTCCTCTGAATAGTCCTCCCTCCAACTTCATCCCATGCCCTCTAGTCCTGGAACATCTTTTTCACTTACAAATAGTGTTTTCCTGTGCCCTGTTCCTCCCTGTAAAATACTTGTATGTCTCTATCATATCCCCTCTCTCCCTCCTCTTCTCCAGGGAGTACATGTTCAGTTCCTTCAACCTGTCTTCATAGGACTTGTGATGCAATCCATGCACCATCTTTGTTGCCCTCCTCTGAACCTTCTCTACCCTGTCTATGTCCTTATGTAGGTATGGTCTCCAGAACTGTACACTGTACTCCAGGTGTTATTATTATTATTATTATTATTATCATTGTAATAATCTGTTAAAAATTTACACCAGAGAGAGGGGAAGGAGAGAAATACCTCCACAGGAATACCATCTGGTTCTGGGGCTTTATGCTGCTTTAGTAATGCCAGAGCATAATAAACTTCATCCAATCTTATCTTTGGAAAACTCCAGTTTACTGATAAAGCTACCTGTGTGTCCTGAATTGTCGTGTCAAAAAAATTAAGGGGAAATAGAGAATCCACCTATCTTCTTATTGTCGCGGAAGTGGATTAATTGTTAAGAGACCAGAACACAAACAGCAAATAGGAAACAACAAGCAGCAAACAGCAAATAAATATGTTAATGTATTGAAATGTACTATATTCTGCTATAAAACAACAATGTATAAAAAAAGTTTGTCTCTGCTCAACGTGTTCTCCTTCAAATATTCATAATCTTTGTTATTCCCAGCTTCAATAAGTTGTAGAGCACAATACAATGCATGGTACAGTTAAGAAATAAACAGCCAGTCAATGCTGCCGAGTGTTTTGAATGTTTTGAATAAAAGGAAATAGGTATCCAGCTAAATCAGATTTGATTTTGAATATTGGTACCTGATGTCAAAGAAGGATAAAATATTTCAGGTCTTCGGTTGTTTTTCTATTAAGATGTCCTGCTACTTTCTTCTTAAGATCAAACACCCTCAACAGTCCCGAATGGCAAACCCTATTGAAAAAAGCCATTCCAGTTAAAGTTCCAGGAGTTCCGGTGAGATGATAGCCAATTACAGCAAATTTCACAGCAAGTTCCAACTCCAAAAGTCTCCATGAGAAGATCACATAAAAATCCAAGTACGTCACTATATGAAGTAAAGGAAAAGACCAAGCCATAACAAACAGGCAAAAATACAAACAGGTTTGCTACTACTATATTGGGGGGGGGATTATAAGGGAAGAAAAAAAATTGAACGCTACACTCTCTAAATTTCTCCTTCGGTTATTAACATACAGATCAGTAGAAAAACAGTACTAGGTTAATTCTGAACAAAGATCAAGTTTTAAATCGAATTTAAGTATTTAAAATAACTAACTTGTTTACTGTTTATAGTTTATAGTTATAATTTTTTTTAGTTAATAAAATGCCTTTTACAAGAGCTCTATAGGAACTGTTGAATAACTTACTTGTGGTATAGGCTGTACGCTAATACAGGAAGAAAAAACTACTGCTCTCAGTAGTACTCGGGGCTCCAAGTAAGCAATCCTAAGCAGAGCTTCCACTGGTACAAGTATATCAATATGATGCAATGAATGCAACATTACACTTCGCATCATTTCCCAAAATAAATTAAAGAGCATAGAGCATAGAACAAATCCAAGACTTATGTTAACTTGGAGAAACGCCTAGAACTGTAATGTAGCAGCACTGAAACCCAGATGGAAATAATTCAAAAATAGAGACGGAGGCTTTTAAACCATCCCTTAATTACTACAAATAGCACGCTTTCCTTGTGGGTCAATAATTCATTCAATTAATTAGTTTAATTGATCAAATTTAGCTTGAGTCCAGATCACAAATTAGTGACAGCGTAAGTCTTGTCAGCGACTCAGATGAACCAATTAATGCAAAAAGGCAGACTATAGTGCTATAGTTTTCAGTATCTCAGTGTCAATCTATGAAACAATCAATTTGGCAAATTACAATGCGGTGATAGAAAATTAAATAGAAAGCTAGGTGGATCACATTAGTTTTGGGCCAATCAATTTAACCGATAAATTGGCTTGTATGAATACAATATGAATGTACAGCTTAGGCGTTATAATTTATAAACCTACTAAATTTTATACAAGCCAAGACATTTTCATGCCTATATTCTAAACTAAAAAAAAATGAGTTAGTGGGTACTCCTAAAATGATGTACCTATATGAAAGTTAACTAAAAAAAACACAAAAGTTGACACATAAAAATGATAAAAATTAAAACTATAAATAAACTATATAGAAATAAGTAAATGACAATGCCAATAAAATATTCAGAACTGAAAACCCTAAGGTAAAAGCACAGCAAGATGCTAATTAAAATGATAAGTTTCACAGAAGTTTTCAAGGAAGAGCAGTCAGTGCAGTAGCGGTCTGAACGCTTTCTGCTCGCACCAGGAGGAGAGGGCTGCTCCACCGTCCACAGCACTCCTAGCTCACTCTGGGGCAGCAGACAACATGGACTGCAATTCTAATTTCTGGTGCTCAAGATTTTCTGGTAAGAAATGTCAGCTGCCACAGGCATAACCTAGTGGGGCAGCGGTGGTATACATGTTGTAGGCAGAAAAAAGCCTTATACAAATCCTTCTGTCTCAGCTCAACTCCACAACTGAGCAGCGTGCAGCACCTTAGCTTCCTCACATACCAGTATCCGGCCACTGGGGAGTTCTCATGGATATCAATAAGATAAAGGAGTGTGGCATATTGCACAGAAAGAGATACTCAAGCACAAGGGGGCATGATTTGAAGCTGAAAGGGGGAGACTTGGAGGGGATGTGAGGAAATATTTCTTCATGGAAAGGGTGGTGGATGCCTGGAACAGCCTCCCAGCAAAAGTGATGGATATGAAATGGTAACAGGTTTCAAACATGCATGGGATAGATGCAGTAGGACCTTAGGAACATGGCTGGGGGGGGTAAGGTCAGAGATTAATTAAGGTCAGCAGTGGCACAGTGGGCAGGGCCTGTAGGGCAGACTAGGTGGGCCAGAAGGTCCTTTTCTGCTGATAGCTTCTATGTTTCTATGTTACAAAACAGCATAGGTTTAGTCTTCCACTCATTCGTTACAAGGAGTTTTGAAGTGAACCATGCCTAGATGAAGGAAAAGTTGTCCTGCAGCATGCCCCTCACACGATCCAAGCTCTTGCCACTTGATAAAATGATAGTGTAGTCAGCATATAGAATTATAATAACGGGTTTGTCTTTTTCCCATAGGGAAACCATGGCATAATTTGCCTTTGTAAAGGAGTGTTTATAATGGCAAACACACGCACGGTTTCCCTCGCTGTGCATATGCGTCCACCGCAGCTCTTCCATTCAGACTGCTGGCCACCTTGCCTTTTCCTTGGAGACTGAACCACCACTGGTACTCAGTGATAAGTATATTTTAAACACAAAATCTACTACCAGGGAAAAAACATGTATCTTTTGACTGCTGACTGAAAGAAATACAAAGTTTTAAATAAATAATGGTGACCATGGACCACGTGCTGAAACCTAACCAGGACACGACTGTAGAGGGACCTCCTTTCATTTTATATAATTGCTGTGGTGAAGAAGGCAAACCCAGCAATCATATAAAATAAAATATGGGGTGGTGTGTTTAAACTCGAACTTTACACACACCCTTAGTGTTAGATGCTTTCACAAATCCCTTGAGCTTTGCTCTTGGGGTTTATGTTTTTTATTTATTTATTTATTTATTTTATTGGGAAGTTCGGAAAATACCTTTGAGTCAGAGACTCCTATACAAAGGTTCCACGTCACAGAATTTACATATAGACATACAGTTACATAGCAGTACATCCGTACACATGTAGCATCTAACACTTTGAGTGTGTGTGAACTTTTCGTTACACACACCACCCCATACTTTTGTTTATATATAATTATTGGTGAGCCCCTTTAATACGTGGACTAGAGCTGCGTTTAAAATGCCATAATAACCAGTAGAACCAGTTATTATGGTGGTTTGGTCGCTCTTCTTTAGCACCCCACCTCATTAGCTTTTACTTCATGTGTGGGTGGGCCAAACACATCAACAAACATGGCAGCAGTTTCTCTGCTACCAAGGAGTCAGACTGCAGTTCCATTAAGGTATTACTTTAACAGTATTTATCTGGTTGATTCTGCCTTTTAATTTTTAAAAATCTATCTGGTTAATCCTTGTGTTGCTACATTTTGGGTGGGGCTTTGGGAGACAGCCACTGTAATCCATAACAGACCATGGCTGACTACAAGCATTTCCACGGTGTAATTTAAAAACAAGAAAGAAAGAAATTATGCCAATAATTTATCCTGCCTTTAAAATGTGTGTGTGTGTGTGTGTAGAAGGGGACTGAGTTGCAGCAGCAGGGATCACAGTGTAGCTCCTTCAGTAACTTCCTTTAACCTTGACTTCCTTGCACCAGTAATTATAAACAAGCATTTGTCAATGCCGAATGTTTGCTTGCTGGCATTGGCATTGGTAGTGTAGGAGTTACAGAGCTGCATAATAGGAATGGCAGTGAAGTATTGAATGGGAAGCCAACCCCACCACCACCCTGCAGATACTGACAGGCATTGGGGTGTGTCTTTGGGTCATCAGGCATAATGGCAACACCATTTCACCACACCCTACCCTGCAGACACCGACAAGTGTCACGGTGTGCCTTGAGGTCTTTGGCCCTTATGTTCACCCCATTCCAACAGGAAATACAATGAGATGAGTGCTGTATAGGAGAATGGGGTGAACTTTGCGGCCGAAGAGTTCAAGGCACACCTCGATGCCTCTCACTGGCTGCAGGGTGTGGGTGGGGGTGGAATGGTATAAGTATTACAGGCGACAATCCTAAGTCACACCCCTGATGCCTGTCATTCTCTACAGTGTGGGGCGTTATGGTTGGAAACCCTAACACCTCAAGCATTCACTGGTATTTTCACTCCAAATTTTCAACATGTTTTTTGTGACCCCCACCTCATGAACAGTGGCAATATCAATTTGTTAGCGGAAAGCTGCTTTTGCTCAGGACGCCATTTGGCACCACAGGTGTGAAAACACATTTAGAACAGGATGTGAAAAATGACAGCTGCTCTGTTTATGGAGAGGTGTAAAAAATGGCAATGTTGAAAATCTGCAGTGAAAATATTAAAAAACTGGTGAAGTCATGAGCGTGCATAGAAACTGTGCAATGCACACCCGTAATATAATTAGTTTGGGGATTTTTTACAGCAGATTGTCAACACAGGCATTTTGGGACCTCCACTCATGAACAGTGTCATTGTGATTTTCTTAATCTGTCATGAACAGTGATTTCCCAGAGCGACCATGCATTTCTGTGCTGGAAGTATGAAAACACATTTTGGCCATGGTGTGAAAAATGACAGCTGTACTGTTCATAAGGAAGTGTGGAAAATGCCAGTGGTTAAAATCTGAACTGAAAATATTACAAATTCATGAACTTATGAGGGTGCATGGAAACTGCGCAATGCTCGCTCATAACACAGTCATTTTATGGACTTTTGTCACCAAAATTTTAACATAGCCATTTTACGACCTGTGCTCATGAACAGTGCCACTGTGATTTTCTTAGTCTGTCCTGAACATTGATTTCGCACACCGACTGCACCTTTGTGCACTACATGTGTAGAAACACATTTTGGGCGAGATGTGAAAAATTATAGCTGTACTGCTCATAAGGAGGTGTGGTAAAATGGCAATGTTGAAAATCTGGAGTGAAAATATTAAAAATTTGCGAACTTACGAGCGTGCGTAGGAACTGCGCAATGCACGCTCGTAAATCAGTCATTTTTGGGAAATTTTCCACCAAATTTTCAACATAGGGTTTTTGGGGGCCTACCTCATCAACAGTGACACTGTCATTTCATAAACCAGTCCCAAAAGGTGGTTCTGCACAATGACTGCAAAATCTCCTTTCAGGGCTGATTAACGCCATGACAGTGCCAGAATTCATGAGGAGGGGTCCTAAAAACCCCGTGTTGAAAATTTGGTGCCAAAATTCCAAAAAATGCCTGAGATATGCATCAACATTGAAAAAACCTTATTTATTCCATTATACAGCTTACCAGCATTTCTTCAGTTCGCGGTCAGCTTTAAAGAGTGCAGACGAGCTCCCGGTCCACTGAAGATCATCGTGTCAGCCTCCGGAGGTAAGTATGGGGTGAGGAGTGGGTGTGGGGAGGTGGATGCGCAGAGGGTGGGAGCAGGTTGGGGGGCAAGACAATCAAAGAGGGACCGTTTTTTTTTCTTTTCAGGTGTTTCTTTTCTTTTAAGGAGGATGATGCAGGACTTGTGCCATGCTGGGGTGGACTCCCAGCGTGGCAGCTGGAAGATTTTTAAGGGGGGCAGTGGAGCCAAGGACAATGATGCAAGACTTGTGCCATGCTAGGGTGGGCTCCCAGAGTAACAGCTGTAAGATTTTTTTTGGGGGGGATGTGGAGCCGACAGGGGATTGGGTACCCCCATCGGCCATACAGATGTCTGCCATGCTGGGGTGGACTCCCAGCATGGCAACTGGAAGTCTGATTCTTTTGGGGGAGGTTTAATTGAGCCAACGGGGAATTGGGCACCAATGAAGAAAAAGAAATAAAAGAAAGGAAGAGAAGGCAGAGACGTAATAAGCAGGATTGCTGGCAATATGCTATTCAACACTATCTTATTGCTGCTCACTGAAGCGGAGCTCTCCCTTTCAACTGTACGGCACTGCATTTTCAACTGCTGTCATAGACAGCTGCAGCATTCATTGGTGAACTGCGCCGCACCTGCAAACACACTGACTGAATTGGAAGACAGGGTGCCACACCTACAAAAACTCGGATGATGGCACTATGTTTCTTGCACATGCGTGCATGCAAACATAAAAATAATATCTGTGCAAGGTCTGTGTTATTGAGGATTTTTCACACACCCTCAGTGTGTGATAATCTCATAAATCTCTCGAACGTCACTCTTGGGGTTTATGGATTATCACACACTGATGGTGGATGAGAATTCCTCATAGCACACACCTACACAGGCATTATCCTTTATATATCGGTGGATTTTCAAGCCATTGGTGTGCAGTTCATGAACAGACAAAATAGCCTAGCCTAAGAATGGACCCTTGAGGGACCCCTACATTGACCAACCTGTCATCATTTTGTGATTTTACAGCTTGAGATCTACAGGACAAGTAGTCCTTAAACCAGCAGACTGTGTCTTCAGAGAGGCCAAGATGAAGTAATTTTTGGCAGAGAAGGGCATGGTTGACAAAGTCAAATGCCTTAGTGAGACCAATGACTATAGATCCAGCCAGTTTCACTGGTCCAGTGCACAGTGTACAGCATCTGTAAACTCCAGGACTGCAGTCATTGTGCTGAACTTCTTCTTGAACCTATGATATTCTTTTTCATGGAGTTTGTGCTGGCTGAGGTAGTCTACAAACTGGTCATTAACAACCCTCTCAAGTATGTTGGATTGAGAAGGATAAATATTGTCCAGTAATTGGAGGGCAGGTTAGTGTCCCCATCCATGAACACAGAGACCACATAGGCCTTTTTCTAGATATCATGCACTTGCTCAGTGGCCAGGGACAGATTGAACATTTGCTGCAGGGTATAGATGACTTCACAAATACCATACTTGAGTATCTTCATGTCAGTGTCACTGGGACCAAGTCTAGTTTTAATTTTTATCTAGGTTAGGTAGCCATATACATCAGCCCAGGTTAACCATTTAAAGTAGAACCTAGGTCTGTTGTTCCCACAAGGAGGATCTCGTGCTGGGGCAGGGTGGGTGCCAGGTAATGGTATATATGCTGATAGGTCACTAAATGTATTGTTAAAGACAGCAGCAAGTCTCTGATAATAGTGGCACCTCCATGGTCCATGGAGTGTGGCAAGGATTTTATGGAGTTTCCCAAGAGTTCATTCATGCCACCCCAGAGCATTTTGGGCTGGTTAAGCAGGTTCTTTTGCTGGGTTTTATAGTAAGCAGCCTTGGTTTCTCTGATATGAAGTTTCACAGAGTTATGTAATTCCTTGTACTGTTGCAGGTAATTACTACCTCCAATGTTTTTGTATAGATTCCAGTCCCTGTCTGTCTCACAGGTCAGTGGCTGAATAGCTGGGGCAAACCAGGCTTGAGAGTTTCCATTCCTAACTATGGACTTGAATGGGCAACAAGATCATAGACTCTATTACTCTGGAGAATAAACTACTCGAGGGCTGCATTGGCATCCTGCATGTTGGTTAGAAAAGTCCAGCCAATTTGCTGTAGGAGGGCAAGAACATATAGTGGTCACTTAGGAAGTCAAGCAGACAGAACTAGAGATTACCTTGTCTTTTTGGCTGACTAGGAACCAGTCCAGAAGAGTGGCATTATCCATTTTATAATTTACCCTGGTAGGTGTGGTAATAACTTGGAAAAGGTAAACATTAGCTAATTTGTCCTTAAGAGCTTTACTCTTAAGTAAAGAGGAGTGTCTGATTTGTCAGGCAGGGCTGTCTGTCAATAGTTCTTCCCTTTTCTGGCTTCTCATTGGTCCCCTTGGCCCACTAGTACACATGGGATACACATGGGAAGGAATCTGATGTCACTAATACCCCACAGGTCACTTGGGCCAATGCTGGGCTTCCTAACCCTCTGATTGGCAATCAGAGGGTTAAGGGGCAACAAGATAGCCATAGCCATGTTTTTACAGAGGCCTTGTGCTCCAAAGTCTTTTTTATTTCTTTCTCTGCCCCCTTATTTGTGTGTTGGCTATGGGAATGTGTTGTAGCCCCAGGGCTGATGTCCATTTGTGCCTGTGTAGTCACTGATGGTGGATCCATGAGTCATGCTAACCAGGATTGAAAGGAACAGTGGTTCATCAGAGAAGCCCCCGAGGCCCACACTTCCAATCAAGATGATGGCCATTCTCATGTGATGCAAGAGGTGTTGAAACATAGAAACATAGATTTTGACGGCAGATAAGTACCGCTTGGCCCACCCAGTCTGCCCATTTCCCTACCTATTGGATAAGCTGCAGATCCTAGTTAACCAGCAGCCTACTTCTTCCTACCCCCACCCCCTAGAATTGCCTTATGACTGTCCCATGCATGCTTGAATTCCACCACTGTTTTTGACTCCACAACCTCCTCCGGAAGGCCGTTCCATGCATCCACAACCCTCTCTGAGAAAAAATACTTCCTTAAATTACCTCTGAGCTTCCCCCTTCTATCTCCAAATTGTGCCCCCTTGTTCTTGCACACCTCTTTTTTTGAAAGATGCTACCCACTTGGACTTTGTTGATTCCCTTGAGATACTTGAAAGTTTCTATCATGTCCCCCCTCTCCCTCCTTTCCTCAAGGCTATACATATTCAGCTCCTTAAGTCTCTCTTCATACGTCTTCCGGTGCAGACCCTGCAGCATTTTAGTTGCCCTCCTCTGGACAGCTTCCATCCTGTCTATGTCCTTGCGGAGATTAGGTCTCCAGAACTGCATGCAGTACTCCAGATAGGGTCTCACCAACTGTCTGTACAGAGGGATAATAACTTCCTGTTTTCTACTGGTGATGCCTCTCCCTATGCATCCCAGTATCTCCCCAGCCCTCCTTGCTGCCCTCTCACATTGCTTGCCCACCTTTAGGTCATCTGATATGACTACCCCCAGGTCCCTTTCCATTTTTGTTGTTGTTAGTATCTCACCCCCATTGTGTACTCTTCCCCTGGGTTTTTGTTTCCCAGGTGCATTACCTTGCACTTCTTAGCATTGAATCTAAGCTGCCATACATTTGACCATTCCTCTAACCTTGCCAAGTCCCTTCTCATCCTTTCCACCCCACCTTGTGCATCAACTCTGTTGCAGATCTTTGTGTCATCTGCAAGAGACATACTTTCCTTCCAGTCCTCTGCAATGTCACTTATAAAGACATTGAAGAGGACCGGTCTAATACTGAACCCTACGGTGCCCACTAGTAACCCCTCTTTCTTCAGAGTGGACTCCATTTACTATTACTCTCTGTGTCCTATTCTCCAGCCAATTCTTTACCCAGGCTGTCATCTTGGGACCCACTCCCAGGATGGCTAACTTGTATATTAATCTTTTGTGTGGGACTGTGTCAAATGCCTTGCTAAAGTCTAGGTAGGCCATGTCACATCCCTCCCTGATCTACTTTGGTCACCCAGTCAAAGAAATCTATCAGATTTGTCTGGCATGACCTTCCTGCTGTGAATCCATGCTGCCTTGGGTCCTGAGCCCCTCTGGCCTCTAGATACTCAACAATTCTTTCCTTCAGAAATGATTCCATCATTTTCCCTACCACTGAGGTTAAACTAACAGGTCTGTAGTTTTCTGCTTCTGCCTTGCTCCCACTTTTGTGAAGGGGAATCACATCTGCCCTTCTCCAGTCCTTGGGTACCACCCCATCCTCCCATGATTTGTTAAAGAGGGTAGTCAGTGGTGTCACTAGTTCTACCCTTAGTTCTTAGTAAAAGAGAAGTGTGTCCCTATTGCTCCCAGTTCCCTGTGCCAAAATTGGTGGACTGGGATCAGAAGACATACATCTGCAGTCACCACAGGATAAGGTGCAAGAGGTGCCAAATAATGTCAGTGCTGCCAGGTTTTCTATCCCACTACCATACACATTGTCAAGTGGGAGGGAGTCAGCAGCAACAGAAGGCTTTGGGCAGGCAGTCAGGTAAGCCCCCACCCACGGGGGGTTATATTTACTTTATTTGTCGATATACTGCGTTTCACAATATCATACCACTGTGCAACCAGAAATCAATGATACACCAATATTTATTTATTTATTTTTATTTATTTATTCTCCATTCTCTTACCAACTGGTCCCATTCTGCTGGTCTCCATAGCCCAGTCACTTGCATTCTTCTGGTATTACCCCCTTACCTCCATCTTCCAGGGATTGCCCTCCCTGGTCAGGCAACAGGGGTGCCCTATCCCATGCAGAGACTGAATCCAAGTAGAGGAGGGTGCCAAGGTTGACTGTGTGGGCCCTGCAGGAGACCAGCATCATCCTTCTGCAGTTGTGGTTGTTTCCATCCCACTCCCTTGAAATGTCATCAGTCAGGGTGTTCAAGTGTGCACATGCTAGCATATGGCACCAACCAATGTCCCCCTCTTATAGCAGTGCTGCCTACACCTACACCTGTGGTCACTCAGGTGAATCTCACATGGCCAAATGTTTCACCAACCCCTCCCTGAAGGAGTAGAGTGTCCACTGGAATGCTAAATCATGTCTCTCCACTGACAGCCCCTAGACAACCTGGGCTCATTCCCAAACTCTGGTTGCTGGCATTGGGAGTGGACCAACTGAAACACCAATATGACCTTTTACAAATTAAGACAAATATGTCTTCAGGATTTTCTTAAAGCTCTTGGTAAAGTCTGTTGTACATCTTGAACCTAAGGTGAGTGAGAGAGAGAGAGAGAGAGAGAGAGAGACAGACAGAGAATTCCACTAAAAGAAAAATGATGCTTCAGACAGAGGATGTGGTCCTAAAGTCCTCTGTCACATTATAAATGATGTGGCTTTTAAATTATCATGATTTTGCATTTCTGGTATATGTAAGGTTTAATAAATAAGGATTTAATGGCCCTTGCAAAATAAACACAAAAGCACATTGTACACCTATTGAACCCTGAAGTTATTTTTACTGACATCCCTGGAATTCTGTAAATTTCCCAATGGAATGCAATCAAATGTCATCCCAGGGCCTGTAAGAAAGGGTCAGCTGTTTGTTAAGGCCATATTCAGTTTAAAAAAGAAAAAAAACAGGAGGCTAGAAGTTTTTAAACACATGATAATATTGAATGTCATTGGTTTCTACTTCATCATGCAACAGCTGTTATGCTCATTAGGATTTCCACCCCCAGACAGTAGTGAGATTTAATACTTTTCTCCCTTGTTTGATACATAAATCATATGTCTCATAGTAGAAATAGTCTGTAGCACTAGATAGGTAGGTAGATAGATAGATAGATAGACAGACAGACAGACAGAAAGACAGATAGATAGATAGATAGATAGATAGATAGATAGATAGATAGACAATCCTATATATTTATCTATCTGTGTGTATATGTATATACAGTATATATATACACATATATATGTGCAGTATATATATATATATATATATATATATGTGCATATATATAAATATATCCACACACATATGCATACACACACACACACACATATATATATATATATATATATATATATATATATATATACACAATGTGCTTTTGTGTTTATTTTGCAAGGGTCATTAAACCCTTATTTATTAAACTTACATATACCAGAAAAGCAAAGTCATGATCATTTAAAAGCCACATCATTTATAATGTGACAGAGGACTTTATATATAAATTCTATAGAAAGGCAGATTCCAACGGGGCACATATCAAGAACTGTGGCTGGAAGGGAGTATTATTAAATGCCCGTAGTCTGACCAGCAAATTTGACTAATTCAAAAACTTGCTAGCTTCAAATGATATCCAGATAGCATTAATTACTGAAACTTGGTGGGATGAAGCCGATACCTGGGAAAAAACAATCCAAGGTTATAATGTCTTCTCCAAAAGTAGGAAATATCGAAAAGGTGGAGGGGTTGCCATCTACCTCCATGAAACAACAATATGCAAGCAGATTACAACTGACACAAGTGATACTGAATCAGTCTGGGTTAAATGATCTCTTATAGGAGACTCCCCACTTATAATTGGCCTAGTCTGCAGACCCCCAGCAACAACACCTAGTATTGATGAGCAACTATTAAATTATATTGCAAATCTTGAACCATCCAACAATATAATGATTTTTGGAGATTTTAATCTACCCAATATTAATTGGGCACTAGCAGCAACAACCACAAAAAGTGAAAGATCATATATGGAAATATTTGATCAACTTGGGTTAGAACAATTGATCTCACAACCTACCAGAAATGATAAGATTTTGGACTTGATACTAACTAAAACAGTGAATTATATATCTAATATATCCATTAGCGAACCCTTGGGAAATAGTGACCACAACATAGTCAATTTTCAAATCATAGGTAATCAACAAAAAAGAGCCACAGGCGCAACTGAAATATTAGATTTCAGAAAAGCAAAGTTCATAGAAACATAGAAACATAGACTTTGACAGCAGATAAGGACCACTTGGCTCACCTAGTCTGCCCATTTCCCTACCTACAGGATAAGCCGCAGATCCTAGTTAACCAACAGCCTACTTCTTCCTACCCCCCACAAGAATTGCCTTATGTCTGTCCCATGCATTCTTGAATTCCCCCACTGTTTTAGACCCCACAACCTCCTCAGGAAGGCTGTTCCATGCATCCACTACCCTCTCTGTGAAAAAATACTTCCTCACATTGCCCCTGAACCGCCCCCCCCATCTAAGAAGAAACCAGAAGGGGAAGGAAGGAAACATATTCAATTCAGTGATTTAGAGTAACTGGTAATTGCTATTTTTATTTTAAACTTTGATTGTGGGCTTTTAGTGACACTATACTTTCTTTGTTGTCTTTACTTATAATTGTTTTGGGCTGTTGAAAATTTAAAACATAGTGGTGGTGTAATTCTGTGCTGTCTTTAATTGTTGCAAATTTTATCTTGGCTTGTCTGACTGCCCTGTAGTTGGGTGAAGGGTGTTAATTGTCTGGCCTCTGACCTCAGTTACGTGATAACTGGAGGTGGGGCTTAGTCAGAGTTAAAGTAGCAAGCAGAGTTTTATTTTCTCAGAAGAAGCCAGAAGGGGAAGGAAGGAAACATATTCAATTCAGTGCTTTAGAGTAACTGGTAATTGCTATTTTTCTTTTAAACTTAGATTGTGGGCTTTTAGTGACACTATACTTTCTTTGTTGTCTTTACTTATAATTGTTTTTGGTCTGTTGAAAATTTAAAACATAGTGGTGGTGTAATGCTGTGCTGCCTTTAATTGCTGCAAATTTTCGCCCCCCTTCCCTCCCCTTCCCCCAACTCTTAATTATATGCCCTGTTAAATCTGATTGACAGGAGCTAAACACAGGGTATAGTAAGGGGTGTGAAGTAGGAGGAACATAAGGGGGAAGAAGCCCACCCTCAGCACAAGTGTTTTGACTCATTTATTTATTTATTGGTTTCTTTTTCTTTAAAAAAAAAATTATCTGAGGATCAGTGGCAGGATTTTTAGTAGAGTAAATTAATAAAAAGGAATTGCAGTATAATGTGGGGAGTGGTGCAATGCAGTGGCTGTGGGGCAGCCATATTCAGGCAGACCTTCTGGACACTGACGTGTTGCCCCATCTGCATGCATCTCTCTGGACTGTGGGATGAGGTAGCCAGACTCAGAGCGGAAGTAAACTGGGTCAGGAGTACCATCACCCCTATCCAGGACCACCCAGTCCAATGCAACTGCCTCAAAGGATGCCAAGAATGAGGAGCACTTGGATGACAGTGGCTCAGGGAGGTTAGAGCAGTCAGGCAGAGGCACATCCCAGATCCTATTCCATCAAAGAACTCATATGCCACACTGGCAAATGAGGACAACCAAATAGTGGTACCCAGAGAAGTGGAAGGAAAGGATGTGGAGGTTAGCCAAGGAGGTTACCTCAGCGGAAAGTAGTGGACCCCAGAGGAGGAGGAAGAGAATCCTGGTGGGGACTCCATCATAAGAGGATCCAGCTAGGAACACAGGAGGGGGAGGGCAGGGAGGTGAGGTGCCTACCAGGTGCCACGGCATGGAGGGATGGAAGGAAGATCCTGGGGATCACTGGGAAGACAAGACGGGAGGGTGAGCTGGATGTCATTATCCACCTAGGTACTAATGACCTGGCAAATGGGGAGCAAAGGAAGTTCAGGAAGAGTTTAGGAAACTGGAGAGGGTCTCAAGCAAGTAGCTACTGTCACTTTCTCCAAGTACTACCTGTGAGAAGCAAGGGAGAGCATAGGAGCGCATGCACCAGGAACTTTAACTCATGGTTGAAGAACTGGTGCTGTGAGGAAGGGTTGGATTCATTGGTGACTGGGGACCCACCTGGAGGGATGGAGGTTTGTTCAAGCCTGATGGCCTGCATCCATCCATCCTGGAGGGAATCAAGCACTCAATGATAAGTTTAAATGCTACATTGACAAGCATTTAAACTAGCAAAGGGGGGTGGCAGGCCAGCTAGGAGGGTACCTACTTGCTCACCCCCCACAGCTAACAGTGGAACCAGTGAACCAGAGGAGTGGCTATCTCTGCAAAGCAGTGTGCAAAAGATGGAGATTAGTGCCCAAGAGGTGGATAAGCATAAAAGGGGCAAAATTTAGCAGAAGGGCAGACAGCAAGGAGAACCAGGGATAAATGACAACCAAGGAAGGGGCTGGAGTAGAACAGTGAAACAGTCTAGGGAGGTCAAATCATGGAAAGCCATGTGTGCAAATGCCAGGAGCCTTAGCAACAAGATGGAAGATCTGGAGGCTGTCATGGTACAGTCAGACCTGGACATTGTGGCCATCACTGAAACCTGGTGTAATGATAACCATGACTGGGAGATGGCCATACCTGGCTACAACATATTCAGAAGAGACAGAGCAGGCAGGAAGGGAGGAGGAGTGGCACTGTATATGAAAAATGACATAAGGGCCACAGAGATCCAGGAGGAAAAAAATGGGGGAGAGATACTGTGGGTTAAGCTGGAAAGGAAAATGGGGACAGCCATCCGCACAGGTGTGGTCTATAGACCACCAGCCCAGGAGGAAGAAACAGATAGGAGCTGATGCTAGCCATCCAAAGGATGGCAGACAAGGGTGAGGTAGTACTGGTTGGAGACTTCAATATTCCAGACGTGGACTGGAGCATCCCAACAGCAGCATCAACTAGGAGCAGATTTATCCTGGACTCCCTTCAGGGTGCCTTCCTCAAGCAACTGGTCATGGAACCAACTCGGCAGAAGGCAATACTGGACCTTGTGCTCACAAACAGGGACAGTGTGATGGGGGTAACAGGTGGGGGAGCATCTGGGAAACAGTGACCGCCAGTCATTGTGGTTTGAAATCACAGAAAGCAGAACCAAACCACACAAAACACATATCCTGGATTTAGGGGGCAGACTTTGAGAAAATGGGGAGATACTTGAAAGAGGCATTAAGGGGAATGGGACAGGAATCGGGGTTGAGAACAGTGGCAGTATTTAAAATGGGGATTACAAGAACAACAGAATTATGCATTAAGCAGGTTAGCAAGAGGAAAAGGAAGAGGAGACCATTATGGTTTTCCAAAGAGGTAGTAAAGAAAGTGAAAGCCAAAAGATTGCATTCAGGCAATACAAAAGACACAGGCAGAAGGGGATAGGGAGAAGTACCAGGAGAAGCAAAGGAGGCAGGAGGTCAGTAAGGGAAGCCAAAGCTCAGACAGAAGAACACATTGCAAAATCAGTGGGTAGAGGGGACAAAACCTTTTACAGGTACATAAGTGAAAAAAGAAAGACAAAGGGAGGGATAGTGAGACTGAAGGGGGAGGATGGGGGCCGAGTGGAGGATGACAACAGTAAAGCTGACATATTGAATAGGTATTTCTGCTCAGTCTTTACTGAGGAAGAGGAGGGTAATGGGTCTGAAGGAAGTACAAGGGGTGAGAATGGTGCAGAAATGGACACAAGTCCCTTTACGAGAAAGGGTCCTGAAGGAACTGAAAGTAATAAGAGTTGATAAGCAATGGGGCCAGATGGGTGCACCCAGGTCATAAAGAACTAAGAGAGGTGGTGGCTGAACCTCTGGCTATCCTGTTTAGCCGATCACTGGAAACAGGGAGGTACCCAAAGACTGGAGGACAGCAGATGTAGTCCCCTTATACAAAAGTGGGAACAAAGAGGAAGCAGGAACTACAGACCAGTCAGCCTCACCTCGGTAGTGGGGAAGATCATGGAAGCACTACTGAAGGAGAGATTGGTGGAACATCTGGTTGTCAATGGACTACAGGACCCAAGGCAGCATGGTTTCACCAGGGGAGGTCATGTCAGACCAACCTCATTGAATTTTGACTGGGTGACTAGGGAGGTGGATCAGGGGAGGCAGTGGACATGGCCTATCTGGACTTCAGCAAGGCCTTTGACACTCGCGCCACATAGAACATATTACACAAACTGTGGAATATGGGTGTGGGCAGGACAGTAGTGTGGTGGGTAGGTAACTGGCTGGGTGGCAGGACACAGAGGGTGGTGGTAAATGGCTGTCACTCCACAGAGGAAGAGTGACCAGTGGGATACCACAGGGATCAGTGCTGGGACCGGTCCTATTCAACATCTTCATCAGTGAAATTGCGCAGACCTAGAAGGCAGAATTTCACTGTTCGCTGATGCCACAAAGCTCTGTAACAGAGTAGACACACCAGAGGTGTAGACAGAATGAGAAGCGACCTGCAGAAACTTGAAGAATGGTCAGGGTTTGGCAGTTGAAATTCAATGCAAGAAGTGCAAGATAATGCATATGGGGCACAAAACCCTGGCACAATATATCAATTTGGGGTGAGGATATAGCATGCACCAAGCAGGAAAGGGATCTTGGGGTTGTCATCTCTGATGACCTCAAGGTAGGAAAACAGTGTGACAAGGCAGCAGGTAAAGCAAATAGGATGCTGGGATGTATAGGCAGGGGCATCACCAGCAGGAAAAGGAGGTCATAATTCCGCTATACAAGACACTAGTGAGGCCCCACCTGGAGTACAGTGTACAGTTCTGGAGACCATACCTCGTAAGGACATAGACAGGGTAGAGAAGGTTCTGAGGAGGGCAACAAAGATGGTGCATGGATTGCATCACAAGTCCTATGAAGACAGGTTGAAGGAACTGAACATGTACTCCCTGGAGGAGAGGAGAGAGAGAGGGGATATGATAGAGACATACAAGTATCTTACAGGGAGGAACAGGGTGCAGGAAAACACTATTTTTAAGCGAAAAAGATGTTCCAGGACTAGAGGGCATGGGATGAAGTTGGAGGTAGGACGATTCAGAGGAAACATGAGAAAGAATTTCTTCACAGAACGGGTGGTGGACAAGTGGAACACCCTGCCAGAGGAAGTGGTGGGGGCTGAAACAATCATGGGATTTAAGAATGCATGGGATAGACATAAAGGAATTCTGGAGGTCAGGGGTAAGGGGCAACAGACTTCTAGGAAAACAAACTGAACTTACAAGCTCAAATGGGCAGACTGGGTGGGCCATAGGTCCTTATCTGCCGACACTGTCTATCTATCTAAGTATCTATGTATCATTAAATTGTGTCCCCTTGTTCTTGCATGTCTCTTTTTCTGAAAGATGCTACCCTCTTGAACTTTGTTGATTCCACTGAGGTACTTAAATGTTTCTATCATGTCCCCCCTCTCCCTCCTTTCCTCAAGGGTATATATATTAAGCTCTTTTAGTCTCTCCTCGTATGGCTTCACTTGCAGACCCTGCACCATTTTAGTTGCCCTCCTCTGGACTGCTTCTATCCTGTCTATGTCCTTGCGGAGATGGGGTCTTCAGAACTGGACACAGTACTCCAGATGGGGTCTCACCACCTGTCTGTACAGAGAGATAACTTCCTGTGCTTTGCTGGTGATGCCTCTCCCTTGCATCCTAGTATACCCCCAGCTCTCCTTACTGCCTTCTCACATTGCTTGCTAACCTTAAGGTCATCTGATATGATTACCCCCAGGTCCCTTTCCTTTTTGGTTTTTGTTACTACCTCCCCTTCATTGTGTAATCTTCCCCTGGGTTTTTGTTTCCCATGTGCATTATTTTGCACTTCTTTGCATTGAATCCAAGCTGCCATACTTCCGACCATTCCTCCAACCTTGCCAAGTCCCTTCTCATCCTTTCCACACCTCCTTGTGTATCAACCCTATTGCAGATCTTTGAGTCATCTGCAAAGAGGCATACTTTTCCTTCCAGTCCCTCTGCAATGTCACTTATAAAGACATTAAAAAGGACTGGACCCAGTACTGAACCCTGCGGTACCCCACTAGTAACCCCTCTTTCTTCAGAGTGGACTCCATTTACAATTACCTTCTGTGTCCTGTTGTCCAGCCAATGTTTTACCCAGGCTACCGCCCTGGGACCCAATACCAGGCTGGTTAATTTGAATATTAATCTTTTGTGTGGGACTGTGTCAAATGCCTTACTAAAGTCTAGGTAGGCCATGTCTACAGCCCCTCCCTGGTCTACTACTTTGGTCACCCAGTCAAAGAAATCAATTAGATTCATCTGACATGACCTTTCCACTGTGAATCCATGCTGCCTTGGGTCCGGTGCCCCACTGGCCTCTAGGTATGCAATAATCCTTTCCTTCAGAAATAATTCCATCGCTTTCCCTACCACAGAGGTCAAACTGACAGGTCTGTAGTTTCCTGCCTCTGTCTTGGTACCACTTTTGTGAAGGGGAATCACATCCGCCTTCCTCCAGTCCTCGGGTACCACACATCCTCCATGACTTGTTAAAAGGGTAGTCAGTGGTTTCACTAGTTCTCCCTTAATTCTTTAGAATTCTGGGTGAATTCCATCAGGCCCCATTGCTTTGTCCACTTTCAGTTTTAGGAGTTCTTTCAGAACCCTTTCTTCTGTGAAAGGACTGGGATTGACCCCCTATCCAGAGTGCTTCTGTTAATTGGATTAGGCACCTCCCCTCCTGTTTTGTGAATACTGAGCAGAACTATTCATTCAGTATCCTGCTTTCCTATCCCCTCTGCCCACCATAGTTCATTCTATTCAGCCTCACTATCCCTCCCTTTGTCTTTCTCGCTCCTGATGTACCTGTAAAGGTTGTATCCCCCTTCTTAACTGAGTTGGCTATCCTTTCCTCAGTTTGGGCCTTTGCTATTCTGACTTCCCTCCCTGCTTCCTTCTGCCTTAACTGGCACAGCTCTCTGTCCTGCTCCTTCTGTGTTTCCTTATACTTCCTGAATGCTATCTTTTTCTCCCTGACTTTTCCCGCCATGTCTTTTGAGAACCATAGTGGCTTTTTCTTTCATTTTGATTTGTTTATTTGCTTTACACAAAGGCTTGTTGCCTCTGTGATGGCAGTTTTGATGATTCCCCATTGTTGCTCCACCCCTCCTTCTAGCCTGTTTGCGAGTGCTTTTCTGAGGCACTCTCCCATCTTGCCAAAGTCAGCCCTCCTGAAGTACAGTACCCTCACTATTGTATGGCTTGACTCTGTAGCTGAGCTTAATGTGAACCACACTGTTTGATGGTCACGTGTTCCCAGATGGCAACCCACTTCTAGATCTGAGATCCTCTCACTGTCCCCATTTGAGAGCATGAGGTCTAAGATTATTCCCTCATGAGTGGGTTCTGAAACTAGCTGTCTGAGGCCTGCCACCTGTACGGCATCGAGAATGGCCCTGCTCTTGGATGTGGCTACAGCAAGTGTGCTCCAGTTAACATCTGGCATATTCAGGTCTCCCATCAACAGTATCTCCCCTTTCTCTGCCATCCTAAAAATGCCTTCTGTCATATCCTTGTCCATGCCCTCCCCCTGACATGGGGGTCTGTATACAACCCCTGTGCAGATTGTGGCACCACTTCCAGTCTCCAAGGTGACCCACAGTGCCTCCTCTCCTCCCCTCCCTGTTTACTCTTTTGGTCAGTTGCTTTTATCCCTTCCTTTACATAGAGAGCTACTCCTTCCCCTCTTCTCCCCTCCCTGTCTCTCCTGTAGGTTACGTACCCTGGTATGTTAACATCCCAGTCATGGTTCTCTGTGTACCATGTTTCTGTGACTGCTACGATATCCAGGCATCCGTCTTCCATCAAGGCCACCATTTCAGGGAGCTTGTTGCCCAGGCTATGGGCATTGGTACTCATTATCCTCCATTTCCTGATGGTCTTACTCCTTTTTGCTCCATCCCTGTCCTTCTTGCCTTTGTCACTTTCTCCATTTACCCCTGCCTTTCTCCCCATCGACATCTCTATGTTGGTGTTTACTGCACTTACTACCATGACTTTTTGGGGGAGCTAGGATTTCCCCGCTCCTTTCTAGTGCCTCTCCCCTTGGCTAGTTTAAATACTTGCCAATGAAGCATTTAAACCTGTCACCTAGGATCCTGGTTCCCCTCCTGGACAGATGCAGCCCATCATGCCACTATAGGCATACATCACTCCAGGTGGACCCCCAGTCCCCAATGAAGCCAAATCCCTGAGCTCTGCACCAGTTTTTTCAACCACAGATTGAATGCCATGGTGTGGAGCACCCTAGCCTCTCGTACACCATAGACAGGCAGCACCTCCGAGAAGGTTACCATGCATGCTACTTGTCTAAGGCCCCTCCCCAATTCCACAAACTCTTCCTGCACTGCTCTGATCCCTTTCTTAGCCAGGTCATTTGTCCCTAGATGGGCAATGACATCCAGCTCCCTCCCCTCAATAATATTAAATCTGGCATGGCTAGCTGGGATTGAGCTAAGGAATTCACCAACCTCTCGCTTCAATCAAAATGGAACTTATTGCTTAACAGGTTGAAAAATCGTATGATTGCATATATTCCTACCATAAAAAAAAATGATGGTAACAAAAAATTAACACCATGGATGAATCCCACAATAAAAAAACTAATTAACAGAAAAAGTAAAATGTTTAAGGATATAAAGCATGGTAAATCTCAATATCTTGCTAAATATAGGGAATTAGTCAAAAAAGTGAAAATCTCTGTTAAAAAAAGCCAAATCTCAGTATGAGTCCAAACTGGCTTGTAAGCTCAAAAATAACAAAAAAGCCTTTTTCTCCCATATAAATCAATTAAAGGGAAGAACAAATAATATAGGTCCCTTTTTAAATGATTCTGGACAAATGGTTAATAATAAGGAAGCTGCGGACATACAGAACGGATATTTCTGCACTGTATTTAACAAAATCAGTACTGATCCAAAAGTAGTTTTGCCATCATTCCCTGGTCAGGTAATCATTGACCCTAAAGAGGTCCTTGAGAGACTTAAGAAACTTGACATAAATAAATCACCAGAGCCTGATGACATCCATCCTAGGATTCTAAAAGAAGTAGCTGAGTTCATTTTTCTTCCCCTAACTAATATATTCCAACACTCTAGTGATACCGGAGAAACCCCCCCCCCCCATGAGTGGAAAATTTCTGCAGTTGTACCTAAAAGACAAAGAACCTCTGTGCACAAACACCGAGGCAAGGGTTACCCCAAATGGCATTTGGCTGGGAAGCCAAGTTTCAAGAAAATACAAAATCACACATGCCCCCACAATGCAAAGCATCATGGGCTGCATATTCAGATCACCACAGAATGTTATGCTGGTCCAACTTTAAGCAGAATTGCATGGTGCCAAAAGGCCTCTCACACAGTTTCCAAAGGGTGCTAACAGAAGACAGTTATACCTATACTGAAAAAGGGATCAAAATCGAACCCTGAAAATTTCAGGCCAATAAGTTTAACATTACTTCTATGCCAGATATTAGAAAGTATTATTAAAGATGGCATATTAAAACATATTGAACAATCTGGCTTAACTGATTCCACACAACATGGTTTTACCAAAGCTAGATCCTGTCTAACTAATTTGCTAGCTTTCTATGATAATGTAAGCAGGGAAATTGATCAGGGTAATTCTGTTGATGTAGTGTTCTTGGATTTTGCCAAGGCTTTTGACAGGCTCCCATATACTGAGCTTATTGAAGCTCTTGCATCTTACCAACTAAATAGTAATATTATAAATTGGATATCTGGTTGGCTTAAGGGAAGAAAACAGAGGGTATCCATAAATGGTATTTAACTGATTGGGCCTTGGTCACTAGTGGGGTCCCCCAGGATCCATTTTTGGCCCTTGTCTCTTTAATATTTATATATCTTCAGTTAAAATAGATATACCTAATATATGGATCTTGAAGTTTGCAGATGATTATCGGTTAGATACGGTGGTTAATGGCCCAGAACATTATGTCGTTTTTCAACTAGCCCTTGATAAAATTCTTAATTGGACAGACTGTAGTAAACTATTCTTAAATACTACCAAATGTAAAGTGATGCATTTAGATAAGCATAACAATCATTATCTATATAAGTTAGGAAATAATGATCTTGTGGTAACTGACCAAGAAAAAGACTTAGGAATAATTGTTATACCCGATTTGAAATTCAGATCCCATTGTAGTACCCAAATAAAAAAAGCCAACCAAATGCTAAATTGCTTCTTTAGACACATTTCTACCAGAAATAGGGAGGTGATTTTGCCATTATATACTGCCCTAGTCAGACCCCACCTGGAGTACTGCATCCAGGTCTGGATGCCTTACATAAAAGAAGATATTATACGGATTGAGGGGGTACAACGTAGGGTCAATAAGGCTATAGCTGGGATAAATAATAAGTCCTATAAGGACAGACTATTATCATTAAATATGTACATCCTCCAGTACAGGAGATTTAGAGGGGATATGTGCCTCCTTTTTAAAGTTATGAATGATCCTACCCTCAGGGATGAAATGGGGATTATACCAAGTGAATTCAAAACGGGTACTAGAAAACATAAACAATTACTTTTGACTAAATGGAATACACTACGAAGGAAAAAAATGGTTTAGCAATAGAGTTGTCCAAATGTGGAACAATCTTCCACTTAATGTTATAAACTATCCAGACACTGATTCCTTCAAAATAAGCTTAAACCAAGTAGTTTCTGTTGATGATAAATTTTGTTTTGGGTAAAACACTAGCAAGCACCATGGACTTGTAGTCCATTTTTTCTTGAATCTACCTGTGATAACCTATTATATATATGTATATATATATGTATATATATACACACATATATACATACACACACACAGACACACGCACATATATATATATACACACACACATATATATATATACACACACACACACACATATATATATATATATAAGCACAGTCGTGCCCCTATTGTTAGGGTTGAGTAGTCTGTTTAATGTTAAACCTCAAATTTTGCACTTTAATAACTTTGCAACCGTTCAACAGAGTTGCATAAACTTTTGTATTTGCTGTCCTGTGGGGCAGGTCTCTTGACATGGCAAGTTTCATTCCGGTTGGATGTGCAGAGTCTCAGATAGTGTCAAAAAGTTAAAAATCACCACTTTTTGCAGTTTTTTCCTCATTGCCTTGCACCCAGATGGTGTGGAATTTTGGTGTGATTTTTTTCTTATGGTAGAAAGAACTTGGGTAACAGAACTGCCAGTGTTCATTTGGTGCAAAAATATTAACCTGTTACAAACTTATTCAGTTTATTAGTTCCCATTATTTCTCATGGGAAGTTTATTTTTCAGGATGAAGGTAAAAAGTTCAACAAAGGATTTGATCTTGCGAAAAAGGATTCATTCTTGTGAGATCAGTTCCTCTTTGGCAAGGAAGAAATCCATTTTCTTAAGAAAAAATTCCTTTTTTATGAGCCACCATCTTGTCTTTTTTCCCACCAACTACAAAGTGTGGAAAATACATACAAATGTCATTTTACAAAACAAACATCAAAACCTAGCTAAATGGACCCCGTTTAGCTAGATTCTGGTGTTGGTTTTTCAGAATTAGCCACGGAAATACTTTACTGGGCAGCTGAAATCCGGGGTACCCAGCTTAGCAAAAAGAGCCTTCCACTGCATTCCCTGTATGAGAACAGACAGAATGTATTGACTTCTGAAGCAGCAGCTGAACCCTTGCTGCCGGCTGTAGTGAAAGGAGTGAGCCGCCATTTTCCCTGGTGTCAAGTGGCACCCCCCACCCACTGATCAGTGTCCCATATCCCTGCTTTGTGTGGTGGTACTTCTCCACACTCCCATATTTTTCCCTGATGTCTAGTGGCACCACCCCCTCACCATCCAATCCACATATTTATTTATTTCTTTATTTATTTATTAATTTGTATAATCTGACACTAGGATTCCCACCCCGGGTGTCAGATGCCCTACCATACAGCCTTACTTGCCAGCATCATGGTGCCCAATCCCTGTGTCAGTATTTAGAAGACCCCCCCAGCAATATGGATACTGGGAAGCCCACCCCCAGTGTCCCTATATATTTTAATGTTTATAATGCTTCCCTGAAAAGAAAAAAATCTCCCAGTCTTTTTTTAAACCTGAAAAAAAGAAAACAGTCCCACGTCATCCCCGTCATCCCCACTGTCCCCCTCCTCCATCTTGACCCTCCCACTGAACACCCTCCACCCCACACACCCCTTACCCTATACTTACTATCAGAGGTTGACTGCTGTCATGTTCTGTGGACCAAGACATGTCTGCACTCTTCAAAGTTGAACTGCAAACTGAGGAATCAAGGTAAGTGCTATACAATGTATTTCAGTGGTGTTTTGAACTTATGTTCATAACTTTGCCATTTTCTGGAATTTTTTCACCAAATTTTCAACATGGCCATTTTGGGACCCCACCTCATGAGCACTGTAACTGTCATTTTGTTAATCAGGCCCAGAAAGTGTGCAAAATCATCTTTCAGGACTGAATAACAAAATTTCACTGCGATGTTCATGAAGCGGGGTCTAAAAGCTCATGTTGAAAAATCTAATCAGCTTTCAAAATGGCCGAGTTACACATGTTCATTGAAATTTTTCTACTTATGCACATAACTTTGGTAATTTTCAATAGTTCTCACTCTAAATTTTCAATAGTTTTGACTCTAAATTTTTTCACACCACCTCATGAACAGTACAGCTATCATTTTCATATCCTGTCCAAAAGTGTTTTCACACCTGTGGCACAGATTTGCATTTTGGCATAGATTTGAACATTTTTACCTATGTGGTTTATGAGGTAGGGTCATAAGAAGACTATGTTGAAAATATGGGGTCAAAATATGAAACAATACCAAAGTTATGACCATTCATTGCAATTTCGCTACGCCTTTTCTTAACTTTTGAAATTTTAAATATTTTGACCCCAGATTTTCAATATAGCCTTCTTATTACCCCACCTCATGTATGTCACAGCTGTCATTTTTCAAATCCTGCCTAAAATGAGTTTTCACACCTGTGGCACGGGATGGCATTATCAGATCGACAACACCTGTGATTTTTTTTAGACATTCCTGCCACCCACACCCCTTTTTCCTTACCCCAACAAAGGATCTCCTCCTGCTTCTCCCCCCCCCCTCCGCTACCACCATTGCTGGCTCTATGCCCAAGCCCTATCTCTCCCTACTGCTTTGCTTTTTTACTGCTGTATTTTACCCGTAACTGCTTATTTTTACCTGGATACCTGACTGTATGCCTATTGTTATTCAATGTGTGTAATCTACTGCTTTTTTACTGCTGTATTTTACCTGGTAACTGCTTTTATTGTACCTGGATACCCTACTGTATGCCTACTGTTTCAATTGTGTGATTGTTGTTATAACCTATGTTTTGTCACTTGTCCTCTGACGTGGAGCCTTTGTAAATAAGTCTCTGACTCTAAGGTTGTAATTTCACAATGTTCAGTAAATAAATGGCATTGCAGTTGTGCAGAATTGCATTTTGACAGGATTCAAAACTTTTCTGTAATGGGTACATGAGGTAGGGTACTAGGAAGGCTATGCTGACAAATGGTCACTGTTGCCATAAAGTGGAATTGCAGGGCTCAGGGCACCCTGTGCATCCACAGCTACATATATATATATATATATATATATATATATATATATATATATATATATATATATATATAGTATATGACAGTGCTACCATAGTTAGGGTTGAGAAGCCATTTCTATGTTAAACCTCAAAATTTTGCACCTTAATAACTTTGCAACCGTTAGATGGATTTACCTGACATTTGGAATACGTAATCAAGAACCATAGGCCTTGGCATCTGCCAAGTTTTGTACCAGTTGGATACACAGCTGTTGCGTTATTAAGCGTGATTTGCGCACATGTTTACGCATTTTCTGGAATTTTACGGTTGTGTGTAGCACAGAATTACACGGTTGCGTATTGTTAAAATCTTCAGGAACATGTGGCCAGGGGTCCCTGATGTGCCTTCAAAGATTTGGTGAAAAAATATTAAACGGTTCAAAAGTTATTCAAAAAACAATTTCCCATTATAAGTCAATGGGAAAAGTTAACAAAAAGTTCAACACTTTCGCAAATGCATTTTTACTTTCGCAAATGGGCCTGTTACTTTCGCAAATCAGCCATTTTGTTTTCAGTTGGTGATCAGAAAAATGCTTGGCATTTAAATTTGGGACCCTCTAGCAACCTAATTCTTTTTGTATTCACCTAGTCGGACCCTGAGGATGCTAGCCATGTCTTTATTTTGGGGTAAAACACCCCAGAAATATGTTTTTCAAATTTCTGGAAAAAGTACTTTCGCAAAGTACTTTCATGCTCATGAAAGTGTCACAAATTTTTGTGAAAGCTTTCGCAAATTGCGACAGTAGTTTTCTAGTCTGTGGGAAAATGACAGCAATTCTTTGGCACTGCACTGCAAAAGAACGGTTGGGAGTTTGGGGCTGAAATTTGGAGGGAACGCAGCCGACATCTCACAGATGTGCCTTTCAGTGTTGTAGTGAAAAAATATTACATGGCAGCAAAGTTACGGCACTCCAAACTTGACATTTTTCCCATAGGATAACATTATGGCGCCCGACGCATTACAGGAATCCTTTGGCACCCTGCTGCAAAATAACGGTTTGGTCTTTTTTCCTGAAATTTGGAGGGAAGACAGCCAACAGCCCACAGATGTGCCTTTCAGTGGTTTGGTGAAAAAATATTACAGGGAGGCAAAGTTATGGTGCTCTGAACTTCTCTTTCCCATTAGGATAACATTACGGTGTTCACCAGGCTTTTAGGGCCTATATCTCGAAACTAAAAGTAGATATGGACTTTCATCAGAAAAACACTTAGCCCCCTAACAGGGGCTAAGCACAAAACTAGCCAGGACAGTCATAAATCATATGACTTTTAAATTTTTTTTCTACGTCATACGGTTCCTGAGATATAACCTATTTAGTATTCCAAGTCCTCATTTTCTGCTCCGTTACCCATTATTATGCATACATTCTTTGTACTCACTGTCTTTCTCTATTCAGCTTTTGGGGAAAACCAGCCTGTGCGCTTACATTACTGTTACCGTTGCCCTTTCCGCTTCCGGTTCCGTGCCCTTTCACTTACCGTTGACATCTATGCCACCATGTGCGTTATCCTTTGCGTTTTCATTTGCACTTGCGTTTCTGTTATTTTTTGCCATTTGTGTCTACAGTACTGTTTCTCTTTCTGTTTCACTTTGCGTCACCATGCCCATTGACATTTCTGTTTGCAGGCACCATGTTACTATGTGACAACACATCACGTGGCAGACTGTTCCTGTCTACGCCACCGCGTGCGTTACCCTTTCTGTTCTCATTTGCGCTTGCATTACCATGTGCACCACTGTTAGTGCTTCTGTTTGCATTGCTGTTCCTGTTACTATGCCACAAGACATCATTTGGTGGGAGTGCAGGGCCCAAGGGGCTGCTGCATTACATTCACTATTTCTCATTATCATTCTCAAAAAGAAGGGAAATTAGAGGCAAAAAACTCTGTTTAATGCATTAGTTTGGGTTGTTCCACAGTGACAAAAGTGAGGAAATTCGCTGTTAGGGTTGAAAACCCTAACTCCGAATTCACCCCCCCCAGCACCACACACACACACACACACACATATGCAAGTATGGGGGAGGACCAAGTCAATACAACCAATGACAGACATCCAGCAGCAGGTGACAGAAATAACAAACAATTGTCTAAATGTACTACGAGACATCCCACTCACCTGACCAGGTACTGCATGCTCAATGGAGATCAACAGCAAAACTGAGGCCATGTACACCAAATGTACACATCCCTGATTGCAGCTACTACAGCGTCACCACTTAGTAGCTGCATGGCCTTACCTACTGATGCCCACACCAGACCCACCACATGTGGTGGGCCACCTGAGCAATAGAGTTGAGCAAAACCAAGGAGTTGTACAGGTATAATATCTCTGATTATAACAAGGGTTTGAGAAATGCAGCTTTCTAATTGACTGTAAACATTGTAACAGCCTTATGTTTAGTTTTTATTAAGATATATGTAGAGCCTAACCATATGATGAACATGGTTTAATGTTGTTTAAAAAACAGTTTTATTATGATAGCAATAAGCCACTCCCAGGTATTATGTTAATGGTCAGTTTATCACTGTCTAGCAACATGCACTCGGCTACGCCTCATTCAACATTAAACCCTACAGGGTGATTAACAGACCATTTAACATAACTGTTGATCATGCCTTATTGCTAATTGTCTTTTTGGTAGATACTCTCCCTCTGCTAGGCACTGCAGCAGCTTTGCAACACTGATGTCCCACCAGTTACACCATACACTGTCTAGTTACTGGAGAATGGCTGTGAATATGAACTCATGAAGATGAACAGTGTAACTTGATCATTACAGTCATCGAAACCTGTGTGATTATATCTGATAGAGTCAGTGATAGAGAATAACCCCTGCTGTCCTAGTACACTTACCCCATTGTGAGTTAAATCAATACTAAAGACATTCTGTTTATATCTACACTATACCTACTTGATTCCTGTTGTACCACAATTAACATAGTTATTACTTTGATAGCATCAGTGACAGAAGTGTTGCAAACCCAAACACTAGGCGTACAGCCTGAGTATGAAACAACTGTTAACAAAATTACACTGTGTCCATAAGTGGCATAGATTACTCATTGCAACAATAGTAAGTGTATCACTACTTGAATAAGTTAGTCATCACAGATGCAATGAGATTGTCTTTCTCAGGTACAACATACTCAGTAAGTGCCTACAGGAAAATCTGTCCTATAGACATCTCCGAAACAGGTACGTCATTGTTGGCTCAGTAGTGCTATGATATTTAGAAGTTGCTTGGCCTGATCCATGCAATTACACTGTTTCTTACAAAAGAATACTTACTGCATCTTTAGTATTGAAACACACTGAAGGTCTATGTATGTACATCAGCAGTACACCTTCATCAGTAAGAATGCATCTGATACTGGCAGTGCAATTTCACAGCGTTGAACAGGCAATGCTTTTCCATACGTTTACATCAGCCTCTCTATCTTGAGTAAACAGTTGCAGTAAATGTACTACTACGTAAATCACATACTAAATGTAACACTACTTTTATCTTGAGCATGCTAGTGTCTTGTAGTTAATTCATGTACGTCTCTTAATTAATGTATACTCATTAGTGTTAAAACCTTTCTACATCTGTCATCATGCACCTTCAGCACTTATATTGACTAATGGCACAGTACCAGTTGTGGTGTGGTGTGGGGCATCGGTAGGTAAGGCCATGCAACTACTAAGTGTGGTACATTGTGTGCAGCTGCAATCAGGGATGTGTACGTTTGGTGTACATGGCCTCAGTTTTGCTGTTGATCTCCATTGAGCATGCAGTACCTGGTCAGGTGGGTGGGGATGTCTCGTAGTACATTTAGACAATTGTTTGTTATTTCTGTCACCTGCTGCTGGATATCTGTAATTGGTTGTGTTGACTTGGTCCTCCCCCACACTTGCATGTGTGTGTGTGTGTCTGTGTGTGTGTGGTGCTGGGGGGGGTGAATCCGGAGTTAGGGTTTTCAACCCTAACAGCGAATTTCCTCACTTTTGTCGCTGTGGAACAACCCTAACTAATGCATTAAACAGTTTTTTGCCTCTAATATATATATATATATATATATATATATATATATATATATATATATGTCACCCCTCTTTCCTCATTCTTGTCTAGGGGTTCTGATGTTATGGGGGGGGCACAGACCTGAAACCTTCCTGGCTTTTTTGACATATTGGAGATAAAAAAAGGCCTTACCTGGCAGATGTCGTCACACACAAAGCCCTTCCCTTACCCTTAGGGCAGATCTCAGAGCTGACAAGATCCCACTGATCCTGAAAACTGGGAGGAGACTGGTTGTTTACTCAAAAACAAGAATACAAAATTGTGCAAATGGGTTAGTTCATTGACCACACAGCACAGGCAGAATCACTGAAACTTAAAATCCTTCATTTTGGATGTGAAATGGTTGCGTCCAAAAAGAATAACGTAAATTGGAGCAGCTCCATGGAGCTGAGAGATTGGGCACTAAGCACAAACGGCATTCAGAGAGCATGAGAAATGACCACAGCTGCTAAGAGTTCTTACTTTAAAGCCAAAAGCATAGATCACTCTGGCTCCACACTGTAACTTCCCTTAGGCAGAGGATTTTATCTACTCTCCAGACTCGCTTTTCCTTCCCATGTACCTTTGATCCTCCTAATGGGGGAGTGCATTTCTTCTCCCTGCCAGCTGAGCCATAAATGGAACCTGGGGTGAATGCAGCCTAAAGCCTCCGTGGCTGCTCCCAAATCAGTTACTCACTCATCCACTAAGCCAAACGGTGCCAAAATTCTTCTTATCCTCTGAGCCCACTCAGAACTGAACCAGAGCCTGTAGCGACAGCTTCCTCCTTACCCAACTTCAGGTTCCTGAAGCCACGTCCCTTAACTGGTCTGATGGGCCCACCCCAGACACAGGCAGGGCAGGCCCCAAGATGAATCCCAGGATGTGGCTCCCCCTCCTATTCTTACCTCCCTGGCAGTGTGCCACCTGGGAAAAACCCACCAAAGCTGCCACCTCCAGTCGACTCTGCTGCAGTCCTGCCATCACCACAACAGCCCCACTGCCAAGATACCTCATACATGATTTGGTTACTGGGACTACTGCACCTTGGAGGGATTCCAACCTTTGTCCTCCTACTTCCAGCCTTCCTCTCCTTCCAGCATCTGATGAAAATTACCAACCTTGGCCCACGGCTGCCAAGCTCCTATCAGCCCTCCTTCAGAGACCTCCCCATGCATTACACCGACACTGTCAGTCAACTTCTATGGGCCGGAGGGGGTTACAACCCCTGGCAACTTTGCCCTCCTCAATACTGCCATCTCCCCATCTTTCCTCCCACCCTGAGGGGATTCCCAGGGCTTAAATAGTTATGAAACACTGCCCTCTGGTGACAGTAAGCTGGACTCGCTGCCTAGCTAACTAAGAAAAGGGGCCCCTACCAGAAAGAGAGGACCCAACCTAAGTCAGGATAGTAAGCCCACACTGCAAGGGGAGGCTTACATATATGCATCTATGGAGGGATGGGAGCACAAGGTCCAAAGGACCCTGTGCTTGCACAGTAAAATAGGAATACTATTATACTATCTCAAAAAGTAAGGAAATAAATTGCAAAAAATGTTGTTGATGCTCCAGTTAGGGTCAAAGTGACAAAAGTTTTGAAATGAGGTGTTAGGGTTTCCCTAACACCCAACCCTTCCAAACCAGGCAGGAGAGCAGGTGTGGGGTGTGCCTTGGGCTTATCAAGCCTTAGGCTCACCCCATTCCATCTGTAAATAAGGTCAGACATGTAGCTTGTATGAGAATGGGGTGAGGCGTTGAAGCAGGGGGTCCAAGGCACACCACACCTGGTCTCCTGCCTGGTTTGGGTTGGTGGTGTTAGAAGCTACATTATTTCAAAACTTTTGCTGCTTCAACCCTAATTGAAGCATTAACAAAGTTTTTGTAACATAATATATATATATATATATATATATATATATATATATATATACTAATATAATATATATATATGTGTGTATATATTGTATATATATATATATATATATATTCATAAAAAAACTCTGTTTAATGCATCAGTTAGGGGTTGTTCCACAGTGACAAAAGTGATAAAATGTGGTGTTGGTTTGCCACCCTTACCCCAGCCCACCGCCCCATCAACAGGCATCGGTGTGTGCTGGGGTCATTACCCTAACTCTCACCCCATTCCATGTGTAAATAAGCTGAGGTGGTGCAGTATAGGAGAATGGGGTTAGAGTTAGGCCCGATGACCCCAATGGACACCCTGATGTCTGTTGCTGGGGGCGGGGTGACCGTGGGGTGCAAGGGGTGGCAACCCTAACACTGAATTTCCTCACTTTTGTCATTGTGGAACAACCCTAACTGATGCATTAAATGGATTTTTTTGCCATGAATTTCCCTTCTTTTTAAGAATGTGCACTATAAATAGTGAATGAAATGTGGTGGTGGTGGGAGCGTGGGCCCTTCCCATGTGAATTTTTGTCAATTCGCTGCGCAAAAACTGAATGACCGACTGAAATTAAAATTGGTAAATGAAGACATGTACCATCCACAACATGTATAACAACTGTTATCTGAATCTGTTCAACAGCTGCACAGTGTCACACCAGGAAAACTGTGCAGGAGTGCCGAAAATAACATTTTTGCCACTTCGCTACACAAGAACCATATATCCGACGGAACTAAAAATTGTTAAAAGAAGACATGTACCATAGCACACCGTGTGTCCAGAATTGTGTGTACATCTCTTCAAAAGTTGCACAGCACCACGAGCAAACAATGTAACATGCACAATTCAGCAATCATAAGTGCCAGCAAAACAAAAATTGTCACAGCCAAAGATGTATTAGAAATCTTGGTACATTCCAAATTCCTGGCAAATCAGACACATGGTTCAGAAGTTATTGAAGTGTAGTGAACCAATTGTCATTCGTCAGAGTGGTATAATTCCTCACCTGTTAATGTTTTACACCAAACCACTGCAAGGCACCTCCGTACCACTCGGGCTACCTACACTATAAATGTCAAGCCAGTAGCAACATGCAGAATGCTGTGAGCAAAACGTTAACTGTGCCATGCAGTATTTCCACAGCAAATTATTTTTCCAACATGTAAACAGCATAATTCACATCCCCAGGATATCCACTCAACACCCTCCAAATTTCATGTGACAGGACAAAACCATTCCAGAGATATTACATTTTTATGTTTCTGCACCTTTAAGATGTCTTCCACCACAAAATGGTGGAAATCGCTGCCGAAAATGCGCTAAAATGGCTGACCTGGTGGCAAACAAATCTGTAATGGTGAGGGCGGACAACTTCAAATGGCAATAACTTTGGAACGGAACAACATATTTTCACCCGAAAAAACTGACATTTTATAGAAACATAGAAACATAGAATTTGACGGCAGATAAGGACCGCTTGGCCCACCTAGTCTGCCCATTTTCCTACCTAACAGATAAGCTGCAGATCCTAGTTAACCAACAGCTTACTTCCTCTTACCCGCCCCTAGGACTGCCTTATGCCTGTCCCATGCATTCTTGAAGTCCACCACTGTTCTTGACTCCACGACCTCCTCAGGAGGCTGTTCCATGCATCCACAACCCTCTCAGTGAAAAAATGCTTCCTCACATTACCCCTGAGCCGTCTCCCTCTATCTTCAAATTGTGCCCCCTTGTTCTTGCACATCTCTTTTTCTGGAAGATGCTACCCTCTTGGACTTTGTTAATTCCCTTGAGGTACTTGAAAGTTTCTATCATGTCCCCTCTCTCCCTTCTTTCCTCAAGGTATACATATTAAGCTCCTTTAGTCTTTCTTCAGTATGTCTTCTGGTGCAGACCCTGCACCATTTTAGTAGCCCTCCTCTGGACAGCCTCCACTCTGTCTATGTCTTTGCGGAGATGGGGTCTCCAGAACTGTACACAGTACTCCAGATGGGGTCTCACCAACTGTCTGTACAGAGGGATAACAACTTCTTGTTTTCTACTATTGATGCCTCTTCCTATGCATCCCAGTATCCCTCCAGCCTTCCTTACTGCCTTCTCACATTGCTTGCCCACCTTTAGGTCATCTGATATCATTACCCCCAGGTCCCTTTCCATTTTTACTGTTGTCAGTATCTCACCCCCCATTGTGTACGCTTCCCCTGGGTTTTTGTTTCCCAGGTGCATTATCTTGCACTTCTTTGCATTGAATCTGAGCTGCCATACATTTGACCATTCCTCCAACCTTGCCAAGTCCCTTCTCATCCTTTCCACTCCATCCTGTGTATCAACCCTGTTGCAGATCTTTGTGTCATCTGCAAGAGACATACTTTTCCTTCCAGTTCCTCTGCAATGTCACTTATAAAGACATTAAAAGGACTGGTCCGATACCGAACCCTGTGGTACCCCACTAGTAACCCTCCTTTCTTCACTGTGTACTCCATTTACTACTACCCTTTGCGTCCTGTTGTCTAGCTAATTTTTATCCAGGCTACCACCTTGGGACCCATTCCAAGGCTGTCTATCTTGTGTATTAATCTTTTGTGGGGACTGTATCAGATGCCTTGCTAAAATCTAGGTAGGCCATGTCCACAGCCCTCCCTGATCTACTACTTTGGTCACCCAGTCAAAGAAATCTATTAGATTCGTCTGACATGACCTTCCATCGTGAATCCATGCTGCCTTGGGTCCTGTGCCCCACTGGCCTCAAGGTACTCAACAATTCTTTCCTTCAGAAGTGATTCCATCATTTTCCTACCACTGAGGTCAAACTAACTGGTCTGTAGTTTCCTGCCTCTGTCCTGCTCCTACTTTTGTGAAGAGGAATTACATCTGCCCTCCTCCAGTCCTTGGGTACCACCCCATCCTCCCATGATTTGTTAAAGAGAGTAGTCAGCGATGTCACTAGTTCTACCTTTAGTTCTTTTAGAATTCTTGGGTGAATCCATCAGGCCCCATTGCTTTGTCCACCTTCAATTTTATTAGTTCATTCAGAACCCTTTCTTCTGTAAATGGACTGGTATCGACCCCCGTCTTCAGAGTGTTTCTCTTGTTTGGTTTAGGTAACTCCCCCTCCTCTTCCTTTGTGAATACTGAGAATATTCATTCAGTAACCCTGCTCTTTCACTGTCACCCTCTACCCACATTCCCTCTCCTTTATTAAGCTTCAGTATCCCTCCTTTGGTCTTTCTTCGCTCCCTAATGTACCTATAAAAGGTCTTATCCCCCTTCTTCCTTGAACAAAGGTCTTTCTACGTGGCACGTTTCAGATCAATCAACCACACAGTGGCTGCGCTATGCATCGCAGAAGACAGTGCAGGAAAATATCATAAACATAATGTTTTGCAGTGCGCTGCGCAAACGCAAAAACACAACGGTAACGTTATTGCAAACGGTGATAGCAACAGTGAGGTAAAAGAAAATAGTAAGGCTAATGGTAACGCAAACACAAGCACAAATGGTAACACACACGGTGATGCAAACATAAACAATAACGCAAATGGTAAGAGAAATGCAAGCGCAAATGTAAATGAAAACAGAAATGGTAATGCAAATGGTAATGCAAATGCTAACAGCAACAGAAACGTAAATGGTAATGAAAATGGTAATGAAAAAAAAACAGAAACGCAAATGGTAATGGAAGCAGCAATGCAGAAGGAAACAGTAACACACTCAACAACAGAAATGCTACCGTAAACGCAAATGCTAAGGCCAATGTAAATGCAAATGCAAATGGTAATGAACATGCAAACGGTAATGGTAATGCATTTGAAAATTCAAACGGTTACGGTAATACCAACGATGATGCCAAAGGAAACAATAACGCAAACGGAAACACAAATGGAAGTGCGGATGCAAACGCAAATGGTAACGCACATGGTGACGCAAAAGTAAACACAAACAAAAATGGTAATGAAAATGCAAACAGTAACACAAGCGCAAATGCAAACGCAAAGGGTAACGCACACAGTGACGTAAACGGAAATGCTAACGCAAACGGTAATGGAAATGCAAGCAGAAACACTAACAGTAACAGTAACACAAACGCACGCCCTTTTTTCCCTAAAGGTATATTCAGAAGCACAGTGAATACAAAGAATGTATGCATAATAATGGCCCTTGGAGCAGAAAATGAGCACTTGGAATACTAAATTCCTTATATCTCAGGAACCGTACAACGTAGAAAAAAATTTTAAATCTCATATTATTTATGACTTTCCAGGCTAGTTTTGCACTTAGCCCACTAACAGGGGACTAAGCATTCTGCCGATGAAAAGTCCATATCTTGAACTGTTTTCGAGATACGGGCCCCGAAAGGCACGTCAGACGCTGTAATATTAGCCTATGAGAAACATTGTCAACTTTGGATTGCTGTAACTTTGCAGCCCTCTAAAATTTTGTCACCAAACCACCAAAAGGCACATCTATGGGATTTTGCCTTTCTTCCCTTCAAATTTCAGCCCAAAAGACCAAACCGTTTTTTGCAGCAGGGTGGCAAAGATTCCCTATTGTTTTGACCATAAAGTTGCAAAGTACTTTCGTAAATCACAACACTTTCACAAATAAAATCATGAAAGTGTCACATTTGCGAAAGTACTTTGCAACACTACTTTACATAAAAATTAAAAAAAATATTTCTGGGGTGTTTTACCCCCACAAAAAGACATGGCTAGCGTCCTCAGGGCTTGACCAGGTGAACACAACAAGAATTGTGTCCCTAGAGGGTCCCAAATTTAAATGCAAAGCATTTCTGTGACCATCAACTGAAAACAAGATGGCTGATTTGCGACACTGCAAGGGTCGTTTACGAAAGTAAAAAGTGCATTTGTGACACTTTCGCATATTTTAATATCTTTTCCTATAGACTATAATGGGAAAAGTATTTTTTGAATAACTTCTGAACCATTTAATATTTGTTCATGTAATCTTTAAAAGGCACATCAGGGACCTTGGCTGCATAATCCCTGAAGGTCTTGGACCAGTCGCGCAAACCATGCAGGTTGTAGGCGTGAGCAAAGAATATGCAAAAATGCGTCATTTGTGTGTTTTTTGGTACTCTGTAGCTCCACAATTGTACATCTGACCACAATGAAACTTGGCAGGTCCAGAGACCTATGGAACCAGACCATGCATTCCAAATTTCAGGCAGATCTGTCATACGATGGCAAAGATATTAAGCTGCCAAGTTTCAGATTTAACCTTAAATGGGATACTCAACCCTAACTATAGTGGCACTAACATGCCACTATAATATAAATACATACATATACATCCAGTCATGGCCAAAAATATTGGTGCCCTTGCAGTTTTTTCTAATAATGCGCCATTCCTTCCAGAAAATTGTTGAAATTAAAAAATATTTTGGTATCCAATTATGTATTTCTTTGGTTTGCAGTGGAATAAAACACAAAAAGCAGAAAAATTTACTAAGTCTTAGCTTATTCCACGCAGAAATCCTTAACTGGCCTGGACAAAATTATTGGCATCTTTTAGAAGTAGTTAGAAATAATTAGATTTCAAGCAGGTGATTCTCCTTCACTTTGGAATTGAACTCACCTGTGGTGAGTTGCAGGTGCCTGCAATACAAAAATCACTCATTCAACCAGTTTGAATAGAGAAAAGGATTCTTTCTCCTGTTTTGTGTCACTGTGAGTACCGCAATGAGCTTGGAGAAAAGAAAGACAGCCAGAGAATTGTCTGAGGAGGTCAGACAGAAGATTGTAGCCAAGCATGGACAATCTCAAGGCTACAAATCAATCTCCAGAGACCTTGATGTTCCTGTTTCCACCGTACGTAATGTTATCAGGATGTTTAAGGCCCATGGCACTGTAGCCAACCTCCCTGGACGTGGCCACAAGAGAAAACTTGATTGAAGATTGCAGCGCAGGATTGTTCGAATGGTGGAGAAAGCACCTCGATCAACTGCCAAACAGATTCAAGCTGACCTTCAGACACAAGGTACAACAGTTTCAACTCTCACCATCCATCGCCAACTTAATGAAATGGGGTTGTATGGTAGGAGGCCCAGAAGGACCCCACTGCTGAGAGAGAGACATAAGAAAGCCTGACTGGGGTTTACCAAAACACACCTGAACAAGCCAAAATCCTTCTGGGAGAATGTCCTATGTACAGATGAGACCAAATTAGAGCTTTTTGGTAAAACACATCATCTCTATGTTTACAGAAAACAAAATGAAGCCTTCAAAGAAAAGAACACCTTCCCTACAGTCAAACATGGAGGAGGTTCAGTGATGTTTTGGGGTTGCTGTGCTGCCTCTGGCACTGGGTGCCTTGAACGTGTGCATGGCATCATGAAATCTGAGATTACTAGGCCATTTTGGAGCGCAATGTTGAACCCAGTGTCAGAAAGCAGGATCTCCGTCGAAGGTCATGGGTCTTCCAGCAGGACAATGACCCCAGGCACACTTCAAAAAGCACCCAGGAATAGTTTGAGACAAGACGCTGGACTGTTCTGAAGTGGCCAGCAATGAGTCCAGATCTAAATCCCATTGAAAACCTGTGGAGAGATCTGAAAACAGCAGTTGGGAGAAGGCACCCTTCAAATCTGGGAGAACTGGAGCAGTTTGCACAAGAAGAGTGGGCCAAACTGCCAGTAGAGAGATGCAGGAAGCTCATCCATGGCTATAGGAAGCGGTTGATTGCAGTTATTTTGACCAAAGGCTGTGCTACCAAATATTAAGTCTAGGGTGTCAATAATTTTGTCAATGCCATTTCTTTTAATTTTCTGATTTAAAAGGATATATTAAATTCTGAATCAAAAACGAAGGGTTCTGTAATATTAACAGAGAAAAAAAAAATTGTGGAGACCAAATACTGTACTGTTGTTAATTTCAACTTATGTTTAGAGGAAATTGTGAGTTATTTGAAAAAGTGCAAGGGCGGCAATATTTTTGGCCACGACTGTATATACACATATATATATATATATTTATACAACATGTGTTTTGGGATAAATGTGGGAATAAAAAAGTGATATCTCAGATAGGCAGTGAAGATATCAATGATATCTCCACGTTCCTATACGTCATAGTGATATCTCTATGTTCCTATACATCACTGCAAAGAAAGTGAAAGTATGTTCACTCTCTTTTACAGAGAAGTCTCTCTCTAGTTCCTGCTTCATCCCCCAAAAAAGACACACACACCTCTCAAACCTATCTGGTTAATCCTGCCGTCATTTGTAATTAAATAAAATAATGTAAAGAGGTACCTGGTTGATTGTCCCCCTGTGCTACCGACATAATCCTGTAATACTTTCACTTTCCCCCCCGAACTGTAGCGTGACCGAGCGACATGTAAACAAGCAGATTACTGGTACCAGAGCTTTAAAATAAGTGTCTGTACTTTAAAGAAAATCCTGGCTTTTATCTCCCGATAACATGGTTTACTTAATAGAAGGGACCGTCTCTACCAACGAAAGCACAGCGAGCGAGTAGTCTACTTTAAAACAGGAGAAGGAAGCGCGAGTGTATATTGCTTCGCCACTCATGAGATATTATGATATCATTGGCCTCTCGTGAAGATAAATATGATATCTTCACTCAGGCCATGTCATATCCATATATATATATATATATATATATATATATATATATATATACATGCATATATATATATATATATATATACACTGTATATATTTATATACCATGGGAGTGGGAGCTTTCTCAGTAGAATATCCTGTGTTATTTCCACTGGAGTGAGAATAAATCCTGATGACATCAGCAGAGTGTGGATATCGACAAATACCCACACTCTGCTGGTCACCAGAGTGAGAATATCTTCGCTGCAGCATGCATTCTAAAAGAAACTGCTTCAGAAAACAGTTTCTTTTTCTCACTGAAGCCGCAACTTTTCAATTAGCTTTGCAAAGCACTCTCACCAGTGTCCCATTGTGTTTCTAACACTCCTAGCCCATTACTGTCCTGATCTCAGCTTCAAAACAACCTGAATTCTAAATGAAACTCCTTCACAAAGCAGTTTCTCTTTCTCAGTGCTACTTTCAACAGTTTCTCTTTCTCATTGGAACCTACAACTTACTCAATTAGCTTTGCAAAACACAGTCACCTGTGTTCCATTGTGTTTCTGACGCCCAGTTCATTCAGAAAAACACACACACACACCCACACACACACACACACACTACACAGAATGAGCAGAAAACACACAGAAACAGAAAAAGTATTCCTAAAGCTCTCACCCTATGGTATAAATCACATACATGATGTGCAGATCATGGGATATGGAAAATATTCTCAGTCCTGCAGAGTGAGCTGTGCATTCTCACTCATGCCTTTGGCACTCGTGAGACTACAGAGCTGCAGTAGAGAGAATATTTTCCATATATGCCACTCCTGCCCATCATGTATCCCGTATATATGTAATAGATAACCCACTCTTAGGTGTGCAGTCGCACTCTGATATACGCATGCCTTGGTGTGCGTTGTATATACGAGGCTGCAGGCCAAGTGCATCAACCACCCAAGGCGTGCATATATCAGTGCGCAACAGCACACCGTAGAGTGGGTTATCTATCTTATAAAATGGCAAAATTGTTTTGGAGGGGGTTAAAAGTGCAGGTGTGCGGTCATGCTCTGATATACGCACGGTCATGTGATGTGTTTTATACAGTCAGAAGACTGTATTAGGATATTGTTTTTTTTAACCATTTTATAAATATATATATACACACATACACACACACACACATACAGATATATATATAGATATAGATATATACATAAAAGGGGGGTCAACAATCTAACCTCTTGGTAGTTAACAACACACATGGGAGGCCTCTATATAAAAACTGAAACAATATGTACTGTAATTCTTGTTATTTACCCCTTCACACCAAAGTTTCCATGAGTCCCTGATCCCATCTCCACACATGATCTATCATTTTTGTTACTTTATCACTATAACAAATCATGCCATACTGAACATTTTAAACAACTAAACAGCAGCTCCATACTTGTTGCCATGGAGACAAATATTACAAGCACTTCAAGGTCAGTCTATGAACAGGTCTGTTGTAGTAGCAGTAGTATTGTTCATTCGTTTGGCAAGTAGTCTTTAAAAAGCCATAAATGCTTAACAAATAACCAAGATAAAACTGTAGACATTATCAGTATATCAACATTACTGACATAGATCAATTGAATCTGACACAGTGCATACTCATCTGCTTAGACAACTGCGTATAAATTAGCATGAGCAGGTTAGTGGGCAGCACTAGAAAATATTGTAATATAAGTTATATAACATCATGTAATCAGAAAATTTGTTGCTTATAAAGGTTCCAGTCTGGTTACTAACATTCCAAAATATGCAAAAATGATACTAAATTTATCTGTAATCCAAGAGATCAATGCTGTTGCACTAAAAATGTCATTTCACTAATTCTCTTATATGCAGTTAACATAAATTACCCATTTCATGGGATTTAAATACTTACAGTTTTGGCAGTAACTATTTCACCTGCCTCAGCTCTTAAAATCAGTTTAACAGAGACATAGAATTCATCACTTAAAACATTAAGCATCAGCATTTAATATTATGGCTAAAAATACCATCACTCTTTTAATAGTAACGCATTCTTACGGCTAAAATTAATGCTCTCATTTTTTTATAGTCTCTCAATCCAATCATCTGATCCATTGTTGTACTACTAGAAAGGCATTTTAGTCTTAGAAAATAAGAAACATTTATGTAACAAGCATCTGTAAATGCCGAATGTTGATTGCATTGGTCCGTTGCGCTCGCTCACTGTCCCTCTGTCACTCGCTCATTCTGTTTCTCCCGGTGCTGCAGGCTGCTCTTTTGTACTGTGCTCCTGCCTGCATTGGTACATTTTTCAGCCCACAAAGAAATCTGCAGCTGTCCCGACAGAGCTCTATTGATGTGGTTCACTCCCCCTCTCTCACTAGCTTAATCTGTTTCTCCTGGCACTGCAGGCTGCCCTCTTGTACTGGGCTCCTGCCTCTGTTGGTATCTTTTTCTGCCAACAAAGAAATCTGCAACAGTCAAGACACAGGTCCGTTGAGCTTGCTCACTCCCCCTCTCTCACTCGCTTGTTCCATTTCTGCCAGTGCTGCAGACTGGCCTTTTGTACTGGGCTCCTGCCTGCATTGCTGCCTTTTTGTGCCCACAAAGAAATCCGCAGCAGTCATGATAGAGCTCCATTGAGCTCGCTCACTCCTGCTCTCTTACTCGCTCGTGTTTCTCCTGGCACTGCAGGCTGCCCTTTTGTACTGGGCTTCTGCCTGTGTTGGCACCTATTTCTGCCCACAAAGAAATCTGAAGCTGTCCCAACAGAGCTCCTTTGAGGTCACTCACTCACTCCCCCTGTCTCACTCGCTCATTCTGTTTCTCCTGGTGCTGCAGGCTGCCCTTTTGTAGTGGGCTCCTGCCTCTGTTGGCACCTTTTTCTGCCCACAAAGAAATCTTTAGCAGTCACGATAGAGCTCCATTGAGCTCACTCACTCACTCACTCCCCCTCTCCCACTCATTCGTTCTGTTTCTCCCACTGCTGCAGGCTGTCCTTTTGTACTGGGACCCTACGTGCATTGCTGCCTTTTTCTGCCCACAAGGAAATCTGCAGCAGTCCCAACAGAGCTCCATTGCACTCAATGACTCCCCCTCCCTCACTCACTTATTCTGTGTCTCCCGTTGCTGCAGGCTGCCCTTTTGTACTGGGCCCCTGCCAGCATTGGCGGCTTTTTCTGTCCACAAAGAAATCTGCATCAGTCCCGACACAGCTCCATTGAGGTTGCTCACTCCCCCTCTCTCACTTGCTCATTCCATTTCTGCTGGTGCTACAGGCTGGCCTTTTGTACTAGGCTTCTGCCTGCATTGCTGCCTTTTCTGCCCATGAAGAAATCTGCAGCAGTCACGATAGACCTCCGTTGAGATCGCTCACTCCCCCTCTCTCACTCACTCGTTCTGTTTCTGCCAGCGCTGCAGGCTGCCCTTTTAGAAACATAGAAACAGAGACTTTGACAGCAGATAAGGACCACTAGGCCCATATAGTCTGCCCATTTCCCTACCTACAGGATAGGCCACAGATCCTAGTTAACCAACAGCCTATATCTTCCTGCCCCCCACAAGAATTGCCTTATGTCTGTCCCATGCATTCTCGAATTCTCCCACAGTTTTAGACCCCACAACTTCCTCAGGAAGGCTGTTCCATGCATCCACTACCCTCTCTGTGAATAATACTTCCTCACATTGCCCTAGACCTCCCTCCTTCTATCTTTAAATTGTGTCCCTTGTTCTTGCAAGTCTCTTTTTCTGAAGATGCTACCCTCTTGGACTTTGTTGATTCCCTTGAGGTACTTGAAAGTTTCTATCATGTCCCCCCTCTCCTTCTTTCCTCAAGGGTATACATATTAAGCTCCTTTAGTCTCTCTTCATATGGCTTCTCTTGCAGACCCTGCACCATTTTAGTTGCCCTCTGGACTGCTGCCTCTATCCTGTCTATGTCCTTGCGGAGATGGGGTCTCCAGAACTGGACACAGTATTCCAGATGGGGTCTCACCAACTGTCTGTACAGAGGGATAACAACTTCCTGTTTTCTGCTGCTGATGCCTCTCCCTATACATCCCAGTATACCCCGGCCCTCCCTACTGCCTTCTCACATTGCTTGCTAACCTTAAGGTCATCTGATATGATTACCCCAGGTCCCTTTCCTGTTTGTTGTTGTTACTACCTCCCCACCCATTGTGTATTCTTCCCTGGGTTCTTGTTTCCCAAGTGCATTATTTTACTTTTTGCATTGAATCCTAGCTGCCATCGTCTGACCATTCCTCCAACCTTGCCAAGTCCCTTTTCATCCTTTCCGCCTCCTTGTGTATCAACCCTGTTGCAGATCTTTGTGTCATCTGCAAAAGGCATACTTTTCCTTCCAGTCCCTCTGCAATGCCACTGATGAAGACATTAAAAAGGACTGGACCCAATACTGAACCCTGCGGTACCCCACTAGTAACCGCCCTTTCTTCAGAGTGGACTCCATTTACAATTACCTTTTGTACTGGGCTTCTACCTGCATTGGCACCTTTTTCTGCCCACAAAGAAATCTGCAGCTGTCCCGACAGAGCTCTGTTGAGGTCTCTCACTCCCCCTGTCTCACTCGCTCATTCTGTTTCTCCTGGCTCTGCAGGCTGCCCTTTTGTAGTGGGATCCTGCCTCTGTTGGCGCCTTTTTCTGCCCACAAAGAAATCTGCAGCAGCAGTCCTGACAGAGCTCCACTGAGCTTGCTCACTCCCCTTCTCTCACTCACTCATTCCATTTCTGCTGGCGCTGCAGGCTGCCCTTTTGTACTGGGCTCCTGCCTGCATTGCCGCCTTCTTCTGCCCACAAAGAAATCTGTAGCAGTCACGCTAGAGCTCTGTTGAGCTTGCTCACTCCATCTCTCTCATTCACTCATTCTGTTTGTCCCACTGCTGCAGGCTGCCCTTTTGTACTGGGCCCCTGCATGCATTGCTGCCTTTTTCTGCCCATGAAGAAATCTGCTGCAGTCCCAACAGAGCTCCGTTGAGCTCACTCACTCCTCCTCCCTCACTCGCTCGTTCTGTGTCCCCAGCGCTGCAGGCTGCCCTTTTGTACTGGGCTCCTGTCTGCATTGATGCCTTTTCCTGCCCACAAAGAAATCTGCAGCAGTCCCGACAGAGCTCAGTTGAGCTCGGTCACTCCCCCCCCCCACACTTGCTCAATCCTAATCTGTCCCAAACACTGATTTCCGACAGCGACTGCAGTATTCTGCACCGGAAGCCAAAAACACATTTCAGCCAGGATGTGGAAAATGACAGCTGTACTGTTCCTAAGGAGGTGCAGAAGAATGGCAATGTTGAAACTCTGGGGTGAAAATATTATTAATTTGCGAAGTTTCGAACGTGCGTGCAAACTGCGCAATGCATACTCGTAACACAGTCATTTTACGGAGTATCATCACCAAATTTTCAGCATAGGCATTTTAGGACCTCTGCTCATGAACAGTGTCACTGTCATTTTCTTAATCTGTCCTGAACACTGATTTCCCACAGCAACCATGCTATTCTGTGCGAGGAAGTGCGAAAACACATTTGGCCAGGATGCGAAAAATGACAGCTGTACTGTTCACAAGGAGGTGTGAAAATGCCAATGTTGAAAATCTGGCATGAAAATATTGCAAATTTGTGAGATTCACAGGCGTCGCATTAAAATAGGCGATTTTTGGATTTTCCCACAAATTTGTAACATAGGCTGTTTGAGAGCCCATCTCATGAACACTGGCACTGTCATTTCGTTAATCAGTCCGAAGGGATTCCGTTACATTGACCGTGAAATCACCTTTCGGGGCTGAATAACACCATGACAGTGGCAGAATTCATGAGGGGTCAAAAACCATGTTGAAAATTTGGTGTCAAAATTCCAAAAAATGCCTGAGATATGCATCAAAGTTGAAAAAGCCCTATTCATTCCATTATACAGCTTACCAGCATTTCCTCAGTTCGCGGTTGGCTTTGAAGAGTGCAGACATGTTCCTGGTCCACCGAAGATCATCACGCCAGACTCTGGAGGTAAGTATATGGTGAGGGGGGTGTGGGAAGCAGGATGCGCAGTGGGTGGGCGCAGGTTGTGGGGGGGCAGGGAGACTGCGAGGGACCATTTTCTTTTTATAGGATTAAACAAGTAAAAAAAAAAAAACATTGTGGGATGTTTTTTCCTTTACAGGGGCATTGGGCATGCTGGGGTGGGCTCCCAGTGTGCCACCTGAATGTTTGGGGGGAGGGCTGTAGCTGACGGGGGATTGGGCACCCCCATTGGCACATATGCATGCTGGTGAGGGACACGAGCTGAGGGGGATTGGGCACCCCCTCGGCATAACCCGACCGTTTTTGCGGGGGGCCATTATGCTGATGGGGAGTGGGCTCCCCCAGCGGCACTCTGACCTGGCATGGGGACTGCAGCCGATGGGGATTGGGGCCCCTGTCAGCAAACACACACTTTTGTGGGGGGAGCACATGCTGCCAAGGGGATTGAGCACCCCTTGGCACTGGGGCTTATAATATTGTTTGTGAACACGGCGGCAAACTGCTGCGTGTTCCTAAACAACTTTATTATAGCAACCTCCACCCAGCAATGGCGAGTCACTTCCTCATTGCAGCGCAATGATGAGGCTGCCCCTGATTGCAGCGGCTGAAATGTTTCGAGGTGGTGGCACACTGGCTGAACTAGTGTCAGCAGCAGCATGCCACAGCATTGGGGAGAGTGGGTCAAGCCTTTACAGGCTGTGGGGGCATTGGTCACAACAGTGCCATGCCTCCACAACCTGCTTCTGGAAAGCTGCTGCAATATGTTTCTTGCGCATGCGCGCAATCAACATAAAAAGGCATAAATGTCTCCTATTACATATCTATGACAACTTTGTTTTTCCCAGTACTAGTTTGATTAATCTGCACTTACAAAAACATTAATCAAAACTATTCTAAATTAGTTCTGTTTTTACACATGGGGCTGATTCACAAAACTTTGCTCGGGCACAAATCCAGGTTGCCCGGGGCAAACAGGCCTTTGTGAATAGCTGGTATTCACAAAGCTCAGTTTGCCTCCACAAACTGGGTTTGTGCCCAAGCAAAGTAGTGAGGGGGTCTGCAGTGCAAATGAAGTGGAGGGGAGCTGCATATCCCTGCAATCTCATTCATGAAGGTTCTGCTCCATGCAAGGTCCTTTGCGAAGGTCCTTGCATGGACCAAAGTACAGCTGACAAAAGTCTGGCAGTAATCCACACAACCTAGTGGTTGGCAGAGGTACAGCAGCCCCCGGTCCCCAATCGCGCACTCAACAGTAAAAAATCAGTTTTCCATAGTGTAGTGGCCTTCCCCATCCCCGATTACCGATCCCATGGTAAATACATTTTTTCCACAGTGTAGTGGTCCCTCCTCCCTCTCTAATCACCGATTACATAATAAATACAATTTTCCATAGTGTAGTGGTTCCCCATTCCCTGATCCCCCACTCGAAACTACTTTTCTGTCATGTAGTGACCCTTTCTGGTGCCCAATCTCCCACCCAATATTGATAAATCCCTTTTCCATAGTGTAGTGGCCCCCCCACCATCACCGATCATCATCCGCAAATAGACAAAAACCCAGTCCCTGGTAGACTAGTGGTCCCCCAACCCCCACCCTCTCAGGTAATCACCCACAACCCCACTCCCCCCCAGCATGACTGCCAGTTGGTGAACAGCACAGCCCTCCTCATAGATCCACGGCTGCCCACCGACTGAGCTGTCAGAGACAGTGTTCAGTATACACTACAAGCCCATTGGTTGACACTGTTGGGCCAGTATTTCCCTTAGCTCATCAACTAGGTCCATTTCTTTCCACACCTCAAGAGGTAACACTACTGGCCTGAGATAACCCTATGCTTGAACCTTCTTACTTGCCTGTCACAGCCTTTCCCATCCAGGTGGTGTCGAATGGCCAATGGGCAGAGCCAATAGGAACACACTGTATCAAATACAGAGACAGAGCCCAGAGGTCCAGATATTGCATATGGGTGGCAACTGGCAAAAGCATGGTGTTCTCATTTGCCTCACAGATACCTGTTCTCTTCTGTGCATGGCTTTCCCTGTCCCCCACCTACCCTTGAGTTGAGGCCTGAGGCAAGGGCCTTACTGATAGGCCAGAACTGACCTGGGTCCAGGTGTACCCTAACACACTCCAACTTATATGGCACCAGCACAGGACTGTACGTAGGACATCTTAATTGTCTATCTAGAGTACGTCAGATGTCCTGCTTCTTGTCTCATCCTATGGGCCATACATTCTGGACCATACAAGCCCCTCCTCTGGGATCTCCCACTTCATAATTATATGCTGCAACCACTGAACCTCACTTCTTTATCTTAATCATTCATAATATTGCCCAATGAAATCTCATGCCACACTTCAATATGATGAACATGAAGATATCAGGATTAACGTATGGTCCAGGCAGAAACCCTTGTAGGCACAGAGCACTGCAAATCACAAAACCTATGAGACTGAGGTAGATATTTTGCTTTCTATTTGTCCCTTTACTGACCACAAACATTTTTCAAGACATTCTAGAAGAGTAGTTCTTAAGTTTGTTTAGGGAACAAACATTACTATGTGTAGAGGAATATAAAATAGGCAGGGAAATCCCTGTGTCCTGACTGGCTGAGATTTGGTTCTAGCCATTGCCTTAAGATAGCACCACCAAATGGTTAGAGACAAGTCCCTGCCAACTGGGGCAACTCACAGAATTCTTAAGCCACTTGCTTCCTAATCTCCATCACAAACATGGTTGCAACATTTACTCATATATAGAAACCTTCAACTAGGCCCTAAAAATTAAAGTCCATTAAATTAACTAAAGTAAATCATTTAATGTTATTTTCATTCAAGTGCCCCATACACAAATTTAGAAAATCAAGTACTATTCAAAGTTTCAATTGCTGGTATTTCTTTGATGACCATAAAAAATCCCCCTCCTATCCCCACCAGTTTGCCAGAGAACTCCCTACTCCTTACCTGGCAACAGATAAAACAGGTTCTGGCTCCACTTGAGGCCCATGTGTGTCTGTGTGTGTGTATACCAGTGGAACTCAGAAGAATTTTGAATTCTTGTATTCCATGTTACCATTCTGTGTGTGTGTGTGGGGGGGGGAGTATTCTACTACTGGAATAATGCAGAGCTTTGAATTCTTCTAGTCCATGGTAAACAATCACACAGTGTACTGAATATGAAGAAAGACAGATGACTGACAGGTGGAAAACATCTTTGGGGTACTATTTTACATTATTTAGCAGTATTTTATTATAATTCTTGTGGGTTTGAAAAAATTAAGAGTGTTTCTTTTCTAAAAGTTGCCTTTAGGCCTATTTTATGTAAGTAATAAGTCACTTCAGGGACACTGGTTGTACTAGGTTTACCCCATGGTCAGGGGCTGAAGGCACTAGGTTTTGATTCATGTCTTGCAATGCCCCTGATCGTGGAGTAAACCTAGTACAACTAATGCCCTGTCACACCTTATTGCTTAAGCTCTAGTCTGCCTCACTGCCATTATAGTATGTTCAGCTGTGCTCAATGCAGAATGGATATCCATAGCCTCTTCTAGAGAATAGAGACTCAGTTGATTGGAAACAACTATAGTCTGTCTTCTACTGTGTATGCCAACATGACTTTGTATGTACAGTAACAACCATACCATCATTTGAATGACCCTCTGGTTACATGGAGTTGTGGGTAAACTCACTGAATTCATTCTGACACATAACAACTTCAGCTACAATGGTAAACATTATGTTCAAACTATGGGAACAGCAATGGGAACCAGGATGGCTCCACAGTATGCTAATCTTTTTACGGTGAATTTGGAGGAGGATTTTCTAAGGCACTGTACACATAAATCACTCGCTTATTTCCGTTACATTGATGACTTGCTTATAATTTGGACAGAGGGCACTGACACATTCAAAGATTTCCATCGGGAACTTAATAACCTCCACTCAACTATAAAGCTTTCCCTGGAATATTCTGCCACCAGTGTACATTTTCTGGATACCACTGTCACTATTAAGGATGGAACCCTACGTACCTGTCCTTACAGGAAACCAACAGACAGACAGAGATACTTACACAAGAAAAGTAATCACCCGAGCCACACAAAGAAATCTGTTATATATAGTCAAGTACTTCGGTATCACCGTCTCTGTTCAAGTGATGAAGACAGAGACACACAGCTGATGGTGTTGAAAAACACCTTTACTGAGCTGGGGCACTCTTCCAGGGAAATTGAAAGAGCAGTGGAATGTGCAACACAGGTCCCAAGAGAACAACTACTGCAATATAAGGAATGGATGACTACCAACATAATACCCTTAGTAGTCACATACCATCCTGACCTTGAACTTCTACATAAGATTATTAAGGATCTCCACCCAATAATTAGTGAGGTTGAAACCCTTAACTGTATTTTTCAAGAACTACAACAACTATCTTTTAAACAACCACCTAATTTAGCCAACCTGATTATTAGGAGTCAACTTTGAACCGGAACAGAATACTATGACATCATACGGTACACGACCCTGTTATCAACGCACATGTAAGACATGTAATCTCATTTCCACTTCAGACTGTGTGGTTACATCACAAAACAGACTATTCAGGATACAGGGGAATTATACATGTACATCAAGTAATGTGGTCTATTTTATCCAATGCAATAAATATCCTCACACAGATTATGTGGGGGGAGACAAGCCAACAACTCGGCACTAGAATGAATTCACACAGACATTCTATTAATCACAAGAAGACTGAGAAACCAGTAGCCCAGCACTTCTCCCAGGATGGCCACTCAATCTCAGATATGTCTGTGATGGTCTTAAAAGGACATTTCAACAGTACACAACAGAGACAGGCTTCTGAAATTAGACTTATTTTACTTCTCAATATGGTGGCGGATGGACTGAACATTGATGTTGGTTACATGACACATTATTCCACTTAAACTTACACAGACCTTTACTTTAAAAGATGGACATAAATACTTTAGTTCTTCAGCGGGCCTTTGATTGTGTAAGTTTATGGTTATCTACATGTTGACTTCTCACCTTAACACTGTTGTGAGTGTGTGTGATTGTGTGTGTGTGTGTATTGATGTATGTATGTATGTGTGTGTGTGTTTGTGTGTGTTTTGCAAGTGTTGTGTTTGTGTGTGTTTTGGGTATGGTGTGTGTGTGTGTTTTGTTTGTGTGTGCATGGCGTGGTGTGGTATGTGTGGGTTGTGTTTGTTATATTTGTTGTGTGTTGTGGTTGTGTGTGGTGTGCAGGGGTGTGCGTGTGTGTGTGGTGTGGTGTGGTGTATGTACACACATCTGTGGGGGGGAGCGTGGCATGGAACAATTGTTATGTGGCTAGGACACTTAGTTTTCACATATAGTGTACATTTACTTCCTTCTACTAGTTGTCATTGGTTGGATTACACACTGTCACATTTTTAAATCTGCTCATATTAAGATGCATATCTCATTTACTTGGGGGTTCATAAAAAGGTGTAATTCCTTTGGGTAACGATTAATATTGGTGTGAATGATGCTGTATTATGACTCTTGCACATACAGTATATCTCATTCCTACTAGTTACAGTATCTTTCCCAAGGAGCAAGAGAGGGAGAGAAAGGGGAAAAAAAGGAGGGAACCTGGAGGATTTCATCCTTGGAAGTTTTCATTTAGATTCCTTAGACTGATTCTGTGCATTTTTGTTATACACTGACTCTGTGTTGAAATTTGCACTTATCAGGCTCATGGTCTCTTTTTCTTGGGGGTTCTTGACAAGTATTTTTATTTGGCACTTACACTTACAAGTGATACTATCACGCATCATGTATATATGTGTTTTTTTTAATTTGGGGCTCTTTTTCAACTTGCAGTTATACCTAATTTCAGGATTTTGTCTCTCATTATCTGTTCTTTAATACAGCAGGACACTTGGAATGTAAGTTGTAACTTCATCTTACATGTATTAGAGAGAATGCTAGCCTAAGGTTTTTTTTATTACTAGAATGCTTTCTTAGCATACTGAGTCATTTTAAAATTTATGTGAGAAGAACTGTCTGGTTGTTGAGAATTCTTGATAACCTTTGCTCTTCTGCGGCTCCTCAGTTAGAAGCATACTGATGTTAATTAGCTTCTCTGACGTAATCTTCTGTTATGTTTTAAATGTATATGTTAAACCAATGAGAATTATTTCTGTTTTTTCAACATAATCTGGTGTTAATAGTATGGGATTTTCAAAATAACCGCCATAAAGCTTCTGAAGAAGGACCAGGTAGGTCTGAAAGCTAGAGCATTTTGTTCTTTTCTGTAACTCCATGTTGGTCCAATAAAATGTATCAAATCATTTGTTTCTGCCTCTGGTTACATTTCATTCATTTCATGACAGTTTAAAACTAGTGGCAACAGTATTTCAATGAAGAAACATATCACTCAAAAGAGGTCTGATTCTATCAGATGACTGGCCACATATGAAAATGGGCACTGTTTGCTCACCTGCTTACCAGTATAAAAAAGGAAAAAAGGTTTCTCATGGCCACATAGCATTCTGCTCCCATGCAGGCAACCTGGGGTCCAGGAGTGAGTCATAATCCCTGCAGCCAGGTGCTCAAACTAGGATGAGCATTAGAAATTGCATTTTATAGGCAAAAAGGCTAATCTGTAGGTTACTCTTTTTTTTTGTGGGGGGGGTATTTATTTGTGTAGTTTTCCTTTACGCAGCAGTAAGACCAGACCTGTGTTTTTCCCTGCAATGCCACAAAAGTCACAACAACTTTAATCTTAATTCCATTTCTGGGTAACGTATAGAGGTTTTTACCTGCTTTAAGAACCTGGCAGTTGACGTGACAAACACCTCTCCTTCGCACATAACATAGACTATATTCACAAAACCACATACCAAAAGTTAATTGGTCTTCTCAATAAGAATCCTCACTGCTTTAACAAGGATGTGAAAAATCTGCTTGTGAAACAATATCCACTCCCATCCCATCAATGTGTGGATGTTACCGACAGAATGGCCAATGCATCTGTGCTAAGCAAGATAACAGTGACATAAAACAGCTTTGTAGTTTTGTATTTGGCTTTGATTGCCAGAATGACCAGTGTGATCGCTGCTTAAAATTAAGGCTAGTCTCCTTGGGACAATGGTATGAGCTACATTGGGCCTGTTTAATTTACAAATCTGTGCTTTTGTGATCTTCTGATTAAACATACTGTACTAATGTCTTCCTGCTGGAATTCCAGGTCAGAGATATACAAGAAAACATATAGGTTCCTGTGAACAACACGATGGTAACTTCATTGAATTAAGCTAGAGCAAAAATGTCACAAGACTAAAGACCAAGTGGCTTAAGCCTCCAGCATCACAAGATAAAATTACTAGAGTTATTCACAGGCACCCAAGTTTTATTGCATGATTTGTGATTGCATAAGTGACCACTGCACCACCTTATGCCACTGGACTGCACAATCCCCCAGTCACCCTCCCAATTTCATTTACTCGAGATGTCTTAACAACAACATACTTGAGGACATCACCCAAGCCTTTTATCAGGTTGACTATTCATTCACCTCTACCATGGACAGCATCAATGCTGTTATTGATAATTTCTCAGCGATCTTCAATGGGGTATGTGACAAATTTGCCCCCTCAAAAATATCAGGATATGGGGCTGCACCTATGAATGGATCACCTCTGATATCCTCAAATTAATGAGGCAGAGAGATAAGGCCTGGACCAAACACACGAAGCTCAAGGACCCTGACCAATTAACTCTGTACAAGGCCCTGCGCAATAAATGCAAATCTGCTGTCAGGTCAGCCAAGGTCAACTTTCTCCTCAGTAAGCAGGTTGGTGATAAAACCAATCCCAGACAACTTTGGGGTACCCTTAATAACCTCCTCAGCAGGGTGAGGAAGCTGAACTCATCACCCTCATGCGTGGGGACAAGCTCACTAATGACCCCTGTGATGTGGCTAACATATTTAGTTCATTCTTTGGGGATTTAGACAAATACAAACCTCCCCCCCACCTTGGCCCTGAAAATAACCCCTCCCACTCTCCCACCATGCCACCCACTGGCTCCTTTCCTGATTTCCACTTCCAGGCTTTAACACCCTATGACACCATTAAACTCACCCATTCAAATAACCCCAGACCTAGTAAAGAGGCTGACGGTATTGATTTTAAAATTCTCAAGCTTGCCCTCACCCCGCTGGCTGCCCCCTTACAAACATCTTAAACCTGTCACTCTACACTGGCACTTTTCTGCGCATCTGGAACATGCCATAGTCAAACCCCTGTTTAAGTCTGGCTCAAAGAATGAGATAGGAAACTACAGGCCAATTTGTCTTCTTACCCCCGTCTCCAAGATTTTGGAAAAAGTAGTACATGCTCAGGTCACCTCATCTCTTAACAGCTATAACATCCTCATGGAAGCCCAACATAGTTTCAGAGCCACCCACAGCACTGAGACTGCTTTAGTCAGGTTTGTCAGGGATACCTATGGAGCCATAGACAACGGCCTTTACACAGGCTCTGTTTTCGTGGCCCTGACTAAGGCCTTCAACCTCGTCAACCATGCTCTGCTATTGAACACCCTATCCAACCTCTATTTCTCAAATAACACAGTCAAGTGGGGCAGGAACTTTCTCTCTCACAGAACACAGGTTACCACATTTGATGGGCAGTTCTCCTCTGAATGTCCTATGAAATATGAGATTCCCCAGGGCTCTATACTGGGCCTTCTGCTTTTTACCCTTTTTAGCAATAAGCTCCCAGAAGTCTGTAGCAACACCAAAATGGTCCTCTACACAGACAATGCTGCTCTGTACTGCAGCGACAAAAATGCAGATGTGATGCACACCAGCCTTCAATGTGACTTCAAGAATCTGTACACACGAGTCACCAATAAAGGCATGGTCCTGAACTCCAAAAAAATAAAGTGCATGGTTTTCTCCAGTCCCAGGAAAACCCTCGACCTAAAACAAACCCTCTCTGATAACGATGGAAACCTCATAGAGCAAGTCTCTGAATTTAAATACCTTGGTCTTCTACTTGATACACACCTGTCTTTCAATCTTCACATCACTAACGTCATAAATAAGGTTCACATGAGGCTAGAGCTCCTGTACAGGATCCATACGTTCTTAATCTCTGAAACTAGACTCTGCCTAGCAAGTTCCATTCTCTTACCCCTTCTGGACTATGGAGCCACCATTTGCGCCCCCTCCCCCACTTCTCAACTCTTCTGTAAACTTAGATCTAGCTACAATAATATCATCCGCTTTGCCACCGGACTTCCCTGGAGGACACACCACTGCACCCTATACAGAGCTATTGATTGGCTTCCTCTTGATGGGTGTTTCACCCACAAAAACCTTTCCTTTCTCCATAAAGTTCACCTGAATAAACTTCCACCCAGCGTGACATCACTTTTCCCCAAATCAGCTCCTGCCTGCCTAACCAGTGGAGCCTCTAGCAATGTTTTCGGCATCCCATTCTTTCACACCTCACTTGCACAAAATTCCATTCCTTATCAGGGCATGAAACAGTACAACTTGCTTCCACCTGACCACCTTGCCTGAAGCACTATAAATTCCTTTCAAAGGACCCCCAAGAGTTGCCTCCAAGTAAAACTCGCATGCACTTGTTCAGCTACTATCGGCAGAATCTAACTCTGCGTTTTACCCTGCCTTGTTCTATAGTCCCATTTCTCCCCTACTGTATTTCCCTTATCACCCCCCTTTTGGCCTCCATTTTCCCTTTCACCCTTACCCTCCTACCTCCCCCCTTGTTCCCCTCCCACTTTACTTCTTTTGATTACCCGGTGTATGCAAATGACTATAAGCAGTTTTGCAAATTATGTTCTGTAAATATTTTACTACTGTATATTCGTTCTCTCTCGCCTGTAAATGAGTTTCTGTTTCATGTTTATAATATGTTACTTCAGCCTTTATGTGCAATGAGTTTCTGTTTATAATATGTTTCGTCAGCCTTTATGTACAGTGTTTACAGTAAATTCTTTCTCTTTATTTCTGTGATTTCAATGTACAACTGGATGTTTGTGAAAACATGCATTTTTGCTTCCATACTTTCCAGTATAAAATAAAACTGATTGACTGATGTGTAGGTTTTTAGACACTTGAAGTGCTGCGTATAGGTTTGAGTAATTAGGGCGATTAACATGTTAACGCATGCAATTGGCATTCTGACTCCATTGACAACCTACTGCAATCAGATTGGCTGGCAGCACCATTGGGTTCGATTCCATGCATTATGATGAGGGGTAATGGTGTTTACATGCCTTAGCATGTAAATTGTTCCACTGTCATTTACAGTTCACCCTCTGTTATTCACAGTTAACACTGTCATATTCTGTGTGATGTCACACTTGTGAATAACAGAGCATGGACTAATTAACAGAGTGTGAACTGTGAATAACAATATGTCTCACTTCACTGAGTCCAGTGGGTAATAGGTCTCAGCCATGTATTATACTTAAGTTATCTCAAGGACTAAGCGATCAATGGAAAAACGATCACCTTCATACTGTGCACCCTCAAACTGAGACACAAACAGTGAACATGTAAAGAATGCCCTATCACTACTGCTATTTCAGAACATAGTAGTTAACTTTGCATTCTTTCTACTTTGCCATAAGAACTGCATTTCATACATTATGCATTACTGTGTTAATTTTTTTACCTCATATTTATGAATATTCTATCTTTCATTTTATTGAATTTGTTGTGTAACTTTGTAGTATGTGTATGGGCACTTAGTACACTCGGAGATGATATACTACAGTACACAGAGCCAGATTTCAAGAAGAGCACTGTGTAAGATTCAGAAAGGATGCTAGAAGAAAAGAAATACCCAATCTGTTTGGTTTCTGTGCATCTCTCCAAACACACAGATACACACAATACACCCTAAAGCCTCAAACTCAGTGCAAGGCATCATGGGTGTACAAATCTCTGTGAGGAGCAACCTGGCAAGGCTTCACCAGAACAGAAATGATCTTCTAGATAGGCTTTGACATCTGAATTAGTGTATAGGCTGAAAATGCCGCACTTCATATAAATGTTTTAGCCTGTTAGGATTTCTCAGTGCCATGCACTTGTCTCAGGTAACTACCAGGTCAGCTCCGGACTTTAACATATGTACACATACTGTTGCTCTTGGTGCCCCCTGGAACTCTCTTGCAAACTGGGTGCTATGCATAATTTAGGCTTTTCTGGTGTGGAAAATGTTAAATGAATCAATGGAATCACTTTATAACAGTAAAGCAGGTCTTCACTCAGCAGTGAATGAGGACACGGATGCAGAATTTGTAGACATTTAGTCATTCAACTCAGGCAGTATTATGCAAAGCTAGGTCCACTAAGAACAAGACTGCAATTATTGCAGATCTTGTTGGAATGGTGGACCTGGCCTGCATCACCAAGACCTGGCTGGATGAGAACACTGGCCCCATTTTGAAGGCTTTAACTCCAGCTGGATACTCGATGATTCACCGCCCGAGATTCGATCGCAGTGGGAGTGGGGCTGCGGTCTGTTTTAAGACCGAATTTAACCTCCCGTATGCACCAGTTGAGGAGGCTGAGTCATTTGAGTGTACCATGGTAGCAGGGGTAGGTTGTAGGATCACTATCATCTAATGTCCACCCAGAGATGAGAAGCTGCTCCTTCAGGAAGTCACAGATTTTGTCATCGGCTTGGCGTTTGAGTGACCCAGGCTGATGGCCCTGGGTGACTTTAACGCATGGGACAATGATGAACTCTCACAATTTGAACAACACTTCCTCCAGTTGATGACATCTCTGGGCCTTACACAGATAGTTACCACTGCTACCCATAAACAGGGTCACTCTCTTGACTTAGTCTTCCTCCTGGGGATTGAAGCCTCCAATCTGGGGGTGGAACCGTTCAGATGGTCTAATCATTACACCATGGGGTTTAGTTTTAGTGCCCCCCTTCGTAGGCCTGCCCTTGGGGAGATGGTCGGGTACTGCTCTTTACTAGATGTAAGTTCTAACAGCCTGATGGTGGTGCCTAATCTATTGTCCCTCCCAGTGGCAAGTAGTGATCCGGAGGCCCTTGTGATGGCCTATAATTTGGCCATTTCATTAGCCCTGGATGTCATTGCTCCTGTTCATGTTCATCCTCTCATCCTTCGCCCTCAGTCCCCATGGTTTGATGGGACTTTGAGGGAGATGCGGCGATTAGGACGAAGACTAGAGCATTGCTGGAGAAGGTCTGCCCATGATGCTGACCGCCTTAGATTGAGGGATCATTATTAAGTCTATCAATCTGCAATCACCCATAAGAAGGCAGAGTTCCTGTCCGGGAAGATTGCGGTCACTCAGAATTGACCAACTCAGCTTTTTTGAACTGTGGACGGACTGTGCAACCCAGCCTGCCTACAAGTTCGAAAAACTTTTTTGCAAATATAGTGCGATGAGCTTGCTCGATTCTTTGTGTCTATGGTGGCCGAATTCAGGGCGGTACTTCAGCCAGCACACTCTATGGGTGCTGCAGTGGATCAACTCGAGGCCACTGCTTCTCGGCTTTCCTGAAGTACCTTTGACCGACCGGAGTTCATGGATGTTATACGGATTGTCCAAGGTGCTCACCCTACATGCTGTAGTTTGGATCCTGGACTAACCTCCCTGATTCTGGGTTGTATTGATTCCATTGGTCCAGTCCTAGCATGGATAGTCTGGTGCTCCTTGGAAACAGGTGAGTTTCCTAGCTCCCTGAAGGAGGCGGTGGTAACACCCCTCTTGAAGAAAGCTTCCCTGGATCCAGACTGTCATGCAAACTACAGACCAATCTCTAACCTTCCCTTTTTAAGGAAGGTTATTGAGAAAGTAGTGGCTGGGCAGCTGGAGAACCATTTGACCATCCATGGCATCTATGAACCCCTCCAGTCCAGATTTCAAAAGAGACATATTACTGAGACAGTGCTGTTCGGGTGCTCAATGATCTCCTGATGGTGAGAGATCAGAGAAACCATTCCATCTTGGTTCTTCTTGATCTCTCATCAGTGTTTGACACTGTGGACCATGGGGTTGTACTTGGCCATCTGAAGTTCATCTGTGGACTGTCGGGCACAGTCCTCAGGTGGTTTACATCTTTCCTCACTAGAAGAACTCAAAGAGTGGAGTCTGGGATTTATTCCTCGGACCCAGTTTCTGTGTCTTGTGGGGTTCCTCAGGGCTCAGTATTGTCCCCCATGTTGTTTTCAGTGTATATGCTGCCCCTCGGAGACATTGTAAGAAGGTATGGGCTGAGGGTTCACTGCTATGCTGATGATACCCAGCTCTACCTTTCTTTTACACCTGATCAGGATGGAGCTCTCTCAACTTTTAATAGCTGCCTCGTAGAAATCCAGGAGTGGAGGGATTCCAGTTGGCTAAAGCTGAACTCGCAAAAGACTGAGGCGTTGGTTGTGGACCCTGCGCGTGCCGGATGGGGGGCTGGGGGTGGGCTCCCACTCAGGGCTTTTCCTTGGGAGCGTCTCACTCCTGACCTCTGAACGGATGGGAACCTGGGGGTAATTTTTGACGAGGGACTGACTCTGCATTCACAGGTGTCAGCCATCATAAAATCCTCTTTTTACCATCTGAGGAACATCTCCAGGATTAAGCACCTTGTTCTGTCCAGTGATCTTCCTACGATGGTCCAAGCCTTTGTGTCCTCGCGCCTGGACTACTGCAACTTCCTTTCTCTAGGGCTACCTGGGGTAGAAATCTGTCACTTGCAGCTAGTTCAGAATGCTTCGGCCTGGCTTTTGACAGGAACTTCTAGATCCTGTCATATTACGCCAGTGCTGCGCAGACTGCACTGGCTGCTACTAAATGCAAAGGCTGCCTTGGGATGCAGTAGCTGCCACTGAATGCAGCTGCTGTTACTGAATACAATGACTGTTACTGGATGCAATGGTTGCCACTGAATGCATTGGCTGTTATTGAATACAGACCTATCTCACAGATATATCTGGTTCCTGACTTATGAAAATCAAGCTTCTGTTCTTTATATTTAGGAAGAGATAGGAAAAGAAGGCATTTGCTTTCATCTCGACTCCTGTAGTATCAGGCCCAGATCCTGCTGGAGGCTGTCTTCAGGATCACACTTTTCAACTGTTCCACATTAGGACAGACAATCCCTTATTTTACCCTTCAGAAATATTCTGCCTCATATGAGAAAGGTTCTGTCCCACAATGTATTATACCTGGAGACTTTAAAATAGAAATTTGTTTTTTTAATCTCTTTTGCTCAGTGAGCGATAATGTTCATGAAATTAAAATCACCGATTTCCAGTTTTCTGAGCCTTTGTCTTCAAGGTAGACTTATGCTTCCATGTTTTTTTCTCTTTTCTCCCACATCTAATGAGCAGTTCACCACAGCTGAGTGAAAAAAGATTAAAATACAGATGTAGGACTATGTAATTCCATACTTAACTGAAACTTGAAAACCCAGGGCAAGTATACACAATGGGGGATGAGATACTGACAACAGTAAAAATGGAAAGGGACCTGGGGGTAATTATATCAGATGACCTAAAGGTGGGCAAGCAATGTGAGAAGGCAGTAAGGAAGGCTGGGGGGATACTGGGATGCATAGGGAGAGGCATCAATAGTAGAAAACAGGAAGTTGTTATCCCTCTGTACAGACAGTTGGTGAGACCCCATCTGGAGTACTGTGTGCAGCTCTGGAGACCCCATCTCCGCAAAGACATAGACAGAGTGGAGGCTGTCCAGAGGAGAGGGTACCACAATGGTGCAGGTCTGCACCAGAAGACATACAAAGAAAGACTAAAGGAGCTTAATATGTATACCCTTGAGGAAAGGAGGGAGAGGGGACATGATAGAAACTTTCAAGTACCTCAAGGGAATCAACAAAGTCCAAGAGGGTGGTATCTTTCAGAAAAAGAGATGTGCAAGAACAAGAGGGCACAATTTGAAGATAGAGGGGGGACGGCTCAGATGTAATGTGAGGAAGTATTTTTTCACAGAGAGGGTTGTGGATGCATGGAACAGCCTCCCTGAGGAGGTCGTGGAGTCAAGAACAGTGGTGGAATTCAAGAATGCATGGGACAGACATAAGGCAGTCCTAGTGGGGGGGTAGGAGGAAGTAAGCTGTTGGTTAATTAGGATCTGCAGCTTATCTGTTAGGTAGGAAAATGGGCAGACTAGATGGGCCAAGCGGTCCTTATCTGCTGTCAAATCTATGTTTCTATGTTTCTTGAAGGTGCTTTGTCATACTGCTAACTAAAGAAAATATAACAAGCATTTGTCAATGCCGAATGTTGTCTTGCTGGCATTGGCATTGGTAGTGCAGGAGTTAGAGATGCATAATAGGAATGGCAGTGAAGTACTGAACTAACACCAACATCACCCCCACCCTGAAGAGACACCCTCAAGATAAAAGCGTTTTTGGATAACTGAAGTTTTTATCTGATTGTTGATGATTTTTGGTTGTACTGTTTGTCATTGGATTTTACATAAACTGTTTTTAGATTGCTAGGCACCTTGGAATTGTAAAGATGCCTTATAAATACAAATATTATTATTATTTTCAACATAGGCATTTTGGGGTCTCCCCTCATGAACAGTGGCACTGTGATTTTGTTAATCTGTTCCAAAAGTTGATTTCCCACAGTGACCACACCATTCTGCACCACAGGTGCGAAAACACATTTTGGGCAGGATGTAAAAAATGACAGCTGTACTGTTCAAAAGGAAGTGTGAAAAAATCCCAGTGTTGAAAATATTGCAAATTTGCAAAGTTACAAGGGTGCATGAAAAATGTACAATGCATGCTTGTAACACAGTCATTTTATGGACTTTCATCACCAAATTTTCAGCATATACATTTTAGGACCTCTGCTCATGAACAGTGTCACTGTCATTTTCTCAAACTGTCCCAAAAACTGATTTCTCACAGCGACCACAATATTCTGTGCCAGAAGTGTGAAAACACATTTCGGCCAGGATATGTAAAATGACAGCTATACTGTTCATAAGGAGGTGTGGAAAAATGCCGATGATGAAAATCTGTAGTGAAAATATTACAAATTCATGAAGTTACGAGTGTGCATGGAAACTGCGCAACGCACATCATAAAACTGTAATTTTTTTGGATTTTTTTCCCCAAATTTGCAACATCGGCTTTTTGAGAGCTCACCTCATGAACAGTGGCACTGTCATTTTGTTAATCAGTCCCGAAACGTGATTCCATGCAGTGACTGCGAAATCACCTTTTGGGACTGAACAATGCCATGTCAGTGACTGAATTCATGAGGAGGGACCCCAATAGCCCCATGTTGAAAATTTGGTGCAAACATTCCAAATAATGCCCGAGATATGCACCAAAGTTGAAAAAAACTATTTATGTCATTTTACAGCTTACCAGCATTTCTTCAGTTTGTGGTCGAATTTGAAGAGTGCAGACATGTTCCCGGTCCACCGAAGATCATCACACCAGACTCAGGAGGTAAGTATGGGGGGAGGGTTTGTGGGGAGGCAGGGTGCACAGAGGGTGGGTGCGGGTTTGGGGATGGAGCACGACAGACTCCGAGGGACCGTTTTCTTCTTTTACAGGTTAAAAACAAAACAAAAAATATTGCAGGACTTTTTTTTTTTTACAGGGGCATTTGGCATGCTGGGGTGGGCTTCCACCATGCCACCTGAGTGTTTGTGGGGGCTAGCAGATGGGGAATTGGGCACCCGCATCAGCACATACACCGAAGGGGAGGCTAGAGCCGAGGGGGTTTGGGCACCCACCTCGACACACAACAAATAGGAGGGGGCATTATGCCGATGGGGAGTGGGCTCCCCCGTCAGCACATGAACTGGTCAGGGCATGCCAACAGGGGGATTGGGCACCCCCAAAGTCAGGAATTATGGCAGGTGACTGCTGCCATGTCTATAGAATGCTTCACCAGGAAAGGCATGTCAGGAGGTGCCGCTGCATGACGAGCTTGGCTCTTATTGCAGGGGACCTTTTCTTAGATGTGCTTATCACATTACATGCTGCTGGTGTGGCACCTGCATGCTGCCTTATTGGGGAATGAGGGACACATCTACTGATGAATGCCCCGCATTCACCCAACAGTGACCGCACCTCCAAATCTGCTACTAATGCAATATGTTGACTGGCGCGCAAGCATGAGCCAACATAAAAAGGGTACTTAGAAGGAATACATAATGTAAATACAATACTGTACACCAAAGGAAAAATAGTTCACTGCAGCCAGACAGCATTAGAACTACTGTTTGTGGTGCCAAATTGACCCAGGCTCGGGAACGATTCAGGGTGTCGGAGTGTTGGCCAGGGAGGATAGATTGAGCATCCCTTGGACTGCTCTCCTCCCTCAGGGAGGGAGGGCTTGGTGACCAGCTCATTAACTGCCACCTGCTGATGCCGCCTGGTGATGACAGCCCTCCTCCTGGCCCCACCACGAAAGTCAATCCACAGGGTATTTCTGGAGCAGGTAAGTCCTGGGGAAGGTGGGGAAGGGTGCTGTTGGGCAGAAGGAGCATTAAATAGTGATAGAAAAAAAGATCTACTGCACAGGTCTCAAGAGGAGGAAAACATGAAACAATTAAGGGCAAGGAAGTACTTGCCTGCAGAGTTTAAAATGGAGGTACATTCTTTTAAAGAAAAAACCTCATTGTAGAAGAATCTGTGCCAAGTTATACTACATATGCTAGTGCATTTGCACTAAAGCCAAAGGCTCAAAAATACAGTCATCACCTTTGTGTAATGCATCATGGGTTAGGTATGCAAAGCAGCCTTACTGAATGTCAACATTCCAGACTTCATGTAGGACTAAGTTGTACCAAAAACTCTCCACAATGATATAGAAGATGGCTGTGTTGTGCCACACATAGTCTTCACAAGCCGAACCCCAGCTGCTGTTACTCCTTAGAAGGTAGAAGGAGGCTTTCAGCTGGAGTCTAATGAATGATATGATTTAGTATCGTGAACACAGTGCTAACTCAGAAGCTGTGCGCTTGTGAAGCCACTTAATCATCTGGTGCTGGTGTTCAGATCTGCACAGGAAAAACATATTTTATATTGATCATCAGAGGTTGTCTTATCAACAGGCCATCCACAAAAGAGCAGTTTATTATTGGTTTATTATTTCTTCAATTTCACAGACATGCCTCTCATAAAAAGGCTCAGTCACTGTGGGGGAGATACTTCCATGACCCTCACCCACCTTAGTCAGCTGCAGCTGTCTTGCTCGCTGACATTAGCTACATCTCTATATTAATAGTTTTTGAAATATGCCTCAACATGGCTAGAAACTCCTCAAACTATTTGCAGAGTTGAATTTGAAACTGTTCTTAGGACATGGCAGTCATGAATACATGAAACAGATTATTTTCTGCTCATGATTTGTGCAAGCAATACCTTTTAAGATAACTAGATTTTTTTTTCACTAGGGGTGTCAAGTGATAACAAAGCTGTTGATTTCAATGGCAAAGAAGATGTGTTGGCCCACAGGTGCTACAGCAAGGCGGCTGCTGATGACTGACCCAGGTTCGGAAATGAGACTGGGATGTTTGGACTGGCTGATAGGAGGAGGAATGAGTGTCCTACAGGATGCCCTCCTCCTCCTCCTCCAGGAAAGGAGGGCTGCGTCACCCCAGTATGTCATCTCCAACTCTAGGCATACTGGTGGTAGTGCAGCAGGTAGGACAGGAAGAGAGAACACACGCTGGCGGCAGCTGAACTGGAAGCCCATAAAATTATGGTCATAATGGGGCACAAATTGGCACTGGTTGGAACATCGCCAACCAGAACAGAGCAGTCAAGAACTGTGTGGCAAAAATGCTTTCTCTTTTGTTTTTGCTGTGGGATCTGCCCCCAGCGCCCCCCAGACTAAAGGATTCTCACTCCGGGGCAGGAGCAGACCATGGGGCAAGATGTAATTTGTGGGGCTATGGAATTCTGTTTCCACGGCCCCTTGTGAAAAAAAAAACAAAGTCCCAATTGCTAAAATCTAAGGTGATCAGGATTAGAACCCTGGTCTCTACTGCCACCTGGCCAAGCTGCTCTTTGCCTCAACCCTTCACACCACAGGAACAGCTTGACCAACCTCCTGGATTATAGTGCTCTTGTCCACTGTCAGCACCACAGACAGATCTGGGGAGTGCTTATTGCAAGTGCTGTAAATCCCATCTCGCTGTCTGTGTTAGTGCTATCCAGACTAGCACTCAGCTGACTGGTGCTGTTCTAGTAGTGCTAATCTAGAGGGTAACCCACAGATCAGAGGCCTCACTAAGAAGCTACTGGGTACCTTCAATGACTGATTGCAAATGGTGGTCCAAAGGTCTGGCTGCCCATACAATGCAGACACTTAATACTGCTTCTCATCATTCATTAAATACCGTCAATGCAACATTGCACAACAATCCACAAGTAGCACTCATCTCCAAAATGAGCATACGAAACAGCAGTTCCTGCCCCAAGTTTCTCCAGTGCAATGGCAAGCACCAATCCACATTCAGCAGTCTGTCCCTAAATGATATAGATACATAGATATTGTCAGTAGATGAGGGCCACCAGGCCCATCTAGTCTGACCATTTGTGCTACGTGATGAAGCGGTCAGTGACTATACCAAAAGCAGCACTGCACCTCCTCTGCAACATGGCACCCAACCCAATATACTTGATCCAACACGGATTATCCAGGCATTTCTCCAACAAACTCCAGCAGGAAAAATCATAATTCTGCAAATGGATGACTGACTGCATGCATGTGGAGCAACTGCAGCCATTGCAATAGCTCCTCCAGTCCCGATGCAACAGACACAGCAGCTTCCCTGACATGTTGCAGCAGTGAACAGGAAGTTCCACCCAGGCGCAGCAGCATTGGAAGTAAAGTCACTGAAGAAATCTTCACAAGATTCAAGAACATTCAAAACCTGACTAGTAAATTGCAAATGAATGTCTTCATTTACAGATACCTGGACACTAGAAATGCCACTACGCAATTGAAGCATGTCCCTAATAATTACAGTTTCAAATGTTAAAGAATGTACTGTCCAAAGCAGCATCACAATTTAAAAACTGCTCATTTTTTAGCACTGTCTTCTAATTTGAATGAGCCACTTAAAAAGTTTAAAAATCTGTCTTCACCACATTTATTCACTTAAGTTATTTAAACATGGTATTGCTATAACACTAATTTACTGTATGCATGAAATACATGGGACTATTCTTCTGTGTTTTTAAAAATTATCTGTTACTCTTTTAAATATTAAGCTTCAATAACACCACAGTTATCTATCTCTTTCATTTTGTGACATGTAGACCCATTTTGTAATCACAATAAAGCACTCCAGGGTGTGCATTGTGCTGAGATAATGGCATTTTTTGTGTGTGGAGGATGCACTCAGTTTTGGGCCACGTGCTTCAACCTACATGAGATGTGCCATAATCTCAGCACAGTGCACCCCGTGTTTTGCCCTACTGCTTAATTGTTAGATCCCTTAGATGAAAGAACATTACCATGGTGAGCAATTATTTCTACTGTCTATTACTGGCTATTAAAGGAGAATGGAACAGTGCTTGCGGTACAACATCGCAACATTATTGCTTATGTGCATGCTACTAGAAGTCCCCGATGTAAGAAAACGTTTTTAAATACCTTTTTTTTCTGTTTTGTGTTATTCCTGTGTTCCTCCTCCATGTTTCAGCCTCCACAGCATCGTGAGCACTGGAAGTGACACGACCGACGTGCTCCGCCCTTTCTGGTGACAGTGTACGTCACTGTACTCAGAGCGGTCAATTCTTGCTGTGGAAACTTCTTTTCTTGTGATTGCAAAGTAAGTTATACAGCACATTACCTACCATGTGTTCATTTTATTTGCGGAAAGTAACAGAATATGTACATCAACTTTCTTTGAGTTAAACAATCTTTTCCAACCTGCATACATTGTCCTTACTCACCTCCTATGTGTTGTGCCTGTGACCAGAATGGTACTGTAGCCTTGTGTTTATGTTCTTGACAGAAGTAATTTCTTTGTGCAAGAACAGTACACCCTTAGTATTTCATCAATATATGGATGTTTTGCAGATTGTCATGTATAGTACATTGCAGCATAATGTAATCCCTGGATTCTGTACAATTTTTCAGTCATTAACCAGCTGCTAAGACTCCTAAATGCACAGAACAGCCAATCAGTTTCATTGCACAGTGTCTCACTTATGTTCCATGTATTTTCAAAGTGATGTGGGCTGGGTAGACCTACAAAAATGAAAATGACAGAAAATAAAAAACTGCAAACTCCATATAATCCAGAAATCCCACTGCACAACAGATAGTCAGTGCTGGGCTGTTTTCATTACCAGGGGCTGTGGATTATCTCCTCCTCCAACCCAAAACGTTTCCTACCACTAACACTAACATGACATTCTCTTTCTGTCCTGGCAAGCAGATTTCAAAATAGTGTACTTGTGTCAGAGAATGTCATGTTAGGTCTCAGAGAGAGAGAAAGAGTGAGACTGAGAGTGAGAGAGAGAGAGTGTGTGTGTGTGTGTGTGTGTGTGTGTGTGTAAGGAAGGCAATATAGATATTATTGTGATATATGTGATTATGTGTGCACAGTGAAGAAGATAGCATGCTGGCAGAATAAATGTTTCACTGCTGCCACCCATAGCAGACAGAGATGTATACTGTTGTTCAAGGCCGTGTAGACCTAAGAATTAGTGATTGAGTGAGAGTGTGTACGTGTGTGTGTGCATGTTTGTGTGTGCTTGTGCATATGTGTGTGTGTGTGTGTGTCTGTACATGCAATCCTGACCAGTCTGAATGCATGTCATGAATGTCACCAGTGCCTGCAAGTGTTGATTCCACATTGTGGACTTGCCTATTCCCTTGATATGACAGTGATTACCCTTTATTGAAAATGTGAGGCCATATACTAAGATTATGTTCACATTGTGCACATGTTAGTGATTCATGGACTGGTCATAACACTTTGACATTGATATTTGTACAATTGTAGCTGATATTAATCTGTACTGTTAATTTGTATGTTATGTTCATACTGTCTTTGTGTGTAACCTTGAAAGTATTGTGGCAGTGTTTTGTTTTTTTATTTATACTTTATTTTTATTTCAGAGAGAAATTCATATTTCCCCTTTTTTTTCCAGAGACACAAATTACACAGAATTCATCTAGAAAATTATTCCATTTCTTAAGTAATACAGAAGCATAAAAAAATCATATTTTTTTCATTTTCGAGGGGTTTAAGGAGACAAATAAGTGGCAGTGTTATGATTCTTTATTTGTCACTGTTATTATGTTCAATGACTGCAATTTTTTTGTTTAGTCCTTAATTAGTGCCAATGGAGGCATGGCCTTGCAGCACTGCTTGTCACTAACATTCCTCCCGTTTCTTTTTACTAATTGCCAGGTGAGTAACATTTTTTATTCAGTTACTAGTGTCTGTGTGTCAATGCTTGAAAATATTGCTTGGTCCATCCCAGTGATGCTGAGGGTTGAGGCACTGGATGCCACACCTCACACATGCAGGAAACCTGCATTCGGGATGGAGTGTGGGCCTATACGGGTCATCAGTGAGGAGAAGGATTGAGCGTCCGGCGGATAGCTCTCCTTCTGTGTGGAGGGGGTGGTGTTTGGCAGCCAGTAGCATTCTGGACCCTGCTGTTAGCTGGTATACTGATGACACAATATGGATGGTGTGGTGCAGCAGAAACGCTTGATGGAACCATGCATGGGAGCGTGCATGGCACCGTCACATGCGTTAGTGCACGTGCCGGCCCATCAACAAGTAAAACAGCAGAACAATTGCCAACACTGGATGAAGAGGTAGCTCACAGGCCTTGCACATGGCCAGCCACCGCACAAGAACATTGATCCGGTCTCGGAGGGGAAGGACCCCCCCAACCCCACCAGGGTGTTAGAGCTGTGGTGACACTATTGTGCTGCCTGGGGTACGCTGTGGTGATGATGCCGGGACTATCCCAGATTTAGAGGGCTGTGTGTGCAGGAATATAAGTAAGTACATAAAAAATAAGTGACAAAACAGACAAAAATAGTGTTTGTGTGACTGCTTTAAGAGTTAGCGTACAGTGGCTGCTGACAGATAATATGTCTGTAGTGGCATTGTTTCTTACAGGTGTTGCAACTATGTTTTCCCACACAGGTGAGAAATCTGGCAATGGCTGGATATTTTTACTCTAGTAGTGATGAGCTACCAACTTACCAGAGCAGAGGTACACTTCAGTCATATATGTTTGAACTTGAGTACCCGGAAGGTGAGATACCACCTGGCAATGTTTAGGTTGCAAACTCTTCTGGCTCAGATTCTGAAGACAGTGACAGGGATGGGACATTGAAGGACACAGAGCTGGAAACACTAACTGGTGCATGTGTGGGTCCTGTGAGGCCATGCCAACCAAGCACGAAAGCATCTGTTGCCATGACATTGAGGCTGTTGATGACAAGCTGCAGGGTAATGTCTTTACTATGTAAAGCACTATGTTGTACATAAAGATGTTTTTATTCATGTTACTTTACATCTTTTTTTTCTCAGATGCTCAATGTGTAACGCAGGCATCTTCTTTCAACAACAACTGGCTGCAGGGAAGGCAACAGAGGGTGGTGGTGGGTGGGGAGCTCTCACACCCAAGGGCAGTGACAAGCGGTGTTCCACAGGGCTCGGTGTTGGGACCAGTGTTGTTTGGGATATTCATTACAGACATATCATTGGACATCAAGAGCAAGATCAGTCTGTTTGCTGATGATACCAAGGTAGGCGCGGTGGTGGATGACCTAGGGGGATGGCAGGGGTTGCAGGATGATCTGGCAAAGCTTGAAACCTGGTCAGACACTTGGCAACTGGGCTTTAATGCCAAAAAGTGCAAGGTGCTGCATTTTGGGATGAAGAACCCAAGGAGGATTTACCAGCTAGGGGCAGTGCAGCTAGCCCAGACAGAGGAGGAGAAGGATCTGGGTGTGCTCATTACAGGGTCAATGAACAACTCGGCACAATGTAGGAAGGCAGCTGCAAAGGCCAACGGAATGCTGGGTTGTATTGCAAGGGGTATATCTTCGAGGAAGGAGGAGGTGATTCTGCCACTGTATAGGTCATTAGTTAGACCACACCTGGAGTACTGCGTGCAGTACTGGCGTCTGTATCTGAAGAGGGACATTAAGTTACTGGAGGGGGTGCAGCGCAGAGCGACAAAGATGATCAAGGGGCTGGGGGACTTATCATACGAGAGGAGGCTGAAGGAGTTGAACATGTACTCACTGGAGGAGAGGAGAGACGGGGTGATATGATTGAAACCTTTAAATACATGAAACGAATAAACAAGACGGGTACAGAGGGGCTGTTCAAAGTAAGGGAGGGGAGGGCCACCAGGGGCCATGATATGAGACTGGAGCGAGGAAGGTTCAGGAGGGAGATGAGGAGACACTTTTTTACAGAGAGGGTGGTGGCTGGGTGGAATGTGTTACCTGCTGAAGTGGTATGCAGTAGAACAGTGGACTGCTTCAAATGAGGATGGGACAGGACAAGGGGGAGGGTTAATGAAGGGGAAGGGTGGAAGGAAGGGGCAGCTGCAGAATAAGGGGTGCTAGCTGTACATTCGAGCAGACTTGATAGACCTCTAGGCCTTTTTCTGCTGGCAAATTTCATATGTTCATATGTTCGTAATATGTGCCTTGATGATAAAGTCCTGTGGTGTGCCTTGGCACAGGTTCATGAAGTCCGACACAATGGTTTTGAGGACCCAATCCAGAATCAGTAAGCTTTAGGATATTCAAATTCATGAGGTATTGCATCAGAGCATCATTATGTAGGACTACTTGACTGGCCATCTAGTGCAGAATATCCGAACATACGAAATTTGCCAGCAGATAAAGGCATAGAGGTCTTATTTTTTTCCAATTCAAATTTTATTAAAGTTTCCAATACAGAGAACGAATCAAAACAGTGTATAACATGACCCCATACATCAGATACAAGAAGCAGAATGATTCGCTCTCCCCACCCTCCCACCAACTCAGCCCCCACGCAGAACAACCCAATGCCTCTTTACACCTTTAACACTATACCTGTGAATATAGCCTAATAGTGCTTAAACTTGAAGTACAGAGAGTTTGCAGTGGCCCTAAATCCTGTCAAACTTTAAGTTTGTTATATAGACTGCAGGGTGTAGCCAGGATTTCAGATCTGTACACCAAGTGGACTCACTGCTACCCCCCATTAGGTGAGCTACCACCCCTCCCCGGTGTAGCCAGACAATATACAAATGTACACCAGGACTGTGTTTGTTGCCTCATTTGGCACAACAAATACAGCTTTGTATCTCATGACAATGGTTGTTGCCATGCATGGGTAAATACAAATGCCATGCATTGCTCCCTAAGACACCCACATACCAGCCCAGAGCCTGTAAAGTTGTATTGTCCTTGGGATGCAAAAAGAGTATTATTGACCAGTCCTTCTAGTTTCGACTCCTATGAATAAAATTACAGAAAGGCTCAGTATTTTCTTTGTAAGTTTTCATGGAAAAAGGAAGCAGTCCAGAGCCTGTTTGCTACCCCCATTAAATAAAAGTGCACACCATGGAGTGCTTGGAGTATGCCTGCCTACACCCATGTAGACTGGCAATAGGCCTTTCAGTTCTGAGGTTTGTAAGTAACACCTGAAGCCATTCAACATATGTTGGTACCTCTGTATCCTTCCAGTGTCTTAACACCACCTTTTTAACAGACATCGACATCAAAGCTATGTGATACCTCCTGTTCACCACCGAAATGGAGGAGAATTCCCCAAGCAGGCATATTTCGGGGGTTAACAAGTCTGAGAGCCCCAACATAGGATCAACACGCTGTTTAATCGCAGTCCAGAGCGGGACGACTTTAGAACAGCTCCAGAAAATATGGAGAAGATCTCCTTCTTGAGACTGACATCTTGTGCAAAGGGGAGAGGACTCAAGACCAAGCCTAGCAAGTTTCTGCATAGAATAATAAATATTGTACAAGATTTTGAATTTCATTAATCAGAGTCTATCCTGCTTGAGAAACTTATGGCAACTTTGCCACAAGAGAGACCAATCCAGATCTATGCCCTGAAAGACAGAGGCCCAAAAGGAGATGGGAGCATAATTGTCAGGGTAGGCCCAGGTAAAGAGAGCACTGTATATTTTAGATACGGTATGAGGCAGACCCACCAGCTCCGTTAAGGTAACCTGAAAACTGATATAAGGAGCTGGGGAAGGGGGTCGAACCCATTACCTTAACCAGACGATGACGAAACTGGAAAATCTAGAAGATACTTGTATGAGGTATCATAAACTTGTACATAATATCGGCTGAAGAATACCATTGACTATTGCTTCTCTAAATGGCAATTTCCTATCTGAGGAAGCCAGGTGGCTGGGAGATGCTTACCGTCTAATAAAAAATTGGGACTCCCTATTACGGGTTGAAATAAGTCCTTGAGATTCTTATATCTCAGAAATGCACACAACTGAGTATGAACCCTGATTGAAACAGCTACAGGGGAACTACGAAGAGACTCTGGTAGGGAACTAACCTTGGTATATAACAGCACAGCGGGGGAAAAACTGTGTTTTTTAATGGAGGCAGACTCGACAGCTAACCAAGTCAGGATATATGTAGCAGCCACGGACAGTTGATCCACGGACAGCCATCTGAGATATTTATTGGTCTGACTGGCCCAGTAATATAGCCCAATATGGGGAAGTCTTAAACCTCCTTTGGCCTTCGGGGCTGCTAATTTATGGAATGCCATTTTGGTCTTCTTATCGCCCTATATAAAAGTGGAAATCATACCGTGCACTTTTTTAACCCAGGACAGGGGAAGCCATATATTTAACATGTTACAGGGGTAGAACAGACAGGGGAATATGTTCATTTTGATTAAATTTATTCTGCCCCATAGAGAGAGGGGAAGTAGGGTCCACCTATGAAGGTCAAGATCTACTTTGTGTACCAGTGCATCAATATTTAATTGTCTGAGCCGCATTGTATCCCGTGTTAAAAGAAGCCCCAGGTTTTAATATAGTCGGACTTCCAAGTGACTCCAAACGCAATAATATTCTGTTTGCAAACCCTATGGTTAAGAGGAAAATCCACAGTCTTTCCTACATTAAGTTTATAGTTTGAGACCTTACTAAAATCCTCTATTAGCTTTAGGATAGCGGGAATAGATGTGAGTGGGTGTGTTACCTGCAGCAGAAGATCATCTGCATAGGCCACCACTTTAACCGTCTGCTCCCCTAGAGAGATACCCGATATGCTCTGGGCACCTGATAAGCAGCTCTAAATAAATGTTGAAGAGAAGGGGAGATAAAGAACACCCCTATCTGGTCCCTACGTGCAATTTGAAGGAACTAGAAATAACCCCGTTACATGAAATTCTGGCAGAGGGGAAACGTGTATAAAGAACTAACCCAATTCCAAAATTCCATGGGAAAACCAAAAACTTCCATCGTAACAAATAGGTAGTCCCAATGGACTCTGTCAAACGCCTTCTCGGCATCCAGTGAGATCAAGACCATTGGATGAGGAGCATCCTTGGATGCCAGGAAGATGTGAGACAGAGCCCTCAGATGGTCAACCAATGATCTCCCTTTCATAAAACCAACCTGATCTGCCTCGATTAGAAAGTGAAGTACTGCCTCCACACGGTCGTCTAGTAATCTTGACAGAATTTTAATGTCATGGTTAAGTAGGGACATCGGCCTATAACTTGAAACCTGATCCGACCATCTGTCTGGTTTGGGCAACAAGACTATCAGCGCCTCAAAAAGGGAGGTATCAGACACCTGACCAGAGAGAATAGCATGGAAAAGTGGCAGCAAATTGGGAATCAGTTGTTTAGAGAAAACCTTATAAAAGTTGGAAGTAAACCCATCAGGGCCTGGAGATTTATCGGATGGGAGAGATTTGATTACTCTTTCAATCTTGTCCTCAGAGATGGGAGACTCCAGAATTTTTTGCTGGGATTGTGTAAGAGCTGGCAACTTTAAATCACTCAGATATTCATAAAGTCTTTCCTTAGATGGGAAATTGGCCATAGGGCCATATAAATCCTGGAAATACTTTGTAAACTCCTCCACTATCTCCGAGGGCGAGACCTTAAGGGAATTGTAGTTAGGAGAATGGATAGCAGGAATGAGTCTGGCGGATTCCTGTTGCATAATATGCAGCGCTAGAGTTCTGCCCGCCTTCTCACCCTGATCGGTATATACCGCTTTTGTTTTCAAAATTGCAAATTCGGCTTGTTCCGTAGCATTGCTAAGTAGGCTTCTCTCAATTTCGTTAAGTCTTGTTTGAATGTCTCAGAAGAAGATGGAGAAAGAGCAGTCTCCATACTCCTAATTTGAGAGAGAAGGTCAGAAATCTGAGATGCCCTCTCCCTTTTCCTTTTTGATGTTAGGCCAATTAAATTTATAATCCCCCTTAAATACGCTTTACAGGCACCCCATATCATATCAGACTTCCCCATGGAGTTAGAATTAGAAGCAATAAACTACTCTATTTGGGATGTTATATACTGAACCATCTTTGGCTCCTTCAGAATTTGATTATTCAACTTCCAGCTGCCCCCTTTATTTGGCAATGAAGCTAGGGCTATTAGGCAGGTGACCTCAAAGTGATCTGACGGGGGCCCTGAGACAATACTAGAACTTATAACCCCTGGTAAAAGGGTTTGAGAAATTAGGATATAATCAATCCTCGAGGAAGTTGCATGCACTGGAGAGACAAAAGTGTACTCCCTTGCATTGGGATGTAATACACGCCATATATCACAAAGACCTATGGAGTCCACCAGTTCCCTGAAGGCTCTTTGTGCCGGAGAGAGACCTTGACTGGATTGACCCGACCTGTCGAGAGCCTGATCAAAAACGAGATTAAAATTGCTCCCTATGACCATGGGGGTATCCAGAAATGGGGTTAGGGCTTTTATTATCTGAACAAAAAAGCAAGGGGAGTCTACATTAGGGCCATAGATAGCACCCAGGACAATGTCCAGGGTATGCAATCTGACTTTTACAAACAAGATCTGCCCAAAGGGTCAGATATAACTTGAAGAGGCTTGAACGGAACTGACCTATGCAGAAGGATCATGACCCCTCTACTGTGGGTCGTACCCTCCACTGCAAACATCTGCCCAATTTGTTGCTGTCTCATTTTGTCAGCCTCCCTCTTGAGCAAATGCGTCTCCTGCAAAAACATAATTTCTGCCTTCAGATGGTTTATATGTTTCAGAATTTTATATTGCTTGGTCTTGTGCCTCACCCCCTTAACGTTCCAACTGATAAATTGAATGTTTCTAGTCATCACTCATGTTGCCAGTCAGAAATCCTCCGAAGCACACATATACTTGTATTTTCCATCTGTACTACTTCAAACATGATATGCGCTGGGTTGTTCTACCCTCCCCCAATTCTGCTCCACTAAATCCATTCCCCAGCCACCCCAGAAACCCCCGCTGAAGCACCCCATAAACCTAACCCCCTCCTCCCACACCCTCCCATATTTTGCATGGTACATGATGACCGGCAGACTGGAAAGTTCCTCTCCCCCCAACCACCCTGCCCTCGTAAAGCAGGAAGCAGGAACAGAATTACCCCTCTGTAATCAGAACACTCCATAGAAAATAACCTATTCTCAGCAGTGATTGCCTGACAACACCCCTAAATAATAGCGGGGAATTGGCTATACTAGCCCCTTAGAGGAAGCAATCCTCCCTGCAGAAACTCCATGAGCCATACAACAATGTGGCCCGCAGAGCGCGAGGCATAAAATATATTGGTATCATGTATAAAGATTAATCTCAGATACCCTCTTGTGGCGCAGCCCACGAACATCAAGCGTTGATGGCCAAGAGCAGGCAGACCATTACTACCCTCTGTAATATGTGGGAGAACTGAAAGTTCCAGAGTTGCTGTCCAGATCGCATTTCTTAGATCAAAGACAGTGACCGTCACAGTTCTAAAAGGGAGATTTGAGAAAAGGAAAGAAAAACGGGACTCCTCCAGATACAGCACTTGAACGGGGCTATAGAGAAGGGGTGAACCAACACCCAGTAAAGGCAAACAAAAACCCTGGTGTTTTCATCTGTCCTTAAATGTGGGATCCCCGTTGGTGTTCAGACTAAACATATTTATTGCCTGATAGTGACAGGGAACGAGAAAGGGAGGGAAGCCTGAAAAGAAACAGGCCATGCTAACGGGGCCAGGAAGAGACCACAATTGCAAACAGCGTCTCATATTAAGATCCGAGGGAACTAAGCATTGCCCCCCCCCCCATTGCCATGAGATCGGGACAACACTCCTGAAAAAATGGGTTACCAGAACTAACAAATTGGGACTTAACAGGAGAACAGTGACCCCGCTCAAGTACTCATTAATTGAAACCAGAAAGAGCACATATGAGCCCGCTAACACATGAATTGTAAACCAAAAATGAAACTGGGTTGAGCCAGAGTAAAAAGTGAGAGTCAACAAAATAATAGGTAGTCCTGGAGACAAGAACCCAATCGGGAACAAAATGTCCATTTTTTATCAGAAAGAGGACCCCACTTGAGAGCTGTAGTATAAGGTTAAGTAGCCAGTTGCACAGTTTGTCAGCAGCATAGCCCCAAAAATATTGTAGTGAATTATGATTTTCTGCAGCTAGACAACACCACCAAATGGAAACTTGGCATAGCTCCCTACACCAGGTCAGTTCTCATGTAGTCTTGAATAGATCAGGAAGCATTTCTTTGAGCCCAACGGTTTCCATCTCCACCTCCTCATAGGTCACCCAGGAGCTATTCAGGCAAACTTGAAGCCTTGCAGGAAAACCCATGCGAAACTTGATTCCCATGGCGATCAGCTTGAGGACCACATTGTGAAACATAGCTCTTTTCTGACACACAGATAAGGGCAGATCTTGTGCCACCCTCAGTTTTTTATCTTCCCATTGCAAATCTTGCACCTCCTTGACCTTGTATAAGAAATGCTGTCACTTCTGGAAGTTTAGAAAATGAAATATGAATGACCTGGGGGAGGGGGCTCCAAACGGGGGAGGAGGGCGTAGTGCATGATGAGCTCTTTCTATGATGTAGCTAGCACTGAAGGGGGAAGGGCCTGCCACCTTCTCCACAAACTTTTTAATAAACTTGATGGGGTCTGAGCCCTCTTCGCCCTCAGGCAAGCCGATAATTACTGCATTATTACAGCGACTGTGCCCCTCCAGGTCTTCAACCTTGTTCTCCATCTTCACTAGCCTTTGCCTCAGGGCCACTAACTCCCAATCAGCTTTATCCTGCTTCTTTTCAACAGATCGTATACATACTTTGTTGTCAGCAGTCTTCTTGGAAAGCTCCTCCAGGATGTTAGAGATGCTTTTAATTTCCCCTGCCATATTCTGCATTTCAGCCTTAAAAGGCTGAAACTCCTCTAGAAACCTAGGGTGAGAAGATCTGCATCAGGGCACTCAGCGGTAGCAGGCAGCAAGGATTGTGAGGAGGAGGCCCTGGCTTTCTTGGAGGCCTTCTCAGGTATTGCAGGAGGCGTATGTTTGGAAGCGGTTTTACGCATCTCCTCGTCCATCGATTCCTTATAAAGAGGGCAGAAGCGTTCAGGAAGGCAACAGACAGTCGATCTTCAGTAAAGGGCACCAAAAAATGATTTTGAAGGGTAAATAACAGGCGGTAGGTTGGAGCAGGCAGAGAGGTGTTCTACACAGCGCACCGCATCACGTGACTCCCAAAGGCCTAGAGGTCTATCAAGTCTGCTCGAATGTGCAGTTGGCACCCCTTATTCTGCAGCTGCCCCTTCCTTGTCCCCCTTGTCCTGTCCCATCCCCTTTTGAAGCAGTCCACTGTTCTACTGGATACCACTTCTGCAGGTAACGCATTCCACCCAGCCACCACCCTCTCTGTAAAAACATGTCTCCTCATCTCCCTCCTGAACCTTCCTCCCTCCAGTCTCATATCATGGCCCCTGGTGTCCCTTCTCTCCCTTACTTTGTACAGCCCCTCTGTACCTGTCTTGTTTATTCCTTTCATGTACCTAAAGGTTTCAATCATGTCCCCCCTGTCCCTCCTCTCCTCCAGCGAGTACATGTTCAACTCCTTCAGCCTTCTTTCATATAATAAGTCCCCCAGCCCCTTAATTATTTTTGTTGTCCTGCGCTGCATCCCTTCCAGTAAGTTAATGTCCCTCTTCAGATACGGGCACCAGTACTGCATGCAGTACTCCGATTGCAGTCTAACTAATGACCTATACAGTGGCAGAATCACCTCCTCCCTCCTCAAAGATATATCCCTTGCAGTGCAACCCAGCATTTTGTTGGCCTTTGCAACTGCCTTCCTACATTGTGCCGAGTTGTTCATTGACCCTGTAATGAGCACACCCAGATCCTTCTCCTCCTCTGTCTGGGCTAGCTGCACTCTCCCCAACTGATAAGTCCTCCTTGGGTTCTTTATCCCAAAATGCAGCACCTTGCACTTTTTGGCATCGAACCCCAGTTGCCAGGTGTCTGACCAGGTTTCAAGCTTTGCCAGATCATCCTGCAACCCATGCCATCCCCATAGGTCATCCACCACCGCTCCTACCTTGGTATCAACAGCAAATAGACTGATCTTGCTCTTGATGTCCAATGATATGTCTGCAATAAATATCCCAAACAACACTGGTCCCAACACTGAGCCCTGTGGAACAACGCTTGTCACTACCCTTGGTGTGAGAGCTCTCCACCCACCACCGCCCTCTGTTGCCTTCCCTGATGCCAGTTCCCTACCCATCTCACGAGCTTTGCACCCACCCCTGTGCCTACTAACTTACTTCCCAGCATTCCATGCGGCACCGAGTCGAATGCCTTACTGAAGTCCAGATACAAGACATCCACTGCATGGTCTCTGTCCAGTTGCCTAGTTACCCAGTCATAGAACTCCACCAGGTTGGTTTGGCAGGATCTGCCCTGTATGAAGCCATGTTGTCTGCTGTCGTGTAGTCCTTTGGCCTCTAGGAGGGCCACCAGCCTCTCCTTCAATATAGTCTCCATTAGCTTACCCACGATGGATGTGTGGCTCATTGGTCTGTAGTTTCCCAGTTCATCCTTGGGGCCACTCTTGTGGAAGGGCACCACATGAGCCATCCTCCAGTCCTGAGGTACACACCCCGAATGTAGTGAGGCATTAAATAGGTCTGCCAAAGGCCCTGCAAGGACCTCTGCCAGCTCCTTCAGTACCCTGGGGTGGATGCCATCTGGGCCTCCCGCCTAGTCCACCCTCTGTGCCTTCAAACCCTCCCGAACTCTGCCTCCATGATTTCCCCATCTGTCACCCTTCCCCCCCCCGTTTCTGCCATTTCTCCCCCCTTGGGTGTCACCCCCTCTTCTCTTTAGTAAATGCTGAGCAGAAGTACTAATTTAGTGCTTCTGCCTTGTCGCACCCTGCTTCCACCCAACACCCCCTCCTTCCTAATCCTTACTATGTGGTCCTTACAGCTCCTTTTCTCCCTCATGTGCCTAAAGAAGTCCTTCTCCCCCTTCTTAATGCCTTGTGCCAGCCTGAGTTCCGTAGATGCTTTGGCTCCCCTTACTGCCCTTGTCACCTCCTTCGATTCCATCAAGTACTCCTCCCTGTCCTTCCCCCTCCCTGTTTTCTTGTACTTCCTAAAGGCAGCTCTTTTCCGCCTTACCTTTTCCATGACCTCCTTGTTCAACCAGCTCGGTTTCTTAGCCCTAGCCTTCTTGCTCTGGGCCTTGCAGCAGGTTTTGTTTGTCTCCACTATCTACAGCTTTATGAGCTCCTACCTCTGGTTAGTGTCCATACTAGACTGAATTCTGGCCAGGTACCTTTTTACCCTTCCCTTATCCTCCCCAAGTCGGCCCTCCTGAAGTCCAGCACTCTTATGCGAGATTCCACTCCTTCCTTGCCCATGTCCAATGTGAGCCATACAGAGTTAGCGATACTGCTTTTCAGGCAGTTAAGTAGTTTTCTTGAACGCGCCACGGTAGTTGCAGGGCCAGAGTGTGGTGTGGGATGATGCTGCGCATCACAAGGACTGCGTGCATTCACCATTTACGTATGGTCGTCAAGGCTCAGTGTTTCAGTGCCCCCAGGTGTATGCAACTGGTTCAGTAAGGTGACTGCAATTGTAATGGTGACAATGGTCAGGACTGCCGTCAATGTTGACTCCCTCACTTCGGTGAGCATGTCATGCCATGTACGAAAAAAACATAGAAGGAAGGTAACAACACTGGAACCCTAAGATTATGAAAGTCCAAGGAAAGAGCATTCAAACAATGTAGAGGTAAGACCTGCACCTCCTTTGAAAGCTTTTTTTTCTCTTTCATTTTGGTGCCATTCGACTCCAATGACAACTCCTTCAGTTGAGCCAATGTGCTCCAGCTAGCCCCTAGTTACTTCACTGGAGTCCATCCACCCACAACCTCACATTGCAGATGCCACTGGAATATCCCGACATAAGCATGCGCCATGTGTGTGTCCCACTCCTCTGAGATGGAATGTACCAGTGCAGGCTACCTGGTACATCCACATTATGCCCCTGGGAGGCTGCTGAGGTAGTGGGATGGCTCACTGGGGATCCATGATGGGAGCTCGACAAAATATTTGTTGAACGCCCCGTCAGTGACACCGGCAGGTCGACCACATTCTGCAGTCAGCTGACAGTTTGCACTTTCCGTCTGTGTTTTCTTCAGGGGGCTTCACCCCTGAACCACCCATGCAGGGGTGCTGCACCCCCACACCCCTCCACTTAAGGATTATCAACTCTGAGTCGGAGCTGATTGAAGGGGGGTGCAGGACCCCCGACAGACAGCACCAGGTTCCAGTGAGTTTCCCACAGCGGCATGCTGCTGTAGTCACTGTGGGGGACCTCGCTGGCAAAATGTCGCTGTCGGGGGGGGGTAACTGACTCACTGGAGGCTTTCTGCATTGTCACTCACTGGGCAGCCATCATCTGGCTCCACCGAGCTGTGTTTCCTGTTTACTCCCCTTGGGAGTGTAACGTTCTGAATATCTGGGTGAAAGTCAATGTCCGTCATGCTCCCCTATCAACATCCCAACATGTTGCCCTAGCTCTGGCCTCCACCATTGCTTGACACGGGCCTGCTTGAAACCTCTTTTCATGGACTTTCATAATCTGAGACATTCAGCATTGTTACCTCCATCTAATGTGATCATTTTTACAATGGTCAGCAATGCTTGGTCAAATGATGACCCGTCAGTGGCCATAAAGTGTCACCTAACCATGCATTAATATGCCATTAGATGCTGATTGCCATACCCACTGTAAAAAAATGTTTTATTGTTTTGATTTTTTACAGTTATCAAGCCATTTTAGAAGTGCAATAACCCACTACAGACAGTGGGTATATCAGTGGCATAAATGCAGTTCATGCCATTTTTTATCTTACTCTGGTAAGCACTCATGGCTCACAATGCAGTCATGTTGTGCATTAGTGCTCCAGTGCACCCACAGTCTTTTGTGGGTTGTAGTGTGCGTCGCACAAGTTTTCGACTCCACCAATCCCACCTATCTGGCTCAGATAGTGTCAAAAAATAGCAAGCATTTTAGACTTCTCAGTGGTACTGACATAATTTTGTTATAGTGTATAGCGTTGTTTGTTCAAAATGCTGTTCTACCACACTTCCAAGTTCATGGAATGTGATTCTACCCTACTGTGGTAGAATAGCATTCTAGAACCTGCACAGACTGCATGAGTCCATTTAATTTAGAAAGCAAAAGAACTCACAGAACACATATTTGACACAGTACTACACGCTATCAAAAACACAGGATGATCAACTTTATGCACAACCAGTGTGTTATGTCACCTCATGGTTTGGATTCCCATGTACCCACTGAGATTCACTGTCAAGGTCAGAGGGATTAATAACCTGTCTGTGGCCGAACACACTGGTTATGCATACTTTCCCATCCAGTATGCTCTGTGTTGTGTATGTCCCCATCTCTTTCCTGCCTGTGTTGAAGAAGCAGTGCTCCATGAGGGGCACTGCCACATGGATCAGACACAATATGTTTGTACTGCAGGTGCTTTTTGTGGTGGACAGCGAGTGACAAATTTACATCAAAAACTATGGCAAGCATTGAAATTGGCTACACATTCACCATATCTACAGGATATATAGACACAAGATGTAGTAGCTTAAACATCACGTGTATTTCCACAGTGTACTCCTTCACTGTGGCACAGTTACTAGTTCATGCTGCAAACATTTTATTCTCTGTACTGGTGCTTTCAGAAGGTACTGACAACCCACTAATACCATGTTAATATGGAGTGGTGACCACACCATGCTGCAGGCATCCATGGTGGAAGGACACTGCATTTTTATACTTTTACATCTTGCGACTGTCTGTCCTACATACTGTATGTGCTGCATGTCATGGTCTGTTGTCTGTCATTGTACTTCAGCATGGACATCGGCCTCACATTGTGGGTTCTGATTATTATTGTTCCTACCATGGATGTGCTTTTCAGTGGAGTATGGTTTTCATGTTCATCCTTGAGGCTGTTCATACTTAGGGTAACTACATGATTCATCCAACAATTCTGAGAGACACAATGAATGACAGCGATGCTTTGAAATGGCCTGACAACCATGGACACATGTATTAGCTCCTTCAGTACTCTTTTTGGTAATGACATATGGCCTTCAGGCCCTTTCCACCCTTACTGTCCCTAATGCCTCCCTAAAGTATGTTCTACACCCATCAATCCTCTCTCTTATTCCTTACAATCCTGTTCCTGCGGCTAAATGGGCTCCACCCACTCGACCTTGGTATCCATCCTGCTTGAACCTCATTGGGCTCACTTACTTGGGCCCCCCCACCTCTCCCTCTCCCTCTCCTTGCTTTACCTCCGAGGGCTGGCTCTTACCCTACAGACCCTCTCGGTTATTCTCTACAGATCCTCTAAGCACTATGGCTCTGCCCCTTCTGCCTCTTTGTCTCATTCTCTCTTGCTCCCTGCTACCACCGTTTTTCCTGCCTGGAGCTAGATACTCCACTCTTCCTCTAGGCTGCAGGACTGACCTTATCTACACCCACTCTGGTACCCTTCCAACTGAGCTTGTCTGTATTCCCCCATTCTCCTCTGGGGATGACTGGCAACACCTGAAGAACCATGTTAGGGTAGTGTATGCTCACCTGTTTCCGTTCTCAACACTGGCTCATATTACTTCACTCTCGGACCTAAGAGAGAATCACTGCAATAGTCTGTGCATGAAACGGGTAAACAAATCTGCCTTAAAACAATTAAGATGGTGCATTCTGAAGCTGCTGCTACTCCTGCTGCTGCTATCTGGGAATGTTCACCCAAATCCGGGGCCTAAAATTCCTTGCCCCAGCCATTAATCGAGGCACCCTGTGACTCTCACCCTTGCATCTCTCAACATCTGCAGCCTCCTGCCTAAACTTGATGCCCTGCAAATATTCACTAACCAACACAACCCTGATATGCTTGCAATCATTGAAACCTGGCTATCACCCAAAATTCCAGACATGGCTATTGCCCTGCCAGGATACAATGTCTTCAGACTCGACAGGATTAAAAAAAGAGGGAGAGGCTGTGCTTTATGTCTCAAAGACACCTTCCTGGGTCACCGCTTACCTTCCCCCCTCTTGGATTCTTCTACACAGGTCCTACCTATTAAAATTCTGCTGGGGGCTCACAACAAAGCACTGACTGTTGCTGCTGTTTATATTCCTCCAAAAGAACAAGGTAAAGGTGTCTACTCAGTCTTGGACCTCATCTGTGCCCAACCCCCTGACTCAGAGTTGATCCTAATGGGTGATTTCAACATCAGTTGGCTAGCCGCTGACACAGGGACCTCAAGGATGCCATCTCAGCAGCCAGCCTGGCACAGCTGGTAGTCTCCCCCACCAGACATAATTATAAAACTGGTGCAAGCACTCTCCTGAACTGGATACTGACCAGCCAGCCCTCCCGCATCTCGGATGTTTCCATCCTTCCAGATACACTAAGTGACCATTCCCTAGTCATCTGCGAATGGTCAAATAAATTCTGCAAGCCCCCCCCCCAAATTAAAAAATAGTAGAGTCCTCCCACGTGGTCAGTTGAAACACCTCAAATCCCACCTCCGACAGCTCAACTGGTCTCCTATATTCAACGCTTCTGATGTCAACTCAGCCTTGGATTTTTTCATCAACTACATCAATGCTGCCTGTGACACCTATGCCGCTTTCAAAAGGTGTAAAATCAAAGGCCTTTGCATTCCTTGGCGCTCCGCTGAACTACTTATGGATCTGAAAGCAAGGGACCTTCTCTGGCTTCAGGCATGGGCCACCGGCAATCAAGCCGATATTCAGACCTACAAAAGGGCATGACATGACTGCACTAAATCAATCCACCAGAAGAAAAATGAATACTACAGAGATACCTTCACGAACACCTGGGGTAAGGGAAAATCCTTCTGGGAGAATCTTAAAGAAGTAACTGGGAAGCAGCCAGACACCTCAGCTAATATGTTGGTCATTGATGGTGGCATAACACTCGACCCTACCACAATTGCAAATACTTTCAATACTGTGTTCTCTGACCTCAGTAGTATTTTCCCTTTGGACTTCTTCAGTGATGACCATCCTCCTTATCCTACGCCCAGCCCACAACCCCCTCCCTCCAACTGCCCACTGTTCTACTTTAAGGAAGTCAGGGTGTATGAGGTCCGTAAATACATCTCTAATGCAATCGCCAAATCCAGATCTAGTGGGGATTCACTCGACCTCAAGCTGGTGTCCCTCACCCTTGATGAACTGCTACTTCCACTAACAAAAATTTTCAACTTGTCCCTTGCCCTCAGCCAGTTTTTCAACAGATGGAATTCAGCCACAATAACCCTGGTCCACAAAAGTGGGGACAAGGATCTGCATGTGAACTACCAGCCTATCTCCATACTCCCCCCCCAAGGCCATTGAACATATGGTATCTGACCAGCTAATGGAATACCTGGACAAACACAACATCCTCTGTCCCCAACAACATGGTTTCTGTACAGGTCACAGTACTACATCGGCCCTCCTTGAATTCACCAGTGCTATCCACAGCTCATTGGACAACAGCCTCCTAACTGGGTCAGTCTTCATTGACCTGACCAAGGCTTTTGATACCGTACATCATAATCTATTAATCACACAGCTACGTTCTGCTGGGCTCTTACCTGAGTCCACTACCTGGTTCAACAGCTATTTAGAGAACCGCTCCCAAAGAGTGAAAATAGCTGATGTTCTTTCAGATGCACATCCTGTTCACTCAGGAGTTCCTCAAGGCTCCATTCTTGTGCCACTTCTTTTTAGCCTCTTTCTGAATGATCTTCCACAATCATGTCCAGCACAAATCCTCCTCTATGCTGACGCCGCCGCCATCCTCTCCACTCACAAGGATCCGGGCCACCTTCAAAAGAATCTACAGCTTGCCTTCACCTTAATTGAAACTTGGTTTAGTACTCATAAACTGATTCTCAACTACAAAAAAAAAAAAACAAGTCTATGCCCTTCTGCAGCCTGCACAACAAACACAGACTCAATACCATCAAGATCAAAAACTGCCTTGGTGCAACCCTAGAACAGGTTCAATCCTTTCAATATCTAGGTATTACCATCGATTGTAACCTATCATATGCTACGCACATTGACAACATTGCCAAGGCTGCCAACACTCACATTGGCCTACTCTTCAGGCACAGGCAATGCCTTACCTCAGATGCCTTAAGGATCGCTGTACAGAGCTCAGTAGTCTCAATAATCAACTACGGCCTGATCATCTATGGCACTGCTTCTGCCACTGCCCTCAGGCGCATATCCATTGCACTAAACAAAGCTAGCCATCTCATAACTGGTGCCAGTCACCTCACCCACACATGTGATCTCTATGCACAGACTGGGTGGCTTCAACTTTCAAACTGGATCAAGTACCAAACCTGCCTTATGACAAAGAAAATAACACTAGGCCTTGCTCCCCAGGTGTCCAAGCTCTTCTCTGCCCAGCGCAGACTACTCGCATCACCAGGGGCTCTGAATCCCACCTTCGGCATATCCCGCCTCTCCGCATCACACAAGGGCAAAGATCGTTTGCGTACAGAGCTCCCAGCTGGTTCAGTGGTCTCAGCATTGACATCACCTCAATGCCAAAGCTTGGACCATTCAAATCTAGTCTCTATCACATCCCGTCTGCATCTAGCTCCTGTGACTGTCCTTCTTAATTGTTCTCCCCTCTCCTCTTTGCTCTTTCCACCAAGCACTTAACCCTTTCCCGCATCAACTCCCTCTCCCATACACCCATTCATCCTCCCCTCCTCCCACCCTCCTTCCCTACCCTCCCGTAGCACTTTAATTGATATTTGACAAGTGCCTATGGCCGCACCCCACTAGTGTGTCTCTCCGCCATACCATGTCAACCCTGTTACCAGACCTCCTTCTGGCATTTTTGCCACTGTATTGAATGTATAAAACTGTATGTGACTGCCTGTAACACACTGTTATACTGTTATTCAATGTCTTGTTTGAATTGTACCTCAACTGACGTGGAACCTTTGTAAAATAAATAAATAAAATAAAAAAAAATGTCACCTTTATGTATCTGAATGAATCCTTACCCATTTAATCTTTTTGCTGTTATCTATTTTCCTCCTTCTCGTGGCACCTCTTCTGCCCCCCAGTTTTGAGCACCAATGCCCCGGATCACCACTCGACCAACATTACCATTCTTCAGACCCTGTCTTGCAGTGTTAACCTGACCCATCCCTGAATCTGGAGGTTCCTTGTCCTTCGAAGGTGATGTGCCTATAGGTGAACTCCATATCCCTGTTTGCAGTGTCAGTCCGGGATAGTCATGCACTTTGTGTTAATGCAGGCATAGCACCCATCATCCAGTTGTTAGGGATATGATTCTCCACTTTTCCTTTTCCTGTTCCACATTGTAACTGTGAAGAGACTACAGCCTGGGCTGGCTATGTGCAGGTGGGCATGCCGAGACATGATCTCCAAGCTCATATAACAATAAACTCACAGCATCAACAGCTCGTCACATCACAGACCTAAACCCAGGAGTAAATCGTCCAATAGATGATTGTAATTTCCCTCCACATTGGTCTCTGCTCCTGGTATCAATGGTTGGGTATTGAACCTGGGTCTCCAGTGTTCAGAGCAAACACCTTCATTTGATGGCATGGTGCATGCTCCGTCTTTACATTGTTTGCCCATACGCAGACATAAGTTCACTTGATGCATTGACTAACCAATCCAGTTACAGCAGGCTGATGTTAAACACTGTCAGCCCACACCCCTTCCCATGTGTCCTCTGCATATGGCCCACTGCTTTCATAACTGCCATGTCTGACAGAGCGGTCAACACATTTTGGCATTCCTGAGTGTTTTACTCCTTGAATGTTGCAGTTAAACTAATGTTGAACCCATGTATCACTCCTGCAAGTACTCCATAACACACAGGATTGTTTGTGTCACACTACTGTTCCCCATGGCCACTTTTTTATGTGACCTGTGCTGAATCTCCTGTATCCTGGCAATGCTAGGTTGCAGCAGTACAGCATTTCATATTTTTGACAGATTGACACTGTTGTGTTTGCATGTTGTTCATGAAATTTTTTTTAAGCAAGCACTTACTAATTTTTTTCTGGTTTTCCAGGACTTATCGATGGGCATCATACACACAGTTCACACATTGGATACACAAACGCCTGGGCAAAAAAGTATGCCATGTGATCCCAGTATGTGCTGTTTGGGCCATTTGCCACAAGTATCCAGAGGCGTCTGGACATTCTGTTGGTTTTTATGAGGCTGATGAGCCAACATTTTCATACTGAGACATCACACAACATTTCTGTGCATGGTACTTGATCCTGGTTAAGTAGTTGTATTGAATACCTTTCTGAGCACCGGTTTGTAGAAACCCTGTGAAAATCGTTGTCTCAGTTACAAACAGTTGTATGACACCAAAATAAAGTAATACAGGTTTTGCTTTAATTAATTTTGTTGTTACTACTGCATATGTCACAAAGTAAGTAATGTAAAGAAGACTTATCAAGAAGAAACATGACTAGAATTTAGGTAAACAGCTGTTTTTGCAACATACATTAACTCACGTGAACTGATTATGAAATGTGAACACCTGTTTCACCTGGGAGAAATCAATTAAAATAATAATTTCAGATATAATGTAGTAACTGCCATCTTGGGGTACCTGCACTTGGTGTTGCTTATTGTGGCCTTGTTTCATTATTTACTTGTTCCCAATACCTTTTCACTATTACTCGTTATTTATTTCTGTACATGGGCTTCCCTTTTAGATCTCAGGGTCCCAGTCACGCTGCGGTCAAGCATGTTATGTCATGTGGCCAGTGCCAGGAGTGCTGCACGCAACATTAAAGTTAATGAAGCTTCTGTTTCATGTCATTTTTATGCCTCATGATGGACGGTTTGACAGGGAAGAAGGAGACAGCTACACTAACAAGGACATAGTTAGTCAAGTGGTGTCCTTCTGTTCCGTCCAACTGTTCCTCAGGAGGCATAACAATGACAGGAAAACAAGGCCTCATTCATTGCAATGTGGTGCTCCACTGTGCTTTCCATAGGTATACGTCATTACATGCTTGTGCCTGGGGGCGAGGCGGAAGGACTGGAGACCTCAGAATTAATACGGCAGCCCACAGACAGAAAAAGTAACAAGTGACCTTGAAAAGGTATGTGGTAAAATTCATACTTAAAACATGAATAAAACAAGAGACACAGAGGTCAGGTATCACAATGGTCGCTGCTTTCATCTATGCCAGATAGTAACCGCAACAAACTATTTACATATACGAACATACATGTTGCTGTGTTCACAGCTTCAGGTACTGTCCCTGCCCCCACTCCCCACTCCTCCCATACTCCCTACCCATGACCCTTACCCTCCCCCATACCAGTCCCAGCCTCTCTTAAAGCAGCCCACTGTCCTTAACAAGATGACCTTTTCCGACAGTGCATTCCGAGTGTCCACCACCCTCTCTGTGAATAAGTGTTTGCTGACCTCCCTCCTAAACATTCCATCCTCCAACTTAACACTGTGTCTACTCGTGTTATGGTTGCCGCTCAGCTGAAAGAGAGTGTCGTTATCAACCTTATTTATTCCTTTCAAGTACTTGAAGGTCCCAACCATGTCCAGTCTCTCTCTCCTGTCTTTTAAGGAGTACATGTTCAGTGCCCTCAACCTATCCTTGTGTGCCTTTAACTGCTGACCAGCTATTATTCTTTGTATGTTTCTATGTAAATTTTCAATTATTTAGTCTGTTCAGCTGTCATTTTTTTACTGTCAGATGTACACTGTGCAGCAGTACTATATATTGTTAGTTAGGTAGCATCTGCAGCTTTCAGATTACTGCTCAGCTTTCCTGAACCATGACACATGCTGCGTAATCAACTCCGATTTCTCTGGGCACAGGACTTCTGCTATGTTCTTTGAAACTAGTCTCTGTTTCACTGGAGTCAGTGTTTTGTTATCTTTCTTCCTCTCAATCAAGTCGCTGATCATGTTCTTCAGGTAATCAAACATCTTAACTTGTCAGATTGGTTTGGCGACCCATGCTCTCTTGTTTTTTGTGTACACCACCTTATACCTCTTTTCACCAGACTGGCCCACTGTCATCGGTTGGGAGACATTGTTATTGTAATCCATCGCTGCAAGTTGGTGTCTTGCTACCATGCCTTTATAGGTGTAGTGATGCCTCTTGGGGCAATACTTCAGTACAAGTGAATGGTAAATCTCCAGGTCACTAGTGTGGCAGAACATGGTCGCTTTTCCCAGATCTTTAAGGAATTTTTTATTGAACAGTTTTCTTCAGAATGTTGTGTGCTGCTGAATGCAGTTTTAGCTATATTTTGTTTTTTCTGGTTTTCCCTTGAAAGTTTGTCATGTGCACATTTTTCAAATTTCTTACTATCTGACCAACTGTGTTTGTTCACAGAATGGTGAACCACCGAACAGACAATTTCTCGCAACTTTTGCGCATCTCCTTCGCAATTGGCACAACTCCACCAGAAGTGGTTTGACACTGACTGAATCCACGTTGCTAATTCTGCACACTCCTTTTTCTTGGAATGTGCAAATAGTTCATTCTTCAGCCACTTGTCTAGGTGCCATGCATCGAATTGATGGTTTATGTTATCGTTTGGCGTGTACACTTTGCTCATAAGGCTGGCTATTTGAATGTGACGGTCAGTGGCGATGGTGGTAATGGGAACTTCACGTTCAATCAAGTAATCCAGTGAATGCTTGAAACCATCCTTTTCCATGTTTGTGGCGTACTTGACCTCAGAAACCTGTACCACAGTGAAATCAAGTATTTTTGATGAGGCCTGGTCCATAAATGTGTAAATGCCATATGTGGCTGAGAAACACAGTGAATCACAGCGTCAATCACCACAAAGCACCAAAGACTCCTTTACTTTCATCTCATCGAGTATGATCTTCTGCTGTCTTACATATTCCTTATCAATCATTGGAAACAAGTACTTTCTTTGAATCTTCAGGTAGGTGGCGCTGGTCATGTACTGCAAATTAAGGAGATCGGCAAAAAAAAAACACTTTTAGGAATGAATTTCCACTGTAAAGAATAGCGGCAGAGATTTCTAGGTTGTTGGAAGCCATTTTTTTCAGAATAAGTTTGGAGAACCATGTTTGGTCATGGCTGTTGCCACAAAACATTTTAACAGAGAGTATTGAGCCCCACATGTTTGTTGACGTGTACAACTGACGCACCACACATCATGCATCTTTGTAGTGATTGTTTTATATTGCCATATGGCACAATGAATTTGCAACTGTCACTGACACCACAGTATGTGTCCTCACCATCCTCGGATGAATCATCGCTGTCCGACTCAGCTGTGTCCGATGGTTTGTAGTCCGAGTCTTTCTCATGTGGGTCACTATAACCAGGATCAGGAAAATCAGAATCATCATCATTCAGTTCGTGTTGTACATGTATTATTGGCACATATACAGAAGGATCAAACACGGTTGGGTATGAGTGGTCATTTGCAACTTTTTCAAAGTCTCCAGTGAGATTAAACTCATACTCTGGCCACTGGCATGGCTGGTCCATAACAAATGGTGGGTCAGTTTGAGTACCCACAGTACAAAAAACTTTTCCATGTGGGCAAATAGGACAGCTGCATTGCTCCTGAAAAGAAAATGATACTGTTACATTCGTTCATGTTATGACATCATGTGGATGTAAACAACAATTGCTGTATGCTGTGAAAATACCTACCATTGCAGCTGTGGACTCTATATCAATGTCTTTGCCAGACAATGACATGTCAAAGTCAAGGAACTCGATATTGTCCATCTGGTCAATTGTACAGTCATTTGAGACAGTGGTGGCGATACATGCACTCAGTGCTCCATCCACAACCTGTATATGTATGGAAATGGATTTGATGGATAACACCTGTCTTGCAGTAATTATGTACCGTTCAATTTTTATCAGCTATCATCATCAAAGATTCATAACATTTGAGAGTTGGACAGAAAGGTGTGGTACCATGGCATGCTATGAGTATTGCACAACAACAGTCAATACCTCAGCCACATTTGCCTTTTCTATGATTTTCTTACAGTAGCAAAATCAGCAAACATTGATTTACAAACAGTTCTGTTTGCATTGGCAAGCGACCCAGATATTAAGTAGCGTTAATGAATTACACTCATATGTGGAGTTTACTGTTTAAAATCCACCCGTCATTGTTCCACTTCTGCTCTGTTTGGGTGAGGGGGAAGGACATCGTAAATGATACTGGGTCTGTAGTGTCATGCTGATCAATCTTAACACCTTCCCCCATCCCACTACTAGACCCACTCACCCCAAGAATTACCATGACATTCTTGGTTTGTTCACAAACCAGTCTCGAGAAAATCACACGATGTAAGTCATAACATACAGAATAAAGTATAGGGTGATGTGTGTAAGGAGAAGTTTACACACACCTGAGTGGTTAGATGCTCATAAACCCCGAGAGCGAAGCTCGAGGGGTTTATGTTAGCATTCAACCATGAGGGTGTGTGTAAACTTCAAGTTTAAACACATCACCCCATATTTTATTTTATATAATTGCTGGGTTTGCCTTTTTCACCACAGCAATCATATAAAATGAATGCAGGTTCTGGAGTGCTCCACGGTCCCATTTGCTTTCAGTATGCGGTGGTTTTCGATTTTATTTTAAAACTTTTTCAGTCAGCAGTGAGAAGATAAGTTTTCCCTGTCATGGTACATTTTCTGTTTTAAAATGTACTTACCGCAGAGTCCGAATGGCAGTTGGGTCTCTGCAGAACAAACAAAACGTGCAGCCACGGTCTGAGAAGAGCTGCAGCAAGGCATGCTCAGAGTGAGGGAAACCGTGCATGTGTTTGCCGTTATAAATGCTCCTTTATAACGGCAAATTACGCCATGGTTTCCCTATGGGAAAAAGGCAAGGCCAGTTATTATACCCACTTTTCTTCACTATCTGGCCACTGAAGTGTACATCTTCAGTATTGTTATTACAATATATTGGTAATAACTTACCTCTTTCCGTCGTTTAATCTCTGCTCGTCGCTCACTGCATTTCCTCCTCTTTGTGATTGGTGGTGCAGTGTGAGGGGAATATGCTTGGCACAGCATCACATTTCGAAATTGTAGGTCATTTCATGTTCAGTAACTCCACTTGTCAATTAGTAAAAAAAGCCTTCAGATTAGCTCGGAATGATGATTACTGCATTAACACCAGATCACAAAGGAACTGCGTGATACTCCCAGAACATCAAGGCATCAGTAATGGCCCTGGTTATTGTTGTCGACAGTGTGAGTCATATCCTAACCTATCCCACCCATCCTCCAGTGAAGACGTATTCAGCTCTCCCAGCCTGTCCTTGTAGGGCTTGCTCTATAATCCATGGGTTATCTTTGTGGATGTTTACTGCACACCCTCCAGCAATGTGATGTCCTTCTTCAGGAATGGACACCACAACTACACGCAGTACTCAATATGTGGTCTGACCAATTATCTACAGAGGGCATGATAATATCCCTCACTAGGGAGAAGATAAGTCTTGCAATACAGAACAGCATTTTGTTGCTTTTTGCTACTGTCTTTCTGCACTGAGCAGACTTGTTCATGCTCCTTATAATAATCAGTACTATGTCCTTATGCTCGTTGGAGCTCCACAACTGTACACCTTTCTATTTATAATCCCTCCCCAGATTATTGCCTGTGATGTGTAGAATCTTGCACTTTTTGACGTTGAACACCAACTGCAATGTTTCAGACTTCACATGCGACAATGAATCAAAGGTAGTTCCCATGTCACCCATTCATAATACTATACAACTGATGTATTGGCACCTCAAGAACACATTTCAATGACCTAAATACACTAAAGTGAATGCAATCAGTTCCCGGTACTTTGTACACCTGTAATACCCTCAACATATGTACTACCCTGCACTCAATAATCCTGACATCAGTCGCATACTCAACTCCACTACCACACCCTTTGCTTGTGGTATCTGACCCTTCCATTTTCTGGTCGAATGTGGAGCAGAAGTACTCATTCGATGCTTCTGCCTGCCATGCCCATTTCTTCAACCACACCATGTCCTTCTGTGTCATCACCAGCTGATACTTGCTGTGTGGATAGCCAGTCGCCAGTTGATAGAAGTGTAGCAATATGTGCTCCACCCCCACGCTCAAGAAGGATGGCAGTCCACATATGATCTGTCCTTCCTGGGCCCTCCTATGAAAAATCAACCACAATCCCTTTAGGAACTCAGGTCGAGTGCATGCTGTCATGAGTGGTGCACAGAAACTCAATTAACAGTGGTAGCAGGCAAGCTCTGAAACAAGATTTGTCACTCATGTTACTGTACCTGGCAGTGTCAAACCACATAGTGAATGGTCATATATGTACAGCACTTTTTTTACTTAAAAATCCTTGAAAAAAAATGTATAATTATCATACTTACCTTTTTTACGCACTGTGTGTGTGTGTGTGTGTGTCTCTCTCTCTCTCTCTCTCTCTCTCTCTCTCTCTCTCTATATATATATATATATATATATATATATATGTATGCAATGGATAGACCACTCTATGGTGTTCTGTCACTCTGTGATATACTCACACCTTGGTGTGCAGTGTTACACACAAGGTCGCAGGCCAAGTGCGTCAACCACCTTATAAAATGGCACAATTGTTTTGGAGGGTGGTGAAAGTGTAGTTGTGCGTTTGCACTCTGATATACTCATGGTCATGTGATGTGTTTCAGTCAACCAGCAGAGCTAATTATTCCTACTCATTTTGTTAATATATATTATATATATTTATTTATGTTTACATATAGTATTATATGAACATGTATGTAAAGTATATGTGTGCATATACAGTACACACACTACTTTGCTCATTTGTCTATGTATCTGCTAGGACATTCCCCCACCCATCCTTACTGGTCACCGGTGTCTACCCAATGTCTGTTTGGAGCCTTCTACTGCTGCTTCTCCAACCAAATCCGACAGGACACTATTCCACTTATCCACAACCTTCTGTGTGAAATACTACTTCCTAATGTTAACCTTGAACAGTTTTCCTTCGATCTTTAAAACATGCCCCCTCTTGTCCTCTGATTCCCTTGGGTGGATACAGTGGATGACTTTGACTGCTGTCATTTCTTGCAGGCATTTGACCTGTAGTTTTAAACCTCTGATGCCCCTTTTCCCCCATGACACACCTTTTACAATACAGGCCATGGCTAATAAAATCCTGTCCCCTTCCTCCACCTGGGCACCTCTCGCTACTGCGTTTCTCCCAAGCTTTCCAAAGTCATCCCTATCCTTACCCTTGCAACCCCCCCAAACTTTATTGAGACATCCTCCCCCCATCCTCCTCCTCCTCCTTCTGGTCATCTCCATGAGCCACTGCCTGGTTCCTTGGCTCCTCTGTGCAGCCACCTGCCCCTGTGCCATGCTCCATTTGCTACCCCACCCAGGGATTTCACCTCCGTACCCCTTTACCCACTGCTTAATTTGAGGTCCATGCCACAGTCCCAACACTTCCCACTGATGTCCCTGTCACCGGTATGATTTCTCTCGCACAGTTTTCACAGCTCCCACCCTCAGTACACTGATCTGTGGTTTATTTTGTAGTCCTGATCTGGGACCACCCCTACACCCTTCACTGCCTGCTACAATTTCACACCTTCCATATATGTATATATATATGTATGTATATATATTAACAGACACATACATCTTTGTATGGAAGTGTTAGTTAAAAGCAGTGTCACCACGACAAGGTCCTTCCATGTCGTCACTGATTACAGAAAAGTTTAACAAAGGGTATAGTCATAGAGGAAGACACAGACACAGTCAGTGATGAACATGTGAATGAGAAACACAGTGTTTGTGTTGTAATACAAACTCATGAATGAATATCGACAACAAAAACAGTGGTTGAGTTCAAGAATGCATGGGACAGACATAAGTCAATTATGGTGGTGGGTAGGAAGAAGTAGGCTGTGGGTTAAATAGGAGTTGCAGATTATCCAATAGGTACAGAAATGTGCAAGTAGGTGCATTAAGTGGTCCTTATCTGCCGCCAAAGTCTACATTTGTATGACTCGCATACAATAATGACAGCAAAACTGTATTCAATGCAGCATCCAGTCAGTGACAGAATGGCACAAAAACAGTACAGGAATATATTACTTCACTTGATGGGTAACAGTGGCAAACAACAAGGATGAGTTTTTTTACATAACAAGATGTTTGCTACTGAAAACACAACATTTCAGTTCAAATATAGTGTAACAGTGGTATTCTAAGGCTATGCTACATTGGGTTGGGGGTGTGCTTCATAGTGGGTAACATGTGATGTTACTACTGAGAGGTATGTAACTAAGTGCTTCATGTAGATTTCATATGTTAGTTCGACATTCACCGTGGGCTGCAATGTAGAACCAGCTGGTGGGGGGTGGATGGTGGGGTGGTGTGCTCTTAGGCTCACAAATCTTTTCATCCATCTTCATCTGGCAGTAGAGGAGTGAGTGTTGGGGAGAGGATGTAGCTAGGGCAAGGGCAGATAGAATGGGGAAGAGATAAGGGGTAAGAGGCAGGGACTGGAAATGGGAGGAACAGGGTATGGTGGGTAAAGAAAGTGGGGAAGGGGGGCTGACAGGCAGATGGAATGGAGATGGGGTGGATAGGCAAGGAGGAGGATGAGGTGAACAATGACAAATCTGCAGAACTTGGGGGGATGAGGGTATGGGCCAGGGAGGCATGGCATGTAGGGAGTGCTGAACATGGAAGGGACGGAATCGAGTAAGCACCAAGCTAGGCCAACAGATAGGGAAGATGGATCAGTCAAGGATGGGGACAGGGGAGATAGAGATAACAAAAATGATACTCAGGTGGGGGAACTGCCCAGGACAGGAGTAGAGGGGGTGGCCAGTGACAAGATGGAGAGGGCTACCTTTCACACTAAAGTTGTGCCAGGTGCAAGGAGCCTGTTGATGGGAGAGACCGGAAGAAGGGGTGAGTATGGGCATGGAATGCGGGGAAACCTACGGGTTGAGCATGGAGACAAGGGAAGGTTAGAGTGCTACTGTTGGGGGAATCCAGAATCAGAGATATCCATTGTGAGTGGCAGGGTGAGGGTAAAACGTGTACAGTAAAAACAAAATGTTATCCTGACCTGACAGTGATCAAGGCCAAGCACAACATATATTCACTGGCAAGGGAATGTGGGTCCGGGGTTTGACATTTCATAGGATGCTAAATCTCCACTTTGGAAAACCTTCAGGTGCCATGGGCTACTATGGAGAACAATGCAGAAATTATGGTGGTAAATCAGTGGCTCATGCAGTGGGGTAAGGCTAGGATGTATGGCCTTGTGGGGGACTGGGGGGCAACCTGGGGTGATAAGGGGCTGCACACTAGAGACAGGCTCCACCTCAATTTAGAGGGGATTGATAACTTGAAAGCTGAAACTAGCTGGGTTCATCAGCAAAATGTGGGGTTTAAACTTTTGAAGGGGGGAGGGACCGAAAGAGGGGCTGTTGCAGGAGATACGATAAAAGAGGAACTCAGTCTACACTCCCCTAAGAGGCTGGAGGGATATGGAAAAATGCGAACAGATAGAGTGCAGGCGAGGTGGAGCATGTGGCAAAATGGGAGAACAAGGATGGGGAATGAGAGGAGGGAAAAGGGATGGGTGGATGGTGGTCCAGATAAATACTAAGAGCTTAGGAAATCAGATGCCTGAGCTACAGGCGATGCTAGTTCAGGGAGCAGTAGTTGTGGCACCTGTCACTGATACTTGGGCAACCCAAGGTGCACGAATGGAACCTTAACCTTGAGGGGTACACTATGTTCAGGAAGGACAGGGGAAGGGAAGGGGAGGTAGTACTGATAGTCAAAAATGGCATCGGTATAGGAAGGGTGGAGGAGGCGGGGGGGGAGCATGGAGACAAATGCAGTGGGAGGAGAGAGTAAAGATTGGGGTGGTATACATGGCCCCCCCCCCTCGTGCTGGCAGAGGAGATTGGTGGAAAATGTGGTGGGTTACTGTAGATAGGGCAAGGGAAGTGTAGTATTGATGGGGGACCTAAACATGCCATGAACTGATAGTGGGACCATGATGTCCCCAGTGGCCAAGGAGCACATGTTGCTGCATGTCTTCCAGGACGCGTTCTTGACACAGCAGATGGGGGCCATGACTAGGGAGGCCAAGACACTGGACGTAGTCCTGGAAGACAGTGACCAGGTTAGGGGCTTGGAGGTGAGGGACCCGTTGGCAGTGATTGATCATGCCATAGTCTGGTTTTTCCTGGACCTGGGGGTGGGGGGGAAAAAAGCTGCACAAAGAAGGGGGTAATTCACTTTACGGGTACAAATTTCAGGGGGATGTGAAGGATACTTAACGGTCCTTTGGAAGGCATAAGGCCACACATGGATGGTGATAGTGGGTTGGAGATCATTGGGGGGGTGCAGGAGGCTACCAGGTCCTCTGCAAGACACAGTCACAAATTCAGTGACACCAGAAAACAGTGTTGGTGGACCCATGAGTTTTCAGGAGGTGGTGAGGGATAAAAAGGCAGCCTATAAGCACTTCAAGTGCTCAAGGAGTGAAAGGAATCAGGGGGAGTATGAACTGATGGACAGGAGGGTCACAAGGATGGTGAGAACAGACAAGGCGAGGAAGGAGAAGATCTTAGCCAGGGAGATCAGGATGGGGGTAAGGGGTTATTGAGATACATGGATGAAAATAAGTAAAGTGGCAGACCACATCAGGAGGATTAGGACAGGGGAGGAATGGGCACAGGATGCGGGGCAGCAGTCAGAGGCACAAAAGGAGTACTTAGTCACAGTTTTTACTGGGGGGGGGATGGAGGGCCATGTCTTTAGGGGGGTAAACCGGGGGAAGGGGTGAGACCCTTACAGATTGGGAGTCCTGATTTCTCTGGGGAGAACGAAGGTCCAGCACCATCAGGCAGTACAGTGACAAACATTGTGTACTTGTACGACTGGGTGACGAGAGCACTGGGCCATGACAGGCCAGTGGGCATCATCTTTGTATACTTCAGCAAGGTGTTTGATTCTTCTGTTCCTCACGGTGGCCTGCTGGATAAGCTAGAGGAAAAGGGAATGGGGATGCAGATGATCCCATGGATATGAAATTGGCTCTTGGAGCATAGTCAGAGGGTGGTGGTTTGGGGGCTATTCTCATCTCCAAGGAGAGTCATTAGTGGGATTCCCCAGGGATCAGTACTAGGGCACCTCATGTTTAACGCCTATGTCTGTGACATAAGGAGGGGTATCCAGAATGAAATGAGTGTCTTTGGAGATGACTAGAGGCTGGGAGCAGTGGTGGATGTGGCGGAGGGGAAAGTAGCACTTAAGGAGGACCTGGAGGCTCTGTAAATGTGGTCAGGAAAGTGGGACAAAAAGCCATGCCAAGGGTATACCGAGGGGGGGGACACTACAAGTCTCCAGTGGAATGGCGAGAGGGACCTGGTGGTGGTGGTAGACGTTAGTATGAACAGCTCTGACACCTGTAGGAGGGCAGCAGCAAAAGAAAAAACAATGCTGGGATGCATCGCTATGGAGATTACCTCATGAAGGGCGGAAGTGATCCTTACTGCTCGGTTACACCACACCTCAAGTACTGTGTGCAGTTTTGGAGACAGCACTTAAAAAGGGACATTGCACTCCTGAACAAGGTACATGGGAGGGCCAAGAAAAATGATCTGTGGTATAAGGGAAAGAACATACAGAGAGAGGCTAGAGACACGGTATATGTACACCCTGTAGGACAGGAGGGCGGGGGCATGATACATGTCTTCAAGTACATAAAAGGATTAATAAGGAAGACTGAGTCACAGTGCTCCAAATGAAAGTGGGTGGGGCAACTACAGAACACAAGAGGAAAGTAGAAGGGGGTAGACTCAGTGGAAACAGGAGGAGGTGTTACTTCACTGACAGGGTGGTGCAACCCAGGAATACACTGACAAAGGGACTGGTGGGGCGAGAGACTGTGGAGGGGTTTCAGGAGGCCTGGGACACTGTCTGGGAAAAGGGTACAAGTGTTGTCAAGAATACAGGATGCTGCATGACAAAACAAATGTACATGCACAGCAGGAATACATAAAAAGCATTCATATGTATAGCAACACAACACAGCTAGTGCACAGACAGGCTTACAGGTACATCATTAACACAGATGCAGTACAACTGCACTGTATGGCACTGTAGCCTGACTCTGAGTGCTATATACAGTCATGTTTAGCAGACACTACATACAGCCAGCATATAGACATACATGAGGACAGCACAGTGTGGGGATCATCAAACAGCAGTAGAAAAGAACACACATATATGGGAATAACAGAATGGATATAAATGCAGGACAACACAACAGTATAGCACACATGGATTACTCAGTCATGTAACATATATATATATATCTATATATATCTATATATATATAGAGATATATATATATATATATATATAAGGGTAGCACGGTAGTGCTACCATAGTTAGGGTTGAGGAGCCATTTACATGTTAAACCTAAAATTTTGCACCTTAATAACTTTGTAACCATTCAACAGATTTGCCTGAAATTTGAAATACACGATCAAGAACCATACATCTTGGGATGTGCCAAGTTGCGTACTGTTCGGATATACGGCTGCGGAGTTCTTAAATATGATCTGCGTGCACGTTTACACTTTTTTTGAATTCTTTGCTCATCCCTACAGGTTGCATGGTTTGCACGACCAATTTGAAAACTTCAGGGAGCATGCGGCCGGGCTCCCTGATGTGCCTTTTGAAGATTTCATGAAAAAATATTAAATGGTTCAAAAGTTATTCAAAAAACATTAAACGGTTCAAAAGTTATTCAAAAAACAATTTGCCATTATAAGTCAACGGGAAAAGTTAACAAAAAGTTCGACAGTGTCGCAAATGTATTTTTTAGTGTAGCAAATGGCCCTAGTAGTGTCGCACATCTGCCATTTTGTTTTCAGTTAGTGATCAGAAAATGCTTAGCATTTAAATTTGGGACCTCTAGCAACACAATTCTTTTTGTTTTACCTAGTTGGACCCTGAGGATGCTAGGCATGTCTTTATTTTGAGGTTAAACACCCTAGAAATATGTTTTTTCAATTTTTGGAAAAAGTAGTGCCACAAAGTAGTGTCACACTCACGAAAGTGTCGCAAATGCTTGCAAAGCTGTCACAAATCACGACACTACTTTGCAACACTATGGCCAAAATAACAGAAATAATTTGCCACCCTGCTGCAAATGAACGGTTTGGTCTTTTGGGCTGGAATTTGAAGGGAAGGCAGCCAACATCTCACAGATGTGCCTTTTTGTGGTTTGGTGTCAAAATATTGCATGAATGCAAAGTTACAGTACTTCAAAGTTGACACTTTTTCCCATAGACTAACATTGTGACGTCTGCTGCATGACAGGAATTCTTTGCCACACTGCTGCAAAATAATGGTTTTATCTTTTACACTGAAATTTGGAGGGAAGAAAGCCTGTTGGTGGTTTGGTGAAAAAATATTACAGGGCGGCAAAGTTATGGCACTCTGAACATCTCTTTTTTCCCATAGGATAACATTACAGCGTTTGCCGTGTCTTTCAGGGCCTGTATCTCAGAAACGGTGTGAGATACGGACTTTTCGTCGGAAAAACAGTTAGCCCCCTCCTAGAGGCTAAGTACAAAACTAGCCAGGAAAGTCATAAATCATATGACTTTTAAATTATTTTTCTGCATCGTATGGTTCCTCAGTTATAAGCAATTTAGTATTCCAACTCCTCATTTTCTACTCCGAGACCCATTATTATGCATACATTCTTTGTACTCACTGTCTTTTTCTATGCAGCTTTTGGGGAAACCAGCCTGTGCGTTTACATTACTGTTACCGTTACCGCTTCCGCTTGTGGTTCCGTACCTGTTTCACTTACCGTTCCCGTCTACGCCACCATGTGAGTTACCCTTTGCATTTTCAATTGCGCTTGCATTTGCGTTATTTTTACCATTTTGTCTACAGTACTGTTTCTCTTTCTGTTTCACTTTGTGTCACCATGTGCATTACCATTTGCATTTGTGGGCACCGTGTTACTATGTGACAAGTCATCACGTGGCGGGAGCGCGGGGACCAAAGGGCCCCAAACTCCCACCGCCGCATTACATTCACTATTTCTTGTTATCATTCTCAAAAAGAAGGGAAATTAGAGGCAAAAAACTCCATTTAATGTATCAGTTAGGGTTGTTCCACAGCGACAAAAGCAAGGAAATTCGGTGTTAGGGTTGAAAGCCCCCCTTGGAGCCCCTAACTGGAAATGGGGTGCGCACTGGGGTCTTCAGTCCTAACTCTCACCCCATTCTCCTATACCTCTGCTTCTTTACACATGTGATGGGGTGAGAGTTAGGGCCGACAACCCCAATGCGCACCCCAATGCCGGTTGGGGGGGGTGGGCTGCTAGGGTCCAAGGGAGGCTTTCAACCCTAACACCAAACTTCCTCACTTTTGTCACTGTGGAACAACCCTAACTGATACATTAAACAGAGTTTTTTGCCTCAACATATATATATATATATATATATATATATATATATATACATATACACATATATGTATAATGGTAGCACGGTAGTGCTACCATAGTTAGGGTTGAGGAGCCTAAAATTTGTTAAACCTAAAATTTTGCACCTTAATAACTTTGCAACTGTTCAACGGATTTGCATGAAATTTGGAATACACTATCAAGACCCATATGCCTTGGGATCTGCCAAGTTTTGTATCAGTCGAATATATTGCTGTGGAGTTATTAAGCATGATCTGCACGCACACGTTTATACTTTTTTGGAATTCTACGGTCACGCCTACAGGTCGCACGGTTTGCATGACTGGTCCAAAACCCAGGGTCCCCGATGTGTCTTTTGAAGATTTCATGAAAAAATATTAAACGGTTCAAAAGTTATTCAAAAACCAAGTTCCCATTATAAGTCAATGGGAAAAGTTAACAAAAAGTTCGACAGTGTCGCAAATGCAGTTTTTACTTTCGCAAATGGCCCTATTACTGTTGCAAATCCGTCATTTTGTTTTCAATTGGTGATCAGAAAAATGCTTGGCATTTAAATTTGGGACCCTCTAGCAACCTAATTATTTTTGTATTCACCTAGTCGGACCCGGAGGATGTTAGCCATGTCTTTATTTTGGGGTAAAATAGCCCAGAAATATGTATTTCAAATTTCTGGAAAAATTACTTTCGCAAAGTACTTTCGCATTTGCGACACTGTCAAATGAATTTGCGAAAGCTTTCGCAAATTGCGACAGTACTTTTCTAGGCTGTGGGAAAATGACAGCAATTCTTTGGCACCCCGCTGCAAAAGAACGGTTTGGTTTTTTTGGCTAAAATTTGGAGGGAACACAGCCAACATCTCTCAGATGTGCCTTTCACTGTTTTGTTGAAAAAATATTACACAGTGGCAAAGTTATAGCACTCCAAAGTTGACGTTTTTTCCCATAGAATAACATTACGACGCCCAACGCATTACAGCAATCTTTTGGTGCCCTGCTGCAAATAATGGTTTGGTCTTTTGGGCTGAAATTTGGAGGGAAGACAGACAACATCCCACAGATGTGCCTTTCAGTGGTTTGGTGAAAAAATATTACAGGGAGGCAAAGTTATGGTACTCTGAACTTCTCTTTTTTTCCCCATAGGATAACATTACGGCATTCGCCGTGTCTTTCAGGAACCGTATCTCAGAAACGGAGCGAGATACAGACTTTTTGTCAGAAAAATGCTTAGCCCCCTAACAGGGACTAACTACAAAACTAGCCAGGAAAGTGATAATTCATATGACTTTTACATTTTTTTTCTATGTCGTATGGTTCCTGAGATAGCAATTTACTATTCCAAGTCCTCATTTTCTGTTCTGAGAGTCATTATTTTGCATACATTCTTCGTACTCACTGTCTTTCTATATGCAGCTTTTGGGGAAAACTATCGTGTGCATTTCCATAACTCTTACCCTTAATGCTTCTGGTTCTGGTTATGTACCTGTTTCACTTACTTTTCCTGTCTATGCCACCTTCTGCGTTACCTTTTGCATTTTCATTTGCACTTCTGTTTCTGTAATTTTAACCATTTGTGTCTACAGTACTGTTTTTCTTTGTGTTTCACTTTGTCACACTATGCGCATTACCATTTCTGTTTGTGGGCACTGTGTTACTATGTGACAAGAAGACAATATCCGGCGGGAGCGCGGGGCCCTTCTGTCGCTGGTCCCGTCGCTGTATTACATTCACTATTTCTCAGTACTGTTTATCTTTGTGTTTCGCTTTGTGTCACCATGCGCATTACCATTTGCATTTGTGGGCACTGTGTTACTGTGTGAGAAGACATCACGTGGCAGGATCACGGGGCCCAAAGGGCCCTGTGTGCCCGCAACCACATTACATTCATTATTTGTCTTTATCATTCTCAAAAAGAATGAAAATTAGAGGCAAAAACTCAGTTTAATGCATCAGTTAGGGTTGTTCCACAGCAACAAAAGTGAGGAAATTTGGTGTTAAGGTTGAACCCCCAGCCCACCCCCAACCAGCATTGGGTGCGCATTGGGTAGTCGGTCCTAACTCTCACCCCATTCTCCTATACCTCTGCTTCTTTACACATGTGATGGGGTGAGAGTTAGGGGCGACCCCATTGCGCACCCCAATGCTGGTTGGGGGGTGGGCTGGGGGTTCAAGGGGGGTTTTCTGCCCTAACACCGAATTTCCTCACTTTTGTCACTGTGGAACAACACTAACTGATGCATTAAATGGAGTTTTTTGCCTCTATTATATTTATATAGATATAGATATTTATAAAATGAGCAACAAATACAAATACAAATCCAGTGTTCTGATTGTATAAAACACATCACATGACTGTGCATATATCAAAGCATGACCACACACCTGCACTTTTACCCCCCTCCAAAACAATTTTGACAATTTATAAGATAGATGAACTACTCTGAGGTGTGCAGTTGCGCTCTGTTATACACACACCTTGGGCGGTTGACGCATACCAAGGCGTGCGAATATCAGAGTACGACCGTACACCTCAGAGTGGTTTATCTATTACACACACACACACACACACATATATATATATATATATATAATACACTTATAAAATGGGTAGGACAAGTTATCCCTGCTGGTTGGTTGAAACATGTCACATGACTGTGTGTATATCAGAGCGTGACCGCACACCTGCACTTTTACCCTCCTCCAAAACAATTTTGACATTTTATGAGATATATAAACCACTCTGAGTTGTGCAGTCGTGCTCTGATATACGCATGCCTTGGTGTGCATTGTTATGCACGTGGCTGCAGGCCGAGTACGTCAACCACCCAAGGCGTGCGTATATCAGAGTGTGACTGCACACCTCAGAGTGGTTTATCTATTACATATATATATAAATATATATATATATATATGTGTTTGTGTGTTTATGTTACAATATGTATAGTAGAAGGCAGCAGACAAAATTGAAATGCACGGTGACAGAAACACCTGAAGGACAGGAAAAAAAAAATAAGACAAAGTCATATTCACCTTCAGGTCCCTTTCAAAACAGGTGTAAAGTGAACAGAACACACAACTGTGTTCTTGCTGTTCACATCAGGCAGATTTTCCCTCTTGGCAGCTGCCTTCCACTTGGCTACCAACTCCCTGCTTTTGGGAAACAGAAAAAAGAGATGCCACAGCACTCCCTTTTTTTGGATGCATTATAGCATCCCACGACATAGCAATTCATCATAGTGAAAGGAAATGCTAATGACAGGTTCACTGGAAAAATAAAATACTACAGCGCTAATTCGCATTGATGAGCAGTAATATGCTTTCCCGTGACGTGCTCATTGGCCGAGCCCATCACTGATGTCAGAGTGCGATCACGCATGCACAAGATGGCGATGATAAACACCTCGATTTCGGGGGCAGAAATAAAAGTTAAAATCTGTCTTTACAATATTACAGGCACTTCATCAATCACAGGATCCATCAAGATACTGTACCAAATGACTTCTAAACACAGTTTAAGCCATTAGCAATGTTTCTTTCCCCTTTAAAAAGCTGCGCCTCATTTGTGTCTTTAATCACCCAACTGATGACCAACTACTCTTGCCTCTCCCATTGACCTAGTATAGTTTTGTGCAAAAAAAAAAAGGAAATGGGGATCATGTGATGCTACTGTGAAGCTTGCAGCACCACAGACCGGCTCCAACCCCGACTCTCAGTTTTTAAGTACTTTCTACAGCTAATCTTCGGCTTTTTCTTCTAAAGCTAGCAGCATCAACTTCTAATAGCCTCCCAACTTACCTGTGGCGAAGTCTTCAAGAAAAGTGGCTGCAAAAGGCATCAGATCAATGCTTACTAAATCTGCGGGGGGGGAGGCTGGTTATTTTGTTGACTACTGACTGTTGTACTCACGTTGCCCTTGCTAACTAGGATTATAGCTATAATTACTGTGTTAAACTTTGAATTTAACAAGCTGTTATGGCAACATAATGTGTATTTATCTTTTGATTTTTGTACAACAACAATGTCTAAATGTCTTTGCAAAAAGGAAAACTTAAATAAAGTTTACTGAATTTGAAAAAAAAAAGAATATGGAAATGATCTTGTTAGGGTACTTAATCTTTAGTGGCTCAGTGGTAAAACAAAAGGTTTCAGCTTACTTCTAAGTAGACTTAACTTGGTGCAAATCATAAATTAACCTATCAGGTTATCTAACAAGTGCTGTCCCTTTATTAGATAACCTCTTTATTAGATAACCTGGTAGGTTCATTTATGATTTGTACTGAGTTAAGTCTACTTAGAAGTAAGGCAAAGAACTTAGGCTGGAGTCACAAAGTTTTCTGAAGGTTCAAAACCTTCCCTAAGTCCCCCCAAACTGCCATAGTTATGGAAACAAAGCGGAATCTGCCCTGGGTGCTATTCACAAAACCCTCTGCAGCTGCAGAAAACAACACTAAGGACTGTGGAAAAAAGTGTAGCTGCAGAAGTCCCTGAGGAAAAAAAGGTACGAGATAAGTAAGGCATAGCCCCTGAAAGGCTATTCACAACCAGTTTTTGTCTGCAGCTGCAGAAAAATTGTTACACACAGTGGAATAAGGTGTAACTCTCCCTCAGCAAACTGCAGTAGTGCCCCAGCAATTGGAATCAATTAAGGTGGAGGTGAGGCACAGGTAATAGCATCCCAGACAGTATAACAGTGGCTGCTGTAACAGCAACGAAAGCACACATTGCCATGATATGGCAACAGACAACAACCACCAGACACAGTGCAGCCCATGACGGAGCCCCACAGGCAGTAGAGCCTGGCCAGCCTGCAGTGAGTGCTACCCTGCAGGCAACAGGAACACCCCAGGGAGGGAGGACCAGCAGTGACAGCTGGCCACTGTGGTGCCATGGTATTGCTGGTACCTGTGGTGCTGCAGTGGTCCCAGTTGAGGGACTGGTTGCTGGTCTCTTTTTGAGTGCTTTCAGCTACTTTCTATGGCAGCCCTGTTAAAGTCTGCTGTTCCAGCTAATTAAGTTCACTGTTGCTGTGCCTCCTAAGCTATTTCTGCAGCTGCGGATCCGCAGTTGCGGATTTTCGGCATGTGCACGATTTCTGCAGCTGTGGGGATTTTACAAAATTCCGCACCTGCTCAAAATTTCTTTATGAATATCACGCAACTGTGTTTCTGCAGTGCTGCAGGCCTTTTTCCAGCAACTGTGGGACTTTTGGCTTTTTTTGTGAATCATGCCCCTTTTGTTTCACCACTGAGCAATAAAGGTTAAAGTGCACTAACAAGATTATTTCATTATGCCATTCCACCCTAATAGATTGGATTTTCACAAGCAGGGAGAAAAGGATCACCAGTGTTGATCTCATTCCAGATGTAATTAGTGACCACTGCCCTATCTACTGCATCTGGAGGGCAAAATTCCCCAAGGTACCTTATATGAACGAATAGCTTTATTGTTTGATAAATTTGTCATTACAATGTAGAACATTAAAAAATACAACATACAACAGCTCCACAATAGTATTTTACATTCTATTCCTAAAATATTTCCCATTACAGATATTTCATCCATAAATCTTAAGAAGAAGGTAGTTTGAACATCAATACCATATAAAATTAGTATATCTATATTCTGCTTTAAAAGCACCGAATGGTAAAATATTGTGAACAAGCATACGGTCAGGTTCAAACATGATTCAAAAAGTTCACTAGTTAGAGAAGATCAGAATCAATAGGTTATTTGGCAATTTTCCTGTATCACAAAAATTAACATATATATTTCTTTCTTCGTTGAGAGCTAGGAGTGATATCTCTTGTAGACAGACAACCGCCATTTGTCAATCATAAATATGGATCAGATATTTTACACAATATACTTTCTAGACTTTAGGACTTCTCTAAGCTTTATACTGCATGAACACCTTTTTATCTAAGCTAATCCAACTGGACTGGCCCAACCTTTGGAATACCTTGGATAAATCCCCTCCCCCTTAAAAAAAAAAGGAGGCTTACATTTTATTCTCTCCGGAGCACTGCTGATGCCTTTCCCTGCACCACTCCCTTACCCTGGTCCAAGTCCAGACTGCAGCTGTGGGACCTGGGACTAGTTTGCATACTGTCATTTGTTCTGTGGGCTTGTTCAATACCCTTCTCACTGTGGTCGGCACAGTATCACCTCCCTTTGCTCAATTGTCCCCTAGACTGCCTTCAGGATCAGAGAGCCCACAGCAAGGAGGTCTCTCAGATTCAAGCACTCTCAAAGCTGCACAAAGTTCAAAATAATTAAATTAGTACATCCTGTCCCTGAAATTGACATCAATTTGGATACTAGTTCAGCTGTACAAACCCACTAAATCTGTATATCTTGTATCAGGAAACTAACATCTATTTGGAGCTCAGCTCATCAAAACAGCTCTGCTGGCTTAGGACTTGTATGCATACTTTTCCCCTGGAACTGACAGCCACTGAGAGCTAGGGTTCAGCATAATGAATAATGCATGAGGTGACAGCAACTAATAATTAATCCTGTCTTTCTGCACAGGGGTGAGACTTGTGCAAATAGTGCAGACTTGTCTAAAGGAAAAACTTCTGTGGAGAGGAGATTGTATTTAACTAGCTCTCACTTGCTATTCCTGTCTGACTAACAAGTTTATCCAAAGCAGACTTGAGACCCCTGGAAAAGGGAAGAAATGCAGCCACAGTGCCAAGCCCGGGCTCTATCGTTGAATTAGAGCAGGGGTTGCCTTGAAAGCTGCTCTGCGTCTGGGAAGGTGGTGAGCCATTACCTTCTACTGCTGTTAGGATTTTATCCTGATGGGATCAAACCAGCTGAGGTCTCAAGTGACTTCCCATTTGTTGGAGTGGGAGAGGGCAAGTTCCCTTGTAGGATGAAAAGCATCCAGAGCATCATGGCCCAGAGCCCCCTCACCAATGAAGGCATATTGGGTCCACCTTATCTGTAACCAGCTTACAGAACAGAGGTCCTATCATCCAAAATCATCACGGCCCCCACCCTTCACCACTGGGACCATGGTGGATCAACTGCACCTGTATCCAAAGTACAGAGGAGATCATCTAGCCATCATCTGCCTAAGCAATGGAGACATCCCCACAGAAACAGCACCAGCCTGTCAACTAAAGATCGTGAGTACTAGGTTTTATCCACAGAACTTATCATTCCTATTGTTAAGCTAGCTAACTAGATACTTTCTTGGCATTCCTGCGCAATCTTAGAATCAAGCCCACAGCTACAGCTTACAGCCAGGAACCATTGTTTTACTGTCTGTCTAACTGTATAAATTGCAAGTCAGCAGATACAGCCAGCAACCAAATTTACACAGTACTGCACCAAGGTTCAAGCATCATAGACATGCAACTCTGCATCAGTGTGCACACTCAAACTGTAACTGGGAGCTCTCAGAGGAACTATGGAGTTCACAGGTTCACTATTAGGGGAAAGAGGTGCTGAGACATGCCCTTACAGTGGGAATGAATGCAAACTGCTGTCCATTTATTTTTACCTTTGCTTACCTTGTTCCCCAACCCCGCAGTAAACCCATTGATTATTTAGTTGCAACTGATGGCATATTTTGCCATTATTGCCTTGTTGTTTATTTGCATGCTTAGAGTGATAAGTGGGGAGGAGATTGTGTTATCATGTTCCCTGTCAAAGAGGGTAGAGTTTGCATTTCTTTCCTGTGGAAAAACATCCAGGTAGTGCTTTGTCATAAGGATCCCCACAGGTGGAGGCACCATGCCATTTTCCAAACCTGGTTCTAACCACGAACTCAGGCAACATTCACCCAAAGGCATGACAGACTTTAGAAACATAGACTTTGATGGCAGATAAGGACTGCTTGGCCCACCCAGTCTGTCCATTTCCCTACCAATTGGATAAGCTGCAGATCCTAGTTAACCAACAACCTACTTTTTCCTACCCCTCACCAGAATTTCCCTATGTCTGTCCCATACATTCTTGAATTCCCCCACTGTTTTTGACCCCATGACCTCCTCAGGATGGCCATTCCATGCATCTGCAACCTTCTACATGAAAAAATACTTCCTCACATTGCCCCTGAGTCATCCCCCTCTATCTTCAAATTGTGCCCCCTTCTTGTTGCACATCTCTTTTTCTGAAAGATGCTACCCACTTGGACTTTGTTGATTCCCTTGAGGTACTTGAACATTTCTATCATGTCCCCCTCTCTCCTCAAGGGTATACATATTAAGCTCCTTTAGTCTCTCTTCATATGGCATCTGGTGCAAACCCAGCACCATTTCAATTGCCCTCCTCTGAACTTCCTCCATCCTGTCTATATCCTCACAGAGATTGGGTCTCCAGAACTGCATGCAGTACTCCAGATTGGGTCTCACCAACTGTCTGTACAGAGGGATAACAACTTCCTGTTTTCTACTAGTGATGCCTCTCCCTATGCATCTCAGTATCCCCCAGCCCTCCTTGCTGCCTTCTCACATTGCTTGCCTACCTTTAGGTCACTGATATGACTACCCCCAGGTCCCTTTCCATTTTTGTTGTTGTTAGTACCCCCCTCCACACTGTGTTCTCTTCACCTGGGTTTTTGTTTCCCAGGTGCATTACTTTGCACTTCTTTGCATTGAATCTAAGCTGCCATACTTTTGACCATTCCTCCAACCTTGTCAAGTCCCTTCTCATCCCCCCCACTGTGTATCAACCCTGTTGCATATCTTAGGATCATCTGCAAAGAGGCATACTTTTCCTTCCAGTCCCTCTGCAATGTCACTTATAAAGACATTAATAAGGACTGATCCCAGTACTGAATCCTGCGGCACCCCACTAGTAACCCCCCTTTCTTCAGAGTAGACTCCATTTACTATTACTCTCTGTGTCCTGTTGTCCAGCCAGTTTTTTACCCAGGCTACCACCCTGGGACCCACTCCCAGGCTGGCTAACTTGTTTATTAATCTTTTGTATGGGACTGTGTGATTCAATGTGATAACAGTGACCGCCTGTAGTGATAGTATAATATGTTGATTATTGTTACTCCATTTTGTATGCTATTTCATGTAATGTATGTCATTTTATACTCCATTTTGTATTGTGTGACTCCATTTTACATGCTGCTTCATTTAATTGGTGTTTTGCTCTTTAGATAGCCTCATTATTATGTTTTGCTTCAGACAGTGTATTTTGCTGACTTGAAGGTCGCATATTATCAGGCAACCTGTTTTTGTAGTTTTGTTTAAACTTCTGCTTAGCTCATAGTGTTCTAGGCACCCGGCCAGTGTTTGGAGCACAGTGACCTAGCAGGTGTGGGATTCTGAGCAGTCCTTATCGTGAATTTGCAACATCCTGGAAGCCCGCCAGCTTCTAGAATGTGGAAAATAACACAATGAAGGCTGCACAGTTATTTTTAGCATAGAATAAGATATAAATGTAGCTTTCTCAATGCCTGGTTAGAAGCCTCTCTGCAGGGTGGGCGCATCGCTGTGGGACTGATTCCGGTTAGAGACTCTAGCCAGGCTGACAAGGGGCTTCAGCCATTGGAAGAGGGCTTGATGATGCTTTTATTGAATCGGTGATGTATCATGTTTTGCTTAATTGAAGTATATATTAATGCTGATAGTAATATTGCTAATGAATGAATGCTAAAGTGTAATCATTAATGCTGATAGTAATATTGCTAATGAATGAATGCTAAAGTGTAATCATTAATGCTGATAGTGAAGTATAATTATCTTTTGCTTGCAATAAATTGTGCTGATGTGTGAATGCCAAGTGTGATTATTCCTTTGTGACTCTTCGATTAGGCAAGACAATTTTGGCGTAGTCGGCAGGATTCGAAAATAAAATGTCTATTTTAGGAAAAGGATGAGTTCTTTTTTTTAAAGGTGTATTAAGGTTCAAACAAGCAAGGGCAACTGCCCTTTGTACTTGTAATTTGTGCTTGCTAGTATACTGTTAGAGCCAATGATGGCTTTCACAGTTCAGGCTGCTTTAGGAGAAAAGCAGTGGCTGATTAAGTGAAGTTAGATAAGCAACATCTAGAGAAAGAAAAATAAGCTACTGTGGATGTACGCATAGTAGGTGACTACAGACGGATGATTTGAAAACTCCATGTTGTCTATCTGTGTAGTTTCAAGTTTTTCTGTATACATTTGATCCTAAACCCAAGTACTGGGGACCTCTACCAGATGGATCTCAACCTAGTACTGTTAGAGATTTTGTTTGTTTTGTTTTTAAACTGCAAACCAGAGCTCTGGAAAAAGACTTGGTTTGGCAGGTTACTAAAATGGCCAAAGAAAACCTTTCAAAGGGTTAAAACCTTTGAAAGAGTTAATAGCTGCAGCGTTTGGAAATTATCACGAAGGTCCTGCAGTCAGTTTTCTTACTTAGACTAGTGTATTGGAAAAGAAGAAGAAAAATACCTTGGCACCGGGTAAGTCTGAATTTTTTTATTCAAAGTTGTTTTATATCTGTGTTCTGTAATTATGTTCTGTTGTCAAGGTTGCGAGATAGGATTGACTGCCTTCAGTGCACAACAGGTTACAGAGAAAAAAAAGAGAGAGAAGCTTCTTTGCCTCATTGCTGACTGTTTTAATTGGCTTTATTTGTAATGGAACATTTGTGCTGCCTAGATAGGGTCAGTGAAGAACTTTTGTTTGCTTGGAGCAGGTAGCGTTGATGGTGAAGAATTATGACGTCATATAGATTGCAATGTGCAGAAAGAGTTGTAGTTTGCAAGCAACGTGCCAAGCCACTGCTAGGTGAAAATGTAATGTGTTAACAGCTATAAATGGCTTTATCATACTTCTAGTTAAAACCAGAAACTTTTTGCAAAATGGCAGAGTGCCATATTTTAGTTATGTGCCAAAAGGTGTAATCATGTTATACGAGATGTGTTCACTTACAGATGATGTGTTTAAACAGTGTTTTGTTCTGGAAAGATTTGGCATGGCAATATGTATAGATGTGTTGGTTTAAAAATTATCAGTGTTACAAGACAGGCAGGAGGCAGCACATATATCTAAACCACGTACAGTTTTCTAATGGAACTATGGGCATTGCCTCAGCAAATTGGTGTGAAACAATGTCAGTCTTATTTTGTGTTAAGTATTTCTTTTTGTGTATGTGTATGTGTGTGTACTGTCTTGGCCAGCAGTTTTATTGTGTAAAGATATTTTAATATTGGTGGTGTTCAAGGACACTACAGGAATGGCTGGGTTTGAACGACCCTTGCATGCACACTGTGACCTTTTGCACGTTATTTGACCTTCTTGTGTTTCAACATTTTATGTTACTACCAGTTCAAACTTGATGTGTATTTTATGCCTAAAGCACAACTTTTCACACAAAATGTATGTTTTCATGAAAGCACACCAAGAGTGAGCCATGTAATTTGACTTTTTATTGCAAAACTAGTATTCTAAGTGAAGAGGAACAAACTTTTACAATTTTGAAAAAAGGACTATTACAGCTGTTTTTGAGAGTTTACCATCTACAGAGATACGTACGTACGGTATTACCATCAATCTGGACATTTTGTCATGCTTAGGATAAGGGAACCCAGGGACGCTTGGCTTCTTTTATCCTATGGAAATAATCTTGTTTTATTTTTAAACTGATGTGTGTTTGTTTTTGTTGTTTGTCTGTGTTTCACAGCTAACCTTTTTATTGCTACAGTATTCGAGCTGTGTCTTCCACCAGTAGGAGCTTGGAGGGAGGGGATAAGCTACCCTTCCTCCCTTCCAGTGTAATATCCACAAAGGTTGCAAGGTACATGTCATATTTATACTGATTCATGGTCTGTAGCCAATGGTTTAACAACCTGGCTGCCCACTTGGGCTAAGGATGAGTGGAAAATTTATTCAAAAGAAATATGGGGAAAAGAACTGTGGCAGGAAATATGGACGAAACAGATGAAATCTCTTTGCAGAATAAGACTGCTATTAAATGCTGCAACTTACCGAATAGTTGCATGGTGACTGTACAACATAGACTTGATTGCTGCATGAATCAAACAGACATTTTTCAATGCAAGTATTACTTTGATTGACATAGACACATTATTCTGCATGAATGCTACTGCAATAACTAATAGAACTACTTGGAGATCACATTACAGTGTTGAAAACCATCCTGTAATTAGCAATGATAGTATAGTTAAGGTTCCATCCACATGTACATCAGTAGCGCAGCGGTATCAGAAAAATGTAATCCATTTTAACATAACGTTTATGTTTAGTAGAAAATGCAAATATAAAGAGCTTGGTATGATACGCTATTAGGTGGAGCAGGGCAGGCATGGGAATTTTAAATAGTGTGGAAATAGAAACACTGACTAACAGGCTTCAGGCAGTAGGAATTGATGTATTTAGCTTAATTAACTTACAAGCTCAATGGATGCCAACTGTTTTCTTACCCAAAGATTAACTTTGAATTATGATTTTGAGTTCTTGCAGTTATTTAATGCTTCCAGGTATGGGGAATGGGAGTAGCAGAAAATATTTCACGATTTATTGATTGGACAGAATGCGCAATGCATACATGTATTCTATAATGCAAAGAAATAAGGCCCAGAGTGATTTAATGAGTAATAATGAATATGTGTGGAGGACCGTGTTCAAATCATGGATTCATAGTAATCATTGGATTGTAATGTCATCCACCACAGTAAAATGCACAGGTCCCTGATAATGAGCAGAAGCTTATTTTGTATTGGCAGCCCAATATTTTAGATCAATCAAGATTGAATATCTCGTTAAATAAAATTAAACAGATAATTCAGGAAACAGATGTAATGCAGGCTCATTTGGCAATAAGAAATAAATCATTAGAGCAAAGTCAGGTGCAAACTACGATAGTTAAAAATAAAATGATTGATTTAAGTTCCAAGATTCAACAAGAGACTACTCATTATTGGTGGGATATTTTTACAGGATGGTCTCCATCAGCTACAAAAGTGTTAAATATTCTGATAATCATTGCTGTAGTGACAATTATCTTGCTTATTTGGACTTGTTATATTCGTAGTAATTTTGCTATGGTACCAATATCATACAAATCGATTCACAATAATCAAAGGACCAATGTAGTGATAGTATAATATGTTGATTATTGTTACTCCATTTTGTATGCTATTTCATGTAATGTATGTCATTTTATACTCCATTTTGTATTGTGTGACTCCATTTTACATGCTGCTTCATTTAATTGGTGTTTTGCTCTTTAGATAGCCTCATTATTATGTTTTGCTTCAGACAGTGTATTTTGCTTGACTTGAAGGTCATATTATCAGGCAACCTGTTTTTGTAGTTTTGTTTAAACTTCTGCTTAGCTCATAGTGTTCTAGGCACCCGCCAGTGTTTGGAGCACAGTGACCTAGCAGGTGTGGGATTCTGAGCAGTCCTTATCGTAGAATTTGCAACATCCTGAAGCCCGCCAGCTTCTAGAATGTGGAAAATAACACAATGAAGGCTGCACGGTTATTTTAGCATAGAATAAGATATAAATGTAGCTTTCTCAATGCCTGGTTGAAGCCTCTCCTGCAGGGTGGACGCATCACTGTGGGCCAGTTCCGGTTCGAGAGACTCCTAGCCAGGCTGACAAGGGGGCTTCCCAGCCATTGGAAGAGGGCTTAGATGATGCTTTATTGAATCGGTGATGTATCATGTTTTGCTTAATTGAAGTATATATTAATGCTGATAGTAATATTGCTAATGAATGAATGCTAAAGTATAATCATTAATGCTGATAGTAATATTGCTAATGAATGAATGCTAAAGTGTAATCATTAATGCTGATAGTGAAGTATAATTATCTTTTGCTTGCAATAAATTGTGCTGATGTGTGAATGCCAAGTGTGATTATTCCTTTGTGACTCTTCGATTAGGCAAGACACCGCCAAAGAGCGATTGCCATTACAGTAAAGTCAGAGCACCGAAAATCAATTTGACACTCTGACTCCATGGCGCACAACAAAACAGTGCTGAGGACTTGCATTTTTTTATGTTTATGCGGGGGGCTGCAACCCCCACACCTCCTGACAGGGGGAATCACTCCCCGCACCCCCTACTTAAGGATTCTCAACTCCAGGGGGGTGCATGTTGAAGGGAGAACATAAAAAATATAATTTGGGCCCGGCACAACAAAAACAAACCTGCGTCTGGACCAGAACCCAGCACTCTACTCACCAAAGCCACAAGCTGACCACTAAACCACAGATCCAGCTCGGCAGCCTACCACAGTGCCACTCCTCAAATCCCTCCCTCCCACCCCTCACTGAGCATGCTTGCTCCCCTCCCCTGTGTGTACCTGTAGCGACTTCCTGTCGCTAGGGTCACCAACCCACCCCATCCGGTCACTGTAGCTGCTGGGTTGCTGCTGTGACATGCGTCACAATTGAGTCACCCTTTTGGGGGTTGCTCAATCACGGTCGTCCAAGTCACGGTATTCCAACACAGGGATTTATTTAACTCCAAAAATTGATTAGCGTTTTGCTCATAAAAGTGCTAAAACATTGTGAAAATGCATAGCACTTGCTTCACTGTGTTTAACAAACATAACACTTTTAGAAAACCTATATAAATACTTTCTGTACAGTTAGCATTGTCCCAAGAAAAAAACTGCTAATCAATTATTTAAAACCCTGCAACAGTGTTAAATGCCTTGCCAAAGTCTAGGTAGACCATGTACACAGCCCCTCCCTGGTCTACTACTTTGGTCACCCAGTCAAAGAAATCGATTAGATTCATCTGACATGACCTTCCAGCTGTGAATCCATGTTGCCTTGGGTCCTGTGCCCTGCTGGCCTCTAGGTACTCAACAATTCCTTCTTTCAAAAGTGATTCCATCATTTTCCCTACCACTGAGGTCAAACTCACAGGTCTGTAAATTCCTGACTCTGCTTTGCTCCCACTTTAGTGGAGGGAAATAACATCTGCCGCCTCCAGTCCTCAGGTACCATTCCATCCTCCCATAATTTGTTAAAAAGGGTAGTCAGTGGCATCACTAGTTCTCCTGTTAGTTCTTTCAGAAGTTTGGAGTAAATCCCATCAGACACCATTGCCTTGCCCAACTTCAGTTTTAGGAGTTCTTTCAGGACCTTTTCTTCTGTGTATGCACTGGTATCAACCCACCAATCCAGAGTGCTTCTATTGATTGGTTTAGGTACCTCCCCCTCCTCTTCTTTTATGAATACTGAGCAGAAGTATTCATTCAGTACCCCTGCTTTTTCACTGTCACCCTCTGCACATCCCCCTGCACTTTATTAAGCCTCACTATCCCTCCCTTGGTCTTTCTCTGCTTCCTAATGTACCTAGAAAATATTTTGGCCCCCTTCTTAACTAAGTTGGCTATATTTTTCTTGGCTTGGGCCTTTGCTATTCTGATTGCCTTCCCTGCTTCCTTCTGCTTCAACTGGTACAGTTCTCTGTCCTGCTCTTTCTGTGTTTCCTTATACTTCCTGAATGCTATCTTTTTCTCCCTTACCTTGGAGAGAGAATCTGATTTACCCACTGGGAGCCACCACACAAAAAGAGGGAGGAAAGATGTCTCATTACATGACTCGAGAGACTCTGTGACTCAAAATTTGCCCTTTACTATCTCCAGGCTTAGTCAGCACACCTCATGGGTGGGAGTGGTTACAAATTTGAAGACACCACTGGGAGTTCTGGAACATATCTGCAACACTTCACCCTGGGGCAGTAACAGAGTTTGGAACCCCCCCTTAATTTTCACCTTCATGATGGATCGCAACTTGTTACTAGACTGGTGTAAGTTGAGGACCTTGATCCCTTCAAAAAATATTGGTGCACAGAATCCCTGAATGAAGCCCTAGAGACCATCTTGAAAGTGTCATAGGCAGCATAGAATATTTGGAAAAAGTGACTATGGGAGAGTTTATAATTCAGTATGACACACATTATGTGTTCTGATGGAGTGCTGAGAGGATGTTGATCCCTCAAAGGTGCCCAACCAGCTCACTAGTGATGGAGACCCCAGCCTGTTGTCCATAATGACCCATACAAATCTGGACCCTCCCTATGGGTCTTAAAGAGCAAAGCAAATTTGAACAGAAATTATAATCCTTTATGGCAGCTGAGGGAAAGACTGTTCAAGATATGAGAGCATTCTTCAAGGAAAAAGAACCAGGACAGGCAATACCACCTGTTGGACTCTGAGTTGAGGAATAGGACAGTGTACTTTCTCTGGAGCCACCCCCACTTCTCCTGGGAAGAATGATTATGAAAGTTGGATGCGCTAGGCCACACAGATGAAGAAAGTGTGAAATTGTTAAGATAATGAGAAATGCAAAAGAATTGTGGAGAGCCTGAGAGATATGGCTTTGCACATCATCCATTCCCTATGTGCCAGCCCGCCAAATTGCACTACCAGTGACCACCTTTGCATGCTTAAGAGTACGTTTGGAGCAGTTGAGTGGAAGGAGAATCTAATTTACCCACTGGGAGCCACCACACAAAAAGAAGGAGGAAAGTTATCTCATTACATGACCCAAGAGAGACTGTGATTCAAAAGTTTGTGGAAGCCATAGGAGTTACAGTAAGTCTGCACAGACTGCACAGATGGGACTAGACCAGATTTTGCTAGGAGCTGTGTATTCCCTCTGAACACTGATATCTCTCAAGTTCAAAAGAATGCAGAGCAGATCTCCTAAACCTCTGACAGCTACCGGATGAAGCAAGCAAAGAAGAAGCACAAGAAGTCATTGCCAATTTCCACTCTAAAATGTGAAGTGATGTTGCCACTCTCAACATGTCTCAGCTAATTAGTGAACCCTCCCAACTAAACAACAAAACTCAACATCACTCCTTAATAGATTGGGCTCTCACCTCATGACCGGACTGGATAATCACTGCAGGTCTTCCTCGTGACTCCTTAAGCAACCACCATCTAATCTACGCAGTCCAGAAAATTCATAGGCCCAAAGCCCCTCCTCCCAAAACTCTATTGGTGTGGTCCTACAGATCACTGGATCTCACTCCCCTCCTAAATGATTTGGCCACCACCGACTGGTTATGCATCCTGCGCACCACCTCTATCGACTCCGCACTAGACTATTTCAAGTCCAAGTTCCTCTCGGTTTGGGATATCTATGCCCCACTCAAATGGATCCATGTATAGCGCAGTGGTCTAAGGCTCTGAGCTGCAAATTTGGTGATATCTAGCAGACAAGACCTGGGTTTGAATCCCACAGCTTCCACTTGCATACTGTGTGACCCTGAGCAAATCACTTAACCTCCTTGTGCTCCCAGGTCGCTCCTGTAAAAAAGCTTTCAGCTTAGCGTGCTATACCTGGTTAAACAACTAAATAAAATTAAAAAAATGTGCAGTGTTCCCACCTACCATGAGTCACCGCCGACCTCATGGCCTGCCATCGGGACAGGAATAAAGCATGAAAGACTCACAAAGCCACTGGCTCCACATCAAATTACCAGTATTATTGCATTCCTCGAAATGCCTGTACCAGAGCAATCCGACTGGCTAAGGCGAACTACTTTAAATCCACTTCCTTACTAATATACATCACCCTTCCAAATTCTGGAAGGTGGTACAATCCCTCTTCCAAACCCCATCCTAGCCTCCTACCCCCATCATCAAAACTGGCAGCAACACTTTAACCGATCCACTTGGACTAGCAACTGAGTTTAACTCCTTCTTTACTTCTTGTACTTCCTCACTCCTGTCCTCTCTCCCCCCCAGCCTCCCACAGCAACGCCCCATCCACCCCACTACTACCTACCCAAGTCACACACCCCTCCTTCTTCTTCCACCATGTTAGCCCAGCTGAAGTATATAGGACCCTTCTTGTGCTTAACCTCTCCAAGGGCAAATGTCCCTCCATGCTGGACTCCAAAATGCTTTTCCTGGCTGCCCTGGCCATCACCTCCCCCCTTGCCTCTCCCTTCAACCTCTCCTTCTCTCTCTCTCTCTCGCTTCTATCCCATCAGAATGGAAACACACCACCGTCATCCCCCTCCCGAAAGGTGGGGACCCCTCCTCCCTGGGAAGTTATCGCCCTATCTCCCTCCTCGCCACTCTGGCAAAACTACAGGGACATCTCATACTCTCTCAGCTATCCTCCTTCCTTGACTCCACTTCTTTCTTCACACCTTACTAGTCTGGTTTTAGGAAATCCCACTCCACCACTACCTCCCTGCTAAGGCTCACTGAATCCATTCATACCACCATGGACCAGGGCCTCATCACCTCTGCCATTTTTGTCAACCTTGCAAAGGTTTTCAACACTGTCTCAGACACTCTCCTCTTATCCAAGCTATCAGTAGCAGGGCTCTCTAACAAGGCCACCAGCTGGTTCCACTCCTATCTTGTGCGTAGGACTCAGTCCATCAAGATCAGTAACTCCCTCTCCTCCTCTCTCCCCATCATCACTGGTGTTCCTCAAGGCTCCATCCTGGGCCTTCTGCTGTTCTCCATCTTCCTCAATGACCTGTCCTCTGCATGCCTACACACATCCATTCACATGTATGCGGACAACACTGTCCTGTTCACATCCCGCCGCACTACCTCTGATGTGGAATCCAGACTACAGCGCAACTTCGAGGAAGCCCAGCTCTGGTTTCATACAAATCAGCTCTTCCTGAACACCAAAAATATAGTCTCCATGACCTTTGGCACAAGGCAGAGACTCTCTCGGCTCCCTTCCCTCCCCACTTTCTGCACCCTGGGTGTGACAAAACTGGAGGGTTGCTCCTCCTTTAGATATCTTGGAGTTTGGCTTGACCAGCACCTCAGCTTTTCTGTACATGTTGAGACCATCCACAAGAAACTGCACTCCAAACTGGGTGCCCTGTACAGCAACCATGGATGTATCCCACTGCCAGCCAGCCATATACAATAGTACAGAAAATGATTCTCCCTATTTTCAGCTACAGGGATGTAATCCACAGTGCCACTCCCAAAACTTCCCTAACCAGACTGGATACCCTCTTCCACTCCTTCTGCTGTTTTGCCTTTGACTGTCCCAGTACCCACAATTGTGCTGTCTACCAAACCCTGTCCCTCCCAGCCCTACAGGACAGGAGACTGGCTCACTGCACTAGTCTCATGGCTAAATACTGGTCACAGTCCCTGCCCTCCTATCTGTCTTCTGCTCTCTCCCCCTCCATCCCACTCCCTCAGACACTACGACTCCTGGTCCTTGTCGGTCCCTCACATGTCCACCTCGGCAGGCCATGCTGCCTTCTCTTATTGGTTGCCTAAATTGTGGAATTTTCTCCCCTCAACCATTCACCATGTCACTTCCCTCAGCTATTTTATCACTCTCCTCAGAGACCACTTCCGCACCTCCTGCTCCTGCTTCTAACCACCTTGCTACTGTATTACATTCTAGCACTCACATTAGGCTGTGCTGCCTGGCTCTGTTGTCACCTCAGCAGCTAAATGTGTGAATTATGTGCTCTGTTAAATTGCTGTATTAGGCTATTGTATGATATTACATTGCTATTCATGTTCCACTTGTTCAACTTTTGTATACAAATGTACCATCTCCTATTGCTCCTCCCCCCCAGGACACATCTGTAAATGAGCAGTTGTCTGCTCAGTATGCTTTCCTGGTAAAACTTTTAAATAAATAAATAAATTCAACACGTGTTCCCACATGGTACCCACAGGTAAAGCCTTAACTAAGCTCTTTGTTAGAGGGAGGTGACAAAGCTTCAAAGTGCCAGGGTTTGTACTTGATCTGACATGCCAAGCTATAAATATCACCATGGCATACCATTGGAATAAAAGTATAACTTGTAGCTTTGTTCTGAGTGCTTCTTCCCATTTGGAGTTAAGTTTGTTGGAGTGCCAGTATAGAGAAGGCACAAATGCTGGCTGTGATCACTGCAAACCTTTCCTTTTGGACTTTTGGACTTTTTGTGTTGTTTGAGCTAAACCATTGGAACAAAAGTATAACACCCCAGGGTCCAAAAATAACTAAGAGAGGTGGTGGCTGAACCTCTGGTAATATTGTTTTGCCAGTCACAGGAAACAGGGGAAATACCCAAAGACTGGAGGACAGCAGATATAGTCCCCTTATACAAAAGCGGGAACAAAGAGGAAGCAAGGAACTAAAGACCAGTCAGTCTCACCTCGGTAGTGGGGAAGATCATGGAAGCACTATGAAGGAGAGACTGGTGGAACATCTGGTTGCCAATGGACTACAAGGCCCAAGGCAGCATGGTTTCATCAGCGGGTGGTCATGTCAGACCAGCCTCATTGAATTTTTTAACTGGGTGACTAGGGGGATGGAATAGGGGAGGGCAGTGGACATGGTCTATCTGGACTTCAGCAAGGCCTTTGACACTGTGCTACATAGAAGACTATTAAACAAACTTGGGACTATGGGAGTGGGCAAGACAGTAGTGTGGTGGGTAGGTAATGGGCTGGGCGGCAGGACACAGAAGGTGGTGGTAAAAGGCTGTCTCTCCACAGAGGGAACATTGACCAGTGGGGTACCACAAGGATCAGTGCTGGGACCAGTCCTATTCAATGTCTTCATCAGCGACATTGCGCAGGACCTAGAAGGCAGACTCTCCCTGTTTGCTGATGACACAAAGCTCTGTAACAGAGTGGAAATGCCAGAAGGTGTAGATAGAATGAGGAAGGACCTGCAGAAACTGGAAGAATGGTCAGGGGTTTGGCAGTTGAAATTCAATGCAAAGAAGTGCAAGATAATGTATATGGGGCACAAAAACCCTGGAACAACATATCTGTTGGGGGGTGAGGATATAGCATGCACCAAGCAGGAAAGGGTTCTTGGGTTATCATCTATGATGACCTCAAGGTAGGGAAACATTACAACAAGGCTGCAGGTAAAGCAAATAGGATGCTGAGATGCATATGTAGGGGCATCACCAGCAGGAAAAGGGAGGTTGTAATTCCACTATACAAGATACTCATGAGGCCCTACCTGGAGTACAGTGTACAGTTCTGGAGACCTTTCCTACATAAGGACATAGACAGGGTAGAGAAGGTTCTGAGGAGGGCAACAAGGATGGTAATTGGATTGCATCACAAGTCCTATGAGGATAGGTTGAAGGACTTGAATATGTACTCCCTGGATGAAAGAAGGGAGAAAGGGGATATGATAGAGACATACAAGTCTCTTATAGGGAGGAACAGGGTGCAGGAATACACTATTTTTCAGTGAAAAAGATGTTCCAGGAGTAGAGGGCATGGGATGAAGTTGGAGGGAGGACAATTCAGAGGAAACATGAGGAAGAATTTCTTCACAGAATGGGTGGTGGACAAGTGGAACACCCTGCCAGAGGAAGTAGTAGGGGCTGAAACAATCACGGCATTTAAGAATGCATTGGATAGACATAAGGGAATTCTGGAAGTCAGAAGTAAGGAGCAACAGACTTCTAGGAAAACATAAAGTGAACTTACAAGCTCAAATGGGCAGACTGGGTGGGCCATAGGCCCTTATCTGCCTGCCGACATTGTCTATGTATCTATGTATAACTTGCAGCTTTGGTCTGAGTTCTTCTTCCCTTTTGGAGTTCTGTCAGTTCAAACAATCCTGACATACTGGGTCTCACACAGGTATGGCTGAAACCTTCCATACTTGACCCAGCCTGCTTTATCCCAAGTTACAGCTTTGTCTTCTTGGTCACCCCAAGGGGCTAGTGGGGTTCTTTTTTTTTTCCATTTTTTGCTCTCCATTTTCTCCTCACCAGCTGCTGGGACCCTCTTTCACCTCCCACAGCCCTTATACCCACCATAGGAGTCATTTGTGTCAGTGTCGGTGACTCAGTGGGTAGCACACTCACCTCTGAGGCTGGGAGATCAGAGGGCTTTGGGTTCAGTTCCCACATCTAGCACTTGGGTTACTATCCCAGTACTGACACTGTAGTGCAGCAAGAGAGGTGTGCTGCACTTCTAAGGTGCCGTTTTTCAGATGAGACGTTAAACCGGGGTCCCATCTGCCTGGATTGGTGGTAAGTCAGGTGGATGTTAAAGATCCCATGGCACTTATCGAAACGAGTAGGGGAATTTTTTATTAAAACTAAACAAACCATAACAAAATTATACAAAATCCAAGTCCTCTCATAATCATAAAATTAAAAAAAAACACAAATAAATATTAATTCATACAACAATTCTGAACATAAAAAAATATATAAACCCACCCCTTCCCCTCCCTTACTATAAAAGTGTAAAGCATTTTTATTGTAAACTTCACCAAAGCAAACATAACCAAATAAACTCATAAGAAAATTATATAAAATACAAAAAAAAATGTTAGAGTCATACTTTGTCTAATGATTTAAAGATAACCCAAACTTAATACATAACAAGGTCCCTTCCCTAAGAGTAGGGAGCTAAAATAAAGACAATATATATATATATATATATGTCCATATTCCATCCTGTAAATCCGAGTACATCAAGATCACGACATCTGAATACATGTAGAAAGGAATATCATCGAAACCCTGGAAACCCAAATTCCACAGTAACTCATTCCTCTAATCAAACATTCCTTAACAAAGTTTTTTTTATTTAAATAAAAGAAAATTGCTTCCATCTCGAATTCCAGATGTCAGCACCAGAAAACTTTCTTCGCTCCGCCTTATACATTTAAGACCTGAATCTATCAGAAAAAATAATTCTAAAACTGAAGTAATTTTTGTTGTAATGTAAATCTGCATCTACTGATCCAGATCCAATATAGAAAGTGAGCCATAATCAACCTTAACGTACTATGTGAAAAGGCCTGTATTTCTGGTGGAATATTCCATAATACAAAAGGTCTGGTATGGGCGGAATAAAAGATGCTGCTTTCCACAGATTCTTAACTACATCCCAAAACTGTATCACATATGAACAATGAAAATATAAATGGTCTATTGTCTCCATTATATTCATACAGGTTGTCCTTGAACAATTTCTTTCTAACAAAGATTTGTTTTTATGGTTTCCTTTCACATTAATCTGCTCATAAATACTTAACCAAACCTGATCCCACATCTGAACTGGTATTCTGTCCTCTGAAATATATTTAATAATCTGGTTCTTAGCAGATACTGAAACCCCTTCAAAAAGTGTTATTCCAAAACATGATCGTAGAACCTCCTGATAGAAGATTTTCCTTGGAAGTTTTAATACTAATGTATAACTAACTCCCCAGTGTTTAATTTTATCAAAAACTCCCTCCCATTGCTTCCCTAACCTAGGGCAACGTTTATTTTTATGCATAAACTGATTTTGTTTCCATTCATCTAAAATCCCTTCCAATTCCTGTATTCCCCAGTCTCCCCAAATTTGTGAACATCCTTTCATAAAGGGCAAAATGTTAACATAGAAAAAAATTGAAAAGAAAAACAAAACTGGATTAGGCATCCCTATACCTCCTTCTTTAATTTCCCTATACAATACATTCCTTTTAATTGGATTTAGCCTACTACCCCAGAAACAACTAAAAAAAAAACAGTATTTTAACTTCTAAATCCAGAGAGAGAGGAAAAATCATACCAATAAATAAAAAAATTGGAATAAAAAATGTTTTTATATAGAAAATTATTTTCTTTTTTGAAACTTTCCACTTATTCCATTGAAGCACTTTAGCAGTACCCATTTGTAATGCTATTTCACAATTATACTTAGCCATATCTGTACCACCAAAATAAATCCCTAAGATTTTACATGCTGTCTTAGCTACTGAAAACCCCCAAAAGTTTCAGGGCCTAACAGAAACCCAGCAAGTTTTAAACATTTTGTTTTCCCCAAATTAAGACATGTCCCAGTTTCTTTCCCCAGTTCCTGAATTAAATTACATGCTTTAACTAAATAATTCTCATTTTTTACAATTAAACATAAATCATCTGTATAAGCTATTATTTTACATACAGGTGAATCATTTACTGAAATACCACAAATATTAGGAGATTTCTGAAGAATCCGTAAAAATGGGTCTATCGCAAATCCATATAACAGGGGACTCAGGGGGCAACCCTGTCTCACTCCCCGGTAAATCCCTGTCTTTTTCCCCAGTCTACCATTTTCAAAAGGTCTAACGTATGCCAAACTATAACACAATTGAATCCATTGTACAAACACTTCAGGGATTCCATAAGATCTAAGACAGTTCCACAGATAGACATGTGAGACTTTATTAAATGCCTTAGATTGATCTAGGCTAGCTATATAACCTTCTAAATTTAGAACCTTGTTTTGTCCCATACCTTTCTCTACCAGATATTTTAGAAAAATCAAAGCATCGGTCAGGCGTTGGCCAGGTACCGAGCAAAACTGAGTAGGGAATAAGAACACTGACATAACAGAAGCTAACCGATTCCCTAATAATTTTGCAAATAATTTAAAATCTACATTTAGCAATGTGATCGGATGCCAATTATTAATATCACTACACAACCCAGATTTGAATAAAAAAATCAACAAACCTTCATACATCTGTGTAGGTAATATATGGTCCGACAAAAAAGAATTGAATAACTGCACTAATACCATAGGCATAATTGACCATACCAACTTATAAAACTCCCCAGTAAACCATCCAACCCATGAGACGTCTTTATTTTTAAACCCATTATTACTTATTCTACTTCTTGTGTTGAAAAGGGTTTTAACAAATCCTCTGTTTGTTTTACATCTAAGCGAGGGGGTGTTGCTAAGTCTAATATTAGCTTCATTTTCTCCTTATTCCCACTTACAGATGCAAAAGTTGTTCCAATATAATTTTCGAATTGTGCCATAATTCCCTCGTTACTTCTTACCTCAAAACCTTCCTCCGTTAACAAAAAAGGAATGATCTTTTTTTCCCTACTCACTTGATTGGCAAGATACGGGTTCACCTGGGCTGCTGTACCCTGAGTCCCAAAGGACTGTTCATTTTGCAGAGAAAGCAGTCTATTATACTGAAATTGGCACATTTGCTCCCTAACTATCTCTAATTCGGTTGATAGATCTTCTTTTTTCTCACACTGATGAGAAAGTAAATCTTCAAAAACTAGCCTTAACCTTAAGTATTCTTTACAGGATGACTGTACCTTTGTAGTACCTAAAAGTTTAAAAAACCCTATTAAACAATCTTTTACATCCTCCCACCAAAGTCTAACACTATCATAAAATGCCAATGTCGTTAGTTTATCACTAATAATCATTTTAATCTGTTGAATTACTGCTACATCCTGAAAAATGGAGATATTTAGTCTCCAAATGCCTCGGCTTGCTTCTCTACGTAATGGTATAGCTATCTGAAAACCTATTAAGCAATGGTCCGAAGCTTCTATTGGGATTGTTTCTACCTTTGCTAAGGGAATGTGTTGTTTAATAAAGAAAAAATCAATCTGGGAAGAGGGGTGACCCTTGTGAAAGGCTGACTGAGTTTTCCATCTAAAGCCTGCATATACATCCTGCAAACCTGCTATTTTAATGATTGTTGTAAGCATAGTTTTATCGCAATATTGTTTCCCGGGGTACCCTTTTCTTGTAGATTTATATTAAAATCCCTACTCAAAATCACCTGCCTGCTCATATGTAAATAAGGCTGTATTTTTTTTAGCAGGAAACTCTTAAGGCTTTAGTTTGGGGTCCATAAATATTAATGAATCTACATGATACTGAGTTCAGGATTACATCCAAAATAAGTGCACGTCCAGGTTCTAGGTTCACCAATCTTAAAATTTGAATTGCAGGTGTCAGAAAACAAAATCCCACCCTGCAACAAGTTTCTGTCCCTATCGACCATTGGGAAAGTCCCTATTTCCAATCCACCTAAGCCTGCACTATTTCACTTCCAGAGTGCAATCTAGTGTCCTGTAAAAAATATACATCAAAATTTAAATGTTGGAAAACACCATACGTAGCTAGTCATTTTGAATTAGATTTTATACTATTCACATTTAGACTAGCTACTTTCAAATTAGTGGGTTCAGGGAGGAAATTTCAGAGATTTCCCACTCAAGTGTGTCACCCGCTTCTGTGGTTTCCTACTGGGTAGGGCCTCTGAACAACCTGGGATTCCATTTAAGCATAAATCAATTTCACTTATTGAATCCTCCATACCAATAGTACCAGTTTCCATAGGTTGGGTCATTTCTACCTGGTCACCCCATGAAGTAAAAATTCCATACATATTGCTTAAGGGAAGTGGAGATGGGAGGCTTCTGGAGGAGGGAGGAGGGTAGGTATACTCTCATCCTGTATTAAATCTGTTGTCCTCTCCTCGACCTGTGGTTTGTGGAAAATTTCCTCTTGGGAGTCTCTTAGCTTTTTCCCCTTCTGCTCTTCAAAGACTGTTGAAATAAAACTTCTTCGAGGTGGAGAACTTTGGGGAGTGGTAAAAGGAGTCTCCAGTTCCCCTCTAGTCCCTTCTGTAACTGTACCTTCTCTAGAAGTCACTAAAGGCGCTACAATAATTTCTTGTCTAGGTGGTGGGGGGGACTGACATCTTCTCTCTCCACTACTTCCCCTCCCTCCCCCCTACCTCTACCCCTCTGTCTTCCAGTTTTAGAAGTTTCTGAAGGAAAAAAAGGTTTTTGAGCCTAAGCTAAAAAAAATTCCTGATCAGAAGCATCATCCGTATCATGTTCTGCCCATGGACATTCAGAAAAGGAATGGTCAATATCCCCACACAGATTACAAATTGGAGGGGCCTGACACCTATTTGCTGAATGTCCTAACATCCCACAGTGGAAGCATTTAATCAAGTCACAATCATTGCTTAAATGTTGTAATGAGCCACACTTAAAACAGCTTTTGGGTTGCCCTGCATAGAATAAAATCCCTCTATCCCTTCCTAAAGAAAAGGAGCATGGCAAATGCTGTATTCCCATATCATTCTGTAAAAGTTGTACTCTTACTGTCCAACCTCCTGTCCAGAAACCATTATCATCCATAATCAGTTTAGGTTTGTCAAATACTGTACATCATTTCTCTAACCAAAACAGGATATTGCTAATGTTAACCCCTTCATTTCTAAACAAGAGAGTAACTGTCTTAATAGTGGGCTTAGTTATAGGGATAGCCATAAAGTCCTTCCAAATGTCCGTATCTTTTAATTCATAGTACGGTCTCCAAAATTTATCTAAAGCAGGCATAGTACAAAAGCTTATGTCGTATGTTCTATCCCCAGAAGCGTGTATAAACACATATATTTCAGCAGGGGAAAACCCCAAGGAGTCAATAATAAGGGTTTTACCCACCCATAGTCTTTCCGGAGATATTGGTGCAAGACCATTATACCATAAGTGCACTAAATACCTCCTTTTTGCTGCTTCAGCCAGTTTCCTGAAAAGCCCCTCATAGGACTGTTTCTCCCAAACCTCTTCCACTTGTAGTGGTGCCTGTTTCTCCTGGGTGTTCTCACTTCCTTCTGTCGGCAAGTCTGATGAAACTAAGTTCTTGGATAAACCATCTGTTTGATTTAAAGCCGTTTTTTGTGCAATAGATGTAGGAGGCAAACTGTCAGTGAAAGTATCCACAGCGTCTGGCGTAGTTGTAGCCTCATTTTTGTCCTGCGCCGAAGCAGTAATGGAAATCAGGGACTTAGTCAAAATACCACCACTTGTAGTCTGGTCTCCAGAAACATACTCTTGCTGTTCTCTTCCAGCTTCATTTGCAGGCTCTACCATCCCCGGTATCGGAGTCACTGCATCAGGAATCTATATCTCATTTTGCAAGGTCCAGCCTGCTTCCTGAAGGGCCCCTCCTGGGGTCCATTCCTCTGGAAAGCTATTAATATTCACATCATCCTGCCTTGGGACAAAAGTGCTCTCATATTTATTTGATGGTCCAGGGATCTCTTTAGTAGCCAAATAAATAGGCAAACGTTTGTTTCCTTCTTGGATGAGACTTACCGCAGATCTTTTCTGTTTAGTTCTTACTTTCATCAATTGCATTTTTTTCAACCGAAAGTCACTTTCTGCTGCTAATAGCATTTTGGTTAAATATCTTTTCTTTTCAATAAGTTGTTTTTGTGAGATTAATTCTTCATCCATCTCAGGTCGTTCTAATGAAACTTAATTTTGTCCCATTAAATCCATTAACACAGGCTGCACATCTATACCTGGAACTTGACTAGTACTAAGTCCACAATCAGGTCCTGGAGCTGTTGCAACACAACCATCCTGTTCCTCGTCCAAACCTGGATTGGAGTCTTCCATCCCTGTCACAGCATGACAGCACCCTCTGCAATCACAAAGTAGGGGAATTTCCCCGGTGTCCTCGCCAAATTTCCCTCATTCACAAAAAATACCACCAACAGGTTAATCTGGTTCAAGGTCAGTTGGCATTCATCTGTATCCCCCTCCCCCGGGTCATGCCTGAAAATAGGCAGGATTTGTCTAGTGCACTTACCCGGTTAACAAAAATGAAATAAAATAAATAAATTTGGTGCAACAGCCTTCATTCTGCAACCTTACTGGACACCTGACCATATCCCATGGTTCGTCCCACATGGGTGGGACTCCCTGTTTCCCCAGCTCAGGAGGAGATACTTCATTCAATGGTTGGGGCCCATGTGAAAGAGCTGATGAGTCATGGCTTCAGTTAAAGTGACCCTGCTGTGGTGTGGGGGGCAGAGTGGCTTCATCTGCCCGGTGCTGCTGTGAGTAGTCCCTTGCTAAGCCCTCCCCTTATCCCACCCCAGGGCAAGGCACTAAGAGGTGACCTGCAATCTGCCTATTAAGGCCATTGGAAGGGCAGGTAAGCCCCACCCCACCTTCTGTGCTCCCCTGCCAGCCCCTACTATGAGGAGATGATGCCTCTGCATCACCTGCCAGGTGAGTGGATATGTGCTGACCTGAGATCTCTCCAGAGGGACCACTTATTCCTTCCTACAAGACACCCCCCCTGGGTAACCAGGGGGTGGTCATGCAATGTAAGGAGGTTCCCTCCCTTCCCTGAGGCAGTAGGCATCCAAAAGATGCCCAACCTTGCCTCACTGGCTGGCACCAGACATCCCAGACTCGGGGCATGAACCTGGGTCATCTGGATGACAAGTGGTAACTCTATAGCTGCGCTGGCTAGCCTGGAGGTAGTGGGGTGCTGATCTATTTTAAGGATCATCTAAACATCTCCCACCATTCTACTATGTCCCATCTTCCAAACCCCTCAGAGTACCTCCATGTGGTGCTCACACTTGGCAAAGCTACAGATCTTTATCTAGTGTGTATATAGAAACCCCTTCAATGTGGCCTATCTGGACTTATCACCCTGATGACTACCTTATGCCTTTTGCTGGCTCTAAGGAGATCCTGCTTTTTGGTGACCTGATCCTTGATTGTTTGGGTGTCCAAGCCAAGTCTCTCTAATTGTGCATCAAAAAATTGAATCTTACCAAATTAATTACTATACCTACCAGATCCTTCCCACAAAATTCCAAACTCTCCCTGCTGGACTGGTTCCTCACAAAGAAATATGGCCTAACCTCTGGCTGATTTGAGTATAGGAGACGGAGAAACATCTACCAATCAGGAGTTAGATCTAGCAAGAGCTCCTTTTGCAAAAACAAATTTGCTGCCCCTGCCAGAAACCCACATAAATTCTGGGATGATATAAAAAGCCTAATGGACACAAAAACATAATTCTCTCTGTCTAACATACTCATCAGTGGTATAAATTGTATTATAAACTGGGTATCGTAAATGCAGCAATCTGATTGGCCGACAGCTCTTTAAAGCCGTGTTGATATCAGGCTACATCATCACAGCTTTAAAAAAGCTCCGGCCACCAGCCTCCTCACTCTCTGTCCACTGTTCTCTTCAGCTGTGCCCACAACAGAAGGCAGCAGAACGAAAGCTGCTGACAGTAATAACAAGCCAGTGCGTCTTAAAAAAAAATCCACTCTCTTCATTTCACCACCAGCATCCATGTAACCTAACCGAAAATCAGTTAGAATCTAAACAAAAATCAGTTAGGTTAAGTCCCAAGCCATCACGGCTGTCTCGCTTGGCTGCTCTCGTTTTTTTTACCTCAGTTTGGTCCAAACATTTCCCCGTGCTCAGCCGCTCCTGTTTGTCTCTGACAGTGAAATCACTTTTTTTTCTGGCCATAACCTGAACATAAAAATCAGTTTCTATGTTCACATTAATGTTGAAAATGTAGTTTATTACTTGAAACAAGACTTATTTTAACCTGGAAACTGCTATTCAAAAACTAAAGCCACAACACCGAGCACTCACATCTGTGTCAGACGCTAATGCACATGCTCACAATCATGGCTGTAGTTTTCAAAAGCAGTTTCCAGTTAAAATAAGCCTCGTTTCACACAATAAACTAGATTTTCAACATCAATGTGAACTTAGAAACAGATTTTTATGCTCGGATAGCAGCCATTAAAATAAGTCATTTTGCAGCATTCACGACCACGCTGGGTTGCCGCTGTCACTTCTTACTCGGGATGCAAAACCTTTTCACTCTCAAAAGAAAGCAACTACAACTTTACACAAAACAAATGAAAGAAAAACTCATTTAACTACCAAAGCATTACAAGGAGGACACCTGCTGCCCACAGCAAAAATTAAATGAACTATATTTTATCAATGTATCTCTACACATTAGAAAATGTAATACTAAAACAATTTAACATTTTTTTTTTATATATTTTATTCACATATATGTGGGATCCAATTCATAATAGCAATAAGGCACTCCAGGGTGGATATCATCACTTCTCGGATTGTTGGACGCACTCGGCCTGCAGCCTCGTGCCCAACCACCTGAGGCGTGATGATATCTCATGATATACCACACCCTGTCGTGCCTTATTGTTTAAATATACAATGGCAAGAAAGAATCGTGGACTGTGATTGGTCAGTTTGGGGCTGGACCTGTGGTGTTATCCCAGCATAACATTAAGAGTCTAGTCTCAGCACTGTGAACCTCTTGACTGATTGTTTGCATTAGCATTATTAGCATCTTCTCTTAAGAAACAAAAATATTTTTCCACACTAACAAAAGCATTCCTTAAAGTTATTATTTTTTTATTCTGTATATAACAACAAGCCAGTGTATAATAGGAATAATGCACTCCAGGGTGTGTGTCGTGCTGAGGTAGTGCCACGCCTAGGGAGCTGGAGGCACTCGGCCTGCAGCCTCATGCCCAACCCCCCAAGTGTGGTGTTATCCCAGCATGACACACACCCTGGAGTGCATTATTCCTTTAATAACCATGCTGCAACTGCAAATACCTTCAATTCAAAATTCTCAGACCTCTCTGCTTTCACAGAAATTGCTGATGCCCACCCTGGCACCTTGGCACCTGTTGCATGCCCTCCTCCCTCTGCCATATCATGCTCCCCCACTTCTATACATTAAGGTGCCTGAGGTGTACGAACTACTGCTCTCTATCATGCCCAGCAACAACTCAGGGTTTGATGGCCTTGAACCAAAGCTGCTGAAGCACATAGCCTCATCCATAGCACTCCTCATCTCAAAAATCCTAAATATGTCCCTCTCCATTGGAGTTATTCCTGTTGTCTGGAAAATCACCAGAATCATCCCTTGTGTTTGAAGTGGGTGATCTCAGACCCAGACTCATGGACAACTATCACCCCATTGCCATACTCTCGGTACTCTCCAAAGTCCTGGAAAGGATTGTAGCATCACAGCTAAATAACCATTTACCCAAGTACAATCTCCTGTCTCCCACACAGCATGGTTTTAGAGAACACCATAGCACCTCTACAGCCCTGTCCAAACTAATAAATTACATCAGTTCATCTATAGACTCTGGCTACTAGCTGATACAATGTTTATTGACTTCGCTAAGACATTCAACCTGGTAAATCACTCGCTCCTCAAAACCAAACTCGCATCCTTTGGTGTCTCCCTGCCTGCAAACTCCTGGTTCTCTAACTACCTAACTGGCTGGAAACAGCAAGTTCATCTCCACTCTGCTACCTCCAGCCTTGCTGACATTAGCATTGGGGTTCTCCAGGGCTCAGTCCTAGGCCCATTTATTTTCTCTGTTTATATCAATGATCTCCCTGATGTTGCTGCTGATGCCTGCAGCTCACTGCTGTCTGCAGATGATCTTGTCCTGTACTACAGTTCCCAGACAGTTACCACCATTTAAAAATCCCTCTGTGATGGTGTCACACTTACCCAATCTTAACTATCCTCAAACAAGCTCATCCTAAACAACAAAAAGACCAAGTCCATTCTATTTGGTTCCAATTCCATGCTACCCCTTCTAAACTCTCCATCACCTGTAAGAATGGGTCACCACTAGATAGTGTCAGCAGTTTCAAATATTTAGAAGTATGGCTAGACCCTTCCCTTGATTTCTCCATCCATGTCTCCTCAGTCTGCAAATCAGTTAACACTAAGCTGGGCATGGCCTATGGGTCAAACAATGCCTATCCCTGACTACCTAGCAGTCTATAGTTCAAGGTGTCCTCCTGCCAGATCTCATGTATGACCTTCTGGCATTCCTGGGTGCAAACAAAACTGTACTCTGTAGGTGGGGTACAACATACAATAATGTGTGTTGCTTTGCCCTGGCCTCTCCGAAGCTCACACATCACTGCATCTTCTATATTGGTGTGAGCTGGCCTTGCCTTGCTGGCCAATGATCTCTAGCTGTGGGTCATTTTGTGGACAAACTTCTTCTAGCAGCCCCCCCCCCCCATCTTCCCCATTACCTACATACTCACTAGGATCTACAAACTCCCAGTCTTTCATTGAAAGTCTGTGCTCCACTGGCCTGGGAAAACTGGCTCATGTGGTCTATGCAGCTATCTACTGCAATTCCCTTTCCCCAGAATTATACCTCTGTCCCAACCATTCAGTCTTCTGTAAGGCTCTAAAGACCTCAATGTGTCTTCCTGGGCTTGCTCTTGCTAGAAACCACAGGGCTGGCTGCCCAAGCACTGTTGCACTTTCCACTCAATTTCTCTGATGTGTATTAGCTTTTACACTTGTAAAGCCTTGGTTCTTATTTCACTGATGGTGCAGCAGTGCTTGAGCAAGGAGAGACAGGAGTCAAACTCAGAGAATGGAAACAGGTTTACTGAGTGCAAAGCACCAAAGAGGATAAGCAATTACACAGCTGGATATTCTGTAACTCTGTACTCTGTAATATCCTTATACTCTACAACTATCTGACCACTCTGTACTCTACGATAACCTTATCCTCTATCCTTATACTCTACAACTATCTTACCACTCTATACTCTATGATAACCTTATCCTCTATCCTTACACTCTACAACTATCTTACCACTCTGTACTCTACGATAACCTTATCCTCTATCCTTATAATCTACAACTATATCTCTACTCTATACTCTATAGAAACATAGACTTTGACGGCAGATAAGGACTGCTAGGCCCATCTAGTCTGCCCATTTCCCTACCTACAGGATAGGCCGCAGATCCTAGTTAACCAACAGCCTACTTCTTCCTACCCCCCACAAGAATTGCCTTATGTCTGTCCCATGCATTCTTGAATTCTCCCACAGTTTTAGACCCCACAACCTCCTCAGGAAGGCTGTTCCATGCATCCACTACCCTCTCTATGAAATAATACTTCCTCACATTGCCCCTGAACTGCCTCCTTCTATCTTTAAATTGTGTCCCTTGTTCTTGCAAGTCTCTTTTCTGAAAGATGCTACCTCTTGGACTTTGTTGATTCCACTGAGGTACTTAAAAGTTTCTATCATGTCCCCCTCTCCTTCTTTCCTCAAGGGTATACATATTAAGCTCTTTAGTCTCTCCTCATACGGCTTCTCTTGCAGACCCTGCACCATTTTAGTTGCCCTCCTCTGACTGCCTCTATCCTGTCTATGTCCTTAGGAGATGGGGTCTCCAGAACTGGGCACAGTACTCAGATGGGATCTCACCAACTGTCTGTACAGAAGGATAACAACTTCCTGTTTTCTGCTGATGATGCCTCTCCCTATACATCCCATTATACCCCCAGCCCTCCCTACTGCCTTCTCACATTGCTTACTAACCTTAAGGTCATCTGATATGATTACCCCCAGGTCCCTTTCCTTTTTTGCTGTTGTTACTGCCTCCCCACCCATTGTGTATTCTTCCCTTGGATTCTTGTTTCCCAGGTGCATTATTTTGCACTTCTTTGCATTGAATCCTAGCTGCCATACTTCTGACCATTCCTCCAACCTTGCCAAGTCCCTTTTCATCCTTTCCACGCCTCCTTGTGTATCAACCCTGTTGCAGATCTTGTGTCATCTGCAAAAGGCATACTTTTCCTTCCAGTCCCTCTGCAATGTCACTGATGAAGACATTAAAAGGACTGGACCCACACTGAACCTCATGTACCCCACTAGTAACCCCTTTCTTCAGAGTGGACTCCATTTACAATTACCTTCTGTGTCCTGTTGTCCAGCCAATGTTTTACCCAGGCTACCACCCTGGGACCCACTCCCAGGCTGGTTAATTTGACTATTAATCTTTTGTGTGGGACTGTGTCAAATGCCTTGCTAAAGTCTATGTAGGCCATGTCCACAGCCCCTCCCTGGTCTACTACTTTGGTCACCCAGTCAAAGAAATCTATTAGATTCATCTGACATGACTTTCCCGCTGTGAACCCATGCTGCCTTGGGTCCTGTGCTCCACTGGCCTCTAGGTACTCAACTATTCTTTCCTTCAGAAGTGACTCCATCACTTTCCCTACCACAGAGGTCAGACTGACAGGTCTGTAGTTTCCTGCCTCTGTCTTGGTCCCACTTTTGTGAAGGGAATCACATCCACCTTCCTCCAGTCCTCAGGTACCACACCATCCTCCCATGATTTATTAAAAAGAGTAGCCAGTGGTTTCACTAGTTCTTCCATTAATTCTTTTAGAATTCTGGGGTGAATTCCATCAGGACCCATTGCTTTGTCCACCTTCAGTTTTAGGAGTTCTTGCAGAACCCTTTCTTCTGTGAAAGGACTGGGATCGACCCCCTATCAAGAGTGCTTCTGTTAATTGGATTAGGCACTTCCCCCTCCTCTTTTGTGAATACTGAGCAGAAATATTCATTCAGTATCCCTGCTTTTTCACTGTCCCTCTGCCCACCCACCATTCATTCTATTCAGCCTCACTATCCTCCCTTGTCTTTCTATCAGAGATGTACCTATAAAAGGTTTTATCCCCCTTCTTAACTGAGTTGGCTATCTTTTCCTCAGTTTGGGCCTGTGCTATTCTGACTTCCCTCCCTGCTTCCTTCTGCCTTAACTGGTACAGCTCTCTGTCCTGCTCCTTCTGTGTTTCCTTATACTTCCAGAATGCTATCTTTTTCTTCCTGACTTTCACAGCCACCTCTTTTGAGAACCATAGTGGCTTTTTCTTTCATTTTGATTTGTTTATTTGCTTCACACAAAGGCTTGTTGCCTCTGTGATGGCAGTTTTGATAATTCCCCATTGTTGCTCCACACCTCCTTCAAGCCTGTTTGCTAGTGCTTTTCTGAGGCACTCTCCCATCTTGCCAAAGTCAGCCCTCCTAAAGTCCAGTACCCTCACTTTTGTATGGCTTGACTCTGCAGCTGAGTTTAACGTGAACCACACTGTTTGATGGTCACTTGTCCCCAGATGGCAACCCACTTCTAGATCTGAGATCCTCTCACTGACCCCGTTTGAGAGTACGAGGTCTAAGATTGCTCCCTCATGACTGGGTTCTGAAACTAGCTGTCTAATGCCTGCCACCTGTAGGGCATCAAGAATGGCCCTGCTCTTGGATGTGGCTGCAGCAAATGTGCTCCAGTTAACATCTGGCATATTCAGGTCTCCCATCATCAGTATCTCCCCTTTCTCTGCCATTCTAAGAATGCCTTCTATCATATCCTTGTCCATTCCTTCCCCCTGACATGGGGGTCTGTACACAACCCCTGTGCGGATTGTGGTGCTCTTTCCAGTCTCCAAGGTGACCCACAGTGCCTCCTCTCCTGCCTGTTTACTCTTTTGTTCAGTTGCTTTTATCCCTTCCTTTACATAGAGAGCTACTCCTCCCCCTCTTCTCCCCTGCCTTTCTCTCCTGTAGGTTATGTGCCCTGGTATGTTAACATCCCAGTCATGGTTCTCTGTGTACCATGTTTCTGTGACTGCTATGATATCCAGGCATCCCTCTTCCATTAAGGCCATCAGCTCAGGGAGCTTGTTGCCCAGACTATGGGCATTGGTACTATTACCCTCCATTTCCTGATGGCCTTACTCCCTTTGCCTCATCCCTGTCCTTCTTGCCTTTGTCACTTTCTCCATTTACCCTGCCCTTCTCCTATCGACACCTCTATATTGGTGTTTGCCGCACTTACTACCATGATTATTTGGGGGCTAGGATTTTCCTGTCTTTCCAGTGCTCTCCTTGGCTAGTTTAAAAGCTTGCCAATGAAGCATTTAAACCTATCACCTAGGATCCTGGTTCCCCTCCCGGACAGATGCAGCCCATCATGCCACTATAGGCTTGCATCACTCCAGGTGGACCCCCAGTCCCCAATGAAGCCAAGTCCCTGAGCTCCACACCAGTTTTTCAACCACTGATTGAATCCCATGGTGCGGAACACCCTAGTCTCTCCTGTGCCATAGATGGGTAGCACCTCCGAGAAGGTTACCGTGCATGCTATTTGACTAAGGCCCCTCCCCAATTCCACAAACTCTTCCTGCACTTCTCTAATCCCTTTCTTAGCCAGGTCATTTGTTCCTAGGTGGACAATGACATCCAGCTCCCTCCCCTGTGCAGCTGCTCCGGCAATCCTGAGGATTCGCTCCCTGTCCCTCCAAGCCATGGCGCCAGGCAGGCACCTTACCTCCCTCTCCCCTTCCTCCCCCAGTTCTACCTTCCTAACAATGGAGTCCCCCACCAGGAGTTGTTTCCTTCCCCTGCAGGGTCCCCTGCCACCCTCCTGTGGGTCTCCTTTGTGGAGGTTCCCAGCATCCTCCTTGGTCTCAACTGTGGGTGCCTCCATAGAGGAACCACACTTTGCCAGAATGGCATAGGAATTGTGGAGAGGTACAACTAGAGGGATGCACCTCTGTTCCACCACCCTCACCCTCCCTGAGCCCACTGTGGTCCAACCGCTCCTCTTTCTTGGCAACCTCTGAGGCAACGGCAGTGGCACTGGTGGTCCCTGGATGGAAGAGGAGGTCCCACAAATCCTGGCCAACTCAGCCTGGAGATGAGCAACCTCCTCCCGCAGCCCAGAGAGGTGCCTACAGATGGGACAACACCGCATCCTCCAGAACATCTCCCTGAAGACTGCTGCTCCACAGCCACTGCACTGCACCACTCCAATCATGTCTTATTTCTGGCCCCTTAACTGTTTGCAATCCTTACTCTTTCCTCTGTTTTTTTTTTTCTTTCTCTCCTCACTTTCTGCCTGTGTGCCCTTTAAGCTCCTGATTGTCCTGTTCTGAGACAAGAATATCCTATATTTCTCAGTAGACCACTTACTTGCTCAGAGGCAGACCTCCAGCAGCTAGAGGGGGCCGGAGAGCTACTCTTGCCCTTCTAGGATGGTGGGTCCTTAGTGGTTCTGTGATCACTCACTTCCTGCTCCTAAACAGGAAGTTCCTGTTGTCAGTCAAATCCTGTGCCTACAAAAATAGAACTAGCTTTGGGTGGGGGGGGTGAAGGGGAGGGAAGGAGGGCAATATAGTCCCAGCAGAGAAGTTCAGTCACACAGCCATCCTTTCTCCTGGTGTCTTCTGCCAAGCTATTAGCAGAATCTTTCTAAGGCAGTCTTTAAATGTAGCTTCCTTCTAGCTAAGTCACTCCCCCTGCTTACCAGATCTTTCTACAAGTAATTTAAACCTCACAGCAGTTAAGTCCTTTCAGTCACCTGATATTTACACCTAGATAACTCTTCAGATACCCATTCAGTTCAGTTAACCCTAACACACACTTTTTTTTTTTGTATGTTAGTTTTTTTTCCCTAAATTAAAGGTCCAAGTACAAAAGTTTTTCTACTTTAGTCCCAGCAGAGAAGTTCAGTCACACAGCAGTCCTTTCTCCTGGTGTCTTCTGCCAAGCAGAATGATAGCCTTATACTCTATGACCTATAACCTTGTACTCTATGAAACTATTCTCTACACTCTATGGTAATCTTATGCTCTATGACTCTATAATTCAATAATGCTATCACTCTATCATTCTATTATTCCCTTACACTAATACAGCATGACTAGCAGAGACCAAATGTCAGAGTGTAGTGTTCTACAAAGATTGAGATTGGTGACCACCAGTGCACTTTGTTGGCCAGCTTTAGCCGAAATGGAAGAAATGAAGGGAAAACGTAACTGAAATGCACAAGAGCCCCAAGCAATGGTAAAGCCTCTTGGCTGAAGTGGGACTGCACAGAAAATGAGATGCAGAGAAGCTGAAGTACAAGATGCAAAGCAACTGTAGAGCCTCCTGGCTGATGAAAGATCCCAGGGAAATAGAGATGCAGATGAAACTGTCTGAAGGCCTCTGGGCTGAAACAGGATCCCAGATAAAATGAGATGCAACTGGTTGAAGGCCACTGGGCTGAAGCAGGATCCCATGAAAAACACAAGATGCAGACGGAACTGGCTGAAGGCCTGTGGGCTAAAGCAGGATTCCAGGAAAACACAAGATGCAGACGAAACTGGCTGAAGACCTCTGGGCTGAAGCAGGATCCCAGGGAAAAAAAGATGCAGATGAAACTAGATGAAGATCTCTGGACTGAAGTAGGATCCCAGGAAACTGAACATTTGAAGAGCTGAGACACCTTCACTGGAGAACCTCTGGAAAGGCTGGGTATTTGCAACAAAAGGCCCACCCCCTGTACAACAGATCCCTATCTGTGAACCAGAGTGGTTCTCTGCACTACCTAATACTGTTAGGGAGGGAATGGCCTGTAGATCTGGAAAAGAAACAAGTGACAGGGAGCTAGCTACGCTATACCTATGCTGACGACCAGACCCAACTTGTCTGAAGAAGGAATGGCGGTCACAGTCTCTGGTTGGTCACTGCCAGTGACAGTCTGAAGTCGAGCAATAATCAGGTGAAAAGACTGGCATTAGGCAAAGAGATTCTTGGGTGAACAGGCAGTTCAGTGGCATTCAGGGCAGTTCTTGACAAGAAAGGCAAGTACAGGGTTAATCCAACAGTCTCTTGGAGCAAACAAGGCACATTCAAACTGAAAGGGCACTTTAGCACATGCAGGGAAAATTCAAGATTAATCCAACAGTCTTTAAATAACCAAGACAAATTGGAGCAAGAAAGGCAGTTATGTTGTTACATACAGGCGCTATCCCTTTAAATGCAGTTCAAATGTCAATAAAAGGTTTTGCCTTTCAAAATTCAAAATGTTCCACTGAAACATTTTCTAGGAACTGTAGTAAAATAATGCCCGGGGAAAACCTGTCAAATGCTGGATAGCTGATAACTCGGGGACCCTGGGATATGACCCCCCCCCCCACAGGCAAGAGGGCTCAAAGGAGCCTAACAGGAGGATTACCCTATTGGGTGAGGGTAATCTGGATTTATGGCATGCTAGGGTTCCCTCACTAACTGTCCTTCCCTTTCTAGTGGGCTACAAGGCAATTACACAGGTTACTAGCCCTTGGCTCAGGCTAAGGTTACTGTGCTGCTGGGGTGGCTAACCGTGTACCCACTCCCCTTCCTTTGCTGCTGGCTGAAGCTGACAACTGAGTGCACTTTTAAATTATCAGTCTTTTGCACTCTCTAAATACTGGCCGTGGCTTGGCTACTAGTGGCCACTTGGCTACTGGCCACCTTACCCTACTCTGGGGCACTATTCCTTTAATCTGGGGTTTGCCTCCCCTAGCTGGCCCACCTAGAGCTGGATAAACTAAACAGGACATGAAAATACTAAAGGAACAATGTTTGGGCTACCTGGCCCTTATTCCACTAGCCCACCAGGCTAGTGTGGCTTACCACTCTGTCTGTGGCCCTCCTTGCCCTGACTGACCCTTTATTTAACTTCAAAATATGCTTTTAGGCTAACCAGCCCTGTCCATTAGCCCACTTGGCTAGCTTGCCTAAAATGCTGGGGCTTTGCCCTGCCCCTGGCACCAATTTTGCCTTTTTAAATAAATTTATTTGTTTATTTAGGGCTGTCCTGCCCTAAGCCCCACCTCTCAGGAGCTTCATTTGCATACAACTCACCCCTCTCCTGCTCCTTTACTTGGGCTGATTTCAATGAATTTACATAATCCCTCCTTAAGGTGGTCCCTTCTTAGGGGGCCTTGCCTTGCCCCACTCGGCTGCCCTTCTATGCTCCCTCTGGCACAGAAAATAAACTTTTATTTTATTTAATAGTTCCCGCAGTCAGCACCTGCCCACTGGTGCTGTTGCTGACTCACCACCCTGACCTTTGAAGAAGTTAGGTGGAGGAGGAGGCGGCGGAAGGTGATGTGCTGCTGGTGCTGATACTGGAGGCAGGCGGTAGAGGAGACAACTATGGGGGGTCCTTGTTGCTTCTGATGCTCCCTCTGCTGGCCTGACACTGACTGGTCTGGGGATGTGGCCCTGACTGTGGGTGCCGGCACTGCCAATGAGGGATCAGAATTAACTTTTAAATAAAACAAAAAACAAAAGGAGCAACTGTGCCCACATCGCAGTCAACTGCTATTGCCTGGGGACCCCACCAGAACACTGGAGGACTGCCACAACTGCCACGCAGGACCCGCTGGAGCACCACAGGGATGAGAGGAAGACTACAGGTATGAACTACCCTTTACATTTACCTCCCTGCATCCCCTCTCTCCCTGCTGACCACAAAACTTTCATTTTTTCTTCGTCGGGGTACCTGAGAGCATTCTCCCGACCTAACAGCCCACTGGCCAATGTTTTAATAATCAACGCCCATTACTGGCCACCTGAGAACCATCCTTGGTGGTCGGGACACTGAGTCCCTAGTGACCAGGGAGGCAAGCAGCTGCCCAGCACGGGGCGGGCACGGGATGGCACTAGCTAGTGCCAAAGCTGGTCAGGCTGCAACAAACAAATAAAAAAAACATTTGTTTTAAAACTGCAGGCTGCAGTTTTCTTTTACAGGGGCTTCTCACTGTGTTTGGCCCCCCACCCTCCCACCTGACCTACAATAGGCACCTGAGCAAACTAGGGACTACTGGGGAAAACTGGGGGACCCCTGACATTGTGGTATTACACACCAAATGTATTTGTTCTCTGTATTTTGCATCTGCACTAGTGAAGTTGATAGAACTGATTTTTCACAGTCTACTGTGATGTGGGCACATTGCAAGTGGGCTCCTACCGAAACGGCGATCCACTTGTGCTGCAAACTCAGACGATGAGGGAGTAGGGAGGGCAACCGGATGGGGAGGGTTTGAGAATGGTGAGGGGATGTCACTAAACGTACACACGCGTGGGGGGGAGCGAGCACACAGAGTGAGGGGCGGGAAAGTTTGTGAGGGGTGGTGCCGCAGTCAGCCACCGAGCTGGCTCTGTGGCATTATGGGGTGTGTGCAGGCCTGGGGTGGCTGGGATGCAGGGTTTGGGTCCGGGCACAGGTATGTTTTGTTGCACCCGGCCCGAGTAGGTGACATTTTTTATTTCACTGTTGCCCCTCGGCGTACCCGGAGTTGAGAATGTAAAAGTAGGAAACCTCATAAAAGTAAAAAGTACAATTCCTTGCACCATTTTCTCTGTCATTGGGCGCTGGGTTGTACATCGCTGAAACTGAATTTTGGTGATGTACACTCGCCATAAGGACGATTGCCTTCCGGCGATCACCTTTATGACATAGAACCATTTTTCCCTGTTTTGTGTTTCCTTTTTTGCAAGCACATTTTTGGACCATTGTTACCCTCTGCAAACATTGCCTTCAGTCTATGTATACTGTTTGCTTTATATTTTTAATGATGTTTAGTCTTTAATTCTTCCAGAATGTGCCTGAAAATAGGTGTGTGTATATATATATATATCTATCTATGTGTATATATATATATATATATATATATATATGCTGTAACCCCTTGCTAACATTGCCTTCAGTCTATGCCCACTTTTTACTTTATTTTTACTGCTGTTTAGCATTTAATTCTCCCAGGATTTGCCTAAAAATAGGTGTATATATGCCTAGTATATCATACCTGGTATCAAAAACAAATGAATAAATGCCGACAGGGCTATGGTCTTGCTTGCAGTGCATCCTGATGCTGTACTGGAGGTGTATGCCCACTTCACCACACTGCATAATACTTTCCACCTCAGGTCTGCAGATGTAAGATGTGCATAATGGACAGATCCCAGTCTGCAGGACTTCATTCTAACCAAAGAGAAGAGCTTAGCTTCCACTTATGTAAAATCAAATTTTTCAGACAGAAACATAGCATTTGTTGGTAGATAAGAACCACTTGGCCCACCTAGTCTGCCCATTTTTTCATGCCTATAGTGGCACTTTTTCCTGAGGGAGTGGGACAAACTTTCGTTAAAGAATGGACTGCTGTATCGAATCACAAAAATTCAAATACCTTTCTGCAAAAAGCAACTGATTCTTCCCAGAAAGTACAAAAAAAATGGTTTTGCAATCACTTTCTGAGGATATGAGACACCTGGGGATTGATAAAATGTTGATCCTCATCCAAGACTGATCCTACTGGCCACATGGCTATTGAAGTAGAGAGATATTGTAAATGAGCGTTTGTGAATAGCTCTCACTTGCTATTCCTGTCTGACTAAAAAGTTTGTCAAAAGCAGACTTGAGACCCCTGGAAAAGGGGACTGATGCAGCAAGAGTGGCAAGTCTGGGCTCTAGCACCGAATCAGAGCAGGGGATGCCTTGAAAGCTGCTCTGTATCTGGGAAGGTGGTAAGCCACTGCTTTTTACTGCTGTTAGGATTTTATCCTGACAGGGGACCGAAACAGCTGAGGTCCCGAGTGACTGTCCATCTGTCAGGGTGGGTGAAAGCAAGTCTTTTTGTAGGGTGAAGAGGATCATCATCATCCTCTGGTGTATCACATCCCATACTACTCACCACTGGAAGCACATTGGGTCTGCCACACCTGTAACCAGCTTATAGAACAGAGCTCCTATCATCCAAAGTCATCACAACCCACACCCTTCATCAAGAGAAGCACACTGAGTCTGCCATACCTGTATCCACCATACAGAAAAGACCATCCAGCCATTATCTGCCTAAGCAGGGAAGACATCCCTATGGAAAGAGCACAAGCTTGCCATCCACAGATTGTGAGTACTGGGCTTTACCCAAAGAACTTATCATCCCTATTGTTTAGCTAGCTAGCTAGATACTTTCTAAGCATTCCTGAGCAGCCTTAGAATCAAGCCAAGAGCTATAGCTTGCAGCCAGAAGCATCTGTTTTACTATCCATCCAGTTGTGTAATTTGTCAGTCAGCAGCTGCAGCCAATAACTGAATTTACAAGGTACTGCACTGAGGTCCAAGTGTCACAGGCCTGCAACTCAGCATCTGTATGCACACTCATACTGTAACTGGGAGCTCTCAGTGGAGAGAGGTATTTTTGTTTGTCATTAAAACGTTTTCTGCAACCAAGATAATATGTTGAGAATGTGCACAAGAATTGCTAAGGGTTTCAGATGTCTGTAAGCACCACAAGCTGAATCCCATAGTAAAATCTGATGACTCTGATGGAATCAAAACCAAACTTTTAAGAGCTGCTGATAATTGACTTGATTCCCCAGTTTCCAAAAGATTAGCTTGTCCCTAACATCTGGAATTGGACCCAACCAGTGGAAACCATCTTTTATTGTGCCCACCTTCAAGAATGGAAATGCCAAGCTCATTAGCAACTACAGGCCCATCACTGTTCTTTCTGTGCTCAATAAGATCCTGGAAATAATTGTCACTAGCCAACTTACTAAATACCTCTTCACCCATAACTTCCTATCTCCCGCACAGCATGGGTTCTGCAGGGGTCATAACACAACTACAGCCCTCCTGACACTTACCACCAACACTGCCACTGTGTCAAACAGGGGTGATTTTAAAGGCACTGTTTTCATTTACCTTACTGAGGCCTTCAACCTTGTAGGCCATGTCTTGCTTTGCAGTAAAATTAAATGACCTGGGTATCTCCTCCACAGCACTCTCAGCTCCAGTGCTATTGATGACATTAACAGACATATGTCCACTTACCTCCAGGCTGTTCAAAGTTAACTGCACACCAATAAGCTGCTCTTCAATACCACTAAGATGCAAGCTATGCTCTTTGGTTTGGCCCCAAGACTTAAGAGTGATCCATCCTCTTTATCGGTCATATTTATTCATGGAACCTCCTTCACTTCAATTCCATTTAATTACCTACTGCAGGTGTAACACTGAACCCATTCCTGGACTTTTCACAGCTTGTGGTTTTAACATGTAAGGCCATAAACATCAAGCTAGGGCTCTCATATAAGGTCAGCCACAACCTCACATTCAAAGCCTGTATAGCCATAGCTATAGTATCTTGCTCCCTAAACTTCTTTATGGGATGTCTTTTTCCTCAGCAACTAATAAAAGCCTTTCAGAGAATTGGGTCGTGGTATGCAATAGTATCTCTTGCTCTGCACTGGCCTCAAATCATTTTGTCCATCATTGTACATTGTACTCCAAACTTGGGTGGCTGTCCCCTAAAATCTACATAACCTCATCTTGGGAGGCATCATCTACAACGTTGTGCATAAACAACTGCCTTCTTTCCTTGCCTCACTTCTCCTGCCTGGTAGAAGCATCTACCCCTTAAGATCCTTTTATTAAGAACTTCTGTCCATACCTAAGTTGAGAACTAAACTAGGTGATTTTGCCTTCTTGTGTTTTACTTGCAGACTTTGGGTTTCTAGTCTGGCTGACATCCATCAATACCAGTCAAGCCAGGCTTCCCGTTATTGCTATCATAATAACATTCACAAGTCTTCAATATGTTCTTGTCCATAGTAAGTTTATGCTTGTATTGCTTTCTCTGTAATGTTGTGATCATCATGTTGTTGTTTCTCTATGTTCATTGCACTTGCTGATTGTGACATTTGTATATAGCTTGTACTCTGATTTGTACCTTTTCTTTACTTTTATTCATTGTCCTCTTTGTGCCATACTCGATAACTCAGATATTGAATAAGCCTCAATTATGTATGTAGCATTGCTGTTAATAATTGTACTGTTCACCAGAATACAATCTATCAGGCCATGCCTGAAAATAGTGAAAACAAAAGAGAGTCTGTGGGTCACTGTCCAGTTAATGTACTATACAGTTTGTTATAGGGCTGGAGTACAGATAATTCAATGTTCAGAACATGAAGAAAGCCATCCACTCAATATTTTCTTAAAAGCTGATTTTTTTTAAATATTTCTTAGAATCAATGATCCCCTGTGCTTGCCTAATGCTTCACCCACATCGGTCTTCCTCAGGGGCTAGGATCTATCATAAATACATAATTACACTTTTAATTTCTAAAAACAAATTTTTTTTCTATCATTAATTTAAAAAAAAATTTTCAAGTTAAACCAATGTCACATTTTTGGTGCACTTTCTATCACAATCCATAAACTACTCACATTTTTCTTTATGATTGTAGAAAACAAAATTCATTATTAGTATTTACAGCATAAATCAAAACAAGATGTGGAATGACCACCATCTGCAACTAAATTTCGCTCTGAGCATGTATTTGTAACAGACCCATCTAATTACCTGCAATTCTGGAGTCGATTATTTTCTAGTGGTATGTATCCTCTTTGTTTTCATAATAAGCTTTTCTGAACTGTTTTTTCTAAATATACATATTAATTTCAGTATTCAACTTCTTATTACCTTTTTTATCAGGCAAATTTAGCCTGCTCATTATGCTATTCATGTACTATCAGAAGCGAATTTCGCATTGTTAACAATTCATTTAACAGTACCACACATTTCAGAGTAGTATTTTATGTTCTAGCATTTGTTTGTTTTTTATATATACATATATATATATATATATATATATATAGTCTTTGTACATCGTTTCATTACATCTACAAAGAGAGACTTGTATTTACTATGTAATCCTTCTGGTTACTTCAGCATCAAAAATTCACTTATGCATCCCTTATTGTCATGCAGTGTACTAACTTATTCATGTCGCTTAAGTTTGCTCTCTGAATTAGTTTTACTTATTTTATTTATTCTTCACATTTTGCTGTTCTATCTGTGCAAATACTGCTCTCTTGGTGCTGTTGCTGCAACATGCTATATAGTTTCAAAAGCCAAAATGCTCTATAAACAGTTTACCACACTCTGTCATATGTTTACCGGAAACAAATGCTACACTTGCTTCAGACACTTAAAACATTTTGTAAACAGACACATACCCCAATTCAGGCTTGAAAAGAGTGTAGGCCCTGGGGTTGTCTTTCAAATATCTTTTACATAGAGGATAATGCCTGAGTAACAGTGGTTAACCATGATGTAATCACCTCAGGCAGTTGCCAGGACAACCAAGTAAACCTCGAGAGTGCAACTCGAGAGGTTTATAGTTGTCATGGCAACCGCAAGAGGTGATTGCATCTGTTACTCAGGCAATGTATTTTATACTGTATGGAAAAACTAGCCACTGTGGGAAAAAATACCATTTTTTTCAATGTCCATTTGTTCTCCTGCTCAGCTATGAATGCCTCCTGTTTTGTATGTTGAGCAACCAAACTGCTGAAATTAGCCATTGCAATCTATACTGTAGCAGGTGTGTAACTGTCTGAATGGAATGTGTGTGTTTTGAATGAATGTCCAAGCAGCAGATCACCTTTCCTTTCCAAGAATGTTGACAGGTGGTGACATTCTATCCTGTAATCCCATCATTGTGATATGATTAAGCAAGGTTTACGGCATACTGATGTCGTAAAAATGGAATTATCAGGTTATAATCTGATTGAAAACAAGGGTTAATAGATGCTGTCCATACATTATATTATCATAGCGGATTACTGGAGCTGTAAATATAATCAGTATGCAGGCTTAAAACTAGCTCCATTCTGCTGTAAACAGTAATCTAAACACTTTCTTGTTTAACAGGGCAGTATAGTGCAGTGGTCTAAGGCTCTGAGCTGCAAATTTAGTGACATCCAGCAGACCAGACCTGGGTTTGAATCCCACAGCTTCCACTTGCATACTGTGTGACCCTGAGCAAGTCACTTAATCTCCTTGTGCTCCCAGGTCGCTTCTGTAAAAAAGCTTTCAGCTTAGTGTGCTATACCTGGTTAAACAATTAAATAAATAACAGTCAGTTTTACCTTTTCTGCTTCCCTCTGGCTATGCCCCAGCTTCTATCATGTTATGCACACGTTGCTGAAATGTTTCTGCTTATGTAGTGCTGGGGCAGAGGGTGGCACCAGTGTAGCATGCTACCCCCGATTGCCGCCTCATAAAGATGCTGCCAGAAGATGCCGCCCCAGGAGCCAGTCACTAGTGGTTGCTATGTAACAAAAGTGAACACACTTCTCTTCCCATATTGAGGCGGACCTATGGGATGGGCTGTGCACACTTTGCACCCCGTCTCAGCCATTTTAAGTGCAGTGACTTAAACTCATTTGCGAACTGTCATTTGAGCGATGTCAAGTCCACAGAAACGATACTTTTGAAATCAGTAAATTGTTTCTCAGGTGTATTAACTATTTCCTGCAACTTTTTTGCTGTTTGTGGCAATAATGAACTTAGTGTGTGTGTGTGGGGGAGGGGGCTTGCAAGGCCCATAAGGTAAGCCTACAAATCAGTTTGAGGGGGCTCACAAAGATTAGCTAGGAGGTCAGGGAGGTCGTTTTCAGTTTTCAGCCCTATGAGACTCATTTTTTGTCATTTCTTTCCTCTTTGTTTAATTCAACACTGCTAGCTGGGGTGGATTAGCTGCCTTTAGATATTGGGTTTTGGTGATTTCACCAGCAGGCTACCCAGTTTTCATCCTCATTTATACCTAGTCTGTCTTCAGTCGCATTCAGTGTGAATATCTGGTTAATTTCCCTTCTTTCAAGCATTTTGTTCCAGCCACCTCCTCTCAAGGGTTTAGCAGCTTTTCCTATGCCCCAGAATTTAAGAGATGGTGCTTTGTGATTAGCTGTGACAAAATGCATTGCCACAGGACTGCTTTCTTGTTTGTTGCATATTCTGCTCTTGTGCTCTCTAATCCTCTGCTTGAGGGGCCTGGTGATTTTGCCCACATATATTTTGGAGCATGGACAAGTTAGCACATAAATAATATGGTCTGTGTCATAGGTGATATGTGCTCAGATCTGGTATTTGTTGTTACCACTAGGGTGGGCAATTTCTATTTTTATGTTGGCGTGTTTGCACAGCCAACATCTTGCAATAGTGCAGATTTGGAGGTGCAGTCACTGTTGGGCAAATGCAGGGCACACATCAGTAGGTATGTCCCTCATTCCCCAATCAGCCTGCATGCTGGCGCCACACCATGCATACTAATGTGGTGAGCACATCTAAGGAAAGGTCCGCTGCAATCCGAGCAAAGCTTGTCAGATGCAGCGGACCTCCTGACATGCTCGGCCACATTGTAAACATGGCGGCACCCACTGCCGACTTCGGGTGCCCAATCCCCTGGCGGCTTACATACCAAATGTATGTGCCAATTGGGGCCCACTCCCCATCGGCATAAAGCAATCCCCATTTATTATATGCGAGGGGTGCCCAATCCCACTCAGCTCTTTGCCCCTCTTTCCTTGTGGCTGACGGGGTGCCCAACTCCGCCGGCTGCAGCACCCCCCAAACAGTTAGGTGGCACACTGGGAGCCCACCCAGGCATGCTAAATCCCTGAGAAAAAAGTCCTGTAATTTTTTTCTAACCCTGTAACACAAAAACGGTCCCTCGTAGTCTCCTGCCCCTCCCACAACCCACACCCACCCTCTGACCACCCTGCCTCCCCACACCTCCCTCACCCCATACTTACCTCCGGAGTCCGGCACGATGATCTTCGGTGGACTGGGAACATGTCTGCACTCTTCAAAGCCGACCGCGAACTGAGGAAATGCCGGTAAGCTGTATAATGGAATAAATAGGGTTTTTTCAACTCTGATGCATATCTCAGACATTTTTTTGGAATTTTGGCACCAAATTTTCAATGTGGGGTTTTTGGGACCCCTCCTCATGAATTCTTGCACTGTCATGGCGTTATTCTGTCCCAAAAGGTGATTTCGCACTCACTGCACGGAATCACCTTTTGGGAGTGAAGAACAAAACGACAGTGCCAGTGTTCATGAGGGGGGCTCTCAAAAAGCTTATGTTGCAAATTTGGTGGAAAAAATCCAAAAAATGACTTTTTACGAGCGTGCGTTACACAGTTGCTACACACGCTCATAGCTTAGCGAATTTGCAATATTTTCACACCACATGTTCAGCATTGGCATTTTTCCACACCTTCTTGTGAACCACACAGCTGTCATTTTTCACATCCTGCCCAAAATTTGTTTTCGTACTTCTGGAGCAGAATAGCACAGTCCATGTGGGAAATCAGTGTTCGGGACAAATTATGAAAATGACAGTTACACTGTTCATGAACAGAGGTCCTAAAATGCCTATGCTGAAAATTTGGTGACGATACTCCATAACACGACTGTGTTCTGAGTGTGCGTTGTGCAGTTTGCATGCATGCTCATAAGTTTGCGAATTTATAATATTTTCATTCCAGATTTTCAACATTGCCATTGTTCTGCACCTCCTTATGAACAGTACAGCTGTCATTTTTCACATCCTGACCAAAATGTGTTTTCGCAGTTCCGGCACAGAATAGCGAGGTTGCTGTGGAAAGTCTGTGTTCGAGACACATTATGAAAATGACAGCAACATTGTTCATTAGCACAGGTCCCAAAATGCCTATGTTGAAAATTTGGGGCCGAAAGTCCATAAAATTAGTGTTTTACGAGCGTGCGTTGCATAGTTTGCACGCACACTCATGACTTTGCGCATTTGTAATATTTTCACTCCAGATGTTCAAAATTGGCATTTTTCCACACCTCCTTATGAACAGTACAGCTGTCATTTTACATATCCTGGCTGAAATGTGTTTTCACACGTCTGGCGCAGAATTGCACAGTCGCTGTGCAATATCAGTTTTCGGGACAGTTTGAGGAAATGACGATGACACTATTAATGAGCAGAGGTTCTAAAATGCCTATGTTGAAAATTTGGTGCCGAACGTCCATAAAATGACTGTGCTGCAAGCGTGCACGTGCAGTTTCCATGCAGCCTTGTAACTTCGTAAATTAGCAATATTTTCATGCCAGATTTTCACCACTGGCATTTGTGCACACCTCCTTATCAACACTACAGCTGCCATTTTTCACAGCCTGCCCAAAATGCATTTCTGCAACTGTGGTGCACAATGGCATGCTCGCTGTGGGAAATCAGCTTTTGGGACACATTAACAAAATCACAGTGCCACTGTTCATGAGGGGAGGTCCCAAAATACCTATGTTGAAATGTGCCTAAAAAACAACCACAAATAATTGGGTTGCAGACGTCTGTTGCGCAGTTTGTATGCATGTTCATTGCGGCACCAATATTTCATATTGCCACTCCAGATTTTCAACGTTGCCAATTTTTATGCCTCCTTATGAACAATACAGTTGTCATTCTCTACATCCTGCCCAAAACTGTGTTTTCATCCCTCTGTCGCTAAATGGCAGAGCCGCTGTGTAAAACCACGTTTTAGCTAACAAAGTGATCGTGCTGCTTTTCATGAGGTGGCCTGACAAGCAGCTCATGTTGAAAATGTGGAATGAAACTACCACTACACGCCTACGATGTTAAAGTTTCCAACTGTAGCACACCACCCGGTACGGACTGACAGGCGTCAGGGCTGTGACTTGGGATCATCGGATGTAATGCTCACGCCATTCCACCCCCACGCCCACCCTGCAGCCACTGACAGGCATCGTGGTGTGTCTTGCACTGTTCAGCCACAAACCTCACCCCACGCTCCTATACTGCACCCACGTCAGCGTATTTCCTTATGGAATGGGGTAAGTCTAATGCCCAAAGACCCCAAAGCACACCACGACACTTGTCAGTGTCTACAGGGCAGGGTGAGGTACAATGGCATGAGCATTATAGCTGACAACCCAAAGGCACACCCCAATGCCTGTCACTCTTTGCAGGGTGGGGGTGGGGTTAGCGTCACTTCAATACTTCCCTGCCATTCCTATTATGCGTCTCTAGCTCCACCACTGCCAATGCCAATGCCACCGTGACAACATTCGGCATTGACCAATGCTTGTTTTAGAGGTATTTCTGCAGTGTGCGTAATGCCCACACTGGAACATACCCAGCTCTAGGGGTCCTAGCAGAAGTTGGTGCCCTCTAGGTGGTGTCATGCATATTAGTTATGAGTGTACCAGTTTGTCTTTAAGTGTGTGAGCTTTTTTTAGAAGCAATAATAGGCAACTCTTTAAATTCTGGTACTTCAGTTGGCTATAGTATTTCCCCATGTGATTGTACGATATTCCTAATGGGTTTTGCAAGATTTGAATACCCTAGGGAACATACCATCGTATTAATTTATTGTGTTGTTACTTGTTCTTGTCTCTCCTCTGTTTGTCTTGCTTTATTTTTAGCTTTCTGCACTACTTTGTTTTTATACCCTCTGGATACGAATCTGTTTGCTATGGTATTATACTCATGTTATCTTGTTTCTTTTTGGCTGCAGTTGCATTTTACTCATAGCATCTGTGAGAAGGGAATACTCTCAATTAGATTTTCCTGATGAAAGCTGCTAGCGTGGAGCAGCTTATTTTTGTCCGTTTCTTTTCTATAGATTTTTGTGTTCAGTTTACCATTATGTTTGTAGATAATCAGATCTGAGTAGGCAACTTCGTTCCTGCTTGCAATCATAGTGAATTTGAGGTTCATAGAATCATAGACTTATAGAAACCTGCCAGCAGAAAAGGACCATGCAGCCCATCGAGTCTGCCTGAAAGATGATAGCCCACCTCCCCCTCCCTTTTAGCCCCTTCCCCTGCCTTCTCTCTCTCCATCCCTGCCTAGCCCCATGTATGTATCCCATGCCCTCTTAAATTTCTCTATGTATCCACCTCTACCACCCATTTTGGCAACTTATTCCAAGGCCCTACCACCCTTTGTGAGAAGTAACTCCCCCTTACATCTCCCCTATACCTGCCCCCTTCCAGCTTGAGTGTGGGGCCCCTGGTGGATTTGTTTTTACTCAGTCTGAAGATGCTAGCCCTTTTGGCCTTATTTATTCCCTTCATGTATTTGAAAGTTTCTACCATGTCCCCCCATCCCTTCTCGTCTCGTGTATATAGACCAAGCTCTACCAGCCTCTCACCATATGGTCTCTCATTTAGCCCCTAGATCATTTTAGTCATCCTTCTCTGTACCCTCTCTAGACTATCCTTGTCTCCTTGTAGATGTGGCCTCCAGAAGTGTACTCCATACTCCAGCTGTGGTCTCACCAGTGTCTTGTACAGTGACATGATTACCTCCCTCCTCCTACTTGTGAACCCCCATGCACACCAACATTTTTGTTGCCTTACCCACTGCCCTTTCACACTGGTTCCTAACCTTTAATCTGTCAGTGATCCAAATACCCAGGTCCTTCTCTTGCTCAGTGGCCTGCAGTGACTGTCCCCCTGGGCAGTTCTCTGTTAGTGTATTCATGTAACTATAGAATTCCTCCAGTTGCTCCACAGTTCCCACCCAGAAAATCAAAATGTCATCTATAAAACGTTTCTAATGCTTATGGTATCTGTAAAATGGGTTTTGGAACTGTATAGCATGTAGCTGCAACAGAACCAAGAGAGCAGTATTTGCACAGATAGAACAGCAAAGTGTAAAGAAAAAATAAAATAAGTGAAACGAACTCAGAGAGCAAACTTAAGTGACATGAATAAGTTAGTACATTGCATTACTTATATAAGGCATGTGAATGCATAAACGGAAATGGTTTTGTTGTCAATCAAGTAACAGCAGAAAATAGAATCTATCATTTGTAAATGTAAATAAGGGATACATAAGTGAATGTTTGATGCTGAAGTAACCAGAAGAAAATACAAGTCACTCTTTGTAGATGTAATGAAACAATGTACAAAGACAATGTATGTATAAAGCAAACAAATGCTAGAACATAAAATACTGCTCTGAAATGTGAGTTACTGAAATGGATCGTTAATAATGCGAAATTCGCTTCTGACAATACATGAATGGTGTAATGAGAAGGCGAAATGTGCCTGATAAAAAGCAATAAGAAGTTGAATACTGAAATGTATATGTTTGCTTAGGAAAAACAATTCAGAAAAGCTTATTATGGAATATGGAAACAAAGAGGATACATGCCACTAGAAAATAATTGGCTCCAGAATCACAGGTAATTAGATGGGTCTGTTACAATCAGTGTTGGGTAGTAACTAGTTACTTGTAACTAGTAACTATAATCTGATTACTTTTCTAGGTAACTCGAAATAGTAATTGATTGCTTTTAAAATAAAGTAATAAGTAACTATAATGACATTACTTTTCCCTAAAAGTAACTAGTTACTGTAATATAAATAGTAATATAAACAGAATAACAGATGGGCATCCATCTGTTACGGTTGCTGTAATCCATCAAGAGGTTCTTGTGACTTCATAAACTTCAAGAGTAATGCTTAAGAGGTTTATGATATCACAGGAGTCCAGAGATTGTGCTGCTGTCTTTTGATATTCAGGTTTCAGTGTAAACAAAGGCTGCTCAACTGACTGTGTGCTTGACTTATTACAACATCAGGCTAAAAAAAAAATGCCTTCTGATAAGCATTGCATGAGCACCCAGCATCCTCACCTTGCACATTAAATGCAAGTTGCCTACCATTTTTTGCCTTTTTCCACAATAAAAAGTTTAGACAACATTTCAAGGCTGTGTGGTGCCATTTTTTGTAGCCTATGCTGATATTCAGGTTTGAGTAGTCACAGCGTCTAGGGATTATGAGCTGCCAGAGGTACGGGATGGTGTAAACCTGAGGCACAACAACTGGAGCAAAGGCATGCAGCCTTGTAACATTTTGCTTAGGAATTTTGATCTAATACTGGTTTGCCCTACGAGACCTTTGCTCTAACACGATGGCTATCACTACAACATAGCCTCATTTGTCGTACCACTGCTTTCTACATGGTTAGAGTCTCACTGTAATTGGGTGTCGGGATTGATTTTGCCAGTTGTCTCATTACAGAAAATGTTGTTAGGCTGAATGACTGTGGTGAGGTGTCATTGCGCTGAGTTTCCTTGTACCAATTGTCATATATCCGGTGGGAATCACTGGCCACTCCAGTTTGAGTATTTCTTTAATCTACAGAAAATTAAAATGAGTGTGCTCACATAGATTTCACCTTTCAGCCTTCTTACTAGGTCCTGTTAATTTGTCCTCACTTAAAACTCTTCAGACCATTCACTTCTACTCTGCCTTTTCATACCTATCTTCACCTTTTCATTTTCCAGATTCTATTCTTATCTTACCTATTATCACTTTATAATAATTGGCTAGTGTTTTTTCCCTATGGGAAACCAGGTTATAATTTGCTGTTATAATCCATAGGTTTTAATGTTGAACACAGGCCAGCTTTTTCTTGATCAACGCACATGCCAGCCACAACTCTTCTCTCCATCTCTGCCTTTCTGTAGCACCGCACACCATGCACACTTCACAGCGACTGGCACCCAGTGGTAAGTTAACCTAGAAAAAAGTAAATAACTGGCCTATGTCTACTATTAAATTTAAGCTGTAAAAAACAATTAAAAAAGGGGGAAACAAAATGTTTTAGCAGCAAAGCTCTGACAACAGACCGCACTGAAACCCTGGGATGGTGGCAGCACAGGGATGTGGCTTTATTTTATATAATCGCTGTGGCAAGGAAAATGCTTCCCAGCAATTATATAAAACAAAACATGGGGTGGTGCATTTAACTTGAGATTTTACACACAGTCTCAATATTGGATGCTTAAATAAACCTCTTGAGTTTCGTTCTCGTGATTTATGTGGCATCCAACACTTTAGGTTTGTGCAAAATCTTGTAAACACACCACCACATGTATTATTCTATATTTCTCCTACCGCCTTCCCTTATTTTTCTTCCTCACAAATATTTCTCTTATCCCCATAACCTGCTTTTTTCTCTTTTAGATAATTCCTGAAGAAGACCTATGGTTGAAACATCTGTTCTAACTCAGTTTTCTATTTTCAGCATGCATTTAATATTACCATTTTGTTCTATATCTGTAACGTGCTGTGCAAATAAAAGTCAGAAAATATAATTTTATTTGTTGGTTTATTATTAAATATATCATTTTGCAATGTTTTTATATACAAATTAGACTACTTATGCTCTGCTACATGGCACAGCTAAGAACTGCTATATGAATTGATGAAATTTGTTTTTGGGGGGGCAACAGATTGGCCAGTTGATGTACAATTGATAGATAACATGCTACACCCCTGCATGTCATCAGTCACGGCTTTCTACGTTGCCATTGTGAACCCTGATGGAATTGGGTCCAGCATATATGTTGTAGAGAAAAAGGCAAGTAGTCCATCTGCAGGCAGGGCTCAGGGCCTATTTCCATCAACACCACATGTGCCAAATTGCCACAGCAGGCCGCTTGATCATCCATCCACCCACCTGCCAGGTCTAACACCGTCGCCTGCCCCATCTCAAAGATAACCCTCATGGAAGGGGTATGTACTGGAGTGCAACAAGTGTGCTGTGTGATAATTCGATTGTAAGCGACACTGTCTGACTTCAGTTGTGGCATAGTGGCAGTAGAATAAAAGTCATGGCAGACTTAGTTATAATTATAACTGCGTCTCAGAGGCAGTGGCAAGTCAAGGTACAGCTGTGGGAAAGAGTGTTCACGTTTTGTTGGGGTAAGCAGGTGTGTGCTGGTGAATTTACTGTATGTGATGTGGGTGGATCTGTGGCTGGCAATGGCAAAGTTAGGATTCTGGCTGCTGTGGAGAAATAGGAAAAGATCACCAAGGCAAGGAAGGGCAGTAGATCTGCAGGGTGTGTGTGTGTGAGTGTAGGAGGAGCTATGTGAAGGTGGGATTGTATTATGGAAATTTAAAGGCGTAGTTGTGGCTCTTGCATAGTCAGTAGGTGTGAGAAAGATTGCCAGTTGCAGAAGATGCAGCAGGGTGTGTGTGGCAGTGGGGTAAGGGTGGGATGTAAAGGGGTAGTTGTGGCTGGCATTGTCAGGATATACAGCTGTGTGGGAAAGATCGCCAAGGGCACTGGCAGTAGATGCAGGGTGTGTGTGTTGGAGAGTGAGTGAGGGTGTTATGGAGATGAAAAAGGTCAGGAACAGCAGTGGCTGGCAAAGTCAGGATTCAGCTGTGGGAGAAAGGATTGCGGAGGGCAGCAGTAGATGCAGGAAGTGTGTGTGAGTGTTTTTTTTTAATAGAGCTCTTATTTATGGAAGTGTAAAGGAATTGTTGTGACTGGCAATGTCAGATGAGTAGTATATTATAAATTAACATATTTATTGTCTTTAGAATCTATTTATTTTATATAGTTCTTGGGGTTTAATGAGCACATAGCTATGTTCAATGCGTAAATGCAACCATGTTAACAAAAGTAATATGAAAAGCAATATGCTTTGCAGTTACAGTTACTAATTACTTTTTATATGAAAGTTATAAGTAACTGTAACTGATTACATTTATTTGAAAGTAACTAGTAACTGTAATTGATTACTTTTTAAACGTTAACTTACCCAACACTGGTTACAACTATGTGCTCAGAGTGAAATTCAGTTGTAGATGGTGGTCATTCAACGCCTTGTTTGATTTAAGCTGTAAATACTAATAGTGAATTTAGTTTTCTATAATCATAAAGAAAAATGTGAGTAGTTTATGGATTGTGATAGAAAGTGCACCAAAAATGTAATGTTGGTTTACCTTGAAAAAATTTTTTTGAAAAATTAATGGAAGAAAAAATTAATTTCTAGAAATTAAAAGTGTAATTATGTATTTATGATAGATCCTGACCCCTGAGGAAGTCCAGTGTGGGTGAAACATTGGACAAGCACAGGGGATTGTTGGTTCTAAGAAATACTTAAAAAAAGTGCTTCTATGAAAATATTGAGTGACTGGCTCTCTTCATTTTCTGAACATGCCTGAAAATAGGCAGCCATTTGTCTGGTAAACTTACGTGGCAAGTAAAAAGTGAATGAATAAATAAGATGGGAGCACATATCACTACAGACCATGGTTTTTGTTGCAGAAAATGTTTTCAGCTTTGATCACAACTGGATTAGTGGTTCTCAACATATACCCAACAAACACATTATTGGAATCAAAATAAATGAACTGGAGAAACAACAATATGTCTCTTTACATTTTCCCACAGCCAAGTAGGTAGCATAATGGTAATGTTACCCTTGCTACTTGAGAAAGCTGAGTTTGGGAATGGAATTGAGTTGTCAGGAACAGCCAAGGAGAGAGGGATGATTGTCCCATAGAACAGGTTGCCTTTCATGGACAGGGTGGATGGACATCCTCCGCTGTTTTGGGGCCCACCCAATGGAAGCTTGGTAGCCAAGCAGGAGAGGCATACTTGTGTGAGGGACCATCGCTAGACACCAATCACATTGTGTGCCTGTGTGCCACCATGCATGCGCATGCATCAGTGCATGCTGATGCTCCTTATGGGGAGATAATGAAGGAGGTAAACCAAATACCTGCAGGGTGACAGCCAGCTCCTTTCAGGCCCCACACTGTCAGGGCATCCACCTCTCAAACAAATCTAGATGTAATCTGTGGGTGTGGCACCCCATGGGGACCACCCCACTATGAGGAGTTAGCCCTGGGGAAACATGAAAGCTATGGTAAGTACCCAGGGATTTCAGGTAATGGGGCTGTTGGAGCTGGCCAGAGGAAAAAAGCTGTATTGAACAAAAAAAGTATTTTTACAGAATGACATAATAAACTGAAACATAGAAACATACAGTAGAAACATAGAAGTTGTTGACATATAAGGACCACCTGGCCTCCCTAGTCTTCCCTATTTTCCCTATCTTCAGTGCCACCACAGACCCTACTTGGTTTCTGGTTTGCACCCCACCTACTTCTAAGACCCCCCTGTGTGTATATCCCATGCTTTTTTTTCTGTAACAGTTTTAGCCCCCACAATATCTGCTGGGAGGCTGTTCCAAGCATATACCACACTTTCCATGAAGAAGTACTTCCTCACATTTCCTCTCAGCCTCCCCTCTTCCAGCTTTATAGTGTAGCCCCATGTCCTCGAGCATTGTTTTTCTTTGGGGAATGCTTCCTTCCTTTACCTTGTTTATACCTGTGAGGTAGAGATGTTGCAAAATTATAGCTCACCAGTGAAATTCCGGCGAAATCGGCAATTTCGCAGTGCAAAATATTTCACAAGATTCGTCCATTATGCGAAATATTTCACTTGGTGCAAAATTTGGAATTTTACCTGTATAAAGCAAAATTTCATCTGCAGAAGGTGAAATTTCATCTGTGAAAGGTAAAATTTCACCTTCTGAAGGCAAAGTTTTGCCTTCCACAGGCAAAATTTCACCTTCTACAGGTGAAATTTCACATTCCACGGGTGAAATTTTGCCTTCTGCAGGTGAATTTCGCTCCTCCAGTCTCCCGGGACCTCTCCTGTTTCTAGTGGTAGGTTGAACAGGGCTGTCAGAGGTGCAGCCAACTTCTCATTGAGCTCCTTCAGTAACCTAGAGTGCACCCTTTGTGGTCCCATTGCCTTATCTACTTTTAACCATGACAATTCCCTTAGGACTCTTTTAATTGTAAAAGGGCTAGTGTCCACCTCCCTTCCATTAATACCCTTGTCTTTTATCATTAGCCTGCTACCTACCCCCTCCTCCAAAAATACTGAGCAGAAGTATTTGTTCAATATGTCCGCTTTTTGGTGGTTCTCTTCCACACACACACACACACACACACACACACACCCTCTTTCTCCTTTCAGCCTTATAATCCCAACCTTGGTCTTTCAAATTTTGCTTAAAGTATGTATCTAAAAAATTGTCTTGTCCCCTTTTTTTCACTAATTTGGCAATATTCTCTTCTGTTTGCACTTTTGAGCTCTGAACTGCCTTCCCTGCCTCTCATTGTTCCACCTGATAAGTCTCCCTATCCTCCTCTTTCTGTGTTTTTTATACTTTCTAAAAGCCAGTTTTTTTGCTCTTACTTTTTCCACTACCTCACTTGAGAACCATAGCAGTTTATTTTTCTCTGGCCCTTGCTAACCTGCCTGACAGAGAGATTTGTAATTTTTTCAATGTCTTCTTTTATTTTTGCCCACTGGTCCTTGACTCCCCCTTGTAGGAGGCAGTATAGCGTTAAGGTGTTAAGGCTCTGAGCTGCAAACCTGGAGACCTGGGTTTGAATCCCACAGCCCCCACTTGCATACTGGGTGACCCTGATAGGGTTGCCACGTGTTAGTGTGTTTTTTACCTGGTGAGATCAGGTTTTCAGGGTCCCTATCAGGTAATCCAGTATTGCTCAGCGATAGATTTTTGAGCCATTTTGAGTGCTCACATACCTTAGAAACAGATTTTGCATATCATTCATTGTTTTAGCTGCATCTCCAGGTTATGAATGTGTTTTGCTGTCAGTATGGCTCTTTGTTTGCAAAAGCAGTGAACCTGGGAGGTGTAAAGTATGGCCATTAAAACCATTAGCAGATACTTAATCTAATCCTTCCCACTCTGCATCTCAAGCAAAACATCAGCAAATCTGGGCAAAAAGGCTGACCTTACTTTGTGCAACAGTAAAAGATTCAGTTATCTTCCACTTTTATTTCCTGGTAAACTTTTTCATCGCTAAAAGAATTTTAAGTATTTGAAAATGTTTTAAATTATTTTTATTAAATAATTGTTTCCTCCAGTAAAAAGTATGTTCACTTCTTTTGGTTTTAAAATAGTATTGTGGACATGAAAAGGAATTGGACCCAGGAAAAAATATAAAGTACACATTCTAGTAAACAAGCAATTTTTTATCATATTTAACTGTATAATATTTACAGCATTTCCCTGTCCCCTTCCCCTTCCCCTGATGATATCTGTAAATGAGATTTCCTTTATCCCTGCATGTTTACCTGGTAAAATTATTTCTGTGAATAAATAAATAACTAGGAAGAACCAAGTAAAGCAAATTTAACAGGTACAGCATGTTAACATTTTTGTTGAACTGCTGCTTTAAGTGTTGTCTTTTACTGTTCCCTTAAAGTCTTCACTGATCTAACAAATGGCTTTTGAGGGGGAACAATACATGATCTGTCATGAAAGGGGCTGAGGCTAGGGGCAGAGTTTAGTGCGTGGTTTAGTGTCCGGTTTTTGCCTCTTCCAAAGGTGGCAACCCTAGACCCTGAGCAAGTCATTTAACTTCTTTGTGCTCCCAGGTCACACCTGAAGACAAGCTTCAGTTTAATGTGCCTTTCCAGGTTAAACAATTTCCCCCCTTTCCCTTATTTCCCTATCTCTGACATGGCATCTCTGAGGCATTTTCCCATTTTCTTAAAATCGGCCCTCCTGAAGTCCATGACCTCATCCTTGTGTGGTTCAATTCTACCCCAGTTCTTATATTAAACCACACCGCATGATGGTCACTGATCCCCAGCTGGTCCCCCACTGTGACATCAGCAATACTGTCCCCGTTTGTCAATACCAGGTCCAGCAATGCCTCCTCACAAACTGGTTCCATTACTAGTTGCCTGAGGAGTGCCCCTCGCAGTGAGTCAAGGATGTTCCTACTCCTGGTTGTTGCCACAGCTGGGAGGCTCCAATCCATGTCCGGTAGATTGAAGTCCCCAACTAGTATCACCTCTCCCTTGCAAGTCATCCTATGCATTTCTTCAATCATTTTCCCATCCACCTTTTACCCCTGTGCTGGAGATTTATAGATCACTCCTGTATGAATAATGGCCCCTTTGCTTTTCTCCAGGGTGACCCACAGTACCTCCACTCCTCCCTGCTCCCCTTGTATTTCCGTAGTGTTTATGTTGCCCCTTACATAAAGAGTTACCCCTCCCCCTTTTTCTACTTACCCAGTCCCTTCTGAACAGAAAATAACCTGTTATGTCCATATCCCAGTCCTAGTTTTCACTGCACCAGGTCTCTGTAATGGTAAACAAATCCAGGTCCACTTCTGCCATGATGGTCTCTAGGTCTGTAATCTTGCTGAACAGACTACGAGAATTTGCACACATGGCTGACCAGCATAACATTCTGTGGTGATTTGCATATGCAGCCTATGATGCTTTGCATTGTGGGGGCATGTGTGATTTTGTATTTTCCAGAATGCGCTGGATTCCCTCACTCCATTAGCTTTTCCTCTTCCCCTCAGGTTTGCAACTCCCTCATAAAAGTCCACTTCCACACCTCCTGCACCAGTTTCTAATCCCTACGCACTTCCTCACCAATCTGGCCACCCCCTTGTCTCTCTCTCTTCTTATCTTTGCACCGCCTGCTCTGCTGCTTTGCCTGCTGTTTGCACGGCTGTGACTTCCTGTAAATAATTTATAATTATAAATTCTGTAAATTCTACTGTGTTCTTGCTTATATTTTGCATTTGTATTTATGCTGTACTCTCTCCCTTAAATGTTTGTTGCTACTACTGTATTGTATTATTGACTGCAAATCCTGTGTGTATGTACATTGTCTGAACTCTCTCCACTGTTCCCCTTCCCCCCAGGACGTATCTGGAAATGTGTACTTGCTGCTCAGTATGCTCTTCCTGGTGAAACCTTTAAATAAATAAATAAATAAATTTAGTTCACTCCTTATCTTAGCTTCATTCTTTTCTTCTACCCCCTGGATTTCATTATTTTTTGGTTTCTTTTATGGTTTTTCTCCCTCCAGATTCCCATAGTTAACCTTTTGAGCTTGTAGGAGGGCCAGTTTATGTTTCCCTGCCTCATTCCACCTCCCCCCTTGACTAGTTTAAATGCTTGCAAATATAGCATTTAAACCGCTCACTGAGGGCTATATAGTTCCCCTCCTGGATGGATGCAGGCCATCACTCCTATACAGGCCCTTATCCCTCCAGGTGGGGCCTCAGTCTCCAATGAACTCGAAACCCTCATCTGCACCAAAGTTCCTGGTGCAGTAAATCCTGTCAGCCCCACTGTCATAGACAGGTAACACTTCTGAGAAGGTCACAGATCATGGTGCTTGCCTAAGACCCCCTCCCCAACTACCTGAACTCTACCTGCACTATGACTGGTTTATCCCTAGCCAGGTCATTTGTCCACAGATGGACAATAATGCCTTCCCTTCCTGCTGCCCAAGCAATCCCTTATATCTTCTTTCCATCCCTTTGTGCTGTGGCACTAGGAAGGCACCAATCCTCCCTCTCCTCATCTCTACCTACTCCCAACTCTTTCTCCCTTGCTAATGAGTCCCCCACCACAATTCACTTCCTCCTCCTCTGGAGACCTCTGTCACCCCTTTGGGTTCTCCACTAAGGAGGACCCCCACATCCATCCCAGTCACTACTACAGTTGCCTCAGTGGGACATTTCTGCTCTGCCAGAGTGGCATAGGAGTTTTGTAGTGGAACTGGTTGTGGGATGTACCTAGCCTCCACCACCCTAACCCTCCCTGAGCCCAATATCGTCCAGCAGTTCCTCCTACAGAGCAACCTCTGAGGTAGTGACAGTGGACTAGGTGGGCCCTGGGTGAAGGAGAAGGTCCTCTGAACCCAAATCAATTCGGTCTTGAGTCTGGCTGCCTCCTCCCTCAGCCCAGTGAGGTGCACACAGATAGGGCAGCAACACAGCCTCCAGACAGTCTAGCTTGGCAGAAGACTCCAGGAGAAAGGACTGCTGTGTGACTGAACTTCTCTGCTGGGACTAAAGTAGAAGAACTTTTGTATTTAGACCTTTAATTTAGGGTAAAAAAAACTAACATACAAAACAAAACAAAAAAATGTGTGTTTGGGTTAACTGAACTGAATGGGTAACTGAAAAGTCATCTAGGTGTAAATCTCAGGTGACTGAAAGGACTTAACTGTTGTGAGGTTTAAATTACTTGTAGAAAGATCTGGTAAGTAGGGGTAGTGGCTTAGCTAGAAGGAAGCTACATTTAAAGACTGCCTTAGAAAGATTCTGCTAATAGCTTGGCAGAAGACTCCAGGAGAAAGGACTGCTGTGTGACTGAACTTTTCTACTGGGACTATATTGCCCTCCTTCCCTCCCCACCCAAAGCTAGTTCTATTTTTATAGGCACAGGATTTGACTGACAACAGGAACTTCCTGTTTAGGGGCAGGAAGTTAGTGATCACAGAACCACCAAGGACCCACCATCCTAGAAGGGCAAGAGTAGCTCTCCGCCCCCTCTAGCTGCTGAAGGTCTGCCTCTGAACAAGTAAGCGGTCTACTGAGAAATATAGGATATTCTTGTCTCAGAACAGGACAATCAGGAGCTTAAAGGCACACAGGCAGAAAGTAGAGAGAAAGAAAAAAACGGAGGAAAGAGTAAGGATTGCAAACAGTTAAGGGGCCAGAAATAAGACATGATTGGAGTGGTGCAGTGCAGTGGCTGTGGAGCAGCAGTCTTCCGGGAGATGTTCTGGAGGATGTGGTGTTGTCCCATCTGCAGGCACCTCTCTAGGCTGAGAGAGGAGGTTGCTCATCTCCAGGCTGAGTTGGCCAGGATTTGTGGGACCTCCTCTTCCATCCAGGGACCACCAGTGCCACTGCCGTTGCCTCAGAGGTTGCCAAGAAAGAGGAGCGGTTGGACCACAGTGGGCTCAGGGAGGGTGAGGGTGGTGGAACAGAGGCACATCCCTCCAGTTGTACCTCTCCACAATTCCTATGCCATTCTGGCAAAGTGTGGTTCCTCTATGGAGGCACCTACAGTGGAGACCAAGGAGGATGCTGGGAATCTCCACAAAGGAGACCCACAGGAGGGTGGCAGGGGACCCAGCAGGGGAAGGAAACAACTCCTGGTGGGGGACTCCATTGTTAGGAAGGTAGAACTGAGCAATGAAGGGGAGAGGGAGGTAAGGTGCCTGCCTGGCGCCATGGCTTGGAGGGACAGGGAGCGAATCCTAAGGATTGCCGGAGCAGCTGCACAGGGGAGGGAGCTGGATGTCATTATCCACTAGGGACAAATGACCTGGCTAAGAAAGGGATTAGAGAAGTGCAGAAAGAGTTTGTGGATTGGGGAGGGGCCTTAGTCAAGTAGCACGACGGTAACCTTCTTGGAGGTGCTACCATCTATGGCATAGGAGAGGCTAGGTGTTCCGTACCATGGGATTCAATCAGTGGTTGAAAACTGGTGTGGAGCTCAGGGATTTGGCTTCATTGGGGACTGGGGTCCACCTGGAGTGATGCAAGCCTATACTGGCATGATGGGCTGCATCTGTCCGGGAGGAGAACCAGCATCCTAGGTGATAGGTTTAAATGCTTCATTGGCAAGCTTTTAAACTAGCCAAGGGGAGGCACTGGAAAGGAGAAGGAAAATCCTAGCCCCCAAACAATCATGGTAGTAAGTGTGGCAAACACCAACATGGAGGTGTCGATAGGGAGAAGGGCAGGGGTAAATGGAGAAAGTGACAAAGGCAAGAAGGACAGGGATGGGGCAAAAGGGGTAAGGCCATCAGGAAATGGAGGTAATGAGTACCAATGCCGTAGTCTTGGCAACAAGCTCCTGAGCTGGTGGCCTTAATGGAAGAGGATGCCTGGATATCGTAGCAGTCACAGAAACATGGTACACAGAGAACCATGACTGGGATGTTAACATACCAGGTACATAACCTACAGGAGAGACAGGCAGGGAGAAGAGGGAGGAGTAGCTCTCTATGTAAAGGAAGAGATAAAAGCAACTGAACAAAAGAGTAAACAGGGAGGAGAGGAGGCACTGTGGGTCACCTTGGAGACTGGAAAGGCACCACAATCCGCACAGGGTTGTGTACAGACCCCCATGTCAGGGGAAGGAAATGGACAAGGATATGATGGAAGGCATTCTTAGAAAGGCAGAGAAAGGGAAGATACTGTTGATGGGAGACCTGAATATGCCAGATGTTAACTGGAGCACATTTGCTGCAGCCACATCCAAACAGGGCCATTCTTGACACCTGCAGGTGGCAGGCATTAGACAGCTAGTTTGGAACCCACTCGTGAGGAGCAATCTTAGACCTCGTGCTCTCAAACGGGGCAGTGAGAGGATCTCAGATCTAGACATGGGTTGCCATCTGGGGACAAGAGACCATCAAACAGTGTGGTTCACGTTAAACTCAGCTACAGAGTCAAGCCATACAAAAGTGAGGTACTGGACTTTAGGAGGCTGACTTTGCAAGATGGGAGAGTGCCTCAGAAAAGCACTAGCAAACAGGCTAGAAGGAGGTGTGGCACAACAATGGGAATTATCAAAACTGCCATCACAGAGGCAACACGCCTTTGTGTGAAGCAAATAAACAAATCAAACGAAGAAAAGCCACTATGGTTCTCAAGAGGTGGCTGTGAAAGTCAGGAAGAAAAAGATAGCATTCCAGAAGTATAAGGCAACACAGAAGGAGCAGGACAGAGAGCTGTACCAGTTAAGGCAGAGAAAGAAGCAGGAGGGAAGTCAGAATAGCAAAGGCCCAAACTGAGGAAAAGATAGCCAACTCAGTAAGAAGGGGATAAAACCTTTTATAGGTACATCAGCATGAAAAGACAAAGGAGGGATAGTGAGGCTGAATAGAATAAACGGTGGGTGGGCAGAGGGGACAGGAAAAGCAGGAATACTGAGCAGAATATTTCTGCTCAGAAGTCAAAGAAGAAGGAAACCACTTTGGTTCTCAAATACAGTAGCAGAAAAGGTCAGAGCCAAAAGGCTGGCCTTCAGAAAATATAAGGAACACAGCGGGATGAAGATAGGAGGCATACCAAACTGCCCTAAGGAAGCAGGTAAGGCAGTAAGGCAGGCAAAGTCCCAAACTGAGGAAACACTAGCACGAACAGTAAAAGAAGGTGACAAGACTTTCTATAGATACATTAGTGAAGGAGAAAGTCCAGAGGTATTGCTAAGCAATGGAGAAAAGGGAGCATGTGAGGAGGAGGACCCTGTAAAGGCATCTATCCTAAATAGATACTTTGCTCAGTATTTACTGAAGAGAAGGTAGGGCAGGGCCCACAGCTCAGCATCATGGACACAGGGGAGGAGGTGAGCACTACTCCCTTCACAAAGAAAGGGTCTTACAAGAGCTTGCTAAGCTCAGGGTGGATAAGGCAATGGGACCTGATGGCATACATCCCAGGGTACTTAAGGAGCTAAAGGAGGAACTAGCAGAGCCATTAGCAGAATTGTTTAGTGAGTCTCTGAGCACAGGAGAGGTCCCAGAAGACTGGAGAAGGGCTCATGTGATCCCACTCCACAAGAGTGGTAGCAGGAGGAGGCGGGAACTACAGACCGGTCAGTCTTACCTCAGTAGTGGGCAAGATTATGGAGGCACTCCTTAAGGAAAGGATAGTGCAACACCTGGAATCCATAGGGCACAGGATCCAAGACAGCATGGGTTTACAAAAGGAAGGTCCTGTCAAACTAATCTCATAGATTTCTTTGACTGGGTAACCAGAGTGGTGGACCAGGGGAGCAGTTGATGTCGCCTACCTTGACTTCAGCAAAGCTTTGACACTGTTCCACATAGAAGATTGATAAATAAGCTAGGTAGGCTCGGGTGGGTCAGAAGTTGGTCAACTGGGTGGCAAACTGGTTGACTGGCAGAAAACAGAGGTGGTGGTAAATGGTATACAGTCAGAAGAGATGCAAGTCACAAGTGGGTACCTCAGGGATCAGTCCTGGGGCCAGTCCTATTCAACATCTTCATTAGTGACCCGCATGATGGACTAGAGGGTAAGGCTTGTCTGTTTGCAGATGACACCAAGATCTGCAACAGAGTAGATGATCCAGATGGGAATGGGCAGAATGAGAAGAGATCTGGATAAACTAGCAGAATGGTCAGAAGAGTGGCAACTGGGTTTAATGCAAAGAAGTGCAAAATCATGCACATAGGGAGAAACCTGAAGCCACTTATAGGCTGGGAGGGAGTTGCTAGCAGTCACAAAGGAAGAAAGAGACTTGGGCATCATCATCACTGATGACCTAAAATCATCCAAGCAGACCTCTAAAGCAGTAGGTAAGGCTAGGGGGTGTTAGGGTGTATTAGTAGGGTATCACAAGTCGTAAGAGGAGGTAATAATCCTCTGTACAAGACATTGGTTAGACCTCATCTGGAGTACTGCGTGCAGTATGGAGGCCACACCTTCACAAGGACATTAACCAAATTGAGGCAGTCCAGAGAAGGGCAACCAAAATGGTGCAGGGACTGCATCAGAAGACATATGAGGACAGATTAACAGAGCTCAATATGTATACCCTTGAGCAAAGGAGGAGAGAGGTGATATGATCGAGACATTTAAACACCTTAAGGGCATAAACAAGGTGAAAGAGTCTAACATGTTTAAATGTAAGAAAAATAGCAGGACAAGAGGACACAGCATGAGATTAGAGGAGGCCGATTAAGGGGAATATGAGGAAATTCTTTTTCACAGAAAGGTGGTGGATGCATGGAATGGCTTACCACAAGAAGTGGTGCTATGAATACAGTGCAGGACTTCAAACAGGCATGGGATAGGCATAAGGGAGCAATACAAATGACTATGAATAGATAGGTCACTGACAGAGCAAAGGCGATGGCACATTTATGAGGTAGAAAAGAAATGGGCAGACTGGATGGGCCTTATGGTCCTTATCTGCAATCTTCTATGTTTCTATGTTTCTATGTAGTATTCACAAAGAGGAGGGAAGTGCCTAATCCAATTAACAGAAGCACTCTTGATAGGGGTCGATCCAGTCCTTTCACAGAAGAAGGGTTCTGCAAGAACTCCTAAAACTGAAGGTGGACAAAGCAATGGGTCCTGATGGAATTCACCCCAGAATTCTAAAATAATTAAGGAAGGAACTAGTGAAACCACTGGCTACTCTTTTAATAAATCATGGGAGGATGGTGTGGTACCCGAGGACTGGAGGAAGGCGGATGTGATTCCCCTTCACAAAGTGGGACCAAGACAAAGGCAGGAAACTACAGACCTGTCAGTCTGACCTCTGTGGTAGGGAAAGTGATGGAGTCACTTCTGAAGGAAAGAATAGTTGAGTACCTAGAGGTCAGTGGAGCACAGGATCCAAGGCAGCATGGGTTCACAGCGGAAGGTCATGTCAGACGAGATCTAATAGATTTCTTTGACTGGGTGACCAAAGCAGTAGACCAGGGAGGGCTGTGGACATGGCCTACCTAGACTTTAGCAAAGCATTTGACACAGTCCCACACAAAAGATTATTAGTCAAATTAACCAGCCTGGGAGTGGGTCCCAGGGTGGTAGCCTAGGTAAAACATTGGCTGGACAACAGGACACAGAAGGTAATTGTAAATGGAGTCCACTCTGAAGAAAGGGTTACTAGTGGGGTACCGCAGGGTTCAGTATTGGGTCCAGTCCTTTTAATGTCTTCATCAGTGGCATTGCAGAGGGACTGGAAGGAAAAGCATGCCTTTTTGCAGATGACACAAAGATCTGCAACAGGGTTGATACACAAGGAGGTGTGGAAAGGATGAAAAGGGACTTGGCAAGGTTGGAGGAATGGTCAGGCGTATGGCAGCTAGGATTCAATGCAAAAAGTGCAAAATAATGCACCTGGAAACAAGAACCCAGGGGAAGAATACACAATGGGTGGGGAGGTAGTAACAACAACAAAAAGGAAAGGGACCTGGGGTAATCATATCAGATGACCTTAAGGTTAGCAAGCAATGTGAGAAGGCAGTAGGGAGGGCAGGGGTATACTGGGATGTATAGGGAGAGGCATCAGCAGCAGAAAACAGGAAGTTGTTATCCCTCTGTACAGAAAGTTGGTGAGACCCCATCTGGAGTACTGTGTCCAGTTCTGGAGACCCCATCTCCACAAGGACATAGACAGGATAGAGGCAGTCCAGAGGAGGGCAACGAAAATGGTGCAGGGTCTGCAAGAGAAGCCATATGAGGAGAGACTAAAGGAGCTTAATATGTATACCCTTGAGGAAAGAAGGGAGAGGGGACATGATAGAAACTTTCAAGCACCTCAAGGGAATCAACAAAGTCCAAGAGGTAGCATCTTTCAGAAAGAGACTTGCAAGAACAAGGGACACAATTTAAAGATAGAAGGAGGGCAGTTCAGGGGCAATGTGAGAAGTATTATTTCACAGAGAGGTAGTGGATGCATGGAACAGCCTTCCCGAGGAAGTTGTGGAGTCTAAAACTGTGGGAATTCAAGAATGCATGGGACAGACATAAGGCAATTCTTGTGGGGGGCAGGAAGATATAGGCTGTTGGTTAAATAGGATCTGCGGCCTATCCTGTAGGTAGGGAAATGGGCAGACTAGATGGACCTAGCGGTCCTTATCTGCCGTCAAAGTCTATGTTTCTATGTTTCTATGTTTCCCTGAAGGCTGCTACCCCACAACCACTGCACTGCAGCACTCCCTTCATTCTACCTTATCTGCTTCTACTGCTGAGTCACCCTTTTAAATTCCTTTTGTTACCCTATCCTATCTAGGGATTTACAAAGACACCTAGGTTTTTGTGTTTTCTCAGTCTCTAGCGCAGTTTTCACCCAGGGTAGGGTGCTGCAACCCTTCCCTACCTGTTACCCTACCCTATATGGGGAGTACTACACCCCTTCCCTTCCTGTTACCTTACCCTATATAGGGAGTTTCACCTGTCCCTAGGTTCTGTGTCCCCTCGCTGCAAACCACACTGACCAGTTTCAAACCAGCTACCCACCTGTAACCTGAAATGTCTATATAGTAAGCCTCCCACACACCCCCTTCCTCAACAACTCTTTCAAGCAAACCCCCTTGCCCCCTCACTCTTACCCGCAGCAATACTATTCTTACCTGAGGTTCGATGGACAGGGTCCCTGGCTGTCGGCTATCTCCTGGGGCTGACTCTGGGAAGACTCCACTCACTGCTGTCCTTGGCACAGGTCCTTAGCAGGAGAGATGTAAGCAGAGGGCCACTTGGTAGCCTCTTTCTTTTGAGGAAGAAGAAAGTGGATTAGTGGGCCAGCAGTCACCTACAATTGGCTCCCTGGAGAGCAGGGGGCTTGGCTTCTTCAGTGACTGGATCCTGCCAGAAGCCTTTGGAAGCTGCCTAGCTCTTCCCTGCTTTTCTTGCTGGGTGCTCTATTGTACGGGAGGAGGTTTTCTGCTGCTGAAAAAGGAGTCCCCCTTTCCCCTTAGGTGCTCTTCTAAGTTGTCGCTCTGGGGGCCAGCATGCTGCAACCCAGGAGGTCAGGGTTCAAATACAAGCCCTGGAATCCAATACTGGGACATGCTGGGGCTTACTATAGTACAACACAGAAGTGAGGATTTCAGCTCCCACAATGAGATAGTGCAGCCTGTCTGGTATTTGAGCACCCCCTACCGATCAACCAAGGATTAACATTAGCCGGAGGAAGGGTGCTGCCATGAGAATTCCATTCATTGGGGTGGAGGCAGAGGAAATAGCTATGGGGAAAGTAGGTATCTTTCTTTCAGATGAGTCAATAAACCAAGGTCCCACCTTCCTACTGTGTCTTTCAGATGAGATGTTGAACCGAGATCCCATTTGCCTGTTCTGGTGGTTATTCAGGTAGACAATAAAGATCCCATGGCATTTTGCAAAAAGAGTAAGGGAATTTTTATTCAAAATAAAGAATCATTAATTATTACAAAATCTTGGAACAATCTTGGACCTGGTACTCTCAAGTGGGAATGGAGAGAGGATCACAGATTTAGAAGTGGGTAGCCATCTGGGAACAAGTGAACAAGCGACCACCACACAGCGTGGTTCACGATAAACACAACTGTGGAGTCAAGCCATACAAAAGTGAGGGTACTGGACTTTAGAAGGGCTGACTTTGGCAAAATGAGGGAGTGCCTAAGGAATGCACTAGCAAATGGGCAGGAAGGAGGGGTGGAAGAACAATGGAGAAGGGCAACAAAGATGGTGCAGGTTTTTCACCACAGAACATATAAGGAGAGACTAAGGGACCTCAACATGTACTCACTGGAGGAAAGGAGACAGCAGGGGAACATGATTGAAACTTTCAAGTACCTCAAGGGCATAAACAAGGTGCAGGTGGGGGACTTTTTCCAATGTAGGAAAAAGTACTAGAACAAGGGGGCAAAATATGAAATTGGAAGGGGGTAGATTAAGAGGTAATGTGAGAAAGTTTTTCTACACAGAAAGAGTAGTCAACGCTTGGAATAGTCTGCCACAGGAGGTAATGGGGGCAAGCACAGTGGAGGGTTTTAAGCATGCCTGGGACAGGCACAAGGGAAGCTTGAGAGGGGAGGAAGGGAAGGAGTGATGAAAAGCCATTGATCACATAGGGTCACTGGCCACATACAATGTATAGGGCCTACAGGCAGACTGGATAGGCCTAGCAGTCTTTATTTGCTAATATTTTTTATGTTTCTGTGTTAGTAGGGAAAATTCAAAACTGCTGTCATACAGGCAACAAGCCTTTGTGTGAAGTGAATAAAGAAAAAAAATGCAGTAAAAAACTACTATGGTTCTCAAAAGAGGTGGCAAGGAAGGTTAGGGAGAAAAATATGGCATTCATGAAGTATAAGGAATCACAGAAGGAGCAGGACAGAGAACTGTATCAGTTAAAGCAGAAAGAATCATGAAGGCAGTCAAGATAGCAAATGCCCAAACCAAGGAAAAGATAGCCAGCTCAGTTAAGAAGGGGGATAAAACCTTTTATAAATACATTAGGGAGCAAAGAAAGAACAAGGGAGGGATAGTGAGGCTTAATATAGGGGAGGAGGGGTGGGCAGAGAGTGACACTGAACAGGCAGAGATACTGAAGGAATACTTTTGCTCAATATTCACAAAAGAAGATGGGGGGAGGTACCTAAACCAAACAATAGAAGCACTCTGGGCAGGGGGGGTCAATACCAGTCCATTCACAGAAGAAAGGGTCCTGAAAGAACTCTTAAAACTCAGGGTGAACAAAGCAATGGAACCTGAAGGGATTCACTGAATCATTACAAGAACTAACGGGAGACCAAGTAGCACCACTGACTAACCTTTTTAACAAATCATGGGAGGATGGTGTGATACCTGAGGACTGGAGGAAGGCTGTGATCCTCCTTCATAAGTGTGGGAGCAAGGCAGAGGCAGGAACCTACAGACCTGTTAGTTTGACCTCAGTGGTAGGGTAAATGATGGAATCACTTCTGAAAGAAAGAATTGTCTAGTAACTAGAGGCCAGCAGGGCACAGAACCCAAGGCAGCATGGATTCACAAAAGGAAGGTCATGTCAGATGAATCTAATAGATTTCTTTGACTTGGTGACCAAAGTAGTAGACTAGGGAGGGGCTGTAAACATGGCCTACATAGACTTTAGCAAGGCATTTGACACAGTACCACACAAAAGATTAATAAACAAGTTAGCCAGCCTGGGAGTGGGTCCCAGGGTGGTAGCCTGGGTAACAATTTGGCTGAACAACAGGACACAGAGGGTAATAGTAAATGGGGCACACTCTGGAGAAAGGGGAGTTACTAGTGGGGTACCGCAGGGTTCAGTACTGGGACCGGTACTCTTCAATGTCTTTATAGGTGACAGTGCAGAGTGGCTAGAAGGAAAAGTATGCCTCTTTGCAGACGACACAAAGATCTGCAACAGGGTTGATACACAAGGAGGGGTGGAAAGGATGAGAAGGGACTTGGCAAGGCTGGAGCAATGGTCAAGAGTATGACAGCTTAGTTCCAATGCAAATAAATGCAAACAAAGTAATGCATCTGGCAAACAAAACCCCAGGGGAAGAGTACACAATGGGGGGGGGGGGTACTAACAACAACAAAAATGGAAAGGGACCTGGGAGTACTTATATCAGATAACCTAAAGGTAGGTAAGCAGTGTGAGAAGGCAGTAAGGAGGGCTGGGGGGATTCTGGAATGCATAGGGAGAGGCATCACCAGTAGAAAGCAAATAGTTGCTATCCCTCTGTATGGACAGTTAGCGAGACCCCATCTGGAGTACTGCATGCAGTTCTGGAGACCCCATCTCTGCAAGGACATGGACAGGATGGAGGCAGTCCAGAGGAGAGCAACTAAAAGGTGCAGGGTCTGCACCAGAAGCCATATGAAGTGAGACTAAAAGAGCTTAATATGCACACCCTTGAGGAAAGGAGGGAGAGGGGGGACATGATAGAAACTTTCAAGTACCTCAAGGGAATCAACAAAGTCTAAGAGGGTAGCATGTTTCAGAAAAAGAGATGAACAAGGGGCACAATTTGAGGATGGGGGGATGGCTCAGGGGCAAGGTAAGGAAGTATTTTTTCATGGAGAGGGTGGCAGATGCATGGAACAGCCTTCCTGAGGAGGCTGTGGGGTCAAAAACAGTGGGGAAATTCAAGAATGCATGGGACCAACACAAGGCAATAATAGTGGGGGGTAGGAGGAAGTAGGCTGCTGGTTAACTAGGATCTGCAGCTTATCCAATAGGTAGAGAATGGGCAGGCTAGGTGGGCCAAGCGGTCCTTATCTGCCGTCAAAGTCTGTCTTTATGTTTCTTTTTTTTTTAAATACACAGTAAGACATATAATTAAAAAAACAACCAAGAAAGCAATAATAAAACATACTCATAGCCAATCCTCATACAAAACAGCATATATCATATTCATTACTAATATAAGTTTTTAAAAGCAGTCAACCATTACCTTTTATATCCAAGGTACGTTTCCTTTTCCCTTTGGTTAATTAGAACATACATACGTACATACGAAGAAGCCAGCAGAAGAAGGCGATTTGGTCTATCTAGTCTGCTCAAATTGCAGGGTCCACAGCTTCAGCTACTGTTTCTGCCACCCTCCACACTCCTCCCATCCTCCCTACCCATGATCCTTACCTTCCCTCTATGCCTATCCTAGCCTCTCTTGAAACTGTCCACTGTCTTCAATGAGACCACCTCTTCTGGCAGCACATTCCAAGTGTCCACCACCCTCTCTGTGAAGAAGTGCTTCCTGACCTTCCTCCTAACCCCTCCCCCTCCAGGTTAAGACTGTGCTTCCTCATGTTATGTTTGCCACTCAACTTAAAGAGACCCTTCTTATCCATCTTATTTATCCCTTTCAAGTACTTAAAGGTCCCAATCATGTCCCATCTCTCTCTCCTTTCCTCCAAGGAGTACATGTTCAGTGCCCTCAACCTCTCCTCATATTGCCTTACCCTGCTGACCATCTATCATCTTTTTAGCCCTCCTCTGGAACTTCTCCAGCAGATTAATGCTCTTTTTGAGGTGTGGGCACCAGTACTGAACTCCATACTTTAGATGTGGCCTCACCAGTGACCTGTACAAGGGTAGTATAACCTCATCTCTTCTACTGCTGATCCCCCTAGCTATGCATCCCAGCATCTTGTTTTCCCTTGCTGCTGCTTTCTTGCACTGTGTGAAGTGCCTCAGGTCACTAGTGATTATCCCTCTCAGGTCCTTCTCCTCCTCTGACAAAGACTGTTTACCTGAAATTAGTAAGAGTGATGTGTGTGACAGTGCTCTACCTGGCAGCTGACATGTCTATCTCTGCCCCCCAACTACATCATCAGCATTGTGACCTCACTGACTGTGACATCACTGCTGCTTAGAAACAGCCACTTGGTGGCTGCCAGGTCAGTCACCTCTGATGTCACTGTCAGTGAGATCACAATGCTGATGATGTAGTGGGAAGGGCTAGAGACAGATGTGTTAGCTACCAGGCTAAGCGCTGTTCCACACAACCAGCACAACATATTACCACAGAGGTGACTTTTTAATGAGCAAAAGGAAAAGGAACAATACTTCAGAAATAAAATGTTACAACTGTCTACTTCTTAAAATTTGTATTATTTTCCTGTCTGCCTGTTTTGACTTCATTAACTCTTTAAATTCTGTCCTCACAGACTGCTGCATCTCAAACTGTCAAGCTTAACCCCTTGCCCTGAAACATGAGGTGTCCTACACTACCTCATTACAAGCCAGGAGCAACCTTCTACAGCTGCTTCAAATTCATTGGGCTTGTATTCTGTTCCTCATCTTTATATATTCAGAGTACTGATTTTGTGACCATGTCAATCACTGCTTTCAGGTCTCTGTGCAGCTGCTGAATTTGCAGAGCACGTCTTATCTGCCACAGGTAATATCAGCAGCAGGCAAAATACACCTGCATTGTGGACTTATTATATTTTCTCCAGCCTGTACCATATTTCAAGAACATTTCATCCATTTCATTTATTGCAAAGCAAGTTGAGAGACTCTCTCATTTTCAATTGCATCCATACATAAAAACATAGAGTGACAAATTCAATAGACAACAACAATTTAGTATGATACAATATCACAAAGAATACATTACATACATTAAATTCCAGGGTAGCTTATAAAATAATAAAAATCGTAGTTATACAGTATGTTATGATATTCAACCAAAGCAATCACAGGAGCTAAGAAGCTTTCTAGCAATAGAAACATTGAAGTGAGTGTAGGAAATAAGGGAATTCAAATTGCATCTTTTGAACAAATCCCAGGTACTCGGAACAGAGGAGGCTTAATAGAACCTGATTTAGACCGCTGTCTAAGAATGATAAAGCTTACTGTATTAAATGATCTAAGACTGTTAGATGAATGTTTTCGGTAACATAAGGAACTAATAAGAAATTTAGGCAGGGTCCCAATGACAAATCTGTATACATATAAGTACCGATGCATATCCCTTCATAATGACAATGAGGTCAGGCCCACAGCTGCATATAAATGGCAGTGATGCATGTTAAATGGAAGTCCAGTAATAAATCTTAATGCACTGTGATATAAAGTGTCCAAATAATTTAAGGCTTTTGCAGTTGCTGCTCTGTAGATGCAATCACCATAATCAAGGACGGAAATAAATGAAGAGTTCACCAATAATTTCCTACTGGGATAACTAAAATATCTTTTGTTTCTATAAAAAACTATAAGAGTTTTTTCAATTTGACAGTTTATCCAGAGGAGCAGAACAAGAAAATCATGCTGGTTGAACAGTGAGGCAGTGGAGGTGGTGAGAGCAAAACGAGAGGTGCACCAGAAGTATAGGAGGACGGGAAAGGAAGGGAACAGGAAGGAATATGCAAGATGGTCCAGGGAGGTGACCAGAAAAGTGAGAGAAGCTAAGCCTGAGAGGGAGCTGAGATTAACGTAGGGAATTAATGGGGGGGGGACTTTTTCAGATATATCAGGTTGAAAAGGAAGTGCAAGGAGACAATAGTGAGGATAAAAAGGGGTGGGGAGTGGAGAGAAAAGGGCCAGGAGCAGGCGGAAGCACTAAATGAATACTTTTGCTCAGTATTCACAGAAGAAGGGGACATCTACCACCATGGGCTGGGAGGGTGGGGACAGGGGGAGAGGAGGCAACAGATGGAAGAATTGAGGCAAGTAGAGTGCTGGAGGGACTGAGGGCAATGAAGGTAGACAAGGCACCAGGGCCAGATGGTATCCACCCCAGGGTGCTCAGGGAGATGGCAGAGATGTTGGTGGAGCCGCTGGTGGATCTGTACAGCACCTCACTGGAGTCAGGATGTTTGCCAGTGGACTGGAGGATGGCACATGTATTACCATTACACAAGAGCGGACCTAGGGATGAACCAGGTAATTATGGCCCGGTAAGTCTCACCTCCATAGTGTGCAAACTCATGGAAACAATACTAAAGGAAAGACTGGTGTCATACCTGGAGGACAATGTCCTCCAGGATGTGAGGCAACATGGGTTAGTTTCAGGGAAGTCTTGTCAAACCAACCTGATACAATATTATGACTGGGTGACAGGTGAGCTGGATAAGGGTCATGTGGTGGATGTTCTTTACCTGGACTTCAGCAAGGCCTTCAATTCTGTGCCTCATGGGTGGCTTGGGGAGAAGCTAACTGGTGTAGGGGTAGGGGCAAACATTATGCACTGGATTACAAGCTGACTGAGTGGGAGGCTGCAGCGGGTGGTGGTGAGAAGAGATCTCTCAACTCCAAGTCCGGTGATGAGTGGGGTGCCACAGGGCTCTGTGTTGGGGCCAGTATTGTTTGGGCTCTTCATATCAGACATTGCACATGGGGTGGTGAGCAAGATAAGTCTGTTCACTAACAACACCAAAATCGGAGCAGTGGTGGATGGAGAGGAGGGATGGAAGCAGCTGCAGGGGGACCTAAGCAAACTAGAGGAGTGGTCAGAGAGGTGGCAGCTGGGGTTCAATGCAAAGAAGTATAAGGTTATGCACTTTGGGGTGAAGAACCCAAGGAGAGAATACTGGCTGGGAGGGGTTAAGCTGGGGATCACTGAGTAGGAGAAGGACCTTGGGGTAATGATAACAAGGACCATGAACAATACTGCCCAGTGCAGGACAGTGGCTGCAAAAGTGAACAAAATGCTGGGGTGCATAGTGAGGGTTTTTTTGTCCAGGTGAAAAGAGGTGATCTTGCCCCTCTACAGGTCGCTGGTAAGGCTGCACTTAGAGTATTGTGTGCAGTTTTGGAGGCCATACCTAAGCGTGGTATCAGGCTACTGGAGGGTGCAGTGGAGGTAACAAAGATGATATGTGGAATGGAGGAGAGACTATGACAGCAGGCTGGGAGACCTGAATATGTACACCCTGGAGGATAGAAGGGACAGGGGGACATGATAGAGACATTCAAGTATCTGAGGGGAATCAATAAGGATGGGGCAGATGGTTCTTTAAGTTAAGAAGGGGGAGGGTCACCAAGGGGCACAGGCTAAGAATGGGGGGGTGGGGATTTAGGAAGGAAATGAGGAGACACTATTTCACAGAGAGGGTGGTAGCAAAATGGAATGCCCTACCAGAATGGGTGATATCATGTAAATCTGTGAACAGCTTCAAAAGGGCATGGGACAGGAAACAGGGGAGAGTGAGGGTGAGGGAGGAGGGAGGTGGGGGGTGGCAGTGGGATGACAAAGGGGAGGGAGTGGGGCAGCTGCAAACTAGGGGTGCTAGCTGCACACTCAAGCAGACTTAGATAGACTGGGTAGTCTATTTCTGCTGGCACATTCATATGTTTGTATGAAATTAAAATTAAGATGTTCATCCAATGTTATACCTAAATACTTATTAGTGGCCGTCTTAACTATATAAGTACCCCTGTTCGATTTCAGGGCCAGATCATCGTATGTAGTCGGCTTTTTTGTAAAAAGCATCCATGAACAACAATCTAATAATCTACATCCCTAAACAGGGGTTCTTCCAGGTCATGCTGAGGGCAAACTGGGAGGACTGAGCAATGGGGCACTCAGTCAAAAAATGTACTTGAGTCTCCAGGGTGTTTCCACAGCTAAGTCTTAGACAATGCCTTTCTTCAAGCTTTTTATCCAGATGCCTTCATGCAACTCTTTGTTCAAGGGCAATACCCGGTCCTGTAGCAAAGGAACCCAACTTTTCTCTTCTTCTTTTAACAAAGGGGTAACATTATGATATAACAAGCATTTGTCAATGCCGAATGTTTGCTTGCTGGCATTGGCAGTGGTAGTGTAGAAGTTACAGAGCTGCATAATAGGAATGGCAGTGAAGTATTGAACTGAAGCCAACCCCACCACCACCCTGCAGAGAGTGACAGGCATTGGGGTGTGCCTTTGGGTCATCAGGCACAACGGCCACGCCATTCCACCACCCCACCCTGCAGACACAGACAAAGGGTCACGGTGTGCCTTGGGGTCTTTGACCCTTATGTGCACCCCATTCCATTAGGAAGTACGGTGAGATGGGTATGGTATAGGAGAATGGGGTGAACTTTGGGGCCGAAGAGTCCAAGACATACCTCAATGCCTCTTACTGGCTGCAGGGTGTGAAATGGTATGAGCACCACAGGCAAGAATCCCAAGTCACACCCCGATGCCTGTCATTCTCTACAGGATTGGGCGTTATGGTTGGAAACCCTAATACCTCAGGCATTCATTGATATTTTCACTCCAAATTTTCAACATGGTTTTGTGACCCCACCTCATGAACAGTGGCAATATCAGTTTGTTAGCAGCTGTATGCACAGCGACTACAGCATTTAGCACCACAGGTGCAAAACATTCGAACAGGATGTAAAAATGACAGCTGTACTGTTCATGGGAGAGGTGTAAAACTGGCAATGTTGCAAATCTGCAGTAAAAATTTTAAAAAAACTGGTGAAGTCACGAGCGTGCATAGAAACTGTGCAGCACACACCTGTAATGTAATTAGTTTGGGGATTTTTTACAGCAGATTGTCAACACAGGCATTTTGGGACCTCTGCTCATGAACAGTGTCACTGTGATTTTCTTTATCTTTTCCGAACAATGATTTTCCACGGCGACCACACATCTCTACGCTGAAAGTGTGAAAACACACTTCGGCCATGTTGTGAAAAATGACAGCTGTACTGTTCATAAGGAAGTGTGGAAAAATGCCACTGGTGAAAATCTAGACTGAAAATATTACAAAGTCATGAACTTACAAGGTGCGTGGAAACCGCGCAATGCTCACTCGTAACACAGTCATTTTATGGACTTTTGTCACCAAATTTTCAACATAGCCATTTTAAGATCTCTGCTCATGAACAGTGTAACTGTGATTTTCTTAATCTGTCCCAAACATTGCTTGTACACCGACTGCACCATTGTACGCTACATGGGCGGAAACACATTTTGGGTGAGATGTGAAAAATGACAGCTGTACTGCTTATAAGGAGGTGTGGTAAAATGGCAATGTTGAAAATCTGGAGTGAAAATATTGAAAATTCGCGAACTTACGGGCCTGCGTAGGAACTGCGCAACGCATGCTAGTAAAACAGTCATTTTTTGGAATTTTTCCACCAAATTTTTAAAATAGGCTTCTTGAGAACCCACCTTATGAACACTGGCAGTGTTGTGTCATTAATAATTCCAGAAAGGTGATTTCGTGCAGTGGCTGCGAAATCACCCTTTGGTCCCGAGTAACACCATGACAGTGACAGCACTCATGAGAAGGCGTCCCAAAAACCCCATGTTGAAAATTTGGTGCAAAATTCCCAAAATACCTGAGATATGCAATAAAGTTAAAAAACCCTATCTATCCCATTATACAGCTTACTGGCATTTCCTCAGTTAGCAGTCGGCTTTGAAGAGTGCAGAGCGTGTTCCAGTCCACGAAGATCGTGCGCTGAGGTCCCGAAGTAAGTAGCGGTGAGGTGGTGAGGAGAGGCAGGCGCACAGTAGGTGGATGCAGGTTGTGGGAGGGGCAGGGAGAAGCGCAGAGGACAGTTTTTATTTCCAGGTTTTTGTGTTTAAAATGACGGCGCAAGACATTTGCCACGCTGGGGTGGGCTCCCAGTGTGCACAAGATAACTGAATTGAGGGGGTGTAAACTGACAGGAGATTGGGCACCCCATCAGCAGCCATAGCATCAGATTGCCACACACTGAGGGTGGAGGCTCTCAGCGTGGCACCTGTACTCTGGGAGGAGGACAGTGGAGCGGCCCGGGGATTGGGCACCCCGTCGGCTATCTCGATGAGTTGCCACACTGGGGTGGGCACCCAGCGTGGCATGTGAAAGCTTTTGGGGGTGCAGCACAGCTGACCGGGATTGGGCACCCCTGGCTGTACAGTGTATGCCTGTGTGTGTGTGTGTGTGTGTGTGTGTGTGTGTGTGTGTGTGTGGGGAGAGCGTGCATGAGCAGGCGATATCTTATCGCTGCTCACTGAAGTGTAGCTCCCCCTTTCAACTGTACTCCACTGCATTTTGCAGCTGTCTTTGGAGAACTGGGGCCATGCCTGCCAACACACTGACTGAATTGGAAGAGGGGGTGACACACCTCCGAAAACTCGGATGATGGCACTATGTTTCTTGCACATGCATGCAAGCAAACATAAAAATAGGGACATGAAAATGCCATTGGGTTCACCATATTTATTCCCCCGTTTCATGCTTTTATAAGTAATAACTCTTCTAATGGGATTTAACTTGGACCCGCACAAACCCTGAAAGAAAAAGTTCATCACCCTAACCTTCAACTCTGCTGTAAGCAGGACTACAATACTAACATATAATAAGACTGGAAGTAAGTGTACATATCAGAAAACTTCTCTCCTGCTTTGATAAGGCCCTATTCCTCCAGAAACACAGTTTCCACTCTGCCTTACTACTACACTGAGTTCAGTTCTCTGTGATTAGATTGCTAGTACCAAATTTAATCCCCAGTAACTTCACTGACTTCTTTTGTACCTGAATCTCTGCCACATAATTGGAATCACCATCCACCATCATCCCCCAAGGTGGTGTACCTACACATTTAGCATAATTAATTCTGCCTCCTGCTATAGAGGAAAACCCATCTATAATATGCTGGACCTGCTGCCCACATTCCTTATCCTGCACAATTATGCATAAATCATCGGCATAAGCTAAGTTTTTGATTTCAGGGACATCAGATGTTTACCGTATACCCCTAATGTGCAGGTTCTGCTGTATCATCCTGATCAGGGGATCTAATGAAAAGATATACAGCAAGGGGATTATTGGACAGGTATTGTCTAACTTCTTTTAACATAGAAACATAGAATTTGATGGCAAATAAGGACCTCTTGGCCCACCTAGTCTGCCCATTTCCCTACCTAATGGATAAGCTGCAGATCGTAGTTAACCAACAGCCTACTTTCTCCTACCCCCCACTAGAATTGCCTTATGTCTGTCCCATGCATTCTTAAATTCCCCATTGTTTTTGACTCTCGACCTCCTCAGGATATATATATATATATATATATATATATATATATATATATATATATATATATAAAATGGCAAGAAAAAATCTAGAAATCTCATTGGCCAAGAGACTTCAGCTGACTGTACATTAAATCTCTATAACTGCATAGGCATCCAGGTCCTAAACCACATCACACAATGAGCAAATCAGTCCTCCTACAACCAAAACTATCTTCCATCAGTCCCCCTACAACCAGGACTGATCTTCCATCACAGACATGGCTACTACCTTTACACTGTTAAAACCTTAACTGGGCCCTAAAAAAAAACTACCTTAAATAATAAATAAAAACAAATTAATTAAATGCTGTTTTCCTGATCATCACACTCTCTGTACACACATAAACACATTAGAAACATTAAGAATTGTTTATAGTTTTCATTACAACTGTTTGTTTGCTGACAGTGAAAATTCATCTTTCTGTCTTTACCTGTTCATCAGGGAAATCTCTTCTGCTTGCTCTGACAGTGAGATAACTGAATCTCTAGCTCTAGAACATGCCTTTGTTATGTGTGTGTACAGTATGTTAGGAGAGGAACCTCAGTGATAGGGAAAATGATGGAATCACTTTTGAAGGAAAGAATTGTCAAGTACCTAAAGGCCAGAGGGGCACAGGACCCAAGGCAGCATGGATTCACAAAAGGAAGGTCATGTCAGATGAATCTAATAGATTTCTTTGACTGGGTGACCAAAGTAGTAGATCAGGGAGGGGCTGTGGACATGGCCTACCTAGACTTTAGCAAGGCATTTGACACAGTCCCACACAAAAGATTAATATACAAGTTAGCCATCCTGGGAGTGGGTCCCAAGATGGTAGCCTGGGTAAAGAATTCACTGGAGAACAGAACACAGAGGGTAATAGTAAACGGAGTCAACTCTGAAGAAAGGGGGGGTTACTAGTGGGGTACCACAGGGTTCAGTACTAGGACCGGTCCTCTTCAATGTCTTCATAAGTGACATTGCAGAGGGACTGGGAGGAAAAGTATGTCTCTTTGCAGACGACACAAAGATCTGCAACAGAATTGATACACAAGGTGGAGTGGAAAGGATGAGAAGGGACTTGGCAAGGTTAGAGGAATGGTCAAATGTATGGCAGCTTAGATTCAATGCTAAGAAGTGCAAGGTAATGCACCTGGGAAACAAAAATCCAGGGGAAAAGTACAGAATGGGGGGGTGAGATACTAACAACAACAAAAATGGAAAGGGACCTGGGGTAGTCATATCAGATGACCTAAAGGTGGGCAAGCAACATGAGAGGGCAGTAAGGAGGGCTGGGAGGATACTGGGATGCATAGGGAGAGGCATCACCAGCAGAAAACAGGAAGTTGTTATCCCTCTGTACAGACAGCTGGTGAGACCCCATCTGGAGTACTGCGTGCAGTCCTGGAGACCAAATCTCCACAAAGACATAAACAGGATGAAGGCAGTCCAGAGGAGGGCAACTAAAATGGTGCAGGGTCTGCACTGGAAGACATATGAAGAGAGACTTAAGAAGCTTAATATGTGTAGCCTCGAGGAAAGGAGGGAGAGGGGAGACATGATAGAAACGTTCAAGTACCTCAATGGAATTAACAAAGTCCAAGAGGGTAGGATCTTTCAGAAAAAGAGGTGTGCAAGAACAAGGGGGGCACAATTTGAAGACAGAGGGAGGTGGGGGCGGCTCAGAGGTAATGTAAGGAAGTATTTTTTCACAGAGAGGGTTCTGGATGCATGGAACAGCCTTCCGGAGGAGGTTGTGGAGTCAAAAACAGTGGTGGAATTCAAGAATGCATGGGAGAGTCATAAGGCAATTCTAGGGGGTGGGAGTAGGAGGAAGTAGGCTGTTGGTTAACTAGGATCTGCAGCTTATCCATTAGGTAGGGAAATGGGCAGACTAGGTGGGCCAAGCAGTCCTTATCTGCCATCAAATTCTATGTTTCTATGTTTTAACATTCTGCTAGTGGAACTGAGCAGAATTTTGAATCCCTGTATTCCATGATAAGCACTCCATAGCTTGAACGTGGAGAAAACAGAGAAAAAAAACAGGGTTAAGAAAGTAGGCAACAATACTTTATAAACAAAGAGAAAAGGTGGGAAAACACAGTTACATAGGCAGAGCCAAACTGCTCAAATACATTCCTGAAGTCTTTAAAAACATATACATTTGAATTATATATGGGTGTTTTCAGGTAAAATCTATCACCCTCCACCACCACCACCAAAAGAGGCAACCTGGCAGGTTTAAAGTTTTCTTTTTCTTACTAACCTTTCACCTCTATCCTACAGCAGTTTTCCTGTTAAGTACTAGACCACAATATATAAGTAAAAAAACAAAAATAAAGATAATGTTGCCTTCAATGAAACTATATTACTACAGTGTAATGAAAATGAAGTTTTAAACACTGCTTATTTTTATAAATTTACAGATGTCACAGTGCATTTATATGAGAATTTATATGTTACAGAGAAAATATATATTTCAACCAGCAATATTAATAAATACATTTACTGCAAAGTACTAGTTAATCTGTTACTGAAACATGCTATTTTATGCATTAATAGGGACTACTTTTTCAGTTTTTAGATGTTTTAGAGGTACTGTATTGTGCACTCTTTTAAAAATAGTAAAGAAGTTTTAATCCCTATCAGAGTGACTCAAACTAATTCTTTTATGATGGTGGCTCATTTTATAAGTGTGATAAGCCACTCCAAGGTGTGCATTAAAGGATTTTAATGCACTTCCCAAAGTCATAATGACACTCTAACTTTGGCCTCATGCCTTAGCACACCCCTAGGGTGTGCGTTAAAATCCTTTAATGCACACCCTGGAGTGGCTTATTACTTACTTGTAACATGGGGATTAATATTACTGAATTTGAAAGTAAATCATTGGTCAGATATCAGTATGTAATCTTTTTCCAGTGGGTATTAATGCCCAAGTAATGTCCACTGGCATAGTACCATCACTCACCACATCTAAGACACTTACTGGCAGAGCGATTTAAATGTGACAGTTGGTTTCCCACCCTCCCACCCAGACTGACTGTCACTTCTTGGCGTACAGTTGTCAATCGTTGTAATGGATTGATTTAATGCAACTTTTTCCCTATGTGGAGTGATGGGGATCAATGCATGGGTTGATAAGCAGCAGTGGGACAAGATTTCCATTTGTCCTGAAAGGAAGCGCATTGAAAAAGAAGATCTTCCTGTCTCTGTTGGTGTGCCCTCTGATATGCAGTCCCTGTCTCCTATTGTGCCTTCTATGATGCTGTCGGTGGAGCACAGTACTCCGACTGCCTGCTACAAAAGAAAAGAGAAAAAAAAGCATTTGGACCAGAAAGTTGAAATACAAGTTAGTAGTGATTCTGCTAAGCCCTATAGACATGCAATGTTAACCAATGAGTAGTTAAATGATTTGGAGCACCACAAATCAGAGCCGAGCACTCAGAAAAATACTGTCTGTGCGTATAATGTTTTCAGTGTCTGGCTGAGACCAAATAATTTGTCCATTGACATTAGCATTGTCCCTATACCTGATCTTGCAAACCTCTTAAGAAAATGTTATGGTACTGTGCGCAATGAGGACTGCAAGAAGTATAGCATCAGTTCATATATCGGTTTAAGAGTAGGTTTAAACTGATACATAATCATAGGTATCATAGGTCTATACTGAGCTGAAAGGACTTTCATCTATAGTGCTCACCTAATAACCAATCCTAATGAAAACATCTGTCCAAGTGATGTTTGAACACTTCTATAGAGGGACTTTCTATTACTGAGCCTGGTAGTCCATTCCAAATAGTGATCAGTCTCTGATTAAACCACATCTTTCTCCTCCATGTTCTGCAGTGTTCCCCTGAGAGCTAGAGCAAATGAGTCCTTGTATTATAAGTTTTAATCATGAATGTTAACCGCAACTTCTCCCTCAGCTCCTGATCCATTAAGGACTTATTCTTCTATACTCCAGTGTGAACATATTTAAATCACTGAGCCTGGTGAAATAATCATTTGTCTGCATCCCTTTTATAAATCTAGTGGCCTTTTTTTGCATGCTATCTAATTCGGCTATGTCAGCCTTTTGATATGGGGCCCAAACTTGAGTGCCATACTCCAACAGAGGTCTCACCAGTGAGATGTACAGTGTAACCATGACCAATCTCTCTCTGCTAGCAATGTTCCTTAGAATACAACTTAGTACCACATTTGCCTTTTTGTTGATTTTGTTGCAATGGGGTCCAAATTTAAGGTCATTAGAAATGGTGATTCCTAGGTCCCTTTCCTCAGTTGCAGTTTTTAGACTAATATCACCCAGGTGATAGTTAGCTTTGGGGGTTTTGTGTCCAAGGTGCATAACGGTGCATTTCTCAAGATTTAAATATAATTGATAAGTGCTGCACCAATTGCTTATGTGATCCAATGCTTTTTGTATTATTATGTAATCATCTTTTTCTGATAATTCTACACCCAAACGACAGTCATTGGCAAATTGGTCAGCCAGACTTTCTTATGCCTAAATTGCAGTGTGGAGACATATATATTAAATAAACATGGCCCCAATACTGACCCCTGTGGTACGCCACTGGGCACCTCTGTCCAATTTGACAGGGCCCCTCTTATGCTAACTCTCTGTTTTCTTTGCATAAGCCATGAAGTTACCCAAGCCACAATGCATTTTGGGATTCCTATTATCTGTAGTCTAGCAATCAGTGGTTTATGTGGTAGTTTATCAAATGCCTTCATAAAGTTCAGGAAGACCATGTCAGCTGATTTTCCCTTATCCAAATGCTTGCTTGTTTTATTGTAGAACTCAAGCATGTTGGTTTGACATGATTTCCCTTTTCTGAACCCATGTTGTGTGTCATCTTCCAATCTGTTTTCTTTGAGAAAAGTGGAGATGTAGTCCTTTATTATGCCCTCTAAAATCTTACATACTACACAAGTTAAACTTACTGGCTTGTAGCTAGATGGGTGTTTCCTATCCTCTTTTTTAAATAATGGTATGACAATCACTTCTCTTCAAGCAGAGACCACTTCTCCCTTATTTAAAGATTATTGGAATAAATAGTTAATTGGTGGTGCTAACTCGTTTGCCACCTCCTTTAAAAATGTGGGATGTAGGTTATCAGTATCTGCTGATTTATTTATATTTAGTTGTAATAACCTGCTTCTAACCTCATTGATTTAAATATTTATTGAACTTGGGAGGTCCTGGCTCAGTGCGCCCATTATTTGTGAGCTGTCATTCTTATTAAAAACTGATGCAAAATAAATATTTTGAGTATCTTCCATTTCTTTATTAGTAGTAGCCATTTGTCCATCTGCTGTTCTTAAGGGTCCTATGGTCTGACCTATCCATTTTTTGTCATTAATGTATGCATAAAAGGCTTTGAAATGATCTTTTGTTTTGTTTGCTAGTCTGATTTCATATGATGCTTTAGCTTTCCTAACCTCCTGTTCAACTGTGCTTTGCAGTTGTTTAAGTTTTAAGCATTTTTCCTCTGTTTTATTGTGTCTCATGGATCTAAATAGTTTTTGTTTATGTTTGATCAATTTTTTTTTAATTTAGAATTCATCCACCCTTGTGATTTTGCACCTTTCCTGCATTTCTTCCCGGTTGGTATACATTCCTTGATGTATTCATTAATTTTATTTTTCATAAATAGTGTAGATGTAAACAGAAAGGTTAATATTGCCACAGACCCACAGTTCCAGTCAGCAAACAATGTTTTTGTAGCTGTACTAAAACAGTACAGAAGAGCAGGACAGGATATATCATCCCACCACCCGAGAATACCTAATGCTGATTTAGTGAAAATTAGATCTTACAGAAAACTATCACCAGAGTCTGCGTATGGACAGATACGCAGACTCTGGTTTGAGCTGCAGCTTGGATTAGCGAGAAGGACTAAGACAACTGAAGCATGACTCCTTTCTAATCAAAACTGATGAAAGTGGTCAGAAATATATTGCTGTGTCATGTAATGTGAGCACGAAGAACCACAGCAGAATTAGTGAGCCTAACAAAGAGCTTCTATGGGGTATATTGTATTCAGAACCTGGTAATTGTGACTGTCCAGTCATGACATTAAAGGAATACATTGCCAGGTGCCCCACAAATCCTCCAGCTTTCTATCTACATCCCTTAAAACTTCCCCAGGAGACACTGGACAGGAAAGAGTGCTGCTATATTCGTCAGCCCATGGGTCGAAATTATCTTGGTGATCTCATGCCCTAGATATCAGAAGATGCAGAGCTTTCCACACACTATACAAATCACTGTATTAGAAGCACTGGAGTCCATATTTTATCAGAGGATGGTCTCGCATCTCATGAAATTATGTTTGTCACTGGGTATAGATGTGAGACCAGCCTTCGCAATTATTGGAGCCCTTCACATAAAGATAGAAAACTGTGGTCCTCTATCCTATCCTCAGCAGAAGAATAACAATGACAACACAGTGAGCATAAGCAGTATACCAAGTAATCTCCCAGCAAGAAATATGCGTTGTGCATGATAGAAAAGGAAACAGCAGTACCTGCAAGCACAAGTAAAATGAAAAGATGTGGTCGTGTTTCTGAAGTGAGAGAAATGCATGATGAGGCAAAAAATTCCATCCCAGAGGAGTGTCTCAACCAACGAGACGCCGAAGTCTGTAACCCCGGAAGCCAGGTTGAAAAGTGAGGATAAACATTGTTTTGAAAGTCCAATGACACCTTTTAATCCTTTCAACATAACCAATTTTACCGTGAAAGGACTGGCTAATTTTAATTATTACTCTAGGAAAGAAACTCCTGAGTAACATTTCGTCTGCATACTTCCAGTTTCAGGAAATGGCACAGAATATTTCTCAATGTGCAAATGTTGAAATTATGCAATATGTGGATGAACAGTTGAAATGTTGTTTGTTTATGTAGAATGTAATAGAAATGTTTAGAAATACAAACAAATGCCAGTTAACTGTGTGAAACAATATAAGCGCTAATATGCAAATGAGCTGGAGAAATATCCCATAGTTGTTTGCAGTCAGTAAATCCACAACAGTGGCGAGTGAGATTTATTTATTTATTGTATATAATCGTATTTATAATCCTTGAGCCAGAAGCTTGTTTACAAAGGTACCGCGTCACAGAGAGGACATACAGAGTCAACATACCTACAGAGTACAATCATACAGAATAATATAGTTTTACATAATTGCTTGAACACAAAGAGTAATTAAAAAACATTTTAGAATTGACATGTTTAGTACCAGCAGGTACTGGCAGTGGAAAGGGAGGCCACGGGGGAGTGGGAGTGGGGTGGGGTGAGGGGGAGTTCAGCCCAGAGGGCTATGTCAATAGTGTTTTGAGAGCAGCAGAGCATTTGTTAGTGATAGGTGCAGCAGCAGGTGTTGTACAATAGGTTCTGTAGGGCAGTTTTGAAGGGGGAAATTTTGCTGGTGTTGGAAATGGCTGTGGGGAGTGAATTGAACCAGGATGGGGCTCAGTAGCTGAATGACCTCTGTACCTGGGTGGTCCTAGTTCTGGGTACTACTAGGGTGACCTTTTCATTGGTTCAGGGTAGTGACTCTGAAAGGTGTAAGTTGGATGGAGGCAGAAATCCCGGGGGGGGGGAGCCCAAGTAGAATCTTCTTAGTTAGTGGGCAAGCTTGGTAGCAGAGGCGTTCATCGAGGCTAAGGAGTTTGGCCGTGTCATAAAGCTGACCAGTGTGGGTGAGCCTAGGGGCATTGGTCACTGGCCTGCAAGTCTTGTTTAGGGTGAGTAGAATCTTGTTGAGGGCTCTGGAATCAGCAGCACCATAGACCAGAAGGCCATTATCGACAAGGGACATTACTGAGGACATAATGGCAAGCCTGGGGGCATCAGGTGGGAAGCAGTCCTTGTGACGGTAGAGGATGCCAAGATGAGCATTAACGGTGGATGCGGGGCTGTAATGTGGGCATGAAAGGTGAGGGCCGAGTCAAAGGTGATCCCAAGGTATTTGTAAGAGTAAACTTGTTCAAGTGGTTGATGAGTGCTGAGGAAGATTTGGAGGGGGTTGTTGCTGGCTTTGTTCTGGTGGTAGACAAAGACCATTGCCTTGTTTTTTTCTGAGGTTAATGACTAGTCTGATCTCCTTAAATCAGTTCTCTGCATCATTGAAAAAGCATTGCAGGGAGTCTTGGAGGAAGGTGGGATTTCTGTGGGTGGCATAAATAACGGCGGTGGCGGTGTACAGGAGAACATTGTCAGAACAGGCACTGGGCAGGGTGTTTAGGTAGAAGCTAAAGAGTAATGGGCCCAAGATAGAGCCCTGGGGAACCCCTAAGTGGATGGGATGGGTTTCCGAGAGTATCCCATTGTTTTTGACATGCTGGGAACAGACTGATAGGTAACTCACGTACCAGGCGAGGGGGGCCAGCAGAGAAACCTGTGTGGTAGAGGGCATTTAGTAGGAGGGGGCAGGAGACAGTGTCAAAGACCTTAGAGAGGTCAATGAACACTGCTCCAGCTAGGGAACCGGAGTCCAGGGAGGAGTGCAGGAAGTTGGAGAACTCCATTAATGCTGTACTTGTACTGTGACCAGCGTAGAAACCATGCTGTTCCGGGCATAGAATGTTGTATTTAGCTAGATATTCAGTGAGTTGAGTGGCCACCACTTTTTCTAAGGCTTTGGAGGGGGGGAAGGATGGAAATTGGACGATAATTGCTGGGGGTGGTCCTGTCACCTCCTTTGTGAATAGTTGTGACTATAGCTGTTTTCCATGCTGTGGGGAACTGCCCCAGACAGAGGGACTGGTTTAGTAGGCCAGTGAATGGGACCAGGACATCATCCAGGACCAGCCGGAGAATGTTTGGATCCAGGGAGTCGCTGCTAGGACTGTTGCTGTTTAGCGCTTTAAGCAGGAGCGGTCTGGCTTCCTGGACTGATGCTTTGCATAGATAGACCCAAGGGCACTGAGGATCTGAGGGTGGTGGGTCCAGGGTTGGGTTGAAAAAGTTACTCAGTAGGACAGGACTAAGATCTGTAAAGGAGGAGTTAAGGCAGTTGGCAGTGTTAGTGGGGTCAGTAAAGGTGGAGCCATTGACCACAAGCTGGGCTGAGGGGAGCGTGATTTTCCATTTATATCTTTTATATTGTCCCAGACATTCCGGGCACACCCCCATGAGGAGGTGAGGGTGGCCTGATAGTGTTCTGCCTTGGCTTTTTGGATGGCCCATGTGCACCTGTTACGTGCGGGCATTATATGCCTGTCTGTTAGCTGTCCAGCCAGTCTCAGTGGCTATATGCCAGAGGTTAACCCTATCCCTGAGCAGTTGGAGTATGGCAGAGGTGACTCAAGGTGCATTTTGCCTTTTGGAGTGGATCATGGTGAAGGGTGCAGAAAGATCACAGGCCTTGTTAAAGGCTTGTGAGAAGAGGTCGAGGGCAGCATCAATGTTGGTTGCATGGTGGATGGGAGACCAATCAATCTGAGCGAGGAACTGTTTGAGTTTTTTCAGTCCACATGGGCAGAGACGACTGCGGTGTGTGGCTTGGGCTACATGTTTGGGGGTGGGGGCAGACCAGAGGAATAGGAGAGGGGAGTGGTCACGTAAGGAGTCTGGGAGGACTTGAATATCCTGAATCTTTTGTGGGTGGTTGGAGACAATGACGTCTAGGAGGGTGCAAGTCCCTGTAGTTTGGTTATGTCTAGTGGGTTGGGAGACTAGTTTGGTCAGATCTAATGCAGTGAAGGTGTCTCTTATTGGCGAGGCAGAGGGACTGAGCCAGTTCACGTTGAGGTCTCCGACTAAGACTTGTTGTGCTTTATGGGGGGAAGGAGGAGAGATATTCAGTGTGAGACGATATTGCTGGGGTCTGATTCCTTGAAGGTACGTAGGAGACTGTGAGATAGAGTGGGCACTTAGAATGGTCTGGGGTAAATTTGAGGGTAAGGGCCTGGGCACCATCTACAAGCTTGGAGGCAGGGAGTGCGTGGCCAATGATGGTGTCATGAGCGTAAAACGCACAACCATCTCCATGTTTACCTGCTTGATCCTCGCGATATAGGGTGTAGCCTGGAAGGGAGATAAAGGAGTCTGGGGTGGACTTAGTTAGCCAGGTTTCTACTAGGGCTGTGATGTCAGGTTGGTGTAGTATGACCCAGCACTGAATGGCAGCGAATTTTTTCAGCAGGCTGCATATGTTCATGAAGGCAATGTGGATTCCACTGGACCTAGTTGGTGGACTGATGGGGGCAGGGCCTGGGTTAGGGTGGATATTACCAGAGAGGAGTAATAGAATGACCAAGGTTCTAGCCCTGGAGTGGCAGTTTGTTAACTTTTTGGGAGTATGTTGAGAGGCAGGGCAGGCAGTGGGGGAGCAAGGGGTGGGCAGGGTTTGGAGGGTCTTGAAGACACAAAGGCAGTGGAGCCAAGGGGAGCCAGGGTGGGTGGTGAGGTTGGGGGGGGAAGCTAGGGGGTGGATGCAGAGGTCCAGGGTGCAGTGACATTGTTGGGGGTGAGTGAGTTACACTGGTGAGGTATGAGGGTGCTGTTGACAAAGGGCAAGGGGTAAGGTCTGGCTGGTGGGAGGTGAGTCCCAGGATGCTTATGAAGATGAGACACATAAGGTGGAGATGAGCATTCATGGTGCCTAGTAGCCTTGGAGGCAGAGCAAAGTGGCTGGGGGCGGGGGGGGGAGCCAAAGCTTTAAGAGCTTTAAAAACCAGGAGAAATTTATCTTGGCTTATTGACCTAGAGGTAGAGCTACTGACTTCGGGGTCGTGCGTACAGGGTGTGAGACCTGCAATGGGACAGCAAAAAAGTATTTTTAGCTGACTATGGAGCCAAAAAGTTTTAAGAGCTGTGACACAGAGGGAGTAAATAGCCTGACTCATTGGCTTAGTGGTAGAGGGTTTGAGACCCACTGGGGACAGTAGCAGATAAAGGGAGGAGTAGAGAATAGGAGGGATCCAGAGTGGGGAGAAAAATGGCAGAAAACAGGAGCTAGGAGGGTGCTATAGTGACTCCTAGTGGCCAGAAACCAATATTAGCTGTAAATAGGGAGTGGAGATGAGGAGAGTGAACAGAGTGGAGCCTGAAGGGGCACAGCAGCAACCCCTAGTGGTTAGAGAGTATAAGCTGCAAATGGAAAAGTGGACACTTTGAAACGGTAAGGAGAGGTCACGTGATATGTCATGTGACCTGTAAGCAGCAATAAATGTAGAGCCGAGGGTGGGTGGGGCAGGTGGCACACAGCACCGACAGGGTAACACCTCTCCACAAGTACACTGGAAGGAAGGAGGCTTTACCTCTTAAGGCTCTCTGCAGTCCCCTGTTGCATTCACCTCAGCTGGGCAGTGATAAATCTGTTTTGTGACATTCTGCTAAATATTTAATGATGTTATTGCATTATTACATGTGTGGTGTTAAATTTGAAGATATTAAATGAAACATAAGAACCCACCATGTAAATAAATGTTGCTGGAGTGAAAACCAAGTTTTTTCCTGTTTTAAAAAATCCGATTAGTGGTCACGTAATGACAGGGTGAAAGGCAGCAGCAACTTCCCGCTGCTCCGCACCTTCGCTCATTAAAACAATTAATTTCTATATATTCCCCTGCAAACGGTGTGCCTTACCTACATCAAGAGTTTGCTGGAGACTCTTAGGAAGCAGTGATTTGTTCAGGATGGAGGTTTTCATGAAAAAGACGACACAGAGACACTCGCCACCATCAACGCCGGAAAAAGAGAAGGCCGCAAAGCGGCCTAAACACCAGCAGCCATGCATTAATAAAACTCCCTCGTCTACTGCTGCTCTCTCAGAGGAAAGATTTTTAGAGGTCATGAGGCCTCTGCAGGACCAGATATTAGAGATGGCAGAGGACATGCAACAGATTAAAACCTCTGTGCAAGCCCTGACAACAACAGTGGGAGACTCAGAAGCTGAGCTTATTTCTCTGGAAAAGAAACAGGACAAGAGCGAGTTAGTGATTACGCAGTTCAGGAGAAGGCTGAAGAAACTGGATGATAAACTGGAAGACCTTGAGGGGAGATGTAGGAGAAATAATCTCCTTATATTTCGCATGCCTGAGAAGGAGGAAGGTTCGAACCCAATTTTATTTCTACAGAAATTGTTTGAAAAGGTAGCAGGCCCTTCCCCGAACGGAGCCGCGTATGTTATAGAGCGGGCACACCGGCTCTTCGTCCGCCTCCACCACCTAACCTCCTCCTCGACCCCCGATATGTCAGATGCTAAACTTCCTAGATAAGCAATACATTTTGGCCAAAATTAGAGATCTGCGAGAAATTTTATGGGAAGGGCATTGGCTAAGGATAGCACAAGACCTGCCTCAGTCGTTCAGGGTGAAACGACAAGAGATGCACCCAAATTGATTGCAGCGGGAAAGCCCTTTAGAATGTGATACCCTGCAGTGCTTCAGGTCAAACTTGAGGATCAGTGGATTCCTTTGGAAACTAAGGAACTAAGGAACAAGCACTGAAAGCTCAGAGAATTATTCCCGAACTGTTTAAGGGATCAGACTGAGCGAGTGTACCAAGGCTGCAACCGATGAGAGATTACAACGGCAGATCAAACTGTAATCTGGGACAGTGATGGTGTTTACTATATATTTAGTAGGATCTTCTTCGAGGAGAGTTTAAGATAATTGAGAGGCTCCTTGAGAGTTATGCCACCGAGAGGAGGTCAAGGCCAAGGAGCATCTGGCACTTTGTAAAAGGAACTGTTTTGGAGTCGGACTTTGGACTTGGTGCATGTTATATGTGGCTTGTTTGAAACCTGTTATTTTTTTTCTTTTTCTTTTTGTCTCTCTCACTTATAAAGCATAGTGAGCAAAAGCACAGGAGATCGTGCAGGCTGAACCCGCAGTGATATGGGATGGAAGTCAGCGCCAATTATTATTTGGAGACTGATCTAAAACCTTTTGCTTTTCTTTTTGTGACTTTTTCACCCCTCCTTCTGCTCCTTCTTTTAGGAGGGGTCAGAAAGAACGGATCATGGTGAAACCACCGGATTTGAATTATTAATTCTAGAGTGTTGTACTTCACTCACTGTTATCAGGTTCTCTAGGAGAGTTAGTCAATTTAAATATGTGTAGGTTTGGCATGCTGTTTGCTCAATGGGGGAAGGTGTGGGAAGTGGGTGGGAGGGGTTTTGGTGTGCATTGCTCTGTGAGAAGACACCACGCACCTTAGTCAGTTGGGTGTCGCAGTTTGTTGGAAATGGGGGCGAAAGGAAAAAAGGGGGGTTGTTTCTTGTTTTATTTTGGGGGTATAGTGAGAGAAATAATGGGAATAGATAGTCATAGGGAGGTTGCGAGGGATGGAAGGAGGGTGTCAAGTGTGTATAATCTGTATGATACTGCTCAGTATTGGTCAGGGCAGGTTTCAAGGATTAATTATAGACCTCGGAGATGGAAGGGAGTAGATTCCCCTATAGGAACAGGTATCACTGAAGGTAATGAGCAACCAGTACAATCTCATCAGCTGGAATATTAAGGGTGCCCCAGACAAAGGTAAAAGGTGGGTGGTCCTCAGACATCTGCAACATTTGCGGACAGGGATCGCATGCCTCCAGGAGACTCACATGAAGCGGGAGGATATCCACTTATTTGCTAAAACATGGGTGGGACAGGTTTTGGTGCCGGGAGATGAAACAATAGTGGGGAAGTTGTTATTCTCATAAATAAGAAAGTTCCCTTTATATTGAGGAAAGAGATATACGACCCCAATGGGAGGTACATTCTCTTGCAGGGAAGTATTGAAGCTCAGCCAATCCTAATCGGTGCTATATATGGCCCAAACGGTGAATCCCCTGCATTTTTTACACATTTATTAAGTATAGTGGTCACTAACCCATCGGTAGCAACTATATTAGGAGGGGACTGGAATGTGGTGCCAAATACACAGATGGATAGGTCTGATTCTCGGAGACAGGGGTCCTCACCTTCGCAGAGGATACTGCATGATCTAAAGAGTGGTGCAGACATTTTAGATGTATGGATGGTGTTGCACCCTATGGAACACCAGTATACATTTTATTCACCCCTGCACAAATCTCTCTCCTGAACTGATTTTATTTTATCTGGTTCCCACTTGCTCCCAAATGTTGTGAGCTCAACGGTTCATGAGAGGGTCATTTCAGACCATTCACCTGTTTCACTTCTGTTTTATCTGGGGCTGGGAGCTAGGAAAGATTTTGTCTGGAGACTGAATAACCAGTTGCTCCAGAAGCCTGATACTATGCAGCAGATGAAGGACTTTCTGTTCTGTTTTATAACTATCAATAAGGGCTCGGTTACAAGAATTGATACGGTCTGGGTGGCTGCAAAGTGTGCCTTGAGAGGGGAATGCCTATGATTGGCAGCCACTAAATCTCGACAGTACAAAGCCCTGCAGGATAAATTACTTTCAGCTATCCACAGGTTAGAGACCACCCTTAATAGTAGATCCCCCAATGATGAATGGGCAGCCCTGAATAGGCTGCAGGCCCAATATTCAGCCCTGATATATCAGAGGGTAGAGTTGTCTCTGAAACATAACAAGATCAAGTATCTGGACGTAGGGGAAAAGGCAGGGAACATGTTAGCAGTTAGACTTAGGCAGGCTGAGGCCTCTCATTTTATTTCTTGTGTTAATGTGGGTAACCAAATTATAACATCACCTAGAGAAGTGGTAGATGAGTTGAGGACGTATTACCTGAGGCTGTACTCAGTCGACCAGACTGACCGCCCCAAAGCCCAAAGTATTCTTAACTACCTTGCCTCAATAGTGCTGCCTAAGGTGGCCCCCCCCAGAGTGCCAAAATAATTGGTAACCCGATCACAGTACAGGAAGTCATACAGGCCATCCAGCAACTAACTTTGGATAAATCTCCTGGACCAGACGGTCTTTCTAACAACCTATACAAAGCGTGTGTGTCAGAAATTGCCCCCCTACTAACAGAGGTGTTTAATTTTTAGTATCTAGAAGGCATGTCAGAAGATAGCTTCCTAAAAGCGTTGATTATTCTCATACGCAAGCGAGGTAAGGATCCCCTCAATCCTGGTAGTTACCGGCCCATCTCTCTGATCAATACAGATGTTAAGATTTTAGCCAAAATCATAGCTAATAGATTAAGTCCCGTGTTAACTACTCTTATTGGGTGGGAGCAAATCGGTTTTATGGCAGGCAGATCATCCGTCGATCATATGCGGAAGGTTATGCATATCCTCTCGGCATCCAGGGACTCTGACTCTGCTGCAGTGTTGGTGTCCTTGGATGCCGAGAAGGCTTTTGATATGGTCTCCTGGGATTTCTTATTTCTAGTGTTGGAACATTACGGCCTCCCTACAGAGTTTGTTAACTGGGTCAGGATTTTGTATACTTACCCGTCCACAGAAGTCTGGTGCAATGGAATCTTGTCTGACCCTCTCTGACTCCAGAGAGGGACCAGACAGGGTTGCCCTTTATCCCCCCTTTTGTTTAATCTTTATCTGGAACCCCTAGCTTGGAAGCTAATCTTCTCCCCACAAATTCAAGGTATTAAAATTGGAGAACAGTGGTATACCCTGTCCGCCTATGCGGACCACCTGCTGATACATATTGAGGACCTTGTAATTGGGATCTCTGCTCTTTTGGAAGAGATTAAATCCTTTGCAGTGGTTTCCCACTATAAGCTTACCATATCCAAGACTAAGGTCTTTCTCTTGAATAATAAGACCACCCAGATGGTTATAAACAACACTAGTTTGGAGTGGGCGCCACATACCCTTACTTACCTTGGAATACAGGTTGCCAGAGATCTTCCCACCATGATTAAACTTAACCTCACAGATCTGGTTAAAATCATTAAATCAGACCTAGATAGATGGGAAAGTCTTCCACTTACACTATGGGGAAGAATAAACATTGTAAAAATGAATGTTTTACCCAGGATATTATACCCTTTAAGGATGCTTGGGCGTTATCTTCCTAAAAAGTGGTTTTGCCAGTTCCAATCTATGTTAAACACCTTCTTGTGGAAAGGCAAAAGCGTTAGGCGGTCATATAATAAGCTTACGGGACCCAAGATGCAGGGTGGTCTAGCATTGCCATCCTTTTTTACCTATTATTGTGCCCACCACCTTAGTAGAGCAGTTTATTGGTCAAAGACAGGATGGGAAAATGAAGGTCAGACTTATATCCCCCTGTGGCTGGATATAGAAAAGTCCTTAATATCTCAACACCAAGGTACTCTCTCCTCTCTGATCTATGTTAGTCCTAAGAAGCTCCATAGAATGCTGAAGAACACCCCCATTGGATGGTCGATTAGAGGTCTCCACCAATTACAAGTCTTCCTTTCATGCAATTGGCGTGTATCCTTGGAGCAACCGATAGTTGGTAACCCCCATTTTAAAATCAATCACAAACCTATCTTACCCACATTCTGGCTTCTTTTGATTGACAAGAAGGTTGCTGACTTATCAGAGAATGATAAGCTGATATCCTTCATGGCTTTCCATTCACATTTTGATGTACCGGTCACAAACTTTTTTAAGTATAAGCAGATTGAAGAGGCAGTTAAAACCCACTTGGGGAGGGTGGATATTGCTTCAAATACAGTGCTGTATACCAGTGTGACTGCAGAAATCAGATCTGCCAGTACCACAATCACTGCCAACAGTGTTTGCCTATCACCAGAAGAGTTTGGTCTTGGTGAAACCAAGGGTCCAGATCCAGACCCAGATGAGCTTCGATACAGCTGAGGGTGCTTAAGCTTCAAGAGGTTCTGTAATGATGTTGTAGTTAAGTCATAAAGTGGTTTCTTTCAGCTTATAGTGGCATTGTAAAAAGAACAGACTGCCTTCCATGTGTCCTCCTTCAATACAGTGAAATGCAGCCACACAGCACCTTTAACACTACGGTTACCAGTGATTCTGCTAGCACCACATCTCCCAGTTCTGTTTTCAACTGATGTGCCTGTCTTGTCTTGATGTTCTTGCCCTGTGACCACTGTCCCTGATGGTGCCATGTCAGTGCTGCCATCACTTGGCTGTCCTTCAGGCTTGTTTGGTCTTCTTAGAGGGAGGGGGACCCTTACCCTTACTGCTACTTCTACAACCCTTGCTACTAGTGCTACACCTAGAGGCTGTTTTGCCAGTCACCTTTTTTTTCTGCCCTCAAGGAAAATAGTGTACTCTGCCTTGCCTTCTAAGTCACTCACATGTGCCTCTGATGAAGATGATGATGTGTCACTGAGCAGTTCATCAAGTGGACAGAAATGCTCAGAACCAGATGACTGGTCATTCTCTACAACTGTTTCAGGAATACTGAGAAGCTAAGAACCAGGAGGCATAACTGTATCAACTGTAGTGCTTATACTGGTAACATGCACCATGACAGGGATACCAGACTGTGGTGATAGTGTTACAGTAGTGGCAGGGTTCATAGTGTCAGTAGAGACTGGAGTGACAGTCACAGTTGCAGGACTGGCTGTAGTATTCATGCTGCCAATTGTTCTGGAAGAGGGAGACAGAGTCTCTATAGTGGTGGTGGTGGTAATGACAGATGTGATGGTACTGGTGAGAGATGGGGACACATTGGTGGTTGTGGTGGGAGTCATGATGGTACTGGTGAGAGATGGGGACACATTGGTCATTGTGGTGGGAGTCGAAAACAGTGTTCTTCTGCTTGTGCTTCTTGTATCACTTTGTCCTGTGCCAGCCACAGTACTATTGTTGCTGGAAGACATAGGCTGTGAAGGGGTAAAGAATAATTTGGGGCATTGAATACGGGCTGACCGCTGCTCACATTCAGGTTCAGCATCACCAACCTTTTCCTCCATTGTAGATTTACTTGTGCTGGACCAAGTATGTTTTTTTCCACCTTTACCTATCATTGTCTTTGTCTATGCCAACAAGTTCTTAACACTCTCAAGTACTTAATACTTTGTAAATGTACAAAAATTCTGCTTTATTGTAGCACTGAAAAATTATTGCATGCAGCACCTGCTGCAGTACTGCTTTATTTTAGCACCAAAAAATTATTGCAAGCAGCATGCACGCAGGGCAGGCGAGGGTGTGTACACACTGCAAGCACCACTACCTAGTCCTAAACTGTGGATTGTGGGAGTGTAGTCATTGACTGCCCTCCGAGACTGCTGGTGGATACTGACTTCCGTAAAACCCCAGCCAAACCTCAGATTACACCACAAATATTTCTTACACAGAGATGTCTATGGCAGAACTATTGCAATTCCCTTTTTTTATTTGTAAATGCACAAAAGTTCTGCTGTATCTCAGTACAAAAAATGGTTGCAAGCAGCAGTACTGCTTTATTTTTGCACAGAAAAATTATTGTAAGCAGCATGCACACAGGGCAGGCGAGGGTGTGCACATACTGCAAGCATCACTACCTAGCATTAAACCATGGGAGGTGAGAGTGAAGTCAGCCGACTGCTCTCCAAGACTGCTGGTGGCTACTGACATTCGTGAAACCCCAGCCCAACCTCAGATTACACTACAAATATTTCTTACACAGAGATTTCTACTGCAGCACTACTGCAATTCACTTTTTTTTGTTTGCAAATGCAAAAATGTTTTGCTGTATTTCACTACAACAATGGTTGCAAGCAGCAGTACTGCTTTATTTTTGCACATAAAAATTATTGCAAGCAGCATGCACGCAGGGCAGGCAAAGGTGTGTACACACTGCAAGCATCACTACCAAGCCCTAAACCATGGGAATGGGAGTGCAGTCAGCTGACTGCCCTCCAAGACTGCTGGCAGCTATTGACTTTCGTGAAACCCCAGACCAAACTCAGATTACACCGCAAATATTTCTTACACAGAGATTTTTATGGTGGAACTACTGCAATTCACTTATTTTTTTATTTGTAAATGCACAGAAGTTCTGCTGTATTTTAGTACAAAAAATGGTTGCAAACAGCAGTACTGCTTTATTTTCATACAGAAAAATTATTGCAAGCATCACGCATGCAGGGCAGGCAAGGGTGTGCGCACACTGCAAGTATCACTACCTAGCACTAAACTTAGCACTAAACTGTAGTGGGTGGAAGTGCAGTCAGCTGACTGCCCTCCAAGACTGCTGGTGGCTATTGACTTTTGTGAAACCCCGGCCCAAACTCAGATTACACCACAAATATTTCTTACACAGAGGTTTCTATGGCAGAACTACTGCAATTCACTTTTTTTATTTGTAAACGCATAGTTCTGGTGTATTTCAGTACAAATAAAATGGTTGCAAGTAACAGTACTGCTTTATTTTCACACAGAAAAATTATTGCAAGCAGAACAAAAGCCTCACACCACTATCAAGCAGGCAGGCACTGAGAAAAGTAGAAGAAACATTACTTCACTTCCAGAGCACAGCACAGAGACCCCTGAAATGAAGGAATACTAGCTTCTCTCTGCAGCTCCTAGCAAAAAATCACTACATCAGACAATTTACCCACAAAGAAAAACCCTCCCAGTGCTCCCACTAGTACTAGGCACTAAAGACACACAGTACAAGTTAAATGTAATCTATTAGACTTAGGATTTATAGCCATAACAGAAACATGGTGGGACCCCTCTTTGAAATGGTCCAGAGAAATCCCAAACTACAAATTAAATTACAAAGACAGAATAAATAGAATTGGTGGAGGAGTGTGTCTATTTGTACGTAATAATATTCCATCCTATGAAATTAATACCACAACAAACTCAAAATCTCTCTGGGTTACAATTCAATTTAAGGGTCAACCAAAACTAACTGTAGGAGTTTTTTATAGTCCTCCTTCAGCAGATCTTTCTTATACAACTGATTTAATAAATCTTATTACTCTCATGGTTAATAAAGAAGATACCCTTATCCTGGGAGATTTTAACATGCCAGGTATTAAATGGGACTTACTTACTGCTAAAACAGAACAAGAAAGATTATTAACTTCAATGTGTATAGATTTCGGTCTTGAACAGTTATTGACAGATCTAACTGGGGTAATAATATTCTTAACCTCATTATCACTAATGTGGAAAATAAATACTCTAACATAAACATCACTGCCCGAATAGGAAGCAGTGATCATAACTAAATTTAATTCAGTATGATTACTAAGATTCCTAAAATTATTGGTGGTACTACACATAAAAATTGTAATAAAGCAAACTTTAATTTGATATACTTCAAACTGAATCAAGTAAACTGGGAAAACAAATTTAAGAACAAATCTATTAATAGTGCATGGAAAGAATTTAAACAAATGATTTCTGATTTAGAAAATAAATGTGTGTCTACAAAAATTAAATACAATAAAAAAGATAAAATCCCCATATGGTTTACAAAGTCAATCCATAAGCAAATAAAAAAAGAGGCTTTATTTAAAAAATTAAAAATTAACCATAGTGATTGCAATAAGTATAAATATAGATCTGCAGTTTCCTTATTAAAAAAATGATTAACAAGCTAAACTTCAATTGGAATTTACTTTAGATCATTCTAAATACAATAATAAATCACTTTTTTCCTATATAAACAGTAAAAAGAGTAATTCTAGTACACTTGGTCCACGAATCGAGGAAGGGACCGTTATCAAAAATGACCTAAATTCTGCTAACCTTTTCAATAAATACTTTTGTTATGTTTTTAATAAATCAGTGTATATTCCCAAAATGTATATAAATGGTCTCACCCCACCTAAAATTGATTGTACAGAAGTTAGAAAGGCCTTATCATTTCTTAAAAAATCTTCCAGTCCAGGAGCGGACAATATCCAACCTAGGCTTTTTATTTATTTTTATTTTATTTAACAAGCTTTAGGATTACAACCTTTGAGTCAGGGACTCATTTACAAAGGCTCTGCATCAGAGAAACAAGAAAAACAGAAATTACAGAGTACATAGTAACAGCAACAGGGAATTACAATAAGGTTACACATACGAAATTAAGATTACAGCAGTTGTACATGATTATGATTACATACAGCCAAGTTTCAAGGCAGCAGTTTGAATAGCAAGGCAGAGTTCAGTAATTGTCATTAGCAATTATCAATCTGTTAACATCATATATTGAGGCACTAGCTAAATCTGACTGCACTATAGTGGAGTGGAAGACTAGCGCAGTTAACAAATGAATGCAAGCAGCCCAACAAAGGCATTGTCAGGAGGATTAACAGTGAGGTAGCCTTAAGGTAGAGCCTAATCAGAGGGTACATATGCATCATCGAGAGGCGAGTATATATTCTTTGAGTGCTACTTTGAAAGGACCTAGGTTGGAGATGGAGGATATATCAGAGGGGAGTTCATTGTACCAAGTTGGTGCTCTGAAAGAGAAGGACCTTTGAGCTAGTGAGGTCCTGACCTTAGGGATCGACCATATCTGTTTGCTGATGGAGTGAGTATTTACCGTGGTGTGGGAACATTGGAGTGCAGCAGATACCCCCAGTGGGGAGAGTCCCAGGTGAATTTTCTTTGTAAGGAGACAGGTTTGGTAGCGTATTCTCTCATCCACATCTAGGAGGTTTGTAAGGGAGTAGAGGGTGCAGGTGTGGATATGCTTATCAGCCCCTGATGGAAGTCTGCATGCTTTATTTATGGCCAGATGGACTTTGTTCAGCACTGTATGATTGGCAGCTGAGTAGATGGTTAGCCCGTAGTCCACAAGAGACAGGACTGATGCGGTGACTGCCAGATTAAGGGCTTCAGGGGGTAAGCAGGTTTTGTGCCTGTACAGAAGCCCTATGTGGGCATTAATGGCTGACGATAGGTTATTTATGTATGAGTGGAAGGAGAGGTGGGAGTCAAAAGTTATGCCTAGGTATCTGTATGTGTGTACTTGCTCTAGGGGAAGGAGAGAATGGGAGAGGATAGAGAGTTGCATATTTTTGGCCTTGTTCTGATGGTGGGCAAAGAGCATGGCTTTGTTTTTTTTCACATTAACTATAAGTCTTTGGTCTGTGAACCAGTTCTCAGTTTGGTTATATGCATATTGGAGGGATGGTTTCTTTGAGCACGGATTATAGTGTGAGGCAAAGAGAACTGTGTCATCTGCATACAGCAACAGATTACCAGTGCAGGACTTGGGCAGGGTGTTCAGGTAGATGCTGAACAGCAGTGGGCCAAGAATTGAGCACTGAGGCACCCCAGAGTGGACTGGCAAGGTGGAGGACTGGGTGGTGTGTATTTTGACACATTGTGACCGGGCTGTGAGATAGCCAGTGAACCCGGCAAGAGGTCCACTGGATAGGCCAAGGTGTTGGAGCGTGTGTATGAGTAGAGGGTGGGACACAGTGTCAAAGGCCTTTGACAGATCTATGAAGATGGCTCCAACAAGGTGTTTCTTATCCAAGGCAGAATGTACATAAATGGAGAACTCAGTCAGGACTGTAGTGGTGCTGTGACCTGTCCTGAAGCCATGCTGTTCTCTGCATAGTATATTGTAGGTGAGAAGATAATCAGTAAGTTGGGTGGCTATAATCTTTTCAAGGGCTTTAGAGAGGGGGGAGGATGGAGATGGGCCGATAGTTGTTGAGGAGAGTACTATCACCACTCTTTAGTATGGGGGTGATGGTTGCCTGTCTTCTATGCTGAGGGGAACTGCCCCAGGCACAGGGAGCAGTTTAGAAGGTCAGTCAATGGGGAGAGGACAGAATCAAGTACTAGCCCAAGAACCCTCATATCAAAAGAGTCCTTACAGTAGCAAGAGCTCCTGAGGGCATTGGTGAGAAATGGCCTTGCCTCATTCATGGTCACTACTTTGAAGTGGAAGAGGGGGGTACTGTAAGTTAGGAGGCTGGATTGCTGGAATAGGATCAAAAAAAATGAGAGGGAGCACAGCACTGAGATCGGAGAAAGATGCATTAAGGCAATCAGCTATGGCCTGCGGGTTGGTGGTAGGGACATTGTTTATGGTAAGCAGGGACGGGGGGGCCTTGTTTTGCTGTTTAGTTCCTTGATGTTGTCCCAAAACAGCCGTGAGTTCCCACAGGAGGAGGCTAGGGTTGTTTTGTAGTGTTCAGATTTTGCCTGTTTTTTGACTGAAACTTCTGAATCTTTGGTTTTACCTCTTATCATACTCCTTAATAAATCAATTATTGAAAATAACATCTCAGATGACTGGCGTAAAGCCATTGTCATTTCAATTTATAAAAAAGGTAATAAGTCCAATATTCAAAATTATAGGCCGATGAGTCTCACATCCGTCATAGGGTAGGTCATGGAGTGACTAATAAAGTCACTTATTGAGAACGAAATTGAACTTTTAGGTATCCATGACATAACTGAACACAGTTTTAAACCTGGATCTTCTTGTATAACTAATTTGGTCTCCTTTTATAACAATATAAGCAGACATTTGGATAACTACATTACTTCAGATGTTATTTTATTGGATTATAGCAAGGCATTTGATAAAGTGTCTCATGCCTTACTTATAAATAAAATGCATAAATTGGGTTTTTCTCCGTATATTTAATTAATTGGATTTTAAGCTGATTACAAAATAGAACACAGGTGGTAAGAGTAAATGGGGTACTCTCCAAGTCAGGTGAGGTCACTAGTGGTATACCTCAAAGTTCAGTATTGGGGACCTCCTTATTTAACATCTTCATAAGTGATCTGACTATAGCCTCTAATAACCATATTTCAAAATTTGCTAACGACACTAAACTTGGCGGTAGAGTTGATTAAAATTCTAATATTGATATATTTAAACAAAACCTTAAAAATATTGAACTTGGGCCAATACTAACCTTATGTCCTTTAACACCGAAAAATGCCTAGTTCTCCATTTTGTAATAAAGAATCCCCAAACTAGTTATTATCTAAATAATGTCCTACTAAAATAGTCTAACTGTGAAAAGGATTTGGGCATATTAGTTAATAACAAATTAACATCCATTTCACTCTGTAATAAAGTGGCTAGATCATCAAATATCATACTGAAACAAATGAATAAAACCTTTTTTAATAAATCCGAACAGTGACTGGTTCCATTATACAAGGCATATGTGAGACCATATATGGATTATGGATCTCCTTTTTGGAGTCCATATCTTAGAGGGGACATAAACCGATTGGAACAAGTCCAGAGACGCTTAACTAAGATGATACCAAGATTGAAAAACAAATCCTATGATATCCATTTTAAAGAAACCGGACTCTATCCTCTACATTTAAGAAGATTAAAGGGAGATATCCTATTCTTGTTTAAAGTATTAAGATCACCAACACAAATGAAGAGATGTGGATTAATACTATCTAACAAACGTATAGTAGGCAGACTACACAATAAGAAGTTATTAGTTGAATTGGCAAACACCAGTAAAAAAATAAATATTTTAGTATAAGGGCATCCAAGCAATGGAATTCATTACCACATGACTTAATTAATATAAATAACTTTGATACATTTAAATCAAGATTGGATATTTGGTTAAACCAACATAAATAACCAATGTTCCACAGTTGAGGGGGACAATCTTGATGGGCCTCGGCCTTCATTTGTCCCAAAATAATCCAGTAAATCCAGTACAGAACAAACAAAATAAAGGTTTTGTGATAAAAATATCAGTTTTTTGCAACTCCTAATCTTTGCTGACTCAGAGCTCTCTCTACTGCAGTCTCTCCTCCACTATGAGAGGCCCCTGAAATGAAGGTATACTAATTTCTCTCTGTAGCTTGTAACAAAAGAAATCACTATTTCAGAAGATTTGTCCATGAAAAAAAAAATCCCACTGCTCCCACTAATACTAGGCACTAAAGACACATGGTACAGAAGAAAAAAAATAAAGGTTTTGTGATGAAAATATTACTTTTTTGCAACTCCTAATCTCTGCTGACTCAGCTCTCTCCACTCTCCACTACGATCTCTCCACTATGCAGCAATGTCGAAGTGTCATGTGATCTGTCTTTGGCAAATGCTCAGTGATTGGCCAGCAAGTCCTGCAAGATCTTGAAATCCTACGAGAATGCTGAATACCGAATATTGCCGGTATTTGGCTCCCAAATACTGAATACCATATTATTCCTGATTTAATATTCATTACTCACACACCCCTAGTGTCCACCACTACAGTCCTTGCCAAGTGCACTTTAAGAGCAGCAGAGATAAACTGAAAATCAATTCTAGAATGCAGAAGCACTTTAATAAATATAGGCACCATTTGACATAAATACTCAGCACAACCATCCATTAAACCTGCCGTAGTAAATATGTATTTCTGGGCAACAGTCACAATAAAGTTTTTTGAGTTCTACCCCCCCCACCCCGCTGTCTTTTAACAGACCACAATTAGCCCCCAACAAATTTCCTGGTATACAAACAAGGTCTGACCTCATGAAATAGAACCACCTTCACAGATGTAGACTGTGAAGTGTAGACATTAATAAGGTGGATACTCCTGCCTCCCTGCTCCACATCTAATAAAAGTGCCTTCCCTCCCTGGTTCTATTTCAACCAGTTTTTTCACTGTTATGGTGGAATGGTGGGATCCTTAAACAGGATACCCCCCCCTCTCATCACATTTACTCATTCCCTGAGATCAAGAGGATGGGTCTCGAGGCCACTATTTCTAAATGGTTGATATTTCAAATAAAGTTTTCAACTGGGTATCTTATAAAAAAGATAATATTCACCGGCAGTGACCCAAAACCAAAACTGTAGTAATCTGCTTTCTATATGTTTTTATACCATTCATATTTAAAGTCATTAGGGAAATTCTGGGGCTACACACACATATACTTATGTGTGTGTGTGGGGGGGGAGGGGGTGCAATCTGCCATTGCTACTCTAGTTTAGGACCTCATCCTTCCTTGGATTTTTTTTCACCACAGATGTTACAGGGAGAGAGTCATCCCAGTTTGAAAACTGGCCTCTAATTGAGGAGGAAATGGAGGATGCCTCTGAGCTGCGCTCCTCTTCAGTGCCCTCCCACTGTTTAGAGGAGGATAGGACAGTATACTTGTTCTCTATAGGATTAACAGGAGGTTTCACCACTTTAATCTTATTTTTCCTTCTACATTCCCTTTTTCTGGATGTTACCACTTCCATGTCTATCTTCTGTGGGGGGAGGTGGCATGTCTAGTTGTGTCTCTGGCCTCCTTAGCTGAATAGGTGGTATACAGTGAAGCCCACCAGGATGAAGCACAGTGCTGCAGAGTTCTGGAGTAGAGTTACTGCAGCAAACAATGGAATTTTAATGGGAGTTAATCCCTTTTGTCATGCAGCAGACCTGTGATACTGCGCTTCATCCTGGTGGCCTTCACTGTAGCTCAGTGGTAAAGGGCACTGAGCTTCAAACCTGGAGACCTGAGGTTGAATCTCATCATCCCCCACTTGCATACTGTGCAACCCTGAGCAAGTCAGTTAACTTCCTTGTGCTCCCAGGCTGCACCTGGAAACAAGCTCTGGCTTAGTGTGCCTTTCCTTGTTAAACAATTTCTCCTTTTCTCCTTAGCTGACCACCCACTGAACCCCCATCAGTCTCTGCCTGCCCAATTTCTCCAACATCAGTTGCTACCTCAGTTACCTGTGGAGTCCCAGAAGACGGTTCTATCTGAGACAGAGGCTACTGTTCATGATGTTGGGGTCAGGAGTCACAACATGTGCATCCTGTGTCACCGAGGTGGTCACTGGGGCATCCTTTACCCTCACATTGCTCAAAGAGTCTGGCTGTGCCTTCCCTGCAAACCATTGTTCAGAGGCCCTAGCAGCCTCTTGTGCTTGGCCCTTCATTATTTAAAATTCTTGGTCCAGACCCCTTGTCCTATTATGCAAGGCCCAGGGGCACTGCCTATAGGAGTGCCCCTCTTCCCCACACAGATTACACTTTAACAGGTTAAGGCATCTCATACTAATATGACCATATTACAAACACAGATTACAGTGATCTGCATCACAGGTCATACTCAAGTGAGTTCTAGCGCCTCATTTATAATAGGTGTGAGGCTGCCCTGGGTAGAAGCAAATGCATCTTATCTTTACCCAAACAAAAGGTGGCATGTACCAATATTAGTCTGATGCAGCTTTACTTTGAACTTCCATCCCTCTGTCCGAACCTGCTCCAAATCAATTACAGACATAGGTATATCTAGTACTTCACATCTTTGCTTCAGCCAATAGAAGATGTCACAGAAAAGAACTCGCTCATTCCAAAATAAAATCGTTATTGTTTTAATAGCAGGTTTAGGCAGGGGGGTGGCCATAAAGGGCACCCACAAAGCAGTATTCTTCAAAACTTCATACCTAAAGCAAAACCTCTTTAAAACTTTCAGTCTTAAAACTAATGTCATGAGTTGTTTCTCCAGACACATGTATAACAGCATATAATTCGGCTGCACAAAAAACCCCACTGTGCCCTTCAGTAAATTTCTAATTATAAAGACCCTTTCTGGGGGAAGGTTCTAGGCCCCTTCTATTTCAGTCTCACAGCAATCTTGTGCAGCAAACAAATCAGACATTTGCAACTCTGAGACAACGGTTGAGGTTGGTCCTCTTGGGGGTCCTTTTCCACATCTGAGGGGTTTACATCCCCTCCATCCAACTCCTCCACAGTCTTTTTCCTCATCTGCAGTTGGTATTGAGGGTTGAATTGACTGCAAGGGGGGGCTAAACCCTTCTAGACAGAATGATTTCCAGGTCACTTAGAGCCTCATCCAGGATCTGTTCACCCTGTCTTCCCTCCACCATTATGTGTACAGTCCCCCTTGAGTCCTGAACAGGGTTAGTAACAATAGTAGTATGGGCAAAAGGTGCCGCCCAAACTCCTCATTGTTTCTTTAGCCTGAGAGGCGTTAACAGGCAAATGTCATGCAGCCCCCTTTCCCACTTAAGTCTCCTGAGGTACCCACAGTAGCAGTCCAGTCATTTAAATTCCCAGCTGTTGTAGTCTTCATAAAAAGCTGTCTCATATCTCCTGGTAGCCAAGATATCCCATCAGGAGTGTGGTACCATCCTGCACTCTCTAGCACTTCTTTCACTATCTATTCTGTCTTCTCCCTTTGCTGCATGTCAGGTCTAGTTTTCTGAGCAAGGCAAATGTGTTTTAGGCCAAGGACTTACTTGCTTTGCCCTTCACAGACATACTACACATCCTGTCTCCCAGTGTAGATTGTCTCTCTTTCTATGGGTTTGGAGTGTGGTGGCCATGCTGCAGTCTGTGCTGCAAACCATTACTGACTTCCTCACTCTGTGCTGCTCTGCAGGTCAGCGCCACCACTCCTGATCTGTGCATTCACTTCTGGAGTTTCTGAGCTCCCCATGCCATACTCACGAGGTTTTGGGCAGAGGGAAGCTCCAACACACTCTCGTTTTTTGCAGAACCCTGTGAGACATTGTTTTCTCTGTCCATGTGTTCCATGGCTCCAAAAGTACTTCTACTCCTGTACTGATGGCTGACATGACAGGTTGCAAACTCGCACCTTTGAAGTGCCGAATTTAGCTGGGATGCCAGACACCAGCTCATTAACTTTGACAGGGAGTCTTTCAGCTGTTGTGCTTCTGCCTGTGGGCTCAGCCCACCCTGCAGCCATTGAGTGTCTCTCGCTCTCTTTCTCCAAGAAATCTTGTTTCTTCCTCTGCTACAAAGGAGAGGAGATGTTACTTTCTCTCCTTCATTGCCTTCTTAAGTCTTTCTTCCTCCTTCCAAACCGAAGTTATTAAGCTGTTCTTCATCTCTCATATTCTCAGCTATATGTCCAGGATCATCTTCCACCTCCATGTCTGTAACATTACTGGAAAAAACAGCAGCAATCTCTGGCACATAGCCCCCCCACACCTACAGCTCCTTCTCTTTCCATATCTTGACCTGCCATCTTGGCAAACTGTGAAATGGCCATGGACTCCCTCTACCAAAGAGTAGGGGGATTTTTTATTATAGGTACCAAAAAAATGTATACAAACAGTGTTAATTCAGACAAATAATAATAAAAAACAAAACAAAAAATGCAAAAGCAGATTAAAAATTTCAGTCATACCCCCTTAGCAAAGTTCTAAATGAATGTAAAACCTAACAAAATTCATTAACTTTAAATATCCCCCCATCAAAGAAAAGGGGGAAGTTTTCCCAAAAATCATTACAATAAGAAAACAAGACTTTAAAGCAAAATAGGTATTAATGCATACAACTCTTTCTAGAAATATGACGTTAAAATCACCAAAATCAACAATATCAAAAAAATCCATTACTCATTTAAGTCCTGCTAATAAAAGTGTAGCTAGCCAAGACAACAGGAAACATTCAATACATCTGCACTAAATATCAAAACTATAAATAAAAGAAAAACTTCAGCTATGACCTAAAGAACTAATAGACTAAGAGAAAAAAAAACTCAGCCCGTATCCAACCAATTTATGTTATCCCACCATTTTTTATATAAATCCTGAGGAATGTTAGTCTTTTCAGTGGCTCTAAATGCTGTAATGGCCTCATGTATGGTCCAAAAAAGTTGTTCTGGGGTAACATAATGTTTCCGCAGGGACCATTGACATCTGGCTTGCCAGATGAAATATTAAAGAAAAATTAAAATCAGATGGATTGTAGCCATGTTATACTTCTGCCATGTCTGGAGTAATACGCCTAAAAATAAAATATCTGGGGTTTGTAAGTTAAATGGAGAGTTAACCCAATTCTATATACTTGTATCCAAAATTGGAGAATAAAGGGACAATCAAAATATAAGTGCTGCATCTTCGCTATCTGACCCATACAAAATTTAAGTCTTGGACACACTCTCTCCTGTAGTTCCTTATGTTTTAGGTTACCTTTGACATTAAGTCTGCCATGAGTACTGAGCCAAAGAACGTCCCACATATAAATTGGCGTCCTAGCCTGTCTTCACATTTTCTCCATCTACTTAATCTTTGATCCTGATTTGGTTCCAAACTGAGGCTGTTCCCCCCCAAAAAATTTGTGTAAGATAACTGTACAAGTCCTTCCCGGCGAATGATAAACCCTCTGATCTGGACAAACCCCACAGCTTCACCTTTCCAAAACAATAATGCAAATAGTCAGGTAATCCCAAAAGAGACTTTTGTTGAGGTATTCCCTTCTCCATTTCCCAGGTTTATATCCATGGGTCTACACAGCCTAGAACCCATGGGACCCATATTTTATCCTAATTTTGTAGAATTGGTTTTATGTTATTTTGAAAAAAAATATACTAAAACAAAATAAAAACGGATTCAACATCCCCAAACCTCCCTTCGTTACAGGTAAGTATGTAACACCTCTTTTAATAGGGTTAAGGTGACTGCCCCAAACACCCTGGAAACAAACACTATATACCCTCATTTCCAATTGTCTGGGAATCATAAAAACAGAACTCAGATGTAAAAACATGCTTAATAAAAAAGTTTTCAACATATAGATTCTCTTTTTTTCAAATAAACCACTTATTCCATTGAGATACTTTATTCTGGGCTTCATTAAGCAATATATCACAGTTGACAAAACCCATGTATCCATGTCCTAAATAAATTCCCAACAGTTTACAATGTGAGAACGAAATAGGTATACCAAGTATCGACTTCTGTGCCTCAATCTCTGTCCAATGTAAATGCACTTACTTTTATCCAAGGTTATCCTAGAACCTGTTTCCCAGGTGAAGTCATCCAGCACTGCTCCCAGTACTCCACCAGAGGAAAAGTCTGCTAAAACAAAACATAAAACATCAGCATATGCAATATACTTGATCTCCGTATCATCACTAGAGACAGACAATCCCAGAATTCCCTCATCATGAGATATCTAGTGCAATAAAGGTTCTAAAGTTAAAATATACAACATAGGGCTCAGAGGGCAGCCCTGTCATACACCGCTCATCATCTTGCCAGGTTTTTCCACCTAACCATTGATGTATGGAGCAGTTAAAGCTGTATCATAAAACATTTTAATCCACTGTATAAAAGGTGTTGGGAACCAAAATTTCTGTAAACATTTCCACAGATAAAGGTGAGCCACCCTATGAAAGGCTTTGGCCTGTTCCACACTAACTTGAAAACCTGTCAATTCCTCTGAGCGTCTCTTTTCCAAAATCTTCCATATTAAAATTAGACCATCAGTAATGTGCCTACCAGGTACTGAACAGAATTGTGTGGGGACTATGATCTCCTGAAGAACCATACTCAATCGATTGCTAAGAATTGTGGTAAGAATTTTGATGTCAGTATTCAATAATGTAATGGGTCTCTAGTTACTCAAGTTATCCTATCTCCCCCTTTAAATAACAGGATTAAAAGTCATATATTCATAGTGTCTGGTATATAATTAAGCTGAAGACAGTCATTATACATGTGTGTCAATTCTGTCCCAAGATATTGTCCCATATGGGAATATAACTCATTTGGCAAACCGTCCATGCCTGGTGCCTTCCCACTGTGCAAATTAGAAATTGCAGTTGTAAGTTCTGGTACTGTAATGGGAGCTGTCAAAGAAATAAAATATTGTTCTGGGACTGCAGGAAGACGGCTATCTCTAAACCAGTTATTCACTTGTTCATCCTGCAAAGTAGGATCTGCTGTAAACATATTAGAAATATAAGATTCTACTTCCTGTAAAATGTTCCTCCCCTTCGTGAGTATAGTCCCATCTAGTCTTTTAAGTTGTTTTATATCTCTTTATGTCTTTGACTATTGCAACAGTCGAAAGAGTTCGTAAAGACTTGTTTCCGAGTCCCAAATCTTTGCTCTCTTTCAGGCAATTTCATCCTATTGTACTGAATATTAATTATTTCAAGACTTGGTCCCCTTTTGTTCGTAAGGATTGTAGCAGAATCAATCCTTTTCTCAGGACCCAATATCTGTCTTTTTTCTATTTCCCTAAAATTTTTCCTATTTTTTGAAAATAATCCCTTATATCATTTTTACAGTCTTCCCACCAATTACACTGTGAATCATATAAACAATAAACTGATCTTCTGGCCTCCAAAACAGAATGAAAACCTTCCAAAACCTCTGGTTCTTCAAGCAGAGATAAATTCAGTTTCCAATAACCTGAACCCTGTGTTGTCACTTGAAAATTAGAGATAGTCATAGTTAATAACCCATGGTCCAAAGTAACTACTAGTTGAACTGCTTGGTGTCTAAAAAGTAAAGTCAGAGTTATGAAAAAGTAATCAATATGAGTGGCTTTCTGTCCTTGAAAAAAGGTCAGAGAGGATTCCCTTTTCTCATTCAAAAATACTGTATGTCCTGAAGCCCTGCTTGTGTTAATAAAGTATTCAAAAAACCCGCATCACAAAATGGCTTATCTGTGGTACCCATCTTGTCTGATGAAAACCTACTGATATTAAAATCTCCCCCGAAAATGAAATTTTTACTAGTATATAAATAGGGCTTAATGAGTTTTAATAAATCAATTTGTGACACTTTTCCCTGTGATGCGTATATATTAATTAATCTAAAATCTGCTCCACGTACCTGGATAAACATAGAAACATAGAAACATAGAATTTGATGGTAGATAAGGACGGCTTGGCTCACCTAGTCTGCCCATTTCCCTACCTAATGGATAAGCTGCAGATCCTAGTTAACCAACAGCCTACTTCCTCCTACCCCCCACTAGAATTGCGTTATGTCTGTCCCATGCATTCCTTATTCCCCCACTGTTTTTGACTTTCACGACCTCCTCAGGAAGGCTGTTCCATGTATCCACAACCCTCTCTCTGTGAAGAAATACTTCCTCACATTACCTCTGAGCCGTCCCCCCTCTATCTTCAAATTGTGCCCCTTGTTTTGCACATCTCTTTTTCTGAAAGATGCTACCCTCTTGGACTTTGATGATTCCTTTGAGGTATTTGACAGTCTCTATCATGTCCCCCCTCCCCCTCCTTTCCTCGAGGCTATACATTTTTAGTTCCTTTAGTCTTTTTTCATATGTCTTCTGATGCAGACTCTGCATCATTTTGGTTGCCCTCCTCTGGACAGCCTCCACCCTGTCTATGTCTTTGTGGAGATGGGGTCTCCAGAACTGTACACAGTACTCCATGTGTGATCTTACCAACTGTCTGTACAGAGGGCCAACAACTTTTTGTTTTCTACTGGTGATACCTCTCCCTATGCATTCCAGTATCCCCCCAGCCCTCCTTACTGTCTTCTCACATTGCTGGCCCACCTTTAGGTCATCTGATATGACTACTCTCAGGTCCCTTTCCATTTTTGTTGTTGTCAGTATCTCACCCCCCATTGTGTACTCTTCCCCTGGGTTTTTGTTTCCCAGATGCATTACTTTGCACTTCTTTGCATTGAATCTAAGCTGCCATACACTTAACCATTCCTCCAACCTTGCCAAGTCCCTTTTCATCCTTTCCACCCCACCTTGCATATCAACCCTGTTGCAGATCTTTGTGTCATCTGCAAAGAGACACACTTTCCCTTCCAGTCCCTCTGCAATGTCACTTACAAAGACATTAAAAAGGACTGGCCCCAGTACTGAACCCTGCAGTACCCCACTAGTAACCCTCCTTTCTTCACTGTGGACTCCATTTACTATTACCTGCTGTGTCCTGTTGTCCAACCAGTGTTTGACCCAGGCTACCACCCTGGGACCCACTCCCAAGCTGGCTAATTTTTTTATTAATCTTATGTGCGGACTGTGTCAAATGCCTTGCTAAAGTCTAGGTAGGCCATGTCCACAGCCCCTCCCTGGTCTACTGCTTTGGTCACCCAGTCAAAGATTTAGATTTGTCTGACATGACCTTCCCACTGAGAATCCATGCTGCCTTGGGTCCCGTGCCCCACTGGCCTCTAGGTACTCAACAATTCTTTCCTTCAGAAGTGATTCCAACATTTTCCCTACCACTGAGGTCAAACTGACAGGTCTGTAGTTTCCTGCCTCTGTCTTGCTCCCACTTTTGTGAAGGGGAATCACATCTGCCCTCCTCCAGTCCTCAGGTACCACATCATCCTCCCATGATTTATTAAAAAGGGTAGTTAGTGGTGTTACTAGTTCTTCCCTTAGTTCTTTTAGAATTCTGGGATGAATCCCATCAGGCCCCATTGCTTTATCCACCTTCAGTTTTAAGAGTTCTTTCAGAACTCTTTCTTCTGTGAAAGGACTAATGTCAATCCCTCTAACCAGAGTGCTTCTATTGACCGGATTAGGTATCTCCCCCTGCTTTTCCATTGTGAATACTGAGCAGAAGTATTCGTTCAGTATCCCTGCTTTTTCACTGTCACTCTCTGCCCAACCACCTTCTTCTTTGTTCAGCCTCCGTATCCCTGCCTTAGTCTTTCTTTGCTCCCTAATGTACCTATAAAAGGTTTTATCCCCCTTCTTAACCAAGTTGGCTATCTTTTCCTCGGTTTGGGCCTTTGCTATTCTGACTGCCTTACCCACTTCCTTCTGCTTTAACTCCAATAACATAGCTCTACCTGGAAAAATTTCCACAAAATGTGTGATTGAGAAATCAGTATTAGTGAAACAGATAGCTATACCACAACACAGATCCACCCCGCAGACCAGTAACACGGTCCCTATACCCAAGCTGTTGATGAGGTATCAAAGTTGTCCATGTCAAATAGTCTGGTATCCTGAAAAAAAATTATATCAGTGGTGCAATCAGTAAACATAGCAAAAGTAGCTAAACATTTTTTTCTGATCGTATACTGTTAACGTTTAAACTAGCAATTGTTAGGTCATATGTCAAATGGTCCAAAAGTAAAGTGTTAAAGTCACAGGATTTTTTTTCAAGTGCTTTTCCATAAACCCAATCTGGGACCCATATGTTTTTTCTTTTTAGGTGCTTTCACAGGATCCACAAAAGAAACATGTTCAGAGGCAGCATCCATCTGGGGAGAAGTGTGAGATGTCATGTCAGAATCCATATCTTCCTCCAGTTGTAACACCTCATATGGGTTTGATACCGGAACCCCTCCCCCTTGAGGGTCAGAGTCCGTAGTAGAGGTTTTCTACCCTTTGGTGGAATTGCTGAAAATCCGTTGGAGGCACAGATGGTGGTGGCATAGAGGTGGAAGATCTAGGAAGCTCTGCTGGTGCAGTTTCCTCAATAGGAACAGGCTCGGCCACAGGGATAGGGGTGACACTAGTCTGCACAGGACCTGTAAGAACCGAGTCCTCAGAAGGGATGTTTTTTTTTCGCTTGGTTACATCAGCATATGTATGCCCCGAGGAATAGTAACTTCATGGGTAAGGCTCTGGTGGGGCTTGAGTTTGAGACATATCAGCCACTTCCCTTGAGGCTCTGGAAAGATAATAATCCTGAATGCCGAAATCAGCATCTTCTTTGTTGTGAGATGCTTTTGGGCAGTCTGAGAAGGTATGGCCTTCTCCTCCACAAAAGGAGCATTTCGGGGGTTTATCACAGTGAAACCCAGAGTGACCTAACTTCCCACAGTATGTGCATTGAACAACAGTACAAGAAGTGCTAATATGTCTCACAGATCTACAACAATAACATCTGTGTGGCTGCCTAGGGTAGAATATAAAACCTTTATCTCGGACAATAAATAGACAGTTCAGCAAATGCTTAAAGTCAGCACCCGCTTGGAAAAGTTTTACTTTCAACCTCCATCCCTCATTCCAGAAACCCTCGCTGTCCAAAATGGGGTCTGGTGTACCCAATGCTTCACAATGCTGTTTCAACCAGAAAAGGATGTCCATGATATTCACCCCCTTCACTTCAAAAAAGAACTGTTATTACACAAAATGCCTGTTTTGTTAAAGGGGTGACCTGGAAAGGGATTCATAAAGTATTTGTTTTCAGCAATGTGTATTTTGTCCAGAATCGCTCCAACAGATCTGATGATTGAAAACTGATATCAAATGTGTGCTCCCCTGCAATGTGGATAAAGGTGTAGATATCACCAGGAGTAAAACCCAAAGATTGCTTTATCAAAACTTGTCCCACATATTGTCTGTCTGGAGGTTCAGACATCCCAGTCACATAACAGAGATGAATGGCATGCCTTCTTTTGGCCAACTCTATTTGTTTGTGAAAAGAACTAGGATAACTCTGTCTAGGTCTCTGACCTGTAGTAGGTTGTTGAGGGGGGATCTCCCTGCCCTGTGCTTCTTCTTGATCCTTCCCTCCATCTTGAGAACTCACCTGTCCAGCCTCACCCTGCTGTGCATCAAAGAATACCTCTGTTTGTGACCCCCAAAGGTGAAAATGTAATACTACCTGTCACATGCTGCATTCTCTTTGCCTGGGAATGTGAAGCAGGTTCGTCCTGCACTGTAGTTTTACAGGTAGTCACTTGTAGCGTATCAGAAATGCCCTGCTCCAACTATGGAGAAACAGCTGGTCTATCCATGCAATCTTGTAAAATGGAAATATTTCCTTCTGTCAAATTTCCATCTGAAATCAGGAGATTAGCAATCCAGGCACCCGATTCTGACCCATCCTGCTTTCTCTGTTGCATTTTCTGGAGTCCATTCTGTGACATTAGGTTCATGTTGTGTAACTCCAATTGAGTTTGCAGAAGAATTTGCAGGCATGGTTTCCTCTCTCGGTGTGCCAAAAACAAAGACTTTTGTATTTGGAGATGCAGACTGTCCCGATGAGCTCTCTGGTAGATGTTTTCTTTTATCAAGTTCTTCTGGATTGTTTTGATCCTGTAATATTTGGTGCTCTACTTTCTGCAGTTCCATTTGCTTAATCTCCTATTTTTCTACTAAAGTAAGGGATGTGCCAAAAGTTAAATTTGTTTCTGCTTGTGAGGCAGATTCTGCCTCATTCACTACTACTGAAGTTATAACTGCATTTTCAGCATCTCCAGCAGCTGTAGCTTGCAGCGCTCATCCTTCACCTTCCAGCTCCCGACTTGGCTGGGAACCTCCATTCTGCAGCAGAGTAGCAGCGCCACCTGCAGCAGGAGTAGGGAATTTTGTTGGGGAGTAGGGAAAGTAGTATTCACAACTGATACTGTTTCAGGTCAATACATACTCATATCAGGACATCTCCCTATTTACTATTCTTTTGCAAAGGATAGAAACGTTTTTCCTCTCTTTATTTTCCTTTATTTTCTGTATTTCCTCTTTTTTTTTCTTCCAGATTACCTCTTCCTGTCTTTTAAACACAGGTTTCATTATTAGACCAAATGAAATTGCATCCATTCCACAGGCTGTGTAGTTTCTTTTTGGTTACATTTACTTTTTCCTTCTCATATACTTGCTGTAAGGAGGTCAATACATTATTTATCAATACTTCATGCGTCATGTGTAGTTGTTACAAAGTCCATTTGCATTGTGCTTGCCAAATATAATACTTTACGATTGCAAAGATGACTTGCAGGGTCTCTGTATGAAAGGATTTCCACCTAGGTGGGTAAATAGCACATACAATTTCTGTATATAAGAGATTACTAAAAATATACTATATTCCATTTCGTTGCTATTTTTGACCATGGTTCTTTCACATATCTGCACTCCAAGAATAGGTGCTCTTGTGTTTCTAAGACTTGATGGCAGTCAGGTCGTGGGCAATATTGTTCATTTAAAGGTTTGTGTTTATTGTTTTTTATATTCAATTTCCCATGAATGGTCAACCATAATAAATCCCAAGCAAAACTAAGAATTTGTTTATTCAGTACTTGTGATATGATTATAGTATTTTGTGTTCCAGGTCAGTATGAGAAAGATATATCTTTGTGGCACTGTGCTTGTATGAGCCTTTGATAAATCTGTTGCCTTGTCAGTCTATAAATTCCTTCCAAAGTTACTTTCCAATTAATTATTTTCTGAAAGATTGGTTACGCATAAGGGGTGTCACATGGGTCCTGTTCAATAGTCTTGTTTTCCCTTGTTCCCATGCCTGCATGCCTAACCTTACCCATTGAGCAACTATTTCTGCCCATAGCTTGTTGCCCACTATCGATGGTTCTATAAAGTTATAGTATTGATAAAAGGTCACTGTATTTGGCATATCAAGACCTCCATCTTTTTTCTTATGGTAGCTAATCTCCCTTTTCACCAGGTTTACCCGGCTGCCCCATAGGGCTCTAAAGAAAACACTAAAGAGTCTAGTTTCTAACTGGGGGGGGGGGGCAGGTAACTCACATAAAGAAAAATTGGTATCAATAAATTCTTAATCAACATGACTCTCTTCCTTTTTGCCAACTTCCTATGTATCCATATGGCCAGTGCTTGTTCTGCTTTCCGCAATTTATCTTCCCAGTTCAGCAGGGCCAGGTCCCTATTTCCAAATTTAATTCCTAAAATCGGAATTGGATCTGATGTAAGTTGTATGGATGCAAATGTTTGTTTTGTAGGCCTTTACTTCCCTAGTTGTATCCCTATGCTCTTCTCCATGTTAGTCTGTGCTCCTGATGCTTGAGAGAATTGCACCAGCCGATTCTGGACAGCTTCCACCTTAGTTTGTTCATTTACTATTATAACAACATCATCTGCATATGTCAAAGTTGTCAGGGTGGTACTTGTATGTGTCATTTGTATGCTCATTATATCATCAGAGATTTTAAAGAAACGTAACAGGGGGTCTATACAATATACATATAAATGGGGGCTAAGGGGGCATCCTTGATGAACCGCATGTTAGAGCTTCTGGGTTTCCACTGCCCATCCATTAACTCTGGGGGTTATGGTGGCCATGGAGTAGAAAACGTATATACATTTAATGACGATATCAGGCAGTCCAAACCTTTTTAATATTGCTAGCATGTATGTATGTGAAACCGAGTCAAAAGCTTGCTGCTGATCTAAACTGAGTAAATACCCATGTTCTGCTCCTTCCTGACTCCTTTGCATTAGTTCATGTAACATGATTAGGTTACCTTAAATTCCCCTTTTAGGTATGGAACATGTTTATTCTTTACTAATAAAGGTAGATGATATGTTTGCTAATCTTTTTGCTAAGATTTTCTCAAGAATCTTAATGTCCATGTTGAGCAGGCTAATAGGCCTCTACTTTTTTAAATGTTTTTTATTTCCTTTTTTAAAAAAGAAAATCAGTTCTGCCTTGGCCATGGTCTCCGGGAGTTTCTGCTTTGTGAATATCTCATTACATAATTTTGTCAGTTCTGGTGTTACTATCTCATTAAACATTTTATAAAATTCCGATGTTAAACCGTCACTGCCAGATGCAATCTCACTATTAAAGGCCTTAAATATAAAACTCACTTCTTCTACCCTTGTTGGGTAAATGAGTTCTGAAGATGGTTCCTTTGTAGGGGCCTCAAATTCTAGTCCTTCCAAAAATTTGTCATGTCCTCGTATGGTAAGAGGTGTACCAAATACTTTAGCTGCATACTTGTTAACCAGATGTAATATCCCTTTTTGTCAGTGTACTGTTAACCTTGGTCATCCTCTAACACCTGTATTCATTTTTTATCTATTGTCTTTTTATTTTCTTTGAATTGGTCAAAAGCCTTTTTGTTATTATTGGTCCCAAACCGGGTTCCTTGTTGTAGAGACTTTGCTCTATTGTATTGTAATGCATACATATCCTGCTTAATTTTTTTATCTGTTTACTGTAATCTTTTTTTATGTTTCTGTATAGGATATTAATCTATGTAACTGTTTCCTTAATGTTAGATAGTCTAGATATAGTTGTGTTGCTTTCCTTCCAGCTCTTTTTTGGAAATAAGTTTTACAATAATTTTTTGTGTCCTCCCACCAGTCCGTTTGTGTGTCATATATACATTGTATGGATAGGTGGGCTTGCCAAAGACTGATTATTTCCTTTTTTAATTCATCTGACTCTAACCAGGTAGCATTTAGTTTCCAGGGGCCCTTCCCACAGATCAGGGTTCCTTCCCCAGAAATTCTCAAGAATGATGCCATGTGATGTGAAAAAGCCAAATCTTCTGTGTATGCTCTTTCAGCTTTTAGGATTTGGGACAAAAATAAAAAATCTGTTTTTGTATGATGTACTCTTCTATGGTAGGTATAGCTCCCTTGTGGGTGCAATGACCTATATGCATTTTTCAATTGTGCATTCTGTAAAATATCTTTCAGTGCATTTGTGTCACAAACAAGTTTTTCTGTCTTTAAACCTCTATCAGATTGTTGTATACTGCAGTTAAAATCCCCTTCCCCATATAATTGCCCTTGCTATGTGTAAATAAGGCTGGATAATCTTAAACAAGGCAACTCTTTGGACTTTTATCTGGGGGTGTACGTATTTATTGATCTACACCTGGTTTCCCCATATTGGATGTCCAAAATGAGGACTCTGCCCAGTTCTAAATCTATCAATCTAGTGATCTTCAGTGCTGGGTTAGAAAACAATATCCCCACCCCATCATAGCTTTCCTGTCCCTGTGACCAAAAGGATACCCCTTTGGTCCATATTTTAGTAGCTCCGGTGATTTCTCTTAATGTCTTCAGCCTAGTATCCTGTATACGCACTATATCCATAGTATGTCTCATAAGTTCAGTTAGGATCATCAGTCTTCTATTAGGGTTCTTCATGCTATTTACATTAATGGTGAGAACCTGTAAGGCTACCATAAGAATAAAGGGGGGGTACCACATAACTTGTTATTACTGCTGTGATCTTGTTGCCCACTTTTTCTTTAAATTATCACCTGATGACTGATCTTTGGAAGAGGAGGCTATGGAAGAAGAATTTGATTCTGAGTCTTCTTCGTTCATGTCAATCAATTGGTTTTCCTCCTGTAATGCCACATATTTGTTTGTGAGTGGTATATTCACCTTTCTTTTTAAGGTTTTCCTCTCTTTCCCTTTGGGCTCTGTTTTGTTCCCATTTTTTGTTCTTGGTCTTTTTTTGTAGGTAACCATTTTAAAAACCGGTTCAGATTGAGGTTTGGGAGGGGAAGGGGCATGGTCTCTTGTTTCTCAATTTCTCTAGGGTCCTGTACGATAATTTGTATAGGTGTGGTTTCTTCCATGTTCTCTTCCTCCTCTACCTGTTGTTCCCTTGTCAATCCTGTATTATCTTGCTGTACCTCTTCTTCCGGGCCTGCTTAAGTATTCCCCTCTGGTTGCATGGATGTTGATTGGCCTTCAAGTGGGTCTTGTGAAAGGGATATTTGTGTTTGATTTCCCAGCTCAAGCCCTTTCTGTGTTTGTTTTTCCTCATTTGCTAGAAAAAATTATTTCATCCTCCTGTCAGATGCTTGTGAACAACCCTTTTTTTGTGCTTGCATGACCAAAGCTTCATGTGGTGTACTATCTGCCGTATTGTGTGAAGCCCATGGACATCTCATATAAGAATGACCTTTTTTTGTCACAGAGTTTGCACCAAAATTGGTTTATATTTATACATGATGCAGCGGTATGTTCTGTATCCAAACAATATGTGCATTTGGGAGTGTCGCAGGTGTTACTTAAATGCAATCTTGAGCCACATTTGTGACAGGACTTAGGTTGTCCAGGGTAGAAAAGCAAGCCTCTATCCCTGCCTAAATAAAAGCAACTGGGTAGGTGTAGAATTCCAGTATTGGACATTATCAGTTTCACTTTAACTCTCTAACCCCTCGTCCAGATTTGTTCTGAGTCAGTTATGGGGGTGGGGTTCTGCAGCACTTCACAATGCTTTTTAAGCCAAAACATGACGTCTGTTATATTCACACCCTCATTTTTAAAGAGTATAGTTAATGTCCTGACCACTGGTTTGGTGATGGGAACCACAGGAAAAGGTGACCACAGTGGTGCATCTTTTAGTCCATTGTACTTTATCCAAAATCTATCTAGTGCTTCAACGATCTTAAAACTCACATCATAATTATGTTCATCAGTGTGAATGAGTGCACACACCTCAGAGGCATACGGTTTCAAAGAATTCTTTAGTAGAGTTTGTCTGATATACACCCTATCGGGGGAGGGTTCAAGGCCACCTTTGTACAAGAGTCTGATAGCATTCCTACATGGGGCTGGCTCTCCTTTATTTTTAAAAAGGTCTGACGTCCTTGAAAGTGGTTTATACCTCTTTTGTAGGTTTGGGTCCTGCAAGTTATGTGCTGCTATGCCAACAATTAATTCAACTCCTTCGTTAGTGTGAAATCCCGATGGGCCTGCACTTTCCTGTGGCATTCTGGTTGCAGCTGCAGGCTGGGGGCCCTCAGTATGTATCTGTTCTGGTGTATCTTTATTCAAGTTTCCCTGTGGAACCTCAATATCCTTTCTTTTGGGGACCCGAGAACCAATATCTCCCTTTACAATCTTATTTTGTGGATTCTCTGTATGTCCCTCACAGACGTTGCCATCCTCTGTTACTTCATCTATTTCTGTAGGCTCTACATCATTATTTACAGCAGTTTGAATCCCCGCCATTCCCCTTACAGGAGATAAAGCAATTTTACCTGTGGGTGTGACTTCTGTATTTGTGAACTGTGCTACTGCTGGATCCTTTGGAGCAGGTGTCCAAGAGACATCCTTTTCAGTAATCCATCTCGCACCTTGTAGCTCCTTTGCTGCCATCCATCCCTCTGTGCTGCCATGTTTTTTCATGGTTGGACCCATGCAGCCATCCTGTTGCTGATTACTAGTCTCCAGTGCCCTTTCCTTCATTTTACCATCAGTAGAAGTCTCACACATTTTGTTTCAAAGTCTAGTTTTAGAACCACTGGCCTCTTTCAGGTTTTGTGCTGCAATGTCAACAGGAGCTGTGCTACTGGATGCTGCCACACCCTTCAGTCGATCCATTTCCAATTGGAACAGTCTCTCTACCTCTGCTATTTGCTGTAGCAGAAATTTCTTCTTTTTCTCTAATTCTAGTCACAAGGTCATTTCCTTTACAAGAACATCTGGGCTTACAGGATCCTGGATTCACTCCTCGCTACGGGAAATCGCGATCTCCTCGTTCTCTGTTTCCATAGCCCAACCCGTGGTATGATGCCCGGATTGGTCCTGCATCTTATCAGAGAAAATTTCCACTTCCATCAGTAGATCTTCCACATCCAACAACTCCTGAGAGTACAAACCCTCTTTCAGTGAATAGTTGATTTCTTTCTCTATTGTGATCTCTAGTGCTGTGGAGGTAAGGGAGGAGACCTGCTCCCCTGCCTCCCACATTTGCTGTCTCCTTCTCTCTGGACCAGAAGTGGCCATCTCACTAGACAGCCAGAGTCTCCCCCTACAGATGAGTAAGGGAGTTTTTTATTAGAGCATCAAAATCAACAAAATACAAGCATGTTAACAGTACAGCAAAACTAGAAAGGCAAAATAACAACAATAAACAACTAGAGATCCCATCTCCCTCCTACACAATCCCCAGTATACCCCTCCCCACAAAAGTGTGAGGGTAATTTATTACAACAAACATACAGAAGAAGGCATAAATAAAAAAGACAACCTGTTGTCATACCCAGTAAAATAAAGTTCTTGAAAAGAAAAAACGCACAAAATAAAACTCAAGTATTACAAGCATACTTAGAAAATGAAAAAAGCAAACAAATTCTACAATTTTATCATCTTATAAAAAGAGAAACAAAGTCTCCTGAGTTATATCTAAAATACACATCTCACATAGCAGTCTTATCAAAACAAATTAACATGGTAAGAAGAAACCAAGTCCAAGTGTGCATGAGACTCATTGATACCCCCCCCCCCACCAAGGTGAGCAGGAACACAGATAATTTGATACAGTTGATACACCCATTAATCCTATTGATACTAAAAGGTACAAATTCATCTATCCAGGATCCCATGTCACTCTGGAGGGGATGTGTCTCCACCAAGTGGACATGACTGGAACATGGAGGAAAACCTTTTCCTGATAATGAATACTTCTTTTTTCCTTAGACACTTTCTCCACAAACCCAACTAGATAAACGGTTTTCTGTTGTAATGCAAACTGGCATCGTATTTGCCAGATGGACAATTTCAATACTACCAACAGCACTCGTAATATCCCTGGGTAAAACTTTTTCCCAAAGTCTGTAAAATGTCCATAAACTAAAATGTCATAAGTTATCAAGGAAAGTAAGGGGAAACCCCAATGCTTGGCCAAGTCATTCCAGAATTGCAAAATATAAGAACAATCAAAAAATAAGTGATGCATAGTTTCCACCTTGTCAATACATTCTTCCCTGGGGCAGAACCTTTCCATAACAGATTTATGGTGATGGTTACCCCGCACATTCAATCTATTATGGCTGCACAACCAGAAAGTATCCCACATTTTCTGTGGTACTCTAGGTTCAGTTAGCTGCCTCTGTAATGCAGTCTCCAGAATTTCCATAGGGCAAATAAAACAAGGGGATGTGAGAAACTGCTCTGAAACAATCTTTTTATTCATATCCTTCCTGGAGGTAGACACTAAAACAGAATCTAAGAGTTTCCATTGTTTAATTTTCTTAAAGAGATCTACAAGATACCCCACAGTTCCTACTGGCATGTCTCGAAATACACCCCACTGAGGGGCTTCCCATTTATGAAAAAAATTGGAACTTCTACGGCGAATCTGCATACTCCATATAGTCCATTTGTTTTGTAAGGTAGAGACAATATTAGAATAGACAAAAATGGTATAAAAGAAAACCACAGGATAAGGCATATTTAAGCCACCACGAGCTACAGGCCAATATGTAGCAGGCTGTTTAACTGGATTGAGCCAACTTCCTCATAAAAGCTGAAAGCATAGATTATACATTCTAGATTCCGGTCGCAAGGGCAATGGAAATACCTGTCGAACTAATAAAAAATAGGAAAAAGAAAGGTTTTAATCATAAAGATTTGTTTCAGTCTTGTTATTGGATATGCCTTCCACCTCTGAACTTTCTGGTCAGCCAGTGCTAGACTAGGCTGCTCAGTTGTCTCCTGCCAGATCTCTCCCACCAAATAAGAGTCCCAGAATTTTAACAGGGTTGTTCTCAATGTTAATACCAGCCACCTCTGAGCATTTGGGGGAGCATCCTTGCTGGAGTGCCATATAATTGCTTTTCCTCTTTATTTAGCAGTGCTCCAGAACTGTCGGAGAACTGTTGTATGATGTCCACAGCTCTCTTACCAGAGTCTTGATTTGCCACTAAAAGGCACACATCATCAGCATATGCCAATGCACAAGGGAAATAACTCCCTATTGAAGTTGGCAAATGCTGTATCCTACTGTCCATTTCCAATTTTTGCAATAGCAGGTCTATAGTAAAAATGTACAACAGGGGGCTTAACAGGCACCCCTGCCGAACACTCCGCCTGAGCCACACATAGCTACCCTTAATACCATTCACAAAAGGGCACGTAGAGGCCCCTTCATACAGATGGTGAATCCATGAACTAAAAAGTGGAGGGATCCCATAATGTGCCAAGATGAGAAAAAGGTAATCATGGGATACCAAATCAAAAGCTTTATGCTAATCCAGACTAAAAACATAGCCATCCGTAAAGGACATCTCATACACTCCCCACCAAAGAATCTTCAAGTTGTCAGACATAGTCCTTCCAGGAATGCCACAGGTCTGAGAACATGAAATAAGTTCTGCTGCTGTGTGCGAAAGTCTAGTACCCAACATTTGCACAGGATTTTCCAATCCATGTTAATCAAACTAAGAGGATGCCAGTTTCATAGGTTGGACCTATCTCCTGTTTTAAAAACATAGATAAGTAAATTATCAGCCAAAACTGGAGGTATCTTATAGTCTCCAGAAAGAACAGCATTAAGCACAAAAGTCAAATGAGGGCTTAGTACAGTCAAAACTTTTTTATAAAACTCTCCCGGGAGGCCATCAGGGCCCGGTGCATTATTAGTGGTGAGTTTCAGCACTGTCTGACTCACTTCATCCTGAGTAATCGGTGATATTAACATCTTTACAATCTCAGGTTGAAAAGGGGGAACAGACCACCTATGCAAAAAATCCTGAATTTATCTGAGACATTAAGATCCTGCCCAAACAATTCAGTGGTATAGTGGCAAACTGCCCCCAGAATCTCTTTGGTAGTCATAAGGGGAACTCCAGTACATGATTGTATTCAGTCCGTGTATTTAGATTCCACTCTAGAATGACAGCCATCATATGGGTTCACCTGCTGTGCAGTACCTTGAGTACCAAATTTCTGCTCCTGAAATAGGGACAACCCCTATCATATTGAAAACTCAACATGTCCTACTTAATAAGGGCAATTTGTTACCCATGATCAAATCATGTTTCCATAGCCAGTGACATCAGGTCCTGCAAATGTGTATGACAGTCCAGATATTGCAGGTATTTAGTTTTGCCTATAGTTCTGGCAACTAGGCAGAAACATTTCTGTATTTCCCACTTAGTATCCTGCCACCATAACAAGGGGTTATCATATAAATCCAATAAAGAGATTCTGGAATCTAGCAAATCCATAAGGTCCAAACTAGCCAAGGAGTCTGCTAATAATGAGGTATTGAGCCTCCAATTATTATACACCTCCGGTTGAGTGCAAGCAACCCCTAGTGCTATGCTCACCAAACAATGGTCTGAGGACTCAATAGGCACCTACCTCATGTTGAAGACATGGGAGCCATACAGACAGAAAGAAAAAATCTATTTGGGTGGTTAATGTACCTTTCTGGAAAGTGTGGTCTGGTGGCTGTGTACCCTGTGTTGCACTATTAATTACTCTATCTGTCTGATACATTTTATTTAAAAAATTTGTATCACTAAATAATTTGGAAGTAAGTCCTGTCCTATCCTGTAATGTCAAAATACAATTAAAATCTCCCCCACAGATAACTGATCTACTAGAGGACAAGAAAGGCCTAATGGTTTTCATAAACGTTACCCGCTGAAATTTAGTCTGGGGACAGTAAACATTAATAAACCAGAACTCTGATCCTTCAAATGTAACATACAATATAAGTCAAAGAACCTCAGTGCACAAGCACTGAGGCAATGGTTACCCCAAGGGGCATTGGCCGAGAAGCCAAGTTTCAAAGAAATACAATATCACACATACTCCCGCAATGCAAAGCATTGTGGTCTCTATATGCAAATCACCACAGAATATTATGCAGTTTCAACTTTAAGCAGAAATGTATGGTGCTGAAAGGCCTCTCACACAGTATACCAACAGAAAGACACAGACACGTATTTCATCTTACCAGGACTCATCAGTGTGCCTCGTCTGTATGACACTCCAGTATCCAGTATAAGTACTCTCCCTGGGACAAGGTCTATTGGACAAGTCACTGAAAAACTCACCCTCTGAAATAGTATCCCCACACCCTGAACACATCTAATCTCCCAAAGACCAAAAGGACAGGCCGTCAAACCACTCTCTGGAAGCAGCAGTCAGTTCCCAAACAGTATGAAGCCTGGTGTCCTGTAAAAACATACATCCTTCCCCATGTCTCTCAGAATAGAAAAGGTGGTTAACCTTCATTTTACTGATTTAATACTATTCATATTGAGAGAAGCACAGGAAAATGATATCACAGACATAACGCCAAATATAAGGGAGAAAAACTAGATTATACAAAAGATTTAGGAGATTTCATTTTTGAGCGCTTCTGACTAGAAGACCTTGAATCACTAGACAGCCCCTCAGTGTCTGTCATTGCTTCATATTGTGAAGATGCCACCGAAGAGGCATCAGAGTCATCCTCAGACTCAGGGTACTGTTTTTGTTTTGCCAAAACAGCAAATTTATTTTTAGTATTGAGCCTTGTGGCCATTGTGCAAAGGGCGCCCCCTACCTCACAATGTCCTCTCCCACGATGTAATCTCCTGCCCTGTTGTTGCTCCCACACTAGTTCAGTAGGGGGAGGCATTCCATTGTCTGAAACCAAAAGTTCTACTGAGACCAAGTTCTGAACCTGTGTAGAGCTCTGTGTATCCTGGACCAGAGATGACTTGCAAGGTGCAACAGGGAAAGCCACATTCTGCATCTCATCCTGTGGGATGCTGGCCTGTATGATAGGTGGAGTGGTTTGTGAGGAAGAAGCCACTGCAAAAGTGGCTAGTGGGATCAGAGCCTCCTGGCCTCCCGCTGCCAAATCATGTGGGTCAGACTGAGGTGGGTCAGCATCAAGAACATCTGAGAGAAGCTGCAGATTACCAGTTGGATGCTGAGCTCTGGAGACCACTTCTTCCTGCTCCTCTGTAGCCCCAGAGGGATTATTATGTGTAGCCAAGGACAGTTTTTATATGTATGGTGGGTATCCTCGCAACAATTACAGAACAGTGGATTAGGGCAAGACACCCCAGCATGCCCCAGTCTCCACACAGAAAACATTTAAACTGAGCACAGGCGTTATTGAGATGTGTACAGACCCCACAACAGAAACAGGTTTTCGGCTGACCTGTGTAAAAAATAAACCCTCACTCACTACCTTGAAAAAAAGCAACTGGGCAGGTGTTGAATAACACCATTAGTTTGTGGTAAGTAGACCCAGATCCTCCACCCTCCAGTCTTTATCTGCTCAGAGTCCATGATTGGATCTGGTATATATAGGACAGTACATTTTGCCTTAAGCCAGTATATAATATCCCCAATGGCAACACCCTCATTTTTAAAAAGAATAGTAACCGTGCGGAAGGCCAGTTTAGTAAGGGGGATTACAATGAAGGGAGCTCACAATAATGCGCCCTTAACTTCTTGATAACATTGCCAGAAAGTCTCTAGTCCCACTGCTATCTTAAAACTTAAGTCAAAGATTGGATCTCCTGAAGTATGAATTAAGGCACATAGCTCAGTGGCTGTAAACACCATACTGTCCAGAATTAACCTTCTGCCCACATACTTTCTATCTGGATAGGTCTCCAAGCCTCCTCTATATTTGATCCTGACAGCGTTCCTCCATTTTGCAAATTCAGCGGGGGGTGGAATAAGTCCTAGAACTAGGACCGGTCATGGTGTGGAGGACCTAGGGCCACCTTGATTTGAGCCCACAGAGGCTCCGGATTGCCCTGCCTGAGCCTGTGAAGCTGGTGTGGGGGGGGGGGTGTTAAGATTCCACGAGTGTGCTCCACTGAAAGGGGGGCTGAGTATCTAAAACAATGTCAGCCTCAAAGGGTTGTCCGGCCACAGTCTCTTGTCAACCTGAGACAGGGGAAGAAGGTGCCAAAGGAGATGATACTATATGCAAAACAGGATTTTGTGTTAACTGCGGCGCAGAGGGCAAGGATAGGGGATCCTCCACACTCTCCATTCCTAGCTGGGACAGCTGCCCTTCTGTAGTAGGGGACATCCAGGGTTGTGTAGTATGGAGTCTGATCCACCCAGCACCAATAAGGGCCTGTGCTATGGAAACACCCGTACAAGAAACATTAGCATCAAAGTTCGGGGGGTTAGAAGGGCCACCCTGACCTACACCACTCACATCCTGATCATGTATAGTATCCAGGGGATGGGTCTTCATTGAGTGCTGTACAGTCGACAGCTCCCCCTGTGCATTACTTTCAAACTGTTTGTCATTCTGTATGCCATGAATGTCCCATATATTGTCAGCTACAGACATATCTGCATCCTCCATATCATTTTGTACCTAGTCTTGCATCAACCCCAAGGTAGCTGCAGTGTCAGCCACACACTGCAAATCAACACCCTCAACTTCCTGGTCAGGCTGTCAGCTGGAAACCCTAGCCACATCCCAATATTCCATCTGCACTTCCATGCCACACCCCAAACCGGAGTGTTCTCTTCACGTTGCGGCAGCCTGGAAAGCACCACCTCCTGTTCAGCAGTCAGGTCCTGAAGTATCCTCTTCTCATATTCAAGTTCCAAAAATAAGTCGTCAGCTTCGTCTTGTGCCGACTGGTAAATGCCCTGTAGTCCTTCCTTCTTTGCCGCCATGACCACCTCCAGATCAACAGTGGACCATAAGTCTGCTCCAGTTGTTGAAGGAACAGAAGGTGGAGCACAACCTTCTGCTCCTGCTGCATCCATTTTCATCTCAGACATAGAAACATAGACGTTGACTGCAGATAAGGACCACAGGGCCCATCCAGTCTGCCCATTTCTTTTTCTACGTTATGAATGTGCCATAGGCCTTTGCTCTGTCAATGGCCTATCTATTCATACTCATCTGTATTGCTCCCTTATGCCTATCCCATGCCTGTTTGAAGCCCTGTACTGTATTCAAATCCACCACTTCCTGAGGTAGGCCGTTCCATGCATCCACCACCTTTCTGTGAAAAAGAACTTCCTCACATTCCCCCTTAATCAGCCTCCCTCTAATCTCATGCTGTGTGCTCTTGTCCTGGTAATTTTCTTATATTGAAACATGTTAGACTCTTTCACTTTGTTAATGCCCTTAAGGTGTTTGAATGATTCAATCATATCACCTCTCTCCCTCTTTGCTGTAGGGTATACATACTGAGCTCAGTTAATCCTTCCTCATATGTTTTCTAATGCAGTCCCCGCACCATGTTGGTTGCCCTTCCCTGGACTGCTTCAATTTGGTTGATGTCCTTGTGAAGGTGTGGCCTCCAGTACTGCACACCGTACTCTAGATGGGGCCTAACCAGTGTCTTGTAATAAGGGATTATTACCTCCCTCTTCTGACTTGTGATACCCCTTCTAATACACCCCAACATCCCTCTAGCCTTACCTACTGCTTTGGAGATGCCCAAGTCTCTTTCTTCCCTTGTGACTGCCAGCAACTCCCATCCCAGCCTATAGGTGGCTTCAGGGTTTCTCTTCCCTCTGTGCATGATCTTGCACTTCTTTGCGTTAAACCCCAGTTGCCACTCTTCCGACCATTTTGCTAGTTTATCCAGATCTATTCTCATTCTGCCCACACCATCTGGATCATCTACTCTGTTGCAGATCTTGGTGTCATCTACAAACAGACAAACCTTACCCTCCAGTCCATCTGCAATGTCACTGATGAAGATATTGAAGAGGACTGGCCCCAGAACTGATCCCTGAGGTACCCCATTTGTGACTTGCAGCTCTTCTGTCTGTATACCTAAAACAATGCAAAGCAATGCAAAATAAAGTAATGCAAAGAAGTGCAAAATCATGCACATAGGGAAGAGAAACCCTGAAGCCACCTATAGGCTGGGAGGGGAGTTGCTAGCAGTCACAAAGGAAGAAAGAGACTTGGGCATCATCATCACTGATGACCTGAAATCATCCAAGCAGACCTCTAAAGCAGTAGGTAAGGCTGGGGGGTGTTAGGGTGTATTAGTAGGGGTATCACAAATCGTAAGAGGGAGGTAATAATCCCTCATAAGACATTGGTTAGGCCCCATCTGATACTGCGGCAGTATTGGAGGCCACACCTTCACAAGGACATTAACCAAATTGAGGCAGTCCAGAGAAGGGCAACCAAATGGTGCAGGGACTGCAACAGAAGCATATGAGGACAGATTAACAGAGCTCAATATGTATACCCTTGAGCAAAGGAGGGAGAGAGGTGATATGATCGAGGCATTCAAACACCTTAAGGGCATTAACAAGGTAAAGAGTCTAAGATGTTTAAATATAAGAAAATAGCAGGACAAGAAGACACAGCATGAGATTAGAGGGGCCCGATTAAGGGGAATGTGAGGAAATTTTTTCACAGAAAGGGTGGTGGATGCATGGAATGGCTTACCACAGAAGTGGTGGCTATCAATACAGTGCAGGGCTTCAAACAGGCATGGGATAGGCATAAGGGAGCAATACAAATGACTATGAATAGATAGGCCACTGACAGAGCAAAGGCTGATGGCACATTTATAAGGTAGAAAAAGAAATGGGCAGACTGGATGGGCCTTGCGGTCCTCATCTGCCGTCAACTTCTATGTTTCTATGTTTCTATGTTTCCATACCGTTTACCACTATTCTCTGTTTTCTGACCGTCAACCAGTTTGCCACCCAGTTGACCAACTTCTGACCCACCCTGAACCTACCCAGTTTATTAATCAATCTTCTATGTGGAATAGTATTGAAAGCTTTGCTGAAGTCAAGGTAGGCAACATCAACTGCTCCCCTTTAGTCCACCACTCTGGTTACCCAGTCAAAGAAATCTATGAGATTAGTTTGACAGGACCTTCTTTTTGTAAACCCATACTGTCTTGGATCCTGTGCTCCCGTGGATTCCAGGTGTTGTACTGTCCTTTCCTTAGAAACATAGAACACAGAAATATAGAATTTGATGGCAGATAAGGACCGCTTGGCCCACCCAGTCTGCCCATTTCCCTACCTAATGGATAAGCTGCAGATCCTAGTTAACCAGCAGCCTACTTCTTCCTACCCCAACCCCCTAGAATTGCCTTATGACTGTCCCATGCATGCTTGAATTCTACCACTGTTTTTGACTCCACAACCTCCTCCGGAAGGCCATTCCATGCATCCACAACCCTCTCTGTGAAAAAATACTTACTTAAATTACCTCTGAGCCGCCCCCCCCTTCTTCAAATTGTGCCCCTTGTTCTTGCACACCTCTTTTTTGAAAGATGAAACATAGAAACATAGAATTTGACGGCAAATAAGGACCACTTGGCCCACCCAGTCTGCCCATTTCCTTACCTAATGGATAAGCTGCAGATCCTAGTTAACCAGCAGCCTACTTCTTCTTACCCCAACCCCCCAGAATTGCCTTATGATTGTCCCATGCATGCTTGAATTCCGCCACTGATTTTGACTCCACAACCTCCTCCAGAAGGCCGTTCCATGCATCCACAACCTTCTCTGTGAAAAAATACTTCCTTAAATTACCTCTGAGCCGCCCCTCTATCTTCAAATTGTGCCCTCTTGTTCTTGCACACCTCTTGTTTTGAAAGATGCTACCCTCTTGGACTTTGTTGATTCCTTGAGGTGCCGAAAGTTTCTATCATGTCCCCCTCTCCCTCCTTTCCTCGAGGCTATACATATTAAGCTCCTTAAGTCTCTCATATGTCTTCCGTGCAGACCCTGCACCATTTTAGTTGCCTCCTCTGGACAGCTTCCATCCTGTCTATGTCTTTGCGGAGATTGGGTCTCCAGAACTGCACACAGTACTCCAGATGGGGTCTCACCAGCTGTCTGTACAGAGGGATAATAACTTCCTGTTTTCTACTGGTGATGCCTCTCCCTATGCATCCCAGTATCCCCCCAGCCTTTCTTGCTGCCCTCTCACATTGCTTGCCCACCTTTAGGTCATCTGATATGACTACCCCAGGTCCCTTTCCATTTTTGTTGTTGTTAGTATCTCACCCCATTGTGTACTCTCTTCCCTGGGTTTTGTTTCCTGGTGCATTACCTTGCACTTCTTAGCATTGAATCTAAGCTGCCATACATTTGACCATTCCTCTAACCTTGCCAAGTCCCTTCTCATCCTTTCCACCCACCCTGTGCATCAACTCTGTTGCAGATCTTAGTGTCATCTGCAAGAGACATACTTTTCCTTCCAGTCCCTCTGCAATGTCTCTTATAAAGACATTGAAGAGGACGATCTAATACTGAACCCTGCGGTACCACTAGAACCCTCCTTTCTTCTGAGTGGACTCCATTTACTATTACTCTCTGTGTCCTATTCTCCAGCCAATTCTTTACCCAAGCTGTCATCTTGGGACCCACTCCCAGGCTGGCTAACTTGTATATTAATCTTTTGTGTGGGACTGTGTCAAATGCTCTTCTTAAAGTCTAGGTAGGCCATGTCCACAGCCCCTCCCTGATCTACTACTTTGGTTACCCAGTCAAAGAAATCTATCAGATTTGTCTGGCATGACCTTCCCACTGTGAATCCATGCTGCCTAGGGTCCTGTGCCCCTGGCCTCTAGATACTTGACAGTTCTTTCCTTCAGAAGTGATTCCATCATTTTCCCTATCACTGAGGTTAAACTAACAGGTCTGTAGTTTCCTGCTTCTGCCTTGCTCCCACTTTTGTGAAGGGAATCACATCTGCCTCCTCCAGTCCTCGGGTACCACCCCATCCTCCCATGATTTGTTAAAAGGGTAGTCAGTGGTGTCACTAGTTCTACCCTTAGCTCTTTTAGAATTCTGGGATGAATCCCATCAGGACCCATTGCTTTGTCCACCTTCAGTTTTAAGAGTTCTTTCAGAACCCTTTCTTCTGTAAATGGCTGGTATCAACTTCTGTATCCAGAGTGTTACTACTGTTTGTTTTATGTACCTCCCTCTTCATTTGTAAATACTGAGCAAAAATATTTGTTTAGTATCTCTGCCTTTCACAGTCTCCCTCTGCCCACCCTCCTCCCTTTATTAAGCCTCACTATCCCTCCCTTGGTCTTCGCTTGCTCCCTGATGTACCTATAAAAGGTTTTATCCCCCTTCTTAATTGAGTTGGCTATCTTTTCCTCGGTTTGGGCCTTTGCTGTTCTGACTGCCTTCCCAGCCTCCTTTTGCTTTAACTGATGCTACCCTTTTGGACTTTGTTGATTTCCTTGAGGTACTTGAAAGTTTCTATCATGTCCCCCCTCTCCCTCCTTTCCTCGAGGCTATACATATTAGGCTCCTTAAGTCTCTCTTCATATGTCTTCCAATGCAGACCCTGCACCATTTTAGTTGCCCTCCTCTGGACAGCTTCCATCCTGTCTATGTCTTTGCAGAGATTGGGTCTCAGAACTGCACACAGTACTCAGATGGGGTCTCACCAGCTGTCTGTACAGAGGGATAATAACTTCCTCTTTCTACTGGTGATGCCTCTCCCTATGCATCCCAGTATCCCCCCAGCCCTCCTTGCTGCCCTCTCACATTGCTTGCCCAACTTTAGGTCATCTGATATGACTACCCCCAGGTCCCTTTTCATTTTCGTTGTTACTACCCCCAGGTCTCTTTCCATTTTCTTAAGGAGTGTCTCCGTAATCTTGCCCACTACTGAGGTAAGACTGACTGGTCTGTAGTTCCCAGCCTCCTCCCTGCTGCCACTTCTGTGGAGCGGGATCACATGAGCCCTTCTCCAGTCTTCTGGGACCTCTCCTATGCTCAGAGACTCACTAAATAGTTTTGATAATGGCTCTGCTAGTTCCACCCTTAGCTCCTTTAGTACCCTGGGATGTATGCCATCAGGTCCCATTGCCTTGTTCACCCTGAGCTTATCAAGCTCTTGTAGGACCCTTTCTTTTGTGAAGAGACTAGTGCACACCTCCTTCCCCCCCATGTGTCCATGGTGCAGAGCTGTGGGCCCTGGCCTACCTTCTCTTCAGTAAATACTGAGCAGAAGTATCTATTTAGGATAAATGCTTTTACATGGTTCTGCTCCTCACACGCCCTCTTATCCCCTTTGATCTTAGCAATACCTCCGCTGGACTTTCTCCTTTCACTAATGTATCTATAGAAAGTCTTGACACCTTCTTTTACTGTTCGTGCTAGTGTTTCCTCAGTTTGGGCCTTTGCCTGCCTTACTGCCTTCCCTGCTTCCCTTAGGGAAGTTTGGTATGCCTCCCTATCTTCATCCTGCTGCGATCTCTTATATTTCCTGAAGGCCTGCCTTTTGGCTTTGACCTTTTCTGCTACCGTGTTTGAGAACCAAAGTGGTTTCCTTCTTCTTTTGCACTTCCTTTTCTAAGTAACACAATGAAATGTTGCTTCAAGTATGGCATCTTTAATGCTTGCCTACTTTGCCTGTATCCCCTCACCTGTATTTCTTTTTGCCAGGGATAGCTTAACTCTGTTGGCCATCTTATCAAAGTCAGCTCCTCTGAAGTCCCATATTTTTGCCTTGGAATGGGATGATTTTGTTCTAGTGGCCAAATTGAACAATACTGTGTGATGGTCACTGGCCACCAGGTGACTTTCTACCTGGAGATCTGTGATCTTTTCCCTGTTAGTCAGTACTTGATCTAGGATAGCCCTGTCTCTAGTGGGTTGCTATATCAGTTGTTTGAGGCCTTCCCCCTGCAGGGAATTCGCCATGTGTCTAGTTCTGGTAGACGTCCCTGCTGGTATTGACCAATCTGTATCTGGCATTTTGAAGTCTCCCATTATCAGAACCTCCACTTTAGCTGTCATGTTTTGTATATCTTCTAACAGTAAAGTGTCAATGTCCTCCCCCTGGTCTGGAGGCCTGTACACAACCCCAGTTCATATGGCTGTCCCATTTCCTATTTCCAGGGTGACACACAGTTCTTCTGGCTCCTTATGTGTAGTCTGAATTTCTGTAGCTTTGATATTTTCATTGACATAAAGGGCCACTCCACCCCCCTTTTGCACCTTGGTCTCTTCTGAACAGTACATAGCCAGGTACTGAAGTCTCCCAAGTGTGGTTACTGGTAAACCATGTCTCACTAATGGCTACTATATCCAGTTTAGCTTCTGTCATTATTGCCTGCAGGTCTGGGATCTTGTTTCCCAGACTGCGAGCATTTGTGTACATGATCTTCCATTGGTCAGATTTCGGTGTGTTAGTTGTTGGGTGAGGTCCGGCATTTCCCCTGTGCATCATATGGGGAGCCAGACCTTTTTCTTTACCTGGTGATGCAAATGAACTACAAACATGCTGAACTCCTGTTTGTCCTCTAGATGAGGGGGGAGGGGTGTTCATTCCATTCAATGTTTCAGGTGTTGCACCCCTCTCCCCATTTGCTAGTTTAAATATTCTGCAAAGACATCAAACATCTGCCCCAATGCACTAAATCTCTCCTTAGTCAGATGCAGTCCATCAAATTTAAAGAACTTTTGCTCCCAGAACTGCTGTCAGTTCCCTACAAATGTGTGTCCTTTTTCCTGGCACCAGCCCTTGAGCCACATGTTTAGCTCCACTATCTCCTCTTCTCTGACCTTCCGTCCATCTGTCCCCCTCTCCCAGACTGGCAGGATCTTAGAAAAGGAGATGCTGGATAAAACAGATGATAGTTTGTCACCCAGCCTGGTCAGGTGTTCCTTGGTCTCCACAACTGACTGGCTGGCGAGATTGTTAGTCCCTATATGTACCAGGACATCAATGTTTTCTCCTGCTTCCTGAACAGTTCTAGCAATGCGGTCTGTTCCTCTCCATGCTGATGTACCTGGGAGACTTCTGACCATTACTCCTGGCTGGAGATACGTATCAACTCCCCGAATCATGGAGTCTCCTATGATAAGAAGTTTTTTTGATTTCCTTTTTCCTTTTTTTGTTTTGCTCCCTGTTTTGGGTGCATTTTGTTGTGCTAGCTCCTGTGCTGCAGTGTCCTGCTCTGCAATGTCCTCTGCCCCTTTGTTTGATTTCAGAGGTAGAGGCAGACACCTGTTTGAATTTTTATATGGTTTGTGGAGGTGATATGTTGGACAGCACCGAGTGATGGGGTACCCAATTTGCCCCTCCTAACTACCTGCCAGTCTCCCGGACCAACTACTCTCTGCGGTTGAGGTGCTTCTGTTGGATGTTGGGAAAATGGCGGGTGGTTCTTATAATATATTTCCTCTTGAATCTGCAATTTGAGGCATGCAGTCTCTGCCCATGCTGCCTGGAGCTGAGACCTTAGATCTCCAATGACCCAGCATGTACAATAGTGTCCTAAATCCTGTAAAACTGCCCTTCTGAAAAGTGTTCCACAGTACCTGCAGTTAATGATATCCATTACAGGTAAGTTGCTGGGTTTATAACCTGGTCAGAATAATTAGAAGGAAGAAAATGAAAGCAAAAGTTTGACTTTGTGTTTTGTTTCTTTGTTTTTGTGTAACTTGTTATAACAAGTTAAATTACTAGTTCCCCTGTAAATGAGGTCACTGTGTGGATATCCCTCTGATCTGCCCCATCCTGCTTTGCTACAGGAAATGTCATGACTGTGCTACCCTATTAAAGGAGTATAGTGTGGGGTGGTTGGGGATTGGGGTGGGTGTCTGGGCCCTTCTGCTGAAAAAGAAGAACCACGGACAAAAGAAACAAGGAGGTAAGAGCAGAAACAATCAGCCAGCAACAAATGCAGTAGCCCTGAAAGCTTATCCTAATGACAGATACAACTGTGAAACCTGTAAAGTACCACCTATAATAATTTCACAGAGGATATACCCTGTAAGAAACACTTTGCTACAGAGAAAAATAAAGCAGTAATGGAAGATATACCTTGCAAAAGACAATTTGAATCTGAAGATTACAGCAGTAATCTGTAAGCACCCACCTGTAGGCACACCCAGCAACAACAATTTGAATCCAAGAAAAGTAAAGTAATAAAATGTTAGTAACAAACAGCACCAATCCCTTGTGAGTATAAAATAAAAATAACAACACATAGTAAACCTGCCTAGCCAAAAGAAGCCGTAATCCTTATTGTTGCTCTGGTGAGGTTCTTTGCTCTGTCCTTTCAAGCAACCTAAAAGAAAAGAGCTCAGGTGAAGCTAGGTACCTTGGCCAGCAAACCTAGTCTTCCACCTCAACTGCAGGGAACTGCCGCCATGATGCCCAGCAGTAGCTCCCCCTAGCGAAAGAGTAGGGGTGTTTTTATTTACAATAATGCATAAATAACAGAATACAAAGAAAAACATGAATAAAGAACATACAGTATTGAAAAAGGAAAAAAGAAAACAAAGGAATCCAAACTAGAAAATTCTTAATACAAAGGGAATACCTACCTACCTCCCTTACGAAATTATCTATTTATATTTAATCATATGAGAAAAACCTTCCACCATATTTTAACTTTGTCTACATTATAAAGTTGCTTATCATTTAAATATACTTTCTGTAATTCATTCATTACATATTGACAAAACCCTTCATACGTGACTTTCTTTTGATAAATTACCCATTGGCATCTCACCTGCCATAAGCAAAAATTTAAACATGCAAAAAAAACCCATCAATGTTCTATAATCATAAGCATTTAAACTAGGTGTTACTATACCAATTACTAAAATGTCATAATTTATCTTCGATAACCATTGCAAATTCCATTTTTGCTGCATAAATCCATAAAGGTTTAACAAAAGAACAATGCAGAAGGAAATGTTCCATAGTTTCCTCCTGATTTGAACACTCTGGATATGGACAGTTTCTTTCTTCCTTTGCTTTATATTTCACCGTACCCCTTATTTTTAACCATCCATACATGATAAGCCACTGTGTTTCCCACATATATTCTGGAAGTCTGGGATTGTTAAGTTGATCTAGTATCCTACTATTCATAGCTATGGAGCAATTCTTAAAACTAGGAGTTGTGGGAAATGTTTGGGACATAATGGATTTATAGAGTAATTTCGTGGAATTAGCACTAATTTGTAGTTTTGTGACCTGCCATTTATATAGCTTCTGTGCTGCTGGTCTGAAATATAATGGTATGTGAATATGTGGGTTAATTTTTCGAGCACTAATTAGCCAAGCTTTCATGTATCACCCTAGAGCTTTCCTGATCCATAACCCATCAAAACTCTCTGGATGTAGTAAGCCCCATTTGATTGTGTGAGTAAAAGAGAGAACATGACAGAAAACGATAGGATCTATCATTCCTAACCCACCCTTCTCTTTTACTAAGTAAGTGTAGCATCTCCTTACCAGGTTTAATCTATTTCCCCATAACATTTGGAAAAAACAACTATATAGCCTGGTCTCATATTGAACAGGTAAAGGGAAGATAAGTGCTACATATTGTAAACAAGACATTATGAATTGTTTGAGAATTAGAATTCTTTTTTGTTTTGAAAATTTAAACTGTTTCCATCTAGCCACTTTTAGTTCCACATTTTTCAACACACAGGCCCAGTTATCTTCTGGAAGATTTTGAGGCCCATACTGAATACCCAGGATGGAGAGAGGTTCTTCTGATATCCTGATGTTATTATAATTAATAACTGATTGATTTCTGATCCCCATTTTTAACCCTCTAGATTTTGATTTATTTAATTTGGCATTGGAGATAAATGAAAATAATTCAAATTCTTTAAAAAATTCTTCCATATGCTCACGTTTGTTAAAAAAAAAAAAAAAAAGTAATCTGCATAGGCCTGCACTCTCTACTGGGTATTGGACTGTGGCATATTCAACCTTTCCCATTTCGGTGAAATAGCTAATGCTCTTATTAAGTGTTCAAGGGAAAAAATATACAACAAGGGGCTAAGAGGACAGCCTTGACATACCCCTGTTCTGATTTCAATACCTTTCGTTATTGTTCCCTTTATTACTGGGTAAACTTTATCAGACTCATATAAAGATTTTATAATCTTTATTAATGAACAGGGAATTCCAAAAAAATCCAATACCAGAAACAAATACAAGTGATTTATCCTATCAAATGCTTTCTCTAAATCTATCGAAAGTAAGCAACCTGGTCTACCTTCTAAAGATAAAGACTCAATTAAGTCTCTTGTAATTGTTAAGGCTGATTGTATCTGCCTATCTGGAAGGCAACAATATTGTAGAGGTGAAATCACCTTATTTGCCATGTTTTTTAGTCGATTATTTATTAAAGTAGTAAAAATTTTATAATCTGAGTTTAAAATTGTGATGGGTCTCCAGTGTCTGATGTCACCTCGTTCTCCTGATTTAAAAATAGATATCATAAGGCCTTCTGCAAATGCAGCCAGAATCGATTTACCTGACTTAAAATACTGAAATACTAAATTTAGACAAGAAGTGATTTCTGACTGAAAGGTTTTATAAAATAAGTTGGAAAGGCCATCCAAACCTGCAGTAGTATTGTCTTTTAAATTCTGAATGACCATTTCTGTTTCTTTACAAGAAAATTGTACTATCATGTCTTTAATATCCTGAGAACCTAGGATTGGGGCGGGGGCCAGATATTCTCTTATTTCTATAGTGGATGGATAATTTTCTGGTTGTAGATTATTAAAATGGGTTTCAATGATAGAGTTAATAGCAGTTTCATCATCCACTCTTATCTTATTACAATCTAGGTATTCCAAGGCTGTAGACTCCTTGATTTTTTTACATAATTCAAACGGGTCTCCAACAACAGTTTTCATTGAATGATTTGTTAAAAGTGCCTGACGAGTTCTGGTTCTGTTGTATTAGAGGACTTTCATCTGAGTTTTAATATTGTCAATTTGAGATGAAAAGTCTAATCTAGAAGAATTTGCTATTGTAATAAGATGCTGTAACTGAGTTCTAAGTTTTAAGTAAGAAAGGAAGTTTCAATTCCTCTGTCGAATTCCATATTTTTTAAACCAGTTACTACAGTCATTTCTGGTTTCCATCCACCAGGTTCCTAGGTCTGGGTATAGAAATGCCACTGACAATCTAGCTTTAAGAATAAGCAATACTGAATTTTTTTACTAGTGCCTCTCTAAGAATGGAAGTGTTCAATTTCCATTTAGTTTTCTTGTAAAGCTTAAAGGGCGAAACCCCAAATTCAATCTGAATAAGCAGGTGATCAGAAAATTCGACTGGAACAGTGTTAAACTTACCTACAGTGACTGCTTTTGATGTGAATAAATAATCAATTGTTGAACCTACTTTCCCTTTAAAAAAGGTACAACTAGGACCAGAGGTTGATAAGTGATTACAATTAGATAAATCTCCTATTTTTATGATAAATTCCAAACAGTTTGAGTCACAATAAACTTTCTTTTTCGACCTGCCCTTTATATTTAGACTGCAATTAAAATCTCCGCCCAAACAAATATTGAGTGAGGATTCCAAATAGGGTTGAACTGCTTTCATATATTCAGTTCTAAGAGCCTTGGTCTGGAGATTATAGATGTTGATGAATCTACAATTCATGGAATGCCAAATCCCATCTATTATTAGGACTCTGCCAGGTATTAAATCTATTAATTTTTTTAATACTAAATGGAAAGAATCGAATAGTATCCCAATCCTGTCCACACAATCTCTACCGAACGACCAATAAGATGGCCCCCATGGCCAATCCCTTTGAAAAGAGGCTATTTGCTCCAGTGCAAACATCCATGCTTCCTGCACGAAGCTTACTGCAATGTTATTGTCATGAAGGAACTGAAAAACTGCTTGTCTCTTTACATTATTTAATATACTATGTGTGTTCAATGTACCCCATATGTTTACTGCCATTAAATTAGTTGCATGTTGGGTTTATGTTATTTTTTCCTCCTTTTTCTTTCTTTTCTTTATAGTCCTCTATTGGAGCACCTCTGTTTTTCTGAACAGATTTTTGAGAATCTGAATCTCCTACCTCCATTTCCGAGTCACCTCAAGTGGTGAATAAAGCAGCATAGGAATTTGGAGATTCTACTGACTCAATGTGAGGTGCAGCAGTTGCTTTACGGTGTCTACTATACATTCTAGGGGGTAAGGAGGACACTGAGGTACTCTTTATACCCAAAACATCTGTATCCTCTGGGTCTTTGTAACACACTGGCTCAAACTGCTCTGTATCCCTTTTTCTATTTTGACTAATCCTGCAGGTTCCGCTTGTGAAGGGTGGGTGGGAGGGGGTTACTTTTTCAAAGTTACAACTTCTGAATCTTGAGGAGGGAAGTTATGGGCTTATGTAATGCTGTGTCCGCTTGTTTAGCCATGGCATCTTGGGCTTGCTGAATTAATAAATCAGTGCTCCCACAAGAGGTTTTATTTCTTGCTGCCCAAGGACACTTCTTAAAAGCATGCCCATATTCATCACACAGCTCACATTTGGTGTGGTTGGCACATTGCATGGTCACATGACATATTTCCCCACAGTTATCACACCTGGGTTGGTCATAAACGCTAGAAAGATGAGTTTTCGACCCACATTTGTAACAAGCTCTAGGTTGACCACTGTAAAAACATACTCCTCTATCTCTGCCCAACAGGAAAGCATTAGGGATATGTTCAATCCCTGTGTCAGACTGTCTTAATTTAACCTTATACTTCCAACCCCTGTCCAGAATTGTTCTGAATCCAAAATGGGCTCAGGATCACTTTGAATTTCACACTTTTGGGGCAACCAGTATGTTATGTCTTCCACATGGACCTCCTCATTCCTAAACATTACAGTAACATTTTTTATTAATAGTTTAGTTAGTGTAATTACTAAAAAGGGGGTCCATATGGGAGAAAATTTAACTTGCCCATATCTCTCCCAGAATAGGTGTAAAGCATGAGCTGTCTGAAAACTTATGTCAAAGTTATCTTCCCCAGAGATATTAATGAACGCAAACACATTTCTAGGAGAAAAATGTAACGACTCTTTTATAAGATATTTCCCTACATAATGTCTATCAGGCCTTTCCTCTAGACCTCCCTTGAAGTGAGTGCGAACAGCATTTCGCTGAGGTGCTGCTTCATGTTTTGCACGGGAAAAAAGTTCAGACAATAAGGGTTTGCTTGAATTGGCTGAAGATTGTTGCTCATCCTTGCTTGCATCATTCTGAGGAGTACAGAAAGATTTTGCTTGCATGGCTGGGTGTACTTTGATGGGCTGTATGGATATATTTACTACCAGGTTTGCTTTCTTTTCTACCAAGGTTGGCCCAGCCTCATTTTTCCCCATCGACTGATATTGAATAAGTCTAGGTTTCCATTCAGGGGAATCTGTTTGAAAATCAAAGGAAGCATCCCATGCAGAGTCAGGAGTCCAAACCCCTGAGGCAGATTTCTCCCAGCCTGCTTCTTGAAGCGCCTTCTGAGGTGACCAGTTCTCATCATGCTCCCTTCCAATTACTGAGGCCTGTCCTTTGGTAGCAGACACTGATTGAGCTGCTGCAATATTTTTATTTGTCGCTTGACGCTCTCACACAGTAGTTTTAGCAGCTTCTGTAATTATAGGTAGCGCTTGTGGAGCCAGTCGGCCTCCGAAAACTAAATTCTGTCACACCCTCTTGAATATTTACATCAGTTTGATATGTTATCTGGGAGGACACAACAGATTCAGATCCCCACTTCACTGGAGGATGGAAAACAAACCCTGCTTCTTTAGATAGGTGCACCTGCCCCTCAAAAGGTAAACTCTGCAAGTGACGGCTGGAAGCTGGGTTGTCATTTTTCTGCGCTAGTGGGGGAGAACCTTTCTTGTCACTGCTCATGCCGTTTTTCGGCATTACAACAGGCTTTTGGCACTGGCTAAATTTAGCGAAAGAGCTGCCAGCCTTAACACAGTCATTATTTGAGATAGTAGTAATGTTTGTAAATGCCCACTCACCCTCAGGCGGGAGAAGTTTATTTTTAGCCACTTCCTCATTCTTGCTGTCAGTTTGCTCGCTCGGCCTGTCAGGTGAATCAGATGCAGCCCCAATTAACTCAGCACTCTGGTTTAAGCATGACGTTCCCTCAGGAGTCGAATGAACCTCCACTTGATTATCAGCTGTAAAGGTACTCATTCCATCCATAGCTCTGATATTCTTAGTAAAGGAAACGTTTTCAATTGACAAAAAAATATCTGCCACAGAACTAGCCTCATGAAATATTTTGTCTCCATCAGTTTCCTGATTATTGCTTGTATTATCCATATTTTGCTGCTCAGCTAGCAGTGAGGCCTCCCCCATCACTAAACTAGCGTCCTTCTCCTCCAGCGTCTCTCCCACAGTGGCCATCTCACACCAAGACAGCCTGTCCATCTACAGGAGAGTAGGGGAATTTCCCTGGTGTCATGGCCAAACTTCCCCCACCCACTAAAAATAAAACAAACAGCTTTATCAGGTTCAATTTCAGTTGATTTCCATCTGTACCCCCCCCCGATGAGGCTGAAACTAGTCAGACTTGTCTAGCTCTACTTTTTCCGTCAACACAAACAAAATAAATATAGAAATAAACAAATGAACATGAACAAAAACAAATTACAAAGCAGCTGGTGTTGGTAGTCCATCCCCTTTCCTTTATATACTGCATGTTCCTGTCTGCAGATGGCAGATTTATATCTGAAATTATGCCATCATTCTCTTATACTGTACTCAATGGAGAGTTGGCTGACAAACATTTCTGTCTCTGATAGAAAAACCTAATCCAAAATACCTTGTGGAAAGACTAAGATTCTTAATATCAAATCAACGCTGCCTCACTGTAAGGGGGTTTGGGGTGATGGTGTGGTACCACATTCCTTACCAAAGAATAATCAGAGACATCCAGCAAAATTGGTGGCAGTGCCAGAAAGAGTTTATCTGGCCATGAGAAAATGTGCTTCCCAACTCCAAGTTGACCAAAGAAAACAGATCCTGTGTCTTCAAGACTTTATTCTTTCACTCACAGTCATTTATATCCCTGTCAAAGCCCCAATTCCCTGCTCAAATTTCAACCCCTTACCACTGCTGCAGCCCAACAAATGCCAGAGGAGCCCATAAATTACTGACACTGGTATTCAGACCACAGTGTGTTGTTTGTGGTGGTGATGAAAAAAAGAACAGCAGCCAAGGTTTACTGTTCCCTGAAGGGCTGCCACTGTCTTCAATTGAATATTTTCACTGCTGTGGATGGTAGATTAGTGTTGAGGGGATCCCAGGAGTCTAAGATTAAAGTTTGCTGAAAAAAAATATTAAAGGTCAAAGCAGTGAGGTGGAAAAAATGTTATTGGCCATACCTTCTGCAATATTTTTTATTTTCTGAAAGGGGTACCTTGTCCCAGCTCTAGGATAACTCTTGAGTAGTTTGTTTTTAATTACATGCTTGATATTTACACTTGGGGGACTTCGGTTCACAGGGTGTACAGAGAGTGTGAGATATCTGGCTGAAGAGGTGGAATTTATTTATTTTTGTCTTGTACAGCTTTTTTCCAGCACTTCCAGCTGTCCACCCACTCCTCAGGCCTGGCACTTAGCTCTGTGATTTCTGCCCCCAGTTTTGTGGGGGACATCTTCTGTTAACTGAATTACAAGTTTGCATATTTCAGTGCCGGATCTGGGGGTGGATCCTTGCATTCCTGGTCTCAGAGGCTGCAGCTCTAACCTTTTAGCTAAAAGGAAACTTTCCTTTAAATCAATGTGTTAGACTGGTATTAGACTGGTTCTTGTTCTTGTATGCTGCAATCTTACTTTCTTCACTAGATGGCTTTCTGCATCTGTGTGCTGATTCTGTGTACATTACAAGCTCTATGAAGGCTCCCCAGTCTCTTCTGCAACTAAACTCCACCAATCTGTCTGATGGCTGTCCACAGTACAAGGTCTGAATGTGTCACCAGCTGTCATCCCAACTGGGTTTTTCTACCAGTTTTATTTGCTGCCCACCCTTCCAGTAATGCCTTGTAATATCAGCCCCATGTGCATTCAAAAAATGACATCCTGTGGGAGAGAAAGCTTGATGGCCCTCCACTGAAATCTCTTTGAAGTCAGAACCTGACACCATCCATCTCCAGCTAGAACTGCTAGGTGCAATTGCTGCCACGTGGTGGCATCTCAGTAGCCTCCCTCAGGCAGCCTGGCATGTTCTTGAGTTCATTTTTGAACTTGGTCACATCAGGCAGCCCTACTTTAACTGATTTTAACCTCTCCACCTTGCTCCATTTCCTTAAGTTTGTGTGTAATACATGCTCACCCACACCTGGCCTGTGATTTGGGATGGAGTCTGTGTGGGATCTGTTAAATATTCTGCAGAGATAAAATATTCTGCTAGACAATACTAATTCTCCTTCTCTTTATCCTTCATCATTGTTCATTCTGCTCTAAGTTATTTACTGTTTACTCTAAGCTATTAAATCTTGATGGTTGTAGGAGGCAGTGTAGCATATTGGTTAAGAGCACTGAGCTGCAAACTTGGAGACCTGGGTTTGAATCCCATCAGCTCCCACTTGCATACTGTGTGGCTCTAGTCTGAGCAAGTCAGTTAACTTGCTTGGGCTCCCAGGTTGCACCTGGAAACAAGCTCTGGCTTAGTGTGCCTTTCCTAGTTAAACAATTTCCCCTTCCTTGATCACTGTACAACTGCGTGTTCAAACTGAACTGTATTTTGGAGTCTTTTATATAAGGTTTGCTCTACTTACTTGCACTCATTTCTCTGTACTGCTGTATGTTACCTGTAATGTACTCTCCCAGATCGTGCCTGAAAATAGGCAGGTGTTTGCCTAGAGCACTTACCTGGTAAACAAAAGCTAAATAAATAAATACAATTCTACAATTGCTTAAGAGATGAGAGTGATAGTCTGATGGTTCTACAGGGTTTCCAAGGGTGTCATTTAAGGGTAGCCAGGGGTTGTGGGTGAGACCCCTGTGATTTCTTTGCAACCCCTATGATGTCCACTGCAACACCTAGGAGCTGCTAGAACAAGATTTTCCTGTCACTTATTTGTATGAAACAAGGTAAGTGGGAGGCTTTGTAACCCCTAAGATCCTGCTGAAATGAAAGTTTGCAACGCTAGGATTCTGGTGAAATGACACTACTGAGGGTTTATCTTATGCAATACTATTAAAGACTGTTGCTTTTATTTCTCTAGATTTGTAAACAGTGCATGCTGAGACCTGAGCATCTTCATCTTCAGTTTCAGTTCAGTTTCAGTTTATTGGCAGGAAAGTACTCCTTTGAGCAGCCTCATTTACAAGGAGGTCTCAAGCAGATAAGTCATATACATAAGAAAATGTAAAGAAGGCATATACTGTACATAGTAAATATAGGTAACATTATACAGAATGTATGAAGAAACACTCAGCATTTGTGTACACCTATATACAGTAAACATTATATACAAATGAACTTCCATGCAGTAGAACTAAGTAGTAATATATGGTCGAACACAAGGCAGTCACAAAACCTGGTTGCAGGATATACAGTAGCAGGAGTCAACTGTAAACAGAGAGGTAGTACACAGAGTAGGGCAATGAGTTAGAAAGCAGGTAAGAAGGAAGACAGAAAGAAAATAGTATGTGGAGAATGGAGATAGTGAAGGAGGATGGGTGAGGGTTGGAATCCATCTGTAAAAGAAGCTAATCACAAGCCTATGTCCCACCTTTTTTGAAAAGTTATTCTATTTCATCTTAAAGCAGCAATATTTGTTCATCAGTCATATGTCACACATCATGCATTTGTTTGGCAGTAATGTATTCCTGGCCTCCTTAGTTTCCTGATCAGTATATCTTGAATTTTTCCAGACATTTTTAAAACAGTTTTGATTTCTAGTTTTGTAATTACTGAGCCACACCAATAAATATGGCTGTTCTCAGCATTATTTATAAATCCTTCCTCTAAGGTCACTCTTTATGCAGTGTTGTGAGCAGTTTAAAGTAGAGGGTGGCAAGCAGGAATGTTTGACTTAGAGCCTAGTAAGAAATGGGACAAGGGGCTGGCAGAAGTCTACAAGTCAAAGTTGGAGCTTAGCCCTGGGTGCTGCAGCTGGTTAGCACAGTACTGACATGTGTCCCTTTGCACAAGTAGAGATGGTAGATCCTGCCACTGTGCTAACATCTCAGGCTGACAAAAACAGCTGGCTTTGAGCATAAGTGGCTTGACTTGAACTTGGCTCTCAGTTGCTCATGGAGGTTGCTCTGAGCCAGAACCAAGCATTAGGCTTGAGCCTGCCTTGGCTTGCCCACCTCTGGTGTGGAGTTGCTGATTGCTTCAAGCAAATTAGTAAAGACATGTCAGGTAGCATTGGCATCAGTTCTGTTCCAGCTCCAGTGAGCCACTGTGGTGATGGAGAGTCAAAACACTGCAGGCATTTTCAGTCCAGGGTTCAAGAGTGGGTGACATGCTACTCACAACTGTGACCACACAGAAAACAACTGCAGCACAGTGTGCCACACACAAGAGATGCAGAAGTTAACACACCTTTTGACTGTATACACTTGACTCATGCTGTAGGTCTGTCAGGATTGTGCTAGTACACATGTCTGGTGCAAAAGGGCACTGTACCATTTCAGGATGTCTAGTTTACTTAGTGGATGTAGAAATAGACCAGCAGCTATTAAAACTTGAAAACCCCATACCACAATTCAGGAATGAAACAAAATAGGAAAAACAGAATCATGTTGTTGTTTTTTGTTTGTACTAACAGTAATACTTTATTTTAAGTATCCTTAACTACACTGTAACTACTATATAACTACAGTGTAACTGCACTGTAACTGCTATGTAGTTACAAGTAACTACTATGTAGTTGTTAACTAGTTTAACATTTCTGTGTGTACTTGCATACAATCTGCATTAAGTAAATACACTATAACTGCACTGTAACAACTGTGCAGTTACATGTAAATACTATGTAGTTAACTAGTTTCACATGTTCATTTTTTATAGTTGCACAATTTGCATACATGTGCAACTACTAAAGGAATAATGCATGACAGGGTGTGTGTCATGCTGGGATAATGCCATGCCTGGGGGGGGTGGGCACGAGGCCGTAGGCCGAGTGCGTCCAATGCCCCGGGCATGGCGTTATCCCAAATGACACACACCTGGAATGCATTATTCCTATTATACAATGGCTCATTGTTATATATAAAATAAAAAAATAATTTTAAAGAATGTTTTTATTGGGTCAAAAAAAAAACATCTAGCTCATCATCCAAAAAATCATCTGCATGGGTTCACAGTGAGGCTGAGACTAGACCTGTGGCATTGTGCTGGGATAACACCATGGGTCCAGCCCCAAACTGACCAATCACAGTCCAAGATTCTTTCTTGCCATTGTATAACACTGTCTCTCTATCAGCACAAATCATTTAATTCTGATACATGTAACAACATGTCATATCTGTTGCAAAATGTAACAGAAAATCTGTTGTGTAACTACCACTGCATCTCTTCTGGCATTATGTAATTTGTTCTTAAAAGGGCAACTACACATGTTATACTGTAGCTATTGAAAATTGTAACAGGAAGTGTATTGTGTAACTACTATGTTACTACTTTTGGTATTGTTAAATTTGTTCTTACAAGTGTAACCACATATGAATGCAGGTCTTTTGCACTGTTTTAATTGTCTATGTCTATCTGACATATGTCTGGTGCAAAAGGGCACTGTACCATTTCACAATGTCTGGTTTACTTAGTGGATGTAGAAACAGACCAGTAGCTATTAAAACTTGAAAAATCCATACCGCAATTCAGGAATGAAACATAATAGAAAAACCCTAAGCATCTTGCTGTTTTTGTTTGTACTAATGGTAACACATTATTTATTTATTTTTTTTTAATGCTTTTTCTCTTACCTGGCTTCCCGGCTGACTCTAGGTCTGTGCATCCTTCTGTTCTGGCCACCGCCTGGCCCTCCCAGGCTCCCATTGGACCCTTGCCATTTACCCCCATGGCTTGCCCCCTGCGGTGGGATAGTGGGGAGCCCCTTCCTCACCCACCAAGTCTGGATCCAGTCTTGGTGATGCCCCCAAAGCCGGGCACCCCCATTGACAGCCATCAAGCCTCAATGACCAGGTTGCCATTTTCCCTGTTCTCCACTTCGCTGAGTGAAGCATGCAATGACACCAATGGAAGGGAGTACACACGTGTCCGCACTCACTCCTTCCAGTGTCTGTCCCAGCTCAGCACCCTTGCACACAGTGTTGGCGCACCAACCCCTGCCTCCACTAGAGGCCAGATGCATGCTGACAACTGGATTCCCCCCACCCTGCAGAGGGAGAGCAGTCCCTTAGATGCTCGATCCCTCTCCTCCCCTGCCAACCCCTGGCGGCCCGAGTACATTCCCGAACCCGGGTCACCAGCGTGGAGTGAGGTGTGGAATCCAGCACCTCAACTTTCAGTGCCACTGGGCTGGCTGATAACACATTATTTTAAGTGTCCTTAACTACACTGTAAGTACTATGTAGTTACATGTAACTACTATGTAGCTGTTAACTAGTTTAACATTTCTGTATTGTGTACTTACACACAGTTTGCATGCAGTAACTACACTGTAACTGCACTGTAACAACTGTGCAGTTACATGTAATTACTATGTTGCTGTTAACTAGTTTCACATGTTCATGTTGTGTAGTTATACAATTTGCATACATGTGCAACTACTACTGTCTCTCTATCAGCACAGATCATTTCATTCTGAATGCATGCAGGTCTTGTGCTCTGTTTCAACTGTCTATGTCTAACATTTATTTAAAAGGTAATCACACAGAAAAACTTAAAAGTGTAATCAGAATGGTAAAATATGATTACAATATAGCTTCAGTCTGCTACACTTAAATGCACTGACTGCCAACTCTTCAGATTATGTTCCATGTCTGCATTCCAGTTTTTCATGAACCTACAGGTTAATAATATGCAATCGAATATTATGAATTGATATATAACTGTACACAAAAATATTTCATCTGCATAGTTACTAATTGGTGTGGTAACAATGTTGTGGCTAAGAAATAATGGTACGTATGGTAGAATATTGTTCCACCTCAATTTTTATATCAGCTAAAATGCTGTTGTACCACAGTTCAAAGGTCATGGAATGCTGTTCAACCCTTCTGTGGTACAACAGTGTTCAAGCTGATTTCAGGAGTGTATGAGCCACACCAACAGAAACTGCAAGATCAACCAGATCAAAGGAGGTGGCAATGGAAGAAACAGACAGCCATGTAATCCAGCAGATGCAGGATCAACCAGACACAGTAAAATAATATGCTGGACCAACCAGATATACTGTCCTATGAAAAAAAAAATGCAGGATCAACTAGATATTTACATTTACTTACAGAAAACACTTGCTTTGTCCACATACTCTCACTAAGCAAGAAATACAGCCACCATTGTTTTTTTCTTAAAAATCACTCCCAACCTGATTTTCAGCCAGTGGGAGTGTGCAACACAAATGTAGGGATGTCTGGTCCCTAAGAACCACACCACTGGTCCTAGCAACCAGATGTAACTCTCTGAAGAATACAGAGATAGCAAAGTCTTTTGTCTACTTAAATAAAAATTAAAAAAAAACTGCTAAAACTACATAAAAATTGATGTCAGAGACACCATACACCATAACAAATAGTGAATGGGCAAATCTATGCAGACCTACTAGTGTGTTCTGCCACCTCGGGGATATGATTTCCATGGACCTCTCAAGCTTTGCTCTCGAGGTCAAAGGAAAGCAGAACCCCTCTGTGGCAGAACACATTGGTTCTGCATGGTTGTCCATCCTCTGTTCTCTATGTTTTCACAGTTAATGCCTAGGAAACATGTATTTGCAAGTGTGCACATTTAGATTTACCAAATTTCAGTATTGTAGCTGTGATGTAAGTTCTCATCCAGAAATCAGTCCCTCATGAACTTACTGCATATTAAACATGCAATCTAATATTGGACCCTATTCACATAGGGATCCATGCATCAATGGAATGCCAGGTATGCGCACCCATGGATGGTTGTGTAGTGGCTGGCATTCACAGTGGCTGGCCACTGTGCACCTCTCATCCATGCCCACCTGCACCTGCTCCAAATCCTGATCCCCTCTCCTGGATCATCGCTGAGGTACATATCGCTATCCTGGTCCTCTAACTGCTAACTCCCGATTGGTGCAGCAACACTACTGCCTGTAGCTGATTGGCCTGCCCTGCAGTGAATCCGTCTACTGATTGGAGTGCCTTTTTGGCTTCCAAAATCCTATTTTAGGCACCTTTCAGCACGGCAGCTGTTAATTTTCGGCAGGTCCAAACCTTTACTTCTGGGACTATATTTTCTCCTGCCCCCCCACCCCCTCCCAGGTCCCCATTAAATACACTTTAGCCCCTCCTCCTCAACATACCTCTCTTTCCATTGGCCCTTTTCTGCTGCCCAATATAACCACTCCCCATAGTAAATTTCCTTGCCTGTCATAGTCCTTACTCCACTTTCAGCTGTACTATCTTTGCCTCCATTTTTTGTATCGAATCCCCTTAACATAATCAGTCTTGCTCAGGTTTAATCTACTGTCAGTCTCCTCACCTTCCTCACCTGGCCTACTTCTTTAATCCCTCTAAAACTGACAACCTTTGGTGTCCCAGGTCCACTTTGAGCTATAGCCCCTCAACGCTACCCCTGTTCCATAGCAGTAGCCACACTTGTCAAGGTATCTCCAACCACCATATACCCCAGACATCTCTCAACCACGGGTAAACAGACCCCGCATGCTCAATCTCCTCACATTCATCCTCCTCTCTCACTCTCCACCCTACTCAGTCATACATACATACTCCCACCCTGTACCCCACTCCCCCTCTCCCCATCCCATCTCCCCATGCACATTAGACCACCAGATCACCCCCCACCAATCCCTTCTCCCACTCCCCCAACCACCAGTTAAACTAGACTCGGCCCATCCTGGCCATACCTGCCCTCAGCTCCTTGCCCGTCCCTATACTCTCTCTAATAGGTCCCCACACCAGCTCCAATGCAGCCGCACCGGCCATCGCAGCCCACTACTCAGACTAATCACCCTTCTTCTTCTGCTGACTGGAAACATTCACTCCAACCCTGGCCCTGGGTCATCTACCCCCTCCCCCCGCTGGATGTGGCCTATGCATTGCCTCAATGAACATCTGCAGTCTTCCAAAGAAGAAAACTGCCGCACTCCAGTGCTGGGTTGTGCAACACAGGCCTGATATCATTGCCATAGTGGAGACCTGGCTCTCTGCATGAATCCCTGGCTCAGCTGTATCCCTCCCTGGTTTCACCATCTTCAGGGAACACAGAGTTGGCAAGCGTGGGGGCGGATGTGCAGTCTACCTCCGTGACTCTGTCCTTAGCCATGCTCTCCCAACCCCCAAGCTCGATCATGGGGCACAAGCTATCATCATAAAAATCTCCCCTGACCTGGGCAGGGGCCTTCTCTATCTCACTACTGCATACATACCCCCGCGGAACCAGGAACCAGCAGTCCACTCCCTCACCAACTACCTATCCACCCTGCCTCACAAAGCTGAGCAGCTCATCCTCAGTGACCTTAAAGTCAACTGGCTTAGCTCCACCACTGTGCATATAAAGGACACCTTTACTGCGCTTGACCTCTCTCAATTAGTCACACTTCCAACCAGACTCAGTCAGTCAAGTGGCACCAACTCCCTCCTTGATATAATTCTCTCCAACCGCCCCCACAAAATAAGGATGTTAATATCTTAGCTAACTCACTCAGCGACCACTCCCCAATTCTCTGTCACTGGTCTTCATCCACACAAAAACCTGTGCCCCAAGTCACCTCCTTCCACTGTTTTCACCCAGGGGGCCTTAGTAAATTGAATAAGCACCTATCCCAAACAGATTGGACCCCAATCTCTCTCGCAACTGATATAGACATCACGCTAGCCTACCTCACCGGTGTTTTCTGCAAGGCCTGTGATCTCTTTGCCCCTTTTACCAGCACCCTCACCAGACAACAAAATGCCCCTTGGATCTCCCCCACTCTCATTAAACAACTGAAACAGAGAGACAACCTATGGCATATCGTGGTGGAGTTGGGCAGGCCTTCGGACAGACAGGCCTATAATGCTGCTCATAACAGATGCACCTGGGCCATACAAAAAGCAAAAACCAAACACTACCAAACCACCCTGGCCTCCTCCTGGGGCTCTTCATGTGCTGTCTGGGACAATACTAAGGAGCTCAATGGAAAAACCTGCTCCCCCCATCCCAGATAGCGGTCAATGGCAGTATCACCACTGACTCCCTGCATATTGCTGAATGCCTCAACACAACCTTCTCAGATCTCAGCTCTGTCCTACCTACCCACTTCTTTGACCCGATTACTCCTGCAATCCCTCCCATCCTGGATAACCCCCCATTTCTCTTCTGCACCATATCCCTCCATAAAGCCAAACCTCTCCTACTAAAGGCCCTCTCCAGCCACAATCCCAAATGCAACCCAATTAACTCCAGGATTCTCCGGCTAACTCTGGATGTCATGCTAACCCCTCTCACTGACCTGCTAAACTGGTCCCTTTGTCTTGGTCAGTTCCCGAGCACCTGGAAATCAGCTGAAATCACCCTAATTCATAAGAATGGAGATTGCACAATACCAATAACTACAGGCCAATCTCCATCCTCCCCCCTCTCTCTAAAGCCCTGGAAAAAATAGTCTCTACCCAACTCATGGAATACCTCACCAAATACAACATACTGTGTCCAGTGCAACATGGCTTCCACTCTGGACACAGCACTACGTTAACCCTACTGGAGTTCTCAAAACACATACACTCTGCACTTGACTCGGGTGACGTTACCGGGGCAGTGTTCTTAGATCTGTCTAAGGCCTTTGACACTGTGTGTCATCCCCTCCTGCTTGACTCCCTCCATAATTTGGGTTTCTCATCAGGCCCCCTTGCCTGGTTCTCTAGTTACCTCCGTGACAGATCCCAACTGGTCAAGATAAACGGTACCCTATCAACCGCGCTACATGTTCGCTCCGGTGTCCCCCAAGGGTCCATCCTGGGCCCTACTCTGTTCAGTCTCTTCCTCAACACTCTTCCCAGCACCTGCTCAGGCAAAATGCTCTTATACACCGATGATGCGGTCCTCTTCACTTCACACCTTGACCCTACCAACATCCAGGACTACCTTCAGATCGTTTTCAGCAAAGCTGAAAAATGGTTCCACAACCACCACCTGGTCTTGAACCTCAAAAAAACTAAATCCATGCTCTTCGCCCACCATCAGAGCAACACCAGTAATGCCCCCTTACACATCCTTCCCAGCACCAAACACGCCATCGAGCAAGTTACAGCATACCAATACCTGGGCATCACCTTCGACACAGCACTCACCTTCTACACCCACCTCAAAACCTTGTCCACCACAGTAAACACCCACATTGGTCTCCTATACCACCACAGAGACAGTCTCCCTCAGGCTGCCCTCCGGCTGGCTATCACCTCCTCTATCCTGTCATTGGTTGACTACAGGCTTCCTATCTATGCTGCAGCTGACACCACTACCCTCTCCAAAGTCCAGATCTCAATAAACAAGGCCTGTAGGCTCTGACAGGTGCCCATAGCAGACCTCACACATGTCAGCTCTACTACTCCTCAAATCTACTCTCCTTCAATGATCACCTGCACTACCACACCTATATACTGGCCAAAAAAACACTTCTTAGGCTCTCCCCTCCTGGGGTTACCTCATCCCTAAAACCAGCCTCCCAGATGGTTGCCACCCAAAGCGCAGCCAAGGCCACCTTCCAGGTTCCAAGAGCTAGGACCACGCTCACCCAAAGGTCCTTCAATTACAGAGCACCCTCCTGGTTTAACTCTCTCCCCCCTCATATCACCAGCATCCCCAAAATAGGCCCTTTTAAAATTGCCCTCCAGAGACACCTCACGGACACTCAGATCTGTAGGTGCCCCTGACTATCCTAGAGACTGCACTCTTCCGGCTTTCTGTATCTGACAACGTCCTCTCGGACAGCCCCGAGGCCATAGTCCTCACCCTCTCCAGGTATCTGCTCCATAGATACACTAGAGCAGGCCTAACATACTGTCTTCAGAATGTTTTTGTTGAATCTGTAATTAATTGTACACCTATTTTCTTCTATGTATTATCTGGAACTGCTGTGTATATTTCCCTGCTGTACCACACCTGTATCATCCTCCATTGTCTTTTCACTGTCACGTGTTGTCTACCCTCCCTGCGATGGGTGCCTTTGTAAATGAGTCTCTTACTCAAAGGTTGTAAATCCAATTTATAAATAAATAAATAAATGGACCTGTCACCCGGCATGCTAGTGCATGGAAGGCAGATCAATGAACACTCACGGGCATCTAATGGGATGCCTGTTCCAGGTTCATGAGTGGATCCCTTTCTCCATGTGGAGCAGGGGGTTCTCGGTGGAACACAGGGTTAAAATGTTCCAAAAGTGAGAAATGTTTTCAAAATCACTGTTGCTTGCCTGAGCAGCTGTCCCCAGCCTTCCCTGTTGTCCCTGAGGAGTTTCCACAAGTTGCTGCACTCTATCAAAGCATTGCACTGTCCACACATAGGAAAAGATTTCAAAAGTAGTATTTTTTTCATCATAGGATGAGTGCTACCAGACATAGGAGTCAGAACTACTCACAGCAGTGCTTTGCCAGAAAGGCTTCATCAGGGAGCAGCTAACCACCTACAACGTCTCAACAATTTCCACATGATGCTGCATTCTAGCAAAGCATCGCACTGTCCACACATAGGAAAAGATTTCAGAAGTAGTCTTTACTTTACTTTATCAATGCACAACTGTCACCAAACATATGAGTTGGAACTACTCACCCTAGAGCTTCACCAGAAAGGCTTTGTCAACTGAGATGCTACTGGTTCAGTCTGGGACTGTTGTCATTGAAGGCTGAGATGTCATGGTGAGAGGGACGGCACATGTCTGTATGGCTGGTGGCTGTACTTTAAGGAGGAGCATAAGAGTTATGGCACAGTCCCCCTGCCATAGCTTGTACCCTTCTCACCTGGCACTCTGCATTATGGTGTGGAGTGTGGGCATACCCCCTGCACCACCCCCTGAATGGCCCTGCATTGACTTGCCCAACTGGTCAGGGGATTGGGACACATGCTTTGGACCAGTCCACCTGGGTCCACTGGACCACCAGTGTGCAGCTTTATGACTTTGGGTCACCTACACCTCTCAGATACGTGGTATATAGGCAATCAGATCATTTTGTGCATAGGCCCCAAAGGCAGCAGGGATTGTTTCAAATGTGCATACCCAGGCCTGGTGATCAACAGCAGCCATCCAATCGGATGGACTGCCCACCAACAGACTGGATCCTGCAGTCTGTGTGGAGTGGGGAATTGTGGGATATGGCTGGTCCTCCCAGTACTGTTGTTTCCCAGTAAGGGAAACCTACTGGTCTGCATGTGTTCATCACCATGCCCCAAGCCCTCATGGTATAGTCGGAGGGCTGCGGTAGCTTGGTGTGAAGGATGGTACCATGGCTGCCACCCCATTCAGCCAGTGGAAAGGGCATGTAATGGGCTATTGGGTGCAATGGGTGTGAGGGATATCGAGTAGATATTAGCAGGTGTATAAAATTAATAAATTACCAGTCAGTGTGCTCACAACAGCCACAATGTTTACATGCTGACAGACATGAAAATCAGTTGTTCATGGTTCTGGGTGCTGATCAAGATTTAAACTTGATACAAAGCATAGTTTTGTTGGAATTGTGTTGTACCATTGATGCAATGTCACATAAATGGTAAAACAGCATTTTGATGTCACATCAATGGTACAACAGCATTCAGGAAAGCCGTTCTTCTATATAAAACAAACTGTCAAACAATGACTAAAAATGAAGCATTCTGATTGGCCACCAGCATTCTAAGATGGTTATGGTAATGGCCGGAAACCTTTGTTTTCAGAAAAGGAATTCAAATTTTAAAAATCAAAACACTCAGCTAAAACAAAATAAACATTTAAGTTTAATAAGAGCACAAAGACACTACAGAGGTTGGATAACATTTGCTAATCTAACCATAGGGGCATGAGACACTCAGCTACATCTTGTGCCTCATGACCCCCTAGGGTTTGATTAATGGGATGGTAACCCAGCCCCTGGTCATGCCTCAGTGCTTAAGTAGCCATATGCAGTACTAAAGCATGTTTCCCTATACTACTACTTTGACATCTTTCTGCACACCACTGGGAGTTTACTTGCTTATATTCAAGTCAGTTGTTTAAAATTGCAACAGCATGAGTAACAAATGAGAGGTCATGGGGTCCCCGTTTAAACCACAAGGGATATAGCACTGAGCGAGAAAGTATGGAAGACATGTAGTCTAAAGAGAAGCAAACCAGCTGGCAGTCTGCAGCTCATTACCACAAATGTCCACAGGAAATCATTTCTATGGAAGAATGTTATTGGTTTTCAATTAATGACTACATTACAGGCTCTTAATTTTTGACTAAGCACTCTGTAATCTAGAGTGGGATGCCTCTGGCTGTCACTAAGTTGATAATTTTTATATAAAAAAATTAGAACAGTCAGAAAAACGTAGACCAGGCTAGAATTTTAATACATTTTTAAATATTTAAAAGCCTTCCCTTGTTGCACAAAAAAGCACCCCCCTGCCTTCCAATTTGAATATTTCACTTCTTGAAACTCTGTGCAGGAGATCATCATATAGCATAGTAGATTGGGAAACTGAACAACAGAACTATGATTCCATTAAAGGAGAACGGCACTGAATCTATAGGTCATTTTCCCTAGTAGAAGCTGTTTTTTAAATACTGGTTACAATTCTGATCATGTTGCATCTCTGCAGGATTTTTAGTTGTCCTTGAGAGTGTTTCTGATCTACACTCTGGTGTTAAGTGTCATTTTAGAACTGCATGATGTAGTTTATGTCCCTGTCAGTCATAGAGTTCTGTAATAGAACACGGGTGCATTCTGCCAACAACAGAAGAGTAGAACTGAGACATAAACTACATCATACAGTTCTAAAATGGTACTGACCTGCAATGTGTAAAGCAGAAACACCCCATAGAATAATTAAAAAGTCCATAGATGGACCAGTAACAGAACTGAAACCAGTCTTTAAAAATCAGATTTTATAGGGGGGGAAATGGTTTACAAGTTCAGTGCAGTTCTCCTTCAAGAAATTCTAATGCCATCACATACCTTGAGAGCGAAGCTAGAGTGGTCTGATGTCATCAGAATCCCAAGGTGGAATCATAATTCTGGTGTGCTCTTACTCCCCAATCATTATTTTTTAGTGTATGATGGAACATTTTTTTAACCACAAGAAATGTTAAATATCCTTCAATTTACATACACAGGGAATCTACAGGGGTATAATATACACAGGGAAGACTAATCAGATCACTGGGGCGAAGGTTGTCTTCTCTATGCCAAATTGCACCTAAAGGTTAGCAGAGTTCACAAGCATTCCCCCAAACTGTGAATTTCTGCCCCTTCAACTAGCCCTTGGTAAGGAGAAAATTATCTCCTTAGCAATTACCTATGCTCCCCCGGGTAGCTACCCAACAGCTATGGAAATGATTAGTAATTTCAGGATCAAGCTTCCTAAGAATAGGGAAGTGATAATTCTGGGTGTCTTCAACTACAACTGGCAGGGAAAAATAGACAACATCAGTGAGGCTCTGGTTAATGCTCATCTCACCCAGATCATTGAAGAACCCTCTCGGCTTAACTACAGGGCAGGGAGATCCATTACTCTAGACTGGATCCTAGTCTCTGATGTCCACAAAATCAAGCAGGCAGGGGTAATGCCAGATAGCCTAAGCAACCACTATGCAGTTTTCTGCCACTGGAGTGCCAAAGGGATCAAGGTTCTCCCTGTATTTATAACTGCCATAAATTTTGATAAACTCACAATACCCCTCTAAGAGAAGAAGTTGGCAAGATCAACCCTTGACTTCTCCACCCCAATAGATGATGTGCTTTGCAAATTCTGCATTCTGTTTTCAGCAGTCTGTGATGCACTAGCTCCCCTCAAGAAGCTACAAATTAGATGGAACAGACAGGAATGGGTCATACCTCAACTAATTGATCTTTTGAGGGCTAGGGATAGAAAATGGAGACTATACAGAAAAACATCCAACAGCACAGTCCTGATTGAATACAAACAGCTTTACAACAGATGCAAATCTCTGTCTAGAAGGTTGAAGCAGGACCTGCTGATCAAAAAGCAATATAAGTTCTCTGATAAGGATACCTCAGCAACCTGGAGAACCATCAACAACATGCTGGGTAAAAACATTAGGTCTTGCCCCAACCTCTTAGTCACTGAATCAGGCACCCTCACTGATCCCCTCAAAACTGCTAAAGTATTTAATACTTCTTTCACCAACTTAGAGAAATACATCCCTCCCAACACCAGCTGTGCCCCACCCCCGAAACACAGGTGCACACATTGGGGAATCACCATCCCCCAAGTTCTATGTCAAGGCCTTGTCTCTCAAGGTAGTGCATAAATACCTCATCAAAATGAACCCTCGCCCCGGCCCAAGTGGGTTTAGATAGCCTAGACTACAGGTTGATCGAGGCTACAGCTTGCTTGCTGTGCTACCCTCTGGCTAAAATCTTCAATCATTTGCTGAGCATGGGTCAATTCCCTTCACTCTGGAAAACAGCCACTCTTGTCCCTGTGCACAAGACAGGTAGCACAGCTTGCCTGAAGAACTACAGACCCATTTCATTACTTTCCCCACTCACCAGAGTCTTAGAACACCTCATTTTCAATCAGTTCTTTGACTTTCTAAACAATTTGAGGGCTCTGACCACCGCTCAGCACAGCTTCAGGCCTGGACACAATACTGAAATGGCTTTGGTGGGGTTCACACTGGCTATTCACCATCACCTAGACCAATGCTACCTGGCAATGGCAGCGTTCATAGACCTTACCAGCACCTTTGACCTTGTTAATCATTATCTCTTAGTCAAGGGACTTGGTGACATTGGCTGTTCTAAGAAAGTGCGGCACCAGTGTCAGAGCTACTTATCAGGGTGAAAACAAAAGACAAAGATTGCTTCCTGTCTCTCCCTTGTGCTATCAGTATCCATTGGAGTCCCGCAGGGGTCCATACTGGGCCTGTTGCTTTTCAGTCTCTTTCTGAACACTCTCCCACAGTTGTGCAGAAAGCTGGACTTCCTACTCTATGTAGATGATGCTGCTATCTTCACTTGGAGCGTCAACCCCAGGGACATATGGAATACTATTCAATCCGACTTCAACTCGGTGCAACAGTGGTTCACTGATCCCAACCTTGTGCTTAACGCCACCAAAAAGAAATGTATGATTTTCCATAGCACCAAGAAAAACTGTCGATAGTATTAACACCAGGGTTAGTACTCTAAATGGAACCACAATTGAGAAAGTCCCTGTCTTCAAATACCTGGGTCTCTACATAGACTCTCACCTCACCTTCATTACCCAGCTTATAAAAACATTGCACCAGAGACTAGGTGCACTTTACTGGATTAACCCTTTCCTCATCCCCTCAACACAATGCATCCTAGCTCAAACCTTCCTGCTCCCTCTCACTGATTACAGATTAATTCTCTGCTCAGCGGCAGCTGAATCTAAGCTCCACAGAGTCAAAACCCAGTATAACTAAACTGCTAGATTTGCAATTCAGCTCCCTGCCCGCATCCAAAACTGTGTCCTCCTTAACAAGACCAATTTGCCTTCCCTGGCCTCCAGTATTAAGCTTTTCAACTGGCATTATGGCATGAAAAATTGTCACAAATAAAGTTCTGCCCATCTTCAATGCATCCCTTCAACACAAAGCCCCATTGACCCGCACTAGATCCTCAGCCATAGCCTGTTTCAAAATCCCCACTCTGAGAACTAGAGCTGGCCAAAGGGTCTAACTGTTCCAACTTCCCAGTTTATATAGCTGTCTTCCTAAACATGTTACTGACCAGACTATGTCCTTCTCTGCCTTCATATCGAATTTGAGTCGCTGGCAATTTGACTCAGATACATGTAAATGCTTGTAACTTGTCATTAGTACTCACTGTAATTGTACTTTACTGTCAGTTTGCAATATACTACTTGTATTTCAACCTATGTTTCTTGCAATTATCTGGTTGTCTATGAAAACAGGCAGATTTTTCTCACAGTCCTTCCAGATGTTAATAAATAAACAATAAATAAATAAACATTGTAGACTAGACATTGAGGGGGAAAAAGAAGTTTTCAAATTGTAATGACAACATAATACATTCAAACTACGGCCATAAAACACATAGACAAAATGTAAACTTTCAGAATTTGTGGAATGATGATGTTCTGTCAGTTTGTGGAATGTTTTAAAATCTGATGCTCTGTTAGTTGTCTTCAGCATGATTCTGATTGGATAAGATGCCCATGTGCAATAGCAGACCACTCCCATACAAAACAAATGACGGACACCTGTAAACCATACACAGCAGCAATGCATTGTCACTGAATTCTGTTGTTCAAAATGTTCCATCATCACACACTATTTGTGGGTTGCACACAGCCTGATTTTGCATCGACTGGTCATATTAGTGCTGATAACTTACAAAGGACAGTTCTGATGAGAGCTAAATACAGAGAAATAGACCATACTCCTTTTTTGGGTGTTTACTGTCTCCTTACACCTTTTACCATGGCTGAAGTTTGTCCATTCTCCCTTCAAGCAGCAGTGCAATGAAACTGGGCAAAAATGTCCCTAGTGTACCTTTTCTGCCATAGAAGATTTCAGGCATCTTTTAGTTTTAGTTAGTGGTATTTTTTTCACCAAAATGTGAGAATTTTATAAATGTTTTAATTTTTTTTTTTTCTCAAGAAAAAAGATGGCTTAGAAATAGAATTGTAAACCTAGCAATGGCTAGGATCGAAAAGTTAGAACAAAATCATGGTGTGTGGTATAGAAGGTACCTAGAAAAGGAGATTTTGCAGGTATGCTAATGTATGTAATAATTTTAGTTGAAATACATTTTTGGAAGAAAAATGTTGTTGTACTGCTGCTTTAAACTTGAATGGAACAGTGTTTGAACAGGAAGGACATTTTTTTATTTATTTGTCCAAGATGCACAAAATGAAATGCAACATTTTGTTTTTAGTGGGGCCCCTGTTTCTACCCAGTTTCACAGCAGAGGGAACATAAGCATATGGGAGGTCAATCGACTTGATCAGGGTCAGACACTGAATCAGCAACTGTGGTGATATTAGAATTTACAATCTCCTGGTAAGTACTTTTGTGCACTAACCATTGGACCATACTACTATCACCCTATGCCACACTTAAAATTGCCAGGTAGCCTTGCTGAGAAACCTTTTAAATTACAAAAGGTCTTTCTCTGAAGAAAAGGATTTAGGCATTATTGTCTACAAAGACAGCACTCTAGACAGACAGTGTGAGGAAGCAGTAACAAAAGCAAGCAAAATACTCTACTGTATTAATGTAACACAAGCAGTAGAAATCATAAGACTGTGGAGGCTCTGGGGGGACAAGGAGGAGGGAGGGGTTGGACCTTGGGTAGTATAGTTTTATTAAGCAGGATAGTTAATGTTGTTATTTCCCAATCAGGCCGAGGTAGCGTCTATGTATCTGTTCAGCCATACAGCCTACATCTTCATGGACTATGGTCTCCCTACTGGGTCAGTGGACATATCTGGACTAATAGAACAGAGGGGAGGCACAACATTGATTATGGGTTCATGTACTGTTTAATTGCCATATTTGTATGCCACAATGTTGTATTGTTGTGGTTGGTGTTTGTACTTACAATATACTCAATAAAGTACATTTATTTGAAAAAAAGAAATCATAAGGCAGTATCACCACTAACTGGATCACATATTCCCCAACACCTTTTTTCCTCTTTGTATTTCTTACCAGGCAGTAAAATGACTGTTGTTTGTAGTCTTCCCTCCTTTCTTTATATTATAAGGTGCAAGAGTGTGCTAGGATTAATAGGGCTTCCAACTGTATTAGTATTAGTATTCAATGTTTAACTTCTTATGTATAAAATCATGATGTAGTATATTTGTATGATGATATAAATAATGTATCGATGTGAAATAGTTTTATACTGAACTTCAATGTTTTATGTGTGCCTATACAGTTGGAATCATATAGAGACAGATAGATAGATAGATAATAGATAGATAGGTAGATAGATAGATAGACAGATAGATAGACCGACAGATGTTGCAGGACAAGACCTTTTATGGATGACAGCCAGTTTTGGGCCCTCTGTACTAAGAAGGACACTGGCAAACTCTAGAGGGTCCAGAGAACAGCAACACAATTAATTTGTAAAATGAAGGAACATGTATTTATTTATTTATTATTTATTTAGACAATGTTTCACCAGGAAAGACAACATGCTTTTTTCATGCTGTTGCTAGCCTTGCTTGTAGAGCAGAAAGCAGCTAACTAAAAGAAGCTACCATTTTCTTATTAATTTAACACTTCTATCTAAACAGGAGTCAGTCTCTGTTGAGATTAAGCAGACAGATACTTTATTAGAAGTAGAAGGGGTCTTATTTAGAGTTAAAAAAAAGAAAAGAAAGAAAGTCAGTGTGTGTTCTGTGACGGGAAGGGTAGTGTATCAACTTACTTTGCTAAATCAGTAGGAGGAGAGAGCTTAATTGGGGGTGTGGCTTACACAGTATAAAACAGGTGACTCAAATTACAACTTCCTGTTGCTAGCCTTGCTTGTAGAGCAGAAAGCAGCTAACTAAAAGAAGCTACCATTTTCTTATTAATTTAACTCTTCTATCTCAACAGGAGTCAGTGTCTAAACATAGAAACATAGACTTTGATGGCAGATAAGGACCGCTTGGCCCACCTAGTCTGCCCATTTCCCTACCTACAGGATAGCCACAGATCCTAGTTAACCAACAGCCTATTTCTTCCTACCCCCCACAAGAACTGCCTTATGTCTGTCCCATGCATTCTTGAATTCTCCCACAGTTTTAGACCCCACAACCTCCTCAGGAAGGCTGTTCCATGCATCCACTACCCTCTCTGTGAAAAATACTTCCTCACATTACCCCGGAACCACCCCCCATCTTTAAATTGTGTCCCCTTCTTTTGGCATGTCTCTTTTCTGAAAGATGCTACCCTCTTGGACTTTGTTGATTCCACTGAGGTACTTAAAAGTTTCTATCATATCCCCTCTCCCTTCTTTCCTCAAGGGTATACATATTAAGCTCCTTTAGTCTCTCCTCATACGGCTTCTCTTGCAGACCCTGCACCATTTTAGTTGCCCTCCTCTGGACTGCCTCTATCCTGTCTATGTCCTTGCAGAGATGGGGTCTCCAGAACTGGATGCAGTACTCCAGATGGGGTCTCACCAACTGTCTGTACAGAGGGATAACAACTTCCTGTTTTCTGCTGGTGATGCCTCCCAATGCATCCCAGTATCCCCCCAGCCTCCTACTGCCTTCTCACATTGCTTGCTAACCTTAAGGTCATCTGATATGATTACCACCAGGTCCCTTTCCTTTTTGTTGTTGTTACTACCTCCCCCATTGTGTAATCTTCTCCTGGGTTCTTGTTTCCAGGTGCATTATTTTCACTTCTTTGCATTGAATCCTAGCTGCCATACTTTGACCATTCCTCCAACCTTGCAAAGTCCCTTCTCATCCTTTCCACTCCTCCTTGTGTATCAACCTGTTGCAGATCTTTGTGTCATCTGCAAAGAGGCATACTTTTCCTTCCAGTCCCTCTGCAATGTCACTTATAAAGACATTAAAAAGGACTGGACCCAGTACTGAACCCTGCGGTACCCCACTAGTAACCCCTCTTTCTTCAGAGTGGCAGAGAGTAGGGCCGTGTGCAAGGGTGGGAAGGGTTGTGAAGGGGGCCTAGGGACAAGTACAGTTACAAGAGTAGAAGTAAAGTAGGGCTAAAGGATAATGTGCCAGGCTGTGGAGGGCTGAAGGGGGATATAGATGGACCACGTGATGCCACTGAAGGGATAGCAGCTCTGGCGACCGGCTCCCACCTCAACTCCCATTTTTCAGGCTATCTCCCGAATTAATTCCTCACATTTGTTAGTGCAGCAGCGATATTAACTTCAGATTGCCTCTCTGATCTCTCAAAGCAAAGTTGAATTTGATAACCAACAACTGACAGTGAGATGATTGTTTCAGTCTTTGCGGCCTACCCCAATAACATGGAGGAGGAAATGCACCAGGCCCAACCTCCACATACCTCGCCACAGACTCCAGAAAAAGCCCCCAAGAGATCTAAAGGGCAGCCCGGAGCTACAGCAAAATCGTCCGCTTCTTCCTCAATTAGCCAGCAAACTTCAGCTCCACTCACTGAAAAGAAATTCCTTGAAGAGCTGCAGCCTTTCAAAACGGCGGTACAGGAACTCACCTCGGAACTCAAATCTATGCGAGGAGACCTCACTGACGCGACTAGGGCAATCTCAGATGTAGCAGCCCACACAACGTCCTTAGAGGGTTGGAAAACAAAAATAGAACCCAAGGTCACTAGTCTAAGACAAAAGCTATAATGTATGGAGGCCAAATTAGAAGACCTGGAAGGCAGAAGTCACCATAACAACATTTCTATTTTTGGCCTTCCAGAGGACACCGAGGGATCAGCACCAATATTATTCTTGCAGAAAATATTAAAAAAAATTGCCAGGCCTCTCCCAACAATACCATATATATCATTGAGAGGGCCCACCGTACTCTTAGGCCTAAGCCAGCTAATGGAAAACCACCAAGGACCCCTTATCCTTAAATTCCTTAACTACCTGGTTAAGGTCCATGTCCTGGTTAAAGTCCAGGAACTACAAGAAGTTTCATGGGAGGGCCAACTTCTACATTTCGCCCAGGATTTGCCAGCACCTACTAGACAGTGGAAAGCGCTGTACCACCAAATGGACACGAAACTCATAGCGGCCAACATTAAAAACAAGGTACAATATCCATCACGCTCATCCGTCTACTGCAATAATAACTGGCACAGTTTTGACTCTGCAGAACAAGCTCTTCCTGCACTGCAATCCTTGTTTCCCAACTTATTCCACGCTCGTTGAAGATATATTAGCAATCCCAGCCATGGATAGCTATCAGCACGAATGTGCGTGCATAAAGTCCACACGATTGCTTGCTGAAAGGGTGTTTCCCAAGATTTACCACAAGATGGCAGCACGGTTTTAGTTTTAAATGGCCTACGCTCGGTTTGACATTGAAAAATATCTAATCATCTTTTCTTTTTCTTACCCCACATTTATGGGGCTGATTTATCTACAGATTTGAACTTTCACTGATCAGGAATTTAGTTCTTCGGTTCGATGCTTGTTAACAGTTGGCATCTCTGATTCAGCTACAAGGGATGCAAGGTTTTTCTTGCTACTAGGATCAGGAAGGTAGCTTAGAAATATCGACCGATGGAACCGTGTGTATGTTTAATGCAGGGGATAATTCTTTCTCCCTAAATTGTTAATCTTTCCATCGGCTTGTGCATTATTTATTATTGTTTTTTCAAGAAGACATAGGCATTGTTCGGGACTCATATGACTCGGAAGTGACAACAAGATTGTTGCTGAAGCACAAGCTTTCTTGGACACACCACACGAGGGCAGCAAAATCTCAGTCTTAAACAGTCTGTGCTCATTTTGACATTGAGGACCATTTAATTACTTTTGTTTTCCTCATTTTTTCCTCGTTTTTTTTTCTCTTTTAGTCTGATTTACATTTAAGGTGGTGTCCTCACTGATCGAGTCCCTAGTTCTTTAACTCAGTCCCTTTTTCTCTGGCTCAACTTGAGGATTGCTGACAAACTGATCTCCTGGATCTGCCACAGGGCCCTGGCCGACAGCCCTTGTGTATGGGATACCAGATCTGAATTCATGTTTAAAGTTAGGAATAGCTCTTTCTCCCTGAATGTTAATCTTTTCAATAGCTTTTGTACAAATTACTGTTGCATTTTTGAAATTAAAATTGCAGTGTTGGGGTCTTATATGGATGGGAGGTGGGACAGGAGGGAGGTCAGTTTGAGTACTGTGACCTCAGCAGGGGATCATGAATCAAGGTAAGGGGATGGGGGTTTCGACAGCTGTTTTAGGGGCATTTTACAGATCAATTATTGGATTTTTGTTTCTTATTGGACGGCTGTGGATTTCAGCAGACCATGCATCAGGGTATCCCATAACAGGATCATTTGGAAATGCTGAGGGATTGGGGATGGAAAGAACATGGGCAAGGAATGGGAGGGGGAGATGGTTTAGTTTGGGATTGGCGGAGGGATAGGGATACCATACGCAAGGGGACAGATGTACTTTTTTATTGACAGGACAAATAATGAATCCTGCTTAGAGAGTTTGCAAACAGAAATATATTCATCTGCTTATTACCATTCTGATGGCTAACTACAAAATATGTTCATGGAATGTGAAGGGTGCCCAGTCTCCATGTAAGCGAGCAAAAATACTGTTACATCTCCATAAATTAGAAGCTGACGTGGCCTTTCTCCAGGAAACCCATTTGTCCCTACCTCAGGTCCTCCAACTTAGTTGGACCTGGATGGGTCAGGCATTGGGAGCAGGTCCTGATACCCGAAAGGAGGGGAGTAGCAATTCTAGTAGCACGACAGGTCCCCTTCCATTTGTTGGATACCACAGTGGATACTCAGGGTCAATACATTTTGATTAAAGCCTTACTAGGCTACTCCGAGGTAGTACTGGAATCTATCTATGGTCCAACAAAGGTAGACTCCCAATTTTTTATCTCTCTCATGAACAACCTGATTCAATGGACCTACCTTCTCATAGTATTGGGGGGTGACTGGAATTTAGTTTACTGCAATACATTGGATCTTTCGAGGAGCCTAAATTTAAGTCTTTCATCTGCGCAATTGGCCCTCAGAAAAATGATGAACTCGGAGGGCTTGACAGACCCCTGGAGAGCTTTATTTCCTCTTCTGAGAGAATATTCCTTTTTACTCTATACCCCATAACTCGCTTTCCCAAATCAAATACTTCCTTTTGGACACTGGGCACCTTTCTTCTGTATTATCATGCAACTATCTTCCCAAGGTCATCTCAGACCACCACCCCACTCTGCTTTGCTGGACTCCAGGCCCCCTTTAACCAGGGACAAGGTTTGGAGACTCAGTAATCAGCTTTTGCGGTCAGATCACCTGGTATCCCAGCTGGTTACCTTCCTTGTTAACTTTCTTTCTGACAACACTCATTCCATGTTGAAACTTGATTATCTCTGGGGTACTCTTAAATGTTCTTTAAGAGGAGAGATCATCCGTCTAGCCACTATCAAGAGGAAAATTACCTTTCAGGTCACATCCAATCTTCTTCAGGAAATAAGAAGATCAGAGTTGGCACTCACTAACACCACGGCTCCTGAGGAGATTCATAATTTGGAAATTCTTAGAGCTCAGTATAACTCTCTTTTAACATAAAAAGCTGAACACCTACTGTACTCATTATTTTGTTCAGGGAGACAAGGCGGGTAAACTGTTGGCTCTTCGCCTTAAGGCACAGGCAGCAGACAGAATAGTCCCCTGCATTTATAACTCACAGGGAACAATTGGTACCTATCCCAGACAAATTGTTCAATGCTTCCAGGAATATTACAAGGTCTTATATTCTCAACCACTCACCCCTTTCAACCCAGCCAAAGATGACCAATTTCTACAATCTGTTATACTTCCTCAATTAGATCCCAATCAAATGGGTCTACTTAAGGCTCCCATCTCTATTGCAGAGATCAATTATGTTATTGAATCCCTTCCAACAGATAAAGCCCCTGGTCCAGGTGGCTACACCACAGAATTTTATAAAACCTTCAAGAAGCAGCTGGCGCCAGTTCTTCTAAATACATATACTGTAATTACATGTTCAAACATGGTACTACAGATCACACCCTTACTGAAGCCACGATCGTGGTTCTTCCCAAACCAGGAAGAGATCCACTACAGATTGCTAACTACTGTCCTGTATCCCCGATCAATGTAGACATGAAAATATTGGCTAAGGTTCTAGCCAACAGACTCACTAAGGTATGGCAAGGAGTCATAAGTAGGGAACAAGTGGGCTTTGTAACAGGCAGGGTTTCTTCTGACCACGTGCACAAACTGGCACATTTGATCTCTGTGTCCAGGGAATCCCTGATTCCATCTGTTCTGGTTTCCCTGGATGCAGAGAAAGCTTTTGATAGAGGCTCCTGGGATTATCTTTTTTATCTCTTACCTAAATTCGGCATCCTCCCACAATATATTAATTGGACAAAGGTACTCTACACCAATCTATCTGCATGGGTACTTTGCAATGGTCTCCTTTCACAGACCTTCACCCTCCAGCAAGGCACCAGACAGGGATGTCCGCTTTCCCCCTTCTTGTTTGATCTTTACCTGGAGATGCTTATCAGGAGTATCAACCATTCTCCTCTGATCTCTGGTATATCTATTGGATCCCACCATTTTACACTTTTGGTGAATGCCGATGATATTCTGCTTCATGTCTCATACCCCCTCCACATCAATCACTGCCGCATTTGAGATTATAGAAGACTTTGGTAAGTTCTTCAATTACAAACTCAAGTATATCCAAAACAGAAGTAATGCCCCTGAACACTCGCACGTTCTCAGCTGAAGTTTCCCATTTAGCTCTTCACTGGGTTAAAGATAAAATCAAATACTTGGGGATATATCTCTCTTGCTCTGAGTCCATAATGAAGCAGTACAATCTGGACAAAACCCTAACTCAAATCAAAACAGATCTAGCCCATTGGGCTCTGCTTCCGCTCTCCCTTTAGGGAAGAATCAATGTGGTTAAAATGAATGACCTTCCCCGACTGTTATACCCTTTACAAATGACGACTCTTTTCCTTCCAAAACAATAGTTTATGCAAGTCCACAGAATTATGTCTAATTTTATATGGTGTGGCAAATCGCCCCAATGGGCTCTATTCAAATTGCAGAGAAGTAAAGAAAAAGGAGGTTTGCAAATCCCCAACTTTCTTCTCTCCTACTTTTCTATCACCTGTACGGTTTTTACACAATGGCTGGTGGATAAATCATATGAACATAGAAACACAGAATTTGTCGGCAGATAAGGATCGCTTGGCTCACCCAGTCTGTCCATTTCCCTACCTAATGGATAAGCTGCAGATCCTAGTTAACCAGCAGCCTACTTCTTCCTACCCCAACCCCCTAGAATTGCCTTATGACTGTCCCATGCATGCTTGAATTCCACCACTGTTTTGACTCCACAACCTCCTCGGAAGGCCATTCCATGCATCCCCAACCCTCTGTGAAAAATACTTCCTTCGTACTTCTGAGCTGCCCCCATCTTCAAATTGTGCCCCTTGTTCTTGCACACCTTTTTTTTGAAAAGATGCTACCCTCTTGGACTTTGTTGATTCCTTGAGGTACTTGAAGTTTCTATCATGTCCCCCTCTCCTCCTTTCCTCGAGGCTATACATATTAAGCTCCTTTAGTCTCTCTTCATATAATCTTCCAGTGCAGACCCTGCACCATTTTGAGTTGCCCTCCTCTGGACAGCTTCCATCCTGTCTATGTCTTTGCAGAGATTGGGTCTCCAGAACTGCCATGATACTCAGATGAGGTCTCACCAGCTGTCTGTACAGAGGGATAATAATTTCCTGTTTTCTACTGGTGATGCCTCTCCTATGCATCCCAGTATCCACTAATAACCCTCCTTGCTGCCCTCTCACATTGCTTGCCCACCTTTAGGTCATCTGATATGAGTACCCCAGGTCCCTTTCCATTTTTGTTGTTGTTAGTATCTCCCCCCCATTGTGTCGCTTCCCTGGGTTTTGTTTCCCAGGTGCATTACTTGCACTTCTTAGCATTGAATCTAAGCTGCCATACATTTGACCATTCCACTAACCTTGCCAAGTCCCTTCTCATCCTTTCCACCCCACCTTGTGCATCAACTCTGTTGCAGATCTTTGTGTCATCTGCAAAGAGACATACATTTCCTTCCAGTCCCTCTGCAATGTCGCCTATAAAGACATTGAAGAGGACCGGTCCTAATACTGAACCCTGCGGTACCCCACTAGTAACCCCCCTTTCTTCAGAGTGGACTCCATTTACTATTACTCTCTGTGTCCTATTCTCCAGCCAATTCTTTACCAAGGCTGTCATCTTGGGACCCATTCCCAGGCTGACTGGGACTGTGTCAAATGCCTTGCTAAAGTCTAGGTAGGCCATGTCCACAGCCCCTCCCTGATCTACTACTTTGGTCACCTAGTCAAAGAAATCTATCAGATTCATCTGGCATGACCTTCCTGCTGTGAATCCATGCTGCCTTGGGTCCTGTGCCCCTCTGGCCTCTAGATACTCGACAATTCTTCCCTTCAAGTGATTCCATCATTTTCCCTATCACTGAGGTTAAACTAACAGGTCTGTAGTTTCCTGCTTCTGCCTTGCTCCCACTTTTGTGAAGAGAATCACATCTGCCCTCCTCAGTCCTCGGGTACCACCCCATCCTCCATGATTTGTTAAAGAGGGTAGTCAGTGGTGTCACTGGTTCTACCCTTAGTTCTTTCAGAATTTTGGGATGAATCCCATCAGGCCCCATTGCTTTTTCCACCTTCAGTTTTGATAGTTCTTTCAGAACCCTTTCTTCTGTAAATGGGCTGGTATTAACTTCTGTATCCAGAGTGTTTCTATTGTTTGTTTTAGGTACCTCCCCCTCTTCATTTGTAAATACTGAGCAAAAATATTTGTTTAGTATCTCTGCCTTTTCACAGTCACCCTCTGCCCACCCTCCTCCCTTTATTAAGCCTCACTATCCCTTCCTTGGTCTTCCTTTGCCCTAGTGTACCTATAAAAGGTTTTATCCCCTTCTTAACTGAGTTGGCTATCTTTTCCTCGGTTTGGGCCTTTGCTGTTCTAACTGCCTTCCCAGCTTCCTTTTGCTTTAACTGATACAGTTCTCTGTCCTGCTCTTTCTGTGATTCCTTATACTTCCTGAATGCTTTCTTTTTCTCTGGAACCTTCACTGCCACTTCCTTTGAGAACCATAGTGGTTTCTTACATCATTTGTTTATTTGCTTTCTAAAAGTCTTGTTACCTCTGTGATGGCAGTTTTATTATTCCCATTGTTCTTCCACCTCCCTTCCTGCCCATTTGCTAGTGCATTCCTTTAGGCACTCACCCATTTTGCAAAGTCAGCCCTCCTAAAGTCCAGTACTTTTGCCTTTGTATAGTTTCACTCTATTGCTGTGTTTATTGTGAGACCATACTGTTAGATGGTTACGCTAGTTCCCAGATGGCTACCCACTTCTACATCTGTGATCCTCTCTCCATCTCATTTAGAGAACCAGGTCTAAGATTGCTCCCTCTCAAGTGGGTTCCAATACTAGCTGTCTAAGACATGCCCCCTGTAGGGCATCTAGAATAACCCCACTCTTCGAAGTGGCTGCTGCAGCTGCACTCCACTTAACATCTGGCATATTCAGATCACCCTTCAGCCATCCCTGAGGGGATGGTAAAAAAAAAAAAAATGAGATGGGAAGAGGGTAAGCTAGAAATAGTTTGTAATATAGGCCCAGCCATATCCTGATCCTATAGACCCAATCCGAAATGATGAGAGAGCATATCTGTCAATTAGATATATTTAAAACAGAAAGAGGCAGGAAGTCTAAATTTTATGCATGCTGCCTGGAAGACATGAGCTTCTGTTCAGTGAGTAAGTCACTGACCCCAGTATGGTTTCCCGATGGCCAGAAATGGAGCGTAAGGGGTTGTTTGCCAATCTTAAAATTCGGGTTATTAAAAATGGGTTGTGAGACATCTTTTTTCAATGTTATCTGAAAGGTAGTACAAATCTGAGCATGTTCTTGGAGTGTGGTCTTAATGGGAATAATCTGGAGACTCTTAGGAATGTGTTTAATAGGCACGTAGATAAGAACTCCAAGATCACATTCATGAGACTCACAAAGGGACCTTTCTATTTGCAACCAGTTAACATCTGGCATATTCAGATCACCTATCAACAATATCTCCCCTTTTTCTGCCATTCTAAGTATACTTTCTATCATTTCCTTGCCCATTTCCTCCCCCTGAGAGGGGGGTCTGTATACAACCCCTGTGCGGATTGTGGTGTCATGGCCTGTCTCCAAATTGACCCACAGTGCTTCTCCTCCTCCTCCCTGTTTACCCTTTTGTTCTGTTGCTTTGATTCCTTCCCTTATGTAAAGAGCTACTCCTCCTCTTTTACCCTCCCTGTCCCTCCTGTAGATAGTGTATTCTGGTATGTTTACGTCCCAGTCATGGTTTTGTGTGTACCATGTTTCTGGGACTGCCACGATATCCAGATGTTCCTCCTCCATAAGGCCACTAATTCAGGAAGCTTGTTACCCAGACTACGGCATTGGTACTCATTGCTCTCCATTTTTGATGGCTTTACCTTCTCCCCACTGACCTTTCTACCTCAGTCTTTTCTCATTTAGTACTCTGTTTTGTAGGGGAGGCTGGGATTTTCTGCTGCCTATCAGTGCCTCCCCTTGATTAGTTTAAAAGCTTGCCAATGAAGCATTTAAACCGACTGCTCAAAGACTTGTTCCTTCCTGGACAGATGCAGACCATCCTGCCAGAATAGGCTGGTATCCCTCCAGGTGGAAACCCAGTCCCCAATGAAGCCAAACCCCTGTGCTCCACACCATTTTTGTAACCATTCATTAAACTGTATGGTGCAAAGTACCCTTGCCTCACCCATGCCATTGACAGGCAGCACCTCTGAGAAGGATACTGTGTGTGCTATTTGTCTTAGGCTCCTCCCCAACTCTACAAAGTCCTCATGCACTGCTCTAATCTCATGATGGGCCAAGTCATTTGTTCCTAGGTGACCAATGACATCCAGCTCAGACTCCCGTGCAGCTGTTCTCATGATCCTGAGGATGCGCTTCCTCTCCTTCCAAGCCATGGCACCAGGCAGGCACCTTACTACAGTTTTCCCTGCTCCCCCTAGTTCTATCCCACTAATAATTGAGTCCCCCACCAGGAGCTGCTTCCTTTCCCTGTGGTGTCCTCTGCCTCCTTCCTGTAGGCCTCCCTTGTGACAGCTGTCATCAGCCTCCTTAGTCTCCTCTGCGGGTGCATTCATAGGGGAACTATGCTCCCCCAGAATGGTGTATGGATTGTGGAGTGGAACAACTGACTGGGTGTGCCTCTTTTCCACCATCCTCACCCTCCCTGAGCCCACTGTGGTCCAACTGCTGTGCTTTCTTCACAGCCTCTGAGGTAGTGGTGGTGGCTCTGGTGCTCCCTGGATGGGGGAGGTTCCCTTCCTACTGTCCAGTGTGGCCTGGGGAAGGTTTCCTACTACTGTCCAGTGTGGCCTGAAGACGGGCAACTTCCTTCCTCAGGGCAGAGAGTTGTCTGCAAATAGGGCAGCATCTCAGCCTCCAGAAAGGCTCCCAGAAGACTGCTGCCCCACAGCCATTACATTGCACTACTCCCCACATGTTTATCTACTTTTTTGTGTGTGTGTGTGATTGGTCTGTTATATAGAAATATATATTATACAATATGTATGCTTATATTGTCAGTGCAGTGTGCTAGAGAGGATATGACAGTGATATGCACCTTGCACTCTTGAGGAAATGATGTCAGAACCCCAGGTATAAAGGAACTATTTCCAGGGTGGGTGGGGTGAGGGTGGGCAGGGGTTGGGCCTAAACTGTGCCCTCACTAAATAATCAGCTAAAGCTCTGACCCACCGCTGTGATGAGTGCCTTCCTGTCAGCAAGATGCCCTACACAACAATTTGACAGAGAAATACCCTGCTAATCAAACAGAGAAAATCCAGACATCCAAGTCAGACACAGGTAAACCTCCCAGCCCCAAAACAGTCTGGTGATTTGTGCTCTGAAAGCAGTCAGCCCCAAAATAAGTCAGCTGTGCACCGGGACAGACACAGTAAACAGTATTCAAATCCCTCAGGTTTAAACTCGTCCTGCACTGAAAATCTTAACAACTGTAACCAAAGTAAAGCAAGATCCACCTCCCTCTGTTGCTTAAAAGACTGTCTTTCCTGATAATTCTAAGTTCCTTATTTCACCTTTCAGTTAGAAGTAGCCTCCACCTGCAGAATATCTGCTACAAACCGAAGACAATTGTAAGGTTCACCTCCCTCTGTTGTGAGCACAACTCGCTTTCTTGCAAATCCTATGTTCAGTATTGCAGCTTCCAGCCAGAGGTAGCTTCACCTTTAGAATATTAGCTGTTCTGATGAGTTTGCTATAAAACACTTGTTTATAACTGTCCAACACAAGTGGCACTCCTGCCTGTGCTGGCACTGTATTTCTGCTGAAACACCAGATAGAAAACCTTTTCCACTTTGCAGCATAGGTTTTCTTAGTAGAGGGTTTCCTATACCCCCTCAAAACATCCATGGCACCTTCAGAGACGTGCAAACCTACGTATTCTAAGTTCTCAAGAGCTAAGCTTAGAGTCTGAAAGACTTGAGATTCGGGAATAGGAGCCTCCCCTGATTGGAGGTCAGAAGATTGTGCCTCCTGGGAAGGTGTACTGGTTTGTCCACTGACATGGATAACAGTATGGGATACCATGGCTTTCTGGCCCAATCTGGGGCTATCAAAATCATTGTGGCTGGTAGAAACCTGATTTTCAGCAGTACCCTGTACACCAGGGGAAATGGAGGAAATGCATACCGGAATTTCCCTGACCAATCCACAATGAGAGCATCCAGAGGGACTGATCCCACTGCTGGAGGCCTGCCACCAGAACTGTGGTATGAAGTGACTTTGATGTGAGGTAAAAAGATCCATCTCTGGAATACCCCACCTCCTGAATACAGTCTGCACCACCTGTTTGTTCAGTGACCATTCATGTGAACCTGACTGATTCGGCTTAGAGCATCTCCCAGGACATTGTCCTTGCCTGGCAGGTTAATAGCTTGCAGAGAGAATCCCAGATAGTACGCCAAGGTCCACATTAGCATTGTTTCTGTGCAGAGAAGGCTTGACCTTATTACCCCTTGCTTGTTTATGCAGTACATGGTGGTAGTGTTGTCTGTTCTGACTTGCACTACCTTTCCCTATATCAGTGGTGCGAAAGCTTGTATTGCCAGAAACACTGCCCTGAGTTCTAACAGACTCATATCTAGAAGAGTCTCTGCATTTGACCAAGTGCCCTGGGTAGTGTGCTCTGCCAGATGAGCCCCCCCCATTCTAATAGGGATGCATCTGTTGTGAGAACCACTGATGGAAGCACTCTTTGGAAGGGAACCCCGTCTCTAAGGTTGGCTTCCTCCTTCCACCATTGGAGGATGAAAGTTTTTGTTACAGGGACGAGTTTTGAGAGAGAATCCTTTCTTTGGCACCAATGAGCTCTTAAGTGAAATTGGATGTCTCTCATCTGAAACCTGGAGCACAGGACTGTGCCTGTGGCAGCTACCATGTGCCCCGGAAGTTGAAGGAATTTCCTTGCAGGTCTTGGAATATTGAGTTTGAATGAGCCAGCCAGCTTCAGAATGCTTTTTACCTTGTCCCTGGGTAGAAAGGCTCTGCCCACTTTGGCATTCAATTCTGCTCCTATAAACTGCAGAATTTGTGAAGGAAAGAGAAAGTACAGTCACGTAAGAACTTACCGTAACAGTAGATCTTTGAGAGAGGCTCTTGCAGTAGGTACTCACACACAGGACTGACCCACCAGGCATCAGGACCCCATGGAAAAACCCCTAGCCAGCAGTCTCTGGTGGGGGACCACCCCACGTCATGTGACCAGCGCCATGCAATGTCGGTACAAAAGGGCGGTCCCCCACGCCCACCCTCTAGTTCTCTCCCACCAAGGGCCAAAGGAGGGAAGATGAGAGAGAAGAGGATATTTCCCCCCATGGAAATGGGCCAAAGAAGCTTAGGGGGATGGAGGGTGGGAAGGCAAAACCTACTGCAAGAGCCTCTCTCAAAGAGCTACTGTTACGGTAAGTTCTTATGTAACTGTACTATCTTACTTCGAGAGGGGTCTTGCAGTAGGTATTCACATATAGAACTGAGTCCCAAGCAGTCTGGAACAAGGAAAAGCACTTGGGAGGAGGATAACTATCCAAAAACATGGAACCTCCGGCTGAATGGGTCTTATGAAAGAAGACCTTGAAGCACAGCCAACCCGAACATTATATTTGGGATCAGGTGTTACCGCCTGCTTCATCTACACTATGTTCATGGTCCAAGATTTGGTCCCAGCACTACCAGGACATAAAATGGACCAGATATCATATTCTACAATTTTATGTTATACATGATTTGTACTATACACCAGTTAAACTATATAAAATGGGAAAGCTTTCTTCCAATCTGTGTTCAAGGTGTCGGGAACACCCTGGGACATTGCTACATATATTATAGGATTGTGAGAAAACCTTACCATTCTGGGAAGCTATCAAAACCAAAATAGATCCCCTGCTAGGTCTCTCAGATGCCTTCAAGCCTGAAGTATGTATATTGGGAGACTATGGTAATTCCCTGATTGGCAATCAACATAAACACATGGCATTGATATCGTGTCAAAAAGGTAATTTTAAGTCATTGGTTGGTCCAGAATGTTCCCTCCCTCACTGAATGGTTCAGAAATATACTATTCTCTCTTCAAGCAGAAAATAACATTGCCCACATGGCTAAAAGATTACACCACTACCAAAAGGGGTGGGTACCCCTGTACTCTCTGTTAACTATCAGAAAGGCAGATTTATTAAGCATTATATCTCACTATGACAAAGGTAAAAACTGTATCATATAAACTGTAGTTCTCAACACTGGTAAATTATATCAATTTGTCCACAGACTAAAATTTCTGCATATGGAAGGGAAGGGGGAGAGAGAAGGGGAGGATGATGAAGGAAGAGGGATGGGTGGGAAGGAGGGTAGATAAGTTTAAATAAGTTAACAGTTTACTGCATGTGCTCTTAGTTTGTAGTTCTGTGTTTAATCAACAATGTTACAAACTATAAATGTATGATAATACACAAATTCTTTATTCTGTAACTCCATAATACTCTGTTATATAATATGAAATTACCTCTATGGCATATCCACAAAAGAACAAACCTTCCTTCTAATAAAGCTCACTGATTTTGAAAAAAAAAGAACTAATATCTAATAATAGGAGGCAGTATGGCGCAGTGGTTTAAGGCTCTGAGTTGCATATCTGGAGACCTGGGTTTGAATCCCACAGCCCCCACTTGCATACTGTGTGACCCTGAGCAAGTCACTTAACTTCCTCATGCTCCTGCTCCCAGGTTGCACCTGCAAACAAGCTTTCAGCTTAGTGTGTCTCGCCTGGTAAAATAATTGGTAAAAAAAATAATTGGTAATATAGATGCTATGTTTTCTAAATTTATTTATGTATTGAATCTTGTTAACAGAGTAGGCCTACTGAGACTGAAAGTCCCTTTTCAAGAGGCGACTCAGAATTAATTCCATTGAGAACAACAATAAGCAATAGACATGAAATTACATACCTGTACAAAGTAGTACAAATGATAAATTACAAGTGTATCTTAGTACATAACGTTAGAAACATTCAGGTTGCATACAGTGCAATACAAGAGCAGAAGGTACTAGAACTTGGGATGGCAGGGAACAGTGACTTAACACCTCAAGGAAGCCATGGAATCAGTTTTTGGGAAAAGATAAGAACATAATCGGTAGGCCAGTTCAATGATTGTAGGCACACTGACTGCACCTTAGACGATAGGTTTTTAGACATTCTCTCAACCAGCCAGTAGACAAACAGTTTTGTAACTCTGAAGGGAGACTGTTCCAAAGGGCTGGGGTGGCAGTAATGAAAGACATCTTACCCAAGTCAGATTTAAACCTAGACAACTCAAGTGGAGTGAAAGTGGAGGATCGTAGCATTCACCTAAGGAGTTTAAGCACTAGAAAACTTTGCAAGCCAGGAGGGGTGTAGAATTTGACAATTTGAAACCATGAAGAGAAGGGGGAAGGCCAGTCTACCTTCCAAGGAGGGCCAGTGTAATACAGAGACTATACTGCAGTAATGCTCCTTGGGGAGAGCACCCATGGAAAACTGCCCATTTGGTTATGCAGGAGGACTATGAGTATACTTTTTTCAGTACCCCTAAGGGTATGGAGGACAGAGGCATCAAATAGTAGGACAGGAAGCAGAAAGCTATTTGCATTGGCTAGCCATGCTACTTTAGTGAGCTAGGCTCTTGAACTATATGGTAGACCACATATTTGTGAATAGATTTTGTCATATTATTTATGCTAACTTTGAGAGAGAATTCCTGGTCTGTATAGACCGCTAGATACCTCATGGTCTCAACCATTTCTTTTTGGAATCCTGCAGGGGGTAGTCAGCTTTACCATGTGCTGTCTTTCCTTTTCCAGGAATATAGAGCCAAATAGTACAGCTTTTGTTCTTTTAACATTCAAATCCAATGTATTAGCAAGGAGCCATCCTTCTAGCTGCCTGAAATCATTCTCCAGCTCATTGCTGATCTGATTGGAATCATTGGAGCTTCTATAGAACACAATATTGTCAGCATATAGCTGTAGTTTGGCCCCTCTGCAGTTCCCTGGCACTGTCATTAATGAATAGGCAGAAAAGCAGAGGACCCAAAACTGAACCTTATGGGACTCCATCAGTAATGAATCTTAAAGAGATACATAGATACACATATGGTGATAGCAGATAAGGGTCAACAGACCACCCAGTCTGCCCATTTATGCACATAACTTTGCTTCTTCAAACTTCTCCAGAACTAGGTTGTCCCCTTCTCCGGTCTACCAGGATCTCCGATACCTATCCCATGCATTCTTAAATCCTGTAATCATTTCAGCCCCCACTGCCTCCTCCGTCAGGGTGTTCCATTTATCCACCACCCTCTCCATGAAGAAATACTTCCTCATGTTACCTCTGAACCTCCCTCCCTCCAATTTCATCCCATGTCCCCTAGTCCTGGAACATCTTTTTAGTGTTGGTAGGGCACCATTCCACTTCACCTGCTATTTTCTACCAGTCAGGTAGTGTTTATCAATAGCATGAGAGACTATCAAGAAATAGTTGTTGTAGTTTGTCCAGTAAAAGACTAACTATGACTGACCTGGTCAAAGGCCTTGGTGAGGTCCACAAGCACTGCACCAGTCATGAACCCGCCATCCATTGCACCAAGTGTATTTAAAATGTATCACGACAAACAGGAGATCATGGTAAAAAACTCTGGGGAATAAATGTTATGGCATTTTGGTGTTGGTGTGCCACAACGGACCCTTACCTTCCTTTCTTCAGGTCTGCCACGTCCATCTCTCAGTGCCCAGGTGAATGCCTCACTGGACCATGCGAATTATAGATGGATGCATAAAATAAATGTAGAAGTAAAGGAGTTTATTCTCAGACTACAGAGACAGCATACAAAAGAGTCTAGCCCAGACAGCAAACCCACACAGAGACTGCCTGACCACTGAGAATTCCAGAGATTCCGACCAAACCCCTCCTAAAACAGTAATAATACACTAACATCTGTTCAGAGCTCTTAAAGAGCTGCTGACACCATCTGGCCAAAAGTGTTACATTGCAGAATTAGAATAAGCATATCCCCAGTAAACCACATACCAAAAATTAGATTTGTTTGTTACTTCTTTTTAAAGTTATTAGCCATTTTGTAACCTTGATTTCACTACCTGTTCAAAAAAAGCCTGTTTCAGTGAAGAGCTGCTGCTGATGTCATCTAGGGACTTTACAGTCTCGTATTTCTTGTTAGCAAGCTTATAGGACCTGTTTCTCTAAAGTTGTATAGATCATGTGCAATGGTTTTCATAAGTAAAACAGGCAGCATGAGTTAGTAAACATTTCTTTAAAGGAGTAGGCCACCCAAAACTTGCAAAAAATATATGTTGTGCAGAGTGTTTTATTTGTATGTGAAGTTCTGGTGTTTTTTTTTTTTTTTAGTCTTTGGTAACTGGGTAAGGCCCACTAGGCACAAGTGCTTGTTTTCAGGTGACCTGGGAGCACTGGTCGGTAAAGTGACTTGCTCAGAGTCACACAGTATGCAAGTGGAGGTTGTGAGAATCAAACTCAGGTCTGCTCTGCTGGATGTATCAAGCTCATTCACACCTCATTCCTCTAACCTCTAGGCTATACTGCCAGTCTATTCCTTTCCTCTGACTGCTATTAGAAGTTTTTCCTAAACTAGCCTGCTAATTTAATACTAGTTTAACGACCCCTGGGGAATCTTCATCTGAGACAGCGTAATTGTATTCCTTGTTCCCACAATGCATCCTGTTTCATGTGACAGTGATGTAACAGAAACCTAGCATTCAGCACACACATACCAAACAAACTAAATTTCTTGGAAGCTTTACAAGCTGCGCAAAAATTACCAGTAGCAAATCTCTTCAGGACAGTAAGACCTTTACGATGAGGGTAGTCGCTAAGCTGAATTCTATAGATTTTAAATTATAGCCATCTCTACTGTTATGAACTCATTGTAAAGCAATGCTTTCTGCTGGATTTATGGTCTCTACTATATCACTGTCACATGAGACAAGGTGCATTGTAGGACAAATGAATACAATTAAGCTGTCTCATATGGAGATCTCCAAGGGTCATAAAACTACCCTAAAGCTAGCAAACTAATTTAGGAAAAACTCCTAATAGCAGACAGAGGGAAGGACACACAACAACTTAACATACAAATCAAAACACTATGCACAACATATGTTTTTTTGCAAGTTTTGAGTGGACTACTCCTTTAAAATCTTTGTGTTTCAGGCTTTGTAACAAGAGATTCCAGCCATATTGGTCCTTGCAAAACAGGAGAAGATGGAAGGTTTGATACCTTTTATTGGACCAACAAGTGTCTTGTACATAGATGGAATTATTCACAAGCTTTCGGGGCCACACAGGTCCCTTCTTCAGGTGAAGAAGGGTCCTGTGTCAAACTTTAATATAAAGTCTATACAGGTAAAAATATCAAATTCCATCCTTTCCAGGTTTTGTAACAAAACTGACAATATTTTATCTGGGTGCCTTTTTATTGAGGTCCTTTTTTCCTGGGTTGCTGAATGTTGAGTCATAGCACACTGTTGAGGGGTTTGCAGACTGAATATGTTTCTGTAATGGTGAAAGGCTGAGCTCATTCACACCTATCAGTCAATTAAGGCAACTTCTAAGAATGGCAATTTAAAAAAAATTATCCCATATCCTTGTCAATGGGGTAGGCAGACTCATTTATGTTCTACTCTAAATTACAATGATCATTTTACCAGAGCTAACACTTCCACCCATAGTAGGAATTAACATATATAAGGCCACTAATTAAACATATTGTAAAGCAGACAATGGCAAAACAGCAGTGAAATTACTGTATCAACATTACAATACTAGCAGCAAATATAGTTTCCTAACAGGCACATTAGAGTAGCACTCCAAATGGCTTTAGCATCCTGGAGGCATGTTGACTTAGCATACAGCAACCCTGGAGAAATGGACCACACAAAAACAGCATTAAATAATACAATTTTATCAACTTTGTTACAAAACCTGAAACATATATAGTTTTATAGCAATATTTACTGACTGGTGCTGCCTGTTTTACTTGTGAAAACCATTGCACATGAGTTTTACAACTTTGGAGAAATGAGTCCTATAAGCTTGCTGACAGGGATTACTAGACTTTGAGGTCTCTACATGACATCATCAGCAGATCTTTACTTACACCTGTTTTTATTGCCCAGGTAGTGCAATCAAAGTTACAAAATGGCTAATAACTTTAAAACAAAATAATGTGAAAATCTAGTTTTTGGTATGAGATTTACTGGGAGTATGCTCATTTGGATTTTACAATGTAGCACTTGTGGTGCCAGTGGCTCTTTATAGGGGTGGCAGTGGGCCTTAAGCCCAACACTAAAGTGTACTCCACAATTTTAAGACCAGAAAACAAAAGCAATTCTTTATACAGAAAGTGGTGAGACTGTGGAAACAATTACCAGAAACATTAGTAGACAGTAATACTAAAGGAGGATTTAAGGTTACTTCAGAAAGATATATTCAGGGTGGTGGAAATACATTGTGGACTACTACTAGTGAATATTGGAAGAGAAGTACATTTGGTCTTCAAGGCTGTCTTCTGCTTTCAGCCCCTAAGACTGTACCTTAGCATGTATCTCTTAACAGTCCCTGATTATGCCTCAAAAATGCCCTTGGTCCCTCTGGAATGTGGCATTTTTTGATGCTGAAGAGTAGGGATTTGATATTACACTCAAGCTCTTCTTCAAAAATGCTTCTACATTAGGCCACATGTTGCAATGGCATCTTGGGCTGATGCTGTCATTTTTGAAGTTGTGTCCCTGATTTTAGTCATTTCTTCATAGAGTTTTTAAGCCTTGTCCCCGATTTGAGATGAAGAAGGGACAGGCAGTGTAGTTCTGGCTTTTGAAACATTGCTCAATTGACACAGGATAATTTTGTTAATTTTGGTCCTATTTGACAGTTTTTTTCACTGCTGACTTTTTGAGCTGTGAATGTATTCCTTCTGCTTTAATATATTTGTAAACCAAGGTGTAGCCTACATATTGAGCCATCTAAGCCAAGATTGTGACAAGCCTGTCAACTAATCTAAAACCAGGTTGGAGGTGCACTGAACTGAATCCTTCCCCCAGTTTAGTAGGAGTTTAAGTCAGTCCTCCTTGGGTGTTTGGAGAGGACAGAAGGGGCAAGGAGGAGAGCTAAGAACCAAGCCAGGCATTAGTGCCAGAGATCCTGGTGTAGCCTGAATGTGTTTTCTGGAGTTCAGTCCAAACTGAAAGTGTCTTGGTGAATCCTTCAAGCTGCAAGAGATCAAGTAGCTGTATTCCTGACCAAAACCTGCCAAGCCATCTGCAGAACTGCTGTATTCAGATGCAGGAACAAGCTGTTCTACCCTTTCTGATGAGACAAGGGAAAAGGTTGTCATGGGTTTGTCTCCAAGTACCTTGTACCCTCAATCACTGGAGTGCCTGCTGGTGTGCAGGGCAGCTCACTTATCTATGCCCCTTAGAACTTGTCATATCAGTCTGTGCTGCTGGTCGAGTGAAAGCTACAAAGCAAGTGACTAGGCCCAGCCTAGGCCTGCATCAAGTGTGTGTTTGCAGTTACAGGACTGCCTGCTTAAATCCATTTGTAGCTGCTCCCATACCAATCCTGGACACGTGAGTACTGGCCTAGCCTGCCAGAAAGCTGCTGTAGTTTCCCATTTGGATTACAAATTCATTGAACATTCAAGTTCTCCCTGCATTACAAACTGTTTGATAAAAATGCTAGCCAAAAAGTATGTTGTGTGGTATAAAAGCAAGCTTGCATTTTAGTGTACCAATGCAAGTCCTGGGCACCATGACATCAGGCCTGCAACTGTGTGTATTTTATCTGAGTATATAATTAAACAGAACTGCAGTTTAAAAGTAAAACTATTGAATATATTTTGCAGCTGTGGGAATCTGCTAATTGTAGGTAGTGGATGGTCTACAGTACAGTAATGTAGGCCTTCCTTGGGACCACTGTATGGGATTGGGAGTGCTGGGAGGCCTAGTTCTGCATCACTGTGGAGAGGCTTATCAGACTTTGGAGACTGCTTGCTTGGGTAAAGCACTGAAACTTAGTGTTACCAGTGAAACATGTAGTGTTTCTTTTTATCTTAATATTCATGGATTTTTAAAGAAGAAAAACTGCTAAAAAACTTTTCAACTTTTTAATCATGGCTATAGATTATATTTTTTACTTTTTTTTTAAATCGCCCATTAATGAGCTAGTGGATCAGCTCTGCAAATCATACTGATGGAGACTGTCAGACAGTTACCATCACATGCATGAAAAAAATTACCACATTATAAAAGCATAGAAACCTAGATTGTGTCAGCAGAAAAAGACAAAGAGATCCATCCAATCTGCCCATTTCCCTGATTAGCTTCATGCTTAGCCTAGAAATATAGAAACATGGAGGTTGACGGCAGATAAGACCCACAAGGCCCATCCAGTCTGCCCATTTCTTTTTCTACCTTATAAATGTGCCCTCAGCCTTTGCTCTGTCAGTGGCCTATCTATTCATACTCATCTGTATTGCTCCCTTATGCCTATCCCATGCCTGTCTGAAGCCCTGCACTGTATTCATAGCCACCACTTCCTGAGGTAGGCCGTTCCATGCATCCGCCACTCTTTTCTGTGAAAAAGAATTTCCTCACATTACCCCTTAATCGGCCTCCCTCTAATCTCATGCTGTGTCCTCTTGTCCTGCTATTTTTCTTATATTTAAACATGTTAGACTCTTTCACCTTGTTAATGCCCTTAAGGTGTTTGAATGTTTCGATCATGTCACCTCTCTACCTCCTTTGCTCAAGGGTATACATATTGAGCTCCGTTAATCTGTCCTCATATGTCTTCTGATGCAGTCCCTACACCATTTTGGTTGCCCTTCTCTGGACTGCCTCAATTTGGTTAATGTCCTTGTGTGTGGCCTCCAGTACTGCACACAGTACTCCAGATGGGGCCTAACCAGTGTCTTGTAAAGAGGGATTATTATCTCCCTCTACAACTTGTGATACCCACTAATACACCCTAACATCCCCCTAGCCTTACCTACTGCTTTGGAGGTCTGCTTGATGATTTCAGGTCATCGGTGATGATGATGCCCAAGTCTCTTTCTTCCTTTGTGACTGCCAGCAACTCCCCTCCCAGCCTATAGGTGGCTTCAGGGTTTCTCTTCCCTATGTGCATGATCTTGCACTTCTTTGCAGTAAATCCCAGTTGCCACTCTTCTGACCATTTTGCTAGTTTATCCAGATCTCTTCTCATTCTGCCCACACCATCTGGATCATCTACTCTGTTGCAGATCTTGGTGTCATCTGCAAACAGACAAGCCTAACCCTTTAGTCTATCTGCAATGTCACTAATGAAGATATTGATGAGGACTGGCCCCAGGACTGATCCCTGAGGTACCCCACTTGTGACTTGCATCTCTTCTGACTGTATACTATTTACCACCACTCTCTGTTTTCTGCCCGTTAACCAGTTTGCCACCCAGTTGACCAACTTCTGACCCACCCTGAGCCTACCCAGCTTATTTATCAATCTTCTATGTGGAAGAGTGTTGAAAGCTTTGCTGAAGTCAAGGTAGGCGACATCAACTGCTCCCCCTTGGTCCACCACTCTGGCTACCCAGTCAAAGAAATCTATGAGATTTGTTTGACCGGACCTTCCTTTTGTAAACCCATGCTGTCTTCGATCCTGTGCCCCTATGGATTCCAGGTGTTGTACTATCCTTTCCTTAAGGAGTGCCTCCATAATCTTGCCCACTACTGAGGTAAGACTGACTGGTCTGTAGTTCTCTGCCTCCTCCCTGCTACCACTCTTGTGGAGCGGGATCACATGAGCCCTTCTCCAGACTTCTGGGACCTTTCTTGTACTCAGAGACTCACTAAACAGTTCTGTTAATGGCTCTGCTAGTTCCACCCTTAGCTGCTTAAGTACCCTTGGATGTATGCCATCAGGTCCCATTGCCTTGTCCACCCTGAGCTTAGCGAGCTCTTGTAGGACCCTTTCTTTTATGAAGGGAGTAGTGCTCACCTCCCTCCCCCATGTGTCCATGATGCTGAGCTGTGGGCCCTGCCCTACCTTCTCTTCAGTAAATACTGAGCAAAAGTATCTATTTAGGATAGATGCTTTTACAGGGTCCTCCTCATCACATGCACCCTTTTCTCTTTTGAGCTTAGCAATACCCCATCTAGACTTTCTCCTTTCACTAATGTATCTATAGAAAGTCTTGTCACCTTCTTTTACTGTTCCTGATAGTGTTTCCTGAGTTTGGGACTTTGCCTGTCTTACTGCCGTCCCTGCTTCCTTTAGGGCAGTTTGGGATGCTGCCCTATCTTCATCCCGCTATGTTCCCTTATATTTCCTGAAGGCCAGTCTTTTGGCTCTAACCTTTTTTGCTACTGTATTTGAGAACCAAATTGGTTTCCTTCTTCATTTGCACTTCCTTTTCTGTCTAACACAATGGGATGTTGCTTCAAGTATTGCATCCTTAATGCTTGCCCACTTTGCCTGTACCCCCTCACCTGTGTTTCTTTTTGGCAGGGCTAGCTTAACTCTGCGGACCATCTTATCAAAGTCAGCTCCTCTGAAGTCCCATATTTTTGCCCTGGAATGGGATGATTTAGATGTAGTGGCCAAATTGAACCATACCATGTGATGGTCACTGGCCCCCAGGTGACCTTCTACCTGGAGATCTGTGATCCCTTCCTGTTAGTCAGTACTAGATTGAGGATAGCCCTGCCTCTTGTGGGTTGTTGTACCAGTTGTTTGAGGCCCTCTCCTTACAGGGAATCCACCATGTGTCTAGTTATGGCAGATGTTCCTGCTGGTTTTGACCAATCTGTATCCAGCATGTTGAAGTCTCCCAATGTCACTTATAAAGATATTCAAAAAAACTTTGGGGGGTTCAATCACTCTTTAATCATGTCTCAACATGATTCTATACTAGGAACATGGTATGTGAAAGATTTCAGGTACCCTTTGGGAGAACAAATTGAGGACAAATGTCTTTTTCTATTAGAGCAGCAAAGGTCTGGAAGTTGTTTCCGCTTGAGATCTGCAGTTTAAATACTTTGCGTGCTTTTAAAAATCATATATTACAAGTGTTTACAAATAAGTTGGTTTTAATTGTAAATGATACTGTTTTATTCTATGATTTTGTATTGTTTGTATTGTCTGATTGTATATGCCATGGGCACCTTTGAAAAAGGGCTATTATAGCTCAAAGAGTTTCTAAATATAATATAATAAACTAAACTGAAACTCTTACACAGTTTTGTTTTGGGAGCTGAGTGCCTGTAGCTTACTGCTAGTTACTAACCCCCCACCCCTAACCAGGCTGGCCTCTGAGGTGAAAGGTATTAATATGGAGGCAGAGACCACTAGCACTGCCCTCCTTATGACATGCCAGTGGGAATTTCTTCTGAGGCACCAACAGGGCCAGCATACAGACCATTTAAAAGTTAGGTCTGCCTACCTGTTTGTCTGTCTGTCTGTTTTGCTTATTTAGTTGTTTTTTTAAGGAAGTAACCAATTTTCCTAAAAAAACAATTTAGACATACAAAAAATTGAAATACCACAAAAGCCATCATTAGGACAAAGGCACATAGCACATTGAATAGTACATTACAATATTGCTTCTTTTTATACATGCATTCATACATACACACACACCCACACACACATACATATATATATATATATGTGTATATATATATATATATATATACACATATATATATATATATATATATTATGGTAGCACGGTAGCGCTACCATAGTTAGGGTTGAGGAGCCATTTCTATGTTAAACCCCAAAACTTTGCACCTTTATAACTTTTCAACCATTTCACAGATTTGGCTAAAATTTGGAATACACAATCAAGAGCCATAGGCCTTGGGATCTACCAAGTTTTGTACTGGTCGGATATACAGCTGCGGAGTTATTAAGCATGATCTGTGCACGCATTTACGCTTTTTCTGGAATTCTATGGTCACGCCTACAGGTCGTACGGTTTGAGCGACCGCCCCAAAATCTTCAGGGAACATGCGGCTGGGGTCCCCGATGTGTCTTTTGAAGATTTCATAAAAAAATATTAAACGGTTCAAAAGTTATTCAAAAAACAGTTTCCCATTATAAGTCAATGGGAAAAGTTAACAAAAAGTTCGACAGTGTCGCAAATGCATTTTTACTTTCGCAAATGGGCCTGTTACTTTCACAAATCGGCCATTTTGTTTTCAGTTGGTGATCAGAAAAATGGTTGGCATGTAAATTTGGGACCCTCTAGCAACCTAATTATTTTTGTATTCACCTAGTCGGACCCTGAGGATGCTTGCCATGTCTTTATTTTGTGGTAAAACACCCCAGAAACATGTTTTTCAAATTTCTGGAAAAAGTACTTTCGCAAATTACTTTCATGCTCACGAAAGTGTCGAACTTTTTTGCGAAAGCTTTCGCAAATTGCGACAGTAGTTTTCCATCTGTGGGAAAGTGACAGCGATTTTTGGCACTGCGCTGCAAAAGAACCGTTGGGAGTTTTGGGCTATAATTTTGAGGGAATGGAGCCGACATCTCACAGATGTGCCTTTCAGTGTTGCATTGAAAAAATATTACATGGCGGCAAAGTTACGGCACTCCAAAGTTACAGTTTTTCCCATAGGATAACATTACGGGGCCCAACGCATTACAGAAATCGTTTGGATCCCTGCTGCAAAATAACGGTTTGGTCTTTTTTCCTGAAATTTGGAGGGAAGGCAGCCAACAGCCCACAGATGTGCCTTTCAGTGGTTTGGTGAAAAAATATTACAGGGAGGCAACGTTATGGTGCTCCGAACTTCTCTTTTTTCGCATAGGATAACATTACGGCGTTCGCCGCGCCTTTCAGGGCCCGTATCTCGGAAACGGTGCGAGATACGGACTTTTCGTCGGAAAAACTCTTAGCCCCCAGCAGAAAACTAGCCAGGACAGTCATAAATCATATGACTTTTAAATTTGTTTTCTACGTCGTACGGTTCCTGAGATATAACTTATTTAGTATTCCAAGTTCTCATTTTCTGCTCCGATACCCATTATTATGCATACATTCTTTGTACTCACTGTCTTTCTCTATTCAGCTTTTGGGGAAAACCAGCCTATGCGCTTACATTACTATTACCATTGCCCTTTCCGCTTGCGGTTCCATGCCCGTTCACTTACTGTTGACGTCTACGCCACCACGTGCGTCATCCTTTGCGTTTTCATTTGCACTTGCGTTTCTGTTATTTTTGGCCATTTGTGTCTACAGTACTGTTTCTCTTTCTGTTTCACTTTGCTTCACCATGCCCATTGACATTTCCATTTGCAGGCACCATGTTACTATGTGACAAGACATCACGTGGCACACCGTTCCCATCTACGCCACCGTGTTCGTTACCCTTTCTGTTCTCATTCGAGCTTGCGTTACCTTGTGCGCCACTGTTAGCTCTTCTGTTTGCATTGCTGTTCCTGTTACTGTGCCACAAGACATCATATGGTGGGTGTGCGGGCCCTTTGGGCCCCGCTGCCTTCTACTTGCCGGGAGCATGGGGCCCTAAGTGTTATCCTCTATGCCATTTCAGCTATGCTTGTTATTTTTGCCATTTGTGGCTACAGTACTGTTTCTCTTTCTGTTTCACTTGCGTCACCATGCCCATTGACATTTCCATTTGCAGGCACCATGTTACTATGTGACAACACATCACGTGGCAGACTGTTCCCGTCTATGCCACTGTGTGCATTGCCCTTTCTGTTGTCATTTGCACTTGCATTACCATGTGCGCCACTGTTAGCGCTTCTGTTTGCGTTGCTCTTCCTGTTACTATGCCACAAGACATCATGTGGCGGGAAGAGGGCCCTCGCATTACATTCACTATTTCGTTATCATTCTAAAAAAGGGAAATTAGAGGCAAAAACTCCGTTTAATGCATTAGTTAGGGTTGTTCCACAGCAACAAAGTGAGAAATTCGCTGTTAGGGTTGAAAACCCTAACTCCGGTCACCCCCAGCACCACACACACAACACACACACACACACACACACACACAATGCAAGTATGGGGAGGACCAAGTCAACACAACCAATGACAGACATCCAGCAGCAGGTGACCTAAATAACAAACAATTGTCTAAATGTACTACGAGACATCCCACCCACCTGACCAGGTACTGCATGCTCAGTGGAGATCAACAGCAAAACTGAGGCCATGTACACCAAACGTACACATCCCTGATTGCAGCTGCACAAACGTACCACACTTAGTAGTTGCATGGCCTTACCTACGATGTCCACCACACACCACAACTGGTACTGTGCGTTAGTCAATATAAATGCTGAAGGTGCATGATGACAGTTGTAGAAAGGTTTTAACACTAGTAAGTATACATTAATTAGAGAAGTACATAAATTAACTACAATACACTAGCATCGCAAGATAAAAGTAGTGTTACATTTAGTAGGTGATTTACATAGTAGTACATTTACTGCAGCGGTTTACTCAAGATAGAGAGCTGATGTAAGCGTGTGGAAAAGCATCGCCTGTTCAGCGTTGTGAAATTCATTGCTGCCAGTATCAGATGCATTCTTACTGATGAAGGTGTACTGCTGATGTACATACATAGACCTTCAGTGTGTTTCAATACTAAAGATGCAGTAAGTATTCTTTGTAAGAAACAGTGTAATTGCATGGATCAGGCCAAGCAACTACAAATATCATAGCCCTACTGAGCCAACAATAGCATTACCTGTATCGGGAGATGTATATAGGATAGATTTTCCTGTAGGCACTTACTGAGTGTGTTGTACCTGATAAAGACAATCTCATTGCATCTGTGATGACTAACTTATTCAAATAGTAATACATTTACTATTGTTGCAATGATGATCTATGCCACTTATGGACACAGTGTAATTTTTTTAACAGTTGTTTCATACTCAGGCTGTCTGCCTAGTGTTTGGGTTTGCCACACTTCTGTCACTGATGCTATCAAAGTGATAACTATGTTAATTGTGGTACAACAGGAATCAAGTAGGTATGGTGTAGATATAAACAGAATGTCTTTTAGTATTGATTTAACTCACAATGGGGTAAGTGTACTAGGACAGCAGGGGTTATTTTCTATCACTGACTCTGTCAGTTATAATCACACTAAGGTTTCAATGACTGTAATGATCAAGTTACACTGTTCATCTTCATGAGTTCATATTCACGCCATTCTCCAGTAACTAGACAGTGTATGGTGTAACTGGGTGGGACACTGTGTTCAAAAGCTGCTGCAGTGCCTAGCAGAGGAGAGTATCTACTCATAAAGACAATTAAGCAATAAGGCATGACCAACAGTTATGCTAAATGGTCTATTAATCACCCTGTAGGGTTTAATGTTGAATGAGGCATAGCGAGTGCCATATGTAGCTTGACAGTGATAAACTGACCATTAACATAATACCTGGGAGTGGCTTATTGCTATCATTATGAAACTGTTTTTTAAACAACATTAAACCATCTTCATCATATGGTTAGGCTCTACATGTATGTTAATAAAAACTAAACATAAGGCTGTTACAATGTTTACAGTCAATTAGAAAGCTGCATTTTTCAAACCCTTGTTATAATCAGAGATATTATACCTGTACAACTCCTTGGTTTTGCTGAACTCTGTTGCTCAGGTGGCCCACCACATGTGGTGTGGTCTGCTGTGGGGCATCGGTAGGTAAGGCCATGCAACTACTAAGTGTGGTACGTTGTGTGCAGCTGCAATCAGGGATGTGTACGTTTGGTGTACATGGCCTCAGTTTTGCTGTTGATCTCCACTAAACATAGAAACATAGAAACATAGAATTTGACGGCAGATAAGGACCGCTTGGCCCACCCAGTCTGCCCATTTTGCTACCTGATGGATAAGCTGCAGATCCTAGTTAACCAGCAGCCTACTTCTTCCTACCTCCACCCCCTAGAATTGCCTTATGACTGTCCCATGCATGCTTGAATTCCACCACTGTTTTTGACTCCACAACCTCCTCTGGAAGGCTGTTCCATACATCCACAACCCTCTCTGTGAAAAAATACTTCCTTAAATTACCTCTGAGCCACCCCTTCTATCTTCAAATTGTGCCCCCTTGTTCTTACACACCTCTTTTTTTGAAAGATGCTACCCTCTTGGACTTTGTTGATTCCCTTGAGGTACCTTGAAGTTTCTATCATGTCCCCCCTCTCTCCTCCTTTCCTCTAGGCTATACATATTAAGCTCCTTAAGTCTCTCTTCATATGTCTTCCGGTGCAGACCCTGCACCATTTAGTTGCCCTCCTCTGGACAGCTTCCATCCTGTCTATGTCTTTGCAGAGATTGGGTCTCCAGAACTGCATGCAGTACTCCAGATGTCGTCTCACCAGCTGTCTGTACAGAGGGATAATAACTTCTTGTTTTCTGCTGGTGATGCCTCTCCCTATGCATCCCAGTATCCCCCAAGCCCTCCTTGCTGCCCTCTCACATTGCTTGCCCACCTTTAGGTCATCTGATATGACTACGCCCAGGTCCCTTTCCATTTTTGTTGTTGTTAGTATCTCACCCCCCATTGTGTACTCTTCCCCTGGGTTTTTGTTTCCCAGGTGCATTACCTTGCACTTCTTAGCATTGAATCTAAGCTGCCATACATTTGACCATTCCACTAACTTGCCCGTCCCTTCTCATCCTTTCCACCCACCTTGTGCATCAACTCTGTTGCAGATCTTTGTGTCATCTGCAAAGGACATACTTTTCCTTCCAGTCCCTCTGCAATGTAAACATAAAGACATTGAAGAGGACGATCTAATACTGAACCCTGTGGTACCCCACTGCTAACCCCCCTTTTTTCAGAGTGGACTCCATTTACTATTACTCTCTGTGTCCTATTCTCCAGCCAATTCTTTACCAAGGCTGTCATCTTGGGACCCACTCCCAGGCTGGCTATCTTGTATATTAATGTTTTGTGTGGGACTGTGTCAAATGCCTTGCTAAAGTCTAGGTAGGCCATGTCCACAGCCCCTCCCTGATCTACTACTTTGGTCACCCAGTCAAAGAAATCTATCAGATTTGTCTGGCATGACCTTCCTGCTGTGAATCCATGCTGCCTTGGGTCCTGTGCCCCTCTGGCCTCTAGATACTTGACAATTCTTTCCTTCAGAAGTGATTCCATCATTTTCCCTACCACTGAGGTTAAACTAACAGGTCTGTAGTTTCCTGCTTCTGCCTTGCTCCCACTTTTGTGAAGGGGAATCACATCTGCCATCCTCCGGTCCTCAGGTACCACCCCATCCTCCCATGATTTGTTAAAGAAGGTAGTCAGTGGTGTCACTAGTTCTATCCTTAGTTCTTTTAGAATTCTGGGATGAATCCCATCAGGCCCCATTGCTTTGTCCACCTTCAGTTTTAAGAGCTCTTTCAGAACTCTTTCTTCTGTAAATGGGCTGGTATCAACTTCTGTATCCAGAGTGTTTCTGCTGTTTGTTTTAGGTACCTCCCTGAGCATGCAGTACCTGGTCAGGTGGGTGGGGATGTCTCGTAGTACATTTAGACAATTGTTTGTTATTTCTGTCACCTGCTGCTGGATGTCTGTCATTGGTTGTGTTAACTTGGTCCTCCCCCATACTTGCATATGTGTGTGTGTGTGTGTGTGTGTGTGTGTGTGTGTGTGTGTGTGGTGCTGGGGGGAATTCGGAGTTAGGGTTTTCAACCCTAACAGCGAATTTCCTCACTTTTGTCGCTGTGGAACAACCCTAACTAATGCATTAAACGGAATATTTTGCCTCATATATATATATATATATATATATATATATATATATATATATCATCCAGTACTGGCCTGGTAGGGCCAGTATAGTTAGGGTTGCACAGCCTCTTCTATGTCAAACCCAATATTTTGCACTTTAATAACTTTGCAACCATTCATTCGATTTGCCTGAAATGTGGCACGTGCATTGTCATACCACAGATCTCTGGATCTGGAAATTTTTGTTATGGTCAGATGTGCAGTTGTGAAGCTACAGAGGATCAAAAAGTGTGGAAAATCCACAACTTTTGTGAATTTTTGCATGTCTTCACAGCTGGAATGGTTTGTCCATCTGGTCTGAAAATTTCAGGGTATATGGGAACTGTGTCAGGGAAGTTCCTTTTGAAGGTTTGGTGAAACAATATTAATCCATTCAAAAGTTATTAAAGTGAAACGTTTCCCATTATAGCCTATGGTAAAAAAAATACATGTTCTGTGTGACAGTGACAGATTCATCTGCAACAGCACATTTTAATATTGCATATGCTTTCTGTACTGTCATGCTGTTGCCATCTTATTTTCAGTTAGTGGTGGAGAAAAACATTATAGTTTGAAAACTACTGCCCCTAGGTAAACACCAACTGTTGTATTTACTTACATGGGGTCCTAGGTGTCGCACGATAGGCTGATAGCCATTTATGTGGGTTCATGTTGTATATGATGTAATGTACTTTAGAACTAAGACACTGTCCCTTTAACAGGTAACTACAAAATAACTGGTATTTCTATAAAGGCTAGTGTGGACCTGTTATATTTCAAGATAAGTGGAGACAGGTATATTGCCCCAGGAAGGCATAAAACATCCCACGTTGGCTTTTCATGACAGGGAAGGAATAATGTAATGACCTAGGGATCAGAGATTAAGCCAAATGCGTGGACCAGATGTCACTGGGATTGACATGGAACCACAGTGACTCCTACAGGGAAAGGTAAATTGTTGTACCCTAATTGTCCTGGAATCATTAACCCCACCCCAGAGAAAACAATAAGGAGGGAGAGGCTTAAAATGACCCTCAAGTACATCTGACACACTTCAAATGCAGAGCAGTTGAAAATCAGTTTAGTTGGCAGGCAGATCATCGGTTCCAAATGGCATATACTGTACTTGCAGACCATAAGTATATATGTAAGCCTGGAAAAATATCAAAATCCAGTCCCGAGTGTGTGGAAAGTTGGACTTGCCACATACTGAACAGAAAATTCTGATTTTTGGAATTTTGGAAACCAATACTTTTCAACAAGGACAACATCTGAAGCCTTTTCAAAAGGACATCCAGAGACTTGGATCAAGGACTTGTTACAAATTCTGTTGCCTAATGAACTGTCATCTCTACCAGAACGTTTGAAATCTTGTCTGAACTTTAACATCAAGACAAGGTATAGTTTAGAATATAGTATCTAGTGTTTTCTGTAAACCATCCAGTTTTACTTTTGTTGTTGTCTGCATTTCAAAATTCTTCCAAACTGTAGGCTTTTCTATAATGCTTTTATTTTAAGTAAACTTTTATGATTTTCTTATCAACTCTGCCTGGGGTCTGACTGTGTGATTTAACATTTAAACAGAAGGGTTTTGAAAAGACAGTGTGCCTAAAAAGATAGAATCTGCTCAGCTATCATATAAAACTACCTAGACAAGATGTAGCCAGTGGCCATGGTGAGATTCAAATACTAAAAGTAGTACAGAGTCAAGGGAACTCAAAACTACAGAATCCACCCTCCCACAGGTAAAAGGAAGGTTGGGAAGTCTTCCTGAATCCTTACTCCTGCTCATGAGTTCCTGAATAGGGAGATTCTCTCTGAAAACAGGAGGTCCTGCCGGGCTGCCTGAGGTTAGGGGGCCTGGGACTCGTGACACTTAGAACGGCATCCATGCATCACAATTTTAAAAAACACCCAGAAATATGTTTATTTTGATCTGGCCATTTGTGCTGTCTCAATTTTTAGAAAGTACAAGCACAAAACTTTATAAATTAAGAAAGTATTTTCAAATACTTCATAATTTGTGACATCCACATTGCAGTTGCGACAGTACAATCTCCAGAATAATAGTTTCTTTGCCATCTCACTGCCACTACATTGTTTGGACATTTGGGCTACAGTTTTCTGGTTAGCCCTTGCACCTCAGATGCACCTTTTGGTGGTTTGGTGAAAACATTTACGTTGGTTCCATAGTTACAGTACTCCAACGTTGTGAATTTTTCCTCCCATAGGATAACATTGCGGCATATGCCAAAACCACAGTTTCTTTGCCACCCCACTGCCACTACATGGTTTGGACTTTTGGGCTGAAATTTGCAGGGTAGCAAGCCCTTGCAGCACATATGTGCCTTTTGCTAGTTTGGTGCAAAAAAGTACACCAGTTCCACAGTTACAGCACTCCAAAGTTGTACATTTTCCCATAGGAAAACATTGTGGCAGCCGCAGCACCTTTCGGTGCCTATATCTTAAAAACAGTTCAAGATATGTTTTTTTTTGCCAAACACAGCTTAGGTGTACTAAGCATGCACACCCCATTCTCCTATACTGTACAATCTCAGCTTGTTTACACATGGAATAGGGTGAGAGTTAGGCCAGATGACTCCAAGGCACACTCTGGCACCTGTTGGTTTGTGGATGGTGGGGGTGATGGTGGTGTGGGGGAGGCAGGGTTAGCAACCCTAGCATTGATTTCCAGACTTTTGTTGGTGTGGAATCAACCCTAATTGATGCATTAACAGAGTGTGTGTGTATATATATATATATATATATATAAAGAACCTCAGTACGAAAGCACTGAGGCAAGGGTTGCCACAAAAGGCACTGGCAATAAAGCCAAGTTTCAAAGAAATACAAAATCACACATACCCCATAATGCAAAGCATCATGGGAAGTATATGCAAATCACAACAACATTTTAGGCCAGTTCAGCTTTAAGCAGGAATGCATGGTGCCGATGGGCCTCTCACACAGTCTGCAAAGGGTGCAAACAGAACACATGATGCTTTGCATTATGGGGTATGTGTGATTTTTGTAATATACATATATATATATATATATTTAGTCCATCGGGTTTTCTATACTGAATCTGTAATCTAGATATATCTCATCACCAAAGCCCCTACCCTCATGCCATAAATCCTAATAAATGGTGCATGTTTTTCCTTTCTCCAAATAAATTAATATACTATGTAGTCTACTCTTCTTCTGTATGGATTTTCTTCTCAGCTAAAATGCTGTTATACCACAGTTCAAAGGTCATGGAACATCATTGTACCCCTCTGTGGTGCAACAACATTTTAGCTGATCAGAAATCCTAATGCAACCTGTATTTTGTTTCACACCCACTGCCAGGCACACAGCAATCAGTTCTAGTTCCGAAATGAAACCATAGCTGCAGCAGACCTGAGAACAAACAAATCGCCAATGACACCTGAGCTTCAGGACCTCAAAATAAACAAACAAACGCAAGATAAGTGAATTGATTTTTTTAAATTTAGGCAACAGTTTCTTTTGCCTTGCTGTCAGAACTGCTGCTGTTATTGATTTCTCCTTGCTAACAACTGTTGTAAGACCATGTTCCCTTTTAACACAAAAAATGTAAAATTAAAAGCTATATAAACAGTGGATGGGCAACCATTGGGACAAGAAGCCTGTGTTGCCACCTCAGGGGTTTACTCTTGAGGTCAATGATGTAATCAGAACTCCACTGAGGCAGCACAGGCTTGTTGTGCCTGGTTGGCCATCCCATATTCTCCATCTTGGGCTTCCCTCAATCCCCCCCCACACACACACACACACGCACCACTGTTGGCTGGGGTGCAACCTTTCAGTTTATAGTAAACAGCCCATTTGGTCATAAGACAAGCAGTGTTATTAGAATCTGGATCTCAGGAATAGTTATTTTGTGCGCTAGGCTAATGCTGCAAAAAATTACCGCAGGAGACAGAGAGAGGCAATTCAGTACTTAGCTTATCTTTAATTCAATATGCCTCTAATGTATTCTTGGACAATTCCATCAACTAAATGGCACTTTGTTAATGACATTTACTGTCAGTTTTGCAAAACATTTTCCCAGTCACATGGAAAGCAAGCAAAAGTTCATCAATGTAACCTGCAATAAAAGTGACGGTCTGTGAGATTCAGCTGAGTGTTACTGTTGGACAGAAGCCCCCAGGTCTGATTTATGGAGGTGGTCCACTAACGCCTGAAAGAGTCACTGATACCTTAGGGAAACTCTGGTTGTTATAAGCAATAAAGGCTGACATACTATAGAGGTATTTTATTACTAGAATTCGGACTGGTAGGAATGGTTTATGCTCAAGACAAAGTTGAGAGTTCTAATGGCCTACTGGTCGTTATTCAAATATTAAAGGAGCAATGCAGAGGTCCTTGCTGTTATGATTACCCTCCTGTCAGGGTTTGTAAATTACAAAAAATACCAAAAATATTTTAATTTAAAACAGTTGCAGAGATGGGCAAGAAGTACTGGTCCCAGACTGTTTACACTAGTAGTCTATTAGCTGTGGGATAAAGACCACTAGTGAACCCATTAGAATGTGAGATTGCAGGCTCAGTATTCCATTAGGTTTATAAGTTGTTGACCCAATTCAGCTTACTGTAAACACTCACATATACGTCTAGTTTTTGGTGATAAAAACAGGACCAGAAGAATGGGTACTCAACCTGGAAGGGGGAGGGAGAAGGCAGAAGCACTTAACTACTTTGGCTTGGTATTTACAGAAGAAAAAGGGGGGAGATATTCAAGGGGGGTCTGAGGGAAGGAAATGAGGGGAAAGGGGAGATGGACGGGAAAATCTCAGAGGACAGAGTGCTGGAGGGCTTGAGGGCACTGAGGGTGGACAAGGCACCAGGGCCAGATGGCATTGACCCTAGGGTACTGAAGGAACTGGCAGAGATCCTAGCGGGCCTTTGGCAGATCTATTCAATGCCTTAATGGTTTCAGGGTGTGTACCTCAGGACTGGAGGATGACTCACATGGTTCCTCTCCATAAGAGTGGCCCCAAGGACGAACCGAGGAATTATAGGCCAGTGAGCCTCACATCCATTGTGGGCAAGCTGATGGAGACAGTCCTTAGGGAGAGACTGGTGCTTCTGCTGGAAGCCAGTGGGCTGCAGGACAGTAGACAGCATGGCTTTGTCACAGGTAGATTCTACCAGACCAGCCTGGTGGAGTACTATGACTGAGTAACTAGACAACTGAACAGGGGCCATGTGGTGGATGTCCTGTACCTGGACTTCAACTCAGTGCCACATGGGAGACTAGGAAGTAAGCTATAGGACACAGGGGTGGGTGCAAAGATGGTGGGCTGGGTAGTGAACTGGTTGTAAGGAAGGCAGCAGATGGTGGTGGTGGGTGGAGAGCTATCATCCCCAAGGGCGGTGACAAGCGGAGTTCCGCAGGGCTCAGTGTTGGGACCAGTGTCGTTTGGTATATTCATTGCAGACATTTTGGTGGGCATCAAAGAGTAAAATTAGTCTGTTTGCTGATGACACCAAGATGGGAGCAGTGGTGTATGACCTAGGGGGTGGCAAGGGTTGCAGGAGGATCTGTCAAGGCTGGAGACCTGGTTGGACACCTGGCAACTGAGGTTCAATGCCAAAAAGTGCAAGGTGCAACATTTTGGGGCAAAAAACCATAGGAGGAGCTACCAATGGGGGGAGTGCAGATAGCTGTGTCTGAGGAGGAAAAGGATCTGGGGGTGCTTATTACAGAAGCAATGAACAACTTGGCACAATGTAGAAAGGTGTCTGCAAAAGCCAATAGAATGCTGGATTGTATTGCTAGGGGTATATCCTCAGGAGGGGGGAGGTGATTCTGCCATTGCATAGCTCGCTGGTTAGGCCACACCTGGAGTACTGCGTGCAGTACTGGCTCCCGTTCCTGAAGAGGGATATTAAATTACTGGAGGGGGTGCAACGCAGGCGACAAAGATGATCCGTGGTCTGGGGGACTTACCTTATGAGAGTAGGCCAAGGGAATTGAACAGTGCTCACTGGAGGAGAGGAAGGAAAGTGGAGATGTGATTGAAACCTTCAAGTACGTGAAAAGAATAAACAACTCATGCACAGAGGAGCTGTTCAAACAATGGGAGGGGAGGGACACACAAGGCCATGATATGAGATTGGAGGGGGGAAGGTTCAGGAGGGAGATGGGAAGACACTTTTTTACGGATAGGGTGGTGGCCGGGTGGAACACGTTACCGGCAGATGTGGCATCCAGTAGCTCAGTGAGCGGCTGAAAAGGGGATGGGACAGGGCAAGAGGGAGGGTCAAGGGAGGGGGAAAAGGGGGGAGGGGCAGCTGCAGAATAAGGGCTGCTAGCTGCATGCTTACGTAGACTTAGTAGACCATAAGGCCTTTATCTGCTGGCAATTTTTGTATGTTTGTATGTTCATAACCAATCTGTGAGGACAACCGATTTGTGAGGTTTACAGTGGTAAATGATTTTTGTAACTGTGTAACTTAATTTTGTGTCCTGTCCAGACCACAAAGACAGATTCTGTGTCTAATGTTGGTCACAAAAACAGATTTTTCCACCCAGTATGGGTAGCAATACAGTATGTCATTTTTCTACAACTGACAAGGTAAATGGGGATCGACTTATATGTGAGGTCTACTTATAGGTAAGTACACATTGTATACTATCAGTACTGAGACAGAAAAGATGTAAACATCCACTCAAGTCTGTCCCACAATTTAGTAAGGTACTGTAGTTGCTAAACTTTCTCCTTTCCAACCATGCATCTAGATTCTTTTTAAATATGTCTTTGTTTTTACTGTTTACTAGATCTTGTGGTAAGGCATTCCAAATGTTTACCACTCTTTGGTTGTAGACAGTGTTGAAATTACACTTTATGAGCTTTGGGAGCTGGGGGCCCAGAAGGGCCCTATCTTTAAACCGAGCCCCTTTTCCTATTAAAAGTCAATGGCAGGAAAGTGTGAGCTATTGGGCTCACTTCACAGCTAGGAGCTGAGCCCTGGGACGCTCCCTTGGAATTTCAACATTGGGTGCAGAATAGTATCATACTATTGACTTTAAAGTGGTTTGCTTTTGTCTGCTTATTATGCCTTCTCTCATTGTACTTTTCATCCTTAAACTCAATATTGAGTTTCCCTCTTAATTCTATGTGCTCATGTACAGTATAAGAAATAGGAGGTCACCCCTAAGTCATCTTCTCTGCAAGTTGTATAAGCCCAAATCCTCAAGTCAGTAATCGTATGCAAGTTCCTCCATCCCTCTAATCATCTTTGTGGCCTTTCACTGAAACCTTTTAATTTTATTGTCCCTTCCCTGCATTTACTCCTCCCCAACCTGTGAACGAGTATGTTTTATGCATATTTTCAATTTTGTCTGCCCTTCATTCATTATTACAAAGTACATTTGCATGAAAACAGAATCTTGCTTCCTTGGAATTAACCTCCTTCTGCAGTTTGAATATACCCTCAGTCATGTTTCTCAGTTCATGACATCACCATTGTTGCTGTGGAAATAAGTATAATGTCACAAGCCCATGACCTCATGCATGGACAAGCAGCAGGGCAAATGGACTCTAAGGGGCAAAGATCCTATTTCATTGCCAATGTCCTTAGTAACAAAAGTTATATTAACTGAATGATGTCCAAGGTTATGGGTTTGTTTTTCAGTTTTCTTTGAGGCATTAGTGACTCTTTTTTTATCAAGTAAATTTGTATTGAATTTTATAGCTGCGAAACAATACATATTACATAGTTATATCAACCATTTACACTGAATATAATACAGTATTTAATATTAAGAAACAAATTAATTCATACAACTGAAGCTATCCCTAGCATATCTCTTAAGAAAAAATTACTCACAGAAGTAATGTGATTTGATTTGATAAAAATTTATTTTTATGCAGGAATCACATTTGTTGGGACAGTGTCCTCATGTTGTTTCTTCTATGGGATCCATCAATGAGCCGAAACATAAGTGCATCATCTCGCCCTAGAGTGGTGCCTCACTGAATAGAACGGTGTGCTTATTTAATTTAGAATGTAGTTCAAACTCTGCAGTGTGGTCACCCTCACCCTGCTGGCTTAATGCCAGATTTGTTTCTAAAGCCAAGGGAGTAGTGACCACTATAATCTAACTAATAATGACTACTGTAAATTTCAGTTTTGTTTAGAAAAATCTTTTAAAACTTCAGATAAAAAATTTTGCAGACAATAGTGGCAAAAAAATTACCACAAATCTAAAAGTTTTGAAGACTATAGAACTAATATATACAAACAGAGGAGAGAAAGAAGTAAGTGCATCAGCAAAGACCTGAACTCAGGCCACCTGGAATATTTTTCTGGTTGCACTACCAGCTGTGCCACCAAGGCAACTGGAAACTGGGCTGTCCCGGAGCACATTACTCTTTCTCCAGTGCACAACCTGGTTCTGCACAGGCACTCACATTCAGGTCCCAGCTGAGGCACTTACTTCTTCCTCTCCTCTGTTTGTATGTGTTCTATAAATATGCACATCTCGCTCTTGTGATTTAAAACTATAAAAGTAATGCTCAAACACATAGAAAACAGCAAACTGATTCTTGTGAGAACCTATTTCCAGGTTCTAGAACTGGAGTCAGGGTTAGGGCTTGTAATTGGCTCATTGATGGATCCCATAGATGAAGCAACACTACTGTGGCAAGTAATTGCTTCTTCTAATAATTGGAATCTATCAGTGCTTTCTAACAGAAAAGTGCAAACTCACTAGCAGTACCTTGGGAAGATCAGTCTAGAACCTATGTAGGATAAAAGGTTCTGTAAGACAGCAGTTCCAAACCTGGCCTCCCTCCTGGCCTGTGTGTCAGAGCAGTAAATAGGAATAATGACTGTAAGAAAGACCAAAGTTCCATTTAGCCAGCCTGCAGTACCCTAGCTGCCTGGGGACCTGCTTCCAAACAGGGTTCTAGCCCTCTTGATCCACACCCCCTGTTTCTCTCTCTATTAACTTGAGTAACTGCCAAACCCATTACTCTGTCCCAGCTGTGCTTGTAGCCATTTATGGTTTTTGTGCCCACCACATCCGCAGGCAGACTGTTCCATGGCTCTACCACCCTTTCTGGAAAATGGAAGTTTCTTACATTTTTTTACGTCTCCCTCCCAACAGTGTCCACTCGTGATCTCAAGTTTTAATCCTGCTAAATAATTCCCTGCAGTTCATCTTGATTATTTACTTCAGGAACTTGAAGTTCTGTATCATATTCCCATTTTCTTGCCTGGTCTACAGTGAGTACATGTTCACTACCTTGAGTTGATCCTTGTAAGCTCTGCCCTGCTGTCCCTGAATCATCTTGGTCAGCTTGCATTGCATTGTCTCCAGCCTATCTTTGTCCTTTTAAAAGTGACTATGTTGGCCGGCCTTGTGGTACGGAGGATTGAGGTGCTGCATGCCACACCTCACGCCACACTGGCGACCTAGGTTTGGAATGGGCCTGGGCTGTCAGGGGTTAGTAGGGGAAGGAAAAGATTGAGCATCCGGAGGACTGCTCTCTTCTCCTGGGAAGGGTTCTAGGGATTCCTCACTTGGTGGTGGCTCCTGGAGGAGGCTAGGAGTTTTTCCCAGCAGCGGGGATAAGTAGAGGGGATTGGTGATGGCAGGTGGTCTGTGGGAGGAGCCTGCACTGATGCCATTGCACGCCGCATCAAGGAGAGGAACGTACAATGAAAAATCCCTGCCTCTGGGGTATGTGAAGGTGGGATCAGTGGCCATTGTCCCATGCCCTGTGCCAGGCTCTGCCACTACATGCTTCTGTTTTCTCTCCTCCTCTTCGCCGGTCACTCATCTGGATTATAAACAGAGCGCTGGAAGGAGATGGTGGTCCTACCCTTGGGGGCCTCAGAGCTGAGGGGAGTGGGCGGCTGGATGAGGAAGGAGAGAGATTGCTTGGGCAGTTGTGTGGAAAAAGTGGGGGCTTCAGGTGGGCAGCAGAACCATGAGCCGAGAATCCTCACCAGAGAGAGGCCACCAAGGTAGGTGCAGAAATAAAGTTCGAAAAAAGAGTGACTATGTTGTCACGATATTTCACCAGCTAGGGGTTGAGTCATTTTACAGAAAGATCCCTAGGACCCTGTTAACAACATTTAAGGAAGAAGTAGATACCAATTTGAATGAGGGGTTCCTCAAGGGCTATATCTCTGATGTTCTATATAGAACTATGGTTGTCAACTGTCCAATTACCCCAGTAATTTACATACTGCCAAAAAATTCATAAGGGTTTAGAGAGACCTCCTGGCCGACCCATTATGTCAGGCCAAGGGTGGCTAACTGAACTACTCTTGATGTTTGTGGATTAATTCCTTCAGCCATTGGTGAGTGTTTTAAGGTCCCATGTAAGGGACTCCACCGAGACAGTGAATCTGGTGGAGGACTTGCACATGAAACCTGATTGGTTCTTTGCAACCATACAGTAGATATAAATTCCCTTTACACTGTGATTCCACACCAAGAGGAATTGGAGGCTTTGAGTTTCTTTCTGGATTCTAGACCCATAGAGGAACAGGTGGCAGTTCCTACTCACTTTCTGGTCCAACTAGCAGAGGAAGTTCTAACAAAAAATGTGTCCTTGTTTCAGGATCAATTATATTTACAAGTACGTGGGACAGCCATGGGGGGCCACAATGACCCCAGGCATTGCCAATTTATTTGTGGAGAAGTGGGAGCGTGATCATCTTTATGGCACTGTCACAAATCCATTCTTCAATAAGGTGGATTTGTGGTGCCACTTTATTGATGACATCATAGTGGTATGGAAAGGCACTACAGATAAGTTTGGCCTGTTTGTGACGTGGACGGAAAATACGAGTTCCTGTTTGTGATATAAGTATGAGATACATCAAAATAAGATAATTTCCTTAGATCTGAAAATTTATAGAAACAGTGAAGGGGACATTTGTACAACTCTGTTTCAAAAACCTACTGACAGGAACAGTTTACTGAGATATGAGAGCTGCCATCCACCATATGTCCATTTTAATATCCCTAAGGGTCAATTAGTCTGAACTCTGAGAAATTATACTGAGCCAAGTGAGTTTAAGCAGAAAAGGGGCCTTCAAGTCCAGAGGTTTGTGAACCATGGCCCAGATATTCAAAAGGGTTGCGCCATGCTGCAATATTCAGAAGGGGCCAGTTGCGCCACCGAAAACATGCTGAGCAACAGCGCAATGGAAATGAAGGCATGCGCAACCGAAGGGGGCGGGTCCATGCATAAAGAGTGTAATGCGATATCCGAACACTTGCGCCCAATGCGCCCAAGAGTGGCGAGCTGGAAGTTGCGAGCACCGGATTTGAGCCAAAATAAAGGCTCAATGAAGCGCGAAGAACCCCAGCAGGCCACAAACTGGGGAGAGAGACAGAGAGAGAGAGAGAGAGAGACAGGAGCTGGAAGGGCAGAGAGGGACAGTGGGTCCAGGAGGACAGAGAGGCCAGTGGGGGTGCCGGTGCAGTGGAAGCAGCAGTGGGGCAGCGGGGTAACACAGGAACAGCAGCCGGGGCAGAAGCCAGGAGATGGACAGTGTCAGCTTCCACATGGAAGCTGTAATGAGGTGAGACACCATGCTGCAGGGGCGTGGCCGTGGAGGGGCCCGTCGGCGGGCGCCTGCCCCGACAGGCTGTGTATCGTGCCGCATCAGCTCGAGCTGTACACAGATGTCGAGATTGTGGCCCGGTACCGCCTGAACAGGGCAATACTGAGACGGCTCTGCGAGATGTGCAGTGATGTGATGCAGGCACCCTCACGACGGAGTCATGCTCTGTCCGTGGAGACCAAGGTGACAGCCTGCATGTGCCTGCTCGCCACGGGCACCTTCCAAAGGCCGACAGGGGACACCACAGGCATTACACAGTCGGCCATGTTACGCATCCTCACCCAATTCCTCAGCGCACTGCTGCCTCATGCTGCGGAGTACATCCATTTCCCCAGCACCGCGGCAGAGCGTACAACAAACATGCAGGAGTTCCACAGGGTAGCACATATGCCTGGCGTGCTAGGGGCCATAGACTGAACCCATGTGGCCATTCGCACGCCACCTGGCCCCGACGGCCAGGCGTATGGAACCGAAAGGGCTTTTCCAGTGTCAACTTCCAGGTGGTGTGTGATGCCACTGGGCGCATATCAATGTCTGTGCCACACACCCTGGTGGAGCACATGATGCCTTCATATGGCACCAGTCTGCACTGTGCCATCGATTCGAGTGGGAACATCCCCACGGGTCATCTAGTGGGTGAATACACATGTATGGAATGCAAACTCTGTGCAAGGGTGGGAATGACACAGGTGCCATGGTAGTGGCACACAAGGATATGGGCAATATGGACCTGACATGACACTGATCTCCACTATCTCACAGGTGACTACGGATACCCTCCGGCCCTGGTTGCTCACACCAGGCGTCCCACGACCCCAAGCGCAGCTAGGTTTCAATGAGGCACATGCCGCAACACGTAACATCATAGAGCGGGTGTTTGGGATGCTCAAGGCATGCTTCCGATGCCTGGACACCTCCGGCGGAGCCCTACAGTACAGCCCCCAAAAGGCCTGTGGGATATTCCTGGCCTGTTGCATCCTGCACAACATGGCCAAGGACCATGGGATAGCCGTACAGGTCCAAGAGGGGGACAGCGATGGGGACGCCAGTGGCGCCGGTGATGTGGGTGATGAGCAGCCCCCCCTAGGACGGAGGGACCCCCGACTGACCCGGCAGGCCCAGCTGCACCGGGACACCATTGCAGAAGAGCACTACACCCAACACAGGTAAGTCAGGGGACATGTGCAGGCAACACTGTCCATGCGCAAACCACAGGCACACAGGGGAACACACCGTGCATGAAGGTCAGGGGAGTTGAAGGTTCCAGGCATACCAACACACCATCAGAGAGGGGGGAGCACTCATATGGACACACACACACACCAGGCAGCATACATGGGTGGCAGCACAGCACTGCGGAAATGACATTGCCAACACACAGCACCACCAACCACCCCCACCACCTGGACTGTCCACGCGCGTGTCAGGACCTGGGCACCTTGCACCTTGGTGACAGTGCAATGCAGGCATCATCATGCACACGCACCTGTGGACAGCAGTTGGGAGAGTGGCAGGTGGTCCGTGTGTCAGCTTGGTGAGCAGAGCACCCAGCAGTGCACCGCCCACCATGACACACATTGCACACAGGGCAGCACCAGACAGGGCCTGCACTGGGAGACAGTTCAGTCAGGTAGCACTGTCCCACGGCCACCACGGATCGTGGGCGGCCCGCCCGTGTCCCAGCAGCACTGGCAGGCTGAGCAGGGGTTACATCGGGTGGCGCTGGTGCACCACCAGGGTCCCACTGCCGAACGCCGACCTTGCCCGCACAGGGTCTACATCCTGCCAAACAAACTTGCACCAGGGGTGCTCGGATGCCCACAGCAGAACCCGCATCGACAGGCCTGGTGTCGCATGATGCCGGGAATGGGGAGTGGAGAGCGCACTGTGTGGGGTGTGGTACAGGGCACCTGACAGTGTGGCCAATGCGTCGCGACAGAGACCACTGCCTGGGTCAGCCTGTCAATGGCAGCTGTCACATCCGTCGCCCGCAAGGACCAGCTCGGCTCGGTCCGAGCACTCCCTGCTATGCCACTCCACGGACACAGACAGTGCCTCACGGACCTTGCAACCCGCCCCTGCAGCTGTACCGACTCCTGCAGCAGGCGGTGTCACGCGTCAATGGGTACTGTGCCCCAATGGCATCGTGACCCCCAGGGTGTGGACGGTCCTGGTGCACAGCACCCCTTGAGGGTGGGCGCTGTTCGCCAGGACCAGGTATGGGCGGATCAGAGGGCGGTGGACATGTGCCACTGCTGGACACTGTACCCCCAGACCTGGTGTGCAACTGCTGCTGCCACCCCTCCAACTGCTGAGCCCCCAGGTCCACCTGTTCCACCTCCGTGTTGACAACAGTGCCAGACACCTGCACAGCCACTGGTGCTGCCCCACCGGTGCTGACAGGCACAGCCTGGGACTGTGCCAGCATGCTGGTACACAGGTGTGAACCAGGAAGGCCCAGGGGCACGTGCTGGCCTGCCAGTGTCCGCTCATGGGACACACACCTATCACTGCCCATTGCAGGCCTGCTATCATCAATGGTGCAGGTGCGTGCCACTGCCATAGGCACAGCATGCTGGCATACCTGCGTGCCAGACTGCTGTGACACAGGCTGTGCACCCCCTGCACCCGTATCACTGACACCGGAGTTGTTGGCCCAGCGTGCATGCTGCTGCAGTGCCTGCAGGCTGGTGGCGGAGGTGGATGCTCCCTCCTCCACGTCCAGCAGGTCTGCCTCACTGTCTGGACCTACCACCACCACCGTCTCCTGCAGACGAACAGGATCTGTAACAGAAAGAGAGTACACGTGAGTGCATGTGAAAAACAGCCCCCCCCCAACAACATCACCATGTCATACCGTGCAGTGATGGGCTTCCACCTGTCTGGAATCCTCCGCCTGGTACGCCCGCAATAGCACTTGGCTGCATGGCCGCGACCAGTGTCTCCTCTGTAGGGGTCAGCTGCAACACCACTGGTGGGCCCCCACCAGTGCCAGCACGTGCCACCCTGAAGGCTGCCACCTTCTCCTTCAGCCTCCTGCGGTCAGTCCCCATCTTCTTCCTGCATTCCTGCACGGAGCGCTGGTGGCTTCCGTGCAGGTTGACGGCCTGAGCTACCCCCATGCAGCTGCACGCCCTGAGGGGTGCCCTCCATCCACTCAATGTTGGCTCATCCTCCAGGTAGGCCTGGAAGAGGGCCTCTGTCTCTGCCGTGGTGAAGTTCGGCCTCCTCCTACGCCCGCCGTCCACACCCTCAGCTTGGCTCTGGTCAGTCATGGTGATCTGTATGGGTGGAAGTGGACACCTGTCACTGTGCAATCGACAGCATTTCCCCATGAGCATAGCTGCGGGGGGGGCAGAAGCCCCCCCCGTTTCCTCTCCGCATGGCAGATACTGATAGAAAGGGTGCCCATTGTCCCTTTCTATGCCCTTTCATGCTCAGCCCCTCAGCCTTTATCATCCTCCGCCCATGAGCATTGTCCTGAGCATCACACAGCATGTAACTCACCTCTCACCTGCAGTAACCAAATCTGGCCAGCACAACCCACAGTCGCATTTTTATAGCGCCAACATGCAAATGAGGTGTGGCTCAACTTTAATGACATGCTAATCGCGCCACTGTGCCTTTGAATGGCTGATCGGATGATTTGCATATGTCGGCTGAATATGCGTGTTGCGCTGTCGCCACTCACGGAAGGTCGACTTGAGCCAATGGCGCCAGGTTTGTGGCTGCGTCCACACCGCATTGGCGCATGCCCAGACAGCTTACGCACGCGCTATCGTGCTGCAGACCTGCTGAGCGCGATGGCGATTCCAGGCCATGGCCACCATTGTGCCAGTGGCGCTACAGCACTGGGCACTATATGGCCTGTGGCACTACTGCGGCGATAGTCCACTGTGGCACTGGTGCTCAGCTTGGCAGTCGCGCGGGATGCCTATCGTCCCATGGCGCTGTGCGTAGCTCTGCATCATTGCCGTGACCTTGTGTATGCCCTCTGACCCTGGCGCTGTTGGCATGCCATGTGTACGTCCCTATTGCGCTGTCCAGTGACGGCGCCATGTAAATGGCGGGCGCTGTTAGCGCGATTGGAGCCTGTGGTGGTCTATTGGCAACAACTCCCCGTGGGGTCTGGGCGCAGCAGGGGCGCCATATTGCCTGCTGTAAAGTTGGTGCCATGGCTAGGAGGAGGGGTGTCCTGGAGCCAGCTTGAAGTGGCCAACCCAGGGCCCTGGTGGAGCCCCACTGTGAGGCACTGTATGGTGAGGCCCCTCACCATGCCTAGGACCCACGATGGCAGCAAGTGGCCACTGACCTGGTGGAGGTCACTGGCCGAACGGTCTGCTGAGCAGTGCCGGCACGGTACAGTGACCTCCGCCCGAAGGAACCGGAACTCCTGGCGGCTGCGCTCACGTGCCAGGCGGGCGTGGTGCCTAGGCCAGGTGAGTGTACCATCTATGCACCTATATTCTCTGTAGGGTGTGTGTGTGCTTGGGTGGCTGTGCATAGGTGTGTCAGTGTGTGCAGCTGTGGATGGTTGGTTATGGCTGTGTGGCAGGCACTCTCACTGGGGCAGGGGGCACTCTGCTTTTGAGTCACACTGATGTTTGTCTCAACATATGTCTCCCACAGGCCAGATTGTGAGGACACAGGACCAGGGTGACGTGGGTCATGCCAGGGCCCCGGTGCCGGGGGGTGTTGTGCCCCAATAGCAGCAGCAGCAGCGTCAGACCCAGCTGCTGGAGGAGTGTGAGTATCATTACTTCATGGATGCTATTGCATGCTGGGGGGGCAAGACCACCAGCCATGCAGGACACAACCAAAGGGGAGGTCATAATTCCACTATACAAAACACTAGTGAGTCCCCACACTGGAGTACAGTGTACAGTTCCGGAGACCATACCTACGTATGGACATGGACTGGGTGGAGAGGGTTCAGAGGAGGGCGACATGGATGGTGCATGGATTGCACACAGGTCCTATGCAGACAGGTTGACGAACTGAACATGTACTCCCTGGAGGGGAGGAGGGTGGGGATATGATGGGACATACAAGTATCTTACAGGGGGAACAGAGTGCAGGAAAACAATATTTCTAAGCGTAAAGGATGTTCCAGGACTAGAGGGCATGGGATGAAGTTGGAGGGGGGACGATTCAGAGGAAACATGAGGAAGTATTTCTTCACAGAATGGGTGGTGGACAAATGGAACACCCTGCCAGAGGAGGTGGTGGGGGCTGACTTGGTCACGGGATTTGTGAATGCATGGGTTAGCCATAACGGAATTCTGGAGGTCAAGGGTAAGGGGGAATGGACTTATAGGACAACAGAGTGAACGTACAAGGTCAAATGGACCGACTGGGTGTCCCATAGGCCCTTATCTGCCGACACTGTCTATGTATCCATGTATGTAGGCATGACACAGGTGACCTGCATCACAGTGCAGTATCCAGCGTCTGTGTATGCATCACTGGTGGTCCAGGCATGCACTGGGCACATAGCTGTGTAACTGGCATCGCACCACGTTGCCACATCACTTGCCAGCCTAGTTTGTACTGTGATTGATGTGGGCAGTGTGTGTGGGCGGTGGTGCGCATAGCTGGTGCCGCCTCTTTGTGATGGCCATGTGCATGTTCACTGTGGGTGGGTGCATGCCATCACAGGTGCGGAACATTGGGCTATATGGCTTGCAGGTTGGGTGGTGTTCAGGGTTGTGGTCAGTCTCAGCCATTGACTGTGTTCCCATTTTCCTAGGCCTCGAGGTACTCAGGAGGATGTCCCAGGATCTTCGCACTCAGCCAGGTTGCAGATCGGAACCAGGAGGTCCTGCAGGCCACACGCCAGGGTGATCGTGAAGGAGCCACAGGAGGGGCGCAGCAGGAGGAGGACCAGCAGCCAGCTGGGCCATAGCCCATTCTCTTCCCACTTCTCCCATCCCTATCACCTGCCTTCCCTCTCAAGTTGTTATTCCTCCCCTTGAACACCCTGCCTTTTACCTGTCCCCCACTTGTACATAGTTTCACTTGGTTTTGTGATTAGTCCTTTAAATATACATTTCTATTTTGATATGAATACTGTGTTGGTCTCTGATTTGCAGCTGGCTATGGGTGCTCAGTTGCAGGGTGTACATGCCATCTGGGCTGGTACGGTCCTGGGTATATGTGTGTGTGTGTGTGTGTGCATGTGTGTGCATGGGGAGGTATCTCCAGCATGGCAGTGCCTTTCGGTTGGTCTTGCCGTCTGCTGCCACCCACTGCTGGGTGCAGAGGGTGTGTCTGGCTTGTAGGCTTCTGTGTTGCAGGGGCTGATGAGTGCTGGGGGACTGCATGGTTTCCTGAAGTGCCAGTCACTGCACATGGGTGGTGTCTTGGGGTCACAGTGCAGGGTGCGCTGTGCATGCGAGGGCTGATGTGCACTGTGGTTGTCAACCCCTGTGTGTGGCACTCTCTGCCTGCCAGTGGTTGTGCTGGGGTGTCAGGGCTCTGCTATGCTTTGTTGGCTTGTCCCCATGGGCGCGTGGATCATCCGTCCCACCCCAGTGATGCTGTGCTTGGGGTGTGCGGTGTGGTGTGGGTTCTGCAGTGTGTTCCTGTGCCCATGTGTGGCATGGCTGGCGGTGGGTCCCAGCCTGCCTCCCTGGATGTGCAGTTCCATTGCTCTGGGGGGCTGTGCTTGCGCTTATGGCAGCTCTGGAATGCTCAGCTGAGCTTCCATGGTTGCTCCATAGCGCAACATTTTGGCTCAGCTTCTCCTTCCTGGTTGCGCGATGGCGCAGTATGTGTGATATTCAGACGTTGGTTGCTTGCGCTATTTGCTCTGCTCCATGTTTGAATATCGCACCTGTTGCGCATTTGCGCAACTGGTTTGTGCTTGCTCCTGCTGTTGCGCTACTTTTGAGCGCAGTTTGAATATCTGGGCCCATGGATATAGTGTGCACAGCATAGCCATGGCCATTATGAAGATAAATAACATGGACAAGGCCAATATATTACACTATGATAGCTCCAGTACTAATAGGAACTACATACTCAAAAAGAGCCGACAGCATAAATGAAATTATTGGGAGTAATTGATCCATTTTACAATTAGAACCAATGTTGGAAAATGTGGTAAAAATGGTCCCTAAGGTAGTATTCAGAAAATGCAAAAGCATTAAGGACATGGTCATGAGCAATGTTCTTCCTGGGACGGAACCAATAAGACAGTCTGTCCTTACAGATACATAGATACATAGACAGTGTCGGCAGATAAGGGCCTATGGCCCACCCAGTCTGCCCATTTGAGCTTGTAAGTTCAGTTTATGTTTTCCTAGAAGTCTGTTGCCCCTTACCCCTGACCTCCAGAATTCCTTTATGTCTATCTCATGCATTCTTAATTCCTGTGATTGTTTCAGCCCCCACCACTTCTTCTGGCAGGGTGTTCCACTTGTCCACCGCCCGTTCTGTGAAGAAATTCTTCCTCACGTTTCCTCTGAATCATCCTCCCTCCAACTTCATCCCATGCTCTCTAGTCCTGGAACATCTTTTTCGCTTAAAAATAGTGTACTCCTGCACCCTGTTCCTCCCTGTAAGATACTTGTATGTCTCTATCATATCCCCTCTCTCCTTCCTCTCCTCCAGGGAGTACATATTCAGTTCCTTCAACCTGTCCTCATAGGACTTGTGATGCAATCCATGTACCATCTTAGTTGCCCTCCTCTGAACCTTCTCTATCCTGTCTATGTCCTTACGTAGGTAAGGTCTCCAGAACTGTACACTGTACTCCAGGTGGGGCCTCACTAGTGTCTTGTATACTCCAGGTGGGGCCTCACTAGTGTCTTGTACTCATCAGAGTGGTCGATGTATGTACTATAAGTATGTTTGTATTTGTAGAGCTTTTTCTCATCCCATAACAGGTAGAGAAATAAACATTAAAGATTTTGTCACATGTACTAGTACAGGTGTTGTATACTTACTATGATGCGAGTGTGGAGCCTATTATATCAGTAGGACAACTCACAATTTCAGAACTAGAATAGGCGCGTACGTAAGAGCAGTACTAAAGGGAGATGAATCATATGCCACAGTGAAACATATGAAATAAAATCCCCAGACTAGTCATAACTTTGCTTTAGTGGGCATAGAATTAGTTTCAGTTGGAACAATGGGTGGAGACATAAAGAAGCTTATTGGCCAGAGCAAAAGCTATTGGATGTTTGAATTGGGAGCACATAAACATCAGGACCTAAATGACAGCACTGACCTTTCGGCCTTTCTTACAAAAGGGAACAGTTCATCTGAGGTGACTGGTTAAATTTTCCTTGGGATAAAACAGGCTACAAATATACAGCATTTAGGGTTATATATATATATATATATATATACACACACACACACACACATATGACATCTACTAGCAATGTTTCTCATACTTGATTTTCTATGTTTGCTTGCATGCATGTGCAAGAAAGATAGTGCCACCATACAAGTATTCGGAGGTGTGCCTCCCCCACTTCCAATGCCCTGCTGCCTTTTGCAGGCACAGCTGCACAGTGCCAATGAACGTCCGAGCCGTCTATGACAGCTGTTCAGATGCAGTGGTGTACAGTTCAGAGGAAAACACTGCCACAATCATCGGTGGTAACGTGTAGTCAATTTGCATACTGCCATCGGCAGTATGCAAATTGCCTACTGGTACGTCGGCACTGCATCTGAACTGTCATAGACAGTTCATTGTCCCTCCCCAAACAGTACCTGGCACGCTGGGAGCCCACCCCAGCATACTCATGTGCTCCCCTCCACCCCAGCACACTGTATGATTGACTGGGTGCCCAATCCCCCGTCGGCTCCACTGCTCCCCCAAACAGACTTCTAGGTGCCACGCTGGGAGCCAACGGGGGTGCCTAATCCCCCATTGGCTCCACTGTACCCCCCCAAAAAAAACAACCCACAGACTTCTAGCTGCCACGCTGGGAGCCCACCCCAGTGGCAAAAGTCAGTATGGCTGACGGGGGTGCCCAATCCCCCATCGGCTCCACTGCCCCCCCAAATAACTTTCCAGCTGCCACACTGGGAGTCTACTCCAGCATGGCAAATGTCCTGTGTCATCTTTCTAAATAAGAAAATAAAACTGTAAAAAAAAAAAAAGGTCCCTCATCACCTGTCTTGCCCCCCTCCCCAAACCTGCGCCCACTCTCTACGCACCCACCTCCCTACACACCCCCGACCCCATATTCACCTCTGGAGCCCAGCGCAATGATTTTCAGTGGACCGGGAACATGTCTTCACTCTTCAAACCTGACCGCGAACTGAAGAAATGCCGGTAAGCTGTATAATGGCATAAATGGGGTTTTTTCAACTTTGCTGCATATCTTGGCCATTTTGGGGAATTTTTTCACCAAATTTTCAACATGGGGTTCTTGGGGCCCCACCTCATGAACTCAGTCACTGTCATTTTGTTATTCAGTCGTGAAAGGTGATTTCGTGGTCACTGCACAGAACCACCTTTTGGGACTGAGTAATGAAACGACAGTGTCACAGTTCATGAGGTAGGCCCCCCAAAACCCTATGTTGAATATTTGGTGAAAAAATTCCTAAAAATGACTGTTTTATGAGCTTGTTCTATGTCTTATGCACGCTTGTAACTTCACAAATTTTAATATTTTCACTCCAGATTTTCAACATTGCCATTTTACCACACTTCCTTATGAGCAGTACAGCTGTCATTTTTCACATCTTGCCCAAAATGTGTTTTTGCGCATGTAGCACACAATGGCACAGTCGGTGTGCGAAATCAATGTTCTGGACAGATTAAGAAAATCACAGTGACACTGTTCATGAGCAGAGGTCTTAAAATGGCTATGTTGAAAATTTGGTGACAAAAGTTCATAAAATGACTGTGTTGCGAGCATGCATTGCACAGTTTCCACGCACCCTCGTAAGTTCACGAATTTGTACTATTTTCAGTGCAGATTTTTAACAGTTAAACAAGAGTTCCATGGGAAATCTGCTTGTTCCTGATAATCCTCCAATATTCAGGGTGCGGAGATGGAGTGTGTGTGAAAAACTTCAATAATACTAAGATGCCCCGACTCTGGTAAAAAAAAACATACGCTTCAAACAAAATATTTGTTCTTCTCTTTTAAGGTTTATTTCTCAGATGTACCCCAATGTTTCACATGCACATGGCTTCTTCTGGGGAAACTATTAAAAAATATAAAAAAATACAGGTATTTGTAATAAAGTATGTAACATTCATAAATCATTTTCTATAATGACCTTATTACAGTATAAATGGGCACCACTTCAATTGTCTGCAGGTTTTATTATTAATTCTGAATCATTTTCAAATTCTTGCAAAATCTTTTTTCTGTTTTAGAGTCAAGTTATGTTCATTATATTACATATGTTCCTTTGTTCACATAGACTTTCTATTTCTTTACATACTGTGTTTATATGTGTTTCAACTGCATTACTCAAACCCCAGCCTTTTGCATGAGTATATAAGCGCAGGCCAGTGCCAAGCCTCTTACTGCGACACTAAAATTTGAAAGTCGGACAAGCGCTAACTCCATTAGAGTAACAGCCTTCTCTTATGCTAAAGAGCATTTTGTATAATTTTAAAAGGCAATTATGTCCGTTTTGACTGCATTTTGATATTTTTATGTTTTTATAAGGCAGAAGAGGCACAAAAAGTATTAAGAGATAGACTAATTGTATTTCGGTGATAGATACAACCGTGCTTTACAGGTAAACCTTGAGATACCTGTTAACATGTGAAATAGGGATAATTTTAAGAAACATGACTAAATTTAGGCTTTCTTCTAAGCATTCTAGATAAATATACGTAAGAGATAGATCTCTCGCATTTCGGCAGTAGATAAAGCCTCGCTATACAGGTAAATCTTTGAATACTTGTTAACATGTGAAATGAGGACAATCTAAGGAAGTACGATTAAATTGAGGCCTTTTTCTATGCCCTTTAGGTAAACACATGTAAACAGTTTGAAATTACTTGTGGCGTTTGGAGCCAGATAGAAACTCTTAAAAAGGTGATTTTTGCTGTGCATTTATAATGTATATATTTTAAACTTAGGAAATGCTTTGGAATTTAGAATGTCTGTTGCACATCATAGGGGGAATAAGTGGTATAACATTTTTAATGCTGTACAGTATGTAAATAGAGAGAGACTTATACAGGTTTATAACAGTATTGAAATTACAATGTGTATAAAATAATATATGGGATTACTACTGGAGTAAATGACTGTAGTCTTTGAGCACAGGATAACAAATATGATAATGAAACATAGAAACATAGAAACATAGACTTTGACAGCAGATAGGGACCGCTTGGCCCACTTAGTCTGCTCATTTCCCTACCTAGAGAATAAGCTGCAGATTCTATTTAACCAACAGCCTACTTCTTCCTACCCCCCACAAAAATTGCCTTATGTCTGTCCCATGAATTCTTGAACTCTCCCACAGTTTTAGACTCCACAACCTCCTCAGGAAGGCTGTTCCATGCGTCCACCACCCTCTCTGTGAAAAAATACTTCCTCACATCCCCCTCTATCTTCAAATTGTGTCCCCTTGTTCTTGCACATCTCTTTTTCTGAAAGATGCTACCCTTTTGGACTTTGCTGATTCCACTGAGGTACTTAAACTTTTCTATCATGTCCCCCCTCTCCCTCCTTTCCTCAAGGGTATACATATTAAGCTCCTTTAGTCTCTCTTCATATGTCTTCCAGTGCAGACCCTGCACCATTTTAGTTGCCCTCCTCTGAACTGCCTCCATCCTGTCTATGTCCTTGCAGAGATGGGGTCTCCAGAACTGGACACAGTACTCCAGATGGGGTCTCACCAACTGTCTGTACAGGGGGATAACAACTTCCTGTTTTCTGCTGGTGATACCTCTCCCTATACATCCCAGAATCCCCCCAGCCCTCCCTACCGCCTTCTCACATTGCTTGCCAACCTTAAGGTCATCTGATATGATTACCCCCAGGTCTCTTTCCATTTTTATGTTTGCTTGCACGCATGTGCATGAAACATAGTGCCATCATCTGAGTTTTCGGAGGTGTAGCAGCCCTCTTCCAATTCAGTCAGTGTGTTTACAGGTGTGGCAGCAGTTCTCCAATGCCTGCTGGAGCTGTCTATGACAGCTCCAAAATGCAGTGGAGTACACTTGAAAGAGAGAGCTCCGCTTCAGTGAGCAGAGCTCTCCACCCACACACACAGGCACTCAAGCATGCATATTGCGTGCTGATGCACTCCTCCCCACACACTGTTGGCCGATGGGGTGCCCAACCCCGCCGGCCTCCATGCCCCAGCAAAGCTGCTCCAGGTGCCACGCTGGGCGCCCACCCAGCGTGGCAAAAAATGTTATAGCCAATGGGGTGCCTAATCCCGCTGTTGCACGCCCCCCAAAACCTTTCCAGGTGCCATGCTGGGAGCCCACCCCAGAGTGGCAAATCTTGTTATGGCTGATGGGGGTGCCCAATCCCCCATCAGGTCCAGCCCCCCCCAACCAGCGTTTCCAGCTGCCATGCTGGGAGCCCACCCCAGCATGGCAAACGTCCTGTGTCGTCTTAATTTAAAAAAGAACGGTCCCTCGCAGTCTCACTGCCCCCACCCACTGTGCACCCTGCCTCCCCACACCCCCCTCACCCCATACTTACCTCTGGAGCTCAGCGCGACGATCATTGGTGGACCGGGAACACGTCTGCACTCTTCAAAGCCGACTGCGAACTGAGGAAATGCCAGTAAGCTGTATAATGGAATAAATAGGGTTTTTTCAACTTTGTTGCTTATCTCAGGCATTTTTGGGAATTTTGGGCCCAAATTTTCAACATGGGTTTTTTGGGACCCCTCCTCATGAATTCTTGCACTGTTGTGGCGTTAATCGGGCCCGAAGGGTGATTCTGCCATCACTGCGCAAAATCACCTTTCAGAGCAGATTAATGAAATGACACTGCCAGTGTTCATAAGGTGGGCTTTCAAAAAGTCTATGTTGAAAACTTGGTGAAAAAATTCCTAAAAATGACGGTTTTATGAGTGTGCGTTGCGCAGTTCCTACGCACGCTCGTAAGTTCACGAATTTTCAATATTTTCACTCCAGATTTTCAACATTGCCATTTTACCACACCTCCTTATGAGCAGTATAGCTGTCATTTTTCACATCCTGCCCAAAATGTGTTTCCGCCCATGTAGCGCACAATGGCACAGTCGGTGTGTGAAATCAATGTGTGGGACACATTAGGAAAATAATAGTGACAATGCTCATGAGAAGAGGTCTTAAAGTGGCTAAGTTGAAAATTTGGTGAAAAAATTCCTAAAAATGACTGTTTCTCGAGCGTGCGTTGCGCAGTTCCTACGCACGCTCGTAAGTTTGCGAATTTTCTATATTTTCACTCCAGATTTTCCACATTGCCATTTTATTACACTTCCTTATGAACAGTACAGCTGCCATTTTTCACATGTCACCCCAAATGTGTTTCCGAAATGTAGCGCATAATGGTGCAGTCGGTGCAAAGCAATGTTTGGGACAGATTAAGGAAATCACAGTTACACTGTTCATGAGCAGAGGTCTTAAAATGGCTATGTTGAAAATTTGGTGACAAAAGTCCATAAATGACTGTGTTACGAGTGAGCATTGTGCAGTTTCCACGCACCTCGTAAGTTCATGACTTTGTAATATTTTCAGTCCAGATTTTCACCAGTGGCATTTTTCATACTTCCTTTAAGAGCAGTACAGCTGTCATTTTTCACAACATGGCGAAATGTGTTTTCACACTTTCAGCGCGAGATGCGTGGTCGCTGTGGGAAATCATTGTTCGGACAGATAAAGAAAATCACAGTGACACTGTTCATGATCGAGGTCCCAAAATGGCTGTGTTGACAATCTGCTGTAAAAACCCCAACCTAATTATGTTACGGGTGTGCTGCCACAGCTTCTATGCACGCCATGACTTCGCCAGTTTTTTCAATATTTTGACTGGTAGATTTGCAACATTGCCATTTTTACACCTCCCCATGAACAGTACAGCTGTCATTTTCACATCCTGTTCGGAATGTGTTTTTGCACCTGTGGTGCTAAATGCCGTAGTCGCTGTGCATAAGCAGCTTTCGGCTAACAAACTGATATTGCCACTGCTCATGAGGTGGGGGTCACAAAAAAAACATGTTGAAAATTTGGAGTGAAAATACCAACGAATGCCTGAGGTGTTAGGGTTTCCAACCAAAACGCCCCACCCTGTAGAGAATGACAGGCATTAGGGGTGTGACTTGGGATTCTTGCCCGTAATGCTCATATCATTCCACATCCTGCAGCCAGTGAGGAGGCATCAGTATGCTTGGACTCTTCACCCCAAGGTTCACCCCATTCTCCTATACCGCACCCATCTCACCATATTTCCTGATGGAATGGGGTGCGACAGGGCCAAAGACCCTAAGGCACATACAGTGACACTTGTCAGTGTCTGCAGGGTAGGGTGTGGTGAAATGGCATGGCCGTTATGCCTGACGACCCAAAGGCACACCCCAATGCCTCTCACTCTCTGCAGGGTGGTGGTGGGGTTGGCTTCAGTTCAATACTTCACTGTCATTTCTATTATGCAGCTCTGTAACTTCTACGCTACCAATGCCAATGCCAGCAAGCAAACATTCGGCATTGACAAATGCTGGTTGTTGTTGTTACTACCTCCCACCCATTGTGTAATCTTCCCCTGGGTTTTTGCTTCCCAGGTGCATTACTTTGCACTTCTTTGCATTGAATCCAAGCTGCCATACTTCTGACCATTCCTCCAACCTTGCCAAGTCCCTTCTCATCCTTTCCATGCCTCCTTGTGTATCAACCCTGTTGCAGATCTTTGTGTCATCTGCAAAGAGGCATACTTTTCCTTCCAGTCCCGCTGCAATGTCACCTATAAAGACATTAAAATGAGAGTTTGAAATATTGGGTATTTAATTTCAGATACAGTGAACCATGTTACAGGATTTATTTAGGATTAATTGAAGTGATGCCCATTTACATTGTAATAAGGTCATTATATAAAATGATTTATGAATGTTACATACTTTATTACCAATACCTGTATTTTTTATATTTTCTAATAGTTCCCCCAGAAGAAGCCAGATGCTGGTGAAATGTAGGGGTCCGTATGAGAAATAAACCTTAAAAAAGAAGAACACAGATTTTGTTTGACGTGTATGTTTTTTTACCAGAGTGTCTTAGTATTACAGATTTTCAACACTGGCATTTTTCCACACCTCCTTATGAACAGTACAGCTGTCATTGTTCACACCTGGCCAAAATGTGTTTTCACACTTCCAGCGCAGAAATGCATGGTCGCCGTGGGAAATCAGTGTTCAAGACAGATTAAGAAAATCACAGTGACACTGTTCATGAGCGGAGGTCCCAAAATGCCTATGTTGACAATCTGCTGTAAAAAATCCCAAAACGAATTATATGATGGGTGTGCATTGTGAAGTTTTTATGCACGCTCATGACTTCACCAGTTTTTTTATATTTTCACTCCAGATTTTCAACATTGCCATTTTTTACACCTCCCCATGAACAGTACAGTTGTCATTTTTCACATCCTGTTCAAAATGTGTTTTTGCATCTGTGGTGCCAAATGGCATAGTCACTGTGCAAAATCAGCTTTCAGCTAACAAGCTGATATTGCCACTGTTCATGAGGTGGGGGGTCACAAAAAACCCATGTTGAAAATTTAGAGTGACAATACCAACGAATGCCTGGGGCGTTAGGGTTTCTAACCATAATGCCCCATTCTGTACAGACTGACAGGCATCAGGTGTGTGACTTGGGATTGTCGCCTTAATGCTCATGCCATTCCACTCCCACCCACACCCTGCAGCCAGTGACAGGCATCAAGGTGTGCCTTGGACTCTTTGGCCCCAAAATTCACTGCATTCTCCTATACCACACCCATCTCACCATATTTCCTTATGGAATGGGGTGAGCACAAGGCCCAAAGCATAAGGCCCAAAGACCCAGAGACACACCGTTACACTTGTCGGTGTCTGCAGGGTAGGGTGTGGTGAAATGGCATGGCTGTTATGCCTGATGACCCAAAGGCACACCCCAATGCCTGTCAGTCTCTGCAGGGTGGTGGTGGGGTTGGCTTCAGTTCAATACTTCACTGCCATTCCTATTATGCCTCCCCCTAACTCCTTCACTACCAATGCTAATGCCAGCAAGCAAACATTCGGCATTGACAAATGCTTGTTGTATGATGTTATGCACAACAATCCCCTACAGTTAGGATTGCAAATAAAGGAAGCTTTAAGTATAAAGCACCTGAGTAAAAGGATCTGGTTATCTGGTTACACATGTCTGCACCAGGCAGACAGGCTTTGAAAAGTTTAATAAAGAATAACTTTTGTATGTGGTGCTTATGTGTAACCTGTTTCTAAGAATCAAATTTTCTTAAGAAATATTTTCCCCCCCCAAGTTACAGTGTCTTACTGAATGTATTAAGATATCTGTCTTGTATGTATGGTAGTTATGATTGTGTTTTTTAAAGTATGCGCGTATTCACTTTTAAATGTGAAGGGAGCTCTGTGATTGGTTGATGCACTAATCAATGTACATCTGACTACTGCATATAATGAGCACTTGAATTTGACTTCCCAGATCACTCTAAGGAAGCTTAGCAGCTTGCTAGGTGAAACGTTCGTTTTTCTGCGGTAGCCACCGCATGGTTCACTTGTGCCACACTTGCTTGTGTGTTACCACATTTGCTACACATAAAGGACTGGCTGTAATAACAGTGTGCAGTGTCCCTGGTGTTTATTTAGTCCATTCAGTGGGTGCTTCATCTCTGTGCTTGGTTGAACTTTCCTCATCACAGCACCACTGATTCTATCCTGGAACTCCTATTTTTGCCTCTCACTGATGTAAGGTGCATCGTGACGTCACAGGTTGATGATGTCATGATATCTAGCATCATGGCATTCATGTCTGACCACTTCTGTGCCCTTCAGGCAGCTGTACTGACTGTAAAGGCAGTGCTGTTACTCAAGCTGCTAGCATCCTTGTCAGCTGACAGACAAGGCTCCATAAGTTTCCCTGACTGAGCACTATAAGTGTCCCCCTTCTTTATTACACTGCACATATCAGTTGTGAATCAATTAAAAGCAACTGTAACATGATAATATAATGGCAAAAATGTATGGTTATAACTCTGAATGTTGTTTTCAGGCAGCTTATCAATTTAAAAGGAGCAGCACTCCTGATATGCCAACAAGGCCACAAGCCTAATTCAAACAGGTACCCCTGCTACATATTTGTTTCCTTGGATACATTTCTTGGTTATAAGCTATGACATTATGATTTGAAATGTTATGGCATTTACACAGACAGCCTAATATGCTATTAATAGATTGATGCTTAGACCTTTGGTCTGTATACACTATTATTTATAAAAGCATGATTTGTTTAAATGCATATCAAAAGAGTGAACTTGTAGGTAGAAGGATGTATTACAATGTTTTAAGAGTAATTGTGAATATAATATATGTACCAGGCATACTGTATACTGTTTGAACAGAAATTGTTAGAAAAAGATATGCCAGTTTGAATACGATATCTTGGCAGTGCCTCAGCAGGTCTGAGTACTGGTAGGCTATAATTTGACATTTCAGGTAAGCAGGAAATTGACTAAATAGTAAATGTTGTCTGTTCCTGACATTCAACATGGTTTTATCATATATTTGAACTTACATGTATTATTATTTATGTAACTTCCGCCTGTAATCATGGTCTGCTCCTGACATCCTGTATATATGCTGTATATATATTTTCCCGTATATATGCCTCTGTACAATACTGTCTTTGCTCACCATGTTCGGAATGTGTTTATTTTCCAGGCCGCCCCTGATAAAGGGACTGGTGTGTCTCAGCGGGCCTACCCGGTCATCGAACTTTACATAAAAAAATAAATAAATAAACATGTTAGACTAGAAGCTAGCTTTCACAACACAGACCTGATATCCATGTTACTATACCACTGTGAAATGCTTAGTAACTGATTTCAGAATCACGATGATATAACTATTTGAAATACTAAGTGGCACTTACAAAGAAGGTGATATTTATTGATTTAGTTTTTGTTAACTGGGTAGGTACACTAGACAGCATAGCTGCCTATTTTCAGGTACGACCCGGGAGATTACAACAAAGGGTATGTAGACAACAGTAGATACAAGAAAACATCATTGGAGCAAGTAGGAGTCAGACATAGTACACTTATACAAAACTTTCAGCAATGACAGTACAATTGCAGGAATTTATATGTAGTAACAAAACAGAAATATAAGTGCAAATAACTAACAGTCATAAGTCATACAACTAGTGACTAAGTGCTAGAAGAGAAGGAAATAGCAAGATTTCCAGGCAGGTTTGAGAGTAGTAGAGGATGGAGCCGGTAGGCAACTAGGAGGAACCAATACAGGAGTGGGTGGATAGAAAACAGGAGCAGGGTTCAGAGCTTAGAAGAGCCAGTTGTCATTTAAGCAAATTAAATTAGTTAATTTAGAATTTATAGTAGATTTAAACATAAATAATGTACAGATTTGTGAGTCTGATTCTGTAGAGTAAATATTTTGAGTTACATTCACAAATGCGTAAGTCCCACACTGCAACATGAGGTGCAGACTGAAATCCCCACAGCTGCAGAGATTGCAATTCACAGCCGCAGCAATTGTGGCAGAAGTTATGGCTGGTCCCACTACACTACATTACGACATCTTAGTGAGTGAAGAGTACGGTTGGAAGAAGGACAGCCCCGGGGGGGGGGACACAGTGGACACCTGAAAAGCAGGATTGCCACAGATTGTCATTCCACCAGTTGTAGCCCCACATTACTAGTTTGTTGTGACATGCGGTGGAAGCCACAGGTATGCCACTGTGGTTTGACAAGGACAATGATGTGTGCTAGTGGTGTTGGGGGTGGAGTATCTAGCACTTTGATCAGTTATTATGCCTCAGCAGGTGCCATGGTAACGGTACATTTACCATTGAGCAGTTTGATTTATGTGCTTGATCACTAAGCAGGTGGTGCCTGGCAATACCAAACCCCCATGACACAGTGCCTGATCAAGTATTACAAACTTAAAATAGTTGTGAGTTAGGACGTATGAAATTTCCCAGCAGATTAAGGCCTGTTGGTCTATCAAGTCTGCTCGGATGTCCAGTTAACACCCTTTGTTCTGCTGATGACCCTCCCTAGCACACTTCTCATCACTAGACAATCCCCCTTTCCCTGTCACAGCCCATTTTGAAGCTGTCCACCTTGTCAATGGAGACAGGTCTCCTGATTTCCCTCCTCAATCTTCGTTCCTCCGGTGTCATAACATTACCCCAGGTGTCCCTACCCTGCCTTACCTTTAACTGCTTCTCCATATATGTCTTGTTTATTCCTTATATTTACTTTTACATTTCAATTATCTGGTGACATCCAGCAGACCAGACCTGGGTTTGAATCCCACAGCTTCCACTTGCATACTGTGTGACCCTGAGCAAGTCATTTAACCTCCTTGTGCTCCCAGGTCGCTCCTGTAAAAAAGCTTTCAGCTTAGTGTGCTATACCTGGTTAAACAACTAAATAAAAAAAAAAGATTATATCTCCCCTGTGAGGCCTCTGCTACAGTGAGTGCGTGCTCAACACCCTAAGCATCCTCTCATGTGGTAACTCTTCAGCACCTTTAACATCCTTATTGACCTGCAATGCACCCCCTCCAGTTATTTTACATCACTCCTAAGATATGGGCACCAGTACTGCATCCAGTACCTCAGGGGTGGTACAGCTAAATGTCTATGAAGTGGTGGAGTAACCTCACACCTCTGTTAAGATGCTCCATATATGTCTTGTTTATTCCTTGTTTGTTTTGAACCAAATCTCCTCATGTCCGATATTGAAACCTTGTATTCACTGTTCTCAAATGGACCCATGCATCAAACCTGTATATTGTGCTTACTATTGCTGCTTGTATCAAATCTCTTTCATGTGTATTACCGTTACCTTGTACTCCACTGTCAACCTGCACCATGTGTTATGGCCCCTGTCGTGCCTGAAAAATGTCCCTGGGACCAGTGCACTCACCCGGTTATCAAAGTCATAAATAAAATAAACAAATAAAAAAGAAGATGTAAGTCTCGCTATGTGACTCAAATTTATTTTTTTTGAACTTTGTATTTCCTTTACTAAATTGTACCAACTTGTTCATTTATCTCATGATGAGCAACCCGAGTTCCTTCTACTCCTCTGTCTCAACTAGCTGCCCTATGCCACCTAGGTTCTCCCCTAATTCTGTCATCTTAGTGTCATCAGCGAACAGGCTGGTTATGCTCTTTATGCCCAAATGATATGCCCACGGGGTCATTATATCGCGAGATATTATGCCACATGTCAAAACATCACCATACCTACACAGTGCTATTTCTGCCATGCGGCATGAGCCTTTTTTTTTTCAGGGCCCTCTTCTACAACACCCACTGTTATGGGCACCTGTGACCCTGATCCCTCCAATAAACATTGTAAACTCTGGGGGAGGGGAATAATTCAGGTAATGCACATACTCAAGAAAATAGTTTTCTGTCTAGGAATGGGAATCAAACCCGGTCCCAGACACAGCACCTAAGTTAACGTTGCTGTGCCTCAGTCCAGTGAACCACAGCAGCTAGTCAGCAGAACCCACTCCCAGCAGAGGTCTTATACTCTGCCTGGGAAACTGTGAAAGGTGCAGTAGCACGTACAACTGTATCACGGTATTACAACATTTGCTCTTGCCTACGGTGCAAACATGGGTTACCCATAAAGTCGTACGCTATTATGTGTGCAACATTATTACACAGTGGGAATGATATCTCCTCAAAACAACTCCTGCAGTGAACCTTAAAGTCATAAGGTATGAGAAGGGGTTCTGTTGATGTCACACCTAGCATTTTTCAATGTGTTTTATTGATTTTCTTTCACCATATGGATTGCTAGAAATATCTTTTTCTTGTGTGTGGTGTTACATACCTGCATTTCATCCTAGTTTGCTTGATGCACAGCTGTTCTGTTGTCCAGTTCTATTACAGCAGATACCTAAACATAATTATTACTTACATATGCACTATGCTCAGGAAAAAAAACAGTACGCTAACAATACAGAGATAGTAGAACTTACAACCACATTATTATGATGCCAATTATGAACTACGGGTCTTACGTCAATGTTCTAGTTGCTCTACCCCTGAGGGCAATATGACACTCGGCTATGCATTGTGCCACATTACATGCCACAGGGGGTGATTAACTAGAACATTTACATGAGCCCCATCGTTCATTATTGCTTAGCACACACGCACATACACACACACTCACACACACACACGCAGGGCACCTACACACATACAGATACACACACAGATACTGTCACTCACTCATACACAGAAACAGACAAAAAAATTCCCATCCTTGGTTGTGAAGCATTTTCAGAAGAATTTAGTTGCTAATTTTGTTACTTCTGTATATTTAACTTATTTCATTTTATTTATTTTTCTGAGCATGCTGCACATGTAATTAATTATTTAATTATTTGAACTATTTTGCCTATGTTATGTGTCTGAATATCTGTGTTTTTCTCTGTTGTACTTTATTGTTGGCTGCTCTGTGATCCTCTACTACTGAAAAACTTTCTAACTGAGGATTAAAAAATATTACTAAAAAACATTGTTCTTTATCCCGTTGTTTTTTTTTTTTTCCCTTGGTTTCTACATCTGCTGTTTATCAAACAGAACTGGACAACAGAACAGCTGTGCATCAAGCAAATCAGGATGAAACACAGGTATGTAACACCACACACAAGGTAAAGACATATCTTGCAACTCACATGGTTAAAAAATCTATAAAGCACATAGCATAATGCTACCTATGACATAAACAGAACCCCTTCTAGTTCCTTATAACTTGAATGTTCACTGCAGAAGTTATTTTTGTTAGCATTCTTTTTGGGTAACTGAAAGAGTTATGCCTCATGGCAGAAATGTAACAGTATTGGCAGTGCGATCTTGCCATGCAGCATAATGACTTGCGACATTATGACCCCGCGAGTATATCATTTTGGCATGCAGAGCAATACCAGTCTGTTTGCTCATGACACCAAGATTGTAATGTTGGTGGACAAGTTATGGGGGAGGGGTAGCGCAGGTAGGTGAGAGACAGTAGGAGAAGGAACTGGGGTTGCTCATCATGTGATAAATGAACAATTGGGCACAAAATAAGAAGGCAGATCCAGAGGTCAAAAAAATGTTGTGTTGGTTAGGAAGAGGTATATCTTCAAGTAGGAGTGAGGATATTGTGGCACTTCATAGATAACAAGGTATACCACAGCTGGAGTACTGCATGCAGTACTGTAGCACCACTGGCAACCATATGTGCAGATTGATGTAAAGTTATCGGAGGTGTTGCATAGCAGGTCAACAAAGCTGTAAAAGTTGCTGGAGAGTCAACACATAAGAGAATGCTGAGGGTGTTAAACATGTACTCACTGGAATAGAGTACTTACAAGGAAGAAATGATTTAAACTTCCAAGTAAATGAAAGGAATAAACAAAACAGTTGTGGAGAGGCAGTTAAAAGTAAGGTAGGGGAGGGACACTTGAGGGTCACGAAATGACACTAGATGAAGGAAGGCCGAGGAGGGCAATCAAGAGGCACATCTTGATAGACAAGATGGTAGCTGGGTGAAATGTGGTAACAGCAGAAGTGGTATGTAGTAGAACAGTGGACTGCTTCACAAGGGACTGGGTCAGTGAAATGGGGATTGGCAAGTGACGTTAAGGGTGGCAGGGAGGGGCATCTGCATGAGAAGGATTGTTATCTGCACATTTGAACAGACTTGATAGACCAGTAGGCCTCAATCTGTTGGTAAATTTAATATGTACATCTAACCTCTTGTAACATGTCACTTTTATTTGTGCATAAACAGCAGATTCATAAACCAATGAAAAAAAAAAGCACAGAGAAGCCTTTATCTTTTGCTTTTAATCCTCAGGTTGAGTTGTTTTCAGAAGAAGAGGATCACAGAGCAGCTGACTATGAAGAACAACAGAAACAAAAACAGGTATGCAAACGCAGAACATAGCTAACAGTGTTAAAATAATAATAATGATTAATTACATGTGCACCCTGCTGGGGAAAATAAATAAATTACATGAGCAAGCTATACAGAAGTAACAGAATTTGCAGTCACAGTATATAGAAACATAGAAACATAGAATTTGACGGCAGATAAGGACCGCTTGGCCCACCCAGTCTGCCCATTTCACTACCTACTGGATAAGCTGCAGATCCTAGTTAACCAGCAGGCTACTTCTTCCTACCCCCACCCCCTAGAATTGCCTTATGACTGTCCCATGCATGCTTGAATTCCACCACTGATTTTGACTCCACAACCTCCTCGGGAAGGCCGCTCCATGCATCCACAACCCGCTCTGTGAAAAAATACTTCTTTAAATTACCTCTGATATAGTATAATGCACTGCTTCACACCCAATCGTGGAACACATTGTATTAGCAGGGTGATCTAGGCATCCGTCATACTGTCTTGCGACATTATATCCCATAACCCATATAAAAAAAAAAGAGTGTGTGTGTTTGTCCGAGTTAACTGAACTGAATGGTTTTCTGAACAGTTATCTATGTGTAAATCTCAGGTGATTGAAAGGACTTGATAGCTGTGAGGTTTAAATTACTTGTAGAAAGATCTAGTAAGTCGGGGGAGTGGCTTAGCTAGAAGGAAGCTATATTTAAAGACTGCCTTAGAAATATTTTGTTAGTAGCTTGGCAGAAGACACCAGGAGAAAGGACTGCTGTGTGACTGGACTTCTCTACTGGGACTATATTGCCCTCCTTCCCTCCCCTCCACCCTTCCACTCAAAGCTAGTTCTACTTTTATAGGCTCAGCATTTGACTGACAACAGGAACTTCCTGTTTGGGAGCAGGAAGTGAGTGATCACAGAGCCACCAAAGACCCACCATCCTAGAAGGGCAAGAGTAGCTCTCTGGCCCCCTCTAACTGCTGGAGGTCTGCCCCTGAGCAAGTAAGGGGTCTACTGAGAAATATAAGATATTCTTGTCTCAGAACAGGACAATCAGGAGCTTAAAGGGCACACAGGCAGAAAGTAAGGAGAGAGAGAGAGAAAACAAAACAGAGGAAAGAGTAAGGATTGCAAACAGTTAAGGGGCCAGAAATAAGACATGATGGGAGTGGTGTAGTGCAGTGGCTGTGGAGCAGCAGTCTTCCGGGAGATGTTCTGGAGGATGCAGTGTTCTCCCATCAGCAGACACCTCTCTGGGCTGAGGGAGGAGGTTGCTCATCTCCAGGCTGAGTTGGCCAGGATTTGTGCAACCTCATCTTCCATCCAGGGACAACCAGTGCCACTGCTGTTGCCTCAGAGGTTGCCAAGAAAGAGGAGCGGTTGGACCACAGTGGGCTCGGGGAGGGTGAGGGTGGTGGAACAGAGGTGCATCCCTCCAGCTGTGCCTCTCCACAATTCCTATGCCATTCTGGCAAAGTGTGGTTCCTCTATGGAGGCACCCACAGTGGAGACCAAGGAGGATGCTGGGAACCTCCACAAAGGAGACCCACAGGAGGGTGGCAGAGGACCCCGCAGGGGAAGGAAACAACTTCTGGTAGGGGACTCCATTGTTAGGAAGGTAGAACTGGGGGAGGAAGGGGAGAGGGAGGTAAGGTGCCTGCCTGGCGCCATGGCTTGGAGGGACAGGGAGCGAATCTCAGGATTGCCGAGCAGCTGCACAGGGAGGGAGCTGGATGTCATTGTCCACCTAGGGACAAATGACCTGGCTAAGAAAGGATTAGAGAAGTGCAGGAAGAGTTTGTGGAATTGGGGAGGGCCTTAGACAAGACACACCGGTAACCTTCTCTCGAGAGGTGCTGCCCATCTTGGGTAGAGATAGGTGTTCCACACCATGGGATTCAACTAGTGGTTGAAAACTGGTGTGGAGCTCAGGATTTGGCTCACTGGGGACTGGGGGTCCACCTGGAGTGATGCAAGCCTATACTGGCATGATGGGTTGCATCTGTCCAGGAAGGAACTAGGATCCTAGGTGATAGGTTTCAATGCTTCATTGGCAAGCATTTAAACTAGCCAAGGGGGGAGGCACTGGAAAGGAGCAGGGAAATCCTAGCCCCCCCCAAAAAATCACGATAGTAAGTGCAGTAAACACCAACAGAGAGGTGTCGATAGGGAGAAGGGCAGGGGTAAATGGAGAAAGTGACACAGGCAAGAAGGACAGGGATGGGCCAAAAAGGAGTAAGGCCATCAGGAAATGGAGGGTAATGAGTACCAATGCCCGTAGTCTGGGCAACAAGCTCCCTGAGCTGGTGGCCTTGATGGAAGAGGGATAACTAGATATCGTAGCAGTCACAGAAACATGGTACACAGAGAACCATGATTGGATGTTAACATACCAGGGTACATAACCTACAGGAGAGACAGGCAGGGAGAAGAGGGGAGGAGTAGTCTCATGTAAAGGAAGGGATAAAAGCAACTGAACAAAAGAGTAAACAGGGAGGAGAGGAGGCACTGTGGGTCACCTTGGAGACCAGAAAGGGCAACACAATCAGCACAGGGGTTGTGTACAGACCCCCATGTCAGGGGGAGGGAATGGACAAGGATATGATAGAAGGCATTCTTAGAATGGCAGAGAAAGGGGAGATACTGTTGATGGGAGACCTGAATATGCCAGATGTTAACTGGAGCACATTTGCTGCAGCCACATCCAAGAGCAGGGCCATTCTTGATGCCCTACAGGTGGCAGGCCTCAGACAGCTAGCTTCAGAACCCACTCATGAGGGAGCAATCTTAAACCTCGTACTCTCAAATGGGGGCAGTGAGAGGATCTGAGATCTAGAAGTGGGTTGTCATCTGGGAACAAGTGACCATCAAACAGTGTGGTTCACATTAAACTCAGCTACAGAGTCAAGCCATATAAAAGTGAGGGTACTGGACTTCAGGAGGGCTGACTTTGACAAGATGGGAGAGTGCCTCAGAAAGGCACTAGCAAACAGGCTAGAAGGAGGTGTGGAGCAACAATGGGGAATCATCAAAACTGCCATCTCAGAGGCAACAAGCCTTTGTGTGAAGCAAATAAACAAATCAAAATGAAAGAAAAAGCCACTATGGTTCTCAAAAGAGGTGACTGTGAAAGTCAGGAAGAAAAAGATAGCATTCCGGAAGTATAAGGAAACACAGAAAGAGCAGGACAGAGAGCTGTACCAGTTAAGGCAGAAGGAAGCAGGGAGGGAAGTCAGAATAGCAAAGGCCCAAACTGAGGAAAAGATAGCCAACTCAGTTAAGAAGGGGGATAAAACCTTTTATAGGTACATCAGTGAGTGTAGAAAGACAAAGGAGGGATAGTGAGGCTGAATAGAATGAACGATTGGGTGAGCAGGGGGGCAGTGAAAGGCAGGGATACTGAACGATATTTCTGCTCAGTATTCACAAAGAGGAGGGGAAGTGCCTAATCCAATTAACAGAAGCACTCTTGATAGGGGGTCGATCCCAGTCCTTTCAGAAAGAAAGGGTTCTGCAAGAACTCTAAAATTGAAGGTGGACAAAGCAATGGGGCCTGATGGAATTCACCCCAGAATTCTAAAAGAATTAAGAGGGAAACTAGTGAAACCACTGGCATCTCTTTTTAATAAATCATGGGAGGATGGTGTGGTACCCGAGGACTGGGGGAAGGCGGATGTGATTCCCCTTCAAAAAAGTGGGACCAAGACAGAGGCAGGAAACTACAGACCTGTCAGTCAGACCTCTGTGGTAAGGAAAGTGATGGAGTCACTTCTGAAGGAAAGAATAGTTGAGTACCTAGAGGCCAGTGGGGCACAGGACCCAAGGCAGCATGGGTTCACAGTGGGAAGGTCATGTCAGAAGAATCTAAAAGATTTCTTTGACTGGGTAACCAAAGTAGTAGACCAGGGAGGGGCTGTGGACATGGCCTACCTAGACTTTAGAAAGGCATTTGACACAGTCCCACACAAAAGATTAATAGTCAAATTAACCAGCCTGGGAGTGGGTCCCAGGGTGGTAGCCTGGTAAAACATTGGCTGGACAACAGGACACAGAAGAATAATTGTAAATGGAGTCCACTCTGAAGAAAGAGGGGTTACTAGTGGGTACTGCAGGGTTCAGTATTGGGTCCAGTCCTTTTAATGTCTCATAAGTGACACTGCAGAGGGACTGAATGAAAAGTATGCCCTTTGCAGATGACACAAAGATCTGCAACAGGGTTGATACACAAAGAGGCATGGAAAGGATGAGAAGGGACTTGGCAAGGTTGGAGGAATGGTCAGAAGTATGGCAGCTAGGATTCAATGCAAAGAAGTGCAAATAATGCACCTGGGAAACAAGAACCCAGGGAAGAATACACAATGGGGGAGGTAGTAACAACAACAAAAGGAAAGGGACCTGGGGGTAATCATATCAGATGACCTTAAGGTTAGCAAGCAATGTGAAAGGCAGTAGAGAGGAGGGCTGGGGTATACTGGGATGCATTGGAGGGAGAGAGCAGCAGCAGAAAACAGGAAGTTGTTATCCCTCTGTACAGACAGTTGGTGAGACCCCATCTGAGTAGTACTGTGTCCAGTTCTGGAGACCCCATCTCCGCAAGGACATAGACAGGATAGAGGCAGTCCAGAGGAGGGCAACTAAATGGTGCAGGGTCTGCAAGAGAAGCAGTATGAGGAGAGACTAAAGGAGCTTAATATGTATACCCTTGAGAAAAGAAAGAGAGGACATGATAGAAACTCAAGTACCTCAGTGGAATCAACAAAGTCAAGACGATAGCATCTTTCAGAAAAAGAGACGTGCAAGAACAAGGGCACAATTTAAAGATGGAGGGGTTCAAGGGCAATGTGAGGAAGTATTATTTCACAGAGAGGGTGGTGGATGCATGGAACAGCCTTCCTGAGGAGGTTATGGGGTCTAAAACTGTGGGAGAATTCAAGAATGCTTGGGACAGATATAAGGCAATTCTTGTGGGGGGTAGGAAGAAATAGGCTGTTGGTTAACTAGGATCTGCGGCCTATCCTGTAGGTAGGGAAATGGGCAGACTAGATGGGCCAAGCGGTCCTTATCTGCTGTCGAAGTCTATGTTTCTATGTTTCATCTGGACATAAAGATCAGTACTGGGCTGTCTGTTGATGACACCAAGATAGAAGCTATGGTGTAGAAGCTGGGGGGGGGGTTGGCGCAGCTAGTTTTAGAGAAAGGAGGAGAAGGACCTGGAGTTGCTTATCATGTGCTAAATGAACAACTCAGCACAATATAGGAAGGCAGATACAGTGGTTAAAAAAAAGGTTGTGTTGGTTAGCAAGAGGAATATCTTCACGGAGGGGTGAGATTATTGTGCCACTCCATAGATAATTACCCATACCACACCTGGAGTACTACGTGCAGTAGTGGTGCAGTACTGGCACCCATATGTAAAGAGTGATACAAATTAACTGGAGAAGGGTGCATTGCAAGTCAACTAAGATGTTCAAGGTGCTGGGGAGTTACCACACAAGAGGATAGTGAGGCTGCTCAACATGTACTCACTGTAGCAGAGTAGTGACAGGGTAGATATGATTGAAACTTTCAAGTAAATGAAAGGAATAAACAAGAAATAAATGGACAAGGTGGTAGCTGGGTGGAATGTGGTGACAGCAGAAATGGTATTTAGTAGAACAGTGGAGTGCTTCAAAAGGGGCTGGTACCATGAAAGTGGGATTATTAAGTGATGTGAAGGGTGGTAGGGAGGGGCATCAGCAGAATAAGTGTTGTTGGCTGCACAATCGATCACACTAGATAGACCAATAGGCCCATATCTGTTGCAAAATTTAGTATCTCCGTCTATCATCTTATGACATGTCACTTTTAGTCGTGCATAAAAAGCAGATGTAGAAATCAAGAAAAAAAAACGAGTCAAAGAACCATGTTTTTTAGTAATATTTTGTAATCCTCAGTTAGAATGTTTTTCAGTAGTAGAGGATCACAGAGCAGCCGACAATAAAGTACAACAGAGAAAAACACAGGTATTCAGACACATAACATGGGCAAAATAGTTCAAATAATTAAATAATTAATTACATGTGCAGCATGCTCAGAAAAAGAAACAAAATGAAATAAGTTAACTATACAGAAGTAACAGAATTAGCAACTAAATTCTTCTGAAAATGCTTCACAACCAAGGATGGGAAATTTTTTGTCTGTTTCTGTGTACGAGTGAGTGACAGTGCTTGTGTGTGTGTGTGTGTGTGTGTGTGTCAGTGTGTTAAGCAATAATGAACAATGGGACTTATGTAAATGTTCTAGTTAATCACCTCCTGTGGGATGTAATGTGGCACAAGGCATAGCCGAGTGTCATATTGCCCCAGGGGTAGAGCAACTTGAACATTGACATAACCCCCGTAGTTCATTATTGGCATCATAATAATCGAGTTGTTTCCTGAGCATATTGCATATGTAAGTAATAATTGTGTTTGGGTATCTGCTGTAATAGAACTGGACAACAGAACAGCTGTGCATCAAGCAAACCTGGATGAAATGCAGGTATGTAACACCACACACAAGAAAAAGACAATTCTAGCAATCCATATGGTGAAAGAAAATCAAAAAAAGCACATTGCAAAATGCTAAGTGTGGCATCAACAGAACCCCTTCTCATACCTTATGACTTTAAGGTTCACTGCAGGAGTTGTTTTGAAGAGATATCATTCCCACTGTGTAATAATGTTGCACACATAATAGCATACGACTTTATGGGTAACCTGTGCTTGCACCGTAGGCAAGAGCAAATGTTGTAATACTGTGATACAGCTGTATGCATTATTGCACCATTCACAGTTTCCCAGGCAGAGTATAAGACCTCTGCTGGGACTGGGTTCTGCCAACCAGCTGCTGTGGCTCACTGGATTGAGGCACAGCAATGTTAACCTAGGTGCTGTGTCTGGGACTGGGTTTGATTCCCATTCCCAGACAGAAAAACTATTTTCTTGAGTATGTGCATTACCTGAATTAATCCTCCCACCTAGAGTTTACAATGTTTATTGGAGGGATCGGGATCACAGGTGCCCATAACAGAGTGTATTGTAGAAGAGGGCCCTGAAAAAAAAAGACTCATTCCGCATGGCAGAAATAGCACTGTGTAGGTATGGCGATGTTTTGACATGTGGCATAATATCTCGCGACATAATGACCCCATGGGCATATCATTTGGGCATAATGAGCATAACCAGCCTGTTCGCTGATGACACTAAGATGGGAGCATTAGTGGAGAACCTAGGGGGGCATAGAGCAGCTAGTTAAGACAGAGGAGTAGAAGGAACTGGGGTTGCTCATCATGAGATAAATGAACAGTGCACTGATCCCAGGGACATTTTTCAGGCATGACCTGGCCACAACACATGGCGCAGGGTGACAGTGGAGTACAAGGTAACAGTACTACACATGAAACAGATTTGATACAAGCAACAATAGTAAGCACAATATACAGGTGTGATGCATGGGTCCATTTGAGAACAGTGAATACAAGGTTTCAATATCGGACATGAGGAGATTTGGTACAAAACAAACAAGGAATAAACAAGACATATATGGAGCATCTTAACAGAGGTGTGAGGTTACTCCATCACTTCATAGATATTTAGCTGTACCACCCCTGAGGTACTGGATGCAGTACTGGTGCCCCTATCTTAGGAGTGATGTAAAGTAACTGGAGGGGGTGCATTGCAGGTCAATAAGGATGTTAAAGGTGCTGAAGAGTTACCACATGAGAGGATGCTTAGGGTGTTGAACACGCACTCACTGTAGCAGAGGCCTCACAGGGGAGATATAATTGAAACGTAAAAGTAAATATAAGGAATAAACAAGACATATATGGAGAAGCAGTTAAACGTAAGGCAGGGTAGGGACATCTGGGGTAATGTTATGACACCGGAGGAACGAAGGTTGAGGAGGGAAATCATGAGAGCCGTCTCCAATGACAAGGTGGACAGCTTCAAAATGGGCTGTGACAGGGAAAGGGGGATTGTCTAGTGATGAGAAGTGTGCTAGGGAGGGTCATCAACAGAACAAATGGTGTTAACTGGACATCCGAGCAGACTTGGTAGACCAACAGGCCTTAATCTGCTGGGAAATTTCATACGTCCTAACTCACGGCTATTTTAAATGTGTAATACTTGATCAGGCACTGTGTCGTGGGGGGTTGTGGTAGGGTTGCACATATAATGACGAATGTAACATCTTGTAGTACCGCAATTAAGTGGAATTTCAGCGACTGTAGTGTGTAGTTTGGCGTTGCCAGGCACCACCTGCATAGTGATCAAGCACATAAATCAAACTGCTCAATGGTAGATGTACCGTTACCATGGCACCTGCTGAGGCATAATAACTGATCAAAGCGCTAGATACTCCACCCTCCAACACCACCAGCACACATCATTGTCCTTGTCAAACCACAGTGGCATGCCTGTGGCTTCCACCGCATGTCACAACAAACTAGTAATATGGGGCTACAACTGGTGGAGTGACAATCTGTGGCAATCCTCCTCTTCGGGTGTCCACTGTGTCCCCTCCCCAGGCTGTCCTTCTTCCAACCATACCCTTCACTCACTAAGATGTCATACTGTAGTGTATATAAGCCACAGGTATATCTGAGAGGTTATACTGTTAGAATGAAGTGTGGTTACAATGATGTAGCACCTGATGTTTTTTTGAAGGCAAGGGCTGGCCAGGGTGTATGTAAATGATTTATGTAATCATCACATGGTGTCACTTTCTTACAGTGATGCCCCTACATTTTGTGACAGTCCCAATGTATCAGACAAAATGTCAGTTACTTGATTATCCTTCGTTAGCTCAGAGCTGATTGTGACTGAAGGAGGGATGGGCAATGGAAGCACCAAGCATAGTAAATTAACAAATAAATGTCACATTTTACACAGCATGTCTCCAAAAGAAAGAATTCAGAATCACCAGAACAACCGACTGTGGATAAGAGATACAAACCCATTTCAGATGCAGAGCTGGATATTTTAGAAGAGAACAGGAATGACAGTGTCAGTGGCTCAGTAGGTAGCACACTTGCCTCTGAGGCCAGGAGATCAGAGGGCTGTGGGTTCAGATCCCATATCTGGCACTTGGGTTACTATCCCAGTACTGACACTGTAATGCAGCATGAGAGGAGTGCTGCACTTCTGAGGTGCCATCTCTCGGATGAGATGTTAAACTGAGGTCCCATCTGCCTGGATTGGTGGTAGTTCAGGTGGATGTTAAAGATCCCAAGGCACTTATCGAAAAGGAGTAGTGGAATTTCCCCGGTGTCCTGGCCAAATTTCCCTCATTCACTAAAAATACCACCAACAGCTTAATCTGGTTCAAGGTCAGTTGCCATTCATCTGTATCCCCTTCCCCCAGGTCGTGCCTGAAAATAGGCAGAATTTGTCTAGTGCACTCACCCGGTCAACAATAAATAAAAAATAAATAAGTTAGCACAAGGCAAGCCTCACAGTGGTCAGTAAGAATATTCAAAGACTGGTTAAAACGCTATCAGAAATCATTTGATTTTGAGTACTATGATGTCCTAAAATTAAATAATGCATTAAAGGAGTTCTATGGTGGAGTTCTATGGTACTGTAATGAATAAAGATGGAAACAGTTACAGTCTTGGTAGCTATGTCGGTATACGAGCAGGGTTAAATAGACACCTCAATGACCCTCAGTATAGCCATAAAATAAATATTATCACCATGAATGATTTTAAAACAGCAAATAATGTATTTATGGGTATAATGAAATCACTGCATAAGAAAGGTGAGGATAAGTCATCACACTATCCATACATACTTAACAAAGACTTAGATAAATTAAGAAACTCACCCCACCTGAGTCCACAAACTGCAACTGGACTTGTAAATAAAGTCTGGTTTGATATCCAATTACATTTTGCAAGACGAGGTAGGGAGGGCCTAAGGGAACTAACACCATTGTCGTTAAATATCAAAATGGATGAAAATGGTATGAAATATGCCACGCTCTCTTTTAATGAAGAAAGTAAGCATCATAAAGACTTCCATGAGTCAAACAAAGAAACTTTTAGAGTCTGTATGTATGTATGAGCAGCAAGGTGACCCCCCATGTCCAATACTGTCACTGGAAAAGTACATGTCAAAGATACGAGACGGTGCCAAAGCACTATACTTACACCCCAAAAGACTGTCACAAGAGATACTGGGCACACAAGATGTTTGGTACAGTTTGTGGCCCATGGGTACTACATACTTAGGTGGCATGATGGCACGACTGAGCATACTAGCAGAGCTCTCACAGAGGTACATCAATCATTCTGTACTTAGTACTGCTGTGCATCTGCTTCACAAAGCTGACCTAGACTTGAAGCAGATCATGAGTGTAACAGGTCATTGTAATGAGTCCTCTGTCAAAAGTTACTGGTCTGCATCTATGTGTGACCGTCGCAAGTGGTCAAGTGTACTGTCTGGCAAACCAGTAGAGATAGCCAAAACAGAAGAGCCAGAAAAGAAAAAAATTCAGGACATAAATATACATCTACAGACAGCACCTAGCGCAGGCACCAAAAGCATCTTGCCAGGGCACCAGTTTTTACCACACTGTACTATCAGTGGTAGAGTTCACATACACATGGCTAATTAAGCTAGTAGTTACCAGTGAGGGAAAATTAAAAAATCTGTTTACTGTTTGTTATTTTTTTTGTTTTGCAATCATTGTTTCACTATCAAAGTTTCATATGAGAGTAATGTTACTGCATAATGTTGTTTTGTAACTTGTATGTTTATTAAAAAAGATCTTTAAAGAAGTAGTTGACACTAATGTATGTAACAACCTAGTGTGTTTTCTGACTTATGTATAAATAAACAGAAAAAAAGAATTATGACTAGTGTCCAAGTGAATTCTGATTGTAGATGATAAGACAAGTGAAGACACATATGCAAGTGGAGAGAGATTTGTCTAAACAGAGTCAAGAACTATATAAAGTGAGTAAAAGTTCAATGACTCCATGCAAGCACTCAGAGACTCCCATCATCACAGGTAAACATTCAAAAAGTGCACATTATGTCTGATAACTGTTTTGGTGGGATGCAGGGGGTGTGAGAAGAGGGACAGCCTTTCCTCTTCAGTCCTGCCAAATGTGTAAATTAATTATGTATCAGCAATCAATAAATTGTTGGTGTGAGTGGGATAGATATAAAGAAGAATATCTGAGTGCAATACTCATTTGCAGTAATAAAATGTATATTTTAAAAGCCAGCATACTGTTACAGAGGCCGATCAGAAATGTCAACAGCTAAGACCGGGGGCTGTTGTCAAGACAGTGTAAACTCTTGGTTTAAAGACAGACAAGCAGTTGACATCTGACAATAGCAAATACAGATAAAATACATAAAATTAGAATGGCGTAGGGACTATTTTATGTTAATTTCCTCCAAAATTTTAAAAATATTACTAATCTAATATTTAAAAGAAAAGCCGTTTGCAACCAAATTATAATAATAGCAATAATGAACTCTGGGGGTTACATTAATGTTCAAGTTAATCATCCCTGAGGGCAATATGGCACCCCAAGGGGGTGATTAACTAGAACATTAATGTAACCCCCATCGTTCATTATTGCTTAAATATGTGTGACATGCTACGCCTCCCGTGTCAGGGCAATGCTGTTATAATGAAGCTACTGTTAGGAATTCATCTTTTTCACATCATAGGGACATTATTAAGTAGCACAGCAATAGCTGCATCTATTTAGCTTGCATTGGCAGTGTCTGTGTCTAAGTACTGGTGAACACGCAGGTATGGGACTATGGGGAGACTTGCTGGCTGGGTCACTGGTGGACAATAGATTGCTGCTGGGAGCTGACGACAAATACTGCTTCTGTTGACTGAGGTGGTTGAAAATTTATTCACAAATAATGATGTATATTAACCTATGGTCTCTGAAGCTAGGTGTTCACTTCTCTTTTTTTTTCTTGCTGTACTGACTTTCGATAATGTCTGGGTCAGGCTGACATACAAGTTAGTCAGTTTTACTGACGGCATGTTTAATGGAGGCTGAAACTTCTGATAATGGAATTTACAAAAAAAAAATTTGAACCAGGTAAATCTATGCTCCTGTGCTCAGGCTCTATATGTATATTAATAAGCAGGGTAATGTAAGGCTGTCAGAATGCTGACAACCAATCAGCTTTAAGCTTTATTAAGACTCTTATAATAATCACCATTGCAGTGCTTGCACAAAGTCCTTTGTAACTGTCACTAGGGATCTGACCTTTGGGATTAGTGTCCTCTAAGGTGATACTGTACATCACTCATCTGAAGGCAAGCTCAAGGCACCCCAGCTGTGGCTGAAGCCATGTGCCCCAGGAGTTGTGGAAAATCCCTTGCAGGCCTTGAATGACCTGTGATGTCTGATTCTACACTGGCAATCAGATTCACTGCCTTGTCTTGAGGAAGGAATGTTTTTCCCTGCAGGGTATCCAGCTCTACTCCAATAAAGTCCAGAACCTGAAGAGGTTCTGTCTGTGGCTTCCACAGGTTTATTAGGAAACCCAACTTTTCCAAGGTATGCCTCATGAGCTAATGGAGCACATTGCTTCCTCCTTTGTTTTCCCTGACACTAGCCAGTCATCAAGATAAGGGAAAAACCACTATATCATGGCTTCTTAAGTGATCTGCCACCACAGTTAAGCACTTTGTAAACTCTCTTGATGCTGAGGTGAGGCCAATAGGCAAGGCTGTGAACTGAAACTGGCAGTTCCTCAGCCTGAAACTGAGGTATATTTTTTGTGGCTGGGATGGGCCAGAATGTGGAAATAGTTATCATTCAGATCCAGTGACCCCAACAAGTTTCCTAAGGACTGGATTACTGTGCCCAGTGTGACCATCATAAACTTCCTGTTTCATATGTCTGTTCAGGTACCTTAAGTCTAGAACAGAGTGCCATTCTCCACTCTTTTTGTGGCTTAGGAAGTACCTCTAGAAAATACTCTTTCCTTGGCCTGGTGGAGCTGAGGGTTGAGGCGCTGGACACCACACCTCGCACCACACTGGTGACCCAGGTTCGAGAATGTAATCAGGCTGCCGGGGGCTGGCAGGGGAGAGGCAGGATTGAGTATCCTATGACTGCTCTCCTTCCTCTAGGGTGGGCATGGGTCATGCACCATGCTGCAGCGGTGACTGGCGGAGGCCAGCTACACTACAGTCACAAGCAGAGCTAGGGCGGGGGAGCACGGCAAGCATCAGCATGGACCTGCTTGGACACCACTGCATGTCCAGATCCTCAGGGGACAAAAGAACAGCAGAAACATGGTGGGGCGATCTCATGGCTGATGGCCATGCCCTGCACCCCCGAACATGAGAAGTGCCTTGTAGGGGGGGGCAGCTGACCCCTGTGGCATGGGTTGATTATCCGCATGCCAGACCTGGTTCAGGGGTGCAGGTACCAGTGGCTGGAGGTTGTGGGCCCACTCTGCAGGGGGAGAAAAAGTGTTCAATGATAAAAGAAAAGACTCTTTCTTTATTGTGAAACAGTGAACTTTTCTACTGCCTTTGCTTGCACCAATTTCTTTACTTGCAGATCCAGGAAAATTTTTTTGGGGAGGGGAGAGAAACATAGAAACATAAACTTTGATGGCAGATAAGGATCATTTGGCCCACCTAGTCTGCCCATTCCCCTACCTACTTGATAACCTGCAGATCCCAGTTAACCAATAGCCTACTTCCTCCTACTGCAACAGGCGCATGGTATGCCAATTTAAGTACGTTTCTTACTGAGTTATTTAAGTTCTATAAGAGTTTTCCTTCAGAGAAGATGGTAGATTATTAGAAATTTTGTATTTTTTCTATATACTAGTGAAGCGTATGTTACGCTAGTTACAGACTGAATATTGTGAGACTTCTTTCCGAAATCAACATCAAGAGGTTTTCAGTTGACACGCTATCTAATGCCTGTGACATTTTGCCTGCGTGATAAGCTTTAGGTAAAGACAACAACATTAGTTTTTATATGTTTCATAGAGTTGCCGTATTTGAAATGGCTTCAAGTTTTTTATTACTTAATTGAATTTTTTCTTTACTTTTCAGCGCCGAGCTATACGCTTTAGGTTGGGACTTTAGACATGCTTTATATAATTAGTGGTAAGACTGCATTTTTGAGACTAATTGATAAACCCATTTATGTATGTATTTTACTTAATTTACATATATTTTTGTTTCAGAAGTCTCAGTATACAACTCTAGAGAGCTTTAAATTAAGAGAAATATTTAAATTCCAAATAGGACCTGATTACTTTATTGAATAATCAACAGTACCTAGATAAGGTAATAATACAATTATAAGTTTTTTGAATATATGGGTTCATGGGGACCAAGTTGTTGTCAGTCCTGGGTGTGTCTCTCAGACTGCCTAATCATGATTTGTTATTTTTATTTTGATTTATGTATGATAGTGGTGTTTGTGTGACATGATATAATGTTAATTATTTTCTACACATTGTCTATACACAATTGGTGCAGATGGTTTTGTTTGACTAATGATGTCATTACATGAATTGCATATTTATTATGTTTTTAATTTTTCTTTAATTTCAGTAACACAGTTGCCTGATGAAGTGGGATCTCCACGAAACTGTTGCCTTCTTTTTTGTGTCATGTGATTATGAATAAAACATTTTTATGAGTTCTAATTAAAGCGGAGTTCACCCATATCTTCCTTTTTGATTTCAGATTTTCAACATTGTCATTTTGTGCACCTCCTTGTGAACAGTAAAGCTGTCATTTTCCATCCTGGCGAAATGTGTTCCGCACTTCCGGCATTTTGCTTATAATAATATGGTCGCTGTGGAAAATCAGTTCTTGGGCCAGATTATGAAAATGACAGTGACACTGTTCATGAGCAGAGGTCCTAAAATGCCTATGTTGAAAATTTGGTCATGATACTCCTTAAAATGACTGTGTTACAAGCGTGCTTTGGCAGATTGCACGCACGCTTGAAACGTTGTGCATTTGTAATATTTTCACTCTGGATTTTCACCATTGGCATTTTTCCACACCTCTTGATGAACAGTACAGTTGTCATTTCACATATTCTGCCCAAAATGTGTTTTCACACGTCCGGCACAGAATAGCATGGTCGCTGTACGAAATCACTTTTGGGACAGTTTGAGGAAATAACAGTGAATGTACATGAGCAAGGTGCTAAAATGCCTATGTTGAAAATTTGATCTGAATGTCCATAAAATGACTGTGTTACAAGTGTGCATTGCGCATTTCCCACACACACTTGTAACTTCGCAAATTTGCAATATTTACATGCCACATTTTCAACACTGGCATTTTTTTACACCTCCTTATGAACTGTACAGATGTCATTTTTCACATCCTGCCCAAAGTGTTTTCCTGCACTGCACTACCAAAGCCAATGCCAGCGCGACAACATTCGGCATTGACAAATGCTTGTTCACTGTTGTTGTTGTTAGTACCTCCCTCTCCATTGTGTACTCTTCCCCTGGGTTTTTGTTTCCCAGGTGCATTACTTTGCTCTTCTTTGCATTGAATCTACGCTGCCATACTCTTGACCATTGCTCCAGTCTTGCCAAGTCCCTTTTCATCCTTTCCACCCCTCCTTGTGTATCAACCCTGTTGCAGATCTTTGTGTCTTCTGCAAAGAGGCAGACTTTTCCTTCCAGCTGTGCCACAATGTCACCTATAAAGACATTAAAGAGTACCAGTCCCATTACTGAACCCTGCGGTACCCTACTAGTAACTCCCCTTTCTCCAGATTGTGCTGTTTACTATTACCTTCTGTGTCCTGTTGTCCAGCCAATTTGTTACCCAGGCTACCACCCTGGGACCCACTTCCAGGCTGGCTAACTTGTTCATTAATCTTTTGTGTGGTACTGTGTCAAAAGCCTTGCTAAAGTCTAAGTAGGCCATATTTACAGTCCCTCCCTGGTCTACTACTTTGGTCACCTAGTCAAAGAAGTCTATTAGATTCATTCGATATGACCTTCCTGCTTTGAATCCATGCTGCCTTGGGTCCTGTGTACCACTGGCTACTAGGTACTCAACAATTATTTCTTTCAGAAGTGATTCATTATTTTCCCAACTACTGAGGTCAAACTAATAGGTCTGTAGTTTCCTGCCTCTGCCTTGCTCCCACTTTTGTGAAGGGGGACCACATCTGCCTTCCTCCAATCCTCAGGTACCACACCATTCTCCCATGATTTGTTAAAAAGGGTAGTCAGTGGTGTCACTAGGCCCTCCCCTTAGTTCTTTTAGAATGCTGGGGTGAATCCCGTCAGGTACCAATACTTTGTCCACCTTGAGTTTTAAGAGTTCTTTCAGGACCCTTTCTACTGTGAATGGACTGGTAGTGACCACCTCCCGCCCAGAGTGCCTCTATTGTTTGGTGTCGGTATCTCCCCCTCCTCTTCTTTTGTGAATACTGAGCAAAAGTATTCATTCAGTATCTCTGCTTTTTCACTTTCCCTCTCTGCCCACCTCCCTTCCCCTTTATTAAGCCTCAGTATCCCTCCCTTGGTCTTTCTTCATTTCCTAATGTATCAATAAAAGGTTTTATCCCCCTTCTTAACTGAACTGGCTATCTTTTTTTTCTGTTTGGGCCTTTGCTATCCTGACTGCCTTCCTTGCTTCCCTCTGCTTTAACTGATACAATTCTCTGTCCTGCTCCTTCTGTGATTCCTTATACTTCCTGAATGCTATCTTTTTAGATAGATAGATAGATAGATAGATAGATAGATAGATAGATAGATAGATAGACAGGCAGGCAGACAGGCAGGCAGGCAGACAGACAGACAGACAGACAGACAGACAGACAGACAGATAGATAGATAGATAGATAGATAGATAGATATTTTATTTATAAAGCACCCAATTCCATAGATTTTGGAAGCTGTTCAGTACAAATCAGTAACAATAATACACATAAGCAGCAATTCATCATTAAAACAAATGTAAAATTTCTATCCATCCCTTAAAACCAATATATCAGTCAGTGAAAGCCTGCTGGAGAGGATCCCTGAGATAATCAGGATGGGAGTTCCAAAGAGTAGGTGTCACCACTGAGAATGCCCTGTCCCTAGAATGCCACAACCTAACTCTGGAAACTCCAAGGAGGCCTCCCCCAGCAGAAAGTGTACTCGAGTTGGATGGTAGGGGACAAGAAGATCTTGCAGATAGACAGGTCTCCTTTCATGTAGGGTCTTGTAGGTCAGGAGCCCTACCTTGAAGACAATCCTCCACCTGACTCGCAGCCAGTGCAGTCCACGGAGCACCGAGGTATAATGCTCACCCTGTCTCACCCTAGTCAACAATCTTGCAGCCACGTTCTGCACCAGCTTCAGCCTGCAGAGGTTGCCTCCCAATAACCCTATGTACAGAGTATTACAGTAATCTAGCCTGGAAGTGATGAACACATGCACCAGCATGGTCAGATCCTCAGATGGGATCAGGGCTCAGATTTGTGTGATGTTCCTGAGATGGTAAAATCCACTCCTGACGACGACTGACACCTGCGCATCAAGCATCAAACTGTCATCCAGGATCACGCCCAAATCCTTCACCTGTCTAGATAGGGTAAGGGGAACGCCCCTAACACTAGGCCAGGGGGTAACCCCTCACCCCCCCCCTTGATGAACTGGATCCACAACCAGTACCACTGTCTTGTCTGGGTTAAATTTAAGCCAGTTTTAAATCATCTACACCTGGATCTCATCGAGGCAGCTGTTAAATACAGAGGGTGATACCTGGGTATCGGGTGCACAGGACAAGTACAGCTGGGTATCATCTGCATAGCAGTGAAAACCCAGCTGTACCACCTGATAATGTCCCCCAATGGCAGCATGTACAGCATGAACAGCAAGGGCAACAAGACCGAACCTTGCAGGACCCCACAGCACAGAGGCTTCCAGTTAGATGAGGCTAACTCCACTGTCACCCTTTGCACTCTGCCTGTCTGGTATGACCTGAACCAGTTGATGACATAACCAAACAGGCCACACCAGAACCGCAGACGGGTCAAGTAGCACCTCATAGTCCACGGCATCAAATGCCACAGAGAGGTCCAGAAGGATCAAGATGGTACAGTCTCCTGTCTTTTGCCATCAGGAGATCATTAAGCATCCCCACCAGGGTGGTCTCTGTACTATGCCCTGCACAAAACCCAGACTGGAAGGGCTCGTAGGTGGAGGAAGAGGCAAGATGTCTCTCAAGCTGTATGTCCACCACTTTTTCAATAACCTTCCCTAAAAATGTGAGGTTTGAGACTGGCCCTGTAATTGCTGAGGCAGTCTGGGTCCAAAGAGGGTTTCTTTAAAAGGGGGTCTAATCAAGGCCTCTTTCAAGGCCATTGGGAAGACCCCACTCCTCAAGGAACTCCAGACGACCCCGGGCAATCACAGGTCCAATCAGGTCCAAGCATCCAACCAAAAGTTGAGTCGGCCCTTGGTCCAGTTCACATTGAGCTGGCTGCAGATTCAAGATTATTTTCACCACCTCCTCCAACCCAACCAGCTCAAATTCATCCCAGACAGGAGGAGTGTTTCGACACATTTCAGGCCAGAACCTGCATTCCCTTTGAAAGGTACTTGAGGACACCCCATAGCAGATAGAGGACACCATGTCAGCGAAGAATACAGACAGCTCCTCACACCTAGTGCTAGAACCTGCTCCCCTGACACAGAGACAGGCAGGATGTAATAGCCCATCCACTGTGTGGAAAAACTGAGCCAGTCTGTTCCTTGCCGAAGCAATCCTCCTAGACAAATATTCCGCCTTCTTACAGGAGATTGCCCCATATAGTCAATATAATGTGATCTCAGGGCCAACTTGTCCTCCAGCAGGCCAGATGTCATCCAGCACCTCTCTAACCTCCACCCCTTAATCTTTAAATGCCAGAGGTCCTCACCTGGGAAATAAAAATCCAGGAGAAGAATACACAATAGCAGGGGAGATACTAACAACAACAATAATGGAAAGGGATCTGGGTGTAGTCATATCAGATGACCTAAAGGTGAGTAAGCAATGTGAAAAGTGAGTAAGGACAGCCAGTCGGATACTGGGATGCATAGGAAGGGGCATCACAAGTAGAAAAAGGGAAGTGGTTATCCCTCTGTACAGACAGTTGGTGAGACCCCATCTGGAGTACTGCGTGCAGTTTTGGAGAACTCATCTATGCAAGTACATAGACAGGATGGAAGCAGTCCAGAGGAGGGCAACTAAAATGGTGCAGGGTCTACATCAGAAACCATATGAAGAGAGACTGAGAGAGCTTAATATGTATACCCTTGATGAAAAGAGGGACGGGGGGACATGATAGAAACTTTTAAGTACTTCAAGGGAATCAACAAAGTCCAGGAGGGTAGCATATTTCAGAAAAAGAAATGTGTAATGACAAGGTGGCACAATTTAAAGTTAGAGGAAGGACAGCTCAGGGGTAATGTGAGGAAATTCTTTTTCATGGAGAGAGTGGTGGACCTATGGAACCGCCTTCCTGGAGAGGTTGTGGGGTATTAAACAGTGGGGGAATTCAAACATGCATGGGACAGACATAAGGCAGTTATAGTGGGGGGTTGCAGGAAGTAGGCTGTTGGTTAACTAGAATCTGCAGCTTATCCAATAGGTAGGGAAATTGGCAGACTGGGTGGGCCAAGTGGTCCTTATCTGCCGTCAAAGTCTATGTTTCTGTCATACCAAGGAGGTCTCCGTCGAGTAGACAAGGGATGGACATGAATGGGTGAGATGGAATTGAAGGCCGAAGTCACTTCCCCATTATAGGCTGCCACTGCTTCCTCTGCTCCAATTGCACAAGCCACCCCAACACTCGATAGATCCAGCACTGCCAATAGTCCCATCAAGGAAATTTCTCTTAAAGGGCAGTACTGGACCATCTCCACAGTATCGGGACCATCTAGGGGGATGCTGCCAAGCGTGAACCTCACATTGCTATGATCCGACCAAAATACAGTATCAACACTGAAGTCAGTCACATCCAACCCTAAAGAAAAGACCAGATCCAGTGTGTGGCCACCCGAGTACATAGCTGTTGTCACTTTTTGCGACAGGCCCAGGGCCCCCATGCTTCCCAGGAGATTGCTCCCAAAACCCAAGAGCCCACCATAGACCCAGGCATTGAAGTCCCCCAGAATTAAACACCAGGGAGACTCCAACACCAGGCTGGTGACGAGCTCTTCAATCTCCTGCACAAATCCCCATCTGCATCAGGGAGATTTTAAAGCATAATGACCCTGAAACCTGCCCCCACACCACCTCGGTTGGTCACACACTTGAACGATCATGTATGACCTACAGGTAGCGCCGTGAGGTTCAGGCTGGTTTTAAAACAAATGGCTACCCCCTGCCCCTGTGATCCTCTCTTGGGTAGTGTATCATGGAGCACCCGGCCGGCACTGCCACCTCCAAAATGGGGGCGGCATTTTCATTCCAACTAGGTCTCCGTGATGCAGGCCAGGTGGACCGAGGATATCAAGTCCGCCATTATGACAGTCTTGTTCCTCATCGGCCTGGCATTGCATAACACAACCTGAGTAGGATGAGGTGAGACAGCCAGACCAGCCAGCTGCCCACAATCCATCATGGAACCCATGGGTATGGGAACTAAACATGGCAACCCCCTCTCCAGTTCCCATTTCACCCCAGGGCATCTCCTTGTCCTCATCACCCAAATCCTAGACCCCCTGGCAGCCACCCAGGTACCACCACTGCAGGAACCCCCCCGAGCTATTCCCAGAGCTCTACACCTCTGGTAGGCCTCAGCTAGAAGTCTTGGGAGCTCAAAGGGATGGAGGCAATGGAGGTAGTCCCCCAAGTAGCTGCGCCATATGGGTCCCTGTCCCAAACACATTTTCGTGCAGTAGCTATTCACGCACACGAATACTAATATAACACAACCCCCCTCAACCAAAATAAACTAAGCAATTAAAACAACAGCCTCCCTTCCCCCCACATTAAACAATGTCCAAAATAATAATAAAAATAAAATCCTTATTTACTCATACACTCCCACTCATACTATTTTAAATACCCCACAAAACAAAATCCAACCCCACACAATATCCCTCAAATAAATCCAATTAATAAAGGACAAAGCAGCAAAACAATCACAAAACAGCAATAGCAAGCTAAGATTGAGTCCAGTAGATCACTATTTGACCACAGTTTACTGTTCGGGAGAAGTCCCACTGTCAAATGTAATCACAGTTGAGTGGATTTAGTCTGATATCTTCTGCTAAAAGGAGCAAACCAGAACTCCAAAATGATCTTAAACAGTGGGAGGTGGAGCTCTCACCATTAACCTCCTCAACGACTGTCCATTAACTGTAGCACTCTTACTGCCCCAGTTTATCAGTTTTTAAAAAACTGAGGAATAAAATTAACAGACAGAGAGGCCCTCTCACTGCCTCCCAAATTAAAACATGCATACAGTACCAGTATCAGCCTCCAATGATGTTATGTCCAAGCTACCAATACTCCGTGTGGTAAGTCCAGGTGAATCTTCCACTGAAACAGAAAAAAACATACACTCCTGGAGTCACGTGATGCGGTGCGGTGGGTAAGACGCCTCTCTACCTGCTCCGACCTACCGCCCATTATTTGCCCTTCAAAATCCTGCTTTTCAGTAATTTTTACAGAAGACTATTAATCTACAGCCTTTCTGAGCACTCCGGTTCTGTTTGTGGGGTATCGATGGATGAGGAGATGCTGGAAATCGCTCCAAAGCCCACACCTCCTACTATACCCGAGAAGGCCTCTAAGAAAGCCAGGGCTTCCCCTTCGCAACCCTCGCTGCCTGTTACCATTGAGTGTCCTGATAGTGACCTTCTTACCCTCTCGAGGTTTCTAGAGGAGTTTCAGCCTTTTATGGCTGAAATGCAGAATATGGCAGGGGAAATTAAAAGCATTTCTAGTACCCTGGAGGAGCTTTCTAAGAAAACTGCTGACAATGAAGTATGTATACGATCTGTTGAAAAGAAGCAAGATAAAGCTGATTTGGAGTTGGTGGCCCTGAAGCAAAGGCTAGTGAAAATGGAGAATAAGGCTGAAGATTTGAAGGGGCGTAGTCGCCGTAATAATGCAGTAATAATCGGCTTGCCAGAGGGTGAAGAGGGCTCGGATCCCGTTAAGTTTACCAAAAAGTTTGTGGAAAAGGTGGCAGGCCCTTCTCCCTTCGGTGCTAGCTACATCATAGAAAGGGCTCACCAGGCACTATGCCCCTTCCCTCGGTTGGAGCCCCTCCTAGGGCATTCATATTTCGCTTTCTGAATTTTCAGGAGCAACAACACTTCCTACACAAGGTTAAAGAGGTGCAAGATTTACAATGGGAAGGTAAAAAGCTGAGGGTGGCACAAGATTTGCCCTTATCTGTACGCCAGAAAAGAGCTACGTTTCATAAAGTGGTCCTCAAGCTGATCAGCAAGGAATTAAGTTCCATGGGTTTTCCTGCAAGGCTTCAAGTTTGTATAAATGGCTCGTGGGTGACCTATGAAGAGGTGGAGACGGCATCTACTGGGCTCAAAGAAGCATTCCCTGATCTATTCAAGCCTATATGAGAGAGGATCTGGCGTAGGAAGACACGCTGAATTTCCATCTGGTGGAGCTATCTATCTGCAGTAAATCATACTTGGCTGCAATACTTTTGTGGCCAGGCCATGGATATACTGTATATCTGGTTGTTTATCTCTCCATTACAGTTCTCGAGTGGGGTCCTCCTTCTGATGCAACATGGACATTCTATTCCCGATCTGGTTTTCATCTTCAGGACTTTTTGATACGTTGTGGACACTTATTTCTCATTTCGGTTTATTTCTGTCTCAATTGTGATTCACGTGCTAGTTGTTAGCAGGCTCATTTATGTTTTCTCGGTTTCATGTAATGAGCATATGAACAGGGCCATGGTTCTTATGCTAAATCCCATTTTGCTAGTCCTGGTACCTCTGTTTCTCAGGAGTGTTGACCCAATCTCATGACAATGGGGGGGTAATGCTTTTCTTTTTCAGATTTTATTATGAGACCTTTCTGGCATTTGCGGTCTCTCCCTGGCCTTGTTAACATGGCCTATTCCTTTTTTATTGTTCTCAGATTTCACTCCTTCTCATGCTCCCTGCTATTAATGGGCAATGAACAAGGATAATCTGTATATTAAGGGAGATCTCGCATTTAAGGATAGACGAAAATGCCAGGGTTTTGCTCACCCTCACTGGGCTTTGGTTTGCTCCCTCTTTATAACCTTGTCCAAGTATTGTCTCTGGAGGACTTCCATTTTTTCCTTTTTCTCTCCCTTTTTTTAAAAAAAAAAAATTTTCTTTTTCTCATTGTGATGGCCACTGGTTCTGATTTAATATATGCTCTGGAGAGTGACTTTGGGCCTTTCAGTTCTCCCCTATTTCATGGTGGGTAGCCATAGACTGTCTGCTCTCAGTCTTTAAGCACTGATATTGGCTTCACCGCAAGAGGGCATCTGAGATTAATCCTCACATATAATACCTTTGGGTTTTAGCCCTCACGCTCTGCGGGCTTTGAGGTTCCGTGGCTCGTGGGATCACTATAGGGAGAATTGTTTTTTCTAAAGGGCCGGTATAGCCAACCCCCTGGGATCATCTAGGGGTATTGTCAGGATATTAATGCTGAGAATAAGCTACTCTACTGGAATGTTCTGAGTATTGAGGGGCAATTTTGTTCCTGATTTCTGCTTTGTGAGGGCGGGGTGGTTGGGGGGAGAGGAACTTTCAGTCTGCTGGACATCATGTACCATGTAAATATGGGAGGGTGAGAGGAGGGGTTAGTGTCTATGGGGTGTTTTGGATGGGGGATTGTGGGGGTGGCTGGGGAATGGATTGAATGGGGGCAGAATTGGGGAGGGTAGAACAACCCAGCACATACTATGTTTGGAGCACTATAGATGGAGCATGCATATATATGTGTGTTTTGGAGGATCTCGAGCTGGCAACATGAATGATGGCTAGAAACATTCAAGTTATTAGTTGGAATGTTAAGGGGGTGAAGCACAAGACCAAGCAGTGTAAAATACTGAAGCACATAAGCCATTTAAAGGCAGAAATTGTGTTTTTGCAAGAAACGCATTTGCTCATGGGGGAGGCTGAAAAGATGAGATGGCAACAAATTGGGCAGATGTTTGCAGCGGAAGGAATGACCCATAGTAGACGGGTCATGATCCTCCTACATAGGTCAATTCTGTTCAAACCTCTTCAGGTTATAGCTGACCCTTCAGGCAGATTCCTGTTTCTAAAAGGTAGATTGCATACCTTGGACATTCTCCTGGGTGCTATTTACAGCCCCAATGTAGATTCCCCTAGTTTTTTTGCCCAGATAATTAAAGTCCTAACTCCCTTTTTGGACACTCCCATGGTCATAGGGGGTGATTTCAATCTCGTTTTTGATCAGGCCCTTGACAGGTCGGGTCAATCTCGTCAAGGTCTTTCCCCGGCACAAAGAGCCTTTAGGGACCTGATGGACTCCATTGGTCTTTGTGATATCTGGCGCATATTGCATTCCAATGTAAGGGAATACACTTTTGTTTCTCTGGTGCACGCAGGCTCCTCTAGGATTGATTATATCCTCATCTCTCAAAGCCTATTACCAGGGGTTATATGTTCTAGCATCGTTTCAGGACCCCCTTCGGATCACTCTGTGGTCACCTGTTTAATAACCTTGGCCTCGTTGCCAAATAAAGGGGGCAGATGGAAGCTGAATAACCAAATCCTGAAAGAGCCAAAGACGGTTCAATACCTAGCATCCCAAATAGAGCAGTTTATTGCTTCTAATTCTAACTCTATGGGGAAGCAGGATATGATATGGGGTGCCTGTAAGGCATATCTAAGGGGGATTATAATTGGTTTAACATCAAAAAGGAAGAGGGAGAGGGCATCTCGGATTTCTAACCTTCTCTCTCAAATTAGGAGTATGGAGACTGTTCTTTCTCCTTCTTCCTCTGAGGCATTCAAACAAGATTTAACGAAACTGAGAGAAGCCTACTTAGCAATGTTAACAGAACAAGCCAAATATGCAATTTTGAAAACAAGTGCGGTGTATACCGATCAAGGTGAGAAGGTGGATAAAATGCTAGCACTACGTATTAAGCAACAGGAATCCGCCAGACCCATTCCTGCTATCCACTCTCTTAGTGATAATTCTCTTAAGGTCTTGCCCCCGGAGATAGCGGAGGAGTTTACAAAGTACTTCCGGGATTTACATGGTCCTATGGTTAATTCCCCATCTAAGGAAAGACTTTATGAATATCTGAGTGATTTACAGTTGCCAACCCTTACACAATCCCAGCAAATAATTCTGGAATCTCCCATCTCTGAGGGCGAAATCGAAAGAGTAATTAAATCTCTCCCATCCGACAAATCTCGGGGCCCTGACGGGTTTACTTCCAATTTCTATAAAGCTTTCTCAAAACAGCTTATTCCCATCCTGCTGCTGCTTTTCCAGGCTATTCTCTCGGGTAAAGTGTCTGATCCCTCTCTTTTTGAGGCCTTAATAGTTCTGTTGCCCAAGCCGGACAGACCGCCGGATCAGGTGGCAAGCTACAGGCCGATATCCCTACTTAACCAAGATATTAAAATCCTGGCAAAATTATTAGCCAACCTTGTGGAGGCAGTACTTCATTCTCTTATCGGGGCTGAACAAGTTGGTTTCATGAAAGGGAGATCATCGGTTGACCATCTGAGGACCCTGTCCCATGTCTTCTTGGCATCTAAAGATGCTCCTCATCCAATGGTCTTGATCTCATTGGATGCCAAGAAGAGCATTTGACAAAGTCCACTGGGAAGTACCTATTTGTTACGATGGAAGCTGGTTTCCTAGGAATTCGGAATTGGGTGCGTTCTCTACATAAGTTCCCCTCTGCCAGAATCTCATGTAATGGGGTTATTTCTAACCCCTTTAGACTATATGTTGGGACTAGACAGGGGTGTCCCCTATCTCCTCTTCTCTTTAATATTTATTTAGAGCCGCTTATCAGAAGGTTATCAGGAGCCCAGGGTATATCGGGTATCTCTCTCGGGGAACAGATGGTTAAAGTGGCGGCCTATGCAGATGAGTTATTGTTACAGATATCGCATCCACTCACATCTATTCCTGCTATCTTAAAGCTTACAGATGATTTCAGTAGGGTTTCAAATTATAAACTTAATGTAGGAAAGACGGTAGTTTTTCCTCTTAATCATAGGGTTTGTAAGCAGGATATTACTGTGTTTGGACTCACTTGGAAGTCTGATTATATTAAATACCTTGGGCTTCTTTTAGCAAGGAGTACTACGTGGCTCAGACAGTTAAATATTGATGCGTTAGTACATAAAGTAGATCTTGACCTTCATAGGTGGGCTCTACTCCCTCTCTCCCTATGGGGCAGAATAAATTTAATAAAAGTGAATGTTTTCCCCTCGTCTGTTCTACCCCCTCAACATGTTGAATGTATGGCTTCCCTTGTCCTGGGTCAAAAAGGTATATGTCATGAATTCCGCTTTTATATGGGGGGATAAGAAGGCCAGAATGGCATTTCATAAGTTAGCGGCCCCGAAGGCCAAAGGAGGTGTAAGACTTCCCCATATCAGGTTATACTATTGGGCCAGCCAGGCCAATAAATATCTCAGATGGCAGACCGTGGACCAGCTTTCCATGGTTGCTACATATATCCTGACTTGGTTAGCTGTCGAATCTACTTCCATTAAAAAACACGGTCTTTCTCCCGCTGCGTTGTTATATACCAAAATTGGTTCTCTACCAAAGTCTCTACGTAGTTCCCCTATAGCTGTCTCTATCAGGGTTCATACTCAGTTGTGTGCATTTCTAAGATATATGAATCTCAAGGATTTATCACAACCTGTAATAGGCAGTCCCAATTTCTTATTAGAGGGTAAGCCCCCTCCCAGCCACATGGCTTTCTCAGGTATGAAATTGCTGTTTAGAGGAGTCTGTGTCACCTAATAGTCAATGGTATTCTTCAGCTGATATTAAGTGTAAGTTCTCGATACCTCGTGCAAATATTTTTAAAATTTTCCAGTTTTGTCACCTTTTGGTTAAGGTAATGGGCTCGACCCCCCCACCCCCACCTCCTAATTTCAATTTTCTGAGCACCTTAACAGAGTTGGCAGGTCTGCCTCATGCCGTTTCCAAAATATATAGTATTCTCTTCACCTGGGCCTACCCTGATAATTATGCTCCCATTTCCTTTTGGGCCTCTCTCTTTCAGGATAAAGATTTGGATTGGTCTCTCCTGTGGCAGAATTGCTATAAATTCCTTAAACAGGACAGACTTAGGCTAATGCAGTTTAAGATTCTGCATAATATCTACTATTCACCGCAGAAACTTGCTAGGCTTGGTCTTGTGTCCTCCCCCCTTTGTACAAAATGTCAATCTCAAGAAGGAGATCTTCTTCATATTTTCTGGAGCTGTTCTAAAATTGATCCACTCTGGACTGCGATCACACAGTGTGTTGACCCTCTGTTGGGGCTCTCGGACCTCTTCACCCCCAAAATTTGCCTCCTTGGAGATTTTTCCTCCATCTCGGTGGTGAACAGAAAGTATTATATAGCTCTGATGTCGATGTCAGTTAAAAAGGTGGTTTTAAGACATTGGAGGGATACGGAGGTGCCAACATATGTTGAATGGCTTCAGAAGTTACTTGCAAATCTCAGAATGGAAAGGACTATTACCAGTGTATCTAATAAACTTAAGAAGTTCGATAAAATCTGGGGACCATTACAGGCTCTCTATGCACTTCAAGGTTAAGTATTAATAGGTTATATTCATAGGGATAGTGCTAGAGATGTAAAATGGCCCTGGGTTGTTCGGGGTGGGAGTGGGGTAGGGTGGATGGGAGGGTGGGGGAAGAGCGAATCACTTCATACTCCATATATGCTGTATATGGTCATTTTATCCATTGTCATGATTCGCTCTTTGTACGGGAAAATTAATAAAATTTGAATTGAAAAAAAAAAAAAAACATACACTCCCCAAGAAACATAGGATCCAGGCCACAGAAGTAATCAGCCACCAAGTCAGCCAGGCTTAACCCCAAAAGGGGACACCTGGCCCAAGCATCACCCCTGACTTTGGGACACTGGTGTATGCCAGACCCCAGTCAAGAATCCCCAGGGCAATCAAGAAAGTCACCGACCCTACAGCCAGCACAATCCGGCACCTTAGGAGGAAACCACTTGAACAGGCACCACACCCCAAGTCAAGCTGACCAGCCTTCACAGTCCATACCATAGCGCGGTCGATCCTTTCTCAGCTAGGGAGCTAGTCCAGCCACAGAATAACTGAGGAAAACTGCAAAGAACAACAGCTCCAGTCCTCACCACAGAACACATTATCGGTAACCCAAGTTCACAGCCAGTCCTGAAAATTTACTTCTTGCACCCATTTGCTACACAGTCTTCTTGGGTACTTCTTCAGAATCAATATCCCCCCAACAGTACACCCACATGGAGAAGCATCAAAGCTCTATCCTCAGGCTGACAGCATTTTCTTCACAGTGTCACAAACACAAATGTAAATGTTAGCTAGCAAAAATACTAGCACTTGGCATCCGAAAACTAGAGTAGTCCAAAAGACAGACCACTTCTGTATAAAAAATCTTAACGCTATTGCTGACAGACGATTATACTACAAACAAAGGCACAGAAAATCACAATATGCTAAATAAAACAAAATGATTAAAAACTATTAAAAACAACTTATTTCTTAGCTGTTTCTAGGCTGCTATAGTGACTGGCCCAGCATGGCTGCTATCTTGCCTCATGGGTTAAACGGTTATAATGGAACCACTAATTTTGGATTTTCTCCCTAACATTCTTTGTCACCTCTTTTGAGAACCATGGTGGTTTTTTACTTCGTTTTGTTTTCTTTATTTGCTTCACACAAAGGCTTGTCACCTCTATGATGGCAGTTTTGAGTTTTCCCCATTGTTCTTCCACTACTCCTTCCTGCCCATTTGCTAGTGCATTTCTTAGGCACTCCCCCATTTTGCCAAAGTCAGCCCTTCTAATGTCCAGTACCCTTGCTTTGGTAAGGCTTCACTTCATGGTTGTGTTTATCGTGAACCACACTGTGTCATGGTCACTTGTTCCCAGATGGCTATCCAATTCTAAATCTGTGATCCTCTCTCCATCCCCTGTTGAGAGCACCAGGTGCAAGATTGCTCCCTCTCAAGTGGGTTCCAACACTAGCTGTCTAAGGCATTCCCCCTTGACAATGATCCTACTCTTGGATGTGGCTGCAGTAAAGGTGCTCCAAGTAACATCTGGCATACTCAGGTTCCCCCATCAACAATATCTATCCTTTTTCTTCCTTTCTGAGGATGCCTTCTATTATTTCCTTGTCCTTTTCCTCCACCTGAGATGGGGGTCTGTATTCAACTCATGTGCGGATTATGGTGCCACTAGCTGACTCCAAGGTGACCCACAGTGCTTCCTCTCCTCCCCATTTACCCTTTAGTTCCATTGCTCCCTTCCCTTACATAGAGAGCAACTCCTCCTTCTCTTTTACCCTCCCTGTCTCTCCTGTAGATTGTGTACCCTGGTATGTTGACCGGTATGTTGACATCCCAGTTATGGTTCCCCATGTACCATGTTTCTGTGACTGCCATGATATCCAGATGTCCCCCTTCCATCAAGACCACTAGCTCTGGAAGCTTGTTACCCAGACTACATGCATTGGTACTCATGCCCTCCATTTTATGATGCCCTTACCTTTTTTGTCCCATAGAAGTCCCTATTAGTTTATTTTAGAACAGTTAGTGTTTAGTGGCAGTTTAGTTAGGAAAATAAGTGAGCTATTTAGTGATTGTGCTGTGCATCTTTGGGCTGTCCAGAGTACGACCTTAGCTGTTGCTGTAGCTGTAGCTGTAGCTGTAGGTTAGCAAAGGTCTAGGGGGCCTGAGAACTACTTTGGAGTATTACGTGGTTTTTTCTTTATAGACCATGTCCATTCTGTAATTTTACCTGTTTGCAAGGTCCTAACTTACCTGGTGGAGTCTTGGTGGTGAGTGAGTGCCCTGGTGATCAGAAGACCTGTGGATACAGCGTCCATCAGCTGTGTGTGGGCCTATTTCATCAGAGAAGAGGGGTCGATGAGCAGTATTTGAGAGAACGTTGTTTCTTGAGGGTGGTGTTTCTGACTGAGGTGAGAGGCCGGTCGGAACATGCACCCGATGAAGGTCTACATTATAGCTGTGCTGGGCAGATGAAGAAATTTTCAAATAAAGATAGGCGCGGGAAGCACCGAGCTGCTTAAGGAGCCAAGGGATCACCTAAAGGAGGGTGTCCCAGTGGATTTCAACCTGAGCTGGATGGGAGGCAGGGGCGGGTGTTCCTGAAGGGGGACTCTCTGCCCTTGGTCTTCAGGAGGAGCTGGGAGCAGGCTGGAGGACAGGCTGTCTGGTTCCTCTGAAAGGGAGGTTCTGGGGGTATTCACCAAGTGTGAGTAGGTGAATAGGTTGATCCCTGGCAGGCAACTGCGAAGACTGAGGAACAAGGAAAGAAGGTTTGCGATTCTTGAACTCTGGGCCACAAGAAGATTCTGTAAAGTTTTTTTGTCTTGGTCCTTGATGGAGAAGAAAGCTTGATGAGAAGCTGGATGACTAACTGGTTCAAATAATTTTTAACTGTGAAATCAGAGCAGGCTGGTGAGAGAAATCTGCTCTGTGCTTGTAATTTCAAAATGCAGAGGTGGGAGCTCTGCAATCAGATCTATTGAAGTGACTTTTCAGAGACTGCCTACATTGCACTATATATTTTGCTGCTGCTTAGGCCGTGAGGGAGATTATTGTTAGTTTAGGCCTGATTATATGTGTTTGTGTATGTGTGTATGTGAGATTGGGTGTGTTTGGAGTAGAACTGGTGTTCAGTAGTAGGGGTGTAGGGTGGAGTGAGAAATTGAAATAGATTGTGGGGTTCAGTGAGTAATTGTGAAGGGGGAGTGGTGTATTTTGTATGTGTTGGGGAAAATAGACACGGTCAGACAGTACTCCCCCTCCAGACTTAGGGACCTTCGTCCTTTTGAGATCCCTCCATTTCCCTCAGAGATAAATAGAAGATGCCATGTTTTAGGTATTATGAGGAGGTGGGGGGGGTCCCTGGATCTGAAGGGGGATGAAAAAGGGGTGGGCGGATACAGACAGTGAGGGCCAGGTGGTGCCCTGGGGTGAAATTGGTACAGGACAGAGGTCCTCCCTGTCTTGTCCCCATACCCAAGGGCTCTGACTTGTGCAGGCATGTGTACGGTCATCCTCAGGTTCTCGTCCCCCTAGGGTGGTGTTATGCAATGCCAGATCAATTAAGTATAAGACCACATTGGTGGCCAATACGGTAGCTTCTGCAGACCTGGCCTGCAGTACCGAGACCTGGCTGGATGAAAATGCAGGACCCATTTTGCCATCTGCTATTCTGGTCGGGTTCTCAGTTCTGCACTGCCCGAGAGTGGACCGACGGGTTGGGGGAGTCGCGATCTGTTTGAGATCGGAACTGAATCTCGGGGAGGTCTCAGTGGGATCTACCAACTCCTTTGAGTGTATTGTGGGGGCGGGTGCAGGCTGCAGGATCCTTCTCATTTACCATCCACCAGGTGATGGGATGGCTTTCCTGCAGGAGGTAGCAGAGCTCATCACTGGGTTGGTGTTGGAGTTACCCAGATGGTTAGTTCTAGGGGACTTCAATGCCTGGGTCAACAACAAGCTCTCATCATTTGGTCAAAACCTCCTCCAGTTGATGGAATCACTGGGCCTGACACAGGTAGTTACCATCGCCACCCATGGGGGGGGACACTCATTGGACTTGGTGTTTCTCCTGGGGATGGAGATCATCGACATGGTGGTGGATCCTATCAGATGGTCTGACCATCATGCCCTTAGATCCAGTTTAGCGACTCCCCTTAGTAGGCCTGCCCCCAAGGAAATGGTGCAGCACCATCCTTTAAGAGGAGTTACCTCAGAGGGCCTAATGATGGTACTGGACCTTTTGGGAATTCTGGTTGATAGCAGTGACCCAGGCTTCCTTGTTCTTGCCTATAATAGGGCGGTAGAAGGGGCCCTGGATATCATTGCTCCAGTTCATGTTCATGCCCTGGCCCTTTGCCCTGGGGCTCCATGGTATGATGGTTCCCTAAGGGAGCTGAAGGGGCAAAGTTTGGAGAGACACTGGCAGAAAACTCACCTGAAGGAGGACAGGCTTAGATTGCTAGACCATTACAAAATCTACCAATCAGCAATTTCCAACAAGACGGCAGAGTTCCTGTGCAAGGAGATTGCTGCAGCTAAAAACATGCCAGCTCAGCTCTTCCTCACTGTGAACAGACTGTGCAGTCCAGTCTGTCTGCAAGCTGGTCGAGCATTGTCACAAGGAAAGTGTGATGAGTTTGCACAGTTTTTTGCTGATAAGGTTGCCTACATCAGGAAAGAGATCATCCAGTGTCTCCTCATTGGTCCTTGCATTGATCAACCGAGTGGTAGTTACCCAGGTGACCTGGTCTGTCTTCAGCCTGCCGGCAGTCACTGATATTGTCAGGATCATCCAGTCTCTACAATCAACCTGCTGTAGTTTGGACCCAGGCCCGACTCACCTTCTAGTATGGTGTGTTGAGATCATTGGCCCGGTCCTGACCAGGATAGTGAGGAGTTCTTTGGAGAGAGGGATCTTTCCAGACCATTTAAAGGAAGCAGCTGTTTGGCCCCTCCTGAAAAATTCCTCCCTTGACCCTGACTTCCTGGCTAACTACAGACTGGTCTCTAACTTGCCTTTAATGGGAAAAGTTATCAAGAAGGTGGTCGCTCTGCAGCTAGAGGGTCATTTGACCAGCCACAATATCTATTACCCTCTCCAGTCAGGTTTTAGAAAAAGACATAGCACTGAGACGGCCCTGGTTAGGGCACTAAATGATCTCCTGATGACCCGTGATCTCTCAGCAGCTTTTGATACTGTGGACCATGGGGTGTTGCTCGAGCATCTGCAGCTCTTCTGTGGACTGGGGGGGGCAGTCCTCAGTTGGTTTCGATCATTCCTGGAGGGAAGATCTCAAAGTCTGGTGTCAGGGATTTATTCCTCGGCCCCTCATGAGTTGCCCTGCGGGTGCTGCAGGTCTTGGTGCTGTCCCCATGTTGTTTGCAGTATATATGCTATCATTGGGAGACATTATAAGACAGCATGGTCTGAGTTTCCACTGCTATGCAGATGATTCTCAGCCATACATGTCTTTTGTACCTGGCCAGGAGAAAGATACTGTCTCGGTGTTTAACAGCTGTCTGACTGAGATTCAGGGCTGGATGAGTACCAGCTGGCTGAGGCTAAACCCGGGAAAAACAAAGATATTGGTGGTGGACCCAGATCGTAGGTTGGCTAGGACGCTGGTTGGACAGCCCTCTGGATTAGTGCTGGGAGGAGTACCACTAACTGTCTCAGACCAGCGGACCAGGTGCGTAACCTTAATGTGATTTTTGATGAGGGCCTGACCTTGAAGGCTCAGGTGTCGGCCATAGTCAAATCTTCCTTTTATCATCATAGGAACATAGCTAGGGTGAAATACCTGGTTCCAATGAAAGATCTTCCCACTCTGGTCCTTGCCTTTTTCACCACCTGTTTTGATTACTGTAATGCCCTCTACCTAGGGCTACCAGTGGTTGATCTCTGCCGCTTGCAACTAGTGCAGAATGTGACATCCAGGTTGTTGACTGGAGCCCCTTGATCCAGGCATATAACACCTGTGCTGCGTGAACTGCACTGGCTGCCAGTACAGTGGTGGATAACCTTCAAGGTCACATTGATGACCTATAAAGCCCTATATGACCAGGGACTGCAATACCTGCAAAAACTTCTGTCCTCTTACTGTCCCTTCTACCCACTCTGATCCTTCAACGAGGGATTGCTAGAGGTTCCTAGGGTCCATTTGAAAACATCTGGAGGAAGAGCATTTGCCTCTATGGCTCTGACCCTGTGGAAATTTCTACCTCATCGGATACAAGATAGCCTGACCATGGAGGGTTTTAAAACAACCTTTAGAACCCCTTTATTTAATTAGACTTTTTCTGTTTCCTAAGGAGCCTATTTTAGTTTACTTTTGATAAGGAAGAAATGTATGTATCTGAATTTTATGTATATTTTAATTTGTATAAGGATGTGGATTTTATGTATGTCATGATTTTATGTATTTTAATGATTGTAAGGGTGCCCTGAGCTCTGTAAGGGTGCTTTTTAAAAATAAAAATATGATGATGAGGATGATCCCTGCCCTTACTGCCTTCATCTTTTTCTCCATTTACCCCTGCCCTGGTCCCTATTGACCTCTGTACCATGGTATTTACCTCGGTAACTACCTTGTTTTGTGGGGTGAGGCTAGGAATTTCCTGCTTCATATCAGTGCCTTCCTCCTTGGCTAGTTTAAAAACTTGCCAATGAAGCATTTAAACCTATCACCTAGGAGTCTGGTTCCCCTCCTGGACAGATGCAGACCATCGCTCCAGTATAGGCCTGCATCCCTCCAGGCAGACCACCAGTCCTCAATGAAGCCAAAACTCTGTGCCCCGCACCTGTTTTTCAAGCATTCACTGAACTGCGTGGTGTGGAGTTCCCTAGCCTCACCCATGCCATAGACAGGCAGCACCTTCAAGAAGGTTACCATGTGTGCTACCTGTCTAAGGCCCCTCTCCAACTCCACAAACCCCTCCTGCACTGCTCTGATCCTATGGCCAGCTAGGTCATTTGTCCCAAGGTGACCAATGACATCTAGCTTCCTCTCCTGTGCTGCTGCTCCCACGATCCTGAGGATTTGCTTCCTGTCCCTCCAAGCCATGGTGCCAGTCAGGCACCTTACCTACCTCTCCCCTCCCTCCCCCAATTCTACACCCCTAGCAAATGAGTCTCCCACCTTGTGCTGCTTCATTCCCCTGTGGTGTCCCACTCCACCCTCTTGTGGGTCTCCTTTGTGGAGGTTCCTAGCATCCTCCTTGGTCTCCACTGCAGGTGTCTCCATAGAGGAACCACACTCCACCAGAATGGCATAAGAACTATGCAGAGGTACAACTGGAGGAATGTGTCTCTGTTCCACCACCCTCACTCTCCCTGAATCCACCGTGGTCCAACCGCTCCTCTTTCTTGGCAGCCTCTTAGGCAGCAGTGGTGGCACTGGTGTTCCTTGGGTGGGGGAGGCTTCTCTACTCCTTGTCATTTCAGCCTGGAGATGGGCAACCTCCTCCCTCAGAGCAGACAGTTGCCTGAAAACAGGGCAGCAACACAGCCTCCAGAATATGTCCCGGAAAACTGCCACCCCACAGCCAGTGCATTGCACCACTCCCCACGTCTCTTTCCCATCCTACTTTATATATATATATATACACATACATATATACACACAGTACACTGTGTGTGTATATGTATACATATATGTGTGTGTGTGTGTGTGTACAGTGTTTTTTATTTATTTTTTGTCTTATTTGTTAGTGTATATGTGCTCTTACCCTCTATGCACTGTGCTGTGTTGTTAAGGATATGATAGATGTATGCCCCTTGTCCTCTTGGGGAAGCGAATAAGCTGGGAAGTTTTTTGGCCTCTTCAGCTCTGGGAATTTTTAGAATTGCATGCACAGTCCCTAACTCAGTACTTTCAAGACCAAATTGTCTGAGGTGATTTTTTTTTTCCTATTCCTGGAAGTAGGGAGCCAGCCTTCCCCTAACTTGCAATGGCTGATTGGTGACCTTGGCAAAATTGTCAAGGTTTTGTTTTAGCTGTGGCTTAGGAGATGGTGCTGTGGCATGCCTGGCGCCCTTCTTCTCCTACCCCTATAGTACCCTCTCTTTGGATAGCATTCATAGCCATTGTAGAGTCTGGGGTAGTACCCTCTGCCCCTGACACCCCTACCATAAGGTCTGTAGGAGGCAGAGGCATTTTCTTTCTCAGACTTTTACATGTGGATTTCTGTTTCCACTCTTTTCATGTATGTATCAGTTTTGTCACAAAATGATGAGCTTCACTGAAAGGGGAAATTGATAACTTTGGTCTCAGTGTCCTGGGTAAGGGTTGTGGTCCTTAGCCAAGCAAACATTCTCAATGACATAAAATGTGCCAAAACTCTCAAGGCAAAGTCATTATCATCTATAGCCATGTAGAATTGATATTTTGTGATATCTAGGGCTGACCATGCAGTGGCTGCCAGGTCCTGTGCCACATCACCCACTTGCTCAGTGTCAACACAGCATTCCAGAGTGCATTTTGAAACTGAGCTATGTAGGCCAAATTAGCTACCTGTCTTATTTGCAGAGAAGCTGTAGTATGCACTTTTTGGCCATAGTGCTGGTTTTCTGGTGTCCTTCTCAGGAGGCTGGGCAGAGGGAGGCACTTTGGCCTTCTCCTAGGCTACTGCCTGTTCCACACCTTCAAGATCAAGATGGGCATACAGACACTCCACCCCCTGTTTGTTAACCTGATATGTCAGCTGCTAAATTTGGTGCTGCCATGATTTTGGAGGTGGCTTTGCTGAAGGAATTGTGTTCTGGGATTAGCAACTTTCTTGATTAAGTTAGTCTGTCCTCAGTTTTAAAAACTAAACACCCTAACAAATGTAGACTAACTGTATGAACTACCTGAACATAAAAATAATAAAACGCTTAGTGATTAAAGTGAATAAAAATTACCAGAAGGCTAGAGACATCTTTGGGGCAACTGGTCTCTTCAGGCAGAGAAGCAAATCTGGCATTAAGTCAGTACAGGGAGGGTGACCACACTACAGAGTTTGAACCACATTCTAAACTCCAGAACTGGCATACAGTTCTACTCAATGGGGAACCACTCTAGGGCGAGATGATGAACTTTTGTATTAGGCTTCATTGATGAAATCCAGGTTTTAGAAACTATCGTTTTAAAAAGAAAATAAACATCGGATGTACTTTATATACTCTGTTAAAGGGCACCATTCATGATGGTCCAAAAGGTTACAGCTTGTAGTCATTATATGCTAGACCTAAAAGGGTGTGTGCATTTGTTATTTTTGGCCAACATTTACTCTGCCTTCCATAATTTAGATTTGTTTTTGAGCCCCGCTGCACTTGCCTTTGCTGTTCAGCTGCTGGACTGCTGTTTTTTGATGATATCACTATAGGGCAGAGGAGTGACTCATGCTGTGCAGCACAGAACAGTCTCAGAAATTTTACATGGGAGAACTACCAGTATGCCTGCCTGTTGGTGCAACAGTTGGATTTCCGCTTGAGACACCGACGACCCAAGTTAGGGAATGGACCTTGGTCGTTGGAAGGCCAGCAGGGGGAAGAAGGATTGAGTATCCTATAGATTGCTCTCCTTCTCCAGGCTGGAGGGTGGTGCATGTTCAGTGCAGAAGCGACTCCTGGTGAAAGCTGGTTTCATCGCATTGCATCAACACCAGTTTCTCTCTGGGGCGGGGCAGACACCGGCCATCATTGCACATCCCCACCTCAGCTTAAGGGGGAAAAATCCTGCTCTGGCCATCTCCTTGAAGCCCTGCCCCAGGCTTCAATTATCCTCCTAGATGGGCTCTCCCGACCAGTCACAGTTTCGTGGCACTGGTAAGCCCAACGGTGCCGTGACCCCACCCACCCACTGGGGTGCAAGCCAGTGGTGACTGGGAAAGCTCCAGCAATCTAGGAGGTGGAAGCTTGTAGGGGCAATGTGACCAGGGTGGATGACACGATGGTCCAGAGCAGCCAAAAAGCATAGTAAATGAATAAAACTACCAGTACTCAGTGTACATACTGTGTTCCCCCTTCCCCAAGATGCACTGCTAGCAATACAGTATGCCAAAATCCAAATGCCTCATCAGTATGTTGTTTTTTTTTTGTAGCATTTATTTACTTCTGCCTCTGTAACTAAGCATGGGGATTGAGAGAAGATAGAGTTGCTGTCAGCACCTTTCTCAATCCTTTTGACTTTCATGAATAAATTGCCCCATTTTGTGAAAGACAGGACCTGAAACTTACAAGAACAGGAAGTAGAGTTTCAACTGCTAGGAAAATACGTCTTATAGAAGACAGCAATATTTTGTGGAGAGCTAGAGAGAGATTGAGATTTAAAGAGCACCTTTCCCAGTCCTTTTGACTTTCATGCATAAATTATCCATTCTTGCATTGATTCTGAAATAGCATTTCATTCCTGTCCTCTGCAGTTAATTTTTGCATTCTGAGCTGCTAAAAACTGCAGGGTGTACCAGAGCTTCGGTAGCAAGCCTTGTGTTTCTGTGGACCCAAGGCTGTACTACTCAAATTACTATATGGCAGAGGACTGACTCACACACAAGTCAATTTTGTAAATATCATACTGACAAGACATTTGGATTTTTGCATAATGCATTGCTAACAGGGTGTCTTGGAGAAGGGGAGAAACTCAATATGTACATTGAGTACTTAAGCAATAAAGCCCGACAGGGTGTGTGTCGTGCTGGGATAACATCACGCCTCAGGTGGTTGGGCACGAGGCCTGGTGGGTATTATTGCTATTATAAAAATGGCTCGTTGTTATATGTAAAATAAAAAAATAATTTTAAAGAATGTTTTTTAGTGTGGAAAAATATTTTTGTTTCTTAAGAGTAGATGCAAACAAAGAGGTCATCTAGCTCATCATATAGCTCATCTACAGGTTCACAGTGAGGCTGATACTAGACCCGTGATGTTGTGCTAGGATAACAGCATGGGTCCAGCCCAAGATTGACCAATCAGAGACCAGGAAATTTTCTTGCCATTGTATAATGATAGTTTTACCTTGCAAAACTGCTGTGACTGCACTGTACTGCACTGCACAGTGTGAGTCACTCCTCTGCCCTATAGTGATGTCAGCAGTACAGCCCTGGGTCCTCAGCAACACCAGGCTTATTATAGAACCTCTGGTATAGACTGCAGTTTTTAGCAGCTCAGAATGCAAAAACTCACTGCAAAGTACAGTAATGAAATACAATCCCAGAATCAATGTAAGAAGGGGTCATTTATGCACGAAAGTCAAAAGGACTGAGAAAGGTGCTCTTTAAGGAAAAAGAGAATATGTTAGAATGCAAGAAAATATGAATGAGCCACCAGAGAAATCTGATAAACATCAAAGGAGAATTATGGTGGGTATTTTGATGGCATGGTGTGGATGGGTATTTATTTCTGTGTACCCAGTATAGCAGTAGCTAGCTAATTTGTTCAGATAATGTGTACTCCATCCAGACATTCGACCTGACTGAGAGCCAGTGTTTCTGATTGAGATACAGTATGGTATTCACTCAATAAGAAGATAAAACTAAATAAAAAACTCACAAGTAGCTACCATCACACATGAAACATGAAAGGTTTTACTAAACACTGAACAATTTATAGGCCTCCTTTTGTAACATTCCATCCTGAAAAAGGGGTCTGCATCCCTAGTCTAATTTATAACCACCTAGTATTTCAAAGACTGCTTCTTTCACATTAAATTATGTATTGCTCTCTTGGTATGATACTTCCTTATCAACATAACTGTCATAACCATGTGTAAATGTTTATCTACAACTGCTTCTTATCAGTAAATTGAATCTGCTTACACCTGATGAAGGGCTCTGGGTACCCTAAAAGCTTTTGTTCTGAAAATTTCTTGTTGGTTAAATATGACACACAGATTTAGTCTTTGCTGTATTGGTCCTTGTAAGAACAGATCCAGAAGCAAATGATTTGTTACCTTTTATTGGACCAACATTGATGTAGCACTGTGTTCTTTTTGTTACATCTATATTGATCCAATAAAAGGTATCAAATCATTTGCTTCTGGATTTGTTGGTTCAATAAAATGTATCAAATCACAGAAATCACCCAATTTGTTCATCTTTTGTACAAGGACAAATATAGCTTCAAACAATTCTCTAAACATGACAGAAACGCCATAAATTATTTTGAAACATGTTCCTATTTCAACAGCTTTTGCAGCACTTTTTACTTGATAGTAATGGTATCTACAAAACAGCAGTCGGCATTGTGACATCATCAGGCATTTTTTCATCATTACATCTAGAACAGAATGATATCAAGCTGTGGGAAGGGGCATTTTCTTATCTTCTGGATATGTTATCTATCTAGCTTTACTTTTCTATGTTAGTGCCATTAAATGATCACAAGGGTATTTTGCTCAAAGGGAGCTTGTTAGTAGTACATGGAATAAATATTTCAGATGCCATGTTCTTGTCTTCAAGGAACACAGTGTCAGAACTAGCTCTAAATTAAAAAAGAAAATCACATTTACATACTGTAGCACAACGCAATATTCCAGACCCATTCTAAAAATTAGAACCAAAAAGAAACTTCCTATAAAATATAGTTCTGATTCTTAGAAATACAAATGAGTAATTAAAATATAATTAGCATGTGCTTTATATGCAAGTGTATGCAAATTGTTGAGTTTGCAATAAGTTTTATAGATTGGAGTATTTTTGGAGCTTTAATTAAAACCAAGAAAGGTTTATCCATCTGTACATCACAGCTTTGTTTATATATATATATATATATATATATATATATATATATATATATATATATATATATATATATATATACATATGATATAGATAGATAGATAGATAGATAGATTAATAGATCAATATAGATATATTGAAACCACCATCTTCAGTTGGTTTGTAATATGAGAAATATTGCAAATAATTGTTTTAAATTGTGGCTGGTATACCTCAGTGCAACAAATGGCTCTTTTCAGATCCCTTCCTTGTTCAGTTGGATCATATTTATAGTCTCATGTTAGAGTTTCTTGCCATGTGACTCCAGCAGACATTAAAGAGCAATTAGAGTATAGCTCAAGCTTATTAATGTCAGTCTGTGCCTTGACCCCTTTCCCCCAAAGAATTACAAACCTCATTCATCCTTGTATGCAGTGAGAGAGATGACTACAATGCATCCCATTCAGGATCCCTTGATTTAAACAAAAAAGCTATTCTAAATGTAACGTCTTTCAAGAAACATGGTATAATTATTGTTTAATGGATCAGTAAAGATGGACTAGGAGCTCCACCCCCCATCAAAAAAAATTTAGTTAGTCCTGTTTTCTTGAAGTCACAAGCCAGTGCTATAATTGAATTGTAAGTGTAAATAGAATATTCAAATTTCTTAAAAGAGCCCATTCAACCCTCTCAGTGTTTTTTTTTAATCTACATCACAGTTAATTTAACGGCAAACATTGCAACATTCTTACTTTGAATACAAGATCTCATGTAGTTTCTTTCTAGTCAGGAGGCAGTCACATTAGAGCTCATATTCATTGGGAACAATGTGCACTCAATTTGAGGCAGTAACCTGATCTGTCTTTATATTCCTGGTACTAAAGGATAACTCTTTCTCATCATATAAAAGAAATCTAGAGATTTTGAATCACTCCACTGAAGAAGTGATACATACTGTGTTATGAAACATCAGGGGTTCCTAATGAACTGGTGGCCAACTGAATTGATTATAATAAATCCAATTATTTTATATATTTTGTGAGTGGCTCATCTGTTCTCTTTTCATGCAGATATCAATGTCACAATCAAGACTGTGACATAATTTGGCAGAGAAGCAGGCCAAGGAGGAATGTATGGTTTCCACTGGTTAAAGTGACTATAGTATCAAAATGCAATTATTATATTATACAGCTTACACTGAATAAAGAGGCTGATGTTTCAACATTCTGTTAATATATTCAGTAATTAGTAGCAATCAGAAATGAACTGTTTGGGGCCAGACCATCAGTGCTGCAGTTGGGTTACTGCTTGCAACAGCTACTACTAGGTTCAGGAACCTTCGCCTTCTTGTGAATGGAAGCACTCCCACACTTACTCACTGATCACATGATCATTTATTTTAATATGAGAGAAAGCATGGGAGTGCTTCCATTCACAAAAAGATTCCCAGCCATGGAGGAGGAGGGGTTGTGTTGGCCACCTTCACTGTGCCAGGGGTGCTTCTATTAAGGAAATGTGGGTGCTGGGGGGAGGAGAATAGAAGTTGGGTACTGCTGTCAGGGTGGGGGTTGGGGTATTATTTTTTACTAAATAAAAAGCACTACAGGAGATGGCAGAAGGCCATGGAGATGGACCTGTTGTGCTGGTTACCCATCATGGGAGTTAATTTTTTAAAACATTAAACTGTGGGTGCTGGGTGGATGGAATTGGACTTCTTGCAAACAATGGGGAGACAAGGGTTGTGGTTTAAACAATCAAGTTGGAGAGGAGGATAGGGGCTGTCTTTATTTTGGGGGATATTTCCAAAATACCAATAGGCATGAATAGTGCTACTACTCATTATTTGTATCCAAGTAATGACTAGTGTACTATTCATGGTATTCAGGAATTATTGTTTGTTACTCACACACCCCTAATAAATACAGAATTGCTCTTTTTAAAAAATAAAGTGCATTACCCCAAGCAATGCATTCTTGGATGCCCAGGCCTGTGCAAAAAGCTTGTACACTACAATGCATTAGGCCTCCCAACACCCTCAGTAGTAGAGTCCTACAGTTCAAAGTTACTTTTTAGGAAATCACACTCTTTAACTGCAGTTTAGTCCTAGATACTGGGTACCCAGATGAATTAAATAGTGTTGCAGGCTTCAGGTCATGGTGCCTGGTATCTTGTTTTGGTGCACGTATAAACCCACAAGCTTGCTGTATCCCCACGCAATAGACGTTTAGGCTTGCACTTTTGCATGGGCAAACAATTTGTAATTCAACTGAGATTTTTTAATTAAATTGTAATCCACCCGGGGAATTTCAGGCAACAGCATCAGTTTTCTGGCTGGTAGGCTAGTACTTGCTTGTCCTGCACCACAGAAAGCAGTTGCTGATGCTTCTGGATGGATAATGGTGCAGCAGCAAGCAGATGGTGGTGCAAGCCCAGACTCAGCCCAGGCCTGATCTCTGCATCGCAGCTTCTTTTCCTCTTAGCCAGCATGTGGCAAGGTGACAAATTTAGAAGGGCCGAGAGCAATGAGCTATCCCACTTCACCCCAGTGAGGGCTCCTATGATTGAGCTTAAGCTAAGTAGTACAGCTTAAGTAAACATGGAAAGACTAAGGCATAGGGAGGAGATGAGTTGCTGTACAGTATGTAAGATGTTTACTGCTGGGGACCAGGAGAAACAATTTGTCTGTGATAACTGTGTGTTAATTGATGTCCTAAGGAATAAAAATTAGTATCCTTCAACACAGGTTGCAGGTAAAAGAAGAAATCAGCATGCTTGAGCAATTTATTGACTCAGCAGCAAATGAGTCAGGGCAAGAGTATACATCCCCATAAAAAACAGTACCACACAGCTATATTGGTCAATAAAATACAAACTGATAGCACATGCAAGGAGGGTGCACTGGAAGAATGGTGTACAATTCAAAAAGCCCCCATAAAGCAAAAAGGGGAGAAGAAATATTGGAGGTACAGAGAACATACCTTTACATAACAGCTTCCAGGAATTAACCGAGACTAGTACAGCCCCCATATTTAATCAACCCAGGGAGCAACAACCACCCATAGAAATTGGTAAACCCCCAGCTGATACACCTAAACAGGATTATGGGCACCTTGAGGGAGGGGGGCTGTTTACGCCCTGACACAATGTCCTAGTGGTGTGAGATTCTATCCTGAGAGCTACTGACCAGACCCTGTACAGGCATCATAATGAGCACATCACAGTGAGTGTCCTCCCGGGGGCCTGGCATAGGGGATATTAGGCAGCTTCTCCCAGGTTTACTGGATACCACAATAAATCCGGTTACTGTTCTACATGTAGGAGTCAACAATGTAAGGAAGAGAAGTATGGTAGATATACAGTGGGTTTTGAATCTGTGGGGGCAGCACTTCAGGAAAAGGGATGTGATATTCTAATATCTGAAATTCTTCCAGTCCCAAGGTCCAGTGTGAGCAGAAATAATGACATATGTCAGTTAAACAGTTGGCTGAGGAAGTGGTGCTACAGGGAGGGGCATACCTTTATTAAACATAAAGAACAGTTTCAGTGTAAAGAAGTATTTGCTCCAGATGGCCTGCACCTAAGCAAAATGGGTAAAAGAATACTGGCACACAAACTAAGGGCATCAATCAACCACCATTTAAACCATTAGTGAGGGGGGTTGAGGGCCAGGCATCTACCCATACCAGGGACAAACTCACTACAACTACAAACCTACAATATCTTAATTGCTTGCTACTGAATGCCAGAAGCCTAGTCAATAAATATGATGAATTTAGATATACCCTGGATACGGATAAAATTATTATCTGTGCCATCACAGAAACATGGTGGAACAGGGACGACAAATGGGACAAACAGATCCCTGGATATGTACTTTATTCCAGGGGTAGGGCTCAGACTAGGGGAGGAGGAGGAGTAGTATTATACATATTGGACAAAATTACATCAGAGCAAATTGACACCAGCCACTGGGACCCCCTAGAATTAATCTGGACTAGACTCACCCCTACAAATGAACCTAAAATAGATATAGGAGTGGTATATAGACCCCCCTCATACTTACTCACTGATGACATGGCACTCCTGGGTAGTTTAAAAACAATCACAGCAGGGACAAATTGTATACTCCTGGGGGACTTAAATCTGCCAGGTAGTGATTGGACCAATCCCACAACTAGCTCCGCCATAGAGTTCCGTTATATGGAACTCTTTAGTTTGGTAGGGCTACAGCAATATGTGACTGAAAATACTAGAGGAGATCACATTTTGGACCTAGTCCTCTGTAATATGATCAAAGCTGTACAGAGTTGTACAATCTCCTCTCCACTGGGATCAAGCGACCATATTATGGTAAATTTTGCCCCATTAAATGACACAGGAAATATCATGGGGGACGCCATCATCTACAACTACAGTAAGGCTGACTGGAGTAGCATGTGTAGGGATTTGACAACATGGGCATGGGAAGAGGATTTCAAGGATCTTACACTGAATCAGATGTGGATCACCCTTGAATGTAAAATCACTATACTAGTTAATAAATATGTGCCTTGTAGCAAGAAATACGATAGACCTAAAACATCACCTGCATGGATGTCAGCCACAGTAAAAAGGTGTATTAAAAGAAAGAATAAGGCATATATAAGGGCCAGAAAAAATTGGTCATGCATCCTGCTGGAGTATATACCTTAAAAAAGCAAAGAAGGCGATTGCCCAGCTAAAAAGAAACACAAGCTACACCTAGCCAGTAAAATTAAGGATAACCACAAACCCTTTTATTCTTATACAAATAATAAAAGGGGACGGGTCAAAAATGTTGGTCCACTTAAAAGCGATGATGGCTCACCTGTTACTGACAATGGCCAAATGGCTGCAAAATTTAACAAATGCTTTACATCAGTTTACAATGACAACTCCAGTAATACTAAAAATCACCTACCAGTAATGGGCAAACCTTGTATAACTATAGACCACAGTAATGTCAGGGAGAGAATACTTAAATTGGATCCTAACAAATCTCAAGGACCAGACCAGCTGCAACCCAGACTTATTAGGGAGCTGGTTAATGAGCTGGTTGGCCCTATTACAGCCATATTCCAGATTTCTCTGGCATTAGGTGAAGTGCTATATGTATGGAGACTAGCAGAAATGGTTCCTATACATAAGAAGGGGTCCAAACATGAAGTAGGTAACTACCGGCCTATAAGCCTGACAGCTGTCTTAGGGAAGGTTTTGGAAGGGATCATTAAGGACTTTATCGTACAGTACATGCAGGAAAGGGGGGATATCAACCACACTCAGCATGGCTTCACCAAAGAACGCTCTTGTCAGACCAACCTCCTTGAGTTTTACAGCAAGGCCAGCAGAGCATAGATGAAGGAATGTCAGTGGATGTCATCTTTCTGGATCTCTCAAAAGCGTTCGATAAAGTCCCACATGGGCAACTAATCGACTCCCTAATCGAGCATGCTGTCCCGGACAACATTAGCAAATGGATTGCTTCCTGGCTAATTGATAGGAAGCAAAGAGTATGCATTAGGGGTACCTATTCAGACTGGTCCAGGGTCACCAGTGGGGTCCTGCAGGGCTCCGTTCTGGGGCCAGCCTTGCTTAATAATTACATATATTCTATGCAACCCAAGGAGGAGATTTGGGTGTTCAAATTTGCTGATGACACCAGGCTTGGCCTACTGGTCAACAACAGTAATGATGCAGACACACTCCAAACGGCCTTGGGAGAACTGGAAGAGTGGGCAAAAACACATACACTCACTTTTAACACCAATAAATGTACTGTGATACACTTGGGTTAAAAAAATTTTAAGCACAGGTACAGCTTAAATGGAACAACATTGAGGGAAGTCACAGATGAAAGAGACCTGGGAATCAGAATATCTAACAATCTTGGCAGTAAAATATACTGAAAGCAAGTTGTTAAAAAGGCAAGCAGTGTTTTAAACTGCATTAGAAGATATATTAGAAGATATATATTATACCCCTCTATTCCTCCCTGGTTAGATCACACATGGAGTATTGTGCTCAATTGTGGGCCCCGGGTGGTAAAACAGAAATTAAGGTACTTGAGAGGGTACAGAGAATGGCAACCAAATTTATCAGGGGGGTACAAAATCTGGAATATGAGGATAAACTGGAGGAGCTGGGAATGTACAGTTTGGAATATCGTAGGCTATGAATGGACATGGGTCTGGTTTACAAAGCTTTTTCCAACCCCAACCTGTGGGATCAGCTTGACCTGAATACTAAGGACCAAAGGTACAGCACAAGAGCACATCCCCTATAAATCGCAGGTAAGCGATATCAAACCAATAGAAGGAAATGCTGGTTTTCAGTAAGAATACAAAATGTATATAATAGCCTTCCCATAGAAGTGGTGGCCAGTAAAACCTGTGATGAATTTAAGCATAGGCTGGATAAGCATTTAAACAGCAGAAACATAAGGGGGTACTATTACTTGGCGAGCACCATAGACTATATGTCTTCTCTGCTCTGGTTTACCTATGAAACCTATGAAATACCTTAAAGACAGACTCCTGACCTCCTGTTCCTTTGAACACACCAAATAGGTCAGAACAACTTTTTCTCACATCTGATATCAGCAGTCTGCAGATGGCTTCAACAGATTCAGTCTTTCGCAGTAGGCAGGTGTTTCAGCACCTCTCCACAGCTCAGATGGAACTTCCTTGCAACTGGATTCTCTCATGCCTGGATCTCTGGTTTTCTGGCTTGGTCCTCAGTTCTCCTTAGCACATCTGCTCTCTCCATCTACTTGGGAGGGACTGCTTCGAACACATCCTGGGCTGAGGGAAGGGTTCAGTTCAGCTCCCTCTTGCTTGGATTCTAATAGTTTGTCCAGTCCTGTCATTCACACTCTGGCTCCCTCAGTGGCTATAAAAGGCTTTGAGGCACTTTGTTACTGTTCTTATTGAGTGTCAATATTCTTTTCAAGATCCCTTGCATTCCAGTTTTTCAACCGTGGGGATCATGAAGTTACAAGATGGCAATATCCATCTATTTGCATATTTGCATTCAAGACCTTGCTGCTGTTTCACACAGGTTAACTTGTTGTGCTTAATTTTACAGACAGTTAATCCAACTGGGATTATAATCCAGATTGTCCATGATGTTGTTTGTGGTCCTTACACTTTGTCCTTGGGTACAGAGAACTCCTTTTGGCTTTATGACCCTTTACAAAAGGGAGCATAATCTGTGAGATATGCTTGTTCATAGCCATAAGCCAAAATCTACTGTGAGGATTTTCCAGAAAAAAATGAGGTTGTATGCCATGTGGCAATTGTCATGTTTGCCACATGATGGTAAAAGGTGCTATGTTTTATTGGATCTATGATCTGTCGTCGACAAACATTTTGTCAAATGACTGAACATCGAAACTTTATGTCGACCGCTTTTGCGGTCACAATAAAGTATCTCACTGCCTACCATGTTTTCTTAGGGGGCTTTGCCCCACGAACCCCCTACATGGGGGGCTGTGCCCCCGTACTCCCATAAATATAATCAACTCCGATTCAGAGCTGATATGGGAAGGGGGTGCAAGACCACCAGAAAACAGTGCCGGGGTCCAGCGCCAGCACTACAGTGACCTGGCGCTGTAGTCGCTGTAGTGTCGGCCAATGTCAAAGTTTTGATGTCGGGGCAGTATGCTCATTTTGTAACCCTTTGAAAGGCAAAATAGAAAGGGTAAAGGGTAATATAAGTTGTGACAGCAAAGGGGTGGTATATCTTTTGATGTGTTCCTAAGGCAGATATTATGTTGCCACACGAAAAGACAATTTAGGCTATAAATGAACACAGTTTGACTGTTAAAAATAAAAACATGGAATGTGCTATGACTGCATACATACATACATAGTGTGTCTGATCTAACCAAACATATTGTTAAAGCCATAGCTGTGGAGTTTGTAGTCAAGGATGAGAGAAGCAGTAATTATGAAAATCTGTTAAATAGAAAAGAGCAGGAATGGATTTCCAGGATTGGGTGGTTAAGACGGTCTGGCTTGACTCGGAAGTTTGAGCTAACTCCCTTTTTGGTAAAATAACCATTTACAATTGTGTGGAAAGTGACAGTGATACTGCATGAAATCTTTATTGTAGCTGTGAGTATAGCCCTTCTACACTTTGACTTCCCATCTCTAGTTCTACTCCCTTCCTTTATGTGTATCTATCTGTGTTTTAGTATTATTACTATTATTAGTATTAATAGAATCATAGGTCTGCATGCATTGGGATTATGTCCTGTAATTTTATTTTTAGGTTTTCCGCCATGCTGTAACATCTTTACCTGCATGGGCGGGAAAGTATTGGACACAAGGATGAAGAAGGAAAAATACAGACTAAATCCAAGAGACTATTGAATGCTTTGATAAAAGAAACAACATTTGGAATTATATTTGGATTTGTATGCATTATGAATCTGGAATATGTACCTTTGTTTTCTATATGCTCTGCCAGCTTTGTAATGAGCTTGTATATGCATAAGGTGGGATTTACATTGGGTGTTTTGATGTTCAATGGGATTGTACAAAGGTGCTTGAATGTTTAAAGTGATTGCTAATTGGTTTATTCCAAATATAGATATGTATGAGCTCAGATTTTAAATGTGTAGCTTTTCATGCTGACGTATCCTCGGATGACGCCTCTGATTGGTGGGGTAGAACATTAGGTAGTCAGACAGTGAGGATCCCAACACCATGCTTTACCTCTTTGCTGCATTATATTTTTAATGGCTACGAAATTAAAAAAAGATTGTTGTTTTGTCTGTGAAGTTCATTGAAGCAAGAGGTGAGTGTCTTCCTTTAGTGTTTCTGGCACTCTTCTTTTGATTACTCAGGCAAATAAGTTTGAGGGCACAATATATCTAGGAAACCATGATGATACTTAACTTAATGATTTGATTTTAATAGTCATGAGAGAGAAAAATTCAAGTAAGGCATTTTACTATGTCAAATGAAACTAGTTAGATTGAGGGATTCATTAGAATTCCAAGTATTGCCGGCCCAGTAACACTGAGGATTGAGACACTGGATGCCGCTGTCGCACCACACCGTTGACCGGGTTGGGAGGACTCAGGTCTCTGTGGGTCGGCCAAGGGGAGGTAGGCTTGAGCGTCCCATGACAGCTCTCCTTCTCTGGGGAGGGAAGAGGCCAATGCCCATGCACTTGCCTGACTCTGAGCAGAGGCTCGGAGTACTGCGAGCCCCAATTGAAGGGGATGGGTGACCGCTGTACAGCGTGGACATTGCACCATGATGTCAGGGGTTGCACATTGTAGGGGGAGGGAGAAAAAAGAGAAAAGAGCCTACCACCACCGGGGAGATGGGGAGCCAGGAGATGTGCCCACAATGTGCCTGCGCCCACCCTACAGACTCAACGTAAGTTTTGGGGTGTTAGGGCCCCAACCCTATCCCCATCCTGGGGGGGTAAAACCACGGCTCCATGGGGTTTCGGGGTCTGTTCTGGGCAGCATGCCAGGCACTGGGATGTCTGCTGTGGCTCCCCTGATGGGTCGGGGGTGGCAGGCTGGGGATAGGCGGATAAAGAGAAATAAAAAAAAAAGAATTCTAAGTATTTCTTCATACAAGAGGGTACTGTTCCTGAAGTACTGACCAATACAGTGTTCTCTAATAGAATAGTATTTTGGACAGTATGGCAACATATTAGGAAGAATTTCAAAGTCTTCCTGTCCACAGTCACATTTTAGACTTAAGATCTGACTCTAAATAACTATTCTTGCAGTAACTTAATTGCAAAACCTTACAAGAATTTTTTTTTTTTTTTTATCACAGCTGTTTTTTTTAATTTACTATGCTTTTTCTGGGATGGGGTCTGTCAATACTCCACCCTAGTCATGGCCCCTCTGTGCCTCCACTTCCGATCATTGCCAGCGCGCCCCGGTCACCCCAGTTTACTCCCCAAAGGGCGGGGTTGCAGTGACTTCCCCAAGGTCACCGCAAGACTAGCATCTAGTTGGAGACCTGGCATCGGAGGCTAGTGGAGACCCCAGGGGGAGGGCATCATGGAGAGGGACCGAGCCCGGGTATTTTCTTCCCTTGTGAGCAAAGGATGAGGACGTGCAATGACAACCAGTGTCCACCCTGTCCCTGAAGATCCAGATGTCGGTGTTGCTGGCGGCTGCCCAGCCTCCACTGGGTATCGTTAGAAACCGAACATTCGCACCCTCCCTCCCCCCTGGAGAAGGAGAGCCATCTAAGGACGCTCTATCCTTCTCCCCTCAGCCAGCCCTCTGGCAACCTGAGTCCATTCCTGAACCCGGATCGCCAGCATCGCATGTGGAAATCCAACTGCTGCGCCGGTGGACCAGCTTATCACAGCTGTTTTTTATCACCTGCTGTGGCACGTACCGGTTTGGGGCACCCAGTTGCTGGCTCTGCCCACCCAGAGAGCTGGGTGGCTCAAACCACACCCAGGAGGATCCAGGATGGCTGTAGTACCATCCTACTGGAGGGTCCCCTATGCCTCTCCTAGCCAGGACAGCCCCAAACCCTCCCTGATGGGACTCCTCGAAAGTCCTCCGGGCAACGCAGTGCACGGCCATCAAGCTGCATGGTTGCACCCAGCCCTTTTTCCTCCTGAATACCCACTGGAGCACGGATGTGCAATGTCATCCAGGCACAACATGCCGACATTCGCCGTGCTCCCCCCACTGCACACACCAATGCCAGTAGTACCCCCGGGCATTCCCAGAGGCCACAACAGTGCAGTGGATGTTCCCCAACCCACCCCATGACTAGGAGGGCAGTCTGCAGATGCTCAATCCTAGTTCTTCCCTGCCAACCTCTGACGACCCGGGCTCATTCCCAAACCCGGGTCACTGGCATGGTGTGAGGTGTGGCATCCAGTGCCTCAACCCTCAGCACAACCAGGCCGGCTCAAGAATAGGTTTCTAACCTGAATTTCAGAAAGATATGTCTCTCCTCATGATCTGAGAGAAAATTTAGATATTCATAGATAGAGGTTCAGAATATGTTTTGTTTTATTTTTTGCATACCACCCATGAGATTTTAATGTTCTAATTCTCTCCATATCTAAGCTTCCTGACATGGTTTTAAGTCTATCCATGATTACTGACATAAAACCAGGAGAATATTTATACTGTACTGTGACACTGACCAGAGATGTTTAAGTCAGATTTTTTTTCTAAAATGATAACATATTTTAACCAAGGAAAGGTAGATTTTTGTTTTAACCACTGCTTTTTCTTGTAAACATTTTCAGGGCAATCTGTTTATGACGTTTGATTCAATATTTTTATTTATTTATTTATTAAAATGTTTCACCAGGAAGGACACACTAAACAAGTTGCTCGTCTCATGGTGCGTCCTGGCAGAAGGGATGATGGGACAGATACTACTAACAAAATACAAACACATACAAATGGAAACCATCTTACATCATTGATGAACAAAAAGTACTTAACATTAGTGAAAAGCATGCATGCAGCTAGAAAACTTAAGGAAAGTAAATTTGTATGAACATACAATTGTCAAAATACACAGAGGTCGGATCATTGTGGGGTTATGCAAAATTGTAAATCATTCAATACTGTAAATAGTAGAAAAGAATACAGGATTATCAAATTCATCAACTGTAGCACCCAGGGCGCAATTAGAGATGTAGCAAATTTTTAATCCGCTGGCGAAGTGAATACAAAGTGCCCACTTCGCATTGGCGGAGCACATCGCAAAGTGGGCACTGCAAAGTGCTGACTTCGCGTTATCATTATTACTTCACATTGCCATTATGCCTTAACGCGAAGTAAGGTGAAGTGAGAAGTAACTAGGCAGCCCCACACACATCACATGGCTTACAGTACTGTAAGTCACATGCTTTAGCCAGGCAGGAAGGAAGTGAGTCAGAGAAGCAGTTTCACTTTCTCCTTTGCATTAAATAAGGGAGAAGGCTTGTGAGAGAGCAGTGAGGTCAGTGGTAAAGTGCTTATTGCCTTTGTAAAACAATAGCTTTTTTAAAAGCTATCTTTATTTAGTTTTTGTATTGTGTTTGTGATTGTTTTTTTGGTAGTTAATTTTTTTTTATAAGTGTTGTTTTGTTTTGTGTGTGTGTGTATGAGTGACTGTGTGTGAGTGTGTGTGTGTGTGTGTGTGTGTGTGCCGGGGACTTGTGTGGGAGGGATGGACGTGGACCCGGGAGAAGGCAAGTCGCTGGCCTGTGGGCATGGTTGGAGGGGAGTGCGGACACGTGAGGGTGGTTGTGTCATGCTGGACCACTCCTGACTCCTGGGTGTTGCTTCCCTCCATGTTGAAGCAACAGCAGCAGCAGCACCAGTGCCACCAGTGGCTGCTGTGCATCCACCTTCTCCGCCACTACCACTGGTAGCATCTGTAGGGGCTCCAGCAGCTCCCCCTCCACCACCTCCACATCCACAAGAGGTGCCCCTAGAAAATCAAGGTGGTGCGAACTGTGCGACACATGTGAGGATTGTGTCTGGTCCCCCCCCCCGCAGATCCCCATTGTGGGAGTTTTTAACTTGTGGGAGGAGACAGCACAGTTGTGGTGTTCCTTGTGTGTGGTGTGCTGGTGCGTCGTGGCCCCCATGGGACACATTTGGAGACCGGTGGCCAGTGCACCTACATGCTCAACTACCACAAGGCAGAGTGGTAGGCTGCCATGGAAGGGGCCAGGCATCCACCTGCTGGCCCTTCCATGGCAGTAGCCGAGGGTGCTGCTGAGGTCAGAGTTGTGCCTTGCAGTCACCGCCACAGCAGGAGGAGGGCCAGTACAGCAGCTGCTCCACCACCACCACCACAGCCACCATCACCACCCTCTCCACCAGTGCCACCACCCCCGGTACCTGGATTCACAGCTGCAGTGGACCCCGCCACAGTCCCTGCAATACAACATGACATCTCCCTGGTGTGGGCGGCTCTGGAGGAGAACAGTCAGAGGGTTGGTGCTTTGCAGCAGCAGGTCCACACAATAGAAGAGTGGCAGCAGCAAATAGTTAGAATGCTGCACCTGCTGCTGGACCACCATGGCATCCCATGACCACAGTAACTTACATGATTGTTTTCTTGCCCCCCACCCCACTACTGTGTTGTACTGTTTTTGTGTGTTTTTTTTTCTTTGTTGTTGTTTAATAATACACATTATTGCCCTCTTAGCTAACAGTGATCATAATACTGTACATTTCCAAATATTAGATAGTAAACCCATATTAGCAACAGGTACAACTAAGATCCTAAATTTCACAAAAGCTAACTTTCAAAATATGAAGCACATTATCAGTTGTTGGGACTGGCAAGCACTCTTCATAAACTTATCTGTGGAAGCCAAATGGCTACTATTAGTTAATAAATTGAAGTATCTTATTAAAAATAACATTCCAACTAATAGTAAATATGAATCCAAAGTTAAGCCTACTCCTAAGTGGATGTCTTCTAAAACTAAATCTTTAATTAATAAAAAAAACAAACTGGACAAAAAAATCCAAAAAGGTTTTACACATCTTAATTCAAAATATAAGGAATTATTAAAAATAATAAAAACAAAAATAAGATTAGATAAAACTCAATTTGAACTTAAATTAGCATCAAGGGTAAAAGACAATAAAAAATCCTTTTTCTCTTATATACTGTAAATAAAACCAGAAGTAATTCCATGACTATTGGTCCATTCACTACACATTCTGGATGTGTATCTAACAAACAGGAAATAGCTAATTTACAGAATCAATATTTTTCATCTGTATTTAATAATAAACCACAGGATAAATTAAACGAATTTGAAAAATCTATACCTGGTACATTTATAATTAAACCTAAAGATGTCCTAGAAAAACTTAACAAGATAAATATCAATAAATCCCCAGGTCCGGATGATATTCATCCAAAAGTAATAAAAGAACTTGCCTATGAAATCTATATGCCCTTAACTAATATATTTCAACATTCACTGAATAGTGGTGAAGTCCCAAATGATTGGAGAATAGCAACAGTTGTACCCATCCATAAAAAAGGACCCAACAATAAACCAGAAAATTTTAGACCTATAAGTCTAACATCCTTGATTGGTAAAATATTTGAACAGTTTGTTAAAGAAATCATATTGAAACATCTTAATAACAACAAGCTCATGGATAATAATCAACATGGATTTACAAAATCAAGATCATGTTTAACTAATCTCCTGACTTTCTATAATAAAGTTACTGAAGAAATGGATAATGGTAACTCAGTTGATTTAGTATTTATAGACTTTGCTAAAGCATTTGATAAAATTCCCCACCTTGAACTAATAAATGCTTTAAAAGAAGTTAAATTAAATCAAAATATAATTAACTGGATAAGGATGTGGCTTAGCAGTAGGAAGCAGAGAGTGGTAGTAAATGGTGAACTGTCTGACTGGGCTGGTGTGACTAGTGGCGTTCCCCAGGGATCGGTGTTGGGGCCATGCCTATTTAATATTTACATCTCCTCTCTACAATAAAATATAAATGAGGTATGGCAACTTAAATTTGCTGATGATTGCCGTTTGGGATCCATTGTAAATAAGAGTAATGATGGCACTATCCTGCAAAACTTCTTGGGCGAAGTCACTTATATGGCCCATGAAAAGAAATTGGTATTGACCAATGATAAAATGTAAGGTGATGCATAAGGGAAAACATAATCCCAAATGTACATACAAATTGGCAAACCAAATATTACATCAGACCTTAGAAGAAAGAGACCTTGGGCTTGTCGTTACACCTGATATGAAATTTAAACTACATTGTTCTAAACAAATCAAAAAAGCTAATCAAAACTTAAATTGTATATTCAGACATGTGGCAAGCAGAACTAAATAAGTTATGCTGCCCTTGTACAGTGCTTTGGTGAGACCCCACATTAAGTATTGTGTTCAAGTGTGGTCGCCATATACCAAGGAAGAAATTAATAATCTAGAAAGAGTACAGAGACGGTTTACCAGGACAATAACAGGAATGAAAGGAAAGGCTTATGAACATAGGCTTAGGGAATTAAAAGTATATTCCCTAAATTATAGAAGGCTTAGGGGAGACCTATGTCTCATATATGGTTTATTACAAAATTCTGTACTCCTTAATGGTACGGGGCTATGTAAATCTGAACTTAGACAAAGCAATCGTAGACATAACAAACAGTTACTGATTGGGAAATGGCATTCACTAAGGAGAAAAAATTGGTTCAGTATAAGATCAATCGCAATATAGAACAGCCTCCCTGCAATTGTCGTGGATAGTATAAGTATTGATGCTTTTAAAACAAACTTGGATTCAATAATGACAGATGATTACAAATATAGTTATTAGATTAAAATGAGGCAAGCATTATGGACATTGTCCTCTGGCTTGATGAACTTATGAAACTTATGAAACATTTTTACTTCAAGGGGAATCTTTCTTGCGCCACATAGTGCAATACATTTCTGTGAAAACCTCCCATAATTTCATTGCAGTGTGTCTCATGATGGAGGAACTCCCATTCTGTAAAGCCGCCCACATTCTGCCTCCCTTTTTAGAAACGTTAGGATGTGATGCCAGGGAAAGCATGTGTGCGTGCTCCAGTACAGTGAGTATCTGATTGTCTGACAGCTTTCCGAATATTTCTTTATGTTATAATGGTCAGTTTGTGGTGAAACGTGTGTGCACGTTTCCAGTAAGAAGAGCCTTGTTAGTGGAAACGTTCCCACATTTCACCACAAAGTGAACATATAACATAAAGAAAACATTAGAGTTAGCTGCCAGACATTCACTATAGTGGAGCATGCACCTGAGGCTCCCCCACAGCACGTCTACGTTGCTGAAAGAGGGCAAAATGAGGTGGCTTTCTAATGGTAATTCCTCCATGACGTGACACACTGTAATGAAATTACAGACGGTTTTCACAGAAATATATTGCACTCTGTGGAGCAAGAAATATTCCAGTAGGAGTAAGGCCCCCACATATTAGGTTATGTGCATCACCATAACTATGTAATGTGGTGAATCTCTGTAAAGCAGCAGCAAAGCAGCAAAGCAGCAATCTGTTGATAACTCTGAGCTATGTTTTTTAATGCTATGTTACAACTTCCTTTACTTAAATCCTAACTGACTGGAATGATACGAGAATTTGCAGTAGTTGAGTCTGCTGTACTACCTTTTTTCATGTGTGAAATAATGAAAGGAGCATTCCTTTTAAATTGGTGCTGACCAGGTCTTTGTCATTGTTTTCCTCTGCTTTTCTCCATCACATCAGTTAGTTGTTATATATTACTTCTGTTGTTAATCAACAGTTATGCAGCAGGCAGTGTTTTATGACACCACGGGACAACAGTTATTGAAAAGCAGCTGCAAATAAATACAAACCTGGTCAAAACAATATTGGAAGCCGTGCTCATTTTTGTTTTCATACATGAAAAAAGTAGTCAACTAAGTAAAGCAGACATAAACTGTGAAAAGAAGTGTATCATTCAAGTCACGACTCAGAGGCAACTAGTGGCTGTGGCAATGTAAAGTAGCATAAAAAAGTACAGTTCAAAATTGTCACAACATTCTTGCAATGCTGCTTTAATTGTAATGTCAGTATGACATCATGAGCTCACAACAATCACACAACACACAGAAGTGGCACAGAGTCCCAGATTTTTTATGCAGGCCCAAAATACATCCTCCTTGTGCGCAGAAAAATTGACAAGTGGTAACACAGTGAAATGGGAGTGTTTCAGCACATACAAAGTCTCCCAGAATTAATGGTGCACTCAGTCATGTGCGTGGTGGTGGCACAGAGTCCCAGATTTTTTCTGTAGGCCCAAAATGCATCCTCCTTGTGTGCAGAAAATTGACAAGTGGTAACACAGTGAAATGGGAATGATTCAGCACATACAAAGTCCCACAGTATAAAATGATGACCGTGAGTGTTCTGTTACTGGTCCAATGTGTTCTACGAGGTGATTCGAGCAAATGCAATGTGATCATCTCAACTGGATTGAAGGGTGCCCTTTGGCTGTACACTAATAGTAGCCTTGGTGAGTATGTATATATATATATATATATATATATATATATATATATATATATATATATATATATATATAATAGTAACACAGTAGTGTTACCATAGTTAGGGTTGAGGAGCCATTTACATGTTAAACCCCAAATTTTGCACCTTAATAACTTTGCAACTATTTGACAGATTTGCTTCAAATTTGGAAGGCATGATCAAGACCCATACACCTTGGGATCTGCCAGGTTTTGTACTGGTCAGATATACAGCTGCAGAGTTATTAAGCGTGATCAGCATGTGCATTTACACTTTTTTTTTTGAATTCTACGGTCTTGCCTACAGGTCGTACAATTTGCACAACTGGTCCAAAATCTTCAGGTAACATGTGGCCAGGGTCCCCGATGTGCCTTTTGAAGAATTCATCAAAAAATATTGAATGGTTCAAAAGTTATTCAAAAAACAATTTCCCATTATACGTCAAAGGGAAAAGTTAACAAAAAGTTCGACAGTGTCGCAAATGCAGTTTTTACTTTCACAAATGGACCTTTTACTGTCACAAATCTACCATTTTGTTTTCAGTTAGCAATCAGAAAAATGCTTGCCATTTAAATTTGGGACCCTTTAGCAACCTAATTATTTTTGCATTCACCTAGTCGGAACCCGAGGATGCTAGCCATGTCTTTATTTTGGGGTAAAACACCCCAGAAATATGTTTTTCAAGTTTCTGGAAAAAGTACTTTCACAAAGTAGTGTCGAACGTGCGACACTGTCAAATGAATTTGCGAAAGCTTTCACAAAGTTCGACAATACTTTTCCAGGGTGTGTGAAAATAACAGCAATTCTTTGGCAGTGTGCTGCAAAAGAACAGTTTGGTGTTTTGGGCTGCAATTTGGAGGGAAAGCAGCCAACATGTCACAGATGTGCCTTTCAGTGTTTTGTTGAAAAAATATTACATGGCGGCAAAGTTATGCCACTCTAAAGTTGACACTTTTTCCCATAGGATAACATTACGATGACCGACGCATTACAGGAATCCTTTGGCACCCTGCTGCAAAATAGCGGGTTGGTCTTTTTTCCTGAAATTTGCAGGGAAGGCAGCCAACATCTCACAGATGTGCCTTTTAGTGGTGTGGTGAAAACATATTACAGGGAGGCAAAGTTATGGCACTCCAAACTTCTCTTTTTTCCCCATAAGATAACATTACGGCGTTCGCCGTGCCTTTCAGGGCCCGTATCTCGGAAATGGTGCGAGATACGGACTTTTCGTCAAAAAAATGCTTAGCTCCTAGGTAAGAAAGTGATAATTCATATGACTTTTAAATTTTTTTCTATGTCATATGGTTCCTGAGATATAAGCAATTTACTATTCCAAGTCCTCATTTTCTGTTCCGAGAGTCATTATTTTGCATACATTCTTTGTACTCACTGTCTTTCTCGATGCAGCTTTTGGGAAAAACCAGCCTGTGTGCTTACATTGCTGTTATGATTACTGTTTCTGTTTGTGGTTCTGTACCTGTTTCACTTACCGTTCACCTCTACCCCACCATGTGAGTTACCCATTGCGTTTTCATTTGTGGTTGCGGTTGTATTGTTTGTTACATTTTTGTCTACAGTACTGTTTCTCTTTCTGTTTTATTTTGTGTCACCATTTGCATTACAATTTGCATTTGCGGGCACAATGTTACTATGTGAGAAGACATCATGTGACGGGGGCTCTGCACTCCTGCTGCTGCAGTATGTGGCGGGAGCGCAGGGCGTGCTTCTGCTCCCACCACCGCATTATGTGGCGGCAGCGCATTACATTCACAATTTCTCATAATCATTCTCTAAAAGAAGGGAAGTTAGAGGTAATAAACTCTGTTTACTGCATCAGTTAGGGTTGTTACACAGTGACAAAAGTGAGGAAATTCGATGTTAGGGTTGAACCCCCCTTTGCACCCCTCCAGCCCACCCCCACAAACCGGAATCGGGATGCGCATTGTGCTCATCTGTCCTGACTGTCAGCCCATTCTCCTATTCCTCAGCTTCTTTCCACATGTGATGGGGTGAGAGTTAGGGCTGTTATGTCACATTTAATGTATTTCAGTACTGTTTCTGTTTCGCTTTTGTGTGGTGGGACCGTGGGGGCTGAAGTGTCCTCCAGTCCTGCTGTTGTATGATATTCAGTGTTGTTACTGCTGTTAACGTTTGTGTTTTGTGTGGTGGGAGTGCGGGTTCAGAAGGGCTGTGTGCTGCCGCTGCCATATCACATTTAGTATATTTCAGTGCTGTTTATGTTTTTGCTTTGTGTGGGAGCAGCACGGGGCTGAAGTATTTTTCACAATTGTTTATCTTTTTGTTTTGATTTGTGCTACCATGTACATTAACATTTCTGTTTGGGGCCACTGTGTTAGTATGTGTGAAGACATCATGTGGCCTCCACCCACCCTGAACAATACTGGTACATAGAGAGACAGACACATATGGAAGTAGGGGGGAGAGGCATGGTAACATGAATAATCACAGACTTGCTGCATGTTTAGTGAAGAGCCACAGGCAAAGAAGGGTGATGCAGATAAGTTGTACAACTTCCTGATTACATGTGAAGCGTAGTTACCATTGTTGTCACTTGGATGGCTTCAGCCAGGTAATGTTTCTTCAAACAGCAACACCAGGTACAGGATCCTTAGTAGAGACCCACAGCAGAGCTGAGGGCATGGACGTCAATGGTAGACATCGGTGATTTCAGGAACACTCAAGTTAGCACAGTTAGTGTTTGTGTTGGCTAGACAGGTGATACCCCCTCCCCCAAAGTTTGTACTGCATCATGAGTACCGATGCACAGGAAGACTGAGGCAAGCAACATCAATGCCATATGCCTGTAATTGTTAATACACACAACTTAGCACAGTGCTGTATCACATTTAGTATAGTTCTGTATTGTTTAAGTTTGTGTTTTGTGTGATGGGAACATGGGGCCTGAGGGACACCGCGCTCCTGTCACAATCACATTTTTTCTTTAACAGTACTGTTTCTGTTTGTATTTTGCATGGCAGGACGGGCCCCATGCTCCCACCACTGTATTATTTGCAGTGTTTTTCAGAATTGCTTATCTTTGTGTTTTGATTTGTGCTACCATGTGTATTGACATTTCTGTTTGGTGCCACTGTGTTAGTATGTGTGAAGACATCACGTGACACCTATTCCTCCTGAGCAACAGTGGAACACAGAGAGAGACAGACACACATGGAAGTGGGAGGGGGAGACCCATGGTAACAGGAATAATGTAAGACTTGCTGCATGTTATGTGAAGAACCACAGGCAAAGAAGGGTGTTGCATATCAGTTGTACAACTTCCTGATTACAGGTAAAGTGTAGTTAGCATTGTTGTCACTTGAATGTTTTCAGCCAGGCAATGTCTCTTCAAACTGTGACACCAGGTACTGGATGCTTAGTAGAGACCCACAGTACAGCTGAGGGTGTGGACATCAATGGTAGAGATCAGTGATTTCAGGGAGACTCAAGTTAGCACAGTCACTGTTTGTGTTGACTGAGACAGGTAATACCCCTTCCCCCAAAGTTTGTACTGCACTATGAGCACCGATATGCAGCAAGAATGAGGCAAGTAACATCAATGGTACAGCTCTGTAATTGTTGATACACATAACTTAGCACAGTTAGGGTTTCTATGGGTTCACACAGGCAATTTCCACACGCGTACCAGTTACTGATCCTGACTGTCCATTCACAACTGCATGTCCTTAGGTAGGATGTCACACAGCTCTCTAGACCAGGTACTGCACTCTGACTGTAAAGTGACTGTAGATGTAAGTGCGGGACATGTTAGTTAGCTTAGTTAGGAATTACAGAAGATCTCTAACTCATTGTATGAACACCTAGCCCACATATTACACACTTTGTTGACAGTACAGAACAGAAAAAAACATGGAGGTGAACAGTGCAATAGGGGGAACTGCACTCCCACATCACTTGCTGCATCCTAAGTAAACAGCTACAGGCAAAGATGGGCAATGTAAATCAGTTGTGTAGCTCTCTGATTAGAGGAATAGTCAAGTTAGCACAGTTGCAACTTGAATGGATTCAGGCAGGAAATGTGTCTACAAATGTGACAGTGGGTACTACATTGTAAGTGTAGATATAGATCACAAGTCAGGGAATGCACATGTTAGTGGATATACAGAACCCAGGTGAGGATTTGTACGTCAATGGCACACATCACTGATTGCACTGAAAATGAAGTTACCTTAGTTAGGATTAGCATGGATTTAGGCAGCTAGAGCTGCTACGCCTCTGAAAATTTGTAGTGCATTATGACTTGTTATCTATAGGAACCATAGGGGACTGGAGGTGTAGGGCAAACCTCTGTAATTGTAGGTACAGTGAAGTTACCACAGTTAGGAGTTACAGAAGCTTAGCCAGGGAATTGCAGTAGACGTAGGAGTGACTGCATCCTAAGTGTATCGTCACAGCTGCATAGTGTTAGGTGGTGATGTGCGGCACCTTGCTGCAGTAATTACTACATGTTGAATGTAAAGGCACAGGAAAAGTAAGTGCATTGTAGACTTTTTTACACTCTTAGGAATTATGGGAAGTGTGACATGCAATGTTCCACATCGTTGCCTATGTAGTGGATACTGAATGGACAGCATAGCAGCCAAAAAAACTCATGGACACAGAGTTGTGGCACTATTTGTTGCAGTTGATTTGCATGGTTAATAGAAACAACACTTCTATTCTAATTTCGTTATGCTATTGTCAGTAAAGACTCAACACAGGTGGTTATGTTTTAAAAAAGATTTATTGCCAATTAGTGAAACAGAAAAAGGCCCAATTAAGACTGTATTTATTTTACAAAATCAGTCTCATAATACAATCCTTGTATGTGTGTAATCATTGCTTGGAATATATGTAAATGTTCCACATTTATAGCTACTAGATTATATGAATTAGAGCAAGTATGTGATATTGTAATACAGTATAGAAAGAAGGTAGCATAAGAAGGAAATTAGTACTATTTATTATGATTGTGTTACAGGGCACACATCTTGAGGTTAAGTGTTTGCTATCACTGCAGTGTTCTCCCATCTTTTGTTGGTCGAGGTTGTTATCTACCTTCTATGCATATACCTGGTTCTTTAATAGCTGGTCACTGTCTTTAATCAGGTTTTCTGTGTTTACAGTGACGTTTAAGTGTTCACTACTCTTTGTGGGAAGAAGTGCTTTCTGACATTCCTCCTGTACTTGTGACAGTCAAGCTTAACCTGTGGCTCTTCATTGTATATTTACTACTGATCTTGAAGAGACTTTGGCTAAGAATATTATCTGTTTTAAAAGTAGTTGAATATTCTAGTTATGTGTCGTCCATTAGTTGTGTCCTATGTTAATAAAGGTATGTCAGGATCATCTAGGCAGTGATTACACACATGAAACAGAAATGTGTAGTTGTTGTTGTGCGACTGATAATGTGGATGTTCCTGGGGTGGTCGAAAAACCATATGCTAAGTGTTTAAGTAATAGAATATAAAAAAATTCTGATTTCAGTGACATTAGATTACTGGCATGTTCAGTTAAATATTTAATGATATGTCACTGACTAGGCGCATATGGAAAATTCCCACCCGACCTCTCAATAGAGGCGATCATAAATATTGTCAGGAACAGGTATGAAGTACGCTGTGATCAGTAACAGTGTCTGATTTACAATTGTCAACATTGTTAACATAGGTTACAAATACTTGTATGACAAGTACAAAAAAAGGTCATTTTATTACAGGAACAAAAAACATTGTTTTCAATTGTTACATTGGTTTCTATGTTACCTCTGAACTAGTAAGTGAAAAAATGTGCATGGTATGCTGTCTTTATCAAAGATATGGTTCATTGAACTTAAACAGTATAGTACTGTATTATATGTCAAACATTCATTTGTACTTTACTCCTATACTAATACTTTTAGTAGAACAGTAAAAGTAGTTAGCAACAATGGCAAGGTGGAATAAGAATGCAAATATTTTTTACAAGTAATTACAAAGTCATGGCAAAGTCAGTTAATGGTAAGATGCAATCGGTCAGTATTTACACTTGCTTCATTCAACTTGTTGCACTATGAATAAAGATTGTTATTTTAACATGTGTACAGTATCTATATAACAAATTAAGCAGGCATAGTTCAACACTGTTGCATGGTGAGCGAATAATGTTGTTGTCTACATGTCAACAGCTAATAGACAAAAACAAGTGGTGATTGACAACTTGTGACAGACTGTACCGTTTGGTGGATGAGCCATGTGTTGCTCAGTTATTTACAATGGTAACTGAGAACTTTTGTTTCTCTGTAGAGAGTAACAGTTAGAAACTGGCAGCAACTTCTTGTTATGTATGGGTATGATACAGTAACAAGAAAAGATATGTACAGAAGAGGAGAGCCAGGAAGGCCTCTGTTTTGAAATGTACAACCTTTGATAGACATGTAAGCATGGTTTCTCTAGTGACTGTGAATACTGTTGTTGCTGATTGAAGCCACTACAACAATTTCCATGTTATCACTGATTGACACAAGATCTTAGATGTCATAGTGCATGGAATGTGTCTGCCAGTATAGCATTTTGTTGAAATGCAATGGCTTATTGAGAGTCGTAGATTGGAAACAATTGTACTGACCTACGACTTTTTCTGTCACTAAGTAGTCATTTTGAAAATGCAACACATTCTGTCCTATTCTTCTGAAATATGAAGGCCATTATAATTCTTCAATATTAGAAGATATGCATTTTTAAGTGTTGTGGCAATCTCTATTTAAAACTGCTTGTAGAAGTCATCCTCCACCCATCCATACAACACACCTTAGTAAACAGGTGTAATGGCCAGAATACATGGATTGACCATGGTGATATATTATACTGTGAGTGTGAAACACTGATTAGTTCAAGAACTATTCTACCAATATGTAATCTGTGATAAGGAGTGTCAACTCTGAGCCCATTGGAGTCAAACCTGTGCAACATAAGCAACAGATATTGAGATGAACTCCTGAGACGTATGGACTGAGTGCATCTGCCTCCACACCTTTTACAGGACTGACCACATTGAGCATTGGTGAATAGCTGTCAGAATTTGACACTTTTGGCTTGAGGGACAAAAAGAGAAATCCACAGCATGTCTTCTGTGGTTTCACTCTGTGAATGGCCACATGAAACACATACATATTTGGTAACATATGACATTGTGAAGTAGTGGCGTATTGGGGTACCGTCTTCATCCAAGTTGTTTATGACAGCCATCATAAACTCACTAGTGTCTTGCTGTATGTCAGCAGCAAATGTACTACATCCGTCATATGTGCCTAACACCTGTCATAGTGGTGTTAGTGACTGTACATCGTGAGACTGGTCAGAAGTCATGTTGACAATCTGCCTCAAAGCATTTGATAGGGCATTGTCTTATGAAGCAGATATTGCCTGCACAAAGTGTGGCATGTGTAGAAAAACTTGCATAGCTGAGTTAGCATAGCAGTTCACTCTAGTGCTGTTGTCAAAGACTGGCACAGCAGCTATACCAACTGATTTCTGACGAATTGCTGGCTATGAATGTTTACTTGAAGTTGTGATGTTTACTGAACTGTTTTGAGTTGAATCACTTCTGGAAGCTTGTGGCTGTTTGTTGACAGCTGTAGATTTGACTGTATGATGTGAAACAGCCAGATATGTAGGCAGTGGTATTAAAGACATTTGTGGCTGATGTAGAGTACGTAATCTGTTGTACTCAAGAATACATCATTTGTCAGCTCATATTTTCTGAGGTGCTAGGTTATAATGTGCAACCAGAAAGACTGCTGACACATGAAAGTGCCACGTAGCTCATGCCATCCTTGAAAATGTCTGTACCTATGTCCACCATAGCTGAATCCAAACTCAAGCCCAGAGATTTGTGAATGGACACAGCATATGCAACACATAATGGAAATTGTTTCCTGTTTACATAGATATCCTTAAATACCTGGAATTTTATGCAGGTCCATTCTATGTGTACAGGCTGTTCCATGCTGCCAAAGTGAACTATAAGTGTCTTGATATATGTTTTCTGGACATTGTAGACAAAGTCAGTAATGTTTCCCATGACACCATTTACCATGCCTCGTTCAACATCTAGGTTACGTCGCAGCATGATACATGCATTCTTACAAAGTGTGAGAACAGCTTCTAGGCCAGCTGTGCATGAAACATCTAACTTGAGTTCACTGAGTCGTTCAGTCATCTTTGCTACTATGTTGCGACTAAGAATGACACCATCAACTGTATCAACAGCATGCAGAGTTAGAATTTCTTGGTTTTCTCTCTACAGCGTTAGATTGTTGAACTCAATGCATTTCTTTAGTCGTGGCATAAGGCACACTATGTGTGTCCCTGTAGAGTATACATCGCTGAAAACATTACATGCTGTTTCTATGGATGCAGTATCTACTGTGATTCTCTGATCATTTAACATACAAACATGTTCTGGTGATAGAGAACCTGTGTGAGCTTCATCTAAAAGTGACTTGTAAGCCAGATCACCACTTTGGCGCATGTTCTCAGACAACTCAACATAGGTAAATAATTCCCGATAGTGATGGCTTCAATTAGGAAACTCTTCCTGTGCCAGCTGAACCGCTAACAAACATCAGTAGTGGCTTATAGTCATGACAGTTACATTTTTTTGTTTCATGTTGTAGGCCATGCTGGACAATGCCAACTACTTGATAGTGAACTGTATGCTGCTGCTGGTTTAGTCTTTCTCTCAAGTCAGCTGGGTTGACAGTGGAGTGTGTTCCATGTTCCATGGCTGTCTCAAGTTCTGACATTAACACTTCTGGGGCATTTAACGGCAGAGGTTCACCTGGGACAGCTTGTCCTTCTGGATCAAGGTTGTCTTGTGAACTAACAGGAGTGTCTTCCTGAAGCTGCTTTTCTGTCTTCTCCAGTTGTTCTTTCTCAGACTCTAGTCTCTGTATGTATGTGTCTGAGTATTCACTTTTGAAAGTCTCGTAATTGCAATTGAATTCTTCCTCGAATGTATCACAGTCACCTTTTAATTCAGACTCACTCCTCCAGGGTCTAAATAGGAATAGGAGAGCAAAGTAGTAGTGTTCTCTGCTGTCCGATGTGCCTAGATGCAATCTACAGTGGTCTATGAGCCATGGCTTGTGTCTCTTTACGAGACAGCCATCCACTCCATTAACCTTGTAAATCTGGTGTGTTGAGTCAGGCGATATATCTGCCTTGTAGTCATACCACTTAGCCACCTGAAAGAGACACATATCATCCATGTCATCGTGTCTACGGGGGTAGTATGTGTCTATCAGGTTATTCTTCAAGATATGTTTTGGAGAGGTCTACTGCTTGTGAGCTCCTCAATTTCGGCATCGGGAATCGAACGCATTGCATTTCTCTTTGTAGTTTACACTGAGAAACTGGACAGCGTCCAGACTTCCGTACAGATGTGTGCCCATTAAATGGTCACTGGCTTCATAAGCTCTACATTCTCTGTGTGAAAGAGTCTTCAAGCCCAATGACCAGAGCTGAGATGTCAGACTTCTGCTTGAACTGGCAATATCTTCCCAAAGATCTTGCGAGCTAGTCTGCTCATGTTTGGTTACACGTACGAAGTTATGTACCGCACCAGGCCAATGAGTTATCAACCACAAACTGAACATCTATGTTTGCTTCCACATTAGGAGAAGAGTTAGGTTGTAGTCATTTATACACCTCCTTCTCTCATCTCTGGGTGCTTACATTATACCCTCTTGGTTGATTTAGCCTTCAAAGAGTTGTGGCATTTGCTGAGAAAAGGTCATTCATGGCATCATCCTGACAAACTCTTCTAGGAAATCCAAAAGCGATCATCATGTGTACCCAATTAGATTGTCTTTACTACCACCAGCAGTATTTTGCACAAATATGTCACTGGAACTTTTGAACCAACTTCCATAGTGTAGGACTGTCATACTTGTCTGGAATGTGATAGGTTATATATTTTTGATGAATGACAGCCTTGTGTTGCTTCATGTTCACCTATGCATGAGTGCGTCTCAGTCCACAACAGGTATATATAGATGTGAGGGCACCCTGTGCTTGATACTCCATCCTCAAAAGTAATGCTCCCACAATGCAAGAGGTGGGATTGTCCTTAACAATTGAAAACCAGAATGTCATGGAACCGCTTGAGAAAATGTCTTGTGACACACAGGATCAAGTGAGCACATTTCTCCGACAGTCATTGATGAGATGCCGTCGACATCAGAATTGCCCACTTCAACAGTTCAATGAGCTTGTCCCAGGCATAGTCAACAGCAACTAAGTGTGACAAACCATGTGGCTGTGCATACTCTCACAACATTGTCATCATGAGTGTCACGATACCAATATTCTTTAAATGACGTAGACTTGAACATTATAGAAGACAGATTCACTTGCACTTTTCATCTTTCTGCTTTAATTTCTCTAGGAATTGAGCAGCTGTTATTCCATCTAGTGGACTTGTGGGATGAATAGTATGTACAATGGATGCAGACAGAATGCTAAGTTCTCTCCCAGAGGAGATGAAACAGGTACTGTGTGTTACATCTGAATTTGCCGTCTTTACTGAGTACACGGCTAGTACGGTACTCAGCACCCTGTACACGCACTTCTCTTTCATCTAGGCATCCACCTGATCCTTTTGGGAATAGGTCTGGGAAACAGAGTGCTTCAAGTGTTGCCTCCCAAATGCTGACAGGCTCACCTTCCACCTGTTTCATTTGATAGAGATCAATGTTGTCTCCTACTTGGTCTCTACCATGTAGTGGGTGAATTGTGTGCTGTTCATACACATTGTCACTTGTCTGTCCACTGACCTTCTCAATGATTGGTTTGCTTTTTTCTAATAGATCATGTTGGACAGAGAGACTAGCCATCTGATGTCTGTCAAGGTCTGTATAAAATGGATTATTACTCTTTAAGTAACTAAGAGCAAGCTTCACCTTTTGTACATTGACAACATCTTGCCAGATGACCTTGGACTTTGTTGGAACACCATTTACAAGAATCACCAAACTATTTTCAGTAGAGATTGCTTCCACATTTTCCTGTAGAGGAAGTGGTAGATACATCACGGAACCCTTTAGGGATCTCACAAGTTCTTTCTGTGGAATGATCCATGTCTTTGTGTTCAGACGTAGAACAGTTTAGAATGGTTTCATTGTCTGAATTAGAATGCGTTCAAACATATTCAATGTTGAAATCTCACTTGGTGTAACATGTGCCTCCGTATTATTCAGCAGTGACCTTGGTGGCAAAATGTTACACTTTAGTTTGGAGAAACAGTGTTTGCACAGCAGAATGGTGTTTTCTAACTGAAAGTCAGATTTCATCAGCAAAAATGCTGAGAGATGGAACCACATGTCATTGTATGGTGACAAGGTTTCCAGGTTCACTGTGACTGTTTGTTTACTGTAGCAGAAACAGTCACATGACACACATGCAGAGTCAAACGTCTGAGACTTTGCTAGCTCAAATTTTGCTATTTCTTTGCCGTACTGTCTCAGTATGTCAGTTGCTAAAACTGAAACTGATGTTTCAGCAGAAGTGTTAAACTGAGAAATTTGTATGTCTGGCACAGAAGTGACATGTTGCAGTTGTTTGAGAAATGTGATGGCACCCTGCATGTCACCTGACTGCAATAAGTCATTTAAACAAGTGTACTGATTTACAACTCGTCATACTTCATATACTCTGTATACAAAGTTTCACATGCCTGTTTGATGCACTCCAAGCATCCGCATGTTGTGAAAAATACTATCACAAACACCACTATCGAGGCATGCAAGTGAGTGACCCATAAGTCCAGTACGTGGATGAATTTCACAATGGTCAATTTTGTTAAACAGTTTATATCTTTCTTTGCGATCTGTAATCACAAACAGGTTGACAAACTGTTCGACTTTTTCAAATGACGATTGCCTACGGTTGCAGGCGTTATCATATGCCCATGCCAGACAGTGTCGTTTATTGGACACAGTGGTTGCATCACGGTCATCATCTGTGTCCATTGCGCTATCACCACAGACACTGAGGACATTGACTAGTTTACCAGACTCATCAATGGTGAACTTGAGTTCCTTTTTCTGGGAATAATAATATTCTTCCCAGAAATATGCCTCTGAGTGCTGTGTGTGCATCCAGTGACCTGTGAAAATGTCACAGAAATTGTGTACAGTCAAAGAAGGATACTGTTGTAGCCTTTTTTTGATGTCATACACAACTTTTCTGAATTGTTCAAGCACGAGACATCTTACGCCACAACCGTTGCAGTACAAACACTGCTCTGTTAACAAAGGTGCGTACTTTGAGATGCAATTTCATCAAAGACAGATGGCTCTTTGTCTTTTTGCACTCATGTCTCATCACAGCAGCAATAAGTCTATCGATCTTAGCTTTACTTGCTAGTGATCGAAAACACTTCTGCTTTCTCAGATGATAATCACCAGGTGTTAGTTTACGCCATTGTTTTGGAGGTCTGTTTATGGTTGCAGTTACAATAATTGTGTTTTGTTTGAGAGATCTACACAACTGTTGCAGAGGTAAGTATTTTTTACTTGCTCTTGAGGAAGTATGTGTTTTTGATGCACAGTGATTTGTAGCAGGCCTCACTGTTGCAGTGAAGGTTTGTTTCTCTTCATATTCTGGTGTCACATTTGCATTTTCTTTACCACCCTTAAGCAACAGTGAAGTACTATGATACCTGTCTCATTTACTTATACATCTACGTCTGTATTTAGTTGGCATTTTTTCATATGATAGCCCACAGTGGCAGAAGCAATCTTACAGAAGTATCAGGCACCCGTATGAAAAACAGAGAAAAAGACAATGTTACTATATGCCTCTGTTCATGCTTTCTAACATTGTTTATTGAGACATCTGATTTAAGTATCACATCAATTAAAAAAGATACTATTTTCAAGCTTTTAATCGCATAAGTTATTAACATTGTAACAATTTTATTTTATTTCTGTTATATTGTCTTGCATATCATTATCGCTATAGCATCTAGATTTTGTTTCATGTGATTTTCAATGTTAAGTTATTTACAATAAGTATTATTAAGAAACATTTATATAGCTTATGTGGTCACACTGCTGGTTACACAATAACTTTATTAATGATCTTTCTGTTAATTAGTGACAAATTAATAAGTCAACTTTGCACACTTAGTCGAAGTTAATGCATTAGGAATATTTCCATGTGAGATTGTTCAGGTTGGCATTTTAATACAACTGTTTTTGCAATTACACAGCTGTCAATTCTCTGATCCTTGTGAGATGTTTTTTATGTAGCTACAGTGACCACTGCTGCAGGTGTTGTGTGAAGCCACTGTTCAGAGTGCATTGTGATAATGACAGTCACACTGTTCATGAGTAGAGGTGTGGAAATGAGTATGTTTAAAATTTGGTAATGATAGTCTGTAATATGACTGTTTGTGTGAGTGTGCGTATGGACTTCACTACACACATTTGTAAGTTACTGTATTTGCACTATCTCCATGTCAGTTTGGGAACATTGCATTTACGTTCTAAAATGACATTGTTGAAAATTAGTTGTCAATGCTGCAAAAAAATGACTGCTTTGTGAGGGTGATTAACAGCTGGCAAACAATGCATTACTACAAGTCAGTTGCACTGTTCCATTGTCACTGAAGATAACCACCTTTTTGTAGGTGTATTTACAAAGTTACAGTACTATGCGTGTCCACTTGTGACAGTGCCCAAAGCAGTGTAGCAGTGTTCGGCATCGAAAATTTGGTTATTTTTGCCATTAAGCATCAAATTGTGGTAAAAATAGACAATTTGGGAAAAATACTGTAGAATGCACGAAAGTGTCGCCAATGTTACTTTCAAGCGTTCGACAGTATGGCAAAAAAGTAATGTCGAAGTTTGAAAGTTTTGCAAAAGTTAATGTCGTGCATTCGAAGGTGTTGCAAAAAGTACTTTCGTGCATTCGATACTGTCACAAGTTACTTTCGTGCATTTGAAAGTGTCGCAAATTTTAAACTTGGGAGTGGAAAATGCATTCATTATCGAATCAGATCTGATTGTATTTGAGTGGCAGCTTGTTCTACCAATGTAATGCAAGATTTGTCAGGCCATGTGAGACAACCAATCAAAGACACACAACACTGAAGAAGAAGGCAACAGCAGCCATCTTAGTGCAAACTGAGAGCCAGCATTTTTCAAAACTGTAAGTACAGTATATTTTATAAAACATTTGTCTAGTATAAAAGAAGTGGTAGCAACATGTTAATACTATTAATCAAAACATTTTTTTTAGTGCTGTATTTGATAATGTTACTTGTTATAATCTAAGATGCTGTGTTAGTTAGATAAAACTGTTTAAAGTCAGATAGTAGTTTAGTACTAACTTGTACAGATACAGCTGCAAATAGAGGGAGATAGGAAGCTGCACGTGGACCCATAACAGAAGAGGGAACCAATCAGTCATGCTTCTGTAGTTGTAATTGTTTAAAACTGCCTATGAAAATGATGCATTTTTCCCACCTCTCCATGTTTGCAAATGTTAGCAGTAGCAGAAGTCTAGTAATAGTGAGTGCATAGCCTACATTGGTTAATGAATCCAGAGCACTAGCCAATGATTTTTTTATTTGTGTGTTAGTAATCAGCCCAGTGAAGCTGGCTTGAACTAAAGCGGGAAAATATCAGTTTTACTTTCACTACTGCCTAGCCACTGCAGGGTGAACACTGACTTTTTTGGTAGCTCTCTGTGCACTTCTGAGTTTAAAAACTGAGAATGGCAGAAAATAGCAAAAGGACTTTGTGGATAGTTGGAGACAGTCTTGTGAGACGAGCGTCTGAGTATGCTCAAAATAGTGATTATGGGAGAAACCTGCAGCTCCCAAATTGCTCTGTGAAATGGTTTGGTAGGGGTGGCATGAGGTGGGAGCACCTCATGCCAGCCATGTAGAGACTTTTGAGTACTGAGACTTGGCCTGACATATTGCTGCTACATCTTGGAGGCAACGATTTGGGCACCAAACGCTGGGTAGATTTAGTAACAGAAGTAAAATTGGACCTTGCTTCTATTATGAGTATTTTGCCTGCCTGTATAATCATATTTTCAGATATTACAGAGTGTAGGGTCTGGCAAGCAGAACACCATATGTATCTGATTGACAGAGCTCGAAAAAAAGTCAACATACAAATATCTGCATTTCAACGCATGTATGGAATGTACACCATACGTCACCCAGAAATTAAGTATTGTTATGATTGGCTATATGTACCAGACGGTGTACATTTCTTGCATGCTGGCAATTGCCACTTTCTGGGAGACCTTCGAGATGCAATCCTCAAAGTCCTCTAAGAATGTCAGACTGTTTGATCAAATATCAAAGTGTTAACAAAGGTTCTTTTCAGAACCAAAAAAATGTGGTCAAAAAATAGATCAGCTGCATACATCACTCACACGCATGTAACACATGGGATTGGGAATATTCAGATTGTGCCATGCTGTGTAACAACACTGGGGAAAGTGGAATAGCAATGCAGCATGTTGTTGTTAGTACAAAATTTCATGATGTTGTGGTGTAGTTAGCATTGTTAAATGTTTCAGTCTGTAAGGCACATTGTCCATGTTACTGTGGCACTGCACAAGTGTAAGTGGGCAGAGAGGAGTAGGGGTGTTACAACAGTGAAGTGCAGTGGTGGTAGGCTTATCTATTGCACTATTTAGTACTATACGTGCAAATGAAGCTATGATACATGCAAGGCATAAACACAGCTAGTCTTCATATTATCAAGGCATTATTAGTATGCAGGTGTCCTCTTTATTAGTGAGTTGTTGCTTGTATTGGCTGACTCAGGATCTGTTGTCTACTAATGCTTCCCCCCCCAGTAGCTTGCTGGTAATGTATTATAAAAGCAATTTTTTTTTTTGAAAAACAAATGGTGGTAGTACAGTGTAGCATTGCCTATCACGTTAAAATGGGTATCGCTTTTTTAAAGTAATGCTTTGTCACATTGTTAGCTCTAGCTTGTTGTCCAATAACCGTGGAGTGGTAGCTGCAGTACAGCAAAAGGGTTATTTTTAGACAGAAAGAACACAATTGGGTGAGGGGGGTGGGGTGCAGTGTGTCATCATGGATATATTTTCATAGCAACATCATACTTGTTGAGTCACGGGTGATGACAACAGATGGAACAATTAACATTTGTCTTTAAAGACAAAACTGTTGATTGCATATTGTGCTTTCAATACTTCAGGTACAATGTTGTTCTAATTTGGCAACACATTTTTTGGTGGGAGCTTCGATACTGTGAGGCAGAATCACAGCTAATGGTTGGAGATACTCATGGTGTCACACGGTCAATAGCAGTATGTCTTGAGTCTGCATAATAGTTATAATGTTCCACAAAACAAGGCATGTACAAATTTATTTCTGTCTGAAGGTGCTTGGTATCATAATGAAATGTGCTCTTGTCATGTTGCAAGCACACAATTTCATGCAAAACATAAAAATACATTTACTATGAGACATGACAGTAATGGACATTTTTCTTTATGTTTCCATTGCAGATCAAAAGCGATGAGAATGAGGCAGTGGACCTTGTGAGAGGTGTGCTTGCTGCTTGAGACAGTCCAAGCTAGGGGGAGTGCCCGTATATTAATGCGGAGCACGAACCGGAAACTGGATTCAATGTGGAGGCGCATTAACAGCTATCTTCATGTTGTGTTTAAACTAAAAAATAAAACAATCACCCAGCTAAAGAGGAACTGGAAGTTGTTGCGCCAGCATTTCTATGTCCTGAAACAGCGGGAGGAGATACCAGACAATGATACGTGCTGGTACTACCTCACCTACGAACTGTGGGAGGCTGCTGGGAAACCAGCTGCGGGGGAGCGGCTAACTCATCGTAAGTTACTCAACAGAACTTTTTACAATGCATGTGTCTTTCTATAGATTTAGATAGATAGCATGACATATGCTATGGCAGTTAATAGTATATTGTTTATTTGACATGCGTGGTGTAGTTCAGCTGTGAGGTTTAGATGAGTGACTGGATAACAGCACAATCTGCTAATGATAGCGGTGCAGTGACTATACAGCATTCATTGTATGTAGACAAGATTTTATTTCATGTAAGTTTTATATAGCTGTTATGTTTTGTGACTCTAGTCAGTTTATGCTGTTTTCTTTAACTTAATTTTGCTCTGTATGCCTAGTGTGTATTAGGTGCCATAATATGCAGTCATGCTAGTTAGTGATGGAAAGTTTAGTATTTCACAAGTTGTAAAATGATGTTTTAAACTTTAAGATACTGGTATAACAAAAGACAATGTACGCGAGTTGCAGTATTCTGACAGATGCAATGCAAATAGTGTTTTTTTTAGCATGTAGCATTATACATGATGTTTGGGTATCTAATGTGAAATATGGTTAAATCACCATTTGTAGTTACTAGGGTATTGTGAATGTCTTGAGTTGTTGTTGCAATGTTGTCCATGTTACCATAACAACTACTTACGCTGATTTAACAGTTGTTGTGTCCTGCTTTTGAAACATTATTATTGATATTAACAGCACTTGTAATTTTATATGTACCCACAATGCTTGTGGTGTACCTGATAAGAGGCAATGTTGGCTACTTGAAGCATATTTAATGTTTACATCAACTGTTGTTAAAATGTGATGCAATTAACATTCAAGACTTAGTAGGTCTATTTTTTTCTTTCATCACAGGCCAACGTAGGACTCCCCCACCTGCTCACGAGGTAGTACCAGCACAGCGTGAAGCTGTGGAGGGTGGTCACTAGGACACCGATAGTGTTATTGTTGTCGAGTCCAATGGTAAGATGCTGATAGAAATAATTGTACTATGTAATTGGGGTGGTATGAGGGTGTCATGTAAGGTGTGACCTGCACTGCTTAACTCAATTCTTTTTAGGAAATATTATTTAGTAAATAAGTATTACTTGAGGCATCTATGTAGTATCTGTAATTGAAAAATGTGTTGGGGAAATTGTTTTAGCTGATTGACTAAGGCAACCAAACAGCCAGTCCGCCATCAGGCAATACAGACCAGGAAATAATGAGTCCTTGTCTCCACTGCCTGATTAGGTTCCAAATCCTTGTTCAGACAGAATGTGCATTTTGTTAAAACAGCCATGTTTTTCTTAACATGTAAGTGAACCACACAGACACACACACACACACACACTGGGCATAACAGTTTCACACTCACTCCTGCTGCTAGGTCTTCATTGTGCATGCCTCATCTGTTCCTTTCGCTGCCCACTGACTTAGCTGTGACACACAAATTTTTCCCTCAGCTAGCAAAACAGAAAATGCCATGACAGAAGTGGCAATTCCTCATTAGGCTAGAACGTCTTATGCCCCTTCCCCGTTACTCATCGGTGTTAACCCTGCAAAGAAACAAATACAAAGAACACTGCAGAAATGGGCAACTTTGCTTCAGATGTTCAAACTGTGCCAGGCTGTGGCACAAGCTTGGGTGCAGCTTAACTTTGCTGTATAGGGATGTGGATTGGGTGATATTCAACGGAACTGTGACATGGCTCAGCAGCATTGAATATTGAACCCTGGCCACACCCCTCCCCCAGTGTGTATGGCACAGTGCAACTGCACTAGCATAAGTGGTCAGAGTACAGCATGGGGATGCACTAGTGCAAGTTCCATTTCGCCATGCACAGCAACCAAAATATTCAAAAATTAACATGTAAATTGGGCCATGATGCATGTAAGGCGCACATGGGTCCATTTTTTATTATGGGTCATTATGGACCCATTTGCATGCCGGTGCACCAATCCCTCATGGCTTGCGGCTGGCGCACTCCCAGGTAACAGCCATTGGGGACCGACGCCACGTGCAGCACAATTACGGGCATTTGCAGTAAAAGAAATTTACTATTTTGTTCAATGTCCCTGGTGGTGCAGTGGAACGCTATTCCCCCGATTGCGGGCATCTGTAGAAACAAATGTGGAATTCCCCAATATCCCTGGTGGTACAGTGGAGTGCTATCTACCCAATTGCGTTCATCTGTATAGCAAAAAGACTTTGTCCGATATACCTGGTGGTCCAGTGGGACGATATCTGCCAGTTCGTGGGTATTTGTGAAAACAAATAGTTCCGATATCCCTGGTAGTGTAGTGTAGTGGTACCTCCACCACCTGCCCACTGAGCCCCAGCGCAACGCTCAACCCTGTTCAGCCATCGGGTGGCAGCACCCCACCCTCCTGATGCCACACCTGCTGCTGACTGATACCTTGGTAGGGCTGTATGCCCATTGGTGAACAGCGTGAGCCGATGGGTGTGTAGACCATGCCATACTACACATTCCACCCACTTGCCGATAGTAAAGAACATTGATAGTGTGGTTGGCGCTTCTCTGTCTCTTTCATGTGCACTTTATTTATGAGGTAAATTTCTCTATATCCTTGGTGTCCCACTGGACGACTGCCCGCTTGATCATAGGCTACGTTAATATAACATTTACCACTAACCCTGGTGCTCTACTGCAGGTATCCGAGTGGTCGTAGTCAGAAGTAACATAAAATTCACCTGTTTCCCCTGGTACTCCAGTTGACATGTGTGCTCAATTGTGCATTAAAGTACAAATAGCAGTAAACTGTTATCTGTGTTCTTTCAGTGGAAACCCCTCCTTGGCTGGCAGGTTATCCCCACTGTCATGCTTCACCCCCCTCCTGGTGAATGGCAGGCAGTACACCACCCAGCTGCTGCTCTGCTGTCTGCTGACTGACACTGTCAATAGGGATGTATGTCCATAATTATACAGTGTGAGCCAATGGTCATGCAACACATATTGCTCAACAGAATGCACATATGTGAATTGATCAATTCACATATCTCTAATGTGTACTATCATATGGCCTGTGCGCCCATTGGATCACACTGTGTGACAATGGATGCACAGTCCTAGCAACAATTTAACTTGGCATATGTCGGGGTGGGTGGGTTACTGCTGTCCGCCGCCTTTCCATCTTTTGGATGAGACAATAAATCGAGGCCCCATCTGCCTGGATTGGTGGTAGTTCAGGTGGATGTCAAAGATCCCATGGCACTTATCGAAAAGAGTTATGGAATTTCCCTGGTGTCCTGGCCAAATTTCCCTCATTCACTAAAATACCACCAACACCTTAATCTGGTTCAAGGTCAGTTGGCATTCATCTGTATCCCCCTCTCCCGGGTCATGCCTGAAAATAGGCAGGATTTGTCTACTGCACTTACCGGTCAACAAAAACTAAATAAAAAATAAATAAATGGGGGTTGGACGTTAGGGATTAACGGGTGGGTGGGGAGGGGTGTCCATTGCATACTAGGTATAATAGTTTTCTTTTATTGTTTTTTTTTTTGCCTGTGATTGGGCAGACATGTCCACAGAATCGCCTGAGATATTGGTTTATTTTATATAAATTTTGCCCAGGATTGGACGGACAGGTCCACTGGAACACCAGAGATATAGGTTAACGTTATTTTAGTTCAGCCTGCATTTGGGCTGTGGGCACATTGATGTTCTACAGGTGGTTTGTGGTCCAAGAACTGCTGAGTGTCAGTGTGTCAGGCCCAAGTATTGGGGTATTGGAGTAATATGGATGTAAATGGTTTAATAGGATACTTCTCGTATACCGTCCACCAGGTGACGAGAATGTTTTTCTGCAGGAAGTCGTAGACTTCATTGTCGACCTAACATTGGGGTCCCCCAGATGGTTGGTTCTGGGGGACTTCAATGCCTGGGTCGACGATGAATTCTCTCAGTTTGGTCAAGATTTCCTCCAGTTGATGATATCACTGGGCTTCACACAGGTGGGTTCCTCCTCGACCCACGTGGGTGGACACTCATTGGACCTGGTGTTCCTTCTGGGGATGGGGATATCCGACTTGGTGGTGGAACCGGTTGGATGGTCAGACCATCACTCCATTAGATTCAGTTTTGAGGCCACCCCTGTTAGGTCTGCCCCCACGGAGATGGTTCGATACACGCCCTTTGAGGGCGTATCCCCAAGGACCTGATGGCGGTGTTGGACCTATCAAGCCTACCGATAGATTGCATGGATCCAGGTGATCTGCTACATGCCTATAATGAGGCGTACAGGGACTGGATTCTATTGCACCAGTTCGTGTTCGTCCTCTTACTCCTGCCCCAGGTCTCCTTGGTTTGATGAGACCATGAGGGAATTGAGGAGAGTTGGGCGAAGGCTGAGAGGCGTATGAAGGTCCGTTGTGATGATGACAAGCTTAGTTTGATGGGCCATTATTTAGTCTATCAATCCGCAATCTCGTAGAAGGCAGAATTCTGTACAGAGATAGGCGGCTGCACAGAATAGACCGGCTCAGCTCTTTCAGACTGTGGACAGACTGTGCAATCCAGTTTGTCTTCAGCCCAGAAGAGCCTTATCTCAAGAATGGTGTGAGGGCTTGCTCTCTTCTTTGCAGATAAGGTTGCCAAAATCAGATCGACATTCGCTCTTCCCTCCTAATGGGAGCAGCGGTGGTCGCCAGGAGATGTCAAACACCCAGTTGGAATGGTCTGACTTCAGCCTTCCCATAATCGAGGATGTTGTGATGATCATTCGAGCACTGCGACTGACCTGCTGTGATTTGGACCCTGGTCCCGCAGCGCCTCTTAGTGGGTTGCTTGGATAAGATTGGCCTAGTCCTAGCTTGATCAGATGGAAGTCTTTGAGAGGGGATTTTCCAGATCCCCAAAGAGGCTATAATTAAGCCCTTTTAAGAAACCCTCCTTAGACCCATACTGTCTAGCAAATTACAGGCCAGTCTCTAACTTACCCTTTGTGGGTAAAGTTATGAGAAAGTGGTCAGTGCAGTTGGAGGATCATCTGACCAACAACAATATCTACGATTTGTTCCAGTCTGGATTTAGGAAAAGGCATAGTACCGAGACAGCTCGTGCAGTACTAAATGACCTACTAATGGCAAGAGATCGTGGGACCCGATCCATCTTGGTACTACTTGATCTCTCTGCAGCGTTTGACACCGTTGACCATGGTGTGCTATTGGAGCACCTCTTGGTTAGTCTGTGGACTGTCTGGTACGGTCCTCAGGTGGTTTCAATCTTACCTTGAGGGTAGGACTCAGAGAGTGGTGTCGGGAGTTTTTCCTCAGCATCATTCTCCTGCCCTGTGGGTACCGGGGCTCCATTTTAACACCCATGTTGTTTTTGGTGTATATGCTACCATTGGGGCGATTATTAGACGGTACAGTTTGCGTTTTCACTGCTATGCAGATGATACCCAGCTGTATATGTCTTTTGTGCCCGGTCAGGACGCTGCCTTGTCGGTATTTAATAACTGCCTTGAAGAAATCCAAGAATGGATGAATGGGAGTTGGCTGAGGTTGAACCCGGAGAAAACTGAGGTGTTGGTTGTGGATATAGGTCGCTGTGAGGTGGGTCTGCCAGAGGGATCACCCTCAGGCCTATGGCTTGGAGGTGTCCAGCTGACAACCTCAGACCAGGTGCGAAATCTTGGCGTAGTACTTGATGACCGTTTGACACTTAAATCCCAGGTGTCAGTGGTTATAAAGACTTCCTTTTTTCATCTGAGGAATATTGCCAGGGTGAAGCACTTGGTTCCTCCAGAGGACCTTCCAACATTGATCCACGCCTTTGTTACCTCCGGCTTGACTACTGTAACTCCTATACCTAGGGCTATCGGGGTTGAACCGCCGTCTGCAGCTGGTGCAGAATGTGGCAGCCAGGCTGTTGACTGGAGTCTCTAGATCCAGTCACATAATGCCTGTGCTCCACAGACTGCACTGGCTGCCAGTGTTTGCGAATTACCTTCAAGGTCGGTTTGCTGACCTATAAAGCCCTACATGATCTGGGACCTGCCTACCTGAAAGAGCTCCTGTGCCCCTATAGTCCCTCTCGCCCCCTCCGATCCACTGATGAGGGATTGCTAGAGATTCCCAGGATACGTTTGAAAACATCTGGTGCTAGATCGTTTAGTTTTATGGCACCTACCCTGTGGAACTCTCTACCTCGTCAGGTGCGAGATTGCCCGACCGTCCTTAGTTTTAAAGGAGCGCTGAAAACCCACCTTTTTAATATAGCTTTTAAGGATTCTTGTTAATTTGATTTATTATATTTATTGTTGTATTTATTTGTACAGGCGCTTTGATTTTAGAAAAGCGCCTTTTAAAAATAAAGTTGAATTGAATTGAATTGAATAATGACATGCTACTTGTCCATTTGCACTGTGCATGCATTGGGGCCCCATTTGTAAGTAAAGTTTCATATATTTATGTTACTGCACCTAGCACAATGGAACTAGTGGTACTGTATCACCATGGTGCACTCTGGCTACTGATTCTGGTGCACTGCCACTGTGTTATGTGCAATGATGGTGGCCAGGGTGTGCCATTCAACAATGCTGGGACATGGTGCAGCTCTGTTGAACATCGCCCAGTGGACGCTACTGCACAGGCATGACCAGCTGTACCCAGGCTTGCATCACAGACTGGCACAGCTTGAATATCCAGTTTTCTGTTTAATTAAATATACTAATAAAGGGAGTGGGTATATAGTAGGATGTGCCACATGTGTCATGCTTAAGTTTCTAACCTGTAATTTGTGACTGAACTACAGCAGTCATGAGACATCTACAGTAAACAAACACCATGTTGGAGTATGTTACTTGAGAATTTTAAAAGAAAAAAACAATGGTATCTCATTATATTTATTGCAATTTAGAAGAAACAGACATCATGGACAGACGTACGTCAGTTATACACTTCTCAGTTTGGTTTAACTGAAGATGAACCATAACTGTCCATGACAGTTGTGGGCTGGAATAACATATACAGTATTGTAGCACTATTATTTTTTGAGTTGCTACATCAGTGAATGTTGTCATTCCAGTGTAAGAATATATTTGTACACATTTGAATTCTATTTGTGTGTTATGTCATCATACGAATGACTAATACAGGTGCTAACTACAATATATATGTTACCTCGATTTTGTATAGTCTATGAACACAGTTATTACATATTACTATACTACTCACTTATGTGATACATACTGATGTCACCAGATACAATACGCACGAGAACATTTTCTGTTATGCAGATAGTGATTTGAGACGAAAAAAAATAGTTACATTTCTTTATGAAGTCCGGTAATATGATCCATGTATATGTCGCAGCTCATGATTTTGAACCTGTTGTGTTGTTGTTACATATTATCAGAATCTGTGAATTTGTGAATAGACAGTATTCTATATGCGTGGTGATGCTGCCGTACTAGCAGGAAATGGGATGGGCATCACTGAATATGTCTATGGACATCTACAGCAATGTACACACATAGATTTAAGATCACAGTGTGGCGTAGAATAATGATGTGTTCACAAGTTGTAGGAATTATCTGTGACATTGTTGATACTGTTCATGTAAGTCACTTTCTCACTGTACAGATGAGAAGAGTTGCTGTGTGCATGCCACTGTTGAACACTAATAGAACATCATATAAACACAGAAGTGTCATTGAAAACAGGGATGTGTTTACATGTTTCAGTAACACAATGACACAGTATAAAAAATCATTTTATTACAAAAAATATACTGGTACCTAAATATTTTGTGGTATATGTAATCATTTTTTTTACTTGTTTGTTTTATAGAGCCCGGGGAAGCTGAGGTTGAGAGACCAGTGGAGGTGAAGCAGGAGCCAGACACCAGCTCTCCACGTAAGTACCATTGCAACAAATATTCATACAAGAAATAGTGTTACAGTATCCTGCACCAAAAATGTATGTTATGATGATTGTGTGTTTGCTAGGTGGTTGCGTAATGACTGATGTCATATAGTGGACCTGTTCAGCATTTTTTTATAACTTAAAGAATGCATGTGAAGGCGGTATAGTACTACATTGTTCAGAGGTGCAAATGAATACATTACACAACTCTGTTCATTAGTATGGTGCAAGTTTCATGTTCATTTTCTTCTGTTGTGGACAATGTGTGTATAGTCCTATTCCACAGAGTCTGTAATTGTGCATCACACATACAAGTTCCCATACAGGTATGTAGTGCCACTGAGAGGAATGAAGGGGCGGGGAGTGTACATGTTGCTGGTTAGTGGTTGGGAGAGGAGCGGTGTAGAACAACTTAACAAAGGATGTTTTACTTTTATATTATATTGCAGGGATTCCTACAATAGGCCTGTGAGTGTTGCACTGGTACACCAGGGACATAGGAAGCATAATTACAAAAGTAGTACACACAGCCAGCATAGGGGGCAGGATGAAGGTACAGCTGTAGCTTGGGAGGTCACTTAGAGCTGTCAGCTGTCATGTTGCACGGTGTGATGTGGCACCCAAGCTGTGAGTGGCAGCTGTTGAACATTTAAATGAGTAAATCTACTCAGTAAAGTACAAGCAGTACTTCTGAGTGTATACTAACATAGTAAGAATGCCATCAGAATAGGTGTTACGGTCTATCGCGTCTCCTCGTTTGGACAGCCGCTGCCCTGGTAGCTGAGCTTGCTGCTTCCCCCTGGGCTTCTCTGGTTGCTCCCTTCCCAGTTCCAGATATTCTGAATGCGTTGGATTTTTAGTCAGGAACTGTTATCGTTATAACTGTCCCACATCCTGTTGAACTCCTGCACCATCTCTGCCTACACCAGCCCCCTGGGCACTGCATTACATGGATCCACCACCCTCCTAGTGAAGTTCACCTCCTCCTTTCCCCTTGAATTTTCCCTCCTCTGGCTTGCAGCTCCTTCTAACCATCCTAACTGCTGCTGTCCTATTTACCACCTTCATGTACATGAAGACCTCTATCATGTCTCCCCAGTACCTTGTCTCTGCCAATGTGTATATATTTAGCTCTTCGCACCTCTCCACATAGGTCCTGTTTCCCAAGTCCTACACTATTTAGATTGCCCTGCTCTGGACCCTCTCCAGGAGTTTAATGTCTCTCTTTAAGTGTGGTGTCCGCAACTGCATACAGTACTTGAGATGCGGTCTCACCAACCACTTATACAGATGGAGTATCACTGCCCTCCTTCTGGCGACAATCCCACTAGCGATGCATCCCAGCATCCTGTTGTCCTTAGCTGCTGCCCTCCAACAAGTCTCCAAGTTGTTCATCGTGACATCCAGCAACAGCCCCAAGTCCCTTTCAGCGACCAAAACTTGTACCATTTCACCCCCCCAGGTGGACACTTGGTATGGGTTTCTGCATCCCAGGTGCAGTGCATTGCATTTCACTGCATTGAACCCTCATCGACACTTTCTAGAACATCTTTCCAGAGCCTCCAGTGCAGCCTGTAGGGCACTCGCCTTCTTGCCATATGCCACCAAGCCCCAGTTTTGAGTCATCCGCAGCGACACTCATCTTACTCCTGATACCTGCCTTGTGTCAGACATGTATGAGAACAGAGGCTCATGCTGATCCCTGTGGAAAACCCTACTAATGACCCTCGTTGGAAATGAGACTATCCTGCCAATTATGAAGCTTTGGGTTCATTCCTGGAGCCAATTGGCTAGCAATCTGATGTGTTACTACATCCTGGGCTGTATATTGGGTTTGTATTTAACATGGCATGAGAATGAACCTGATAATTGTGTTGCATATTCTTCTGTTCTGTTTAGATAGAATGGTAATCAATGGCAGGCCCATAGCACTGTAAAATATTGCACTGGCATGCATCACTGTGTTGTGCATGGTGTCACAGTTATGTTTCTTGTACACCACTTCTGAACATATCTCCTACTCTTTATTTACATGCTTTGTATAGAATATGTTAGGTTAAGTACTTAGTAAAGTCAGTCAACTCCTACTTACTAAATCTGTAAGATGGTTTCAAGTATTAGAAAACCATTGTGCCATATGCAGTTGAAAATTAGCTGTAAACATTGTAACAGGTCATGGACATGTATCACAAACACTATTGTAAAATAGCTCATATAGTGAAGAAGGCTTAAGAGTGTTATTAAGTTGTTTAATTGAAATAGAAATAAGGTACTTTCACTGATTGTGTTGATGGTCAGTTAATCACAATTTAGGACATTTTGCCATTTGGTAACACTTTCTGCCACAGTACAGGCATGCAGATCATCAGAATAACATACAAATGACATTTTCTTCATGGCTTACTGCTGAATCAATGTTATGTCAGTAAAAGAATATTTTTATATATGGAAATATGTACTGAGGGTGAATAACAACTTGACATGTGTGTGTCTTTTGTAGCACTCGTTACACTGATGATGATGATGTACACATTTAATTATGTTATCATACTGTTGGTGTGCAAGCACTCAAATATTCTCTTACAGGTGTGGAAAAATAATATAGGCACAGATGCTAAAGTATAGTTGCCCACACACAGTGAAGATGTTGTATTAGTGTATGACAATGTACTGTTTATTATGCTAAACCATTTAGATACTGAGTATTGCTAAATGGTAAGTTAAATACAAGAATAGTATAGGAAGTGTACTGTTCTTATAACTTTTTTTATCTTTCAACAAATGACATAATATGCTACGAAAATATTATCACTGAACAGACAAGACAAGAATCTATATTTGTATCACAGTTCTAAATAGTGTTAGTTGTGGCAACAAAATGTATAACTATTTACGTAATAAGTCATGACCAGAGGTTATGTCAGTGGTCTGTTAATCACCTTCTGGGGGTTTAGTGTGGCACGAGGCGTAGCCGAGTGCTACATGCCCCTAGAGGATGATTAATTGACCATTAACAGAACCCCTGGGAATGCCTTATTGCTATTATAATAAAAATGTGTTTTAAATAGTGTTAAACCTTGTTCAGCATGTGATTAGGCTGTACATGTATGTTAATCAAAGATTTACATAGGGTTGATAGAATGTTTACAACCAATCAGAAAGCTCTAGTTCTCAGACCCTTTTTATAATACTTAATTATATATATATATTGTAAGGTGAAAGACAGAAAGGACATCGCTGTTTTGAGGCTGCTGTGCTGATTAATGTTTTTTGACTCTTTGTAGGGCGCCGCTGTGTGAAATGCTGTACTGGCCACTGCCGCTGATACCATAGGCTTAAGCGCAAGGTTGACAGTCTCAAAAAATATAATGTTGCACTCCTTGAAGGACAGCAGAGAATGCTGTCCTTCATGGAAGTGCAACAGCGGACCGTCAACCTTGTGAGTGAGCCTGTGGTGACTGCAGCCGCTGACACCATGGCCAGTATCAGCACTTCACCTCCACCACCACCTGTTCCATCCAGCTTCCCCGGGGCGAAGTGACCCCTCTCCACCGCAGTACGGTATCTCATCCGGAGGGCGCAACAGCTTCCACTTCCGTTGTGCCTCCACATTAAATCCAGTTTACAGCTTGGACTGCCTCAAGCAGCACACACCTCTCGCAAACAGTGGCTGCAAATATTTATAAATAAAATGTGTTTGATTATTATATTTAATTTATTTGTTTTTTTATATAGAAGAAAAGTTTTATAAAAACATATATATATATTTTTTATGTATTATATTTTTAACTTATACCAAATAACTATATTTTCTCTTTCTGTTTTCTTTCACATTTTTAAAGTTGTTTATTTTTCTAATTGCTTTTGTGCAGAATTACTTTTTTACTTGGAATTTTTAAGAAATATTTTTTTACTTTTACAAAAAGTTTTTTCTAAATATAACTTTTTTCTTGTGTTATTATTCAATTGTGGGGATGTTTATCATCAATATTTGTTATAAGGGTTAGACAACTGTGATTTTATCATTACCTCAAACATTCTAGCAGATTCATGTGGGATTAAAATCTACATACATATGTAGGCTAATATATTTTGAAAAAGGTGTCACACTATGTTAAATAAGTTTAATAATTGTGGCCATGAGGGTCTTGCAGGGGATTATGTCAATGGACAGTTAATCAGCCTGTGAGTGTATCTGTTAGGCTGTACACATTGAGTCATTCTACACCAGTAGCAGGTGATTAACAGACCATTAATACAACTACTGGGCATGTTTTATTGGCTATATATTATATAAGAAACCATTTGGCTTACCTAGTTTGGTGAAGAAGATTTATATAGAATGAATTCAAGCTTTAAACAGATAACACATTTTTAATTCTTGTAATGTTACGGATGTTGAGGTGTTATGAGAACATTCTTGTACCTACATTAGTAAGTATGAGTTCTGTCAGGTTTTTTTGCCTAGTACAGAAACAGAGGAGGAAGGTGTACGATATGAATATTTTAAAGTGTGCTAACAAATAGAGTACTACATTCTTTATGTGTCAGAAGACTAAGTACATTGACTGCAAAAAGATAACGGGTAAAACACTGCAACATAATAAATTAGTATTGACATAACAGTGGTAAGTGAAAGTACATACATATATATAAAAAGCAATATGGTTGAGATGGATGTTGTCTTAGTCTGCATAACAGAAAATACTATTAGATGAGTTACTGTGTTATTCATTTTGGTGCATTTCGCTATGTATGTGCAGTCCTGGTACAACAAAAAATCATATACTATTGGTACTAATCATTCTCAAAAAGACAGGATATTCATGGCAAAATACTCTGTTTAATGCATCAGTTAGGGTTGCTCCACAGCAACAAAATCGAGGAAATTTGGTGTTAGGGTTGAAAACCCTAACTCCGAATTCACCCCCCCAGCACCACACACACACAGACACACACACACACACACACACACATATGCAAGTAGGGAGAGGACCAAGGCAACACCACCAATGACAGACAACCAGCAGCAGGTGACAGAAATAAAAAACAATTGTCTAAATGTACTACAAGACATCCCCACCCATCTGACCAGGTACTGCATGCTCAGTGGAGAGCAACAGCAAAAACTGAGGCCATGTACACCAAACATATGCATCCTTGATTGTGGTGCACACAACGTACCACACTTAGTAGTTGCATGGCCTTACCTAGTGATGCCCCACACCCTACCACACCTGGTGGGCCACCTCAGCTATAGAGCACAGCAAAACTAAGGAGTTGTACAGGTATAATATGTGTGTTTGACTTCATGTATACACACTCTCCCTCTGCTAGGCACTGCAGGACCTTTGCAAGGCAGTGCCCCACTAACTCAGACCATCTACTGTGTAGTTACTGGAAAATGACAGTTAAAATTAACCCATGAAGATCAACACTGTAACTCGATGATTGCAGCCATCCAAAGCTTAGTGTGATTATAACTGACAGAGTCTGTGATAGAGAATGACCCCTCCTGTCCTACAACATTTATCCCACTGTGACTAAAATCTATACTAAAAGAAATTCTATTTATATCTACACTATACCTACTTGATTCCTGTTGTAGTACAATTAACATAGATATTACTTTAATAGCATCAGTGACAGAACTGTGCCAAACTCAAAGACTAGGTACTACAGCCTGAGTATAGAACAACTACTACAAAAGTGAGGCTGTGTGCATAAGTGGTATAGATCACTCATTGTAACAATACTAAACTTACCACTATTTCAATAAGTGAGGCGTCAGAGAGGGAATAACATTGTCTTTACCAGGTAGTACATCCTCAGTAAGGACCTAGAGGAAAATTGAGCCTATAGACATCTGTGATACACCTACGTCATTGTTGGTTTGGTAATGTTAGGATATTTAGAAGTTGCTTGGCCACAGCCACTTAATTACACTGTTTCTTAGAAAAAATAGTTCCTGCATTTTTAGTATACAGACACACTGAAGGTATATATATGTACAGCAACAGTACACCTACATCACTAAACTGTATAGCTAATACTGACATTAGGAGTTGCACATCCTTGTACAGGCAATAGTTTTCCAAACCTTGACATCAGCCTTTCTATCTTGAGTATACAGTTGCAGTAAATTTACTACTATGTAAATCACATAGTAAATGCAACAGTTTTTTTATCTTGATGATGGCTGTGTCTTGTAGTAAATTTATGTTGTTGTCTTAATTAATGTTTACTCATTAGTGAAAAAAACCTTTGTACAACTGAAATCAGACACATGCATCATTGATGTCCAGTAACGGTGCAGTACCAGGTGTGGTGGGGTGTGGGGCATCGCTAGGTAAGGCCATGCAACTACTAAGTGTGGTACATTGTGTGCACCTGCAATCAGGGATGTGTACCTTTGGTGTACATGGCCTCAGTTTTGCTGTTGATCTCCACTGAGCATGCAGTACCTGGTCAGGTGGGTGGGGATGTCTTGTAGTACATTTAGACAATTGTTTTTTATTTCTGTCACCTGCTGCTGGTTGTCTGTCATTGGTCGTGTTGCCTTGGTCCTCCCTCCTACTTGCATGGTGTATGTGTGTGTCTGTGTGTGTGTGTGTGTGTGTGTGTGTGTGTGGTGTTGGGGATGAATTGAGTTAGGATTTTCAACCCAACACCCGAATTTCTCACTTTTGTCACTGTGTAACAACCCTAACTGGATGCATTAAACTGAGTTTTTGCTATGATATATATATATATATATATATATATATATACATGATTGTGTATTAGGTGAGGTGGGGGGTTGACATGGACATGTACTCATGGTATTGTTCTGCACCACAAGTCACAGAAACTGTTGGTGTGTGCATTCCGGTGTGCTCAATGAGAATTTTTTGTGCTGAAATTGGAAAGGGATAACTCTTGATCACATGAAGGTAAGTATTTTTTTTTTTTTGAGGGGTGGAGGGATCATATTTGCTGGTTTGTCTGTAATGGTTTCTTATTTTGTTACTTCTTCACAGATTTCATCTACATCCTTCTGGAGTCCGGTTGTTGTTAATGATGGTCATGGTCACCTAATAAAATGACTTCTGCGTGTTGCATGTGTGCCCCAGTCTGGGGGAGTGGGGTGCCTGATGTTGAAGAACTTTTTTGGATAAGGCCAGTTTGACAGAACAACAAAGCATCTGGAAGTTTCCTAAAAAAGGCAATGAATGACTTCTTACAACTTAATTGTTATTTCCCTCCCTGGTTCTGAATCTCAAGTCAAGTTACATTGAAACCACATCTTGTCAACTAACACAACCTGTGTGCAATATTTTCTGCAGTCTTTCCAAAACAATGAAACAGATGAAATAAAATCTTCATACTTCCCAGAATGGATTTCACATGGATATTACATTGCTTCCTCTCTGTACAGCTGCAGTACCATTCCCACTGAGTTTTAGCTATGAAGGCTTTTTTTGTTAACCCATAAAAGAAACAAAATAAGTGCACTGCATGTGTTTTACCATTGCGGCTCTGAAAAGCTACAGAAAAAAAAACATACAACTAAAGGAAGTGAAACAGCATAACTAACATGAGTACACATACTCACTTTATGGTTTAAATATTAAGAAGCTTTGTGTCTCTGGCTGATGAATGTGGTGGTCCATACAGACCCAGGCTCCGTGGTGGCAGTGGCTAGCAGCAGTCCCAGTGGTGGTGGTCCAGGAGGGCGGACAGACTCAGGCTCAGTGGTGGCAGTGGCTAACAGCAGTCCCGGTGGTGGGGGTGGTGGTGGTGGTCCGGGGTGGACAGACTCAGGCTCAATGGTGGCAGTGGCTAACAGCAATCCCAGTGGTGGTGGTGGTCTGGCGGGCAGACAGACTCAGGCTCACTGGTGGCAGTGCCTAACAGCAGTCCCGGTGGTGGTGGTGGTCCAGGGGCAGACAGACTCAGGTGCTTTGGTGGCAGTGGCTAACTGCAATCCCGGTGGTGATGGTGGTCCGGGGGGGCGGACAGACTCAGGCTCAGTGGTGGCAGTGGCTAACAGCAGTCACGGTGGTGGTGGTGGTGGTGGTCCAGGGGGGCACACCGCCTTTTAAAAACTTCATTTAAAACCTGCCAACATTAACCACATCATCATCCTCATAAAGAAAGCTGCCGTCACAGTCATCAATGTCTGAAGTCTGACCACTGGGAAATTCTTTCTCCATTGTGTCTTCATCTACATCAGTGGTGTGCTGTTTCTGGCAGCCAGTGCCAGTGTCACCAGGATGGTCCATTTCCACATCACCAAAATCACCATGACTAGGCCGGGGTACGAATACCGAGATTGCAGTCTGTGCTGGTATGTGCCTCTCATTCATTTTAATGAATGTTAGCAAACTAACATTTGCAGGAGACAGGTTTGTCCGACGATCCCTGACTATTGCACCTGCTGAGCTGAATACCCTCTTAACACTTACACTGGAGGGTGGGCATGTGAGGTACATCAGTGCCACTGCAGTCAGCTCTGGCCATTCACTGACCTTTCCACTCCAGTACAAAAGAGGATCTTCAGTTATTGTCAGATGCCTGTTTTCAGACAAATATGACTCAACCATTCTCTGTGCCGCACTAAGTCCAGTGATTGATGCATCATCCTGTTCTCCTGAATCATTTGTTTCACACATACCCACTTGGGACAAAGCCTGTCAAAGTGGGTTGATGCCAGCCACTTTGGATGACAGACCACCTGGAACTGCAGTCCCCTTCCCCTTGCAGGATATGCTTGATGGTCCTCCCGGTACACCTTCAGCCGGATTATGCTGCTGAGGTTTGCTGACCTTGGCACGTGACTTCTGTGCCCCCTGAACCAAGCGCACCATTTGCCCACTGATATTTTTTACCTGTTCAGGCCCTTCCTCCAGTACTGATGCAATTCCATGTTTGTATCGTGGGTCCAGCATTGTTGCTATGGCAAAGTTGTCACTACACTGAATGCTCACAATGTGACGATTCTGGTCGAATACTGTCAGCATGTGTTGCAGCAACATACTGCTACCACCGTCTCCGGCAACATCAAGGCCATGCTGTACATTCACCAATGTCTGCCTCAGCACCCACAGCAGTGGAATTAATTGGCTAATGGAGACAGACTCACCACTCACTGCCTGTGTGGCATGTTCAAAAGGCCACAAAATTGTTATTACAGAGTCCATGAGGCGCCACTGTTCAGTCGTCATAGACATGGAGGCCCTGAAACTGCCACGGCTAGTGTGCATCACAAGATATTCTGAGATGGCTTTGTATTGTTCATACAACCTCTCTGCCATGTATAAAGTGGAGCTTCATTGAGTGACAACTTCCATCTTCAAGCGGTGCTGAGGCAGGCTGCTTTGTATCTGCAACTGCTGCAGTTGGTCACAGGCCTTCCCAGATCTTGAAAAGTGACAGCAGATACGTCGTGCAATGATCAGCATTTCCTTTACCTCAGGATGCTGCAGAAACTCCTGAACCACAAGATTTAAACAGTGGGCCATGCATGGAACACGAAAAAAAAAACACCATTCATGATGCATTTCACCACATTTGACCCATTGTCACTTGCTATGAACCCAGCTGTCAGGGACAGAGGGTTTAGCTATTTGTCAGTTTCAGTCAGCACCATGTCCAACATGTTCTCACCAGTGTGTGAACAGGTCTCATGCACATAGCAATTGTTGCATGCCGTCGAATTCCTGGAAGATTTCTGCCATGACAATCCACCTTACTGCACTGACTATTCACACTACCAACATCACAAACAACCCCCGGCACTTGCGCCCAGTGTGCAGTTATACACAAATATGAACTCCCCACTGTTTTGCCACTTATCCACATGTCCATACTTAAATGGATGAATGGAGAGGAGGAATGTTGAGGGGCATGTCTTACTGAGTTGGACACAGTGTGGAACAACTCGGGGACAGCACGGGTAGAAAAGTATGTCCTGATGGGACTTTCCATTTTGGACAGGCATGTACAGAAAACTGCTGGAACCCAGAATTCTTCACAAAGGAGAAGGGCAAAAGATCAAATGCCAGTATTTCTGCTATAGCAGCATTAATTGTGCTACTCCTGGTTAAACAACTAAAAAAAAAAAGTTCACTTGACACTGTATGATTCAGGGGGTAGTACTTCAGCTTATGCACAAAAACACTCTGTAACGTGGGCTGACTTAAATGTTTTACATGGGGTGTGATCACAAATGGTTGTGTTCTGTGATAAATGGCATTGGCAGTGGGTGGAGTGTGGACATTTGATGAAGACAGTTGCACAGGTGATGATAACAAACCCAGAAATGCTGTTATTTTGCCAAATTTGCCAACCAGGGTTGATGTACCACTTGCACTAGACATACTGCATTCACCACCACCACCACCACAAAAACTGTTACTATTATCAGCACTGGACAACATTTCAAAGTCATTATGGTCCTCTACCTCATCATGCTGTAGTAATCCTCTGCTCTTATTACCTCACTACTGCACACATTTAATTTACTGCTATACTTAACAGTCATGGAAGGGGATAACATGCTTGCTATGGTTGCCAGTGATGAGGGTGAATGCCCCTCTGTGGTATTAGCTGCCAGCTTGTGCTGGGTCTACAGTGCCAACTGCCTATTCCTAAGATGTGTATGCTGTCCTCCTGTGCCCAGATGGCTCTCCTTTTTACCTCGACTCACACGCACATGGCAAACCTGGCAGATTGCAACTGACTCATCATTTGCATCTTGAACAAAAAAATCCAAAAAAAGGGATTGTGATGCTCTGCTTTTAACATGTCCATGATGTGGCTTATTGAAGTCCGTTATTTTAAGCACTGAAGGGGGGGCACGTGATGTTTCGGGCACTGAACACCTGGACTGCAACTGACCACCATGACTACCTGTCATATTTATTACTGAGTCGTCATCATCATCAACTAAAACCGGTAGATCACAACTTTTTACAAGGGGGGGATTTCTGCAAACAGACTCAGACACAGCCACTTTGAATTTCTTTTTCTCCGGTTCCCAGCTGGGGTCAATTACATCATCATCATCATATTCATCAATGACACACATCCACATCTTCTGCTTGGATGCTAGCGTGTGGACTGCATGTTGCAACAACAGCAACATCAGCATCATCATCACATTCATCATCAGCATCTACACCAAGATCACCTGATATTTTTTCACCACACTGTGAATCACTGCATGGATAATGCATGACATAAACTGCCACGGTGGGCAGAATATCACATTGTATGCTATCATTGACATGATTATCAGAATCCTCAGGTTCAGTTACTGGGATGTTACTGGGAAGTATGACATTATCTATGCTGCCACTCACTTGCACTGCTTCACACTCAATATTTTGGGATATGGTACACTGGTTGGAATTAAAACTTGATGCAACAATACTAATACTACCACCACCACTAACACCAGTAACACTAACGCCACCGGCTGGGAAAACATCATCTCCTCCAACTATGAATGAAGTTACTGATAGGCTGTAAAATGCATTGTAGGAGAAATACCTTTCCTCACATCAGCAGTGCACTTCTGCATCTGCGTACTACTACCACACCCACAGACTATCTTACTGCCAACATTGCCATGGTGAGAAACAGCTGATTGGGGGGATGCTGGATGTGAAGCCAAAAAAAAAAATTAGCTTCAGCAACAGATAAGAGACTAGTCTGTCACAGAATGAAAACAACTTCAGTAACCAGTGGCGCTGATGAGGTCACAAAAGCAATCCAATCTGGTAAAAAATTCCTTTTCCACATGGGTTGGGGGGGAGCACTGACTGCAGTGCAGATTTTTATGCAGTACAAGCAGCAAAACAAAGAACAGATACCACAATTGCAGTAGAAAATCAGGCAGCTGCAGTGGATAGCAGGTTCTCACTGCTGCGCGTGCAATTACACTAGTTTGTGGCACAATAAAAAGTGTATTATTTGATGTCATGCAACACCACACACACACACTCACACACACACAGAACAGTTTGTCTACAATGCTGAACGATTAATGTGTAGCAAATGCAAAAGTTCAGTACTATGCCACGTTACGTCTTGTAATGTAAACAACCTGAAATTATGAACTGCTGCACCAGATCCACACAACAAACAGCAAGAAAATTTCAACTATTACTGACAATATTACTGTGTGTACATTAACACAGTCAGTTATATAACAAAAATATAACCAAAAAACAAAGAAATCACTGTTTCTCCAACTTAAATCTACCTACACCACAGATACGCACCTCCCCCAAAGCACACTTTCACTGTCTTTCACTACACACACTCAGTGTTGTAAATTAACATTCAAAATCCACATAAAAACAAAAACAAAAATGCTCGATGATATGAGCACAGGAGGGTTTCCTACAATTGATGAACTAAAGTTGGAGCCCCCCAAAAAATGTAAAAATGCTTTTTTAACAGCTTTTACAAGATTTCAATCACAGACAGCTATCAGAGCACACTGTCTCCTATTCTTTCCTACATATACTACCCCGAACTGAGGCAGTGCAGATCAATATTGAGCCCATATGACCTGAAATCCCATGAATCACTGCAAAATTCGCCTTCGGAGCTCAAAAACAAGGCGAAGTGCATTGTCCTCAATGTACTTCACCTTAAATTTGGTGGAGTAGTGGTCTGGGGAGGCGGAGTAACGTGAAGTCATTGATTCCAATGGACTTCGCATTCCTCATCATAATGCGAAGTACTCCGCTTCGCATTGTGGAGCACTCCATGAATCTGCCTTTGCTCCATGAATCACTTCACGGAGTGGATTGAGCCCACTTCACCTACCACTAGGCACAATATACCTGGCAAGCCATACCCACATATCTTTCTATATGGGGAGGACTAAACAGGCATTGGAAGTATGAGCGGATGAGCATTTTAGCTCTGTCTAGAATGGGGACTCATATAATGCCCTATATTGCTACCTTCAAAGTATGTCTGACCAAACAGAACATAAATTTTGCTTTTGCAGAATTGAGAGAGTACGATTAGGACCTAGAGGTTAGGAGTTTGCAAAACTGATGTCTATAAAGGGGAATATTTTTGGATTGTTGAGTTGGGGGCACTTAGACTCCCCAGGGCTAAATTTTTTTAGTTATTTATTTATTGAAATGTTTCACCAGGAAGGCACACTGAACAACAAGTTGCTCGTCTCCTGGTGCAACCTGGGGGGAAGGGGTACAATAGGAATGAGTCATTAAACATTCAAGTTACAAGATCAACATTAACATACCATTGTAAGGCAGGAGTTACAAACAGTGTTACAACAGTGTTGTGCATAACATGTAGAAAGAGTGGGCAATAATAAGTGCTAGGTTAATAAGTAAACAAGTGCTTACATGCAAGAAAAGGGGGAAAGGGGAGGGAAAGGTGGGGTGGGGGAGGGGGAAGAGTCATGTCTCTGGAGACCCCCTCAGGATGCGAGGAACCCTGCAAGGAGACTGGTGGGACCAGAGAGAAGGGGATAAGGCAGTGTCTCAGAGAGACCCCCCCTTTAGGATGGTGGGGGAATGGAGTAGATCATAAAGCCCCTTGGGGTGGTGGGTGAAGGTGAGGGTTGAGAGATTGAGTTTGTCCAGGGCTTAAAGGAGGGAATTAGGGAGGGATATGGCAGGAGCAGCTAGGTGCAAGGTAATTATTATTGAGAGCAGAATGGATGGAGTAGGTGGAGGATGAGTGCCGGATTTGAGGTGGGAGGGAGTTCCAAATTTTGCTAGTTTCCTAGATTTAGCAATTTTAGATCTACCTAATTCTGCTATAACAATTTCTGACTGTGTTGATTTTGATTTTGAAGAATGGACTTATAAAGGTGTGGCAAAGGCTTCTCAATAAGATTATAGTTCCCACCTTCCCAAATTTCAGACATATATAATGCTATGCTGTTCATTTTCATTTGCTACACATAAGACAGAGGGAGAGAATAACCACCAAATTTAGCAATAAATCTTAGCAAAGCATTTTCAACCTGGACTAATTTGTTTGTAGCATAAGTTTTATTCTTTCACCAAGAATTATTACTTGAAAAATTTAGACCAATGACAGTATGAGCATACAGTATCTAATATTTATTTTTATCAATATTCCATTTCCATTCCCATTCTGTGGGTTAATCTTACAATATGTTAAAATATGATTTTTTTGGTATTGATAATCAACCTATTTTCATTATAATATTTCTTTAAGATACTCAGTTTTCTACTGAGATCAACAGGACTTAGTGAAATCAAAATTAAATCAACTGCATACATTAGTGTGGATGCCAAAGAGCCTTTTATGCTAGGTATGTGAGAAATCTCTTTCAAAAGGAGTGTTGGTAAATCATTTATGAAACGATTAAATAAAAGCAGGACCAAGATGCAATATTGCCTCCAAGTCATATCTGACTGATGTCCAATTGTCAGAATACAAATGTATAATGCTTTTGAAAATATCATGATTCATTTTAAGGGCATACCGTTTTTCCCCCAAGGAGTAGTCTACAAACATCGTCAAAGGCTCCTTTAAAGTCTATGGAAGCCAGATATAGAGGGATATGTTTTTGATGTAGTATTTTTTCACAACGTGACACAAAAATAAAACACTGGTCAGTTGTAGAATGATTATTTCTCAAGCCAGATTGATACAAGCTTAGTATTTTCATTTTTTCCAGCCACTCTTTATTGTACTTAAGAGAACTCAAGGAAAAAAGTTTACAATGACAGTTGATAAGGCTTATAGGTCTATACTTTTCTGGTAATGCTGGGTTACCTTTTTTGAAAATGGGTACAATGATGTTGCTCTTCCATTCTACTGGAATTTAATCATCCATTGTCAACTTGTTAACTAGTATGGCTAGCAAATTACTCCACCATTCAATTTCTGTTTTATAGAGGTATGGGAGTACCTTATCAGGGCATGTTGCATTATCACCCTTAGTTTAAGTCAATGTTGGGTAAGTTACTTTTTCTATTACTTTCTATTATGTTTGGAAACTTGTTCCAGGAAGCACTGTGTAGTCACTAGCAAGGATAAGAAGTACTAGAAAAAGTAATACACCTTACAATTATGGTTACTTATTTCATTTTATACAAAAACAATACAAAAAAAATAACTATAACAGATTACATTCTTTTAAAATTAATAGGTTAGTTACTAGTTACTTTCAAATAAATGTAATCAGTTACAGTTATGTAGTTCTTTTGTATGAAAAAGACATAAGTGATTGTAACTGTAAGGTGTATTACTTTTTCCAGTACTTCTCCATCCTTGCTAGTGACTGCACAGAGCTTTCTGGAACAAGTTTCCAAAAGTAATAGAAAGTAATAGAAAAAGTAACTTACCCAACACTGGATTTAAGTTATTGTTATAGAAACCTCTTCTGGATTAATGTCTAAATTTCCAACTGATAATTGAAATTTGAAAACAATATCCATATACAGTAGGTATAATCTTCTGCTGTATTATGACATATTTTTGATAGTAGTTAATGCATGTCATCAGAGTAATATGAGTTGTAATGTTTGTGACATAAATACCAGTTCCTTTTGCTGCCAGTAGCTAGAACTGGTTGTTGTTGTTTAATGAAATAGCATTGTATGTTGCCTTGCATTGTTTAATTTAAAAAAACCTTTAATATTTTAGTGAAAGTTTTGTATACGATTTCCTAAATTTATTGAGGTGTATAAAAACCTTTCTTGTTGGATACTGTCTGACATATTTAATAAGAGCTGATAATCGTGATTTGAATTTTTTTATGGCCCTCATTAAACCAGATATTATATTTTTCTACCAACAAATCGACGATATACAAGTGATAGGATTCCATTGAATATGTCTCTCATTACTGTGTATAGAAGTTTTGCAGATGACAAAGGTGAAACACTCTATAATTTTTTGTTTGTATCATGACTTAATAGAAGCAATTTTGTATGCACCGTCTAACTGATCTTTGAGTCTTTGCACATACCACTCAAAAGTTAGCCAAACTCTCCCTCCTCCCCATCTTTTCTATTCTCAATAAGATAATGCACATGGGGCACAAAAACCCAGGAACAACATATCAGCTGTGGGGGGGGGGGCTTATAGAATGATCCAAGAAGGAAAGTGACATAGGGGTTATTCTCTCTGAGGACCTTAAGGTACGAAGTCAGTGCGACAAGGTGGCTGGAAAAGCAAACAGGATGCTGGGATGCATAGACAGGGGTATCACCAGCAGGAAAAATAAGGTAATTCCACTATACAGTACATTAATGAGGCCACACCTCATGTACAGTGTTCAGTTCTGGAGACCTTACCTGTGTAAGGACATAGATAGGGTGGAGGCTGTTCAGAGGAGGACAACCAAGATGGTGCAGGGATTACATAACAAATGCTATGAGGATAGGCTGAAGGACTTAAATTTGTACTCCATGGAGGAGAGGAGGGAGAGTGGGGATATGATTGAGACATTTAAGAACCTAACAGGGAAGAACAAAGTGCAGGAAAATACAATTTTTCAAAGAAAAAGATGCTCCAGGACAAGAAGACATAGGATGAAACTGGAGGGAAGGAGGTTTAGATGAAATGTGATGAAGTACTTCTTCACAGAGAGGGTGGTGGACAAGTGGAACAGCCTGTCAGAAGGGGGGCAGAAATGATCACAAGTTTTAAGAGTGCATGGAATAGGAATAGAGAGATCCTGGTAGTTGGGGGAAGGGGACACGCTAGTTCCTGGGAAGTTTGAAGAAGTACAGTTACTAACGTTCAAGGGCAGACTAGGTGGGCCAAAGGCCCTTATCTGCCGACAACAGTTATGTATCTATCTATCAATGGCACCCCCTTGATGTAGTTCCTGTGTTCAAGTATCTTGGCATCTGTCTGGACAATTATCTCAACTTCTCTTCACACATCAACTATATGCATGCCAAACTCTGCCCAAAGCTAGAAGCCATGTTTAGAAATAAAGAATCCCTTTCTCTCCTGTGGTTCTCTGTGAGCTCCTTACCAAAATAATCATTCCCATTTTTGATTATGCCAACATGGTTTTTAGGTCTGCCCCTGCCTCATCCTTCTCCAAACTAGACACTCTTTTTAATGCTTTTTACTGCTTTGCCACCAGTGGTCCTCCCCACCCCATACACACCACTGCTCCCTCTACTCTTCTCTCTCCCTTCCTTCCCTTATGCTTCCAGTACCATGCCACCACCCTTATTTCCAAATTCTGGTTTTGGTCACTCCAGTCCTACCTCTCCTCTCTTCTCTCCCCATCATCCCCTTCCTCTTATTAGCTATGCTCCAGAGATCCCTGTAACTTCTCTCTCCCATGTCCCCATCCCAATTTGGGGCAGGCAGCCTTCTCTTATCAACTGTCCTCTGAAACTCTCTTCCAAGCTCCCTCTCCCTATCTCCTTCCCTGCACTAACTAAAACATACTGTTTCCCAATCCCATGTACTCTTGTTCCTGTCCTTCCTCATTCCCAGCAACCGGGGTGAGGTTCTCTCTATCCGCACATTCTTAACTTTCCTCCTTCTGCACCCCACTTTCCCTAACTCATCGGACTCCTAATGCCAACAGTAATCATCACCTCATCCACCTATGATCTTTTCCTCCTTTAGGTTCTCCCTTTACAGCTGGCATTCTATACTAACTTTCGGCCACTAATGTTTACAGCTGGCATCCTATGCTAACTTTGTGCTACTATTGTTTACAGCTGGCACCCTATGCTAACTTCTAATGTCTATCAATATTTGCCAATGTATCATTGCTATTTCATTACCTTCTATTTTAATACTTGTATGCTATATTTATATTATAACCTGACTGTTTACTTGCTTCCATCACCCATTTCCCTTTCCCCCAGGCTGCACCTGGAAACAAGCTTTGGCTCAGTGTGCCTCTCCTGGTTACCAACATTTTAAATAAATAAATAAATACCGTAGGTACATTTCAGGGCATGTACCATCACCAGAAACTACAAAAGAAATGTCTACTGACAATCTTTCTCCTCTTCCAAGCATGAGCTAGCAGGGAGACTTGCTAGTTGCATCATTTTTGGTACAACTGTAGGCCTGCACAAGGGTGCTTACTTTTTGGCTCCACTTTGACTTTTGATTAGGATCTAGGATACCAAGCATGTTAAACAAAGTCCTATTAAACCATTCTGGTTGCCAGTCACCTTGCGGGTGATACAGAGTTATTCTGGATCTGCAAATGACACACAAGATCGAGAGGTCTTTCACTAGTTTACTTTCAAAGTCTCTACCTTGATCTGAATGGATTCTTTGTGACACATCATAGTGAACAATTAACTTCTCCATCAGGACTTTAGCTACTGCTAATGATTTTTGATCTTTGGTTGGAAAGGCCTATGCATATCATGAGAAATGATCTGTCACAATTAACGCATTGGCAACATTTTTGCTGTCATGTTCAAGACTGAGTAAATCAATATAAAAAAGTTCCATTAGAGGACTGGCTGTGATATTGATAAGTGGCACTGCATGCCTTGGCAATGTCTTTCTTTTCATGTGATGGATGCATTGTTGACAGCAGTTTTCAACTCCTGGGTCTGTAGAATCGGTGTCTAATCAGATCTAGTGTCCAGTTTAGACTCAAGTGTCCTGTTTCATAATGCAAAGCTCTCAGTGCTGGCTGACGGACTTTAACTGGCAAAAACAGTTGACCTTTCTTGTGTGCAGCAGTACCTTGGAAGTCTTTGTACACCAGTCCATCACATATTTTGAGAAGTATGAGCACAAATAGTATTCAAAAGGGAGCCACCACAATGACCATACCCTGGGCTAGGTGCTGCATGGTATAATTTTTTCAAACAGTCTGTGTCGTTGGAATGCACATGTGTAAACTGTATAGAAGATCAGCTTTTACTACAAACAGTCAATGTGCTACATTAAAATTTCTTTATTTTTATATGGCTTGATGTTTAGAAATGCATGTATTTCGAAGATGAAGTGAAGCAGTAGATGCGTTGTGGCTGTCACATTAGTTACCCACTAATAGGGGATTTAATGATATGTGCCATAAATGGCAAAATTTTTTGAACAAACATATGAGGAATTTGAGGAATTGCTATGTATAGGAAAAAGCAAAGTTAATCTAATTATAAAAGATATAAACGTTAAGCATGAGTTACTGGGCAGCACACACAAACAAAAGTGCTTAGTCAAGATTATAAGAAATGAGCACAAGGAGTGCTGTTTTTTTTTAAAAAAAATGTTTAAGTGTAAGACCACAAAGGTTTTTTTCATGTAATTGCACTACAATATTTGGTTTTAAGTTTTAAAACCTATACGTGCTGGAGTTACACATTGGCTAATAGGCTGTCATGACAACTATGGATGCTACAAAAGACATTCGCTCCTGACTGCCATTTGCTCTGAGGAAGGTGTTACGATGCCAAATCATCAGCACCACATGGTGCATGTATGCGTGCACTCACATTAGCTCTCCTCTAAGCCAGCAGTCTAGCTCCTTAGTTAAGGAGAGGCATTATAATTCATTTCTGGCCAAAGCACGAGTGGAAGAGGATAAGAAACTATGTTTGCTGTCTGAAACTTTTTAAGTCCTGGGAAATGTAGGCAATTGAGCCAGAAAAACAGAGTTTCTGTGACAAATAACAATGATTACCAGTATGTAATCATCTATACCATAATGCACCGTATGTTGGTGAAGCATTTCTTTGAAGTAAAATCTGGTCTGGTAAGACACTCAATTTCAAATATCCTGACTCTTGTTTTAACAAAATGTGCATATGGGACTTTTTACTGACCAGTCTGCAACATAAAATATGTGTGTATGATTTACCCTGCGATAGTGCACCTTCCTTGAATTTCATAAAGTTTTTACATGAGCACAAACACACAAATTTTCACTCAAATTTGAAATTGCTATACAGGGAGGATTATAGTTTGTCGCTCAAGGAGAAAAAACAAAGAATAATATGTAAGCAATAATACCCAACAGCGTGGGTGGTGTTGGGGAATACCAGAGCACCCAGTGGCATAATGAGGCCTGCACCACAGACAGAAGGCCTTATAGCCCTTGGAAGGTCCAGTATTCCCCAATACCACCCACCTGGAGGGTATTATTGCACTTAGAAAATGGCACTGTAAACAAAAACAAGTTTAATAAAAACTGTTAGTTAAAAAATTACTTAAATAGAAGTTTTGTAATGAAATAGCTCCTCCCCCTGGATTATGATTAGAAACAAACCTGGTTGTATGCAGTTACACCCCCCAACCCCATAGCAGTCTGCTTATGGTTGTTGACTGAGACGCCCCTCCATCATCGTCAAGTAGCAGCTTTGTTTCCTTGTTCCACTTTTTTGTTTTCTTACTTTTCCTTTTTGTTCATCCCCATCCCTGCACAGGCAGTAGGAGTTTTTTTTATCTGCAGCTGTTGCCATAGTGATCAGGACGGAGAGTGTGAGTGCGGTTGGCAGCAGAGACTACTGTAGGAGACACTAATTTTTCATGGCTGTTTGTATTAAAACTAAGAGAAGGAGGTATTGTGGTTGCTGTCCAAGGAAATTGCAGTCTGAAATGATGTTGGGAGAGTGATGTCTGTTGCAAGTGAGACCGGGAAAGTTAATCCAGTATCAGGGGAAAAAAGCAAGTAGTTTGGTTTTTTTGTACAGATGTGGGGAATGTGTTTTCTTTTCTGATGTTGCTGAGGTGATTTGTTTGTGAATTGAGCAGGAGCTAGATAGTGGCCTGACAGGAACGCAGACTGAGAAGCACAGGCGGCAGTTTATTAGATGTGGCTGCCTTGACGTGCAGACTCCTTACTGGGTAGGTCGAACTACTAGAGCAACTGCTTTTTGAGGGTCCAGGAGTTGTGAATAACTTTGTCCATTTTTTTTTCCTGGAGTTCCTGCCCTGCCATCTGCCATCATTCTCCCCATGCCGACCAGGTATTAGACCCCTTCCCCTTCAGCCCCTATGACTTACCCCTCAAGGCGGGGGGTGAGGAGACCTTCAACCCACCAATCTGGATCCAGTTCAGGGAAGGTGCCCACCCAGTGGCACTGCAATGGGGGACAATTTTCATCTGTGGTGAAGACTCCATTTTTCTATTTTCTCCCCTGTGGAGAAGGGCATGCAATGACACCAGCAGAAGGCGTGCACATGTGTCCGCACATGCTCCTCCAGGCATCTGCCCCATTTCCGCCCCTCTTCTGCAGCATCAGCACACTGCCCCCCAGTCTCTTCTGGGGACCAGTAGAGAACTGACCACTGGAGTCCCCCTCCCCGGAGAAGGAAAGCAGTCCCTTGTATGCTCAATCCTTCTCCAACTCTGCCAACCAGCAGTGGCCCATGCTCGTTCCCGAACATGGGTCACTAGTGTGGTGTGAGGTAAGGCATCCAGTGCCTCAGCCTTCAGAGCCACCAGGCCAGCTGACTGTGTCCATTTTTGAAAGTGTGTTGCAGTTTGAAAACATTTATTTTATTTTTTAGAACATGGTTTGGCTGTATTGGGCTGTGGGGGACGTGAATTTCCAGGGAACATGTGGAAATTGGGTGCTGGTACCACTCTCTCACAGCTTGCTTAGTGAGCAGCAGAAAAATGGCAGCAGGTCAAGTTCAAAATTCAGGCTGCCCATAGATACCCTATGCAATGGGGCACCCCAAATTGGCACCTGTTTTTCAGCGGGTTGTATTAAAAAATACCAATCGCTAAAGCAAGTGTGCTGGCCAGTTAGGATTGTAGAATTAAGATATCCATTTTCTAATTATCAATAGCAGCTTCACCACTAAAACAAACATTTGTCAATGACGAACATTTGCTTGCATGACGTGTCTTGCAGGGATGCGTAGTGGGATGAGAAATTCATTTGTAAAAGTTTTTAATAAAAAAATAATTCAATGTTGGAGATTTCCAATGAAAATATATACAGTATGAGGTCTCTCTTCAAAATAGAAATGAAAAAAAGAGTTTAAAGTAAGTTATGGTTGTTACAAAGCACACTTACTCCTTTGCCGCTTACTAGTACAGAAACCTGTGTTTTTGTCACTTTGTGCTATAAATACAAAACAGACCACAAGCAAAATGTTAACTGGAAAAGGTATAAAATAATTAAAGTAAAGCTGAGTCGGTATGCTTGCTCTCAGCCTCATGGCCATCACATGCTATCACGAAGTCACCCTGCTGTCTGTTCCACAAGGAAGAAGTGGGACCCATGACTGAGAATATATGTTTAAATGTTATAGACACAATAGAAACATGATATATTTGGGTGCATGAAACAGTAAAATTCCAAATAATAAGAAATGTACCTCAGACAGGGATGGGGAACAAAAGGTGGGAGTGGGCCAGCACACAGAGGGAATAAGCTGGAGGGTTTTTCTTCATACCAGAATGGGGAACAGAGGGTGGGGACATGACAGCACACAGAGGGAAGGAGTGGGAGGGATTTTCTTTATGTTGGGATGGGGAATGGATGGTGGAGGTAGGACACAACACAGAGGGTAGGAGTGGTAGGGTTTTCTTCATACTGGGATAGGGAATGGGGAGTGGGGGTGGGACACCACACAGGTGTGGGTGCAGGATGGTTTCTCTTCATACCAGGATAGGAAATGGAGGTTGGTGGTGGGACAGGATGCAGTGGGAGAGAGTGGGAGGGTTTTTCTTCATACCAGTATGAGAATGCAGGGTGTGGGCAGCAGAGCACATAGATGGAGGGAGCAAGAGGATTTATTTTTTCTTTATACTGGGACAAAGAATGGAGGATGGGGGTGAGAGAGCACAGATGGAAGGAATGGGAGGATTTCTCTTCTACATACTGGGATGGAAACAGAGGTTGGGGGGGACATCATACATAGAGGTCAGTGAGTGATATTTGGGTTTGTACTGGATGTCCCTTGTTGATACAGGAAAACTGTATCACTCAGGTATTGTTACGTGTGTGTGTGTGTGTGTGTGTGTGTGTAATTATTTGATGCTTTGCCATTAGCCACATGCATTTTATATGTTCCAGGAACAACATGGGCCTCAGTACACTGAACCAAGGAAAAGTATTTCTTTCTGCACTGAATTTGTTTGAACTTGGTGGTTTCAATGCACTACGTGAAAAAGAACTATATAACTACAAATTAAAACAAACTCTGATCAGAGCCAATGCAGCTGCAAAATGATGTTATTGATGAACAAAAACACATTCTCAACACAGCCACTTTGCATCACCATCTCAGTGCTCTCAATGAAATGTTCAAAAATCTTGCACATTAAAAAGTCTGAGCCCTGTTGCTTTCACATTGCAATTTAAAGAGTAACATTTGCAAACCAAGCAGTTTCACACTTTAAATGTTCAGAAAATTAATTCAGCATTTTCATTTTAATATCAGTTCAGTAGTGCTTGCACTTTTAATGTTCAGTAAATGACTTCAGCATTTGCACTTTAGAAACAGTTCCATAATGCCCAGACACTGAAGAAGGGCTTTAAGTTCTGTACTGTCCTTCTAAATGAACTGCTGAGACATATAATTTTGCACTGTTCATTTAAATTCTTGAGTCTCCATTTGAATTAGGGAAGGAAACAGGGTGGCAGTCTTTTACATAAATGGTTTTTTGCCAGCCCCTATAGCTAAGCCACTTCCATCCTGACAAATTTGGATAAACCAGTATGTACAATCTGAGGGCCCCATATCAAGCTCTGCAGCTGCTTGCTTCGAATGTGTCTCTGTGCCCTTTGCTTTGCCGCCTAGGAGTAGTTCAGTATTTAACTTTGCCCTCCCACTGAATGATCCTGTGTGCCCTAACTCCACCTTGGGGTGTTCTCTCCTAGGGTCGTGACCTGCCCCACGTATTTGTATTTTGCATTTGTTTTGCCAGGAAGAGGCTCCATTGCAATGTTGATTTAAATAGAAACATAGAATCTGACGACTCCATGTACATGCAATGAATACCAAGACACACTATTATGAGGAAGTAGGCTCTCCAGCCCACAATAAGGGGTAGTGATGGCAGGATGGGTTGCCACCCTCCTCGGATGCAAGCGCCCAAGTTAGCTTTCAAACCCTAGTAACCCCATGCTCTTTCTATCCTTAATTAAAATATTTGTATATATGCGCTCATAACAGAGCTTTTACAACACTGCTGTTGCTTAAATACATGTAAGCACTGTAACACTAACTTTGGGAATGTGTTATTAAGAAAAGTTCTAATTACAGCAGATTACATGAGACACACTCATACCTGCTTGCTCTGACTGAAACTGGATGGACACTCAGTCGCTCATCAGAAACACAGACAAAGTAAGAAATGTAAAAAAAAAATAATTAATTAAAAACATATTGAGAAGGATTTTATTAGTGGGTGGGTGCTCAAACATGCTGATTCTAAGTAGGAGGAAGTGTATCTGACCCCCCCACACACACACATCACTGACAGTTTCTTTGCCCCCTCTACCTCAAACCAGTCACAGATTTCCCACCAACAGCAGACACAAATGATCCTCAACCCCAGCACCAGATGACTGTGATTCAACCCCCACCAGCGGCACACAATCTCAAGACACACACACACACACAAATTCCCAACAGTCTCTGCCTCCCCACCCCAAGCCAGACACAGATTCCCCACCAACAATAGCACAGGCATTTCCCAACCCCAGCCCCAGACTGTAGTTCAACCTCCCCCAGCAGCGGACAGTCTAAGCCCTCCCACTCCAAAATCAGACACAGATTCCCCACTAACAGCAGATGCAATTGATTTATAAACCCCAGCTGCAGACAACTCTGGTGCAAACACACACACACACACACACACACACACTGCAGACAGTCTTGGCTAACTCATAAACCAGACAAATTCCCCCCAATACCAAACATAGGTGATCCCCAACCCCAGCTTCAGACTCAACACCCCCTCCCACACACAAACTGGGTGACTGTGGTTGAACCACCCCTAAGCGATGAACAGTCTCAAGGACACACACACATGTATTGAGGCAGTCTTGTGCCCCCACATCCAAACCAGATAGCATGACTCAATACCCCCACCCCTACCCTCATGGTGGAAACACACATGAGCATCCTTTCCCCAAAAGCAGACAGTCTGCTCCCCAAAAAACAGACCTAAACAAATGGCTTTAACAGAGAATTATTAAATCAAAAGTGGCAACCACTGGGTCAGGTGAACACAGCTACATTTGTCTAAAGTCCATGCCTCACAAAGGTTGAATTCATTGATATCTGCACAGCTTTTGACATGGTCTCTCACTCACTTTTCTTCAGCAAGCTAGCTGGAGCTGAACAGTCAGAGCAACCAACTGCCTGGCTCATTTCCTACCTATATCACCATGTCCCATGTGTTCACATAGGCAGATTGACATCCTTCCTGAGAGACATGGGCATTCTCCCCCAAGGATCAGTTCTTGCCCTGTACCATTTTCCATTTTTAACTGACCTGCCTCTGTCTATATCTCTTCCCATATCAACATACAGTATACACAGATGACAGTCTGCTCTTTTCCAATGGCTCAGATATCTACATACTCAAAAGCATATTGCTGCCTGATTTCACCATCTTTTAAGTGTTAGGAAAGATCCAACCATTTGACCCTAAATGTGAATAAAACAGTGACCATGATGATTGGCACCAAGACATGGCTGGCTTAATTCCCCACACCTCAATTCACACACACCTATCATGGCTCTCATCTGGCACATGATACATCTTAAATACCATGGAGTTTGGTTGGACCAGTGCCTCAACATCTCCATCCACAATGATCCCATCTCCACCAAACTCCTTCCCAAGCTCAGTGCCCTCCATTGTTCCAAATCATGCCTTGCCATTGGCATCAGATGGAAGATCATTCATAAAATGATCCTCCCTGTTGTTGACTGTGGGGACATTGTCCATAGAGGAGCACCAAGGTCTTCCCTCACCATATTGGACACCCTTCACTATGTATTTTGCCATTTTTCCTTCCCAACACCACCATGCACCACTGCAAAATGTACTCCAATACTGGATGACCTCATGTGGAGGGGCAGTGGTTCATGCATAGTACAATACTGCTGATCTTCAGGTTCTGGACTGACACTCACCCTGCCTCTGCTCCCTTCTTACACAACTCATCACTCTGCATGCACCATCTGTCATTCAAATCCTCACTCATCTCTTACTCCTAGGTGTTCCCTATCTGCTGCATAAGCTTATTCTTCTGGATATTCCATTCCCTCTGGAACTCCCTCCTTCTGAGACTCAGGGTTCTGCATCATGGCCATTTTCAATAGGCAAGCCAGGGAACTGATCAGACCTTCCTGTAACTGCTGCCCACTCTAGTTAACATCCAGCCCTGGTCATATATCAATCAATCAATCAATCAATCAAAATCTTTATTTATCCAGGTGGGCACCATTGAGCAGGGCTCATTTGCAAGATGGACCTGGTCATACAAAAATCATAGTACAGTAACATGGTAAAACATAATGCAATATTATACAAAGAAGAAAAATATACGTATGTACATCAGCATTTAAGTGAGACGGCCTTTACAACAGATATACTCATAACTGGGTACAACCAGAATGTTCACTTAAAAGGAGAGAGAAAGGAAAGAAGAGGGATACCAGCTTAGGAAGAAATGACGGGGTTGGAATAGTTAACTGGCATACTTCAGGGAAGGGGGTGGAACTTGGCCATGGTTAAAGAGAGGCAGAGAAGCTGGGATTTTGGTAGGGAGAGAGAGGCAGGGGCAGAGGCAGGGTGGGAGGTAGGATGGGCAGGAGGGAAACTGGAAAATAGGTGAGCTAGTGACATGGGAAACATTTCCAGGATTCCTTCATGGAGCGATCATAGAGTGACTTGAAAATATTCAGGCTAACAGGACAGCTCAGCTTCAAGTTTTTTTGCATATTGTTCCACAAGGAAGGCAACGAGAAACTTATGGCAGCTCTGCTGAAACGAGATTTGACCTTAGGTAATTGCAAGGCAATTAGGGACTAGCTTCTTAGAGCATAGACACCTATCACACTCAGGGGAATACAATCAGAGAAGTATAGGGGGAGCTTGTTGGTAACCGCTCTGAAAGCCATAGAGTGGCATTTCTATTTCTCCTATAATGAAGGGAAGTCCAGCCCAATGCAGTGTACAAGGAGCAATGGTGTGTGGAAAGTGGAAGGCCAGTTATGAATCTGATTGCTCTGTGGTATAAGGTGTCCAACTTGGCCAGGGCAGAGGCAGTACAATGGCTATAGAGAAGGTCCACATAATCTATTAATGAAAGGAAAGTGGCTTGAACGAACCACTGCTTGGCATCCCTAGTAAGGAAGTGGTTAATTTTGTAGAATAGTCCTAGTCTTTGTCTTAGTTTCTTCTGTAGTTCTACGAGATGTTCCGAGAAGGAGAGTTTGTGATCGAGCCATACACCCAGATATTTGAATTTTGGCACATACTCCAGATTTTCTCCAAGTACTGTCATAATCTGAGGGATAGCCCCAATACAAGTGGGATTTGCTGCATAGGAGGAAGGGGGAAAGAGCATCGCTTTTGGTTTTTTTTCGCATCAAGCAGAAGCTTTTTGCTTATGAGCTTATATTGCAATAGGTGAAATTCAGCTTGGAGGTCTTCACAGGCTGCTTCTGGCATAGGACAACTCAAATAAAGTACTGTGTGGGATAGTGACAAGTTGAAGAGATGCGTGATTGACACTGCCAACACATGGTATGCACATTTCAGAAAGTAAGGCTCTATAGAGTCCGAACCTGCACCCTTCTTGATATCCAACTGCAGCAATAGATCTTCAACCTCTTTTAGAGAGGCAGGCAGGAAGGAGAAGGCCTATTTGGCAGCAGGAGACTTGTCAAACAATAATCCCTGCTGAGTGTGGATGGCATTAGCAGAGAATGTGTCAAATGCTAGCCAAGCAGTTGTGAAATGATTATTGAGGGCTTCCAGTATCTCCGATCGGTCTGAAATGGTGTTACTACCGGACATAATTTTTGACGGGAGGGAATTTCCAGGTGAATGACCAGACATGTCCTTTATTATTTTCCAAAATTTTGTAGGATTCCTTGAGGCAGAGTCTAGCTCAGTGCGATAGAAGGCAGCCTTGGCTGCTCTGACCAACTTGGTACACCTATTGCATGGCCTCCTAAACTGACACCAATCCAAGTCATTTTTGCTTCTGCATGCTTTTTTCCAAAGCGTATCCCTATCTAGCATGGAAGCTTTGAGTTCTGGTGAAAACCAGCAGCAAGTGTTGCACCTTACACATACCTTTATTATGGGGGCATGCCTGTTTAAGGCCGCAGTTAGTATTTCGTGAAAGATAGTATATGTCTCATTAACTGTTTTGGCTAAGTAGAAATCCTGCCATCACAGGGAATGTTTCAATTCACTGAGGTAGGCAAAGAAGTCGAAGTTGTGTTTACACCTCTTGATAGAGAACTTTTCTACAAACTGTGGATTATGCACAGATCTGATGCTGACGATGAAACAGTGATCACTGATGTCAGAGAAAAATGTTCCGACATGGGACAATAAGTGTGGTTTGTTAACCAATATTACATCTAAAAGGGTGCTGTTACTAGGGTTCTTTTTATTTGGGTCAGTGGATTCACCAATGAGTTGCACCAACCCCAAGGTGTCACAAAAGGATTACAAGGGAGCCGAGGCTTTTGATAACCAGTCGTAGTTCAGATCACCAAGAATAATAGTTTCTAGCATACTAAGCCCCAGGGCAGAACTTAGATGTGACAAGAGATGTGACCCTGCAGATGGGGGCCTGTAACAGCCTATTACACAGAGTGTGCAAGAAGGTGATAGTTCAACCTTTAGGGACAAGCATTCTAATTCATTAGGGGAGAAGGAGGAGGATTCTAGACATGATACAGAGAATTTGTTCCTGACATAAATGGACACCCCTCCGTCTCTTGATTGCCTATCAGCTCGGAAGAGCAAATAACCTGGGATGTTGATTTCCCTGTCAGGAGTGGCTGGTCTAAGTCAGGTCTCAGTGATTACCAGAACATCAGGTAGGGTGTGGCTAACCCAAGCCTGGATCATGGTGATCTTTTTCAAAAGGCTGCAGACATTGACATGTAGGAATGACATTCCTTTAGTTCCAGCAAGGTCGGAGGGAGAAGCAAGGGTATCTAGAGGCCCTGGGTTGACCTCAACATTGCCTGAGCACAATAGCAATAGCAGCAAAATCATTTTTAAGGCAGCAAAAGTTCATTTGTAGTCTTTGTTCTTTGAGCATCTGGGAGGGCGGTGAAGTTGAACATAGTTATTTCCACTCCTGGTGCTATACTGCCTTAGGGTTGCAGCCACTAGAATCCTGACAGAAACGTACCAGGAGAAGAAAGTATCAAGATGGGAGGGAGGAGTGCCCTGCAATGGCAATTCCAGAGATGTCCCACTTCCAGGCAAATACAGCTGTATGATCCAGTAATCATGTAGAAATTCAAGAGAGGAGTTGTTGAGCACATAACATGGAGAGGTGTAAACCTCATCCCCACCCTGGGAGGAATGTGAGGTCTGATAGAGAAAGAGCAGGGCTCTAGCAAGACAAGGGACATACAGAGGAGCCAACTGTTCCCTCCCATGGTAAGGTCTTCCTATATGCCACAGAATAGGGCGATGAATGTCCCAGACCTAGTAACAGATACTATAACCCGTGGTTGTGCTGAAACTGACAAACACCCAGGAGAGACTAAAAAGATAGGGGATGGACCTCTGCAGGGAGATTAATGTGTAAAAGACAGCAGATAGTTAAAATTAAAATGGGAGGGGTGCCAGAGAGTGTATAAGACAAAAAGAGGTGGGACGAAGCGTATTTAATAAATGGAGGATCACACCACTGAATGTTAGGACATTGATTATTTACTTTAGGTATGAATGACCCAGTACGAGAAGTGTTAGGGGAGACTGGTGGGTACAGGATTGCAACCTACATGTGTTGTTGCCCTCTAGTGGCTTTATCTTACCATTATATAGTTATCTTACCATTTGTCTGTTTGTTTTGTGTCTACATTTTGTATTAATATTTACTATTATTCCTATACTGGTGTTCACAGACACCCATATTTGACTTATTTTTGCCATTTTTCCTCTTAACTGTTAACTTACTGTACTTTTGTATTTTTTCAGCTAATTTCATGTACCTTTCCCCAGGACACAACTGGAAATGAGGTGTCCACAGCTCAAGATGTTCTTTCTAGACAATTTTAAAAAATAAATAAATGTATTGAGATTGTCAGATGGCATAGAATTATATACAATAGTTGTGTAGGTTTAGGACATGTCACTATCATACACACAATACAGGCATTAAAGGGACCTAAACTGCACTTGAATAAATGATAAACTGGTACAATGATAACATCACGTTTGTTACATAGAAACATAGAAGTTGATGGCAGATAAGGACCGCAAGGCCCATCCAGTCTGCCCTTGTTTTCTACCTTATTACTAGTTACTTCTTGTAACCCCCGTTACCCGGGGTTACAAGAACACCAGTTAGACCTAGTGGTAGGCAAGGAAGGCACCTTGTGAAACTCCAGTAAAATGGATTTCACACTGCCTCACTCTGTTCTCAGTCTCAGCTGAGACCGAGGGATGACATCATTTTTAGAACTGTCGCAGCTGCATAAACACACTGGAATGTTGCAGTTGGAGGTTAGAGTAGAACGTTGGGGAATTTGAAGTCAGTCTGTTGCAGTCTGTAATAGAGGTGCTCTGCTGTAAGCAGGCCCTCAGAGCTCTAAGCTCTGTCAAAGAGCTATTTTTGTTTTACTGATGTGTGTTCTCACCTGAAAAGGAACACAAGAAGAACACATTGAACTGGTGGAGACCACTTTTAGTGGTTCAGGGCCTCATCCCTGTGGGGATGGGGGAAGGAATCAGCCTGCTTCCAGGGGCAACCCCCCCCTGGTCCGGCTAGGGAAAAAAGAAGCTGCCTGATTTAAGTTTGTGCTGAGGCACCAGAAGTTCTGGACAAGATTTCCTCTGAGGAGAAAACGCCTGTGGGGCACCTGCAACCAAGGGGTGAGTTCGCTCTGCTAAAGGGCCATGTGTTTTCACCTGAATCAAGATGAAACTAAAGTGACTGTTACTGTGGGGTCAGGAAAAGACAGCCAAGTACAGTTTGGAAGATGTGGGGATTGGACTGCTTAAATCTGTGGAGGGTCTAGAGTAATGGACACAGCCACTTATTAAGTATGTTCAAGTTCAGCACAAATGGGATATAAAGACAGTAGATTGAATGTGAATACATTTAAAAAGAATCTACACAGCGAAGTGTTTTAAAGGATGAGGTGTTACAGTCCAGAGAAATGGCCGGGTATGAATTATGGGAGCGCGAGAGGTGGGAGACCCCCCATCAGTAGTAACCAAATTCACCTCTACGGGTTTGCTTTGGGGGCACCTGTTGCTTTCTCTCAGGTACTTGGCCAGTGCCTGAGAAAAGTACCCAGATGTGGGATTGATGAGGAAGATTCCCTGAGAGAGCAGAAGTGCTCAGAGGTGGTTTAGGGAGCCACCAGTAAATGTTTCCATGCTATATGGAAAGTGTCCAAGTGGCTGGCAATGGAGCCGAGCCAGGGAAACCCAGAGCACAGTACAAGTGCAGGCTGTGTGCCCAGTGTGTTTCAAAGCCTGAGGGCTAAAGTGAATAAGGATGTGTTCTGATCTCCATAAATCTGCATTATCAAGAGTGTAGCCCCGTGGGGGTCCATCTATGCTTTGTTTATTCTGTTGGATGTGAATAAAAGCCACACTTCAGACTCCCACTTCTGGTATTGGACATTATAGTTATTGCTTCCTTTGTCCGGAGTTACTTGGGTGCCCCTGTTGCAGAGTAGCCAAACCTAGCTAATGTGCTGAGTGACATATTTCTCCCCGAACCCAGCCCACCAGGTAGTGCTGTCAAGATGGAAATGGCATACCTGGGGGGGTTACATTCAGCTATTAAGATGGATTTGTATTAGATAGAGGATAGCTGGCTGCACTTCCCCTTTGATGTTTTCCACATACAGTACCACTGAATTTGTTTATTGCGATTGACTGTTTGATGTACTCTGTAGTTATACCCATATTGAACCATTTACAATAGAGCTATATTACTAGCTGAGAAACATTATTACTAACAAATAATTTACTCAAATAAGGGAGTTAAGAAGTAAGATTGAAAATACACCCATAAGGCAAGAACATCTGAGTCCATTTGCCACATAGTTTTCTGGTTGGCTGAGGTGCAGACTTCAAGGGAAATCTGCTGGGACAAGTTATCACCTTAGCTGGATAGAGACATTTATACCTGTACCTGATGTTGACTAATGCCTAAAATGTAAACAGGACTCAGCTGTGTCAAAGAATGGAGAGCGGTAGAGGGCTTTCAGTCTCATGAGGAAGGGCTGAATATACTCTAGTACACTAAACGAAGAGAGAAGTGCACTGTAGAAGGGGGGGATAAGCATGTTTTCAACTTGGCTTACATGGGACAGTCCCATCAGACACACACACTTACTGGATTATGTGCTTATCTACATTTTGATTTCTTAAAAAGCATGCCCCCCCATCCAGTTCTGCTGCATTTTCATCTGAATGTGTCCTGCAGTGGAAACTCATAAGATTGGCCATTTTGGAGCAGCACTGATAGCGCGCTAGGGTGAGGTTGCCAGTGCTGAGCATAAATCTACAGTATGTTCTTGCTTAGTAATCAAAGTGCAATACTTTGGCAGTTACCAATCCTCCAGAGCCTTGTGATAGCTGAGTTCATTGATGGAGTGGCCCAGTAATCATTCTCCCTTGCTTCAAAGACAATAGGACACCTAAGTGCAATATGAAAATGTTCAAGGGCACTTAGAACTAGCCAACTTAAAGACAATGCCTCTGCCCCAGCCCCTTATTGGACAACAAGGGCTGGACCTCCAGGAATCCACAGGACCATCAGCCCATTCAAGTCATTAGCTTTGGAGACTGTTGCAGGAGATGTTTCCCATATTGACTGCCGTAGTTAGTTCCAAAGTCAGTGCTGTGGCACTGATTTACTTCAGAGACACACAGTGTTACAAAATATGTTGCAATGATGTACTAGTGCTACCCTCAGTTAGTTGCTCCTCCGCCCAGAATTCAGCACACCACTCAGCTGGCTGCTGGGTGGCATCATGTAAATGAAAGCAGCCAATCGCTGTCTGATAGGAGAGGCTGACTCCTTTCAAGTACACAAAGTTTCCACCCAGCAAGCAGTGAGTAGTATCATCACTGCAGTGTCAGCTCATTGGTCTGCACTGCCGAGCACCTTGGAGTTTCAGCTACAATTGGCTCAGCAGTGGCACACCTCTAAAAATACTGTTCATTGTAATAAAACATTTGCTGCGCAGGTGAAGCAAACCTAAAAAATGGCTACAAGTGCAAATACAGCCACATAAGTAAACACAGTAAACACAGACTTCTTATTATATACAAATTAAGAGGAAGCAAGTTTGGAATATGTGACTTCACCTTATGAAGAATGGTTTGGGAACACTCCACCTGAGTCCACATCTGAAATAAATATTAAGTCATTAGAAGCTTAAAAAGAGATCAGAATCCACATGTGTGTGATCTTCTAGAGTAGATATTGAAAGGAAAAGCAGATCCCAATAGCACTTACGATATAGAAGCCCCCAACGTTTGGTACAGGTGATTTGATTTTCATGAAAGATGGGGTGCAAGTCTTAAACAAAGCTTCAATAACTTGATGTTAACAGTAATTAAGGAAACAGGAAGGGACCATGACAAGTTAACAGAAGAGATTAAAAAGAAGCAAGCTAAAATATTTAAAGATATACAAAACTAACAATTGAAGATAGTCTAAAAAACTTGAAGAAAAAATGAAAAAAATCTAAGACGATCTTAGGGAAAATAAATGAAGCACAAAAGGAATGCCATGGATTATAGAGAGGGCACCATATACAGTTGGCAGGGAGAAGAAAACAAGACAGAATTAGTATGCAAGAAAAATGGAATTTTCAGGTAAAAAATTAGAAAACTACTGATGAGAATGAAAATAAAGGCAACGACACAGCATCCAGAAGGTCAGAACATCAGGTTTTTCATGAGGGCCCACAGGAAGTTCCCAGCACCCACAGGGGACATGGAGGAGGAGCAAGAGGAGGAGGAAGCAGAGGCAGGGGAGGAAGAGATATATATGGATGCTACTGGGGGAATGACCAGGGTCCGAGGAGATTAACCAGAAAAACAAAATGGAGGTTATAAACCTCACACAAGAATCTCCGAACAAATGCCAGAAAAATTCATTGGAAAGAGGGCCTAAACCAAAGTGAACAGCTACAAACTGTTTAGTCAACCCCATCTAAAGATACATTTTTCAAAACAACCATAGACACTGGGGACAACCCAGATACATTAATGTGCCTGTAGAAAATGAGAACAACTCAGAACAGGAAGGCACATCCTATATGAGTCAAAAAAACACCTTTCAAGAAAGAAATCCACTTTTACTCCAAACAGTATCCTGAACCCAGCAGTCACCACATTCAGCAGGCTGGTTAATCTAGATATGAAAATGTTATTGCTACAGAACAGATAAAAAACAACATACAACATCACAAAGAAAGAGAGGCAATAAAAGAACAAGAACAAAAAAACTTTTGTTAAAGAAGACTGAGAAAGAGTGAACTGTGGTTCTGTGGCCTAAAGAGATGTACCTGACTGAAATGACTAGACAGTTGCAAAATAATCACTACTATAAAAAAAACTGTCCAAAGACCCGAGTGATGACACTAAAAGAAATGCAAACAAATTTTACAGATACAATAGAGAACAGCCAGATAACACAGGCTGAAAAAGACTTTCTTACTGTCTCAAACCCTATCAAACCAACCATATACTCACTACCCAAGGTTCACAGAAATGCAACATGCCCAAAAGGTAGACCCCTTCTCAGTAGCACTGACTCCACTACAGAACCCGTGTCAAAATATATAGACTTTTGCATATGCCCATTCATGGGTGAAGTCACGTCTTTCATAAAGGACACCAGAGCTGTATTAAACATACTACAGGACACCACAATAAACAGTGATACCATCCTAATAACTGTGGATACAAAAAATCTACATAATAACATTCCCCAAGAGGATGGCATCCAAATCCTGAAGAAAGTCTTAGCAACCAGGGAAGAGAATGTGTTTCCACCATTAGAATTTATTTTGACCTTAGCAGGTTTTACACTGAAGTCCAACTAAATTTTGTTAATGATTAATTTTTTAAGTAGAAGCATAGCACAGCAGCAGGAATGACATTCACACCCTCACTAGCAAACCTATACATGGGGGACTGGGAATCCAAGTTTATCTGGGACAACCACAGGAATAGATGGCTGGACAAAGTGTGCCTGTAGGTATGCTTTACAGATGACATACTGTGTCTATGGGGAGGACGCGAGTGAGAACTAAGTGAATTTATAATAGGAATGGACAAACTGGCTCTGTTGCATTATCAGACCTTCTCGAACCAGACTAACTCAGTTTGGGTACACACGGTCTTTCATGCTTGACCAGAATTACCAAGTTGGCTCAGTTCAGAACTGCAGGTACAGTCTGAAAATACATTATCTTCGGCAATTTCATTGCTGTGCTGTGAGGAGACTTGCAAATCAAGCTCCAAACATGCCTGTACAGTGCCTTTAACTGAACCTCATAGGATCTGCCCTCCCAGCCCTGAATCATGTTGGTTACCCTATGTTGGTGTCTCTTAAATTAATCTGAGAGATTATCCCTTAACTGATATACAAGAATGACTACTGCCTTATGGACTCAGTTTGGTCTCCCACCACCACTACCTATAAATGCACTCAATACACATATAGATTTACTGAAGTTTTTCAGTAAAATAAATCTTCAAAACAGCTAATATGCTTCAACTGAAACTCTGGCTGGAAGCTGCAATACTGAACATAGGATTTGCAAGAAAGCGAGTTGTGCTCACAACAGAGGGAGGTGAACCTTATAATTGTCTTTGGTTTGCAGCAGATATTCTGCAGGTGGAGGCTACTTCTAACTGAAAGGTGAAACAAGGAACTTAGAATTATCAGGAAAAGACAGTCTTTCAAGCAACAGAGGGAGGTGGATCTAACGTTACGTTTGTTACAATTCTTAAGATTTTTAGCGCAGAAAGAGTTTAAACCCTGGGCTAAGAATTTGTCATAAATCCTGAAATAAGTGCAAGTACAGGTTGTGTATTTGACCCAGACAGTGCCCTAGGGGGTGGAAACTGTTTTTTTTTTTGTGTTTATCTGTGTGTGCCTTATAAGGCCAGACCAGACTTTGTCAGGAAGTGCTTACATCATAGCTACTTATCAGCCAATAGCCTTGGTAACAGACCTGAGAACAATAGTATTATAAGCAAGTGTTTTATAGCAAACTAATCAGAACAGCTAATATTCTTCAACTGAAACTCTGGCTGGAAGCTGCAATACTGAACATAGGATTTGCAAGAAAGTGAGTTGTGCTCACAACAGAGGGAGGTGAACCTTACAATTGCCTTTGGTTTGTAGCAGATATTCTGCAGGTGGAGGCTACTTCTAACTGAAAGGTGAAACAAGGAATTTAGAATCATCAGGAAAAGACAGTCTTTCAAGCAACAGAGAGAGGTGGCTCTAGCTTTACGTTTGTTACAATTCTTAAGATTTTCAGTGCAGGAAGAGTTTAAAGCACAGCTGACTTATTTTGGGGCTGACTGCTTTCGGAGCACAAACCACCAGGCTGTTTTGGGGCTGGGGAGGTTTACCTGTGTCTGACTTGGATGTCTGGATTTTTCTCTGTTTGATTAGCAGGGTATTTTCTCTGTCAAATTGTTGTGCAGGGCATCTTGCTGACAGGAAGGCACTCATCACAGCGGTGGGCCAGAGCTCTTAGCTGTGTTTTGTGAGGGCACAGTTTAGGACAAACCCCTTCCCACCCCTCACCCCACCCACCCTTGGAAATAGTTCCTTTATACCTGGGGTTCTGACATCATTTCTCAAGAGTGCAAGGTGCATATCACTGTCATATCCTCTCTAGCACACTGCACTGACAATATAAGCATACACATTGTATAATATATATATTTCTATATAATAAACCAATCACACACACACTACACATATACACAAAAAAGTAGATAAACATGTGGGGAGTAGTGCAATGTAATGGCTGTGGGGAAGCAGTCTTCCGGGAGTCTTTCTGGAGGCTGAGATGCTGCCCTATTTGCAGATAACTCTCTGCCCTGAGGGAGGAAGTTGCCTGTCTTCAGGCCACACTGGACAGTAGTAAGGGAACCTTCCCCCAGGCCACACTGGATGGTAGGAAGGGAACCTCCCCCATCCAGGGAGCACCATAGCCACCACCATTACCTCAGAGGTTGAGAAGAAAGCACAGCAGTTGGACCACAGTGGGCTCAGGGAGGGTGAGAATGGTGGAACAGAGGCACACCCAGTCAGTTGTTCCACTCCACAATCCATACACCATTCTGGGGGAGCATAGCTCCCCATGGATGCACACACAGAGGAGACTAAGGAGGCTGAGGACAACTGTAAGCTGGATGTCATTGTCCACATAGGGACAAATGACTTGGTTCAACATGAGATTAGAGCAGAGCAGAAGGACTTTGTAGAATTGGGGAGGGGCCTAAGACAAGTAGCACACACAGTATCCTGCTCAGAGGTGCTGCCTGTCAATGGCATGAGTGAAGCGAGGGTACTTTGCACCATGCAGTTTAATGAATCATTGGAAAAATGGTGTGGAGCACAGGGGTTTGGCTTCATTGGGGACTGGGGTTCCACCTGGAGGGACACCAGCCTATACTGGCAGGATGGTCTGCATCTGTCCAGGAAGGGAACAAGTCTTTTGGGCAATCGGTTTAAATGCTTCATTGGCAAGCTTTTAAACTAGTCAAGGGGGGAGGCACTGATAAGCAGCAGCAGGAAAATCCCAGCCTCTCCCTACAAAACAGGGTGCTAAATGAGAAAAAGACCGAGGCAGAAAGGTCAGTGGGGGATGCTGCAACAGAAGGTAAAGTCATCAAAAAATGGAGAGCAATGAGTACCAATGCCCACAGTCTGAGTAACAAGCTTCCTGAATTAGTGGCCTTGATGGAGGAGGAACATCTGGATATCATGGCAGTCACAGAAACATGGTACACACAAAACCATGATTGGGATGTAAACATACCAGGATACACTATCTACAGGAGGGACAGGAAGGGTAAAAGAAGAGGAGGAGTAGCTCTTTACATAAGGGAAGGAATCAAAGCAACAGGACAAAAGGGAAAACAGGGAGGAGAAGAAGCACTGTGGGTAAATTTGGAGACCAGCAATGGCACCACAATCCGGACGGGGTTGTATACAGACCCCCTTCTCAGGGGGAGGAAATGGACAAGGAAATGATAGAAAGTATACTTAGAATGGCAGAAAAAGGGGAGATATTGCTGATGGGTGATCTGAATATGCCAGATGTTAACTGGAGTGCAGTTGCAGCAGCCACTTCGAAGAGTGGGATTATTCTAGATACCCTAAAGGGGGCATGCCTTAGACAACTAGTATTGGAGCCCACTTGAGAGGGAGCAATCTTAGACCTGGTTCTCTCAAATGGAGATGAAGAGAGGATCACAGATGTAGAAGTGGGTAGCCATCTGGGAACCAGCGACCATCAAACAGTATGGTTCACAATTAACACAGCAACAGAGTCAAGCTACAAAGGCAAAAGTACTGGACTTTAGGAGGGCTGACTTTTGCAAAATGGGTGAGTGCCTAAGGAATGCACTAGCAAATGGGCAGGAAGGAGGGTGGAAGAGCAATGGGAATAATAAAAACTGCCATCACAGAGGTAACAAGCCTTTGTGTGAAGCAAATAAACAAAACAAAATGATGTAAGAAACCACTATGGTTCTCAAAGGAAGTGGCAGTGAAGGTTCAAGAGAAAAAGAAAGCATTCAAGAAGTACAAGGAATCACAGAAGGAGCAGGACAGAGAACTGTATCAGTTAAAGCAAAAGGAAGCTGGGAAGGCAGTCAGAACAGCAAAGGCCCAAACCGAGGAAAAATAGCCAACTCAGTTGAAGGGGATAAAACCTTTATAGGTACATCAGGAGCGAAGAAGACCAAGGGAGGGATAGTGAGGCTTAATAAAGGGAGGGAGGTGGGCAGAGGGTGACTGTGAAAAGGCAGAGATACTAAAGAAATATTTTTGCTCAGTATTTACAAATGAAAGGGGGAGGTACCTAAAACAAACAGTAGAAACACTCTGGATACAGAAGTTGATACCAGGCCATTTACAGAAGAAAGGGTTCCGAAAGAACTCTTAAAACTGAAGGTGGACAAAGCAATGGGGCCTGATGGGATTCATCCCAGAATTCTAAAAGAACTAAGGGTAGAACTAGTGACACCACTGACTTCCCTCTTCAACAAATCATGAGAGGATGGGGTGGTACCTGAGGACTGGAGGAGGGCAGATGTGATTCCCCTTCACAAAAGTGGGAGCAAGGCAGAAGCAGGAAACTACAGACCTGTTAGTTTAACCTCAGTGGTAGGGAAAATGATGGAATCACTTCTGAAGGAAAGAATTGTCAAGTATCTAGAGGCCAGAGGGGCACAGGACCCAAGGCAGCATGGATTCACAGCGGGAAGGTCATGCCAGACAAATCTGATAGATTTCTTTGACTGGGTGAAAAAAGTAGTAGATCAGGGAGGGGCTGGGGACATGGCCTGCCTAGACTTTAGCAAGGCATTTGACTTAGTCCCACACAAAAGGTTAATGCACAAGTTAGCCAGCCTGGGAGTGGGTCCCAAGATGACAGCCTGGATAAAGAATTGGCTGGAGAATAGGACACAGAGAGTAATAGTAAATGGAGTCCTCTCTGAAGAAAGGGGGGTTACTAGTGGGGTACCGCAGGGTTCAGTATTAGGACCGGTCCTCTTCAATGTCTTTATAAGCGACATTGCAGAGGGACTGGAAGGAAAAGTATATCTCTTTGCAGATGACACAAAGATCTGCAACAGAGTTGATGCACAAGGTGGGGTGGAAAGGATGAGAAGGGACTTGGCAAGGTTAGAGGAATGGTCAAATGTATGGCAGCTTAGATTCAATGCTAAGAAGTGAAGGTAATGCACCTGGGAAACAAAAACCCAGGGGAAGAGTACACAATGGGGGGTGAGATACTAACAACAACAAAAATGGAAAGGGACCTGGGGGTAATCATATTAGATGACCTAAAGGTGGGCAAGGAATGTGAGAGGGAGCAAGGAGGGCTGGGGGGATACTGGGATGCATAGGGAGAGGCATCACCAGTAGAAAACAGGAAGTTATTACCCCTCTGTACAGACAGCTGGTGAGACCCCATCTGGAGTACTGCGTGCAGTTCTGGAGACCCAATCTCTGCAAAGACATAGACAGAATGGAAGCTGTCCAGAGGAAGGCAACTAAAATGGTGCAGGGTCTGCACTGGAAGGCATATGAAGAGAGACTAAAGGAGCTTAATATGTATAGTCTTGAGGAAAGGAGGGAGAGGGGGGACATGATAGAAACTTTCAAGTACCTCAAGGGAATCAACAAAGTCCAAGAGGGTAGCATCTTTCAAAAAAAGAGGTGTACAAGAACAACGGGGCACAATTTGAAGATAGAGGGGGGGCGGCTCAAAGGTAATTTAATAAAGTATTTTTTCACAGAGAGGGTTGTGGATGCATGGAACGGCCTTCTGGAGGAGGTTGTGGAGTCAAAAACAGTAGTGGAATTCAAGCATGCATGGGACAGTCATAAGGCAATTCTAGGGGGTGGGGGTAGGAAGAAGTAGGCTGTTGGTTAACTAGGATCTGCAGCTTATCCATTAGGTAGGGAAATGGGCAGACTGGGTGGGCCAAGAGGTCCTTATCTTGGTGGGCCAAGCGGGCCATCAAATTCTATGTTTCTATCATCAGTCTAAAGTATGCAATATTGCACACTCTCCAAGAGGAGATGACATATCAGGGGAGGACTCTTTTGTGTCAACAAATATGACAGCTGTTATTCCCAGTAATATTATCGATGAATTATCAGAAAAGGAATTACAACTGCTACTGTCTGCAGGAGACCTCAACCCACAACAATTAAACATTAAAAAAATTTTTTTTTTTTCCTAAATCAACCTTCACACCAGGCAGCCAGACGAGTCAAGCAATTAACACTTCTCAGCAATTAGTTATGAAAGATGTTTCTAAATTGACTTGTAATATTAATAACAAATACTGCTGCAGAAATCTGACTAATGAAGAAAGGTTTACAAGAACTTTATTTATTTATTTATTTCATCTCGGATTACAAATACCATTGAGCTAAACATAGCTCATTTACAAAGGTTCCACGTCGGTGGGATTAGGGTAACCAACAGACGAAGGAAAGCTAAAATAAGCAATATACAAGCAACAAAAATTGGCAATAACAAAACATTATTAAACAGCAAAAGTAGAAATATTTTGATTCCAACAAGCACTGGTAATACAGCATACAACATACTTTAGGTAAGGCAGTATAGTGAGCATAACTGATAATTGAATATGTTGAACACCTAGGGCTGACTGTTAGAAGCTGGTGGGTATAAAAGTAGCTGAGAGGGAGAGAGAGAGAGGAAGATGGGGAGGAGTAAAGGAGGGAGAGAGAGAGAGTGAGACAGAGTGAGAAGGGATTTAATGAGAGGTGAGTCTGGGCAGGAGGGGTGCAGGAAGCAGGTAGGACCCATGTATTACGGGATGCAGTCACAGTGGCTTTCAGTTGCAAGGTGCTGCCGAAGTAGATGTTTATAGCGCCCCATCTCCATAAGGTTAGTTAATTCATAGCATAGATCGTTGTACCAGTGTGGTCCCCGGTACAGGAGGGTCCACTGACATTGGGAGGTCCATCATCTGGGAACTAGAAGGAGATCAGTAGTAGATGAGTGGGTGTGTTGGGTCTTGGTGGATTTGTTCAGGAGGTTTACTACCCCTGGTGGGAAGAGCCCAAGGAGATCTTTTTTTGTAAGCAGGCACATCTGGTATTTAATCCTGCTGGCAAGTTGGGGCCACCCAGATTGTAAGCAGAGTTCACTGGTGTGGGTGAGGTGATGGGCACCCGAGTAGAGTCTGCATACCTTGTTTATGGTGAACATTAATCTTCTGAGTGATGTGGTGGAGGCAGCACCATAAATGACCAGGCCATAATCAATGGCTGATAGGATGCCAGCAGTAATCCAAGGATGAGTAATCCCATGGATTTTCATCCTTTTGAAAGGTGCATGAGTCACAGGCTGCATTGAAGACCTTAATAAACTGTTCGTGAGCCACGTTTATGTCATCAGAGGAGTCCAATAGAGACCAGTCCTGGTCATGAAGCTGTTTTTTTAAGAGATCAAGGTGGCCATTTTTTTACACTCTATTGAATATATCCCATGCCATTTAAGAATGCATGGGATAGACATAAAGGAATTCTGGAGGTCAGGGTCAAGGGGCAACAGACTTCTAGGAAAACATAAAGTAAACCTACAAGCTCAAATGGGCAGACTGGGTGGGCCATAGGCCCTTATCTGCCGACACTGTCTATGTATCTATGTATCCATGTATCTATGGATTGAGCTGTGGATTGCAAGTTTAAGGGCTTCCAGCGTTAGACACCATCAGCGTCTGTAGAGGAGCCCTATCCTAATATTGGCCATCCTGACAACATTCTCAATGTGGGGTATATAGGTTAGATTACTATCCAGGGTAACACCTAGGTACTTGAAGTGCTGGATCTGTTCAAGGGGTGTTCCTAGGCTATTTCTGACAGTAAGAGTGTGAGATTTGTGCTTGCCATGGGTGGACGAGAACAGCAATACTTTAGTTTTCTTATGGTTCAGTACTAGTTTGTGCATACTAAACCATTGCTCAGCTTGTTTGAATCCAAACTGTAGCTCTCATTCAAGAAGACTGGGGTCCATGTGGGGTGTATAGGTGACTGCGTCATCAGCATAAAGAAGGAACCTTAGGTGACATACTGTGGGAAAGTTGTTCAGGATGATACTGAAGAGGAGGGGACCCAGTATTGAGTCTTGTGGTGCCCCTGACATGACAACCAGTTGGTCAGAGCGACATTGGTTATTTTCACCCATTGTGTCCTGCCAACCAGATAGCTTCTGAACCCGTTCAGTGAGTCGCAAGAGAGTCCAATCTTAGTTAATTGACCAAGGAAGAGTGGGTGGTTAACTGTGTCTAAAGCCTTCGTTAAGTCTATGAATACTGCTCCTACTAGTTGACCTTGGTCAAAAGATTGATGAATGTGGCAGAATTCAAGGAGTACCTTGAAGGTGCTGTGCCCTTTTTGGAAGCCATGTTGTTGTGGGCATTGGATGGAATATTTTTCAAGATATTCCACCAGTTGATTAGCAACAGTATGCTCCAATATTTTTTGATATGGAGGGAGGATTGATATGGGCCTGTAGTTGCTTAGCAAGGCCCGATCACCAGATTTATGTATTGGGGTCACCAGGGCCATTTTCCATACCTTCGGGAATAGAGACAGGGTTAGGGAGAGGTTAATGATCTTCGTGATGGGTAGTAGTACTTTGTCTAAGGTAAGAGCAATAAGTTAGAGATCCAATGAGGATTCACTATAGCTGGACTTTCCCAGAACTTTAGTCAGGAGTTTATGGATCTGGGTAATGGAGACCCTCTTAAAGTAGAAAGGGGGATGTCCAGCAGCCTCGTCTGCATTTTGATATGCTGGTGTATCATCATAGAAGTCACACAGAAGAACACTGCTGAAGTTAGTGAAGGTGTCATTAAAGGCATTTTCAATTTTAAGCAGTTCCAAGGTTGGTATACCATCCAGATTTATCATAGAGGGTGACACTTTCTGTTCTTTGCCAAGGATATCATTGATGTTTGACCAGAATTTTCTGCTATCCCCCATGTACTGGTAAGCATCACTCTGTGGTGCTTATTCTTGGCCTGCTGGATAGCCCAAGTGCAGGCATTCCTTGCAGCTTTATATAAATGCAGGTCCCTAGGGTTGCCAGAGGTTTTGGCTCAGTGCCATAGGTGGTCCCTTTGTTTTATGCCAGTTATGATGCCAGGAGTAATCCAGGGATGAGTAATCCCATGGATTTTCATCCCTTTAAAAGGTGCATAAGAGTCACAGGCTGCATTGAAGACCTTAATAAAGTGTTCGAGAGCCACGTTTATGTCATCAGAGGAGTCCAATAGAGACAAGTCCTGGTCACGAAGCTGTTTTTCAAGAGATCAAGGTGGCCGTTTTTTTGCACTCTATTGATTTTAATCCTAGGTGATGGAATATGAAATTTGTTGGTCCAGATGCAGGAGATAGGGGAGTGATCACTGAGGGAGTCAGGGTGGATGACTATATTATTTATGCTCTCCGGATGATTGGAGATTATCCAGTCCAGTGTGGTGCTTGTTCCAGTCCTGTAGTTTTTATGTTTGCTTGTGCGCAGTGCAAGAAGCATATTGCGGCAGCTTAGTGCTGAAGCAGGTTTTGGAGGTGCAGCACTGTTGTGACCAATACCGGCATGGCATTTTGGGGCATGTGTGATGTCCACCAATAATGGGAGGACACAGCCGGTGACAGTAGTTTGGAGCATTGCCACCAACTTGAAACAAAATAGCTGCGGCCGGATGCGCTCCTCCCCACACGCACACACACATATTGTGTGCTAATGCATTCCCCCCCACACACACTGTATGGCCGACAGAGGTGCCCAATCCCCTGACAACACCACTGCCCCCTGCCCCAAACAGCCTTCCAGCTGCCATGCTGGGAGCCCACCCCAACATGGCAAAAGTCCCGTGTCATCCAAGGAAAAAAACAAGAAACCTGAAAGAGAAAACCTTCCCTCACTGACAGTCCTGATCCCCGCTCCCCACCGAGCCCACCGTCACACACCCTGCCTTCCCACCCCCTCACCCCATGCCTCCGGAGTCTGGTGCAATGATCTTCAGTGGACGAGAACACATCTGCACTCTTCAAAGCCGACTGTGAACTGAGAAATGCGGTAAGCTGTATAATGTAACAAATAGGGTTTTCAACTTTGTGCATATCTCAGGCATTTTGAGATTTTTCCAAATTTTCAACATGGGTTTTGGGACCCCACCTCATGAATTCTGTCACTGTCAGTTTGTTAATCGGCTCGAAGGTGATTTCACAGTCACTGCATGGAACCACCTTTTGGGACGATTCACCGAAGATAACAGTGTCTAATTCATAGTGAGCCTAAAAACCCTAAGTTCAAAATTTGAAAGAATCCCAAAAATGACTGTTTTACAAGCATGTGTTGCACTGTTCCTACGCACACTCGTAAGTTCTTGAATTTTCAATATTTTCACTCCAGATTTTCAACATTGCCATTTTACCACACCTCCTTATTAGCAGTACAGCTGTCGTTTTTCACATTTCACCCAAAATGTGTTTCTGCGCATGTAGCGCACAATGGTGCAGTTGGTGTGTGAAATCAATGTTCAGGACAGATTAAGAAAATCACAGTGACACTGTTCATGAGCAGAAGTGTTAAAATGGCTATGTTAAAAATTTGGTGGAAAAATTCCCCCAAATGACTGTTTTTCGGGCATGCGTTGCTCTGTTCCTACGTACGCTCATAAGTTTGTGGATTTTCACTCCAGATTTTCAACATTGCCATTTTACCACACCTCCTTATGAGCAGTACAGCTGTCATTTTTCACATCTCGCCCAAAACGTGTTTCCGCACATGTAGCGCACAATGGCACATTCAGTGTGCGAAATCAATGTTCGGGACAGATTAAGAAAATCACAGTGACACTGTTCATGAGCAGAGGTGTTACAATGGGTATGTTAAAAATTTGGTGAAAAAAGTCCATAAAATGACTGTGTTATGAGCGACCATTGCGCAGTTTCCACGCACCCTCATAAGTTCATGGATTTCCAATATTTTCAGTCCAGATTTTCACCACTGGCATTTTTCCACACTTCCTTATGGACAGTACAGCTGTCATTTTTCACACCATGGCCGAAATGTGTTCTCGCACTTCCAGCGCAGAAATGCGTGGTCACTGTGGGAAATCAGTGTTCGGGACAGATTAAGAAAATCACAGTGACACTGTTCATGAGCGGAGGTTCCAAAATGCCTGTGTTGACAATCTGCTGTAAAAATTCCCCAAGCTAATTGCATTATGGGTGTGCGTTGTACAGTTTCTACACACGCTCATGACTTCAATAGTTTTTTTAATATTTTCACTGCAGATTTTCAACATTGCCATTTTTTTCCACCTCCCCATGAACAGTACAGCTGTCATTTTTAACATCCTGTTTGAAATGTGTTTTCTAACCTGTGATGTCAAATGGCATAGTTGGTGTGCAAAATCAGCTTTCGGCTAACAAACTGATATTGCCACTGTTAATAAGGTGGGGGTCACAAAAAAACCATGTTGAAAATTTGGAGTGAAAATGCCAACGAACGCCTGAGACGTTAGGGTTTCCGACCATAACGCCCCACCCTGTAGAGATTGACAGGCATCAGGGGTGTGACTTGGGATTCTCACTTATAATGCTCATACCATTCTACATCCTGCAGCCAGTGAGAGGCATCGAAGTGTGCCTTGGACTCTTCGGACCCAAAGTTCACCCCATTCTCCTATACAGCACCCATCTCACCATATTTCCTGATGGAATGGGGTGAGCATAAAGGCCAAAGACCCCAAGGCACACTGTGACACTTGTCGGTGTCTGCAGGGTAGGGTGTGGTGAAATGGTGTGGCCGTTATGCCCGACACCCAAAGACACACCCCAATGCCTGTCAGTCTCTGCAGGGTAGTGGTGGGGTTGGCTTCAGTTCAGTACTTTACCGCTATTCCTATTATGCAGCTCTGTAACTCCTACACTACCAATGCCAATGCCAGCAAGCAAACATTCGGCATTGACAAATGCTTGTTTCTAGTAGGAGAGATGGCAAGCTGGGCGAGGTGAAGAACAGATAAGGCATCCTTTATTGGGCCAGTGTTTGGGGACAGCTAGTTTGTATTGAAATCTCCCAGGAGATTTGTTTCCCTGATTCGAGTTTGAGCACGGAGATAATCCAGGATATTATTTAAGCCTGTGGTGGGGTCTTTTGGGGGTGTATAAACTGAGCAGACCATGAGGGTTTTACAGTGAGCCCCCAGGAGCAGTTTAATTGCTAGGATCTGCGAGGGGCACTCAAGGTCTATTCCAGGCACTGCCAACCCCTTTAGGGATTTTTTAGGTAGATGGCACAGCCCCCACCGTGCTTGGAGGACCTATCCAACCTAAACAGAGTATATCCAGGGAGAGCTACTGCAGAGTCAGGTATTTTAGGGGACAGCCAGGTTTCAACAATATTAAAGGGATTGCCATCAAACCATCAGATGAAGGCAGTAATATATTATTAATAGAAGAGGACTATATGAAAGAAGCATTACATCAACTAAATGATGTTACTATCTACAAGCATTTATCTACAGTACAGATCCAACATTAATTTTTATGAATAAACTAAAATTTGCTTGACTTTCATTTAATGGGTGGCAGTATCAATAAAAATGAATATGATTTTTTGATTCAGTAATACCGACTGTGCCAACATTTTACTATTTACCTGTGATGATTCATGAAAATCCTGTGACACTGTCAGGTCACCGGATTATTTCAGGCAACAAGTCATTAACTGAAAATCTGTCAAAATTTGTAGACAGTTATTTGAAACAGCTAGCTGTTAGCTTGCCATCCATAATAAAAGATCCCACAGAATTAGTCCATCTAGTTGGTAGCTGCAACTCAGTTCATGGCCTGTGTATGTCTGCAACAGAATTCTGAAAGTACAAGACAAAGGGAAGTCAGCCTTGCTGACAATTTGTAGCCTGGCTTGTTCCAAAGCTACTGGAAGAATTACTTTAGAACAGATTGTTTATATGTGGGGGATAGAGATATAACCCTCAAGGAAAAAGCATAAGTAAGATTGCGAAGAGAGAACATTTTGTTCTAAAGTGATATCAGACTGTTGAGTAGATGTAGATTTTGATTTCTGTTATTAATATTTTTCACAGATGTTCCTGAAGACTATAATGGAACAGTCTTTGCTTATGGCCATACCTCATCAGGCAATCAAAACAGGGGAGCAGGGTGATTCCAGCTGATTGGGAGGGGGGCCACATTTCATACTCCATGTTCCCTAGTTCTACATCTAAACTTCTAGGCCAAATTGGCTTACTAATTGGGGGCAGGGGGGTCATGTCTCAGACTCCACGTTACCCCAGCCCTATGCCTGAACTACTAGACCATAGTGCCTCATTTATTTGGGAGAGTCACATCTCAGATTTCATGTTCCCTAGCTGTACTCCTCAGCTACTAGGCTATAGTACCTTATGGATTTGGGAGGGAGTCACATCTCAAGCTCTGTGTGTTCCCCAGCTCTGCACCTGAACTACAAGGCCATAATGCCTTATTGCTTGGGGGGGGGTCATATCGCAACCTCTGTGTTCCCCAGCACTATACCTGATCTTCTAGACCATAGTATCTTGCTGCTTTGGGGTAGTTGGTTGTGTCACATCTCAGACTCTGTGTTTCCATGCTAACTAAAAATAACATCTCAGAAGGGTGGGAGGGGTGGCCTGGGCCCAATCACATTTCATATTCATGCTACCTGTCTCCCTCAAACAAGTATGTCATACTCAGGGAAGGTAAAAGGATATAAAAATACAGGCACAAAACATTTTTTTAAAGCTGAATTTTAATATTTTATATGACAAAAAAATCCAAAATAATACTCCAGATGCATTTCTCATATTCAAACTGTGTAAAAACAGGTCTAATATGAATCAGAGTAAATCAGAATTTTCTGAAATAAATGAGTCGGAATCAGAATTGGGTTGCAGTCAACCTGCCAATCTCTAATTTATAATTTACATCAATAATTGAGACATGAACCTCATGTTTACAGAGAAACACAGCACAGAACAGGTGGAATACCTAGAAGTACGAATTTACAAAAAGAATGGAAAATTGGAAACATGCCTATTCTGTACCAGATCAAAATGTCACAGGGAATACAGAGCAGGCAAAACCGTGAAGTGAAAACAGCTAAAGGCAAAATAGCTACAACGATACTACAGCAAATGATCAAAACAGCTATCCCTTTAGCTATATTGCTTTTGGGCAAACAGGTTAAAGTGTGTGCTTGGCAGCATTCAGCTGAGCAGCTTGCATGGCTTACAGGGTAGAGCTACAGGCTGTCCTGGGAAATTTATCATATTTTATTTTTTTCCTTTCCCCAGGACATCTTCTTTTTCAGGTTCCCCTCCTCAACAATCCCCCCCCCCACGAGATTTCTCCCCAGCCCCAAGTAGCCCACACCCAAATCAGTTATATTAATGTGCTGGATACAGACAGTGCAGCCCCCCGTAATGGGGTGTACAGGTGGCGGAGCCCCCTGCAAAAAACAAATGAATTCGATAAAATAGCACTCCACTGTTTTGTTGAGCGCTGTCTTTTTTGTTAGCGTTTTGACTTCACGGTTTTTGATCATGCTGTTATTGCCTGCGATATTATGACCCCATGCCTTTTATTCAAAAAAGGTACTGATAGAAACACTGTCCTGTACTTGGGCAACTGTCATCCATATAATCTGAGAAGGAATATACCCTATGGCCAACTTCTGCGAGTGAAAAGAAACTGCTCAAAAGTGGAGGAAGCCCAAAAAGAAATGAGTACATGCAACAGATTTCTGTTAAGAGGATATGAACCAGGGATTCTAGTAAAAGCCATTAAGAAGGTCAGTACTAAGACAAGAGAATAATTACTGCAAAAGAACAGAACAGAAACACCAGGGCCCAGATAGTCAAAGCTTTGCACTGGGTGCAAAGTGATTACACCTGCACTGCACATGAGTTTGCACTGAAATCCCATATTCAAAGGGATTCTTTGCCTGTGTTAAAATCATTTTGTGCCCCTGTACAGAGATAATGTATGCAGCCCACAAAGGCAGAGATGAGACCATGCATATCAGTGTAGCATGATTTTCAGAATTTTAGAACTTTGTAAATGGGTTTGCACAGGTCACTTAGCACCGAGCAATTACCACCTATAAAAAAGATGAGTTAAACAGGGGCAAATGCTAGAGGTGGGCAGAGACACTGCAGTCCACAGTCCAAGATGGTGCATGGTGCTTGTGGGAGCACACAATGTCCACCTCATGCAGCAGGTCCCAGAGGACAAAGAGAGGGCCATTGCCGTACCCTGGGCCCAGACATAGGCCACAGAGGCACTATGCTGCACAGAGACAGTACCATCCATGAGTCTCAAACAAAGTCCTCAGTGTCGACCAGATCATGGGCTGATACAGGCTCATCAGGCCCTTGCTCAGGCAGCTGTGTGAGCTACTGCATGACTAGTTCTAGACAGACTACCAGCACAGTCATGCATTGTTTGTAGAGCTCAAGGTGGTGGCTGCAATGTGTTTCCTGGCCACCAGAAAATTCCAGACACTGGTGGGGACACCACTGGTATTTTTCAGTCAGCCACCTCACCTCTGTTGGGCCAGTTACTAAGCACCCTGCTGGCTTATGCTAGGGAGTTCATCATATTTCCCAGCACACCAGCCAAGCAAGCAGCAACCATGAAACAGTCCCATTGGGTTGCACGCCTACAATCTGTACTTGGTGCCATTCAGGCATCCACCAGTGATGGAGTGGAGGTCTATCTCAACAGGAAGAGGTAGCACTCCATCAGTTGCCAGGTGATGTGTGATACAACAGGGTGCATCATCAATGTTCCAGCATGATACCCCAGCAACACCCATTATGCCTTCATATGGCACACCTGCATCCTGTGCCAGAGGTTTTAACATGGAGACATCCCTAGTGGCCACCTCACTGGTTGGTATACTCCAAAGGCCCCCCTCCTGCCCCTTATTGTACATGATGACACTAGCCTATGCCCCTTACCCACCTAGGGGACAGTGCCTATCCCTTGTGTTTCTGTCTCCTCACACCTGTCCTACAACTTGCATCCATTGCAGAGGACAGGTATAATGTGGCACACACCACCACATGCAACATCATCAAGTGTGTATTTGGAATGCTCAAGATACAGTTCAGCTGCACTGATAATTCTTGCGGTGCCCTATAGTACACCCCTCAGAAGGCCTGTGCCATGTTTCTTGCCTGTTGTATACTACACAACACGGCACTCAACTGTGGGATATGCATGCTGGTCCCACAGGAACAGTCTGCAGTGGATTTGTAGCCAGAGGACCAGGGGATAGCAGAGCAGCTTGACAGGCATGATCCCGGAATGGCCAGGAGGGACCAGGAGTACACAGCCCGACTCATTAGACACTTCTTCAAACATGATGAGTGAGTACAAGCCACACAGGAGACTGTGATATGTTTAATCAATGTATTATCAAATAACGAAAACAGTACATAGAAATCATCAAGCCAGGCAGGAGGGTAACAAAATGGGAGATACAGACATACACTGTAATCAGGCAGTAGGGGGTAACAAATAGGGCACACATACAAATAAATCCATTTCAGCAGGGGGTCCTAAAGGGGTGTCAGCAGAGATACATGCCATCCAGGTGGGAAAAGGGGGGGGGTTGCATGGAATTACAGGCTCCCAATGCAAGTGGATAGCAACTGGGGTACACATGAAGACTAGCCATGTTTGGGGGTCCACAGGGCTGCACACATAGATATGTGCCAACCAGGAGGAGGCGCTTTAGCACAGGCCATCCATGCCACGGTTAGGACTGCTTGAGCTAGGTCACAGGGGAAAATGGTGGTGTCACAGTGGACTGCAGAGGAGGGAGGGAGAGGGAACTTGGTGGAGCATGGCCATTTGCAACCTATGTGTGTCCCCTACCACCTTCCCAAGTACAGACAATATGTCTACACTGTACCCAGTATGGCTGGGGGGAACTCACCCATAGTATGGGGGTGAGCATAGGGCATCTGCTATTGGCCCCTAGCCATGGCCCCCCGGTGTACTGCACCCGGGGAAGAGCAGGTTGCAGTCAGGTGTTCGCAATGTCCTTGGTGACCTGGGAGTCCTAGGTGTGCTGGGTCCCAGCACTGCATGGTGTGGATGTACACCATGATGTCCATTGTGGGGTGGCAGTACTCCCAGCAGACAGGTTGCAGCTATGTCTGGCCTTCACTGTGCCTACCACCATGGCTGCAGCCTCCAGCATAGTGACACACAGGTGATCCATGCAGGTGGTCATGCCAGCAGCGAGCTCTTAGTGCAAGTCACGAAGGGCCACCATGAGCCCTGCATGTCATGCCTCTGCCTGCTTTTTGGCATGCTGCATGTCCTTGTGCAGCATGTGGTGAAGGCATTTCAGATTCTGCTGAATAACATGATGTGCCTCCATGGTGGACCACAGCAGCTGCAGTTGTCAGCTGCATCCCGCTGTCACTAGGGACTTCCGATTAGGACAGGGTCAGGCTGCATCCTTGGCCATTGTATGGCCTGGGGCTGTACCGCAGTAAGTGCTGTGGTCCATTGTAAACACTGTGGGCTTTCTGTGGCTGGCTCGGTGAGATGGGTCTGGGGCGGCAGGGCAGTGGCACTACTAGAGGATGCATCATGGAGAGGTGCAGTAGTGGCTGGCCCTGTGGTATCAGCCAGGCATGTTCCTGTGCAGCCACCCACTGAGCTGTCAATGAATGAGTGTTCAGTGTGTTTCTGTACAGGAACATGCTTAGGAACGCACTCATTCATTGACAGCTCAGTGGGTGACTGGCCATTGTGGAGAGAGGAGGGCTGTGCCAGTCACCAGCTGGGGTTCACAATGGGGATGGTGGGGGGCACTAGATGACCAGGGATTTGGAACTGAGGATCGGGGATTGGGAAAGGGTTAAACTTAAAACTAGACCACCAGGAATTTTGTTTTTTACACAGTACGGAGTTACGGATGGAGATACGGATGGGAGAGTTACTGTACACTTCAGGGCCAGGCAGGTAACTGGGTGGAGGGGAGGGACTACTAGCCACCATGGCATTTGTGGGGCTGGCCAGTGGGCACTGTCAGGCATGTGATGGGATGAAGGAGGGATCACTATCGGAACCGGCGGCACCAGAGGTATTTATTTTTTACTAGTCAGGTGGGTCATCCTGTAGGGGAGGAACCGCTAGCCACCAGGGATATATTTTTCAGGTAGGGTTGGTGAAGGAAGGGACACTAGCCACCAGGGATTTGTTTTTAGTGGATTTCTCCCCAAACATTCGTGAACATTTTCCGATCCGCCACAGGCAAAAGTTCGGAAACTTATGCAAAAGTTCCTAGAATTTCATGAAAGTTCCACAAAGGCAGAAAACCCCACTTTTGCCCGCCCCTAGTAGTGAGCACATATCCCTTCCACAGAAAGAGAACAAATCCCAGAACCAGTGAGGACATGGGCAACAACACATGGGGCACAGTCGTCGATCTGCACACAAATGGTTACACACCGGGTCACAGGGAAACAGTAGTGTGGCTGACAACTAATGTGTCATCCAGCACTAGTGCATGCATGCACCCATAATTATACACACCCAATTATACATACATGGCTGATGGAACATCTCACTGGCAATCATTCATATGGCTGAGCAGGTTATCATAGCTGTCACCTGGCACTCCCATCACCTCCATAGGCTGTAGGGTGGATGCTATGGCTTCTTCTGCAGGATCCAGGGTTCATGCAGCCTCCACTGAAAAGAACTATACAGCAGAGGTGATTTATTTAATTTTTTTCATTTCAAATTTGCAGGGTTTGTGTAAGTGAATCTCTGATTAAAATTGTTTTTCACTGGGTATATTTTGTATTAAACTGCTGTGCAGGTTGTCTTACTGAAAGGAAGGAAAGCACTCACTGGGGTGGTGTGTCAGAGCTGTAGCTGATTGTTTCTGGAGGGCATGAGCTTGGTCCCACCCACTCTGCCCCCTTACCCCACCCACTCCAAGTGTATAATTTCCTTTAAACCAGGTGTTTTGACATCACTTCCCCAAAAGGGCAAAGGACGTGCATCTGTTATATCCTTAAAAGTACAGCGCACTGCATGGAGATAAATGTAGGTACATGCAAGCACACACTAACAAAAAAGAAAAAAATGTAAACAGGAAGGAAGGGAGGGAGATGTGGGAAGTGATGCAATGCACTGGCTGTGGGGTGGCAATCTTCCAGAAGATGTTCTGGAGGCTGTGAAGCTGCCCTATTTGCAGACACCTGTCTGGTCTGAGGGAGGAGGTTGCCCATCTCCAGGCTAACCTGGCAAGGATTCTGAAAACCTCCTCCCCCATCCAGGGACCATCAGGGCCACTGCCACTGCTTCAGAGTTTGCCAAGAAAGAGGATCATTTGGACCACAGTGGGCTCAAGGAGGGTGAGGGTGGTGGAACAGAGGTGCATCACTCCATTTGTACCTCTCTACAATTCATACACTGTTCTGGTGGAGCATGTTTCCTCTATGGAGGCACCCACAGTGGAGACCTAGGAGGATGCTGGGAATCTCCACAGAGGAGATCAACAGGAGGGTGGCACAGGACCCCACAGGGGAAGGAAAAAGCTTCTAGTGGGGACTCAATCGTTAGGGGGTAGAACTGGGGGAGGGAGGGGAGATGGAGGTAAGGTGTCTGCCCAGCAGCATGGCTTGGAGGGACAGGAAGTGAATCCTCAGGACCATGGCAGCAGCTGCATAGGACAGGGAGTTGGACATCATTGTCCACATAGGGACAAATGACCTGACTGGAAATGGGATCAGAGCAGTGCAGGAGGAGTTTATGGAGTTGGGGAGGGGCCTTAGACAAGTATCAGGCATGGTAACCTTCTCAGAGGTGCTGCCTGTCTTTGGTATGGGTGAGGCTAGAGTATGCCACACCATGGGATTCAATGAATGGATTAAATACAGGTGTGGAGGTCAGGGTTTTGGCTTCAATGGGGACTGGGGATCCACCTGGAGGGATAAAGGCCTATATTGGTGCAATGGTCTACATCTGTCTGGGAGGGAACCAGGATCCTAGGTGATAGGTTTAAATTCGTTACTGCCAAGCATTTAAACTAGCCAAAGAGGGGAGCACTGAAAAGGAGCAGAGAAATTCCAGCCCCCCCAACCCCACAAAACAGGGTAGTTAGCGAGGTAAACACCAAGGTAGAGAAGTCAATAGGGAGCAGAAAAGGGGTAAATGGATAAAAAGGCAAAGGCAGTAAGAACAGGGATGGGGCTAAAAGGGGTAAGGCCATCAAAAAATGGAAGGTAATGAGTACCGATGCCTGTAATCTGGGTAACAAGCTCCCTGAACTAGTGGCCTTCATAGAAGAGCGATGCCTGTATATCATGGCAGTCACAGAAACATGGTACACAGAGAACCATGACTGGGATATTGAAGTACCAGGCTACACAATCTACAGGAGGGACAGGGAGGGTACAAGAGGAAGAGGAGGAGGAGTAGCTCCCTACATAAGGGAAGGGATCAAAGCAATGGAACTAAAGGGTAACCTTGGAGGAGAGAAGGCGCTGTGGGTCACCCTGGAGAAAGGAAATGGCACCACAGTCTGCACGGGGGTTGAATACAGACCCCCGTCTCAGAGGGAGGCAATGGACAAGGAAATGATAGAAGACATCCTAAGAATGGCAGCAAAAGGGGAGACATTGTTGATGTGGGACCCGAATATGCCAGATGTTAACTGGAGCACCTTTGCTGCAGTCACACCCAAGAGCAGGTCATTCTCAATGCCCTACGGGGGGAGGATTGCATCAGACAGTTAAGTGCTGGAACTCACTCAGAAGGGAGCAATCTTAGACCTGGTACTCACAAACAGGCATGGAGAGAGGATCTCAGATTTAGAAGTGGGTAGCCATATGGGAACAAATGATCACCAAACAGTGTGGTTCACAATAAACATAGCCTTAGAGTCAAGCCACACAAAAGTGAGGTATTGCACTTTAGATGGACTCACTTTGGCAAAATGGGAGAGTGCCTCAGAAAAGCACTAGCAAATGGGCAAGAAGGAGGGGTGGAGGAACAATGGGGAAAAATCAAAACTGCCATCACAGAGGCAACAAGCCTTTGTGTGAAGCAAATAACCAAAATGAAGAAAAAACACTATGGTTCTCAGACAGAAAAAGACAGCATTCAGGAAGCATAAGGAAACACAGAAGGAGCATGACAGAGAACTGTACCAGTTAAAGCAGAAGGAAGTGGGGAAGGCAGTCAGAATAGCAAATGCCCAAACTAAAGAAAGGATAGCCAACTCAGTTAAGAAGGGGGATAAAACCTTTCATAGATACATTAGAGAGCAAAGAAAAACTAAGGGAGGGATAGCGAGGCTTAATAAAGGGAAGGGGAGGTGGGCAGAGGGTGACAGTGAAAATGCAGGGATACTGAATGAATACTTCTGCTCAGTATTCACAAAAGAAGAGATGGGGAAGGTACCTAAACCAAACAATAGAAGCACTCTAACTCGGGGGTTGATACCAGTCCATTCATAGAAGAAAGGGTCCTGAAAGAACTCCTAAAACTAAAGGTGGACAAAGCAATGGGGTCTGAAGGGATTCACCCCAGAATTCTAAAAGAACAAAGGGGAGAACTAGTGACACTGCACAACACTTTTTAACAAATCATGGGAGGATGGTGTGGTACCTGAGGACTGGAGGAGGGCAGATGTGATTCCCCTTCATGAAAGTGGGAGCAAGGCAGAAGCAGGAAACTACAGACCTGTTAGTTTGACGTCAGTGGTAGGGAAAATGATGGAATCACTTCTGAAAGAAAGAATTATTGAGTACCTTTGGCCAGCAGGGCACAGGACCCAAGGCAGCATGGACTCACAGCGGGAAGATCATGTCAAATTAATCTAATAGATTTCTTTGACTTGGTGACCAAAGTAGTGGACCAGGGAGGGGCTGTGGAAATGGTCTACCTAGACTTTAGCAAGGCATTTGGCACAGTCCCAAACAAAAGATTAATAAACACATTAGCCAGCCTGGGGGTGGGTTCCAGGGTGGTAGTCTGGATAAAACATTGGCTGGACAACAGGACGTAGAGGGTAATAGTAAACAGAATCCACTCTGGAGAAAAGGAGGTTACTAGTGGGGTACCACAGGGTTTAGTACTGAGATTGGTCCTCTTTAATGTCTTTATAGGTGACATTGTGGAGGGACTGGAAGGAAAGGTATGCCTCTTTGCAGATGACACAATGATCTGCAACAGGGTTGATACACAATGGCGGGGGTGGAAAGGACGAGAAGGGACTTGGCAAGGTTGGAGGAATGGTCAAAAGTATGGCAGCTTAGAGTCAATGCAAAGAAGTGCAAAGTAATGCACCTGGGAAACAAAATCCCTGGGGAAGAACACATAATGGGGTGGGGGTACTAACAACAACAACAAAAATGGAAAGGGACCTGGGGGTAGTCATATCAGATGAACTAAAGATAAGCAAGCAATGTGAGAAGGCAGTAAGGAGGGCTGAGGGATACTGGGATGCACAGGGAGAGGCATCACCAATAGAAAATAACAAGTTGCCATTCCTCTGTGCAAACAGTTGGTGAGACTACATCTTGAGTACTGCGTGCAGTTCTGGAAACCCCATCTCTGCAAAGACAGACAGGATGGAGGCAGTCCAGAGGAGGGCAACTAAAATGGTGCAGGGTCTGCACCAGAAGCCAGACAAAGAAAGGCTTAAAGAGCTTAATATGTATACCCTTGAGGAAAGGTGGTGGGGTTGGGGGACATGATAGAAACTTTCAAGTACCTCAAAGGAATCAACAAAGTCCAAGAGGGTAGCATCTTTCAGGAAAAGAGATGTGCAAGAACAAGGGGGCACAATTTGAAGATAGAGGAGGGACGGCTCAGAGGCACCATGAGGAAGTATTTTTTTCATGAAGACGATGGTGGACACATTGAACAGCCTTCCTGAGAAGGTCGTGGGGTCAAAAACAGTAGGGGAATTCAAGAATGCACGGGACAGACATAAGGCAATTCTAGTGGTGTAGGAGGAAGTAGGCTGTTGGTTAACTAGGATCTGAAGCGTATCCAATAGGTAGGGAAATGGGCAGATTCGGTGGGCCAAGCAGTCCTTATCTGCCTTGAAAGTCTATGTTTCTATGATGCCCATGGGCCCCCATCTGTGGCATGCAGCTCCATTGTGCTGCTATGACCTTCTTTGTCTGGCTTCTCATGTCCTTTAAGCACTTTCTTTCTGTTTCCATGGGCCTCTTGTGGCCAGCGATGGCATTGACCTCAACGGTTTTCCCTTCCCAGGTTCACCGTACCTGGGCATTCGTAGTCTCGCTCCAGGACAAGACCTCCTCCCTGGCCTTGTAGTGGAGTGCTATACAGGTGAACAGAGAGTATGCATAGCAGCACACAGCTGAACCAGACTGTGGTGTAGCCCCCCCCACCCATGACCACGTAGGTGTCCCCACAATGCCCATCATACCACAGCCACCTGACACTGGGCTGCACATGTGTAGCCACAGTCATTGTGATGGTCACAGACAGGGGTTGACATGGGCAGAGACCCACAGGTCACCGTTAGTGTGCATCATGGACTGTGGGATGAGGTGCCTCCACCCAGACATGGCAGCACCACCACCACTAGATATGGATGCCATCTGTCATCACTGCCACATGTCTAGGGTAACTCTGCACACATCATACACACAGAGGTTACACTGTGAAAGAGTCACAGGAACCCTTTCAATCACCTCAGTGAACCATGAATTAGAGATCCATCACCACTATCCTTCAGCCCCTCTGAGTACTATAGCCAACATCTGCCACATACAATTGACATGTCCACCACCTAGAAATCTGGATGTGAGAGTTCTCCCGCCTAAGTATTTCCAATGTAGCAAGGCCCTCAGATGTACAGGGGCTACCTATATTGTACCAGGCAATGGAGACGTGCATGGACATTTTTTCCATGGAGTTACACAGGACAACTGACAACATTGTCCTCCATATTAGTTTAGTTTATTGTTCTAGGAATTATTACCTTTGAGCCAAGGCTCTTTTACAAAGGTTCCACGTCAAATTAAGTACAAACAAAAAAAGGTTACATTGAGTGGCACAACAAATTACGTTGTGGTAATAAAAAAGAAAACATAGACAGTCAAGTATCAAAGACATTTGTGCAAGGACAGATAATTACCAAATGAACACTTTTCACCAATAAGAAAACAAGTGAGGAGGGGGAAAAGTCAAGTTAGGGGAAGTGTAATAGATAGAGCAGGTGAGAGAAAAGGTGGGAGGAGCAGACCATAGCAAGAGAAAGGATCCTCTAACAAGCCTTTGTCAAGTAAATGGGCAGGGTGGAGAAATGAAATAGGTAAGGATTTAATCAAGGCAGTCACAGGAGTTGGAGGTGGCAAGGTGAGAGAATAGGCTAGATTTAAATGCACCTAGAGAGGTAGAGGAGGTAATAGTGGTGCTAAGGGCATTAAGCCAGTAGGGGGCACGATAGGCAAATGATCTTTGACCCTGGATAGTCCGGCAACAGGGAACCTGAAGAGGCTGATTTTCTGATCTTCTGGTGAGTCGGACACTTGTGTTCTGGCATAACAGGTCTTGAATGCATGGTGGAGTGAGGCCCATGATGGATTTTTTAGCCATAAGGCAGGTGAGGTACTTTAAGCGGTTTGAGAGTTGTAACCACCCAGTTTCAGCATAGAGCTCGCAAGTGTGAGTACGTCGATGAGCACCAGTGAGCAGCCGACAGGCCTTGTTTAGGGAGGTTGTAATGCGTTTAAGTGCACTAGTAGAGGCAGACCCATAGACAATTAAGCCATAATCAATGATTGAAATGATTGAGGATTGAATAGCTAGCTTCAGTGCTGTAGGGTAAGGATCTGTCTGTTCCGCTACAGTATCCCAAGCCGCTAACTAATAGTTTTTGCTGTACTATCAATATGGGTTGCAAAGGTTAGGCCTTGATCAAAGGTGATTCCAAGATATTTGAAAGTAGCCACCTGTTCAAGGGTGATTCCCAGGAACATGTGGATAGTGAGTGGTACTTGCCTTTTCTTGTTTTGCGGACTAGAGAAGAGCATGGATTTTGTTTTTTTGTGGTTTAGGACCAGCTTATGATCAACAAACCACGTCTCGACTCTGGCAAATGCGTGCTGGAGGCTGAGGCGCAGGGGTTTGGACCTTATGAGAGGATAGAATAACGCATCAGCTGTATAGAGGATAATTTGTCGGGCAGGATTTAGGAAGGAGTTTAGAAAAAGGCTGAAGAAGAGAGGGCCTAAGATGGATCCCTGTGGAACTCCTGAGAGAATAGGCTTTGGTTCTGAGAGAAGCTATTTTTACAACTTGAGAGCGCTTGGCAAGGTAACTTTTTATCCAGTCACCAGAACCCTGGGAGAGCCCAAGTGACTGTAGTTGACTGATGAGTAGACCATGATGTACCGTGTCAAACGCCTTTGTTAGATCAATGTACACAGCTCCAGTTAGGAGTCCTTTGTCCATAGCCTTGTGGATTGCTCCTGAGAATTCGAGTAGGGCTGTCGATGTGCTGTGCCCTTTTCTGAATCCATGTTGCTGGGCACAGAAGATGCTATATTTCTGCAGGTAGTCTGTAAGTTGGTCCGCCACTATACATTCAAGAGCCTTTGAGAGGGGAGGTAGTATTGAAATAGGTCTATAGTTACCAGGCAATGACTTGTCACCACTTTTGTGCACAGGAGTGACAATTGCAGCCTTCCATTTACTAGGGAATTTGCTGAAGCAGAGGGAGAGATTGAATATTCTGGTGAGGGGGGAGTAGTACTTCATCCAGAGTGAGGGACAGTAGTTTAAGGTCAATAGAGTCACTGCTTGCCCGGGACTTAAATATAGCCTTCTTTATGTATTTATGGACTTCATGTGCTTTAACTATTTTGAGATGGAAAGGTGGTATGGTTGGAGAGGCAGTGGGAGATATAGAAATTGGAGGGTCAGCATCAGTGAAGAAGTTAGATGAGAGGACACCGCTAAGGTCTGTGAAGGTTACATTTAGGGTGTTTGCAATGACCATGGGGTCAAGGGTGGTGATGCCATCCACATTCATTATAGTAGGAGAGGACTTGGACTGCTTACCCGTGATATTTTTTAAATTGTCCCAGAATGATTTCCTTCACCCCAGGAGTTGAGAAGGCATTCTTAGAACGAGGAGCTTTCATGCCAATTTCTTTGGTACAGTGGTTTGGTCTGTTAGTACTTTTGGATGTCAGTCAGAGCCAGTGGCTCTTGCAATAGCTTGCCCAGAGGTGGTCCTTACCTTGAGTAGTGCCAATTGCTTAGCCATGAGCCAGGGATTTGAGAGCGCTTTAATTTTGCACTTTTTCAGGTGCATAGGAGTCACAGGCAGTGTTGAAAGTGATAATAAAGTGATCAAGGGCTACGTTGACATCTTGAGTATTGTAAATAAGTGACCAGTCTTTCTGCCTAAGATTTTCCTTGAGATGAGTAAGGTTGCCATAAGGTAGTACTCTACTTGAGATGGTTTTGGGAGGTGGTTTTCTGAACTTATTTGACCAGGTACATTTTATAGGAGAGTGGTCGCTAAGCAGTGCTTAATTTGTGCCGGTGCTAGCCGGGGCTCAGCCCCAGCACCTCTTTTCATTCCGGGGCTGAGCCCCGGCACCTCTAACTTAAGTTCTTTTCTCCGACTGAGCCGACTCACAGTACTGAGTAGAGTAGTATACTCACAGTGTACTTGCCGGCTTGCCGCGCAGACCGCAGTGACTTGTGCTCATCCTCGCTACTTGCCCGGGGGGCGGGGGGTGAGTCCCGGATGCCGGCAGGAGCGGCAGCACGCTTCATGCATCACCTGATCAACTGTTCTGTGGTCAGGTGGCGCATCTGTCTGTCAGGCAGTGCAGCGTAAATGTAGTGGGACGGACGGGGGGAGGAGTCAGAGTGACTACAGTTGGTGCCTTGCCGGGTCATTGCTCGAGTCGTGTTGGTGTTGTTGCAGCAGCAGGGCAAAGCTGTGGCTAGGCTATAAGTTAAATACACTCCGTTCGTCAGTCCTCACATATTCTCGTCTGCACTGCACAAAAAAATGTTCTTGGGCGAGTGGGGCGACACAGGACGAACTGAAGTTAGGGAATAGTGGTTTTTGGTGGCTGCTAAAAGGATCAAAGTCGGGCATCACGGGGTGGGGTGGCTGGGAATAGAACGAGTGGGCCGACTGAGCACCGAGGTGGGGAAACTGCAGTCACGGCGGTGGTGGGAAAGTAGCTGCTGGTGCTGGGCTTCTGGCTGGAGCCTGAGGGAGGAGAGGAGGAGGTTCAACTAAGGAACTTGGAAGCCAGGCTGCTGACTGAGGCAGCAAAATTTATCATTCGAGTGCTAAAATGGAGTGCTGAAGAATGCAGCTTGAAGCAATTTAGGAAGAAGTAACAATCAGAGGGCCAGGCAGGCAGCATTAAGGCAACTTAACTTACTTGGGATTCAAGGAGAAGTCTGTGCACAGTGCATTTGCAGGGCAGAACAGAAGAAGCAGCCTCTGCTTCAGGCAAAAGACTTGAGACTTCACTACTACCTACCTAATAAACAGAAATAAATAAGTAGTAAACCACAAAAAAAAAAACAGTAAAGTGAAGAAGCAGAAGACAGACTGCATTAAAGCTGATAGGTTCAGTCTGTCTGTCTGGATTTGTCTATTATTTTTACTTCAAGGTTTTCCTAGTTCTCCACAAGCTGAAGTAAAAATAATTCCCTTCCGGCCTTCCTGACTTCTTGGGAAAAACATTTTTTGTCACCTGGACGGAGTCAGGATATTAGAGACTCTCACTCACCTTATTAAGCAACAATTTCAAGCAAGCCAGAGACTAGAGGCAGAACAAAATTTAAGGCAGAGGAGCACGTATGCGGAGTGTGAGCTTGGTTTAATTCTCACAAGTTTCACTTACATATAGCACATTACTGTGCGTGACACGGTGACAGTAACTGTCTTTGTCTCTTTCAAGGGGCTGGGGCTTGAATAAAAAAAAGGCTAATACAGGCAGAGGAGCACTTGTGCGGACTGCGAGCTGGGTTTAATTCTCACAAGTTCCACTTACATATAGCACATTACTGTGTGTGACACGGTGACAGTAACTGTCTTTGTCTCTTTCAAGGGGCTGGGGCTTGAATAAAAAAAGGCTAATACAGGCAGAGGAGCACTTGTGCGGACTGCGAGCTGGGTTTAATTCTCACAAGTTCCACTTACATATAGCACATTACTGTGCGTGACACGGTGACAGTAACTGTCTTTGTCTCTTTCAAGGGGCTGGGGCTTGAATAAAAAAAAGGCTAATACAGGCAGAGGAGCACTTGTGCGGACTGCGAGCTGGGTTTAATTCTCACAAGTTCCACTTACATATAGCACATTACTGTGCATGACACGGTGACAGTAACTGTCTTTGTCTCCTTCAAGGGGCTGGGGCTTGAATAAAAAAAAGCTAAGTGAGATAGGCAGAGGAGCAGGTTAGATCTCTATTCATTTTGGAGACAGGCAGACAGCTGACACATAAATCCCAAAAAAATGTCTCATGGTCAAAAGAAAATATGGTCGTATTTTTTTAAGCCAGGAGGTAGTATGAATGAGGGTGAGCCAGTGACTAAGAGGAAGAAAAAGGAGAGTGATAAAAACTACAGAAATGAATCTGAAGATATATCAGGTGCCACTGTTACATGTGTCAGCAGTGCTACAAAAGAAAAGCAAGTTCATGATTTTCAAGGGAATAGTGTTGTTGAAAACAGTTGTGCCAATAGTGACTCTGAATCACAGAGCTCTGGTAGTGAAGATGAATTACCTGAACAAGTTGTGGCTCACAGCAAACATTTACTTCCTGCCGGATTGACGTGTGAACAAAAACATTTTTTTCAGAGCAAATACCGGTGGTTAGTCATCAACGGATCAAATCTCGGTTGCAGTGTGTGTCAGCAAGTCAGTAACTTGGGTCCTGAAAAATCTGCTGGAATGAAGCTGGCTAAAGAATGGATCGAAACCTGTGTTACTTCTATGGTACCAATAAAGCAAAGCAACAGAAATCACTACGGAAAAAGATAGGAGAACATGCACAAACTAAGTCACATGTCACAGCTCGATTCTTGAGCAGTCAAAAAAGACACAATGCTGCAATTAGCTGTAAGCACAGTCTGCCCAAATTGCAACTATGGCCAGAATCTTCAGAACTGCTTATAAAGAAGCAAAGCGTAACCTCCCGTCATATGGTTTTGAAGTAGAAATAGACTGTCAGCAGTTGAATGGACTAGACATGGGAGGATTTTGCATTCCAATGTGGCATGTTCTAACATTCAACATCACATTTCGCCTGAGATGAAGAAAGAGTTGTTTCCCAAATCACAGCGATTGCTCCTAAAGTGAGTCTTTTACTTGATGAAGCTACTGCTTTAAACAAGAAGAGCGCTTTTAATTGTGTACATGCGACTGATGTTACCTGGCATGGAGTCTCCTGCTAATTTATTTGTGGACCTTGTGAGCTGCAGGATCTGACTGCCGAGGAATAGTGAACAGTTTATTGTCTGCGCTGAAAAAATTAACATAAATGAAAACTTTCTTGCCAATGCCTAAGTAGCAGTTGCTTGCGATGGAGCTTCAGTGATGTTTGGATGCAATACAGGTGTCGTGAAGCGGTTGCAAGACATGTTTCAAATATCATAGCATGGCACTGCTCTGCCTCATCGCCTAGAGCTTGCAGTCAATGATGTCATGAAAGATGTTGGAGCTACTAATCACTTTAAAAGTTTGTTAGACAAGCTATATTCTCTTTATAGCACATCTGGGAAAAATAGGTTAGAGCTGAAGGAATGCGCTGAAGCACTTGACATTCAGCTTTGCAAGATAGGTAGAGTGTTAGACACCCGTGGGTTGCGCCAAGCTTTAGAACAGTAGAGGCTGTTAGAATGCTTACCCTGCTCTCTATAAGCACTTCACATCTGCGGCTAATGACATTTCTCGTGACAGCACAACACGCAAAACCTACTCTGGTCTAAGCAAATGGTTGTCATCTATTCAGTTTGTCAGCAACCTTGGAATTATGTATGATGCCCTACAGGAGTTGTCAGAGTTATCTCTTGAATTGCAACATCGTGATTGTACAATTGTTGATGCACACCGAGCTGTCTGCCACCAAATAGCGGTATTCGATGCAATGGTAGAAAAACAAGGCAAATTTTTGTCACAGTGTGAGAAAGCCATAGAAGAAAGGATGTTTCAGGGTGTCCTATTGCATGAAGGAAATGTTTGTGACAAGAAGATTCACCAGGACAATTTTTCCGCAGCTTAGCAGACAACTTACAAAACGTATGCTGTCTACAGGAGGCACAACTGGTGACAAGACTGGATATGAGAATCTGATCACCGAAATGAAAGTGCTATATAAGCAGTACTGGCCCGATGAGCTACCTACACTGTATGGAGAAAGTGAGATTGAATCTCTTTGCAGAAGATTTGCTATTGGTACTACTCGTGAAACCATTCGGGCATACAGGGTGTACAAGGAGTCAGGTGGTAAAGAAATTCAGGAGCAGTATAAGTACCTCTTGACAGCCATGAGCACTATTGCTATCTCCAGTGCCGAGTGTGAGCGAGGCTTTTCCCAAATGAACCTCATATGCACATCAAAACGAGCATCAATGCTTATTGAAACTATTTCATCATTACTATTCCTGAATCTAGTCGGCCCACCATTAAAGAAATTCAATCCCATCCCTTATGTTCGCTCATGGCTTGCCAAAGGGCACAGATCAGCCAATGATACACAAAGTAAGGAAAGAAAACATGAGGATAGCCAGAGAAATATGGAAATTCTATGGTCTTTTCTCGATATGTAGAGAACAAACCAAACCAAACTCAGAATTTCTTTCTGCAACCTACAAAACTGTGTAGCAACATGGATGGTTACTTAATGGTATTTGTAGCTTAATACAGAAACTGTTTTTGGCTAGCAGACAGCAGCTGAAACAGTGCATTATATACTCTTTTCTTTGTGCTACACTTCCACCATGCATTACCACACACACATCAAATATTGTAGATGTTTGCAAGCATCCATCATAAAGTAATGGTGGCCTAGCTACCACCACCATCCATTACATCATGATGGATACTTGCACAAAATATTATAGTAACTTTTGTTAAGGAACATTAGTGTCTCTTACCCGGTCAATCCAAGCTGGGGATTAGCTATTCATCAAAACTGAGTCTGTTCCTGAGGAATTCCTGCAAAGGAAAACAAGAAATGTAAACAGGACACAAAGAAACAAGGGCTGGATTTAAACCACTTGTAAATCATCAAATTAAAAAAGTTTTTATACTTATCTGATAAGGCAATTAAGACATGTCAAGACCTGTAAAATAAAAGAGAGGTAACTAAATAAAATCTTCTAGAAAAATATTTTTTAAAAAAGACAGATGGTGCAATGCTAGACATTTTAATATCCTGTTCTGATGAGGGCCCCCAGAAACTCCTGGGTTTTAGATGGTCTGTTTTGAGTATTGTGGCTTTTATTGAAGATAAAACACACTTCTGTTACAAGTTCCTAGTACTTCCATGTTGTTGCTTAATCAAGGAGGAGAGTCTCATTATCCTGACTCATCCAGATGAAAAAATGTTCCCTAGGAGTCAAGGGGAGCATCCCCTTGACTTATAGGGGAACATTTTTTTTTTCATCTGGACGGAGTCAGGATATTGGAGACTCAGCACTCACCTTATTAAGCAACAACATATACCACATGGCATCTAGCAGGGTACAACTTTGCCCAATGCCTGGTATTGTATGGTGTGCATGGTGGCCTGGGGTTCGATAAGTATTAGACCATGTCAATGTGATATTATAAAATGTTCTTACTTCAGCAGCTAACCTCCCATTCTAACAAATTAATTGCAGCAGGAGCATAATTAATGTTATAGGTAGGCCAGAAGCCCTTGGGTTTGGATGTTCTGTGGTGAGTTTGGGTTTTATTGAAGATAAGACACTTTCTGTTACAGGTTCCTTAATAGGAACCTGTAACAGAAATGTGTTTTATCTTCAATCAGGGAACATGTAACAGAAGTGTGTTTTATCTTCAATTAAAGCCTCAAAGCTCACCACAGCACTTCTAAAACCCAAGAGCTTCTGGGGCCTTCCATACCCCACACCCCTGGCCTTTGGATCACAGTACCTTGCCATAGCTTCTACATGCCCATGATCCTTTAGCTATAAAAACCTTTTCATGCTTCAGTTTTAATTGGTTCTTCTATTACTTGTATCATGCTAGATGTTATGGTACATTTGTTGCTTAGTAAGGTCAATACAGTCTCCAATACCATAACTCCGGTATAAAAGGCAAGATGCTGTGAATTGACCCAAAGCCAAAGCCAGGGTCTGGAGACCAGTAGGCACCCAGAAGCTCTTGGTTTTGTTTCAGATGCTCTGTGGTGAGTGTTGGCCAGGGTTATATATTGCATATAAAACACATTTCTATTCTTTGTCCCCCAAAAAATTCTTCCCTTGGATTCAGGGATAGGAACCTGGCATAGAATAGAAATGTGTTTTATCTGCAATATAACCCATCAAAACTCACCTAGAGCATCATAAAACCAAGAGCTAAGGGCCTACCGTGAATTCAACCTTTGGTTCCAATTCATATCTTGCCCTTTATACAAGCCCACAGTCCTTTACCAGTGGTCAGCCAGACTCTACAATAATTGACTCTACCCCCCAAAACAATTCTTACCCAGATTCAGGGGTAGGGAACCAGACACAGAAATGTGTTTTATCTGGAATATAAATATAACCCGCCCCCAAATTCATTACAGAGCATCTAAAACCAAAGAGCTTCTGGGGGCTTACCGGCCCCCAGACCCCTGGCATTGGAGCCAATTCACAGCATCTTGCCATTGCATTATACTACATGCCCAGCCATGATCCTTTATCAGTGCCCGGTCAGCCAGGCTCTCCAACCTGACTCCACCTCAAAAAAGAAAATTTCTTCCCCTGGATTCAGGTGCAGGGAGCCTGATATAGAAATGTGTTTTATCTGCAATATAACCCCCAAAACTCACCACAGAGCATCTAAAAACCCATAGCTTCTGGGGGCCTGGCAGCCCCCAGACCCCCGGTTTAGTGTTTGGACTCAGAGCCCTGGCAACTGTTTCTTTACAAATTAAGCACTGTCGCTAAGAGAGTCCAGGAGAACAGCTACATTATTTATCCAGGCAGGGTACTACATGATGGAAGCTACCAGAACATTGAGGGACCCATCCTGGAGGTACATTGAACATGCCACATGAGTTGGGGGTGCAAATATATACAAGGAACCAGCCACACTCCAAAAGTTTTTCCAAAATCTTAAATATTTATTCTGATTATCTTGTCAAATGGATCCCCCAATAATGCCCAGTGTTTCACCCCATGGGCTTCTTCTGGGACAAGGATCTATGGTTGAATATATAAAATACAGTAATTTAGTAAACCAAAAATTAATATTTGCATAAAACTCTTATAGGTTTTTCAAACTAGGTTACTGTCTCTTTAAATAATCCTGGTGTCAAAGAGTCGTGGAAAAGGATGGACACAAAGACAGGATTCAAGGTTTAAAGCGCCAAGCAAGGACAATATTTTATTTACATCCAGAAATCAAAATAAAAGCAGACTCAGGAGGGAGCAATTTTAGACCTGGTACTCTCAAATGGGGATGGAGAGAGGATCTCTTAACTTGAAGTGGGTGGCCATCTGGGAACAAGTGACCACCAAACAGTGTGGTTCATGATAAACTTAGCTGTAGAGTCAAGCCACACAAAAGTGAAGATGCTGGACTTCAGGAGGGCTGATTTTGTCAAAATGGGAGACTACCTCAGAAAAGCACTAGCAAACAGGCAAGAAGGTGGGGTGGACCAACAATGGGGAAACATCAAAACTGCCATCACAGAGGCAACAAGCCTTTGTGTGAAGCAAATAAATCAAAACGAAAGAAAAACCACTATGGTTCTCAAAAGAAGTGGCGGGGAAGGTTAGGGAGAAAAAGACAGCATTCAGGAAGTATAAGGAAACACAGAAGGAGCAGGACAGAGAACTGTACCAGTTAAAGCAGAAGGAAGCGGGGAAGGCAGTCAGAATAGCAAAGGCCCAAACCAAGGAAAAGATTGCCAACTTGGTTAAGAGGGGGATAAAACCTTTTATAGATACATTATAGAGCAAAGAAAGGCTAAGGCAGGGATACTGAGGCTGAATAAAGAGGAAGGTGGTTGGGCAGACAGCAACAGTGAAAAAGCAGGGATACTGAATGAATACTTCTGCTCAGCATTCACAATGGAAAAGCAGGGGAAGATACCTAATACAGTCAATAGAAGCACTCTGGATAGGGGGGTTGATAGTAGTCCTTTCGCAAAAGAAAGGGTTCTGAAAGAACTCTTAAAACTGAAAGTGGATAAAGCAATGAGGCCTGATGGGATTCACCCCAGAATTCTAAAAGAACTAAGGGAAGAACTAGTAACACCACTGACTACCCTTTTAAATAAATCATGGGAGGATGTGTGGTACCTGAGGACTGGAGGAGGGCGGATGTGATTCCCTTCAGAAAATGGAGCAAGACAGAGGCAGGAAACTACAGACCTGTCAGTTTGACCTCAGTGGTAGGGAAAATGATGGAATCACTTCTGAAGGAAAGAATTGTTGAGTACCTAGAGGCCAGTGGGACACAGGACCCAAGGCAGCATGGATTCATAGCAGGAAGGTCATGTCAGACAAATCTAATTGATTTCTTTGACTGGGTGACCAAAGCAGTAGACCAGGGAGGGGCTGTGGACATGGTATACCTAGATTTTTCCACTCATTTGCCATACTCATTTCTTCCTCCTTCACTCCCCTGCCCACATCTACACTTTATATTCACTTTATACCCATTTACCCGTGACTTTTAACCCCTATGTTTGTCTGTTTATCTGTTTTTTTGACTGAGCATAGTCCGTACCTACTGTTCCCCTCATGTTCAGCACTTTGTATACGATGCATGAATTATCTATCTGTAATTAATGTTTTTTTACAATCTTTTGTACCATTTACTTGCATTTATACTGCCTTTGCTTAATTATTGTACACATAATTGACATTGTATGTTGATCTCACTTAAATTGTAATTTGTTGTACACAGACTTGAAATCATATGTAGATCTCACCAATATTGTATTACCTATTGTTTGTCCCAGGTCCACCTTGAAAATGAGCTTGCTCAATGGTGTCCGTCTGGTTAAGTAAAGATTTTGATTGATTGTTTGATTAATTGATAGACTTTAGCAAGGCATTTGACACAGTCCCGCATGAAAGATTAATAAACAAATTAGCCAGCCTGGGAGTGGGTCCCAGGGTGGTAGCCTGGGTAAAACACTGGCTGGACAACAGGACATAGCGGGTACTAGTAAATGGAGTCCACAGTGAAGAAAGGAGGGTTACTAGTGGGGTACCACAGGATTCAGTACTGGGGCTGGTCCTTTTTAATGTCTTTATAAGTTAAATTGCAGAGGGACTAGAAAGGAAAGTATGTCTCTTTGAAGATGACACAAAGATCTGCAACAGGGCTGATATGCAAGGTGGGGTGACAAGGATGAAAAGGGACTTGGCACGGTTGGAGGAATGGTCAAATGTATGGCAGCTTAGATTCAACGCAAAGAAGTACAAAGTAATGCACCTGGGAAATAAAAACCCAGGAGAAGAGTACAGAATGGGGAGTGAGATACTGACAACAACAAAAATGGAAAGGGGCCTGGGGGTAGTCATATCAAATGACCTAAAGGTGGGCCAGGAATGTGAGAAGGCAGTAAGAAGGGCTGGGGGATACTGGGATGCATAGGGAGAGGCATCACCAGTAGAAAACAGGAAGTTGTTGGCCCTCTGTACAGACAGTTTGTAAGACTACATCTGGAGTACTGTGTACAGTTCTGGAGACCCCATCTCCACAAAGACATAGACAGGGTGGAGGCTGTCCAGAGGAGGGCAACCAAAAATGGTGCAGGGTCTGCACCAGAAGACATATGAAGAAAGACTAAAGGAGTTTAAGATGTATAGCCTCAAGGAAAGGAGGGAGAAGGGGTACATAATAGAAACTTTAAAAACCTCAAGGGAATCAACAAAGTCCAAGAGGGTAGCATCTTTCAGGAAAAGAGATGTGCAAGAACAAGGGGGCACAATTTGAAGATAGAGGGAGGATGGCTCAGAGGTAATGTGAGGAAGTATTTCTTCACAGAGAGGGTTGTAGATGCATGGAACAGCCTTCCTGAGGAGGTTGTAGAGTCAAAAACAGTGGAGCAATTCAAGAATGCATGGGACAGACATAAGGCAATTCTAGTGGGGGGTAGGAGGAAGTAGGCTGTTGGCTAACTAGGACCTGCAGCTTATCCATTAGGTAGGGAAATGGGCAGACTAGGTGGGCCAAGCAGTCCTTATCTGCCGTCAAATTCTGTGTTTCTATGTTTCTAGACTGTAAATAGCAAAAATAAAACAAAAGCATAACATGAATAATAGTTCTCTAGTAAGCAGCTAGAGCTCCAGATGAGGTCAGCACTCCACCAATCTCTCCACTCATCTGAAGTGGTTACACAAAAGAGCTTCATTTATACCAGTGGGATGAGGTGGCTTACCTTAAACTCCACTCACTACAGTTTTAAAACATCTAACTTTCAAATAAACCAGCAGTTTTATGTGAAATATACAATAAAACTTAAAAGAGAAGTAGATGCTAATAATAAGGCTTTTAAATCTTGATATTTTAGCTGTTTTGCTAATATTTACAAAAATCCATAGCAGCAGGCCCCTCCCCTTGAGCTTGCCAGTATATAGTTATGAAGGAAAAGGCCAGCCAGCTCTTAGAAAACAATGGGAAGCATTGGTGCACTCAGAAATAAAACAATTCAACTTCATATCTTTCAGAACTGGATATGTCTACTCTACCCATTTAGAAAGGGTAGCTTTGTATTACTTTTCTGAATAATACATGTCTCACTAAGTAACTTCAAACAAACATACATTTCTGTTACAGGGAGCGTCAGGTCAATGTTTCTATCTGGTCCAATTTACATAACAAACACAAGTGTTTCCTGTTTTTGAGACCTACAAAACCAACACCCTCACTGTACATTCTTAACACAAGTGCTTTCTTTTACCTTATTTGAATTCGGTTTTCTTACTTTGCCTTTCTTGCATTCATGAATTGTAGTGTTTGACTGCTTCCTAACTTGCAGGTCTGCCACATACAAATATCCTGCTGCAAGACTGGCTGCCGGTTGTGAGGGACAAGGGATGTACAAAGAAAGGAAAAACAATGCAAGATAAGGTGCTAACGTAAGGGGGGGGTGGTAACCCCAGGAAACAAAAATAACGTTAAGCACTTCAAGGGAGACACTAACTGGTTTAGAGAGCTTTTCTAAGCCTTCTGGTAAATTACAGGGTACAGCTATCATCTTCCCAGCTCAGCAGTAAAAGCAATGATGCTTTTATTCTCTAAAGACAGCACTCTCTGTGTGCTATATTCTAGCAGCTTTTAAGCCTAACACAACCATAGTTGCTGCATTTTTAATTTTTATTTGAGCGTTTGCCTACAGACACAAATGTAAGCTCATGAAAAATGGGGGGGGGTACCAAGGGTTGGAAGACTGATGTATACTGGGTCCAGTTAGTGATAGCAGAGAACCTTCCCAGTTTGCCTAACTAGAAAGGGGGAAAAAACAGATTTACGTAGACAAAGTGTACAGGATGATAGAGGTGCTGCTGCAGCAGACTGTTGTAGGAAGAAGAAAAGAAATGGACACCAGTTAACACACAGGGTCTCAACAGCCCTTTGACAATCTCCTCCCCACTCAAGAGGAAAACCCGGGGAGAATCAAAGGGTTTTCATACTCATTCTGTTTCTTTAAGGTCAGAACCAGTGTCAGATGGAGCTTTAACCCTCCCACTCCCAAAGCTCCACCTCGGGGTCCCTTAAACAAAACAATTACTAAATGATACAGAGACACCTATCTCCGTATCCATGCATAAACACTTACCCCAAGGTCTGACTGGTCTGACTGTACATCTGCCCCATACCGGGACAAAAAGTCTACATTATGATTAAGGACACCAGCCCTGTGTTTGACAGTAAACCTGTATGGCTGCAGTGAGATGTACCACCGCATTATGCGTGGATTTTTGTCCTTCATCACATGCAGCCAACAGAGTGGGTTATGGTCCATGATATCTTCAAACTCCACCCCCATAGATACATTTTTAATGCCTTGATAGCCCACTTAATGGCTAGGCATTCCTTCTCAAGAGTTGAGTAGTGGGTTTCTCTTTCATGTAATTTACGGCTGACATAAATTATGGAATGTTCCTCCCCTTCAATTTTTTGTGATAATATGGCTCCAATACCTCTGTCTGATGCATTGGTCTGTACTAAAAAGGGCAGTTTATAATCTGGACTTCTTAGCACAGGTGAACTACACAGTTGTGCCTTAATAATACAGAATGCTTCCTCGCACCCTGGAGTCCACTTTACCTTTGTAGGATAACTTTTCTTAATGAGGTCAGTAAGGGGTGTGGCGATGGTGGAAAATTCAAGATAAACCTTCTATAGTACCCAGCCAACTCCAAAGAAGACTGCACATGTTTCTTTGTTACTGGACGTGGGCTATTGGCTATAGCATCTATCTTACTTATATCAGGCTTAACCTGTCCATTGCCAATACAAAAAACCCAGGTACTTAGTCTCCTGCATCTCAATGGCACATTTGGCAGTATTTAATGTTAATTTTGGTTGAGTGATGGCATGTAAGATAGCTTTAAGATGGTGTAGGTGTTCCTCCCATGTTTTACTAAATACCACAACATCGTCAAGGTAGGAGGCACAATATGCCGTGTGCTGATGTAATGTATGGTCCATGTAACCCTGCAACATAGCGGGGGCACCATGTAACCCAAAAGGCATTGTATTGAAATGAACTAGGTAATTAGGGGTTACAAAGGCTGTCTTCTCTTTTGACTACATATCCAAAGGAATCTGCCAATAGCCCTTAGTTAAGTCAAATGTGGTTAGGTATTTGGCATTTCCTAGCCTGTCAATTATATCATCAATTCTAGGCATTGGATACATGTCAAACTTAGACATAGCATTCAATTTCCTAAAATCTAAACAGATTCTGATACCACCTTCTTTTCTACCCACTATAACCATTGGAAAGGCCCAATCACTCTGTGAAGGTTCAATTACATTGAGGTTTTGCATTTTCCTTACCTCCTGAATCACTTCATCCCTCAGTTTTTCTGGAATTTTATATGCCTTTTGCCTTACTGGGGTATCTTGGGTCAAAGTGATGTGGTGCTGAATCCCATCTACCTTTCCAGGGATGGTGGTAAAAGTATCTTTGAATTTACTAAGTACCTGTTCCAATTCTTGTCGCTGTTGTTTGGTTATATCTGGATTTATAACCAAATCTGTAATTTCTCCTTGTTTCTCAAGCCTATAGTATGCCATATCCATCTCACTTTCTTTTTGATCTGGGCATATATATAGTCCTGGGGCAGGCCTTTGGTACCATCTCTTCAGGAGACTGGCATGGTACAAGCCTTTCTTAATTCTCCTGTCATGCAACTCGATCTCATAATTTACTGGACTTGTCTGCCTGAGGACTGTATATGGCCCCTGCCATTTCATCAACAGCTTTTGGTCAGAACTGGGCAGTAATAATACCTTCTCTCCAGGTTGAAATTGTTTCTGCCCTACCCCCTTATCATACTGGATTTTCTGGGAGACTTGCTTCTCTGTATTCTGCTGATGAGCTAGCTTACTGTACTGCGTAAGTCTTGCTCTCAATACAGACATATAGTCTAGTGTGCTTTGTGCCATTTCTCCATTATTCTCCTCCCATTCTTCCTTAATCACATCCAGGGGGCCCCTTGGGTTTCTGCCATAGAGCAATTCAAATGGAGAAAACCCTGTAGATGCTTGCAGTACCTCCCTGTATGCGAACATGAGGAAGGGTAAATATTCATCTCACTTTTCCCTTCCTCCTGAATGAATTTCGGAAGCATCTTTTTCATGGTTTGGTTGAACCACTCAACCAAGCCATCATTCTGGGGGTGGTATGGGGATGCATGCAGGGCTTCAACATTCTGAGTTGAGTAAAGCCTTGTCAGGAGTCTAGAACAAAAGTTGGTACCACGATCAGTGAGTATTTCATCTGGTATTCTGACTCGACTGAAAAGTTTTACTAGCTCTTCTGCTATTTTCTCAGCAGTGATGATACGTAGAGGGATAGCCTCTGGATATTTTGTGAAGTAATCACAAATAACCAGGATGAACTTATTGCCCTTTGAGCTTTTTTGTAAGGGCCCCACAGTATCCATGGCTATCTTCTTAAATGGTATAGCAATCACAGATAAGGCCTATAGGGGCACCTTTTCCTTTTTCTTTACTGTTGCCACCTTCTGGCATTCAGGACAACTCTGGCAATACTCAGTCACTTGGTCATGCATCCCCGGCCAATAGAATCTAAGCAGAAGATGACTCAAAATCCGGTCTCTGCCCATATGCCCTGCCAAGGAGATATCATGAACAAGGTGCTTAAGCTGTTCCCTGTACATTTTAGGGACTACCACCTGTTCTATTGTTTCCCCTGTGGTGGGATCTATACATTCTCTACATAACACTCCCTTTTTGATCATAAACCTGGGGCCTTAGTACAGAGCATTCTCACCTGCTGGAAAAAGCAGGTGTGGGGAAGGTGCAAGCACGTAATGATGTGTGGACAAGCAATGGGGCCTGATGGAATTCACCCCAGAATTCTAAAAGAATTAAGGGAGAACTAGTGACACTACTGACTACCCTTTAGCAAATCATGGAGGATGATGTGGTACCTGAGGACTGGAGGAAGGCGATGTGATTCCCCTTCACAAAAGTGGGAGCAAGACAGAGGCAGGAAACTACAGACCTGTCAGTTTGACCTCTGTGCTAGGGAAAGTGAAGGAATCACTTCTGAAGGAAAGAATTGTTGAGTATCTAGAGGCCAGTGGGGCACAGGACCCAAGGCAGTATGGATTCACAGCGGGAAGGTCATGTCAGATTAATATAATTGATTTCTTTGACTGGGTGACAACGTAGTAGACCAGGGAGGGGCTGTAGACATGGCTCGCCTAGACTTTAGCAAGGCATTTGACACATTCCCACGCAAAAGATTAATAATTAAATTAACCAGCTTGGGAGTGGGTTCCAGGGTGGTAGCCTAGGTAAAACATTGGCTTGACAACAGGACACAGAAGGTAACTGTAAATGGAGTCCACTCTGAAGAAAGAGGGGTTACTAGTGGAGTACCACAGGGTTCAGTACTGGGTCCAATTCTTTTTAATGTCTTTATAAGTGACATTGTAGAGGGACTGGAAGGAAAAGTATGCCTCTTTGCCGATAACACAAAGATCTGCAACAGGGTTGATACACAAGGAGGTGTGGAAAGGATGCGAAGGGACTTGGCAAGGTTGGAGGATTGGTCAGAAGTATGGCAGCTTGGATTCAGTGCAAAGTAGTGCAAAATAATGCACCTGGGAAACAAAAACCCAGGGAAAGATTACGCAATGGGGGGTATTAACAACAACAAAAATGGAAAGGGACCTGGGGGTAATCATATCAGATGACCTTAAGGTTAGCAAGCAATGTGGAGAAGGCAGTAAGGAGGGCTGGGGTATACTGGGATGTATAGGGAGACGATCACCAGCAGAAAACAGGAAGATGTTATCCTCTGTACAGACAGTTGGTGAGACCCCATCTGAGTACTGTGTCCAGTTCTGGAGACCCCATCTCCACAAGGACATATACAGGATGGAGGCAGTCCAGAGGAGGGCAACTTAAATGGTGCAGGGTCTGCACCAGAAGCCATACGAGGAGAGACTAAAGGAGCTTAATATGTATACCCATGAAAAAAGGAGGGAGAGGGGGGACATGGTAGAAACTTTTAAGTACCTCAGTGGAATCAACCAAGTTCAAGAGGGTAGCATCTTTCAGAAAAAGAGATGTGCAAGAACAAGGGGAAACAATTTGAAGATAGAGGGGGGACAGCTCAGGGGCAGTGTGAGGAAGTATTTTTTCACAGAGCGCATGGTGGACACATGGAACAGCCATCCCGAGGAGGCTGTGGGGTCTAAAACTGTGGAAGAATTCAAGAATGCATGGGACAGACATAAGGCAATTCTTGTGGGGGGTAGGAAGAAATAGGCTGTTGGTTAACTAGGATCTGCAGCTTATCCTGTATGTACAGAAATGATCAGACTAGGTGGGCCAAGAGGTCCTTATCTGCTGTCAAAGTCTATGTTTCTATGTTTCTATGTCTCATTCTTTTGTTGACCCCCAAACACATTACTTTTTACATTCTCACAAATGTCCTTCATAGTGTCCACATGTCTTATAGTCCATTGAGCTTTAGCATGCCTTCTCTCCCACTTGGTCTTTTGATCTTTTCATGGGGGTTCATAAAGTTCATCATCAAAAAGTAAAAGACGTGCCCTCTGTGCCTCTTACTGGGTTTGTGCCCTGGTAGTTACAGCACTAATGTCAAACACCTCAATCACCAATCATTTGAAATCAGGGTGGTCAAGTCCAACTACCACAGGCACCGGAAGGTAAGGAACTACACCCACATCCATTTGTTGTTCATGTCCTTTAATAGACATCTTGACTTGCACAGCAGGTAATAATGGGTGTCTCCGTGCACACATGTCACTCCAGTCTTAGTACCAGAAGTCATATGACTTTCCACCACATCTGCTCTAACCAGGGTTTGTTTAATGCCTGAGTCGGGTCATCCATTTACAACTTTATGGCTGATGCTTATAGGTACTAAATACTGTCCCCAGTTAGCCAGAGACAACTGTGTTAGCGTGGTCTTACATTTAGGGCAGAAGCAGGCTATATGACCTTTGCCCTGGCACTCTCTTCATATGATATCAGGTTTAAATTGTCTTTTAGATCTAAATGTCTGTGTGCCCCCTATAGCAGTCCCAGTAGAAGCAGAAGGAGTAGGTCTTACGGTAGGATTGGCAATCGCAGTACCAGGTCCACAATACCCTCTTTGACGATTCGGACTGGCAGCCAAATAATCCTCAGTGAGGGGAAATGGCTTTTTCTGATGTTTCTGGTTGATGCTCTCTCACTCCAGTCTGAACATCAGATGGCAAGACCCTCATATACTGTTCCAGGATGGTCATCTCAGTGATCTGCTCAGGTCTCTTCTGATCAGGTTGCAGCCACTTGTGGCACAGCTCTTTAAGTATAGCATAAGCTCCTCATGGGTTATCAGAAGCATGGTACCTAAAGGCTCGGAATTGCTGTCGATGAGTCTCTGGGCTTATGTCATACTTGTGTAAGATTTCTTGATGCACAGTACCATAATTCTGGGCTTGTTGGCAGTCCATGTGGCTATAAGCCAGTTGAGCCTTTCCTTTTAAGTATGGTGCCAGCTGAATGACCCACTGCTCCCATGGCCACCAAAAGGCTTGTGCCACTCGTTCAAAGGTCCTTAGATATGACTTGATATCATCTGCTTCTCCCAACTTTGTAATTTTAATGTTTTTAGAGAGGCCAGTGGATAAAGAATGATGTCATGCACCTATAACTTGTATAGCCCTTAAGGTGAGTTCATGCTTCTTATCCATCTCAACTTGTCTTATACATAGCCATCGTGGGGTTGCTGCAACAAAAGGTAAAGCCATCAAAAAATGGAGAGCAATGAGTACCAATGCCCATAGTCTGGGTAACAAGCTTCCTGAATTAGTGACCTTGATGGAGGAGGAACATCTGGATATTGTGGCAGTCACAGAAACATGGTACACACAAAACCATGACTGGGATGTAAACATACCAGGATACACTATTTACAGGAGGGACAGGGAGGGTAAAAGAGGAGGAGAAGGAGGAGGAGTAGCTCTTTACAAAAGGGAAGGAATCAAAGCATCAGAACAAAAGGGTAAACAGGGAGGAGAAGAAGCACTGTGGGTCAATTTGGAGACAGGCAATGGCACCACAATCCACACAGGGTTAGATATAGACCCTCTCAGGGGAGGAATAGACAAGGAAATGATAGAAAGTATACTTAGAATGGCAGAAAAATGGGAGCTATTGCTGATGGGTGATCTGAATATGCAGATGTTAACTGGAGTGCAGTTGCAGCAGCCACTTGAAGAGTGGGTATTTCTAGATGCCCTACAGGGGCATGCTTTAGACAATTAGTATTAGAACCCACTCGAGAGGGAGCAATCTTAGACCTGGTTCTCTCAAATGGAGATGGAGAGAGGATCACAGATGTAGAAGTGGGTAGCCATCTGGGAACTAGCGACCATCGAACAGTATGGTTCACAATAAACACAGCAATAGAGTCAAGCCATACAAAGGCAAAAGTACTGGACTTTAGGAGGGCTGACTGCCAAAATGGGTAAGTGCCTAAGGAATGCACTAGCAAATGGGCAGGAAGAAGGGGTGGAAGAACAATGGGAATAATAAAAACTGCCATCACAGAGTAACAAGCCTTTGTGTGAAGCAAATAAACAAAACAAAATGATGTAAGAAACCACTATGGTTCTCAAAGGAAGTGGCAGGAAGGTTCAAGAGAAAAGAAAGCATTCAAAAGTACAAGGAATCACAGAAGGAGGGACAGAGAACTGTATCAGTTAAAAGCAAAAGGAAGCTGTGAAGGCTGTCAGAACAGCAAAGCCAGCGAGGAAAGATAGCCAACTCAGTTAAGAAGGGGATAAAACCTTTATAGGTACATCAGGGAGCGAAGGAAGACCAAGGGAGGAGAGTGAGGTGAATAAATGGGAGGGTGGGCAGAGGGTGACTGTGAAAAGGCAGAATACTAAAGAAATATTTTTGCTCAGTATTTACAAATGAAGAGGGGGTACCTAAAACACTCTGGATACAAAAATTGATACCAGCCCATTTACAGAAGAAAGGGTTCTGAAAGAACTCTTAAAACTGAAGGAGAACAAAGCAATGGGGCCTGATGGGATTCATCCCAGAATTCTAAAAGAACTAAGGGTAGAACTAGTGACACCACTGACTACCCTCTTTAACAAATCATGGGAGGATGGGGTGGTACCCGAGGACTGAAGGAGGGCAGATGTGATTCCCCTTCACAAAAGTGGGAGACAAGGCAAGCAGAAAACTACAGACATGTTAGTTTAACCTCAGTGATAGAAAATGATGGAATCACTTCAGAAGGAAAGAACTGTCGAGTATCTAGAGGCCAGAAGGGACAGGACCCAAGGCAACATGGATTCACAGCTGGAAGGTCATGCCAGATGAATCTGATAGATTTCTTTGACTGGGTAACAAAGTAGTAGATCAGGAGGGGCTGTGGACATGGCCTACCTAGACTTTAGCAAGGCATTTGACACAGTCCCACACAAAAGATTAATATACAAGTTAGCCAGCCTGGGAGTGGGTCCCAAGATGACAGCCTGGGTAAAGAATTGGCTGGAGAATAGGACACAGAGACTAATAGTAGATGGAGTCCACTCTGAAGAAAGTGGAGGTTACTAGGGGTACATGCAGGTTCAGTAATAGGACCGGTCCTTTAATGTCTTTATAAGTGACATTGCAGAGGGACTGAAAGGAAAAGTATGTCTCTTTGCAGATGACACAAGATCTGCAACAGAGTTGATGCACACAAGGTGGGAATTGGAAAGGATGAGAAGGGACTTAGCAAGGTTAGAGGAATTGTCAAATGTATGGCAGCTTAGATTCAATGCTAAGAAGTAAGGTAATGCACCGGGAAATAAAACCAGGGAAGAGTACACAATGGTGGGTGAGATACTAACAACAACAAAATGGAAAGGGACCTGGGGTAGTCATATTAGATGACCTAAAGGTGGGCAAGCAATGTGAGGGCAGCAAGGAGGGTTGGGGGGATACTGGGATGCAGAGAGAGGCATCACCAGTAGAAAACAGGAAGTTATTATCCCTCTGTACAGACAGCTGGTGAGACCCCATCTGGCATACTGCGTGCAGTTCTGGAGACCAATCTCCAGAGACATAGACAGAATGGAAGCTGTCCAGGAGGGCAACTAAAATGGTGCAGGGTCTGCACTGGAAGACATATGAAGAGAGACTAAAGGAGCTAATATGTATAGCCTTGAGGAAAGGAGGAGAGGGGGGACATGATAGAAACTTTCAAGTACCTCAAGAGAATCAACAAAGTCCAAGAGGGTAGCATCTTTCAAAAAAAGAGGTGTGCAAGAACAAGGGGGCGCAATTTGAAGATAGGGGGTGGCTCAGAGGTAATTTAAGGAAGTATTTTTTCACAGAGAGGGTTGTGGATGCATGGAATGGCCTTCCGGAGGAGGTTGTGGAGTCAAAAACAGTGGTGGAATTCAAGCATGCATGGGACAGTCATAAGGCAGTTCTAGGGGGTGGAGGTAGGAAGAAGTAGGCTACTGGTTAACTAGGATCTGCAGCTTATCCATTAGGTAGGGAAATGGGCAGACTGGGTGGGCCAAGCGGTCCTTACCTGCCGTCAAATTCTATGTTTCTATGTTCTATGTTTCTATTGTAATAGTTCTCAAATGTCATCAGGAAGAACATCTTCAGGAGGCTCACCTTCAGCAGTGACATCTTCAGAGGGCCCTCCAGTCTCCCCTTCCTCCTTTGCTTCTGTCTTTGCTGTGTAGGTCTTCCTACAAACATCCTCCAGTCCAGGCATCAAATGTTCTCCCAGCTTGTGAGCCATGGTGCGTGTTGAAACACCGCTGGGTCCCTCAAGCTTCTCTCCAGTGACAGGCTGTTGCATTCAACGTCCACCTGAACAGGAAAACTACCCACTCTTCAACCAACCCCACTACTAACACCAGTGTCACAGAGTCGTGAAAAAGGATGGATGCAAAGTCAGGATTCAAGGTTTAAAGTGCCAAGCAAGGCCAGTATTTTATTTACAGCCTGAAATCAAAATAAAGGCAGTCTGGAAAATGACAAAAATAAAGCAAAAACATAACATGAATAACAGTTCTCTAGTAAGCAGTTAGAGCTCCAGATGAGGTCAGCACTCCACCAATCTCGCCACTCCTCTGAAGTGGTTACACAAAAGAGCTTCAATTATACCAGTGGGGTCAGGTGGTTTAACTTAAACTCCACCCACCACTGTTTTAAAACATCTAACTTCCAAATAAACCAACAGTTTTATGTGAAACATACAATAAAATTGAAAAGGGAAGTAGATGCTAATAAGGCTTTTAAATCTTGATATTTTAGCTGTTTTGCTAATATTTACAAAAATCCTTAGCAGCAGGCCCTTCCCCTTGAGTTTGTCAGTATATAGTTATGAAGGAAAAGGCAGTCCGGCTCTTAGAAAACAATGGGAAGCCAAGGGGTGAGGACCTCCAGCTAGGTATGTAAGTAGTCTCTGTTACTATTCTTCATGCAATTCATTATGCAAAAACACTTGTGCAACGGAAAGCAATTGCCATTCACATGCTTTTCATTATGTAGTAAAAGTTTTAACTGAAACCTTTGTCCCGGTAACAGAATTATTTCATTTATTTATTTATTACAGTATCATAATTGCAACCCTTTGAGTCAAGGACTCATTTAAAAAGGCTCATCGTCATACACAGAATAGGACAGGACAGGAGAAACATATAGTAAGAGGAAAACAGACAGTAGTGTAGGAACAGTAGTATGGCAATAATATTTACAATAAAAATGTGAACAATTAAAATACAGGTGGGGTGGGCCATGCCAGCAAGAGAAAGGCCCCTTCTTGCAGGAGACAGGCCTATACATGATGGTAGTTAAACAAGTAGGATCATTGGGCATATATATGTCGAAGACCTTACATACAGTAGGGGTAGACAGCAGGGATGCAGAGAAAAAAAACTCAGAATTGCAGGAACAAGCCCAAACATGCTTGTGGCTCAGCAATCATGAGCTAAGCACACTGAACAAATAAGCAGAGGTGGGTGGGTTGGGTCAGATGGTAGGATGTGGAGCAGTAGGGGTGCAATTATTTGCAATTGCAATGGCAGGAGCTGAGAAGGTGGCTATGCAGGGATGATTTGAATGGGCCAATTCTGAGCTCAGATGAGGTACCAGGAGGGAGGGTGTTGAACCAGGAGGGTGCCCTGTAGGAAAAGGACCTCTGAGTGAGGGATGTCCTAACCCTGGGGACTATTAGTAGGGGCTTGGTGGAGCTACTAGTGTGGGCAGAAGGGGTGGCTGTGCTGATAAGTTTAGACAGACCTGGGGGGTTAAGCCGACACAGATTTTTTGGGTGAGCAGACAGGTCTGGTAGCGTAGTCGCTCTTCAAGGGAAAGGAGGTTAGACAGGTCATAAAGAGCGCAGGTGTGTGTTAGCCTGAAAGCCCCAGTGAGTAGCCAACAGGCCTTGTTGATTGAGAGCTTAATTTTGCCAAGGGCAGTGTTGTCTGCAGCGTCGTATATTAGGAGTCCATAGTCCACTAGGGACAGGACTGATGAGTCAATGGCAAGTCTTAGTGCTTATGGGGGCAGACAGGCTCTGTGCCAATATAACAAGCCTATGCGGGGGTTTGTGGCAGAGCAGAGTGTGTGGATGTGTTCATGGAAGGTGAGGGAAGAGTTGAGGATGATACCTAGATATTTGTATGAGGTGACCTGCTTGAGAGGGTAGTGGGAGAGGGATTGAATGGCCAGCACAGAGCTCTTGAGTTTGTTCTGATTGTGGGTGAACAGCAAGGTTTTTGTTTTTTTAAGATTGATCACAAGTCTGTGGTCAAGGAACCACTGCTCAGTCTGGGGTAAAAGTGGATTGTAGCGCAAGCTGGAGTTGGGCGGGGTAGGGGGAGATGTGAAGAGGACCGCATCGTCCACGTACAGCAGTTGGTTATAAAACATTGGTGCACTCAGAAATAAAACAATTCAACTTCATATCTTCCAGAACTGGATATGTCTACTCTACCCGTTTAGAAAGAGTAGCTTTGTTTTGCTTTTCTAAATAATATATGTCTCACTTAGTAACTTCAAAAAAACATACATTCTGTTACAGGGAGTGTTAGGTCAGTGTTTCTGTCTGGTCCAATTTACATAACAAACATAAGAGCTCCCTGTTTTTGAGACATACAAAACCTACACCCTCACTGTACGTTCTTAACACAAGTGCATTATTTTACCTTATTTGAATTCAGTTTTCTTACTTTGTCTTTCTTGCTTTCATGAATTGTAGTGTTTGACTGCTTCCTAGCTTGCAAGTCTGCCACATACAAATATCCTGCTGCAAGACTGGCTGCTGGTTGTGAGGGACAAGGGATATACAAAGAAAAGAAAAACAATACAATATAAGGTGCTAGCATGGGAGGGGGGGTAACCCCAGGAAACAAAAATAATGCTAAGCGCTTCAAGGGAGACACTAACTGGTTTAGAGAGCTTTTCTAAACCTTTGGTAAATTACAGGGTACAGCCATCATCTTCCCAGCTCAGCAGTAAAAGCAATGATGCTTTTATTCCCTAAAGACAGCACTCTCTGTGTGCTATATTCTAGCAGCTTTTAAGCCTAACACAACCGTAGTTGCTGCATTTGTAATGTTTTTTGAGTGTTTGCCTACAGACACAAATAGAGGCTCATGAAAAATGGGGGGGAGGGTACCAGGGGTTGGAAGACCATTCCCAGTTGACCTAACTGGAAAAGGGGGAAAGACAGATTTATATAGACAAAGTGCACAGGACAATAGGGGTGCTGCTGTAGCAGACTGTTGTAGGAAGAAGAAAAGAAATGGACACCAGTTAACACATAGGGTCTCAACAGCCCTATGACACCTAGCATCTGTTATTCTGTTATTACAGTTCCCCTTCAGACAGATACTTCAAATATTTCGCCCTTTTAAATCAAATTTTATAGCTTAAAAATATAGTTGCATGACTGCATAATGGGGCTAATTAATTTGTACTAATTATGTGCAATTAGTATAATATTGTTTTGTCTGAACCTCCCCAGGGTGTCTCCATTGAATTCCTGGATATATTTTCCCCACTGTATCAATGACTTCTGACTACTCCTGCCTAAAAAGCCTTTGGGCATTTTTACACCCATTATTGCTCCACGGTCATAGGCTAACCATGACATACTGCACCTTGGTCACTTGGTAGAAACTTCTACTACAAAGTGTTTCTGTTTCTGTCTAACGTGCATATTTAGAAAAATGTGATGAGCTGTATATACCTGTCCACGATCCAACTAGCCTAGGGGGTGTATACGGCAATGTTATAAGTTATATTATGACCAATCCTGTCCTTGAGCTATGCTCAACTCCTATGTATGATGACCTGTATATATCTGTCAGTTGAACTAGTTAGTCTAGAGTGTATAATCTGAAATGTGCTTACTACTGTATGTTTCCCCTAGCGTCAAATGATGTATTTCCCACGTTCGTTTACTGTGACAAAAAACTGTACTCACTTTGCCATGTCTCCTTGACTGTCGTTCCTCATGTTGTATTCTCCCAGGTCATTCCTAAAATTAGGCATAATACTTGTCTAGTGTACTTACCCAGTAAACAAAAGCTAAATAAATAAATAAAATAAATAAATATAGCAAAATCAAATGCATACCTGTTTTTAAATTCAATCAGTTAGTCAGAAAAACTAAGCTCCCAGCTGGCTGGTCTTCCTTTAGAAGGGCGAGAAACCTCTGTACCAAGTTGGTCAAGGAAGCTAAGGCTAAGTATTACCACACAGAGCTTGATGCTTCTTCTAAATATCCCTCTAGATTCTGGAAAACCCTTAAGGACATTGAAGGTTATGCATCCTCAAATTCCCCACCTACAAGAATCACCATTGGTGCTAACACGGTCTCAGATAAGCAATAATCCTTGATTCCCTTAACAATCATTTCACCGCTGTAGGTCTAGCCTTCGACACCTCCGCTGCCGGCATCCTCCACTCACAACTCTGCATACAGAATGAATTATCTTTTGCCTCTAGTTCTACATTCTCCTTCCAGCCTACATCCCTGAACAAGGTCGAGGATCTTCTGTTGCAATTAGATACCAGGAAGAGCGCTGGTGCAGGTCTTATAGACCCCTTTTTCCTGAAAATTGTTCACCATGTCCTAGCTGTGCCGATTACTCACCTTTTTAATCTATCACTCTCCCAGGGCCTCCTTCCTTCCTTATGGAAAACTGTGCATGTGATGCCCCGTTTCAAATTTGGAGACCCCAGCAATCTAAACAACTACATGCCCATCTCCCTTCTTCCTATCCTGTCTAAGCTGTTGGAAAAAATTGTAAGCATACAGCTCAGGAACTATCTAGAATCCACAAATTTGCTTAATCTCTTACAATCTGGCTTTTGGCCGTGGCACAGCACCTGCACAGCACTTGCCAAGGTAAGTAATGACAGGCGGCATGACTTGGATGACAAGACATTTGTCTACATAGTATTTTTAGACCTAAGCAAGGCCTTCGACACTGTCGACCACGACCTGCTTCTCATTTCCCTCCAGAACCTGGGCATAGACCCACCATCCTTGAGTTGGTTTTCCAATTATCTCTCAGGTCATCTTCAACAGGTAAAAGTGGAAGGAGACTTCTGGCCCTTAAAACTCTTGTTGAGGGACGTACCACATGGCTCCATATTGGGCCCCCTGCTCTTCACAATATATATTAGCATAATTGATACCAATCTCAAAACAGCCAACATCCATCTGTTTGCAGATGATACGGTGCTTTATGTTAGTAGTCCTTCCCCTGAAGCTGCTTGTAGGGACCTTCAGCAGGAATTTAATCAGTAGCAACTGCAGCTTTTGAACTAGAAACTTCTCTTGAATGCTAAAAAAACAAAAACAATGTTATTCTCACCATTTCTTCATGCACCGAACCCTGTTACCCAAGGAACCCTGCCCCAGATTTCTATGCTATGAGGCGAACCTCTGGAATTTGTACCCAAGTTCAAATACCTGGGGATCTGGATCAATCGGAGCCTCTCCTTTAATGACCATATTGAAGACCTCTTAATGAAGCTTAGACAGAGGCTTGGTCTTTTTTACAGGATTAACTACCTGCTTACTTGGGATGCTAAGAAAAGTCTGGTGCAAACCACATTCCTCTCATTGCTGGACTATACTGATTTCATCTACAGCCAAAGTCCAGCGACGGCACTGGTCAAACTGGATACACTTTATCATAGAGCCCTCAGGTTCATCACTGACCTCCCCTACTCAGTGCATCATTGCTCATTATACACCGCCGTGGGTTGGCCATCGCTTAGCTATAGAAAGCAAAGGAACATGGCCCTTTGGACTTTCAGAGTAATTTCAATAGAACTGCCACTATATATCTCAGATTGTATGCCATTATGTACTGTTGGAAGGTATGCCCTGAGAAGTGCCTCTTACATCTCCCTAACCACACCGAAGGTCAAATCGCGGTTCGGCAGGACTGCCTTAAGCTACGTATTACCCCTCTTATGGAGCAAATTGCAAAAAACTTTAAAATTGGTCAACCCTATCAAACTGTTAGCGTTCAAAACTCTCTATGCCTGGTCTTTTAAGGAACCCTGCAATTGCTCCCCCTGACCTATCTGATTCACCTAAGCAAAGAACCTCCCCCTCCATGCCCCCACAGTTCCTAACTTCCTGCTCCTCTCTCCACCTCCTTCCTCCCACTGCAAGGTTCCGTGCACTCTCCCTGTCTGTCCTTCTTACATGATATCACAGTCTGTTCCACTGAATCCTGTCTGAACATCCTTTATATGATTCACCTTTCTATTTACAGGTTGGAGCCTCCAATTGGCAGTTTTTCAATCCTCTGCTTCCAGTGGCCCCTTTTGGGCACCCCAGCCCCAGCTGCTTCTACCCTCCCACCCACTTCCTTCCTTGTTTCAACCTTACCATACTGCTGCTCAAAGATACCCCTCCCTGCAATTTTGGCACTCTCCTTGTATTATTTGTACTATTTGATATATATATATTTTTATTTTATTTCACATCTTCCTATTATGTGTAGTAGATTATATCTTACTCTTATGTATTGCCACTGTTCTCCCTGTATATTGTATATTGCTCTGATTGTTTTTTCGATTGTAACTGTTCTATGTCTGTAACATGCATAAATCCAGGTCCATCTTGAAAATGAGTTTCCTCAATGGTATCCGCCTGGTTAAATAAAGATTTTGATTGATTGATTGAGTCTCTACTGGTACAAAATATTCGCACTTTTAAATTTAGGTTCCTAAATAGAGTTCATAAAAAGAATATTTATTTACCGGTTTATTGGCAAGAAGGCTGCAGAACATCTTCTCACTGGTGCATGAAGACCAAACTGGGTTCATCTCAGGTTGATACATATCTGACAACATTCGCCGATTGCTCAATATAATTTCCTCCCCAAAATCTTGAGAACAACTCCAACTGGCCATCTCCATGGATGCATAAAAAGCATTTGATAGGGTAAATTGGCAGTTTTTAAAAGTGTCCATGGAAAAAATGCAATTCGGAGTCAAATTCTTTCAAGCCATTTCCCAACTTTACGGATGCCCCAAAGCACTAGTGAGGGTGAATGGTATCAGCTCAGCATTTTTTCCCTTGTCTAGAGGAACCCAACAAGGCTGCCCTCCTTCTCCCTTGCTGTTTGCCCTATGTTTGGAGCCCTTGGCATCTACAATAAGGCAGAGTCCTAGGATAAAAAAGGCTTTCGCTATATGCGGATGACTCTGTTTTTTTTTCCTGTCCGTCCCAGAGGAGTTGGTGCCCCTACTTAGTTGGGTGCTGCACTCCTTCAGGGAGATTCAGAGTATGAGATTAATTTCTCCAAATCAGAGGCACTGGTGTTCAGTGGCATGGCACTGCACCAATTCAAAGATACTTTTCCCTTCCGGTGGGTTCCCAAAAACCAGATTCGGTACATGGGCATACAAATCTCCACAGATTTATCTAAGCTAGGTGTAGGGCAAAAGTTGGTCAACTGGGTGACAAACTGGCTGACAAACAGAAAGCAGAGAGTGGTGGTTAATGGTATCCAGTCAGAAGAGATGGACGTCACAAGTGGTGTGCCACAGGGATCGGTCCTGGGGCCAGTCCGCTTCAATATCTTCATCAGTGATATCGCAATCAGACTGGAGGGTAAGGTTTGCCTGTTTGCAGATGACACCAAGATCTGCAACAGAGTGGATGATCCAGATGAGGTGGGTAGAATGAGATGAGATCTGGAAAAGCTAGACAAATGGTCCAAAGAGTGGCAACTAGGGTTTAACGCAAAGAAGTGCAAAATAATGCATGTGGGGAGGAGAAACAATGAAGCTAATTATTGGATGGGGGGGAGTTGCTAACAACCACAAGAGAAGAAAGAGACTTGAGTATCATCATCACTAATGACCTGAAAGCCTCCAGGCAGACCACAAAGGCAGTGGGAAGATCTAGAGGGATGTTGAGATGTATCAGTAGGGGTATCACAAGCCAAAAGAGGGAGGCAGTGATCCCTCTTTACAAGACACTGGTTAGGCCCAGCTGGAGTACTGCACCCAGTTCTGGAGGCCACCCCTGCAAAAGGACATTGACAGGATAGAAACAGTCCAGAGAAGGGCAACCAAAATGGTGCAGGGGCTGCAAAAGAAGACATATGAGGACAGATTGAAGGACCTCAATATGTACACCCTGGAGCAGAGGAGGGAGAGGTGAGATATGATAGAAACTTTCAAATACCTTAAAGGCCTAAATAAGGTAACGAATATAACATGTTTCTGTATAAGAAAAACAGCAGGGCAAGAGGACATGACATGAGATTGGAGGGAGGCCGACTGAGGGGTAATGTGAGAAAGTTCTTTTTCACAGAGAAGGTGGTGGGTGCATGGAACAGCCTGCCCAAGGAGGCAATTGAATTGAGTACAGTGCAAAGCTTCAAAAGAGCATGGGATAGACACAAGGGAATAATACAGATGAGTGAGAATAAAATAGACCAATGTTCATAATAGAGACATGTGCCAGCATCGACCGGGTAGAAATAATGGGCAGCCTAGATGGGCCTAGCAGTCTTTATCTGCCATCAGCTTCTATGTTTCTATGTAAGTTCTTCACCATAAACTACAGTAAACTGTGGGAAACCATTGAACAAGATTTTGCCAAGTAGCTTTATCTCCCCCTTACTTTAGTGGGACGGGTGGTGGTGGTGAAGATGAACATTTTGCCACGCCTCCTTTTCCTGTTCCAGTGTCTCCCACTGAGACTTCCTCTTTTTTTTGGGTGGGACAAACTGATTAAGGGAGTTCAGTAATTCATTTGATAGTACAAGAAGCCAAGGGTTGCTAGGCGCCTATTGCACCTTCCCAGGGAGGTGGGGGTTGGCCTTGCAATTTCATTTCAATCAGTCAATCAATCAATCAACTTTATTTAACCAGGCATATAACACCATTGAGCAAGCTCATTTTCAAGGTGGTCCTGGACATAAATTCGACACAATACAGAGAATACAGAAAGCGGAAGTTAAAAAACAAAAACAAGACATAGTACAGATATGGTAGACATTAATGTGGTGATAGTGAACAGATGTAGGCCATGGGAGGCATATACATAAGGTCCAATATAGTTCACATACACCATTTCCAACATGATTTACAAGAAAGCAAAGTGTACTATCCTAGCTGTTACCACTAATTTAGAGGCTAGTATCTTTATACTAGAAGCAAGGAAGAGGGGAAAAAACAGATAATGGAGGAGAAGGGGAGCGAGAGTACGCCAGGAAGGTAAAAAAAAAGGAAGTTAGGCTAAGTTTAGGGGAGAAGGGAATAAGTGCTGAGGATCCCTTGCTAGGAGAGAAGGGGCAACCGTCGGAGTATAAGATTTGCAGAAGGGACCAGTAATTGAGGTAAAAGAGTCATCTAAAGCAACTGCATGTATCCTTCAACAGGTCCCATATCAGTGTTTTGAATGTGAAGATGCTAGGGAGCGTGGAAAGCTTTAAAGATTTTTGCATAGAGTTCCAAAGTGAAGGCAGAGAAAAATTGATTGCTGCCAGGCCAAGGGTTGTTTTCACTCTAGGAGTCTGGAAGCAAATCATGGAGAAGCGTCTTAATCCATAAGATCCCTTGGCACGTACAAAGAAGCTTGAGATGTATGTAGGGAGATTATTGGATAGCGCTCTAAACATCCAAAGGAGAGCATTTCTTTTTCTCCTTGTTGTGAGTGAGGGCCATCCCAGCTCCTGGTATAGTAGACAGTAGTGAGTGCGATGGGGTAGGTTAAGGATAAATCTTAGGGCCCAGTGCTAAAGTGTGTCAAGTTTGTTGAGCGTCATAGTAGGGCAATGACTGTAGAGGAAGTCAGCATAGTCCAGTACAGGTAGAAATGTGGATTGCACTAGCCTCTTCCTGGCTTCTAGGGTAAGCAGATGTTTAAGGTGATAAAAAAGGCCTAATCGCTGCCTTAATTTCTTCGAGATTTCATGTAGGTGGTACAGGAAGTTGAGCTTATTATCTAGCCAGAACCCTAGGTATTTAAAAGTATCCACTGTCTCTAGGGGTTCGGTCTAGCAGCATTAGAATCTGGGGGGTATGTGTAGACCCAGAGGCAGACTTTGGCGACAGGATCATGGTTTTAGTCTTTTTGGCATTGAGGAGAAGCTTATGTTTGATGAGGTTATATTGAAGAGTGATGAAGTCTCTGAAGGTTCAAGTGGGCCAAGTCCAAGGAAGAGTTAGTGGTATAGAGTACGGTGTCATCTGCAAATAAGTGCACATTGGCTGTGCGCAGGTGCGAGTCCAGGTTGTTGTAGATTGCAAAGAGGATTGGGCCCAGTATGCAGCCTTGTGGAACACCTTATAAGAGGAATTTTTGTGGGGACAGATCGCCTATAGCTTTGACTTGCTGAAGCCTGTTGGTTAGGTAGCTGGTGAACCATTTGATGGCAGAGCTATCGAAACCGATATTACCCAGAGCAGTAAGTAAGATGTTATGATCCACAGTATCGAAGGCTTTGCTAAGATCCAGGAATAGGGCAGCTACATACTTCTTGGAATCCAGGGCAATTTGCGAATCGGTGGATACTTTTGCTAGGGCCGAAATGGTGCTATGTTTGGCTCTGAAGCCAGACTGAGCCTGATTTAGCAAGTTATTTGAGTCAAGGTGTTATCTGATCTGGGTGTTGACAATTTTTTCGAGTAGTTTTGAGAGGATGGATAGAATAGAGATAGGCCGATAATTGTTCAGATCACTTGGGTCCCCAGATTTGAATAAGGGTAGGATGTGTGCAGTTTTTCACGACACAGGTAGCTTGCCCTGTTTGGGGGAGGTGTTGAATAAGTGGGTGATGGGGGTGGTTAAATAGAAGTGGCCAAGTTTTAGAAAGTAAGGTTCGATATTGTCTGCACTGGTGCTCTTTTTTATATCTAGGGACAGGAGGAGGTCCTCAACTTGTTTAAACATAACTGTTAGAAAGCTAAAGTTGGCAGGATGCAGTCGGTTGAGGTCAAGATTAGTAGTATGATTAGCAGTAGCATCCCCTGGAGGATTGAGATTGTTGATGGGTGAGGTGTCAAAGGCGAGCCCTGCAGTAGCAAAGTGTTCGTTGAACTGTTCAAATATAGCAGCTTTGTCTGTGTAGATATTACCTGCGGACACAATTTTGGTTGGGAGAGATGAATCGGCCGTCTGACCTTCGATCTCCTTAAGAATATTCCAAAATTTGGCAGAGTTTTTTTGTTGTTTTCTAGTTCAGTTTGGTAATATCTGGCTTTTTCAGACCTAATTAGTCTGATGCAGGCATTTCTAGAGGTGCGAAATGCCAGCCAATCAGTTTCTAGGTGAGAGTGCCTCGTTTTTTTCCACCAAAAATCCCTATCCTTAAGTACTTTCTTCAGGATGGGAAAGAACCAACCAGGTCAAAAGACCAGGAGGTCTTTTTTTAGATTTGATCATTCTTAGAGGAGCGTGTTTGTCGACTAATCCTATGAGTAGGCTATGAAAGATGTTAAAGGCTTCATTAAGGGTGGGTGCCAGATAGAAGTCTTGCCATCTGATGTTGCTTAAATCTTTTAGGAAGTTCTGGCAGAAGTTTTCTCAGGCATCGTTTGACTTTGAATTTGCTAGCGCTTCATGTGGGTAGAATGTCTGATACAGGCGTAGCACAGTGGTCACTTATGTCATTAAAAATATCTCCAATGTGAATGTTATAGTGGTTTGTTTACAGTATGAGATCTAGAAGGAGCTACGCTCAGGTTTTTCTGTTGGTCTAGTGGCAGTGGTTGTTATTTGTACCTGTCCATTTGCATCACAAAGTTCCTTTAGCTTCTTTGAGCTATCATCATTCCAATTTTGGTTGAAATTTCCCATCAGTATACATTCTGAGTTAGCAGAGTCAAGAAGATTTTGTAGATGTGACAGCAATGCCATGCCTCCAGAAGGTGGACGATAGCATGCTGCTATAAGAAGTGACCTCTTTGGAAAGGGAGAGTTTTAGGGCCAGGCATTCAAATTCTTTAGCCTTTGAGGTACAGTCAAGGATTGTAGTTGTGTATTTACACTTCACATAGATTACGACCCCTCCTTCTCTACAGGGTCTATCACAACGATAGGAATTGTATCCTGGAATATAGATAGATTTGTCCGAGTTTGAAGGCGTGAGCCAGGATTCAGTTATCATGAGGACGTCAGGCAAAGCATGTAGAGCCTAGGCCTGAATAGGGTCTACCTTCTTTAATAAGCTACAGGCATTGCTATGGAAAGCTGATACCTTTATATACGTGGTAGGTCTGCAGGGTGTCCAAAGGGAGGGTGAGGCCTAGTTAATTCAATGTTTCCGAGCAGAGTAGGAGAATTAATAGTAGTTTTTTTAGATAATTTGTTAGTCTGCTGAGTAGCCTTTTTTACTCCTTCTGGAATGAGTTGCTTTATTGGTTGCAGTGTTCTGGGCAGTAGTACGTTTAGGAAGGGATAGGATAGGATATACATGGTTATTACAGCTGAAAGTGTCAGAGGCCTTCGCACCTGCTTATTAATCATTGTCTGGTGCTGGGGGGGATGTGGCCATAACAAAGTCTACCCTTTGGAGTGAGACCAAGCATTAATAAAAAAGGGCCCATCGTGGTATGAGTTAGAGGGAGATATTTGGCCTTGGTGCCAAGTGTCACCTGGACTACTGAATGGTATGTAAATTAGCAAAATGAGACAGCTATTAAGGAGAGCAGCCACAGAGGTAATTTTTGCAGGAAAATATCTCCAAGGTATGGCCGGAGTGGTTAGAATAATTACCTTATATGAAGCTAGTAGTGTTATGTTGCACTAGTTTTAGAAAGGCTGACCAGCAACAGCTTTAAGAGGCGGGGTTATCCAAGGGGGGTGGACTAAGCACTGGTGTGGCTGAGTGTGCTGAGACCAATATGAGAGCAGGGGTTGACCTAGCTTCTTACAGTAAGAGCATTTACTAGAGTCTGGGGTCGGGACGGGTGGTGTGGGAAGAAATTCCCATCAGAAGCATACAGCGAGCAGGCGCCCAGAGTAGTGTTTTTTTGAAAAGGACTGGATTCGTCAGGCAGCCAATCCCAGACGGAGCCGTAACTTAGCGGCAGCCAATCGGAAGGGAGGAACAGGGTTGCCGTCCAATCGGGGCTCCAGGAAAATCCCCGATGCTGAGAGCAGGCTTACTCATTTGTATTATTTGGCCACGCTGATGGGACCAGTCCTATCCTGGGCCAAACAGAGAGTAACTTCCAGATGGTATGATCTGGAGAATGAAACAGCCAGAGGAAACCCCTTATTTTACTTTGGCTCTTAGTGTTGTAACCACGGAATATGCAAAGTTGATACGGAATAGATGGGTGAAACATGGCCTGTATATCCTCTCCAAGGTGAGGAAATTGACAGCCACTCCCAATGGGATTGGTCCCTTGTCTCATAAGATATGAACCCGACTTTTTTCCCCCCACCCTGGACCCTGGCTATGCTAGATGGGAGGTGCAGGGATCATGATAATTACTCAATTAATAGAGAATGGCAGGTGTATTTCCTTCCAGAGCAAAGGAGAAGTTTAATTGGAATAACTCTGAATTTCTAAGGTATATGCAGGTCAGGCATGTCATTCATTCTAAGGATCACTTGAAATGCCTAACCGGACTTTACTCGGGGTGGGAAAACTACATTTATGGAGCAGTGACAGTGGCTGCCCAAGATAGACACATTGCGGGACTTTATAAGCTCTTACTGGATGCCGGGAGTGGCTCTCTGTATGCACACAGGGTGGCCTGGGAGTGTGAGGTGAACATCACTTTTAGTGAGGCAGATTGGAAATACAGGCTGAAAAATGGTTGGAAAGTTACCTCAGCCCCAGTGTGGCATGAGTTCTTTGGGAAAATCTGAATCAGATTTTTTCATGTCCCAACCATCATGCAGCACTATAATCCCACCAGCTCTGCAGTTTGTTGGAGGCTCTGTGGGGGGTGTTTGGAACCATTAGCACATTTTTTGGGACTGTCCTCAGTTGGCCTCCTTTTGAAGGGTGGTGCAAACTGCTGTCCACAGTATTACATGTATCCTCATTCCCCTCAACTTTGAGGAATGGGTTCTGTTTATCCCTACAGTGATGCATCAGAGTGGAGACTCCCAGAAGGTGGTATTAACACTAATAGCAGCAGGGTTAAAATATATTACTTTTAGATGGCTCTGACCAGAGCCACCTACACTGTGGGATTGGGTAGGCAGAGTGAAGGATGTGCTCTCTATGAAGGACCTGACTGCTAAACTCCGGCTTCAGTATGACCAGCATGTGCTGATTGGTGGGGTTGGGAGGCCTGGCTGTTGGAGGCAGGATGAGAGGGTACAAAATAACTCTATAGACAATACTTTGCAGGTGGACTAACCCAGATTAACTGAACCTCTCAGGCCAGTGGATGTTCCCTTTCAGATAGGCTATTTAAATTCATGTTTATAGCCTTTGGCCTCAGGCTACCCTACTGCACATGTGTGTGAGAAGATCAACAGAATGGACAGATAGAAACACCTTGTTGTTTTCCTTTTTCTTTCCACTTTTTTTAAAGTCAGCAGGGGGGGTTAGGGACACGCAGCCATTGGTTGAAGTGCATTTGTTCTGGCCCTATTTGATATAGTATTATATTTTGGTTTAATTCTTTCTTATGTGTCTAAATGGTATCTGATCACAAACTGATTATCACATCATTCCTATTATTAGGGAAGATTAACATTCAATACTATGGCAAGTTTTATACCATGGCTTTTTAACCCAACGAAAATGTAATGCTTGGAGTGGATATGTCTGTTTATATATTCACATTGGGCCCTATTCATGAACAGGCCGGGGTGGATACACGCCACATAGCCCAGGTACATAGCCACCCTTCACCCATTTTCACCCACCGTGGCATTTACCAATGAGTTATGCCCCCCCCAGCACCAGATCCCCAGCCAACCATGGAGCTCCGCACATGGAAGGGCCAGGGTCTCCACAGGGGGGGGGGTTCTGGCACTCTGCACCATTCACAAATGTATGGAGTGCCGTACGCAGGAGCCAGTGGCTACAAGTCTGGAGGGCAACCATACCGACTACCCACCCCCTCCAGTTGCTGACACCGGACCCACTGGTGCAGGCGGGGGGTCATCAGACCCCCACAGGATGGTGCCCCTGTTATTGGGGGATGGTGGTTGGGCAGAGGGCGGGCAGCCAGCACTTGTCCCACCAGCAGCTTTACCAGTGCTCTACACACCCCCACCAAGATGGCACCATACCGGCGCAAGGGATCCACTTCGGACCCTGCCCCTGTGCACCTCCGTGCCTGGGGGGTGGGGACATGGAAGGGAGCTGGGCAGGGACCACTGCTTCATGAATATGGTCCCTGCGCAGATCTCCCATGGGTGCAGAGCTGCGTGTGCCTTTACGCACCTGCTCCACGCTCCTTAGTTAATAGCCTCAACTGTGATTTCCGTTTAACTGGATCTACTTGTAATGTCATGTATGTTGAGCTGTGGTGACAATTTATTTAATAAAGCTGAGTTTAAAAAAAAAATTAAAATTTATCTGGCCAAGGTTCTACACAGTCATGACACGCATTCTTTTCTAGTTTTTAAATACATAAACATTACAATCCTGGTACATTAAAAAAATATATAATAACACCATCTACCAATCCTATTCCTTAAAGGTCACCAGCATATTCAGCATATTCTACACTTTAAATTCTCTTAATTTAGAAAACGGGTTAGTAAAATCCAAGAATCTGATTGGCTAAGGTCACAACCAGCTAGGCCAGTATCAGGCAACAGAGTCCGGGAAATAATGAATCCCCATTCCTGCTGCCTGATTGCCATGAAAAATATGGGGCCATGGAATGTTCAGTTTGAAAATACCGCCATCTTTTTTTTCTCTCGTTTAGCGAAAGAGAGACATAATTTCCACAAACCATTTACTCAAAGCACTGTACCCCCCCATACACGCACACTCAGTCATCTATCCATACAAGAACTACAAGTCAAGTAGAAATTTAAATATAAAACGAATCAGTCATTCTATGGAGTTGGTTGGAATGGAGAACGAATTAATAATTCTTCTAACCTCCCGCACAGTAATCAACAACCACGACTGTCCCACCCATTATGTTGCTGAAACTGCTTAACGAGCAGAGTGAATAAACTCAAACTGTCTTTTTAATTTTTATTTTGTGCCTCCCATTCCTGTCACTGCAGTCAGGCCATGTGAAACAGCACCTCCCAACGGACAGCACACACTGTCATTCCTTACGGGGTCTCAGATTTTTGTGCAGAGTGAATGAACTCAAATCTCCCCCACAGTAAAATCGCTTAACGAGCAGAGTGAGCAGAACACAGTGAATAAACTCAAACTGTCTTTTTGTGCCTCCCATTCCTTTCATCTCGGTCATGCCACGTAAAGCAGCACCTCCTGTTGTTTACGCAGTCTCTGATTTTCTAGTGGCTGTGCTTCAAACTGCTTACTTTCTGAACTTGTGGAACAGCAGGTACTCATCTGTGAATCTGGTGCAGGTTGTCTTTGAAGCCAAGATGAGAGGAGGCAGATGACAGGATGGATTGAAGTGAATGCAGACTTTATATTGTTTCCAAGACAACTCTACCTTCTTGTGTTTGACCATTTTGCTTCTACATCCCCTCCCTCTCATCATGCACTGCTTGTTCTTGTGGATACAAACAATATCCAGCAATATAGCAGCAAGGAATGGGGGAAATTAACTTCATCACTTTATAACTCATAATTATAAAGACAGCTGTAACCCCCTCCCCCCCGCCCCCCGTTACCTGGGGTTACTAGAATCCCAGTAAGACCTAGTGGTAGGCAGGGAAGGCAGCTAGTGAAACTCCAGTTAAATGGATTCACACTGTCTCACTCTGTTCTCAGTCTCAGCTGAGACTGAGGGATGACATCATTTAGAACTGTCGCAGCTGCATAAGCCACACTGGAATGTTGCAGTTGGAGGTTAGAGTAGAACGTTGGGGATTTCTGAAGTCAGTTCTGTAGAGTTCAGTAGAGTGTATGCAGTCTGAAAGAGGTGCTCTGCTGTAAGCAGCCCCTCAGAGCTCTAAGCTCTGTCAAAGAGCTACTTTTGTTGTTAGGTGTGTGTTCTCACCTGAAGAGGAACACAGGAAGAGCACTTTTGAAGTGGCGGAGACCACTTTCAGTGGTTCAGGGCCCCATCCCTGCGGGGATGGGGGGAAGGAATCAGCCTGCTTCCAGGGGCAAACCCCCCGGTCTGGCTAGAGAAAAGAAGCTGCCTGGTTTAAGTTTGTGCTGAGGCACCAGAAGCTCTGGAAGACAGTTCTTTGTGGAGAAAATGCCTGTGGGGCACCTGCAACCAAAGGGTGAGTTCATTATGCAAAAGAACCATGTGATTTCACCTGAATCAAGATGAAACTAAAGGGACTGTTGCTGTGGGGTCAGGAAAAGAAAGACAGCCAAATACAGTTTAGAAGATGTGGGGATTGGACTACTTAACTCAGTGGGGGTCTAGAGTAATGGACACAGCCTCTTATTAAGCATGTTCAAGCTCAGCACAAATGGGATGTAAAGACAGTAGACTGAATGTGAAATACATTTAAAAAGAATCTACACAGCCAAGGTTTAAAGGATGAGGTGTTACAGTCCAGAGAAATTGCCGGGTATGAATTATGGGAGCGAGAGGTGGAGACCCCCCCATCAGTAGTAACCAAATTCACCTCCATGGATTTGCTCTGGGACACCTGTTGCTTTCTCTCAGGTACTTGGCCAGTGCCTGAGGAAAGTACCCAGACGTGGGATTGATGAGGAAGATTCCCTTATGGAGCAGAAGTGCTCAGAAGTGGTTTAGGGAGCCACCAGTAAATGTTTCCATGCAATATGGAAAGTGTCTAAGTGGCTGGCAAGGGAGCCAAGCCAAGGAAAACCCAGAGCAGCACACAAGTTAGGGCTGTGTGCCAGTGTGTTTCAGAGCCTGAGAGCTAAAGTGATCAGGATGTGTTCTGGTCTCCTTAAATCTGCATTACCAGGAGTGTAGCCCCATGCGGGTCCATCTATGCTTTGTTTTATTCTGTTGGATGTGAGTAAAAGCCACACTTTAGAATCCCAATTCTGGTATTGGACATTACAGTTATTGCTTCCTTTTTCCGGAGTTACTTGGGTGTCCCTGTGCAGAGTAGCCAAACCTAGCCAATGTACTGAGTGACATATTCCTCCCCGAACCCAGCCCACCAGGTAGAGCTGTCAGATAGAAACGGCATACCTGGGTGGGGGTTACACAGCCCTATGTGGTGGGTGGGTAACCATGACAACCTGTTTCTTACACACGGTTACAAAGGCTCTAGTAGGACAGAAGTCAATATCTCAAAAAAATACAGCATTCTAATGCAGGTGGAAGAACTATTTCATTACAAAATTACATCACAAAATTAAATAACATTATTTTTATTTTTAAAAGTATTTAATCCAGTGGCCCATTTTCTAAGCTCAATAATACCCACCTGGGTAGGTAGTATTGGGCTATACTGGACCTTCCAGGGGCTATAAGGCCTGTGGCACCGGGTCTCATTATGCCCCTGGGCAGTCCGGTATAACCCAGGGAGGGGCTGTAGATATGGCCTACCTAGACTTTAGCAGGGCATTTGACACAGTCCCACACAAAAGATTAATATACAAGTTGGCCAGCCTGGGAGTGGGTCCCAAGATGGTAGCCTGGGTAAAAAATTGGCTGGAGAACAGGACATAGAGGGTAATAGTAAACGGAGTCCATGCTGAAGAAAGGGGGTTACTAGTGGGGTACCGCAGGGTTCAGCACTAGGACCGGTCCTCTTTAATGTCTTTATAAGCGATATTGCAGAGGGATTGGAAGGAAAAGTATGTCTCTTTGCTGACAACACAAAGATCTGCAACAGAGTTGATACACAAGGTGGGGTGGAAAGGATGAGAAGGGACTTGGCAAGGTTGAAGAAATGGTCAAATTTATGGCAGCTTAGATTCAACGCTAAGAAGTAAAATAATGCACCTGGGAAACAAAACCAGGGAAGAGTACATAATGGGGGGTGAGATACTAACAACAACAAAAATGGAAAGGGACCTGGGGGTAGTCATATCAGATGACCTAAACGTGGGCAAACAATGTGAGAGGGCAGTAAGGAGGGCTGGGAGGATACTGGGATGCATAGGGAGAGGCAGCACAAGTAGAAAACAGGAAGTTGTTATCCCTCTGTACAGACAGCTGGTGAGACCCCATCTGGAGTACAGTGTGCAGTTCTGGAGACCCAGTCTCCACAAAGACATAGACAGGATGGAGGCAGTCCAGAGGAGGGCAACTAAAATGATGCAGGGTCTCCACCAGAAGACATATCAAGAGAGACTTAAGGATCTTAATATGTATAGCCTTGAGGAGAGGAGGGAGAAGGGGGACATGATTGAAACTTTCAAATACCTCAAGGGAATCAACAAAGTCCAAGAGGGTAGCATCTTTCAGAAAAAGACGTGTGCAAGAACAAGGGGGCACAATCTGAAGCTAGAGGGGGGGAACGGCTCAGAGGTAATGTGAGGAAGTATTTTTTTCACCGAGATGGTTGTGGATGCATGGAAAAGCCTTCCTGAGGAGGTTGTAGAGTCAAAAACAGTGGTGGAATTCAAAAATGCATGGGATAGACATAAGGCAATTCTCGGGGGTGGAGGTTGGAAGAAGTAGGCTGTTGGTTAGCTAGGATCTGCAACTTATCCATTAGATAGGGAAATGGGCAGACTGGGTGGGCCAAGCGGTCCTATCTGCCTTCAAATTCTATGTTTCTATGTTAATACCATCCACCCTGTTGGGTATTATTGCTTACTTAGAGCATAGTCATAATTGTTGTCTATCAACCTGTGGTTATGACAAAAGGTTAATAAAGTTCATTAAGCTTTCTCCACATTCACAGGAGTTCCTTTCACGTTTACAAACGGTCATTAATGTTCCACAGACCATGGACACAAATTATATAAAGAAGGCAACTTACCTATTCTTTATTTCACTGTTTATTCATGCTTAAAAAATCCTTAAAGTATCGTTTTCAATAGACCTGAAATGAGAACGATAGGGAGTGCTGGTACTGTCAATATAGGAGCTTGTTTGCTCAAGCCTCTTTCCTTTTAACAAAGTAAAGTAAAAACTTTTTACTATGGCTTTAAACTGTTATCACACTTGTTTAAAAACATGCAAGAAACCTCAAAACCTTGAGTCTAGCAAGTATTCATACCTTGTCATGGCTGATGTGTTTCCTGGCAGTACTTTCACTGTTCTGTGCTGTTTGCTCAGTGAGTGTTGCCTTAAATAGTGGCCAGACCAGAGGGCAGTAAGAGGTAGCACTCAGTCAGCCCACAACACCACACCACATTCGTGGAGGTCCAGGATGTTGTAGGCCCGCTCCAAGGGAGACACCCATTGGTTGCCTAGCAACCAAAGTACACACAGCAGGACATGGGGGATCGGGGCAAAATTCCTAGCCCTGCTGTGTGCGCTTTCTGCCTCCAAGTCCAGCAACAGTAGTCAAGAGGATTATATTGCCATAAAACTTTCACATTACATAGAGCATACTCTTGTTATTTTTAAACTATTAGCTTGCTCATTGTAAGCTGTAGAGCTGTATATCTAGGGGCACATTTTTTTAATGCTAATTTCGCAAGTCCTACTTAGGAAATTTTAAATTCTGTAATATCCCTATGGATATCCACCTGACTAGCCAGTCCCCCCCTGAGCAGCTTATCTGCCCTCAAGCAAAAGCAAATTCTGGAGCTCCAAGATACCACCACCATCTGACTAGGTATGGAGCACTGCAGGCCACACCCAGAGTGCTGTGCTACGGTTTGACCTGCCCTCCACCCAGCCTACCACCCTTGGCTGTCATTACCTTTACAGGAGTTTGTGGTGATCACATGATTTACAATCACCTGACTTTTCCACCTGGAGGTTATACCCATGCACCACTAAAGGTCACCAAAACACTAAAAATCTCACTCACTGCTCCCTGTCTGCCACTGGACCCCCCTCCCCCAAAAACACCATGTGGCTGTACTACACTGTGTTGGTCATGGCTTTTCTCTTTTTGCATAGACCTAGCATGGGCAATATTGAACATTCTCTCTGCAGCCCACCTAGTCTTTTCTCACACTGCCCCCAAAACTCACACCTCCCCACCCAGGATCCCAATGAGGTCTCTATCTTTTCATTTATCATCCCCTACTCCTTTCCCTCACCCACTCTACTCTCGCCCAACCTTTGCAGACCTAGTAGAGGGACCTCCTCCTCCATCCACTGCTACCTAAATTTCCTCTGTTTTCTCCATGGGTGCACCCCCCTCCTCATTTGCAGCACTCACTGAATAAACCTCTACTCCAAAGCTAAACAAAGATTTATAAAATTCAGTTGTCATTCAAACCTCAGACTCAGGAGACTACTCCTACTCATGCTCCTCCTCCTCGTCTCTGGGTCCATTCACCAAAACTCAGGATCCACTCAAGAAATCTCAGCTACCCACTGCCCTCTGCAGAAAGATGCCAGTCTTCTCAAAATTGTCCATCTTAACATCTAGAGCCTGAGGGCAAAAAATTCCCTACTGGAGTTTTGGCTCTCTGCTAATGTAATAATAGTCAATCAATCAATCAATCAAAATCTTTATTTAGTCAGGTGAACATCATTGAGCGTAGCTCATTTACAAGATGGACCTGAGTGGTCATACAAATAAGAGTACAAGTATTTTTACATAGACAAGAATAACATAAACAGTATTACAATGACATAAAGTGATAATATACAACAATTTACATATATACAAGGCACAGTAAAACCATTTAACCTGTAAAAAAAGGAGACAATGGGTATAGCAGGCATAATATATAAATTATAGGGCCTAATTGGCTTTTATGAGAGTATATCAGGTGACTGGAAAATAGAAGTAGAATTAACATAATGGAACACGGAAAAGGGGTGGGAGGGTAGGTAGGGTAGGGATTAGGCCTTATAAAAGCAATTGCAGAGCTCTGGAAATAGGGTGGAGAATAATCTTTTGAAGGATGTTAAAGGTAAGAGTCTATTTAGCTTCATGGATTTTTGGAGTGAGTTCCATGCAACTGCTAGTGAGTGGCTGATAGCGGCCCTCCCAAACCGGGTGCAGGCATTGGGGACCTTTAGTATGATGAGTTTACTGATCCTTAAGTGTATGGCTTAGAAGTAATTGGTAAAACAGTCTGTGATATAGGTGGGTAGTTTGCCTGATAAAGCTTTGAATATCCAGATTGCAGCATTCCTATTTCTTCTGTGTTGTAGTGATGTCCAGTTGACTGCCATATAAAGAGAGCAATGATGGGTGCTGAGGAAGGTCAGTAATAAATCTGATGGATCTATGATACAGGGTGTCCAACTTGTTTAAGAGGGGGAGTGAACAATGGCCATAGACAAAGTCAGCATAATCAATGAGGGATAGGAATGATGCCTGGATTAATCTTTTTTTGGAGTCTCTGTTAAGGTAGTGTTTTATTCTAAAAAATGGACCAAGCCTTTGTCTCAGTTTTTTTAGTAGCTCTTCAATATGGATAGAATAGTCAAGCCTATTATCAATCCAGACTCCAAGGTATTTGAAGTTATCAACAAATTCCAGCTTCTCTCCGAGTAGGGTGGATAATTGTAGGGTGGTGGGTGATGGGGTAGTGGCAGAGCAACTCTTTGTGGCAAAGAACATAGCTTTTGTTTTTTTGGCATTTAGAAGTAGTTTTTTTTCCAGTAGATTGTGTTGCAGGATGGAGAATTCAGATTGTAACAGCTCACAGGCTTTAGGTAATGAGGGATTGCTGACATATAATACAGTATCATCAGCAAACAGATGAATGTTAGATTGAGTGAGGTTGGCATCGATATTATTAATATAAATGGCAAAGAGGATGGGGCCAAGAATAGAGCCTTGCGGTACACCTCTTAGCAGTGGTTTTAAGGTGGATAGGTAATTTCCATTTTTTACCAGTTGTGACCTATCTGATAGGTAGCACTTAAACCAGTTGAGTGAGAGAGAATCCAGTCCTAGTGAGCTAAGGGAGGTGATTAATGATTCATGATCCACTGTATCAAATGCTTTACTCAAATCCAGGAACACAGCACAGGTACTGTTCTTCTTATCCAAGGCAATCTGCCAATCGTTAGTTACTTTGGCTAGGGCAGAAATGGTGCTATGCCTTGATCTAAATCCCGATTGTGCTGAATTTAGGAGGTTATTGTTATCCAGATAGTCCCTTAATTGTGAGTTTACTAATTTTTCGAGCATCTTGGATAGTACTGATAGGATGGAAATGGGCCTGTAATTGTTGAGGTCCATGGGATCACCAGATTTAAGTAGTGGAACTACTTGAGCTGTTTTCCAAGTGGAGGGAATGGATCCAGTAGTTAGGGAAAGATTGAAGAGATGAGTGAGGGGGGCAGATAAGACGTGTGATGCAATTTTAAGGAAGTAGGGATCCAGGGAGTCTGTACCTGCACTCTTAGAAGTATCTAAATTAGAGAGGAGGTCTTCTACTTCTTTCAAGGATATTGGGTTGAAGGAAAAAGTTGAAGTAGCCTTTTGTCCCACAGTGGATTGAAGGTTCAAGGAAGATCTCAGGAGATTTGCAGGTGATGAGTCAAATGCTAGGCCAGCTGTGGTGAAGTGGTCATTGAAGGTATTTAGGATTTCTTGTTTGCTCGTAATTTCTGTATCATTTAGTAGCAGTTTGGAGGTTAAGGCAGGAGTAGAGTTTTGGCCCAGAATTCTTTTATAGTACCCCAGAGTCTGGTTGGGTTATTGTAGGAGGCATCCAATTCAGCTCTATAGTTGGCAGCTTTGGCAGTTCTTATTTGTTTTGTACATGAATTCCTTGCTTTTCTGAAATTTAGCCAGTCTCTGGTATCCTTTGTTTTTCTTGCCTTTTCCACAGTTTGTCTCTGGTTAACAAGGCTGCTTTAAGATCAGTAGTGAACCAAGGGCAGGATCTTGCTTTAGTTCTGATACTGGTGATTGGTGCATGAATATTGAGAGCATTAGTGATAATGTCCTTTAAGGTCTGGAGAGCTGTTTCAACTGAGGTTGTAAGGTAGAAATCTTGCCAATATATTGTATTACTCAAGTCATGGAGGTATCCTGAGATGTTGAATTTCTTTTGACCTTTTGAGGACAAATTCTGCAGGATTGGGTGGTTTGAGGTAGATCTTATGCCAGCTATAGGACAATGATCACTTACATCACTCGGTAGTACTCCTGCATGTGAATATAAGTGAGGCTTGTTTACCAACATAATATCCAGGAGTGAGCTGTTGCTAGAGTTTTTTAGGTTAACCCTGGTTGGGTCTTTAATTAGTTGTGTAAATCCATAAGTGTCACAAAAGGTTACCAATGGTGCAGATACATTAGATAGCCAGTTTAAATTCAAATCACCAAGGATGATGGTATCTTCAGGGCCTAGATTGAGTATTGACCCTAGGTGAGATAGTAGTTTGAGGCCTGCAGAGGGGGGCCTATAGCAGCCAATCAATTTAAATGAAGACAAGTTAGGAAGGGATATTTTGATTGACAAACATTCAAATTCCTTTGGTTCGGATGTATTGATGAGGCAGGTTGCAGAGATGGTGTCCTTAATGTATATGGCCACCCCACCACCCCTGGAAGGGCGATCTGCTCTGAAGAGCTGATAGTTGGGAAGGTTTACAACACTGTCTTTTGTTGTAGGTCTGAGCCAAGATTCAGAGATGACCAGGAAGTCAGGTAGAGTATGTGCCACCCAAGCCTGTATTAAGGAGAACTTTTTTAAGAGGCTGCAAGCATTGAAATGTAGGAAGCTTAGGCCATTTATAGAGGATAGATCAGCAGGGGAAAAGAAACTTTCAATGGGGCCAGGATTTATTTCAATAGTACCAATGCAGATCAGAAGGAAGAAGATTAATTTGAGGAGGACACCAAGGGACAGGGATGGTGAGTGGTCAGAGCATTTCCTCTTCTTCCTGGGTGCCCGCTGTGTGATGGGAGAAGGTCCTGTTATATAGGTGTGAATTTTATCATAACATAATAATCTGATGGACAGGCATAGTGGGTTAATATAAAGCCAGGATACATGTAAGGTGCTAGGGGAGTGTTGAATTGTTAGAGAGGCTTTATGTGGGATACCCCAGGGGTTGCAGTGTAAAAGTGGTTCGAAATGAATAAGGAATAGGTGGTTGTCCATTGTGGATGGGAGGTGGGCAGATCGTATTCACTAACTTATTCATCATGACAGGGGTATATCATAATTATCATATGGGATTGGGGAGAAGAGGCTCAGGAGCAAAAAGCAAAGTAGCATTGTGGAGGTTAGGTATGGGTTAAGAGAGGAAGGGAAATAGATGTGGGCGTGGATTAGCGAAATTGCGGGGGAAAGTGTATAAAAAGAATCAACCGAGGGGGGGTGGGCAAAAATTTGCGGCTTTGCCCGTACCTTCTGCCTGCTTCTCCCGGCCTCCTGGATCCCTCGGTCAGCTAGACGGACGCCGCCGGCCCACTGGCGGCTTGGAGCCCCTCCGGTCTCTGGATCTCGAGGGCTGTGCCGGCTGCAAGGTAGGGGACAGAGGAGAAGGCAGTGAGCAAGGTACTTTATTGCAGGCAATCTGCAAAAAGGTGCTAAAGATCTGAATCTGCACAACAAAAGACTGGGAGGGTATGGGGGGTGAGGCGCCTAAGCGTCTAGCCCACACAGAACACAAAAAAGGCTGTAATCACAACCTAACAAGATATCAATACAACCCTCAAATCGGGCACATTAAAGAGTAAAACAGCTCTTTTTGGGTGAATTTAAGACTAAAATAAAATAACGAAATCCCGGCCAGAATAGTGTTGCAAAGTCCAGCTAAAGTCTATGGGAAAGGCGCACCAATCGGAAGCAAGGCAGAGTCAGCGGTCGCTTTCTGATTGGTTTGTGGCTTTGCCCTTACCTTCTGCCTGCTTCTCCCGGCCTCCTAGATCCCTCGGTCGGCTAGACGGACGCCCCCGGCCCGCTGGCGGCTCGGAGCCCCTCCGGTCTCTGGATCTCGAGGGCTGTGCCGGCTGCAAGGTAGGGAACAGAGGAGAAGGCAGTGAGCAAGGTACTTTATTGCAGGCAATCTGCAAAAAGGTGCTAAAGATCTGAATCTGCACAACAAAAGACTGGGAGGGTATGGGGGGTGAGGCGCCTAAGCGTCTAGCCCACACAGAACACAAAAAAGGCTGTAATCACAACCTAACAAGATATCAATACAACCCTCAAATCGGGCACATTAAAGAGTAAAACAGCTCTTTTTGGGTGAATTTAAGACTAAAATAAAAATAACAGAAATCCCGGCCAGAATAGTGTTGCAAAAGTCCAGCTAAAGTCTATGGGAAAGGCGCACCAATCGGAAGCAAGGCAGAGTCAGCGGTCGCTTTCTGATTGGTTTGCGGCTTTGCCCGTACCTTCTGCCTACTTCTCCCGGCCTCCTGGATCCCTCGGTCGGCCAGACGCCGGCCGCCCGCTGGCGCGCCTCGGAGCCGCCTGCCCCTGGATCTCGAGGGCTATGCCCTAGTAGTAGTGGGCTGTGTAGTAGTAGTAATGATTTATTCATTATAAAATGAACATGGTATACACCCATTCAGTAAAAAATTGCACTCATTTACAAGGGACACCATAAGAGAAATTAGTTACTTTTTACAAAGATAAAGTACATTGTAAAGTACAAATACAAAATCATACAAAATGTATATAATTCATCTATCAACATCAACATCAGTATTAGACACCAAACATTAAATAGGCAACAGTACCTCGTTATTGTGTTTATCCAACATCTATCAAAGTGCAACACACTCTTTGTTTACCATAATTATTCTTGTACCATTTTTTAATTTGATACCAGGTTATATTAGAGCCATATAACCTTAAACAGGGGTATAGGCTGCTCCAAACTTTAGATTCTCTGTAAAAGACGGAAGCAATCCAATCAGTGCTCTCTTTTTAGGAACTTTTATTTATTTTTTATTTATTTTTGATGACCAGGTAGGTGCACTAGACACCAGAGTGACTATTTTCAGGCACGACCTGGGAGGTCGATAACACATAGAGATACAGGCTCATGGAAATATAGCATCAGAAAATATACAATACATCATATATCAGAGTGAACAAGATTAAAACAATGAAGGTACCAAGGCACAGAAGGTGCGTTCATACAGATAGAACATAGGTGCCCATGAGTAAACAGTTATAGTGATATCACATTTAAAGTGCAAGAAATACCACAAGGTATCAATACAGTGTAGTGGCATCATACAATCAGCTGAACAGAAAAAAAAAAATAACACCATTTTGGGAGGAGGTAGGGAGAAAGATAATGCAGAGATATAGCATAGTGAGAGCGAGGAAGAGAGAGGGAAAGGGATGGGAAGAAGGGGGTAGGATAGAAAAAAGAAACAAATTCCACAGAAGAAAGGAGGAAAACTGCTGGGCTGCACAAACAGAAAGAGCCAAGTTCTATGGAGGGTTGAAACAGGTGCATTGGGCACATGTGGAAAAGAGGGAGCCATGCCACTTCTTAAATGTAGTATGACTAGGTGCCATGCGTACATCTAGGGGCAGCAAATTCCAGTAATTGGGAGCTACATGTGAGAATCCTGATTTCCCTTTTGTAGTTCTACATCTGGAGATGCTAAGCAGGGAGAGGTCAGAAAATTGGAGAAAGTAGGAGATGGACTGAGGGGTCAGCATGGAGGTGAGGTAAGGAGGCATATTGGACTGCAGTATACTGTCCAGAAGGTTCCCAAGAGAGAGGAGCCAGTGTGCAATGGGGGAGGGCCACTGTAGACCTGAATATAGTAGGCAGTGATGTCTTAACCTAGGGGATGCTGAGGCGTACCGGCATATATTATTATAAGTTGTGTCCCACCTCTGAAGAGTAGCCATGGCGCGTTAGTATAGAGTATGGATCCATATGAGAGTGCCAGGAGTAGGATTCCTCTAGCAATGGCCAACCTTGCAGAAGGGGTTAGAATATGACTTGTTTTGTAAGCTAATCCCAGTTTGGCATTGACAGCCTTGCATGTGGAGGTTATATGGGTGTCATAGGTGAGGGATCCATCAAGCAAGACAACCAGATATTTAAAAGAAGTTACCATCTCCAGTGGGGAACCATCAGCCCAGGAGACCCAGAAAAATTCCTGGCTCTGTTTCAGTTTAATAGAAGACCCAAAGAGCATAGCCTGGATCTTGCCAGTATTGATAATGAGCTTATTCCTGGTGATCCAGGACCGAATATTTAGTAGATCCATAGAGAGCTTATGGTTGATAGACTGAACATTATCTGAGCTAGTGTAAAGAACAAGGTCATCGGCTTAAAGCAATGATGAGCAGGAGGATATGTTTTGTGCTATATTATTTATATAAAGATTGAGAAGAGAAGGGGTCCTAGGATAGATCCTTGCGGTACACCAACATTAATGACTGCTTTTTCGGAGGTGGCCGAGTTGAATTTTAGAGCTTGAGTCCTATTTGATAGGTAGCTACGGAACCAAGTTACAATTCCAGTTGAGAAACTCAGGGTTTGGAGATTAGCCAACAGAAGAGGGTGGTTAACAAGATTGAAAGTTTTCGTCAGATCGATAAATACTGCGCCGGTTAGATGACCTTGATCCATGGCATGAAGAACATCATTTGTTAGCAGTAATAAAGCAGTATGAGTACTGTGACCTTTTCTGAAACTATGTTGATTTGTATGGAGGAGGTTATACTTAGAGAGGTGGTCTGAGATTTCTGCTGAGACGAGCTTCCCAAGGACCTTATTTAATACTTACAGTATAGCTATTGGCCTATAATTAGCAATGTCTTTTTTGTCACCTTTTTTAAAAACTGGCGTGACTCTGGCCATTTTCCATATATCAGGCACCACACCTTCACTCAGGGACAAACTGAATATTCTGGACAGTGGTTCTGCAATGAACGGTGCTGCCAGCTTTAAGAGTTTAGGTTCAAGGCAGTCCGACCCAACAGCAGTATGGCCTGATATAGAATTGAGATGTTTAAGGACATCCTTCTTCAAGACAGCTTTAAAATAGAAGGAAGGCGTCATTATTGTATTCTTAGCAGTGGGGGAACCAGGGATTAAGTTATCGGTAGAGAGAGTAGTGGTATAACTGGAGAGGTCAGAGAAGTGAGAATTAAATGCATTGACAATAGTGCCTGGGTCATTACAGTGAACACCTTTCAGTATCATGTCACTGTTTAGGAGAGTTTGCTTTGATCCGAGGAAAGTTTTGATATGAGACCAAAATTTCTTAGGGTCACCAGCCACATCCATCAGAAGGCCCTTACAGTATTGGCTTTTTGCATGTCTTATTTGTGTTTTGCAGTTTGAGTGGTGTTCTCTGTAGATGTTAAAGTCTGCTATAAGACCAGAGATTTTAAACTGTCTCCAGTATTTGTCCCTGTTTTTGAGGGATGCTAGGAGGTCTTTATGCAGCCATCTGGTTTGTTTACCATGGACTTGCTGAGTAACGATTGAAGTATGCTTTTCTTGAAGTAATACAAATCTATTCAGGAAAGTATGGAGGGTGGCATCCGTATTCGGCGTTTGGTAGACAGGGGACCAGTCAGTGTGACACACGTCATACAGAAAATGAGCTTGGTTTAAGTTGACATAGTTCCTAAAACTTATACATTGTTGGGGGGAAGTGGAGGTAGTAGATGGACTCCATATACAGAAAATAGGGGAATGATCACTGATAGTGTCCGACAGCGTACCTGTTCCTGCAATTCTATCCATCCGATTCGTTAGTATCCAATCAATAAGGGTGCTGGAAACAGTGGTGGCAGACACACTGGTGGGGTCAGTGATGGTTTGGTGTAACTTGTAGCTCTGCACCAGGAATTGTAAGGAATCTTGGGATTTACCAAGCCAGTTTAAATTTAAGTCACCAAGAATGATGAGTTCATTTTTCCCTGCAGATGCAGCTGTATGATTCAGTAACTCCACTAGTCCATTTAGCCCGCTTTTGGGGGGATTATAGGCACAGACAATGTGAAGTTTCTTAGCTCCTAGTCTGAGTATGGTATGTATATATTCACATAGGGAGCTTCACTTGTCAGTTATCATAGTTAGGTTTATTGTTTTTGTAATAGATTGAGACCCCCCCCCGCTTTGGGGGTGGTCTGTCCCACCTAAGAAGGTTGTAGTTTGGGAGCATGCAATAGGTATCCGGGATAGAGGGTTTTAGCCATGTTTCAAAAAGACAGAGCACATCGGGGTAGTAGTTTGCCACCCAGGCTTCAAGTTCGGCATGATTGTGGAGAAAGCTCCTAACATTAAGATGGATCATGTGTATACCTTTCATATCACAGGTAGTGCAACTTAGTGGTAATTTACTTGGCATTGGTCCAGGGTTCAGCTCAATGTCCCCAGACATCAATAGGGCCAGCAATATGATGTACCCTAGCTTATGCAGGGTAATTTTAGGGCTGTTTCATCTCTAGATACGCCACCATTTAGCAGCAGATGCAGTAGCGTAGTAGAAGAGTAGTCTAGGGAGGAGGGCAGGAGTCACATCAAGTCCTTGTTCTGGTAGGATTAACATGTTAGAGCAAGTGAAATCTCTTTGATACATGTCCCTACTGTGGGGGTGATTATTGAAATCAAGTACTGTAAAGAAACTCAGTAATGTCAGAGTCAGGATAAGAGAGGGCAGTAATAGAGATTTCCAGGCCATTCTGTATGATGTTTGAGTAAGCAGGAGAGTAGGACCAGGGGTGGGTTGGAAAATGCAGAGGAGGGTAAATAGAAACTGTCACTATGCAGTGGTCCGTCTATACTTAGGAGATCCTGTGGCTCACCTAATTTCCAGAGATCCCTAAAACACAAGTACCCTAGATTGGTTGAAGGGTATGAGAGTGTCAGCTGACAGAGCAACTGATAGCTGCAGCATACCAAATGGAACTGCAATATGTGAGTGGAAAGTTGCACAAATGGTGATCAGTCAAGGAAAAAAAACAGCTTAAGCACAGTGGATGAGAGAGAAATGGGGAAACTTAATGAAGGGTGCCCTCCAGTGGCTGGTTTCTATAACGAGCCAATAGAAAAATGAGGAGTTCATTGTATTTCATGATTGGTCACATGACAGAATATAAGTAAATGCCCAGATAGGGCTGGTGGGGAGATGCCACAGGCATTGGGGATAACAGCTGGTAGAGGAGAGAGCGAGAGGGAGCATGGCCGTAAGGGCAATTCCAGTATGCAACTATCAGAACGAGCAGAAAATCAGCCACTGAGTCCTGAGGTAGGGAGAAAAATCCTCGTTGTTTGTAAGATGCCAGGCTCCTTATAAAATAATAATTCACAAATGCTAGTCTCCTTTTAAATAGTCTGTAATATTATTTGGCTACAACTACTCCCTAACCAGTCAGCACTATTACAGCAGGAGCAGTCCGCGGAGAGAAAAATGCTGGTGGCCAGATGTAACAAACAATAAAAATGCACCAGGTTTTAAAACTGGAAAATGAACTCGGGCTGGGCAGAGGTGCCACAGGTAGAGACTCATACCTTAGGTAGATTCAGGCAGCGGCTGGGAGCCGCTCCGATCGGGCAGGAGCCCGGGATCAGGGTAGGCAGCTAAGGAGACAAATTCTATCAATTGATATGATCTTAATCTCTGATTTGGTTGTTTTATTTTTAGTTCATTTGCCTCCTAAACCTAAACTGAAACCTTTAATCTAAACTGTCAGTATTTTTTTTATCACTTCTCTATTTCTCCTTTGTCCGGTACGGCCCCCATCTGACCGGCTTCCGCAGCTCCGCCCCCTAGAATTACCGGGCTTACATTAAGCCCAGTCCAGAGGCAGTGCCTGTGGAGAGTCAGTCTCCATCCTGCCGCCTGTACCTTTTTCCACTTTTCTCCCCATTATTCCCGAGGACCCCAGGAGAAGGACGCATGCATGTGGAGACACACATGTGCCTTCCAGCCCTGGTAATGGCTCTCCTCCTCCCACCCCATTGGCCTAGTGCTGGGACCCTTGCTTGCACAGCCCCTTGGCCTCCACCAGGGGGTAGCAACGAGTGAGGGATGCCACCCCACCTCCCCGGAGAGGAGAGCTGCCTTGACGGCTGCTCAATCCAGCTCCGCCCGCCCCCCCTTCCTGACCTCTGATGACCCAGGCTCACTCCCGAACCCAGATCGCCGGCATGCTGCAAGGTGAGACGTCCAGCACCTCAGCCCTTGGTGCCACCAGGCCAGCCCAAACTGTCAGTATTTTTGAAAGTCTTATACATAATTTTTATTATGTGTTGGTTCCGTCTGACATCCAGGTGTGCCCAGTTTAATTCTCTATATAAATCACAGTGATGACTTTGTTTTTGTGCTTCTAATATGTACCTGCCCATTTTATTACACAATATACTGTATCTACCTTCCTCAACTCTGTTTTAGTGGCCCCATCATAGACTACATCAGCGTAGTCTATCACCGGTACCATCATTGTGTTAACAATGTGAAACCTGACCCTCCAAGGAAAATTATTTTTTTTATTTTATAAAGCATCCCTAACTGTTGCTCCAGTCTTTTCACTAATTTATTTATGTGTATGGACCACTTACAATGAACATCCAGCCAAAGTCCTAAGTACTTGTATTCTTCCACTGAATGTAGAGTCGTTCCATCTTTTACTCTAATATTCAAAGCTTTCCTAATATATGGCTCCTTACTTTTGTGTCAAAACAACATAATTTTGGTTTTGCCACTGCTTAACATTAGTTTATTATTAATGCAGTAGTTCTGTATATTATCAAAGGCCACCAGTAGACCTTTCTGTATGCCAGTTGTATCAGTACCAGATAAATAGAAAATTGTATCATCAGCATACTGGTGATATTTTAAATTTTGATGTTTGAAATCCCAATTAATTGTATACAAATTAAAAAGGAGTGGCCCAAGTATTGACCCTTGGGGTACCCCTTGTTTTATTTCCCTATAATCTGAGTAATATGAACTCAGACAAACCCTTTGCTTTCTGACCCATAGATAATTACCAAACCAATTTGTGGCACTTACCGAAACATCTAAATGAGTTAATTTATTTCATAGTATATTGTGATTTAGGGTATCAAATGCCTTTGATAAGTCAATTAATAAAGCACCTGTCAATAACCCATTATCCAACGCAGTCTGTATATCCCCTGTTACTTTTGTTAGGGCTGTTTGTGCACTATATTTTTCTCTAAATCCAGACTGATTGCTATTTAAAATTCCATTTTCATTCAACTATTGTTTGACCTGCTTTGCTACCATATTTTCACATATCTTTGCCACTACAGAATTTAATGATATGAGTATATAATTATCAATTTCACCCTTTGCTCTGGTTTTAAAAATGGGAATTACTTTTGCAGATTTCCATTCCTCTGGCAATTCTGCAGTAGTTATAGATAAGCTGAAAATCTGCATAAAAGGGTAAGCAGCCACTGTAGAAGCATATTTTAATAGTTTACTGTAAAGTTCATATGGGCCAGTTGCTTTCTTTTCATATATGCCCAGCAATTCTGTCATTACCTCACCAATAGTGATTTTACTAAAACTAAAATATCTTTCCTTCCCCTTTTTAGGACATTAACGTCCTGTTTTTCTTGGGTGTTACTTTTGCCTTCATTTACAATTGCCCCCATATTTACAAAGTAATCATTAAAACCATTAGCAACTTCGGATCCTAGGTCAGCCTCCCTGCCATTTATATTAAAAACTGTAGGGTAACCATTTTCACTGGGGTTTTGTAATTTGGTAATTAAATTCCAAAATTTACACGGATTTGAAAATTGGGTATCTTCAAGTATATACCTATAGTAATCTGATCTAGTCTTTCTAACTTCTTTTAAGTAACTATTTCTTAGGGCTCTATATTTAACTCCTTTATATTGGGTCATGAGTCTTTTAGCCTTTTGCCATTGCTTAGTTCTCCTTTTTCACAAGGTATGCTGGTTGCCATTATACCATATGACATTTTTTGCACTACAATATACCTTTCTCAAAGGTGCGTGTATATTACATATTTTCACCATCTTAAAAGTGCATCGGCCTGCGGATGTCAAAAACCCCCATGACATATGTTTAGCACTTGCACCCATACAAAACTGCCGGCCCTTAAAATGTAGTATTTCTGTACTGCCCCAAACTTGATGCAAGATGTGTAATCTTACCTGTAGTCTCTTGACATGTAACCTGTTCCTAATCATGGGATGTGTAATCTTACCTTGTAGTCTCATGATGTGTAACCTGTTCCTAATTATGTGATGTGTAATCTTACCTTGTAGTCTCATGATGTGTAACCTGTTCTTAATTATGTACCATGTTGTCCTAAGTGTGTAAGTATGTAATTTCCTGTACTCTCCGATGTCGTACCTGAAAATAGGCAAATTGCTTGTCTAGTGTACTTACCTGGTTAACAAAAGCTAAATAAATAAAATAAATAAATAAGTTTACCCTTTCCCAATCAACCCCTTCTAGGTCCTGCATAACATTCACAGTCAAAATGTTTAAATGTTCTTTTAAACTCTCAGAGTCCCAGATTAGTGATGTTATCTCTTGAACTAATACAAAAGAATCCCTGCTGGTCACTAAAAGTATCCAATAGAACCCCACTCCTTTTATAGTTTTCCTTCTTAGAGGTAAAATCAGATCCAGGGTTGACGATCCCCTACTGTTTTATTATTAATCCTAGTCACCACTTCAATCAACTGACTTAATCCTAAACTTTGAACCATGTCAGACAATTCATGTTCAGGTGCAATACAATCCCAGTTAACACTGAAGTCACCAATTAACAATAACTCATGAGTTGATTTGTAGTTCTTTAAATGTTCATGCATGATCTGAAATTTTAATGGATGAACCTAATAACTGAGTTATTATCGCCCATACAGAGACATGGCTCTCCCATAAGATCCTGTTCAGTGAAATCAATCTTAAAGGATACTCACTATTCAGAAGGGACAGGCAAGGTAAAAGAGGGAGTGGATATCTTTTCTGGATCTCAAATCATATCTCGGCCTCTGAACTTGACACTGAGTTAGTCACACCTCGCCCTTGAATCACTCACTGCAAATCTCCTCCTCAGGAAACACAAAATAACCACTCTCAGTGTGGTATATCTACCCCCTGGCACACCTGTCAATGAGCTTGATATTTTTTCTCAACCTCAAAAACACCCTTCCCAGCACAAGGGAATTGATTATTCTTGTGGGTTTTATTTAGTTAGTTAGTTAGTTAGTTAGTTAGTTAGTTAGTTATTGCTAAGATTAAAATACCTTTGAACCAAAGGTTCTTTTCAAAGGTTCTGTGTCAGACACAAATACAGAAGTTGTACATGCCAAATTTTAATTTTACTTTACAAGGCAGAAAGGTAGGCAATTAACAAGATGACAAAGGGTGCATAAACACTCAGTTACATAATATACAGATTAGCATGCTAGTTGGTATACAAAGTACAATGTAAGATTACAGTAGGGATTCAGCCTATAGGACAATTGCATGAGCGACAGGTTAAGGAGATGAGAGAGTGGGGGTGGTGCAGTCAGATAATTATGACTGTCAGTCAGGGCTCTGAGAGAAAGGATAATCAAAGAGGGGAAAGTAAAGAGAGGATAAGGGAATCAAAGAAGAGGGAGATAAAAAAAGGGGTGCAGTGAAGCAGGCAGCTGGTGTTCTTGTCAAGTCAGACTGAGATAGGTGGGAGCAAGTTGGAGGGATGAAGGATGGATGGAGAAGGGGGAGGGGGAGAGGTAGGTGGGAGGAAGGGGGCGAGCTAACCAGGTGAGGCAAGGAGCGGGCCTTCTAGACCTAAACTGAAACCTTTAACTTAAACTGGCGGTCAGCCCAGGCTGATGTCACCAAATCAACTATAGTAAGTCTGGATCTGCACCAGTTAATCACAGCTCTGACCTGCACAAACTATAGGACAGGTATAAATCAGTCTTAGACTAGATTTTAGTCTACAACCCTTCACACATCACCAACTCAGGCATTCTCCCTGACTCCCTTACTGACCACTGTGTAGTTTTTTGTTGATGGTCTGCTAAAACCCCCAAACCAGAAAATAAATACAGTATATCTATTCAAGACAGCTAAAAAAACTTAACACAGATGAATTCTCCAGAGCCATTCTGGTCACTGACTAGTCATTCACTGACTGCATCATGGACATAGACATCGCCCTTGAGTCACTCAGCAAGTACTCCTAAAAGATCTGTGACTCCCTCATCCACCTTAAAAAAACTTAGGGTCAAAGGGATCAGAAATTAATGGGTTACCTCTAATCTCCTTAACCTTATGAGGAAGAGAGACAGTGCTTGGTCTAAATATAGAAAACTCAAACTCCCCAACCTCTTGCAACAATTCAAAACATTCTGTAACAGTTGTAAATCTGCAGTCCACTCTGCTAAAATTAACTTCCTTAGAGAAAAACAGCTCAGCTCCAAGGGATATCCTGAAACTTACCTGGCGGTTCCTTAGTAACCTCACTGGGAGAGGCAAACCCAATGAGCAAATCAGCCTCTCTGTAGATGGACAACCTATATCAGAACCCCTGGGCATTGCCAGTCACTTCAACTCCTACTTTGGTGACCTTGACAAATACAAACTCAACACCTTACTTGACCCTGGGTCTCCCATGCCCCCCACCAAACCAAACCTCCACCTCAGCTTCCACTTCCACTACCTCTCTTCTCTTGAGGTGACCAGACTCATAAAAATGAACGACACTAGGCTGACCTAGGGTAGGGTGGAAAGAATGACAAGGGACTTGGCTAGGTTGGAGGAATGATCAAATGTATGGCAACCCAGATTCAATGCAAAGAAGTGCAAGGGAATGCACCTGGGAAACAAAAACCCAGGGGAAGAGTACACAATGGGGGGTGAGATACTAACAACAACAAAAATGAAAAGGGACCTGGGAGTATATATATCAGATGACCTAAAGATGGGCAAGCAATGTGAGAAGGCAGTAAGGAGGGCTGGGGGGATACTGGGATGCATAGGGAGAGGCATCAACAGTAGAAAACAAGAAGGTGTTATCCCTCTGTATAGACAGTTGGTGAGACCCCATTTGGAGTACTGCGTGCAGTTTTGGAGACACCATCTCCGCAAAGACATAGACAGAGTGGAGGCTGTCCAGAGGAGGGCAACCAAAATGGTGCAGGGTCTACACTGGAAGACATACGAAGAGAGACTAAAGGAGCTTAATATGTATACACTCGAGAAAAGGAGGTAGAGGGGGGACATGATAGAAACTTTCAAGCTCTTCAAGGGAATCATCAAAGTCCATGAGGGTAGCATCTTTCAGAAAAAGAGATGCACAAGAACAAGGGGGCACAATTTGAAGATAGGGTGGCTCAGAGGTAATGTTAGGAAGTATTTTTTCATGGAGACGGTTGTGGATGAATGGAACAGCCTTCCTGAGGAGGTCATGGAGTCAAGAACAGTGGGGGAATTCAAGAATGCATGGGACAGACATAAGGCAATTCTAGTGGGGGTAGGAGAAAGTAGGCTGTTGGTTAACTAGGATCTGCAGCTTATCCATCAGATAGGGAAATGGGCAGACTAGGTGGGCCAAGCAGTCCTTATCTGCTGTCAGATTTTATGTTCTATAACCCTAGGCCCCAACATTATCAATTACCACATTCTTAAGCTGGTCTGTGAGTTTATTGCCCTACCCTAACCAACATTTTCAACCACTCCCTCTGCATAGGGACTTATCCCCTCAAATAGAAATGCACCACCTTAAAGCCCCTACACAAATCTGGCCCAAAAAATGATGCAGTTAACTACAGGCCTATCTCCCCCCTGGCACCACTTTTCAAAATTATCAAGAAAATCATACTTTGCCAAAGCCTTGAATACCTATAGAAATACAGCCTCCAAACTGACTCACGGCATGGTTTTAGGGCCAGCCATAACACTGAGACATCACTCATCAAATTCACTAACTTCATTAACAAGGTGAACGATGAAGGTCTCTACACCAGCTTGGTGTTTGTAGACCTTACAAAAGCCTTCAATCTCATCGACCACAATGTACTCTTCAATACACTCCCCAGTCTCAATTTCACTTGGGATGTAGTAAACTGGTTCTTAAACTACTTCAGCCACAGATCATACAAAAATGTAATCGAAGGTGTTGTCTCCGACACCTGCCCCATCAAATATGGAGTCCCCTAGGGCTCCATTCTGGGACCCCTCCTTTTCTGTCTCATGGTCAACTCCCTCCCCGAGATTTGCAAGCACACAGAAATCATACTCTGCGCAGATGATGCAGTACTGTTCTGTAAAGAAAAGGACCCATTCATCCTCCATGACAAACTCCAACATTATTTCTACTGGCTCCACTCCTGGATCTCCTCCAAGGGACTAGTCTTTAACTTAACACAAAAAAAAAGTCAGTGGTCTTCTCTGGGCCTAGAAGAATTGCTGCCTTCAATTTTAACCTCTTGGGTAATGATGGCAACTTAATACAAAGAGTCATTGAGTTCAAGTACCTAGGCCTCCTTGACTGTCACCAAACTATGAGCTTCACATTAATTAGCTTATAAAAAAGCACACCAAAGGCTAAACATGTTATGCAGAGTTAAACCATACATTATCCCTGAATCCAAGACCCTGCTTGCCAACAGCTTCCTACTCCCCATCTTCAACTATGGTGCCTTGATCTACTCCACCTCACTCTAGCAAAGAAATTTCCATAGGCTAAGAACCACCTATCACAATGTCATCTGGTTTGCCACCAGCCTTCCGAGATCGACCCGCCACTGTGACCTATACAAATCCTCCAATTAGCCCCCATTACAGGACAGGCTAGACAGCAAAATCCTAGCCTTTTTCTACAAAATAACTCTGGAACTCTAACAAAACAGCATAGTGTCCATGTTCCTTAGGTCGACCCACACAAGGCCCACCAGATTGTCTGCCTCTCACGACTTCGCTCTCCTATCATGTTGGACTACCCAAGGCCAACACACCCTTTCCTACAAGGGCATGAAACTGTTCCATAGCCTGTCCCCTTTCCTAGCTCAATGTCCCTCGCTGGCTTCCTTCAAGTATAATCTAAAGGGTTACCATTCTAGTACCCTAACATGTAAATGCTACCATCCTTGTGTATCATACTTCTCTTCGGTATACACCACCTAATGACTGACTACTATGATTGTTTCTGTATATATATTTATTTGATTTCACCCTGTATACCCTTAAACTATTATCTAAACCTTTTCTGTATTGTACAATCATTGATAACCTGTACTGTTCCTGTTATTCTGTGCATAACTGGACACTTGTGAAAACAATCAATTTTGCTCACATGCCTTTCCCGGTATAAAAAGTAAACTGAAACTGAACTGAAACTGATTTCTACTGGACATTCAGTATCATATCCTGTCTTCTAGGTAGGTATCCAGTTCATATTTGGGCTCATTCTAGTAAACCAACACTGTTAACAAACTCTTAAGTGAGCTGTAAGACTATATAATTACTGGTGAGCCCCAATATCAACCAGTTTAAAAAGTCATAGCAACCAGCCGGTTGATATGAAAAGCTGCGCAAAGCCGTGCTAAGCTGCGTAAAGTCACGCAACGCCACGCTAAGCCGTGCAAATAGCACAAAACACAAGTGATTATAAAAAATAAAAGATAGGCAAGTGTGTGTTAAGGATTTTTTTTTACACACCCTCGGTGTGTGATGACTGTGTAAACCTCTCGAGCTTTGCACTCGAGATTTACAGGTCATCACACACCTCGGATGTGTAATAAAAATCCATAACACACACTTGCCTGTCCATTATTCTCTATATTATGATGACTATGCTCTAAATTAGGAGAATTTAAAGAGTAGAGTATGCTGGTGACCTTTTGAGGAATAGGATTTGTGGATGCTGTTATTATATATTTATTTAATGTAACAGGACTGTAATGTCAATGTATTTAAAGGCTAGAAAATAATGCATGTCATGATTGTTTAGAACCTAGGCCAGATAAATGAATATTATTTTTATGGATTCTGTTTAGGAACCTAAATTTGAAAATGCAATTTTTTTGTACTAGTAGAGACTAACTGATTGAACTGAAAGACAGGCATGCATTTGATTTTGCTATATTATACTAATTGCACATAATTAGTATAAATTAATTTGTCCCATTATGCAATCATGCAACTTTATTTTTAAGATACAAAATTTGATTTAAAGGGGCAAAATATTTGAAGTATCTGTTTGAATGGGAACTGTAATAGCGGAATAACAGATTCCAGGATTATTTAAAGAGACAGTAACCTATTCTGAAACACCCATAAGATTTGTATGCATATATTAAGTTTTACTAAATTACTATATTTAATGTTTTCAGCCATAGATCCTTGCCCTTGAGGAAGCCCATGGGGTGACATGTTGTGTGTTAATGGGGGGATCTGTTTGACAAAATAATCAGAATACGTAATCAAGATTTTGGAAAAAACTTTATTTATTTATTTATTTAATTAAAAGTTTTACCACGTGAGTGTACTGAGCTGACTACCACTTAATTCCAGATGTGACCTGGAGGATGGGGAGCAAGGGAGTCAACACAGCGTATAAATACATCAATTATACATGAGTACAATCAGCAATGCATAAGTACAGGACATATTGTGTACAGAAATACAGGCAAAATTAGATACAGACAGCTTATAGTTTGTCAAAAGGATATTTGGAGATACAATTAGGCATGATAGCAGTGGAGACAGAAATATAGAAACATAGAATTTGATGGCAGACAAGGACTGCTTGGCCCACCTAGTCCTAGATAACACAGACTATAAAACAACAGTATGTAAACACAATAGCAAAAGTTAAGATACAGCACATTTTGCACAGAGATACAGCATGGAAATGATCCATAACATAGCCTACCCATGGGCAGTTGGGATTGGCCAGGCGGAGTGAGAGGGCCAGTTCAGCAGCTGGGCCAGAGCTAGCTACACACTGACAGCAGGGACTACCGACCCTGACTAGGGTCCCTGACTAGCCATGGTTCAGAGTATGTAGTCTAGGTACATTCACATGAGGAGCAGAAATGGGCTTTGAGGAGGGAGTTGAGTTGGTTGGCATAATAGGCTTGCCAAATGGCCAGTGGGGGAGAATTCCACAGTTTGGGTATGCGATATGAAAATGCTGCCTGTCCTGAAGTGGTGGCCATACATGGGATGCTTAAAGAATGGGTGTCAGTATTTCTGAGGTAGTGCAAAGGTGGGGGCAGTGCAGACAGGGTACTAGAGAGGTATGGGGCAGGGACTGGGTCCAGAAATTGGGCATGAGCATGGCACAGTAAGACAGCCTCCTATCCTGCAGGGACGGGAAGTGTAAGTTCTGATATAGGAGGCAGTGGTGTGTGCTGGGAGGACAGTCAAGGGTGAAACAACAGAAGGAGTAGAAAAGGGTGTCCAGTCTGGTTAAGGTAGTCTTGGGCATGGTACAGTAGATTGCATCACTGTAGCCAAAGAGAGGGAGGATCATTTTCTGTACAATCTCCCACTGGGCCAGTAGCGGGATGCAGCCACGGTTCCGGTACAGGGCCCCAAGCTTGGGGTGCAGCTTCTTGTGGAGTGCATTGATGTGTACAGAAAATCAAGGTGTTGGTCAAGCCATACCCTGAGGTATCTAAAAGAGGAGCAAGCCTCCAGCTTTGTCCCATCCAGGGTGTGGAAAGTGGGTGTGGAGGGGAGCTGAGATAGTCTCTGCCTTGTGACAAAAGTCATATAGACTGTTTTCTTGGCATTTAGGAATAGATGATTTGAGCTAAACCAGAGCTGGACTTTATTGAAGTTGAGCTACAGTCTGGATGCCACGTCAGAGGTAGAGGGGCCTGATATATACAGGACTATGTTGTCCGCATACATGTGAATGGATGTATGTGGGCAGACAGAGGGCAGGTCATTGAGGAAAATGGAGAAGAGTAGTGGCCCCTAGGACTGAGCCTTGGGAAACCCCAGAAGAGATGGGAAGAGGGGAAGAGATGGAGTCACCAGTCCTTGCTGATTGAGTCCGGTCCACCAGATAGGAGTGGAACCAATTGGCTGCTATGCTGGAAAGCCCAGCTAGGGAAAGCTTGGTGAGGAGGAGAGGGTGAGAAACAGTGTCAAAAGCCTTTGCAAGGTCAACAAAGATGGCTGAGGTAATATGGGATTGATCCATGCCAGTGAGGATGGCATTGGTGAGCCTTAGGAGGGAGGTGGTAGTGGAGTGTGACTTCCTAAAATCAGACTAGTACGGAGTGAAGAAAGATGTAGCGTCAAGGAAGGAGGAGAGCTGAGAGAGGACTAGGTGTTCCTGCAGTTTAGCTAGAGTGGGGAGAAGGGAGATAGGGCAATAGTTGCCTGGGGAAGAGGGGTCACCACCATTTGGAAGAGGGATGACTGTGGCGTGCTTCCATTCATCTGGAATAGAAGCTAGAAAAAAGGATAGGTTGAAAAGGCAAGCAAGTGGAGAGGCAATGGCTGGGGCTGACAGGATAAGCATTTTAGCATCCAACCCTAAGGGGTATTTGCCTTTGGAGGGGTTTAAAGTAAGCAGGGCATTGTAAACATCAGCCAGGGTGACTCGTTGGAAGGCAAAAGCATGGGCGGTGGCTTGAGTAGATCGTGGTGGGGTGGGCTAGGCTGGTGTGGATGGAGGGAGAGAGGACAGCAGAGATGCTGTGCAGCTTGTGAAGAAGGAGTTGAACTCTGTTGCTACCACTAGCAGTCTTCCAGAGTGATGTCTCCCATCTTAATGACAGGGGTGAACAGGGGTGGGGTTTGGTGGGTGGGAGAAGAGTGTTTGAATCACTTTCCAAAATTTAGTAGGGTTGTTCATATTTGATAGGAAAGTTGATCGGAAGTAATTTGCCTTTGCCTGGTGGATTTGCCTAGTATATGCGTTCCAAAAAGCGTGATATTTCTGGTAGGCTGGGTAAGTGCCAGTAGCTTTTTGAGCCTTTCATGCCTGGTCTCTGACTCTGAGACTGGTCATGATGCCAGCGGAGATCCAAGGCAGGTGGGCCCCCCTAACATGGGTATGTCTGAGAGGGGCATAGGAGCCCCAGATCGAGAGGAACTTTGTCTTGAAAAAGTCCAGCACAAGGTCTAAGGAGGAGGCATGAGAGATGGCAGTCCAGTCAGTGTTTGCAAGGTCATTTAGGAGGGATGCAAGGTCCAGGGATTTGTAGGATCTAGCCAGCAGGGTTCTGGGGGGGGGGACTTTGGCCTGAAGACCCTCCTTATTGAGAATATTAGATAGTGGTTGCTTAAGGAGTCTGGTAGGAGGCCAGCAGAGATTATCTGATGAGGGTGTGAGGTGAGGCACCAGTCAAGCAAAGAGTGGTTCTGTGTTTTGGGGTTCAGGCGAGTAGGTTCTGTGATGAGCTGGGCCAGGTTTAGTGCGGCCACCTCATTTCATACTTTAGAGTAGGAGGGAGCAAGCCAATTTACATTGATGTCACCCAAGATGTGCAGCTCTCCACCTGGGGCATGGGATTTGAGAGCCATTAAATGGTCCTTGATAGAGGATGCAGAGAATCTGGAGTGTGGCTGGTTCCTTGTACATTTTTGCATCTATATGACTGTCACCAGACCACGTTAACATTCACTTGAACTTTTGAAGGGAACCCACCTTACTCTAGATGTACTTTACATGAATATGGGAGCCATGTTGTGGCTAATGCATACACACAGCCCAATGCTCACCCATCCCTTTCTAGGCCATTCCACAGGACACCTACCTCAGTTCATCTGCAGTTCAGATCTGGAGTCTAGGTGACACACTGTGTTACTTTATCTGCTCCAGATACAATTAAGCAATGCTAATGTATGAATACCTGCTAGTAATGACATAACAGAGAGAGGCAGCTCTCTGCACAGCAAAGGAGGCCCTCCCAACAGCTAGGAAGCAGGTCAGGGCTGCGAGTTGGGGGATCGGCGACAGCACTCAGGGCCTGGTCTACAAGTGGCGGATCAAGCAGCAACTATCTGGGCAACAAAGGAGACCCTCCCGGCTACCAGGAAGTGGGCCAGAGCTGCAAGTCAGGGGATCAGCTGCGACTCTCAGGGCCGCAAAGATGACCTTCCTGGATGCTAGGAAGTGGGCCAAGCCTGCAAGTTGAAGGATCCTTCCCAGCTGCAAGGGAGCAGGCCAGGGCCAGCAAGAGTGGAGTATCTTTCCCAGCCACGAGGGAGTGGGCCAGGGCCGGCTAGAGCAGAGCAGGAGCAATCGGATATCAGCATGGGCTTTTTGGCCTGTCATCAAGGAGAACTCACTCCAGGAGGAGATGTAGTAACTGATGTTTGTAGAGGGAGGACCTAGGTAAAAGGGGTTGTGGATACGACTAGGGGGGAGTGAACTCTGAGGGTAGGGCTGCAAGCCTGGTGCAGTCATGTTGGGGGTAGTTATTTTATTTATTTATTTATTTGCTTATTTATTTATTTATTTCAGTTTTGGATTAATACCTTTGAGTCAAGGACTCTTTTCCAAAGGTCCCATGTTAGTCAAACACATTACAGTGAGCTACAATATAGGGCATAACCATACAGACAGAAACACACACTTGTTATAGCTGATTACAGTTTTTGTCATGGCCGCGAACATATAATCAAAGTTTAAGAAGAAAGAAACATGCAGAAGTTCCAGAGGCAAAAAATGTGGGTTTTTTTAGTACATCCAATCAGCATACTGCAAGTGCAGTTAAAGTCATTGTGAAAGTGCTGGGAAACCAACAGGTTGGGAAGAATCTCAGTAGTTGATGGAGTGGTATGCAGCCAGAGGCTTTGTCATGGGTAGGGTATGGGGGTAGTTTGGCCAGAGAAAGGCTTTGTCAAGAGAACATGGGGCAGTGTGGTGAAGTGCTTTTGGGAGGGGGAGGATGGGGTAAGGGGAGATAAGGGGATTAGGATGGATGGTGATTAGGAGAGGGAGTGCAGGGACTGGGTGGGAGTAGAGGGAGGATGCAAACAGTGAGAGGTTAATGGGGGGTGTTTATGGGGACTCGGGGTGGAGACTGCAGGGGTCATTATTGGTTAGGGTATCGACAGACCTTTTCACGCTCAAGGTAGGTCCATAAACCTGGTTTAAATTTGTTGACTGTGATACTCTCTGTGAGGTAAATAGGTAGTTTATTGTACAGTCTGGATCCCTGGTAGGAGAGTGATTTTGGGCAAGCTTTATGCACTTGAAAGGCACCAGAACCCCTCCTTTGGTTGCTCTCCTGGTTTGCTGAGTGGGTTGTGCAGTTTTGAACAGTCTGCAGGTTGAGTCCGGCATAAATCCCAGTGCAGCTTTTTTAACGAGTAGGCAGGTCTGGTATTGCATCTTGAGGCAGAGTGGGAGCCATCCTGTCTCTCTGTATAAGGAACAGGTATTTGTCAGGTGGTCAGCCCCTAGTATCAATTGGCAGGCCTGATTTAGGAGGGTTCTTACTCTTTTTAAGGCGTTGTCAGAGTCAGCCCCATATATTGGCAGGCCATAGTCTATTGAGGATAACACAGAGCTACTTGTGGCCAGTTTCAAGGCATCAGATGTGAGTGCGTTTTTGTGACGGTAGAGGACACCCAGTTTTAAGTTTGCAGTTTTGACCACCTGGTCAATATGAGTGGTGAAACTGAGTGTGTTGTCTAGGTGTACCCCAAGGTATTTGAACATGTATACTTGTTTCATCAGCTCTCCCTGCCTGCTCCGCGTCATTAGAGAGCTGTACTTATTCTTTTTCTGCGGTACAGTGAAGAACACACTTTTGTTTTTGTTTTTATGGTTGAGCATCAGCTTGCTCTGTGAGAACCACATTTTGAGCTTAATGAAACTTTCTTGAAGCTCAGTTGTAATAGGATAGCTCGTATCTCATACCTACTGAGCCCAGGCATTCTAAGAGACTCCCTCTGGCACTTCAATGCCCAGCTTTTGCAAGCTCCCTCCTCACTGAACCACATCCAAAACTTTATCTCCGCTTTTTTGGAGACCAACAAGGGTTCAGTGGACAGAGTGGCTACTGTATGGGCTGTACTTAAGTGCACCCTTCGAGGTGAATTAATTTCATCTTACAGTCAACCGGTCCCATAAGGGCAGGGAACAACTGGATACTCTTTTAGGTGAAATTCGCCATCTCGAACACTCCCTTCAGCGCTCCTACCTTGACTCAGAATGGGCTAAATTACATCAATTACAATCTCAGTTTGCAGATGACATGGCTCAGAAAGCCGAACTTGCTCTGCACCGTACTAAATTAAAATATCTGGAGTCAGGGGAATGAGCTGGTAAGCTCCTAGCCCTTAGGTTAAGACAAGCTGACGTGGCAAAATTATACCAGGCCTGCTCCCAGTGCCAGAAGAGAACATAGTTTTGGATCCTAGAGAGCTAGTATCAATCTTTGGGAGGTATTTTCAAAGGCTTTACTCAAAAGGGAAAGCACCCAATACATCTGACCAATCTATCGCCGAATACTTAAACTCCACTGCTCTCCCAACCTCATCCCCTCACTGAGGTGGAACAAGACATCAAACACCTACCAATAGATAAGGCCCCTGTATCAGATAGTTTTCCCATTACCTTGTACAAAGCCTGTCTCCCTCAACTAGCACTGCTGCTGGTGGAGGTTTTTAATTTCTGGTTTGAGGATGGTGTGGGAGACCTCACCCTCCTGCAAGCCCTGATAACCCTCATCCCTAAATGTGGCAAAGACCCATTACACCCTGAAAACTATTGTCTTATCTCCCTACTAAATTCAGATGTGAAAATCCCGGCTAAAATTCTGACTAATCGTCTGGCCTCAATATTGGGAGAAGTCATTGGATAAGAGCAGGTGGGTTTTATGTTGGGGCGGGCTTCAGGGAACCATATGAGGAAGCTACTACATCTGATCTTGGCATTGGGGGAGTCCGGGGTACCAGCTGCTCTGGTCTCCTTTAACACCAAGAAAGCATTTTCCGGGTCTCCTTGGAGTTCCTATTCGCCTCCCTTTGTCATTTCGGTATACCGGCTGACTTTCTTAAATGGGTTAAACTCTTGTACTCCTTCCCCACAGCCCAGGTATGGTGCAATGGCTGTTAATCCAAACCCTTCCCCCCTTCAATGAGGCACCCGTTAAGGTTGCCCACTCTCTCCCCTCCTGTCAATTTTTATCTTGAACCCCTAATACATAGACTAGTCAGTTCTCCCACCTTGAAAGGTATCCAATTAGAGGGGAAAAGATATACTCTCTCAGCTTATGCTGACAACCTACTTTTACACATGGAAGACCCAAGCATCATTATCCCCACCCTGCTAGAGGAGTTAGACAGATTTTCTAAAGTCTCCTTCTACAAGCTAAACCTCTCCAAGACAAAGATTTTCCCTCTCAATAACCGACTTGTCAGGACAGACTATAATGACCTGGGTCTGTATTGGGAGTCTAAAACTTTGACATATTCCCACTATGATTAAAGAGAATTTCTCCAAATTGCTGCAAACACTGAAAGCTGACCTGGACAGATGGGGGACAATCCCATTATCCCTCTGGGGCCGAACCAGTATCCTTGAAATGAATGTATTACCTATCTACTTTACCGATTGGGCATGCTGGGTTTCTTTTTTCCCCAAGCTTTGCTTTGCTCGACTCCAAGAAATGCTCAATGCATTCTTGTGGAGGAACAAGGTGGTATAAATGGCATATGGCAAACTTGTTGCCCCCAGGTTGCAAAGTGGCCTAGTCCTACCCTCTTTCTTCACTTATTATGGGGCCCAGCACATCAGCAAGCAAGCCCTTTGGATGAATGATTCAGCCTTACAGAGTACCAACACTTATATCCCCATCTGGCTAGAAATTGAGAGGGCCCTTATGATTAAGTCACACAGTTCCCTACCTTCCCTGGTGTACCTGCATCCCTCCCAACTCCCATGGCCTCTGAAGAATTCTCCAGTTGGCTGGTCACTTTGGGCCCTGCATCAAATACAAGCCCACTTATCATTGAATTGGCATAGGTCACCTGCCCATCCCATATTAAATAACCTCCACTTTCAGATCGGTCGCCATTCTGTCCCACTCTCCTTTTGGCCCCAGTTGAAGAATTCTACCCTTGCTACCTGCCTCCAAGGAGAAGAGCTGGTCTCCTTTCCTACTCTCCAACTTTAGTTACAGCTTTTCAATAAGGACATATTCAAATTTCTACAAGTGAAAAACGCGATACTGTCATTTCTGGGACCCAAACCTTGGACCTCCCTGCCTTTGGAGGATTTTCCCTCTGTACTTAGGGTGGCAGATTAACCACACGCAGTCTCCAGAGTCTATAAACACCTACAAGCCCTTTATCCGCATCTTCCCTTTGGAATCTGCTACTACTTCAAGAACTGTCTCTCCCGGCAGAGGTTACCTTCTGGAAGAAAACCTGGAGCACTGTCTATAAATGTATTAAACAAAACAGACTCCGCTTGATCCAGTTTAACATTATGCATAATCTTTACTACACTCCTATAAAATTACACAAAATAGGTAAGCTCACATCCTCCTTATGCTCCGTTGTGGAGATGCTCCTGGATCATTATACCACCTGCTCTGGAATTGCCCGAAGTCCCAATCCTTCTGGAACACCACAAAGCAGGCCCTCGATCCTCTCCTGGGCCTGGAGCCTTTATTTACTTTGGAATGCTGCCTTTTAACCTTGTACCCACCCGGAATGCCCAGGATAAGGAAAGGTCACCTTGCCCTGGTGGCTGCCACAGCAAAGTTAGTAATGTTAAGGCACTGGAAGGAGGATTCCCTCCCCTCAGTACTAGGGTGGTACCGTGAAGCTCTGCTTGCGGAGAAGCATATAGCAAGTATGCAACACAGACTCCACTCCTTCCAGTTCACATGGAAACCTCTTCTGAGCCTGCTGTCTCTCTGGATGTCATAAACCAGCAGCCCTGCTTCAACTGGACCCTTAGAAGCCCCCCTTTTTGTTCTTTGATTGAAATGCAGACTTAGGGTGGGGGGTTTGGGGGGGAGGGAAGGCGGGGTTTCTTGTCCTTTTTTCTTTGTTTGTTTTTTATGTTTTGTCTTGTTTTATTGATTGTATTTGCAGCTTCCTATCATGCTCTTGAAGTACCTTGTATTGTCTGCTGCATAAATCTCAATAAAGTGTATTGAACTATAAAAAAAGATAGAGGATAGCTCTCTGCCAGCTGCTGAGATGACGGCATCGTCGGTGTAGAGCACAATATGTGCTGGGCAGGCAGAGGGAATAGAGTTTAGAAAGAGGCTGAAGAAGAGCGGGCCTAGGATGGACCCTTGTGGAACCCCTAGGCTTATATCCTTGGGATCCGAGAGTATGCCATTAATTCTAACACATTGTGACCTATGGGAGAGATAGCTATCAAACCAGGAAACAGTTTCAGCGAACAGTCCTACTGACAGTAGGCGGTTCAAGAGAAGATAACGGTTGACTGTGTAGAATGCCTTTATGAGATCTATAAAAATACACCCCACAGCCATCCCTTTATCCAAGGCATCATAGAGTAAGGAGGTTTATTCAACCGAGGCAGTAAGGGTGGAGTGCTTTTCTCAGAAGCCATGCTGTTGCATGCAGAGTAGGCTGTACTTTTCCAGGTACTCTGTGAGTTGGTCCGAGACAACCCTTTGAATGGCTTTGGATAGGGGGAGTAGAACAGAGATAGGCCTATAGTTAGCTGTGCTGGTTCTGTCACCAGCTTTGTAGACTGGGATGACAAGCGCTGCCTTCCTCTTATCAGGGAACACACCTGACCTTAGGGAGGCATTGAATACTTTTGTTAGTGGGTCTGCTAATACGTCCAGTGTGAGGACAACCAGCTTCATGTCAATGTGGTCACTCCCCATTCTTATTTTCCCAAAGACCCACTTGACATATTTAATTGTTTCTGACTTAGTTATGAGTTTGAAATAAAAGGGCAGTGTATTATTATTTAAGGCTGGGGGGAGTATGCAGGTTGGGGGTCAGACTCATAGATGATGTGAGGTTTTCACTCAGTAGTACAGCGGAGAGGTCAGTGAAGGCTGTGTTGAGGGCATTAGCTATGTCACTGGGTTCCTGGAGTGACTTAGATCCAGTTATTATCAGCTGGGGTTCTTGAGGCCTTCCCTGTGAGTGATTTAATGGAGTTCAAGAACTCCCTGCTAGATCCCCAGCTACTTTTTTAACTGGTCCTTATAGTAGGAGGCTTTGGCCAGATGAATGAGTTTAGTACAGTTATTTCTTGCTGCCCTGTAGGCAGATAGGTTAGCCGGCATCCTAGACTCCTTGGCCTTGTGCCACAGGTTGTCCCTGTGATGCATGAGCCCAATGAGGGATCCAGGGAGCCAGGGGTTAGTGGCCCCTTTAACTTTAACCTTACTAGAGTTGAACGGGGCAAAAATTTCACAGGCCCTAGTGAAGATCGTAAGGAAGTAGTCCAGGGCCTGGTTACCATCCCTGGCTTTGTCAAGTGGGGCCCAATCAGTCTGTTTTAGGTAGTGTTTGAAAGCATCCAGGAGCCCAGGTCTCATGGGTCTGTTCCTGGAAACATGGGGAGGGAACTTAGTGAAGTTGTTTGTCCAGGTGTAACTCACTGGGAAATGATCACTGAGGGATTCAGGAAGGACTAATACCTCAGAGATATGTTCTGGGTGGGAGGAGAGGATCCAATCTATAGGGTACTGGTGCCCGTTTTACAATTTTGTCTTGTGAAACCATGTGAGTAAGGTAGAGGCTAGCTACCTGGTCTTTGGCTGCTGTTTCATCCTGGAGTTCCAGCTGGTGTTAAAATCACCAACAATAATTTTTTCCCACTGCTTTCCGACTTGTTGGTCACTGATGAACTGCAGAAAGCCAGTGATGCATGAGGCAGGTGGTAGGTATATTGTGGTGAGTAATAGGGTCTTGTTCTGTTTACCTATACTTAGCTTTAAGTTTAAGATTTGAGCCTCCTTGGTATTTGGACTGGTGGGCAGAATGTGACCTTTAATATCACTTCTGAGGTAAACCATGCATCCTCCTCAATGCTTTGATAGACGGTCCTGGCGGAAGGAGTTAAAGCCATCTAGAGAGATGGCTGCATCAGTAGTTTTAGGGGACAGCCAGGTCTCCGTGAGAGAGATGTCAGGTTTGATTATATCCTCCCAAGCCTCGAATTGTGCAAACTTGGGCAGGAGGCTCCCTATGTTTAGAGAGACAATCTTTAATTGTCTCATTTTTTGGGTAGGTCCTGCGTGGGGGATCCTGGGTTTGGATTAGGGTTGTCAGAACCCTCTGAAGTTCTGGGTTCTAGTTCTAGTCTAGAACATGTGAAAAAGTTATAGGGTTCTAATCTTTTTTAGAACATTTTAGAACTCAAACCATATTTTTTTAATTCTGCTGTCAAAATGAAGATAATAGTGAAATACATCATGAAACTATAGGCAAAAACAAATCTGTTCATGTGAGAGAGACAGAGGGAGGTGATCACAGGTGACTTTGACAGTACTAGCTAGGGTTACCTGTGGTTTCTTCTCCTTTGCTAGTAGGAAAAAATAACCACTTACAGGTGCTTACAGGACCGTCACCCACCACCATATGAGATACCATGCACTTAGTGCCAGGTGGCACATGATCACAAACTAGGTACAGTGCAGTCAAATGGAGCACAGCAGCACAGATGCAAAATACACCATGCAGCAGTCACAGATATTTTTAAATGAATAACGGATTTCTGTCTTCTCTCCGGTCACTTAAAACACTTCCTAGGCTTTATCTTGTTTGCAAAATACCTCACCCTTACTGATCAGTGGTACACGCACAAACTGGGTATAGTCAGTGAAGTTCCAGACAGCACATCAAATATGGCAAGAAGAATACCACACAGGAGACACAGATATTTTAAAATGAAGGATTTGTCTCACCCTGTCCCGGTACGGTATGACCATCATCTGATTCAACAATCTGTTGCCACCCTACATGCCCTAGTTCTCACATCTGTGCCTTCTCTGTGCCCCAGAAGATCTCACATTTCTGCCCCTTCAAGCCCCAGCTCTCACATATCTGCCCCCCACTTCAGTTTTCACATACTGTCAATGTTCGCTCCCTGCCTCATTTCTTACATTTTTGCTTGACGGCTCACAAACAGTATAAAGTTGTATGCAGTCAGATCCACTCAGCTCACGGTGTATAAAACAATTCAATCACTAAATTACTGAAATACATATATAATTCAGTTGAGTATCCAGTATTCTAAAGGGCTTTCACATCTCTATAAAATCCATAAATCATGTACCAGAAGATGCTTGGTGCCAGAATCACATCATAAATTATGTTCAAGAAGAAAGCAAATGATACATCCAGCATCAGAAATTCATCATGTAAATCAGTAAAATGCGGGGGTCCAAATCAGTTCTTCTCAGCTGGGAGGGGGTACATCAGAAGGCACCTACTACCAAATGGATGAGAAAGGGGTTATATGCAACCAATTACCAACTTCATTAAATACGGTAGTATACCTCCTCAAACATGTGCATCTTTATGCACCAACCTACTGTGCCCCACTGGCTGTCTTTGAATGCTCAAGTCCTCCACAGATCCCTATAAGATTTGATAAGGCTGTTACATTCTATTACTTCCTGTGGCAAACTGCTCACTCAAGTCATATGTCGTTTTGTGACCAAAAGTTGCCAGACTGTTTTTCCCTAATGGCAGCTGTGACCCCTTAAAAATAGATAAGAGCTGTTATAATGTCTCATATCATATCAAATCTTAGGCAGCTCAACAAACCACATTTCCAATTACCTCACAAAAAAACTATTCAAATATGTTTCCACAGAAACAACCATGACTCCGTTTAAATTTGAATTTCTTTTGTAAAAATCGTATATTCTGAATTGAGTAACTGAAGCATGTACTATAGGAATGACTACAGCATTGGCAAAAAAACACAAGAACTTAGCTGTAGCTGGTTGTTGCAACTGCTTTGTGTGTTGAAATTCAGAGATTCTATATGAAGTCTGTATTGGGTACGAAAGTGAAATGCAAAGCGCCCAACTGGCCTGTGTTAAACTATGGAGTGATAAACTACCAATGCCATTTGCTCACCTCCATGGCCACTCCAGCACTTTGTCAATACTAGAACTATGAGTGTGTGAGAAGAGAGTGGAAGCGAAAACAGGCGGCACTCATCAGGCACAGGACAGTGTCTTTTTTTCTTCACTGGGGCATTTCTGTGGGGATTTATCTAGCTCAGCGGTTGCGTAACGTCAGCGCAAGGGGTGACTAGGTGAATCAACAGTAATGGGTTGGACTAGGACAACTGCATAAGCATGAATGGAGGATGTGGAGGTGACCAAAAGATAAAAAAAAAGAAAGACCCGAACCCTTATGCGAACCCTCTGGTGTTCGAGTTCTAATTTAGAACTCGAACACCAGAGTTCGAGCAGGGTTCGAATCTTTCTAGAACTAGTTCTGACAACCCTAGTTTGGATGCACATACCCTGATATTAGGAGTAGTAGCAGGATAAGCTTTCTGAGAAAGCATTACCAGTGTACCCAGGGAGAGTTAGTGCGCTTCATCCAGGGCAGCTTTGGGTTATTGGTATTGGTTGCAGGAGAGCGGTTGTGAAGTAGTGCAGTTGCGGGGAAATGGAGGGGTGCTGGGTGTTCGAGTTTTTGAGGAGGGACGCTGAGAGCTTGTTGCAGAAAGGGATCCACATTCATTCCACCCATAGTAACCCTCTCATACAAAGGTATTTTGTAGGATATGTGATGGTCTGGAGAGGGGGTATACTTCTCCCTAAGTACTGCTGTCCTGAAGCAGAGAATAGGTGATAGTGAGAGCAGTATCTTGTGGTGCATCTGTATATTGGCTGTTAAGCAGCAGGTTTTTTTTTTTTTTGGTTTTTTTTTATTGTCATTTGTGCTGGAAGTAGCAGAATCATGAATCAGAATAGACAGCATGGATTCATCCCGGGGAAATCGTGTCAGACAAACCTGGTGGAGTTCTATGACTGGGTGACAAGTGCCTTGGACCTGGGTAGACCAGTGGATGTCCTCTTTCTGGACTTCAGCAAGGCATTTGACTCTGTTCCTCACGTGGGCCTGTTGGATAAGCTGGGAGAAATGGGGGTGGGGAACCAGATGATCAGATGGATAGGCAATTGGCTCCAGGACCGGACCCAGAGGGTCGTAGTTGAGTGTGATAGTCTCATCCCCAAGGAGGGTCATTAGTGGGGTCCCAGGGATCAGTCCTTGGGCCCCCCTTCATTCAACGCCTCGTATCTGACATAAGGACAGGAATCAGGGTGAGATGAGTCTCTTTGCAGATGACTCGAAACTGGGGGCGGTGGTGGATGGGGAGGAGGGAGGTGCCCTACAGGGGACCTGGAGGCTCTGGAAGATGGTCTAGAAAGTGGAAGCTGAGGTTCAATGCAGGAAATGCAAGGTACTCCACCTGGGGGCCAGAAACCGAGGTCAAGTGTACACCCTGGGGAATGCTACAAGTCTCGATGGCTGAGAGGGACCTGGGGTGGTGGTGGATGTCAAGATGAACAACTCGGAGACTTGTAGGAGGCAGCAGCCAAGGCCAACAGGATGCTGGGATGCATTGCTGGGGATCACCTCAGAAGGAGGAAGTGATACTCCCTCTGTATAACTGCTTGGTGAGGCCGCACCTTGAGTACTGCATGCAGTTTTGGAGGCCACACTTAAGCGGGACATTAACCTCCTGGAGAGGGTCCAGAGGAGGGCAACCAAAATGATTTGGGGCTTGGGGACAGGACCTATGAGGAGAGGCTCGAAGAGCTAAATATGTACACATTGGAAGAGAGAAGGGACGGGGGACATGATAGAGGTCTTTAGGTACATGAAGAGGGTAAATAGGGAGGAACAGTCGGGGTGCTTGAAGGAAGGAGGAAGGGCCACTAGAGGCATGGCTGGAAGCTGGAGGGAAGATTGAGGGAGAAAGGAGGTGCTACTTCACTGAGAGGGTGGTGGAGCCATGGAATGCACTGCCTAGGGGCTGGTGGAGGCAGCAGTGGAGGGGTTCAAGAGGGGTGGGACAGGTACAGGGAAGGTTCTGGAAGCAAAATCCAATGCAGCAAGAATATCCAGAACTGGGAAGGGAGAAGCCAGAGAAGGCGAGGGGGACAGCAAGGTCAGCACCCAGGTTGGGGACTGACCAAACGAGCAGACACGAAAGACCGTTAGGCCTATTCTGCTGGCATTTTAATATGTTAGTATGTTAATCAACAAAAAAGAGCAAGTACAGGTGGAAGCAAACAACCCTATGTGGAGGGGAGATGCTGTGGGCAGCATCCAAGCAGGGGTGTAGCCAGGGATTTCAGATCTGCATACCAAGCGGACTCTTACCCCACCCTCACTTGTTAGGGTGAGCTACCCCCGGTGTAGCCAGACAATATACAAATGCACACCAGGACCATGTTTGGTACCTCATTTGGCACAATAAATACAACTTTTGTATCTCATGACAATGGTTGTTGCCATGCATGAGTAAATACAAATGCCATGCATTGTTCCCTAAGACACCCACATAGCAGCCCAGAGCCTGTAAAGTTGTATTGTCCTTGGGATGCAGAGTATTAGTGACCAGTCCTTCTAGTTTTGACTCCTGTGAATAAAATTAGAGAAAGATTCAGCATTTTCTTTGTTAGTTTTCATGGAAAAAGGAAGCAATTCAGAGCCTATTTGCTCCTCCCCTTAAATAAAATTGCACACCATGAAGTGCTTGGAGTATGCCTGCCTACACCCATGCATCCAAGGATTGGGAGGAGATTTATGGATGCTCTGGTCACTAGAAGTCAGCATCCAATGAGAAGGTGGGGCATGCAGGGAGGGAGGAGCTTGAGTGCAATTTAATACTGGCGGGGGTGGGGGGAGGGTGAGCTGGAGAAAATTTCAGCACCAAGGGAGCAGCACAGTGTGTGCGTGGCTGCCCAGAAAAAACAGTTTGGGGCTGGAGTTAGGAGCTGGGGTTTCCAGCTCATATGGGAGTAAGTGCGAGCAGCATGATTAGGTGCCAGTTTTCAAAAACAACAAGTCCAGGGCTCTGTACCATTCCAACTTGGGCAGCTGGTGGGCAGCTGTGCCTAGAAGTGTGGGTTCGAACCTCAAATGGGGTGTTGTATGCTGTGCCAATGGTTCGCACATCTCAAGGAGGAGGTCAAGTGGCTAAGATGGTTGTTGGGTAAGGAGAGGGAAGGGGTGAAAAGGAAGGTGGCTCTATGGTGGGGGTGGGTTGTGGGAGGGAAGTAGGGGGGAAAATGGTAGAATGGTAATGGGTTAGGGTGAGGCACCCAAAATGGGAGGAAACAGACAGGAGCTGGATGGCATGAGTGCATGGGACCAAGCTAACATAAAGGGAGGTGTTGGAGTGGACCCTAGGGGAAGGAGGGGAACACTAGGGGGCATGGATTGGGGTGGCCCTGAACAGAATAAGGACCAGAGGGTCTGACATGATGTTGGGAGAAATAAAGAGCAGATTGGGGCCTGGCAAGAGGCTAGGAGAAGAGGGCCATGGTATGGGAACAGCAGAACTGACAGGAGGTGTGAGACAGCAGGAAGAGTCGGGACAATGGGCATAGAGCATGGTGACAGATTCGCACCACTGGTACGGTCATGCAAGGGGGAAGAATCTGGGACAGAGGAGGCTCCTCTGGAGGCAGGTAAGCAGGAGATGACAATAGGCTTAGCGGACAGGGGAGGAGGACAGGATACTCCCCGACATAGAGTCTCGGGAGGAGTAGGATATGGAGGATGTGCAAACACCAGCAAGAGGGATGGGAAGCAGGATGACGAGGGGAGCGGTGGGGATAGCAAGGAAGGGGAGCTTGGAGTGGGAGGCCCTGGGGGTAGAGGGGATAGTAAAGGATGTGGGTATAATACGGGGATGAGGTTATGTAGGGAGAGGGAGAGAGAGAGAGAAATACAAAGGAGGGAGGGAAGGGGGACAAATGTATTCACTGGTAGGGCGGGGGGGGTCCCTTGTCCCTGAGAGAAATACAGAAATGGGACTGGGTGCAGCAGGGGGGAAGGGAAGGGGTTGTGGAGGACAGGTCTGACAGGGAAAGGAGCTGCGGTTGGGGGACCCCTTGTCCCAAGGGGAGATACAGGGATGGACCCTGGTACAGTAAGTGGAAGGAAAGTGGTTGAGGTGGACAGGGCTGTGAGGAGGAAGAGCTGGAGGTGGGGGGAGGGGCCCTTGTCCCTAGAGGAGATATGGGGATGGACCCAGGTACATTAGGGGAAGGAAAGTGGTTGAGGTGGACAGGTCTGTGAGGAGGAAGAGCTGGGGGGCCCTTGCTCCTGGAGGAAATGCGGGGATGGACCAGCATGCCATAGCAGGAAGGGAAGAGGCCAGGGAGGTCAGGTCAGTGAGGAATAAGGTCTGGAGCTGAAGGAACAGGACGGTGATTGGCATGAGGGGAAGGGGAGGGGACGTACATGGTAATGTGAGGGGAGGGGGCAACTGGGATAGCAAGCAGGCCTAGGGAAAAGGAGGCAGTAAGAGTGCTTCTCTTGGGTGACTCCATGGTTAAGGGGGATCAGTTGGCAGGGGTGGGGAGAGGGAGAGACTTCCTGTGGCATTAAGACCAAGAGTATATCTGGCTTGATGGTGCACCAGGCTAAACATCTGGTCTATGCTCTGGCGAGAGAGTGTGGTGTGACCCCTGACATATTAGTGCACCTGGGTACAAACAATATAGAGGGGAATAGTGTGCTGGAGATTCAGGCTAGGTTGATGGAGCTAGCTAGGGTCTGTCAGGACATGGGGTGCTCGGTCTCCTTCTCAGGGATGCTACCGGTGCCTAGGGCCAGTGTGGAGAATAAGCAAAAAATTAGGGATGTAAATGTATGGCTCAGTGAATGGTGCGTCACCAGGGGGTATAGGTGGGTGGGGGACTGCGGTGCAACCTGGGGGGACAAGGAACTGTATGCAAGAGACAGGCTCCACTTTAGCACAGAGGGGAAAAAGGTGTTGCAGCTTAGACTGGTAGAATTCATTCACTCCAGGAGGGTTTAAACTTGTGGGGAGGAGGGCTTCCTGGCAGGCCAAGCCAGGATGGCCTAGCCTTCCACCAGTGGGAGGAGGAGACAGGCCAGGAGCACCCAATAGTGCATGAGGGGGTCCTTGTAGGCAGAGACCCAGGAGCCCCCAGAGCAGTGGAAGGGGGGGTAAGGGGCACGTTGGAGGGTGGTCCTGATTAATGCCAGGAGCATGGGGAACAAGATGCCAGAGATTCAGACACTTTTAGTGGAGGGTGGGGTGGATGTGGCAGCTGTCACTGAGACTTGGGCCACTTCACGACTTGACTGGGACCTAAACCTACCAGGATACACCACGTGCAGAAGGTTTGGGGCAGAAGGAAGGGGGGGTAGCATTTATCATTAGGGAAGATATAGGGATAAGCAAGGTTGAGGAAGCAAGGGATCAGGTGGAGGCTTTATGGGTTACCCTGCAGGCTCCAGGGGTTAAGCGGGTGAAAATGGGGGTAGTATATAGACCACCAGGTAAGGGGAGGAACAGGAGGAAGACCTGGTGGCAAACCTTAGGGATCAGTGTGGTAGGAGCGAGGGCAGAACTGCGGTGCTGGGGACCTGTATATGCCAGGAACAGATTGGGGAACTATGGCGTCCTCATTGGGCAGGGAGCAGCACCTGCTGGACATCTTCCAGGATGCATTTCTTGCCCAGCTGGTAACTGATTCAATGAGGGAGGCGCGTGTCCTGGATGTGGTCCTGTTATATGGTGAGCTCATCAGGGATCTAGTTGTTGGGGACCCACTGGCAGGAAGTGATCACGCCACAGTCTGGTTCTCCCTTGACCTGGGGGGAGGGGGGGATAGATCACATTAAAACATCACTGATTGATTTTAGAGGTGTGAACTTCATTGGGACGGAGCGGATCCTTAGGGGCTACCTAAATGAGATCAGGCCAGGTATGGGCACTGAGGCCTGGTGGGAAATTATTAAAAAGGGGCTCCTGGAGGCTACCAAGGCCTGCACGAAGGAGAGACACAAGTGGGGGAAAGCTAAGAGGTCAAGCTGGTGGACAAGGGAGGTCCAGGATGCGGTGCGGGAGAAAAAGGCTGCTTATAGCCCATACAAATGTTCTCGGGGGGCTATATCCAAGGGGGAGTATGATATGATAGGGAGGGTCACCAGGGTGGCGAGGTCAGCTAAGGTGGGGCAGAGCTGAGACTGGCACAGGGGATTGGAAGGGGGGACGGTTCTTCAGGTATATCAGAGAAAGAAAGAAAGAAGAGAGCAGATTAGTAGGCTGAGGACAGGAGTGGGTGGGTGGAGGGAGGCAGTGGAGCAGGTGGAGGTACTATGACTTTTTTGCCTCGGTTTTCACCAAGAGGGGCGGGGGGGACAGCATGGCAAGGGGGGATGAGGGGGGACTGGCAGATGAAGTGAGGACAATGGATGTTGAAATCCCCATTGGGAGTGTGTGGGAAGCCCTCAAGGCCCTAAGAGCAGAAAAAGCACCAGGCCAAAACAGGACCCATCCCAGGGTGCTTAAGGAACTGGCTGATGCCCTGGCTGCACCCCTGGTAGACCTTTTTAAGTCCTCCCTTCAGACGGGGTGGGTACCTCAAGACTGGAGGATGGTCCATATCGTGCCTACACAAAAGGGCGGCTCGTAAGAGGAGCCAGGAATCTATAGGCCCGACGTCAGTATTGGGCAAGGTGATGGAGGCCATCTTGAAAGAGAGGCTGGAGGCGGTTCTGAAGGCATGGGGCCACCTAAATGACCAACAACATGGCTTTGTTAAGGGCAGATCATGTCAGACCAACCTGCTGGAGTTCTATGAATGGGTGACGAGAGTGCTGGATCAGGGCAGGCCAGTGGATGTCCTCTTTCTAGACTTCAGCAGGGCGTTTGAATAGGTGCCACATCCTGGGCTGCTGGAGAAGCTGGGGGATATGGGGGTAGGGGGGCAGATGGTCAGGTGGATAGGAAACTGGCTAGCAGGGCATGTACAGAAGGCAATGGTTGGGGGGAGGTCTCATTCCCCAGAAGAGTCATTAGAAGGGTCCCACAGGGATCGGTACTGGGCCCACTCCTGTTTAATACCTATAACTCAGACATCAGAAGTGGTATCAGGAGCGGGACGACCCTCTTTGCTGATGACTCAAAGCTGTGGGTGGTGGTGAATGGGGAGGAGGAGAAGCTGGCTCTCCTGGAGGATCTGGAGACTCTGGGGAGGTGGTTAAGTGCCTGCAAAGTAAAGCGTAACACTGGGAAATGCAGGGTTCTTCACCTGGGGCGCAAAAACCCAGTTCATGTATACACATTGGGGGGGAGGCACTGCAGGCTTCTAGGAGGCAGAAGGACCCCGGGGCGCTCATGGCCCAATCATGATGATAGTTGATTCCTGCAATGTTATCAGTCTCTGCAAGTCCACATGCCAGGCCATTGAGCAATTGTGATGTATGGCACTGTGCATGAGGGGGTAGTGGGGGGTAGGAGGAAATAGGCTGTTGGTTAACTAGGATCTGCAGCTTATCCATTAGGTAGGGAAATGGGCAGACTAGCTGGGCCAAGCGGTCCTTATCTGCCATCAAATTCTATTTTTCTGTGTTTTATGAGTGGTGGCTGATGCCAAAATGAATAACTTGGAGCAGTGTAGAAGGGCTGTGTCCCAAGCAAATACAATGCTGGGGTGCATTGCCGGGGGATAACCTCAAGGAGCCAAGAGGTGCTCCTTCCGCTGTATAATTGCCTGATTAGACCACTCCTTGAATACTGCATACAGTTTTGGCATCCTTACTTAAAGAGGACTATTGCTGTTCTGGAGAGGGTCCAGACAAGGGCGAACAGGATGATACTCAACAACGAGTTCAACAACGCGTTCATTGACCATTCAAGTGTACTCCCTGGTGACTACTTCTAAGATATGCATGTTCAGCAATGCCCACCTGCCCCTCAAGATCCTCCAAGGAAAGCTGTACCACCCTTTTACTTTAGATGTGTCACCAAAGCTGAAACCATCAAGCATATTAAAAGGGCACTTGGCAAGACTAGGATGGGGGCGGATCTGCTTGACATGAAGCTGGTTGTTCTACTCCTTTACGAACTTGCTGGTCCTCTTACCATGGTGTTTAATGCCTCTCTAAAATCAAGAGTATTTCCAAATGCATGAAAGTCAGCTAACATAACACCTGTCTTTAAAGTGGGGGATAAAACCCAAACATCCAATTACAGACCTATATCCATCCTTCCTCCCCTTTCGAAAGTACTCGAAAGAATGGTCTCTGAGCAGCTTACTGAATACCTTGATGACCATAACCTACTCTGCCCACAACAGCACAGCTTACATAAAAAGCACTCCACACTCACTGCTCTTGTTAATTATTCATCCCAGCTATATAACAGCTTGCATAGTGGTCAATCAGTTGGATCAGTCTTCATCGACCTCACAAAGGTTTTCGACTCTGTTAATCACAACCTCCTCCTAAGTTGCCTTCTGTCTACAGGTTTATCCCCAGGTACAGTACCATGGTTTGGCAGTTACCTCTCTAACAGATCACAGCGAGTCAAAATTGGTGATACCCTATCCGCTGCTAAGGAGGTGCACCTCAGGGTTCCACAGGGGTCAATCCTTGGTCCTCTACTCTTTAGCCTCTTCATCAACTCCACCCCAATGGCTTGCTCAGCAAGCACAGTTCTCTGTACTGATGATGCAGTGATCTCAGTCGCTGGCAAAGACCAACAATCCATCACAACTGAACTCCAAAGCAGCTTCCATAAACTTGAATCTTGGTTTACGGAAAACAAGCTACTACTAAACGGCAAAAAACAGAGTATGCTCTTCACCACCTCCCAAAGCAAAAAGAAATACCTGCTCTTGCGTATTCATAACCAAAAGGGTGAAATCCCAAACTAAGTATCTAACTTCAAATATCTCAGCATTACCTTTGATGGCATGCTCACCTTTTCAAACCACATTGACTCTGTCATCAGGACTGCAAATATAAAACTTGGTATACTTTATTATCACAGACATTCAGTGACACCGGATGCACTCAAACTAGCCACCAGTAGCTCAATACTGTCTACCATTGACTATGGGTTGCCTATATATGGGGCGGGCACAAAAACTGCTCTTAGCAGGATCAACACACTCCTCTATAAGGCCTGTTGTCTTACTTTGGGGGCTACTCTCGACACCCACACCTGCTCACTGTACACTGAAGCTGGGTGGCTCCCACTCCATCTTAGAGGGCAATACCAAACCTGACTACTTCTAAAAAAAGTACTACTTGGACTGACATCCCCCACACTGGGCGAACACTTTAAGCTGGCCATCCCAACGAAATCTACCCATAGTGCAGTCACTGACAAGATGGTAATTCCCTTCAAAAGGACGAAACTTGCCCAGAACTCCAACCTGTATCAAGGTCCAAAATGGTACAATGAACTACCTGCCATCCTCACTGATACTACCAAGATTAGTACCTTCAAAGCTGGGCTCAAATCTCTCCTTGTCTCTATAATGAACTGTACCTGCCTGCGCTAATATGATAGTACATCACCCCCAGTTTTCCATTTACCTACCCCCCTCTACATCTTTCAGCTATATAACACTGTTTTTCTTAACCCACTCCCTGCCCCCAATTATCTGACGATGGCCTCACTTGGTTGAAAGCTCCATCTCTCTCCCACCTCAGATAATGCCACCTCCCTGCGCTAATGTGATAGTACCTTGCCCCCAGTTTTCCATTTACCTACCCCCTCTACATCTTTCTGCAACATACCACTTTTTTCTTAACCCACCCCCCTACCCCAATTACCTGACGATGGCCTCACTTGGTTGAAAGCGCTACCTCTCTCCCACCTCAGACAATGCCACCTGCCTGCGCTAATGTGATAGTACCTTGCCCCCAGTTTTCCATTTACCTACCCCCTCTACATCTTTCTGCAATATACCACTTTTTTCTTAACCCACTCCCCTACCCCAGTTACCTGACGATGGCCTCACTTGGTTGAAAGTTCCACCTCTCTCCCACCTCAGACAATGCCACCTTTGGCTGATCCCCCCCCAACCCCCTCTTATCTAATCAGTCTGTCTGTTAATATTTACTAATTTGATGTGTATAAGTTCAAATTTTACTATTAATGCTGGTGTATACGCTTTAATGTTTTTTCTCTTTTTTTTTTTCCTCTGTAAACCTTGTATTTTTGTAATGTTTGTTCAACACTGACCTGGAACCTTTGAAAATGAGTCCTTGACTCAAAGGTATTAATCCCAAAATGAAATAAATAAATACTAGGTCTTGGGGAAAAGCCCTATGGGGAGAGACTTGAGGAGCTCAACCTGTACTCGCTGGAGGAGAGGAGGAACAGAGGGGATATGATCGAGGTCTTCAGATATCTCAAGGGAATGAATAGGGTAAACCTAGAAGGGGTGCTTCAGCTGAGGGAGGAAGGGGCCACCAGGGGACACTCATTGAGGCTGGTCGGTGGAGACTAAGGGGAAAATAAGGAGATGATACTTCACTGAGAGGGTAGTAGAGCCCTGGAATGTGCTGCCTGAGGAGCCGATGGTTGTTACAACTGTGGACGGGTTCAAAAAGGGCTGGGATAGGTATAGGGGGAGGGTTCATCCCAGATCCCTGCTGAGGGTTGGGGATGGGGGATCTTGTAGGGAGGGTGTGGGGGGCTATAACGGTGCCCTGGGTAGGCACTGATCTCCGAGCAGACTCGATAGACCATAGGGCGTAATCTGCTGGCTTTTTAGTATGTTAGTATATGTGGTTTTTTGCCCACTAACTGCAAAATGACCTCATTTGCACACCCTGGCTGAATATTGCAGTTTTGCCTGCTGCACAAACCCCATTTGTGCTGAGCCTGTGTTTGTGCAACATCAGCCCAGGGCCCAGTCATGATGATAGTTGTTGCCTACAATGTTATCAGTCTGTGCAAGCCCACATGCCAGGCCATTGAGCAACTGTGATGTGTGGCACTGTGCATGTCCCACACCATGCCAGTCGCAAACTCCTGCTCTTGCCCCCATACCCAGAAGTGTATGTAGTGCAATACAACATAGCATAGTGCAAACACAACAACATGCTGCAAAACACCCAAACAGGCCAGAACCAGGAAGCAACATCATACTAGAGATAGGTCTAGAAGTGTGAAAAACATGACAGACAACATAGGGCCATTCAGCAGCAGAACCATAGGTGGACCACCATTGAGTTAGCCATTCTGGTCAACCTGGTGGTGACCAGAGAGGACCAGCTAATGGAGTAGGTGGTAGGACGGACAGGCCCTGCAGTGAGGTATGGGCATCTGGGGGGCAGTGTCTCATGAGACAGACTGGGGTCACCCGCACTGGGGACCAGTGCAGACATAGGTATAATGATCTCCAGTAGAGGGAGGAATGTCGCCTACAGAAACTGCAGGTGATGGTTGACAGTGGCACCATGCCCAAGCTAGGTGAGTACAGATGGTTATATGTGTTGAGTGTGTACTGGCCTGTGTCATGGTAGTCTGCTATTAGGCTAGTGCCCCCCGAGGCACTGTGCATATCACCTGTGTTTCCCTGTTGTTCCTCTTTGTGCTAGGGGACATACCCCACTGCTTGCCCTGCCTGGACATATTCCATGGGAATTCCTTGTGCCCTGTGCATGACAGGACCTGCCATGGTTGCCTGAGGCAAGCACCTGCCTTTTGGACCACCACAGTGGTAAGGTGGCAGTGTCCCCATGCATGACAGGCCCATGTATAGTGTAACAGCATATTATGCAGGGTCTGTTTACCATGTATGGTGAGCCCAACTTGTCTCTGCCCATTACCAGGTATGACCAGGGAGGGGGTCACATGTGTCCTCTATATAGCTGTACAGGTAGGCGTCTCCATCAGGATGTGGATATGGCCACTGTCTGTGTCATGTGCAATATCCGTACTATGTCACATGGCTACTCATATGCATCTGCCAGGTACAGCATGGGTCACTACGTTAGCAGGGGATTCCAGACATGTACTGGCCAATGTGTGGGCCCACACCTACTATATCCTGGCCCCCAGCCATTGTGCTGGTATGCTGTGGCTACCCTTATCATCTGTGACCTGGTGCACCATGCATACCCATGCGTACTATGCCTGGACTGGGTCTGGGGCTGACATACTGTATAAGGTTCCATTGTACAGGGGCTGGGGGGCTATAAGGATGTGGGCCAATGCAGTACTATGCAAGGCCATACCTACCACAGTGGCTTTGGCCATGACACTCATGTGTGTGGTACCACAGGTGGTCCTATGGGTACTTTGCAGACCTGCTCGAACCTGTCCAGCTACATCACGCATATGTTGGCTGGCGTATGGTACAGGCTTACAGGTATTTAAACTGTGTAGTGTATACTGAATGGTACACTGTGTTCCACTGCAGAATACTGTTCACAACTCCCTCTACCTCATCTACAGAATTCAGCACACAGCCAGCCCTGGCCAGGGCACAGCTCATCAGGAACAGCCACGCTACAGGAAGAACAGTCCAGGTCACCAGGCCATGACAGGGTCAGAGCAGCAGCTCCTGAGAGGGGCAGCCACAGAAGCACCCTGCATTGTGGGTCACATCCAGGGTTACATGGTACACTTATAGGTGCTGGAACAGGTGTGGCCACTATGGCCATGGCCCTACCACTTTCATAGGTGTTAGGGCCTTGCTCTACCTGTTCTTGCAATCATGGCTATATATATATATAAAACACTGGTGGAGTGTGCTTTGACACTGTAGCATGTGCTCTTCATAGTGATGCTTACTCAGTGTGCTCTGTGTGGCATGCAGGGTGTCAGCAGAACTGGGGACAGTGAAGACCTTTGTTTTGTAGATGGTATGGGCAAGAATCATGGCCTGCTGGGTTATGGCACGGTGGGTAGACTTTGCCAGTGTCAACAACAGGTGGGTACGGGGGGAAAAGACACAGGGGGATGCTGTTGGTGGGGGGTACACAATATTTCTACACCTGCTTGAGGCAGCAATATGGGTGTGGGTGACCCAGTCAAAGGGAGGGAATTCACTCCTTCCATCCTCGGCCCTGCCATTGTGTAGACTCTTCTGCCAGCCATGTCTACACTATGCTGCATGTCACTGTGGCCGCCGATGGATGTCTCTGTGTGGCTCACCATGCAGAATGTGTGCCTGTGGGATTATCACCTCTGGGATTGTGGTGGGGACACTCACCCTGCACATGAAGTGTTGGCCCACCAGTGTCATTGTGATGTGTCATGGTCTGTGCAATCTACTGCTATTCACCTACGTGTGGTTCCACGTGATAATGGCAAGGATAGAATGGTGACTACAAACACAGTGAGTGCACATTGCCAAAAATGAAAATGACAATGTGCACTAGATTGTCCTGCAGAAACCGCTACCAGTGCTATATCTGACATATATGAACATGGCTGCTATTCATTTTATGTGGGAGGCTATGCCCACCGCACCCCCCCCCTTTGCCAGGGTGTTTCCACCTACCACCCCCAAACTTAAAATAATCAACTCCGGGGGGGGGGGTAAAGAATGGGGAAGAGGGACAAACTCAGGAGGTGGCTACATTGGGAGACATTTTGGTGGGGGGGGGGAGAACACTGGGGGGAACCTACCAGAAGGGGGAGGAACAACATCAGGAGGACAGGGTAACGGGACAAAATACAGCACATTTATCACAATACTTTATATTTCTGTAAAACAAAATAGAATTGTATGCCTAGAGCCAGTCCTGAACCCAGGTCTCCCAACACAAAGGCAGTTACCTTAACGAACACACCAGATGGCCAGCTCAGAAGTAGCCCAATGAACAAATCCACACATACTCTTTCAGCTACACCACGAAACTACACGCTCAGTTTCACTGTGCTACTGTATTAATGGCACATAGCCATTTTTACTTTCACTACTTTCACTTCGCTCATATTACCTCACTTAAAATTACTTGGTATCTTGATGGGATATCCCTACGTGTTGTTGGCTTGGTGGCCAGTGTCTGTCTACCATTCCATGGCATGCTTTCCACCGTGCAGTGGCGAGCCCCCTGAGCCACTGACCAAGTGCCACAAGGGGCTGTTGTTAGTGCTGTCAGCACTGATTGAGACCCCATCAGTGTTGGTCAGGTCTGTACTGCTATATGCTGAGGACTGTGTATGCATGGCAGTCAGCAAGTGGTTCATATCGGTCACTGTAGTAGTGATGCACTTCCATGTCAAGCTGTGTGCATCTTACAGCCACCATGGTGGTTCACCTGCACTGCTACCATATCCGGTGCCATATGCACTGTGTATCATGCCTTTGCAGCTCACCAGAGCCCCCTGCATATGTGGTATGTGGTTGGTGGGAGGTGGTGCAATCGGTGGACAGTGCACACAGAGTACCAAATGTAATTGACATTATTATGCAACTGCAGTGGCGACTAATCGACACAGTGATGACTGGAGTACGATCACTCTACTGTACACAGGTGGAGCAAGCCATACATTCAGACACAACCGGGCTGTGCTGGGCCAATGACCTGTCCATGCTCTGCATTGGGGAGGCACTCTTTACTAAGAGTGGCACCAGCATCCGCTGGTACCGTGGTTGCCTTCAGGCTTAACTGCATCGTACAATAATGTTGTGGTGACTTGGGAACAATTTGTTATGTGCCAACCCATGTACACTACCTCTGCACTCATGTGTTAGCATGCCTACTGCACACAGTGCTGCATGATAGCCCCAGCCATGTTCAGATGTGTTGTGTGCACCATGTTTGTGTGCCTGAGCCACTCCCCTGCTGCAACTCATGGTGGCTCCTGAATTAATGTGTCCTGCATGCCAGTGTTGTCCTGTGTGCTGGGTGCCTGGTAAGTGGTCACAGGATATGTGAATGTGACTGTCACTTGGGCCATGACAGTGCCTATCAGTCCCCAGCATGGCACTGCTGTTGTGTGTGCTGCATTCATACCTCTGACATGCCTACTGATGGCATGTGTCCATTCCATGGCTCGGTCACATTCCAGTGCAGCATGGCACACCCCTTACATGTGCAGTCCTCCACTGTAAGGGTCCACAATGCTGTCTCTGGTATGCCACGACTGGTCCATTGCAGCTTTTTGTCTCCTGCCATACATGTGTGGCATGGTTGCCCATGTGTTGACTGATTGTACCTTGGTTGTGTACATTTGGCCACAACTGCATTATGTGTCCTGTGTGCACAACTAGCTGGAAGCTACCCAAGGGTATTGAGGAAGCTCAGGGAGATACTGGCTGAACCTCTGAAGGCCCTATTTAACAGCTCATTGGAACAGAACTGGTCCCAGAGAACTGAAGAGGGCAGATGCAGACCCACTTCACAAACTACCACTTTACTGACTGTCACAAGTCCACTCTCGTGGGGTGGGATTCTCTGCCTCACAGTGAATCCCTTTTGTGACGGGGGGAATGGGGTCAGGGATACCCTTCCTCAGTCCGTTTAGTATACTCACTGTTTCACAACTGAACATGCACCAGATAATCCCAGGGTGACCTCTCTACATGCAAGAAGTTACAAATGCAGGTTCGAGTCTGTGTTCCTGGGGTACAACCCTGTTGGCCACTGCACATGAACCAGAAAGCCACAGGCATGTATAGGCTTTGGGGGGCTCTATACACCCTGTTATTTGTCTTTCCCCAGAAATGCAGAGCTCAGTTCAAACCCCCCATAGACTCCTCCTTCATATTTTCTCCCCTCCTTTCATCACAAAGTCCCTAGTGGTACTTCACTTTGGTACTGTTTGACCTTAAAACAGTCACACAGGCATAGTATAGTTTGAACAACTCTTCACAAGGCAACACACACAAATGACATGGGCAGAATTATTTTACAATAAGTACAAAGTTTTACTAATTAGTTAATAAATGCAGTACATAACATAAGTAAAAACCTACACTTTAAAACTCTGAGATTAAATTCTACCTCAAGTCCTTAGTTGATGAAGTTTGAAGTGCAACATCTTTACAAAGGCAATTGAAAATCTTGGTTCTTGGTAGTGCAGAAGAATCCTTGAATAAAATGGCTCTGTTCTCCTAAGCAGGCAGACAGGGTCCCCAAAATGAAAAAGGCTAAAAGGCTCAGATACTCTTCTGCACTCTTGTTTTATGGGATTTCTCAAAGGGCAGGTCCAGTGGATAGTGGCTTGCCCTGTGATTGGCTAGCATTCTGTTTCTATGACTATGCAACCAATATGTTTTTAGTATTTTTATGTTTGCTTGCACGCATGTGCAAGAAACATAGTGCCATCATCCGAGTTTTCCAGAGGTGTGTCAGCCTCTTCCAATTCAGTCAGTGTGTTTGCAGGCGCGGTCGCGGTGCTCCAATCACTGCTTCAGCTGTCTATGACAGCAGTTGAAAATGCAGTGGCATACAGTTGAAAGGGAGCTCTGCTTCAGTGAGCAGAGCGCCCCTCAACACGCATGCACGCATATTGCGTGCTCATGCATTCCCCCCCCGTGCACATACTGTATAGCTGATGGAGGTGCCCAATGCCCCGTCGGCTCCACGCCGCCCCCCCAAAGAAGCTTTCCAGGTGCCAGGCTGGGAGCCCACCCCAGCATGGCATATGTCTGTATGGCTGACGGGGGTGCCCAATCCCCCGTCAGCTCCAGCCCCCCCAAACAGCCTTACAGCTGCCATGCTGGGAGCCCACCCTAGTGTGGCACATGTCCGTATGGCCGATGGGGATGACCAATCCCCCGTTGGCTCCAGCCCCCTCAAACAGCCTTACAGCTGCCACACTGGGAGCCCACCCCAGCGTGGCACAAGTCCGTATGGTCGACTGAGGTGCCCAATCCCTTGTCTGCTCCAGCCCCACCAAACAGCCTTCTAGCTGCCACGCTGGGAGCCCACCCCAGCATGGAAACCGTCTCCCGTCATCTTCCTTAAAAAAAAAAAAAACTGTAAAAAGGAAAACGTTCCCTCTACGTTCTCCCAGCCCACCCATGCCCACCCACTGCGCACCCTGCCTCCCCACACCCCTCAACCCATACTTACCTCCTGGAGTCCGGCGCAATGATCTTCGGTGGACCAGGAACATGTCTGCACTCTTCAAAGCCGACCACGAACTGAGGAAATGCAGGTAAGCTGTATAATGTAATAGATAGGGTTTTTTCAACTTTGCTACATATCTTGGACATTTTTTGGAATTTTTGCACCAAATTTTCTACATGGGGTTTTTGGGACCCCTTCTCATGAATGCTTCACTGTCATGGTGTTAATCAGGCCTGAAGGGTGATTTCGCAGTCACTGCGCGAAATCACCTTTCGGGACCGATTAACGAAACGACACTGCCAGTGTTCGTAAGGTGGGCTCTCAAAAAGCCTATTTTGAAAATTTGGTGGAAAATTCCTAAAAATGACTGTTTTACCAGCATGCGTTATACAGTTCCTACGCACGCTGTTGCGTAGGAACTGCACAACGCACGCTCATAAAACAGTCATTTTTAGGAATTTTTCCACCAAATTTTCAAAATTTTCACTCCAGATTTTCAACATTGCCATTTTACCACACCTCCTTATGAGCAGTACAGCTGTCATTTTTCACATCTCACCCAAAACGTGTTTTCGACCATGTAGCACATAATAGCGCAGTTGGTGTGCGAAATCAATGTATGAGACACATTAAGAAAATCACAGTGACACTGTTCATGAGCAGAGGTCTTAAAATGGCTATGTTGAAAATTTGGTGAAAGAATTCCTAAAAATGATTGTTTTACGAGCATGCATTGCAGAGTTCCTATGCACGCTCGTAAGTTCGCAATTTTCAATATTTTCACTCCAGATTTTCAACATTGCCATTTTACCACACCTCCTTATGAGCAGTACAGCTGTCATTTTTCACATTTTGCCCACAATGTGTTTCTGCCTACGTAGCGCACAATGGCGCAGTTGGTGTGCAAAATCAATGTATGGGACACATTAAGAAAATTACAGTAACACTGGTCATGAACAGAGGTGTTAAAATGGCTATGTTGAAAATTTGGTGAAAAAATTCCCCAAAATTACTGTTTTAGGAGCACACGTTGTGCAGTTCCTACACACGCTGGCAAGTTTGCGAATATGTAATATTTGCACACCAGATTTTCAACAGTGCCATTTTACCGCACTTCCTTATGAGCAGTACAGCTACCATTTTTCACATCTCCCCCAAAATGTGTTTCTGCACATGTAGCTTATAATGGTACAGTCGGTGTGCGAAAACAATGTTTGGGACAGATTAAGAAAATCACAGTGACACTGGACATGTGCAGAGGTCTTAAAATGGCTATATTGAAAATTTGGTGACAAAACTCCATAAAATGACTGTGCTACAAATGAGCATTGCGCAATTTCCACGCACCCTCGTAAGTTCATGAATTTGTAATATTTTCAGTCCAGATTTTCACCAGTGGTATTTTCCACACCTCCTTATGAACAGTACAGCTGTCATTTTCCACAACATGGCCGAAATGTGTTTTCACACTTTCAGTGCAGAAATGCTTGGTCGCTGTGGGAAATCATTGTTCGGGACAGATTTTTTTTTTTAATTAAGATTTATTAAGTTTATAGAGTACACAATTCCAACAGGCATTACATCTGTACTGTAGTTGGATCACATAACAGACCACGTTATACACCAGAGTCATTAAGCGTGATATGTAGTAGGATAAAGAAAGCACCCCAGTACCACCCTAACCCTCCCCCACTCAAAACCCATTCCCACCCCAGAATGTGCTTACTTGAGTCAGTATATGGATCTTGTCATATAGCATCAGAGAAGTAGAGTCTAATGGTGTGAATAAAAGAACAAAGTGCTACAGAGACATAACCAAAGTGGACACTAATGTAGGTACAGAGTGTATAATTTACCCCATTTTTTGTAAAAAGAGTCAATGCGATTACGGGAACTAGCAACAAGTCTCTCAATATTAAAGCAAACTGATAAGTCTTTCAGCCACTCAGCATATGTTATGGTTAGTTGGTCCATCCAATGTTTAAGCACCAACCTTTTGACCACCATAGAAATTAGCGCCATATGGAATCTGCGCTCATGGCTTTCAACATTAGAGTAGATACCTAAGATACATATTTCTATGGTAAACAACCCTTCCAGTCCCAATAGTGGATCTAAATTGGACTGAATGAATCACCACAACGGGGCCACTTTCTCGCAATGCCAGAAAATGTGTAGCAGATTCCCTTCAAATTGGGAGCATCTAGAACAGAGAGAGAGAGGGAGAGGGAGCCTCCCTAGTCTAGCTAGTTTGACCGGTGTATAGTACATGTTGTTTAGTATATGGTATTGAATGAGTCTGAACTTGTCTTGAGTGTGGTATCTATATAGGTCTTTCCAGATTCTTGACCAGTTAGGGGTGATGTCTGGCAGAAGAGAGGACCAAATATTGGAGCCCGAGAGGGTGTCTGGAAATTTGAGACCCAGCAAGTAGGAATATATTGATGAAATCCTGTGGGGTTTAGTGGCTAATCCTTGGAGTTGAGAGAGAAAAGGCCTGATCTGAGAAACACGGAATTCAGTTCCAAAGTTAGTGCTAATGAAGTGCCTTAACTGAAACACTTTAAAAATGTTGCTATTGGGAACATTGAGCCTAGCCATGATATCAGGAGAAGAGAGAAGGGAGTCCTGAGAATATAGATTCTCTACCAAGACCTCATGCAGTTGAGGAAGCCAGTCTGATGTGATCATTAAACCGCCTAAGCACATATTAGGGTTTAATATAAGAGACTGCACCATACCCCTCTTTGGGGAAATCCTGAGGTAGTGCAGACATTGAGCGAGAACTTTGAGTGAAGTGCTGATGGTCAAATTTTGTATTGAGGTTGGTAGTGCTGATCTGGGAAAGAAAAAGATGGTCAGAATGCAGAGGTTAACTTTTTCTAGTGTTCATCTTTCAATTTGAAGCCAGATCGGAGGAGGTTCCTCAGCCCTGCTCGGGAGCCATCTTCCCAGCTTAGAGAGGTGGGTAGCCCAATAATAAAATATTAGGTTGAGGAGGCGAAGTCCTCCCATGTCTTTAGGGAGTCAAAGTTTAAAAAAAGACTGTCTGGGAGATTTGCCTTGCCAAATAAATTGGGAAAGAGTGGAATGTAGATTCTGTAAATAAGATAAGGGAAGCCAAAGATTCAGTAAATTAAGAGGGTAGAAAACTCGGGGTAGAACATTCATCTTAATGATGTTGATTCTACCCCATAGGGAAATGGGAAGTTTGGACCATCTTTGGAGGTCCAGATGAATGTTGGCCATTAGGTCGTCCAGATTGAGTTTCCTGATTAGGAGTGGATCATTGGTAAGGTGTATTCCCAAATATTTAATCAAGTGTGGTGACCATTTTCATCCTGAATCTTGTGAAGCTGGCTTTATGTGTGAAAGCATTTAAAGGAAATATCTCCGATTTAGCTAGATTCAACTTATAGTGGGATAGAAGGCCATATTGTGTGATGACCTGTAAGACATGAGTTAGCGATGCTTCAGGGTGAGCTATATGGAGGAGGATATCGTCCGCATAGACAGAGAGAGAGTCAATGTTTGTTGTAACACTGGGCAACCCTGGATTTGTGGGGATCACTTAATATTAAGAAGGCGAGGTTCTAGGTATAAATTAAACAAAAAGGGAGAAAGGGGGCATCCCTGTCTAGTGCCAGTGAAGAGCTAGAACTGCGAAAAGAAAACACCATTACGATAGATCCTAGCCGAAGGAGACTTATACATCATCTGAATCCATCGAATGAAGGAGGCCAGAAAGTCCATTCTGGCGAGCGCAAAGGAAGTCCCAGTTGACTCTGTCAAACGCTTTTTCAGCGTCTAACGAAATTACAGCCATCGGGGTTTGTGATGTTTGGGCAGCATGAGAAATATGAGAGAGGGTTCTAAGGTGATCAGCAGAGGAGCGGCCTTGACTCAGAAGGTGAGTCCAAATCTTTTTAATCCTCTTGGCTAAGATCTTTGTTAGTATTTTAATATCACAGTTTAAGAGAGAGATGGGGTGGTAACATGCAGGGTCTTTTGGTGGTTTATCTGGCTTGAGGATTAGCACGATCGTAGCCTCTAATAGTGTGGGGTCTAAAGTATCGGCATTGAACATATAATCATAGAGCCTTAGGAGGAGGGGGCTAGTTCCTTGCTAAAGGTTTTGTAGAAGTTGGAGCGGTAGCTGTCGGGTCCAGGTGACTTATTAGATGCTAAAGAAGCAATCGCCGCCTCCACCTTGAGCAAAGTAATGGGAGAGGTGAGAGTCACTTTATGGTGTGGTTGTAGGCAAGGGAGATTGAGATCTTCTAAGTAGTCTGAAATGTCCGATAGGGACATTGGGGAAGGGTGTTTACTATAAAGCGTGCTATAGAACTCTTCAAAGATCTGGGTAATATCCCTGGGTGTCGTTTTAATAGTGCCTTCCGGTGTCTGTAGCATCGGAATCAGTCTTGAACTTTATGTTTTTTGTAGTCTAACAGCCAACATTCTACTGGCCTTTTCTCCTTGGTCAATATATTTAGTTTGGGTTTTTAAGATAGCATATTCTTCTTTTTCTTTTAGTAGGTCTGCATATTCATTCTTTAGTTTTAACAGAGGTTCTAGTGAGTTAGGGGAGGAGGTTAAGGGTAGTGAGCACTCTATTTCTTTAATTTTGGTTAGCAGTGAAGCTGCTTGCGCCTCTCTACGTTTCTTCCTCATTGAGGCGAGTTTGATTAGCTCTTCCCGAAGGTAGCACTTCAAAGAAAACCATATTGAGTCTTCTTTCGGGGTGGAATCTTTATTAAACTCCATAAAGTTAAAGATCAGGTCTTTAATGTAGGAAACAGTTTGCTCGTCTTTGAGGAGCTGAGTATTTAGTTTCCAAACAGTGTCCCTCTGAAAATTAGGATCAGGAGAGATCTTCAACCAGGCTATTGAGTGGTCCGATAAAACTATTGGCTCCATACCCGACTGGAGGAAACCAGGAAGAAGAGAGGTGCTGATCAGGATGTAGTCTATTCTAGACCATGAGTTATGTACCTGAGAGAAGAAAGAGAAAGACCGGAGTGAAGGATTAGTAAGACGCCAGGGGTCACACAATCCCAAAAGCTGCGTGAAATCCAGTAAAGCTTTTTGGGCTGGGGTTGTGGGTTTTAGTGGTAGGTAGGTTCTATCAAGAGCCTGGGATGGTGGAATGTTCCAGTCCCCTCCTAATATTAACTGCGAAGGTAGAAGATTTCCTACTTTATCTGCCAGAGTCATAAGGAATACTGGATCTCCTCCCACAGGGCCGCAAATAGAGCCTAGTACGATATTGCTGTTGTTGAGACAGCCTTTGACAAGCATGAACCTGCCCTCTGGGTCCATTAGGTTCTCTTCTGCCAGAAATTAAATGTGTTTCTTGATTAAGATAGCAACTCCTTTACTTGTTGCCGTTCCACTAGCAGAAAATACTTGAGAGAAACCAGACCTATGTAGCCAAATTGATTCGGTATTTAAGAGATGAGTTTCCTGAAGAAGGAGAACATCAGCTTTAAGTAAATCACAGTGTTTAAAGACTTGGTGTCTCTTAGTTTTGTCTCTGAGCCCACGTACATTCCATGTAGCTATCTTAATTGGCAAATTAAGCGTTCATGGACAGTTAAGTTGAGAGAATGAGAGCAATTATATATCCAAAATGAAAAATTAATGAGGCACACTCCAAACCCCCCTTTATCCCATCCCCCCCTTCGCGAAAGTAATCCCCAAAACCCCCAAAGAACAAATACTACTAGGATAGTGGTAGTAATTCTAAACAGTGAGTAAAGGGCTAGATCCTGGATCCAGAAACATCCACACCCACCCCCCCAAAAAAAAACAAACAACCAACTATGTACAAAGTAGCTCCAAACATGGTCAAGTGTAGCCCAGATAAGCCAGTAACAGTCACTTGGAGTCATGATCCCCTTGGCAGATCCCAGGAGTTTCGTAATCCAAAACCATCCTAGTGGGGTACAAGTATGAGAACTAGAGTGTAGTCTAATAAACTGTGTGGCCCAACATCCTGCAAGGCTAACCCCCATCAGATTCCCCTGAGACTCGCCATGTCCCCCCCTTATTAGCTCGTGAAGCAGCTTCCAACGAGCATGTTCCGCCCCTGGGCCTCCCCCCGCCTTCCCAATCCAAGTCAGCCAGAGATCTCTTTTCCCTATAGTGGCCAAGGAGAATGGCCTTATGCATTATGAAGTTCCTGAGGCATCATTCGGTGTAAGCATGGGGATTAAACTCCCTCACTGTCGTTGAGCCTTTTAAAGAAGACTGCTTACTGTGCCATATGGAACTTAGCCGATGCAGCGAGTCGTTTCCTTAATGGTGAGTGGGGAAAATATTTCTTTCACTCCACGGTCGGGCTGAGAGGATCGTGTATTCCATCTCGGCAGAATTCACTGGGGGGCATGATTTGCTGTGGGACCAGAGCCGGTCCGCGACGAAATCGGCAAGCTGCAACCAAATCTCAGCACAAACGTTCCAGGGCTGTCCCCAGAAGTATTAACATGCTCGCAGCCCTCAGGGAAAGGGATAAGCAAAGCCCTCCATCAGCCACCAGGCCACACAGCCACCACCCCCCCGACAACAAGAACAAGACAGGTAACAAAACAGAGTTTAGTAAAACATTAACAATGAATCAAAAGTCCAAATGTGATTATTTGTCAAGAGGACACATTTTCATCCATCCTTGAACAGATTGGGGAGCCTAGAGGTTAAATCTTTAATAGCTTGCTCAGGAGATTCAAAGGTGTATGATGAGCCATCGATTGTGATTCTTAAATTAGCTGGATACAGCATTCTGAACCGGATTCCTGCCACGATTAGCTTGTGGACGATTGGGTGGAAGGCTGCTCGTTTCTGTCTGGTTTCAATAGGAAGATCTTGTGCAATTCTGATTTTGGAAGATCCCCAGATTATGGACTATAGCTCTCTTGTTTTAGTGAGAATGTGTTGCTTTTCTATGAAACTAAGAAATCTGATGATGATAGGACGAGGAGGGGAGTCCGGTGGGGGCTTCAGTCTCAGGGATCGGTGGGCTCTCTCGATGTGGTACTGAGGATTTAGTGGTGAGGGCCCCACCACTTTGTGAAGAAACTTCTGCAAAAAAGTGATAACATCAGTGCCCCCTTCTGCCTCAGGAAGCCTGATAATCAGGAGATTATTCCTCCTGCTTCGCCCTTCTAAATCTTCAGTTTTAAGCTGGAGCTTACAAATTTGTTGCTTCAAAAGAGTGATTTCTGGGTCAAGTTTATCTTTCCACCTCTCTTGAGAAACAATTCTGGCCTCCGAATCCATCATTCTACCTTTTAGAGTGGTGAGGTCACCTTTAATTGATTTTAGCTCCACAGTTATATTCTCTAGTGCATCTCGGAACGGTGATAGCTCTTGTAAGAATCGCTCCTCAGATAAAGGGACTACCGGGGGGTTGGAGCTGCCTGCCTTATTAAGGCTCCTGGTGCCCTGATTTCTCGATTTCTTGGATGATTTTTCAGGCGAAGTCGGTGGAGTGTGCCTGATCGCAGCCTGCTTCATCTCTGCCTCCATTGCCGTGATAAAGCTCTGCAATGCAAAACTGAGTGGATAAAATCGATAGGCAGATGATAAAAGGCTTCTGGTTGCCGCTATTGTACCTTCTAGAGGGTTAAAATGATGTATTTAAAGGTTTGTAGAAGGCGGTTGGTAGGAGCCCAGGACAGGTGCAGCTATCAGGCAGCTTGTATCATGTGATCTCCTTGTTCGGGAAAGATAAAGAAAATCACACTGAACTGTTCATGATCGGAGGTCCCAAAATGCCTGTGTTAACAATCTGCTGTAAAAATAATCCCCAAACAAGTTACATTATGGGTGTGCGTTGCACAGTTTCTACGCACGCTCATGACTTCACCAGTTTCTTTAATATTTTCACAGCAGATTTTCAACATTGCCATTTTTTACACCTCCCCATGAACAGTACCGCTGTCATTTTTCACATCCTATTCGGAATGTGTTTTTGCACCTGTGGTGCCAAATGCCGTAGTCGCTGTGCAAAAGCAGTTTTCGGCTAACAAACTGATATTGCCACTGTTCATGAGGTGGGGGTCACAAAAAAAACATGTTGAAAATTTGGAGTGGAAATATCAATGAATGCCTGAGGCGTTAGGGTTTCCGACCATAACACCCCACCCTGTAGAGAATGACAGGCATCAGGGGTGAGACTTGGGATTCTTGCCTGTAATGCTCATACCATTCCACCCCCACCTACACCCTGCAGCCAGTGAGAGGCATCAAGGTGTGCCTCGGACTCTTCGGCCCCAAACTTCACCCCATTCTCCTATACCGCACCCATCTCACCGTATTTCCTGATGGAATGGGGTGTGCATAAGGGCCAAAGACCCCAAGGAACACCGTGACATTTGTCAGTGTCTGCAGGGTAGGGTGTGATGAAACGGCGTGGTCGTTATGCCTGACCACCCAAAGGCACACCCCAATGCCTGTCACTCTCTGCAGGGTGGTGGTGGGGTTGGCTTCAGTTCAATACTCCACTGCCATTCCTATTATGTAGCTCTGTAACTTCTATGCTACCAATGCCAATGCCAGCAAGCAAACATGCGGCATTGACAAATGCTTGTTTTACAATGCAACAAATATGCAGTTCTGAACAGTAGAGGGAAAAAACTCAGAGATCAACCAGTTTAAACCGGAATTCTTAGGGGAAATTCCAGCCTCCCTCCTTGGAGATAACAGTAATTAAGCTACACTCAGTATTGCTATTTACTTAAATGATAATCCATTTAGTGGTAGCAAGATTAGCTTAGGTAGCCTTGCAGAGACAAAGGAAAGCCAGACATTCAGGCACCTCTGGATGCTGTTGGCCCATTCAAACACAAATGGGCGTGCCTGTTGGCAAACTCAGCTTAATAATTTGTCTCTTTTTAAATGATTTAATTAATGCTAGTCCCTGGCTAGCAGCTGACAGATTCTCTGCCCAGTAACAAGAGTTACAACATCATTCTTTTGGGCCCATGGCTTTCTTCATACCCATGATCCCTTGCACTTACACTGGCCACCATGGGAGTCTCTGATGCGTTATACACATAACATTATTTAAAACATGACCAATACAATAAGGTATGGCCTCATCACGACACACTGACTACCACCTTTCATGGTGTTTGCAAATTTGCACTACAATTACCAATTCAAATGCATCATTGTATTTTATATCAACAATCAGGATGGTTGCCACCTAAATTCAGTAGTTTATGTAACTTAAATTGCTTGTCTGATAATGTTCTAAAGCAGAAGGCAGATTCTCCTCTCTTTATATTGTATCAGATCAAAAAGGAAGAAAGGACATTACGATCTAGTGGCAATAATAAACTTAATATTCCCAGTACTAACACAAGTATGGGCAAACGTGCATTCACAGTTAGTGTAGCAAAAAGCTAGAACAGTTTACCTGGGTTACTACAGGGTGGACTTGGACATGAAGCTTTTAAACAGCATTTGAAGAAACATCTTCAAAGTCAACTGAAATGTAAATGTTTTTTTATGAACTTATTCATTACTGAATTGTAAATATTTTATATGAAACTTAGCTGTTTGTGATAAGTCTGTATTGCATTTGTATTATTCATTGTTAACATCTTGGCTGTTATACCACGTCCCCGGGTCATGCATGAAAAAGGGCTTTGGCTCATTGTACTTACCTTGGTAACAAAAGTTAAAATAAAATTAAAAACAAGTGGTAGCAGGGAAGAGGCTGGAAATTATAGGCTAGTCAGCCAGACTTTGGTGGAAGGTTAATGGAATTATTGCTGAAAGAAAGGATTGTAAAATATCTTGAATCCAATGGGTTATAAGAACCGAGGCAGCATGGATTCACAGGAGGGAGGCCATGTCAAATTAATCTGATAGAGTTTTTTTTTTGTTCTTTTTTTTTTCCATACATACTTTATGGTCTCTTCTATTTTTACTCCCCTTCCTCCTGGGGCCACAGCATACACATGCGTGTACATGCGTGGAGGGGCACACACAAGCCAAGATCCAGTGTCCCCTTCCACCCATCCCCAGACTTGCATCACAGCTCCTGACTGCCTGCGCTATGCACTGGATCTCCACCCGGTGGGAGCAGGACCATGGCAGAGCAGGCATCCACCCCTATGGAAGGCAGAACTATAGTTTGATTCCATTCCAACCTTCCCCCCTAGCCAGCACCATGGCAGGCCTGAGGTCATTCCTAAACCTGGGTTGCAGGCATGGCATGAGGTAAGGTGCCAGTACCTCAGCCCTCTGCACCACCGGGCCAGCATCTGATAGAGTTCTTTTACTGAGCGACCCAGGAACTAGATCAGGTTTGAGTGGTGGACATAGCCTACCTATATTTCTGTAAGGCATTCAACAGTGTTCCATGTAGGAGACGAGCATGCAAGCTGGGTAGCTTAAGAGTTGGTCCAAAGGTGGTAAACTGGATAAGAAATTGGTTAAGGAATAGGCAGCAGGGGGTGGTGGTACACAGAGTTTACTCAGAGGAAGGAAGCATGACCATCAGGGTGCCTCAGGGATCAGTACTAGGACCAGTGACATTGCAGAGGAGCTGGAAGGGAACATCTGCCTCTTTTCAGCTGACATCAAATTCTACAAAAGGGTGCACACTCCAAGGGAGGGTGGAAAGGATGAACAGTGACCTGATAAAACTTAGGGAGTGGTCAAGGGTATGACAGCTGGGTTTCAATGTGAAAAGTTCAAAATAATGCACCTGGGGCACAGAAACCCAGGGGTCAAGTACAAAATGGTGAAATGGTTCTAAAGATCACAAAGCAGAAAATAGACCTGGGCGTGATCACATCGGATGACCTAAAGGTGACCAGGCAGTAAAACAAAGCATTTGGGAGGGCAAATGGGATGCTGGGGTACATAGGGAGTGGTATTACCATCAGAAAGAGGGAGGTGATGTTGCTTCTGTTTAGATTCCTTGTAAGACCCCACCCATAGTACTGTGTCCAGCTGTGGAAACCACTACATAGAGTGGAAATGATCCAGGGGAGGGCAACAGAAATGGTAGTGGGTCTGCACCAGAAGCACTACAATGAGACATTAAAGGACCTAAATATGTGCACCCTGGAAGAAGGGGGGGGGTGGTATGACAGAAATCTGTATATACCTCCTGGAGATAAACACAATACAAGAGATAAGTATTTTTCAGAAAGAAAAGGTGCTCAAGGATGTTTGGGTATGATAAGAAGCTCTAGGGGGTAAATTTAGAAGACATGTGAGGAACTACTTCTTCACAGAAAAAGTGGTGGATTCCTGCAACAGCCTTCCGGCAGAGGTGGTGGGTGCGAAAAAACAGTGGTGGGTTCAAGAATGCATGGGATAGGCATTAGGGAACCTTAGGGAAAGGGAAGGGGGAGTGAATATGCAGGTGATCAAGTAGGATCTGTGGTGATACTATCAGCAGGGAACAATGGTCAGCCTAGGTGGGCCAAGTGGTCCTTATCTGCAGGCAAATTCTATGTTTTTATGTTTCATTGTATTTGTATCCATAGGTTCTTGGAAGACTGCCAGTCATTGGGAATGTATGGAGGATAGTGAGGGATGGGACAACCTGCTGTGCAGCTTATCTGCTTGCAGCAGCTACTGATCTGGTGGGTGGAGGACACCAACCAGCCATCTGGGACCTCGCCATAGCTGTGTGTCAAACACCATCAACAACCACTGCCACCAATGGCAGCGGAGCCATAATGTGGGACCAGCTTCAGAGGGAAACAGGTGTACCTCTATGATTCCTCCTGTTTTGGGGCAATTGCCCCAGTTTTGTTTTCTCCAGCCTTGTTGTATGTAATGTTGTAGTTCTATGTTTGGTTTTGTATGGCCTATTGCCTGTTATATTAAAGTTTATTTTTGATACATATGCTGCTGTGTTATGTGTCTGTCATCGACGTCCTCCTCTACTACCCACAGCCACACCCAGTGTGCAGCCCATACCTGGTCCTCTGGTGATGCCTGCGCCACTGATGGCACATTGTGTTCAGCACTATCCTCAGTGCTTTATTAAGAGCTCTGCATATGCACTGTGCTGCACAATAATCTGTTGTTTGCATGGCACACAATCTGCCCTATTGTCATAGGGTTTAACGTTAGCACAGTACCTCTGAATATGCCATGTTAAGGGACTGATGCAAGAGCTGGCACAGGTCCAGGGCAAGTATTGTACTTGTGTGAGGTTCCACCATGCCGTAGCAAACAAGAATATTGCTGACTTCCCCCACAGCGACACATGGTCACTGACATCCCTGACACCACCAGATCCCAACTGAGATCATATCGACACCTGTTCTGTGTTCATGCAGGGGGTTGCACCCCCCTACACCTCCCCATGTGGGGGTCTCTGCTCCCTGCACCCCCTGGACTTACAGATTCCAACTCGGGGGGGAGGATGTTGGGGGAGAGCGGCCCAACTCCAGAGTTAATGACATGGTCATCGCTCCAACAACCCGGTTGACACTGCAGGCATACCTCTCAAGAGTCCCTCATTATGAGGGTCATCCCTCATTTTACAGCTCGGAATTGCCGTGTCTCTCATCTGTCCCTCATGGAAAATGTGCTGCAAACACAGGGACTGTGCTAAAAATTCAGACTTTAAAGCAGAAATTAACATTATAAGATGCTAAATAAAAAATAAACTTTGTACAAGTAAAGGCAATGGTTTCCACAGTGTTTTTTTTTTTTATTATTGTTCAAGAGAGAAATCAGAATTACAATTCTTTGAGTCAAAGACTCCTTTGCAAAGGCTCCACGTCAGATAGACACATATACAAATAACAGCAGGATACTTATATAGGTAATACAGTACAGGGAATATATACAACTGGCAAGTTACAGCTGTGATTGTCATTAACAGTAGACCCCATGTCATTACATATGGTAGGTTACAGTTTCAGGGGGTCTTAAGTGGACCCTGAGTCATAATATATGCACAGCGTGAGAGGAGTAATGAGGGAAACAAACAAGATACAGATATAATTCCCCTTTCCAGTGTGTATCCTAAGTGAGTAAACTAAAAAGTTATGAAAATATTCCTCCTAGAGATTAAGCTATGCAACCTATACAGATGAAAAGTAGGAAGATGGAGTATTATGAGCAGTTGCATGCTATGGAGGCAAAGAGAAGGGTCTTGAGGCCAGTTTTAAATTGGCCAAGGCTGGGCGCCATAGAGATGAAGGGCTGCAGGTTGTTTAACCATAGGGGAGCCTGATACCAGAAGGATTGTTGACCGAGGGAGGTCCTTCAGTGAGGGACCAGGAGGGTGTTATTGGGGGAAAGCCTGGTGGCTCTTCTGTTAGAGACTATTTGAATGAGGTGGTGAAGGCCTTGAGGGGCTTGCTTTTGCAGTATCTTTTTTGCAAGGTGGCAAGTGTGATACTTAAGCCTGCCTTCGAAGTTTAGCCAGTTCGTTAGATTGTACAGCTCACAAGTGTGAGTAAAACGTTCACATCCAGTGATTATGCTGTAGGCTTTATTGAGAGCTAAGTTAATGCATCGTAAGGCTGTTTGGTTTGCAGTCCCATAAATCACTATGCCATAATCCACCAAGGAAAGGACTGAGGAGGACACTGCTAGGCAGAGGGCATGGGGAGGTAGGCAGTGCTTATGTCGGAATAGGATCCCTAGACTGGTGTTAATGGAGGATGAGACGTGTTGAATATGTGTATGGTAGGTGAGTGAAGTGTCAAGGTTAATACCAAGGTACTTGAAAGAGGAGACCTGTTCAAGTTTGGTGCCTAGTGAGTTCATGATAATTAGCGGGGTGTTACAGAGAGGACTCTGACGGTGAGCAAAGATCATAGACTTTGTCTTGTGGTAGTTGAGCAATAGGTGATGTTCAGAGAGCTAGGCTTCAAGTTCCCCAACGAATGCCTGCAGGGTGGTTTGGAGGGAGTTAGGATGGGGGTGTTTCCAGAATACCACAGCATCATCCAGACAGAGCAGTAGTTTACCATTGCAGGATTGGGGAAGTGAGTTTAGGAAGAGGGTGAAGAGTAGTGGACCAAGAATGGATCCTTGTGGGACCCCGGCAAGGACTGGTCTACTGGAGGAGAGAGTGGTATCTATTTTGACCTGTTGAGTGCGGCCAGATAGATAGTCTTTAAACCAGCAGGTGGCTTCCCAGGAGAAGTTCAGGGCACTGAGGGAGTGGAGGAGCAGAGTGTGGTTGACAGTATCAAATGCTTTTGTGAAATCTACATAGATTGCCCCAACAAGGGAGCCTTGTTCTAGTGCCTCATGTACTGTATATATGATGTGTATTCAGCAAGGGCAATGGTAGTACTGTGGCCCCTCCGGAAGCTGTGTTTTTCATGGTTGAGTAGATTATGTTTGTTCAGGTACTCTGTGAGTTGGTCCAATACAATTTTTTTGAGTGCCTTTGAGAGCAGAGGTAGGATCGAGATGGGCTGATAATTGCTAGTGGAGGTGCGATCACCACTCTTCAGAATAGGGGTTATAACTGCTTTTTTCCAGGGTGTGGGGAATTGGTTGAGAAATAAGGAGAGGTTAATTATTTTGGTGAGCTGGGGCAGGGTCACATCCAGGGTGAGCCGGAGGAGTTTGAGGTCCAGCGAATCGTTGCTATGGCGGGCATTCATCAAGAATTTGGTAAGATAGCGTTTTGCTTCACTGCAAGTGAGGACCCATAGCCAGAAAGGGGGGTGGTCAGTAGAGGCCAGTTTGTAAGCAGTGGAACTTGGACTCTTGCTGAAGAAGTTATGGGGGAGGATGTAACTGAGGTCTGAGAAGGCCAGATTGAGAGCGTTGGAGATAGCTGCAGGGTCCTGGAAGATGACCCCATCAGTTCGTAGCTGGTCTGGGGTAGGAGATACAGTTTTCTTGCAGAGTTCTTTTATATTGTCCCAAAATATTTTCCCAGAGCCCAAGGAGGAGGTTAGGGTTTTCCTATAGTAATTAGCTTTAGCTTGCTGTATAGCCCAGGTACATTTGTTCCTGGCCTCTCTGTATAGCTGTCTGTCACGGGGGAGTTGCGAGTCCAGTGCCTTGTGCCAGAGGTTGTCTCTGTGGTGCATTTGGTCCAGCAATGATTGGAAGATTCAGGGTATGTACCATTGTTTAGCAATATGCTTGGTGATGGGGGCGAAGATCTCGAAGGCCAAGTTAAAGGTAGAGATAAAATATGTGAGGGCAGCATGCGTAGAAGGAGCAATGTGGAGAGGGGTCCAGTCACAGGAAGCGAGGTATGATTTGAGACAGGGGAGGGATCCTTTTTTGAGGTGCCTGTGTTATAGCTTGTAGCGTCATGTTTAAGGATGTATTCCTCATTATGAGAGTTACTGACCCTCACTTCAATAACAAAAGTTTGAGAGATATGACTGAGGGCGTCGACAGGTTGGTGTCGCTGTAAAACCGTTGCTGTTACAACAGTATATGCTTGTGCACACTTGTGAATATCTGGGCCTAAAAGAAGAAAAGATCACTTTTAGCACTGAATTTAATCCAATAGCCATGCAGGTGGGGAATGTGGTCAGAAAGCACTGGGACATTCTGAGTACAGAACTGTGCCTCAAAAATATCATTAAAGCTGGACCAAGAATAGCTTTCCACAAAGGAACAAACCTAAAGGATATCCTAGTAGAGTTTTTATGAGGAGGAAAAAACATTAGAATCAGAAAGGATGCCTGCAACCCCTAAAGGAAATTATGGCTGTGGCTCTTGTGTACACTGTATACCAGCAGCAATACAAAAACATCTCTTGATTTCCAAACTTTTAAAGCCTTTTGATCCCATAATTCACTAAAGAAACTTTCTGCTGTTCTGCCACAGGCCTCAAACCCTGTATCCTGACACCAAGGTCAACAGTTCTACCTCTAGGCCAGCAAGCCAAGATGAATTTCCATAGGTTTTTAAAGCTCTTAAAGCTTTGGTTACAAAATCAACAAAAATGCACCCTGCTGTCCCACCACAGGTCTCAAACCCTGTACCCTTGAGCCCAAAGTGAGCAGCCTTACCACCAAGCCAACAAGCCAAGATAATCTCCTCTTGGTTCTTAAAGCTCTTATAGCTTGGCTTCCCCCCCCCCAGCCACCTTGCTCTGCCTCCAAGGCTACTTGACACCATGAATGCTCACCTCCACCTTATGTGTCTCATCTTTATAAGCATCCTGAGGCCCACCTCCTACCAGCCAGATCTTACCCCCTACCCCTGTCGACTGCACCCACATACCTCACCACTGTAACCCACTCACCCTCAACCATGTCAATGCACCCTGGACCCCTGCATCCACCCCCTTGCTGCCCCCCTCAACTCTGCTACCCACCCTGGCTCCCCTTGGTTCCACCAACTTTGTGTCTTCCTGTCCCTCCAAACCCTGCCCACCCCTTGCTCCCCTACTGCCTGCCCTGCCTCTCAAAGTACTCCCAAAAAGTTAACAAACTACCACCCCAGGGCTAGAACCTTGGTCATTCTACTACTCCTCTCTGGTAATATCCACACCAACCCAGGCCCTGCCTCCACCAGTCCACCATCCAGGTGTAATGGACTCCATATTGCATCTATGAACATTTGCAGCCTGCTGAAAAAATTCACTGTCATTCAGTGGTGGGTCATCCTATGCCAGTCAGACATCATATCCCTAGTAGAAACCTAGCTAACTAAGTCCACCCCGGACTCCTTTGTCTCTCTTCCGGTCTACACCCTATATCATGAGGATCGAACAGGTAAATGTGGTGGTGGTTGTGCATTTTATGCTCATGACACCATCATTGGCCAAGCCCTCCCTGCCCCAGCTAGTAGATGGTGCCCAGGCCCTTACCCTCAAACTTACCCAAGACCCATTCAAGAGCATGCTGTATCTCACAGTCTCCTACATATCCTCAAGGAACCAGACCCCAGCTATATTGTCTCTCACTGAATATCTCTCCTCCCTCCCCAGTAAAGCACAACAAGTCCTAGTCGGAGACCTCAACGTGAACTGGCACAGTCACTCTGCATCACTAATAATAGACTCCTTCGCTGCATTAGACCTGACCCAACTCATCTCCCAATTCACTAGACATAACCAAGCTACTGGGAACTGCACCCTCCTAGATGTCATTAACTCCAACCGCCCCCAAAGGATTCAGGATATTCAAGTACTCCCAGACTCCTTAAGTGACCACTCCCCTCTCCTATTCCTCTGGTCTTCCCCCAAGCATACAACGCCACACGTCATAGGTGCATGTGGGCCATGTGAAAAGCCAAGGCAGACCACTACTAGGCCACCCTCACCTACTCATGGGGGGGTGTCCGGAACTTCTGGGGCAATATAAAAGAAATAAATGGGAAATCACTCCCCCCCCCCAAGTCCAACTTACAGTCAATGGCTCCACCTTTACTGACCCCTCTGACATTGCCAACTGTCTTAACTCCTCCTTTACAGATCTTAGCCCTGTCCTCCCAAGTAACTTTTTTGACCCAACCCCTGACGCACCACCCTCAGGTCCACAATGCCCCCAGTTCTACCTATGCAAAATATCCATCTGGGAAGCCAGACCACTCCTGCTTAAAGTGCTAAACAGCAACAGTCCAAGCAGTGACTCTCTGGACCCAAAAATACTCTGTGTGGACCTGGATGATGTCCTGGTCCCACTCACTGACCTACTAAACTGGTCCCTCTGCCTGGGGCAATTCCCCACAGCATGGAAAACAGCTATAGTCACACCTATTCACAAAGGAGGTGACAGGTCTATCCCCAGCAACTATCGTCCAATCTCCATTCTCCCCCCCTTTCCAAAGCCTCAGAAAAAGTGGTGGCCACTCAACTCACCAAATATCTAGCAAAATATGACATTCTCTGCCCAGAACAACATGGCTTCTGTGATGGTCACAGCACAAGTACAGTGTTAATGGAGTTCTCCAACTTCCTGCAGTCCTCCCTGGACTCTGGTTCCCTAGCTGGAGCAGTGTTCATTGACCTCTCTAAGGCCTTTGACACTGTCTCCCACCCCCACCTACTAAATGCACTCAACCATGCAGGGCTCTCTGCTAGCCCCCTTGCCTGGTGCATGAGTTACCTAACAGCCCACTCCCAGCGTGTCAAAAATAATGGAATACTTTCAGAAACCCATCCCCTCTGCTTGGTGGTCCCCCGGGCTCTATCTTGGGCCCACTACTCTTTAGCCTCTACCTAAACACCCTGCCCAGTGCCTGCTCTGGCAATATTCTCCTTTACGCCAATGACACCGTTATTTATGCCGCCAACAGAAATCCAACCTCCCTCCAAGACTCCCTCCAACGCTCCTTCAATGATGCTGAAAACTGGTTTAAAGAGAGCAGGCTATTCATCAACCTGAAAAAAACTAAGGCAATGCTCTTTGCCCACCACTAGAACAAAGCCAGCAACAATCTCCTCCAAATCCTCCCCAGCACTCATCAACCAATTGAACAAGTTTACACCTACAAATACCTTGGGATCACTTTTGACTTGGTCCTCACCTTTCATACCCACATTACAGCCCTCACTTCCGCTGCTAATGCTCATCTTGGCTTTCTCTACCGTCACAAGGACTGCCTCCCACCTGATGCCCTCAGACTTGCTGTAACATCCTTTGTAATGTCCCTTGTCGATTACGGCCTTCCAGCCGATGGTGCTGCTGACTCCACAGCCCTCAACAAAATTCGACTCACCCTAAACAAGGCTTGTAGACTAGTGACCAGTGCCCCTAGGCTCACCCACACATGTCATCTCAATGACATGGCAGATCTCCTTAGCCTCGATGAACACCTCCAATACCAAACTTGCCTATTAACTAAGAAAATTCTACTCAGGCTCTCGCCCCTTGGGGTCTCTGCTGCCATCCAACTCAAACCTTGCAGAGTCAATACCTGAACCACTGACAAGGTCACACTATTGGTAACCAGAACTAGGACCACCCAGGCACAGAAATCGTTCAGCTACAGAGCCTCGTCCTGGTTCAAGTCATTTCCTGCAGCCATTTCCAATGCCACCAAAACTGCCCCATTAAAACTGCCCTCCAGAACCAATTGTTCAACACCCACTGCTGCACCTATCTCTAAGAGATGGTCCACTGCTCTCTATCACTATTGACATAGCCCTCTGGGCCGAACTACTCCTCGCCCCTCCCCCCTCTCCCCATGGGCTCCCCCTCCTCTGCCAGTACCTGCTGGTACCAACCTGTCATGTCTAAAATGTTTTTGTTTAATTACTTTTTATGTTGTAGCAACTATGTAAACTATGTTCCTGTATGATTGTACTCTGTATGTATGTTGACTATGTATGTCCTCTCTGTGATGAGGTACCTTTGTAAATGAGCCTCTGGCTCAAAGGTTGTAAATCCAATTTATACAATAAATAAATTAAAAAAAATAATAAAATTCAGGCACCCAAGAAATTGCAGGAAATATGAGATTAACCAATTCATAAACTGCAATGCAACTTCAGTAATCTACATTTTAATCTGCCCATGTGGACTTATTTATGTGGGGCAAACTACAAGACAAAACAAAAGGTGGGAGAGCAAAAAACTGCCATATGGGTGAATAATCTATATTACACCATGGCTAAACACTATAACAAGATGAATCACGGCTCAGTAGCAACATTTAGGCCTATAGGAACTGGCCATGTAACCATGCCAAAGAAAGTGGGAAATCTGCAGAACCCAAAATGTCTAAGTGACGATCATGAATTTTAGAGTTTCCTGGGAGAATAAATACCAAAATCATATACACTGGACTTCTCTGGGTAATCCAGAAGTTTGAACTCTTATAAAATATTTTCTGAACTTCCTTCTGTGTTGTGGCCCTCCTGAATATCTTTTGGGGGCTTTCTTATGTCGATTCATTTAGGCTTGTCTTTACTTCATGTTGCTGTTTGATGGCTTGTACTGTCTGTCCAGGAGTGTGTGGTAAGCTGCAATGTAAAGAAAATGTGCTAAGATGACCCACAAGGCATATCAGATTCATCCCCCATGAACAAAATTGGCATTTTTTTTTTCAGATTGGTAGAGATGAGTACAACACATATTATAACACAGCTTAACATCCCAGTAGTGTGAGTAATGCTCTTTCAAGCAGGAAATAAGCCATGTCTAGACAGCTGAGTGTCCCCAAAATAAAGAACAATTATGGTAAAATGTCCTTTCAATACAAGGCTGCATATATATGGAATGAAATACCCCACAATTGCGTAAGTTGGAAATTTCTCCTTTTTTTTGTTAGTTATTTAACTAAAAGGTTTTTTTGAACTAAAAGCTTTTAAAACTGCAATGAAACAAGAATTGAGTTTTAGATGTTTGAATTCAGTAGGTGAGTTATATCTGAAAGAAATTGACGAGCACTGCAATATCCCCACATTTTTGAAACTGTATGGTTATTTATGTATGATATAATAATATTTGTATCTGTGTTGTTTTTACGTGCAGCTTGAAAAGAAATACAGGAACACCTTGCAAACAGGGTATTTAAAGCCCTACTGGTGTGTACCTCCTCAAATTCCTGTATAAATAAAGGTTTTACAACTTTTTACTACTACTGTGTCCTGATATGAATATTGGTTTTACCCAATTGGTGTAATATCAGTCCTGTATTTCAGAGACTATTGAGAGACATTGTTTAAAGCATATGGAAAAAGTGTATGCAAATATAACACCCCAAAGGTGGAGCTTACCTGGTCTGCTTTAAGAGTGGCATTTAAATGTGGCAATGAAGACTTGTCAAGACCTGTGAAACAGCAATAGGAAGTTGGCAAACATTTAACAGTGTCTCCCTAACTGCTGACAAAGCTATTTGGATTTGAGAGAGATGGTTGCTCATCGTCATATTTTTTACAACACTTGCACAGCTGCTTCAGGAATTCTAATCCTTATTTTGGATGTCACCACATGGGTGTCTCGATAGAGCATCAGCATCAACGTGCTTCAGTCCAGGGCAATACTCTACACAGTAATCATACGTGGATAATGCAGACAGCCACCAATGACCAGCTGCATCTAGCTTGCCAGTTACTTTGAAGTAAGTTAAAGGATTATTACAAGTTCTTACTGTGATGTGGGTGCCATACCGGACCTTCCACCCCCTCTGCTCCTCTGAAGTGAGTTATCTTGTAATTCCCAGGGTTAGGCTCAAAACATCTGGGGATCAAATGTTTGTGATAGCTGAACCTACTCTGTGGAACAGATCACCTCATTCCTTACAGGATGCTCCCTGGGTAGAGGCTTTTAACAGGGGTCTGAAGTCTTTTCTGTTCCAAGAGTCCTTTGGTGACTTGAATCTTTCCCTTGACCTCTTTAGCCACCACTTTATATGTAGGTATAGTGACTACACTGTTACTTTACCTGTGCATTTTGTACATTTCACACTGTACATGTTTTAATTATGTTAAATGTGTCTTGCTGCTATAATGTTTGCATTGTAAGGCACACAGTACCCTGGGGAATGAGAGCCTAAGAAATAGAAATAGATGTTACTACTACAATTAGTTATGAAATTGGTCAACAATTGCCCATTTCAATGCAAAAATTCTAATTTGTGAACTGGATAGCTGTGTTCAGATGGTGTCAAACTTCTTCTTGCAACAACCATGGGTCTCTGACTCTGTGAGTATAACAGGTACAATATTGCTTCAAGTCTTTGAAAGCTTCCATCCATATACAGGATGTACAGTTTGTTTGGCTCAACATACACTAACACAAGTGCACATGTCAATTATTAGATAACGTCTGCAAAAGCTCTGTCACAGTCGGCATCCCACCTGGATCCCAATGGGTCACTGATTCTGTAATAATGTTTTGGAATAGTCTCCATTCTTGGTGCTTTATGTCTTTCATTTGCAGGTGGCTACCCTTGTGTTGTAACAGTGGATGAACAACTCTAGTATTAGTCTTTAAAGAACCTCTTATAGTATCCACAGAACCCCCAAAATCTTTACCATTCTATCATTTGAGGTGGTTTTGGTCAGGTAGTTAAAGGGAAACATTCATGTACAGAGGTAGACATAATTTGAAAGCCTTGAAAAGTTATTTTAATTGAGGTATTGGGCATACCTATAGCTGGAAGCAGTCCAGAGATATAGATGACTGAGTCAGCTCAATATAACTACTACATTAGAGTCATTCTTAAAACCTTGTGATGTTAGTGACAATCAAGCAGTGCCTAACTGCATAGACTTAAGTACTGCTTGACCATCAATGACATCACAAGGTTCTAAGAATGGCTCTAATGTACTACTTGGATTGCACAGATTCAGACATCTATATCTCTGGACTGCTTCCAGCTACAGGTATGCCCAATACTTCAATTAAAAGAACTTTTCATGGGCTTTTAAACTATGTCTGTCACGGTACACAAATGTGTCCCTTTAAGCAGGCAAGCAAGCAAGCAAAATGTTATTTATATAGCGCCTTTCAAAATCAAGGTGCTGTACACAGTTTAAACCACAAATATTATAAAACAAACAGCTGTATAAATTTTTAAATTCAGTCTGGGAAAGCCAATAAAAATAAATACGTCTTTAACATAGATTTAAAACTACTGGCCGTCAGGCATTCTCTTAACTGATGAGGTAGAGAATTCCACAGAGTTGGTGCTGCAAATGAAAACACACAAGCTCCAGAAGTTTTCAAACGAACCCTGGAAATTTCTAGCAATCCCTCATTAGTGGATCAGACAGGATGATTGTGGGAGTAGGGAGTCAGGTCCCTGTTCATGTAGGGCTTTAAAGGTAAGCAAGCCTACCTCATATGTGATCCACCAGTGAACCGGCAGCCAGTGCAGGCCATGCAGCACAGGCATAATGTGGCTGGTCCTGGAAGTACCAGTCAACAGCCTGGCTGCAGCGTTCTGCACTAGCTGCAGGTGGAAGATATCAACCCCAGACAGCCATAAGTGAAGAGCATTGCAGTAGTCAAGATGTGTAGTAATGAAGGCATGGACCAGTTTTGGAAGGTTGCCCGGTGGAACCAGATGTTTCACCCGGGCGATATTCCTCAGATGGCAAAATGAGGATTTAACCACAGCTGACACCTGGGATTTCAGGGTCAAGCCGTCATCAAAAGTAATGCCCAGGTTACGCACCCGATCTGAGGTAGTGAGCTGGACACCATCCAGCCATAAGCCCAACATGTGCCCATTCCCCAAACCTGCCCTGGGGTGACCCGGGTCCACAACCAACACCTCAGTCTTATCCGGATTCAGTCTCAGCCAACTAGAGCTCATCCAGTCTTTGATCTCGGAGAGGCAATTATTTAGCACAGAGACCACATCAACCTGTCCGGGCACAAAGGACATATACTGCTGAGTATCACCTGCATAGCAGTGAAAACTCAAGCTTTAAGGCTTGTACTTTGTCAGGGACAGTGCAAACTCCTTCTTGAGAAACAATGTGTCCCACATATTTTACTGAACTTCAAAAAACAGACACTTGTCTGCTGATAATGTCAGCCTGAACTCCTTGAGTAAATCCAACACTTTGAATAAGCGAGTTTCATATTCTTCCAGGGTTTTTTAAAAGATGATGACATCATCAAGGTAGACAAGACTCTCAAGCAGATTCATATCACCCACAACTCACTCCACATGTCTGGAAAGTTGCTGGTTCTCCCAATAATCCTTGGGGTATCCTCAAGAATTCATAGAAATCCAATGGATAGATGAAGGTTGTTTTGTCTTCACCTGAGTTTGCCATAGGTATCTGGTGGTACCGACTTCTGAGGTACAACACTGAAAATCACTGACTCCCTTTTAAATGATCCAAAGCATCTTGGATTCTAAGCACTGTGTATTGATCAGAGATTGTTTGTTTAGAGTGTAATAGTCCACACACATTCTCACAGTGTTATTCTTTTTCTGCATCTCCACAATGAGCAAATCATATGGGCTTTATGACTCTCTGATGATACCAGATGCTAACATTTCTTGCAGATGTTTTCTGATGCCATCATTATCAGCGGATGCTAAACATCTGGGTCTTTTTCTGAAAGGCTTCTGATCATGCAAACAGATTTTGTGCTGTTCTCTTTTACACAACTCATTCATTCTCAGAAAAAAACTTGGGTTCTTTGAGCCAACTTTTTCTCACATGTTCTTCCTTCTTTCTAGACACAGGTGAGTCTTTAAAGTGAAACACATTTAGATTGATTCCACTCAATTGGGTGGGCAAGGTTGAAGCGGGCTAAACGACAGTGTCAGTACTGTGTAATTGGGCCAATGTCCACCCCTTGCACAAGGTGACGTTGTGTTCAGTAACATTCTTTACTTGTATCATTATTCTCTGAACAGAGGCATAGGCATTCACAGGTAGAATACTTGGCTACATTAGCAGTCCCTTAGACAAACCATGTCCTACTGGGATATCAGTCATGGGTACCTGTTTCTCTGACTTCTTTTTTAGTTGAACCTGTCCTCGAATGGCACACTCAGAGTGCAGAGATAGGATAAATTCATTACTGTCTTTCTGCCGCATGACACCACCAATGTTATCTTCTTGTTTACTTTGTTTCTCGGTATGTCTAACATATGCTCTGTAGACCATGCAAAGTTTGTGTTTTTACTAATAATGACTAGTATGCCATCATACAACTTGGCTTGAGGACACACCAAAGCACAGGTTTCCACGGGTCCCTTAACCCCAGTCACATTCACAGAAAACATTTTATAAATATTTTTTTTACCAGGAGAGGCATACTAAGCTGAAGCTTATTTACAGGTGTGACCTGGGAAGCACAAGAGAGTTAAGCGACTTACTCAGGGTCACAGAGTATGCAAGTGGGGGCTGTGGGATTCAAACCCAGGTCTCCAGGTTCACAGCTCAGAGCCTTAAACCACTGCACTATACTGCCACTCCTAAGTACAGAGATATCTCATCACTCAGGCACCACACATCTAGTCCTTCAAGAGGCTACAAGGGTACGTGAATTAAGAACTTGTCACAGTGATCTTTGAACACAGTTGTTACTTGTGAGCCATTATCCAGCAATGCTCGAGTAGGCTTCCTTTTAATTCTGACTCACTTTGGATTAGAGATGCAGCGAATTTAAAATCTGCAGGCAAAGTGAACACGAAGTGGACACTTTGCATCAGTGCAATGCTAAGCGAAGTATCCATTGAGGAGTGCTCACTTCGCCTTGTGATTATGACTTGACTTCACATTGTTATTCCACCTTAACACCACCACACACACACATCACTTGGCTTACAGTACTGTAAGTCACATGCTTTTGCCAGGCAGGAAGAAAGTGAGTCATACCAGCAGATACTTTCACTTTCTCCTTTGCAGAGGTAGAAGTAAGAAGGATAGTGTAGGAGAGGATTGTTTATTTGTTGCTTTCTTATATTTCATAAAAACCAACAGCTTTTTTAAAAGCAAATTCTTTAGTTTTTGTTGTACTGTTTTGTGAGTTATTCTTTTGTGACTGATTTATTTGTTTTATAAGTTTTTTTTTGTTTAAGTGTGTGTGTGTGTCTATGTGTGACTGTGTGTGTGTGACTGTGTGCATGTGTCTGTCTGTGACTGTGTGTGAAGTCAGTCGTCGTCATCGCATGACGCATCGGAGTGGAGAGGGAAGGAGAGTTTTGTTGGGTTATGGACTAGGGACAGTCTGTGGCCTGTAGTGGCCAGAGGGGAGTGTGGACACGTGGAGGTCAGCATGGGTGGGTGTCGCTGGACCTCTCCCGATTATTTGGTCCTGCCCCCCCTCCGGAAGCAGCAGCAGTACCACCAGTGCCACTGCCACATCCAGCAAGTCTGACGCCACCACCACCACCAGTACCAGCTACAGGAGTTCCAGCAGCAGCACCTCCCACTTCACAGCAGCAGGTGGAGCCCGCCCCAGGTGTGTGACTGTGCTACCGGCAATACATCTGCCCCTGTTGTGCCTGGTCCCTTCCGCAGCTCGATAGTCTGGCAGTTTTTCAACTGTGTCGTTGGGGACAGGAGCATTGTGGTGTGCCTGCTTTGTGGTGTGCAGGTGTGCTGTGGCCCCCGAGGGACACATCTGGGGACTGGGAGCCAGAGGACACACATGCTTAACCACCACAAGGTGCAGTGGCAGGCTGCCACAGAATGGGCCAGGCCTCCACCTGCTGACCCTTCTGTGGCAGTGGCAGTGGGTGCTGCTGCTGTGCATTGCCAGAGCAGAAGGAGGGCCACAGCAGCAGCTGCTGCTCCACCACTACCCCCACCACTGCCACCATCACCACCCTCACCACCACCACTACCTGCCTTTCCTCCTACAGCAGTGGACCCCACCACAATGCCGCAATGCAGTCAGAAATAGCACTGCTGAAGGCTGTGATGGAGGAAAGCAATCAGAGGATGGGTGCTGTCCAGCAGCAGATGGAGCGGATCGAGCAAAAGCAGCTGCAAATAGTGTTGCCTCGTCTGCTGCTGGAACAGTATGGAATCGAGCATTAGGTTTTGTTTTCTGCACACCTCCCCCCAACTGCTGTACTGTTTTGTGTTTTGTTTGTTTAATACCAGACAGAGGGAAGGCCACAGTATTAGTTTAAAGAAAAGCAGTCAGCAATAGGAGCATCTGCATCCTGCCCCCTGCAAGGCTTACCCTCTGGTTAAGCCTTTTAAGTATGTTGCAGCATTTTTTCTCATGCTGCAACGTAATTTATTGTACTAAAGAAATGTCAGCAACCCAGAAGTATGGCACATGCTATGGGAGCTCCATTATGTGTAAAGGTGCAACGGCAACGCACCATGCGCTTCAATACACATAATGGGGCCCCCATAGTGTCCGCGATGCTTCTGGATCACTGACCTTTCTTTATTAAAATAAAGTATGTTGCAGCACAAGACTTAAAAGGCCAGAGGGTAAGATTTGCACTGGGCAGGACGCAGGCGCTCCTGTTGCTGACTGCTTCCCGTTAAATATATACATGCACATACAGTCATACATGCTCCTTATATGGGTGCCTTACCTCTAGGGTAATCTTTCTTGCTCCACATGTCCTTACATTCCATAGTGCAATGCTTTTCTGGCAAAAACACTCGTAATTTCGGTAAACCGGGTCCTGGAAGACTTGCCGTTCTGAAGAGCCGCCCAAGTTCTGCCACCACACTCAGCAATGTTATGACATGATGCCAGGGACAGCATGGGGGTGTGCTTTATTATAGTGAATGGCCAGAAGCTTTCTGAATGTTTCTTTATGTTATAATGCTCAGTTTGTGGTGAAATGTGGGCACATTTCCACTAACAAGGCTCTTGTTAGTTGAAACATGCCCACGTTTCACCTCAACGTTGCTGAGCGCGGGGGAGGAACTTGGGCGGCTCTTCAGAACTGGAAGTCCTCCAGGACCCGGTTTACCAAAATTATGAACATTTTTGCCAGAAAAGTATTGCACTGTTTAAGGACATGTGGAGCAACAAAGATTCCCCTGGAGATTAGGCACCAATATACTGGGTGCAATACCATCCATAACTATGTGACTCGGTGAATCTCTTTAAAGCAGTAGTGCAACAATCTGTTGAAAATTTTGACCTATACTTTTTTATGCTATTTTACATTGCCACTTTACTTACATCCTGACTTGTGTGATACTTCCAGTATTTGAGTCTTCTTTAGTACTTTTTTTCATGTCTGAGATAATAAAAGGAGCACTCCTTTTAATATGGTGCAGACCAGGTCTTCATCAGTATTTTGCACTATTTTTCTCCATCAGTTGTTATATATTACTTCTGTTGTCAAGTTAACAATTATGCAGCAGGCAGTGTTTTATGACCTCACGAACAATAGTTGTTCAAAAACAGCTGCAAATAGTGATAATAACCTGGTCAGAACAATATTAAATGGCGTGCTCCTTTTTTATTTTCAGACATGACAAAAAGTAGTAAAGCAGACACAAATTGTGAAAAGAAGGGTATCATACAAGTCATGAGGTAACTAGTGGCCAGCAACAGTGGCAATGTAAAATAGCATAAAAAAGTATAGGTCAAATTTGTCATTACATTGCTGCAATGCTGCTTTAATTTATAATTTAAGTGTGACATTATGTGTTCAGAATCACAACACACAAAATGCATCTGTCTTCTGTCCAGAAAATTGACAAGTGCTAAGGAAGTGACATTTTTAATTTTTATTTAGTTTTTGTTGATCGAGTAAGTGCACTAGACAAATCCTACCTATTTTCAGGCATGACCCGGGGGAGGGGGATACAGATGAATGCCAACTGACCTTGAACCAGATTAAACTGTTGGTGGTATTTTTAGTGAATGAGGGAAATGTAGCCAGGACACCGGGGAAAATTTCCCTACTCTTTTCGATAAATGCTATGGAATCTTTAACATCCACCTGAGCTACCAGCAGTCCAGGCAGATGGGACCTTGGTTTAACATCTCATCTGAAAGATGGCACCTCAGAAGTGCAGCACCCCTCTCATGCTGTACTACAGTGTCAGTACTGGGATATTCACCCAAATGCCAGACATGAGAACTGAACCAACAGCCCTCTGATCTCCCGGCCTCAGAGGCGAGTGTGTTACCTACTGAGCCACTGACACTGAAATGGGATCATCACACCACATGCAAAGTCCCCCAGAATTTATTGCGCAGTCACTCATGCGTGCAGTGGTCACACAGAGTCCCCAGATTTTTTCTGCATGCCCAAAATGCATCTGCCTTGTGTCCAGAAAATTGACAAGTGCTAAGGAAGTGAAATGGGATAGTCACGCTACATGCAAAGTCTCCCAGAATTTATTGCGTAGTCACTAATGTGTGCAGTGGTCACAGAGAGTCCCAGATTTTTTCTGCATGCCCAAAATGCATCCGCCTTGTGTGCAGAAAATTGACAAGTGGTAACACAGTGAAATGGGAGAGTTTCAGCACATACAAAGTCCCCCAGAATTAATGGCGCACTCAGTCATGCATGCAGTGGTGGCACAGAGTCTCCAGATTTTTTCTGCATGCCCAAAAATGCATCCACCTTATGTCCAGAAAATTGACAAGTGCTAAGGAAGTGAAATGGGACCCTCATGCTACATGAAAAGTCCCCCAGAATTTATTGCGCAGTCACTCATGCGCACAGTGCCCTAGAATAAAATGATGACCGTGAGCGAACTGTTGCTGGTCCAATGTGTGCTGCGATTCGAGCAAATGCAATGTGATCATCTCAACTGGATGGAAGGGTGCCCTTTGTCTGTACACTAATAGTAGCCTTGGTGAGCTGATAATATATATATATATATATATATATATATATATATATATATATATATATATTTCTGTATTTTGTAGGTGAGGGGGGTTGACATGGACATGTACTCATGGTATTGTTCTGTATCACAGGTCACAGATATTGTTGGTGTGCATATTCCAGTGCTCGATGAGAACTTTTTGCATAGAACTTTGCAATGGATAACTCTCAAGCACATGAAGGTAAGTATTTTTTTTTTTTGGGTGGGGGAAGCATATTTGCAGGTTTGTCTACAATGGTTTCTTATTTTATTATTTCTTCACAGATTTCATCTGCATCCTTCTTGAGCCTGATTGTTAATGATGGTCATCTAATGAAACGACTTCTGCATGTTGCATGTGTGCCCCAGCTCGGGGGGGGGGGGGTCTGATGTTGAAGAACTTGTTTGGATAAGGTCACTTTGTCAGAACAACAAAGCATCTGGAAGTTTCCTAAAAAAGAAATGAATGACTTCTTACAACTTAATTGTTATGTGTCACTCCCTGGTTCTCAAATCTCAATCCCTAAAGTCAAGTTACATTTCAAACCCACATCTTGTCAACTAACACAACCTGTGTGCAATATTTGCTGCCATCTTTACTAAACAATGAAACAGATTAAATAAAATCTTCATACTTACCAGAATGTATTTCACATGGATATTACATCACTTCCTCTCTGTACGGTACAGCTACAGTACCATTCCCAATGAGTTTTAGTGATGAGCCTTTTTTTGTTACCCTGTAAAAGAAGCAAAAGCGTACTGTATGTGTTTTACAATTGTGTCTCTGAAAAGCTACAGAAAACAAAACACACAACCAAAGGAAGTGAAGCAGCATAACAAACATTATACATACTCACTTTATGGTTTAAATATTAAGAAGCTTTGTGTCTCTGGCTGATGGATGTGGTGGTCTGGACAGACTCATGGTGGCAGTGGCTAACATCAGTCCCGGTGATGGTGGTCCAGGGGTCAGACAGACTCATGGTGGCAGTGGCTAACATCAGTACTGGTGGTGGTGGTGGTGTTTCAGGGGGCAGACAGACTCATGGTGGCAGTGGTGGCAGTGGCTAACATCAGTCCTGGTGGTGGTGGTGGTTCAGGGGGCAGACAGACTCATGGTGGCAGTGGTGGCAGTGGCTAACATCAGTCCTGGTGGTGGTGGTCTGGGGACAGACAGACTCATGGTGGCAGTGGCTAACATCAGTCCCAGTGGTGGTGGTCCAGGGGTCAGACAGACTCATGGTGGCAGAGGCAAACAACAATCCCGGTGGTGGTGGTGGTGGTTCGGGGAGCAGACAGACTCATGGTGGCTGTGGCTAACATCAGTCCCAGTGGTGGTGGTGGTGGTTCAGAGGGCAGACAGACTCATGGTGGCAGTGGTGGCAGTGACTAACAACAGTCCCGGTGGTGGTGGTCCAGGGGGCAGAGAGACTCATGGCAGCAGTGACTAACATCAGTCCCAGTGGTGGTGGTGTTTTGGGGGGCAGACAGACTCATATTGGCAGTGGTGGCAGTGGCTAACATCAGTCCCAGTGGTGGTGGTCCGGAGAGCAGGCAGACTCATGGTGGCAGTGGCTAACATCAGTCCTGGTGGTGGTCCAGGGGTCAGACAGACTCATGGTGGCAGTGTCTAACATCAGTCCCAGTGGTGGTGGTCCAGGGGTTAGACAGACTCATGGTGGCAGTGGATAACATCAGTCCCAGTGGTGGTGGTATGAGGGGGCACACCACCTTTTAAAAACTTCAGTTAAAACCTGCCAACATTAACCACATCATCATCCTCATAAAGAAATCTGCCCTCACAGTCATCGATGTCTGAAGTCAGACAACTGGGAAATTCTTTCTCCATTGTGTCGTCATCTACATCAGTGGTGGACCGTTTCAGGCTGCCACTGCCAGTGCCACCAGGTTGCTCCATTTCCACATCAGCAAGACCACCATGACTAGGCCGGGGTACGAATACCGAGGTTGCAGTCTCTGCTGGTATGTGCCTCTCATTCATTTTAATGAATGTTAGCAAACGAACATTTGCAGGAGACAGGTTTGTCCGACAATCCCTGACTATTGCACCTGCTGAGCTGAATACCCTCTCAACACTTACACTGGATGGTGGGCATGTGAGGTACTTCAGTGTCACTGCAGTCAGCTCTGGCCATTCACTGACCTTTCCACTCCAGTACAAAAGAGGATCTTCAGTTATTGTCAGATGCCTGTTTTCAGACAAATATGACTCAACCATTCTCTGTGCCGCACTAAGTCCAATTGTTGATGCATCATCCTGTTCTCCCGAATCATTTATTTCACAAATACCCACTTGGGACAAAGCCTTCCAAAGTGGGTTGACGTCAGCCACTTTGGATGACAGACCACCTGGAACTGCAGTCCCCTTCCCCTTGCAGGATATGCTTGATGGTCCTCCGGGTACATCTTCTGCCTGATTATGCTGCTGAGGTTTGCTGACCTTGGCACGTGACTTCAGTGCCCCATGAACCAAGCGCACCAGTTGACCACTGATATTTTTTACCTGTGCAGGCCCTCCCTCCAGTACTGATGCAATTCCACGTTTGTATCGTGGGTCCGGCATTGTTGCTATGGCAATGTTGTCACTATGTTGAATGCTCACAATGTGACGATTCTGGTCGAATACTGTCAGCATGTGTTGCAGAAACATACTGCTACCACCGGCTCTGGCAACATCAAGGCTATGCTGTACATTCACAATTGTCTGCCTCAGCACCCGCAGTAGTGGAATTGATTGGCTAATGGAGACAGACTCATCACTCACTGCCTGTGTGGCATGTTCAAAAGGCCGCAAAATTGTTATTACAGAGTCCATGAATGCCACTGTTCAGTCGTCATAGACATGGAGGCTCTGGAACTGTCACGGCTAGCGTGCATCACAAGATATTCTGAGATGGCTTTGTATTGTTTATACAACCTCTCTTCCATGTATAAAGTGGAGTTCCATCGGGTGACAACTTCCAGCTTCAAGCAGTGCTGAGGCAGGCTGTTTTGTATCTGCAACTGCCACAGTTGGTCACGGGCCTTTCCAGATCTTGAAAAGTGAGAGCAGATACATTGTGCAAAGGTCAACATCTCCTTTATATTAGGGTGCTGCAGAAACTCCTGAACTACAAGATTTAAACAGTGGGCCATTCATGGAACATGAAAAAAAATACCATTCGTGATGCATTTCACCCCATTTGACCCATTGTTACTTGCTATGAACCCAGCTCTCAGGGACAGAGGGTTTAGCCATCTGTCAATTTCAGTGTACCATGACCAACATGTTCTCATCAGTGTGTGAACAGGTCACACTGTGCATAGCAAGCGTTGCATGCTGTCGAATTCCTGCAAGATTGCAACCACGACAATCCACCTTACTGCACTGATTATTCACACTACCAACATCACAAACAACCCCCGGCACCTGCGCCCAGTGTACAGTTACACACAAATATGAACTCCCCGCTGTTTTGCCACTTGTCCACATATCCATACTTAAATGGATGAATGGAGAGGAGGAATGTTGAAGGGCATGTCTTACTGAGTCGGACTCAATGCAGAACAACTCGGAAACAGCACGAGTAGAAAAGTATATCTTGGATGTGACTTTCCATTTTGGACAGGCATGTGCAGCAAACTGCCAGAACCCAGAATTCTCCACAGAGGAGAAGGGCAAAAGATCAACTGCCAGCATTTTCACTACATCAACATTGAGTTCACGTGACACTGTATGATTCAGGGGGTACTTCAGCTTATGCGCAAAAGCACTCTGTAACGTGGGCTGACTTAAACGTTTTACATGGGGTGTGTTGATCACAAATGGTTGCGCTCTGTGATGAATGGCATTGGCAGGTCATGGAGTGTGGACATTTGATGAAGACGGTTGCACAGGTGATGATGACAAACCCAAAAATGCTGTTATTTTGCCAGATTTGCCAACCAGGGTTGATGTACCACTTGCACTAGACATACTGCATTCACCACCACCATAAAAACTGCTACTCTCACCAGCACTGGACAACATTTCGAAGTCATTATGGTCCTCCACCTCATCATGCCTGTAGTAATCCTCTGCTCTTATTACCGCACTACTGCACATGTTTAATTTCCTACTGGGCTTAACAGTCATGGAAGGGGATAACATGCTGGCTATGGTTGTCTGTGATGCGGGTGAACACCCCATTGTGGTATTAGCTGCCAGCTTGTGCTGGGTCCACAGTGCCAAGTGCCTATTCTTAAGATGCGTATGCTGTCTTTCTGTGCCCAGATGGCTCCCCTTTTTACCTTGACTCACACGCACATGGCAAACCTGGCAGATTGCAACTGAATCATCATTTGCATCTTGAACAAAAAAATCCCAAACAAGGGATTGTGATGCTCTGCTTTTAATATGTCCATGATGTGGCTTATTTAAGACCGTTATTTTAAGCACTGAAGTGGGGGAGGGGCACGTGATGTTTTGGGCACTGCACACCTGGACTGCAACTGACCACCACAACTACCTTTCATATTGATTACTGGGTCATCATCATCATCATTAACTAAAACTGGTAGATCACAAGTTTTTATGGGGGATTCCTGCAAACAGACTCAGACACAGCCACTTTTAATTTCTTTTTCTCCGGTGGACTGCATATTGCAACAACAGCAACATCATCATCATAATCATCGTCACATTCATCATCAACATCTACACCACCATCATCTGATATATTTTCACTACACTGTGAATCACTGCATGGAAAATGTGTGACATAAAGTGCCACGGTGGATGGAATATCACATTGTATGCTATTGTTGACATGATCATCAGAATCCTCAGGTTCAGTTACTGGGATGTTACTGGGAAGTATGACATCATCTACGCTGCCACTCGCACTGCTTCACACTCGATATTTTTGGATACGGTACATTGGTCAGAATTAGAAATTGACACAACAATACTAATACTACCTCCACCACCACTAACACCAGTAACACTAACACCACCGGCTGAGAAAACATCATCTCCTCCAGCTATGAGTGAAGCTACCGATTGGGCTGTACAAAAACATTGCAGGAGAAATACCTTTCCTCACATCAGCAATGCACTTCTGCATCTGTGTACTACTACCACACCCACAGACCATCTTACTGCCAACATTGCCATGGCGAGAAACAGCTTTGCTTGCACGTCTCTTTGCAGGCATTTTGGGGGATCAACCACAAAAATTATAACCAAATTCAGATTTTGATATGTTCACTCTCTGATTGGAGGGACGCTGGATGTGAAGCCACAGCTGGCTTCAGCAGCAGATAAGAGACTACTCTGAGACTGTCACAGAATTAAAACAATTTCAGTATCCAGTGGTGCTGATGAGGTCACAAAAACAATCCAATCTGGTAAAAAATACCTTTTGAACGTGGGGTTGGGGGGGCAGCAGTGAATGCAGACAGTGCTGATTTTTATGGCACTACAAGCAGCAAAACTAAGAACAGATACCACATTCGCAGTACACAATTGGACAGCTGAAGTGGATAGCAGGTTCACACTGCTGCACTTGCAATTACACTAGTCTGTGGCACAGTAAAAGGTGTATTATTTGATGCATGCAACTCTGCACACACACCCACACACAGAACAGTTTGTGTACAATGCTGAATGAGGAAAGCATCGCAAATGCAAAAGTTCAGTACTATGCCACGTTACGTATTGTAAATTTGTAATGTAAACAACCTGAACTTATGAACTGCTGCACCACATCCACACAATAAACAGCAAGAAAATTTCTACTATTACTGACAATATTACTATGTGTACATTAACACAGTCAGTTATATAACAAAAATATAACCAAAAAACAGACATCACTATTTCTCCAACTTAAATCTACCTACACCACAGATACGCCCCTCCCCCAAAGCACACTTGCACTGTCTTTCACCACACACACTCAATGTTGTAAATTAACATTCAAAATCCACACAAAAACAAAAACGCTTGATGATATGAGCACAGGAGGGTTTCCTACAATTGATGAACTAAAGTTGGATCCCCCCAAAAAAGCAAAAATGCTTTTTGAACAGCTTTTACAAGACTCCTATCACAGACAGCTATCAGAGCACAGTGTCTCCTACTCCTTCCTACTCATACTACCCTGGACCGAGGCTGTGCAGATCAATATAGAGCCCATGTGACCTGACCTGGGCTCAGTTTCAAGGAAAAGGAGAGTCTGTGTGTGAGTGAATCTGTGTGTGTGCTGCTGCATGGCGATTCCCCTCCCCCACTGCTTACAGTTTCACAGCTGAGCTGAAGCAGTATGGTTTGATTTTTTTGCTTAAGAACCAATTAGTTCCTATCAGGATTTTTTTTTTGTCAACAAAGTCCAGTTTGGCTTTTGCATGTAGTGAGTAACTGTTACTGGGCTCAGTAACAGTGAGTGGCTCAAGCTTTTGCCGACTGCCCCATCCCCACTGTTGTGCTTGCTTAGCTTTTTGTTCCAAATCCACACACAGCCCCTGTGGTATTTTCTATTTCTTTTATGAAGCAAAGTGATATTTTGCTATAATCAGGTTCCGGGCTCGGTTCCCTGCATAAGTGAGGTGTGATTGTCATCTGACTCCCTCTTATCTGTGTTGCAGCTACCGGTGCATACATCATCCGTGTGTCGCGTTGTATTGTTATTCTTGTAATCTGTGTCCTGCAAGTCGTGCACAGTTGTCTGCATGCATTTTTATTGTGATATATAAAGCAGTGTATTTTTTTCTCACTGGATCAGGCTTGGCCCATTGAATTGTTGCTGACTGTAGTCTGGTTCTTGGCTCAGTTCCTTGTACAACTGAGTAAGGAGGGTGTTGCAGGTGACTCCTCCCTCCACAGCTCACTGCACCTGAGTGGCCTCCTGTGCATGTGTATTTTTTTTCTTTTTTGTGTGTCTTCGCGACGTTTGTGCACTACTGTGAGTGTGTACATGTACATTTTCTGTGAACTGCTTAAGTATGTCAGGTGTGACTCATTGGGTTCTGTGTGTTGTAAGTTGTTTGGTGCACCTTCAAAGCTTGGATTGCTGTACTGTATGACTGCACAACTAACACCGTACAAGTACAAAGTTGTTTGCTGACTCCATCTCTCTCTAGTATCAGCTTGACTTTATTAGCTGCTACATACGCGGTGTTTCTGTTGTCGTTTTCTGCAAGAAGCACCAACATAAACAAAGACACTAATCACAAATATTATACACAGTAAATTACGGACCATGTCTCATCAATCCTGTAAACGTACATGGTCAAGCCCAAGCAAATCTTCTTCACCACCAGTCGTAAGTGGTGAGGAACAGGTGAGAGAAGGTCTGTTCATATTCGCCGCTCTAAAATAGTTTTCTCCCCTGATAACCCTCAGGTTCTGGTGCCAGTAAGATTGGGGATAGTACTAGTACTACTATAACTTCAACTGCTGCCACTAATATTACAAGTACTGCATTTGCAGCACCATCATTTTATAAAAGTAAGAGGGTTTTACAGCTGACATCTCCAGTTATACAAGAACAAGAACCCACCCCCACTACCAGTGGTAGTACTATTCACACAACTGCCCCCATAGAGGTAACATCACCTATCAGTGTGCTCCTCCCCACCACCACCAGTGCCGTGATTTCAGCAACCAGAGCAAATCATTTTTGTACTGTTGACACCACCACTGCCATAACAGTGTGCACTGTTATTTGTGCTCCTTGCACAGCCACTGTCACCACAACCTTTGCCTCCATTAGTAGTCCTGAGTGTTCTGCTGTCACCATGACTACTGCTGCCAGTATTACAACTAGCTGCAATATGATGCTAATTTCTTCAGCTGTAACTCTTGATTGTAATTCTGGCAACAGGACTACAGTCAACAGTGCTACTACCTTGCCAACTGTGCCCATGACCATAGGTACTGTGACTAGTACTGACCATGAGACTGTTACAATGACTGCACCAATTGTGTTGCCAAAATGTACTGTTGCTCAGCCTTGCAAGTTTCTTCTCACCACATTTCCTTTTGCTGATGAGGAGGATTCTGAAGAAGAGCATTCATCTGGTTCTGAATATTTACCAGAGCCTCAAGACTTGCTAAGTACATCATCTGACAGTGATACACACCTAAGTGAATTTGGAGATGAGGCCGAATATGCGGCATATCTGTGTGAGAAGCGTGAATGTGCAGCTGCCAGAAAATGCAGTGCTTCTTGTCGTAGCAAGGAGGCCAGTCAGGGTCACCCTCCTCCTCCCTCTAAAAAAAACCAAGCAGTCCACCCTGTCATTTCAAAGAGTTGTGTCAAGTTCAACTCCATCTGATACACAAAGTAGTTTTACAACTACATCTGTTGCGGAGAAAGAAAGGGGTAGAACAACTGCATCCACTGCACCCAGGTCTGATAAGGGGAAAGGGGCAAAGCATGCCCATGGTCGCCCTATTGGGGCCCGTACTTCCACTGTCAGTGCAAGGAAAAGTGTGGTGTGGCTGCACTTTAGTGTTGTAAAATATGATCCCACAAAGGCAGTATGCTGTGTGTGTGACTGTACTATAAGTCGTGGTAAAAAACTTTCAAATCTCACAACAACATCAATGATGAACCATCTCCGAATGAAACATCCCAGTGCACTTCAGCGATCCACAGCTGTTCCTCCCCCCCCACAACATGTGCCTGTCAGCCCCTCTTCTGGTACTGGTCCAGTAGCTGCACAAATTATTGTTAGTGATTCTATTACAGAGACAGACAGTGTACCCTCAACTTCCCCTACACCACGTATAGCGCACCCCCATACAGGAGCATCACCCATTCTGCCTTCTTCTGCTCAATCGTCTATTATTGTAACACCCTCCACCATGGGTTCAAAGTCAAAATCAATGCAATGTGGTACTGCTTTGACTACACCCTTCATGCAAGCCTTCCGTGCCCGCACCAAATACCAGGCATCACACCCAACAGCACAGTAGCTCACCAGTTTAATTGGTGAGATGATGGCCTTGGATCTGCAGCCATTTTCCATTGTGGAAAACACAGGTTTCCATAGGCTGCTGCAGCGTTTGCACCCCAGGTATAATATACCATCACAAACCACATTTTCATGTACTGTAATACCCAACATTTACCATGATTTGAGAAAAGAAGTTGCCAGACTACTAGCACAGGCTGTTGGTGGAGTTTTCCACTAAACAACTGACATATGGACTAGCATGAGTTCAAATCCTGCATATAAGTCACTGACAGCACACTGGTGTGTTGCAGATGTGGTAGTCACTGGTGGTGATGGTGGTACTGGTGCTGGTTCTGTCTCTTCCCCCTCTCCCTGCAGGTCTGCTTTGCTAAATGTCAGTGTTATGGAAAAGGATCACCGGGCTACAAACATACTGTCATTCCTGCAAGAGTTGTTGAGCCTATAGATTCATGGCAACAATTTTTAGGTAGGGTTTGTGGTCAGAGACAATGCCACAAATATGATAAAAGCACTTAGAGATGGCAATTTTTAGGGGATATGCTACTTTGCTCATACACTAAATTTGGTGGTGACAAAGGCTTTGGCAAACACAGCTGAGGCAGATCACACAGTCAAAGTAGCCAGAAGCATATGCAGCCACTTCCATCACTCTGTGAAAGCCACAAACCGTCTGCATCAGCTACAAGAGCAACTTCAAATGCTGTAGCTTCATCTCATCCAGGATGTACAGACCCAGTGGAATTCCACCTACTACATGCTGCAAAGGCTTCTGGAGCAAAAGCAGGCCCTTCATGAGATAAGCATGGAAACTGATACGGGGGAGTCCTCGGACATCAGAACTGGGCTGTGATTGAGGGCTTAGTAAAGGTTTTAGCCCCATTTGAAAGGAGCACTCGTGCCCTTAGCTCTGATTATGCACTGCTAAGTCAGGTAATTCCTGCTATACAGATCCTGAAAAAAAGCCATGAGGAGATTCAGTGAAAATGCTGAGAAAGATCCAAACCAGACCCCAGAAACAGTGATATCCCTCGTGGAAAACCTCACCACAGAACTAGAAGTTAGATTTTCTGATCTCTGTTCCAATAAAAAGCACATATTTGCCACTATGTTGGATCCACGTTTCAAGTGTGAGGTACTACACCTTATAATGCCCACTCACAGGGTTACAGACATTCAGAAGCAGATGTGCTCAGAACTTAGTTTCTGCATCCTTGGGTCAATGAAACCAGCAGGTAACCCTATTGATGAGCCAGTCTCAGAATCACAAACTGAAAGCAGTATGGAAAACCTTGAGAAGGAGGGTGACTGTTGGGCTGAACTCAGCTCATCACTACATGCTGAACAGCGGAAGAGAACAGAACAGCAGTCACAGTCGGCACCCAATCTGATGAACAGTTATTCCAATGAGCATCTGGGAGTCATTCTCCATAAATCCAGTGGAGTACTGGATCAAAGGATGAAAGCATCTCCACACTTGGCACAGCTGGCCCTTAAATATATCTGTTGCCCCCTACCAGCGTACCGTCTGAACGAATGTTAAGCACTGCTGGGGATATGGTGGAACCTCACCGATCCTCACTTGACCCAGCACATGTGGAACAACTTGTGTTTATAAAAATAAATCTACCTCACCTTGGGTACTCATATGGCCATAACAATTGCATTAAATAATTGTCTTGTACTGGATACAACATTTGTGTGTTGTAGCATTGACCCATACACTAGCCATTCTGTGTTAACCATCATTGTTCTGTTAGCAAGTAAGTACATGTTAACATTTATATTCAAAGTCATACTAACACAAATCTGTGACCAGCACCCTTTTCCTTTATTACTTCCACTGTCATGGTGTATTCTTTTCAATGAGCATGCCCTGCAGTTCCCAGAGCCTAAAACTGCCACCCACCTATTGATTGCTGTTCCCAATACAAAATCCTCAACTGGTGTTGCTACATCTCTCATCCCCTGTGTTGCTCGTGCCTATATTCCATCGATCCCTTTAACAGCTTTCCAGGTGCCAGTTACCAGTGTGGCATCACCAGTCTCAAGTATTTCACTTGCATAAAATATGGCATCTAATAGTGTGTCATCTCCAGTCTCAGTGTTTCCCATGCCTGAAATATGGCAGTTACAAGTGTGGCATCTCCAGTCTCAGTGTTTCCCATGCCTGAAATATGGCAGTTACAAGTGTGGCATCACCAGTCTCAAGTATTTCGAGTGCATAAAATATGGTAGTTAGTGTGGCATCTCCAGTCTCAGTATTTCCCATGCTTGAAATATGGCAGTTACAAGTGTGGCATCTCAAGTCTCAAGTATTTCACGTGACAGAAATATTACGGTTACGAGTATGGTATCACTTGTCTCAAGTATTTCACATGACCGAAATATTCCAGCTACCAGTATAGCATCACATGTCTCAAGTATTTCACATGATTGAAATGTTCTGGTTACCTGTATGGCATCACCATTCTCAAGTATTTCACATGCCTGAAATATTCCAGTTACCAGTTTGGCATCTCCAGTCTCCAGTATTTCACATGACTGAAATATTCCAGTTACTAGTATGGCATCTCCAGTATTTCACATGACTGAAATATTCTAGTTACCGGTATGACATCACCCATCTCAAGTATTTCCCATGCCTGAAATATTCCGGTTACCAGTGTGGCATCACCAGTCTCAATTATTTTCCATGTCTGCAAAATTATTGCAAAGTGCTGCAGTATGCTGTGAGGAGCAGTGTAATTCAATGGCAGTTAATCTCTAGTCATCCAATATTTTGTGACAGCATTTACTGCAAAGTACTGAACTGCATCTTGTCTTGCTTCACTGTAAACTATTGATACATAATACAGTTCCAGAGAAGGTGGTGAGATAGACTACATGGACGATGACAGACAGATGTCTCTTTATTAGATGGTCTCAAATATTTTTCTCGCCAAGCAAGCCTTTAGTTCTTGTAGCACTGGGAACAGTACTACTTCTACTAATACCGGCAGAACTATTACTACTACTGGTGTCACCACCTGTTCCATCTATACATTCACTGTCATATCCTTTTGTGTAGTAGTAGGAGGGCATTAGTGCATACATGCTTTGTGCAGGAGGCAGCAGACATCAGCACCAGTGTTCCCACTGCTATCACTATGGCAGCTACATCTACAGTCAGTGTGCTTCCCACCACCACCGGTGCCATTCATGCAGCAGCCACCCTTTCAGCTGTCACCACTATGGCAGCCACTGTTACCACTATTCTTATGCCCATGGCCAAAGCACCATCTACCCCGTGTCTGTGGATTTATGTGATAACCACGAAAGCGCAATCACAATTGGTGGCAGGGCAAGTATATATCACCGAAAATCTATTTCAGTGATGTACACCCCCAACGCATAGCAAAACACTGCCAGCGACTTAAATTTTGATTGTTCATGCAGTGGGCTGTGCCCCTTGCATTGCCCCACACCCCCTACTAAAGAATTCTTAACTCCAGGGGGGTGTATGTTGGGGGGGTGCAAAATCTGGAGAAAAAAAAATTGGGGGTCGGGCACACAAAAATGTAGGCGTGCCCAGACCCGAACCTGGAACCCTTGCACCTTTAGGCTGGCAACCACCAACCACGCTATCGGGCCAGCTTGGCAGCCCCACACCAACCACACCAGGCCAACCTTCCCTCCCTTCCATCATGCTGGACCCTCCCCATGCATTCGCACACATATAGTGATGTCCTGTCACTATATGCGCCCACCTCCCCCAACCGGTCACCCTTCCTCAGCAGTAGCCCCTTCGACATGCACCAGGACTGAGTTGCCATTATTGCAAGCACTCAATTGCCGATGCCCATGTCATGGGCTACTGTGTCTGTGACCATGAACACCCTCCAGTGCTGACCCAATGCAATGCTTGATATTGTTTTCGGAGTGCTATATGTGCGGTGTGGAGGATCAAGTGTGCCACTTGTAGCTTGTGTGGCATTAATGAGAGCTCTGCGTTGGTGGTTGAAGTCTCATTGAGGTGTATATGCTACAACAGGTTTAATGGGTGGTTAATGGTGTTGTTAAAGTGCTTTTTAAAGTTTCCTTAAAAAAACATCTTTTCTGGCCGAGTACCGAATAACGAATACCGAATACCTGGGACCCAAATACCAAATATTCGGCCAAATATTTGGGAAAAGGTATTCGGACAGCCCTAGTTTCAATGCGTACATTAGACTGTCTGACTTTGGATTGAAAATCTGGTAGCAGGGTCTGTATTGAAGCCAAAGTTGGTTTAACTGCTTTGGATATGATGCCCGATTCTGGGTGAACCACTAATGCAGGAGAGCTGTCCCCCTTCCACGCTGAGCTGACCCGTATGCCCTCGAACTGGAGCACCTCTCCCAGCAAGCTTTGGGGAAAAAAAGTATCAATTTTTAACTGAGAAAGCTGCTCAATCCACAATCAAGGGTTCTTAAACTTCGGAAACAGACACACAAGTTATTTTATGTGTTTTTAGAGTGGGTTTTCAGTATTTGATTTGCGGAGCACCACAAAAATGCATGTATCCTTCAAGTAGCTCAACAGTACCCCACAGTTGTTCTTTTTAATAATTCAAGTACATCACCCCAAGAACTGCTCTTTCTGGTGTCGAGGCATCTCCAAAAAGCTCATGCAGTACGCCTCCCAACACCCAGTAGTAGAATCCTGCAGTTCAAAGTAACTTTCAAAGCAATCATATTCTTTATGTGCAGTGTAGTCCTAGCTACTGGGCACCCAGAAGAATTCAATATTGTTGCAGGCTTTTTTTTTAACCATTAGAGACACACTAAGCTGAAGCTCATTTAAGGGTGCGACCTGGGAGCACAAGGAAGTTAAGTGACTTGCTCAGGGTCACACAGTATGCAGCTCAGAGCCTTAAAACACTGTGCTATACTGCCTCCATGATGTTGATGTTGTGGTGCCCAGTATCTTGCATTGGTGCATTTACCAACACGTACATTTGCTCTAACCCCACCCAACTGACTTTTTGGCTGCCAGTTTTGTATGAGCAAATAAACTGTAATCCAACAGAGATTTTAGAACAAATTGTAATCCAACAGGGAATTTCATGCAACAGCAGCAGTTTTCTGGCTGTGAAGTCAATACTCACATGTCCTACAACAAGGAAAACAGTCACTAATGCTTTGGGATAAACAGTGTCACAGCAGCAAGCAGATGGGGGTTGTAGGCCCAGGCTAAGCCTGATCTTGACATTCTGGCACCTTTTCCTCTCGATCAGCATGTAATAGTATGACTAGTTCAGAAGGGCAGATAACTGATGAACTACCCTGCCTCACCCCAGTGGGTGCTCCTACGATTGAGGGTACAATTACTCCGGACACAAGCTCCCAACCATCTCCTCCACTGAACACACCAGACAGGGCAGAACACCTTGTTCTCACCTCTGATAATAGCAGTCTGCAGATGGCTTCAGCAGATTCAATCTCTCACAGTAGGCTAGCTTCTCAGCACCTCTCCACAGTTTGGATGGAAATTTCAGCAACCCAATTCATTCACACCAGGATCTCCAGCTTTGAGGCCGAGCTGGACCCTCAGTTCTCCTCAGCACTTCTGTCCTCTCTGATTGTTTTGGGGAGGACTACTGCAAATGCCTCCTAGACTGGGAGAAGGGTTCAGATTTGCTCCCTCCTCGCTCAGATTTCAATTGGCTGTCCATACTTGTCATTCACACTGTAGTTCCCTCAGTGGCCACAAAAAGGTATAAGGCACTTTGCTGCTGTTCTTCTGGAGCATCAGTATTCTTTACAAGACCCTTTGCATTCTGGTTGCTCAATCGCAGGGGTCAGGATCACAAGATGGTGACCTGCATCTATTTGCATTCAGTTCAAGGTCATGCTGCTGTTCCACATTGGTTTACAAACAGTTCATCTAAATGGGATTATAATCTGGATTGTCCATAATCACGTCTTCAGTCCTTCCAGTTCATCCTTAAGTGCAAGGCATCCTTTTCCTCAGCGGTGTGCAATGATAGAAAACACAGGCATCAACAACCACCCTTCTCCTGGCTTTTGGTGCTAGTTTCTACCAGAGGATGAAGGTACCACAGGTAGTCCCACCTTGAGCCACTGGGGGCAAAACAGGTAAACCCCACCTTTGGGGTTATATTAATTTATATAATGTATTGTAAATTGTAAATTAGTTCTTTTTTATGAAGATGTAACTATTTCTGTTTGATTTTACTGCTCTGTGTTAAATGTGCAGCAGAGGTAATTGTTTTGTCATCAGGCCTTGTTCAAGCTACTCTTCTATTGGTTAAAGGTTTCTTTGTGACCTGGCTAAAGTAGTAGTAGAATTTATTTGTTGATTGATCATTTGACCATTACAAAAATAACATACAAAATACAGTCATACAGTCATATCATAAAACACAATCAGAAAGAAAAAAAAAGATAATAAGACAATTCCATATTAAGAGAAACAGCATATAAATATTTTACAGTGGCATCAGATAACATGAGTCCTACAATTTTAGTCATCAGAGTAGTAGTAGTAGTAGTAATTGTAGACAAAAAATGTCATTTTCAATAAGAATCATATAAAAATACAATTACATTGCCAAATCAACAGAACATCAAAGATAAAACCCCAACATATATTCTCTATATGATTGTAAGCCCTTACAGCTACAATTACAAATAACACACATCAAATATTAAGATACAGACAAAAGTCTATTTAATTTCCCAAGCAGCATATTTCTTCCTCCTAAACTGGATTATTTTTTATTAAGTATGATGCCAAATTCTTTACAATATATACAAATAAAAGTATTTTCAATTGCCCATGCAGCATATTTCTTCCTCCTAAGCTGGGTTCTTTTTATTAAGTGTATTGCCAAGTTCTCTAAAATATGTACATTCTCAGAATTAAGTAATAAGTCTAAAATGTATCTTGTTGGCATAGTCAAGGAGCCAATAAAGGTACTTAAATAGTTAACTCTCAAATTATTGTACCATGTACATACAAATATGACATAATGCAAATTTTCTGGTTCTTTTATCTCACATTGACAGTTAATTGAAACGGAGCCGTCATTCTTATATCTTGCAAGAAGTATGTTGTTGGGGAATGTTTCAAATCTGAATTGCGTAATAATTCTCCTGTAATCTGGGTCATATGAGTTTGTTAAGTAAAATTTTAAACTATGTTCTTGAATATTCTTAGACAGCCAGGTAGAAACTCTTAATGTCTTAAGAGATTGTAAATCCATCTTCTTTGCTTTCTTTGTTATTGTATCTGTTATAACTTTATAATATGCTGTATTAATAATAATTCATTTTTTCAAGGAAAGTACCCAGATATGTTAAGCCATAATAGCGTAGGAGTTCCTCTACTTCCATGAGCCAATTTCTGTATTTATTTTTTGTCCATACTTGCTTTTCAATTAAAGCATTTTCCATAATCTAATATTTCACATTTAGGGCTAACTTCAACCAAAATCTTAATATCTTAATATGGATTAAGGCATTCATGCTATCTGACCCACCTGAGATCTTACCAAGAAACTTGGGGTACCAAGGGGGACCCCCAGTAATTGCTTATATGCTTTGTTTAGGACTACATCAAGATCTTTAGGGGATGATAATCCCCATGATTCTGCTACATACAGACCCTGATTAATAACTTTGGCATTAATAGCCTTCAGCATTGGTTCAGTAGAGGACCCTCCAAATCTATAATTAAATCTTTTAAGACCCATAATCGATTTTTTCATTTTATTAGTAGTTACTTTAATGTGTTTATTCCATTTTAAGTTTGCAGAAAACGTGACACCCAAATAGGTAAATTCTTTAACAAAATCAGTAGTTGACCCAGCCAAACATGCTTTACTAAAGTTCTTCCTGGACTCGAAAACTGTTGTTTTTTGAGGGTTGGGCTTTAAACTTAGTTGTTTGCTAATAATGTTTAATTTATTCAAGTTTCTCTGGAAATCCAGTCTAGAAAGGGAAATGATGGCTAAATCATCTGCATAGGCCAATACCAGTATCTTCTGTAAACCAATATTTGGTAAATGGAATTCTTCTCTCTCCAAATTCATAATCAATTCATTAATGTATATTAAAGAGTATAGGCACTAAAACACATCCTAGGCGGACCCCTAGCTTAGTTGGGATCCCCACTGTAAGACAACCATTATTAGTGTACTGAATCTTTGTCCAAGTGTCAGAATATAAACGTTTGATAAGTATAATCAAGTTTACATCAATACCCATTTTATACATCTGGGACCACAGACAATCTCTATCAATGGAGTTGAATGTGGAACTAAAGTCCTCAAATGTAACAAATAATTTCTGCTTCTTAATTAAGCAATATTTTTAAATTAAATGATTCAAGACAAAGATCTGGAAGTTAGTTCCACAGCCTCTTTTAAATCCCACCTGCAGATTAGTAATCTCATTATGTTTATCCAACCAGAGTATAAGTCTATTTGGTAGCACTTTTTGCATAGACCTTCACCATAGTATCGAGAATGCTTATCGGGCGATAATTCTCTGGGGATGCTTTATTTCCTTTTTTGTATATTGGTATTATATGACTACCTAACCAGGAGTTTGGTGCATATGCATACATAATCACTTTATTATAAAAGTCCGAGAGAATACCAGACCACCAACCAGTATCAGACTTATAGAGGTCAGCCACAATCCTATCTGGACCCAGTGCCCTGCCTAAAGTAGATATAAAGGGTAAATTATTTATTTTCCAACAGAAGCATTATAAATGATGGCAAATGATTTATTATCAAGATAAATGGTTACAATAAAGATAAATGATGTATACAATGTAAGTGAAAGTCAAACCTTACAAAGAAATGATTTATTTTACAACAGAAAAATTATAAATAAAGATACAGTACATAATTTATCTTCATTGTAACCATTTATTTCCACTTAAGACATCTCACAAAGGAACCATTAAAGTAAATTTCTAAGATTAGTAATATTTACATTTTGGGCTTTATAGCCCAGTACCTAGGTGCCTCCATAGCCATTTTCAGCCAAAATATTTTTTTTTATAGATTATCCTGCTTGGGAATAAAAGGGATCATAAACTGGGCCAAACTGATGGCCAGTTGATTCCTTCCACTTCCTGATTACATTTTGGCACACAGACATTTTGTGACATCTAAGTAGTGAGAGTGCAGGGGCACTGCCCCATAGAAGTCTATGGGGGATGTTTTTAATATGGTTTAATGTATACTTAAGTAACTTATAATAAAAATGAAAGCCAAGGGGGGTGTGGCCTGACGTTGAACATGGCAGATGCAGCTTAGCCAAGCTCCTGCAGGCACTCAGTCCTTTTTCATTTTATTAGGAGTCTACCCCTTGTTATTGTGCCCCTTAAGTATTGAAACAGAGTGGCAGAAGTCGATGACATCGGGAAAGAATACAAATAAGCAATCCAAGTTGCATTTCAATTTGGCTGAGCAACCAAAAGAACAGTGCCGTGGCCTGGAGGACACTGCCAATCCATGGGAAACAGCTATGGCGTAAGAGGGCCTCTCAAAACTCGAGCGCTCACTGGCTTTGGTCCCAACTATCCTGGTGCTTATCCAGCATGCTATGAAGGTGGGATTTGGCAACATTACCTCCCAAATCTCTCATCTTCAGTCCGTCATGACTGGGCTCTACAAGACGTCAGCAACCCACTCTACTCAGATCTCAGAATTGCAGCAGCGTGTTGGTCTCCTAGAGGATTCCTTGACGGAAGCTATGAAGGATAAGCAGGTGCTAACAAAAATGGTTAAAGAACTTGTGGATAGAGTGGAGGACCAGGAGAATAGGTTGTGCCGCTCCAACTTATGAATTGTTGGCCTTCCAGAGGGGATAGATGGCAGGAATCCCGAGAGATCACTTCATGCCTGGCTTGTGGAGAACCTGGGCCTACCCCCAAGCCTCGTGGATTGCGAGGTAGAGCAAACACACCAAGTGAGCCCAAAGCCACCTGAGGGAGCTAGACCAAGACACTGCATAATAAAATATTTAGGATTCTTGGACAAAGAAGCCATTCTAAAATGGGCAAAAGAAAAGGGCCCTATTGCAGTTGGAAATGCAAAAGTATTTGTCTTCCAAGACTACAGCCGTGAGCTCCAGCAAAAAAGGCAAAAATTCAATGAAGTCAAGGCCCGGCTGTACCTTATGGAGTGGGTGTTTGCCTCTCTCTATCCAGCTAAATTGAAACTAGACAGGCCGGGTAATGCCCCATGCTTCTTCTTATGTCCACGTGCAGCGATGAAATGGGTGGAGAAAGAAGCTAAATGAGAGAATGGAGTTTGTTCACCTACAAATGTGGTGCTGGAGGAGCGCTGAGTATGTAAATACCATCTGTTTAATTGCTTATTCCCACATACGTTCTCACTCAATGTGGGGAAGTGAAGCCAAGGGACTATGCTGTTGGTAATTTGCCCTTGTTTACTTATGTAACCTGCTGTTGGAAGTTGAGGTGGGAGACCAGGCCAGTCTGCCATCTATTGTTCTTTCAGCCAGTCACTTCATCAAGGGTGGGGCTTCAGTACCTACATAACCCTTTGAACTGCACTGTGCTTGGTGCTGCTGGATTCAAAATATAGACTCCCTTTTGGCTGATCAGGGCACCTCTGGCCTCCACACACAGAGATCATGTTCTGTCTTTGACTTGACTGGTGCTCACACTCGACCTGTTCTGGGGATCAGGGTACTGACGGGTGGGGACCACCGACAATCACGACAAACTGGAAGCTTTCTTGAGGCCTTGTGAAGTTGGTAAGTATGCTCTGTTATTGGGGTTGCGGTGCGCTTCTTCATGTACCGATCTCCTGTTTAATGCAGCCATTATAGAATGCACTTCATGGGCTCTCAGTGCTCTGCCTTGTTGAGCCTTCTGGTTGGGGCTCATTGTGATGGGTTTCCTGTCGACCTACTGTGGATTCAGGCCTAAGGAGACTATTAGTTTGAGTCACTCCTACAATGTGCTGACTATCCTATATTGCAGCCTTGAGGGGCTGCTCCTGTTCCTTCTACAGTGTTGGGTGCTGAGATCTGCCCTCGGGGGCTTGGATGATTTAATTATTGCTGGGGCTACTGGAGGTCTACCCCTGACCTGGTCAGGGGATCAGGGTAACGATGGGGGTAGCCATAAATAGCTCTTAGCAGGCTGCAATCTGACACAAAACTAAATACTTTTGCAAATAAGATTGCAGGAGCTCCCCCCAAGCTCCCAGTGGACTGTTACTCAATGCTATGGATATAGTCTGCTGATGCTATATGGGACCTCTTACTGGCATGGTCTGACATTGGGGCAGTGCCTTTTTACCAGCAGCTCGATCCTACTTTAGTTCTGCTGTTTGTAGTGTGTCTTGATAAAGTTTTTTCATGCTTCTGTTACTGTATGACCACTAGGGGTACTCCTATATGTTTACTGGTTCCTTTAAGGAGTGTCACATAATATGATCACTGTTCTACAATGTTCACCTTTGGTTTGCTGGGGAACTTCGGTAGGACCATTTTCGTTCCTCCACGGTGGGTACTGTTATTGTTTCTGGGGGTGGGGATGCTTTGGGGTTATTGGGAGGGAGTTGGAACTGACAAGCAGATATGGCATTGGTGGGAGGGAGGGATGGTAGAAGGGGATCAGCATGGGGAACTGTCTATTGGAGAACCCACACGTTACCAACCTGTGTGTGCCAGCTCCCCCGGGAGGCTTCACAGTGCATAGTTGTGGGTGAACAAGTTTATAAAAAATGCAGGAAGGGGAATGGTTGGAGCAGCTGCTCTTACAGATGGATACACAGCGATAGTTTATGTGGCAATTCAGAAGTCAGATAGTGCTGGTTCTCTCCGGAGACCCCCAGGGCCACCAGTTGAGATTTCAAGGTGCCTGAGCATCTTTGCATCATGGTTGGAACCTTGAGAGTGGCCACCTGGAACATTAACGGGTTGAAACCCATGATTAAATGGGAAAAATTTGTTACAGAGGTGAAGCGTGCTAAGTGGCAAGCAGTACTGGTCCAGGAGACCCACATGTCTAGTGATGAGGCCCTAAAGACAGAGGCTGCTCTAGGAGGGACCTGGATCTTTGCCACCTTCTCATCCAAGGCTAGGGGAGTGGCTGTATGGTTGCCCAGCAGGTCACAGGCGTCAATGTTGTATGCGCGAGTTGACCCAGCGGGCAGATATGTACTCGGGAAGGTAGAAATTCCGGGCCATGCTATAGTCAATCTGGGTTCTGTGTATGCCCCGAATATTGAAGAATCCCAATTCTTCAAAAAGCTAACACTCAAATTAATGAGCTGGTCCAGACCTTGGGTCTTGGGGGTGACTATAACTGCGTCCAAGATGGCATTCTGGATCAGTCAAGCACAAGCCGTATTCCCGTTTCTAAAAATGCACAGGCTTTGGGGGCTTTGGAGCATGAGGTGGGAATGGTAGATGCGTGCGGCACCTTTATCCGTCAGGTAGGCTATAGCTTCTATTCATATGCACACAGATCGTATGCGAGACTCGACAGAATTTTAGTCAGCTCAGTGCTTCTACCGGCCCTGCGGGGGGCGGTGTACTCTCCCATTCTCCTCTCTAATTGTGCTTCTTGACCGTGGAGCTCTCATTCGGGGGAGTCCGGCCAGTGAGGAGGCAGTGGAGACTGGACCCCCTCCTGCTGAGGGATCAGAAGTACGTAGCACAATGAAGGAGAGCATTCAACAATTATTGTCCTTTAATGGGCATGGAGATACATCCCATAGGACTAGGTGGTAAGGCCAATCCATTTCTTATGCAGCCCACAAGGTCCACACCTCAGAAAGAGAAATAGAAGGGCTGTGATCTAAGATTGAGGCGTATGAGTAGGCCCACAGGGCAAACCTCACTCAGGCCTTGTATCGTATGGTTCAAAAGCTAAAATAGCAATATGATGCCATCAGTAGTGCTCGGGTGGAGAAGGCCATTTTGCTTGCCCAGGCTGGCTCGTACTTTGAAGGTGACAGGGCCGGCAAATTCCTTTCCTGGCAGCTACGCAGGAGGGAGAGAGGGCGGTCCATCATGTTCATAATTCAGCCGGATTGCTGGTGGAGGATCCCGAGAAGGTTGATGTGACCTTAGGGGACTTTTATCAACAATTATACACCTCTGAGGTTTACCCTTCAATGGAGCAAATTGGCTCCTTTCTGGATGGATCTCCCTTGAAAATTCTGAGTGGGGAACAAGCAAACAACATCAAGACTCTGCTGTGCAGAAAGGAGATTAGTGGAGCTATTAGGGCTCTAAGCAGAGGGAAGGCACCGGGGCCTGATGGCCTTCCTGTGGATTTCTTTAAGTGTTTTCAGGATCTGCTATTAGATCCTCTTATGGATATGATCCAGGAGAGCTTGGCAGTTGGTGAGCTCCCCCACTCCACCCGGTCAGCCATTATAACTGTTCTCCCCAAGCCAAGTGAAGATCCTACTTGGAGTGCATCCTATAGACCTATCTCTCTCCTTATGGCCGACTATAAAATCTTTGCCAAGGCTCTGGCTTCTAGACTAGACTCCCTACTACCAAACATTATTCACCCAGACCAGACTGGATTCGTTAAAGGTAGACAAGGGAAACATAACATTCAGAGATCCCTTAATATCATCTATCACTGGGGGAAATCCCCGAAAAAGCATGGAGCAGCAATTTTGGCACTGGATGTGGAGAAGGCATTTGACCGGGTGGAGTGGGGGCACTTATTTGCCACTTTGGGGAAGTTTGGGTTTGGCTAATCTTTCATCTCCTGGGTAAGGACCTTATGCACCCATCTAAGTGCTCAGGTGACAGTTAATGGTTGTCTCTCACCCTGATTTGCCCTGGGACGTGGAATGAGACAAGGGTGTCCTCTGTCCCCTTTGTTATACATTATGTTGCTGGAACCATTGACAGCTACCATCAGGGTGAAGCTGGACGTTAAGGGCTATATGGGGGTGGGAGAGAGCATAAGTTTGCTATATATGCTGATAACCTCCAATTGTACCTACAGAACCCTATTGAGGACTTACCACAGGTCAATAAAATCCAGGAGGAATATGGATCCCTTTCTGGGCATAAAGTTAACTGGTCAAAAAGTGAGGTTTTGCCAATCGGTACGCTGGACAGAAAAACCCACCTACTAAATTTGAATGGGCTGCAGTTAGTCCCAAAAATAAAATATCTAGGGATATATATCATGAGTGGGTTGCGGGCTCTCTACTCTGAATTTTAAACCCCTGGTTAGGAAGATTTCCAAGGATTGTGACAGGTGAACTGCCCTTCCCCTATGCCTAATTGGAAGGGTGGGAGTTGTAAAAATTATGATCTTTCCTCAGTGTCTTTACTTATATCAGTCCCTCCCTATTAAGGTACCTGAGTCTCATTTCAAGAGACTTAATGCCTTGTTGCACAGATTTGTATGGCAAAGAAAATCAGCATGAGTATTTTGGGCAATGCTCCAGCTCCCCCAGTCGTGGGGGGTTTGGGCCTCCCGAACTTTCCTGGTACTATGTGGTAGCCCAATTGGCTGCTCTGCCCCCAGCACAGGAAGGGGGGGGATTGGGTTGGCTTGAAATGGAAGAGAGAGATAGTGAAAAAAGTATAAAAGGGGGGTTACTAGCTGAGGTCCTGTGGAAGTGGGAAATTATTGAATTTCCTAACCCTTACCTAGCTACCACTATCAGCGCATGGCACACAGTCCACTCCCTCTCAGGGAGACAACTGGCACCCACTAAACACACTTTGATTCTAGATGCGATAAAATTTAAAGATCGGCATACAGTGGCCATGATGCAGAGGTTGAATGATTGGCAACACAGGGGTTTGAAATGGGTGACTCAACTTTATGAGGGAGACTCCTTGGTCAGCTTTCAATATTTGTGCTCTGAGTGGAACATCCTCAGTGGGGACCTCTTTTTCTTTACTTAAGAATTAGGAACTGCCTTGGATGTTCGTTGGGCAATGAGGAGGGATGGGCACGCCCCTCTCCTTTTGAGGAGGGCCTTTTCAACCCCAACCAGGTAAAAAGTCACTTTTAACCTTCTATCAGGCCTTGCAAGGGAGTGCACTGGAGATGCTGCAAAAAATTATGCTCAGATGGTCTGAGGACTTAGGTTGTGAGGTGGATAGCCACTTACGTGAGCAGGCCTGCAAGCACTTGATGTCCTGCTCCAAGAGCAACAAATTGAGGCAGGTGCAATTTAGTTTCCTGTACCAGGCTTATTACACTCCAGTTAGATTGCAAAGGATAGATCCCTCTAAGCCCAGTGAGTGCCCAAAATGCCTAACTGCTCCTGAGGACTTTATTCACTTGGCGCTCACCTGTCCAAAAATTGCACTCTTCTGGCATACAGTTCTTTCCATTATGTTGCAGGTATTGGGATTTAGCCCAGAGGCTAGCCCTGTAGAATTATTGTTGGGTGCAGATCCGGTATCTATGGGAGGGGCGGGAATCAGGGCCCTTTGGTCCTTGGCTTTGGTGAATGCAAGAAAGACCATTGCCCTGTCATGGATGGCCCCTTCACCCCTGACTGTCCAGCAGTGGGCTAATAATTTGAAAGCCTGTATGGCTATTGAAATGGCTCAACTTAATTCCCTAGGGCAACATAAGCTATTTGGGTAAATGTGGGGCCCTCTGTTAGTAGCCATAGAAAAGAAAAAATTCCCTATATAGATGGGGATTCTGAGTGAGCCTCGCCTTTACCATTGCGGCCCTGCGGAATCTGTACGGCCAATACTCCTTTGGCTGTTGGTGCATTTCCTCCCTGTTTAATTAAATTCCAGGTGGTCTGAGGTCAGTACTCATTATTTCAATCCTGTTTTTCCATATTAATTAACTGACATCTGGAAACTGTTTCGTATCGAACATGTTCTCTTACCTATGTATTCTCTAATTTATTCTCTGAATGAAGTCTTGTGATACTAAGTGGTATGTAGTATGTATCTGCTGTATTGTCCATCCTCTCCTGCTTCAATAAAATATTTTGAAAAAAAAAATGAAAGTCACAACTCAACTAATAAGGCCATATTGAAAACATCCCCCATAGACTTTCATGGGTTGCAACCCCATGCTTTCCCTGATTAGACATCACAAAACATCTGATCATAGGGGCATGGCCAGCAGAACAGGAAATGGAAAGGATTTACAATCCCGTCCCTCCCAAACAGAACCATCTGTAAAATGTTTATTTTGGCTGATAATGACTATCGTGGCATAAGGTACTGGTCTATAAAGCCCAAACCCCAATCTTAGAAATTTCCTTTAACCAATGGGAGTGTAGCTTAAATGATGGCAGATGACATCACAATGGCTTCTGCTGCACTAAAATAATGCAGTGAAATCGAACAGAAACACTTAAATCTTTATTTTAAAAAAACTAATTTAGATAATTTACAATTTAAAATACATTGTATTAACTAGATACCTGAGCCTCGCTAAGAAAATTACCCTTATTATCACTTGTGAGGGGGTAGAACTTGTATAACTTACTTTTGGCTCAGACACTCGTAAGTTTTTTGTCCTGTCGCATTACTCATGAAGATAATTGACGTATGCTGAATCATATCATTGCATATGTCATACTTACAGGAATGCTGTCTACTTTTCTGGTTATTGGAGCTTAAGAGAGCAATCTTCACCAATCAGAGCACTCCTTTTTCCTGAGCATGAAATACTCTTCTTCTATAAAGAGTGTCTCTCTCACGCATTAGCCCTGGAAATGGTGTGGGAGGGACTAACCCAGTTTATCTTCACTAAACATACAAACATAACAACATAGACTTTGATAGCAGATAAGGACCACTTGGCCCACCTAGTCTGCCCATTTCCCTACCTACTGGATAAGCTGCAGATCCTAGTTTAATCAACAGCCAATTTCTTCCTACTCCCCACTAGAATTGCCTTATGTCTGTCCCATGCATTCTTGAATTCTCCCACAGTTTTATACCCCACAACCTCCTCAGGAAGGCCATTCCATACGTCCACAACTCTCTCTGTGAAAAAATACTTCCTTACACTACCCCTGAGCCCCCCCCCCATCTTCAAATTGTGTCCCCTTGTTCTTGTACATTTCTTTTTCTGAAAGATGCTACCCTCTTGGACTTTATTGAGTCCCTTGAGGTACTTAAAAGTTTCTATCATGTCCCCTTTCTCCCTACTTTCCTCAAATGTATATGTATATTAAGCTCCTGTAGTCTCTCCCCTCGTATGGCTTCTGTTGTAGATCCTGCACCATTTTAGTTGCCCTCCTCTGGACTGTCTCCATCCTGTCTATGCCCTTGTGGAGATGGGGTCTCCAGAACTGGATGCAGTACTCCAGATGGGGTCTCACCAACTGTCTGTACAAAGGAATAACAACTTCCTTCTTTTCTACTGGTGATGCCTCTCCCTACACATCCCAGTATCCCCTCAGCCATCCATACTACCTTCTCACATTGCTTGCTAACCTTTAGGTCATCTGATATGATTACTCCCAGGTCCCTTTCCATTTTTGTTGTTGTTATTCCCCCCCCCCCCCACCATTGTGTAGTCTTCCCTGGGGTTTTGTATCCGAGGTGAATTACTTTGCACTTCTTTGCATTGAATCCAAATTGCCATACTTCTGACCATTCCTCTAAACATACCAAGTCCCTTCTCATCCTTTCCACCCCCCCCCCCGTGAATCAGCCCTGTTGCAGATCTTTGTATGCGTCTGCAAAGAGGCATACTTTCTTCCAGTCCTTCTGCAATGTCACCTATAAAGACATTAAAAAGGACCGGACCCAGTACTGAACCCTGCGTTACCCCACTAGTAACTGCCCTTTCTTCAGAGTGGACTCCATTTACTATTAGCTTCTGTGTCCTGTTGTCTAGCCAATGTTTTACCCAGGCTACCACCCTGGGACCCACTCCCAGGTTGGCTAATTTGTTTGTTAATCTTTTGTGTGGGACTGTGTCAAATGCCTTGCTAAAGTCTTAGTAGGCCACTTCCATAGCCCCTCCCTGGTCTGCTACTTTGGTCACCCAGTCAAAGAAACCTATTAGAATAGTCTGACATGACCTTCCTGCTGTGAATCCATGCTGCCTTGGTTCCTGTGCCCCGCTGGCCTCTAGGTACTCAACAATTCTTTCTTTCAGAATGAGTCCATCATTTTCCCTACCACTGAGGTCAAACTAACAGGTCTGTAGTTTTCTGCCTCTGCTTTGCTCCAACTTTTATGAAGGGGAAATCACATCCTCCCTTCTCCAGTCCTAGGGTACCACATTATCCTCCCATGATTTGTTAAAAAGGGTAGTCAGTGGTGCCGCTAGTTGTCCCCTTAGTTCTTTTAGAATTCTGGGGTGAATCCTGTCAGGTCCCATTGCTTTGTCCACCTTGAGTTTTAGGAGTTCTTTCAGGACCCTTTTTTCTGTGAATGGACTGGTATCGACCCCCCTATCCAGTGTGCTTCTATTATTTGATTTACGTACCTCCCCCTCATCTTCTTTTGTGAATACTGCACCAAAGTATTTGTTAAGTATCTCTGCTTTGTCACTGTCACCCTTTTCCCACACCCCCTCTCCTTTATTAAGCCTCACTATCCCTCCCTTTGTCTTTCTACACTCCCTAATGTACTTATAAAAGGTTTTATCCCCCTTCTTAACCAAGTTGGCTATCTTTTCCTCAGTTTGGGCCTTTGCTATTCTGACTACCTTCCCTGCTTCATTCTGCTTTAACTGGTACAGTTCTCTGTCCTGCTCCTTCTGTGTTTCCTTATACTTCCTAAATGCTATCTTTTTCTCCCTAACCTTCCCCTCCACCTCTTTTGAGAACCATAGTGTTTTTTTCCTTCATTTTGATTTGTTTATTTGCTTCACAGAAAGGCTTATTGCCTCTGTGATGGCAACTTTGATGTTTCCCCATTGTTGCTCCATGCCTCCTTCTTGCCTGTTTGCTAGTACTTTTCTGAGGCACTCTCCCATTTTGACAAAGTCAGCCCTCCTGAAGTCCAGTACCCTCACTTTTGTATGGCTCGACCCTGCAGCTGAGTTTATAGTGAACCATACTGTTTGGTGGTCACTTGTTCCCAGACGACTACCCACTTCTAGATCTGAGATCCTCTCTCTGTCCCATTTGAGAGTACAAGGTCTAAGATTGCTCCTTACTGAGTGGGTTCCAGCACTAGCTGTCAAAGACATGCTCCCTGTAGGGTGTCGAGAATGGCCCTGCTCTTGGATGTGGCTGCAGAAAAGGTGCTCCAGTTAACATCTGGTATATTCAGGTCCCCCATCTACAATATCTCCCCTTTCTCTGCCATCCTAAAGATTCCTTCTGTCATTTCCTTGTCCATTTCCTCCCCCTGAGATGGGAATCTGTATACAACCCTTGTGTGGATTGTGGTGCCATTTCCAGACTCCAGGATGACCCACAGTGCCTCCTCTCCTCCCAGTTTATCCTTTTGTTCTGTTGCTTTGATTCCCTCCCTTACCTAGAGAACTCCTCCTCCTTCTCTTCTACCCTCCCTGTCCCTCCTGTAGATTGTGTACCCTGGTATGTTGACAAACCAGTCATGGTTCTCTGTGTACCATGTTTCTGTGACTGCCACACTATCCAGGCATCCCTCTTCCATCAAGGCCACCAGTTCAGGGAGCTTGTTTCCTAGACTGCGGGCATTGGTACTCATTACCCTCCATTTATTGATGGCCTTACCCCTTTTTGCCCCATCCTCTGTCCTTACTGCCTCTGCCTTCTTCTCCAGTTACCCTAGCCCTTCTCCCTATTGACGTCTCTACTTTAGTATTTACCTCACTAACTACCCTGATTTTTTTGGGGGTGCTAGGATTTCCCTGCTCCTTTTCCATGCCTCCACCCTTGACTAGTTTAAGTACTTGCCAATGAAGCAGTTAAACCTATCACCTAGGATCCTGATTCCCCTCCTGGACAGATGCAGACCATCATGCCAGTATAGGCCTGCATCCCCCTAGGTGGACCCCCAGTCCCCAATGAAATGAAAACCATGAGCTCTGCAACAGTTTTTCAACCATTGATTGAATCCCATGGTGTGGAGCACCCTAGCCTCACCCATGCCATAGACAGGCAGCACCTCTGAGAAGGTTACCATGTGTGCTACTTGTCTAAGGACCCTTCCCAACTCCACAAACTCTTCCACTGTTCTGATCCCTTTACCAGCCAGGTCATTTGTTCCTAAGTGGACAATGACATCCAGCTCCCTCCCCTGAGCAGCTGCTCCTGCGATCCTGAGCATTCGCTCCCTGTCCCTCCAAGCCATGGCACCAGGCAGGCACCTTACCTCCCTCTCCCAGTTCTACCCTCCTAACAATGGAGTCCTCCACCAGGAGTTGTTTCCTTCCCCTATGGAGTCCCATGCGATGCTCCTGTGGGTCTCCTTTGTGGAGGTTCCCAGCATCCTCCTTGGTCTCCACTGTGGGTGCCTCTATAGAGGAACCACACTCTGCCAGAATGACATATGAATTGTGGAGAGGTACAACAGGAGAGATGCACCTCTGTTCCATCACCCTCACTCTCCCTGAGCCCACTGTGGTCCAACCACTCCTCTTTCTTGGCAACCTCTGAAGCAGCGGTAGTGGCCCTGGTGGTCCCTGGGTGGGAGAAGAGGTCCCCTGAATCCTTGCCAACTCAGCTTGGAGATGAGCAACCTCCTCCCTCAGCCCAAAGAACATATTGCACCCCAGTTAGGAGATCCCACTTATATCTCACATGCATAATTTCTTGAGCCAGGAACAAAACCCTGGTATGTCTTACAACTGAGAAAAATATCTCAGTTATTTAGTTATTAGGTCAGTACAAATAAAATAAATATTAAATTTGCAACTAGCAAGTATCAAATAATTGGCAACAAATCTTTTTCAAATATCAATTACTGTATGTTGGTGACATACTTTTCCCTTCCCTGAGGGAGGAGCAATGGTAAAAAATTTGATTCTTTAAAATCTCCCTTTTTGGCTGATAGATTGCTTGTAATGGCAATCAGTTAGTGTTGCAGTTACACTTTATGAGCCTGGGGAGCAATGATGGTCCCTGGCGCGCATGTCTTTAAAAGTGCCACCCCTCCCATCATAAGCTAATGGCAGCGATGCAAGAGCTACAGGGGTTCACTTCAAAGCTATGGAGGACATGCCCTGGCAAACCCCTCTGTAATATTAATACTGTATACAGTTTTACGCTGATCACAGTAGTGGGTAGAAGCTAGAACCAGTTGGCAGCGACTCCCTTGCTATGACGTATTTAGACAAGACCGCTTTGTCAAAAGAAGGGGGGATTGTGCCATCTATCTCAAAGATACCCTAAAAGGGCAAGCTCTCCCTCCTGCAAATACTGCCAACTACTCCCACATCCTAGCTATTAAAATATTCATAGGTCAGCAGGGTAAAACTCTTACTATCCTATCTGTTTACATCCCCCTGCGGACCAATCTGCTGGCCTTAAACTGGTTGATGACTACTTTACCAACCTCCCCCACCACTCTGAGATAGTAGTTCTTTGGGATTTCAACATCAATTGGCTTGCCCATGATGCTGAACCTTGCAAAGATGCCCTCTCGGCCATCAGTCTCACCCAGATGGCACCCTCTCCTACTAGGGTCAACCCTCGGACTGGCAATAAAACCCTTCTTGATCTTATTCTTACTACCCACCCAAACAGAATCACCAGCACCTCTGTCCTTCCTGATGCTCTTATTGATCATGTGCCTGTCCTGTGCCTTTGGGAGAATAAGTCCCCTAAAGACCAGCCAAAAGTCATACATCAATGACTCCTAAAACAGGGCAAACTCAAACAATTTTAGTCCCACCTGTCCCACTGCGACTGGTCTCCCTTAGACACATTCAATAACATTGATGATGCTCCTCACTACTTCATCTCACAGTTTAACTCTGTCTGTGATCAGCTTGCCCCATTTCGGAAGTGAAAACTTTGCGGTACCTCACACCCCTGGGTCACCTCCTCACTTCTTAGCTTGATGTTTCACAGGGACTACCTTTGGCACCTAGCACAGGCTACTAGATCCCAGAAGGACATGCAATGTTACAGGGCCACCAGAAACTTGTACATCCATGAGATACGGAAAGCCAAACAAATCTACTTTAAAAATGAGCTGTCCACCTCCTGGGGCAATAGCCGCAATTTCTGGAACAACGTAAGGAGATCACAGGCAAGTCAAATGTCCCCCTCAATGATTGTGGATAATAGTTCCACCATTTAAAGAGATAGTGTACTGCTTGGAATTAATAGTAATTTTCAGATGCAGTCAGCTCTCACTTCCAGTATCTGAAATATTTTTTATTTTCTGTTTGCTAACTAGAAGATTTTCCACCTGGCAGTACCGGGATGATGTGTGGAGCAGCACTCTGTATGGAAGAAAAATATCAGTTCTGTTTCTCTCACTACGTCATCAGAAATGAGACCAAACACCCTGAGGCACCACAATCCTTGCAGCCTGAACAGTGACTTCCATAAGCTACCAATCAAAATGCAGGAATTTGTGACATCACTAGTAACCAGGGAGAGCCAGTCCCTGCTGCGTCATGTGAAAGTGAAACCTGGCAGTGAAAAATGGTCCTCATTGATTACTAGTGATGTCATAGTCTGTGGTTTCAGTGCTGATGTAGTGGGAGGAACAGAACTGACTTTTTTGTCCTCCAGACAGAGTGCTGCTCCACACATTACCCCAGTACTGCCAGGTAGAAAATCTTCTAATTAGTACACAGAAAAGAATAAATGCTTGAGATATAAGAAGTGATAGCTGACTACACCCGAAAGCTATAATTAATTGCATGCAGTATCCAGGCAGTACACTAGCTCTTTAAGACTATAAACAAATTGCTGACGCATTTAACTCAGCTTTCTCCAACCTTTCTAGTATACTCCCTTCACTGTCTCTTGTTCACTGTCCTTGAAATCCTTGCGAACTCTGTCAACTCCACCCCTCTGCCAAATACACTCCCTTTTATTTCAGGAGAGTCTCCCTTGCCGGGACCTGGCATTACCTTCTCAAGGTCCTTGGCAAAGGTAAGTTTAGTGGGCACTCCCTTGATCTAAAACTCCTCCACCTCATACGCGATACAAATTTGTTTCCACTCACTAAACTGTTTAACATATCTCTCACTCTAAGACAGTTCCCCTACCAATGGAAAGCTGACATTGTTACGCCAATACATAAAAGTGATGACAGGTCCCTACTTTCCAATTACCACCCCAGATCTAGCCTCCCTCCTCTCTCCAAAGCTTTAGAGTGCATTGTGTCTGACCAACTCTCTGAATATCCAGATCAAAACGGTGTCCAATGCCCCCCAGAAATATGGCTTCCACAGAGCACACATCACAACTACTGCCCTTCTTGAATATACCAACCACATCCATAAGGCACTTGACTGGGGTCATTTACTGTGTGCTATTTACATAGACCTCACCAAGGCGTTTGACACCATCAATCACCAGCTCCTACTCCACTCCCTCCCTGAATTAGGACAATCACAAGGGGTCATCCGCTAGCTTAGTAATTACCTCAAGGATTGAATGCAACAATACAAGATATTTGATACCCTCTCCTGTAACCTCTCAGTATGCTCTGGAGTCCCTCAGGGCTCCATTCTTGGCCCACTACTCTTCAGCCTCTTTATCAACAACCTCCCTAAAGCATGCGTGCAACAACCACATGATCCCTACACTGATGATGTGATCATCTTTTCCACCCATGCTGAACTATTTCCACTCACTGCTAACCTGCAATCTAATTTCTCCTTGGTTGAGACCTGGTTTCAGCAGCATAAATTTTTAAAGAACTATAAGAAAACCAAGACCATGTTGTTCACTGGCACCCATAATAAGTGCAGATCTGCTTCTCTTATTATCTTTAACAAACAAAATTTCCCATTAGACCAGGTTAGTGACTTCAAATACCTAGGTGAAACTCTAGATAGCTTGCTTACATACCAACTCCACATCAATCACATCACTAAAGTCATAAATGCCAGGCTCGGGTCCTATATTGGCACTGCCATTGCCTCAAAACTGAAGCGCTACACACTGCGATTACAAGTTCCATCCTGTCGATCATTGATTATGGGCTCGTTATTTATAGGTCAGCCACTTACACTGCCCTTAATCATCTGAAGGTGGTGCTCAACAATTGCTGTTAGCTTATCACTGGTGCACATAAGCGAACCCATACTTGTGAGCTCTATGCCAGCCTGGCTGGCTCCATCTTATGGAAAGGATCATGTATCAAACCTGCTTCTTTGCTAAGAAGATCAGCCTTAGCCTCACTCCCCTTGCTTCCCAGGTGCTTCTTCAGCAAGCAACCAACCTATGGCTCACCCGCTGTGCAAGCAAGCAGCCCTTCCTTGTCCCCCTATGCCACGCCTCCCTAGCTCAGCGCTTTTTCAGCTTCAGAGCTCCTACCTGGCTTAATGCCCTTTCACCAGAGGTTGCCTTAGAACTAACACTAGGTCCTTACAAATCCAAACTGCACCAATATGTCACCTCTCTGAACCAATGTGACTGCGCTCGCTAAGCTCTACTTCTCTGCCCCTTCCCCCGACCCTAGCTCCCTATTCATAGTCCTCCTCACCTAGCACCCTTGTCCTACTTCCCCTTCTCTTTTCCTCTATCTGTGATTTCCTGTCCCCCTCCTGTACTTCCCCCTCCCATTTCTCATTCCCCTTGCGCCCCCTAAGCTCTACAGCTCTCCCCCTTCCCTCATCCTATCCTCCTTCCCCTCCACTCTCTCTATTACTTTCTTTTCTCTTCCCACATTTTACTATTTGACAATGCCATTTCCTGGCAGCTAATGACTGAGTTCTCCCGATTTGCACTTTCAGCCTATCTAATTATGTTTCTTTGTATGCTATGTGTCATGCTCCTCAATTTTACTCTTTTGTACCAATTGTTAATAGACTTGTATATTTTTGTTTTATATTTTTATCCTTTTATGTGGAACCCTTGCAAAAGAGCCCTTGGCTCAAAGGTAACTGTAATTCCGAGAAATAAATAAATAAGAGACATGCTGTAAATGATGGCTTCACAGCTGATTACACATACGGGATGGCTGTAACAGTTCTTAGAGGTAGTTCAGTGCACAGGTATACCTAGCCACTTTTTTAACCCTCAATCCACCAGGTTGCTCTCATCCTTATTCAGTCTTTATTTACTTGCTAAAGATAAGCTGTTACTTAAGTTGGTAAAAATTGCAGGTACATATAAAGCAGCTGTTTACCAGGGTTTATGTAGACTTTTATGGTGTCTTTAAGCAAGGTGGATACTCTCTGTCTCTCACACTTTCTCTCCCACCCTCCCTCTCTCTCTCATTCACTCTGTCTTGCTATCAGTAAGTAATTTGGGTGGCAAGTGTCATTTCTTGTCTGCTGCTGGGAGAAGGAAAACAGACAGTGACTTTTTTCCTTCAATCACTTCATAATATAGTGTCAACATTCATAAACTGTATGAATCATTTATAATCAAGCAAAATATTCATATATGTATTTATATTTGTTTAGCTATTTATTTAATTCTAAAGTTTTACCAGGAAATGCATACTGAGCTGGTACCAGGAGATGCATACTGAGCTGGCAGCGGTCACGATCCAGCCTTAGCACCTCCACAGTGCAAGAAGCCTGATCCACCTACCCCCCAAAGAGATAGATAAGGTACGATGCTTGAAAAATTGCCACAGTTTCTCTGGGCTGTGTGAATGCTGAACCGGATCATCACTTGCAATTTGCTGTTTTCATTTTCAGTGCCTTCTCAGGGTAGCGCTATTGGCTCCACACCTGTGTAGAACTCCCTGATTGGCTGGTCTCACTCACCTGAGACAGGGGTACCCGAGACTTGTGGCTTAATGTAAGCCTGCATCCCTGTACTCGGCTTCTAATTTATATACTTTAATTTAGCCTGTTCTGCTCGGCCTGTGTAAAGTAACTTACCATTCCCCTCTGCTGCAGTTTCTCTCCAGTTGTATGTGCACTGATTCAGTGCTAGCTCTGCAAACTTCCCCTTGATTTTTTGTCACCCCCCCCGTCCCTCCTAGGCCTCCTTTAAATGCACACAGTCTCCGCCCACTCCTATCTGATGTTTCAATGTACTGGTTACTTACTGTCAACACTGCAATTCCTCCTATCCCCTTTTTGCAACTAAGCCTTCTGGCAGCTTTATCTCATTCTGTCTTGCTGAGGCATACTATTTTGGTACTTTAGGTCTGCTTATTACTGACTAGCATATCCTGTCCTGCTGATTAGCATATTCTGTCTTGCTAAGGCACTGTTTTACTTGAAGTGTCCCTTTTACTGAAAAAAACAAATTACTGAACTGTGTTTATTGTCTAAAAATGTTCCCAGCAACCAAGTGTTACAGCCCCTTCTTGACTTTGTAGCTCTCTCCAGACTGCAAGGCACCAAGGAAATCGCAGGCTTTTCAGTTGCTAATTGAGCTGTTTTCACTCAGACTGTTAGCCTTTGTGTTGCCCCACTATTAATTCGAGCTAATCTATCCTTTCTCTAGCCGAGGGTGGTATACATTTATCTTGCGTAACTCCGTTTTTAAACTTCCCCAAACAAGTCGCATACGGAACAATGACCCCTGGGACCTATATAACTTAGATAGCAGAAGCTACTGCAGTATGCTCCTTACTTACATAAAGGGCAACCATGACAGGCCTTGTTTGGCTATGCTTATTCGCTAGCCTTTGTATAATACCCTATGTGGTTAGACAACCTGACAGAATTGATTCCAACAAAGGTGCATGCTCTACCATGCTAGTCTCCCCATATACCAACACTATGAACAAATTATGCTGCCACTGTATGCCTATGATCTCCTCACAGTTTGTGGAATCTCCTTGAAGTGGAACTGCTAACCAATATCCTCTACGTGGTCCTATACCCGATCCATTCAAACTAGGTATGGCTTGGTGCTGTTCTGCATGGATCCTAGGATATGTATCCGTAGGGCAGCACAATAAGATGATTCAGTCTTTGGACCCATGTACTCAAACATATACCAGACATAGAAAGACTTGTGCCTTTAAACTTCTCCTTGCTGCCCTGAGAAAAACTGTGCTCCTTCTACTCCTATGCTCAGGTGACGTCGAACTTAACCCTGGCCCTATGAAAGTGCTGTCATCTCCTTCTGAACTCACAACTTTGAAAGGAATTAGCTTCTTGCATACTAATGTGTGCAGTCTTTTAAAGAAGCTTGATTTGGTCCAGGCTTGGATTATTCATACTGCACCAGATGTACTCGTGCTTTCGGAAACATGGCTTCCGGCATCCACCCCAGACAGAGAGGTAAACATCCCTAACTACCTCCTCTTCAGAAGCAACAGGCAGACCAGAGGTGGAGGAGTAGCCATTTATGTTAAAAACAAATTCTCAGTATCTATATTAGATGCTACCTCCCTTGCCTGTGGATTTGAATGTCTGTCTCTTAAAGTCGAGCTTTCCCCATCAGTGGCGTTCCACACCATAGGCTGCTATAGACCTCCAGCAGCAGGACCGCAACTTCTGACACACCTGTCATCCCACCTGGATACTACCCCAATGAAAACAATCATACTAGGCGACCTTAACTATGACTGGCTGACTAAGATCTCGTTAACCCTGAAACAATTCTGCGACTCTCATGGGCTTACTCAACTTATTACTGAGCCTACTCACATCAACAAAAAAAATCCAATGAGAAGCACTCTCTTGGATGTTCTCCTTGTTAACAGACCTCATTCCTTTTCCCATGCTGGTATCCTCGTAGCGGATGTTAGTGACCACTGCTTTATTGGTGGTATAAGAACTGTTACCAAACCTCTATTGACATCAAAGTTTTCCACTAAAAGATCCAGATGGAACTTCAATCCTATTGCATACTTCAATTATCTAAAAAACTCTTTGCAATGGCAGAGTTTCTACCTGGCTAAGTCAGTGAGCGATGCCTATGACATTCTCCATGAAATCATATCCAGCACCCTAAACAGCCATGCTCCCCTGGTTAAAGCACAAATAAAAGCCAGAACCTGTTGTTGGTTCTCACCGGATCTGAAGGCTGCCTTACTCAAAAGAGATTACCTCTGGAAAAAGGCTCGTAAATCTCGTGCTGACGCAGACTGGTGTCTCTTCAGGGCATCTAGAAACATCTGTACTAAGTTGGTCAGAGAGGCCAAAGCCAACTTTTATCAAACCGAGCTACTCTCTGCTTCAAACTGCCCTACCAAGTTCTGGTCCACCATAGAAGAGCTATCTGGCCACTCTCCAGGAAGTGCGCTTCCTTCCAAAATTACCACTGATAATATTATCGTTAACGATAAATTAGAGATACTGCAGGCTTTCAACAATCACTTTGCCACAGCTGGCCTGGCCTTTGATAACACACCTGTAAGTAGCATTCTTCCTCAGACCAACACCCAGCCTTCAGAACCAAGTAGCAATAACATGGACTTCTCCTTTTCACCTACCACCATAAAAGAAGTTGAAGATCTTCTTCTACGACTACATACTAAAAAAAGTGCTGGCTGACTCCTTTGACCCATATTTCTTTAAAATAGAATACCATATACTTGCTACACCTATAACACACCTATTTAATCTGACCCTAGCACAAGGCTCCATCCCCAAGGCATGGAAAACTGCTCACGTCATTCCCCTGTTTAAAGCAGGGGACTCCTGTGACCTAAATAACTATAGACCAATCTCCCTTCTTCCCATACTTTCAAAACTTCTGGAAAAAATTGTGGATATGCAGCTGAGAACTTTCTCAGGCAATGCTAGACTACTCAACCCAATGCAGTCTGGCTTTAGAGCTAAGCATAGTACAATTATGGCACTGACAAAAGTTACTAATGATTGGCAATGGGACCTAGACAACAAAAAATTCATTTGTGCCGTGTTTCTGGACCTCAGTAAGACGTTCGACACTGTCGACCACTGCCTGCTCCTCTCCACTTTAAAAACTATAGGCATTGGCTCAACCGCACTGGGATGATTCCAAGGCTACCTTTCTGAAAGGCAGCAACAAATTAAGGCTGATGGAGAGATTTCTTCACTTAAACCGATAAAAAGAGATGTCCCCCAGGGCTCCATACTGCGCCCATTACTGTTTGCCATTAATATCAACAGCTTGGACGCAGGCATCAAAGATGCCAGTATTCACTTGTTTGCTGACAACACGGTTCTTTATTTAAGCCGGGAATCTCCTGAAGCTGCCTGTGCTGAGTTACAAGCTGACTTTAATACTCTGCAGTACCAGCTTCTTAGCAAAAAGTTACTACTAAATGCAAAAAAAAACAAGGCCATTCTTTTCTTACCATCAGGCCCAGGGGCTTACTCTGCTGTCGCTGGTCCATTTCCATCAATCTCTACTTCATTAGGAGAAAATCTTGAATTTACGACTAAATTCAAATACCTTGGTATTTGGCTAGACAACAAACTCTCTTTTGTGGAACACACAGAACTGCTGAAAAAACTGAGGCAGAGGCTTGGTCTTTTTTTCAGAATTAAACACCTCTTGACCACAGACACAAAAAGACAGCTTGTCCAATCTACGTTCCTTTCCTTAATTGACTACGCCGACTTCATTTATGGCCATTGCCCTGCCTCATATGTTGCAAAACTGAATGTATTATATCATAGAGCACTGAGATTTATAACTGGCCTCCCATACTCCATATATCACTGCTCTTTACATGCAGCCGTAGGGTGGCCCTCCCTTCAATACAGGCAATATAGAAATGCAGCCCTATGGACGCTCCGAGCCCTCACCAACAAACTCCCACAATACGTTGTTGACTGTGTCCCCCTTAGTCCTGTTAGGAACTATGCCTTAAGAAGTCAATCGCTGATTTCTTTGAATGTCCCAAGGGCCAACACTCACCTTGGAAGGGCAGCCATAAGCTATGCCCTGCCTACTCTCTGGAATAGGATACAAAAATCAATGAGACTTAGCTCACCTGTCAGTCCTGCCCTCTTTAAGACCCTCTATGACAAAACGTTTGCTGAAATCTATAATTGCTTCTATCGCTCCTAGCAGCTTGACTATTGTTCCTCTCTTGTTCAACACTAGTCCCAGCTGCTTATCCAAATTAGCTCTTGCCACTATTACTCCCCCCTGCCTCACTTGCCCTTAGCACCCTCTGCATCCCTCTTATTCACCACCGCCCTTCTGCCGCATTTACCTAAGGCTTACACACTGTTATGCGCACCTCCATAGCTTAGGAATTTCTATCCAGGCTGTAATGTGTTTCTGCTGGACAGGAATATAAATAATCTTACTTTTTTTCTTCTATGGTTTGTATATGACATCAATACACATCCTGCTCCTGTGGGAACTGTATATATATATATATATATATATATATATATATATATATATATATATATATATATATATATATATTACGTTCGGGTTGTGTTATGTATATCTTCCTTGTACATGTGACTTGGAATGTAAATACTCTGCTCCTATCCTATCCTATCCTAGCTGAAGACCCAATCTCCACAAAGACATAGACAGGATGGAAGCTGTCCAGAGGAGGGCAACTAAAATAGTGCAGGGTCTGCACCGGAAGACATATGAAGAGAGACTTAAGGAGCTTAATATGCATAGCCTCGAGGAAAGGAGGGAGAGGGGGGACATGATAGAAACGTTCAAGTACCTCAAGGGAATCAACAAAGTCCAAGAGGGTAGCATCTTTCAAAAAAAGAGGTGTGCAAGAACAAGAGGGCACAATTTGAAGATAGAAGGGGGCGGCTCAGAGGTAATTTAAGGAAGTATTTTTTCACAGAGAGGGTTGTGGATGCATGGAACGGCCTTCCGGAGGAGGTTGTGGAGTCAAAATCAGTGGTGGAATTCAAGCATGCATGGGACAGTCATAAGGCAATTCTGGGGGTTGGGGGTAAGAAGAAGTAGGCTGCTGGTTAACTAGGATCTGCAGCTTATCCAGTAGGTAGGGAAATGAGCAGACTGGGTGGGCCAAGCGGTCCTTATCTGCCGTCAAATTCTATGTTTCTATGTTTCTTTCAGTATTGTAAACATGTTGTTCCTTTTGTATTATGTATATTTATATGTAACTGTACAATTTTCCCAGCCAACAGCAGGTCCACCTTGTAAATGAGCTTGCTCAATGGTGATCGCCTAGATAAATAAAGATTTGATTGATTGATTGATCATTTCCAGATGCATCCTGGGGAATGGGAAGCAGGGAGGAGTGTCAGTGCAAAAAGCATTAATACAGAAATAGAAAAGGAGCATACTAAATAAGCAATAACCCATGACAGGGTGTGTGAATATAGGTAATTTAATCCATGCCTGGGGTGCATTATGGGGCACAAGACTGCAGGCCGAGTGTCCTCAAAGCGCAGTCCAGGTGTGGATTAAATGCCTATAACCACACACCCTGGAGTGGGTTATTGCACTTATAACATGGGTGCATTGAAAGATGTGAAACATGCTGCAGAAACATGTTTTTACTGTATCTAAACAAAAACCAAGAGAATGTATCCTGCCACCTGCTAAAGTTGTCCCTCAAGAAAAACACTCTTGCATGGATTCTCTGCTGAGAGAACTGTGACACATATACCCCTGATGTTATCTGTCACAGTTCCTGTCTGTGACACTCTTAACTACTGTGTGACTGATGTGTGTCTCACCTCACACATTTCATACAGTTACTGTGAGCTTCATATCAAGACTGCCACACACAGAAGTGCCGTTACATGCCACAGACATACATAGAATTTTGACCCGCTTGCATATATCAATGACCCGAAAGCCTCCCTGCTTTGGCAGACCTTTTATTAAGCCAAATCAGTAGAAACAGCATATGCCATTTTCTTCAAAATTGTATCCAGCGCTCTTAACACCCACGCACCCTTAGTCAAAACCTGCATAAAGGCTAGAAAGTGCCGTTGGTTTACAGCAGACATCAAGGCAGCACTATTAAAAAGAGACAAGCTCTGGAAGCTAGCACGCGAATCCCACAAAGCCGAAGACTGGCATAACAGCCAGAAACCACTGTACAAAGCTAATTCGGGAAACCAAGTCCAACTTCTATCGCTTTGAACGCGACACTGCCTCCAAATGCCCTACCAAGTTCTGGTCCACAATAAAAGAACTTTCTGATAATACCACAGGAAATACTCTCCCCTCAAAAATTATTTCTGACAATGTAACTATCAACAACAATAAAGAGATACTACAAGCCTTCAACAATCACTTTGCTACAGCAGGGCTAGCTTTTGATAACTCACCTGCACGCAACCTACACTCCCAGCTTACCACGCAATCTTCAAGAATCTAGTCCCTCAGATGCAGTCTTTTCATTCTCTCCTGCCTCACTAAAAGAGGTTGAAGATCTCCTCCTCCAGTTGGACACCAGAAAAAGTGCTGGCGCTGACACCTTCGATCCATACTACCTAAAGATTGCCTATCATGTCTTGGCCATGCCTATTACGCATCTATTTAACTTGACCCTTTCTTAAGGGACCCTCCCCAAACCGTAGAAGACCACACATGTTATTCTGTTGTTTAAATCCAGAGACCCCTGTGATCTAAACAACTACAGGCCCATCTCCCTTCTCCCAGTACTATCAAAACTTCTGGAAAAAATCATGAACGTCCAGCTGAAATCTTTCATAGATGATACTAACCTGCTAAACACAATGCAATCTGGTTTCAGAACTGAACATAGTACAGTCATGGCCCTGGCCAAGTTGACAAATGACTGGCAGCATGAGCTAGAGAACAAAAAATTTGTCTGTGCCGTTTTTCTAGACCTAAGTAAGGCCTTCGACACTATCGACCACAGCCTCCTTCTTTCTTCATTAAAAGCTATTGGTCTAGATTCTACCTCCTTGCGTTGGTTCCACAACTACCTACCTGATAGGCACCAACAGGTCAAGGCCAAAGGTGAACTTTCCCCCTCAAACCTGTTAAAAAGAGGCGTCCCACAGGGATCCATCCTGGGGCCACTCCTATTTGCCATCTACATCGACAATATAGACTCAGGCATCAATGAGGTAAAAATTCATCTGTTCGCAGATGATACAGTGATCTACGTAAGCCGTACAACTACTGAAACTGCCTGTAGTGACCTGCAAGCTGACTTCAACATACTTCAATGCCAACTCCTTAGTAAAAAATTGCTACTTAATGCCAAAAAGACAAAGGCGATGCTATTTTCACCTATTAACCATGCAGCCTACCCTGCTCTACCCCCCATCACCACCCTCCTAGGAGAAACCCTGGAATTTGTGCCGAAATTCAAATACCTGGGGGTCTGGCTAGACTTCAAACTCTCCTTTGTAGACCACCTGGAGGATTTGTTAAAAAAACTGAGGCAGAGACTAGGTCTCTTCTTCAGATTAAACTGCCTACTAACTACAGAGGCCAAGAGACAGCTAGTTCAGTCTACATTCCTTTCCATAATTGATTACGCTGACTTTATATACAGCCAATGTGCTACTTCATACCTCGGTAAATTGGACATACTTTACCACAGAGCCCTACGCTTCATTACTGGTCTTCCCTTCTCCACCCATCACTGCTCTTTATATGCGGCTGTAGGTTGGACCTCCCTATACTACAGATGAAATAGAAATGCGGCTCTCTGGACAAACAGAGCTATCACTGGCAAACTTCCGCAGTACATTGTTGATTGCCTGACTCTCAATATGCCTGGAACCTATGCCCTAAGAAGCTGTTCACTGATTTCTCTGAAAGTGCCCAAAGCCCTAACAGCGTTTTGGGAGACTGCCATAGGATTCATTCTACCGTCACTCTGGAATGTGCTACAGAAATCACTGAAACTGAGGACTCCTGTTAGTATTACTGTGTTTAAATCCTTATACTCAAAATACATTACAGAAGCCTGCAACTGCTTCCAACGATCCTAGCTCTGGAATGTGCTACAGAAATCACTGAAACTGAGGACTCCTGCTAGTCTCACTGTGTTTAAGACCTTATACTCAAAATACATTACAGAAGCCTGCAACTGCTTCCAATGATCCTAGCTTACTTATACCCTACTTCCACATCCTTCCTGCTTTTCCCATCCTCCTTCCTTCTTGTATCAGTGCATAACTTGTCCCTGAGCCACCTACTTATCTACCGCCCTAAATTTCACCCTCCCTCACCCACCTATTCCTTGTATACCCACAGCATCTCATTCCTTTGCTCCTAGTATTATCTCAGTTCCAGATCCCCCCACCACCACTGGCTGCCCACTTCTCCCGACACATGTCTCCCCCTTGATATGCCTGGATCTTTTTAAACTGACTATGTATGTCTCTTTGCTTGTAGCATCCACTTCAACTAATCTCTTCACTGGACTATAATGCCTTTACCTTACAGGAATACTAAACAATGTATGTTGTTGTATCTGGTATAAATTTTTACTGACTTGCTACCCTATTGTTATGTACACCCTTACCGACTGTCTTTCACCTGAATCCAAATGTATTTTTACTTATCCTGTTTATTGCAGGCCTACCTGTACTGTTGTACTCTTGCATCTACTGTCAATGTGTCTGTATATAAAGGATTGTTACTTGACTTGTGTAATGCAGGTCCACCTTGTAAATGAGCTTGCTCAATGGTGTTCGCCTGGATAAATAAAGAATTTGATTGATCGATTGAATGATTGATTGACAGAGTTTGCAGAGCACACATACCCAGGCACTGACCACAGTCTTTCAGTCCTGCCGCTGTGCAAGCTTTATACCCAGTTGTGGCAGAATGGCTCGCAATTGTCACTGATGTTGACAATGCTTTGCGTGACCTGCCCCTGCTCTCTATCGCTGTTACCCGCCACCTCGCACCCTGTCTGAGTTACTCTCTCTCTGTCAGTTAGAGCATCTCTGCTGTCACAGGGAAATGCATATCAAAACATACACACACAGAACAGGTAGCAGTAACACACAGATACTGAGTGATGATCACAGCAAGGTACACCAAAATTCCTCTGGCTGCTGTGTGACTTGCAACCCCCTTCCCCCATACATCCTTGTCTGTCCCAATGACTGACACCGCACAGTAATGATAATCAACACTGCTTTCTTTTGCACAGAGGGACTCACCACAGAGTGCTGAAGAGATGTCATGGGACCAGGACTGGGACAGGACACTGGGAGGGGTGAGCAGGGCTCTCTCACTCTTATGCAGTGGTCAGCACAGTCACTGGGATTGGGCATCATGGCTTGAAGCAACAACAAGCCAAGTCACCATGTGTCCTGAAATTCCTCTGTCTGCTGCATGACTACTGACCCCCCCAATACCCACCTGCACACTAACATCAATCAGCACTGCTTCATGTTGTACAGAGGGACTCACCACAGACTGCTGAACACATGTGCCAGGACCAGAAATTGGGGGGGGGTCTCTCGCTCTCAAGCACTGCTTGGGACTGTCACTAGGATCAGGTGTACCATACTGGTTAACAATGCACTTTCCCATGGCAGAACATTATGAATTGTATTTTACATTGTGATGCCTCATACTTGCATGAGTACTGTGACAGCTGTGGGGATGCTGTGGATTCATTGTCATATGGCATTACTTGCTGGCTCTGTAACAGGAACATGCAGTAACAGTTGAAAGTGTTCCTCAGACACACAGCAGTGAGACGAGCTGACAGGGGGACAGTGGCCGATGCTATGGTTCTCTGAGTGGGTTACTACTCTTCACCTCCCACTCACTTAATGCTCATTTTAAAAGGCTGCCATTCAGTGTACAGTTGCTCTCCACATAACGAACCCCACTTGGCTCACTGATTCTCATGTGGGAAGTATCACCCCCACTGTGCCGGTACAGGCATTTAATCCATGGTCAGGTACTGCAAACTGACCAATTGCTTCTCTAGCTCACTGAACCCATGTTATAAGTGCAATAACCCACTCCAGGGTATGTGGTTATAGGCATTTAATCCATGCCTGGGGCGCTGTGAGGACACTCGGCTGTTACCATGAAAATACATAATGTGCCGAGTAATCACAATAGCCATACAGTGAGGTTGCCAATACAATAAAGTGCACTGCGAATTGCTGTTAGAGTAGAGTGTAGTTCACAAACAGTACAGTGTGATAAAGCCTTTCATTTTTTGTAGTTAATCTTTTTATTGAGAATTATGAAGTATACAATGTAACATAACTCTTCCAGATACATAAACACATATGAGAATACGAAAAAAAAGGAATAACAGCTTATGATCACAAACATTGTAGGATAATTGACAGATAAAGCCTTTCATGATGGGACTTAAATGGGAGCACTGCACTTAGAGAGCAGAGGTGCACTGGTTCAGTCAGATGAAGTTGCAAGAGTGTGTGGCAAGGTTAAATAGGATGTGATTTTTAGAGCCAAATAAGTAAAGACAGAATGGATGGTTGGAGGAGGGGGGAGTTAGACCAGACTTTGGAGAATCTAACATTGAATGCATCATGACCTACAAGCTGTTTAGTGTGAGGGAGGGAGGGTGAATGAGAGTAAGCATTACAAAGAGAGCAAGTGGGAGAGTGGGGCAAATGAAGAGCGAGCTAAGGTTAGGGGGTGAAAGCCATCCAGAATGTAAAGCTAAAGCAGGTAAAGTGGAAGAGGCACCTGGCTTCAAGAGTGGGAGGTTGAGAGAGAAGACTAAACAAGAACAGTGCTGAATATGGGGAGGCAACTAATAGCAAAGAGGCAAGAGTGAAAAAAGAGGGTCCACCTCTTTTAAATAATTTGTTTCTTGGAGCCAGTATCTGTCCTCACCGTGTCAGAAGATTGAAAGATGACTAGACAGAGGCACTGTTTTATTCCATTAATGCTGTTTTAAATGAATGCTGTGGCTGAAGTCTGCAGTAATGGCTAGTGAACGTTGACCCAGTTGGCTGAACGGGTTTTGTACCTATTCAGTTTTTACAGTAATTATTCACATATACGAGTTCTATTACTTTACAATATTGTCAGAATTGTTCAGATTCACAATGTTGTCTTGATACAGGGGTGTCTCCAAACAGGTGAGATGTTAATACTTTAAATGATGCAAATGTCTGTTATAACCACACAGGATTTATAGCAGCATTTCAGAACCATACATGCAGCTTCACTCATAGCAAAAGAATTTGCATATCGGCATAGTTAATCTAATTGATATTCATATAATATTTATGTATAATAACTGGTGATCCCTGTTATCAACCCGTTTTTGAGAACTGTAAAAAGTCGTATCAACCCGCGGGTTGATCTGACACTGATCTCGCATAAGAAACCTACAGCTTTCGCATTCCAAACTGAACAGTTTCAAACACAGCAAAAAGCAACACAGAGACATCGCTGCAAACTCTCCTACTTCCTTACTAGTAAGCCCTTACGCTAGTACGTTATGTGATGTCAGTCTTTGAATCGTGGGGCGTGCCTATTAGTAAGAAGTAGGATCGCTCTCGCCTCGCGTCCTAGTAGTGGTAATATTTATATTTAATTTGTTTTGGTGCCAGTTATTATAAAAAATAAAACATATGTAGGGATTAGAAATGAAGTTTTTCCACACACCCTCGTTGTGTGATAATACTTAAACCTCTCGAGCTTAGCTCTCGAGGTTTACATATTATCACACAACTTGGGTGTGTGAAAAAACTCCATATCAACTCCCTACATATGCATTATTCTCTATATAACCAAGTCCTTGTCAACTTCTTGTTCTCCTAACATTTGATAAGCAGGCTTCAAACATAGGCAGAAATACACAGAGTAACTTAAAGCATCACAAAGTGATACAGGGCGTTAATACAGAACAAAAAGAATGACAGGCTGCTCTTATGAATTTCTTGTCAAACTATTGTAGGAAAATTAACTAGTTTGCATTTTAACACTTTGAGTACCATCTCAGACATCCTTAGGGCTTCTGAGCTATGTAGCTTTACGTTGGGTTCCTTCAACCTACATATATATGAAGGGACACACTTTCCCACTGCACGATGAAGTGACAAACATAGGATGAAATGTCATAGAGGTCGTATCAAACAGAATATTAGGGATTGTGACCCAAACTCAAAATTTGCAAACTGGACATTCCAAATGCTGAATAAAAGCCATGATTTATTTTGTATTTTATTGTATGTTTTGTTCCTGAGATTCAGTGGACACCAGGCTTTCCCTACTGGGTTGGCAGGGAAAGTATGCTGTCTTGTGGGGGCTGGCTTATATAAAATGAGCAATGCATATGAAATGTGGAATACACTGCTTAACTCACCACACATTACTTTCATTCCTTTAATCAGAAATGGCTACAGTTCTACCATCATCTTACCCCAGTCAGGTTTTATCAAGGTGGTTCTATGTCATAACAGCGAAAGCCTAAAGGTGATTACGTTATCTAGCAGTCAAGAGAGCCGAAATACATTTTGGCACTCTGACACCCCGACACACAACAAAGGGTGCTGGGGACTTAATTTTAAAGTTTTATGCAGGGGCTGCCCCTGCACCCCTGTACTTAAGGATTCTCAACTCCAGGGGGGTGCATGTCGGGAGGGTGAAAACAATAAAAAAAAGGTTTGGGCCAGGCACAACAAAAACACACCAGTGCCCAGACCCAAACCCAGTACCCTGGTGACCAACAGTGTGAGCCCACTAACCACGCCACAGGGTTAGCTCAGCAACGCACTGCGGCACCACCTCTCACATACCCTCCCGCCCCTCGCTGGGTGTGCCCGCTCCCCCCTCCATGCACGTATGTATAGTGATATCCTGTTTCCATATGCGTCCCCCTCCCATCCGGCCACTGTACTCTCCTGTAGCTGTCTCTGAAATGCACTGGGGAGTGGGTCACCGTTATTGTAGGTGCCCATTCTCCAGCATTAATATTATGGGATACCCACAACCTCAACCTCAAGGCAGGTGGTTTCACTTATGTGTCATTTACAAATCATGTATCTTATTGTATTTAGTACAGTGTTGAAGTTTTTTCTCAGGTGCAAATCAGTATAGCCTCAAGATTCAATTCAATGGAGATCAGGGGTTCAAGGCTGTATAGCAAAATGGATAAAAACGTTAAGTAAAAGCATGCTGACTTCAATGGCTTATTCCACATTTATTTATTCTTTTGCCATTTTTATTTCTGCTCCCCTCATCCGATCCACACCACCACTCAGAAGTACTTCCTGCGAGAGGCAAGGGAGAGCATAGGAGAGCATGCACCAGGAACTTTAACTCATGGTTGAAGAACTGGTGCTGTGAGGAAGGGTTTGGATTCATTGGTGACAGGGGACCCACCTGGAGGGATGGAGATTTGTTCAAGCCTGACAGCCTGCATCCATCCTGGAGGGGAATCCAAGCACTCAATGATAAGTTTAAATGCTACATTGACAAGCATTTAAACTAGCAAGGGTGGCAGGCCAGCAAGGAGGGTACCTACTAGCTCACCCCCCACAGCTAGCAGTGGAACCAGTGAACCAGAGGAGTGGCTATCTCTGCAAAGCAGTGTGCAAAAGATGGAGATTAGTGCCCAAGAGGTGGATAGGCAGAAAAGGGGCAAAACTCAGCAGAAGGGCAGACAGCAAGGAGAACCAGGGATAAAGGACAACCAAGGAAGGGACTGGAGTAGAACAGCAAAACAGTCGAGGGAGGTCAAATCATGGAAAGCCATGTGTGCAAATGCCAGGAGCCTTAGCAACAAGATGGAAGATCTGGAGGCTGTCATGGTGCAGTCAGACCTGGACATTGTGGCCATCACTGAAACCTGGTGTAATGATAACCACGACTGGGTGATGGCCATACCTGGCTACAACATATTCAGAAGAGACAGAGCAGGCAGGAAGGGAGGAGGAGTGGCACTGTATGTGAAAAATGACATAAGGGCCACAGAGATCCAGGTGGAACAAAATGGGAAGAGATACTGTGGGTTAAGCTGGAAAGAAAAATGGGGACAGCCATCCGCACAGGTGTGGTCTATAGACCACCAGCCCAGGAGGAAGAAACAGATAGGGAGCTGATGCTAGCCATCCAAAGGATGGCAGACAAGGGTGAAGTAGTACTGGTTGGAGACTTCAATATTCCAGACGTGGACTGGAGCATCCCAGCAGCAGCATCAACTAGGAGCAGATTTATCCTGGACTCCCTTCAGGGTGCCTTCCTCAAGCAACTGGTCATGGAACCAACTCGGCAGAAGGCAATACTGGACCTTGTGCTCACAAACAGGGACAGTGTGATGGGGTAACAGTGGGGAGCACCTAGGAACAGTGATCACCAGTCATTGTGATTTGAAATCACAAAAAGAGCAGAACCAAACCACACAAAAACACGTATCCTGGATTTTAGGGGGGCAGACTTTGGGAAAATGGGGAGATACTTGAAAGAGGCATTAAGGGGAATGGTACAGGAATCAGGGGTTGAGGAACAGTGGGCAGTATTTAAAATGGGGATTACAAGAACAGCATAATTATGCATTAAGCAGGTTAGCAAGAGGAAAAGGAAAAGGAGACCATTATGGTTTTCCAAAGAGGTAGCAGAGAAAGTGAAAGCCAAAAAGATTGCATTCAGGCAATACAAAAAGACACCGGCAGATGGGGATAGGGAGAAGTACCAGGAGAAGCAAAGGGAGGTAGGGAGGTCAGTAAGGGAAGCCAAAGCTCAGACAGAAGAACACATTGCAAAATTAGTGGGTAGAGGAAAACCTTTACAGGTACATAAGTGAAAAAGAAAGACAAAGGGAGGGATAGTGAGACTGAAGGGGAGGGATGGGGCAGCGTGGAGGATGACAACAGTAAAGCTGACATATTGAACAGGTATTTCTGCTCAGTCTTTACTGAGGAAGAGGAGGGTAATGGGTCTGAAGGAGTACAAGGGTGAGAATGGTGCAGAAATGGACACAAGTCCCTTTACACGAGAAAGGGTCCTGAAGGAACTGGAAGTAATAAGAGTTGATAAAGCAATGGGGTCAGATGGGGTGCACCCCAGGGTCCTTAAAGAACTAAGAAAGGTTGTGGCTGAACCTCTGGCTATCCTGTTTAGTCGATCACTGGAAACAGGGGAGGTACCCAAAGACTGGAGGACAGCAGATGTAGTCCCCTTATACAAAAGTGGGAACAAAGAGGAAGCAGGTAACTACAGACCAGTCAGTCTCATCTCGGTAGTGGGGAAGATCATGGAAGCACTACTGAAGGAGAGATTGGTGGAACATCTGGTTGTCAATGGACTACAGGACCCAAGGCAGCATGGTTTCACCAGGGAGGTCATGTCAGACCAACCTCATTGATTTTGACTGGGTGACTAGGGAGGTGGATCAGGGAGGGCAGCGGACATGGCCTATCTGGACTTCAGCAAGGCCTTTGACACTGTGCCACATAGAAGACTATTACACAAACTGGGGAATATGGGTGTGGGCAGGACAGTAGTGTGGTGGGTAGGTAACTGGCTGGGTGGCAGGACACAGAGGGTGGTGGTAAATGGCTGTCACTCCACAGAGGGAAGAGTGACCAGTGGGGTACCACAGGGATCAGTGCTGGGACCGGTCCTATTCGACATCTTCATCAGTGACATTGCGCAGGACCTAGAAGGCAGAATTTCACTGTTCGCTGATGACACAAAGCTCTGTAACAGAGTAGACACACCAGAGGGTGTAGACAGAATGAGAAGGGACCTGCAGAAACTTGAAGAATGGTCAGGGGTTTGGCAGTTGAAATTCAATGAAAGGAAGTGCAAGATAATGCATATGGGGCACAAAAATCCTGGCACAATATATCAGTTGGGGGGGTGAGGATACAGCATGCACCAAGCAGGAAAGGGATCTTGGGGTTATCATCTCTGATGACCTTAAGGTAGGGAAACAGTGTGACAAGGCAGCAGGTAAAGCAAATAGGATGCGGGGATGTATAGGCTGGGGCATCACCAGCAGGAAAAAGGGAGGTCATAATTCCGCTATACAAGACACTAGTGAGGCCCCACCTGGAGTACAGTGTACAGTTCTGGAGACCATACCTACGTAAGGACATAGACAGGGTAGAGAAGGTTCAGAGGAGGGCAACAAAGATGGTGCATGGATTGCATCACAAGTCCTATGAAGACAGGTTGAAGGAACTGAACATGTACTCCCTAGAGGAGGAGGAGAGGGATATGATAGAGACATACAAGTATCTTACAGGGAGGAACAGGTGCAGGAATACACTATTTTTATGCGAAAAAGATGTTCCAGGACTAGAGGGCATAGGATGAAGTTGGAGGGAGGACGATTCAGAGGAAACATGAGGAAGAATTTCTTCACAGAACGGGTGGTGGACAAGTGGAACACCCTGCCAGAGGAAATGGTGGGGACTGAAACAATCACGGGATTTAAGAATGCATGGGATAGACATAAAGGAATTCTGGAGGTCAGGGGTAAAGGGCAACAGACTTCTAGGAAAACAAACTGAACTTACAAGCACAAATGGGCAGACTGGGTGGGCCATGGGCCCTTATCTGCTGACACTGTCTATGTATCTATGTATCTATGTACCACCAATACCACACCCACCTCCTTAGGGGCCCCTCCTTCCTTGCTGTCACTTTTATCACTGTTTCAGTTCCTCCAAGGGCCCTTCTCCTGGCTCCTATAAATTACCCTGTAGTTTAGCTCTGCCACTGCAGGCCCCTCTTTCAGCACTGTGGGAGACATGGGCATCTTCAGCCAGTGGAGCAGAGGGAAGGCGCTCAATTGAGCTCCACAGGATGCCAGCATCAGGGGTGTCAGCACCCTGCCTCCATAACCATTTGCCAAGCTCCACCTGCATGTCTTCCATCGGGGAGACTTAAGAGGGCTCTCTTGCCACACTCTATCCCTCAGGCCACCGAGAACCAGAGTACAGTTTTTTCATGCCCAAAATAGTTTTATTCCTTATCACTGCAATACAATATGATATGTTATTTAAAAACGAAATACAATGTATATTCAGTTAAACATCCAATTATCCATATGAGTGCAGTGCTAACGTATAAATAAAGACGTTATCATTTATAAGAATACAATAATATCTGTTAATGGCATCTCAGAATTCAGGAGAAGGCACTGGTGTGTGCTGATTATGCAATAAATGTGTAGTTTATGGGGTAGAAAAAAATAATTTCTTCTAGTAGAACACACAAGACTGCTAACAAAGAGTACTTTGATGGAATTCTGCCCTCTTACAATTGGAGTCACTAGGTGTTTCTGTATAAAATTGTGATTTTTACATAAACACAGTCTTTTTACCACTGGGAATTTCTTTCAGTGCACATCTATAAAAATAATAGTCAATTACGTTTAAAAAAACAAAAGTATTCTATGGCAAGCCATTAGGGACATAATTCAGAATCTCTGGCTGTATAGTAAAACACACACTATATGGTGAAATACATACATCATATAGTGAAATATATACATTATAAAGCGAAATACATACACAATGTAGTGAACCACATACAGTATCTACTGAAATATATACATCGTATAGTGAAATACATATACTGTATACTGAAATACATATATATATATAGTGAAACACATACACTATACAGTGAAATGCTTACATTGCATAGTGAAATACATACACTATCTACTGAAACCCACATACTGAGAACTGAAAATCCACATACATTATATACTGAAACAAATGTACTATGTACTGAAACATATACACTACCTATTGAGATACATACACTGCAGACTGAAACATCCACATAAACTATCTACTGAAACAAATACTCTATACATTGTAACACATACACTATATATTGAGAAAAAACTGCATACACTATACACTGAAACAAATACACTATATATTAAAATGCATACACTACACACTGAAAAAGCATATACACTATATATTGAACCAAATACACTATATATTGAAACATCTACACTTTATATTGAAATACATACACTAGCTATTGAAATAAATACACTATGCACAGAAAAATCTGCATACACTATATATTGAAACAATACACTGTATATTGAAATACATACACTGTCTATTGAAATGCATATACTACACACTGAAAAAAGCACATACACTATATACTGAAACAAATACACTATATATTGAAACATCTTCACTTTATATTGAAATACATACACTATCTGTTGAAATAAATACACTATGCACTGAAAAATCTGCATACACTATATACTGAAACAAATACACTACATGATGAAACACATACACTATCTATTGAAACACATACACTGTAGACTGAAAAATTCACATACTCTATATACTGAAACAAATAAACTATATACTGAAATGGACTATGTTCTGAAACTACCCATCCCTCTGCCCTCCCCCATGAATGTCCTAGAGCTGAACTCATTGCCTGCTGCATTCAGTTAGCTGCTAGCTTGATGAGAGGATGTCTGAAACTGCAGAGCTGAGGTAAACAAAACAGGGCTATCTCTTATTCTACTTCTTTATGGGGTTTTCCTTTTGTTTTGCTTGCACACCTTTAGTCAAATTTCAGACCATTGTGATGTAACAAGAAACTTTTAAAACTAATTTAAATGTTGTAGTTTATTCTTTTAAATAAGTGCTGCCTTCATTTACTGTCAGAAAACACATTTGTATAGGAAACTAATACAGGATATTCCTAACATATCTGTATACATTGGGAGCTGCATGCATTTTTCCAAGATAACGTGTTGATTTGTTTTATGTGTAATTAATTACTGTGTAAGTCCAGCTACTTATCTGAGTTGAATGCTTGGGAAGCACTTCAGGAACTGTGGAAGTGTAAGCCAAAATCATTGCTAGTTTGTATTCTATGGACTATGTTTTGATTAAGTTTTTATTTTAATGTTTTGTTTAATAAATGTTTCTTGGTTAAGAAACAAAAATATATATTTTTGCTGCAATCCCTCAGTATTCAATTCTCATCAGGAGTTTAGCTGGCATATGCATATAATTTGCATTGTTTTACTGAATAACTTTACTGTGAATCCTCACTGGAGGCATGCACAGTCTGTTTTGGGGTTTGAGCTTCTCAAACTGTGTTGTATTTCTTTTTTTTTTTCCATAGAGATTTTTATCTCCTTAGTCACCCTGCTACCCCTTTGCCCACTGACATCTCCAGCCCAATCACTTATCATCCACAGGACATATTTGCTCTCAGATCCCCCCCCCCACTCACATCCCCCGTGTTGGGGCCAGGAGGGGGAGGGTCATCTCACTCCCTACCTCACTGACTGACCCTATGGTGTTCCCACGCACCATAATTTCTTAGCCTGTCCTGCTGGTCAGTGTATTTAATTTCAAAATTGTATCTTGCCTCAGTCTTGGTAATTGGGTGTACTTTCCAATCAAATGTAAAACTGTTTTCTCTCCAGCTTGTTGTATTGATGTACCTGTTATACCCTATTGCTGTATTGATGTACCTGTTTACCCTATTGTACTCTCCTGGGTCGTTCCTGAAAATAGGCATAAAACTTGTCTAGTGTACCTACCCGGTTAACAAAAACTAAATAAATAAATTGACAAGGAGACACATATTCCGATATGAGCAGAGCCTGGTTAGCAGTGCAAAATCTGCAGCAGGTTGTTGGATCATTTTGCCATTTAGTGGGTTTCTGCCTTTTGTTTCATCCCCTGGGCAGCCAAGCATGGAATTATGCAATTGCGTATAAAGATACATGCTTGCTTTGTGCCTGCCTGAGCCCTCCCCCTTATGCAACTCCACTGCCCTGCCAACCCTCCTCAGCTAGGTGGATGTTGAAGAGCGGGGTGGTCAGACTTCCCCTCACTGAGAGGAGAGCATTCCCTGAGATGGTCAATCATACCCCCCCCAAGTAACCCCTGTGCAACTCAGGTCCACCCCCAAAACTGGGCCACTGGCATGGGAGGCAGTGCAATCACCACCAAGCTGCTAGGCCAGCCCACCAGACTGTGTTTTATAAGTAAATAAAGACAGCATATAGGTAAAAGAAGAAAACAAACTGTATTTTAACTAGTCTGTTATAAACATTTTAAGTCACATCACAATGTTTTGAAATCGGATAAAGGTTTTTCAAGCAAAATACGATAAAACAATACATAAAGAAATAGATAAGATAAACCTTTTATGTTTACCTTCTGCATCTTAGGAGGCATCGGCCAGGATTTTTAGTCAATTGGGGCCCCATTTTCAGAAGGTTAGCGTGTAGAGCTAAACATTACACTGTGGGAACAGCATGGTTGGATCGATATCGTATTCAGCATCACCTGATGCTACCCTGATCATGTGCATGTGCATATATACTACTACGGCCATGTAAATGAGTAATCCTCTCCTGCATACAGAGCACAGTGCTGTATAAAAGGTTTCCTTAGTGACCATAAGTACCTCCCTCTACATTTTATACTCAGCCTCTAGGCTTCTAATACCTAGATGCTTGATTTTGCACTTTTTGGCTTTGAACCCAAACTGCCATGTCCCATAGCACTCCTTAAGTTTTATAATGTCTCCACTCATTCTCTCCATCTGCACCTATCAACGCTATTACAGATTGTGGTGTCATCTGCAAAAAGGCATATCTTCCCTTCCAGTTCTTCTGTTATGCCACTTATAAAGACACTGAAGAGGATGTGTCCCATTACTGAGCCCTCCGGCACCCTACTGGTCACTCTTTCCTCACTGGAGGGAGTGCCATTTACCACCACCTTCTGTGTCTGTGTGTTATCTCAGGTGTAGCACTTAGGAGTGCACAACACTAATCTGAAAATGGGGGCCCACATACCACTGTTACAGGACTAGCACTGCATTGTGATAAGCATGGTTGATACTATTTTAAAAAGCATTCTTCTGTGCAGTGCTAACCTGTTAATGTGGCACTATTTTTTTTTTTGCACAGGATTACTAATTGCAACCACATGCTCATACAACTGGGGGTTACTCTAAAGCATATAAGGTGTACAGGTATATTAAATGCTTTCTTGAAGTGTTAACACACTGCGTGGTTAGTGCTAGTTAATGATTCTGGGAATCGTGTTTTAACTGCACACACACAGCCTGCCATCAGCCCCCCACATACATACACACAGTCAGTTCTGGACACAATAAAAAAACAAGCATTTGTCAATGCTGAATGTTGATTGCGTTGGTCCGTTGAGCTTGCTCACTGGCCCTCTGTCACTCACTTGTTCTGTTTCTCCTGGTGCTGCAGGCTGCTGTTTTGTACTGAGCTCCTTCCTGAATTGGCACCCTTTTCTGTCCACAAAGAAATCTGATGGCCTGACAGAGCTCCGCTGAGATGGGTCACTCCTCCCTCCCCCCTCTGATGGCCTGATGGCCTGACAGAGCTCCACTGAGATGGGTCACTCCCCCCTCTGACTCCCTCATTCTGTTTCTCCTTGCACTGCAGGCTGGCCTTTTGTACTGGGCTCCTGTGTGCATTGCTGCCTTTTTCTGCCCACAAAGAAATCTGCAGCAGTCCCGACACAGCTCCATTCAGCTTGCTCTCACTCCCCCTCTCTCACTCGCTCATTCCATTTCTGCCAGCGCTGCAGGCTGCCCTTTGGTACTGGGCTCCTGCCTGTGTTGCCGGCTTTTCATGCCCACAAAGAAATGTGCAGCAGTCACGATAGAGCACCATTGAGCTTGCTCAGTCACCCTCTCTCACTCGCTCATTCTGGTTTTCCCACCACTGCAGGCTGCCCTTTTGTACTGGGCCCCAGCGTACATTGCTGTCTTTTTCTGCCCACAAACAAATCTGCAGCAGTCCCAACAAAGCTCTGTTGTGCTCACTCACTCTCCCTCACTCACTCATTCTGTGTCTCCTGCCACTGCAGGCTGCCCTTTTGTACTGGGCTTCTGCCTGCATTGGCGGCTTGTTCTGGTCAGAAAGAAATCTGAAGCAGTCCCGACACAGCTCCATTGAGCTCCGCTCACCCCCTCTCACTCACTCATTCCGTTTCTGCCGGTGCTGCAAGCTGGCCTTTTGTACTGGGCCCTGCCTGCATTGCCTGCTATTCTGCCCACAAAGAAATCCGCAGCAGTCACAATACAGCTCTGTTGAGCTCGCTCACTACCGCTCTGTCACTCACTCATTCTGTTTCTCTTGGTGCTGCAGGCTGCGCTTGTGTACGGGGCTCCTGGCTGCGTTGGCACCTTTGTCTGTCCACAAAGAAATCTGCAGCTGTCCCGACAGAGCTCTGTTGAGGTTGCTCAGTCTCCCTCTGTCACGCGCTCATTCTGTTTGTCCTGGCGCTGCAAGCATCCCTTTTGTATGGTGCTCCTGCCTGCACTGGTGCCTTTTTCAGCCCACAAAGAAATCCACAGCAGTCCTGATTGAGCTCTGTTGAGTTCACTCAGTCCCCCGTCTCACTCACTCATACTGTTTCTCCCACCGCTACAGGCTGGCCTTTTCTACTTGGCCCCTGCCTGCTTTGACACCTTTTTCTGCCCACAAAGAAATCCGCAGCAGCCCTGACAGCGCTCCGGAGAGTTCACTCACTCATCCTCCCTCACTCGCCCTCTCATTCTGTTTCTCCCAGTGCTGCAGGCTGCCCTTTTGTAGTGGGCCCTTGCACTGGGGCCTTTTTCTGCCCACAAACAAATCCACAGCAGTCTCGACAAAGCTCAGTTTAGCTCGGTCACTTCCCCCTCACACTTGTTCGATCTTAATCTGTCCTAAACACTGATTTCCCACAGCGACCGTGCTATTCTCTGGCAGGAGTGCAAAAACATATTTAGACCGGATGAAGAAAATGACAGCTGTACTCTTCATAAGGAGGTGTGAAAAAAGTGCCACTGTTGAAAATGTGGTGTGAAAATATTACAAATGTGCAAAGTTACAAGGGTGCGTGGAAACAGTTCAATGCACGCTTGTAACACAGTCATGTTATGGAGTTTCGTCACCAAATTTTCAACATAGGGCTTTTAGGACCTCTGCTCATGAACAGTGCCACTGTCATTTTCTTAATCTGTCCCGAACACTGATTTCCCACAGCGACTGCATTATTGTGTGCAGCAACTGTGAAACCACATTTCAGTCAGGATGTGAAAAATGACAGCTGTACTGCTCATAAGAAGGTGTGAAAAAATGCCACTGTTGAAAATCTGGCATGACAATATTACAAATCTGTGAAGTTATGGGTGTGAAAGTGTCAACGACACTTGTAATACAGTCATTTGTTGGTTATCATCACCAAATTTTCAACATAGGCATTTTAGGACCTCTGCTCATGAACAGTATCACTGTCATTTTCTTAATCTGTTCCGGACAATGATTTCCACAGCGACTGCTCTATTCTGCCCAGAAGTGCGAAACACATTTCGGCCAGGATGGAAAAATGACGGATGCACTGTTCATAAGTAGGTGTGGGAAATGGCAATGTTGAAAATCTGGAGTGAAAATATATACTATGAAGTTACGAGCGGCAGTGTGCAAAGCTACACATCGTTAACACAGTCATTTTATGAGTATCATTAGCAGATTTTCAACACAGCCATTTCAGGACCTCTACTCATGAACAGTGTCACTGTCATTTCTTAATCTGTCCCAACACTGATTTCCACAGCAACTGCTCTATTCTCATACAGAAGTGCGAAAACACATTTCCGCCAGGATGTGAACAATGACAGCTGTACTGTTCACAAGGAGGTGTGAAAAATGCAATGTTGAAAATCTGGGTGAAAATATTGCAAATTCATGAAGTTACAAGCGTGGTAGCAACTACGCAGTGCACACTCAAAACAGTATTTTTCAGAATTTACTGAACATAGGTTTTTGAGACCCACCATGAACACTGGCACTGTCGTTGTTAATCAGCCCCAAGATGATTCCACGCAGTGACCGCGAAATCTCCTTTGTGCCGATTAATGCAATGACAGTTCAAGAATTCATGAGGAGGGTCCCAAAAACCCTATGTTGAAATTTGGTGAAAAAAGTCCCAAAAATACCTGAGATATGTACTAAAGTTTAAAAAACACTATTTATTACGTTATACAGCTTACCGGCATTTCCTCAGTTCACGGTCGGATTTGAACAGAGCAGACGTGTTCCCGGTCCACCGAAGATCGTCGTGCCAAGCTCCGGAGGTAAATATGGTGAGATGGGTGGGTGTGGGGAGGCAGGGTGTGCAGTGGGTTGGTGTGGGTTGCAGGTGGGGGCCAGGGACACTACGAGAAACCGTTTCCTATTTTGCAGGTAAAAAATAAAATACTTCACGGGACCGCTTTCCTTTACAGGGGCATGGCACGCTGGGATGGGCACCCAGCGTGCCACCAATGGCTTTCTGGGGCAGCAGTAGCCGATGGAGATTTGGCACCCCGTCGGCAGGAATAAAAGCGGGCAGGTGTTACAGAATGCCGACAGGAGGGCCCCTCTGGCACCAGAAACAATGAAGCACCGAGGCCGACGGATTTAGGGACCCCTGCTGGCACATAAACACGGGGGGTTAGATTTGTGAACACAGTGGTAACCTGCCGCCGTGTTCACAAACTATATCAGGGTTTTACATCCCACCCTGCAATGACGGGTCACTCCCTCATTGCAGCAGATTGCTGACGCTGCAATGACGAGGCAGCCCCTGATTGCAGCGGTGAAATTGTCAGCAGTTGGTTCAAATATTCCAAACCACTGTCACCAGCAGCCTGCAGTGGCATTGGGGGAAGCAGGATCAGCCTTTGCAGGCTGTGGGGGCATTGGCCACAACAGTGCCGTGCCTCCACAGCTTGCTACTGAGAAAGCTGCCGCAATATGTTATTTGAGCTGTGCGCAATCAACATAAAAATGGTACATCTTGTCTGCCCCATTTCCCATATTAAACCTCAGAACCTACTGTTCATGCAGGGTAATAGCCTTCACTATCCACTCCCTTGTTCCCCTCCCTACTACTATCAGCCTGAGTAACCATTATACCCTTCACTTTGTCACAGCCATTCTTGAAACCATTTATGGTTTTGGTGCCTGCCATCTCAGTTGGCAAACTATTCCACATTTCCACCACCATTTCTGGAAAATAAAACTTTCCAATATCCCTCTTGAACCTCCCTCCCATCAGTCTCTACTTGTGCCCCCATAACCTTGAACTGTTACTCATGCTAAGTAGTTCTTCATTCACCTTGTTTATTCCTTACAGGGACTTGAAGGTCTCTATCATATCATTCCTCTCTTGTCTGGTCTCCAGTGAAGACATGTTCAGTGCCTTGAGCAGATCCTCATACGATCTGTCCTGTCAGCTCTGAATCATCCTGATCACCCTTTGTCCTTATCTTTCCTGAGGTGAGGTCTTCAGAAGTTCAGAACTCTGAACAGTATACCCAGTGCAGCCTCACCAACGATCAATAAAGAGGCAGTAAACCTCTTTTCTTCTACTATCAAACCTTTCTGGCACATCCTAGTATCCTATTTGCCTGACTAGATGCCTCACTGTACTAGCTTGATTGTTTAAGGGAGTCACTAATGACGAATACTAGGTCCCTTTTCTCAGCTGTAGTGCTCAGCTCTACCCCTCCTATCCAGTACTCTGTCCTGGGGTTCTTGTCCCCTAAGTGAATCACCTTGCACTTTTTGGCATTGAATTTCAACTGCCAAACCTTAGGCCACCTCCCTAATCTTTACATGTCAGTCTGCAGTTTCCTACTTCCCCATCACTATCTACCCTCCCATGAGCTTGGTGTCATCTTCAAAGAGACACAACCCCAGATTCATTCTCAAATGTTGTTAATGAGCATATTGAAGAGAACAAGAGTCAGGATGGATCCCTGTGGCATTCCACTCTTGACTTCCCTCTTTTCTGATCTGACACCATAATCACAACCCTCTGATGCATCTCATTCAACTAAAGCCCCCTCACCCCATCAAAACACTGCTTATATTTTCCTTCAAATCCCTGGACCTCACCCCCTTGTGCCGTAACCTAAGTCACTCTGATTGGTCCCCTATCTCATTGGTCGGCTCCACTGATTCCATGCTAACATATTTCAAAACAAAATTACTCTAAATATATATATATATTTTTAGTTGTTTAACCAGGAGTAGCACACTAAGCTGAAAGCTTTTTTACAGGAGTGACCTGGGAGCACAGGGAAGTTAAGTGACTTGCTCAGAGTCACACAGTATGCAAGTGGAAGCTGTGGGATTCAAACCTAGGTCTGGTCTGCTGGATGTCACCAGATTTGCAGCTTAGAGCCTTAAACCACTGCACTATACTGCCTCCCCTTTATGGGACTGCCATGCTCCCCCAGAGCAGGACATGAGAAAAGGTACACCACGTCCCCTAGATCATGGCTGACCTCATAGCTTACTTGCAAGTGCATGATTTGGCCTGGTCAAAAAATAAATATAACCCATCCCCCATGGCTTCCAGAGGTATCATCATCTCTGCAGCACCTGTACCATGGCAATAAGCTTGCCAAAGGTGAGAATTTTACATCTAACTTCAGTACCAACATTGGTTACCTGTCTAAATTTTGAAAGGCTGCCACAATCTCTTCTCCCCTCCCACTCCTTTGCCTGTCCTCAGAGTCAGTGAAACCCCTGTCTCTAACCTCTCCTTCATCACCATAGAGATGTAATTCCTTTTCATCACCTGTACCTCATCTCTCCTCTCCTCCCTCTCCCCTTCCTCACCTCCCTGCCAGCCTGCATGATTGTCATCTCCTTCATTCCCACTATTGTTTTTTTCTCTTCAGTAACTCCATCCTTTATCCCTGACACACTTCCCACCCTTCATCCTTCCAAGGGTAGGAGCCCAGATGGCTGGGATAGCAAGCTCCTCCATCTGACTGCTTCTGCAATCTCCTCCCCATTGGATGACCTCCCTAACCTCTCTTTCTGGTGTTCTCCATCCCTGCTGACTGGAAGGCTGCCACTGTTACTCCTCCTTCTCCAAAAGATGGTGACCCGTCAGGTACGAACAGCTATTGACTCATTTCTCTCCTCCCTCCAAATTACAGGAACAAATTATCTTGTTACAACTCTCTCCCTTTCTGGACTCCTCTTCCTTTTTCACCCAATACAAGTCTGACTTCTGCAAAAATCACTCCACCACCTGCTCAGGCTCACCAAATCCATCCATAATGGTATGGATCACAGCCTATTCACTTCTGCTATCTTCATCGATCTAGCCAAAGCATTCAACCCTGTCTACCACCCAATTATTAGCCAAACTCCAGGCTGCAGGCCTCTCTTACTTAGCCATCAGCTGTTCCACTCCTACCACAGGGGTAGGTCCCAAGCAGTCAAAAGTGGTGACCTTCTCTCTCTCCTTCCTGCCTGTATCCACTTGGGTCCCACAAGGATCTGTGTTAAGCCCACTACTTTTCTCCATTTTCCTTAATGATCTCCCCCTCTTTGTGCTTTTCTGCATCCATTCACATGTACATGGATGACACGGACCTCTTCACAGCAGGCCCACAGACTCCAGCTGGACTTTGATCAAGTTCAGCCCTGACCACACACAAATCAGCTTTTCCTCAATGCCAAGAAGGCTGTCTCCATGTCCTTTGGCACAAGGCACCAGACTCTCTAGGCTCCTCACTTCCTACTTTCCATACCCTGGATGGCTCCCCTGTGGAGGATGTCACCACCTTTAGTTATCTTGGTATCTGGCTAGACCAGCACCTAAACGTTTCTGAACAAGTGGATGCTATAGTCAAAAAGCTGCACCACAATTTGGTGCACTTTACAGGAACTGTGACTGTATCCCATCTCCAGCATACCATGCTATTATCCAGAGAATGATCCTCCAAATCTCTGACTATGGTGAGTTGGTCTACAGCGTAGCCCCCTTCACTACCCTTGCCAGACTGGACACACTCTTCAACTATTTCTGCCATTACACTCTCGACTATCCTTCTTGGACTCACCATTGTTCTATATATAAATCTCTCCTTTCTTTTCTTGTGGACAGACACCATGCCCACTGTGCCAGCTTTGTGGGAAAATCTGGTTTGTTTCCCTACCCTCCTATCTCTCCGATGGCCTCGCTATAGCCATACCATCAGAAGCTGAAATATTCGAACCCTAGCAGTCCCTTCAGTTTCCACAACCATCGGCAAAGTCACGTTCAGCCATCGCTGCCCAAAATCTGGAACTCCCTCACCCCAGCCATTCACCAATCTCCCTCCCATGGATTTTTTCAGACCACTTCAGTGGTCTCACCTCTCCCTCCTGCACTTGTTCTAGTTTTCCCTCTTGCTCTCCTATTACTTGTTTCCAGTTTAGGTACAGCTAAAATTTGGCACCTATGCTTCCACTCTAGGCATTATGCACAAATTTTTATAGTTAATGTTGAAGTAAAAGCCTCTCAGCCCCTTTTGCATTTCAGTTGTGCAGATGGAGCTCCCCTCCTAACTGTGAACTCCATCAAATACCTTGGGAGACACTTGACCCCCAGTTGGACCTAGGGAGTCATATCCTAAATGTCTGTAGATCTGTGGACTGTAAATTGGGTCTGGCCTATAGGGCCAAAAATAACCTGACACCTGCCTCTCATCTGGCACTTGCTAGAGGTGTACTACTTCCCTCCCTTAGCTATGGTCTCCACCAATTTGCCTGTACCTCCAAAGCTCTTCTTACTCGGTGGCACACAATGTACAATAACATCTGTCACTTTGCACTGGCCTCCCCGTCTCACCCACCATTGTGAGCTTTATGATAAACTAGGTTGGCTTTCCTGACCAATCACCTGAACTTTGGGCTGGGATGCCTCGTGGGCAAAGTGTTCAGAACTGGCACTTCGGGCTGGCAAGCGTCTGTCACCTCCTGACCCCTCCTCTTACCCACTCAGGTCCCAGGGTCCTGGGATGCTAAAAGTACCCTTCACCCGAACCCTTATGGGGGACAGGGACTTTCTTGCATGTGCTCCTAGGCTCTGGAACTCCTTTCCTGACCATGTTCGTTCCACCTACTCCCATCAGTGCTTCCGGAAGTCCCTGTGGGGGCATCTGAAGCTGGCCTCAGCATGCGAGTGTCCCAAGCCTCCCTAGCCTAATTGTACTTGGAGCCCAATTGTTCTGAGGACCTGTCAATGATCTTTTGGTCATTTCTCGTGATCCAATCGCTCTCCTAGGCATCTGACTGCACTATGTATGCTCTAGACTACATATTGTTGATTATATGTACTTTATCAATTTCTGTCATAGCAGTTCACTCCATGCATTACCGTTTTGTGACTCAATGCATTTTGTTACTCTGTGTACTTGCTTTACTTGCTGTTATGTTCTGATGTATCTGTATTACCTGTTGTACTCTCCCGGGAAGTTCCTGAAAATAGGCATATAGCTTGTCTAGTGTACCTACCCAGTTAACAAAAGCTAAATAAATAAATAAAACTGCTCTGTATTTGATCGCCAGCATAGGTTTGTGGCTCCTGACTGTGCTGTATATGCATTGTCAATTGTTTGCTTGTCACTCAAGTTCTCACATCTTGCATGAATTATTCCCAATGTAATTTGTGGTTGTGTACCACTCTGCTCCATGTATGTTATGTATTTTGAACTATTGTGCTACCTAAGACCCACTTGTACAAGTTCCCCTTCCCCAGGATGCATCTAGAAATGAGCTCCCAGCTTAGTATTCCTGGGTGGGGAGCACTAGACACCAAGGATCATTTTACTATAATAATTGGAGCCATTTAAACTACGAGCAGGGGTGTAGAACCTTTACATGCCAAGGATCATTTTGGTATACTACTTGGGAGCATCATAATGGTGACCACAGGTAGGGTCACAATATGCACCACTGTGTGCTCAAATTAATTTATTTATTGAAAAGTTTCACCAGGAAGGTACACTGAACAACAAGTTGCTTGTCTCCTGCACAACCTGGGAGAGAGGGTGATGGAGTTATAGTAACAATGAGTACACACAAAATACACAATATCATACAAAAACATAGGTTACAACTGAATTACACATTAGCATGAAAAGCAAATAATTACAAGGGTAGAGAAGTGAAAACCAGTTGCAGTGAGCTTGTGGTGAGACAGAGAGAGAGCATAATGTAATAGCAAGTGTGAACCAATGGCCTGCACTATGCAGACTAAGAATAGCACAGGGTGGCAAGTGAAGTGAGTCAGCAGGGCATCAAACAGAATGTAGGACAAGAAAGGGGGAGCTAGGGGTAGGTGCAATTTACAGAGAGGAAATTATGAAGAGCTTGATTTAATGAGCCAGGCGAGGAAGAGGATCGGATATGTGTAGGTAGAGCATTCCACATTTTGGGGAGACGATAGGAGTGGGAGGCCTGTCCACTAGTGGTGGATCTCCAGGAACAGACAGAGTTCTATGGTCATGGGCTCTTAGAAGTTGAGAGGGAGGGTGGGGAGATTAGGGAATTTGTAGGAGGAGGGAGTGTGGCCACAGTACTTAGAGATGAGATTTGTGCAATGATGCAGTCGCCTATTTGTTAGGGATGGGAAGGCTAAAGCTCAGTATAAGTGGCAGTGGTGGGTAAGGTGAGGTGCATCCAGAGCAAACCGACAGAATGAGTTGAAAAGAGTATAAAGGTTGGCTAAGGAGGTGGCAGGAGGAGAGCAATAAACAACATCGCAATAGTCAAAAATTGGGAGGATCAGTTTTTGGATCAGTTCCTGTCTTGCCTGTGGCGGGAGGCAGGAGCAGTTTCTAAATAAGGCGCCGAGTTTGGGACGAAGCTTTTTTATTATGTCATCCACATGGGCCGAGAAGGTGAGATGTTTATCCAGCCAAACGCCCAGATACCTGAAAGACTTGGTAGCAATTACAGTTGCTCTGTCAAGGGTAGTGAAGGTAGGGGCAGAAGGGAGCCTTGACAGCTTCTGACATGTGCCAAAAGTCATGGACACCATTTTCTTGGCATTTAGAAAGAGTTGGTGAGATTGAAATGAGCTCTAGGCATTGTTGAAATCACGTTGGAGCCTAGAGGCGACATCCAAGGGTGAGGGCCCAGAGGAGAATAGAACCACATCATTAGCATACATATGTATAGAAGATGAGGTACAGATGGATGGAAGATCATTCAGAAAGATGGAGAAGAGAATCAGGCCTAGTATGGACCCTTGGGGACTCCTGAGTATATGGTAGAGGAGGGAGATGTAGTCGGATATTTTTACAGACTGTGAGCAGTCATATAGGTATGTGCTGAACCATTTAATGGCATGTCTAGACAGCCCAGCTGATGAGAGGGGTGGAGCAGGAGGAGTGAACCGTGTCAAAAGCTTTAGCAAGATCAATAAAAATGGCAGTGGTTATGTGACCACAGTCCATGCCTGTCAGGACTGCATCAGTGATTCAAAGCAGCGAGGTAGTAGTAGAGTGATGTTTACGGAACCCAGGTTGATATTGGGTGAAGAAATTTCTGTCTGAGAGGTACGAGGATAGTTAGTCAAGGACTAGATGTTCTTGTGTAACCCCCCTATAAATGGGGGTTCCTAAAAGCTTCCTCTGGAGCTTGCTTATGCTCCATGCTTATTGGGGTTCAAGTGCTGGCCGCTTAAATGTTGTACTAGTGAGCGCTTTTAAAGCCTCCGTGATACTGTCTTTTAAGGACTGCCTGTCCACAGTCAAAGTAATTGAAATGGGAGGGGGGCTGTGTGGTCCTATGCCCGAGTCCTGCCTGGGCTGCTGAGTAAGCGCTCCATTCTGCCATCGCTAGATGTGTCAAGAGAGTTCTCTGAAAGGATTTAACTATTTTCTGGGGATAGCTTAGAGTGGTAATGATAATGTAGTTGTTCTAACTCTGCTTCCTTTGCAGCAAAGACTGTTTTGATTATTTCTCCATGTTGGTCCCGAACTTCGACTTGGACCAATCAGGTCCTCGGACTTCGTGGAGCTGTCTGACCAACAGAGGGACTGCTTGTAACTTTGGAAAAGGCATTATGGGCTATGGCATTTTTCGCCCACTGAGGGTTGTAGAGTAATTGACTGGCAGGGACGTCAGCTAATGGAATCGGTAGCACCTGAATAAAAGGAGTGCCCTATGCTGTTAGGGGCAGATTCGCTGTGGCAGGAAGGAGAAGGGAGCCTGAGCTTCTGGGCTGCTTTGAGTGTTCGTGCGGGAAGCGTGTGAAAGGCCTGAGTCAGCCGTTTTTGCCTTGTCAAGTGCTTCGGATTAAATCCGCCGGCGTGCGGTTGGAGGAGGCTGTGTAGGGACACAGCTACCTACCAGGTTTTACCTGAAGGGACTGAGAATCTGCTGAATCACCTTGGTCCATTAGGATGGTTGGAGTGGCTGCTACTGCCCGAAGTGGTCATGAGTTCATTCGGGTCCTGAAAACCACTGCCTGGTATGGTACCCTCTGTGTTTGCCATATAATGTGTGAGGAGGCTGGTGAAGCCCATGGTTCACCCCTGCCAGTGTGAAGGGAGGGTATTTGCTGGAGTCGTGAGTATTGGATCAGGGTAGCTCCCTGTTAAGCTTACAAGCAGTGGCCAAGACCCTTTTCGTTATACTGCTGCCTGCATTAACTGAGCCTTCTGCTCATTCTGATCTGCTCAGGACAGTAAATGTTCATTTGTGTCAGGGCCCTTAAATAAATCAGATTTAGCTGTTATCTTACAGGAGAGATGACTGAGCATCTCTGGGACAGCCTGGGACAGGTTGGTGGATTATTTTGCCATTGGAGGTTTTCTACCTTTGACTTATCCCCTGAGCCATCAAGCATGCAATGATGCCAATACAATTAAAGGCAAGTACTGCTTTGTGGCTGCCTGAGCCCTACCAGCATTCCTCACCTAGGTGGCTGTTAATGAGCGGGGTGGTTAGACTCCCCCTCCCTGAGTGGTGAGCAGTCCCGAAGATGCTCAGTCATCTCTCCTGTAAGCTAACCCCTGTTTGACCCAGGTCCTCCCCCGAAACCAGGCCACTGGCATGGGAGGGTACTGTTACCACCAAGCCTAAACTAAACTCATTAAACCAGACTGTATTTTTATAAGTAACATAAAACAGTCAACTATAACCAGTTATTCTCCACGCACATTAAAGTCACCAGACCCACCTCACCTTTACTTCTAAATTCTAAAACTGACATGCCGGTGCTTGGAAGCCCCTAAACCCGAAACGAGTAGCTCCTCTGATGGACTGGACCCAAGTTACTAAACATCTACCTCTGCATTGCTCCCCACTCACCCTTCTTCAATCTCATTCACGGCAATTCCCCATCACTGGAAACATGCTGTGTCCTCCTCTCCATAAGTATAGCGACTCCTCCTCCCTAGAACTACCGCCCCCTATCATCCTCCGGTGTAAAACTAAGAACATCTAGTCCTTGACTAACACCATCTCATTTACTCTCAGACAGAAATTTCACAGCCTCAATCAGGTTCCGTAAACATCACTCTGCTACCTGGCTACTTTGAATCACTGATCGATCTGACAGGCATGGATGCAGTCACATAACCACTACCATTTTATTGATCTTGCTTTACAAAGCTTTGGTATGGTTTCCCACTCCCTCTATCCACTCCCTTATCATCAGCTGGGCTGTCTGAACATTAAATGGTTCTTTTGTACCTATGACTGCTCACAGTCTGAAAATATCAAACTACATCTCCCCTCTCTACCCATACTCTGAGTCACAAGGGTCCATAGGCAATTCTCCCCCCATCTTTCACAATGATCTTACATCATCTGTACCTCATCTTCTAAACATATGCTGATGATGAAGTTCTATTCTCTCTACCCCTCACCTTGGATGCCGCCTCTGAAACACATGATTTCAACAATGCCTAGGCTGGTTTCAATCTCACCAACTCTTCCTAAATACCAGAAAAGCCCCATGACTTTTGGCACACTTCCAGAAGCATCAAGGCTCCATACCTTGCCCCACTACCTCAGCCCAGCAACAGTAATTCAGCCACAGTCTTTCAAAAATCTGGGCGTTTGGCTAGATAAACATCTCCTTCTTGGCCCATGTAGATGCCATGATAAAAACTTGTCCCAAACTCGGTGCCTTATATAGAAACTGCTCACCACCCATACAGGCAAGGCGAACGAGTCAAAAATGATCCTCGGTTTCGACTATTCCGATGGTATTGTCTGCTTCTACCTCCTTAACAAACTGATACTCTTTTCAACTCATTCATGGTTTGCTCTGGATGCCCTCACCGCACCCACTTGTACTGAACTTTAGCCTTCCATCCTAACAAATAGGTGACTGCATCATTCATAATCTATCTCTAAGTACTGGCCAGCACCTCCCTCCCTACTAAATTCAATCCCCCCCCACTCACTCTCAACTTCTGAGCCCATGACCACAGAACTTTGTCTGTTCCTGAGATCACTGTAGTAGACAGACCCCACTCTATCATCTCCCAAAATGTGGATGCTCTTCTACATATCCAAACCTCTTCCTCTGGCTCATTAAATCAGCTCTTCATAATTTCCTCTCTATAAATTACCCCTAACACCCCTTTCTTGTCTACATCTGTTTGATGCCTATGACTCACTTCACTTGCCACCCTGTGCTGTTCTTAGTCTGCATAGTACAGGCCATTAGTTCTAATTGCTATTACATTTATCTCTCTCTCCTTATGTCTCTACAAACTCACTAGACCGGTTTCCTTCACCTTATAATTGTTACTTTTCACGCAATGTATAATTCAGTTTAACCTATGTTTTGTGTGTATGCTTATTTTTGTGTACTCATTGTTACTGTAACTCCATCACCCTCTCTCCCAGGTTGTGCGAGAACAAACAACAATTGTTCAGTGTACCTTCCTGGTAAACTTTTCAATAAATAAATTAATTTGAGCACACGTAGTGCATATTGTGGCGACAACGGTACTGCCAATCTGTCCCAAGTGTGCAAAATGATCCTTATGCAAGGTTCAACCTGTCACTTGGTTAAATGGCTCAATTATTATAGTAAATGATCAGTGTGGTATACACCCACGAATACTAAACAGGAGCTCATTTCTAGATGCATCCGGGAAGGAACTTGTACAAGTGGGTCTTAGGTAGCACAATAGTTCAAAATACATAACATACATGGAGCAGAGTGGTACACAACCACAAATTACATTAGAATAATACATGCAAGATGTGAGAACTTGGTGACAAGCAAACAATCGACAATGCATATACAGCACTCAGGGCCACAAATAAGCTAACGATCAAATAGAAACAGTTTATTTATTTATTTAGCTTTTGTTAACAAAGTAGGTACCTTAAAAGTTACACTATTTTCAGGAACTTCAAAAGTACAACAATACAGATACATGAACATAACAACAAGTAAACAAGTACATAGGTAACAAATGCTGGTCACAAAGCGGTAGGCATGGAGTGAACTGTAGGCGAAATTGATAAGTACCTATTCAACAATATATAATTAAGCATACATAGTACGTCAGATGCCTGAGAACAAGTGGATCATCTTGATGACCAAAGATAATTAGCAGGTCACTCAGAACAGTTGGGCTCCAAGTACAATTAGGCTAAGGGAGGGCTTGGGACATTCACTTGCAGCTGAGGCAGTTTCAGATGCCCCCACAATGACTTACGAAAGCACTGATGGTAGGAGATGAACATGGTCAGAAGGGTTCAGACCTAGGGCACATGACAGTCCCTGTCACATGAGGGTTAGGGGGGCCTTTAGCATCCCAAGACCCTGGGACCTGGGTGGAAGTGAAGGAGGGTCAGGAGCAGAAGCTACACCAGCCCCAGAGGGTGGCAGTTCTGTCACTTGCCCAGGCATCAGCCCAAAGTTCAGGCGATTGGTCAGGAAGCAACCTGATTTATCAGAAACCACGTGGTAGGTGAGGCGGGCGGCCAGTGCAAGCGACAGATGTTATTATACATTGTGTGCCACTGGTAGAAAAACTTTGAGTACAGGCAAATTGGTGGAGACCATAGCTAAGGATGGAGTAGTAGACCTCCAGAAGTGCCAGGCAGGCAGCAGGTGTCAGGTTATTTTGACCTATAGGCCCAGACCCAATTTGATTCACAGTTCTACAATTTGAGATGTGACTCTAAGACCAACTGGGGTCAGGTGTCACCAAGGTATTTGATGGGTTCACAGTTAGGAGGGCTCCATCTGCTGTTTAATGCAAAGGGGCTAGAGGCTTTTACTTCAACATTAACTATAAACATTTGTGCAGCCTAGAGTGGAAGCATAGATGACAAAATTTAGCTGTACCTAAACTGGAAACAAGTAATAGGAGGCAAGAGGAAAAACTGACAAGTGCAGGAGGGAGGTGAGACCACTGAAGTGGTTTGAAAGAATCCATCGAGGAGATTGGTGAATGGCTGGGTGAGGGAGTTCAGATTTTAGAGACAGCGGTGGCTGAGCGACTGCCGATGGTTGTGGAAACTGAAGGATGGCTGAGGTTCGAATATTTCAACTTCTGATGGCATGGCTATAGAAGGGCAGTCAAGAGGAAGGGTGGGAAACAAACCAGATTTGCCCACAAAGCTGGCACATGGGCATGGTGTCTGTCACAAAAGAAAAGAAAAGAGATTGACATATAGAACAATGGTGAGTCCAGGATAGTCGAGTGTAATGGCGAAATAGTTGAAGAGTGTGTCATCTGGCAAGGTAGTGAGGAGACTCGCTGTAGACCATTACATAGTCAGAATTTGGAGGTCATTCTCCAGATAACATGGTATGCTGAGGTGGGATACAGTCACAGTTCCTGAAGTGCCCAAATTGGTACGCTTTTGACTATAGCATCATGTTCAGAAACATTTGGGTGCTGAATGTAGCCAGATACCAAAATGTAAAGGTGGTGACATCTTCCACAGGGGAGGCCATCAGGGTATGGAAAGGTAGAAGGGAGGGGCCTAGAGGTCTGGTGCCTTGTGCCAAAGGACATGGAGACAGCCTTCTTGGCATTGAGGAAAAAGCTGATTTGTGTGTGTGTCAGGGCTGAACAGGTCAAAGTCCAGTTGGAGTCTGTGGGCCTGCTGTGAAGGGACCGTGTCATCCATGTACATGTGAATGGATGCAGACAACAGCACATGGAGGAGGAGATCATTAAGAAAATGGAGAGAAAAAAGTGGAGCAACACGAGTTCCTTGTGGGACCCAAGTGGATACAGGCAGGAAGGAGAGAGAAAGATCCACCACTTTGACTGCTTGGGACCTACCCTGTGGTAGGAGTGGAACAACTGATGGCTAAGTAAAGAGGCCTGCAGCCTGGAGTTTGGCTAATAATTGGGTGGTAGACAGGGTTGAATGCTTTGGCTAGATCGATGAAGATAGCAGAGTGAATAGGCTGTGATCCATACCAGTATGGATGGATTAAGTGAGCCTGAGCAGGTGGTGGAGTGATTTTTGTGGAAGTCAGACTTGTATTGGGTGAAAAACGAAGAGGTCCTGAAAGGATAGAGCTGTAACAAGATAATTTGTTTCTGTAATTTGGAGGGAGAGAGAAATGAGTCAATAGCTGTTACATTCCTGTGCAGGTCACCATCTTTTGGAGGAGGAGGAGTAACGGCCTTCAGTCAGCAGGGATGGAGGAACGCACCAGAAAGAGAGGTTGGGGAGGTCATCCAGTGGGGGGAGAGTTGCAGAAGCAGTCAGATGGAGGAGCTTGCTATCCCAGCCATCTGAGGCTCTACCATGGAAGGATGAAGAGGCGGGAAGTGTGTCAGGGATAAAGGATGGGTTACTGAAGAGAAAAAAACAATAGTGGGAATGAAGGAATGACAATCATGCAGGCTAGGCGGGAGGTGAGGAAGGGAGAGGGAGGAGGGAGAGATGAGGTACAGGTGATGAAAAGAATTACATCTCTATGGTGATGAAGGAGAGTTAGAGACAGGGGTGTCACTGACTCTGAGGACAGAGCAAAGAGGTGGGAGGAGAAGAGATTGTGGCAGCCTTTCAAAATTTAGACAGGTAACCAATGTTGGTACTGAAGTTAGATGTAAAATTCTCACCTTTGGCAAAGCTTATTGCCATGGTACAGGTACTCTCTGGAGATGATGACCTCTGGAAGCCATGGGGATGGGTTAAATTGATTTTTTGACCAGGCCAAATCATGCACTTGCAAGTAAGCTATGAGGTCAGCCATGATCTAGGGAGGTGGTTTACACCTTCATGTCCTGCTCTGGGGCACTGGCAGTCCCATAAAGGGAAGACAGTATAGCGCAGTGGTTTAAGGCTCTGAGCTGCAAATCTGGTGACATCCAGCAGACCAGACCTGGGTTTGAATCCCACAGTTTCCACTTGCATACTGTGTGACTCTGAGCAAGTCCTTAACTTCCCTGTGCTCCCAGGTCACTCCTGTAAAAAAGCTTTCAGCTTAGTGTGCTAATCCTGGTTAAACAACTAAATATATATATTTAGAGTAATTTTGTTTTGAAATATGTTAGCATGGAATCAGTGGAACAGACCAATGAGATAGGGGACCAATCAAGTGACTTAGGATTCTGACACAGAGGGTTGAGGTCCAGGGATTTGAAGGAAAATATAAGCAGTGTTTTGATGGGGTGAGGGGCTTTAGTTGAATGAGAGGCATCAGAGGGTTGTGATTATGGTGTCAGATCAGAAAAGAGGAAGTCAAGAGTGGAATGCCACGAGGATCCATCCTGACTCTTGTTCTCTTCAATATGCTCATTAACAACGTTTGAGAATGAATCTGGGGCTGTGTCTCTTTGAAGATGACACCACTGCTCATGGGAGGTAGATAGTGATGGGAAGCAGGAAACTGCAGACTGACATGTAAGATTAGGGAGATGGCCTGAGGTTTGGCAGTTGAAATTCAATGCCAAAAAGTGCAAGGTGCATCAGTAGGACAAGAACCCTAGGACAGAGTACTGGATAGGAGGGTGAGAGCTGGCACTACAGCTGAGAAAGGGACCTAGTATTCGTCATTAGTGACTCCCTTAAACAAATCAAGCTAGTACAGTGAGGCATCTAGTCAGGCAAAATAGGATACTAGGATGTGCCAGAAGGGTTCTGATGAGTAGAAAGAGGTTTACTGCCTCTTTATTGATCATTGATGAGGCTGCACTGGGTATACTGTTCAGAGTTCTGAGACTACAGAAGACCTCACCTCAGGAAGATAAGGACAAGGGTGATCAGGATGATTCAGAGCTGACAGGACAGATCGTATGAGGATCTGCTCAAGACACTGAACATGTCTTCACTGGAGACCAGACAAGAGAGGAATGATATGATAGAGACCTTCAAGTCCCTGTAAGGAATAAACAAGGTGAATGAAGAACTACTTAGCATTAGTAACAGTTCAAGGTTATGGGGGCACAAGTAGAGACTGATGGGAGGGAGGTTAAAGAGGGATATTGGAAAGTTTTATTTTCCAGAAATGGTGGTGGAAATGTGGAATAGTTTGCAAACTGAGATTGCAGGCACCAAAACCATAAATGGTTTCAAGCATGGCTCTGACAAAGTGAAGGGTATAATGGTTACTCATGCTGATAGTAGGGAGGGAAACAAGGGAGTGGATAGTGAAGGCTATTACCCTGCAGAGTGAGGTTCTGAAGATTAATATGGGAAATGGGGCAGACAGGATGTGCCATTTTATATTGATTATGCACAGTGCAAATAACATAGTGCAGGCTGCTGGTGACAGTAGTTTGGAATATTTGCCCAACTAATGAATATTTCGCCGCTGCAATCAGGGGCGTCTCATCACTGCAGCATCAGCCATCTGCTGCAGTGAGGAGCGACATCATTGCAGAGTGGGATGTAAAACCCTGATATTGTTTGTGAACAGGGGTGGTAGAGTTCCACCCTGTTCCTAGCAACTCTAACCCACCGTGTTTATGTGTGCCAGCGGTCCCCAAACCCCATCGACCTCGGTGCCCCATTGTTTCTGGTGCCGACGAGGGCCCACTCCCGTCGGCGATCTATAACACCCGCCCTTTTCTTCCTGCCGATGGGGTGCCCAATCCCTGTTGGCTACTGCTGCCCCAAAAGAAAGCCATTGGTGGCACACTGGGTGCCCATCCCAGCGTGCCATGCCCCTGTAAAGGAAAAATGGTCCCGTGAAGTATTTTTTTTTTTAAGACAAAAATCACAAGTCTGCACCTGGGAACCGTGCTCAGGCTGAAAAAATAAAAGTATGCACAGAATCAAATAGCCGGCACCGGTAAATACAGACCGCTCCAGATGAGGTTCGAATCAGACACAGGGAAGCTCAAACTCTGGGTGCTAAAAGTGCTTCATTTTATTCAAAAACACCCTGCTTCACATCAGCTAAAAGACCACCATCTTCCAAAGCGTTTCCGCCCCTGGTGGCAATCATGAGAATACCATCTCACCATACAATACTGTGCTTATATTTAACCATCTTAAAGTGACAATGACCAAATAAATAAATTCTAAATTATACAGATGAATTACCATAAAAACATGATCTACACACTTAAAAATGTGCTTTACAACAGCAAATGTCACACATTACATTTTGCCACTATGTTTAAAGTCCATCTTAGTTTCTCAAGGATCCATTTTTCATGCAAGTGGCAACCATAAATCTACACACTTAAAAAATTGGCTTTACTATTGAATTCTGCCACTATATTTATGTGCCTTACAACAACAAATGTCACACATTGCATTTTGACACTATATTTTAAAGTCCATCTTGACTTCTCAGGGATCCATTTTTCCGGCAAGTGGCAACCATAAATCTACACACTTAAAAAAATGTTTTGCTTTACAACAAGTATTTCTTATTGAATTCTGCCACTATATTTTAATGTCCACCTCAATTTCTCAAGGATCCATTTTCCATGCAAGTGGCAAAAGTTGAAATCTAAAAGATAAATTGAATGGATGCAAATTACTTATTAACAGAGGAACTTTTGTATAACTAATACAATATCATACTACTTTTTAAGAAATGGTTTTATATCAATTCTTTCGTTCAGTCCTGGCATTTCTGACCCCCCCCCCCCATGGCAAAAATCCAATACTGTTCTCTTTTTAACAAAATATCATTATAATCTCCGCCTCTAGGGCTTCTCAAGGGTTTTCAACCCCAACAAATGACCATATGTGTTCACTGACATTATCAACTTTACCCATATGAATTGCTAATGCATTTTTACTGTCACCATTCTTGATCTCCTTAAATGCTCACCTACCCTCTCCTTGAACTTCTCTTAGTTTTACCAACATAAAACAACCACAAGTGCAAGAGGCCAAATAAATGACCCCCTCTGTTGCTGACAGGTAATAAAACCTCTAACCTTGAATTATCTTTTAGTCTTAGGGTTAATGACAGATTTGGTTTGTACAATACACTGACAAAATTTACAATTTCCACACTTAAAACATCCATCATGACATGCTGGCAACCACATCTTTTCTTTTCATATCTGGGTTGTACTGAATGTACCAAATATCCCTCAAACTTTTACCTCTTTTATGAACAAATCTAGGTTTAACACCTCTAAGATCTTTTAAACCATGATCTAAACTCATTAAATGCCAGTGTCTATTAATACTTCCCCCAATCTCCTTTGCCTGTGCACTAAATGTGCTCACAAAATTAATTCTAGAATCACAATTTTGTTGCTTTTCCAATTTCTGCATGACCTTTGACCTTTCCAACTTATCTACTTCTGCTCTAGCTTTAGTAACAATAGCAACTGGATATTTCCTTTCATATAAACGCTTTTCTAGCTCATCAGTTCTCTTCTTATACATTAATTCAGTACTACAATTCCTTTTAACTCTAAGAAACTGCCCTTAGGTATGCCAGCTATGGTGTGGAAAGGGTGACTACTGTCAGCTGTAACAACAAAGTATTCCTATCCGTCTTTTTCTAAATAAGTCTGTAACAATCCCACCTTCACCATCCTTTTTAATAATCAAATCAGGAAATTAATATATGTAGTACTAAAGACAGAAAAGCATCAAATTTTCATTACTGCGTTGTAGATATTTTACAAACTCAAACAATTCATCCTCACTACCAGTCAGATCATTATTATATCATCTATAAAACGTCTATACAGATCTATTTTATCCCTAAATGGGTTTACTTCTCTATCTCTAATACATTCTTCTTCCCATTTTCCAAGATACAAATTAGCAAAATTAGGAGCAAAAGTTGCTCCCATTGCTGTTCCCTTGATTTGTACATACTGATCTTCCATAAAAAAGAAAGTGTTGGATTTCAAAACAAATTCTGCCATTTTTACTAGCATTTCTGTAACTGGTACCTTATTCTCCCTTCTTTCTAAATAAAATTCTAAAGCCTCCAAACCCCCCTCATGGGGTATGTTAGAATATAAGGATTCTACAGCCAAGGTTACAAAAAAACTTCTTTCATCAATTTCAATGTCACCTAAAATCTCAAGTATATCACCTGTATCCTTAATATAGGAAGGAATACTCTGTGCTATTGGTTTAATAAAAAAGTCAACATACTGAGATAAAGGTTCAGTCAAAGAACCATTTCCTGAAACTATAGGGCGTCAGGGGGTTTACCAAACATTTATGTACTTTAGGCAGTGTATATAAAAATGCTTTCATAGGGTTCTGTACTCTTAAAAAAGAACAAACTTCATCAGTTAGCCACCCCTTTTCCTTTACTTTTATTAAATAACTATCTATACATTTTTTGTATCCAGGGGTAGGGTCTGAAAGTACTTTTTTATAAAAGGATGTATTACTTAACTGCCTATGTACCTCTGCAATATACTTTTCTGTATCCATAATGACAATTGAGCCACCTTTATCAGCCTTTTTAATAGTTATACTTCTCCTTCCTTAATACATCAATAGCAATTTTTCAGCTTTACTTAGGTTATTCTTAAATCTGTAACCCTCACCTGAATCTTTCTATCTAAATCCACCAGGTCTCTCTCACAACTCTTAACAAAAGCTTGTACACCTGATGTCAATGGTGGGCAGAAAACAGTTGGCTTAAATCTATAATGTGGCATATCATTATTTAAAGGAACATTTGATTCACTTACCCCTTGATTTATACAAATACCTTCTTCCTTTCTGTTAAAAAAGATCGCAAAAAGAAGCGGTTTCGTGAGTGTCCCTGGCCCCACTGCAATCCTTTTAACCACTTTCCTGCCTCCCCACCCTGTCACCCCATACTTACCTCGGGCTTGGCGCAGATCTTGGTGGACCAGGAACACGTCTGCACTCTTCAAAGCCGACCGTGAACTGAGGAAATGCCGGTAAGCTGTATAATGTAATAAATAGTGTTTTTTCAACTTTAGTACATGTCTCAGGCATTTTTGGGACTTTTTACACCAAATTTTCAACATAGGGTTTTTGGGACCCTCCTCATGAATTCTTGAACTGTGATTGCATTAATCAGCCCCGAAAGGTGATTTTGCGGTCACTGCGCAGAATCACCTTTCAGGGCCAATTAACAAAATGACAGTGCCAGTGTTCATGATCTCAAAAAGCCTATGTTGCAAATTTAGTGGGAAAAATCAAAAAAATGACTGTTTTACGAGTGTGCGCTGCGCAGTTGCTACCCACGCTCGTAACTTCGTGAATTTGCAATATTTTCATGCCAGATTTTCAACATTGGCATTTTTTCACACCTCCTTGTGAACAGTACAGCTGTCATTGTTCACATCCTGGTGGAAATGTGTTTTCGCACTTCTGGCAGAATAAGCGGTTGCTGTGGGAAATCAGTGTTCAGGACAGATTAAGAAAATGACAGTGACACTGTTCATGAGTAGAGGTCCTGAAATGGCGATGTTGAAAATCTGCTAATGATACTCAATAAAATGACTTTATTCTGGCGTGTGTTGAGCAGTTTGCCTTGCAGCTGTAACTCATCAAATTTGTATTTTCACTCCAGATTTTCAACATTGCCATTTTCCCACACCTACTTATGAACAGTGCATCTGTCATTTTTCCCATCCTGGCCGAAATATGTTTTCACACTTCCGGCGCAGAGTAGAGCAGTCGCTGTGGGAAATCACTGTCTGAGACAGATTAAGAAAATGACAGTGATACTGTTCATGAGCAGAGGTCCTAAAATGCCTATGTTGAAAATTTGGTGATGATAGCCCAGCAAATGACTGTATTACAAGTGTGCATTGTACACTTTCCACACACCCTTGTAACTTCGCAGATTTGTAATATTGTCATGCCAGATTTTCAACAGTAGCATTTTTTCACACCTCCTTATGAGCAGTACAGCTGTCATTTTTCACATCCCGACTGAAATGTGGTTTCACAGTTGACGCACACAGTAAAGCGGTCGCTGTGGTAAATCAGTGTTAGGAACAGATTAAGAAAATGACAGTGGCACTGTTCATGAGCAGAGGTCCTAAAAGCCCTATGTTGAAAATTTGGTGACGAAACTCCATAACATGACTGTGTTACAAGCTTGCATTGAACTGTTTCACGCACCCTTATAACTTTGCACATTTGTAATATTTCCACAGCACATTTTCAACAGTGGCACTTTTTTTACACCTCCTTATGAAGAGTACAGCTGTCATTTTTCACATCCGGTCTAAATATGTTTTTGCACTCTTGCCAGAGAATAGCATGGTTGCTGTGGGAAATCAGTGTTTGGGACAGATTAAGATCGAACAAGTGGGGGGAAGGAGTGACTGAGCTAAACTCAGCTCTGTTGGGACTGCTGTGGATTTGTTTGTGGGCAGAAAAAGGCCCCAGCACAAGAGCCCAGTACAAAAGGGCAGCCTGCAGCACTGGGAGAAACAGAACGAGAGAGCGAGTGAAGGAGGGTGAATGAGTGAACTCACCGGAGCACTGTCAGTACTGCTGTGGATTTCTTTGTGGGCAGAAAAAGGTGTCAAAGCAGGCAGGGGCCAAGTAGAAAAGGCCAGCCTGCAGCGGTGGGAGAAACAGTATGAGTGAGTGAGTCGGGGACTGAGTGAACTCAACAGATCTCTAGCAGGACTGCTGCGGATTTCTTTGTGGGCAGAAAAAGGCACCAATGCAGGCAGGAGCACCGTACAAAAGGGCTGCTTGCAGTGCCAGGACAAACAGAATGAGCATGTGACAGAGGGAGACTGAGCAACCTCAACGTAGCTCTGTCAGGACAGCTGAGGATTTCTTTGTGGACAGACAAAGGTGCCACCACAGCCAGGAGCCTCGTACACAAGCGCAGCCTGCAGCACCAAGAGAAACAGAATGAGTGGTGACAGGCGGAGTAGCGAGCTCAACAGAGCTGTATTGTGACTGCTGCGATTTCTTTGTGGGCAGAAAATGTGGCAGCAGGCAGGAGCCCAGTACAAAGGCAGCCTGCAGCACCGGGAGGAGCGGAATGAGTGAGTGAGAGGGGAGTGAGCGAGCTCAATGGAGCTGTGTCGGGACTGCTTCAGATTTCTTTCTGGCCAGAACAAGCCACCAATGCAGGCAGGAGCCCAGTACAAAAGGGCAGCCTGCAATGGCAGGAGACACAGAATGAGTGAGTGAGGGAAGGGGAGTGAGTGAGCACAACGGAGCTCTTTTGGGACTGCTGCAGATTTGTTTGTGGGCAGAAAAAGACAGCAATGCACACTGGGGCCCAGTACAAAAGGGCAGCCTGCAGTGGCAGGAAAACCAGAATGAGCGAGTGAGAGAGGGGGGGTGAGCGAGCTCAATGGAGCTCTATGATGACTGCTGCACATTTCTTTGTGGGCATGAAAAGCCGGCAACACAGGCAGGAGCCCAGTACAAAAGGGCAGCCTGCAGAGCTGGCAGAAATGGAATGAGCGAGTGAGAGAGGGGGAATGAGAGCAAGCTGAATGGAGCTGTGTCAGGACTGCTGCAGATTTCTTTGTCGGCAGAAAAAAGCAGCAATGTAGGCGGGAGCCCAGTACAAAAGGCCAGCCTGCAGTGCAGGCAGAAATGGAATGGGTGACTTAGAGAGGAGGAGTGAGCAAGCTCAACGGACCTGCGTCAGGACTGCTGCAGATCTATTTGTGGGCAGAATAAGCCAATGCAGGCAGGAACCCTGTGCAAAAGGACAGCCTGCAGCCGTGGCAGAAACAGAATGAGTCAGTGGGGGTGAGTGAGGCTCAACAGAGCTCTATCGTGACTGCTGTGGATTCCTTTGTGGGCAGAAAAAGGTGTAGCACGAGCAGGAGCCCAATACAAGAGCCAGCCTGCAGCGCGGCAGACCCGGAGCGAGTGGTGACAGAGGGGGAGTGAGCAACCTCAACAGACCTGTGTTGGGACTACAGCAGGTTTCTTTGTTGACAGTAAAAGCCACCAACGGAGACAGGAGCCCAGTACAAAAGGCCAGCCTGCAGCACAAGGAGAAACAGAATGAGGGAGTCAGAGGGGGGGAGTGACCCACCTCAACAGAGCTCTGTCAGGCCATCTGCGGATTTCTTTGTGGAGAGAAAAGGGTGCCAACGCAGGAAGGAGCTCAGTACAAAACAGCAGCCTGCAGCACCGGGAGAAACAGAATGAGCGAGTGACAGAGGGCCAGTGGCGAGCTCAACGGACCAATGCAATCAACATTCAGCATTGACAAATGCTTGTTTTTATTGTGTCCAGAACTGACTGTGTGTGTATGTGTGTGTGGGGGTTGCTGGCAGGCTGTGTGTGTGCAGTTAAAACACGATTCCCAGAAATATTAACTAGCACTAACCACGCAGTGTGTTAGCACTTCAAGAAAGCATTTAATATACCTGTACACCTTATATGCATTAGAGTAACCTCCAGTTGCAATTAGTAATCCTGTGACAAAAAAAATAGTGCCACATTAACAGGTTAGCACTGCACAGAAGAATGCTTTTTAAAATAGTATCAGCCATGCTTATCACAATGCAGTGCTAGTTCTGTTACAGTGGTATGTGGGCCCCCATTTTCAGATTAGTGTTGTGCACTCCTAAGTGATGCACCTGAGATAGTGCACAGCCACAGAAGGTGGTGGTAAATGGCACTCCCTCCAGTGAGGAGAGAGTGACCAGTAGGGTGCCGGAGGGCTCAATAATGGGACACATCCTCTTCAGTGTCTTTATAAGTGGCATAACAGAAGAACTGGAAGGGGAGATATGCCTTTTTGTAGATGACACTACAATCTGTAATAGCGTTGATAGGTGCAGATGGAGAGCATGAGTGGGGACATTAGAAAACTTAAAGAGTGCTATGGGACATGGCAGTTCGGGTTCAAAGCCAAAAAGTGCAACATCAAGCATCTAGGTACTAGAAGCCTAGAGGCTGAGCATAAAATGTAGAGGGAGGTTCTTATGGTCACTAAGGAAACCTTTTATACAGCACTGTGCTCTGCATGCAGGAGAGGATTGCTCATTTACATGGCCGTAGTAGTATATATGCACATGCACATGCACATGATCAGGGTAGCATCAAGTGATGCTGAATACGACACCGATCCAACCATGCTGTTCCCACAGTGTAATGTTTAGTTCTGCATGCTAACCTTCTGAAAATGGGGCCCCAATTGACTAAAAATCCTGGCTGATGCCTCCTAAGATGCAGAAGGTAAACATAAAAGGTTTATCTTATCTATCTCTTTATGTATTGTTTTATCGTATTTTGCTTGCAAAACCTTTATCCGATTTCAAAACATTGTGATGTGACTTAAAATGTTTATTTACAGACTAGTTAAAATACAGTTTGTTTTCTTCTTTTACCTATATGCTGTCTTTATTTACTTATAAAAACACAGTCTGGTGGGCTGGCCTAGCAGCTTGGTGGTGATTGCACTGCCTCCCATGCCAGTGGCCCAGTTTTGGGGGTGAACCTGAGTTGCACAGGGGTTAGCTGGGGGGGGGGAGATATGATTCAGCATCTCGGGGAATGCTCTCCTCTCAGTGAGGGGAAGTCTGACCACCCCGCTCTTCAACATCCACCTAGCTGAGGAGGGCTGGCAGGGCAGTGGAGTTGCATAAGGGGGAGGGCTCAGGCAGGCACAAAGGAAGCATGTGTCTTTATATGCAATTGCATCATTCCATGCTTGGCTGCCCAGGGGATGAAACCAAAGGTAGAGACCCCCTAATGGCAAAATGATCCAACAACCTGCCGCAGATTTTGCACTGCTAAATGGACTCTGCTCATATGTGTGTCTCCTTGTCAATGGCCCTCCCCCTCCTGGCCCCAACACGGGGGATGTGAGTGGGGGGATCTCAGAGCAAATACATCCTGTGGATGGTAAGTGATTGGGCTGGAGATGTCAGTGGGCAAAGGGGTAGCAGGGTGACTAAGGAGATAAAAATCTCTATGAAAAAAAAGAAATAAAACAGAGTTTGAGAAGCTCAAACCCCAAAACAGACTGTGCATGCCTCCAGTGAGGATTCACAGTAAAGTTATTTAGTAAAACAATGCAAATTATATGCATATGCCAGCTAAACTCCTGATGAAAATTGAATACTGAGGGATTGCAGCAAAATATATATTTTAAAATAAAACTTAAAACATAGTCCATAGAGTACAAACTAGCAATGCTTTTGGCTTACACTTCCACAGCTCCTGAAGTGCTTCCCAAGCATTCAACTCAGATACGTTGCTGGACTTACACAGTAATTAATTACACATAAAACAAATCAACACTTTAACTTGGAAAAATGCATGCAGCTGCCTATGTATACAGGTAAGTTACGAATATCCTGTATTAGCTTCCTATACAAATGTGTTGTCTGATAGTAAATGAAGGCAGCACTTATCTAAAAGAATAAACTACAGCATTTAAATTAGTTTTAAAAGCTTCTTGTCACATCACAATGGTCTGAAATTTGACTAAAGGTGTGCAAGCAAAACAAAAGGAAAAACCCCATAAAGAAGTAGAATAAGAGATAGCCCTGTTTTGTTTACCTCAGCTCTGCAGTTTCAGACATCCTCTCATCAAGCTAGCAGCTAACTGAATGCAGCAGGCAATGAGTTCAACTCTAGGACATTCATGGGGGAGGGGCAGAGGGATGGGTAGTTTCAGAACATAGTCCATTTTAGTATATAGTTTATTTGTTTCAGTATATAGAGTATGTGAATTTTTCAGTCTACAGTGTATGTGTTTCAATAGATAGTGTATGTGTTTCAACATGTAGTGTATTTGTTTCAGTATATAGTGTATGCAGATTTTTCAGTGCATAGTGTATTTATTTCAACAGATAGTGTATGTATTTCAATATAAAGTGAATATGTTTCAATATATAGTGTATTTGTTTCAGTTTATAGTGTATGTGCTTTTTTCAGTGTGTAGTATATGCATTTCAATAGATAGTGTATGTATTTCAATATACAGTTTGTTTCAATATATAGTGTATGCAGATTTTTCAGTGCATAGTGTATTTATTTCAATAGATAGTGTATGTATTTCAATATAAAGTGTAGATGTTTCAATATATAGTGTATTTGTTTCAGTATATAGTGTATATGCTTTTTTCAGTGTGTAGTGTATGTATTTCAATATATAGTGTATTTGTTTCAGTATATAGTGTATGCAGTTTTTTCTCAATATATAGTGTATGTGTTACAATCTATAGAGTATTTGTTTCAGTAGATAGTTTATGTGGATGTTTCAGTCTGTAGTGCATGTATCTCAGTAGGTAGTGTAAATGTTTCAGTACATAGTACATTTGTTTCAGTATATAATGTATGTGGATTTTCAGTACTCAGTATGTGGATTTCAGTAGATAGTGTATGTATTTCACTATGCAATGTAAGCATTTCACTATATAGTGTATGTGTTTCACTATGTAATATATGTATTTCAGTATACAGTGTATGTATTTCACTATACGATGTATATATTTCAGTAGATACTGTATGTGGTTCACTACATTGTGTATGTATCTCTCTATATAATGTATATATTTCACTATATGATGCACGTATTTCACCATATAGTGTGTGTTTTACTATACAGCCAGAGATTCTGAAGTATGTCCCTAACGGCTTGCCATAGTATTCAGCTGCTAGAAAGGTTCACTGGATATATTAAACAGTTGCTACTAGGAAGAACTGGTCTGATTTTGAAAGGAAGGAAAAAAGTAATTTGGTCTGAAGTAGTGTCTTTCAGAGCCAGTGTCCAAAAGTACTTTACAAGCCATGAGAGGCTGCAGCTTTCATTATGCGAACACTGGTCAGTTGGGTTAGATAAAAGAAGGTTAAGCAAACCTCTTATGAAGTTAAGCAGAGAGAGGAGGTCAGACACAAGGAGGGTAGGTGACTTGTTCAGGTTCACACAGTGAGTAAGCAGCAGTGCTGGTGGTGGAAAGCAAAACTGGATCTGCAAGTCCACAGATCTGCAAGCTAACCATTAGGGCTGCACTGCACCAAAAGCTCCAGCACACCGCCCCCTCCCCCCCCCCAAATAAAAATCCTGCAGTTTCTAGCCTGGAGGCCATAGTTGTGGGCATTAAGATATTGACACTGTCCCTGTGCTTCTTTGGCTCAGGTTATACCTGAAACAGACCTCTAGTTCAGGGTACTGTACTGCTTATTAAATAAATTCATAAATAAACATTTCCTATAGGAGCACTGAGGTGCATGTTTGTGATTATCCGTGCACATTCTTAGGGGGAGAGAACTGCAAATCAAAGGTGAGAAGATCTGGTACACAAGAGGAATCACTTTTATAACCATAAGAGTTTGACCCAGTACACATACAATATTCATACATTATTTAAATCAGCTGATTTGTAATAGGGTTTCCCAGAATCCGATTAATGGAATTGGATTTCTAAGGCTCTGATCCATTATTAGGATTAACAATTTTCAGAATTAAAAGCCAAAATTGCTAAATCCTAAATACAGTTAAAATGGACACAAATTAAATCAGAATTCAGTTCTGAAATCTGATTCCGGAATCCAAAATCCATTTTTGATTGCATGCAAGAAGTGCAAACCTGGGGTCACCCTGCAGCACATCCCATCAATGTTCAGCTGACCTGAGTTTGGGAGCAAACTCGGGGAGCCACATCGAGAAGTGATCATGGGCTAGAGCAGCAGCCACATGACAGGTCACTCCAACTAGGTAGGGCAGTTGGTGGGTTATGGCGCCACAGTGACACCTGCAGGAGGGACAGGGATCTTGCTCCCATCGCAGTGCATTGTGGATGCACAGTGCTAGAATAACTATTGCTCAAGCCATGGGGCAGGGACAAAAAGTTGGGAGTAAAAACACCAGCTGCAGTCTTCATGACAGCTGCGATTTCCTTAGCCTGAGGGTATCTCTCCAACACCAGGGTATAGCCCTGAAGACTGGTAACTGAACGGAAAATTGAAAAAAAAAATCTGTTTGGCAAAAAAGAAGTGCAAGCCTATGCTTTTTATCTGATAGGATTTTGGATTCTGATTCAGAGTTGGACCTTCTGAAATCCCCCCAAAAAACACTAATTGAATGGATTTCAGCAAATCAGAGCACACCTAATTTTCAATAAATTTATTTAAAGAATAACATTTAATAAATGATTTAAAAGTGGAAGGTAATTGTGGCCAGTCCCTCCAGTTCTGAAAGCCCATGAAAAGATCTTTCAAACTCGGCATTGGGCTTACTGTAGGAGTCAGCAGTTCTATGACATCTAAATCATCTGTTAATGAAATCATTAATTAAATCAAGGCAGCAGTCATTTTACGGACTCTTGAGACCAAAACAGATGTCACTGAGGGGCAAGCTGTGGTTAACAACATACAGTGTGGTTATACAGTAAGATGGCCTCACCCCTGTACCCTTACCCTTTCAGTTTCTAAGCTTGTATCTGTAGTTTTCTTGAAAGCACAAATTAGAAATATTGTACTGGGCCTAACATGCAAGGGAACACACACAAAAGGGCATAAGGGAATATATACATTCTTTAGTTAATTGTTAGGCATGAGGTATATCCAAATGCCTTTAACCATTCAAGAAGTGCATGTATTCCCTATGATTGCACACCCTATAGTGTTGCTATCATGTTTATAAAATGGATACTACCATCATTTTAAAATGATTAAAAGTTATGTGGTATTGAGGTTACAGGAGTTTTACAACACATTTTATAATAAAACCCTATTTGAGACCACCACAAATTAGATTCTTGTAGTATTAACTGCCAGATCCACTTTAAGTTTGGGCAGACTCGATGAGCCAAATGGTCCTTTTCTGCCGGCACGATCCCATGATAATAATTTGTGTAGTTTGGGTTAGTTTAATTTCTGTTGTGACTCTCTTTGTCAAATCAAGATTTTTCATCTCGCTTTCCAATACTTTCTTAGTTACCTCGGAAAGCTGAAGCCCAAACTTTTCTATGGCACCCATTTAAAACTAGTAGGAGTAATTTACCTGCTCTGTTTTCATCACACCAGGTAAATGCTCAGGAGTAAGTGTACTCATGATGCTGTTTGGCCTTAGTGTTTGCAGTTTTGCTGTCCCAAGATATGGTGAAGGCACTTCTATCCTGACACTGGTGTCTCCAGCGACTCTTGTCACTCTCAGCACAAGGTTCACTGTAGCATATTTATCTAAATGTTCAAATGTGCTTTTTCAGCTATCTTCTCTTAATTTGGCAGCTCGACTCTCTGGGCTTGATTCTCAAAAGAGTTGGAATACCACAAGCCCTGGGAGTGCCGAACACATGGTGCACACAGCTTGCAGCATTCCCTGGCCGGCAGTCAGGATTCTCAGTCCCATGCGCCACATGCTGTTAGACCAGCTGTTGCTGGTCTAGCTTTGTGGACCCTTTCATATTTTGCACCACATATGTGGTGCATGCCACTGTAAAGAGGGTAAAGTGCCGCAAATGCATGTGATCTTTGTGAATGCTGCACACAGTGCAGCAATGTGTTTGGGGCGGCGCAGGGTTTGACACACAGCTTGTGAAAGCCTGACATCAACCTTTGCAAATTTTACCCTCTGTCTCCTTAGTTGAGTGGTTTCACTTCTACCTTGAGGGCAGATCACAAGCTGTCAGCATTGCAGACTTCTTCTCCCCTCACCCACAGTCAGCTCAGGGTCCCCCAGTGGTCTGTGTTTGGCCCAGTTCTTTTCTCTATTTTTCTAAATGACCTCCCTACTGCCTGTTCCTCTCTGTACCGGGTCATAATGTTGTATGCTTAATAGTGTATGACATTATGGTGAATCCTGGACCTGTGCACTCTCCGAGTTGGACCCCCCCTGGAGTTAGAATCTTTAGTGGGGGATCCGGGGGTGCAGCCCCCATAATGGGGGGTGTGGGGGTGGAGCCCCCCCAACAGAAAAAAAGATATCCAGGAATCATGCAACGCGATTGTGCTGTTCCTCTCTATCGATTCAAATATATGCAGATGATATGGTACTGTTTACCTCTGACTCTTATGCTCCTGAACTCATGAAACAACTCCAAATGGACTTTAACAACATCCAGCACTGGTTCCAAGAAAATCAGTTATCCCTCAATGCAAAGAAAACAGTCTCTTTGCCTTTGGCACCAGGCAGAGGTTTGCCAGTGTCTCCCCCTTCCTTCCTTTGATATCCTCGATAGTGCAGGAATTGAAGATGCCTCCTCCTTCAAGTACCTTACATCTGGATGGATTGCCACCTTGATTTTTCAGTTCATGTGGATGCAATCCACAGGAAACTCCACCCCAAACTGGCCGGTGGTGCTAAGAGTTGAGGCGGTGGAAGACCTTGGGTTGTTGATGTGCTGGCATGGGGGTGGAGCAGGATCAAGCATGCTGATGGGCAGCTCTCCTCTCCCAAGGGTGGTGAGAGTGAGTTGGTACACCCCTGTATTTCCACTCCCACCAGGTGGAGGTCTGGTGGGTAGCATAGGCAGAGAGGGGGCAGAAAAGAGCTACAGTAGATGGAAGGACCTGAGCTGGCATCACGGAGTGTGTAGCATGCCTCCACACACTCGTAAAGCAGTGTGCTGGGGCCTCAGGGGGGCCAGGGGGAAAAAACCTGTATAAACACCTATGTGTCCTCGTCATCAATTGGCAGGAGGAGGCAATGGGGACCAAATAGCTTGATTAAAAAAAAAAGAAGACACTCCACCCCAAACATGAAGCACTTTACAGGAAAAAGAGAAGCATCCTGCTTCTTGTATGCAAGGAAACTGTCATTAAGATGATTTTCCCTCTCCCTCCCCTCTCTTGATGCCAGGTACCTTACCCACTGTGCATCATTTATCTCCAAATTTTGGACTGGCCTCCTCCCCCTCGTATCTTGCTTATGTTTTCTCTTCCCCCCTTCTACCTTTTACTCCCTTCACAAAGCTTGTGGTCAGTTTCTTGTTCCCCCTACAGAGAAATTTACTGCTGGCCAAGCTGCCTTCTCGTTCTGCTTCCCTAAACTATGGGTCTCCCTTACCCCTCCTGCTCATTCTGCTCCTTCCCTTCTTGCTCTGAAAATCTCTCCTCCTGGATTTCTCTATTCAGTCCTATAGTTGCTTCTGATATTGGGGTGGACTTCTGTTAGCTGCCTTCTACCCTATGCTGACCCTGGCACTGCCCCTCTCCCTCAGTCACCAGTCACTACTCCCTTCTTCTGATATAATTGTTTTGTTGCTCACTGTTTAACTTCTTTTGCTTGTTTCGCAATTACTGTTTGGCAGTTTTATTTCTTGAAGCATTTCCTTGTACTTTATTTATTTTGTTATACTTTTTCCATATTATTGTATTATTTTTGCAGATTATACTTTGTATTTGTTCTGTTCTCTATGCATCCCCATCCCCACAGACACATCTGGAAATAAGCTATTACCAACTCAGAATGACTTTCCTCATAAAACTTTTGAAATAAATAAATAATGTCTGAGGCTGACAACATTTTATTGATATCATTTTAATGCTAGGCTCTAATTGTTATCTCAGGTTCTTTACAAAAATGTACTCTTTTTAAGCAATAAGTTATGACCAGAGGTTATGTTAAGGTTATAGTTAATCACACCCTGGGGGTATAATGTGGCATGAGGCACAGCCAAGTGCCACATGCCCAAGGGGAAGGTAAACTTGAACATTAACGTAACCCCTGGGAGTACCTTATTAATATTATAAAAATTGGGCAAAAAAAAAAAAAAAAACCTGTACCTCTAGTTGTTTTGAGTGAAGAAGTTTCTGAAAGGTAAACTTTGATAAAGTTGATTTTCCGCCATTGTCTCTGCTGTATGTGAGTGAGATCTGCAGCGGGCATGCTCATCGGATGCAGCCATGGCAACACTATCACCAGAGTGTCTGCACATTCTCATCGAGACCCTTGCTCTGTACTCTCACTGTTGTGTTACAGAGTTTTCCTTAAAGCCCTACATACTGTGCATGCCAAAAAAATCAAGTGCCCATAGCTTGATTGCTACTGTATGGTACACTCATGAGCGTGACAGGAAATATTAAAAAACAAAGTAGGCTTGCTCACTCACATCCTCTTCTCCATATACCTGCCATATCATTTTGTACTGCAGCCGGGGACATTGGTAGGTGGGAGGCCAGGTTAAAGAAAACAAGTTAATGGCAGTGATAAGAAAACTCAGTTTCCCACACAGTGGCAAGCACTGCAGTCTGAGAAGCTGATGGGAGGTGCAGTCACACAGTTATACTGACTGGGGGGGTGGGGAAAGACTTGGGGGGATGACTCTGGCCAGTGGATGAAGGATAATCCAAAGCAGCAAGACAGAAAACAGCAAATGAATGATACAGTGGCTCTCTTCACAATAAAAATGCTGGAGAAATGTACTGAAACAACACTGCTGTTGCAGATAGGTCAGCACCTCGGCGATGTATTATATTCCAAATTGTTTTTTGAGAGGGGCTTACCACAGCCATTTTATTTTAGCTTAGTTCACATCTTTAAATACAGCAGCCCAATCAAAATCCATGATACAGGTTCTTTGTCAAAGTGTACACATGGGGAAACCTTAAAACAAACTTCTTTTTTTAATATGGGAACATTTATATACATGTGGTAGCGTCCATTGCCATATGAGATGGGCTACAGGAGTGAGTGCAGGGTTACAGCATTGGGTGGTCAAATTTGTTTTTTCACTTCCAGTGTATTTTTAAATCTCATGGTCACCAATGTTGGTTTCCCTAATCAATTTGTCTAAGTCTGGGTTCCGACGTCAGGCATGTTGGCAGGCAACCACGAAGAGAATATCCTCTGATTCATCCTGTGCACACTTATTTTACTACTTAAATCTAGCATTTGGTAACCTACATAGGTTAATCAGTGTGCATGTGCAGAGGATGAATGAGAGGATCTTTACTTCGTAGTTAACATTACTTAAACTTTTGTGCAGCAACTGCTGACAGGAACTCTTGGCAATTTCCTTCTGCAGCTGGACTATCAACTGACTGAAACCTGTCAAACTCGGCGATGCTGGCCAGTGGTAGTACCATAAATGACGGCTGCACTGTAAAATAGCTGTCACTGATTTAAATTTCTTTTACCAGCAATTGTTTCTATTTTTAAGGATGCAGCTTTTGTATCAGCAGATGCGAGTGTCAGTTTTGTGACTGCGGTCGATGATCTTCAATGGCGGCAGCAAGGAGCTGTTTAGAACTCAGGAATAGAATCATTTAAAAGAAGGGACTTGTTTCAGCTGATCTTGCTGCATATGAAGCGGCTCTACATAGGTACTTTTGAAAGATTAATATAGGGCTACTGGAATGTTAGTAGCCAGTCAGAGCCCATACTTTTTGTTAACATTTTTATAATAAAAAATAATGAATTGGCAGCCCTGATGGCCCAACTGCAGTGTCTCACGTAATCTTGCAGGTAACCTTGATCTGGAGTGAATATGAGTCACGGTGTTGGAAGGCAGGCCAGGCTGTGGCAGCTGCCTAGTGACAGTGAGCCTCATTGGGCAGCTTTAACAGTGAGCTGTGGCCTCATGACAACCCCTGAAACTGGGCCAGGGTGCTTACTTCTGCTGCAGAGAATGTGCTCTATGTGTGAGAGGCTACCCAGAAGGCTGCATTCATGGGGAGGTGGGAGGGAACAATAAGGAGACAAAAACAAGTCTGTGTAAATTACAGGCCAGGCCTCGGGATCCCACTAGGGTCATGGAAGGGGCAGATGGGAAGGATGGGAAGATTGGGGAGGAGGGCAGGGTTAGTAGCTTAAGCTGTGGACCCTGTAATACGAGCAGACTAGATTGACCAAACCGACCAAATGGCCTTATTCTGCTGGTTTCTTCATATGGTCATATGGCAAGAAATCTCACTTCAGAGATAAGAAACAAAGCTAAGCAACATTTGTTTCAGTCTGAACTATATACACATATGTTTTAAGAGCACATAGGACATAGGAGGATACGAGTCAAGTAGCCATAGGCCACAGGAACTCGACTTCTGTTTAAACATTATATGCTATCTTAGCATTACCCATAAATCTATCAAGAGCCAACTTAAAGGTACTTAGTATATTTTTTTCAATTATATCTGCGGCAAATTATTCCATGATTTAACCACTCTCTGGTTAAATCATTTACCTCTTCTAGTAGTCCAATAGTTGTGACTTTTTAATTGGAGTCCATGACCCCTAAGCTCAACCCCAATTACCTTATGTTCCAGTTCAACACATTCCCACAGGTCATCATTGTGTATGGCTTTATAAACTAAGCAAAAATCACCTCACGGTCTTCTATATTCAAAAGAGCACATATCCGAATCGCTCAATCTCTCCTCAAATGTCGTATTTGTCATACTAGTAATGCATCTTGTTGCTTTTCTTTGAATTCTTTCGAAGATATTAGTTCAGCTTTTGGTATGAGGTAACCAAAACTATACATAATATTTTAGATGCAGCCTCACTAATGCCCTGTACAATGGGACCAACACCTGTTTATCCCTCCTCCTAATCTTACGTAATATGCTCTCTAACATACCCATGGCCTTACAAGCTGATTCAATACATTGATTTTCAGGCATTAATTTACTATTAATAATTGCTCCTGGATCTTTTTCGGAGTCTGTCCCCTGTAGTTCTTCCCTTCCAAGACATATGATGCTCTCATATTTCTCTTCCCCAAGTGTAGTACCTTGCACTTATCTAAACTGAATATCAATTCATTTTACTTTGCCCAGGTTTCTAGATTCCAACTCTCGTCCTGGAATTTCTTAATCGATTGCTTGTTATTTACCACAGCTCCTAATTTCACATCATCTGCAAATTTACAAATCCAGGTATTAAATTTGGGTTGCATGGAGCTAATATATAGCTTAAACAATGCTGGTCCTAGGACTTATCCCTGCGGTTCCCCACTTGTCACATCTCCCCAGGCAGATTGGTGTCCAGTTATTGACACTCTTTGTTTTCTATTATCCAACCAGGATCCAACCCATTTAATGAGATTCACACTAAATTTAAATTCAATCAGTTTTGCAGTCAATTTACTGTATGGCACTATATCAAAAGCTTTGGAAAAGTCTAGAAATATCACATCAACCGGTAAGCTTTCATTCAGTGCTCTACTAACAGGCTCAAAGAATGCAAATATGTTAGTCGTACATGATCTCTTGGGTGTAAACCCACGTTGCCTTACATCAACCAGTCCCTCATCAGCAATATGTTTATCTGTCTCATCTCTGATAAACTCTTGCATAATTTTACCAACAACTGATGTTAAACTAATCGGTCTATAATTCCTGTAATCTTGCTTTGAATCCTTTTTGTAGATTGTAATAACGTTTGCTAGTTTTGACACCGATAATGACCTACCTTCTTTAATAAAGTCTGTAAATATATCTGCTAAGGACCCTATGATCTCATTTGACAAATCCTTTAAAAATCTTGGGTGCATCCCATCAGGCCCCTGTGACTTATTTGGGTTCAACTTGTTTAATTTATTCCTTACATCATGTTCATTAATAGCTATCTCTTTGTTATCAAGATTGCCAATTTCCAGATTAACTGTATCTTTCTTTCCAAAAATGCTTAGGAAGCGTGAGTTAAAATATTGGACATGGTTTTTCCATCAGTCACTGTGTTATCCCCAGATTTAATAAGTCCCACTCCTGATTGGCAGTTTCTGTTCCTATTTATATATCCAAAGAAAGCCTTTTTCTTCTCTTTGGAATTATTAGCTAGTTTCTGTTCATAATCCCTTTTAGCTTTCCTAATATAATATTTGCATTGCCTTGTCCTGGATTTGTAATTGTTCCAGGTGTTGAGTGAGGGGAAGTGTGTATACTTCCTACAGGCATTTTGTTTAGCCTAGATCATGGCACCTATAGTTTCGCTGTACCATACAGGGACTTTGCCCCTACCACTGTATTTAGTTCTCGGGGGCACATAATACTGAATATGGTCCTGCAATATGGAATAAAGCGTATCCCATTTTTGCTCAATGTTCAAACCTTTAAATTCTGTTTTCCAGTCCCATGTACTCAAGCACTTCCTGATTTCACTAATATTGGCTTTATTGTAATCCTTATTTTTAGTTATCCCAATGGTGCACCTGCTAATACCTTTAATAGTAAATTGTACCATTTGGGGTAGCTTTTGCCTTAGTGCTTGCGCACTGAGGTTCTTTGTCTTGTACCATATTATGATCACTATTTGACAGGGGTTCTCTCACATTGCATTCTATGATTTCTTTCCAGTAGATTACTAAACACCAGGTCCAGAATATTGTCACCCCTAGTGTTATGCTGTGCCACTTGATTCGTATTTAATGTCACCATTTTATCTATATATTTTTTATCTGAGTATTACCTGTCAAAGTACTCTAGTTAATGTTAGGTAAGTTAAAATCTCCTAATATAAAAGTTCTACTTCTGAGCTCAATATTCTCGAAGACTTATAAAAACATATTATTTTCATCACCTGTAAGATTTAGTGCACTATAACTTACCCCTATAAGAATTATCTTTTGATTTTTAGATTCCAATTGCACCCATACTTGTTCAGTGCCAGAAGTGTCTACTCATATTATCACATGTATAAGCCTCATAGGTACTGTATCTTTAATGTAGAGTGCAACACCACCACCTGTTTCATTTTTCCTGTTATAGTGCAATGTCTTATATCCATTATTATATTGCACCACTCATCATCCCTCCACCATGTTTCCGTTGCTGCACAGGCATGAATATTTTCCCTTTGTAGTAATATTTCTAACTCCTCAGCTTCATTAGTCAAGCTTCTTGTGTTAATCAGTAGAACCTTCATATCAGTTTCTTTCACTTAGGGCTGGCTGTATAGACTAGAGTTTAGAGTAACAAGCTGTGAATAAACTTGTTACTTCTAGCAGGCAGACCTGGGTTTGATTCCCACAGCCTCCACTAGATACTGTGTGACTCTAAACAAGTCACTTAACCTCCCCAGTGCTCCCTGGTTGCCCCTAAAAACAGGCATCTGTGCTTAGTGGGTCATACCTGGTTACCAAAAGATTAAAAAAAAAAAAATCATACCCACCCCCTCAGTACTTAGTTTACATTTTTTGGGGGGAGTGTTTTGCATATGAACCTGCTTAATACATTAGTGCCAGCTTTACATAAATGGAGGGCATCCTTCGCAAACAAATTTTCTTTTGATGAATGTCATTTCCATATCTTGGCATCTGTTTTCCAAGCGAGTGTTTATTCTCTGAATGTTTTTGCTTTCACTCTGTGTATTTGTTTAGAGCTGGTAATATCCCAGATATTATGGCCTTACCACTTTTTTGCTTGATTTTTGTACCAGTATCAATAATGTCACCACGATGCCCTTTTCATGGTCCCTGCATATATTATTAGTGAGAATATGAGGTACAACAGTGGTATTCTCACATGTTATTCCAGTTAGCCCAGGTAGCATTTTATGCACATCCTCTGTCCCTGCTCCTGGCAGGCAGTAGACCATCTTGTTTTCTTTATCCTTACCACAAATTTGTGTATCACATTTGTGTAATATTGAGTCACTTATTATTATTATAAAAGCTTTAAGCCGAACAAATAAAAAGTATTTGATCTGAGTCATCTATTACCAGTATTCTATTTTCCTGTACAATGTCCATTTGGCTAGCATCCATATTACTAACCTACCTGCTCATAATGTTCAGTTTCTGTTCATTTATTACACTTTCACCTCAGAGATCCACAGGACCAGGAGGTTGGAAAGTGGTGAAAAGAGGACATGGGAAACCAGCAAAGAAAAGCATGGACAACACAACTTGAGACACACCAATTAGGACAACAAATTGCTTTGAGCTACTAGCAGAATGGAATCAGTCAGCTCCACTTAGGGGGGATGCTAGTCCTGTCAAGAGTGTAAAGACTGCAGCAACCTCAACAAACAGCAGCAGACCTCAGCAGGACAGTCAAAGAATCATCAAGGGGGGGTGAAGAGTGCAGCAACTTCAACAGCCAGCAGCAGACCTCAGCAGGACAGTTAAAGAATCATCAAGGGGGGCGAAGAGTGCAGCAACCTCAACAGCCAGCAGCAAACCTCAGTAGGACAGTCAAAGAATCATCAAAGGGGGCGAAGAGTGCAGTAACCTCAACAAACAGCAACAGACCTCAGCAGGACAGTCAAAGAATCATCAAGGGGCGGCGAAGAGTGCAGTAACCTCAACAAACAGCAGCATACCTCATCAGGACAGTTAAAGAATCATCAAGGGGGCAAAGAGTGCAGTAACCTCAACAAACAGCAGCACACTGTGACAGAGCCAAATGCCTTGTCTGAATTTGTGTAGCACTTTCTTTTACACTGTCCTGTTCTTGTAAGTTTACTGTTCTAGCTACAGGCTGAAATCTGGTCACTTTCAGTCTTGTAGTCTCCCCCTCCCCCCTTCACCCAAGTACTGTATAAGGAACATATAAGTAAGACAAGAGGCAGTAAGCTGCTTGCCTTCTCCTCTGCTATACTACAGGCAGACACAGAGGGAATGTAAGTAATGAAAAAGAATTACAACACAGAGCCTTGCACTCTGTGTTTGATTCTGTGTAAATTGCTTTGCATTTGCAAGGAACCAAAAATAAAACATTTGTTCCTAGATGAAGCACAGGTGTGTAAAGGCCAGATGAGTCAACCTGTCTGTGTTTATTCAGGATGAGCCAGCCTGCCTGTGTGTACTTAAAGAATTGTGAGTCAGACAGCTCACATGGTGCTGACATCAACAGTAGGCAGGGATAAAAGCCTACCTCTTGAGATGCAAAACAGATGAGTCAGATGAGTCAGTCAGTAAAGACCTGACTGTTGTGGAAGAAGCAGCTCATAATACATGCAAGTTTTCATGTGCTAGGAATCTATTTGGCTGAATGAAGCCTGGAAGTTGTGCACTGAGGGAACTGTGCACTGTTTCTCATAGTACATGCAAGTATACATGTGCTAGGAGCCTATTTGGCTGGAATGAAGCCTGGAAGTTGTGCACTGAGGGAATTGTGCACTGTTTTTGCAGAACTGAAGGGCTAATCACCTATTTCCTTTCTGTATGTTTATTATTTTATTTTGGAAAATAAATACCACAAAGTGTGTTCTACACTTTTTACCTGAGTCTGTGCATCTGTCTCACCCACTAACCTTCACACAGACCTCAGCAGGCCAGTCAAGGAACCAAGAAGATCCTGGTAGTCAGAGACTCCATGATCAGAGGAATGGAATCTAGGATGCACAAGTACTCACAGAAGACGGTGACAGTCAGATGCCTTCCTGGTACCTCAGCAACAAGAGGCCGCGAGTGCATCGGGAGAATTGCAGACAGGGAAGAACAAGACATGGGAAAATTGGTACACATTGGAACAAATGATCTGGCTGACCAGATGTTGAAAGATGCAAAACAAAGTATTGAGAAGCTGGGAGATAGGCTTTCAGCAACTGCGACCACAGTAGCCTTCTTAGAAGTCGTGTCTGTATTGGGTAAAGATGGCAGCATGGAAAGACTCAGACTGGAGGAAATAGACAAATTCAACAACTGGTTGAAGAGCTGGTGCCAGACAAGAGGCTTCCATTTTATCAGAACCTGGGTGAATTTCTGGGATAGATCACTGTTCAAATGGGAGGGACTTCACCTCACACAAGAGGGAACAAGAGCACTGGCCCAGGAGATGGAAGTATACTTGGACCATTTAAACTAATCGGAGGGGTGGTTAAGGCATGGAAACAGGTAGTGTGGCTTGCCAAACCCTCCCCCAACAGGAAAACTGAGAGCAAAGATAAGTGCATCAATCACATTAGGACAAACAAAGCATACAACAAAGGGCCAGCATCAGAAAAATGACACAAGGGATCATCAGCAGGAAAAATGGAAACAAAATTGCCCAACATGAATCATGATGCTAGCTCATGGTGAGGCATCTGCCTCAATGCTAGGAGCCTGCCTGGGCAACAAGAACAGTGACCTCCAGGCTCTAGTGGCAGACACAAAGGTTGATCTAGAAGATATTACTGAAAGCTGGGCCATGGACAACAATGAATGGGACCTAGCCTTCCCAAGGCTGTACACTGTTTTGAAGGGACAGACAGGTGGGGAGAGGCAGGAGAGTTGCCTTCTATGTGAGGGAGGACATCGAAGCAATGGAGGATGAATGCACCAAGGCTAGAGAGAGGAGAGGGGGGGAGGCTTGGAGTCACTCTGGGTCCACTTAGCCACCAATGTAGGAAAGAAAATGTGCATGAGTGTGATATACAGACCCCCAGGGCAGGGAGAGGGAAAGAGGAACAATTAGCTGAGGAGTTACAAAAGATGGCTGGTAAAGGTGACAGAGTGGTGGTTGGGGACCTTAACCTGCCAGATGTGAACTAGAATATCCCAGCAGCCAAGCGCTCCAGAAGTCAGGCTTTACTGGACACATTCCAGGACTGCTTGCTGTCTCAACTAGTGAAGGACCTGACCAGGGAGGATGCCATCTTGGATCTGATCCTCACAAACTCTGATGAGATTAGATCAGTGAGGGTGGAAGAACCCTTGGCAAACTGTGATCACAATACAGTCTGGTTTGAAATAACCACAGGCGCTACTAAAAACACCTCAAGCACAGAGGTGATGTGCTTTCAGAAGGCTGATTTTGGTAGATTGAGGCAGATAGTGAGGTATAAGTTAACAAACATCAGAGACAAGCCAGACATGGAGGAAATATGGAAAGATATTAGGGATACCATTCTAGAGGCAACAAGACTGTGCATGAGGACTACAACAAAGAAAAATAGGTTTAAAAGACCACTGTGGTTCTCCCCTCCAGTAAGAGAGGCAATCAGGGCCAAACAGAATGCATACAAATGGTTCAGGCAACAACAAGGGGACAGGGCAGTGGGAGGATTACACTCAGAAAAGTAAGGAGGACAGGAAAATAGTGAGGGAGGCCAAGGCAGCAAAAGAGCTGCAAATTTGCTTGTGGAGTCAAATCAGGGGAGAAAACCTTTTTTCTGCTATATCAGCGAAAGAAAGGAAGAATGGGGAAGGAATTATAAGGTTAAAAGTGGGGATGAGGCTCTGGAGGACAGCGGACAAAATGCAGAGGCCTTATATGAATACTTTTGCTCGGTATTCACGAGGGAGAATCAGGGCCCACTGCCAGACAGTGGTATCAGAGCCAAGACTACAGAGGTTCAGAGAATGTGCACCCGAGAGTTCACCACAGACAGGGTCAGGAAGGGCCTTTCAGACATCAGACCCAACAAGGCCCCTGGCCCTGATGGTTTACAGCCTAGCGTGCTCAGGGAGCTTGCATAAGAGCTGGTAGTGCCTCTCGCACACCTATTCAACAGATCACTGGAGTCAGGGGTAGTTCCAGGTGACTGGAGGGTGGCTGACATGGTGCCACTGCACAAGAGTGGAGACAGGGAGGATACAGGCAACTATAGGTCAGTCAGCCTCACATCAGTAGTGGGTAAACATATGGAGGCCCTTATTAAGCAAGATCTACTGGAATACCCTGAAGCAAATCACCTCCAGAACTACAAACAACATGGATTTGTGACAGGCAGGTCATGTCAAATGAACCATATTACGTTCTTTGATGAAGTGACCAAGGAGTTAGACAGGGGTCATGCAGTGGACTTGCTTTACTTTGACTTCAGTAAGGCATTTGACACAGTCCCGCATAGATGTCTCTTAAAAAGACTAGAAGACCTTGGGGTAGCAGAACAGATAGTAAAGTGGGTAAGGAGTTGGCTGAGGGACAGAAAACAAAGGGCAGTAGTAAATGGGGTCAAATCTAATGAGAGGCAGGTCACTAGTGGGGTGCCTCAGGAGTTGGTCCTGGGGCCGGTCCTCTTCAATGTATTCATTAGTGACATCAGAAAGGGCATAAATGGCAACATCACCCTGTTTGTGGATGACAAAAAACTCAGCAGAAGAGTGGATAGTACGGAGGGAGTCAGACAACTGCAGGAGGACAGGCAGTAGTGGTGATCACAGGGAGGGTGGTGCTACACCAGAAATTTATATTGATATTGTAATTAGTGGAGAGCACTCACCCCTGCACCAGTAGCATCAGAATAAGTAATCTCACACATGAAGTGTTTCCAAGGCTTTTTACTCTCTTTTACATCATTCCACAATGCATTACAGGAGGCTTACGTTTCGCCTGAAAACTCAGGCTTCATCAGAGCGCGTGAAAAGATTAAACAGTGGTTGTTTTATGTGTTCCACTTAAGTGATCATAAAATGAAAAATCAATCAGTGCACTTCCATTACTAATTATACAACCAATCACAGTGTCCAAAAACCATTTGAAATCCATCAGGGTGATTCAGTGTCAGTCAATTAAGTACTTTATCTTTATTCTTGATATTAGGCTTCATTTTTAAAATCAACTCTATTCTCCACAGTTCTTGATTAACCTGTATAAGAGAAACATCACAGAAGTGAAATTATGATGCTAGCATCTATTTCTACTTCAAAAGAGTTCCCTATATGTTCCATTTAAGATGTAATATACAAACACATATCTCCTTTATAACCTCATTTCTGGGGGGGGGGGGGTCCACATATTATTTTATTTTATTCTTTTCTTTAGAAATGGCTTTAGCTCTATTTTATCATTAAGAACAGGACATTTCAAAGCACCTAGTCTATAGATTCACAGCTGCTCTTTTTCATTTAATATTATCTCCACATCTCCCCCTCTCACATTCTCAGGGACAGCTTCCGGTCCACAAGCAGTGACTCTGTGGTTGCCATTATTTTTGTACATTTTTATGTAGCGAGCCATTGCACACTCAGTATTGCCATTTCTTAAGGACAGAATGTGTTCGGTCATCCTGTACCTTAATTTTCTCTTTGTTCTTCCCACTTAAAATCTGCCGCAGTTACATGTCAGTTTGTACACAACTGCTTTTCTATTGCAATTTATACTGTCCTTTATTCTCTCTCACTTACCAGTCTTGGGATTAAGAAAATCTTTGGGATTTTTTTTTGCATAAAATTGCAAGTGCTACAAAAGCGACATGGTCTAGAGCTCCCTTTTGGTTGTATGACTGTTTTCCTGAGTTTTGGCTGATACAGTAACTACACACCAGAAAGTCCTTCAGAATCCTACCTCTTCAGTAAGAAATTCTAAGAAGTTTCTCAAAAGAGGGGCTGTAAAGGGGTAAGTCCCTTCAGTTTTGGTAAATTTTTCTTGATAATATTTACCAGCGCTCTACTGTCCCCACCATAAGTAGTTACAAAGGTAGCATCCCCCCAGAGTCTTCTGATCTCTTTTTTGTCTGCAACAAACTCTCACATGGTGTAGCATCCACTTTCATTTTTGCATTATGGTTGTCCCATTCTGGGTATTTTCTTTCCTTCAGCCTTTCTGCTAATTCACCTGCCCTGGTTTGGTACAGTTGATCATTACCACAGTTTCTTTTCATCCTCAAGTACTGTCCCTTTGGAGGGTTTCTGACAGTATGCCCTGGATGGCAACTTGTTGCCAATAACAGGCTATTTCTGTCAGTTGGCTTTTTATAAAGGATAATAAGCAAAGCCCTAGCTCCTTGTTTTTTTAATGATCAAATCAAGAAAATGTACCTTTTTCTGGTCAGCACAAATCTTAAACCTTAAATTTGGGTTAGATTTTCCAAAAATGTAACAAAATCATTCAGCTCCTCCCTGGTTCCCTTCCATATTAACAAAACATCATCAATAAAACACTTGTAGAAATTCAGTTTCTCAAAAAAAGGATTCACAACTTGATTGTAAACAACATTGTCCTCCCACCTGGTTAAATATAAATTTGCTAGGCTGGGGGCTAGGGTGTCCCCCATTGCGGTGCACACTGACCTGCCAGTAAATCTTTTCTTGGAACATAAAAATGTTGTTTTTCAGAACTATTTCTGTCATATTCACCAGCATGTTGATTTTTGTTTGTGGTAGTGTGGTGTACTGGTTAAGACTCTCCTCTGTTGCTATCAATTCCCGCTTGTACGGTATATTAGTATAATTTCACTTCTCTGGTGTTTCTCTTATACAGATTCATCAAGAGCTGTGAAGAATAGGGTTGATTTTAAAATAATGAAGCTGAAGTACTTAATTGACTGACACTGAATCACCCTGATGGATTTCAAATGTTTTTTGGACACTGTGATTGGCTGTACAATTAATAATGGAAGTGCACTGATTGTTTTTTCATTTTATGATCACTTAAGTGGAACATGTAAAAAACCCACTGTTTAATCTTTTCACTAGCTCTGATGAAGCCTGAGTGGTGGGGCAAAATGTAAGCCTCCTGTAATGCATTGTGGAATGATGTAAAAGAGTAAAAAGCCTTGGAAACATTTGCTTTATTTTGATGCTACTGGTGCAGGGGTGCGTGCTCTCCACTAATTACAAAAACTGCAGGAAGACCTGAAGAAGTTGGAAAGGTGGTCACAAATATGGCAATTAAACTTCAATACTAAGAAGAGTAAGGTGATGCACCTGGGAAGGGCCAACCCCAAGGAAGAATACTGGCTAAAATGAGTCCAGCTGAGCTCCTCTGCTGAGGAATGTGATCTGGGAGTCATCATTAGGGACAACCTCAAGAAGCAAAATCAGTGCAATAAGGCTTACAGCAGGGCTAGCAGGGTGTTAGGATGCATTGGCAGGGGGATAGACAGCAGGGACAGGGAGGTGATACTACCACTTTACCGGTCATTAGTGAGGCCTCATCTGGAGTACTGTGTACAATTCTAGAGGCCTCACCTAAGAAAGGACATTGATAGATTGGAAGTAGTCCAGAGAAGGGCAACAAAAATGATACATGGCCTTCAGGAAATCACCTATGAAGAGAGGCTTGGAGCTCTGAAATTGTACTCACTAGAGACTAGGAGGGAGAGGGGGGATATGATTGAGACAATCAAGTTCCTTAAAGGCATCAACAAGTGCCAGAAGTGCAGCTTTTTACCAGGAACGTCAATTCTACTACAAGAGGGCATGAGTAGAAATTGAAGGGTGGAGTATTCAAGAGGGACATCAGAAGGTATTACTTCTCATTTAGGGTGGTGGAACCTTGAAATAGATTACCTGTTGAGGTGGTGGCTGCAAAGTCAGTATCAAGCTTTAAGTATGGGTGGGACAAGTATTGAAAACAAACACATGGCACTGGCAAGGGCTAGGCTGGGTGTCTAGGAGGACAGAACATCGGTGCACAATAGGTCCCTGAATACCTCGCTTGGGTAGACTCAATGGACCGCAGGTCTCCTTGGGCCTTCATCTTCTATATTTCTCTGTTTCATCCTGTAGTGGGGTATATCTATTATATATGGCAATTTCTTCCCTACCCAGTGCAGTCCTACCCTTTTTACATACCTTGTGCTCCACATTTTACCATTCACCTTCCCCATTCTGCTCCTGAAGTTCCTCATGTCTTCCTTCACTGTCATTGTCCCACCTCTTTTTCTTACCCCTTCTCAGTGAGTGTGGAGTTTGATCATTTCATAGGACTCTTATTTTTCTCTTTAGCTCCTCTATTTCTTTCATCATAGTGACCTGTTCTTTACATTTTCAAAATATATAATTTTCATTAAAACACTCATCATCAATTGTGATGTACATTTTACAACTAGTACATTTGACTACAGACCCTGTCCCACACATAATATCTAAAAGGTCCTCCATTGGAGTTTGATCCTCCATTGCTTCTACAGCCTATATGAAACCTGGGATAGACTTACTGAGTGCAACCAAAGATTTATGCCATCCACCCTGTCTGCCCCAGCTGATTCGTGATGACAACAGTGGTACTCAGCGCTGCTCACAGGGGGCCTGCCTTTTAACAGGAGCACCTGGAAGTAGAAAACTCTCTCTGTACATCAGAAAGTGCACTGTGAAAATTACAATGTTACTTTAAAGACTATGGCCCGGATATTCAAACTGCGCCAGGCTGTGGTGCAAGCCTGGGCGCAGCTCAACTGTGTTACGCAGGGGAGTAGCCTGGGCAATATTCAATAGAGCTGCGCTATGGTGCAGCAGCTTTGAATATCGCACCCTGGCCACCCCCACTGTGCATGGCGCAGTGGCACTGTGCCAGCGCAAGTGGCCAGAGTGGAGCATGGAGATGAGCTAGCGCAAGTGCCATTACGCCATGCACAGCACCTGCAATATTCAAAAGGCACATGCAAATGGGGCCATAATTTATGCAAGGTGCACAGGAGGCCATTTGCATCTCATCATGGCCCCATTTTCATGCCATTAGCATGCAGGTATGCCGATCCCCGAGGACTTGCGCCTGGCGCCCTGTCAGGCAGCAGCCGTCGGGGACCGACGCCCCCGCAGCCTGATCGTGGGCATTCGTGTAAAAAGGAAAACCCCTCCTATATCCCTGGTGGTCCAGTGGACCTCTATGTGCCTGATCGTGGGCATCTGTCCTGACGATTACACCCTCCAAGTCCAATATCCCTGGTGGTCCAATGTACCGATTGCTGCCCCATCGCGGGCATCTGTACCTCAGAAAATACTCCTAAGACCCTAGTGGTCTAGTGTACACCCACCCCACCCTCCCACTGAGTCCCACCGCCCGCTCCCCGCCAGCCGGCGCAGCAGCACCACCCGCCGCCGCCCTGCCACTCGCCCACTTAGACTGCTGGGCTGACGCCAGCTCACAGCGTGAGCTAATGGGCATGTAGCCACATCAGACAGACAGTCCAGATATGTGAATGAATCTATTCGCATATTCTGACTGAGTAGTAGTCGTGGTTGCACGCCCATTGGCTCACGCCAGAACCAATGGACATGCAGCCCTACTGAGCTGTCAGTCGCGGGTGGCAGGGGCGGCAGGTAGGTGGTGTACCACCCGCCCGGCTGATGGGGGAGGGGGCGGTGGGGCTCAGTGGTGGGTGGGTGGGGTACACTAGACCACCAGGGTCTTAGGGTATTTACGGAGGTACAGATGCCCGTGATCGGCAGCAATCGGTCCACAGGACCACCAGGGATATTGGACTTGGGGAGATTTCTACATGGATGCCTGCGATGGGGCATGGGAGGGCGCCGCCAGGTGCGGCAGGAACTCAGGTGGCAGCTGCTGTCTTGCACCCTGCAATGCGGCAGCTCACCTGTGAGTAGTCATCACTTGTTCCTTTTTTTTGTGGCGTAACTTTGTGCAGGCGCAGGTAGGGGTTGCGCATGCATGACTCTGCACATCCCGGGCTGAATATTGGGCTGTGCAGGTTATGCATGGGCATGCCCTCCCTACCTGTGCCTGCATACATTACTGATGTTCTCTGGCGCATCAGGATTTGTGCGGCGTACTTTTCCCTTTTGAATATCGCGCCATGCGCAACCCTTTTGAATATCTGGGCCTTTATGTTTCTGAAGATAAAATCTGTCCACTCTGTTGTAAAAGAAGGCTAAAATGCTAAAAATACCCCTTAGGGAATTTATTTAAAAATGTTCTTGCTGATATCTTTCATGTAGTTCCCAAGCAGGGATAGGGAAACTACAACTCCCAGAAGTCAGCACCACTGTCAGCTTGCACTTATACAGGTATATACAAAACAAACTTTTTTTTGGGGGGGGTTGTTATTTTTGTAATAACTCTAACACACACAAAGCACTCACAGGGAATGTGGGGATTAGGAAACATATCTCATACACAAGCCACAGTAACACCCATCACAGCCGTTCACTAGCACCATACCTCTTCATCCTGGCTTTCTTAGAAGAAGTTTAATGTTAGTGGACTGTCATCTGTTTATGGATTCAACTGTTAATGTTATAGTTGTTATGGTTTTTAGTGTATAAAATGTTGATGGTTTGTTAATTTATGTACAGGCGCCTTGATCGCTGGAAAGGTGCCTTTTAACAAATAAAGTTTTGGTTGATTTTAACATTTTTTAAAACCATATGTTTATTGTTTTACCAAATCACATACAGTAAAGAAAAGCAGACATAGTACTTGTGAGATGTACAAAAAATAGGGAGGGTGCCACTCCTCTTATCAAAACTATAGGGTGCATCCTATGTCATTAAGATACATCCTATACAGGGGTTATAGAAACATAGAAACATAGACTTTGATGGCAGATAAGGACCGCTTGGCCCACCTAGTCTGCCCATTTCCCTACCTACAGGATAGGCCGCAGATCCTAGTTAACCAACAGCCTATTTCTTCCCACCCCCCACAAGAATTGCCTTATGTCTGTCCCATGCATTCTTGAATTCTCCCACAGTTTTAGACCCCACAACCTTCTCAGGAAGGCTGTTCCATGCATCCACTACCCTCTCTGTGAAAAAATACTTCCTCACATTGCCCCTGAACCTCCCATCTTTAAACTGTGTCCCTTGTTCTTGCACGCCTCTTTTTTTTTTCTGAAAGATGCTACCCTCTTGGACTTTGTTGATTCCACTGAGGTACATAAAAGTTTCTATCATGTCCCCCCTCTCCCTCCTTTCTTCAAAGGTATACATATTAAGCTCCTTTAGTCTCTCCTCGTACGGCTTCTCTTGCAGACCCTGCACCATTTTAGTTGGCCTCCTCTGGACTGCATCTATCCTGTCTATGTCCTTGCGGAGATGGGGTCTCCAGAACTTGATGCAGTACTCCAGATGGGGTCTCACCAACTGTCTGTACAGAGGGATAACAGCTTCTTGTTTTCTGCTGGTGATGCCTCTCCCTATGCATCCCAGTATACCCCAGCCCTCCCTACTGCCTTCTCACATTGCTTGCTAACCTTAAGGTCATCTGACATGATTACCCCCAGGTCCCTTTCCTTTTGTTGTTGTTACTACCTCCCCCCACTGTGTAATCTTCCCCTTGGTTCTTGTTTCCCAGGTGCATTATTTTGCACTTCTTTGCATTGAAAAATAATTTAGAGTAAGTAAGTTATATTATCTAGTCTATGAGCTGCATGGCAGTATAAGCTGGAAAAAGGCAGAGTAAAGAATGCCAGAGTCTTTTATCCTCCTACCAGAGGAGGAAGTAAAAGTAGCCATGCTATACCATAGTGGTACATATACGTGTAAAATACAGTATCAGTTTTAAACAACCCACCTTCACATGAATAGAATCTTATAGTCGTCAAAAAACTAAAAGAGAAAAATCATGTTTTAACAGTCACCAGAACCAACCTTAATGAAAACTATTGGCAGTAACATCAGTACCACAGTTAAATAAAGAATTAGACTGTACCACCCCCAACAGAAGGGATAGAGTACACAACAATTGTTCAACAGGGAAACTGGTAAACCACATTTCAAACAACAGCACCTCTAAAAGGTGGAAATTTAATTCCCAGAACTAAGGATAGAGGACCCAGCAGGCACCGTACGAACATTAAGCAATAAAAATGATCTGACCTGCTGGGAGATCACGTGATGCAGAGTGCTGAGTAGAAGCTCCCTCAAGAAGCTCCTGCCTCCCGATTATTAATTCATCTCGCTTGGACATCCTAACCTATTATTTTCACTTATTTTTGAGCTTCAACGCTGTTTAATACCTGTGGCACTCTGGACTGGGCATATTTCGGGAGGATGGAGGCTTACATGAAGAAAGCCCCGCAGAAGCATACCACCCCAGCAACTCCTGAGAAGGCCTCTAAGAAATCTAGGGCCTCGGGTGGGCTTGGGCCTGATGCTCCGAGCCAAATTGGTGAACAGGAGCCCTTAACGCTTTCTAGGTTCCTTGAGGAATTTAAACCCTTTCGAGAGGAAATGAAGGATATGGCAACGGATTTGAAATCTCTTTCCAGAAAGCTGGATGAACTCTCATTATCTGTGTCTGATAATACAGCCCGAATTGTTTCCATAGAGAAAAAGTTTCGAAATCTCGACCCTGACTTGGTCTCGATGCACCAGAAATTATCTCGTCTTGAATCTAAGCTTGAGGATCTAGAGGGTTGGAGCTGGAGAAATAATGTTGTGATCCTCGGGTTACCGGAGGGAGAGGAAGGCCAATGTGCTGTGGCATTTGTTCAGAAGCTGGTTGAGCGAGTGGCTGGCCCATCTCCATTCAGCCCCGGCTATGTCATTGAGTGAGCTCACAGGGCTTTACGGCCCAAACCTTCCCTGGAGGATCCCGCCCGCCCCATTGTTTGCCGGTTTTTGAATTATTTGGAGAGACAACACTTTCTGCAGAAAGTACAAGCACTGCATGAGGTTCACTGGGAAAATACAAAGCTGAGAATTTCACAAGATTTGCCCACCTCAGTTCGCTTGAAACGCAAAGCGTTCCACCCTATTGTTTCCAAGGTAATCTCGGCAGGCCTGAAGTTCAGGATGGGTTACTTGGCCAGGCTGCAGAGCTCAGTTAAAGGATCCTGGAAAAGCTACAAAGACCCTGAAGTGGCTCTGATGAGTCTAAAGTCCACGTTGCCAGATCTTTTCAAGGACTCTTGAGTGGCTGTGTTGCAGTATGGAGTGATACATGGAGTCGAGAGCTTGGACTTTTATTTTTCCTCTTGGGGGAATTTTTCAAGCGTGAAGACCTGGGCAAATTGCATCTGCTGATTTGGACTGGGGGGATCATAGTGGACCATTTTGATTTTTCTCTTTTCTCGGTTTTACAAAGGGCCCATGCTGGTCTGAAGCAGTGGACACTTGGGGTTTGGGGTCTTCTTATGGGGGGAATTATATGCCAAGTCTTGGCAGCTTTATTTGTTGGGGGCAGAAAGAGTGCAGTTAGATTGGTTGTGAAACAGTTTTTCATTCTTCTCGTTTGGATTGGTACTAGGATGGTCCTGGGCTTTCTCCATTCTTGACTCTCATTTAGCTAGGACAAGAAATCAGTCACTAGAGGGCATTTTAATCATAGGGAATTTGCAAGGCAGCACAACTCGAGGAGGATTTTATAGTGTCTTACCATTCGATTTGTGCACAGTACTCTCAACTTCGCAGGGAGGGCCTGTGCATTGAATGGCGGGTTGTTGTGGGTAAAGGCGTATGCTATGCCTTCCCCTCTGGTGGAGTGATCACATTTTTTCTTTTCTCTATTCCCGCTCTTAATATGTGCTGTAGTTATCTCCCCCTCTAGGGGTTTCTGGTATGGCTTTGGTTTTGCGTGAGTCACCTTGGGTGTCAAGCAGGGTTTCTGTTTCCCTCTCGACTCTGTCTTGGTTACCACGAACACTTGGGTGGTGCATGGGTCTCTCGGTGGTCCCTTTAAAACAAATTCCCTTAAGCTTACGTTCTGGTGGGATTGAGGTGAAAGCCCAGGACCGTCTCTCTCATTTGTGGTATAACTAGCAGTGTTTGGTTTCCATATACTGATATCTGTGTGTAACAGTGTTAAATATCAGGGGTAATCATCGGGGGGTGGGAGTAGAGAATAGCACCAGTACTGTGCTGAGCGTTGCTTGTGACAGTTGGGTGGGGAAGTGTAGCGGGATTTGGGCTGTGGTAGAAGGGTGGAGGGATAGAGGGATGGGTGGGTTCTACCTTTGGGGGGCTAGGGAGGAGGTGGGTGTTACTGCAGTAACCCTGGGGTATGTTTACAGGGGATATACATCCTGCAGTGTGAGTAGTAATTGTTCAACCCAACTACTTTTTCTAGATGGCTAATGAGATAACGTTTGAGACTTGGAATGTTAAGGGGATCAGAAAGAAACATAAGCAATATCAGGTTCTCAAACTTCTAAGTTTATTCAGCTCACAGATAACCTTTTTACAAGAAACCCATTTGCTAGAGGCGGAAGCTTTGCAGTTAAGGAGGCAGCAGGTGGGATCAATTTACAGTGCCCAGGGCACCACAAATAGTCGCGGAGTCATGCTCATGATTAACAGGGGTATTCCGTTTGTTTCCACACAGGTTATTAAAGATACCGAGGGAAGGTTTATCCTTGTTAAAGGTACCCTCTGGTCTGTTCCAGTATTATTGGGCAGTATCTACTGCCCCAATCTGGACGATCCAGGATTCTTTATGAGGCTTATATCTATCATTCTCCCAATGCTTCCCATTAGGATTATTTTAGGGGGAGACTTCAATCAAGTTCTCGACCCTAATTCAGATAGATTGGGCAGTACTCCAGGTGGGACCACCCCTGGGCAGAAGGCATTCAAGGATTTATTAGACCAATGTGGGCTCTGCGACACCTGGCGTGTTCTACACCCGGACTCTAAGGAGTTTACCTTTAGGTCTATGGCACATGGCTCGCAGTCCCGCATTGATTACTTACTCATATCTCAGTGCCTGCTGCCCGGGGTTAAGACCTCCTTGATTCAACCTGGTCCAATTTCTGATCACTCATTAGTAGTATGCAATTTGGTACTGCTTAATTTACCTAATAGGGAAACCAGATGGAAACTCAATGACCAACTCCTCAAGGATGCTAAATACTGCAAACTCATAAGGGAACAAATAGAATCTTTTTTTTCACTAAATCCATTAGATAGTGCAAAGCCTGATATCTTGTGGGGGGCCTTCAAAGCCTTCATGAGAGGGATACTTATTAGTATGGCGGTTGGTAGGAAAAGAGCGCGGGAGAAGGAACTAAAATCCTTATTAACCCAGATTAGATCCTGGAAGTTAGCCTTCTGGCCAATCCTCTAGATGAGGATAGATGAAAACTCCAGGAGCTAAAGGATAAATACTTGGAGCTACTTTGAGACAAAGCAGAACTAGCTATTATTCGTACCAGGGCTAGCTATACTGATCAGGGGGAAAAGGTGGGATGTTTACTGGCATTGCGCATTAAACAACAGGAATCAATGAGATTTATCCCCCCTATCAGGTCAATGGCAGATGGATCTCTTAAGGTGTCTCCCACTGAGATAGCCGAAGAATTTGCCTCTTATTATACAAAATTGTATAGTGACATGGAGCACCCCCCTTGCCCTGAAGACATAGAACATTACTTAAAGGATTCCCATTTACCCCCTCTCTCTGATCGGTGTAGAGATGCTCTGGTTGTCCCTTTTTCCCAGGAGGAAATTGCCAAGGTTATTAGTGATCTACCAGCTGACACGGTCCCAGGTCCGGATGGATTTTCTTCTCTGTTTTATAAGGTCTTTCGAGACCTCCTCTTACCAATACTTGGTCGTTTATTTCTGCAAATCCTATCTGGGGCAGAAACAGAACCACACCTCTACGAGGCCCTGATCGTCCTGTTCCCTAAACCTGACAAAGATCTCGAAATGGTTCAAAGCTACAGGCCTATCTCGCTTTTAAATCAGGATATTAAAATCCTTTCCAAAATTCTGGCTAATAGGCTGGCAGTAGTTCTTCCTGGGTTAATATGTACAAATCAGGTGGGATTTATTGAAAGGCGCTCATCCTCAATCACTTACACCTTGTCACCACGTCTTCTCGGCTACCAGAGGATGCGGGAGTTTCCATGAGCTTAGTTTCCCTGGATGCTGAGAAGGCATTCAATCGTGAACTGGAATTTCCTATTCTCACCACTCTGGAGGCCTTCCACTTTACCTCTCTGTTTATCTCCTGGATACTTACCTTTATAAAAATCCTACGGCAAGAATTTCCGCGAATGGGGTCTTCTCCCACCCCTTTTTGCTCCACTCAGGCACGAGGCAGGGGTGCCCCCTTTCTCCTCTATTATTTAATTTATATCTGGAACCGCTTATTCAAAATATTCTCAATAATGTTTCTATACAAGGTGTGAGAATCGGGCGGCATGAAATCAAAGTCACTGCATATGCGGATGACTTATTAATACATCTGTCTCATCCAGTATCCTCCATTCCAGCCTTGTTAAGGGAAGTAGCAAGGTTTAGTGGTCTGTCCAATTACAAATTGAATGCCAGTAAGTCTCTATTTTTCCCATTACACCACAAAGTTTTCAAAAGCGATATCGGCCCCTTTGGTTTATGCTGGATCTCTAGGTCATTTAAATATCTGGGTATTAAACTTTCCCATAACCCCCTAGTATGGTTCAAGGAGAATCAGGATTCCCTATTGCAGGTGATTACTCATGACCTTGAGAGGTGGTCTAAACTTCCTATTTCTCTATGGGGCCAGATCAACATAATTAAGATGAACATATTTCCTAGGATTTTCTACCCATTGTCCCTCCTCAACACTTTTGCTCCTTTACTCTGGTTTAAAAAGACACATGGTGTCTTCACTAGATTTATCTGGGCTGATAGGTATCCCTGTTTGGCTTATCATAAGTTGGCAGCCCCAAAATTGGAGGGGGGTTTGCGAATTCCCCATCTGGCTATATATTACTGGGCTAGTCACCTTGCGAAATACTCGAGATGGGTATCTCCTGACCCAGAAGAAGTGCAACTGATTTGGCTCAAAATAGAATTGGATGCAATTAAGGGTATAAACTTGGACCCTCTCGCATTATTTTTCCTCAGACTATCCCAAGTAAGTGTGACTGAAGAGTGTCCCATGATAAGGGCCTCTCTAAAGGTCTACTCTCAGATGTGTTCCTTTTTTGCAGTATTCACCCCACCTGGACCTGGCCCAGTCTATCTTGAACTCTCCATCATTTATAATTAACAAGACTCAGATTTCCCATCATTGGTTGCCTCAACTGAGAGAGGGGCAGCTCCTGGCCTTTATTGATGGTGAGGGGCATTGGTTATCAGTGGAAGAGATGGTTGGAAATTTTCCATCCGGCTTCTTCCTACTTTAAAGCCCTGCAATTGAAACATTTGCTTGTAATTACCCTGGGCAGTATTCCCCCTTCCCAGAATATCTCTTCTCTGATGTCTGAAGTATCCCCACTTTCTGGCTCTCCTGGTGCAATCTCTAAATTATACCAGGTTTTATTTTACAAAAAGGTTGGGGGTCCATTCGGGCCGACAAGACTTTGAAGTAATTTTTTCCCTCATCTTCAGTTGGACTGGCACTCTCTCTGGAAGTCATGTCATAAATTCATTTCTCAAGATAGACTGCGCCTCATGCAATACCACATATTGCACAACCTATACTATACCCCGGCCAAACTGCACAGGTGGGGCTATCTAAACTCAAACAAGTGCAATAAATGTTCACAGGAAGGGGGCACACTTTTTCATATGCTTTGGTCCTGCCCAAAAATGTCCCTCTTTTGGGTTTCAATCCAAGCTTCCTTAGACCCCCTGCTGGGCCTCCATGAATACTTTACTCCTGAGATTTGCTTGTTAGGGGACCTGTCTTCTATCAGAGTTAAGGTGCGCAAATTCCATATTTCCATGGTTGCCCTATTGGCTAAGAAAATAATTCTTCGTCACTGGAAAGACAGGTCCTCCCCCTCTCTCCAGGAATGGGTAAGAGAAGTACTATCCAACTTGCATACAGAAAAAGCGATAGCCAGTCTTCACAATAGACTGGCACCTTATACTAGAATTTGGGATCCCCTCTGCTCACTAATCACTCTGGTTCCAGGCTAAACCTATTCTAGGGTTAGTGTTTTTGTATGGCTTTTGACTAAGTGCTCGGCATCCACGGGTATAGGGTTGGGTTAATGCAGTAAGGGGTGGTTGGGGGGGTGGGCAGTATCCTTTCTACAATATATCAAGGAGTCTTTGTCATTTTTACTAATTGCTGCCTCTTATGGTGGAAAATGTATCAATAAACTTTAAATTATAAAAAAAAAAATAAAATGATCTGACCTGTCTCTGCCAGGCTATGCGGGTACAGAGATTAAGAAAAAAGAGTTAAGACAGTCCAGGAATCAAGTCTCTTCATCCAAGCTCATTGCTCTCAGATCATCATGGTTTGGACAACGAGCTGCATTCTTTCACATCCATTTTATGGCATCCGAAGGGTCAGTGAACAAAAAGACCTTGCCTCTGTGGACAATCTGTAGACAGGCCGGGAATACCGTCCTATGCAATATATCAGCCTACTACAACATGGCCCTTATGCCATGAAACCTCTTCTTTGCTGCGTGGCAAAACTGAGATCAGGAAAAATCCATATCTGAATCCCATCCTGTAACAACGTTTTCTTCCTCCTTGCTGGGGCTAACACACAGTCTCTTGTTCCGACTCCATCTTTGATCATCACAATGGCTTGGGGGGCATCCAGATGGTCTGGTCTTCCTTTGGGGTTAACTAAATAGGCCTTCTGCATGTTCACTGGCCTATTAAGTACCTCTTTCCCAAACTGCTGCTGGAACTAGTCACCAAGAAACAGGAGCAAATGATCCCCCTTGTTGCACCCTTCTGACATGCCAATTACAGGAAGATTGGCCAATCTTGCCTGATTTTCTAGGGTCTCCAGTCTAGTGCACAACTGTTGATTTTCTATAATAACATTTGCAACAGCTCCCATAGCTGAGTCAGATCACTTAGTTGCTTCAGTAGTGATAGTTTGCACAGGTTCCATGGTCGACTCCAAGGTAGACACACAATTTGTGAATGTGTCAAACTTGTCTGAGAGTCCTGCTACAGATTTTATAAGGTAGTTTTGCACCCATCGTTTGAAGTGTCTCGAACTCTGAATCTTCCTTGGTGGCTACCGCATGACCTGGGACCAATCGCGTTGTCGGGGCTGCAGGAGCATTTATGCTGGTAACTCCCTCCTGTATCTGTTTTTCTCTTTGAGATTTCCCCATTATGCAGCAAAGAGTTCAGATACCTGCTGAATCAATTTTGGTCTGGCTACTGAAACCCAAAATAAATTTTTTTTCAAAGAATTAGGCAGAACTTGAAACCGGAGCAGCCATGTTGCTCAGTCTCCACAGTGCCCCCCCCAACCAGGAAAATAGTATAATATTTTAAATGCACTTGGCACTGAATGGAGTGCTAAAATAAGACAATATGTACTCAGTACTTTTATTTCTCTTAGAATTCCAACAGGTGAGCCACAATTCTCCTTGAAGAAGCCTTTAAACCCCTTTTGAACTATGGATTTATTCTGGTCTTGCTGTTTGTGTATTGTATATTGTAAGGTGCCCTGAGCCTCATGTATAGGGCGCTTCATAAATAAAGATTTATTTACTTGCTTACTTACTTAAAATAGGGTGAAACGTTGGGTGTCATAAGACGTGGATAAAGCTTTTTGGAAAAACTTCAATAAAACTGGAAATAACTTTTTTGAATGGACATTTTGGAGTTGGCTGATTCTTTAGCTGTTTAATTGACCATCAAGACTAAAAATTTCCTGAAACAGGTTTACTGTAGTTCACAGTGGTCCACCTCGTCACCCTTGGGTTACATCCAGTGCTGGAATTCAATTTTATGAGCTTAGGTTGCTGGATGGGGTAATGTTTAAACAGTGCCCCCTTCCAAGTATAACTAATAGGAAGGGTTGCTTAAATTATAGGGTCTCACTTCTGAGCGATGAGATTAGAGCCCCAGTTGGCCCCCTTCTAATTCCAATATTGTACTCAATAGTGTGATGAAACCGTTGTCTTCAAAGAGACCAAGTCAGTGTCACAGAGTCACTCTGTGAAGGGTTAGGGGCCCTGGAACTCCTTGTAATTGTCACTGTATTTGAAACCCTCTGTGTTAGGAAAATCCCAAAATGTAAAATCAAATAACAGAAAATAATGTTGGGATCCTGATTTAAATAGTGCAGTACAGCAAGCAGCAAAGTCTTGAGGGGAGGAAGGGGGGAGGTGGGCTGAAGCTGTAGTGGATTTCCCTATCTTCGTTCTCTACAAGTAGTAGTAGGTTCTTTTCCGGCTGTCCTATGAAGCTGTGAGTGTGTGCATTGTTGCACAGAAAATGCACTATATAGTTCAGCCATTTTTTATAGTTTAAAATGGGCTTTTGTGAAGGTGTTGCAATATGAGGCTTTTTAATGAAAGGTGCACTCTAAAGATACAGTGGAATAGGTTGCCAGTAAGAAAGCTGGCTTCTCGAACTTCTGCTCGACTGGGGTATTGTTTTCCCTACTTGCCGATTTGTGTGTTATGCCCTGTAATTATTTACATCTTGCATTAGTTGTAGCCTGACAGAAAAGATAATATGCCAAAACAGAGAGCAGGCAGCTGAACTGTGGTTTTGTTGATTTCAGCTGCCGCTCCTAGCACTTTAGAAGTGTTAGTGAAAGTGCTGCAATTGAAAGAAATGCAGTGTATTTGTGAAGTCTCTTGGTTGAGTGCTAAACTGCAAATATAGGTGATTTAGTGGGGAAAGGTGTTTTCTTTGCCTGCCTTGTAAATTTTTGCTCTCTTCGATTGGTTCATATGAACCACCCGTATGCTTTGCCTTTAGGATGTGAGTAAATGAACTGTGCATTTAGGGGGTGTTTGCAAGGTCAGGGAACCACTTGGACTAACCATAGGTGTAGCGGTGGATTGGCTGATGTGGTGTGGTGTGTAATGGGGCAAGGTGGCGTTTGTGAATTTAACTGCCAGCCTGAGAAACTAATATAATGTAAATATTTATTCTTCGCGGTCTTCTCAGGTCACATTGCCTGAGGGCTAACTGTTGAGAAGGAAAGGTGTTTTGCCTTCTTAAATGGGAAGACTGCTTCTGTGTAAAAAGGAAAGTTAAATTAGTGCTTATAAATTTAAGAAATACTCCTGTAATAGTAAAAAAGGAAGCGAGTGGTGGAGCAGTGAGTTTGTTAGTTTCAACTGCCGCTCCTAGTGTTCATGGCGTTTCTAGCGCTCCTAGCACTTTTAGTTAACAATTAGTCCTAGTTTAAAATGCAGCTCGAACTCCCTTTATAGTAACCCCCCCTTTGCTTTAGTAAGTGAAGCTGTCAGTATATGGAATAGTGCAGCTTCCTGAGCTATAAGGTTGTGTCAAATGGTTCCGTGTTTTAGGAGTAACGGCTGGGTTCACATTTTTTAAAAACCCTACAAGTGTTGTCTCTGGCCTTGTCCACACTACACCGCTCAGGCCTGGTAACAAATGCAAACCATTACGGCCGGGGAGCGGTGCAGTGTGTCCACACTGTGGTGGTGTCTGTTATGGGACCGGTACCACCGGTCCACACTGTGGGAGCTGGGCGACCGTTACCGTGGCACCCGATCCCACAATGCAGCTTGCGCTGCACTAGGGGACCATTAGCATGCATCCACACTATGGCCGGTAACGTTACCAAGGCATATCCAGTTTCATAACCGTTGTTGAAACCACCTCATATGTGGTTTCAACAACGGCTATGAAAATGCCTTCTGTAACATTAAAGGTGTAAACGCAAAGTATTGCGGTAATGGTTTGGGCCCTCTGTAATGTTACAGAGGCATAGTGTGGACAGGGCCTAAGTCAGACAGTTACAGGAAAGAGCTTTTAGTATACATTTCAAGGGAGGTTGTGGGATACAAATAATAAAGGACTGGTTGGTATTACTGGTTTTCTCATTTACATTGTTGGGACATGTTATGCATGTTTCCTTGGTATTCCAGCTTGCAGGCTGATGTGTTCCTTGCACCATTCCCTCGTAGAACAACTGTAGTGCCAACTGGCCTTTTGTTCTGTAGTTTTATGCTGTGCTTTTGATGAGGGTGGTGCTTAGATGGTCAGTGCAATCTGGAAACAGACAGGATTAGATATAAAATATTATGGACAACACATATGATGAAACAGTTGAAGGAAGTGCTTGCATAAATGTGTAGAGTGTAATAAATGTGTTTGAATAAAAAGATATAATTTGAATCAGGTGTGGGCTGAGTTAGACAGATCACATGGGCCTATACCTGTATAAATGGATTGATGGGAGGTGAATTTAGTTAGATAGGTTTTCGGGTCTGGAGAGGTAGAACTCCAGGGACCTTTGCCTAATGCTCCAAAGTGTTAGACTTTGTCTAATTTAAATGCTGTTTGATATTTTACTTGCTGTCATATCAGTTTGCTGTAATGTATTTGTCCTGCTACAAACAAACTTTTGAAGAACTGAAATAAATATGGAACTTTGAAAAGAGCTGCTATTTGTGTCACACTACCTGATTTGTCCACAAAGACCCACGCCCTACCACAGTCAGCCCCAGGGGAAAAATAAAAAAATAATAATTTGCTTTTGTATAGCATCACTCAAACTGTATCCCAAAGTGTTTTGCAATCCAGGAAAGGAAAAGAGGGGAAAGAATGTTGCTGAACTTTCAGCACATATGGAGATTCAAAGAGCACAGCCCGGGAGCACAGCAATAGATTACAGAGAGATTACAGAGAGGCGAAGCACTGGGGCCTTAAGTGACTTGTTCAGGGCCACACAGTACATGACAGTTATGGGGATCAAACCCAGATTTCCAAATTCATAGTTGTAAGTTGGGCTGACAGTATAGCCTAGAGCAATAGTTCTTAGACTTTGTCACAGTGAGCCTCCCCAAATCCATGGAAAATATTTTGAGCCTCCCCCAAAAACTGAAATAATCTTGGGCCTCCCCAAAAAAAAATAACGTACTGTACTTTGCACAGTACACCGTGAATAAACTGAAACCCCTTTGAATACTTGGCTCACATTCAGTTATTTGTCTTACACTGATGTGGAACCTTTGAAAAAGAGCTCCTGTGCTCAAAGGTGTTATCTGAATAACAAATAAATAAAATAAACAAATATTATTATTCAGCTTATTGTACACCCCCCACCACAGGCCAGCCTACTTGCTCCACTATTTTTATTCTTGAGCCATTGTTAGCCCTTGTTGCCTTACCTTCATGGGTCAGACTACTTTCTTTGTTTCCTCTCTATATGAAACAACCTTCCTACATACTTTACCTCTCCCCCTCCTTCCCTGCTCCTAAACAATTTCTCTTGGATTACTTTGTTCTTCCTGCATATTGTTTTAGGCACTTCTTTTGCAACCCTTGTATTTGGGCTGTTCTGACACCAGTCTACAAATTGCTCAATTACCACCACTCATTATTAGTTTATTGTTCATATTTGTTTGCACTATTGTTCATTGTGCATTTCTTGATTGTTTTGCAGTTACCTTTTGAAATGTATTCTCTCCCTACCCTTTCCCGGGTACACCTGAAACGAGCCTTCGCTCATTCACCTTCCCTTGTCACTTATTAGTAAATAAATACATAAAATCCACTTACTATTATCCTCTTTCAATTTGCTTCATCTCTTTACACAAAATATATAAAACTCAAAATTTAAATACAGTACTTTTTAAGACTTGCTTCAGCCTCCCCTGGAACAGGTTGGGGCCTCCCCAGGGAGGCTGGCCTCACCATTTGAGAACCCCTGGCCTAGAGGCTAAGTAACAAACAGTGAATGAGCCTGGTACATCCAGCAGACCTGGGTTTGATTCCCACAGCTTCCAGCTGCACACTGTGTGACTGAACAAGTCACTTAACCTCTGCGCTGCTCTCAGATTGTCTCTGAAAACAGGTACTAGTGCCTATTTGGCGGTAGCTGATTATGAAAGAATTTAAAACACAAAATGTTTAACCTATAGGCCAAACTGCCTCACTCCACAGGGACATGCAGTACACTCATAATAAACAATTGCATTTGTTTCAGATGAGGAAGGTGTGATTACCAGATGGTGACGGCCCCCCATGCCTGCCCTGTGTCATTCCACTTAAGTAGATGTAGGACAGAATGCATGTAAGTGCAGTGCAACTCACTCAGGGAAGGCAAGCCATTACAACAAATTATCCTCTTCCTCCAGTGACACCAAAATCTTGACCAAAAATAAAGCTGAATGCAAATGCAGAGAGGGTAAGATTGTACACTAGATAAAATCCAGGTCTTAGCAATATGATCTCATTTTAAGCTGTTTTGCTAAGCCTTGGACACTCAAGCTAAATAAAAGTAAATTTTTTCTATATCAATGATATGATCTTATCAGGGTATATTACTGATCTGTCTCATAATTCTACACTTGGCTATTCGGCGGGTGGGGGATATTGCTTAAATACAACCTTCTCTCCCCTCAACAACACGGATTCCTCAAGTTGCATAGCACCAATACCACACTAGTTGACTTCACTGGCTATGTACATGAGGCTGTTGATCAGGGCCACTTGGTTGGGACAATCTTTATAGACCTGACCAAGCCTTTGACCTTGTGGATCATCAGCTACTGCTCCACAGGCTAAGTTGCCTAGGGCTGCCCCCCGGCACAATTGGTTGGTTTTCAAGCTACCTGTCTGGGTGGTCTCAGAAAGTAAAAATCAGCAGTGCAATCTCTGACTCCTGTGATGTCACAGTAGGGGTCCCCCAAGGTTCTATATTGGGCCCACTTTTGTTCAGCCTCTTTGTGAACAACCTCCCTGATGTCTGCCCCACTTCTAAGATCCTACTATAAGCGGACGACATGGTCATTTTCTCCCAAAACACCAACCAAGAAGCTCTCACTAGGGAGTTACAGCACAACTTTGACCTCCTACAGAACTGGTTCAGAGATAGCATGCTAGTGCTTAACAGCAAAAAAAACAAGGTAATGCTCTTTGCCAGGCATCAAAAGAGGAGCTCTACTGTACCACTCTCAATTATTTTTTGGTTTATTAGTTTGGTTTTATTTAGTGACACCAGTTAGTGAGAGTCCCTGGCTGCCTGGGGGTTTTATTTTATTTTATTAGTTATTGTTTTTGTTTGATAAGTTAGTTTATATTTTATTTTGTTTTGTTGTTTTGGGGATTTATTGGGGTGCTGTGATTCATATTTTTAGAAGTTTTATATTCGTAGACTGCAACTGCATCTTTGTTTATTTTAAGAAATTAGGATTGTTTGTGGTATTTTGCCACAATTTGGTGGTATTTTGTAGAATGTGCCTGCTTGCTCCCCCGGTCCTGTGCTATTCAGCCTCCTCTCTCCGTGCCCTCCGCCCGTTCTCTCCCCCTCCCCCCGCTGCCTGCTTTTATCTACCAATGCTGTTGGGCGCTGTGAACTGCTTGCGGGGCGGGAGAGTTAGGTCACGGATAATGGAGCTCTAATGAGCGGTCTCTCCCATAGGGCGGTTAAGACCAGAAGATGCCCTCGGATTAAATGAAGCCTGGAACGTGGTGATCCATGTTTAGTCCCCATACCCAGGGGCACCTCCTTTTTGGGTGGGCTCAAGAGCATCGTCCGACCCGGGCGTTGTTATGCAGATCCATTAAGAAAAAAAAATGCATTTATTTCAAATTTTGTAGGAACAGCAGATCTGGCTTGCATCACCAAGACTTGGTTAGCTGGTAATGCTGCCCCAATTTTGGAGGCAGCCATTCCTCCCGGGTACTCGGTGATACAACACCCGAGGTTGGATCGCAGGGGCGGGGGGGGTAGCGGTCTGTTTCAAGACCGAATTGGGCCTCACTGGTGTACCAGTTGAGGAGGCTGAATCATTTGAGTGCACTGTGGTAACTGGTGTGGGGTGCAAGATAGCTCTCATTTACCATCCACCAGGGGATGAAAAGCTGTTCCTGCAGGAAGTAGCGGACTTTGCCACCGACAAGGCATTGGAGTCACCCAGATTGATGGTTCTGGGCGACTTCAGTGCCTGGGTCGATGACGAATCCTCACTTTTTGGACAACACTTCCTCCAGTTGATGATTTCCCTGGGCTTCACACAGGTTGTTTCCTCAGCAACCCATAACGGTGGTCACTCTCTTGATTTGGTCTTCCTAGTGGGGATCAAGGCCTCTGATTTGGGGGTGGAACCTGTTGATTGGTCTGATCACTACACCGTAAGGTTCAATTTTTCTGCCCCCCTTAGTAGGTCTGCCCTGTGGAGATGGTCAGTTACCACCCTTTGCGGGATGTGGTCCCTGAAGACCTGGTGGCGGTGATTGACCTCTTGGTGTTCGGTGAGACCAGCACTGGTCCAGAGCAGTTAGTTGTGGCCTATGATAAGGCTATTTCTTCAGCTCTTGATCAGATTGCTCTGGTCCATGTTAGCCCTCTTCGGCTCCACTCGGACCCCATGGTTTGATGGGTCTCTGGGGGAGATGCAGAAGTTGGGGCGCAGGTTAGAACATCGCTGGTGTAAATCTGCCTTGGATACCGGCCATCTTATTTTGTTAGAGCATTATCAGCTGTATCAATCAGCGATCTCCCATAAGAAGGCAGAATTCCTGTCCAGGGAAATAGCTATTTCTGTGAACTGACTGGCTCAACTCTTCCGAACTGTGGACAGCTTGTGCAACCCAGCCTGTCTGCAGCTCCGTCAAGTGTTTTCACAAATGGAGTGTGAAGAGATCACTCGATTCTTTGCAAATAAGGTGGCTGACATCAGACTGGAGATCCATCCGTTCTGTTCTATGGGAGATATGGTTGGTCGGCGCTCGGCCACTATGCCCGGTGTTTCCTGGAGTACCTTTGACCTGCCGGAGTTCATTGACATTATGAGGATCATCCAGGGGATGTGCCCCACGTGCTGTAGTTTAGACCCGGGCCCTACTTCCCTAATTTTGGGTTGTAGTGATGTTATCGGCCCGGTCTTAGCTCAGATTGTTTGGTGCTCCCTGGAATCGGGTGAGTTTCCAAGCTCCCTGAAGGAGGCGGTGGTGACACCTCTTCTGAAGAAAGCTTCTTTGGACCCGGAGTCTCTGGTGAACTACAGACCTATCTCGAACCTTCCTTTTGTGGGAAAGGTTATCGAGAAAGTGGTGGCAATTCAACTGGAGAACCATTTAACCATCCATAATTTATACAAACCTCTCCAATCGGGTTTTCAGAAGAGGCATAATACTGAGACTGCTCTGGTTTGGGTGCTCAATGGTCTCCTGATGGCGAGAGATCGGCGAACCCATTCTATCTTGGTAATTCTTGATCTCTCTTCAGCTTTTGACACTGTCGACCATGGGGTTCTGCTCGAGCGCCTGAGGTCCATCTGTGGGCTGACTGGTACAGTGCTCAGATGGTTTTCATCTTTCCTCACTGGTCAAACTCAAAGAGTTATCTCGGGAATATTTTCTTCTGAGTCTTTCTCTCTGCCTTGTGGGGTGCCCCAGGGCTCGGAGCTGTCCCCCATGTTGTTTGCAGTGTATATGCTGCCCCTTGGAGACATTGTAAGATGGTATGGGCTGAGGTTTCATTGCTATGCTGATGATACCCAGCTCTACCTGTCTTTCGCTCCCAACCAGGAGTGTGCTCTCTTGGTATTTAACAGCTGCCTCATTGAAATCCAGCGGACGAGTTCCAGCGGGTTAAAGTTGAACACAGGAAAGACTGAGGTCTTGGTGGTGGACCCAGGTCACAGGACATAGGGGTTGAGGACTGACTTGCCCTCTGGTTTATTTCTGGGGGGCGAACAGATCCTTACCTCTGAACGGGTGCATGACCCGGGAGTGATACTTGACGATGGGCTGACCCTTCATTATCAGGTGTCTGCAGTCATCAAGTTAGCCTTTTACCATCTCAGGAACATTGCCAGGATCAAGCACCTTGTTCCGTCCAGTGACTTGCCTGTTCTGGTCCACACCTTTGTTAACTCGTGCCTTGACTACTGTACCTCCCTGTACCTAGGGCTTCCTGGGGTTGATATCCGCTGCTTGCAGCCAGTGCAGAATGCTGCTGCACGTTTATTGACTGGGGTATCAAGGAGATCTCACATTACCCTAGTGCTGCGCAATCTGCACTGGCTGCCACTTCAGTAGCGGATCACCTTTAAGGTAGGTTTGTTAACCTACAAAGCACTATGCGGACTGGGTCCTGCCTACTTGAAAGAACTTCTGACCTGTTACACCCCTGTGCGACAGCTCCGCTCGGCTGATGAGGGGTTGCTGGAGATTCCAAGGGTTAGTTTGAAGTTATCTGGGGCTTGAGCTTTTATGTTTGCTGCCCCATCCCTCTGGAATTCTCTACCACATCAGCTACTGGAGTGCAGGACTGTGGGGAGTTTTAAGCAGGCAATGTAGACCTTTCTATGGGAAAAAGCATTTCCTGATTTTCTATGATTTTTTTCTTATTTATTGTTTAACTGAATTTGTTTGTATTTGTGAAGCACCTTGACATTTTGAAAGGCACTATATTAAATAAAATTATTATTATTATTATTACCTGTAACCCTAACACCACCTTGGAACAGGTGTCCTCATTCTGTTACCTTGGATCACAATAGATGAGTCCCTCTCAATTGATGAACATGTCTGCAATATCACCACTGCAGTCAACAGAAAACTAGAGGCCTTTTATAGGCTCCGATTCTGCCTCACACCAGAGGCCAGGATCTTGGCAGTTACTGGAATACTACTACCATTCCTGGACTGTGGAAACGTGATTTATGGTGTGGCCTCTGATACAAGCCTACTCAGAGTCCACACAACCCTCAATAAAGCCTGTAGATTTGTCTTAGGTGCAGATCACCTAACACATACATGCAACCTATACATTAAGACTAAATGGCTTCCTCTGTCAGATCACATCAAGTTTCAATCATTCCTTCTAGGGAAGAAGGCCCTCCTTGGACTTGCTCCCCCCTCCATACAAGCTTTATTCTGCCCCGCACCTTCCAAACATTCAACAAGAAGCGTTGCTAAACATCACAGTTAGGGCTCCCACCTGGTTAAATGAGCTCCCCCACGCCACCACAAGCCTCCCTCACATTGGTCCGTTTAAGTCTGTGCTTCAGAATACTATCTCCCCTCCAGAACACTGCTACTGTTGCACCCGACCCTGCTGTTGGTAGCCTCCAGCACTCCAGGGCAAAGCCCCGATCATCCTTTTCTGCTCGACTGAACCACGTGGTTCCCCCACCTGCCCCATCTGCCCAGCTACCTGCCAGTACACCCTTTGCTCCCATTTTCCTACCCCAAGGTGCCCTCTGGTGCCTCCACTCTACCCTCCTGCCACACCTCTCTTCCACTAGCCCTGTCTCCTTCCAGACTCTTCATGTGACTCTACTACTCAGGATACTAACACTGATGTATTCCTACTGTCTTAATCACTCATGTTCTACTCTTGTTGGCTAATGTTATACTTCTGTTGATTGATGCACTTTATTACCAGTGCTGGTATGGGAACTGTATCCCCTCATTTTCTGCACTCGTGCAATGGTTGTGTATTACTTGCCTATGTTCATCTTATGTTATACCTTGCCTTATAGTTCCTGTTAGCGATTACTGTATGTTATTGTTCGTTGATACCGGACAATGCCTTCTGGCTGTCACTGTCTTACATACTCCTGTTTGTGCTCCCCTGCTCTTGTTTTTGACAAGGATCCTTTGTAAATGAGCTTTTAGCTCAAAGGTTGTAATTCCGATTACTTATTAAATAAATAAATACTTACTACCAAACGCAGCACAGAGTCCTCACTGTGTAATAACAATTGGACAGCCATGGGGATCAAAAGGTAATGGCCCCAACTTGAATTCTTTCATATTGTGGGACTTAGGCATAAACCACTAACAAGAATGTAAACCAGAGTTGCAGAGGATTCAACAACCCCATATACAAGCAACTGTTATAGAGAATGTAGAGCTCAGAAATGCCTGTGATTTTCTATAGCTGATTAATTGCAATTCCAGTGTTGCAATGAAATGAAACAAGATCAGGAAAGTAATCTACAGTAGACATTTGCATCCAAACTGTTTCCAGTGAAATGTATGACAGATAGAAGTAGTAGTAGTAACAGCAATAATTTTCATTTAACCAGAAAGTCGAACCTCTGAGGTTGATGTCTCAGTCACAGATGTATCCTGCCAACATCAGATTTCCAGGCTTTATGGCCAGCATCCCGCAGTGAAAACCCCAGCAGGCCCAGCGCGTGAGCTGTAAGTTGTTGGGGTGGTTTGTGCCTGCTAATTCTTTCTTTTTATGTCTGCCTCTGGTTTACAACTTTCCAAAAATGAATATTTATGCAGCAGTTTTGGGTTTTGTTATCACTTTACAGCCAGCTGTGGGAATATTTCACTGCAAACACCTGTGAAGTTGAGCAAATGGTAGGCTTCAGCTAACCATGTCTACAGATCAAAACACTGAAAAAAAAATGGAAAGCTGAAGAAAAGATACAGGCTCTAACAGTGGAAGGCATAATGACTCAATTCCAGCTGGTGCCATAATGGGGTGTGTGAAACGTCTGGCCCCCTTGTGCATTTTTGGCATTTCAGAAGGAATAAACATGATGCAAAGAAGGCTGGTTGTTTTGCTGATCAGACGTACCCACTTGCTGCCACATGTACCCCATCCGGCTTAAGCCCCATGCCAGGATTCCTGACTTCCACTTCACTCATCAAGGAATCAGACTCTACACATGTAGCCATGGAGGTGAGCCCTGAGGTAGCACACTGAGCTCAGGGGGCAGCACATCTTCTGCCTTTTCACAGGTCATTTTTCCAATGTTTTCATTCCCACCACCGCTGAGGGCATCAGCAGGGAGGCCACAGCTGGATGCCCAGCCAATGTCATTGCATAAGATCAGTACTTGTCACTCTGCTTTGACTTACCAGGATAGCTAGGGGGACAGGCGACGAGTGCTGCAGATATTTGTACCTTCCCCAGGATCGAGAGTATCCTAATGTGGCACTTGGCCTCTCATGTCTGACCCATCATGACATGAACTAGTTGCTTATTTGCTAATGAACCACCTGAATAAGACATTTCTCTAATTTTAATTTTTAGAACACATACCTGGTGAGTCCTTGATAAAAATTGTTAAATTGCTTTTGTCATTAGTACAACAGATGGGTATATCTGCAACATTGAAAAGCATCTGAAACATATTTGGCTTTGTTTACATTTAAGCTGCATCAGTAACAAAATATGCCTGGATAAGGCTGCTGCTTTATGTGATGGGGAACCTTTTGTACCTATACTTTTTTCCATTTTAGAGGGCCCTTTCCTGCTCTCTTGTATGACTTCCTTTCCCCCATTTTTGTGCTTTAGCATCTTTTTAGATATAAAATAATTAATGGTGAGCAAAATTAAATATGGTTCCCCCAGGTTTTCATCAATATTCTCAACTGCATTAAAACACCTGGGGCCCGAAATTGAAAAATGGGCAAAGTGGTTTGCAAAGGTTTGCACTGTACTTGCCCATTGCCCACAACCCCAAGGATGCTATACTCAGACAGTGCACTGGCGCTATCTGACTGAATATTGGGGCATGTTGGCACTGTGATAAGTTGAGTAGTGCTGCCCTGACATGGATCCAGGCAGTGCAGGGAACAGCGCCCCCAGACCGATAACCCAGGAGCCCCGGCACAATATTCATCCATCACCATGCAAATGAGCACATTGAGCATTTAAGTCACTAAGAGGCCACATACATGCCCATTATGGGCTCATTTGGATGGGTAGCAGTGGCAGGTTTGTGCATCCCCCATGGCTGACCACACCCTCCCACTCTGATCCCCCTCCCCATTAAAATAAGTACTTTGCTGGTGCCTAGTGGTCCCCCACCCTCCAATCCCTGTCCCCAGTAGAATAACATATCTCCCCACTGCCTAGTGGTCACTCCACTGTCTGATCCCCGGCCCCGAGAGAATAAAATAATTCCATGGTGTCCAGTGGGACTCCTTTACCCTCTGATCCCTGGCCCCAGTAATAGATTAACCATTCCCTGGTGTCCAATTGTCCTCTCCACCCTCCAATCCCCAGCTCTGTGAGAATAAAATAATTCCCTGGGGTTCTGTGGTCCTCCCGCCCTCCAGTTGCTGGCCCTATATTATATCACATATTCCTTGGCATCTAGTGGCACCCTCACTCACTGATCCTTGTCCCCATACCAGCATAAGCTTTCCCTGGTGCCCCGGCCCCCAACCACCTTACTGGTTTCATCTGTGCTGCAGATCCAGTATGGCGACTGGCACAGCCCCCCTCTCATCACCTCTGCCAGCTGCCATATAGACTGATAGGTAGCCCGCATACTCTGTACTGTAAAGAGAGCATGCATACTAACAGTACATCCACTCCCTTTACAATACAGAGGATGCACGCTATCTGTCAGTTCATATGGCGGCCAGCAGACATGGTGAGAGGAATGCTGTGCCGGTCACCATAGTGGATTCATGGCACTGATGAAACAGGTAAGTGAGTGTGGTGGGGAGGTTGGTCAGTGCCACTGGTGCGGGGGGCCACTAGATGCCAGGAAAGGCTTACTCTGGTTAGGGGACATAGATTGGTGGGTGGGGGGATAACAGTAGATGCCAGGAAATATGTGAAAAAATACTGGGCTGGTGCTCAGAGGACGTGGGAGGACCACTGGACACCAGAGAGTAGTTAAGTATTACCGGGGTCAGGGATCAGAGGGCAGGGAATTTTTTTATTCTCATCCACAGGGATCGGATGGTGGGGGGACCAATAGGCACCAGGGACATATTTTATTTTATCTGGAGTGGTGAATGGGGGGGGCACTAGGCATCAAGGAGCAGGTGTGCTTCCCCAACTGTCAATGTAGTTGTTGGCTGCTGTGGCTCTGCCAGCCATCAGGGTTGCCCAGAGTACATCAGGCTTCTTCTAGGTGGTAACTGAGTGGCACAAGGTGCCTGTGCTATTCCCCTTGTGTAGCGCTACCACATTGAATATTGTGCTGCACCGATATTCATATTCCCACCCCTCCCTTTGCCCACTGCATACATTATTAGTTTGAATGCATGCTAACCTCTTTAATGTGTGCCACAGCCCTTTTTGAATATTGCACTCGGCTGCAAACCCCAGGCAAAGAAGGGCACAATCACTTTGCCTATGCGTAAAGTTTTGAATATCTGTCCCCTATAGTTTAACATCATACTTTTGTGATTAAGAAGAACTAATGTGTAACAGACACTGCACCCCGATCTTCTGAGATGCTGGGGATGCCACGGCTAACTCCAGGTCACAAAACAGGGCCTGATCCAAAGAATTCTATGCACCCCTATGCCAGTGTGTAGGGTGGGCCAGAATGTGCCACTAGGCATCAGGGACCAGGTGTGCTTCCACAACTGCCAATGTGGTTGCTAGCTGTACTTTGTATTTATTAATGAATTATATTGTCTGATCCTCTGTACTATCGGTACTGCTCCTCTACTCTGTGACCTGTATGTGCATTTGTAATCATTTCCAAAGTACTGTACATGTAACTAACTCTGGGTCGCCCCTGAAAAAGGATGCTTCAGGATCCAGCGTGCCTACCCGGGTAACGAAATTGAAACAAATACATGGAGGCACCTCTCCACAAGTGTGGAGGGCTCCAAACATCCACAATGCAAAGCTGCAAACCTATTCATGGTGGCCTAGACCCAATATGTGAACAAATGATGAGGTCTGCCATGGGGACGTGGCCACTCTCCCTGGCCATACACAGCCATACACAGCATGATGTAAATGCTGTGGAGCAGGACTTGAGGGCATGGAGGCAACACAAGGAGGGCCCATGCAGGAAGCTTTCCACCCCTCCCCGTGCAGCTTCAGCTTGTGCTGAGGCCCTTTGACCCCCCCTGGCAATTGCCTGGAGTCTTCTGAACCAGTATGGAGGGTTGAGTGACAAGGTGGAAGAGTTTTTGTAATAAAAAAATGAAATTATTGTAAAAAGGATACAGCAATCCAGACAGACTGCTGTATCCCCAAATCTCTTGTTCACATGAAGGGAGGGATCTGCTCTGAAGCTGACTTGGGTTGTTTGACAATGCTCTACCCCCCCTCTGGACCCCTCCTTGGCCCCACACAATGCTACACATACATGGACAAGGGTGGACAGGGACTGGGGATGCCATCTGTTGCAGTGCAGTATCGGGGGGGTAAAGTTGCATACGATGGTCTGCTTAAACTATAACAAGGAGACCATAAAATGAAATATGGTGCATGCAACTGGATTTGGAAACCAAGGAGAACAACAGGTGGCAGCACCAGGGGTTGGAAAGGAGCACATAATGAAATATGAAAAACACGTTTTTTCAACACTAGCTGCTGCTTTGTGTAAAAAATAATACTGAAGTGCAACTCTGTATTGCATCTGTATCAATGCTGCCTCCCCCCTACCCTAATTTTCAGTACAGCAACATTTTGCAGAAGCAGCCCGACTTTGGTTCACAGCACAGTTTTCTGCATTGAAGAGATTACATTTTATTTCTTTATTTGTTGAAGGACTCGGAGAAGACCTTTGAGCACAAGCTTTTTTACAATGGTTCCATGTCAGGTTGACAGACAAAAGACATATTACATTTAAGCAATAAGGCATGACAGGGGGTGTGTTATGGTGAGATAATGGCTCACCTCGGGGTGGGTTGAAGCACAAGGCATAGCCAAAGGCTTCCACCACCCGAGAAGGGCCGTAGCCCACCATAACACACCACCTGGAGTGCCTTATTGCGATTATGAAATAGGTCATTTTTAGTCAATTTTATGCATTTTTAAACATAATACTTGCAGCTGGGCCATTGTGCTGGGATAACAGCCCAGTAAAAAGCAGCTTTCAGCCAATCAGAATTCAGAATTCTTTCTACCCATTTCATAATGAGCAGGTATAGAACATGCATAAGTTACAATATTACAGTGTTATCACTAGTACCATGGAATTAGTACAGCAGCAGTAAAGGATATAGAAAAGCAGTGGTGAGCTACGTGGAGAAAGCAAGGGAGGACCCTGGACCCCCTTTTGAGTTGACGGGAGACTTAAGAAGGGTAAGCAGCCTTGTGTTGGGGCTTTGTCAAAAATAGGAGGGTGAAATAGTGGCTGGGGGGGGTGCCAGGGAGGAGGGGGGAATGGGGAAGGTGGTGCCAGAGGGGAAAAGTGCTTGACTAAATGGTCATACATGGGAAATGGGGAGGGAAGTTGTGCAGGGATGGAGTTATGATGAAGGGAAGTACTCAGAAGGAACAGCAGGGGTGGCATGCTGAAAGTCACATTGGGGTGGGGTTGGCCCTAGGCATGTCAGAAGAAGTGGAGGGGGGCAGAAGGGACCAAGGGGGGGCAGGGGGAAACAGAGTGGATGCCTAGTGTCAATTCAGGGGGCAAGGTGTAGGTTAATGGAGGGGGATACTACCAAAGGAGGGGAAAAGTGCTACTACGGAGAGCAGACACTAGTTGTACAGAGGAGCAGAGTGCAGCAAGGCTGCCAAATGAGCAACTAGGGAGGCTAAGGAGGATACGAATAGCAATGAATTCTCTCACTAAAACTTTAAATCTAACTGCTTTTTTAAATTATACATAGAAACATATATTTTGTTAGCAGAAAAGGACCTTTAGGCCCATTCAGTCTGCCCCTTAGTCCTGCCTACTCCATCATGACTGACCCTAGTTGGTCATAGGTGTCACTCCCTCCCCACATTCCTCCACCTAATATGCCCTGTACTTATCCCATGCATGCTTGAAGCTCCCCACAGTCTTTGCCCCTACTACTTCCTCTGGCAGGCTGCTCCAGTCATCCACCACCCTTTCTGTGAAGAAATATTTCCACAGATCTCTCCTAAACTTCCCCTTCTTAGCATCATTGCATGCCTCCTTGTTCTAGTGCCTTCCTTTCTCTGAAATAGACCCTACACTTGTACCTTGTTCACTCCTGTCAGGTGTCTGTAGGTTTCAGTCATGTCCTCTCTTGTCTCCTCTCTTTCAAGGAGTACATGTTGACTTCCTGCAGTCTTTCCTCATATGGCCTATAAATTATGACATCATTCTTAGCCAGTCAGGAATGTTTATTTCTAAACATTCCAGGTACTTTTATAACCTTAAGAGCAGGGGTGGACTGGCTGAGTCAAAGGCCAGGGTGCTACCTAAGGAGGACAGGCCACGTCCGCCTGAACCACCTGGCACCTGCCTACATGAAATGTAATTTCAACCATACCATGATCCCAGCACAACTGCCCAGCTGAAAGTAGCGCAACAAAAATATGTTTTAAAAAATACATCCAGTTTAAAAAAAAAAAAATTTAATAATCGCAAAAAGGCACTCTAGTGCATGCGTTATGTTGGGCTAACAGCCCTTCTCAGGTGATGAAAGCATTCAGGTTCGTCTCGTTCTTCAAAGTTCAGACCACCCGAAGTGACCATTAACCCATCATAATGCACACATGGTCATGCCTTATTGCTTAAATAACAGCCCACATAGGGTGGTTTGAAGCACGAAGTGAAGCAGGGTGCTTCCACCACCCCAGAAGGGCTGTTACACCACCATAATCCAACCACTAAAGTATCTTACTGTGATTATTAAATGGATCCTTTTTGGTAAATTTGAAGGTTTTTTTTTTAAATATTTTTGTTGCATTACATTCAGCTGGGCTGTTGTGTTGGAATAACAGCCTAGTCCCAGCTGAAAGTACTTTTTGTGCAATCAACAGCTAGCATTCTTTCTACCTATTTCATAATCTTTGATTAACATACATGCAGAGCCTAATAATATGTTGACCAAGGTTTAACACTACCTAAAAACATTTTACTATAATAGCAATGGGGTATGACCAGGTGTTACTTTAATTTAATAACCCTCCAGGGGCTTGTAGCACTCTTCTATGCCTCATGCCTCAGTACACCCCAGAGGGTAATTAGCAGACCATTAACATAACCCCTGGTCATGCCTTATTACTTAAATAGTGCCAGCCAACAGGCACCATATTCAAAGGCCACTGGTTCACCACACTGACCAGACAATGCAACACATACTGCTGTGCTCATGCATGTGAGGGATCCCCAGGAACAGTGCCACAGCTGTATATTCAGCAATTTCCGATGTGCTAAACAGCCTCTGTGGCAGTGCTGTTTAAGGCTGCTGAAGCCTGAAACCATGTCATTATCCCCATGCATGGTGCCCCCCTCCCTAAATGCTTTCAATACTAGTCCTGGAGTAGTCCAGTGGTGCTCCTCCCCCACAAGGGCACAGAATCCCCTCCTCACCCACCTGTTCAGGACCAGCTTCCAGCTCCCCACCCCCCACCACAATCACCAAAGCCAACCAATCTACGGCAATAGTCACATGCCATGGTGCGGAATACCCTAGCATCATCCTTGCCATAGACAGGCAGCACCTCTGAGAAGGTTACCATACATGCTACTTGTCTAAGGCCCCTCCCCAACTCCACAAACTTCTCTTGCACTGCTCTGATCCCATTCACAGTCAGGTCTTTTTTCCCTAGGTTGACAGCAGCTCCCTCCCCTCGTGCAGCTGCTCCCATGATCCTGAGGATCTGCCCTGTCCCTCTGAGCCATGGCGCCAGGCAGTCACCTTACCTCCCTATTCCCTTCCTCCCCCACTTCTACACCCCTAATGATTGAGTCCCCCACCAGGTGTTGTTTCCTTCCCCTGTAGTGTCTTGTGCCACCCTCCTGTGTGTCTCCTTGTGGAGGTTCCCAGCATCCTCCTTGGTCTCCACTGCAGGTGCCTCTATAGAGGAACCACTCTTTGCCAGAACAGCATATGAATTGTGGAGAGGTACAGCTGGAGGGATGCACCTCTGTTCCACCATCCTGTCCCTACCTGAGCCCACCTTGGTCCAACCGCTTCTCTTTCTTGGCAACATCTGAGGTAGCAGTGGTGGCCCTGGTGGCCCCTGGGTGGGGGAAGAGGTTTCACGAATCCTAGCCAGGTCAGCCTGGAGATGGGCAACCTCCTCCCTCAGACCAGAGAGGTGCCTGAAAACAGGGCAGCATCGCATCCTCCAGAATGTCTCCCGGAACACTGCTGCCCCACAGCAATTGCACTGCACCACTCCCATCTTGACTTATTTTGGGTCTCCTCTCCTGTTCCTGGTGTCAGTCAAATCCAGTGGCTATAAAACTAGAACTGGCTTTGGGTAGGTGGGTGGAGGTGTGGGAAGGAGGGCAATTAGTAAAAAATCTGTAAATCTAGACTGCTGCTTCTTGCTCTGAAACCAAAGTTCTCCTCTGTTAAAAACAGCAGCTTGTTGCCTCTGTGATGGCAGTTTTGATGTTTCCCCATTGTTGCCCCACTCCTCCTTCTTGACTGTTTGCTAGCGCTTTTCTGAGGCACTCTCCCATTTTGACAAAATTAGCCCTTCTGAAGTCCAGTACCTTCACTTTTGTTTGTCTTGACTATAAAGCTGAGTTTATCATGAACCACACTGTTTGATGGTCACTTGTTCCCAGATGGCTACCCACTTCTAAATCTAAGATTCTCTCTCTCCGTCCCCATTTGAGAGTACCAGGTCTAAGACTGCTCCCTTCCGAGTGGGTTCCAACACTAGCTGTCTGAGGCATGCCCCCTGTAGGGCATTGAGAATGGCCCTGCTCTTGGTTGTGGCTGCAGCAAAGGTGCTCCAGTTAACATCTGACATATTCAGGTCCCCCATCAGCAATATCTCCCTTTTCTCTGCCATCCTAAGGTTGCCTTATATCATTTCCTTGTCCATTTTGTCCACCTGAGATGGGGGTCTGTATACTACCCCAGTGCAGATTGTGGTGCCATTTCCAGTCTCCAGAGTGACCCACAGTGCCTCCTCTCCTCCCTGTATACCCTTTAGTTCCATTGCTTTGATCCCTTCCCTTGCAAAAAGAGCTACTCCTCCTCCTCCTCTTCTACCATCCCTGTCCCTCCTGTAGATTGGGTATCCTGGTATGTTGACATCTCAGTCATGGTTCTCCGTGTACCATGTTTCTATGACTGCCACGATATCTAGGCACCCCTCTTCCATCAAGATTATGTCAATTACGTTGTCATGTACCCTAATGTGCCACTGTTATTGGCTGCTTAGGGCTGGGAAGGAGGAAGTATGCACAACGTTGCATGGCAGTTCAGCTCAGCTCTTAAGAGCTAGCACTGTTACTCGGCAGGTTTTCCAAGCACTGTCTTGTATTTTGGCCTCATTGCAATGATTGCGTGGCCCAGACCAGCCGTTAACAGATGTACTCCCCCCACCCCCAAAAAAACTCACTGAGGCCAGGTGACATGCAGGGAAGAAGTAAAAAAACAAAACCACAAAAAAAGTAACACACAGGGCCAGCAGCACAGGCCATATTACTGACAGGCCAGGATGCAATTGCCATCCCAGGTACCTCTGGCCATTCCACCTCTGCATAGGAGGGTGTCTCATGCACATAGTTCTAAAATTCTGAAGTTCTGTGTTCAGTTAGCTAGTAATAAGATACAACAGGGTGTGCATTATGCTAGATCGCTGCACTCATCCGGTGCATTATGAGGCATGAAGCCGCAGGCCAAGTGCCTTCAACCACCCAAGAAGTGTGGCGATCTAGCATAATGCACACCCTGGAGTGTCTTATTGCCCTTATACAATGACTTTTGTTTTTATACATTATTTAGTAATTACAGCAGTCATGAAATCTGTAAAAAATGTAAATGTTTAGAAGAAATATTGCTCAATTAGTCCCTCCACGAGCTGGAACTAGAACAACTTTGCATTTATGGATTTGCTTTAAGACATTTGTCCTAAGAAGGCTGCCATAGTTGTAGTTTAGGTAATTTTTTTGTGGCAACCTCCCCTCCCCCTAAAACAAGATGCTGCCAAGGTCACTAGTAGACATGCAGACAACTTGCATGAAAGAGAGGGAGACATTCAGGAGTAAAGGTATGATTTTTTTCCCCTTGTAGACATGTGTAGCAATTTTGAAAGTGAAAATGCAAGTGCAATCTAGCTTGCATCTTTCAAAGGGTCCAGAAAAAAACTTTTTAAAAGAAAATGAAGGCATTCTCTTGCAAAGTATGAAAGAAATCGAGTGTTTCACTGGACTGGAATACTTGTAGAGTGCTTGTAGCAGTTTTGAAAGTGAAAATGCGAGCGCAATCACAATCGTGCTTGCATCTTTCAAATCGTTCAGAAAGGAAATTTTTTTAAAGTAAAACTAAGCCATTCTGATAAAACTGTAACAGAAAGCACTGAATAACAGTGCAGTCAGCCTAGCACTGACTAATAGTGTTGTCGGCTCAGGAGGCAACTTGATGGGGGTGGCAAGAAATGTTAGCAGTGGAAAAAAAAAATGACTGCCAGATATTTTCCTGCTGTGAGCTGGCAAAGGGATATGTGAAGAGGCTTCATACCAGGCTGACTGTGTGGTGGGCAATATTTCCACATGGTTATATGACTCGTATTAGCCAATAAAAGTATTGGATTGTTTCCTGCCATTGTATAAGCATAGTTAATTACAGTAGTTTCACATAAAACTGCTGTATAATCCAAATCAGCGCCCAACCTGTACAGATGTAGTTTCTGACCAGGAAATGTCCCAAGTGTATGACATCTTTGTGGCTCATCAGATAAGCACAACAAAAACAAAGCGATGGCAGCACGGTTCAGTTTGGAGGCATTACCAGAGCACCAGCCATTTGTTCAAGAGCATGAAATCTTACTAGCCTAGAAATAGAATGGCCACAAACTTTTAAAGTTTCCTAACAGAAAAAGGAGAACCATTAGATTTTACTCATCTGCCAATGCATAACTAATATTATGGTGGGGGGGGTGAAAACAAAAATGACACCAGTCAATTATGTAAAACATGGGTTGGTGTGGTTGCTCTAATTTACACACACACACCTATGTGTGATGATTCGATAAATGCATTGAGCTTTGCTCTTGGGGCTTATGTAGCATCACACACCATGGGTGTGTACTAAAGTCTTGTAATGCACACCAAACCATGCATTATTCTCTATACAAATATCCTGAAAAGTAAAGCATTTTGATTTTAAGCCAAAATGCTTTTTTTTAACAAATCTCTTTATGATTTATAGTATGTTTGCATGTATAGTTTCTGTTTCTGTTATGGTTGTAAGAATTTCTTCTCAAGTCCTTTGTGTGACAGAACTGCTCAGCTTCTCTTCATAGTTCTCTCGCCCAAAGAACCTGAAAATGCACTCTTGGAACCATAAGAGACACAGTAACTGGGTGCCAGTGCAAGGAGTCTGGGTAGTAAAATTCTGGACCTGGAGACCATCATGGAGGGGGCTAGCCTGGATTTGGGGGCCATAGAGGAGTCATGGTGCACTGACAGCCATGATTGGGATATGGGCATACCAGGCTACTCTCTGTTCAGAACAGAGAGGGAGGAGGAGAGGAGGGGTTGTATTATATGAGAGGCAGGAAATCAAGGCTATGGAAGTACATGGGCACCCAAAGGAAAAGGAATGACTGGAGATGCTGTTGGTCATCCTGGAGATAGAAGCTGGGTCCACTATCCGTACAGCGGCGATATGCACACCTCCAGCATAGGCAGAGGGAGAGGAGTTGGATAAAGCATTGGGGCAAACATCATCAGGATAGCAAATGAGGGGGAGGTGCTGCTAGTTGGTGACTTCAGTCTACCAGATGTGGATTCCTTCTAGCTACAGCTTCAGCAAGGAGCAGAGCCATCCTTGACTCCCTACAGGGGGCTTTTCTCAGGCAGTTCTAGTCAATGAACCCATGAGGGATAGGGCAATCCTGGACCTGGTGCTTAAACAGCAGCATCCTACTGCTGTCCACAAAACATATAATAAAGCTAACATGGCCCCAAGTGGGCTGCAATGCAAATTTTCATTTTTTTCTGCCAATATTAAAAAAATCCAATGGATCGAATTTTTCTCTGTGGAGCTGAAAGCCAAAATGCTGCTGCTTCCTTATTGTGAGACCCTCCCCACCACGCTAGCACATTTTGTGATGTCAATAAACAGACAGCGCAGGGTTGCACATCATAGAGTAGGATAAGGACATTTTATAAATGCTTTTTATTACAATTTAGAGTTCTGATTATTACAAATCAAGCTACCGCTCAGCTAACAAGGACCTTGTTAGTTGAGTGGAGGCCTTGTTTTGTTGTAATCAAAACTCTAAATTATAGCAAAAATTATTTTGAACTTCCCTATTCTACTCTATTGAGTGCACCCCCATGCCCTCCATTTTCTGATATCACAAAAACATGCTAGCGCAGGTACATGTTTCATAATAAGGAAGCAGCAGTGTTTTGACTTTCGGTTCCATGGAGCAAAATATGATCCCTTGAATTTTTTAATACTGGCAGGAATAAATGAAAATATGTGTTGCAGTCCCCTTGGGGCCATGTAAGTTTTAGTATATGTTTGTGGGGACAGTATTGCAGCCATCACAGTAGATAGTGCCCTAGGTACCAGTGATCACCGATAAATGTTATTTAACATAGAACTGGGGGGCAAAGGCAAACCACACGAGGATGAGGGTCCTGGACCTTAGGATAGTGGACTTTACAGAACTGAGAGACTGCCTCAGAAACTGCCTAGTGAAGAGGAGAGGAGAGATTGCCTGAGAGGGTTAGAGGAATAATGGTGTAACAATAAGGAAGTGAATAAAATCAAAAGGAAAAAGAGGCCATAATGTTATTCTAGAGAAGTTGCCATGGTGATGAAGCAGAAAAGAGTGGCATTCAAGAGGTATAAGGAAACACAGAGGGAGGAAGACAGGTAAAACAGAGGGAAGCAGGTAAGGAAATGAGGGGGGCTAAGGTGCAGACAGAGTAAATGATAGAAGGGGTACCAAATGGGGATAAGACTTTCTAAAGGTACATAACTGAAAAGAGGAAAGCAAGGAGAGGGATAGTGAGGGTAAGGAGGGCAGCAGAGGGAGACTGTGCAGAAGGGGACCAAGAAAAAGCAGGCATCTTGATTAGGTACTTCTGCTCAATCTTCTTAATGGAGGGAGGGGTGTATGGACCACCAGGGAACAGCAGGAACAAAGTGGGGGGGGTGGACTCAAGTCCTTTTTTCAGAGGAAAGAGTCCTGAAGGGACTTGCAGCTGTAAAAGTGGACAAGGATATAGGACCAGCTGGGATACACCGAAGGGTACTATAAGAACTCAGGGACATGCTGCCTGCCCCACTGATGGCCTTATAAAATAGCTCACTGGAATCAGGCATGGTTCCAGAGGACTAACAGAGAGCAAACGTGGTTCCTCTACATAAGGGCGATAGGAGGGAAAAGGCTAGTAATTATAAGCCAGTGAGCCTCACCACAGTGGTGGAGAAACTAATGGAACCACTGTTAAAGGAAAGGTTGGTAAAGTATCTTAAATCCAATGGGCTAGCCTACAAGATGAAAGGTAGCACAGATTAAAGGGGGTGGATGGGGGGTCATATCAGATGAATATGACTGAGTTGTTTGATTGGGTGACTGCTGGACATGGCCTATCTGGACTTTAGCAAGGTCATCCACACTGTGCTGCACAGGAGACTTTTTAAAAAATTGAACAGCCTAGGGGTAGGATCCAAAGCCGTGAAGTCACTTAGAAACCTGTTAACATATAGACAACAGAGGGTGGTGCTCTGCAGCGTGGCTGTACCATGTGCAGTTGCTGAGTGGTACAGCACTGCCATTCTCTATCGTGCTGTCACCAAACAGTGCGATAGTGGTGCACCCATGACTGACGCATGGCACCTAGGGGGCAAAGGTTGGGCACAGGGTCAAGGGGCTCTGGCGCACGGACAGGCACAGCACCATTGGAACCCAATGCGTGTAGCGTGATTGGATGCCTGTGTGCTACCTCCAGTAGTGGTCTACCACGCTGTTGCCCCAGTGCACCTATAATGGCCCAGTGCCACAGCACCATATAGGTGAACATCGCTGTAGTGCCACTGGCACAATGGTGGCGATGCCCTGCATTGCTTCCCACACACAGCACGTCAGCAGCATGGCAGACGCCTGTGTCAGCAACCCGGGCATGCGCAGTGAGGTGTGTACTGTGCATGTCACAGAACTGCGCCCTTGGCTCAGCACGTTCAACACAGTTGTGCAAAGTGCAACAGCGTGGTATTCAGTCGTCATATGCAAAACAGCTAATCAGCCATTCAATGGCGCAGCACTGCAATTTGCATCCACTTAACATAGAAACATAGAAACATAGAATTTGACGGCAGATAAGGACCGCTTGGCCCAACCAGTCTGCCCATTTCCCTACCTACTGGATAGCTGCAGATCCCTAGTTAACCAGCAGCCTACTTCTTCCTACCCCACCCCCAGAATTGCCTTATGACTATCCTATGCATGCTTGAATTCCACCACTGATTTTGACTCCACAACCTCCTCTGGAAGGCCATTCCATGCATCCACAACCCTCTCTGTGAAAAAATACTTCCTTAAATTACCTCTGAGCCGCCCCCCTCTATCTTCAAATTGTGCCCTCTTGTTCTTGCACACCTCTTTTTTTGAAAGATGCTACCCTCTTGGACTTTGTTGATTCCCTTGAGGTACTTGAAAGTTTCTATCATGTCCCCCCTCTCCCTCCTTTCCTTGAGGCTATACATATTAAGCTCCTTAAGTCTCTCTCTTCATATGTTCTCGGTGCAGACCCTGCACCATTTTGATTCCCTCCTCTGGACAGCTTCCATCCTGTCTATGTCTTTGCGGAGATTGGGTCTCCAGAACTGCACACAGTACTCCAGATGGGGTCTCACGAGCTGTTTGTACAGAGGGATAATAACTTCCTGTTTTCTACTGGTGATGCCTCTCCCTATGCATCCCAGTATCCCCCCAGCCCTCCTTGCTGCCTTCTCACATTGCTTTCCCACCTTTAGGTCATCTGATATGACTACCCCCAGGTCCCTTTCCATTTTTGTTGTTGTTAGTATCTCACCCCCCCCATTGTGTACTCTTCCCCTGGGTTTTTGTTTCCCAGGTGCATTACCTTGCACTTCTTAGCATTGAATCTAAGCTGCCATACATTTGACCATTCCTCTAACCTTGCCAAGTCCCTTCTCATCCTTTCCACCCCACCCTGTGCATCAACTCTGTTGCAGATCTTAGTGTCATCTGCAAAGAGACATATTTTTCCTTCCAGTCCTTCTGCAATGTCGCTTATAAAGACATTGAAGAGGACTGGTCCTAACATTGAACCTACGGTACCCTACTAGTAACCCTCCTTTCTTCTGAGTGGACTCCATTTACTATTACTTTCTGTGTCCTATTCTCCAGCCAATTCTTTACCCAGGCTGTCATCTTGGGACCCACTCCAGGCTGGCTAACTTATATATTAATCTTTTGTGTGGGACTGTGTCAAATGCCTTGCTAAAGTCTAGGTATGCCATGTCCACAGCCCCTCCCTGATCTACTACTTTGGTCACCCAGTCAAAGAAATCTATCAGATTCATCTGGCATGACCTTCCCGCTGTTAATCCATGCTGCCTAGGGTCCTGTGCCCCTCTGGCCTCTAGACTTAAAGTTGCGCCTCGCCTCATTTGCATGGGTTGCGCTATAAAAGTGCGACATTGGGCTGCACTGGCCATAGTCAGTTACTGCAGTCTATTGGTGAGTTGCATGCTGTTTGGGAGTGTGGACCGTGGATTTTGGGACATGCATGGGACTGCACAGTCACAGGTAACAACTGTCATTCTTAGAGGCTAAATAATGACCGAGTGAGTTGTGGGAGAGGAAGAACACAGTGGTGGGAGGAGGAGGAGGCCTAATTTCACCAAGGCCGAGACCGATGCCCTGTTTGAGGCCTACCTGGATCAGGAGCCACTTCTCAGTGGACGGCAGGGAACACCTCAGGCCTGTGCTACTGCATGGGAGGAGGTGGCACGTGCAGTGAACCTGCATGGCAGCCACCAGCGCTCTGTGCAGGAGTGCAAGAAGAAGATGGGCACAGACAGGAGGAGGATAAAGGAGAAGGTGGCTGCCATCAGGGCAGCATGAGCTGCGACAGGTGGGGGACAGCCAGAGGTGGTACACCTGACCCCACAGGAGGAGAGGGTTGCTGGAAGCATGCAGCGTTGTGCTATTGAGGGTGTTCTGGGTGGTGGCTTCCAGACGGGTGGTAGCCCGTCACTGCATGATAGGTCATGGTCTGTCTATGGGGGGGGCAGGGTAGGTCACATGCAGTAATGCGACTTTGTTTTCCCTTACAGATCCTGAGTGTCTGCATGGGTCAACAATGGTGGGCCTGCCCACTGAGGACAGTCAGATGGAGATGGAGGAGGGCCCATCCACCTCCACAGGTATACGTGGCTCAGTGCGACAGTGGGCCCACCTGGCTGTCCACACTGATGTTGTTGGAACAGGTGCGGAGGAGGCCCTACCTGTGTCCCAGCGTGCCAGTGTCCACGGATGCCAGCATGCTGTGACTCGGGCTAGTGCCGGGTCCGTCACCGATGATGATGTCGCTAACGGCATGGGCAGTGACACATGTGTGCCATGGGATGGCCACACAGCAGGTAAAATCGTGGCCATGGCTGTGGGAGGTGCTGCCGTGGAGGCCTGCATGTCATCACAGTCCCAGCCTGTGCCTGTCAGCACCAGTGGGGCAGCACTGGTGTGTGTACAGGACAGTGGGACTGTTGCAGCCACTGCAGCAGCACCAGTGAGCCCTGGGGAACGGCAGCCGGAGGAACAGCATCAGCAGTGGGCCAGTGGGCTTGGGGGTACAGGGTCAAGGGGCGGCGTCTGTGCACTGCCTGTGGACATGCCCAGACCTGGTCCTGGTGTGCAGCGCCCACCCTCAAGAGGTGCTGAGCATCAGGGCCGTGCACACCCTGAGGGACAGGATGCCAAGGAGGCAGATGACCTCTTGGACAAGCACACCCACCTACTGCAAGCATCAGTCCACCAGCAGATGCGGCTTGCGATGTCGGTGGATGCACTGCATGCGGCTCTGGAGTGGGCAGAGGAGCATTGCAGCAGTGACACCGCTCTGATCCTGGCAGGGATGGACTGGTTGCGGGAGGATGTGACTACTGCCATTGACAGGCAGATACAGGCATTCACTGCTGTCATGGCCACAATGGGCACACAGTCATGTGCTCATGCGTCACAGACAGCACGCAGTGCACTGTCCACCTCCTGTTCCTGGCGTAGTGTGACACCCTCTCTGTCGACACCGGGTTCAGCTGTGGGCATCCCGAGCACGCCTGGTGTAGGCATGTTTGGTGTGCTGCAGACCCCTGCACGAGCACAGTCGCATTCACGCAGTGGAAACCCTGGGGGATCATCGGTGCCACCCCATGAGGCCAGTGGTTGGCCTGTCAGTGCTGGCGGGTCTCGGCGGGGCCACCCACGCATCTGTGGTGGCCGGGGCACTGTGCCGCGTGACTGACCTGTCTCCCAACACGGCTACTGTCTGGTGCTGCCCTGTGTGCATTGTGTCTTTCAGCGGGCATTGCACGGGTGGGTACCCGGCCCTGCACGCGGACACATAGTCCATCTGCACACCCTCCCGGCTGCTGTCCGCAGTTGCGTGTGCATGATGATGCCTGCATTGCGCTGTACACCAATGTGCAATGGTGCTCAGCATCTGACACACGCACATGGACAGGCAGTGGGTGTGGCGGTCTGTGGACATGCGTGTGGCTAGGGGTGGCATTCTGGATCAGTGTGCCTCCTACCCTTTGTGCATGTCTGGTGCATTATGTGTGTGTGTGTGTGTGTGTCTGTCTGCGTGGCATGTTAGACCTCACCCATCCCTGGTTGTGTGTGTGGTTCCATGCCAGCCACTTCCATTGACATAATGCACCCTAGTGTGTCCATGCATGTTGTGGGTTGTGCCTTAGCCACTGTTAGTTGCACATGGCCCCATGACTTACCTGGGTTGGCTGAAATGCTCCTCCATGATGGTGTCCCGTGCAGCTGTGCCAGCCCAGCGGTCCGTCGGCCATGGGGGGCTGCTCATCACCACATCCCCACATCGTCCCCATCACTGTCCCCCTCTTCAACCTGTATGGCTATCCCACATTTGTTGTAGCCATGTGGTGCAGGATGCAACAGACCAGGAATAGCCCAATTGTCCATGTGGTTTGCATACTCACCCACTAGGTGTCCAGTGGGGATATCCTCTTGAATCTGTGGCTACAATGCTGACTGGTGCCAGATGAAACCATGTGCGCTCCCCAAGGGTGCGTGGCACAGACATTGATTATGCCCCCCCCTGGATCACACACCACCTGGCAGTTGATGCTGGCATAGCCCTTGTGATTTATGTATGCCGGCCCCCTCGGGGGCCAGGTGAGTGTCTGGATGGCCACATGGGTGCAGTCTATTGCCCCTAGCATGCCAGGCATACGTGCTACCCTGTGGAACTCCTGTATGTTTGCTGTGCGTTCCGCCAGTGTGCTGGGGAAATGGATGTACTCTGCAGCATGTGGCAGCAGTGCACTGAGGAATTGGGTGAGGTGGCATGACGTGGCCGACTAGGTTATGCCTGTGGTGTCCCCAGTTGGTCTCTGGAAGGTAGCCGTGGTGAGCAAGCACATGCAAGCTGTCACTTTCGTCTTCCCTGACAGGGCATGGCTCCGTCGTGTGGGTGCCTGCATCACATCACTGCACAGCTCACAGAGCCACCTCAGAATTGCCCGATTCAGGTGGTACTGGCCCACAATCTCAATATCACAGTACAGCTCAAAGCTGGCGTGGGCTCGGTACTGCCTGTTGGGGGCATACCACTGACGGGCCCTTCCACGGCCATGCCCCCCTGCTGCCCGCCTTCTCACCCCCCTCATTATGGCCTCCATCTGGAAGGTGGCACTGACCATGTTCCCTAGCAGCTGTTTCTGAATTCCCCGCTGTCTGGCTGCTACTTCCCCTGCACCGGGAACACCTGCCTGTGCTAGCCTCACTGCTGTGGTATACTTCCCCTTCTGCACTGTCTCCCCACACCTTCCCCTGTGCCTGTTGCTTCCAGATGCCCTTTCCTGCCTGGCCCTGTGTGTCCCTGCTGCCCAGTTTTCCCTGCTATCTTTGGCTCTCATGTGGCTTCCCTGTAGTGTTCTTGTGCCTCTCCCTTGCTCCCTTTTATTTTGGCTCATTTCCGCTATGGCGCAACTTCCGCTTGCTCCCCTATTGTGCATGGTACATGTTGTTAAATATCGCACTGTGCCATTTATGCATGGTTCCTCCCCCTTCAGTTGCGCATGCATTCATTATCATTGCGCTGTTGCTCAGCGTGATTTGGGGGGCACAACTGCCTCCTGCTGAATATCACAGAATGGCGCGTTTTCGGACTTGCGCAGGCGCAACCCTATTGTGCATGGCTCAACTCTTTTGAATATCTGGGCCTCTGTGTGTATAATACATGTATTGTGTATTTGAATTTTAATGTAAAAAAATGCAAGCAATTTTATAAAGTGCAGAGATTTTTTTAACTATATATTTAGCTCCTTGCTTCCTCCAGCAGCCCCATTTGGACCGACCCCCTCAAGCCCTGTCACCCGGCTCCCCCATGACTTAACTTCACCACGGTCCTCTGCCACAGGACCCGTGGTGGTTGTGCCCGGCCACTGGTGCAGCACCTGTGATGGGTCAGCCTCTTATCCTGCTGTACGGGGGGGGTCCTCCACTTTTCTCCCATGGCCCACAGACATGTAATGGGCACAATGTCCAAGCTCTGCCTCCTGGGAGATGGCTCCAGCACCCTGTACATGGGATCCCCACAGCATTGCAGCATGCGAGTGCTACCACTCAGCCACTGCTGTGCGGCAGACAAGCAGGACACTGCAGCATCCCCCCTTCCCCGAGGAAGGAGACCTGTCCTGGGATGCTCCATCCTTCCTCTCCTCACCATCCCCAAGCAACCTGAGTCTGTTCCTGACCCCAGGTCACCAGCATGGCACAAGGTGTGGCATCAAGCACCTCAATCCTCAGCACCAGTGGGCTGGATGGAAGTTCAGAGATTTTAATGTGGAATATGACAACTGTATTGTTCATGAGGAGACATAAAAAAATGGCAACGTTGAAAATCTGCAGTAAAAGTATGAAAAATTGGTGAAGTCATGAGCATGCATAGAAACTGTGCAACACACGTCCGTAACCCAATTATTTTTGGGAGTATTTTAGCCACATTTTCAACATAGGTATTTTGGGATCTCCCCTCATGAACAGTGGTGCCATGATTTTGTTAATCTGTCTCAAAAGTTGATTTCCCACAGCGACCACGCCATTGTGCGCCACAGCTGTGGAAACACATTTTGGGCAAGCTGTAAAAAATGTCAGCTGTACTGTTGATAAGGAGGAGTGAAAAAATGCCAGTGTTGAAAATCTGTCATGAAAATATTGCAAATTTGCGAAGTTACAGGCGCATGGAAACTGCGCATCGCATGCTTACAACACAGTCATTTTATGGACTTTTGCTACCAAATTTTCAACATAGGCATTTTAGGACCTCTGCTCATGAACAGTGTCACTGTCATTTTCTCAAACTGTCCTGAAAACTGATTTTGCACAGCGACCATGCTATTCTGCTCTGGACATGCAAAAACAAATTTTGGCTGGGATATGTAAAATGACAGCTAGACTGTTCATCAGGAGGTGTGGAAAAATGCCAATTTTGAAAATCTGGAGTGAAAATATTACAAATTCAAAAGTTATGAGGTGTCGTGGAACAACAAGCGCGTACAAGTAAAGCAGCCATCTTTGAGTTTTTTCATCAAATTTGCAACATAGGCTTTTTGAGAGCCCCCCTCATGAAAAGTGGAACTGCCATTTCATTAACCAGTCCCAAAAGGTGAGTCCATGCAGTGACCACAAAATCACTTTTTGGGACCGAATAATGCCATGACAATGACTGCATTTATGAGGAGGGATCCCAATAACCCCATGTTGCAAATTTGGTGCAAAAATTCCAAAAAATGCCTGAGATATGCACCAAAGTTGGAAAAATCGTATTTAGGCCATTATACAGCTTACCGGCATTTCTTCAGTTCGCGATCAGCTTTGAAGAGTGTAGACGCGTTTCTGTCCACTGAAGATCATCATGTCGGACTCGGGAGGTGAGTAAGGGGTGAGGGGAGGTGTGGAGCGCAGGGTGCACAGAGGGTGGGCATGGGTTGTGGGAGGGGGCAGGGAGACCGTTTTCTTCTTTCATAGGGTTAATAAAAACAAAAAAACATTGGGGGACGGTTTTTATTTTTCAGAGGATTTGGTACACTGGGGTGGGCTCCCAGCATGCCACCTAAGTGTTTGGGGGATGATGTAACCAGCGGGGTTGGCACCCTGAATACACAATGAAAGCAGAGGGGCAAGAGCTGAGAGGATTGGGCACCCCGGCACATAATAAATGGGGAGTGCATTATGCCGAGGGGAGTGGTTACCCATGGGCACATACACTGGGGCAGGGCATGCCGACAGGGGGATTGGGCACCCCCAAAGTCGGCATTATAGCAGGCAGTGTACCGCCATGTTAAATTTGTTTTCACCAGGGAAAGCACGTCGGGAGGCCTGCTGTGTATGACGAATCCTTGCTCGCATTGCAGCGGACCTTTCCGTAGATGTGCTCACCACATTGTGAATGCATGGTGTGGCGGCAGCATGCAGGCTTATTGGGGAATAAGGGATGCACCTACCGATGCGTGCCCTGCATTCGCCCAACACTGACCGCACCTCAAATCTGCCTACCACAATATATTTGGCTGCGCATGTAAGCCAACATAAAAGATTGTGTGCATAAGAGTCAAGTGAAGCATTGTGGAAGGGAGCCCTGAGGAAGTATAGAGCAGTGGGTTAAGGCTCTGAGCTGCAGATCTGGAGACCTGGGTTTGATTCCCACAGCCGCATAGGTGCATACTGTGTGATCCTGAGCAAGTCAATTAACTTTCTTGTACTCCCAGGTCACATCTGGAAGCAAGCTTCAGCTTACTGGGCTACTCCTGGTAAAACAATGTTTCCTTTTCCCTTTCCCTGACTGCCTAAGTAGCATCCATAACTTTTGTTTTGTAGGAACTTGTGATAAACTGAAAACAGTATGAACTAAACCATTTTCTATAATGAAGGGACTCAGAGCACATTAAAAACATCTTGAAGGTGTAATACAACCTCAGTGTAATGTTAACTCAGTTATTGATCTCAAAGGGGTTTCAAAAAGGTATTTGGAAGGGGGGCTGTAGTGGAATAATAGCACTGGTAGAAACAGAATACCTAATGGAATCCTATGGGATACTAGAGACATACTGTACCTCATACCTCACTCATAGTGTCTTTGTGTGTGAATTATTTTGTCTTTTCCTGTCATTAGGAATATGTTATGTGTCCCACAGGGACACATACATCCCATAAAAATGGAGACAGTGTTGAGAAACAATTGCATTTCCTGTTGTTGCCTCTTTGATCCTTGTAGATGAAATGCAGATGTGGAGGTTTTAACTTAGACCAGACATTCCAAAGTTATGATTTTACGTATCCGTGCACTTATTTGTTATTTATTTATGTGTGCTGGATCTCCTAGCTGAGATGCAACAACTCATTTTCCGTGACATCTTTCTTCTATCCAGTTTTACCACTAGGAGGAACAATGGCACTGAGAGGTAAATTGACTCGCTCAAGATCACACAATAATAAAGTGACTCTACTAGGAGTTGAACTCCAATCTCCTGGTTCACAGTTATGTACCTCACAACCCTCTACACCAGCCTAAAGGTTGGCACCAAGCACTGCCCTGTAGATGTGAAGTGGTAAATGGAAAGGTTACTCTCCATAGTAAAAACTTTTCCTCTTAATGCTTGTAACAGCCAGCACAACCATGGCCATCTTACCCAATCTGGAGTAATAAGGATCATTACTAGCTGTTACACTCAGTTTCTCAGTAGGTAGCATTCTTACCTGTGGGGCCAGAAGCTCAGAAGGTCATCTGTTCTAGCTCTACACTAGGTTGCTACATGGGGTAATACCCTTAATTGACACTATACTGCTCCACAAGGGTGTACTGCATTCTGAGGTGCCATCCTTTAGATGAGATTTAAAACCAAAGTCCCTTCTGTACATCTCTGGTCACTGTCCAGGAGGAAATAAAAGATCCCACGGCACTTATCAAAGAAAAGTAGTGGAATTTTTATCAGTAAAACTATCAAAACCACACCAATAAGGTAGCATTATTAACAAACAGGATATTGAGTAATATCAAATGAGCATTTATAACCAGAACTGTGCAATGCATTTATTTCAGTGTACAATACTTATTAAGACCCCACCTGGATTATGTCTCACAGTTATGGAACCCGTATCACAGGGGGCTGTAAAACGAATTCAAACGATGCAACACAGGGCAACAGAAATGATACTCAGACTTTAAAATCGGTCCCCTGAGAGGCTGATGAGGTTAAAACTGTTCACTTTGGAGAGAGGAGAGGAGATGAGAGGGATGGTAGCCCATGACATGGGTGTCGGCAATTGGGCACCTGCAATAACGGTGACCCAATCCCTGGCGTATGTCATCAGGGCTACTGACAGGGTAGGGCAACCAGATTGGGGGGGGGTCGGCGAATTATAGCGATGGATGTCGCTATACGACAAATGACAATGGGGGGCAAGACACACAGCGAGGGGCAGGAGGATTGTGAGGTGGTCAGCAGTGGGTTGCTGAGCTGGCCCCATAGTGTGGTGGGTGGGTTGGCAGCTTCAGTGGGCAGGGTGCTGGGTCGGGTGCTGGTGCGTTTTCTTGCACCTGGCCTGAATTTTTTAAATGTTTTGCACCCCAACATGCACCCCTTGGAGTTGAGAATCTTAAGTAGGGGGGTGCAGGAGGCACTGCCCCCCCTTCATAAAACATTTAAAAAACAAGTCCCCAGCACCATTTTCTGTCGCTGAGGAGTCAGAGTGCCGAAATTGATTTTTCAGCACTATGGTTCTCGTGATAACTCATTATTGCCTTTAGGTTTTTGCCATTATCACATTAATCCAGAGGGATATAGAAACAGAAACATAGAATTTGTCATCGGATAAGGACCGCTAGGCCCATCTAGTCTGCCATTTCCTAACTACAGGATAGGGCCGCAGATCCTAGTTAACCAACAGCCTATATCTTCCTGCCCCCACAAGAATTGCCTGTCTGTCCCATGCATTCTTGAATTCTCCACAGTTTTAGACCCCACAACTTCCTCAGAAAGGCTGTTCCATGCATCCACTACCCTCTCTGTGAAATAATACTTCCTCACATTGCCCCTGAACCGCCTCCTTCTATCTTTAAATTGTGTCCCCTTGTTCTTGCAAGTCTCTTTTCTGAAAGATGCTACCCTCTTTGACTTTGTTGATTCCCTTGAGGTACTTGAAAGTTTCTATGTCCCCCCCTCCTTCTTTCCTCAAGCGTATACTATTAAGCTCTGTTAGTCTCTCCTCATACGGCTTCTCTTGCAGACCCTGCACCATTTTAGTTGCCCTCCTCTGACTGCCTCTATCCTGTCTATGTCCTTGGAGATGGGGTCTCAGAACTGAACACAGTATTCCAGATGGGGTCTCACCAACTGTCTGTACAGAGGGATAACAACTTCCTGTTTTCTGCTGCTGATGCCTCTCCTATACATCCCAGTATACCCCGGCCCTCCCTACTGCCTTCTCACACTGCTTGCTAACCTTAAGGTCATCTGATATGATTACCCCAGGTCCCTTTCCTGTTTTGTTGTTGTTACTACCTCCCACCCATTGTGTATTCTTCCCTGGGTTCTTGTTTCCCAGGTGCATTATTTTGCACTTTTGCATTGAATCCTAGCTGCCATATGTCTGACCATTCCTCCAACCTTGCCAAGTCCCTTTTCATCCTTTCCATGCCTCCTTGTGTATCAACCCTGTTGCAGAGCTTTGTGTCATCTGCAAAAGGCATACTTTCCTTCCAGTCCTCTGCAATGTCACTGATGAAGACATTAAAAGGACTGGACCAATACTGAACCCTGTGGTACCCCACTAGTAACCGCCTTTTCTTCAGAGTGGACTCCATTTACAATTACCTTCTGTGTCCTGTTGTCCAGCCAATGTTTTACCCAGGCTACCACCCTGGGACCCACTCCCAGGCTGGTTAATTTGACTAATAATCTTTTGTGTGGGACTGTGTCAAATGCCTTGCTAAAGTCTAGGTAGGCCATGTCCACAGCCCCTCCCTGGTCTACTACTTTGGTCACCCAGTCAAAGAAATCTATTAGATTCGTCTGACATGACCTTCCGCTGTGAACCCATGCTGCCTTGGATCCTGTGCTCCACTGACCTCTAGGTACTCAATTATTCTTTCCTTCAGAAGTGACTCCATCCTTTCCCTACCACAGAGGTCAGACTGACAGGTCTGTAGTTTCCTGCCTCTGTCTTGGTCCCACTTTTGTGAAGGGAATCACATCCGCCTTCCTCCAGTCCTCGGGTACCACACCATCCTCCCATGATTTATTAAAGCGAGTAGCCATTGGTTTCACTAGTTCCTTCCTTAATTCTTTTAGAATTTGGGGTGAACTCCATCAGGACCCATTGCTTTGTCCACCTTCAGTTTTGGAGTTCTTGCAGAACCCTTTCTTCTGTGAAAGGAATGGGATCGACCCCTATCAAGAGTGCTTCTGTTAATTGGATTAGGTACTTCCCCTCCTCTTTTGTAGAATACTGAGCAGAAATATTCGTTCAGTATTCCTGCTTTTCACTGTCCCCTCTGCCCACCCACCGTTCATTCTATTCAGCCTCACTATCCCTCCCTTTGTCTTTCTCGCTCACTGATGTACCTATAAAGGTTTTATCCCCTTCTTAACTGAGTTGGCTATCTTTTCCTCAGTTTGGGCCTTTGCTATTCTGACTTCCCTCCTCACGTCTTTCTGCCTTAACTTGGTACAGCTCTCTGTCCTGCTCCTTCTGTGTTTCCTTATACTTCGGAATGCTATCTTTTTCTTCCTGACTTTCACAGCCACCTCTCTTGAGAACCATAGTGGCTTTTTCTTTCGTTTTGATTTATTTGCTTCACACAAAGGCTTGTTGCCTCTGTGATGGCAGTTTTGATAATTCCCCATTGTTGCTCCACACCTCCTTCTAGCCTGTTTGCTAGTGCTTTTCTGAGGCACTCTGCCATCTTGCCAAAGTCAGCCCTCCTAAAGTCCAGTACCCTCACTTTTGTATGGCTTGACTCTGTGCTGAGTTTAATGTGAACCACACTGTTTGATGGTCACTTGTCCCCAGATGGCAACCCACTTCTAGATCTGAGATCCTCTCACTGCCCCCGTTTGAGAGTATGAGGTCTAAGATTGCTCCCTCATGAGTGGGTTCCGAAACTAGCTGTCTAATGCCTGCCACCTGTAGGGCATCAAGAATGGCCCTGCTCTTGGATGTGGCTGCAGCAAATGTGCTCCAGTTAACATCTGGCATATTCAGGTCTCCCATCAACAGTATCTCCCCTTTCTCTGCCATTCTAAGAATGCCTTCCATTATATCCTTGTCCATTCCTTCCCCCTGACATGGGGGTCTGTACACAACTCCTGTGCGGATTGTGGTGCCCTTTCCAGTCTCCAAGGTGACCCACAGTGCCTCCTCTCCTCCCTGTTTACTCTTTTGTTCAGTTGCTTTTATCCCTTCCTTTACATAGAGAGCTACTCCTCCCCCTCTTCTCCCCTGCCTGTCTCTCCTGTAGGTTATGTACCCCTGGTATGTTAACATCCAGTCATGGTTTCTGTGTACCATGTTTCTGTGACTGCCTACGATATCCAGGCATCCTCTTCATTAAGACCACCAGCTCAGGGCTTGTTGCCCAGACTACGGGCATTAGTACTCATTACCCTCTTTCCTGATGGCCTTACACCTTTTGCCCCATCTCCCAGCCTTCTTGCCTTTGTCCTTTCCATTTACCCCAGCCATTCTCCTACTCGACGCACCGCCATGTTGGTGTTTTACCACACCTACCACTGATTGTTTGGGGGCTAGGATTTCCTGCTCCTTTCCAGTGCCTCCCCTTGGCTAGTTTAAAGCTTGCCAATGAAGCATTTAAACCTATCACCTAGGATCCTGGTTCCCCTCCGGACAGATGCAGCCCATCATGCTAGTATAGGCTTGCATCACTCCAGGTGGACCCCAGTCCCATGAAGCCAAATCCCTGAGCTCACACCAGTTTTCAACCACTGATTGAATCCCATGATACGGAACACCTAGCCTCCTATGCCATAGATGGTAGCACCTCCGAGAAGGTTACCGTGCGTGCTGCCACTTGACTAAGGCCCCTCCCCAATTCCACAAACTCTTCCTGCACTTCTCTAATCCCTTTCTTAGCCAGGTCATTTGTCCCTAGGTGGACAATGACATCCAGCTCCCTCCCCTGTGCAGCTGCTCCGGCAATCCTGAGGATTGGCTCCCTGTCCCTCCAAGCCATGGCGCCAGGCAGGCACCTTACCTCCCTCTCCCCTTCCTTGCCCAGTTCTACCTTCCTAACAATGGAGTCCCCCACCAGGAGTTGTTTCCTTCCCTGCAGGGTCCCCTGCCACCCTCCTGTGGGTCTCCTTTGTGGAGGTTCCCACATCTTCCTGGTCTCCACTGTGGGTGCCTCCATAGAGGAACCACACTTTGCCAGAATGGCATAGGAATTGTGAGAGGTACAACTGGAGGGATGCACCTGTTCCACCACCCTCACCCTCCCTGAGCCCACTGTGGTCCAACCGCTCCTCTTTCTTGGCAACCTCTGAGGCAGCGGCAGTGGCACTGGTGGTCCCTGGATGGAAGAGGGTCCCAAAATCCTGGCCAACTCAGCCTGGAGATGAGCAACCTCCTCCCTCAGCCCAGAGAGGTGCCTGCAGATGGGACAACACCATCCTCCAGAACATCTCCCGGAAGACTGCTGCTCCACAGCCACTGCACTGCACCACTCCAATCATGTCTTATTTCTGGCCCCTTAGCTGTTTCCAATCCTTACTCTTTCCTCTGTTTTTTTTCTCTCTCTCTCCTTACTTTCTGCCTGTGTGCCTTTAAGCTCCTGATTGTCCTGTTCTGAGACAAGAATGTCCTATATTTCTCAGTAGACCACTTACTTGTTCAGAGGCAGACCTCCAGCAGCTAGAGGGGGCCGGAGAGCTACTCTAGCCCTTCTAGGATGGTGGGTCCTTGGTGGTTCTGTGATCACTCACTTCCTGCCCCTAACAGGAAGTTCCTGTTGTCAGTCAAATCCTGTGCCTATAAAAGTAGAACTAGCTTTGGGTGGGGAGGAAGGAGGCAATATAGTCCCAGCAGAAGTTCAGTCACACAGCAGTCCTTCTCCTGGTGTCTTCTGCCAAGCTATTAGCAGAATCTTTCTAAGGCAGTCTTTAAATGTAGCTTCCTTCTAGCTAAGCCACTCCCCCTACTTACCAGATCTTTCTACAAGTAATTTAAACCTCACAGCAGTTAAGTCCTTTCAGTCACCTGAGATTTACACCTAAATGACTTTTCAGTTGCACATTCAGTTCAGTTAACCCAAACACACACTTTTTTTTTTTTTTTTTGTATGTTAGTTTTTTAACCCTAAATTAAAGGTCCAAATACAAAAGTTCTTCTACTTTAGTCCCAGCAGAGAAGTTCAGTCACACAGCAGTCCTTCTCCTGATGTCTTCAGACCCTGCCTGATCTCTGGCTACCCCGCCCCTTTCTTATAGAGATTCCTTTGTGCCTATACGATGCATGCTTGAAGCCCACCACTGCTTTTTCCCCATCACCTCTGCTGAAAGGCTGTTCCAGATATCCCCCACTCTTTCAGTGAAGAAGTACTTCCTCACATCCCACCTAAATCCCCCCTTCCAGCTTCATTGCATGCCACTTTGTTCTAATTCACCTTTTTTTCTGAAAAAATACTCCCCTGCTGTAACTTATTCACCCCCATGAGGTATTTTTAGGTCTCTATCATGTCCCCCCCCTCTCATAGAAACATAGACTTTGATGGCAGATAAGGACCGCTTGGCCCACCTAGTCTGCCCATTTCCTTACCTAGAGGGTAAGCTGCAGATCCTATTTAACAAACAGCCTATTTCTTCCTATCCCTCCCACAAAATTGCCTTATGTCTGTCCCATGCATTCTTGAATTCTCCCACAGTTTTATACCCCACAACCTCCTCAGGAAGGCTGTTCCATGCATCCACCACCCTCTCTGTGAAAAATACTTCCTCATATTGCCTTGAGCCGTCCCCCTCTATCTTCAAATTGTGTCCCCTTGTTCTTGCACATCTCTTTTCTGACAGATGCTACCCTCTTGGACTTTGTCGATTCCACTGAGGTACTTAAACATTTCTATCATGTCCCCCCCTTCCTCCTTTCCTCAAGGGTATTCATATTAAGCTCCTTTAGTCTCTCCTCGTATGGCTTCTCTTGCACACCCTGCACCAATTTAGTTGACCTCCTCTGAACTGCCTCCATCCTGTCTATGTCCTTGCGGAGATGGGGTCTCCAGAACTGGACACAGTACTCCAGATGGGGTCTCACCAACTGTCTGTACAGTGGGATAACAACTTCCGGTTTTCTGCTGATGATGCCTCTCCCTATACATCCCAGTATCTCCCCAGCCCTCCCTACCGCCTTCTCACATTTCTTGCCAACCTTAAGGTCATCTGATATGATTACCCCCAGGTCCCTTTCCATTTTCGTCGTCGTTACTACCTACCCCTCCACTGTGTAATCTTCCCCTGGGTTTTTGTTTCCCAGGTGCATTATTTTGCACTTCTTTGCACTGAATCCAAGCTGCCATACTTCGACCATTCCTCTAACCTTGCCAAGTCCTTCTTATCCTTTTCACGCCTCCTTGTGTATCAACCCTGTTGCAGATCTTTGTGTCATCTGCAAAGAGGCTTACTTTTCCTTCCAGTCCCTCTGCAATGTCACTTATAAAGACATTAAAAAGGACCGGACCCAGTACTGAACCCTGTGGTACCCCACTAGTAACTCCTCTTTCTTCAGAGTGGACTCCATTTACAATTACCTTCTGTGTCCTGTTGTCCAGCCAATGTTTTACCCAGGCTACCACCCTGGGACCCACTCCCAGGCTGGTTAATTTGACTATTAAACTTTTGTGTGGGACTGTGTCAAATGTCTTGCTAAAGTCTAGGTAGGCCATGTCCACAGCCCCTCCCTGGTCTACTACTTTGGTCACCCAGTCAAGAAATCAATTAGATTAGGTCTGACATGACCTTCCGCTGTGAACCCATGCTGCCTTGGTCCTGTGCCCCACTGGCCTCTAGGTACTCAACAATTCTTTCCTTCAGAAGTGATTCCATCACTTTCCCTACTACAGAGATCAAACTGACAGGTCTGTAGTTTCCTGCCTCTGTCTTGGACCCACTTTTGTGAAGAGGAATCACGTCTGCCTTCCTCCAGTCCTTAGTTACCACACCATCCTCCCATGATTTGTTGAAAATGGTAGTCAGTGGTGTCACTAGCTCTCTGCTTAATTCTTTTAGAATGCTGGGGTGAATTCCATCTGGCCCCATTGCTTTGTCCACCTTCAGTTTTAGGAGTTCTTTCAGAAACCTTTCTTCTGTGAAAGGATTGGGATCGATCCCCCTATCCAGAGTGCTTCTGTTTATTGGATTAGGCACCTCCCCCACCTCCTCCTTTGTGAATACTGAAAAGAAGTATTCGTTCAGTATCCCTGATTTTTCACTGTCCCTCTCTGCCCACCCACCGTCCATTCTATTCTGCCTCACTGTCCCTCCCTTTGTCTTGCTACGCTCCTTGATACACCTATAAAAGGTTTTATCCCCTTTCTCAACTGAGTTGGCTATCTTTTCCTCAGTTTGGGCCTTTGCTATTCCTTTGCTCTCCCTTCTCTCTTCCAGTGTGTACATATTGAGAACCCTTAGTCTCTCCTCATAGGGCCTGTGATACAACCCTTGCACCATTTTAGTTACCTTCCTCTGGACAGCCTCCACTCTGTCTCTGTCCTTCCTGAGATGTGGTCTCCAGAACTGGACACAGTACTCCGGGGAGTGGGTCCCACCAGTGATTGATACAGTGGTAACAACTCTGCTATCCTGCTGGTGATTCCCCACCCTATGCACCCCAGCATCCGCTAGCCCTGCCTACTGCCTTGTTGCACTGCCCTGCCACCTTGAGGTCAGCAGATATGATAACCCCAAGGTCTCTTTCCTCTTTGGTGACTGTCAATATCTCTTCCCCCCTTTTATACACCACCCCTGGAATTCTGTGTCCTAGGTGCATGATTCTGCACTTTTTTTGCAATGAAACCCAGCTCCCATACCCTCAACCACTCCTCGAGTTTTCTAAGGTCCCAACTAATTTTCTCCAGCCACCACAGAGTGTTTACCCTATTGCAGATTTTGATGGCATCTGCAAAGAAGCATACCTTCCCTTCCAATTCTTCTGCAATGTCGCTTATGAAAACATTGAAGAGGACTGGACCCACTACTGAGCCCTGAGGTACCCCACAGGTCACTCTCCCCTCATTAGAGTGAGTGCCGTTTACCACCACCCTCTTTCGCCTATCCATCAACCAGTTCTGTACCCAGCATACCACCTTGTGTCCCACCCAAGACTGACCAGTTTTCTTGTAAGCCTCCTATGTGGTATGGTGTCGAAGGCGTTGCTGAAATCTAAATAGACCATGTCCACTGCCCCACACTGATCTTTTTTTTTATTTTATTTTATTTATTACTAGGATTACAAATACCTTTGAACCAAGGGTTCTTTTTCAAAGGTTCAGCATCAGCAGTGGGTGCAAGCAAAACAGTGGTAAGATACAATACAAGGTCAGAAGGTTAACATAGAAGTAAGCAGAAGTAAGATACAATACAGGTCAGGAGGTTAACTTAGTAGCAAAAGACAGTACGTGTGTATAGACTAGCATAGTAGCAAACAGTCAGTGGCAAATAATGCACAATTAACAATACGGGTGTATATATAGCAAGACACAGATACAAATGAAAACCATCCTAGGAGTGACATAAGTAGAGCAAGGGGTTGGGGATAAGAGGGGGAGAGATGGGGAAAGGGGTAGGCAGTCAAGGATTTGACTTTGTCGTAAGTGCAAGTACAGAAAGATAAGTGCTAGGTAGTCTGGGGGTGGAGCAACAAGAGATAGGGTGATAGGGAGAGGGAGACAGGAGGAGAGGAGCGGGAGAGGGGGTGGAATGGTAGGTGGGAGGTGAGAGGGGGTAGAATGGTAGGTGGGCATGTGAGAGAGATGGGGAGTAGCAGGGGATTGAGGGATGTAGAGAAGTGGGAAGGATAGCAAGGGAGGAGAGAGGAGGAGGGAGAGGTGAAACAAAGCTGCAAGCCTAGGCAGAGCAGTCATAATTACTGAGGTCAGTGAGGTGCTGGCGGAGTTTACGTTTGAATGGGCCAAGCTTGTTTTCAAGTGCAATTTCTTTTTTTTTTTTTTATGCTCCCCCTCTCCTCGCAGCTCTCCCCCTCTTTGGGAGACACCTATGGCCTTATTAGCCCTCGCTCACCTACCAGGTGACCGGAGCAGTCCATCCCCCATGGAGCCGTGGCTGTACCCCCCAGGCAGGTACAGGGCAGGGCTTCACACCCCGAATCATCTGCATTCGTCGGGATGCTGTCTCTGGGCCTGGTAGGGGCATTGAGGGTCGGGGCCTGGTGCTCCGTCTACCGGGAGGCTGCGAGGCATTTTCCCATTTTCTGGACATGCCATGTCCCCCGACATCAAGGCGCTAAGGCGCCGACGTCTGGCACGTTGCCCCTCCATTCTGCATCAGACTTGCTGTACCTCAGGTCTCCACCGGGGCCAGGCAAGAGCCAGCTCTGGCACCCCCTCCCCAGAGAGGATGGGCGGCCTAGGACGCTCAGGTCTCCCAGGCCCTCCAGCTCCCGGACTCGTTCCTGAACCCGAAGTCGCTGGCGCCGCAAGCTGAAATCCAACCGCTGCGCTTGGTGGCCGGGTTTAGCTGCAATTTCAGGGAGAAGGTTGTTTAGCAGCAGGGGGCCTGGTGTGGAAAGCACGTTGAGCCTGGTTGGTATGGCAGAATGGAACGATAAATGTTGGCTTGAGGGAACTGCACGTAAAACGTGCAGTGACTGTGGGCAACATTAAGGCATGAGTTGCAGGAGGTGTGAGGTTAAGACAAATTTTCTTAGCCAGTAGGCAGGTCTGGTAGGTAAGTCTACTATTTAAATTGAGCCAGTTGAACTGCTTGTAGAGATCACAGGTATGCGTATGCTTCCCTGCGCCAGTGAAAAATCTACAGCACATGTTAAGGGCAGTCTTGACCTGTTTTAGGGTGGTACCAATGGCAGCCCTGTAGAAGACAAGCCCGTAATCAATGACAGGTAGGACTGAAGCAGTTATGGCTGCGCGCATAGCTTCTTTGGTAAGACAGCGACGGTGGCGGTAGAGGACCCCAATTCTTGAGTTGACTGATTTTGAGATGTGTTGAACATGAGAGCTGAAAGACATTGTGCAACCAAGGGCAATACCAAGGTATTTAAACTCCTGCACTTGCTCAAGTGGCTGTTCAAGTTCATTATGTATGGTGAAGTTTATGGATCTGTATTTGCTGTGAGAGCTATGGAACAACATGGACTTTGTTTTTTTTGCAATTCATCAACAGCTTATTTCCCTGGTCACCATTTTGAACAAACTGACCATGTTCATCTAACATGACCTCCCCCCTGTGAATCCATGCTGCCTTGGGTCTTGTAACCTTTTGTATTCAAGTTATTGCACTGGCTCTTCTTTTAATAGTATTTCCATTAACATCCCCACCATTGACATTAGACTAACTGGCCTACTGTTGCCAGCTTCCTTTCTGCTGCCACTTTTATGAAGTGGGACTAAATTTGCCCTCCTTCAGTCCTCTGGAACCACTCCTGTTTTTAGTGAGTTGTTGAACAGAGCTATCAGAGGTGCAGCCAGTTCCTCCCTGAGCTCCCTCAGCATCCTTGGGTGCACCCTGTCAGGCCTGATAGCTTTATCCACGTTCAGATTTGCAAGTCCCCTCAGGACTCTTTCCTCTGAGAATGGACTTGTGTCCACCTCCCTCCCCCCAAGTATCTTGAAAACACACAAAAAATGAATAACACAGGCGAGGGATCTTCACACAGAGAGCAGGGCAAATCTGGAACTTTCTGCCAAGAGAAATCGTTGAAGCTGACACTTTAATTAGCTTCATAAACAAGCTGATCAAATGCGTTATAGAAAAGAAAGAATTAAAGTGGACCTACTAGGTGGGAGACGAGCGTGATGGGCAATATTTTTGTCTTACATCTTAGTACAGCACTCAGTAAACATAATCAAACAATCAATACAAAGTAAAAAGAACACGGAAAAAAGAACCAGCTAATCAAAACATTTCAGTTCACAAAAATATCAAATTATTCCTACTAACAATAGCACAACAAATTAAATCTTATTAGCAAGAGATGAAAAATGAAAAGAAAAGCCATAAACCTCATACACTACCTCTCCTGTGCATCATCCCTACTGCAACCAGGTTACACCTCTCGAGTTCTTTTGAAATGATGCATAATTCAGTCTGATAAATTCAAATCCTCATATAGCTTGGAGTTCAGCTGTAATCCTCATTACCAATACTAACAAAGATAATTTTTTGTATAATATAACATCTTGTTTGCCATATATACCACTTAATACAAGCAAATATCCACTATGCACTAATGTGTGACAGGTATGCATGAGAGATGCATACCTGGCACTTGTAACTCCACAGCCACAGACAGGCATGTACTGGCTGGCATTCACTATTACCATTATCTTGTTTGCAGGCCTGCCCCCAGCACAACTGCATGGGAGTGGATCGTGGGGCACAGGCAGGCATCCAACCAGAGGCCTATCCTGGATCCTGAAGTGGATCCCCTGTTCTGTGTGAGCAGGGGATCCAGGGAAGGCATGGGACTGGCTTTTTTAAACTACAGGTGAGTGCTCGACTGGCTGCCTGCAGCCCTCCCTATTAGCCCAGATGGCTGAGGCAGCAGGGTTGAGGGTGTTCCCAGCCTGCCGCATTGGTGGCTGTTCATTGCAGGGGGGTGTGTAGCCTGTATGATAGGGTCCTCCCCTGCTGTGTCTTGCACCCCCTGTGCTCAGTGGGTGGGGGTGCCACTAGATGCCAGTGCTTTTATATTTGAATGACCTTGATCACAGAACCAAACTACATCTCACATTTTATGTGAGATTTTGGCATCTGTAAGCTGGACAATGATCAATTAATCGATCAATCAATCAATCTTTATTTTACCAGGAGTAAATACACCATTGAGAGCACTCATTTACAAGGTGGTCCTGGGTACATATATGTAACCCCTAGGTGGTGCTATCCTATGGGCTACTACCCCTGCCTGTATGATTATGCACAGGTTGAGGGGCCTGAGTTCTGTGAATGGGTTTCTCCACCAGGAGGAATGGTATTGGGGTAGCTTGACTGCTTTGGTATAGCCCTCCGGGATGCTATAACCACCCGCCCTTCTAGTGGCCTAAACAGTAATACCATATAACATTCACAAGTATTGAGTAACAGTAAGAATATGCTCACACAGCTTGCACTTACCAACAGGGCTGGATCTGGTGCAACTGCCTTGGAGACACCCTGAAAAATAAGCCCAGTAATACGGAATGCAAAAACTTTCACTGTGACCTGACTAATAATATACACGCTAGCCAGGTTAAATGTGAAACAGATGATCAGATTTATTCAGGGGAAGTGAACAAGAGAGGGGCATAAATTTAGTAAAAAGACTGGCACTCTGATTAACTATAGGCTGATTCAACATCCTCTGCAAGTCCCCAATAAATAGTTGTGCAACCCTGGATACCCAGATCTTGTACAGGCTAGCCTGGAGCGTTGCTTGGGGTGGCTGGCATTGCAGCTGTTGTTGGGGCCCTTTAGGAAGAAAAACAGTTAGCATGTGCACAACCCAAATATTTATAATCCTGAGCCAGATGGCTCAGTCCATTAGCAATAACCCAGAATAGATCAATTAGATCACACACACAATGATTTGTAGCTGTTGTCGCAGGGAGATACCCTGGTATGTTTTTTTCAATTGTTTAACCAGAAGTGGCACACTAAGCTGAAGGCTTGTTTACAGGTGCAACCTGGGAACACAGGGAAGTTAAGTAACTTGCTCAGGGTCACACAGTATGCAAATAGGGGCTGTAGGATTCAAACCCAGGTCTCCAGATTTGAAGCTCAGAGCTTTAAAAAACTGCACTACTTCCCTAAGTACTCACACAATCCAGACCAGGATGTAGGACAGGTGAGATGAAGACCTCAAGGTGTTGATTCGATAGGCCAAGGGAAGCAGGGCCTAGTTGCTACCTGTTCGATAGTATTGAACAGGGGGCCAAATCCCCAAGCCAGTCTTTCGCTGAGAGGATCCCTGGAATGGGGGTAGGGGCTTGGACTGAGATGGCACGGTCTAAGCAGGATGACCAGTCCTGAAAAACATTTGTGACCTTCTGCTGGAAAGCCTCCAGCTGGCATAACAGGATTTACCAAGGTGAGCCAAATCACAACCCATGAAACGCATTCAGCACACTTAAATCAGTTATTTCTCTAAGCCACATTTCAGATATGGTCCGGTTGCTAATTACAGCTTCACTGCACAAGCCTTTCAGTCCGAGGCTATTTTCTCTCATTCAGGCAGGCGATCGCTCCTGGAGCAAGTCGTCGGTCCAACTGGCAAGTATTAATGGCACACTTTCTGTCCTCTGATGTAGGTCTAAGCCGGCAACCGAAAAGTCCAACTTCTGCGATAGGCAGTTTCCTTAGGCCAGAGAACGTGGCAGGCAGGTCAGTGAAGCCTTCCTGCTGATTCTCCTACACTCCACCTAGGAGCAGCTGCTCAACCGCTCAAGTTGTTCACTCTCCAACTTCCACTCTCAACTGAAACACTGCTTCAGGCAGTTCTGGGTATTTCCCTGATGTTCACAAGGTTCAGTAGGGTGAAAGAGATGTCTGTCACAGTAGGCGCTCCCCCTCCAGATCCATTTAGGTGCCTACACTTAAAACTACAAAAACTACAGAATTTCCTTCCCAGACAACCCCTGAGGACAGGCTCCATTCTAGGTCCCCAGAGATCCGATCATTCCAATACTGGCAGTCCAGAACCAGAATGGTGGCTCCTATTTCAATACTCAAGCTGTGAACGAAAACAGGTTAGACAAACTTCTCTATCATTACTATTGTACCAGATAAACAGTAAATAACCACATTTCCTAACAGGGCTCCCTCTCCTCTAATAGCAACTGCAGAATGGAGCAGTATATCAGGCTGTCTGGCTGGTCGCGAGCCTTAATTACTCAGATCCAGCCCAGACTGGTTTCCAAAACACAGAATAGGTGCTCTCTTAAGGAGACAGGCATGGACGCTCACTAAGGTGCTCACATGCAGACAGACAGAACCTCTGCAGATAGGACACCAACCTGACAGTGGGCATTAGGCAGCCCAGGAAGACATCATAGTAAACCCCAATTTGTAGGGGGGTTATACTCTTCCCTGCCTGGAAAAACTTGGCAGCTGTGTCAAGTTTGTACTTACTATAAACTTTTATATGAAAAAACTATATGAAATACATGCATGTTTCATTTGGTATACCACAAAATAAGGCTGATGCATCAGTAAAATAAACTGGTTCTAAGCATTACTATACTTATTCACATTAACAATGACACTTCCACAGTAACACCTTTTCATACAGTTTCATAAACATATTAACACGTTCAGTTAAACACATTACTCTCATAACTTTAGTTTGTATCACCTCCTGTACCCTAACCCATATGGCTTGGGGCCTATCCCTATCAGCTACATTAGGGCTGCATGGGGCAAGGGCATTGGTACTGTGATTTGAGGGTTTAATAATAAGCTATGAAGTAGCAGAATATCTCAGTTTGGGAAGAGAGCTTTCAGAAATATACACCCCCTTATGAACAACATGCAGTGGAAGATGTATTGGTCTTCCTAGGATGTCATAACTGAGGCGTAATACTGGTTTGGTGGTTCTTCCTGACTTTCGGGGAGGAACAGGCACAGGCTCAGTTCTTTCAACATTTGCATTAGGGTTTTTCAGTGTCGGCTCATTTATTGTCAACAAGTCTGCTTCTGTAGCAAGGGTTGCCTCTGCACTGGTTGTCTGTTCTACTTTAGGAGCACTTTCAGCTCTTGACTCTGTTTGCTCGGGTTCAACGATATTACTGTCCATAGTTGGCTCTAAAGATGTTCCAGGTTCATCATCTATAGGAAATTCTATTGAACTGAAATCTTGTAACACTTGGCTAGTACCTTCAACATCACTTTCCATAACGTTGTCAGATTCCTGGGCCCAGATATTCAAAAGAGTTGAGCCATGCGCAATAGGGTTGCGCCTGTGCAAGTCCAAAATTGTGCCATTCTGCGATATTCAGCAGGAGGCAGTTGCACCCCCGAAATCATGCTGAGCAACAGCACAATGAAAATGAAGGCATGCGCACTGAAGGGGAGGAACCATACATAAATGGCGCAGTGTGATATTCAAAGACTTGCGCAATAGTGGAGTAAGCGGAGTTGCGCTTATAGTGGAAATGAGCCAAAATAAAAAGGAGCAAGGAAGAGGCGCAAGAGCGCTACAGGGAAGCCTCATGAGGCAGAGGCAGAGGCAGACAGACAGGGCAGGAGGCACAAACAGGGCAGGCCAGGGAAAGGTCACAGTGAACAGGCAGGCACAGGGAAGGTGTGGGGAGCCAGACAACACAGAGGCCAGTACAGGCAGGTGTACCCGGTGCAGGGGAGGTTGCAGCCAGGACAGAGGGGGGAATACAGTAACAGCTGCCGGGGGGGTGAACGCAAGCCAGGGACATGGCCAGTGCCACCTTCCACATAGAGGCCATAATGAGGGGGGTGAGAAGGTGGGCAGCAGGGGGGTGTGGTCATGGAAGGGCCCATCGGCGGTATGCCCCCAACAGGCAGTACCGAGCCCACACCAGCTTTGAGCTGTACACAGATACTGAGATTGTGGGTCGGTACCACCTAAACAGGGCAATTCTGAGGTGGCTCTGTGAGCTGTGCAGTGATGTGATGCAGGCACCCACAAGACGGAGCCATGCCCTGTCAGTGGAGACCAAGGTAACAGCCTGCATGTGCTTGCTCGCCACGGGTACCTTCCAGAGACCAACTGGGGACACCACAGGCATAACCCAGTCGGCCACATCATGCCACCTCACCCAATTCCTCAGCACACTGCTGCCACATGCTGAGGAGTACATCCATTTCCCCAGCACAGCGGCAGAGTGCACAGCAAACATACAGGAGTTCCACAGGGTAGCACATATGCCTGGTGTGCTAGGGGCAATAGACTGCACCCATGTGGCCATCCACACACCACCTGGCCATGAGGGGGCCACATACATAAATTGCAAGGGCTATGCCAGCATCAACTGCCAGGTGGTGTGCGATGCCAGGGGGCGCATCATCAATGTCTGTGCCACGCACCCTGGGGGAGCACGCGATTCTTTCATCTGGCACCAGTCAGCACTGTGCCACAGGTTTGAGAGTGGGGACATCCTCACTGGCTACCTAGTGGGTGAGTATGCAAACCACATGGACAATCATAGGGCCTGGGGGGGCATGGCCAGAGGTGGCATGGGTAGTGGCCTACATGGCCTGGGGCGGGGCGATGCTGATCACCAAACTAACCTCCACCCTCTACACACAGGTGAAAGTGGATACCCACTCCATCCCTGGCTGCTCACACCCTACCGGAGGCCCATGACCTCATCGCAGTAACGCTACAATGAGACACACGCCACCACACGTAATGTCATCAAGCGGGTGTTCGGGATGCTGAAGGCACATTTCCATTGCCTGAACACCTCTGGCGGTGCCCTACAGTACAGCCCCTCAAAGGCCTGCAGAATATTCCTGGCCTGTTGCATCCTGCACAACATGGCCAACGAATGTGGGATAGCCGTACAGGTTGAAGAGGGGGACAGCGATGGGGACGCCGGTGACGATGGTGATGGGCAGCCCCCCATGGCCGATGGGACCCCCGCGGCTGGCACAGCTGCACCGGGACACCATCATGGAGGAGCACTTCAGCCAACCCAGGTAAGTCATGGGGCCATGCGCAACCACCAGTGGCCAAAGCACAACCCACAAACACGCAGGGACACACACTGTGGGTGCATGACATCAAGGGAAGTGGCAGGGCACATAGGCACACACACAGCCAGGGATGGGTTAGGATTAACATGCCACGAAGAACACACACACACGCACACACACAACGCAACAAATGTGCACAGAGGGCAGAAGGCACACTGACCCAGAACGCACACCCTAGCAACACACATGTCCACAGGCCACCATGCCCACTGCCTGTCCATGTGCATGTGTCAGATGCTGAGCACCATTGCACATTGGTGTACAGCACAATGCAGGCATCATCATGCACACGCAACTGTGGACAGCAGCCGGGAGGGTGTGCAGGTGGACTGTGTGTCTGCGTGCAGGGCTGGGTACCCACCCGTGCACTGCCCACCGACACACACAATGCACACAGGGCAGCACCTGACAGTAGCCACGCTGGGAGACAGGTCAGTCCCGCGACACAGTGCCACGGCCACCACGGATGCGTGGGTGGCCCCGCCGAGACCCGCCAGCACTGGCATGCTGACCACTGGCCTCATGGGGTGGCACCGATGGTCCCCCAGGGGTTCCACTGCATGAACGTGACCGTGCCCGTACAGGGGTCTGCAGCACACTGAGCATGCCTGCACCAGGAGTGCTCGGGATACCCACAGCTGAACCCAGCATCGACAGGGTGGAGTCGCACGACGCCGGAATGGGGTGGATAGTAATCGCGTGATGTTTCAGAATGCATGGGCACCAACTGTGTGCCCATTGTGACCATGACAGCAATGAACGCCTGTGCATGCCTGTCAATGGCAGCAGTCACATCCTCCCGCAAACGGTCCATCCGTGCCAGGAACTGTTCGGTGTCCCTGCTGTGACGCTCCTCTGTCCAATCCAGAGCCACATGCAGTGCATCCATGGATGTCGTAAGCTGCATCTGCTGCTGGACCGATGCTCGCAGTAGGCGGGTGTGCTCGTCCAAGAGGTCATCAGCCTCCTCGGCATCCTGTCCCTCAAGGTGTGCAAGGCCCTGATGTTCAGCACCCCTTGAGGGTGGGTGCTGCACACCAGGACCAGGTCTGGGCATGTCCACAGGTGGTGCACAGATGCCGCCACTGAACCCTGTACCCCCAAGCCCAGTGGGCGACTGCTGATGCTGCCCCTCCAGCTGCCACACCCCAGGGCTCAGAGGTGCTGCTGCAGTGGCCGCAACAGTCCCACTGTCCTGAACAGACACCAGTGCTGCCCCACTGGTGCTGACAGGCACAGCCTGGGACTGTGCTGACACGCAGGCCTCCATGGCGGCACCACCCACAGCCATGGGCACGAATTGCCCTGCTGTGTGTCCATCCTGTGGCACACACATGTCACTGCCCAAGACTGTCGTGTCATCATCACTGGTGCTGGACTCTGCCCTGGTCACAGCCACAGCGTGCTGGCATCTGTGGATGCCAGCATGCTGGGACACAGGCAGGGCTTCCTCCACACCTGTCACACCGACATCAGTGTGGACAGCCAGGCGGCTCCACTGTCGCAATGATCCACATATACCTGTGGAGGTGCATGGTCCCACCTCCGACTCCATCTGACTGTCCGCAGTGGACAGGCCCACCACCACTGACCCATGCAGATGCTCAGGATCTGTAAAGGAAAGCAAAGTCGCGTTACTGCATGTGACCTACTCTGCACCTCCCCATAGACAGACCATGACTTACCATGCAGTGATGGGCCACCACCCATCTAGAAGCCACCACCCGGAACACCCTCAATGGCACTTCGCTGCATGCTTCCAGAAAGCCTCTCCTCCACTGGGGTGAGCTGTACCACCTCTGGCTGTCCCCCACCTGTTGCAGCATGTGCTGCCCTGATGGCAGTCACCTTCTCCTTTACACTCCTCCTGTCTGTGCCCATCTTCTTCTCACACTCCTGCACGGAGCGCTGGTGGCTGCCATGCAGGTTCACGGCATGTGCCACCTCCTACCATGCAGCAGCATGGGCCTGAGGGGTGCCCCACCGTCCACTGAGCAGTGGCTCCTGATCCAGGTAGGCCTCGAACAGGGCTTTGGTTTTGACCTTTGTAAAATTCATCCTCCTCCTCCCACCATTGTGTTCCTCCTCTCCAACAACGTGCTCGGTCATTGTGTAGCCTGTAAAAATGGCAGTTATTACCTGTGACTGTGCAGTCCCATGCATGTCCCTGAATCCACATTCCACACTCCCAAACAGCATGCAACTCACCAATAAACTGCAGTAACTGACCACGGCCACTGCAGCACATTGTCGCACCTTTATAGCGCAATCCATGCAAATGAGGTGAGGAGCAACTTTAATTAGATGCAAATTGCAGTGCTGCACCATTGAATGGCTGATTAGATGATTTGCATAAGATGGCTGAATATCGCGCTATTGCGCTTTGGGCAATTGTGTTAAACATGCTGAGCCAATGGCACAGTTCTGTGGCATGTGTAGTACACCTCACTGCGCATGCTCGGGTTGCTGACACATGTGTCTGCCGCGATGATGATGTGCTTTGCACGATAGGCAATGCAGGGCACGGCCACCATTGTGCCAGCAGCGCCATAGCGATGGTCACTACATGGCGCTGTGGCACTGGGCCTTCATAGGCGCAATGGCCCAACTGCCTGGTAGTCTGCTATGGTGCTGGCACACAGGCAGCCAATCGCGCTACACGCATTGTCATCCGATGGCGCTGTGCGTGGCCTTGTGCCAGAGACCCTTGACCCTGTGCCCGACCTTTGGCCCCTTGGCGCCATGCATCAGGCATAGGTGCACTTCTATCACGCTGTTCAGTAACAGCATGACAGGGAATGGCAGCGGTGTACTGCGCAGCATCTGCACATGGGGAGCCACGCTGCAGAGCGCCATATTGCCTACTATATCTGTTGGAATGGTGCGTAGATGAGCTGCTCAATGGACGGCTATTGAGCTGGCCAATCTGGTGGCCATAGTTGAGCCACACCATAGGCCTCTCTTTGGGGAGGCCCCCCTGAACAGGGCCAGGACCCAGGTGTGGCAGGAGGTGACCACTACCCTGGAAGAGGCCACAGGATGGGGGCATTCAGCTGAGCAGTGCAGGCATTGCTATGGTGACCTGCGCAGGAGGGAGCCGGAGCTATTGGCCTGACTGCGGGCACATGCCAGGAGGGGCACGGTGCCATGTCCAGGTAGGGGTTCTGTCAACACACTTTTTTCATCCGTATGAGTCACAGTGTTGTATGTGTCCAGCACATAGGGGAGGGACCGTATGGGGTTGGCCGTGGCGGTGTTCACAGGGTGTGGGGTGGGTGGGTCTGGCTGGGTGGGAGGCACACCTTGGGGCGGGGGGACTTTGCTTCGGGAATGTACTGATGTTCTTCTCTCCTTTTTTTCCCCACAGGCCCAGACAACATCCGCAGGGTGCGGGCAGAGTGGCGGAGGGGTGAGAAAAACACAGCCAGGCGGGCCGAGGACCATCAACACCCACCTGACTGGCCCGATGAGGGTGAGTGCCATACCTCCATGATTAGTATTGCATGCTGTGTGACAGGGTGGGCAGTGGGGCATGGCCACCATTCATCGACATCACTGCCATACACACCACTTGTTACAGTCAACACTGTCCAGTGGCAATGCATGTCTGGATGTGCATCACTGGTGGTCCATGCATGCACCAGGTGCATGGCTGTGCCACTGCCTTTGCACCACATAGCCATGTCACTAAATGGCCATGATGGTGCTGTGCGTGACATGGCCAGTGGGTGTGTGCAGCATTCCGCATGGCTGTATGCACCTGGGTGGGCAGGTCCTGTGGACGTGATCACTGCGGGTGGTCACACACCATCACAGTGGTATGTCCCATGGCCATATACCATGCACAATGGGCGGACTGCATGGGGTTGTGCATTCACACCTATTGACTGTGCTCCCTTGTCCTAGGTATGAGACATCTCCGTGAAATTAGGGACACCTTGAGGGAGCTCCTTCATCTGGCCCGCGAGTCCGTGGAGATCCTGAGGAGGCTCGACACAACGAGGGTGCTGGCGGCGCCACAGAAGCAGGAGGTCCCAGAGCCAGGAACAGTGGACGTGATGTCGGTCCTTGGTCCCTGACTTCCCTACCCAGACCCACCCTCACACCCTCCTATCCCATCTCATTTGTCCACCCTTCCCCTGCCCACCCCCACCTTGTTTGTGTCCCCACCCCAAGCTTGTATATAGTTTTATTATTGTACATAGTTCAGTTTTATATTTACAATACATTTGAATTTTATATGAATACCGTGGTGGTCTCTGATTTGCAGCAGGCTATAGGTGTTCAGCTGCAGTGGTGTTCATGGCATCAGGGGTGGTGCAGTCATGGGTATGTGTGTGTGTCTGTGTGGAGGTGACTATGGTGTGGGGGTAGATATCAGTCAGTGTCTGTGTTGTGTGTGTTGTTCCCTGTGCACTGGATGACTGTGTGCAGTGGTCCATGGTGTGTGCTCTGTGTTCATGGCACACCCATCGGCCCGTCCATGGCCTGTGCAGCCACACATGCCTGTCTGTGACCTGCACAGTCCACTGGCATGTCAGTGGTGGCATTCCCTGCAGGGCGGACACTGTACCCGCCACTTTGCTGGGTTGCCCATGTCACTGGTGTGTGCATGCCTGGCTCGGTGGTACTGTGGGCAACATGGTCATTGTCCCACCTCCATGCTGTGGCTTGTGTGTGTTATGGGATGTGCCCCACTGTCTGTGGCTTGTGCCCGGTGACTACTGGTGGTGTACGGGTCCACGGTGCCTGCACAAGGTGGCTGGCAATCCAGTGCCATGGTGGACTGTGGTGTGTGTTCACGCTTACATGGGCCCACAATGGGGCTTGGTTGCCTCACCACTGCGCCCCTGTGTTGTTGTGCCCTTGGGTATGGGTGGTGTCTGTCCATACCCCTGTGGCATCCGTGTGGTGCATGCTTCCACGCACCACTGTGGGTGTCTGTGCTGGCTGTTCTGGCCAGTGGTGGGTTGGGTGTGTCACTGGAATACTGTGCAGGACGCTGTACCACTGGTGGTGGTGTCAAGGACATGACCGTCCCATATGGGGTACCTTTTGTGCCAACACATGGTCGGTCTCTCAGCAGTACCTTGGGGGGACTGTGTGTGGTGGCACTGTGTCTGCAGTTGTTGCATTGCCGTGTGCTGCAACCTACTGATGGGTGCTTGTGGTGGGGCTGGCTTGCATGGTTCTGTGGTGCACAGGGTTGCATTGACACAGTGGGGGTGGTGGCATGCATGGGGTTTCCTGCAGTGGTGGTCACTGCTCATGGGGGGGGTGTCTGGGGGTCACGGTGCAGGGTGTGCTGTGCACTGAGGGGGATGGTGTGGCACAGGGTGGTCTGCCCTCCTTGTGTGCTAGTCACAGCTTGCCGGTAGGTGTGATGGGGCACCATGGCCAGGCTGTGGGTTGGTTGCTTGTCTCCATGGACCAGTGGTTATTCTAGCCCTCCCCCAGTTGTGCTGTGCTTGGGGTGTGGGGGGATGATGTCTGTTCTGCTGTGTGTTCCTGTGCCCTTCTGTGGCATGGGTGGTGGGCCCTACCTCCCTGATTGTGCAGTTACATTGCTCTGCAGCTGGGGGGCTCCCTGGTTGCGCTATGGTGCCTCTGGACTGCTCAGCTGAACATCCCTTGTTGCGCTATGGCACATTAGATCTGTTCAGCTTCCCCTCCCTAGTTGCGCTATGGCACAGGTGGTGCGATATTCAGTCGTTGGCTGTAGGCACAATTTGGCCTGCTCCTTTTTTGAATATCACGTCCCTTGCACATGAGCGCAATAGACTTGCTCTTGCTCCTGCTATTGCGCACTTTTGGGGCGCAGTTTGAATATCTGAGCCCTGGTTTTCAAACAGTTCTGTATTTACTGGTATGTCACCAGTGGTGCTTTCTGTCTCTGGTTCTCTTTCTTGTGGTTCAGCTAGTTCTACTGGACACAAAGAATAGTTTCCAAGATGGCGACCACGCTGGGTCAGCTTCTATTTTAGCTTAAGTTATGTGTTCGTTTTAACTTATTTCATATTATTTTGTTAGTAACAAGTATTGTGGACTGTGAGGTAGTGTGTTAACCCCAACTGGCATTTTTCTGCAGCAGCTTCAGCTGGGGCTTTCTTGGCATTCCGATACCAGGATTGTTTTGGCGCCCCGGAATTGGCACTGGCTCCTGCTTACCACCAGTTGTGAGAACTGTGGAGTGTGAGGTGGAGTGTGAGGCATGCACTATTCTGGATACTGAGGTTTGTGCAGCTTGAAGAAACTCTGCACCAAAGATTTTGAAACAGTGACGGTCCGGTGCTGAGTTATCGCGGGAGCCGCCGCCGGTTTTAGCGCATTTGGTGATCGATCACTTGGGTGAACAGAGTACAGGACTTTGGAGCACCGAGGAAGTTCTTGGGTGGTAAACTGTTTTGAGGGCCACCACTGCTTAGTGGATACAGGTGACTGCTGTGTGAAGTGATTGGGAGGATATCTAGTGAATTTGGAAGTGCTGGACATAGTGTTCCTGTGGAGCCTGCTCCTGTATGGTGAGACTGTTCTGGTGGTGAAGGAGAGCAGTGAACAGGTTTTGGGGACCTCTCTGAGATATTCGAGAGGAAGCCTTAACTGCAGAGGCCCAACAAGGGGTTAGCCGAACCAATTGACCCTGTGGCGGGTATTGGGGAAGCCATTCTCTCTGGAGGGCTCAGGGGAGCTAACCAGAGGGTGTGCACTCCCTGAGTTCCAGGAGTGATAGTGGGCTGCCTGATGGGGGTCGGATTTCCCCCACTTATTAAGTGGAGAGAACTGGTGGTGCTCTGAGGCCCTCCTCTGGGTGATTTGGGGTCTGGCAATATAATCTACTGGAGGACCTTGTGAGAAGAAAACACCCAGTATTATCAGAGTCTCTTCAAAGTGGAGCAGTGTTGCTGTGAACTTTTTAGCTGGTCATTAAGCAGTATTCTCTTCCATATCTTGGCTAGGCAGTGAGAGAGCCTATTTGACAATATATATCTATATATATAGATATATATCACAATCCGTTTTAAATGTGGCAGTGAGAGGGCCATATTTTTGGTCTAAATTTATTGTTATGGGGTTCTGAGAACCCCCCTGCAAAAATTATTATTTTCTGGACATTATTAAATTCTTAAACTACAGTTGGAGAGCCTATGCAAGACACTAACCTACTTGCTATTGCTGTTTAGGTTAAGTTATTTTAAGTTTGTGTTTGGTGGTGGGGGTGTTTATGTTGTTTGGGGTACTTATCGATATATTTAAAATGGGTAAGGAGTGACTGTTTTAGTGGAGCCATCTATGTAGTGTGGAAAAGATTTTAACTTTTGTTTTGGTTTGGGTTTTATTTATTTTATTTTATTACTTATTTGTGCTTGGTTGGGGTGGGTATTTTTTCTTTATTACCACTGGTTTTGGAGATTTCCTTTTTTTGGGTCAGACACTTGTGTTTTGTGTTCTTTGACTGTTGATCAGCCTGTGGAATGTGTAGATCCCCCCCCGGTTGTGCGCTATTTGTCCTCTGTCCTCCATGCCCTTCGCCCATTCTCCCCCCCACCCTTGATGTTTTCTACTTATCAGCACTGTCGAGCACTGAGTATTGTGCGTAGGAGGGGGAGCGGACATCAGAGGATGAAAGAAAAGGTCTCTCGCATTGGGTAGTTAGGTCTAAAAGATGCCCTGGGGTGAAATTGAACCTGCAACATGGTTCACCATGTCTAGTCCCCATACCTAAGGGCACCACCTTTTTTGGTGGGCAAGTAGCTGGAGCTGCCCATGATACCCATCCAACTCGAGTGGTGTTATGCAATGCCAGATCTGTTAAGAACAAGACTGCAATTATTGTAGAACTTGTTGGGACAACTGATCTGGCATGCATCATCAAGACCTGGCTGGATGAAAATGCTGGCCCCACATTGGAAGCGGCAATTCCGGCTGTGTACTTGGTGATACACTGCCCGAGACTGGACTGCGGGGGGGGGGTAGCAGTCTGTTTCAAGACCTTGTTGGGCCTCACGAGTGTACCAGTAGAGGAGGCCGAATCTTTTGCGTGTACTGTGGAAGCAGGTGTAGGTTGTAGGATAGCTCTCGTCTACCATCCACCCAGGGATGAAAAGTGATTCCTACAGGAAGTAGAAGATTTCATCATCGACATGGCGTTGGAATTGACCAGACTGATGGTTCTGGGTGATTTTAATGACAGAGTTGATGATGAACTCTCGCCATTTGGACAGCACTTCCTCCAGCTGATGACATCTCTGAACCTTACACAGATTGTTACCTCTACTACCCATAAATATGGGCACTCTTTGGATATGGTTTTCCTCCTGGGGATTGAGACCTCTGATTTGGGGGTGGAACCTGTTGGTTGGTCCGATCACTACACTGTAAGGTTCAGCTTTTGTGCCCCTTTTCGTAGGCCAGCCTCTGTGGAGATGGTCAGTTGCCGACTTTTACGGGATGTGAGCTCTGAAGGCCTAGCAGTGGTGATTGACCTCTCGGAGTTCCCTGTGACCAGCTCAAGTCCAGAGACCTTGGTCTTGGCCTATAATAAGGCTGTCTCCATGGCTCTGTACTTGATTGCTCCTGTCCATGTTCATCCTCTCCCCCTTCGCCCTCGGGCCTCTTGATTTGATGAGTCCTTGAGAGAGTTGCGGCGACTAGGTCGAAGGTTAGAGTGGCACTGGCAGAAATCCACCCTGGAGGGTGACCACCTAAGATTATGAGAGCATTGTCAGGCCTACCAATCAGCAATCTCCCATAAGAAGGCAGAATTCCTGTCCAAGGAGATTGCTGCCGCTCAGAATCGACCAGCTCAACTATTCTGAACTGTGGACAAGTTGTGCAACCCAGCCTGTTTGCAGCTCTGAAGAGCTTTTTCACAAGTGCAGTGCGATGAGCTTGCTCGATTCTTTGCAAATAAGCTGGCCGACATCAGGTCGGAGATCCTCCTGACTTGCTCTGTGGGGGATGCTGTTGATCAGTGCTTGGTCACTGCACCTTGTGTTTCCTGGAGTACCTTTGACCTGCCAGAGTTTTTTGATGTCATGAGGATTGTCCAGGGTATGCGCCCTACATGCTGTAGTTTGGATCCGGACCCAACTTCCCTGATCATGGGTTATTGTGACGTTATCAGTCCAGTCCTGGCTCCCTTGCTTCAGGTGAGTTTCCAAGCTCCCTGAAGGAGGTGGTGGTAACACCCATCCTGAAGAAAGCTTTTCTGGACCTGGACGCTCTGGCCAACTACATACCAATCTCGAACCTTCCCTTTATTGGGAAGGTTATTGAGAAAGTATTGGCGGTACAGCTGGAGAACCACCTGACCATCCATAACATCTACGAACCTCTCCAGTCCGGTTTTCAAAAGAGACATAGTACCGAGACTGCGCTGGTTCAGGTGCTCAATGATCTCCTGATGGCGAGAGTTCAGAGAAGCCATTCTTTTCTGGTGCTCCTTGATCTTTCTTCAGCCTTTGACACTGTGAACCTTTGGGTACTGCTTGGGTGCTTGAGGTCCATCTGTGGCCTGACATGTATGGTCCTCAGGTGATTTACATCTTTCCTCACTGGCAGAACTCAGAGAGTTGTGTCTGGAATTTTTTCTTCGGACCCACTCTCTCTGTCCTGTGGGGTTCCTCAGGGCTCAGTGCTGTCCCCCAAGTTGTTTGCAGTGTATATGCTACCCCTCAGAGACATTGTAAGATGGTATGGGCTGAGGTTTCACTGCCATGCTGATGATACCCAGCTCTGCCTGTCTTTTGCACCTGAACAGTATAGTGCTCTCTCGATATTTAACAACTGCCTTGCTGAAATCCAGGATTTGATGAATTCGAGCTGGCTAAAGTTGAATGTGGGAAAGACTGAGGTGATGGTTGTGGATCTGGGTCACCGGATAGAGGGGCTGAGGTCTGGTCAGCCTTCTGGACTTTATCTGGGGTGCTCCCAGATCCTTACCTCTGAACGGGTGCGAGACCTAGGGGTGGTGCTTGATGACAGACTGACCCTACAATCTCAGGTGTTGGCAATCATCAAGTCTTCCTTGTACCATCTTAGGAACATCACCAGGATCAAGCACCTTGTTCCATCTGGGGATCAGCCTACATTGGTCCACGCCTTTTTGACCTTGCGCCTTGACTACTGCAACTCCCTGTACTTAGTGCTACCTGGCATTGATATCCGCCACCTGTAGCTAGTGAAGAATGCCACAGCACAACTGTTGACGGGGATTTCTCACTCTTTGCATATTACTCCGGTGCTGCGCGATCTGCACTGGCTGCCGATTCGGTGGCAGATCACCTTTAAAGTTGCTTTACTGACTTATAATGACCTACATGGACTTGGCCCTGACTACTTGAAAGAGCTTCTTGTTCCTTACTGCCATGAGTGACAGCTTCGTTCGGCTGATGAGGGGTTGCAGGAGATTCCGAGGGTATCTTTGAAATCTTCTGAGGCCCATGCATTTATGTCTATGGCCCTTACCCTCTGGACTTCTCTACCCCGTCAGCTACGAGAATGCACAACCGTAGGGGGATTTAAACAGGCGCTTAAAACTTTTTGATGGCGTCAGGTCTTCAGTGATGTATAATTGAATGGACCCATTATTTTATTTATTATTGTTCTTGCTGATTGTGTTATTGTAGTTTTAATTTTTGTACAGCGCCTTGGTATTTCGAAAGGCACTTAAGTAAATAAAGCTTATTATTATTATTATTACTTCAGAAGTCATACTTTGCACCTCACTTTCAGGGGGAACAGTGTCTGTGGGAGGCTGGAAGGTTAGGCAGTCCTGAAGGTCCAGCCTCATCTCCAATTGTACATGGGATTCCCTTGGAACAGCTGACTCAGTTCATAAGATGAGTAGTAGGGTGCTTTGCACTCACTGTCATCAGATTCAGACTGCAATCAATGTCTCTTTGTGCCTGCCTGGGGGAAGGTCTGGAATCCCTGACAACTGAAGAAGGGGTTAGCTGTTTCTTTTTAGCTGCAGCCCTAGTTACAGGCCTGGAATGGGCAGTATCTTCTGGTGCTAACTTGATGATGATTTGGCCAATTGGCAATAGATGATTCCTGTGCATCATCTTGACAGCCCGTGGGTCATTTTCTGGATGCACCTTATAGACTGGCAGATCTTCCAGCTTACTGGCAAAAGAGTAGGGAAGGTGGTGCCACCTATCAGCAATTTTATGTTTTCCATGCAGTTCCAAGTTGCGTAACAGAACTCTGTCTCCATGTTGCAGTTCCTGGGCCTTGACATGCTTGTTATGCCTTTCTTTATTTGCCATGTTTGTCTTTGCAGCCATAGTGTGTGCTAGTTGGTAAGCATGGTTTAACGGAACCTTTAACTTTTTAATATATTGAAGGTAATTTTCAACTCCCCCCCCTCCTTCTTTCTGCTCCTGCCGCTGACCCCCTTCCGTCCGGCCCCCCCAGCCTCATCTCCCACTGAACTTACCTCTCTTGTGCTAGTGAGGTGCCAGCTAACTGGGTGTGGAGCCTGCAAGGGGCGGGCTTCAACATGCCAGCTGACGTGTTTCTTCTCTGTTTTTCTCCCCTGTTCCTGAGTGCAGCGCAGCACCATGCAATAATGCCAATGATCAAGTCGTGCATGCTTCCAAATGCAGCATGCCAGGCATCTACCCTGCATCTTCCCCCATGTATGGACCCACTGTGCCAACCCCCAGCCACTGCTAGGGGTCAGGCAAGCAGCTTACTCCATTCCCAACCCTCCCCAGGAGAGGAGAGCTGTCCTTTGGACGCTCAGTCCTCTCCCTCCCCAGCTGACTCCCGGCGGTCCACTCATACCGTGAACACGGGTCGCCAGCATGGCAGGAGGTAAGGCATGATGCCTCAGCCCTCCTCACCACTGGGCCAGCTGATTTTCAGCTTAAACTCCATCAGGAGACACTCCAAAGAAGATGTCTACTGGTAACCAGGCTTCCCGACCAAACATCAGGTGGTAGGGGGAAAACCCAGTGGCATCACTTTTGGTGCAGTTATAGGCATGTACCAAGGTGCTTATCTGCTTGCTCTATTTAGACTTGTCCCAAGGATGAAGGGTGCCTAGCATATCTAGTAAAGTTCTGTTAAACCTTTCAGGCTGTGGATCCTCCTGGGGGTGATGGGGTAGTTCTGGACTTTCATACTCCCCAGAGCGAGAGCATTTCCTTGATCAGATGGCTTTCAAAGTCTCTCCCTTGATTGAAGTGAATTCTCTGAGGGATACTACAGTGAACAAAGAATTTTTCAATGAAGACTTTTGCCACTGTGGATGCTTTCTGGTCCTTAGTTGGATATGCCTGTGCGTAACGAGTAAAGTGGTCCGTAACCACTAGCACATTCCCAATATTCTTTTGATCTGGTTCGAGACACAAAAAAATCAATGCACACAAGCTCCATGGGTGCACTGGTAGAGATATTAACTAAAGGGGCAGCCCTCTGGGGCTGGACTTTTCTCTGTAGACACCGACCACAAGTTCTGATGTGAGTTTCTATGTCAGCTCCCATCTTCAGCCAGTGGAACCTAGCCTGGGCCAAGTCAATAGTTCGATCACAGCCTAGGTGCCCCATTTGATCATGAAGAGCCCGTAGCACTACCCATTTGAAAGCTACAGGTAGCACTAATTGCTGCTTGATAATTTCTCCTTGCCAGTCTGTAGTCTCTTGATATAGTAACTAGTTACGCAACTTTAGCTTGGGCCCCTCTTTGAACAACAAGGCAGTTTATAAATCTGAAGAACGGAGTTTGGACACATTTCTTCCTGCATGAAGGGCATCCAGCACTGGCTTGATCATGGGGTCTTACATTTGAGCCCACTGTATATTATCAGGGGTGAGTTGGGGCAACGTGCTGAGATCCAAGGCTGCCAGGTGACAGTAGGCCACAGGAACACAAGTGTCAGGGGGCCTAAGCAGTACACCAGACAGTCAACTGTTTCCGGAGAGGGATGTTCATCTTTGTTGAATTTCTGACAGAGGGCTTTGACAAACAGTTCAGGCATTCTCACTCAGTTTGCATTAGAGTCAGGCCTTCTGGAGAGGGCATCAGCATCAGAGTGGTTCAGGCCCGGTCTATATTCTACCGAATAGTCATAAGTGGACAGTGCAGATAACCAGCGATGTTCAGCAGCATCTAACTTAGCTGAAGTCTGAACATAGGTGAGGGGATTGTTGTCAGTTTTTATTAGAATCTTTGCTCTATAAAGATACTCATAAAACTGGTCCACCACAGCCCACTTCAGAGCAAGGAATTCAAGTTTGTGCACTGGGTAGTTCCTCTCAGATGAGGTTAGACTCCAACTAGCAAACGTCACGGGGTGCAAACCTTTCTCATATTCTAGATATAGAATAGCACCACATCCCTTTAAACTGGTATCGGTGTGCAACACATAGGGTCTAGCAAGATCTGTGTAGGCAAGCACAGGCGCATGGGTAAGTTGATGAATGATATCATAGAAAGCTGCCTCGTATTCAGAAGTCCACCTAGCTCCAAAGGGTCCATTAGTCCAAAAGTACATCTTCTCCTCCTCTCTAACTGCACTTTTCTTATATTTTTTTGTTGGTAGGTGGGTAACCTTCAGTTAAATTGTGCAAAGGGCGAATTACTTTGGTGTAATCTTTTATGAAATGGCGGCAATAGCCGCAGAACCCCAAGAATCTTTGCAGTTCCTTAAGATTGTTAGGCTGAGGCCATGTGGTCAAAGACTCCACTTTGCTTGGGTTGGTCTGAATCCCATCAGCTGACACAATGTGACCAACATATTTCACAGATTTTTTGGAAGACTTGACACTTGTCTATTGGTAGTTTTAGTCTAAAGTCCTCTAATCGGTCAAGAATCTTAAACAGGTGAGCTTCATGTTCCTCAAGGGTCAGGCCAAACACAATGAAGTCATCTAGATATACAAGGCATTCTAGTAAGTTCATGTCTCACACAGCTAGCTCCATTAACCTCTGAAAAGTGGCAGGTGCTCCCAAAATACCTTGAAGCGTACACAGAAACTCATAGAAACCCAGGGGACGAATGAAGGCTGTTTTCTCGGTGTCTTCTGGGGCCATCGGGATTTGATAATACCCGGTCTGAAGTTCAAGGACTGAGAACCACTAGCTTCTGTTAAGGTAGTCGTGGGCATCCTGGACATGCAGCATGGTGGACTGGTCTGGGACAGTCCTCCGATTTAATGTCCAGTAGCCCATACACACATTCTCACTGATCCAGTATTCTTCCAAACTAACACAATCATGGAGGCATATGGACTCTGAGACTCTTGGATGATTCCTGCAGCCAAGATTTCCTAAAGATGATGTCGAACATCATCAATGTCAGCAGGTGCAAGGCGAAGGGACCTCTCTGTAAACGGCTTCTCATCATGAAGTCGGATGTAGTGCTCAGCCCCTGTGACACAACCTATGTCCCACTCTTTCAAGGAGAGCACTTAGCTTCTCTAAGTCAGCTGCTGACTGATCCTGGCTTTCCATTTGGTAGGAAAGGGGGATTCCCCAAAGTCAAACAAATCCGGGGTCACCTCATCACTCTCTTCAGGGCACTTCTTGCTAGGCAGCACAGCAGTGTCCACACAATACACAGTGGCTAGTGTACACCCTCGATTCACTCAAACCTCCCGATCTGACATGTTCTGAATTTGCACCATTAGCCGCCGAGTGTAAGCATTGGCCCAGGCAGACAGAATGCTAGGCTTGACCAATAGCCCCTCAGGTAGTTTCTCCTCTTCTGGGGCTTGCTGGCCAAGGCACCTAGCTTCACCTGAGCTCTTTCCTTCTAGGTTGCTTGAAAGGACAGAGCAAAGAATCTTACCAGAGCAAGGGAACGGATTAAGACTTCTTTTGGTTAGGCAGATTTACTGTGTGTTGTTATTTTTATTTTGCACTCACAGGGATTGTTACTGTTTGTTGTTAACATGTTATTGCTTTATTTTTCTCTGATTCAACTTGTTGTTGCTGGGTATACCTTCTGCTGCATTATTACAAGGTGTGCCTACAGGTGTGTGCTAACAGATTACTGCTGTAATCTCTTGATTCAAATTGTCTTTTGAAAGGTATATTTTATGTTACTGCTTTATTTTTCTCTGTAGCAGTGTTTCTTACAGGGTATATCTTCTGTGAAATTATTACAGGTGGTGCTTTGCAGGTTTTACAGTTTTATCTATCATTAGGATAAGCTTTCAAGGTTACTGCATTTGTTGCTGACTGATTGTTTCTGTTCTTACTTCCTTATTTCTTTTGTCCGTGGTTCTTCTTTTTCGGCAGGGGAGGGCCCAGCCACCCACCCCATCCCCAACCACCCCACAATACACTCCTTTTATAGGGTTGCACAGTTGTGACATTTCCTGTGACAAAGCAGGAAGGGGCGGATCAGTGGGGTATCCACATGGTGACCTCATTTACAGGGGCACTAGTAATTTAACTTGTTATAACAAGTTATACAAAAACAAACAAACAAAACACAAAATCAAACTTTTGCTTTCATTTTCTTCCTTCTAATTACTCTGATCAGGTTATAAACTCAGCAACTTATCTGGAAAGGATATCATTAACTGCAGGTACTGCAGAACACTTTTCAGAAGGGCAGTTTTACAGGATTTAGGACATTGTCCTACATGCTGGGCCACTGGAGATCTTAGGGCTCAGCTCCAGGCAGCATGGGCAGAGATCACATGCCTCAAATTTCATATTCAAGAAGAAATATATTATAAGAACCACCTGCCATTTCCCCAACATCCAACAGAAGCACCTCGACCGCAGAGGGTAGTTGGTCTGGGAGGTTGGCAGGTGGTTAGGAGGGGCAAATTGGGTGCCCCATCACTTGGTGCTCTCCAACATATTACCTCCACAAGCCATTTAAAAACTACAAACAGGTATCTGCCTCCATCTCTGAAATCAAACAAAGGGACAGTGGACACTGCAGAGCAGGACACTGCAACACAGGAGCTAGCACAACAGAACTCACCCAAAATAAGAACCAAAACAAAAAAAGTAAAAAGGAAATCCAAAAAACTTTTAATCATAGGAGACTCCATGATTTGGGGAGCGGATACCTATCTCTAGCCAGGGGTAAAGGTCAGATGTCTTCCAGGTACATCAGCGTGGAGAGAAACTGACCGCATTGCTAAAATTGTTCAGGAAGCAGGAGAAAACATTGATGTCCTGGTACACATAGGGACTAATGATCTCGCCAGCTGGTCAGTTGTGGAGATCAAAGAACACCTGACCAGGCTTGGTGACAAACTATCATCCATTTCGTCTGGCATCTGCTTCTCTGAGATCCTGCAAGTCTGGGAGGGGGGACAGATGGACAGAAGATCAGGAAAGGGAGATAGGGAGTTAAACATGTGGCTCAAGAGCTGGTGCCAGGAAAAGGACACAAATTTGTAGGAACTGGTAACAGTTTTGGGAGCGAAGTTCTTTAAATTTGATGGACTGCATCTGACTAAGGAGGGAGTCAGTGCATTGGGGCAGAAGTTTGACGCCTTGCAAAATATTTAAACTAGCAAATGGGGAGGGGTGCAGCACCCCATACGTTGAATGGGAAGAACACCCCTTCCCCCTCAGCTAGTGGTCAAACAGGAGTTCATCATGTTTGTAGTTCATTTGCATCACCGGGTAGGGAAAAAGGTCAAGCTCCCAATAAGACACACAGGGGAAATGCCAGACCTCACCCAACAACTAACACACCAAAATCTGGCCAATGGAATATCATGTACACAAATACTCACAGTCTGGGAAACAAGATCCCAGACCTGCAGGCAATAACAACAGAGGCTAAACTGGACATAGTAGCAATTAGCGAGATGTGGTTTACCAGTAACCACACTTGGGTGACTTCAATACATGGCTATGTACTTTTCAGAAGAGACTCAAGGTGCAAAAAGTGGGGAATGGCCCGTGTCAAATCGAAAATATCAAAGCTACAGAAATTCAGAATACACATAAGGAGCCAGAAGAACTGTGGGTCACCCTGAAAACAAGAAATGGGACAGCCATAATAACTGGGGTTGTCTACAGGCTCCCAGACCAGGGGCAGGACATAGACACATTACTGTTAGAAGATATACAAAACATGACAGCTAAAGGGGAGGTTCTGATAATGGGAGACTTCAACATGCCAGATACAAATTGGTCAATACCAGCAGGAACATCTGTCAGAACTAGATACATGGTGGATTCCCTGCATTGGGAGGGCCTCAAACAACTGGTACAACAACCCACAAGAGACAGGGCTATCCTAGATCTAGTGCTGACTAACAAGGAAAGGACCACAGATCTCCAGGTAGAAGGTTACCTGGGAGCCAGTGACCATCACATGGTATGGTTCAGTTTGGCCACTACAACTAAATCATCCCATTCCAATGCAAAAATATGGGACTTCAGAGGAGCTGACTTTGATAAGATGGCCAACAGAGTTAAGCTAGCCCTGGCAAAAAGAAATACAGGTGAGGGGGTACAGGTAAAGTTGGCAAGCATAAAAGATGCAATACTTGAAGCAACATCCCATTATGTTAGAGAGAAAAGGAAGTGCAAAAGAAGAAGAAAACCACTTTGGTTCTCAAAAACAGTAGCAGAAAAGGTCAGAGCTAAGAGGCTGGCCTTCAGGAAATATAAGGGAACACAGCAGGATGAAGATAGGGAGGCATACCAAACTTCACTAAGGGAAGCAGGGAAGGCAGTAAGGCAGGCAAAGTCCCAAACCAAGGAAACACTAGCACAAACAGTAAAAGAAGGTGGCAAGACTTTCTATAGATACATTAGTGAAAAGAGAAAGTCCAGAGGGGGTATTGCTAAGATCAGAGGAGATAAGGGTGCATGTGAGGAGAAGGACCATGTAAAAGCATCTATCCTAAATAGATACTTCTGCTCAGTATTTACTGAAGAGGAGGTAGAGCAGGGCCCACAGCTCAGCACCATGGACACAGGGGGGAGGGAGATGAGCACTAGTCCCTTCACAAAAGAAAGGTTCCTACAACAGCTCGATAAGCTCAATGTGGACAAGGCAATCTGACCTGATGCCATACATCCCAGGGTACTAAAGGAGCTAAGGGTGGAACTAGCAGAGCCATTATCAGAACTGTTTAGTGAGTCTCTGAGCACAGGAGAGGTCCCAGAATACTGGAGAAGGGCTCATGTGATCCCGCTCCACAAGAGTAGTAGCAGGGAGGAGGCAGGGAACTACAGACCAGTCAGTCTTACCTCAGTAGTGGGCAAGATTATGGAGGAACTCCTTCAGGAAAAGATATTGCAACACCTAGAATCCATAGGAGCACAGGATCCAAGACAGCATGGGTTTACAAAAGGAAGGTCCTGTCAAACTAATCTCATAGATTTCTTTGACTGGGTAACCAGAGTGGTGGACCAAGGGGAGCAGTTGATGTTGCCTACCTTGACTTCAAAGAAAGTTTTCGATACTGTTCCACATAGAAGATTGATTAATAAGCTGGGTAGGCTCGGGGTGGGTCAGAAGTTGGTCAGCTGGGTGGCAAACTGGTTGGCGGGCAGAAAACAGAGAGTGGTGGTAAATGGTATACAGTCAGAAGAGATGCAAGTCACAAGTGGGGTACCTCAGGGATCAGTGATGGGGTCAGTCCTCTTCAATATCTTCATTAGTGACATTGCAGATGGACTGGAGGGTAAGGTTTGTCTGTTTGCAGATGACACCAAGATCTGCAACAGAGCAGATGATCCAGATGGGGTGGGCAGAATGAGAAGAGATCTGGATAAACTAGCAAAATGGTCAGAAGAGTGGCAACTGGGATTTAATGCAAAGAAGTGCAAGATCAAGCAAATAGGGAAGAGAAATCTTGAAGCCACCTATAGGCTGTGAGGGGTGTTGCTGGCAGTCACAAGGGAAGAAAGAGACTTGGGCATTATCATCATCACCGATGACCTGACATCATTCAAGCAGACCACTAAATCAGTAGATAAGGCTAGGGGGATGTAAAGGTGTATTAGTAGGGGTATCACAAGTCGGAAGAGGGAGATAATAATCCCTCTTTACAAGACACTGATTAGGCCCCATCTGGAGTACTGCATGCAGTACTGGAGGCCACACCTTCACAAGGACATTAACCAAATTGAGGCATTCCAGAGAAGGGCAACCAAAATGGTGCAGGGACTGCATCAGAAAACATATGAGGACAGATTAACAGAGTTCAATATGCATACCTTAGAGCAAAGGAGGGAGAGAGGTGATATGATCGAAACATGCAAACACCTTAAGGGCATTAACAAGGTGAAAGAGTCTAACATGTTTCAATAGAAGAAAAATAGCAGGACAAGAGGACACAGCATGAGATCAGAGGGGGGCCAATTAAGGGGTAATGTGAGGAAGTTCTTTTTCACAGAAAGGGTGGTGGATGCATGGAACAGCCTACCTCAGGAAGTGGTGGATATGAATACAGTGCAGGGCTTCAGACAGGCATGGGATAGGCATAAGGGAGCAATACAGATGAGTATGAATAAATAGGCCACTGACAGAGCAAAGGCCGATAGCACATTTATAAGGTAGAAAAAGAAATGGGCAGACTGGATGGGCCTTGTGGTCCTTATCTGCCGTCAACTTCTATGTTTCTGTGTTTCTATGTCCAGCAGAAAGATTTTGTTTTTGACATCTGTTTTTAGGTGCACTTCACCACTGATGGTACATTGAGCGTTTGAGGGTTATACCAGTGAGACAGGATCCTTTTTCAAAACTACTCCCACAGTTCATCTTTCTCAGTCTCTGGGGTTCGCATCTGTAAATCATAGGCTCAGCATACATGGGCCAGAATGTGCAGGGCCCTTCCAATCCTCTTAGTTGGTTTCTCCTGACAGAGCTGGGCTAACCGGCCGAACATATGGGCTTTGGTACCAATTAGCCAAGGGACACCATCATACAATCCAATCGGCGAGCACACCAGGGCCAAGGTCTGTACTTGTTCATCTACACATGCTACAACAGTAGGGAATGATAGCCAAATTCACACATACCCTGAATAGCTTCTAGTGCAGGTCCCCTTAAGGTTTCCATAAGTCTCTTTCTCTTCTCCCCCTCCGAACATTGCCACTCTTGGACCAGTGGAGTAGCATAGTCCACCTTCTCCAACTCTCAGTCCCGTGAGTTTCCCTAATAGTCACTACTAACGCAAGCTGCCTGACCATGCCTCCTCGCACCCCGCCATTTACTGTAGCATGTCTTCTCTACTCAGTCTTCCCTCACCCCCCATTTCTTCCTATACTTTATCGCCCTTCTTCCACCACCCTTCACCTCCACTGCAGTACCTACTTCTCTCACGTACCTTCTTTCTTCACCCCACTGCCAGCTATCCCCTCGCCTCTGAACTACTGACAAGGCACTTATGGCTGCTTATTCCCCTGCACCCTTACAAAAGTGTTTTTATTTTTATTTTAACTTGTACCTATGTTTTGAGTTATTCTGTAAGTTCTGAATCCAAGTTGTATCATTCATTCTACTGTACCTTTGCTTTCTCCTATTGTACTTTGTTTTGCAATCTATGACGCGGAGCCTTTGTAAAAGAGCTTGCGCTCAAAGGTCTTTTCCAAATCACTAAATAAATAAATAAATAAAAATGTCTGTAGGTCATCCTCCTCAACTGGTACAGGAACTGCACCAGACAATAATCTGAGCCTGTAATGGGAGTCCAGGTGTACAGAAGGTATCACGATGGGGGAGGTCACAACAGGGGATGCCCTCATAGCAGACAGAGAGGCCAGAAGAGAGTGTATGGGAGTGGTCTCCTCTGAATCCACCGAAACCTTCAACAATTCCTTAAGTGTCCGGCCTTCAGCAGCTAGCAGCCATAACAACTTGTTCTTGAACCCCTTCACCCTCCGGGACCCCCCAGAGGAAGATGAGTCACTATGCAAATGAATAATTCTCCACCCTTTCTGAGACCCATCGGGCATAATAACAGGGGGTACCTTTTCATGGTCTATGGGGAGGCTACAAGAAAGGAGGGTCACCAAGGTCTGATCAGATACACCTGAGTCCTGCCCCCATACTTCAACCTTTCCCAGACATTTAACCTTCCCCACTGTTTCTTCAATCATGTCATTAGTGGACCCCACAGGGATATCAAGTAGCAACATGGCATGGCGGGGGTATACCCCTTCGGCCTTGCTCTACCTCATCATGTGGTGCACAACCAGCTTGTGGGGAGGGATTTTCCGTTTAGGTGTAGTAAGTGCCTCCATTTCAATTCCTGTCTCAATTTTGCACTAGGCTGCAATTTCAACTTCAGACCACTAGAGGGTGCAAATCCCAGCAGTGCCTCAAAGATGTAACCCCTAGGTGGTGCTATCCTGTGGGCTACTACAACTGCCTGTATGGCTATGTACAGGTTGAGGGGCCTGAGTTCTGTGAACGGGTGCCTCCACCCAGAGGAATGGTATTGGGGTAGCTTGACTGCTTTGGTACAGCCCTCCAGCATGCTATAACCACCCACTAGCCCTTCCAGTGACCTAAAGAGTAATACCATAGAACATTTACATGCACTGAGTAACAGTAAGAACATGCTCACACCTCTTGCACTTACCACCAGGGCTGGATCTGCTGCTACTGCCCTGGAGACCCCCTGGAAAATAAGACCAGCAATACAGAATGCAAAAACTTTCACTGTGACCCAACTAATAATATGCACACTAGCCTGGTTAAACATGAAACAGATGATCAGGTTTATTCAGGGGAAATGAACAATGGAGGGGCATGAATTTAGTAAAATGATTGACACTCTGATTTACTTCAGGCTGATTTGGCATGCATTGCAAGTCCCCAGTAAATAGTTGTGCAACCCTGGGTACCCAGATCTTGTACAGGCTAGCCTGGAGCATTGCCCAGGGTGGGCAGCATTGCAGCTGTTGTTGGGACCCTTTAGGAAGAAAAACAGTAAGCATGTGCACAACCCAAATATTTGTAACCCCGAGCTGTATGGCTCAGTCCATTAGCAATAACCCAGAACAGGTCAGTAAGATGACACACAATGATCTGTAGCTGTTGTTGCAGGAGCTACCCTGGTTTGTACTCACACAACCTGGACCAGGATGTAGGACAGGTGAGATGAAGACCTCACGGTGTTGATTCGGTGGGCTGGGGGAAGCAGGGCCTACATGACTCACCTCCTGGTGGTCGCTACCTGTTCGATGGTGTTGAGTAAGGGGCCGAATCCCCAAGTCAGTCTTTCGCTGAGAGAATCCTTGGAATGGAGGGAATGGGCTTGGGCTGAGATGGCATGGCCCAAGCAGGATGAACAGTCATGAAAAAAGTTTGCGATCTTCTGCTGGAAAGCCTCCAGCTGGCGTAACGGATTCACCATGGGGAACCAAATCACAACCCACAAAGCGCATTCAGCACGCTCAAATCAGTTATTTCTCTAAGCCACAATTAAGGGTATAGTCCCGTTGCTAATTACAGCTTCACTGCGCAAATGTTTCAACCCAAAGCTATCTTCTCTCATTCAGACAGGCAGATCACTCCTGGAGCAAGTCTTCGGTCCAACTTGCAAGTAGTAATGGTGCACTTTCTGTCCTCTGTTGCAGGTCTAAGCTGTCAATCAGAAAAGTCTGACTTCTGCAATAGGCAGTTTCCTTAAGCCAGAGAACATGGAAGGCAGGCCAGCGGAACCTCCCCACCGATTCTCCTACACTCCTCCTAGGAGCAGCTGCTTGACCGCTTAAGCTGTCTACTCTCCAACTTCCACTCTCAACTGACACACTGCTTCAGGCAGTTCTGGTTATTTCCCTGAGGTCCACAAGGTTCAGTTAGGTGAAAGAGCTGTCTGTCACAGTAGGAGCTCCCCCTCCAGGACCATTTAGGCACCAACACTTAAAACTAGAAAAACTACAGAATTTCCTTCCCAGACAACCCCTGAGCATAGGCTCCATTTTAGGTCCCCAGAGATCCAATTGGTCCAATATACTCGAGTCCAGAACCAAAATGGTGACTCCTATTTCAATGATCAAGCTGTGAACGAAAACAGGTTAGACAAACTTCTCATTCATTACTGTTATACCAGATAAACAGTAAATAACCAAATTTCCTAACAGGGCTCCCTCTGCGTTAATAGCGACTGCAGAATGGAGCAGTATAACAGACTGTCTGGCTGGTCACGAGCCTTAAATACTCGGACCCAGCAAAGACTGATTTCCAAAACACAGAATAGGTGCTCTCTTAAAGAGACAGGCACGGAGGCTCACAAAGGCGCTCTCATGCAGACAAATAGAACCTCTGCAGACAGGACATCAACCTGATAGTGGGCATTAGGGAGCCCAGGAAGACATCATAGTAAACCCCAATTTGTAGAGGGTTACATATAAACAAAAGACATAGTAATGTTACGTAGCAATCACATTACAAGGACGTAGCATAACATTACAATTCTTTTTTTTTTCATATTGAATAAACTTTATTACATTTTTGCAGGTCAGCATCACAACAGACACTGAGTGATACATAATGCAGTGAGATCTAGTGTACTAATGGATAAAACATGTGACAAAACAAAAAAGCTGTAAGCACTGTACAAAAGTAACAAAGTAATCCAATACTGAAGAGCAGACTAAACAAACTAGTACAGTGATCCTGCCTGCCCCCCACCCTTCTTTAATCCCCAACCCCACCCACCTCCCTTTCTCCAGAGATGAAACTGACCCTGGAACATACCAAATCTATAATCAATGTGAGGCCTGAAGGAAAAAAAAAGGCATCCATGTCCCTGGTAGAGAAATCGACGGCCAGCAAGCAGAGCCCGGATTGGCGGAAGGTACGTCATGAGGGTCAGTCAACAGGACCGCACCAGTTCTCTCCACAAAAATGACACATGGGAATTCCAAATGACCAACTGTCATCCAGCATTAACAATTAACAGGGTATAAAGAGGTTTCCAAACCCATGTATACTCCCCCCTACCATCCGTCAAATTTGCAATGATAAGTTCAACTTGTAGGGCAAAAAGTATTTCCTGAAGCCATTCCCGGTTACAAGGAGTAAGCTGATCACACCAATGCCAAAGAATAATTTTCTTGGCACAGTCTGAGATCAGAGCAATATGTGGTTTTTGATTACCAATTGGTCCCTCGGCATAATCCCCCAGGATACAAATCTCAGGTGTGAACGCTTGGTCAAGCCCTAGTAAGGGATCCAGGTACTTTCAGATATCATCCCAGAAAAGAACAACCATTTCACATGACCAGAGAATATGAAATAATGTACCTGGGACTTTTTGGCACATAGTGCATAAATCCGAAGACAGCTTGCCCATTCGGTATAGTTTAATTGGGGTGTAAATCATGTGCACGATCTGGAATTGCATGAAATGATAGAGTTCCCATTTAATATGTTTGCAGGTAGCCTTCCAAATGTGCAACCATTCATGAGGGCCACACAGGGAGGGAAGGGCTTGGTCCCAGGAATAGAAGAAGCCCAGTTCCCTCTCAGCAATGGCCTCCCACAGCCACTTATGGTAGAAGGCAACAGTGTGGGATGGAGGGACAACCGACCACAGCTGAGACAGCCGGTCCCCATATGTCCTGGACCATACACTGGAACCAAAATGCTGAAACAATATATGCCTGATTTGAAAGTACTTAAACGACATAGATGGAAGCCAACCACATTTCTGTTGAGCTTCCATGAAAGTAAAAAACTTACCTGATTGTACCAGATGATCCACCGAGAGGGATTCCAGAAATGGCCAAACTGTCCAGGTTGGTACCTTCCCAGCAATTTTCAGGTTGGGCTTACCGAGAATAGGTTGGGTGATATCTAAATAGGGGTCCAGATTTAACAGCAGACATGGTTGTGAGCATGAAGAGAGTTATTGATGGGGGTATATTTCAAAAGTACTGGGAGCTTTTTAAGAGGAACAGAAATTTTTTTTTTTTTAGTTTTTGGTAACCTGGTAAGGCCCACTAGGCACAAGTGCCTGTTTTCAAGGGCGACCTGGGAGCACTGGGCGGTTAAGTGACTTGTTCAGAGTCACACAGTATGCAAGTGGAGGTTGTGAGGATCAAACTCAGGCTTGGTCTGCTCTGGTCTGCTGGATGTGCCAAGCTCATTCACACCTCATTCCTCTAACCTCTAGGCTATACTGCCAGCCCAACAACATGGCCTGGGGGTCCAGACCTAGTTGGGAACCTAGAAAACGCTCAATGTCCAGTCAATGGAAGATGTATGCTGAATCCTGCTTTGTATAATCTGGACGAAACCAGGAGAAATATCGAGAGCAGTGTATTGCCAAATAGTACAAGTATACTTTGGGAGCCTTCAAGCCACCAGCATCCTCTGACCGCATCAGTTTGACCAGGGCTCTCCAAGGTGGCTTCCCTCACCGAAGGAATTTAGAAAAAAGCTTATTAACATGGAGAAACCATTTCTTGGGCAGGGCCAGTGTAAGTATTAAAAGGGGATATAAAAGCCTTGGAAGAACATTCATTTAAAGGATATTTAGATGACCCCACAGGGACAAAGGCAATAAGGACCAACAATCAAGGTCATTCTGAATTTGACCCAAAACATGATCCAAGTTAAACTGCCTCAGTTTAACTGGGTCTGCACTAAGATATATCTCCGAATAATTGAGTTTGTCCCTGATCCAGAGAAGTCTCAAGTGCTCCACACTCGCATGAGTAGCCACCATATTCAAAGGTATTACCTCAGTTTTGGACCAGTTTAACTTGTAGTTGGAGATAGTCTAAAATTGAGAAATGATGTCCAGCGCAGTAGAAAGGGAAGGTGCAGGAGATGCTACATACAGAAGAATATCATCTGCATATACAGACAATTTTTAATGCTGGGGGCCCAAAGGAATACCCTGAACTTGAGGGTACATATTAATTTTTTTAAGCAGGGGGTCAAGGTATAAATTAAATAGAAATGTGGATAAAGGACAACTCTGGTGTGTTCCCTACTGCAAGGGGAATGAATCAGAAAGTACCCCATTACAGAGCATATGTGCTGTAGGATGAGTGTAGAGCACCCTGAGTCAGCGCAAGAATTCAGGAGAAATACCATATCAGGGAAACAGGTGGGAGAGGTAGTCCCAGGAGACCCTGTCAAAAGCCTTCTCCACATCCAGGGAAGCCAAAACCACCGGGTTAGGGAAATCCCTGGACGCGGAGATAAGGTGCAGGAGTTTCCTAAAATGAGCAATGGCAATCTCCCAGATACAAATCCCACCTGCTCCCAACTGAGGAGACAATCCCAGACAGAGTTTGACATAATGGCTAGAATTTTGAGTTCCACATTCATTAACGATATGGGTCTATAATTGGACACCAGAGAAGGATCCCGGCCTAGTTTAGGAAGGACCACAATAATGGCCGCAGTGAATGAAGGATCCAATAGACCCTCCGAAAAGACATACTGAAACATATCCAGAAGGTACAGAGCTAGCAATTCCTTGAATGTTTTATAAAAATTCGAGGAAAAGCCATCTGGACCTGGGGATTTGTCAGGAGCTAAATAGTCTATTGCTCTGTGAACCTCCGCCAATGTCAGAGGAGCTTTGAGTGACTCAACCTGATCATCCCTCAGGAAGGGTAACTCCAGATCCTGGAAGAAGGCTTAAAACCGGGAGTTATCAAAAGGGTTCTGAGGGGCAGCATATAAAGAACAGTAAAAAGCTTGAAATTCAGACACAATATCTCTAGGGGAGGTGACAAGTTGACCCGAGGCAGACTGGAGAGATGGAACAATCCTGTCCATTAGCTGAGTACAGAGACACAGGGCAAGAAGCTTCCCAGCCTTCTCTCCCTGATTGAAGTATTTGGCCTTAGTCCTCATGAGTAAGTGCTCAGATTTTTCCCCCAGTAACACATTATATTGTTCCTGAAGGGCTTCAAGGTGTTCCCATTCAGGTTGTGGAGAAGCAACAGATCACCTCTGTTCAGCCGCTCTAATCGGCATCTTGGCACCCTGCTTGACCCAAGCCTCTCCTTTGAGGCACATGTGAACAAAACCATCTCAACTTTCCACCAGAAGCTGGGTCTGCTCTACCGGATCTGCTGCCTTTTGTCGGCAACATCTTGACTAACAATTGCTACAGCCTCCCTCCTACCCCTTCTTTTTTATGGCTCCCCCCATTCCTATCACTTAAGTCTTCCCTTATGAATGAACTAAAGCAATTATATCATAGGATAGGACGCTTTGCCTCAGGTGTTGCTTCACGGCAACATCACTGCACTGTACTAGCATCTCTGAGTTGGCTACAACTAGAACATAAATTCCAGTAGATCTCCCTCTGACTTACCTATAAGCTCACTCACCTATGTACTCCTCCGAGTCTATCTAATATTGTGGTGATAAAATCAGCCTGCCAGATGCTATGCTCCTCCTCCCTCTCTCTATTAACTGTGCCGTCGACATGCCTAGCTGCAAGCAGGAGATCTTTTGCCTGTGTTGCACCCTGGGCCTGGAACTCCCTCCCTCCATCTATCCTCTCTTGCACTTCCCTCCCCAGTTTCAAAAGTGCCCTGCACAACCACCTGTATGGCCTAGGAATTTGCTCCTGCTTTACCTAATACAAAGGCAGTATAGCGCAGTGGGTTAAGGCTCTGAGCTACAGATCTGGAGACCTGGGTTTGAATCCCACAGCTGTCTAGGTACATACTATGTGATTCTGAGCAAGTCACTTAACTTCCTTGTGCTCCCAGGTCACATCTGGAAACAAGCTTCAGCTTAGTGTGCCACTCCTGGTTAAACAATGTTCCCTTCCCTTTTCCTTCCCCTAATTAACTATGTTCTTTTCCATACCTATGTCAGTCCCTCCTGGTGAGCCTGCCACCTCAACTCATGGTACTACCTGTCTCTTAGATCTAAGTTACACTTTTGCATTGCAGTAGATTGTCTAATCTGAAGTACATATGTTCCTACACTATTGTGCATAACTGCTGTATATAATGTGATCCTAATTTTTGCCTGAATCTGTCTTGGTCTCCCCCATCCACTCCCCTCTAATACGAAAAATCTGTTTTTTTTGTATATAATGTATAGTATTATTACACATTGTATTGGGCTCTGTGATCTTACCTTCGTATCTTTATTGATATCAGTGCTGTTATTGTATGTAGAAAGCTTTATTTATATTGATGTACGGCTCTTTAATCTGTATTCCTTTCTACCACTGCTTAGGTATTGTATGTTCATGGCTGTGTTTATATTTTTGTATTCCTCACCTTCTGTACCCTCCCCCGGGTCGCCCCTGAAAAAGGGACTGCATGGTCTCAGTGGGCTTACCCGGTTACCAAAATTCAAATAAATAAAATAATAAATAAATAATTTGTGGCAGAAAAGAGGAGGTGGCCTGAGAGATTTGTATTTTCCACCTGGTGGCTAGCCAGATAAGTTTGCCCTGTATGGCACACATAAATGAGCTCCAGAGGACATCATGCTTAGGCATTGTAGTGAGTTGAGAAAGAAAAATAAAGGGATAAAATACTATAATCTCTAAATCACCTTGGAACACCATATTAAATTATTATTAAGGCACCAGGTCTTGTCGTAAGTTACAGATGGGGCAAGGTTGATCTGTAACACTATCGGATGATGGTCAGACACCACCTTGGCACTATAATGGCACAAAACAACACCCAGTAGAGCCTCAAGGCTCAATAAAATAAATCAGTACAAGAAAAGGAGTTATGTGGTATGGAATAGAAGGAATACTCCTTCACAGCAGGGTGTAAAATCTTCCAGGGGTCCACCAACCCTAAGGTGTCGATGAAGTCACATATAGCTAACTGACTCAGGGAAAGAGCCTGGCCACATTTCATGGTCCTATCCAGATCATTATATAATACCATATTCCAATCCCCAGCAATAATCATAGGGAAGGAGGCCTATGGGGACAGAATGGACATGAGGAGAGATAAAAAGGAGAGGTCCTCCACACTGGGCCCATAAACAGAGCCCAGAATAACTTCCAGATGACCCAAAAAGACCTTCACAAAAATATATCAGTCTTGGGGATCTGTCACTTCCTGAAAGAGATGGCATGGGATAGATCTGGATACAAGAATGGCTACACCCCTCTTACGAGAGTCCATCCCCCAAACCAAAAGCCTGCCCAACCCAGGAATGTCTTAAAAACAGCACCTGTGCTGGGGGGAGATGTGTCTCCTGGAGAAAAGCCACATCAACTTGTAATTTATGAAGATGCAATAGTACTTTAGAACATTTTGCAGGGGACTGAGCCCCTTTAACATTCCACAAACAATATCTAAAATTATGAGCCATGGCATACCAGAACATCAAAGAAGCATATGAAAAATGAACATACCCCACTGCAGAAATCAACATACCGGGTACAATGTCGGTCAGCCTCTGGAGAAAAGTTCCTGCCCCACCCAACCCAACCCCAACATCTCTGACTACACTCCAAGAAAAACACCCACCATCCCTTCCCACACCTCAAAAGAGAACAACAACAATAACATGAACAGTAACAACATGAACCAAAATAGGATCCACCCCAACCACCCACTACCTCCCCCCAAAAAATATACACAACCTTATGTCTCCCAAGCAACAGGAACAACATTAATATGAACATAAACAAGGCCCAGCCCAACCACCCACTAACGTCCCCAACCCAACATTGTTCAGCCCCAAATCCCACAATGAAACAGGATAGTGTATGAAGGCCAGAAAAAAAACAATAAACCTCTGGTTCCCCTGCTTTAAACCAGAAAACCCCAAAGAACATAGCAATAGCCAAACAGGAAGCCATTAACCAAAAAATCCCAACTTACTCCCCCAAACCATAAAGCATATGACCCATGAAGAAGCCAACCCAACTATAATAACACCTGCCCTTCCACCCCCACCCCCACATAAACCCTCCACAGTTATTACATGGAGCTCCCAAACCCAAAATTGACAGTAGTACAAAACATAACATAGAAACATTAGAACAGGGCCCACCACCTACCCACCTTCATGATTTGGTAACAGCCCCCCGCCCCGGAGACCATAAATCACAACCCCAAAATGGCATCCCTGGATCAATAAAGAAGGAACATTAACAGGCAATATTATACTATTAGAACAAAACCAGCATGACTCAGTAGATATTAAGTCCAGACATAAGTCCTGCCCATAACCAAACCTGGAGGGTAAGGCAGAGAGGAAGTCATGCAGATGAAACATCGCAACACACCAAAGCCGCTCACATGCACAATGTAAACTAGGAGATTGCAGCGATGGATATTACAAAAGGGCCTCTCTCCAGTTAGCCAGGAGTCTCACATACCCATTCAGAGAGTTCTCAACCTTGACTCTTCTACCAGTGTGACATGACGCAAAGTACTAAAGTCAAAACACATCTTATGATTCAAGGTCCAAACTAGAGATGGCCATTATGTCCAGAAAAATCGTGAGATCTCATAGTGTGCAGTACATTTCAGGGACTGTCTGGACCTGTCTTGTAGAAGTTACACTCTGATGCTCTCTGGGAAATATAGCTGCACCTCTATGCTGACTAACAGTAAGGAAGTAACACAAAACTATACAGTTCCCAGGATAACAACAAAAGATATACCTGAGAGCACCCCATATCCCAGTCCAAAGGAGCTCCCAAGCCAATTGCAAATTCAGCTGACAGTGGGGAAAAGCTGGAGATGACAGAAACAGAATGTAGGACAGTGAATGCTAAGGTGAGATGCAGTTCCATCAAGTCCAAAGTATAGCAGCAGAGGTCAGGCACAATCCTTGCAGTGTGTAGCTTGGGCAAGTCACCGAGCCCCAAGTTCCCCAACAGCATAATGACAATCAAAAGTCCAGAAAATGTAGTTGCAGCGCACATCTATTTAAAGCAAAGGGACACCCCTAAATCCTGCTCGTAGAGCCCTACCTCCTCCAGGGATCAACAGTCCTGAAACAAATCAGGTAGAGCCCTCTTCAAATCAGTGAGAGCCAGGTCTGGTGATTCAGAAGACTTCCATTCATCTTTTATTAGGACCTACAACTGAGCTGGAGAGCCCACCCTGAATTTAAGGCAAGTGATTATGGTTTTGGTGATGATGGGGTGGAATGCTGTGTGCCATTGCCGGACTGAAGCTGGGAGATCTTGGGCAATCTGCAAACATAATCCTTCCCACCGGAATTCTTGGAGCTCCTGTATTTTATTTAGAAAGTGTTGCCACTCCAAATAGTTAAAAAAATGGAAGATAAGTAGCCTGGGTGGAGATCCAGTTGGGGGCATGGTGTGCAGTGCCCGGTGTGCTCATTCTATAGTGTAGCGGGGACCAAAAGGAGAAGGGCCAGCTAATCTCTCTATAAACCTCTGGATGAACAAGATGGGGTCAGAGCCTTCCTCCTTTTCCAGTAATCCAATTATCTTTGCATTGTTGCGTCGGCTCTGACCCTCCAAATCCTCAATTTTGGTCTCCAGTCGGGCAGACTTCTGTTTCAGTGCCACCAGCTCCAGGTCTAGATGGTCCACCCATTTCTCTAAAGAAATCAGCTGCATTTCTTTTTTTTTTCTATTTACTGTACTTTTTTGGCATCCTGGGTCATCAAAAGGCTAAGCCCTGGTCATGGCCCCCCTGTGCTCCCACCTCCGGTGAATGCCGGTGCTCTCCACAGTTACCCCTGGCTTACCCCCCAGAGGGTGGGGTTACAGCGCTGTCTCCCCAACACACCACACTACTGGTCCTGGTCGGGAGAGCCAGCACCGGAGGCTAATCAAAGCCCAGAGGGAGGGCTTCATGTGGTTGACCCAGGCTGCATTTTTCTTCCTGTAAACAGGGGCAGGGACGTGCAATGATGACCAGCGTGCACCCCACCCCTGAGTTGTAACAGCATCACTGCGTGCGCAGTGGGCCAGCCTCCACTAGGTGTCGCAATTGCACCACACAGCCCCTCCTCCCTCCCTCGGAGAAGCGAGCAGTCCTGGGGACACTCGATCCTTCTCCACCCCCGGCCGGCTCTCCAACAACCCAGGTCCATTCCCAAACCCCGGTCACGGCATCACAAGCAGAAAACCAACTGCTGCACCAGCAGGCAGGCAATCAGACGCATTTCATTTTCACTAGTACATTTATGTAGCTCCTCCATCAACACAGTCAAAGCGTCAAAGCCTTGAGGTCCCTCATTAGGGACTGTAGCTCCTCACGGATGGGGAGAAATTAGTTGAGAAAGTGCTCTTCAGTTAAAGGCGTATGCCCCAGAGGGTTTAACTGCTATGTGGCTTGCTCCTGAAGCTGGGGCCTTTGGTTTTTTTGCGTCCTTGTCAGGTGTTGGTGGCGGAGAATGCCGCGAAGCAGGGTCATGCATTTCTGCCTCCATGCCGAAATGAAGCACCAGAAAAGAGTACTAAAGCAGTCCAGCAACCTCTCCAGGAAGGCAGGTAGACAATCAAATGAATTAAAACAGGGAAAAAGTGGAGATTATTTCAGGGAGAGCAGGAGCACGCAGGAAGAGCTGCTAGCAGGTCGATACCGTCACATGACTCCCATCATAACATTACTGTGACAGGGTGACCTCTGTCATAGTGGACACCCCTGGGATAAGTTGAAACCATTTCCCAAGCAGTTTATATGTTTTGTATAATGTCCAACATGCTGCTTGGCTAGCTGAAACAAAACTGTTTTGATATAAGAATAACAAAAGCTTGTGTCTGTTTCTTTAAAGTGTTAGCTGCCCCCGTCTAAGATATCTTTTACAGCAGACATCATGTTCCTGCAGGAGAGTTTAGGAGAGCACAGAATTTTCTGACCTCTGGTCTTACCTTTCCCAGTGCTGTAAACAAATCTGCAGGTGCCATCTGAACTGTTCTCTATGGAGCAACAGTGGCCCCTAGTGGCTAATTTTACGTTAGGTCTGATATCAGTCCAGGGGAGTGGAAATTTCTAACTTCTAAAGAGCCTATAAAAGCTGTAACTCAGTTCTGAAATGAGTTTTAGACTGAGAGGGGATAGATAGGGTGGTCAGTTGAATACTGACAGAGGAAGGTGGAAGACCTCCTTGCAGTGTGTGCTTTCACACTGTTTGATTTGTGCTAGGCTGAAGAAAAGCCTTAGAAACTGTTGAAGCTAAGCAGTTATCTGACTTACCATTTTGCTTTCTGTAAATTTTATTTGATGAAAATAAAATGATAAACGTAACCATGCGTTTTTTATGCACCTGACTTGTGGTCTGCCTGAAATTGTGTTATCCTAAACCCACACCCAGTGACAATTACAATTCTTAATAATAGTGTGACACATCAGGTAAATACAAAGAGATTTCATAACATTCAGTGGCATCAGGTTGAGAGGACCACCGGCATAAAAAATGATAGTTTGTGCAATGAAAAGGGTTGTACACGTCATGACAACAGGATGAATCGGCAAGGACTGCAGAGACAATACACCATTCAAAACAGCAGGTGAGTAAGTGCCATGGGACAATATGACATATTAGCAGTAGGTTAAGAGGTAGTTCAAGTGCTTAAGAGGCAAATAAAAAGGAGGGAGAATGTGTACGTAAAAGGAGCTAGGGGAGAAGGAAAGGAGAGGGAATGAGGGGGAAGGCCTATGGTAATACAAGCGAGAGAGAAGAGCTGGCTATAGATGGTTTGGGTCCAGATAGTCAGAGAAGAGGCATTGTTAGGAGAAGCATCTGCAACTTTCCTTGAAGGAGTAATTCAGCAGTGACTTGAAGGCGGACAGCCCTACTAGGTTTGAAAGTTTTAAGGTACCCTGTATATTGTTCCAGATGGTTGGGAGGGCATGGCTTATGAAGGATGTACCGTAACGGATTCTGACTCTGAGAATGTCGAGCAGGAGGTAAAAGTATCTTTTGAGCGAGTAAGCCCCTGCAGAAAAAGTAAAGAGTTCAGAGACATATTTAGGGAGCTTGTTAATGAGAGCTCTAAAGGTCCAGAGGGCGGCATATTTTAGTCTTCTAATTTTCAGTGACTACCACCCAGTCTGAGCATAAAGATCACAATGATGGGTATTGTAAGGGGTATTGGTGATGAATCAGATAGCCCTATGGTATAGGGTATCCAGTTTAGTTAGGGGCAATGACTGTATAAAAAATTAGCATAATCTAACGGAGGTAGAAAAGTAGCCTGTACCAGTCTTATTTCGGTGTCTTGGTTAAGAAGGTGTTTAATTCTAAAGAAGATGCCTAATCGTTGCTTAAGTTGTTTGGTCAGCTCAGTTAGGTGAATAGAGGAGGAAAGCTTGCAGTCAAGCCAGAAGCCCAGATATTTGAACTTGTCCACTGTTTTAAGTGGCTCCCCCAACAGAATCTGGATCTGCAACTTATGAGCTGCGGAGGGGGGGGCACTCGCTGAATGGGAGCGAGGAGATAGGAGCATCGTTTTGGTCTTTTTTGCGTTAAGAGGTAATTTCAGATGCAGAGGGTTATGCTGGAGGATGTTGATTCATGCTGTAAGTCCTTGCACATAAGTTCAATGGAAGGTTTGGCAATACAGAGCATGGTGTCGTCCGAGAATAGGTGTACACTGACTAAACTGAGTTTTGAGTCAATGTTGTCAGTATATAAGGCGAATAGTAGTGGCCCCAGGATTGAATCTTGTGGGATACCGCTTAACCAGGTTTTTGGAGGGGAAGTGGTGCCCTGAGCTTTTACATACTGTTGTCTGCCGGCAAGGTATCTGCTAAATCATTTTAGGGATTCATCATACTTGGTGTTGTGTAATATGGATATGAGTAATTCATGATCTACGGTGTCAAATGCCTTACTCAGATCCAGGAATAAGGCACAGACATGTTTTTTAGTGTCCAGTGCGACTTGCCAGTCATTCATCACTTTGGCCGGGACAGAAACAGTACTATGGTTAGGCCTGAAGCCAGATTGAAGTGGGTTAAAGATGGCATGGGATTCAAGGAATTGTCTTAGTTGGGAATTTACTAATTTCTCAAGGAGTTTCAATAGGATTGGGAGCAAAGATATGGACCGGTAGTTATAGAGATCACTTGGGTCACCAGATTTTAAAAGTGGAATGACGTGTGCTATTTTCCAACGATGTGGGAGGACTCCTTAGGAAAGAGAGAGGTTAAAGAGGTGTGTGATGGCTGTGTTCAATAGGTGGAAGCCCAGCTTTAGAAAGAAAGGTTCAATTTGGTCAGTGCCCGTGCTTTTTTGGTGTCCAGGGCCAACAGGAGGTGGTCGTCCTGCTTTTAGGAGACTGAGGTAAGGGAGAATTTGACAGCGGGACACCGGCCGTAGAGGACAGGGAGGAAGCATCTGAACCGACTTGCTGGGTGAGCAGTTGGCAAGCGGGGGAAGTGTCGAAGGCTAACTCTCCAGTCGCAAAGTGATTATTTAGCTGGGCTAAAATATCTTGTTCATCTGTAAAGATACTGTTGTTGTGAACAATTTTAGTCGGTAGGAATGAAGCATGGCTAGACCCCTCAATATCCTTCAAGATTTGCCAGAACCGAGTCTAGCACTCCAAATGCAGTGTCAAATACTAGTGTGGTAAAGAAAATACTGGACAACACTTAGTCATATTTGGACAACACTTAGTCATACTTTGAAACAAGGTGACCGAGTGGTTAAGGCAATTTACTGCTAATCCATTGTGCTCTACATGCATGGGTTCGAATCCCACCCTTGTTGATTCAGTTGTACCCCTAGGTCACATTTGAAAACAAGCCTCAGCTCAGTGTGATTTTCCTGGTTACCAATTTTTAAATACATACATAAATAAATATAACTTTCTCCTTGAGTTCTCTTGAACTGGAGTTGTGGATAGTTTCCACTGTTTAATCTTTAGAAAACAAACTTGTATGTATGTATGTTTGGAAAAGCACACCCTGCCACTAACCTTTTTCAATTTGTTTAACATCCAAATGGCCACTAGAGGTGAACAAGAAGTACAAAAAAGTTCCAAACCAATGCAATATGCATTTCCCGAAACATATCTCAGGTTTGCACAGAAAAATAGCTACTGATTGATCATCTTTATACCTTTATCTTTGATTTCCTGATATGTATGACATCATTTTATGGGGTTTAAATGGCCCCTAACATCACTGGGAAAATCATGAAAAATGTAAGGGGGGATTGGGGGAAGTGGGGGGGGCAGCAACGATGTCTTGACCGTGTGCTGCTATTCGAGCAGACTCGATAGACCTTTTGGCCTACTCTGCTGGCATCTTAGTATGTTAGTATGTTAGACACAATTCTGTTTATATTTCATACATTTTCTGTAATTATTTCACCATTTTTCTTTTGCTTAGAACTGTCCCACGAAAACAAGCTCACTGTCCCCTGATCTTTACCTGCCCTGCCTGCTTGTCTACACCAGATACTATAATGTCCTGTTTATGACATCATATTTATCTCCACAGAAACTGGTTGTGATGTCATAAACAGAATTGTGATGTCAGGTGTAGAAAGGTGGCAAGAGCAGATAATAAAGAGATCCTATTTTCATGCAACTTTCCTTAGTAATAAAGAAATAAGGGCAAGAATTATGGGAAAAAGCAATATAAGCTACACTGTATTTAAATATTTATATTTTTTCAAAGTTCTCCCAATTGTGTCATAGGCTCTTTAAATGATTTCCTTACAGCAGTCTTAAAAAAATATCATAAAGCTTTGCCTCTGTTGAAATGAGAGGTGGAAAACAAAACTGAAATGTTAAAAAAATGATACTAAAAAATGTTGATCATGTAGATCCTTTTTTCTTTCCTTAGGCCGAGATGTCCATTTTATGTTTATAGACCAAACTTATTGTCCCCCTACCACCACGCCCTGGACCCAGAAGATGCTGGTAAGGGGAAACTCTCCTTGCGTCACTCTGAGAACTGTTTGAAAATCGAACCCCGGATCTCTGACTATGGCCCAGACATCCTTGGTGTCACTGAATCCTAGTCAAAACCCTCTGTTCCCAATTACATGTGCTCTTTTACAGGTTACAGAATGCTTCAAGCTGATCACCCTTCCCCTGAAAGGGGTGGGGCCTTGTTTTATACTACAAGGCTCAACTTAGCTTAACTGTTGAGCCTTCTGCCACTCTTACCCCTTGTGAAGTCCTCCACTCCTTATTGGTCCTAGGTGAGACCAAGAAACATCATACTGTGCTGACAGTCCCACTACAGGAGCCAAAGCAGGCCTATCTGAACTAACTGAATATCTGCTCCTTGCCATAGGGAAAAAACAAAATCATTCTTATGGGAGATTTTAACCTACACTGGCTTGGTGCAAACTCCAAAGCCTTTGAGTCGCTATTAAGGAAGGCCCACCTCTCCCAACTAATAACTGACCCTACCAGATATTCCTCTAAGGGACACACAGCTCACTTATAGATTGGGTTCTAACAAAGAGGAAAAACAGGATCACTGTGGTAGGCATCTTTGATCACTCCCCAGTCTTCTGCATGTGGAACACCCACACTGCCTCCTGTCCCCTCTAAAAAGTTCATCCTGAGAGATTTCTCAGCTCTCAACCCTGATGCCTTCCTAGCTGATCTCAGCTGTACTGACTGGCACCCACTGTACTCCAGTTGTGATGTTGACTTAGTCCTTGATTATTTCACCTCTACCCTTCTATCTCTACAAGAAAAGCATATTCCTGTAACCTGGTGCTGGGTTAGAGGGTAAACGCACTAGATGGCTACACAGCTCCCTCCTCTCCGTGCTCAAAGCTAGAGACAAATGTTGGCCCAAATTCAAATCTTCATCTGTCCACTCTGACTGGCTTGCATATCTGGCCATAAGAAATGCCTGCAAAAAAGAAATTAGACTGGCAAAAAGCAAGTATTGCTGTGATCTCCCACATACATCTTCCAGAAATCCTAAGAATTCCTGGGCCCAAATCAAGGAACTCTTGACTAACAGTAGAAGCCAAACTATTCCTGACATGGTTATGAATAACACATACTGCAATAACCCTGTCACTGTTGCTAACGCTTTCAACTCATACTTCTGATATCTTATCAGGTTTGAGACCCACATATCATGCCCCTCTGAGGTCCAATCTTACCACCTGCCCTACCATCCCTCCATTGTACCTTTGTACAGTCTCACATCGAGAGGTTATGCAACTCCTAAAACCCATCTCTCCCTTTGGGAGTGCTGGCCCAGATGGGCTTGAACCTAAAATACTCAGGTTGGTTGCCTTTCTTCTTGCCTCCCAAATCACCTAACTTTTTAACCTGTCTCTCACCACTGCCACTGTCCCCAAAGGTTAGAAAGTGGCTATGACAATACAGGGGTTCTAAAATGATGACACTAAATCCATTGAAAACTATTGCCCTATTGCAATCTTGCCTACCCTTAGTAAACGTCTGGAAAAACTGATTTCCTCCCAGGTCTCTGACCACCTATAAAAATATAACCTGTTATCCCCAGCCCAACATGGATTTAGGCCGGCTCACAGCACTTCCACTGCTCGTCCAGTTCACCAATGATGTAAAATCTAGTATGGGCAAAGGCATGCTTTTTGGGGCCATTTTTATTGACATTACTAAGGTGTTTGATTTGGTTAATCACTCCCTCCTTCAACACAAATTGGCATCCCTAGGTGTTTCCATTTCTGCCTCTAATTGGTTTTCTAGTTACCTCTGTAACCAATAATAATTTGTTATGTTCAACAAGGCCCTCTGTACCCTAGCCACTGCTAATGTTGGTGTTCCCTAAGGTTCCATCCTGGATCTGCTACTATTTTCAATCTTTATCAGTGATATCCCTAGCACCCCTTCCTCCTTCTGTCACACCCTTCTCTATGGTAATGACTTGGTGCTTTACTCCAGCTCCAAGTCCCTAATTGATATCAATACCAGGCTAACCTCCAACTTCCACAAAGTTCAGAACTAGCAGGTTCAGAATTGCCTTGTCCTGAATGCTGGCAAGACCCAGGCCATGCTGTTTAGGTCACCTCAAAAGGTTTAGGCCTGTGCAAGAGGCCTGGACATCCACTGTCTTGATGGCTTCCCCTGTAACTATGGCCCACCACTTCAAATACCCTGAGCATCTCCCTCAATTCTGCCTTGGCCTTCTCGCAGTATATTTCAAATATCTGCAAGTCTGTTAATGCCAAACTTGGACTCGCCTATAGAGTTTGATACATCCTGACTCCTGCGGCTAGGGTTGCTAACTTGTTATTATCCAGGGAGTCCTACTTCTCAGCCTGTGCTTTGGGCTCACCTCTTTTTATTAGGCCAGTGCAGGCTTCCACAAATGGAGTGTCTCCTAGAATAATTTCTGTTGGTCTGCCCTATCGGCTCCTCCACCAACATGCCACTGCTCACTTTATTCCAGTCTGGGATGGCTCTCCCCCTCCCCCCCGATGCCTCTATATGTTCTGCTGATCATTTTGGTAACATCCTTAGGTCCTCTAAACCTACCTCACTGGCATCCATGTTCACACCTGCTGATACAGCCTACAACCTGTGCTCCAAAGTTCAGGCCCTCCTGGCCTTACCCAAGTGCTCCTCCAAAATGGGTAAGCAAGCATTTGCTCATTTTGCCCCAGGGCATGGAACTCCTTACCCCCTCACCTTTGGGTTTGCTTATCCCACCTCACATTCAAAAGAGAATTACTCAGTTGTTTGAGTTCCTATGACATATGCTCTTGCTCCTGACCTCACTCATTCCATTTGCTATTCTGACATTTGTTCTTGCTCCTGAATCTATACATTTTTTTTTTATTTTTCATATTTTGTCTGTTCATTTTGCCTTTATGCCTTATCCTTGGTTTATTGGTGTTTTTGCCTGTATCAAACATGATGTATCATTCTTACTGTTTTCTGCTATTCACTGATTTGCTGATTCTCTGCTTGACATTATTTCTCATATCCATGTTGTTTAATTATTTCACTGTATTTGTTTATAAACCTTGCTGTTTTGTCTTTTCCTGATTACCTTGTAATCTCCCAGGTCATGCCTTGCAGTAGCCATTCTATTGTCTAGCGCACTTACCTCGGCAACAAAAACTAAATAAATAAATACTTAGCTCCGATAGGGACACTCACCTGTGGGATGTGACTGCGGTACTTCCACTGCTCAGAGAGGCAGGTCTCATGGCCAATACTGTGAAATGTGCCCTAGAGTGACAGGAAACTAAATACATGGGATACATGTTTGGGAATGGCCATGTATGCCCAGTTATTGATAAGGTAAAAGCCCTTGCTGACTGCTCCATACCGACTACTAAAAGGCAAGTTAGGGCCTTCTTTGGCTTAACAAGGTATTACTACTGGTTTGTTCGAGAGTTTTCAACACTTGCTTCTCCATTGACTGACCAGACTAAAAAGGCTGCCCCAAATAAGATTTGGTGGCTCTCAAAGTGCCAGAAGGCCTTCCAAACTATCAAAAGTGTGTTGTGTAAGGGAGCTCTTATACAAAGTCCTGATTTCAACTGTTGATTCATTTGTTCACAGATGCCTTAGAAATATGGTTGGAAGCTGTCTTGTAACAAGAATGTGATGATAGAATTCACCCCATCCTCTGTTTGTCTGGCAAACCATTTCCCAAGGAACAATAGTATGCCACGCTAGAGAAAGCATGTCTGGCAGTGAAGTAGGTAGTAGTAGCCTTGCACTACTATTTGTTGAGAAGACGCTTCACCTTGGTCACTGACTATGCACCCCTCATATAGTTGCATGCCATGTGGGACACTAATTCCAGAGCCACCAAGTAATACTTGGCTCTGCAGACATTTTTGCTTCAGGTGCATCACAGGGCAGGTTCCCTGCATAATGATGCTGACTTTTTCTTCCTGAAGGGCAACTTGATGGTAGCCAATGTCGAGCGTGCCATGGGCATGGCTCTCAGTGGGTGGGTATGTGAAGAAATCTATAGAACCTTCACTTGGGACACTCTTTCCGCTAAGATACTAGCAGAATAGGGTGAATTGAGATTCAGCACTGCTGAATTCTGGCCTGACCCTTTAAAGATCATATGCACTGGTGCATATAATCTTGGAAATCCCTGCAAGGGAAGGGCACAAATGAGCCTCACCTAGGAGGCATAAAAATGAAACCAGACCAAGCAGGAATGAAACCAGACCAAGCAAGAATGAGGCTTTGAAGGCTCCAGAGGAAGAGCAGAGCTTAACCCATTTTGATGCTGAAGTAAATCAACTTTTTGTTTCATTGAACTGTGCCTGGAGTTGTTTTTTCTGAGAGCTCCCTCAAAAATCTTGGCTCGCTACAACACTGTTACAGAGATTGTTTAAAGTGCTATGTGAATGCCAGAAAGGAAACTTTAGGCAGCAAAATAAAGACACACTTTGCTTAAATTTCATGCATTTCCTATGTTCTTTTTCCTTCTTCTTTTTATCAGTATACACACCTTTGTATAGGATATTCAACTCTTTGAAAATCCTTCATCCCTCCTGCTTATCTCCCACCTGAAGATGCTTGCATGTTGCCATGGAAATGTGTTACTAGCAGAGGATTATGATGAGTTTGGAGAGATAAGCAGCAGAGGCCAATGACTTCTTCCAGTCAATTTTGTTTTTTCATGCAGTTCTGCTTAGGGTAGGGAAAGCTTGAAACTACATAATCCACACACTGAGCTGAGTCTAAATAATACGTTTTGGAAATATTATCCTTGTGGCATATAGTATACACATGTGTGTATGTATGTATGTATATAGATATAAATATATATATCATCATATTATAAAGTATATTTATAATACATGGTTGGCTCTTTTTGCCCCATAGGACCCATTATTGTGTATTTCCCAGTATACAGTACCTCACCCAATACAGCTGTACTGTATATCTCCCAATTAATGCTGTACACATCCAGAGGTACAGTACATATCATAATATCATATCTATCATATCTGCTCGGAAGCTAGCCCCCTACTGGGAGCTCGCTCCTCCATTCCCCCCAGCCCCAGAGGTGGCCCTCCCTGGCCTCAGCTTCCCCGTACCTGTCCCAACCCTTCTTGAATCCTTCCACTGTGGTCTCTTCCACCAGACTCCTGGGCAGTGCGTTCCATGGTTCCACCACCTCTCTGTGAAGAAGTGTCTCCTGCACCTCCCCTGTACTTCCTTCCAGCTCCACTCGTGCCCCTGGTAGTTCCTCTTCTTAAGCCTGAACACTTCCCTGGCTCTGACCTTATTTATCCCTTTACATACTTGAAAGTCTCTATCATGTCCCCCTATCCCTCCTCTCCTCCAGTGAATACAGACTGAGTTCATCCAGTTTCTCCTCATAGATCCTACCCTCCATGCCCTGAATCATCCTGGTTGCCCTCCTCTGGACACTCTCCAGCAGCGCTATGTACCTCTTAAGATGGGGTCTCCAGAACTGCACACAGTACTCAGGATGTGACTTAACCTGGGCATTATACAGAGGGAGGATCACCTCCCTCCTCCTGGAGGTAATCCCCCTGGTCATGCAACCCAGTATCCTGTTTGCTCTTGCTGCAGCTCTTCGACAATTCTGTTATTCATTTTGCTGTCCACCACTATCCCTAAGTCCCTCTCGCCCAATGTGACTTGCAGTGTGGTCCCCCCCAGGGTGTATGCATGTCCCAGGTTCCCCAGATGCAGCACCCTACATTTCCCTGCATTGAACTTCAACCACCACTTCCTTGCCCACCCCCCAGGGTATCCAGATCCCCCTGCAGGGCCTCTCTTCCCTTCTGCCTGTCTGCCAGTGCTCCCAGTTTTGAGGCATCCGCAAGAGACTCAACCTACTCCTAACACCCCACCCTATGTCCGGGACATAAGAAATGAACAGGAGTGGCCCCAGGACTGAACCTTGGGGGACCCCACTGATGACCCTCCTGGGGAGAAGACTATCCCTCCAACCACCACTAGCTGTATTCGCCCCATAAGCCAGTATTCCACCCACCTGAGCAACTGCCCCCCACCCCATCTCCTCCAGCTTTGGTAGTAGGCTGTTGTGGGGTACCGAATCAAACGCCTTACTGAAATCCAGATAGAGGACATCCACCAGCCTATGTCGGTCCAGGGCACCCATCATCCAAGTCATAAAACTCCACCAGGTTAGTCTGGCATGACCTCCCTGGAACAAAACCATACTGCCTGTCATCCAGGTGCCCCAACCTTTCCAGCTGCCCCCCCAGCCTCTCCTTGATAATGCCCTCCATAACCTTGCCTACCACAGACATTAGGCTAATGGGCCTATAATTCCCCATCTCCTCTCTGGAACCCCCCTTGTGGATGGGCACCACATGAGCCACCTTCCAATCTTGAGGCACCCACCCTGTCATCAGGGAGATGTTGAAGAGTGAAGCCAGTGGAGCTGCCAGCACATCCGCCTGTTCCTTCAGCACTCTTTGATGCAGCCCATCTGGCCTCAGTGCCTTCTCGGCCTTTAGCGACTGGAGGGCCTCTCTCACCCTATCCGCTGTGATTTCGCCCTCCCATCCCCCTCCTCACGCATCCTCTCCTCCTCTTCTAGATACGACCCATTCCCTGCCCTAGTCTTATCCAGTCCTTCAGTCTCCAACTGACCTCCTGGTTCAATGGGCTCCTCTATCCTCCCATCGGGTTGGAAAGATCCCCCACCTCCCCCAGTAAAGACAGAGGCAAAGTACTCATTTAGCACCTCTGCTTGTTCCCCAGCTTTCTGCACCCATCCCCCCAATTATAATCCTGCTGATCTGTGCCCTCACTTTTCTTTTCTCCCCTATGTATCTATATAACCCCCCCCCATGGATATCCCTGGCCAGGTTAAGCTCCTCCTTCTTCACCTTGGCCCCCTACCATCCTGGTGACCTCTTAGCTGTACACCTCCCCATTGAGGATCTACCTGTACAATATGGGGAAAAGACTCCCCTGCCCCAGTCCAGGAGCACCCCAACACTTAAATGTGACAGCCACTGTAGAGGAAAAACTCCCCTCCCTGCAGTCCCGGAACACTGCCCCCAGCCCTCAATACTAACAGTCATGTTTGTAGGCAGCCTTTACCTGCCTAATCCCCCAATACCGGGAGCTCTCCATGTAAAAAAAAAAAAAAAAAGTTTGATGCCAGCTGCAGGGAACACATAAGAGCCCCCCCATATTTACCAGCTGCATTCCCCTTGATGCTCCAGTTCTCTCACATGCTGCTGTCACCAAGCCACTTACTCTACTAGTTCCATGACCCCAAGACACTACACTCCCCTGACCACAAACCAAACTCCAGGAACAATCCACTACAACCAGCACACCACACCAACACAATCATGACCTAGCAATGATCTAAAGGATGACTGGTCGGGATATGCCCTTTATAGGGGAATCCTACACTACAGAAAAAAGAAGGTCCAAAAGTGAGTCCATTATCTGAACTCCACTACACAATGGAAATATATAGTATGTACCAAACAAGGCAAATATGAAAATGGCCTTAACTCACTAGCAAACTACCCTAGCCTGATGCAAGATAAATAAAATCACAAAAAAGTGCTATGTATTATATAAAATAAATGATGAATACAGTATGTGTGGCATACAAGGCCATATACCCATTTCGGAGTGGGGTAATTAAGATAATAAAGCCACTCGCCCTATGAACTCATGGCCTTATAATCTAATTAGCCCCCACGGTGGGTATATAAGGAAATATTTCCTTATATACCGCAATACCCATCATTTATTTTCTCTCTCTCTCTCTCACTCTGGATATTATAGCGGCACGGTAGCACCACTATAGTTAGGGTTGAGTAAGTGGTTTAATGTTAAACCCCTAACTTTGCACTTTAATAGCTTTGTCACCATTCAACAGATTTGTACAATATTTTGTATGTGTGGTCCTTGGGACTTGTTCTCTTGGCTGGCACAGTTTTGTTCCATTCGCAAGTGTGGATTCCAAAATCCAGATAACGGAAAAAGTAAAAAAATCATTTTTGTTTTGCTGTCTTTTTTTTTTTGTCATTGCCTAGCACTCAGATGATTTAGAAATTTGTTCTGAAATGTTCTGGGTAGAAATAGCTTGGGCTACAGTGGTGTCTTTCGCTGGGTTGGTGAAAAAATATTAATCCGTTCCATAGTAATAAGGGTTTGAAATTTCAGTTCTGAGCATGCATAGTACAATCTTCTGAATTGCTGTTTCATATGAAAAAAGAATTTGGCCCATATGAAAAAAAAAAGGTTCTGTTTCATATGGAAGTAACATTTTTTATGAAAAAAAATATTTTTTCATATAGCCCAATCTTGTTTCCATTCTAAAAAAAATGTAAAAATTATATCCTGCAGACACCAAACATTTATTTTGCTAATCTGGACCCCTTAGGTGGATTCTAGTTAGTGTTTTGAAAATCACCCAAAATGTGTTTTTAACACATTTTAAAATCTTTGTTCGTGACTCAATTTCTTTTTTCATATGACCATATGACAAAGATCCTTCTCATATGAAAAAATAATTTGGACCCTGTTTTTCCATATTCGTTTTACATTGGCTCGAGCGCCGCCAGCCAACATATTGCAGTAGTAGTAGATCTGGAGGTGTGGTCACTGTGGGCAAATGCAGGACATGCATCAGTAGGTGTGTCCCTCATTCCCCAATAAGCCAGCATGCGGCACTGACACCAGCAATATGTAAAGTGTGCCACCAGATCTAAAAGTGCTGCTGCAATGAGAGCCAGCTCGTCACGCAGCAGCAATAAGGCCTTCCGATGTGCCTTTCCTGGTGAAGCAGATCAATAAACAAGGCAGCACTAACAGCCACTATGCAGAGTGCTGACTTCAGGAGTGCCCAATCCTCTGTCAGTATGCCCCCTCCCATTCCAATTGTGTCCCTTGGAATCATGCACCCCTCCAACAGTCTTTCTTTTTGATGGAGGGTCCAATCCCCGTCAGCTTCAGTCCCCCCTGCCCAGTTCAGTTTTTCAACTGGGGAACCCACTCCCTGTCAACATTATGTCTCCAACCCATGATTTGTGCTGTGTGCTGAGGGGGTGCCCAATCCCCCTCGACATCATGCGTGCCCCCCCACCCATTTCTGTGCCGATGGGGGGCCCAATCCCCGTCGGCTGCGGTCCCCTTCCCCGTAATGCAGTTGGTACACTGGGACCCCACCCCACTGTACCAAACAAACACCTGCAAAAAGAAAACCGACCCTCATTGTCTTTTTTTTTCCCAGTAAAGCAAGAAATGGTCCTCGTGGTCTCTCCTGTTCCCTTCCCCAACCCAGTGCCCACCCTCTGCGTAACCTGCCACCCCACACCCCTCAACCCCCTCACCTCATACTTACATCTGGAGCCTGGCATGACAATTTTTGGTGGACCAGGAACACATCTGCACTCTTCAAAGCCGACAGCGAAATGAAAAAAGGCTGGTAAGTTGCATAATGGCATAAATAGGGGTTTTTCAACTTTGGTGCATATCTCAGCCATTTTGGGGAATTTTGGCACCACATTTTCAACATGGGATTATTGGGACCCCTCCTCATGAATTCAGTCACTGTTATGGCATTTTTCGTCTCAAAAGGTGATTTTGTGATCACTGCGCGGAATCACCTTTTGGGACTGATTAACGAAACGACAGTGCCACTGTTCATGAGGTGGGCTTTCAAAAGCCTATGTTATAAATTTGGTGAAAAAAATCCAAAAAATGACTATTTTACAAGTGTGCATTGTGCAGATTCCATGTACGCTTGTAACTTCGTAAATTTGTAATATTTTCACTCCAGATTTTCAACATTGGCATTTTTCCACACCTCCTTATGAACATTATAGCTGTCATTTAAATATCCTGGCTGAAATGTGTTGTCGCACTTTATTTATTTATTTATTTAAGTGTTTAACCAGGAAGGCATACTGGAGCAGGCTACTGCCCACCTTTAGCCGCTGGCCCTGGGGAGGTGGGTACACCTTAAGCATTTGACAGGTAGGCAAATACAAAGTATAATACAGATTTCATAATACATAGTACATTCTAGGGACATGTTCCGCACAGAATAGCAAGGTAGATGTGGCAGATCAGTTTTAGGGACAGATTAAGAAAATGACAGTGGCACTGTTCATGAGCAGAGGTCCTAAAATGCCTATGTTGAAAATTTGGTGATGAAAGTCCATAAAATGAATGTGTTACAAGCATGCGTTGAGCAGTTTCCATGCACCCTTCTAACTTCGCAAATTTGCAATATTTTCATGCCAGATTTTCAACACTGGCATTTTTTCCCACCTCCTTATAATCAGTACAGCTGCCATTTTTCACATCCTGCCCAAAATGTGTTTTCGCATCTGCGGCACACAATGGCGTGGTCACTGTGGGAAATCAACTTTTGGGACAGATTAACAAAATCACAGTGCCACTGTTCATGAGGAGAGGTCCCAAAATGCCTATGTTGAAAATGTGATTAAAAAATCAACAAAAAAATTGGGCTACGGACATGTGTTGCACAGTTTCTATGCCTGCTCATGACTTCACATTTTCATATTTTCCTCAGATTTTCAACATTGCCATATTTTTACACCTCCTCATGAACAATACAGTTGTCATTTTTCACATCCTGCCCAAAATGTGTTTTTGTGCCTGTGTTGCCAAATGGCATAGTCGCTGCTCAAAACCACCTTTCGGCTAACAAACTGATAGTGCCGCTCTACATGAGGTGGGGTCACAAAAAGCCCATGTTGAAAATTTGGAGTGAAAATACCAACAAACACCTATGGCCTTAGGGTTTCCAACTGTAACACCCCACCCTGTAGAGACTGAAAGGCATCAAGGGTGTGACTTGGGATCATTGGCTGTAAAACTCATGCCATTCCACCCCACCCCCACCCTGCAACCAGTGACAGGCATCGAGGTGTGCCTTGGCGTTTTCAGCCCTAAAGTTCACCTCATTCTCCTATACTGCACCCATCTCAGCATATTTCCTTATGGAATGGGGTAAGTACAAGGCCCAAAGACCCCAAAGCACACCACGACACTTGTCAGTGTCTACAGGGTAGGGTAAGGTAAAATGGCATGAACGTTATAGCTGATGACCCAAAGGCACACCCCAACACCTGTCAGTCTCTGCAGGGTGGGGGTGGGGTTGGCGTCAATTCAGTACTTCACTGCCATTCCTATTATGCATCTCTAACTCCTGCGCTACCAATGCCAATGCCTGCGAGACAACATTCGGCATTGACAAATGCTTATTTTCATATGAAGTAATCTTTTTTTATATGAACAATACAACCTCATGAAAAATGATTCCTTCATATGAAAAAAGAATTTTGAACTTTTATTTGTCCACATTTCAACTTTAAGAAGCCATAGCTCTGTCAATATATGCAGTTATGGGACACGCTATCAATCAAAATAAAGGTCATAATGAGTACTATAACACTAAGATATAACACCTCCAGAAAAAATTAGGAGCCATATAAAAGAATAACAATTTAAAAAATTACAATTCCCATGGGATAACATTGTAACTTTAACAAGCCATAACTCCATCAATCTTTGGAGTTAACAGACAATTCATATATCAATAGAAAGGTCTTAATGACTATGACAACAAAAAGACCCTAAGAAATAAGAACTGAAAATGGACCATCCCTATAAAAAAATTACAAGGAAACACATACATTGTTTTTCTGGAGGAATGGAAGTGTAGGGCCTACACTTCCACACCCACATACATATGTGGATAATGAAGGCATGGAAGTGCTGGGCTCAGAGGGCATTGCACTTCCATAATCACAGGATGTGTTCACAGGTCCCAATGACAATATGATTCTACTATCTCAAAAAGTAAGGACATTCATTGCAAACAACTTTGTTAATGCACCAGTTAGGGTTAAACAGACAAAAGTGGGGAAATGTGGTGTTAGGGTTTCCAATACGGACCAGAGTTTAGAGCTATAGTGTGAAGACCTGGACACCGAGGAAAAAACTATTGCTTGACAATTGTTACATTGCGGCTGAGGGCAATATCAGTATTGAAAGACAGTAGTTCATCCCGAGGAGTCAGGATCTTACAGTACAGTCTGAACAATTCTGGTCAATACCTGTTTTATAAAACCTTGCAACTTGATTGTTAGTGAAATATGATAATAAAGAAATGCAAGAATGAGAGAATACAAAATTTGATTGACAGCTAGAGGTGGTCAATAATTTATAGCACTATTGACCACTTTTGTGAACTATTGACCACTTTTGAGAACTATTGTCCAGTTGTTGGCAACAAACTGGTCAATAGTTTAAAAACTGTCAATGTCATGTGACTGGCTCTGGACCAATCACAGATTAATATGTTTTCAAGGTTTTAGTAATAAATATGTGTGTGTGTGTGTGTATATATATTTGCCACAGATTTTGAAAAATTATTTTGCCTAGAATAAACACCCATATAATTAATTCTACTTTGCAAGGAAAATCCTTACAAATATGCATTATTAGCAGAGGGTGCCTAGCAAAGAATACCCACAAGGTCTCCTATATAAAGATACAAGTAAATTGACTTTTTATTTGTTGGGCTGGCCTTGCAAAGTTAGCAATCAAAATACATGTCAGAAATATATGGGGAATTTCTGATCCCCTAGGGAAGAGTATACTTTTTAATTTAACAAAAAAAAAAAACTTAAAAAAAATTAAATGACTCCATTAGATGATTCTGTGCCTGCATCTACTGGCTGATCTGAATACTGTAGTTATTTTGATTATTTTAGGGGCTGCAGTGCTTAAAATGGCACCATAACTCATCTGGGCATCTAAACCCTGAGTTGCCCAGGTTTTATTTGTTTATTGAAATGAGATCAATTTAAATAACTTCATGATATACAACAACTTTAAGAAGCCATAACTCAGTCAATGTATGCAGTTATGCAACAATCTGTCCATCAAAATAAAGGTAATAATGAGTACTATAACACTAATACATAACACCCCCAGAAAAATTTAGGAGCCATATAAAAAGTATGACAATTTAAAACAAGCATTTGTCAATTCCGAATGTTTGTTTGCTGGCATTGGCAGGGGTAGTGTAGAAGTTACAGAGCTGCGTAATAGGAATGGCAGTGAAGTATTGAACTGAAGCCAACCCCACCCACCACCCTACCAGAGAGTGACAGGCATTGGGATGTGCTTTGGTGTCGTCAGGCAACGGCCATGCCATTTCACCACACACCCACCCTGCAGACACTGACAAGTGTCACGGTGTGCCTTGGGGTCTTTGGCTCTTATGTCACCCCATTCCATCAGGAAATATGGTGAGATGGGTGCAGTATAGGAGAATGGGGTGAACTTTGGGGCCAAAGCCCAAGGCATACCTCGATGCCTCTCACTGGCTGCAGGGTGTGGAATGGTATGAGCATTACAGGCAAGAATCCCAAGTCACACCCCTGATGCCTGTCATTCTCTACAGGGTTGGGCGTTATGGTTGGAAACCCTAATACCTCAGGCATTCGTTGGTATTTTCATTCCAAATTTTCAACATGGTTTTTTTGTGACACCCACCTCATGAACAGTGACAATATCAGTTTGTTAGCTGAAAGCTGCTTATGCACAGCGACTACAGCATTTAGCACCACAGGTGCAAAACATTCCGAACAGGATGTAAAAAATGACAGCTGTACTGTTCATGGGGAGGTGTAAAAAATGGCAATGTTGCAAATCTGCAGTAAAAATATTAAAAAACTGGTGAAGTCACGAGCGTGCATAGAAACTGTGCAACACACACACGTAATGTAATTAATTTGGGGATTTTTTACAGCAGATTGTCAACACAGGCATTTTGGGACCTCCGATCATGAACAGTGTCACTGTGATTTTCTTTATCTGTCCCGAACAATGATTTCCCACAGCGACCATGCATCTCTGCGCTGAAAGTGTGAAAACACATTTCGGCCATGTTGTGAATAATGACAGCTGTACTGTTCATAAGGAAGTGTGGAAAAATGTCACTGGTGAAAATCTGGACTGAAAATATTACAAAGTCATGAACTTATGAGGATGCGTGGAAACTGCGCAATGCTCACTAGTAACACAGTCATTTTATGGACTTTTGTCACCAAATTTTCAACATAGCCATTTTAAGACCTCTGCTCATGAACAGTGTAACTGTGATTTTCTTAATCTGTCCCAAACAATGCTTTTGCACACCGACTGCACCATTGTGCGCTACATGTGCGAAAACACATTTTGGGCGACGTGAAAAATGGCAGCTGTACTGTTCATAAGGAAGTGTAATAAAATGGCAATGTTGAAAATCTGGATTGAAAATATTGAAAATTTGCAAACTTACGAGCGTGAGTAGGAACTGCGTAATGCACGCTCGTAAAACAGTCATTTTTAGGAATTTTTTCACCAAATTTTCAACATAGCCATTTTAAGACCTCTGCTCATGAACAGTGTCACTGTGATTTTCTTAATTTGTCCTGTACATTGATTTCACACACCGACTGCGCCATTGTGCGCTACATGGGCGGAAACATGTTTTGGGTGAGATGTAAAAATGACAGCTGTACTACTCATAAGAAGGTGTGATAAAATGGCAATGTTGAAAATCTGGAGTGAAAATATTGAAAATTCATGAACTTACGAGCGTGCATAGGAACTGCACAACGCACACTCATAAAACAGTCATTTTTTGGAATTTTTCCTGGAATTTTCAAAATAGGCTTCTTGAGCCACCTGTATTATGAACACTTACTAGCAGTGTTTTGTTATTCGGTCCCAAAGGTGATTTCACGCAGTGATCATGAAATCACCCTTCGGGCCCGAATAACACCATGACAGTGACAGCATTCATGAGAAGGATCCCAAAACCCATGTTGAAAATTTGGTGCAAAAATTCCAAAAATGCCTGAGATATGCAGCAAAGTTGAAAAAACCCTATCTATCCCATTATACAGCTTACCGGCATTTCCTCAGTTCGAGGTCGGCTTTGAAGAGTGCAGATGTGTTCCCGGTCCACCGAAGATTGTCGCGCCAAGGTCCGGAGGTAAGTATGGGGTGAGGAGGGGGTGTGGGAGGCAGGGGTGCGCAGTGGGTGGGTGCGGGTTGTGGGAGGGGCAGGGAGAAGTGCCGAGGACAGTTTTTGTTTGCAGGTGTATTTACTGAGACGACGAGGGATGTTTGCCACGCTGAGGTGGGCTCCCAGGGTGGCAGCTGAAAGGCTGTTTGAGGGGGCTGGATCCAATGGGGGATTGGGCACCCACGTCGGCTATAGCACATTTTGCCATGCTGGGGTGGGCTCCCAGCGTGGCACCTGGATGCTTGGGGGGGAGAGACAGTGGGGCTGATGGGGGATTGGGCACCCCCATTGGTGACAGCATCTGTTGCCATGCTGGAGTGGGCTCCCAGCATGGCACCCTGTACTCTGGGGGGGAGAGACAGTGGAGCTGATGGGGGATTGGGCACCCCTTCCAGGCTATACATGCATAGCCACGCTGGGGGTGGGACCCAGCGTGCATGTGGAAGGCTTTTGGGGGGCAGCACAGCCGATGGGGATTGGGCACCCCCATCGGCTATACAGTGTGTGCGTGGGGGGGGGCAGCACACAGTATGCGTGCGTGTGTGTGTGTGTGTGTGTGTGGGGGAGCGCGCATGAGCAGGTGATATCTTATCATAGCTCACTGAAGCATAGCTCCCCCTTTCAACTGTACTCCACTGCATTTTGGAGCTGTCGTAGACAGGTCAAGCAGGCATTGGAGAACTGCGGCCATGCCTGCAAACACACTGCCTGAATTGGAAGAGGGCTGCCACACCTCCGAAAACTCGGATGATGGCATTGTGTTTCTTGCACATGCAAGCAAGCAAACATAAAAATTACAATTCCCATAGGATAACATTGCAGATTTAACAAGCCATAACTCCATCAATCTTTGGAGTTAACAGACAATGCATATATCAATAGAAAGGTCTTAATGACTATGACAACAAAAAGACCCTAAGAAATAAGAACTGAAAATGGACCATCCCTATAAAAAATTAAAAGGAAACACATAAATTGTTTTTCTGGAGGAATGAAAGTGCAGGGCCTACACTTCCACACCTACATACATATGTGGATAAAGGAAGGCATGGAAGTGCTGGGCTCAGAGGGCACTGCACTTCCATAATCACAGGGATGTGTTCACACAGGTCCCAATGACAATATGATTTTACTATTTCAAAAAGTAAGGACATTCATTGCAAACAACTTTTTTAATGCACCAGTTAGGGTTAAACAGACAAAAGTGGGGAAATGTGGTGTTAGGGTTTCCAATACGGACCAGAGTTTAGAGCTATAGTGTGAAGACCTGGACATCGAGGAAAAAACTATTGCTTGACAATTGTTATATTGCAGCTGAGGGCAATATCAATATTGAAAGACAATAGTTCATCCCGAGGGGTCAGGATCTTACAGTACAGCCTGAACAATTCTGGTCAATACCTCTTTATAAAACCTTGCAACTTGATTGTTAGTGAAATATGATAATAAAGAAATGCAAGAATGAGAGAATACAAAATCTGATTGATAGCTAGAGGTGGTCAATAATTATACCACTATTGACCACTTTTGTGAACTATTAACCACTTTTGAGAACTATTGTCCAGTTGTTGGTAACAAGCTGGTCAATAGTTTAAAAATTGTCAATGTCATGTGACTGGCTCTGGACCAATCACAGATCAGTATGTTTTCAAGGTTTTAGTAATAAATATATGTGTGTGTATATATACGTATATATATATATATATATATACTGTATATATATTTGCCATGGATTTTGAAAAATGATTTTGCCTAGAATAAACACCCATATAATTAATTCTACTTTTCAAAGAAAATCCTTACAAATATACACTATTAGCAGAGGGTGCCTAGCAAAGAATACCCACTAAGGTCTCCAATATAAAGATACAAGTAAATTGACTTTTTATTTGTTGGGCTGGCCTTTCAAAGTTAGCAATCAAAATACATGTCAGAAATATATGGGGGATTCCTGATCCCCTAGGGAGGGTATACTTTTTAATTTAACAAAAAAATCTTAAAAATTAAATGACTTCATTAGATGGTTCTATGCCTGCATCTACTGGCTGATCTGAATACTGTAGTTATTTTGATTATTTTAGGGGCTGCAGTGCTTAAAATTTCACCATAACTCATCTGGGCATCTAAACCCTGAGTTGCCCAGGTTTTGTTTGTTTATTGAAATGAGATCCATTTAAATAACTTTATGATATATAACAGCTTGTTTCCAAGGTGGCAACACACAGAGAACAGGCACAGAGAAGTTGCACATTAAGACAAGAAAATATACTAATACAGTTTTTGAGGAGAAATCAGTCATGCTGAAACAACATAAAAGGCCATTGTACCAGGCAAAACAAGATAATTTATAGAAGAGCCTTATCCGTTGTGCTCAGGCTCTTCACATACAACAGTAAATCCAGAGAAAGTAGATAAATACATTATAGAAGATTATAAACTAACAATTGTAAATAAATTATCAATTAAGACAAATAAATATGAGTAACCCCATAAAACTAGATTCCCATTGCTCTGTGAATGAATGTTTACTTGGCACCAAATGCATTGATAAAAGGCAAGAAAGTCAATTCTTTCTTAAATAACCAAATTCACAGAAAACTGCACACCACAGCTGGAAACTCCAAAATATTAATTTACCAAAAGAGTAAATCTGTGTGAATGTGTGATTTCAGTACTCCAGCACTTCACATCCTAACCAATGATAGTTTGTCAGGAGCCGGGGCTAACAGGGGTACTGTCTCTCTTTGTATGTGCATGGCATGCTTCTTTCTTTCCTTACAGTTGTTTAGAATTGTTACTTTTTTGAACCTCCAGATGCACGTGAATATTCGTGGTTCACCTTCTTAAATGCCTCCACCAAGCATGAATCAAGATGATATGGTAGAAAGTTTCAAATAATAGGGTGGTCACTGAGAAAGATGTCTCCTGACTGTTTAAGATGAGACATTGGGACAGCCAATAAAATCTCTTGGTGGATTCGAGGGGTGAACAGATGCATAAAAGGCAAGTCCATCCATGTAGAGCTTTTGTAAGATGACAAAGCAGTCCTGAAAGTGGTACACCACCCAATAGGAAACCAATGTAGATTGTGTAGCACAAGAAAGATATTGTCCAGGCACACAGCCCCCATGACCAATATAGCTGCATCATTCTGCACCAGATGCAGGTGACTGGATCAGAGCTTTCAGGTCCATGCTTCTAAAATAGGTAAGATACGAAGTGCCATATGTGCCAATGCAAGGATTCTGGGAAATAAAATTCTGGACCTGGAAGCCATCATGGCAGAGGCTAGCCTGAATTTGGTGGCCATAATGGCCATATCCAAGGCAACAATTTCCAGTCCTGGCTAGCATGATCCCAGCTCCTCAAGTACAATCCCAAACCTAGGTCACTGGCAGGGAAGCATGGTGCATTTCTGCTAGCTTATTAGGTGACTCATGCTGATTATCACACTCAATGTAATCTTCAGGCTCCAGGAAGCATGACTTACCATTACATAAAATGCAAGTACTTGAATTAGCCTGTATATTGCAAGGAGTCTGGGAAATAATATTCTTGATCTGGAGATCACCACGGTGGTTGTTAGCCTATATTTTTTGACAATAATGGAGAGTGGTACACTGACAGCCATGACTGGGACATGGCCATTCCAGGCTCCTCTCTGTTCAGGAAAGACAGGAAAGGGAGATGCTGTTGTACTATAAGTAAGGAGGGAATCAAGGCCATGGATGAGCAGAGAAACACAGAGGAAAGGAAGGGCTGGAGGTACTGTGGATCAACCTGAAGTCAGGTTCTCCAGCCCCTATCCCTATGGGTATAGATTGACTTCCAGCATAGGGAAAGGAGTTGAATAGGGCACTTGGGGAAGCCATCATCAGAATGACAAGTAAGAGGGAGGTGCTGCTAGTTGGTGAGTTAAGTCTTCCAGGTGTGTATTAGAGTCTTCCAGCTGCATCATCAGCAAGCAGCAGGGCCATCCTTGACTCTCTACAAAGGGTTTTCTCTGATAGCTAGAGAATGAACCCACTGGGGACAGGGTGATGCTGGACCTGGTGCTTACTAACAGAGATGGCAATGTACAGTAGATGTCACAGTGGCAGTCCACTAGGTACCAGTGATCACCATACAGTGTGGTTTAACACTAAGATGGAAACAAAGGCAAACCACAGAAGGATGAGGGTCCTAAACTTGAGGGCAGATTTTAAAGTCATAAGAGACTGCCTCATTGGAGGGGATTGTCAAGGATGGTTAGATGTACAGTTGGGAGAAATAAGGGAGGACATCATTAAAGCAGCCGGCCTCTGTGTGAAGGAAGAGAGTAAACACAGAGAGAAAAAGAGGCTGTTATGGTTCTCCAGGGAAGCAGTTAAGGTAGTAAAGAAAAAAAGGGTGGAATTCAGGAGGTATAAGGAAACACAGAAGGAGGAACACTGGAAATGTACCAAGTGAAACAGAGGGAAGCCGAAAGGACAGTGAGAGTAACAGAGGTGAAGACTGAGGAAAGGATAGCCAAAGGGATGGCTAAACAGGGTAAGACTTCCTTCAGGTACATGTGTGAGAAGAAGATGACAAAGAGAGGGCTAGTGAGGACAAAGAAGGTGGCAGGGGTACTGAGCAGAAGAAGACAAACAAAAAGCAGACATTCTGAACAGGTGAAGGAGGTGACAGACACCATCAGGGAGTAGCAGAACGGGGAAGGTGGACACAAGTCCATTTCAGGAGAGAATCCAAAGGGTCCTACAGCTATGAAAGTGGATAAGGCTGTGGGACCAAATGGGATACACCCAAGGGTACTAAAGGAACTCATTGAGGTGCTAGCTGCCCCACTGATGGCCTTATTCAACAACTCTCTGAAAACAAATATGATACCTGAGGACTAGAGAGAGCTGACATGGTCCTTCTTCATAACAGGGCAGCAGGAAGAAACTAGTAACTATAGGCCAGTAAACCTCACCTCAGTGGTGGGGAAATTAATGGAAACTCTGCTAAAGGAAAGGTTGGTAGAGTATCTTGAATCCAATGGTCTGCAAGACAACAGGCAAAATGGCCTCACCAGGGGGTTGGGGAGGGCACTGGGCATGGCCTATCTAGATTTTAGCAAGGCCTGTTACACTGTGCCACACAGAAGATTGATAAAAAATTGAGCCTAGGGTTGGGATCTAAAGTGGTAAACTGAGTTAGAAACAAGTTAACAGATAGGAGACAGAGGGTGGCGATTATTGGCACTAACGCTAAAGATGGGAGAGCAACCAGTGGGGTGCCACAAGGCTCAATACTATAACCAGTCCTAGTCAGTGTCTTCATAAGCAACATTGCAGAAGAACTGGAAGGCAAAGTATGCCTTTTGCAAATGACATCAAAATCTGTAATAGGGTGGACACTTAGAAGGGGTAGAGAATGCAGGGACCTTGAGGAACTCAAGAAGTGGTCAAGAGTATGGCAGTTGGGGTTCAATGCTGGAAAGTAAAATCATGCACCTATGGTATAGGAACCCAGGAGGTATAGGATGGGAAGAGATACTGACAGTAAGTAGCAGGAAATAGGCCATGGGGTTATCATATCTAATGACCTGAAAGTGGCAGTGCAGTGTGACAAAGAATGATTAGGGCCAGTGGGATGCTGGTATAAATAAGGAGAAGTATCTCCTGCAAAAGGAAGGAGGTGGTGTTGCCATTATATCTCCTGCTGGTAGGTCTCCAGCTGGAGTATTGTGTCTAGTTCTGGAGGCCGCACCTCAGAAAGGTCATAGACAGGGTAGAGTCCATCCAGAAGAGGGCAATCAAAACTGTGCAGAGGTTGCACTAAAATTCCAATGAGGAGAGACTAACGGAGTTCAACATGTACACCCTGGAAGAGATTAAAGCAACAAGGGACCTGCTAGGCAACTACAAATACCTCACAGGAGTAAACAGTTTGCAGGAGGGGAGTCTGTTTCAAATGAGGAAAAGCTCCAGGATCAGAGGGCATGCAATGAAGCTGGGTGGGGGGGTAGTTAAGAGGGATGTGAGGAATTTCTAGTTCACTGCAGGACTTGCAGAAGCCTGGAATAGGCTGCCAGCAGAAGTAGTAGAGTTGAAAACAGTAGGGGATTTCAAACATGCATGGGATAGACATAGGGGAATATTATTAAAGAGACGATGGGGTCGCCAGAGACAAGTTATGTTCTGTGGAGACAGACTAGGCAGGGACCATCTGGGCTGACTGGGTGGGCAAAGCGGTCCTTTTCTGCAAACAAATTCTGTGTTTCTGTGTTTCTGTAAAACTTGCCACTACAATCAGGCAGGGAGATTTTCACAGGTCCCTAATTTATATGCCCAATTAAGTATAAGTTAGTAGAACTGCAATGTCAGACCAACTAAAAGACAAGTGGAGCAGTTTATTCTTAGACTTTCCCTATCTCTAAAGCTAACTGTGCCTTAATTAGTTAATTCCAGCTGGTAATATTTTGCTCCTGTGCCTATCACCTGCACTGGCTTAGTTAGCTCATACCTTAGCAGTCTGGGAGTGCTAATCCTGTCACTATCTGGCACTGTTCTTTGTATTTGTCTTTTAATTTGGATTCTATCCCAGTTTTATTTTTGTAGCCCTGAGTATTCTGTCTATAAATTGTGACTGAGCGTTATTATTTATTTTTTACTTTATTTTATTGTATGCATTCTTACTGTACTTATAATTTACTACTACACCTTACAGTGATGTATTTTAATTTGTACCTCATGTACTGTATATTCCCTTCCTCATTCCCCAGGATGCATCTGGAAGCTGTTTCAAGCTCAGAATGTCTTTCCTGGTGAAACGTTTGAAATAAATGAACATATTCTGATGGTTTGGTAGAATTGGAAGGTGCTATAAAGTAGGGAAATGTTATAAAATGTGCAAAATCAGGAGACTCCTGAAAATAGGGAAGTCTTGCAATGTATGCCAATTATCCATACAAATTTCCACCTTCATAAATCCCTTACTTGATTTTAGCCAAACAGTGTCCAGAATCCCTGGGCCTCTTATCCTGCACACAGTTGATGTCTTCTGTAACAGCTTAATGTGGACAATTTTACTTTAGTAGTGTGGGAGAGGAGTTCAATATTCATTTTTAAAAATAAAAAAGTGCTTAAACATTATTTTCAGTAAGAGACACTCCAAACTTCATATATAAACAGTGGCCGACATAAGCGGTTGAAGCACTTATTGTAAATCCAGCCATCAGGCTCTGTCATTAGTTAGGTTTTGCAGTAGCAGGACAATTTTCCTAAATTTCACTTTTTTATGTGCACTGGCTGTTGCTGCATTAATGACGTGGCTGTGTGCACTAATCTTCCTGACTTCAAGATGAGATATGATCGATCCATTCTGATCCACCCCCCAGTCCCTTGCCTGTTGGCTACAGTCAGTGCATGGCTGAGAACCTCCGACAAATCCCGGAAGGAGACTGAACAGCAACTGCTGCTTATAGGTCAGCTGTAATGTCTCTGTGGCTAATTTTCTTTTTTTAACCTGCCAGGGTGCAAAAAATTGTGACATGGCTGGGCAAACAAAAAAAAATGCTGAATGCACAACTCAACATAAAATCGTGCCTGCTCAGATTAAAACACAGTTGGTGATTGCATACTGTTACTAATATCACATGCAATTGCAATCACGTTGTGGTTTATGTGAGACAGAGAAAGAGAGAAAGCATCCAGAGCTTCCTTAAATCAAGGAGGTTACTTTCTAGACTACATTGAATTGAATTATTACTTTCTGGACCTCTGTAAGGAACTAGTACTGATTCTGTTTTTGGGCTTGACTTTTCTTAGTTTAACTTTAATTTGCCAGGGAGGAATTGTAGCTGGGAGATATTTGCAGTCATTTGTGACTAGACCTGTTACTTAACCTCTGTGAAATAGGTGTCTGAAAGGAAGGAAGGCACTCCCCAGGGTGGAGGGTCAGAGTTGTAGTTGATTGTTTCTGGAGGGCATAGGATTACTCCCACCCATCCTGCCCCTCACTCCACCAGCCCCAAGCACATAATTTCCTTTTTAGCAGGGGTTCTGACATCACTTCCCAAAACTGCTGACAACATACACCTGTTCATATCCTTAAAGGCACAGCACACTGAATAGGGCGTAGAGACACTCACAAGCTTGCACACACTAAAACAAGAACAACAACAACAAAACATCTGTAACAGGAAGGAACACAGACATGTGGGGAATGGTGCAATGCACTGACTGTAGAGCAGCAGTCTTCCAGGAGACATACTGAAGACTGCGTTGCTGCTATTTACAGGCACCTCTCTGGTCTGGAGAGGAGGTTGTTCGTCTCCATGCTGACCTGGCAAGGATTCGGAAACCTGCTCCCCCCTCCCAGGAACCATCCAGGCTACCACCACTACCTCAGAGGTTGCAAGGAAAGAGGAGTGGTTGGACCACGGTGGGCTCAGGGAGGGTGAGGGTTGTGGAACAGAGGCGCATCCCTCCAGTTGTGCCTCTCCACAATTCATTCACCACTCTGGTGGAGCATGGCTCCTCTATGGAGGCACCTGCAGTGGAGACCCACAGGAGGGTGGCACAGGACCCCACAGAGGAAGGAAACAACTCCTGGTGGGGGACTCAATTGTTAGGGGGTAGAACAGGGGGGAGGGAGGGAAAAGGGAGGTAAGGTGCCTGCCTGGAACCATGGCTTGATGGGGCAGGAAATGAATCCTTAGGATCATGGAAGCAGCTGCAAGAGGAGGTGAGCTGGATGTCATTATCCACCTAGGGACAAATGATCTGGCTGAGGATGGGATCAGAGCAGTGCAACAGGAGTTTGTGGAGTTGGGGAGGGGCCTTAGACAAGTAGAACACACAGTAACTTTCTCAAAAGTGCTACCTGTCTATGGCATTGATTGAGGCTAGGGTACTCCGCACCATGGGATTCAGTGACTGGTTGAAAAACTGGTGCAGCGCTCAGGGACTTGGCTTCACTGGGGACTGGAGCTCCACCTGGAGGGATGCAGGCCTATACAGGTGCGATGGCCTGCATCTATCCAGGAGGGGAACCAGGATCCTAGGTAATAGGTTTAAATACTTCGTTGGCAAGAATTTATACTAGCCAAGGGGGGAGGCACTGAAAAGGAGAAGGGAAATCCTAGCCCTCCCCAAAATCAGGGTAGTTAGTGAGGTAAAACACCAAGACAGAGCAGTCGATAGGAGAAGGGCAGGGGTAAATGAAGCAAAAGACAAAGGCAGTAAGGACAGGGATGGGGCAAAAGAAATAAAGTCATAAAAAACGGAGGGTAAAGAGTACCAATGCCTGTAGTCTAGGTAAAAGCTCCCGAAATAGTGGCCTTGATGGAAGAGAGATGCCTGGATATTGTGGCAGTCATGGAAACATGGTACACAGAGAACCATGACAGGGATGTCAATATACCAGGGCACACAATGTACAGGAGGGACAGGAGGAAGAAGAAGAGGAGGAGGAGGAGTAGCTCTTTATGTAAGGGAAGGATCAAAGCAATAGAACTAAGGGTAAACAGGGAGGAGAGGAGAGGAGGCACTGTGAGTCACCCTAGAGACTGAATTGGCACTACAATCTGCACAGGGTTGTATACAGACCCCCATCTCAAGGGAGGAAATGGACAAGGAAATGATAGAAGGCATCCTTGGATGGCAGAGAAAGGGGAGATATTGCTGATGGGGGACCTGAATATGCCAGATGTTAACTGGAGCACCTTTGCTGCAGCCACATCCAAGAGCAGGGCCATTCTCAATTCCCTATAGGGGGCATGCCTCAGACAGCTAGTTTTGGAACCCACTCGGGAGGGAGCCATCTTAGACCTGGTACTCTCAAATGGGGATGGAGAGAGGATCTCTGATCTTGAAGTGGGTAGCCATCTGGGAGCAAGCAACCACCAAACACTGTGGTTCACAATAAACTTTACTGTGAGTCAAGCCACACAAAAGTGAAGGTACTGGACTTCAGGAGGGCTGATTTTGTCAAAATAGGAGAGTGCCTTGGAAAGCACTAGCAAACAGGCAAGAAGGTGGGGTGGAGCAACAATGGGGAAACATCAAAACCACCATCACAGAGGCAACAAGCCTTTGTGTGAAGCAAATAAATCAGAATGAAAGAAAAAAACACTATGGTTCTCAAAAGAAGTGGCGAGGAAGGTAAGAGAGGAAAAGATAGCATTCAGGAAGTATAAGGAAACACAGAAGGAGCAGGACAGAGAACTGTACCAGTTAAAGCAGAAGGAAGCGGGACGGCAGTCAGAATAACAAAGGCCCAAACCAAGGAAAAGATAGTCAACTCTGTTAAGAAGGGGATAAAACCTTTATAGGTACAACAGGGAGCAAAGAAAGACTAAGGCAGGGATACTGAGGCTGAATAAAGAGGAAGGTGGTTGGGCAGAGACTGACAGTGGAAAAGCTGGATATTGAACGAATACTTGCTCAGTATTCACAATGGAAAAGCAGGGGAGATACCTAATCCAGTCAATAGAAGCACTCTGGATAGGGAGGCTGATATTAATCCTTTCACAAAAGAAAGTGTTCTGAAGAACTCCTAAAACTGAAGGTGGATAAAGCAATGGGGCCTGATGGGATTCACCCAGAATTCTAAAAGAACTAAGGAAGAACTAGTAACACCACTGACTACCCTTTTTAATAAATCATGGGAGGATGCTGTGGTACCTGAGGACTGGAGGAGGGTGGATGTGATTCCCCTTCACAAAAGTGGGAGCAAGACAGAGGCAGGAAACTGCAGACCTGTCAGTTTGACCTCTTTGGTAGGGAAAATGATGGAATCACTTCTGAAGGAAAGAATTGTTGAGTACCTGGAGGCCAGTGGGGCACAGGACCCAAGGCAGCATGGATTCACAGTGGGAAGGTCATGTCAGACAAATATAATTGATTTCTTTGACTGGGTGACCAAAGTAGTAGACCACGGAGGGGCTGTGGACATGGCCTACCTAGACTTTAGCAAGGCATTTGACACAGTCCCGCACAAAAGATTAATAAACAAATTAGACAGCCTGAGAGTGGGTCCCAGGGAGGTAGCCTGGGTAAAACACTGGCTGGACAACAGGACACAGCGAGTAATAGTAAATGGAGTCCACAGTGAAGAAAGGGAGGTTACTAGTGGGGTACCACAGGGTTCAATACTGAGGCCAGTCCTTTTTAATGTCTTTATAAGTGACATTGCAGAGGGACTGGAAGGAAAAGTATGTCTCTTTGCAGATGACACAAAGATCTACAACAGGGTTGATACACAAGTTGGGGTGGAAAGGATGAGAAGGGACTTGGCAAGGTTGGAGGAATGGTCAGAAGTATGGCAGCTTAGATTCAACACAAAGAAGTGCAAAGTAATGCACCTGGGAAACAAAAACCCAGGGGAAGAGTACACAATGGGTGGTGAGATACTGACAACAACAAAAATGGAAAGGGACCTGGGGGTAGTCATATCAGATGACCTAAAGGCAGGCCAGCAGTGTGAGAAGGCAGTAAGGAGGGTTGGGGGATACTGGGATGCATAGGGAGCGGCATCACCAGTAGAAAACAAGAAGTTGTAGCCCTCTGTACAGACAGTTGGTAAGACCACATCTGGAGTACTGTGTACAGTTCTGGAGACCCCATCTCCGCAAAGACATAGACAGGGTGGAGGCTGTCCGGAGGAGGGCAACCAAAATGGTGCAGGGTCTGCACCATAAGACATATGAAGAAAGACTAAAGGAGCTTAAGATGTATAGCCAAGAGGAAAGGGGGGGGGCATGATAGAAACTTTCAAATACCTCAAGGGAATCAACAAAGTCCAAGAGGGTAGCATCTTTCAGAAAAAGAGATGTGCAAGAACAAGGGGGCACAATTTGAAGATAGAGGGGGGACTGCTCAGAGGTAATGTGAGGAAGTATTTCTTCACAGAGCGGGTTGTAGATGCTGGAATGGCTTTCCTTAGGAGGTCATAGAGTCAAAAACAGTGGGGGAATTCAAGAATGCATGGGACTGACATAAGGCAATTCTAGTGGGGGTAGGAGGAAGTAGGCTGTTGGTTAACTAGGATCTTCAGCTTATCCATTAGGTAGGGAAATGGGCAGACTAGGTGGGCCAAGCGGTCCTTATCTGCCATCAAATTCTATGTTTCTATGTTAAAACTTTACATTGAGTTACTGAGTAGAGCCCACCCTGTACTCTACAGCATTCTCAGACAGTCGAGTACTATTAGTATGCCAAAAAGCCTAGAAGTAACTGCATAAGTGACATCAAGAGCAGGATGTGCTGCAGTCAGTGAGTGGGTAATGACAGCGATTGGGACGGTATGTGAGTGGCACTGACTGTACCACATGGTGTGCTTTCTGTCTCTGATTGGCATGCACATAGTGCTTCTATTATATAAAACGGGCTCACACTGCTGGTACGGAGTATTGTGTTAGAGTCATCACCATCGTGGTGTGCGAGAAGCTGCTGCCAGTCCCTGGAGACAGACCTGATTTTAGCCTAACCAGAACCTTATCATCCAAATAATCACACAGAAAATTAAGAAACTAAAGTAGCTGGATTTTATTCTGCCTGACTTGTCTGTGCTGAAGTGTTTTTGTCTCTATTTGACTGCTGCAATCTGAAGGCTGTGTGAGGGTCTATTATCTCAAATATCTCAAGGCCATAAATAAGGTACATGAGGGTAACATGTCTCAGAAAAAGAGATTTTCTAGAACAAGGGATCATGACATGAGGTTAGAAGGGGTAGACTAAGGGGTAGCGTGAGGAAGTATTTCTTCACAGAAAGAGTGGTGGATGCATGGAACAGCCTCCCAGTGGAGGTAGTGGGGGAAAATTCTGTAGCAGAATTCAAAAATGCATGGGATAGGCATAGGGGAACCCTAGTGATAGGAAAGAGAACAAAGCTGAAGATCAATTAGGGTCTGTGGTTTTTGCAACAGGTAGGTTAAATGAGCAGACTGGGTGGGCCTAGTGGGCCTTATCTGCTGTTGGTGTCTATGTTTCTGTTCTAGTAGCAGACTGGGAGCGCATACAGTGTTGTGAGAGATGTGCAGGGTAGTGAGACAAAACCTTATCTGACTCAAGAAAGCAAAAATGATATATGTATAGTCATCAAAAGACTACTTCAAGATTAAGTCAGATGGGCTGTAGTGAGACTAGTGTGTCTGTAATCAGAGTCAGATTAAATTGTTGTGATGATGGCTGCTGGACACAGAGTTCTGGACTAGTCTGAGAGATGATGACTGAGGGAGGAGCCTGCCTCAATCCAGCCTGTGCAGAAGTGTCACAGAAGAGTGCAGTGAATAATTGCTGCTGCCGGTTCTGGCAAGAGTCAGGACTGTGGGAGAAAGAGATAAAGAGTGAGCCCGACTGCTTCAACCTGCAATGTGAAGTATTCAAATTAAATTTCTGTCACAGGTTTTGAAAGACTGAGACAGTGGTGGAAGTTGAGAGTTCCATCCGTTGTCAGCCTGTACTTGATATACAAAAAAAATCATTTCTGCACAGTGATACAGCCTGGTGTGCTAGCTTAAGTGGCTGTTAGCAGCCACAGTGCTTTAAGATAGATTTCTATTTCTTAGGGAGGTCTGATGACCCCACAGTATCAGGATATTTCCCAGTTCAGTGTGAGACTACCAACATAGCATCTCAGGCCCAGTCTGGTGTGGGATAAATTGATTTCAGCTGTGTGCTGACTAGTGAGTGGCTGTTTGCCATTTACACTAAAATATATAACCTTTCTATTTCTCAGTGAGGTCTGATGGAAAATATAGCCAGTACAGTGATAGTGCACTACCCAGTGAGAGAGTGCCAACACAGTAGTATATAAGCTCTTTCAACTGTTTCTGTTCATTCATATTAAAAGGCAAATGTTTGAGGGTGAAGCCAGTTCTCTTAACTCATCCCTTTTCATGTTTGCTTGCACGCATGTGCAAGAAACATAGTGCCATCATCCGAGATTTCGGAGGTGTGTCACCTCCTCCTCCAATTCAGTCAGTGTGTTGGCAGGCGCGGCCCCTGTAAGCCAATGCATGCTGGAGTTGTCTATGACAAGCTCCAAAATGCAGTGGCATACAGTTGAAAGGGGGAGCTACGATTCAGTGAGCAGCGATAAGATATCGCCTGCTCATGAGCAGCTCCCCTACACACACACACACACACACACACACACACAGAAACACACGCATACTGCGTGCTGCCCTCCCCCCCGCACACACGTAATAGCCGACGGGGTGCCCAATCCCAATCGGCTTGTGCTGCACCCCCAAAGCCTTCCACATGCCACGCTGGGTGCCCACCCAGCGTGGCAACTCATAGAATAGCCGGACGGGGTGCCCAATCCCCGTCGGCTCCACTGTCCTCACCCCCAGTACTGGGTGCCACGCTGGGAGCCCACCCCAGCGTGGCAACTGATCATATGGCCGGCGGGGTGCCCAATCCTCGCCGGCTCCACGGCCCCTCCCAGCCGCCCTTGTGCCACGCTGGGAGCCCACCCCGCATGGCAAACGCCCCACGCTATCTTTTTTTTTACCTGCAAAATAAGAACGGTCCCACGGCGCTTCTCCCAGCCCCCTCCCACAACCCGCACCCACCCACTGCGCACCCTGCCTCCTGACACCCCTCCCTCACCCCATACTTACTCCGAGCTCGGCAAGATGATCTTCAGTGGACCGGGAACACGTCTGCACTCTTCAAAGCCGACTGCGAACTGAGGAAATGCCGGTAAGCTGTATAATGGGCTAGGCAGGGTTTTTTCAACTTTATTGCATATCTCAGGCATTTTTTGGAATTTTTGTACCAAATTTCAACATGGGGTTTTTGGGACCCCTTCTCATGAATGTTGTCACTGTCATGGCGTTATTCGGGCCGAAGGGTGATTTTGCAGTCACTGCTGCGAAATCACCCTTTGGGCCCGATTAACGAAATGACAGTGCCATTATTCATGAAGGGGTCCCAGAAAGCCTATGTTGAAAATTTGGTGCAAAATTCTCTAAAATGACTGTTTTACTTGTTACGCGTTGTGCAGTTCCTACGCAGGCTCGAGTTCATGAATTTTCAATATTTTCACCCAGATTTTCAATATTGCCATTTTACCACACCTTCTTATGAGTAGTACAGCTGTCATTTTTCACATCTCAATCAAAATGTGTTTCCGCCCATGTAGCGCACAATGGCGCAGTCAGTGTGCGAAATCAATGTACAGGACAAATTAAGAAAATCACAGTGACACTGTTCATGAGCAGAGGTCTTAAAATGGCTATGGTGAAAATTTGGTGAAAAAATTCCTTAAAATGACTGTTTTACGAGCGTGCATTGCGCAGTTCCTATGCATGCTCGTAAGTTTGCGAATTTAATATTTTCACTCCAGATTTTCAACATTGCCATTTTATTACACTTCCTTATGAACAGTACAGCTGCCATTTTTCATATGTCGCCCAAAATGTGTTTTCGCACATGTAGCGCACAATGGTGCTGTTGGTGTGCGAAAGCAATGTTTAGGACAGATTAAGAAAATCACAGTTACACTGTTCATGAGCAGAGGTCTTAAAATGGCTATGTTGAAAATTTGGTGACAAAAGTCCATAAAATGACTGTGTTATGAGCGAGCATTGCGCAGTTTCCACGCACTCGTGAAGTTCGCGAATTTCAATATTTTCACCCAGATTTTCAACATTGCCATTTTACCACACTTCCTTATGAACAGTACAGCTGTCATTTTTCACAAGATGGCTGAAGTGTTTGCACACTTTCAGCGAGATGCGTGGTCGCTGTGGAAATCATTGTTCGGCACAGATAAAGAAAATCACAGTGACACTGTTCATGATCGGAGGCACCAAAATGCCTGAGTTGACAATCTGCTGTAAAAATCCCCAACCTAATTATATTATGGGTGTGCGTTGCACAGTTTCTATGTACGCTTGTGACTTCACCATTTTTAAATATTTTTACTGCAGAATGTTTTTGCACCTGTGGTGCTAAATGCTGTAGTCACTGTGCATAAGCAGCTGCTAACAAACTGATATTCCCCTGTTCATGAGGTAGGTCACAAAAAAACATGTTGAAAATTTGGGGTGAAAATACCAACGAATGCCTGAGGTATTAGGGTTTCCAACCATAACGCCCAACCCTGTAGAGAATGACAGGCATCCGGGGTGTGACTTGGGATTCTTGCTGTAATGCTCATACCATTCCGCACCCTGCAGCCAGTGAGAGGCATTGAGGTATGCCTTGGACTCTTCGGCCCCAAAGTTCACCCCATTCTCCTATATTGCACCCATCTCACAGTATTTCCTAATGAAATAGGGTGCATAAGGGCCAAAGACCCCAAGGCACACCATGACACTTGTCAGTGTCTGCAGGGTGGGGTGTGGTGAAATGGCGTGGCCGTTATGCCTGACGACCCAAATGCACATCCCAATGCCTGTCACTCTCTGCAGGGTGGTGGTGGGGTTGGCTTCAGTTCAATACTTCACTGCCATTCCTATTACGCAGCTCTGTAACTTCTAGACTACCACTGCCAATGCCAGCAAGCAAACATTCGGCATTGACAAATGCTTGTTATTCTTCCCAATACAATTAACTCCAATATACAACATACAGAGTTCAGTGTAACAATTGAATAAACATTCAGAGTACAGTGATAGACACTGCTATCCTGCCCTGAGTGAATGCACTCCTTCCTTCGCTGAATACTAAGTGCTTGCTCATATAATCTATTGGTTATTCTCTGTTACAAGGCAGCCATTACCTAATTCTGCATCTCTGTTCATCTTACATCACTTATTTGTCTAAGACCTAACTTGTACAATAATGCTGAAAACAAAAAGAAGAAAAGTAACTTGTCTGGAATGTGGTTCTGTATTTGACAATGCCTACAGAAGCAATTATAATTTAAAAATGCAAGGTGAGCTCCTGAAATCAAGGAAAGTGGTTTGTTACAAGCTTTGTATATCTCACCCAGAGGTGTCAGTTTCTTTGGTGGAACAAGTGTGACTACATCCACAACACAATCAGATAGTGCAAACAACCAGAACATATTAAACACCTATTGAAGTATCTGGTGCATCACTGAGTGCGACAACTGTTGATTCAACAGTAATTGCTGCAGCTACTTCAGCATGTTCTGCAGGTTGTAATGAACTCAGTGATCAAAGTAGTGCTGAAAAAAAACATGATTATATTCAGGATACTGGTGTTAGGTACGCTGTCAATGTAGGAAGTGAATGGAATCTTGACAGTGTCAACTCCTCATTTGTTGTTAATGTCTGATATGATTCTGGTGAGCTCAACGTAGTCATCGACAGTGAACCAAATATAGATGTTGACTGTTCAGATGAGCTGCCACTGTCTAGTCATACACATAGTGAAAATGAATAAGGCAGTAGTTCAACAATTTGCTGTGGTGTTCCAAGGAGTGATGAAAGTTCTCAGGTGGTGTATGACCCCAGTGATCGGCCACCAATATTTCTTCCTTCAGTGAGATCTAGTTTTGTAAATACAGGGCCATTCAACCAGTGCTAAGTAAATATCCCATGACATATGGTGTTACTGGTAAACAATTCAGGACATTTCGAAATGATCAGTACTATATCATCAATGAAATAACAGGCAAATGTGTTAAATGAGACTGGTTAGAGCACAATATATCAAAAAATTTTATGTATTGCTTTCCATGAATGCATTTTGGAAAGACAAAATCTGAGAGGAATTAAGGGGGTCTGTAACATGGCATTAATAGAAAGAGTAGAAATAAGCAATATGATTAGTTAAAATGCATCAGGTGACACATTTTCAACCATGTATTAATTCCTTAGATATGCACGGTTGAGCAGTACCACAATGAACCACAAAGCAGTCACATACACAAATAATAGAGAGGTGTAAGCATGCATGCGCCACCTATAAGTCAGAAACACTGAGCACCCATTACAAGGAGAATTCAGCACTCCTTAACCACAACATTCCCCAGTGCCACCCATAGGTCAGAAACAGTAAACAGTTGTTACAAGCAGAATGGTGATTTTTTTTTCTCTTTGCCTCTAACATACCGCGCATTCCCGATCTCTATACTATGTAGTTCAGGGTTGCCTTTCACAGTCCACAACGTAGCCGTGCATATCTAGGGAATTAATGCATGGCCACGTTTTGATCATCGGATGTGTATCCTCTAATTACTGTTTCCGATTTGTACTGTTCTATTAATGCCATGTTACAAATGCTTGTAAATAATGACCACAAGGCTTAGTATTAGTTGAATGTATGAAATAGGTTAACGAATATTCAGTAAGGAAGGATATGAAACCTGAGGCAGCTACTGGCACATAAATGTCAAGGATATATAGAAGAAAACACGTTTAGATGTATTAGGATAAACACCTTAATAATATGTATAACATAATATATATGTTAATACAATAGCTATTGTAACATGGCAGTAATAGAACAGTAGAAATCGGAAAAAGTAATTGGAGGTAACACATCAGCTGATCAAAAACGTAGCCATGCATTAATTGCCTAGATATGCATGGCTACGTTGTGGACTGTAAAAAGCAAGCCTGAACTGCATAGTATAGAGATCGGGAACAGGCTGTATGTAAGAGACAAAGAGAAAAGATCACCATTCTGCTTGTAAGAAGTGCTCACTGTTTCTGACCTATAGGTGGCGCTGTGGAAATGTTGTGGTTAAGAAGTCCTGAATTTTCCTTGCAATGGGTGCTCAGTGTTTCTGACCTATAGATGGCGCCAAGTAAATATTCCGATTTATGAGTCATGCAAGTTGTAGTGGCAGTAGGTGAAGGGCGCTGACCAACAGGTGGAGTGAGCCTTTAGTGGTAACAAAAAGTCTGAGAAGTTCATATAACAACCATCTATTGAGCAATAAAGTGTGGCTAGTATAATAATCACAAGAAGTTAGTACATTGGACATAAAGCACAGGAAAATGTTATTGTAAGTACCTAGGAAGGGTAGAAAGACCATATGAATTACGTAAACGCGGAATATGTGGACAGCAAAAGACACCAGTAACTGAAAGTAGTAACTGTGCCAGCATCAGTCAGTTTCCCACCCACCCACCCACCTGGTTGTGAGTGTTGTAATCACCTCAGACGCCCATTCGCTTGAAAATAGCAGTAGATGATGCACAGCAATGTGTTGTAAGAGAAAGTGAGATGGTAGACTTTGATACAGTCTGTGTGGTGCGTTACCTATTGGTCAGAATGCTGTAGATATATTGCTGAAGTACAACAATCTGATACATATGTCCCACAATGCAGTAGTGAAATACAGGAAAAAAACACATGAACGAACGGCAGAACATTAAACAAACTGAATGGAAAAAATTTATAAATTGTAATCAGTATATCATGTATATGTGCATACAAAATACACACTTCTCAAAAATTATAAATTAGTAGGCACGATATTAATGCATGTGCATTCTCCAACGTGCATGTGCAATGTAACAAACACATACACCTTACAAGTGAACCATCTTTTAACAAATCACCTAATTGTTTCTGCAGATATTATTTTAATAATAAATTAAACAGCAATATTGTCATTGCACTTGCCGTGTATACAAGTGCATTAATCCTCTGACGAGGGCATTTCCCAGGAATTAATGCATGGTTGGGTGGGGAGCCCTCGCCACCCACCCCCAACCATGCATTAATTCCTGGGAAATGCCTCCGTCTTGGTGATTAATGCTTACATAACACATTTCTGTAAAGCACTTGAGTCTATTGTAATGCATGAAAATACTCTGTATGTAGAAAAAAATGTATCGAAGTGGAGACTCTTTCAACATGAGTGTATTCATGTGGACAAGTTACTTTTTTAAGCAAGCAGATCACGAAAAGGAGACAGAACAATTATCTGGCCAATAATAAAGGCAATATGGTATCTTGCATCTCATGAGGATGCCCTGAGGTGTTATAGAGAAACTATTGATGCAGATTTCAATGGAAAGTTTTTGGACTTAAATTCATTGCTGAATATGAGCCTTCACCCCAGTAACATTTGCACACACTCTCTGAGCTAAGAAAGAAAAGTATAAAGATAAGAAAACAATATCTTTCACTAGTAACACAAAACGATATCTTGAATGCATCCAGTGATCTAATAACAGACAAAATCTTTAGGTGACGCATGGCAGTCATTAGTTTATACTCTAGTTGATGAAACAAGAGATATCTCTTCAAGAGCAGCTATCTCTTGTTGTCAGATACTTTCAGCCAGATTTCTCAATTGAAGAACATTTCCTTGGTTTCTCCCTATTTTTTTTAATTTTTTTTATTTTAGTCTTTGGTAACGGGCTATTAACAAACACTACTGGGGAGGGAATATTTGAAAACTTCAAATCTATACTTCAAGACTTCTGCCATCTTGATTTAAAAAAATGTATGGGCAGGGGTACGACAGGCAGGAAACATGTCTGAACAATTCAGGGAAGTGCAGATTCACTTTAAAGAGATTTGATCAACAGCTTTATATGTACACTGCCTGTCCATGAACTGTTTCTTAATGTTCAACTGACACAGCAACAAACTGCAGAATAACTAGAGGCACTTTCACACAACTTCAAAAAATGTTATTCAACCTTTGCTAATAATCCAGAAAGAACTAAACATCTAAAAGAAGTGAGACAAGCAATGAACTTGGATGCTAATGTTGGAGATCATCAGCAGGTAGTCTCTCTCTGCACAGCGCTTTGGTATACACATGCATATGAAAACTTTGAAATAGTCATATGCTCCCCTTTTGCAAACCCTGGAGGAAATGAAGCAGTGCCCTGCTGCTTCATCAGCTACCTTGAAGCCACAGGTAAAAGCTGTGATTCTGAAAGTGAAAAAGATTGATGTCATAATTTGCTTTTTTGTGTCCAAAACATACTTTCTAAAATAAATAGTCTCTATGTGCCTGCAGCCTTCATCTATCCATATTGTTGATACTCTCAATCATGTAAAAATGCTGAAAAATAGCCTCTCAGAAATTGTCGATGAAGAATTTGAAAACATCTACAACACTTCTGTGACATTTGCAAAAAATAATAGTGAATTTAAACTAGACATCAACCCTGTGTTGCTTATTGTCACTGACACATGCAAAGGAGTAGTAGGCAGTCAAAGCAATAAGAAACAATTGAGAACAGATTTTTATTACATGATTGACATCATTATCAGTGCCCTTCATGAGAGGTTTTCTGAAGTCCCCATTATTAAAGCACTATCCATTTTACACTGAAACAATTTACTAGATCCAGAACTGAGGAAATAAAACTGCTGCTGCAGACATTTCAGTACACACTGTACCTCTGACATTAATCCTGAGCTTCTCATCTCAGAATCACAGCAGGTATATAAAGTACAGAAGCGTGAAAGCTTTGCTTTACATCAGATCTGCAGTTTCATTCACAAAATGGCTTAGCGATGTCATAATAGGTTGTCTTGGTATTGGGGTATTTAAACACCAGTGTAACATCAGATGAGCACCCCTGAGGGAGGTCCATAGAGCACTGCACTGGGGCATCTGGGAGTGTGATCCCATTTGCTCACTGATTTGAAATTGTCTGTGAGGTTTGTTCGTATTGTATTTGGTTTATTTCACCAATAAATGGAACATTGTTTTGGAACTAAGTTGATTCCTGATGCATTCTATGCTGTACATTGACTCAGACCTCACACGGCTCCAGAGTGCAGTTAAACCTTTTGTTTCAGTGTACTTAAATATCCTCCTTGCGACAGTGGAATCTTGTGTGTTCATTCTCTTAAATGAAGGTCATCAAAAACACGGTTGAGAAACACAATGTCTAGTGAAAGGTTCAGGCACCCTAATTCATAAATATTGAAAGAAGCCTTCTGAAAACATACCTGTGTGGATGCTGTCACTGATAAATTCAAGGGCATGAAACAAAGAAGAATGCTGTTGTAGGGTTTGCAGCAGTTGAACACAATCTGGCCATTCAAGCTGCTACCTGCATTGCAGGCGAAATGAAATATATTGCTACTTTCTTATTTTTACACCTTTCCACACTGCAGTTTGGTCACACTTGACTTTGGCATTGAGCTTACCAAAAGTAGAATGGGTGGCAACATGCCACTCATCGTGATTTTATCCTTGAAAGAATGCAAAGATTGCTTCACAGTCCATGGATAATGCAATTTGTTGTTTGTGTTAGACAACTTATAGGGCATGAAACAAAGGAAGGTTGCTCATATACCTATCTCATCTTGACACCTGGGTAACTTTCTGTAACACTAAAATTTGAGTTTATTCACCTTTATCACCAATTGACTTGACCATTGAGTTTGCCAAAATTATGATGCATAGCAACTTGCTACACATCATGATTTTTTGTTAGCAAAATGCTCCAATTGCATCTCAGAGCATGCAGAAACAAAAATGTATGTGAGGGCTTAGGCAGTCCAGATCCCCAACCTATTGAGTTGGTTATTTCTCAGTCTCATGCCCCCATACTAGTGCACCTAAATGTTTACCGCTGTATAAACATAAAGACCAGGATGTTCAGAAGGTGTTGGTAACTTGCGCACCATTCAAGTGATTCCCCTAATTGTGGCCAAAAGTTAGATCACCCACAAAGGGGTGAAATGTTTGACCACAATTGCCAAGATCTATGGAAAATGAAGTGCTGCTTGAGTCAAAGAAAAAATTATGCATGCATCATTTATTTTGATGCATACTCACAGAACATCACAGAATCTGCCATAAAGATGAGAGCACCTTTGAAAATATATCGCTTAAGTTTTTGCCCAAAGGGAAAGATGCTAATGAGGCAGATAATTGCTTTGTGTGTCAGCATCCTCCCCTTTGAAAATCCAGCCCACAGAATGTGGTGCAAACGTTTTGTTTAATTATTTTGCTTATCCACCCTTTTTCCCCTTGTATTTCTGCCACATTTTCACTGGCCTGGGCTGGCCCTCTCCTGCTTGCCAGCCTTCTTTCACTCTGGCCAATTTTGTTAACAAACTACTTGAGTATGGCTCCCTATCTTCACTGACCACCTACATGCAGAACTCTTCCACTACTTAATCTTTTTGATTAACTGTCTCCCAACTTGTCCCAGAATGTAAGTGTTCAATGTGGCCTTTGCCACCTGACCTTTGCAGTTATTGCCCCCAAATTCTGGCATTCCCTGCCTCCAAATATGTACTGCTCTACCATGCACTCGCTGTTCACCAGGACTCTAAAGAATTAATTATGTCTTACAGGTCCTTGTTCCTGTCACTTACGTTATTTATTTATTTTATTTCATTTTGTTGATCAGGTAAGTGCACTAGACAAATGCTGCCTATTTTCAGGCATGACCCAGGGAGGGGATACAGATGAATGGCAACTAACCTTTTATTTATTTATTGATAAATATCGGATAACACCTTTGAGTCAAAGACTCTTTTACAAAGGTTCCACGTCATACATAAGAAGAGTCAACAGTGTACAGAGTAACAAGTAACATAGTAGTTAAACACAGCTGTTACAGGATGGCTGCAGATGATTACAGAAAATACAAAGAATAAAAAAAAATAGCAGGTGGGAATAAAGGCTGCAGGTATACGCATAGCATTACAGAGCGATGGCACTAGCTATGCCCATACATTATTCGTTGGCCAAAGCTAGACAGAGATGTCCATTGTCATGGTATAGGCTCAGGGGTGGCAGACCAGAGTTAGGTCTGTAGACATGGGAGATGGGAGGTGGTAGAAAAATGGAGGGTCAGGATAAGGGGCAATCACATACTGATCCTTGGGTAATAAGGTCCCTTAGTTGGTACTTGAACAGCCCAAGTTTGGGTTCAGTGAGAAAGGAGTTTGGGAGTGAGTTGTGCCAGGTTGGGGCCAGATATCGAAACGTTCTTTGGCCAGAGGTGGTTTTGCAGCAAGGTACCCTAAAGTGGGTAGTTGCTGACTGCCATGTGAGGCGATGGGACAGTGGTGCCTGAAGTAGTGGGATGAGGGCTGGAGGAAGTAATCCTGAGGTGATTTTCTTTGCGAAGAGGCAGGCCTGGTACTTTAGCCTCCCATTGAAGTTGAGCCAGTTTGCTGAGGTGTTGAGGGTGCATGTATGAGTGAGTCTAGAACAGCCTGTAGTAAGTCTGCAGGCCTTATTGACGGCCAGTCTAATCTTATGTACGTGGGTGGTGTCGGCTGCACCATAGATGATGATACCATAGTCAATTAGGGATAGAATAGATGTAGAGATGGCTAGGCAGAGAGATTCAGGAGGCAGGCAGTGCTTATAGTGGTGAAGGAGACCAATATGTACATTGACGGTGGTGCTTAGTAATCAGATATGGTCATGGAAAGTGAGACCTGTGTCTAGAGTGATGCCAAGGTATTTGAAAGTATTAACCTGTTCAAGAGGGTCATTTAGTGAGTTCAGAATGTGCAAGGGTTGTCCTAGATTCTTATTTTGGTGGTGTGCAAACATCATGAATTTAGTTTTTTGGTAATTTAGTACTAACCTATGCTGAAAGAACCAGGATTCAGCTTCGGAGAAGGATGTCTGGAGTGCCGAGTGGAGGGCTGTGGGATCAGTGTGAGAGTTGTAGAGGACTGCATCATCTGCATACAATAGCATTTTCCCAGAGCAGGCATTGGGCAGAGTGTTGAGGTATAGGGAGAAGAGAAGTGGGCCAAGGATAGAGCCTTGAGAGACCCCAGACCTGACTTGGTGGGGGGATGACAGGGAGTGAGCAGTCTGAACTGTCTGGGTTCTCTCAGACAGATAGCTGGCAAACCAGTCAATGGTCTCATGGGAGAGGCCTAACTGAGTGAGGGAGTCCAGGAGAAGCGAGTGGTGCACGGTATCGAAAGCCTTTGAGAGGTCTATAAAGACAGTGCCAGTAGTGTTACCAGTGTCCAGGGATGTATGGAGGGCATTTGTAAATTCCAAGAGGGCAGTGGTGGTGCTATGGTTCTGGCGGAAGCCGTGTTGTTCAGGACACAGAGTACTATATTTGGTTGGGTAGTCTGTTAGTTGTATGGCCACAATTTTTTCCAGGGTTTCAGAAAGGGGAGGCAGGATTGATATTGGGCGGTAGTTCCCAGGCAGGGTGCGGTCACCACTTTTAAGGATAGGAGTGATGAGGGCAGATTTCCATTTGGATGGGAACTGACCCAGAGAAAAGGAGCAGTTCAAAAGCATGGTAAGAGGGAGGAGAACTTGCTGAATGTGAGTCGAGCAGTTTTAGGTCCAGCGAGTCACTGCTGAAATGGGATTTGCTGAGGGCTTTGAGTAGAAGAGGGGCAGCTTCGCTGGGAAACTGCTTTAAAATAGAGTGGGGTTGGTGAGGGGGCAGAGTGTTGTGGGGTGGGTGGGGAGAAAATTGGGGAGGACACCAGAGAGGTCAGAGAAGGTGTAATTTAATGTGTCAGCGATAAGGGCTGGGTCTGAGGGATAGACCCATTGGCCCCAGATATGGGTAGAGTGGGCAGTGGGGCTTTGCCACTTAGCGTTTTAGTGAGTCCCAAAACTTGCTACTGTGCCCCATGTGGTGAGCAAGGTTTTATAGTACTCAGCCTTTGCTTTACGGATATCCCATGTACATTTACTGCTGTTCCTGATAGCGCTGCCTATCAGAGGGTTTTCTGGTATCCTGTGCAATGTGCCAGATTGTCTCATTCACGCATCTGGTCCAAAAGGGCTTGGGATAGCCAAGTGTGTTGGCACCTTTAATTGTTTGTTTGGTTAGGGGTGCAAACTGGTTGCAGGCAGTGTTGAACATGTGAATGAAATAGTTGAGGCAGAGTCAATGTTCTGAGCATTTCTTATGGGGAACCAGTCAGTAACTAGGAGGTACTGTTTAAGTGACTGTAGTTGCCAGGTTTGAGGCGTTTATAAGACAGTTTTTTTTGGGAGGGGGCTTGTTAATACAGTACCACCATTGACATAGCACTGGGGAGTGGTCATTCAGAGCATCGGGTAGTACCCTGACCTTGAACCAGATGAAGCTGTTGGTGTCTTTTTTAGTCATGGCTCAGCCTGGTATGGTGTACCTTTTAAATTAATTATTTCATTTATTTGTAATCTTTGAACAGAAAAGATACACTAAGCTGTGATAGCTTGTTTCCAAGTGCCTACTGGAAGTAAGCTGCATGGACATATTTATAGATGAGGGAGTGTTGGCCATGACACTGGGGAAATTCTCCCACTCTTCCTGAGGGGGCACTACATGCTTCATGGGAGAGGCTGGAGAACCCTGGAGTGGATGAGATAGATATGGTGGCCAAGATGGAGGAGAATGCTTCTCTGCCCACCCGGTGTTTCGAGGACACCCCCGTACAGCCTAATGCACTTGTTTTGCCTGGAGATGGTAAAGAAATGGAATTTACAGATGGCAGCACCACACTAGCAAGTTCACATGACAGTTCTGATGGATTTTTAGCCTGGGATCTCGAAACAGTCTAAGTTTCAATCTGTGGAAGACAAAATGGCCAGACAGCTTAATGAAAAACATCAGTACCCATTGACAATGATTGTGAATGAAAAATCCCAGTTCTAGGATTGTAAGATGTCAGCTCTGATCTTAAGAAGGCAGCTCACAGAAAGAGATGCTGACGAGGCAGGCCTCCTTTGATGTTGGCTGTGCCAATCTGTTAGCTACTATGATGCCTCACACTGACAGCAATCAGCTTTCCCCCAAGCAGAAAAGCTGACAGTATTAGTCTGTCAGCAACATGACACTGCAGCTATGCACGTTTCCTGAAGATGCTGTTGAGACACTCTCCCCACACTCCATGTCTGATGAACACCAGATACTAATTGTATGAAGATGATTACCTGCTGGCACAGGTCTTGGAACCAACCAAAATCGAAAGTTCTTACAACTGACTTAATTTCTCCTTCTGACAGGTATGAGGCCTTGCACTCTGATGAACACTGGAGGGAAACAGAAGAAGATTCAGATGTCTCCTGACCCCTTTCCAAATTAACTCTTTTCAGAGACAGAAGCCCCTGCATCTAGCAGACCTGGGCTGATTCCCCAACCTCCACTTGCATACTGTTTGACCTCAGCAAGTCACTTAACCTTCCCAGTGCTCCTGAGTCACCCCTGAAAACAGGCATTGTGCCTAGTGGGACATAACTGGTTACCAAAGGCAAAAAGAGGGGGTTCAGGTAGGAAGAAGTAATCTAAATATTCAGTAGCAGTGTTGCTTCTCTTCTTTGGGTTATAATGGTGGCTGTGAAAATCACCTTTTCAACTACCAATGTTAACAGCATAAAGAATTTGAACAGTAGATATACTACTTTTTCTTATTTCCAGTTGTGTAAGTGTGATAATTTTTTTACAAACTACTAGGCTGCACCCAATGGCAGAGGTTCTTTAGCTAGAGAAGCCTGGTATGTGGGGCCTTCTTTCTGGTCTTTGACTATGGAACCTTTTGCTGTTGTGGCTATGGTAGTCTTGCACCCAAGCTGGATATTAATGGTACATGTAAAAATACATGAGTCTGCATACTGGTTATTTAATGTTAATGCATCACAATCAAAGAGTAGCAGGATCAACTTACTAAAATCCATTCAGCCTTTTTGTGTACGTCACTTCCTGTAGTCTTAGGACATGATTTTAACTGTAGTCTCTCCTACGCAGCTCATGGTGCACAAACTAAGACCAAGAAACAGTATTGTGACGTCTCAACTGCTTTCTACGGGCAGGTTATCAGATGCCTATTTTTTACTTAAATGGGCCTATGCAACTTGGTATAGTGTTATGCTTGTGTGACTTGTGTAATCTTTGACTGTGCACCTCTCTATCCATAGGATATACCACCCTGTAGGGGTACGAAGGCAAGGAACCCTAGAGGACAGTTCCACCCCAGAGGTGCCGTGGGAATGATTCCCTTAGCTAATGTTTCTTAGGAAGGAGCCTGCAGGAGAGTGAGAGAGATGCCACTGGAGGAGGAGGGAGGATTTATTTATTTAGTTTTGTTGACCGGTAAGTGCACTAGACAAATTCTGCTATTTTCAGGCACGATCCGGGGAGGAGAGACAGATGAATGTCAACTGACTTTGAACCCAATTAAGCTGTTGGTGGTATTTCAGTGATGGTGGGGCAATGCCAAAACATTTGTGGGAGTTGCTAGGGGGAGAACCCTTTTAAGGCCCGATCGGGGGCATGGTTATTTGCTCCACCCCATTGAACCACAGGCATAGCCTTAGAATTCAATGGGCCTACACAACTTGGTATAGTGTTACGTTTGTGCAACTTGGATAATCTTTGAATGTTCACCTCTCTATCTATGGGATATACCACCTGTAGGGGTATAGAAGGCAAGGAACCCTAGAGGAGGGTTCCACCCTAGAGATGCTGTGGGAATGAATCCTTTACAAAGGTACCTTAGGAAGGAACCCAAAAGAGAGTTGAGCAGCATATAAAGTAATGAATGCTTATCTGTATTAGACCTGAACGTAGGTCAGTAGTTGTAGTATAGTCAGGAGCTTGAATAGAGTACCAGGAGACAACGGATGAATAGAGACTTGCTTGTAGTTCTCAATGAAAGGCATGAAGGCATGACTTCCTAAAGAGAGAGGAACAGCTATGTGGCCACCATCCATCTCCATCCAACAGCGGAAACCTATCTATGGAACCTAAGGAATATTACTAACTGGATATTTTGTTTAGTGATGGCTCTGCTGCTGCAATTTAGTAGGCCAGTCCAAGGGTGGAAATCAATTTAGGGAATAATCTCGCCTATCCTCTAATGGGAAGCTGTGAAGGGTTGCAGAGATCTCTGCAACACAAAGTACACTGGACATGGTACGAACGTCCAAGGTGGGAGGAGGAGGAAGAGTAATGACCACTGAGGCACTCAGCTGGCCTACCGATCTAAGAACAAATGGGTGAACCGGTCATAGGGTGAATTACTTAAAGATGCCTCCAAACCCACTTGGGCAGCTACAGGATCCTGCTGGTGAGAGCCCCAACTCTTCACCGCTGAAGTCCTAAACTGTACATCTAGAGGTGCCGCCAGTATGGTTGATGACTGAAGGTCCATCCGGAGCAAAGACATTCCCACTATTGGCCAGATGAGAAGGACCCCACTCCAAGTTTCACATACTCAAGATGCGGACTTCGTGGGTGCAGAGTGAGACTGTTGGCCACAGGCTAGCCCGGAACCATGGAGGTAATAGACACTGGCAGCATGGGCTGCATGTCTCAAAATGTGGAGAGAATGTAAAGTCGAGATGGAGCATGGGACCGGCACGTTGGTCATGCTAAGATATTTGAACACAATGATCAGACCTTGACGTAGGTCGGACTGAGCAATGGGGTCCCTCACATGGGTCTAGATAAGGCAGAACATTTTGTAATCACAGGAGTGCATGCCAAACAGGTCCATTGAAAAGCCAAATTAGGAGTGAAATCAAAATTGTATGAGTGGAAGATGGTAACGACTGGGTGAAGCCCGTGGCTGACAGTTATGTAGGAGGATCCTGAGAAGCCGGTATGTGAAGAGGTGAGGTTCAAGAATGAAGAGACTTGAGATGCTGATTGCATAATGCCATTAAGGCTGGTATGAGCACGATTACTGGTAGTGCTATAGGTTGCATCAATAGGTAGTAGGAGGCTGAAGGCTATACGGAGCAGTAGTAGAAAGCCAGAAGAGGCCAATGACTGATTAAATACATGAAATTTATAAAGCTGCTCCGCTACCAGGAGCCACAGTCTTTGCAGCAACAACGAAGTCCACTGCTGTGGGAAAAACAGAAGAGCCATGAACTATGCACCATGACACTAGATAGTTAATTAAACATTAAGATAAATTAAAGTGAATTAGTGAGTAAAACAGCGAGGTAAAATAGAGTGATTCAATGCCAGCAGCTGTAGTTGGGCTGACAAGTGGTGGAGTAAAATACCTAGCCAGTCATTACCACTAACAATGAGCCATGCATACCATTTGCCGAACTGCAGCATGGTATAGAATATGTCTGTGTACTGGCATGGAAAGAAAGGATACGTGGAACTTGAATCCATGCCTTGCGGCAGGTGTGGTAAACAAAATGCCAGGCAGGAGGTATCCCGTGATGCGGGAGATCGCCAATGGGCGATCTCCGAAAGGGCAACCCAATCGTGTCCCCTGTGGAAGGGGCGATTGGGGGAGCTGTGTGACTGGATGATGGGTGTTGGTGAAATAGCCCCCCGATATCACTAAATGTCTATGCGTGGGGGGTGAGCGAACACACCGAGCGTGGGCTGGGAGGGGATGGAGAAGCTGCAGGGGGAGGTGCTGCAGTGGGCTACTGAGCTGTGTCATGGCATCTGGGCTTGGTCTGCAGCTGCGGTGGGTGTGGTGCCGGGTTCGGATCAGGGCGCAGGTGTCTTTGTTGCGCCCGGCATGAATTTGTTTTTCTCCGACTTGCACCCCCGACATGCACCCACCTGGAGTTGAGAATCCTTAAGTAGGGGAGTGCAGGGGCAAAGCCACCTGAGGGGGGGTGTGGAGGTGCAGTCCTCCACATAAACAATACAAATCTGTGTCCCCGGCACCGTGTTGCTGTGCGCTGGGGAGTCCATCACCGAAAAAAACTTTTGGCGGTGTGACTTCGCTGTAACGGTGATCTCCCATTGGCGATTGCCGTTATCGCATAAACTCAGGCAGGGTAGGGAACAGGAAAACCCCAAGAGGAATGGCAAGCCAAGGAGTGGAGGCAGGCTGAGGGAACCAGGCAGGCAGACCATAATTGCAGGGCAGAGCACAGGAAGAAAACGAAGTCAGGACCCAAGAGAAGCAGAGAGCAGCACACCAGGGAAGCACATGGCAGAAGCACAGCTGACAAGACAGGAAGGAAGAACAGGCAACAACAGGGAATATGAAAAGGTATTGGGATGGAGAGCGAAGATAAGGAATGAGGCAGCAGAAGTGGCAGACAACAGGAGGGAGAAATGGTGGGAGAAAGCAAGGGAGAGGGAGGGATGGAGTGAAAGCAGTGGAGCCAGAGGCCATGGAAGGTGGGGGGCATGGAAGGAGAAGCACCAGGAGAGACAACCAGGAAAAGAGGAATGAGGTGAGGTGCAACAACAGAAACAGCGCATGAAGGAGCAGCGAACAGGGAGATGACACAGGACAGGAGAAGTGGACCAGTGGCCAGTATCACAGCAGAAACGCGACAACAGCCCAAAGCGAGGGAGGGTGGCGCCTTTGGCCACAATGAAAAAAACATTCATGAGAGTAGCTTGGAGGAGCTACAGGGTTTGTCTCTGGCAGATCCTGCCAGACCAACCTGGTTGACTATTATGACTGGGTGACTAGAGAACTGGACAAGGGCCATTCGGTGGATGTACTGTTTCTGGATTTCAGCTAGGCATTCGATTCAGTACCACATGGGAGGCTGATTAGCAAGTTGGAATACCAGGGAGCAGGGACAAAGATGGTGAACTGGATCAAGAACTGGCTGAAAGGAGGCAACAGAGGGTAGTGGTGGGAGGGGAACTCTCAGCTCCAAGGGCTGTAATGAGCATGATGCCACAGGGCTCAAGCAATGGACCCATTGTTGTTTAGCATTTTCATAGCCAACATCTCACATGGCATTAAGAACAAGATTAGTCTTTTGTGGATGACACCAAGATCAGTGTGGTGGTGGATGACACAGTAGGGTGGGTAGCAGGAGCTGCAGGATGATCTAACAAAACCTGAGGACTGATCAGACACATGGCATCTGGGGTTCAATGCTAAGAGTGCAAAGTCATGCACTGGGAGCAAGGAACCCAAGGAGGTATTATCAGTTGTGAGGGATACAGATAGCTGCTACAGAGGAGAAAAGGATCTTTGGGTGATAATAACAGGGCAAATGAACCACTCAGCACTGTGCAGGAAGTCAGCAGCTAAAGCCAACAAGATGCTAGGGTGTATTGCAAGAGGTACCACCTCCAGGAGGAAGGAGATGATCCTGCCTCTGTACAGATTGTTGGTGAGTCCACACATGGAGTGCTGCATGCAGTATTGGTGCCCATACATAAAGAAAGATGTTAGATTGCTGCAGGGGGTCCAGAGCAGAGCAACAAGGATGATCATGGGACTGGAAGACATACCCTAGGAGGGAAGGCTGAGGGAACTTAATGTGTACTCCCTGGAGGAGAGGAGGGATGGGGAGATATGACTGAGACCTTTAAACACATGAAGGGTATAAACAAGACTGATACAGTAGGGATTTTTATGTTGGGCAGAGTGATATGAGTGGACATGGTCTGAGATTGGAGGGAGGAAGATTCAGGAGAAATGAGGCTACACTTTTCACATAAAGGGTGGTGTATTTGTGGAATGTGCTGCCCAAAGAAGTGGTGTCCTGTAAGTCGATGGGCAGTTTTAAAGAGGATGGGACAAAGTGAGAGGGAGGTCACTGTGATGGAGGGGAGGGGAGGGAGGCAGCTGCAGTGATGAGGGCTAGCTGTACACTTCGAGCAGATTGGATAGACCATATGGCCTGTATCTGCTGGCAGGTTCGTATGTTCATAGGAGCAGCCTTTTAAGGCCTGATCGGGGACATAGTTAGTTGCTCTGCCCCATTGAACCACAGGCATAGCTTTCCAATTATAAGCCAGATGCATACAGCATGGGCCTATACAATACAGCTTCTGCAAAATGGCTCTGCAAAAAGGCATGAGCTCTAGCTTGCCTATATTAGGCAGCCTGAGAATGACAAAAGGGTCAGGAGACAATTACTGTCAGACAGTCTGTGGTTTCTGGGGAAAGAAAAACTGATTCTGACTAGTCCAACTAGGCACCTTCCTCTTTTCCTCTGGGCATGCACTAGTTCTAGAAACTTTGCAGGTAATGATGTCATACTGCAAAAGTGTATAAGAATATAAACAGATAAGGTGGGTAACTCACGCACACCTTACTCCTGGTGATCAGAAGGCTATGACCGTGCTATATGGCTCAAACAGTAACTAACCACAGAGTGTCAGTGATGGCTAGTGTAAGCTTTTCTGTTCTTTGTTTGTTTGCAACAAACTTACTTGGAATAAAAGAAGTTTGCTAGCAGGAGAATTTAAGTGTCTCCTTCAATTCTGCTGCAGTTGCTCTAGGAAAGATGACTCACATTTTTTATCTTATCACAACACTAAGTGAACCCACCCTGGAAACAACTGGTCACCTGGGTGGGTTCACTGTGGATTTGTGAGTAACCACCCAGTCCCCTAGGGTTACTAGAATCCTATGAGTATTATTGTTAGGAAGGCAGCAGGCAGCTGGTAGGGAGCTCATTAGGGGCTCCTTACATAATGACATCATTGTTTACTCAGCTAGCCTGAGGGAAGAATGAGTAGGTCATTTAAATTCTCGCAGCAGCATAAGCTACACTCTGTAGATAGCTGCTCTGGGGAGCTTAGAATACTCAGTCTTGCGTGAGTGTGAGCTTGAGTGAGGAGGTGAGAGTGGCAGAAGGACTGCCGGTGGGCTCTGAGGAGAGGGCCCAGAATTTCTCACCCTAGTGGAGTGTCATTTCCAGCTTCCAGTTGAAGTGGTGGAGACAAGGCTACAGCAGGATTTCTTGATTTCTGCTCCCTGTGAAATGGAAGGAACTGCTCGTTCTCAGTGGACTCAAGGAGCAATCCCCTGAATGTTCTGTGGTGTTCTCAGCTGCCTTGGGAAGGACCTGAAAGAGACTGTTATGATCGGCTACCCAGGAGAGTGTCTTTCTTTTTTTGTCATTGTTCCATGCCCTGTGGATGGGACAACCTCTGTGAGTACTGTTCCAGGAGACTAGATCTCCACATTTCTTAGAGGATTCGATAGTCTGGGAGTGTGTGTGCCCAGAGATAAGGCTGGATCGCACCTGTCAGTGCCCTAGTTTCACCCAAGTGAGTGAAGTGCTGGTAAACTGTATACCCAAGTGAATGCAGTTTATTCCTGGTCACCCAGTGAGTGACCAAGTTAAATTGTGGGACCTCTAGCATTTCAGTGGGGAATAGGGATTCAATGGTGTAACCCTGAAGAATGGCAGAGACTGTGGAATGGGGCCAAGGGTAGAAGGAATGCCATCTAAGTGCTTGCAAGGCAGGGCTTCCTGGTTTGTAAGGGCACCAATATTTTAACTGAGTGAAGACCAGGCTGCAGGTTAAGGTGTGTGACTGAGTCTAACATTATTGCACCTATGTTCAAGAAGAGTTCTTAGTGTGTGACTTAGATTCACTAAATAACACTCAGAGGAAAATGCTCATGTGTGTGGCCAGGTGTCCACTAATACACCTTTTGGGAATTTGGGAAGAAGATGTGCTGTTGTTGTTAATGAACCATACTGCATGCAAGGAGAGTTTGTGAACTGTACCTGTCCAGCCTGGACCAACCCTTGGGGGTCCACTTCTGCTTTTGCTTTCCATCTCTTTAATAAAGACATACTACACAATCCCAGTCACTGTTATGGGCATTCCGATTATTGCTTCTGGTTGTGTGGATTTCGTGGGGCCCCTTCAGCAGGTTAGATCTAGCATATGCCTAGCAGGCTCCAACCAGAACCTAGGTTGTGTTATTTACACAGGGTTCAAGTTGTTTTGTTTCTGTACCCCCACCCCTATCTTCCTCTAGAAAATGAGCCGGGTGCACACCCTAACACCAAGGGTGGTACTTACCTTTTTATAAAGTAAATGGGTATGCCATTATATGGGCACCAGTGTTTCCAGAATTTAATGGGGTGTGTGCACACTAGTTGAAAAGTGGCCAGGGGGTTGCAAAATATGAGGGCTCATCTTGGGATATTTAATTTGGAGTGAAAGGCGTGCAGAAGGGTATTTCTAGGATCTTCCTGTCTGGTGGTGGTGCCCCAAACAGAAGATCGTTTACCAGAAAGCAAGTTGTGGCAAGTAAATGCCACCTGAAAGTCTTTGCTGCCCAAGTTTATGTGGAAAAGAAAGAGAAGATGAAGAAATTGCTGCTTGTGTGGTTATTTTGAAACTGTGGACTGAGAAATAATTGCCCTTGCCTCGTGGGAAAAAATGCTTAAAACTGTTTAAACGTTGCAAATTTCCAGAGAAAAGCATGTGTGGACTTAAAAGACAGTGTTTTCTAAGTGCTCAGAAAGTTTCAAGCGTGTACAGTGAAATGTGGGGGAGTCACTGAAGAAAATGCACCAAGTACTGAGTGAAAACACCTTAAAATGCTTGCCCCTCTGAAATTTAAAGTCGAGAAAAAAAGTGGCAATTTTCAGTTTAAATTTTGCCTTCTCAGCTATCAGGAGTGCGGCAGAGAAAGAGAGAGAGCTCATTTGCAAGGCATTGTGTGACTGGTCCCAGTGCACCTAAGTACCGCCCTTGCCTGAGTCTCTGTTTGTGGAACATTCATGGAGGAGCAGGCTGCAGCGTGCAAGCAGTTTGCAGTTCGTGTAGCAGGAAGAGTAGTTGCTTACAGCAAAAGTGCTTCTGCAGCAGCAGTTTTCTGATTTTTCACAGATAACCCTGCTCAATCCGCATTCCGACAAACTGAAGAGTGATCGAGGCAATCATAGCGACAATCGGCCAGACCGCCAGACCACTTCACACCAGAGGCCTTCTTCAAGTCAGCAGCAGGCCGTATTCCATCGACGGTGAAAACCATCTGCTGCCTGTAAGTACCCTTTGCAAAAGAAATTGACTGTGGTGCTAAGGTCAAAAAAACTGTGTAAGAACTAGAGCAAATGCAGCAAAGCTACTGAAAAAGAGAGAGAGAGAGAGAGAGAGAGAGAGAGTTCAGTGAACTGTTGAATATTAAACTTTGTGTGTGAAAGTGCTGTTTTCAAATAAAGTGAACTTTAAAACAAATGATTCCTCTGGTTCAAGTGCTTGTAAAGTAATGGATTGAGAAAGAGTAAAATGAACTTGTGCTTGAGAATATCAAATGAAATGCAAAGATCCAGACAGAATCCTAGCAATTTTTATGTTGCTTGCACGCATGTGCAAGAAACATAGTGCCATCATCGGAGATTTCGGAGGTGTGTCACCTCCTCCTCCAATTCAGTCAGTGAGCTGGCAGGCGCGGCCCCTGTAAGCCAATGCATTTTGGAGCTGTCTATGACACGCTCCAAAATGCAGTGGCATACAGTTGAAAGGGGGAGCTACGCTTCAGTGAGCAGAGATAAGAAGCATAGCTCCCCCCACACGCAGGCGTGCGCACCCCCACACCTACTGTGTAGCCGACGGGGTGCCCAATCCCCGTCGACTGAGCTGCGTCTCCCCCCCCAGTAGTAGGTGCCACGCTGGGAGCCCACCCCAGCATGGCAATCAGTCCTCACGACGGGGTGCCCAATCCCCGTCAGCTGAACGCCTCAACGTCCTGTGCCATGCTGGGAGCCCACCCCAGCGTGGGCAAACGTCCCACGACGCCTTTTTTTATTTTTACCTGAAAACGAAACGGTCCACGGCGCTGCCTCCCGACCCTCCCACAACCCGCACTCACCCACTGCGCACCCAGCCTCCCACAGCCCCTCACCCCATACTTACCTCCGGACTCTGGCGCGACGATCTTCGGTGGACCGGGAACACGTCTGCACTCTTCAAAGCCGACCGCGAACTGAGGAAATGCCGGTAAGCTGTATAATGGGCTAGATAGGGAGGGTTTCAACTTTATTGCATATCTCAGGCATTTTGGAATTTTTGCACCAAATTTTCAACATGGGGTTTTTGGGACCCCTTCTCATGAGTGATGTCACTGTCATGGCGTTATTCGGGCCCGAAGGGTGATTTCACATGAGTGACTGTGCAGTGACTGCGAAATCACCCTTCAGGCCTGAATACCACCATAACAGTGACATCATTCATGAGAAGGGGTCCCAAAAACCCCATGTTGAAAATTTGGTGCCAAAATTCCAAAAAATGTCTGTTTTACGAGCATGCGTTGCGCAGTTCCTATGCAGGCTCGTAAGTTCGCAAAATTTCAATATTTTCACTTCAGATTTTCAACATTGCCATTTTACCACACCTTCTTATGAGTAGTACAGCTGTCATTTTTCACATCTCACACAAAATGTGTTTCTGCCCATGTAGCGCAGAATGGCGCAGTCGGTGTGCGAAATCAATGTACGGGACAAATTAAGAAAACCACAGTGACACTGTTCATGAGCAGAGGTCTTAAAATGGCTATGTTGAAAATTTGGTGAAAAATTCTAAAAATGACTGTTTTCTGATGATGGGTTGTGCAGTTCTCCAGGCTAATAAGTTCATGGAAATTTTCAATATTTTCACTCCAGATTTTCAATATTGCCATTTACCACACCTCCTTATGAGCAGTACAGCTGTCATTTTCACATCCTGCCCAAAACGTGTTTCTGCCCATGTAGTGCACAATGGCGCAGTCGGTGTGCAAACTCAATGTATGGGACACATTAACAAAATCACAGTGACACTGTTCATGAGCAGAGGTCTTAAAATGGCTATGTTGAAAATTTGGTGAAAAAATTCCTTAAAATGACTGTTTTACGAGCGTGCGATGCGCAGTTCCTAAGCACGCTCGTAAGTTCGCAAATTTTCAATATTTGCACTCCAATGACTTCCAAATACCTAAACAGCACATAGAAGCAAGCAACATTCAGCATTGACAAACGCTTGTTAACTGAGTGAGATACAAACTTACAGTCATCATGGAGTATAGCAGCAATGAAAATAAAGCAGCACCATTTTAGAACAGAGTTTTCAAAACCAAAACAAAGTTTCAAATGGTGTCTTGCTAAGTGCGGAATGCAACTACAGCAGCCAAGGCAGCCTATTTGTGAACTTTTCCAGTATGTTTAAACCAAATCTCAGAGTGCTTATAAACAATAGTAATTCTGGGACTTGTTTTTGACTTTCAGAACATGGTGCAGTAAACCCCTACCCACTCCATGCCAAGGTGTGGGTAGCCAACAAGAACAAGAACTATCCCATTCTGAGCAATTGTTTGACTGTTCAACAACACCCGCTGAGGTGGCTTTGCTGAACTATCTGGTTAATGTATACATAGTATGCCTAAAGCCAGGAAGAGATGTTCTGCCCATTCCCCATTGCACAGACTGTAGAATGCAATTTGGGATGAGCATGGCAGGTGGCTCAAGGGTACCTAAAGCTAAATGCATCCATTTTGCTTCAGCGTGGACACAGACAGTGGGCCCGGTAGATTTGGAACAAGAGTGACAGGCTGGTTGCAGTAAAAGTGACCCCATAGAGTTTGTAAGGGAGTTTCTGAACATCGTCTGCTCTGGTGCTTTGCCATGCAGAGCGGAAGTGAAGTGTTCCACGCTGAAGAGGGTGGAATTGGATGCTGCTAGTGCAGGTTCAGTAGATCCGTGGGTGGAAGGTCCATGTCCAGGCCTTGTGGGAGAGTCCAAGGTGAAAGAGACAAGTCGTTGGGAGGACAGTGCCTTCAATGACAGTGGAAAATGGACAGTTGGAATTATGGTCCCCAAATGACAATCAATATAGACTGCAGTGCTTGCAGGCCTTGTGCCTGTTCCAGAACTGTGCTTCAGCAGGCTCCGTCCTAGGAGAGACTCTTGTTGTAGTGCTTCGACACCCTGGACTCCTCCTTAGATTCAAACTTTGCAGGGATCCCTCCCCAAATGTTTTGCAAATGTTTTATGTGTTCTATTTTGTAGTTTTGTAGAAAATCTTTTAAAATGCTTTTAATGCTTGTGCAATATCCAGTGTTGGGTTTTGGGTCACTGTTTTTGGCTTTACATGTTGTAGCTATGTGCAGAAATGTTTTGTGTAGTGTTTTTCCTTTGCAGGCTTTCCTGAAAGAAAACAAGAAGACCTGAAGAGGATTGATGAAACTCATCGGAGTCCTCCTTCATGTAGAATTGTTAGGCTTGTGTAACTGTGTAGTACAATGTCTAACCTTTTTTCCATTTTACAGGTATGTGGTGTAAAATGTTTTTAGGGTTTTTGTTTTAGCACTTGGTAGGAAGCATAGGTCTGATAGATTCCCCTAGAAGGTTAGGGGGGAAGGCAGGTTGGTGGTTCTGATTCCGGATATAGGGATCACCAATACTGTCTATTAGGACATGCTTCAGGCAGTTTCTTGGAGCCACTGAGGATCCATCGATAGTACAGTAGTAGGATAGAAACTGAAGTTTCTTCAGTGGGCCTCTGTCCTTAGGTGTTAACTGCCTGTGCCTGGCACATGGTAGGGAAGAACTTGATCAACCCTCTGAGTAGAGGCATCAGAGATAGGATGGCCTGGTGCCAGGTGAGGGAATGACTGTGGGCATTCATTTATCAGGCAAGCTACGGGTGTAACCACCCAGTCCCCTGGGGTTACTAGAATCCTATCAGTATTATTGTTAGGAAAGCAGCAGGCAGCTGGTAGGAAGCTCGTTGAGGCTCCATGCATAATGACATTGTTACTCAGCTAGCCTGGGTAAGAATGATTAGATCATTTAGAACTCTTGTAGCAGCCACACTCTCTGGATAGCTGCTCTGGGGGCTTAGAATGCTCAGTCTTGAGTGAGTGTGTGCTTGAGTGAGGAGGTGAGGTGGCAGAAGGACTGCCAGTGGGATCTGAGGAGAGGACCCAGGATTTCTCACCCTAGTGGAGAGTCATTTCAAGCTTCCAGTTGAAGTGGTAGAGGCAAGGCTACAGCAGGATTTCCTGATTTCTACTCCCTGTGAAGTGGAAGAAACTGCTCATTCTCAGTGAACTCAAGGGGCAATCCCCTGAATGTTCTGTGGTGTTTTCAGCTGCCTTGGATAGGACCTGAAAGAGACTGTTTTGATCGGCTACCCAGAAAAGTGCCTTTCTTTACTTTTCATTATTCCATGCCCTGTTGACGAGACAACATCTGTGAGTAATTTTCCAGGAGACTAGATCTCCACATTTCTTAGAGGATTCAATAGTCTGGGGGTGTGTGTGCCCATAGATAAGGCTGGATTGCACTTGTTACATAGATACATAGACAGTGTCGGCAGATAAGGGCCTATGGCCCACCTAGTCTGCCCATTTGAGCTTGTAAGTTCAGTTTGTTTTCCTAGAAGTCTGTTTCCCCTTACCCCTGCCCTCTAGAATTCCTTTATGTCTATCCCATGCATTCTTAAATCCCGTGATTGTTTCAGCCCCCACCACTTCCTCTGGCAGGGTGTTCCACTTGTCCACCACCCGTTCTGTGAAGAAATTCTTTCTCATGTTTCCTCTGAATCGTCCTCCCTCCAACTTCATCCCATGCCCTCTAGTCCTGAAACATCTTTTCGCTTAAAATAGTGTTTTCCTGCACCCTGTTCCTCCCTGTAAGATACTTGTATGTCTCTATCATATCCCTCTCTCCCTCCTCTCCTCCAGGAGTACATGTTCAGTTCCTTCAACCTGTCTTCATAGGACTTGTGATGCAACCCGCACCATCTTTGTTGCCCTCCTCTGAACCTTCTCTACCCTGTCTATGTCCTTACGTAGGTATGGTCTCCAGAACTGTACACTGTACTCCAGGTGGGGCCTCACTAAGTGTCTTGTATAGCAGAATTATGACCTCCTTTTCCTGCTGGTGATGCCCTGCCTATACATCCCAGCATCCTATTTGCTTTACCTGATGCCTTGTCACACTGTTTCCCTACTTGGGGTCATCAGAGATGACAACCCAAGATCCTTTCCTGCTTGGTGCATGCTATACCTCATCCCCCAACTGATATATTGTGCCAGGGTTTTGTGCCCCATATGCATTATCTTGCACTTCTTTGCATTGAATTTCAACTGTCAAACCCTTGACCATTCTTCAAGTTTCTGCAGGTCCCTTCTCATTCTGTCTACACCTGTTCACCTCTAGTTTCACCCAAGTGAGTGAAGTACTGGTAAACTGTGTACCCAAGTGAGTGCAGTTTATTCTCTGGTCACCTCTGTGAGTGATGAAGATAAAGTGTGGGACCTCTAGCATTTCAGTGGGGAATAGAGTTCAATGGTGTAACCCTGAAGAATGGCAGAGACTGTGGAATGGGGCCAAGGATAGAAGAGGCATGCATCTAAGTGCTTACAAGGCAGGGCTTCCCTAGTTTGAAAAGGGCAGCAGTATTTTTAACTGAGTGAAGGCCATGCTGCAGGTTAAGGTGTGTGGCTGAGGTTTCACATAATTACACCTATGTTCAAGAAGAGTTCTGAGTGTGTGGCTTAGATTCACTAAATAACACTCATGGAGGAAAATGCTCAGGTGTGTGGCCAGATGTCCACTAATGCACCTTTTGGGAATTTGGGAAGAAGATGTTCTGATGTTGTTCATGAACTGTACTGCATGAAAGGAGAGTTCCTGAATTGTATCTGTCCAGTCTGGACCAACCCTTGGGATCCACTTCTGCTTTTGCTTTCCATCTGTTTGATAAAGCCGTACTACACAATTCCAGTCACGGTTATTGGCATTCCAATTATTGCTACAGGTTTTGTGGATTTAGTGGGGCCTTTTCAACAGGTTAGATCTAGCATATGCCTAGCAGCCTCCACCCAGGACCTGGGTTGTGTTATTTACACAGGGTTCAAGTTGTTTTGTTTCTGTACCCCACCCTCTCTTCCTCTAGAAAATGAGCCGGGTATACATCTTAACACCAAGGGTGGTACCTACCTTTTATAACGTAAATGGATATGCCATTATATGGGCACCAGTGTTCCCAGACTTTAATGGGTGGGGTGTGCACACTAGTTAAAAAGTGGCATGGGGGTTACAAAAAATGGGGCTCATCTTGGGATATTTAATTTGGGGTGAGAGGCATGCTGAGGGTATGGCTAGGATCTTCCTGTCTGGTGTTGGTGTCCCAAACAGAAGATCCTTTACCAGAAAGCAAGTTGTGTCAAGCAAAATGTCACCTGAAAGTCTTTTGCTGCTCAAGTTTATGTGGAAAAGAAGGAGGAAGAACTTGCTGCTTGTGTGGTTACTTTGAAACTGTGGACTGAAAAATAATTGCCCTTGCCTTGTGGGGAAAAAGCACTTAAAACTGTTTAAAAGTTCTAAAGTTCCAGAGAAAAGCATTTGTGAACTTAAAAGGCAGTGTTTTTTTCTAAGTGCTCAGAAAGTTTCAAGTATGTACAGTGAAATTGGGGGAATCACTGAAGAAAATGCACAAAGTACTGATCAGCAGCCAAAATGCCCACTCTGCTGGATTTTCAAGCCGAGAAAAAAGTGGCAATTTGCAGTTTAAATTTTTCCTCTTTGGCGATCACCATACAGGAGTATGGCAGAGGAGAGAGAGATCATTTGCATGGCGTTGTGTGATTGGTCCTAGTGCACCTAAGCCCCGCTCTTGCCTGAATCTTTGTTTGTGGAACATTCGTGGAGGAGCAGTCCGTAGGGTGCGAGCAGCTTGCAGTTCATGTGGCAGGAAGGAGGAATCACTTACAGCAAAAGCACTTCTGCAGCAGCAGTTTTTCAGATTTTTTTGCAAATTACCCGGGCTAAACCCGTATTCCGATCAACTGGAGAGTGACGGAGGTGATCATAGCAACGATCGGCCAGATCGCCAGACCATTTCACCCCAGAGGCCTTCTTCAAGTTGGCAGCAGGCTGTATTCCAACAATGGTGTAAACCATCTACTGCCTGTAAGTACCCTTTGCAAAAGGTGATGCTAAGGTCAGAAAACTGTGTAAGAACTTGAGAAAATGAAGCAAAAGTACTGAAACAGAGAGAGTAGAGTGAACTGTTGAATCTTGGACTTTGTGCGTGAAAGTGCTGTTTTCAAAGAAAGTGAACTTTAAAACAAACGATTCCTCTGGTCCAACTGCTTGTAAAGTAATGGATTGAGAATAGTAAAATGAACTTGTGCTTAAGAATATCAGTTGAAATGCAAAGATCTAGACAGAATCCTAACAATTTTTAACTGAGTGTGATGCAAACTTACAGTCGCCATGTTGGGGTGTACCAGCAATGCAAATAAAACTGCGCCATTTTAGAACAGAGTTTTCAAAATCAAAACAAAGTTTCAAATGGTGTCTTGCTAAGTTGTGGAATACAATTGCAACAGACAGGCAGCTTGTTTGTGAACTTTTTCTGATATGTTTAAACCAAATCTCAGAGTGCTTGCAAACAATAGTAATTTTGGAACTTGTGTTTTTGACTTTCAGAACATGGTGCAGTAAACCCTCACTATCCACTTCATGCCAGGGTGTGGGTAGCCCAACAAGAACAAGAACTATCCCATTCTGAGAAATTTGTGACTGTTCAACAGAACCTGCTGAGGTGACTTTGCCAAACTATCCAGTTAATGTGTGCATAGTGGCCCGGATATTCAAACTGCGCCCAAAAAGTGAGCAACAGCAGGAGCAAGCACAAGTCCTCTCTGCCCATGCACAAGAAGTGCAATATTCAAAAACTGCGCAGGCCAAGATGCGCCTGTGGCACACGACTGAATATTGTGCCACCTGCACCATAGCACAACCAAGGATGTGCAGTTGTGCATTTCAGATGCGCCATAGCGCAACCAGGGATGCCCCATGGAGCAGGGCAGCAATGCAACAGCACAACCAGGGATCACGCAGGGACAGGATGCAGGGCCACCACCCATGCCACAGATGGGCAGAGGAGCACACAGCAGAACAGACATCACCCCCACACCATGCACTGCACAACCAGTGGAGAGCTGGAATAACCACTGGCCCATGGATACCAGCAACCAACCCACAGCTGGGGCATGGTGCCCCAGCACACCCCCTGGCAAGCTGTGACCGGCATACAAGGAGGGCCGGCCACCCTGTGCCACACCATCCCACCAATGCAGAGCACACCCTGCACCACGATCCCCATACACCCTGCCCAGGAGTAGCGCCCAACAGTGCAGGACACCCCATGCATGCCAACACCCCACTGTGACAATGCAACCCTGTGCACCACAGAGCCATGTGAGGCAGCCCCACCATGTGCACCCTGCAGCGGGCGGCAGCAGACAGTGATGCAACAACTGCATACACAGTGTCACCCTGCACGTCTCCCCCGAGGTACAGCTGAGAGACCGACCATGCGTCGGCACACGAGGTACCCACATGTGACAGGGCATGCCCCGGACCCCACCACCAGTGGTACAGCACCCTGCACACCCTTCCAAGGACACATTCCGTCCCAGCACTGGACACAACAGGTAGCACAGACACACAGTGTTGCATGGAAGCATGCACCACACAGGATGTAACACAGTGCATGGACAAACACCCACCCATACCCAAGGGCACACCAACACAGGGACACAGTAGCGGGTCAACCAAGCCACTGGCATGTGGCCACGGCAGCTGTGTACACACGGCCAGCACCCCTACATGGCACAGGTGTGCCAGTCACCCTGCGCAGGCACCATGAAGCTGTATGCCACCAGCATGTGGCCAGAGCACAAGTGACAGACACTGGAGCACATCCCCTGCAACAGACACAAGCAACAGCATGGAGGGGGGACAACAACAGCGGAGGCCACAGTGCCACGAGGCAGACGTGCACCATACTGGTGATGGGAGGCAACCTGGCATTGTGCCGGGTACAGTGGTTGTCCAGCATGGACAGCCACCACTGACATGCCAGCAGACCGTGCATATCACAGACATGCAAGGGTGTTAGCTGCACAGGCCATGTATGGTCTGACAGGAGTGCTATGCACACAGTGCATGCACCATGGACCACTGCACACAGGCATCCAGTGCACAGAGAACAACACACAAACCACAGACAGTGACTGATCCCCCCCACCCACACCTTAGGTGGTTCCCTTCCAGCCACACACACACGCCCATGTGTGCACCACCCCTGATGCCATGCACACCACTGCAGCTGAGCACCTGTAGCCCACTGCAAATCAGAGACCACCACAGTTGTCATAACAAAACAAATATATTAAAAAGAGGTAAGCAACAAAACTATTTACAAATATTTATAATGGGGGGAAGGGCCACATACCAGGTGGGGGTGGGTAAGGGGCAGGGGTGAATATATAGGAGAGGGAAGAAGGGGTGTGAGGGTGGGTCCACAGGGGTGGGATGTTTCCAGGGGCATGAATGGCCTATCCGCCCCGCTCGTCATTCATGTGGCGCCGATGTGTCCTCCACCTCCTGACCCCATGCTGGTCCATTCTTTGGAGGATCTCCAGGGACACCCTCACCAGCTGCAACAACTCCTGCAGTCCCCTCTCTATGGCCAGTAGTCACGTTCACCTAGGGCGAGGCAGCAGAGTCAATCACGTGTGACTGTCTGGCCCCTGCAGCCCACCTATTGTGCATGGCATACAGCAATCAGCCACGCCCTTGTGATGGTGTGCGACCACCACAGTGACCGTGTCCACAAGACCTGCCTACCCAGGCACCCACAGCCACGCGGACCACTGCACACCCACCGCCCATGTCCCACACAGCACCACCGTGTCTGTACAGTGACTTGACTATGCGGTGTGAAGGCAGTGGCACAGCCATGTACCCGGTGCATGCATGGACCACCATTGATGCACTCCCAGACATGCAGTGCCACTGGACAGTGCTGACTGTAACAAGTTGCGTGCATGGCAGTGGTGTCAGTGGATGGTGGCCATGCCTCACTGCCCACCCTGTTACACAGCATGCAATAGTAATCATGGATGTAAGGCACTCACCATCATCAGGCTGGTCCCTGCACCTCTGCAAACCTTCATCCCTCCCAGCCTGCTGGTCCTCCTGGTGACGCCTCCTCTCTCTGGCCCGTCGGCGCTCCTCTGGGCCTAAGATGAAAATATGGCGAGAGGAACATCAGTACAATCCGGTAGCAAAGTCCCCCTGCCCCCATGTGTGTGCAGTCCCACACAGCCATACCCATCCTGTCCCCACCCCAATACCACCACCATGGCCAACTCTGGACAGCCCCCATGTGCCGGACACATGCAACACGTGATACCCGTATGGATGTTAACAGTGTGTTGATGGGCGCCTACCTGGCTGTGGCACTGTGCCCTTCCTGGCACGTCCCCACATGCAGGCAAGCAAGTCCGGGTCCCCACGCCAGAGGTCCCCATACCTGTGGTGACACTGCTCAGCCATGCACCCGATTCCCGTGGCCTCCTCCAGCGCCACCTCCTCCCAAACTGCACTCCTAGCCCTGTCCAGGGGTGCATCACCATAAAGTGCCCCAGCACAGGGCTCTACAATGGCCACCAAACTGGCCAACTCAACCTGGCTCCACATAGCAGCCCTTCTCCGTGCCATCTCAACAGCTAGTTGGAGTCAAAATGGCGCTCAGCAGCACGGTCTGCCATGTGCAGATGCTGCGTGGTACAGCGCTGCCATTCCCTATTGCGCTGTCACCAAACAGCGCCATAGTGGTGCACCCATGTGGACTCATGGTGCCTAGGGGCAAAGGTCAGGCACAGGGTCACGGGTCTCTCGCACACGGACAGCCACAGTGCGATTGGAACTCAATGCATGTAGTGCGATTGGGTGCCTGTGTGCCTCCTCCTGTAGTGGCCTACCGTGCTGTGGCCTCAGTGCGCCTACGCTGCCCCAGTGCCACAGCACCATATATGTGAACAGTGCAGTAGCGCCACTGGCACAATGGTGGCCATGCCCTGCATTGCCTCCCACGCACAGCACGTCAGCAGCGCGGCAGGTGTCTATGTCATCACCTCAGGCATGCACAGTTCAGTATGTACTGCACATGCCACAGAAATGCACCCTTGCCTGAGCACATTCAACACAATTGTGCAAAGCGCAACAGCGCGATATTCAGCTGGCATATGCAAATCAGCTAATCAGCCATTCAATAGCGCAGACACTGCATTTGCATCCACATAAAAATGCACCTCACCTCATTTGCATGTGTTGCGCTATAAAAATGCGACATTGGGCTGCACTGGCCATAGTCGGTTACTGCAGTCTATTGTGGTGAGTTGCATGCTGTTTGGGAGTGTGGACTGTGGTGTGTGGGACATGCATGGGACTGCACAATCACAGGTAACATCTGTCATTCTCACAGGATGAATAATGACCAGTCGTGAGGTGGAGGAACAGGAACAGAGATGTGGGCAGAAGAGGAGGCCTAACTTCACCAAGGCAGAAACAGATGCCCTGTTTGAGGCCTACCTCGACCAAGAGCCACTGCTCAGCGGATGCCAGGGAACACCACAGGCCCATGCTGCTGCATGGGAAGAGGTGGCATGTGCCATCAACTTGCATGGCAGCCACCAGCGGTCTGTGCAGGAGTGCAAAAAGAAGATGGGCATGGACAGGCGGAGGTTAAGGAGATGGTGGCTGCCATCAGGGCAGCATGGTCTGCGACCGGAGGGGGACAGCCAGATGTACAATGCCTGACCCCACAAGAAGAGTGGGTTGCTGGCTGCATGCAGCGTTGTGCCATCGATGGTGTTCCAGGCAGTGTAATCCAGATGGATTGTATCCCGTCACTGCATGGTAGGTCCTGGTCTGTCAATGGGGGGCGACAGGGTAGGGAAGATACATTAATGCTACTGTTTTCCCTTACAGCTTCTGAGTGTCTACATTGGTCAGTGGTGGTGGGCTTGTCCACTGAGCATGGTAGCATGGAGATAGAGGAGGGCCCATCCACCTCCACAGGCATACGAGGGTCAGGGTGACAGTGGGCCCACCTGGACGTCCGGACTGATGTTGGTGGAGCAGGTGCGGAGGAGGCCCTGTCCGTGTCCCAGCATGCCAGCGTCCATGGATGCCAGCATGCTGAGACTCAGGCTGGTGCCAGATCCATCACTTATGATGATGGAGCTAACTTCATGGACAGTGATACGTGTGGGCCACAGGATGGCCACACAGCAGGTGACATCACGGGCACGGCCGTGGGTTGTGCTGCCATGGAGGCCTGTGTGACATCACAGTCCCAGCCTGTGCCTGTCTGCACCAGTGGGGCAGCACTGGTGTGTGTCCAGGACAGTGGGGCTGCTGTGGCCACTGTGGTGGCACCGTTGAGCCCTGGAGAGTGGCAGCCGGAGGGGCAGTGTCAGCAGTTGGCCAATGGCCATGGGGGTACAGTGTCAGGGGGTGGCACCAGTGCACCACCTATGGACATGCCCAGGCCTGGCCCTGGTGTGCAGCGCCCACCCTCAAGGAGTGCTGACCATCAGGGCTGCGAACACCATGAGGGACAGCATGCCGATCAGGCAGATGACCTCTTAGATGAGCACACCCACATACTCCAAGCATCAGTCAATCAGCAGGTGCGGCTTGTGACGGCGGTGGATGCACTCAGTGCGGCTCTGTGCCAGGCAGAGGAGTGGCACAGCAGAGACACCACTCTGCTCCTGGCAGGGATGGACCGGATGCAGGAGGATGTGACCGCTGACATTGACAGGCAGACACAGGCAATCACAGCTGTCATGGCCACAATGGGCACACAGTTTATTTGCCCATGCGTCACAGACACCGTGCAGTGCAATCTCCAGCCCCCATTCCCGGCATCCGTGCAACACCCTCCTTGTCGATACCGGGTTCAGCTGTGGGCATCCCAAGCACACCTGGCACAGACATGTTCAGTGTACTGCAGACTCCTGCACAAGCACAGTCACATTCATGTAGTAGAACCCCTGGGGGACCATCTGTACCACCCCATGAGGCCATTGGTCAGCCTGTCACCACTGGAGGGTCTCGGCGGGGCCGCCCATGCATCCATGGCAGCCATGGCACTGTGGCACGTGACTGACTTGTCTCCCAGCATGGCTACTGTCTGATGCTGCCCTGTGTGCATTGTGTTGTTCAACGTGCAATGCACGGATGGGGTATCTGACCCTGCATGCACACACATGTTCCATCTACACACTCTCCCAGCTGCTGTCCACTGTGGCATGCGCATGATGATGCCTGCATTGTGCTGTCCACTACTGCGCAATGGTGCCCAGCATCTGAGAAACGCACAATGACAGGCACTGGACGTGGTGGTCTGTGGATGTGTGTGTGGCTAGGGGTGGCAGTCGGGGTCGGCTTGCCTCCTACAGTTTATGCATGTCTTGTGAGGTGTGTGTGTGTGTGTGTGAGACCGCATGCCATGTTCGACCTTGCCCATCCCTGACGGCCTGTGCGGTTCCATGCTCGGCCAATTCCCCTAACGACATGCACCCCTGGTGTTTGTCCATGCATGTTTGTGGGTAGTGCCTTTACCACTGGTGGTTGCACATGGCCCCATGACTTATCTGGGTTGGTTGAAGTGCTCCTCTGTGATGGTGTCCCAGTGCAGCTGTGCCATCTGGATCAGTCGGGGGTCCCTTCGACCAAGGGGGGCTGCCCATCACCATCTTCACCAGCGTCCTCATCGTCCCCATTGCTGTCCCCCTCTTCAACCTGTACGGCTATCACAGTCGTTGGCTATGTTGTGCAGTATGCAACAGGCCAGGAATAGCCCGCAGGCCTTTGAGGGGTTGTACTGTAGGGCACTGCCAGACATGTCCAGGCAACGGAAATGTGCCTTCAGCTTCCCGAACACCCGCTCAATGACTTTGCGTGTGGTGGCATGTGCCTCATTGTAGCGTTGCTGCGATGGGGTCGTGGGCCACCGGTATGGTGAGAGCAGCCAGGGACAGAGTGGGTATCCACTGTCACCTGTGTGTAGAGGGTGGACGTTAGTTTGGTGATCAGCGTCGCCCTGCCTTGGGCCATCTAGGCCAATACCCATGTCACCTCTGACTATGCCCCTCCCAAGTTCCATGTCTTTCTGCGTGCTTTGCATACTCACCCACTGGGTGGCCAGTGGGGATGTCCTCACTCTCGAACCTGTGGCACAGTGCTGACTGGTGCCAGATGAAGGCTTCATGTGCTCCCCCAGGGTGCATGGCACAGACACTGATTATGCGCTCCCTGGCATTGCACACCACCTGGCAGTTGATGCTTGCATACCCCTTTCGATTCATGTATGCAGCCCCTTCTGGGCCAGGTGATGTGTGGATGGCCACATGGGTGCAGTCTATTGCCCAGAGCACACCAGGCATACGTGTTACCCTGTGGAACTCCTGTATGTTTGCTGTGCGCTCCGCCAGTGTGCTGGGGAAATGGATGTACTCTGCAGCATGTGGCAGCAGTTCGCTGAGGAATTGGGTGAGGTGGCATGATGCAGCCAACTGGGTTATGCCTGTCATGTCCCCTGTTGATCTCTGGAAGGTACCCATGGCGAGCAGGCACATGCAAGCTGTCACTTTGGTCTCCACTGACAGAGCATGGCTCCGACGTGAGGGTGCCTGCATCACATCACTGCACAGCTCACAGAGCCACCTCAGAATTGCCCGATTCAGGCGGTACTGGCCCACGATCACAGTATCAGTGTAAAGCTCGAAGCTGGTGCAGGCTCGGTACTGCTTGTTGGGGGCATACCACCGACGGGCCCTTTCACGGCCGCGCCCCCCTGCTGTCTGCCTTCTCACCTCCCTCATAACTGCCTCCATCTGGATGGTGGTACTGGCCATGTCCTGTCTTGTGTTACCCCCCCCGGCAGCTGTTTCTGTGTCCCCCCCGCTGTCCTTGCTGCTACTTCCCCTGCACCGGGAACACCTCCCTGTAGTGGCCTCAGTGCTGTGTGGCACTTCCCCCTTTTGGACTACACTGTGGCAGAGGCTGCCCACACCTTCCCTGTTCCTGGGGGTTCCAGGTGCTCTGTCTCTGTCCTGCCCTGTCCTGCTCCCAGTGTTTGGTGCCTGTGTGGCTGCCTACGGTTCAGCAACATGTGCCTTCCCTGTAGCATTCTTGTGCCTCTCTCTTGTTCCTTTTTATTTTGGCTCATTTCTGCTATCGCGCAACTTCTGCTTGTCCTCTATTGTGCATGGCACATGTTGTTGAATATCACACTGCGCCATTTATGGATGGTTCTTCCCCTTCAATGCGCATGCATTCATTATCATTGTGCTCTTGCACATTGTGATTTGGGGAGCATCTTTCTCCATTGAATATCGCAGAATGGTGCATTTTGGACTAGCACTGGTGCATCACTATTGTGCATGGTGCAACCCTTTTGAATATCTGGGCCAGTATGCCTAAAGCCAGGAAGACATGTTCTGCCAATTCCCCATTGCACAGACTGTAGAACGTGATTTGGGATGAGCATGGCAAGTGGCACACAGGTCCCTAAAGCAAAATGCATCCATTTAGCTCCAACGTGCACACAAACAGTGGGCCCTGTAGTGTCAGAACAACAGTGCCAGGCTGGTTGCAGTAAAAGTGACCCCATAGGGTTTGTAAAGGAGTTTCTGGACATTGTCTGTGCTGATGCCTTGCCATGCAAAGAGGAAGTGAAGTCTTCCACTCTACAGAGGGTGGAATTGGATGCTGCCAGTGCAGGTTCAGTAGATCCATGGGTGGAAGGACAAAGACCAAGCCTCATGGGAGAGTCTGAGGTGGAAGAAACATGTCGTTGGGAGGACAGTGCCTCCAATGACAGTGGAGAATGGACAGTTAGAATTATGGTCCCCAAATGTCCATCCACCTAGACTGCAGTGCTTGCAGGCCTTGTGCCTGTTCCAGAACTGTGCTTCAGCAGGCTCTGGCCTAGGAGAGACTCTTGTTGTATATCTTTGGCATTCTGGACTCCTCCTTAGACTAAGACTTTACAAGGATACCTCCCTCAAATGTTTTGCAAATGTTTTTATGTTTTCTATTTTCTACTTTAGTAGAAAATCTTTTAAAAATGCTTTTTGGCTTGTGCAGTATCCAGTGGTGGTTTTGGGTCACTCTTTTGGCTTTACAGGTTGTAGTTATGTGCAGAAATGTTTTGTGTTTTTCTTTTGCAGGCTTTCCTGAAAGAACAAGAAGACCTGAAGAGGATTGATGAGACTCATTGGAGTCCTCCTTTGTATACATTGTTAGGCTTGTGTAACTGTGTAGCAATGTCTAACCTTTTTCCATTTTACAGGTGTGTGGTGTAAAATGTTTTTAGGGTTTTTATTTGGGCACTTGGTAGGAAGCATAGGTCTGATAGATTCCCCTCGAAGGTTAGGTGGGAAGGCAGGTTGGTGGTTCTGATTCCGGATATAGGGATCACCAATACTGTCTGTTAGGACATGCTTCAGGCAGTTTCTTGGAGCCACTGAGGATCCATCGGTAGTACAGTAGTAGGATAGGAACTGAAGTTTCTTCAGTGGACCTCTGTCCTTAGGTGTTACCTGCCTGTGCTTGGTGCATGGTAGGGGAGGACTTGATCAACCCTCTGAGTAGGGGCATCATAGATAGGATGGCCTGATGCCAGGTGAGGGAATGACTGTGGACAGTCATTAACCAGGCAAGGGTCGGGTGTATCCACCCAGTTCCCTGGGGTTACTAGAATCCTATCAGTATTATTGTTAGGAAGGCAGCTGGTAGGGAGTTCATTAGGGGCTCCTTACATAATGACATCATTGTTTACTGAGCTAGCCTGAGGGAAGAATGATCAGGTCATTTAGAACTCTCGCAGCAGCATAAATCACACTCTGTAGATAGCTTCTCTGGGGAGCTTAGAATGCTCAGTCTTGAGTGAGTGTGAGCTTGAGTGAGGAGGTGAGAGTGGCAGAAGGACTGCCAATGGGATCTGAGGAGAGGGCCCAGGATTTCTCAAACTAGTGGAGTGTCATTTCCAGCTTCCAGTTGAAGTGGTGGAGACAAGGCTACAGCAGGATTTCCTGATTTCTACTACCCATGAAGTGGAAGGACCTGTTCATTCTCAGTGGACTCAAGGGGCAATCCTCTGAATGTTCTGTGTTGTTTTCAGCTGCCTTGGATAGGACCTGAAAAGATTGTTTTGATCGCTACCCAGGAGAGTGCCTTTCTTTCTTTTCGTTGTTCCATGCCCTGTGGATGAGACAACCTCTGTGAGTACTGTTCCAGGAGACTAGTTCTCCTCATTTCTTACAAGTTCAATATTCTGTGGTGTGTGTGCCCATAGATAAGGCTGGATCGCACTAGTCAGTGCCCTAGTTTCACCCAAGTGAGTGAAGTACTGGTAAATTATGTGCCCAAGTGAGTGCAGTTTATTTTCTGGTCACCCCAGTGAGTGACAAAGTTAAAGTGTGTGACCTATCGCATTTCAATGGGGAACTGGGATTTCAATGGTATAACCTTGAAAAATGGCAGAGACTGTTGGTTGGGGCCAAGGGTGGGAGGAATGGCATCTAAGTGCTTACTTCCTGGTTCGTAAAGGGCTCCAGTATTTTTACCTGAGCAAAGGCCAAGCTGCAGGTTAAGATGTGTGACTGAGTTTCTCATTATTGCACCTATGTTCAAGAAGAATTCTGAGTGTGTGGCTTAGATTCACTAAATAAGACTCATGGATGAAAATGTTCGTGTGCATGGTGAGGTTTCCACTAATGCACCTTTGGGAATTTGGGAAGAAGATGTTCTGTTGTTCATGAACTGTACTGCATGCAAGAAGAGTTTGTGAAGTGTACCTGTCCAGCCTGGACCAAGCCTTGGGGTCCACTTCTGCTTTTACTTTCCATCTGTTTAATTAAGCCGTACTGCACAATCCCAGGCACTATTATGGATGTTCCAATTATTGCTTCTGGTTGTGTGAATTTACTGGGGCCCCCTCACCAGGTTAGATCTCGCATATGCCTAGCAGCCTCCATCTGGGACCTGGGCTGTGTTATTTACATAGGATTCAAGTTGTTTTGTTTCTGTACCCTCACCCTTCCTTTAGAAAATGAGCATGGAATACATCCTAACGCCAAGGGTGGTACCTACCTTTTTATAAAGTAAATTAGTATGCCAGTATATGGGTGGCAGTGTTTCCAGATTGTAATGCGGGGTGTGCACACTAGTTAAAAAGTGGCCTAGGGGTTACATGTGGATGTTTGGTAGGGTGTATAGGGTGGGTAAAACTGGATGTGCCATTTAAAAAAAAAATAACCTCATTGGAATATATAATGCCAGTAAAAGATGCTATACAATACTTATATTTTCATCCAGTATTTGTCTGAAAGCATGAGATGGATTAAAAATTAACTGGAGGTAGCAAATTGTATCAGAGAGCTGGTTCAGAATTTCATTTACATATTTATTAGTGTCCTGCACTATCACCACGCCACCTTTATCGGCATTCTGAATGGTGATCTATGGCATATTTTGGAGTTCATGAGTGGCTTTCTATTCATTAGCTGAAAGGTTGTAAAAATGGTTAGGTGCAGGCGTTTGCAACAATTTTTCAACTTGTTGATTTACAAGATGCTCAAATTGCTTGATTGTTGCATTTCTCAGGGTGTCAGGGCAAACTGTACTTTTTGGTTTTATATTAGTAATCATGGTTGAATACGGGGTCCTTATATCACTAATTTAAATCAATGCCTAAATTGTTCTCAGATTCTTTATCTTGATTAACATCATGATTAGTCAGTCCAGCTGATTCATTACCATTCAAGTTGTTAGTGCATTGTACTTGTGATGGATTGTCCTGAACTCTTTCAGTCTCAAGATCATCCGTTACCTGCTCTTGGTCTCATTGATAAGCATCTGTAATGCTAAATCTGTATTTAATTTCAGGGTCACCAAACTCATCCCTTTCTTCCAGACACCATTAAAGGTATCCCATGGATATTTGTTAGTACCCTAATCTCTAAATAAAATTTCAGGTCCAACTGGCATAGCGGCTTGTACAAATTTACTTCATTATTACACTCATTCACTCTGCAACTTGGCAAAAGAATGACGTTTGCTAGGAATGCAACTTGGTCAATCGTTAGTTCAGTTTTAGAAATGTTTAACATAGGTATAGAGTATATTTGTTGCAGTTCGACCTCCTAGGCATGTGCTGTTGCCCCACCTCTTCACCTTCCCTTCTCGCTTTTCTTTCCTCCATTTTCCTGATGCTATTGTGGAGAGGGGCCATGAGGGCATCTTCTTCTAAAAATCCACCTTCCGATATTGGAGTTGTTTGTATATTTATCCCACCTGAGTGGTTATGAGTGTTTTCTTTTATTTGTTTCCTTGATTTTAACCACTCCCTACTGCATGATTTGTTGGGTTTATCCCATGAAAAGACTAACCCTTCTTCGTAGCCTTTTCTGTCCCTCTCTAATTTGGATTTTTTCTTTCTTGAACCTCTAGTTATAATATGTGGCAATATCTTACATGTTTGTGTGTGCCATCTTTGTTGTTTTCTGCTTGCTTAGTTTGTGCTGGCAGCACTGTCGGAGAATGTGAAGTACACCTCTTTGTGCATTTGTCTGTCATTGGTCTGGAAATTAAATGAATTAGTACAAAGGGTCACAGACCAGGATTGGGATGTTCTCCATGGCACTGCCTCTCAAACAATGGCATCAATACCAGGGTTACAGGCAACAGGTGCATCAAAGGTGTCATCTGCAGCTAAGAACAGAAATGCTTTGATTCCAAGTGCAGCTTATGACAATACCATGGTTACAGCTGCAGACTCACAAGTAAAGGAGACTGTGACACAAAGGCAGCCAGTGCCTAAACTGCAAATTACTGGGCTGAAAATCCCTCTAGCTGCTGACTTACATGGAGCTCCAGTCCAGGTGAGCAGCACCATCCTCCCCTCCTGTGTTTGACTCTCCATGACTGCATCAAGGTTACAAGCTGCCCTGCAGTGATAGAGGATTCTGAGTTGGATGCTCAGCATGTTCAAAATGGAATTTGTGAGTCAGCGGTGGTGCTGGATGCCACAACTCACATCATGCCAGTGACCCTGTGGTTTGGGAATGGACTTGGGTGCAGGGGTTAACAAGGGAGGATAGGATTTAGCATCTGGAGGACTGTTCTCCTCTCCTGGAGAGGGATCTTGGGGATTCCCCACTGAGTAACAGTTCCTGGTAGAGACCATGAGCACTACATGTTGGCCAGAACTTGCAAAGGGGAGGTGATGGCGGATGTTTGTGGGAGGGGGTGAGAACGTGTCCTCCACGCAGTGATGTCATTGCAAATTCACACCTCAGGGGAAAAAACAAGGTGGAAAACTCTGGCCACTGGGGAGGTGACGGCAGAGTTTGAGCACCCAGCCCACATGCCCAGCGCTGGCCTCTGACCTGGCTTGACTCTCCATGGTCCCCACATCCTGCCATATAGGGCCAGTGGGAGACAGGGGGACCCAGCACCCGATTCCTTGGTCGAAGATGGGGATTCAGGCGGGCGGTATCAGGCTGGGCCAGTCAATCTCTGCCAGAGAGATGCCTCAGCAGTCAGCGAAGGAGGGCAAAATAGAACTGAAAAAAGATGGATTTGTGAGTGTTATGTTCCGTTTTAGTTACCCAAACCCAAATTTTAAAGCCAAATGTGTGGGAGTCGGTCTGATTTACTTTACACTAGCCCAAAAGGAAATCTTAATCCCAGTGTGGTGGAAGTCACATAAATCCCACAATGTTGTGAGTTTCACTTTCACAAGACAAACAGATAACAAGACACCCATAGGTTTTATTTTAAGCAACAGACTTGAAAAGAAAAGATGGCATATAAGCAGTTAGGAAGTAATTCGATGTGCTTACACAACAAAATGAAATAAATTGAGATGATGCTTGTCTAACTTTGCTTTGTGGCTTCCACCTCTCTATTCATGGGATATACCACCTGTAGGGTACAAGCAAGGAACCCTAGAGGAGGGTTCCCTCCTATAGGTGCCGGGAATGAATGAGTCAGCTAAGGTAGGTTAGGAAGAAGCCCACAGGGAAAACAGACGAGCCACTGGAGGAGGAGGGGTGGATGGTGGGCAACGAAAAAAGTCCTTGCAAGCCCAGGATATTGTGATGCTTTAAGATCGATGGGAGTGGCGTTTGTTGCTCCACCCATCGAACTCCGAGTTTAAAGCCCTCCCATTTGATGTGCTTATGCAACTGAATGAGATAATATGAGATGATGCTAGTGTAACTTGATATGTTTGTGACTTTCCACCTCTCTATCCACGGGATATATCATCCTGTAGGGATACGACGCAAGGAACCCTAGAGGCGGGTTCCCCCCCTACAGGTGCCAGGAATGAATGAGTCAGCTAAAGGTAGGTTAGGAAGAAGCCCAAAAAGAATATCCAAAGATGTCAAGCTTTGAAGAGGTGATGATGATGAATGAATTGTGTGAGAAGAAGGGCAAACTTCCTGAGGAGAGAGGAGAAAGCCGGGCCACCATCCACCTCCATCCAACAGTGAAACCTAACTAACTAACGAGAAGAAAGCACTAACTCTAACTAATATTATGACCATTGGCACGGAGGAGAGGAAAAACCCCCTTTGAGGAGGAAACCTCTGGGGATCCAAGGCCTAGGTCACCTCCCTCCAGGCTGACGACGTTTGATTTAAGGATGTATATCGTTAAAAGAAATGGTTCAGTATCTAGAGGATTAGGTAGGAGAGATGATGATGAAATGGGAAAGATCCTAAAAGAAAGCATAGATGGAGGATGGAACATGAGGCTGCTTGTAGATCGAATACGGACATGAGACAAAATGAATACTGATGGTGATGATCACCCTGGAAGGTCGGCAGGTTGATGAGATAGCATAAGATCCGATAATAGGTATGATCAATTGGTGAGGTGAGGAAGTAGACATTAGGGTCGATAAGGCATAATTATGTGATGTGAACAATTAGATCCTGTTGTTGTGGTCAATGAGTAGCATCAGAGTCAAAGATGGAATGCTCGAGGGAACGATGAAACTAGATAAACCTTGCTGGACCCAAAGAGGGTATGCTCGAGTAGTCGATGAGATATAGTAGATTGGGGAGCAAGGATGGGATGGAGTAAATCCATGTATGAGTCAGAGCAGCAAGGGGTATCCAGATGTGCTCACGAGGATATTTCAAATGTGCCGATGAGCAGACAAAAAATACTGCAGACTGGCTTGATGGACCGATGCACTTGATTGAGTGATACAAGTGAACAGACACTGAGGTTGAAGAGGCATGCTTGCTTATGCGATGTAAACTTTAGACCCTGGATGAGTAGACCCTGAGGTTGTGTTTACCCCTCACAGCGACATTTCACCAGCGAGTTCCCACACTGACTACAGCACCTAGCCGTGGTAGGAGACCGCTGGAACCCAGTGCTGCCTGTCGGGGTCTGCACCCCCCGATCAGCTCCTGGTTGAGAATCTTTAAGTGGGGGGTTAGGGGCACAGACTCCCGTGTGGGGGGTTCGCGGGCCGAAGCCCCCTGAAGAAAACGAGGAAATCCATAGTGAACCGGCAGCTGACTGCAGAATGCGGTCAACCTGCCGGTGTTGCTGACAGGGCGTTCGACAGAATTTCTGTCGGACTCCTGTTGTGGATCCCTGAGGTTGCAGTCGATGAGGTAGTATGGAATTGAATGATAGGAATGTTAGAGTAAGCAATGTAAATAGATAAGCTTTGAGGTAATACTGGGTGAATGATGGCTGGATTTATGAACTCGATATGACTGGAGTTATGAACTCACATATGGCAGGATGGCCATGGTGGATGGGCATTATAGAAGTTATGTTAGGTATGCCCAAAAGAAATATTGACATTAGGCCATGAAGGATTGAATCTTCAGAAGAGCGGTATGGAAGCAGAAGAAGATGAGATGGAAAGGAACAGAAAAACAACCCGAACAAAGGTATTGTGCGCCATGGAGCGACCTGAACCAAGCTGCTCCTCAAAAGGAGGCAGACTCTGAGGCCAGGAAGGCATGACAGGAACCAGAAGGTACGCAAATCAGAAGGTAAGTACAGGACAGTGATCAAGAGGATACAATGCAGATGACAGAAGATGAAGAGGGAAGCTAGGACTGGAAAGAATCCACAAAGGTCTGGACAAGAAGAAACGAAAGACTAAGGAAGGCAACAGAAATGGATAAGGTATGATGAGGGATTGACACCATGAGGGTAGGTACTGGAAAGCGAGGTGGGAAAGGACGAAGGATGGCATGGAAGTCAATAGGTAGCATAGGACCCAGCCGATGCGTGATGAGGTGCACGTCTTGAAACGAACAGGCGGTATATGAACCAAGATAGGTATAGCCAGCTGGAGCAAGGAACAGCACAGATGTGGCAGCGAACCATTCCAAGGCATACTTTATTGTTTATTTAGATCTAGGATTACAATTACCTTTGAGCCAAGGCTCTTTTACAAAGGTTCCACATCAGAAGAGTACATACATGTTAAACATGTTAAACAAGGGCATACAACATTAAAGAGAGCATACAACCATATTCATCAGTTCAGGTACAGCATCAGGGTAAATAGGATACATGAATAACACATACAAAGAATAATTTCAGAAACCTAGAAGAAATCAGGGAGGAAGGGTGAGAGGATGGGGGGGGCAGCCCGAAAAAGAGACTAGAGCAGCTCATGGCATTGTCAAAGAACATCAGAAGGAGGTGGTTGATCTCAGTGGGGAAGGGGGAAGTTAGAGGTGGCAGTCACATGAGCTGGAGGCCATGAGATGATGATGGATGCTTGATTTGAATATGCCCAGTGAGGAGGTGGAGGTGATGTGAGTGCTGAGGGCATTCATCCAGCTGGGTGCACGGTGTGCAAAGGATCTTTGGCCCAAAGTGGTGCGGCATTGGGGGACCTGTAGAAGCTGACGTTCAAATCCTCTGGTGTTATGAGGATTAGTGTTTGGGTGCACGAGGGCTTGGACACTAGGTGGAGTAATGCCCAAAGTAGTTTTTTTTCGCCATCAGGCAGGTAAGGTACTTTATGCAGTTAGCGAGTTGAAGCCATCCCGTTTGAGCGTAAAGCTCACAAGTATGTGTGAGTCGGTGGGATCCAGTAAGCAGTTGACAGGCCTTGTTTAGAGAGGTCGTTATGCGTCTGAGGGCAGTAGTAGAGGCAGAGTCGTAGATTATGAGGCCGTAGTCTATGACGGAGACCACAGAGCTCTGGATAGAAATCTTCACTGCTGCCTGGGTAAGATGCTGTCTATTTCGGTAGAGAATTCCAATGCGTGAGTTTACCACTCTGGCAACACTATCAATGTGAGTCCCATAAGACAGGCAAGGGTCAATGAGATTCCAAGGTATTTAAAAGATGACACTTGTTCTAGGGTGTTAACAGCGTTTGTATTGATATCAAGGGGGTATCGCCTGCGTTTGATTTGCGAGCTGCAGAAAAGCATAGATTTAGTCTTTTTGTGGTTTAGAACCAGTTTATGTTTTGCGAACCAGTTTTCAACAGCGGAGAAAGCAAGCTGTAGGTAGTGAAGTAATGGTTGTGGGTCCTTATGGGGGATGAGAAGCACAGCATCATCAGCATAGAGGATAATTTGTTCTGGGCAGAATAGTGGAAGGGAGTTCAGCAAGAGGCTGGAATGTAGTGGGCCCAGTATGGATCCCTGAGGGATGCCTGAGAAAACAGGTTTGAAGTCAGAGAGTACTCCTGAGATTTTTACTCTTTGTGAGCTCTAGTCCAGGTAGCTGTTAAACCATGCAGTGGAGTAACGGGAGAGCCCGGCATTCAGCAGCTGTTTGGTAAGCAGGCCATGGTGAACAGTGTCAAATGCCTTAATCAAATCGATGAATACTGCTCCAGTTAGATGGCCTTTGTTCAATGAGTTGTGAAGGACTCCGGTGAATTCCAGGAGGGCTGTTGATGTGCTGTGCCCTTGCCTGAACACATGTTGCTGTGCACATTGGATGTTATATTTGTCCAGGTAGTCTGTAAGCTGGTCAGCAACAATGCGTTCAAGGGCCTTGGAGAGGAGGAGGAGTAATGTAGATATCGGCCAGTAGTTCCCCGTATGGATTTGTTGCTGCTTTAAAGACCAGAGTGACAACAGAGTTTCCATTTGCTTAGGAACTGACTGAGGCTGAGGGAGAGGTTGAAGATTTTGGCAAGCGGACTAATACCTCTTCAAGGGTGAGAGATAGCAGTTTAAGGTCCAGTGAATCACCATACTGAGAGAGGATTTAAGCAGATGAGTATATTGAGGCCAGGCATCAGACCAAGGAGCTAAGGAGCTGAAGGATCTCCAAGGAAGGGGCGATGACGGACAGCATGGATCAAGCAGACTCCGGTAAGGAGGAAGGCTCTGCAAGGGGCAGGAGGGCAAGAAGGATGAGGTGGCACGTAGGCCCGGTTCAAGGAAGGTCAGATGGAGTCAGCCATGGATGGCCCAAGGAGAGAAGCGCAGAGCAAATGAATAGATAATTCGTGGCATGAGGAGATAGAAACCATGACTGGATTGAATTCTGGAAGGCTGAACTTGTTGAGAGAGAGAGGGAAGCAGAAGAGGAGGAGACATGAATAAACTGGAGAATGAACTTTGCAGAAGGAAGGAAAAGGAAGTAGGCTTCTCAAAGGAGGGAGGCAACTCAAAGTGAGCGATCGAGGAAAAAACTGGGCGAGGTAGGAGGAGGAGGAGAGAACAAAATTGGTTTATGTATGAAGAGTAGTCAAGCCAAGAGCGGAACAAAGCCACGATGGCCTGGACTAAAAGGTGCCAGGACAAGGAAGGTAAAATTAGAAATGGATGAGGTACAAAAGGGAGCGAAGCCATGGAGGTCAGTACAGGAAGGCAGGGAATGAAAGGAAAGAATTGAGGGAGGTCAAGGGTAGTGCAGGACCCAGCCAGGACAAGATGAGAACTGAAGAAAGGAGAGTCAGATTAGGTGGCAGAAGAGCCAAGTAGAGCAGAAGGTTAAGGCGAGGTATCGGTGAGCAGATACCGAGGCTGATGAGGCATGCCAGATCATGCAAGGAATCCTTGACAGCTGATGAGGGGTGGAAGCAGGATGAGGAGTGCATATGCCTGAAATAAATAACGAAAGTGAGACAGATACAAGACAGGCATGGTGAATGAGGAAACGGGTATGGAAAGGGAGCAATGGAGGTCGAAAAGGGAAGAGAGATGCGATGAGGAGGGCAAGGCCAGATGGAGTCAGTGAGATACAGCCAAGCTGGAGTGAGCGATGGGAGCAGGAATAATCATGTGAGAGAACCAGAGGGTTCCGGGGGGGCAGGGCGAACTGGGTAGTTGATGGTCCCACTGGAGGAGGTTCATGATTTGACTGCCATGAACCTGGCTAGCAGAGGTAATCCTACCAGGTTTGAAATAAAACAGAGGTAGATCGCAGTATGGGGAGGCAGCAAAAAACAGGCACACCTGCTGCCAAAGAGGATACATCTAGAGGGGTGCAGCATGTGGCAGAGGAGTAGACAAGGAAATGAAATATCCACAGCAGGCCTCAAGTGGAGTGAATCAGGGAAGGCAGGAAAACAACTGGAAGAGGAGGAAAACAGGAATTAACTGGAAAAGGAACTTGCATGAAGGTAGTATGGCCTGACGGAGATGGCATACTAAATGAGCGAGTGAAATAGATGAGTGGGGCCGAGTGAGGTAAATGAACCAGCATGTCCATGACTGGAGATCGAGTTGATTCGAGGTAGCATGGAGATGAGGTGGAATAGGAGCCAAGATAGGGAGGCTGAAAAGAAAATATTGAAAGCAGGCCACAAAAGTGGAGTGAATCCTGGACGGTCGTGCAAGAGGAGAACCATGGTAGGCGAGTTGGAGGAGGTGAACCCTGATGGCGGTAGGACGTATCACATGGGAACAATGACACCTGCATCTGGGACTAGATGCTCGAAAGTGAGGAAGAAAGATATAGTAGAAAGACAACAGGCAGGAGAGTCGCAGGTCAATGAAGTGGAGCAGAAGAATGGTGACATTGATGGGCACTGGGTGCAAGAAGAGGTATACTGCATGACAGCACTGGAAAACAGCTACTACTGGAGACAAGCAAGAGATGCCACGTGGTGCTGCATATTCCTAAAGATAAGAAAGCAAGGACACCAAAGAACCAAGCAATAGTCAGGAAGGTAGCAGAGCGGGCAAAGTAGCCTAGAGGCAAGAGCAATGAATGGCGAATGAGGTGGGCACAAGTAGCAGACCAGGGTTGAGTCCACAACTGCCAAGTTGAATGCTCCTGAGATGGTAGAATTGGCACCTGGGAGATGTAACTTGAAGTTCAGTAGCCCACTCTGACCCATTAAATGGAAAAGTGCAAGAGAGCATAGGGGGCAGGGGATCAAGCACAGGACAAGGCACTGTGAAGTGGGGCCGAAGCCATTCCAGGAAATGCAGAATGGAGGCCTAGCTGAGTCACCGAAAGAGTGGTGAAATACTGGACAGCAGCACAGGAGGGTGGGAGACAGAAACAGTAGTGAGGGACAAGAATGTGGGAGCCTCACTAGGGACCATCCGGAAAGGAAGGGAATTTTTAATTTTTAATTTATATAGTTAGGCAATCCTAAAAATAGGTGAAGCAGGTGAAGTAGACTGCAAAGCAGTGCAATGACACCTCAGACCAGTCCACGCCACAGCGTGTGGGGATCTAGAACAGACGGAACATCCACAGTAGAAAGCAAACCTAGGTGCTCTGCCGAGGCTGGACTGGCAGGCCCAGACAAAAGCCACAGATTACCCCTGACATTTACACATTACAGGAATCCCCCAGCAATGCAAAAGCCTGAGAGCTTACCCTTCATAGGACACCACTAGCCCTCTCAGCAATTGAGCAGGTGAAAGCAGTACCCCAGCAGGTGCAGAGCGAATAAGCTGAAGGAACATCCAGTAGACACCCAGGCCAGGGTCAGATCACCGGCTGTAGCAGAAGTAAAGAGTCAATCCGCTAGCCAGGAGAGGCGCATCAGAAGAAGTCGTAAACCAGCCCGGCGCTCAGTGGAACTAGTGTTGAAACAGCCATAGCCATGTCCAAAGTCCCTAAAACTGGCCGTACTGCCATCGAGGCAGGATAAGCGTGCCAAACCATGCACATGCAGCAAGGGATGAGAAACCATTGGGGTGCAGAGCAGCTCTCCAGTCCCAGATAGCATAGGGAAGGTCAAAGGTGATGCAAAGGCATTGCCCGTCCCACAATGACTCCTTAACGTGCCGAATGGTAGCCAAAATATGGCGCATAGCTAGGAAATAAAGCAGAATGCCAACCATTCGAGTTAGGTAGAAGGAATGACGGCTGTGGAAGTGGAATAGATACTAAAAGGGTGATGGATGAAGGTAAGCAACGCAAGCGACCATAGGAGGGGGCGAGGAGGGCAGCAGTTAGCAGGGAACGAAAGGTAGCAGGAGGGCGAAAGGGAAGGAAGAGGAGGTCTGTATGGGCCAGAAGCCGAGGGGAGAGCAGAGAAGAGGAGGAAGCCAGGACGTGTGAGCATGGGAACCCGGAAGTGAGAGGATGAATAGAGCAGCAGCTCCTTATAGCAGACTGACAAAAATTCTGAGGGAGAAAAACGATGGGAATGGGCACCAAAATCGGAGGCAGATGTGAAGGAAAGCAGACGGGGAATGGGAGAATAGACTGGATGCATCCCAGGTAGTGTGGGGGGGGCATGCCCCATGCAGAGCGAGCGATGCAAGAATCAGCCCCAGGACAGCCAAACAGGAGAGGCAGGGGGCAGACAACGAAAATTCCAGAGGTAAAGGGACAGAAAGACAAGGTGGTGGGAGGCAGCAGAGAACAGCCAACTAGGCCTTGGCTGCGAAAAAGAATCCTGGCAAGCCCAGGATGTTGTGACCTAAGCTCAATGGGGAGTGACATTTGTTGCTCCGCCCATCGAACCATGGGCATAAAGCCCTCCCATTAAGCAACACTCTCTTTCAAATATATTTGTACCAGAGCACACTCATTAAAAGAACATAACACTGCTGACAGTCTTTGGCATCCCCCTGGAATGTAGAGGGTTACTGGAAAGGTTAAGTTCTTTGAACAGTTCCTTTTTAACTGATACCCTCAGTACACCAGTCCCAATTTCAGCTTGGCATATAACCAGCCCAGATGATAATAGTTTATACAGTTCTTAACAAAAATGTACACACATAAGCAACTCAATGAACCAACAGCTCCCCCAGGATAAATCTCACTCGCAGCCCTTTTATTCTAGATGAGACATTAGCTAGGGACTTGTTTTTAGCTGATCTGCGTGTGTGTGTGTGTGTGTGTGTGTATGCATGGGGGGGGGTGGAGTGCTTGCTGGCATTCTCTTCCCTCAATGGTCCAATCTGGTGTAGATGTTTGGAGCAGGTGGGAGTCTTGTTCCTGAACAACTTGTCTTATGATTTTGAGGCATGGTAGATGGCATGGCATTCTACAGTACATGTTGTCTTTCTCCTGAGGTCTTGTACCTTTGAGTTGCTGTAAAAAGACTTCTTGCTCACAGATGACATTATGATGGTATCAAATGATGACAATGCCATCTCGATGGTATTGGTTAGAAACACAGAAATATAGAAATATAGAACTTGACAGCAGATAAGGACCGCTTGGCCCACCTAGTCTGCCCATTTCCCTACCTAACGGATAAGCTGCAGATCCTAGTTAACCAACAGCCTACTTCCTCCTACCCCCCACTAGAATTGCCTTATGTCTGTCCCATGCATTCTTGAATTCCCCCACTGTTTTTGACTCTACAACCTTCTCAAGAAGGCTGTTCTATGTATCCACAACCCTCTCTGTGAAGAAATACTTCCTCACATTACCTCTGAGCCATCCCTCCTCTATCTTCAAATTGTGCACCCTTGTTTTTGCACATCTCTTTTTCTGAAAGATGCTACCCTCTTGGACTTTGTTGATTCCCTTGAGGTATTTGAAAGTTTCTCTCATGTCCCCGCTCTCCCTCCTTTCCTCGAGGCTATACATCTTTAGTTCCTTTAGTCTTTCTTCATATGTCTTCTGATGCAGACTCTGCATCATTTTGGTTGCCCTCCTCTGGACAGTCTCCACCCTGTCTATGTCTTTGCAGAGATGGGGTCTCCAGAACCGTATACAGTACTCCAGATGTGGTCTTACCAATTGTCTGTACAGAGGGCCAACAACTTCCTGTTTTCTACTGGTGGTGCCTCTCCCTATGCATCTCAGAATCCTTACTACCTTCTCACATTCTTGGCCCATCTTTAGGTCGTCTGATATGACTACCCTCAGGTCCCTTTCCATTTTTGTTGTTGTCAGTATCTTGCCCCCCATTGTGTACCCTTCCCCTGGGTTTTTGTTTCCCAGGTGCATTACTTTGCGCTTCTTTGCATTGAATCTAAGCTGCCATACATTTGACCATTCCTCCAACATTGCCAAGTCCCTTTTCATCCTTTCCACCCCACCTTGTGTATCAACCCTGTTGCAGATCTTTGTGTCATCTGCAAAGAGACATACTTTCCCCTTCCAGTCCCTCTGCAATGTCACTTATAAAGACATTAAAATGAACCGGTCTCAGTACCGAACCCTGCAGTACCCCACTAGTAACCCTCCTTTCTTCACTACGGACTCCATTTACTATTACCCTCTGTGTCCTGTTGTCCAGCCAGTGTTTTACCCAGGCTACCACCCGGGGACACACTCCCAGGCTGGCTAATTTATTTATTAATCTTTTGTGCGGGACCATGCCAATTGCTGTGCTAAAGTCTAGGTAGGCCATGTCCACAGCCCCTCCCTGGTCTACTGCTTTGGTCACCCAGTCAAAGAAATCAATTAGATTTGTCTGACATGACCTTCCCACTGTGAATCCATGCTGCCTTGGGTCCTGTGCCCCATTGGCCTCTAGGCACTCAATAATTATTTCCTTCAGAAGTGATTCCATCATTTTCCCTACCACTGAGGTCAAACTGACAGGTCTGTAGTTTCCTGCCTCTGTCTTGCTCCCACTTTTGTGATGGGGAATCACATCCACCCTCCTCCAGTCCTCGGGTACCACACCATCCTCCCATGATTTATTAAAAAGGGTAGTCTGTGGTGTTACTAGTTCTTCTCTAAGTTCTTTTAGAATTCTGGGGTGAATCCCATCAGGCCCCATTGCTTTATCCACCTTCAGTTTTAAGAGTTCTTTCAGAACCCTTTCTTCTGAAAGGACTAATGTCAACCCCCCTATCCAGAGTGCTTCTGTTGACCGGATTAGGTATTTCCCCCTGCTTTTCCATTGTGAATACTGAGCAGAAGTATTCGTTCAGTATCTCTGCTTTTTCACTGTCGCTTTCTGCCCAACCACCTTCCTCTTTGTTCAGCTTCAGTATCCCTGCCTTAGTCTTTCTCTGCTCCCTAATGTACCTATAAAAGGTTTTATCCCCTTTCTTAACCGAGTTGGCTATCTTTTCCTCGGTTTGGGCCTTTGCTCATCTGACTGCCTTACCCACTTCCTTCTGCTTTAACTGGTATAGTTCTCTGTCCTGCTCCTTCTGTGTTTTTTTATATTTCCTGAATGCTATCTTTTTCTCCCTTACCTTCCCCGCCACTTCGTTTGAGAACCATAGTGTTTTTTTCTTTCATTTTGATTTGTTTGCTTCACACAAAGGCTTGTTGCCTCTGTGATGGCAGTTTTTATGTTTTCCCATTGTTGCTCCACCCCACCTTCTTGCCTGCTTGCTAGTGCTTTTCCAAGGCACTCTCCCATTTTGACACAATCAGCCCTCCTGAAGTCCAGTACCTTCACGTTTGTGTGGCTTGACTCTACAGCTAAGTTTATCGTGAACCATAGTGTTTGGTGGTCGCTTGTTCCCAGATGTTTACCCACTTCAAGATTAGAGATCCTCTCTCCATTCTCATTTGAGAGTACCAGGTCTAAGATTGCTCTCTCCTGAGTGGGTTCAAAAACTAGCTGTCTGAGGCATGCCCCCTGTAGGGCATTGAGAATGGCCCTGCTCTTGGATGTGGCTGCAGCAAAGGTGCTCCAGTCAACATCTGGCATATTCAGGTCCCCCATCAGCAATATCTCCCCTTTCTCTGCCATCCCAAGGATGCCTTCTATCATTTCCTTGTCCATTTCCTCCCCCTGAGATGGGGGTCTGTATACAACCCTTGTGCGGATTGTGGAGCCATTTCCAGTCTCCAGGGTGACCAGCAGTGCATCCTCTCCCCCCTGTTTACCCTTTAGTTCTATTGCATTGATCCCTTCCCTTACATAGAGAGCTACTCTTCCTCCTCTTCTTCTCTCCCTGTCCCTCCTGTAGATTGTGTACCATAGTATGTTGACATCACAGTCATGGTTCTCTGTGTACCATGTTTCTGTGACTGCCACAATATCCAGGCATCCCTCTTCCATCAAGGCCACCATTTCAGGGAGCTTTTTGCCTAGACCACGGGCATTGGTACTCATTGTGTCAGTGGCTTAGTAGGTAGCACACTCGCCTCTGAGGCCGGGAGATCAGAGGGCTGTGGGTTCAGTTCCCACATCTGGCACTTGGGTTAATATCCCAGTACTGACACTGTAGTGCAGCATGAGAGGGGGTGCTGCACTTCTGAGGTGCTGTCTTTCAGATGAGACGTTAAACCAAGGTCCCATCTGCCTGGATTGGTGGTAGATCAGGTGGATGTTAAAGATCCCATGGCACTTATTGAAAAGAGTAGGGGAATATTTTATTAAAGTAACATCAAACAATATCAAAGGCACAGTTACATAATATGAGAAATTTACAACATAAATCATAGATATACATACAGACAAAGGAAAATCACCACAATATCCATAGTATTACTTCATACTACTATAAATTTGATCTGCAATTAACATTAACCTATATTCATTACAATAATATTAGTAATGTTCCTTCCCATTTTCTCTTTTTTTAAAGACATAATATACATTAACAAAGGTTAAATCCCGAAATTATAAACTCAATATAAAGCATCTGTAAAAAATACTAAACTCTCAAATTAACATTTCAAGATCCCATAATGTTTTCAAAATTCTCATTTGTATTTAATGAATTTTGAAAAACCTTTCCACCATTCTCTCACTTTTTTGGAAGAAAAAAATGTAATATCATAACTATAAATCCTGAACATGGCCCCTTGTATTAGTCTCTGAACCGTGTCATAAGGCATTAATCTTTGATAGAGTACCCATTGGCATCTAGCGTGCCACAAATAATATACCAATGTGCTGCAAAAAATTTGTAAAGTATCTTTATGATATAATAACCGAAATTGAGGAACATGACCCAGTACTAATATCTCATAATCCATACATTCTAACCATTTCATATCCCATCGAGTTGCTAAAAACTTCCATAGGTTATTAGCATAAGAACATTCAAAAAGAAAATGTTGAACTGTTTCTTCTTGTGCTATGCACTCTAAAAATGGACAGTTTTGTTCCTGTAAAGGTTTATGCTTGGCATTCCCTCTAACTCCAATTCGACCATATACCGTAAGCCATAATATGTCCCACATATAAGTAGGTAATCTTGGGTTATTTAATTTACTTAAAACCTCCTTCCTATAATCCTTATGACAGTTCTTAAACTCTGGTTCACTTGGATATAATTGAAGTAAGACAGATTTATATAGCTGCGAACCTGAATTAACTTTGACCACCTGTGCTTCTAACCCCCATTTAAACAATTTTTTTGCAATTGGAATGAAATATACTGGAAGTAACAGTGTCGGTATCGGTTTTGGTGGTCTATTGTTCCAAAGAGTATATTTTCCCATAATTTGTCTATGTAATAATCCAATGATTCCCATGGTTGCCCCCCAGCCTAATTTGCTATTGGTTGAAATAAACAGAGTAGCAAAAAAAACAACCAGATCTATCATTCCTAGTCCGCCTTTCTGTTTTTCCAAATATGTAAAGTGTCTCTTAATCGGGTTAAGCCTACTACCCCACAACATCTGAAAAAATAAACTATATAATCTGGTTTCCAAGAACGAGGGCAAAGGGAAAATTAATGCTGTGTATAATAACTTTGGAACAATAAATTTTTTAATAATCGCAACCCTTTTAATTTTATCCAGTTTCCAATGTTTCCAAATACTAATTTTAAGATCAATAGACTTTAATACTGTCATCCAATTAAATTCTGGTATATTATTTGGTCCATAAAATAAACCCAATATTTTAATTGGATCCAGAAATAAAAGACCTTGTACTATTACCTCAGCTATGTCATTGGTACCAATAAATACTCCTTTACTTTTGTTTTGTTAATAGCTGAATTTGCCAATACTGCATATTCTTCCATGTAATCTAAAGAACTTTACTTGTGAACTATCAGAAAAAAAGACACACAAATCATCAGCATAAGCTTGTATATACCACTTATCCACATCAATAGTCCAACCAATTCCAGCCCACCGCAGTGTTTGTGTTAATGATCTAATTAGTGAATCAATCGTAAATGCATATAACAAGGGGCTTAATGGACAACCTTGTCGTACTCCAGTGGGAATATGAAATCCTTCTCGTATCTCAAGTTGTATTACTGGATGTGTTATTGCTGAATCATAAAGTTCTTTTATAATGTGTATAAAACCTTTCGGAACTCCATACTTCCATAGGGATTCAAATAAAAAAGGTTGATATACTCTATCAAAGGCCTTCATTTGGTCAACAGAGACAATACATCCTGATATTTTTTGCCTTTTTGCCAACTCCACTATATCTCTTAAAACCATATGGGCTTGGTGTATGTTTTTCCCAGGCACTCCACAAAACTGATATGGGGAAAGTACTCTTACTGCTAATTGTTTTAATCTCTCATTCAAAATTCTCATAAATAATTTATAATCTACATTCAGAAGCGTAATCGGTCTCCAATTTTTTAAGTCAAATTTATCACCTGATTTATATTAAAAAATCAGCAACCCCTCTGCAAACCAGCTTGGAAAGTCAGGGCTATCCAGAAATGCATTAAATACAATAACCAAACATTTAGCAAATTCTATTGGAAAGGCTTTATATAGTTCTGATGTTAAGCCATCAATCCCCGGGGAAGTTCCTGTGTTTTGTATTTGAATGGCTTCAATTATTTCCTGCATCGTAACTGGCGAAGCACCTCTGAGGACTCTATCCCATAGTCTGGTACCTGAATCTGGTCTAGAAAGTCCTTAATGTTCTGCACAGTTGGGGCCTAGCTGGTATATATTCCAGAAATAATTGTTTAATAATTAAAGAAAGTGACTGCTGATCTTGCACTAACAGTCCCATCTTATTCCGGGGTGTAGTTAAATGTGTGGCTTGTGTATAAATTTTAAAAACAGCATATGGATCTCCTCCTGGCTGCTTCTTGATCCCATAACGTAAATGTGCATTTAGAGTTCTGGCCCTATTATACTGAACTTTCAAAAGCTGAGCTTTTACTAACCTGATCTGTGAATCATATTCCATTGAGGAAATATTGGCTATTGAAAATAAATTATATAATTGCTGTCTTAACTTTAAATAGTGTAAAAAATCATTATTTGCCTTTGCTTTTCCTTGCTGTTGTAATAGATGACAAATGTCATCCTTAGAATCCTTCCACCATTCACTGTTTGAGCTGTATAAACATTCTACTGATAATCGTGCTGTTAACAACAACTGAATTTTTTTCAATATGTCTTTTGAGGTCAATAATAAAGGATTCAATTTCCATCTTGCTTTCTGCTTTCTCAGATTACCGGAAGGAGAAACATTACAAAGCAATAGCAAATGATCGGAAAAAGACACTGGGCATGTTTGAAATGTAAAGGAAATTTGTCTGGATAGAAAAATATAATCTATAGTAAAAGTAAATCGATTCCTTTTGTACGTAAACTTGGGCCCCGAACTCTGTTTACTACTACCATTAATTAAACCTGCAGAATGGATCATTTTAGAAAGTGCCCTAGTATCACAATAAATCTTTTTAATTTTTTTCTCTTTAGTTGGATTCTCAACATCTAATAAAGTACAATTAAAATCCCCACACAAAAACACCTCCAGTGAAGTTAATAAATAAGGTTGCAACATATTACAAAGTGCAACCCTTTCTGCTTTAAGCTGTGAACCATATACATTAATAAACCTACATGACCTGCCTTTCCACCTCCCATCTAAGATCATCAACCGTCCTGGTATCAAATCTATTAACCGAATTAAAGAAAAATCATAGGAATGAAATAAAAAACCTATGCCGTCTGCTGACTGCCGGCCAAAGGACCAATAGGACGGTCCCCAGCACCATTCTTGCTGTAAACACCTAACTTGTGACATATTATATATCCAAGTTTCTTGTAGTAAACATACATCTAACTGCGCAGCATGAATTGAATCATAAATAATCTGCCGTCTCTTATAATTCAATATGCTATGTACATTCACTGAACCTAACCTAAATTGCAGCATTCCTATTCAAAGTCTACCTTCACCTATCTTTTTTCCTCCTTTTCTTTTCTTTCCTTTATAATCCTCTTGCAAGCCTATTGAGGAAAGGTGGACTGTCTGTTATCAACTCTGAATCATCCTCAGGCCCATCCATATCTGATTCTCCCCATTGACTGGTCAGTAAGGCAAAGGAATTACTGGTTTCCACTTCCAAAATCAGCTGTTGAGAAAGATTTTTAACATTTCGTGAAGATCGTCTGACAGCAGCTACTACTGGAGTCTGAAAGGTCTCCTGTGGTTGTTGTCTTTCTTGTACCAAAGTTTCCCCTGTATCTATGTTTGAAGTGTCATTTTGATCGGCTACTTTCAGTACATCTGTCCCTTGTCCATGTGGTATATCCCCTGTGGTTATGTCTACCATAGGCTGTGTAGAACCAACCAAGGTTTTTCCTATTATCAAATCCTGTGCTTTCTGAATTAATAGATCTGGACTCCCACAACAACCTTTATTTTTTGCCGCCCATGTACAATCAGCAAATACATGTCCTGCCTCATCACACAAATCACACTTTGTGGAGCTAACACACTGGAAAGTACTATGCCCCACTTCTCCACAGTTTTCACATCTAGGTTTGTCACATGAACTTGATAAATGCATCCGCGCCCCACATTTATAGCAGGCACGTGGTTGTCCCGCATAGAAACACACCCCTCTATCCCTCCCTAATAAAAAGGAATTCGGAATGTGTTCAATGCCTGCCTCTGTCTGCCTTAATTTTACTTTAAAATGCCAACCCCCTGTCCAGAATTGCTCTGAATCCAGTATTGCTTCAGGGTCACTTTGAATTTCACATTTTTGGCCTAGCCAGTAGATAATATCGTCAATATGCACCCCCTCGTTTCTAAACATAACAGTGAGCGTATTTAATTAAAGGCTTTGTAAAGGTATTACCATAAATGGAGTCCACAAGGGAAAACTTAACTAGTATATCTTTCCCAAAACATATCAAGAGCATAATTAGAACGAAAACTCACATCGAAATTATCCTCTCCGGAAATATTAATAAGTGCAAATACCTCTCTAGGTGAAAATGTAAAGACTCCTTTAATAAACTTTTTCCCACATACTGCCTGTCTGGGCGAACCTCTAAACCTCCTTTATACCTAATGCGTACCGCATTTCTATGAGGTGCAGCGTCCTGTTTAATTTTAGAAAACAATTCCGACATCAATGGCTTATCCCCACTGAGTTCACTACGGTCCTGTGCCTCCCCTTGTGCTTGTGCCCTAGGTGTTGAAGGTTCCTTCCCCCCCGAGATTGAACTATCCATAGGGGTTCCTCCCTCATTTCCATTTATCCTCTTTTCCCACCCTTGTGGATTACCAGTTTCTTGTATCTTAGGTTTCCAAGTAGGTTCATTTTGGGAAAAATTTAATTTTGGGTCCCATTCAGGCGTGGGTTTCCACGACCCATTATCCAATGTCTAACCTGCTTCACTTAACGCTTTCTGTGGGGACCAGTTATCAGTAGAAATAGGTGCAGTACAAATATTGTCTATTACTGTTTCTTTTTCCCCTTGCTGGTCAGTAATTAACTGTCCCTCTGTTCCCTCTATAGGCAGTATCAAGTTACGTTTTGCAAAAGTCACTGCCATTCTTTTTTCCTTTCCTTCTTCCCCTACCTTATCCACCAGTCATTTGGTGAATGAAAAGTCCGTTACCCCAGTCTGTATTCCTGGCACCGTTTGATAGATGCAGTGTTTCTCCTGCTCCATAGTCCATTTTTCCATATTGTTTTCAGGCTGAAATACAAAACCCTTTGAACTTAATACAGGACTTCCCTGTCCGTCCCGAAAAGCCGTCCCCTGTCTCGCTTCCTTTCTTGTTACAACGTCCTTGTGCACCTGCAATACGTGCTGTACATTGTTCCTGTTTCCCCCTCTGGGTCTCCAGGTCGACTCTTCGTGAAGGTACATCATGCAAACCATCGCTCATTTCGGTCACCTTATCTGCCAGAACGTCATCCTTCATTTTCTCACTGCAAACACCATGCAAGGATTGTTTGAGACTCGTGGTACACAGAACTTGTACCTGATCTACTTCATTGTTGGATTCTGTAAGTCGCTCCGTTTTGTTGCTTGCCAATGCTCTTAACTCCTCTGCTACTTTCCTCTGCTCATACTGTAATGTTTCTAGTTTATCCTTTAATTGTCTCACCTCCGGCGTAAGCCCCGTTGACTCCAATACTGACACATTCGTTAGAAACATCGTTAAATCCTCCGTTGAAATAAATTGGTCTTTTTCTTCACCCTCCTCAGTTCCCGCTGTATTCTCTGTTGTTCCTTGTATAATCATAGGTTCATTTGCAGCCCTCGGCTGCTCCGCTTGCTCCTCCACCTCCATCCTCCTTGCATGTAGGTCTCCAACTGACCTGCTGTCCAGCAACAACCTGTCCCCCTACTGGCCGAGCAGTAGGGGAATTTCCCCGGTGTCCTGGCCAAATTTCCCTCATTCACTACAAATACCACCAACAGCTTAATCTGGTTCAAGGTCAGTTGGCATTCATCTGTATCCCCCTCCCCGGGTTGTGCCTGAAAATACACAGGATTTGTCTAGTGCACTTACCCGGTCAACAAAAACTAAATAAATAAATAAAATTACCCTCTATTTTTTAATGGCTTTATTTCTTTTTGCCCCATACCTGTCCATACTGCCTTTGTCTTTTTCTTCATTTACCCTTGCCCTTCTCCCTATCGACTGGTCTATCTTGGTGTTTACCTCACTAATTACCCTGATCTTTGTGGGGGAGCTAGGATTTCCCTTTTCCTCTTCAGTGCCTCCCCCCTTGGCTAGTTTAAAGGCTTACCATTGAAGCATTTAAACCTATCGCCTAGGATCCTGGTTCCCCTCAAGGATCGATGCAGACCATTGCACCTGTACAGGCCTGCATCCCTCCAGGTGGAGCCCCAGTCCCCAATGAAGCCAAATCCCTGAGCTCTGCATCAGCATTTCAGCCAGTCATTGAATCCCATCGTGCAAAGTACCCTAGCGTCATTCATGCCATAGACAGGTAGCACTTCCGAGAAAGTTACTGTGTGTACTACTTGTCTAAGGCCCCTTCCCAACTCCACAAACTCCCGTTGCACTGCTCTGATCCCATTCACAGCCAGGTTATTTTGTCCATAGGTGGATAATGACATCCAGCTCTCTCCCTCTTGCTGCTGCTCCCACGATCCTGAGGATTAGTGTCCTGTCCCTCCGCGCCAGGCAGGCATCTTACCTCCCTTTCCCCTCCCTCCCCCAGTTCTAACCCCTAACAATTGAGTCCCCCACCAGGAGTTGTTTCCTTCCCTTGTGGGGTCCTACTCCACCCTCCGGTGGGTCTCCATTGTGGAGGTTCCCAGCATCCTCCTTGGTCTCCACTGCAGGTGCCTCCATAGAGGAACCATGCTTCGCCAGAGTGGTGAATGAATTGTGGAGAGGCACAACTGGAGGGGTATGCCTCTGTTCCACCACCCTCACCCTCCCTGAGCCCACCATGGTCCAATCTCTCTTCTTTCTTGGCAACCTCTGAGGTAGTGGCGGTGGCCTGGGTGGTCCCTGGGTGGGGGAGCAGGTTTCCCGAATCCTTGCCAGGTCAGCATGGAGATGAACAACCTCCTCCCTCAGACCAAAGAGATGCCTGCAAATAGGGCAGCAACGCAGTCTCTAGAATGTCTCCCGGAAGACTGCTGCTCCACAGCCAGTGCATTGCACCACTCCCCACATGTCTGTGTCCCTTCCAGTTACAGATGCTTTTTTGGTTTTTGTTCTTGTTTTAGTGAGTGCAAGCTTGTGAGTGTCTCTACCCCCTATTCAGTGTGCTGTGCCTTCAAGGATATGAACAGGTGTATGTTGTTAGTAGTTTTGGGGAAGTGATGTCAGATCCCCTGCTATAAAGGAAGTTATGCCCTTGGGGCGGGTGGGGTGAGGGGAAGGGTGGGTAGGAGTAAACCTATGCCATCCAGAAACAATCACCTACAACTGTTACCCTCCACCCCGGGGAGTCCCTTCCTTTCAGACACCTATTTCACAAAGGCTAAGTAACAGGTCTAGTCACAACTGACTGCAAATATCTCCCAGCTACAGTTCCTCCCTGGCAAATTAAAGTTAAAACTAAGAAAAGTCCACCCCCAAAACAGAATCAATACTAGTTACTTACACAGGTCCAAAAAGTAATAATTCAGTTCAGTGTAGTCTAGAAAATAACCTCCTTGATTCAAGGAAGCTGTGACTGCTTTCTCACTCTCTCTGTCTGTCTTATGTTCAAAATACCATGGATGATGGCATTAGATGTTAAGAAATACATCTCTTGATGGCATGAGATGTTGAAATACAATCTTGATGGTAGTATTGTTCAGATGTACCACACCTCTTGATGGCATGAGATGTTAAGAATACCATAACTCTTTCTCAAGAAATGATTGCACTTTAATACCATACATTTTAAACTGCAAACATTTTTCATCTCACATCGTTAGACAGTAAGTTGTAATTAGAGGCTTAGCAGAAAAACAACTATACAGACATTTCAACATTAAAATGACAGGCTGGCTTGCAGCAGAAATAAGGAACTGGGACCATAATCCAAGTGCAAACTTGATCTGAAAATATGTAACCCTATATTGCCCACAAATTTCCACTCTACCTGCACTTGGAGTAATACTGAAATGACTGGAGGTGCAGAGACAGTAGTTCACAAGCAGCAAGTGCCATCAGGAGTCTCTACTGAAGGAAATCAGGTACTGGGAATGGCAGAATGGGGGTGGGGCTGGGAGACCTGGCCAATGATGGCAGTGGCACAGGGAAAGGGATTCAGTGTCCAGAGTTCAGAGTGAATCCTGTAACAGCATATGGGGCAAGACATAGAGACATAGAAATATAGAATGTGATGGCAGATAAGAACCGCTTGGCCCACCCAGTCTTCCCATTTTCCCTTCCTACAGTATCACCACAGACCCTACTTGATCTCCTACTCTTCCCACCCCTTTCTTTCCACTAAGATTCCCTTATGCCTATCCATTCATTCTTGAACCCCACCACTGTTTTCACCACCACCACCTCCACTGGAAGGCTGTTCCAGGAATCCACCACTCTTTCTGTGAAGAAGTACTTCCTCACATCACTCCTGAATCTACCCCATTTCAGCTTCATAGCATGTCCCCTTTGTTCTTCAGCTACTTGTTTCTGTAGAATACTTCCCTGCTATACCTTATTTACCCCCATGAGGTATTTAAAGATCTCTGTCATTTCTCCCCTCTCCCTCCTCTGTTCCACTCCTCAAGTTTTCTCAGGTCTTTTGTCATCCTTTCCACCACCCCTAAAGTGCCCACCTTATTGCAGTTTCTGGGGTTATCCACAAAGAGGCACACATTCCCTTCTAGCTTCTCTGCAATGTCACTTATAAAGATATTAAATAGGACTGGTCCCAGCACTAATCTCTGAGGCACCCTGCTGGTCACCCTCCCTTCATCACAATGAACTCCATTTACCACCACTCTCTTTTGCCTATCCCCTAATCAATTTCATACTCAGTACCACCTTTGGACCCACTCCTAGTCTCCAATGTGGAATGGTGTTGAAAGCCTTACTGAAATCTAGGTAGGATTCCTTTGACATGACTCCCTCACCCCCCATAAATTCATGCTGCATTGGGTCTTGTAACCCTTTGGATTCAAGATATTCAACAATCCTTTCCTTCAGCAATGATTCCATTAACTTTCCCACCACCGATGTCAGGCTGACTGGCATGTAATTGCCAGTCTCCTCCCTGCTACCACTTTTGTGAAGTGGGACTACATCTGCCCTCCTCCAGTCCTGTGGAACCACTCCTTTTTCATGTGAACTGTTAAATAGGACTGTCAGAGGTGCAACCAGTACCTCCCTGAACTCTTCGGTAACCTTGGATGCACCCTATCTGGCCCCGTTGCTTTGTCCACTTTCAGATTAGTGACTCCTTCAGGACTCTCTCCTCCAAAAAAGGACTAGCGTCCACCTTCCCCATCCAAAGCACCTGTTATGTTTTTGTGATCACTCCCTTTTTCCTTCCTCTGTGAACACTAAACAAATGAATCTGTTCAGGATGTCTGTCTTTTCCTGGCCCCCTCTGCACAGTGCCCCCTTCCCTTTTTAACCTTACAATCCCCCTTCCCCCATTCTTCCTCTTTTTGTGTACATACCTAAAAATGTCTTATCCCTTTTATTATAGGCTGGGCTATTCTTTCTTTAGTTTGCACTCTGTCTGTCCTGCTACACCTCCCTATCCTCCTCCTTCAGTGTCTCTTTATAACTTCTGAATGCTACCCTTCTAGTCTTTACATTTTCCACCACCTTTTCTAGAACCATAGCAGTCTCTTTCTACTCTTGCTTTTGCTCAGTTGCTTCATGCAGAGGTTTTTCACCTTCACTATGCCCCTTTTTAGCTTCACCCACTGTTTCTCCACCTCAGCAGGGGCACCCCCCCCCAATCAGGTCATCCCTGAGGTATTCACTCATCTATAAAATCTGCCCTCGTGAAGTGTAGGACCCTCGCCCTTGTGTGGTTCAATTCCACAGCCATCCTTACAGTGAACCACACTACAATGATCACTGGTCCCCAGGTGGCCTCACACCTTGATGTCTTCAACACTTCCCTGTTAGTGAGTACCAGGTCCAGTACTGCCCCATCACTAGGGGGTTCACTGACTACTTGTCTGAGGAATGCCCCCTTCAAGGAGTCCAGGATGCTGCTGCTTCTAGCTGAAGCCACAGCTAGGAAGCTCCAACCTACACCAAGTAGATTGAAATCCTCCACCAGCAGCATGTCCCCTTTTCCTGCCATCTTGCCAGTGGCTTCCAAGAGTACCTTATCTAACTCCTCTCCCTGTGCAGGAGGTCTGTTGATCATGCCAGTGCAAATAGTGGCTCTGTTCCCCATCTCCAGGGTGACCCACAGCACCTCTGCCACACACACACACCCATATTCTCTGTATTTACATTGCTTTTATGGCTTCCATCACATAAAACACCACACACCCTCCTTTCCTTCCCACCTTGTCCTTCCTGAACAGAGTGTAGCCTGATATGGTTCTATCCCAGTCATGATTTTCAGTGCACCATGACTCGGTAATGGCCACAATATCCAGGTCACCCTCTGCCATGATGGCTTCTAAGTCCAGAATCTTATGTCCTAGACTTCTAGCATTAGCATACATGGCCTTCCAGATTTTGATAGCACTCTACTTGTTACCCTATTTTTTCCTTTTTGCCCTCCCTCCTTCCCCCTCCCGCTTTTTAATGCCCCTGTTCCCATCCCCTTTAATTTCTATCACCCTAGTTCCTTTATTAATTTGCACCCTGAGGGTTCCTCTGCCCTCAGGTTCCCCCTTCTCTCTACTTCAGTGTGTGGTGGGGCAGTTACTGCCTTTCTGACTCCTTCTACCACCCCCTTTGGCTAGTTCAAATGTTTATCAAAGTTACTTTTAAACCCTCCACCAAGACTGTGGTTCCCCTTCCTGATGGATGCAGACCATCACAGCTGTAAAAGCCCTTAGCCATCCAGGTTGATCCCTAGTCACCAGTATAGTCAAACCCCTCCTCTCTACACCATTCATTCAATTATGAGTTAAAGCTCCTGGCGTGAAGATCACTCTCCTCTCCATGTCACAGACAGGCAGCACCCCAGAGAAAGCCACTGAGTGTGCTACCTGCCTAAGACCTCTCCCCAGCTCCCTAAACTCCCCCTGCACTATCCCAGCCCACTACCTAGCCAGGTCGTTTGTCCCCAGGTAGACAATGACATCCAGCTCTACTTCTGTCCTGCTGCCCTTGCAAGACCCAGGATCTGCTTCCTGTCCTTCTGGGATGTGGCACTGCATAGGCACCTGACCTCCCTCTCCCCCTTCTTATTCCCAAATCTAACCCCCTCACAGCTGAGTCCCCCACCAGAAACTGCTGCTTCCTCCTCCTCTGGGGTCCTCTACCATGCTTCTTGGGGTCTCCACAATGGAAGACCCCCACATTCCCCACATGCCCCTGACCACTGCCATGGTTACCTCCTCCCAGCAATCCCACCCCACTGGAGCGGTGTAAGAATTTGTAGTGGTACCAGTTGAGGAATGTGCCTCTGACCCACCACTCCCATACTTCCAGAGCCCAACATAGTCCAGCTGTTCCTCTTCCTTAGCATCCTCTGAGGTAACAGTGGCAGACTTGGTGACCTCTGGGTGGGGGAAGAAGTCCTCTAAATCCTAGCCAAATTGGCCTGGAGTCTAGCAATCTCCTCCTTCAACCCAGAGAGGTGCGTGCAGATGGGATAGCACTGCAGTTTCCAGAAGGTCTCTCTGAGAACTGCTGCTCCACAGCCACTACACTGCACCACTCCCAGTATTCCCAGTTCCTTCTCTCCCTGTGTTTCTTGGAAATAGTTAAGTACCTTTACCCTGGATAGGGGGTTTCTAGTTTTTCCCCTTTTGTTTGTTATGCACCTTGTACACCTACTCTAGATAGGGTGTTGCTCCTGTAACATCCCCTCATATATCACTCACCTGGGCTGCCCCAGTGCCCTCAGGGTCCTCCACGCACTCTCCCAAGGAGCCGTGCCTGAGTCCTGGCCGGGTAACAAATGGTGGGTTGGTGCCTCCACCTGGGACAATAGTATGGCCTCCTGTGGGAAAGACAGGTTACCACCACCCCAGGAACCTCTGCTATAGATCCCTTGAGACTGGCCCCTCTGGCCCAATGATATCCACACTCCCACCCCGCAATAGCAATAACAAAGCTCAAACACTTAGGTAAGATGACATACAATTGTCCCTTCTTTAGTCAAACTGATCTAAGACAAACAGAGGGGTGGGCTACTCCCTTGGGCCTCCCTCACATACAGTACACAGTACAGTCTGAACTCTCCCACCTCCCCTTCTCCTGGGTGCACCCAGAACAATCCCAGGTGGTGTGTACCTCACCGCTATTAGTTTGCAGGCCTGCCACCTCTCATTAGGACCCTTGCTGAACTCAAGTTCAGCTGGATTAAGTCTATCATTGGGAGTGGGGCTTTTCCCTTACCCTCCTGCCTGATGCAACAAAGAATCCCTAGAGCAGCAGCTCGGGGTACTTGTGGTGACCCAGAAGGGTGAAGATGATTCCTGCCAAAGCACTGCAGGTTACGTGAGTGGGGCTATGTCCTTCGCCTGCCTGGCCTTTCCAGCTTCACCTAAGGGCCTTTGGGTACAGAGTTCACCAGGCAGGCCTGTTTGTCCTTCTTTTCTCTGCACAGGTCTCAACACTGGGGGTAACACAGTGGCTCAGCCCCCCATCAGGTAGGGCCTCAGCTGTACTGGCTCTGCATCCCAGGGCTCTCCCCTGACAGAAACCTGGCCCTTGAGGGGCAAGGTCCACAAGGCACAAAGCTGATGTCTATGGTGCCTTCCAGCCCAAGCAGTCAGCTTCAGTGCCCTGAGGGAAACCCCTTTGGCTGCTCTTTCAGCAACAGCTGCAGTCCTCCTCCTGCTGTGTCCCTGTGTTTTTAGTCTTGCTGGAGAGGGGAGGAGGGAGGTGTAGCCAGAGAGGCCCAACCAGGCAGTCAGCCTTAGGATCTGGAATTAATCATGGAAGGGCTGCTGGTTCTTCTCTCTCAGCTGTCTCTCCCCCTCCTCTCAGTTCCTTCTCCTCTCTCTCTCTCTCTGTCCCAGCTTCACGCTCTTTTTCCCTTTTAAGTCCTGGGCACAGCCTCCCCATGATTGGCTGATGGCCCCCACGTGACCTCCCAGCTGCCTACAGGATATTTCCCAGAAGCCTGAGGTCACCACAGATGCATGGGCACTGCCATCTTGCCTGCTCCCTAGCCCCAAGCAGTGTTAACCCCCTGTTTTCCCTGCAGCCCACTGACTGGGCTGATTTACATCTATCTCATGACTGGAGTGCATCTGGTCACTGTATGCCTCTTCCCTGGCCCCTCTACTCCATATGGGTGCCAGGGAAACCTTGCCGATCTAATTGGCCACGTGGCCGTGGGAGGAAAAGGAGCCTGGCTCCTTTAAATCTGTTCGGCGGTCTCGTGACATGCGCAGAGCACGCAGGACCACCATCTACAAAAATACCCTCCTGTTTGCTCCCTGCATGGCCCCGGGCCTGAGCAGCCCTCATTCTAGACCTGGGACCATGCACACACACACACACACACACACACACACACACACATGGTGACTGCACAGGTGTTCTGGTGCCCATCCCAGCTCTGATCGGGCTGAGACACCGAGGAAACAGTGCCGCAATGGGGGGGGTCAGCCAGGTGTAACTCCCAACAGAACCCCCCCTACCGGACCAGGACAGCACACAGAGGGAGATGTCTGGTGGAAAGCAGCCCCACCGAAGGTAAGCCCATTTTTGGGGGGCTTACACACTCCCCTAGCAGAAATCTTGACATCCTGACAAGCCATTTTTACTCCTTTGAGGAACCCATAGCAAGCCACATGAACTTTTCTAGCTAGACACCTGGTTCCTAACTAGCACCAACCACAATCGCAGACACGGATAGGCTTGTAGCCAGACCAGCCACAATAATGGACTATAACTGGTAATGGAGGGGGGGGCACCTACAGGCCCCTACGGCTTCCCCAGGGCAACACAATGGGGGATAGAGAACTGGTACCACTGCCTTAAGCAGGGCATTAATTGGCAGGTTGGTGGACTCACCCAGAGTGTCGTATGTGAGCTTTACAGTGGGCTGGGGAGGCCAGCCCAATCTTCGAGGCAGGGCATCATCATGTACGGGGACCAAGTCAGTGGTGGGGATTTGTCCTTTAGGGTCACAGTCTACCATCCCCCCTGGAGCTGAACCGGTACCTCTACACTATCTGGGGTTAGATCAAGAATGGTGGTGGGGGGCTGTAGCTGCAGCTAACTCACTGTCTGGTGGAGAAGAGCACACCAGGTGGCCTTCTGGACTACCCAAAGCACTCCCTAAATTGGGCCCTGACACAGGAACAGTGGGCCGGGCCTCTGGGTTCAAGCAGGATGCAGGATCTGGGTGGCTAGCACTCATGGATGGGGCAGAGTTTTGGCAGTACCACTCCAATTGGGGTGAGGGAAGGTCCAAATCTGTCCCCCACTGAGAGCAGGCAGAATCCTCCTCCACCCTCTCATTGCTGGAATGGCCCCCTGGCCTCCCTTGGGTAGCGTGGGGGCGTCATAAGCACGCCCCAGCGGCATGGGGAGGCTGGACCCACTGGCTTATTTTTCCCTGTGTTACCAGCCATCTGGCTGCTGGTGGAGTGTGACCCGGAGCAGGGTGGGGCACGATCTCCCCTATGGGGAGCAAGTGGTTTCTGTGCACTTTTTTCTCGAGCCCACGACCATGTTTCTGCTCTATCAAATACACTTGCAGGCTAGACATATTTTCCACCATGAGGTAACTGTCTGGGGCCCAGCAGTCCTGGATCTTGTGCTTCCCCTGGAGTCCCAGATTTAACAGCAGGACCCTGTCCCCCACTTCCAGCTCTTGCCTGCGTACTCCAGCGTCAGTTCCCCTGGCAACTACTGACCGCCACTTCAGAAGCAAGCTTGTATGCTGCCCAAAGCTGCTCCCTCAGCTTGCCGGTATGCTCGAGGTGTGACTTATGGGAGGTCCCATCAGCAGATAGCCCAAAGCAAAGGTCCACTGGCAGCCGGGCCTCGCAACCAAACATGAGGTAAAGGGGGAGCGCTGGGTCACATCATTTTTCATGCAGTTGTATGCGTGCACCAACTGACTTACCTTTTGACTCCCGTTCGCTTTGTCCACGAGGTCTAGGGTGCCCAACATGTTCAGCAATGTCCTGTTGAAATGTTCGGGCTGTGGTTCCTCCTGGCGGTGGTAAGGGGTGCTGTGGGATTTCTGTATGCCATAGGATGACAGAAACACCCTCACCAAACAGCTTTCAAAATCCTGGCCTTTGTCAGAGTGGATTCTTTTGTGGAGGCCGTAATGCTGGACATACAGCTGCAAGACCTTAACCACAGTGCTTGCCTTCTGGTCTTTTGTGGGAAAGCCTGCACGTACTGGGTGTAGTGATCTGTGATGACCAATATGTTAGCAGCGCTTTTTCTGTTGGGTTCCAAGGACAGGAACTCCATGTACACCAACTCCAGGGGCCCACTGGTGCTGATGTTGACCAGAGGAGTGGCCCATCTGGGCAAAGTCTTCCACTGGATGCACAGCAGGCAGCACTTGCAGTGGCTCTCCATGTCTGCTTTCATCCTGGGCCAATAGAACCTGGCCCTACACACGTCTAGGGTGCAGTCTTAGCCCAGGTGCTCCATATCATCATGTAGGGACTTGAGGACAGCTCTACAGTATACCGCGGGTAACACCAACTGTTGCTTAGATTGACCCAGATGGTTCTTGTCCTGCACTGCACACAGCAGCAACCCATCCCGCAGGACCAGCTTGTCCCACTCTCTTAGTACACAGCAGGCATCAGGGTGACTTCCCTGCACCTGTCTGGGGGATTTCCCCTCTGCAATAGCCTGAAGCAGGTCTCATATGCTGGGGTCCGACTCCTGCTGCCATTGCAGGTCAGCCTTACTAGGCTTAGGCAGGGACAAGAGATCCAGGCCTGTGAAATTTAGATAAGCAGGTGAATTAACTTCGGAGGTGGGGCTCCCAGTACCTGTATGCTCTGGATGTCACAAGTGACGGTATCAGGAGGGGATCCTACCTGTGAGCAGAGCACTTGCACCAGGGCCAGTCCGACCTGGACTGGGGGGTCAGGGGTGTCATTGTGTGGGCGTCGGGACAAGGCGCCCGTATCCTCATTGGCTCACCCACTCTGATACTCCAGACTGAAATTGTATGTGGAGAGGGCCGACAGCCATCGGTGCCCCGCCACATCCAAGTTTGCTATGGTGGTGACATACGTCATTGGGTTGTTGTCAGTGTGCACAGAGAACGGGACCCCATAGAGGTACTCATGGAACTTTTCTATCACCACCCACTTCAATGCCAAGAACTCCAGTTTATGAACTGGGTAATTCCTTTCTGAGGAGGTCAGGCCATGGCTAGCAAAAGCCACAGGGTGGAACCCCTCAGGATACAGGACAGTGCCCAACCCACTAAAACTGGCATCTGTGTGCAGGACATAGGGCTTAAGGGGGTCTGCAAATGCAAGGACAGGGGCCTCCCCAGTCTCTGGATGATCTCCCTGAAGGCATCCTCACACTCCGGAGTCCATCGGTCCCCAAATGGGTCCCCAGTGCACAGGTACCCCCTACAGGAGGTCTGTCCCTTCTTTTGGTTCATGGGAGGCTAACCTTGCATCAGGTCATTCAGAGGACGTACCACCAAGGAGTAATCCTTCATGAACTGATGGTAGTAACTGCAGAACCCCAAGAAGGACTGTAAGGATTGCAAATGGGTGGGCTGGGGCCATGAATGGAGAGTCTTTACTTTAGCCAGGTCCGTCTGCACCCCTTCGGCTGAGACTATGTGCCCAACATACTTAACCACAGGCTGACAGAACTGGCATTTGTCAATGGAGACCTTTAGGCCAAACTCCTCCAGTGAGTCTAGGACCTTCATCATCTGGGCCTCTTGTTCTTCCAAGGTCCGCCCAAAGATGATGAGATCAGCCAGGTAGACTATGACCTCAAGCAGGTTCATATCTCCCACAGCCCTTTCCATCAAGCACTGGAAGGTGGCCGGGGCTCCAGCTATGCCTTAGGACATATGCTCGAACTGGTAGAACCCAAGTGGGCATATAAAAAAATGGAGGTTAATGAGTACCAATGCTCGTAGTCTAGGTAAAAAGCTCCCTGAAATGGTGGCCATGATGGAATAGGGATGCCTGGATATTGTGTCAGTCACAGAAACATGGTACACAGAGAACCATGACTGGGATGTCAACATACCAGGGTACACAATCTTTAGGAGGGAAAGGGAGGAAAGAAGAGGAGGAGGAGTAGCTCTCTATGTAAGGGAAGGGATCAAAGCAACAGAACTAAAGGGTAAACAGGGAGGAGAGGAGGCACTGTGGGTCACCCTGGAGACTGGAATTGGCTCCACAAGTCACACAGGGGTTGTATACAAACCCCCATCTCAGGGGGAGGAAATGGACAAGAAAATGATAGAAGGCATTCTTGGGATGGCAGAGAAAGGGGAGATATTGCTGATGAGGGACCTGAATATGCCAGATGTTGACTGGAGCACCTTTGCTGCAGCCACATCCAGGAGCAGGGCCATTCTCAATGCCCTACAGGGGACATGCCTCAGACAGCTAGTTTTGGAACCCACTCGGGAGAGAGCAATCTTAGACCTGGTACTTTCAAATGGTGTCGGAGAGAGGATCTTTAATCTTGAAGTGGGCAGCCATCTGGTAACAAGCGACCACCAAACACTGTAGTTCATGATAAACTTAACTGTAGAGTCAAGCCACACAAAAGTGAAGGTACTGGATTTCAGGAGGGCTGATTTTGTCAAAATGGGAGAGTGCCTCAGAAAAGCACTAGCAAACAGGCAAGAAGGTGGAGTGGAGCAACAATGGGAAAACATCAAAACCGCCATCACAGAGGCAACATGCCTTTGTGTGAAGCAAATAAACAAATCAAAATGAAAGAAAAAAACACTATGGTTCTCAAAAGAAGTGGTGGGGAAGGTAAGGGAGACAAAGACAGCATTCAGGAAGTATAAGGGAACACAGAAGGAGCAGGACAGAGAATTATACCAGTTAAAGCAGAAGGAAGTGGGTAAGGCAGTCAGATGAGCAAAGGCCCAAACCGAGGAAAAGATAGGCAACTCAGTTAAGAAGGGGGATAAAACCTTTTATAGGTACATTAGGGAGCAAAGAAAGACTAAGGCAGGGATACTGAAGCTGAACAAAGAGGAAGGTGGTTGGGCAGAGAGCGACAGTGAAAAAGCAAGGATACTGAACGAATACTTCTGCTCAGTATTCACAATGGAAAAGCATGGGGAAATGCCTAATCTGGTCAATAGAAGCACTCTGGATAGGGGGTTGATATTAGTCCTTTCACAGAAGAAAGGGTTCTGAAAGAACTCTTAAAACTCAAGGTGGATAAAGCAATGGGGTCTGATGGGATTCACCTCAGAATTCTAAAAGAACTAAGGAAAGAACTAGTAACACCAATGACTACCCTTTTTAATAAATAATGGGAGGATGGTGTGCCTCCTGAGGACTGGAGGAGGGTGGATGTGATTCCCCTTCACAAAAGTGGGAGCAAGACAGAGGCAGGAAACTACGGACCTGTCAGTTTGAACTCAGTGGTAGGGAAAAGGATGGAATTACTTCTGAAGGAAAGAATTGTTGAGTACCTAGAGGCCAGTGGGTGCAAAGGACCCAAGGCAGCATGGATTCACAGTGGGAAGGTCATGTCAGACAAATCTAATTGATTTCTTTCACTGGGTAACCAAAGCAGTAGACCAGAGAGGGGCTGTGGACATGGCCTATCTAGACTTTAGCAAGGCATTTGACACAGTCTCGCACAAAAGATTAATAAACAAATTAGCCAGCCTGGGAGTGGGGCCCAGGGTGGTAGCCTGGGTAAAACACTGGTTGGAAAACAGGACACAGTGAGTAATAGTAAATGGAGTCCACAGTGAAGAAAGGAGGGTTACTAGTGGGGTACTGCAGGGTTCAGTACTGGGGCCGGTCCTTTTTAATGTCTTTATAAGTGACATTGCAGAGGGACTGGAAGGGAAAGTATGTCTCTTTGCAGATGACACAAAGATCTGCAACAGGGTTGATACACAAGGTGGGGTGGAAAGGATGAAAAGGGCTTGGCAAGGTTGGAGGAATGGTCAAATGTATGGCAGCTTAGATTCAATGCAAAGAAGTGCAAAGTAATGCACCTGGGAAACAAAAACCCAGGGGAAGGGTACACAATGGGGGGCAAGATACTGACAACAACAAAAATGGAAAGGGACCTGAGGGTAGTCATATCAGACGACCTAAAGATGGGCCAAGAATGTGAGAAGGTAGTAAGGATTCTGAGATGCATAGGGAGAGGCACCACCAGTAGAAAACAGGAAGTTGTTGGCCCTCTGTACAGATGGTTGGTAAGACCACATCTGGGGTACTGTGTACAGTTCTGGAGACCCCATCTCCGCAAAGACATAGACAGGGTGGAGGCTGTCCAGAGGAGGGCAAACAAAATGATGCAGGGTCTGCATCAGAAGACATATGAAGAAAGACTAAAGGAACTAAAGATGTATAGCCTCGAGGAAAGGAGGAGAGGGGGAACATGATAGAAACTTTCAAATATCTCAAGGAATCAACAAAGTCCAAGAGAGTGGCATCTTTCAGAAAAGATATGTGCAAAAACAAGGGGCACAATTTGAAGATAGAAGGGGGACAGCTCATAGGTAATGTGAGGAAGTATTTCTTCACAGAGGGGGTTGTGGATACATGGAACAGCCTTCCTGAGGAGGTCGTAGAGTCAAAAACAGTGGGGGAGTTCAAGAATGCATGGGACAGACATAAGGCAATTCTAGGGGGGTAGGAGGAAGTAGGCTGTTGGTTAACTAGGATCTGCAGCTTATTTGTTAGGTAGAGAAATAGGCAGACTAGGTGGGCCAAGCGGGCTAACCTCCGTGACCATTCCCTGAATGGGCGGTCATCTCTCAGCCAGATGTGGCATTCTTTCCCGATGACACAACCTATGGCACACTCATGTAAGGAGAAAACCTGCCAGCGCTTCACCAGTTTGTGGCTCAGACTCCACGTATAGTTGTCAGAGATAGAGGAGCTTTTGAAGTTGTACAAGGACTGGTCTATCCCCCTCAGGTCTTCCCCAGGGATGACGGACATGGCTCCATCACACCTAAAGATAGATGCCAGCACACAACCCCCTGGATGGTCACTGACCTTTTGGACTCGTTCCGAACCCTCACAATAACTTGCTAGGCACAGAAACTGTCCAGGGAGGGCAGCACGCCTCGCTGGACCAATAACCCATGCAGCAAGCTACCCGGAAGTGGGGCATCGAGTATGAAAGCAGCCCCTTGGGGAGATCGGTCAAACCGCACGATGCCCACCATGCAGCATTTGGCACCCGGGGGGGAGGTTTAGCTTCCCCACATTCATCCGTTGGACCAACCCAACCCCTCCTCCATCAGCCCCACTAAGGTCACTCATCCCCTCAAGCCCCACCCTTTTCATGGTAGCTTTAACTGAGGGGCTAGCAAGCTCGCCTATCCCACCCCAGTCAGAGCACATCTGGGCCAACCACTCAAACATATTGGCATTGGTTTCAATAAGCACTGGGATGTCAGACATGCTGTTTGGCTCAGGGCAGACCAATGTGAGAGCCTCTGTAGTGGGCGGGGTATCTTCCCCTCTTGTCGGGACAAAAATGCTGACCACACAATACCCATCGTATGGGTAATCCATGCTACCTATACCCCACAGAGACAATCCAGAGAGGGGGTAGGAGAGGTAGGTGTGTTGGGTGTTGATCATAAAAAGGCCAGTGGATGATGGTGACCTGGGACCCACTATCCAGTAAAGCAGAACAGGTCACCCCCTCCACCAAGATCTCGGTGTCTGTTCGAGGACTGATGAGGCCCATCAGCACTCCCCTATTTGGTGGTACCCAAGGTTCGGTCCAAAAAGTGGAGCAGGGCCATTCTGGGGGTGCGGGTCACAACATTACCAGTCCCCATTGAAGTTTTCCTGCTCCCAGCATCTCTCAGCCACCAACTGCTGGTTCTCCTCCCTAAGGCAGCCCCGCCGGGTATGGCCATCCTACCACCACTTGAAGCAGAACCACCCATCCTAGGGCCCCAGGGACCATCAAGGCCCATGTTGGGGGGCAGTATAGGTGATTGGAAGTCATCGGGCATCAGGTGCTGCCCTGCTGGGGAAAGGGAGGGATTCCATAGCCAGCTGCATGGTCCGTACCAGGTCCTTTATGCCCTGGACTTCCTGCAAAACCACCCCCAAGTCCGGTGACCCAGTTGGTTCAGGCGGGGTCGGGCCTTGGGGCCACAAGGTGGCACTGGTGGTGGTGAGCGCCATCAGCAGGGCCCCCACCTCCTGTTGAGCTTCTTTTTCTTTCACTTCATCCAACAGCTGCTTGAATGTGGAAGGATCGCCTTTCCGGCCCCACAGCCTGAGGGTGACTCTATGAGGCACAGTGCCACCCCACAGGATCTGCTCTAGCCGTGTCTAGCCTTTCACGGCGGGGGTTGTTCCTGCCTTGGCGAATCAGCACCATGATATCCACCCGGTGATGTACTGGGACAAGCCACCAGTACGCTGCATGGTGCCCCACAGCTGGCCCATCACCGCCTCCCTCTTCTCGACCACCCCAAAAGTATTCAACAGGATATCCAGGTATTCGTGGGGAGTGCAGTTGGGCTGGCTGGCCCGTAAGGACCGGATTATGTCCAGCACCATACTCCAGAGGCTTTCCAAGACTCGCTTGCATTTTTCCTCCTCAGAACACTCCCATACCTGAATCATATGGGCAGGCTGGCTGCTCCATGAGAGAAAATCATCTACCCCGCAGGTGTCAAGATGGCCCAGGAGAAGGTACAGAGCCGCTTGTACTGCTCATAGGCCCATCCCCGCTAAGTGTGCCCACCTAGCAGTGTCATCAGGGTGCCCCACCTCCCAGGAGCAGGGTCTGAGATCCTGCATGGTCTTCCTTCCTCCTTAAGCCACACCCCAGCTGGGTTTCAAAACGCTCTGCTCCTTGCTCAGGGGCCAAAGGGCCCAACTTCCTGAGGGCAGGTCGCTGGCCATCCTTTTTTTCAACAAGACCCAGGTCTCTTGGGACGTATCCGGGGTGACTTTGGGAGGTACTTCCACGGGGTTCAAGGCCTTCCCCATCTCCACTGTTATATCCCTGTACTCCTTAACCAAGTCTGTCACCACCCTCTGAATCTTTAACACCCTGCAGTCAGGCAGGGTCCTATCTAAGATATCTAGGATGTCCTCTTTTTCCACCCCACTGCCGCGTTGCGCACTAGCAGCATCCTATGGGGGTTAAAACCCTCAAAATCACAACAGTTCTCTACATCCTGGAATGCCATTATCCTGGTCTCCACCCGGTTGGAAAAAACACCCATCAAATCAGCCCCAAACAACCACAAAACAAAAAAATAATATGGAAACAGAACAAGATGAGGAGGTACAAAAAAAATCAGCTGTACATTTTTTCAGGTCAAAGCGGCAGTCTCTGGGCCAACAGTAATCTCAGCGGTGCCTCCACTTGTAACAGCCCTTCTTATACCACTCACCTGGGTTGCCCCGTTGCCCTCAGGGTCCTCCACGTGCTCTCCAGGGGGCCAGGCCTGAGTCCTGGCCGGGTCACAAATGGTGATTTGGTGCCTCCACCTGGGACAATAGTATGGCCACCTGTGAGAAAGACAGGTTACCACCACCCCCACAGGAACCTCTGGTATACAGCCCTCAAGACTGACCCCCCGGCCTAATGATAGCCACACTCCCACTCCGCAATAACAAAACTCAAACACTTAGGTAAGATGACATACAGTTGTCCCTTCTTTATTCAAACTGATCTAAGACAAATGGAGGGGAGGGCTACTCCCTTGGGCCTCCCTCACTTACAGTACACAGCACAATCTGAACTCTCCCCCTCCCCTTCCCCTGGGTGTACCCAGAACAATCCCAGGCAGTGGGTACCTCATCTCTATTGGTTTGCAGGCCTGCCGTCTCTCATTGGGGCCCTTGCTGAACTCAAGTTCAGCTGTATTAAGTCTATCGTTGGGGGTGGGGTTCTTCCCTCCAGGCTGATACAACAAAGAATCCCCAAAGCAGCAGCTCAGGGTACTCACGGTGACCCAGAGGGGTGAAGATGCTCGCTGCCAAAGAACTGCAGGTTACATGAGTGAGGCTCTGTCCTTCATCTGCCTGGCCTTTCCAGTTTCACCCAAGAGACTTTGGGTACAGAGTTCACCAGGCAGGCCTGTTTGCCCTTCTTCTCTCTGCACAGTTCTCAACACTGGGGGAAACATAGTGGCTCAGCCCTCCCATCAGGTGGGGCCTTGGCTGTTCTGACCCGCGTCCCAGGGTTCTCCCATGGCAGAAACCTGGCTCTGGGGAGGCAAGGTCCACAAGGCACAAAGCTGACATCTACAGGGCCTTCCAGCCCAAGCAGTCAGCTTCAGTGCCCTCAGGGAAACCCCTTTGCCTGCTCTTACAGCAACAGCTGCAGTCCTCCTCTTCCTGCTGTGTCCCTGTGTTTTTTGTCTTGCTGGGGGGGGGGAGGTGTAGCCAGAGAGGCCCAACCAGGCAGTCAGCCTTAGGAGCTGGAATTAATCATGGAAAGGCTGCTGTATCTTCTCTCTCAGCTCTCTCTCCCCTCCTCCCAGTTCCCTCTCCTCTCTCTCTCTCTCTCTGTCCCAGCTTTGCACTCTTTTTCCCTTTTAAGTCCTGGGCACTACCTCCCCATGATTGGCTGATGGCCCCCACGTGACCTCCCAGCTGCCTGTAGGATGTTTCCCAGCAGCCCGAGGTCACCACAGATGCATGGGGGCCGCCATCTTGCCTGCTCCCTAGCCCCACACATTGTTAGCCCCCTTCCCCCGGTTTGCCTGCAGCCCGCTGACCGGGCTAATTTATATCTATCTCGTGACCAGAGCACATCCAGTTGCTGTATGGCTCTTTCCCGCCCCTGTGCTCCATATGGGGGCCAGGGAAGCCCTGCTGATCTAATTGGCCGCATGGCCGTGGAGTAAAAAGGAGCCTGGCCTTTAATTCTATTTGGCGGTCCCTGCACATGCGCAGAGCATGCAGGACCACCATCTTAAAAACAGATACCCTCCTGTATGCTCCCCACGTGGCCCCGGGCCCGAGCAGCCCTCATTCTGGACCCAGGCCCACACACACACACACTCGGTGACTGCACAGGTGTTCCGGCACCCAGCTCGGCTCCAATCGGGCCGAGGCACTGGAGGAAATGGTGGCTTGCCACAACTGGGGGGTCACGCAGGTGCGACTCCCACCAGAACCCCCTCCCGGATGAGGACAGTACTCAGGGTAAGATGTCCAGTGGCAAGGAGCCCCACTAATGGCAAGCCCGTTTTGGGGGGCTTACACTCTTATTTGCAATTTTGGCCTACTCTTTAGCAATAGCTTCCACCCCTACCTTACATAAGGTGTTTCTAGTTTTTCCCTGCTTGTTTTCTGCCCCTTGTACACCTATCCTAGATAGGGGGTTGCTCCAATTCCCTGTTTTGGCCTACACTTTACTTTCTACCTGTCCCAGCTGTGAATGCAACAACAGGAGTGAACGGGCACTTTACCTTAGTCAACTGTCAGTCTCCCACTTTCCTGCTTTCTCCTGCAGACATATGCCAATGCCTACGATATCAGTCTTACTCCTGTTCCACTCTTGTGCTGTTTCACTCACATGTTGAGACACAGTAGTGTGTGGAGTCATGTTAGGAGGGACTGACATAAATTCAAAACAAATGTTAGTAAGTACTTTTTCACAGAGAGGGTGGTGGACACTTGGAACAGCCTGCCACCGGCGGTAGTGGCAGTCAAGATGGTCAGTGAATTCAAACAGGCATGGGATAGACAGTATAGTCACCTTAGCAAGACAAATTGATAGTGGGGGGTAGAAAACCCAGGCAGACTAGATGGACCACACGGTCTCCTCCTGCTGCAAATTCTTATGTTCTTGTGTTCTCTGTAGCACTTCCTGCTCCCTCCTGATTTGCTGGTTTTGGTCACATGGCTACTGAGCCTTCCCTCTGCTCTGGCCTTCCCTGAGCTTCTTCCTGGTCTCCCACGAGCAGCCCCTGCTGGAAAAAAGCTGTAGAAAGCCCAACATGGTTAGATCAGCCTTTTGTTCTGTTCAGTGCAGAGACACCGACCTTCGGCTCTGAGAGATTTGGTCCCTCTCCATGACAACCAGCATGGATCTGTAGCCACAGATTATCATGTGGGTAAACCATTCCAACCAGGACCTACTAACCAGGGATATGCAGAAAGAACAGTTTCTACTTCATGACGACCCTCAGTGAATGCTTATTCTTACCCCTCAACCTCAGATATAGCCCTTTGGGGGGAGTGAATAGAAGAGTTAGGGAGGTAACGCCTTCTCCTGTTATTTCAGAATCTGAGAAAGAGCTGCATACCAGCAATAACCCCCATCCTGGGTCAGGTCCTTTATATGCTGGATTATTCAAAAAAAAAAAGGGTAGAACCAGAACCAGCCTCGAGGGAAAATGCTATACTATAAAGGTACAGAGGGGGAATGCAGGAGTGCCATGACATGTTTTTGCAGCACGATAGTTGCTAAAAAAATCCTTACAGTTTTTTGCATCAGAAATATACTGTATGCACTGATCCACATTTTTGGAGGGTAGAATTTTGACATCAGTTTTAAGTCACTTCAGGGAATGATTCTGGTTGAAATACAGTGAGGTGAAAAATTCACCATTTTGGGCTCCCTCTATTGCCGTCCCCCAGTGGTGGCACTTTGTTGGCACTGAGGTACTCATATACATCTGCAAAATCGCAGAAAAGGGGTGTTTTTCAAAGTGCAGACGCGTATGCTTCCCTCCAAGTATTTTTTTGATAGGGTATTTTTTGTAACTATGAATGATATGTTGCTCTGTGATTTTTAAAACTAGGGGTGTGTCCAGGGCAACTCTGTCCCAATCTGGCTTCCCTGGCTGGCTCCAAATCAGGCAATATCTGTATCGCTAGGCTGTAGCGTGCCCCTCCCCCGGGAGCGCCTACTGTAGTGGCTGTGATGCAGGCTGTGGTGGAGCTTCTGTGCATGCGCAACTTGTGGTCCAGCATCACCTCACATCATAGGCATGTCATCACAAGAGCGGGAGGAAGGTGAGCCAGGAAGGCGAGGAAGCGGTGAGGAAGGCAGTTCAGCCCACAATTAGATTGAGTCCAGTGTATCCAGGGATATATCGAGTGAAGGACTCTGGGGAAAGCCTTTGAAATTTGCCCAGGAAAGTCAATGGGAAAGCCGCGTGCCCGGCCACGGGAAAGTCGCACAGGCCCTGTGCACAGGAACACTGTTTACCGCTCAGGTTTACCGGTTCTGTGTTTGGCCTGGTCTGTTTGGCACCCAGTTTTGACACCTCTCTCCTGGATCTCTCACAGGACCCCTGGGACCTCTCTACACCCGTCTCTACAGGGGCATTGAATCAGGCCTGGGAGCTAGGCCTGGGAACCTGCCTGGGAACCAGGTAAGCTGTCCTCCGGGGCTCTCCTCAGCTGTTTTGTGGGTGTTTTGTGTATTGTCAACCCAACAGGTAGCCCGATTGCTAATGCCCGGTGCTAATGAATGAGTCCTGGGCCCAGTCTAACTCCTTCATATTCCGGCAATGCCCAGGATTCCACTGCCCCACGGAACCTTAGGCAAAGCAGAGCTTTTTGAATGTTTGGTACGCAGGGTTTGGTATGATTTCTCTGTACTCTCTGCTTATGCAACAATGCATCAGTTAATCAGGTACAGTAACTGTGTTTATGGAGCATCACTTAATAAAGGCTATCATTTAAAATGAGCAATTTCTAACAAGGCCCGTTTTCTCTTTAATTGATTTGCACTGTCCTACTGTATGCAGCTGGCCACTCTGCTTCTTTGCTAAAGCTTAAGTTGAATAAATATATAATATGCTCCTTCTCAGATGAGACCTAGTTTAAATGTACATTAATTAATAACAAAACCATCCTGGTATTTCTGTGTACCTCCTCTGCTCCTTGGGGACCAATTGTGGCTGTGCTTCTCTGGATTACTGTCTCTTTGGGGCCTGGATTCCCATTGACACTACCTTAGTCAGGTGGGCCTTTCCTTTTTCAGTCCCTCTTCTGTTGGGGAGCGGTTTCCCAGTTATTCCTGTCTTGAGCTTGACTCTGTGCTCCACCTCAGAGGTGGGCCTAGCTGCCTGGGGCATGTCTGCTCCTTAGTCTCACTTGTACCAAACCGTGCACTCCAATGATAAAAAACAAACAAATGTCCAGTGGCCAGCACCAGGATTTGGAATTACTGCAAACTCACTGCCACTGCCCATACTGTCTGTTTAACTGTGGCATCATGTTGCTCCTGCTGCTGCTGCTCAGAGGTCTTGTTTGTCGGGGGGGGGAGCCTCCGGGGGCAATGCTTTTTATTTCACTCTATCTCAGCAATTAAGTATCTCTGGATATTTCTTCCTTCTCATTCTGCTGAACCACTGTAATTAGCACTTGTGTGTTTATTTATTTTATTTACTCGGAAAGCCCAGTGGGAAGACATACTGAGCTGGTAGTAACTGGGCTAGTGTCCTGTGTGTCCTAGTGGAAGGGGATGAAGGGAGCATCAGAAAAAGACAGCAATACATTAATAAGGTCCACACATATTAAAATATAGCATAGTAACTGTACCTGAGAGATAAATGTATGGGCAGTTACAAAATACAAATAATCAGTACAACTGCACCACAGTGAAAGATACAGTTGCAGTGTAGTCAGTACTGCAGTATATTTACGATCATCAAACTATTAAGAAGCACTCATGGGAGGGGGGGGACCCCTGAGGGCAGAGGACTTGCACTCACAGTGACACCCATGGCAAATCCGCAATGGGAGATGCTAGCACCACCCTGCTGATGCTGGTGTGGGACACTGGCTATGTAGTCTACATACAGTACATGACTTGTGCACCTATATCTGAAAACTTAGCACAATTGTTCCAACTTTGAATCCTGTCCAAAGTGGCAGTGCTGAGATTAAACTCATATTATAAACATGGGCTGAGAGTAACCCTGTAATGTGATCAGTGCATTGCCAGCCTGCACCACATGAGGACTTGCATGCTTCTGCCCTTGATGCCTTTATGACCAGTGCTTTGCCAGTCTGCCCCACACGAGGACTTGCATACTCCTACCCATGATGCTTCCATGGCCAGTGACTTGCTAGCCTGCCCCACATGAGTATTTGCATACTCCTACCCAGATGCTTTCCTGACCAGTGCTTTGCCAGCCTGCCTCACATGGGGACTTGCATACTCCTACCCGGGATCCAGGGCCAGGTGGGTAATGTCTGCAGGAGCTAGAAAGGCAGCATGACAGGGACAGGACATGGAAAGCATGGAGGAAAGCAGCTTGGAGCAGGCAGGGGGGTTAAAGAAGCAGGAGCAGATCTGCTGGAAGGGACATGGACAACAGAGCGGGGATTGAGCAACCTGGGAAGAATGAAGGGGCAGGGCAGAAACATGCAACAGAACGGGGGCACAGCAGCAGGGGAGAAGAAGTAAATTGCACTTGCTGAGAGCAGCCACTCAGCCCTGGGTAGAAGCTACACATGTACATGTGATGCAAACCCATTACCACCAGGATTACCACATTGGTTCCTATGGTTGGTTCCTCACTTGAAGCGAAAAGGGGGGTTGGAGGCCATAACTGACTCCTTGTTTTTGTGTTAAAGGGGTCCATTTTTTTCCAGAAAAAAACAAGGAAAGGGGTCATTTCTAAAATGTGCAGATGAGCATGGGTACAACTTTTTACAGAGAGTGCCACCATCGGGTGCCATCCCCTTAACTAAGCCAGCAATAGAAAATGTGACAATCATGTTCTGTAATGAGGGAGTGCATCTGGGTGACAGTCACTATTAGTTGAGGCAACAAGGTCAGGTCAGAGCCCAAATGACTTGTAATGCATTAACCTGATAACAGATGTAGAATTAAAATGTGGGCTGGGTTTTAATTTCTTTGTTATATTATTGTGAACTGTGAAAATTCCAGACTTACATCACAGTAATGAAGAAAAAAACCTTAAAGGCCAGAATAATGTAGAAGCAGGTGTTGTTGGCTCTGGACATAGAGGATCCCCCTTCCACCACCACCACCACCACCACCGCCACCACCACCGATTCAGCCACAGGCACACAGACACACATGAGTGTGTGCACACAGACACAGAAACAAACACACACATGCACGCCATTACAACAGTCATGCACATACAAAGGGCATTGGTTTAATTAGAGTTCTAGCAAGCAGTGTATTAATGTAGTTGTTTGTATATTATACAATGGCAAGAAAAAATGCTGGGCTCTGACTGATCAGTCTGGGACTGGACCCGTGATGTTATCCCAGCATAACATCATGGATCTAGTCCCAGCACACACATGAACAAATGACACCAGCAAAAAAAATCACTGCACATGCCGTTGTTCTCTGCTCTTCTCTCGCTGGAAGCAGCTTGACAGCATTCCCCACTCTTCCACCAGTAAATCAATCAAAGTTGAGGCAAGCTTAAGTTTCAAAACCATGACATTGGCGATGTTATCAGTTTCTATTCCTTATTAACAACAAAAAAAAAGAAGTTAAAGCCATGTTTCCGATTTGCTTTTCATCACTCTCCCCTTATAACTGTACTCCCTGCTGTGAACATTCTTTTCTTTTTGTAACTCCAAACAAATCAGATACCTCAAAGCCATCAAACCAACATCAGAACCAAGCAGTACCTCCCTCAAGCAAATGCGAAAGCCATCACTACAATTGGCTTCATGGCACTCCCTCCTGGTCACCTCACAGTCCTCACTGGCAAACCACCGAAAACACATTGTGCACGTGTATAACAACAGTGCACTTCACTTATGTTAACACCATTGGTACAGTCAGCTTCGGGACAGTCCTTCCCAGTCTGGTCACATTTGCCGCTGGAGTCAGCATGTCCAGGCTTCAGTTACCATTTTAAATTATTTTCCACGGCAGTCAGCATCACAGTGGTGTGGGGGGGGGGGCAAGACCGACAGCTACAAGCACCAGAGAAAAGGAGAGAGACATAGGGGACACAAAAACTCAAAAGCACATAAAACACCACCAATAGCACCACCTACTGGACAACACACAATTTGTGGACTTTTTTTCCAATAGGTATTCCTGCCATTACAAAAAGTGGGGGAAAAATATTTTAAAAACATTTTTCTACTTTTTCCTCTTTTTTGTAACAAATGAGCCATTGCATGATAGGAATAATGCACTGCAGGGTGTGTGTCGTGCTGGAATAACATCACTTCTCAGGTGTTGGGCACACTAGGCATGTGGCCTCATGCCCAACCACCCGAGGCATGACATTATCCCAGCATGACACACACCCTGTTGTGCATTATTCCTTTAATGTCACAGGACTTCCATATGGCATATGGTACCTGGTGGTGCAGGTCAGTAGAGAATATGGGCCCCATGTTCAGAGCAGAACGGCAGCGCATGCAAACGAGGGCATGAAAAAATAGGGCTGGCCATCTCTAGTGCATTATTCAGATGGTTAGTGTGATCTGAACTGACCACGCTATCCATTTGAATATTGGGCTATGGTAGTGCTGCCCACAGCAGGCACTCGCCATGCTTTGTGCCATGCTACCAGGGTGCTGGGCTGAAGACCACCCATAGGGGTACAGCACGGCACACACTAACTAGCACTGTGACCCCTATGGGTGATATTCATCCCAAACATGCAGACGAGCCTATTAGGCATGCACAGTGCTAGTGGTCCATTTGCATGCCAATTATGGATTCATCTGCATGACACTGCAGCGGCCGAGTGCACTGGGCCAGGATCCCCCCAAGCCCCTTTCCCCATCCCAGTAACACAAAAGAAACCATGGTAGTCTAACGGTCCCTCCCTAGCCCCAATCCCTGCCCATGGTATAAAAATACATTGGTGGTCCAGCGGTCCCTCCCCCGTTCCCCAATTGCCATCCCCATTTATACAAAACACATTCCCCAGTGGTCCCTTCCCCCTCTCCTGTTCTCCAATCGCTGTCCCCATTTATACAAAACAAATTCCCTGGTGGTCCAGTTGTCCTTTCCCCCTCCCCATTCACCAATCACCATCTCCATTTATACAAAACACATTCCTCAGTGGTCCAGTGGTCCCTCTCCCCTCCCCCCTTCTCCACTCGTTGTCCCCATTTATACAAAAAAATTCCTCGTGGTCCAGTGGTTCCCCCCATTCTCCAATCACAGTCCCCATTTATACAAAAAACATTCCTCAGTGGTCCAGTGGTCCCACCCCATTCTCCAATCACAGTCCCCATTTATACAAAACACATTCCTTGGTGGTTCAGTGGCCCCCCCCCATTCTCCAATCACAGTCCCCATTTATACAAAACACATTCCCCGGTAGTCCAGCGGTCCCTCGCCCCTCCCCCATTTGCAGATCTCAGATTCTGTGCTCTAGCATTGTTCAGAGATTACCTGACTCACAGAAAGCAAATGGAGAAACTAGTCAAAGCAGTCTCGAGCACTAATGTACTCTGCAGTGGGGTTCCTCAAGGCTCCATATTGGGACCATTTCTGTTTTCAATTTCCATCAATAATCTACCAATGGTCTGCAAACCTGTGCAAACTCTTCTCTATGCAGACAATGCAGTTCATACACACAGTAAAGACATAATGGGAAAACAGCTTCAAAAATCTGCAGGAATGGTTTGTTTAAGAAAAAATGGTACTGAATCTACCAAAAACGCAATCAATTTTGTTTGCGTTTAACTACAATCTGAAAAAAGTTGGCCCCAAAGTTTTGCATTGAGACAGGCAATGACACATGTCTGGAAAAAGTCAGCTGCTTCACATACCTAGGAGTACACTTAGACTATACTCTTACCTTTGATACCCACATCCATAACACCACCAACCAGTTGCACCACAGGCTCGTCTCTTTGCACAGAATCTGCTAGTACCTAACGCCAGAAACCAGACACAGAATAGCCCAGGCAAATCTGCTCCCTATACTAGACTATGGCTCATCAATTACTGATGCTGCTAATAAAACAATGCTACAGAAGAAGCATACTCTTTACTACAAGACTGCCAGATTTGCATCTGGTAGTGACAGCAAGACGCACAATTGCCTTCCTCTAAACACTTTCAATTGGCTCTTGCCAGAGCTCAAATCCAACCTGTCATTTGCCAGATTTGTTAAAGACAACGATCAAAAATTCCCCCACTTACTAGGTTGAACAGCTTGAGTTTGCCAACTTGCCCTCCTCTCGATCAGCTTTAAAAAATAACATCAGCATTTCCTTGTTTTGAATAAACATAGGACAATGCTCTTTCAGTTACCGTGCCTCCTCACTCTGGAGTGCAATACCCCATTAGAGAATCACCAACTGTCTCTGCCTTTATACAAAACCTAAAAGACTTTTACCTTACAATCAATGTTTGCGACTGCTTTGAGTAAATATCCCATGTACCAGCTGCAGATTTCTTTGTGGGCAGAAAAAGCCCCCAATGCAGGCAGAAGCCCAGTACAAAAGGGCAGGCTACAGCAGCGGGAGACACAGAATGAGTGAGTGAGGGAGGGAGGGGGAGTGTGTGAGCTCAACGGAGGTCTGTTGGGACTGCTGCAGATTTCTTTGTGGGTAGAAAAAGGCAGCAATGCATGCAGGGGCCCAGTAAAAAATGGCAGCCTGCAGCGGAGGGAGAAACAGAATGAGCAAGTGAGAGAGGGGGAGTGAGCGAGCTCAACAAAGCTCTATCATGACTGCTGCAGATTTCTTTGTGGGCAGGGAAAGGCAGCCACACAGGCAGGAGCCCAGTACAAAAGGCCAGCCTGCAGCGCCGGCAGAAACAAGCGAGTGACAGAGGGGGAATAAGTGACCTCAATGGAGCTGTGTCAGGACTGCTGCAGATCTCTTTGTAGGCAGAAAAAGCCATGAACACAAGCAGGAACCCAGTACAAAAGGGCACCCTGCAGTAGCGGGAGACACAGAATGAGTGAGTGAGGGAGGGGGAGTGAGTGAGCTCACTGGAGCGCTATTGGAACTGCTGTGGATTTCTTTGTGGGCAGAAAAAGGCAGCAACGCAGGCAGGAGCCCCGTACAAAAGGGCAGACTGCAGCGCTGGCAGAAATGGAACAAGCGAATGAGAGAGGGGGAGTGAGTAATGTCAACGGAGCTCTGTTGGGACTGCTGCAGATTTCTTTGTGACCAGAAAAAGGTACCAACAGAGGCAGGAGCCCAGTACAAAAGGACAACCTGCAGTGCCAGGAGAAACAGAATGAGTGCGTGAGATGGGGGGAGTGAGCGACCTCAATGGAGATCAGTCGGAGCAGCTGTGGATTTCTTTGTGGGCAGAAAAAGTTGCCAACACAGGCAGGATCCCAGTACAAAAGGTCAGCCTGCAGCTCTGGAAGAAACACAATGAGTGAGTGAGAGAGGGGGAGTGAGAGAGCTCAATGGAGCTGTGTCGGGACTGCTGCAGTTTTCTTTGTGGGCAGGCTACAGTAGCGGGAGACACAGAATGAGCGAGTGAGGGAGGGGGAGTGAGTGAGCTCAATGGAGCTCTGTTGGGACTGCTGCGGATTTCTTTGTGGGTAGAAAAAGGCAGCAATGCATGCAGGGGCCCAGTACAAAATGGCAGCCTGCAGCGGAGGGAGAAACAGAATGAGCAAGTGAGAGAGGGGGAGTGAGCGAGCTCACCGGAGCTCTATCGTGACTGCTGCAGATTTATTTGTGAGTAGAAGAAGGCAGCAATGCAGGCAGGAGCCCAGTATGAAAGGCCACTCTGCAGCGCCGGCACAAACGAAATGAGCGGGTGAGAGAGTGGGAGTGAGTGAGCTCAACGGAGCTGTGTCAGGACTGCTGCAGATTTCTTTGTGGGCAGAAAAGGAAGCAATGCATGCAGGGGCCCACTACAAAAGAACAGCCTGCAGCAGTGGGAGAAACAGAACAACTGAGTGAGAGAAGGGGAGTGAGCCAGCTCAATGGAGCTCTATCGTGACTGCTGCAGATTTCATTGTGGGCAGAAGAAGATGGCAATGCAGGCAGGAGCCCAGTACAAAAGGGCAGGCTGCAATGCCGGCAGAAATGGAACGAGCGAGGCGGGGGGGGGGAGTGAGCAAGCTCAATGGAGCTCTGTTGGGGAAGCTACAGATTTCTTTGTGGCCAGAAAAAGGTGCCAACAGAGGCAGGAGCCCAGTACAAAAGGACAGCCTGCAGCGCCAGGACAAACAGAATGAGCGAGTGACACATGGGGAGTGAGCGACCTCAATGGAGCTCTGTCGGGTATGCCACTCTCCTTGTAACCCTCCCCCCGTCACACTGTGAGACGAGCAACTTTTTTCTTTTTTTTTCTCAGTAGTAATAAGATTTATTGTTGATCAGTTTAATAAACCATTACAACATAATACATAAAACACACTTAAAATTTCTACATCCACATAATATCCAGATCAATAACAGATAACAGCAAAGAGCTTCTTTCAATTTACATTAGCTAGATTAGCATAGCACAGGGAACATATTTATCACCATGTTAATTATTTTTCTCTTTCTCCATTTCCTTAACTTTATCTACCCAGAACAAAATTAATCAGAGGGCTAAAAGGCCCAGGTCATCAGAATACAAGACTGATATGAGGCTCAAATCTGGCTTACCCAGAGGACCACCCTACACTTATGCTAAAGTCTAACCTTTTTAGTAAAGTCACAGCAACCTCACAAGGGACAAATCCTAGCTGTGTACGTCTAGCCAAACATTAAAACACCATTAAATGGAGCACAGCCTGCTCTGTCCCTTGTATCTCTATAGCAGGTCACTGCTCCCCTTATCTGGATTGAGCCTCTTTGTGCCACCAGTAGACCCCATCCCTGGGTCCCAACAGAGACACCCCACAGTGCATGCTGCCCACATCTCTCTCATATGGGTACCTGGGTCAGGCGCAAACTACCGGCCCGCACTCAGCCTTGCTACTATCAAATCAGGGGCTCTAACCTACAGTCAAAATACTGGATCATTTCATTATCCCACACCATTCATGATTTCAATCCTCAGCACTGTAACTTGACTCAAATAAGTCAGCACTATTTGGTTGATGCTGGCTACTTAAGGCGATAGACAGCCAGCTCAAGTGGGTTTCCCTGGGCTTTCCAAGTAATTACCCCCAGCCCATCTTTCGGCAACCGGGACCCCTTCTATTACTTTCCTCTATATACCAAACCCAGATTTTATCTCATGTTTAATATAAGGAATCGAACTAATAATTTCATCAATCATGAGAAAACATTTAAATGTTTATCCAGTATCCTTCGTAAAAAATAATACAATCTGAATAGACTGAATTAGCAGAACTAGTTAGGATGAAAAACAACCATGAACCATGCACCACACACATGCCATCACTCAAAGGTCCATGGTTAAGTTTGATAAAGAAACTCCACTAACATTCGAAAAGCCATAAAATAGAACACAACACATGTTCTAAAATTTCTATGGTATTAATTTGAGACTCCAGCATTTAAAATAAAAACCATAAACTCTAACATACATCCGAAAACAATTAATCATAAGATAAACATACATTTGAGTAATAAAATAGAAATAAAAATAAAAAATGCAGAATAAATGTAAAATATGTGGCAAATAAGACCTTTAAGGTAAAATAAATCCCCCGCTGTAGGTCTCTAAATTACAGGAGTCACTAAAGCGGAGTACAAACCATTTCATTTGCTCAGTACAGATGAGTCCACACGACAAACAGCTCCATTATCATTCCTAGCTGCAATCGGACTCAGGCTTCTATTTAGCAGCAAACTCCCATGAGCGATATACATTCTGCCAAAGATGGAGTCAAAAACAACAGTCAAATCTAAGTGAAGTGGTGATCCTAGAGGATCAGGGTTCAAACCACTTACCGCAAATTTCCTTCAAGTTTTTTACGGATACAATTGTGAAGCACTCAGACATTATTCCACCAGAACTAGCTCATAGGAGCAAATACCTTTTTTTAAAGGTCACCACAGATCACCTTGTCAGCGTCCCAGTAGGGCCTACTAAAGGTCATGCCACAATAGATGTCTCAGAGATGTTTCCAAATAATAAAATCTCAGAAAAAAGAAGATCAACTCCCATCTGCTCACAATGTGAAGCAACCAGGCTGTTTTTCAAGCACCTTTACTGATAGATTGGCTATTCACATATTCCCATGGCTTTTCTATGGCTTCTTTCTCCTGATAAATGTTGTCACCATCATTTCCATGGACTTTAGTATCTTGGACCTTTTCTACACCAAGGAGCCCCACCTCAGTATGTTTCTCTTTGCTAAGGGCCAGGCAACTTGTTGTTCACTGTGCTTTCCTGGTGAAACATTTCATTAAATAAATAAACATTTCTAGACACAAGCTGTGCTGCTACATTTCTACAGAACACTGAAAACTCATAGTGTAAAACAGTGCATTCTATCTCAGTTTATTTCTTCTACTGTGTAACCAACCTCTCACTCTACCTTTGACCCTCCTTTTTATCCCTATCACTCTATTCTTTTACCACTCTCTGTTATTCTTCTTCTTCTCCCCCTGCGATACATGAACCTCTGACCCTTTATACCGAAGGTTGTCCCCCTACCACTGTGCTATCAATTCCTCTCTAACTACTCCTGAACTTTTTCTCACTTATTCTTCTTTCCTACTCTTACCTAGGTGCTACTGTTACTACGTAACCACCATGTGGTCTCCTGTCAACCTCTCTGTGTTCATCCTCTGTCTGATCTTACCTCTCCCCAATACACCTGCCTCCACCACCTCACCTCTGCATTTGCCTACATGCTCCAATTTCTCTACCGCTGCTGTCTCTGTTACAGAGATTGCTTCTGTATCCCTCTCACCTAATTTTCTGATCCAGCCTGACAGCTTACCTTACCCCCACTTTCATCTTTGTCACTTTCTGCATCCACATATTTTCTCTCTCCCCCTTCCTGTTACTGATACTAAAATGCCCGTAAAATAGAACCACCCCCCTTTCTTCTTTCCGGTAATATCCACCCTAACCCAGGACCGGGCTCAGTGCCCTGCCCCTCCACCCACCTCGCAGGTGGGTTAAAGCTTGCTTCGGTAAATATCTGCAGTCTGACATTAAAACTTGACCTACTCCAAGCATGGGTTGTACTTCACAAACCAGATGTCCTCTCTGTGGTAGAGACCTGGCTGTCCCCACTATGCCTGACTTAGCAGTGGCCCTCAATGGCTACACACTTTACAGGGAGGATAGGTTAGGTAAGTGCAGTGGGAGTTGTGCCATCTATCTAGCCAACTCTTTACTAGGGCAAATGCTCCCTTGCTCCCTACCTGGCAACACTGCTCAGGGCCTGGTGATTTAAACTGCCATTGGTAAAAGTGGAAAAAAATCTTACTGTGCTCTCTGTCTATATCCCCCCACGATCCACCAAGCTGTGGTTTCATGCTGTCCTCGACTGGATTTCCCATCTCCCCTCTCGGTCTGAGGCTATCCTACTCGGTGACTTCAACACTAACTGGTTAGCCCCTGCTATAGCTTCTTTTAGGGATGTAGCTGCGGCCCTGAACTTTTCGCAGGTTGTAGCCTCTCCCACTATGATCAATTATAAACAGGAACAAGCACTCTCATTAACCTTATACTCATTAACTGTCCTGAAAGACTTTCTTGCATTGAAGTCTTACCTGACTCGTTAGGCGACCATTTCCCTACCCTCTGCTAATGATTGAATGGTTCCATTAAAACCCCACCTATTTCGTCCTCTCAATGCACCCTTAATAAAGGCATGCTTGGTCAATTCCAAACCTACCTTCTTAACTCTGATTGGTCCCCTCTTGACTCTGCCATTAACACTGATGATGCCCTTACATAATTTATCTCCACTTTTAACTCTGCACGCGATATTTTTGCCCCCTTCATGACATGTAAGGTGAAAAACCGGGACAATACCTAGGTAACCCCGGCCCTTTTAAAATCAATGGCCCACTGGGATAACCTTTGGCACAAGGCCCTGGGGTCTGGACTTCCTGCAGATAAACAGCGCTATTGGGCAGCCAGAAATGTCTGTACTTGGGAAATTAGACAAACTAAAGGTGAGTACTATACAGCCTGCCTTTCTTCCTCTTGGGGTAATGTGACTAAGTTCTGGCAAAATCTTAAGGACCTAATGTGTAAATCAAACACCTCCCCCCTCCCTATTAAATATCAATGGAGTCAGTACCCAAGACCCACTGCTCATAGCAGATACATTCAATAATGCTTTTACCAATCTAAGAACTGTTCTCCCTCTGGATTTCTTCAGTGACCCCACTAACCCCTCTATACCCCCTCTGTCATTTGCCCCTATTGGCATCCCTCCCTTTTGCTTCAGAGTAATATCGCCAATTGAAGTTAGATCCTACCTTTCATGAGTTTTGGGCAAGTCAAGTTTCAGTGGCGACTCTCTTGATCTAAAACAAGCATTTGTCAATGCCGAATGTTTGCTTGCTGGCATTGGCGGTGGTAGTGTAGAAGTTACAGAGCTGCGTAATAGGAATGGCAGTGAAGTATTGAACTGAAGCCAACCCCACCACCACCCTCCAGAGAGTGAGAGGCATTGGGGTGTGCCTTTGGGTCGTCAGGCATAACTGCCACGCCATTTCACCACAGCCCACCCTGCAGACACTGACAAGTGTCATGGTGTTCCTTGGGGTCTTTGGCCTTATCGCACCCATTCCATTAGGAAATATGGTGAGATGGGTGCGATATAGGAGAATGGGTGAACTTTGGGGTCGAGAGTCCAAGGTATACCGATGCCTCTCACTGGCTGCAGGGTGTGGAATGGTATGAGCAATACAGGCAAGAATCCCAAGTCACACCCGGATGCCTGTCATTCTCTACAGGGTTGGGTGTTATGGTTGGAAACCCTAATACCTCAGGCATTCGTTGGTATTTTCACTCCAAATTTTCAAAATGGGTTTTGTGACCCCACCTCATGAACAGGGGAATATCAGTTTGTTAGCCAAAAGCTGCTTATGCACAGCAACTTCTGGCATTAGCACCACAGGTGCAAAACATTCGAACAGGATGTAAAAATGACAGCTGTACTGTTCATGGGAGGTGTAAAAATGTCAATGTTGCAAATCTGCAGTAAAATATAAAAAAAATGGTGAAGTCACGAGCGTACATAGAAACTGTGCAACGCACACCCGTAATATAATTAGGTTGGGGAGTTTTTACAGCAGATTGTCAACTCAGGCATTTTGGTGCCTCCGATCATGAACAGTGTCACTGTGATTTTCTTTATCTGTCCCGAACAATGATTTCCCACAGCGACTACACATCTCTGCGCTGAAAGTGTGAAAACACACTTCGGCCATGTTGTGAAAAATGACAGGTGTACTGTTCATAAGGAAGTGTGGAAAATGCCACTGGTGAAAATCTGACTGAAAATATTACAAAGTCATGAACTTACGGTGCGTGGAAACTGCGCAATGCTCACTCGTAACACAGTCATTTATGGACTTTTGTCACCAAATTTTCAACATAGCCATTTTAAGACCTCTGTCATGAACAGTGCAACTGTGATTTTCTTAATCTGTCTCAAACATTGCTTCGCACACCAACAGCACTATTGTGCGCACATGTGCAAAACACATTTTGGGTGACATATGAAAATGGCAGCTGTACTGTTCATAAGGAAGTGTAATAAAATGGCAGTGTTGAAAATTTGGAGTGAAAATATTAAATTTGCAAACTTACGAGCATGCATAGGAACTGCGTAACACACGCTCGAAAAACAGTCATTTTTAGGAATTTTTTCACCAAATTTTCAACATAGCCATTTTAAGACCTCTGCTCATGAACAGTGTCACTGTGATTTTCTTATTGTGTCCCATACATTGGTTTCGCACATCGACTGCGCCATTGTGTGCTACATGGGCGGAAACACATTTTGGGCAAGATGTGAAAAGTGACAGCTGTACTGCTCATAAGAAGGTGTGGTAAAATGGCAATGTTGAAAATCTGGAGTGAAAATATTAAAAATTTGCGAACTTACGAGCGTGCGTAGGAACTGTACAATGCACCCTCATAAAACAGTCATTTTTAGGAATTTTTTCACCAAATTTTCAACATAGCCATTTTAAGACTCTGCTTATGAACAGTGTCACTGTGATTTTCTGAATTTGTCCTTATATTGATTTCAGACAGCCGCATCATGCCCATTGTGCGCTATATGGGCAGAAACAATGCTTTGGGGTGAGATGTGAAAATGACAGCTGTACTACTCATAAGAAGGTGTGGTAAAATGGCAATGTTGAAAATCTGGAGTGAAAATATTGAAAAGTCGCAAACGTACGAGCGTGCGTAGGAACTGCACAAAGCACGCTCGTAAAACAGTCATTTTTTTGAGTTTGTCCACCAAATTTTCAAAATAGGCTTCTTGAGAGCCCACCTTATGAACCCTGGCAGTGTCTTTTCGTTAATCGGTCCCGAGAGGTGATTTTGCACAGTGACTGCGAAATCACCCTTCGGGCCCGAATAATGCCATGACAGTGACAGCATTCATGAGAAGGGGTCCCAAAAACCCCATGTTGAAAATTTGGTGCAAAAATTCCAAAACTACCTGAGATATGCAACAAAGTTGAAAAACCCTATCTATCCATTATACAGCTTACGGCATTTCCTCAGTTAAGCGGTCGGCTTTGAAAAGTGCAGGCGTGATTCCCGGTCCACGAAGATCGTCGCGCCAGACTCGGAGTAAGTATTGGATGAGGGTGGGGTGTGGGGAGGCAGTGTACAGTGGGTGGGTGCGGGTTGTGGGGGGCAGGAGACTGTGTGGGACCATTTTTTCTTACAGGTTGTTTTTTATTACGTGACGGGGGCGTTTGCCACGCTGGGTGGGCTCTGGCGTGACACAAGAGACAGCTGGGAGGGTGTGAAACCTGACGAGTTGGGCAACCCCCATCGGCCATAGTATCTATTGCCATGCTGGGGTGGGCTCCCAGCTGGCACCTCGGTATGTACCTGGGGGTGAGGACAGTGGAGCCGGCGGGGATTGGGCACCTCCGTCGGCTATGGCATGGATGTGGAAGACTTTGGGGGGCGCAGCACAGCCGACGGGGATTGGGCACCCCGCCGGCCATACAGCAAGTGCTAGGGGTAGCACGCAGTATGCAAGGCAGGTTTGTGTGTGTGTGTGTAGGGGAGCTGCGCATGAGCAGGCGACATTCTGATCGCTGCTTACTGAAGCGTAGCTCCCCTTCAACTGTACGCCACTGCATTTTGAGCTGTCACAGACAGCTCCAGCATGCATTGGTGGATCAGTCGCTACTGCCAAACACACTGACTGAACTGGAAGAGGGGTGACACACCTCCGAAAACTCGGATGATGGCACTATGTTTCTTGCACATGCGTGCAAGCAAACATAATTATTTCATTTAACATTTAATGCAGTACTCCCACCCCTCGCCAAAATTCTTAATCTTTCTCTCTGTCTCAGTCAGTTTCCCTCCCAGTGAAAATCTGCAATAGTCACCCCTGTTCACAAGAGTGGTGACAGAACTGCCCATGGTAACTATTGCCCCATCTCTCTCATTCCCCCTGTTTCTAAAGCCCTTGAAAGAATAGTGAATGATCGAATCTCTTAATATCTTGCCAAGTATAATCTGCAGTGTAGCCAACAACAGAGCTTCAGGAAGGACCACAGTATTTCCACAGCCCTCCTGGAGTTCACTAGCGTTATACATAAACCTCTGGACCAGGGTCATTTGATTGGGCCTGTGTACAAAGACCTAACAAAAGCATTTGACACGGTCCACCATGGCCTTCTCTCTGCCTCCCTCTCAGGACTGGGCCTATCCTCTAATGCTACTGCCTGGTTTGATAGTTACCTCTATGGGAGGTCCCAGAGGGTTAAAATCCTAGATGCCCTCTCCTCCAGTAAGCCAGTTCACTCAGGGGTTCCACAGGGTTCAATTCTTGACCCGCTCCTGTTTAGACTTTTTCTAAATACCCTTCCCCAAGCCTGATCTGGCAACCTATTCCTCTACACAGATGATGCAGTTATTTTCTCTAGTCACCCTGAACCCCTTGTGCTTGAACAATGCCTGCAAAATAGCTTTACACAAATCGAGTCCTGGTTCTTCTTTCATAAACTTATCATCAATTACAAAAAGACCAAAGTAATGCTGTTTTCAGACCACCAGAATAAACATAAAGGAGCGTCACTAAACATCCGAAATAGTCAACTCTCATCACTTGAGCAGGTTAGGAGTTTTAAATACATCGGGATCACCGTAGACTTCTCCCTCTCCTACCAAGAATATACTAATCTGGTTTGCAAAGCAGTTAACACCAGAATCGGCCTCCTCTACAGGCATAGGAGCTGCCTGACAAACGACGCCCTCCACCTGGCTGTCACTAATTCCGTTCTATCCCTAGTGGATTATGGTATAGTAATCCACGGATCTGCATCTGACACTGTTCTTAAAAGAATAATGCTCTCCCTCAATAAAGCATGTCACCTCATAACAGGAGCACCAAAGCTAACCCATACCTGCGATCTTTATAGTCAAGTGAACTGGCTAAACTTTAAGGGTAGGCTAGACTATCACAACTGCCTGTTGGCCAAGAAGCTTACCACCTCACTCTCCCCTCCCTCGGTCCAGCAGCTCATCTCCCCTGCCCCTACCCCTCGTTCTACTAGGAACTCTGATAAGGCCCACTACCTAGTCCCTTTCTGTAAAACATCCTTAGGGCAGCGAGCGTTCTTCCACAGGACCCCTGTCCTACTCAATGGCCTGCCTCCTCTGGTTTCCTCTACAGTTAAATTGGGCCCCTTTAAAATGAAACTTTACCAGCACCTACTCTCTATGAATAGTTGACTGCTCCTAGCCTTTACTGGTCAATCTGGAACTGCTCATGACTTATTCCTTACTTTCCCCCTGCTCCTCCCCACCTTATCTTGGTCTAATTTCTCCCTCCCCACTCTGTTCCCCTCCTGCCCTGTGCTCATCCTTTACTTGCACTCTTTCCTATTCCTCCTTCTCTACACCTTACACCCCTCTACTCAACTTTTCTCTCTACCCCCCCCTCCCACCAGCTGTCTCACAACTCTCCTTATCTGACTTCGTTCTGGTCTCCCTTTCTTTTCTTTAGTTTCTTATCTGTTTACTCAGTTAGCTAGTTCTGCCTGCACCATGTTTGTTTCATTATCATGTACTCCGCCCTATGATGCACTTATGTATAATGCACTGCATTACCTGTATACTCTTGTCCTTTGTATTATGTACTGTATTAATTTCCTATAATGTTTTGTATTCTGTCTGTTTTTAAATCTACTCACCGTGTTTGTTTCTTTGCCATACACTCCGCCATCATTTATGATGCACTCATGTATAATGTGCTGCATTACTAGTATAATCGTATCCTATGTATAATGTACTGTATTAATCTCCTGTAATTTTTTTGTAATCTGTCTGTTTGTAAATCTGACATGGAGCCTTTGCAAAAGAGTTTTGGACTCAAAGGGTCAATAAATAAAATAAAAAATAAATAAGGTCGCATTTTCAGCAGGGTCTTGCTTTTACCCATATTTACACTGTTTTAGCCAGAAAAGCCCAGTTGAGATGTAATATCTGGTTTTCAGTAGGGTCCTGCTTTTGGCCATTTTTACACTGTATTTACACAGGATAGCTCAGTTGAGATGAAATACCTCATTTTCAGTGGGATTCTACTTCTGCCCATTTTTACAATATATTTACCCAGGACAGCCCAGCTGAGATACAACATCTTGTTTCCAGTTGGATCCTGCTTTTACCCATTCTTTACAGTGTATTTAACCTGGATAGCCCTGCGAAGAAGTAGTATCTTGTTTTCAGTGGGGTCCTGCTTTTACCCATTTTTACAGTGTATTTACCCAGGATATGCCAGCTGGCAGGCAATATCTCCCTGAGGTCCTGCTGTTGCACATCTTTGCACTGTATTTATCCAGGATAACACAGTGGAGATACAATATTCATGTATACAGGGTAGCCCAGCTGAGATGTAATATCTCATTTTAAATAGAGTCCTTCCTTTAAATATTGTTTTCAATGGATTCCTGCTTTTACCCCCCCACACACATAAATAACTTGTCCAGCCTCCCAGCCTTTAAACTGGATTTGAAGCAGCATCTTGCGACTGCTGGCATTTGCTTTTACAGGTAGCCCCTGCTGACCTATCCCTCCAGGGCAAGGGGTGGTGTATGGTTCTGTCCTCACCTCAGCAGCCCAAGCTGTCTTCGCACTTACTTTTCCCCTAGACCTTTGGGGCCTGCTGTTTCCTGTTCCCACCCCTCCTCCCCCCCTCACTGCTTCTCCTCTTCTTGCCTTCCTCTTCTCCTGTTTCCACCCTTCATCTTCCTCCTTCTCAGCTAAATTAATATTCCATACATGCCCTTCACGTGAACTCTTGACAATGCCTCAACAGGCTGCTACTGCTACTGCTACTGCAAAGCTATTCCTTAAATACACTGGAGTCCTACTGTCTGCCAAAAATGACTCCCACTGTAGCTGACTCTTCCTAGACTTAGCAAATATGATATCCCTGGTTTCCCATTGCTATTTACACCAGGATTATTGTTGTACAACCCAAGCAGTCTCATGTGATGTCCCTACAGTAACTTTGTACTTTGCCAATCATATATCTTTGTTATTTGTCAATGTACCAGATGTATTGTTTATGCTACTTGTTATTTTCTTTGTTCCTGTTTTGAGCATGTCGATAAACCCTGATATGGAACCTTTGAAAAAGAGCACTGTGCTCAAAGCTTATCTCCAAAGAATGAAATAAATAAATACCCATTTTAACAGTGTGTTTATGCAGGATAGTCCAGCTGACTGGCAATATCGACTGGGGTCCTGCTGTTACTTACACTGTATTTATCCAGGATAGCACAGCAGAGATGCTTCACCTCATTTTCAATAGGGTCCTGCTTTTACACATTCTTACAGTGTATTTACCCAGAATAGGCCAGCTGAAATGCAATATCTCATTTCAAGTGGGGTTCAGATTTTACCAATTTTTGCCATGTATTTAGTCAGGATAGCTGAGGTGAGATGTAGTATCTTGTTTTCAGTGGGGTTCTGTTTTCACACATGTTAATAATGCATTTACACAGGACAGGCCAGAAGAGATGAAGTACCTCATTTTCAGTAGGGCACAGCAGAGAAGCAATATCTATTTTTCACATTTTTACACTGTATTTACCCATGATAGCAGACTATTTATTTATTTATTTTGTTAACAAGTTTAGCACACAAGTGTGGCTTGGAACTGAAAATGGCAGCTACAGGATGGCATGCATAAAAGTACAATAAAGTTCACATGCAATATGCAGGTGTAAAATTTAAAATATTACATTACACTTTACAATGTGTGAAACACAAGCCAACATGTATAAACGTGTTTAACAATTGCATACATATTTTGTGATACTACTTTAAACTTGTTTTGAAAATCATATAGGTATTAGCTGTATGAATAGTTATGGAAAATCATTCCAGTAGTTCGGTGCAGTAAATGAAAATGCATGCTGACCCATTACTGTGTTTACCTTCGGTACGCTGAGCAATAGATTAACATCAGATCTTAGGTTTCTAATATTTCTTTTAGAGTTCAATAAAAAAAGAGCTCAATAGAGATGCAATATCGCATTTTCAGTGGCGGTCATGCTTTTACACAGTTTTTTTTTTTTTTTTATGACTTTCTTTATTTTAGAGTTTTATAGTGAACCAGCACATGTTCTAACATCAAACCTACAATGAATCAGTCCTTAAAAACATTTATTTACATAATTCATACAAGGAATTACAAACAGAATCTATCAGTTACTTGCTATCCTTTCATAGGCTCGATGTTAACCTGAGTTACAGTTTCCAGAGCAAAGGCAGTTATGAAGGCAATCAGAGTAAGCATACAGGATAAATAAATAAATAATTAGGTGAGTCCCCTCCTCCAAAAACTTAGGAGAGAGGGAAACATCTAAGGGTACAAATTCTGGTCTTAATGGTGATATATAGAGGACCCATCTCCTCCAGATGAGTTCAAACACCTGGGGTCTCCTATTTATCATGGCTGAGATAGATTCCATTCCATATATGGCTATCATAATGTCTTGCCATTGCCTTATCAGGATAGGAACCTGAGTCAGCCACTTCCTTGTAATGGCCTTCTGAGCTGCCAGAATGGCCACCTTCAATAATCTGCTCGTAGTGGAATCCCTGCAATCCTTGGGAAAGTCAGAAAAGAACAATGTGGGAGTAAGCCTAACATTAGGAGTAAACATCGAAAACAGGGCTGGTTGTAAATCATTAAAGAAGGAAGCGAGACTGGGACATCCCCACATTACATGAACCAATGCAGCTGGGGAATGTCCACACCCACGTCAACATATGGGGAATCTTGTAGGCTGGGATTTCACTTGAATCTTAGGGATTATAAAGTATCTTATAGTAATTTTCCAGCCAAATTCTTTCCAGGCTATTGCTGAGATTCCCCAATGAAGCTTATTTAAGTGCCTTTCCCATATGTTCTCCCCAATCTCAATCCCCAAGTCTGCTTCCCAGGCTGCTTTAGTGGCCCCCAAGGAATTACCATTCATTGCCAGAATCACAGCATGTAAGTATGAAATAATAGGTTCCTGCAGTGACCTACCCTCAACTACGGCTATTAAGGTATTGATGATCTGAGGTGGTGGATTAGATGCCCATAAGTCTCCAGAGATGGACTTAATATAATTGCAGACCAGGAGGTATCTAAACCTATCCCTAAGGGGGATTCCATACTTTTCATTTAGGTCAGCTAAGGTCAGGAGCCCACTTTCCCCAAGAAAATGGGACACCAAATATAGGCTTTGCCTCTCCCAGTTACAAAACCCTAGATCCATAGAGGCCGGTAGAAGGCTCTGGAGTATGGAATTGATTGCAAAAATGCCTTCCAAGAGGAAAGTTTCCTATTATTCAGGAGGCTATACCAACACTTTAGGGTGGTTTGTGTGTATGGGTTTGTTTCTTCTCGGATTCCCTCAGCCCCCTCCTGTGACAGTAATTTTGCTTTTACACAGTTTTATAATGCATTTACTCAGGAGAGCTGAGGGACACTAATGGGTGGTGGGGTTTTGAAAGTACACAATGGAAGGGTTTTTTTGTTGTTTAAATGTGCACAAATAAGATGGGTAAGTGTTGGAAAAATTCAATGTTTCTTCATAGCATCATTGTTTTTTGACATTTTGACTCCAAATTTTCAACATGAAGCCTCATATTCAAACATTTGGCATGGTGCTAATTGGGTTAGCGCCACATGTTCAATCTGAGACAGTGACAGTGCAGCATATAGTCACAGTGCTCTGCTACAGCCCCATATTCGGACAGGTAGCATACTCTGATTGGAGCACACTTAACTGCCATAATATTGGTCAGAGCTGGCCACACACTCAACCAGCTCAGAATATGGGGGCAATAGTCTTTTTATGACCCCATCTTATGATCATGAGAGGTAGAATTTCTATTTCCATCTGAAAGGTGATTTCACACAGTGACTGTGAAAATATGTTTCAGAGGGTGATTTGAAAAATGACACCTGTCATGTTTATCAGGTGAGGTAAGAAACGGGCTATGTTCACATTTGGGCCCAAAATCTGCAAAAGTCACAAAGCTATGAGTAAACGTTGAAAAATTCCATGTTTCCTTATAACTTTGTCGTTTTTTGACATTTTACCCTGATTTTCAGCACTGTCTGTTTGTCACCCCATCATGTGATCAAGACATGGAATTTTTCAAATCTTGTCTGAAAGGTGGTTTCATGGAGCGGCTGCGAAAACATGTTTTGGATGGGATTTGAAAATGACAGCTGTCATGTCCATGAGGTGGGGTGACAAGAGAGCTATGTTAAAAATCTGGGCCAGAAATCTGCAACAATCACATACACAGAAACATAAAAATTGATGGCCAATAAGGACCACTTGGCCCACCTAGTCTGCTCATTTATCAGGTGGGGAAAAATGTCAAAAAACAAATGTCTTACTTATGAGTAAAGATTGAAAAATGAAGCATTCCCTCATAACTTTCTTGTTTTTTTGAAATTTTGACTCAAAATTTTCAACAAGGCCTTTTGTAACCCTACATCATGAACCAAGTAGGTGAAATGTTTGAAATCCTGTCCAAAAAGAGATTTTGCAGAGCAACTGCAAAAACACATTTCAGGGGGATTTGAAAATTTTTACCTATCTGATTCATGAGGTGGGGTAAAAAATGGCAATGTTGAAAAGTTGAGCAAAAAATATGAAAAAATGGCAAAGTTATGTGTAAAAGTTGAAAATGCCTTAAAAAGTACTTAATCGCACTTACCTTGTTTTTAGTCAGTTCACAGTCAGCATTGGAAGCAACAGGACATTCTGGTCATCAGAGGAGTTTGTCAGATAGGTAAGAGAGGGATGTGTTGGGTGGTTGGTGCCAAGAGGGGGTTGGAGTGGGGGAGCTGTAGGATGTGAGGGGCAGAAAACATTGAGGGACCCTTTTTTTTTACAGATGTTGTGAGGGATGGGGCAGGAGACCACACGGAGGGAGGGGGGATTAGGTCTGTTTCGGGGAATGGAGTTAAAGAGTAGGGGTAGGAGACCATGCAGAGGAAGAGTGCGGAAGGGATCTGCACAGCTACATAGCTCCCTGACCCAAGGGCAGGCAGCAGGGTCAGGAGCAGAGAGCAGCAGGTGACATCTTTACTTGTTCCCGACCTCAGGGCAGGCAGTGGGGTCGGGAGCAAGAGGCAGCATAGTTGAACTTCTGAAGACTAAATAAAAAAATGCAGGGGGGTACATAGAGAGATAAAGAAAGAGAGAGAGAGAGAGAGAGAGAGAGAGAGGAAGTGCACTGATTCATGTATACTCCTTATGTGCTTCAACTCCAGTGCATGGAGTAAACTTTATGTGTTGCATTTGGTATCTGGTCACGTCCTTTCAGGCCCCCTATATTCTCTCCTCCTCCATTTGCAATACATCAGCATAGCTCTCACTAGACAGTCATACAAATGTGATGTTCTAGGGGGTCCTGAGCTAATATAACTTTTGTTTTGTAATGCTGTTAATGCTACTCATTTTTTCACCTCTTCAACTATCTCCACTTCCCCTCACCCCTAGGATGCATCTAGAAATAAGCTGTTAGCAGCTGAGTATGTCTTTCCTGGTGAAATGAATAAATAAATGACATTGAGCGCATTTAGCAAAGGGAGAAGGAGGTTTAAGGTCAAGCTGTGGCAGGCATTAAATGGCGTTATCCATTTCCCCAACAGTACTTTTTTTAGGCAGAAACAGAGGGGTCTGCTTCAGTGGCGTCACCAGGCTGTTTTTGGGGAGGCTGAAGCCCCCTAATGTAAGCTCAAGCCCCCCCAATCATTTTCCCTGAAAAAGTTTAAGACGTACAGCTTCACTGCTTGCTGAGAAAAAAAGAAGCCATGGTTTAGAGTCAGCACTTTATATCTCTACCACATGGACCACACTTTCCTTTTTCTTTGCCTGGCCTGGGTCCTTGGATCCCACTGCTATCATTGGTGGTGCTAGTGGTGGAGATCGGGGAGCTCTGCTCCCACCCAGTGCTTTGGTTGCCCCTGAACTGTGGCAGGGCAGAACTTTAGTGGTCCAGGGACTGATTTCCACCCAGACACACTTTGTTGCTGCACCTCATGGTCCGTCTGCCCAAACTTGTCCCCTCTTGGTGAATGCCGCATGGACCGCGATCAGCTGAGTGCCCAGGTCCGCGACTGCAGTGGCACTAATTTACTGTGGAAGGGAGGTGGGGAAGAGAGCAGAGCAGGGGAACTCCACCACCAATGACCACCAAAATGGACGCGTCACTTCATTCGGAGAGGGGGTCTACAGGAGAATGACCACAGTCAGGGTCATTTCAGAGGACTGGAGCAAGAAAGGGGTTCGAGGAGCCCACAAAACAGATAAAAAAAAATGGCACAACAGAAGGCGGAAAATAAAGAGCCCTACCCCCCAAAAGGGCACCACACACTGCAACCAGCACAGAAGGCCAGGCAAAGGGATGGGAAGCAATCTGGAGCCTCCACAAAGGGGAAAAAAAAGAAATTTAACAAAACAAAGAAAAGAAAAAAAATAACCACTTCATCAAAGCTGGGCAGGGCAACAGCCTACCAACCAGAAAGGGGCACTAGAGGCAGTAAACAAAGGGGAAAGGACAGGGGACTGCAATGGCAGCACCATGTGTGGCAACACCCAATGTCAATGCCAGAAAGAAAACAAAAAACAGCCAGCATACTGGAGAGGGGAGACAGGGAAACTGCAATGGTAGCCCCCAAAAAACACAAACCATACCACACTTATCCTGCAAAATAACAGGTAGCAAACTAACAGACTTGCCAAGCCATATTTTTATTCAAACAAAAAAGAACCTGGGTGAGCATTACCCTTGTCACTTTGCATCTGAATTGTGATGCTTGTGCTACATGCACTATTAGGCACCCAGCATCAGGACACCCCAGAAAACCCCAATACAAAAACTGCAAACCAAGAGAGCAGACAACTAAAGGGAGCTCACCCTATGGAACTGGCTGCTGGCCATCAGGGAGACTGCTGGTCCTTTTCTGGAGCTATAGTAAGGTGTGATTGCTGCTGCTGCTGCTGCAGACCCCCAAGGACCACTGGCTATAGGGGAGCAGCCACCCAGGAGCTACAAACAAGAGCTTCAGGTAAGCCTCCAGGCATCCATACTCCTGTGCTCTCTACTTTATCGGTCACTCAGTCCAGAACTGCCACTGGCTAGCAGGGAAGACCCTTTCTAGCCTAGAGGTGAACCTGGCTTTTGGACAGATGATTGGGTAAATGGGGCTAAGTTCAGTCCATTTGGCTGATTTATGCCCTTTTAGGCACTGGCCGGAGACATGGCCTGGCCAAGACAAAGGATCCAGCACCAGAAGGCTCCAGGAGAGGAGTGGGAGGGGGATAGAGACAGGAAATGGTCAGCAAGCCAGTTTGGTCAATAAGCCAGCTGGCTGTGCATGGGATGGGTGGGGAGTTAACCCTTTCCCTTCCTGAGTCCTCTTTGGTCTGCTTGCCTGGCAAACTTTGGGACTCTACATTCGTCCACTCACAAGTCTGATGGAGAAAGAAGAAAGTAAGTCTTGTGAGCGGACCGAGTGCGCTGGTGGCTGGCTGCTGTGTACTGTGCTGTTGACAAAGAGAACACTGGGACAGGAGTCAGGACATCACCATGGGAGAGCTCACAGCTTGGGGTGGGGATTTGTCATCATCACTCCCAGGTTAGTTGGATCCCAATCTAATAGGGAGCGCTGGGGGGGGTTGTTACAACAAATGCGCTCTGCCTCTGCTAGTCTCTTGGACTCTGTTCAGTGGGTTCAGAAGCATGAGAGGTTTGGCATGCCTTGCCTTGTAGGAGGGAACACCTGGATAGGACTGGGAGTGATTGACTTAAGTTGGGATCGGGATTGGTGACCACCTTTTAGTAACTGCCATGCCAGCACAGTCAGCATTGCTTGCACAGCAGGTATATTTTTCAGACAGGCAGGTGCAGCATGACTTTTTACACAGTTGTTTGGCAGTTTAGAGAAGGAAGATCTGTGCCTGTGGCTTGTGTGAAAATAAAGTTTGATTTATATAGCACCTTTCATGCAGACTATTCCTGAGTGCTTTACAATCCAAAGTGGGAGGGAGAGAATTTTGCTGCTTTTTTATATTGCAACCTACGTAGACACAATCATACAAGTCATCCCCAAACTCCTTAGAATCCAGGAAGAGGGGGAAGGGAGGGATAGTTTGCAGCACACAGGAAGGGAGATGCAAAGACTACAGAAATTGACGAGAGAGAGAGAGAGAGAGAGAGAGATAGGGCAAGGAGAGAGATTAAGGGCAGGAATGTTAAGTGACTTGTTCAGAATTATGCAGTGTGGAAGTGGTGGCTGTTTGCTCTGGGGTCCTATAACCTTCCCAGCAGATCTGCTGGGATAATGGTGTCTGACTGGTCTCTTATTTGCTCTAGGGTCCTGTAACCTTCTCAGCAGGTCTGCTGGGATAATGGTGTCTGATGGCAGGTCTTTTACTTGCTCTGGGGTCCTGTAACCTTCTCAGCAGATCTGCTGGGATAATGGTGTCTGAATGGTCTCTTATTTGCTGTGGGGGGCTATAATCTTCCCAGCAAATTTGCTGGGATCATGGTGTCTCTCTTTCCGTTGTTCTCACTGGTCCAGTAACCAAATTTTTGCGCAATTACCATTTAATAGATGTCGTGATAACCAGGCTTCACAAACATATATTTTCACTATTAAAATGCAGGAAAAGCCACCATTTGAAGGTAAAAATCTCAAAAATTTCTGGAGGGGGCATGCCCCCAGACCCCCCTAGATTTGTTAGGATTTTGACTGTGGGGCATTAGCCTCCCCCATCTTTATAACTCTGGTGACGCCCCTGGTCTGCTTTTATTCTGGCAAACCAAAGGCCCGCTATAAATGTAGTGCCAGATCTCACCTCTCAAGTGCCTGTGACCATCTCAGATGGTGATTTTGTGGTGAATTTGGACATGTGAGCCTCACTTGCAAAAACTGGTTTTGTTGCGATGTATGTGAGGAGAAAGGTCATTATTTTAGCAACTGTCCATGGGCATGAATAATCATGCTGACAGTCTTAACCAAGAAGAGATGTTGAAGAAGACTCAACAATCTGGGGCCTCAGAGGCCTCTACCAGATGCTCCTGCCGCCCCCCCCCCCAGAATCTGGATGCGTATTTGACATCGAGAGGTGAGACTGTTGAAGCCCCTAGAGCAACAAAACTGCAGACAGAACAGAAGAAAGGATACCTTCTACTGTCCTGGGACATTGCTCCAAAGCAGAAAATGATTCTGAAGCTCAACACCAGGAGATTGCTTGACCGGGGCCAGGTGTGGATACTGAGGAACAAAGTACCCTGGAGACTCAGGAAGACCAAGCTCAAATGACCCCTCCAGCAGAAGGAGTGACTATATTCCTGGGTAGAAGTTCCAGACTGGCAAAAGCTCTATCAGATCATCCAGTCAGCCCCTGACCAATACATTTGCAGCGCTACAAGAAACAAGCATTTGTCAATGCTGAATGTTGCTTGCTTCTATGTGCTGTTTAGGTATTTGGAAGTCATTGGAGTGCAAATATTGAAAATTTGCGAACTTACGCGCGTGCGTAGGAACTGCGCAATGCACGCTTGTAAAACAGTCATTTTTAGGAATTTTTTCACCAAATTTTCAACATAGCCATTTTAAGACCTCTGCTCATCAACAGTGTCACTGTGATTTTGTTAATGTGTCCCATACATTGAGTTTGCACACCGACTGCGCCATTGTGCGCTACATGGGCGGAAACATGTTTTGGGCAGGATGTGAAAAATGACAGCTGTACTGCTCATGAGGAGGTGTGATAAAATTCCAATGTTGAAAATCTGGAGTGAAAATATTGAAATTTCGCCAAACTTCTGACGTGCGTAGGAACTGCATAACAACACACTTCGTCAAAGCAGTCATTTTAGAATTTTTCACCAAATTTTCAACATAGCCATTTAAGACCTCTGCTCATGAACAGTGTCACTGTGATTTTCTTAATTTGCCCTGTACATTGATTTCTCACACCGACTGCGCCATTCTGCGCTACATGGGCAGAAACACATTTTGGGTGAGATGTGAAAAATGACAGCTGAACCACTCATAAGAAGGTGTGGTAAAATGGCACTGTTGAAAATCTAGAGTGAAAATATTGAAATTTCACGAACTTACGAGCCTGTGTAGGAACTGCGCAATGCACGCTCATAAAACAGTCATTTTTTGGAATTTTGGCACCAAATTTTCAACATGGGGTTTTTGGGACCCCTTCTCGTGAATGATGTCACTGTCATGGTGGTATTCAGGCCCGAAGGGTGATTTACCTGAGTCACTGCACAGTCACTCGTGAAATCACCTCAGGCAGCTCGCATCGCAACAGTGACATCGTGGTCGCTAAGTTACTAATGGTAAAATCAAAAATTCCAATGACGAGATATGCAACAAAGTTGAAACCCCACTCTGTAGCCCGTTATACAGCTTACCGGCATTTCCTCAGTTCGCGGTCGGCTTTGAAGAGTGCAGACGTATTCCCGGTCCACCGAAGATCGTCGCACCGGAGTCCGGAGGTAAGTATGGGGTGGGGGGGTGGGAGGTTAAAGAGTGGGTGGGTGCGGCTGTGGGGGTTGGGAGACACGCCGCAGGACCATTTTCGGGTTTTCAGGTTTTAAAAAAAAAAAAAGACGACGTGGGACCCTTTGCCACACTGGGGTGGGCTCCCAGCATGGCACGAGGATGTTGGGGGGGTGTTCAGCCAACGGGGGATTGGGCACCCCCGTCGGCCATAAAATTTGTTGCCACGCTGGGGTGGGCTCCCAGTGTGGCAAAAAGACGGGGGGGCGTTCAGCCGACGGGGGATTGGGCACCCCTGTCGGCAAAAGGACCGCTGCCATGCTGGGGTGGGCTCCCAGCTTGGCAACTACTACTAGGATGCAGCTCAGCCGGCGGGGATTGGGCACCCCATCAGTTATACAGTGCGTGCGGGCGCGCTGCGCCTCCGTGTGGGGGGCTCGCTTCTTATCGGTGCTCACTGGGCATAGCTCCCCTTTCAACTCTATGTTCTTCATGCTTTGAGCATGTCATAGACAGCTCCAAAATGCATTGGCTTACAGGGCCGCGCCTGCCAGCACACTGACTGAATTGGAGGAGGAGGTGACACACCTCCGAAATCTCCGATGATGGCACTATGTTTCTTGCACATGCGTGCAAGCAACATAAAAATGAACTGAGGTGATTCTGATCCAGGGGAAGAAGATTCAATTGCGTCTTCCACAAGATCATCTCAATCACCTTCAGATAAGCAAGTATCAAATCCCAAGTGTAAGAGACAGCAAAAGAAGAAATTCTTAGGTATGACCAATATTACTTGAGCATTTCTTTCAATGTTCTATTTTTCTAACTTTTGACAATGGAACAGATAAAAATGACCTCCTTGAATGTATGCAGTATTAAACATCCGCTGAGGAGAGGGGCAGTTTTTCCCTTCTACACAAGGCCAAGTTTAAAATATATATATATATATATATATATACACACACACGCATTTTTTTTTTGCAGGAAACATGGCTGTCTTCCACTTTTGACTTGGCTTGGGGTCAAATGAGTATGGGGCCCATCTTTTTGGTCTTTCAGTGAAGATAAAGCAGATTGGGGGTATTTTAATACTCTAGTAACAGTAGAAAGATTAGTAGATGTAGTCCCAGGAAGGGCACTGTTATTGGATCTCAAATAGGTGGAATACAAGCACAGATACATTAATGTTTATGCTCCATTAACAAAGGATATTTGCATGTCTCTCTTTCAAGTTGTACAGACATATTTACTGTAGATACTGCTTGAACTATTGTGTTAGGAAGTGAGTTTAATTGTTGCATTAATATTTCTGAAAGACAGAAGGAAAAAGCATATTGTGATTCTTTTTCTTTAAAGAAAGCAGTGGCTGCTACTGCTTTACTTGATACATATGGGTTTATTCATAATATTGAAGGTGCCACATACTTTAAGGGGCTTTTAGCCACACAAAATCATTATCTGTCAGTCTCACCCTGAATCCACATTTGGGAGATGAGTCTCATGCTCGAAGAATTTTCTGACCATATGGTATTAGGGATGCTCCCAGATCTAGAAAGCTCCCCTGCTTTGATGAAGAGATTGAGGTTAAATTCCTCATTGCTGACTCAACCAGCTGTACAATCAGATATTTTGAATTTATTGAAAGCCAGGGACTTGGTCCTTTTCTGTCCTGATGACCCTCTAGACTGGTGGGAGGATGCTAAAATGGATATTCATTTAAGGTTTCAAAATTTGGGGATAAAAACACCTTACACAGTATTTTAATTATCTTAAATTAAGAGCACAGTTACACAAAATGTTATCTTCGGCTAGTAGGGGCTTAGGTGATTATTCAGATTAGAGTCAGCAAATAAAACTGGATATGACACAATATCAAGACAACAGAGCAGTGACTCTGGAGGTAGAACTGAAAGATGGAACACAAAACAACTCCATATGGAGGTTCAAGTATAGCCCATAAAGAGTGCACAGAAGCATCTATGAATTCCTACCTTAAAAATGATAGCAGTGAAGTTATTTCAGACACCTCGGATGTACTGTCTTTTTTGGATGCACATGCTCTAAAAACGTTTGGCTTCGTAGCCGACTCTTCCTGTCAAATTCAATAGTTTCTTGCTGATCTCCCCTGGGTCTGTCAGAGCTGATTCTTGGAGGGTTGTCTCCCAGTTACAAAACAGGCTATTTTGGATGTAGTTCCTGGACTATGGGCTGGGGAATCTCGGGAAGGATGGACCTTAAAATGAATTCTATAAACATATTGCAAATACAACAGTGGACTTTTTGTTTGTAGTATTTAACCACATTTTGAGAAATAATACAAATCCCCCTTCTTCTAACAGTGGTATTCGAATACATTTGTCTACTCAATTAATATTGCAAAATCTTTTCTAAATTAAATTGTCTTTTACAGATTGCAGATTCCCTGATAGCACCAGCACAGACATGCTCCATCCCTTCTAAAAGAATTTTAGAAAAACTTAAATATCATCAGAAAGGTTATAGAACACTATTAAACTCAGAATATTCCAAGTTACTTACTGACTCCAGACCACATGAAAGCACATATTCAGATGTCACATGATTATTTATTTTCAGTTTTACATTATCGTGTTGTAATATATGGATAGTGAAAATAATACCCCCAAAATGCATACAAAAAATTCCTTGTAATATAGTAGTTAGTCCCGTAATAGTATACTTCCGGTCCTCGTAATAGTATACTTCCGGTCCTCGTAATAGTATAGTTGGGATTACCGATGTGACTACTGTGTGAACTGTGTTTTGTTTCTTTTTGTGAGAAAAGATGCGGAATGGGACTGGGAGCTGGAGCAGGAGTGGGGGGTGAGTGCGGCGAGGAGGCGAGAACACTCGGAGTCTAACTCTGCAGACCACAGCGCGTACAGCAGGCACAAGTAGAAGTTAAAATTCCTTGCATCCATATATTACAAAAAATAACAAATAGGTTCTGGTGTTTCAAGGCAGAAATTCCATCTCGAGGTTCTGGGGACACTAGAAACCTCTCGAGCTTCGCTCTCGAGGTTTCTTGTGTCCCCAGAACCTCTCGATGGAATTACTGCCTTGTAATACACCAGAACCTATCTATTATTCTATTTATGGTTCACTGTCTAGTTTCATTTCTTGGATTCAATTGCTGTATAAATCAACATCCTTTGCCACTTGCCTATGGGGCTTTTTTGGTACACTTAGATCCCATTAAGATTACTGACCCAACTACTGCACTTACTGACTCGTTTTTTATGCGGAACAGATCTTTCACTAACTAGCCCTTGAATTTAATTGCCTCAGTGTTACATATCTCTGTATTAAGTCCTAACTTTCATCCAAGTTGTTACCCCTTATTATGTCTGTACTCACACTAATTGTAACCCTTTGCTTTTGTATACTGTCAAATGTACTTTTGACAACGTGCATGTTATCCTCTCCAATGTACCCTCCCCCAGGTTGCACCAGGAGATAAGCATCTTGTTGTTCAGTTTGCCTTTCCTGGTGAAACAATTTAAATAAATAAATAAATAAATAAATACACAAATTCCTATTAGGGTGGGAGTTAAACAGGGGTACACTTTGAACCCCTTTAATATGTGTTTACCCTGGACCTTTTGGCATGCCATATTTTATCTGACACTCAGATCACAGGGATTACCCCAACTTTTGAAGGGAAACCTAATAAAGTTTTCACTTATGCAGATGATGTTGATTTATTTATGGCTGACCTAATTTCAGGTCAGGCCATTTTGGAGGTGCTTTCTGAATTTTTCCAAAATTTCAGGCTTCAAACTCAATTTAGGTAAAAGCAGAAAAATTCAGCTAGGGATTACCCTACTGGGATCCAGTCAGTAGCAGGAATTACTTTTTCAGAAGATCCCATTAAGATTTGGGATATTAAGTTTGGGAGTGGGGATATGCTTCTCTGAGAAGAAACTGAGACTAACCATATGCAAGAGTAAAGTTAGCAAGTAGAAATCTTGGAGCTTGGCCAGAGTTCAGGGTTTTATAATTTGGCAGTTTCTATTACTGATTCTATTATAGTTAAATTATGTACAGTATTTACTCCCCCTCTCAGCACAGAAATGAGGATTTACAGCATTTTCTTCTAGATACTTTGGAGTAGTCGTCTCGATCTGGTTAAAAAAGAGGTCACATACCTACCCAGAAATAAAGGTGGTGTACATACAGTATGTTAAACCCAGTAGTTTTCTGTCATTCTATTTTTTAATTAATTGAAGGGGAAGGAAGGAAGGAAGGAAGGAAGGAAGAAAGGAAGTGAGGGAGGGATGGAGGGAGGGAAGGAAAGAAAGAAAGAAAGAAAGAAAGAAAGAAAGAAAGAAAGAAAGAAAGAAAGAAAGAAAGAAAGAAAAAAGGTGTGCAAAAGCCCAGTGGCTTTTATCGGCCATCATATTCTATGTTTCTATATGTTTTCATGGGAGCCTTAGGACAGATTTGCAGGATATTCCCTCTGAATTGGGTCAATGGATTAAAGGTAACTTTGGTGAATATTTTCATGCCTTGCATTCCCATTCACCAAAAGTTTTCAAATCCATAGGTCTCCTGATTTATGTTATTCCAGCTCTAAAAACAGTAACAGAGTGGAACATTTCCAGACATCAGATTTTGACACTCTCTGGGAAGCAACTCTGTGAAGAAGTATTGGTGAAAACAGGTATATCAGAACCAGAATTTAAAGGCTGCACTTCATCTAAATTTTCCCTGTTCTTAGATCAATTAATGAGTACAATAGTATCACAAAAAATGTGGGCTGTCCTAGGGTCATGCCAGTGACTGAAAGGGTCCACTGCAAAATATTTAGCTGGGTCCTACCTCCTCACCAATAAGCATAAAATAACCATTAGTGCATATGAACACAAAGAACATACGAATCTGCCAGCAGAAACAGGCCTTACAGTCTATCAAGTTAGTCAGCTTGAATGCACAGCTAGCACCCTTATATTGCAGCTGCCCCACCCTCTTCTCCCCCTCACCTTTACCCCCCTCGCACTCTGTCCCATGCCCTTTTAAAACTGCCCACTGTGCTACAGGATACCACCTCCTTGGGTAGAGTGTTCCATTTCTCCACCACCCTGTCTGCGAAAAAATGCTTCCTCATCTCTCTCCAATATATTCCACCCTCCAGTCTGAGACCATGCCCTCTGGTGTCCCTTCCTCTCCTCAGCCTAAATATCCCTTCTGTGCCTGTTTTGTTAATCCCCTTCAAATATTTGAAGGTGTCAGTCACATCCCCCTGATCCCTTCTCTCCTCCAGGGTGTACATATTCAACTCAGTCAGCCTGTCCTCATAGGATTTTGCCCTCCAGCCCCAGGATCATCTTAGTTGCCCTATGCTGCACCCTCTCCAGCAATCTGATATCTTTCTTCAGAAAGGGATGCCAGAACTGTACGCAGTACTCCAAATGTGGCCTGACTAGTGACCTGTACAGCAGCTGGATCACATCCCTCTTTCTGGATGAGATTCCTCTCACAATACACCCCAACATCTTGTTGGCCTTAGCTGCCACCTTCCTGCACTGAGCAGAGTTGTTCATGTTACCCGTTATGATCACCCCTAGGTCCTTATCTTCCCCTTGTGACCTCTATCTGAACCCCTCCCAACTGGTAGCTTCTCCCTGGGTTCCTTACTCCAAAGTGCATAACCTTGCATTTCTTTGCATTGAAGCTCAATTGCCACTTTTCTGACCACTCCTCCAGTTTGATCAGATCCTCCTGTAGCACCTGCCACCCGTCTATGTCATCCACCAACACCCCTATTTTGGTATCATCTGCAAACAGACTGATCTTGCTCCTAATGCCATGTGAGATATCCAATATGAATAACCCAAACAACACTGGACCCAGGACTGAGCCCTGTGGCACCCCGCTTGTCACCGCCCTTCTGTTGCTGCCTCCCCCTTCAGCCAGTTCACAATCCAGATTACCATCTTTGTCCCTGCCCCCACATATTGCAATTTATCCTACAGCCTCCCATGAGGCATATATGAACATACAAATCAGCCAGCTCGTGTGTGCAGCTAGTGCCCCCTGTAGGACAACTGCCCCTTCCCCATCCCCTTTTCCATCATTGAAACTAGCAAAACACTTCCCCTCACCCTGACCCATGCCCTTTTGAAACTATCCACCATCTTACAGGATACCACCCCCTCTGTCAGAGAATCCCATTTTGACACCACCCTCACTGTGAAATAATGCCTCCTCATATCCCTCCTAAAATTGACCTCCTCCAACCTTAGCCCATGCCCTCTTGTGGCTCTCCCCTTCCTCAGTCAAAATAACCCATCAGTGCCTGATTTGTTGATCCCCTTTAAGTATTTGAAAGTCTCATTCATATCACCCTGATCCCTCCTCTCCTTCAGGGTGTACAAGCTCAAATCAGTCAGTCTGTCTTCACAGGTTTTGTCTTCTAATCCCTGGATCATCTTCATTGCCCTACTCTGCATCCCCTCCAGGAGCCTGATATTCTTCTTAAGATACAGATGCCAGTACTGCACATAGTACTCCAAGTGCGACCTGACCAAGGACCTGTACAGGGGCAGGATCCCATCCCTATATCTGGATGAGAAACCTCTTGCAATGCACCCCATCATCCTGTTGGCCTTAGCTGCTGCCTTCTTGCACTGAACAGAGTTGTTCATGCTCCCCGTTACTATTACCCAGAGGTCCTTCTCCTCCTTGGTGATACCTAACCGGACCCCACCCAACCAATATTCCCTCCTCTGGTTCTTTGCTCCGAAGTGCATAACTTTGCATTTTTTGTCATTGAAGCCAACTGCCACTTCTCTGACCACTCCTCCAGTTTGGACAGGTCTCCTTGGAGTTTCTTCCACCCCTCTGTATCATCCACTACCTCCCTCATCTTGGTATATCCGCGAATAAGCTGATCCTGCTCCCAACTCCATGCAAGATATCTGATATGAATAGTCTAAACAACACCGATCCCAACACAGATTCTTGCAGCACTCTGCTCGTAACAGCCCTAGGAGATGAGAGTTCCCTACCACCCATTGCATCCTACCCTTTAGCCAGTTCACAAGCCAATTTACCATCTTTGGCACTACTCTCACATATTCCAGTTTCCTCCCCAGCTGCCCATGTGGCACTGAATAGAAGGCCTTGCTGAACTCCAAGTACAGGCTCCTCAGCAGATTCGCAGAGGTGTAGCCAGGCATTTCAGATTTGTACACCTGCCTGCCACACTGCTACCCCCTCCCCTACTGTTGTTCATGACTGCTCCCCCACCCCCATGACTCGAGTCCAAGGTTCCTGGCTCCAATCAGATGATTCCCACACTAGACCTGCTGTCTGTCTGTGCTGCTAATGTGGTGCTTGCTGCCTGCTGGTAGAAGTCATTAACTGCACCACGAGTCCAAGACCATGGCAGAAATTTCTTCTCTCTCCCCTGCAGGTAGGCAGAGTTGCTTCACTTGCCACTCTACATGAAGCTTTCATTCTTTTATCTGGCTCAGAGTCTGTTCTTCCATCTGCTGCTCCTCAGAGGGGGCAGAGCAGCACTGACCAGCTTATTTGCTACCCCCTGCTACTAAACTTGGTATGCCATGGCTTACTTGGAGTATCAGTAGCTACGCCCTGAGCAGAGCTACTACTAACTGCTACCTGGAGGTGGGGCTGAGTCAGAGTGGTGTAGCTGCTTACCTGTTGGATTCTCATAAGGGGCTAGAAGAGGAAGGCAGCAGTTCATTTCAAGGAAGGGACTGTGGATTTTTGCTGATTTTAGTGCTGTTGTTATTGTTTCTTTTGCAGCTTATTGTTGCTTTCAGTTGGTAACAGGTTGCTTTTTGGATTCATTTAGAAAGTTACCTGCTTGGGGTTTTTTGTAGGTGCAGCTGAGCATTTTTGTGAGGGTTTGCTGGTGTGGCTGATTGTCTCGGGTGGTCAGGACAGGACCACCCACCCCTAGTGCATCACTTCCTTTATATCGTTTAACTGTGTGACATCATATGATACCAGCTGACTGCATACACACACTGTTAGCCATCTTATTTTAGTACACAACGTAGGCACACACCACACTTGACATAAATCTACATTCCTTGATACATTATACTACTAAAGAGTATTGACAGTACAAATATATATATATATATATATATATATAGCTAGGCACTGGACATGGTATGGAAGAAAAGAGTAGCAGAGGGTGCAGGGTAATAAGGGGCAGTTAGGGCAAGGATAGTAGAAGGAAGATGATGGGTGTAGTGCTTTGCAGTGGATGTGGGGCAGCAGTGTTCAGAAAGGCTTTCTGGACACTGCGATGCTGCCCTATCTGTAGGCACCTCTCTGAGTTGAGGGAAGAAGTAGCTGAACTCAGAGCAGAGTTGATGAGGATACAGGTGACCTTCCCCCTCATACAGAGACCACCGCTTCCTCAGAGGTTGCCAAGAAGGAGGGAAGGATGGACTACGGTGGGCTCAAGGAGGGTGTGAGAGGCAGCACAGAGGTGCATCCCCCGGGTGGTGGCACTTCACAACTTGTATGCCATCCTGGCAGAGCACAAAGATTGCACAGCATCTCTGGAAGTGAACACCATGGTGGTTGAGGGGGGTCATCCAGGATGGAACGCCAACAGCCGATGCAAGGAGAACGCACAGGAGGAGGAAGCAAATCCTGGTTGGGGACTTCATTGTCCGGGGGATTGAGCTGGGACCAGGTAGCAATTGCGAAATGGAGGTAATGTGCCTACCTGGAGGCACAGTTTGGAAGGAGGGCAAGCGAATCCTTAGGATTGCAAGGGCAGTAGCAAGGAGGGGAGCTGGACATCATTATTCACTTAGGGACTAATGACCTGGCTAGAGAGGGGGTAGATGTAGGAAGAGTACAGGAAAAGTTCAGGGGGCTGGGGAGGAGTCTTGGGCAAGTAGTACACTCTGTCACCTTCTCAGAGGTGCTACCTGTCCATGGCAAGGGGGAACGGAGGGACATCTGCCTCATGGAATTCAAGAAATGGCTGAAGAAACGATGTGGAGAGGTGGGGTATGGCATCACTGGGGACTTGTACCTCACCTGGAGGGATGAAGGACTATATTCTCCAGATGGTCTGCATCTATCCAGGGGAGGCAAAAATATCCTCTCTTAGAAGTTTAAATGCATCCTTAGTGATCATTTAAACTTGCCAAGGGGGGAAGGCATAGACAGGCAAGGGGATTATCATAATGACCCCCATAACTGAAAGTAGTGAGGACCCAATAACTAGCATAATATCTAACCATAAAACTACCATGGTTACAATGGGGAAGAGAACAGAAGGTACATCACTAATGCAGTGCAGGGCAAATACCAAGAAAACAAGGAACATTAAGTGGGTACACAGAATGGAAAGTCACGTGCACAAACGCCTGCAGTCTGGGAAACAAAATCTCAGACCTAACGGCACTGATGGCAGACATAAACCTGGGCACTGTGGCTATTACGGAGACATGGTATGCAGGGAACCATGATTGGGATGCAGCCATACCAGGGTATACACTTTTTAGAAAGGGTAGGGAGGGGAAGAGGGGAGGAGGGGTTGCTATGTATGTAAAGGAAGGGATTAAAGCTATGGAGGCTGAAGGATGCAGGGAAGAAGCAGAGGCATTGTGGGTCACTCTGGAGTCAAGGAACAAAACAACCATCTGTTCTGGAGTAGTTTACATGTCTCCTGTGCAGGGGGAGGATATAGATCTAGTATTGGTGGAAACCATCCATAATATGGCAGCCAAAGGGGAAGTACTACTAATAGGTGACTTCAACATGCCAGCTGCAGATTGGAATACCCAGACTGCAAGTACATCAAGGAGCAGGGACCTCATGCCTGCCATGTATGGGGCAAACCTAAGGCACCTGGTGGTTGAGCCCACCAGACAGGGGGCTGTACTGGACTTAGTGCTGACAAATGGGGATAGAATCATGGATGTTGAGGTGGGTAGTCCCCTTGGTACCAGTGACCACAGAACTGTGTGGCTTAGAGTTAACACGTTGGCAGAAGAAAGCCATTCAAAGATTAAGATCCTAGATTTCCGGAAGGCCAACTTCATGGGGATGGGGGAACAGCTCAAAATTGCCCTGGCAGCAGAAGATATGGGGGGAAGGGTAGAAGAACAGTGGCTTAGGATCTAGAGATCTATAGCAGGAGTGACAAGTTAATGTGTCAGATTACTTAGCAAAAGCAAAAGAAAGAAGCAGCCACTGTGGTTCTCTAAGTCAGTAGCCAAGAAAGTGCGAGAAAAAAGTAAGGCATACAGGAAATACAAAGAGACACAGAAAGAAGAAGACAGATTGAAAAATCTGGAGAAGCAGAGAGAAGCTGGGAAAGCTGTCAGAGGGGCTAAAGCAAGAACGGAGGAAGGAATAGCACAGGCTATTAAAAAGGGAGACAAGACCTTCTTCCTTTATATTGGCGAGAGGAAGAAGACCAGAAATGGTATTGTTCGGCTAAAGAAGGGAAAGGGTGGGTGGGTGGAGGATGGCCTTGAAAAAGCTGAGATACTGAACAAATATTTTGGCTCAGTATTTACCAAGGAAGAGGCAGGGGAGGGGCCAAGACTCACGAGGAAAGATGTATGGGGGGGGAGAGTTGGACACCAGCCCATTTACAGTGGATAGAATCTTGGAGGAACTAGGAAAAGTAAAGACAGACAAGGCAATGGGGCCAGACAGGATTCACCCTAGAGTGTTGAAGGAACTCAGGGAAGTCCTAGCAGGTCCACTGACAACCCTCTTTAACCAATCACTAGAGACGGGGAAGTACCTGGGGACTGGAGGAGGGCAGAAGTGGCTCCCCTGCACAAGACTGGAAGTAGGGAGGAGGCAGGCAATTACAGACCTGTAAGCCTGACCTCAGTGGTGGGAAAGTTAATGGAGTCCCTGCTTAAGGAGAGGATAGTGAAGTTCCTTGAGTCAAGTGGTGCAAAAGACCCAAGGCAGCATGGATTCACTGAGGGTAGGTCCTGTCAGACTAATCTTAATGATTTCTTTGACTGGATAACCAGGGTGGTGGATCAGAGAGGGGCGGTGGATGTGGCCTACCTGGATTTCAGTAAGGCCTTCGACACCGTTCCTCATAGAAGGTTGCTTAACAAATTGGGGAACCTGAGTGTGGGCTCTAAAGTAATAAAATGGGTTGGAAACTGGCTAAAAGGCAGGACCCAGAGGGTTGTAGTAAATGGCGTAAAATAAGAAGAGGGAAAGGTGACCAGCGGGGTTCCACAGGCATCAGTGCTGGGTCCAGTTCTATTCAATGTCTTCATAAGCGACATTGCAGAGGGACTGGAGGGGAAAGTACGCCTGTTTGCAGATGACATCAAGATCTGTAACAGAGTCATCACACAGGAGGAGCTAGATAAAATGAAAAATGACCTAAGACTACTTGAGGAATGGTCAAGGGTTTTGCAGTAGGGTTTCAATGCTAAGAAGTGCAAGATAATGCACCTGGGACACAGAAACCCAAGAGAGGAATACAGGATGGGGGGCAGGTTCTAACCACAACAAGTCAGGAGAGAGACCTGGGGGTTATCATATTAGATGACCTGAAGTCAGCCAAGTAATGTAAAAAAGCAGTGGGGAAGGCAAACAGAATGCTGGGGATTGCATAGGAAGGGGCATAACCAGTAGGAAGAGTGAAGTGGTGATGCCACTGTATAGATCACTGGTGAGGCCTCATCTGGAATACTGTGTCCAGTTCTGAAGACCATATCTCAGGAAGGACATAGAATGGAAGCAGTCCAGACAACAGCAACAAAAGTGATACATGGACTACACCACAAGCCTTATGAGGAAAGACTCAAGGAATTAAACATCTATTCATTGGAAGAGAGAAGGGAGAGAGTGGATATGATAGAGACTTTCAAATATCTTAGAGGAATAAACAGGGTACAGGAGGGGAGCATATTTCAGAGATGAAAGTGCACATGGACAAGGGGACATAATATGAGGCAGGAGGGAGGCTTAGGGGGAATGCTAGGAAGTATTTTTTCACAGAGAGGGAGGTGGATCCGTGGAACAGCCTACCAGCAGAGGTGGTGGAAGTGAAAACAGTATGGGGATTCAAAAGTGCACGGGATAAGCATAAAGGCACCCTGCTGTACAGCAGAGCGAGGGAAAGGCAGTCCAGATAAGGGTAGGGATTACCAAACCAAGTAGGGAAATGGGTAGACTAGGTGGGTTGTATGGTCCTTATCTGCAGCCAGATTCTATGTTTCTATGTTACAGGACATCCACTGCATGGCCCTCATCCAGCTCCCTCGTCACCCAGTCATAATACTCTATTACATTTGTCAGGCAGGATCTCCCTGAGATGAACCCATGCTGTTGCCCGTCATGTAGCCCATTATCTTCCAGAAAGGTCACTAGTCTCTCCTTTAGGATCGCTTCCATAAGTTTACCTATGATGGAAGTGAGGCTAACAGTCCTGTAATTACCTGGCTCAACCTTTGGGCTGCTCTTGTGGATAAGCACTACATGAGCCAATCTCCAGTCCTGCAGCACACAACCTGTGTCCAGAGAGGTGTTGGAACAGGTCCGTTAGCGGCCCAGCTAACACAGCTGCCATCTCCCTCAACACTCCGGGGTGAATGCCATCAGGACCTAGGGCCTTATACACCCTTAGCGCCTTCAGCCCCTCCAGTACCCTGCTCTCTGTAGTCACCCTGTCAGCCACCCTTGCCCCCTCCGTCCCCTCCCATCCACAGAGGTAATTAACCCTCCTTCTCTTTTGTGAACACAGAGCAGAAGTAGTCATTCAGAGCTTCGGCCTGCTCAGCCCCCTTCTCCACACAACAACCCTCCTTCTTGATCCTGACTATCTGGTCCTTGCAGCTCCTCTTTTTCTGTACATGTCGAGAAAAGTCCTTCTCCCCTCTCTTGATGCCCTGAGTGAGCCTCAGCTCCCTGGAGGCCTTGGCTGCTCTGACCAGCCTAGTAACCTCATTGGCTGTCATCGTGTACAACTCCCTGTCCTCCCCCCCTCTGTGTCCTCTTGAACCTTTGGAAAGCTGTTCTCTTTGTCCTCACCCCTTTCAACACTTCCCTGCTCAGCCAACTCAGCTTCTTAGCCCTGCTCCTCTTGCTCAGATTCCTGTGCACGCAAGTTTGATGTTCTCCCACTTCTGATGTGCGTCCATCTCTGGCTTAATTCCCTCTAGGCACTCCTTCAGGATTTCCTGCATCTTCCCAAAATCTATTCGTCTGAAATCCACCACCCTTGTTCCTGAACCTACAGCCTCCTTGCTCAGACTGAGTGTGAACCACATTGATTGGTGGTGGTCACTCCCAGTTAGCAGGTAATCCATCACCGATGACCTGAAATCATCCAAGCAGACCACTAAAGTAGTAGGAAAGGCTAGAGGGATGTTGGGGTGTATTAGTAGGGGTATCACAAGTTGGAAGAGGGAGGTAATAATCCATCTTTAAAAGACACTGGTTAGGCCCTATCTGGAGTACTGCATGCAGTACTGGAGGCCACACCTTCACAAGGACATTAACCAAACTGAGGCAGTCCAGAGAAGGGCAACCAAAATGATGCAGGGACTGCATCAGAAAACATATGAGGACAGATTAATTGAGCTCAATATGTATACCCTAGAGCAAAGGAGGGAGACAGGTGATATTGAAACATTCAAACACCTTGAGGGCATTAACAAGGTGAAAGAGTCTAACATGTTTCAATATAAGAAAAACAGCAGGACAAGAGGACACAGCATGAGATTAGAGGGAGGCCAGTTAAGGGGTAATGTGAGGAAGTTCTTTTTCACAGAAAGGGTGGTGGATGCATGGAACGGCCTACCTCAGGAAGTGGTGGATATGAATACAGTGCAGGGCTTCAAATAGACATGGGATAGGCATAAGGGAGCAATACAGATGAGGATGAGTATGACTAGATAGGCCACTGACAGAGCAAAGGCCAATGGCACATTCATAAGGTTGAAAATGAAATGGGCAGACTGGATGGGTCTTGCGGTCCTTATCAGCCGTCAACTTCTATGTTTCTATGTAGCTCCCTCACCACCTCCCCATTCGTTAGCACCAGGTCCAGTGAATTTCCTAGTCGCACTGACTCTCTGACCAACTGCACCAGAAGACTATCCTGGAATGCATCCAGCAAAAGTTGCTCCCTGACGCTTGAGGTTGCTGGGGTTACCCAATCTACACCAGGCAGGTTGAAGTTCCCCACAATCACCACCTTCCCTTTTTTACATACTCGACAGATCTGTTCAGCTAGCTCCCTATCCAGTTCCTCTGACTGAGTAGGTGGCCTATACACCACTCCCAGTCTCAGCTTTCTACCTTTAGCATCCATGAACTGCATCCACAGTGCTTCTGTCCTCCCCTCTTCCCCCTCATCCCTTGTACATCTGATCCCATCCTTTATGTAAATTGCCACGTCCTTCCTATATAATCTGTACCTCGGGATCACCAGATCGCAGTTCTGGTGTTGGGTTGCCCAAGTTTCCATGATGGCTGCTATGTTCACCATCCCTTCAAATAGGAGAGCCTGTAATTCAGCTGTTTTGTTCCCCAGGCTCCTCACATTCAGGGAGACCACCCTCCACCCGCTCCAATCTTTTCTCCACCTCCCCCATCCTGGCTCCTCCCCTGAGACCTATCCATGTAGCAATCATTGTTGTCATGGAGGGTGTAGGTTCATTTGTAGCAGTCCTGCTGAGCATCAGTAGTTTGTCCATGCTATCCCCATCTCCCTTGCTGGCACCCTGATCAAGGAACTGAACAATGTAATTTGTCCCTTCTTCTCCTGGAGACACTAGCACCAAGATCAGATGTTTTGAATAATGGGCCATATTGCTTCTTTGTTCTGTGCTCTCCCACCCCACCCCTTGAAACAAGTTGGAATCTATGGCACAGACCCTGCTGCTACTGCTGACAGCTTTAATGTCAAATGAATAAGCAATGTACAATAACAAAGCTTCCAATTTGTCTGTGACAATACAAGGTTTTGTGAATGTTGACCTCTGAGGCGGTGGGCCCCCGACAGTGCAGGCCCTACTGCAACCATGCCTCTTTTTTTTTTTTTTTTTTTGCTGCACCTCAGCCGGACTTCCACCTGGTCACAGACCCTCATGCTCCCATGTCCCACATTAGCCGCAACTCCTCCGATACCCCCTGGCTTACCCTCCCAGGGCAGGGTCGCAGCACCGGCCCCTATAGTGCCACGAGTTCCAAATTAGGTCAGGGAGCTGGCCTGGGAGCAATTGGAGCAGAGGGCAGGCATCAGGGAAGGTGGAGAGCACTAGTTCCCAGGGGTGAGGACGGCGATGATGGCTAGCATCCGCCCGCCTTCCAACGAAAGCTGGTATCAGCGTGAGGACACCCAGCTTCCACCAGGTGTCAACGTGATGCTGAGTGCTCACCACCCTCCCCTGGAGCAGGAGAGCCATCATTGGCTGCTCAATCCTTCTCCCCCCGGTCAGCCCTCCAACAACTTGGGTCCGTTCCTGAACCCAGGCCGCCGGTGTCGCAGATCAGCATCCTGCCCCTGCGCCAGCGGGCCGGCCTTTGCAACCATGACTCTTGCACCTCCCTGGTCATGGCCCCAAGCTCTCCTGTAGTTATGTTTTAATAGTAGGCTGGAAGTCCAAGGGAATAACAAAAAAATCATTGGATGAACGGATCTGCCCCTACCCCGACTGTGCTGCTGAGACTGAAACATTGGAATATTTTCTTTTGACATGTGTTCTTGTGAAAGGGTTTTGGAAAACTTCAGCAACCAGATGGAAATTTTGTGGATGAAGGAACTCACTTAAGAATATCTTGCCTTGTGTGACTTCCCTTTGCAATTACAGATATATCATAAAACCACTCTAACAGTGATATTTGCTTGTATGACATTTTATCTTTGGCAGTCTAGATGTCAAATGACAGTAAAGCAGTTCAGATCTTTATCTGACAATTATTTGATTGTGTGAAGCAGCCTTAAAAGATTTATACATCAGGAAAAGCCAAAGAATTTCGCAAGTTGAATTCAGTAATTATTGCAATGGGAGTAACTTGGCTTTGCTAAGTGCCAGGTTTGGAGCATGCTGAAGGTTTTTCTTTGATGTATGATGTTTGTATTCACTGATTAATTTTGCAGCTTTGTTTTCTTTTTGATTGTATCTGATTGGTTTGATTTTTCTTTTAACAAAATTCCCCTACTCTACTTCAAGAAGTACCATGCAATCTTTATATCATACCTGGACAGTGACCAGAGATGGGCAGAAGGGACCTCAGTTTAACATTTTATTCAAAGGATGGCACCTCAGCAACCCCTGCAGTGTCAGTTATGGGTATTACCCCAAGAATCTGGTGTGAGCCTAGAACCCACAACCTTCCAATCGTCCAGCACCAGAGGCGGGCATGCTACACACTGAGCCACTGCCACCAGATTTTCACAATTATTGATTGTTAATGTTGCTAATAATGTACTCGGGTCAACTACCTCTGCCATTTTTGAATAAGTTAATTTAATTTGACTTCTTATTGACCCGGTAACCTTGGTTAGGATCTTTCAGTTCTCTATAGTAATCATTTTTTTCTCTCTCAGGCCCTGGTTTTGTTTTGTTACATTATACTGCCATTTTATCTTGTTCCTAGTAATGTTCTTGCTGCTATATTCTGTACACTTGTTATTTATTTGATTTTACTTATCTGAGGATCCTGATATTATTTCTGAATGTAACTTGCTTTTCTGATGATGCTGCAATTGTAATTTTTGACTTTGGCTGCTATTGTAACTCCTGAATGATGCCTGAAAATGAGCATATGTATGTCTAATGTACCTTATTGTGTCTGATATCAAAAACAAATCAGTGGTGCAGAGGTTTTTGAACCAAGTCCACTGTTCTCTCTAGGCCTGTCCTGTTTCTATGGAAACTGTTACATTCTTTTTCTAAGACTGTCTGCTGTCCCACAACTAGAGATCCAAGAAACAGCACAAAAGGAATGTGGCTCACTCTCAGGTATGCTTCAGGCAATTTCTTGTATGCATTTAAATGGCCATCTTGAGGTTTCATTGAATACAGCTTACTCATGAGAAGGTCCTCAGTAGTAATCAAAGAATTGCCTTTTTTAACTGCCCGTTTTGACATTTCACTGATTACAGCTTACTCGTGAGATTGTCCTCAGAAGTAATAAAAAAATAGCTTTTTAGCAAATCCAACTCATAAATTTGTTTACTCCTTTTTATGTTTGCTTGCGCATATGCGCAAGAAACATGTTGTGGCAGCTTGCTGGAGAAGCAGGTTATGAAGGTGCAGCAGTGTTGTGGCCAGTGCTGCCACTGTTTTTTGGGGCTTGTCCGTGTGTCACCAATGAAGGAGCATGCTGGCTGTGACAGTAGTCTGCAAGCGTGCCACCAACTTGAAACAATTTCACCGCTGCAGTGAGGGAGTGCTCCCTCATTGCAGGGCATGCCTTGCCTGGTGTAACATTTCGATAAACATGACAGCAGCTGTCACCATCCACCTCTCACAGTGCCCTGTAAGCCGACTTTTGGGTACCCAATCCCCCTCTTGGCATGCCCCCTCTCCAGTTCATTTGCCAATGGGGAGCCCAATCCCCATTGGCATATGTGCCCCTTTGCTGTGTTTTGCCTGCCGAGGGGGATGCCAAATCCCCCTCAGCATCATCCCTCCCAAACACTGACACGCTTGATGATGGTGGGCCCAATCCCCATTGACTTTAGTGTCCTGTTCCCAATCTGCTGAGGGGGTGCCCAATCCCCCGCAGCATCATCCCCCCAAACACTGACACGCTTGATGATGGTGGGCCCAATTCCCATTGACTTTAGTGTCCTGTTCCCAATCTGCTGAGGGGGTGCCCAATCCCCCTCAGCATCATCCCCCCCAAACACTGACATGCTTGCCAACAGGGTGCTCGATCTCTGTCGGCATATTTAACCTCTTAATGTGTCGCCATTTTCCTGCCTCCGCCCCACCCCTATTGTGTGCCACTGCGAACTGAAGAAATGCCAGTAAGCTGCATAAAAACATACATCGGGGGGGGGGGTTCAACTTATGTGGATATCTCGGCCATTTTTGTGACTTTTAGCCCCAGATTTTCAACATCGGGTTCTTGGGAACCCACCTCACGAATTCAGTCACTCTTATGTCATTATTTGGTCCCGAAAGGTGATTTTGAGGTCACTGAGTGGAATCTCCTTTCGGGACTGATTAATGAAATGACAGAGTCACTGTTCATGAGGTGGGCTCCCAAAAAGCCTATGTTGCAAATTTGGTGAAAAAAATCCCAAAAAATGACTGTGTTACAAGCGTGCATTGCGCAGTTCCCATGCACGCTCGTAACTTCGAGAATTTTTAATATTTTCACTCCAGATTTTCAACATTGCCATTTTTCCACACCTCCTTATGAACAGTGCAGCTGTCATTTTTCACATCCTGCCTGAAATGTGTTTTTGCACATGTGGCACACAATGGTGTGGTCGCTGTGCAAAATCAATGCTCGGGACAGATTAAGAAAATCACAGTGCCACTGTTCATGAGTGGAGGTCCCAAAATGCCTATGTTGAAAATGCGGTGTAAAAAATCCCAAAAATAATTGCATTACGGGTGTGCGTTGCGCAGTTGCTAAAAACGCTTGTGACTTCACTAATTTTTTTATATTTTCACTCCAGATTTTCAACATTACCATTTTTTTTACACCTCCTCAAGAACAGTATAGCTATCACTTTCACATCCTGCCTGAAATGTGTTTTCGCACCTTTGGCACCAAATGGCACAGTTCCTGTGAAAAATCACCTTTTGGCTAACGAACTGATAGTGTCACTGTTCATGTTGTGGGGTCACAAAAAGCCCATGTTGAAAACTTGGAGTGAAAATGCCAAGAAATGCCCAGGGCATTAGTGTTTCCCACCATAACACCCTACCCTGTAGGGATTGACAGGCATCGGGTGTGACATGGGATTGTCAACAGTAATGCTCATGCCATTCCACCCCCACTCCCACCCTGCAGCTAGTGACAGGCATCGAGGTGTGCCTTGGACTCTTCTGCCCCAAAGTTCACCCCATTCTCCTATTCTGCACCCATTTCCGCATATTTCATTATGGAGTACGGTGAGTGTAAAGCCTGAACATCCCAAGGCACACCTTGATACTTGTCGGTGTCTGCAGACTAGGGTGAGGTGAAATGACATAAGCGTTATAGGCAATGACCCAAAGGCACACCTTAGTGCCTGTCCATCTCTGCAGGGTGGGGTGGGCCTGGCGTCAGTTCAATACTTCACTGCCAGTCCTATTCTGCATCTGTCTAACTCCTGCACTTCCAATACTAACGCCAGCAAGCAAACATTTGGCATTGCAAATGCTTGTTATTTACTGCTCCTCTTATGGTTGCAGCTCTACGTACTGGTCAGGTTGTCCCAACAAACTTGACATCAGATGCCAAGGATAGAAAAGCAATAAAACTGGAGATTCAGACCAGTATGCAAAGTTGCAGCCATAACTGAAGCAATAACTACAAAGCAATAAACACATTTGACACTGGAAATAGCTAAAAAGCATGTTTTATTACTACTGAGGACCCTTCTTATGCATAAGCTGTCATCAGAGAAATGCTGAAATGGACAGTTTAAATGCACCCAATAAAATTGGCTGAGGCAGATCTGAACTTGAGTTATGTTCCTTTTGTGCTTCTTCAAAATGTTAAACATGCCATTGGGTGAAGCCCCTTGGCACTAGGAGTTGCACGTTGTGATGCCATGATGGAGAACCAACTTTGCAGCACTAGCCTGACTCAAGCCCCAGGCAGAAGGCATCTCAGGAGCACTGCAGAGGCAACATTTTCAGATTTCAGGAGAGTGTGTTGCCTACCCCACTGCAACAGTGCATCCTTGGGCAAGGGATGAGAGTGGTCCAGAGTAGTGGATTCCCCTATATTACCCCCCCCCCCAAGGATGACATGTTGTGGACAGAGCTTGTAAGGGTTGGGGGAGGGATGAAGAAAACTCAATGTTGTTCATATGATGAAGCCCAATGGTAGTCTCAGGCCATATGTTTCTGGGCCATGTTGACAACTGCAATGTCTAGCACTAAGGCTGGGGCTCGGGACATCACTGGGAGGATAACCAGATGGAGGTGGCCAGCCAGAGCAGAATTATCATATGAAACATAGCCAGACTTTGTCTGGCTGATCGACAAAGGCACAAGTTACAGACATTGCAACTACAATCACAATAAATTGTTTTTAGAGAAGAACAGGAAAAGCATGCAGCAAAATGAACTTTGGTGAAACCCCTGTTGAACAGCAAGGAGAAAGTGCTGAAAGTTAGATAGCGATGAACAAAAATATAGAATCAAAACACATGATGAAACAATGGGGCCAGGTAAAGCCAGAAAAGCGAGTGGTGAGACAAGTAATAAAAAATGCCTTATTAAACCGTAATGAAGTTACTGGTAAACAGAAGGTTTATTTTAGAAATCCCTTCTCCCAGCTCACAGCAGAGGGTATATAGTAATTTGAAGTGTGAACAAATCTATCAGTACCCATTCACACCCCTTGTAGTCATCTAATTCATCAAATGAGTACTTTGCAATTCAATAAAGTTGCATCCTTTATTTTACAAAACCTGAACAGATCTTTCCATTCCTGATACCTTATTATTTTGTTCCTGTCTTTTTTTTCTTTTTTTTTGGAGGGGGGGTGGATCAGATGGGGATTCAGGATTTTAAATTTCATAGTCCCAATCAAGTTGTCTAGAAATTGTCTACAAATCATTGTAGACCCATGAAAAGAGAAGAGATCATCTAGGGAAAAAAAGGGATGGCAAGTATGACAGCTGCAGAGTTTCTCCTTCATGCTGTTTGTGTTAGGTCCTGGCTTGCTTCCCAACTGGTAACTCAGTGGGAAAAGATTTCTGCAGCTTCTCTCCATTACCCCCCCCCCCCCACACACACACACACACAAGTGTCAAAATATGTATCTAATTGGAACAGTTTGGAAGCAGATGACACAGGAGCATGAGAGAGTTAATAATTCATCTTTCTGGATGACAATAGCATTATTTTTGCACTGTAGGCTTGTCAACACTCAGTGTGTAGAGAGCAGACTACAGCATGTGTTTCTGAAATAGTACAGGTGCTAGTGAAATGAGGAAAGGTTGAAGGACCAAAAGGAATAAGCAGTTATTATTCAGAAAAATAATACATGGTCTCAGCTTGCAGGGAAGTTAGAGAAATTGCCATATATTTTTTTTTTTTGCATATTTTCATTTAGAGTAGCAAAGGCATTACATTGAAGTGAAGGTTATCCAGTAATGCATGTTCTTTTGTTTTGGAAGTTATCTTGTGTTTTGTACTCAAACAAAGCTAATCCTCATGTCTTCCACAATACCATTTGTTATTTTTTTTTTTTATTCTTTTTATACTATTTCTGCCCTGTATGCTACAACACTTTTGTGGACAAGAGGGCAGTAGCATTGTGTAGAATTTTTATATTCCTACAAAATGAAATTCTGTGGAGGTCTGGAAAATTGTGACTAATTCTGTGAAATTCTCTCAGCAGCAGAATTCCAAAATTCTGTATGCAGAGTTCAAACTATAAATATGTAATTAGCAGTTTACGTAAACCACAGATTTGATTTCCACAGACTGTAGAAAACCAATCCCAAGGTTGCATCATTTACGGAACACTAATCTGTAGCGACTATCAGAATTCCACAGAAGTGTTTAACAAAATTCTGAATAGTATTTCAAAAGTGAAATTATCACTTTGCCTGAAATCCATCAGCAGAATCCCACCTTCCACACAGTTTTAGAGGGCAGCCTTTCTAGCAGATGTAAATGCAGGTCCATGATTGTCCAGAGAAGCCTACCTAAATGTCAGGTGGACCATGCCACTATCTCTCCCTGGGAGCCACTGCCTCACCTCTCTGAAATGCCCACCCCTCAGCTGAAATCAATGTGGGTTTCTGTGGGTCATAGAAATACGGAAACATAGAATCTGTTGGCAGAAATGGATCATTCGGCCCCTCCCAGTCTGCACAGTTGGTGCCTGCCTAGTCTGTCCCTACAGACCTTACCTGATCTCTGGTGACCCTCCCTTCTCCCTGCCTATTTACTAATATTCCCCTTTGAGTATCCAGCACATGCTTGAAGCCTCTATTGTTTTCATCTCCACCACTTCTGCTGGCAGTCAGTTTCAGAGGTTTACCACTCTTTCAGTGAAGTAGTACTTCCTCACATCCCTCTTAAACTCACCTCCACCCCCAGCTTCATCACTTGCCCTCTGGTCCTGGTGCTCTTTTTCATCTGAGATCCCTCAAAACCCTTGGATGCACCCCTTTTGGCCACATTGCTTTGTCCACGTTCAGATTAGTGAGTCCCTTCAGGACTCTCCCCTCTTAAAATGGACTAGTGTCCACCTCACTCCCTCCAAAGCGCCTGTTACTGTTTTGTGGCCCCTCCCCTTCTCCTTCCACTGTGAACACTTAATAAAAGTATTTGTTCAACATGTCTGCCTTTTCATGGTCCCCCTCTTTGCACAGTCCCCCCATTTTAATCTTACAATCCCACCCTTCCTTCTTTCACTTATATCTAAAAAAATGTCTTGTCCCTTTGTCTCCATCTGGGCTATTCTCTCTTCAGTCTCTGCATTCATGCTCCTTGCTGCTGTCCCTGCTTCCCTCTGTTACCCCTGATACTTCTCCCTATCCTCCTTCCTCTGCATCTCCTTACACCTTCTGAATGCTATCCTTTTAGACTTTACCTTTTCTGCGACATCTTTTGAGAACTATAGCAGTCTCTTTTTCCTCTGGTTTTGCTCACTTGCTTGAATCAGCAGTTTGTTGCTTTTACTATGGCACTTATTAGCTTTTTCCAGTGTTACTGCACCCCAGTCAGGTCACCATCACTGCACCCCCATGTCATCCCTGAGGCATTCACCTGTATTTTTAAAATCTGACCTCCTAAAGTCCAGGACCTTCACCCTTGTGTGGTTCAGTTCTGCAGCCATCCCTATCCTGAACCACACTGTATGGTGACTGTTGGTCCCCAGGTGGCCTCCCGTCTTGATGTCTGCAACACTGTTCCTGTTAGTGAGTATCAGGTTCAGTACTGCTCCATCATGAGAGGGTTCATTAACTAGTTGCCTGAGGAACACCCTCTGCAGGGACTCCAGGATGTCCCTGCTTGTAGGTGAAGCCGCAGCTGATAGGTTCCAATCCACATCCAGTAGACTGAAGTCCCCCACCAGCAGCACTTCCCCCTTTTCTACCATCTTTCCAGTGACTTCCACGAGTGTCTTATCTAATTCTTCCCCCTGTACTGGAGGTCTGTAGATCACACCAGTGTGAATAGAGGCTCTATTCCCTGTTTCTAGAGTGACCCACAGTATCTCTGCTTCCCACTCTGTTCCCTGTATCTCTGTTGCTTTTATGCCTTCCATCACATAAAGCATTATACCCCTCCTTTCTTTCCCTTCTTGTCCCTCCTGAATAGAGAATATTTATTTATTATTTATTTGCTTTTGTTGACCAGGTGGGTACACTAGACATAGGAATGCCTATTTTCAGGTATGACCCGGGAGGGTACAAATGACATACAAAACATCAGTGTGACGCAGCACACATAAACCATACAGTAAATAGTAAACCAGAAAAGTACAAAACATCTCAAACATTAATAAGACTATGATGAATACATGAGCAAACAAGGTAGGTGGTAGAGAAATATGGATAACAGAATCGTAGAGAAGAATGAGATAAGTGCAAATTCAGGTTAGAAGGTTCCTGTAGGTCCTTAGCAAGTAGCTAGTTGGCAAGTCCAGGACAGCGCAAAGACTGGGGGAGGCAGAGGGGAGGGGTTAGAGTAGGAGAGGATAGATTGGGGAGAATAACAGGTAGAGTGGAAATAGGAAAGGGCAGGCAGAACTGGGTATTGGTTTATGGTGGCTGAAAGCAGGTGCAGGGACTTACTGTGAGTAGGTATTGACGGTGGAGCTTCTTAAAACAGGTATGCGTTGGGGCATGACGAATAGCTAGAGGGATAGTATTCCAATATTTAGGAGCAGCATGGGAGAAAGCTCGTGTACCCATTAAGGTCCTACATCTAGGGATGTACAGAGGTGTCTGGTCAACTGAACGGAGACCATAGGAAGGGGTTTGAGGGTGTAGTAGCAAGGCAAGAGATTGAGGGAGGCCTGCTCTTATCGTACCGTCAATTAAGGCGCCATAAGATTGGAGGTGATGGGCCACAGGACTAGGCCATTCTAGGTCCACATAGAGCAGACAGTGATGTTTGAGCCGAGGAGAGGCAGATGCATAACGGCAGATGTTATTATATGTAGTGTCCCATGCATGGAGGGAGGTCTTAGTTGCACCTAGATATATGACAGAGCCATAAGCCAAAGATGGGAGAAGAAGGCCTTGTGCCACTGCAAGCCTAGCTGATGGGGTAAGGGCATAGTTAGTGCGGTAGGCTCCTCCAGTCTTTGCATTGTCTGATTTGCAAGTTGTGGTGATGTGGAGATCAAAGTCCAAGGATTCATCAAGAAGAATGCCAAGGTATCTAAAGGATGAGGTGTTTATTAACTGGGAATTGTCGGAACAAGATATTTTGAAGGAGTTCTGATTTACTTTTAGTTTTGCTGGAGAGCCAAAGAGCATTGCCTGAGTTTTCGCATCGTTTAGAACGAGACGGTTTGCAGTAAGCCAGGATTGAATGTTTTGGAACTCTTGGGATAGAGAGTTAGTTAAGTCCAATACGTTACTGGCACTATGGTAGAGTACAAGGTCGTCTGCGTAGAGCAAGGTAGAGCAAGTAGATACTTGTTGAGGGAGGTCGTTTATGAAAATCGAGAAGAGCAGTCGACCAAGTATGGATCCCTGTGGGACACCAGTATGTATGTACGATAGGTCTGATAGGGCAGAGTTAAAAGCAACAGCCTGCTGTCAATTTAATAGATAACTCCGAAACCAGTTCACTGATTCCGCTGAAAAACCCAGGGAGGTAAGCTTCGTAAGGAGGAGGGTGTGGTCAACAAGGTCAAAAGCCTTGGTGAGATCAATGAAAGTGGTACCAGTCAAGAGACCAGAGTCCATGGTTGTGTAAATGTCATTTGTGAGTTTCAGAAGAGCAGTGGAGGTACTATGACCTTTGCGAAATCCATGCTGGGATCCGGAGAGAAGGTTGTGTTTATGGAGATATTCAATAATTTGCCTAGCAACTAGTTTTTCGAGAATTTTACTGAGCACCGACAGAATGGCAATAGGTAGTGAGTTGGCCATCTCTTTAGGATCACCTTTCTTTAGAATTGGTGTTATCCTAGCTATCTTCCAAACGTTAGGAACTACACCATGACATAGCGACAGGTTAAAAATTTTAGTTAGAGGGGAGGCTATAAGCAGGGCAGCAGTCTTCAGAAGCCTAGGTTCAAGTCTATCAGCACCTGGGCTAGTTTTGTCAGGGATAGTCAGCAGCAGCTTTAGGACTTCAGATTTAGTGACAGTCCGGAACCTGTGAAGTGGACAGGAGAGCAGCGAATCCTTGGCCATGGGAGAGGATGCTAGGTGGCTAGGGGAGAAAGAGTCTAGGTATCGTGACAGGTCCAGAAAATGATGGTTAAAAAGAGTTGGCGATAGTCACAGGGTTGTTACAGTGTACTCCATTCAGCAGCACATCATTGGAGGTGGAAGGTTTATCAGAGCCAAGGAGAGTTTTGATGACAGACCAAAATTTACGCGAATCTCCTCCAGCATTAATAAGTGATTCTTTACAAAAGGAGCTTTTTGCTAGACAGATGTCTCTTTTACAGGAGTTTCTCAATGCCCTGTAGTGACTGTGATCTGCTGGCAGACCTGAGACCTTAAAACGATGCCAGCATTTGTCCCTGTTTCGAAGCTGAGCTAGGAGATCCTTTGTTAGCCACTTAGTTTGTGTGGCTCTAATTCGGCGGCGAGTGACATGAGGTGCATGTAGGTCCTGAGAACCAATAAATTTTTCAAGGAAGTAGTCTAAGGCTGATTGAGCATTAAGAGAGGTAAAGATAGGTGACCAGTCAATGAGTGAGAGATTGTACAGGAACTGTGTCGGATTAAAGTTAGCCATGTTACGAAAGGTAATTAATTTCAGAGGGGGAGATGATTGTCTGACTGCACGCCAGGTGCAAAAAATTGGGGAGTGGTCACTAATTGAGTCGGCAAGGGTACCAGCTGAGACAATGTGGTCAAGACGGTTTGTGAGGGCCCAATCAAGTAAGGAACTGGATCGGGAGGGTGGGGCCATGATCCTGGTAGGGTCATTGATCAGTTGATGGAGGTCATAGTCTTGTACGATAGTATGGAGGTATTGGCTGGTATTACCTAACCAGTTTAGATTTAGATCCCCAAGGATCTGGACTTCATTACATCCTATAGCTATGCTCACCTGGGAGAGGAGTTCAACTAAGCCTGAGGTACCACACCTAGGAGGGTTGTAAGCACATATGATGTGTAGCCGCTTAGATCCAAGTTGGAGAGTAGCATGAATAGCTTCACAGTGTGAGAGAGTGAGGGAGGTATTCAGGTGTACCGAGAGGTAGGGTTTATATAGGATTGCAACCCTAACCCCACGTTTAGATGAGGACCTATCTTGTCTAATCATGTTATAGTTTGGCAGACGGCATAAATGATCAGGTGTAGAGGGCTTGAGCCAGGTCTCTGTCAAACATAGAATGTCAGGATTGTATTGGGTGACCCAGGCCTCAAGTTCCGTAATATTATGGGGAAAGCTTCTGATATTCATATGAACAATGCGCAGATCCTTTGAGTGAGTCCAGTAGATGTCAGGGATGGGGATATTACATATGGGTCCTGGATTCAGCTCAATATCACCAGCTAATAGTAGTGCTAAGAGGAGCAAGTACCAAAGTTTACGGTGAGTAAACATGGTGAGAAGGGGGGCAAAGCACCGAGAGCGATCTTGTAGTAGAGAGATAATGTAGTACATGATCCGATTTGGGACTAAAAGTGGTAAGGTGGCTGGTGGCATGTGCACCAGGATAAGCATGTTTGAGAAAGTAAAGTCTTTGGGGTGATGATAGTGACCATTTGGGGAGAGAGGGCTACTAATTATCGGGATCCACATAATGGTTACTAGAAGTGAGGTTTGTAGCAGTAGTACACCTAGGTCGAGTGCCCAGGGATAAGAGTGCAGGGAGGGCATTATATGTAGGTATGTTGCAGTGAACAGGAGAGGCTAGTAGAAGTTTTAGAGTAGAGCACAAACTAAAACAGTCAGAAAGATAAAGGCTAAGCAACAGGAAAGATAAGCAGGGATATTAGAACTGTAGATGCCCTCTAGCGGTAAAGAGATATAAGATGCGAATGAGAAAGTAGGGAGATAGTTAAAAATACACTCCCACTGGGCGTGGCTTCAGGATTCCGATACTATTTAAGAAATGCCGGACAAGGGTGAGGCGGGTGGGAGCAGCCACGCAGCGGCTGCCGGGAAGTCTTCTGCACAACAGTTCCAACAGGGAGGTAGTGTAGGCAGGTTAAGTAGGGCTGCGGTAAGGCATATAACAAGGTAAACTGATTGCTTAGCTAAAGAGTCACTTTAAACAATTTTCTCAAGCTGCCCCTGCAAATCAGAGTCTTCTGAAGGAAGAATAGCCTGGTATGGCTATGTCCCAGTCACGTTTCTTTTATTTTTTATTTTGAATTATTGAAATGTTTCACCAGGAAAGCACACTGAACAACAAGTTGCTCGTCTCCTGGTGTGACCTGGGGGGAAGGGTAACAGAGGATGAACAGAAATACATGCAAGGTGCATAATACAACAGTTACATAAAATAATCATACAGTTGACAATTGAGCAGAAATACATGCATAAGACAGCAGTTACATACAGTGAGCATACAGCTGGCAATTAACAGTAGGCTTTTTAGTGAATGGGGAAGGGGAAACAAGAGGGCAAAGCAGGCATGGGTCACCTTACTAAAAAAAAAAAAAAAGCACCATGGCTCAGTAATTGCCACAATATCTAGGTCAACCTCTGCCATTATGGCCCCCTAAATGTGGTAGCTTATTTCCTAGACTTCTAGTATTTGCACACATGGCCTTCAGATTTTGTTTCCTCCCTGTCTGGTACTCCACCTTCTTTCCATTTTGCCCTCTCTATTCCCTCCCTCTCTTTTTAATACTTCTGTTCCTATCCCCTTTCATTTCTACTGCCCTGTTTCGTTTCTTAATTTCAACCCTGGGGGATTTCATTCCCCTTAGGTTCTCTTTACTTTCTACTTCAGCCTGTGGGGTGGGGGGTGCAGTTACTGCCACCCCAATTTCTCCGGCCATTCCTCTCGGCTAATTTAAATGTTCATTGAATAATATCTAAATCATCCACTGAGGACTGCAGTTCCCCTCCCAGATTGATGCAGACCATCACCCCTGTAAAGACCCTTATCCCTCCAGGAGGATCCCTAGTCTCTAATGTAGCCAAACACCTTGCTCTCTTCATGATTCCATCAACCATGAGTTCAAAGTCTTGGTCCGGAGATCACTGTCCTTCCCCCTGTTGCAGACAGGCAGCACCTCAGCAAAAGCCACTGAGCATGCTACCTGTCTGAAACCTCTCCCCAGCTCTTTAAACTCCCCCTGCACTATCCAAGCTCCGTCCCTAGCCAGGTTATTAGTCCCCAGGTGGTCAATGACATTCAACTCTACCTCCTGTCCTGCTGTGCTAATGATCCTCTGGATCCACTTCCCATCACTCTGGGCTGTGGTGCTTCATAAGAACCTCTCCTCCCTCTTGCCCCCTTTCCTGTTCCCAAATCTATTTTCCTCACAATTGAGTCCCCCACCCGAAGTTACTTCCTTCTCCCTCCTTAGAGTCTCCACTCTGGAGGGTTCCCTCATCCTCCCCAGCCACTACTGTGGGTGCCTCCTCCTGGAAGTCCCTGCTCACTAGAGTGGCATAGGAACTGCATAGTGGTACCGGTTGAGGAAAGTGCCTCTGACCAATCACCCCCACACACACACACACACCCTTCCAGAGCCCAACGTAGTCCAGTCACTCCTCCTCCCTGGCATCCTCTGGCGTAACAATGTCAAACTTGGTGGCCCCTGAGTGAGAAAAGAGGTCCCCTGAATCGTAGCTAACTCGGCCTGGAGTCTAGCAACCTCCCCCCTAAAACCAGATAAGTGCATGCAGATGGCACAGCACCACAGCCTCCAGAAGGTCTCTCTGAAAACTACTGCCCCACAGCCACTGCACTGTACCACTCCCAGCATTCCCAGCTTCAATATTTCTTATAGACCTGGAAATATTTATGTACCCTTACTTCTGATACAGTGTTCCTGGCCTTCTCTTTTTTCTTTGTTGTTACTTGTGTTCCCCCATACCTGGTGTAAATCCCCTTATACTATTACCCTAGATATGATGTTGCACCTAGTCCCAGTTTTGGCCTACCTTCTGTCCTTCCCAACCATGAATGCATCAACAGGAGTGAGCAGGTGCCTTACCTTAGTCAATTGTCAGAGTCCCCCACATCTCTGCTTCCTCCTGCTGATGCCTGCCGATGCCTAAGACACCAGTCTTACACCTGTTCCACTCTTTTGCTGTTCCATTCACTTGCTGGGACATGAACATGTGGGATGTATTGGACTGGAGTACTTTAAACCCCCCTCCTGGAGTCCCCTGATTGTCCTGATCTTCACTACAGTTACCACCCACTTCCCAGTCTCAGTCCTCTCTCCTGATTCGGCTCAGTATCCGTAAAATTATTAAATCAGGTTAGAAATGCAGCCCTGTCCTGAATCACAAAGATAGAACTCTTTCTAAAGGATGTGAACACCAGATCCTGCACTGCACCATCCCTAGTGGGTTCCTTGACTAGATGCCTGAGAAAAGCCTCTTCTAGGAAGTCAAGGATGGCCTTGCTCCTTGCCAAAGCTGTAGTTGGAAGGTTCCAATCCACATCTGGCAGATGTGAACTAGAGACTCCCATGCTGCAGCCCCCCACCACTCAGGCAGCCTAATAATGCTCCAACGTTAGCACCCCCATCCCTCAAAGCATTACTGTGTCAGTAAGCAAACTTTATATGTCCTGAAAGACTGTGCCAAAGTCAGGGTAACACAAACACTTCATCAAGCATGCAATAAATTCCCAAGGAACACCCCACCACAGTCACCAAGTAGGGACGTGTTTATCCTGACATCATGTTTTCCTTCTTTTGAGGTTTTGCGTTTCAACCTTAATTGATGCCTAAATGTAGTTTCTTTTTTTGCAGTTCATTTCTCTCTTTTTTAAAAATGATATTTTTATTGACACCAGCCTTGGTCCAGCATTAGAATTTGACAGTACTTCTAATGGTAGCCCCTGCTTCACCTATCCCATGTGCCAAGCAGTCTATAATCCCAATTGGCACCCTCTTCCCCCATCCAATAATTTCCTACCATTTAGTGGCACACCTTCTCTCACCTTTCCCCCTATACCAAGTATTCCTGGCATCTGGTTGTACCTTCTTCCGCACCCTGCCCAATCTATTAATTCCCTGCCATCCAGTGGCACCACCTCCCGCTCCCTAAACCTAAGCCAAGCATCACTGGTGTCCAGTGGTACACCCATCCTTCACTTTGTCCCAGTTGAAGTCTTTTCTGGTGTCCAGTGGCACAGTGTACCTCACCCTGTACTTATGCCAGTCATGCTTGGTGTCCAGTGGCACCCCAGTCCCCCAACCCTCTAGTATGATATCATGAGCCCGCCTTGGTGTTGCAGAATATGTAAACATAAAATTGCTATCAGAAGCCCACTCCAGTGGCACAGTTATGTTCTGATCCCGAGACACTAGGATCCCACTCCCAGTACCACCTGAGACACACATGCTCTCATCTCCCAGAAGGCAGCCAGTAAAACCCTCCTCTCAATTCCGCCTCCAAACGCTGTCTGAGATATGTAATTGCAAACTAAAGAGTGGACAAATACATGTGTATATGCTAAATCATGAGTTTGTGATTACGTTTTCTAGATTGCAGTAGGCCTCAGAGATGAGAGGAGAGTTTTACCGGTGACTGTCTTGGAGTGTTGTGGGGGTCTTAGTATTGCTATGGGGTGGAGGGTAGAGGGAGATTGGGGAATAATTGTGCCATGGGCGATGGGCTTCTGAAGCACATTTTTTTATATGTTCTCTAACACCAGAATGGAAGCTACTGGTGCCGGACTATGAGATAGGAGGGGTAACATGTCACCAAGCATGTGCTCCCAGTGGCAGCATTTTTAAATTAAGAATTATCCAACACTGGACTGGACAGCTGGTGTCTGACAGGGGCTGGGGGGAATCAATAGCATGCTAGTGGGGATGCATAAACAGTGGCCACATTGTTTCCTTTATTTATTTAAGAATTTGATACCAGGGTTGGCTCCCAGTGTCAGAAATGGGTTGGAAGCAGCAGCCTGCCAAGGAAGATGAGCTCCTGAGCGCTGCATAGTTTTCCTTCTAGTATTTGTCTGACACTGACACTGGAACCCATGAGGACTGCCAGCATTTGAAACCAGTTCAGGAGTACAGACAGCAGTTTACCACTAGGGGCGGACTCTCAGTGGCCGCATGCAAGTTTAAATATTCATGTGAAATCAGGAAATAAAAAAATGTGTTTGGAGATGTGTAAAGACATTTTTATGTTTCCTTGCACGTGCACAAGAAACATCTTGCGGTAGAACAACATTTGAAAGGTGTGTCAGGGATGAGTCCAATGCAGAGCAGTCTACAGTGGGCTCATCCCTGGCAGACCAATGAGAACAGCTGGAAACAGACCAGTACTCTTTAATGTCTTTATAGGTGACATTGCGGAGGGGCTGAAAGGAAAAGTATGTTTCGCTGCAGATGACAAAGATCTGCAACAGGGTTGATACACAAGGAGGGGTGGAAAGGATGAGAAAGGGCTTGTCAAGGGTGGAGCAATGGTCACCCTTATGGCAGTTTAGTTTCAATGCAAAGAAGTGCAAAGTAATGCACCTGGGGAAAAAAATACCCAGGGGAAGAGTGCACAATGGGGGAGGGGGGGTACTAAGAACAACAAAAATGGAAAGAGACCTGGGGGTACTCATATCAGATGACCTTAAGGTAGGCAAGCAATGTGAGAAGGCAGTAAGGAGGGCTGGGGGGATTCTGGGATGCATAGGGAGAGGCATCACCAGTAGAAAGCAGGAAGTTGCTATCCCTCTGTATAGACAGTTGGTGAGACCCATCTGATGTATTACGTGCAGTTCTGGAGACCTCATCTCTGCAAGGACATAGACAGGTTGGAGGCAGTCCAGAGGAGGGCAACCAAAATGGTGCAGGGTCTGCACCAGAAGCCATACGAAGAGAGTCTAAAAGAGCTTACGATATATACCCTTAGGAAAGGAGGGGGGGGACATGATAGAAACTGTCAAGTATCTCAAGGGAATCAACAAAGTCCAAGAGGGTAGCATATTTTGGAAAAAGAGATGCACAAGTACAAGGAGGCACAATTTGAAGATAGAGGGGGACGGCTCAGAAGCAATGTGAGGAAGCATTTTTTCATGGAGAGGGTGGTGGATGCATGGAACTGCCTTCCTGAGGTAGTCGTGGGGTCAAATACAGTGGGGGAATTCCAGAATGCATGGGACCAAAATAAGGCAATCATAGTGGGGAGCAGGAGGAAGTAGGCTGCTGGTTAACTAGAAGCTGCAGCTGTTCCAATCGGTAGGGAAATGGTCAGACTAGGTGGGCCAAATGGTTCTTATCTGCCGTCAAAGTCTATGTTTCTATGTAATGCAACCAGACTGCGACACTAGTCTGAATTTCACTGCTGGAAGCCGTTCTCTAGTTGAAAGAAATGAAGTGCTCCAATGAGAGAGAACACTTCATTCGTTTCATTTACATAAAGCCCCCTGGCAAGTGGCTGAGCGCAGGACCGGCATTTGTCAGATGTGAACAAGGCTGACAGCATTTCATTTGCTAATAGTCACTGGCAACAGTGGTCTGAGATTTCCCCTTCTCCTGCTCACTCTGCCACACAATACAGAAGCAAAAACTGAAATGGATGCACAACATGACAGTTCATCCCTCCATCCTTCTGACTTCCCTGTCTTCGTCTCAGGTACATTCCTGTCACAGCGAGAGAGGGAGAGAGTCATCTCCATTGCAGTTTGCCCAGGGTTTGGGGAGGGCAGGCGCACAGCAAATGAGGCAGCCACCATTATGGGGTGAGCATCCGAAAGTCCTTGACTCATTAGTGACAGCTCTGCTCCCCCACAAGCAGATGATAATCTCAGAGAGTAGCAGAGCTGCAGCCCTCCCCCCAGCCTCAGCACCCGCATCTGGAAAGGAGTGTCATCTTAGCATGTCTCTTCCAGTCAGAAGTGAACAAAGCAATACACATTACAGGGCTCAGTGTGTTGTGTGCTCCTATCTGTCTACATGCCCCCCTTCCAATGCACTTTGTGTTGTAACATTGGGAAAGTATGCCCTGAGTAAGGCAGACATCAGGATGTCCTGGAGAGTGCAAAAGAATGAGACAGCATATTGTCACTGACACCGGGGAGACAGACTGAGTGACAGAGTCATTCCCTCTCCCCTCCTTGTCTGGCTGTGTACTTGTTTGTGTGTCTGTTTGCTAGAAAGAGCACACCACACAGAGCCAGAGGTAGCTGAAGTTGTTTACCCCCCCCCCACAAACATATATCGTCCATGAGTCAGTGAGAGACTGAAAGACACACATTAAGAGGGACATCAGGATGTCCTCGCAGTTTGTCTATTGTCAGACAGTTCCATTTGTTTCCGTGTGTGCCTTCTACTGTCTAGGGGAGAGAGCAGCAGTGCAGGGACAGAGGGAGACAGGTACCTCAACTGCACTGATGCCTTATGGCTCCAATGGAAATGTTGTTAAGTATACCAAAACTTTTTTCTTTGCACACGGAGCAGCACACATGGTGGAACTGCAGATATGATACAGTCTGAGCAGTTGTCAGTTGTTCAGCTCGACGGTCACTAGTCTCCATTTCACTTTGTTTCTTGGCTCAATTTAAAATTGTCACATCACCACAAGGCGGCATAAAGTGACTGTACCTTACATCTACAGAATGGTACCATTGCCAGTATGAGGGAAAAAAATTGTCTGCAGCTGTCATTTTCTCTCTCTCTGTCTTTCCCCATGGTGCAGTGTCTCTATTGGTTCCTTGATGTTCTCTCCCGACTTTGTCTGCGGTGTCCCGACTCCTGACCATGAATGAAATACCCTGCCACTGCTAGCTCTGTCCAAAAACAAATACATTCCTCATTCAATGGAGCAGGTGACAGTGCGGTGCATCAGTGGTGACAGGGAAACGGGATTTTGGTGTTTTTTGGGTTGTTGGTGTAGGAGGCATAGAGTGTCTGAACAAGAAAGAGAGAGTGGTGGGAGAGGAGAGACTATGGCATGTAGTGGCTTTGCAGTGTCAGCAGCTGGTGGAGAAAGAGAGAGCAACAGAGAGAGAGATACATAGATGGTGCAGGTCAGAATAAGGGTAGCAGAGTTTGTCAAGTTAGAAGCAGAGAAATGCATTGTAGACTAATGCCTGTGTGTCTCTATACTGTATCTGTGTCACGGCCAGCACAGCAGTCTGGATAATGTAGCTGTGTAGAAGAACCAGCAAAATGAGTATGTGTGGGTGGTTATTTTGGGGAGGAAGCTTAGCAGCACCATGATGACACAGTCCACAGCTGTATTACAGACACTAAATGTGAGAGACCACATCAGCAGTGTCTGTGTGATTTTTCTGTGTACGTCACAGGCATGTAGTGTGGATCTCTGTTAAGGGACTGCTTTGTGAGGCAGCAGGATACAGTATATTTTTTCCTATTTCCAGACATGAAAAGTCACTTTGTCCCCATGTTTTTGTCTATGTTGCACAACCCATGTTATAAGTGCAATAACCCACTCCATGGTGTGGGTTTATAGGCATTTAAAGCATGCCTGGGGTGCTGTGAGGACACTTGGCCTGCAGCCTCATGCCTTACAATGCACCCCAGGCGTGCATTAAATGCCTATAAACCCACACCCTGTTGTGGTTTATTACTTACTTAACTTGTGATTCAATTAACACAATGCACGCCTGCCACATATACCATGCAAGGAAACATTTGGCATTGACAAATGCTTGTTTATTTCCTGGTTCAACCTCAACAAAACTTTCCTGTGGCATGTGAAAGACATGCAAACATGATTAAACAGGCACATGAAAACTCCATATGAAAGAAAGATATGGCATTTTTGTTTTGTGTATGTGCAGCCACCAGTGGTGAAAATGGGATGGGGGGACCTGAGGGAACTTAGTTCCAGGAATGAAATTAAAAGTCTGACTCAGTTTCAGGAGGAAAATGGGGAAGGGCTGTTCTTATGTAAATTTTACCTACCAAAAGGCATTAAATGGGCTTAATAAAGTATAAAATTGCAACATATCATGAGGAAACATGTCCCAAGAGCCCTGTCACGTATATTCAATCTAACATTAAAGGTGATGAGCTCTACCAGTGAATTTTGTTCTTTCCCAATAGGCAAGGCAAGTTTTACTTTTCAAGATGCCCAATCCTGGAGACTCTGGGCTCCATACACAAAATGCAAAATATTCTTAGAATAAAAACACATACATAAATTACAATATTAATAAGTTATGCAGACCATGTAAATAAACAAATCTAAGCTAAAAGCAGTCACTAATAGGGCTACCCCTGGGAAAAGATCTAATAGTGTCTGGGAAGGCCTGACTGAACAGGAGGGTTTTGAGTCAGGCCTTGAATACTTCAACTGAAGGGGCCTCCCTTACAGATGGTGGAAGCGAATCTCACAAGACTGAGCCAGCGACACTAAACACTTTGTCACGGGCAGTTTTAAGCCTTGTCCTGGGAATTGCAAGGAGGTCCCTAGAGGAAGAATGGAAGGAGTGGACCGAGGTAACGGGTGTAAGATTATCAGACAAGTATCCAGGGCCCAGCCCATGTAGGGCCTTAAAGGTGAGCAGGCCCACCTTGAAGAGGATCCTTCACCTGACTGGCAGCCAGTGCAGTTCCTGCAGCACCGGGGTGATGTGGCAGTATTTTGACTGCCCCGTCAGCAGCCTGGCAGCCACATTCTGCACTAGTTGTAGCCGGTGGAGTTTGCCTCCTGAGACCCCGAAGTAGACTGCATTACAGTAGTCAAGTCTTGACATCACAAAGGCATGTTCCAAGGTGGGAAGGTCAGTGGGTGGAACTAGGGGCTTGATCCTCGCAATATTCCTAAGATGATAAAAGCTGGTCCGGACAACAGATGACACCTGAGCTTCAAATGTCAATACACTGTCAGAGGTCACACCAGCATCACGCACCCTAGAGGAGGCCTTCAATGGCACAGACCCCAGGAACAACCCTGTTTCTGCACCAGAGGCTATCATACTGCACCCCCTGATTGACTCCACCACCAGGACCTCCTTCTTATCAAGGTTCAGTAACAACCAGCTGGAGGCCATCCAGTCATTGATCTCTGCAAGGCAGTTATTTAGCACTTCCACCGCACTGGATGTTCTAGGGGCAAAGGAAAGATACAGTTGGGTATCATCCGCATAGCAATGAAAACCCAAACTGTGTTTCTTAATGATCTCTCCCAAGGGCAGCATATGCATGGCAAACAACATTTGTGACAAGACTGAACCTTGAGATGCTCCACACAACTGGAGGCTTGGAGGGGGAGGAGGAGAAATTCCCTATCACTACCCATTGCCTCCTATTCATGAGGTAGGATTCAAACCCGTGGATGACAGTGCCAGTGAGTCCACTAAATTTCCTCAGTCAGTTGAGCAATGCTCAGTGGTTTACCATGTCAAAAGCTGAAGAGAGATCGAGAAGAATGAGAATTGTCCCCTCTCCTCAATCTCTAGCCCTGAGGAGGTCATTGTGCAATTGAACTAGTGTGGTTTCCGTGCTATGCCTCGCACGAAACCCAACTGGAGGGGCTCGTAAGATCAAAGGCCATGAGGTGCTCTTCAAGCTTCTGCACCACAACCTTCTCAACAACCTTCCCTTAAAATGGGAGGTTGGAGAGTGGATGGTAGTTCGACTTGACGTCTGGGTCTAGCGAAGGTTTCTTCAGAAGAGGTCTAACCAGTGCCTCCTTCAAGGCATTTGGGAAGACCTCCTCTGAGAGAGACAGACAACCGGACAATCAAGGTGAACACCAAGCCAACAGAGTCAACACATCCCATCAAGAAATGCATCGGCACTGGGTCCAGTTCACAATATGTGTGCTTCAGCTTGAGGGCAACCTCAATGACCTTGGCCACCTCCACTAGTTCAAACTCCCCCCAACCAGGCAGAATGTTCTCTGGACACCAAAGGAGACCACTGTCAGCCACATTGTGGCTCACTGGCAGAACACCCTGCTGGATGGTGGACACCCTGTCTGAGAAGAACCCAAGCAAACTCTTTGCATAAAGCGTCAGAAGAGACTTTTTTCCGCAGTAGACAAGTTGGGTTTAGCAGCCTGTCCCCGGTCTGAAAAAGCACTGTTGGTCAATTCTTCCTGGCAGCAATCTCCCTGGATGGGAACTGTGCCTTCATACGGGTGATTGCCCCCTGATACTCACCATAATAGGCACGCAGGGCCAGTCTGTACACCTCCAGTCCGGACTTCCACCAGCAGCGCTCTAACCTCTGACCCAAAATCTTCATCGCCTTGAGCTCACCATCAAACCATGGGGACCTCAAGTGAGAGGATTTGGGTCATATACAAACCGGTGCAAGAGAGTTGAGTGCAACATCGCCCTATTATAGGCAATGACAGCCTTGCCTGTACCCCCTATGCATGCACTACTAACACTAGACAGATCAGCCACAGCCCAGAAATCCCTTTGGGGTCAAATCCTTCAAAGGGCAGTAGCCTACCATTCAATAACAAAAGGTGCTGTGCTCAGGCCAGGGCAGGGTGCAAGTGTTGGGCTATGGGCCAACTGTTTTTGTATAAGTTTATGTTAATTTGGAATCTCAATTCATTATGTTAACCTATTTGGTGTGAACTAGTACATTATGTAAAATGAGTCTTGTCATTTTTTGACTACAAAATAGCACATGGCTCTTTAAGTTAATTGATGTAATTATGAAATGAGAATAGTGTGGTTCAGGTACCTGCCCCCTGACGAAGTCTTACATGGTGAAGCACTGGGGCACCTGACCATATGGTCACCACAGCAGTCCTTGAACCTTACTAATGAAGCAATATATTTAGATTTTTTTCATGAAGTTGTTGCAGAGTTTATTACTTCACTAGAGTACCAAACTCCTGGCTCTGAGTAGCTTACCATCTCTGCAGGGGGAGGGCTTGGGGAGGGCCCGAACGAGAATTCCACTGTGCAATGATTGGACCAAATGACCTGGTCAGTCTTAAGGTTACAAGCCAGCAAGAAAACCAGGTCCAGCATGTGGCCGCCCTGGTGGGTCCTGGAAGAAACTTCCTGTGACAGACCCGGAGACGACATTGTCTGGAGGAGGTTAAAACCTAGCCTAGAAGATTCATCGTCTGCCAAAAAATTGAAGTCCCCCAGAACTAAACATCTGGGGGACTCCAAAGATTCATCGACAATGAAATCAGCTACCTCCTATAGGAATTGACCTGCTGCCCTGGGGTGTGGTAAATCAGAAGAATCCTGCAGCCTGCGCCTGGACCCCCACATAGGACCACACATTCAAAAGAACTCTGCTTTCCCACTGGGTGCACAGTGGAGCCAAGTTCAGAAATAAAACAGACGCCCACTCTCCCACCCCTGCACTCCACTCTGGGGCAGTGCACCTCGGAGTACCCAGAGGGGACAGCGGCCTCTAGAACAGGGCCGGCATCATCACCCACCCAGGTTTCAATAATGCATGCTAGATCGACCAAGGAAACTAAGTCTGCTATAACTGCAGTCTTGTACCTGATCGACCTGTCATTGCAAAGCACTGCCCTCAGGGGATTGGCGGGTAGTGTAGCCCTACTGGTTACTCGCCCACTCAGTCTGGGGAGTACCCTGGGGATGGTAACCAAACATGTCTGATCTCTCCCTAGGACCCGTCAACATCCAGGGCGCCTTCTGCACCCAATAACCTCAATCCTACTCCCATCCAAGGTGCTTGAGGTGACCTGCCATGGTCGATCAATGCAGGACCTCTTAATCCCGATCTCCCAACAGTGACATGCTGTGGTGATGGAACCTGGGAGGTTGGTGAAGGGCCACAGATGGAGGAGCTGAGATGCCTCATACACAATCCTAGCCTGCCCCAGATCCCCCGACTTCTTCAGACACATATTGTCCTAATCAGATAGCCCAGTAAATAACTAACAAGCTACCAGTCATACAAACAGCCACACAACTAATATAAAACAGACCTAACCTGTTTCACCAAACAAACACACACTAAAACTAAAACCACCCACCCCAAAACCCCACTCCGGCCCAATACCCCAAGAGAAAACAAGAAATAATAATAAGCAGCAAATCAGTTCTGGAGAGCAATGACCATAGATCCCTGTGTAATAACTCCCAACTAAGACAGAGCAAATGTGTTGTTTATGATGAACAACAGTCAGCAAAATGGAAATTCTTCACTGCCCTGTAAATTAGAGATGGAGGGTCCTCTCACTGACCTCCACCTCAGGACAAGGTGTTATGCATGAAGTAACTTAAATTTGTGCAGGGAAAAGGAATATTCCTGGGAATTACCACCTTGGCTGCTCTCACCAGCTTACAGAGGCCCAGGAACAATTTCAGTTACTAGATGTTAGATGGTTCCACAATTACCATTCAGTCCAGCCCACCTTAACAATAATCCAGTGGGGGGGGGGAGGCCGCAGGCTGGCGAAAAGGTCCAAAACTCTGGCAGCTGGCAGATGGTAGAAGCAGGCCGGTGAGATGAAAAACTAGTCCAAGGTCACTCGATAAAGCCTGCCATCGTAAAACTCAACTATCTGCGATTTACGCAGCAATTCCCTTTGCTTCTGCGTTCTCCAGCTGGGAGTCCAAAACAGCACCACAGCAGAAACCCAGCTTGGTCGGCCCTCGTGCATGATGTTAGTAAAGCACCTTCCTGAAGACTCGGTCGCATTGAGATGCAGGCGGTACCATAGACAAGATGACGAGCAAGTCAAGAACCCCTGTGATCCGGTAACAGTGTAGTCAAGGTCAGCCCCTTCGAGCTAAAGAGCACCTCCTTTATCATAACATCCACATAGAGCCACTGCCAAACTGCAGCAGCCACGACAACGGGAGTCAGACTAGAGCAGCAGCCGAAACTCTCCTCATACAGCACTCACAAGGTAGGGATCGAGAGCAGCTAACTCTAAAACAAAAAAAGCTAGCTCCTAATTCTTTCTCACTTCCACACCCTGTCTAGCACTCAAAACCCTAGCTATTCTCTTAAACTAAGGTTTTTGGAACTCCGGTCAAGGAATGTAGACTGGGAGATCAGTACAGTCAAATTTGCTCTCCTAGAGGAAAGCTAGGATAAAATATTAACACAAATTAAAAAAATAGAGGGGAGAAACAGGCAGATTGCTCTCAAACACAGAGAGCTGCAAGACACTAGCACAGCCATCTTGCTCCCCGATTCATCAATACTGGTGGGTACAATTTTTTTTTGTTTGTTTGTTTTTTTATTTCTAACTTCTTTTTTTTGTTGCAAAAACATTAAAAGCACCTACTTTGGGACAGGATCTAACAAACCTGAAAGCTTCAGCTTTCAAATCTCAGCTGTCTTAGTTATAAGTGAGCAACAAAAAGTGTCCAAAAAACATATTTTTCAGGGTTTGTGACACCCTATAGCTCCCAACAGGCTGAACCTACATTGACCAGATTTGGCAGGTTGTGAGATCCTGCAACAAGGGGCGAGTCTGTTAAATTTTTGGCTCCAGGTCCAAAGACGACTGAGTTATAAGCAGTCTAAAACAGGGTTTATTTAATGTTAAAGTGTGTACTCAACCCTAACCATAGTGACGCTACTGCACCACTACAAGCTACAGCTGAGACAGCAGAAAAAGGCCTTGCGGTGTACCATGTCTGCTCAATTTTGCAGACCCCTCAGTGTCTACTAAGGGATCTTCCCCTTTCATTATTCACTTCTCCCTCCCTAACAATTGCCCCCCTCCCCCCGTGCCCCCACCACCACCACATGCAACTTTCCCCTTTACTGTCCCAACTTCTCTTGAAGCTGTCCACAGTCTTTATGAAGACAAATTCCTCCGGCAACTCATTCCACTTTGCCATCACCCTCTCAGTGAAAATGTGTTTTCTCATTTCCCTGAATCTTCCCTCCTCCAGCTTGAGGCAGCGCCCCCTGGTGGTCCTGTTCCCACTAAGGCTATAGAGACCCTCAGAGCTCACTCTGTTGAAACCTTAAGGTATTTGAAGGTCATCCCTCTCTCTCTTCAATTCTCCAGACAGTACATATTGAGCTCTCAGAGTCTCTCCTTGTATAATGTATAAATATATAAGGAGGCAGTTTAGCATAGCAATTAAGGGCACTGAGCTGCAAACATGAAGACTTGGGTTTGAATCCCATCAGCCCCACTTGCATACTGTGTGACCCTGAGCAAGTCACTTAACTTCCTGTGCTCCCAGGTTGCACCTAGAAACAGGCTCTGGCTTAGTAATTTCCCCTTTCCCTGTAAAATCTGCCTTGCTGTCTATGGATCATCTTTGTTGCCCTTCTCTGGACTGTCTCCAGCAGGTTGATGTCTCTCATTAGGTATGGGCACCAGTACTGCACACTGTACTCAAGATGTAGCTGAATCAGCAATCTGTACAGTGTCAGAATTACCTCTGCTTTTCTGCTGGTTATGCCCCTGGCTATACAGCCCGGCATCTAACACACCTTGGCTGCTGCTCGTCTGCTCTTCTGCAGTTTGCTGAGTGCTTTAGGTCACTCGTGTTGATTGCACCCCAGTCCTTCTCCAGTTCTGATTTGGCAGCTTGCACACCTCCCAGCTTGTATTTGGCCTTTGGGTTCTTCACCCCAAAGTGTATTACCTTACATTTTCTGGCACTGAATCCTAAGTGCCAAATACCTGACCACCTCTCCAGTTTGGCCAGGTCTTCCCTCATGTCTTGCTTCCCCTCTTCTATGTCTGTTTTCCCACAGAGCTTTGTGTCCTCTAGAAACAAGGTATATCTTACCTTTTATCCCAACTGCAGTGTTGCTGATAAAGATGTTGAATAACATCTGACCAAGCACCAAGCCATGTGGGACCCCGATAGTGACTGGTCTAGTCCGCAAGATCTCTCCCCCCCCCAACCACTACACTCTGATTTCTATCTTTCTAACTCACATAGCCAGTTTTGCCCCTACCCTCAGTACTCCAGTTTCCTGATTAATCTCCTGTGGGAAACAAAGTCAAAAGCCTTGTTTTGGGAAAACAGACACAGAAGAGGGGAGGCAAGACATGAGGGAAGACCTGGCCAAACTGGAGAGATTGTGGGGTCTAAAACAGTGGGGGAATTCAAACATGCATGGGACAGACATAAGGCAATTATAATGGGGGATTGCAGGAAGTAGGCTGTTGGTTAACTTGAATCTGCAGCTTATCCAATAGGTAGGGAAATGGGCAGACTGGGTGGGCCAAGTGGTCCTTATCTGCCATCAAAGTCTATGTTTCTATGTTATTGAAATCTAAATACAGAATGTTCACTGTTTGGCCCCTGTCCACTGTCTTAGTTACCCAGTCAAAAAAATCAAACAGATTAGTCTGACAGGACCTCCCTGACATAAACCCATGCTGCCTCTCATCCAGGAGTCCATTTTCTTGCAAAAAGCTTTGCCACCCTGCTTCCTGAGAGTGAGACAGAGAAATTGTACCTGTGCCCAAGCTATGAACCCTCAGTCAACCACAGCCACCCTGTTTCTTGAGAGTGAGAGAGAGAGAGATTGTACTTGTGCCCAAGCTATGAACCCACTAACAGCCACAGCCACCTTGTTTCTTATCACTAATTTACAGTAAGTATGTACTAATATCATGTACTATGATTTTGACTAGCACTGTGGTGTGAATACTTCCTTTACCATTTTAAAGATGCCACTGTCACCTCACCAAATACCGGCAACTGATTTTCATTTTGTTTTCACAGGTTACAGAATATGTAACTCTGCAGGGCTGCAGTACTCCTACCACCTAAAGGATAACATCTACAGGTAAGTATCACTCCTATTTCCTCTTTCATTTTTTAATCTATTTTTTTTCCACCGGTGTAAAGCATTCAATGGTGGTGACATAAAGGCCAGATAATGTATTTTTTATTCACAGATGGGACATATGTACTGCAGTTCGCCAGGGTTGTACAACGTGTTATCCTGGTCCTGAAAACCTGTGACTAATGTAAGTATGACATTGGGCCAGTGCGTGTCACTCACTAAATGTGACAATTGTTTTTAAGGGCTTTACTAATAGCTTGGTATTATAAGCTGGATAAAGGATTTAGTAATAGCTTGATATTTTAAGCTGGATAAGGGGTTTAGCAATAGCTTGATATTTTAAGCTGGGTATAACACAAGACAGGAACAGCCAAGATGGGACCTGAATGTGGTGGTGCAATGAACTCATAGTAATTTCTTCATCATCTGTTTTCAGGTAACAGTGAGATGCTGCTGACTGTGGAAGGTGGTATCTTCCTATCTAAAGATGGACAACAGTTAGGAATGCATATGCTGAAGACCTGGAAAGAAGACAAAAACATTAATGAAACTTGTTTTCAAATGTGCCCCCCCCCCAAAAAAAAATTATACTTACCTTACGTGGCTTGCCAGTTTCCATTCAGCCAAAATCATTAGCCATCCCAATCATGCAGAGTACAAGTGTACATATAACCTGAGGAAAAAAAAATCAGAAATGATAATATTTCAGTCAAACACAGTGGTAACCCCCCAACCCCTGAATAAAAAAATAATGTTACAGTACCACAATCAGTGTTGGACTCATAACTCATGTCTGGCATGCAGATGTGAACATCATGTTCATTAGGGTCAGGTGGAATCATTCTATATGTATTATGGTTCCCTGAAAAGGAACAACTTGACTGACTGCTTACAACACAGAACAAGATTCAAGAGAAATTAAATGGTTGTGTCGATGCAAAAAAAAATATCCCTGGTGTGAGCAATGACTCACCATTGTGGTATGAAGGCACACACAAAGAGCAGCATGTATCAGTGATGCAGCAGTGTCAACCTCAACACCAGGCAATGGTCTCACTAAAGTTGGTACACTGTGACACATTTCTGGCCTTATTCTTCATCTGGACTTTTCATGACATTGAAACAGCAGGACATTCACAATATAGGACATTTGGTGGGGTTGGGGCATGGTAGGTGATTTTATGGTATTGTGATAATTGCACTGCTGCTTTACCCCCCAAAAAGGAAAAAATACATAATTCCTATCTACATCACATGTGTCACAAATGTATCACACCATTATGCTTTCCACAATAGAAAGGCAGTTTCTAAGAGTTCTTACCTACTTTCCTTTATTTTTCAAAGGTCATAGCAGAGTCTGCAAAACTGTGGACACTGTGTGCTTTCAGTACAGGTAACACTAAGGCGATTCACAATAAACACAGCAATAGAGTTAAACCATACAAAGGCAAAAGTACTGGACTTCAGGAGGGCTGACTTTGCCAAAATGGGTGAGTGCCTAAGGAATGCACTAGCAAATGGGCAGTTAGGAGGAGTGGAAGAACAATGGGGAATAATAAAAACTGCCATCACAGAGGTAACAAGCCTTTGTGTGAAGCAAATAAACAAAACAAAACATTGTAAGAAACAACTATGGTTCTCAAAGGAGGTGGCAGTGAAGGTTCAAGAGAAAAAGAAAGCATTCAGAAAGTACAAGGAATCACAGAAGGGGCAGAACAGAGAATTGTATCAGTTAAAGCAAAAGGAATCTGGGAATGCAGTCAGAACAGTAAAGGCCCAAACCGAGGAAAAGATAGCCAATTCAATTAAGAAGGGGGGTAAAACCTTTTTTAGGTACATCAGGGAGCGAAGGAAGACTAAGGGAGGGATAGTGAGGCTTAATAAAGGGGAGGTGGGGGTGGGCAGAGGGTGACTGTGAAAAGGCAGAGATACTAAACAAATATTTTTGCTCAGTATTTACAAATGAAGAGGGGGAGGTACCTAAAACAAACAATAGAAACACTGTGGATATAGAAGTTGATACCAGCCCATTTACAGAAGAAAGGGTTCTGAAAAAACTCTTAAAACTGAAGGTGGACAAAGCAATGAGGCCTGATGGGATTCATCCCAGAATTCTAAAATAACTAAGCGTAGACCTAGTGACACCACTGACTACACTCTTTAACAAATCATGGGAGGATGGGGTGGTACCTGAGGACTGGAGGAGAGCAGATGTGATTCCCCTTCACAAAAATGGGAGCAGGGCAGAAGCAGGGAACTACAGACCTGTTAGTTTAACCTCAGTGATAGGAAAATGATGGAATCACTTCTGAAGGAAAGAATTGTCGAGTACCTAGAGGCCAGTGGGCAGGACCTAAGGCAGCATGGATTCACAGCGGAAGGTCAGTGCCAGTCGAATCTAATAGATTTCTTGACTGGGTGACCAAAGTAGTAGATCAGGGAGGGGCTGTGGACATGGCCTACCTAGACTTTAGCAAGGCATTTGACTCAGTCCCACACAAAGATTAATATACAAGTTAGCCAGCCTGGAAGTGGGTCTCAAGATGATAGCCTGGGTAAAAGTGGCTGGAGAATAGGACACAGAGGGTAATAGTAAATGGAGTCCACTCTGAAGAAAAGGGGGTTACTAGTGGGGTACCGCAAGGTTCAGTATTAGGACCAGTTCTCTTCAATGTCTTTATAAGCGACATTACAGAGGGACTGGAAGGAAAAGTATGTCTCTTTGCAGATGACACAAAGATCTGCAACAGAGGTGATGCACAAGGTGGGGTGGAAAGGATGAGAGGGGACTTGGCAAGGTTAGAGGAATGGTCAAATGTATGGCAGCTTAGATTCAATGCTAAGAAGTGCAAGGCAATGCATCTGGGAAACAAAAATCCCGGGGAAGAGTACACAATGGGGGGGTGAGATACTAACAACAACAAAAATGGAAAGGGACCTGGTGGTAGTCATATCAGATGACTTAAAGGTGGGCAAGCAATGGAGAGGCAGTAAGGAGGGCTGGGGTGATACTGGGATGCATAGGAGGCATCACCAGTAGAAAACAGGAAGTTGTTATCCCTCTTTACAGACAGCTGGTGAGACCCCATCTGGAGTACTATGTGCAGTTCTGGAGACCCAGTCTCCACAAGGACATAGACAAGATGGAAGCTGTCCAGAGGAGGGCAAGTAAAATGGTGCAGGGTCTGCACCAGAAGACATATGAAGAGAGACTAAAGGAGCTTAATGTGTAGAGCCTCAAGGAAAGGAGGGAGAGGAGGGACATAGAAAAATCAAAACATAGATACATAGACTTTGATGGTAGATAAGGACTGCTTGGCCCACCTAGTCTGCCTATTTCCCAACCTACAGGATAGGCCGCAGATCCTAGTTAACCAACAGCCTATTTCTTCCTACCCCTCACAAGAATTGCCTTATGTCAATATGACAAGACCACCTGAAAGCTGCTTATGACTATTGAATGTTGATTGCTGGATGATATCTTTGTTTTCTCTCTCTGTCGTATCACTTTATGTACCACCCATTGTTTTGTACCTGTTACTGTTTACATGCTGTTGTATTGTGACCTGCCTTTATGTGACAAGGTACCTTTGTAAATGAGCCTCTGGCTCAAAGGTTTTCCCAAACTGCTATACAAATAAATAAATAAATAAAATAAATGTCTGTCCCATGCATTCTTGAATTCTCCCAGAGTTTTAGACCCCACAACCTCCTCAGGAAGGCTGTTCCATGCATCCACTACTCTCTCTGTGAAAAAATACTTCCTCACATTGCCCCGGAACCGCCCCCCCCCATCTTTAAATTGTATCCCCTTGTTCTTGCACATCTCTTTTTCTGAAAAATGCTACCCTCTTGGACTCTTTGATTCCACTGAGGTACTTAAAAGTTTCTATCATGTCCCCTCTTCCTTCTTTCCTCAAGGGTATACATATTAAGGTCCTTTAGTCTCTCTCGTACAGCTTCTCTTGCAGACCCTGCACCATTTTAGTTGCCCCTCCTGGACTGCCTCTATCTTGTCTATGTCCTTGCAGAGATGGGGTCTCCAGAACTGGATGCAATACTCCAGATGGGGTCTCACCAGCTGTCTGTACAGAGGATAACAACTTTCTGTTTTCTGCTGGTGATGCTTCTCCCTATGCATCCCAGTATACCCCAGCCCTCCTACTGCCTTCTCACATTGCTTGCTAACCTTAAGGTCATCTGATATGATTACCCCAGGTTCCATTCCTTTTTGTTGTTGTTACTACCTCCCCCATTGTGTAATCTTCCCCTGGATTCTTGTTTCCCAGGTGCATTATTTTACACTTCTTTGCGTTTGATAGAAACTTTCAAGTACCTCAAGGGAATCAACAAAGTCCAAGAGGGTAGCATCTTTCAAAAAAAGAAGTGTGCAAGAACAAGGAGGCACAATTTGAAGATGGGGGGGGCAGCTCAGAGGTATTGTAAGGAAGTACTTTTTCACAGAGAGGGTTGTGGATACATGGAACGGCCTTCTGGAGGAGGTTGTGGAGTCAAAAACAGTGGTTGAATTCAAGCATGCATGGGACAGTCATAAGGCAATTCTAGGGGGTGGGTGAAAGGAGTAGGCTGCTGGTTAACTAGGATCTGCAGCTTATCCATTAGGTAGGGAAATTGGCAGACTGGGTGGGCAAAGAGGTCCTTATCTGCCGTCAACTTCTATGTTTCTATGTTTCTATGATGCACCACCCGCTTCATTAAAAGTGTATTGCAGCATGCGTTTCTGTGCCACAAATGAAAAGCAGATGAAAGCACGCAGCATCCAAAAAGTTGGTGACCATGGGAATTTTACAAAATACAATAAAGAAAGTAATAAGAAAAAAAAATGTTTCCATTTGGGAAACCATAATAGGGGGTGGAACAGTAGGGGGAACTGTGGATTTATACCCATGACCATCACAAAATCCTTGTTAATTTTATGAACATTTTTTTCAGGGGATTATTATTCACATCGTGACACTAATACCACATGCTAAATGATTTATACTATAAGCCAGCAACATTCAGAAGATCGGAAATTATGGGGGTTGGGGTTGCCATGGTAGTTGAGGTGACTTCATGTGACTTTAGGGTATTTAAAGTGTAGTAGTTGTTGTTGGTGTGTGTACTACAAAACTTTTAACACAGTAAACAGTATCCAAAAAGTAATAAAGCCTGACAATGAAAGCATCAGTGCAAGAATGCCGTTACAATTGTGTCCGATACTTTTTTATTCAATTTTACATTGTCATCTAATCTAATAACTTGTGTATACAAACGATATCCTTCTTTCAACAATTTAAGTATGCAGCACTACAATTATTTGGACTCAAAAGTAATAAACAAAGCACTCATTTTAATTGGCCTTGCACCAAATTGGGATCAGTATTCTCACATGCTTTTGGACAGCAACTATTTAAATTCAGTTCTGTTGTGACTACAATAAAGCCGCATGCAGCAGACAGTACTACATGACATGAACAGTATCAGCTGGAGATGCTGATGCAAAGCAGGTCATAGTCACATTACAATGAGCACTACTTCTATTATTTATCATTTCAAAAAACGGAGTAATGCAGAATAACATACATTGTTGAAAGAAGGGTAGCATACATATACAGAAGTTATTAGATTAGGTGGCAAAGTAAAACAGAATAAAAAAGTATCGGTCAAAATTGTAATTGCATTCTTGCACCAGTGCTGTCATTGTCAGGCTGTATTACTTTTTAGATGCTGTTTATTGTGTTAAAAGTTTTGTAGTATACAAACCAACAAGTACAATCAAAATACCCTAAAGTCGCCTGAAGTCTCCTCACCCACCATGGCACCCCCCCCCCCATAATTTCCTATTTTCTGAATGTTGTCGGCTTATACTATACATCATTCAGCAAAGCATGCAATATTAGTGTCCAGTACACAAGTGAGGAATAATCCCCTGTAAAACTGATCAGAAAAGTAACAAGTATTTATGAGCTGTGGCTTAATTTAGTTTATTTTTTACATGACAGAGGGTCGACAAAATGGCAGACGCTGCATGCTTTCATTACAGGTGAAAATGTGGTGCAGCAATGCACAATGAAAGAAAAGTGTCCTTAAGAGGGTGTTTTGGCACCATAATTTCAAATGAAATGAAATAAAAGCATGTAGTGTACACAAAGCTACTGACCACATTACTTATTACATAAAATAAAGGAGTAAGGACAAAAACATTTCTCTTGTGGAAAGCAGAATTGGTGGGGCCATTTGGGGGAAGTGGGGAACCAGGAAATACAGGATTGACAAAATTAGCATAATGGAGAACACATTAATTGAACATAAATTACATACTTAAGCTATAATAAAAATATATTGCTTAAGAAAAAAGTAAAAGCATACAACAGGTTTTTTGGGGGAAGACTTGGGGACATTATATTTTTTTACTGGTCCTATGGGGGTTGGGGCTGACCACCAGCAACTGCAATTCACATTCTAATTATCTCTGCATTTTGTCCCTCAGTGAGCTGCTGTACTGCACCCTCCACAACATTTTTGATCACCTCAATCTCTGCCCACAGCACAGCAAGGTCAGCCTGTGTGGCAGGCCATTGTGAGGGGTCACTCTCACTGCAGGCAGCTGTGGGAGCCACCATTTCTGATGTCCTGGCCATCTGTCTGCGACGCTGCACAGGCAGATGCTTGACTGCTTCAGCTTCGGCTGCAAGGGTGGCTGGTACTTCCTGCAGCTTGGCTTCCCACTCTGCATGGTGGTGCCCCAAAAGGTGGGTCTGCTAACCACCCATGCCCAGGTGGCCTCCCTTGTGCCCCTGACGTACCAGTGCATCACAAAGTTTACATCTGACTACCATCGGGTCACCAGAGATGCAGATAAAAAACTGCCAGATGGAAGAGCTGCGGTGAGGATCAGGCACAGACGGTGGGGGGAGAGTACCACATGCTACCACTTGCTGTGCTGCTGTTGGTGGAGGGGCAACAACAAGCTGCTGCTGCTGTGTTTGCTGCTGTTCTTCTTGCTGCTGCTGCTGCAGTTCATGCTGATCTTCCACTGCTGCTGCATGGCTGGCAGTGGCTGAAACACTCATGGCTGAAAGAGGACCACGGTTAAGGTGAAACTGTTGCCCCAGGCCACCACGCATTCGGGGCCCCCGCTGCCCACCACTTTCCCCACCTCTCTCCATGTTAAGTACAACTTAATGGAGTCACATGATGCAGCCTTCTGCCTATCAGCCCCAACAACAAGCTCCAGCCAGCCCCTCTTAATAACTTCACTTTTCTGGCTATATTTACAATATTTTGGGCACCTACCTGTATAAAAAGGTTGAGAAAGCTCTTGAACAGACTTTTGTGGGAAGAATCTGAATTATGTAAGTGGAAATGAAGGTGGCCCCACCAAAACATACCCTGCCAACCACGGTCAAAAAGGCGAGCAAGAAATCTAAGGCCCAGGCTTCTAGCGGGCGGGCAGGAGCCACTTCACTGGAACAGTCTGTAACAGTTGAACGGTTTCTGGTCAAATTACAGCCATTCTGGGAGGAACTTTGATCACTCACCTCCAAATTTAAAACAATGGCAGTGTCCCTAGAAGAGCTTACAAAGAGAACTGTGGATAGCAAGGTCCATATTACATCATTGGAGAGGAAGGTTGAGAAAGTAGACCCTGAACTGGTGGAAACTAAACAGAGGATGGCCCGACTTGAAGCCAAAGTTGAAGAATTAGAGAATCGGAGCTGATGAAACAATGCCATCATTAATGGCCTCCCTGAAAAGGAGGAGGGCTCTGACCCTATTTTGTTCCTTCAGAATCCAGTAACTAAACTAGCAGGCCCTTCACTGTATGACCCAAACTATGCTATTGAAAGGGCACACCAGGCTTTATGCCCCATACCTGCTGTCGGTGCTGCACCTCGTCCTCTGATCTTCAGATTTCTGAATTACTTGGATCGGCAGCATTTCCTTAACAAGATCAAGGAGCTACAAGATGTTCTGTGAGACAGACATAAGATTAGGGTGGCTCAAGAACTACTGGTGTCGGTTCATCAGTGGCGTGCTTCCTTTCACCCTATTGTTACCAAGCTCATAGCGGCCGGCATTAGATTTTGGAAGGGCTACCCAGCACGACTTCAAGTTCAGACCACAAGGGTATGGTACAGCTTTGAGGATCCAGCATCAGCGATAACCAAATTAAAGAAAATGCTACCTGACTTGTTTAAATATTGCTGATTGGTTGCACAAGATGTGGAAGGCCACCCCTGTTGGGTAAGAGACTCCGTGTTTTGGCAATTAAAATTATCTGTTTGAGATCTGCGCAATGCACTGAAGGCTTTTTTGCAGGCTCCATGACTAGAGTCTCTCATGCCCCCCTTCCCACCAAGCAGCAGTCATTCATGATGCACATTGTCCTCTGATAGAAGGAGATATTCCAACAGGATCCCACCTGAGGGGTTTTAGGCCTCTGCACATCATTTTAATTCAGTGACTGGGTCTTACTATTTGCTTTGTTTGCTTCATGAGACAGGGATCGCTCCTCAGCATTTTGGCTGGATTGGAACTGCAACAGCCATTTTCCCATATGCTTAGACACCAGCGCCGAGCCTCTGTTGGAGTATAGTGAGGAGACACTGGCAAGAGCACTGTGGCCTGGGGCCAGACCTCAACGTATGGTGCTCACACTGTGGCAGGTACATGGGAGATATGCAACTGGATTGGGACACCATTTTAAGAACAGATCACTGACTTTTTTTTTTTTTCTTAGTTGACCCGCTAGTTCTGTCTCCTGCATGAGTTGACAATTTGCTGCTCCTTAGCTCTGTGCCTTGCATATCATACATTTGAACTGTCTGCTGGACTGGGGGGAATGAGGACAATCTACTGTGGGGTTTTGCCTTAACAAAGCTAATCAGCATTCATAACCTTGCTGTGATATGGAGTGTAATTTTGTTTTAGTTATAGTTTGCAGAGAATACTTCAGTGCTTATCTGATTTGATATAACCAGCGATACAGATCTCTAGTAATATTTGATGTCAGTTAATCTACCACCTGTTCATAGATTTTCATAGTTACACGAACGTTTGATAGTTTGTGGGGGCTTAAGATAGATGAACAAGGGTGGGTGAGGAGCTCTTCTTATGTTGGCGTGTAACTGTTTATGGCGATTTAAGTGAAGAGGAAAGATTCTTTCAGATTTAATTTAATTCCTTTAGTTTTGGGGGCTGGCTGGGGGGGATTGATCACTGAGTGGATAGCCTGTTTCATGGGCCATGTAGAATATAAGTTGGTGGGTGGGAGGGATGTGTTTTATTATTGCAGAAAAGCATGAGTAATGTTTTCATGTACTGGGGGGCAAAGGATGTCTGATGTACCTTTCAGCTTTTGTTTACTGCCTCTGTCTTTGATGGGTTCATGGGATCTTTGGTGGGAGAAGGGGGTCTGGGGTGTGGTACAGTTACTGTTCTGTGTTCTCACTCTTCTAATCATGTGGGTGGGTGGGGTGGGGTGCCACCAGAGGAAGGGCTTTCTCAATGAACTGTTTCATATTTTGTATGCTCCTACATTTGCCAGGCTGGTCATTGGACCCTATTAGTTTTTTGATCATGGCAGTTTATAACTTTTGCATCTGGAACGTAAGAAGGTTCCCAGTCCCCTACTAAACGGGCTAAAATTTTACTTCACTTGCACAAACTTCAAACTGATATGGCGTTTTTGTAGGAGACCCATTTACCCCATCCCAGGTTCTCCTTTTCAGGTGACCCTGGGTGGAGCAAGCCTTTGGTGCAGGCTCTGACTCCCGCAAGAAGGGGATTGCCTTTCTTCTAGCCCGGAAGGTCTCCTTCCACCTCCTTCAGGAAGTGGCAGATCCCCATGGTCTCTATATTCTCACATGAGCATTGCTCGGCCACCTGGAAATGACACTGCGTTCTATATATGCCCCACTACTGATGATCCTCAATTTTTTACCTCACTGATGTCCGTTATAGCCTCCTAGAGTTCCCTTCCGATTCTACTTGGAGGGGATTGGAACACGGTTTTATGTAACGTCCTGGCTAGGTCAGACAAGGTCCAGTAGGCCTTTTTGCTGAAGCAGTTGGCTCTCTGTGAATTGATGAACTCCTTGGGCTTGGTAGACCCATGGAGAGCATTAAATCCGGACCACAGGGAATATTCATTTCACTCTCATCCACACAATTCCTTCTCAAGGTTGGATTATTTCCTGCTTGGAGTGAATTATCTCCCCAGGGTCCTTTCCTGTTATTACTCGGCTAAAGTTATTTCAGATCCCCATCCTGCTTACATTCAAATTACCTTCATCCCCTCATTACATAGGGATAAGGTATGGGGTTTAATAATCAGCTACTTAAACAAAAAGACCTCATAGAACTCCTTCAATCCTTTATGACCAGCTTCCTGGAATGTAATGCACCATCCATGGCTAAACTTGACATTTTATGCGGAGCCTTGAAGTGTGCCCTATCAGGAGAGTTAATCCACTTAGTTACCAAGCAGAAGAAACAGACCTTGGCTGCTCTTTCCTCTTTATCAGACCATATATGATCCTTGGAAGGGCACATTTCACAAGCTTCTCCTCCATCGGAATGGGAACAGTTAGAAAATCTTAGATTCCAGTATAATTCCTAATTGGGAGAGAAGGTGAAGCATTTATTATTGCATTCCAAGGTGAAATACTTTGATCAAGGGGAGAAGGCCGGGAAATTACTGGCCCTTTATTTACATTCCCAAGCCATGGACAGAATAGTATCTTTCATTCGTACTGATTCTGGCCATCTTCTCACTTCCCCAATTGATGTTGTTGACACATTTAAAGACTTTTACCAGTGGTTGTATGCCCTGCCTTTCTTCCTTTTTAACTCTGACCTTTTTGATAATTTCCTTAGGGACATTACTCTTCTCCAACTGGCTGATGTTCATGTTGCCATGTTGCAAGCTCCCTTGACCTTGGAGCAGATTTCCCATGCAAATGAATCCTTAACTTCTGACAAGTTTCCCAGCCCAGATGGGTATTCTACTAATTTCTAAAAAACCTTTAAAACTCAGCTGGTGCCCATTCTCCTGGATACTTTTAACTACATTTTGGAAAATGGTCTCTCTGACCTCTCCCTCACCAAAGCTACTGTTGTGGTTCTTCCCAGGCCTGGTCAGGATCCCTTGTTGGTCTCAAAGTATAGGCCCATATCACTTATTAACATAGATCTTAAAATTCTTGCTAAGGTATTGGCCTGTAGACTGGATCAAGTTTGGAAGTCACTTGTAAGTAGGGAACAGGCCAGTTTTATGTGGGGTAGACTCTCGACTGACTATCTTAGGAAGCTCTCCCACCTTATTTCTGCATCCAGGGACTCCTCTATACCTGCAGCTTTAGTATCCCTGGATGCAGAAAAAGCTTTTGATAGAGTCTCATGGGACTACTTGTTCACCCTTTTACCCCTGTACCGTATCCTCCATGAGTTCATGTGATGGGTCAAGGTGCTCTACTTCTCCCCAACAGTTCGGATACTTTGCAATGGAGTTTTATCATCTCCATTCCCTTTCCATCAGGGTACTCTACAGGGCTGTCCTGTATCTCCCTATTTAGTCAATCTGTTTCTGTAACCCTTGACCTGTAAACTTAATTACGCCCCACAAATTCAAGGTATTTCACTTGATCCAACTGATTATAAGTTATTGGCATATGCAGATGATATTTTATTACACATTTCTTTCCCTGCCACATCTATACCCACTGCACTGCAACTTATTTCTCAATTCAGTGATATTTCCAACTATAAATTGAACCTTGCAAAAACTGAAGTCATGCCTCTTAATGGTTATACCCTTAAAACAGAAGTTGAGTGCCTTGGCCTCGAATAGAAATGAAACAAACTGAAATATCTGGGGACTTTCCTTAGTACCTCACCCCACCAGATGAAAAAACTTAACCTGGACTCGGTATTGACATGTATTAAAGCAGATTTAGGCCATTGGTCCTTGCTACCTCTATCCCTGTGGGGCCACCTGAATATTACAAAAATGAATGTTTTGCCCCACTTATTGTACCCCCTACAGATGTTTAACTTTGCCTTACCTCAGTCATGGTTTAATCAGGTTCATAGAATCCTTACCTCCTTCCTATGGCAAGGTAGAGCTGCCCGCCAGGCCTTATCTAAACTAATGCGTACTAAACAAGATGGTGGCCTACAGGCCCCTAATTTCTTTTTGTACTATCTGGCTGTACATCTTACCATACTTTCTCCTTGGGTTGGGTCACTGATAGGATCCCCCTCGAATCCCTAAATCCCACATTGGTTGGATATAGAACATTCCCTGTGTTCCACTCAAGGATTGGATATCCGGTCACTCCTCTACCTCCCTAAGAAGAAAATCCCTCACCCATTTAAGAGCACCCCTTTGGAGGCATCCATTATTGAATATCTACAGTTTTGCTCCCTAATTAAAGTCTGCCTATATAAGGACATATCTCAACCCCTTTTGGAAATTCTAACTTTTGAATTGCTGGGCAGATTCTGCCCTAGAGGGTTCTGGCCAGGTATGGGTGTGGATACAGTGGAGGATCTTACCCACAACCAGAAATTCCTATCCTTCCAAGAGGCCTGTTCTATATACCATTGGCCTATTTCCTGTTGTTTTCAATATTTCAATTATCCCACATGCTTTTACAATTTTTTTGGCAACAGACTATGATCTAGCCCCTAAACACTTTTGTTCTCCCTATTCTTTGTAAAGCTCCTACCTCCCACCAGATTTTCTATTATTACCAAACTATGCTGGAACATCTGGTTGCCATTGAGGGCCCCAGGTTTTACTACTGGGATCAAACTCTTTCAGTCCACAATCCCACAAGAAACTGGGCCACTACTTGGATGCACTTATATAAATATATAAAATGGGACAGATACTGTTTTATGCAATTTCGGGTCATTCACAACCTTTACTACACTCCAGTCAAGTTGCATAGGATGGGTAGACTACCCACTGACTTGACTTCCAGGTGCAGTAAAGATCCTTGCACTTTGCTTCACATTTTGTGGTCTTGTGAGATGGTTGTACCCTTTTTTGGAACTCAATTCAAACTCACCTAGATCCTCTGTTGGGGTTGTCTGATGAGTTTTCTCCTGAATTATGCATCTTGGGCAAATATAATGATTCCCTCAGCGGCAACCAGAAGCCTCACATAGCCTTAATTTTGGCCTGTGCAAAAAAGGTCATTCTTCATCATTGGCTGGATCAACACTCACCCCAGTTCCTTGAGTGGTACAGGGAGATTCTATATGCCTTGCAGGCTGAGCACCTTCTAGCTAGTATGTCAGGTAAGATCAACAGGTACAGAAATATTTAGGAACCACTATATGTTCTGTTAACAGTATAAGGACTGGCTCATACTTATTAATATCCTCTTGCTGACTGGCCTAAATAAGATTGGGTTGATCTGACCCATGCTGCCCTTGATATATTTAACTTGTTCCTCTGGTGCTGGGATGGGTGGGTTTCATGGGGGGGGAGATGGGGGTGGGCTGTTGTTACCCTAGTCATGCAATGTTCCTGGACTTGATTATGTTTACCTTTCCCTTATATGTACCTCCAGGATTTGATTACTCTTGTATCTACTGTTATACAGATATATATATAAGGGATATGCAGTGGAAGCAAGTGTAATAAATGATTTATCTGCACAAGAGCAGTTTGACCTCAAGTAACCTCACGAGTGGTGTAAGCCTCAAGTGAGGTGTCCAAGGTCAAACTGTTCGAGTGCAGATAACTCATTTATTACACAAGTTTTCAATTGCATATTCCATTTATGCAATTCTTTTGTTTTTGCTTCTGTGGGGCGCATTTGTTAGTCATAAAAGTGAATAAAAATTGAATATTCTGCCATTTTTTTCTGATTATAGAAAATCTAAAAGGAATCTAGAAATAAAACACCTCTCATTTTGTAAATATTTTTATGCTGAAAAACATTGTGCTCAAAGTACCATACTATCATTTTTTGTTCTTAAGTTATTTGCATTTGTTTGATGAAAAAGTGCACAAAAATTGAATTTTCTGCCGTTTTTTGCTAATTCTGAAAAAACTAAAAAGTATTTATAAATGAAACACCACTGATTTTGTAGATATTTCTATGCTGAATAAACTTTGTGCTCACAGTACCATGCTATCATTTTTCATTTTAAAGTTATTTACATTTGTTTGGGGACAAAATGAAAAAAACAGTATGAATTTTCTGATGTGCTTTTGTTAATTATTAAAAAATCTAAAAGGTAGCAATAAATAAAACTCCACTCATTTTGTAGATATTTCCATGCTAAACAACTTTCATGTTCACAGTACCATGCTATCATTTTTCGTTTTAAAGTTATTCACATTTGAATATAGTTAATACTGCTACTGAGGCTGAACATTCTAAATGACATAAGCACTGTATAGATAAATGGCTGGTGACATAAGCACTGTGTGGATAAACGGCTGATGATATAAGCACTGTATACATAAATGAAATTTATGTACACAGTTACTTAGAGAAACAGATTTATCACACTCTGTTTATCTCCACCCCTCTTGCATAAATATATATATATATATATAATATTGTTCTTTGTTTCTTTTTGCTTGTCTTAATAAAGTTTATTCAGTTTGAAAAAAGTACAACTTAACGGAAATCAAAACTCAAACAAAAAAATACTAGTAGAAATACTAGCAAAAAAATACACTAACTAAAACTAAGTAAACAAAATCAACAACCTTTTTTAAATAAAGTTTTAAAATAAACTAAAACTGCCTGGAAAACTTTTAAAACATGATACTAAAACTTAAAGGCACAAAAAAAGAACAATAGCTCAATGATTTTTGCAAAAAATGCACACTATCCACACACTACACAGAACAATGCTGCCGAGTCTGCTCTTTCTCACAGAGAAGGTGAAAGTAATTCATTGACTTCCTGCCTAATTAACTACCTGCTTGCATCATGCGACCTGCAGACAGTCAGACATGTCATCTGTGGGCTGTTTCTTGTCAACTTCTCCTTCTCAAACTGCAACATGAAGTGAAAGTGAAGTGCATAACGCAAAGTCCATTAAAGGTGAATTTTTTAGGGAAATTTTGCCCTATCCTGGTGAACGGGCAAGTACTCGAAGAGGCGCTTCTCATTGCAGAGGCCCTTAACGGTTTCTTCACAAACCTGGATGCGTACAAGGTGGGTCCCTTAGATAACAAGAATGAACCTAATAGGCACCTGCCCCTTGAACTAGACCGCCCTCTGTTTCATCTGCAGCTGGTTAGGGAAAGGGAGGTTCTGCTCATCCTTAAATCCCTGCGGGCGAGAGGCACCGGGGGCCCTGATGGGATCCAGACTCGAATCCTCAAGGAGGGCGCCCCAGCTTTAGCCAAGCCCCTAACCTGGCTGATAAACCGGTCCTTTATGGAGGGGTCTGTCCCTGAGCCATGGAAGCAGGCCCTAGTGATCCCCATTCACAAGGGAGGGTCCACCGAGCCTATTGGGAACTACAGGCCTATCTTCCTGTTGTCCGCAATAGCGAAATTACAAGAGAAGCTTGTATACTCTCAACTACGCGAATATCTGGAAACACACCAGATAATCTCTTCATTGCATCACGGCTTCAGAGCCAAGCATGGGACGGACACTGCACTAACCAAATTTTTGGCTGATATCCTGGGCAATAATGACTCAGGGGTCAGCACAGGCACGGTCTTCATGGACCTGTCTAAAGCGTTTGACCTGGTAAACCACAACCTCCTTTTACAAAAAATGTGCACTCTTGGCATGGACGCACATGCCCTAGGATGGTTTGCTAATTACCTTACGGGCCGGACCCAGAGGGTCAAGTGGAAGGACTATGTCTCCCAGTCTGCACCGCTCAAAGTAGGAGTACCTCAGGGGTCAATACTTGGTCCCCTTCTCTTCACTTTGTTTATAAATGATCTGCACTTACATTGCGGGAGCAGCAGCGTCATCCAATACGCGGACGATGCTGTCATTTTCCGAGCCTCCCCTAACTTAGGAGAACTGGGGAATGCCCTCCAAGAGGACATTCTTCAGATGGAGGACTGGCTCACTCGGAATAAAATGGTATTAAACACCAGTAAAACTAAAGCGATGTTGTTCAGGCCCAGATCCTTGGGAACAGAGAGGTCACTGCTCCTTCAGCTGCAGTCCAGAGGGGGTGATAAACTTGAGGTGGTTACCTCCACCAAATACCTAGAGGCTAACCTTGGACCAAGGCTTCACCCTAAAAAATCATGTTGACCAACTCACCAAAGCCATACATGGAAAACTCGGTATCCTCTACAGAATAAAGGACCAGATTATCCCTGAAGCCAGAGTTGCCATCGCAACTAGCGTCCTTCTCCCCAAGCTCACTTATGCGGCACCTGTTCTTCAAGGCGTGACCTCTACGGAACTTGGCAGGCTCCAGACCTTATACAATAAGATTGTCCAATTTGCAACATTATCACACCCTAGGACACACCACTGCGAGGCTCAATCCAAGCTCAGCTGGCCGTCATTGGAAGCCCGCCTCATCTACCCCACACTATGTCTCACTTTTAAGCTTCTGGGGCCCTTACCTCCCCCTAGTCTCAAAGGACTAGTTAGTGTCAAAACCAACCTGAGGAGTCTACGTTCCTCAGGACAAAACCTCCTTGTGGTCCCCAAAACAAAGACTAAAAGCTGGGTCCAGGTCCTTTGCTTTACTGCACCTTCCCACTGGAACAAACTCCCACTGGAGGTCAGGGAGGCAGGGTTGAGCCCTGCTTCCGGTCTAAGCTCAAAGCACACCTGCTCACCAGGAGCACTTGCCAATGCATAAGGAACTGACCTTATGCCATGGCCCCTCCTCCCTCTCCACCTTCCGTATTGTAAATGCCATTAAGTCTTTCACAGTTATACAGTATGGAATTTGCCTTATGTGTGTTATCACTGTTAAACCATTTGGTATTTACGCAAGTTTACAGCTCTGCTTACCTACTTGTACTGTCTGTTTACCTGTATGTTATTTTTACAGCTCTGCTTACCTGCTTTTACTGTTCTGTTTACCTGTATGTTATTTTTTATCCCCAGGTCACCCCTGAAAAAGGGACCTCCGGGGCCCAGTGGGCCTACCCGGTCAACAAAATTCAATAAATAAATAAATAAATAGTTCTTCATGAATTTGAAGTTACCAACTTCAGGTTAACTTTGCAGGCAAATTTAAACTTCACTGCATCTCTAGTCAGGAGCAAGCTTAAATGTAAACATTTTAAAAGGTTTGTGTTTTATGTTGTTGTTTTTTTTTGTTGTTTCTCTCTGGTGCTAGTAACTTTGGTACTTAACTGCTCATTTCCCCCCCTCAGCATTTTGCTCTTTTCTAGGGTCAGCAAACCATGGTGCAGAAGCTGTGGAGAAATGGCAGCACTGGGAGGCAGGGAGAAAAGGAGCAGCTCAGTACTAAAGATAAAATTAGCTTATTGTTCCTCACAGAACCTGGAGGGAAATAAAATCCCAGACCTGATGACCTTGATGGCAGAGGCAAACCTGGACATAGTGACAATCACCGAGATGTGGTACATTGGAATCCATGACTGGAAGGTGAACATACCAGTGTATGCTCTATTCAGGAGGGATTGGTAGGGAAAGAGGGGGTCTATTTATGTCAGGGAAGGCATTAAAGCAACAGAGGCTCAGGGTAGATAGGGGGAGGCCCAGGCACTGTGGATCACCCTTGAGCCAGGCAATGGCACACCAGTTCACACAGGAGTGAACTGCAGGCCTCCAGTACAGGGGGGAGGAGGTAGATATGGCAATAGTGGAGGAAATACATGGGATAGCAGCAAAGGAGGAGTACTGCTGCTGGGATGATTTTAACATGCCAGACATGGACTGCGCCATCCCAGCAGCAGCCTCAGCCAGGAGCTGAGACATCATAGAAGCCTTGCAAGGAGCAGGACTCAGGCAGTTGGTGCAGGAGCCCAACGGAGACAAGGCAATTATGGACCTTGTACTGACCAATGGGAATAAGATTGCAGACATCGGGGTAGATGGTCACCTAGGGTCCACCATATGGTGTGGTTTAAGATGGCTACAGCATCACAGATGAGCCACACAATGGCAATGCTCCTGAATTTCAGGAGGGTGGATTCTGCAAGAATGGGGAGAGGGATCAAAGAAGCCCTGGTAAGCAAGCTCCTCGCAGTGGACACATCTAAAAGGAGCCATAGTGGAGGTGATAAATCAGTGCATTAGGCTGAGAAAGAAGGAAAAAAGAAGGAGTAAATCACTATGCTTCTCAAGGAAGGTAGCAAGGAAAGTTAAGGACAAAAAGGTGGCTTTCAGAAAATACAAGGAGTCACAGAGGGATTAGGATAGGGCAGTGTACCTAGGGAGGCAGAGGGAAGCAGGAAAGGCAGTAATGAGCACAAAGGAAAAAACAGAGGAAATATTAGCACAGACAATAATGAAAGGGGACAATACTTTCTATAGGTACATTAGCAAAAGAAGGAATACCAGGGGAGGAATTGTAAGACTCAGAGGGGAGGAAGGGTGTGTGTGGAGGAGGACCTAGATAAAGCATCTATACTGAATTAAAACATCTGCTCAGTATTCACTGAGGAGGGAGAGGGACAAGGACCTTAACTGGACAACAGAAACATTAGGGGGAGGGAGGTAAACACCAGTCCATTTACAAAAGACAGAGTCCTGGAGGAACTCACAAAGCTAAGGGTGGAAAAAGCAATGGGACCAGATGGTATACTCCCCAGGATACTAAAGAAACTTCAGAAGGAGTTGGCAGCACCATTGGCAGCTCTGTTTAGTGAGTCATTCAGTACAGGGGTGGTTCCAGAGGACTGGAAATGGGTACATGTAGTCCCTATTCACATGAGTGGAAGCAGGGAGGAAGTAGGCAACTATAGGCCAGTCAGCCTCACCTCAGCAGTGGGCAAGATTATGGAAGTGCTGCTTAACTCATTCAGTCCACAGGAGCTCTTTGTGAGTTCCACAGCTTGTCTCCTTTATACTCTTAACACTGCATCCTTGGCCTTTCTAAGCAAAATCAATTCATAATCAGCATGCCACAAACAAATGCTAATACCTCATGAACCATAAGTGCTACCTACAAAGTATCAGTGGCAAAGTTGTTTAGCACAAAATTACCTTTCCAGTGGTGCTATGCAATTAATAATAAGCATTTTTTTTTCTATACTAGTTGAAATAACCATTTTTGTTGCACAAAAAAGGCAACGTAAGCCATTTTTGGTTGGGAAATATGTAACATATCAACACCAAATTAAGAATTCATATATTAGATGTAGTTACAATAGTACATTTGTACTAAAAAGCAATTTTTTCTAGTATAAAACAAGTATTTTTTCCAATTTTATTCAAGATGCTTAGGTGAGGCTTGATGGCCAAAATGTCTGCCATAGACACCATGCCATAAACAAATGCAAATACCTCCTAAAGTATACGTAATACACATGAAATATCGATGGCAAAGTTGTTCAACACAAAGTTACCTTTCTAACAGTATTATGCAGTCAATTCTAATCAATTCTGGCTGGCAGGTAATGTTAAAACAGATAAGTGATGTCTCCAGACATTGCAAGAGCACACAGGAAGTCTGTAGCTGACTTCTGTAATCATTCTGGGACACCCTGCAGTACATTTGCTGCCACCTATAGGCATGTTCTAGGAGGTAATGAGTTAAGGAAAGGATTGTGGAACACTTGGAAGCCAGTGGAGCACAGGATCCAAAGCAGCATGGATTCACAGCAGGAAGGTCATATCAGACAAATCTGATAAGACTTTTTTGACTGGATGATGAAGGAGGTGGCTCGGGGGGAGTGGTGGATATCACCTACCTCAATTTCAGTTATGCCTTTGACACCATTTGACAGAGAAGACGGGTAAACAAGTTGGGTAGCCTGGGGATGGGCCACAAAGTAGAGAGTGGGGTTAGAAACTGGTTGCGGTACAGAAAGCAGAGGGTGGCAGTAAACGGGATTAAATCTGAAGAAGGGGGGTGTCCAGTGGGGTGCCTCAAGGATCAGGGCTGGAGGGGAAGGTTTGCCTGTTTGCAGATGACACCAAGATCTGCAACAGGGTAGACACTCCAGAGGGGGTCGAAAGAAAGAGGATGGACCTAGGTAAGCTGGAAAGATGGTCCAAAGTGTGGCAATTAAAATTCAACACAAAGAAATGCAAAATCATGCACCTGGGGAGCAGAAACCCTATAATAGTTACAAGATGGAATGGAGAGATACTAACAGTCACCAGGAAAGAAAGGGATTTAGGTAGCAGCCCTAATCCTGCAGCTTACCCTCCCCCTTCCAGTGATGCTCCCCCTTTCCCTGTCCCATCCCCTTTTGAAGCAGTCCACTATTTTACAGGATGCCAGTTCTTTTGGAACTATGTTCCACCCAGACACCACCTTCTCCATAAAAAAAGTCTCCTCATTTGCCTCCTGAACCTTCCCCCTTCCAATCTCAGATCGTGCCCACGAGTGTCCCTCCCCCTCCTTAATTTGAAAAGTCTTTCTGTGCCAGACTTATTTATTCTCCTCATGTATGTGAAGGTTTCAATCATGTAAACCCATCCCTCCTTTCTCCAGGGAGTACTAAGATTCATACTAAGAACTGATAGAAGCAAAAGGCTGTGAGGCCCATGGAGCTCCGTAGCTTACATATAATATTGCAAGTGTTTTCCTGATCTCATGTAACTGTCCAGTCTGTTTTTAAAAGTAGTCTTATTATCACTAACAATAATCTTCAAAGGCAACATAGTCCACAGTCTAACAATTCTCTGAGAGAAATAGTATGCCATTTTCTTAGAGTTACATTTGTTTCTTATAAGTTGCAATGGGTGGCCTCTGGTATTTATGCATACCTGCTTGAGATCTAGGCCACATTCTACTGAAAGGACTGGGTCATGGACAATATCCTATGACAGTACAAAATCACCTCTAAGTCTCCAATCCTCCAGTGACAACAGACTAAATTTAGACAGTCTTTCCTCATAGGTAAGAGATTTATTAGTTACTACCAATTTTGTAACTCTTCTCTGTACTGTCTCAATTCTAAGTATGTCCTTCCTTCTAAATGGGCACCAACGTTGTGAAACAAAATCAAAATGCGGTCTTACATAAGCACTATACAATGGCAACAAAATGTCTGGGTTCTTCGATGAAATATTATGTCGAATGATCCACCATATTTTATTTGCTTTACTAACAGTATTAGTAATATGGTCGTCAAAGTTAAGACCTGAATCAACAATAATCCCCAGATTTCTTTCACTGGATTTACTAGTTAATATATTACCATAAAGATGATATTGTTTTTTTTAGATTATTTTTACCAAAGTGTAAAACACTACATTAAGATGAATTAAAGTGCAATTTCCATTTTATGGACCAGGCCTCCATTTTACTCAGATCTTCTTGAATAAATTTATGATCATCTAAGTTCATACAAACGTTGGCAAGTTTGCAGTCATCAGCATATTTCGTAATGTTACTATGAATACCATTAGATAAGTCAGATATAAAAATCTGGAAAATTAATAGGGCCAAAACAGATCCTTGCGGGCTGACATGTGACCATCAATCATCACTCTTTGCTTCCTGTTAGAAAGCCAATTTGAGATCCACTTAATATATACATGCTTGATGTTATGAAGCTGTAACTTTTGAATTAGTGCCCAGTGTGGTGCAGAATCAAAGGCTTTTTTAAAATCTAACAGAATAACACCACAAGAAATACCCTTATCCATATTTTCACTGATGAAACTGTAAAAGCTAACCAGATTTGTTGTACAGGATCGACCCTTAATAAATCCATGCTGTGACTGATCTAAACCTGACACAACTAAACTCAGTTAATCTTTGATAATCCATTCCAATATGTTGCAAAAAATAGGAGTTAAACTAATAGGATGATAATTATCCGTAGAGCTCTTAACACCCTTTTTAAACAGGGGAATCACATTCGGTTGTTTCCATTCATTAGGTACAACTCCTGTATTAAGACTTTTGTCAAAGGGGATTTTGAGGGGTACACACAGATGGTCTTTCATAACTGAGATTAAGTTGCCAGAAATGCCTTCTGGGCCTGCAGAAGAACCTTTCTTTGTTTCATTTAATTTGTTTTTAATGATGTGCAAAGGGATGTCAATATTATAGATTAAATGACTGTCTAAAACTATGTGGCTATCCACATCAGTATCAGTGTTAAAGGCTTTACAAAAGTGAGAGTTGAGAAATTCAGCCATTTCCTTTGGATGCTGGAGAACTGTCATTAGTAGCAGTCGGGCCTACCCTGCATTCTTGTTTTTTTCATGGAGTTAATATAACTGAACAGTATTTTACAGTCACCTTTCTTTGCATGTAAAGCCAGAGATCTCTCCATATTTCATTTTGCCTTTTTGATTTCCTTTTTGCATTTTCTTTGAATTGTTTTAAATGCCATATGTGTTCTTTCACATTTATTAACACTAAACTTCTTATAAGATCTGTTTTTCTTTTTAATTAGTTTCTGTAGTCTAATATTGAGCCATTTTGGATGAGCATGAGATTTATTTTTATATATTCTAGGTATAAATTTATTTGTGGCATCCATGATAATAGAGGTAAAGGACTTCCCTACATCCTCTATAGTATCTTGGTTCAGATGAGTGGGCCAGTCAGTGTCTGTCAAATATTTGCTAAGAGCTAGATGGTTTGTTTTATGAAAAGTGAATAATTCTGTAACATTATCTGATCTTAGATATGATTTGTGAAGTATGAAGCTAACAGAACAGTGGTCACTGTTACCCAATGGTGCCATTGCAGTGCACTCTTTAATGTTAGCTGGTTCACTGCATAATACAATGTTCAGAATATTTGCACCCTGGGTCAGAAATGTTACATGTTGAATTAAATTCAATTCTTTGCATGTATGCAGGAAATCTTTTGACATTCTAGACCTGGCAGAATTATTTACCCAGTCTATGCCTCTTAGATTTAGATCACCCATAAATAAGATGTTCCCTAAATCGGCAGCTGCTACCATTTCTGAAATGATTTCATCTAATAATTCCAGTTTTGAATCATGTGGTCTATAGCAAAGGCCCAAAGTAAGATTTTTATTATATTGATATTTCAGGTTCAACCATACAGTCTCTGTTGAACTAGAATCTTTTTTAATTTTATAAGATATGTCATGTATTAGCAGAGAGGAGGAAGTGAAAAAAGCAACAGGACATGTTCAACTCCCTCAGCCTGCTCTTGTATGGTAAGTCACCTAAACCCTAGATAATTTTTGTTGTCCTCCACTGCACCGCCTCCAGTAACCTAATGTCCTTCTTCAGGTGCGGTCACCAGAACTGCACGCAGGTATGGTCTAACCAGCTACCTATATACAATACAAGTCACATTAAACTGTTCCCTCAACTCACTGGTGTGGCATTGTTCAGTGAGTTTCCTAATTTGTGCAGTGCTTAATTCAATGAATTATTAAAAGTTTAGTATTGGTCTGCAACTAGTTGTTAGGACTATAAGCTTTATTTTCAGCTGAGTGCTTATGAGTTTCATTTCAGAAGGCAGACTAAACTACTTTTAAGGAATGCTGTGATATTTATAAACAATGCTCTTAAGGAATGCTGTGATATTTATAAACAATGCTCTTAAGGAATGCTGTGATATTTATAAACAACGCCATGAAACTGCATTGCATAAAAACTGCAAAACAGCTACTGCCATATCACTAAACAGGTACAAGTGAGTTGAATAGGCAGTGAAGAATGGTTGGAAAAGAATTAAAAGCTTCAACAATTCAAGCTGCCACTGCAGTAGAATCGCACAAAAAAAAAAATGCTGCACCAGTGAGTTGATGGAACAGTTTAATGCGACTTGTACTGTAGTGGCAAGATAACCTCCTTGCTCCTGCAGCATATGCCTCTGGCAATACAATCCAGCATCCTATTGGACTTTGCAGCTGCCTTTCTACGCTGTGCTGAGTTGTTCATTGCTCCCATTATGATCACCCCCAGATCCTTCTCCTCCTCTGTCTTGGCTAGTTGAATCCCCACTAACTGGTAGCTCCTCCTTGGGTTTTTTGCACCAAAATGTAGCACCTTACATTTCTTGGCATTGAGCCCCAGCTGCCAAGTGTTCAGCCAGGCTTCCAATTTTGCCAGATCATCTTAAAATCCCTGCCACCCTCCTAAGTCATCCCTGGGCTCAGGGAGGGTGAGGGTGGTGGAACTGAGGTGCATCCTTCCAGCTGTGCCTCTCCACAATTCATTCATCACTCTGGCAGAGCATGGTTCCTCTATGGAGGCATCTGTAGTGGAAACCAAGGAGGATGCTGAGAACCTCCACAATGGAGACCCACAGGAGGGTGGCCCAGGACCCCAGCAGGGAAGGAAAAAACTCCTGTTGGGGGACTTAATTATTAGAGGGTAGAACTGGGGGAGGGAAGGGAAAGGAAGGTAAGGTGCCTGCCTGGCGCCATGGCTTGGAGGGCCAGGAAATGAATCCTCAGGATCGTGGGAGCAGCTGCAAGGGGAAGTTAGCTGGATGTCATTATCCACCTAGGGACACATGACCTGGCTGAGAATGGGATCAGAGCAGTGAAACAGGAGCTTGTGGAGTTGGGGAGGAGCCTTAGACAAGTGGCACACATGGTAACTTTCTCAGAAGTGCTACCTATTTACGGCATGGATGAGTCTAGGGTACTCTGCACCATGGGATTCAATGACTGGTTGCAAAACTGGTGCAGAGCACAGGGACTTGGCATCATTGGGGACTGGGGCTCCACTTGGAGGGATGCAGGCCTATACTGGCACGATGGTCTGCATATGTCCAGGAGGGGAACCAGGATCCTAGGTGATAGGTTAAATGCTTCATTGGCAAGCATTTAAACTAGCCAAGGGGGAGGCACTGAAAAGGAGAAGGGAACTCCTAGGCCCCCCAAAAAATCAGGGTAGTTAGTGAGGTAAACACCAAGACAGGGAGTCGATAGGGAGAAGGGCAGGGGTAAATGGAGAAAAAGACAAAGGCAGTAAGGACAGGAATGGGGCAAAAAGAAATAGGATCATAACAAAATGGAGGGTAATGAGTATCAATGCCCGTAGTCTAGGTTAAAAAAGCTCCCCGAAATGGTGGCCTTGATGGAAGAGGGATGCCTGGATATTGTGGCTGTCACAAAAACATGGTACACAGAGTACCATGACTGGGATATCAACATACCAGGATACACAATCTCCAGGAGGGACAGGGAGGGTAGAAGAGGAGGAGGAGTAGCTCTCTATGTAAGGGAAGGGATCAAAGCAACAGAACTAAAGGGTAAACAGAGAGGACAGGAGGCACTGTGCCTTTGAGTCACCCTGGAGACTGGAAATGGCATCACAATCCGCACAGGGGTTGTATACAGACTCCCGTCTCAGGGGGAGGAAATGGACAAGGAAATGATAAAAGGCATCCTTAGGATGGCAGAGAAAGGGGAGATATTGCTGATGGTGGACCTGAATATGCCAGATGTTAACTGGAGCACCTTTGCTGCAGCCACATCCAAAAGCAGGGCAATTCTCAATGCCCTACAGGGGGCATGCCTCAGACAGCTAGTTTTGGAACCCACTCGGGAGGGAGCAATCTTAGACATGGCACTCTCAAATGGGGACAGAAAAAGGATCTCAGATCTAGAAGTGTGTAGCCATCTGGGAACAAGCGACCACCAAATAGTGTGGTTCACAATAAATTTAGCTGTAGTGTCAAGCCATACAAAAGTGAAGGTACTGGACTTCAGGAGGGCTGATTTTGTCAAAATGGGAGAGTGCCTCGGAAAAGCACTAGCAAACAGACAAGAAGGTGGAGTGGGGCAACAATGGGGAAACATCCAACCGTCATCACAGAGGCAACAAGCCTTTGTGTGATGCAAATAAACAAATCAAAATGAAAGAAAAAAACACTATGGTTCTCAAAAGAAGTGGCAGGGAAGGTTAGGAAGAAAAAGATAGCATTCAGGAAGATAAGGAAACACAGAAGAAGCAGGACAGAGACCTTTACCAGTTAAAGCAGAAGGAAGCTAGGTACATTAGGGAGCAAACAAAGATTAAAGCAGGGATACTGAGACTGAATAAAGAGGAAGGTGGTTGAGCAGAGAGCGACAGTGAAAAAGCAGGGATACTGAATGAATACTTCTGTTTTTGTATTCACAAAGGAATACCTAATCCAGTCAATAGAAGCACTCTGGATAGTGGGGTTGATATTAGTCCTTTCACAGAAGAAAGGGTTTTGAAAGAACTCCTAAAACTGAAGGTGGATAAAGCAATGGAGCCTGATGGGATTCACACCAGAATTCTAAAAGAGCTAAGGGAAGAACTAGTAACACCATTGACTACCCTATTTAATAAATCATGGGAGGATGGTGTGGTACCTGAGGACTGGAGGATGGCAGATGTGATTCCCCTTCACAAAAGTGGGAGCAAGACAGAGGCAGGAAACTACAGACCTGTCAGTTTGACCTCAGTGGTAGGGAAAATGATGGAATCACTTCTGAAGGAAAGAATTATTGAGTACTTAGAGGCAAGTGGGGCACAGGACTCAAGGCAGCATGGATTCACAGCAAGAAGGTCATGTCAGACAAAAATCTAATTGATTTCTTTGACTGGGTGACCAAAGTAGTAGACCAGGGAGGGGCTGTGGACATGGCCTACCTAGACTTTAGCAAGGCATTTGACACAGAATGATTAATAAACAAATTAGCCAGCCTGGGAGCGGTTCCCAGGGTGGTAACCTGTGTACAACACTGGCTGGACAACAGGAGACAGTGGACAATAGTAAATAGAGTCCACAGTGAAGAAAGGGGGGTTACTAGTGGGGTACCACAGGGTTCAGTACTGAGGCCAGTCCTTTCTAATGTCTTTATAAGCGACATTGCAGAAGGACTGGAAGGAAACGTATGTCTCTTTGCAGATGACACAAAGATCTGCAACAGGGTTGATACACAAGGTGGGATGGAAAGGATGAAAAGGGACTTGGCAAAGCTGGAGGAATGGTCTAATGTATGGCAGCTTAGATTCAACACGAAGAAATGCAAAGTAATGCACCTGGGAAACAAAAACACAGGGGAAGAGTACACAATGGGGGGTGAGATACTGACAACAGTAAAAATGGAAAGGGACCTGGGGGTAGTCATATCAGATGACCTAAAGGTGGGCCAGCAATGTGAGAAGGCAGTAAGGAGAGCCAATTGGATACTGGGATACATAGGGAGAGGCATCACCAGCAGAAAACAGCAAGTTGTTGTCTCTCTGTACAGACAGTTGGTAAGACCACATCTGGAGTACTGTGTACAGTTCTGGAGACCCTATCTCCACAAAGACATAGACAGGGTGGAGGCTGTCCAGAGGAGGGCAACCAAAATGGTGCAGGGTCTGTATCAGAAGATGCATGAAGAAAGAATAAAGGAGCTTAAGATGTATAGTCTCAAGGAATGGAGCGAGAGGGGGACATGACAGAAACTTTCAAATACCTCAAGGGACTCAACAAAGTCCAAGAGGGCAGCATCTTTCAGAAAAAGAGATATGCAAGAACAAGGTGGCACAATTTGAAGATGGGGGGACGGCTCAGAGGTAATGTGAGGAAGTATTTCTTCACAGAGAGGGTTGTAGATGCATGGAACAGCCTTCCTGAGGAGGTCGTACAGTCAAAAACAGTGGGGGAATTCAAGAATGCATGGGACAGACATAAGGCAATTCTGGGGGGGAAGAGGAAGTAGGCTGTTGGTTAAGTAGGATCTGCAACTTATCCATTAGGTAGGGAAATGGGCAGACTAGGTGGGCCAAGTGGTCCTTATCTGCCGCCAAATTCTATGTTTCTGTGTTAAGCAATCCCCCTTGCTGTGCACCCTAGAATCCTGTTTGCCTTCGCTGCTGCCTTCCTGCACTGAGCAGAGTGGTTCATCTCCCTGGTTACCAGCACTCCCAGATCCTTCTCCTCCTTGGATTTTGTTAACGGGATACCCTCCAGCCAATAATTGTGTCCAGGGTTCTTGCCTCCTAAATGCATCACTTTGTACTTCTCGGCATTGAAACGCAGCTGCCAAGTGTGATACCATTCCTCCAGTTTTGCCAAATCCTTCTGAAGTACTTTTGCTCCCTCCACCCCATCTACCTCGGCATAAAGAGAGTCAGATCTTGCTCTTAATCCTTACTGCAATGTCAGCTATGAAAATGTTAAACAGAACCAGTCCCAGCACTGAGCTCTGGGTTCAAATGCCTCCCCCCAACTACTGTCTTCTGCTATCTACCCTGCAGCCAGTTCTCAACCCATCTGACTAGTTTCCTGTCTGCTCCCAGACTTTTCAACTTGCAGGTTAGCCTACCGTGTGGCACGGAGTCAAAGGCCTTGCAGAAATCCAGGTAGAGGACATCCACCCCATGTTCTCTGTCCAGTGCCCTTGTAACCCAGTCACAAAAATCAACCAAGTTCGTCTGGCAGGATCTGCCCAAGACAAACCAGTGCTGCTTGCTGTCCTGGAGATTGTTATCCTCAAGAAATTGCACCAGTCTTTCCTTGAGGATTGTCTCCATCAGTTTTCCCACAGTTGCAGTAAGGCTCACCGGACAGTAGAGCCCCGGTTCATCCTTGGGCCCACTCTTATGGAAAGGTATCACATGTGCTTCCCTCCAGTCCCTGGTCATGTACCCTGAGTTCAGAGAGGTATTGAACAGGTCTGCCAATGGCCCTGCCAGACCTCTGCCAATTCTGTCAGCACCCTCGGGTGGACTCCATCTGGACCAGGTGCCTTGTCCACCTTCAGGGTCTTAATGCCCTCCCCCACCCTTTCCACTGTGATTTTCCCATCCATGGTTACTTTTATGTAGTATTTGTTGTACAAGAGTTTTGATCTCTTGGAATTGCACCTTTTTATAAATGACTGACTGATGTCATCGAGGCACGGGTCAGGAAGCATAGGGAAAACCAGTAACAGTTAAGGAATTCCACAAAACTATTTTTTTACACTAGCAGTATCATAAATTAAACTTGTTCAGTATAATTATATACAAAGGAGAAATAAAAATAAAATCTTCCTTAAGTCTCTGTGTCCCTTTTTCTTGTAATCTCCTTTTTGCAGTTCAAGCTTAGCTCTTTTATAAGTCTTTTCAACCCCCTTTCCCTCCTTTCCTCGAGACTATACATCTTTAGTTCCTTTAGTCTTTCTTCATATGTCTTCTGATGTAGACCCTGCATCATTTTGGTTGCCTTCCTCTGGACAGCCTCCACCCTGCCTATGTCTTTGCCAAGATGGGGTCTCCAGAACTGTACACAGTACTCCAGATGTGGTCTTACCAACTGTCTGTACAGAGGGCTAACAACTTCCTGTTTTCTACTGGTGATGGCTCTCCCTATGCATCCCAGTATCCCCACAGCCCTCCTTACTGCCTTCTCACATTGCTGGCCCATCTTTAGGTCATCTAATATGACCACCCCCAGGTCCCTTTCCATTTTTACGTTCGCTTGCGTGCATGCGCAAGGAACGTTTTGGGAGAGTAGCACACTTTGGAGGTGTGCCTCTCCCTTTCAATCCACTGCTCCGTTGAGCAGGCATGGCTGTCCTGCACCAATGGGTGCGGGAGCTATCTATGACAGCGGTGGTCTTCGCTTACAAAACCACCACTGTCTACAGAACACCGTTCACGCCGCCCCGCATCATGCTGCTGCCCCCGTCACGCCGCCCCCAAATCTTTGCTGCCATGCTGGGAGCCCACCCCAGCATGGCAAGCGTCCGTCATCTGCCGGCGGGGTGCCCAATCCCCGTCGGCTCCATGGCCCCAAAGCCATCCTTCTGCACGCTGAGGCCCACCCAGCGGGCAAACGTCCGGTTGTCTGCCGGCGGGGTGCCCAATCCCCGTTGGCTCCTTGGCCCCCAGCCATCCTTCTGCCATGCTGGGGCAAAGCGTCCCAGTAGTCTTGTTTTTTTTCACCTGTAAAGCAAAAAGCGGTCCGCGGCACTTCTCCAGTCCCCCTCCACAACCTGCACCTACCCACTGCGCTTCCAGCCTCCCCACACACCCCCACACCATACTTACCTCCGAGCTTGGCGCGGCAGTCTTATGATGGACGGGAACCGTCTGCACTCTTCAAAGCTGACCCAGAGCTGAGGAAATGCCGTGAGCTGTGTAATGGGCTAGATAGGAGTTTCAACTTTATTGCATATCTCAGGCATTTTTGGGAATTTTTGCACAAATTTTCAACATGGGGTTTTGGGACCCCTTCTCATGAATAGTGTCACTGTCATGGCGTTATTCAGGCCCGAAGGGTGATTTCGCATCACTGCACAGTCACTGCGCGAAATCACCTTCAGTTAAATGTCTGCATGACAGTAACGTCATCAGTCCCAAGACTATATTGAATTGCTAAAATTCAAACAATGACTTTATTTCTGGCGTGCATTGCGCAGTTCACCCAGTCAAAGAAAATCAGTTAGATTTGTCTGACATGACCTTCCCACTGTGAATCCATGCTGCCTTGGGTCCTATGACTCACTGGCCTCTAGGTACTCAACAATTCTTTCCTTCAGAAGTGATTCCATCATTTTCCCTACCACTGAAGTCAAACTGGCAGGTCTGTAGTTTCCTGCCTCTGTCTTGCTCCCACTTTTATGAAGGAGAATCACATCCGCCCTCCTCCAGTCCTCAGGTACCACACCATCCTCCCATGATTTATTAAAAAGGGTAGTCAGTTGGTTTTAAGAGTTCTTTCAGGACCCTTTCTTCTGTGAAAGGACTAATATCAACCCCCTATCTAGAGTTCTTCTATTGACCATATTAGGTATTTCCCATTGCTTTTCCATTGTGAATACTGAGCAGAAGCATTCATTCAGTATCCCTGCTTTTTCACCGTCGCGCTCTGCCCAAATACCTTCCTCTTTGTTCAGCCTCAGTATCCCTGTCTTAGCCTTTTTTTGCTCCCTAATGTACCTATAAAAGGTGTTATCCCCCTTCTTAACTGAGTTGGTTATCTTTTCCTCGGTTTGGGCATTTGCTATTCTGACTGCCTTACCTGCTTCCTTCTGCTTTAACTGGTACAGTTCTCTGTCCTGCTCATTCAGTGTTTCCTTATACTTCCTGAATGCCATCTTTTTCTTCTCCCTTACCTTCCCCACCACTTCTTTTGAGAACCATAGTGTTTTTTTTCTTTCATTTTGATTTGTTTATTTGCTTCACACAAAGGCTTGTTGCCTCTGTGATGGCGGTTTTGATGTTTCCCCATTGTTGCTCCACTCCACCTTCTTGCCTGATTGCTAGTGCTTTTCTGAGGCACTCTCCCATTTTGGCAAAATCAGCCCTCCTGAAGTCCAGTACCTTCACTTTTGTGTGGCTTGACTCTACAGCTAAGTTTATCGTGAACCACACTGTTTGGTGGTCGCTTGTTCCCAGATGGCACCCTCTTCAAGATCAGAGATCCTCTCCATCCCCATTTGAGAGTACCAGGTCTAAGATTGCTCTTTCCTGAGTGGGTTCCAAAACTAGCTGTCTGAGGCATGCCCCCTGTAGGGCATCGAGAATGGCCCTGCTCTTGGATGTGGCTGCAGCAAAAGTGCTCCAGTCAACATCTGGCATATTCAGGTCCCCCATCAGCAATATCTCCCCTTTCTCTGCCATCCCAAGGATGCCTTCTATCATTTCCTTGTCCATTTCCTCCCCCTGAGACGGGGGTCTGTATACAACCCCTGTGCGGATTGTGGAGTCATTTCCAGTCTCCAGGGTGACCCACAGTGCCTTCTCTCCTCCCTGTTTACCCTTTAGTTCTGTTGCTTTGATCCCTTCCCTTACATAGAGAGCTACTCCTCCTCTTCTTCCCTCCCTGTCCCTCCTGTAGATTGTGTACCCTGGTATGTTGACATCCCAGTCATGGTTCTCTGTGTACCATGTTTCTGTGACTGCCACAATATCCAGGCATCCCTCTTCCATCAAGGCCACCATTTCAGGGAGATTTTTACCTAGACTATGGGCATTGGTACTCATTACCCTCCATTTTTTTATGGCCTTATTTCTTTTTGCCCCATTCCTGTCCTTACTGCCTTTGTCTTTTTCTCCATTTACCCCGCCTTTCTCCCTATCGACTGCTCTATCTTGGTGTTTACCTCACTAATTACCCTGGTTTTGGAGGGTGGGCTAGGATTTCCCTTCTCCTCTTCAGTGCCTCCCCCCTTGGCTAGTTTAAATGCTTGCCATTAATCATTTAAACCTATCACCTACGATCCTGGTTCCCCTCCAGGATAGATGCAGACCATCATGCCTGTATAGGCCTGCATCCCTCCAGGTGGAGCCCCAGTACCCAGTGAAGCCAAATTCCTGAGCTCTGCACCAGCTTTTCAACCAGTCATTGAATGCCATGGTGCGGAGTACCCTAGCCTCATCCATACCATAGACAGGTAGTACTTCTGAGAAAGTTATCATGTGTGCTACTTGTCTAAGGCCCCTCCCCAACTCCATAAACTCCTGTTGCACTGCTCTGATCCAATTCTCAGCCAGGTCATTCATCTCTAGGTGGATAATGACATCCAGCTCCCTCCCCCTTGCTGCTGCTCCCACAATCCTGAGGATTTGTTTCCTGTCTCTCCAAGCCTTGGTGCCAGGTTGACACCTTATCTCCCTTTCCCCTCCATCCCCCAGTTCTACCCCCCAACAATTGAGTCCCCCACCAGGAGTTGTTTCCTTCCCCTGTGGAGTCCTGGGCCACCCTTCTGTGGGTCTCCATTGTGGAGATTCAAAGCATCCTCCTTGGTCTCCACTGCAGGTGCCTCCATACAGGACCCATGCTTCACCAGAGTGGTGAATGAATTGTGGAGAGGCACAGCTGGAGGGATGCACCTCTGTTCCACCACCCTCACCCTCCCTGAGCCCACTGTGGTCCAACCATTCCTCTTTCTTGGCAACCTCTAAGGTAGTGGTGGTGGTGGCCTGGGTGGTCCCTGGGTAGGGGAGCAGGTTTTCTGAATCCTTGCCAGGTCAGCATGGAGATGAACAACCTCCTCCTTCAGACCAGAGAGGTGCCTGCAAATAGGGCAGTAATGCAGTCTCCAGAATGTCTCCTGGAAGACTGCTGCTCCACAGCCAGTGCATTGCACCACTCCCCACATGTCTGTGTCCCTTTCAGTTACAGATGCTATTTTGTTTTGTTTCTCGTTTAGTGTCGCAAGCTGTGAGTGTCTCTCTCTATTCAGTGTGCTGTGCCTTTAAGGATATGAACAGGTGTATGTTGTTAGCAGTTTTGGGGAAGTGATGTCAGAGCCCCTACTATAAAGCAAGTTATGCGCTTGTGGTGGGTGGGGTGAGGGAAGGGTGGGTGGGAGTAAACCTATGCTGTCCAGAAACAATCACCTACAACTCTTACCCTCCACCCCAGGGAGTGCCTTCCTTCCTTCCTTCCTTCCGTTCAGACACCTATTTCACAAAGGCTAAGTAACAGGTCTAGTCACAACTGACTGCAAATATCTCCCAGCTACAGTTCCTCTCTGGCAAATGAAAGTTAAAACTAAGAAAAGTCCACCCCAAAAACAGAATCAATACTAGTTACTTACACAGGTCCAAAAAGTAATAACTCAGTTCAGTGTAGTCTAGAAATTAACCTCTTTGATTCAAGGAAGCTGTGGCTGCTTTCTCGCTCTCCCTGTCTCAGTCTCAGCAGCTTCTAGGAGTGGGGAGGTCATCTTGCCCCTGTACAGGTCCCTGGTGAGACTGCACCTAGAGTACTGCATGCAATTCTGGCACCCCTACTTGAAAAGGGACCTCAAACTACTGGCAGGGGTACAGTGCAGGGCAACAGAAATGATCCTGAGGTTGGGAGACAGACCATATGAGGAGAGACTGAGAGAGCTCAGTATGTGTTCCCTGGAGGAAAGAAGGGAGAGAGGAGATATGATTGAGACCTTCAACTACCTGAAGATTTTGAAAAGAGTAGACACCAGGTGTATGTCCAATCTGAAGGGTGGAAGGAAAACCAGGGGAAACGCTATGAAGTTGGAAGGGGGCAGGTTCAAGAAGGAACTGAGGAGGCACTATTTCACAGAAAGGGTGGTGGCAGGGTTAAACGTTCTGCCAGAGGAAGTCATATTGCCACAGAGTGTTGGGGGCTTCAAGAGGGGGGTGGGACAGATTCAAGGGGAGGGTACAAAGTGGGAGTTGGAGGCAGATGGGGGAAGGCATGTGGGGGCAGCTGCAGTCTAATGGACTGAAGTGCTGCACACTCGAGCAGACTAGATAGACTGAATGGCTGTATCTGCTGGCAGTTTTGTATGTTTGTATAAAAATAATAAAATCAGAATTAAAAAGCTATAATTAAAATTCAGCAATTATTAAAATTCAGTCAAACTTAATCGAAGTCAGGGAAGGCTACACCAAACAAGTAGGTCTTTAGAGCAGATTTAAAACTCCCGATGGTCAGGCACTCTCTAATCTGATGAAGTAGAGCATTCCACAGGGTAAGGGCCATAAAAGCAAATGAATGGGCCCCCTAGGTCTTAAGTCAAACCCTGGGAACCTCTAGCAATCCCTTGTCAGTGTAGCAGAGTGGGTGGAGGGGGCGGTAGGGACAAAGGAGATCTTGCAAGTACCATGGACCCTGACTGTATAGGGCATTACAGGTCAGTAACCTGACCTTGAAGGTGATCTGCCACTGAACAGGCAGCCAGTGCAGGCCATGGAGAACAGGTGTGATATGGCATTATCTTGATAAACCAGTCAACAACCTGGCTGCTGCATTCTGCACCAGCTGCAGGCAGTGAATATCAATCACCGATATCCCTAGGTACAGGGCATTGCAGTAGTCAAGGTAGGATGTCACAAAGGCATGGACCAAAATTGGAAGGTTGTCGGGTGGGACAATTTGTTTGATCCAAGCAATGTTTCTCAGATGGTAAAAAGAGATCTTGACAATGGCCGACACCTGAGACTTAAGAGTTAGACGATCATCAAAAACAACGCCCAGATTCTGCACCTTTTCTGAGGTCAACAGCTGGCTACCCCCAAGCCAAAGCCTGGAGGGCTACACAGCCGGCAACCCCACACTCTGATGACCTGAGTCATTACTTTGCACTTCTTTGCGTTGAATCTAAGCTGCCATACATTAGACCAATCCTCCAACCTTGCCAAGACCCTTCTCATCCTTTCCACTCCACCTTGTGTATCAACCCTGTTGCAGATCTTTGGGTCATCTGCAAAGAGACATACTTTTCCTTCCAGTTCCTCTGCAATGTCACTTATAAAGACATTAAAGCGGACCGGTCCCAGTACTGAACCCTGCGGTACCCCATTAGTAACCCCCTTTCTTCAAAATGCACTCCATTTACTATTACCCTCTGAGTCCTGTTGTTCAGCCAATTTTTTAACCAGGCTAGCACCTTGGGACCCACTCCAAGGCTGGCTAACATGTATATTAGTCTTTTGTATGGGGCTATGTCAAATGCCTTGCTAAAGTTTAGGTAGACCATGTCCACAGTCCCTTCCTGGTCTACTGTTTTGGTCACCCAGTCAAGGAAATTTAGTAGATTTGTCTGACATGACCTTCCCACTGTGAATCCATGCTGCCTTAGGACTTGTGCCCCGCTTGCCTCTAGGTACTCAACAATTCTTTCCTTCAGAAGTGATTCCATCATTTTCCCTACCACTTAAATCAAACTTACTGGAAGACTAGGTTTGCTGGCAAAGGCACCTAGCTTCACCTGAACTCTTTCCTTCTAGGTTGCTTGAAAGGACAGAGCAAAGAACCTTATGACAGCAAGGAAAAGGATTAAGGCTTCTTTTGGCTAGGCAGATTTACTGTGTGTTATTATTTTCTTTTGTACTCACAGGGATTGTTACTGTTTGTTGCTAACATTTTATTGTTTTATTTTTCTTTGATTCAAATTGTTGTTGCTGGGTATACCTTCTGCTGCATTATTACAGGGTGTGCCTACAGGTGTGTGCTTACAGATTACTGCTGTAATATTCTGATTCAAATTGTTTTTTGCAAGGTATATCTTCTGTAACTGCTTTATTTTTCTCTGTAGCAAAGTGTTTCTTACAGGGTATATCTTCTGTGAAATTATTTCAGGTGGTGCTTTACAGGTTTTACAGTTTTAGCTATCATTAGGATAAGCTTTCAGGGCTACTGCATTTGTTGCTGGCTGATTGTTTCTGTGCTTACCTCCTTGTTTCTTTCACCCATGGTTCTTCTTTTTTGACAGGGGAAGGGCCCAGCCACCCACCCCCACCCCAACCACCCTATGCTATACTCCTTTTATAGGGTAGCACAGTCGTGACATTTCCTGTAGCAAAGCAAGAAGGGGTGGATCAGAGGGGTATCCACACAGTGACCTCATTTACAGGGGCACAAGTAATTTAACTTGTTATACAAAAACAAACAAATAAAACACAAAATCAAACTTTTGCTTTCATTTTCCTCCTTCTAATTACTCTGACTAGGTTATAAACCCAGCAACTTATCTGGAATGGATATTATTAACTGCAGGTACTGTGGGACACTTATCAAAAGGGCAGTTTTACAGGATTTAGGACACTGTCCTACATGCTGGGCCATTGGAGATCTAAGGGCTCAGCTCCAGGCAGCATGGGCAGAGATTGCACTCCTCAAATTGCATATTCAGGTGGAAATACATTATAAGTACCGCCCGCCATTTCCCCAACATCCAATAGAAGCACCTTGACCACAGAGGGTAGTTGGTCCGGGAGGTTGGCAGATGGTTAGGAGGGGCAAATAGGGTGCCCCATCACTTGATGCTCTCCAACATATCACCTCCACAAACCATATAAAAATTACAAACAGGTATCTGCCTCTATCTCTGAAACCAAACAAAAGGGCAGAGGACACTGCAGAGCAGGACACTGCAGCACAGGAGCTAGCACAACAAAACTTGCCCAAAACAGGAACCAAAACAAAAAAAGCAAAAAGGAAATCCAAAAAATTTCTGATCATAGGAGACTCCATGATACAGGGAGTTGATACCTATCTCCAACCAGGGGTAATGGTCAGATGCCTCCCAGGTACATCAGCATGGAGAGTCACTGACTACATGGCTAAAACTGTACAGGAAGCAGTAAAAAACACTGACATCCTGGTACACATGGGGACTAACGATCTTGCCGGCTGGTCATTTGTGAGACCAAGGAACACCTAATCAGGCTGGGTGACAAACTATCATCCATTTTGTCCAGCATCTCCTTCTCTGAGATCCTGCCAGTCTGGGGGGTTGGGGTAGATGGACAGAAGGTCAGAGAAGGGGAGATAGGGGAGCTAAACATGTGGCTCAAGGGCTGGTGTCAGGAAGAAGGACACAAATTTGTAGGGAACTGGCAACAGTTTGGGGAGAAAAAGCTCTTTAAATTTGATGGACTGCATCTGACTAAGGAGGGAGTCAGTGCATTGGGGCAGAGGTTTGATGGCTTTGCAGAATATTTAAACTAGCAAATGGGGAGAGAGGTGCAGCATCCCATACGTCAAATGGGAAGAACACCCCTCCCCCCTCGACTAGTGGTCAAACAGGAGTTTAGCATGTTTGTGGTTCATTTGCACTACCAGGTAAGGCAAAAGGTCTGGCTCCCCATACGACGCACAGGGGAAATGCCAGACCTCGCCCAACAACTAACACACCGAAATCTGGCCAATCGAAAATCATGTACACAAATGCTTGCAGTCTGGGAAACAAGATCTCAGACCTGCAGGCAATAATGACAGAGGCTAAACTGGACATAGTAGCCATTAGCGAGACATGGTTTACCAATAACCGCACTTGGGAGACTTCAGTACCTGGCTATGTAGTATTCAGAAAAGACCGAGGTGCAAAAGGGGGTGTGGAGTGGACATTTATGTCAATGAAAATATCAAAGCTACAGAAATTTAGAATACACATAAGGAGCCAGAAGAACTGTGGGTCACCCTGGAAACAGGAAATGGGACAGCCATATGAACTGGGGTCGTCCACAGGCCTCCAGACCAGGGGAAGGACATAGACACATTACTGTTAGAAGATATACAAAACATGACTGCTAAAAGGGAGGTTCTGATAATGGGAGACTTCAACATGCCAGATACATGGGAGCACAACAATACGCTCCCAACAATATGCTCCATGACATGTCGCTCCCGACAATACATCCCCAAGTCAGTTCGCTACTTTATATACCCACTTATGGTAAATACGCTCCCTGTTTGAAATTATTTGCCAGTAAACGAAACTCAGCATTCAGCAGCATTCAGCAGCATTTCTAGCTTAAAAAGAAACAAAACAAAACTATTTGCCAGTAAACGAAAATCATCACCACTTTAATTTGTACCTTCTTGTGTGTAACACAACTAAATTCTGAAGCAGTTAATGAAAGTTAATGAAATAAATAAAACAAAACGAAAATCATCCTAATTTCTTGCTTAAAATGAAATTATTTGCCAGTAAATTAATTTTGCAGCAGTCGTAGTGCGCATTAAATGGAATGAACGAAGTAAACGAAAACCATCACCACAAAATACCTAACTAATGCTCCCACCTCCCCACAACTACTGAATATGTGATGAAGTAGTGACTTACCTTTGTAGCGCAGGTTGATTGTGAAAGCTTCAAAATCTTTAAGTAAAGTATTAAAATAGTTCATTTTATGTAATCCAATGTAATCCATAAAAGTGTCCATTTTTATTAAGTCAAATCGAGGATTAAAAATCAAATTAATAATCGAAGCAGTGTGCGACACCGTGGAGGAACTCCTCTGTAGTACAATCCTTGCATTTTTCGAGAATACTGTCCATACTGTCAGGAGAAACACACGTAGAAACCCACAGGTGGTTGTTTGTCGGTTTGCATTCATTCAATACTAATTGCCATTACCAGATAAATGAGTACAGCTTGTACAGTGATGAGTTAACTGATTGCACTGTAGCTTAATCTATTAAGCAATTATAGTGCTTTGGTAGTCAGCAAGGCATGGACATTTATAGTACTATGGCAGTCTGTAAGGCATGGTCAGAGGATTTCACAGCAGGAGCAGGAGCGAGTTTGAATGGGATTGAGTTACAATGGGGGCGAGTTTTACAGGACCGAGTTGTCGGGAGTGATTTTGTAGGGAGTGAATTGATGGGAGCGAATTGTCACGTACCCCAGATACAGATTGGTCAATACCAGCAGGAACATCTGCCAGAACTAGACACATAGTGGATTCCCTGCAGGGGGGGCCTCAAACAATTGGTACAACAACCCACAAGAGACAGGGCTATCCTAGATCTAGTACTGGCTAATAGGCAAAGGATCACAGATCTCCAGGTAGAAGATCACCTCAGGGCCAGTGACCATCACGTGGTATGGTTCAATTTGGCCACTAGAACTAAATCATCCCATTCCAAGGCAAAAATATGGGACTTCAGAGTAGCTGAATTTGATAAGATGGCCAACAGAGTTAAGCAGCCTGAAATACAGGTGAGGGGGTACAGGCAAATTGGGCAAGCATTAAGGATGCAATACTTGAAGCAACATCCCACTGTGTTAGAGAGAAAAGGAAGTGCAAAAGAAGAAGGAAACCACTTTCGTTCTCAAAAACAGTAGTAGAAAAGGTCAGAGCCAAAAGGCTGGCCTTCAGGAAATATAAGGGAATGCAGCGGGATGAAGATAGGGAGGCATACCAAACTTCCCTAAGGGAAGCAGGGAAGGCAGTTAGGCAGGCAAAGGCCCAAACTGAGGAAACACTAGCACAAACAGTAAAAGAAGGTAGCAAGGCTTTCTATAGATACATTAGTGAAAAGAGAAAGTCCAGAGGGGGTATTGCTAAGATCAAAGGGAATAAGGGGGCGTGTGAGGAGGAGGACCATGTAAAAGCATCTATCCTAAATAGATACTTCTGCTCAGTATTTACTGAAGAGAAGGTAGGGCAGGGCCCACAGCTTAGCACCATGGACATGGGGGGGGTGCACTAGTCCCTTCACAAAAGAAAGGGTCCAACAAGAGCTCGCTAAGCTCAGGGAGGACAAGGCAATGGGACCTGATGGCATACATCCCAGGGTACTAAAGGAGCTAAGAATGGAACTAGCAGAGCCATTATCAGAACTGTTTAGTGAGTCTCTGAGCACAGGAGAGGTCCCAGAAGACTAGAGAAGGGCTTATGTGATCCCGCTCCACAAGACTGATAGCAGGGAGGAGGCAGGGAACTACAGACCAGTCAGTCTTGCCTCAGTAGTGGGCAAGATTATGGAGGCACTCTTTAAGGAAAGGATAGTGCAACACCTGGAATCCATAGGAACACAGGATCCAAGACAGCATGGGTTTAAAACCGGAAGATCCTGTCTAACTAATTTCATAGATTTCTTTGACTGGGTAACCAGAGTGGTGGACCAAGGGGGAGCAGTTGATGTCACCTACCTTGACTTCAGCAAAGCTTTTGAACTGTTCCACATAGAAGATTGATTAATAAGCTGGGTAGGCTCGGGGTAGGTCAGAAGTTGGTCAACTGGGTGGCAAACTGGTTGATGGGCAGAAATCAGAGAGTGGTGGTAAACAGTATACAGTCAAAAGAGATGCAAGTCACAAGTGGGGTACCTCTGGGATCAGTCCTGGGGCCAGTCCTCTTCAATATCTTCATCAGTGACATTGCAAATGGACTGGAGGGTAAGGTTTGTCTGTTTGCAGATGACACCAAAATCTGCCACAGAGTAGATGATCCAGATGGGATGGGTAGAATGAGAAGAGATCTGGATAAACTGGCAAAATAGTCAGAAGAGTGGCAGCTGGGATTTAACACAAAGAAGTGCAAGATCATGAACATAGGGAAGAGAAACCCTGAATCCACCTAAAGGCTGGGAGGGGAGTTGCTGGCAGTCACAAGGTAAGAAAGAGACTTGGGCATCATCATCATCACCGATGACCTGAAATCATTCAAGCAGACCACCAAAGCAGTAGGTAAAGTTAGGAGGAAGTTGGGGGTGTATTAGTAGAGGTATCACAAGTCATAAGAGGGAGGTAATAATCCCACTTTACAAGACAATGGCTAGGCCCCATGTGGAGCACTGCAGGCTGCACCTTCACAAGGACATTAACCAAACTGAGTCAGTCCAGAGAAGGACTTCTAAAATGCTGCAGGGACTGCATCAGAAAACATATGAAGACAGATTAACAGAGCTCAGTATGTATACCCTAGAACAAAGGAGGGAGAGAGGTGATATGATCGAAACATTCAAACACCTTAAGGGCATTAACAAGGTGAAAGAGTCGAACATAGATACATAGACAGTGTCAAAAGATAAGGGCCTATGGCCCACCTAGTCTGCCCATTTGAGTTTGTAACTTCAGCTTATGTTTTCCTAATACTCTGTTGTCCCTTACCCCTGACTTCCAGAATTCCTTTGTGTCTATCCCATGCATTCTTAAATCCCATGATTGTTTTAGCCCCCACCACTTCCTCTGGCAGGGTGTTCCACTTGTCCACCACTCGTTCTGTGAAGAAATTCTTACTCACATTTCCTCTGAATCGTCCTCCCTCCAACTTCATCCCATGCCCTCTAGTCCTGGAACATCTTTTTCACTTAAAAATAGTGTATTCTTGCACCATGTTCCTCCCTGTAAGATACTTCTGCATTTAATATCAATCAATCAATGTTTCAATATTAAGAAAAATAGCAGGACAAGAGGACACAGCATGAGATTAGAGGGAGACCGATTAAGAGGTAATGTGAGGAAGTCCTTTTTCACAGAAAGGGTGATGGATGCATGGAACGGCCTAGCTCAGGAAGTGGTGGATATGAATACAGTGCAGGGCTTCAGACAGACATGGGATAGGCATAAGGGAGCAATACAGATGAATAAATAGGACATTGACAGAGCAAAGGCCGATGGCACATTCATAAGGTAGAAAAAGAAATGGGCAGACTGGATGGGCCTTGCTGTCCTTATCTGCCATCAGTTTCTATGTTTCTATGTTTCTGTAGTTTTCTGCCTCTGCCTTGCTACCACTTTTGTGAAGTGGAATCACATCCGCCCTCCTCCAGTCCTCAGGTACCACTCGATCCTCCCACGATTTGTTGAAGAGGGTAGTCAGTGGTGTCACTAGTTCTACCCTTAGTTTTTTTAAAATTCTGGGGTGAATTCCATCAGGCCCCATTGCTTCAGTTTTAAGAGTTCTTTCAGAACCCTTTCTTCTGTGAATGGACTGGTATCAACCCCACCCCCACCCCACTAGCCCAATGTTTCTCTTGTTTTGGTTAAGGTATCTCTCCCTCCTCTTCCTTTGTGAATACTGAGCAGAAGTATTCATTCAGTAACCCTGCTTTTTCACTGTCACCCTCTGCCCACATTCCCTCCCCTTTATTAAGCCTCAGTATCCCCCCCTTTGTCATTAGTCATGTCTGCTTCTGATACTAAGACTCTTGAAGGATGGACTCCCTCACACTGTACCAATCACCCTTAAAAAGTTGAAAAGTATCTATTATTATCTTCTCTTAGTATGCCCAGAGGAAGGGCAACCCAGTAGTCATGGGTCCTCAGAGGTTTCCTCCACAGGGTTTTTTACCTCTCCTGCATGCTACTGGTCACACTCTCCATGAGTTGGAGGAGGTAAAACGTTTTGGGCCTTCTATTCCCTATTGTTGCCCAGCTCCTCCACCAAGGGTGGAAATAGAAAAAGGCCAAAGTTAAGTTCACCCAAGCATTATATACAATACACTATTCACCAAACATTGAATGGGAGGGCTTTTGCCCGTGATTCAGTGTGGGGGAATTTGACTCCTACCACATGACAGATAATAGCCAGCCTCTCCCAGCAACTGCCGCTCAGAGTGTTTTTGACCTCCCTCCATCCTCCCCACTTCCTCCTTCTTCAGTACTCTTTCTCCCCTTGGTGCTGGGCCTTCTATTCCCTATCGCTGCCTGGCTCCGGTACCAAGGGTGGGAATAGAAAAAGGCCAAAGTTAAGTTCACGCAAGCACTATGCACTACACACTATTCACAAAACATTGAATGTCTCTTTAATGTGCCATATTATGCCTTATGTTTTACAAAAAACTACCCCCTGAACTTCAGGCCTGTAGTTCAATTGGCTCATTCACCTCCTCCCTCAAGGACCACCTCCTCCAATCCACCACCTGTGTCTGCCCCAGTAGGTAACCCCCCCCCAAAAAAAATGTCCACCAACCCCTGTGTTACCTCAGAGTTTATAAGTATCTCTATATTGGCTCTGTTGTTGTGTTCTCTGTATTTTTTTTCTATTCTAGATGATCCTGTCATATACACAGTTCCTACTGTAAATACTGTAACATTTTGCAAACTATTTTTACCTCTGTCTCTATATTATCGAATTATTGTACCACTGGACATTTGTGAAAATGGGCATTTTTGCTACATACCGTCAAGTATAAAATTAAAATTGAATTGAATTGAATGATGGTCAGTGTCCCTCATTTGACATTTTCTTAATTTTGAGTGTCAATGTTCCCACAGTTCAGGAAAAAGTAGACAAGGCTGAAATGTTGACAGACAGGCTGAAGGAGTGATTATTCCAATATCAGATGCGATATCAGGTACAATATTATATATGATTCCAGACATTGGAAACAGTTCTCTGTATATTACAGAGAAATGTTTCTGAGAACTCTGATTTATGAAACTGTAGCATACATCGTATCTGATAAGATAGTAATATGGACAGCTTTGAAAACATTTTTTTTCCATATAACTGTAGCTCTGTATGGTTTTGAGTGGTAACTATAATGCAGTGTATCACCTCCTTGGGCTCCAATGCTGGTTTCGACTTGTGTTAGTAAGTTTATCTAGTGAAGTCTGATTTTACACTTTAGGGGCAGTAACATGCTTAAAAAATCAGCATTATGCTGCATTTTCTTTTCTTGGGTTTGGTGTGGCATGCTCTTATTCTGTGCAAGGGCAAGAGAGAAAGAGATGCATATCCTGTATATCAGTATTGATCTATATAAATGCAGGGATTCAGTGATTAATAAAATATGGCAGGCTGAATTATCTTAATTCATTCTTATCTGATGTCTGCATATCTAGTCCAGACAGTATCCTAGTGCTGTATTTTAAAGGTGGCAGAGACTAGCACACACCCCCAACACACACACTACTCCTCCCTCAAACTTTAATCTACAAACTGAGTTTGCATTTCTCCACACTCTGTCTCTTATTTGTTTGCCTGTATTTAGTCTGTCAGGGTAGTGGATCAGGATACTGTGGTTCAAACTGTGTATTGCAGACTAACGCCCTCCCCCCACACACACAACATTGCTCTAATGCAAAGATTCAGTGTAATTTTCAGACAAACGAGTCCTGTGTTATTTGCATACTTAGGTAATATTTGTACATGCCTTGCCTGAAGCACTTCTTATTCAACTAACAATATGGGGTGTTGGGGAGGAGTGTCAGTCAACAACATTTTTGGGAAGAGTAGTGGTGGTGGGAGGGGAAGTATGTGTTGATCTGTGCCACCATTCAAATATAACATAGGAATACTGTTTGGACTACCTATGCAGACATCAGAGAAGAATGAATTAACATAATTCAGCTTGACATATTTTATTAATCACGGAATTCCTGCATGTACATAGATCAATTCAACTGACATTTTGCAGCCCTCAATTGATATGCACGTATCTCTGTCGTGCACTTATACAGCATAAGAGCATGGCACAGCAAACTCAAGTAAATAAAGAAAATGCAGTATCATGATTTTTTCTAAGCAGGTTACTGCCCCAGCAGTGTAAAATCAGACAGCACTAGATAAACTTATTGATGTAATAGTGGGAGCACTTGTGCTGTCCTAGGCTTACTCCAATATCAAATATGATATCAGATACTATTTCAGACAGCAGAAACAGTTCTCAGTTTGCTACAACTGTTCCCGATGTCTGAAATCATATCTGATTTTGTATCTGATAAGGCAGTTATATGGATGGCTTTGAAAACATATTTTCTTATGTAACTGTAGCTCTGTATGATTTTGAGTGGTAACTGTAATATAGTGCATCACATCCATGGGTTCCTGTGCTAGTTTTGGAGTGTGTTAGTAATTTTATCTAATGCAGTCTGAATTTACACTTTCGGGGCAGTAGCATGGTTAGAAAAAAATCATGATGCCGCATTGTCTTTATTTGCATTTGCTGTGTCATGCTCTTGTGTTGTACATGCACACAAGAGAGATGCGTGCCTATCAATTGTGGGCTAAAAAATATCGATTGCATTGATCTATGTACGTGCAGGAATTTTTGATTAATAAAATATGGCAGGCTGAATTACATTAATTCATTCTTATCTGAGGTCTGCATATCTAGTCCTGACAGTATCCTTGTGCTGTGTCTGAATGGTGACAGAGTCCATCACATACCCCCTACCCACCCATTACTATTTGCACAAACTTTATACAAACTGAGTTTGTGTTTCTTCACTGTCTGTATCTTTTTTTTTGTCTGCATTTAGTTTGTCAGGGTAGTAGATCAGGATACTGTGGCTGGAATTGTGCTGTTGCTGACTAACACCCCCCCCCAGCACCCCACATTGCTTTAATGCAAAGATTTAATGTAATTTTCAAATAAATGAGTCCTGTATTATTTGCATATTTATCTAATATTCATACATGCTTTGCCTGAAATGCTGCACATTCAACTAATAATATGGGATGCTGGTGGTAGGAGCCTCAGTCAACAACATGCACTGTAGATTAGATTAAAGTTGGTGGGGTGAGTATGTGCTGGTCTGTGCCACCATTCAAATACAGCACTAGGATGCTGTCAGGACTACCTATGCAGACATCAGATAAGACTGAATTAACATAATTCAGCCTGACATATTTTATTAATCACTGAATTCCTGCATGTACATACATCAATTCAATTGACATTTTGCAGCCCACGACTGATATGCACACATGTCTCTCTCTCATGCTTGTACAGAGTAAGAGCATGACACAGTAAACTCAAATAAATAAAGAAAACGCAGTATCATTATTTTTTCTAAGTAGGTTACTGCCCCAACAGTGTAAAATCAGACAGCACTAGATAAACTTACTGATGTAGTAGTGGCAGCACTTGTGCTGTCCTAGGCTTACTCCGATAACAGGTACAATATCAGATACTATTTCAGACATTGGGGAACAATTCTCTGAAACAGTTCTCCATTTCTGAGAACTGTCCCCGATGTCTGAAATCGTATCTTACATCGTATCTAATAAGGCAGTAATACAGATGGCTTTAAAAACTATTTTTATAACTGCACCTCAGTAAGATTTTGAATGGTAACTGTAATACAGTGCATCACCTCCTTGGGCCCCAGTGCTGGTTTTGGAGTGTGTTAGTAAATTTATCTAGTGCAGTCTGATTTTACACTGTAGTGGCAGTAACAAGTAACACGCTTAGAAAAAAATAATTATGCTGCATTTTCTTTATTTGTTTGAGCTTTGTGTGGCATGCTCTTATTCTGTACATGTGTAACAGAGTTCCATGTAAAGGTGTTAGGAACCCCTGAACTGCCAGTCATGATTTTTACTTTCCCATCCCCATAAGTCCTCTGTGCATGCAATACTTAAACTACAGCCCAACTGTTTCCACTTTCCAATCTCCATTCAAAAGCACTGAAACTGTTCTGCAGATGCCGTATGTTAACTCTAAGCCTGACTGAGGGAGCAGACTCGTAACACAAAAAAAAAACTGATTTTTCAAATGTAAATATCTTAAAAAATATAAAACTCCCAAGCATCAATCCCCCCCCCCAGGAAATCCTTCCCCACCAGCCTACACAACCATACAAAATTTCACAATATAAAGATTTACAGCTCAAGTCTCAAAGTTCCCAGCATAGTGCAAGGGGCTTGTGCCACAAGGAATGGCACAAGGTGCCCCTTGAGCCAAAAGATGCACTGGGAGTAGTTCTCAAATGAACACTGTCAGTTGTAGGCTGCCTGCACCAAACAGGGCTTGTGCTGCCCATGCATCACAAAATGGGCAGCGGCATGACGTAAGGGGCTTGCGGTAGATGTAGGCTGCCAAATCCCCTAAATTGGGATTCTCAAAACCCTTCCAGAGGGCAAATTTCTAAGTACCATTAAGGGTACTTAGAAATTTGCTCTCTGGATGAGTAGAGCAATTTGCTACAATGTGCCACAGTCCTCCCTCCATAGCCTTGATCCTCCTGTTATTACAATACATCACTGGTGGTCTGGTGGACCCCTTCCCAAGCCCCAATCTCCCATTCTGACATTCTCAAACCTCCTTGGTGGTCTAGGGGACTCCCTCCCCCAGCCTTAATCCTCCATTGTGACAGATGATACCTTTGAGATGGACCCCTTGCACCACACCCGATCCCTCATACTGACATTTTACAACTTTCCTGGTGGTCTAGTGGACCCCCAAACCAGCAGGCAGTGCTCTGCCACCCCGGTCCTCCCATCTTGAACCCAAGCTGGTGACTGGCACAGCCCACTGCTCACCACCATGGCCAGCTGCCAACTGAGCTCAATGAGCACTCACTATATTCAGTATGCACTCACTGATTGACAGCTCAGAGGACTGTCAATCACTGAGCACATACTGTATACAGTACACACACAGTGAGAGCTCAGTCAGTGGCTGACTGTGGTGGTGAGCACTGGGCTGTGCCAATCGCTGGCTCAGGTTCAGTATGGGGGGAGTGGGGTGGGAAGTGAGGTGGGGGTGCACTGCCTGCCAGGGTGCGTGGGTTGGGGTCCACCAGACCACCAGGGAAATTGAAAAATGTCAGGACGAGGGATCAGGCTTGAGGGGGGTCCATCTTGCAGTTGTAACCTGTTACAATGGAGGATTGGGGCAGAGGTTTGGGTCTGCTAGACCACCAGGGAGGATGTAAGTCACAATGGGGAATCGGGGCATGGGAGGGGAGGTCCACTAGATCACTAGGGATGATATGCTATTTCATAACAGAGGATCAGGACTTGGGGGCCCACTAGATCACCAGGGAGGAAGTAAAATTTCATAACAGGGGATCAGGACTTGGGGGGCTGCTAGACCACCAGGGCAGTTTGACAATGTCAGAGTTGGGGATCCGGGGCTGGGGGGTATCACTAGCCACCAGGAAGGATGTAATATTTCCTAACAGGGGATCAGGGCTTAAAGGGGTCTGCTAGACCATCAGAAAGGTTTGACAATGTCAGAACGGGGGGTCAGGGCTGGGGGGGGGTATCACTAGCCACCAGGGAGGATGTAATATTTCCTAATGAAGCATCGGGGCTTGGGGGGCCACTAGACCATCAGGGAGGTGTGACAATGTTAGAATTGGGGATCAGGGCTGAAGGGGTACTGCTAGCCACTAGGGATTTTTTACATATGGGCAGGTGATTGGGTGGAGGGACCACTAGCTACCAGGGAATTTTTTTTACATATGGGGGTGGGTGATCGGGTGGGGAGGGACTGTTAGCCACCATGGATTTTTATTTACATATGGTGCAGGTGATTAGGTGGGGGGAGGAACTGCTAGCCACCAGGGAGTTGTTTTTACAATTGAGTCAGGCGATCAAGTGGGGGGAAGGACCACTAGCCACCAGGGAATTATTCATTTTAACATCAGGACGTGATCGGTGAGTCCAGCGACCGCGCGTGGGGGTGCTGATGGACTGTAGGGTGCAGAGCAGGTAGAATTTCAGCAAAAGTTCAGAAATGGATTTCCGAACTTTTGCGGAAGCAAAAGTATGAGTTTCGTAGACATTCTGCCAGTAGAAGTTTTTATTTGCACAGCTCTACTCTTGATGAGAACAAAAATCCAGAAAAAACACACCTTTGAAATCAATGGAAAAATTATATATTTTTTCACATTTTAATATCTCTAAATGTACTAAACTGATTTACACGATACTTTCAGGGATTGTTGATTCTATCATGTATGACAGATCCTCAAAGTTTCATGTAAATCAGAAAAAACATTTTTCTGCAAGCAGCAAACAAAAAATCGAGTTTAACATAGAACTCACCAGTCACCCTAACTATAGGGGTGATACCACACCCCAATAATATCTGACTCTCCCCTGATAACCACTCGATTGCTGTTTGTAACATCACAATCTGTTGTCATCGTGGGCAGTATGATGTCATAAACAAAGGCACTGTGAGGTAAATAGGGTAGAGGCACATGTTTTCAAATGTTTTCTATACATACTTTTTAGATGGACTACCTAGATGTGCCGTAAATCTTGTAAAGGAACACTGACTTTGAAAAAATGTATTCTCTAGTAAATTGTAACACCTGAAACATCTTATTTATGAAAGAACATGCTGAAGTGTAGCATTGCTCTTTAAAGTTCCACTTAAGAGATGTTAAAGCAGATTGCAGTACTTTATGTTCTATCTGTGATCTTGATTCAGTTTTAAAAATTATATTGTCTACTGTGCACCATATTACCGGAGCTGCAATTTCTAGACCAAATAATGCTGATTGCTTTGTTTTAAACCGTATTTGTTTAGCAAAACCCATGTTTAGAGTCCATGACATTGACTGACGTGTTACGATCACCTTAGTCTCTACACAATGTTAAATTGTTTTCCCTGGCCTTTTTGATTCCTAGATCTTACTTCGAGGGTATCTCTTGCAGCAGGCCACAATGGTAGGACTAAGCCACCAGGCACTAGGACCACACAGAAACTATCTAGCTAGCAGTCTATCAGAGAGGGCCACCCACCTCCGACGTCACCCTCTGAGGCCATCCACCACCACCACTCTCTGACGTCGGCCTACCCTGTAAAAGTGGGCGGCCCCCTTACCCTCCCCAGTTCTTTTTCCACTGTTGAGCAATGCATGTCAGACCTCTGGAAACCACTGCAGCTTCGCTCAACTGCCATTTTCATATGTTTTTCTTTTCTTTTTCTCCCATAGTTCTTTTACCATCATTTTGGTGTTTTTTCTGTTTTTATGTCTTCAAGACCGACTTTGTTCTCGGATCACTCCACCAAGCGTGCCTGCAGAAAGCAGATCCCAAAGAAAGATGGCCATTCTGCCTGTGTCTGCTGCCTAGGCCCAGACCACAACATCCAAGCCTGTGAAGTCTGCCAAGGGTTCAATCAGGCCACTCATTGGTGCTGCCAGTAGACCTTAGAGAACTTTCTTCTGAAGCAGAAGGTCACCTCCATGGAACAGGAGCTGCAGGCCCAGAGCTCCTCTGTTTCTCCTGCCCAGTCTTAGGGTTCTCAGTCCTTGAAGTCCCAAGACAAGGTCAGCGGTAAACATAAACACTGGGATAAGAACTAGGATAGGCTCCAGTCCTCATCCTCCCATTCGTGGTCTCCTCACCATTCCTTGAACTCAAAGGGGCCTTCCTCCACCAGGGGGTCAGCCCCGACTGCCACGCATGCTCTCTCTCCCATGGGGCTACCAATTACACTGCCTTCTGCCACTCTTACAATCTTGGGTGGAGGCCTTTCAGGTCAGGGCTCGCTCCCTACAACTCAGCCCTTGCTGCTCAAGCCCACTCTCATGACGGGCACACAGCATGGTGGCTCAGCAGGTTTTTCTTCATCTGGCACAGGTTTGGCAGAAGCCAGGCTCTCCTCTGACTTTGGTCCACTGCCTGCAACCCCTGTATTGGTCTCCCCTTCGGGGACTGCCACCAATCCTCTGGTCTTGGAGCTGGTGCTGCAGAACACCTGCATCTCCACAGGGCTGATTCCTCCACCACTTTCACCAGTAAGGGCGACTCCCCACCCCAGCACCTGTCTTACCTCAGCCAGTGGCTGTGGGACCTTTGTTGGCCTTGCCTCAATTGGCACCAGTTGGGCCTACACTGGCCTTGCCTCAGCTGGCACCTGTCAGGCCTGCGCCCATCTACCTGCAGCTGATGTCCATCAGATCTACGCCAGTCTACCCCCAGCCAGTGCCTGTCAGGCCTATGCAGGTCCATCTGCAAGCCAGCACCCGCAGGGCCTACGCTGGTGTATCCTCAGCTGGTGCACGCAGGGCCTATGCTGATCTGTCCTTATCCAGTGCCTGCTGGACTGGCACCTGTCACACTTGATTTACAAGGCCTGTTTACATCTCTCTGGGGCTTTATGCCATCGTAGGTCCCCCCTCTTCAGAGTCTGGTACCTCCTGCTCCCCAGGGGCCTTCTCCAGGGCCATCCACTCTGGTGCTCCCATGGCTGACCCCACCACCTTGGCCAGCTCACCCCCCAGCGGGGCAACCCACAGGCAAGGGGGATGAGTAACGTCCAGACCTGCATTTGCCTGATAAGGAGGATGATCAGGATGGAGATGAGGGGATGAAGGCAACATCAGCAGCTCATCTATCCCCTCCACAGGCTCTTTTGAAGGGGAAGGGACACCTAAGTATATCCTCAAGTCCACACTGGATGACCCTACCTTCATGGCCATCATACAATGTATTCAGGAGGCCATGGGATTTGAGACAGAGAAGCAGGACCCCGAGCGGCACCGGCTCACCAGTCAGAGACTTCTTCTTTGGTGGTCCCTCCTCTCATGGATGCCTACTAGGACACCACCATGGCCTCATGGCATTGGCCCAATCTGGTCCTAGCCATGTCCAAAAAGGCTAATAGGCTGTACCATGCCCTGGTGAGGAAACCGTTTCTCAGGAAGCAGGTGCAAGTGGATTCCGTGCTAATAAATGCTGCTCACAACTCCACTAAATGGTTTAAGCACCTGTGCTCCCTGCCACCTGACAAGAAGTCACATTGGTTGGACCGTCTGGGCAAGCAGACTTTCTGCTCAGCCACCCTAGCAATCCACACCCTCAATTACTTGTCGCATATGCTCCAGTACCAAAATGTCCTGTGGGACCAGACCAGGGATGCTGTCTAATCGTTATCCAATGAATCTGCCAACAGCATGCCCTTGGTTCCCTTAAGTTAGCCTCTGATGCCGGTACCCATTTGCTCTGGGCAGCTTACGACGTGGTGGATGCATTGGCCCAGGTAGCGGTAGCCAGCATATGCATGCGCTCTCACTCTTGACTTTGAGTGCCTGGGCTTGCCCAAGATGTCCAGTTGTCCATCATGAATACCCCTTTTAGAAGGTACAAGTTGCTTGGCGGAGATGTCGAAGATATCTTTTCTGCCCTACAGGCATCTGAATGCACCCTGAGGTCTGTACATACTATGTATCACACACAGCCCAAGTACGGGCAGAGGACACCCTTTCATTGGGCTGCCCTCAGGCAAACACTAATGTCTGCCAAGCCTCAGGGAAAGTGGCAGGTGGTGGCATCGGCCTTGACCACCCCCACCAGTAAGAGCTCTCGAGGAGATCCTGCAGCCCTGCCTGTAGATGCCTCCCTTCCTGTCTCCTTGCCAGACTCCCCTCCCTCCAGAAACACAGGAGGTGGTCATAGGTGGTCACTTCTCCCTCCATCTTGACAGGTGTGGGAGACAATTTCAGACAGGTGGGTGCTGCAGCTCATAGATTACAACCACCCTTGGAACTTCTGAAGTGACCTCAGGGCAAGCCCCCAGTTCTGTCCTAATGCCCTCCTGGTCACAACAAACCACCAGTTCTGTCCTTGTACCCTCCTGGTCATGTCCCTCTGATCTGGGAAAAGATCTATGCCCTACTTCCTCACAACAGGGCCATAGAACCCATTCTGCAGTCACAGCAAGGAAAGGGGTTTTACTTCCATTTCTTTCTGGTCCCAAATGTACGGGTGACCTCCATCCCATTTTGGACCTCAGCGAGCTGAACCTGTCATTTCAACACAAATGGTTCAGGGTGTTCACCCTTCAGGGTCTGCTACCACTGTTACACAAGGGGAACTGGATTTGCTCCCTAGATATGCAAGATGCCTAGCTGAATATCAAGGTTTGTGCTTCCCACAGGCGCTTCCTCAGATTTCATTTTCAGAGAGACCATTTCCAGTTCAGGGCTTTACCTCTTGATTATCCTCAGCCCCACAGGTGTTCACGAAGTGCTCAGCAGTGGTGGCAGCTGCCCTGCGATGGCAGGGGTTCTATGTGTTTCCTTACCTGGATGACTGGCTGCTAGCAGCACCATCCAGGGAGCACCTGCTCCAAACCCTGGCTCATACCTGCCACCTATTCCAGGATTTGGGGATCACAATCAACCTTCCGAAGTTATTTCTGATCCCCTCCTAATGACTTCTCTACACTGGAGTGGTATTGGTTATGACTCAGAGGACAGCATTTCTACTCTAAGGCAGGGCAGAGTGCCTGATGGATCAAGCCCATCAGGTCTACTCCAACCGTCACATCCCAGCACTGGTCTTTCTGCACCACCTGGGACTCATGGCTGCAGCCAACATTATGGTCCCCCTACCCAGGCTGCATATGAGGATTCCTCAATGGACACTGCTGGTCCAGTGGGACCAGAGTATGGATGATCTGGAGCAGCCAGTCCTGATCTCAGATCCAGTCAAGAAGCTGCTGTTGTGGTGGATAGAGCCCAGCAACCTCCTGAGAGGGGTGCCATTCTTCATTCCACCCCCACAGCAAATCCTCTCAACAGATGCCTCAGGTCTCAGCTGGGGGGCTCACCTGGACTCCAACCAGACTCAAGGGATGTTGTCCACGGTAGAGGTGAACTCCACATAAATCTCTTAGAGATGCAAGCAGTTCTGTGTGCCTTGCAAGTCTTCCAGACCCAGTTCTCCCCAGCTCACTGCTGATTCAAACAGACAACACCAATGTGGTTCATTACATCAACAAACATGGAGGGACTCATTCATAACCTCTGTGTTGGGAAGCAAACAGAGTCTTGTGTTGGGCCATAGATCACGGCCTGGAATTCTTGGCCATCTATGTTCCTGGTGACCAAAACATCTTAACAGACAGCCTAAGCCAGTCTCAGCCATGAGGTCATGAGTGGGAGCTCCTGATCTCTGTGGTGGAAGATCTGTTCAACCAGTGGGGGTCATCCAGAGTTGGACTTTTTTGTGTCCCCACTTAATGCAAAACTGCCACTTTTCTGCTTGCTCACTCCAAGGCCTGGAGTTTTCTGACAAGATGCATTGTCCCTCTCTTTGAAAGGGAGATACTTGTATGCCTTCCCTCGCTTCCTGCTCCTTCAGAGGATTCTGATCAAACTTCAGATGGAAGGAGCAACTATGATTCTAATAACCCCTTTTTGACCTCATCAGATCTGGTTCCCTTTCTTCAGCAGCTGGCAGTGGAACCTCCAGTGCCTCTGCCCCTATGCACAGGCTTGCTTTCCCAAGAGCAGGACACCCTGGTTCGAATCAACTTCAAATCTCTCCATCTTCATGATTGACTCCTGAGGACATAGGCTGTTCTTTAAAGTGGCAGATGTTTTGATGGTTCCTAAGAAACCATCCACCATGGCCACCTATTCCATGAAGTGGAAACGTTTTACTATGTGGGCTGCATCTCACCACTTAGACCCCCTTACCTGTCCGGTGAATCAGATTTTGGAGTACTTGCTCTTCCTCTCTGACTCCTGTCTCAAGTACTCTTTCATCAAGGTACATGTCTCAGCCATCTCTGCTTATCATGTACCTGTGAATGGCTGCACTGTGGCTCAATCTGACATTTCTTGAAAATTTTTAGAGGCATATTGCACTTGAAGCCTGCAATCTGCAATCCTGTCCCATCTTGGAACTTAAATTTTGTATTACAAAAACTTAGCCTGCCTCTGTTTGAACTGGCCATGAGTCACAAGCTACGCTCTTTGACGTTGAAAGTGTTGTTTTTGATTGCTATTACTTCTGCTCGAAAGATTTCCAAGCTTCAGGCTCTCCTGTGTGAGCAGCCATATTTGATTTTCCACAAAGTCTTTACATACCAGTCCTAAGTTTCTTCCTAAGGCGGTTTCTGAGTTTACTTTGAATCAGTCTATCCACCAGCCTGTTTATTTTCCAGAGCATGCCAATCCAGGGGAAGCACTGTACTTTGGATGTGCATAGAATTTTGAGGTACTACACACACCAAAGGACTACAGGAAGTCCTCTCAATTGTTTGTTTTCTTCACCCAGGGAAAGAGGGAGTTCCGATATCTAAACAGTGTTTATCCAAATGGTTAGCCAATTGTATTGTTTTCTGTTACAGGAAGTACAGTAAGAAACTTCCTGGTGTAGTTTGTGGCCATTCAACCAGAGGCACGGCCACTTCTGTTGCCTGTTTCAGTACCATTTCAGCTATGGAGATCTGTGCAGCTGCTACTTGGAGCACCGTCCATACTGTACCTTTACCAAACACTATAGTCTGAACATCGCCTCTAAGTGTAGGGCCAATTTCGGTCTGGCTGTTCTACAAGCCTTTCTCTCATAAGTCCTTATAGCCAGCCACCCAAATGGTCTGACAGTTGTTGCCAGAACTGTTTGGGGCTCATCCTACTGGTGTGGCCTGCTGCAAGAGATACCCTCAAAGTAAGATAGTATAGTTACGTAAGAACTTACCATGACAGTAGATCTTCGAGAAGATCTCTTGTAGCAAGCCATGCTTTCCCTCCCTCCTTCCCCCTTTTTTCTCTTTCATGGCCTTTGGACCTTCTGCCTAGCTTTTCCTTTCCATAGCAGACAGCCTTCTGTTTCTTTCTTTATCTACTCTAAGGATACCTTGGTTTCCTCCATAGTTCCCCTAGTGGACTCTTGCTTTTGCTCTCCAGTGGGATGACTGAGGACGGTATGGGGGCCATTCACTCTTATAGGGTATGCAGACATCAGAGGGTGATGTCGGTGGTGGGTGTCCCCCTCTAGTAGACTGTTAGTTAGAAAGTTTCCATGTAGTCCTACTGCCTGGTGGCTTAGTCCTACTGGTGTGGCCTGCAGCAAGAGATCCTCTCAAAGAGCTACTGTTACGGTAAGTTCTTACGTAACTGTACTATATGCCTGGAATAAAATCAAAATAAATTCCAGTACAGTACATTTTTTCTTATTTTCTTTAGTGAACATTCCTAATACACAAGAAATTGTCTGAGTTTGAGTTCCCCTTTCTTTGTTTTGTTTGGCTGGTCCCCTTGCTAACCACCCACTTACTTATTTGCTGTACATTTTTTGTATTACTCAGTGTCTGGCAATGGTATCCACTGCAATGACTCCCTAACCATAGCTAACGCCTTCAATCAACAGTTCTCCGACCTAACTCCCTATACGTCCACCCTAAATGCTGCACCTGCTGCCCCTCAGCCACTCTCTACAAAAGGGAAAACTGATGCATTAACAAGTGACCCTCAACAAGCAGCAACAAACATTTTTTATTTCAAGGCTGTGACTAGAAATCAAGTTCTTAAACTCCTAAATGCCATATCTATAACACCAGCCCTGGCTCGGATACACTGGAACCCGACTACTGAAAGCTGCTGCCCATCTCATCTCATATCCATTAGCCAGCATTTTCACACTGTCCTCTCACAGGCACAGTCCCAGAGATATGGAAGGCACTAGAATTACCCCATTTTCAAAAGGGAACAAAATGAAATATCAAACTACAGACCCATTGCCATTCTCTCGTCCTCAGTAAAATTCTAGAGACAATAGTAGCCACCCAGGCCATCGAATTCCTTGACTCCTCAAACTCACTCTGTGAAGCACAACATGGTTTCAGGAAACATCACAGTACCACAACAGCGTTAGTGAAGTTTACCTCTGATACTCTTATAAATATGGATGAAGGTCATCTAACGGGGGCTGTGTTCATTGACCTCACCAAGGCTTTCGACCTTGTGGATCATCCCCTTCTGCTAACTACCCTTAAAAACCTTGGCTTCTCATCCCCTGTAACAAACTGGTTCAGTAGCTACCTAACAAACAGGACACAAGTGGTGAAACTCAACTCTGCTATCTCTGACAGTGCCACAATCAACATTGGAGTACTGCAGGCTCAATACTAGGCCCTCTCCTTTTTTCACTGTTCATAAATAATCTTCCCAGCAGTATAACATCTGGTGCCTCGCTACTCTATGCTGATGACCTGGTTATCTATGCTCGTTCAGGCTGTACTGTATTAACCATCTCAATGCACCCTGACATCTGCCTTCCATTCGGCTCAACACGGGCTAAATGCTCATCATCTCATACTTAATGCTAGCAAAACAAAAGTCATGCTACTGGGAACAACCCATAAACTTAGATCCTGCTCATCTCCCCTGAATATACTTGACCTAAACGGAACCCTTCTCGAGACTGTAAGTACGTTCCGATATCTGGGCATACTGTTTGACCAAACCCTTGACCTGAACCAGCACATCCAAGAAACCTGCAAACGGTTAATTGCAAACTGGGGCTGCCTACAGAACTAACTACATGCTCCTCCAGCTGCCAAGCTGGCCATTGCCAGGGAATCCTCCTGCCAACTCTATCCTACATGCCCCATCCTAACCATGGCAAAGAAAACTGCACTTCAAAAGTGCGATACCACCTACAACAATGTTTGCAGATATGCATCAAAGGCCCCCCACCTTAAACATCACTGCCAACTTTATAAGGACCTAGGTTGGCTTTCCCCCTCCTCCACTAGACAGTACTACCTCTGCTGCCTCTCAGACTCCATAATCAGAGTGTTTAGACCTGCTACTCTATCTGAGCTGCTCCAGCCTGCTATCCCCCCACGTGAGCTGAGATCATCTGATAAGTCTTTCCTAAAAGTTCCCCTCTGCTGCACTTCCAAGGGTGCAGGTGCATTTGGGCATGCTGCCCCCCAAGCGTGGAACTCACTACCTATTGACCTAAGACGAGCTTCCTCACACCTTGCTTTCAAGCGAAGACTACAGAATCACCTTACTTCTATGGACCAATGTGCCTGTTTTGATCCTACCTAAATCTTTTCTTCATGTTACCTTCCCTTCCCCTATCTACATGCCCATTCACCTACCTACACCCTACTTGATGCCTTGCATACTGATTATTTGGACTGCTTGCACTTTCTTTTATGATCACAAAGAAACTTATATGGCTCTACTGTCTGATGTATTATATATGCCTCTATCACTCTACCTTTCTTAACCTTGTGTTATGACAATTGCCGTTTTTACTTACTGTGTTATGTATTACAAATGTCTTCAGTCACCTTATTGTTACAATCGTTGTGTATAACAATTGCCAATTACCTTATGATTGTGGTACCTGCTTTCCCATCCTGCTGTTTGCACTAATCTTTTGACGTATGTATTGAAACATCCTGCTGTTTTGCACTAATCTTTTGACGTATGTATTTATTGAAAACTGGTACTGGTCTCTCCTCATCTCCCCCCCCCCCTGCACACCGACTACCCCTGGTATTTCTTGCCGGCTATCAGTTCCGCAGCACTGGATCGCTACCGCACCTTTTCTCGCTAAAGCCGTATGCGGCCGTAACTCTCTCCCTGGTGACCGAGTCCCCCTACTTTCCCTGCCAGTTTACAGTTCCATAAACCCGGACGCCGACTGCAGCATTCTACCACTAATGCCGTATCTTCCCGCTTCCCTAATCCCTTCCTTGATGCCGGTTTTCAGCCTTCCCCCCTATATCGACCTCCTCGCGGGTCACCGTGCTCGTGAACAAACCTGTCTAGCTCTGGAACCCCTCGCTCATCCAGAATGCCAACCCTGCCCAGCTTGGGCTCCCTCCAGCCGGGCCCCTGCCTTTCATTCCGACCCAAGGTTCCCGTGAGTGCGATTGCTGTTCCATGTTTTCCCTGCATCAGCCATACTCACGCCTGCTCCTGCTGTTCTCAGCACAACTCCCTATGTATCCCTACCCCTTCCCTGTCTCCAGCCCCTGTAGTCTATACACTTTCCTTCCTACCCATCGCCAGCCAGCCTACCCCTGCTCCCCCCACCTGAGCCTCTCATACCGGGAATCGGTTCCATGAGCCCGGTTATAGACTCTTGCCTCCTGCCACAAAAGCTGTAATCCTTTTCGCTGTCCCACCCTACACTCTCCTAAGATTCTTGGCCAAAACAGTTGGCAGAGTTCTCTTACCTTGGTTCCAGCCCCGCCACCTTCCAACTACCTTGAGCTGTGCACTCACCCTTCCCTACCCACATCCCCCCATCTGTTTCCCCAAATCTAATCCAAAATCTGTCCTTCCTCCAGTACCCTCTGCTTACTTATAAAAAATTGTATACTTGTATCTATGTACCTGTACTAGTACTGTATAAACTTCACCGTTCTACTTGTATTGTAATTGTACCTCCCAGGTCGTGCCTGAAAATAGTCACTTGCTGACTAGTGCACCTACCCAGTTAACAAAAACTAAATAAAAATAAAAAAAATAATCCTTTCTGTCTGTTCTAGTTTCTATGGATGTTTGTACATGTTCATATTTCTCATCTCTCTTATTTATTTTGATGACTTTTCCCATGTCAGTCTCACTTTTGTTTTCTACCTCTTTGTTTAGTTCCACCATTTTTGTCACTAATTTTACTGGTAACCTGTTTCACTTCAACTATTTTTGAGTTATCCCGTTCCTTTCTTATTAGGATTACCACCTTTTAAGAAGCCCAAAGTGGGACATTTCTTACTTAAACATGATTTTTCGCAGGACAGTACATAACCTCGACCAATGCAACAGACTTGTTTTCACTATATAATCAGAATTAAGGACAAGTATTCAGTTTCTTAGTTGCTTCTATTTTTTCTTAACATTTTAAGGTATTTTGGTTAAGGTATTATAGTTCTCTGCAACGTTTAGTGGAAAGTTAGAAAATATTTTTTCTCAAATAAAGTCAGGACATGTAGTATTTTTCATGTTTTTTTGCAGGACACAGTTGCCCAAATCAGGACTGTCCTGCAAAAATCAGGACAGGTGGTAACCCTATTTCTTATGCTGATAAACTCTTATTTCCTTGCTTTGAATATGTCTTTTTTCTTTACCTTTTTATTATTTTTTTTTTTTGCTTCTTTCCTTGCCTCCTATTATTCCTATTCTTTTTTTATGGTGTTTCTGGTATTACTAATGTTGAAAATTACAATTTATGAGCTCCTTTATTTTTTTAAAGTTCTGCTTCTTTCTGAAATAAATCATTGGGCCCGATTCTCAAAGCTCCCAGAATGGTGCAAGGGGCTTGCATCACAAGGAATGTCACAAAGTGCCATTTGCGCAAACAAATGTGCCAGGAGAGACTCACAAACGCAGGCTGCAAGCACCAAAAGGGGCTTGCACCGTCCTTGCAACACAAAATGTGCTGCGGCATAGTGCTAGGGGACATGCGGCAGATGCAAGCTGCCACATCCCCTAATTCAGGATTCTCTAAACCCTCCTAGGAGCCAAAAGTCTAAGTACCCTTAGATCAGCCAGGGCTGGTCTAAGAGTACTTAGAACTTCACCCTCTGGGAGGGTCAGAGCATTTGCACCACTCTTGGAGCTCTCGCTTGTTGGGAGAGAACATGTGCCACAGTACCCCCCACACCGATTCCCTTTTATTAACACTGGTAGGGTTGGAGAAATGGTCAAATATGTGGCAGCTCAGATTCAATACAAATAAGTGCAAGGTAATGCACCTGGGAAACAAAAACCCAGGGGAAGAGTACACAGTGGGGGGATGAGTTAATAACAACAACAAAAATGGAAAGAGACCTAGGAGTAATTATATCAGATGACCTAAAGGTGGGCAAGCAATGTGAGAAGGCAGTAAGGAGGGCTGGAGGGATACTGGGATGCATAGGGAGAGGCATCAACAGTAGAAAACAGGAAGTTGTTATCCCTCTGTACAGACAGTTAGTGAGACCCCATCTGGAGTACTGCATGCAATTCTGGAGACCCCATCTCCCAAAGACATAGACAGAGTGCAGGCTGTTCAGAGGAGGGCAACCAAAATGGTTCAGGGTCTGCACCAGAAGACATATGAGGAGAGACTAAAGCAGCTTAATATGTATACCCTTAAGGAAAGGAGGGAGAGGAGGGACATGATAGAAACTTTCCAGTATCTTAAGGGAATTAACAAAGTCCAAAAGGGTAGTATCTTTCAGAAGAAGAGATGTGCAAGAACAAGGGAGCACAATTTGAAGATAGAAGGGGGATGGCTCAGAGGTAATGTTAGAAAGTATTTTTCCACAGAGAGGGTTGTGGATGCATGGAACAGCCTTCCTGAGGAGGTCGTGGAGTCAGGAACAGTGGGAGAATTCAAGAATGCATGGGACAGGCATAAGGCAATTCTAGTGGGGGGTAGGAGGAAGTAAGCTGTTGATTAACTAGAATCTGCAGCTTATCCATCAGGTAGGGAAATGGGCAGACTAGGTGGGCCAAGCGGTCCTTATCTGTTGTCAAATTATATGTTTCTATGTTTCACTGATCCCACCCTAGTGGTCTAGCAGACCCTCCAAGCCCCAATCTCCTTTTTTTTAATATTAATCACATCCTCGGTGGTCTAGCAGACCCCCTCAGCCCCGATCCCTTTTTGTTAATATTAAACATGTCCCTGGTGGTCTAGTGGACCCCCAGAACCGATCCCCCTTTGTTAATATTTTAATCACATCCCTGATGGTCTAGTGGACCCCCCCCAGCCCTGATCTGCCCATATAATAATAGATAACATTCCCTGGTGGTCTAGTGGACCCTCACCTCAGCAGACAGTGCCCCATCACCCCACTCTCCTGACCCATCCCCAATTCAGTGACTGAAACAGACCTCCACCCTTCACCACGGTCGGCTGCTGACTGAGCTGTCGATAAGCACGTATTGTATACAGTACAGGCTCACTGAAGCTCAGTCAGTGGCCAGCTGTGGTGGTGAGGGCTGTGCCAGTTGCCGGCTCGAGGATGGGTGAGGGAGAGCGGGGTGGTGGGGCACTGCCTGCTAGACCACCAGGAAATCTAATCTATCATTATAATATGGGCAGGCCAGTGCTGGGAGAGGGGTCCACTAGACCACCAGGGATATGATTAATATTAAAGGATCGGGTTGGGGGAACCGTTATACACCAGGGACATCCTGGTGCACGTTAAACAATCTACCCAAAGCCTGTGACAGTAATATGGTTCTCTGTGTAGACGACACCATTCTTTTTACCAGCCACATTGACCGCTCTCCTCTCATGAAAGAACTCCAACTAAGCTTTTCTAATGTTGAATCCTGGTTTGCCAGTCACAAACTGCTAATGAGCTACAGAAAAAACAAATCAATGCTCTTTGCCAGCAGCCACAATAAATTCAAGTCATCTTATCTTACCATCCAGAATACCCTGAACCAGCCACTTGAAATGGTTCACGAATTTAAGTACCTTGGTATTATACTAGACAGTGCACTCTCATATACCCAACACGTACATCAAATCACCAGGATGGTCAACACTAGACTTGGGGTACTGTACAGGCACAGGCGCTGCCTCACACCCACAGCTCTAAGACTAGCAGTCACCAGCTCTATCCTGTCCCTAATAGATTATGGCTTGATCATCTACAGTGCAGCCATGGACACTGCACTCAAGCGTTTAACGATCACACTAAATAGAGACTGCAGTCTTGTCACTGGTGCTGATAAAGGCACCCACACCTGTGACCTCTAAGCTCAATCTGCATGGCTCCCCTTACAATGCAGGATCACTTATCAAACCTGCCTGTTTGCCAAGAAAATCTGCCTCGACCTAACACTGCTAACCACCCATTCCCTACTCCTACTTTCAGCTAACCAGAGGTACACACGTGGTACAGTCAAACTGTCTTTCCTCGTCCCTCATTGCTGTACCTCACAAACCCAGCAAACATCCTGGCTAAATAGCCTACCAAGTGCTATCCTCTCTGTAACTAATCTAGGCACTTTTAAACTTTGCTCTCACAGCACTAGGCAAATGTGACTATATGCACTAGATGTCAGGCCTGTTCCCCTGACCCCAGACTCTCTCTCTCACCTCTTTGCTACCCCCTCATTTACTCATCTTCCACCTTTCCCTCTCCCCTTACTTTTCTCCCTCCTACCTTCCCCCCTTTCTTCTCCCCCTCACCCTCCTTATAGCTTCCACCCCTACTAAAATGTAACTACTCCTGCTCTTAGAATTGACAGGTCTATTGACAGACTGCACCCTTGTTTTTACTAAAACTGTATGTTATGCACAATTGTACTTAATCTTATCCTCTGTGTTTTGATTCACTGCTGATTTACACTGTGCCACATCATTGTTGTTCTTTGTCTCACTTGTATTAATATGTCTGTTCTATTTGATGTGGAACCTTTGTAAAAGAACCCCTGGTTCAACGGTATTTGTAATCCTAGTTATTTATAAAAAATAAATAAAATAAAACGGCTGCCGCACAGCTTGCAGCAACCAACCCAAATGCACCATCTGTTTGGCACATGGCCACAGTTGCCACAAACTGTGGGATTTTGCTGCTGGAACCCTGCCCAAAACAGAACTGGGTGCAGGGTCCCTGGTGCACTGGTAATCAGTGCAAGCTGCCGTTGGCAGGGCTCGCACCAAGTTTTGAGAATTGGGTCTATTCAATCTGTTATTCATTGCATTTTTAAAGAGCTCTATGTTTCTTTTAATTTCCATTAGGATCTCCAAGAGCATTATATTGGACATTACTGGATGTGCCAGTGCTTTTAAAGTATACTTTGAAACATTTGTAGGGTGATCCCTTGCAAAATCTGCATCCCACACAATATCGTCTACTTGTTTGTTCAGTTGTTCAAACACTATACTTGGTGAGAGATGTACATTACCACTACAGGAAGGATCTCTCAGGCCTAAGTCAGGCATTCCAGACAAATTCTGTGAGAAGCTAAGTGGACTGAACATTTCTAGTCCTCTCTTTTGGATTTCATGTTAACAGACCTCTCTTTCTCTTTTTGTACACTAAGGGCCAGAGTTTCAAAGTTTAGTGCTGACATGAATATGGCTAGAGCTGGTACTAACCTAGGTTTGTGCTAGTGCTACAGGCAAGGCCATATTCAGAGACCCCCAGAGTGCTTCCAAACCCGGCAGCACCAAGGTGCTAAAATATCATTGTATCTACGCAGATTATGGGGTCCCCTCATGTATGCCAGAACAACAGACTATTTAAAGGTTTGTGACAGTAGTAAACTGTCCCCCAAGTGGCACTGTTTTCCATCGCCAAAACCCACCTCTTAACTGGGCACTAAGCTTGCACCCTCACCCCCCTCTGAAAGCAGGGTGGTTGTACTGCATCTGCCTACCCTCAGTATCCTGTGTTTACTATTTTACTTGTTCCCTGGTGTCCAGTGCCCACCCTCCACTCACCCATTGTCTATTGTCATATTATTCCCTGGTGGTCCAGTCATTCCTCCACCCCCTGATCACCCTTTCTCACCCTTAAATGTATGTCCTCATGGTCCAGTGGTCCTCTACCCTGATCACCCATTGTCAATTGTTGAATTATACACTGGTGGTCCAGTCATTCCCCCATTCCCTGATCAACCATTTTCACTGGTTAAATTATTCACTGGTGGTCCAGTGGTCATATCAAGTGCCCGTTATCTATGCTCTTATTATTTCCTGGTGGTCCAATGGTTCCCACCACCCCCACTCAACTAGAATACCTTATTACAGGACTTCCTGGTGGTCCAGTGGCCCCACTGAACAGCCCCTCCACCAAACCTGCCTTCTGAAATTGCATCTCCCTGCACTCCTCCTTACCCTGGTGTCCAGCCCTCCTCTCTGCAGCCAGTCACTGTATGAGCTGTCACTGAGTGTGCATACTGTAGAAACAGCTGTTTTTAGTTAATTAAGCAATAAGGCATGACAGGTTGTGTGTGTTATTGTGTAATAATATCATTCCTGAGGTGGGTTGAAGCACGTTTCTCTGACTTGTGAGCTACAAACTGAATTAACTATTCTTGTTAGCATCTTGTGTTATTTCGGGCTGTTCAGCACTGACATTGTAGTGGATGGCAGGTTAGGAGTATTTGAACTGAGTGACTTCAGTGAACCACATGACCGGCAGTTACAGTCTGCGCAGTTCAGTGAAGCCATTCACTTCAGTGGGAAAAAAGAAAAGCGTATTAAAATTTAATTATTGTTTTATGGTGCAGCATTATGTTTACTGTGAATGCCTTTAGTTTTTGTTTTGTTGTTTTCGTCTACATGTCATCGGGGTCATCAGGACGCTTCATGCATACCTCTCAACTGTACCACATTACGAGGAATGTTCCTCATTTTACTTCACAAAAGCTCCCTGTTCCACATTGAGAGGACTTGTTCCACATTTAGTATTAACATTTTAAAGCAAAAATCTATAGAAAATGATGCAAAAAATAAATTATTCAATTAATAACAGACTTTCTGAACATAAATGCAAACATTTTAACAGTGTTCTGAACCTCCTAGATAAAGATTTGATTAAGTGTTCCACATTTTGATCATTTTTTTCCACATTTTGAGAGGCAATGTTCCACATTTGGGGGATAAAAGGTTGAGAGGTATGCGCTCATGTGCTGGGAGTGCAGCACTGTTATGTGGTTTATGTCCATGCTTCTGACAGAGCAGGAGTGAGGGAATGCAAAGATGGCTTCAACAGGGATTGAGTGGGAAGCAATTTGTTTTAATGTTATGCGGTCGTCTTGGTGCCTGCCCTAGATACAGTGATGTTATTGTGTCACTGTGTCTAGGGCTGAGCAGCCAATCAGCTTCCTAGATTTTTTTCTTGCCATTGTATAAGTGTTGATTACTACTAAATCCAGGAAATATTATAGAGAATAATGGATAGGCAAGTGTGTGTTATTGATTTTTAGACACCCGAGGTGTGTGATGACACATAAGCCTCGAGAGCATCACAGACTGAGGGTGTGTAAAAAAATCCATAAACACACGCTTGCCTTTCCTCTATTTTTCATAATTACTGCTGAAGGGAGTGCATGCCAACATTACTTAAGCAGTTCTGTCATACTGTCTCACACACAGTGATGAAAGTGAACAGGAACGCACAGGAACTCAGTTTCTGTACCTTTTTTACAGCAGGAACGGAGTTCCTGTACTTCTTCCCACTGACACTGGAACTGAAATCCTTAAACCAGCAACATAATGACAGTTTCTGGCCCTGTGACCTGAAATCAGGGTTTCCATAATAACATTTGACTTGTACAACAGTGCTATTTTGCTAGAAATACTTCAGTATCTATAACTGAACCTACTAGTGTCTAAACAGATAGACGTGTCTTCACACAGCTATCCTTCAGATTGAAGGTATTCATTCTGCATTTCATATTTGCCAGTGCTCGAGTTCCTGTACTTCTTGTCTACCACTTCCGCCACTGCTCACACACACACACACACACACACACACACACACACACACACACACACATTCCTGTCCAGTAAGGACATTTTTTCATTGTTTCTTTTTTCCTTTTAAAAAATGCTACTGTTGAACAGTGGTGTAGTAAGTAAGGTAGAGTCACACTGGAGATCGTGCTGGGTTGCACCAAAGCCATGACTGAAGCATAACAACAGTAGGATCAACCAGATGTATTTTTATGTTATAAAGGCAGGATCAACCAGATAAAACAGTCAAAACATTTAAAAAGTTACCTGTGACTGAGAGGCAAATGATCACTGCTGCTTCTCGGTAGCAAAGAAATGGAGCCGTCATGTTTGTTGAAGTGTTAGGCCTACACACACACACACACACACACACACACAGTATGAGTCAATGAGTTAGCATGCAAACTGTTATTGACACTGCTATTGAAGGAACGTTTTGAGAATGCTGTAATAACTGGTTTTCCTGTTATTATGGCGTTTGAAAGAGACCTGTTAATTTTATGATGGGGGTCCCCAGTAATTATATCTAAATAATGCTTAGGTCATACATGGATATCCAGGTAAAACTGTTTCCTTCTATACTCTTTTGATGTCTCAGTATCTTTATACCATGCAAAGTGATTGCTGACACACCAGGCACTGTTTTCAAAATAATGTTTGAATCATACATAAAATGTCACAATGTGTCACAATATAAAAATATATCTCAATATTGCTATTATCAATAAAAATATTAAATGTTTTTCACTTTTGTAACTTAATGTCAGTTCAATATTAATCCATAAATATGGTCATAAAATCCTATTATAAAGGAAAGAAGCATTTGTCAATGTTGTTTGCTTGTATACTGTTGGACTGCGTCCTGCTTGTACACATTTTTATTATATATTTATCCAAGCCAGACCAGCTGAGAGGTAAATATGTCATTTACAATGGGGTCCTGATTTTAAACAGTTTTATACTGCATTTACTCAGGGGATAGTAGAGGTGAGATGTGATATCTCATTTTTTAGTGAGGTTCAGCTTTTATAATGTGTTTTTCCAGGACAGATCATCTTAGATGCAGCTTCTGCTCTTCAGTGTGGTTCTGCTGTAGGGTACTGTTTTTATACAGTTTTGCAATACATTTATCCAGGGTAGCCCAGCTGAGAAGCAATATCAAATTTTAAATGGGGTCCTGCTTTGACACATTTTTGTACCACATTTAATCAGGATAGCACAGCTCAGATGCTATCTTGTTTTCAGTGGCATCCTGTTTTTCCCAATTTTTATACTGTATTTATCAGGTTAGCACAGCTGAGATGCAGTATCTTGTTTTCAGTGGGGTCCTGCTTTTACCCATTTTATGATGTATTTACTCAGGATAGCCCAGTTGAAAGGCAAGTTATATTTTCAGTGTGGTGCAGCCTTTACAATGTATTTTTCTAGGGCAGAGCACCACAGATGCGCAGTTCAGTGGGGGCTCAGCTCTACTGGGTTTGAAGGGTGACTTCACAGAGCAAATGCAAAAACATGTGGAGGAGATTTGAAAAATGACACCTGTCATGTACATGAGGTGGGGGTAACAAGAGGGCTTTACTGAAAACTGGGGGCCAAAATCTGCACACTTCACAATGTTATGAGTAAACATCAAAAGAAATTTGACGTTTCTTCGTAACTTTGTTGTTTTGTGGTATTTTGGCCACACATTTTTTACACAGTCTTTAGATGACCCCTCCTTCTGAACATGACAGGTGTCATTTATAAAATGCTGTCCAAGACATCATTTCATGCCACAAGTGTGAAAACACATTTTGGTCAGGATTTTAAAAGCAACACCTGTCACAGTCTTGAGGTGGTGTGAAAAAATTCCTGTGTTGAACATTTGAGGTCAAAATATTGAAAGTTTTTAATGTACTTTCATAACTTTCTTGTTTTTTCATATTTTGATCCCACATTTTCAACATACTGTAGTAATATTATAATCCCACCTCAAGAACCCAGTAGGTAAAAATGTACTCAAATCCAACCCGAAAGGTAATTTCATAGAGCAACTGCAAAATCAACATTTTGGTCAGATTTGAAAAATTTAACCTACTTTGTTCACAAGGTGTGGTCCTAAATTGGCCATGTTGAAAATATGGGCAAACATATTAAAAAATGATCAACTTATGAGTATAAGTTCAAACTTAATTGAAATACATTGACATGCTTACCTGATTTCCTCAGTTCCCAAAAGAGTGAAGACATGTCTCCAGTCCAGAGAAGATTATGGCGTTGGACCCCTACTAGGTAAGTAAGGGGTAGGGGGTGAGAGACTGGTGCTGAGTGGGGGAGAGGGTGGGGGAGGGTAAAAGCAGTAGGGGCAGTGGCAACAACAGACATCAATGGACCATTTTCTTTTTACAGAGTTTAAGAAAATGTAAAAAGACATTGAGAGATGGTTTTCTTTATTTAAAGTGCTGACACTGGGTACTGAACACCCCAGTGTCATTTTTATCTTTAAGGTGCACAGGAAGTGATGGGGAGGTGGTAATGATACTTGGCAGAGTGTGAGATATTGAAACAGGCTATGGTAAGTGACAGTAAGGTGGGATAGATACTTAGCAGAGGGTGCGATATTGAAATGGGGCACAGGAAGCAATGAAGAGGTGGGAAAGATACTTGGCAAAGAGTGGGATTGTTTTTGCTGTTGGGGAGGAGGATGAGAGTGGGCTGATCATGACACCTCTCAGCTGGCTGCTGAGTGGCATTGTGCAGATGAAAGGACAGAGTCATTCTGGATTGGAGCAGCTCTTTCCTTTTAACTATATGTAGTTTCCATCCAGCAACTTGATTCAATTCAATTTTATTTTTATACTGGATGGTATGTGCGTAAAAATGCCCATTTTCACAAACGTCCAGTGGCACAAAAATTCAATAATACAGAGAAAAAGGTAAAAACAATATTTGCAAAATTTGATGGTATATATAATAGAAACAATAACATAGAAACATAGAAGTTGACGGCAGATAAGGACTGCAAGGCCCATCCAGTCTGCCCATTTCTTTTTCTACCTTGTAAATGTTCCATCAGCCTTTGCTCTGTCAATGGCCTATCTAGTTATACTCATCTGTATTGCTCCCTTATGTCTATCCCATGCCTGTTAGAAGTCCTGCACTGTATTGATATCCACCACTTCCTGAGGTAGGCTGTTCCATGCATCCGCCACCCTTTCTGTGTAAAAGAACTTCCTCACATTCCCCCTTAATCGGCCTCCCTCTAATCTCATGCTGTGTCCTCTTGTCCTGCTATTTTTCTTATATTGAAACATGTTAGACTCTTTCACCTTGTTAATACCCTTAAGGTGTTTGAATGTTTCGATCATATTACCTCTCTCCCTCCTTTGCTCTAGGGTATACATATTGAGCTTCATTAATCTGTCCTCATATGTTTTCTGATGCAGTCCTGCACCATTTTGGTTGCCCTTCTCTGGACTGCCTCAATTTGATTAATGTCCTTGTGAAGGTGTGGCCTCCAGCACTGCACACAGTATACTCCTGATGGGGCCTAACAATGTCTTATAAAGAGGGATTATTACCTCCTCTTCCGACTGTGATACCCCTACTAATACACTCCAACATCCCTCTAGCTTTACCTACTGCTTTAGTGGTCTGCTTGATGATTTCAGGTCATCGGTGATGATGATGCCCAAGTCTCTTTCTCCCTGTGACTGCCAGCAACTCCCTCCCAGCTTATAGGTGGCTTCAGGGTTTCTTTTCCATATGTGCATGATCTTGCACTTCTTTGCATTAAACCCCAGTTGCCACTCTTTCGACCATTTTGATAGTTTATTCAGATCTCTTCTCATTCTGCCCACCCCATCTGGATCATCTACTCTGTTGCAGATCTTGGTGTCATCTGCAAACAGACAAACCTTACCCTCCAGTCCATCTGCAATGTCACTGATAAAGATATCGAAGAGGACTGGACCCAGGACTGATCCCTGAGGTACCCTACTTCTAACTTGCTTCTTTTCTGACTGTATACCATTTACCACCACTCTCTGTTTTCTGCCCGTCAACCAGTTTGCCACCCAGTTGACCAATGTCTGACCCACCCTGAGCCTACTCAGCTTATTAATCAATCTTCTATGTGGAACAGTATCGAAAGCTTTGCTGACGTCAAGGTAGATGACATCAACTGCTCCCCCTTGGTCCACCACTCTGGTTACCCAGTCAAAGAAATCTATGAGATTAGTTTGACAGGACTTTCTTTTTGTAAAACCATGCTGTCTATGATCCTGTGCTCCTATGGATTCCACATTTTGCACTGTCCTTTCCTTAAGGAGTGCTTTCATAATCTTGCCCACTACTGAGATAAGACTGACTGGTCCTCCCTGCTACCACTCTTGTGGAGCGGGATCATGTGAGCCCTTCTCCAGTCTTCTGGGACCTCTCCTGTGCTCAAAGACTCACTAAATAGTTCTGATAATGGCTCTGCTAGTTCCACCCTTAGCTCCTTTAGTACCCTGGGATGTATGCCATCAGGTCCCACTGCCTTGTCTACCCTGAGCTCATCAAGCTCTTGTAGAACCCTTTCTTTTGTGAAGGGACTAGTGCACGCCTCCCTCTCCCCTGTGTCCATGATGCTGTGCTGTGGGCCCTTCCCTACCTTCTCTTCAGTAAATACTGAGCAGACGTATCTATTTATTATAGATACTTTTACATGGCCCTCCTCCTCACATGCCCCCTTATCTCCTTTGATCTTAGCAATACACCCTCTGGACTTTCTCCTTTCACTAATGTATCTATTGAAAGTCTTGTCACCTTCTTTTACTGTTTGTGCTAGTGCTTCATTGGTTTGGGCCTTTGCCTGACTTACTGCCTTCCCTGCTTCCCTTAGGGAAGTTTGGTATGCCTCCCTGTCTTCATCCCACTGTATTCTCTTATATTTTCTGAAGGCCAGCCTTTTGGCTCTGACCTTTTCTACTTCTGTTTTTGAGAAACAAAGTGGTTTCCTTCTTCTTTTGCACTTCCTTTTCTCTCTAACATAATGGGATGTTGCTTCAAGTATTGCATCCTTAATGCTTGCCCATTTTGCCTGTACCCCCTCACCTGTATTTCTTTTTGCCAGGGCTAGCTTAACTCTGTTGGCCATCTTATCAAAGTTAGCTCCTCTGAAGTTCCATATTGTTGCCTTGGAATTCAAGATGAATGCTGAGATTACTATCTCCAAGGACTATCCAAGGCATATTATGTCTCTATAAGGAGATGACGGACTTGATATTGGTAAAATGGGAAACGCAGAGCAGATAGGTTTGCACTGCACTTGCCCTTGCCCCTGACCCTGAGGATGCTAGATTCAGCTGGATATCACACCGTTGCTATCCAACTGTTATAGGGGCATGCTGGCACAGGGTTAAGTCAAGTAGCACTACCCCAACATGGATCTGGGAAGTGCAGGGAACAGCTCCCCCAGATTCGATAGCAGTGGGAATCCCCAGTATGGTATTCAGCCGGCACTATACAAATCAGTCCATTGGGCATGCAAGGCACTAAGGGGCTATAAGAACGCCCATTACGGGCTCATTTACATAAGAAGCAGTGGTAGGCTTTTGGCCTGCAACCAGCCCCCCACACTCCGATTGCCCATGCCCTTTCATTAGTAAGCATTCCCTGGTCTCCAGTAGCAACAACCACCATCCATTTGCTGTCCTCATATGTAAATAGTAATTTGCTGGTGTCCAGTGGCACTTTCTGCCCTTCAATCCCAATCCACACTAATGAATAGGTATTCCTTGGTGGGTTCCATGACATAACGGCGATCGAGGAATAGCGTTCTCCATTACGGTGAGTGTACATAGCTGAAAATGAATTTCGATGATGCACTCTTGCGGCAAGAATGAAGAGGGCACCTGAGACCTATGGGTGTTTTTTTTAATGTGGGGGCTGTGCCCCCCACACCCCACATGAAGGGCTTTGCTCTCTGCACCCCCCTACTAATGGATTCTCAACTCCAGAGGGGTGCGTGGCAGGGGGTGAAAAACTTTGAAAAATACAAAGCCACCTGCTGGCAAAAAAAAAAATGTGCCACGCTGGACCCAAACCCTGCACCCTGCATCTCCAAAGCAACCAGCCACCCACCCCAAGACACTAGTGGTCCAGCTCGGCAGCTGCCCACCACACCCCCTCCCACATACCTTTCCTCCCCTTCCTCCCCCGTGTGAATGTATACGCATGTACATCCTTCACCCTACCTCGCCTACCCCAGTATCTGCTTGCTACTCTGCCAGATGGCCATGTACACAGGTGCCATGATTGAATTACCCTTTTTGTAAGTGCTCAATCATGGTCACCCTGTATACAGTATACCTCCCTGGTGTCTAGTGGCACCCATTGCCCTCCAATCACTGTCCCTAGTAATGAATAGTCATGGCCTGGTTTCTAGAAGCCCCCCATGCTGCCCACACCAACCAAACCACTCTGCCACCTGCCCCTTACCTCCAATACTGCCAGTGGCATGCAGATCCAATACAGTGACTGATGCAGCCCTCCTCTCACCACTGTGGCTGGCTGCCATATGGAATGACACGGTGCTGTAAAGGGAACATGTGCCACCACCAAAAATCATAACCCACAATGCAGCCTTAGCTGCCTAAAATTCATACAAATTGCAAGTGCATGCTTGTCACAAGTAATTTTTGCTAATGTATCCTATTATGTGCCCTACCCTGAGTATCGGTTGTTACTGTTACACCAGCCACTGTATGTAAACGCAATGTACAATGACTGCTGGCACAGTAACACCCGGTACTCAGGGCAAGGGCAAATATTAGGTCTCATTAGTGAAAGTTACTTGTGACAGACATGCACTTGCAATGTGTATGCATTTTAGGCAGCTTAAGGCTGCTTTGTCGGGTATCATTTTTGGAGGTAGCACATGCTCCCTTTAGAGTACAGAGGATGCACACTCCTTGTCAGTTGATATGGTGGCCACCCTCAATGGTGAGAGATGGGTTGTGCCAATCACCATATCGGATCTGCATGGCACTGTTGGTGATGGAGGTAAGGAGGTGACTGGGTGGTTTGCTCAGTGCAGGCAGTGCAAGAGGGCCACTAGACTCTAGGGCATGACTATTCATTACTGGGGATGGGGATTGGATGGGATGCCACTCAACACCTGGGAATACCTATTCATTACTGGGGATGGGGATCAGAGGGCAAGTGTACCACTAGACAAAAGGGCATGACTATTCATTACTGGGGACGGGGATCAGAGGGTGGGAGCGTGCTACTAGACACCAGGGAAAACTCATTCTTTACTGGTGACAGGGATTGGAGGGCTGGGGCAGTGTTGGGTAAATTACTTTTTCTATTACTTTCTATTACTTTTGGAAACTTGTTTCAGAAAGCTCTGTGCAGTCACTAGCAAGGATGGAGAAGTCCTGGAAAATGTAATACACCTTACAGTTACAATTATTTATGTCCTTTTATACAAAAGAAATACATAACTGTAACTGATTACGGTTATTTGAAAGTAACTAGTAACTAACCTATTACTTTCAAAAATTGTAATCTTTTATAGTTATTATTTTTGTATTGTTTTTGTATAAAAAGAAATACATAACTATAATTGTAAGGTATATTACTTTTTCTAGGGCTCATCCATCCTTGCTAGTGACTGCACAGAGCTTCCTGGAACAAGTTTCCAAACTTAATAGAAAGTAATAGAAAAAGTAACTTACCCAACACTGGGCAGGGGGTGCCACTAGATTCCAGTGAATACCTATTTATTGCAGGGGATGGGGATCAGAGGATGGGGGGATGCTACTATCCAGCCGCTCACCCCTACCCTAACCATTCAAGGCAGAAACGTATCCGAGCCAAGTGAAGTTGCCACTACTTTCAATCACTTTTTTACCAACTGTGCTAAATCTCTACTAACAAACCCACAAATCATTTCACCCACACCAAAACCCCATGCGCACGTCCCACACTCCCCCCTTGCCACCAAATTCTCCTTCCGTCCAGTCTCCACTGCAGAAGTCCTAGCCGTCCTACATTCTCTAGACCCCAATAAAGGCAAATGCCCGCTAGGATTGGATGCCAAACTCCTATACCTATCTGCCCCTGACATTGCAGCTCCCCTAGCCGACCTCCTAAACTGCTTCTTCTCCTCAGCACAAATTCCAACAGATTGGAAGGAGGCAGTAGTCATCCCGCTGCCAAAGGGTGGCAACCTATCTCAGCCCAGAAACTACTGCCCTATCTCCCTCCTCCCTACTCTGGCCAAGCTACAGGAACAACTAGCCCTCTCTCAACTCACACAATTTCTTGACACTACCTCCTTTTTTACCCCCTACCAGTCAGGCTTTCGCAAATCACACTCCACCATCACTGCGCTACTAAGACTCACTAACGATATTGCCTCAGGCATGGAGAAAGGGTTCCTCACCTCTGCCATATTCATTGACCTGGCAAAGGCATTTGATACCATCTCCCACCCCAAATTCATCTCAAAACTGTATGATGCAGGCCTATCCGATCTAGCCACCAGCTGGCTCCAAGCCTACCTGTCTGGCAGGAAACAAGCAGCAAAAACTGGCCCACAAGAATCCCCCCTCACTCCCAGTCACCATGGGGGTCCCCGAGGGCTCTGTCCTGGGCCCCCTTCTCTTTTCCATATTTCTAAATGACCTCCCACTGACTTGCCAAAACTCAGCTATTCAAATGTACACTGACGATACCATTCTGTATGCCTCCGGCCCCTCCAATGAGGTTCTAAACTCTGCCCTGCAGCAGGATTTTGATGCCGTCCAAACCTGGCTTAGTTCTAACCAACTTGTCCTAAACACTAAGAAAACCGTATCCATAACTTTCGGCACACAGCCCAGACTCTCCTGACTATCTGCTCCCCCCACTTTCCATACGCTGGATGGAACCACCTTGGAATCCTGCACCTCCTTTAGGTACCTAGGTGTATGGCTTGATCGCCACTTGGACTTCTCCGTCCACATTGACTCCCTTCAGAAAAAACTACACCCTAAACTAGGAGCACTATACCACAACAAAGGATGCCTAACTACCTCAGTCAGGAGAGAGCTAGTGCACAAAATGATTCTCCCAATCTTCGACTACGGAGACATGGTCTACTGCGCAGCCCCTCCATCCACCCTGGCCAACTTGGACCCCCTTTTTCATTCCATCTGTCGGCTCATCCTAGAATGCCCCCCTACCACCCACCACTGTGACCTGTATAACGCTCTAGCTCTCCCTTCGCTGCACTCCAGGCACCAGCTTCATTGCGCAAATCTCGTAGCAAAGCACTGGTCAAACTCCCTCCCTACATGTCTCAGTTCTGCCCTGTCAACTCAACCCACCCCAGCCTGCTCCTTGCGAGGCACTGACTCAAAACTTCTACAAGTCCCTTTCATGCACACCTCAAAGGGCCAATCAGCTTTCAAATACAGACTGCCCAAACTCTGGAATGACCTCCCGGCAGAAATCAGGCAGTCCTCTACCCCAAGGACCTTGAAAACTCTCCTTCAGGCCCACTTCTCAGACATATGTAACTGCAACCTGCAGTCCAGATCTGATATCGAGAGGCATCGAAATGTGCCATAAACAGAACAATTGTCCAAACAACTGAATATTATTGTGTTTTCCCTATGTTCACTGTCTGTTATGCACTACGGTCATAGACCCCAACTATTGATATAGCAACTCATGCTCTCTGCGCTAAACTTGTAATCTAAATAACAAATGCATAAGTCCAGCCTGTAACATCTCTGGACCTGATGTTTCACCCTTTTATGTACCCATTTGTACCTGTTGTATGCACCATTATGTACCTGTTGTAGGCACCATTGCCTATGAACCTTTGTATTTTCAAGTATGTAACTCCCAGGTCACATTTGGAAACAAGTGGATTCCCGCTCTGCATGCTTATCTGGTAAATCTCTTAAATAAATAAATACTAGATACAAGGGAATACCTATTCATTACCAAGGACGGTGATCAGAGGGTGGGGGGTGCCACTAGACACAAGGGAATTACTATTTATGTAGGGTAACAGCAATTGGAGGGTGTGGGTGCCACTAGACACCAGGGAGCAGGTGTGCTCCCCTAACTGCCAACTTGGTGGCTGGCTGCAGTGTCTCTGCCAGCTGCTAGGGTTCCCTAGAGTAAGCCAGCCTTTTTCTTAGCGATAATTGTGCTGTGTAAAGTGGCCTGCGCTATTCATTTTGTGCAGCGCTAATGTGCTGAATATTGCGCTGCACCCACATTCAAGTCCCCCCCTTTTGCACACTGACTAAGTTATCTTTTTGCATGTGCATTATCCTGTTTAGTGTGTGCTCCTGCCTCCTTTGAATATTGCGCACGGGAGCAAACCCCGGGCAAATGATGTGCAATCACTTTGCCCACTGGCAAAGCTTTGAATATTGGGCCAATACCTCTTTAGAAACATAGAAACAAAGAATCTGATGGCAGATAAGGACTGCTTGGCCCACCCAGTCTGCCCATTTCCCTACCTAATGGATAAGCTGCAGATCCTAGTTAACCAGCAGCCTACTTCTTCCTACCCCCACCCCCTTGAATTGCCTTATAACTGTCCCATGCATGCTTGAATTCAACCACTCTTTTTGACTCCACAACCTCCTCCAGCAGGCCGTTCCATGCATCCACAACCATCTCTGTGAAAAAATACTTCCTTACATTACCGCTGAGCCACCCCCCCTCTATCTTCAAATTGCCCCTTTGTGTTCTTGCACACCTCTTTTTGAAAGATGCTACCTCTTGGACTTTGTTTATTCCTTGAGGTACTTGAAAGTTTTACTATTGTCCTCCTCCCCTCCTTTCCTCGAGGCTATACATATTAAGCTCCTTAAGTTTCTCTTCATATGTCTTCCGGTGCAGACCCTGCACCATTTTAGTTGCCCTCCTCTGGACAGCTTCCATCCTGTCTATGTCTTTGTGGAGAGTGGGTCTCCAGAACTGCATGCAGTACTCCAGATGGGGTCTCACCAGCTGTCTGTACAGAGGGATAATAACTTCTTGTTTTCTACTGGTGATGCCTCTCCCTATGCATCCCAGTATCCCCCCAGCCCTCCTTGCTGCCCTCTCACATTACTTGCCCACCTTTAGGTCATCTGATATGACTACCCCCAGGTCCTTTTCCATTTTTGTTGTTGTTAGTATCTCACCCCCCATTGTGTACTCTTCCCCTGGGTTTTTGTTTCCCAGGTGCATTACCTTGCAATTCTTAGCATTGAATCTAAGCTGCCATACATTTGACCATTCCTCTAACCTTGCCAAGTCCCTTCTCATCCTTTTCCACCCACCTTGTGCATCAACTCTGTTGCAGATCTTTGTGTCATCTGCAAGAAACATCTTTTCCTTCAGTCCCTCTGCAATGTAAACTTATAAAGACATTGAAGAGGAACGTCTAATACTGAACCCTCGGTACCCACTAATAACCCCCTTTCTTCAAGTGGACTCCATTTACTATTACTCTCTGTGTCCTATTCTCCAGCCAATTCTTTACCCAGGCTGACATCTTGGGACCCACTCCCAGTCTGGCTAACTTGTATATTAATCTTTTGTGTGGGACTGTGTCAAATGCCTTGCTAAAGTCTAGGTAGGCCATGTTCACAGCCCCTCCCTGATCTACTACTTTGGTCACCCAGTCAAAGAAATCTATCAGGTTCGTCTGCCATGACCTTTCCGCTGTGAATCCATGCTGCCTTGGGTCCTGTGCCCCTCTGGCCTCTAGATACTCGACAATTCTTTCCTTCAGAAGTGATTCCATAATTTTCCCTATTACTGAGGTTAAACTAACAGGTCTGTAGTTTCCTGCTTCTACCTTGCTCCCACTTTTGTGAAGGGGAATCACATCTGCCCTCCTCTAGTCCTCGGGTACCACCCCATCCTCCTATGATTTGTTAAGAGAGAGTAGTCAGTGGTGTCACTAGTTCTGCCCTTAGTTCTTTTAGAATTCTGGGATGAATCCATCAGGCCCCATTGCTTTATCCACCTTCAGTTTTAAGAGTTCTTTCAGAACCCTTTCTTCTGTAAATGGGCTGGTATCAACTTCTGTATCCAGAGTGTTTCTATTGTTTGATTTAGGTACCCCCCATCATTTGTAAATACTGAGCAAAAATATTTGTTTAGTATCTCTGCCTTTCACAGTCACCCTCTGCCCCCCCTCCCTTTATTAAGCCTCACTATCCTGCGTGGTCTTCCTTCGGCTCCTGATGTACCTATAAAAGGTTTTATCCCCCTTCTTAACTGAGTTGGCTAGCTTTTCCTCGGTTTGGGCCTTTGCTGTTCTGACTGCCTTCCCAGCTTCCTTTTGCTTTAACTGATACAGTTATCTGTCCTGCTCCTTCTGTGATTCCTTGTACTTTCTGAATGCTTTCTTTTTCTCTTGAACCTTCACTGACATTTCCTTTGAGAACCATAGTGGTTTCTTACATCGTTTTGTTTTGCTTATTTGCTTCACACAAAGACTTGTTACCTCTGTGATGGCAGTTTTTATTATTCCCCATTGTTCTTCCACCCCTGCTTCCTGCCCATTTGCTAGTGCATTCCTTAGGCAATCACCCATTTTGGCAAAGTCAGCCCCTCTAAAGTCCAGTACTTTTGCCTTTGTATGGCTTGACTCTATTGCTGTGTTTATTATGAACCATACTGTTCGATGGTCGCTAGTTTCCAGATGGCTACCCACTTCTACATCTGTGATCCTCTCTCCATCTCCATTTGAGAGAACCAGGTCTAAGATTGCTCCCTCTCGAGTGGACTCCAATACTAGTTGTCTAAGGCATGCCCCCTGTAGGGCATCTAGAATAACCCCACTCTTCGGAGTGGCTGCTGCAACTGCACTCCAGTTAACTTCTGGCATATTCAGATCACCCATCAGCAATATCTCCCCCTTTTCTGCCATTCTAAGTATACTTTCTATCATTTCCTTGTCCATTTCCTCCCCTGGAGAGGGGGGGTCTGTATACAACCCCTGTGAGGATTGTGGTGCCATTGTCTGTCTCCAAATTGACCCACAGTGCTTCTTCTCTCCCTGTTTACCCTTTTGTTCTGTTGCTTGATTCCTTCCCTTATATAAGAGCTACTCCTCCTCCTCTTTACCCTCCCTATCCCTCCTGTAGATAGTATATCCAGATATGTTTACGTCCCAGTCATGGTTGTGTGTACCATGTTTCTGTGACTGCACGATATCCAGATGTTCCTCCTCCATCAAGGCCACTAATTCAGGAAGCTTGTTACCCAGACTACGGGCATTGGTACTCATTGCTCTCCATTTTTGATGGCTTTACATTCTGTTGCAGCATCCCCACTGACCTTTCTACCTCTGTCTTCCATTTAGTACTCTGTTTTGTAGGGAGGCTGGGATTTTCCTGCTGCTTATCCGTGCCTCCCCTTGACTAGTTTAAAAGCTTGCCAATGAAGCATTTAAACTGATTGCTCAAAAGACTTGTTCCCTTCTTGGACAGATGCAGACCATCCTGCCAGTATAGGCTGGTGTCCCTCCAGGTGGAACCCTAGTCCCCAATGAAGCCAAACCCCTGTGCTCCACACCATTTTTTCAACCATTCATTAAACTGCATGGTGCAAAGTACCCTCGCCTCACCCATGCCATTGACAGGCAGTGCCTCTGAGAAGGATACTGTGTGTGCTACTTGTCTTAGGCCCCTCCCCAACTCTACAAAGTCCTCCTGCACTGCTCTAATCTCATGATGAGCCAAGTCATTTGTCTCTAGGTGGACAATGACATGCAGCTCAGACTCCCGTGCAGCTCTTCTCGTGATCCTGAGGATGCACTTCCTGTCCCTCCAAGCCATGGCACCAGGCAGGCACCTTACTTCAGTTTTCCCTGCTCCCCCAAGTTCTATCCCCCTAATAATTGAGTCCCCCACCAGGAGCTGCTTCCTTTCCCTGTGGTGTCTTCTGCCTCCTTCCTGTGGGACTCCCTTGTGACAGTTGTCCTCAGCCTCCTTAGTCTCCTCTGCGGGTACATCCATAGGGGAGCTGTGCTCCCCAAAATGGTGTATGGATTGTGGAGTGGAACACCTGACTGGGTGTGCCTCTGTTCCACCATCCTCACCCTCCCTGAGCCCACTGTGGTCCAACTGCCATGCTTTCTTTGCAACCTCTGAGGTAGTGGTGGTGGCTCTGGTGCTCCTTGGATGGGGGAGGTTCCCTTCCTACTGCCCAGTGTGGCCTGGGGGAAGGTTCCCTTACTACTGTCCAGTGTGGCCTGAAGACGGGCAACTTCCTCCCTCAGGGCAGAGAGTTGTCTGCAAATAGGGCAGCATCTCAGCCTCCAGAAAGACTCCTGGAAGACTGCTGCCCCATAGCCATTACATTGCACTACTCCCCACATGTTTATCTACTGTGTGTGTGTGTGTGAGATTGGTTTGTTATATAGAAATATATATATATATTATACAATGAGTATGCTTATATTGTTTGTGCAAATGCCTTCCAAAAAGAAAGAACATGACAAGATACTGCAAAGATTACTTATTAAGTATGTTAAATGTAGTGGTGCTTAATAAAAAGCATGTAAGATTCTATTTTAAAAGATACCTACTGCCACATGTTGAAATCTTAGTGGTTTTAAGCAGTAACACTTCTTTTTATGTTTGCTTGCACGCATGTGCAAGAAACATAGTGCCATCATCCGAGTTTTCGGAGGTGTGTCAGCCCTCTTCCAATTCAGTCAGTGTGTTTGCAGGTGCGGCGCAGTTCTCCAATGCCTGCTGAGCTGTCTATGACAGCTCCAAAATGCAGTGGCGTGCAGTTGAAGGGAGCTGCGCATCGATGAGCAGCGATCGGATCCTGCCGCCTGCTCATCTGCGCGCTCCCCTACACACACACACACACCGCACATGCAATAACAAGCCCCCCTCACGCACACTGTATAGCCAGCGGGGTGCCCAATCCCCGTCGGCTGTGCTGCACTCCCCAAAAGCCTTCCACATGCCCGCGCTGGGAGCCCACCTCCAGGCGTGAAATGCGCGCTCTTAAGCAGATGGGGTGCCCATTCCCGTCGGCTCCCTGTCTCTCCCATGCCGTCACCGGCGGGGTGCCCAATCCCCGTTGGCTCCATTGTCCCCCAAGCATCCAGGTGCCGCTGAGGCCCACCCAGCGTGGCAAAATATATTATAGCCGATGGGGTGCCCAATCCCCTGTTGGCTCCAGCCCCCCCAAACAGCCTTTCCAGCTGCCATGCTGGGAGCCCACCCCAGCATGGCAAATGTCCAGCGTAGTCTAAAACCTGTAAAGAAAACCTTCCCTCGTAGTCTCCCCACCCCTCCACCCACAACCCGCACCACCACTGCACACCCTGCCTCACCACCCCCTCACCCCATACTTACCTCCGGAGCACGGCGCGACGATCATCGGTGGACCGGGAACACGTCTGCACTCTTCAAAGCCGACCACGAACTGAGGAAATGCCGGTAAGCTGTATAATGGGATAGATTGGGTTTTTCAACTTTGCTGCATATCTCAGGCACTTTTTGGAATTTTTGCACGAATTTTCAACATGGGGTTTTGGGACCCCCTTCTTCATGAATGCTGTCACTGTCATGGCGTTATTTGGGCCCGAATGGTGATTTCGCAGTCATATGCGAAATCACCTTTGAAGACTGATTAAGAAAGCGACACTGCCAGTGTTCATAAAGATGGGCATTTAAGAAGCCTATTTTGAAAATTTGGTGAAAAATTCCAAAAATGACTGTTTCTGGCGTCGTTGTGCAGTTCCTCTGCGCTCGTAAGTTCGCAATTTTCAATATTTTCACTCCAGATTTTCAACATTGCCATTTTACCACACCTCCTTATGAGCAGTACAGCTGCCATTTTTCCATCTTGCCCAAAATGTGTTTCCGCCCATGTGGCGCACAATGGCGCAGTCAGTGTGCAAAATCAATGTGGACACATTAAGAAAATCACAGAGACACTGTTCATGAGCAGAGGTCTTAAATGGCTATGTTGAAAACTTGGTAAAAAATCCATAAAATGACTGTTTTGACGAGCGCAGCATTATGCGCAGTTCCTACGCACACTGAAGTTTGCTTAATTTCTCAATATTTTCAATCCAGACTTTCAACATTGCCATTTATTACATTTTCTTATGAGCAGTATAGCTGTCATTTGTCACATCTTGCCCAAACATGTTTCCACCCATCTAGCACAACTGGCGCAGATCGATTGTCTTGAAATCAATGCATGGACACATTAAGAAAATCACAGTGACACTGTTCATGAGCAGAGGTCTTAAAATGGCTATGTTGAAAATTTAGTGAAAAATTCATAAAATGACTGTTTTCTGAGGCGTGCGTTACGCGGTTCCATGCGCTCATAAGTTTTAATTTTATATTTTCACCCAGATTTTCACATTGCCATTTATTACACTTTCTTATGAACAGTACAGCTGCCATTTTTCACATATACGCCCAAAATGTGTTTTTCATACGTGTTGGCGCTTGCAATGGTGCAGTCGATGTGCGAAAGCAATGTTGGAGACAGATTAAAACAAGCATTTGTCAATGCCGAATGTTTGCTTGCTGGCATTGGCATTGGTAGTGTAGAAGTTACAGAGCTGCATAATAGGAATGGCAGTGAAGTATTGAACTGAACCAACCCCACCACCACCCTGCGAGAGTGACAGGCATTGGGGTGTGCCTTTGGGTCATCAGGCATACTGACATGCCATTTCACAACACCTACCCTGCAGACACTGACAAGTGTCACAGTGTGCCTTGGGGTCTTTGGCCCTTATGCGCATCCCATTCCATCAGGAAATACGGTGAGATGGATGCGGTATAGGAGAATGGGGTGAAGTTTGGGCCCGAAGAGTCTGAGGCACACCTTGATGCCTCTCACTGGCTGCAGGGTGTGGGTGGGGGTGGAATGGTATGAGCATGACAGGCAAGAATCCAAAGTCACACCCCTGATGCCTGTCATACTCTACAGGATGGGGCGTTATGGTTGGAAACGCTAACGCCTCAGGTATTCGTTGGTATTTTCACTCCAAATTTTCGACATGTTTTTTTTGTGACCCCCACCTCATGAACAGTGGCAATATCAGTTTGTTAGCTGAAAAATGCTTTTGCACAGTGACTATAGCATTTGGCACCACAATGACACATGAAAAATGACAGCTGTACTGTTCATGGGGAGGTGTAAAAAATGGCAATGTTGAAAATCTGCTGTGAAAATCTTAAAAAAACTGATAAGTCAATGAAAGGCAGCATAAACTGTAACGATCCGTAATGTAACTAGTTTGGGATTTTTTATAGCAGATTGTTAACACAGGCATTTTGGGACCTCCGATCATGAACAGTGTCAGTATGATTTTCTTTATCTGTCCCGAACAATGATTTCCCACAGCAACCACGCATTTCTGTGCTGAAAGTGTGAAAACACATTTCGGCCATGTTGTGGAAAATGACAGCTGTACTGTTCATAAGGAGGTGTGGAAAAATGCCACTGGTGAAAATCTGGACTGAAAATATTACAAAGTCATGAACTTACGAGGGTGCATGGAAACTGCACAATGCTCATTTGTAACACAGTCATTTTATGGAGTTTTGTCACCAAATTTTCAACATAGCCATTTTAAGACCTCTGCTCATGACCAGTGTCACTGTGATTTTCTTACTCTGTCTCAAACATTGTTTTGTACCGACTGTACCATTTATGCGCTACATATGCTGAAGCGCATTTTATAGGCGAGATAAATGGAGCAGCTGCACTGCTCATAAGGAAGCGCGGTAAAATGGCACCGTTGAAAAATCTGGTGTGCGTTATTACAAATTGCAAACTTGCCAGCGTGCGTGGGAACTGTGCAGCGTGTGCTCCTAAAACAGTCATTTGGGGAATTTTTTCACCAAATTTTCAACATAGCCATTTTAACACCTCTGCTCATGACCAGTGTCACTGTGATTTTCTTAACAAGTCCCATACATTGATTTCGGACACTGACTGCGCCATTGTGCACTACATGGGCAGAAACACGTAGTGGGCGAGATGTGAAAAATAACAGCTGTACTGCTCATAAGGAGGTGTGGTAAAATGGCAATGTTGAAAATCTGGAGTGAAAATATTGAAATTTCGCAAACTTACAAGCGTGCGTAGGAACTGTGCAACGCACGCTCGTAAAACAGTCATTTTTAGGAATTTTTTCACCAAATTTTCAACATAGCCATTTTAAGACCTCTGCTCATGAACAGTGTCACTGTGATTTTCTTAATGTGTCCCATACATTGATTTCGCACACCGACTGCGCCATTGTGCGCTACATGGGCGGAAACACATTTTGGGTGAGATGTGAAAAATGACAGCTGTACTGCTCATAAGAAGGTGTGGTAAAATGGCAATGTTGAAAATCTGGAGCGCAACGCATGCTCGTAAAACAGTCATTTTTAGGAATTTGTCCACCAAATTTTCAAAATAGGCTTTTTGAGAGCCCACCTTATGAACACTGGCAGTGTCATTTTGTTAATCATTCCGGAAGGGTGATTTCACACAGTGGCTGCGAAATCACCCTTCGGGCCTGAGTAACGCAATGTCAGTGACAGCATTCATGATAAGGGGTCCCAAAAATCCCATGTTGAAAATTTGGTGCAAAAATTCCAAAAAATGCCTGAGATATGCAATAAAGTTGAAAAAACCCTATCTATCCCATTATACAGCTTACCTGCATTTCCTCAGTTCGTGGTTGGCTTTGAAGAGTGCAGACGTGTTTCCGGTCCGCCGAAGATCGTTGCGCTAAGCTCGGAGGTAAGTATGGGGTGAGGGGTGTGAGGAGGCAAGTCATAGTGGGTGGGTGCAGGTGGGGCAGGGGACCGTGAGGGACCTTTTTTTTTACAGGTTGTTTTTTTTAATTAAGGCTGGCGGGACTTTGCCACGCTGGGGTGGGCTTCTGCATGGCAGCTGGAAGGATGTTGGTGGGGGCAGGGAGCCGATGGGGATTGGTCACCCTGTCCGGCCATAACATCATTTTGCCAAGCTGGGGTGGCTCCCAGCGTGGCACCCTGGATGCTGGGGGGTGGGGGTGTGCAGCCAATGGGATTGGGCACCTCCGTCGGACATTAAACATTTGCCACGCTAGGGTGGGCTCCCAACACGGCACCTGGATGCTTTAGGGGCGTGGAAGCCGAGGCGGAGTTGGGCACCCCGTCAGCCATACAGTGTGTGGGGGAAGGTGCATGAGCACGCGGTGTGCATGCATCTTGTGCACGCATGTGTGTGGGGGACTCTGCTCACTCAAGCGGAGCTCTCCCTTTCAGCTGTATGCCACTGCATTTTCAGCTGTCATAGACAGCTGGAGCAGTGATTGGCGCTCTGCGACCGTGCCTGCAAACACACTGACTGAATTGGAAGAGGCTGACACACCTCTGGAAAACTAGGATGATGGCACTGTTTCTTGCACATGCGTGCAAGCAAACATAAAAATCACAGTTACACTGTTCATGAGCAGAGGTCTTAAAATGGCTATGTTGAAAATTTGGTGACAAAAGTCCATAAAATGATTGTGTTAAAAGTGAGCATTGCGCAGTTTCCACGGACCCTCGTAAGTTCATGACTTTGTAATATTTGCAGTCCAGATTTTCACCAGTGGCATTTTTCCACACTTCCTTATGAACAGTACAGCTGTCATTTTTCACAACATGGCCAAAATGTGTTTTCACACTTTCAGCGCAGAGATGCGTGGTCGCTGTGGGAAATCATTGTTTGGGACAGATAAAGAAAATCACAGTGACACTATTCATGATCGGAGGCACCAAAATGCCTGAGTTGCCAATCTGCTGTAAAAAATCCCCAAACTAATTACATTACGGGTGTGCGTTGCACAGTTTCTATGCACGCTCGTGACTTCCAGTTTTTTTAATATTTTTGCTGCAGATTTGAAACATTGCCATTTTTTCCACCTCCCCATGAACAGTACAGCTGTCATTTTTCACATCCTGTTCGGAATGTGTTTTTGCACCCTTGATGCTAAATGCTTATCGCTGTGCATAAGCAGCTTTCAGCTAACAAACTGATATTGCCACTGTTCATGAGGTGGGGAGTCTCAGAAAAAACATGTTGAAAATTTGGAGTGAAAATACCAACGAATGCCTGAGGTGTTAGGGTTTCCAACCATAACACCCCACCCTGTAGAGAATGACAGGCATCAGGGGCGTGACTTGGGATTCTTGCCTGTAATGCTCATACCATTCCACACCCTGCAGCCAGTGAGAGGCATCGCGGTATGCCTTGGACTCTTCGGCCCCAAAGTTCACCCCATTCTCCTATACCGCACTCATCTCACTGTATTTTCTGATGGAATGGGGTGCGCGTAAGGGCCAAAGACCTCAAGGCACACCACGACACTTGTCGGTGTCTGCAGGGTAGGGTGTGATGAAATGTCGTGGCCGTTATGCCTGACGACCAAAAGGCGCACCCCAATGTCTGTCACTCTCTGCAGGGTGGTGGTGGGGTTGGCTTCAGTTCAGTACTTCACTGCCATTCCTATTATGCAGCTCTGTAACTTCTACACTACCAATGCAAATGGCAGCAAGCAAACATTCGGCATTGACAAATGCTTGTTTTTTTCACTGTGCCACACAGGTTGTAGCTTCAGCAATCTTGTCCAGCACCTTACTTTTGCAAAGTAAACATGCTTTACCAGCTGATAACTCAAGCTGCTGTTATGTTTATATCTAAATGCAGTTATCATTGCCAGCGAGGTGCAGAGGAGTAATGAAGTGCTGTTTTAAATCAAATGAGCACAAATCTTGTGTAATTTTACTTAGTTATAGTATCTCGAAATGCTGCATACACGCTGAGTAGACTGTCTTCCTCACTCCTCTACATACCTTGGACTGTGGTAATGGGTGTGTTTGTGAAAACAGCCCTCTTTTATTGGCCAAACCTTAGGTGATCAGTACAACTGTGAGCTGCACAGGAAAGCAAATACCTTTTTTAATAGAGTAAAATTAGTCAAGTTAAATAAGCTCACTTTACATGTAAAGGGTGGTTAACAACTATATTTCCATATCAATAAAAAATCTTTGACTTCTTTAAAAAAATTTTGCTGGAAATGGAAATTCTGCCTATTAAATAAAACAGATAACCAACTTCATTCAAAACATAAAAGCTAAGAGGTAACATAGAAACACAGAAGCACAGACTTTGACAGCAGATAATGACTTCTTGGCCCACCTAGTCTGCCCAATTCCCTACTTACTGAATAAGCTGCAGATCCTAGTTAACCAACAGCCTACTTCTTCCTGTCCCCCAACAGAATTGCCTTATGTCTGTCCCATGCATTCTTGAATTTCCCCACTGTTTTTGACCCCACAACCTCCTCAGGAAGGCAGTTCCATGCATAGGCAAGAGAATAACCCCTAACCATATCAGCTATGGGCTAGATTCAGACTGAAGACCATTCAGTATGGTTCCATATGGTTAGTTTCAAATAAGCACCAACACATAGAATTTTAAAAGTTTAAAAAATAATTTTCTGTTCTTTTCCATCCTTCAGTTGTTCAGATCTTCAGCTCTCTTGAACCTTTCGGTATTGCTCCCAGACAGTAGCCCCACTCTCTCTCCCATGAGCCCCACTCATGTGAACTGGTTTGGCCAATAAAAAAGGACTATGCAGAGGGAGATCAGGAAAAAACAGATATCCTGAACAAATTATTTTATTCAGTGTTCACAAATGAAGGGGAAGGGGATGGGTTACATAAAAGCAGCAGGAATATTAGTGGGAAGGAGGTAGTCACAAGCCCATTTACAGAGGACAGAGTCCTGAAGGACCTCACAAATCTGAAAGTGGACAAAGCTATGGATCCAAATGGGTACACCCAACGGTATTGAGGGAGCTCAAAGAGGTACTGGCTGCACCTCTGACAGCCCTGTTCAACTACTCACTGGAAACTGGGGTGGTTCCAGAAGATAAAACTTGAAGAGGGCAGATGTAGTCCCCCTTCATAAAAGTAGTAGTAGGGAAGAGGCTGGCTACTATAGACCGGTCAGTCTGACATCAGTGGTGGAGAAGTTAATGGAGTTGCTAATAAAGGGAAAGATTGCATAGTATCTTGAATCCAGTGGGTTACAGGACCCGAGACAGCATGGAATCAAGGGGGTGGTCATGTCTGACAAATCTAACTTAGTAAACAGGTAAATAGATCATGGTGGGGCAGTGTTGTGACTGACTTAGATTTTAGAAAGGCATTCAATACTGTGCCGCATAGGAGACCAAGAAATTGGGCAGTTTGGGGGTGGATCCTAAGGTAGGGTGCAAAATTAGTTAATGGATAGACGACAGAGGATGGTGCTAAACAGAGTTCCTTTCGGGGATGGGAGGGTGACCAGAGGGGTGATCAGGGCTCAGTACTTGGACCAGTCTTCTTTAATGTCTTAATAAGTGACACTGCAGATGAACTGGAAGGAAAAGTATGCTTCTTTGCAGACAACACTAAAATCTGCAATACAGTAAACTTTCCAGATTGGGTGGCAAGAATGTGCAGAGACCTGAGAAAATTCAAAGAGTTGTCAAGGGCATGGTAGCTGGGTTTCAATGCGAAAAAGTGCAAAATAATGCACCTAGGGCATAGAAACCCAGAAACATACAAAATGGAAGCGGTATTGAAGGTCACCAAACAGGAAAGGGACCTGGGGTTTATCTGATGACCTCAAGGTGGTAAGACATTGCAGCAAGACAGTTGGTAGGGCCAATGGCATGCTGAGGTGCATAGGAAGGGGTAACACCAGAAGAAAAAGGTAGATAGTGTTGCCTCTGTATAGATCACTGGCGAGATTCCACCAGAAGTACTGTGTCCAGTTCTGGAGACCACATCTCAGGAAGGGCATAAACAGGATGGAGGATGGCCAGAGGAGAGCAACTAAAACGATGTAAGGGCTACATCAGAATCGCTACAAGGAGAGACTAAAGAACCTGAATATGTACACCCTGGAAGAGAGAAGGATCATGAGCAACATGATACACACCTATTAATAGCGTACGGGGTTAAATGTACAGTAGGGGAGTATTTTTTAGAGAAAAATATTTAAAAAACTAGGGGACATGTAATGAACCTGGAGGGGGGAAAATTTAGGAGAGATTGGAGGAAGTACTTTTTCCTAAAAGGGGGTGGATGCACAGATAAGTCTTCCAATGGAAGTGGTGGAGTGAAAATAGTGGTGGGCTTCAAGCATGCGTGGGATAGACACAAGAGAATCTTTAACTGGGAAGCAAAGGGGGGAGCCAAAGATCAAGTAGGGTCTGCCATGACAGGATAGGATAGGCAGGAAAAAATGGGCAGATTGAGTGGGCCAAGCGGTCCTTATCTGTCGTCAAATACTATTTTTTTGTTTCTCTTTCCAAAATCCACACTGTCCTGTTTCACTCTATGCTTCTGTCTCCAGTTGGCATGGCCCACTCTCTGTTTTCCTATGTGTACTACACCCTCTGCTCTCTCTCCTGTCTCTCTCCTTTGGGGGGAACTGAGTCCCTGACTCTCCAGTTCTCCAGCACTTCTCAGCTGTTTCTGGGGATAATGGTGTGGACAAAAAAAGAAACAATCAACTTCAAAGTAGCTTTTTAAGAGTCTACTTCTATAAAATACAGCTCAGTCTATGTTTGCTGACATAGATGGCTTACCAATTATAATTTATAAAAATAAATAATAAATTAGTGACAAGATGCCCAAGTTCTTCTCATCCACAAAAATGCCTCTCCTTAGAAAGTAAAGGGTTTTATTGTTGATCGGTAAATACTGTACTATTACAACATTTGGAAATTTAAAAAATAACATTAAGACAGACTCCAATGATCCGCACCTAATACAATACATACAATGCATTCAATATATTAGCTAAAACACATACAAATCATTTTCATGAATTCGATAGATAAAAATGAATAATTTCATAATAGGCTTTAAATTGGTAGTCCTGGTGTAAGAAGTGATCAAAAATTTAAATAATTATTAAAGCAGGTTCTATATGTATGAAAATACAACCTGCAACAGATAAATTCTTTCTCTAAATTATAAATCATGCATAGTTATGAATATGAAGTATGGAATTTTATTATCTTTGAGGCTAAATACTCATACACCTTTTTAAGAAGGTTTAAGACATCCTGTTATTCCTAGGAGCAATGTCCAAACAGTAGTGCACACACAAAGCAAATTGCCAGCATTCAAAAGACATTTCCCGCAGTCATCACAGCCAAACACAGGTCTTTTCTGATTCCTCTTGGAGGTAGTCTCAGACACAATATTTCCTACACTACTTAAGGACTGTACCAAATGAAGCTGTCAACTGTTAGGATAGCTAAGTCTTCAGAAAATATGTCTCCCACACCCTTGCTAATGACAAGATCGGATCATTGTACTAGCTCCCTTTAATAAAGACTAGCATTCCATTGGGCTATGATAAACCAGTTGAGTCTCTTTATGTCAGAAAAGTAGTTAGGAGACTTAATCTGATGCTTGATTGCTAGCCTGATGCTAACTATTATATGGCTCTGTCCTTGTTTGTGTTATCACATCACGATATAGTCCCCCCCCAAAATCTTATCATACTTAGTATTCCTCATCCAAAACCATGAAAATCACATGTAAAGTCTCCTTCCATGCATAGCCATTAGCCAGTGAGTTCACCACTATATGTCAATCAGTCCTATCAGTTGCTTGTACTAGATTGAGCAAAATCATGATTTACACAGGATATAATTAACAATGAATCTCCCCATTGCAATTTAACCTTCAATGCTTCTCAAGTACCTGTGCTATGTTTAAATAAAATTCATGACAGAAATACATTCAGGAATAATCTACAAGAATAACTTCCTTTAGTTTGACAAGTTTAAAGAGATATCTGCCTCAGTGCTAACACGGCTAAATAGAGTCTTCACAAAAACAGATACAATAAAACATAAAAATATAAAATATAAAATGAATCTTGCAATATATGGACGTTCCCATAATTCATTATGATAGAACCATATGCCCACTCAAAACTAACCTAAATGGGTATACATAACAATTCTCAAACAGAAATAATAATAAGATGGCTCCTTTTACAATTAGAAGTCAATTTGTTCATTTAAAATGTAACTGTCGGCTCCAAGCCTTGGAGTCAGTAGTTGGTGACTCATGTTGCCTTTAAAGAGTTTCACTTTACACACAAAGCACTCTAATATTAGCATTCTAAAATGAGCCCTGACAGATATTTGAAAGCTGATAAGTAAAAAATTGTTCTTTGAATTTGTGGGTAAATGTCCAAAAATGCTGTTTTATCTTGGATATATCAAGTTCGGAACCACGGCTTTCCAATAGTGCTAGTGTCTAAGGCCTCAGATATTTCTACCAAGGCCTTGACTATATATCCCAGCAATTGGTTTCAAATTGGAACTGTTAATCCCAGCAGTTAATTTGAGATAAAAGACCTTTTGAATCTTCTTCCTTTGTATATTTTGTGCCCAAAAGATCATATTAGATGTTAGATATCCACTCCACTAAAAGGAGATCAATCTTCCAGCAGCTCAGAATGACTTAGAGTCACACTGAGGGTTACAGTACTTAAGAGAAATATTGAGATTATGAAGAAGGTTTGATATAGTTGAAAGCTCTTTTAAAATCAGGAGTCGTCAGAGCTTCAGAAAGAGGTAAACTGTCATTACAAAACATCTTATTATTATCTTTCAGCATTTTTAAATGCCAGGTCATAGCCCGGTTATTTTATGGTTCAATCTGGCCAGTCAAACAAATATGGTTGTAAAACAGTACCTTCATTAGGGCTGCATCTTAAATTGACTCCCCGCTGCACTAGCAACCTTACTGGCAGCTTCATTACACCGATTAAAGGAGGGGAAAAACCATCCAAGCACCAAAATGTCGAAAATAATTCATGTCCATTTAGGCCGAGTAAAGGAAGCCTCTTCTCTCCTTTTTTTCCATCAGTTGCCACATTTCTCCATTAGCTGTTCAGGATCCATGGGTGCCATAGGCCTTCTCTACATTCACCACACCCGACAACTCCATACACCTAGTAAGGAGAAAAAAAGAAGAGAAAAGCGCCACTGAGTGTAATAAAACTTTAACAGATAGACATATTAGATAAAGAACAAATACCATCTAGGCAAGGGGGGCATACCTCTTATAAATTATATCTAGGCATTTCAGCACATTTGTGCTCCCAAAACTCAGCATTCTTCCAAATTATTTTCAACTTTTAATCTTGCCTGTAGAGCTGCCGGTTAGCATTCTCTTCTAGCTCTGTATTTAAGCTCCAGAGTCTTTATATTAATACACTCCATCTGACTTTATTCTTAGTCCGACAAATTCACTTCTTACATTAACCGATGAAGGAAAACCTCCTAGCTTACTGCTCTAAATTCGTAGCATCAGTCAGTAAAGCGACAAGACTATCGAAAACATCCACCATGCACCAAACGGCATTACTGGTCAATGAAAAGCTGTCTCCAAAATCTCTGTTGCAAATCCAGTTACGAAATTACACTGGTTTCCTTCATGAGCCATTGGAACAAAACTAAAAACAGGTTCCTCTCCTCAGAGCAGTTGGTCCATCACAGCAATATTGGCACTAAGTGGCATCCTAGTTGGCAGCCTCACATGAGAGGCCAAGGACTGAACTGGCATGGAGCTGAATTACCCACTCACCTATGTGGTGGTCCCTCCATGGCAGGACTGAGGCATATTGGCAAGGCAGTGCAGGGAAGTTTGCACTTTAATCACCTGTTTTGTACTTGTCATGTGGATAAATAAGAGGACTTTAGGTCCCAATGCTGTCAATCCAGCACCTTTCAGGAACACCAAATTCACACACAGAAAAACAAAAAAAAGTTGTTAGAAAAAAGACCACTGTTCCATCCAGTCTGCCCATAACATTGTATCAATCCCCGAGAACTTTGTCCATACAGGATTCTAGCCTACACTACCCGCGCATGCTCCCCACCCTACTGCTACGACCCTGAACAATCACTAAGCCCTTAACTCTGTTCCAGCCATGATTGAAACCATTAATGCTTTTGATGCCCACCACACCAGCTGATAGACCGTTCTATGGCTCATCCACTCTTTCTATAAAATAAAATGTTCTCACATCCCTCCTGACCCCTCCCCTGACAGTTTCCCCTAATGTGCCTGTGTTCATGATATGCTACTCCTCTGTAGAAACAACAGTGATGTTAAACAGTGGGTGTTAGAAAATGGCTTAGAATAGTATTGAAAATCTGAGGATAACCATGGTAAAATGAGCACTCTTTTAGTTATTTCAAATCTAGCACAATCTAAAGCTGTCTCAAAACAGCTACTCAATGAACCCTATACACTACTACAATGTGGCCCTACATGCTACAATATGTGGTGCATAGTGCTGACTTATATACATCCCAGGTGTCCTTGTGACACCCACAGATAGACTGGCCACCCTCCCCTGCCACATTACCTTCTCAGTCCCTTGACTGCACTTCATCTTGCACAACTGCAGGGCAGATTGAGGAGGGTGGTGCCGGTGGGGAGTGTCAGGGAATGGGCTGGCAGAGCACAGCATGCTCTAAAGCGATTGTGCTCTGCTGGCTCAGTGTCAGGGAGCATTCTAGAACACCAGGCAGAGGACTGCCATAACTGATGCACCACCCTCTAACCCCCCCCACCAAAAAAATGTTGAGTTCCAGTAGGACCCTGCAGCTATGGGTTTCAGCACGCCTCTGTGCCACGAAGAGCTGAGGTAAGGATGATGACCATGGCACTCTGTTGTTTAATACAGAACACATCCCTGCATCAGAGATATTGCAGTCCTAACATGGCCTGCCATATCCCATCATTCCCTGCTCCTTCATGGACCAAAGGATCTACATCTGATAGTCTGGGCTGCTGACTGGAAGATTGGTAGCTGGCCAAGTCTGCCCCTGGCTGAATCTTCCCCTTGCAATGATCTATGCACCAAAGCACTGAGACATTCAGGGTAAGTGTACTCTGGCCCAGCAAGTTGTTTTGCAGGCTCAGCACATAGCACAAATGTACATGGCCATGTAGTCTTGTTTTGGGATATACTAGGCATCATAGTGCATTGGGTCCTACAGTATATACAAGAAAAAATTATGGAAAAGAAATCAGCAGTTCGCATTGTCTTTAGTAAACATTCTGCAGATTACACTGATGTCTATTTTTTCTATATGCAAGAAAAAACTGCTAAGGAGAAGGGAATCCAGGGACGTCCGGTGTGATGGCTGTCTGATGAGACACTTCTCTTACCACTACTCTACCCTCTCATGGCTCTTGCTCACCAAACGTCTCACTCTATAGATTATAGTTGGAAGAAAGCCTTAAAATAACCTTCTGCGAGTGCCAACAAAGCAGAGACCCGCTAATTGTCCAGCAGTATGGATGCAAAGATTGAATTTGTCACCCCTGAAGCACACCCTGCTATCGACCCCGGTTAAAGACAAGGCCCCAAAGTGAGCCAAGAAACAGGATGCAGGGTCACCTTCCCAACTTACCTCCCAGGCTGTGCTGATCAAAGCTAAATTTATCGAGGAGCTGGCACCTTTGAAGGACACACTCCAGCTACTAATGGCAGATCAAAGAGGAATGCTGGCTTCAGTGGAACAGCTTACTATTCTCACAACAGAAAATGAAGCTCGCATTTCCTTCCTAGATGACTGGAGAAATCATATGGACCCAGAGCTTACCTCTACGCGGCACCAGATTAAAGAAATAGAAGATCTCTTAGAAGATTTGGAAGGCCGATTGCACCAAAACAATTTGGTAGTTCTGGGTCTCCCAGAGGGGGAGGAAGGTACCTCAACCATTGTTTTTGCACAGAAGCTATGTGACAAATTAGCAGAGCCCTCACCAAATGGACCATCATATATTATTGAAAGAGCACAGTGGTCTTTGCACCCTGCACCCCCACCTGGTTCCTCCCCCTCCACCGAGGCCCTTCATTTTTCATCTACTCAACTACTTGGATAAGCAGCATATCATAGATCAGCTTTTTGAAGTAAAAGAGTTCCAATGGATGGGTAAAAAATCCAGGTAGTACAGGACCTACCGTACTCGGTGTGGCAGCGTAGATCAGCATTGCATCCCCTGGTCTCAAAGCTTATTGTGGCAGGCATTCGATTCCAGGTACGTCATCCCTCCATGCTTCAGATACATAAGGATGAACACTGGCTCTCATTCAAAACTCTGGAATCAGCTACCATCGAATCTAAAAAACCTTTCACCGAGCTGTTTAAAGGCTGACTGAGTCACACATGTACTGTAGCGACACCGTGTGTTCAGATTACGATACTGAGAGTTTTGATCACTGCATAGGTGATGTTTCTACTCCTCTCATCATTTAAAATATCTCCCTTTTTGTTTTGTTACAAAGAGCCAGAAAGACATCCTGTATCTCTCACTTTTATTATCAGGAGTTGACGACCTTTCAATTCCAGGCTGCCCATTTCTCTTTATAGGCAAGGACTTCTACTGAGTCCAGTCACATTTGCTTTGCCCCCAAGCTATACCTAGGTGCTGCAGATCTCAACTGGTAGAATTGTTTCGTTTACAATTCAAGCTAATTTTGCTGTGCCTAAATAAAACATCCCTTATGGTTCTTTATACTGGACTCTTCAACAACAGTTAAACTTTATTTATTTTGAAGATTTGTGACTGGCATATGATTGATTCATCATAGTTTGGAGTTCAGGACTTGCATTAGCATTTTTTTTTAAGAGGGCATGCTAACCTTGTTGTTATAGTTATATAAGTTGCTGTGTATATCACACAAATAGTTGCAGTGCACTTTTGATGTTTGGTGTTTATAATCGATAAATGTAATGGTATACTAGTTCAGGAGCTGTTGTAGTTACTCAATCTTGCACTAGAACAGGAGGGGAGGGGGCGGATCTTGTAGGCAGCATGATTAACACCACGTGAAGCATGATGGATGGAGATCAGTCACTTGGACTGGGGGGCAGAGTTTAGCATTATTATTGGATTTAAGTTAAATTTAAGGGGCCTGGGGGAGGGAAGGGTTCATATATAATTAAAAGGGGTCCGGATTGTTCATTTACTGGTGAACTCTACTTCAAATACATTATCTGGGAAAGGGATGGGAGAGGGAGGGCTATTGCAGGAGCTCCTGATAATGTGAATTTTTGGTGGCCATTGTTCCAAGCATCTAAAAACATAGGCTTCCCACTAAGTCCAATATCAAGATATGAGATATGTCTCTTGGAATATTAAAGGTGCTAGATCAAGGGTCAAGAGATACCAAATCCTTAAATATTTAAGCTCAATGCACTGCCACTTAGCATTCCTCCAGAAGACGCACCTGGTGGAATTGGAAGAGCTCCTATTCTGTAGGTGCTTCATAGGAAATGTATTTGCTGTGGGTAATTTGACATCTCAAAGAGAGGTGGCAATCCTAGTAGCCTGAGGGGTCCAATTTCACATGCTGCAGTCTGTGATTGACCCACAAGGTATATATATTTTAATGAGGAGTATGTTGCACCACACAGAAGTCCTTCTGGGGTCCATTTATGGTCCCAATAAAGACTCCCCAGAGTTCTTCACCAACCTCTCTATTACTTTGGTTCCATTTGGTCACCTACCCATTATTCTGGCAGGTGATTGGAGCCTCACCCAATCCCCAGCACTGGATAAATCATCTTGCTATGGGAGGGGCATTTCCCCTGGGCAACAGTCTCTCAAGGACCTTCTGGACTCCTTTGGCCTTAGTGACCCATGGTGACTCTTGAACCCCAAAGCTTGAGAGTATGCCTTCTATTCCTCCACCCATAAATCTCTGTCCCAAATTGGCTTTTTTGTAGTTGATAATGCAATACTGTCTGGTCTGATGGGTTGCGGCATGCACCAAGAGTCCTCTCAGATCACTCCCTGATTTGGCTGGAAGGAACAGTCTCCCCTAATGTCCATAAAGATAGTACATAGAAATGAAATACTCAATTACTTCAGAACGAGGAAATTTTAAATCAGATACAGGATCTTATTTCACACTTAATAACACATAACGCTGGCTCTATCCCGTCGGCAGATAAGATTTGGAGTGCACTAAAATGTGTTCTTAGAAGAGAATTATTTGAATATCTGCCACTAGGAAACAAACAAGAAGCAGCATCCATATCCCTCCTCGACCGTATTAGAATTTTAGAACTATCCCTCTCACAGTCTCCCACTGAAGGGGAAATAGAACAATTAACTGAGCTCAAAGACCAATACGAAGAGATTTTGAGAGAAAGGGCTGAATATGCCTTATTTAAAACCCATGCCCACTATATTGAACAGGGAGACAGGGCCAGTTACAGTATCTTATTGCCTTGCGGCTTTAAAGGCAGGAAGAGTCATGTATTGTGACTGCCCTCTCTTCCCTGGACAATGACACCCTTCTTACTACCCCCAGAGAGATAGCCCAGGAGTCTGAATCTTATTATCGACAGCTCTACAGTTCTCCTGAATCAACCCATGTAGGGAATGAGATTAGTTCCTACCTGGCTAATATTCCTTTTCCTTCCCTGAATCTTGTTCAGCAGGTTTTCCTCACTAACCCCATTACTAAACAAGAGATCACAGAGGCTATCCATTTCCTACTGTTAAATAAGGTGCCGGGACCTGATGGCTTCCCATCTAATTTTTATAAAGTGTTTGAAAAAGAGTTGATCCCACTGCTTCACCAACTTTATACTTATCTCTGTAAATTTGGACTTTTGGATCACACACTTCTAGAAGCACTAATTGCAGTATTACCTAAACCTGGCAAGCCCAAAACAGGGTGACTAGTTACCACCCCATTTCTCTCATGAACTATGATATCAAGATATCTGCAAAAATATTAGCTACGCATATTGCATTTGTGTGGGCTGATTTGGTTAGCCCTGAACAGGTGGGTTTCATGAAGGGGCAATCCTCTCGGACCATTTAAGGAAACTCTCACATATCTTTGCGTATCCAGGGAGGCCACTCAACCTATGGCACTGGTCTTCCTGGATGCAGAGAAGGCCTTTGATAGAGTTAACTGGTCTTTTATGTTTACAGTCTTAGCTACATTCAGGTTCCTCTTGGAATTTGTCCAATGAATCCAGGTACTATACTCACAACCTAGTGCTAAAGTTTATTGTAACAGGGTTTTTTCCACAACATTCCCTCTATGCTCTGGTATGAGGCAGGGATGCTCCTTAGCTCCGTTACTATTTAATTTATTTCTAGAGCCTCTTCTTCGACAACTTAACACCTCTCCCTCCCTTAAAGGTATCCTGGTAGACCCCTTTGAACTTAAAGTCTCTGCGTATGCAGATGACATCCTTCTCCATGTTGTAGACCCAGTGGACTCCATTGCAGCAGCACTGGCCATAATTAAAAAGTAAAGTTACTTATCCAATTATAAGTTAAATCAGAAAAAATCAGTGGTAATGCCCCTGAATTCTTACATTTATCAATCGGACATGGCAGCATTCTCTTTGTCCTTGTCCATCTGGATTAAATATCTAGGTGTTATCCTGACTACCAATTTATCTCAGTTAAAAAAGGTTAACTTAGACGACCTCCTTATGGTGATCCATCACAATTTGGATACATGGTCTCCCCTTTATCTTTTCCTTCAGGGTACAGTCAGCATTATTAAGATGAACATTCTCCCCTGTCTATTTTATCCCTTAAATATGTTGAGCATCTATCTCCCCTTAAGTTGGTTCAAAAAAGTTCATAGCATAATTTCCAGTTTTCTATGGAATAAGAAAACTCCTAGGTATTCATACGTCCACATAGGAGCCCCAAAACACCAGGGGGGCCTCAAATTGCCCAATTTTTATCATTAGTATCTGGCTAGCCATATGGCTAAATATTTCCATTGGGCGCCACCTCTCTATTCTGTGGAGGAACCTCAATATGTTCCCTTCTGGCTTCAGATTGAATGACACGATAGCTGAATGGGCCATTTCCCTGAATAGTCTTTTTATTTATAGCTCCCAAATCTTTACTGCCACCCCTTCATAACTCGATCATCTATACCTCGCTCAAAGTACACAATCAACTATGTAAATCTCTTAGCTATGAAAACACCAAGAATATCTCACAGCCGATATGTGGTAACCTCAATTTCCAAATAGGAAAGCAGATTGTGACTGCCGGTCGGCTGCTCCCCAATGCAGATTTCATGGCTGCTGAATTGGTCCTCCATGGACAACTTGGTACTACACCTGAATTGCTAGACCACTTCCAACTTCCAATCAGATGTACATTTCTTATGTATCAACTCAGACATCTATTAATTAGCTGTTTTGGTCCGGGCCCATTGCTTACTGATAGAGGGGATCTTTCTTATTGAATTCCAAACTTTGGTCTGGCAACCTCATGCAGTTTCTCTACTTGCATTCATGCTGTTTGGGAAACTATTTCCAGAAATGCAAACCCAATCTCCCTACTCGTCCTCTATCTTTCCTGATGCCGCTTTCCCTTGGAAAAGGATTTGGCGTGACTTATATGTATATACCTCTAATGACAGGCTTAGGTTGACGCAGTTCTACATACTCCATAAAATTTACTACACCCCTGCTAAGCTACATGTGATGGGGAAATTATCTACCCCTGCCTGTTTCAGATGTGGACTAGATCATGGGGCTCCATTTCATGTCTTTTGGGACTGTCCCAAGGTTGACCCCCCTCTGGGATGTTATCCAAGTCAAATTGGATCCCCTCCAGGGACGACAGGACCTGTTCACACCAGAGGTATATCTGGTTGGGGACTATTCATCAATTAGTGTAAAGGAAAGATAGAGATACAAGAGAGATGTAGTACTATCAGTTAAATGGGTAGTATTACATCATTGGAAGGACCAAATAAGTGTTCCTTATATTGAATGGAAAAATGAACTTCTAAGTAATCTCTGGACAGAAAGAATAATTGCTAGTCGGAAGGAAAAATTAGCATAATATCATGTAACCCCTAGGTGGCGCTATCCCAAGAGCTACTACCCCTGCCTGTTTGACTACGGACAGGTTGAGGAGCCTAGGTCCTATGGCAAGTGCCTCCACCCAGAGGTCAGGGTTTGTAGTGGTTAGACTAGCTTGGTCACAGCCCTCTGGGACACTGAGAACCCCTTTTATTCCCTCTAGTGGCTCACACAGTACCCCAGAGTTACAGCCCCAATACCCCACGTATACACACTGTTCACTCATATAGATACCACTTACCCTCGAGACTGATTCTGCAGCATGTCTCCGAGGACCCCCTGTAAAATAAGGTTAAACAACATACACAGCAAAACACAATACTGTTTCCATAAGTACCAACACCACAGACAGTATACAGTATAACAACAACAAATCTGATTTATTTAGGGGGCAGTAACATGGGAGGGGGAAATCAGGTTAATTGGTGCCATTAAATCACAGTACTGTACACACATACAGGGTCTGAAAGTCACACTCTGGGTAACTAGGTTGGGGGGGGGCTAGCCAGGTCCGTTGCCCGGGGTTGGCCGGCAGGTGCAGATGGATGGGGCCCTCTAAAATAAAATATATGCACAACACCCAATTGTAATCCGGAGCCGGATGTCTCAGTCCATGAAGCAGGGAAACAACAAGAATTAGATGACACACTTGTGATTGAAAACAGACTGCAGGGGAATACCCTGATTTGTACTCACAATACCCAAGCTGAGGACCGGATAGTAGATGTTCTTCTGGATTTCCAGAACAACAGGGCATGGAGACAAGGTCCTTGTGACTGGACCCCACTGCAGTTGATAGCAAACGTATTTAGTCCAAGCTAAGCTGGGGTTTGCTTCCAGCTTCAGCACACAGCACGGGAGATTGGAAATAGCGATTCCCCACAAGCACTATGCACATTCATGTGTAAAAGGAAAGTACTATACCAGGCAGGCTGCTCCTCGATCCCGATCGCAATTACTGCAAAATACCCGGGAGCACACACAGCAGCTTCAGTTCCTGACAGACCAAGCGCGATTCAGCAATTTCTCAGGTCTTCTACAGGGTGAGCCTGGTTTCCACTCTTCTAGTGCTTCTTTCTCTTCACAACTCAGATTCAGTCCAAACTGGCACTCACAGAGGCTGCAGACCGCAACTCAGGGCCTCACACGCGCTTCCCGCGCAAATCTATACACCACAGAAGCACATAGCTCCTTCTCTCTTCACTGCTACAACTGATCTAATCTTTCCAGTCACAGAGCAGGGCATTTCCTATAGCTCCACACCATTCTGTTGGCTGGTTCGGGTGTCACTCACAATAAGACTCCCTCTGTTGGTGGAAAAAGGCACCAAGGTTAAAACTACATTTCCCAGAGTCACTGCCCATACAATCCCCTTGTGGCTGGCTCAAAATTGAGAGTCCAAGTTCCGATTCGTCCACAGGCTCCATTTTAGGGTCTCCCTATCATCTTGATTGGTCCAAGTCAGCTATTCAGAACCAAAATGAAAAAGCTACACTGAAACAGTTTGTGCTGAAAGGAAGACAGGTTAGACAAACTACATTTTCTCAGTCATTCTAAATGATTTCTGGCAAACAGTTATATCTTTCAACAAGGCTCCCTCTGCACATGTAGCAATGGCAGAAACGGGAGCGAATTGACAGCAGCCCGGGCGGGATTCGGGCATTAGAACACACAGTCCCCCCATACAAACTAATTAAGTCTGCAAGCAGACAGGTCTTAAAGAGACAGTATGTGGAGGCTCAAATAGCACTCACTTGGAACCACATTTAAACAGCTCAGACGCCAAACACCACCCAGGCTTGGAGCATTCAGGCAAGCTCCTGGAAGACTTTTGGGAACCCCCATTTGCAGGGGGGTTACAATCATAAAAAGCTGGGATAAGCTCTGTGCCTTGAGCTTAGTTTCATAAATACAGTGCATGACACTCTTGAATATCTCTTAGATCCACTTTCCAGGATTTGTATTAATGTGTGCTTCATCCGATTTTTAAAATATGCCTATTTGTTTGTATAAGAATCTTGCCTATTTATGTAATCAGGATCTCTAATTTTGGAACTCCCTTTGTTACCTTGGTAGATAGCCCAGTAGGGTTATGGGCATGGGGTGGGGGGTGTGAGGATTATGTTACTGTTTCTTTGGATCTTGGTGTGTAAGACTGTTATGTTAATTATACCACATTATACTGCATTGTTACCTCATAATATCTTATGGTGATATTGTTGGAAACTCAAAGTATATTAAATTTAAAAAAAAAAAGAAGGGAATCCACAGTTTACATTATCTTTTGTAAAAATTCTGCAGTTTGCTTGATAGAAACATAGACTTTGACGGCAGATAAGGACCACTTGACCCACCCAGTCTGCCCATTTCCCTACCTACTGGATAAGCTGCAGATTCTAGTTAACCAACAGCCTACTTCCTGCCACCCCCCACTACAATTGCCTTGTGTCTGTCCCATGCATGTTTAAATTCCCCCACTGTTTTAGCCCCAACAACCTCCCCAGGAAGGCAGTTCCACGCATCCACCACTCTCTCCGTGAAAAAAGATTTCCTCACATTACCCCTGAGCCGTCCCCCCTCTATCTTTAAATTGTGTCCCCTTGTTCTTACACATCTCTTTTTCTGAAAGATGCTACCCTTCTGGACTTTTTGATTCCCTTGAGGTACTTGAACATTTCTATCATGTCCCCCCTGTCCCTCCTTTCATCAAGGGTATATATCTTAAGCTCTCTCAGTCTCTCTTCATATGATTTCTAATGCAGACCCTGCACCATTCTAGTTGCCCTCCTCTGGACTGCTTCCATCTTGTCTATGTCCTTGCGTAGATGAGGTCTCCAAAACTGCACACAGTACTCCAGATGGGGTTTCACCAACTGTCTGTACAGAGGGATAACTACTTTCCTTTTTCTACTTGTGATGCCCCTTTCTATGCATCCCAGCATCCCCCGGCTCTCCTCACTGACTTCTCACACTGCTTACCAACCTTTAGATCATCTGATATGACAACCCCCAAGTCCCGTTCCATTTCTGTTGTTGTTAGTACCTCCCCTGCTATTGTGTACTCTTCTCCTGGGTTTTTGTTTCCCAGGTGCATTACTTTACACTTCTTTACATTGAATCTAAGTTGCCATATGTCTGACCATTCCTCCAATCTTGCCAAGTCCCTTCTCATCCTTTCTACCCCCCCCTTGTGGTATCAACTCTGTTATAGATCTTTGTATCATCTGCAAAGAGGCATACCTTTCCCTCCAGACCCTCTGCAATGTCACCTATAAAGATGTTAAAGAGGACTGGACCCAGTACTGAGCCCTGAGGTACTCACTAGTGACCCCCCTTTCTTGGAATGTGTTCCACTCACTATTACCTTCTGTGTCCTGTTGTGCAGCCAGTTTGCAACCCAGGCTACCACCCTGGGACCCACTCCCAGGCTGGCTAACTTGATTATTAATCTTGTGCGGGACTGTGTCAAATGCCTTGCTAAAGTCTAGGTAGGCCATATCCACAGCCCCTCCCTGGTCTTTTACTTTGGTCACCCAGTCAAAGAAAACTATTAGATTCATCTGACATGACCTTCCTGCTGTAAATCCATGCTGCTTTGGGTCCTGTGCCCCGCTGGCCCCTAGGTACTCAACAATTCTTTCTTTCAGAAGTGATTCCATCATTTTCCCTACCACTGAGTCTTTATTCACTATATTATCGCAGACTAAGGGGAGATCTATGTTTTCTATATAAGAGCATGAAGGATGAAGTGTTGTTGAATGAATTGGGCTTTATCCATAACCATGGGAGAACTAGCACAAGAAAACATACGAAACAATTATGTCAACAAACTTGGGATCATAATTTTCGCAAATATTGGTATAGTGTAAGAGTGGTTGGAGTTTGGAATAACTTACTGACTAAACATGTCAACAGTACCACAATGAATGAATTCAAAAATGGGATAGATTTGTATTTTGGAAACAACAAATTTCTTTTTTAATAAAATTGGTTGGCAAGCCTTATAGGGTAGAATTTCTATCTTCGGCTTGAATACACCTATGATACTGAGGTCAAACTTACAGGTCTGTAGTTTCCTGCTTCTGCCTTGCTCCCACTTTTGTGAAGGGGAATCACATCTGCCCTCCTCCAGTCCTCAGGTACCACCCCATCCTCCCATGATTTGTTAAAAAGTGTGGTCAGTGGTGTCACTAGGTCCTCCCTTAGTTCTTTTAGGATTCTGGGGTGAATCCCATCAGGCCCCATTGCTTTGTCCACCTTGAGTTTTAGGAGTTCTTTCAGGACTCTTTCTTCTGTAAATGGACTGGTGTCAACCCCTCTACCCAGAGTGCTTCTATTGTCTGGTTTAGGTAACTCCTCCTCATCTTCTTTTGTGAATACTGAGCAAAAGTATTCATTCAGTATCTCTGCCTTTTCACTGTCTCCCTCTGCCCACCTCCCCTCTCCCTTATTAATCTTCATTATTCCTCCCTTAACCTTTCTATGCTCCCTAATGTACCTATAAAAGGTTTTATCCCCCTTCTTAAGTGAATTGGCTATTTTTTCCTCAGTTTGGGCTTTTGCTATTCTGACTGCCTTCCCCACTTCTTTCTGCTTTAATTGATACAGTTCCCAGTCGTGCTCCTTCTGTGATGCTTTATACTTTTTGAATGCAGCCTTTTTCTCCTTAACCTTCCCTGCCACCTCTTTTGAGAACCATAGTGGTTTTTTACTCCACTTTGTTTTCTTAATCTGTTTCACACAAAGGCTTGTTGCCTGTATGATGGCAGTTTTGATTTTTCTCCATTGTTCTTCCACTCCTCCTTTTTGGCCACTCGCTAGTGTATTCCTCAGGTATTCACTCATTTTGCCAAAGTCAGCCCTTCTAAAGTCCAGTATGCTTGTTTTTGTATGGCTTGTCTCCATGGTTGTGCTTATTGTGAAGCACACTGTGCAGTGGTCGCTTGTTTCCAGATGTCTACTGACTCCTAAATTTGTGATCCTCTCTCCATTTGAGATGTCTATTTGCAATGCAAGAAAAAAAACTGTGGGGAAATATCTGCAGTTTTCATAAATTTTAGTACAAATTTCAAAGTGTAAATTGTTGTGCAGTATTTGTTTATTAATTTGTTTTTGATAACCGGATAAGTGCATTAGACATGGAAATGCTTATTTTCAGGCATGACTAGGGAGAGTACAAACAAGAACAATCAAAATTACAGATATAAGTGTGAGTTCTATGGTTGCTCAGCCCACTGGCACTGGTAGGAGACCTGAGACAGATTCTCGATCTTGACTCGTATACCCAGCCACTGGGTAGCAAGACACAAGACACAATGGAAGTATCACACACTAGCCTGGTGGGAGCTTAATAGGCTGGCCTACTCTGCTGAAGCCACACCTGCTGCAGACTGGGATAGCATTATAGCACTGTAGATGGCCATTTGTTTACCAACTGCCCAACAACAGGATTGCACTCCTCACTAATTTTCTCTGTTGATTTTGGGGAGTGGGAAGGCCTTCTAATGGTGTTGGGGGGACCATCCCGCACTATATAATGTCAGGCCAGCCCTCAACCACCTTAGAACTGCCAACTGCTCTGGAGCTCATTTCTGGCAACATCAAGTACTAGAAGTGTTTCTCGTGGGCAACAAAATGCACGTGGCCACTGGTTGAGATCTTTTAGTCACTTTCAAACATATTAAAGCTGTAATTACTGGAAGGTGCATTGGGTCTCTTTCTGTCAACACAGTCTACGGTATGTTTCTATATATCTATAGCAAGAGACACATTTCGTAAACAAACGTTGCCTCCGGAGCTGCACTTTACTCTTGCACTTATTCTTTCTCATATTTAAATGGAAAGTCCCCTCTTCCTGTTTTCTGTATACCTGCATAGTTTGCAGGCATGAACAATGATTCTCTGTCTTGCAACCCCCTAATTTTTCATCCTAATTTTAGGGATGCAGACGCACCCCTACAGTTAGGATTGTAAGGGCACTTGAATGTTGAACCCCAATTTTTGCACTTTAATAACTTCACAGACATTCAACAGATTTGCACACAATTTTGCATGTGCGGTCTTGCATGCTAGATCTCAGGATGTACGAAATTTTGTTCCAGTTAGATGTGTGGATTCCAAGACACAGATAGTGCAAAAAGTTAATTTTTTCACAATTTTTTTCCCACTGGTTTGAATGTTTTTTCTGTCAACTTGGCTAGTGCCCAGACGGTTTGGAATTTTGGTCTGAGATTTTCTGGGCAGAAAGGGGCTGGCCCACAGAAGTGTTTTTTGCTTGTTTGGTGAAAAATATTAATCCGTTCCAAAGTTATTTCATTTTGAAATTTTAAATAACTGGTTCTGAGCATGCTCAGTAAGCACCAAAAATTGCTGTGTAAAACAAAAAAAATAATTTTTTTTTGTATTGACATCATCCTTTTTCATGAGGGAAAAATCATTTTTTGTTTAACCATCATCTTGTTTTCCGGTTTTCCCTAGGAAAAATTAAAATTTCAAAAGCCACAAAAATTACATTACAGAGAGCAACCAATACATGTATCTTGCTTACTGGGATCCCCTTACTAGATTTTGCACTTAACTGTTGGAGAAATACCCTTAAAATGTTATTTTTTCTAAACATTAGAAAGCTTTTTTCGAGACTCATGATATGAAAAAAGAATCTTTTTTCGTATGACGTCATCCTTTTCCGTATGAAGCTTCAGTGTATTTCAATGGGGTTTTCAACTTTGTGGCATAACTTTGCCATCTTTGTATACATTGAACTCAAATTTTCAACATGACCTTTTTGGGACCCCACCTCAGGAACAATGTCAGTGGGATTACACAGATCTGTCTGGAAAGGTGATTTTGAGGTCACTTGGCAAAATCACCTTTCGGGTGGGATTTGAATATTTTCTCCACCCTTGTTCATCAGGTGGGGTCATGTTGAAATTTTGTGGGCAGAATATATAAAAATACCAAAGTTATGCGCATACATTGAAATTTTGCTATGCTCCCTCGTAACTTTAGCAATTTTGAATATTTTGACTCACAATTTTCAACATAAACATCTTTTTACACCACCACATGAATATGACTGCTGTCATTGTTCAAACCCTGGCCAAATTGTCTTTTCGCATCTGTGCCATGCAATGGTGTTGCAGTGGTGCCGAATCACATTTTGGTGGGGATTTCAAAATTTTCATTACTGGGTTCATAACGTCGGGTAATATGAAGGCTAGGCTGACAATTTCATTCCTGTTTTACTACAAATGCAAGTGCAGGGCCCAGAGATCCCTGTGCTTCCACAGCAGCATGTATGTACACATATAAGAACGGATGGACAGACAAATGATGATACAATTATACTACCTCAAAAAGTAAGGACATTCTATGCAAAAACATTGTTACTGCACTAGTTAGGGTTGAAGTGACAAAAATAGGGAAATGTGGCATTAGGGTTTCCAACCCTAACACCCTGCCCCTACCCGGCAGACAGCAGCAACAGGCGTGGGGTGTGCCTTGGTGTTGTCAACCCTAACTCTCACTCCACTCGATGAGAAAATAAGCTGAGATGGGTACAGTGTATGAGAATGGGGTTAACATTAGGGTTGACAACCCCAAGGCACACCCCACATCTGTTGCTGCCTGTAGAACTCAACCAGAACTGCGTTCACTGGAAACCTATTGGTTACTGGAAAATGTTTAGTTTCTAAATAACCAAACATGCATGTAAACACAGTGAGTGACATCAGTATCAGTACATGTCATCGCTCTGCCCAAAGTTGCATCAGTGAGTTCTACTGCTCCATCTGGTTCTTTAGTCATATTCTGGTTCTACAGAGCATTATTCTATTACTGTAATTTGAAAGAAAACTACTGGATTTTAAATTGCAAAAATGTGCTGATTTGAGAGCTCACCTCCACATTTAAAGTATGGTACAGCCAGAAATTATTAGAAACCCATTGCTAGTCCTCTTTTTAATCAGCATTTAACAGATTCATCAAATGCTACCCACATTTAATAAAACATTTTTTTTAGAGTTATTAAATGACTTCTAAATGTAAATTTCAAATCTTTAATAGAGCTTAACAAATCTCTTCCATGTTTATTAAAGGGGTTACAATGGATTTTCCACAGATTTAGCATTTCTACTCTTTTGTCTGCTGTCGCACTATTAGTGCTCCTTCATCCCTGTCTGAACTTATTACTACAGATCTTATCTCTCACTTGTTGTACTCTACAACTGATACCCCACTGGGTGTACCTTAATTTAGTGTATGATGGAGCGTTCTCACCGATAAAAATTGGCACTTTTCAAAACATTGTTATGCTGTAGTAGCTATGTCATCATGGTTGTTATACTGCACTAGCTATGTAGCTACTACAGCATAACAACATCAAACGCGCTAGCGCATGCATGTCACATGTCCAGGAAGTGGCAGTGGTGAAAAGGAGAGCAAAGGAAAGTGGTGCAGAGGGAGAGACAAAAACTGTAGGACCATTTAAAAATGTTTTTTTTTCCTGGTTGTGGGGGCATCCTACACTATAAAAAACAATGGATAGTTACCTAACAGTAACAAGTCATGTTAGTTCATCTTGAGGTTACCAATGGTGACCTAACCTCTCGAGCTGTGCTCTCGAGGTTAATGCAGTTGCCATGGCAACCTCTCAATGAACTAACCAGCTTGTTATCGATAGGTAACTATCCATTATTCTCTATGTTGCTAATATCCTTCAGAGACAAGTCCAGGGACAGGTTCAGCTTGCATTAGGGTCCCTCGACTGTGAAAATCACTCCCACATTTCCTTTAGTCTGGTCTGAATTTGGCATAACATATCGTCTCCTTTATAGTACTCCACAGCCCATACCAATGGTATACCTCTTGTCCATCCTGAAGGATGATGCACGATCCAGTGGTCTGAATTTGGCATTTTCAGTCTTAAGTGACTGTCTTTTAAACAGGCCATGCTTTTATCATTTTTAAAGACTTTGCACAAGGCTTGTAGCACTGCACGTTTTGCTGAATCTTTGCCTATGTGTGTACTTCACTCACTGTATATTTTGTTCTGCTTATTTATCCTGTATCTAGTTTTTACTGCATCATATCCTTGAATGGTGTTTTTTTTGTTTTCTCCTCTGTTACTCTCACCTCACCCAGGTCGTACCTGAAAATGAGCTTCAACTTAATGTAACTCACTTAGTCCGACTGTATCTTATCGCAACATCATAATTTATTAAATACTTTCTAGACTTATTATGGTGCATTTTTCATTACATCGAGCTTTGAAAAAATTAGCATGGTTTATGAATATGTTTATTATCAAGAATATTAAACAATGGTGGTTGGGAGGGGGTGTGGCTTGGCAGCTGACAAGATGGCCACCTAACTTCTTTGCTCTTTGGACCCCTGTTACTAAACCAACAAAATCATCTCAGGTAGTACTGAACCCATCTTACAACTCACTTAGTTTGTTGGGACAACTCAGGCAGAGCACTGTGGGACCAGAATCATGTTGGTACATACAAATAAACTGAGATATCACTGGCCAAGCCTTACAGTACCTCAATCCTTTCAAATGGCAGTCTCAATTTGACTGGGTAACTAGGGACGTGGATCGGGGAGAGCAGTGGACATGGCCTATCTGGACTTCAGCAAGGCCTTTGACACTGTGCCACATAGAAGACTATTACACAAACTGGGGCATATGGGTGTGGGCAGGACAGTAGTGCAGTGGGTAGGTAACTGGTTGGGTGGCAGGACACAGAGGGTGGTGGTAAATGGCTGTCACTCCACAGAGGGAAGAGTGACCAGTGGGGTACCACAGGGATCAGTGTTCGGACCAGTCCTATTCAACATCTTCATCAATGACATTGCGCAGGACCTAGAAGGCAGAATTTCCCTGTTTGCTGATGACTCAAAGCTCTGTAACAGAGTAGACACACCAGAGGGTGTATACAGAATAAGAAGGGACCTGCAGAAACTTGAAGAATGGTCAAGGGTTTGGCAGTTGAAATTCAATGCAAAGAAGTGCAAGATAATGCATATGGGGCACAAAAACCCTGGCACAATATATCAGTTGGAGGGTGAGGATATAGCATGCACCAAGCAGGAAAGGGATCTTGGGGTTATCATCTCTGATGACCTCAAGGTAGGGAAACAGTGTGACAAGGCAGTAGGTAAAGCAAATAGGATGATGAGATGCATAGGCAGGGGCATCACCAGCAGGAAAAGGGAGGTCATAATTCCACTATACAAGACACTAGTGAGGCCCCACCTGGAGTACAGTGTACAGTTCTGGAGACCTTACTTATGTAAGGACATAGACAGAATAGAGAAGGTTCAGAGGAGGGCAACAAAGATGGTACATGGATTGCATCACAAGTCCTATGAGGACAGGTTGAAGGAATTGAATATGTACTCCCTGGAGGAGAGGAGGGAGAGAGGGGGGATATGATAGAGACATACAAGTATCTTACAGGGAGGAACAGGGTGCAGGAATACACTATTTTTAAGCAAAAAAGATTTTCCAGGACTAGAGGGCATGGGATGAAGTTGGAGGGAGGATGATTCAGAGGAAACATGAGGAAGAATTTCTTCACAGAACGGGTGGTGGACAAGTGGAACACGCTGCCAGAGGAAGTGGTGAGGGCTGAAACAATCACGGGATTTAAGAACGCATGGGATAGACATAAAGGAAATCTGGAGGTCAGGGTTATGGGGCAATAGACTTCTAGGAAAACATAAAGTAAACTTACAAGCTCAAATGGGCAGACTGGGTGGGCCGTAGGCCCTTATCTGCTGACACTGTCTATGTATCTATTTACCACTTATAGGAGGTAATTGTGTTGCTCCCTTTTTGGATGTACCCCCAGATAATCAGCCTCTGGTCTCACATTCACAGCAACTGGTGCCTCTTGCTGACCTGATGGTGAGGCCCAAGTCCTGGGTAGATGCCATCAGCTTGGTAGCAGCAGTCACATCTTTACTGGCAGGAGAGTCCTCTGGCCTGGGCAAAACCAATGTGACCAACCCAACTCCAGTGATGAAGAATCCACATGTCTCCAACATGCCTAGGAACAATTTGGCATCACCTTTTATATTCATAATGACACCCTCAACCACTGGTCCCACAGTCCTATCAGGACCCTATTCAATTAAGGAATGGGCCCCCCATTAAAAGGGCCAGAACACTGTATCCTTTCATATGCTCCTTTTTTGGTAATGTTATCTTTTTGTCCCCACAGGCACTGACTTTTCCATGGGCACTTTAAAAGAACTCAATGTTTACCTTATTGGTTTCCACAAGTAATTTACACAAGATACAGATGTTGTAGCCCAGATATACTGTGCTATGTATGTACAGTGAAGCCTGCCAGGTGAAGCACAGTGTCACAGGTTTCCTGCATGACAAAAGGGATTAACTCCCATTGATATTGCATTGTTGGCCGGCCCGGTGGTGCTGAGGGTTGAGGCGCTGGACACCACACCTCGTGCCACGCCGGCGACCTGGGTTTAGGAACAGGCCCGGGTTGCTGGGGGTCGGCAGGGGAAGGAGATGATTGAGCATCCGGAGGACAGCTCTCATCTCCCAGGAGGGACAGGGGTCCCTGTATGGCACTCGGCTGCTGTCTGACAGAGGCCAGAGACACAGCAGGTGACAAAAGGAGCAGAAGTAGGAGTGGGGGAGTGGCAGACATCAGAATCAACGCCTTGATGTCAGGGCATCGGACACTTCCCAGAAAAAGGGGAAAATGTATCTCGGCTCCGGCAGAGATGGAGCACTGGAGCTTGCCCCTGATTTGCGGCTGCCCTCCTGGCACCCGACCGATTGACATTACTGCAGTGTTGGGGTGTTGGGGACCACCTCATCCCCACCCAGGGGGTAAACCGAGGCTACATGGGCGAAGGAGGACTGACCAGGTAGGAGCGGACCACAGAGGGATGACTCCTGATGCTCCCGAGGAGACCAGAACTGAGGTGGAGAAGGAAGAATAAATAAGAAAATAACAAAAAAAAAAGAAATTGCATTGTTTGCTGCAGTAACTCTACTGCAGAATTCTGCAGAGTTGGGCTTCATCCTGGTGGGCTTCAGTACTGCTTGCTGAAATTAGGGTTAAACAGCCAATACCTGTTAAAACAATAGGAGGTTCAGTAATGTAAACTGCTTGATGCTCATAACTTGCTTACTTTGGAACCAAAGAGTAGTGATTTGCCCTGCCCATGTCAGTTTAGATCAATCAAGTTCCACCCACTCTCAGGAACCAGTCCATAAGAGGGTTTCGATTATTAGATTTGCAAATTAAAAAAAAAAGCTGGATATGCAAGCAATAACACACTCCGAGGTGTGGGTTATCGCCTGATAAAACACGCCCAGGGGTGTACTGAGCACGAGGTGCTTGCGCCGAGTGCCTTATGCCCTGGGCATGCTCTTATCGAAGCGATAACCCTTGCCAATCGGATTGTGTTATTGCGCTATGTAGCCCCTGGCAATTGTTCTAAGGAACAGAAAAGGAAAAGAAAAAAAAATGTGTAAAATATACATATGAAAAAAATATTTTAAAAGGGGATAAAGTGAAAAATAGTCCCGTTTCAGGTCCCCCACCAATAGTAGAGATAGATTATTTTGTTTCATGTTACTTTCTTTTTTTTTTTTTTAATTCATACTGTATTATCTGCTTTTTGGAAGACTGAGAGCTTCATATGTTGCTGAGTGCATGTGTCCCGACTTTTAGGGAGCGAGATGCCATTCTGCGGATTGGAAATGGACCTAGGAAATGCTGGACTTTGGTCGATCTGTACTGTACCGAAATATAAACCTGTTTATTTGGGTTTGCTGCCTTCCTTGCAGTGGTGTGGAAGAATAGCAGATGTCAGAAATAGTCTTACTTTTTTGACATTTTCTTTAGTTTTGGGGAATTTTTGGGATTTGTTTTGTTGCCCACTTGTGTGTGAGCGAGTGTGTCTGTTGGCGACCATCATACTGTACGGTTTTGGTTTCCGTTTTGTAAAACGGTAGCCTCGTGATGTGTAGTACCATTCCGCAAGTAGTGGTGGAGGATGAAGTCTGTTTTTAATTTATTGAAAGGAGATTCCTCTTTGATAGGATAGGTATGGATCCAAATTGGGATTCTAAAGACTCATCTGATGCTTCTGGGATTTGAAAGAGCTGCCTCGCTCTTCGGTCACTTCAGTGCAGTCGGGTTTTTGTACAGTGCTACAGGTTATACTTTTTTTTTAAAAAGAAAATAACTGTGAAGTGATGTAAAAAAAGAGTCTGAAAGTCACTCTCTGGGGCTGGTAGATAAGCTGGCAGCTGTTTGAATGGTGCAGCGTTTTACAGTGCTGCTGGACGGTGTGTGCTAGCCTGTAGCTGCTGTGAGGAAGATGCCGTTCCATGGTATTGCAAGGTTAGGTGTGCTACTGTATGTTTTTTGTTTTCAGTTGGCACATCTCAGTGATTTGCTTTTGTAATGTGGTCAGGCAGAGGAAGTTTGTGCCGGTTGGCACAATACATGCTGATAAGGACACGGCTGAAACTAGGTTTTGGTCAATCAGGATTCTGGATTTTTTAAACCCATTTTATAAGCTTATTTATTTCATCTGCCATCCTCATTTCTCTGGCTCAGACCCTTATTCACTGAGCTGCAAACGCTTTGACCAGGGTACGAGTTAGATTCTCAAGCTCTTTTTTTTAAAAAGATGTTGGGGGGGGGTGGAAATGGTGGGGAGAGAAAGGTAACTGCAATTCAGGCTGCCCATTCCCACACTTTTTGTTTTTTTCTGTCAGCAGGCTGCCATCTTAATGCTCCAAATCCTTCATGAACATGCGCATGGTCGTAAAGGAGCTCTGCAAAATGGCAGCACCAGGATGCAGCACCGCACAGTCATGCAGTGTGAATGTGCAAACTGGGGAAAGGGTAGGCACAGCCATATAAGAACTGCACTGTCCTCATGGGCAAACAATTATACGGCTCTTGGTGGATGAGTGAGAGCTGGCATGTCCATAAACTTAGACTAACTCCTTGTTTCTTTTTCCCAGTCTCCTGACATTCAGTATTTGGTATCTGAGGGAGGGCAACCATGCGACATAGATCCCCTCACCCCTCCATCATTCCAGATGCTCAGGGTAAGTCTGAGTTTATGGGGGAATGAGGTGAAGCACCCAGAAGGGACTTATAATAGGCTAGTGCAATAGGCTTATACCATTTTTATGGGTGAATGCATACTGGCTAAGGGGACGATCAACCACCTGTTTTGGGATATCTTTATCCTGTCACAAGGATGCTCTCCTTTCTGGTGGGTCAAAATGGGGGTCTGGGACTGGAACAAGTCCTAAAAGATCAGAAGGATACTACTGTAGATGCTAGAATTCTAATCTGCAGGTACCCAAAGTGGAATTCTAATATTATCAGCAGTGGTATATCCCTGATCCCCAGTATAGGAGAGAGACTGGTAGCTGCCCTGGCTTCTTGATCTGGCCAACAAGACTCTAGAGCATCCTTACAAATGGAAACAGGCCACACATTCATAGGGATCTTGCATTACTCCAGTAACTCTTCCCCACAGATGGGAGATGCACATACTCAGGCCCTCCTTTTGGGCTCCCACTGGGAACAGCATAGCATTGTTGTGGTAGCTTACCTAAGGGTCATAACAGAACCAGTCGGACTGCAGATCACAGACAGCCATTGCCATATTTGTCTTTTACCTCTTACATCTCTGTGTATTGGTACACCTTTCCGTCTCACCGTAATGGAGATGTATGCTCACTTGCCCCATTCTCCACCCACCCACATACCTTGGCATGGTACAATGGTGCAATTTAAGGGAGTGCAATGTTGGTGGCTCTATGGATTCACCTCTTTTACGTTTATGCTCAGAGCTAACCTGTGTTTGCTAAATTGAATTGAAATAAAGGAATCATCTGTGTGGAAGCTTGAACAGTGGCTTTATTTTTCCTGTGACCAAGCGCTTAGTCAGTTCCTACAGAGGCTGTACTGACAGGTCTGAGAGCACAACTCCAAGCTGAGCTGCCTTTGTTCCTAGGGGCTATGAGCATGCAGGAATATACAGACCATATATACAAAAGCACTTGTATGATGAACCTGGAATGGTCTGACAGACTCACCACTGGAAGAATGAGCAGGCCATAGGCTGGTAAAATGTGAGTCTGTGTGCCGGTCAGAATGCTTCCTAGCATATACTGCTTCCCACCTCATGACTGGCGCCACCTGGAATCTCAAGCTGCTCAGCAGCAGCCAGTTATAACCCTCCCACCCGCCAGTTTGTGGTGCTGCAGCTTGCTGCTGCAGCAACCTGCCCTTTCCAATGTGATTCCAAAGCCCACATGGCCAAGTAGATGTTGCCTCCTGCACTCACTGGAAATCTGAGCTGAAGTGAGTCCTTTGGGGCCAGTCTCAGTTCCCGCATGGTATATCCAGACCCCTGGATGTTCGGGGTAGTTTGGAGTTACAGAAATCCAAACCTCTAAGCCTTAATTCTAAAGGGGTTATGCTAGCAGCTGGACATTCTCATGTACAATAACTGGAATTAAAGCTATAAAATCAGACTAGGTAGGCCAAGCAGTCCTTATATGCTGGCAGATTCTATGTTTCTATTAATAAAAAAAAAATATATAGTTTAATAATTGCATTAAGGCACTCCAGAGGTTGGGTTAACTTTGTGCTCTAACTCTAGCAGCATGAGTCACATGGCTTCACATCCTACCTTATGCCCCATCCCCTCCCCTTCCCGGGTTAGATTAACAGATGGCAATCCAATCCTGGCTTATGCCTTAATGCTTAATATATGTGCAGGGCTCCCAGAACAGATGAACATGTTTCTTATAACCTAAGGGTGGTTTCCTGTATAGACCTGTAAATTGCATCATTTTCCTATGGAACCTGACTTGTGGTGTTTTCCCATATAAGCAATGCAAGTCCATAGTGACCATTTCCCTATAGATTGGTTCATTTTCCTGTACAATTCTGGAATCCCTATAGGTCTAGGAGCCCTGCATTTGTATACATATGCAGCCTGGTATTCAAAAGTCTTTCACAGGGAATAGTGGGGCAGTGCTGAAGTAGAAGATATACACAACCATCAAAGGAGTTCATTTTCAAATATGCAAATTAATTGAATTAATCATAGACATGTCCCAGTAAAGCAGCTATTAGGTAGTGCTCTTAATGCATGAACCCTTTAATTTCTTGCTGTAGCTAATAGCTATTTTTAAGGCGTAGATTACAGTTGTTTAAATAAAACTGTTTCCCTGCATGTATGATTGGATTAGAAGTGCTGGACAGCTGACCCACTTTCTGATAATGATTAATTCTTAGAATTACTGGGTTTCCCTCTTCAGGCATATCTGCCAAAGCCTGAAAGACATTTCTAGGACTTTATACAGAGAACTGTTTGTAGCTGTATCTGTCCTTGTACAAAAAGATGAACAATGGGGATGATTTGATACATCTTACTTCGAGAAACAGCTCTTGCAGCAGGTTACACCATTAGGACTGAAGCTGGCAGGCGCCAGGACCCCATGGAAGTTTTCTAGCTAGCAGTATTCAGCGGGGACTGCCCCTGACGTCAGTCCTGCCCCCGATGTCAGGCATAGTACATAAGGAGGCGGTCCCCCAGAATCCCCAGTTCTTTTCGCACCGTCGACTCGCCAGCATTGGCCTTTCGGTCTCTACCTAGCGCACAACGACTTAGAACTTCAAGAGTTTCTACATAACTAATGTCCTGTCCAACTTCTTCATCTGAGGGACACTTTTCAAAGTGTGCCTGCAGCAAACAGATCCCCTTCAAGGATCCTCATTCTTCCTGCGTGTGGTGCTTAGTCCTGGACCATGACACCAAGGCCTGCACATTTTGCCAAGGGTTCAACAGCCACACCAGGATCCACCTTCAGAAGGCACTTCAGGCTTACCTGTTAGAGGAAAAACTTAGTAGGATGGACAAAGAACCTTCCTCCAGGGGTGATTCTTCCTCCAAGGCCCACAAACACCGGGACAAGCATGGGGAGAAAGCAAGGTCCAGATCCCCGAACCGGGCCTTGAACTCGCAGAGCTCAGGCTCCACCCGATTGGACCAGTCTCCCTCCAGGGCTAGGTCTCAGCCCCCTCCGGTTAAAGTCCAGGCTTCCAGCACTTCTTCGACTCTTCAGCCCATCAAGACTTCCAGGCTCTCGGCTTCCTCCACTCCCTCTCGGGCCTCTTCTAAGTCCTCCAAATGCCACAAGTCTTCCTCATCCACCCGATGTTGGGACCTCGACTCCAGGTCAGTCTCCCAGCCCCCTAGGGGCCAGGATCCACCACCCAGGAAGATGAAGGACCTGACGTCCCTCAAGTGGATGACGGACCTGACGTCGGCCAAGCACCCGACATTGGCCAAGCACCTGAAGTCGGCCAGGCATTCACTGGAGCCGAGGACATCGGCCAAGCACCAGATGCCGGCCGGGCATTCGTTGGACCCAAAGTTGTCGGCCAAGTGACCAACGTTGGCTTCACTGGAGCCGAAGACCACCCCCCAGTCACCAGTGGACACCGGTCACTGGGATTCCACGGAGGAGGACACCACATTGCCTGAAGACCAGATGGGAAACACAGAGGATGCTGGACCTCTGAGGGAACCTTCTCCCACTCCGGAGATACCCGCGACCCTGGCGACAGACTACCGGTGCCAGGCCCATCGTCGGGCATGAATATACAAGAGGTAAGGGATCTCTTTACTTTCTGGTGGGACACCATCCATAAAGATGTGGTCCCAGTAAAACCTCCTCCTCCTACTCCTTAACCTCCTACGCTGCCTCCTCCACCTCAGGGGCCAGCAGGACGACCACCAACCCCTAAGGAGTAGACTCCACCTCCCAGGGGTAGATCCAAGGATTGGAGAAGGCCTCCCTCAAGATCTCCATCAGGGTCTCCCAGCCCCAAGCGACCCAGACGTCGTCAGTATACTCCATCAGGGGAGGACTCCAGATCGGATACCTCAGATTACTCCAGATCTCCTTCTCCACTCAGCATTCCATCACCTGACCCACATGACCTGCCCAGGTCTCCTCCGGATGATCCCTCTTTCTCTGAGATCATGAGGCACATTCAGGACAACATGGGATGGGATGCTGAAGACCTCAATCCTGAAAGACAGTGCCTTGCCCGTTATCTTCGGCAGAAAGATCCAATGCCTGTGGTAGTGCCACCCTTGGTGGACACCTTCGCAGATGTCACCAAGCCTGCCCGGAAGCGTCCGCACTCCACTTCCACTGTGCCGAAGAAAGCTGACTGCCTGTACAAGGCCCCAAAAGAGGACCAGTACTTGACTCAACAACCTCTGTCTGACTCTCTGGTCATTAAGGCCTCACATGACTGGTCCCGAAGACTGCGGCACATGAGCACACAGCCACTGGACCAGGAATCCAAACAGCTGGATGCCCTGGGGAGGCGCATGTATGCAGCTGCTACATGCTCCATCAGGTCCCTGAACTACCTATCTCACATGGTACAGTTTCAGAATGCCCTGTGGGAACAGGGCCAGGACCTGGTCGATAAATTACTGGATGGCGATCAGAAGGCAGAGCTCCTAAACCTCCTCCGCACGGGGTCTGATGTAGGTACCCAAGTGCTACGAGCCGTATATGATTCTGCGGACTCGTCTGCCAGAGCTGCAGCTTCAGGCATCTGTCTCCGGAGACACTCTTGGCCCTGTGTCTCTGGTTTTACCCCAGACATACAGAAGAACATTCTCGACGTCCCTTATAATGGCAAAGTACTTTTTGGTGAACCCTCGGAGAAGGTTATCACCAAACTCCAGGACACTAGGAAGGCAGTCAGATCTGTACAAGCATGTACAGATCAAGACCTGGTTCCTTTCGTAGGAACCAGAGCCATTTTCGCAGCCGGCAACAATGGCAGCAGTCACGTTCCGGCCAGCAGCAAAGAGGCACTTTCCAACGTAAAGCCCAGGCTAAGTCGTCCCCAGGCAGAGGCCAGCATTACACCAAACCGGCCCAGCCCGCAGGGACCAGTGCTGCCACAGCATGACTCCTTCCCGGCCTTCACCCCTCCTCTGGATCAATGGGTGCAAAAGGTCGGGGGGTCACATTGCTTGCCACTTTTTAGGGTGGCAGTCGATTGCCGCCAACCGGTGGGTTCTCCAATTGGTCAAGAAAGGCCACTTCATAGAATTTCTCTACCACCCACCGTCAAGACCTCCCCTGCTTTCCTGTTACTCGGGTCAGCATGCCCTGCTCATATAGCAGGAGGTGCTCGCACTTCTTGGAAAAGAAGCTAGAGAGCACGTACCACGGAACCAGAGAGGTGCAGGTTATTATTCTCACTTCTTTCTGGTTTCCAAGAAAACAGGGGATCTCAGTCCAATACTGGACCTCAGCGACCTCAACGTGTCGGTCCTGTACAAACACTTCTGCATGGTGACCCTCCCAGGTCTGATTCCCATGCTCAAGCAGGGCGCTTTTCTAGCGTCCTTGGACATGCAGGATGCTTACCTGCATATACCCATCGCTCAAGCGCACAGGAAGGTTTTGAGCTTCGAGTTTCAGGGTCACCATTATCAGTTCTGAGTCCTTCCCTTTGGACTGCCATCGGCACCTTGGGTATTTACGAAGTGCATGGCAGTAGTAGTGGTGTCTCTGAGGAGACAAGGCCACTACGTGTTCCCCTACCTGGACGACTGGCTTCTCATGGCGCCCTCTCAGGAAGCCCTGATGTCTGCCATTCATTGTACTCAGTCTCCGTTTGAGATGCTGGGCATCATTATCAATCAAGAGAAGTCACTCCTGGTTCCGTCTCAGATTCTGCAGTTCATAGGTGCAGTTCTGGACACCGTCCAGGGGAAAGCTTTTCTACTCCAGGACCGAGCGGAACACATCAGATCCCTCATCAGGGACATCTTGGTGAAGAAGACTGTTCCTGCCAGATTGGTCCTTTGCCTGCTCGGACACATGGCTGCGGCCATTGCAACAGTCTCGTTTGCTCATCTCCACATGCGGCTGACCCAGTGGATGTTACGGATCCAATGGGATCAAAAGCAAGACTATCTGTAGCTCCCAATCCAGATCATGAAGGCCATAATATGGGATTGGCAATGGTGGTTAGATCAGAAGAATCTTTCGGCGGGAGTCCCCTTCATTGCACCATCTCCAATTGTGACACTCTCCATAGATGCTTCAGGGCTTAGATGGGGTGCACACCTTGACTTTGTCCAGTCTCAGGGCCTGTGGACAGCCCAAGAGACTCATCGCCACATAAATATCCTGGAAATGAGAGCAGTTCTTTACGCCCTGCAGGCTTTCCAGTTGGAGATTCCACCTGGTACTCTTCTGTTACAAACAGACAATTCCACGGTGATGTATTACCTCAAAAAATGAGGAGGTACCCATTCCTACCCGCTTTGCAGGGAGGCCATGAGGGTGTGGGATTGGGTTTTGCAACACGACGCAAACCTCATTGCTGTTCATGTCCCAGGAGTGGACAACGTCATTGCAGATGGCCTGAGTCACTCTCAGGCCAGAGTCCATGAGTGGGAACTACTCCAGGAGGTAGTAGAGGATCTGTTTCGCAGATGGGGTACACCAGAGTTAGACCTTTTCGCATCCCCATCCAATGCAAAACTGCACAATTTTTGCTCGCTAAATCCAGGGCCTGGTGTTTTCTGGTGAGACGCGTTGTCCCTCTCCTGGGTGGGCAGATTCCTCTATGCCTTCCCCCCTTTCCGTTGATCTAGAGGGTCCTTTTGAAACTTCGTCGAGAGCGAGTGACGCTAATACTTATCATGCCATTCTGGCCCAGGCAGATCTGGTTCCCTCTACTACGTCAGCTGTCCTGGGAACCTCTGGTGCCTCTGCCAATCAGCTCTCACTTGCTGTCTCAGGAGGTGGGCTTCTTGGTCCATCCGGACCTTCGTTTGCTGAACCTGCACACTTGGCTCCTAGAGACATAGCCATTATGCGACACGGGGTCTCGCAAGAAGTAGCTGACATTCTAGCAGCCGCAAGAAAACCGGCCACTCATGCTACTTACACCATGAAATGGCACAGATTTTGCTTATGGGCTCAAGCACGGGGGTGTTCACCACTGGATTGTCCAGAAAGGTCGGTCTTGGACTACCTCCTGTCTCTTTTCCAGACAGGCTTGGCCTACTCCTCGATAAAAGTACACCTTTGTGCCACCTCAGCCTATCACACTCCTATAGGTCAATGTCCTATCTATCAGTTGGATATGGCAAGAGCCTTCCTGAGAGGTGTTCTCCACCTTAGACCTCCAATTAAGGATCCTATTCCACCTTGGGATTTACCCTTTGTCCTGGAGCAGCTTATGCTGCCACCTTTTGAACCAGCCGCAGATTGCGAGCTACGTCTACTTACATGGAAGACATTGTTTTTAGTTGCCGTTACTTCGGCCAGAAGAATTTCAGAACTTCATGCACCGATGTGCAAAGAACCTTATTTGGTTTTCCATCAGGACAGGGTATCCTTACGGACCAATCCGAAGTTTCTGCCTAAGGTGGTCTCAGCTCTCACCCTTAATCGGGATATCCATCTACCAGTGTACTTTCCTAAAGATTCAAATCGAGGAGAGGCCCTGTTGCACACTTTAGATGTGCATAGGTATCTTCGATACTACCTGAACAGGACCAAACACCACCGAAAATTGGATCAGCTTTTTGTCTCCTTTGCCCACAGGATGCTGGTATCTCCCATTTCCAAACAATCGTCCAGGTGGTTTATACATTGTATCATGTTCTGTTACCAGAAGCGCAACAAACCCTTACTGGGCGCGGTTAAGGGTCATTCCACAAGGGGGGTGGCTACCTCCTTTGCGGCCTTAAAGAACATGTCCACCTCAGCTATCTGTGCAGCAGTGACTTGCAGCACTGTGCATACCTTTATCAGGCATTATAGCCTGGATGTGGCATCGAGGCGAAGAGCAGGTTTTGGTCTAGCAGTCCTTCAAGGACTTCTGTCCTAGGCTTAGGTTTTACTAAGGATTTCTACCTTCCCTCCTCCCAATGGTGTGGGATTTCCACTATTGCTTGGGAATCAGTCCTAATGGTGTAACCTGCTGCAAGAGCTGTTTCTCGAAGTAAGATAGTACAGTTACTTAAGAATTTACCATAACAGTAGATCTTCGAGAACAGCTCTTGCAGCAGGTACTTCCCCTTCCACCATCCCCGCTGGAGGTAGATTTTGTTGTTCAGATATCCTTCTCCTAGGATCAGGTGTTCTCTACACTATTCTGATTGCCATTTGATGGCGGATCCTCAGTCTCCTCTTCTGATGTCATCCAGCAGCTGGGAGTCTCTGGTGGAAGAACTGGGGATTCTGAGGGACTGCCTCCTTATCTACTGTGCCTGAAATTGGGGGCAGGACCGACGTCGGAGGCGGTTCCCGCTGAATACTGCTAGCTAGAAAATTTCCGTGAGGTCCTGGCGCCTGCCGGCTTCAGTCCTAATGTTGTAACCTGCTGCAAGAGCTGTTCTCGAAGATCTACTGTTACGGTAAGTTCTTATGTAACTGTTCTATTTTACTGGACCAACAAGAGATTTACAAAACACAAGCTATCACGCTACACAGAGCCCTTCATCAGGCATAGCAGTCAGGTGCTACAGAAAACAAGCTTCTTTACTTAGGACAGAGAAATCTATTGGTAAATTAAGCAATAATGCACAACAGGGTGTGGGCTGTGCTGGCATAACCTCACACCAGGGGTGGTTGGGCATGAGGCAGCAGGCCGAGTGCATCCAACACCCCAGAGGTGAGGTTATCCCAGCACAACCCACATCCTGGAGTGCATTATTGCTATTATACAATGCCTTGCTTTTTAAATAAAACAATAAAATAGAAAACAAATGCTTGTATGGTTTTTGGTATTTTTGTTTTCATGTGTAGAGGTATAGGTTTTCAGAAAAAAGTCCAAAGTTTGATCACTAGATGGTGCTGCCAGTATGTTGTGCATTGTGTTTCCCCTCACTACAGCTTTTTTTCCCTGTTACCAGAGACAGGTCTGACGGTGTTACACAGTATGTCGTATTAGATGCAGGCTGTGTTTTTTTTCCTCTGGTTGGTTTTTTAGTTGTAGATTTAAAATACACAGGTGGACAGTGGCACAGTTGTTTGAGGCATGGAGCATGGTTGAGGAGCCAATCGGTAATGGATAGTGTAGCTGTCATGGTGGTACTGTGGAAAACAAAGCCAATTACAGTTATGGCTTTGTTTTCATTTGTGAGTATTTCTTTTCTTTTCAGAGCTGCTTTTCTTTAGTTCTGGAGTACAGGTGTGCACTGGGGAACCAGTGCAACTCCCTTATGCGCACGCGCTACCTTGTCTGTACTTCCAGGAGTTTCAGGAGTTACTGGGCACTGTTTTTTCTGGTATGTTTTATTGCTACAGGTATTTCTTTTTTTACTATAGATAGCAGTGAGGAGAGCACAAGAGCAAGTGGTAAGGGAATTGCTACATCAGCAGCACGGCGGCAGAGGGAAAGCGAAGACATTTACAGCACAGCGTCCCTAACCGGTAGAGGGGAGGCATGATTTGTGAGACTGTCATGCGGTCATGTGTGTGCCTAGACTTCATACAGTGAGGTTGTATTCAGATATCCTCACTGTCCCAGGCACGCAGTGTCCAATCAGAGTTAAAGAAATGTTCTTGCCATTGTATAATAAACTTTTATACATGGGTAAGTAGGCATGCAGAGTTAAAAAAGCAATCTTTGAAATACTAAGTGGTTGTAAATTAGACTCATGATGTAGACACCTCTACTGAAATGGAATGAGACAGCAGAGGCCTATAAATTTTAAGATATTTATTTTCAAACAGCCTCCCTCAATAGTGAGTGCATGCGCGTGTGTGAGTGAGACACTACAATATAAATAAAAATTTGTTAATGAATAAGGCACACAAAAATATATCAAATGTAAGAGATAATGTATATTATAAGGGCATGGTAATGCCCCTATAGTTAGGGTTGAGTAGGCTGTTTAATGTTAAACCCCAATTTTTGCACGTTAATAACTTTGGTGTCATTTGATGAAATAGCCCAACATTTGGCATGCATGGTCAGGCTACCACAGTCTCAAGACTTGTAAAGTTTTGTGACGGCATCTTGTTCAGTGTTCGAGATAGGGAGTGCCAAAAAATGGAAACAAAACATGCTTGGTCTCCCTATACTTGACATTGGGTATTTTGCTCTCGCCTACAGCCTATACAGTGTAGTATTTTTTTCATGACATTTTCAGGGTTGAATGGTCCCATGCTAAGGGTGTGCTTTTGGAAGGTTTCATGAAAAAATATTATATAGTTCCAGAGTAATAATGATTTTAGAGTTAATGACCTGACACAAACAGTTAAAAAACGATTGTGACTGCTTATTTTCATGGTTTACTTCTCATGGTGAAAGAAATACCAAACATGTCAGCTACCATTTTATTTCTCATTTTAAACTCACAAACACTGAAAATGCATAAAAATAATGTCTTTTTAAAAAAAAAAAAAAAACACCTGAGCCTGACTAAACATGATCCATTTAGTTAGATTCTGCTGTTTGGTCCTTTTTTTCAACTTGCTAGAAATGCATTTTCTGGGCACCCCAAAATCCAGGGTGCCCTGCTTAATGAAAGGAGCCATTATTTTTTGCAATTGTTTAACCAGGAGTAGCACACTAAGCTGAAAGCTTGTTTACAAGTGCGGCCTCGGAGCACAGGGAAGTCAAGTGACTTGCTGAAGGTCACACTGTATGCAAGTGGGGGCTGTGGGATTCAAACCCAAGTCTCCAGATTTGCAGCTCAGAGCCTTAAACAACTGTGCTATAGTGCATCCCCAAACCCGCATTCTGTGTATGAGAACAGCAGGACTTTCTTGAGTTTTGCAGCCACCACTGGAACTCACATTGAAGACTGCACTGAGAGCAGTGAGCCACCCTATCCCTCGTGTCTAGTAGCAGCCTCTGCCATCCCGTTACCAGCTCCATATTTATATAATGTTTCCCAGGTGTCTAGTAGAACCCCCCACCCTCTGATTGCCATCCCCATATTTGTATTGTTTTCCTGCTGTCTAGTGGCACCCCCATCCTCCAATCACTGTCCCCATATTTATATAATGTTTCCCTGGTCTATAGTGGCACCCCCACCCTCCAATCACTGTCTCCATATTTCTATAATGTTTCCCTGGTCTCTAGTGGCACCACCACCCTCCAATCACTGTCCCCATATTTATATAATGTTTTCCTGGTCTCTAGTGGCACCACCACCCTCCAATCACTGTCCCTATAGTTACATAATGTTTTCCTGGTCTCTAGTGGCACCTCCCACCCTCCAGGTGCCATCCCTGTATTTATATACTGTTTCTCTGGTGTCTAGTGGCACCCTCCAGTCACCATCCCCCTATTTATATAATGTTTCCTAGTGTCTAGTGGCACCCCCCCACCATCTGATCATTGGCCCTGCATTTATATAATGTTTCCCTGCTGTCTAGTGGCCGCCCACTGCCCTCTGATTGCTGTCCCTGTATTGCTGTAATGTTTGCCTGGTGTCTAGTGGCACCCCTGGCCCTCAAATCGCTGTCCCGTATTACTGTAATGGTGTCTGGTGGCACCCCCCCACCCGCTGATCATGTCCCTGTATTATTGTAATATTTCTCTGGTGTCTCATGGCACCCCTGCCCTCCAATCACTGTCCCATATTACTGTAATGTTTCCTTGGTGTCTAGTGTACCCCCCACCCTCTGATTGCCATCCCACTATTAGTTTTACAAGTCAGAACTTTAATAAAGAAAACCATCCCTCAATGTTTTTTTTTCTTTAAACCTGTAAAAAAGAAAATGGTCCCTTGCTGATCTGACCCCTGCCACCCCAACCTCCCATACAGCAATCACCACTCCACAACCCCAGTATACCCCCCCCACACACTCCCATTTACATGAACAGGTCCCACAGTGTATATTCCCTCTCCAATTGAAGATATGTCTTGGTGCTGGAACTGGTGGATGCAGTATGAGAAACTAAGGTAAATGAGGTTCAATGTACTTCAATGGGGGGTTGAATGTAGATGCATAACTTTGTGATTTTTGCATATGTTGGCCCCAAATTTTCAACATGGCTTTTGTGGGACCCCCACCTCATGAACAATGGCAACGGAATTAAGCAAATCAGGCCCAAAAGGTGATTTTGTAGTCACAGGCCCTGATTCTAGAAAAGTTATGCCTGGCGTAACAGCACTCGCACCAAGTAGAATGGCACAAGTAGCGACTTACACCAGCAGTTGCGACTTGCGTGATTCTACAAAGTGGCCTGTGACATCTTATGCTGTTACGCAGGCAGTTGCACCATAAAACCCCTGCGACATGGCACTAGTGGGTTTACGGCAGCAGTTGCACCCCATTCCAGAAGGGCAGCAACAAAGACCCCAATGTCAGGATTCTACAAGAACCCCTGGAGGAGAACCGGCAACATAAGTTACACCTGCATTTAGCTGGTGTAACTTACATACATCCTCCGAGGGTCCTGTAGAACCCTGTCCATGTGCCCTCCCCCCATGCCCAGATCACCACGTTGGTGCCCCAATGGGCATTGGATGCATTCCTACCCCGTCCCCCATACTGTACTTGCCCCCCGTACCCCCATACAGTAAATGTCCTGCAGGGCTGCCCACATGAACTGCCCCTGACTCCCTGTGTGGGCATACTCCCACAGGCTGCCCACACCCCCAGCCCCCAAATCCCCTGTTGTAAAACACCTGAGGGGGCGATGCTGTCATCCCTCCACCTGTGCCCCGACCCCCGAGTAGCCAGCCGCAAATGTGGCAAATACCCTGACGAGCTCTGGTAGTCTAGTGGCCCCCCGCCTAGCCATTCCAGCCTACCCAGCACCCCCCCACACCCATCCCCAGCCGGTGAATGGCACAGCCCACCTCTCCCTCCACGACCAGCCGCCAACTGAATACTGTAGGAGCGCTTACTGGAAAGATGCACTCAGAAATTAACTTGCCATTTTTTCACACCATCTCATGAACATGACAGCTGTCATTTTTCACATCCTAGCAAAAATGAGTTTCCACACTTGTAGTGCGGAAGAAAAAATTACTCACCTTAGTAATGTTGTTTCTTCTAATGGAGTCTTGCTGTATTCTGACAATAGCAGTGAGTCCCAACCTTCGAACTGCCCCAGAGATGGAAGAGTTAACTTTCCATGCCAGGCATGGAACGCTGAGCTCGAGCTCGGTTGAGACTCTGTCTGTTGCTGTTTGAACTCAAACTGTCAGATCTTTACGAGCTAAACTCACTGAGGTCCTGTGTGGAAGCTGTAAACGTACACTAGCCAACTGGCTACTAACATAAAAACAAATTTCTTTTTTTGGTCCCAAAACAAAGACTCAGGTCAGGAAACCCAAAAAATGAAATAAACACAACACCCACTCACCCAACGAAAGAGGGTGATAACAAAAAAGGTGGGGCACCTCCTGAGTGCCAACACTGCTACTGCCCACCCACATACCAAAAACAAAGGTTCTGAAAGGGGAAGGCGGGGGGAGGTCAGAATACAGCAAGACTCCATTAGAAGAAACAACATTACTAAGATGAGTAATTTTTTCTTCAAACAACATGAAGTCTTGCTGTATTCTGACAATAGCAGACTACCAAGCAGTACCTCCATGGAGGAGGGACAGAATCTACTTAGGAAATAGGCTCTGAAGCACAGCTGTGCCAAACTGAGCATCAGTCCTAGCCTGGATATCCAGGGAGTAATGCTTGGTAAAAGTGTGAACTGTTTTCCAGGTAGCTGCTTGACATATCTCTAAGATAGGAATATCCCTGGCAGCAGCCAGGGAAGCAGCTGTACCTCTGGTAGAGTGAGCCCTCAGGCCTGAGGGTGGAACCTTACCTAGTTTTCATAGCAAAATTGGATGCAGAGACAATCCACCTGGCAATGGATCTTTAGTGGCAGGTTTTCCTTTACCAACCTCACCATAAGTGAGGAACAGTTGGAGGGAGTCAAACCTGTGACCCTTGGTACGTTCTATGTAGTAGCTAAGGGCTCTTTTCACATCTAAACTGTGCAGCCTCCTCTCACCAGAGGAGGAATGGTCAGTGAAGCAAACAGGAAGAGACATAGATTGGTTAAGGTGGAAGTCTGAAACCACCTTAGGTAAAAACTTCCTGTTAGTCCTGAGGACCACCTTATCTATATGGAAAGAGATAAAATCAGGCTCCACTGACAGGGCTTGTAACTCACTGATTCGCCTGGCAGAGGTAATGGCTACCAAAAACACAGTTTTCCAAGTCAAGTACTTAAGCTGTGCTGAGGACAAAGGCTCAAAAGGGGGTTGCATGAGCTGAGCAATGCAAACGTTAAGGTCCCAAGCAGGGGCAGGGTCCCTGAATGGCAGATTGGTATGAAGCAATCCCTTGAAAAACTTGGAGAATACAGGGTGAGCTGAAAGAGAAGAGGGCTTACCTGCTGAAATAAAAGCAGAGACAGCTGCCAGATGCACCCTTAGTGTAGCTGGTCTGAGTCCCAAGCTATTCAGGTGAACCATATAGTCAAGGACTGTGGGCAGGTTAGCAGACTCTGCGGAAGTATGCCTCCCAGAGCACCATATGGAAAATCTTTTCCATTTGGAATTATAAGTAGTTCTGGTGGAAGGCTTCCTAGAAGCCTTTAGAATATCCATAACACCTTGGGAAAGGTGTAAATCAGCAAACTCTAACTCTTCAAGAGCCATGCCTTGAGATTGAGAGATTTGAGGTTCGGGTACCAAACCCTCCCCTGAGCACAGGTTAACAGGTTGTAATTCCTGGGAAGAGACAGGGGAAGGTGGACTGCTAAGGACAACAGTAGAGGGTACCAGGGCTGTCTGGCCCAGTCTGGAGCAATCAGGATCACCTTGCAGGACTGAGACCTGATTTTGGCTGGCACTTTGAACAGGAGAGGGAAGGGGGGAAAAGCATACAGGAACTTCCCTTCCCAACTGAGAACTAAGGCATCCAGGGGGACTGAGCCCAACACTGGGAGCCTGCAGCAAAACAGGGGAAGTTGGTGATTGTCTGGGGCTGCAAAAAGATCTATCTGTGGGGTGCCCCATCTGGAGAAGATCACCTCCAAAACCAGGGGGTCCAGTGACCATTTGTAATGGCCCTGAGATATCCTGCTGAGAGCATCTGCCAGGATATTGTCCTTGCCTGGGAGGTGTACTGCTGTGAGGGAGGTGTTCAGGGAATAGGCCAGAGACCACAACTTCATTGCTTCTGTGCACAAGGCCATAGACCGAGAGCCAAGAGGGAAGAAACCTCTGCCTCTAGGGCAAGGGTCTCTGATGGATTTGCAGGTGGAAAGGATCTGGTTCTCATCTTGGGAATTTTTTTTAAAGCTCAGAACCAGTCCCTGGCTTACTACTTCTAGGACCCACTTGTCTGATGTTAAAGACTTCCAGTCCTGGACAAAGTAAGCCAGTCTGCCCCCTACAGGTATTGGAGAATCGGCCCGGGCAGACCCATCAGGGTGTCTGTTTGGCAGGGGCTTTAGGCTGAGGGGTGGAGGCAGGCCTGCTCATAACCCGCTGCCTCTCCCTCTAAAGAACCCCTCTGAGCATAAGCAGAAAGGAGGCCTGGGCTTGGTAAAAGGCCTTTGAAAGGGCCTGCCCCTGCCCCTGGAATGCTGCCTCTGAGGGAGTGGCTTGCCTTTCTTTGGCCTGAGCACTCCTGTAGGTGGTCCTGTACTCGTCCATCTTCTTCATGTAGTTCTCTGTCTGCTCCCCAAACAGAGAATTACCAATGACAGGAAAATCCATGGCCTTAGTCTGGGTATCCTGTGACAGGCTAGTACATCTGAGCCAAGCCATTCTACGAAGTGCCACAGATGTAGCCATGACTCTAGATGAAACATCATTGGAGTCCACTGCAGCATGGAATTGCACCTTGAATGCCTTAATCCCATCCGCAGCCACCTGCTCCAGCTCCTTGGCAAGCTGGTCAGGGGCCTGTTTAGCCAGAGCCAGCACAGTGTCCCACCTGGACTTCTGGTATCTAGCTGTGTAGGCCATATAGTTAGCCTGAGTCCCAAAGATGCTGCCATGTACTGTTTCTTTGCCATGGCATCAATCCTCCTGGAGTCCTTATCTGGGGGGTGTGAAGCCAGGGGAATATTTGCTTTATCACTGGCAGCAGCCTGCACTACCCCAAAATGGCTGCATTGCTGGGAAAGGAACTCCGTGTCCGAGCCTGAAAGGGTATACTTCTTGTCCATTCTTCTGTCCACAGGAGGTATGGAATTAGGAGTCTTCAAAATTTTAAATGTCTGTTTCCCAAAACATTTATGGAGGGGAATAGACAATCTCCTGGACTCTGGGATGTCCATCATCTCTACAAAATCAGGTTCCTCCTGGTCCTCTACTGCTTCTTCCATTGGAAGCTGGAGGGTTTCAGCCACTTTGTTGTAAAACATAAAGTGGGAAGGGGACTCAGAAAGCCTAGGAGGAGAAACACCTGAAGGTCTGTCTTGGGAGATGTGTGGGTCAATAGGCACATCCAGACTTTCATAATCACCACCATCATCATTATCCTCATACTCTCCCTCCTCCTCCTCCGGTTCATAAAATTCTTCTAAAGTATAATCCAGAACCGGGGGAACCGACCGAACCGAGCCCCTGACAGATGGTGCTGGTTCGGCCGGAACCGAAGTTAGCGATTGAACTATCCTTATCGCTTTGGCTATTTCATCAGCGGTCGGAGAAAGAACTTGTGGATCCAAACCGGATGATTTTTCCCTTCTCTTTCTTTTAAGCGGAACCGACTCCTCAGAATCGGTTCTCCTTTTGCCCAAAGAAGTTTCGCCCTGGTCAGAGGGCACTCCTTCTGGTTCGGTTGGGACCAAACCAGGCTGGCCATCCGGGTCAGTGGACTTCTTGGCCTCCCCTTCCCTTAGTCTACCTATTCTCTTATCCAGGGTAGCTTTGGGAAAACTTTTACAAATTTGGCAGTCTGAATTGAGGTGGTCAAACCCCAGACAATAAACACAGGTGGTGTGGGGATCAGCCTTAGCAAAGGCTTCCCCACACACACTACAGTGTTGAAACCCAGTGGGCCCGGTTTTTTTCTTGGGTTTCTCAGACATGGCCAATCCTAACCACAACTTATCCTTTTTTCGGCAATCCACCAGGCAAGACACCCCTATCAGTTCCTGACCGTGTTACGGGTCTTGGAAAAAAACGTAATTAAATCTGTTTTTTTTAGAACCGATACAGACCGGTTACCACACTCTAATAAAATCAGAAGTTTTTTAACACAAACCTGATCGGATCAAACCGAACCAATCCAATGTTTACAAGTTCCACACAGAAACTAAATACCAAACCTATCTAGTACTCACGGTACCACAGACAGAGACTTAAACCGACAGGTTCAGTAGCAGAAATTCGGTAGAAACCGAGTGAAAAAAACGACACTTTAACTGACTTTTTTGAACCAAGCAAAGGAGAAATCTCTGGAGCGACTGTTCAGTGAGGCAGAGTAAAGAATCTGACGGTTGAAGTTTAAACAACAGCAGACAGAGGCTACTACCGAGCTTGAGCTCAGCATTCCATGCCCTGCATGGAAAGTTAACTCTTTGTTCTCCGGGGCAGTTCAAAGGTTGGTGATCACTGCAATAGTCAGAATACAGCAAGACTTCATGTTGTTTGAATATTCAAAGGTGCACATGCAAATGGGGCCATAATGCATGCAAGGTGCAAATGGGGTCCATTTGCATGTCATCATCTTCATTGCATGCAGGGCACGATCGGCGACTTGCGCCTGGCGCCATGCAGGCTGCAGCCATCAGGGATTGGCGTCCCCGCACAAGCGCAGTGTTCCCACAGCCCGATCGTGGGCATAAGTATAAAAATAATAAACTCCTCATATTCTGGTGGTCCAGTGTGACTGTTATCGCTGATCGCGGGCAGAAGTCTCAAAGATTAGATCTGCGGTCCAGTTGGAGTTGTTTCCTCATTTCTCCGTTTGTTCCTTACTGCTCTTGGTCAGTAGCTGGCAGTAGCCACCTGCGGTCACCCGGCCGCCAACTGAATGAATCCATTTACATATCTGGAGACTGTGTAGTACATTGGTTCGCGATGCCCATTGGCCCATGCTGTGGACCATCGGCGTACAGTTGTACTGCTTGTATGCAGTCAGTCGGCAGGCGGCCGGGTGGCTTCGTGGTGGGGAGCGCCGCCCGCCACGACCGGGGAGCGGGGTGGCGAGGCTCAGTGGGAGGTGGGGAGGGGGGTACTGCTGGACCACCAGGGTGGGATCTAATCTTTTTTTAGACTTCTGCCCGCGATCGGGCTGTGAGCTGTCCACTGGACCACCAAGGATATAGGGGTCTATTATTTTTATAGTTATGCCCACGATCAGGCTGTGATCAGTCCACTGGACCACCAGGGATGTAGGAGTTTATTATTTTTATACTTATGCCCGCGATCATGCTGCAAGCAGTCCACTGGACCACCAGGGATATAGGACTGTTTAATTTCCTACTTCTGCCCACGATTGGGCATGGGGGGGCGCTGCCTGATGGAGGGTGCCGCCGGAGCCCGGGTGGCCACCCACAACTGGCAGCTGCCATGTTGCACCCTGCAATACGGCAGATCACCTGTGGCTGGCCGGCTGTTGCTCCTTTATATTTTGCAACAACTGTATATGGCGCATGTAGGGGTTGCATCTGCATGGGCTCCGCACATCCTGGGTTGAATATCGGGATGTGCGGGGGTATGCATGGGCATGCCCCCCCCCACTTGTGCCGCATACATTACTGATGCACCCCGGCTCATCAGGATTTGTGCCACGCACTTTTCCCTTTTGAATATCACGCTGGGGCGCATCAAATCAAATAAAATCAAAGTTTATTTATAATGCACTTTTCAACATATCAAAGTGCAAGTACATATCAAATAACATCTAACATAATAAATAGCAACATAAAAATAATAAAAAGCAGCAATAAACCTATTCAAACACTAATTCAAATAGATAATTGCGCCATGCGCAACCCTTCTGAATATCCCACCCTTGGTGTACAAATATGGTAAAATAGGCAGGTTATGACCAAACATTGCAATATTTCAATGTTCACTCATAAGTTTGCCAATTTTTTATAGTTTGACTCCAGACTTTCAAAATACTGTACCCATTTTTCCACACCACCTCATAAATGTGACAGGTGTCACTTTTTAAATCCTGGCCAAGACATGTTTTTACACTTGCAGTATGAAATTACTTTCCATCAGCATACAATAAATGAGACATATCATGTTTATAAGGGCTGTCATAAAATGGCTCTTGAAAATTTGGGATCAAAATAAAAGAGTGAATGTGTAAATAGTGAATGTTTGAAGAGTGAATGCATACATAATGTGTAAAGAGTGAATGTGAACTGAATGTGAGAAGTGTGAATGTGTACTGAATGTGTGAAGAGTGAATGTATAAAGAGTGAATGTGCCAGGCCCTGCACTTCTGTAGTCAGACGGAATCTTCCCATAGCACACAGACTTCTTCATATAGGTCCCGAAGGAGAATATGATTCTGCTATCTCAAAAAGAACAGAAATTCTTTGCAAGAAACTTTGTTAATGCACATGTTAGGGTAACTTAATGCTTCAAAAGTAGGGAAATGTGGCATTAGAGTTTCCAACCCCCCACCTGCCCCCACCCCAAACAGCAAAAGGAAACAATAGTAGGGTTTGGGGTCTCTGGAGTCTTGATGAATCAATGGTGGGGTCTTTCTTGGGGTTGTCAACCCTAATGCTCACCCCATTCCCTGAGCAAACAATGTCACACATGATCTCCTTTCTTAACACAGGGCCCGCAGGGCCCTGCATGAAAAAAGCTACAATAAATCGTGCTAGCAACATGTGGTAAAACATACTTCTCCACCTTTGAAGAGTGTATCACTTTGAGGCACTGGCTTGGAGCTGTACCTTCTGCTTCAGACTGGGAGCTACGGGCTGGGGAGGGAGCATTAGGGTTGACAACCTCAAGGAAGACCCCACCAATAATTTGCCAAGACTCTTGCTGCTTGGGGGGGTTGGGTTGTAAGTTAGGGTTAGAAACCCTAACATCATATTTTCCTACTTTTGTGGCATTAAGTTACCCTAACTGGTGCATTAATGAAGTTTTTTGCAAAGAATAAATATATGCACAAGACATGCATATGCACCTGAATCAAGAAGAAGACAGTTGTCAATTAAAATCTGTAATGGGTCATGAAACCAAGGTCTACATTCAGTCCATTATTTTTAGGATCAAGAAGGGGAATACATTTGAGCTCATAAGCTTGAGTTTCTTTGAGAACCAGGACACAGAGGTCAGGGATGGAGTGATCAGATTGAGGAAAATATTGTCCCACCTGTATTTCAGTCTTTTTCTCATTTATGTTGTGCCTGTGTGAGTTCATTCAGGTTCAAGGGGGTTGTCTGTATTCCTTCATATAGCCTGTGTGTGGACACTTCTTGCACTGTTTTAGTGCTTCCTAGTGTTCTGTTGTTTTGGTCAGGTATAAGTATACTCCTGACAATCAGGTTGGATACATTAGGTGGTTGTTTGAAGGACAGTAAAGATGGTTCCTGGAAAATACATATCAAGGTGTCATCTTCTTGAATATATTGGTTGTAGATCCTTAATAGTGTTTTGTAGGAGCTCCAGATCAGGGTTGTATGTAACAACCAAGGGTGTCCAGTTGGTGGTGTTTTTTTCGTTATACTGTAGTAGTTGTTCTATTGGCATTAGTGTGGCTCATTCCATAACTCTGTCAACTTCTCTAGAGGAGTGTCCCTGTTCAGTAAATGTTTTTTCAATGTGACAATGTGTTGATTTATGTCCTCTTCACTCGGACATATTCAGCAGTATTGAAGAGCTTGGCTGTATATTACAGATTTGTTAGTGTGTGTAGAGTGAATACCAGGCTGGTCGACTACGGTGACAGGATGTGCATATATACAGTAGCAGCACCAAATTAGTCAAAGGATTTTTAAAAATCCCTATTGAGAATTGTGAAACCTTTACTTAGGGATTTTGTTTTGTTTGTTAGTGTGTTCACTGCTACCCAGAGAGGGTTGCCTCATCTGATAGTGTAGTTGAAAATTTACCAGATGGCACTTAAGTACTGTAATAGGAACTGGCCTCTTTCTGTAGGTATAACAAAAATAATTTTAGAGGATTTTTTTCCCTAAATTTTGTGAAGAATAAATAGGGAATCTCACAAAATTGCTTGACATATTCAACACTACTACTGTACACGTGCACGGGGGGGGGGGACCACACCACACAATGGGTGGAAGGGAAGGGAGGGTATGTGGGGCGTAGTGTGGCAGTCAGATGCCGAGCTGGCTGTGTGGCATTGTGGGTAGGGTGGCAGACTGGGGTTGGGAGGGTGCGGGTTCAGTTCTGGGGCATGATTGTTTTGCATCGGGACTTTTTTTATTTTTGTCACGTTTTACACACACCCGACATGCACCCCTGGAGTTGAGAATCTTTAAGTGGGGGGGTGTGGAGGGGATGAAGCCCCCACGGGTAGATGCAAGGGGTGCAGCCCCCAACATATCATGGAATCCCATCACAGGTCTTGTGGTTGCCGCGAGTGTGCATCACCGTTATTTATTTTCAGTAATGTGCACTCAACCAAATGGCGATCACCATCCAGCGATCGTCTTTATGACATAGACTCCCAACGGAATGAACTGGGTAAACATGTACCAGTTTAGAATAGTTGTGACCCCGTCCACCCAATGTTTCTTTTGTATGCCTGTTTTGCCTGTCTACCTGCATCCCTTGTAGATTGTCCCTTCCCCTCAACTGCACAGCCAGGCCCCAAGCTGATAATATAGCTGGGAGAACAAGACCTAGAACTGGGGTAGAGAAGCACTGATAACATCATAACTGGAGGGACTACATCTCCCTTTAAGCCTAATCACTCTCCCTTGTTTGGAGCCACTTGTCATGACTCATACCAGTGGTAGTGAGAGTTGTTGATATCAATAACAGGCGGGCCATATCTCCCTTTAAGTCTCCTTGTCCTCCCCAATTGGAGCTGCTCATCACAACTCACCTCAGTGGTGGTAAGAGCTGATGCTGTCAAGGCTCCTTCAGATACAACCATGGAGAGGTATTGAGATCATATGATCCTTATGTGGAGAGGCACTGGAATAGCATGTGTGGCACTCTAACTTTCAGTCCCTTGGAACATTAGTGGATCACCTACATGTCATTCTTGATGGTCCCTGCCACAGGGCTAAAAATCAGGTTTGAGAATCCAGTCTGGTTTTCCTGCAAGACAACTCAAAGCATCATAAGCTGCACGATCTGCAGGTTAACAAGCACACTCTAAAAATGAAATATTAAGGATTCTTCATGAAGGCAAGGCAAGGCAAATTTATTTATAGGGCGCCCATTCCCTGGGGCTCTGGGTGCCTTACAAACATATCAAAAGTAAAACAATAAAACCACAATAAAAATGTTCAGAATAATTAAGTTTCAGAATAGCAGCTTTAAGATCAGCTTCAGATAACTAGGATAGTTGGATAAAAGTTATAGAAACAATAAAGTTATGTCTTGGGCAGCTCAGTCTAAAAGAAAATAGTCTTCACAAGCCAGATGATACTAAACAGAGAACATTAACGTTTGAACAAATGAACATACAAATTTGCCAGCAGAAATAGGCCACCTGGTCTATCAAGTCTGCTCGAGTGTACAGCTAGCACCCTCACCTTGCAGCTGCCCCATCCCCCTTCCCAATTACCCCCCTCTCACCTTGGCCCATCCCCTTTTGAAACTATCCACTGTCTTACAGGCTACCACCTTCTCCGGTAGAGCATTCCATTCTGCCATGACCCTCTCCGTGAAAAAGTGTCTCCTCATTTCTGTCCCAAATCTTTCCCCCTTCAATCTAAGGCTATGCCCTCTCATGCCGCTCCCTCTTCTCAGCCTGAGTATCCCTTCAGTGCCTGCCTTGTTTATCCCCTTTATGTACTTAAAGGTCTCAGTCATATCCCCCATGTCCCTTCTTTCCTCCAAGGAATACATGTTCAACTCTCTCAGTCTCTCCTCATATGGGCTGTCCTCCAATCCCTGGATCATCCCTGTTGCCCTGCGTTGTACCCCTTCCAGTAATTTCACATCCTTCTTCAGATATGGCCACCAGAATTGCACACAGTACTCCAGGTGCGGCCTGACCAGTGCCCTGTAGAGAGGTAGGATCATGTCCATGCTCCTGGAGGAGATCCCTCTCGCGATACAACCCAGCTTCCTGTTGGCTTACACGGCTGCCCTCCTACACTGCTCTGTATTGTTCATCTTCCCCATTACAACCACCCCTAGATCCTTCTCGTCCTCGGTGTAACATAGCTGAACCCCTCCCAGCTGATAACCCCTTCCTGGGTTCTTTGCTCCAAAGTGCAGGACTTTGTACTTTTTTGCATTGAACCCCAGCTGCCACACTTCTGATCACCAATTTGGTCAGTTCGTCCTGCAGCCCCTGCCAACCTGCTATATCGTCCACCATCTCCCCCAATTTGGTATCATCAGTGAATAGACTTATCTTATTCCTGACGCAATATGAGATGTCTGCTATGAATATTCCAAACAGCACTGGCCCCAGTACCGATCCCTGTGACACCCCTCTTATCACAGACCTTGGAGATGAGAGTTACCCCACCACCACTACCCTCTGCTGTCTCCCCTGCAGCCAATTCTCAGTCCATTTAACCATCTTAGTCCCCCATCCCCACATATCTCAACTTCCCTCCCAACCTCCCATGTGGCACCGAATCAAAGACCTTACTGAAGTCCAAGTGTATGACATCCACCACATGACCGATGTCCAATTTCCTAATGACCCAGTCATAATACTCAACTAGGTTCATCTGGCAGGATTTTCCAGAGACAAACTCATGCTGGTGACTGTCCTGGAGCCCACTGTCTTCCATAAAGGTCACCAGCCTTTCCTTAAGTACTGTCTCCATCAGCTTCCTCTCGATGGAAGTTAAGCGTACTGGCCTGTAATTACCCAGCTCATCCTTTGGTCCACTTTTATGGATTGGTACCATGTGAGCCATCCTCCAGTCATGCGTTATTCACCTTGTGTCCAGGGAGGTATTGAATAGTTCCGCCAGTGGTCCAGCCAGGATCTCGGCCATTTCCTTCAACACCCTGGGGTGTATGCCATCTGGTCCTGGTGCCTTATCCACCCTCAGAGCCCTTAACCCCTCAAATAGTCTACCCTCAGTGATCACCCCATCCATTACCCTCTCTCCCCCGCCCACCTGCCCACCCCTGCAGTAGCTGCCTTCCTTTCTCCTCATGAATACAGACAGAAGTACTCATTCAGTGCTTCTGCCTGATCCACCCCTCTCTCTGCCCACCTCTGTCCTTCTTGATCCTCACTATCTGGTCTTTGCAGCTCCTTCTCTCCTGTATGTATCTGAAGAAGTCCTTTTCCCCATCCCTGATGCCCTGTGCCAGCCTCAATTCCATGGAGGCCTTAGCTGCTCTGACTCCCCTGGTAACTTCCTTGGACTTCTTCACATACTCCTCCCTATCCTCCCTTTCCTGTATTTCTTGTATTTCTTGAATGCTGCTTTTTTAGCCCTCTCCATTTCTAAGACCCCTCTACTTAACCAGCTTGTTTTTTTAGTCCTTCCCTTTTTGCTCTGCAATCTGGTACATGTCTCAGTAGCATCCAATATCCCCAATTTGATTTTTTCCCATTTCTGATTTGCATCCTTCCAGATGCCTCTTTAAGATTTCACCCATCCTACCAAAGTCAGCCTGTCTGAAGTCCACCACCCTGGTCCCTGTACCTGCTGCTTCTCTGTTCATATTAAGTGTGAATCACACTAAGTGGTGGTCACGCCCAGTCAGCAGGTCCTCCACCCCCACCTCCCTTATAGACTCCCCATTGGCCAGAACTAGATCCAGTGTATTCCCCAACCTAGTCAGCTCAGTGATCATCTGTGCCAGGAAGCAGTCCTGGAAGACATCCAGGAGTATTGCTCCCTAGGACTTGAGGTGGCTTGGGTACCCCATCCACCCCAGACTGGAAGTCCACCCATCACTCAAGTGTTACCTTTCCAACATATCTTCCTAATTTGCTCTGCCAGCTCCCTGTCCAGGTCTTTCCCCAAGTCGGTGGTCTGTATACCACCCCCATCCTGAGAATCCTATTCCTCATGTCCTGGAATTGCATCCACAAGGTCTCTGTCCCACCCTCCTCCCCCTCTTCCCTTGCACACTGTATCCCTTCCCTTATGTACATCACTCCCCCTCCCCTTTCCCTTTGCCCTTTTCCTTCCTGTAAATTCTATAGCCTGGGATAATCAGGTCCCAGTCCTGGTATTGGTTGGCCCATGTTTCTGTGATGGCAGCTATGTCCACCATCCCCTCTGCCAACAGAGCCTGTAGTTATGTGGTTTTGTTCCTCAGACTCCTTGCATTCAAGGAGACAACCCTCCAAGATGTTCCCTTACACTCCTTATCCAATTTCACACCCTTCTCAGACCCACTCTTCGATCTCTCCCTGCTTCCAACCCAGTTTGTACGAAGGGGTACACTCATTTGTCTCCCCTCTCTGGAGAGCCTTTCTTTCAGCAATCCACTTGCCAGCCCCACCTCCCACGTAGTTTAAATTAACCTTTGTTTTTATGTATTCTTCTAACCTCAGTTTTAGCACCCCTTCCCCTCCCTGCTCAAATGTAATCTGTTCCCCTGCATACAGATCCCTATTGTCCCACACCCTGCCCCAGACTCCCATTAATCTGTACCCCTTGGAACGACACCAATTTCGCAGCCAACTGTTGAATTCATCTATCCTATCCTTCCTTGCCGTACTTGCCCTGGGCACTGGGAGTACCTCAGAGAAGGTCACTGAGCTCTCAACCTCCTCACTCAACTTACCCAGTTCCATGAATCTCTCCCTAACCACCCCCACCACTTCCCCAGCCAAGCTCAAGAAATTCCACACATGCACCACCACGTGTGGCTTTGGTGCTCCCTTCCCCTCTTTGCACACTTGAGAATAGCCTGTCCTGATTTATCTGCCATCAGCCCAGGTACACACTCTACTCATATGCGACTATGTCTTTCCCCTTTACTCCCCATGTGACCCCTTTTAGTATGGAATCACCCAGCACTAGCATGTTCCCCCCTCATTTCTCATCCATCCCCCAAACTCTCTTTCCTTGTGCCTGCCTTGAGAGTTCACCTTGCCCTGCACATTTGCATCCCTATCTATACCCTCAACTCCACCTCCAGTTGCCTCCTCAGTCCTGCCCCTTCCCCTAACTCTCTCTGTACCTGACTTGTCCCCCTTCCCACCTGGAGCTCCCTCATCCTTAATGTCATCCCTACCCTTTGCCCTGAATCCCCCTTCATCCCCCCTGTACTGTAACCTCCATGTCCACCCCCACAACAGGACCCTTTTTCCCTTAACCAGGATCTGCTCCCTGTCCCTTAGAGCTGTGCCTCCTGGGATACACTTAACCTCCCTCTTCCTCATGATGCCTGATCCTATCTCCATACCCCCAAACTACTGAGTCCCCCACTAGGAGAAGCTTCCTTATCCCCTGAGATTCTCTGGCCCCATCCCATGTGGCCCCTCCAGGTGGGTTTGCTCTTCACCCCTGGTCACAACCTTGGGTTCTCTTTCAGGGCTCTCCCGCTCCCTGAGAACATCATATTCTTTAGTTGTACCGGGTGGAGGGGGGTGCTTGAGCTCCACCTTCCTTAACCTCCCTGAGCCCACTGTAGTCCATCCAGGCCTCTGACCGAGTACCCTCTGTAGCAGTGGCTGGTGATATGGTGGTCCCTGAGTGGTGGCAAAGGTCCCAAGTACTCCTGTAACTGTGCTCAAAGCCTGGCAACCTCCTCCCTCAGCCCAGAGAGGTGCATACAAATGGGGCAGCACTGCAGTTCCCAGAAAGTTCCTCTGAACACCGCTGCTCTGCACCCACTGCACTGCACCACTCCTTTTGTCATCCTACATACTCCGTAAGTAAGCTTCTACCCTCGTTTCATGTTTTTTTTTACAGTATCTCTTCCTTTTATGGAGTTTCTTTGTTTATGACCCTGATATGTTTCCGCAGCCCTTGACCATTTCTGCTCTGTGCTCATGTCAGACTTATCCTATTCTTAACAGAGTGAAATTAACAAGATCATACAATTTAAATGTACAAAGCTCCACTTACATGATACAATCATCAGCTCCTCCTCCTTTTGATTTTATTTGCTCTTTAGCTATCAGCCCACCCCTGGGCAGAGCCTATATGCTCCTCCTCACTAACTAAGCATTTAATCAAGTGTGGAGGTGGGGGTGGGTAGGGCAAAAAACTCAGAGACAAAATGCTCCTGGACAGATTCAGACTCACATTCCTACCCCTCTCAGAAGCCAACAGAATGAACAGACAAAATGCCTCCTTGAACAGTCAAAGAGAGATTCAATCTAGTATAGAAACATAGAAACATAGAAGTTGATGGCAGATAAGGACTGCAAGGCCCATCCAGTCAGCCCATTTCTTTTTCTACCTTATAAATGTGCCATCGGCCTTTGCTCTGTCAGTGGTCTATACATTCATACTCATTTGTATTGCTCCCTTATGCCTATCCCATGCCTGTTTGAAGCCCTGCACTGTATTCATAGCCACCACTTCTTGTGGTAAGCCATTCCATGCATCCACCACCCTTTCTGTGAAAAAGAATTTCCTCACATTCCCCTTAATCGGCCTCCTCTAATCTCATGCTGTGTCCTCTTGTCCTGCTATTTTTCTTATATTTAAACATGTTAGACTCTTTCACCTTGTTTATGCCCTCTTTGCCCTATGGTGTTTGAATGCCTCGATCTTATCACCTCTCTCCTCCTTGCTCAAGGGTATACATATTGAGCTCCGTTAATCTGTCCTCATATGTCTTCTGATGCAGTCCCTGCACCATTTTGGTTGCCCTTCTCTGGACTGCCTCAATTTGGTTAATGTCCTTGTGAGGTGTGGCCTCCAATACTGCGTGGTAGTACTCAGATGGGACTCTATCCAGTTGTCTTGCAGAGGGATTATTACCTCGCTCTTATGACTTGTGATACCTCTACTAATACACCCTAACACCCCCTAGCCTTACCTACTGCTTTAGAGGTCTGTTTGATAATTTTAGGTCATCTAGTGATGATGATGCCCCAAGTCTCTTCTCTTCCTTTGTGACTGATAGCAACTCCTCCTAGCCTATAGGTGGCTTCAGGGTTTTCTTCCCTATGTGCATGATTTTGCACTTCTTTGCATTAAATCCCAGTTGCCACTCTTCTGACCATTCTGCTAGTTTATCCAGATCTCTTCTCATTCTGCCCACCCATCCGGATCATCTACTCTGTTGCAGATCTTGGTGTCATCTGCAAACAGACAAGCCTTACCTCTAGTCCATCTGCAAGGTCACTAATGAAGATGTTGAAGAGGACTGGCCCCAGGACTGATCCCTGAGGTACCCACTTGTGACTTGCATCTCTTCTGACTGTATACCATTTACCACCACTCTCTGTTTTCTGCCCGTCAACCAGTTTGCCATCCAGTTGACCAACTTCTGACCCACCCTGAGCCTACCCAGCTTATTTATCAATCTTCTATGTGGAACAGTGTCAAAAGCTTTGCTGAAGTCAAGGTAGACCGACATCAACTGCTCCCCTTGGTCCACCACTCTGGTTACCCAATCAAAGAAATCTATGAGATTAGTTTGACAGGACCTTCCTTTTGTAAACCCATGCTGTCTTGGATCCTCGTCCCTATGGATTTCAGGTGTTGCACTATCCTTTCCTTAAGGGGTGCCTCCATAATCTTGCCCACTACTGAGGTAAGACTGACCGGTCTGTAGTTCCCCGCCTCCCTTGCTACCACTCTTGTGGAGCGGGATCACATGAGCCTTCTCCAGTCTTCTGGGACCTCTCCTGTGCTCAGGAGACTCACTAAACAATTCTGCTAATGGCTCTGCTAGTTCCTCCTTTAGCTCCTTAAGCTACCCTGGGATGTATGCCATCAGGTCCCATTGCCTTATCCACCCTGAGTTTAGCAAGCTCTTGTAGGACCTTTCTTTGTAGAAGGGAGTAGTGCTCACCTCCCTCCCCTGTGTCCATGATGCTGAGCTGTGGGCCCTGCCCTACCTTCTCTTCAGTAAATACTGAGCAAAAGTATCTATTTACGATAGATGCCTTTACAGGTCCTCCTCCTCCTCACATGCTCCCTTTCTCCATTGCTTTAGCAATACCTCTCTGGACTTTTCCTTTCACTAATGTATCTATAGAAAGTCTTGTCACCTTCTTTACTGTCTCGTGCTAGTGTTTCCTCAGTTTGGGACTTTTGCCTGCCTTACTGCCTTACCTACTTCCCTTAGGGCAGTTGGTATGCCTCCCTATCTTCATCCCGAGAGTGTTCCCTTATATTTCCTGAAGGCCAGCCTTTTGGCTCTGACCTTTCTGCTACTGTATTTGAGAAACCAAAGTGGTTTCCTTCTTCTTTGCACTTCCTTTTCTGTCTAACATAATGGGATGTTGCTTCAAGTATTGCATCCTTAATGCTTGCCCACTTTGCCTGTACCCTCTCACCTGTGTTTCTTTTTGCCAGGGCTAGCTTAACTCTGTTGGCCATCTTATCAAAGTCAGCTCCTCTGAAGTCCCATATTTTGCCTTGGAATGGGATGATTTAGATAGTAGCCAAATTGAACCATCCATGTGATGGTCACTGGCCCTAGATGACCTTCTACCTGGAGATCTGTGATCTCTTCTTTGTTAGTCAGTACTAGATCTAGGATAGCCCTGTCTCTTGTGGGTTTCTGTACCAGTTGTTTGAGGCCCTCCCCCTGCAGGGAATCCACTATGAGTCTAGTTCTGGCAGATGTTCCTGCTGGTATTGACCAATCTGTATCCGGCATGTTGAAGTCTCAGAACCTCCCCTTTAGCTGTCATGTTCTGTATATCTTCTAACAGTAATGTGTCTATGTCCTCCCTCTGGTTTGGGGGCCTGTAGACAACCCCAGTTCTTATGGCTGTCCCATTTCCTGTTTCCAGGGTGACCTACAGTTCTTCTGGCTCCTTATGTGTATTCTGAATTTCTGTAGCTTTGATATTTTCATTAACATACAGGGCCACTCCTCCCCTTTTGCACCTCGGTCTCTTCTGAACAATACATAGCCAGGTACTGGAAGTCTCTCTAGTGTGGTTACTGGTAAACCACGTCCTCACTAATTGCTACTATGTCCAGTTTAGCCTTCTGACATTATTGCCTGCAGGTCTGGGATCTTATTTCCCAGGCTGTGAGCATTGTGTACATGATTTTCCATTAGCGTTGTGGTGTGTTAGAAGTTGGTTGGTGAGTTTGGCATTACCCTGTGCCATCGTATGGGGAGACAAATCTTTTTTCTTACCTGGTGATGCAAATGAATGGCAAACATGCTGAATTCCTGTTTGACCACTAGCTGAGGGGGGAGGGGTGTTCTTCCCATTCGATGTATGGGGTGCTGCACCCCTCTCACCATTTGCTGGTTTAAATATTCTGCAAAGACATCAAACTTCTGCCCCAATGCACTGACTCCCTCTTTAGTCAGATGCAGTCCATCAAATTTAAAGAACTTTTGCTCCCAGAACTGTTGCCAGTTCCCTACAAATCTGTGTCCTTTTTCCTGGCACCAGCCCTTGAGCCACGTGTTTAGCTCCCCTATCTCCCCTTCTCTGACCTTCTGTCCATCTGCTCCCCTCTCCCAGACTGGCAGGATCTCAGAGAAGGAGATGCCGATGAAATAGATGATAGTTTGTTACCCAGCCTAGTCAGGTGTTCCTTGGTCTCCACAACTGACCAGCTGGCAAGATCATTAGTCCCTATGTGTACTAGGACATCAATGTTTTCTCCTGCTTTGTAGAACAGATTTTAGCAATCGGTCAGTGTCTCTCCATGCTTATGTGCCTGGGGAGACATCGGCCATCACCCTGGCTGGAGATGGGTATCAACTCCCCCGAATCATGGAGTCTCTATGATCAGAAGTTTTTATTTCTTTTGTGCTTGTTTTGTTTTGGTTCCTGATTTGGGTGAGTTTTGTTGTGCTAGCTCCTGCTGCAGTGTCCTGCTCTTCAGTGTCTTCTGCCTCTTTATTTGATTTCAGAGATAGAGGCAGATACCTGTTTGTAGTGTTTATATGGTTTTTGAGGTAATGTGTTGAGAGCAGAGAGTGATGGGGCACCTGATTTGCTTCTCCCTAACCACCTGCCAACCTCCTGGACCAACTCCCTCTGCGGTCGAGGTTTTCTGTTGGATGCTGGGGAAATGGCGGGTGGTTCTATAATGTATTTCCTCTTCAATATGAAATTTGAGGTGTGCAACTCTGCCCATGCTGCCTGGAGCTGAGCCCTAAGATCTCCAAAGGCCTCAGCATGTAGGACAGTGTCCTAAATCCTGTAAGACTGTCCTTCTGAAAATTGTTCCACAGTACCTGCAGTTAATGAAATCCATTCCAAATAAGTTGCTGGGTTTGTAACCTAGTCAGAGTAATTAGAAGGAAAAAAAGGAAAAAATGCAAGTAATGGTTTAATTGTGCTTGTTTAACTTGTTATAACAAGTTAAATTACTTAGTGCCCTGTAAATGAGATCACCTTGTGGAGGCCCCACTGATCCACCCTTCCTGCTCTGCCACAGGAAATGTCACAACTGTGGTACCCTATAAAGGAGTGTAGCAGGGTGGTTGGGGATGGGGTGGGTGGCTGGGCCTTCCCCTGCCTAAAAGAAGAACCACGGATGAAAGAACAAGGAGGTAAGAGCAGAAACAATCTAGTCAACAACAAATGCAGTAACCCTGAAAGCTTATCATAATGTTAGATAAAACTGTAAAACCTGTAAAGCACACCTGTAATAATTTCAGAGAAGATATACGCCAAGAAACACTTTGCTCCAGAGAAAAATAAAGCAGTAACAGAAGATATACCTGCAAAAGACAATTTGAATCAGAAGATTACAGGAGTAATCTGTTAGCACACACCTGTAGGCACACCTTGTAATAATGCAGAAAAGGTATACCAGCAACAACAATTTGAATCAGAGAAAAAATAAAGCAATGAAATGTTAGCAACAAACAGTAGCAATCCCTGTGAGTAAAAAATAAAAACACCACCACACAGTAAATCTGCTTAGCCAAACTAAGTCTTAATCCTTTTCCCTTGCTCTGGTAAGTTTCTCTACTCTGCCTTTCAAGCAGTCTTAGAAGGAAAGAGCTCAGGTGAAGCTAGGTGCCTTGGCCAGCAAACCAAGTCTTCTACTCCTACTTGATTGGCTCCACTGTTTCTGGGCAAAGAATCCCCTTCCCCAGCAGCCAGCAACAGTTAAACAGTTAAAGATTCGAGTTAATCCTCCTCCAGACTAGCCAGCAACAGTTAAAGTGTTAAAGAAATATTTAAGCTAATCCTCCACCAGATAAAATGCCTCACAAAAAATCTCAGAGACAGAATGACTCCTGGACAGATTCAGACTCACACCCCTACCTCCCAGAAGAAACATAGAAACATAGAATTTGATGGCAGATAAGGACCGCTTGGCCCACCCAGTCTGCCCATTTCCCTACCTGATGGATAAGCTGCAGATCCTAGTTAACCAGCAGCCTACTTCTTCCTACCCCCACCCCCTAGAATTGCCTTATGACTGTCCCATGCATGCTTGAATTCCACCACTGTTTTGACTCCACAACCTCCTCTGGAAGGCTGTTCCATGCATCCACAACCTCTCTGTGAAAAATACTTCTTAAATTACCTCTGAGCCGCCCCTTCTATCTTCAAATTGTGCCCCATTGTTCTTGCACACCTCTTTTTTTGAAAGATGCTACCCTCTTGGACTTTGTTGATTCCCTTGAGGTACTTGAAAGTTTCTATCATGTCCCCCCTCTCCCTCCTTTCCTCGAGGCTATACATATTAAGCTCCTTAAGTCTCTCTTCATATGTCTTCCGGTGCAGACCCTGCAGCATTTTAGTTGCCCTCCTCTGGACAGCTTCCATCCTGTCTATGTCTTTGCAGAGATTGGGTCTCCAGAACTGCACGCAGTACTCCAGATGTGGTCTCACCAGCTGTCTGCACAGAGTGATAATAACTTCTTGTTTTCTGCTGGTGATGCCTCTCCCTATGCATCCCAGTATCCCCCCAGCCCTCCTTGCTGCCCTCTCACATTGCTTGCCCACCTTTCGGTCATCTGATATGACTACCCCCAGGTCCCTTTCCATTTTTGTTGTTGTTAGTATCTCACCCCCATTGTGTACTCTTCCCCTGGGTTTTTGTTTCCCAGGTGCATTACCTTGCACTTTTAGTATTGAATCTAAGCTGCCATACATTTGACCATTCCTCTAACCTTGCCAAGTCCCTTCTCATCCTTTCCACCCCACCTTGTGCATCAACTCTGTTGCAGATCTTTGTGTCATCTGCAAAGAGACATACTTTTCCTTCCAGTCCCTCTGCAATGTCGCTTATAAAGACATTGAAGAGGACCGGTCCTAATACTGAACCCTGTGGTACCCCACTGCTAACCCCCCTTTTTTCAGAGTGGACTCCATTTACTATTACTCTCTGTGTCCTATTCTCCAGCCAATTCTTTACCCAGGCTGTCATCTTGGGACCCACTCCCAGGCTGGCTAACTTGTATATTAATCTTTTGTGTGGACTGTGTCAAATGCCTTGCTAAAGTCTAGGTAGAAGCCATGTCCCCAGCCTCTCCCTGATCTACTACTTTGGTCACCCAGTCAAAGAATCTATCAGATTTGTCTGGCATGACCTTCCTGCTGTGAATCCATGCTGCCTTGGGTCCTGTGCCCTCTGGCCTCTAGATACGTAACAATTCTTTCCTTCAGAAGTGATTCCATCATTTTCCCTACCACTGAGGTTAAACTAACAGGTCTGTAGTTTCCTGCTTCTGCCTTGCTCCCACTTTTGTGAAGGGGAATCACATCTGCCCTCCTCCAGTCCTCAGGTACCACCCCATCCTCCCATGATTTGTTAAAGAGGGTAGTCAGTGGTGTCACTAGTTCTATCCTTAGTTCTTTTAGAATTCTGGGATGAATTCCATCAGGCCCCATTGCTTTGTCCACCTTCAGTTTTAAGAGCTCTTTCAGAACTCTTTCTTCTGTAAATGGGCTGGTATCAACTTCTGTATCCAGAGTGTTTCTACTGTTACTTTAGGTACCTCCCCCTCTTCCTTTGTAAATACTGAGCAAAAATATTTGTTTAGTATCTCTGCCTTTTCACAGTCATCCTCTGCCCACCCTCCCTCCCTTTATTAAGCCTCACTATCCCTCCTTGGTCTTCCTTTGCTCCTGATGTACCTATAAAGGTTTTATCCCCTTCTTAACTGAGTTGGCTATCTTTTCCTCGGTTTGGGCCTTTGCTGTTCTGACTGCCTTTCCAGCTTCCCTTTGCTTTAACTGATACAGTTCTCTGTCCTGTTCCTTCTGTGATTCCTTGTACTTCCTGAATGCTTTCTTTTTCTCTTGAACCTTCACTGCCACTTCCTTTGAGAACCATAGTGGCTTCTTACCTCGTTTTGTTTTGTTTATTTGCTTTACACAAAGGCTTGTTACCTCTGTGATGGCAGTTTTTATTATTCCCCATTGTTCTTCCACCCCTCCTTCCTGCCCATTTGCTAGTGCATTCCTTAGGCACTCACCCATTTTTGGCAAAGTCAGCCCTCCTAAAATCCAGTACCTTTGTCTTTGTATGGCTTGACTCTATTGCTGTGTTTATTGTGAACCATACTGTTCGATGGTCACTAGTTCCCAGATGGCTGCCCACTTCTACATCTGTGATCCTCTCTTCATCTCCATTTGAGAGAACCAGGTCTAAGATTGCTCCCTCTCAAGTGGGCTCCAATACTAGTTGTCTAAGGCATGCCCCCTGTAGGGCATCCAGAATAACCCCACTCTTAGAAGTGGCTGCTGCAACTGCACTCCAGTTAACATCTGGCATATTCAGATCACCCATCAGCAATATCTCCCCTTTATCTGCCATTCTAAGTATACTTTCTATCATTTCCTTGTCCATTTCCTCCCCTGAGGAGAGGGTCTGTCTACAACCCCTGTGCGGATTGTGGTGCCATTGCCTGCCTCCAAATTGACCCACAGTGCTTCTTCTCCTCCCTGTTTACCCTTTTGTTCTGTTGCTTTGATTTCTTCTCTTATGTAGAGAGCTACTCCTCCTCCTCTTTTACCCTCCCTGTACCTCCTGTAGATAGTGTATCCTGGTATGTTTATGTCCCAGTCATGGTTCTGTGTGTACCATGTTTCATGACAGCAGAATGAACAGACAAAATGCCTCCTTGAACAGTTAAAGAGAGATTCAAACTAGCAACTCCTACTTGATTGGCTCCACTATTTCTGGGCAAAGAATCCCCTTCCCCAGCAGCCAGCAACAGTTAAACAGTTAAAGATTCAAGTTACTCCTCCTCCAGACATGCCAGCAACAGTTAAACAGTTAAAGAAAGATTTAAGCTAATCCTCCACCAGACAAAATGCCTCACAAAAAAATCTCAGAGACAGAATGACTCCTGGACAGATTCAGACTCACATTCCTACCTTTCTCAAAAGCCGACAGAATGAACAGACAAAATGCGTACTTGAACAGTTAAAGAGATATTCTAACTGGCAACTCCTACTTGATTGGCTCCACTATTTCTGGTCAAAGAATCCCCTGGTGCAGCAGCCAGCAACAATTAAACAGTTAACGATTAAAGTTAATCCTCCTCCAGACAAGCCAGCAACAGTTAAAGAGTTAAAGAAAGATTTAAGATAATCCTCCACCAGACAAAATGCCTCACATAAAATCTCAGAGACAAAATGCCTCCTGGACAGATTCAGACTCACACTCCTACCTCACCCAGCAGCCAGCAGAATGAACAGACAAAATGCCTCCTTGAACAGTTAAAGAGAGATTCAAACTAGCAACTCCTGCTTGATTGGCTCAAGGCCACCGGTTTTCATTTTTTACCAGAAAGCTCAGTAAAATTCCAGAATTTGGATTGCATGCACACTGGAGAAAACAAAGCATTTCACACAATTTGGCATTTGATACCAGCTCAGTAAATCCTGAAAAACTGTATTTTTCTTATAACTACTTCTTCCTGTATTGTTTTCAATTTATTTCATTTAATGTTTTGTATAGTAAGCTTTCTTTTTGTCTGATTATTTATACACATACTAAAAGAATGAGAGTAGAATCCCAGAAAAATCTGGAAGTTAGACTAACAATCACCGATGCAATTCCTGAAATTTCAAATCTTGAAAATGGAATTTCATTACTTTAATCACTGTAAAGCAATGGCCTTGATTATGATTTCACTAGGATGATTCTAGATGAAGAACAATTTGCAGAAACCACCAGCAAAGATGGGCAATTATTAATTATACTAGGAGGTGTTGTGGAACCACGGTTCAGACAGGTGCAAAGAAATCTGGTCAAACAAGCAGGCTGAGTTGACAAATGTAAAATTAAATTTAATTTGGACAAATGTGCTGTACTCCATTTTGGAGGAAAAAGCATGAAGGCAATATATTACCTAAATGGCAAGCAGAGAATCTGTAAAGGAATGGGGCTTGAATAGAACTGCAATATATAAGCTAAAGCCGGAAGCAGAGAGCGAATAAGTAACAAAACAAGAACTTGTCAGTACTGAATGTTTGCTTGATTTTATTTGTTGTTCAGTCATTGGGTATAGATAGCACAGAGAAAACATTAACAAATTAATAATAATAGTTATAATGTTGAAATTGTTTATATTAGTATAGTTTTTTTTAATAAAGTTCCTTTTTTGATCATGAAATTGTATTTTCATTCATGCAGCTCCCTTTAGAAATGAAATAAACAGAATAATGGAGATATCTGAAGCCCCATTAGTCATGCCAACCACTATTCCTGATGTAGTACGTGGCCCGGTTAAACCATGAATTGCACATCAACCTCTTGTGAGAAAGGCTCCCCCGCCCATCACATAGTATTGCCTGTGTGACACAACACTGCACAATTCCTTCCCAGGCTTGGAGTGGTGGCGTACGACAGTGCTGACCCCCATCCTCATACTGCCCAGAGACCTTCTCCCAGCCTCCCATTCTCCATGGCCATGGGCCATCCCCTTTCCTCCCTATGGTCCTATTCTGCCTCCGTTCTCTATAACTCACCCTTGACTCGGTCTTATGGGCTGCACCTCCTCTGTTTTCCAATTTTTGTGCCCATGGCATACATTGTACAATGCCACATGATGTTTATGTACCTTGCACCAAATGTAAAATTATCTTATGTACCTGTTATTATGTTTCATGTTTTGTTCTAACCTAATTCATTATTTGTACTATTCTCCTGTACTGTATTCCTCTGATGTGGAACCTATTTAAAGAGCTCTTAGCTCACAGGTGTTATCTGAATATTTAATTAAAAAAAAAATAAACTGTCTCCCCGAGCTTGTCCCCGAACTTGATTCGCTGGCCCAGCAATACAACCCACTACCCCGGGCCATCAGCTGGCCCTGCATGCAATATTTTTTCATAACTTTTTTTGACATTTTGACCCCACATTTTCAAAAAAATGTTGTGACCCCCCCCCTCTTCTGAACATGGCAGGTGTCATGCATAAAATACTGCCTGGAAGGTCATTTTGCAGCACAAGTGTGAAAACAGATATTAGGATTTAAAACAAGCATTTGTCAATGCTTAATGTTGTGTTCCTGGCATTGGCACTGACAGTGCAGGAGTTCAAGAGATGCATAATAGGAATTGCAGTAAAGTATTGAACTGATGCCAACCCCAACCCCCACCCTGCAGAGACTGACAGGCATTGGGTGTGCCTTGGGATCTTCAGGCCTTACAGTCACCCCATTCCATAAGGAAATACACTGAGATGGGTGCAGAATAGGGAATGGGGTGAACTTTGGGGCCGAAGACTCCAAGGCACACCTCAATGCCTGTCACTGGCTGCAGGGTGGGGCAGGGGTGGAATGGCATGATTATTACAGCCAGTGATCCCAAGTCACAGCCCTGACACCTGTCAGTCTCTACAGGGTGGGACGTTGTGGTTGGAAACCCTAACACCCCTGGCGTTTGTTGGTATTTTCACTCCAAATTACCAAATTGTATCGTAACATGTGTTTGTATATTTGCTACCAAACCATTCTGTATTTGAATGTTTATATGTCACTCTGCACTTGTTAACTGATGTGGAACCAATTAACAAGCATCCGCTCACTGGTGCTATCCAAGATTTCAAAATAAAAAAAATTTAAACATTTTCAATATGGGCTTTTTGTGACCCCACCTCATGAACAGTGGCACTATCGGTTCATTAGTCAAAAGGTGATTTTGTACAGCAACTATGCAATTTGGCACCACAGGTGCAAAAACACATTTTGGGTAGGATGTGAAAAATGACAGCTGTACTGTTCATAAGGAGGTCTAAAAAATGGCAATGTTGAAAATCTGAGGTGAATATATTCAAAATTGGTGAAGTCACGAGCGTGCATAGAAACTGCACAACACACGCCTGTAACACAATTATTTTGGGGAATTTTTTTAACTACATTTTCAACATAGGCATTTTGGGACCTCCCCTCATAAACAGTGGAACTGTGATTTTGTTAATCTGTCCCGAAAGTTGATTTCCCACAGTGACCAAACCATTGTGCGCCACAGGTGCGAAAACATAATTAGGGCATGATGTGAAAAATGACAGCTGTACTGCCCATAAAGAGGTGTGAAAAAATGGCATTGTTAAAAATCTGGAGTAAAAATATTAAAATTGTGGAAGTTACAAGCATGCATGGAAACTGCGCAATGCATGCCCGTAACATAGTCATTTTTTGGAATTTTTTCACCAGATTTGCAACATGGGCTTTTTGGGACCCCACCTCATGAACAGTGGCACTGCCATTTCATTAGTCGATCCCAAAAGGTGATTCCACGCAGTGACTGCGAAATCACCTTTTGGGACTGAGTAACGTGATGACATTGCATGTATTCATGAGGTGGGGTCCCAAGAACCCCATGTTGAAAATCTGGTACCAAAATTCCCCAAATTGGCTGAGATATCCACCTAAGTTGAACCCCCCAATTGCCTGCCATTATAACACTTACCGCATTTTGTTCAGTTCCCGGTCGGCTTTTGAAGAGTTCAGACATGTTCCTGTTCCACAGAAAATCACAGCACTGGCCCTCCAGTGGTATGTATAGGGTGAGGGGGTGGGGAGGTGGGTGTGCAGAGGGTGGGTGAGGGTTGGGGGGGGCGTGGCAGGATGACAAGAAACCTGTTTTTTTTTTAGAGATAAAAAAAGAAACCAGACTTCGTGGGATGTTTTCTTTATTTACAGGTAAAAAAAAAGATTTGGGGCACTCTGGGGTGGGCTGCCAGTGTGCCAAGAGTTTGCAGGGGGACATGATGCCGATAGGGATTGGGCGCCCCTGTCGGCAAAGAAAGTGTGGGGTGAGGAACATGGTGCTGACAGGGATTAAACACCCCCATCGGCAAACAAATTGAACTGGGGGGATATACCAACATGGGGATTAGGCATCCCCAATGTCAGCTTTGTGGGGATAGTGTGGTGGGTGGCAGGAGCCACCATATTTATTGGAATGTTTCACCAGGAAAGGCATGTAACAGAACCTTGTCATTTGACGCTCCAGTGAGGAAACTGCACCTCATTGGAGCGGCAGATTTCTTTCAACTCTGTGGCTCTCTTTGAAACTGCTGTCATCACTAGCATGCTTGCTAATTGGCAGCTGAGGGATGTACCCACTAAAGCATTCCCTGCATTCGTCAACACTGACACACCTCTAAATGTGCTATTACCGCAAGATGCTTCTTACACGTGAGCAAGACAACATAAAAAGGACACCTGTCCCACTCATGAGGTGCTGAGAAAAAAAATCTAAGTTGAAAATATGGGGCCAGATTCTAGTAGGGTTACGCCTGGTGTAATAGCAGTTGCACCAAGTAGAATGGCGCATGTAGCAACTTACGCCAGCAGTTGCAACATGCGCGATTCTATAAAATGGCCTGCAACATGTCGCAGGCCACTCATGCCGAACAGCAGTAATGCGCATAAACCCCCTGCGACATGGTGCTAGGGGGGTTACAGCATGCAGATGTGCCCCATTCTAGGAGTGCAGCCACAAAGTCCCCACATCGGGAGTCTACAAGAACCCCCAGAGGAGATCCGGCATCATAAGTTACACCAGCATTTAGCTGGTGTAACCTACAGCCGTCCCCCCAAGGGTCCTGCAAACCCACCTGCAGACATGCCAACATGCTGCTATCCCCCCACCCATGCCCCAAACTGTGAGTAGCCAGCTGCACATGCAGCAAAACACCAACCCTGGTAGTCTAGTGGCCCCCCTGAACTGTAATATAATAAATATACTGATCCTGTATTCCTGGTAGTCTAGTGGCCCCCCCGAACTGTAATAAAATAAATATACAGATCCTGTATCCCTGGTAGTCTAGCGGCCCCCCTGAACTGTAATATAATAAATATACTGATCCCGTATCCCTGGTAGTCTAGTGGCCCCCCAGAACTGTAATAAAATAAATATACAGATCCCATATCCCTGGTAGTCTAGCGGCCCCCTGATCAACATAAAATACATACTGTACACCCAATCCCTGGTAGTCAAGTGGCCACCCACCCAGCCATGCCAGCCCACCCAGCACCCCCACCCATCCCCAGCCAGCGACTAGCACGCCACCTCTCACCACCATGGCCAGCCACCAACTGAGTCCAGTATCAGCAGTACTGAACAGACACACTCAGATACTCAATATCTGAGCACGTCTGTTCAGTATGCCAATACTGGACTTGAGTAATGACTGGCCGTGTGAAGATGAGCTGTGCCAATACTAGACTGAGATATGAGGAATTGCTAGGTAAACTGCGCAGATAGTGAGGAGAAGAAACCACTTGACTACCAGAAATGGAGTGTAAATATATGTATATTATACTGATGAGACATGAACACAGAGAATCTGAGATCAATATATTATTATATTACAATTCAGCGAAAACACTAATTCTAGCAAACTACTGGTATCTGTCACATTTGGAGCTGGTGACTGGGCCGGGGCATGGGTGGGGGGTTGACCACGCCACCTGCTGTTGCGACTTGCGACATGCTTGTCAGGTATGCCAGCAGTCTGGTGTACCTGGCTGCATGTCGCAAGTCGCAGGACTTAGCTGTGATGACCCTGCCCCTACTAGAATAGGGCACAGGGTCAATGTCACAAGTGCGGGTGGTGCAAGTTGCGTTTGACGGCAACTTGTACCACCCTTCTAGAATCTGGCCCCTGGTGTCAAAATATTGAAAATTACTGAAGTTATGAGTGAGCGTTGAAAATTTTCAACATACCTTTATACCTTTGGTGTTTTTTAAGATTTTGCTTGCAAATTTTCAGCATAGCCTTTTTATGACCCCACTTAGTGAACCTGGTAGATCAAAATTTTCAAATCCTTCCCAAAAGGAGGTTTTGAGGGGTAACTGTGAAATCAGCTCTCAGGCAGGATTTGGAAAACAGCATCAGTCATGTGCATTAGGTGGTGTGAAAACATAGATATGTTGAAAATTTGGGGTAGAAATACTGAAAATTGCTAAAGTTATGAGTGAACATTGAAAAATGTCAACATATCTTCATAACGTTGGTGTTTTTTGAAGATGATTTAGACAGCAGATTTTCAACATAGTCTTCTTATGACCCCACTTCATGAACCTGATAGGTGAATTTTCTCAAATCCTGTCTGAAAGGTGGACACAGCAGAAGGGGTACAGGACCTGAGGGAAGATCTGGAAAAGCTGGATTTGGAAACTTGGCTTCAGTGCAAGGAAATGCAAGGTTCTGCACATTGGATCCAAGAATCCAAAGACTAAGTACAGCCTGGGGGGGGGCAGGTCCAGGTTGCAGCATCTTAGGAGGAGAAGGAACTGGTGAGATGATCACTGGTGGCCTGAAGCATTCCATGAAATGTAGGACAGTGGCTGCTAAGGCAAATAAAATGCTGGGCTGAATTGCCAGGGAGATCAGCAATAGGTGGGAGGAGGTGATACTACCCTTGTACAGGTCATTGGGAGGCCACACCTGGAGTACAGTGTACAGTACTGGTGCCCATACCTTAAAAAGGACATAAAACTGCTGGAGAGAGTCCAGAGGAGGGCTTGCATGATGATCAGTGGCCAGCAGGGTGGGATATATGAGGAGAGCTTGGAGGACCTGAACATGTACTCCCTAGAGGAGAGGAGAGAGATGGGACATGCTTGAGGCCTTCATGTATTTGAAGAAAAAGAACAGGGTGAACAAGGAGGGTTTCCTTGGGTTCAGCAAGAATCAAAACATGGAGGATTCAGTCTAAAGCTGGGGGGTTTAAAAGAGAGGCTAGATGGCAGTTCTTCATGGAGAGGGTGGCAGTGGGCTGAAATGGCCTTCCTGTGGAAGTGGTTTCATTGAAATTGAAGGGCAGTTTCAAGAGGAGCAGGGACAGAGTTAAGGCTCAAGAGTGGGGCAGAAGGAGGGGAGAGGCTGGTCAGGGGGCAGGGTCAGTAGCTGACACTAAGGACCCTGCAATATGAGCAGACCCAATAGACCTAATTGCCTTATTCTGCTGGCTTCATTGTATGTTTGTATGTTCATAAAGGTGATTTTGCAGAGTGAAATGCAAAATCACCTTCAGGCAGGATTTGTTCAGTGGCCCATGCATCTAATTTAGTGTTATGTTTGTGTAACTGTTTTTCATTGGTCATTCGCACTCTCTGTTCCATGAGGAATTACCACCCTGTAGGGGTGCCAAATGCAAGGAACCCTGGAAGAGGGTTCCACCCCTAGAGGTGCCACAGAAAGATTCCCTTGGCTAAAGGTTCCTTAGGAAGAATCCCCAAAAGAAACTGTAACAACGCTAAAGGAACACTAGCGATCGGTGGCCACGAGGCAGAGAGTGGAGTGGCAGCAATAGGCAACTTTATAAACATAACTAATATATGCAGAGTAGCAGAATAGTATGGGTACAATGGATTGCCTTGATGACTGCAGGGGGCTTCCTAAGGAGAGACAGGAAATGGCAAGCAGGGACACCATCCACCTACATCCAACAGCAGAACCTACCTAAGTAGACCAGAGAATACTAACTAAGGCTAGCTAATTATTATGACCAGAGGAGACAAATAAAACCCTTTGAGGAAGCAATCTCTGGGGATCCAAGGCTGAGGTTGCCTTCCCTCCAGGCATGGGATAGTTTGTTTAGTGATGACTCTGCTGCTGCAATTTGACAACCCAATCAAAGGGGAGGGTGGAAAATATTCCAGTTTGGAGGAAGGCTCTCACACTATCCCTCTAATGGGAATGCTGTGAAGGGTTGTGTGTGAACTCTGCAACACAGCTCCCCATGGTGGGAAGAGGAGAGCGACAACTGCTGAGGTGCTCAGCTGGATTACCAATCTAAAAACAAACCAAGGGAACCAGAGGCAGTCATGGGGACAATAGCATAGAAGGTGCCTTAGGCAGCTGGTGCTGCAGCTAAAGGATAGCAATATATCCTCCCTTCACAGCTCAGTCAAAATACAACATCAAGAAGCACCACTGCACATAGACAGTTAAAACTCCACCTAGAGTGAGGACATTTCCACTATGGACCAGAAAGGAAGGACCCCACAACAGGCATCACACACTCAGGATGCAGACTAGGATGCAGAGCGAGAACGTTGGCTGCGAGCAAGCTCCAGCCAAATTGATGGGCATGGTCAGCTAATCTCATGTAGCAATGGAGCAGCCCATACAAGACACTGGAGAGAATATAAGGTACTAAGCAGCAAAGAAAACACAGTAGGTACATGAGTAGCATGGTAAGCATGTGTAACTATGGAAACGCTGAGTGTTGGAGACCATCACATAGGTCATACATGTTTTAAAGCAAGCTTCGACTCAAGGTAACCTGGGTCTTTAGCAGAGCAGGGCTAGCCAACCAGTCCATCAATGAATGCCAAATAAAGGTAACAAATTCTCGGAGGATTTTAGTGGCAGAGACAGTAGCTGAACATGAGGTATTTTGGTTACACGGGACCACAACACTTCACTATGACTCCCCAGTCTCCCACCATAGGAAAAACAAGGAAGCAACAGTAAAGCGCCATGATACACATGCAGATTTAAAACTAGTTTACAGCAATAGCTGTAGCTGGGCTGACCTCCAGAGTATAAAGAAGCAGTGTACAAAAGTAGGTGAGCAGCATCCAGCAGCAATTAGCTATAGCTTCCAAGAGCAGCTAGGCTGAATAAGCAGAGGAACTGATAGGATTAAAGGGAGAGGCAATGCACCAAAACAACAGTAATGATAGCTTGGTACAATTGCAGGAAGGCAGGTTTGAATGCCATTGGCTAGCTTTGCAGAGTGAGCCTGAACAGGTGGAATTAATTAAGGTGGATAAGCACTGAGACAGCAGAAGCAGAGAAGCTGCAACTGAGTTGAAACATAAGGATAACATGTGCAGACCCAGGTAAATTGGTAAATCATCAATCATGAATTCTGAAGGTCAGTCATGACTGATTATTACTAATCATTAAATGTTACCATAAGATCATCAAAGGAGATCATGATCTAAGATCATCATCTAGATCATGATTTAATCATCAAACATGAACTTTCAAATCACCAACTAATGATTATTTTTTTACAGTTAATCTTATCATTTTTTTCCAAAACACATAATTGTATAGCTACAGTTGCACAGTATAACATATATATTGATACAACAATATTAAGAAACAAGACATTACAACATTTGCATTAGTTAGTATTTACCAGAGGGAATCCTAGGAACTGTAAGTGCAAATCCAAAATGGTATATTAAATCCGAGATTAAAGGAGAGGAAAAAAGGGTGCATCCCTGCACTAACACAACATTTATATCCATATACATTGTTGTAAAGTATATAAGTGTCTGTGAGAAGGAAAAAAGAACTTAACAATATAACCATAACAATAAATATAAAAACAGTTAATCAAAGAGAGACATCATCCTTACAAAGTAGTACAAAATATGGGTACTGAATAGGGTATATCTAGATAAGTAAACATAATATATATATATATATATATATATATATATATATATATATATATTATGAGGTTATCCTGATTGCAAGTAGGTTAAAAAGTCCTGCCAGCACAAATTGTATTCATGCAGTCGGTCAGCAGCATAATAGGAAAGACGCTCCAAGGATGCTTGTTGGGTTAAAGTTTTAAAGATGTCACTTATATTAGGAATAGTTGGGGATTTTCAATGCATTAGAATAAGTCATTTGACTTGTAAGAAAAATATATTTAACCACCTGTACTGAAATCTAGATAATGTTTGTCTGGTGGGGTTAATAACACCAAGCAATAACTATTTAGGGTCAAAGGGGAATTTGTGGCCTACTATATTATATGCAATTTGGTAAACTGATTGCCATAATTTGTAAATAGGTTAACAGTGTTATAGGATATGGAGTAAGTCCTTCCTGAAGAGTTGCAATGCCAACAGAGATCATTATTTATTAGGCTGAAATGATATAATACTGATGGTGTTGTATACAAGAGATGGAGAATTTTGAGTTGGATAAGCAAACTGTGAGCATCCTTGAAGGTGTTATGGCAAAAAGTCCAGCAATCATTCCATTGAGAATCTGTTATGTTGCATTTCAGAGCTGTACTCCATTTAGATTGGGCTGCATGGGACTGGTTGGGTAGAGTGCCTCTAATGTCTTTATAAATTCTACTAGTTAAGCCAGATAGATTGTTGGTCCATTCAGAGCTATAGTAATCAGAAGGAGACTGGGTTGAAAGTTTTTTTAAAAGAGCAGAGCATGCACAATGTAATTGTAAAACTTTCCAAAAATCGTGTTTGGAAATGTTCCATTTGTTGCATAATTCAAAGAAGGAGTTTAACTAGTGGGGTACCGCAGGGTTCAATATTAGGACCGGTCCTCTTCAATATCTTTGTAAGCGACATTGCAGAGGGACTGGAAGGAAAAGTATGTCTCTTTACAGATGACACAAAGATCTGCAACAGAGTTGATGCTCAAGGTGGGGTGGAAAGGATGAGAAGGGACATGGCAAGGTTAGAGGAATGGTCAAATGTATGGCAGCTTAGATTCAATGCTAAGAAGTGCAAAGTAATGCACCTGGGAAACAAAAACCCAGGGGAAGAGTACACAATGGGGGGTGAGATACTAACAACAACAAAAATGGAAAGGGACCCGGGGGTAGTCCAATCAGATGACTTAAAGGTGGGCAAGTAATGTGAGAGGGCAGTAAGGAGGGCTGGGGGATACTGGGATGCATAGGGAGAGGCATCACCCGTAGAAAACAGGAAGTTGTTATCCCTCTGTACAGACAGCTGGTGAGACCCCATCTGGAGTACTGTGTGCAGTTCTGGAGACCCAAACTCCGCAAGGACATAGACAAGATGGAAGCTGTCCAGAGGAGGGTAACTAAAATGGTGCAGGGTCTGCACCAGAAGACATATGAAGAGAGACTAAAGGAGCTTAATATGTATAGCCTCGAGGAAAGGAGGGAGAAGGGGACATGATAGAAACTTTCAAGTACCTCAAGGGAATCAACAAAGTCCAAGAGGGTAGCATCTTTCAAAAAAAGAGGCGTGCAAGAACAAGGGAGCACAATTTGAAGATGGGGGTGGCTCAGAGGTAATGTAAGGAAGTATTTTTTCACAGAGAGGGTTGTGGATGCATGGAACGGCCTTCCGGAGGAGGTTTTGGAGTCAAAAACAGTGGTTGAATTCAAGCATGCATGGGACAGTCATAAGACAATTCTAGGGGGTTGGGGTAGAAAGAAGTAGGCTGCTGGTTAACTAGGATCTGCAGCTTATCCATTAGGTAGGGAAATGGGCAGACTGGGTGGGCCAAGCGGTCCTTATCTGCTGTCAAATTCTATGTTTCTTTGTAAATACAAAGAATTGTTACTGAGGATATGACCCAGAACGAAAATTTCTTAATTTATCCAGGAGCAGCGAAAAAGTAGATGATTATCAAGGGAAATATCATGATTTCCCCAAATGGGGATATAGAAAGGAGGAGAGGGGTTGGATTTTAGCCATTTGTGAGTTTTAAACCAATAGTGAACTGATGAGGAGATGATGGGGTTATTTTTAACTTAGAGGGTAACTTACTGTAAATGAAACAAGTAGGAATATTACAAGTTGATAGTGAAGATTCCATGTCTACCCATAAGGGCATTTGAGCTGTAGGTTTAACAAACCATCTAATGGTCTGGAAGACACAAAATGTCTATAAATAGGCTAAGAACCAAGGCAACCCAAAGTCACCTCTAGACCAATGAGAGCAGAGCTTGTTTCGACTAAATCTGGGCATATTGCCTTCCCGTGTGAAGCTACTGATTAATTTGTCTATTTTAACTAATAAGGGAGAGGGTAAGTTTAGAGGAATGTTAGCAAAATGATAAGAGTATTTTAGAAATTATAGACATTTTGATTGAGGCAATCTTGCCCATGAAAGATAGGTTTAATAGTTTCCATCTGTCTAAGGTGGTTTTAATATTTGTGAGTAAAGGGTTGAGATTCGCCTCCCATACGTTGTCTAGGTTTGAGGCGATTTTTATACCTAGGAATGAAATACCTTGAGGGGCCCATCGGAAGCCTAAGGAAGTATTCATAGAGGGTTTACAAAAAGAGTTCAGGCGAAGACTAACTGATGATTATTGATTATTTTTGTAAGCTTAAATCAGCATGTTTGTTGATGATCTGCGGATGATCAAGTAATGATCATTGATGATTATATTAGTTCAGTATTATAAGATTGCAAGTCACAGAAGTAATACTTAAAGTTTTATTCATTAATTATGAAAATAGGAATGTCACATATCAGAAAAGACAAATTAATGATGAATTATAATGTAAATCATGCGAAGTCAAGTTTTAATCCCATTAGGAAGAGTACATGCAGCGTCTGGTATAGGATACATATTTGCATACCTAATCTACATATTTCAGCTGTATAGTTTATGGAACAAAACAATGGTAATGTCTGTTTTTAAATTCATTTTGCATTGACAGTATTAGTTTGCAGTCTATTGGTAAAGGTTTTGAGCACAAACCAAGTACCTATAGGAGCTCACCACAACCATAAAAGGAACAACTTAATGGGGATATATAAACTAATATGAGCCTTTATAACTCCAGTAAGATGTGAGAAATCAAGATAAGCATAACTGAAAACCATGGTTTTCTAGAGAAAAAGTATCATAATTGTTAATTACAGTAAAGATGTCTAAATCTAAGATACATTCCAAAAGAAAAAATAAACGTAATTTTTAAATTTATTTCTGTGATCTTGACCATGGGCAGTCATGAAAAATCATGATGATATGAGATCATCATTAATCATAATCACCATCTCCATAACCTCATGGTTTTTGATTGGCAGCCATTTAAAGTTGATGGTTAATTATCGTTAACGATGATCGCGTGATGGTTTTTTGAAGCTTAATCATGATCTCTGAACATGACTGGATAATGATCATTCATGATACATCATTAAAAAATCAGTTTGCACTCAGGGTTTGCTGAAATCCGGTGAATAAATGGGCAGTAAACAGGGCGTAGTTATTAGCTAGCCAGCAAAGCCATGAACCAGGTGTAATCAATTAAGTGAATCAAGGCAGCAGACTGCAGTGAGAGCTGAAACATACAATAATAAATGCAGGAACTGAGAACTGCTGGGCAGAAAAACAAGTTGAGCTAAAGCGCATACAGAGAACCATGCAGTGGACAGATGCCCGCAAAATCAGGGAGAAATGGAGCCTCAGGGCACAGGCACAGGGCAGTTTGAGGCAAGGAAACACAGTAAGGAACCTGAAGCACAATTAGCAATGTATACATAGGGCACTAGAAAACTATAAAAGCCCAAAAGAAACAAACAAGGCAAACACAAGGACAGGAGCAGGAAGGAACGCAGCATACACAGAAGCATGGAGCAGCTGAAGGCCAGCAATACAAACCAAAAACAGGACAGCAGAAAAATAGAAATCCAGCACAAACCAAGCAGAGTCCAGGCAAGCACATGGGGTGGTGCGAAGGGGGGGGGGGCAAAGCCCCAGCAGGGCCCAGGAGAGAAAACAGACCGACAGAGCCTCCGGCTGCAAAAAAAAAAAAAAAAATGTGCTTCAGAAAGAGGCTGGGAGGAACTGCTTATATAGCTCAGGAAGGGGGAGTGGCTGGCTGCTTGGCCACTGAACTACAGGCGTAGTGTTTCAAAAAAATATCACCTACCTTGTTTATGAGGTGGGGTCCAAAAAGGCCATGTTGAAAACGTAGTGAAAAATATTTAAAAAAATGGCAAAGTTATGAATAAAAGTTCAAACACATTGAAAATACATTGACTGCACTTACCTAATTTCTTCAGTTCCCAGTCAGTGTTGAAGAAAAAAGATGTGTTTTCCTTGCAGAGTGGATTTTTGGTGCTGGATTTATTTTAGGTGAGTGAGGTTATGAGGGGGGTGTGGGGTGATGAGTGCAGAGTAGGGGGTTGGGTGTAGTGAGTGAGGGGTTGGGGGGGTCAGGAATGCTGCAAAGGACATCAATGGACAGTTTTATTTTTTTCAGGTTTTAATATAAAACAAGAAATGGAGGGTGGGGGTAGGGATCATACAGCAGGAGAGAGCAGGAAGGTTTCTCATTTACACAAGGACAGGAAACAGAGGGTGGTGGGTCAGACAGCACGCAGAGTGAGAGAGCAGGAGGGCTTTTCATTTACATTTGGATGGGAAATGGAGGGTGGGTGTTGGAGATCATACAAAGGGAGAGAGAAGGAGGGATTTTCATTTACAATGGGATGGGAAGCATGGGGGGGCTGGAGATCAGGCAGAGGGAGGGAGTGGGAGTTTTTTTTTTCCCTTCCTTGCTCCTGTTACAGTGCAATGTTGTCACATGGAGTACCGCACCACAGTTTAAAAAAAAGTTAAAAATATGAAACAAATGCATTCACTGTTATAATTTCAGAATGTTTTTTCAAGTTCCAACAGTAAACAAGCATTTGTCAATGCTGAATGTTGATTGAGCTGGTGTGTTGAGCTCGCTCACTGCCCCTCTGTCACTCGCTCAGTCTGTTTCTCCCAGTGCTGCAGGCTGCTGTTTTGTACTAGGCTCCTGCCTGCATTGGCACCTTGTTCTGCCCACTAAGAAATCTGCAGCTGTCCCAACAGAGCTGCGTTGAGGTGGCTCACTCCCCCTCGCTCACTCACTCATTCTGTTTCTCCTGGAACTGCAGGCTGCCCTTTTGTACTGGGCTCCTGCCTCTGTTGGTGGTTTTTTCTGCCCACAAAGAAATCTGCAGCAGTCCCAACACAGGTCTGTTGAGCCTGCTGAGTCCCTCTCTCACTCACTCATTCCGTTTCTGCCGGCGCTGCAGGCTGCCCTTTGTACTGGGCTCCTGCCATGCAGCACCTTTTTCTGACCACAAAGAAATCCACAGCTGTCCTCAACAGAGTCCGTTGAGGGCACCTACTCCCCTGTGTCACTCACTCATTCTGTTTCTCCTGGCACTGAAGCCTGGCCTTTTGTACTGGGCTCCTGACTCTCTTGGCATCTTTTTCTGCCCACAAAGAAATCTGCAGCAGTCCTGACAATGCTCCGTTGAGCTCGCTCAGTCCCCTTCTCTGACTTGCTCATTCTGTTTCTGGTGGCGTTGCAGGCTGCCCTTATCTATTGGGCTCCTGCCTGCGTTGCCACCATTTGCAGCAGTTACAATACAGCTCCGTTGAGCTCACTCACTCCCCCTCTCTCACTCACTCATTCTGGTTTTCCTGCCACTGCAGGCTGCCAATATTGTACTGGGCTCCTGCGTGCATTGCTGCCTTTTTCTGCCCACAGACACATCTGCAGCAGCCCCAACAGAGCTCCGTTGAGCTCACTCACTCCCCCTTCCTCACTCGCTCATTCTGTGTCTCCTGCCACTGCAGACTGCCCTTTTGTACTGGGCTCCTGCCTGCATTGGTGGCTTGTTCTGGCCAGAAAGAAATCTGGAGCAGTCCCAACACAACTCCATTGAGGTCACTCACTCCCCCTATCTCACTCACTCATTCTGTTTCTGCCTGTGCTGCAAGCTGGCCTTTTGTACTGGGCTCCTGTCTGTGTTGCCGCATTTTCTGCCCACAAAGAAATCTGCAGCAGTCACAATAGAGCTCCATTGAGCTTGCTCACTAACGCTCTGTCATTTGCTCGTTCTGTTTCTCTTGGCGCTGCAGGCTGTGCTTGTGTACGGCGCTGCTGGCTGCGGTGGCACCTTTTGTCTGTCCACAAATAAATCCGCAGCTGTACTGAAAAAGCTCTGTTGAGCTCACTCAGTCCCCCTGTCTCACTCACTCGTACTGTTTCTCCCACCGCTGCAGGCTGGCCTTTTCTACTGGGCCCCTGCCTGCATTGACGCCTTTTTCCACCCACAAAGAAATCCGCAGCAGTTATGACAGCACTCCAGTGAGTTCGCTCACTCCCCCTCCCTCATTCTCTCTCTCGTTCTGTTTCTCCCACTGCTGCAGGCTGCCCTTTTGTGCTGGCCTCTTGTGTTGGGGCCTTTTTCTGCCCACAAACAAATCCGGAGCAGTCCCAACAGAGCTCAGTTGAGCTCGGTCACTCTCCCCTCTAACTCATTCCATCTTAATCTATCCCAAACACTGATGTCCCACAGTGTCCATGCTATCCTCTGTCAGGAGTGCAAAAACATATTTTAGCCAGGGTGTGAAAAATGACAGCTGTACTGTTCATAAGGAGGTGTGAAAGAATGCCACTGTTGAAAATGTTGCGTGAAAATATTACAAATTTGCGAAGTTACAAGGGTGCATGGAAACAGTTGAATGCATGCTTGTAACACAGTCATGTTATGGAGTTTTGTCACCAAATTTCCAACATAGGGATTTTACGACCTCTGCTCATGAACAGTGCCACTGTCATTTTCTTTATCTGTCCCGAACACTGATTTCCCACAGCGACCGCATTATTCTGTGTCGCAACTATGAAACCACATTTCACTCAGGATGTGAAAAATGACAGCAGTACTGCTCATAAGGAGGTGTGAAAAATTGCCATTGTTGAAAATGTGGCATGACAATATTACGAATCTGCAAAGTTACAAGGGTGTATGGAAAGTGTGCAACGCAACTCCTTTGATGGGCTATCATCACAAAATTTTCAACATAGGCATTTCAGGACCTCTGCTCATGAACAGTATCACTGTCATTTTATTACTCTGTCCCAGACAGTGATTTCCCACAGCGACCGCTCTATTCTGCGCCAGAACTGCGAAAACGCATTTCGACCAGGATGGGAAAAATGACAGCTGCACTTGTTCATAAGTAGGTGTGGGAAAATGGCAATGTTGAAAATCTGGAGTGAAAATATTATACATTCGTGAAGTTACGAGCATGCGTGTAAACTGAATGAATGAATACTTTATTTTTAAAAAGCGCCTTTCCAAAACCAAGGCACTTTTACAACAAATCAATACATAAAATTAAAACAACATCCTAAAATCAATCAATAAATATACTTAAAAATCTGAATATGCCAGACTAAACAAATACGTCTTTAGGGCTAACTTAAAACTTTGGACAGTCAGGCAATCTCTCACCCGATGAGACAGAGAATTCCACAGGGTTGGGGCCATAAAACTAAATGATCTTGCCCCAGATGTCTTTAAACAAACCCTGGGAATCTCTAGCAATCTCTCATCGGTGGATCAGAGCTGACAGGAAGGACAGTAGGGACGAAGAAGATCTTGCAGGTAACTAGGTCACTGATCGTGTAGGGCCTTATAGGGCAGAAGACCGACCTTGAAGGTAATCCGCCACTGTATTGACAGCCAGTGCAGTCCACAGAGGACAGGAGTTATATGACTGGTCCTTGACGTACCAGTCAAAAGCCTGGCTGCCGCATTCTGCACTAACTGCAAGTGGCGAATATCCACCCCTGGTAGCCCTAGGTACAGGGCGTTGCAGTAGTCCAAGCGGGAAGTGACAAAGGCGTGGACCAATGTTGGAAGGTCATCAGCAGGAACCAGATGCTTCACTCAGTCTATATTCCTCAGATGGTAAAAGGAAGTTTTGACAACAGCTGACACCTGATGCTTAAGAGTCAGACAGTCATCAAATATAACACCCAAGTTCTGCACCCGGTCTGAGGTCGTCAACTGGGTCCCCCCAAGCCAAAGACCTGAAGGTGACCCAGTCAGCAAACCCGCCTCCCGGTGACCTGGGTCCACAACCAACACCTCAGTTTTTTCAGGGTTTAACCGCAACCAGCTCACAGTCATCCAGTCCTGAATCTCGGTGAAACAGTAGTTAAAGACAGAAATAGCATCACCCTGGTCGGGCACGAAGGACATGTACAGCTGAGTATCATCTGCATAGCAGTAAAAACTCAAGCTGTACCACCTAATAATCGCTCCCAATGGCAGCATATATACCACAAATAACATGGGTGCCAGAATAGAGCCCTGTGGCACCCCAGAGGATAGGGGGAGTGATGCCGAGGAAAAAATCCCAGACACCACCCTCTGAGTCCTACCCTCGAGGAATGATCGCAACCAGCTGAGAACTGAGCCAGATAGTCCACAGATAAACCGCAGGCACTTCAAAAGCACTCCATGGTCAACGGTATCAAATGCCGCTGAGAGATCAAGAAGGACCAAGATGGAACGAGTCTTTCAATCTCTCACTATTAGGAGGTCATTTAGTACCGGAACAAGGGCTGTCTCGGTACTATGTCCCTTCCTAAATCCGGACTGGAGAGAATCATAGACATTGTGGCTGGTCAAATGATCGTCCAGCTGCAACGCAACTGCCTTCTCAATAACCTTACCTACAAAAGGTAGGTTAGAGACAGGCCTGTTGTTATCCAGACAGTCCAGGTCCAAGGAGGGCTTTTTAAGAAGGGGCCTAATCACGGCTTCCTTCAAGGGGTCAGGAAAGATCCCCTACTCCAATGACATCCAGACTATCTCGGCAAGGATCGGGCCGATTTTATCCACACATCCTACTAAGAGGCAAGTGGGGCCAGGGTCCAAACTACAGTTGATCAGTCGCAGCGATTGGATGATTATCACTATGTCATTGACTGTGGGCTGGTCAAAGTCAGACCACACAGACTGGGTGTCTGATATCTCCTGCCGACCACCACACCTCCTGTTTGAAAGAGTTAGAAGGAGATCGGACCTGATTGTGTCAACCTTATCCACAAAGAATCAAGCAAACTCCTCACACCGTTCCTGTGAAAACACTCTCTCATGCTGAAGACAGAGTGGATTGCATAGTCTGTCCACGGTCCGAAAGAGCTGGGCTGGTCAATTCTGTGCAGCAGCAATTTCCCTGCACAGGAATTCTGCCTTCTTACGGGTAATTGCTGATTAATAGACATGATAATGGTCCATCAAACTAAGCCTGTTACACTCCAGACCCGACTTCCACCAACATCTCTCAAGCCTTCTTCCCACTGTCCTCAACTCCCTCAAAGTCTCATCAAGCCAAGGAGACTTGGGGCGAACTGCACAATGCACGCTTGTAACACAGTCATTTTATGGAGTATCGTTACCAAATTTTCAACATAACCATTTCAGGACCTCAACTCATGAACAGTATCACTGTCATTTTCTTAATCTGTCCCGAACACTGATTTCTGACAGCGACCGTGCTATTCTGCGCCGGAAGTGCGAAAACACATTTCTGCCAGGATGTGAATAATGACATCTGTACTGTTCACAAGGAGGTATGACAAAATGCCAATGTTGAAAATCTGGCGTCAAAATATTGCAAATTCACAAAGTTACGCGCGTGCATAGCAACTGCACAGCGTACTCTCGTGAAACGAGTCATTTTGGGATTTTTCCTGGAAATTTGCAACATAGGCTTTCTGAGAGTCCACCTCATGAACACTGGCACTGTCATTTCGTTAATTGGCCCCTAAAGGTGATTCTGCGCAGTGACCGTGAAATCACCTTTCCGGGCTGATTAATGCCATGACAGTTAAAGCATTCATGAGGAGGGGTCCCAAAAACCCCATGTTGAAAATTTGGTGAAAAAATTCCCAAAAATGCCCGAGACATGCACTAAAGTTGAAAAAACCCTATTCATTACATTACACAGCTTACCGGAATTTCCTCAGTTCGCGGTCAGCTTTAAAGAGTGCAGACATGTTCCCAGTCTACCGAAGATCGTCGTGCCAGACTCCAGAGGTAAGTATGGGGTGAGGGGGTGTGGGAAGGCAGGGTGCGCAGTGGGTGTGTGCAGGTAGTGGGTGGGCAGTACGGAGACTACAAGGGACCGTTTTCTGCTTTTCAGAGGAAAAAGGCAAAAAGACTTTGCAGGACAGTTTTTCTTTACAGGGGCATATGTACGCTGGTGGGCTCAGCGTACCACCAATAGCTTTCTTTGGGGGCCAGCAATAGCTGATGGGGGGATCGGCACCCCCATCAGTACACAAAGGGGGGAGTCATTATGCCGATGGGGATTGGACATCCTGTCGGCAGGAATAACAACGTGTGGGGAGGGGCACCAATGGCTTTCTGTTGGCGGGACCAGCAATAGCCGACGGGGGATTGGGCACCCCCTTGGCATACAAAGGGGGGGACTTCATTATGCCAGTGGGGATTGGGCACCCTGTTGGCAGAAAATGAAAGTGAGGGGGGGTGACAGAATGCCGATGGGGACTGGTCTTCCCCGTCGGCAAATTTGAACAGGGGAGCACAGAAGCCAATGGGGATTGGGGCCCCGTCGGCACATAAACACGGTGGGGGGGTTATATTGTTTGTGAACAAGGCGGCAACCCACCACCATGTTTACAAACAATATCAGGCTTTCTAGATCCGCCCTGCAATGACAGGTCGCTCCCTCATTGCAGTGGATGGCTGACGCTGCAATGATGAGGCAGCCCCTGATTGCAATGGCTGATTTGTCACAAGTTGGTGTGAATGTTCCAAACTTGTGTCACCAGTAGCCTGCAACGGCATTGGGGGAAGAGGGACAAGCCTTTGCAGGCTGTGGGGGCACTGGCCACAACACTGCCATGCCTCCACAGCCTGCTTCTCAGCAAGCTATGCCAATATGTTTCTTGCCCTATGCGCAATCAACATAAAAAATGTTGAAATGTTTAAAGAACTCAACACTCAGTTAAACAAATATCTTAACAGAAATGCTGAGTCACAGAATCCTTTTTTCTCTATCTGCAGAAAAAAAAAGTAAAACAATGCATGTGGTTTAGTGCATAAACGAGAATTTAATGCCCACCCTCAGTGTGGGATGCTTTAATAAACTCCTCAGGCTTTATGTAGCATCCCACACCTCGAGTGGGCATTAAATTCTCGTTATGCACTCCACCCCATGCGTTATTGTATATTTAATTTATTTTTGTTCCAAATGTTCACTTACCATGTATATATTTTTGTACAGCCTCCCATAGATGTGTGTGTGTGTGTGTGTGTGTGTGTGTGTGTGTGTGTGTGTGTGTGTGTGTTCTAAGCATTTAGAACAGCAGTGTTGCATGGGGTTAATCTCTTAGTTTTACATGCAAAACTGCTGTTCTAAATATATTATCTACCTAAACGCTACAGATGTATTTTACGTATTTCTAATGTGCTTTAACGTGCGCACACACACACGCACTTTCTTTAACTTGGCTTCAATGTGATTTGTAACATCAGAGGATTTACTACATAACATTCCATTCTATGACATTTGACTTACTATTCTCAGGGATGCCTGCTTATGTCTAGTTGTATTTCTTAACTAATTGCTAATCTGTCACACTCATGTGTAAAATGTTTTTTTTCTCTGAGCTTTAAAAAGTGAGTTTTCTTAAATATCTGCCATTTCTTCTGAAGAAGACCTCTGGTTGAGGTCGAAAGCTTAAGGTCTTTCTATAATCTCTGTTGGCCCAATAAAAGGTATGGAATCACCTAATTTGTGCATCTTGTTGTGCAAGGACCAATATGGCAACAAACTTTTTTTTTGACATTATGTACCTGAAGAAAGTCTTATCTCCTTTAGCTACCCCCTTGGCTATCCTTTCCTCTGTTTGCACCTTTGCTCCCCTCACTGCCTTCCCTTCTTCCCTCTGTTTTACTTGGAATGCTTCCCTGTTTTCCTCCCTGTTCTTTTTCTCATGCCTCCTGAATGCCACTCATTTTCCTTCACCTCCTTGGGCACTTCCCTAGAGATCCATAATGGTCTCTTTTTCCTTGTACTCTCATCCTTCATGCAGACACTAGTTGCCTTAATCATGCCCTCCTATATTTTCCCCCACTGTACCTTTACCCCTCCCTGGCACTACACCCCACGAGCAGTTTCTGAAGCAGTCTCCCATTTCTTTAAACTCCACCCTCCTAAAGTTCAGGATTCTCATCCTTGTGTGGTTTGCCTCTGTTCCCATCTTAATGTTAAACCACACTGTTTGGGAATCACTGGAACCTAGGGGACTGCCCACTGAGATGTCTGCAATGCCGTCCCTGTTTGTAAGCACCAGGTCCAGCACTGCCCCTCCCTAATAGGTTCATTGACTAGCTCCCTAAGAAAAGGCCACTGTAGGGAGTCAAGGATGGCCATGGTCCTTCCTGTAGCTGCAGTTGGAAGACTCCAGTCCATATCTGGCAGATTGAAGTCACCAACTAGCAGCACCACCTCCTTTTGTGCCATGCTTACAATGGCGTACCCAAGTGCCTTATCCAACTCCTCTCCCCGTGCTGGAGGTCTGCATGCCACCTCTCTACAGATAGCAGCCTCAGCACCTGTCTCCAGGATGCCCCACAGCACCTCCAGCCCTTCCTTTTCCTCCACATGCCCCTGCACTTCTGTGGCTTTGATTCCCTCCTATACATATAGAACAACCCTCCTCGTCTCCTTCCTCCTCCCTTCTCTGTCTCTCCTGAACAGAGAGTAAGCTGGTAGGACCATGTCCCATTTGTGGCTGTCAGTGCACTATGACTCCGTTATGGCCCCCAAATCCAGGCTAGTCTCTGCCATGATGGCCTGCATGTCCAGAACTTTATTTCCTGAACCTCTTGCATTGGCTCACATGGCTCTCCATACCTTATGCCCTCCCTGCCTCCCGCCCTGCTTTTCCTCCTCCTCCTCCTCCTGCCTGTGCTGTTCCCTGATTCACCCCTTGACCCAACTCTTCTCTTGTTACCCTCCCTGTTAACTGTCTCCTTTACTCCTTCCTTCTTGGTTCCTTGATTTATAACCCCTTGTCCTTTGCCATGTCCCCACCACTGTCTTCTTGAGCCCACGTCCCAGGAGAGCTTACTCCCCTCAGGCCCTCCTCCTCTGTTGCTTCATAATCTGGAAGGGGCAATTGTTGCCTTCCTTAGTTACACAGCCACCCCCTGAATAGTTAAATGCTCATCAAAGTAGCATTTGAACCTTCCACTAAGGATTGTGGTCCCCTTCCTGGAAGAATGCAGGCAATCTCCCCTATAGAGGCCCATATCTTTCTTAGTTGGCCCCAGTCCCCAATGCAGCCAATGCCCTCCTCTATGCACCATGCCTTCAACCAATTGTTAAAAGCCCTGTTGCTGAATGTCTTTTCCTCTCTCTGGCTATATGCAGGTAACACCTGACAAAAGCCACAGTGCATGCCACCTGTTTGAGGCCCCTTCCCTACCCTGTACATTGCCAGGTCATTTGTCCCCAGGTGGAAATTGACATCCAGCTCCCGCCACCTATATATGATATGGTCTGACTTCAGATATGATTTGTATTGTCATGAGTTGACATCTCAAGTGGCATAACTTGGCCACTTATGAGTTATGGGTCTTTGAACTCACTAGTGGAGATAAATGTGTTATTACACTGCAAACTATTATGTATTCCCTACAGACATAGACAACCCTGCATGAATAATGCTTGAGGATAAGAGAGCCCATCACCTTGTGTGAGATTGGTTTCGGGAAGGTAATCTTATCTAATGTTTAGAGCACAAAAAGGGGAACCAGAAGATCTCAGTTTCAGCTCCCACTACAGTCACTGACTCGCTGTGTGACCTTGAGCAGGTCTTTTGACCTCACTAAGCTTCTGCCCTTCCCAGCTGTAAAACAGAATAGAAGCAGGACCCCCCTGTAAATAAGCTGTTGCATTTCAGCTGAGTTATTCTGGGTAAAAAAAAAAATATGTGTTCTTATCCTCCATGGTCAAGAGTCAACCTAGAGGGTAAACCTGTGCTGTCTAAATATTGCAAAGAAGCCTATTAAATTTAAAAATCATGATTTTTGAAGAAAGAATGAAATTGTGTCCAAAATGGATGTTGTGTTCATCTGATTCAGCTTATTCTTCTTCTGCATTTGGATGACTTTGGAAAAATACCAGTGTCATTGTGTACGTGATGGATATCCTGGCTTGGTAGTCTGAATGCAAGAATAAGATGCCCAGTGACTAAATAATATAAACTTCACTGGCTGTGTTACAGGCGATATAATGTGTTCCAGTTCAATTGTTCAATTAATTAAAGGCAGGGCTGAGCTACAGACTAAAATAGATTAATTATATTGGGTTTGCATAAAAAATTACTGCCAGTTCTAGAGCTCAAATTAGGACAATCACAGGTGGAAATCAAAGATCCCTGATATAGTTTCTGAAGTTGGAGACTGAGCCAGCTCTTTCATCTGAATGGAGTTTTCTGCTTCAAATCCAAAATGACTCCTCTCTTGGCTGGCTAGCCCCAACCAAGATGAAAAAGTCCTGAAGGGACTTTCAGCTCCGAAGGTAGACAAAGCTATGAGTCCCAATGGGAAACACCCAAGGGTGCTAAAGGAACTGAGGGAGGTACTAGCTGCCCCACTGACAGTCTTATTCAACAGCTCACTGGAAACCAGTTCGGTTCTGGAGGACTGGAGAAGAGCTGATGTGGCCACTCTACATAAGAGGAGCAGCAGCAGGGAGGAGGTTAACAACAATAGGCCAGTCTAGAGGTGGGATCCAAAGAGATGAACTGGGTTAGAAACTGGTTAGGGGACAGGCAACAGAGTGTTGGTTAATGGCACTCACTCCAACGATGGGAGAGTAATCAGTGGGGTGCCGCAGAGCTTAGTACTGGGACCGATCCTCTTCAATGTCTTCATAAGTGACACTGCAGAAGAAACAGAAAGGAGGGTATGCCTTTTTGCAGATGATACCAAATCTGCAAAAGAGTGGACACTCAGAAGGGGGTGGAAGGATTGTGCAGGAATCTTGGGAAACTTAAGGAGTGATCAAGAGCATGATAGTTGGGATTCAATGGCAAAAAGTACAAAATCATACATCTAAGGCATAGAAACCCAGGAGCTGGGTTTCGGATTGGGGAAGGTACTGACAGTCACTAAGCAGGAAAGGGACCCTGGTGTTATCATAACTGATTTTTTATTTTTATTTTATTTTAGTCTGTGGTAACTGGGTAACCTGATGACCTCAAAGTGGTAGAGTAGTGTGACAAAGCAGTGGGTAGGGCTCGTGGAATGCTGGGATGCATAGCAAGGGGTAACTCCAGGAAGGAGGCAGTCTTGCTACTGTATCATTTGCTGGTAAGACCCCAGCTAGACTACTGTGCCCAATTTTGGAGGTTGCAACTCAGAAAGGACATAGACAGGGTAGAGGCAGTCCAGAGCAGGCAGCTAAAATGGCACAGGGGTTGCACAAGAAGCTCTATGAGCAGAGATTGAGGGATCTCAACATGTACACCCCAGAAAAGAGGAGAACAAGAAGGGACATGATAGAGACCTACAAGTACCTTGCTTGGGTAAACAGGAAGCAGGAGGAGATTCTCTTTCAAAGAAGAAAGAATGCCAGAACCATGGGGCATGAAATGAAGCTGGCGAGGGAGGAAGAGTTTAAGAGGGATGTGAGGAAGTACTGCTTCAGTGAAAGGGAGGTGGATGCCTGGAACAGACCACCAAAAGAAGTGGTGAAGATAACAGGGAGGGCTTCAAGTATGTATGGGACAGACATGGAGAATAATAGTAAAAAGGGCAGGGAGTAGGGAGGATCACCAGAGACCAGTTAAGGTCTGCGGAGACAGATTAGGCAGGGAACATCTGGGCACACTGGGGGGGGGGCAAGTGGTCCTTTTCTGCTGATAAATTCTCTGTTACTATGTTCAAGAGGGATAAGCCTAGGACTGTATATGAGAGGATAGATTCTGGGTAACTGAGGGCCAGTGGCAGCCTGTCCAGTGGGTCTGGGATTTAGGGCTTGTGGACAGGCTAAGCCCAGTGAACGGGGTAAGGAGTTGTTCCTTTTTGATGTACTGCACTGCATTTTCTTGCATTGACTATTGTTTATGTATACCTATTATTTATTCATTTCCAGGTGTGACCTTGGGGAGGGGATACAGCAGGGAGTGAAACAGCAATAACAAAGTGACAATCGATGCATGAACATGTACAATAAAGTCACAGTACGAGTAATGAATTTCAGAGAAAGACACAAACAATGTAAAAAGTGTACATGTATGTTGGTTATGGGATAGCCAGGTTGAGAGTTAAGGTAACATGCTGCTAATGTAGGGCAAAACATTTGTACAGAACCAATGCAGTGTGCAGTTCAGATTATACAGTACACAGAGTTGTAGGTTATGCAATTGAGTAGGCAAAATGGGTAAAGCAGGTAAAATAGCAGAGGGAGATGGAACGGACATGGGTGGTTGTAGCATGCTGAGAAGAGGAAGAAGCCTAGCTGCAGGTGCATTCTTTTGTGATGTGTATCAGACAGTGTGGGGAGGAAAAGAGACAGGATTGGGAAAGGGAGACTGCTCCAAAGTGTGGAAAGTTGAACAGATAAAGCAGACTGGCCTGCTACAGATTTACTGTGAGGGATATGAAAGGAATGAGCAACAGATGAGTGGATGGAGTAGGAGGAGGGGATGGCAGTGTTAAAGAGAGAGGAGAGGTAAGTGGGAACAGAGGCAAGCCAGTATGTGGTAATGAAGGAGGAAGTGTGTGAGAGATGCCAGGCCACTAGGGAGGTGAAAGAGAGATTAGCATATAGAGAGCACTGCTCTCTCTGAACAGTGATGAGTGTGATGGAGCACTAAGAGCAAAGCGTCATTACTAAGGGCAAACTAAAAATGAAGAGCAAAGTATTAATATGGTATCATTGTTTTTTTTTCTCCTTGTTGTATTATCTTCTCACCCTTCCTGGGTACATCCATAAGCAAGCTGTTATCAGCTGAGTATGTCTTTCATGGTAAAATGTTTGGAATGAATGAATAAATAAATAAATAAATAAATATGTAACTAAACCAATCAATCAATCAAGAGAGGAAACTAGTAAGTAAACCAAAAAAATCCAGAATTAGTGCCTTTGAGCTGCATCCATTTTATTGACATCATTGCTTAATACAATGCACTTTTTTATTTTCTGTCCCCCCACAACTTTAATCTTCTACACGTCCTGGGACAAAGGACATAATGCCAGCAGAATTTCTGGAGAGGTACATAATTAAACATTGGTCCAAGGGGAACTCTAAATTATACATTTACAGCCTTCATTAGCCCATAAAGCACAAGATTGATGAAAAGGGGGGGTGGGCACGTGATCCCCCAGAGTCTACAGGCATGACAGCCATGCTTAGGACTGGCTGTATCTCCACCATGCCAACCTGCGGTGCTCCCTTAATCCCCAGCCCTCCCCTGACTTCAGATGGGTGGATGTTTTTATATACTAGGCATCTTTCTGATGGATCACTCATAGTGCAGTACAGTTCAAACATCATTATATTAGAAATACAGACAACCACAATAGCAGAAATACTCCTACTTTCAAATTTTACCCCAGATGAAGAAATGCCTCCTGAACAGGTAGATATTTAAACGGGACATAAAAGAACGTAGATTGGGAGCAGACTAGAGCTGTGCACAATGTAGAATTTCACCAGTGGAATGCAGACAGAAGTATTGTTCTAATCACATGAAATTCCACCAAAATGTAAAATTCTGTTATTTCCCTCTAACGTTAAAACTACTCATCCACATTTCACCTTTGCTCTGCATTGTCCCCCCCCTTCCCATACCCACCACTGTTACCTGTACTCCACCCTCTCCTGCCCCTGCCTTGGGGCCTGATGCCTTGCCCACATTGTGCCTCCTTCATCTCTAAAAACTGGCTTATCTCCCTCCCATCTACATTGCTTCCCTCCTCTCTTCCCCATTCCACTTTTTACCCATTACACAGCTCTGGCTATAACTCTCTCGCACTTCCCTCAAGGAAATCCACTTCTGATCGAACTGCCCTTTCTTTCTAATTCTCCAGACTATGGGATTCTCCTCCCCTTAACACCCCATCTGCCTCTTCTCACCAATCACTCTCCTTTCTCCTCTATGACATCATTACTTACTACTGCAGCTGCTCCTGATTCTGATGCCTGTGCTGCTGCCCACCACCCTCCTATCTCTGACCTCGTTCAGCCCATCCTGCAGCTACACTAGTGCAGTCCACTCTTCAAACCTTCCCAATTGACAACCCCCCCAACCCGAACTCGGCACTGCCTCTGCACTTTGCAAATATTGTTAGTCTCCAGCACTTTATTGTATTGTAATTGCAAATGAGGTTTTCTGCCAGCACTGTATTGTATTGTAATGTATTTTACTACTCACGATCCTTGTCTGTGCACAATTGTAATTTATAGTGCTTATTTACCTATTATTGCTCTTAGTGTTCCTCATTGTCCTCCTCCCCCCCCCTTTCCTTGTCACATCTGGAAACCAGCTTTTACCAGTTCACTACATCTTTCCTAGTGAAACTTTTGAAATAAATATACAGTAATAAATAATGGTACCAAGCTTCTGGTCCCTAGCTTAAAAGAGGACTCAGTCATAGGCGGCCAAACATTTTATTAAAATATAATTATCAGTCATTTAAGTCAAATTCAGAATTATTAATCTGGATTTCTCTACATTTGAAAAGTTAGAAGAACTATATCACATGGCTATGTGTATTAGGTTTTAGGTCTCAAGCTTTAGAGGGCCATGAGTGATAGGCAGCCAAGCATTTTGTCAACATTCAATTTTGATTTATTTACTTCTAATTTAAAAATAACTCATCCAAATTTCACCAAATTTAAAAAGTATTAATTACTATACGACAGGGATATGTGTGCCATGTGCCAAGTCTCTGACTTTAATAGGGACTGAGTAATATGTAGCCAAACTTTCAGAAATGATTTAATCAAATTTTGCCAGTTTGTAAACCATAACATTATTAGCCCCTGTAACTTTAAAACTAGACATTGCAATTCCATTAAGTTTGGCAGATTCATAGACCTTAAACAGAGGCTGTGTGTAATCTTTTGCTTAATGGATGTCCATGAAAAAAGCTGTCAAAAATCACAAAATAAAATAAGTACTTCAAGCTGAATTCCATGAGAATTTGTGAAAAATTGTGGGAGTTTCATGATAACACTGCACTGTGGAAGACATATCCCTGAATTATGTCTGGCCATACACCTGACTTGACACTCATCCTCTGCCTACTCCATCAGCTCTGCTCTCAATAATTACATTGCACCAAACTGTTCCTGCCATGTCCCTTCCTAATTCCTAAGCCCTATACAACCCCTACCCCTACACCCCTACAGTCACCTTCATTTTACCCTGTGCACACCTACCCCCTTCTCCTCTTCTCCCTAATTGCTCCCCCTTACTGGCCTCCCTTGATTTCTCACAGAATGTTAAGGACCCTGAATGCTCTTCATGTGTCCCTCTCCTGTCCCCCCAAGGGGCATGTATCTCTCATCTACTTTTTTTCCACACTATCTTAAGGAGTATCTCTGGGACACTGTTTTTTCCCCCTTCTCTCTGGTCCCCCCAGTCCCCTTGCAGGGTTACTTGAATCCTGAAGGGGTCTCCAGGGCATGAATCTTTTCCCTTCCCTACCTCGCCCCTCCCTCCCCTTTCCCCCTTTTCTTTCATGTAAGCACTTGTTTACTTATTAACCCAGCATTTATTATTGTCCCCTCTTTCAACATGTTATGTGCAACACTGCTGTAACACTGTTTGTAATGCCTGCCTTACAACTGTATGTTAATGTTGATCCTGTAACTTGAATGTATAATGTCTCATTCCAGTTGTACCCCTTCCCCCCAGGTTGCACTGGGAGACGAGCGACTTGTTGTTCAGTGTGCCTTCCTGGTGAAACATTTCAATAAATAAATAAATAAATAGGGTTGTAATAAAAGTTGTATTTATAGGTGATTCCATTGTAAAAGTAGCAGCAAAGTTGGAAGGTCAATTATTAGGCCCACAGGGCCTTTATTCAAAGTTGGAAGGTCATTGCAGAAGCATGATGCTAATACAGGTAAGCTGATTTGCCTGCCTGCATTATGGGTTAAATGAGTGTGATCCACAGCCAAGCACTGCAACTAGAGGGAGGAGTTAATAAAAATGAAAAAACTTGTGCTCTAAAGATGTGGGGGGGGCAACATCTTCAGATAGCCTGGCTACGGCTTGTCTAAATTAGAACAATCCCACAGTGTGCATAGCACAATAAAAAACTGCGCAGCAAGTAGGTCAATAAAGGAGTTGAAACAAATAAAGTTCAGCTTTGAAAAAATATTTATTGCAACTGCATATCATCGAATAAACTTGTGCAAATAGTGCAGAGAAAATACAAGATTAAAACTCACAGCACAATCTCCTCCACCTTACCCCAGTCTAACCACCAGCTACCATTAACCCCAGAGATTCCCTACTAGGCTTCCTCAGGGGGTGTGGTCTAGAGACCCCAGACCGCCTTATATACCCTTAACATCTAAATGAAAGTGCTCATGCATATTTAAATCAGCAAATATAAAGCTAATACAGAAAAGTCTCTCAATAGTTAAAGCTGCACTGTCAGAGTTAGTCACCCAGATTTTTAATGGCATTGTGTCTTTTAAAAAGTCTCCTTTTCAGAATGTGCTTCCCATGGCTTACCTTTATCCCTTTTTGTTCCATTTGTTTTGTTTCTAAATTTCGTTGTTTATCCCTTTTTTGTTATCCCCCTCGGTCAGACAGTATACCTCCGTTCTGTTGTTCCAGCCCACATGTCCATGCATCATACTCTCGCATAATGAGTGTGTAGCCACAGGCACCTAAAGTCAGTTCTCACCTGTGCTCAAGCATTTCCATCTCTTTAGCTGTGCCAGTGTGGAAGCAGTCCTGATTCCCCTTTAGTTCCTGCTGAGGTGCTCTGAGAGGTGAGTTCCCATCTATGAAAAGCATTGCACTGCTGACAGTCTAAACTTTTTTCTGCTGTTACTTCCCTAACCTCCTTCGTATCACTAAATTGGTAACATAATGCGTTAATTTTTTGTAATGTTTTAGCTTCAGTCTGTACATTGCATCTACCAGCTAATCCCAGTGAGATAATATAGTTTGTCAGTAGTTCATCTTTTTCAGATGCCGGTTTACGTTGGACCGTGTAATAAAAAGAATAAGACAATAAGGCAATAAACTTATTCAACTTGACAGAGCCTTTTACAGAATGACAAACTGGACATAGGTTCTTAATGTCTGTGAATCAAAACAGAGCCGCTCGATTCCATTTAAACTGTACATACCTTTCAACTATTAATTGTTGGAGCAGTTTTTTGTAGTGCCATCTAGTTTTGGATACCATAACCAAGATAGCAGTCTTTCTCTTTGATGCCTTGGACATGCTGTATTACGCGGTTGCAGGTGACACTTGGTGCTATCAAAATCGCCATTGTTCCCAGTGCCGTGTAACCTTGGCAGTCCTGCTCTCAAATGTCTGTGCACCTTGTGTCACTGGGTCCGCCGACCTTTACATAGTTGCAATGCTCCATTTTCCAATTGTAAGTACAAAAACAATGAATGTTGCCATAGCAGTGCTATAAATAAAATTGAAGGCATTAGTTGCCTCTTCCGTGAGTGAGAACAGTTTCCATAACTGATCATGACCACTTGAATTAGTGCAGCATTTCCCTGTACAAGTTTAAAAAAAAAAAACCTCCTAGTCTTTGGAGTGCCACAAAAATATTTAGCTGACTAGCCTTGCATCCAGGATTGTAATCAAGTTCTTCTCACCGTTTTCCTTCTCGTATTCAATCTTGCTCCACGGTAGCTACTGATGGAAGGTGATGTGGCTAGTTAATTCAAACTAATGGCACAATATTTTGTGTGGCTCAATCTAGGGCTCTCATTAGGGCTGGCATAACTAGTTCATCAAAGATTGGAACCCTGGTGTTCAAGTTCTAATTTAAAACTTGAACACTAGAGGGTTCCCCAAAGGGTTCTTTTTTTTTTTTGTTAAATATCAACTCCAAAGCTGTTATTTTATTTTTCTTTTCACAGGTAACCATGGTGAAATAAAAATTGTGTAACAGAAATCATGTGTATTTGTGTTTTTTGGTTTTTTAAATGGGGATATGTTTTAATACAGTAGGTTAAAATACCAGTAGTACAGTGCAATTCAGTTTATTTTTTTTTTCTCCATGCCCCCATGTTTTGGTTGTTCATTGCCTCATTTCTGGAGTGATGTCTGCTCCTCCTATGGAATCATTTATCAGTTTTGAAGCTGTTGCTGCACTAAGCTATCACACATCAACACTATGATGACCACAGCAGCAGGTGTTTTATTTTATTTTTTTATGACCCGCATATTTTTTAACTCATAAAAATGTTGTTAGTTGGAAAAAAATGGCAGAATGAAAAACTGGTCAGATCTGTGTTTTCTCCACTTCTAACTGTAAGTGCAAGATGAAGTAAACACATTTGCGATTGAGACTGTACAGTGTTGCTACAGGCTAGAGCGAGCAAATGAAAAGCATCCCTTGATGTCCTTTTCATTAAATTACAGACTATTTTTTTTTTGACCTGCTGTTATATTTGACAGTAAATGGAAAGTATTTGAGACACTTTTATTCTCTTCCTGCAGTTTTGCTTTTTAACTATGTCCCTGACCATTTTTATGTATCAGAGGTTGTATTGATCAGCATTTTTTATATGAAAAGGATGAAAGAAATACTGTACAAGTTTCAGTCACGTCTCACCATTGAGTTGGCACTTTGAATGTGACGATCTTACTGTATTATCTGTAAATTACTGCCAGGTAAATGCTGTTCACAAGATGGGTGATGAGATTTCAATATAGATTTTGTTTGATTTTATTTGTGCTGAACGAAATGTTATAGTTAATTATAAATGCAACTTATTTTTTTCCGATGTACATTGTGTGTGTGTGTTTGGGGGTGGGGGGTGCGGGTGGCAACAAATGAATTTTGTTGCCTTTTGATAAAAAAAATGAGCAGAGAAACTACTGATCATGTTTGTAAAATACAACATATGGCAGCATTTTGTGTTACCCCCTTTGAATATTGACATCGGAGCAATGCTGACACCGGTGTCTGTGCAAGGCACATTCAGAATTAATACTGACAGACATGAATGACTGACAGTGTTTTCCACAGCTCTGTAATGTAAACTCCTTGTCCCTTTGTTGTTTTTGTTGTCTGCTTGCAGATAGGAATAGTCTTTTTTACTTCTAGACCATGTGTGCTAGTTTTTAGTAGTAAAAGTTAGTTTTCTGTTGTACACACAATATCCTTTTTTATGTTGCTTGCACGCATGTGCAAGAAACATAGTGCCATCATCGGAGATTTCAGAGGTGTGTCACCTCCTCCTCCAGTTCAGTCAGTGAGCTGGCAGGTGCGGCCCCTGTAAGCCAATGCATTTTGGAGCTGTCTATGACATGCTCCAAAATGCAGCGGCATACAGTTGAAAGAACTACGCCCAGTGAGCAGAGATAGAAGCGTAGCTCCCCATACTGAGGCACGCGCCCGCACCTACTGTGTAGCTGACTGTGGCTGAGCTGCGCCCCCCCCAGTTGTAGGTGCCACGCTGGGAGCCCACCCAGCGTGGCAATCAGTCCTTGGCCGACGGGGTGCCTAATCCCCCGCCGGCTGAACGCCCCAACATCCTTGTGCCATGCTGGGAGCCCACCCCAGTGTGGCAAATGGTCCCACGATGTCTTTTTAAAATTTTTACCTGAAAAATGAAACGGTCCCGGCGCATCTCCCGACCCCTCCCACAACCCGCACCCACCCACCGCGCACTCCAGTTTCTATGCCCCCTCACCCCATACTTACCTCTGACTCGCGCGACGATCTTCGGTGGACCGGAACACGCCTGCACTCTTCAAAGCCGACCGTGAACTGAGGAAATGCCGGTAAGCTGTATAATGGGCTAGATGGGGGTTTCAACTTTATTTATATCTCAGGCATTTGGGGAATTTTGCAACAAATTTTCAACATGGGGTTTTGGGACCCCTTCTCATGAATGATGTCACTGTCATGGCGTTATTGACTCAAAAGGGTGATTTCGCGCAGTGACTGTGCAGTGACTGCGAAATCACCCTTCAGGCCTGAATACCACCATGACAGTGAATCATTCATGAGAAGGGTCCAAAAACCCCATGTTGAAAATTTGGTGCCAAAATTCAAAAATGACTGTTTTACTGAGCCGCCAGTGCAGTTCCTATGCAGGCTCGTAAGTTCCAGAATTTCAATATTTTCACCCAGATTTTCAACATTGCCATTTTACCACACCTTCTTATGAGTAGTATAGCTGTCATTTCACATCTCACCAAAATGTGTTTCCCCCTGTATAGCAGAATAAACTGATCAGTGTCTTGAAATCAATGTGCAGGACAAATTAAGAAAATCACAGTGACACTGTTCATGAGCAGAGGTCTTAAAATGGCTATGTTGAAAATTTGGTGAAAAAATTCCTAAAATGACTGTCTTACAAGCGTGTGTTGCGCAGTTCCTACGCACACTCGTAAGTTCGCAAATTTTCAATATTTGCACTCCAATTACTTCCAAATACCTAAACAGCACATAGAAGCAAGCAACATTCGGCATTGACAAATGCTTGTTTCTTGTTTTATTAATAGTACTGTCAGAGTTGCCGCTTCTAGAAGCTGTTCACTGCAAAAGTCAGCTCATGCTGTCAATTCTAACATCATGCAGTGTGCCCTTTGATTGCAATGTACTCAGTGTGTGACCATGTGCACTGCAGCCCAGCATCAAGCTGTGGTATCTTTAAGTACATGCCAGAAATGTTTCCCTGTTGGGAGTACAAACAGAAAAATCCATTACTTACAGTACAAAAAAAATCTGTGTGTCAGTGTGTTGTGTGATGCCATTTCTTAAGTGGTGTAGTGACCAGCCCATCATCCTGCTGTGTGCCCTCTGACTGCAAAAGTTCTAGGTTAGAACTAGAACCCAGAACTTGAGAAGGTTCTGACAACCCTAGGTCTCATGTCAGTGTACTTGGGGTGGTGGTGGTGTGAAGCCATCACAGCTTCAGCTGTTAGGCATTTCAGGCTTGTGAAGTGTGTGCGCTGTTCACATGTGTTTTACTGTACTTTCTGTTGCGGCTATGTGAATTGTATTGTCATGTGTTGTTCGTGCTGCACATGATATCACAGCAAACAGTCAACCATGTGTTCCTTAGTAACTTGTCCATGTCCCGACCTAGCCAAGCAAACCGGCAATCTGCAGGTGCTTGTGGTTGTGTGCATCTTGTTCTCTCATTGGTGTCTTCTTGACTCTGTGTTTCACCAATACCACAGTCTATCATTCACCTTTCTGTGCTTTCTTTCTGTAGTTTTGTCCGAGCCACATCCACCTGACAGTGTATCTAACAAATTCAAATGAGGTGCTGGTGGCCCATGGGTGCCAATCACAGGTACACCCAGGGTTTTCCTTTTTCCTTGCATTTGTCTACATTTGTGGCTAGTGCAGTAACAGAATAGCAATGATTCAGTGGCATATGCCGCTGTGTAATTCTGTTGTGTAAAGCAAGTATCTGGCTTCATTGTGCACTGCTGGGCCTCAGCTGCAGGATCAATACTTCTGTGGAGGTGGTGGCCTACATTTCTGCAGTAAGGGAGTTGGGGGGGGGGGCGTTGAATAGACCTGATGGTCAAAACAGCACTATAGGTTCAACATTCAGCTAACCATGGGCTGCAATGTTTACAAATGGTCTTGTTCTGGCAAAACAGATCCCGCACATAGTGCCATTGATAGTATCACTTGATTGTCTTGCTGGCATAAACACAGAACTAGTTGACAGGACATCATGAGTGTAACTCAATTGTTCTTTATTTTTCCTTATTCTGGATAGATAGGAGGTAGCATAAAGTGTTGTGTGTGGATGTCCATGTATGTGGAGGGGAAGTATTAAATCAATCAGGTTGCACTTTGAATAAGGGGAGTCAGAGGTACCCTGGGTAACAATTTAAACATGCAATGGTGCACCAATTGGTACCAGCTTTCTGTTGTGTACTCCATTGCAGGTGTAGGAGATGGACATTAATCCTGTCGATCATAATTTGGAGATGGCATCAAAGGTTGTGCTACTACTTCTGGGTGATTTTAGGAACAACAATATTGACTGTGATATTCTCGCACATCACTCACTCCAGATCAGTGGCATCCTGCAATTCCTTCCAGTTGAATAATTCATACATCTGTTCAGCAGCTATCATACTAGGGAAGTGACAATTCTTGACTGTGTTCATACCAATGGTCACAATATCATTGGCATCCCAGTGGAATGGGAGTAAAAAAGGCAAAGAAAAGGCAAGAAACGTAGATGGTTCTGTAAGGATATGATAGCCAGTGTAGGTTCAAAAAGGTGTGACTGTAATAAAATTCAGAGCAACAAAATGGATGCACTTTATAAAGATTCTGCGTGAAGCTGTAAACAATGTGAGGGAAGCCAAATAGCAGAATGAGGACAGATTCCCATAGACAATATGTTCTCAGACTATGTTATAGTCAGCTTCCCCCTCAAGTTGCGGAAATCCTCTAGACCCCCCCCCATCCTGAAAGAATCCATGGCCTCCCCGTAGGAAAAAAGCATGCTTTCCTGAGTACATCAGGAATACATTGAAACTCCCTTGAATAGTTGGCTTTCATTTTATTCTGCTTATTTTTATTCCTCTCCTTAAACCCTATCTCCATGCAACCCTACTTCTTCTGCTATTTTGACTCTAGAAACATTGTTACCCCTTGTTGCAATACCTTCCTGGGTCATACTACATTTCTGTCTGTTTCCCCTCTATCTGGAATAAGCTTACCACCCATCTCTCCCACACCTCCTTTTACTCTACTCTTTAGCAGCTTCTTAGTGTTCCTTTATCTCCCTCCTGATCTTTCTCCTAGTACCTCTCTGATTAAACTTGTATTTTGACTGTTCAGCCACCATTCCAGCTGGTCAATTGTTACCTCTCACTACTTGTTCATTGTTCTTATTAGCTTTCATTATTTTTCATTTAATATTGCTTGATTGATCAGCAGTTACCCTCTGAATTGTATTCTTTGCCTATCCTTCCCTGGATACACCAGAATGATCCTTTTCACAGTGGAACATTCCATGACATCGATTAGTGAATAAAACATTAATTCACCCACTGTTGTCCTCTTGCACTTTGCCTCACCCCCTTAACACAAAATATCTAACACTCATATTTCAAATACTGTCCTTGATTTGATTTTCAGTTTATTCATTCTCGGATTACAATACCTCTGAGCACAGACAGCTAATTTACAAAGGTTCCACATCAGGGGTGGAGCAGGGGAGACAAAACATACAAAGGAGGCTAAGTATAACATTTTTGAAAATAGTAAAATAAAGTGAACAAATGTAGATATCAGTATGAAGTTTCATCGTTCTAATAGGTAGGAGTAAATCATAGCTGAGAGGGTGAAGGATAAAGATTGGATAAATAAATGTAGGAAGTGGTTTCCATAGGCTGTGTCAAGCTTGTGTTTTTTGGGATGGTGGTCCGGCTGGGGGTGATTGTGGTAGGGTGGTAAAAAAGCTAATTGGAGTCAGGCGTAGGTCTTGTTAAGCTGGTGTGGGAGTGGTAGGTTCAGTGTAGGGTGAGGTGGATGTCAGTGTTGTAAAGGTGGGAAAGGAAATGTCACAAGTGGCAACTATAGGCCTTTTCAGGCTGCTGTGGGTGGTGTAGCAGCATGTAGAGGCAGACATGGGGTGTCCATTGGCCTTGTCAAAGTACGAAAATTTAGCTTATTAATTACTGGGGTAACAGCAAACATACAGGGTTATTCAGTTGTGGGAAGGTGATTCAATGCTAATAGATGGGGAGTCTGAGATGAAGCAGTCACAGGAACAGTTGGCTGTGAGATGTCGGCGTAACTTCAATTTGAATGTTCACAATTTAGTTCAGGTATTTATATTGCTACGGAGAGTATTTAACCAGTGAGGTGATCTGTAGGAAACTGATCATTGCCTATGGGCTGTCTGGCATCTAGTAATATGTAAATGTCCATTCTGTACTTTTTTTGACTCCCTTGTAATAGGTTGCCACATGCTGGTTCAGAGCCTACCTTACAGGCAGGGCCCATTCAGTCACAATAGCTGATGCAATAACACCCCCACTACCTTTCCTTATCCACACAGTATATTATTTACTGTTATGTCATTCTTTATCTGTATTGTATACCTGTCTGTATATCTGTAATAGGACCGCCTTGTGAATGAGCTTGCTCAATGTAGTTTTCGCGCAATAAACTTGAACACAGGTGTTCCACAGTGCTCAGTACTTTGTCTAATGCTTCTCTACATCTTTATGAATGACATCCCATCAGCTGCTGCTTGGTCATCTATACACATGTATTCTTATTAGCCAGTACTGTGTGTCTCCGTCAACTCCTCCTTGAAATTATATAGCGTCTTGCCCTGTGGTGCTGTGGTTTTAGGCGTTGGATACCACACTCCTCACAACTCCGGTGACCCATGTTCTGTAATGGACTCAGGCTGCTGGTGAATGGCAGGGGTTGGAAAACATCGACCATCAAGAGAACAGCTCTCATCTCCCAGTAATGTTAATGGCTATTGTGCCACTCATCCGAACACAAGAGCATAAGACAGTGTCAGCAGATGGGGACCACCTGACTAACCCCCTCTCCTTGAATTGTTTCTTCCAGTCTGCTCACACTGTCCCATGCTAGCTTACATTCTCTTACTGTTTTAGCTGCCACTACCTGTGCTGGCAGGCTGTTCCATGACTCTAACACCCTCTCCGTGAAGACGTCATTTGTATAGTTGCTTCTGAACTTTCCTCCCACCAGATGCATGTTGTGCCCCCTTGTCAGAGTTCCCTTGTTTTCTTGGAAGAGGTTCTCCATCTTTTTTATTCCCTTGACATATATGAATGTTTCTATCATGTCTGCTGTTTCTTCTCTGTTTTATTGAGTACAACTACACTTCCTGGAGCCTAGTTTAAATTCTCTCATGGTGTAGCTCCAGCACCATTTTTGTGGCCCTTCTCTGCACTGTCTCTAATCTTTCTTTGTCCTTTTTCAGGTGTGGCCTCAGGAACTGGACACAGTACTCCAGGTTCTGCTTCTCCAAGTATCTGTACAGTGGCATGATTACCTCTTGCTTTCTGCTTGTGATGCCCCTACCTATATATCCTTGGATGCCACTTGCTCTCTGTGCCGCTGCTCTGTACTGTTGGTGGACTTTTAAGCTGATGAAGTCCAATACAGGGTGAAATATCTTGCACAGGGCATAGTGAAACCCAAGGGGGTGGTGGTGGGACTGCAGAACTGGTTTCCCATTATGGGAGCTAACTATCGAGCATGCTGCCAAACAATAAAGCCTCCTCTGCTTGTGTTTTACTATGTTAGTAACTACTTATGCAACGTAGATGACCACTAAACAACAGTTCCTAGGAAAATATACGTGTCTGGGCTTTGATTCTTCTCGGAGCAAACATTCAAATTAGTTTACTTACTTTGTACTATGCGACAGGGCTATATTAGCAACACAAGCAACCAGGATAGCTTCACATTGCATTTCTCATTGTTGACCAGAACATATGTGACTGTATGCATAAAGGCTATGCTATCATCCACTGAATGCCTTACCTAACAAATTCTGCTTTTTGCCATGTTCTTTGGGATTTTGTCAAAAGCATAGATTCTTAGACACTTCTGAGGGACAATTTACACCGCGCTTCCCTCCCTGCTCCAGGGCATTCATCACCAGCAATACATATCAAACAATGTCATTCCATTGTGCAGTAGCAATAGTGGACTGATTATCTACAATGTACGCTATCAATGGGATTCCATTGTGCACTGCTAAAATTATTATTATGCTTTTCACACTGATCTTAAAATATGTCAATATGTTGAGTTGTTTTTTACATTGCTCCTTGTAAGTAATCACTCTTGATCACCAACACTGTTCTCTTTTGTTGGAGTACTACTACTTTTCACCTTTTGTTTTTTGCTTTTTGTTGTCTATAAGAAACAATCCTTCTGCTGATCAATTGGTGTGTGTTTCCGTATGCCGTGGACATCACATCCATTGCAGCTACTGTACTGAGTGTACACACAGTGGTACTGTCTGGCAGCATCTTAGATGTTTTTGTTTACTCACTACTACAGTGATTCAATGCCTGCGCAATTTTTGCTGTAGTTCAACCCTCTTTTTACTGCCATGTTTTTCAGATTTTCCACCTCTCATATTATGGCTACTATGAAAACTCTCCCGTAACTGATACTCCACTACTGAAATGTGGCCGTCCTCGCACACTCACTGATTCTGCCAGAATAAGGCACAAGAAAGCACTTGATACTGCTTGTGCAAAAAGCAGAATCTCGATTGGTTCACAAATGTCTTGGTGGTTATCAATCAAGGAAGAACATAACTTGTTTTCACATTCTGACGTTGCTTGCTTTCTACTTGACTGGTATGCTACCATTTAATTTTTTTTTTAATCTAATTTAGACTACATTTTTTATGGTTCAGTCCCTACAGCATCAGCCGTTAATGTTTTACATTCCTTTTCCACAGGTATTATAATACAAGTCATGGAACAATCTCTGCACTGGCCACATCACCAATTGTGCATTCCACTCCGCAACAGGCGAATAAGTGTAACCATGCCAGAATTACCCATTCAGATGACCATGGGCCAACACTGTATCATTCACATGCAGTGCCACACCATGTGTCCGCAAATAGGCAAGTGCAGTACTGTCATTAGATAATCACAGAATCTAAAGTATTTTCCTAATGGAAACACTTGATTTCTTCTTTGATTAATATATGTTGTTGTTTCCATGAAGTTTGCCATATCCAGAGCATTCTGAAGAAACAGAATGCAACAATCCACACAGAGGTAGTTTATCAGCATACTATGACTACATTGAAACAAGAAATAACACTGATGTATTCCTATACATGCCAATCTCTCAGTATGTCATCTTGATGGGTTTCTGTTTTTTCCGTGTAGTTGCAGTGCCACCCTCATAGCAATTTCCATTCATCTTGTTTTCAGATTTTTTACATTTCTTTTATTTTTCAGGTGTGATGACTTTGGCAATCAAGACAATACCAACGAGTCTGACAATTTTCCTCTGGATAATCCCGTCCTCATTGCATCACCACAAGAGGTGGGATTTGCACCAAGGTACCAGAGTTCAAGGTCATGTTGTTGGGGTGGGGGCTTTGTGGCAGCACTCACAGAAATGTGGGCAAACACAAACCATGACTGGGACCTAAACATGAGGGGGTACACCATGGTTAGGTAGGTTAGAAAGGAGGGAAGAGCGGTAGGAGTGGCAAAGTCATGGGTCAACCGTAACCTTTTTTTACACTAGCCAGCAGGTCAAGTTGATTCCAAATTGCACTAGCCCACAGATGGTTGTACTAGCCCTTAATTATAATGGTACATTTTGGTCACTTATACTGGAAACAATGCAAGCAAAGCCACTAAATACTTAGATTATTGCGCATTCATCCTTCTCCCACATTGCTTCCAGCTTCCCAGCAGAAAAGAAAAGACTGCAGTGCCATCTATCACAGACAAAGGTACACCCCCCCATTGTTTTGTACCATGGTCTCCTCTCTTCTTCTTTCTGGCCCCCCCCACAGCAAATGTTCAATCAAGCAGTCATAGCTCTGTGCACACAATAGCTGACATCATCATGGGCGTCCTAGGTGATAGGTTTAAATACTTCATTGGCAAGCATTTGCACTAGCCGGGGGGAGGCAATGGAAAGGAGCAGGGAAATCCTGGCTCTCCCCCCCCAAAAAAAAATCAGGGTAGTAAGTGAGGTAAACTGCAAGATAGAGATGTCAATAGGGAGAAGTGCAGTGGTAAATGGAGAAAATGACAAATGCAGTATGGACACGGATGGCGCAAAAAGGGGTAATGCCATCAAGAAATGGAGGGTAATGAGTACCAGTGCCCATAGTCTGGGCAACAAGCTCCCTGAACTGGTATCCTTGATGGAAGAAGGATGCCTGGATATCATAGCAGTCACATAAGCATGGTACCCAGACAGACCTGACTGGGATGTTAACATACCAGGGTACATAACCTACAGGAGAGACAAGAAAGGTAGAAGAGGGGGTGGAGTAGCTCTCTATGTAAGGGAAGGGATAAAAGCAACTGAACAAAAGAATAAACAGGGAAGAGAGGAGGCAATGTGGTCAACTTAGAGACTAGAAATGGCATCACAATCCGCACAGGGGTTGTATACAGACCCCCATGTCAGGGGAGGGAATGGACAAGAATATGATAGAAGGCATCCTTAGGATGACAGACAATGGGGAGATACTGTTGATGGGGGACCTGAATATGCCAGATGTTAACTGTAGCACCTTTGCTGCAGCCACATCCAAAAGCAGGGCCATTCTCAGTGCCCTTCAGGTGACATGCCTCAGACAGCTAGTTTTGGAACCCACTCGGGAAGGAGCAATCTTAGACATCATACTCTCAAATGGGGACAGTGAGAGGATCTCAGCTCTAGAAGTGGGTAGCCATCTGGGAACAAGTGACCACCAAACATTGTGGTTCACGACAGAGTCAAGCCATACAAAAGTGAGGCTTCTGGACTTCTGGAGGGCTGACTTTGGCAAGATGGGAGAGTGCCTTAGAAAAGCACTAGCAAACAGGCTAAAAGGGGGGGTGGAGCAACAATGGGGGAACATCAAAACTGCCATCACAGAGGCAACAAGCCTTTGTGTGAAGCAAATTAACAAATACTAACGAAAGAAAAAGCCACTGTGGTTCTCAAAAGAGGTGGTGGTGAAGGTTAGAGGGAAAAAGATAGCATTTAGGAAGCATAAGCAAACACAGAAGGAGCAGGACAGAGAACTGTACCAGTTAAGGCGGACGCAGGCAGGGAGGGTAGTCAGAATAGCAAAGACCCAAACCGAGGAAAAGACAGCCAACTCAGTTACGAAGGGGAGTAAAACCTTTAATAGGTATATCAGGGAGTGTAGAAAGACAAAGGGAGGGATAGTGAGGCAAAACACAATGGACGTTGGGTGGGCAGAGAGGGACAGTGAAAAAGCAGGGATATTGAACAAATACTTCTGATCAATTATCACAGAAAAGGAGGAGGGGGAGGTGACTAACACAATTAGTTCAAATATACTAACAAGAAAGTTGCCAGATCTAATGAATACTTTTCAGTTATCAAAATCACTTCATTACTTGTTACTCAGCTATCATAACTTCAACTAAAAGTCCTTTGGATATATTTTAGTCCTTTGTAAATCAGGTTCCAAATACTCTCATTTGGCACACTCAAACTTTGTCTTCAAATGATGTCTAAATGCAAATTTCTATCTTCAGACTTTGCAGCATCAGGTAGCCAATAAATTAGATCAGGACTTCTTTCAAGAGATCAATTAGTTTTCTCTAGACAAACTAGGACAATGATGCTAATGCAGTTAAGCTGATTTGCCTGCCTACATTACAGGTCGAATGAGTGCGATCCACAGCCAAGCATTGCAACTAGAGGGAGAAGCTGACTTGTGTGCACTGTGATAGGAGTACAAGTTCCAAGGACACAAGGAGGTCTTCTAAGAGATGTTCCTACAGTATGTCCAAAGAGATCTTCTCCAAGGCCCTCATGGTTCTGAAGCCTGGGAAGAATGTCAGTGACAGAAATCAGACAAGCTAACATTTGCTCAGATTCTGTTAAAAGAAGGGTCTTCCTTTTCTGACAAGTTAGAGAGCATTCAGGGGCAAGGAATTCTCAGGGTGGGTTACAGTTATGCCAAGAGGGGCAGGACACTAGTTATGTCAAGGGACATGGAAGTCTGGGGGATTTAAACTAAAAGATAAATGTTAGGGATGCAACTAGTGCAGGGGGTTACCACTGGCAAGAATTAGATGCATGGGTTCACCAAGAAAAGGACAGCTGAGCTGGGTAGCGCACGAATAGTAGACACCAGCTGGATTCATTTGCAATATGGCAAGAACAGTTTGTAATTTTATGTCAATGCTGATGATTCCATTTATTGCTCTTAAAGAGGAAAGGACATGATTTTTAATTGATAGCTGTTTATAATGTTCCCATTTACAGAAATCATATCCATAAGCCTGAATGATCCACCTCAATAAAAAGTGATTAGAAAAAATTTATTTTGCATTGTTTTGTTTTTACAGGCAGCATTCTGTTATGGTTCTCTTCATAGAACCAGTGATCTGAAGTTTTAGCTATGTCATGGTTTGTGCACAAAACACTAGGCATGGTTCTGATAGGACGATAGTTCATGTTTAGCATTCTGTACACAAACCGTGACATAGAAAAAACTCCAAATTACTGGTTCCATAAAAATAACTGTGCAGAATGTTGTGCATAAAAAGAAAACAATTGAAAACATAGTTTATCACATCGGTATTTATTAAGGTGCATGTAACCCCCTTGTTCCCAGGGGTTACTAGAATCCCACTTAGAATCAGTGGCAGGCAGAGGCAGCTAGTGAAATACCAGTTAAATGGGTTTCACAGTGTCTCACTCTGTTTTTCAGTCTCAGCTGAGCTGGAGTGATGATGTCACTTTAGAACTGACGCAGCAGCATAAGCCACATTGAAATGCTAGCTGGGGAGTTAGCTGTAGAATGCTGAGTTATGAGTTCAGTAGTCTGTAGAGTGGAAAGAGGAGGAGGCTGCTGCCTGGGCAGCTCCTCAGTTTTTAGCTCTGATAGAGAGCTACCTCTGTAGTTTGGGTAGTTTGTTCTCACCCTAGAAGAACATAGAAGACACAGAGTGAAGTGGTAGAGGCCGTTCCAAGAGGGTTTTCCAGTGCCTCATCCCCGGAGGGATGGGGGGAATTCCAGGATTCAGGGGCAATCCCCTGGTCCAGCCTGGACTGTGTTGAAGCTGCCTGAGATTCATCTGCTCTGTGAGTACCCAAGACTTTTGTGTGGAAAAAACCCTGGGGCACCTGCATTCCTGTGATGAGTTTTTCTCTAACAAAGGAACTCTGTCACCAAGACTGTTTCTGTTTAAAAGTGTCTGCCTACTATGGGGTCCAGAAAGAGAGACTTGCCAAGTATAGAACTTTTAGTTCATGTCTGATTTGAAAGTGTCTGCTAAAGAGGGGGTCCAGTGAAGAGACATTGCCAATACCAGAACTTTTAACTTCATGACACCTCAGAGGTGTGAAAAGTAGTATGTTAAAAGTGAAAGACATTTCAAGATAGCATCTACAAGTTTTCTTCGAAGGGTGTTATTAACCAGATGAATGGCTGAGTATAAATTTGGAAACAAAAGGTGGGAGACTCCCCCATCTGCAGCAACCATGTTTACCTCTCTGGGTTCAGTTTGGGCACCTTTGTTTTCTCTCAGTGCATTTGGACAGTGCCTGAAGAAAACAGTTTACCCAGACATGGGTTTTGGATTTTCTGTGAGCCAGTATATGCTCTTGGGTGGTCAAGGGTGCCACCAGTAATTCCTCATGAAATATGGGAAAGTTTCCTAGTACTGGCCGAGGGTGCCTAGTCAAGGGAAGTGTACCAGATCTGGCTGTGTGTGGGCAATTTCCATTCAGAACCTGAGGGTTCACTGTGTGTGTGCTCTGTACCTTAGTAATCTGCATTACCACTGGGAGTAGCCCAGTGGGGGTCCATCTTTGCTTTGTGATTATTCTCTGTGTGTGTGAATAAAAGCCACACTCTAGAATCCCAACCTGGTTTGGACAGTACTGTGATTGCTTTCACTGTGTCTGGATTTACCTGGGTGCCCCGACCAGGAAGTACAAACCTAGCATAACTGTGAGCAAGCGTTTTCTCCCAGGGACTCAGTTTGATGGCCATGGTAAATGGTACCCCCCAGGTGTGAGCCAGGTAGTTGCCATACTTGGGTAGCCTATCTGAAGATGGCAGGCTCAGATGTACTAGTAAACTTGCTGTAGTGACAACCCCCATCCCACTCGATGGCGCCATGTGTGAGAGGAGCAGTCCTGCTAGTTGAACAAGGGGGGCCTGTGGGAGTGGGTTACATACAGTTAAGTGTGGCACATTTGGAGGCAAGTCTTCAAACCTACTGCCGATTAACACCCATTTCCTGTCCCCTTTAAATTGCCAACATTCATGAAATTGTCTTCAAATGTTTGAGTCTCTTATACATGTGTGTATTCAAAAGATCCCTGTGTCTGTACACTATATAAATCTATTCTCATTTTATATATTGTAAAGTTTTACTTCTAAGCTTTGTAATGACAATAACAAAGATACTTACTTACTAGAGGGACAACAATTCCAACTTGAATACAGGTCAAATAAGAATCACATCATCAAAACTGACAAGCCTGAGAGCATGCTGTACTTGTCAGTCCAGGACATAGAGGCACTCAAAAAGCTGTAGTGGGGAAAAAATGACTGGCTCACCAAGATGGATAAATTCTGGCTATTCCAATGGGATTGGTCCAACAGGAAAAGAAGTATGCGACTCGCATTTTAAGGGAGTGTGCCACTATGAAGAATAAAGAGGGTATCAGTGGGCAAGCAGTTCCACTGACTAGCTGGTCAAGCAAAGCAAGAAAAAAGAGAAAAGGGGAAAAATAGCCACCCAGGAAGGAACTATGGGATGGCAAACAGCTCAGCTCAGCTTATCAGATGGAGTAGGGGAACTGTAAGTGTTTTGTAAACATTAAATTAGACAAGCGGAATTCTGGAAGTATGATTATCTATTACCTTACCATGAATATTTGAGAAAATGTTACTAATAATCATTTGTAGTATTTCCACTGTAAATTTAAAAGTGATAAACCAAATTCTCCGACTTTGATTTGAAACAGAATTGCAAAGTTTTAGGTTTATACTTGTAACAGAAAGGAAGTTGCACTCATTCTCATTTTTAGAATGTTTTCACAAATAATTATTTAATAATAATATGAATCCTGTTACTTAAACATTTCTAAAACAAATCTTTCCTTATTTAGTAGTTTCTATGACCCTTCCAGAAGGTTATACAGGCTACTTTGTACATATCAAGCTTCAAAGGTGTCCAGGTTACAAACAGATACACATTTTCACAAAACTTCTCCCCAAAAACAGAATACCAGCCTTTGAGCCTGCATAAGTTCAAATCTACTTATCCAAACTTCATAATATTTGGCGTGCCCTTATGACACCTAATGGTAAGTAATCCTGCCAAAGTTCATGTCTCTATTTCAATGAATGACTGGGCTACGAGCAATAAAAAAGTTTCAACAATGCCATGGAATGTCATAGAAATTCAGAATTATTTTATTCCATACAGCCCTTGAGCACATCTAACGTGATACAGCCAGTCAAGGTTGATAGAGGTTGAAAGCCAATAGCAACTGAGGACTGATCAGCAGCCTACGTGAAATGAGTTGTGGTGGTGTCAGTCCTTTTCTCAGTGGGCAGGTGGTCACATCACAAAACCATCAATAGTTCTGGTATTAATACAGCACCCTTGTTGGCAGTCTCACAAATGAAGCCAAGGATTTTATGGGCATGGAAGTGGAACTACCCTCTCACCTACGTGGTCCCTCCACGACAGGGTTGAGGCACATCGGTGGGACAGTGCAGAGAAGCTTGTGCTCTGAATTCCAGTGCTGTACTTGCCATATGGATAAACAAAGGGCTTCATTTTCTGGGGCTGTCAATCTGGCACCTTTCATGAGTACTAAAATTCACACACAAAAAAAAAAAAACATGAAGTGGGACCTTGTTCTATTTTTTTTTTTTATTCTTTTTCCACCTGCCCTAGCTGCCGGCAGCCTGTTACTGTCAGCCCAGTCATGAACCACTGACTTCCACCCCCCATATCGGCCTCGGGCCCTCCGATACCTGTGGCTTACCCCCCACGGTGGGGCTGCGGCACTCTGGCTGCATGCCGCAGTCATCGGACTAGGTCGGAGGGCTGGCCTGGGGGGCCAATTGAAGCCATGGCGAGCTTCATTTAGGGCTGCCGGCAGCTTTATCCATTTTTCCTTTTTCGGGGGAGGCGGGGTCATGAAATGACATGGAGCGGCCTGCCCCGCCTCCAGTACGTGCCTGTGCCGGCAGCTGCGTGACTCCTGGCCTCCACCAGGGGTCATCCAAGCTCCGGACACCTCCCCTCCCTCCCCTCAGAGAAGGAGAGCAGTCCCTAGGGCGGCTCCATCCTTCTCCCAGCCTAGCCTCAGTGACCCGAGTCCGTTCCCGAACCGGGTCACCGGCGTCGCATGGGGAAATCCAACCGCTGCGCCGGCGGGCCGGCCCACCTTGTTCTATTTTGCAAAAGCAGCTGCTGAAAAATGGCTAAACACCAATACACTAGTACATAATCCTGCCAGATAATATTCAAGCAACGTCTGGTCCATGAACTTTAGTGTCTTGGAGAAGCTGGCAGAGCTCTTCAGCTTTACCCTCATGATGGGGCCACCTACTTGTGGGAGAATGGCATTAAACTGTCATTCCTTGGCCAGGTCAAGTCAAAAGCAGAAGGGGAAGCAGCATTGGAGTTAAGAATCACCCTCAAGGAGGAGACATTTTCCATTTTCTGTCCCCCTTGGCATCTGTCACTGATTGTGCACCTTCACAGGTGCCGCCCCCCCCCCCACACATTTTGACTTCTCATGTCTCCATCAATAGTTCCCCTATGGTTCCCCTATGAATAAAGGTTCTGACACAAAATATGTGTTAAGCATTTCCTAGTCCCACTGCAAGGGTTGTTCAAAGAGTAAGGTCATATACTCCCCAATTCCAGAGATAAAGAATGTTGCCTTAGGCTGTACCTCCACTCCCTCTCACCGGAGCGCATAAAATTAATGAGCTAGTTGCACCACAAATAGCAGTCAGAAAATGCTAGTCATTTTAACAAAGTAGTTAGTTCATACTTTTCATTCATGAAACATTTTTCTTTAGCTTATTAGGATGTCTTCTATTTGACAGTGACTCGCCTAGAAAAGATCCCAGCACTACCAGTTAGAACTGGTACTGGCATCAAAAAATGCCAAGGAATTCAACAAAAAAAGCCAGCACACCAGGGCTGAGTGATAGTACAAAATTTCTTGTGCAAACATTGAAAATCATGCAAGAAAAATATTTCACAAACCAGGAGGCTCCTGAGGAAGATGCCCATTGCGCTGAATACATAAGGGGAGTAGTGTGCTTGTTTGGCGAGTGTCTCCAGTTCATGATATATTTATCTTACATGATTAGCAGTGTTTGCACAATAGATTTTGAATTATTACACAACCCTGGTGTGTTGTGTGATGGTCTAGAGGTGCTCTGTGGTACTCTGTTCTGAAGATGGTGCAAAGAGATGAGTGAGACACCAAGGTCCGAATTATTGTGGATAAGATAACTGTTACCCAGACAAGGAGAGGCAGGAGTCATCCTAGAGATTCAGTGCCCACAGGGTGTTTATTTTGTACCAGAGGGTAGGGAGACACAGTCACAAGAGAAAGAGAAGTCGCCAAAACAATAGGGCAGTAAACAAGACATATACTTTATCTATGACTGCTAAAATTACTTCAACAAGAATAGACTAGATGTTGAGGCCTACTGCCACTCTTATTCTATAATTATTCTACAATTCCTGTTCCTATCAATAAGCTTAGGCAAGGATCCGATGACATACACTACTCAGAACAGTATTTGGTTAAGCTATCACTACACATTTCTACCAAAGTCCAGATGTTACAGGAGTCCAGAGGTCTGGCATCTTCATGTAAACCATCGGACTACGATGGTAGCTACGAAAGGGAAGCAAATGGAACAATAGATGCTAATGCAATTTCCAGCAGGGACCTTGTCAAGGCCATTGGGTGGCGAGAGGTTTGTTAAACAGGCCATGTGTTTCTTCGGCAAAAGCCCACTCTCTCCAAGGCTGCCGGAATAAAGAACCAGAGCAACTGGTTCCTGAAATAACCCACTAATGGGCTGTCAGATTCCAACTGAAAACAAAGGGTTCCTCGGCCAACACCCACTTCCAGGGTCACCAAGGACGAGGAGAGATCAGGATCTCCATGGCGAAGAATCCAATTGAGGGCTACCACGACCTGACTGATGCTGCAGCACTCCAAGGGCCAGTTAAACTCTGAAGGATCTCCGATAGGACCAGGAACCAGAAGAATCTGTAGAGATGATGGTTGATTCTGCAATCTTGTCACCAGTAACTAGAACAAAAACAAAGAAATGGCAGACGCGTCCCGTACTGGGCTTCGACAGACTCGACTTTCGGCGAATGTCCAGGGGCACAGACCAGGTTCTCCAGGATGAGCACACTCTTCTGAGGAGGGCGACCAACTTTGGGACATCTGGAACAGGAACCATACGAAATGACACTGGCACGGCTGTTGTGATGCGCTCCGGCAGACGTACCTTCGAATTGTGAAAACAAGAAATGGCAGGTATGACTTGTACGACTGGTGACGGACTCGACTTCAGCGGATGACACAGACGGAAGAGATGAGCTGATGGATGATCCCACATGAGTGAAAAATGATGAGAAGATGTCCTCTTCTGCGTAGAGACTGATTCTGAGTACGAAGTATTACAGACCACACTATGGGACTGCAGTGTGGTAGAAGATTGAGACTGTCCCCATACACTGGTAACAATGTAGCTGAAAGATGCACCTTTCTGCAATGCCAAGAGGACTGTGGAATTATGCGATAATTTGCCAGGGGAAGGGCAAATTATAAATTTAGGGGTAATTATTACAGGCGGGGCAATTGTTCAGGTGCTTGGAGCAATAGTTCAAATGCTTAGGGCAACAGTTTGGATGCTTAGAACAATAGTTTGGATGCTTAAGGGCAATAGTTCAGATGCTTAGGGCGATATTTCAGATGCTTAGAGCAACAGTTCAGATGCTTAGGGCAATATTTCGGACAACCAGGGGCAATAGTTCAGATGTTTAGGGCAATATTTCAGACAACCAGGGGCAAATAACCACAATCCATATACAATACAGTCTTGGTGCTTCTTAGCAAGTTCACAGTCTTTCAAGTACTTCAGCAATAACAGTTGTATGAACAGTACAGTTGTTACAGAGCTTTACAGTATTTCTGAATTGAGCAACCTTGGATGGACCCCTTTTCCTAAATGTAGGGTCTTCCCGAATAGGATCTGGCTACCCCTGAACGTTTTGCTAAGGATGCCTTAACCCCCATACTGAGGGTACCACTTGCCCTAGGTTAATTGCCAGGAACACCAAAGGCCTAAATGCCTTATTTTCTATGGGGCCTATACACCTCACTTACTGTCACTAGGCTGGATTGCCCTAATCCGCTAGGCCGGGGCTGCCCTTACTACTACTAGGCTGGCTTGCCCTAATACACTAGGCCAGGGCTGCCCTTAGTACCACTAGGCTGGGTTGCCCTAATCCACTAGGCCATGGCCACCCTCACTACCACTAGGCTGGCTTGCCCTAATACACTAGGCCGGGACTGCACTTACTACTACTAGGCTGGCTTGCCCTAATACACTAGGCTGGGGCTGCCCTTACTACTACTAGGCTGGCTTGCCCTAATACACTAGGCCGGTGCTGCCCTTACTACTACTAGGCTGGCTTGCCCTAATACACTAGGCCAGGGCTGCCCTCACTACCACTAGGTTGGCTTGCCCTAATCCACTAAGCCGGGGCTGCCCTTAGTACCACTAGGCTGGGTTGTCCTAATCCACTAGGCCGGGGCCACCCTCACTACCACTAGGCTGGCTTGCCCTAATACATTAGGCCGGGACTGCCCTTACTACTACTAGGCTGGCTTGCCCTAATACACTAGGCCGGGGCCGCCCTTACTACCACTAGGCTGGCTTGCCCTAATCCACTAGGCCGGGGCTGCCCTTAGTACCACTAGGCTGGGTTGCCCTAATCCACTAGGCCGGGGCCGCCCTCACTACCACTAGGCTGGCTTGCCCTAATACACTAAGCCGGGACTGCCCTTACTACTACTAGGCTGGCTTGCCCTAATATACTAGGCTGGGGCCGCCCTCACTACCACTAGGCTGGCTAGCCCTACTGCACTAGGCCGGGGCCTCCCTGGAACCCTGCTTTACCTTGGGCCTAATGCCCTACATTTACCTCGGGCCTGATGCCCTACACTTAGCTGTGGGCCTAATTGCCCTTTTAAAACTGGGCCTGGTGCCCTTAATTCAGTGGACCTGGTAGCCCTACTTTATCTTGGGCCTAGTAGCCCTACTTAAATCAGGGGCCTGATACCCCTTTTAAAACTGGGCCTGGTGCCCTCTTTTAATTTATAATTGGCCAGGAATGGCAGGGCCCCTTTAAATCTATACAGCTCTCTGAGAGCTGCTGTCACTCAGTCCTGGGTCTCCGCCCTTAATCCCACCCCCTTCATGAATATTGAACAGGCCACTATCTGGCCTTGCCCTCCTAGCCCCTCCTTTGGGCATCGCTACCCCGCCTCCCTGGTGAATATTAATTCAGGGTCCTTCTGGCCCGAACGTCTTTCGGCTTTTATCCGCTTTTTCCCAGCGCCTTCTGCGCGCTTCAAATTAAATAAAACAAACAGTCTCTCCTTTACAGGCGGTCAGCACACTTCAAGTGCTGCCGCCGACTCACCGCTCCATCGTCTGCTGGAGGTCTGCTATGATCTCGGGAGGTAGGAGGTATGCTCGCAGTGGGAGGAAATTCGGCAGGCAATGCAGCGGGCGACAGGGGAGCTTCAGACGGCCAACAAACTAGATGGCGATGCAGCTGGTAATGCTGCCGATGTGTGACCGAGTTTAAATTTTAAACTACTGGGGGGGGGCTAAAACAATAAAATGATGGGGCTACCAAGCCCAAACCGCGGTAAATGGCCAATTTACTTTTTCGTGGTACCCCGATGGCACCACCGACCACAGAACAAGATAGAGCGAGGAGTCTTCAAGCAGGGGAGGCAGCACAGGACCACAGAAAGCCCAGAGGGAAAGCTTCAGTGCAAGGTAAGCCCTAAACTGTCCCTTGACTTCTGTGTCCTGTCTCCTCGACCACTGCCCAGGATCAACTGACCAACCTGAACAAATATTTTTTAAACTTGAACCCACCAGGGTTCCAGAGTGGCTGGAGTGGAATGCCGTACATGAGCAGCTCAGCACAGCATTCCATCCAGGCCATTGTTGCTGAAGCCACCTGAATTCTATTTTTTTTAACCAGGTTTGAGTGCACAGGGCACTTTCTTTATTAATTACAGTGTTTTATACTGTGCAGGGAGGGGAAACAACTACTGAGGGGCCCCCTTTTCTATTTACCCTGCAGACTGTACCTAAAACAGACACCCTGGGCACCTGTAAACCCCTAATCTTTTTATTTAATTTAATTTTCTGGGATGCCTCAACTTTGGGGCATTACAGCTGGCTTTTTATGCTGAGCTTCTATCTGATAGTGTTAGATGTGATGCAAAGAGCAGCACCTTACCTGGCAGTTGACACATCTAGTTCCATTCCTCATTACAGCTCAGCCACAGATATGGGTAGGAGCAGAGCCCCACTGGAAACAAAATATTGCACCTCAGTAGACCCTGGAGCAGTCGTCGACAGTTGAAATGGTCAGTTGCAATTCAATGCAGTTGCAATCAGTTGCTATTGCATTGGATTGCAGTCATAAAATAGTGGAGTTGAAATCCACTGCAGTTGATGATTCTGTGACCAGTCCAGGTTTGTTTTTTGGGTGCACTGCAGTGTGTTTTCTCTTTTTTTCTTTCCGGGGGGGGGGGCGGCATGAAAATGTAATGGTTCTCAGCCACCAGCACCGAGCCTTATAGCCAATAAAATGCACCCCTGGTTCCTGGACATGAAGCATCCACCAATTAGGAGAGCTAGAAGGAGGAGCCAGGAGCTTAAGTGTCTGTGACTGGCTACACAAGGTGACGGGGACAGTATTCCTAGCTAGCAGAGGAGACTGACAGGAGAGGAGGCATCTGTGTTGGTGTGTGGGCAATGGAGCGAGCAGCGTTTTTCTGCAGGGACGAAGTTTGATGGTTCAGCCTTTAATTTAAAAATAAGTTAACTGTGTCCTCTGTCCTGATGTGTCCAGTGCCTGGAGAGAGACTAGTGTGTGGCTGTGCAAGTCTCAGTTAGTCCTCCAGCAAAGCCAGGCAGCAATCGTGTGAAGGCAGCAAGTCAGTGGTCTGGTCATGGTCAGGATCAGCCAGTGACCCCATCGACCGGGCCCATTGGGTGACTCTCACTCAGTCTTGGTCAGGTCTTCAGAATTGTCGAGGAGGAGGAGTGGAAGGTGCAATAGTTCCACTGCGTGGAGTATCGGAGTGGGGATGTGGGTCTGGGTTGGGGACCGACTGTGTGGGTTGGGAGGAGGGAGCACACAGCTCCAAAAAAACACCGGTACCACCATCAAGTAGAGCAGTAGCGGTAGCCTGAGCCATGGAGCTACCCACTGACACTGACCGAATCATAACCCAACACCTGACCGAACTGGCAATAGGCTACTCCAGTGAGCAAGGTACTGTATGGGATGTGTATGTAAGGCCCGCCAGGGCTGGGCAGTGGGCAGTAGGAAGCAGGAGGATGGTCTCTCACAGACTGCTTAGTCTGCCTGTGAGTCTGCTGCTGGCTTGTCTGGCTGGTTGAGGGCTTGGGGCCTGTGGGGCCCGGGGGGCCAAACTTGAAAAGCCAAGGCGATCGATCATCATCGATCTAAAGTTGGTGGCCTAGCTGGCCTCTCTCTGACTGTGGTGACATTGTGGAGTAAGTCAGACCCCCCCCCACGAGGTCGTGGAGCAGGCCAGGTGCAGGTGGTCGGTTGGTGAGTTCCCAGAACCATAGGAGGCCGAAGCGTGGAGCATGGTCGGTCGGGTCCAATGGACAAAATGTTTGTTGTTTGCCACTGTAGGAATCAGATTGACTAATTATTAAAGTCCTCACTGCAAAATGAATAAAATTTTTTACAAAACATATTAGTGTACATGCTGAAAGCCAAAACAAGTTCGGAGACTGTGTCAGAAAATGTTTTTTTTAATATGCATGAGTGTTTTTGGCTTTAAATTTAAACTATGGATGCATCTCAGTTCTGGTATATAATTTATAGGAGGTGTTTCTAAGGGTCCTCCCATAAACTGTTTTTAGTCTCACAGATTCTATGACTACTAGTAAACTAACATATATTGATGGTTAGCTCTGTCCGAAAAAGGGTACCTTCTAGCTTCTGTGGGGTGTTTAAGAGGCCCTACCTACAGTATACTGTATTTTAGACTCACAGTTCTTTTCCTAAATAACTAGTATTACTGCTGCTTAATTTTCTGTACCATATACTGTTTTACTGCCCTGCTTCAACTTGTTACTTCCAGAGACTTAGTATATTTTGTTGTTGTTTTGACTGGTTGTTGTGCTTTAGTGGTCCCTGCTGTGTGTGGATTTGTTTCACTGCACTTTGTATTTGCATTGTAAAGAGCAGCCAGATTCTTAGTTGCTGCTCCCTCCAACATATGCAATACCTCACCTGCCCAAGAGCTGATGGGCATAAATAATTCCTTTTGTTTCTGCCCATTTATGAAGTTATAATGCTGCTAAATCCCAAATGCTAAAAACTGACCTTAACCCACCAACACGCCCCTACGTAGGCACATGCAGCCCTGTTTTGTGATGTCAGAAGGAGAAGGTTGTGTGTGCGTGCGCCCCATTGATTTCAAAGGGGGGGGGCTTTTCCATGTATTTTATTAACTTTCATAGTCAAAATTTTAATAAAAAAAGATACAAAGTTCAAAAAGTATGACAAACTACTATATAATAAAAATTCAACGATGGTGAAAGTTGAAAAACTTGGTTGGATTTTCTTCAGTTAGTTGAAGTCAGAAATTTCAAACTAGTTAAAAAAATCAGTCACAGTGTGTGGTAAGTCAGTCATAATTGTTTTTTCAACTAACTCTGGGGTCTACATCTCAGCTGGTCTGTCCTTGGTAAATAAATTGAAACAAAAAAAAAGCCTTTAGCACTTGATTGCAAAGGGAACAAGATTCTCAGGAGGCATGTGGATACACTGTTTGCTTTGCCCAGCTTGTCTACAGCACATACCTAATCAAGTTCACCTTCTTTCCTGTTACCAATCTGAAATTATTGCTTTGCAGTGCTTCAATTTTTTTAGCCACATACTCTGTTTAGGGAAGGTAGATATGGAAGCTGTTCCATAACCGTAGGATGGGAAAGGGGAAAAATCCCCAGAGGTTTGGGCTGGCGTCTTATAAACTGGTGCATTGTATACACAGGCAGTTATCACAGCAACATTCAGAGAAACAAGTCATATTCCATCATTATAGTGTATGGTGGAATGTCATTCTCCACCGAAATCGATCGTTTTCGAAACCTTGTAGTCACACACTAGTGACGTTTGCAGTACAACAGAATGATGTTTTCTAGTGTACTGGGAACGTCACACTGTGTCCTCGCGCAGCATTTGACAGTTAGGGCTCACTCCATAGACAGGACACATGACGAAAGCAGCAATATCGGGGGCAGTATTAATGGTTAGTGTGAAAACCTTCACAATGTAAATTCTTTTTTCCTTCTAGTAACCGTTTTTTTTTTCCCCAAAAAGCGACCTTCTCATACACTATAAAGAAAGTGCATGGGAGCGGTTGACAACAGGGCATCTTTCACCTCGTTGGCACTATGACAGCGAGATTACCTCTCGAGCTGCGCTCAAAGGTAATCTGTCGCCATAGTGCCAACTCGTGAAAGAATAGCCCTGTTGTCAACCGCTCCCCATGCACTATCCTATATGTTATATGTTCATGGTTTCGTGTTCATTTTTGCCACATTTGTCAGTGTATGTTTTCCATTGATTTTGATGTGATGACAGCAGTTTTGCATAATTTAGGCAAAGTGCTAAGCACAGCTCAGCCACACAGAGATGGATCAGCTCTGTCTGTCTGGAGCAGAATAATTACTTTATAGTGTATGGTGGAATGCTGTTATGCATGAAATTCTATGCCTGGAATGTGCTTGTTCTGCTGCAGTAGTGACATCATTATGTTGTTCTGCTGCAGTAGTGATATCACTACTGCAGCAGAACAACTTGGAATGCTGCCACATACTTGATTTCCCCTATCCAATTAAGCCGGAAGCTGTTGTTTTTAAAACTTGAACTTACAGAAGCATCTGCAGCACACTGTGTCTGTAATTTGAGCCTACCACCAACCCTCAAGTGCCATCCCCAACCATCAGTTCACTGAAACAAAGTTCAATGTATGAAATAGGCATGGATGCCCATACACTTTATAGAATAGCGGATGGGCAACTCTATGCACAACCAGTGTGTTGTGCCACCTTGGGGATCTGATTCCCATGGACCTCTCGAGCTTTGCTCTCGAAGTCACAGTGAATCACAACCCCTCGGTGGCACAACACACTGGTTGTGCATCCCATACACAATCCTATATCTTGTGATAAAAATAATCAGTACTGTAGCATTTTGTTTAACTTCCAACTAAGAGGCCCCATATTCAAAAGGTAGCACCGGCACTAACATGGTTTGTGCTAGCGCTACCCAGGCTTGTGCTTGTGCTCAGGATGGGACCACATTCAGAGGCCCAGTTAAAGTCGCCTAACCTGGCAGTACCAAGGTGCTAAAAGACCACTGCACCCATACAAATGAGGGGGTCCACTAATGCATACAGATGCAGTGGCATTTTCAAAGGACTGTAGCAGTTATAAACAGACCCAAAGTAGTGCTATTTACTGCGGCTGAAAACCAAGTCTTAGTGGGGCACTAAGCCTATGCCCCAACCCCATGATGGTAGGGTCGCTGTGCTGCAGCTGTCCACTCCCAATCTCCTGTCCCTGTCTTGTACAAAACCCGGTGGTCTAGTGTCACGCTACCCCCCCATCACATGCCAGACATGTACTGTATATTGAAGATTACTTGTGGCTAGTGGCACCCCATCACCCATTTCCATCTTGCACAACACCCTGATGGTCTAGTGTCTGCCCACCCTCCCAATTTTATTTATTTATTTAAAAGAGATTTACCAGGAAAAACATATTGAGCCAAAAAGCTTGTTTCCAGATGTTTCTTGGTGAAGAGGATAAATGCATAATAACAAGTAGAAAGCGCAGTAATATAATAATGTAATAAGGCACAGCAAAGTACAATAATACACAGTATCATATCAGCATAATTAATAACAATACAATTTGATTACAACAGGAGTGTAAGGTACCAGGCACTCGTAGACTGTAACGTCAGAAGCAGGACAGGGTAGGAAGTTGTCCTTAAAACAGCAGGGGGCCACAGGAAGGAGACAGGTGGAGGGATAGAAGAGAAGCAAGGGGGAGAGATGGATAAGGTTTGGGAATAGCAAGCATAGAGGTATGGAGGGGAGACAAAGTGATGGGGATAGGATAAGAGGAGGGGGAGGAGAGTGAAGAAGGTGGCGGAGAGGAAAGTGGTTGTGGGAAGAGTGAGAATGGGGTTGAGGTAGTAGTGGAGGGATGAGGAGGAGAGGAGAGATAGAGGAGAGGGTTGAAGGGAGGGAGGGAGGGATGGTAGGTGTAGGAGGGGAAGAGGAAGGGAGGGGTTGAGATGGGGAGAGGATGAGTGAAGAGGCTGGAATACTTTAGTAGCGGGAACTGGGAGGTGCAGAGAGGTGTAGGAGCTTGGGAACAGGTACAGTGTAGGGAAAGAGAAAAATTGGGGAGGCAGGACATTGGGTTATGGGCATTTGCAGGAGGGAGCAGTGTGAGCTTGGAGTAGTGAGAAAAGAGAACATTTGGAGGAGGCAGAGTGAACTGTAATGAGAAGAGAGTTCCAGATACAGTACTAGGAAAGCGGAAACAGAAAGCATTCTGTTTAGCAAGGGATTTATGAGAAGGGTGCAGTAGGGAATGATAGCCTGAGTTACGGAGAGAGTAAGAGGAGGGAGGCATAGGGGAGAGAAGCGATTTGAGATAAGGGAGGAGTGAAGCCAGCCAGAATTTAGAAATTGAGGTGGCGCAGTGGGTTAGGTGGTGATCTACTAAGGGGGGGGGGAGTAGAGTAGAGTATAGAGAACAGTGGTGAGTATGGGGAGGGCAAACCAAGGCAAAACAATAGAAGGAGTTGAAGAACTGTCAGCAGGACATGTGTACTGAAGGTCCCTTGTGGCTAGTGATATCCCCATCACCCATCCCCATATCATACAGCACATTAGCAGTCTGATGTCCCACACCCTTCTGAATGCCAGTAAAACATGAGTATTGAAGATCCCTGGTGGCCACTGGTACTCCCCCCATCATTCGTCCCCACCTCATACAAAACCCTCTCCCACCCTACAGATCGCCAGACATGTGTACTTAAGATCCTTGGTGGCTAGTGGTACCCTCCATCACCCATTTCCATCCCATACAGCACCCCTATGGTCTAGTGTGACTGCCAATCAAACATCTGTACTGAAGATCCCTGGTGACTATTGTACCCCATCACCCGTTCCCGTCTCATACAACACCCTGGTAGTCTAGCATCCCCCCACGCTCCCATTTGCCAGCCAGACATCTGTACTGGAGATCCCTGGTGGCTAATGGTACCCACCCATCACCCATCCCTGTTTTGTACAGCACCCTGGTGGCCTAGTGTCCCCCACCCTCCCAATCATCAGCCAGATATGTGTACTGCAGATCCCTGGTGGCTAGTGGTACCCCCTAACACCTGTTTCTGTATTTAACAATGCCCTGGTAGTCTAGTGTCCTCCCACCTGACTTGCCCGCTCACATACCACCTCCCCACATCACCCTTCCTTGGTGACTAGTGATCGTCATGGCCTGATGTGGCTGACTGGCACAGCGATTCTCTCACCTCCTTGGCCAGCCACCATATGAGCTGTGCATGCTTACTGACAGTTCATACGGCAGACAGCTAAGAAGGTGAGAGGAGGGCTGTGCTGGTCACCATATTGAGCCATGATGATCACCAGCCACTGGGTAGGGTGTGTGGTGTGGGGAGGTGGCATGCAAGCATGCAAGTCATGTGGGGGGACATTAGACCACCAGGGTGTTGCATAAGACAGGGATGGGTGATGGGATACCACTATCATAGAAACATAGACTTTGATGGCAGATAAGGACCACTTGGCCCACCTAGTCTGCCCATTTTCCTACCTACAGGATAAGCTGCAGATCCTAGTTAACCAACAGCCTATTTCTTCCTAACCCCCACAAGAATTGCCTTATGTCTGTCCCATGCATTCTTGAATTCTCCCACAGTTATACCCCACAACCTCCTTAGGAAGGCTGTTTCATGCTTCCACCCTCTCTATGAAAAACACTTCCTCACATTGCCCTGAGCTGCCCCCCATCTTCAAATTGTGTCCCTTGTTCGTGCATCTCTTTTCTCAAAGATGCTACCCTCTTGGACTTTGTTGATTCCACTGAGGTACTTAAAAGTTTCTATTATGTCCCTCCTCTCCCTCCTTTCCTCAAGGGTATACATATTAAGCTCCTTTAGTCTCTCCTCATATTGCTTCTCTTGCAGACCCTGCACCATTTTAGTTTCCTCCTCTGGACTGCCTCCATCCTGCCTCTGTCCTTGCGGAGATGGGGTCTCCAGAACTGGATGCAGTACTCCAGATGGGGTCTCACCAACTTCTGTACAGAGGGATAACAACTTCCTGTTTTCTGCTGGTGATGCCTCTCCCTATACATCCCAGTATCCCCCCAGCCCTCCCTACTGCCTTCTCACATTGCTTGCTAACCTTAACATCATCTGATACGATTACCCCCAGGTCGCTTTTCATTTTTGTTGTTGTTACTACTTCCCCCCCATTGTGTAATCTTCCCCTGGGTTTTTGTTTCCCAGGTGTATTATTTTGCACTTCTTTGCATTGAATCCAAGCTGCCATACTTCTGACCATTCCTCTAACCTTGCCAAGTCTCTTCTCATCCTTGCCACACCTCCTTGTATATCAACTTTGTTGCAGATCTTTGTGTCATCTGCAAAGAGGCATACTTTTCCTTCCAGTCTTTCTGCTGTGTCACTTATAAAGACATTAAAAAGGACTGTACCCAGTACTAAACCCTGTGGTACCCCACTAGTAACCCCTCTTTCTTCAGAGTGGACTCCATATACAATTACCTTCTGTATCCTGTTGTCCAGCCAATGTTTTACCCAGGCTACCACCCTGGGACCCACTCCCAGGCTGATTAATTTGATTATTAATCTTTTGTGTGGGACTGTGTCAAATGCCTTGCTAAAGTCTAGGTAGGCCATGTCCACAGCCTCTCCCTGGTCTACTACTTTGGTCACCCAGTCAAAGAAATCAATTAGATTTGTCTGACATGTTCTTTCCGCTGTGAACCCATGCTGCCTTGGGTCCTGTGCCCCACTGGCCTCTAGGTACTCAACAATTCAATCAATCAATCAATCAAAGCTTTATTTTTAAAAAGCGCCTTTCCAAAACCAAAGCGCTTTTAGAGTAGATCAAATACATAAAATTAAAACAACATCCTAAAATCAATCAATAAATATATTTAAAAATCTGAATATGCCAGACTAAACAAATGTGTCTTTAGGGCTAACTTAAAACTTTGGATAGTCAGGCAATCTCTCACCCGATGAGGAAGAGAATTCCACAGGGTTGGGGCCATAAAACTAAATGATCTTGCCCCAGATGTCTTTAAATGAACCCTGGGAATGTCTAGCAATCCCTCATCGGTGGATCGGAGCCGACGAGAAGGACAGTAGGGACAAAGGAGATCTTGCAGATAACTAGGCCCCTGATTGTGTAGGGCCTTGTAGGTCAGAAAACCAACCTTGAAGGTAATCCGCCACTGTATTGGCAGCCAGTGCAGTCCATGGAGGACAGGCGTTATATGACTGCCCCTAGACATACCAGTCAAAAGCCTGGCCACCACATTCTGCACTAACTGCAAGTGGCGGATATCCACCCCTGGTAGCCCTAGGTACAGGGCATTGCAGTAGTTCAAGTGGGAGGTAACAAAGGCGTGGACCAACATTGAAAGGTCATCAGCAGGAACCAGATGCTTCACTTGGGCTATATTCCTCAGATGGTAAAAAGAGGTTTTGACAATGGCTGACACCTGATGTTTAAGGGTCAGACAGTCATCAAATATAACACCCAAGTTCCGCACCCAGTCTGAGGTCGCCAACTGGGTCCTCCCAAACCAAAGACCTAAAGGTGACCCAGTCAGCAAACCCACCCCTGATGACCTGGGTCCACAACCAACACCTCAGTTCAATTCTTTCCCTCAGAAGTGATTCCATCACTTTCCCTACCACAGAGGTCAAACTGACAGGTCTGTAGTTTCCTGCCTCTGTCTTGCTCCCACTTTTATGAAGGGGAATCACGTCTGCCTTCCTCAAATCCTGAGGTACCACACTCCCATGATTTGTTAAAAAGGGTAGTCAGTGGTGTCACTAGTTCTCCCCTTAATTCTTTTAGAGTTCTGGGGTGAATTCCATTAGGCCCCATTGCTTTGTCCACCTTCAGTTTTAGGAGTTCTTTCAGACCCCTTTCTTCTGTGAAAGGACTGGGATCGACCCCCCTATCCAGAGTGCTTCTGTTAATTGGATTTGGCACCTCTCCTGCCTCCTCCTTTGTGAATACTGAGCAGAAGTAGTCATTCAGTATCCCTGCTTTTTCACTGTCCCTCTCTGCCCACCCACCGTCCATTCTATTCAGCCTCACTATCCCTCCCTTTGTCTTTCGACACTCCCTGATGTACCTATAAAAGGTTTTATCCCGCTTCTTAACCGAGTCGGCTATCTTTTCCTCAGTTTGGGCCTTTGCTATTCTGACTTTCCTCCCTGCTTCCTTCTGCCTTAACTAGTACAGTTCTCTGTCTTGCTCATTCTGTGTTTCCTTATACTTCCTAAATGCTATCTTTTTTTCCCTAACCTTCCCCGCCACCTCTTTTGAGAACCATAGTGGCTTTTTCTTTCATTTTGATTTATTTATTTGCTTGACATAAAGGCTTGTTGCCTCTGTGATAGCAGTTTTGATGTTTTCCCATTGTTGCTCCACCCCTCCTTCTAGCCTGTTTGCTAGTGCTTTTCTAAGGCACTCTCCCATCTTGCCAAAGTCAGCCCTCCTGAAGTCCAGTACCCTCACTTTTGTATGGCTTGACTCTGTAGCTTAGTTTATCATGAACCACACTGTTTTGTGGTCACTTGTTCGCAGATGGCTACCCACTTCTAGATCTGAGATCCTCTCACTGTCCTCATTTGAGAGTATGAGGTTTAAGATTGCTCCCTCATGAGTGGGTTCCAAAACTGGCTGTCTGAGGCATGCCATCTGAACTCATCATTAGGCTGGACTTCCCTTCACTATAGGAGGAATAGAAATGCCGCCCTATGGGCCTTCAGAGCGGTGACCAACAAGCTCCCCTCATATGTCTCAGATTATACTCCTCGGAGTGTGTTAGGCACCTATTCTCTAAGGAGCTATTCCCTAATTTCCCTCCAAGTTCCAGGGGTCAACACTCATTTCAGCAAAGCTGCTCTAAGCTTCTCTTTACCCACATTGTGGAATGGTTTACAAAGGAACTTGAAGCTGAGCTGCCCTGTTAGCCTGAATATCTTCAAGGCACCCTATGATCGCTACATGAAAGCACCTTGCAAATGTTTTCCTCACTGCTAGCCCACTAATTCTGCAACTCCCTTTCCATCCTAATGCTCGTCATGTTTCTACCTCTGGCTCTTACTCCTTCCCTATTAACTCTTCCTGCTGCACCCACCCTTCCTTGTCCACTCCAGCCTGGCTAAAGTCCCACCCCATCCATAATAGTGTCCCATTTATCTACCCCTCCTCCATCATTATCATACTAAACAAGTACATGACAGCCATCATCACTTTCTGTGGTTTTAGCCCAATTTTTCCCCGTCATTGGTAATATATCCCTCCTCTTCTTTACCTCTCTAACCTGCCACCCCATACATGGCCTCTTTCCCCTATATGTGTAGTTGCCGGCTGCCTCACTCAAAAGATCTCTGCTTATAACCCCTGTATGCCTATGGTTGATTGTACATCTGCTGACTTCTTCAATTGTAAAATAATGCTGTTTTTTACTTTTTTATTTATTTCAACCTTGTACTGTACTGTATACACTGTATATACTTTTTCTTCCTTGTATATTATTGATTTTTGCATGCCTGCTTCTGTACTGTACTTTGATGTATTCATGACCAGGTCCACCTTGCAAATGAGTCTTGTTCAATGGTGCCTGCCTGGATAAATAAAAATTTTGATCAATCTGTAGGGCATTGAGAATGGCCCTGCACTTGGATGTGGCTGCAGCAAAGGTGCTCCAGTTAACATCTGGCATATTCCGGTTCCCCATCAACAGTATCTCCCCTTTCTCTGCCATCCTAAGGATGCCTCCTATCATATCCTTGTCCATTCGCTCTCCCTGACATGGGGGTCTGTAAACAACCCCTGTGCAGATTGTGGTGCCATTTCTAGTCTCTAATGTGACCCACAGTGCCACCTCTCCTCCCTGTTTACTCTTTTATTCCATTGCTTTTATCCCTTCCCTTACATAGAGAGCTACTCCTCCCCCTCTTCTATCTTCCCTATATCTCCTATAGGTTGTGTACCCTGGTATGTTAACATCCCAGTCATGGTTCTCTGTGTACTATGTTTCTGTGACTACTACAATATCCAGGCAGCCCTCTTCCATCAAGGCCACAAGTTCAGAAAGCTTGTTGCCCAGACTACGGGCATTGGTACTCATTATCCTCCATTTCTTGATGGCCTTACTCCTTTTTGCTCCATCCCTTTCCTTATTGTCTTTGTCATTTTCTCCATTTAACCCTGCCGTTCTCCCTATAGACATCTCTATCTTGGTGTTTACCTCACTTACTACCCTGATATTTTTGACGGGTCTAGGATTTCCCTGCTCCTTTCCAGTGCCACCCCCCTTGGCTAGTTTAAATGCTTGCCAATGAAGCATTTAAACCTATCACCTAGGATCCTGGTTCCCCTCCTTGACAGATGCAAACCATCATGCCAGCATAGGCCTGCATCACTCCAGGTGGACCCCCAGTCCCCCATGAAGCCAAATACCTGAGCTCTGCACCAGTTTTTCAACCACTGATTGAATCCCATGGTGTGCAGCACCCTAGCCTCATTCACACCATAGACAGGCAGCACCTTCAACAAGGTTACCGTGCATGCTACTTGTCTAAGGCCCCTCCCCAACTCCACAAACTCTTCCTGCACTGCTCTGATCCCTTTCTCAGCCAGGTCATTTGTCCCTAGGTGGACAATGACTTCCAGCTCCCTCCCCAGTGCAGCTGCTCCAGTGATCCTGAGGATTTGCTCCCTTTCCTCCAAGCCATAGCACCAGGCAGGCACCTTACATCCCTCTCCCCTTCCTCCCCCAGTTCTACCCCCCTAACAATGGAGTCCCCCACCAGGAGTTGTTTCCTTCCCCTGTGGGGTCCCATGCCACCCTCCTGTGGGTCTCCTTTGTGGAGGTTGCCAGCATCCTCCTTGGTCTCCACTGCGGGTGCCTCCATAGAGGAACCACACTTTGCCAGAACAGCATATGAATTGTGGAGAGACACAACTGGAGGGGTGCACCTCTGTTCCACAACCCTCACCCTCCCTGAGCCCACTGTGGTCCAACCGCTCCCCTTTCTTGGCAACCTCTGAGGCAATGGCAGTGGCCCTGGTGGTCCCTGGGTGGGAGAGGAGGTCCCCCAAATCCTGGCCAACTCAGCCTGGAGATAAGCAACCTCCTCCCTCAGCCCAGAGAGGTGCCTGCAGATGGGACAATGCTGCATCCTCCAGAACATCTCCCGGAAGACTGCTGCTCCACAGCCACTGCACTGCACCACTCCCATTATGTCTTATTTCTGGCCCCTTAACTGTTGCTTGGAATACTTACTCTTTCCTCTGTTTATTTTTTTATTTTTTCCCTACTTACTTTCTACCTCTGTGCCCTTTAAGCTCCTGATCTTCCTGTTCTGAGACAAGAAGTTCCTATATTTCTCAGTAGTCTCCTTACTTGCTCAGAGTCAGTCCTCCAGCAGCTAGGGGGGGACGGAGAGCTACTCTTTTCCTTCTAGGATGGTGAGTCTTTTGTGGCTCTGTGATCACTCACTTCCTGCTCCCAAACAGGAAGTTCCTGTTTTCAGTCAAATCCTTTGCCTATAAAAGTAGAAGTGGTTTAGTGTGGGGGGTGGAGGGGAGGGAAGGAGGGCAATATAATCCCAGTAGAGAAGTATAGTTATAACAGCAGCTCCTTCTTCTTGGTGTTCTCCACCAGGGATCTTGAATACACATGTTCAGCTGGTGATCAGGAGAGTGGAGGGGGGCACACTAGACCAGGGCACTGTATGAGATGGAGATGGATGATGGGTGTACCACTAGCCATCAGGGCTTAACATACTGTTACAATGGCTCTAAGATGCTATGGCACCCAATGCAAATGAGTCCATAATGGACGTGTGAATGCCTCATAGTGCATTGCATTCCCAATTAGCTCATTTGCATGTTGTGGCTGAGTATAGCCCACAGGGGTCTTGGCACCATACCATTTAGGGCAGCACTATTCCCTGTGGGCTATATACAGCCCAGGCCCATATCAGGGCATCACTGTTGCACTTAGCACTGCACCTGCACAGCCTGATAGTCAGAGGGCTAGCACTGCGTGATATCCGACTGAATATACTGTAGTAGTCACCTGGTCAGAAGCAAGTGTGGTGCAAGCCTTTGCACCATGCTTGCACATCCCTTTGAATATCAAGCTCTAAGTGTCATCTGTGACTAATATTCATAGTCACTGTTGCCACAATATAACACTTTGAAAGGAATCAAAGCCCTTGACCCTTTTGTTCTTTAAAGTATCAGTTTTGAGAAAACTGTGAAAAAAATCAATATTTAGACACAATTCAGCTTATATTTTATATATTGGGCTGGATATTCAAAAGGGTTGCACCATGCGCAATAGGGTTGCGCCTGCACAAGTCCGAAATTGCGCCATTCTGCCATATTCAGCAGGAGGCAGTTGCATCCCCCAAGTCACGCTGAGCAACAGCGCAATGCTAATGAAGGCATGCTCAACCGGAGGGGGAGGAACCATGCATAAACTGCACAGCCCGATATTCAGCGGGCTGTGCAGAGTTGTGCAGGCGCAACCCCCATCCTGCGCCTGCACAACTTTGAGCAAAAGGAGAAGTCAAGGCCACCCACAGGTGAGCTGCCACATTGCAGGGTGCAACACAGCAGTTTCCACCTGTGGGTGGCCCCCGACTTACTCCCCTGTGCCCCCTGCAGCCCAATCATGGGCATAATAGTAATCCCTCGCCACGCACTGGTATCGGTGGCTGCATCATTGGCTCTGCACTGAACTACGGTGCGGCAGCCCCACCGACAGCCGTCGGGCGGGGCGCGGCGGCAGGTGGCGGGGTACTGCCTGCCTGCTGATGGGGGGAGAGGGGTGGGGCTCCGTGGGTGGTGGGTAAATACTAGATCACCAGGCTACTTGGACCTTGGGTGGACTCTAATGCCCGCTATCGGGCTTATGCGTCCACTGGACCACCAGGATATTGTTCTTGGGGTGGTTAATCCCCACTGCCCGCGATCGGGCCAGTCGGAGGGTGGGGGATTTCAATGTTATGCCCGTGATCGGGCCAGTTGGGGTGGGAGATTTATACAGTTATGCCCGCGATCAGGCCAGTCGGGGGTGGGGTATTTCAACAGTTATGCCGCAATTGCTGCAGGGGGCGTCGGTCCCCACAGCTGCTGCCAGCAGGGCGCCTGGCACAAGTCGCCTGGGATCGGCGCACTCAATGCTAATGGCATGCAAATGGGGCCATAAACAGATGCAAATGGCCCCCTGCACCTTTGCATGAATTATGGCTCCATTTGCATGTCACCTTTGAATATCGGAAATTTGTGCATGGCGCAATGGAACTTGCGCCACCGCATCTTGAATGCTCCACTCTGACCCACCTTTGGTGCCAAAGTTCCACTACGCCATGCACAGTGGTTGTGGCTAGGGTGATATTCAAAGGAGTTGCTCAATAGCACAACTCCGCTGAATATCGCCTCTGCCACACCCCCAGCGCAACTATTTTGAGCAGCGCATGGCTTGCGCCACAGAATGGCGTCAGTTTGAATACCCAGCCCATTGTCTAATTTTTCTTTTTTTTTCTTTTACATTCGTTTTTGCCCCTGTTATAACACTGGACTGGAACTAAGGCAAAATATGTGGTTTAACATTAAACAGCCAGCTCAACTCTAACTGTAGGAGCCCCTACAATATGTTCACAGCCAAAGTTTAAAAAGGTTCTTTGATATGTATGACATCACACATTCATCGCCTAGAAGAGATCAAAACACGCTTTGTTATAAATATGATATATTTATTAATTAAGCTATACACTACAAAGATCTAAGAAGTTACTAGGGTTTTCACAAACATACATTGTGTTGCAGTTAACAGACAATTTGATTCTTCTGTAGGAGTCATTAGGTTCAGTTTGCAAGCAAAACATTTATTTCAAGGTAATACCATTATTTATCTCTTAGCAGACATGATTTGACATGTTAAGCTACAGTGTATTCCCATTTGATTGCATTGAAAGTCAATTTTGACCTCCACCATCAATTATACTGATCCCAGAACACACCGTTTTAGCAAAAATATTATTACGTGAATAACATTCATCAGTGGGCATGAAACATCTTTATCTACAGTCTTGGATGGAAGGCTGGAGGTCTTTTGTTAGTAAAGTTCTGATCCACAAGTTAAATTGCTTTGGTCTCCCAGGAAGCTTAGTCTGTTAACTAGCGTTGGTATCAGTCCTAATTCTTTCAGGATTTTAGTAGAAGTTCAACATTCCATGACTACAGGCTTCTGCTGGAATTATTCTAAGCAGTGTCTTAAAGTTCTTTTTGTCTCTCCACAGCACTCTTATGCTGCCCAAGGAAGATTTCAGAGACCTTTGTGAGTCCAACTTTAAGTGCAAACATGACTAGATCTTTCTTTCTCTGTGTCCAAGACAAGGAGGATGTGTATCCAGGAGAGAAGCAAAAACAAGGTTGTGCACCTTTGTCTTCTCTATCTCTCCAGCAAAAGACTGAGAAGCATGTGGGTTCATCTTTGTCAAGGGTGAACCAAGCCCACTTTATGCATTATTCATCAGATGCATTGATAAAAGTTCAACCTCTTTACAGAATTTTACCTGCATCTTTATAGCAGTTTCACTGACCTTTGCTCCAGTGGCTTTCAATCGCAAATCCATTCCAATGTCACGGGTCCTTCTAAGTTATGGAAGTCATCTGGCCATTGAGTTGCATCCCTCTGTGGAATGTTCTTTAGTCTAGAAACATCTCTAAGTAGCACAATTCCATGGAATCCATATCTTTGTGAGGATATTTTCCTTTTTATGTTAAGGGAACTGTCGGCAATAAGAGCCTCACAACCAAGTGTGAGGCAGATCCATCCAGCACTTCGTGTGCAAAACATTTTATTTACTTACTGTTCCCTGCAGTGTAGTAGATTGTATTAGGTTAATTTTGTTGCCTTGTAAGTGACATTTCCTGTAACCAGAAATCCCAGAATCCCTGTAGCTGACATCAGGAGGGCTGTAGAACTGGGAAATTCAATAGCCCACAGTATATGTGTTAAAGATGTTGTAAGCTGAAATCAGATGTTTGCTGGTCCCGCTTATGCTCACTAGGCTTAGTACAGTCCTCTGTGACTGTACCTAGCCCCAGGAGAACATCAGATCAGCAGACAGAAGATTACAGCTTATAAAAACTCTAATATTCACTGCAGGCTATTGAATCTCCTCTACTGCAGCCCTCCTCTGATGTCAGCTACAGAGGATTATGGGATTTCTGCTATAGAAAGTGTTAAATCAAATCAAGTTTTATTGTTCTACAACATGTCATTACAAATGGAAAAACAGCAATAAAATTCATACAAGTAAACATCAGGAAGAACATTTAAAACAGGTAATCCATTTTCCAGGTCTAATAAATTACTAATCTACTTTCCATAGATTTCATTACATTATGCATCAGTATTAAAGTGCTAAATGCGAAATTATAATCTTAGTTCCTTAAAAATTCACGAGTCTTTGGAGTTGGATTCTATTAGTGGAGGAGAACAAGTAAACTATAATGTAATTTGAAGAACAGGCATAAGAACCTATTTCATGAGCAAGCCATTTTCTCTTATTCTGTTATATAGAGGACATAGTAAAAAACATGCTTCAAATCATCCTTAACCAGCAAACCACATTTACAGGTCTGGTGTACAACCCTACTTTCTTCTTATCAAAATTAATACGATTTGTTTAATAAAGCTCAAATCTAAATTTGGTAAGGAGATAACGCCCTCAGGATCTTCCAGTATTTTCAGATATGGAGCCATTATGGAAAGTGTCACTTTACAAGGCAACAAAATTAGCCTGATACAATCTACTACTTCAGTAAACAGTAAGTAAATAAAAATGTTTTGCACACAAAGTGCTAATTGGGATCTAGCCTCCACACTTGGGTGTTCATAGGTGGTATACAAGTTCAGAAGGGTTACACCTATTGTGAACTTGCCATCTCAGTTACTTAGAGGTGGTACTCATATTTTTGGAACCCATACAAGCATCTAGTCTACTTTTAAAGGTAACTCTATTGTTACTCTCCACTATTTGTTTTGGTAATGTATTCCAGATACTAACCATTCTCTGAGAAAACCACTTTCCTCTCCTGACTGTTTTATTAATATCTCCTTTTAATTTATTATTATGCGACCTAGTTTCTGTTTTGGTCTTGTAGTTAATTAATCCTATTGCTTCCATAAGTACTTGATCCCTATGCACTTTATATATCAGATAGAGGTCTTCCCAGTTCTTCTATATTCCATAGAGTAGAGGTCCAATATTTTAATCTTTCAGAGTTGCTCAGATGCTGAAAGTTTTGTTTTTTTGTAGCTTTCCTCTGCACTTTCTCAATAAGTTTTTTTTCCTGATGTTTTGGGTGTACTAAACTGTGAGCAATACTCTAGGTGAGGTCTCACCAAACTGCAGTATAAAGGAACAACAATCTTTGGCTCCCTACTCTTAATTGATCTCAATATGCAACCAAGAATGCAGTCGCTTTTTTGAACACTAAACTTATTGTGTGTATCAAAGGTTAATTTACCAGTTACTAGTATGCCTATGTCTTTCTCATCTGTTGTTGTTTGAAGACAATATCCATTGAGGGTATATGCGCATTCAGATTGTTAGGAGCCTAAGTGCATGATTTTACACTTGTTCTCATTGAATTTTATCTTATTTTGTCTTGCCCAATCGTTAAGGTGATTGATATTTTCTTGGAATTCCTTTTCAGATTTGGGATCAGTCACCATAGCTCTTATTTTACAATTGTCGGCATATTTGCTCATCCATGCAGTTCTATGTGTCTGCATGCATGAAACTAGAATATTAAATAGGGTTGGCCCCTGGCCAATCCTTAAAGGACTCTGCTTGTCACCTGCCCCATGCTGACAAATGATCTCTAATTACTACTCTCTGTGTTCTTTTTCTAACCATGAAATTATCCAATTTATGATGTTAGGATTGAGTTGAATATTAATTAAATGTTCAATAAGAATTCTATGTGACACTGAGTCAAAAGCTTTGGCATAATCTAGAAAAAGTATGTCTACTGGCAATCCTGTATCTAGTGCTGCACTCACTGCTTGAAAAAGTGATTAGTAAGGCAGGATCAACCACCAGAGAAGCTGTGTTGTTCACAATAGCTTCTCTCCACTCCAATAATGTTTCCTCCTTTACTGAAACACTGAATAGTTTTGTGAGAGGACCCTGGATAACATCTCTGACTTCTTTATGAATTTAGGTGGCATGCCGTCTGGTCCTGCTGAGCTATTAGGTTTAATAGAATCAATAACTTCTGTGATTTCCTTAATTGTAAACTGGGTGAAATTGTCCATGTCAATTATGTTAGTGTTATTATTTTTTCTTTTTGGTTCATAAACGTAATGAAGTAATTATTTAATTCTGTGGCAATATCTACATTACTCAGAATTCCAGATGTAGTTTCCAAAGGACCTATTCCTGTTTGTTTCCTCATTGAGCCAATATACTGTAGTTATAGAATTGTTCTTGGTTGTCTTTAGTTATACTTGCTAGTTTCAGCTCATACTCTTTTCTTTTGCCTTATTGATTGTGTTTTTGATTTTTAACAGTCATTTTATACTTATGCAGTCGGGCTCAGATATTCAAACTGTGCCAGGCTGTGAGCAAAGCCTGGGTGCAGTGCAACTTGGCTGCGCCAGGGGCATTCAGACAGGTGATTTCAACGAGCGCCATGGCACAGCAAGCAACGTTGAATATCGCACCCTGGCCACCAGCAGTGCACATGGCACAGTGCACCGCACCGCGTGCAAGTGGCCAGAGTGAAGCAGGAGGATGCACTAGCGCAGTTCCATTGCGCTAGGCGCAAAACCGCAATATTCAAATGTGCACATGCAAATGGGGCCATAATGCATGCAAGGCACAAATTGGGCCATTTGCATGTCATTATGGCCCCATTTGCATGCAGGTACGCTGATCCACGGCGACTTGCACCTGGCGCCCTGCCAGGTTGCAGTCGCCGGGACCGACGCCCCTGCACATCGTGGGCAAGCGCCCACTGCCCGATCGCAGGCATATGTAGAAAATAATAATTGTCCAACATCCCTGGTGGTCAGTGGACGCTTCATGCCTGATTGCGGGCTTAAGTATAAAAACATCCGTCCAATATCCCTGGTGGTCAGTAGACCACTCGCAGCCGATCACGGGCATAAGTAATAAACAGAAGAGGTCCAATATCCCTGGTGGTCCAGCGGTACCCCTCTCCCCACCTGCTCACTGAGCCCCAATGCCTGCTCCCCGGTCAGTGGCGGGCTGCAGCACCCACCGCCTGCCACCCGCTGCCTGCGGCCTGACACCGGGTAGGTAGGGCTGTCGCCCATTGGTCCACAGCATGAGCCTATGGGCGTAGCCTATACCATTACACAGTCCAGATATGTGAATGGATCCATTCACATAACTGGACTGTGTAGTACTGTATCGGTTACATGCCCATTGGCTCATGCTGTGGACCAATGGGAGTACAGCCCTACCATACAGTGTCAGTCAGCAGGCGGCGGGCAGCGGGGTGGGTGCTGCCATCCGCCGCTGACCGGGGAGCGGTGGTGAGCTCAGTGGCGGGTGGGAGGGGGTACCGCTGGATCACCAGGGATATTGGAACTCTCTGTTTACCACTTATGCCCGCGATCGGGTTGTGAGCAGTCCACTGACCACCAGGGATAATGGATAGTTTAATTTACTACTTAAGCCCATGATCGGGCTGTGAGCAGTCCACTGGACCACCAGGGATATAGGACGAATATTTTCATCTACATATGCCCGCGATCGGTGTGAAGTAGTCCACTGGACCACCAGGGATATAGGACAAATATTTTATTCAACTTATTGCCATGATCAGGCATGGGGGTGCCACCAGAAGGTGCAGCTGGAGCTTGGGTGGCCACCACAGGTGGCAACTGCCATGTTAGCGCCCTGCAATCCGGCAGCTCATCTGTGGGTGGCCAGCGTTGTTCCTTTTTTTGGCTCACCTGTGTGCAGCGCAGGTAGGGGTTGCATGCATGTGCTCCAGCATCCGGGCTGAATATTGGGATGTCGCGGAGCATGCGTGTACGCCCCCACCCGGCGCTGCATACATTACTGATGCGCTCTGGTGCATCGGATTTGTGCCTGGCTCAATCCCAGTTTGAATATCATGCCAGGTGATCAGTAGTTGTGCATGGTAACACTGTTGCACCATGCACAACCCTTCTGAATATCTGGGCCTCTGTCTTCTATTGGTTTTTCCTGATATTTTTGTAAAGTTTATTCTTCTTGTTAATGAGTTTCTTGATATTCTGTTTATTGTTTATTGTTTATTGAGTACAATCGAATTACAAACCTTTGAGTCACAGACTCTTTTGCAAAGGCTCCACGTTGGTTACAGGGGTGGAGGGTAAACAAATACAGAACATACAATAAACATGAACAGGCAGTATTTACAGACACAGTACTAACAGAGCAGTCCAGGCTTAAACTTTAGAAAACAGTGAGGTAGTTAGCAACATTCTTGTAATCCCTAGACAGAGACAAGTCAGTGGCTGATTCATGGGGTCAATAGAGACCTGTGTCCGGAAAAGTGGGGTTTGGTAGCACAATTGGGTAGGCATCATTAGCTACAGACACATTTGCACTCTCAAGTAGTAGGGCTTTGAGACCCGTTTTGAACAGCGAGATGCTGTGGGTCTGGGTGAGTGGTGGAGATAGCGTATTGAGCCAGCAAGGGCATGGTAGCGGAAGGATCTTTGCCCTAGGGATGTTCTACAGAGGGACTTGGAATGATGGGCTTGCTGTGAGTCTTGTGTTGTGCCTATGGGGCTGCACAGATAATGGGGAGTGAGCAATTGGGGCTATCTGAAGATGTATCTTTTAGCTAGGATGCAGGTGGTACTTTAGTCTTTGTTGGAGGTTTAGCCAACCAGACAAAGTATAAAGGTCGAGAGGTGGGTAAGTCTGTCACTACCTGAAACTAAGCGCAAGCTTTATTCAAGGCAACGCTTAAACCGAAGTGTGGAGGGTTCAGCAGAGCCATATATAACTATCCCATAGTCAATGAGGGAGAGGATGGAGGAGGTGACAGCAAGTTGTATAGCCTGTGGGCAGGCAGTGCTCGAGTCGGTAGAGGATGCCCACTCTGGAGTTGACAGCGGAGGAGAGAAGTTGGATGTGCCTATGGTAGGAGAGGAGGTGTCTAATGTGATGCCCAGGTATTTAAAATTTGTAACATGTTCCAGTGGGATACCAAGTGAGTTTTTAATTAGGAGTGCTGACTGACTATGTGGGCTTTGGCGATGAGCAAAGATCATAGACTTCGATTTTTATAGTTGATGATCAGGTGGTCTGCGAACCAGTTCTCTAGCTCGGAAAAAACCCTGAAGGGACAGTTGGGCGCTGGTTGAGGGTGTTTCAACACAGTACCGCATCATCAGCGAGAGTAGTAGATGACCACTACATGCCTTAGGAGCGAGTTTAAAAGAGGGTAAAAAGCAGAGGGTCATATTGATTCTCGTGGGACCCCAGAGCAAACTGTTTTGGAGGTGGAGATGGTGGTGTTAACTCTGACTTGTGACCGTCCTGAGAGGTAGTCCTTGAACCAGGCAGTTGCCTCTGGGACTACATTTAGTTGTGGAAGGACACAGAGCAGTAGTCGTGACTGACCATGTCGAACGCCTTGGTCAGATCCATATAGATCGCTCCAGCGATTGAGCCTTGGTCGAGGGCCTCATGGATGAACGTAGGTAACTCACAAAGAGCAGTGACGGTACTGTGGCAGTCCGGAAGCCATGCTGTTCCGGGCTGAGAAGGTTGTGTTTAGTAAGGTGTTCTGTTATCTGGTCTGTGACAATTTTTCCCAGAGCTTTGGAGCTATTCTTGGTATTCTTAACCATGGTGGAATCCTACAGTTATTGCTATATTTGATTCTGTCTGGAACCCAGTTCTTGACACAGTGGTCTAATCTTTCCTTTAGTTTTATCCAGATGTTTTCCATATTGTCATTTTCTAGTTCTTCCTCCCAGTTCCATATAGCAAGCTATTCCCTAATTTTACAGTCATCTTTGAAATAATTTTCCTGTTTGGTTATGCCTTTCATACTTTTACATGTTAGTTTGATTTTCATTTCTAACATTTCATGGTCACTGTCACCCAAGGGTGTAGTAACAATTGGTTCTGATATTCCAGTTTCTATATTTGTAAACATTAAGTCTAGAATTCTGTATTCTCTTGTTCCAACCTTTACTAATTGTTCAAGATTACTTGAAATTGTGAAATTGATGAATCTGTTCTCAGCCAGACCTGTGCCCTTTAGCGTTGCTCAGTTTATTGTTGAGAAGTTGAAATCTCCCATCAAAATGTAATCCTCTTTTACCAGCATGTTTTCAGTTTCTGTTAAGAATTCATTCATCTCGACACAATTTAGACTTGGTGAAAGATATGCTAATCCAACTGTTAAATTTCTGTTCTGGAGTTGAATTAGAGCCCATATGATTTCTGTTGTATTACTGTGGCCATCACTGGGACCAGTTTCATGTACTTTAATTTGTCAGTACATATAGTACGATTCCCCACCTCTTTATCTGTTCTATTTTTCCATATCTTTGTATAACCTGGTATGTTAGTGTTCCAATCATCATTTTGAAACCAGGTTTCAGTGACTCATATATCGATATGTTATTTGTTACCAGAATATCTTTGAGTTCATCCATTTTTCCTTAAGCTTCTCACATTTAGAAGTAACCCTTTAAGTCTTTTATTATCTTATCAGTTTTCTTTTATTATCTTGTTTATTTGTGCATCTGTTGATCATATACTTGAGTGGTATTAGAGCCTAGTTCAAGAGAGGACTCAGTATCGACCTCTCCCTGGTTATTAGTTTAAACAGTGTGGTATGAGTGCTAGGATGTGTTTCCCCAGCAGATTACACCCCTCCTATTTAAATGCAGGCCATCACTACAGTAATATTGCTTTCTATCAGAGAACCCTTCCCAATGGGTAATGCACTTTATTTCCTGCCTCAAACACCACTTCCTCAACCAGTTGTTAATGTGCTTGATCTTATTTGTCTTGTATTCTGTTTCCTGGTACAGGAGAATCTCGGAATAGCAATTACACAACCCATTTGCATCAATTTGTAGGTTATTGGTACAAAGTGCTGTTTAACTTTATTAATTGTTCATTAAAGATGTTATTAACTCCAACATGAATAATGACCAGAGGTTTTCACCAGAATTTTAAGAATCTCATTAAGCATGATGGTAATATCTGCGATTCTGGCTCCACTATAACAAGAAAGTGTTCTGTTCACCTTATCTGGATTACAATGACTCTGTCGAGGTGTTGATCATTGAGTCTCCTAAGACTATAGATTTGCTTGTTGCTACTTTGATTACCCATGTCCATAGGGACCTCATGGTCAATTAAGTCGACTCCAAAATTAACGTTGGGGTGTCATTAGGTATACTGATGGTGACCTGAGTGGGTGGAGGAACCTGTGGTAGTTAACTATTGAATTACTTGTACTTATTACGGGTTCTAATTGGCCATTATCAATACTGGGGATTAGTGAGTCGCCATATATTTTGAGAATGCCCAAGGTTGAGTAAGGATCCCAAGTGTTATCTGCTTCTGGGCTACTTTCTTGTGGACTGGTTACCCTTGGATTAGGGTTCAGGGACAAGCTGATTGGATCATCCCATTATGAAGTATTGGGTAGCCGTGTTCCATTACCTGTTGTTATTTGGTACAAACGGTCAAAGTAGTTAGAGGCTGGAATAATAAATTGGTTTGCCTTTTCTGACCCTTTTGGCTACTTTGGAGCCCTGAACTAGAAACCAGTCCTCTCAGAGGACTCTTGAACTGCCTCTTCTCTTGTTCTTTTCCTATTAGTTATATCCTTGTGAGTAGGTTTTGGGGCTACTAGTTGAAGTAGAGGGTACCTCACCTGGCTCTCTATCCTGGGACTGATTAATACTTGAGTTGCTTTAATTAATCATAATGATATTCTTAGCTTTATTCTGTACATTCGCTGGTGCTAAATTCTCACCGGTTCTAGTCTGAAATCATAAAGACATTTCCTCAGACTGGACTCAAGACAGCCAGTTTGTCATTAAAAGACTAATTTCTTTGGCCATTATTTCATTTTGCTTTGATTTATAACACTGAAAAAGCTGGTCATTGCTTACCTTTGCAGTAATGAGGTACATAGCACAAGAAATACATTTCACCCCATACCTCCCTCGAGTGTCATTATAGAAGCATAGAAACATAGACTTTGATGGCAGATAAGGACCACTTGGCCCACCCAGTCTGCCCATTTCCTATCTACTGGATAAGCTGCAGATTCTAGCTAACCAACAGCCTACTTCCTGCAACCCCCACTATAATTGCCTTGTGTCTGTCCCATGCATGTTTGAATTCCCCACTGTTTTAGACCCAACAACCTCCTCAGAAAGGCTGTTCCATGTATCCACCACTCTTCCATGAAAAAATTTCCTCACATTACCCTGAGCCGTCCCCCTCTATCTTTAAATTGTGCCCCTTGTTCTTACACATCTCCTTTTTGAAAGATGCTACCCTCCTCTATTTTGTTGATTCCCTTGAGGTACTTGAACATTTCTATCACGTCCCCCGTCCCTCCTTTCATCAAGAGTATACATATTAAGCTCTCTCAGTCTCTCTTCATATGGTTTCTGCTGCAGACCCTGCACCATTTTAGTTGCCCTCTTCTGGACTGCTTCCATCCTGTCTGTGTCCTCGTAATATTCATTGTTTTATCTTGACCTATGTTCACTGAAGTCAGGGTAAACTAACACAGACTTTGGAGAAGAGAGGTCCTGTGGATCAAAGAATAACTACGTGTAATGGTACTATGCAACAGGTGTGCCATTTAATTAAAATCACTCCCTACCTGTTTTGTTAGAGAAGCTTTTGGATTTATAAATCCGCCCTCCCTGCCAGACTCATGTGTTTGCCATGAAGCTCACCCTGCTCGCTCACCATGTTCACAGCAGGGCTATTAAAATAGTAAAACCTGATCCAGAAGGACCTTGTAAAGGTCAGAGGAGTGTAACTAAATCACCTTTGAAAAAACACTACACAATCTGATGAAAGCCACTCATTCATGGCTCTGGCACTGTTAAAATCAATTGCTTTTGCCTCAAAATAAATACTTTTGTGCATAAATGAAGTAGTAGTTCATGTTGCACAGTCATGAACTACACCTCCTCTTCCTACTTCCGGAGGACAGTAGGACTCCAACAGCGCTTGGGAGAAATGCTGCAACTGTCGGAATTAACAAACAGTATAAACATTTCACAGAGTAAGAGCTGCAGATATCTGAGTCTGGTGTCAGTCACACAGACCCTCTGCAAATAAAAATGCTCACTCACTCACAGCAGGGCTTTTAAAATAGTCAAACCTGACTCAGAAGGACCTTGTAACGGTCAGAGGAGTGTAACCAAATAACCCTTGTAAAACATTACAAAATCAGGTAAAGCCACTCATTCATGGCTCTAAGCGTGGTTAAAATCAAATGCTTTTGCCCCAAATAAATACTTTGTACCTAAATGAGGTAGCAGTTCTCGTTACACGTCTGGTAAACTACACCCTCCTCTTCCTACTTATAGCTCAAACAGTGCTCTGGAGGAATGCTGCAACTGTCGGAATTAACACAGTAAAAGATTTCACACAGTAAGAACTGCGGATATCTAAGTCTGGTGTCAGCCACACAGATCTAGGTTTACTAGGTTTCAGATTGGAAAAGAAGGTCAAGCCCATCTAGATTTCCCCACAATCATGTGAGCTATTTATATGGTTGAGTTGTAATGTAACCACCTATCAAGACCTTTTTAAAAGTACCAATATTACCACAATCAACCACTTCCTGTGGCATTTTGTTCCACAGCCTGGGTGCCTTTACTGTGAAAAAGTTTTGTCTAAGATTGGTCCTAGCTCTTGGGACTATAAATTGTTTAGTATGTCACCTAGGAACAATTCTATTTGTATTAAAAACTAGTCCACATTTTGCCATAAGATCTGGGATTGACCAATTTGTACAGTTGTAAAAATCCTCTAATTCTTCTATTTTGCAAAGAATTTAAGTCAGTTTTTTTTTAATCTAGATTGATAAATGCATGTTGATAATCTGGGGACCATCCCAGTTGCCCTCTCTGGATTTTTTCCAATCTATCAATATCACCTCTAAGGTGAGGGTTCCAAAATGGATACCCATAGTCAAGAAATGGTCTGACACATGCCCAATATATTGGAATCAGACAATGTTCAGATTTAGAGACCAAAGAACATTGTATCTGTCTTAGTAGTCCATTGGTTGTATTTGCCACCTTCAAACAGTGATCTGTTGAAGTGAATTTAGAATTAACCAATATCCCCAAATCCTTTGTTTACTAGTAGCTTTAAGGGGGTATTATTAATACAGTAAATGTTTTTAGGGTTATGTATTCCAAAGTGTAAGACTACACATTTATCTGTGTTAAATTCCATTTTATTTTCTAATGCCCATAACTCAATATTGTGTAAATCTGATATAAGTGAATCAAGGTTGTGTTTATTTCCACTAATCTCTGAAGTTTGGAATCATCTGCAAACTTAGATAGCCAATTTTGGCTATTTATTTGCATGTCACTTAGAGATCCCTCTGTAAATAAAACAAGTTCCCTTTAACTCCTTATTTCTTCATACTGGCATGCTCATGTCTTAACCTGTTTCTTTTCCAAGTCTCAGTACACATTAGCCAGCCTGAAGAAGTTACTAGTCCATCTTTCTTGTCATGTTTGCACAATATTTCCTAATTAGAATACTTTGCTATTGCATAAGTAATAATAATATAAAATAAACTCAGTGTTAGCTCTGATTAAATTAATAATAATTTATTTATTTATTTCAAAGGTTTCACCAACAAAGAAATACTGAGCTGGTAATAGATGTGTTCTGGAGAAAGGGGATGGGGAACGCCATAAAAAGTATTAAAATAAATATAAAGAGAATACAGCAAATACTATTTAAATAAAGAAATATTAACATTATATACAACTCTGAAAACATATGCATAGAAAAGGGAAGATGACTAGCCAGGTCACAGCTAGTGAGAGGGCAAGAGAAAAGAATCAAGGACAGCTGCAGGAGGGAAAATAGTCATGAAGAAGAGACTTTAAGGAGAAAACTGAGAGGACGAGAAAATAGACAAGGGCAGAGAGGACCAGAGTTTAGAAATAAATTAGAGAAAGCAGATTGACCAGTAGTAAATTTCCTAGAGGGAATAGCAAGGAAATGAGAAACAATATTACGAAGGATAGCAGGAAGCTGAGGAGAGGATACAAGGGAAGTAAGGTATGAAGGAAGGAACCAAACCAAAATTTACATATAAGGAGGCATAGTGGGAAAGGTGCATGGCATCAAGAGAGGGGAGAAGAGCAGAGTGGAGTGAGCAGTGGTGAGTAAATGGGGAGCAATCTAGAGCAAATCAACAAAAGAGTTGGAAAAAGAGTCAAGTCTAGCAATGGTGGATTTGGGAATGCCACTGTAGAATATATCACCATAATTAAAAATAGGAGGATCATTATTAAAATAATCTCATGGTGTATAGGAAAGGGATACTCATTTTGTTCCATAAAGTGCACCAAGCTTGGAGTGAAGCTTTTGGTGAATGGCAACAACATGAACAAAGAAATCAAGATGGCGATCAAGCCAGACACCAAGGTACTTAAAAGGGAAACATCTTCAATAATAGCAACATCAAGGGTGTGAAAAGAGGGGAGAAAGAAAAGGCTAGAAGGCCTTTGGTGGAACCGAAAGTCATGGAGACAGTTTTTGGCGTTGAGGAATAATTGATTAGATTTAAACCAGTGCTGAACATTGTCAAAGTCAAGCTGAAGCAGTGAAATAAGATCTTGAGAAGAGGAGCCAGGTGAAAAATAACTGTATCGTCAGCGATATATGGATAGACGTGTTGGGACAGACAGAGGAAAGGTCATTCAAAAACAGAAAAAGATCATGACCCAGAACAGGCCCTTGAGAGACACCTGAATAGATTGGGAGTGGTGAAGAGGTGGAGCAGCTTACCAAGAATGATTATGATATCCCCTGCAGTTAAGAGCTAAACCAGTCAACAACAGAGTCAGACTGACCTGCTGCTTTTAGCTTTTCAAGAAGGAGGAGATGTGATACTGTGTCAAAAGCTTTAGCAATATCAACAAAATTGCAGATGTGATCAGACTCTGATCCATACCAGTAAGGGTAGAGTCGGTGAGCTGTAGGAGGGAAGTGGAGGTGGAATGGGATTTTCTAAAACCAGACTGAAAGGTTGTGAAGAAGAATGAGAAGTAAAAAGTAGAAAGCTGTACTAGAACAAGGTGTTCCTGTATCTTAGCCAATGTAGGAAGGAAAGAGATAGGACAGTAGTTACCTGCAGAAGAAGGAACACGTCTTTTAGGGATAGGAATGACTGTAACCTGTTTCCAAGTATCAGAAACATTTGCAGAAGAGAAAGTAAAGTTGAAGAGTAGGGTAACTGGCAGAGCAATTGCAAGGGCAGAGAGAAGTAGAAGCCTGGGATCAAGGCCATCAGGGCTACAACAACTGTGAGGATTAAGAGCAAGCAGTGGCTTAAGTGTAGCTGCAACAGTGGTAGCAGAGAAGAAGAAAGTGAGATTAGTAGTAGAAGATAGGGGACAGAGAGAAGGAGAAGGAGGAAAAATGATAAAAGAGAGGGCACAAGTAATAATAATAATAATAATAACTTTATTTTTAAGCGCCTTTCAAATACCAAGGCGCTTTACAATAATAAACAAAATTCCATAAAACTATTACATAAATATATAATACAACAGTTACAAATACCAACAGTTCACTGGTAAGCCTGACCCATAGAAAAGTTTTAGTGCCTGCTTAAAACCCCCACGGCACAAGATTCCCAAAGCTGATGGTGTAGAGAATTCCAGAGGTAGGGGCTACAAACATAAATGCATCGGCCCCAGAAGATTTCAAGGTTACCCTTGAATCTCCAGCAACCCTCGTCAGCCGAACGGAGCTGTCGCACAGGGGTGCAGGGAATCAGAAGCTCTTCAAGTAGTCAGGACCAAGTCCGTAGGGCTTTGTAAGTTAATAAACTACTTTACTTTTATTTTTACAATCTATTAAAAAAAATTGATAGTAAAATAAACCTACTTTACAGGTGATCTGCCACTGAATCGGCAGCCAGTGCAGATCGCGCAGCACAGGAGTGATATGCATCCTCCGAGACACCCCAGTCAACAGTCGAGCAGCAGAATTCTGCACTAGCTGCAAGTGGCGGATATCAACCCAAGGAAGCCCTAAGTAAAGGGAGTTGACATAGTCAAGGCGTGAGGTCACAAAGGCGTGGACCAACACAGGCAGATCACTGGATGGAACAAGGTGTTTGACCCTGGCAATGTTCCTAAGATGATAAAGGCAGACTTGATGACTGCTGACACCTGATAACGAAGGGTCAGCCTGTCATCAAGTACCACACCCAGGTTGTGCACCCATTCTGAGGTAAGAATCTGGGAGCCCCCAGAAACAATCCAGAGGGCTGACCAGTCCTCAACCCCTCTATCCTGCAGCCTGGGTCCATGACCATAATCTCAGTCTTTCCCATGTTCGACTTTAGCCAGCTCAAATTCATCCAGTCCTGGATTTCAGCGAGGCAGTTATTAAATACTGAGAGATCACTAACCTGGTCGGGAGCAAAAGACAGGTAGAGCTGGGTATCATCAGCATAACAGTGAAACCTCAGCCCATACTGTCTTACAATGTCTCGAGGGGTAGCATATACACTGCAAACAATATGGGGGACAGCACTGAGCCCTGAGGGACCCCACAGGACAGAGGGAGTGAATCAGAAGAAAAAACCCGACACAACTCTCTGTGTTCTGCCCATTAGGAAAGATGTAAACCACCTGAGGACTGTACCTGTCAGGCCACAGATGGACCTCAGGCACTCAAGCAGCACCCCATGGTCTACAGTGTCAAAAGCTAAGAAGAGATCAAGGAGTACCAGAATGGAACGGTTTCTCAGATTTCTCGCCATCAGAAGATCATTGACCTCCCGAACCAGAGCAGTCTCAGTGCTATGCCTCTTTCAGAAACCGGACTGGAGAGGTTCATAGACATTATGAATGGTCAAACGGTACTCCAACTGAGTTGCACTACTTTTCAATAACCTTCCCATAAAGGAAGGCTTGAGAAAGGTCCGTAGTTAGCCAGGGAGAGCGTCCGTCCAATGAAGCTTTCTTCAAAAGGGGTGTCACCACTGCCTCCTTCAGGGAGCTTGAAACTCACCCGATTCCAAGGAGCACCGGACTATCTGAGCCAGAACCGGGCTGATGATATTGCAACAACCCAAAATCAGGAAGTTGGACCGGGATCTAAATCACAGCATATAGGGCGCATCCCTGGACAATCCACAATATCCCTGAACACGGAAGGTCAAAGGTACTCCAGAAAGGATGAGGTGTAGTGACCAAGCACCGACCAACAGCATCCTCCATAGAATGAGTCAAGAGGATCTCCAACCTGATATCGGCCACCTTATTCTCAAAGAATTGAGCAAGCTCATCACACTCCATTTGCAAAAGGTCGACTTGCTGCAGACAGGCTGGGTTGCACAACCTGTCCACAGTTCAGAAGAGCTGAGCTGGTCGATTCTGAGTGACAGCAATCTCCTGGGACAGGAACTCTGTCTTCTTATGGTAGATCACTGATTGGTAGGTCTGATAATGCTACACCAAACTAAGATGGTCAACCTCCATGGTGGATTTCCGCCAATGCCGTTCTAACCTTTGTCCTACTTCATCGCAGCTCCCTCAAAGACCCATCAAATCAGGGGCCTGAGGGCAAAGTGGGAGAGGATGAACCCGGACAGGAGCAATCAGGTTGAGGGCTCAGGAGATGGCCTAATTATAGGCCAAGACCAATGGCTCTGGTCCTGAGCTGGCATCAGGAAACTCCTGAGAGATCAATCACCGCCACCAGGTCTTCAGGGCTCACATTCCATAAAGGGTGGTAACTGACCATCTCCACAGGCAGACCTACAAACGGGGTGGCGAAAGTTGAACATCATGGTGTAATGTTCGGACCAACTGACAGAGTTAAAGGTAAAGGCAACAATGGAGTGGTCAGAGATGAGGGAGTCACCAATCCTGAGAACAGGAGAGGAAGACTGGTTTTGTGGGGGAACAAGGAGTGGATGATCTCCAAAATTTAGAGGATGATTAATATTGTTTTGGAGTGTGGATTCAAAATACCTAATTTAGCAAGTATTATGACTTTGGTACAAGCATTACGAAGCTGATGATAGTTTGCCAAAGCATCTGGAGAGCCAGTGAACTTAAAGGAATGCCAGACAAGGTCTCTAGTACATAGGCATGCTATAACCTCCGCTTGTAACTCCAGGAAGGTGACAGCCCTGACTATGTTTTTTCTCAGGGGAGCATAATAGTCCCAAACAGTCATAAATTTGGATTGAAAGTATTCCAGACCCAGATTTATATTATTGGCAGTGGTAAGTGGGGATCAATCAGTTGACCCTAAATTAGCAAGAAGAGAGTGCAGGTCTAATGGCCTAAAGGATCTGAGATGAATAAATTTAGGGAGTTTTAGGACAATGTATTTTGTGCACACAATAAACTACAATGGGTGCTGAGGGCATCAGGAAGGATTTCAGCATCCACAATATGATACTACAATAATAATAATAATATAGTAATAATTAACAACAGCCCTAATCCAGTTTATTAAAGATGTCAAACTGGTCATGGATAGGAGTATGTACACAGGGTCTGTTTTATAGACCTTACAAAGGCCTTAGACCTTGGGCACTACTCCTAATAAAACTAAATTGTCTGCCCTTGTTTTTCATCCTCTGTTATAACCTAATTTTCGAGTTACCTTGGTGAGCAGTAGCAGTTTGTTCAATTCAACCAGGTCAGCTCTGACCTCTTCACTATAGACATTGGTGTTCTTCAAGTCTCTATGCTGGGTCCACTGCTTTTACCCTCTTTACCAATAACATGCCTAGGTCTGTTGCCTCTTGCTCCACCCCTTTATGTGGACAATATATGCTAAATACTAGATCCAAGAAACTACTGAAATTAACCAGTGCCTTAATGCTGACTTTGGGAGTGATAAGTCTTGGCTAACTCAAAACAGGCTTTCCCTGAAAGCTAGCAAAACTCGGTCTATATTCTTTGGTTCAGCACCTAAGCACAGGGCCGTTCTCCTGCCTTAGCTATTTACTGCTTTGACTCTCCTTTACTACTGTTGACTTCAGATATCTTGGCTTAACCCTTGATCCTGCCCCTAATTCTAGTCAGCACATATCTAATGCATGCATAGAATATAGGAACAAGTATAGGAGGTGTCTAAGGAGACTTAAAAGGAAATAAAATAATCTAAAAAATGACTTGAAATGAGATTGGCAATGCATAAGAACAACAAAGGTTTTATGCATATGTAAAAATAGCTAGAGGGGGAAGTAGTATGGTAGGTCCATTGACCATAAATGGGAGGTAATATCTGATCCACTGAAAATGGCAAATGAATTTGGTAAATGCTTTGGCTCAATATATAAAAATCATGAGGATAGTTTAGAAATTAGAGAGGGGAATGTGGCCAAATAGATCCAAAAGAAATAACAGAAGAAAGGTAATGAAAAGGTAATGGAACTGAGGGTTGATAAGGCAGCAGGCCGGATGGAATTCATCCATATATAATGAGGGAGTTAAAAATTAGCTGGTACCAGTGATTACCATGTTGGGGCAAAGGTCACTGGCTGAGGGGTGGTGCCTGAGATTGGAGAAGGGTATTTGTGGTGCCGATATATAAAAAGGGAAGAGGGATCATGGAGAATTACCGGACTGTGAGCCTGACAGTGGTGGGGAAGATAGTAGAGGGTATCCTTAGTGAGGCTATAAAGGAAAATATGAAAAGTAAGGGCAAGTTGATAGAAACCAGCATGGATTTGTTTCTGGAAGGTCATGTGAGACAAATCTGATTACCTTCTATGAATACATAAATAAATGGGTGGAGGAGAAGAAGTGTGGACATGGTAATGCTGGATTTCAGCCGGCTTTTGACACGGTCCCTCATAGTAAGATAGTTGAAACATTGATCAGATTAGGAATTGATTATTGTATCGTTAAATGGGTGAATCAGTGGCTAAAGAATAGAAAGCAACAAGTAAGTATCAGGGGTTGCTTGTCGGAACTGCAGAGGGTGGGGAGTGGAGTCTCTGGCCGTAGTGCTAGGACCTTAGTTATTCAGCATTTTATAGGTGACTTGGATATAGATAGTGGAAATCAGATGGTGAAATTTGCTGATGATGTCAAAATGGGGGTAGTGGATACTTTGATGATAGGTTAACTTTCGGTAGAGATCTAATAAAAATTTTGGAGTGGGCAGAGATTAATGGTATGATTTTTAATAAAGATAAATGCATTAAAATGCATCTAGGAAGGCAAAATGTGCAGCAAGATTATTATATGAAGGGTTTACATCTGAAGACATCAACATGTGAGAAAGATCTGAGGGTTTATATCCAGAATGATTTAAAAGTAGTATATGTAGTAGGAACATATCAAATAAAGCTATGTATTTAGTGAACAGTATAAGAAGGGATTTCATTCTAGAGGTAGGGAGGTGTTGACGCCATTGTGCAGGACACTGGTTAGGCCCATATTGGACTATTGTTCCACTGTATGGAGTCCTTCCTGGTAAAGGATGTAAAGTTGGTGGAAAGGCTGGAAAGGTCTTCTACAAGATTGATGTCAGGTGTGTGGGTTTGAATTACGAGGATAGATTAAAAAATGAGGCTTGCTGTCCTTGAAAAGTAGGGGAGCTAGGGGGGATTTATTGTGTTTATATAAAGTTCTAAGAGATAACAGTATGATTTATTTATTTTTATTTTATTTATTTAGTTTTTGTTGACCGGTAAGTGCACTAGACAAATCCTACCTATTTTCAGGCACGACCCGGGAGAGGGATACAGATGAATGCCAACTGACCTTGAACCAGATTAAGCTGTTGGTGGTATTTTTAGTGAATGAGGGAATTTGGCCAGGACACGGGAAAATTCCTTCTCTTTCGATAAGTGCCATGGGATCTTTAACATCCACCTGAACTACCACCAATCCAGGCATATGGGACCTCGGTTTAACGTCTCATCCGAAAGGCGGCACCTCAAGTGCAGCACCCTCTCATGCCTGCACTACAGAAGTCAGACTGGGATATTAACCCAAGTGCCAGATGGGAACTGAACCCACAGCTCTCTGATCTCTGGCCTCAGAGGTGAGTGTGCTACCTACTGAGCCACTGACACTAGCGGAATTCAAAGATAAACCGTATCAGTTGAGGGGCACAATAGGCAGCTGAAGGAAACAATATGTAGGACAGAAATAAGAAATGGTTTTAAATTTAGGTCAGTAAGGACGTGGAATGTATTGCCTCAGGAAGTGGTGGATGCTGAAAGTGCGGTATGTTTAAGGATAGGTTGGATAAATATCTCACTGAAGTTGGTAACTCCAGTTACCACTACTGAATAGTGGGGAAAGTCTAATGGGCTTTGCCTTCTCGATTTTCCTATTTTCCTGTATGAAATCCAGTATGAAGTCTATAAATTCGAAGTTAGGACTTGCTTATAGGATCAGATATGCCCTGACTCCTGCTGCTAGGCTGGCTATTACATCGACTGCATACCTTAGGCTGTATCAGTCAACTAGAATATCAGATCAACTAAACCTGCTGCTCTGGATGATATGTTCATTACAACTGAGCAGGCTTACCACCAGAGGTCTAGCAATCTGTCTCTTCTGTCTGTGCTCAAAAGCACTACAAATGTGGGAGAGCAGTTTTTCTGCCTTTGCCCTTAAGCTCTGGAACTCTACTTCCACCTAACCTAGGATCTCTGAGACACATCTGTTTGTCAAGAATGAGCTTTGCAAGTTTCTACAGTCTTCTGATAAATGCTCATGTACCTGATTCCTTGAACTGCTACTAGTAAGTGCCTATTGTTGCTTTTTCAGTTGTACTCAGGATGTGCTCTGCTCATAAAATTCTGCACTGTAGTATTGTTTGACTGCTCTTGCTGCTGTATGCTAGATTGTCTTTGTACCATTGTGCCACTGTGCTACCATTACCTATTGTTGCACTTCTCCCAGGTTGTGCATGAAAATAGGCATTGTATTGTTTAGTGCACCTACCTGGTACACAAAACTCACTAAATAAGTAAGTATTATATGTTAGCCTAATTTCTCTAGCCCTCCCTGAGGCCCTTTGGCTAGCTCCTCCTTCCTCCTGCTGCCAGCACCTCATCCTATCCCTCAGTGCCCTCTTAGCTGATCCACTTAGACTCCATGGTAACCCAAAACACACTGCTACATAGCCCCTTGGCTTACTTCTCAAGGTGAAACTGCCATCAGGCCTCAGCAGGATCCTCCCACACATCCAGCCTTCCATGGTTGAGGTGTAGCCCCAGAGTATCCCCAGTGGACAGGAGAGGAGCTCAAGCTTAACGTGGGAAGACAGACTTCATCTGCCAGGTCAGTGCCAGTCTTCCTCCTTTCTATTACCTCCTCTGGGACATGGCCATGTATGATGCCCAGGACATATCCACGTGACACGCAGGTCATTCTAGCACTGACTGTGTCCCCATCCTCCCTTGCTGTAGCTGCTCCTGCTGGGCTGCCACCCAGCCTTCACTAGGTGGGGACCGAGGAGTGCACTAGTCCCTTCACAAAAGAAAGGGTCCCAAGAGCTTGATAAGCTCGGGATGGACAAGGCAATGGGACCTGATGGCATACATCCCACGGTACTAAAGGAGCTAAGGGTGGAACTAGCAGAGTCATTATCAGAACTGTTTAGTGAGTCTCTGAGCACAGGAGAGGTCCAAGAAGACAGGAGAAGGGTTCATATGATCCCGCCTCCACAAGAGTGGTAGCAGGAGGAGACAGGGAACTACAGACCAGTCAGTCTTTCCTCAGTAGTGGGCAAGATTATGGAGGCACTCCTTAAGGAAAGGATAGTGCAACACCTGGAATCCATAGGAGCACAGGATCCAAGACAGCATGGGTTTACAAAGGAAGGTCCTGTCAAACTAATCTCATAGATTTCTTTGACTGGGTAACCAGAGTGGTGGACCAAGGGGAGCAGTTGATGTCACCTACCTTGACTTCAAGCAAAGCTTTCGATACTGTTACACATGGAAGATTGATTAATAAACTGGGTAGGCTCAGGTGGGTCAGAAGTTGGTCAACTGGGTGGCAAACTGGTTGATGGGCAGAAAAAGAGAGTGGTGGTAAATGGTATACAGTCAGAAGAGATGCAAGTTACAAGTGGGTATCTCAGGGATCTGTTTTGGGACCAGTCCTCTTCAATATCTTCATCAGTGACATTGCAGATGGACTGGAGGGTAAGGTTTGTCTATTTGCAGATGACACCAAGATCTGCAACAGAGTAGATTATCTAGATTGGGTGGGCAGAATGAGAAGGATCTGGATAAACTAGCAAAATGGTCAGAAGAGTGGCAACTGGGGTTTAACACAAAGAAGTGCAAGATCATGCAATAGGGAACAGAAACCCTGAAGCCACCTATAGGTTGGTAGGGAGTTGCTGGCAGTCAGAAGGGAAGAAAGAGACTTGGGCATCATCATCACTGATGACCTGAAATCATCAAGTAGACCACTAAAGCAGTAGATAAGGCTAGAGGGATGTTGTGGTGTATTACTAGGGTATCACAAGTCGTGAAGAGGAGATAATAATCCTCTTTACAAGACACTGGTTAGCTCCCATCTGGAGTACTGTGTGAGTACTGGAGGTCACACCTTCACAAGGACATTAACCAAATTTAGGCAGTCCAGAGAAGGGTATCAAAATGATGCAGGGACTGCATCAGAAAACATATGAGGAAAGATTAATGGAGCTCAATATGTATACCCTAGAGCAAAGGAGGAGAGCGTAATATGATCGAAACATTCAAACACCTTAAGGGCATTAACGAGGGGAAAGAGTCTAACATGTTTCAATATAAGAAAATAGCAGGACAAGAGGACACAGCATGAGATTAGAGGGAGGCCGATTAAGGGGTAATGTGAGAAGTTCTTTTTCAGAAAGGGTGGTGGATGCATATAATGGCCTACCTCAGGAACTGGTGGATATGAATACAGTGCAGGGCTTCACACAGCCATGGGATAGGCATAAGGGAGCAATACAGATGAGTATGAATAGATAGGCCATTGACAGAGCAAAGGCCGAATGGCACATTCATAAGGTAGAAAAGAAATGGGCAGACTGGATGGGCCTTGCGGTCCTTATCTGCCATCAACTTTTATGTTTCTATGTGGTGGCCAAGTGGTGGAGCTAGGACACCCTCTGAAGAAGAGCAGTTTAAGAGATGCTCCAGCCTCCTTCACTTGGCCAGCCCCAATGACTCAAGCTAATTTCCAAACTCAGGTCACTGCCATCGTGAGTATTAGTGTTACTGCTGTGCTGACAAGCTGGCCTTTATACTCTGCAATTCCCTTAGGTTTGTTCTTGCAAGGTTAATATGCATGAAAACATGGGTGACCTGCTTTTGCCCACCATTAGGCATTCTGCTTACTTTTCTAGGAAATCTGGAGATTACGGGTATCATATGTATGTAACAGCCTCTTTCAGACTCACATTGGCTGTTGCTGGGGCCTCGGATTTTCCCTAGATACTCGGGGGCTGACGGGGTTCTGTGGCAGACAAGTGGAACTGGAACAACAGGTGCACATGGTGCCTCCACCTGGGGTAGTGATAGGGTATACCTGTAGATAAATTGCAGGTTAACACCTCCCCAGGAAAATATAGTAACAGCCCCCACTGTACCTTTCCCACACAGCAACAATTCCTACTTTTCGCAATAAGTCACTGTACCAGAATGTAACATTAAAATTAACTATTTTATTTTGGTGGAAGGGAAAAATGGAGAAAAAATAGTACAATAACATGAACTGTTGCAAAGCTTTGACCCCACACAGTCCCCACCTCCCACTTAAGGGTGCACACGGTTTCCCAATGGCAGCTGCCCAAATGTCTCTAATGTCCCTTGGTGGGTACGCATCCTTTGAAGAAGTCATTGGGGATCTTTCGGTTGACCAAATACTTTGAACAGAAGAAACAGATGCGAAACTTTAAATGTGTCCTGGGCATATCTTTAAGCTTGGCAAACAGTCCTGCCTTTAATGTTATCTCTGACCTGATAGCTAGCTGATTGTTGATTTCCTAAAGCCCAGCCCAGAGTACTTACAGTTCTGAAGTTTAAAGGGTGTCAGAAACTTGCTTCACGATACCTGCAGGTATCAGAAGTTGTGGGTGCAACCCAAAACCACTGGCTGAAGCAATAATGAAAGTCGGTCTTCATCTGCCAGGCCTTTCCAATCTTCACCCTTGGGGGACTTTGTATCGCGGTGTTCACCTGGAAGGCCTCTCAATGTCTTTCTCTCAAAGGATTCTCTCCTGTCTGGTACAACTTTCTCCCCCACCTGGGGAAACACACTTGCAAATCACTTTCTGCTTAGCTGGCAGACACTGTGGATGTTAGGTAGCGGTCTACACAGTCTCTTCTTCCCAGCTGTAACCTCAGCCAGAGGGCTGTGGGTTCGGTTCCTACATCTGGCACTTGGGTTAATATCCCAGTACTGACACTGTAGTGCAGCATTAGAGGGTGCTGCACTCTGAGGTGCCGCCTTCGGATGAGACGTTAAACCAAGGTCCCATCTGCCTGGATTGGTGGTAGTTTAGGTGGTTGTTAAAGATCCCATACTTATCAAAAGAGTAGGGAAATTTTTATTGAAAAGATGGATTGCATTACAACCATTGACAAAATATACAGAAAAGAGAAAATCAAATACAAGTCAATAGGACAAAATAAACAATCAAAAACAAGGAATGATAAATAACAAGAAAAGCAATCAGCCACAATGTGTACATGCAGTCCATAAATATGCTACTTTTGCAGAATCAACGTACTTATGTCATCTTGCATCAGTTTTCTAATTGCAGTTTTAACATGAACAAGAATCTCTGTCTGAGCCATCCATTTTTGTTGCAGTACCAAAAGGCACCTAGTTTGCCAAATAAAATAATGGATTAATGTCACGACAGCATAAATGGTATCAGGGTGATATTTAGCTAACAAGCTCGGCACGAGCCATAGACGATCTGGGGATAGGTCAGACAGGCAAATAGAGAGAGGTTCAGTCCAGTCCAATGCCAGCAAATCCCAAAATATTCATATATAAGCACATTCCTAAATAAATGTTCCTGTGTTTCAGTAATACCAAAACAAGTATTTCTTCCACTTTCTTATGTTTATGATTCCCTTCACGCTAAGTCTACCATAATTCCCCAACCAGACAACATCTCATACATAATCCGAAGTCTGAGATTGGATAAGTGTTTGAGCACCAACTGCATCTGGTCAGCTGAACAATGAGGAAATAGGATAGAATCATGGTCCTCAGTAAGCAGAATAGTTTTATACAAACCTTTCTGAGTACAACTTTGCATAGCATGTGGAGTAATATTCCATTTAATAGCAAATATTAAGACTATGTGCACCCTAGGGAGGTAAAACCCTCTGGTTCCCCAATAGTCTGGGGCACCTCTCGCATAAGCTGAGACATTTGCAACCAACCAACTGTGTACCCAAGGTTTACAGGCCTTATCTCCTGGCTTTAAGGCAAAACCAAAATTGTAACTAAAAGAAATACTAAAAAGAAGGCAACAGGATTAATCATCCCAACCCCACCCTCACAAATAGATTCATATGTGAAAGCCGTTCAATAGGGTTAAGCCTAGACCCCCAAATGCCGAAAAACACATCATAAATACTGAGTGAGCAAAATTGATGGGGGGATAGACATAACAAATATACAAAATGGACAGCAGTAAGGTTTTAATTAACCAAACCCGTTTTTCTTACCCAACAGTTTATCTTTCCACCCAGGAACAAGTCGCTCAGCTCAACAGAGACACCTTTCCCAATTCGAGACATCATCAGTCTGTTCCCCAAAGGTAATCCTAGAATCTTAAGAGGTTCAGTAGAAATCCTAATGCCACCTAAACAACCTAACCTAGGCAATGAAGTAGGACCCAATGAGAGACCTTGACTTTGTGTAAATTGATCTGGGATCCTGAAAGGTTTGAATAGAGGAAAAAATAGAAGACAAGGCCAGGCCACTAGTGGTATGACCAACAGTAACCACCAAGTCATCTGCATATGCCAGCACTTTCGCCGCTGGGGTAACAGAATCAATACTAAGACCTACAATAGCCTGACACTGCATAAGTAGTCTAATAAAATATCAATACCAAACGCAAACAATAAGGGCTCAAGGGACAACCCTGCCTAACACCCCTGCAAATTGGAATTTTAGCCCCATACCAACCATTGACATTGGAATACAAAAGCTTCACCCAAGTAAGAAACATATCAGAAACCCCAAAAGCTTGTAGAGTACAAAATAAAAAGCATGAGACAAATTATCAAATGCTTCTTCCAAATTAATGCTAACCACCCACCCCTTAGCCTGACCTAGACTACTCTGGTAAAACAATTCCGTAGTAGAATTGAATTGTCACATTGTTGTCTACCAGGTACTGCACATGTCTGAGCTGGACTAATTAAATAAGTAGAGACCTTCGTAAGTCATGCCAACAAGATTTTAGCAAGAAGTTTATAGTCAGTATTCAGAAGACTCAGGGTCTCCAATTCGAATATCAGCAGTAAGACCCTTTTATGAATGAGAATCAAAATAGCTTCCAGTCATAGATGGGGCAAAGTGCACTTCAGTCAACATATAATTAAACAAAATGTCAGCACAGGGACCAATTCAGTTTTAAAACATTTATAAAATCCTCGCACTAAGACCATCCAACCCTGGTGCAAAATCAGATCTCAACAAGCCTATCGCATGGCAAACTTCAGCTTCAGAAATGGGTTGTGAAAGAGACAAAAGATCAGAATGCAAGACTTGAGACAACTCCAACCATTGAAAAACATCAGTGGCGAGGTACAGGAGGGGACACACCAAAAGAGAGCTAAGAGTTGCTCTATTTCTTGCAAAATATGTTGCGAAGAGGAGACAGTGGTTCCAGCAGACGTCAAAAGTTCAGTAAGAATCCTATACTCTACCCTAGACTTACATTTTTAAAGGGGTTAATACACCCTTTACTATTCTGGTCCCGAATCTCACTTCCTACCAAATGACTGAACTCTATTATATTGTAAAGCTTGCATTTTTACAGAGAACTTGAATTTGGGAGCCAAAGTCCTGAGATGTAGTTGCCAAAAGAGAAATCAGGTGCTGTAACTGCTGTCGTAAACGTCAATATTCCAAGTATGACTTATTACTAATAAACCGACCTTGTTGAATGAAATCCCTCCAGGATATCTTAGTGTCCTCCCACCATTCTACCATATCCTGGTAACAGTCCACTACAGATAATCTGGCAGACCAATGCCGTTGCCATAATTTCTGTACCTTAGGATTGGTCAGAAGTGAATCATTCAATCTCCACTTATTCTTCCGACATCTAGGAACATCCTTCCAGGTGTAACCCCTTGCAAATGGGGGTTCCTAATGTGCCTTATGCCTGGTTGGTAATCGGCATAAAGCCGCTAAAAGGAGGGTCCGTGGAGTGCTTTTTAAGGCCTCCGTATATTGTCCCTTTAAGGGCTGCCTTTTTCAGTCAGAATGGGTTAAAATGGGAAGGGTTCGAAGTGTTGTCATGCTCGACTCCCGCCTGCTGCCAAGTGAGCGTTCCATTCTGCCATCGCTAATAGTGCAGGGGAGCCCTAATAAAGGATGTAGGGGTTGCTTAAAATAAGCTGTAAAAATAATATAATGTAGTTGTTCTAACCTGCTTTGCTTTGCAGCGCAGAGAGTTTCGATTGCCTCCTCCATTTTGGTCCCGAACTGCAGAATTGGACCAATCAGTACTTGGGATCCTACAGAGTCGACTGACCAATGGAAGAGCTGTTGTTTTGAGAAAGGTATTATGGGCTATGGTGCTTTTTCTGCACCATTGAGAGCTGGGGAAGTGACTGGCAGGATCAATCAGCCAATTGGATCGGGTCGCACCAGTGAAAAGGAGTGCCCCAAGCTGTGGAGAGACAGATTTGTTGTGGCTAGGGAGGAGTGAGGAGCTGTGTGCTTCTGCGCTGGGGAGTGTTCGGCGGAGGCGCGTGAAGGCCTAAGTCGGCCGTTTTCCTGCGAGGAGTTCGTTTTGAACTCGAAGGGCGGTGGTCAGAAGAGGCTGTGCTCTGTACATCTACCCACCAGCCTCGACCTGTAGGAGGACTGGAGAAAATTGCTGAATCATGCTCAGTCCATGGGAGAAGTAAAAAGCTGCCATTGCAGAGCTGGAGTGACTGTGAAAGCTGAAGAGCCTGGGAGCAGCTGCCTGGTGTGGTACCCTCTGCTATTGCTGTTTGCCATATAAATGTGTGAGTAGCTCAAGTAATCCTGCTGCAATTAAAGGACTTCTGCTATTGCTGTTTGGCATATAAATGTGTGAGTAGCTCAAGTAATTCCTGCTGCAATTAAAGGACTTCTGCTATTGCTGTTTGCCATATAAATGTGTGAGTAGCTCAAGTAACTCCTGCTGCAATTAAAGGACTTCTGCTATTGCTGTTTACCATATAAATGTGTGAGTAGCTCAAGTAACTCCTGCTGCAATTAAGGACTTCTGCTATTGCTGTTTGCCATATGAATGTGTGAGTAGCTCAAGTAACTCCTGCTGCAATTAAAGGACTTCTGTTATTGCTGTTTACCACATAAATGTGTGAGTAGCTCAAGTAACTCCTGCTGCAATTAAAGGACTTTTGCCTGTTGCTGGTCATTATATAAATGTGTGAGGAGCTTAAGTTAAGTCCTGCTGCCATTAAAGGACTTTGGCTGTTGCAGTTTGCCATATAAATGTGTGAGGAGCTCAAGTTAAATCCTGCTGCCATTAAAGGACTTTGCTTGTGGCAGTTTGCCATATAAATGTGTGAGGAGTCTCGTGGAGCTCAGGAGTAGCCCTGTTGATGTTTAAGACCCGATCTTGTCTGGAGGTCGTGAGTACTAATTCAGAGTAGTTCTCTGTTGAATTGTCACATTGGAACCAAATGGAATTACTGTACTGCTGACTATTTAACTAACTTTTTCTTTCTTCTGTGTGAAAGGGCCCCACCAGCTGCCACGGTTTGACTAGCCACTAGGGCTTGGGTACCCTGGGACAGTAATCGATAGGGATAGGCCTGTGCACAGAGCCCTAGGTAGATGAGTATAGTGATAAGCTAACCAACTTGATTCCCCTGTCCTTGTTGTTTCCCCTGAATAAATCAGATTGTTTTGTACAGTTACATCTTGGCTACCGTGTACATTAATGGTGAACTGCTGCTTGGTGATTGCAACATAACTGTGTTTTACTTTACAGGGGTCCCAAGGGAGCTGGATTATATTTCTGGGGGTAAGTGTACTGGTGAACAGAATTGTTGGTACCCAGTGGGAGTCACTAGTGGGACAAAGGGGGTTGCAGTAGCCCAGAGGGTTGTAACTAAGGTAGTCTTACTTGGGCTAACCCTGACCTCTGGGTGGAGGCACCCGTCCACGGATTTGGGCCCCTTACCCTGCCTCAGAGGAGCAGACCGGGGTAGTAGCCCTAAGGGAAGTGCCCTAGGGTTACAAATTGGAGGCACCGCTGAGATTAGCATCCCTAGTGGCTCAGTGAGGAGATACCCCAAAGATGGAAAAATGGAAGGGATATGTTGGAAAAAATTAAGCTGGGACCCATCAAACCATGATACACAAACTAATGGGTTGGGGTGAAGCAGAAGAGCTAGATTCCAGAAGATTGTATTATTGTTAAATGTTTCCTTGGGTACCTCGGCTGCTGATATTGTCTCTGTTGCAGAACGAGTAAAGTGTTTGGGTAAGGTTGAAGTGAAAGGGTATGGCTGATTTGCTTGACCAGACATTGCAGGTGCTACTCCTATGCAGTGTGGCCATCGACCCTGAGAAGGTACCTCCTGTACTTTACCTGGAGGGTGCGCCCGGGTGGAGGTTAATCCATATCCGAAGTGGGTTAGTCACTCCTGGGGGTCTCTCAAATGAACAGTTTTAAAGATAAACTGCTTAAATTGTTAGCTGTGGAAGGGAGGACTACCCAGGAGTTGCTACAAGCCTTGGATCTGTCCAGTGATATTACCCTCGGGGTTCTCTTGTGCCTCTCCCTGGCCGCCCAAAAGCTCCGTGCTTGCTTCTTTGCCCTTGGCAGTCCCATCCATACAGCTTGATTCTACCGTAAGTTAAAGCTTTTCTCTGGCATGGTACTAGTGCCTCCCGGGAGGATGACCTGGAGGCATGGATGGACTATGCCACCCTTTAGTTCAGGAGTGGCAATGCTCGGAGGGGAGAAAGGAAGAGGCTGATGGAGAGTTTGATGGGTCCTGCTTTAGAAGCCATTAGATTCTTCTGGGCTACTCGTCCGGAAGCCACTGCTGCAGAGTATCTCTCTGCTTTAGAAGGGGTTTTTGGGAGTATAGAGACTAGTGAAGATTTATTATGGAAATTCAGGTCTGCTAAGCAGTTGAGAAATGAAAAATTGTCCGCTTCTGTTACTAGAGTGGAGCAGACATTGCAGAGAAGCTTGTAGAAAGGGGAATCACTGCTGCAGCCCTGAATCAGTTCGTTAGAACATATTTTAAAGTCTGCCAGATTCTCTAGTGTAACTCTGTTGAAACTTAGTTGCATGATCGCGGGCCACCCCACCTGAATATTGTCAATTGATGAGGGAAATTAGAAGTGGAGATTGATGAAGTGGGGTAGGAACCCTGTGTGGGGCAGTGAACCTAGTGGGACCCTAGGTCCTAATACCCTGAGGAGATTTCCCAGGTACTGTGGGGATGCGGGTTGTATCCTCTGACCCCTCGTGGAGAGTGAGTTGAGGCTGAGATTAGGAATTCAGAGGTGGTGAGGATTTAAAGCAGTCTACTGTGTACCCTACTGGGCCCGGGGCCCCTGAGTCATGTAGAACCCGAACCTTAGCCCTAGAGAGCTTTCTCCTCTCTTCAGGGCCCCCTCAGAATAGTGATCCCCGGGACCCTAAGTTTTGTTATCACTGTGGGGAAGATGGGCATTTCCAGCCTGACTGTCAGAGGTCGGAGAATTTAGGGAAAGTTAACAGCAGACTGATTGCTCGATACCGCCAGACCCAGTTTGGGCCCCCAAGAAAAGTTGTGTGACTCAGGCCCATGCCGCCCGGGCTAATAATGTTACTACCCCAACTGGTTTGATGTGGTCGGGCCGTCTATGGAACCTGGGTGCAGGTGAATGGAATTCCACTAGAGCTGTATTGGACAGTGGCTCCCAGGTGACCATCATGTTTCAGGATTGGTACCAAGCACACTTATCTGAAGTGCCCCTGCAGCCTCTAGCTGGTTTACATGTATGGGGAATAAGCGACAAGGCCTATCCAGTATTTGGGGTACATCCGTGTCTGGTTATCGCTCCCTGCAATTGTAAATGGAATAGATGAGCAAGTGAAAACCTTAGTGTTAGTTTGCCCACCCACTGAACTATCACGATGGGTGCCCTTGTTGATTGGAACAAATGCCCACATGTTTGGACTGTTGGCCCAGTTGTGCTCAGAGAAGCAAGCATTTCAAACTGGGACTTTGGATTTACCTGCTGTAATTCAAATGGTCAGGGCCACTCAAAAGAAGGGTAGGCGGAGGAACCTGAAGGCTCTGTGGGAGTGGTATGGAAGAAGGATCCGGCCCTGTAGTGCTTGCCCCAAATGCACAGTGTGTTCTGCATGGAGAGGTACAATTAAAGACAGATGTCAAGAATAAGTTGTTGATGTTGGATGCGCCTATGGAGGAGAACTGCCTGAGGGTTGTTGCTCAAACCCAGTACTCTGCCGGCCAGGGCCCATGCCTATGTTAAAGGGTGATGGTTCAAGTGCACAATGTGTCTGATAAAGAGATTCGGATAAGAAGAGGTGCACCCTGGCTAGCGTTCATTGTGCGGATACTGCTGTCCTACCAAATAAAAAGAGTTCTCGGACGGGTGATAGAGTTGCTCCTGATATGTTTGACTTGGTGACTCTCCGCTGCTGATTGAGTGGAAGCACAGGGTCAGTGAGAAGCTTGCCAAGAGGAACCAGGTTTTTCCCTGAAGGGTGGGATGTAGGATGTGTACAAGGCGGCTGAGCATCACATTCGATTGCACGACGAAAAGACCCTTCCGAGAAGATCCCGACGTTTGGCTCCTGCTGACATAGATGACGTCGGCGGAATCTGCAAGAAATGTTGGCTGCTGGTGTAATTCAAGAGTCTAGGAGCCCTATGCCTCCTCTATTGTAGTAGTAAGGAAAAAGAATGGGGCAGTTCAGATGTGTGTAGATTATCGTACTTTGAATAGGCGGACCATTCCGGATCAATATACCATGCCACGTATACAAGAGCCTTGGATGGTCTAAATGGTAGTAAGTGGTTCTCTGTATTGGATCTTGGAGTGGATACTATCAGATCCCGATGGCCCCAGACGACCAGGAGAAGACTGCTTTCATTTGCCCTTAGCTTCTATGAATTTATTCAGATGCTTCAAGGAATTTTGGGTGCCCCAGCCACTTTTCAGCGCTTGATGGAACGAGCTGTGGGACATGAACCTACTAAAGTGTTTGGTCTATTTAGATGATGTTATAGTATTTGGCGATCATTGGAAGAACATGAGCAACGATTATTCAAGGTCCTGGATCGGTTGGAGGATTTCGGCCTCAAGTTGTCTATCGACAAGTGTCAATTTTTCCAGACTTCCGTGAAATATGTGGGCCACATACTGTCCACTGAAGGCATAGAGACTGACCCTGGCAAGGTGAGGCATTGACCACTTGGCCTCAACCCAAAATTTAAAGAGCTGCAACAGTTTCTGGGTTTTGTAGCTACTATGGCGGTTTGTCAGAGATTATTCACGAGTGATTCGCCCTCCTTAATCTCACCCAGGGGTATCCGCCTACTCACAAAAATATAAGAAGGGTGTGCACACTGACATAGAAAAGAAGTATTTTGGCCAAACGATATGTTCGGGGATCGATGGACTGCTGAGTGTGAGAAGCTTTTATGATATCATATATCAACTCACCCACGCACCCGTGTTGGCCTATGCTGACCCAGCCAAGCCTTACACTCTTCATACTGATGCTAGTCTGCAGGGATTGGGGGCTGTAGTGTACCAGGAGCACTCGAATGGGCTGAGACCTGTAGCGTTCGCCAGTAGAATTCTGACGTCGTCAGAGAAGAATTACCCGTGCACAAATTAGAGTTTTGGCATTGAAATGGGCCATTGTTGATCAGTTCCATGACTATTTGTATGGTGCCAAGATATTAGTAAAGACTGATAACAATCCTCTGACCTATGTACAAACCTCAGCCAAATTGGATGCCACTGGGCATAGGTGTCTCTCTGCTTTGGCCACCTATGATTACGGCTGTAGAATACAGAGGCGGGCCTAAACTAAATAGATGCGGATGCTCTTTCTCGGAGGCCAGTGTCCCAGACTGAATGGGTCGGTTGTCCGAACCTGACATAAGAGCCCTGTGACAGAAATTTGATAAAGAAGAACAAGAGTCTCCTGACATGGTGGACTGTGTGGTAGATTGTTTGGGGCCATCGGAAAACTGTATACCTGCCGCCTACTGCCACTTCTCTACATTGGACATCAGCTCCTGCCACAACTCAATAATAATGATCTCCAACAGGCTCAATCCTGTGACCCTATGATAAAACGGCAGTAGAGGTTTTGCGGGCTGGAAGAGATGTATCCAAACTACGTTCCACTGACTTACGGACTACCTTGTTGTACAAAGAAGGGCCCAAATTAAAGCTGATTAACCAACTATTATATAGAGATTGTGAGTAAGGAGGGCGGGTGCAGCGACAACAACTGTTGCTGCCCTTAGTTTTCAGAGAATTAGTTCTAAGGTCATTGCATAATCAGATGGGGCACCTGGGCATAGATCGAACACTTGACTTGATACGGGCTCATTCTATTGGCCAAAGATGAGTCGGGAGATGGAACAGCATGTCAAAACCTGTGGTGCGTTGTTTGCAAAGAAAGGCGTTACCCCAGCGATCTGCTCCACTGATCAACATTACTACTAGTGCTCCTATGGAACTGGTCTGTATTGATTTCCTGAGTCTAGAGCCTGATCTGAGAAGTGTTAGCAACATATTGGTGGTCACTGATCATTTTACCCAGTATGCACAGGCTTTCCGACCTAGGATCGAAAGCAACTACAGTGGCTAAGATACTTGTTGAGAATTTTTTGTCCATTATGGGGCTCCATGGCAGTTCATTCCGATCAAGGAAGGGACTTTGAAAGCTTGATTAAAGAGATGCTATCTTTGTGGGGATACGCAAATCACGAACCACTCCCTACCACCGCAGAAGACCATCAACCTGAAAGGTTCAATCGTACATTGCTTGACATGCTGGGCACTTTACAATCAAAAGATAAATCGAGATGGAGTCAACAGATTAGCACTTTAGTTCACGCCTACAATTGTACAAAAAGTGATGCCACAGGGTTCTCCCCTATCGACTGATGTTTGGAGAGAGGCTAGATTGCCAGTGAATGTGTGTTTTGGGGTTTCCCTGATGGGGTGCGAGCAGAAAACCATCTACAAATGCGTACAGAAATTAAGGCCCAATTAAATCATGCCTACCAACTGGCCCAGACTATGGCTGCTAAGCGAAATCTGGCTAACAAGGAGAGATATGACAAAAAGTGAAAACAGTAGAGTTGAGAAAAGGGATAGAGTGTTGTTGAGAAATCTGGGACTGCATGGCAAACATAAAATTGCCGATCGATGGCATCACCTTCCTTATATTGTTGTGGGACAGCTGGCAGACCTACCTGTGTATAAAGTGTGGCCTGAAAACAATTCGAAAGTTGTGAAAACCATAAACAGAAATCATCTGCTGCCAATTGGGCAGATTTTGATTGAAGTTGAACCTTTCTCTACCCCTCCTTTCAGGCCCGTGACTAGATCTGTTACTAAGAAAGGAACCAAGCAAGTGGAGCCTTCAACAGGTTCACCAAGGGAGCCTTGTCCACCCCTTCTGCAGAAGGAGATGGTCAACACTCAGTGTCAGAAGACAGCGAAGATGATGTTGAATACTATCCCTCTTATGAACTAAGTCAATTGTTTGGGGCAATCCTCTTGTTAACTCAGGAACTGAAGCTGGCCCATCTGTGTTAGTTGAGCCCTCTACTTTATCCCGGAGGAAGTGCCTCCAGAAGATGAAGGGTAGCAGACAAACTCAAGGGGCTGAGTCCTTGAAGCTTGGCTGAACTGTCTGGCCTGGCTGAGTTATCTGACTTTTCAGAAGAAGAGAGTGAGGTGGGGAACAAGTCCGTGATATGCCAGAACCGGAAGAGTATTTTGAATGCCCTGATGGTTTCCCTTTAGTAACTGGACAGTCCCTAGATGAGCCCAGTGGGGTGGGTTCAGGGGCAAAGGTCAAGTCCCTAATACTACTATGAGTATAGACCTGATCCCTTGATGGGATTCCGTTGCTAATGTCCCTGACATGGGAGTGGAGTCAGGGCCTGGTTCAGAATCCCTGAGATCCTAGATGATCCGGCCCGACAAATTCGGCCAGTAATAAAGTTAAGCTATGAATCTTTGGGTCAGCCAGTGGATTTGCCTTTAAATGTGGTCCACAAGGGGTGTATGTGTCCCCAAGTTCTTTGTCTAGATTAGCCTTGGGGATAACTCCAGACTATTGGTAAAGCCTCTTTGAGTGTGGTGCCCTTGTCCCGGGGACCAGTTAGTAGCTAACCGAAGAGGGAGCCCCTCAGTCCCGGTCACGGGTAGGTCCCTATGACCTGATTTAAGAGAGTGTAAGATTTTATATGTATGATGTGTATACACTATAGTACATTGTAGATCTAATATTTATGTATGTAAGGTAAAATGTGATATGGTGTTACTTGGGATGTTCACCTACTTTGCCTCAAGGGTGAGTGCTTGGCGCGGGCAGCCAAGTTTTCAGGCCAGGTAGGGTGTAACCCCCTTGCAAATGGGGTTCCTAATGTGCCTTATGCCTGGTTGGTGTCGGCAAAAAACCGCTAAAGGAGGGTCTGTGGAGTGCTTTTAAGGCCTCCGTATATTGTCCTTTAAGGGCTGCCTTTTCAGTCGGAATGGGTTAAAATGGGAAGGGGTTCGAGTGTTGTCATGCTCGACTCCCACCGGGCTGCCAAGTGGCGCTCCATTCTGCCATACGCTAATAGTGCAGGGAGGCCTAATAAAGGATGTAGGGGTTGCTTAAAATAAGCTGTAAAAATAATATAATGTAGTTGTTCTAACCTGCTTTGCTTTGCAGCGCGAGAGTTTGCGATTGCCTCCTCCATTTTGGTCCTGAACTGCAGAATTGGACCAATCAGTACTTAGGGATCCTACAGAGTCGACTGACCAATGGAAGAGCTGTTGTTTGAAGAGCGGTATTATAGGCTATGGCGCTTTTCTGCACCATTGAGAGCTGGGGAAGTGACTGGCAGGCTCAATCAGCCAATTGGATCGGGTCGCACCAGTGAAAAGAGTGCCCCAAGCTGTGGAGAGACAGATTCGTTGTGGCTAGTGAGGAGTGAGGAGCTGTGTGCTTCTGCACTGGGAGTGTTGCGAGGAAGCGTGAAGGCCTAAGTCGGCCATTTTCCTGCGAGGAGTTCGTTTTGAAATCCGTCGGTGGGCGGTCAGAGGAGGCTGTGCTCTGTACATCTACACACCAGGCTCGACCTGTAGGAGGACTGAGAAAATTGCTGAATGCGCTCGGTCCGTGGGAGAGTAAAAGCTGCCATTGCAGAGCTGGAGTGACTGTGAAAGCTGAAGAGCCTGGAGCAGCTGCCTGGTGTGGTACCCCTCTGCTATTGCTGTTTGCCATATAAATGTGTGAGTAGCTCAAGTAATTCCTGCTGCAATTAAAGGACTTCTGCTATTGCTGTTTGCCATATAAATGTGTGAGTAGCTCAAGTAATTCCTGCTGCAATTAAAGGACTTCTGCTATTGCTGTTTGCCATATAAATGTGTGAGTAGCTCAAGTAACTCCTGCTGCAATTAAAGGACTTCTGCTATTGCTGTTTACCATATAAATGTGTGAGTAGCTCAAGTAATTCCTGCTGCAATTAAAGGACTTCTGCTATTGCTGTTTGCCGATATAAATGTGTGAGTAGCTCAAGTAACTCCTGCTGCAATTAAAGGACTTCTGCTATTGCTGTTTGCCATATAAATGTGTGAGTAGCTCAAGTAACTCCTGCTGCAATTAAAGGACTTCTGCTATTGCTGTTTACCACATAAATGTGTGAGTAGCTCAAGTAACTCCTGCTGCAATTAAAGGACTTTTGCCTGTTGCTGGTCATTATATAAATGTGTGAGGAGCTAAGTTAAATCCTGCTGCCATTAAGGACTTTGGCTGTTGCAGTTTGCCATATAAATGTGTGAGGAGCTCAAGTTAAATCCTGCTGCCATTAAAGGACTTTGCTTGTGGCAGTTTGCCATATAAATGTGTGAGGAGTCTCAGTGGCGCTCAGAAGTAGCCCTGTTGATGTTTAAGGACCCTATCTTGTCTGGAGGTCGTGAGTACTAATTCAGAGTAGTTCTCTGTTGAATTGCCACATTGGAACCAAATGGAATTACTGTACTGCTGACTATTTAACTAACTTTTTCTTTCTTCTGTGTGAAGGGCCCTACCAGCTGCCACGGTTTGGACTAGCCACTAGGGCTTGGGTACCCTGGGACAGTAATCGATAGGGATAGGCCTGTGCACAGAGCCCTAGGTAGATGAGTATAGTGATAAGCTAACCAACTTGATTCCCCTGTCCTTGTTGTTTCCCCTGAATAAATCAGATTGTTTTGTACAGTTACATCTTGGCTACCGTGTACATTAATGGTGAACTGCTGCTTGGTGATTGCAACATAACTGCGTTTTACTTTACAGGGGTCCCTGAAGGGAGCTGGATTATATTTTCTCGGGGTAAGTGTACTGGTGAACAGTATTGTGGTATCCAGTGGGAGTCACTAGTGGGACAAAGGGGGTTGCAGTAGCCCAGAGGGTTGTAACTAAGGTAGTCTTACTTGGGCTAACCCTGACCTCTGGGTGGGCACCCGATCCATAGTTGGGCCCCTTATCCTGCCGCAGAGGGGCAGACAGGGGTAGTAGCCCTAAGGGAAGTGCCCCTAAGGTTACACAGGCAATCCATGCCGTGATGGCTACATGATCAGTAAACTCCAGCATGCGTGAAATACACTGAACATGTAATGCCTGAGAAAGAAAAAGAAGATCAATACGAGTTTTCAAAGTCCCTGAAAATAAGTAAAGCCACCAGTAGGATGAAGACTCCTATAAGCATCTTTGAGGGACGCAGTCTGCAAAATCTGAGCAAGTGTATTAGAGTCACAAAACATTTTCAAAGTGTGCAAACTTCTGTCTGATTGCTGCAGGCCACAATTAAAATCTCCTACCCAAAACACTAACCGGAAAGTATGGAGATAGGGTTGGATAGCTCTGAACAAATCAGATCTAAGGGCTTTCATCTGAGGGCATAAGTCACAATGAGCCAAAACCACTCCAAAAATAGGAACCATCAAGTAGCAATGGTCTACCGGGTGTATCTCCACCACTTTAGAGATCCGTATATTAGAATTGGAGAATAAATCCTACTCCATCACAGGTATGCACACCTGTAGACCAATAGGAGGGACCCAACGGCCAGGAGTGCGAGGCCTGTTGAAGTTCACTATGTGTTTTAACCTGGTATCTACTATACAGATAATATCAGAGGCATGTGCCTGCAAAGTTAACAGTGTACCTGCCAGTTTAGCAGCCCTTTAATACTATTCACATTAACTGTAAAGATAGTAGAGAGAATCAAGAAAAGAGTGTTGCGTTAGAAATGACCTGTTTCAAGGAGTTTTCAGTTTCTGCCTATGCCTAGTGCATTTAGCGATAGAATCACGAACCCCCTCCCCTTATCAGTATCAGGATTCGGGAGGAAGAGGTAGTATGTTACAAAGTACCGATGAAGATTTGGAGCAGAGATTATCTCCTGATTCCCCATCTCAGACTCAGAATTCAGAATCTATCCTTTTTCCTTTTTCTGCTAAGGAGTCTACCTGGAAACTGAAATATGCTTCAGAAAAGGCTGGCTGGATTTTTCAAGATGGTATCTGGAGTCCTGACCCAAGTATTCCTATGCCAAGTACTGATTCTACTGTGAGCAGATCCTTATTTCCTATCCAGAGTCGAACAGCAGAGTTTGCAGGAATGGATGGACTGCGACAGGTGAATGACAGCCTGACAGTGAGATCAAAGGATGCGGCCTCTCACTTTGAAGTTATGACGCCAGACGCTGACTCAGAGGCAGGAAAACAGCTAAGATCAAAGAAGACAGGTCAGTCTGATATTTGGAATACAGATACCACAGAGATTGCTAGTCAAAAAGCAACAACTGGAACAAACAAACAAATAGGTATGAATCCTTCTTCTAATAAACAGTCAGATGAATCTGTAGGGGAGACAGACAGGCCGGAGCCTCAGAGTAGGCCTACCAGTTATGCAAGTCTATTTTGGAAGCCTGAAGAAACTGCAAAGAGATGCTTTGTTGCCTGCATTTACTACAAAGGAGGCTTAGAGCTCCCACCAGACAGGAACTATGTGGGGAGAATGTTAATAATTGAATCTTTACACTTCACTCCAGCTGAAGATCATAAAACTAGGGCTGACTGAATCCATTAAAACTTGTGTCAAGTGCCAGCAATAGAAATCAAGGACCAAGCATCCAAGTTGGATGACAAGACCTTTTCTCTTTTACCAACAACACAAAACTGCCCAGCTCTTGCTCACTAGATCCCGAGCCTGGTGCTTTCTGGCAGGACGCGTTGTCCCTCTCCTGGAAGGGGAGATTCCTGTACTTCATTTTCCCCCTTTTCTGCTCCTTCATTGAATTCTCCTCAGAGCACAAATGGAAAGGACAACAGTGATCCTGATAAGCCCTCTCTGGCCCCATCAAATTTGATTTCCACTGTTGCAGCAATTGGCTGTGGAACTGCCAGTCTCACTTTCACTGAACACTCACTCTCAGGACAGCGGGACCTTGGTTTATCCGAACTTGCGATCCCTGTATCTTCACACATGGCTCCTGAAGACCTTGTCAGCTCTGCTTGCATAAGGTCGCCAAAGTCCTGGTGGAGGCTAGAAAACTTCCATGAGAGCTCATGTGCCATGAAGTGGAAGAGGTTCTGTCTTTGGGGTATGGCACACCATCAGGATCCCCTGGCCTGTCCGATTAACATTATGCTGGAATACCTGTTATCCGTGTTTGAGTCAGTGGTGTTACTCCTCCATAAAGGCACACCTGGCTGCTCTTTCTGCCTATGACACTCCTGTTCAGGGCAGAACGGTAGCCCAGTTGGAGGTGACCTGACCCTTTTTTTCAGAGGTATACTCCACATAAAACCCCTTATTCAGGATCTGTTCCCCTTGGGATCTTCTGTTTGTTTTGTAGAAGCTGACCCTTCCCCCATTTGAACCCGCCGTGGATTGCAAGCTACTTTTCCTTTCCTAGAAAACGTTGTTTTGAGTTGCTGTTATTTCTGCTCAAAGGATTTTCGTGCTCCAGGCTCTGATGTGTAAGGAGCCTTATTTAGTGTTCCACAAGGACAAGGGTAGCTTTGCATACCAATCTTAAGTTTCTTCCAAAAGTCGTTTCAGAAATGACATTGAATCAAGACGTCCAATTACCCATCTGCTATCCTAACCACTCCAGTCTGGGAGAGGTGCTTCTCCATACCCTGGATGTCCATTGCACATTGCGATACGATTTATACGGAACCAGGGGAATCAGAAATTCCAACCAGTTGTTTGTATCCTTTGCTTCACAGTCTTTGGGTTGCCCTGTATCAAAGCAGACTCTCTCCAGGTGGCTGGTGCATTGCATCACTTTCTGTTACCAGAAGCATGACAAACCCTTATTGGGTCCGGTAAGGGATCATTCCACGAGAGGTGTTGCTGTCTTTCACAACCCTCAAAGTATCTGCTTCGGATATTTGTGCAGTAGCCACATGGCACATGGTCCACTCCATCAGGCACTACAGTCTGGACATTGCCTCAAGATGCAGAGCCGGCTTCGGTCTGGCAGTCCTGCAGGATCTGATCTCTTAAGGGCTCTCTTCCTTCCCCTTTTCCTCTCCTACCATCCAAGGAGTTGTCTTCAGCTTATACTGCTTGGGAATCGGTCCTGTGTGTGTTACCTGCTGCAAGAGCCTCTCTCGAAGATCTACTGTTATGGTAAGTTCTTGCGTAACTCTACTATCTTACTTAAGATAGCATGCTTCCCACCCTCCTTCTCCCTGTGGGTCTCCCACTGCATCTGTCTAGCGTCATACTGCCCATCTGCTGGGTGAGAAATTTGCCTATCGTTTTCCTGGACAGTTCTCTGGTGATTAGACTACCGGTGTCTCCGGCGGTGCAAAAACTGGGGCACGCTGGGGACTGCCACGTCTTATACCATGTGGGACGTCTGGGGCGAGCTGGACGTCAGGGGCGGTCCCCGCTGTGTACTGCTGGAAAGAAGTTTGCTCTAGGGTCCTGTGGCCGGCTGGTAACAGTCCTATATGTGTTATCTGCTGCAAGAGCTTCTCTCGAAAATCTACTGTTTTATAGTAAGTTCTGCGTACGACTATTATTTTCCTTTTCGTGTTTGTCCTTGGGTAACCTCACGAGGGGGCTTAAACCTCAAGTGATGTGACCAAGGTCAAACAGCACCAGTTAAATAAATCCTGTATGCACATGGTCCCTGTTGTGTATTTAGTTTGTGCAGTAGGCGCGGGCCTTGTGTGAGAATTAATTTTTGTTGAAGATTTTTTATTTTTTTTATTTAGCAAGCAAAGTTCATGAGTTTTAGTTACAGTGCTACTGAACCCTTGGTTGCTAAGGATGTCAGTCACCAAGGACTCTGCATGTGGATGCTGTGTTGACAGCTAATGTCGTTGCTGCTTGATGCAGTGAGCAGCTTTTCAGAATTTTAGAGGAAATGGTGGCAGTGTTTAGTTGGTGTGATGGGTTTAGTGGAGGTGTTAGTTCCTGGCATCAGAGTGGAGCTGGAGGAGATTTGTATGACACTGTTCACTGCTCATTCTTTTTAAAACTGGGCTTTGTTTGTGGAAGTGGCAGCATAGAGCAGCTGGCTGGCAGTCCAGCCAAAACTGGAGCACATTTTACAAAGCCAGTTGTGCAGGTGCCTGGAGACTGCATCTGAGAAGTAAAAGTAGTTGGAACTAAACATACTGACGAAAAAAAGAAAGTTGTTTTTTTTGTGAGAGGTTGTGTTCAGAGGGCAGTGTATGCCCCAAAGATTTAATGTGGGCAGATGAGGAGGAGGACAAAGAGGATGACACAATGGGACGGGGAAGGAAAGACGAAACAAGCAGTTGCACACGTGCGTGTGTGTGTGTGTATTAATTATATGTGTATATATTGTATCTGTATTATGCACGTGTGTATGTATATAGTGTGTGTGTGTCTATGTATATGTGTGTGTGTGTGTGTGTGTATGTATGTATGTATGTGTGTGTATGTGTATATATATATATATATAACGGTGTGTATATGTATATGTATGTGTGTTACACATACACATACACACACACACACACCACACTGTATTAAAAATGTTTTTGTTTAATCAGTTCTTTTGGAGTTACTTGTGTTCTCAAAATGGGGTGAGGTGGATAGGGTTTAAAGCTGTAGGTGAACTGCAAGAGACTCTTTTTTCCTGTTCCAGGTAGCTGAAGCTACCTGGAAGTATAAAGAAGTAGTCTAGCCGGGTGGGTGGGTGGGAGTGATGTTTAAAGCTGCCAACTTTCAGGCCTAAAACTGGGACTGTCCATCCTGACCATAACCCCACCCCCCACCGTGTCACTCCCACAGGCACCGCCGCAGACAGCGCTGCACACAATCACTTAAATTTGGCTGCTTGCTGTTGCCATGCCGCCCCACAGTAACGTCAGTAGCAAACATCCAGATTAAAACAATACATCATTTTGCTGCAGCAAGTTCCAAATCATGATGTACAGAAAGTTCATTAGCAGCAAACCTGCATTAACTGTGATCAGACATTTGAGCTGCATGTGTTGCTCTTCCTGACAGTCCCATCCAACCCGCTTACACTCTCCTCATTTGCTGAGCAAACTTCACCAGTGATTACCCCCACCACACCAGATTGTTTTCACACACTTCCCTATAGCTGATCAGGTTCTGGTACTTTAATTAACTGTTGCCGTCCCTTCTCTGTCTGGAGTCTCTCCAGCTACTGGCAGGCAGACATCCACGTCGCTTGTTTGCACTACTACCCAGTCTAATGTAACAGGAAGGAACAAGCTTTACTGTGCTCTCACTGACTTGGTTGAAGTTGCAACTGCTGTCCAGTTCGAGCTAGCACCACAGTGGTGCTGAAATAATCGTCACGGATTAGCAGCCAGCAAAAAAAAGGGGACAAAACTGGGACACATAAACAAAAACCAGGACAAAAGTGACATTTGCAAAACTTGTGGGGACACTGGGACATGCTGCCTAAAATAAGGACTGTCCTTGGAAAATAGGGGCTGTTGGTAGCTTTAGTGATGTGGCTACTACATGCATAAATGCAATCTGCTACTATGTATGTAAATGTAGATTGTGTATCTACTATGTACATAAAGTTTCTAGGACGGATATGATGCACTGTCCACACTTCTGGTATCATTTTTTCCCCATTAAATTCAGCTGGAACGCCTTAAAGCTAAGCACTTTTCCTTCCACCTACCAGGGTGGTATACTTTTCGCCGCCCATGACAACAGATCTTCCTTTCCACTGGAAGAGTTGGGTCTTCTCTTGTAGTTCCATTGCTAATAACTTTCCCTGTTTCTCTCTCATGCTACCATGCATCGAGAGGAAGTTGGGTCTGGTCTGGGATATAAGCATTGCATTCAGTGCAGCTGAAAGATGTCCAGGACGGACCCTCACACGTTGCCCATCTACTGTCTAGGGGCAGAACACGACGTCGAGGACTGCAGCCTTTTCAAAACATCTTTGCCTTCCTTGGAGGATCACTACGCGCATCTTCCACTCTGCCAGTCGAACGGGACCCCTGGTTTGTTTGAAGGATGCCTCATAATGTGGTCGTGGTGGTGGGCTCAGCTGCCCAGCTTGTGCAAGGTAATGTACCTGGGAAACAAAAACCCAGGGGAAGAGTACACAATGGGGGGTGAGATACTAACAACAACAACAAAAATGGAAAGGGACCTGGGGGTAGTCATATCAGATGACCTAAAGGTGGGCAAGCAATGTGAGAGGGCAGCAAGGAGGGCTGGGGGGTTACTGGGATGCATAGGGAGAGGCATCACCAGTAGAAAACAGGAAGTTATTATCCCTCTGTACAGACAGCTGGTGAGACCCCATCTGGAGTACTATGTGCAGTTCTGGAGACCCAATCTCCGCAAGGACATAGACAGGATGGAAGCTGTCCAGAGGAAGGCAACTAAAATGGTGCAGGGTCTGCACCGGAAGACATATGAAGAGAGACTTAAGGAGCTTAATATGTATAGCCTTGAGGAAAGGAGGGACATGACAGAAACTTTCAAGTACCTCAAGGGAATCAACAAAGTCCAAGAGGGTAGCATCTTTCAAAAAAAGAGGTGTGCAAGAACAAGAGGCACAATTTGAAGATGGGGGCGGCTCAGAGGTAATTTAAGGAAGTATTTTTTCACAGAGAGGGTTGTGGATGCATGGAACGGCCTTCCGGAGGAGGTCGTGGAGTCAAAATCAGTGGTGGAATTCAAGCATGCATGGGACAGTCATAAGGCAATTCTGGGGGTGGGGGTAAGAAGAAGTAGGCTGCTGGTTAACTAGGATCTGCAGCTTATCCATCAGGTAGGGAAATGGGCAGACTGGGTGGGCCAAGCGGTCCTTATCTGCCATCAAATTCTATGTTTCTATGTTTCAAGAGAGGTAATGGAGAAGGTGAGGGATAAGAGAAAAGCCTTCCGAACCTAAAAGAGAACCAGTAGGGCAGAGGATAGGGAGAACTATGTAAGGAAATCCAGGGAAGTGAGCAGAGCGGTCAGGACTGCAAATGCAGCCAGGGAAAGGAAATTGGCAGAAAAGAGGAAGTGCAAGGATAAAATAGTTAGGATCAGGAAAGGTAGCGGGTGGGTAGACAAGGGGGCTGAGAAGGCAGAAGTACTTAATAAGTACTTCTGTTCAGTGTTCTCAAGGGAGAGGGATGGGCCCATTCCTGCAGGGAAAGGGGGCACAGGCATGGGGGGTGAGACAACCACAGATGGGGACATCATGGTGGAAAGGGTGCTGGAGGGCCTTAGGTCCCTGAGGGAAGACAAGGCTCCTGGACCAAATGGGGTACATCCCAGGGTACTGAGGGAGCTGGTAGAAGTTCTGGCAGATCTGTTCAATACCTCGCTAAGTATAGGATGTGTGCCCAGAGATTGGAGGGAGGTCACATAGTACCTCTCCACAAAGTGGGCCCAAGGATGAACCAGGGAACTACAGACTGGTAAGCCTCACTGCAATTGTGGGGAAACTGATGGAATCTATCCTCAAAGAAAGGCTGGTTCAGTTTCTTGTGGATAATGATCTGCAAGGCAAAAAGACAGCACGGGTTCATTGCTGGCAGATCCTGTCAGACTAACTTGGTTGATTTTTTTGACTGGGTCATGAGGGCACTGGACAGGGGCCATGCAGTAGATGTAATCTACCTGGATTTCAGCAAGGCCTTCGATTCAGTGCCACATGGAAGGTTGACCTGCAAGTTAAGAAGTCTTGGTATAGGGTGGAAGCTAACCCAATGGGTAGAAAACTGGCTGAAGGACAGGCAACAGAGGGTAGTTGTTGGGGAAGAAGCATCGGAACCCAGGGCAGTGACAAGTGGTGTCCCACAGGAATCAGTACTGGGACCAGTCCTGTTTAACATTTTCATCACAGACATAGCAGTTGGGATAAAGAATAAGATCAGCCTCTTCGCTGATGACACCAAGATCTGTGCTGAGGTGGATGGGGAGGAGGGTGGCAAATTACTGCAAGCGGACTTGGCAAGTCTTGAGGAGTGGTCACACACCTGGCAACTTGGGTTCAATGCCAAGAAGTGCAAGGTGATGCATTTCGGAGCCAAAAACCCAGGATACAGCTACTGGATGGATGGCATCAAGCTGTCCACATCTGACGAGGAGAAGGATCTGGAAAGGGTGACCGGGGAATTAAACCACTCGGCCCAGTTTAGGAAGGCAGAGGCTAAGCCTAACAGGATGCTAGGGTGCATAGCAAGGGGGATTACATCCAGATGTAGTGAAGTCGTATTGCCCCTGTACAGGTCCTTGGTGAGGCTGCACTGGCAGTACGGCATACAGTTCTGGTGCCCGTACTTGAAAAGGGATATCAAACTACTGGAGGCAGTGCAGTGAAGAGCAACAAAGATGATCCAGGGGTTGGGGGATAGAACTTATGAGGAAAGACTAAAAGAGCTAAACATGTATACCCTGGAGGATAAAAGAGAGAGTGGGGACATGATTGAGACCTTAAAGTACCTAAAGGGGATGAACAGACTAGACTTCCATGGTGGGTTCACTCTCCAGAATGGAAGAGATACTAGAGGGCACTCTCTGAAGTTAAAGGGGGCAGATTCAGGAGGGAAAGGAGGAGGCACTACTTCACTGAAAGAGTGGTAACAGGTTGGAATGCACTGCCTTAGCAACTTGTATCAGTGCAGACTGTGGGGTGCTTCAAGAGGGGGTGGGACAAATTCAAGGGGAAAGTACATACGGGGGACAGTGGGGGAAGGAAGACTTAATGGGAGGAGAGGCAGCTGTAGTCTAATGGGCTGAAGTGCTACACACTCGAGCAGACTAGATAAACCATATGGCCTGTATCTGCTGGCAGTTTCATATGTTTGTAAGTGTATGCACTCATCCATGCGTCAGGTGACCACAACTTCGATATTAGCTTTAGATCAGCTAGGTTATTGGACAAGTTTTGGGCATCATACTACAGAGTAAAAATACCCCACTATGGAAACCATTTGTAGTAATCCCCATTACAAGACCAACAGAAAGTTATAACAGTATTATTCAGGAATGAGGGTTAATGTTTTGATATTGTGTACTGGTTAGAAAAAGATGCACAGTTAATGGTTTGCCAACTGCAATAATAGACAACAGTGGCTTCTGGACTGGAGAGTGAAAGTTCTCTGTTCAACTAAAACTTACGGATGAATGCATTCAACACCTGCCTAACTGTTTTATCTTGGTAGAGACCAGAGTATTTTGTTTACCCGACAGCCATGCTCCTGTTATAGATGTGGTTCTACCTCCCATTTGAATTCAGATTACACCACCTTACATTTTTTTTTTTCCAATTGTTTAACCAGGTGAGACACAGTAAGCTGAAAGCTTGTTTACAGGTGCAACCTGGGAGCACAGGGAAGTTAAGTGACTTGCTCAGTGTCTCACAGTATGCAAGTGGGGGCTGTGGGATTCAAACCCAGGTCTCCAGATTTGCAGCTCAGAACCTTAAATCACTGCACTATACTGCCTCCCTAAATGCTCAGTGTGTGGAACTTTAGGCCATTCAGCAACTATGTGTGTTGTTTCCCCCTCATGCAATTTATGTGGTGCAGAGGATCATGTTTTTTTGTCGTGCCCCTTGGCAGCCCACAATGCTTTGGACTATGTAGAACATGATTTCTACATAAACAAGGCCACTAGAGCTGAGAGGAATTCTCAGACAACAAGGAAGGTTTAATAAATCCCCAAGACCTGCTCAGTCAGCCTTGGAGAATCCATACTTTGCTGTATTACTTTCATGTCTGTATTTATGTCATCCGACAACAAGTCTATGACTCAAAGGATTGCAATTCCAATATTCTAATAAATAAATAAAATACCAAAATTCTGATTCCACTGGAAAAAGTAAAATACAGAACAAAATCAATCAGATAAGCCCAGGAAGCCTATGCCCCCCCATAAGTCAACAAAGCAGTACTTAGTTCTATGAATACAAACATACAGAAAAGACAGTTCTGAATTTCAACTAGTACCAGAAAAGAGATCTTTGGCTAAAAAATCCTCGAAAATACATCCTTCAACCACAATACAGGTCTCAAATCAGTATGAACCTGTACAGAGCTGGGGGGATATAATGGATGGAGATGACCCTGATGCTTCCTTGCAATCCACCCAGAATGATCCTGCAGCAGAAAGTATGCCATAAAACTCTGTAGAACCTGGGACGTCAGTAAAGAAAAGGAACACTAGGGCTACTAAAAAAAAGATTTCTTAATGTATGAATCTGCTGCTGAACATGCTGCCACTGACTTTAAGTTTAGCCAGCTTAAATGTGAATAGAATTAGATCAAGTTTAAAAGGAAAGCCACTTATGCAGATTGACAAGCATTACCATATGACATCTTTGTTTTACAGGATACAAGGCTTTATACGAATCAAGATATACATTAGGCTTCTGTTGAATGGTTGAAGGAGCAATCTTTATGGTCACCAGGACAAGAAAATTTTCTGGTTTAGGGTTTTGTTTTGCCATAACTAATTATAACATACAAAACTTGTAGACATAGAACTGGGAATGATGGTGGATGTTTTAATACAGGGAATAAACTGTAGATTGATTCATGTATATGCTCCCCCAACAAAAGCATCTAGGTGGCCCTTTTCCAGAAAATAAAACCATATCTGCCTACTAGTCGCCCAATTCTTTGGGGTGGGGATTTTAATACAACTTTAGATATAAAACAGAACTGTAAATCATACTGTGATTCAAATGAATTTAAAGGGATAATTAAAATGGCAGATTTAAAGATGTATTTGCTGTAAAATATATTCCACCTTTTCTAAAGGATCCTTAAAATCTAGAATTGAGTTTTGGTTTATTTCAGCTTATTTACAAACACCAGTGATGAACATATTGCTGATAGAGACCTCGGACCATAGTTTGATAGCCATTCAAATTTCATCTCACCCTACTAGAATAAATGGGAAAGGGGTATGGAGATTTAATATCAGTTTATTGAACAATCCTAAATTCCTTCAATCACTGACAGAGGTTATAGAAGATTATTTTTATATGACTCCCTGATTGATTGGTGGAATGACACCAAAATATGCTTAAGAGAGTGTTTCAAAGGCTAATTTCGATTTATTGCAGAATTGTAAAAATCAGGAGTACATTTCCTTATGGAATAGAGTGTATACACTTTTTTTCTTTAGAACAAAATGGCCAAGAAAATCATGCTGAGGAAATTACTCAAATTAAACAAAAATTAATGCAGTTTCAATACAACAGACAAAAATCTTTAGAAACTGAACAATGGTTTGGAACTCAGGGCACAAAAAAACAGACTAACCCATATGAGGACTGCAAACAAAGATCATGTACAAGACAAATGATGAAATTAAAAGACTCATCAGGTTCCATAGTATCAGGGTCTTTTAACATACCTAAAGTGTTGGAAGATTTTGTATCCCGCAAGTTTGGTACTCCATTTGGGGAAACAAAAGAAATGAAAACTCTTCTGAAGGCGGCAGCTCTTCCTAAATTAACAATAGATCAAAAAAATGAAGTAATCAGAGACCTATCATTAGAAGAGTTAGGAACAGCAATAAAAGGATTAAAAGATATGAGAGCTCCGGGTTCTGAAGGAATTCCTACTGAAGTTTATAAAGTACTGTGGGAATTTATGCCATCTAAATTATTTCAGGTTTTTAACGCCTTTCTCAGTGAAGATAGGATAACGGAGTCCATGTACAAGGGACCCATGGTTTTCTTATTCACAAAAGGTCATGAATCAAATTTAAACAATTGGAGACCTATAACCCCGTTAAACACAGATTTTAAAATATTATCAAAATTATTGAGCAAGAGGTTATTAAGTGTTATGGATTATCTAATTCATCCTTCACAATACTGTTCAATACCAGGTCATTCCATACAAGATGCACTTATTTTGATCAGAGAATTATTTAACCAAGGAACAAATGGTGAAATTTCTGGATACCTGTTTAGTTTCAATCAAGCAAAAGCCTTCGACCACATAGCACAAGAGTTTAGATGTCTAACTCTCTCGGAATATGATTTTCCAGTTGAATTTACAAATTGGCTATAAATCTGTTATTCCTTAGTCTATGTAAAGTCATATGTTAATGGATGGGTGGGGAAGACGTGCTATATAAGGAGGGGGTCCAACAAGGCTGCTCCCTTAGCCCGATTTTATATGTTATAGCATTAGACCGATCATAAGAATAATAAACAGATCACCTTTAATATGGGAAATACAACGTACAGGATCAGAGGAGTTAAAAACTACTGGATATGCGGACAATCTATGTATAACAGTTCTGGATATAAACAAAGGCAGTCTGATTTGTAGTGTTAGCACCTTTATTAAAATGTATTGGTTCTAACATTAATGTTGAGAAAAGTATTTGTTTAAACCTGTCAGGGGTTTCAATAGCAGAGAGTACAATAAGGGGAATAACGATTGTCAGATTCACCAAAAAGATTTTGGGAATATATTTCAGTTCAGAACAGATGGCAGAATATAATTGGGAACTATGTATTAATAAAGGGAGGGGAAGTTAGCAAATGGACAAATTGGAAGATGGGGAAGAAGAAAATACTTTTTTTAATTAAATAATTTCTGTTACCCACTTTTTTGTTTGTAAGTCATATATTCCCTCTACTGAAAAAGTTTGTGATTGACCTTTTATACTGTTTTTTTTTTCCTGTTTTGGGGGGAGCAGGTTAAATCCAATAAAAATAAATATTCTATACTTGACATTCAAAGAAGGGGAAGTGCAAATGGTTCACCAATAGTTTTTTTTTTTCTTTACAATTTTTATAAATACAAATTTGAAGCCTATTGGGCAAAAGTTAGATAAACCATGGGTAGGTTGGGTATCTGGGAAAATAGAAAAGATTATGACAGAATGGAAACAGGCCACATTTATCCATAAAAACAAGAGGCGCTACAAATTGTCCTCAGACTGGGAGGTCATTTTTGACTTAATATGAAACTGGAACTTGTCTTTTATAGAGGTTGTACAACATTCTAAGAAAGTAATATACCAAGGAATAATAGTAAATCATTTTTATGAAGAACCTTTCCCAGATTTCAATGACAGAGAAAAAATGCAAATCAGGAAAAGACTTACAGGTAACAGAATTCCCAAACAAATGTGGCATATAGCATGACTTGGTGTTCATGAACGAATAAATACCAGGGGATTCATAAACATAAACCTATTCCGGAATGGTATTGTTTAAGGCATACATGTGTAATGCAAATTGAAACACTAGATTATTTATATTTTGAGTGCCATTTATATGAAAATTTTGGGATAATTGGAAAGCAAAATGGAATTTCACCCTTTTAATAGTTGGAATGCTAGACAACTGTATTATAGTCTTTTTCTAGCAGATTGGACAAAATACAACTCCAGTACCTTAAATATAATCTCAGTATGTATATTATATTGGATTTGGCAAATTAGATGCGGTTTTATTTTTCAACATCAAAATACACCATTAGAATTATACTTTTTGATACGAGAGTATAAGTCGATTGAGAGAATCTGAATACACAAAACTAAAAAGAGGAATCTAGGAAAGATAATGGCAGTTTTTTAACTAGGATACAGTATAAGTTGAAAGATTTTTGTCCTTAAAAAACTTTTCTCCATGAGTTTTGTATGACACAGCATTGCTCTGTATGTATTTTGTTTTTACAATAGTAAATTAAAATTCCCCCACTCTTTTAGTAGGGAGGGGGAGGTGGGGGCCTGGTTTAAGTATTTACTATTTAGTTTTTGAGGTCCTAAACAGGCAAATTTTGTTTAGTTGTAAGATTAAATACTTTTTTATGGTTTCTTTCTGTATTATAATTCTGTGTGAAGTAACACTATTTTGTATGTATTTTCTTTTACGTTTTAATAAAAATTCCCCTACTGTTTTTGAGAAGTGCCATGGGATCTTTAACATCCACCTGAACTATCATCAGAACAGGAAGATGGGACCTTGGTTTAACATCTCATCTGAAAGATGGCACTTCAGGAGTTCAACACCCCCCTCATGCTGCACTCTAGTGTCAGTATTAGGATTTAACCCAAGTGCCTGGAGTGGGTTAGAACCCACAGCCTTCTGACCTTCTGGTGTCAGAGGTGAGTGTGTAACCTTCTGAGCCACTGACACTGCTTCCAACAGGGTCCCAAAACTTTTGAAATGGCAGACAAAGTGATTGCCTAGCTGACCAGCCGCCACATAGAAGTCTCACAGTCCCAGCCGAGGCCCTCCCTCACCGGTAAGCTCTCCCAGTGGGTACGGCAGCAAAGACAATCTGATCCTAGGTGACAGCAGGGAATGGAATCTCTGCAAAAAATTGTGGTGGAATTCCAAAACCAGCAGAGATCCCCGACGTTGCAACCCCAGACAACCTAAGTTGGGTCCTGTGAATATTGTCTTCCCTCCTCCCAAATCCGACTGATGGCCTCCAGCTGGGTAGCATGACTCATTCTCATACCAACTGCACCACAGCTCAAGGGTAGGCCAAATTTCCTATCCTCCCCTCACATTCCATTGGGATGACTGGATTATCCAGGGTGGAAGGGGGGGATGGTAACATTAAAAACTTCCGGAGGTTCCAGGGGTGTAGCCAGGGATTTCAGGTCTGCACATCAAGTGGACTCACTGCTACCCCCCCTTGTTAGGGTGTGCTAAGCCCCCCCCCGGGTGTAGCCAGACAATATACAAATGTACACCAGGACCATGTTTGTTGCCTCATTTGGCACAATAAATACAACTTTTGTATCTCATGACAATGGCTGTTGCCATGCATGGGTAAATGCAAATGCCATGCATTGCTCCCTAAGACACACACATACCAGCCCAGAGCCTGTAAAGTTGTATTGTCCTTGGAATGAAAAGACAGTATTAGTGACCGGTCCTTCTAGTTTTGACTCCTATGAATAAAATTACAGAAAGGTTCAGCATTTTCTTTGTTAGTTTTCATGGAAAAAGGAAGCAGTTCAGAGCCTATTTGCTACCCCCTTACATAAAATTGCACACCATGGAGTACTTGGAGTATGCCTGGCTACAGCCATGGGAGGTTCCCCCCCCTTCTGATACTGTCTAATTCAAAATACCCTCCTGCTGAGAACCCCTTGGGCTTTCTCTCTGTCTTACTGTAAGCCTCAGAGTGCCTGGGCTGACTGAGATTGGGCCTGTCTGTTTACTTCACCTCCTGAGGGCTAATGCTGAACTGTCACAGAGAACCCACTAGCGATGTTGGTTACCTTGATCTCTTCTCACTCCAGACTGCTGTGGAAGATGCCCCAGATGGCTGTGGCTGTGCTGTAGGGCTCTCTGTTGTCCCCAACCTGGTGCCTCCCTGCGGAGGCTCCTGGCCCCCATCCTGCTTACTCCGCAAAGCTACATGGATGGACTCCAACAGTGAAAGACCCTCACTGCAGCTAAGTGACTCTTCCAAATACAAACTAATGTAAATCTGAACAGAACTGAATTGGGGGTTCAGGAGTGTGGCTTTGGGGAGGGGGAAGCTTCTGGGTGGGAAGCTGTGGGATCATCAAGCTGGGCTCTTGGGGGGGACTGAAATGCTGCCTGATATTAAAGAAATATTGACCTGAAGTTCTGTATATTGTGCAACAGTGACATTAGTAACTGGGTCAAGTTGCTACTGGGGTGGGGCTGATGTGATACTGATAAAAAACAGTGCTGAGCCCTGTTCTGCTTAGAAACATGCCATAGAACTACAGGAATAGACACTTCTATGGGAACCTCAACCCGCAGTCCACGGCGGGTGATGGTGGTGTGTCTGGGGTTGCTGGGCTATCCAGTGAGTAGTGGAGGCTGGATTGAAGCTGGCCCTGATGATGATTGGGGGCTGGCCCCGGGGGGGGGGTGGGACTGCTGTGGGCCTGGAGATCTTTCTTGCCCTGACTGCTGATTTGGCTTGTTTAGTCACTGCAAACTCTGTTATAGTACTTATGAGATGTAGGTATAGCAGGCTGAGTCACGGATGACAAGTAACTGGCAAGTCACTGCTATGGATAACACAGAATGACTCCTGAGACCTTCTCTCCTCTATACCCCCTTTTAGGTTACTTTGCATAACTGCTAGCGCCGGGGACTGAAGCCAGGACAAGGGATCCCTGACATCTCAGCTGCACCTGGAACTGAGAATCTGGCCTTCTCCACTCCCTTGGCCCGGTTGTTTATACCCACCCTTAGAGATGGGAGACATGGACCCTCCATGAGTCAGGGGAGACTGTGAACACCCCTGACCCTCCTGAAGCAGAAGACATGGCTTCTCCGCTCTTTTGATTGAACAGGTAGGTGGGAAATGGGGGGGGAGCGGGTTGAGGTGGATTCAGGGGTAGATTGGGACACAGGAAATTCTGGTATTGGATTTAGGGCATAAGGGCTTATGAATAAACATGCAATTATCTCTGTTCCTCCCCTTAGATGGGGGAACCCACACTGGGGCCCTGCTAGGAAGTCCACGGTCCCCTCCCCTCATTCTCTGCCCTCCCGGCTTCCTCCTTTCCCTCCCCCATGTTGGACTGGCTGACCACCAAGAATTATCACCAATGCCTCCAGGCTGCCTGGGAAGGTACTGAGCTGGCTACATTCTGGTGTCATTATCACCAGATGAACCTTATACCCCAGATAATGGGTGCCAGGGAGCATCACCAGAATGATTTCATTGGACGTCTGAGACCACCCAGGTACTCTATTGACAGCTGAGGCTGCATAAAGCAGGAACAGTCACTAAAGAAGAACCTCACCCCATGATCAAAAGACTGCCCATCCCTCTCCTAAGACACAGACAACCTGGGTTTGGGGAGGTAACATGACATCCCAACCCACACTTCCCAATTCCTTATCCTTTCACCTTAACACCACTTCCCTCGTCCCCTATTCTAACCTTGGACACCAGTAATGTCAGGAAGCCCCTCTATGGAGGTGTTCCCACTGGGTAGGGTGGCTGCCCTACCCAATGGATCAAGCAAAAGATCCAATTTGATGGAAGCACATTTAAAAAGGCAAGGAGACCAGTTGGTCCTTAGTCTTTTTTGAGTGCAACTGTTAGTTATAATGTTATATCTTAATCCTAGAGTTCTACTGTTAGGGCTCTCTAGTAAACAAATTACTACCAGGTACACTGTATATAGTTGTAACATTTCCTGTAATAGTCAGCTTGCTTTAGACAGTAACAAGGTGAATCAGGCGGAGGCACCTGAGGGTGAGGGGAAGGGCCATCTCAGGAGGAACCAGCAGAGAACTGCAGCTAACCCAAATCAAGATTAAATGTCTACACTCCCCACTCAGCTTTTTTTACTTAATGTTAACAGACTCTCCATTCCAATTAAAAGGTCCCGAATGATGTCCTATTTAAAAAAAACAACTAAATCAGACCAACTTTATCTACAAGAGACTCACCTGTTAAAGCTGAGCACTCCAAATGAACACAATTTGAATACAGTGAAGTTTTCTCCACCTCATTCCGCAACGGGAGGAAACGAGAGTGGCAATATTAGTACCCCAGCACATTACCTTTCAACCGGAGTAGACATGGGAGGACTCAGAAGGCAGACTGATAATGGCATGAGGGACACTAAACCAGATTGAAGTAACGCTGGCAAATGTATACTTCCCACCAGGAATTAAAACCTCCTCCCTAAAACTACATTTGGATAAAATAATCCAAATCATGAAAGGCACCCTGATGCTGGGATTCAACTTTAACATATCGACAAACCCCAGCTGGGATTCATCAAACCCAACCCCCAGTAAACAATCACCTGCACAAAGGTTTTTTTAAAAGATTTATCAGGGAAGTGGGCTGGGTTGTTATCTGGTGCCACTCATACCCTCGCACAAGAAATTACACTTTTTAGTCAGCTACACATAAAACTTATACCCGTATCGACCACTGCTATACACAAATAGAACATCTCAGAGACAATCATATCAGAGATATCCTACATTCAGACCATGCACCAATTATCAGCCAATGGGATCTGAGACAAGAGAGTCGAAATACCTTCTGGCACCTGAACCCCTATTATTTAAAGTCCCCCAATTTAATAAATACATCACAAGATGCATCAAAGAATTTCAAGAAAATAACCCCCAAGCCAGTTCGAACCTCACAATTTACTGTGACACCCTTAAGGCAGTATTACGATGGAAATTATACAGTACACCACAACGCAAACTAGGCAACAACATGAGCACCAGCAATGGCTGGAGGAAACTTTACACTTCCTGCAGATGGTGCATAAATAGGGGGATCACTCGGTGGATATGCAATTAAAACAAACCAAAGCTACTGGAGGAGGTACAGCACAGGGTGACAAAGATGATCAAGGGGCTGGGGGACTTATCATACGAGAGGAGGTTGAAGGAGTTGAACATGTACTCACTGGAGGAGAGGAGGGATGGGGGTGACATGATTGAAACCTTTAAATACATGAAAGGAATAAACAAGACAGGTACAGAGGGGCTGTTCAAAGTAAAGGAGGGGAGGGCCACCAGGAGCCATGATATGAGACTGGAGGGAGGAAGGTTCAGGAGGGAGATGAGGAGACACTTTTTTACAGAGAGGGTGGTGGCTGGGTGGAATGCGTTACCTGCAGAAGTGGTATGCAGTAGAACAGTGGACTGCTTCAAAAGGGGATGGGACAGGACGAGGGGGAGAGTTAATGAAGGGGAAGGGTGGAAGGGAAGGGCAGCTGCAGAATAAGGGGTGCTAGCTACACATTCGAGCAGACTTGATAGACCTCTAGGCCTTTATCTGCTGGCAAATTTCATATGTTCGTATGTTCGTAAAGCTGACTTGGATTCCCTGTTTAGGCACCAATGAGAGATTGCCCTCAAACTCCTCAGACAGAGGTATTATCAGGTGTGGGCTAGGGCGACCTGCCTACTGGCTTATCAACTACGCAAACAGAGATGAGCGGCCCCAATAACCTCTTTGATACACCCCCACCCAGGCCACAAACTAACAAAACTCCATGATATGACCACCAAGTTCTGTTCCTATTATTCCACTCTATACACTCCTGAACAACCAACAGACCAGACCGACATTTATAATTACCTCCAATCCCTAACTCTCTCCAGTATGACCCAGGAACAAGGAGAACATCTGATATCCCCAATAACATTGATAGAACTCAAGGCAGCTATTGCCCGATCAAAGACCCTTAAGGCTCCAGGACCCAATGGCTACGGGGTAGAATTTTATAAAAAAAAGAGTTGAACAGATATCCCCCTTCCTATTAAACACTTTCAACTCAACTCTGGAGGGAGAACCCCCTTCCCCATCATGGGTCTATGCAGCAGTCTCAGTTATTTTTAAACCTGGTAAAAGCCCCCAATACTGTCCTTCATACCGACTAATCTTGGTCCTTAATTCAGATTATAAGTACTTCATGAGCATTCTGGCAAACTGTATTGACACCCTGCTACCCCAATTAATCAACATAGACCAAACCGGATTTGCCAGATCATGCTCTACGACAGATAACATTAAATGAACCCTTCATATTATACACCAAATGAACCAACAAAATCTCCCTGAAGCACTAATCAGTCTGGACATGAAGAAGGCATTCAACTGGGTCTCCTGGTCCTTTCTATACTCAGTGATGGGGAGACTGGGATTCCTGATTGCATTGATCCAGGTCCTTAAAAACATCTACTTAAACCCCAAGGCATGCGTCAAGGTGGGGGGACACCACTCTTCCTACTTCCCCTTGCAGGTCTGCCTCTCTCTCTCTCTCTCTCTCTCTCTCTGATTCCATTTGCCCTATATCTAGAGCCCTTAGTGCAGCGGATCTGAGAATCAGATTGTATAACAGGCATCCAGCTGGGGGGGCACCGTATAGCATTGGATGTGGATGATGCCTTACTATACCTAGGGAACCCAGAGAACTCCCTGTTCTGTCAGGTTACAAAAGTAATATGACCAAGGCCGAAGTACTAAATTTTCAGTATCAACCATCATGAACAATACAAAATAACTCCCCATATAAATGGGACCTAGATGAATAAAAATATTTAGGAATACAGTTAGCTAGGACCCCCAACGAAATCTACAAAAATAATTACCCACCTTTAACCAAACAACTCACACATGACCTGAATAATTGGAATACGTTACCGCTGAGCCTTACCAAACAGATTGAAGTCATCAGAATGGGGCTCCTCCCTAGGGCACAGTATCTGTTCATAAACTTACCCATCCCTGTCCTATAATCCACCTTTAGAGCATGGAACAGATCTATCTCCCGCTTTATTTGGTCTGGGAATTGGCGCAGGGTGAAAATGCAAATCCTACACCTAACAAAGGATAGCAGTGGGCCATCTCTCCCTAATGTGCAAAACTATTGCTGGGCAGCACACCTAACTCATCTCCCAGCCTGACAACTCTCCCCTCCCCAATCCCACTGGAGAGTAATAGAAGAGTCACTCATACCTGACCAGGAATACCACATAGCAAAGTATCACCCTGATAACAGCCCTAAAACTGTCCTGATATCAAACCCATGGATTAAGAATCTAATCTCCATCTGTCATTCGATTAAGAAGTCATTTCATCTCACCCCTTTCCTGGCCTTGATTTGCTCAATAGTGCAACTGAATGGATTCCATCCAGCAACACTGGACCGCAGATTTAAAGAATGGGAACACTGCTCCCTAAAATATCTATACGAGCTTACTTTCCAAACAACAGTTAAGCCATTTGACACCCTACTACTCAAGTACAGCCTCAGGAGATCTGATTTTTATAGATACTTACAACTCTGGCACTATAGCCAAATGTTCCCCAGATCCGATTTTGCACCAGAGACCTTTCTGCCTCTGATTTTTTATAATGATTGCCCTCATTAAAGCACAACATATGGAACACATGGTCTCCTCACTGTATAAACCCATCCTTGAATCTACCCAGGATAGTACTACTCACATCCGACTAAAATGGCAGGAGGAATTAAACAACAGTAAAAATGGAAAGGGACCTGGGGGTAATTATATCAGATGACCTAAAGGTGGGCAAGCAATGTGAGAAGGCATAGGAAGAGGCATCAATAGTAGAAAACAGGAAGTTGTTATCCCTCTGTATAGACAGCTGGTGAGACCCCATCTGGAGTACTGTGTGTAGTTCTGGAGACCCCATCTCCACAAAGACATAGACAGACTGGAGGCTGTCCAGATGAGGGCAACCAAAATGGTGCAGGGTCTGCACCAGAAGACATATGAAGAAAGACTAAAGGAGCTTAATATGTATACCCTTGAGGAAAGAATGGAGAGAGGGAATATGACAGAAACTTTCAAGTACCTCAAGGGAATCAACAAAGTCCAAGAGGGTAGCATCTTTCAGAAAAAGAGATGTGCAAGAACAATGGGGCACAATTTGAAGATAGAGGGGGTATGGCTCAGAGGTAATGTGAGGAAGTATTTCTTCACAGAGAGGGTTGTGGATGCATGGAACAGCCTCCCTGAGGAGGTTGTGGAGTCAAGAACAGTGGGGGAATTCAAGAATGCATGGGACAGACATAAGGCAGTCCTAGTGGGGGTAGGAGGAAGTAAGCTGTTGGTTAACTAGGATCTGCAGCTTATCTGTTAGGTAGGAAAATGGGCAGACTAGGTGGGCCAAGCGGTCCTTATCTGCCGTCAAATTCTATGTTTCTATGTAACCACCTGATCCCCCCTCAAACTTTGGAAGCGTGCCTGCCAGAACACAACTAGAATAACCAGCTCGCATCAATGGAGGGAGTACTCCTGGGAGCAGAACTAATACAATACTTCTTGACACCAGCGATCACCATACACTACTCCCCCACTGGAGATACTAGCTGCTGGAGAGGCTGTGGTGAACTGTTAGCACACCATACACATATAATGTGGAGTTGCCTAAACATACAACCTTTCCTCAGGCATGTACAGGTGGAACTCGAGGTGTTGTTTGGACGACCAATCAATTTCACCCCAGATTTATACTTATTCCTTCAGTATCCCCCATGCTGCATGGACCCTCACACACGATACCTCCTGGGCATCCTAGTCACTGCAATAAAGAAGTCCATCACTAAGCTCTGGCTAACCCCTAAATGGCCTCTGGTTGCTGACTGGTGGTCCATACCCAAACAAATTTACCAGATGGAAAAATCACCCACAAATTAAATGATCAAGAAGAGAGGTGCTCATCATGCAGGACAGGATGGTTATTACACTGTATGTTATAAGATAAGGAATTTGTCTCTTGAACACCTTGCAAATTACCCATGGAGAGCAAACACACGCCAAGGGTCCCCACTGGGCACTTTGCCTCCCCCGGTGCCTCTTATGTAGCCCCCGCCTAGACTGTAGAGTAAAATCCTCCAAAACACTTACCTTAACTCTAACATGGGAAATCAGAGAAATTCTTTCACAGCCTTTCCTAGGACTCCCACCATATCTGCTGTAACATGGAGGGGGAGGTCCACAGTGCATGCTAATATAATATATTTGCAATATCTCTGTATAACCCTGAACACGTTACAAATGTAATGGCTATGACTCACTGCACGTGTTTGAAACATAACTTAAACATAAACATACAGGATGACAGGCAGCATGGCTTCACCAAGGGAAGGTCCTGTCAGGCTAACCTGATAGAATTTTTCAATGGGGTGACACAGATAGTAGACCAGGGAGGAGCGATGGATGTGGCCTAGTTGGATTTCAGTAAGGGCTTCAACACCATTCAGCATGACGGAATGGTGCATAAGCTGGACAGACATGGGGTGGACCACAGGATCACCAGGTGGGTGGAAAACTGGTTGAAAGGAAGGAGTCAGATGGTGTTGGTAAATGGGACACATTCTAGGGAATGGGCAGTGACCAGCGGGGTGCCACAGGGGTCAGTGCTAGGGCCAATACTCTTTAACAACTATGTTAGTGACCTAGCAGAGGGTCTGGAGGGATGGGTGTGCCTGTTTGTAGATGATACCAAGGTCTGCAATAGGGTGGATTCACCCAGTGGGGTGCAAGCCATGAGGTGGGACCTGGAGAGGCTGGAGAGGTGGTCAGACACCTGGAAATTGAAGTTTAATGCACAAAAGTGCTCAGTGATGCACCTGGGGAGGAGAAATAGGAGGGAACCTTACTCCATTGGGGGGTGGTGATTAAGGAGAAGGAATCAGAAAGGGACCTGGGGATTATGGTAGCATGAGACCGCAAGGTGGGCAACCAGTGTAGCAGGTCGGTGGGAAAAGCAAATGGAATGTTGGCCTGCATTGCGAGGGGTTTTAATAGCAGAAAGAGGGAGGCACTAATGCCATTACACAGAACCATGGTCAGGTCACATCTGGAGTATGGGGTGCAGTTCTGGAGGCCTCACCTATGCAGAGATGTTGAGTTGATGGAGAGGGCGTAGAGAAGGGCAACCAAAATGGTACGAGGGATGCAGGATGTACCCTATGAGGAAAGATTGAGAAGGCTAAATTTGTACCCTCTGGAAACTAGGAGGGGAGGGACATGATTGAGACCTTTAAATATCTGAAGGAATAAACAAGGTGGATGGCATATAGTTTGATCAAATTGAAGAAGGAGGAACATGAGGGACATAGCCTCAAACTGGAAGGTGGGCACACAGATGTAATGTCAGGGGGCAGTTTTTTACAGAGAGGGTGGTGGAGGCCTGGAACAAGCTGCCAGAGGAGGTGGTGGCAGCTGAAATGGTGGAAGGGTTCAAGAGGGCTTGGGATAGATTTAAGGGGTTTGAGAAGTGAGGGCAAACATAACAGATGGGGGGAGGTAGGGTATTGGGCAGATTAGATGGGCTGAGGGGCCTTTCTCTGCTGTCACATTTCTGTGTATCTGTGTATAACTGTTACTATTGATACAGACATGGAACACACTGACTGTAAAATTGTTTAATAAACATGAATTTTTTTTTTGTTGTACCTTTTGCTGTGCCAGCTTTTGTCTCTGGAGGGAGCCCCACCCCATCCCCATCCCCTGGTGTCCACCGACCGCCACTGACGGCAGGGTTCCCCAACCCCAACCAGAGACCAGATTCAGAGGGCCAGTGCCGTGGCTGGCCGGGAGCGGAGCTTGCGAGGTGCCCTCCACCATTCTGCTGTGGTAGCTTGATTTTCTAGCTTTTACTCCCCTGGAGTTGAGGCATGCAATGACGCCTGTGGAAGGGAGTGCACACCCATCCACACGCGCTCCCTCCAAGTGTCTACCCTGACTCCTCCCCCATCTTCAGTGTGGCACCCTGTCCCCCAACCTCTGCTAGGGAGCAGACAGGTGCCAACCTCTGGAACCCCCCTTCCCAGAGAAGGAGAGCAATCCATTAGATGGGCAATCCTTCTCCACCCCTGCAGACCCCTGGTGGCCCATGCTCATTCCTGAACCCGGGTCGCCCAGGCATTGTATGAGGTAAGGCATCTAGCGCCTCAGACTTCAGTGTCACCGGGCTGGCAACGTAATATTTTTTTCCAAAAGTAAAATTAAATGGTACAAAATGAAGTGCAGACAATGTACAATTTAACATATTACCAGTGAAAATAAAGCAGGATGGCACAATGAGTAGTAACAATGTACCCAAGGAGAGACCTGCAGAGGGGAAAGATGGCAGTGCTGAGGTAGAGAGTTTGGGAGCCTGGAATACTGGCTGAGGCAGAACCCAGGAGGAGGCCAAAAACATGGGTAGTAGGGGGCTCCAAACAGGGAAATGTCAGGGAGAGAGGTGGCAGGAGCAGGTAGGGGTGGCAAGGAATCTCAGCTGGTGCCTGAGGGAGCCAAGGGTGGAGGAGATGCAGAAGGAGGAGAGGAGAGGAGCAGGTACCAGATTGAGAAAAGATGATAGGAGGAGGCTGATTGCCCAGGAGAGGAGAGGAGAGGAGAGAAGATGTAGAATGAAGAAAGTGCAATGATCCTTGGCGTGGAGGGAGCATGAGGTTGGGGGGCGGATGTGAGGGAGGAGTGAGGAAAGGTAGGAAGGAAGGGATCCAAACCAGTATTTGGAAATTAATGAGATACAGCAGGGCTGGTGACATGAGGGTAAAGGGAGGATGGATAGGGAGGAGTAGAGGAAGCAGTGGTGAGTATGTGGGGGAGTTGGTAGTGAAGGGGAAAAAGGTGTTCCAGATGGTGTCATGCCTAGCAAGGGAAGTGGAAGAGGCAGTGCTGCAGATGACATTCACATAGATGAAGACCAGGAGCACCATTTTGGTAACAAACTCCCGGCCAACGTGTAGAGACAAATAGTATTTGTTCTGTACCAGGCACCAAGCTTGAGGTGGAGCGTGGCGTGGCTGACATCAGTGTGGGCAGAGAAGTCAAGCTTCTGTCTAGCCACACATTGAAATACTTGAAGGACTGAACCACTTCGAGGGGGGGGGGGTGCCAGGTGAGGTGGAGAATACAGGGAGAGTAAGGAGTTTGGCCAGTATCTGGCTGGTGCCAAACATCATGGACACTTTTTTTTTAATGTAGACCCAGAGTTGGTTGGAGTGGAACCAGTGCAGGAAATTTGCATAGTTGACATGTCCCAGACACCCGGAGCATGAGTCCAGTAACCAGTTCTCCTGAATCTAGCCATGGTCGACTGTGCAAACCTCAGTAAAAGTGAAGTTTTTTTTTCCACTCTATAACTTTATTTACTCATGTCATTCTTTTTTATTTGAAAGGATAATTGGGTGGGCCATGGAAGCTTGCACCCGCCTCAGGATGTTGCTGCATAAAACTGATGCTGTCAGAAGGCTCTGCCCATGCCAGGGTATGAGGGAGGACAGTGGAGGAAACCAGGGGGGAAAAAACATGTACCACCTGTATGACCACTGGAGTTTCTAGCTCCCCTATGTCCTACAGCCTGCCTGTCTGAATTGGATCCTAGTTCATACCAGTGGACTGCTGCCATGGCAGGGGGGTACATCTCCCCCCCCCAGCTCCTACCAAGGGGAGCAATGGGAAATGTTGGGGTAGCCTCAGGACTCAGGGGGGAATGGGGCTCAACAGGCCTGAACAGGGTATATCCTGCGACTAGGGTATATTGCTGACAAACAAGGCTGGGGAGAAAAAGTTCTATCGAAAAAACAAACATTACGTAAGCCTCATGTACAATGGAATCCCAGGCAACATTGTTACATCACATAATCAAATACAGTAACAATGTAGAAGAATTATACAAAGCAGAGCTACAGCAGAATCAGAAACATAGTATACTGTATATGTATAACATCTTCTACACATTTACAGACACGTTCCTTTTAAATAAATACATTACTGTATTTGTGTAGGGAACCAGGCTTTAACTGAATTTTTTTTTAATTCTTTTTTATTGATTTTCTATAAATACATACAACCATTCAACACTGATCCACAGCTGACATTTTGCATGAAACATTTCATGCTGACATTCAGAACTCTACAACAATCACTGTCATTCATACTAGAGCATGTTATTAATTGTTTAGAGCCATGGTCTAAGACAAACAGTACTAACCATACAACAAGGACTTGTAACCAAACACAATTAAATATCTATGCTCCTAGTTATACTGTCTGAATGAATGCTACAGTTTTCAAAATTGTTCCAGTAACCGGACAGTGTGAACTCATCCAGTCAGTGAAAAAAATCTCAGCATCTAACTATAAACACAGACAGAACAAACATGAAACCATAAAACCTATACTAGACACACATGTACTAAAATTAGTTTGCATATCTGCAGTTCTTATACAGAAGAAATGACATGCTCAACTACACTTCAAACAATAATGCACGGACAATGTTTAGAGTTACTTGTGCCAGAGGCTGCCCCCTGTCCCCTCCAACCTCAATCAGTCAACTCAAAATGTACTCAGAACTCCCTCCGAGGAACCCTGCCTCCTAACCTATCAGCTTGATCAACACAGCATCTAATGGGGATAGCGTATTCAAGTATGGGCCCGTTGTCACTCAAATCTATAAGCCTCATCCCCTTCAGCTCATAAGTAAGGTGTTCCAAGGAGGACCTCTTCGAAGTTCCTGCCACATACCCTTAGGGAGGTGGAACATGGAAATCCACATATTTAAAATACATTTGAGGGCCAAGAGGAGCATAATGTGCACCACCCTAGGGTATAAATCACACTCATCCCCATCCAGAGCTTCCACCCCAAATAGCATGGACATAGCTTCGTCTCTGACCCCGATGCCCTGTATAGTTGTGATCTCGTGGGCAATCTCGGTCCAGAAGCTCCACTGTTGTAGACATGTCCAGAAGCAGTGGAAGTAGGTGCCCAGGGCCCCCCCTCACAACGTCCACACAACAGAGAGACCCCCTCATGAAACTTGTTAACCACTTGAGGTAACATACAGAGCCTATAAAGGAATTAGTACTGGGCCTCTTTAAATGTATTGCAGACCAGAAGATCTATGTGCAACTTGTAAATAGTAATCTTTCTGGGATGTGGCGATCCAGGTCCCCCTCCCACTGTTGCCAAACCTTATCTGACAGGTCCAGCATGTGGTTAGGCAGTGTCCTATAAGCTCTCACTAGAGACCCTTCAGGATTCAATCTTTTTTTTTTTTTTTTTTTTGTCAGTAAGTTTTTACTGAATTTTTAAAACAAACAGTAACAGAGAATAAACACATATACACATACAGATGTCAATGAATTCTTATCATAAAATGTATTGTGTACAATAAAGACAATAAGCAATAAATAAGAAATAAGCACATAACTTAATTATTAATTGATAATTATTACTTTTGAGACAAATTATATGTTTATTTTAATCGCCATTATCATAAGTGTAAAGAAAGGTATATATACAAATTATGGCTGTATAACTTGAATTAAATTATATTATCACTATGTAAGGGTTCAAAGGAGAAGGGAAGAGGTAGGGGAGGTAGATCTCATCTCTAGTTCACTTATACACCAAATAGAATCATGAATTAATTATTAATACACTTGGTCCTGAGAATTTAATGTGTCAAAGGTCAATGGGATCCTTTCAATATTTGTGTTAAACCCTTTGTAAGTTATGACAATAGTTATTTTCTAGTCAAGACCTGATATATGGTAGCCCATTTTTTGTCAGATTTCTTTGCTGCCTCACCAGTGTGCACCCTGGATTACCCCCCCAGGGTGGGGTCATTGGGGATCTCCCCCCCCTTTGCTGCTCCTGAATGGTGCCTCGGTCAGCTCTGTGGGGTTCAATGGGGGAGGTGGACATCCTCCATGTCTCAGCCATTTTTTCCCAGTTATTGGGAGCTGTAACATGCAGAGACATAAGGTTCAACATGTTGACATCTGGCACACCTCCTGGAAGCTGCAAGCCTCAATCATCACACCCCTGACCTTTGCCAGGGGTCGGTTAAACACCAAGTGCTATCCCACCCTCCCCCCTGGGAGGAGGAGAGGAGTCCATCAGATGCTTGATCCTCCTCCCCCAGCCGGCCCTCCCCAGGCTTGCATCTGACCCTGGGTTGTCAGTGTCTCAGGCAGCAGGCGGCAATCCAACCACTGCACAGGCAGGCAGGCAGGCCCTCCTGCATGCCTTCTTGATTCAAGTAGGATGTGGCAGTATAGCCTGGGATTAGAGTAACATGCTGTAAACGAGCTTGGTACAGCCATCAAACCAAACCTGAGTTTGATTCTCACAATCTCCACTTGCATACTGTATGACTGTAAGCAAGTCACTTAACCACCCAGTGCTCCCAGGACGCTCCTGAAAACAGCCACTTGTGCCTAGTGGGCCTTATCCAGTTACCAAAGACTAAAATAAATAAATAAATAAATGTGACTTGGGAAGTGACTGCCATGCAGTCCAATGCCACCCAAGCTGCCCCTTTCTGCCATTTAACCCAGTCTGAGAGCAACTGCAATTGGGCAGCCCAGGAATAAAGAGCAACATCTGGAAATCCCAGACCCCCTTACTAGAGTACATGTAAATGTGCCAGCCTGACCCGAGGTCTTCTACCCCCCCCCAAATAAATTCTGAACACCATTCACCCAAGCATTTCAAGTCCTTCCTACTTAAACCAAATGGTAGCATCTGTAATGGATATAAAATCCTGTGGAGGATGTTCATCTTAATTAGGTTTATCCTTCCTAGCCAGGATATTGGAAGACCCTGCCATCTTCTCAAATCATTTTTTATAATCAATAGAACTGATTTGTAATTTAAGTCATAGAGAGATGAAAGGGAGGGGCCCATCCTTATGTCTAAATATTTTAGGTGGGTCATTACCTAATTGAACCCAAATCCCTGCAATTCCCCCACAGGCATCGCACCTATACCCATCATTTCAGATTTTGTAAAGTTAACCTTGTAACCTGACAAATCTGCAAACTTCTGTATGATATATGTGACCTCCAGAATGGAGGTGTTAACCTCTGTTAAGAATAATAACACATTATCTGCATAAAGGGTCACCTTGCGATGTGTTTCCCGAGCACCTTCTATACACCGCATTGCCGGGCGGCTGTGAATTGCTTCCACAAGGGGTTCGATGGCCAATGCAAACAGCAGTGGGGACAGAGGACAACCTTGTCAGGTCCCTCTACCTGACTCAAAAACCTATGAAAGTTCCCCATTAACCAAGATGCTCACTCATGGTGCCCTGTATAGAATTCTGACCATGCTAGTGAACTGGTCTCCCAGCCCAAAAACCTCTAGGGTCTTGAACATATATCCCTATTCTTACCTATCAAAGGCTTTTTCAGCATCCAGGGAGAGCACACAGGCTCCCCACTGATGCCTCACCCCCTACTGAAGGACTCCTAGGAGCCTCTTCACATTATGTTAGGAATGCGCCCCCCCCCCTTAAGGAAGCCAGTCTGGTTGGTCTTAACCAAATTTGGGAGGACTTCCTCCAATCTGTGGGCCAACACTTTGGCAAACATTTTGATATCACAGTTCAAAAGTGAGATAGGTCTGTAGGCTGCACAGTCAGTGGAGTTTTTCCCTTCCTTAGGGATAACAGTAATAGTTACAAGCTCACATGAATGGGGAGGCTCATTCTCTTCCACTGTCTCCAGGAATGTGTCCAGCATGTCCTGTCAAAGGGGGGTCACCCAATGCCTTATAATATTCAACTGAATTTTTAATAGGAAGCTTTGTTTCACTTTTCAGTATCAGGAAGGATCACGTAGCGCAGATCAACTCTGATAACATATCTTTTGGTATGCCAGATACATGAGAACCACAAAATACTCCTTTTGCAATGCCCAACCAGTCACTTACAGCTTAATAAATAGTTAATGTTTATTTACAAGATCTAATGCAAAACAAACAAGTTAAACAGGACATTCAGGAAAAGCGTAAGAAAGTAAAACTAAACAGTGAATGCAAGCACTTAATTCCAGATAGATTTACACTAAGGCCCTGTCCAGACTAGATGGCTTAAAACTATTTAAGTCACTTAAACCATTTTAAGTCTGTCTAACACGACTCACGTCTGCACTATGCGCGGGTTTAAATACAGGTTCAAAAACATGTTAAAGCCTTGATAGGACCTAGGCTTTAACACAGTTCTTGAAACAAATTACAATAAAGAACTGTGTTACCTGCAAGTATGGAAATGCAGGTATAGTTCCATCTTTGCTTCATCCCCCAGAAAGCACGTTCGGCAATACCTACTAGGCACAATCAGAGCAGCAGGTGTAGACTCTGCATCACAGATGTTTTATCTGTGCTAAAGCACAGCTGAACTCAACTGGGACGCAGCAACATTGTAAACGATAGAACATTACGTTATAATTTATCATGTTGTAGTCTGGACAGGGCCTTAATTTTTGAGTCAGAAAGATACATTATCAAACACAAATACTGTAAGTCTTCCACGTTACCTCTGGAGCTTAGAACAAAAACTGTCTTCCTGTCCCCATACTGTTAACTTCACTGTTTATTCCCATTAAAGAAGAACAGCATTGACCCATCAAGTATATTTAATTTAAAACAATAATAATAATAATGGTTCCAAATCTGTTATTATTCCATCTTACTGGCCTTTTAGTTAACTGAGTCAGTCTCCATGATTTTCACAGAAGTGGTAAGTATTTATTTATTGGCTTTTGGTGACTGGGTAAGGCCACTGAGACAAAATCCCTTTTTCAGGAATGACCTGGGATTAATTACACACACAAAAAATACATCGATACTGTTATCAGCAGAAAACAGTACAGTAAGCTCAGAAACAGACTGGCAATACATTTGTCCACAGTACAAAGGCATAGGGTATAGAAGTTTGGAACAGATTTGTGAATAAACAGTGGTATACAGATCATCAAATAAGGGTACAGTCATTTCACAAAGTGCAACGAGAGTCAACAATTGCAGTTGAAGTGACTGAAGCCAATGCAGTAAACTTTTAGGCTGGCCTTAAAAGTAGCATTTTAGAACTGCATGATGTAGTTTATATGTGTGTGTTCTTTGAAATATATATATATATATATATATATATATATATATATATATATATTTATAAAATGGGTAGGAAATTGCAGCAATATCATTAGCTGACCAGCATCACATGACCGTCGTGATATCAGACGCGACCGCACCCTGCACTTTACCCCCAAAAACAATTTTGACATTTTATAAGATAGATATACCACTCTGAGGGTGCGGTCGCTCTGATATCACATGCCTTGCGTGCATAACGCACACCAAGGTGTATGTGATATCAGAGTCAGCGATCAGCACACCTCAGAGTGGTATATCTATTACATAGACACTCCTCTGGTGTTTGAGCTCAGGCATTAGGCAACAGACCAAGTGTTCCTCAGCATTCACACCAGAAGAGTGCTTATACTGTATGACAATGCATTCGCTGAGACAACTCTTACTATTGCAAGAGTGGTCTGACATGTAGTCTTAAGATGTGAGCATCACAAATCAAAGATGAGAGGTTCTGGCACCCTTAAACTGAAAGTAAGACCACTCTTACAACCATGGTCTTCATGAAAGTAGTAACATATTATTGATCAAGGTCATCAATACTGTATAGAAACAAATTAAAAACTTCCGTTGATGGAGCCTGTTTGCAGGGCACCTATGGGTGGGACACTTTCTGCAGAATAAGAGTGTCGCACGCACAGGGAAAGGGAGTGCTCCAATTGGTCAAGTGCTCTCCCTTGATCTGTAATATATACCCCAATGAACCACACCCTGGAGTCAATCAATCAATCAATCAATCAATCAAAATCTTTATTTATTCAGGCGAACATCATTGAGCAAAGCTCATTTACAAGATGGACCTGAGTGGTCATACAAATGAGGATACAAGTATTATTACATAGACAAGAATAGCATAAACAGCAATACAATGACATGAAATGATTATATACAACAGTTTACATATATACAAGGAACAGTAGAACCATTTAGCCTGTAAGAAAAAAGGGGACAAAGGGTATAACAGGCATAAAATATAAATTATAGGGTCTAACTAGTTTTTATGAGAATATAATAGGTGATTTGAAGATAGAAATTGAATTAATATAATGGAATGGAAAAAGGAAGGTGGGTCAGGTAGGGTAGGGATTAGGCTGTATAAAAAGCAATTGCAGAGCTCTGGAAAAGAGGGAGAACAATCTTTTGAAAGATGCCAGAGGTGATAGGCTATCTAGCGTCATGGATTTTTGGAGAGTTCCATGCAACTGCTAAGGTATAGCTGAAAGCAGCCCTCCCAAACCGGGTGCAGGCATTGGGGACCTTTAATATGATGAGTTTACTGATCCTTAAGGTGTAAGGCCTAGTTGTAATTTGGGTAAAGCAATCAGTGATATAGGTAGGTAGTTTGCCTGTTAACGCTTTGAATATCCAGATAGCAGCATTCCTATTTCTTCTGTGTTGTAATGATGTCCAGTTGACTGCCATATAAAGGGAGCAATAATGGGTGCTGGAGGGAAGGTCAGTAATAAATCTTATGGACCTGTGATACAGGGTGTCCAGTTTATGTAAGAGATGACGTGAACAATGGCAGTAGAGAAAATCAGCATAGTCAATGAGGGATAGGAATGAGGAGTGTGTTATTGCACTTAAGAAAAGGCCCATAATTAAAAGTTTTACCTTAGAAAATGAATATAGGGAACACAAGTTCTGAGGACATGAGGTATCATTCATACAACTAGGGATGTTCCTGAAAGGAAAGGTATCCAGAGGGATTTTTCCATTTCCTCCCAGTCCTTCAAGTTAGTAAAGAGTGGCAGAGCACCTTTAGATCACCCAATGTTTGGATCACGGTTTGGTCCAAGTAAGCTTTTTTTTTTCAGTCCAACTGGAGGACCTTCTGGGACACAGGACTACTGTATGACAAAGATTATCTGCATCTGCATTAAGACAGGGTAAGGGAAACTGGCCAGGAGAATAGATAGGTGCAACACTGCTAGGTCCGTAGGAAAAGGCTGCGCAGGCTCATTTTGCAGTGAGGGCAGCTGTACATCAGATATAATACTGTGCACCTACTTGGCTTCTGGATAAGGGTTGCCCTTTCAAGTAGCCACAGGCAGGGTCGATGGGAACTGAGCTAAAAATGCAAAAGTTAGCTTCCTAGTAGGATTCACACACAAAACAGAATGTCCATGACACTACATAGAGCAAAAAACATTTGGATCCAATTTAGTTTACAACAGAAAATCAGTGTTTAGCCTGCAGATAGGATGGTATTCAAATTCATACACTTTTCAAAATCCAGATTGGTGGCACTGTTGTGAAAATAAGTCCTTGGGTGGGCAGTTCATAGTCTATAGTATTAGTCCAGAATTTAGCCATCCAAACGCAATTTCTATAGATGACTAATATGACAGTTCAGACTCAGACTGCACAGTAGCCACGGGGGGTACAGTAGTTACAGAAATAGGGCAATTGAGATGGTACAAGCCCTCAGCTCTTGGCTGGTAGCCCTCAGCTGTAATTCTTCATTAGGTACTTTACATTCCTATTACATTTCCAGATTGAGCCCTTGCCCTGGTACATGGGCAACTTGCACTCAGGCGTGACCCCTGGGGATCTGACCTTCAACTGAGGGAAGCATAGGAAGGACAACAGTTTAAAAAATGTTTCACCAGCCCGCTGGTGCAGCAGTTGGATTTCCGTCTGCGATGCCAGCGACCCGGGTTCGGGAACAGACTCGGGTTGCTGGAGGGCCGGCTGGGGGGAGAAGGATTGGAGCATCCAGTGACAGCTCACCTCCTCCGGGGGGAGGATGGGGTTGTGGCCCATGCTTGCTGGCCCCTAGCGGAGGCTGGGGACATGGCGCACATCAGGCCTCAATGTCAAGGTGGCGTGGTGGATGTCGGTGCGAGCCATGACATCTGTGACACACCACTCCTCAGGGAGAAAATGGAAAAATGGCACCTTGGTCAGGCTGGATCACGGCCTCCCAGACCTTCACCACGGAACTCCCGAACCCCCATCGCCACCTCAGCAGCACCCAGGAGCATTTGGATAGCTGTATAGGCTCTTCCCCTACAAAGGCAGGGACCCACCGATGAAAGGGATACATCGGGGTGACCTGGGCAGCTGCGATATGAGGTGGTGGGGTCGGGGGTTGCCAAGTGAGGTATATGCAGGGCCTGAAGGAGAGACCAGGCTAAGGTGTGGGGGGGGGGGAGTAAAAAGAAATAATGGAAAAAAAAATATTTCTCTCACAGTAAAATGCCAGTTCAAGCATGGCAGGGCTTCTAAAAGTCCAGCAAATAGCCTTTGAAGTGCCAGTTTTGGCTTCCTAGCCAGCTGTACAGAACACCAGTCTCTTCAAAACAGTTAACAAGGTAACACATTCTGTTTCTCAGGAGGGCACTATTGAGCAGCACACTTGGCGGACACTTAACTGCTGAGCTCTGCACCATGCTAAAATCAAAAGTTCTCATTCCACCTTTAAAGGGCTTGAACTTACTTCTAACCAGTACTGCTGAACAAGTTACTGATCTGGGAGAACTGATGGGTCCAACACAGGACCAAAAACAGGCTGCTCAGAGACTGGACACCTACCTTGCAGAGGTGACCAACATGAGGGGACCAGGGCCCACGCAGCCCAGTGGAGCAAGTGTCACAGACCCCCAAAGCACACTGATCATGAGCACGCTTTATACAATCCAGGCACAGAGGAGGAAACCGAGCACCTTGCAGCTGCGGAGGCGAAACTTTGGAAGTCTGACATGAGAATCCAAGAAAATACCATCTCTATTAAAAGAACTGTCCCAGAAAGTGGGGGTGCAGGGAAAAAGAAATGCCATTTATGTAAAAGACATACATTTTCTGAGAGCAAAGGTGGAGTCGCTGGAAAATGCTCTGCGAGAAGCTAACATCAGGATCATGGGTTTTCCCCTTGGCTGGTGGGTAAAACAGAACTGCTTGCAAATACTGAGCATCTCATATTCACTGACCTGCAACTTTTGCCATCTGATTTCAGAATTAAAATCCTTAGGGCATTTGCCATAACGATGCAGGCTCGCTTTAGTGGCTGACAAGGAGCAAAGACCCATGACAGCCATCGTGACTCTCTCCAATGTGGAGACACACATCCCTCTACTACAGGCAGTCAGCAGTGGAGGGGACATTGTGTGGGAGGAAACCAAAATCTCCCTCTTTCCAGACATCTCTCAGACCCAAGCAAAAAAAATAGGAGCTGCAAATTGTGAAGGGGGGGGTGCACTGACTTTTTCCTTTTTTGAAATTATGAAAAAGACCTTGCTGGAACATGAGATAGGTGCCCAATTTTTATTTCCGGTGTGGCTCCAGGTCTGATTCAACATTAAGGCACATATTTTTAAGGACTCGGAGGTGGCTTCTGCATTTGCAAACAAAATTGTAACTACAGTTACTAATGAGGGACCTGACTATATTGATACCAGTTGAAAAGACTTATAATGTGATTTTATTGCTCATCATAGTTTCCTTAGTCATTAGCATAGTGTATAAGGTGCTTCCTGCAGTCTGTGTAGCATTAATACCTGACAGGGTGGGCAGTATTATGCTATAGCGGACCATGAGGTGTAATAGTCCCTGGAAGGTCCAGTACGTAAGCAATAATACCCAACTGGGTGGGCGTTATTGGGATATAACGGACCGCCCAAGGCGTAATGAGGCCCGATGCTGCAGGTGGGGCGCCTTATAGCCCCTGGAAGGTCCATTATATCCCATAACACCCACACTGGAGGGTATTATTACACTTAGAAAATGGGCTATAGGTGTACTGTTTTGATAAAATAATTATTTATCTATAGGAAATAAATAGAAAATATAAAAAGGTAAATTTTGTAGTAAAATATTCCCTGTGTTGCTGGAATCACCACAGGAGGGCGCTGTTGTATTTGTGTGTGCGGTGACTTTGTCCACTTGCTTTTGTTTTTTCACGTAGTGTCTCAGAGATACGAGAGCTCCTTCTTGAGCTTCTAGTTTCGGTTTGTATTTTGTTGCTCACTCAGTGACACGCAAAAAGAGAGTTAGAGAGGAGAGGCATTTATTTTACTTGCTTGGATTGTTCATTAGAAAAGAGGAATGTTGCCTGATTATATTTTAAGACAGGTACATTCTTTGGCACTGTTGAATGTGGAGTCGCGGGAGTGTGCAGGTTAATGTAAGAGTCAGGACTGTGGTGACATGGAGCACAATCGTGCTCAGTAAGGAAAATTAAATGAGTAATAAAAAAATACTGCTGCAGGCATTTTTTTTACTGTTCTATGGCCGTGTACTGTTCATGGAAGTGAGTCTCAATAAGTGAGCGGGAGAAACATGGCAGCTGACTGGTTTCGAAATTCGGGGTGCCCAAGGATAGTCTTAGTAATAGGGCACCCCGAATTGGAACTCGTTTTTGACCGGGCGTTGTCAAGAAATAACAGCCTGGGTGTCAAGCTGTTTCAGCCAATGAGAAGGAGAGTTTTTACTTTAGCCATTTTCTAAAGCACAATACCTCCCACCCTGGAGGGTATTATTGCACTTAGAAAATGAGTATCTGTTTAAATTTTGATTAAGTAGTAAAATAAAGGAAATCAGTTTAAAAACATATACAAATACTAGGAAAAAAAACTTTTTTTTTGTTAAAGTAGTCCCTCCATTTGGGTGCTGTTCCATCTGCTGTTGCCCCCCCCCACACACACACACACATCCCCTGGCTTATGGGTGTCGATGCTTCTACCGTGGGAGAACCCTGGGGCACCTGTACCCAGCCGGTGGAGACTGACTTCACATTCTCCAACCTACTAGCTGGAGGCAGACCCCCTCCCTGGATTCTTTGCAGTCTTGACCTGAGGTGCTTCCTGAGCCCTGCCCTTATGGTCAGGCGATATGGCCGCAAGCCGCCGGCCAGGGATGGCTCCCCTCCCTTAAGGCATCTCCTTTGGCTGCTACTACTGATGACCCTAGCACTAGCAGGTGACATTGAGCTAAACCCTGGGCCACCTTGCCAAGCCACTCCCTCTGCGATGGGCTGGTCGGCTGTCAAAGGGCTGAAAATAGCTCATCTCAATATCCGTAGCCTCCTGCCTAATTTGGTGGAACTTCTTATTTGGGTCACCCACCACAGCCCTGACATCCTTGGCACAACAGAAACTTGGATCAAACCCTGTACTCCAAATTCTATGTGTGCCCTCCCTGGGTATGACCTTGTCAGGCTCGATCGTCCAGGAAAAAAGAGGGGGAGTGGCATCCTGGTCTATTACAGGAGCCACCTCAACCTGTCAGTTTTACCCTGCCAACAGCCGGTGCAGTCTCTCTGTGAGTTACTGCACACAGTACTGTTGCATGGGATGACCAAAAAGATACATGTCATATTTTCCTACAATCCTCTCAAGGTGGGGGCTTAGAGGGGGCTGTCCGTCCTCCTCGACACAGTTGGCGTTGTGACCCGGCATAACGAACTAATTATCCTAGGTGATCTCAACCTTAACTGTCTTGGTAGTAACACCAAAGCATTTGAGCCGTTGCTTGCTGGTCTGTTCTTGTCACAGCTTATCAAGGATCCTACCAGGTGCTCACCCAGTGTTGGGGTGAGCTCTTTTCTGGACTGGGTCCTGACAAACAGACCAGAGAGGATCAGTTTGTCGGGAATCCTTCCCAACTCCATCTCTGACCACTCCCCCGTGTACTGTGTGTGGAAGATCCGTTCCCTGAAAATTCTACATAAGATCATTCAGGTCAGAGATTACTCCGGGTTTGATCTTGGCTCCTTCCATGACGATCTCTGGCACACTGACTGGTCAGCAGTATGGAATGCCCAGGACTTCCCATCTGCTGTCAGTCACTTCTTCATCTCTCTTAGGGCTCTGCAGGATGAGCATGCCCCCCTCAACAGATGGAGGGTCAGGGGATCGGCTACAAAATGGTCACATGGTAGCCTCCTAGCCCTCCTGAAGTATAGAGATAAGTGCTGGGCAAAATTCAAGGCCATGGCGGATCTGACTATATTTCAGCAGTATAGGAAACTCAGAAATGAGTGTAAGAAGGGTATAAGGGCTCCTAAAAGTGAGTTTTGCAAAACTACACTGCTGAACTCAGCCAGGGACCCCAAGAGGTTCTGGAGGAACATTAAAAACATAGCTAGTGGTTCCCAGAGTGCTGAGACCTCTGATATGATTACTGATGGTGCTAGCTGCAATAACTCGCTAATCATCGCAAATACGTTTAACCTGTATTTTTCTGACCTGTCTGCTTTCACCTCGTCATTCTCCCCTGGTGGAAGTGATAATGGTGAACAGGTCCCAGCCCCTCCACCACTCCGCCCACCCTTTCATTTTAAGGCTGTGATGGTGCAAAAGGTGCAGAGATTGCTCGCGGGCCTCTCCCCCTTCTCGAGTGCTGGCCATGATGGGTTGGAACCAAAGCTCCTCAGTCTTGGTGCTTCTTGGCTTGCCCCCCTGATGGCACATATCTTCAATTTGTCCCTGTCATCTGGTGTTGTTCTTGACATATGGAAGGTCACCAGGGTGGTCCCGATCCTTAAACAGGGGAACCCCAAACTAATAGAAAACTACCGCCCGATATCCATTTTGTCAGCGGTCAGCAAACTTCTTGAGAAAGTTGTGGCAGGGCAACTCTCAGAGTACTTGCAGTCACATGACCTATTGTCACCTGTGCAGCATGGCTTCAGGAAAGGGCACAGCACATCCTCTGCCCTTGTCACTGTCTCATCATGGATCAGAGTGGCTATAGACCAGGGCAAACTCTTGGGGGCTATCTTTATAGATATCTCCAAGGCCTTTGATCTTGTTGCTCATGCCACGCTCTCCACTCAGCTTAGATCCTTTAGTCTATCTCCTGATGTGCTCAGCTGCTGGTTCTCCAACTATTTACATGGCAGAATGCAACTGGTTAAATATGGCAAGGAGCTCTCGGGCTCTATTCCTGTAGCCATGGGTGTCCCCCAAAGCTCAGTCCTGGGGCCCCTGCTCTTCTCCATTTTTGTAAATAATCTCCCCACAGCTGCTGTTCACTGTAAGCCAATCCTCTATGCAGATGACTTGGTCATCCTGACTCACTCCCCGGAGACAGGGGTCATCAATCGCCATCTGAGCGAGGATCTGGGGAACATTTAGTCATGGATCTCGCCCCACAAGTTGGTTCTTAATCTAAAAAAAAAAACAGGCTATGCTCTTTGGGTCTCAGGCCAAGATTAAGGCCTCCCCTACTCCGTTCTGTGTTTCTGGTACCGACGGTGTTCTGATCCCTGCCACTGACAACTTTAAATACCTTGGGGTGATGCTGGACCCGCAGCTTGACCTTGGCTGCCATATTCAGAATACCTGCAAAACTGTCAACTGCAAACTGGGTCTGGCCTACAGAGCTAAAAGCAACCTTACCTCTGCTGCCCGTATTGCTCTCGCCAGACTCACCAGAGGTGTGCTCCTTCCTTCACTCTGCTATGGGCTTCTTTTGTTTGCCCGCTCCACCAAAGCTCTCTCGGTGGTCTACTGCCTACAACAATGTCTGCTGCTTTGCTCTGGCTGCCCCCGTTTTACCCACCATTGTGACCTCTACAGCAAGCTAAACTGGCTCTCACCCTCAAATCACATAGACTTTGTCCAACGGTGCTTCACAGGAAAGGTCCTTAGCACTGGCACCCCTCCAGGGCTGGCAAAATTCCTCATTCCGGCTGCCTCCTCATCCTACCCCTTCAGGTCTCAGGGGCACACCATCCTTAAGATACCTGCTACCCGGACTCAAATGGGAGGTAGGGATTTTGCTGTGTGTACTCCTTGTCTGTGGAATGCTTTCCCTGCCCAGGTCCGCTCCTCCCCATCACAGGGCTGCCTTCGTTCCTCCCTGTGGAACCACCTCAGGCTCTCTTTGGCCTGTAGTTGCCCCAAACCCCCGTGACCTAACACTGCACTCCTCTCTCCTGGACATATTCCTGGACAAAAGACTTGACTTCTTAGGCTCTATGTTGTAAATAGTGTTGTATCTGCTGCTTTTCAACTGTGCCTCTTGTAACTGCTCTTAGGTGCTACATGTGTTACTCTGTGGTGAACACACTGAACAAAACTATCCCTTACAAGACTTGCAAGCTGTTTTAATCTGTATTATGTTGTCCTCACATGACTTGTAAACTGTTTTTAATCTGTACCATGTCGTCCTATGTATTTAAATCTATAATTCCTGTACTGTCCCGGGTCGTACCTGAACTAGGCAATTGTCTTGTCTAATGTACTTGCCTGGTCAACAAAAGCTAAATAAATAAATAATCCTGACTAATGGACCCTAGTCTCCACTGGGGTTGCTAAAGGCTGGGAACCACAGCCAACCCTCCCCAGGAGAAGAGAGAAGTCCTCCAGATGCTCAGTTCTCTCCTCCCCAGCCAACTGCCAGCAACCCGAGATTGCTCCCGATCCCAGGTCATCGGTGTGGTAAGAGGTAAAGCACTGGGTACCTCAGCCCTCTGCACCACTGGGATGCCAATTTTAGACTAAATTTCACAGACTGATATGCCTGTATTTTATATAGTTATTTTATTTTAAATGGTTCACTTTTAAGCATAAATGTAATACTACTTTTCTCTCAATTTTGTGGTGGCATGTTGTTGTTAAGCTTATTTCATTTTGTGGCTAGAGGGTCAGTCTCCATGACCCTACTATATATGAGAAAGTAACAACAGTGTAAATGTTTTTGGAAAAGTATTAATTGATTATGTGAATTCGATGCAGAAATGACAAGTATAAAGTGCTGCCGTTATTTTTCTAAGATGCAAGTTTGGAGGTGGTCACATCAACTTAATTAGTTGAATCAAGTAGTACTGGTATATTAGGACCTTATTACATTGTTTTGCAGACCACCATATCTTGCAGGGTGTAGCTGTTAGTAGTCTTTTCTGATGGTAAGAGATTATATCTGTAATACCTCCATATCCAAAGTAAAACTGTCTGGACTATCAAATACTGCTACACGTGAGACGTGTTTGATGTTTTCATATTCTGACTGGTCTGACACAAGGATATTTGAATTTATGTTTTTTTTTTACAAAACAATAAAATGTAAGTATATAAAGTTCCATCAGGTGACTGAGATACACTCCAAGATTATAGTGGAGCAAAAGGAACTTGGCCACTTGGCATAACCTTTCATGCATCTGCCTGGAGAGATGTGATGAACTGGAAAAGGGCCTATGTGGCCCCCAACTACAAGAAGGGGGAAAAGCTGAATCTGGGCAGCTATAGGCAGGTCAGTCTGACATTGCCTGTAAAAGGACCGAAAGGTCCAGTGTACTTATCTGGTTAACAAAAGAAAAAGAATGAATGAAATTGAAAGGTACTGGAAGCCATTATGGAGGACAGAATAACTGGCTGTGGCCAATGTTCTCTCCCTCTTTCATCATGGCTTTACGAGGGGCAGATCATGCCAGACCAACCTGATCACCTTGTTTGAGTGGGTGACTAGGGGCGGGGCCATGGACACTGTCTTTCTGAAGTTCAGCAAGGCCTTTGATACTGCGAAGCACCAGCCACCCTGGTCCACCCCTTTACTTACGCCAGAAAGAGGTCATGTGACTGGTCATGTGACGTCCCTCGCAGAAACTATCAGTCTACTTCCCAATTGGAATTTTATATTGGTTGCCCACTAGGTGTCACTGTGGCACTCCCTGTCTCTTCTCTTTAGCTGTCACTTTTCTGCTCCCTTCCTCCTTACCGTCCCACTCCATCTGCCTCCCTTAAACCTGTTCCCTGCAATCCACCCCACATCTCTCCACTAAATCAACCTGGGATTTGAACCCCTGACCCTCACCTCCTAAGGTGGCACCCCTACCATTATGGCCCTGTGTCACCTACCCAAATTGTAGTACATCCTGCTACGGAATCAGCACAGCACTCCATTAACCCTCACCTGTCACTGGCTACAATGTTACCCACAGATAGGATGCTCTCTTCCTACTCGCCATCCTCTTAGTCTTACTCTTCCTCCACACCTCTCGACCACCATTCACGGTCCCCCTCCCCACATCAGCTCCTCCCCTCCCCTTGCAGGCATCATTACCCTCACCTCCTCAACCTCCCCTCCCTCCAACAGCACCAGGTTCTTCCCCACTCTCAACCCCCCCACCTTTCAGCCATCTCCCTCTTTTCTGGGTCCTCAATATCAGGTCCCACCCCTGGCCAACATAGAAAAAAACCTCCCTAAATTCCTATTTCTATGCCTCCTACTTCTCCTACTTGCCGGCAACATTGAACAGAACCCCTGGCCTGACCCTGCTGCTTCAAGCATCCCCCCTATCAAATAGGCCGGGCATCTACCACATAAATGCTAGAAATCTTCTTCCCAAACTAGATAGTATCAGGGCCTGGGCATCATACTCCTCTCCCAACATCCTCTGTGTCACTAAGACATGGCTATCCGCCAAAGTGCCAGACTCACTAGTAGCTATTCCTGACTACTCCATGTTCCGCCAGGATAGAGGCAAACACGGCAGTGGTGTCGCCACCTATGTCCCGAGTCCCCCCATGCCTCCACAGTTTTCCAGGAGGTCATCCCAAAATCGCATGAACTGCTCCTTGCTAAGCTGGTATTCCCCTCTTCATCACGATCTGCTACTTTTCCCCCAACCCATCCCCCATAACCTTAATCTCTAAACTTGCCTCTCTCACTTCCTTCTCTGCCTCCGGTGAGCTCATTGTCCTGGGAGACTTCAACCTGAACTGATCTGCCCTACAAGCCCGACCAACCACACAGGAGACAGAGACCCTCAACCTAATGCAATTAATATCCAACATCACTAGGCTTAACCCCCCTCTCCAACAATCACTCTCTAATTGATTGGATTTTAATGACACATCCTCACAAATACTCCTCAGCCAGTACTATCCCAGATGCTTTCACTGATCATTGTATTACCCACTGCCTCAGAAATTCACGTCCCCCCTGCCCCTCCAAAGTACATGTAGTTCAGGCCCCTAAGGACCCTAAACCAACAGTCCCTGCTTTCTGACCTATACCTTGCCGACTGGTCAGGAGTCTTCACCACCCCAGACATAGACAGCACTGGCAGCCTTCAGTTCCACTTTTCTGAATATCTGGAACTCCCATGCCCCCCTCAGAAGGTTGAGGCTTCGGCGAAGGCACCTTCCCTGGATCTCCCCTCACCTGCTTATTCTCTTCAAAAACAGAGACTGAGCATGAAAAGTCTACAAGGCCTCCTCAGACATCACTGACCTCCGAACATATAAAATGCTACTGAATGCCTGCACTAAGGCAGTGTGAACTGCTAAAGCCAATTTCTTTAAAGCCCAGCTCAATGACTGCCATTCCACCCCAGTCACTTTCTGGAAAACTCTTCATTCCCTGCTAGGCTTCCCCTCTCAACCCACTCCTCCCAGCCCCCAGTCCCCAGATGGCACCTGTGAGACTGCCTTCTCCATAAATCGCCACTTCACCACTTACACTCTTCCCTCAGGGACACCCCCCCCTCACCTCCCCGCACCCTCTGACACACTCCCTCGCCAGCACGCAGCCATAATCACCCACACTCCTCACCCCACCATGCACACTCTCACACCTCCTTCCCACCTCCCAGCCATACGTTCCCCCCATTACTCCTCTTGAGGTACTCTGCGCCCTCAAATCTCTAAACTCCTCCAAACAGAGTCCAGATGGTATCAATCCCACTCTTTTGAAAATATCAGCCCCACTAATTGTCCCTCCCATCGCCCATCTTTTCAATTTATTTTTATTTATTTGCCTTTGTTAACCAGGTAAGCACACTAGACAGCAAAGTGCCTATTTTCAGGTGCGACCCGGGAGATTACAAAGTACAGGCAGAGTCAACAGTCATATACATTACAAAGTGCAGGCAAAAACAGTAGTCATATACAGGATACAAGACTAAGAACAGCCATATCAACAGCTTGGTAAGGGTAATAGGCTAAACAAATAAGTATTATTTGACAGTAAGGACAAAGGAAACAGAAATAGATAGTACAAATACACATTACATGATAAAGGGGGAGAGGAACCAATACAGGTAGTACAATTAATGACGACAAGATAGCCTAGACCATTTGACATACAATATCAGGGGACTCATGGCCTCAGTCAGTCTCAGAGGGGTCAGTGCCCCATCAGTCAGTTGAATCTGGGCCAAAAGGTTCAGGAGGAGGTTCCCTAAGGACAGATACAGGAGGAGGCAGTTTTGAGGAAGTCCCATAGAGAGGATCTGAAGCAAGGATGGGAGAGAGAGGAGCGAATAAGGGCAGGGAAGGAGTTCCACAGTCTGGAAAAAGCCCGATCACCCATTTGGGTATGAGTTTTAGGAACCAGGAGGACCTGAGAGTCACTGGATCTTAAGTGGTAGTGGGGGGAAGCTGGCTTGAGAGATTTTGCAAGTGCGAGGGAGTGGCAGTTCTGACAATAGTGTCAATGCAGTTGCCAATGATAAAGGTGCGGTGATTGTCAGGGGAGAGCCACTCAAGCCCGTTGTACAGCTCACAGTGATGCGTGAGGCAGGAGGCAGAGAAAGTAAAGCGGCATACATTGTTGTAAGCTGTATTCCACTTTGAGAGACAGGTTTTTGTGATGTAGGTAAAGGAAACCAGTCTGTAACAGAGCATGGGGAGGAGAACCCCCTTTGCTAGGGCAAGTCGTGAAGCCGAGGTAAGACAGCTTTTGGCTCTGTAATCCAGGCCTAGCTTGCAATTTGCTGTCTTGCATATATTGCGAATATGCAGAGAGAGGTTAAGTTGTGGGTCAAGGGTTACCCCCAGGTACCTGAAGGAGGCAGCAACATGCAAGAGGGAACCATCAGCCCCAGAGATTCTTAGTGGGGCAGGGCAAGCTTTTAGTTTGGCATGGAAACCAAAGAGCATAGCCTGGTTTTTCTGAAGGTTGATGGTTAGCTTGTCACCTTTTAGCCAGGATTGTACTAGATCAAAGTCTGTATTAAGCCTGGAGTTGATGTCTGTGATGTCCTGGGAGCTGGTTAGGATAACCAGGTCATCTGCATACAGGGTGGAGGGCCCAAAGGCAGGGGCTGAGGGCAACTTGTTGATGAAAAGGGAAAACAGAAGGGGCCCGAGAACGGACTCCTGGGGGAACCCACAGCTCACAGGAGTGAGATACGAGAGGGCCTTGTTGAATCTGATGTATTGCTGCCTGCAAGAGAGGTAGTTTGCAAACCAGGCAAGGGCTGGAGGGGAGAGTCTGAGGGACCAGAGAGCGGAGATTAGGAGTGAATAGTCAGCCAGATCAAAGGCTTTTGAGACATCCATGAAGATGGCTGCAGTAAGTTTGCCTTGATAATTAGCGGTCCTGATCTCAGAGATGACCTCAGCTAGGGTAGTAGACATGCTGTGCCCTTTACGAAAGCCATATTGAGCAGGGGTAAGTAGGTCATAGTTTTGTATGTAGTAGGTGAGCTGTGAGGCAACCACCTTATCAAGCAGTTTGCTAATCGTGGACAGGACAGCTATGGGGCGATAGTTTGTGAGAGTTTTTGGGTCTCCTTGTTTGAAGACAGGGACAACTCTGGCCACTTTCCAGACATCAGGGATGGTACCGGAGATTAGGGAGGAGTTAAAGATATGGGCGATGGGCTGGACTAGGACAGGTGCCCCCAGGCTGAGCTGTTTGGGCTCTAGGTCATCATGCCTGGCTCCAGTGTGAGAGGAGAGTCCAGCAAGGAGCTTCTGAGTCTCGCTGGTAGAGACAGCCTTGAACTAGAAGGGAAGTCAGGGGGTAATCCCTCTGCAGGATATGCCTAGCACCTTGGGGTTGAGGGACCAGGAGGGTGAACAGGCAGGTCAGAGAACTGGGAGTTAAATGCATTGGCGATTGTAAGGGGGCTGTTGCAGCTGACCCCGCCAATTTGCATGTCAGTGACCTGCGTTCGGGCTGAGCTTCTTACAGTGTTTTTGATGTCTTGCCAGAAGCTCCTCAGATTCCTGGCTGAGGACAACAAGGCCGATTTATAGAATTTGCTCTTGGCAGAGCGGGTCACTCTTTTGCACATGTTTCTTAGCTGCCTATATTCCAGGAAGTCAGCCCTATTACAGGAGGCCTTGAATTTTGCCCAGCATTTGTCCCTACGTTTCATGAGGGAAAATAGGCCGCCATGGAGCCCTTTGATGACAGTGCCCCTCATCCTCCTTTTAGTGAGGGGGCGTGCCTATTTTGCAGAAGTGTAAATACAGCAAGAAAGTTATCGAGGGCAACTGTGGGGTTGCTTGTGTCAGTGACCCGGGACCAGTCAGTCCATCGTAGGTCAGCAAGAAAATCATCAATGTTAAGTTTGAAGAAGTTCTTCATCTGGATCACCTTACAGGGGATTTTGGGTGCAGATATTCTCCAGGTACAGTAGGTGGGGGAGTGGTCTGAGATAGCATCTGGGAGGATCCCTGAAGAGGCAATACAATCAGGTCGGTTGCTCAGCACCCAGTCAATGAGGGATCCTTTATCCCCAGAGGAGGAGAGCCTAGTAGGTTCCTTAATAAGTTGGCAGAGGGTGAGCCCAGACAGCAAGGACTCATAATGCTTGACATTGCAGCCCATCCAGTTAAGGTTGAAGTCACCAAGAACTAGTAGTTCATTTCGGCCCGTGTTAGGACTAAGGCTGACTATCTCTCTCTCTTGTCTGGCTCCTTACCTAAGGCTTGGAAATTGGCCAAGGTCACCCCCCTACACAAAAAGGGTGATCCCTCTAATCCTGCCAATTATAGACCTATCTCTCTCTCCTCCCCTCATTGGAGTCCCTCGTCTCTAAAAGACTAAACTCCTTCCTGTCTGGCAATGAAATCTTGACCCCTTACCAATCTGGCTTTTGGCATCATCACTCCACTTTCTCCTCCCTCCTCCATCTTATGAACCATATTCACTTGGCCATGGACAAGGGACATCTTACCTTGGCTATCTTCATAGACCTAGCCAAAGTGTTCAACTCCGTTGCCCACAAACTTCTTATAGACAATGTTGCAGCTCTTGGCCTTTCACCCCCCACCATTGACTGGTTCAGTGCCTACTTCTCAGACAGGTTTCACTTTGTACAGCTGGGTGACACTAAATCCCCTTCCCTTCCAATCCTAGCAGGAGTCCCACAGGGATCGATCCTCGGCCCCATCCTTTTCTCTATCTTTATAAACAGCCTCCCATCTGCCTGCCCCCTCCTCCAAGGTCCAAATGTATGCAGATGATTCTGTGATTTTCAACTCCAGCTCTTCCATAGCTCAACTCAAGCCCATCCTCCAGGCTGATTTTGAGAATCTGCTGCGTTGGCTTGACACAAAATCCCTCAAATGTAATACCAAAAAAACAGTTGATTTCGGTTCTGCCCAGAAGCTGGCCAAACTCACTGCCCCTCTCTCCTTCCATGCCCTAGATGGGTCCAAAATCCAAGCAGGTAACAGCTACAAGTACCTTGGAGTATTACTAGACCCCAAACTGGACTTCTCGCTACACGTTGACTCCATTCATAACAAACTCCACCCAAAACTAGGCATGTTGTACAGGCACACAAGAACTGTCTCTCCTTACTCATCAGAAAATAACTATTATCTAAGTTAATCCTCCCCTCCTTCAACTACGCCGATGTGGTCTACAGTTCAGCCCCTCAATACTCTCTAGCCAAGCTTGACCCACTGTTCCATGCCTTCTGCTGCTTCGCTACTAATCTCCCTTATTGCACACACCACTGCCTCCTCTACCATTCCGTCCCCCCAAATCGCCGACTTGCACACTGTGTTTTCTTCATAGCCAAGTCTTGGTTCAACACTTTTCCCTCCTATCTCTCCTCCTTCCTAGCTCTAGTCCCCTGCCCCAGCTATGCTCTGCATTCTCATGATCAGTGCTCATTCTCACTGGCAACGCCGCACTCCCTCACTAGGAAACAAGCCTTCGCCTAGCAGCTCCCTGCCTTATGGAATTCATTACTCCTTGCAGTCCACATCTTGCCAACAAGGCGGTCCATCAAAAACTACTTCTGGAATCTCCCCCTTCTCCACTGTCCCTGCCATCCCCCCCACTTAAACTTTAATCTCTCATCCCTGCTTCCTCTCCTCTGCTCCCCTTCCCTTTATACGCTCAAGCCATCCTGCACCAACATCAGCTCTTATTGTAGCACATCAGTACTTTTGCTGTGTACCAACCTCCATGCCTGTAATCGCCTCCATGTCCTCTGTATAACTGTTCAGTCTCATGCACCTTTGCCTCACTGTTTTGCTTTCACCCCATGAATTGTACCTGTACTAATTCAGACTGCTGTATAGCGCATGTTCTCTGAGTACCATACTTTGTCATACACCACTGCAACAATGGATGGTTCGGTTGCCCAGTCACCTGTACCTGCATCAGATTCAAACGGTTGTCCTTTACTCCAGCTGACTTGTACCACTTTTAACTGCCATGCACTATTCCTGCATCATGAGTAACTTGTACCTATCTTTAAACTGTCATGTACCTTTCTTGTATTCAAATTGTACTATGTTCCTTTGCCTTTGTCCCGGGTCGCACCTGGAATTGAGCCTCAGCTCAGTGTGCCTTTTCCCGGTTATCAACTTTTAAATAAATAAGCTTCTAGATAAAGAACACCAGTATACATGAGACATACACAAGGTGGCTTGCTAACTGGCTCGGGGCAGGAAGTAGAGATGCAGCAAAGTTTTCTTTGACCGTGAAGTTCTGGCAAAATCACTGACTTCGACTTCTTCAAGCACTTTGCGAAGTTGACCATTTTGTGGCAACTTCAACTTCAAACACTTGCTGGCAGTTGCATGTAACTTCACCTTAGACTTTGCTTTACAGCAAATTTAGGTGGAGATTCTCAGAAAGAGGTTATAGGTCACATGCAACAGTTCCTGCAGATCACATGATACAGTTCTATGTATACAGCATCCTTCAGTTGCACTAGCAGTCTGTGATGGTGGCGGAAGGTGCACATCTGCTGCTTTTGAGAATTAAAAGAGTTTTAAAACATTTAAAACAACATTTTTCAGCTTTCTTTTTGAATTTTTTATATCTTCTCTTTGCTCAGTAGTTTGTTAGGAAGTCTTTTCTGTGGTTTAGATCTTATTTTCTTTATATTTCTGTACTTTTCTCAATAGCCTTTTATCTATATTTTCCTTTTACTTCTATGTTCAGACACTCTAGTTCTGAGAATTCATTTTTTTTTTCAATTTATTGTTTCTGGCTCCCTGGCAGACGCTTCACCCCCAGCTAGCAACTGACTCCCAAACACACTCCACCGCGGGACTTCCAGCTCCGTGAGTTTACCTCCTCATGGCAGAGCTGTCCCAGGGTAGAGTAATGCCAGGGTACCCTGCAGCATCTATGAATGGGGTCGGTGGCTGAGCCAGAAGATCCTGCTGCATGTGAATGATTTTCTTAGTAAGTTCTCCCAGGAGGAATGTAGCGTGCAATGACGCTAAGACTTTGACCCACACCTGCAGGCAGATGTCGGCGTCTGCCCACCCTCCACCCAGACCGTGGCAGGCTCTGGTTATCCTTCCCCAGCATACCGCTAGAGAGCCAGGCATACACTGTGCATGTACCCTCCCCAGGAGGAGAGGAGAACAGTCCTTGGATGCTCATCTCCCTCCCCTGGCGGCCCCTAGCTTTCTGAGTCTGCTTCTGAACCAGGGTCACCAGCGTCCTAGCGGTTGCATAACTGCTGTGCCAGTGAGCCAGCTGGGCATTCTATGACTTCTTCTTTAGTTATTATTTATAATTTTTCCCCATTTTCTGCCTTTTCCAAATTCACTTTTCTTTGTGTTATTTTGTACTTTTCATACATTTTTATTTTAAATAAAAATAAGGGGAGATGGAGAAGAGAGTGGGAGGAGTGGGAGTCAGACTGAGGAAAGCCATACAAAAGTGAAGGTACTGGACTTCAGGATGGCTGATTTTGTCAAAATGGGAGAGTGCCTCAGAAAAGCACTAGCAAACAAGCAAGAAGGTGGGGTGGAGCAACAATGGGGAAACATCAAAACCTGCATCACAGAAGCAACAAGCCTTTGTGTGAAGCAAATAAACAAATCAAAACGAAAGAAAAAAACACTATGGTTCTCAAAAGAAGTGACCGGGAAGGTTAGGAAGAAAAAGATAGCATTCAGTAAGTATAAGAAAACACAGACGGGGCAGGACAGAGAACTGTACCAGTTAAAGCAGAAGGAAGCAGGGAAGGCAGTCAGAATAGCAAAGGCCCTCAACTGAGGAAAAGACAGCCAACTCGTTAAGAAGGAGGATAAAACCTTTATAGGTACATTAGGGAACAAAGAAAGACTAAGGCAGGGATGCTGAGACTGAATAAAGAGGAGGGTTGGGCAGAGTGCAACAGTGGAAAAGCAGGGATACTGAGCAGATACTTCTGCTCAGTATTCACACTGGAAAAGCAGGGGAGATACCTAATCCAGTCAATAGAAGCACCCTGGATGGGGTTTGATATTAGTCCTTTCTACAGAGGAAAGGATTCTAAAACAACTTTAAAACTGAAGGTGGATAAAGCAATGGGGCCTGATGGGATTCACCCCAGAATTCTAAAAGAACTAAGGAAGAACTAGTAACACCACTGACTACCCTTTTAATAAATCATGGGAGGATGGTGTGGTACCTGAGGACTGGAGGAGGGTGGATGTGATTCCCTTTACAAAAGTGGGAGCAAGACAGAGGCAGGAAACTACAGACCTGTCAGTTTGACCTCAGCGTAGGGAAAATGATGGAATCACTTCTGAAGGAAAGAATTGTTGAGTACCTAGAGGCCAGTGGGGCACAGGACCTAAGGCAACATGGATTCACAGCAGGAAGGTCATGTCAGACAAATCTAATTGATTTCTTTGACTGGGTGACCAAAGTAGTAGACCAGGGAGTGGCTGTGGACATGGCCTACCTAGACTTTAGCAAGGCATTTAACACAGTCCCGCACAAAAGATTAATGAACAAATTAGCCAGCCTGGGAGTGGGTCCCAGGGTGGTAGCCTGGGTAAAACACTGGCTGAACAATAGGACACAGAGGGTAATAGTAAATGGTGTCCATAGTGAAGAAAGGGGGGTTACTAGTAGGGTACCGCAGGAGTTCAGTACCAGGGTCAGTCCTTTTAATGTCTTTATAAGTGACATTGCAGAGGGACTGGAAGAAAAGTGTCTCTTTGCAGATGACACAAAGATCTGCAACAGGGTTGATACACAAGATGGAGTGGAAAGAATGAGAAGGACTTGGCAAGTTGGAGGAATGGTCAAATGTATGGCAGCTCAGATTCAATGCAAAGAAGTGCAAGGTAATGCACATGGGAAACAAAACCCAGAGGAAGCGTACACAATGGGGGTGAGATACTGACAACAACAAAAATGGAAAGGACCTGGGAGTAGTCATATCAGACGACCTAAAGGTGGGGCCAGCAATCTGAGAAGGCAGTAAGGAGGTCTGGGGGGATACTGGGATGCATAGGGAGAGGCATCACCAGTAGAAAACAGTAAGTTGTTGGCCCTCTGTACAGACAGTTGGTAAGACCACATCTGGAGTACTGTGTACAGTTCTGAAGACCCCATCTCCGCAAAGACATAGACAGGGTGGAGGCTGTCCAGAGGAGAGCAACCAAAATGGTGCAGGGTCTGCACCAGAAGACATATGAAGAAAGACTAAAGGAGCTTAAGATGTATAGCCTTGAGGAAAGGAGGGAGAGGAGGGACATGATAGAAACTTTCAAATACCTCAAGGGAATCAACCAAGTCCAAGAGGGTAGCATCTTTCAGAAAATAACAAGGGGCACAATTTGAAGATAGAGGGGGGATGGCTCAGAGGTAATGTGAGGAAGTATTTCTTCACAGAGAGGGTTGTAGATGCATGAACAGCCTTCCTTAGGAGGTTGTAAAGTCAAAAACAGTGGGGAATTCAAGAATGCATGGGACAGACATAAAGCAATTCTAGTGGGGGGTAAGAGGAAGTATGCTGTTGGTTAACTGTTGGTGAACTACAATCTGCAGCTTATCCGTTAGGTAGGAAAATGGGCAGACTAGGTGAGCCAAGAGGTCCTTATCTGCCGTCAAATTCTATGTTTCTATGTTTCTAAAGGGAGGAGAGAGGATGATCACGTGGTTGACAGATTGGTTGACAGATGGGACACGCGGTCCCATCTGTCTGAGGAGGACACCTTTAGGGGTAGCACCAGTAGCACTGGTTGTTGAAAGGAGGGTCAGCAAGAAGCCTGTAACAGCAATGTTTTTTTCATCTGCAGGAACCCCCCACCACCCACAGCGCAGCAGCAGCTGTTTTGCCATCAGAAGAACCTCCAAGTGACACATCCCCTGCCCCCCCCATGGTGCCCCTGCCACCATTGGCTAATCCCAGTGAGCAGGAGCCCTGAAACCATCCACCTCTGGCTCCTCCCCTGGGCAGTTGCACAAGTTCCTAGCTTTGGAAATTTTTGATTTGGACTCCACTGACAACAGTGTAGTGACATGCTAACTGTGCCAGACAATTGTTTGGCATGGTAAACAGGGCAGCCACTTGGGCACTGGTGGTCAGCACACCCATCGTAGAATAATGCACTACTCTGAGTGGCAAGAATACAAGAAGGTGTCTGAGAGGGGTAGAGGTGGTGCCACTCCTAGTGTTCCTTCTGTGCCATGGGGGGGCAAGCGCAGCAAGCAACAGTGAGTGCACAGTTGCCAGAGGGGGCAGTGATGAGGAAAATGTGACCTGCAGCCGGACTCGTGGGTTGCAGCCAGGAGATCATGTGAGACCCCAGCTGCAGATCCTCCTCCTTAAGATCTCAGCTGAGATGAAGTGGCACACTCCTTGTTGAGATGGGGACCTCAGACACACAGTTGCGTCCTGATGCCACTGTCAAAACAGCAGACACTGCTTGAGGGAATGGCAGAAATCCATAGTTGGGGTGCACCCTCTGTCCCACCCTGGCCACAGTAATGAATAAACACCATGGGCTAGATATTCAAAAATGGTCAAAGCAGAGTGCAAAGATTTGTGTTGCACCTACCCATTGCCCACACCCTGTGGATGCTGTATTCAGCTGGACAGCACACCAGCGCTATCCAGTTGAATATAGGGGCATGTTGGTGCAGCTCTAAGCTGCATAGTGCTTCCCTGACATGGATCCTGGCAGTGCAGGGAACAGTACCACCAAACCCAAAAATGCCAGTAAACTCAGCGCGATATTCAGACAGCGCCATGAAAGTCAGCCCATTGGGCATGCAAGGTCCTAAGAGGCCATTTTCATGCCCATTATGGGCACATTTGCATTGAAAGCAGTGGCAGGCTTTCACCCCTATGACTGGCCCCCACCCTGATTGCCTGGTCCCATAAAATCAAGTATTCCCTGGTGTCTATGGCGCTTCCCTCCGCTTGCTGTCCCATATCATCCTAAATCTTTCCCTGCTGCCTAGTGGTCCCCATGCCCTCAGTCACCAGCCTGGTATAGAACATACATTCTCTGGTGCCTTGTGGTTCTGCCTGGCCTCTGCTGTCCAACTCTGGTATAAAAAATACAGTCCCCGGTGCCTAGTGGTCCCTCTGCCCTCTGATCATGAGCCCTGGTAAAGAACATACATTCCCTGGTGTCTAGTGATTCCCCTGCCCTCCTGTCACCAGCTCCAGTATAGAAAATACAATCCCTGATGCCTAGTTGTCCCCCCCTGCCCTTTGATTGCCAGTTCTGGTATAGAACGTACATTCCCTGGTGCCTAGTGGTCCCCATCACCCTCTGATCGCCATCCCCGTTATAGAACATACATTCCCTGGTGCCTAGTGATCCCTCCTTCCTTCCGATCACCAGCCCAGGTATAGAACATTCATTCCCTGGTGCCTAGTGGTGCTCCATGCTCTCCAGTCACCAGCCCTGGTATAGAACGTACATTCCCTGGTGCCTAGTGGTTCTCCCTGGCCTCTGTTCTCCAGCTCCAGTATAGAAAATACAGTCCCTGGTGCCTAGTGGTCCCTCTGCCCTCTGATCATGAACCCTGGTGCCTAGTTATTCCCCTGCCCACCTATCACCAGCTCCTGTATAGAAAATACAATCCCTGATGCCTAGTTGTCCCCCCTGCCCTTTGATTGCCAGTCTTGGTAAAGAACATACATTCCCTGGTGCCTAGTGGTCCCCACCACCCTCCGATTACCATCCCTGGTATAGAACATGCATTCCCTGGTGCCTAGTGGTCCCTCCTACCCTCTGATCACCAGATCTGGCATAGAACATACATTCCCTTGTGCCTAGATGTCCCCACCACCCTCTGATCACCATCCCTGTTATAGAACATACATTCCCTGGTGTCTAGTGATCCCTCCTACCTTCCAATCACCAGCCCAGGTATAGAACATACATTCCCTGGTGCCTAGTGGTCCCCCCGGCCTCTGATCACCTGCGCTGGTATAGGACTTACATTCCCTGGTGCCTAGTGGTCCCCAATGCCCTCTGATCACCAGTCCTGGTATAGAACATACATTCCCTGGTGCCTAGTGGTCCCTCCTACCCTCCAATCACCAGTCCCGGTGTAGAACATACATTCTCTGGTGCCTAGTGGTCTCTCCTGGTCACCAGTACTGGTATGGAACATACACTCCTGGTGCCTAGTGGTTCCCCCAACCTCTGATCACCAGCCCTGGTATAAAATGGTATAAAAGGGTAACACTGTGATAGTGGGGGACTTCAACCTGTCGGGAGTGGATTGGAGTACCCCAGCCACCACGAATAGAAGGGAGCAGATACTTCTGGACGTGTTCCAGGATAGCTTCCTAATGCAAATGGTCAGCAAGCAAACCAGGTTAGGGAACACTCTAGACCTGTGCTGACAAATGGGGAGTTTGTCAGCGAGCTGGGGGTGGAAGAACTGCTGGCAGGGAGCGACCACCACTCAGTGTGGTTCACGTTGAAAATGGCTGAAGAGGGAGTAGAAACAGGTACAAGAGTGTTGGACTTCAGGAAGTCCAATTTCAGGAGGATGGAGGAGGTAGTTAAAGAGTATCTAGCCAGAATCCGAACTAATATGGATACTAACCAGAGGTGGGAGGTCATAAAACTGGGGATTGAGGAGGCAACCAAAACCTGCATCAGGGTCCAGAATAAGAGAGTTAGGGACAAGAAACCCAGCTGGTTGAGCAAGGGGGTCATAGAGAGAATAAGAAATAAAGAGCCGCCTTTAGGAGGTTCAAAATAAACAGGGAGAGGGGAGGACAGAGAGGATTACCTGAAGGAATCGAAGGAGGTGACAAAGGCAGTAAGGGTAGCCAAGGTGTCTAAGGAGCTTGGGCTGGTGCAAGGCATCAAGAAGGGGTAGAAGGAATTCTTCAGATACATCAGAGAGGAAAGGAGTTGTAGGGACTAAATAGTAAGGATTAAGAGAGATGGAAGGTGGATGGAAACAGGGGCAGAGCAGGCAGAAGCGCTTAATGAATACTTCTGCTCGGTGTTTACTAAGGAGAAAGGAGGGGCGCTACCAAGAGGGGGTGGGAAGTCAGGCTCGGGGGGGGGGGAGGAGGTGACAGATGGGGGAATCACAGAGGGCAGGGTACTGGAGAACCTGAGGGCAGTGAGGGTGAACAAGGTGCCAGGGCTGGATGGCATTCACCCCAGAGTACTGAGACAGCAGGCAGAAATCCTGGCGGGGTCCTTGGCAGACCTGCTCAGTGCCTCCCTGGTTTCAGGAAGTGTACCTCAGGACTGGAGGATGGCTCATGTGGTACCCCTACATAAGAGTGGTCCCAAAGACGAACCAGGAAACTACAGGCCAGTAAGCCTTACATACATCATGGGAAAACTGATGGAGACAATCCTGTAGGAGAGGCTGGTGCCCCTTCTGGAGACCAATGGGCTGCAGGATGTTAGGCAGCATGGGTTTGTCATGGGCAGATCCTGTCAGACTAGCCTGGTGGATTACTATGACTGGGTAACTAGATACTTGGACAAGGGCCATGGAGTGGATGTCTGTTTCTGGACTTCAGTAAGGCATTTGACTCAGTGCCACATGGGAGGCTGGGTAGTAAGCTGGCAGGTGCAGGTGTGAAAATGGTGGGATGGGTGTAGACTGGTTACAGGAAGGTAGCAAAGGGTAGTGGTGGGAGGGAGCTCTCATCTCCGAGGGCAGTGACAAGCGGAGTACCACAGGGCTCAAGTGCTGGGACGGTGTTGTTTGGGTTGCTCATATCAGACATCTCAATGGGCATCAAGAGCAAGATCAGTTTGTTTGCAGATGACACCAAGATGGGAGCAGTAGTGGATGACGAGGAGGGTGCCATGGGCTGCAGGATGATCTGTCAAAATTGGAAACTTGGTCAGACAGCTGGCAGTTGGGGTTCAATGCCAAAAAGTGCAAGGTGCTGCATTTCAGAGCAAAACCCTAAGAAGAGCTACCAGCCTGGGGGAGGGTCAGCTAGCCATGACAGAGGAGGAGGAGGAGAAGGATCTAGGGGTGATTATAATGAGCTCAATCAACAACTCAGCACAATACAGGAAGGCAGCAGCAAAGGCCAACAAAATGCTGGGTCTCTATCGCCAGGGGTATATCTTCAAGGAGAGGGTGGTGATCCTGCCGCCAGATAGGTCACTGGTTAGGCCACACCTGAGTACTGCATTCAGTACTGGTGCCCATACCTGAAGAGGACATTAAGTTACTGGAGGGAGTGCAGTGCAAGGCAACAAAGATGATCCAGGGACTATGGGACATACCCTACGTGAGCAGGCTGAGGGAGCTGAATGTGTACTCTCTGCAGAAGAGACAGGGGGATATGATTGAAACCTTCAAGTGCATGAGGGGAATAAAAGAGACAGGCCCAGAGGGACTATTCAAATTAAGGAGGGGGTAGGGACACTCGAGGTCACGATCCCAGATTGGGAAGGGGGAAGGTCAGGAGGGAAATGAGAAGACACTTTTTTATGGAGAGAGTGGTGTCTGGGTGGAACGCGTTGCCTACTGAAGTGGTATCCTGTAGAACAGTGGACTGCTTCAAAAGGGGATGGGATAGGGTAAGAGGGAGAGTCAGGGGAGGAGAGGAGGGCAGCTGCAGTATAAAGGTTGCTAAGCTGCACACTCGAGGCAGACTCGATAGACCATGAAACCTTTATCTGTTGGCAAAATTAGTATGTTTGTATGTAAAATAAATATTCCCTGGTGCTTAGTAGGTCCCCCTGCCCTCTGATCACCAGCTCTGGTTTAAAATAATAACTCCCTGGAATTTAGTGGCACCCTCCCACCCACTGATCTCTGTACCTGTACACTACCACATATTCCCTGGTATCTAGTGGCCCACCCACACCGTAGGCACCAACCACCCACCCATCCAACCCAATTCTTAACTGAAGTGCTAGTGCTAGAGGAGTCCATATGATGACTGGCACAGCCCTCCTCTCACCACCTCAGCTGGTGGCCATGTGTAGTACAGGGGATGCGCACTGCCTGTGATTGCATACAGTGGCCGGCCAAGGTGGTGAGAGGGGGGCTGTGCTGGTCACAGTATAGACTTCCGTAGCACCAGCACTACAGGTAATGAGGGGTTGGCAGGGTGAGAGGCCCGTGCCCACGGGAGCCGGGGGACCACTAGATGCCAGGTAATATTTGATAGTGTACGGAACAGGGATCAGTAGGTTGGTGGATGCCACTAGACGACAGGGCGTTATTATTTTATGTTAACCACACGGAGGCATTGGGGCCCACCCAGTACCTATACAATGAATGAGATCACCGGGAGGGATCATGCTCCAGTACCTCAGTGAAGACTAAAACATACATGGAGACACAGGACTCACTCACTGGTGTAGTGTTTAAAGAGTTCCTGACACAGCAGAGACAACTTTGAAAAAATGTAACATGCAGGCATAACTATAGCCTATATTTTGTATTTTATTCTGTAATGATCACTCTTATTGCCTTATTACTAATGGTATTTGCATGAATATAGTATCTCTGCCCTTTTGGCTCTGGCTGCCTGTCTACACCTGACATCATAATTCTGTTTATGACATCAGAATATGTTGCTATGGAAAAAATTATAATGTCATAAACAGGACTGTGATGTCATGTGTAGAGAAGCAGCCAAAGTAGATATAACCTAGGGGATAGGGAGCTTGTCTTCATGCAACTCTTTTCAGTAATAAAATTGAGAATTCATTACTGAAATAAATGAAAAAATAAACGGGATGGAGTTGAATATAAATATTACTTTTTTCAATGTTTTCCTAATGCTATTAGGGGCTATTTTAGGTTTTTATTCTCTTAAAAATGTAATTTGTACACCAAAAAATGATCAATGTTTTGTAGTGTGCTCACTACTTCCTCAGGATCTATGCAATCTCGCTGCGATCAACTGTCACTTTAATTTTTCAGTGAATTTAATTATTTTCACAATATTCAACATTTAGCTGCCAAGAGAAGCCCACAACTTCTTTGCCCACACTTCAGTCTGCTGTTTTGTGTTCTTCTGTAGTGTGGACTATAGTGAGATTGCATTGAACTGATTACATTAACCAAGGGGATGTAGCTGGTTCTACCAAACGATCCTGAGGAAGTAGTGAGCACACTATGAAACGATCGGTTTTAGGTGGACAAATTACATTTTAAGGGAATAAAAATCTTAAGAATTATACTAGTTAATGGGTCCTATATCTCCATGAATGGTTTAGTTATTATTTTATACCAGGGCTGGGGATCTGAGGACAGGAGGGACAACTAGGCACAGATAAAGTATGTTCTATACCAGGGCTGGCAATCAGAGGGCAGGGGGGACCACTAGGCACCAGGGACTGTATTTTCTATACCAGGGCTGGCAACTGAGAACAGAGGGGACCACCTGGCAGCAGGGACTGGGTATGTTCTATATCAGGGCTGGCGATCAGAGGGCAGGGGGGACCACTAGGCACCATGGAATATATGTTTCACACCAGGGATGGCAATCATAGAACTAAAGGTGGACAAAGCAATGAAACCAGATGGGATTCACCTTAGAGTTCTCAAGGAGCCAGGGAGTGTACTAGCAGCTCCCCTAGCAGAACTATTCACCAAATCACTAGAGAGCGGGACCATACCAGAGGACTGGAAAAGGGCAACAGTGGTCCCACTCCACAAAGCAGGGAGGAGGCTGGCAATTTTGTCCAGTAAACCTCACGTCCATGGTAGGAAGTGGATAGAGACACTACTCAAACAGAGAATCATAACGTATCTGGAATCCAGTGGGCAGCAAAACCCAAAACAGCATGGATTTATGGCAGGCAGGTCTTGCAAACTAACCTGGTCGACTTCTCCAACTGGGTTACAAGGTTAGTAGATCAGGAGCAGCAGTAGATGTAGTCTGTCTGGACTTTAGCAAAGCCTACGACCTGTTCCACACAGAAGGTCGTAAGGAAACTGGACCACATGGGGGTAGGCAGGGAGGTAGTTGAATGAGTGAGTAACTGGCTGAGAGGAAGAACACAGAGGGTTCAGGTAACGGAGCATTTTCAGTTGAGAAGGAGGTGACCAGCTGGGTATCACAGGGTTCAGTACTGGGTCCCCTACTCTTCAATGTGTTCATAGTAGACATTGCAAATGGGCTGGCAGGTAAAGTGTATCTATTTGCTGATGACACCAAGATTTGCAACAGAGTGGACTCCCCTGAGGGTGTGAGGAGTATGGCTTCAGACTTGAAGAAACTGGAGAAGTGGTCAGAAACATGGCAGCTGAAATTCAATTCCAAAAAGTGCAAAGTCATGCACTTGGGCAGAAACAATCCCAAAGATGATTACTACCTGGGAGGAAAGAAGCAAGCCTCCAAAAGCCAGGAAAGGGACCTAGGGATCATTATATCAGAAGACTTGAAAGTGGGAAAACAGTGTGAAAAGGCGGCACTAAAGGCAAATGGCATGCTATGCTGCATCAGGACGGGAATCACGACTCGCAGGAGGGAGGTGGTGTTACCAATCTACAGGGTGCTGGTGCACCCCGACTTGGAGTATTCCTTACAGTACTGGAGACCACACCTCAAAAGGGACATAGAATCAAGATATGCAAGGGAGGGCCACAAAAATGATTCAGGAACTGCACCATATGGCATACCAGGACAGGCTGAGGGAACTCAACATGTACTTCCTGGAACAGAGGAGGGAGATGGGCAACATGACTGAAACTTTTAAATATATGAGGGGTATGAATAAGGTTAATGTTCAGGAGTTTTCCCAATTGAAGAGAGCGGAGAGTAAGATGGCATGACATGAGGCTGAAGGGAGGGAGGGAGGGAGGGAGGAGTAACACAAGGAAGTTCTTCTATACAGAGAGGGTGATGGACCCATAGAATAGCCTACCCAAGGAGGTAGTGGGGGTTAACACGGTAAATGAGTTCAAGAATGTATAGGATAAATATAAAGGTAGAATATGGCAAGACAAAGGAGGGAGGAGGAATAGCACCAGGTAGGTTCTTGGGCAGACTAGATGGACTTTGTGGTCCCTTCTGCTGTCACTTCTATATTTTATGAAGAGGATCACTAGGCACAGGGACTGTATTTTCTATATTGGGACTGGCGATTGGAGAGTGGGGACCACTAGGCACCAAGGGTATGTGTTCTCTACCTGGGCTGGTGATCAGAGGGCAGAGGGACCAATAGGCACCAGGGAATGTATTCTCTATACCGGGGCTGGTGATCAGAGAGTGGGGGCGAACCGCTGGATACTAGGGAGTTATGATTTACTACCAGGGCTGGTGATCAGAGAGTGAGGGGGACCACTGAACACCAGGGAGTTATGATTTACCACCAGGACTGACAGTCAGAGGGTGGGGCAACCACTGGACACCAGGGACTTATTATTTTATGCCAGGGCCAGCGATTTGAGGGTGGTGGGACCTCTAGACACCAGAGAGAGCTTTACAATTCTACAGGATGGCAAATCAGAGGGTGGGGAGTGCTACTAGTCACCAGGGAGCAGGTGTGCTTTCAGACTGCCAACATGGTTGTTGACTGCAGTGATTCTGCCAGCCACTCGGGTTGCCTGGAGTAAGTCAGGCTTCTCCTTGATGATATCTGTACTACACAAAGTGGCCTACGATGACCCTTTTGCATAGCACAAATGCGCTAAATATTGTACTGCTCCTGTATTCGGTTCCTGCTCCCTCCCATTGCCCAGTGCATACATAATATTTTGCATAAGTCAACCCTTTTAGTGTGCCTCAGCCCCCTTTGAGTATTGTGCATGGGTACAAACTCTGGGCAAACAGGGCACAATCACTTTGCCCACCGAGCAAAGTTTTGAATATCTGGTCCCATATGCCTTAAATTCTCATTTTCCCTATTGTTCTCATGTAATTCTTTTAATTCACTTTAGTGCCCAGAAATGCAATAAATGAAAATCTCATCATTTCCCATTTTTTTCATGTCTTAGAAATGTACTTGCTACATGCCTCTGCTCTGTCAGTCAGTCTCCCACCACAGCAACAGCACCTCTAACATGTGATTGACTTTAGTGCCCAGAAATGCACTATAGGAAAATCTAATTTTTAATTTTTTCTCCTGCCCCAGAAAAGTACTTATTTCACGCCACTGTGCTGTGCTGTGTGAGTCTCTCACCACAGCAACAGCACATCTAACTTGTAATTCACTTTAATGCCCAGAAATGCACTATGTGAAAATCTCATTTCCCATTTTTCACATGTCCCAGAAATTATATATACTTGCTACATGCTGCTGTGCTTTGTCAGTCGGTATCCCACAACAGCATTTTTCTCAAGTCACAGAAATAATACATGATACTACTATATGCCGCCGACAACAGTGTTGTGACATACAAACTATGCCAGGTAGTTGTTCAGTGTGGTAAATGGGGCAGACACTTGAGCACTGGTGGGCAGCACACCCACCTTAGAGTAAGGCACCACTGTGAGTGGGGGGGAATACAAGTCGGCTGAGAGGGGTGGAGATGGTGGCACTGTTAGTGGTCCTTCTGTGCAATGGGGGGTGCACTGCAAGTGACAGTGAGGTGTGCAGTTGCCAAAAGGGGGCACTGATGATGGAAGTGGGATCTGCAGCCAAACTTGGGGGTTGTGGTCAGGGACAGACCTGAGACCGCAGGATCCTTCTCCTCCTCAGTTAAGAGATAAAGTAGCACAATTACATGTTGAGATGGGAGACCTCAGATGCTGCAGTGTGTCCAGGGAGGCCTCACACCAGACACTGTTCTCAAACCAGCAGACGCTCTTTGAAGGAAAGGTGGAATTCCATGATGGGTTTGCATCCTCTGTTGCATCTACATCATAACAGTGATGCACACTATATGAAATTTTCATTTGCCATATTTTCTCAAGTCCCAGATATTATATATGCTATATGTTACTGCTCTGTGACAGTATCCAACCACAGCACCTCTCGTTAAGCACTTTAGCAGAGAGAAATTCATGACAGGATGAGAAGAGGCCAGTGAAGACAGGAGTGAAATCATTTAGACTCCAGCCCACTCCCTGCCATGTCATGTTGCATCTGTGAAAGCAAAATCTAAATAAAAAAGTATAAGAAAAAAACAAACACATTTTTGGAAATTATACTTACCTTCACACTGGGGATGGCCATGCCATGTAATGGCACAATGGTGCCCCAGAGGAGGAGGAGGAGGAGGAGGAGGAGGAGGCGAAGGTGGCTTGGTGGCTGCTGAGGATGGGGCAGCAGGAGAGGAGACGTGTAACACAAGGGTGAAATTGTTTAGTCAAGCCCATGCATGATCTTTTGTACCTATAAAAGGAAAATTAAAATAGTAAAAAAAAAAACAAAAAATGGAATGATACTTACCATCAAATTAGTGATGGCCATTCTGTGCAATGGCACAGTGGTGCCTCAGAGGTGGAAGAGGAGTAGGCATCTTGGTGGCTGGAAGACGCAGCAGGACAATAGAGGTAGGTGTACACAGTAGTCAATGTGTCTTGCATTTCCACTGGGCCAAGAGTCCGGGTGTTTCTGGAAGCATGCATGAAATGGAGGAGGAGGCCCATGTTGTTTCGGGGTGAGGACTGGAGGAAAACAGTATGCGGATCATTATCAGTGGGGTAGGCATGGCAGCAGGTGCACATTAGGCAGGTGTCTGGCATTTCCACTGGGTTAAGAGTCCGAGTGTTTCTGGAGGCACGCATGAGATGGAGGAGGAGGAGGCCAATGTTGTTCTCAGGTGAGGAGGACTGGAGCAGAACAGTGTGTGACGCATCGTCAGTGGGGGCAGGCATGGCAGCAGGTTCACATTAGGGGGGTGTCTGGCATTTCCACTGGGTTAAGAGTCCAGGTGTTTCTGGAGACATGCATGAAATGGAGGAGAAAGAGGAGGCCCATATTGTTCCTAGGTGAGGAGGACTGGAGGCCAGAGTGCCGAGTTACATTTTCCTCCTTCTTTCTGTGTCCTCCAAAGTAATCAATCTACTGCACCTCATTCTCCACAGTGAATACCCCCTCTGCATCCTCAGTATCTGAATTTTCTCCACTTGGAACTTCTGCATCAATCAATTCCACATCTACCTCTGTGGTGGGTGATTGTACTTCCCCTGCTTTATCCTGGTGTGTCAGTTGTGCCTACAGCGATGCACTTCTGTTTGGAGGTATATGTGCACTATTCATTTTAATGGATGTCAACATAGCAACATTTTGGGGGGATAGGTTCGTATGTGATCTATGATGATTGCCCCTGCAGCACTGTACATATGTTAAGAACTAGCACTAGATGGTGGGCAGCTTAAATATTTAAAGAGCAGCCGACACCTTCAGGAGAACTTTAACAAAACATAATATTTAGATACAGTTTAGTTTGTATTTCACATTAGTTCTGTATTCCTCCTCCCCATTATTTTTTACAGAGGTCATTTGCATGAAAGCAGGGTCTTTACTCCTGAAGAGTTCATCTATTCTTATTGCTTTCTTCCTACCTAAGGTGATAATGCACTGCTTGTGAAATTACAGTTTCTCTCATGGCAACAGGCTGTAATGTCACAACAGCGGATTATGACTTGAAGTAGGGAGGCTAAGCAGAGGCAGATGAACTCTAAGGGAACCCTACGGACAAAGATCATATATTCATGCAAATTTAGTCAATAAATTATGGAAAGAGAAATATAAAGAATATAGGTTCATAGGTTGTATACAAGTTCAGAAGGCTTACGCCTCTTGTGAACTTGCCGCCTCAGTTACTTAGAGGTGGTACTCATATTTTTTTGGAACCCATATAAGCATAGATAACTATATTGTTACTCTCCACTATTTGTTTTGGTAAGGTATTCCAAATACTAACTATTCTCTGAGAAAACCACTTTCCTCTCCTGACTGTTTTATTAATCTCTCTTTTTAATTTATTATTATGCAACCTACTTTTGGTTTTAGTCTTATAGTAAACTAATCTTATTGTTTCCGTAAGTACTTGATCCCTAATTTAAGCACTTTATATACCAGACAGAGGTCTCCCCTAGTTCTTCTATACTCCATAGAGTAGAGGTCCAATTTTCTAATCCTTTCAGAGTAGCTCAGATGCTGAATGTTTTAAATTTTTGGTAGCTTTCTCTGCACTTTCTCAATAAGTTTTTCCTGATGTTTTGGAATGCACTAAATTGTGAACAATACTTTAGGTGAGGTCCCACCAAACTGCAGTATAAAGGAACAACAACCCGGGCTCTCTTTAACTGATCTCAATATGCAACTGAGAATGTTGTTGCCTTTTGAACGCTAAACTTATAGAGTGTATCAAATGTTACTTTATGAGTTACTAGTATTAGGTCTTTCTCATCTGTTGTTGTTCAAGACAATATCCATTGAGGGTATATGAGTATTTCAGATTGTTATGGCCTAAGTGCATGATTTTACCCTTGTTCTCATTGAACTTCATCTTATTTTGTTTAGCGATCGTTAAGATGATTACTATTTTCTTGGAATGCCTTTCCAGATTTGGGATCAGTTACTATAGCCCCTAATTTACAATCATCAGCATATTTGCTCATCCATGCAGTTCTATGTGTCTGCATGGATGAAACTAGAATATTAAATAGGGTTGGCCCCAGGACCAATCCCTGAGGGACTTCGCTTGTCACCTACCCCATGCTGACAAATGACCTCTAACTACAACTCTCTGTGTTCTTTTGTCTAGCCATGAAATTATCCAATTTATGATGTTAGGATGGAGTTGAATATTAATGGAATGTGCAATAAAGATTCTGTGTGACACTGAGTCAAAAGCTTTGGCATACTCTAAAAAGAGTACATCTACTAGCAATCCTTTATTAGGCACTACACTCACTGGCTTGAAAAAGTGTAAGAGATTAGTAAGGCAGGACCTACCACCAGAGAAGCTGTGTTGCATTATATTTTGCAGCCACTTTTGATTTAAGTGAGTGATTATTCTTTCTCTGCAGTAATCTTTCTAACAATTTACCAATAACCAGAGGTTAGGCTAATGGACCTGTAGTTATTTACCTCTGATTTTTTCCTTTCTTAAATATTAGCCAGAATAGCTTCTCTCCACTCAGTAAAGCTTTCCTTTTAGTGAAGCATTGAATAGTTCTGTGGAGAGGACCCTGGATAACATCTCTTACTTTTATGAATTTAGATGGTATGCCATTTAGTCCTGCTGTGCTATTAGGTTTAATGGAATCAGTAACTTTGGAGACTTCCTTAATTGTAAAGGGGTGAAAATGTTCATATTAATTTTGTTAGTGTTGTTTGTTTTTTCTTTTGGTTCATAAACGCTAATGAAGTAATTATTTAATTCTGTAGCAATATCTGCATCTTTACTTAAATTCTTGATGTAGTTTCTAAAGGACCTATTACTGTTTGTTTTCCCCTCTTTGAACCAATACAATTATAGAATTGTTTTTGGTTGTCTTTAGTTATACTTGCTAGTTTCAGCACATATTTTCTTTTTTTGCCTTATTGATTGTGTTTTGATTTTTTATAAGATTCATAGGATCATTCAGGAACTTTTAGCAGTTAGCCATTATTGTCCTGCACCATTATTTACAACATTTTATTGAGACAATTTGGATTAAGTCATTTAAAGCAAGTTTAAACTGTCTAATAGTGTTACATGAAACAACACAACCAGGTAAAGCATTCCATTGAATAACTATTCTCTGAGAAAACCATGCCCCTCTTTTATTAGTTTTGTAATTGTCTCCTATCAATTGGTACTGATGGCCCCGATTCATTGCTATACTCTGTCATCCTCGTAGCCGAACAAATTCCCATATGGCAGGTTCCCTACTTACTCTACAAGTCAAACACATATCCCCACGATGTCTCCTATATTGTGGAGAGTACAATCCATTTTCCCTCAGCCTTGCCTCATAGGGAAGTGTCTCCAAACTTTTTATCCTTCTAGTAACCAATTGTTGAACCCCCTCCAGATGCCTCATATCCTGTCTAAGGTGAGGTTGCCACACAGAACCAGTATACTCCAAGTGGGGTCTAACCAATGAGCAATAAAGGGGAACAATTACATCTATTTCTCTACTTTTTATGTTCCTTAAGATTGAGGCCAAAATCCCATAAGCTTTTTTAACAGTTGTTGCACAGTGATAGAAAACTTCAAATTCCCTATTGATCCATATTCCCAAATCCTTTTCAACATCTACAGTTTTTAAACTAATCCCTTCAAGTGAATACTCAAATTCCCGATTATTTTTCCTTAAGCGCATGATCTTGCTTTTTGATAAATTGAATTTTAGTTTAATCCCCATGGCTAATTTATGTAAATGATTAATATTATCCTGAAATTGCTTAGCATCTCTTTGATTAGTAATTACTGCACCACATTTCATATCATCTGCAAATTTTACAAGTCACTCATTATCATCAAAATTCAGGGATGAAACCAATATCCCAAATAAAACTGGCCCCAACACAGACCCCTGATGGACTCCACTAAGTACTAGAGTTCAATCTGATGATTGACCCTTAATACAGACATGCTGTTTCCTGTTAGTGAGCCAGGCAGCTATCTATCTAAGGATTAAACAATCCATCCCAGATTGGCCTAATAATTTAAGCAGTTCACCATGAGATACTGTATCGAACGTTTTTTTGAAATCTATATATAAGATATTCACAGGCGAATTACTATCTAATGCTGAACTCACGGTTTCAAAAAATGACAAAAGATTAGTCACAACTGACCTCCCACTTGCAAATCCATGTTGCCTCACATCCTTTTTCCCTCCTACATTAGAACTCTTTTCAATATAGTCTTTCAAGATGGATTCTAGTATTTTACTTATTATACTAGTGAGGCTTATAGGACGGTAATTTGCACAACTTCTCTTTATGCCTTGCTTATAAATTGGGATCACATTAGCTATCACATCAGTCCTCCGGATCACCCCTCTATCCAAAGAGGACTGAAAAATGACTTGAAGAGGTTCACTTATTACAGGAACCAGCTCTTTTAATAATCTGGGTGAAGCCCATCTGGGCCTGGAGATGTAGTGGCTTTCAAAGGACTAAGTTTTCAAATATAACTGGAATAGTAATTGACAGTTTATTAATGTCTTCAATAGGGAGTTCTTTATTATGCCTTGATTCATTTAGATAAACACTGTTAAAATAACTACTAAATTCTATGGTCATGTCTTTACTATTGGAAATTTGATTTTCCTCTACCATCAATGGACCCGTCTTATTATCTTTTTGTTTCATTGAGGCAATATACCCATAAAATGCCTTTTTATTATCTGCTACTCTAGCAACTAAATGTTTTTCAAAATTCTTTTCCGAGCTTGCTATTTGTTTTTTTAACTCCCTCAATCTGCTTCTATTTTTCATTTTGGATCTTAGATCATTAAATCTTTTAAATTGTTTATAGGCCATATTTTTCCCTTTAATAAGCTTATGAATTTTATTAGAATACCAACATGGATCTTCCTTTATTATATATATATATATATATATATGGTTTTCTGATATTTTTGTAAAGTTTATTTTCTTCGTAATGAATTTCTTGATAGTCTGGTTCCACCATGGTGGAATCCTATGGTTATTGTTATATTTTTTTTATCTGGAACCCAGTTCTTGACAGAGTGGTCTAATCTTTCCTTTAGTTTTATCCAGCTGTTTTCCATATTGTCATTTTCTAGTTCTTCTTCCCAGTTCCATATAGCAAGCCATTCCCTAATTTTTACATAGTCAGCTTTAAAATATTTTTTTCAGCTTGGTTATGCCTTTGATATTTTTACATGTTAGTTTGATTTCCATTTCTAACATTTTATGGTTGCTGTCACCCAAGGGTGTAGTAACAATTGGTTCTGATATTCCAGTTTCTATATTTGTTAATATTAAGTCTAGAATTCTGTTTTCTCTTGTTCCAACCTTCACTAATTGTTCAAGATTACTTGAAATTGTGAAGTGGATGAATTTGTTCTCAGCTGGACCTGTGCCCTTTAGCGTTGCCAAGTTTATTGTTGGGAAGTTGAAATCTTCCATCAAAATGTAATTCCCCTTTAAAGGCATGTTTTCAATTTCTGTTAAGAATGTGTTTGTCTCAACACAATTTAGACTTGGCAAATTATATGCTAGTCCAACTGTTACATTTCTGTTCTGGAGTTGAATTAGAGCCCATATGATTTCTGATGTATTATTGTGGCCATCACTGGAACCAATTTCATGTACTTTATATTTGTCAGTGATATATAGTACAATTCCCCCACCTCTTTTATCTGTTCTGTTTTCCATATCTTTGTATACCTTGGTATTTTAGTGTTCCAAACACCGTCTTGAAACCAGGTTTCAGTGATGCCATATATTGATATGATATTTGTTACCAGAATATCATTGAGTTTATCCATTTTTTTCCTTCACCTTCTCACAGTTAGAAGAAACACTATAAGTCTTTTGTTATCTTTTATCAGTTTTGTTTTCATTATCTTGTTATTTGTGCATCTGTTGATCATATACTCTTGAGTGGTAGTAGGGCCTGGTTCAAGAGAGGACTCAGTAGTAGGCCTCTCTCCCCCCTGGTTTTTAGTTTAAACAGTGTGATATGTGAGCTAGGATGTGTTTTCCCAGCAGATTACACCCCCTCCTACATAAATGCAGGCCATCCCTGCAGTCATATTTCTCTCTATTAGAGATCTCTTCCCAGTGGGTAATGCACTTTTACTTCCTGCCTCATGCACCACTTCCTCAGCCAATCATTAATGTGCTTGATCTTATTTGTCTGGCATTCTGTTGCCCTTGGTACAGGGAGTATCTTGGAAATAGTAATTGTGCAACCCATTTGTATCCATTTATCGGTTATTGATACAGAGTCCTGCTTAATTGTATTAATTGGTTAGTTAAAGGTGTTATTAACTCTAGCATGAATAATGAACAGAGGGGTTTTCACCAGAATTATTAAGAATCTCGTTATAAGCATGATGGTAATATCTGGCTCCACTATAACAAGAAAGTGTTCTATTCACCTTATCCAGATTACAAATGACTCTGTTGAGGTGCTTGATCATTGAGTCTCCTAAGACATAGATTTGCTTGTTGCTGCTTTGATTAACCATGTCCATAGGGACCTCATGGTCAATTAAGTCGACTCAAAATTAACACTGGAGGTGTCATTAGGTATACTGATGGTGACCTGAGTGGGTGGAGGAACCTGTGGGTAGTTAACTATTGAATTACTTGTACTTATTACGGGTTCTAATTGGCCATTATCAATACTGGGGATTAGTGAGTCGCCATATATTTTGAGAATGCCCAAGGTTGAGTAAGGATCCCAAGTGTTATCTGCTTCTGGGCTACTTTCTTGTGGACTGGTTACCCTTGGATTAGGGTTCAGGGACAAGCTGATTGGATCATCCCATTATGAAGTATTGGGTAGCCGTGTTCCATTACCTGTTGTTATTTGGTACAAACGGTCAAAGTAGTTAGAGGCTGGAATAATAAATTGGTTTGCCTTTCTGACCCTTTTGGCTACTTTGGAGCCCTGAACTAGAAACCAGTCCTCTTCAGAGGACTCTTGAACTGCCTCTTCTCTTGTTCTTTTCCTATTAGTTATATCCTTGTGAGTAGGTTTTTGGGGGCTACTAGTTGAAGTAGAGGGTACCTCACCTGGCTCTCTATCCTGGGACTGATTAATACTTGAGTTGCTTTAATTAATCATAATGATATTCTTAGCTTTATTCTGTACATTCGCTGGTGCTAAATTCTCACCGGTTCTAGTCTGAAATCATAAAGACATTTCCCTCAGACTGGACTCAAGCACAGCCAGTTTGTCATTAAAAAGACTAATTTCTTTGGCCATTATTTCATTTTGCTTTGATTTATAACACTGAAAAAGCTGGTCATTGCTTACCTTTGCAGTAATGAGGTACATAGCACAAGAAATACATTTCACCCCCATACCTCCCTCGAGTGTCATTATAGAAGCATAGAAACATAGACTTTGATGGCAGATAAGGACCACTTGGCCCACCCAGTCTGCCCATTTCCCTATCTACTGGATAAGCTGCAGATTCTAGCTAACCAACAGCCTACTTCCTGCAACCCCCCACTATAATTGCCTTGTGTCTGTCCCATGCATGTTTGAATTCCCCACTGTTTTAGACCCAACAACCTCCTCAGAAAGGCTGTTCCATGTATCCACCACTCTCCATGAAAAAATTTCCTCACATTACCCCTGAGCCGCCCCCTCTATCTTTAAATTGTGCCCCTTGTTCTTACACATCTCCTTTTTGAAAGATGCTACCCTCCTCTATTTTGTTGATTCCCTTGAGGTACTTGAACATTTCTATCCGTCCCCGTCCCTCCTTTCATCAGAGTATACATATTAAGCTCTCTCAGTCTCTCTTCATATGGTTTCTGCTGCAGACCCTGCACCATTTTAGTTGCCCTCTTCTGGACTGCTTCCATCCTGTCTGTGTCCTCATGTAATATTCATTGTTTTATCTTGACCTATGTTCACTGAAGTCAGGGTAAACTAACACAGACTTTGGAGAAGAGAGGTCCTGTGGATCAAAGAATAACTACGGTGTAATGGTACTATGCAACAGGTGTGCCATTTAATTAAAATCACTCCCTACCTGTTTTGTTAGAAGCTTTTGGATTTATAAATCCGCCCTCCTGCCAGACTCATGTGTGTTGCCACGCCGAGCTCACCCTGCTCGCTCACCATGTTCACAGCAGGGCTATTAAAATAGTAAAACCTGACCCAGAAGGACCTTGTAAAGGTCAGAGGAGTGTAACTAAATCACCCTTTGAAAAAAACACTACACAATCTGATGAAAGCCACTCATTCATGGCTCTGGCACTGTTAAAATCAATTGCTTTTGCCTCAAAATAAATACTTTTGTGCATAAATGAAGTAGTAGTTCATGTTGCACAGTCTGGCGAACTACACCCTCCTCTTCCTACTTCCGGGAGGACAGTAGGACTCCAACAGCGCTTGGGAGAAATGCTGCAACTGTCGGAATTAACAAACAGTATAAACATTTCACAGAGTAAGAGCTGCAGATATCTGAGTCTGGTGTCAGTCACACAGACCCCTCTGCAAATAAAAATGCTCACTCACTCACAGCAGGGCTTTTAAAATAGTCAAACCTGACTCAGAAGGACCTTGTAACGGTCAGAGGAGTGTAACCAAATAACCCTTGTAAAACATTACAAAATCAGGTAAAAGCCACTCATTCATGGCTCTAGCGTGGTTAAAATCAAATGCTTTTGCCCCGAAATAAATACTTTTGTACCTAAATGAGGTAGCAGTTCTCGTTACACAGTCTGGTAAACTACACCCTCCTCTTCCTACTTATAGCTCAAACAGTGCTCTGGAGGAATGCTGCAACTGTCGGAATTAACACAGTAAAAAGATTTCACACAGTAAGAACTGCGGATATCTAAGTCTGGTGTCAGCCACACAGATCTAGGTTTACTAGGTTTCGTATTGGAAAAAAGAAGGCCGAAGCCCATCTAGATTTCCCCCACAATCATGTGAGCTATTTATATGGTTGAGTTGTAATGTAACCACCTATCAAGACCTTTTTTAAAAGTACCAATATTACCACAATCAACCACTTCCTGTGGCATTTTGTTCCACAGCCTGGGTGCCCTTACTGTGAAAAAGTTTTGTCTAAGATTGGTCCTAGCTCTTGGGACTATAAATTGTTTAGTATGTCACCTAGGAACAATTCTATTTGTATTAAAAACTAGTCCACATTTTGCCATAAGATCTGGGGATTGCACCAATTTGTACAGTTGTAAAAAATCCCTCTAATTCTTCTATTTTGCAAAGAATTTAAGTCAGTTTTTTTTTTAATCTAGATTGATAAATGCATGTTGATAATCTGGGGACCATCCCAGTTGCCCGTCTCTGGATTTTTTCCAATCTATCAATATCACCTCTAAGGTGAGGGTTCCAAAATGGATACCCATAGTCAAGAAATGGTCTGACACATGCCCAATATATTGGAATCAGACAATGTTCAGATTTAGAGACCAAAGAACATTGTATCTGTCTTAGTAGTCCATTGGTTGTATTTGCCACCTTCAAACAGTGATCTGTTGAAGTGAATTTAGAATTAACCAATATCCCCAAATCCCTTTGTTTACTAGTAGCTTTAAGGGGGGTATTATTAATACAGTAAATGTTTTTAGGGTTATGTATTCCAAAGTGTAAGACTACACATTTATCTGTGTTAAATTCCATTTTATTTTCTAATGCCCATAACTCAATATTGTGTAAATCTGATATAAGTGAATCAAGGTTGTGTTTATTTCCCACTAATCTCTGAAGTTTGGAATCATCTGCAAACTTAGATAGCCAATTTTGGCTATTTATTTGCATGTCACTTAGAGATCCCTCTGTAAATAAAAACAAGTTCCCCTTTAACTCCTTATTTCTTCATACTGGCATGCTCATGTCTTAACCTGTTTCTTTTCCAAGTCTCAGTACACATTAGCCAGCCTGAAGAAGTTACTAGTCCATCTTTCTTGTCATGTTTGCACAATATTTCCCTAATTAGAATACTTTTGCTATTGCATAAGTAATAATAATATAAAATAAACTCAGTGTTAGCTCTGATTAAATTAATAATAATTTATTTATTTATTTCAAAGGTTTCACCAACAAAGAAATACTGAGCTGGTAACAGATGTGTTCTGGAGAAAGGGGATGGGGAACGTCATAAAAAGTATTAAAATAAATATAAAGAGAATACAGCAAATACTATTTAAATAAAGAAATATTAACATTATATACAACTCTGAAAAACATATGCATAGAAAAGGGGAAGATGACTAGCCAGGTCACAGCTAGTGAGAGGGCAAGAGAAAAGAATCAAGGACAGCTGCAGGAGGGGAAAATAGTCATGAAGAAGAGACTTTAAGGAGAAAACTGAGAGGACGAGAAAATAGACAAGGGCAGAGAGGACCAGAGTTTAGGAAATAAATTAGAGAAAGCAGATTGACCAGTAGTAAATTTCCTAGAGGGAATAGCAAGGAAATGAGAAACAATATTACGTAAAGGATAGCAGGAAGCTGAGGGAGAGGATACAAGGGAAGTAAGGTATGAAGGAAGGGAACCAAACCAAAATTTACATATAAGGAGGCATAGTGGGAAAGGTGCATGGCATCAAGAGAGGGGAGTAAAGAGCAGAGTGGAGTGAGCAGTGGTGAGTAAATGGGGAGCAATCTAGAGCAAATCAACAAAAAGAGTTGGAAAAAGAGTCAAGTCTAGCAATGGTGGATTTGGGAATGCCACTGTAGAATATATCACCATAATTAAAAATAGGGAGGATCATTATTAAAATAATCTCATGGTGTATAGGAAAGGGGATACTCATTTTGTTCCATAAAGTGCACCAAGCTTGGAGTGAAGCTTTTGGTGAATGGCAACAACATGAACAAAGAAATCAAGATGGCGATCAAGCCAGACACCAAGGTACTTAAAAGGGAAACATCTTCAATAATAGCAACATCAAGGGTGTGAAAAGAGGGGAGAAAGAAAAGGCTAGAAGGCCTTTGGTGGGTACCGAAAGTCATGGAGACAGTTTTTTTGGCGTTGAGGAATAATTGATTAGATTTAAACCAGTGCTGAACATTGTCAAAGTCAAGCTGAAGCAGTGAAATAAGATCTTGAGAAGAGGAGCCAGGTGAAAAAATAACTGTATCGTCAGCGTATATATGGATAGACGTGTTGGGACAGACAGAGGAAAGGTCATTCAAAAAAACAGAAAAAAGATCATGACCCAGAACAGGCCCTTGAGAGACACCTGAATAGATTGGGAGTGGTGAAGAGGTGGAGCAGCCTACCAAGAATGATTATGATATCCCCTGCAGTTAAGAGCTAAACCAGTCAACAACAGAGTCAGACTGACCTGCTGCTTTTAGCTTTTCAAGAAGGAGGAGATGTGATACTGTGTCAAAGCTTTAGCAATATCAACAAAATTGCAGATGTGATCAGACTCTGATCCATACCAGTAAGGGTAGAGTCGGTGAGCTGTAGGAGGGAAGTGGAGGTGGAATGGGATTTTCTAAAACCAGACTGAAAGGTTGTGAAGAAGAATGAGAAGTAAAAAGTAGAAAGCTGTACTAGAACAAGGTGTTCCTGTATCTTAGCCAATGTAGGAAGGAAAGAGATAGGACAGTAGTTACCTGCAGAAGAAGGAACACGCCTTTTAGGGATAGGAATGACTGTAACCTGTTTCCAAGTATCAGAAACATTTGCAGAAGAGAAAGTAAAGTTGAAGAGTAGGGTAACTGGCAGAGCAATTGCAAGGGCAGAGAGAAGTAGAAGCCTGGGATCAAGGCCATCAGGGCTACAACAACTGTGAGGATTAAGAGCAAGCAGTGGCTTAAGTGTAGCTGCAACAGTGGTAGCAGAGAAGAAGAAAGTGAGATTAGTAGTAGAAGATAGGGGGACAGAGAGAAGGAGAAGGAGGAAAAAATGATAAAAGAGAGGGCACAAGTAATAATAATAATAATAATAAACTTTATTTTTAAGCGCCTTTCAAATACCAAGGCGCTTTACAATAATAAACAAAATTCCATAAAAACTATTACATAAATATATAATACAACAGTTACAAATACCAACAGTTCACTGGTAAGCCTGACCCCATAGAAAAGTTTTAAGTGCCTGCTTAAAACCCCCCACGGCCGCGCATTCCCAAAGCTGATGGTGTAGAGAATTCCAGAGGGTAGGGGCCACAAACATAAATGCACGGGCCCCAGAAGATTTCAAGGTTACCCTTGGAATCTCCAGCAACCCCTCGTCAGCCGAACGGAGCTGTCGCACAGGGGTGCAGGGAATCAGAAGCTCTTTCAAGTAGTCAGGACCAAGTCCGTGTAGGGCTTTGTAAGTTAATAAACTACTTTACTTTTATTTTTTACAATCTATTAAAAAAAAAATTGATAGTAAAATAAACCTACTTTACAGGTGATCTGCCACTGAATCGGCAGCCAGTGCAGATCGCGCAGCACAGGAGTGATATGCATCCTCCGAGACACCCCAGTCAACAGTCGAGCAGCAGAATTCTGCACTAGCTGCAAGTGGCGGATATCAACCCAAGGAAGCCCTAAGTAAAGGGAGTTGACATAGTCAAGGCGTGAGGTCACAAAGGCGTGGACCAACACAGGCAGATCACTGGATGGAACAAGGTGTTTGACCCTGGCAATGTTCCTAAGATGATAAAAGGCAGACTTGATGACTGCTGACACCTGATAACGAAGGGTCAGCCTGTCATCAAGTACCACACCCAGGTTGTGCACCCATTCTGAGGTAAGAATCTGGGAGCCCCCCAGAAACAATCCAGAGGGCTGACCAGTCCTCAACCCCTCTATCCTGCAGCCTGGGTCCATGACCATAATCTCAGTCTTTCCCATGTTCGGCTTTAGCAGCTCAAATTCATCCAGTCCTGGATTTCAGCGGCAGTTATTAAATACTGAGAGATCACTAACCTGGTCGGGAGCAAAAGACAGGTAGAGCTGGGTATCATCAGCATAACAGTGAAACCTCAGCCCATACTGTCTTACAATGTCTCGAGGGGTAGTATATACACTGCAAACAACATGGGGGACAGCACCGAGCCCTGAGGGACCCCACAGGACAGAGGGAGTGAGTCAGAATAAAAATTCCCCGACACAACTCTCTGTGTTCTGCCCATTAGGAAAGATGTAAACCACCTGAGGACTGTACCTGTCAGGCCACAGATGGACCTCAGGCACTTAAGCAGCACCCCATGGTCTACAGTGTCAAAAGCTAAGAAGAGATCAAGGAGTACCAGAATGGAACGGTTTCTCAGATTTCTCGCCATCAGAAGATCATTGACCTCCCGAACCAGAGCAGTCTCAGTGCTATGCCTCTTTCAGAAACCGGACTGGAGAGGTTCATAGACATTATGAATGGTCAAACGGTACTCCAACTGAGTTGCCACTACTTTCTCAATAACCTTCCCCATAAAGGGAAGGCTTGAGAAAGGTCCGTAGTTAGCTAGAGCGTCCGGGTCCAATGAAGCTTTCTTCAAAAGGGGTGTCACCACTGCCTCCTTCAGGGAGCTTGGAAACTCACCCGATTCCAAGGAGCACCGGACTATCTGAGCCAGAACCGGGCTGATGATATTGCAACAACCCAAAATCAGGGAAGTTGGACCGGGATCTAAATCACAGCATATAGGGCGCATCCCCTGGACAATCCACACAATATCCCTGAACTACGGAAGGTCAAAGGTACTCCAGAAAGGATGAGGTGTAGTGACCAAGCACCGACCAACAGCATCCTCCATAGAATGAGTCAAGAGGATCTCCAACCTGATATCGGCCACCTTATTCTCAAAGAATTGAGCAAGCTCATCACACTCCATTTGCGAAAAGGCTCGACGAAGCTGCAGACAGGCTGGGTTGCACAACCTGTCCACAGTTCAGAAGAGCTGAGCTGGTCGATTCTGAGTGACAGCAATCTCCTGGGACAGGAACTCTGTCTTCTTATGGTAGATCACTGATTGGTAGGTCTGATAATGCTACACCAAACTAAGATGGTCAACCTCCATGGTGGATTTCCGCCAATGCCGTTCTAACCTTTGTCCTACTCATCGCAGCTCCCTCAAAGACCCATCAAATCAGGGGGCCTGAGGGCAAAGTGGGAGAGGATGAACCCGGACAGGAGCAATCAGGTTGAGGGCCAAGGAGATGGCCTAATTATAGGCCAAGACCAATGGCTCTGGTCCTGAGCTGGCATCAGGAAACTCTGAGAGATCAATCACCGCCACCAGGTCTTCAGGGCTCACATTCCATAAAGGGTGGTAACTGACCATCTCCACAGGGGCAGACCTACAAACGGGGGTGGCGCAAAAGTTGAACATCATGGTGTAATGTTCGGACCAACTGACAGAGTTAAAGGTAAAGGCAACAATGGAGTGGTCAGAGATGAGGGAGTCACCAATCCTGAGAACAGGAGAGGAAGACTGGTTTTGTGGGGGGAACAAGGAGTGGATGATCTCCCAAAATTTAGAGGGATGATTAATATTGTTTTGGAGTGTGGATTCAAAATACTCCAATTTAGCAAGTATTATGACTTTGGTACAAGCATTACGAAGCTGATGATAGTTTGCCAAAGCATCTGGAGAGCCAGTGAACTTAAAGGAATGCCAGACAAGGTCTCTAGTACATAGGCATGCCATAACCTCCGCTGTAACCCAGGGAAGGTGACAGCCCCGGACTATGTTTTTTCTCAGGGGAGCATAACAGTCCCAAACAGTCATAAATTTGGATTGAAAGTATTCCAGACCCAGATTTATATTATTGGCAGTGGTAAGTGGGGATCAATCAGTTGACCCTAAATTAGCAAGAAGAGAGTGCAGGTCTAATGGCCTAAAGGATCTGAGATGAATAAATTTAGGGGAGCCTTAGGACAATGTATTTTGTGCACACAATAAACCATACAATGGGTGCTGAGGGCATCAGGAAGGATTTCAGCATCCACAATATGATACTACAATAATAATAATAATATAGTAATAATTAACAACAGCCCTAATCCAGTTTATTAAAGATGTCAAACTGGTCATGGATAGGAGTATGTACACAGGGTCTGTTTTTATAGACCTTACAAAGGCCTTAGACCTTGGGCACTACTCCCTAATAAAAACTAAATTGTCTGCCCTTGTTTTTTCATCCTCTGTTATAACCTAATTTTCGAGTTACCTTGGTGAGCAGTAGCAGTTTGTTCAATTCAACCAGGTCAGCTCTGACCTCTTCACCATAGACATTGGTGTTCTTCAAGTCTCTATGCTGGGTCCACTGCTTTTTACCCTCTTTACCAATAACATGCCTAGGTCTGTTGCCTCTTGCTCCACCCCCCTTTATGTGGACAATATGATGCTAAATACTAGATCCAAGAAAACTACTGAAATTAACCAGTGCCTTAATGCTGACTTTGGGAGTGATAAGTCTTGGCTAACTCAAAACAGGCTTTCCCTGAAAGCTAGCAAAACTCGGTCTATATTCTTTGGTTCAGCACCTAAGCACAGGGCCCGTTCTCCTGCCTTAGCTATTTACTGCTTTGACTCTCCCTTTACTACTGTTGACTTCAGATATCTTGGCTTAACCCTTGATCCTGCCCCTAATTCTAGTCAGCACATATCTAATGCATGCATAGAATATAGGAACAAGTATAGGAGGTGTCTAAGGAGACTTAAAAAGGAAATAAAATAATCTAAAAAATGACTTGAAATGAGATTGGCAATGCATAAGAACAACAAAGGTTTTTATGCATATGTAAATAGCTAGAGGGGAGGAAGTAGTATGGTAGGTCCATTGACCATAAATGGGGAGGTAATATCTGATCCACTGAAAATGGCAAATGAATTTGGTAAATGCTTTGGCTCAATATATAAAAATCATGAGGATAGTTTAGAAATTAGAGAGGGGGAATGTGGCCAAATAGATCCAAAAGAAATAACAGAAGAAAGGTAATGAAAAAGGTAATGGAACTGAGGGTTGATAAGGCAGCAGGCCCGGATGGAATTCATCCATATATAATGAGGGAGTTAAAAAATTAGCTGGTACCAGTGATTACCATGTTGGGGCAAAGGTCACTGGCTGAGGGGGTGGTGCCTGAGGATTGGAGAAGGGTATTTGTGGTGCCGATATATAAAAAGGGGAAGAGGGATCAAGTGGAGAATTACCGACCGGTGAGCCTGACGTCAGTGGTGGGGAAGATAGTAGAGGGTATCCTTAGTGAGGCTATAAAGGAAAATATGAAAAGTAAGGGGCAAGTTGATAGAAACCAGCATGGATTTGTTTCTGGAAGGTCATGTGAGACAAATCTGATTACCTTCTATGAATACATAAATAAATGGGTGGACGAGGAAGAAGTGTGGACATGGTAATGCTGGATTTCAGCGGGCTTTTGTCAGGTCCTCATAGTAAGATAGTTGAAACATTGATCAGATTAGGAATTGATTATTGTATCGTTAAATGGGTGAATCAGTGGCTAAAGAATAGAAAGCAACAAGTAAGTATCAGGGGTTGCTTGTCGGAACCGCAGAGGGTGGGGAGTGGAGTTCCCCGGGGTCGGTGCTAGGACCTTAGTTATTCAGCATTTTTATAGGTGACTTGGATATAGATAGTGGAAATCAGATGGTGAAATTTGCTGATGATGTCAAAATGGGGGGGTAGTGGATACTTTTGATGATAGGTTAACTTTCGGTAGAGATCTAATAAAAATTTTGGAGTGGGCAGAGATTAATGGTATGATTTTTAATAAAGATAAATGCATTAAAATGCATCTAGGAAGGCAAAATGTGCAGCAAGATTATTATATGAAGGGTTTACATCTGAAGACATCAACATGTGAGAAAGATCTGAGGGTTTATATCCAGAATGATTTAAAAGTAGTATCATTAGTAGGAACATATCAAATAAAGCTATGTATTTAGTGAACAGTATAAGAAGAGATTTCATTCTAGAGGTAGGGAGGTGTTGACGCCATTGTGCAGGACACTGGTTAGGCCCATATTGGACTATTGTTCCACTGTATGGAGTCCCTTCCTGGTAAAGGATGTAAGTTGGTGGAAAGGCTGGAAAGGTCTTCTACAAGATTGATGTCAGGGTGTGTGGGTTTGAATTAGAGGATAGATTAAAAAATGAGGCTTGCTGTCCTTGAAAGTAGGGGAGCTAGGGGGATTTATGTTTATATAAAGTTCTAAGAGATAACAGTATGATTTATTTATTTTTATTTTATTTATTTAGTTTTGTTGACCGGTAAGTGCACTAGACAAATCCTACCTATTTTCAGGCACGACCCGGGAGAGAGATACAGATGAATGCCAACTGACCTTGAACCAGATTAAGCTGTTGGTGGTATTTTTAGTGAATGAGGAAATTTGGCCAGGACACGGGAAAATTCCCTTCTCTTTCGATAAGTGCCATGGGATCTTTAACATCCACCTGAACTACCACCAATCCAGGCATATGGGACCTCGGTTTAACGTCTCATCCGAAAGACGGCACCTCAGAAGTGCAGCACCCCTCTCATGCTGCACTACAGAGTCAGTACTGGGATATTAACCCAAGTGCCAGATGTGGGAACTGAACCCACAGCTCTCTGATCTCCTGGCCTCAGAGGTGAGTGTGCTACCTACTGAGCCACTGACACTAGCGGAATTCAAAGATAAACCGTATCAGTTGAGGGGGCACAATAGGCAGCTGAAGGAAACAATATGTAGGACAGAAATAAGAAATGGTTTTAAATTTAGGTCAGTAAGGACGTGGAATGTATTGCCTCAGGAAGTGGTGGATGCTGAAAGTGCGGGTATGTTTAAGGATAGGTTGGATAAATATCTCACTGAAGTTGGTAACTCCAGTTACCACTACTGAATAGTGGGGAAAGTCTATATGGGCTTTGCCTTCTCGATTTTCCTATTTTCCTGTATGAAATCCAGTATGAAGTCTATAAATTCGAAGTTAGGACTTGCTTATAGGATCAGATATGCCCTGACTCCTGCTGCTAGGCTGGCTATTACATCGACTGCATACCTTAGGCTGTATCGTCAACTAGAATATCAGATCAACTAAACCTGCTGCTCTGGATGATATGTTCATTACAACTGAGCAGGCTTACCACCAGAGGTCTAGCAATCTGTCTCTTCTGTCTGTGCTCAAAAGCACTACAAATGTGGGAGAGCAGTTTTTTCTGCCTTTGCCCTTAAGCTCTGGAACTCACTTCCACCTAACCTTAGGATCTCTGAGACACATCTGTTTGTCAAGAATGAGCTTTGCAAGTTTCTACAGTCTTCTGATAAATGCTCATGTACCTGATTCCTTGAACTGCTACTAGTAAGTGCCTATTGTTGCTTTTTCAGTTGTACTCAGGATGTGCTCTGCTCATAAAATTCTGCACTGTAGTATTGTTTGACTGCTCTTGCTGCTGTATGCTAGATTGTCTTTGTACCATTGTGCCACTGTGCTACCATTACCTATTGTTGCACTTCTCCCAGGTTGTGCATGAAAATAGGCATTGTATTGTTTAGTGCACCTACCTGGTACCACAAAACTCACTAAATAAGTAAGTATTATATGTTAGCCTAATTTCTCTAGCCCTCCCCTGAGGCCCTTTGGCTAGCTCCTCCTTCCTCCTGCTGCCAGCACCTCATCCTATCCCTCAGTGCTCCTCTTAGCTGATCCACTTAGACTCCATGGGTAACCCAAAACACACTGCTACATAGCCCCCTTGGCTTACTTCTCAAGGTGGAAACTGCCATCAGCTCCTCAGCAGGATCCTCCCCACACATCCAGCCTTCCATGGTTGAGGTGTAGCCCCAGAGTATCCCCAGTGGACAGGAGAGGGAGCTCAAGCTTAACGTGGGGAAGACAGACTTCATCTGCCAGGTCAGTGCCAGTTCCTCTCCTTTCTATTACCTCCTCTGGGACATGGCCATGTATGATGCCCAGGGCACATATCCACGCATACGCAGGTCATTCTAGCACTGACTGTGTCCCCATCCTCCCTTGCTGTAGCTGCTCCTGCTGGGCTGCCACCCAGCCTTCACTAGGTGGGGGACGAGAGGTGTGCACTAGTCCCTTCACAAAAGAAAGGGTCCTACAAGAGCTTGATAAGCTCGGGATGGACAAGGCAATGGGACCTGATGGCATACATCCCACGGTACTAAAGGAGCTAAGGGTGGAACTAGCAGAGTCATTATCAGAACTGTTTAGTGAGTCTCTGAGCACAGGAGAGGTCCAAGAAGACAGGAGAAGGGCTCATATGATCCCGCTCCACAAGAGTGGTAGCAGGGAGGAGACAGGGAACTACAGACCAGTCAGTCTTTCCTCAGTAGTGGGCAAGATTATGGAGGCACTCCTTAAGGAAAGGATAGTGCAACACCTGGAATCCATAGGAGCACAGGATCCAAGACAGCATGGGTTTACAAAAGGAAGGTCCTGTCAAACTAATCTCATAGATTTCTTTGACTGGGTAACCAGAGTGGTGGACCAAGGGGGAGCAGTTGATGTCACCTACCTTGACTTCAGCAAAGCTTTCGATACTGTTACACATGGAAGATTGATTAATAAACTGGGTAGGCTCAGGTGGGTCAGAAGTTGGTCAACTGGGTGGCAAACTGGTTGATGGGCAGAAAACAGAGAGTGGTGGTAAATGGTATACAGTCAGAAGAGATGCAAGTTACAAGTGGGGTACCTCAGGGATCAGTTCTGGGACCAGTCCTCTTCAATATCTTCATCAGTGACATTGCAGATGGACTGGAGGGTAAGGTTTGTCTATTTGCAGATGACACCAAGATCTGCAACAGAGTAGATTATCTAGATTGGGTGGGCAGAATGAGAAGGGATCTGGATAAACTAGCAAAATGGTCAGAAGAGTGGCAACTGGGGTTTAACACAAAGAAGTGCAAGATCATGCACATAGGGAACAGAAACCCTGAAGCCACCTATAGGTTGGTAGGGGAGTTGCTGGCAGTCAGAAGGGAAGAAAGAGACTTGGGCATCATCATCACTGATGACCTGAAATCATCCAAGTAGACCACTAAAGCAGTAGATAAGGCTAGAGGGATGTTGTGGTGTATTACTAGGGGTATCACAAGTCGTAAGAGGGAGATAATAATCCCTCTTTACAAGACACTGGTTAGGCCCCATCTGGAGTACTGTGTGCAGTACTGGAGGTCACACCTTCACAAGGACATTAACCAAATTTAGGCAGTCCAGAGAAGGGCAACCAAAATGATGCAGGGACTGCATCAGAAAACATATGAGGAAAGATTAATGGAGCTCAATATGTATACCCTAGAGCAAAGGAGGGAGAGCCGTAATATGATCGAAACATTCAAACACCTTAAGGGCATTAACGAGGGGAAAGAGTCTAACATGTTTCAATATAAGAAAAATAGCAGGACAAGAGGACACAGCATGAGATTAGAGGGAGGCCGATTAAGGGGTAATGTGAGGAAGTTCTTTTTCACAGAAAGGGTGGTGGATGCATATAATGGCCTACCTCAGGAACTGGTGGATATGAATACAGTGCAGGGCTTCACACAGCCATGGGATAGGCATAAGGGAGCAATACAGATGAGTATGAATAGATAGGCCATTGACAGAGCAAAGGCCGAATGGCACATTCATAAGGTAGAAAAAGAAATGGGCAGACTGGATGGGCCTTGCGGTCCTTATCTGCCATCAACTTTTATGTTTCTATGTGGTGGCCAAGTGGTGGAGCTAGGACACCTCCCCCTCTGAAGAAGAGCAGTTTAAGAGATGCTCCAGCCTCCTTCACTTGGCCAGCCCCCAATGACTCAAGCTAATTTCCAAACTCAGGTCACTGCCATCGTGAGTATTAGTGTTACTGCTGTGCTGACAAGCTGGCCTTTATACTCTGCAATTCCCTTAGGTTTGTTCTTGCAAGGTTAATATGCATGAAAACATGGGTGACCTGCTTTTTGCCCACCATTAGGCATTCTGCTTACTTTTCTAGGAAATCTGGAGATTACGGGTATCATATGTATGTAACAGCCTCTTTCAGACTCACATTGGCTGTTGCTGGGGCCCTCGGATTTTCCCTAGATACTCGAGGGGGCCGGCCGAGGTTCTGTGGCAGACAAGTGGAACTGGAACAACAGGTGCACATGGTGCCTCCACCTGGGGTAGTGATAGGGTATACCTGTAGATAAATTGCAGGTTAACACCTCCCCCAGGAAAATATAGTAACAGCCCCCACTGTACCTTTCCCACACAGCAACAATTCCCACTTTTCCAATAAGTCACTGTACCAGAATGTAACATTAAAATTAACTATTTTATTTTGGTGGAAGGAAAAAATGGAGAAAAAATAGTACAATAACATGAACTGTTGCAAAGCTTTGACCCACAGTCCCCACCTCCCACTTAAGGGGTGCGCACACGGTTTCCCAATGGCAGCCCAAATGTCTCTAATGTCCCTTGGGTGGGTACCTGCACTCCGTGAAGAAGTCATTGGGGATCTTTCGTTGGGGACCAAATACTTTGAACAGAAGAAACAGATGCGAAACTTTAAATGTGTCCTGGGCATATCTTTAAGCTTGGCAAACAGTCCTGCCTTTAATGTTATCTCTGACCTGATAGCTAGCTGATTGTTGATTTCCCTAAAGCCGCAGCCCAGAGTACTTACAGTTCTGAAGTTTAAAAGGGTGTCAGAAACTTGCTTCACGATACCGTGCAGGTATCAGAAGTTGTGGGTGCAACCCAAAACCACTGGCTGAAGCAATAATGAAAGTCGGTCTTCATCTGCCAGGCCTTTCCAATCTTCACCCTTGGGGGACTTTGTATGCGGTGTTCACCTGGAAGGCCTCTCAATGTCTTTCTCTCAAAGGATTCTCTCCTTGCCCGGGTACAACTTCTCCCCACCTGGGGAAACACACTTGCAAATCACTTTCTGCTTAGCTGGCAGACACTGTGGATGTTAGGTAGCGGTCTACACAGTCTCTTCTTCCCAGCTGTAACCTCAGCCAGAGGGCTGTGGGTTCGGTTCCCACATCTGGCACTTGGGTTAATATCCCAGTACTGACACTGTAGTGCAGCATTAGAGGGGTGCTGCACTTCTGAGGTGCCGTCTTTCGGATGAGACGTTAAACCAAGGTCCCATCTGCCTGGATTGGTGGTAGTTTAGGTGGTTGTTAAAGATCCCATGGCACTTATCAAAAGAGTAGGGAAATTTTTATTGAAAAAGATGGATTGCATTACAACCATTGACAAAATATACAGAAAAGAGAAAAATCAAATACAAGTCAATAGGACAGAAAATAAACAATCAAAAAACAAGGGAATGATAAATAACAAGAAAAGCAATCAGCCACAATGTGTACATGCAGTCCATAAATATGCTACTTTTGCAGAATCAAACGTACGCATGTCATCTTGCATCAGTTTTCTAATTGCAGTTTTAACATGAACAAGAATCTCTGTCTGAGCCATCCATTTTTGTTGCAGTACCAAAAGGCACCTAGTTTGCCAAATAAAATAATGGATTAATGTCACGACAGCATAAATGGTATCAGGGTGATATTTAGCTAACAAGCTCGGGCACGAGCCATAGACGATCTGGGGATAGGTCAGACAGGCAAATAGAGAGAGGTTCAGTCCAGTCCAATGCCAGCAAATCCCAAAATATTCATATATAAGCACATTCCGTAAATAAATGTTCCTGTGTTTCAGTAATACCAAAACAAGTATTTCTTCCACTTTCTTATGTTTATGATTCCCCTTCACGCTAAGTCTACCATAATTCCCCAACCAGACAACATCTCATACATAATCCGAAGTCTGAGATTGGATAAGTGTTTGAGCACCAACTGCATCTGGTCAGCTGAACAATGAGGAAATAGGATAGAATCATGGTCCTCAGTAAGCAGAATAGTTTTATACAAACCTTTCTGAGTACAACTTTGCATAGCATGTGGAGTAATATTCCATTTAATAGCAAATATTAAGACTATGTGCACCCTAGGGAGGTAAAACCCTCTGGTTCCCCAATAGTCTGGGGCACCTCTCGCACCAAGCTGAGACATTTGCAACCAACCAACTGTGTACCCAAGGTTTACAGGCCTTATCTCCTGGCTTTAAGGCAAAACCAAAATTGTAACTAAAAGAAATACTAAAAAAGAAGGCAACAGGATTAATCATCCCAACCCCACCCTCACAAATAGATTCATATGTGAAAGCCCGTTCAATAGGGTTAAGCCTAGACCCCCAAAATGCCCGAAAAAACACATCATAAATACGAGTGAGCAAAATTGATGGGGGGGATAGACATAACAAATATACAAAAATGGACAGCAGTAAGGTTTTAATTAACCAAACCCGTTTTTTCTTACCCAACAGTTTATCTTTCCACCCAGGAACAAGTCGTTCAGCTCAACAGAGACACCTTTCCCAATTCGAGACATCATCAGTCTGTTCCCCAAAGGTAATCCCTAGAATCTTAAGAGGTTCAGTAGAAATCCTAATGCCACCTAAACAACCTAACCTAGGCAATGAAGTAGGACCCAATGAGAGACCTTGACTTTTGTGTAAATTGATCTGGGATCCTGAAAGGTTTGAATAGAGGGAAAAAAATAGAAGACAAGGCCAGGCCACTAGTGGTATGACCAACAGTAACCACCAAGTCATCTGCATATGCCAGCACTTTCGTCGCTGGGTAACAGAATCAATACTAAGACCTACAATAGCCTGACACTGCATAAGTAGTCTAATAAAAATATCAATACCAAGCGCAAACAATAAGGGCTCAAGGGACAACCCTGCCTAACACCCCTGCAAATTGGAATTTTAGCCCCATACCAACCATTGACATTCGGAATACAAAAGCTTCACCCAAGTAAGAAACATATCAGAAACCCCAAAAGCTTGTAGAGTACAAAATAAAAAAGCATGAGACAAATTATCAAATGCTTCTTCCAAATTAATGCTAACCACCCACCCCTTAGCCTGACCTAGACTACCCTGGTAAAACAATTCTCGCAGTAGAATTGAATTGTCACATTGCTGTCTACCAGGTACTGCACATGTCTGAGCTGGACTAATTAAATAAGTAGAGACCTTCGTAAGTCATGCCAACAAGATTTTAGCAAGAAGTTTATAGTCAGTATTCAGAAGACTCAGGGGTCTCCAATTCCGAATATCAGCAGTAAGACCCTTTTTATGAATGAGAATCAAAATAGCTTCCGTCATAGATGGGGCAAAGTGCACTTCAGTCAACATATAATTAAACAAAAATGTCAGCACAGGGACCAATTCAGTTTTAAAACATTTATAAAATCCTGCACTAAGACCATCCAACCCTGGTGCAAAATCAGATCTCAACAAGCCTATCGCATGGCAAACTTCAGCTTCAGAAATGGGTTGTGAAAGAGACAAAAGATCAGAATGCAAGACTTGAGACAACTCCAACCATTGAAAAACATCAGTGGCCGAGGTACAGGAGGGGGACACACCAAAAAGAGAGCGAAAGAGTTGCTCTATTTCTTGCAAAATATGTTGCGAAGAGGAGACAGTGGTTCCAGCAGACGTCAAAAGTTCAGTAAGAATCCTATACTCTACCCTAGACTTACATTTTTTAAAGGGGTTAATACACCCTTTACTATTCTGGGTCCCGAATCTCACTTCCCTACCAAATGACTGAACTCTATTATATTGTAAAGCTTGCATTTTTTTACAGAGAACTTGAATTTGGGAGCCAAAGTCCTGAGATGTAGTTGCAAAAGAGAAATCAGGTGCTGTAACTGCTGTCGTAACGTCAATATTCCAAGTATGACTTATTACTAATAAACCGACCTTGTTGAATGAAATCCCTCCAGGATATCTTAGTGTCCTCCCACCATTCTACCATATCCTGGTAACAGTCCACTACAGATAATCTGGCAGACCAATGCCGTTGCCATAATTTCTGTACCTTAGGATTGGTCAGAAGTGAATCATTCAATCTCCACTTATTCTTCCGACATCTAGGAACATCCTTCCAGGTGTAACCCCTTGCAAATGGGGGTTCCTAATGTGCCTTATGCCTGGTTGGTAATCGGCATAAAGCCGCTAAAAGGAGGGTCCGTGGAGTGCTTTTTAAGGCCTCCGTATATTGTCCCTTTAAGGGCTGCCTTTTTCAGTCGGAATGGGTTAAAATGGGAAGGGGTTCGAGTGTTGTCATGCTCGACTCCCGCCCGTGCTGCCAAGTGAGCGTTCCATTCTGCCATCGCTAATAGTGCAGGGGGAGCCCTAATAAAGGATGTAGGGGGTTGCTTAAAATAAGCTGTAAAAATAATATAATGTAGTTGTTCTAACCTGCTTTGCTTTGCAGCGCGAGAGTTTCGATTGCCTCCTCCATTTTGGTCCCGAACTGCAGAATTGGACCAATCAGTACTTGGGATCCTACAGAGTCGACTGACCAATGGAAGAGCTGTTGTTTTGAAAGGTATTATGGGCTATGGTGCTTTTTCTGCACCATTGAGAGCTGGGGAAGTGACTGGCAGGATCAATCAGCCAATTGGATCGGTAGCACCAGTGAAAAGGAGTGCCCCAAGCTGTGGAGAGACAGATTTGTTGTGGCTAGGGAGGAGTGAGGAGCTGTGTGCTTCTGCGCTGGGGAGTGTTCGCGCGGGAAGCGCGTGAAGGCCTAAGTCGGCCGTTTTCCTGCGAGGAGTTCGTTTTGAAATCCGTCAGCGGGCGGTCAGAAGAGGCTGTGCTCTGTACATCTACCCACCAGCCTCGACCTGTAGGAGGACTGGAGAAAATTGCTGAATCATGCTCAGTCCATGGGAGAAGTAAAAAAGCTGCCATTGCAGAGCTGGAGTGACTGTGAAAGCTGAAGAGCCTGGGAGCAGCTGCCTGGTGTGGTACCCCTCTGCTATTGCTGTTTGCCATATAAATGTGTGAGTAGCTCAAGTAAATCCTGCTGCAATTAAAGGACTTCTGCTATTGCTGTTTGGCATATAAATGTGTGAGTAGCTCAAGTAATTCCTGCTGCAATTAAAGGACTTCTGCTATTGCTGTTTGCCATATAAATGTGTGAGTAGCTCAAGTAACTCCTGCTGCAATTAAAGGACTTCTGCTATTGCTGTTTACCATATAAATGTGTGAGTAGCTCAAGTAACTCCTGCTGCAATTAAAGGACTTCTGCTATTGCTGTTTGCCATATGAATGTGTGAGTAGCTCAAGTAACTCCTGCTGCAATTAAAGGACTTCTGCTATTGCTGTTTACCACATAAATGTGTGAGTAGCTCAAGTAACTCCTGCTGCAATTAAAGGACTTTTGCCTGTTGCTGGTCATTATATAAATGTGTGAGGAGCTTAAGTTAAGTCCTGCTGCCATTAAAGGACTTTGGCTGTTGCAGTTTGCCATATAAATGTGTGAGGAGCTCAAGTTAAATCCTGCTGCCATTAAAGGACTTTGCTTGTGGCAGTTTGCCATATAAATGTGTGAGGAGTCTCGTGGAGCTCAGGAGTAGCCCTGTTGATGTTTAAGGACCCGATCTTGTCTGGAGGTCGTGAGTACTAATTCAGAGTAGTTCTCTGTTGAATTGTCACATTGGAACCAAATGGAATTACTGTACTGCTGACTATTTAACTAACTTTTTCTTTCTTCTGTGTGAAAGGGCCCCTACCAGCTGCCACGGTTTGGACTAGCCACTAGGGCTTGGGTACCCTGGGACAGTAATCGATAGGGATAGGCCTGTGCACAGAGCCCTAGGTAGATGAGTATAGTGATAAGCTAACCAACTTGATTCCCCCTGTCCTTGTTGTTTCCCCTGAATAAATCAGATTGTTTTGTACAGTTACATCTTGGCTACCGTGTACATTAATGGTGAACTGCTGCTTGGTGATTGCAACATAACTGTGTTTTACTTTACAGGGGGTCCCCGAAGGGAGCTGGATTATATTTTCTCGGGGGTAAGTGTACTGGTGAACAGAATTGTTGGTACCCAGTGGGAGTCACTAGTGGGACAAAAGGGGGGTTGCAGTAGCCCAGAGGGTTGTAACTAAGGTAGTCTTACTTGGGCTAACCCTGACCTCTGGGTGGAGGCACCGTCCACAGATTGGGCCCTTACCCCTGCCTCAGAGGGAGCAGACCGGGGTAGTAGCCCTAGGGAAGTGCCCTAGGGGTTACAAATTGGAGGCACCGCTGAGATTAGCATCCCTAGTGGCTCAGTGAGGAGATACCCCAAAGATGGAAAAATGGAAGGGATATGTTGGAAAAATTAGCTGGGACCCATCAAAACCATGATACACAAACTAATGGGTTGGGGTGAAGCAGAAGAGCTAGATTCCCAGAAGATTGTATTATTGTTAAATGTTTCCTTGGGTACCTGGCTGCTGATATTGTCTCTGTTGCAGAACGAGTAAAGTGTTTGGGTAAGGTTGAAGTGAAAGGCTATGGCTGATTTGCTTGACCAGACATTGCAGGTGCTACTCCTATGCAGTGTGGCCATCGACCCTGAGAAGGTACCTCCTGTACTTTACCTGGAGGGTGCGTCCCGGGGTGGAGGTTAATCCATATCCGAAGTGGGTTAGTCACTCCTGGGGGGTCTCCTCAAATGAACAGTTTTAAAGATAAACTGCTTAAATTGTTAGCTGTGGAAGGGAGGACTACCCAGGAGTTGCTACAAGCCTTGGATCTGTCCAGTGATATTACCCCTCGGGGTTCTCTTGGCGTCTCCCCTGGCCCGCCCAAAAGCTCCGTGCTTGCTTCTTTGCCCTTGGCAGTCCCATCCATACAGCTTGATTCCTACCGTAAGTTAAAGCTTTTCTCTGGCATGGTACTAGTGCCTCCCGGGGAGGATGACCTGGAGGCATGGATGGACTATGCCACCCCTTTAGTTCAGGAGTGGCAATGCTCCGAGGGGGAGAAAAGGAAGAGGCTGATGGAGAGTTTGCGGGGTCCTGCTTAGAAGCCATTAGATTCTTCTGGGCTACTCGTCCGGAAGCCACTGCTGCAGAGTATCTCTCTGCTTTAGAAGGGGTTTTTGGGAGTATAGAGACTAGTGAAGATTTATTATGGAAATTCAGGTCTGCTAAGCAGTTGAGAAATGAAAAATTGTCCGCTTCTGTTACTAGAGTGGAGCAGACATTGCAGAAGGCTTGTAGAAAAGGGGGAATCACTGCTGCAGCCCTGAATCAGGTTCGGTTAGAACATATTTTAAAGTCTGCCAGATTCTCTAGTGTAACTCTGTTGAAACTTAGTTGCATGATCGCGGGCCACCCCACCTGAATATTGTCAATTGATGAGGGAAATTCGAGAAGTGGAGATTGATGAAGTGGGGTAGGAACCCTGTGTGGGGGCAGTGAACCCTAGTGGGACCCCTGAGTCTAATACCCCTGAGGAGATTTCCCAGGTACTGTGGGGATGCGGGTTGTATCCTCTGACCCCTACGTGGAGAGTGAGTTGAGGGCTGAGATTAGGAATTTACGGGAATTGGTGAGGGATTTAAAGCAGTCTACTGTGTACCCTACTGGGCCCGGGGCCCCTGAGTCATGTAGAACCCGAACCTTAGCCCTAGAGAGCTTTCTCCCTCTCTTCAGGGCCCCCCTCAGAATAGTGATCCCCGGGACCCTAAGTTTTGTTATCACTGTGGGGAAGATGGGCATTTCCAGCCTGACTGTCAGAGGTCGGAGAATTTAAGGAAAGTTAACAGCAGACTGATTGCTCGATACCGCCAGACCCAGTTTCGGGCCCCCAAGAAAAGTTGTGTGACTCAGGCCCATGCCCGCCGGGCTAATAATGTTGCTACCCCCAACTGGTTTGATGTGGTCGGGCCGTCTATGGAGACCTGGGTGCAGGTGAATGGAATTCCCACTAGAGCTGTATTGGACAGTGGCTCCCAGGTGACCATCATGTTTCAGGATTGGTACCAAGCACACTTATCTGAAGTGCCCCTGCAGCCTCTAGCTGGTTTACATGTATGGGGAATAAGCGACAAGGCCTATCCGTATTTGGGGTACATCCGTGTCTGGTTATCGTTCCCTGCAATTGTAAATGGAATAGATGAGCAAGTGAAAACCTTAGTGTTAGTTTGCCCACCCACTGAACTATACGATGGGGTGCCCTTGTTGATTGGAACAAATGCCCACATGTTTGGACTGTTGGCCCAGTTGTGCTCAGAGAAGCAAGCATTTCAAACTGGGCGAACTTTGGGTGTACCTGCTGTAATTCAAATGGTCAGGGCCACTCAAAAGAAGGGTAGGCCGGAGGAACCTGAAGGCTCTGTGGGAGTGGTATGGAAGAAGGATCCGGCCCCTGTAGTGCTTGCCCCAAATGCACAGTGTGTTCTGCATGGAGAGGTACAATTAAAGACAGATGTCAAGAATAAGTTGTTGATGTTGGATGCGCCTATGGAGGGAGAACTGCCTGAGGGGTTGTTGCTCAAACCCAGTACTCTGCCGGCCAGGGCCCATGCCTATGTTAAAAGGGTGATGGTTCAAGTGCACAATGTGTCTGATAAAGAGATTCGGATAAGAAGAGGGTGCACCCTGGCTAGCGTTCATTGTGCGGATACTGCTGTCCTACCAAATAAAAAGAGTTCTCGGACGGGTGATAGAGTTGCTCCTGATATGTTTGACTTTGGTGACTCTCCGCTGCTGATTGAGTGGAAGCACAGGGTCAGTGAGAAGCTTGCCAAGAGGAACCAGGTTTTTTCCCTGAAGGAGTGGGATGTAGGATGTGTACAAGGGGCTGAGCATCACATTCGATTGCACGACGAAAGACCCTTCCGAGAGAGATCCCGACGTTTGGCTCCTGCTGACATAGATGACGTACGGCGGAATCTGCAAGAAATGTTGGCTGCTGGTGTAATTCAAGAGTCTAGGAGCCCCTATGCCTCCTCTATTGTAGTAGTAAGGAAAAAGAATGGGGCAGTTCAGATGTGTGTAGATTATCGTACTTTGAATAGGCGGACCATTCCGGATCAATATACCATGCCACGCATACAAGACGCCTTGGATGGTCTAAATGGTAGTAAGTGGTTCTCTGTATTGGATCTTCGGAGTGGATACTATCAGATCCCGATGGCCCCAGACGACCAGGAGAAGACTGCTTTCATTTGCCCCTTAGGCTTCTATGAATTTATTCAGATGCTTCAAGGAATTTTGGGTGCCCCAGCCACTTTTCAGCGCTTGATGGAACGAGCTGTGGGGGACATGAACCTACTAAAGTGTTTGGTCTATTTAGATGATGTTATAGTATTTGGCCGATCATTGGAAGAACATGAGCAACGATTATTCAAGGTCCTGGATCGGTTGGAGGATTTCGGCCTCAAGTTGTCTATCGACAAGTGTCAATTTTTCCAGACTTCCGTGAAATATGTGGGCCACATACTGTCCACTGAAGGCATAGAGACTGACCCTGGCAAGGTGGAGGCATTGACCACTTGGCCTCAACCCAAAAATTTAAAAGAGCTGCAACAGTTTCTGGGGTTTTGTAGCTACTATAGGCGGTTTGTCAGAGATTATTCACGAGTGATTCGCCCCCTCCTTAATCTCACCCAGGGGTATCCGCCTACTCACAAAAATATAAGAAGGGTGTGCACACTGACATAGAAAAGAAGTATTTTGGCCAAACGATATGTTCGGGGATCGATGGACTGCTGAGTGTGAGGAAGCTTTTTATGATATCATATATCAACTCACCCACGCACCCGTGTTGGCCTATGCTGACCCAGCCAAGCCTTACACTCTTCATACTGATGCTAGTCTGCAGGGATTGGGGGCTGTAGTGTACCAGGAGCACTCGAATGGGCTGAGACCTGTAGCGTTCGCCAGTAGAATTCTGACGTCGTCAGAGAAGAATTACCCCGTGCACAAATTAGAGTTTTTGGCATTGAAATGGGCCATTGTTGATCAGTTCCATGACTATTTGTATGGTGCCAAGATATTAGTAAAGACTGATAACAATCCTCTGACCTATGTACAAACCTCAGCCAAATTGGATGCCACTGGGCATAGGTGTCTCTCTGCTTTGGCCACCTATGATTACGCTGTAGAATACAGGGCGGGCCTAAACTAAATAGATGCGGATGCTCTTTCTCGGAGGCCAGTGTCCCAGACTGAATGGGTCCGGTTGTCCGAACCTGACATAAGAGCCCTGTGACAGAAATTTGATAAAGAAGAACAAGAGTCTCCTGACATGGTGGACTGTGTGGTAGATTGTTTGGGGCCATCGGAAAACTGTATACCTGCCGCCTACTGCCACTTCTCTACATTGGACATCAGCTCCCTGCCACAACTCAATAATAATGATCTCCAACAGGCTCAATCCTGTGACCCTATGATAAGAACGGCAGTAGAGGTTTTGCGGGCTGGAAGAGATGTATCCAAACTACGTTCCACTGACTTGCGGACTACCTTGTTGTACAAAGAAGGGCCCAAATTAAAGCTGATTAACCAACTATTATATAGAGAGATTGTGAGTAAGGAGGGCGGGTGCAGCGACAACAACTGTTGCTGCCCTTAGTTTTCAGAGAATTAGTTCTAAGGTCATTGCATAATCAGATGGGGCACCTGGGCATAGATCGAACACTTGACTTGATACGGGCTCATTCTATTGGCCAAAGATGAGTCGGGAGATGGAACAGCATGTCAAAACCTGTGGTGCGTTGTTTGCAAAGAAAGGCGTTACCCCAGCGATCTGCTCCACTGATCAACATTACTACTAGTGCTCCTATGGAACTGGTCTGTATTGATTTCCTGAGTCTAGAGCCTGATCTGAGAAGTGTTAGCAACATATTGGTGGTCACTGATCATTTTACCCAGTATGCACAGGCTTTCCGACCTAGGATCGAAAGCAACTACAGTGGCTAAGATACTTGTTGAGAATTTTTTGTCCATTATGGGGCTCCATGGCAGTTCATTCCGATCAAGGAAGGGACTTTGAAAGCTTGATTAAAGAGATGCTATCTTTGTGGGGATACGCAAATCACGAACCACTCCCTACCACCGCAGAAGACCATCAACCTGAAAGGTTCAATCGTACATTGCTTGACATGCTGGGCACTTTACAATCAAAAGATAAATCGAGATGGAGTCAACAGATTAGCACTTTAGTTCACGCCTACAATTGTACAAAAAGTGATGCCACAGGGTTCTCCCCTATCGACTGATGTTTGGAAGAGAGGCTAGATTGCCAGTGAATGTGTGTTTTGGGGTTTCCCTGATGGGGTGCGAGCAGAAAACCATCTACAAATGCGTACAGAAATTAAGGCCCAATTAAATCATGCCTACCAACTGGCCCAGACTATGGCTGCTAAACGAAATCTGGCTAACAAGGAGAGATATGACAAAAAAGTGAAAACAGTAGAGTTGAGAAAAGGGGATAGAGTGTTGTTGAGAAATCTGGGACTGCATGGCAAACATAAAATTGCCGATCGATGGCATCACCTTCCTTATATTGTTGTGGGACAGCTGGCAGACCTACCTGTGTATAAAGTGTGGCCTGAAAACAATTCGAAAGTTGTGAAAACCATAAACAGAAATCATCTGCTGCCAATTGGGCAGATTTTGATTGAAGTTGAACCTTTCTCTACCCCTCCTTTCAGGCCCGTGACTAGATCTGTTACTAAGAAAGGAACCAAGCAAGTGGAGCCTTCAACAGGTTCACCAAGGGAGCCTTGTCCAACCCCTTCTGCAGAAGGAGATGGTCAACACTCAGTGTCAGAAGACAGCGAAGATGATGTTGAATACTATCCCTCTTATGAACTAAGTCAATTGTTTCGGGGCAATCCTCTTGTTAACTCAGGAACTGAAGCTGGCCCATCTGTGTTAGTTGAGCCCTCTACTTTATCCCCGGAGGAAGTGCCTCCAGAAGATGAAAGGGGTAGCAGACAAACTCAAGGGGCTGAGTCCTTAGGCTTGGCTGAACTGTCTGGCCTGGCTGAGTTATCTGACTTTTCAGAAGAAGAGAGTGAGGTGGGGGAACAAGTCCGTGATATGCCAGAACCGGAAGAGTATTTTGAATGCCCTGATGGTTCCCCTTTAGTAACTGGACAGTCCCTAGATGAGCCCAGTGGGGTGGGTTCAGGGGCAAAAGGTCAAGTCCCTAATACTACTATGAGTATCGAGCCTGATCCCCTTGATGGGATTCCCGTTGCTAATGTCCCTGACATGGGAGTGGAGTCAGGGCCTGGTTCAGAATCCCCTGAGATCCCTAGATGATCCGGCCGACAAATTCGGCCAGTAATAAAGTTAAGCTATGAATCTTTGGGTCAGCCAGTGGATTTGCCTTTAAATGTGGTCCACAAGGGGGTGTATGTGTCCCCAAGTTCTTTGTCTAAGTTAGCCTTGGGGGATAACTCCAGACTATTGGTAAAGCCTTTTGAGTGTGGTGCCCTTGTCCCGGGGGACCAGTTAGTAGCTAACCGAAGAGGGAGCCCCTCAGTCCCGGGGTCACGGGTAGGTCCCTATGACCTGATTTAAGAGAGTGTAAGATTTTATATGTATGATGTGTATACACTATAGTACATTGTAGATCTAATATTTATGTATGTAAGGTAAAATGTGATATGGTGTTACTTGGGATGTTCACCTACTTTGCCTCAAGGGTGAGTGCTTGGCGCGGACGCCAAGTTTTTTCAGGCCAGGTAGGGTGTAACCCCCTTGCAAATGGGGGTTCCTAATGTGCCTTATGCCTGGTTGGTGTCGGCAAAAAACCGCTAAAGGAGGGTCTGTGGAGTGCTTTTAAGGCCTCCGTATATTGTCCTTTAAGGGCTGCCTTTTCAGTCGGAATGGGTTAAAATGGGAAGGGGTTCGAGTGTTGTCATGCTCGACTCCCACCGGGCTGCCAAGTGGCGCTCCATTCTGCCATACGCTAATAGTGCAGGGAGGCCTAATAAAGGATGTAGGGGTTGCTTAAAATAAGCTGTAAAAATAATATAATGTAGTTGTTCTAACCTGCTTTGCTTTGCAGCGCGAGAGTTTGCGATTGCCTCCTCCATTTTGGTCCTGAACTGCAGAATTGGACCAATCAGTACTTAGGGATCCTACAGAGTCGACTGACCAATGGAAGAGCTGTTGTTTGAAGAGCGGTATTATAGGCTATGGCGCTTTTTCTGCACCATTGAGAGCTGGGGGAAGTGACTGGCAGGCTCAATCAGCCAATTGGATCGGGTCGCACCCGAGTGAAAAGGAGTGCCCCAAGCTGTGGAGAGACAGATTCGTTGTGGCTAGTGAGGAGTGAGGAGCTGTGTGCTTCTGCGCTGGGGAGTGTTCGCGCAGGAAGCGCGTGAAGGCCTAAGTCGGCCATTTTCCTGCGAGGAGTTCGTTTTGAAATCCGTCGGCGGGCGGTCAGAGGAGGCTGTGCTCTGTACATCTACACACCAGGCTCGACCTGTAGGAGGACTGGAGAAAATTGCTGAATCGCGCTCGGTCCGTGGGAGAAGTAAAAAGCTGCCATTGCAGAGCTGGAGTGACTGTGAAAGCTGAAGAGCCTGGGAGCAGCTGCCTGGTGTGGTACCCCTCTGCTATTGCTGTTTGCCATATAAATGTGTGAGTAGCTCAAGTAATTCCTGCTGCAATTAAAGGACTTCTGCTATTGCTGTTTGCCATATAAATGTGTGAGTAGCTCAAGTAATTCCTGCTGCAATTAAAGGACTTCTGCTATTGCTGTTTGCCATATAAATGTGTGAGTAGCTCAAGTAACTCCTGCTGCAATTAAAGGACTTCTGCTATTGCTGTTTACCATATAAATGTGTGAGTAGCTCAAGTAATTCCTGCTGCAATTAAAGGACTTCTGCTATTGCTGTTTGCCGTATAAATGTGTGAGTAGCTCAAGTAACTCCTGCTGCAATTAAAGGACTTCTGCTATTGCTGTTTGCCATATAAATGTGTGAGTAGCTCAAGTAACTCCTGCTGCAATTAAAGGACTTCTGCTATTGCTGTTTACCACATAAATGTGTGAGTAGCTCAAGTAACTCCTGCTGCAATTAAAGGACTTTTGCCTGTTGCTGGTCATTATATAAATGTGTGAGGAGCTAAGTTAAATCCTGCTGCCATTAAGGACTTTGGCTGTTGCAGTTTGCCATATAAATGTGTGAGGAGCTCAAGTTAAATCCTGCTGCCATTAAAGGACTTTGCTTGTGGCAGTTTGCCATATAAATGTGTGAGGAGTCTCGTGGCGCTCAGAAGTAGCCCTGTTGATGTTTAAGGACCCTATCTTGTCTGGAGGTCGTGAGTACTAATTCAGAGTAGTTCTCTGTTGAATTGCCACATTGGAACCAAATGGAATTACTGTACTGCTGACTATTTAACTAACTTTTTCTTTCTTCTGTGTGAAAGGGCCCCTACCAGCTGCCACGGTTTGGACTAGCCACTAGGGCTTGGGTACCCTGGGACAGTAATCGATAGGGATAGGCCTGTGCACAGAGCCCTAGGTAGATGAGTATAGTGATAAGCTAACCAACTTGATTCCCCCTGTCCTTGTTGTTTCCCCCTGAATAAATCAGATTGTTTTGTACAGTTACATCTTGGCTACCGTGTACATTAATGGTGAACTGCTGCTTGGTGATTGCAACATAACTGCGTTTTACTTTACAGGGGGTCCCTGAAGGGAGCTGGATTATATTTTCTCGGGGGTAAGTGTACTGGTGAACAGAATTGTTGGTATCCAGTGGGAGTCACTAGTGGGACAAAAGGGGGGTTGCAGTAGCCCAGAGGGTTGTAACTAAGGTAGTCTTACTTGGGCTAACCCTGACCTCTGGGTGGAGGCACCCGTCCACGTATTTGGGCCCCTTATCCTGCCGCAGAGGGGGCAGACAGGGGTAGTAGCCCTAAGGGAAGTGCCCCCTAGAGGTTACACAGGCAATCCATGCCGTGATGGCTACATGATCAGTAAACTCCAACGCATGCGTAGAAATACACTGAACATGTAATGCCTGAGAAAGAAAAAGAAGATCAATACGAGTTTTCAAAGTCCCCTGAAAATAAGTAAAGCCACCAGTAGGATGAAGACTCCTATAAGCATCTTTGAGGGACGCAGTCTGCAAAATCTGAGCAAGTGTATTAGAGTCACAAAACATTTTCAAAGTGTGCAAACTTCTGTCTGATTGCTGCAGGCCACAATTAAAATCTCCTACCCAAAACACTAACCGGAAAGTATGGAGATAGGGTTGGATAGCTCTGAACAAATCAGATCTAAGGGCTTTCATCTGAGGGGCATAAGTCACAATGAGCCAAAACCACTCCAAAAAATAGGAACCATCAAGTAGCAATGGTCTACCCGGGTGTATCTCCACCACTTTAGAGATCCGTATATTAGAATTGGAGAATAAAATTCCTACTCCATCACAGGTATGCACACCTGTAGACCAATAGGAGGGACCCAACGGCCAGGAGTGCGAGGCCTGTTGAAGTTCACTATGTGTTTTTAACCTGGTATCTACTATACAGATAATATCAGAGGCATGTGCCTGCAAAGTTAACAGTGTACCTGCCAGTTTAGCAGCCCCTTTAATACTATTCACATTAACTGTAAAGATAGTGAGAGAATCAAGAAAAGAGTGTTGCGTTAGAAATGACCTGTTTCAAGGAGTTTTCAGTTTCTGCCTATGCCTAGTGCATTTAGCGATAGAATACGAACCCCCTCCCCCTTATCAGTATCAGGATTCGGGAGAAGGGAAGAGGTGTCAGTATCCTCATAGATACATAGAAACAGACTTTGACAGAAGATAAGGACCACTTGGCCCAACCAGTCTGCCCATTTCCCTACCTATTGGATAAGCTGCAGATTCTAGTTAACCAACAGCCTACTTCCTGCAACCCCCCACTATAATTGCCTTATGTCTGTCCCATGCATGTTTGAATTCCCCCACTGTTTTATACCCCACAACCTCTCCAGGAAGGCGGTTCCATGCATCCACCACTCTCTCTGTGAAAAAGAATTTCCTCACATTACCCCTGAGCCGTCACCCCTCTAAGTTTAAATTGTGCCCCCTTGTTCTTGCACATCTCTTTTTCTGAAAGATGCTACCCTCCTGGACTTTGTTGATTCCCTTGAGGTATTTAAAAGTTTCTATCATGTCCCCCTGTCCCTCCTTTCATCAAGGGTATACATATTAAGCTCTCTCAGTCTCTCTTCATATGGTTTCTGATGTAGACCCTGCACCATTTTAGTTGCCCTCCTCTGGACTGCTTCCATCCTGTCTATGTCCTTGCGTAGATGAGGTCTCCAAAACTGTACGCAGTACTCCAGATGGGGTCTCACCAACTGTCTGTATAGAGGGATAACAACTTCCCTTTTTCTACTTGTGATGCCCCTCCCTATGCATCCCAGTATCCCTCTGGCTCTCCTTACTGACTTCTTACATTGCTTACCCACCTTTAGGTCATCTGATATGACTACTCCCAGATCCCTTTCCATTATTGTTGTCGTTAGTACCTCCCCTGCTATTGTGTACTCTTCTCCTGGATTTTTATTTCCCATGTGCATTACTTTGCACTTCTTTACATGAATCTAAGTTGCCATATGTCTGACCATTCCTCCAACCTTGCCAAGTCCCTTCTCATCCTTACCCCCCCTTGTGTATCAACTCTGTTACAGATCTTTGTGTCATCTGCAAGAGGCATACCTTTCCTTCCAGACCCTCTGCAATGTCATTTACAAAAGGCGTTAAAGAGACTGGACCCAGTACTGAGCCTGAGGTACTCCACTAGTAACCCCCTTTCTTCAAAATGTGTTCCATTCACTATTACCTTCTGTGTCCTGTTGTGCAGCCAGTTTGCTACAGGCTACCACCCTGGGACCCACTCCCAGGCTGGCTAACTTGATTATTAATCTTTTGTGCAGGACTGTGTCAAATGCCTTGCTAAAGTCTAGGTAGGTCATATCCACAGCCCCTCCTGGTCAATTACTTTGGTCACCCAGTCAAAGAAATCTATTAGATCGGTCTGACATGACCTTCCTGCTGTGAATCCATGCTGCTTTGGGTCCTGTGCCCGCTGGCCTCTAGGTACTCAACAATTCTTTCTTTTCAAGTGATTCCATCATTTTCCCCACCCTGAGGTCAAACTAACAGGTCTGTAGTTTACTGCTTCTGCCTTGCTCCCACTTTTGTGAAGGAGAATCACATCTGCCCTCCTCCAGTCCTCAGGTACCACCCCATCTTCCCATGATTTGTTAAAAGTGTGGTTAGTGGTGTCACTAGGTCCTCCTTAGCTCTTTTAGGATTCTAGGGTGAATCCGTCAGGCCCCATTGCTTTGTCCACCTTGAGTTTAGGAGTTCTTTCAGTACTCTTTCTTCTGTAAATGGACTGGCATCAACCCCACTATCCAGAGTGCTTCTACTGTTTGGTTTAGGTAACTCCCCTCTTCTTATTTTGTGAATACTGAGCAAAGTATTCATTCAGTATCTCTGCCTTTTCACTGTCTCCCTCTGCCCACCTCCCCTCTCCTTTATTAATCTTCACTATCCCTCCCTTAACCTTTCTATGCTCCCTAATGTATCTATAAAAGGTTTTATCCCCCTTCTTAACTGAGTTGGCTATCTTTTCCTTGGTTTGGGCCTTTGCTTTTCTGACTGCCTTCCCCACTTCTTTCTGCTTTAATTGATACAGTTCTCTGTCGTGCTCCGTCTGTGATTCCTTATACTTTTTGAATGCAGCCTTTTTCTCCTTAACCTTCCCTGACACCTCTTTTGAGAACCATAGTGGTTTTATTCTGCTTTGTTTTCTTTATTTGTTTCACACAAAGGCTTGTTGCCTCCATGATGGCAGTTTTGATTTTTCTCCATTGTTCTTCCACCCCTCCTTTCTGGCCATTTGCTAATGCATTCCTCAGGTATTTATCCATTATGCCAAAGTCAGCCCTTCTAAAGTCCAGTATCCTTGTCTTTGTATGGCTTGTCTCCATGGTTGTGTTTATTGTGAAGTGCACTGTGCAGTGGTCGCTTGTTCCCAGATGTCCACTGACTTCTAAATTTGTGATCCTCTCTCCATTTGAGAGTACCAGGTCTAATACTGCTCCCTCCCAAGTGGGTTCCACCACTAGCTGTCTAAGATATGCCCCCTGTAGGGCATCGAGAATGACCCTGCTCTTGGATGTGGCTGCAGTCCATGTCGCCCAGTTAACATCTGGCATATTCAGGTCCCCCATCAACAGTATCTCCCCTTTTTCAGCCATTTTGAGAATGCCCTCTATCATTTTCTTGTTCCTTTCCTCCCCTTGAGACAGGGGTCTGTATACAACCCCTGTGAGGATTGTGATTCCGTTCCTTGTCTCCAAGGTGACCCAGAGTTCCTCTTGTCCTCCCCCTTTACTTTTTAGTTCTGTAGCTTTGATCCCTTCCCTTATGTAGAGAGCTGCTCCACCTCCTCTTTTACCCTCCCTATCCCTTCTGTAGATTGTGTACCCTGGTATGTTGACATCCCAGTCATGGTTCTCCACGTACCATGTTTTTGTGACTGCCACAATATTCAAGTGTTCCTCTTCCATCAGGGCTACTAGCTCTGGAAGCTTGTTTCCAAGACTACGGGCATTGGTACTCATTGCCCTCCATTTAATGTTGGTTTTATCCTTTTTTACCCCATCCCTGTTCTTATTGCCCTTGTCCATTTTTCCATTTACCCCTGTTCTGCCCTCTGTCAAGCTCTGTACCTCAGTGTTTACCCTACTACCTGCCATGTTTTGTGGGGGGCTTAAACTTTCCTGTTTCCTATCAGCACCTCCCCTTGGCTAGTTTAAAAGCTTGCCAAGGAAGCCTTTAAACCTGTCACCTAGGGCGTGTTTCCTTCCTGGACAGATGCACCCATCATGCCAGTATAGACCTTCATCTCTCCAGGTGGATCCCCAGTCCCCAGTGAAGCCAAAGCCCTGTGCTCTGCACCAGTTTTGCAACCATTCATTAAACTGCATGGTGTGCAGTACCCTAGCCTCACCCATGCCATAGACTGGCAGCACCTCTGAGAAGGTTACCGTGCTTGCTACCTGTCTGAGGCCCCTCCCCAACTCCACAAATTCACCCTGCACTGCACTGCACTGATCTCATGCCTAGCTAGGTCATTTGTCCCGAGGTGGACAATGATATCTAGTTTCCTCTCCTGTGATGCTGCTTCTGCAATCCTGAGGATTTACTTCCTGTCCCTCCAAGCCATGGCACCAGGCAGGCACTTTACTTCCCTCTCCTCTCCCTTCCCCAGGTCTACACCCCTAACAATTGAGTCCCCTATCAGAAGCTGTTTCTTTCCCCTGCTGTGTCCCTTGCCACCCTTTTGTGGGTCTCCCTTGTGGATGTCCCCAGCATTCTTCTTGGTCTCCAATGAGGGTGTCATCATAGAGGAACCTTGATTTGCCAGACTGACATATGATTTGTGTAGAGGTGCAACCCGGGGGCTACGCCTCTGTTCCACCACCCTTACCCTCCCAGAACCTACTGTGGTCCATCTGCTCTTCACGCATGGCAACCTCTGAGGCAGTGGTTGTGGAACTGGTGCTCTTTGGGTGAAGGAGGCCTCCTTAGTCCTTGCCAGTTCAGCCTGGCAAGGACTCACCCTCGGACTCATCCTCCCCATCTTCTGTGCATAAAGGAGCATACTTATTACTTACTTTCCAAGGGTCAGGAACAAGGGGCAACTCTTTCCCTTCCACCTTCCTAGATATGACTTTCCCAGGCCTAGTTCTTTTCCTTCTAACCACAGAAAAGGATGAATCCACCGAGAGTGAAGGAGGAGGAGGGGGCATATCACTAACAGATTCCCCTCCTAAATCAGACAAAGATGGGTCTAGAGGGGTTCCAGAATCCGGCTGCTCAACACCAAACGAAGCAGGAGTCACACTAGAACCTGCTTCCTCTAATGGAGCAGCAGGGACAACAATCTGCTGCGGTGGTTCAGGATCAGCAGATGCAGCCTTGTCCACCATTCACTTGGCTTGCTGTTGCTCAGCCAGATTTATCAACCCCTCATGGGACGGACAGTCCTCACAATTATGCAAAGCCCAAGGACAGCAGCCATAAGCATGCCCTGTCCTTTCACATAAATTACATTTAAAAAGATTAAGGCACTTACTTGCCAGATGCCCAAACTCCAAACAATGACTACACTTTACCAAATCACAAGCCGAGCTAAGGTGTGTCCGCAACCCACATTTAAAGCGGGACCGTGGTTGTCCAGCATAAAAAAATGGAGCCTCTGTCCTTGCCTAAGTAAAATGTACTAGGCAAGTATACAGACCCTAAATTAGTAATCAATAATTTAACCCGCACCCGCCAACCACCATCCCAAATTTATTCACTATCTAAAGTGGGCGTAGGTTTATTAAGTACCTCACACCTCTGATGAAGCCAGAACAAAATATCCTCAACATTAACCCCCTCATTTTTAAACATGATAGTAATAGTCTTCACAGCTGGCTTCGTCAGAGGTATGGCATGAAAAGGGGACCACAGAGGGGTGTTTTTAAACTTTAAATACTGAGCCCAAAAACAGTCAAGACCAGAAATATTTTTAAAGCTAACATCAAAGTTAGCATTTCCCAGGCTAATCAATGCAAAAATCTGAGGAAAAAAACTTCAAAGACCCTTTTAATAAAGTTTTGGCTATATAACATTGATCAGGAGGGTCCAAAAGGCCACCTTTGTACAATAAAAGGACTGCATTCCTGTGGGGCGCAGGCTCACCCCTACCCTGGAACAGATCAGACAATTTAAGCCCAGCCTCTAACCCCTCCTCTTTTCTCAAAACATCATCCTGAAGACCAACATTCAGAGGGCCTTCAACAATATCAGGAGCCCCCTGCTGCAAAACAACCACAGGCTTAACAGTACTGGACAGAGTCAAAATATTACCCCGGGGTAAGGTGGAGCTCGATCCAACATCTGCGGTGGTGGTCACTGGTGCAACTGAAGAAGATACAAGTCCCTGAGACACTGAAATAGAGTTGTCCTGAATCCATCGCCCTGAGGCAGCTTGTTGCCAACCCGCATGTACCAAAGCATGGGCAGGAGACCAAGTAGGGCAACCAGTGCCTTCAGGTACAGGCCCGGAGGTGCCAAGATCTGCTGCCTCAGTTTTACTCCAGCCCAGTTGGGAATGATTCCGAGGAAAGGAAAACACCAGGGCAGGTTCCACAATGAACTCCATAGGTGCGGCAAAAATTGTAACAGGAGTAGGTCGTGGACCAAGATCCGATTGCTTGTCCATAGACCTAACCAAACCCAAGTTCTTACGCAGTGCAGGCTTTGGGCACACAACAGGATTGTTGATGACACTGCCAGCCTTCAGTAACGGAGCACAGTGAACCAAGTCTCCCGACATGACACCACAGGAAAGAGCAGAAGGTGCCACGTCCTCGGGAGTCCGACTCACCGCATGGAGCTCTAGCGAGTCACCGGGTGTAACAGCATCTGATGCAGCAGAGACAGGAAGATCAGGTGAAACCACAGACTGGGAGGCTGAACAAGGCTGTAGCTGGTCCATTCACAGTCCCAAAGCAGGGCATTCCGGAGTAAGTAGCAACCACTCAGAAAGCGGCTCAGGAGGCAGATCCAAAACCGTATAATCATCAGAAGCAGTCGCAAAACAATCAGCTGCCACTAGAGCTGCATCAACAGCCTCTTGCAAGTCAGTGTCAGGGAAGGAGGCCTGCTCCCCTGCACTCACAATGTCCTGCTCCTCTGAATGCTCCATCAGACTGGCCATCTGAAGCAGAGAGCCAAAGGGTCCCCCTATCGAAGAGTAGGGGAATTTCCCTGGTGTCCTGGCCAAATTTCCCTCATTCACTAAAAATACCACCAACAGCTTAATCTGGTTCAAGGTCAGTTGGCATTCATCTGTATCCCCCTCCCCTGGGTCATGCCTGAAAATAGGCAGGATTTGTCTACTGCACTTACCCGGTCAGCAAAAACTAAATAAATAAATAAATAAAACCTTTGATGGCTCTTTCTGCACTGCAGGACAGCTCACTCCATCTTTCAGGCAGCAATTCTCAACAAATTCATCACACTACCAGTGAAGTCTAACTTCCTTGACAGAGCCACAGAGTGAATCTCAACAGCAAAGTCCAAATCCTCAGTAGCCACTTCACTCAGCCGTAGGCTCAAGTCTCAGGAGCAACTTCCAAATTCTCAGTAGCAAGTACTCTCTGAGCAGTAAATTCACACAGACATAGGTTGCAATTTCAGCAACAACTTCCAGATTCTCAATGGCAAATTCCAGTTTCAGAAGCAAATTCTCTCAGCCGCATGCTCATTCTCTGGAGCAAAATACAATCACTGCAGCAACTTTCATCGGCCACAGGTTCAAATCTCTGAAGCACCCTCTCTCACTGTAACAACATTCATTGGCCACAGGTTCATATCTCACCCAGGGGATCTCCTTCTCAGGGTAGCTCTTTTCCCTGGGGCTAACTGGTTCCCAAGGTGCAGTGCAGCTTGTCCTATTCTGAGGCCTACTAGGCCGAGAAGCAAACACACAGGCCGTCCGGGCTAGTGAGCCCACAGCATCCTCTCTCCTTGCTTCTGGCTGGGCTCACAGCCCCCAGCCAAAGACCCCTCTTGGCAGGCAAATAGTCCTATTTATTAGCTGTCCAGCAGCCCTTTCTCATTGGCTGCCTCACTTGTTCAACTAGGCAAATTAATATTCATTAATCATACTTGACGTCCTATTGATCCTTAGCATAGGTGCTAGAAATTAGACCTCCTTTTACTCCCAAAAGTCTGTAGTCAATCCCATAAGCTTTCTGCAAAATCCCTGCATTATGGTTTGGTGTGCAGGGGTCAAGGGCAACAAATATGGCAGCATCTCACACAGTACCAGCAAGTTCCAGTTTTCAAGTGCTTTGCAGCCACACATTTCACCTTTATTTATTAATTCTCCTAAAGACCAGCGTTTCATTTCTGCCCTCTCACCACATGCAGAGTTTTAAACTTCCATTCTACTTATCAGCCTGTTGTTGCTGTGGAAACACCGCTCCCCCAGGCAGCAGACAGGCTTCTCATTAATATTTGTACCCTCATTAATATTTGTAACCCGATTCAACAGCGCCATTGGTGCTCTTCAAATAAATATTTTTATGGATTACAAGGCACATCCTCCATGTCTCCAGACCCCAATGTATACATTACGGGGGTCAGGAGCACTGGAGAGGCTGAAGGATAGCTGTAGCAGTGGCGAGAAAACCAGTGCACACTATCGCGCATGTGCAGACTGCTGGCTCACACATTCATATGGCTGCAGCGTGGCGGTTCCGTGTCTTCACTCCTCTAGACCTTTTTACAATAAAAAACAATGATGGGCCTGGACAGAGAGCTTAGGGGCTCACACAGACCTGGGAAGGTGGCGGTGAGGACGAGGGGCAACCTGAGGGGGGGCCACACCAGGAAAGCCCAACAGAGTTGGGGGGCTTGCACATACTTTGTAGTGATCCTGGCCTACGGTTCGTCCTGCTCACATTCAGCAGTAGTCTTGACCTGCTGCATTAGTAACTCATCCTAGGGATTAATGAATAGCACAAGAAATAAAACTAATAATATGTATGTCACCTTTTTGGAATCCTGTCAAGGAGTTTCTAAAAATGCTGTACAAAGTTGGATAATATTGATCTAGTTTTTATAGTACGCATTCTAGTAAATCATTCCATTTATGAACCAATGATCTGTTGTGTCCGCCTTTCTAATGCTATATGTGTATTATTTAAAAAATGTTTTATGGAGGGGCATGGCTTGACCCACAGAACAATGATAGCCTAATCCTTTTGCTCCTCTACCCTTAGTAACCCTTCTCTGTCCATCTGCCAGTAAAACCTTACCTGACAGTGCTCAAACCTGCATTGCCGGGTAGCCCATTAGCCACGCTTCAACTTGATGACCTTTCTACTCCAATCTGTCAGTCAAAACTGTGATTCTCCTACTGGTAAACCCAACAGCTTTACTTGATTTGAAATTGGTGAAAATGGCATGTAGTAGGAACTCATCTTTTGACCCTGAGACCCTCCAGCAAATGTTAACCAGACTCCTACAAGAGATGTTAAAGGTAAAAGAAGCCTCACTCTGTACATCTCAAGCAGTGACACAAATCAAAGCTTGGCTGGTACAGAATGAAGGGCTCACTATGGGACATGAAATCACCATCCATGAACTCCAGGCTACAATCTGCAAACAGGCCTGCCTCATTCACTGGTTGACAAAGTAGACGACCTGGAAAACTGAGGTCACCACAACAATCTGTCATTCGTTGGTTTTCCAGAGGGGGCCAAGCTTAAAAAAAAGGTTGCCTTTCTGCAACATGGTCTACCTGTAATCCTAAAACTGAAGCAGGACCAGAGATTTGACAATGAACAGGCCCACTGCTCCCTAGCCCCCCCCAATGTAGGTGAATGACCCAGACCTATACTGGCCAGATTCCTCAACTTTGCTACCAAGCAGGCAGTCTTGAGTCATTCCAGGGAACTGGGGGAACTTTTCTGGCATGACCACCACATCCATATTTACCAGGACTTTCCAAGAGAACTCTCAAAAAAATGGCATGTGTTCACGGAGGACTGTCACATCATGCACAAACTAGGCCTCTAATTCTTTGCGAAGTACCCAGCCATAATGCGAGTCCTGCACAATGGTGTCCCCCTGCACTGGCCAAAAATCATGAGGGACCCGCACAGATCCAGAACTGTCCCAACACCCACAGACCAGGCCAAGATGGAACTAGGCACACTAACCAGCAACCCTCCAAACAATTACAACCACCCAACTGACTTGGATACATGGCACCAACCCTCCAAACCATGCCGATGACCACCACAGTGCAACAAACAGAAAAAGAACTCCCCGGGGCAGGATTACAGGTCTCAGAGCCACAGCAGAGGAGTCAGAGGAGTCATCAGATGGGCTGGGGACCCTGCTGTCAAGTTATAAATATGCTCCAATCAGGCCTCCCTCCCCAGCGGTGGACAAGACTACCTCCAAGGATCCACCATCACAGACTTACCTAGATCAATCACACCTTCTGGCTCAGTCATCCTCCTCCATAGGCATACAAACCTGATCCTGGGTTGCTGTGGTTGCTGCAGTAGTGCCTCCCCGACCTCCAGCTCCTCAAGACCAGAGGAGCAAGACCTGACACAAGCCTCCCTCGCTCTACAACATCCCTAGCCTAATACACTGAACTCCATGGGGAATTGAGATCCACAAGTCCCACGACCAAATTAACTTTGCATACTCTCTGAGTCTTGTAACCATAGTCAGAAAAAGGGGGGTGACATGGTAGGTTCTGTTCCTTGATGAAATACAGGGGCATCCCTAAAGCAACCAAGAAACTTCCCAAAGCCCACCTCTACCCACATACCCACTCCACCATGTAGCAAATGGTTCCTTCTTCTGCCGTGTAACTCCACTCTCATGGATAGCATGCAATCCTTGTGTGAGCCACAGTTTATAGTGCAAAGCAGGTGCCTGTCAGAGATGATGCAAGGTTGGACCTTCCTCACCATGTAGTTCCTCACCTCTCTCAGAGCAGTCTACTTGGTTGTTACTACAAAGGTACTGAGTTTGTTTTCTCTCCCCTCAGTTTGGCTACCCTACACTAACATTGCACAGCCTTCCTCTTCACTCTGCTGTGTCCATGAAGCTAAGCCCTCATGACATCAGGTCAGACTCAACTGACTGAAATGCCTACAACAGGTGGCCTTCCTCAGCCTCCACTGTTTATGTCCCCACAGTTGCACTGCACCCAGCACGATCAGCAGTGACATGGCCTGCCACATGAATGTGGCCTTCTAATCCGCGCCCACACACAGACCATTATGAGGGGCACAAAGTCAGACCTTGGTCTGGGGGAAAAAACAAAAAAAAGAAAGAAATCTGCACTAAGAGAGGTGAACTGTTCAAAAGATATGCTCAGGGTGCACTGCTGCTTCTGAGTTGGACTGCCCCTGTAAATCACAACCTGAGGGAATAATTGAACTGCAACAGGGTTGATATACAAGGAGGGGTGGAAAGGATGAGAAGGGACTGGGTAAGGTTGGAGCAATGGTCAAGAGTATGGCAACTTAGTTTCAATGCAAAGAAGTGCAAATTAATGCACCTGGGAAACAAAAACCCATGGGAAGAGTTCACTGGGGGGGGGGGGAGTACTAACAACCACAAAAATGGAAAGGGACCTGGGGGTACTCATATCAGATGACCTTAAGGTAGACAAGCAATGTGAGAAGACAGTAGGGAAGGCTGGGAGGATTCTGGGATGCAGAGGGGAGAGGCATCACTAATAGAAATCAGGAAGTTGTTATCCCTCTGTACAGACAGTTGGCGAGACCCGATCTGGAGTATTGCATGCAGTTCTGGAGACCCCATCTCTGCAAGGACATAGAGAGGATGGAGGCAGTCCAGAGGAGGTCAACCACAATGGTGCAGGATCTGCACCAGATGCCATATGAAGAGAGACTAAAAGAGCTTAATATGGGCTCTACCATGCCAGTTCGACATCCTTTATGTCGGCCAACATCTCACCGACAGGAATCATGTTGGCCGCAAGTTGTAGTCCACATGATTCCTGTGTGTCTCCCGGTCCTATTTTTTTATTGGGAGCTTTGCTCCCAACCCCATAAGGGGGACTCTGCCCCCACCCCTGTCTTTAGGATTCTCAACTCCAGATGGAGTTGATTGAGTGGGGGTGCAGGACTGAAGACAACATGCCCTGTGTCGGGCACACCAACACAGCGACCTGTCGGCAAAGTGTCAATTTTGCCGACAGGTGTGTATTTCGCTGTGATGGTGTCACTGTAAGGGTGGCATACCCTTAATATGTACTGTATACCCTTGAGGACAGGAGGGAGAGGGGGGACATGATAGAAACTTTCAAGTACCTCAAGAAAATCAACACAGTCCAAGAGGATAGCATATTTCAGAAAAAGAGATGTGCAAGAACAACGGGGCACAATTTGAAGATGGGGGGGGGGATGGCTCAGGGGCAACGTGAGGAAGTATTTTTTCACAGAGACAGTGGTGGATGCATGGAATTGCTTCCTGAGCAGGTTGTGGGGTCAAAAACAACGGGGGAATTCAAGAATGCATGGGCACGACATAAGGCAATTATAGTGGGAGGGTAGGAGGAAGTATGTTGCTGGTTAACTAGGATCTGCATCTTATCCAATAGCAAGGGGAAATGGAGCCAAGCGGTCCTTGTCTGCCATTAAAGTCTATGTTTCTATGAACTTACTAACAATGGCAGAGGGCCCCACGGTCCCATGCATCAATGGACCTTGTCCTTGATCATGAACTAAGGGGCACCCTCTGAACACACTATCTGACCCCTTAGAAGCTGACACTAAACTAAGATGGCTAATAAGCTCCTCATGTTCCATCTGCCTCTCAAGACTGCTTCCCACCCCCCCCCCTTTTTTTTTTTTTTGGCTGCTCTCTGTTATTTGGATATACTGGTGCCTTGTCTCATGCACAATGACTGGGGTATCCCCACCCACACCGAGCGCTGGGATACAAAGTATTTCTAACCTCAGTCCAGGTATTTGAGGCCCCTTAATCCAACTTGATTCCCTCTCCATGTTGGGATCAGCGAACCAGCCCAAATTATGGCCTACAATTTAGGCAGCAGATCAGAAGGGAGATGGGCACGATCCACTTGTAGCACCAGGTTAAGAACCAATGTTTTTTTTCCCTAACTTTGTCAGTATAAGTTTAATGGTTATGTGCATTTGTTTTCTGTTATGTCTAATACCCTTATATCTTGATGCAGGTTACTGAGGGGATGGGGCAGACTGCCTCCACCTCTGTTCTACACCTCCATTCAACTCATACCAAGAACTTGTGATATTCAACATATTACTCTGCTCCACGATGATATTCTCCACACCTGCAGGATGGGTCTGGAGGGCCTTGGGTCTCTGGGTGGACCCAGCCCCACTCTCACTCATCTTTAATATGCTCAGATTTTTTTGTTTGGTTATTGTGTGTTTGTAAATGTTAAGGTTCTAGGTAAGCTCAGAGAAAATTACTATGCTCTCCTATACTATGAGGTATCTGTTTCAGGGACAGTAGTCTGGCCTCCATTTAAGGTTCTCATCTCTCTAATGTTGGACATTCATACACCTGCAGTGTCACACTCCCTAAGATGCTCACCCCCACGTACATTCCCAGGTTGGTTAGCCTCACCACACAACATGCAGCCTGCTTACTTTCCACAGAACAATGGGTGAGGTAACCTGCCACATATGGAACGTGTGGGGGTTAAATTCACCTATCAAATGCAAGCAGATTCTGTCCCCCCTTAAAAAACTGTGATGCAAACTGGTACACCTGCAGGAGACCCACCTATTAGCTGAAGACTAGCCAGACTCCACAGGGACTGGGTGGGGCAAGTACTGCACACAGCAGCACCCTCCAAGAAAAGAGGGGTTGCAATCCTCATCCATAAACTCTGAAGCAGCACACCAAATGAGTAGAATGCAACCCGTTAGCTTCTGAAGGCTCACACTGATTGACACACCAGCAGGGCCTGTCCTTCTGGTAAATTTGTATGCCCCTAATTCAGATAACCCTGATTTTTTTCTCCATATCAGCCACCAACTAACACAACTCTAAACCCCATACACCTCTATTTCAATTGGGGGGAATTTTAACCTCAGCATAGACCCATTGCTAGACAGAAGTACCACCACTCTAGAACCACATCTCAAGGGGGCACAAGTCCTACACTTCATGATGAAAGCCACAATCTGTCTGAGGTATGGCACCTACTACACCCCCATGAACATGACTATACGTTTCACTCCACATTTCACTGCACATACAGCCACCTTGATACGTGGCTAACCTCTGCCACCCCCAAACACCAATGGTATTAGACTCCATCATTATCCTATCAGTCATTTCTGACCACTCCCCATCTGCCTACATTTGGTAGAGGTCCCCCATGACACCCAAATCACCTCCTGGTGTGCATTACCTAGTTTTGCTTTAACTCCTTTGGTTCGGATGATTTCATCGGTTCCCATTCCCTTCTATGCTATTTAATTTAATATATTAAAGATATATACATATAGTAGGTGCTCTTATATTGATAAACATAATGTAACTTCTACATTTTTGATGTATTAACTAATATGGGGGGCACTACAAATTGATAGAAGTGTATACAGATCTTATTGCTGGGAAGGACTTCACCAGACTAATACGCAAAATGATGGCTCTGTGTTTTTAAACAGGCTGGCCCAGATATTCAAACTGCGCTCAAAAGTAGCGCAACAGCAGGAGCAAGCACAAACCAGTTGTGCAAATGCGCAACAGGTGCGATATTCAAACATGGAGCAGAGCAAATTGCGCAAGCAACCAACGTCTCAATATCGCACATACTGCGCCATGGCGCAACCAGGTAGGAGAGGCTGAGCCAAAATGCTGCGCTATGGCGCAACCAATGAGCTCAGCTGAGCAGTGCAGAGCTGCCATAGTGCAAGCACAGCCCCCAGAGCATTGGAACTGCACATCCAGGGAGGCAGGCTGGGGCCACCGCCAGCCATGCACACATGGGCACAGGAACTCACTGCAGAACCCACACCACACTGGCACACCCCAAGCACAGCATCACTGGGGGTGGGACGGATGATCCACGTGCCCATGGGGACAAGCCAACTAAAGCATAGCAGAGCCATGACACCCCAGCACAACCACTGGCAGGCAGAGGTGCCACACCCCGGGGTTGACAACCACAGTGCACATCAGTCCCCCCCGTGCGCACAGCATTGCAGTGCACCGTGCCCCAAGACACCACTCATGTGCAGTGACAGGCACTGCAGAAACACCATGCCCCCGTGCCACACGGCAACCCCATGCTGCAGAGAAGCAGACCAGCCAGACCCACCCTGTGCACCCAGCAGTGGGTGGCGCAGATGGCAAGAGCAACAGAAAGGCAATGCTATGCTGGTGATACTTCCCCATGGACACACACACACACACACACACACACACATATACCCAGGACCATAGTAGCCCAGATGGCATGTACACCCTGCAACAGACACCCAGAGCCAGTTGCAAAGCGAACCTCAACACAGCAGTTGTACCAAAATAGAAATGTATATTGAAATAAAACAGTGAACAATAAAGTTATAACTATGTACAAGTTGGGGGGGCGGGTAAAAGGCAGGGGTGTTCAAGGGGAGAAAAAAACTTGGAGAGAGAAGGCAGGGTGAAAGGGATGGAAGGTCAAATGAAAGGTGGGCTACGGCCCAGCAGGCTCCTGCTCCTCCCTTGCCGTCGTCCCTCCTATGTCTGCGCCGTTCCCCTGGCGCTGTAGGGCTTGCAGGAGCTCCGGCCTTGACCACAACCTGGGTCAGGCGCCGACATCATGCGCCATGCACTGAAGCACACCGAGGCCTAGGAAAATGGGAACACAGTCAATAGCTGAGACTGACCACAACCCTGAACACCACCCAACCTGCAACCCATCTAACCCAATGTGCTGCACATGTGATGGCATGCACCCACCACAGTGAACATGCACATGGCCATCACAAACAGGCGGCACCAGCCATAAGCACCACCGCCCACACACACTGCCCATGTCAATCACAGTACAAACTAGGCTGTCATGTGATGTTGCAGCGTGGTGCGATGCCAGTTAACAGCTATGTGCCCAGTGCATGCCTGGACCACCTGTGATGCATACACAGACATGTCGTGATGCTGCACTGTGATGCAGGTCACCTGTGTCACGCCTACATACATGGATACATAGACAGTGTCGGCAGATAAGGGCCTATGGGACACCAGTCTGGCCATTTGGCCTGTACGATCACTCTCTTGTCCTATAAGTCCGTTCCCCTCACCCTGACCTCCAGAAGTCCCTCATGGCGAACCCACACATACAGATATCCGTAACCAAGTCAGCCCCCACCACATCCTCTTGCAGGGTGTTCCACTCGTCCACCACCCATTATGTGAAGAAACACTTTACCATGTTCCTCTTAAGCGAGCCCCCTCAACTGCATCCCATGCCTCTAGTCCTGGAACATCCTTTACACTGACAAATATTGTTTCCTGCACTCTGTTCCCCCTGTACAATACTTGTATGTCCCCATCATATCCCCACACCTCCTCCCTCCAGGGAGTACATGTTCAGTTCCGTCAACGGTCTGCATAGGACTTGTGATGCAATCCATGCACCATCCATATGCGTCCTCCTGTGAGCGCTCTCCACCCAGTCCCTGTCCATACACAGGTATGTTTTCCGGAACTGTACACTGTACTCTAGTGTGGGGACTCACTAGTGTTTCGTCTAGTGGAACTACGACCTCCCATTTGGTTGTGTCCATCATGGTTGGTGGTCCTGCCCCCCCAGCATGCAATAGCATCCATGACGTAATGATACTCACACTCCTCCAGCAGCTGGGTCTGCCACTGCTGCTGCTGCTGTTGCTGCTGCTGATGCTGCTGCTGCTGTTGCCTGACGGCCTGTGGCACTGGGGCCCTGGCATGGCCCACATCAGCCTCGTCCGGCGCCCTCACCATCCGGCCTGTAGGAGACATATGGTGAGACAAACATCAGTGTGACTCAAAAGCAGAGTGCCCCCTGCCCCAGTAAGACTGCCTGCCCACACAGCCATAACCATCCATCGCACAGCTGCACACACTGACACACCGATGCACAGCCACCCAGGCACACACACACCCCTACAGAGAATATAGGTGAATAGATGGTACACTCACGTGGCCTAGGCACCAGGCCCCACCTGGCATGGGAACGCAGCCACGTTAACAGTTCCGGGTCCCTCCGGTGGAGATCACTGTACCAGTGCCGGCACTGCTCCGCAGACCGGCCCCGGCCAGTGACCCCCACCAGGTCAGTGGCCACTTGCTGCCACACATGGGTCCTAGGTCCAGTGAGGGGGGCCTCACCATATAGTTCCTCATAGTGGGGCTCCACTAGGGCCACCAGGTTGGCCACTTCAACTGGGCTCCAGGACACCGCCCTCCTCCGAGCCATGGCCCCAACTTTACAGCAGGCAATAGGCGCCGCGCTCGCTGTGACCAGTGGGTTGTTGCGCAATAGACAGCACAGGCTCAATCGCGCTGTTTGCACAGCGCCGTCACTTTACATGGCGCTGTAACCAGACAGCGCAATAGGGACGTACACATGGCATGCCCACAGTGCCAGGGTTCAGAGGGCATACACAAGGTCAAGGCAATGGCGCAAGGCTCGCACTGGCGCCATAGGATGTATGGGCATCCTGCCGACTGCTAAGCAGAGCACCAGTGCCACAGTGGACTATCGCGCCAGAAGTGCCACAGCGCCATATAGTGCCCAGTGCTGTAGCGCCACTGGCACAATGGTGGCCATGGCCAGAATAAGCCTATCGTGCTCAGCAGGTCTGCAGCCTTGATCGGCGCATCGTAACCTGTCTGGGCATACGCAATGCGGTGTAGCACACAGCCAGAAACATGCGCCATCGGCTCAGCGGACCTTCCCTATTGCGCTAAGCGCCGTCGATATTCAGCCGACATGAAATCAGTCGATCAGCCATGCAAAGGCGCGGTAAAGGCGCGATTAGCATGTCATTAAAGTTGCGCCACCTCATTTGCATGTGTTGCGCTATAAAAAGTGCGACACTGGGTTGTGGCGTCGAGATTTGGTTTTGCAGCTGAGAGGTGAGTGACATGCTGTGTGATGCTCAGGACAATGCTCATGGGCAGGGGTGCTGGAGGATGTCACAGGTTGAGGGGCTGAGCATGATGAGGCACTTAGAAAGGGCAGAGGGCACCCTTTCCATCAGTATCTGCCATGCGGCGAGGAAAGGGGGGGCTTCGGCCCCCCCCAGCCTGCAGCTATGCTCATGGGGAAATGCTGTGGACTGCACAGTGACAGGTGTCCACTTCCACCCATGCAGATCAGCATGAGTGACGAGAACCAGGCCGAGGCTGTGGACGGCGGGCGTAGGAGGAGGCCGAACTTCACCACAGCAGAGACCGAGGCCCTCTTCCAGGCCTACCTGGAGGATGAGCCGCTTTTGAGTGGGCGGAGGGGCACGTCTCAGCAGCGTGCAGCTGCATGGGAGGGGGTAGCTCTGGCCGTCAACCTGCACGGAAGCCACCAGCGCTCCGTGCAGGAATGCCGCAAGAAGATGGAGACTGACCGCAGGAGGCTGAAGGAGAAGGTGGCAGCCTTCAGGGGGGCATGTGCTGCCACTGGTGGGGGACCACCAGTGGTGTTGCAGCTGACCCCGACCGAGGAGACACTGGTTGCGGCCATGCAGCCGAAGTGCCATTGGGGTGTTCCTGGCGGAGGATTCCAGACAGGTGGAAGCCCATCACTGCGGTATGTCGTAGTGATGTTGTGGGGGCTGTTGTTCACATGCACTCACATGTACTCTCTTTCTGTTTCAGATCCTGTTCGTCTGCAGGAGGCGGTGGTGGTGGGTGCTGACAGTGAGGCAGACCTGCTGGACCAGGAGGAGGGACCTTCCACCTCCGCCAGCAGCCTGCAGCACTGCAGCAGCAGGCGGCTGGGCCGACAACTCCGCCCGGCAGTGATACGGGTGCAGGGGTGCACAGCCTGTGTCACAGCAGTTTGGCATGCAGGTGTGCCAGCATGCTGTGCCTATAGCAGTGCGCGCACCGGCACTATTGATGATGGCAGGCCTGCAATGGCCAGTGAGAGGTGTGTGTCCCGAGGGACACATGGCAGCCAGCACATGCCCCTGGGCCGTCCAGCTCACACCTGTGTACCAGCATGCTGGCACAGTCACAGGCGGGCCTGTCAGCACCGGTGGGGCAGCATCGGTGGCTGAGCAGGTGTCTGGCACTGTTGACAGCACGGGTGGAACAGGTGGACCTGGGAGCTCACCAGTTGGAGGGCGGCAGCAGCAGTTGCCACCAGGCCTGGGGGACAGCGTCAGGCAGTGGCACTTGTCCACCGCCCTTAGATCAGCCCATACCTGGTCCGGTGAACAGCGGCCACCCTCAAGGGTGCTGTGCACCAGGACCATCCACACCCTGGGGGTCACCGATGCCATTGGGGCACAGTACCCTTTGGGCCGCACACCCGCCTGCTGCAGGAGTCGGTACAGCTGCAGGGGCGGGTTGCAAGGTCTGTGGAGGCACTGACTGTGTCCGTGGAGCGCATAGCAGGGTAGTCCGGGACCGGGCGAGATGGTCCATATGCGGACGGATGTGACGCTGCCATCGACAGGCTGACCCAGGCAGTGGTCTCTGTGGCAGCCGCATTGACCACACTGTCTGGTGACCCTGTACCATGCACCCCACACAGTCGCACTCCACTCCCGTTTCCGGTCGTGCGACACCAGGCCTGTCGACGCCGGGTTCTGCTGTGGGCATCCCGAGCACCCCTGGTGCAAGTTTCTTTTGCGGGATGCAGATCCCTGTGCGGGCAAGGTCGCGGTCACGCACTGGGACCCCTGGTGGTGCAGTAGTGCCACCCGATGTGGCCCCTGCGCAGCCTGCCAGTGCTGCTAGGCCACGGCAGGGCCGCCCAGGCATCCGTGGTGGCCGTGGGACAGTGCTCCCTGACTGAGCTGTCTCCCAATGCAGGCCCTGTCTGGTGCTGCCCTGTGTGCAATGTGTGTCATGGTGGGCAGTGCACTGCTGGGTGCTCTGCTCACCAAACTGACACGGACCACCTGCACACTCTCCCAACTGCTGTCCACAGGTGCATGTGGATGATGATGCCTGCATTACTGTACACCAGAGTGCAAGGTTGCCCAGGTCCTGACACATGTACGTGGACAGTCCAGGTGGTGAGGGTGGTTGGTGGTGCTGTGTGATAGCGTGTAATTTCCGCAGTGCTGTGCTGCTGCCCCTGTATGCTGCCTGGTGTGTGTGTGTGTGTTCATTTGGGTGCTCACCCCTCTCTGATGATGTGTTGGTATGCCTAGACCCTTCAACTCCCCTGATCTTCATGCACGGTGTGTTCCCCTGTGTGCCTGTGGTTTGCGCATAGACAGTGTTGCCTGCACATGTCCCCTTGACTTACCTGTGTTGGGCATAGTGCTCTTCTGCAATGGTGTCCCGGTGCAGCTGGGCCTGCCGTGTCAGTCGGGGGTCCCTCTGACCTAGGGGAGGCGGCTCATCACCCATATCACCGGTGCCACTGGCGTCCCCATCGCTGTCCCCCTCTTGGACCTGTACGGCTATCCCATGGTCTTTGGCCATGTTGTGCAGGATGCAACAGGCAAGGAATATCCCACAGGCCTTTTGGGGGCTGTACTGTAGAGCTCCGCCGGAGGTGTCCAGGCATCGGAAGCGTGCCTTGAGTATCCCGAACACCCGCTCTATGATGTTCCGTGTTGCGGCATGTGCCTCATTGAAACCGTGCTGCGCTGGGGTCATGGGGCGCCGGTATGGTGTGAGCAGCCAGGGACGGAGTGGGTATCCACAGTCACCTGTGTGGAGATAGTGGAGATCAGTGTTAGGTCAGGTCCATATTGCCCATATCCTTGTGTGCCACTACCATGGCACCTGTGTCATTCCACCCTTGCACAGAGTTTGCATTCCATACATGTGTACTCACCCACTAGATGACCCGTGGGGATGTTCCCACTCTCGAATCGATGGCACAGTGCAGATTGGTGCCATGTAGAAGGCATCATGTGCTCCACCAGGGTGTGTGGCACAGACATTGATAATCGCCCAGTGGCATCACACACCACCTGGCAGTTGACACTCAGAAGCCCTTTCGGTTCGATATGCTTGCCCGTCGGGGCCAGGTGGTGTGCGAATGGCCACATGGGTGCAGTCTATGGCACCCAGCACCAGGCATTTGTGCTACCCTGTGGAACCCCTGCATGTTTGCCAGACGCCTGCCGCGTGCTGGGGAAATGGATGTACTCCAGAGCATGAGGCAGCAGCGCTGAGGAATTGGGTGAGGATGTGACGTGGCGGCTGCGTAATGCCTGTGGTGTCCTGTCGGCCTCTGGAAGGTGCCCATGGCGAGCAGGCACATGCAGGCTGTCACCTTGGTCTCCACGGACAGAGCATGACTCCGTCGTGAGGTGCCTGCATCACATCACTGCACAGCTCACTGAGCTGTCTCAGTAATGTCCTGTTCAGGCGGTAGCCGGGCCACAATCCTCGACATCGCTGCACAGCTCGTGGCTGATGCGGGCCCGACACCGCCTGTTGCCGGCTCACCGACGGGCCCCTCCACGGCCACGCCCCTGCAGCATGCTGTCTCACCCTCATTACAGCTTCCATGTGGAAGCTGACACTGTCCATCTCCCTGGCTCCTGCCCCCAGCTGCTGTTCCTGTGTACCCCACTGCCCCCACTGTGCTTCCACTGCACCGGCACCCCCACTGGCCTCTCTGTCCTCCAGGACCCACTGTCCCTCTCTGCCTTCCTGCTCCTGTCTCTGTCTCTCTGTCTCTCTCTCTTCTCCCCGGTTTGCGGCCTGCTAGAGTTCTTGCGCGCGCTCCCTTGAGCCCTTTTATTTTGGCTCACATCCGGTACAAGCGCATCCTCCGGCTGAGCCACTCTTGCGCGTGCGCCGAAGTGTTCAAATATCGCTACGCACTTTATGCGTGGACCCACTTGGTTCGCATGCCTTCATTTCCATTAGCTATGGCTCAGCGTGTTTTCGGTGGCGCAACTGGCCCCTTCTCAATATCGCAGAATGGCGCATTTTTGGAGTTGCTCACGCGCAACCCTGTTGCGCATGGCGCAACCCTTTTGAATATCTGGGCCGCTGTGTATTAGAATTATGATAACAGATAAAAAGCTATTTGTTCTGGTTGGAGTACTACTGTTCAGTAATTCCTTCTTAGAGCTAATTTTTAAATCAAGATAATATTAGGTTTATATCCTTTGTTTAACTTTAGCTGGTTACAATTGACATTCCTGTTTAGAGCATGTTTCTGAAATGCTTTCATTGGAATGGTTGCTACTGGAAACTGTAAAAGCCCGCTTGAGTGGTTGCAATCCTATTACTGGACCTGGGATTTTGAGATTCAGGTGAGGTCTGAGCCTGCATTCTGGATATTTAGGATACTCCAAGAGATGGAGGTGTTTTAAGTATTTTTTTCTTTCCTTTAATACCTTTAAAAGATATTTTACATGTATATCTTACAGTGGGAATTTAAACGAAACCATGCTCCCACAATTATTTCTGTTACTTAACATTTTACTTTTTGACTTAGAGCAGATATATAGGGACTTAATGTAATAGTATCTTTTTTATTTTGAAATTTCATATGCTTCTATGCATGTTCTAGGGTGAGAGTAAAGAAAAATGTTTATGTGGTTATAATACAAAGGAAATGCATTAACTAGCCAGCTTTACTTATTTATGTTTTATAGTAAGTAAGGCTAGGACTGCAGATATGATGAAAACTTTGTGAGGGATTTATCACAATCATGATAAAGGGAGCAGATCAGTCCTTAGGATCGGGGCAGAGGCAACAGGAAATTCCATTTCTGGTTCTATATTTCAAATAGTATATGTTATCCTTTACCTCTTGGGGGATAAAGGGGGAAGTTTATTGAGAATAGAGTTTATGTTAATAAGGTTAGATGGAGGTGTTTTGAAGGCCATGTTTCCTATACCTTACCTTTATATCATAATTTTGGAGGTATATAAGGATGATAATATGTCACTATCACTACAAATAATATTATCTTATAAAATGAGTAATATTTTCAAATATACTTCTTGGAATGTGAAAGGGGCTCACTGTAAGGTAGAAAGACTGCAAATCTTAAAACATGCATTATCTTTAGACAGGTTTCTGCCAGCCAGCTGCTCAAACTTTGAGTGACAGTATCGCTGTCTCTTGCGAAGCACTTTCCCTATCTAGTGTAACTCCTCTTTCTAGCTCTCTTTAAAAACCACCAGGTACAGTGGTTAACTGTACAGCCTCTCTTTGGCACCAGTGTGTCAGGCTTGCCGACTGAATCAAGCTGCCATGTCCCCCTATCAAAGGGTGTTATCTACTTCTGCTCCTTGTTACCTGGCTTGGTACAGCTGGCACCAGATGCCTAGTTGGGCCGCTGCTAGCCCCCCTTTGAACCACTACTGGGTAGTGCATGGCTGTTAAACGCACCTTCAGAAACTGCCTCACTTGGCTGTGGGCAGCAACTCACTCGGCCTTGCCCTACAAACACGGGTGGTCATATGCCCTCCCCTCGAATAGGGGTAGCAATGGTTAGCTATTCCCTAATAATTAAAAAAGGTGTCCAACCACCCGAATCATCTGAAGCCTCAGAGGCAGAAGGTACGAGCCAAATTTAGCATAAACCTTTCTTCCAGAAAGGTCATCTTTATGTTCCTGCTCCTCTCTGGCAATATTCACTCGAATCCAGGCCCACTCACTTCAATGGGCCCTGGTGTTCATAAGGTTAAGGGCCTAAAAATAGTCTCACTGAACAACTGCAGATTAATCGCAAAATTTGACCAACTACAGGCATGGATGGCCTTCCATAACCCCGACATCCTATGCCTAACGGAGACCTGGTTGACCAGTAGGATCAAAGATAGTGAAGTTGCCCTCAAAGGCTTCCAAGCATACAGGATTGATAGAATAGGCAAGAGAGGTGGGGATGCCTCATCTATGCCAGGGACTCTCTGCAGTGCACCATCTTCCCTGGAACCAGGGTGGTTGAGGACCATGAGATAAAAGTGATAAAGGCAGAGGTCAATCAGAATGGCAAAACTCTCATCCTTGCCACAATCTACCCACCCCCCAAGAAAGTCACAGCAGGCTTTCCCACAATTATGGATGTTATCAGCACCCTTCCAAAGGAGATGGAGCTTATTATTTCCAGGGACTTTAATATAAACTGGGATGGAATGGAGGCTACCCCTTCAGGGATCTGATATCCACCTCCAACCTGACACAACTTGTCACCTGCCCCACCAGGCAGAACTATAAGACAGGAAACAGTACCTTCCTTGACTGGATCCTAGCAAGCTCACCATCCTGGATCTCTGAGATCAAGGTTCTCCCAGACACACTATGTGACCACTCCCCAATCACCTTCCTGTGGTCTAATTAATTTACCAAAAGCCCACCCATCCTCATTGTAAACAGGGTCTTGAAGAAGGGTAAACTTGGAGCCCTCAAATCAGCCCTTGCCCTGCATGACTGGTCTCCTCTCGACCTGGCACCTACCCTTGATCAGGCCCTCAGTTACTTCATTAAGGGCTTTAGCTCCATCTGTGACATCTATGCCCCGCTCATGAAGAGAAAGATTTGGGGGCAGGCAAATGGTTGGATTGATGGAGAGCTCCTCTCCCACCTGAAAGAAAGGGACATACTCTGGGAGAAGGCCAGAAACACAGGTAGCAAGCATGACTACCAGTGCTACAGAACAGCCAGGAACCACTGCACCAAGCTAATCCGGCTCGCCAAAGCCAACTATCATAAGTCCCAGCTTTGCAATTCTTGGGGTGATGGGAAAAGATTCTGGGAAAACATCAAAAGCATCCTTGGAAAGAGGACAAGAAGAACCCTCAGCTGCTCAGTATCAGAAACACCCCCATTACAGACCCTCTAGCTATTGCAGAAGCCTTCAATAAGGCCTTCACCAATCTTACCCCAGTGCTACCACCTGCCTATTTTCAACCTGGTTCGAACCACTCCAACAACATATCTACTGAGTGTTCTCACCCAACTTTCTACTTTAAAAGGGTGATGGTAAAGGAGGCCCTTACTATGGTTAAGAAAATACTAGATAAGACCAGACTGGGCAGTAATGGGATAGACCTGAAACTTCTATCCTTCACCCTGGATGTTCTTATAGTGCCCATTACCAGGCTGTACAATAAGTCCCTGGCCCTGGCCCAATTCCCTGCAGTTTGGAAGCAGGCCCTAGTTACGCCAGTGCATAAAGGAGGTGACAAGTCTCTGGTAGCCAACTACAGACCCATCTCGATCCTCTCCCCCATGTCCAAGGCACTGGAAAAGATTGTGGTGGGTCAACTCACCGACTACCTCAATAAGTATAATCTACTATGCCCCAACCAGCATGGCTTCAGACAAAATCACAGTACCACCACTTCCCTGCTGGACTACACAAACTATGCAGATAAGGCTCTGGATGAAGGAAAACTGGCGGGCTCTGTCTTTATTGACCTCATCAAAGCCTTTGATACAGTCAACCACCCCGTTACTGACCCAACTGCAAAACATGTGTGTGGCGCCCAATGCCCTTTGCTGGTTCCAAGACTACCTGATACAGAGAAATCAATGTGTCAAAATTGGACAAACAGTATCCAGTGCAAGAGAGGTATCATTAGGGGTACTCCAGGGAATTAATACTGGGGCCTCTACTCTTCAGCCTCTTCTTAAATGACCTTCCCACAGCCTGTGACACCAAACTTATACTATATGCAGATGATGCTGTGTTCCTGAGCAGCAGCACATCTCAGATTGCCCTACAATCTGAGATGCAGAACTCCTTCTTCAAACTTGAGGACTGGTTCTGTAGTCATAAGTTGCTACTAAACTACAAGAAGAACAAGGCCATGCTTATGTCCAGCCCCCACAACAAAAATAAGCACCACCCCCTCATTATCTCCAGCTTATGCAGTGAGCTGCTGGAACAAATTCACTTGTTCAAGTATCTGGGGGTTATAATAGATGATACACTCACATTTGTGCACCATATTGACTCTCTGGTCAAGACAGTCAATACCAAGATTGGTGTCCTGTATAGGCACAGGCAATACCTCTCTCCGGGGGCCCTCCACCTCTCAGTCCATAGCTCAATTATATCTACTATTGACTATGGACTAGTGGTCTATGGGGCGGCAATGGATACAGCACTCAAGAGGGTTCAGACTGTGCTCAACAAAGCTTGCAGACTCACCCTGGATGCTGAGCATGGCATTCACACCTGTACTCTGTACAAACGTGCAGATTGGCTGTCATTAAGAAACAGGGTCAAATTCCAGACTTGCATCCTAGGGAAGAAGGGTCTGTTGGGTAAAACACCACCTTGTGTAAGCAATTTGATCAAGGCAAACAACTCATTGTAGGTCACCAGAGGGAGGACTAGAGGGGACTCGGCTATCCCCTTTCCATCGCACCTCACTTGGGCAATGTGCATTTGCCTACTGGGCCACCCTATGGATGAATGAACTCCCTGTGCACCTCTTGGCCACCAATTGTCTAGCACAATTCAAAACTGACCTTGAACAGCAGCTAATAACACTCTCTAAGTGCACCTGCCCCTGAGTCCAGCCACACCTGCTCTCTCTGCCCCCCAGCAAACACTAGGCAGTCCTCAGGTACCCCCTTCCTCTGTACTTTCTCATGACTTGCCCCAGCAATCAGTTTGCATCATGCTACTTCGGCACCCACCACCCCTCCCCTTCCCCAACTCACAGTCCCATGAATTTCCCTAACAGTCACTACTAATGCAGGCTGCCTGACCATGCCTCCTCACACCTCAACATTTTACTCTAACATGTCCTCTCCACTCAGCCTCCCCCCTCACCCCACCATTTCTCCCTATACCTTATTGGCCTTCTTCCCCTACCCTTCACCTCCACCACAGTACATGCCTCTCTCTTGTATCTCCTTTCATCAACCCACTGCCAGCTATACCTGTCTCTCTGAACTACTGACAAGGCACTTTGTGGCTGCTTATTCCCCCCCCCCAACCTCATAAAGTGTTTTTCTTGTTATTTAACCTGTACCTGTTTTGAGTTATTCTGTAAGTTCTGAATCCAAGCTGTATCGTTCATTGTATTGTACCTTTGTTTTCTCCTATTGTACTTTGTTTTGCAATCTATGACAGGCAACCTTTGTAAAAGAGCTTGCACTCAAAGGTATTTTCTGAATCACTAAATAAATAAAAATAAAATACTATCTTGTTTCTTCAAGAGACTCATCTTTTATCAATGGAGATTAATATTTTAAGGAAATTGGATTATTATATAGTATGTGGGGCTGGTAGCTCTTCCTCAAAAAAGGGAGTTGCTATTTTGATAAATAAAAGGTTCAATTTTAACCAAAATCAGGTAATAGCTGATCTTGATTGTAAATATATTTTAGTGCCCAAAACAATTTATAATATGCATGTACTTCTGGGATCCATTTATGGACCAAATTCAGATTTTTTAATGAGTTTAGTTAAAGTTTTGATACCTTTTTTGTCATGTAAAATAATATTAGGGGGGACTGAAACATTTCCCTAGACCCTCATCTTGACAAATCTAACTTACCAGGGGTGAAACAGAATTCTGGGAATACAGCTTTAAATGAGTTTTTAGAGCTATATGATTTGGTAGACCCTTGGAGAACAATTAATCCTAGTTTAAGAAAATATTCATTTTTTCACCAGTACACAGCTCTTTCACAAGAATTGACTATTTTTTAATTAGTAAATTGTTTTTAACCAGGATTATAGATGCTCAGATCATGGTGAGAATAATTTCTGATCACACTTCATTTTGGATAAAACACAACATAGATTCCACTTATTTTAAACAATCTATATGGAGGTTGAATAACCAACTTCTTAGGGATGAATATATTGTAAAGCATATTAATCAGCTTATTACCAACTTTATGGAAGTCAATCTTAATTCAATGGATAAGTTAAATATAATTTGGTCAGCATGAAATTGTTACATTAGGGGAGAATTTATCAGACTCTTGTCAAAACAAAAAAAGCAAAATCAAGAGAGGTTAGAACATTGCGCAAATGAATAGAGCAATTCAAAAATCAAGTTACAAACTCTCCCTCAGAACGTATCTCTCAAGAATTAAAGGAGTATAAAGATCTATATCAAACTTTAACTAAAGAAAAAGTAGAATATCTTATTATGAGAACAAAAGCCAAATATACTAAATTGGGAGAAAAACTTAGTAGACTTCTTGCCAATAGGCTTAAAAATCTTGAATTGTCCAAAAATACTGCTTTTATTATTTTGGAAAGAGATGGTTCAATTAAAACTGATTCGTGTGAGAGTCTATCGGAATTTGAACGTTTTAACAAACACTTATATGGCCCTATCTCCAATTCCTCATCACAGATTAATACCAGTAGTTACCAACATAATTTTAACTGTCCCCAAATTGGATCTGAGCAACCACAGGAATTAATTAAACCCATCAGTAACCAAGAAATTGTCAAAGCTATCAATAATTTAAAATCCAATAACACACCTGGCACTGATGGATTCACAGCAAATTTTTATAAAGCTTTCAAAGATATTTTAGGACCCATTTTACAATCTTTATTTATTGTATTGTACATCCATCCTAACATATGGGTCTAATGATTATACATTGCCAGAAGCCCTAATAATTTTATTGCCAAAGCCTGACAAACCCAGAGAAAAGGTAAGTAGTTATCATCCTATTGCACTCATAAATTGTGATATAAAAATGTTGACATCTATACGGGCTCAAAGAACGAAGAATATTTGAATACTCTGACATGCAGAGAACAAGTGGGCGTTATGTCCTCTAGACAAGCTTCTGATCATATCAGGAAATTATCTTATGTTTTCTCTGCCTCCAGGGACTCCAGATCCCCTGTGGTTTTGGTGTCCTGGTATGTAGAGAAAACTTTTGATAGAGTCAACGTGGATTTCCTTATAGCAACACTTAAGAAATATGGTTTTCTGAATGTATTCACTGACTGGTTATAAATTTTACATTCCCATCCTACAGTAAATTTTTTTTTTTGTAATGGCATATTTTCATCCCCTATTCAGTTCTGTGGAACATGTCAAGATTGTTGATTATCCCCTATCTTATTTCATTTCTATCTTGAACTACTTTTATATTTCTCAAATATTGATCCATGTATTAAAGGAATTAAGGCGGGCTCTTTTCTTCTAAAACTTTCAGCATATGCTGATGACATGCTTTTACATGTCTCAGATCTGAATGACTCCATATTAGCAGCCCTAGAAATGATTTAGGACTTTGGTCAGATAGCAAACTATAAGTTGAACAAAGAAAAAACAATAGTTATGCCACTAAATGATGGTTTATTCAAAGAAGATATTAGTAAATTGGCTTTACTGTGGTCACCTAACCATAATACATATTTGGGAATTTATCTCTCACAGGATGAGGCCCAAATTATTAACCTGAATTTTAACTATTTAATTATTAGATTAAGACAGGACATTAATAGATGGAAATTACTCCCTCTCTCCCTTTGGGGCAGAGTGAGTATTGTAAAAATGAATAATTTTCCCAGACTTTTTCACCCCTTAAACATGTTAAATCTATTTCTTCCTTTAAAATGGTTTGTCCATATACAAGCTATAATAAATGATTTTTTACGGCAAAATAAACTGGCTAGAATTGCTTTAAATAAGTGAATGCTTCCCAAATCTCAGGGTGGTATCAAAATCCCTAATTTTATACTTTATTATACAGTATGTCTACTCACATCAATAAATATCTCAAATGGATCACCCCTGTCATTAATGTTTGCAGCTATAAACCAATCTGGTTTGATTTAGAATTATTTCTCCTTAAAAAATTTAAAACATCTCCCTTGGCCATGTTATACATGAAAGTTTCTAATTACACAGAGCTCTTAAAAATACAGTTAGAGGCATCTCTGTCAATGTACATAACCAAGTAGCCACATTCTTAGATGCTCAGTTCTCTAATGATATTAACCAACCTCTTATTCATAATTCTAACTTCAAACTAAATAAGAAAGTCTTTACGAAATCTTTGTTTCCTGAAGCCAAAGTTTTAACAGTGGCATCTTTATAAAAAAAATGTTATTTACCTTTTAGTGAAATATTGGAAAACTTTAAAATTAGTAAAAAATATATTATAAACTTTTTTCATTAAAAATTGCATTGTTTCACATTTTGGTCCATTTCCTTGGATTTATAACTACCAAAAAATTCTCCATCAGTTTACAAATTCTAGTACTAACTTGCATCTTACAACTAACATATATAAAATTTTACTATCCATTAAATTCTCACATGTGCTAATTTAACATCATACTGGCATGTGGAATTGTATAATAGGTCTCAGGACTGTATTAGAATTTGGAATACTATCTACAAATTAATCCCTTTAGATAATTTGAGATTAATGCAATTTAAAATTTTACATAATGCCTGTATGATGTCTGTCAAATTGTTTAGATATGGCCTTCTAAAATCAGATAAATGTGCTCGCTGTAAAATAGACAGTGGTACTCCGAACCATATCTCATGGAGGTGTCCACTTGTTCGACCCCTTTGAGAAGATGTTAAAAAAAGGGTTATAGTTAAACTAAATCTACAAAGTACTTTCAGTCTTGCAGGCTACATCACTGGCAACTATGATTATCTAGTAAATTGGATAAAGCTATGATGGCTTTAATAGCATTGTCTACTAAACAGGTAATCTTGAGGCACTAATTAGACAAAGTTATCCTTACATTTAAAGAATGTTCTTCAAGTACTTTGCATAACCTTCAATTTAACAAATTAATTGTGAGTTTCAATAATAATCTTCTTAATTTTCAAAGATATTTAGGAAAAATATATAGTCTATTATTAACATAATTTAAAGAGGGAAGTGCTATATATATATATTTACAGCCATGTCTATATCTGTATATCTATATTTGTATCTACAATATAGCCAAATTTATTTCAATGAACTTATATTCATGCTTTTTAATCTAATTAGTTTCTTATTTATGTATGGACTTATGTATTCAGCCTTTGACTTAGTAGTCAAGCTATCTCTGTCATCTCTTATACTAGCATAGTTTAGTATTATCTGATGTTGCATTTAGGTTAGATACAAGGTCATTTAATTGACTTTATAGTTCTATTATTATATTATTTCACCCTATATGTAGAGTATAGTCTGTGTTTGTCTTTTATGCTTTACCGTATGGCCTTCATGTTTTTTTAAGGGGAAATTGTTGCTGGTTTTGACTTTTTTATTGTACGTTTTTTGTTTGTATTTTGGTTTCTTTCTCATTTACTGTGTTCCTGTACTTATGAATGATGAATGATAATCAATAAAGAGTGGTAAATAAAAAAAAAAAAGAAATCAAGACACATCTCAAGGTTAGAATTCTTCACTTTAAACATACTGTAGATATTAGGAAGGTGGAAAAAGCAGCGGAAATATATTAGAGTATCAACTGTGTAAACAACAAGCATACAGACATATTACTGGCATAGGTGTACGTGGGTTGGGGGACCCTGTCCTGCCTCCCCATTAAAAGTCATCCTCCAACCAAATTTTAATAATTATTGTTTGTTTTTTTTTTAATTTGGGAGTCAACAGGACTCAACCAAGATGCGGTTTGGATGGGAGCAGGAGGGTATTTTGTGTGTCAGTGTGCCATGTGTAGTGGGTCTGGTCAGGTGACCTAACTCACTGCACATGGAGGACATTTCTAATCAATCACACACACACACACACACACACACACACACACACACTCACCATGAGGGTCAGGTCTGACAGTGTTGAGATGCTCATCATAAATGAGCAGAGCAGCCCTCCACAGAGTACACCCAGTGGCACTGGCAGTTGTGAAAGCTGCAATAATTTGATCATCCTCCTAACACTGGGCACTCCATCCATGCCGCTTACTGGATTGACTCTCAGCACCAGTGACAGACACTTTCTGTTACTCACTGTGCAAGTAGATGGCGTGGGGATATGCATTACATGCATGCTATTTTATTAATTGCCCCTGTTGTCTTTAATTTAGCATTGCAACCTTTGAGACTCAGAGCAGCAAGCAATGAAAACAGAGGGGACCCCGTCCACTCAGACTTTGTGTTTTTATATGGGCGCAACTTGTTATGTTTTTAAATTATCCCTAAGCAGTAGCAGGCTGAGTCCTCTCTCTCCCCTCTGTTTTCATTGCCTGCTGCTCTAGTGCACTGTGTGTCCTTTTTGTGTCTGTGCTCAGATCAGAATGGCAGTTTGTGTGGTAATAATCCTTTACCTAAACTGCCTTGCTTGTCCACTTCTTGTTGTGATTGGGGTATGGTGTATGGCTTCCAGGCAGTGGGCTGACAAAAAAATCCTAGGGGGTTGGTGGTGGTGGAAGAAGTGGTAATTAACAAAGGGACTAAGTGTGAGCTGGGGGATCCATTTCACAGAGAGTGTGAGAGAAATGGAGAGTGAGAAATAATACACTTTACAAAAGAAGCAAAGAATGCAATTTCATAAACAGCTAAATGTTTAAAACAGTCTTGCAGGAAACAGTCACATCCTTATCACAGAATGTTCATCCTGGTGGGCTGTGACATATTTTATTTATTTATCTATTTAAAAGTTTCACCAGTAAGGCATACTGAGCAGAAATTACTCATTTTCTGATGTGTCCTGGGGGAAAGGAGTAGAGCAGCAGTCAGGCATTGTACAGTAAAGGTACAATAAATAAATACAGAGTAAAGGTACGGGCATTACAGTTACAAAAAACACAGGGTACGTATAAGTGCAGTGAGAGCAATTCTGGTACATATAGGTGGTATAGGATTCACAGAGCAGCAGCTGACATAACTTGTATGACTACAGATAATACTTAGCTCTGAAATGCAGGAAAATGCACAATTTACTGTGATGTTTTAAAAAATTTCATACAGGGGACATGCTCCCAGAACTCCCTAGCTTTGTGAGAATTCTGACCCCCCAGTTCACTGACTCTGTGCATGCCTTTAATTGCTGGCCAAAAACACCAGCATGACCACATTGCAACCTCCCCAGAGGATATGAATGCCATTCTATGCAACTTTTATGCCACTCTCTACAAGTCACCCAACCTGCCAGAGATCAGAGGCATTATTTCTTTTCTCCCATCTGTCACTTTCCAAAAGTTCACCACTGAGCAAACAGCCATGCTAGACAAACCTACCATGGAGGCTGAAGCACAGCAAGCCTTTTTATCCCTTAATGCAGGGAAATTTCAGGAGGGGGGAATCTCTTCCTAGTGGAGTTTTTTAAACTACTGACATACCTAGCCTCACCTATCATCTGTCAGGTATATGAGGAGATGGAGCAATCCGGTACCCTATCATTCACCCTTCAAGAAGCCACTATCACCATCCTCTACAAAAAGGGCAAGGACCCCACTGCTCTGGCCAACTACCACTTACTTAGGAAGATCTACGCCAAAGTACTGGCTATGAGACTCAAACCCCTCCTCCCCCTTCTGATACATCCATCTTAAGTTAGCTTCACCTAGGGCTGCCTCATGTCAGACCACATCAGATCCCTTGCCAGCCTAATCCAGGTGGCCAAAACCTACCTCACACTGGCTGCTGCAATCGCCTCTGATTTTGAAAAAGCCTTTGATTGAGTAAAATGGAACTATTTACATCAGGTTTTGGCTCACTTGGGTGTAGATGAACACTTCCAAGCCCGGATCCGATCAATCTACAACAAACTTTTGGCAAGGGCATTGCCAAACTCCATTTTTTATTACTCATTCCCACTCTGCAGAAGCACTAGACAGTGGTGCCCCCACCCCTCTACTTTTTATTTTGGCTGTGGATCCCCTGTCTACCACCATCCAGCAGCATGCCCAAGTTCTGGGCATTACTATTAGATCCAATGCATACTCTACCTTGACGTACGCTGATGACCTCTTGATACTCCTGTGGAATGACTCCTCCACAATCCACCCCTTTGCTGAAACATCTCAACACATTTACATCTATATCAGGTCTGAAGACCAGTCATACCAAAGCTGAAGTCCTCCTCCTAAACTCCAGTTTCATGGAAACCAACATCGCTGATACAGGGTTGAAGGTACCCAACTAAAAATGACTTATCTGGGGATCCGTATTTCCCCAAGTGTCTTTCACTGGTGGGAATCCAGCTTCATCCCACTACTAGCAGAACTATGCATGGAGTGTGATCACTGGAAACAACTCCACCAAACTATGGCTGGGAAAATAGCAGCTCTGAAAATGGTTGTGGTACCCAAGCTATTTACGTACTTTCTCACCTGCCCCTTTCCATCCCCCCAAAGTGATTTTCCAGCATCAATAAGCTCATAGGCAGCTTCATATGATAGGGTCAGTGCTCGAGGTACAGCCGCAACAAACTTAAGTCACACTGGTTTCAAGGAGGCTGGGATCTCCCCTGATTCACAGGCTATTTTTGGACCTACTGGGCTGCTCAAACAATCCAATGGTTCTACCCCATTACAACTTCCAGCCCTTACTGGATAAATATGGAGTGTGCCCTGAATAAAGGCAACACCCCAGCCCTGTTTCTCTATGCCTCCTTACCCAAAACACTGACATATCACCCCACATGTATGGCTTCCATGAGCTGCTGGCTGAAACTACATAATTGGCTAGGTACTGACTCATCCCGCATTGGTTATGCACCCCTTTGAGACAACCCCACTATAACCATGGAGGGCACACCTTTGGTCTGGACTACCTGGAAAGCCAAGGGGATTACTTTTCTTAAATATATACTGCAGTAAGGTGGACTACTTCTCAGCACCACAAAACAAGTGGATATTTGGCAATATTTACAGATTTGTAGTGCCACTCAGTTACTCTTATGGTGAACAAAAACTGACGTGCCAAAAGCCTCCTTTCTTTCTAAATGGCTAGGTCCTGTTTTGTGGCTGCTACTATCTCCCCCTTCATCATGTAGTCCTCCCCTGGGTTCCTGTGCCCCAAGTGCATGATTTTGCACTTCTTCGCATTGACTAATAGCTGCCACACTCTGGACCACTCCTCCATCTTAGCCAGGTTCTTCTTCATTCTCTCCACCCCTTCTGGACTGTCCACCCTATTGCAGATCTTCATGTCATCTACAAAGAGGCACATCTTCCCCTCCAGCCCCTCTGCAATGTCGCTGATGTAGATATTAAACAGCACTGGTCCAAGAACTGAACCCTGTGGCACTCCACTGGTCACTCTCCCTACTTTGGAATTAGCCCCATTTACCACCACTCTCTGTGCCCTACCCTTCAGCCAGTTTCCAACCCAGTTCACCACCTTGTGTCCCAATCCCAGGCTGCCCAGCTTGTTGACAACCTCCTATGTGGAATGGTGTTGAACCCCTTCTGCAGTCAAGGTAGGCCACATCCACCACTCCCACCTGATCCTCCTCTCTAGTGACCCAGTCAAAGAAGTCAATCAGATTAGTTTAATATTACTTTTCTGCCGTGAATCCATGTTCCCTCAGATCTTGTGCTCCACTTGATTCTAGGTGTTCTACTATCCTTTCTTTTAGCAGAGATTCCATAATTTTACCCACCAATGAGGTCAGACTGACAGATCTGTATTTTGCAACCTCCTTCCTATTCCCACATTTGTGGAGAGGGACAACATCATCCCTTCTCCAGTCCTCTGGCACTTCCCTATTTCCAGTCACTTTTTGAAAAGGGCTGCCAGTGGTGCTGCAAGTATCTCCCCCAATTACTTTAATATTTAATATTCTAGGGTGAATCCCATTTGGTCCCATTGCCTTGTCCACCCTCAGTTTCTTAAGTTTTTCAAGGCCTTGCTCCTACTTGATTGGGCTGCTGTACACCTCCCTCCATTCCTAATTCCTTGCTGTGGTCCCTCCACTTCCTCTTCCTTTGAGAAAACTGAACAGAAATATTTGTTCAGGATTGATGCTTTTCCCTGGTCCTCCTCCACTCCCTCTACTTCATCCCCCTTCAGTCTTACAATCCCTCCCCTGGTCCATCTCTTCTTACTAATGTATATATAGAAGGTCTTGTCCCCTTTTTTAACTTCATGTGCTATATTTTCCTCTGTCCTTGCCTTGGCACCCCTGACTGCCTTCCCTGCCTCCCTCTGCTTTTCTAGATACACTGTCCTGTCCTTCTCCCTTTGTGTCTCCTTATATTTCCTGAAGGCTGCCTTTTTTGCCCTTACCTTTCCTGCCACTTCCTGTGAGAACCATAGTGATTTCATTTCCTTTTGCCTTTGTCAATTTGTTGGATACAAAGGTTTGTTGCCTCCACTATAGCTGCTTTTAGATGTGCCCATTGTCCTTCATTATTTCAGTCTCTATCATATCCCCCTCACCCTTCTTTCCTCCAGGATGTACATATTAAGGTCCTTTAGTCTCTCCTGGTAGGGTTTTTGATGCAGACTCTGCACCATTTTAGTTGCCCTTCTCTGGACCACCTCTACTCTGCCTATGCACTTCCAGAATGTGGTCTCCAGAACTGGACACAGTACTCTAAGTGAGGTCTCATCAGTGATCTATACACCAGTAACACCACCTTTCTCTTTCTGCTGGTGATACCCCTCCCTTTGCACCATAGCATCCCACTGGCTCTCCCAAATGCTTTATCACACTGTTTGGCCACCTTTAGGTCATCTGATATGATTACCCCCAGGTCTCTTTCCTGTTTTGTGGTCATTAATACTACACCCTCAATTATGGACTCCACCCCTGGGTTTCCATGCCCCAAATGCATGATTTTGCACTTCTTCACATTGAAACATAGCTGCCATACCCTTGACCACTCCTCTTGCTTTTCTGGATCCCTTATCATCCCCCCCCCCGGAGTGCCTATCCTATTGCAGATTTTAGTATCATCCACAAAAAGGCTTACCCTTCCTTCTAGCTCCTCTGCAATGTCACTAATAAGGACATTAGGGAGGACTAGTCCCAGTAATGGTCCATGTGGCCTGCACCTGTCACCCTCCCTTCATTGGAGCAAACTTCATTTACCACCACCTTCTGTTTCCTGTCTTCTAACCAGTTACTTACCCAGTTTAGCACCTTTTTGCCCACTCCTAGACTGCCCAGCTTGTTTTTGAGTCTGCTATGTGGAACAGTGTAGAAGGCCTTACTGAAATATAGGTAGGCCACACCCACCATGATCTAATTCCCTGGTCACCCAGTCAAAGAAATATATCAGATTTGTTTGACATGACCTCCTCTCCATGAATCAATGCTACTTCTGTAGGAAAAAATCTTAGTTATGGAAAAAATTATTATATTATTTTGCATTATTTATTATTTTATATTCTTTATAAATGCTTAATTATTAATTAAGGTAATTGGCGTGTAATACTAGACAACTGGTTCAAAGACCATAAAGGGTTTGTCTCCATGAATGGAACAGAGGTTTAAACTGACCAAACTGCCAGCATGGCTTTCCTCAAAAAAAAAAATTATTCTTCAGTGACTTTTAAAACCAGATGTGCCTAATCCCCCAGCCTATCTAGGGCCACTTTAGACTGTGATGTTACTTGTACTCTAGAGCCTCTGCCTGAAAGACTGGGACACAATCTGATAACGTTGCCTGGTAACCACATGCCTCACTGACATTGTAACAAGAGTTACAGCTTTAGTGCCATTCTCCAAAAGCAGCTACAGTATCTTCAAGAAAAAAAAGGCTGACTTAGTTCTATATGTTTTACCATTGAAAAGAACTTTTATTTCTTGTAAGACTAGTCTTGATGCTGCTGGTATATGACTTGCACAGTTGATAAAAAACATTGCAACCTGTTGACTGGCTGAATTTGAAACATATAACTTTAATGAGAATGTGAGTTATTTAATGATCTATGTTGTGCCAAAATGACAAGAGTTAAATAAGGGTGTTTGATCTTAAATTGAAGCTGGTGTCATGACAAATCCAAGCATATGACCTTTGGATGCATGCATGGTGGCAGAAATGTGTTACACCAACTGGAAGATTTCTCTAACAGTTTCAAAAAGCATGACTTCATGGTTCACGGCTCACAGACAAATGAAGCTATCCTCTAGAAGAAGTTGTTGCATTGTCATTACCTTTTTAAAGTGCTACCTGGAAATGACTTACCTCATTTTGGAGCCTGAGACCTGGAGAACAGAATGACTATTTCATGTTTTAGAGGTGTTGCTGAGAATTAAAGTTATAGTCAGCATTAACTTATCTCAGGAAATACTTGTACTACAGACATGAGTGACATGTCAAAAGACTCCAGATTTTATGCTGAATCCAGAAATGTTTGTTTGGAGACTGTATGTTGTTGTTTTCAAAAGTTATGAGAAACATTAATTCTGGACTTAAAATTGGACAAGATACCAGAGCGGCACTCCTTGCAAAGGTGGCTTATATCATTTGCAGAATCCAACCAAAGTAGGAAAAAATTTGCAGGAAATTATGTCAGGACAATGCTCTGACCAGAGTTAATAAAGTCAAACACTGCAATATCCAGCCCTGTTTTTGCCTATACACCATGCTGAGAGGAGCTGTGTCTGTGGACCTGCCAGTGTTGTTGTTTATTTTACTGTTTTAAATTCCTACCAAGAGCCAGGCCTGCCTGGTGATGTCTGACCAGCAAGGGACCAAGCCTTCATTGTTGTGTTTGTATTAGAGGTGCTGAGGTCAAGAGCCTGAGGTTCAAGTATGGAAGGAAACAGAAACTGTAGCAAAGCCAGCCACAAGGAAAAAAGAACTTTTCACAGCAGAATCTTCCAAATCCTGGTGCAGTAAAGACTTATGTTTGTGCAATGGACATTTTGACTGTTAAATGATGTTTTGAAGTTCCCACCAAAACCAGGACAAGGACAGAGACTGCCTATTGATGTCTATCATCCAAGAAGAACAGTACAATACAGTATACTGACTGATAGCCAACATGACTTTTGGCTGGGGAGGTCCATGGACGCAGCCCTAGTGGACTTTAATAACTTGGTGTCAACATCTGTGAACTTGGGATTGGACACTGGGGCTGTATTTGTGGACCTCAGTAAAGCCTTTGATTTAGCGAATCATCAAATCCTGTTGCAAAGGTTATACAAACTGGGAATTCATGCAGAACCTCTGGATTTGTTCAAGTCATACCTAGTAAGAAGAAAGCAATGTGTGTCTCTAGGGTCTAATTTATTATCTTTCAGAACTGTAAAAAGAAGGGTCCTACCGGGCTCTATTTTGGGCCCTATGCTTTTTGATATATATGTCAATGAGTTGCCCAGTGTGTTGAACAGTGAGGTACAGCTGTACGCAGATAACACTGTACCGGTGGCATCCACAGACAGCCGCACCTCCATGGAAAACAAACTACAGCTGGACATGTCCAAAATGGAAACATGCTTTGTGGATTCAGGATTATTACTAAACAATAAAAAAACCTCAAAGTATTTATTTCTTGACAGAGAAAAGTAAAGCTCTGGATAGGATTCTGAATATTAACTTCAATAATGGACGTAAGGTAACAGACACAGACTGCTATAAATACTTGGGGATCCTAGTTGATAGGAAACTTTCTTATAAAGAACACATAGAATCCGTTTTGATGAAAATTAACCAAAGGTTGGGGACTTTAAGGAGTATATCTAATTGTTTAACAAAAATGACAGAAAGAAATTAACTCAACAGCTGTTAGTTCCTGTATTGGAATATGGAGAGTTGATATACAGGAATGCGAATATATAATTATTGAAAATACTGAATACGGCTTATTACAGACTTGCATGTTTTGCTAACTGTAGTCAGTTAGGAGAGTGCCACTGTAAAGTATACAATGACTTGGATTGGTTAGGGCCAAGGGAGACGAGGTAATACAATAGGTTATCTTGGAGATTTAAATTAATAAAATCCAAAACAACCCATCCATTGTGGCGATTAGTGGCATTTGATATAGATACAGATAGAGATACAAAATATAATTTAAGAACATGTACATTGGATTCGTCATAACCCTGAATTTACAATATGTTTGGAGAGGAAACATTGCAAGCTAGTTTAGCAAAGTCCTGGAACATGGTAAAGGTTGAAATAAGGGCAAAAAACTCTATTAAGGAGTTTCAGACTGCACTGAGGAAGTCTTTATTAAATCCATGTAATCGCTATGTATTGTACAACATTAACAGTATTTTTTGTTGTGTGCTGTTATGTGTTCTTATACAATTTTTGATGTTAAGTGTTTGTACACTTGCGTGTTTTAAGTATTGTACAGGGCATTCTTTGCAAATAGCGATTTTTATTCCTAAATGTCTGTGTTTGTATGAAAATACATTTTTATCAATCAATCAACAAGAAGCAAGTTTGCAGTGCTGTGTTGACAACAGATGAGTTCCATGTCCAAGGTTCGAGTGTAAGCAGGAAAAAGAACAGAATTAACAAAGTCCAGCCACTAACAAAGAATTTTGTCATCCAGGGAAGAAAATCCTTTACCAACATTTTTAAACTAAGAAGAAACTTCAGGATCTAGCCTCTACAAATAACCAGATGTCTGAGTATTATTTTAATTAACTTTTATAATATTCTAATTTGGCTTAGCTGGGGAGGTGACATGGTAAACTTAACTTCTTAAATACAGCAGCTTGGATATATGGTTAAGGTTAAGCTTATGCTCATTCTAAAATGATATGAACATGTTGCATGCTATAAGGTATTGAAACAAGTTCTATACAGAAATATAATCCAAGTCACTAATGTGAAGAATTTGCAAGTTCTTATGCAAGAAAAGCAATGCTATATAAAAAAAAAAGCATGCTGAAAGCATGGTATACTGCTGATATTAGTCATTGCTTTTGAATTTGGTTGGTTTTTGTTTAAATTTGTTTGTTTTCTGAAACTTTTGTTGTTTTGTATTTATGCTGCTTTTCAATATGTTTACAATGTTTTATATCCAGGCAAATTATTAGAAATGAGTTAAATTGTACAGAGACAAATAAAATCTGTTTTCTTATATACTACATGAGGTGTGACAGAAAAAGTCTTTCCAGTTATCTAGAGCTGCATGCAATAGCTTGCAAAGTAAGATTTGAGCCAATCTTACATTGTTTATATAATTTATGCAAATGTTATGATGCAGGCAAAAGGCTTAGTTAAGTGCCCATAATAAAAAATTGGTATTTCAGCCTATTATTCTGACACCTCAGATCTTGTAAGCCACTGGATTCAAGATATTCCAATCCTTTCCTTCAGTAGTGATGCCATTAATTTCCCCACTACCGAAGTCAGGGTGACTGGCCTGTAATTGCCAGCCTCCTCTCTGCTACCACTTTTGTGAAGTGGGACTACATCTGACCTCCTCCGGTCCTCTGGAACCACTCCTGTCTCCCAGGAGTTGTTGAACAGGGCTGTCAGAGGTGCAGCCAGCAGCTCTCTGAGCTCCCTCAATATCCATGGATGCACCCCATCTGGACCCATTGCCTTGTCCACTTTCAGATTTTCGAGTTCCTTCAGGACTCCCTCTTCTGTAAATGGACTATCATTCACCTCATTTCCTTCAATGCTCCTGACACTTATCCATGGTCCCTCACCTTTCCCTTCCTCTGTGAACACTGAACAAAAGTAATTGTTCAGGATGTCCGCTTTTTCCTGGTCTCCCCCCCCACACACCCTTCCCTCCTAAACCTTACTATCCATCCCCTAAAGAAAATACAGCTATAGACAGAATACTCTTAGTAGTCACATATCATCCAGACCTTGAACTTTTGTGTAACATTATTAAAGACCTCCACCAAATATTTAGTGAGGATGAGATCCCTAATTGTATTTTTAAGGAACTACCGCTACTATCTTTCAAACAACCACCAAATTTAGCCAGCCTGATTATTAGAAGCAAGTTTTCACCAGAACAGAATACCATGACATAAAATGGCGCACAACCCTGCAATCAACGCACCTGTAAGAATTGTGAGCTCATGTCCACCTCAGACTGTGTGGTTACATCACAAAACAAACAATTCAAGGTACATGGGAGTTATACATATACATCACAACATGTTGTTTATTTCATTCAGTGCAAGAGATGTCCACAAATTTATGTTGGAGAGACAATGCAACAGCGCCGCATCAGGATGAACTCACACAGATATACTATTAAAACAAAGAAGACTGAAAAACCAGTGGGGTAACACTTCTCCCAGCCTAACCACTCAATTTCGGATATGTCAGTAATGGTCTTAAAAGGAAATCTCAAAAACACACAATAGAGACGAGCTTTTGAGATTAAACTTATTTTACATCTCAGTATGCTAGCAGATGAGATGAATATAGATCTGGGATATTATAGAACTTAACAACCACAGACCTCTTCTTCTTCATACTGGCATATTATAGGACTTCAGTACCTGTGTGTGTGTGTGCGTGTGTGTGTATGTGCCGTGCGTGTGTGTGTGTGTGTGTGTGTGTGTGTTGGGAGGGATGTGAATATAGCAGGTGTGGGGCTTGCTGTTACATTGAGGTAGGCTTCTATTTAGTTACATGGAGTTACAGTGTGTTATTACTCCTACTCCACACACATAATTAATATTAATTCCTCCTTACTATTTACCTTCACCCGGGAGTGGGGTTGATACCATTGTGCCATATTCAGATTCCCTAGCATGTTACTGTACATACAGCAGGTTTATTATAGACTGTCACATTTTTTTTAACTCTGAACATATTGGTGTGCGAGATCTCATTTGCATGGGGTCCTTGACAGATCTATTTACATTAGGCTAATATTGTGGTGATTTGTGGAAATGTAAGTATGTTAGGACTCTTGTCTTACACACATACTTTATATTTACTTCTAATTACCTTACCATGGGGAGGGTGGCAGTTTTATTTCATTGTGGTTCTATCCAGAGTCCTTGGACATGTTACTATGCAGAGAAGAGTAACGTTAAATAGTGTCACTTTTTTGCTCTGTGGATATTAGGATACATGATCCCTTTTACTTAGGATTTCATGACAAGTTGAATTCCTATGGGGAACAACTGCAGTGATTGCTGTGAATGAAGGTGTGGTAGAAGTGTGTGTGTGTGTGTGTGTGTGTGTGTGTGTGTGTGTGTGTGTGTGTGTGTGTGTGTGTATCTCCTTAAAACTAGTTATCCCCCTCCACATTATGGGGATGTGGAGTGGGGTAGAGTGTGTTGTGTGTGTGGAGAGGAGTAGGAGAGAATTACATTTTTATCTCTCATTTAGATTCCGTAAACACTTTTGGTACATCAAGTTGTTATATACTAAGAATTTATTGACATCAGTACATATAAGGCTGCATGGTCTTAATTCCTTGGTGGTCCTTGACAAGAGTTTTTTTGTTTGACACTAATACTGTCAATTTATAGTTACTGTATATTATCATTTATAAAGTCCTGTTACTACACTAGAGGCTTTTGAAGTTTATGGGGCATGATATCTAGCTGAAGAGTATAACTGCATAATGGGTCCAGCTAAGTTTTACACATCATACAGTGTGTACTAATCTTTTTAAGACAGCTTTACTGGTAATTTCTTGTCTGTAATACATACATTGAAACTTCTTGGAGTCCTACGACAATCTTAGTATGTCTTTAATCTGGGTGGGAGTTGTTTTTCAGTAATTGCATTCTTATATACATTGTGACACTCATAACTTGATTTAAGAGCCAGCTGCTCAAGTAGTGTTATCTCATGTCAGTTGAATTTATATGCAGTAGAATTCTTTATATGTGTTTTGCACCAAGCGCCTTTGACCTTGGGACCCTCCCAGTTTAAGGTAACATGGTACTGTTACACTTCTCTGACATCATCTTCTGTTGGTTTTTTTTTTTGTTTTGTTTTGTTAATGAGTATTTTAAACCAATGGGGATTTTTTTCTGTTTTTTTCTGCATGATCGAGTTGTTAAAAGTATATATTTTTTCTGAATAACTGTCTTTACGCTTCTGACGAAGGACTTGTTGGTCCGAAAGCTAGAGCACTCTGTTCTTGTTGTTACATCTATGTTGGTCCATTAAAAGGTATCAAATCATTTGCTTCTGGATCTGTTCTTACAAGGACCAATACAGCAAACACTAAATCTAGATATAAATCCCCTGGTCTTTCTCTTTTCACTTACATACCTGAAAAAATGTCTTGTCCCCTTTCTTTACTGCCTGGTCTATCTTCTCTCCCATTGGCGCCTTTGCTCTTCTAATTTGCTTTCCTTGCCTCCCTCTGTTTGTCCTGATACACCTCTCTATCCTCCTCCCTCTGAGTCTCATTGTACCTCCTAAATGCTAACTTTTTTCCATTACTTTCCAAGCTACCTCTTTTGAGAGCCGTATCAGTCTCTTTTTCCTCTTGCTTTTGCTTACTTGCCTGGTGCAGAGGTTTGCTTCCTTCACTATCCCCTCTTTTAGTTTCACCCACTGTTCTTCCACTCCACTTAAGCCCCCCCCCACCAGACATCCCTGAGGCACTCTGTTTGTTGCTGTGGAAATGATTATGCTGTCACAAGCAGAGGATTGTGACTTCAGCGAAGACTGAAACTGCAGGCTTAGGTCAACTCTAAGGGGCAGGTATCCTGTTTCCATGTAAATGTAGTTAGTAATAATGAATAAAATAACCAGAAATAAAAAACAAAACTGAATAAAATCCAAGCTGAATTGCATCTAAATATTATATTTTTCAAAGTTTTCTCAACAGTGACAAAGTCCCTTTAAAAGTGAATGGATTTTTGTAAGAAACTCAAAATATGACATTGAACGCGAGTCTCAGTCTAAAGAAAAATTGATGGTCATACGATTTCCTCGGGATCAGCTTATTGATCCTCTGGTGGTATAGGGCCTGATGTTTGCTCACCCGGCTTGATCCACCAATGGCCCATATGACACCATTAGGGCTGCAGTTTCGTCAGGGAAGTCATGGGATGCATGGGAAGTCATGGGAAGTCATGGGATGCATTCTATGATTTTCCTTATAAGGAGCTCTGGTTCTTCATGTAGGTGTATGAGACCACAGAGGTTAGCATCTGGTCCCTTACAGAGCTGGACCAGCTGCTCTGTTCCAGAAGCCAACTAGCTGTAGCTGAACAGCAGCAGGTAGTTGCATTCGGTCTGGGGGAGGCATCCACCAGGCATGCTGTACCTGCTAGGGGTGTGGGAATATCTTACTCAGAATTTTTGGGCTGAGTATTCTATTCGGGGCCCCAAATATTTGGGTATTCAGTAGTTAATTTTATTATTCGGGTACACTATCAAAAAAAAAGAAGCAAAAAAGAAGCAGCTCTTGTATGATATACAACCCCGTCCCTTGTCCCCCACCCTCTATAAGAATCCATCCCACCCTCTCCCTCTCCAGCACCCACAATTTAAAAAAATACAGCTACAGTATATTTAAGGAAAAAAATCCTACGATGGTTGACCAGTACAACTCACTAGTCTCCATGACTGGCTGGCAGCTTTAAGTGCTTATCTGCACTTAATCCATTCATTTAAAATGTTTCCCACCCTCCAGCCAGAGGCAGTATCTCCTTCCCTCCCCTCCCTCTCAGCACCCAAAATATAATGACTCCCAAGTGGAGAAGAAAAGTCAAAGGAGGAAGAAGGTGCATTGACTGTTTGGATGAACTGAATGTTTGGGTCCTTCCACAGGCTATAACTCATGACATTTGGGACAGAACACTGGTACTGTGGTACAACATTGTTGACTGTTATCAACCCACTTTAGAATGGGACCTTATTCCCTAGATGGACCATTAGGGACTCCTTCTCCCTATTTCTGGTTGCAAATATAAAAGAAAAAAAGTTATACAACAGTGTATAACTACCATGTTGCCAATAAAACATGTGTAACCCCCATGCCACTTATAGCAAGTTGGATACCTTGACCCCCCCCCCATAAAAACAGGAACTAGTACCCACATATGGCATACTATTTACTTTTAGCAGAAAATTCAAAGGTTGGTACCACCCTTGGTGTTAGAATGTAAACCAGGCTCATTTCTAGAGGAAGAGGGGTGGAGGTGCAAGAACAAAACACATGAGCCTTTGTATATTACAACCAGGTCCAGGGTAGAGGCTACTAGGCATATGCTTGATCTAAACTGCTGAGGGGGGGCCCGGTAATTCCACAACAGAAACAAGAATCAGATTGTCCCGAACAGGAACTGGGATTGTGCAGTATGGCTTTACTTAACAGATGGCAACTAAAAGTAGGTAGTGGAACCCATGGGTTAGTTAAGGCAAAACAGTTACAACTTTCACGAACTCTCCTTGCAAGCAGTACAGTTTGAGAACACAAACATCTTTCACATTCCCAATGGTGCACGTACATGGAACTAGCCACACACCCGAACACATTTTCTTTCCATGAGTGCAATTCCGTGGAACACTAAGCCACACACTCCGAACTCTTTCACTCACTTGGGTGAATACTGAACTTGTTCTTCACTCACTGGGGTGAATATCGAACATTTCCTTCACACACTTGGATGAACACTGACTTTTCTTTCACATACTTGGGTGACACACTGAATTTCCTTTCACACTCTTGGGTGAACACTGAACATTTCTTTTCACACACTTGGGTGAACACTGAACATTTTTTTCACACACTTGGGTGCACAAAGGGACACTGACAGGTGTGATCTAGCCTTCTCTATGGGCACAAACACCCCAAAAACAAATCCCCTAATGTTGGAGAACTTGTCTCCTAAAACAGTACTTACTGACCAGTTCCTTCCATGGGGCATGAAACAACTAAAAGACACCTTTTCCTGGGTAGCATGTCAGAACGGTCTCTCTCACAAGTCCTTTACAAAGGTAGCTGAAAACACATAAGGATCTTCACGGGATTGCCCCTGGGACCCACTGAGATAGCAGTTCCTTCCACTTCACTTGGAGTAGAAATCAGGAAATTCTGCTGTAGAAAGGTCTCCACCACTTCACTGGAAGCTGGAAATGGTAATCCACACTAGGGTGAGAAATCCTTGGCCCCCAATTCAGAGACCACTGGCAGACCTCCTGCCACTCTCACCTCCAACTCAGACTAACTGAACATTCTACCACTCCCCAAAGCAGGTATGCCAGAAAAGGGTTATGCTGCTGTGAGAGTTTCAAATGACATAATCATTCTTCCATCAGTCTAGCTGAGTAAACAATGATGTCATTGTGTAAGCAGCCCCAAATGAGCTCCTTACTAGCTGCCTTCTACCTGCTTAATACTAACATGGATAGGGTTCTAGTAACCCCATGGGACTGGGTGGTTACACTCACCACAACCAGACCACTGGCTGTCTGCAACCAGAACATGGCCTAGTCCAGGCCACCCTCCCTCTGATGCTCCCTATGGGGAGGCTTGATCAGGTCCTCCCCTACTATGTGCCAGGCACAAGCAGGTAAGGCCAAAGGATAGACAATACTGAGACGGCCTTGGTGAGGTTTACTAACCACATTCAGTGTGCCCTTGATAAAGGGCACTCTGTTGAGGCTTTATTTGTGGACCTCACCAGGCCTTTGACATAGTTGATCATAACCTATTGCCATCAATACTTACAAATTTGCATTTTTCAGCTGAGGTGATCAAGTTGTATTCTGACTACCTCACAAATAGGACTCTTAGGACACTGATTGGTGATAGTTTTTCATAAACAATAATAATGCAGAGTGGGGTGCCCCAGGGTTCTATCCTGGGCCCCCTTATTTTCTCCCTCTATGTTAACTCAGCTCCAAGTGCTTGTACAAAAATGTCAATGATTGTATACACAGATGATACAGTTATTTATAGTGATGGATCTAACAAGTGCTATTTTAAATGATGTTCAGACACCTTTTGATCATTTTCAAAATTGGTTGATTCAGAACCATATGGTTCTGAATCAAAAAAAAAACTAAGCTTAAGATTTTTTCCTGAAGGCCTATTGGGAATGATGATCTTATTCCCATTACAGATAAGGGGGGATTATTATTGAGTTGGTGGAAAACTTTAAATATTTGGGTATATTACTGGATAGTAAATTAACTTTTAAATCTAATGTCAAACATCTCAGGAAAATTATACATCAAAGATTAGGTCTCCTATATCATGCAAAAACATTTTTAACAGCTGATTCTCACAGGTTACTTTCATATAGTTTCTTTTTAAGTGTTTTTGATGATGGTTTATTGGTTTATTCTTTTACAATTACCACAGTACTGAATAATTTGAGGGTCATTTATAATTCAATATTACGGTTCATGCTTAGTGCACCCCATCGTATGCACCATTGTCAGTTATACAAGTCCTCTAACTGTCTATCCCTGGCTGATAGAATTTCTCATAAAATGGGAGTTTTTCTGTTTAAAATTATGAATGGATTTCTTCCTGTGTCAGTTACTGATTTGTTTCCAAGATTTATTCATTCCTGTAGAACTAGGGCTCAGAGTAGATTTTCTTTTAAGATACCGTTTTTTTTAAAACAGTGGGCCAAAGGTCACTTTTGTATCGAGCACCTCTCTTTTATAATAGTGTTTCAATTGACCCTGTTGACTGTAAGACTGCTCGCTGCTATAGAACTCGCCTTAATCAATGGCTTCTCAATAAGTCTGAATGCACATGTTGACAACAAATTATTATGTAACTGTCTTACTTTTAATGTTATTTGTATTTAGTTTTGCATAAGTTATTATATTGTTTTGTACATTTATGTCTTTTTTGTATTGTCATCTGTGAAAACAGGCAATTCTGCTCATCAGATTTACAAATATAAAAAATAAAAATGAAAAATAGAGGCCCACTGAAGAAACTTCAGCTCCAGTCCTACTACTGTACTGTCTATGGATTCTCAGAGGCTTCAAGAAACTGCCTGAAGCATGTCCTAACAGACAGTATTGGTGACACCTATCGCAAATCAGAACCACAAACCTGCCTATTCCCCTAACCCTGTAGGGGAAAGTCTATCTGACCTATGCGACCTACCAGGTGCCCAAACCCAAAAAACATTTAATACCTAAACTGTAGCCCACTTTAGAAACATGCCTTGCATTACATTTCCTAAAATCTAAGAACTACAACACACTTCACACCTGCAAAGCAGAAAATGGTTAGACATTTTATTTTATTTATTTATTGAAAAGTTTCACCAGGTAAGGTACACTGAACAAACAAGTTGCTTGTCTCCCAGTATTACCTGGGGGAGAGGGTGATGGGAGTTACATAGTATCAATGAGTACATACAAATTACACAATAGCGTAAAAAACATAGGTTACAAACGATTTACACATTAGCATAAAGAGCAAATAATTACAGGGTAGAATAGTTAATCCTGTAACAGTGAACTTGTGGTGAGACAGATATTGGATAAAGTAATTGCAAATGTGACCAATGGCCTACACTACTCAGACTAAGTAGCACAGAGCAGCATGAGAGGTGAAATAACAATGTGGTAGAGAATCGAGCTAGAGACCAGGGCTAGGTTGACAGGTTAAGGAGATAGATCAATTGAGAGTTAGAGATGATTGAAACAACCACACACAGCTGGAGCCGAAATAGGCTCAAAAACTGTAAGTGCATCGATTTGGTTATGGTTAGGCAAACAGGGCATCAGTCAGAATGGGGGACTAGGAAGAGGGGAGCTAGGGGCAAGTGCAATTAACAGAGAGGAAATTATGTAGAGCTTGATTTAATAAGCCAGGAGAGGAAGAGGATTGGATTTGTGTAGGAAGAGCATTCTACAGTTTAGGGAGACGATAGGAGGAGGAGGCCTGTCCACGTGAGGTGGATCTTCAGGGAACAGTCAGAGTTCTGTGGTCATGGGATCTTAGAAGTCGGGCGGGAGTGGGTGGGGGGGGAGATTAAGGAATTAAGATAGGGAGGGAGTGTACCAAGCCAGTACTTAGAGATGAAATTAGCACAGTGATGCAATCGCTTTTTTGGTAGGGAAGGGAAGGCTAGAGCTTGGTACAAGTGACAGTGGTGGGTAAGGGGAGGTGCATCCAGAGCAAACCAACAGAAGGAGTTGAAAAGTGTATCCAAGTAAACTAAGGAGGTGGCAGGAATAGAGCAATAGACGATATCACAATAGTCATAAATCGGGAGGATCATTTTTTGGATCAGTTCATGTCTTGCCTGGGGCAGGAGCGGTTTCTATATAAGGCGCCGAGTTTAGGGTGAAGCTTTTTTATTATGGCATCTATATGGGCTGAGAAAATTAGATGTTGATCCAGCCAAACGCCCAGGTTCCTGAAAGACTTGGTGGCAACTATAGTTGCCCCGTCGAGGGTAGTGAAGGTGGGGCAGATGGGAGCCTTGACAGTTTCTGACACATGCTGAATGTCATGAACACAGTTTTCTTGGCATTTAGGAAAAGTTGGTGAGATTGAAACCAGCTTTGGACATTATTGATATCACATTGGAGCCTGGAGGCGACATCCAAGGGCAAGGATCCTGAAGAGAAAAGAACCGTATCATCAGCATACATATGTATAGAAGATGAGGTACAGATGGATGGAAGATCGTTCAGAAAAATGGAGAAGAGAATCGGGCCTAGTATGGACCCTTGGAGGACTCCAGAGCATATAGGTAGAGGAGGGGAAATGTAGTGGGATATTTTTACCACCTGTGAGCGGTCGTTTAGGTATGCACTGAACCATTTTACCACACAGTGAATTTCCTTTCACACACTTGGGTGAAATACTGAATTTCCTTTCACACACTTGGGTGAACACTGAACATGTCCTAGTACGGCAGCTCTTAATTGATGTATTTATTACATTTTGTTAATTGTTATCTTGTGTATGAAAGAAGTGCAATCTGTATGTATATGAATGTATTTGGAATATTGTAACTGCTGTTGTTTATTGTTTTGGACCTCGTTGTAAATGAATCTATTATCAATCAAGTTTATCCATATTCATATGATTGGTATGAATAAAATATTTTACTGCTACACAGTTACACAAAGCCTAATAACTCTAAACAAGAGGGGACTCTGATGAGTCCCAAAAATCCTCTTCTGGTCTTCTTGTCTTCTTTCAGGAACACCTGTAAAAGAAAACATTGCAAAAACACACTTTGCACACAACACAACCTGTAAAACCAAAACAGTGACCAAAACCCTCCCGCTGTGGATACTGCACAAGCCCAAAAAGCATTTTTAAAAGGATTTTCTATAAAAGTACAAAAATAGAAAACATGAAAGCATTTATTAAAACATTTTCTGGGAGGGGATCCTTACAAGTCCTATGACTATGGAGGAGTCCAGCATGCCAAAGCACTACAAATAGAGTCTCTCCTAGGCTGATGCCTGCTGAAGTACAGTTCTTGGGTTTTACCATGCCGCAGTGACAGCGGCTACGGAGACATCCCTGACAGTGACAGCCGCATTGCTGACGGCAATGCGTGTGGGGATGCCTCCACCATGTGTGTGCCGCCAGAGCCTCCAACCCCCATGTGGGATCTCCACCCCCACACACCCCCGGTCTCTAGGATTCTAACTCTGAGTCAGAGTTGGACCGGGGGGCAAACACCCTGTGAGACAATCCCCAGGTGGTGCAGAGACCATCACAGCAACATGCGGATTTTGGCTACATTCTGTCGTTGTGATGGTCTTCGCCGTTGGGGAGTCACTGCTGCGTCAATATACGCGTTCTTGGACAGGCACATAACCTGCTAGCACTGCAGGCCAGTTCAAGAAGTCTGTTGGTGAAGAAAGTTCCAAGGACATTCTCAATTGCAGGAAAACAGTCAAATTAAAATGAAAAAGTACCTTACCAGTTTCTAGGCAACAAATGGATGTCAACATCACCTCTCTGGATCTGTGGCCTGATGATCTTCGGCTGCTGGACAGACAAAATCTTTGGATCAGATGCTTCCATGACCTTCTACTGGACCATGACTGGAAATCTTCTGCTACTGCTGGGCTGAAAAACCTGGATGTTGTATCAGATGAACCTGGATGCTGCTGGAGCTGAACCTGGATGTTGCTGCAGATGTACAGTACCTGGATCACCAGAAGAAAGGCATCTCCATCCGGGGTTGCTGCCTCTTCAGTGGCAGATTGCTGGGCTGGCGTTGTTGCATTTTCTTAGCAAGCAGGCACAATTACTGATGAGTGGCACCATTCAGGGGTAGTATCACTCAGGATGTGGGGCACAGACTGCTTCCTGATCTGGACGCATTATAGGAACATTGTAAATTGTCTCTTAGCCAAACTTGTCCACAGTTCTTACTGCATCAGTCATTAAAATCCTGCCACGCTTCCAGAATTGCAGTCTTTCGATACACACTTTTACTCTGACCCACTTGTTTATTCTAGGGTGCAGGTTAGCACAAGCTTCCTTGCACAACCAGGCATGCCTGTTTTCTCAATTTCTTCCCACGTTTGGTGAGAGAAGAAAGAGTATGAAGGTTCACACTTGGCCACAGCTCATCTACGAACAATTCTCTCTTTACTGCTTTTGACCAAATCCAAACCAGTGGCACGGCTTGGGAGTGGCCAGTCCTGGTTGAGCCAGCTTCAAGAACACAGTGCAGAGTAAAAACAGTCCATCCCTGCACTTGTTGGCACATCTCTAGAGCCTTCTTCCATTCTGGTCTCAGGAGACTCCACTAAAGCCAATGCTAAATGCAACTCACAGGGTCCCACTATAGCCATTGCAGCTTCTTCTTCTTCCACACTTTCTGCCCAGAAGCTGATAATTGCACCAGCTCCCAAAACTGTCCAATCTTCACTGCCCTCAGATGCACTGGCCTCCCATCACAACATTTCTTCTACCTCAAACTTTCCCACGAGGCTTTGACCTTCCACCCAAGGATCTGCAAAACCTACATCTGCAGTGTCCAAATCTACCCTCTGTGGCATGGAACATTCTACTTCTTCCTGGCCATGCAAAGAATCTGCACAGACATTTTCCAAGAACTTGACAAACTCTATGGGGTCTCTGACTGCACCCAGCCTGCCGCTGCTTTGATCGGACAGGGTCCCCTGCCAATGTCCAAGTGGCGGATGTGTTTTGTTTTAGCTACAATTGTGCCACCTGGCTTACACATTCCAAATCTCTTTCGGCAGTCTGTGCAATGCGGAATTGGTAAAACATCTCTCCCTGACTTTAGGCACACAACACACACATTAACTGGAAAGTTCGGCAACACTGCCTCAGATAGTGCTGACTCACAGTCGTACAGATTCTCAAAATTAGCTAATTCCTGTTCTTGCTGGGTAACCCACACCCTGGCATGGAGTGGGTAGAGGGAATGCTGATGCGTCATTTTCTGTAAACGAACACACAAGTCCCAAATTACTACTTTTGCAATCACATTGAGATTTGGCTTTAACACACTGGTACAGTTTGCTAACAGGCTGCCTGGCTGTTGCATTTTTTTCCACAACATTTACCACAACCACTTGAAACTTTGTTTGGATCTGAAACTCTGTCCAAAATGGTGCTGCATTGTTTACATTGCTGACTACACCCCAAAATGGCAGCTGCAACCTTTTTCATTTACACTCAGTTTAGACTTGCTAGAAATCTTGTTGGATCTTTTGCATTCTAACTGATTTTCTCAAAGCACAACTTTACTATTACTTTTGCTCTATCCATCACATTTATACCATCGCTAAAATCATCTTGGACCAGAAGGATCATTTTGTCTTAAAGCTCACAAACAGTATTTTCACATACACAGTCCAAGATTTTTAAATTTTCATAAAACTGTTTCTCAGTTACTTTTGCTGCATTGCTCTTTACAGTTCTTACACAGTTTTCTCACTTTTGGCACCTTAGTCCATTTACTTTTGACAAGGTACTTACTAGGCAGAAGATAGTTCCCACCGTTGATGTAAAATGGCCTGCTGCTGATTTAAGGAACGTCTCTTGAGTGAAATGGACTGGTGGTCCTACCGATCGTAGTCACGATCGTCTCGATCACTCTCCAGTCAGTCAGAATATGGGTTGAGCCCGGTTTTACTGCAAAAAGTTTGAAAAAATTGCTGATTTCAAAATGCTTTCTGCTATTAACACTTCCTCCTGGTGCTGCATGAACCAACACACTGCTGGCTGCTCCTCCTCAAATGCTCCACAACTCTGAGGGTCAGGCAATGGGTGGAGCTTAGGTTCACTGGACCAATCACATGACACCATGCAAATGAGCTCTCTCTCTCTCTCTCTCTCTCTCCCTCTCAGCCACACTCCTGCATGGCGACCGTCGAGAAGGAAAATTTAAAATGCAAACTGTTACTTTTTTCCTCAGCTGGCAATATCAGTGGGACAAGCATTTTTAAGGCATTTTGACTCAGTTCTTGTTGCATTTTTCTTAGCGACTCCCCCAATTTTCACTGTACACACATAAAACTTTCTGGGCACTTAGAAAAGAATGTATTTAAAGTTCATAAATACTTTTCTCTGGAAATTTGCAACTTTTAACAGTTTTTAAGCACTTTAAAAGACAAGACAATGGCAATCATTGCTCAGCTTTACAGTGCATATCTCCACATTAACACACAAGCAGCACATTTTTTTCCACTTTCTTTTCACAGAAACACAGGCAGCAAAAGATTCTCAGGTGGCATTTTTTTGCCACAACTTTGTTTTTCTTGGAACAATATTCTGTTTGGGTGCATCACCACCAGACAGGAAGATCCTAGACATAACCTCAGCATTTACCTCTCACCCAAAACATATCCCTTCGGGTGAGCCCCTATTTTTTGTAACCCACATGCCACTTATAGCAAGTTGGACCCCCCCCACCATAAAAACAGGGACTAAAACCTACATATAGCATACCATTTACTTTTAGCAGATTATTCAAAGGTTGGTACCACCCTTGGTGTTAGAATGTATACCAGGCTCATTTCTAGAGGAAGAGGGGAAGGGGTACAAGAACAAAACACATGAATCTTTGTAAATTACAGCTAGGTCCAGGGTAGAGGCTACGAAGCACATGCTAGATCTAAACTGCTGAGGGGGCCCCAGTAATGTCATGCCAGAAACAAGAATCTGATTGTCCAGAACAGGAACTGGGATTGTGCAGTATGGCTTTATTTAACAGATGGCAACTTAAAGCAGGTAGTGGACCCCCATGGGCTGGTCAAGGCAAAACAGGTACAACTTTCACAAACTCTCCTTGCATGCAGTACAGTTCGAGAACACAAACATCTTTCCCATTCCCAATGGTGCACATACCTGGAACTAGCCGCACACCCAAACACATTTTCTTCCCATGAGTGCAGTTACGTGGAACACAAAGCCGCACACTCTGAACTCTTTCACTCACTTGGGCAAATACTGAATATGTCCTTCACTCACTGGGATGAATATTGAACATTTCCTTCGCACACTTGGGTGAACGCTGAATTTCTTTTCACACACTTGGGTGAAACAGCGAATTTCCTTTCACACTCTTGGGTGAACACTAAACGTTTCTTTTCACACACACTTAGGTGAACAAAGGAGCACTGATGGGTGCGATCTAGCCTTCTCTGTGAGCACACACACACCAGAAATGGGTCCCCTAATGTTGGAGAACTTGTCTTCTAGAACAGTACTTACTGACCAAGTAGATGCAGTTGGGATTAAAATATATGTTAACATTGTCCTGATCATTTAGGAACTTGTAAGTCTGTAATTAGCCTTACAGTAGTCTTTTTTGGTTAGATAACCAGAACGTTTCAGAGATCGGGGGCAGCATTGAGAGCTTCATTTCTGTTATACTAAAAAGTTTTGGTTACTTTAATTGTATATGCCTGGCTTACTTAGGCCAAGACTAGAGAAGTGGGTGGCCTAGAATAAGGAGAGGATTCATTATTTCTATTTTCTCTCAATGTAGGAATATGTGAAAGTTTCACCTATTAAAGGGTGTATCTGTTTTATCTTAGAGTATTTTTACATAGTATTTTCCCCACTCATGGCAGCAATAGCCTTGGTAAATCTTTCATTATTAAGAAATGTAATTTGCATATACCCCCTATGTAGTATCAAGTCAGGAGTCCCATCGATACTGTCTGTCTCACCAGATTCTGAATGTATTTTACTGTGCACTGTCCTATGGGCTATGCTTGTATCTACTGCATTTGAAAATCAATACATATAAGTTTTTTTAAAAAAGATACCTTTCCCTGGGTAGCATGTCAGAACAGTCTCTCACTCAAGTCCTTTACAAAGGCAACTGAAAACACACAAGGATCTTCAGGGGATTGCCCCATGGACCCACTGAGATAGCAATTCCTTCCACTTCACTTGGAGTAGAAATCAGGAAATCCTGCTGTAAAAAGGTCTCCATCTCTCACTGGAAGCTGGAAATGGTAATCCACACTAGGGTGAGAAATCCTGAGCCCTCAATTCAGAGCCCACTGGCAGACCTCCTGTCACTCCCACCTCCAACTCAGACTAACTGAACATTCTAAGGCTCCCCAGAGCAACTGTGCCAGAAAAGGGTTATGCTGCTGCGAGAGTTCCAAATGACATAATCATTCTTCTATCAGGCAAGCTGAGTAAACAATGATATAATTGTGTAAATAGCCCCTAAGGAGGTCCTTACTAGCTGCCCTCTACCTGCTTAACACTAACACTGATAGGATTCTAGTAACTCCAGGGGACTGGGTGGTTACACATGGTTTGTCATTTTCTTACAAGTTGTGGGTTTTATATTGCATCATGTTTCATTCCTTGGCAGAGACACAGTTGGTAACTATACAGCCTAAAAGAAATACAAAATCACACATACCCCCATAATGCAAATCATCATGGGTTGTATATGCAAATCACCACAGAATATTATGCTGGTTCAACTTTAAGTAGAAATGCATGGTGACAAAAGGCCTCTCACACAGTCTGCAAATTAATTACAGTTCTGAGCCATGACCTCACTTCTGGGGATCTTTGGGGGTTACCAACCCAATTTAGAAGGACAAGGAGCCATGCATTTCTGCTTAAAGTTGAACCAACATAATGTAACCCCTAGGTGGCACTATCCCAAGGGCTACTACCCCTGCCTGCTTGGCTAGGAGCAGGTTAAGGGGCCTGAGTTCTGAAATGGGTGCCTCCACCTGGAGGTCAGGGTTGGTAGTGGTCAAGCTAACTTGGGCACAGCCCTCCAGGACACTGTGACCACCCTCTTTCCTAACTAGTGGCTGGAACAATACAAAATAATCACTTTCACAGTACTCCTGATACACCACACAAGTACCCACACTGTTTTCACTTACCACCAGGGCTTTCCCCTGGCTCGACCCTGGAGACCCCCCTTTAAAACAAGGTTATACACAGCAAATAACACTCTTGCACAAACTGGAACCACAGTCAGGTTAAATGCAAAAAGTGTTAGATCTGATTTATTTAAGTGATGTTATGCATGCACTTCACGGTCCATAAACAGTTACACACTCTGGGTACCCAGGTGAAGAAGAGGTGGGCTAGCCAGGATCGTTGCTCGGGATAGACTGGCATCACAGCTAGTTGAGGCCCTGTGATGGAAGAAAACAACATGCACCACACACACTAATTGTAATCCAGAGCTGAAGGGCTCAGTTTGTGAAATAAAAGAAACAACAAGGCAATTAGATGACACACTTAGATTAAGCTGTTGTTGCAGGGAGCTTCCCTGATGGTTACTCACGATACCCAAGACTGAACACAGGCTGGATGAAAATTTAGACTGCAGGTGGTTGATCTGGAGTGCCAGGAGAAGCAGGGCCCACACGATTCACCAAGGCATCATTCCTGTTCAAGCGTAGAGCAGGAGGCTGATCCCCAGGCAGGTCTCTCATCGATGGCTTTCTCTGTGCAGTGGGGTAGTCTGGCAGGGCCAATGTGGCAAGGCCCAGGCTATATGGAGATGAACATGGATTCAGTCCGGTCTAGCTGGATACAGCTTCCAGCAAGCAGAACACAGTTCACACAGTGGGGTACCAAATCACGACCCACTATAAACACACAGCACATTTACATGTAAGGGATTCTACTATACCAGGCAAACTGCTCTCCAGTCACAATTGCAAAGTCTCTGCACACACCAGGAGTTTAGAGGAAGTTGGAAATCTTGACAAGCCGATGCATTCAGCAAAACTTCGGTTTTCTTCAGGTTGATCCTGGTCACAACTCAGTGGCTTACTTCATTCTCACAAACTTGGATTCAGTCTGAACTGATTCTCTTCTCCCTCTCGGGGGTAGCAGGCAGGCATGCAGGCCAAAACTCAGGCCTTTCCACAGAGACTGTCTCGAGCTGTTGCTTCTTCAGCTCCCAAACTTAGATCTGATTCAACTGCCAGCAAGCCTGGGAATTTCCTCAAGATCCAAAAGGTTCGGTTGGCTGATTCATCTGTCAGTCACAACAGGAGCACCCCCTTAGATTACCTATGACTGCAATCCAGGCAGCTCTTAAAGAGACAGTACACAGAGGCTATATAGGCACTCTCTGGCAATCACATTTAAACTGCTAAAACGCAGGACGCCAGCCTGGCAGTGAGCATTTAGGCAAGCTCAAGGAAGACTTTTCAGGAACCCCCATTTGTAGGGGGGCTACACCCTTCCCTGCCTGGAGAAATCCTGGTGTCCGCGTCAAGTCTGTACCATCACAATATTGCAAATGCAAACTATACGAGACATTTATATCATTAGCATGTTATGCAAGTGACATCTGATGCATCAGTCAATGTAAACTTATACCTTTACTATACATATTCTCTACACTTCACAATACTATATCCATTCTGACAATACATCATGCATATTTCTCACAGGTAATTTACACATTACTATGCAGAATCATGTAATAACTTCTTGTACATTGAACAATGTAAAAGAGGGCCCTTCCCCATCAGCTAACTTGGGGCTAGATGTGGCAGAGGCACCATACATAGAAGGCAAAACAATCAACCTGGAATTGGCACTTAGGCTTAGTTTAGGCTGTGAGCTCTGAGAAACATAAACCCCTTTGTGGACCACATTGTGAGGCAAATACACTGGCCTCCCAGGAGAATCATAAGTGAAGCGTACTACTGGCTTGACAGCTCAGCCAGTCTTTCTGAGGGGGACAACTACAGTCTCTGTACTCTTAGCACTGGTCTGGGGACTCTTGTCACTTGTGCTGGGTGCCTCTGCCTGGATGGGAATGTCCAAACTTGGGACACTGTTGACTCCTTGTTCTGCAGGCTCTGTTTCTATAACACTTGACTCATTTTGCGAAGGCTCAGGCACAATCAAGCTTTAAGACACGAAAGGGGGGTGTTCAGCTCTCTCATAGTATTCTTCAAGTTCTGGTATGTCACCAGAAAGACACAAACCCTCGCCTCCTTCTTCAGGCAAATCATACAGTTCCACAATACACTGAGACTCTTCATCTTCAGATGTGATACTTTGCACTTCACTTTCTGGGAGAATTGGCTCTGAGGATGAAGCTGGGGGGGTAAGGCAGTCCAGAAGGCCCAGCTTCATCCCCACAATTAGTCATAGGGTGACCTCAAAACAGCTGACTTAGCTCATAGCAGGGGTAATAGGTATTGTCACATTCACTTCCGTCCGAGGTGGACTGACAGTCATTATCATTCTGAACCTACTGCGGTGGAAACCTTGAACTTGTAACCACTGGGGTAGGTCGAATCTGTCTCTTTCTTGCAGCAGCATGAGTCACTGGCCCAGGGGAATCAATCTCTGAGGGATCAGCCTCAATTATGACTTGGCCGATAGGCAGCAAGTGGTTACGGTGCATGGTCTTGACAGCTTTGGAGTTATTCTCTGGGCGCACCTTGTACATGGGTAAATCATCCAACTTTCCAACTACTACATGGGGGAGATGGTGCCACTGATAAGCAATTTTGTGTTTGCCATGCAGTCACAAATTGTGTAACAACACACAGTCTCCAGATTGAAGCTCTTAAGCCTTTACTTTTTTATCATGCCTCTCTCTTTGTTGGCTAGATTTCTCTTGACAGCCAATGTCTGGGCCAGTTGATAGGCATGGTTTGATTCAGCTTTCAGTGTTTGTACATATTTCAGGTAGTTTTTGGCTCAGACCCCATCTGGAGAGACCCCAAAGCAGACATCAACTGGCAGCCGGGCCTCTCTCCTGAACATGTGGTGGTAGAGGGAGAACCCAGTAGTATCATTTTTCATGCAGTTGTAAGAGTGTACTAAGGTGCTAATCTTCTGGCTCCATTTATACTTTTCTTTTGGGTGGAGGGTGCCCAGCATGTCTAGCAGGGTGTGGTTAAATTTTTCTGGTTGGGGATCTCCCTGCGGGTGATAGGGGGTGGTTCTTGACTTCCGCACCCCCCATAGAGAGAGCATTTCTTTGATTAGTCGACTCTCAAAGTCTCTGCCCTGGTCAGAGTTGATCCACTGGGGGGGCACCATAATGGACAAAGAAATGTTCCACTAGCATCTTGGCCACAATAGATGCCTGTTGACCTTTGGTAGGAAAAGCTTGTGCATATCGTGTGAAATGATCCATAACCACTAACACATTGCCAATGTTCCGCTGATCAGGTTCTAAACACAAGAAGTCTATGCAGACTAGTTCCATGGGAGTGCTGGTAGTAATATTAACAAGGGGGGCAGCCCTCTGAGGCAGGGCTTTTCTTTGCAAGCAGTGACTACAAGTCTTTACATGGTGCTCAACATCGGCCCCCATTTTGGGCCAGTAGAAGCGAGATCATACCAGATCAAGGGTTCTGTCAATACCGAGGTGCCCCATGTGATTGTGGAGGGATCTCAGTACCAAATCTTTAAAGGCCATGGGCAGGATCAATTGTTGCTTGTCTACTTTGCCACTACAATCAACTGTCTCTCTATACAACAACTGATTGAGCAACTTCAATCTGGGGCCTTCTTTAAACAATAAAACAGTTCACAAGTCAGTGGAACGTAACTTAGACACATCTTTCCCCGCATACAGGGCATCAAGTGCTTGCTGAATCATAGGATCTTGGGATTGAGCCTACTGAATGCTGTCATTGTCAAACTGAGGTAGTGCACTAATATCTAGAGCAGAGAAGTGGCAATAAGCAGCCGGTATGCAGGTGTCAGAAGGGCCCAAGCAATCTACTAAATGGTCCACTGTGTCTGCAGACATCTGTTCATCTCTATCAAACTTTTGGCACAATGCTCGGATGTCAGGTTGAGACAGCCTGACCCAATCAGTCTTGGAAGTGGGCCTTCATGATAGGGCATCAGCATCAATATGGTTCAGGCCCAGTCTGTATTCGACAGCATAATCATAGGTTGATAATGCAGAAAGCCACCGGTGCCCAGTGGTGTCTAACTTAGCTGAAGTCTGTACATAGGTAAATGAGTTATTGTCAGTCTTCACCAATATCTTTGCCCCATAAAGGTATTCATGAAACTGGTCAATGATGGCCCATTTTAGCTCAAGGAACTCCAACTTATGTACAGGGTAGTTTCACTGTGATGGGATCAAGCTCCTACTGGCAAAAGCCACTGGTCTCAAACCATCCTCATGGTCTTGATACAGCACAGCTCCTAGACCCTGCAGACTAGCGTCAGTATGCATCACATAGAGTTTGGTGGGGTCAGCATAGGTGAGGATGGGGGGTGTGGGTGAGCTGGTATATAATTTTGTGGAAGGTTGATTCACAGTTGGGCATCCAGCGGGGACCGAAGAGTTCACCTGGGTGGAAGTATACTTTTTCTGGTTCTTTGGTGGACCCTTTCTTGTATTTATGATTGGTAGGAGGGTAACACTGGGTAAGATTCAATAGTGGATGAATCACCTTGGAATAGTCCTTTATGATCCTGCAGTAGTAGCCACAGAACCCCAGAAAACATTGTAGTTCTTTCAAATTATGGAGCTGGGGCCAAGTAGTTAGGGCTTCAACCTTACTGGGATCAGTCTCTATCCCTTCTGTAGATACTATGTGCCCCACGTACTTCATGGAGGTTTGGAAAAACTGGCACTTGCCAATGAATAGCTTGAGGCCGAAGTCTTCCAGTCAGTCTAGAATTTTAAACAGTCAGTTCTCATGCTCCTCTAGGGTGCTCCCAAACACAATGACATCGTCCAAGTACACCAGGCATTCCATCAAATTCATATCTCCCACCGCCTGTTCCATCAGTTGCTGAAAGGTGGCCGGGGCACCCGATATCCCCTGTGGCATTCTCAGAAATTCGTAGAACCCCAAAGGACAGATGAAGGCTGTTTTTTCACAGTCCTGTGGGGCCTTTGGAATCCAGTAATATCCGTTGCGAAGATCCAACATCAAGAACCATTTGCTCCCATTCAAGCAGTCCAGGGCATCCTGTAAATGAGGCATAGTATACTGGTCTGGGATGGTCCGCTGGTTCAGGGTTCGATAATCAACACACATCCTCACAGACCCATTCTTCTTATGCACAACCACAATGGGAGAGGCGTATGGGCTCCTGGATTCTTGTATCACACCAGCAGTGAGCATTTCCTGCAGGTGTCTTCTCACATCATCTATGTCTGCTGGGGCTAGGCGTTGGGACCTCTCTCGAAATGGCCGTTCATCGTGCAGGCGTATGTGATGCTCCGCACCCTGGACACATCCCACATCCCATTCCTTCAATGAAAATACTTGGTCTCTCTGGGCAAGTCGCTTGCCAATTCTAGACTTCCATTCAGCTGGCAATGGGGAATCGCCAAAGTCAAATAAGTCCGGGGTCACTCTCTCCTTCTCACCAGGGTGCTTGTTGCCAGGCAATACTGCAGTGTCTGCACAGTGTACCATAGCTAAGGTGCACCCTGTGTTCACCTGGATCTCCCGATCTGACACATTGTGAATCTGGACCATCACTCATCGTGCATAGGCATGGGCACGAGCAGGCATGATGCTGGGCTTGACCAATAATTCTTCTGGCAATTTTCCATCACCTGGCACATCCATTGTATTTTGTTCTTGACATCTTTCTGGAGGTGGCCCTCCCCTTGAATGGTACACTGGGCATTAGGGGCCAGTACCATTGAATCAGGATCCTTCTTCCACACGATCCCCACCAGTTCATCCTGGTCTACTTCCTCAGGTTTCCGTTGCAAATCATAGGCCCTCTTGATCAGAGCCAGAATTCTCAGGGCCCTCCCAGTCCATCACCCTTGTTTCTCATGACAGAGTTGTCACAGTCTCCGAAACATATGGGCGTTTGTCCCAATTGACTGGGGGACCCCATCATACAGTACGGTGGGGGGACACACTAGGGCCAAGGTCTCTATTCGCTGCTCTACACCAGTTACAGTTGCAGGAAAAGACAACCAGAGGTGAATATACCCTAGGTAGGGATAGGACTTGTCACTCAGGACCCACACATGTAGGCCTTCCAGGGATTGCAAAGGCACATCAGATAAGTGTTTGTCATACCAGTCCTGGAATACAATGGTCACTTGCGACCCACTGTCAAGCACAGCCCACGTATGAATACCGTTCACAGTCACCGTAGTATTCATTGAAGGGCCCACTATATTGGACCAGTCTGGAAAGGCAGTAGCAGATGTCTGGACAGACGATTTAGCCACAAAGAAGTTTGAGTTAGGATTTCTTGAACCCTCATTACAGTCATTTTGGGCACCCCTTGGCCATTGATTTGCTTTTCAGAGCTCCCCTTTGGAGTCTGCTTACTACTCTTTCTAGGTCCTTCTGAGACCGGCATTCTCTTTTCATATGGCCATCCTTTTCACAGTTGTGACAAATGATAGACTCCTGGATCATCCTGGGAGAGAATGTCGTATGAGGAGCTGAAGTAGTAGTAAAAGATTGGGGTCTAATATCTGATTGCAGCGGTGAGAGTGGTGCATCGTGTCTTAGCAGTTCCTTCAGAGTGGCAGTCAACCCGGTGATCTCAGCCTTGGAGCCACTTTTGGTAGCAGATGCCTGAGGGTGCACCCCCACCCCCAAGGCAGTCACATCCTGAGAGGAACCAGAATCTTGTTCCATGGGGGAAACCTTAGCAAAGGCACCCATCTTCTGCTCTTGGACTTCCTTTAGCAGCTCATCTTTCCAATGCTGGGCCCAGGGTGGGAAGTCCTTTACATTCTCAGAGTGCTCGTTAAGTGCCGACTTTTGCCCCTGATCCTCACTTGGCTGATCACTCTCGGTCACTTGCACAGCAGCAGCAGGTAGAGGTGCAATTCCCCCATGGGGTCGCCTGTGCTCAACCCCCTGAATTTCTCTCATTAGCCCATCATAGGAGGGGGGCGATTCCAGTCAGGTGGCAAGGCGCAACTGAAGCAGTAACAATTCTGAAAATGGAGCAGACTTAAGGATCCGGTCCAGCCTAGTTTGATCTAATTCATTTGATGGCAAACTACCCTTTCTGAGGCACTCTTGTAGCAGCTTTTCAAGCTCGGGTACATACACAGACAATGGCTCCCCTGGGTACTGCTGAGTGTTTCTTACTCTCCACCACAGATCCTCATCTGAATCCGGGCTCCCATACACATTCTCCAATGCATCAAGATAGTCCTGTGCAGTTGCTTCAGGGTTATTGGCCCACCTGGCATGGATGGTAGCCAGGTCAAGACCTCAGAGGCTCTCACTCAACCACTTTCGTTTCTCTGCTTCTGAGCATTGCCATTCAAGAACTAGAGGGGCAATATAGTCTATCCAGGTCTCCCAGTCATCCTCCCATTGGGGGGTTGGGAGGGTGCCCGAGAAGACTCTCAGCCTTTGATAGGAATCGTGACTAATGGCAAGTACAGATATAGGGGCCAGCATTGGCACAGGCACAGAAGGAGGGGCAGTAACAGGTGCTGGAGTGGGAGGGGGTGTTGGGGAAGGAACCCCCCACAGGTGGCAGGAATAGTTTCTTAGAGTCTTCTATGGTTTACCCTTCCTCTAGCAACAACTTATCAAATTTTTCCACAAAAGCCTCAGATAATGGTGGGAGCTCATCCTCCTCGGGGTCTTTACCGTCTTTTGTTATTACTCTCCAGGCAGCTGGAACCCCTTCTGGGGCAATAGTCTGTGGCACTTTAGAGCTGTCCACAAGGTCACTAGACTCTGCGAAGGCTATGAAAGTTTAGGCGATCAAATCAGCCTGTCGACCCACCACCACAGGGTTTTTTAAACATTCAACTTTGGAGAGTACTCCCTCTACAGTGTCCTTACTGATACCTGGGGGAATATCCAGTACAAGCAAAGCATTTTGGGGGTCGATCTCCTGCCCAGTACACCACCCCACCAACTGGTGTACAGCCATTTCTACTGGGGTAGCCATTAATCTTTAACAATAATTCGTACTTTTTGATCACTAGAAGGCACAAAATCCCAGCAGTGAGCTTCCAAAATGTAACCCCTAGGTGGCATTATCTCAAGGGCTACTAACCCTACCTGCTTGGCTTGGAGCAGGTTAAGGGGCCTGAGTTCTGAAACAGGTGCCTCCACCTGGAGGTCAGGGTTGGTAGTGGTCAAGCTAACCTGGACACAGCCCTCCGGGACACTGTAACCCCCTTTTTTCTTTAATAGTGGCCAGAACAATACACAATAATAACTTTCACAATACCTCTGATACATCACACAAGTACCCACACTGTTTGCACTTACCACCAGGGCTTTCCTCTGGCTCGATCCTGGGGACCCCTGTAAAACAAGGTTATACACAGCAAATAACAGCAGTACAGTACTCTTGCACAAACTGGAACCACAGTCAGGGTAAATGCAAAAATAGTTAGATCTGATTTATTTAAAGGACTTGAACAAGGGAGGGGCGTAATCCAGTTAATTTGCTTAAAGGCTCTATCAATCAAACAGTTATGCATGCACTTCAGGGTCCATAAACAGTTACACACTCTGGGTAACCAGGTGAAGAAGAGGTGGGCTAGCCAGGATCTTTGCCTGGGGTAGGCCGGTGTTGCAGCTGGCTGGGGCCCTATGATGGAAGAAAACAACATACACCACACACACTAATTGTAATCCGGAGCCGGAGGGCTCAGTTCATGAAAGAAAAGAAACAACAAGGCAATCAGATGACGCACTTAGATTAAGCTGTTGTTGCAGGGTGCTACCCTGATGGTTCCTCATGATACCCAAGAATGAACACAGGCTGGATGAAAATTGAGACTGCAGGTGGTTAATCTGGAGTGCCAGGAGAAGCAGGGCCCACACAATTCACCAAGGCAATGTTCCTGTTCAAGCATGGAGCAGGGGGCAGATCCCCAGGCAGGTCTGTCATCAATGGCTTTCTCTGTGCAGTGGGGTAGTCTGGCAGGACCAGTGTGGCAAGGCCCAGGCCGTATGGAGATGAACATGGATTCAGTCCGGTCTAGCTGGATACAGCTTCCGGCAAGCAGAACACAGTTCATACAGTGGGGAACCAAATCACGACCCACTATAAACACACAGCACATTTACATGTAAGGGATTCTACTATAGCAAGCAAACTACTCTCCTGTCACAATCGTAAAGTCTCTGCACACACCGGGAGTTTAGAGGAAGCTGGAAATCCTGACAGGCCAATGCATTCAGCAAAACTTCGGTCTTCTTCAGGTTGATCCTGGTCACAACTCAGTGGCTTACTTCATTCTCACAAACTCGGATTCAGTCTGAACTGATTTTCTTCTCCCTCTCAGGGGCAGCAGGCAGGCGTGCAGGCCAAAACTCAAATCTTTCCACAGAGACTGTCTCGAGCTGTTGCTTCTTCAGCTCCCAACTTAGATCTGACTCAACTGCCAGCAAGCCTGGGAATTTCCCCAAGATCCAAAAGGTTCAGTTGGCTCATTCATCTGTCAATCACAACAGCAGCTCCCCCTTAGATTACTTATGACTGCAATCCAGGCACCTCTTAAAGAGACAGTACACAGAGGCTATACAGGCACTCACTGGCAATCACATTTAAACTGCTAAAACGCAGGACACCAGCCTGGCAGTAAGCATTTAAGCAAGCTCAAGGAAGATGTTTCGGGAACCCCCATTTGTAGGGGGGCTACAATAATATTCTGTCGTGATTTGCATATATAGCCCATAATGCTTTGCATTATGGGGGTACATGTGATTTTGTATTTCTTTGAAACTTGGCTTCCCAGCCAATGCCCTTTGGGGTAACCCTTGCCTCAGTGCTTTCACACTGAGGTTCTTTGTCTATACAGCCTAAAACTAACTCTACATCAGGGAAAAATATTTTAAGTGGGAAAGGACAGGTACGTGCTTGATCTTTGTATGGTAAAAAGGTACACAGTGCTTAAAGTGGGGTACGTGTATTACATCTCTGCATAACTAGTTGGAAGTCCATCAAGTTGTGGCACATAGGGTTATGGTCATCTTGTCCTATGGTTAGAACTGATGTGCCACTCTAGGTCATTTGAGCATGGAGCCCTGAGGGACCAGGAGGGTGTGGCTATCAGAGGAGCTCTGGGGGTGTAGGACCCCAGGCTCATGGGATCCCCATTACTTTTGCATTATGAATGTCCTATGCACTGCTATAGTTGAGCTGCACTATGTTGCCATGTTTACCTCTGTATCAGAATGAACAAGGAGGGTACTACTCTTGTACATGGAGACCTATGGGGAAAGGCTACAGCTTGAAGACCTAGGCGCTTGCCAAGGCTGACAAGTTCCAAAGGAGGGTATGTGTAGCCCCTATAAGGAGTTCTGGCTCCTTATGTAGGTCTATGAAACTTCAAAGGGTGAACCTCTGGTCCCTTAGAAAGCTAGGCCAGCTAGTTTGTTCCAGAACTCTAGGAGGAGGAGTAACCAACTGGTTCTAGCTGAACAGCAGCAGCTAGTTGAATTCAGTCTGATGGAGGCATTCACCAGGCATGTTGTGTTTGCTCCTTTTGATGAATCTGGATAGCAGGGCAGCTGCCATGGACTAAGAATCCTGATTGGGGGCATCTCCCCCCCCATATCCACAAAGGAGAAGCCAGAGAGGGACTGTTGCTGCAAGAAGAACAGCAGACCTTTGGATACTTAATACTATTTCCAGGGGTGGAATTTATGCCCGACTAAACAAGTGATTGATTTAGGCACCCAGCGGTGTCCCCTTCCCTGCATCAGACAGGTGAGGGGTAAAGTATGATCTGGTGAAGTAATAGGGGCCCTCTACCCACAGGGGGTCAGGTCTTGAGAGTGGGTGGAAGGCAACACCTGTGGCAGCCTTGAGCCCCAGGGGATGTCTGCCTCTCTTTGTCCTTCTAAATTGGGTTGGTAACCCACAAAGCTCCCCAGAAGTGGGGTCATAGCTCTGAACTGTAATTAATTTTGCCTTGTACTTTCTACCCAAAGAGGTCAGTGTTTGAGAGAGTGGGAAGTAGCACTGGTGGCAATCTTGAACCCCCAGGGGTGCCTTCCTCCCCTTGCAAATTGTGGGGCCTCCCCCACTGGTTTCAGTCCTTCATGTCTGTTTAATATTACTGGTGGAGCAATTGAAGATCTAAGGGCCTGAAGCCTGCTCCCCTAAGTCCTTACAGGGCAGGTAGTACGACAGCCATGTATCAGGTCTAGGGGATGGTTGGATGGTGGAATTTCCTGGGCAACTTTACGGAGCCCAGTGCCCTTTGCTGTGTCACGAAGTCTGTCAAGTAGAAGTATGAGCCAAACAGTATAATTAAAAGGTGCCCCTATCTTTAGACCCTCTGTGGGTCCAGCTGAATATCCTATCAGTTAAAGGAGGGCCACCCCAACAGACATCCATTACAGAGTTCTCATACAAATAATGGAAGGTCTGGTTGAGAAAGGAGCAAACTGTAATTCTTTATTGTGTTAAAAAAAAAGAGAGAGAGATTAGAACTGTTCTCCACTGGATTGTCTGCAGCCCCGACATCAGTTCTGGATTGTAATACTGTATAAAGGGAATTAGATGGCAAACGGACAGCAAAGAGCACCTTACCAATGGGACTAGTACATTTCCAAGGGATTTGGATTGGGGAAGCTGCACATTCTAACTGAAAGGCATGATTACTGAATTCCATACGCTCATGAGCTGCAAGAATCAAAGGGATCCTCTTTAGAATTTATTCTTGTTCTGGACATTTAGTTATTTTGCTTAGAGTCCTTTGTTGTTGCTAAACCCTTGCTTTGTAGCCTTGCACAGCCAGATAGTGCCCTGGGAAGTCGTCTCAGTCCCGGAAGGTCAAATAAGTCAAAGTGCGTTTGCACACTCCCCTTCCTGATGAGATTCCATCAGACAATCCTAGACATTGGGAAAGGGCTATGTAAGAAAACTCCATGACTGTTGGCATTTTACATGACAGCCCTATGATTTTTGTCATTTTTCCATGAAAACACCATGGGCCGGATATTCAAAACTGAGCCCAAAAAGTGCACAACAGCAGGAGCAAGCGCAAGTCACCTGCACACATGCGCAATCGTCGCGATATTCAAACATGGGGCAAGGCCAATCGCGCAAGCAGCCAATGTCTGAATATCGCACAAACTGCGCCATAGCGCAACCAGGGAGGGGAAGCTGAGCAGATATGATGCGCCATAGCGCAACCAGGAAGGGGAAGCTGAGCAGATAATGGCGCCATAGCCGCACAAGACCAGCCCAGCTGAGCAGTCCAGAGGCCCATAGGGCAAGCAATGACACCCCCAGCAGCATAGCAATGGAACAGCACAACCAGGGAGGTAGGCAGAGGCCCACCACCCATGCCACAGATGGGCACAGGGACACCTGCAGAACCAATAATGCACCCCCACACCCCAAGAACAGCATAACTGGGGAGGGACGGAATATCAACCGGCCCATGGGGACAAGCAAAGAAAGCACATCCCGGCCGTGTTACTGCAGCACACCCACTGGCAAGCTGAGACTGCCACACAAAGGGGGCGGATCACCCCAGTGTCCAGCAGCCCCCCTGTGCACAGCACACCCTGCACTGTGACCCCAAGACACCACCCATGAGCAGTGACTGTGACCATCACTGCAGGACTCCCCAGGCCCCCCGCACAATGCAACCATGTGTACCACTGAACCATACAAGCCAGACCCACCAGGAGCACCCAGCGGTGTGTGGCAGCACATGGCCAGACCGGCTGAAAGCCACCACCACACCAGGAACACCCCCCCATGCACACACACACACAATCCCAGGACAATACCACACCAGATGCCATGCACACCACTGCAACGGAGCACCCATAGACAGCTGCAAATCAGAGACCACTACAGTATTCATACAAAATAGATTCATGAAAGAATAGCAACACGAACACACAACAACAAACTATGTACAGAGAGATATATACAAGAAAGGGGTGGGGGTACGGGTACAAGGTAGGGGTGGGTAAGGGGCAGGGGTGAAGAACTTGGTGAGGGAAGGCAGGGTGTGAGGGAAGGGTAAAGGGGGTAGGTGTGGGACAGCTACTGTCCTCCGGCTGCACAGCAGCAGCTTGCCCCTGGTCCCATGGCCTCCTCCATCTTCTGACACCCCTCCGGTGCATCTCCCACAAAATGGATAGAGACTCCGTGGACACCTACAGCAGGTGGTGGACAGCCTGTTCAATCCTGTGCAGGACCCGGACACCTAGGGCAAGGGAACAGAATCAATGGTTGTGACTGTCCACAACCCTGAAGCCCACCCAACATGCATGACATACAGCCAAGTGCCCCGCTCCTGTGATGGACTGCACCCACCCACAGTGACCGTGCACAAAACATGCCCAACCAGGCAGCAACAGCCATGTGTACCACTGCACACACACACCGCCCATGACCAGCACAGCACAACCAAGGCTGTCCAGTGATGTGGCTATGTGGTGGGATGTCAGTGCCACAGCCATGTGCCCAGTGCATGCATGGACCACCAGTGACGCACTCACAGACATGCAGTGCCACTGGACAGTGCTGACTGTCACACATCACGTGCATGGCAGTGTTGTCCATGGATGGTGGCCGTGCCCCCCCCCACAGCATGCAATAGCATCCATGATGTAATGACACTCATCCTCATCAAGCCGCTGCATCAGGTGCCGGTGCAGTTGCAGCTGCTGCTGTTGTTGCTGCTATGGCTGTTGCTGTTGCACCCCTCCTCCGCCAGCCACCCTGGCACCACCATCCCAGGCCTCAGCCCATGCCTGCCTCCGCTCCTCCATGCCTGTGGGAGACAAAGGAAGAGAAAAACATCAGTGAGATCCCAAAGCAGACAGCCCCTTGCCCCATTGAGTGTGCCCGCCCACACATCCAGACCCAAACAGCACACATCTGCAAACACCCTCACAGCAAACCACAGCCCAACCCACCTCCATGCACAGAACACATTACACAGTCATCCATGCAGTCAATACCGGTGCATACACAGCACACCCACCTGGCCTGGGCACAATGCCCCTCCTGGCACATGATCTGAGGCGCGCAAGCAGAGCACGCTCCCTCCTCTGCAGGTCGCCGTAGCAGTGCCTGCACTGTTCAGGGGTCCTCCTCTGCCCAGTGGCCTGCTCCAGTGCAGCAGCGACCTGCTGCCACACATGGGTGCATGGCACCTGCAGGGGCACACCCTCAAATAGTGAGCCATAGTGGGGCTCCACCACAGCCACCAGGTTGGCCAACTCCAAAGCCCCCCATTGTGGTGCTCTCCTGCGTGCCATTTCAAAAATGTACAGTGGCAATATGGCGCTCCACAGCGCGGCAACCCCACGTGGAAATGTTGTGCAATACAACTCCATCACTGCCCATCGCACTGTTCGGACAGCGCCGTCGGTCCACATCGCGTTGTCACCAAACAGTGCAATAGAGCCGTACACATGCCAGACCTACAGCGCCGGGGGCAAAGGTCGGGCACAAGGTCATGGGTCAGTGGCGCAAGGCCACGCACAACGCCATTGGACGTCCACATGTTCTGCGCGATTGGACATCTGTGTGCCAGTGCCACAGTGGACTATTGCGCAGTACTGCCACTGCACCATGTGGTGACCAGCGCTGTAGCGCCATTGGCACAATGGTGGCCATGGCCTGAATTGCCGATCGCGCACAGCACGTCATCAGTGCGGCAGACGCCTGCGTAAGCTACCTGGGCATGCGCAATGCAGTGTACCACACAGTCACAAATATGCGCCATTGGCTCAGCCGGCTCAACCGTATTGCACAAAGCGCAACGGCGCGATATTCAGCCGACACATGCAAATCATCTGATCAGCCATTCAAAGGCACAGTGGCGCGATTAGCATGTCATTAAAGTTGCACCACACCTCATTTGCATGCATTGCGCTATAAATACGTGACATTGGGCTGCGCTGGCCAGATTCGGTTACTGCAGGTGAGAGGTGAGTTGCATGCTGTGTGATGTTCTGGACAATGGTCATGGGAAAATGCTATAGACTGCACAGTGACAGGTGTCCACTTCCACCCATACAGACTGACATGACCGAGCAGAGCCAAGGTGAGGGTAAGGATGGTGGGCGAAGGAGGAGGCCCAACTTCACCAAGGCGGAGACAGAGGCCCTCTTCCAGGCCTACCTGGAAGAGGAGCCACTACTGAGTGGACAGCAGGGCACCCCTCAGGCCCGTGCGGCTGCATGGGAGGGGGTAGCTCGGGCAGTGAACCTGCACGGAAGCCACCAGCGCTCCATGCTGGAATGCAAAAAGAAGATGGGAACAGACCGCAGGAGGGTGAAGGAGAAGGTGGCAGCCCTCAGGGCGGCATGTGCTGGCACAGGCGGGGGCCAGCCAGCAATAGCGGAGCTGACCCCGGCTGAGGACCGACTGGCTACGTCAATGCAGCGGAGTGCGATTGAGGGCGTACCAGGAGGTGGATTCCAGACAGGTGGAAGCCCATCACTGCACGGTATGACATGGTGGTGGTGTTGGGGGGGGGGAAGCTTGATCACATGCACTAACATGTCCTCATTTTCTGTTACAGATCCTGTTCATCTTCAGGGGACGGTGGTGGTGGGACCAGGTAGTAAGGAAGTCCTGCCAGAGTTGGAGGAGGGTCCTTCCACCTCTGTCGCCAGCTAGCATGCACAGCTCCATCATGCATGCCTGGCTGGCACTTCTGTTGTCGGTGAGTCAGGTGTGGGGGGTGCACAGCCTGTGTCTCAGCAGTCTGGCATGCAAGCATGCCAGCACGCTGTGACCGTGGCTGTAGCATGTACCTGCACCATTGATGATGCAAGGACTGCAATGGGCAGTGACACGTGTGTGTCCCATGACGGACACACAGCAAGCCAGCACGTGCCCCTGGGCCTAGCAGGTTCCAACATGTGTGCCAGCATGTCGGCACAGTCCCAGGCTGTGCCTGTCAGCACCGGTGGGGCAGCACCAGTGGCTGTGCAGGTGTCTGGCACTGTTGCGGCCACAGCAGTGGAATGAGTGGCCCCTGGGGCACAGCAGTTGGAGGGGCAGCAGCAGCAGTCACCCACCAGGTCTGGGGGTACAGTGTCCAGCAGTGGCACATGTACACCACCCTTTGATATGCCCATTCCTGGTCCTGGTGAACAACGCCCACCCTCAAGGGGTGTTGAGCATCAGGACCTTCCATACCCTGGGGGACAGGATGCTGTTGTGGCAGAGTTCCCATTTGAAGAGCACACCCGCCTGCTGCGGGAATCAATACAGCAGCAAAGGCGGGTTGCAACGTCTGTGGAGGCACTGTGCGTGGCTGTGGAGTGGCACAGCAGGGACTGTGCTCTGATCCTTGCAGAGATGGTCCAAATGCGGATGAATGTGACCGCCGCCATTGACAGGCAGACCCAGGCATTGGTCGTTGTCGTGGCTGCAATGGGCACACAAGCAGGTGCCCCTGTACCACGCACCCCACACAGTACGCTCTCCACTCCCCATTCCCGGTGTCATGCGACACCCAGCCTGTCAACGCCAGGTTCTGCTGTGGGCATCCCGAGCACCCCTGGTGCAGGTATGTTCGGCATGCTGCAGACCCCTGTGCGGACAAGGTCGCGTTCGCGCAGTGGGACCCCTGGTGGTCCATCAGTGCCACCCCATGTGGCCCCTGCTCAGCCTGCCAGTGCTGTTGAGTCACGGCAGGGCTGCCCATGCATCCATGGTGGCCGTGGAACAGTGCAACATGACTGACCTGTCTCCCAGTGCGAGCCCTGTCTGGTGCTGCCCTGTGTGCAATGTGTGTCATGGTGGGCAGTGCACTGGTGGGTGCCCTGCCCAACACACCGACACACGGACCACCTGCACACCCTCCCGACTGCTGTCCACAGGTGCGTGTGCATGATGATGCCTGCATTGTACTGTACACCAAGGTGCAAGGGTGCCCAGCATATGACACATGTACTTGGACAGTACAGGTGGTGGGGGTGGTCTGTGGATCTGTGTGTTTGCCATGTCTGTTCTGCTCTGCTGTGCACCTGCCCATGTATGCTTTGTGCCTGGTGTGTGTGTGTGTGTCCATATGACCGTTCACCCCTTCCTGATGGTGTGTTTGTGTGCCTGGACCCTTCCACTCCCCTTGCCGTCATGCACCCCTGGTGTGTTACCCTGTATGCCTGAGGGTTGCGCCTGGACAGTGTTGGTTGCACATGGCCCCTTGACTTACCTGTGTCGTGCATAATGCTCCTCTGTGATGGTGTCCCGGTGCAGCTGGGCCTGCCGGATCAGTCGGGGGTCCCGCCGTCCTAGGGGGGGCTGCTCATCACCATCAACACCGGCGCCACTGGCGTCCCCATCGCTGTCCCCCTCCTCGACCTGTAGGGCTATCCCACAGTCTTTGGCCATGTTGTGCAGGATACAACAGGCCAGGAATATCCCACAGGCCTTTGAGGGGCTGTACTGTAGGGCACCGCCGGAGGTGTCTAGGCATCGGAAGCGTGCCTTGAGCATCCCAAACACCCACTCGATGATGTTGCATGTGGCGGCATGTGCCTCATTATAGCATTGCTGTGATGGAGTCATGGGGCGCTGGTATGGTGTGAGCAGCCAGGGACGGAGTGGGTATCCGCTGTCACCTGTGTGGAGATAGTGGAGATCAGTATCATGTTCAGGTCCATATTGCCCATATCCCTGTGTGCCACTACCATGGCACCTGTGGCATTCCTACCCTTGCCCCGAGTTTGCAATTCCTACATGCGTACTCACCCACTAGATGGCCTGTGGGGATGTCCCCACTCTCGAAGCGATGGCACAGTGCGGACTGATGCCATATGAAGGCATCATGTGCTCCACCAGGGTGTGTGGCACAGACATTGATTATGCGCCCAGTGGCATCACACACCACCTGGCAGTTGACACTGGAGAAGCCCTTTCTGTTCCTATATGCGGCCCCATCGGGGCCAGGTGGTGTGCGAATGCCACATGTGTGCAGTCTATGGCCCTTGCGCCCAGGCATATGTGCTACCCTGTGGAACTCCTGCATGTTTGCTGTACGCCTCAGCGGTGCTGGGGAAATGGATGTGCTCTGCAGCATGTGGCAACAGTGCGCTGAGGAATTGGGTGAGGATGCGTGACGTGACCGACTGTGTGATGCCTGTGGTGTCCCCTGTCGGCCTCTGGAAGGTGCCCGTGGCGAGCAGGCACATGCAGGCTGTCACCTTGGTCTCCACTGACAGAGCGTGACTCCGTTGTGAGGGTGCCTGTATCACATCACTGCACAGCTCACAGAGCCACCTCAGTATTGCCCTGTTCAGGCAGTACCGCCCACGATCTCTCTACATCTGTGTACAGCTCCACAAGCTGATAAAGACGCAGTGTGCCTGTTGAGAGTACATGACGACAGGCCCTTCCACGGCCACGTCCCCCTGCGGCTTGCATTCTCACCCCCCTCATTACAGCTTCCATGTGGAAGCTGCCACTGTCCATCTCCCTGGCTTGTGACCCCCCTTGGCTGATGTTGCTCTGTTACCCCCGCTGTCCTGACTGCTACTTCCACTGCACCAGGCATCCCCCGCTGTCCTCTGCAGCCTATGGCCCACACTGCTTCCCTTGCCTGCCCTGGCCTGTCACTGTCTGTCTCTCTCTCTCTCTCTTTCTCGCTTGGCATCCCTGTAGTGTTCTTGAGCCTCTTCCTTGAGCCTTTTTATTTTGGCTCATTTCCACTGTGGCGCACCTTCTGGCTGTTCAGCTGTTGCGCATTGCGCAAGTCTTTGAATATCGCATTGCAATCTTTATGCATGGATCCACCCCCTTCGGTTGCACATGCCTTCATTTGCATTGCGCTGTTGCTCAGCCTGTTTTCAGTGGCGTAGCTGCCTCCTGCTGAATATCGCAGAATGACGCAATTTTGGACTTGCGCATGCGCAACCCTGTTGCACATGGCGCAACCCTTTTGAATATCCCACCCCATGAGTGTTATCATTTTTCATAAAAACACCTTAATTGTTGGTGTTTGCAAATGTTAGCTCCATAATTTTATGCCTCGCCACCCCAATGTGCTTAGTCCCCAACAGTGAGCTATTCTTGGGGCTTGCATATGAGCCCTGGTTTCTTCGATGCATTTCCTGCTAGTGGGCCAGCCTAACAATGAATTTTTTAAAACATTTAAATCTTTGCTAATATGCTTGTATAGAGATATGCTAAAAAGCCTACCTGCTGAAGCAGCGGTAGCACTACTGCTCGTGACACTGACGGCCTGGATTCAGAAGTGAGCCTGAGGCATCAGAGGGCCAGCCAGAGGGAGGAGGATTGAGCATCCACAGGACCACTCCCCTCCTCTGGGGAGATGATGAGCAAGAACTCTGAGCTTGCCTGACCTCCAGCGGAGGCTGCGGGAGATGCAGCCCAAGCTACAGTGGTGGGGAGAAGTGGCAGACGTCGGCGCATGTGCCTGGATGTCAGCACACATTACATCTCCCCGAGAGAAACACAGAAATCTCACGGTCATGCACAATGACTACTGGCTTCTGCAGGCTGCATACCCAATGACTCAAGCACCTCCTAGAATTTAGATCTGGGCTGGCGGGTTCAGGGACTCTGCACACCTTGCCACAGAGGGCAAACTGTGGGGAATATGGGAGAAGCTAAGTCCTGGGAGAAGTCAGTGTGGTGGGGCTGAGAGAATCAGCATGAAGGAGGGGTGTCCAGGATGGGGGCACAAAAAAAAATATGCTTAAAGAGAGGTAAACTGTTTAACACAACTGATCAATGACTTTCATAAAATTTACTATTCATTGTATGATTTCAGTCATTTTGGCCATGACAATATAGTGATTTTCTCCAAAATCTTTCATGACAGAAGTACAGCACTAGACATCATCAAACACTGTTAGAGGTAAAAGGATTGTTTCTCCTTGGAGTTAGTCCAGGTATTAGAGAAAATGCTTGGCCCATTCTGGCTGGGGAGGGTGATGGGATTGGAGAGATGTACTGTCCGTGACAAGATTCTGAAGATGTAAATGAAGATGAGTATTGAACTACCATGTGAGAGAACTGGGATTCGATCACAGTCTTGACTGCCTGCTCCAGGTCGGTGGGGGTCCAAAGTGTGACATCTAAGCATCATGCTCTGACCCCAGGGTTAAGAAGCAGGCCTACACTGTCTCATAGTGCCTCCTATAGAATGATTTTGAATGGTAATTTGTGTCATGGGTGACTATAAGACATCTGCCATTCCCAACCTGTAGGAGGAGCACTGAAACCATGCCTTATCTGATAGGGAAATGACAGAATCTTACTGGGGGAGACCCCGGCCCCTGCACGAGGGACACCAACCACCAGCTCACCAACTTCACAGCAATCAACAGCCCTGTGTCCTTCCTTTACAACTCCTAACTGGGTCTCACTTCCACCAGTAAGTTAGGGAAAGCTCGCACCCTGGCTGGGACTGCCACAGGGTGACCCTTACTAGGGTGACAGCATAATGCCGATGGCAATCATGTCACCTGGCAATTGTGCCACCCGACCCCCATGGCACCCAATCCAGAACAGCAAATGACAGCTGTTTGCGGGGGGCTTTGCCCCCCCCACACACACCCCGAAAATTATAATAATCACCTCCATGGCAGAGGTGTATTGGCGAGGGGGCACAAAACCCATGTGGTGCTCTCACTGCAGGGCATACCAACAACCAGTTTGCCACTGTGACAGGTGAACTGGTTGCATCATCCTCATGCTGTAGATCCATCGATGGGATGCTGGGAAAAGCCATGAGGGTTTTGAAGGATGGAGGAAGCCTGGTCCACTGACCCTAGCAGAGCCAGTAGATATAACAGAGGGGTATCCAGAGCAGTGCCGTATAAACCATGAAGTATGAAGGCAGGCCAGCAGTGCTGGAGTGGGGTAATGATAACAAGAAATAAATTAGAAAATAAGACAATTGAAGGACTGATTTAATGGGAGGTTGAATGAAGTGAGGCTATTTTCCACAACCATCGGTTTTGTTGTCAAAATGTGAGTCACAAAACAAAAGATGGATTTTTTCTATGATATTTATTTGTTTGTTTGCTTGTTTTTTGTTTTACTTTTTTTTTTTCTCCTGCATGCCAGCCAGGCCTATAACAGGCTCCATTGATGACCACTCTGCTGCCCCCCTCACCCTCTTACTGGGCACTACTCTTTCATCTATCCATTTCCTCCCTGAATGGGACTAGGGGCACCTCTCCAGTTTTCCAGTTCAGGAGCTCTTGCACAGCACAGGTGCCACCAACGTCAAGAGGTGTCCTCTCTCCCCTTGGGTGTCCCCAACTGCACTGCCTCTGTAGTCACCTAGGTGGCAGTCTTGCAGTGGGACATGCAGCTCTCCCCACCCAGAGGAGGAGAGCATCCTCTGGGGTGCTCAGTCCCCCTTCCCCAGCTGGCACTCAGTGGCCTGAGCTTGTTCACAAACTTGGATTGCCAGCGTCATGCACAGTAGCCCTACCAATGAGCCAACAGGCCAACCTTTTCCCATGATTTTATTGACTTTTAATAAAAAATATGGGATTGTATTGTAAATAGGCAGGACCAGTTCTAACAAAAAACAAAAAAACACATAACCTGGCTGGTTCTACAATTCTGAACCCAAAAAGAATCTCTCCTTATAAAACAATTCCTGTAGTTCTAAATGCAAATTAGTCATTAGTGCCTATTTAGCATAAATACAACATGCATGAGAAAATTACTTGGCCCAGAAAGAAGCTCAAAAATGAGAACCTTTAAGAACCCCTCATTATTTTCTAATTAGGTTCTAAATAGAACTTGATGAGGCCCACCTGTTCTGTGACTTTAAGACTCACAGCTTAACATCAAGTGCTGTAATTACTTGCTGTAATTACTAAAATGAAATCTTCAAACCAATACCTTTGCTACAAACACATTTTAAGAAGAAGTGACTACCTGAGATTATCAATACATTTCAGAAATAGTAAATGATTACTTCTTTTATCCTTTTTTAATATTTTTTTACCCTTTTGGTAATTAAAAGATTACCTCCCTGATAATATTTGGTGTGATGTGTGAACACTATTTTGCCTGGAGGCTGACACAGCTAGTTCTAGTGTTACTCATACATCATTAGCCCTGTGACCTCACATGAGAACTGGTGAAGAAGAGCCAATCACCTGTTGACTAATCAGTCACTTGTGATGTCACAATAGTGAGGTGACAATTCTGATGAGGTATTATGAGGAACAGAAATAGATATGTCAGCTTCCAGGTAAAGTATTGCTCTTCACAGGACATCCAATAAAATTAGGTAGAAAACCTTATAATGAGCAAATAAAAAAAATACATCAGAAATAAAAAGTAGCAACTGGTTACCTTTAAAATATATAATATCAGCCGGCCCAGTGGTGCAGAGGGCTGAGGCGCTAGATGCCTTACCTCTTCCCACACCGGTGACCTGTTTTCAGGAATGAGCATGGGCCATCGGGGGTTAGCCGGAGGGGCTGGGAGTGGATAGAGTAGCCGCAAGGCAGCTCTCCTCTCCCAGATTGGGGTGGTAGGCCTCCCCGGCCTCTTGGCTGCCATCAAGTGGGGGCTCGATGGCAGCATCGGGCACTGGGAGGGGCTGTTGCTAGGCCAGGTGAGTGGATCAGGGATGCTGTTGATGTCAGTGCTGGTGCGCATGCACGCCTCCACATGCATGTGCAACCGTGAATGGCTGAGGCTCCAGGGATAGTAAGGGGGAGACAATTGACATAAAAAAACCCTGGAGGCAAATCGAAGACTAGCCCTCCACAGGCTCCGCACTGGTGGCTGGGCACAGTCCACAAATCTTGTGGCAGTGGACGCCAGGCATAAGGTAAGTCCCAGGGGAGCCAGGTGACAGGGTTGGGAGGTCAGTTAGAAGAGGGGCAGATGAAGAAGAGGAGCACAAAGTATAGAAGAAAACCTTTTTATACATATATATATGTATATGTATATATAATAACATTTTCTGTTTGCTATTTTTGGCACTACTACCTCTTTAAGAATGATGTTTTCAATTTTTTTCCTGTTCTCAACCTTAGACCCAGGAACATAGGCCATCATAGAGGCAATGCCATGGGTTTTTCTCCCCTTGTTTTCTCACAGCCTTTCTTCTAAAATGCACTTAGCATTCAGGCATCAGATGTATGCAGCAATGTCCCCGAGGAGGGAAAAAGCTCCCTTAACCCCGGATCACTGTGGTACCAGTGGTGCAGCGTCAAACCACCTGAATGCAATTTACTGCACAGTGGCAGCTGCAGTGGTCAGTCCCAACCCTTGATGTGGCTTCCCAAGCTCACTTCCGAACTTGATCACCTGCATGGCAGCTGACTGTTCTCAGTCTGTTAAATATTTCACATACAAGTACTTATTCCACTGCCTGTTACAAAAATATCTGTCCGTCTTTCGCTGGCTTCACATAATGACTGCATTCGTGATATCACAGTCTGTTTGCCATGGGAAGCACTACAGAGCACCATGAAGTCAGAAAATCATGACAAAAACTTTACATTAAAGAATAATTGGCAAAACACTTTGCAAAACCAGGTAAAGATGAGAGAATTTTTTTAAAAGGTATTCTCTAGTAAACTGTCATTTCTGAATAGAGTATGTTTCTGTAAACATACACTGACAGGGACATCTACCCTCTAATTTACCATTTAGAACTGTAATCACAGTGTTTATAGTTTGTGATACGTTTACATTACACTGTGTATTTTTGCTTCACATTGATTAACATAATCACACAGAGTTTCTGCTAGACGTCGGCACTGGCTATAAATAAAGCTGGGTATATTTTTCAGATATTGTTATGTATACTTCATATTTGAGGCTGAGTCCAGACTAGTACTCAAGACAAGCTTACATATTTGTTTAGCTGTTGGGCTGAACAGGCTAAAAGAAAAAACTGTCCCCCCCACCCCAAAAAAGATGATGGCCTCTAAGATTTAGAACTTGAAAAAACTCACCTAAAAACATACAAATATAGCAAATGCCAGTGACAAAGGAACATTTTATTTATTTTATTTATTTATTACTCAGATGCACACCATTGAGCAAAATGCTCATTTACAAAGGTTCCTCATCACAAATAACAAACGGTTTACAGCATGTCTTCAGAGTTCACAAATCAACAAGATCAACATAGTCCCATCTAATGTACACAAGCCTATCTAGTTATGGAACTGTGCCCGTCAGTCTTCATTTCTTCCCCTCCTTCTTTCATCTGCCCCCGCATTTCCTTTTTTCTATGTGCCTGTCCTACCCCCTTTGACCCCCCGCCCAACCACCACTCCACTGTCTCAAAGCAGAGGACCGCTCCTGGAAGCTTCTTCCAGTCTGCCACCACTTTTTCCATACTAATCTGTCACCACTTTTTCCATAAAAAAGTACTTCCCAACATCCTTTTTTTAACCTCCCCTGAGTAATTTCAGCGAGTTTCTCCTGGAGTTCATGTTACCACTCATTGTGAATGCTGCCTGCCTTGTTTATCCCATGGAGGTATTCGAACATCTCAATCATATCGCTCCTCTTCCTCCTGTCCTCCAGCATGTCCATATTGAGATCCTCCAAGCACTCATCATAAGACCCCCCTTGTTGCACCATTATTATTCCCTATACTGATTACAGCATTTCCCACTTATTTGCTCAACTGTGGGCTCCAAAACTAGCGCTCTAGGCGTACTTGAATCAGGGATCTATACGGTGACAGTATTACCTCCCTCTTTCCTGCTAGTGAGCTCCCTCCTGATGCATCCCAGCATCCATTTTGCCCTTCCCACAGATCCATTACAGTGTTCTGATGCTGTAAGTGTGCCATTATCATCAACCCAGGTCTCTTTTTTGTCTATTGCGCTCTTCACTACCACCCCATCCATCCTGTATTTCGTTCTCGGATTCTTGACTCCTGTGTGAATTACCTTGCCCTTTTTGTGTAAATTTCATCTGCCATACCCTCAACCACCTCTCCAATCTTTCCAGACCTTTCTTTATGGCCCTTACCCCTCCTTGATGGCCGCTCTACCACAGATCTTGCTGTTAACATCAAAACATAGAAACATAGAGGTTGACAGCAGATAAGGACCGCAAGACCCATCCAGTCTGCCCAATTCTTTTTCTACCTTATAAATGTGCCATCGGCCTTTGCTCTGTCAGTGGCCTATCTATTCATACTCATCTGTATTGTTCCCTTATGCCTATCCCATGCCTGTCTGAAGCTATGCACTGTATTCATAGCCACCACTTCCTGAGGTAGGCCGGTCCAAGCATCCACCACTCTTTCTGTGAAAAAGAATTTCCTCACATTTCCCCTTAATTGGCCTCCCTCTAATCTCATGCTTTGTCCTCTTGTCCTGCTATTTTTCTTATATTGAAACATGTTAGACTCTCTCACCTTGTTAATGCCCTTAAGGTGTTTGAATGTTTCGATCATATCACCTCTCTCCCTCCTTTGCTCTGGGGTATACATATTGAGCTCCGGTAATCTGTCCTCATATGTCTTCTGATACAGTCCCTGCACCATTTTGATTACCCTTCTCTGGACTGCCTCAATTTGGTTAATGTCCTTGTGAAGGTGTGGCCTCCAGTACTGCACGCAGTACTCCAGATGGGGCCTAACCATTGTGTCTTGTAAAGAGGGATTATTACCTCCCTCTTACGACTTGTGATACCCCTACTTATACACCCTAGCATCCCCCTAGCCTTACCTATTGCTTTAGAGGTCTGCTTGGATGATTTCAGGTCATCGGTGATGATGATGCCCTAGTCTCTTTCTTCCTTTGTGACTGCCAGCAACTCCCCTCCCAGCCTATAGGTGGCTTCAGGGTTTCTTTTCCTTATGTGCATGATCTTGCACTTCTTTGCATTAAATCCCAGTTGCCACTCTTCTGACCATTTTGCTAGTTTATCCAGATCTCTTCTCATTCTGCCCACCCCATCTGGATCATCTACTCTGTTGATGATCTTGGTGTCATCTGCAAACAGACAAGCCTTACCCTCTAGTCCATCTGCAATGTCACTAATGAAGATATTGAAGAGAACTGGCCCCAGGACTGATCCCTGAGTTACCCCACTTGTGACTTGCATCTCTTCTGACTGTATACCATTTACCACCACTCTCTGGTTTCTATCCATCAACCAGTTTGCCACCCAGTTGACCAACTTCTGACCCACCCCAAGCTTACCCAGCTTATTTATCAATCTTCTATGTGGAACAGTGTCGAAAGCTTTGCTGAAGCCAAGGTAGGCGACATCAACTGCTCCCCCTTGGTCTATCACTCTGGTTACCCAGTCAAAGAAATCTATGAGATTAGTTTGACAGGACCTTCCTTTTGTAAACCCATGCTGTCTTGGATCCTGTTGTCTACAAAGAGGCATTTCTTACCCTGGCACCCACTCCTCAAATAGATTGCAACCCTGTTACTGAAGTTCTAGTTCTTGAGAGCACAGCAAGAATCCCTCTCGATCACAGGTCTCTTTGGAATAGGAAGGGGTAGAGAGAAGGAGATCAAGTGCTTATGTGGCACCATGGCCCAGGGGAATGGGAAGCAGATCCTAGGGATCGCTAGGGCAGCAGGATGAAAGGGGGAGCCAGATGTCATTGTCCACCTCAGGACCAATGACCTGGCAAGGGATGGGAGTAGACAGTGCAGGGGGAGTTTAGAGAGCTGGGGAGTGGTCTTAGGTAGCATGCTGAGTAGCTTTCTCCGAGGTGCTTCCCATCTATGATGGGGGGAGGAGAGGGATCCCCACACCAGGAGCTTCAACTCATGGTTGAAGGAATGGTGAAGAGAGGAGGGGGTTCAGCTACCTTCAGGACTGGGAATCCTCCTGGATGGATAAGGGCCTATACAGGGGTGATGACCTGCATCCATCCAGGAGGGGAACCACAGTCCTCAGTGGACAATTTAAATGTTACTTTAAATTTTTAAACTAGCCAAGGGTGGTGGTGGAAGAAATCGGAGCGGTAGAAACTGCCACACCCAAAGGCTGAAGTAGAGAGTAGGGAGAAACCAAGGGGAGAGGAACCCCCCAGGGTGCAAATAAAAAAGGAAGCAGGGGGATAGAAACAAAGGGGGATAAGATTGGAAGCATTAAAAAAAAGAGGGGAGGAGGGGAGTCCAAAAAGGAAAAAAAGGGTAACAAACAGAGTGCTAACAAAATCTGGAAAGCCATGTGTGTGAATGCCTGAAGTCCAGGAAATAAGATTCCAGACCTAGAGGCCATCATGGTAGAAGCTGACCTGGATATTGTGGCCATTACTGAGTCATGGTGCACTGAAAACCATGACTAGGACATGACCATACCAAGCTATACTCTGTTCAGAAAAGACAGGGTGGGAAGAAAAGGAGGGGGTGTGGTGCTTTATGTGAGGGGAAAGCATAAAAGCAACAGAGAAACAGGGAGTACTGGGGGAGCAGATAAAGAGGTACTGTGGGTCACCCTGGAGATGGGGAATGGAGCCACTTTGTACTGGAATGATCTGCAGATCTCTGACACAGGTGGAGGAGTTAGATAAGGAACTGGTGGAAGCCATTAGCAAAATAGCAGAAAAGGGGGAGGTGCTGCTGTTGGGGGATTTCAGCCTGCTGGATGTAGAGTGGAGCCTCCCAGTTCTCGCTTCAGCTAGAAGCAGGGACATTCTAGACCCCTTGCAGGGGGTGTTCCTCAGGCAACTAGTCAGTGTACCCACTTGCGATGAGGCAATACTGGACCTGGTACTCACTGACAGGGACAGTATTTCAGACATCAAGTCGGGAGACTACTTGGGGACCAGTGAGCACTGTACAGTGTGGTTTAGAATACGAATGGCTGCAGAATCAAACCACACAACAGTGAGGGTCCTGAACTTCATGAGGGCAGATTTTATAAAGATGGGTGAATGCCTCATGGATTACCTGGTGGAGGTGATGACCTGGAGGTGTAGGAACAGTGGGCAAAGCTAAAAGGGGGCATGGTTAATATGACAAAACTGTGTCAAGCAAATGAGCAAAAGCAAAATGAAAAAGAAACAGCTATGGTTTTCAAAAGAAAGGTGGTGGAAGAGGCCGAGGACAAGGCACAGGTTAGCTCTGGAAAAGCTGGGTGACAGGACTGGGGGGGTCAATCAGGAAGGCGGCCAGCAGGGAGAAACAGGGGGATAAAAATAGAGTATAAAAAATAGAAAAAGAAGATATAAGGAGACACAGAGAGAGGAGGATATGGAGGTGTATCGTGGGAAACAGAGGGAAGCAGAAAAAGCGGTAAGGAGTGTGAAGGTGCAAACTGAAGATAGAATAACCCAAGTGGTAACGAAATGGGAAAAGACTTATTTTAGATGTTTATGTGAAAAAAGGGAGACCAGGAGAGGGATTATAAGATTAAAAAGGGAAAGGGAGTGGGCTGTGCAGAGTGGGACCTGGAAAGGCAGACATCCTGAACAAATACTTCTACTCAGTGTTCACAGAGGAAGCAGAAAGGGAGGGACCACAATAAAGTAACAAAAGCTTTGGGTAGGGTGGGAGGACACTAGTCCTTTTTTGGAAGACAGAATGCTGAAGGGACTCACTAATTTGAAAGTGGAAAAGCAATGGGACCAGATGAGGTACATCCAAGGGTATTGAGGGAGCCAAGGGAGGTACTGGCGACACTTCTGAAAAGTCCTATTTAACAGCTCTCTGGAAACAGGAGTGATTCCAGAGGACGGGAAGAGGGCAGATGTAGTCCCACTTCACAAAAGTGGCAGCAGGGAGGAGGCTGCAACTATAGGCCAGTCAGCTTGATGTCAGTGGTATGAAAGTTAATGGAAACACTGCTGAAGGAAAGGATTATGAAATTGTGTTGAATTCAAATGGTTACAATATCCAAGGCAGCATGGATTCATGGAGGGGGGAATGGGGGTAGATCATGTCAGATGAATCTGACTGTCAGACTTTCTTTGACTGGGTGACCAAGGGATTAGATCAGGGTAGAGTGGTGAATGTGGCCCACCTAGATTTCAGTAAAGTTTTCAACACTGTTCCACATAGGAGACTAGTAAGCAAGCTGGATAGCTTAGGAGTGGGTCCAAATGTTGGGAACTGGTTAAGAAATTAGTTGGAGGATAGGCAACAGAGGGTGGTGGTAAAGGGAGTTCACTCTGAGGAAGGGAGGGTGACCAATGGGGTGTTCAGGATCAGTGCTGGGACCGGTCTTCTTTATTGTCTTTAAAAGTGACATCGCAGATGACCTGGAAGGAAAGGTCTAACTCTTTGTGGATGACAACAAAATCTGCAACAGTGTGGGCACTCAGGGAGGGGATGGAAGGGATGAGCAGAGAGCTGAGAACACTCAATGAGTACTCAAGGATATGGCAGCTGGGTTTCAATGTAAAAAAAGGCAAAATAATGCACTTGTAGCACAGAAACCCAGGGGGTGGAGTACAAAATGGGTGGAATGGTATTGATGACCATCAAGCAGTCTGCTGTAGCTCAAGAGCAGCCATCAGCTTCCTTATAGCAAGGAGGTGATTTAATAGAGTACACTGAACTGAATTCTTAATGTTGGGGCCTGTGTAAGTGAGTAAGTAGAAGTCAGTGTTTTGGTTCTCTGTTTTTGGGGTTGACTTTTCTTAGTGTAAGTTTTATTTGCCAGGGAGGAAATCTAGCTGGGAGAATATTTGCAGTCATTTGTGACTAGACCTGTTACTTAAGCTCTGTGAAATAGGTGCCTGATAAGGGTAGGAGCTGAAAGGGGCCTGAGGAACTGTGAATTCAAAACAGAAGTTGTTTGTGGACTGTCTGCTATAGCTGAGACAGAGAGCAGCCACCAGCATCTTATAGCAAGGAGGTGATTTAATAGAGTACACTGAATTGAATTCTTTTGGAGCCTATATAACTCAGTGTTTTGGTTCTCTGTTTTTGGGGTTGACTTTTCTTAGTGTAACTTTTATTTGCCTGGGAGGGAATCTTGCTGGGAGAATATTTGCAGTCATTTGTGACTAGACCTGTTACTTAAACTCTGTGAAATAGGTGTCTGTAAGGAAGGCACTCACCAGGTTGGTGGGTCAGAGTTGTAGTTGATTGTTTCTGGAGGGTACGGGTCTCAGAAGTGCTACCTGTCTATGGCATGGGTGAGGCTATGGTACGCCGCACAATGGGATTCAATGACTAGTTGAAAACCTGGTGCGGAGCTCAGGGATTTGGCTTCATTGGGGACAGTGAGTCCACCTAGAGGGATACAGGCCTATACTGGCATGATGGTCTGCATCTGTCTGGGATGGGAACCAAGATCCTAGGTGACAGGTTTAAATGCTTCATTGGCAAGCATTTAAATCTAGCCGGGGGGGCACTAAAAAGAAGCAGGGAAATCCCAGCCCCCCCCCACACACACACACGCACAAAACAGTGTAGTTAGTGAAATAGACACAAAGGTAGAGAAGTTGATAGGGAGCAGGACTGGGGTAAATCCAGAAAAGGGCAAAAACAGTAAGAACAGGGATGGGGCCCTAAAAGGGGTAAGGCCATCAAAAAATGGAGGGTAATGAGTGCCAATGCCCATAGTCTGGGTAACAAGCTCCCTGAACTAGTGGCCTTGATGGAAGAGAATGCCTGGATATTGTGGCAGTCACAGAAACATGGTACACAGAGAACCATGACTGGGATGTCATCATACACAATCTGCAGTAGGGACAGGAAGGGTAAAAGAGGAGGAGAAGAAGGAGGAGTAGCTCTCTGCATAAGGGAAGGAATCAAAGCAACAGAACTAAAGGGTAAACAGGGAGGGGAGGGGAGGAGGCACTGTGTGTCACCCTGGAGACAGGAAATGGCATCACAATCTGCACAGGGGTTGTTTACAGACCCCCATCTCAGGGGGAGGCAATGGACAAGGAAATGATAGAAGGAATCCTTAGAATGGCAGAAAAAGGAGAGATTTTGTTGATGGGGGACCTGAATATGCCAGATGTTAACTGGAGCACCATTACTGCAGCCACATCCAAGAGCAGGGTCATTCTCGATGCCCTACAGGGGGCATGCCTCAGACAGCTAGCGTTGGAACCCAGTTGGGTAGGAGCATTCTTAGACCTGGTACTCTCAAACAGGGATGGAGAGAGGATCTCAGATTTAGAAGTGGGTAACCATCTGGGAACAAGCTACCACCAAACAGTGTGATTCATAATAAATGCAGCTGTAGAGTCAAGCCATACGAAAGCAAGGGTGTTGGACTTTAGGAGGGCTGACTTTGGCAAAATGGGAGAGTGCCTCAGAAATGCACTAGCAAAAAGGCAAAAAGGAGGGGTGAAAGAACAATGGGGGAAAATCAAAACTGCCATCACAGAGGCAACAAGCCTTTGTGTAAAGCAAATCAACAAAACAAAATGAAGGAAAAAACCACTATGGTTCTCAAAATAGGTGGCAGGGAAGGTTAAGGAGAAAAGGATAGCATTCAGGAAATATAAGGAAACAGAAGGAGCAGGACAGAGAACTGCCCTGGGATGGCTACCCTATGAATTAAAATTACGTTATGCCAAACTAAGCTTTATACATAAGCTTGTCCATCACTTCACTCCTACTTGCCTTGCTGATATTGTTCAACGTCATCTCCCTCAACATGCCCTCAGATCTATCTCCTTGCCCCTTCCCTCAGTGCCAAATGTATGACTCTCCATGACTCGGAGATCATTTGCATTTCCTGCCTACTGGAACTCTCTACCTCCTTCTATAGTGGCCTGCACCTCCCTCTCTCAATTTCAAAGTTTGCTGTTATTTTACCTAACCGCCCACCTTGTTTCTGCTTCCACTGACTCCTAACCCCTGTGCACTCCTTGCGTGATTCTCCTAGCAAAACTTTCCAGTCTCTCTATCTCCTGCTCTCCAAAAAAAGGAAAATACTGTAAATGATGTATGTACATAAGGTTTTGTTGACTGTGCTTTACATTGCTTATTTTGCATAACAGAATGTAATTGATGTACTCTCTTACTGTATGACTACTCCTTGTCTAATTTCTTGTATCAAAGAATGCACTATCAAGGTACTGCACTTCCTGGGTCACCCCTGAAAATGGAACTGTCTTGTCTCAGAGGGCCTACCGGTTACCAAAATTCAATAAATAAAAATATATATATATATATATATATATGTATATATATATCAGTTAAAGCAGAAGGAGGCAGGGAAGGCAGTCAGAAAAGCAAAGGCCCAAACTGAGGAAAAGATAGCCAACTCTGTTAAGAAGGGGGATAAAACCTTTTATAGGTACATTAGGGAGCAAAGAAGGACTAAGGGAGGGATGCTGAGGCTTAATAAAGGGGAGGGAATGTGGGCAGAGGGTGACAGTGAAAAAGCAGGGATACTGAACGAATAATTCTGCTCAGTATTCACAAAGGAAGAGGAGGGGGAGGTACCTAAACCAAACAATAGAAACACTCTGAATGAGGGGGTCGATACCAGTCCATTCACAGAAGAAAGGTTTCTGCAAGAACTCTTAAAACTGAAGATGGACAAAGCAATGGGGTCTGATGGGATTCACCCAAGAATTCTAAAAGAACTAAGGGCAGAACTAGTGACACCACTGACTACCCTCTTTAACAAATCATGGGAGGATGGGGTGGCACCTGAGGACTGGAGGAGGGCAGATGTGATACCACTTCACAAAAGTGGGAGCAAGGCAGAGGCAGGAAACTACAGACCTGTTAGTTTGACCTCAGTGATAGGGAAATGATGGAATCACTTCTGAAGGAAAGAATTGTTGAGTATCTAGAAGCCAGCAGGGCACAGGACCCAAGGCAGCATGGGTTCACAGCGGGAAGGTCATGTCAGATGAATCTAATAGATTTCTTTGACTGGGTGACCAAAGTAGTAGACCAGTGAGGGGCTGTGGACATGGCCTACCTAGACTTTAGCAAGGCATTTAACACAGTCCAACACAAAAGATTAATATACAAGTTAACCAGCCTTGGAGTAGGTCCTAAGGTGGTAGTCTGGGTAAAGAATTGGCTGGACAACAGGATGCAGAGGACAATAGTTAACGGAGTCCACTCTGAAGAAAGTGGGTTACTAGCAGGGTATCACAGGGTTCAGTACTGGGACTGGTCCTCTTTAATGTCTTTATAAGTGACATTGTGGAGGGACTGGAAGGAAAAGTATGTCTCTTTGCAGATGACACAAAGATCTGCAACAGGGTTAATACACAAGGTGGGGTGGCAAGGATGAGAAGGGACTTGGCAAGGTTGGAGGAATAGTCAAATGTATGGCAGCTTACATTCAATGCAAAGAAGTGCAAAGTAATGCACCTGGGAAACAAAAACCCAGGGGAAGAGTACACAATGGGGGGTGAAATACTAACAACAACAAAAATGGAAAGGGACCTGGGGGTAGTCATATCAGACATCTTAAAGGTGGGCAAGCAATGTGAGAAGGCAGTAAGGAGGGCTGGGGGGATACTGGGATGCATAGGGAGAGGCGTCACCAGTAGAAAACAGGACATTGTTATCCCTCTGTACAGACAGTTGGTGAGACCCCATCTGGAGTACTGTATGCAGTTCTGGAGACCTCATCTCCACAAGGATATAGATAGTATAGAGGCTGTCCAGAGGAGGGCAACTAAAATAGTGCAGGGACTGCACCAGAAGACATACGAAAAGAGACTAAAGGAGCTTAATATGTATACCCTCGAGGAAAGTAGGGTGGGGGGGACATAATAGAAAATTTCAAGTACCTCAAGGGAATCAACAAAGTCCAAGAGGGTAACATCTTTCAGAAAAAGAGATGTACAAGAACAAGGGGGCACAATTTGAAGATAGAAGAGGGATGTCTCAGAGGTAATTTGAGGAAGTATTTTTTTCACAGAGTGGGTTGTGGATACATGGAACAGCCTTCCTGAAGAGATCGTGGAGTCAAAAAAAGTGGGTGAATTCAAGAATGCATGGGACAGACATAAGGCAATTCTAGTGAGGGGGGTAGGAGGAAGTAGGCTGTTGATTAACTAGGATCTGCACTTTATCCATTAGGTAGGGAAATGGGCAGACTAGATGGGCCAAGCGGTCCTTGTCTGCCATCAAATTCTATGTTTCTTTGTTTCTAAGCAGGAAAGAGACCTGAGGGTAATCATATCGGATGACCTAAAGGTGGCCAGGCAATGTGACAAGGCAGTAGGGAGGGCAAGTGGGATGTTGGGGTGCACAGGGAGAGGTATCACCAGCAGAAAGAGGGAGGTGGTAGTGTCTCTTTATAGACCACTGGTAAGACCCCACCTAGAGTACTGTGTCCAGTTCTGGAGACCACATCTCCAGAAAGACAAAGACAGAGTGAAAACAGCCCAGAGATTAACTAAAATGGTGCAGGGTCTGCACAAAACCATATAACGAGAGAATAAAGGACCTCAATATATATACCCTGGAAGAGAGAAGAGGGGGAGATGATATAGACCTGTAAACACCTTACAGGGTAAATAAGGTACAGGAGGAAAGTGTCAGTGGCTCAGCAGGTAGCACACTTATCTTTGAGGCTGGGGGATTAGAAGGCTGTGGGTTCTATCCCCACACCAGGCACTTGGGTTAAATCCCTAACTGACACTGTAGTGCAGCATGAGGGGGGTGCTGCACCTCTGATGTGCTGTCTTTTGGATGAGATGTTAAAACCGAGGTCCCATTTGCCTGTTCTGGTGGTGGTTCAACTGGATGTTAAAGATCCCATGGCACTTCTCGAAAAGAGTAGGGAAATTTCCCCCCATTCACTAAAAATACCACCAACAGCTTAATCTGGTTCAAGGTCAGTTGGCATTAATCTGTATTCACCTCCCCCAGGTCGTGCCTGAAAATAGGCAGAATTTGTTTAGTGCACTTACCCAATAAACAAAAACTAAACAAATAAATACATTTTTTCAGAAAAAAAAGGGGCACAACAACACAGAGACATACTATGAAGCTGGAAGGGGTTAGATTCAGAAGAGATATGAGGAAGTACTTCTTCACAGAAAGAGTGGTGGATTCCTGGAATATGTTCCAGCAGAGGTGGTGGGGGGGTGAAAACAGCAGTGGGGGTTCAAGAATGCATGGGATAGTCATAAGGGTATATTAGTGGAAAGGAAGGTTGGGAGGGAGAAAGACATGGAAATCCATTAAGGTCTGTGGTGGTACTGTAGGTAGAGAAAAATGGGCAGACTGGGATGGGCCAAGTGGTCTTTTATTTGCAGTCAAATTCTATGTTTCTATGTTAAATAGATCCAGTCCTAAAACTGATCGTGGGGGTACCCTGCTCGTGACTTCCTTTACCCCAGCTCTCCATTTAAGACTACCTTCTGGGTCTTGCTACTCAGTCAATATTTTACCCACCTCATTATCTTATCCCTTATCCCAAGGTCACCCAGTTTCCTTGCTAACTTCCTACGTGGAGCAGAGTCAAAGGCTTTGCTGAAGCTGCCTGACCCTTATCCACAGCCCTAGTTATTCAATCTGAATATCTCAAAACTAAGTTGCATGAAATGCAAATACACGATCAGCATGTTCTTTGATGCATGCATCATTATTCTGCTGTAAAGTGATGTCCTCTACTGTAAATGCAGCAAAACATTTGAAAAAAAAATAGATCAAATATTTTGCTACCTTTACCCAGTCATGGGCGCACACCAAAATGTGGACTTGCACCTGTGACAGGGGCTTTGAAAATCCAGCCTCTAATGTTTAAGCCATAATGTAGCCAGCTGTGGCATTGAGTGATGGGGGATTGCTCTGGCATGCTGACAACCCAGGTTTGTGCTCCAAGCTGGAGGTGTCAGGAGCAGAGGCTCATGGGGAAGGGTACAGCAATCTTTGGACACTCTTGCCCTTGGGGGAGGGCTGCTTGATGCATCACTCTTCAGCAGTTCCTGGTGGTGGTGTGGTGGAGGTGCTTTTGATAGCATAGCATGAGTAACGGCACGCTGTCAGTCTCCCACAGGTCACCCGTAGCATGCACACCAGTGAGGGAGGGCAGGGAGAAAACTTCTGAAAATGCTGCACTGGCATGCTGGATAACAGCCTCTTTCTAATCCCCATCCCACACCAACAGACCTCCTGGTGCACCTCCAATATGGGTCCCCTCGAGCCAGCATCCACAAAGCTGAGTTACTCCTCCATGTCATGGTGAGGACCCTCCTGACAGGGACAAGTTGGCTAATCAGGAGAGTAGTGAAGTAGCTCTAGGAAGCATACCTCCACAGTGACCGGAGGGACTCCCCATAAGCCAGTCCCCCTAGATGTATGGCAGAGGTCTGGACAGGATGCCTGAGGTGGCAATAAGGGGTGAGCCTGTCGGGTAGTGGAGAGATGTTGGAGGCACAAAGGAGATGGATGCCAGTGGGCATGGTGGCTGTGAAACAAGTGGGCAAAAAAAAACAACATAATGTCAGCAGAAAATTAATGCTTTTGTAACCTCCTCCCCAAATGGTGGAGGCTTACTTGACTTTGTCTCTTTACCCTAGACTGGTCTATTGCTACAGTGGAAACAAACCAAGACATTAATGGTTTGTGGTCCAAGCACCATCCCAAGCACCCCAGGACACACCTGGAAATGAGCTATTGTAGCTCAGTATACATTTCCTGGTGAAATTTTTCAAATAAATAAATAATAATTAAACATGTGAAACAAGAAATGCTTAGTCAGTTATGCCTGACTTCCCCACAAAGGGCAATAAAAGTGACACTCTCAGAAAACACAGGGGAGTATTTACCATCTTAAAAGGAGGAATTCCACTTAGGTGCTTTTAATTAAGAAGACGTTGTTTCTCATTTTCATGTATTGTAATGAACATTTTCAATAAAGGTATTAACTGAACAAAAATACATGATTTTCAGTGCTCTTTGTTTGGAGTATGACATTGTGCTCCTTGGTCATGTGTTTCCTTTTCTAGGGGGAGCCAAGAAGATGCATCAAAAGATTAGCTTCTAAGCCATTGATCTGAGCAGGCAGTGCAGGACAGGGCAGTCAGACATTAGCTCTCACACAGTGAGAAGGGCTTGGGGTTACTGACCCAAGCTATCAGAAGAAGCCTGCCGGGACTTCCGCAGCCATTTGATCAGGAAGATTTCAAAGGTTTTTACAATTTTAAAGTACAGTAACTGAACTATGTGGTTGCCGATGTGACAGAATGACACCTTTAGGAAAAAGAAACTGTTCCTGTTTTTCCTATGAAAGAAGACAAAAGCTTTCTGATCCAGTATGTGTGTCCTAGCTGCCAGCATGTGGGTACCAGAGACTGTGAGAGGAATACTTGCATTAGTCCTGCAGACAGTCTGGGAGAATGGCTGGTTAGTGCTGCTAGCTAGCATACCACCCTATGGCTCAGAAGCCTAGACCTCTGTATGTGACATGTGGCCCCTGCTCCTCAGACTGATCTGTCCTGTGGAGAAGGAGAGGTCCAGATGACTGCGGCCACAGAGAGCATGATCTATATTCAGAGGTACCGAGACCTGCATCTCTTAGCTGCCACCCCCCCCCACACACACACACCTAACTGCACAATGGAACCATCACCAAGAGGAACTACAGCTGCAGCATGGAGGAAGGGGAGCCCAAGATGACAGGGACGCTGACACATCAGAACCATGAGTACTCTCAGGGCTTGCCCTTCTATTGGGAAATGTGTACCCAGTTTTGCCACCAAATCTACAGATCTGGCTAATGACTCAGGAGCTACAAATACCTCATTTGGAGATTTGCCATTTAAGCAATTGCATGGCCTGTGGGGTTTTGGCTTTTTAACTGTTCTGCTTATTTTAAAGCGCACTACTGGTCAACTAGTTGCAATATCACTGGGCCTGCACCATTCCTATGGCTGGATACCCAGAGAAGCACAGGGAGTTCCCTTTAAAGTTTAAGGGTTAAAATGGTACTGCAGTGGGTAGTGCCCCAGTACAGGTTGCCTGGTAATACCAAAAGGTTTACATTATTTGCCACTGCCTTGTCTTGTCTGGTGGGGAGGGGGGTGAGCCTTGTTAGTGTCACTGTTCTGTTTTACTGACTGAGCCTAGTCAGGCACTTAGGCCCTGGACACACTGGGGAACTTAAAACGGTTTAAGTGCCTTGAAACGGTTTAAATCCCTCTAGCACTGTTTGCAGACAGACTACAAGCCCCTTAAAACGTTTTAACAAAAGTGTTTTTAAACCCTGCAAGATCCCTAGTCTTAAAACCATTTTTAAAAACGTTTTGGAGCTAGCATGGTTTTACTCACAGGTCTGTCCAGGAGTAAAAGTGTTTAAAGCTGTAATGGTTTAACTAAAACAGTTCTAACTGCAGTGTGTCCAGGCAAGCACAGTGCTGTGTGTTGAACTTAACATAAAATAGTTACAAGGAGAACAGATTTAACACTAGCAGTGTGGCCACACTAAACCGTCTTCAAAAATGGTTACTGAGTAGTGTGGCTGCACTGAAATGGTTTAACTAAACTGGTTTTAAAAATGGTTTTCAAAAACAGTTCTGTAGTGTGTCCAAAGCCTTAATGTCAGTCCTACAACCAGGGTTAATGAGTTTCTGCCAAAAACAGATTTGCTTTGCATACCTCTAACCCTTGTGAGTAATTCTCCAATACATATTTTATTGATATTTTACATTTTGTCTCATGAGCATATTATTAGTGGTATTGTAAGTCACTAAATGTACTTTTGTTGAATTTAAGGTTGCACTGTGATTTTCCATGTGTAGAGGGATATACTGTGTGGAGGTGGGTAGTTACTGCATCCGAGGAGGTTGTACTGCTCTGTCACCAGGACCTCTTAAATGTTACTGTGGGTGGAGACACAGCGCTAAACTTAAAAGATCTGGATTTGAATACCCCCCCCCAAGAAGAATCAGCACCCATGTCCCTCAACCTTGTTTGAGCCACAAGGCAGGGGTAGTAACCACAACATCTACAGTTACCTGGTTACATCATCTAGGTTTCTGGCTGCAACCAATGATCAGTCTTTTAAATATGTCAATGTCTGTCTAAGCATCTGCTTGCCTTCCAACTGACTTCACACCTGCTGAGTTTGTAACATCACAGTTTGCTGTCATGGTAAGTACTATGATGTCATAACAACAAAACTGCCTGAAGAACATCTGCCTGTTTTGGTGGTAGTTTAGGTAGATGTTAAAGATCCCATGGCACTTCTCCAAAGGGGAGTTTTCATTCAAGAACCACAACACTTCTCAATACATACATAGAAAGGAAAAAATGAAAAAACAATATATATCATATCTCAATAGAAATAACATCAATATCCTACACCTCATGTATCTACTTTTTACATTACAATCATTTCTCCCCTACCACCCCCGATCCTTAGACCTTATCCTATTAACCTTCTGTTTTGAACCTTTATCATTATAACTAGACAAACTGTGCTAGTATGGTCTATATTTAAGACACTCTCTGTTTCCCCATAGATTTTCCATAGTATAAGGTCCGAGCAAATATTCTGTTACCTGTACTTTTCCCAAAAATATCTATCATTATGTATATTTTCTAAAATAGAAAAAGCCTTTCCACCACATCATCACTTTTTCTTTCTTGGATGAGCCCCCCACTCTTTTCTGAACATCTCTCCCATAGCTTTTTCACATTGTGTACTAAACCCTTCACATGGCATCTCTTTTTGTTGCAGCAGCAACTGGCAATGATTCTGCCATAGATAGTATTTTAAGCACGCGAAAGACACCTGTAGCGTACTGCTATTACATTGTCTCAATAGTGTGGGAAAGATTCCTAACACTAAATTTGAATAGCTTAAATTCACTAGCCACAGCATCTTCCACTTGCCAGCCAAAAACACCCATAACTGCCTAACGTAATTGCATTTAAACAAAAAGTGTTCTTGGGTCTCCACCTCTTCATGGCATCCTGGGTATAAGCAGTTTCTTTCCTCTATGGCTTCATGTTTGTGATTTCCTCAAACCCCCATGCTCCCATGTGCCATCAACCACTGGGTGTCCCACATCTTTCTGGGGATCCTTGGATTATTCAACATTCTGTGAATTTGTTATTGTTTGGTTATTCCTCCTATCAATTCTGGTTCTTTTATTCCATTTTCCCCAACTATTTTGTTATACATATCTTTCCTTGTTACTTAATTTAGTTGTTGCTTTGTAATTTTCCATTTTTGTAGTTTTGTTATTGTGTCTTTATTGAACCCTGGCACCTCCAACCTTTTAAATCCTTTAGGCACTTCTTCCTTCCAACTCTCATAAAACTTCCCCATTACATTCCAACTCCATTTACTGCTTAAGCTTTCCTGTTCCCCTAACACTACTCTTATATTTTTATACCAGAAAAGAGTATGAAAAAAACCCACTGGGTTTAACATTCCCAGACCTCCTTTTTTTGTTGCCAAATATGTGACCTCTCTCCTTATTGGGTTCAGCCTGCTTCCCCAGACCATTTGAAAGAATATTCCCAATATTCTGGTCTCCCGACAATACGCTCCTGACAACTCATTCCCTTTGACAATTCGCTCCTCGTTTTTTCACTCCCACAAGCGATTAATACCACAAAACGCTAAAGGTCCACTAAGCACTGCACTAAGCACTGAAAAGCTCTGCAAAAAAAATGTCTGGAATAATGACAGAGTAATCTAAAAAACAGTAAGCTATTTCACTGGAAATAAACAAATAAACTTATAGAGCAGCTTCCTACCTGTTCCCCCTGTATCTCACCACTGCAGCAGATCATTTGTTGTTCTCAATGCTGCAGGGATAGGGAGAGACATCCAGTAGATCCAGCAGTTGATAAATTGCTAAAAAATGTTATCTTTAATCAAAAGAAGTTTAAACAAGTTAAAAACGAATTCTTTATTTAACTGTTAATATTGGAAGCAGTGTGTTATGACTCTGAGGAACTCCTCTGTCGAACGCTCTTCAAATTTCTCAAGGACCTTTTCCAGTCATTTACTGCCTCCGCTTGTTCGACTGCTGCAGGATCAGGAGCACGCGAGTGCTGAAAGTGGCAATTATAGAAGGACTGTCATAGCTTACAGTGTACACCCTTGCATTGCAACACTTATCCTTTTTCACTGCAAGTTCACACTGCCAAATAGATTTTCAATTGTGACCACGTGTGTGGTGTTTGTAAATATAGTTGTGCATCTAATAGCTTTTGCTTGTTGCGTTCGGACAAGATGAACCTCCCTTCCATTTCAAAGTGTTAGCATTGAGTTTGCTTCACAGACCATTTTTTTTAAATGAAGTTTATTACTACTTGATAGTGGCAGACAGCAGTAATTGACAGCAATCAAATTCCTATATGGTTACAGGACCGAGAGAGAGGCAAAGAACACAGGAGCCAGATGTTCAGTGCAATCGCAAATTTAAATTGAATTCCAAGCTCAGAAAGCTGCTATTAGGCATGTAAATTCTATGGTAGTCCACAGTTACACCTTATCAGGTATGCTACAAAGGTTGCATTAACAGTTGACAGGTCTTTTAATAAACTTGCATACTGCAATGATGTATGTAGAACTGGACCAAAACAGAGGAGTTCCAAACAGAGGCAAAGACCGTTCAGTGCAAAGCTGCTATTAGGCATGTAAATTATTAACTGAGCGATGGAGAGTGAAAAGATGTGGAGCGGGAAGTACGGGAGCTAATTGTCATGTATACGAGTTGTCGGATGCGAGTTGTCGCGACGCATATTGTCGGGAGTGAATTGACATTGACCCCTGGTCTCCATGCTAATGGCCAAAGGAAAAATGGTTGCTACATGCAAAAAACATGGAATTAAAAATTGCTTCACCACAAACACTCTTTTTAATTTTGCCATTTTCCATCCCTTCCATCATGACACCCTTCTCTCTCTCCCCTTCTGCTATTGATATTTCCCAGTTAGTTTTACTCATGTCTCCTTTTCCAAACCACATTCCAAATGGGGAGGCAGTATAGCACTGTGGTTTAAGGCTCTGAGCTGCAAATCTGAAGACATCCAGTAAACTAAACCTGGGTTTGAATCCCACAGCCTCCATCTGCATACTGTATGACCCTGAGCAAGTCACTTAACTTTCCTGTGCTCCCTGGTCACATCTGTAAACAAGCTTTCAGCTTAGTGTTCCACTCCTGGTTAAACAACTGAAAAAAAATTCCTAGTATCTTTATTGGTTCATCTAATATTTTTATCCCTTTTGTTTAATTTTGCCTTCTTCTGGAGCACCTAGACACATTCCCCTGCTCTTTTCCATATTAAGTTTTGCTCCTGATATTCTAGAAAAGCTATTTATTTCTTTTAGCAGGCATGGAATTTCACTTGCAGATGACAAATCCTATATATCCTGTATGCCTAGGTCATCTGGATCATTTTATGGGCTAAGGCATTTCATGTTTTATCTTGATTTTATATCTTATGTATTTGAATATATGTTTGTTTTGTATTCTTGCTGTACAGCGCTTTGAAATTCTGAAAGGCGCTTTATTAAATAAATTTTATTATTATTATTATTATTATCTGCATGTGCTGTTACTTTTATTACATCTCCTTCTTGTCCTCCCCTGATACCTTTTATACCTTCTGATTCACTGATTAGTCTAATTAGAGGGTGTATACTAAAAACATATGATAATGGACTTGGGGTCATCCCTGCCTCACACCTGCCCATATTCTAACAGGGTCACCCTCCCCTTGTCCTGCTTCTAAAATATTCTCTGCACTTTCGTATAATTTTCTCATCCACCCTATTGTCTTGTTCGGTAACCCATAATGCTCTAGTACCTTAAATTGGTAGTTATGGTTCACTCGATCAAAGGCCTTGTTTTGGTCCAGTGAAATCACAACTCCTTGTTTTCCATCTCTGTTACTTTACTCCACTATGTCACTCATCATGGCTACATTTTCTTGGATGTTCCTGTCAGTAATAGCACTTGTCTGGCTTTGGTGTATTACCTCTGACACATATTTTTTTATTCTTTTCTGTAAAACCTGAGCCAAAATCTCATAATCTGAATTCAAGATACTTATGGGCTTCCAATTCCTTATTTCCATTTTGTCTACTATTTTTGTAGAAAGATTACCAACCCCCTTGTTATTGCAGAGATACCTTTTCCGATTTGCATAAAAAATTAAATATCCTAACTAAAAAAGCTGAGAAAAAACCCGGAAATGCCTTGTATATCTAATTCGGTAAACCGTCCATCCCTGGGAGTACCCCTTCTTTAAGTTCTTTTATCACCTCCCTCACTTCTTCTGTTCTGTCTTTTTGTAGCTCAATAACTTCTCTATCTAGAGGTTTGGGTATTTCTGCGCCTCTCAAGATTTCTTCTGCCTCTTTCTCTGATATGTCTGCAGCATTCATTACTTCATGTATGTGTGCTTCTATTAGCCCCCTTATCCCCTCGGTATCGCTGACTTCCTCCCCTCTTTTATTTCTGAGTGCTGTGATTCTTGATCTGTTTTTCCTCTCTTTACACGCCTCACGTGGATCTGAAAAGGGTGTTTTCTGTGTCCCATAACTTAGTTTAGATGTCAGTGTTGCTGCTCTGTTATATTGTACTTTCTTCATTTTATTTTTAATCTCCTCTATTTGGTCACTTTGATCTAGATTTCCTGTATAAGATGCTTCCAACTCCTTATACAGTTTGTTCCTTGGCCCCAAGTATTCAAGCAAGTTTTTCCTTGCTCTAGTCTTCCCATATCTTTGTAACCAGCTGCACATCTCTTTTTTTGTGTCTAACCACCACTGACACAAATCATCATATATCCCTACTTCAGATGCCCTATCCACAAATAGGGATGTTAATTCTAACTTCACTTCAGATTCATTCAAGCAAGTAGTATTCAGTTTCCACCTTGTTCTGGGCTGATTCCTTTCTGTCTCAGTACTTACCGTTACTTTGATCATTAAGTGATTAGAGAACCCTAAGGGTTCTACCTCTACTTTTACTACATCCATTCTTTTGGAAATGAACACATAGTCTATTTTGGAAAATACTCTTCCTCTAACATACATGAAATTCACTGGTGTCACTGTTTTGGCTAGACAATCTGTTAGTTCTGCAGTTTCCACACACTTTTTTAAGGCATATGAATCACAATACACCTTCCCCAGATTTTTCCTCTCTTTGAAATCTAAAGTACAATTGTAGTCCCCTCCAAAAAATATGTTTCTGCTTGTACATAAATAGGGTTGGATTGATTCCAATAATTTCACCCTTTCTGCTTTCACCTGAGACCCGTATATTACCAAAATCCTTGTTGGCTGCTTATACCATAAACCATCTACTAACAGTGCTCTCCCAGGCTGTATGTCTACCAGCTTTTGAAATTTCAATCTGTTTCCTGAAAATAATATTCCCACACCGTCCACTCTGTCTGGCCCAATGAACCAATATGAAGGGCCCCACACCCACCCCTTCTGTGCCTGCATAATTGTGTTGACAAGTTAAACCACGTTCTTTGTAAAAACCCCTCTTTGCATTCTAAATTTCTCAGTTTAGCCCACACATCCTCTCTCTTTTTATTTTATTTATTTATTAAAAAAGTCAGATTTACAACCTTTGAGTCATGGACTCATTTGTCAAGGCACCTCGTCGCGGGGGGGGTAGATAGTGTGGTTACAACAGTGAGAACAGTACAGGTGCAGAACATTAAACATAGAGTACACGTAGGTTACATAATAATGTTACTTATAATAGGTTACAGTCATATACAAGGTACCCAAGGGTTACATTAGGGGTACAGCCCTGGACATACCTAGATAATACCTGGAGATGGTGGAGGTAGGGATGGGTAGTGGGTGGAGGGAGGAGAGGATAGGCTATCCGAAGACGCTGTCAAGTCAGGGAGGCCTGACAGGAGGTTACCACAGTGGAATTAATTAGGTGCATCTACAGCAATGAGCATCAAAGAGATGGTTCCGGAGGGCGATTTTGAAGGGACCAATTTTGGCAATGTCTGTGATGTAGGGTTGGAGGGAGTTGAACCAAGCAGGGGCTCTCCTTGCTATTTAGAATACTGCAGATATTTGCAGATGCTAATGTAAACAAAACCATGCATGTTATTGTGCCACTTTTCTTAACAAAACAAAATAAAAAAAACTGTCAAGTAATTTTCCTTCTTTTCTTTTTCTTCTTTTTACTTTTCGTTCCTTCCGCCCCCTCTCCATTTATTGATCCCGTTGAAAAGATTGTATAGACATGTTATCTGAGCCATTTTTGTCCAGATTTGTTTCCTTGTCTTTTTGTGTCCCTAGAACTTCATAGGGGTTGTAATGAAGTACCTCTGCCACAGTTCCTTTTTTGTTCCTCAGACTTTTTCTTCTTTCCGCCCCGGGTCATTTTCCTGAATGTTAGATGGGGGGGGGGCATCTCTTCCAACCCCTGCTCTGGACCTGTCTCATCTTCCATTCCCCTTTCATTTCTCTTATCTTGTTCTGTGTTTGGTTCTGCCTCAGCTAACATTCCAGCCAAGGGCTCTTCTCTCACTGTTTCTTCTTCTACCTCTCCTTCCAGGGCAGCCTCTTTCTCTGGGGTGGGATTTTTCTGGTTCATGGGTTCGGGTGCTTCTTGTTCTTCTCTCTCTTCTGTTGGGAACTCTGGTTCTCTAGCGGGCCTCTCTTGTTGAGCTTTTCTAATTATTTCCTCTGGATTAATGTTCCTTGCGTTGTTCCTAGCAGCCCATGGGCAGTTTAAATACATGTACCCGTACTCCTCACACAAGTTGCATCTTACATTATTCCTGCACTGGGACTTACTGTGGCTGCACTCCCTGCATAACCCGCACCTTATAGTGTCACAAATATTTGAGAGGTGCACTCATGCCTCACACCTATAACAAGCCTTTGGTTGCCCCAAGTAGAAAACCACTCCCCGTCCCTCCCCAGAAAGAAGCTATTGGGAATGTGGACTATACCCTCTTATGATTGTTGGAGTTTCTCTTTAAAATGCCACCCTCCTGTCCAAAGAAATTCTAAGTCTGTAATCATGTTGGGAGAGCTTAGCACCTCACATATCTGTGAAAGCCATTGCATTATATCTCCCACGTGAACACATTAATTTCTGAACAATACTGTCACTGTTTTAATTGCAGGTTTGGTGATGGGGATAGCCATGAAAGGTGACCATGTGGCGGTACACTTCAGCTGGTCATACTTTAGCCAGAGCATCTCCAGCCCATGCATTCACCTGAAACTAATGTCAAATATGTCCTCTCCTTATATGTGAATCAGGGTATATATTTCTGAGGCCACATACCTCATTGACTCATTCAACAATGTTCTTCCCACATATATTCTGTCTGGGAAAAACTCCAGACCACCCTTGTATCTTAGACGGACCGCAAACCTTCTTGGTGAAGGATATATGTATTCATCCGATCTCTGACCCCTGGGTCTTCCTCTGAGGGAAGGGGGTTGGGGGTGACTTGCTCTTCCTGATGGTTCTTGCCCATCTCTTCTATTTTCCCCACCTCTTAATACAGTAGAATACAACATCACCCCACCCCTCCTTGCATTTTCTCGCTATTGGGGTTGATTTCCCCCTTCCACAATTCTCTTGGGATCTGTTTCTTTTGTGATCCCTTGCCCCTTTTCACCTGTTGCAGTCTTGTCAGGAGACGCTTTCTCTTTTCCTCCCACTTCTTCCCTTCCTGCCATTTTTCCCCTCAGGAGTGAGCCTCCCCCTGGTCTTTCTACCATGTTTTGCCTTGCTATAAACAATTCCGTGACTTCTTGGTTTACCTGCTCACAAGTCCACCCAGTCCTTCTTCAGTTCCCACCTTTCATCCTCTTTCTGTCTCCAGCCTGCTCCTTTCAAAGCGGTACCCAGCACCGATTCTTCCTCTGTCCTTTCTGTTTTGGGTAAACCAAATGCCCGTACTAGGACTTGATGCATGGAACTCCCTGGTGCCTCATCTCTCTGAGTTGGCCTACTTCCTTCAGCTTGTACCATCCTGTTAAACTCCTGGCTACTCTTCCTTCCATCTGCTTCTGGTTCTGTTCTTTTTGGACCTTCTCTCCTTCTTTTCTCCAGCTTCCATTCATCATCTTCCACCAAGATTTTCTGCACAGTAAGATGTTTTTCCTCTAATTTCCTCTCTAGATTCTCTTCTGCCTTCCTGATATCCTGCTTGGAAGTAACTTGTACATCCTCTTCTTTCTCCAAATCTACCTCCAGGTGCTTGCCTTCTTCTGAATCCTCCAAGACAGGGGCTGACACATAGTGCTCCTCATCCTCGGACATGCGGAACTCTGCCACCCCTTCCACCGTTGGTTGCTCCATTGCGATCTCTTCCTCCGAATCCATCCGTCACACTGACTCCTCACAAACCGGACAACAGCTCCACCTACCGAAGAGTAGGGGAATTTCCCCGGTGCCCTGGCCAAATTTTCCCCCATTCACTAAAAATACCACCAATAGCTTAATCTGGTTCAAGGTCAGTTGGCATTCATCTGTATCCCCCTCCCTCATGTCGTGCCTGAAAATAGGTAGAATTTGTATTGTGCACTTACCCGGTCAACAAAAACTAAATAAATACACTATGAAACCATATATAGACTGCATGGTTTAGTTGCCAAAGCATGCTCCAAATCCTAGAAAGACAACTGAGCACAGGAGGGGGTTGGGGGGCCTTGCCAGAACCATGCTGGTGAAACCACCAAGAATGAAAGTTCAAGAAAACAACACAGGTGCACTGTAAGAAGAAACAAATGATTTCCAAGCATGAAATGTTTACTTATTTATTACAAAATGCAATCAAATACATGGTATATACAGCATGAGCCAAAATGGGGGACATGGTCAAGATGTCAGTCTTGTCTGCGTAACCCCCCCCCAGATGGGGCTTATCTTTGGACCCCCAGAGGCTCAGCACTAGCCCACCATCACTGCCTGCAGTTTCTGGACTGGAATTGGTGTTGTGGAGTAGGAAGTGATGAGGAGGAGAGTGGAGTGGCTGTTTTTCCTGTGCTTCATACCACTGATGAAAGGAAAAACCCTGAGCTCGAAGATGTTCTTGAATGTATGACTGGCCCACCCCAACTGTTTTCACTGCAGTGGACATCAGGGATTTATTATGACAAGCATACAGTAAATATTTAACTGCACTAGCGCAAGACCCTGGACAACACATCCTCAGGGCTGCATCTGTTAATGTAGCCTGTATACCCAGTAACTCTTTTGGAACTGCAGTAATTAACTAACTTGAATATAAAGTCCTTAGTTGGTACTTTTAATAATGAGGGAATGTAACTGTATGCAGGGGTACTAACACAGTTGGCAAAGGAACAAGTGTGTGATGTGGGGTAGGGAGGATTTCCCAGCAAAGAGGCCTAAACTGTCAACAATTGAGATTATTGCTTCTCTCATAACCACCCTTTCCTTACAGGACCTAGTTGTAGTTAATAAAGTTCTTTTGTTATTTTTCCTCATTTTGGTGTGAGCATATTATTCATAATGTACCAAACTGTGTTTTCACTGAATTGAAGTATTGCAATTGATTAGTCTCCAGGTGGTGTCCTTAACCTGTGGGGAGGTGAGTGAGTACTGCATCCCAGGGAATGGTACTGCACACTTGACCTTGCCCACTTATCTTTCTCTGGGTGTAGGCACCACACTATTTGCTACTATCTCTTGGAATGAACCCCTAATCTGAGGAGTCTCAGGAGTCCAGGCGCCTCAGCCTGGTTTGAAGCCTGCACAGGCACAAGGCATGGGTAGCAAGTGTGAGTAACAGCTTAACATGTGCACAGTGACACCCCCCCCAGTCAGTATCTACCATGTATTTGTTTTAATTTTGCAGTGCACATGTAAGAATGTATGCCTGCAGTAAATAAGCACTTTACTTCATGTTTGGAAGTCTTTTTTTTTTTTGCGCAGCACGCCAGTGTTGTTTTCTAAAACCTGGAAAAGGCAAGTAAATGCAATGGTCTTCTCTAGTACAGTGTAATATCTGGAGCGTGTATGTTTCTGGAATTGATACCTGCTCCTTAAAGGGCGCCAGTTTGACAGTCTATAAGGCAAGGCAAGTTTTATTTATACGGTGCCCAATCCTGGAGGCTCTGGGTGCCTTACATAAAACAAGCAGGGTAATTAAATAAAACATGCATCATATATAAAATAAGTCAGATAAAACAATAAAATATTCAAATACAGCAATTTGCATTTGGCCTAGCAGTTTCTTAGGGCTAGTCAAATAAGTTCAGTGAGGAAAGCCATATAAAACAAGCAGGCCTTCAAATTGCTCCTAAACCTCTCGACCGATGGAGCCTCCCTGAGAACAGTTGGAAGAGAGTTTCATAGGACCGGTCCGGCGACACTGAATACCCGGTCACCTGATGTTCTAAGTTTGATCCTAGGAACTTCAAGGAGGCCCCTGGTTGAGGAGTGGAGGGAGTGGGTTGAGGTGGCAGGTGTTAGGAGATCAGCCAAGTAGCCAGAGCCAAGTCTGTGTAGGGCCTTATAAGTGAGTAAACTCACCTTGAAGATAACCCTCCACCTGACTAGCAGCCAGTGCAGAGCGTGCAACACCAGGATCACATGACTGGACCTAGAAAGGCCACTCAGCAACCTGGCAGCTGCATTCTGCACCAACTGCAGCTGGTGAAGGGTATCTCCAGAGACCACAAAGTAAAAACATAATGTGCCAAGCTGTCCTAAGCCATCAATGTCATTTTTGTATTATTTTTAAAAGTATACCTATCATATAATGTACGGTAGAACGTTGTTACAGGTAGAAATCTAGTTTTATGACAATGTTTTACCATCGATGCGACATCATGATGTTAACCCATCGATGGTACGTCACATCGATGGGTTAACAACCAGGAACAGTCTGGGCATGCGCGCAATTGGATCAGATGGCTTTGAAACATTCGCTGCGGTGAAAGCAGAGCGGCAGTGACATTAAAAAAACTGCAGTAAGGAACTGCTTTCTTTTTTAAAAAACATAAATGGTACCATACACTATAAAATATAATGTATGGTATATCGATGGCTAACTGTTTTTTTAACCCATCTCAAGGTTGCCATGGCGAAGTAAACCTCTCGAGCTTCACTCTCGAGGTTTACATGGTCGCCCTGGCAATCTCTCGATGGTTTACAAACCGGTTAACTATCGATGATCATACATTATCCTCTATCTGATTCACTGTCTGAAACTACAGCTCACCCCAGGAAGCCTACAGCAGCCTTTCTTTCTATAAGCATGCCCAGCCATCAATCTCCAGGCAACTGTGATGTCAGGGTATGGAGAGTGCTGCAATTCCTTCACATTGGACTATGGGGGCCTGTTTTAAAGCAGCAGTGTATATGTTGAAGATATTGACCTACACCTTTTATTTTTCCGTTTTATAATTTCCAGCCAGGAAAGACTTAACTAGACCAGGAGTTGTTTCCAGGTGCATCCCGGGAGCACAGGGAAGTTAAATGACCTGCTCATAGAAACTTAGAAAATGACGGCAGAAAAAAGATCATTGGTCCATCCGGTCTGCCCATAATACCTGCGCCCATAAAACTCTAACGAGCCAAGGATCTACACGGTTGTAACCCACACTATCCTCCCCCATGCTCCCCACCCTACCTCCATGAGCCTAAGTCCTTTACTCTGTCCCAGAAGTGTTTGAAACAATTGATAATTTTTGCACCCACCACATCAGCTGGCAGATTTTTCCATGTCTCCACCATTCTTTCTGTAAAATAAAATTTTCTCACTTCCTTTTTTTTTAATTTGCTTGTTTCTCCACCTGCATTCCCAATTCCAGCTGCATCCCCCCAGCCCCATCACTGACCCATCTCATGGACTGTTTGGTTAAGTACCTAGAGCCATGTCAGTGGGTAGCCAGACACATATGGTCATGCAGCGCCTATGGGGGTATGCCAAGTGAACAGAGGCATTTTCCTCTGTTTTATCACCCTAGGACATCTGCAAGTGATGCATGCACATGCATGTGTATTGACACACATGCGTGCTGCATCAGTGCAAGTCCCTCACATTTGCTGGTCGCATCGGTGCTGCCACCCAGGCTCTGCCAGGTGGCAGGCAGGCCACAGGACTCAGAGTCCCCCCTCTCTGAGGGAGGAGAGCCATCCTGGGATGTTCAGTCCTCCCTCACCTGGCCAGGCCCCTGAGCGACCCTGGTCTATCTTCAAAGCCAGGTCGCTGGCATGGCAGGAGGTAAGGTGCCAGTACCTCAGCCCTCCACACCACTGGGCCGGCTGTCTCATCTCCCTCTTAAACCTCCCCCCATCAGTTTCTACTCATGCCCCTGTGTTCCTGATCCGCTACTTATACTAAATAGTTATTTGCAATTTACCTTGCCCATTCCTTTCAGCAACTTGTAGGTCTCTATCATATCATATCATATCATATCATATATCATATCACATCATATTATATATTTATTTATTTATTAAATTTTAGTGAGGTAGGCTCACTGAGCCCTGAAGGTCCCTTTTTCAGGGGTGACCCGGGATAACAATAAAGTTATAAGAATGAACAAGGACATAAGGAACATTTGAGGCATTGTGAGTTACATCATGAGGTGGTTACAGTAAAGAAAAATAGTGGATACAGGCATGGTTACAGGCTCACATCATATTATGATCACACAGTACCCAAGAGGGGCTTTGGGATTTAAACCCAGTTCTCCAGGTTTGCAGCTCAGTGCTCTTAACCACTGCGCTATACCCTTTCCCCTTTTATTCCATTTTACATTTCCCCTTATCTCTGGTCCTGTATGATACTCCTCATTCTCCATTTTGAGTCTGCTTTAGCACTTTTTTTTACATTTGAAATAATAAATAAAAGGAGTGCCCTTTTTAATATGGTTCGGTCGGGGTCTTCATTAGAATTCTCAGCCGTTTTTGTACACCTATTGTCCCATAAGGTCAGACAACAATGTTTGCTGTATGCTAGTTCATTTTAGTCACAAAAATGTGATGTTAAACAATGGGTGTTCAAAAACAAAGAGAATACTGATACTGAAATCTGAAACTCTCTTCCGCTCTCTGTCTGTTCCGCCTCCTCTTACTTCTCTTTCAAGCCAATCCTGCATTCTCACTTTGCTCCCTCTTGCACCTGCCTTCACTGAGCTGTTCACTGACTTTTGTCATCCCCTCTCCTTTCTATTCAATGGATTCTACTCACCTAATTGTATGGTACCTGTTTGCACCTACCAACCTAGTTCTCTCCCCGTGGCTGCTGGGCCTCCCCTGTGCCCAGTATTGGAATTACACTTTATGAGCTTTGTGATCTAGTGGAGCCCATAAGGGCACTGCCTTAAAGCTGAGCCCCCTTTCCCATTATAAGTCAATGGCAGTGATGGGTGAGCTACCAGGGCTCACTTCAGACTTGGGGGGGGCTGAGCCCTGGTGAGTCCCCCTATAATTCCAACACTGCCTGTGCCTCCAGGCCCCCTATTAAATAATTAGATTGACATTTTAAGCCAGCCTGCACCTTATGTACAGTTCTCAGTTTTTTGGCCCTGTCCTATTTACAGTACTTCATGTTTTCATGTACTCTAGGACTTCACTGAAGTATAGTATCTTATCTATCTGCAGTTAGTGCTGATTATTTCACCCCAGGCTGGCCCCTCATCAAGGACCAACCCCCCGGCCCCATACAGACTTACTGTCCAACACTAGGTCTTCTCCATGGCTTGCACCCCCACCCCCTTGGGCTACAGACTGGATCCTCAGATGGAAGCTGCATGGTAGAGCTGGGTGTGGAGCCTGTGAGGACTCAGGCCAGTCATGCTGGTCAGCCATGTTTCTCCTCCTCCTATACATTCTTCAGGAAGGCAGACATGCAATGCCACCCTGACAAGCCCGTGCACACATGCACACAGGATGTCGGCGGCCATGGCTCCTCTCACTGTTACTGAGAGGTAGCACTCAATCCAGCCTAAGGGACACACAGCATCTTCCACAATTCCAAATTACAAAGCACAAAGCTGGGCTAACTGAGAAAGGACATCAAAACACTCCAGCAAAGCTTGGAGAAGGTTAAAAGACTTCATTTAAAATAAAATAAATCATCAATGGCACCTCCTGCAGCCACCAATGTTTTGTGCCACAATCATGTGCTCTCTCAAGGCATAGAAAAGCACATGATTGTGGTGTGAAACGGTTGGGGCAGGAGGTGCCATTGCTGTTTTATTTTATTTTAAATAAAGTCTTTTAAACTTCATCAAGCTTTGCTGGAGTTTTTTCATGTCCTTTCTTAGGTAGCCCAGCTTTGTGCTTTTAAGCCGCTCCTCCCAGCCCTGAATTGCTGTCCTTTTGTGCCAGACCACTCTCTGCCAGAAGGGGTCCGTATGACACTGGGCACATCAGCCGTCCCTCCACAGAGGAGGTGAGCAGTCCTACAGATGCTCAATCCTTCTCCCCACCAGCCTACTGTCTGACAACCAGAGTTCAGTCTCAAACCCAGGTTGTTGGCACTGCAAGCAGTAGCTCTACTGCTGAGCTGGTGGGTCAGCTCTCAGCGATTTTTTTTTTGCACCTGCAATTCTCATGACCTTATTTACCTCATAATTTGTGCACCTCGTTGATTACACATTGGCTTTGTACCTCCACATTCCCCTGTCTGGTATCACACCTGGAAATGAGCTTTAGCTCACTGTGCCTTTCCTGGTTACCAATTTTCAAATAAACAAATAAATAACCTGCTCCAAGCCATATTAAAATGTGCGCTCCTTTTATTATTGCAAATGTTAAAAAAAAAAGAAGGCTAAAGCAAACTCAAAACGGAGAAAAGAAGGGTATCATACGAAACAGGAGATGAAGGGTAATCTAAAATAGAATAAAACAAGTGTAGGTCAGACTTTTTACCACTAACACGCATTGCTGTTTTATTTATTAATTTTTTATGGTAATGAGGCCATGGCCTAATAAGACCTACAGTATCAGCAACCCAGCGTGAGGTCCAAGGCTGTAGTAACCTCATTTGTTTGCTGACTCCTCCCAAAATGGAGTACTAGAGTTGGGAATACCAAAGGCTCACATCCTTAAGATATAAGGGCATTGGCTCCGTTTGCAGAAATTCTGACAATGGACTATCCAAAGAACTTGTATTTGGCAGGTAGTATGAAGTGAGTAATATTTAGATACAGTCATCCTATAAACTCTTGCAGACACAAAAAGCAAAGACAAAGAAGATAGTTTCATAGTTCTTTCATGCCCTAAATTCAGAAGACTGAGCACATGGTAAATGGAATGTTTTATCTCTCTGTCACTGCCATACATCATTCTGAAAGCTTCCGCTAGAACTGAGGAGTACCACTAAGCTGACAAAACAGGCAGGGAGTAAGGCTACAATAACCATCTGGAACACACCTATCATTGAACCCACAAATCAACTGATTTATCCTGTCACATTTTCACCACTATTTATCAACTCCTCCAACCCATGCACAACACCCCCTCCCATCTTTAATATAAAGGTTCAAGAGGTCTCAGCCTATTTCATCTCCTAATGATGTGTAGTACAGGTCATTGGGTCATCTCCCTGAACCAGAAAAGATATTATTTTTAGCAAATTGCATCTTCGTTTCATATTTCAATGAAAAAGATTTTAGTCCGCATACACATTTAAAGATAAGACAAAAAGACTGGGGGTCAACAGGCCTGATCGGGGTACATCCCTGAGACTAGGGTACTGCATAAGAAATAATAACAAAAAAAAAGAAAATACATTTTAAAAAGTTAAGAAAAAAAACCCAACAGACTGAGAAATCAGTTTAGGGGAATTGAAGATAGACATCCTTCCCTGGCAGGGGCATTCTTCTCCAACTCCCTAAATCCTTTCCCTTCTGCATTCTCTACCCCCTCTCCTTACATCATTCTGCTCCTCCTACTGCAGTAGTTTTCATGAGGGAACTTGAGAAAGTGACAACTGAGATCTGAACATCGTGGGAGAGGGTGTAGAACTGGTAAGTGCATGGTCTGGCACAGTGCATGAACAGTTAGATTTGGCTCGAAACATTTGCTCAGTAGGTTTGGGGTCAGAAGTTCAGATAGCAATGATAATGCCAGTAAATATATCTGTGTGCCACCATTCTGGGGCAGCCCAGTCAAAGTGCATTACAAACTTTAAAAGTGCAAAAACTGGATGCTATGTACAACTGCTCCGTGATGCTTTGCACAGAAGGTAAGCAGTACTAAAGTCCAACTGCCACATAATGGGGTCCAAAGGGACCTCTGTAGTGTGCACGATCCAAAACACTGCTGGTCCAGGCACATTCCTTGCCCCAGCCCTGTCAGTGACTCAGTAGGAAGCATGTTTACCTCTGGGGCCAGAGGATCAGGAGGTCATGGGTTCAAGCCCCACAGCAGGCACTTGGGGTAATACCCATAACTGACACCATAGTTCAGTACAAAGGGGGTGCTGCACTGTTGAGGTGCCCTCTTTCAGATGAGACGTTAGACCGAGGTCCCTTCTGCCCATCTCTGGTCACTGTCCAGCTGGAAATTAAAGATCTCATGACACTTATTGATAAAGAGCAGGGGAGATTTATTTATTTATTTAGCTTTTGTTGACCGGGTAAGTGCACTAGACAAATCCTGCCTATTTTCAGGCACGACCCGGGGGAGGGGGATACAGATGAATGCCAACTGACCTTGAACCAGATTAAGCTGTTGGTGGTATTTTTTTTTTAGTGAATGAGGGAAATTTAGCCAGGACACCGGGGAAATTCCCCTACTCTTTTCGATAAGTGCCATGGGATCTTTAACATCCACATGAACTACCACCAATCCAGGCAGTTGGGACCTCGGTTTAACGTCTCATCCGAAAGATGGTACCTCAGAAATGCAGCACCCCTCTCATGCTGCATTACAGTGTCAGTACTGGGATATTAACCCAAGTGCCAGATGTGGGAACTGAACCCACAGCCCTCTGATCTCCCAGCCTCAGATTCCCAGGTGTCATGGCCAACATGTCCCCGTCAATAAAACAGCAGCTCCATGTAACCCATTCCCCAGAGTACACTTAGAAACAGGCTATCACAGTGTAGTGTGTCTTTCCTGGTCAAAAAGTACAAATATATAAATAAAACTGAAAATAGCTGCACATGTGGCTGGGTTGTGGGTGTGAAGAGGAATATCAGCATTCACAAAATCATGTACATGAATATCAGCATTCACAAAATCACGTACATGTGGGGTGCATATAGTATGGCAGGGAGACACTAGCCATACAGGCCTCTGCAACCCCATCACCTAGCCTCCTGGGGGCTGGACAACCCTGACCAGATGGTATGGACCCATGCCCACCCATCCCCACCAATCCCCTGCACCACAATGTGCAGGGCAGGGGCCAAACGATAACATTAGCCTATTCCCTGATGTGTAGGGAAGATATAGCAGTGACTGCTAAGGCTACTGCATCCCTGGATCCCCTGTGGGAGCACAGCAGGGAATCCACTAGGTGACTGAGCGAGGCTTCTGATCTGGAAACCTGGCACCAGGTCAAGCCCCACCTCCATGTCTGCTCCCACTCAGGTTGACCAGCTCCACACTTATGTGTGGAGGCACCTGGGATTTGTGTATGCTAATTACTCACTCGTTGGTTCACATCAGCATCCAGGTGTGGACCTCCGCAGGCCAGGAATAGGCTGATCATGTATTAGCCAGCTCCTTTCCTGCATAGGTCCCAAAATGGAGAACACTGACAAACAACAAAAGCAATAGCTATTTATGCTCGGTATGTATTTTCCTGGTGAAACACTTTAATAAATAATAATAAATAAGTAAATAGCCAACACATAAACTGACAAATTCCACTTCAGTTAAATGTAATCCCAAAGGGCATGTCAACACATCCTGACATTGACAGACTCAATTTCCCCAGAGGACATTCCAATCTTCGAACCCACAAGCACTTAGATTGCAAAATGCATGGACTGCTCAGCACATCAGTGCAATACCCAGTTCATATATAAGCTTTATATAAGCAACCAAATCATTAATAAAATGTGACTAAACAAAATTGTATTCTGAAGTAGTAGGCTCAGGCCTCCAGTTCCCAGGATAATGAGAGCTATGTGTGCTTGTTACTGAAGTGACTCATGCTCCATCTCTGTGAGGAGAACGAATTCAGTTGCATACTATTGGGTGCTTAACAATTATGCTGGGTTCATTTCCCCAGGTAATGATTATCCTTTCCAATGAAACATATCTGGATTAACACAGATTATCCTAGTTAACTGCTCTGGGCTACAAAGTTGGTATTTGCTGCAATCCAGTGACCAGCAAATGCAATTCAAGCATGTCTACCATGAATGTGCCTTAGATTTGCTATGTTTTTTTTTTTATTTAAAATTTGTTAACAGGGAAAGGCACACTGAGCCGAAGCTCATTTCCAGGTGTGACCCAGAGATGTCAGCTAGCTAAAAATCAACCAGATTCCAGTCATCTAACCAATCCAGAAAAGCTGCTAGACACTATACAGCTAGGATGTAGGGGGCAGCAAAGAGACAGATGGGTGTAGTCGTAGTAGTATACAAAGAGGACATATTTTTAATATTTTTGGGGAGGGGAGATATCGGAATCTAGAACCAGACAAGGCCACAAATCCCTTTGGCAAGCCTCCCCCAACTCTTTATGCCAGCAGATAATTAGAAGACCTTTTTATGCATCTTTGGAGTGCAGTGAGAAGCCATTGAAAGCTTTCCCACATCCTTGCAACCTTCTGCACGTTGTTAAGGGACCATGAGTGACAATGAGGGGCACTGCTTCATACTGGCTGCAAGAGAAATGACCTGGTGTGGAGTCATCTGCATAGTCAAGGGAGAGCCATAGTCCTTGCACCGATATTTGAAAACCACGAGCAATAAGTCTGTCCTGAAGCCCTAAAATCTGTTATTTCCTAATGACCCCCTTAAAGGTATCCTGTAGTGTTCTGAACCCAGCTTTTGTCCCCGTAATAATCACTTTGCTTGGTAGACTATTCTGCCCATCTCCTACCCAAGCTGGGAAAAACTACTTCCTAAAATCCTTTTAGATTCCCTCTCCCAGCCTGAGATTGTGCCCCCGGACAAAACATTTTAACCTGTACAGCTATGTGAAGTTCACCCAGTTGCATCACTGTATGTATTTGAATGTTTCTATCAAACCCCCTCTCCTTCTGCCCTGATTCAGAAAATACATGTTGAGACTCTCCAGTCTGAAATCAAGGTAACTTCTCTGTGAGCTGTAGTGTATGTATGGCAGTGGCCTATTTTGATTTGGAACTCCAATAGGAGGTATACTCCTGTGCCTCTAGATTATTTACAGCACATAAGCATTCTATCGCTTAGTACTGACAAAGCTTAAGCTAAGACAATAATGCATTAGGACAGTGAGTGTTTCACTTTTAATGGCCTTAATGTTTAAATAACAGTTCCCGTTAGAAATTAAATTCAGTTCTAGTGGCTTACTCACAGCCTGCCATTATATTATCCCGAATGACTAACTATTCGTAATGTATGTAAGGTAAAAGGCCAAACTCACTGAACTGTGAGACATTTTCCAAGATGTCCTCTGGAATAGTAATTGTTGCATTAAGTGTTCTGAGGATATCTAGCGTGTCTGTCACAGCAGACAGAGGCATTAGACTCAATATAATATATGTGCACTATTAGCAGTATGATCCAGCAGGCTGTATTGCTGTACTGAACTGTTAAAGATCGCTGGTAACACAAAATGTTTTGTATTTCCCTATTAAAGGTGCATTTTGTATTTCTATCAGTATATTTTTATTATTCTCTTGTTTTCAGCCTGTATCTTGGACCACTACTGTGAACTCCCTCCATTGATTTAAACCACTGTTCCCTAGAGAAGCCCCCAGGTATGACCTTTACTGCAGCTTTCAGTCTCATCCATGGCTCACTCTATCCCTACTACCCCCCCCTTGTCAGCACAGCCCATTACCTCCCACGTCATACTAGCCAGAAACCATGAGGCAGAGAAGAAGTGGGCACACCCTGACGCTCTGGTGAGAGGCAAACAATGACTTAATCTGTGCAATAAGGTCCCTTTGTCTCCTTCCATTGGATCAACTATTTCATTCAGTTTGAATCCAAGTTAGATTTGCTTTTGGGTAGGGATTGGAGACTCGTTTTGGGTAAGCTCAGAACCTTCTGGAACTTGTGTCAATTTCAGTACAGGAACCTTACATAACTGTTGACATGGATATTGATAGCAGATAAGGACCACTTGGCCCACCTCATCTGCCCATTTTCTCTACCTACTGTAACACTGCAGAACCTACTTGATCTCTGGCTTTACCCCCCCTTACCCTAACTCTAAGGTACCCTTATGCCTATCTTATGTATTCTTGAAGCCCGCTACCATATTTGCCCCATCACCTCTATTGGGAGGCTATTCCAGGCATCCAGCACTTTTTCTGTGAAGAAGTATTTCCTCACATCCCCCTTGAGTCTCCACCCCCCCCCAGCGTCATAACATGTCCCCTTGTTCCTGAGCATCTTTTTTTTCTGAGAAATGCTTCCCTCTTGAACTTTATTTATACCTGTGAGGTATTTGAATGTTTCTATCATATCCCCCCTCTCCCTCCTTTCCTCTAGGGTATACATATTGAGGTCCTTCAGTGTCTCCTTATAGGAGAGCAGAGCATTTTACAGGTTCTAATATGGATAAGGTTTGATGATTTTTTAAAACATTGATTTTGGAACTTAATATAACTCCACAGGCAGGTCTTTTTTTTTAAATTAAGCAGTTTGACCCCTAAACCCCTAAACCATTACCTGTCTCTTTCATTCCTACCTTCAGATATTCCTTGCTGGCACTCTCCCTGCCCTGTCTACCACTGTCCTTGCTTTTGTCACCAGTGGTGAGCTATGAGGCGGAGACCGAGAGTGTCAGCGGCCATCATTCGGACGGCTCAGTACACATGTTTTTTCTTCCACAGGTTTTTCTCCCCTGTGTGCCTCCCACCTCCCCATGGTGGGGGCAGAAGGCAAAGATTGGTCTATATATGTACAAAACATTCTGCAAGAAGAGTAAGCTCCCTGGCTTTTTTGCTGGTATCACTGTGACACCAGAACCCATCACTGACCCTCCCTGGCAGAGAAGTACTGCCAAGCAGCAACTGTCTCAGCCATGGCCTGCCCCTGATGTAGCTCTCTGAGACTCCCCCCAAACCCAGATTGCAAGCAACCATCCCTCAGCAGGTCTTTCGCTAGAAAAGATGGCCTGTGGCAGTGGTGGGGGTGCCAGTGGTGAAAGGACCCAGAAAGAAAGCTGGAGGTGGAGAATGGGCCCAGTGAGCAAGATCTGTAGTAAGTGGTTATATTCACAGTAATATCACACTAGGGATACCAACTACTTATATGACACTAATTATATTTACCGTAGTATCATTTCAAGTTGTTTTTAGATTCTTTTCCCTTTACTGATAATTGATTGGTAGAAAATGATAGTTAAAACAGTTTCTGTACATAAAACTAAAAGGTTCTAAAAGTTCTGATAAGGTTCAGATAACTAATAAAACCTCAGAAACCTTTGTGGTTCCCCCATCACTACTGTTGTGCTGTCCCTAGATGTTTTGGGCAGATATTTTTTTGTTTCTGCCCTTTTGCCAGAGTAACCAGTGCATCCATCCCTGTATTAGTTTCCATTTCAAACTAACACTAGCTGTGGCAGCTAATTACGACATCAAAATCAAGAGCATTCACCTATCAGGACCCTTGGTTCTTATGCCACAAATTAAGGGGAACAAAAATCAGTGCTCGAACAGGGTGATGGATCATTCAATATAGAGCCACATGACAAAGTATGAGTACCTTACTTTCAAATAGTCAAACAAAATGATGCCTGGAAAGAAAATATATCTGCCTCTGTGTATATGAGTTTGCCTTCCTGTTGATATTGAGCAAATGTGATGATATCACTGCTCAGTGAAATCTAATTGGTGTTTGCATAATACAGGGCTTAAGATGACAAACAGATCATTATTTGGCAAATTGCCATACCGTGAAAAAGTATACTGTGTGCACAGCACCAAAACGAAGTAGCTATTGTTAACCCTTGTAGAAAGTACTGCTAAAACATTTGAGTAATGTTTTTAGAAAGCATTACACTGTTGTTTACCACACCTGGGTTTCACTGTCTTTTTTCTTTATAAAGTTTGTTGAAAATGTCAAAGAACAACAATCGCAAAAGCAGATGCATAAATTATGCTTAAACCTAAATAATTAAATTACCATCCTTATGGTTGTGAATAAAAATCCCTGGGGCCAGATTCACAAAACACTGCCCGGGTGGGTTTACGCCCAAGCAAAGTAATAAGGGTGGGCCGCAATACTAATGAAAGGGAGGGGATCTGCACATACTCGCAATCCCATTCAAAGTTTTTGGCCCACGCAATTGCCTTTGTGAAGGTCCTTGCGAGTAGTAAATTACCGCTGACAAAAACCTGGTGGTAATCCATGCAACCCTAGTAGTTGGTGAAGGTACTGCAGCCCCTCCCCCCCGTCCTCCAGTCGCCTGCCAGATCAATAGAAAAATAGTTTTTCCATAGTGTAGTGGCCCCTTCCCCCAGTCACTGATCACCCACTTGATACATTGAAAAATTGCCTTTCTATAGTGTAGTGGCCCCGGTCACCGGTCACCGGTCGCCCTCCCAAGCACTTGAAATATTCCCTTTTCATATTGTAGTGGTCCCTCTCCCCTCCCCAGTCACCGATTGCCCACCTGAGCACTTGAAATATTTCCTTTCTGTAGTATAGTGGTCCCTCCCCCCTCCCCAGTCACCGATCTCCCACTCAGAATATAAAAATATTTCTTTTTCATAGTGTAGTGGTTCCTCCTACTGTCACTGATCACCATTCCCAAATGCCTAATACCCCATTCCCTGGTAGTCTAGGGTCCCTCCCCCCACCCCGTCCAGTGTGAAGCACCACCCCACTCCCCCCATACCAATCTTCAGTCGGTGACCAGCACAGCCCACCTCTCACCACCGCAGCAGCCCACTGACTGAGTCCTCTTGGAGTGTGTACTGTATATGGTATGGCTGTATGACTGCGATTGGGATGGGAGGGATGTGGGGTGGTGGGTCACACTGGACGAGGTGGGGGGAAGGGACCCTAGACTACCTGGAAATGTGGTATCAGGCATTTGGGGATAGGGATCGATGATGGGGAGGACCACTATGCTATGAAAAAGAAAATATTTCTATATATCGGGTGGGAAATCAGTGACCGAGGAGGAGAGAGGGACCACTACATTATGAAAAGGGAATATTTCAAGTGCTTGGGCAGACAATCAGTGACCAGGGAAGGGGGGGACCAGTACACTATGGAAAAACAATATTTCTATTGATGAGGTGTGCAATTGGGGACCGGGAAGGACCACTACACTATGGAAAAACAAATGTTTCTATATATGGGTTGGTGATCGGGCAGGGGAGGGGCACCACTGGACTACTGGTGAATGCGGGTGTTGGGGCTTGGGCTGTTGGGGGGGAGGGCCATGCAATGCCACACTAATGCCATGCAAATGAGGCAATAATGGGCATGTTAATGGCCGCTAGCGCCTTGCATGCCCATTGGGCTCATTTGCATGACTAGTTTTGTGAATAGCTATTTCGCACCTGAGTGCTATTGGCTGTGGGACCATTTTCCTGGCTGGCTGTGGGGAAAGCACTACTGGGTATTCAACTGCTTTTCCTGGGTTAGCGCTTCCCCCACCGGCCCCTTTTTACAGTTGGATAGCGCATTGCGCTATCTGACTGTGAATAGTACGTTTGCCCTTCAGCGTAACCATGAGGTGCTGAGCAAACGTTTGCGAGGCACTTTCCATTTATTTGTGAATCCTGCTCCTAGAATTCAGTGAATTAGAGACATTTAATCAAGACTCCATCTAACATGAGACCAGGGTTCTGTTCCCGGTCTCCCAGCATGCGTATTCATTTTTTCCCCCAGGCCGAAGTTAGAGGTTTTTTTTTTTCGGTCAGAAATTCCTCTCACCCCCAAGTTTCTCCTTACTCCAGAGTCTGCCTTCCCTTGGAGTTGGTTATTTTAATTATGGGGTATATGAGGGTCAGAGCCCCCCCCTTTTTGCTGGGAGTGTGGGGGGGCAGAGCTCCACACAAAAAGAAAGTGTACAACATGTTGTTTTTATGGTAGCAGTCGTTGGTGTTATTTCCAACTGCTACCATTGGCACTGTTCCATTGTGCAGCATTTTGCACTGCGCTGTACAAGTCAGCGCTGTTTATGCTGCGCTGTTCAGGATGGCACTGTTATTGTTGGCGCACTTGTGACCTAGTGCCGTGCACTCCTGGTCCATTCATGTTCACTTCCTCAGTTGCCGCACTACTATCTGCAGCAGTCGGACCTACTGTTACAGAAGATCGTCCCATTTTTCTGTTTGGGCAGCACCCCTCCAACCCCTTCAAAATCCTGCATCCCTGAGTCCCTCTGGGCACGTGTGGAAAGGAAATATACCGAACTCGTCCAGCTGTACACAGAATGTGAAGGACACGATGTGGCATAATGTGCATAACAGAAGTACAACCAGTAGACACATGGGACACCATTTATTTATTTATTTAGTTTTTGTTGACCGGGTAAGTGCACTAGACAAATTCTGCCTATTTTCAGGCACGACCCTGGGGAGGGGGATACAGATGAATGCCAACTGACCTTGAACCAGATTAAGCTGTTGGTGGTATTTTTAGTGAATGAGGGAAATTTGGCCCGGACATCAGGGAAATTCCCCTACTCTTTTCGATAAGTGCCATGGGATCTTTAACATCCACCTGAACTACCACCAATCCAGGAAGATGGGACCTCGGTTTAATGTCTCATCCGAAAAACGGCACCTCAGAAGTGCAGCATCCCTCTCATGCTGCACTACAGTGTCAGTACAGGGATATTAACCCAAGTGCCAGTTGTGGGAACTGAACCCACAACCCTCTGATCTCCCAGCCTCAGAGGCGAGTGTGCCATGCCACACATTGGTGGAGGGAGGCAAACAGCCACAATGGAATGTGTGTAGCATACTAGAGAGGGCATTGTTGACCCAAACAGTAGAGGACTGGCCAAGACATGCAAGTGACACATGACAATGGCAGTCTTTTTTTTTTTCAAATTCTATTTTTTCCTTTTGTGGCCCACCAAACTCTCTCTGGCAACCGCCCAGTCCTTAGACTCTACTTCCCTCCTTGACCCCTACTCATCTCCTCTCCCCCACAACACTGGGCATCCCCCAGGTCTACACTATGGGGAAGGGCCGTCCCCGCACAGGGTGCTCTTTCTTATAGGGTGGAGCACCAGGCCGGGGAGGAGGCAGGGCGAGGAGACAGCCGTGCTCGACTTCTGGAAGTGTGGTCCTTTGGGTGGGAGGTGCCATCGCCTATCAGTAGGAGATGGGGGGGTATTTTTATTTAGTTAGATCCCCTGTGGAGCCCAGCTATCAAGGCAGTGTACTGTTGCGGCTCCCCTCCCCAGGCATATGCCATGACACTGCGTTTGTCTACCACCAGCCGCTGCCAGAGGTCGCTCCTCGAGTGAACGTTACCTTGTCCTTCCCCAGGAAGAGAGGGCAGTCCTCTGGATGCTCAGTCTCTTCTCTCCCCTGCTGACCACCAGAGCCCTGGGCTCATTCCCAAACCCAGGTCGCTGGCATGGCGCGAGGTGTGGCGTCCAGCGCCTCAAACCTCAGCATCACTGGGCTGGCAACAATGGCAGTCTTGCCAGAAGTGGGAATGTATCACAAGTACCACAGTGCCAAGCAAGAGACTGATAGGCAGTGTGATGGGCCGTGTGACTTGGAGCTGCACACATACATCCAACGCCCTGCAGACAAGCCATCCAGCGCAGAGGCCAACTGAGGTGGGAAGACCAACAGATATCCATGAGCCACCCTTGGCAGCTGCAGGGGTAGGTCCAGGCACAAACATGGCTCATACAACACAACCGTAGATGGACGGGACTGCCATGCAACACTGTCTGCAGCAAGGGTAACACATGGGTGCAGCAGTGTTGTATGTGGTTATATGCATTGTACATTGTACTGCAGCCAGAAAACAACAGTGGTGTGGTATGTAGATCCACCTGGAGGACCTCCCCATCCCAGCAGCTGCCGGCCACACCCCAGGTTGAGGGTTCTTATTCATACAGAACCAGTGTAGGATAGTGCACCATATAAAGACCCAGTTGGGTCTGAATGCAGGCATGGCCAACCCTACAGTGGAATAATCATATACTGGTCATCACTGTGTTGGACAGACACTACCAACCATGCATCACAAGGTTGGTCGTATATGAAGAAGAACAGACAATGCCACTAATGCCCAGCTCATTTGAGATGCAATGGTGTGAAATCCAGTGCATATGGCACTGGGGAAGGAACAGCTACAGGCAAGCTATCATGGGTGCTGTATGATGCACACGACTTGACTCAGTAGTGCAGTGGAACTACAGTGGCCCATGCCTACCTCCAGATGACATATATGCATACATTGTCCCAAGCATGTGACTCAACAGACCCGACCAACACGCACATGTGTAACAACCAGGGCTGTGAGCATTGCCAACCACTCCCTGGTGCACCAGGTTGATAACACAGGGGACACACAACTGCATGGTGCAAGGCATGCCATGGCACAGTATACACACAAGGCAGCATGCCCACCATGAGTAGATGCACAAAAATAGGCAGTACAGACCATGACACACCACAGTGTTGGAGGTGGGGCAATACACCAAGTGCAGAGTGAGTGTCCCCAACCACAACTACATAACTGATGCCCCTACAGGCATGTGTGCAGCATGGAGGGTCACACATGGACATCTATCTGCAAGAGCGGAAGCATATAGCATACTGCAGACATGCAACCCTGAGTTTCCAAGTTTGACATGCACAATGCAGGGAACTTACATGGACGCCTGTCTTGAGAACAGCTCTGATGGAACCCATTGCAGCCTGGTGATTCCTGTCTGCACCCCTGCTATACCCAGGCCCTGGCCTGCCACTGCTATTTGCTGAGGTCTGCAGAGAAGGACAATGGAGGTGATCAATATCATGCAGTGGAATGCATTGCACAGTACCATACACCCTAAATAGTATACATGCCCATATGCCGGTACTGTGCACCAGCTGCCACATGTGCATGTTGTGGTTGGACAGGAATGAGGAGGGCTGCATTGTACCATTGTGAACTTTGTGGGAAGGGGAGTTGGTAGAAAAGGGAGAGGAATGAGCTGAAGTACTAAATGAATGCTTTGCTCTGTTTTCACAAAGGAGAAGGATGGTCCAATTCCACCATGGACTGGGAGGGTGGGGGGAGGAGATGGCAGATGGAATGATCAAGGGGAGTAGAGTACTAGATTGTCTGAGGGCATTAAGGGTGGACAAGGCACCAGGTCCTCATGGCATCCACCCCAGGGTGCAGAGGGAGATGGCGAAGGTGTTGGCCAAGCCACTGGCAGACCTGTTCAGCACCTCCCTGGCCACGGGATGGATGCCTCAGGACTGGAGGGTGACCCATGTTGTGCCCATACACAAGAGTGGACCTAGGGACGAGCCAGGAAATTATTGGCCTGTCAGTCTCGCTTCCATAGTGGGTAAACTTATGAAGATGATTCTGAAGGAGAGGCTGGTGTCGTTCCTCGGCGGTAATGACCTCCAGGATGGGCAGCAGCACGGGTTCATCTCAGGGAGATTTTGTCAGACCAATCTAATAGAATATTACAACTGGGTAACAAGAGAACTGGATATGGGTCCTGCTGTAGATGTCCTGTACTTGGGCTTCAGCAAGGCCTTCAATTCAGTGCCTCATGGGAGGCTGGGGGGGGGGGAAGTTGACTGCTGCGGGGGGGTGGCAAAGCTGACAAACTGGATAAGGAACTGGCTGTAGGGGAGACTGCAATGGGTGGTAGTAGGGGGAGCTCTCGACACCTAGACCAGTGACAAGCGGTGTGCCGCAGGGCTCGGTGTTGGGCCTGGTGCCATTTGGGCTCTTTATCTCAGATATTGCACATGGAGTTGGGAGCAGGGTTGGTCTGTTCGCAGATGATACCAAAATGAGGGCAGTGGGGGATGAAGAGGATGGATGGGAACAACTACAAGGGCACCTAACCAAACTGGAGGTATGGTGGGAGAAGTGCCAGCTGAGAGTCAATGCGAAAAAGTGCAAGGTTATCCACTTCGGGGCAAAGAACCCAAGAAGGGACTATTTGTTGGGAGGGGGTGGGGCTGGGGATCACTGAGGAAGAGAAGAACCTAGCGGTGTTGGTAACAGGGAGCAAGAACAACTCTGCCCAATGCAGGAAAGCAGCAGCTAAGGCAAACAGGATGCTGGGCTGTATCACAAGGGGTTTCTTGCCCAGGCATAGGGAGGTGATCCTGCCCCTTTACAGATTTTTGGTCAGGCCGCACTTGGAGTACTGTGTGCAGTACTGGCAGCCATATCTGAGGAGGGATATTAATTTACTGGAAGGTGTGCAACGGAGGGCAACAAAAATGTTACAGGGGATGGAAGGCAAGGCCTATGAAGACAGGCTGAATGAAGTGAATATGTACACACTGGAGGAGAGGGGGGAGGATGTGATTGAAATGTTAAAGTATTTGAGGGGGATAAACAAAGCTAGCACTGAAGGGATGTTTAAACTGAGGAGGGGTAGGGACACGAGGGGGCATGGACTAAGATTGGAGGGCAGAAGATTTAGGAGGGAGATGAGGAGGCACTACTTCACAGAGAGGGTGGTGTCTAAATGGAACGCTCTACCAGAGGGGGTGGTATCATGCAAGACAGTAGGAAGTTTTAAGAGGGAGAGGGACAAAGCAAGAGGGAGGGTCTGGGTGGAGGAGGCTGAGACCGTCATGGGAATGACAGATGGGGAGGGGCTGGACACTAGCTGCACACTCAGGCAGACACTGATAGTCGGGTGGTCTGTTTCTGCTGACAGATTCGTATGTTCATAACTGTGGCACCACCCACAGGGGTGTCATCGCCCAGCTGCAGCAGGAATGATACATCGCACTGTTGTAGGTATGGCCTATACCCCTGCCCATGTAGTGCCATATCCTGCCACCCCCCACCACCTGTGTACAACATACCCATACATGTTCGCTGCAGGCACTGTATACCTCATAGTATGCATTAGGATACATGGAAAACCAGGTCACATATAACAGGGGCACAAGAAGCATACCACTGCAAGTGTAGGGGAGGACAGGGTATTGTAGGTGTAGCCCAACTCAGTGGCCAGTACAAGCCTGGCACACCATCTGCAATAAAATAGTACCCCAGGCATTACCTGGAATATGCATACCAGCATCCATGTGGCATAACAGGGTAGTGCACACAAAAGTACAAACACTGGAGTTAAGCACACACCACCTAAAATAAGAAATAAACATTAAGCTCCAAAAGATTTAAAAAGGCTCAGTTGCCATTTATTAGCAATCAGTGGACAAGTAGCATACTTGCCCGCCTGACCCATTTTGGATCCTCTTGATCATTTATCGGATTGGAAATGCATCAGGCAGGCAAGTATGCTACCTGTCTAGAGCGTGACATTTATTTCTTATTATACAATGGCAAGAAAGAATCCTGGGCTCTGATTGGTCAGTCAGGGACTGGACCCATGATGTTATCCCAGTACAACATCACGGATCTAGCCCCAGCACACAGAAAACCAAATCAAATATTAAAAGAATCACTGCACTAGCCAACAGTGTGATCGGCTTCCTGTTCCCGATTCTTGCCTGTAGTTCACACACCACTGCACAAAACCTCTAACTTTAAATCCCTCCCTCCCATAGCACAGAAAACAAGAAAAGTGATACCCAGAACCTGTCACATTCCCTCAAAACTTCATTTTTTTACTGGTTAAAAAATGAGCTAACTGAAAGCCATCTTTGCGACTGGCTTCACTGCAACCCCTTCCCCGCTAACAGTCTCCGCTCCGTGAACACAGGAGACACAGGTGAAAACCTCTCAGTTTAAATCCCTCCCTCCCATAGCACAGAAAAGTGACATCCAGAATTTGTCACATTCCCGCAAAACTTCATTTTCTAACCAGAAAAAAACAAAACGAGCTAACTGAAAGCCATTTTTGCGATCGGCTTTACTGCAACCCCCTCCCTGCTAACAGTCTCCGCTCCGTGAACACAGGAGACACAAGTGAAAACCTCTCAGTTTAAATTCCTCCTTCCCATAGCACAGAAAAGTGACACCCAGAATTTGTCACATTCTCACAAAACTTCATTTTCTAACTGGAAAAAAAAAAATGAGCCAACTGAAAGCCATCTTTGCAATCGGCTTCACCGCAATCCCCAACCCTGCTAGCAGTTTCCACTTCGTAAACACAGGAGACACAAGTGTTATTTTTTTAAATTTAATAAAAAAAATCTAGGTGAAAGCTGTCACGTCTTTAGAAGGAAGCACCTTCATACAGTCCACACTGCCAAATATAGTATCAGTCCCTCTCGGTCTCCTTGCACTGTCCCCACCATACAAACAGAGCAGGTGAGTAAGACCACACTTCAGTTGCTTACCCCTTTCACAGTTTGCCATTGAAACATTTCAGCCACAGTATTGAGCCGGGGAGGGAAGAATCCAAATCTCAAAGTCTTCTTCATTTCAGTTCCGCCATGAGGGGAGGGGGCAATCTGATCGATGTGTAACTTCCACAAGACGGCAGCATAAACATCAATGCAGGAATAAGAGAGAGACGGCTTAGTGTCACAGACTGCAGAGCCACAGTAACTGCAGCTCCACCTGCTGGCCAATGTAGTCAATCTGCACTATTTCTTTTAAAAGTGTTCTTACACATTGAAAAAAAATTGAAAAAATATACTTTGAAATGTGCTTTTTCACTTCTTGTTTTTTTTAACACATGAGTCATTGTATAATAGCAATAATGCATGACAGGGTGTGTGTTGTGCAGCCTCGTGCTTCAACCACCCAAGGCGTGATGTTATCCCAGCACAACACACACCATGTCATGCATTATTGCTTAATTTTAGGTGGTGTGTGCTTAATTCCTATTTTTTTTACTTGCTCTGCCTCAGTTTTATAGCACTACCAGTCCTGTGCCTAGCTTTTTACTTTTGCTTCATACAGCATGCAAAACAGACAACGGTCACATCCACAAGCTGTTGGGTACGCTGACCAGCACAGCTACATGTAGAACACATATGACATCTTCCAGGGTCAGTCCTGACAATAGGTATGGGTATGTTCTGTAACTGAAACTATACATTTCCCTGTCATCTACCAAGACTCTGCAGCCATGCCACTGTGGTAGTACACAATCGTGCTACCATGGCAGGTGCATGCCTCAGAGATCCACAGTGGATCCTGCAGACAGCCATCTGTACTCACCTGTCCTTGGCACAGTTCCACTCTCCACCATTGCCCACAGTTGTAGGTTGTGTGCATCCCTCCTTTGCAGGTCATTATACGTGTGGCAACATTGGTCAGCGGTGTGTGACCCCTGTGTGTCCTGTGAGATACCACCCCCCGGGTACCCACATCTCACACCTTGCCCTGCCAGACCCTTCCCCCTCCCTCAGTAGCTGGTCCTCTCTGGAGTAGGACACCACCAGGTCAACCAGGTTGGCCAGCTCTGCTGTAGACCACCTGTGGTCCCGCTGGAGCACAGCCCTGCTCCATCTGCCAGACATTTTGGTATCCTACCCAGTCCTAGCCCTAAGACCAAACTCTTGAAAGTTTCAGGGTTTTATGGGTGTGTCCTTTCTATTTGCGCAACACATTTCCATGTTAGCATAGCACAAACTTCGAGCTGCACAGTACAATGCATACTTCTGGTGGGGGTGCGTGTCCTTGAGCACATGCCAGGCATTTGACGGCACGTGCACAGGGCAAACATGCACAGTGTGTGCATGCACAGCCCTATGCATACCTGCGCAATACCATTGCACAATGGCATGGTGTGTATGTCTGTACTCTATGATGACATCATCTGCAGCATGTGATATCATGTCTGCACTGTATATGGACATTATGCTAGTGCAAGTGCAGCACTGGTGCTAGTAGACATCCAGTAGCATGTAGATCAGATCTGCAGTATTCAACCAGTGTATACAAACGAGTTAATTTCACAGTCTGAGGGCAAACACACACAGTAGCACGTCATTACTGGACTGTATGCATACATTAGCATGCCTAATTGTGCCTGGAGCATATAAAACAAGCAAAGTGCACCACCTGGATTCCACAGCAGAACAGCAGGCAGCTAGAAGTAGGTGTCTTGTGGAACGGCCTAGAAAGAGACATGGGGGATCATTGAACTGTGCATATTCTGTATGCGGTGGTTACACTGGAAATGCTGAGGTGGTGGAACTTTCACGCCTAGATTTATCAGTGGTGGTGCTATCATTTCTAGGTGGAGGACCTCTCCTATAGTAGTCAGTGGAAAAAGATGACAGAGGCTGTGGCGCTTTCAAACAATTGTTTAGTAGGTGATGGAACTGAGTTGGGCTCCTGCAAAAGCCTTGTCTGTCTGTGCCCTTTACTACAGCTGTATCTGCACATGGGCAGGCCCGTGTCCAGCATGCTGCCAGCTGTGCTGGAACATGCAATACCAGGACCATGGATAATGCAGAAAGATTGTGGGCCCACCGCTTCTCTGAGGATGAATTGCAGGCACTAGTACAGGCCTACGTGGCCAGAGAGGAGGTCTTGTCCTGGAGGCAGACAACAAATGCCCAGGTACTGTAGGCCTGGGTCGAAATCATGAATGTGATCAATGCCGTTGGTAGCTAGAACAGGACCATGGAGGGTGGTATGTAAGCACTTCAGGGACATGAGGAGGTGGACAAAGTAGGTGTTGTTGACTACACACAGGGAGATGCATGTGACAGGTGGGGGTCCACAGGCACTGGCGGCTTAATGTACCCTAGCCCTTGCAGAGGAGATAATAGACTCCATCGTACGGCCCATGGAGGTGATGAGAGTGTCAGGAGGTGCCTGTGAGAGCCAAGTGGTATCAGCTTAGCCATGTGAGCAACCAACTATGCACAGTCCCCCTCGGGCTGTGTGCATATGTGCATGTGTATAAGTATTGGTGCATGCATACACCATTGCTGGGTGACACAATGGGTGTAGGCAGCATGACTGTTTCCATGTCTCCTTGTGTATAGCTATCTGTGTCACAATCCACTACTGTGCCCCATGTATCATCACCTGTGTGCTCACTGGTGCTGCGGTGTGTACTCACTGGGGAAGGGGTGTGTGCTCACTGGTGCTGGGATGTCTGCTCACTGATGTGCTCACAGGTGATAGGTTGTGTGCTCTCTAGTGATGTGCTGTATGCTCACAAATGTAGGGGTATGTGGTGTTTATGGCCATGGGGGTATGGGTAGTGCACCACACAAACAGTGTGGGTGTTGTGTCACTGTAAGGCGGGCATGCATACTGCCTCGGCCGACACACTGGTATGTATGGTACATTGCCATATATCTCTCATCTCCTCTTTCAGCAGCTCACCTCATCATACTGGACACAGTGGATGACGCACACAACGTAACATGGCACTGACTGTGGTGCAGCCCCAGGCTGTGCAATGGCTGAATGTGCTGCCTGACACTGATCCTGCCCCAATGGACAGTCCCCAGCGACAGCGGGATGCAGCTGCTAACTGGCAGATGCCATGGTCTGCCATGGAGGCAAGAGTGTCACGTAGCAGGACCTGATATGCATCGTTACATGCTGCATGATGACATGCAGCATGCTGAGGAGCAGGTGGAGGCATTACATGTGGAGCACATGACGGACATCCATGACCTACGCCAGGATACTGTCACCAGCATGGATCACCTGAGTGCCCCTGTGCTAGACACTGCAGCCATGGTGGCAAGCATGGTGGGGGCTGGCCATAGCCCTGGCCAGTCCGGTGGGAGCAGTGCCATTTCTCAGCAGACAACATGGCATATGCCCATGCCATGCAGTGCCAGAACACGAATGCCTAGCATACCCAGGAAACCCAGGACACCAAGGACACCAAGCACACCAGGACATGGCCTGCTCCTCGCTGGGGTCACTACCCCATGGTGCCATGGCCAGGGGTGGCTAACACTGTCCCCATGCTCATCCTACATATCATGGATGATGACACCCCAACCATACCAGATACAGCACGTACATATGGATCACACCGGTAGTAGGGGATTCATCTAGTGTGCAAACTGATCACCTTCTCCAACATATGCCCTCTCAGACCCCCCTCACATTACCCATGTGTCACTGCCCCCTGTCCCTGTGACCTATCACATCCATCCCCGCACCCCACTTGGATGGCCTGTATCTCTGTGTGCTCCCCCTATTGGACGACCCCCTTCCTGGCTGGCATGTATATTTGTTTACACCCCTTGTTTACACCCCTTTAGATCCTCCCACCCCACCTAAATGGAATATATATGTGTTCACGCACCTTTTGATAATACCTCTGCCTGGATGGTCTGTATTTCTGTTTAGAAACAGAAACATAGAAGTTGATGGAAGATAAGGGCACCCAGGCCCACCATGTCTACCCTATTTTGTATTTAGTGAGTCCCAGATTAGTCTAACTGTCACTCACTAGTCTAATGGTCACTCCCTTAGTGTCCTCAGGCTTCCTATGTGCCTGTCCCATGCCTTCTTGAAGCCTGTAACTGTTTCTGCCCCCATCACCTCAGCCGGCAAGCTGTTCCATCTGTCCACCACCCTCTTCATGTAAAAGTGCTTCCTCACGTTTCCTCTGAGCCTCCCCCCTCTACTTTCACGTTGTGGTCTCTACTCCTTGAGCACATTTTTCTTTGGAAAATGTCATCAACTTGCACTTTGTTTCTTCCCGTGAGATATTTATATGTTTCAATCATGTCCCCACTCTCTCTCCTCTAATGAATACATGTTTAGCTCCCTCAACCTGTCTTCATACGATTTATTGTGTAGGCTTCCCACCATCTTTGTTGCGCTCCTCTGTACCGCCTCTGCTCTGTTTATATCCTTCTGAAGATGAGGTCTCCAGAACTGGATGCAATATTCGAGGTGAGACCTCACCAATGATCTATACATTGGGAGCATAACCTCCCTTCTTCTGCTGGTTATACCCCTGCCTATGCAACCCAGCATCCCGCTTGCTCTTGCTACTGCCTTGTCATATTGTTTGCTCTTCTTCAGGTCATCTGAGACACTGACACTCAGATCCCTCTCCTGATTGTAACTTGGAATGTTCTCCCCCCCAGGGTGTACAATACCACTGGGTTTTTGTTATCCATGTGCATAATCTTGCAGTTATTAGCACTGAACCCAGCTGCCACTCCCAAGACCAATCACCCAGTCTTTTTAGGTCCCTTTGCATTTTATCCACCCCATCCGGGGTGTCCACCCTGTTGCAGATTTTTGTGTCATCTGCAAACAGGCAAAACTTCCCTTCTAGCCCTCAGCAATGTCACTGATGAAGACATTGAAGAGGTCTTGGCCCAGCACCGATCCTTGTGGAACTCCACTGGTGACCCTTCCTTCTGCAGAACATGTGCCATCTACCACCACCCTCTGAGTTCTATTGCTTAGCCAGTTACCTACCCATCTCAGTATCTTGCACCCTACACCTAGGCTCCCCAGTTTATTCTGCAGCATTCTATGATACCACATTGAAAGCCTTGCTAAAATCCAGATAAGCTACATCCACCACCCTACCCTGGTCCACCTCCCTGGTTACCCAGTTGAAGAATTTTATAAGATTCATTTGGCATGTCTTGCCCTCAGTGAAACCATGTTGTCTTGGGTCTTGGAGACCGTTCACTGCCAGGTGGTCCACTGGCCTTTCCTTCAGCAGTTTTTTCCCTTTAATTTACATGTCACCAAGGTCAGACTTGCTGGCCTGTAGTTTCCTGCCTCCTCCTTACTGCAACTCTTATGTAGTCGGACTACATCAGCCATCTTCCAGTTGTCTGGCACCTCCCTGGTCTCCAATGATAGACTGAACAAAACTACCAGTGGTGCCACCAACACCTCCCACAGCTCCCTCAGCACCCTTCGGTGCACTCCATCTGGACCCATTGCCTTATCTATTTTTATTGCTGTTAGTTCCCCGAGGATCCTTTCCTCTGAGAATGGACTAGTGTCCACCTCCCTTCCCTTTGTGTCCCTCACCTTTAAAGAATGGCCGTTCCTTTCCCCCTTCTCAGTGAATACTGAACAGAAATAATCATTTATTACTTCTACCTTGAGTACATCATCCTCCATGCACCCTCCTTCCCTACTTTTCAGCCTGATAATACCCCCTCCATATTTTTTCCTACTGCTTATGTACCAAAAGAACGTTTTGTTATCATCTTTTATTGAAAGTGCCAACTTCTTTTCCATTTGCACTTTCGCCAACCTGTCTTCACTGCTTCTCTCTGTTTTATTTGGTATCTCTCCTCCCCGTCTTTCACTGCCTGAGTCTGCTTGTAAATCCTGAAGGCCAACCTCTTATCCCTAACCTTTTTACCCACTTTTCCAGTGAATCAAAGTGGCCTCCTTCATCTCTTTCCTTTTGTTAGCTGCTTGACAAAGAGTTTTGTTGCATCCTCTAAGGCTGCCTTAATTGTTTTCCACTGCTCCCCCACTGTTGTCATACTTGTGACTCCTCCTAGGTATGCCCTCATGAAATCCCCCAATTTTCAAAATTCCACTCTTTTAAAGTCCAGGGTTTTTGTCCTCATGGTGTTTGTTTTGTGCTCAGCTAGTACTTCAAACCACACTGTCTGGTGATCGCTGTTTCCCAGGTGCTCCCCTACTGTGACCTTTCCCACATTGTCTCTGTTTGAAAGCACCAGGTCAAGTATTGCCCCCTTCCTAGTTGGGTCTATGACTAGTTGGTTTATAATCCCTTTTGGACAACCCCCAACCTGGATCACAAGTATATTTGTTTACCTCTCTTTTGATAACCCCCCGTCTGGGTGGCCTCTCTTTATGTTCTGGTGTTACTATCTGTTAATACAGTGACTAAACACATTACCTGTGTGGTCTGTACTCACCTCCCATATCCAAAGAGGTCTGTTATGAGATTGGCGCTGTACTCTTTGGCCCTCTTGGGCATCCAGGGGTCACATCTGTCAAGCTGCTTCTGTATCCCTAGGTCCTCTGGCTCAGAATCTGCTGCAGGGTGTTCCTCTGGGACTGGCATGCATATACTTTACCATGGTTGATTGCCATGTTGTACAGTATACAACAGGCAAGGAATATGGCACAGGCCTTTTGAAGGGTGTATTGTAGGGTACCACCAGAATGATCAAGACACATAAACCACATCTTGATCATTTCAAAGACACACTTGATGATGCTTCAAGTGGCACTGTGTGTCTCATCGTACCTGTCCTCTGCAACGAATGTGGATCATAGGACAGGTGTAAGGAGCCAGGAATTCAGGGCATATGCACTGTCCCCTGAGTAAGTAAAGGGTATGGATTAGTGTCATCATCTGCAAAATGGGAAGAAGGGAAGAGGCCTTTGGGGTATACTCACCAATGAGGTGGCCACTAAGGATGCCCCCACTTTCAAATCTCTGGCACATGATGGAGTTGTGCCAGATGAAGGTGTCATGGCCACTGCCGGGGTATCGTGCCAGGACATTGGTGATGTACCCTCTTGCATTACACACCACCTGGCAATTGATGGAGTAGTACCCCTTCCCACTGACATAGGCATCCACCCCTACACTGGTGGGTGCCCGTATGGCAACATGAGTGCAGTCAATGGCACCAAGTACAGATGGTAGGTGTGCGAATCAATAGAACTGCTGCATAGTTACTGTCCGCTTGACTAGCATGCTGGAGAATATGATGAACTCCCCAGCATGGACCAGCAGAGCATCTAGGAACTGGCCCAACAGCCATGAGGTGGCTGACTAAGAGATGCTGATGGTGTCCCCCACCGGTGTCTGGAAGGTTCCGGTGGCCAGGAACCACGATGCAGCCATCACATTGAGCTCTACGGACATCACATGGCTGTGCTGGGTGTCTGTCTGGAGCTGATTATGCAGCAACTCACACAGCTGCATAAGCATGGTTCTGTTGAGCCTGCACTGATCTGGTCATCAGTGAGGACTTTGAATGTGGCTCATGGATGGTACTGTCTGTTTGCAGCACAGCGCCTCCATAGCCTGTGCCTAACCCAGGGTGGGCATTGGCTCTCTCTCTCTCATCCTTTATGATTTGTTGCAAGAAAGGTGCACACAAAGTGTGCAGCTCTTCCTCTTACCTCCCAGCTGCTAATTGGAGAAGGAGGAGGTCAGTGCTGTCCAAATGAACCAACAGCAGGTACAGCAGCAGAAGAGAGACAGATAAACCAGGCAATGGTAGGAGGATGATGTCACAATTGGAGAGGGAGGGAAGGAACACAGTACAGATGGCTTGGGGAGGAGGAGGAGGGGGGGATGCAACTCAGTAGTCAGAGTTGCAAAAATGTGACTACACACAGTTATGGCAGCAACACAGGGCAATGATAACTCATTGCCACTGATGACAATGACAGCCAATGATTCCGACAGCTGGCAGTAGCTCTGGGAACTAGACAAGGTCGCAGAATTCACCTTCACAGATACTTCCGTGAAGCCTTTCTGATCAACAGGAATTTCACCCTTACTAACTTTGCCTTTCAATTTCACCTTAAAACTTCACCTTTGCATGATTTTAGAAGCAGCATATTTGGGACAGTAACGGGGAAAACAGCTACAGCTCCCCCTCCTCCAACCACTTAGCAGCTAGCTGAGACAGCTAAATGTGAGGGGCCTGTGACCAGTGAAAGAAGAATCAGGTATGCCCCAGATCCATTTTGATTCTGCTTTTAGAGCAGCACATTTGGGAGACCCATTTGGGAGACTGCGCCACCCTGATCTCCAGAGCTATCTCACACATCCCTCTGGTCCTTAAGGCACAGGCCATCAAGTGGCTCCCCACACTGCATCCCCTTGTGCAAAGGGCAATTGCACAAAGGACAATGGAATCTGCCCACCAGAGTCAGCCCAATGAGGCAGTCAGTGGCTGGCCACCATGCTCCCCTGCTGGCCCAAGTGGACCTCTGCTCATCAGATCCCAGGTACGCTTGTATTGATTGGGGGTTGCATTGTAGAGAGGAGCTAATAACATCAGCAGAGTGATGGTTACATTTTTGTGGAGAGTTAATCTCTCCAGTTGCTGGTGGGTTCAATTGAGTTGGGGAGTGATTTGTTGAGATGTTTGGGGAGGTTGCACCGTTCGACAGATCCCAGGTACACCTGTTCTGTTCTGGTGCTGTACTTTGGGGGCTTGCTGCAAAGCATTTGGGGGGTTAGTGTGATTGTGAACTTAGGGGCTTGCTATTAAATTGTTGCTGGGTATTAGTGTGTTTCTGGGTTTAGGGGCATGCTGTTAAACTGTAGCTGGGTATTAGTGTGTTTCGGGGTTTAGGGATTGCTGTTAAATGAATGCTGGGTATTATTGTGTTTCAGGGTTTAGGGATTCACTGTTAAATGGTTGCTGGGTAGTTTTGTGTTCCTGAGTGTAGGAACTTGCTGGTAAATGGTTGATGAGTATTAGGGTGTTGTGGGGTTTAGGGGCTTGCTGTTAAATGGTTGCTGGGTATTAGTGTGCTTTGGGGTTTAGGGGCTTGCTGTTGCTGGGTGTTAGTAGAATAGCCTTACTGGGTTCAGAGACAGGAGGACAGAAAGCAGAAGAAGAGCAAGAAAAAGGAAATGTGGGGAATGATGCAATGCAGTGCTTGTGGGACAGCTGTCTACAGGGAGACCTTCTGGAGATTGTGGTGCTGCCCCATCTGCGTATGCCTCACTGGGTGGAGGGAGTAGGTCTCTAGTCTTCTGGTGGCGCTGGCTGTGAGAAGAGTCAGAAGAATGTCACTAGACTCAAAGTTGCATTGACTAGGAGCCGTTGGACCATTTTTCCCACCAAGAGGCCACCTAGCCAGACATCACTGCCTCAAAGGATGCCAGAAAGCAGGAGCCGTTGGACAACATTGGGCTCTAGGTGAGCAGGGGTGGTAGAATCTGGAAGGCTAGGAGGAAAAGGTCACAGGCACATTCCTCAACCAGTAGCACTAAGAAATTCCTACACCATTCTGGCAGAGCAGGATTGCCAAGAAGGGGGCACCCGAGGTGGTGAACAGTGAGGATGTGGGGGCCCTCCCCAAAGGAGTCCTCAGAGAAGGAGGCAGGAGGACCCCAGAGAAGGAGGAGGAAACTACTTCTGGTGGGGGACTCTATTGTCAGGGGAATAGAAATGAGTGAAGAAAAGGTGGTAGAGAGGGAGGTAAAGTGCCTACCTGGCACAGCAGTTCAGAGGGATGGGAAGCATATCTAATGGATCACGGGGGCAATATGAAGAAAGGGGAGGTGAATGTCATTGTCAACCTGGGGATGAATGACCTAGCTATGGATGGGACAGGAGCAGTGCAGGAGCAGTTTAGGGAACTAGGGAAGGGTCTTAGGCAGGTAGCATGCATTGATTGTAGTCGTTATGGAAGTGCTACCTGTCTACTACAGGGTGAAGTAGAGGGAGCTCCTGCAAGGCCTTCAACTCATGGTTGAAGGAATGCTGCTGAAAGGAGGGGTATGACTACATTGGGAACTGGGGTTCTAACTGGAAGGATCAGAGTTTATACCAGGGGGATGGCTTGTATCCACCCAGGAGGGGAACAGCAGCCCTCAGTGGATGGTTTAAATGTTACTTCGATGGACATTTAAACTAGTCAAGGGGGAGTGGCAGAAGACAAAGGGGAGGCAGTAACTGCCCCCGGCACAGGCTGAGATAGAGAGCAAAGAGATCCTGAGAGGAGAGAATCCCACTGGGATGCAAGACAATCAAGGTAGAAGGTGGTTAAGAAGAGGAGCAGTCAAAATAAAAAGGGGAGGAAGGAGGAACAGCTGGAAAAAGGGGGAAGTAACAAGAAAAGGGCTAACAAAATCTAGAAAGCCATGTGTGCCAATGCTAGAGGTCTGGGAAATAAAATCCCAGACCCAGAGGCCATCATGGCAGAGGCAGACCTAGATATTGTGGTCAATACCGAAACATGGTGCACTGACATCCATGTCTGGGAAATGGTCATACCCGACTACACAATGTTTAGAAGGGACGGAATAGGAAGGAAAGAAGAGGGAGTGGTGCTTTATATTAAGGAAAACATAAAAGTGAATGAGCTACAGGGAATTCAAGGGAGGGGCAAGGTGTTGTGGGTCATCCTCGAGTCAGAAAATGGAGCCGCTATTCAGACAGAAGTGGTTTAAAAGGCTCCAACACAGGGACAGGATTGAGATAAAGAAATGTTAGAAGCAACTGGCTAAATGTCTGAAAAGGGGAGGTGATGCTGGTGGGGGACTTTAATCTGCCAGATGTAGATTGGCACCTCCCTGCTGCAGCATCAGCTAGAAGTAAAGACATTCTGGACTCCCTGCAGGGGGCATTCCTCAGGAAACTAGTCAGTGAACCCACTAGGGGTGGAGCAATACTGGACCTGGTGCTTACTAACGGAGACAGTGTTGCAGACATCAGGGTGGGAAGTCATCTGAGGACCGGTGATCATCGCACAGTGTGGTTCAATATAAGAACAGCAGAGAAATCTAACCACACAAGGGTGGGGGTCCTGAATTTCAGAAGGACTGACTTTACAAAGATGGGAGAATCCCTCTAAAAGGACCTGGCGGGGGAGATGTTTTGGGTAGGCTGGAGGGCAAATGGGCCAGACTAGAAGGGGGCATAGTAAAGGCAACAAACCTGTACATCACGCAAGTATGCAAAAGCAGGAAGAAGAGGAGACTATTAGGGTTCTCGAAAGAGGTGGCAGAAAAGACAAAGGCAAAAAGAGTGGCATTCAGAAGGTATAAAGAGACCCAGAGAGAGGAGGATAGGGTAGTGTAGCTGGAGAAATGGAGGGAGGCAGGCAAAGCAGCAAAGAATGCAAAGATGCAAACTGAGGAAAGAATAGCCCAGGCAGTATCAAAAGGGGACAAGACATTTTTCAGGTATGTTAGTGAGAAAAGGAAGACAAAGGGAGGGATTGTATGGTTGGGGGAAGGGGCTGTACAGAGGAAGACCAAGAAAAAGCAAACACCTTAAATAAATACAGTACTTATTTATTTTCTGTTAACCATGTAAGTGCACTAGACAAATTCTGTCTATTTTCAGGCATGACCCGGGGAGGAGGATACAGATGAATGCCAACTGACCTTGAACCAGATTAAGGTGTTGGTGGTATTTTTTTTTTTTTTTTTGTTAGTGAATGGGTGGAAATTTGCCCAGGGCACCTGGGAAAATCATGAGAAGTGCCATGGGATCTTTAATATCCACCTGAACAGGCAGATGGGACCTCGGGTTAACGTCTCATCAGAAAGACAGCACCTCAGGAATGCAGCATCCCCCTCATGCTGCACTACAGTGTCAGTTTTGGATTTAACCCAAGTGCCTGGTGTGGGGGTAGAACCCACAGACTTCTGATCTCCCAGCCTCAGAGGCGAGTGTGCTATCTGCTGAGCCACTGACACTGATACTTCTGCTCAGTGTTCGCAGTAAAAGGGGAAGGAGAGGGTCCATACAAGGCACCAAGAGCTTTGAGGGGAGGAAAGTGGACACCAGCCCCTTTTCTGAGGAGAGGGTTAGGAAAGCACTCACTAATCTGAGGGTGGACAAAGACAAGGGGCCAGATGGGGTGCATCCGAGAGTGCTGAAGGAGCACAGGGAGGTACTGGCTGCACCCTCTAGGAACACTGACCTCCATTATTTTACATGCCAAAGACAGCTGGTCTATACAGAGAGTGGCGAGTTATTTTAAAGCAATTAATAAATGTAAAAAAAAAATTAATAGTACAATTGGCTAGGCTAATTGATAAATGCTGTGGTGTAATTATAAATGCTCTGAGTAATCTTGGCTACCCTGAGATTAATAGATGTGCAACAGACTGTCTGTTTTAAATAAATATAGAGAGGTAGTGGATTGGGAAATGCATTTTATTTTATTTTATTGAAATCTAGGATTACAAATACCTTTGAGCAGGAATTGCTCATTTACAAAGGTTCCAATTCCAAGGAATGGGGGGGTATACATACATACAAAGGTCGACATGATAATACATAGTTACACAATAAAAAGAAGCAAGAGACTGAGGCTTAGGAAATTCCAGTAATTCAAAATGTGCCAAATGTTAGGCAGCATGACATACCAGCCAAGGGCAATCTTAGAAATAAGCGCTGCAGGTGGGGGGGGGGTATGCAGGCAGGAAGGCTGTTGTTGGAGGGTAGAGGGTGTGGGTAAGAGCTCTAAAGGGAGGGGAGGGATAAAAGTCAGGAAATGCCCGGGTGGAGAGGAAAGGGAGAGGGGGCAAGGAGGTGGGCAGGTGAGGCAGGTAGAAGGGGGGCAAGGCAGGGAGAGGTAGCTGTCAAGACTGAAGTGGAGGGCAGTGAGCAGTGGGCCCCTGATTAGGCGAGGCAGTCACAACGACTAGTTGAAATGAGATGAAGTCGGAGTTGTCTCTTAAAAGGGCCAAGAGCAGCAGCAGTAAGAGTTTCTTTGTTGAGAGTATTGTACCATTGTGGTGCTCTGTGGGCAAAGGCCCTCTGGCCCATGGTAGTCCAGCATCTAAGGACAAGGAAGGTTAGTTGTTGTGAACTTCTAGTTTGCTGGGTGCTGTGGTGGTCAATGAGGAGCTTTTCAATGCCCAGGGGTATGACCCTGAGGAGGACTTTTTTTGGCTAAGAGGCAGGTTTGATACCGTAATCGGCTGATGAGAGGAAGCCATCCTGCCAGAGTGTGCAGGTCACAAGTGTGTGTAAGTCGGTCAGCCCCAGTTAGCAGCCTGCATGCTTTGTTGAGTGTAACTGTAATTCTACGGAGGGCAGAGGCGGAGGCAGAGCCATAGATTGCTAGCCCGTAATCGATGATGGAGGTGACAGAGCATAAATTATGGAATTATTTATAATGTTAGTGGTGCTGTTATATTTTTTTAAATAATAGGTGATGTACTTTGTCTGTATTTTGACTTTATTTATATATTCTGTAACCCCAGATGTTTTTAATGTGTATTTGTTGAAGGCTTTTTAGCCGAACAATAAACTGAAACTGATTGGCTGCACCCCTACCAGACTTGTTTAACAGTTCACTGGAGATCAGCGTGGTCCCGGAGGCCTGGAGAAGAGTAGACTAGACAAAGTCCTACTTCACAAAAGTGGTAGCAAGGAGAAGGCGGGCAATTATAGGCCTGTCAGCCTTACTTTGGTGGTAGGGAAATTAATGGAAACACTGTTAAAGGAAAGCATTGTGGAATCCTGTACCTGGAATACAACAGACTGCAGGACCCGAGGCAGAATGATTTCACAGAGGGAAGGTCAAGGCAGACAAATCTGATAGATTTTTTGACTGAGTAACCAAGGTGTTGGATCAGGGGAAGGGCGGTGGACATGGCCTTCCTAGACTTCAGCAAGGCCTTCAACAGCATTCCAAATATGAGACTGATAAACAAGTGGGGTAGCATGAGGTGGGCAATAAGGTGGTAACCTAGGTAAAAAAAATGGTTAGGGGATCGGAATCAGAGGGTAGTAGTAAACGGAGTTCACTTCAAGGAGAGGAGAGTGACTAGCAGGGTACCTCAGGGGTCAGTACTGGGGCTGGTCCTCTTTGATGTCTTCATTAGTGACATAGCAGGGGAACTGGAAAGGAAGGTCTGCCTCTTTCGCATGACACCAAGATCTGCAACAGAATGGACACTCTGGTGGGGGGTGCAAAGGATGGTAAGAGATTTAAAATGGCTGGAGGAGTGGTCACAAGTTTGGCAGTTAAGGTTTAATGCAAAAAAAGTGCAGACACCCAGAGGTGGAGTACAAAATGGGGGGGGGGGAGTTACTTGCAACAACCAAGCAGGAAAGAGACCTGGGGGTAATCAAAACATATTTCCTAAAGGTGGCCAGACAATGTGACAGGGCAATTGGGAGAGCTAGTGGGATGCTGGGGTCTATAGGTAGGTGTATTACAAGCAGTAAGAGGAAAGTGGTGCTGCCCCCATATAGGTAATTGATAAGACTCCACCTGGAGTACTGTGTCCAGTTTTGGAGACCACATCTCAGGAAAGACATAGACAGGGTAATAGTACTTGTGTGTATTGTGTTCTGCAAATATGTATAGTGAAATAAGTGCATAACGATTGTAAGTGTAAGATGTAGTTATGGTTTGTTGTATTCTGTGCTTTTGTCTGTATGATTCATGATTGTATGGCTCCTATGATGTATGTATTTTTGCACACACAGGACAACTTTGTAGATAGGTCCTTTTGGACCTAAAGTTCTATCCTGTATAAGAATAAAGTTTTAGCTAAGTAACTAACTAACTGGTCCAGAGGAGGGCTACCAAGATGGTGCAGGGTCTGCATCAAAAGCCCTATGAGGAGAGGCTATGAAAGCTCAAGATGTACACTAAGGAGAAAATGGAGAGGGCTATATAATCCAGACCCTTAAATACCTCATGGGAGTGAACAAGGTACTGGTGGGAGGTATTTTTCAGAGAAAAGAGTGCTCTAGAACAAGGGGTCATGATATGAAGCTGGAGGGGGTAGATTCAGGAGAAATATGAGGAAATACTTCTTCACAGAAAGGGTAATGGATGCCTGGAATAACCTTCCAGCAGAGACAGTGGGGACAAAAACAGTGGTGGGGTTCCAAAAAGTCTGGGATGGGCACAAGGGAATGATAAAGGAAAGGAAGGAGGTGGAAGAGACAGTGCCATAGGCCAAGGAGGGTCTGCAGCAAAATCAATCACAAGACTGGATGGGCCAAATGGCCCTTATCTGCCATCAGTTTCTATGAAAAAGGCTTGGTTACATTGGAGAGCACTGTGCAGGTTGCATGGTCCTTTCCCAGGGTAAGAAGTGCTGTTTCTCAGTTGCAGACAGACTGTGCAAGTTGTGAGTGGTATATGGAGAGATTAAAGAAGCAGCACAGTTTGAATTTAATAGTTAAAAACACTTAATTTTGAATCTCTTTCTGTTTATTCTTCTGTTCTGAAGTCCCTAAATACTTGTTTTTTTCAATTATTTTTGTACCTCATTTTTCTGTCTGTCAGTCTCTGTTTCATTTTTAAAAATGTTAGTGCCCTAAAATAATTCAGTGGAGCAGCAGGACATTCGTGGAGTCCGTTGACCTGGGCATCTGAGTGTCCAGACCCATGCCAAGTCTGGGGCCATCTGCCTCAATCGGGTGCAGTTTTTGGGACAGAGCCACACACCCCCACCCCACCAAACCATACCTCAGAGTCGCCCTGGCCCCACTGAAGCAGTAACAGTGGCTGCAGTCCTGGAGCATCAGGAGTCACCGCAGCAGCCTGAAGACCCTCCCCCTCGTGGCTGCGGCACCATCAGCATCACCCCCCCAACCCCAAGAAGCCAGGTCCATCATCACAACTCCACAATGCTGCCGCTCACATCCCAAGATCTCACATCTGGGCATTTTTCACAAGCTTTTCACAAGTGACCACAGTGTGGTCATTTGTAATGTTGGTGACAAATGGGTTCACAGGGGGAAGAAGGGGAGCCACGTTGGCACTGAGGGCAGAGGATCCACTTAAGACTACACCACTGTGTGGAGTGGGAGGCCAGGCTTGCAGAAGTAGCAGGCAGGGGTGGGGAGGATGGGGGCCCATCTGTGCCTGATCATGGCTGTGATGTACAGCACTGTGCAATGTCACATGCCACAGAAGAAGAAGCTGCACCCATTGTGTTTTAGCTCCTTCTCATATTGAAGTAGCAGTAGAACCTGCACCACCACCAGCGGCAACATCAGCTGAGCTGACCTCAGTGTGTCAGAAAGTGGGGCACCTCTGCCACTAGCTAACTGTTATCCAACAGGACACTAAAGAGATTCTTGTGAACCAGGAAAAGCTGCAGGTGTTCCTGGAGGAGCTCCACTATGGTGATGTGAGCGATCTCTTTCTTTCATTAATGTATTCCTTCCCGTTGCTGTCCCTTTATGCCCTATCCCTTATTCCCCCTAAAAGAATTAAATAAAAATACAAAAAAAGTATAAAAACACCTCAAAAACTGTCCTGTCCTCTTTATACTCTTTCCACGTTTGCAAATTTCCTAATCCTTCATCCCACACCCCAAAAGGAAAAAAAAAGTGTAAAACTACAGAATAAAATTCTATCTTTTCTATCTGTCTCTTATATTTCCTAAATTCCTACCTATATAACTTGTCTAACTTTCATGTCTGTATCTGCCTGTCTCTTTTTCTTAATTTTTCTCAACTGCCAGAATAAATGTCGTGCTATGCTACAGGTACCATTACATGGTACTATGCTGTGTGTTTGTAGAGTGCCCCGACACTGTTGTGTAGTGCTATTCATTTAATGTGGGGTGTGCTAAAATCACAATTTACATACATACTTTTCCCCCTGAATTGTTCTCGAGTGTGATAAAAAATTGCTGCTGCTAGGTGCATGACGCTGGTGCTATGTGACTGCCAAGAACCGCCAAGAACATCATCATCATCATATTTTATTTAACATATCACACTTTATCATTTGGACTGAAGGTGTTTTACAGAAAAACATATTCACAAAAACAATAATATACATGTCATAAAAACAAATGATTAGTTAGGTTAGCTAATCTGATCAGACAGAAAAGCCTGCCTAAACAAAAATGTTTTCAGCTCCCATTTAAAAGCTTCTAATGAATGGATCTCTCTTATGTGATCGAGGGAGGGAATTCTACAGGGTGGTGCCATGAAAAAGAATGCACAAGCACCCAGTGTTTTAAGACAAACCCTGGGAATTTCCAAGAAATCCTCATCTGCTGAGTGGAGGGGACAGACAGACTGGCAGGGCCATAGGAGGTCTTGCAGGCAGCCGGGTCAACATGCACATGAGAGAAGTGTCCCACAAACAAAAGTTGAGAAAATGCAGGAAAAAAAGTGGCCGAAAAACAAAAATTCACTATCAGGTCTTGGAAAATTCTCCTGATGCCTAGGAATGAGAAGTTCTCGCACACAAGTCCAGAATGATTTGTTACTATTGTGTGCTGCTGCTGATGAGAAAATACAGGAAAAAAAGTGGCTGAGAAAAAAAAAGTACACTCTCTTGTCTTGGAAAATTCTCCTGATGGCCAGATAGGAGAAGTTCTCGCACACAAGTTCAAAATGCGTTGCTGCTGCTATGTGCTGCTGCTGACTGATAGCTGGTGCAGCTGTACTGACATATCAGCAAAGGTAAGTATTTTCTGTTTGTTTTTCTTTTCTTGGGGTTGTGTGGGTGTAAGAGGGTATTCAAAACCATTGTCTTTCTGTTTTGTCACTGTTTCTCTCCTTGCAGGGATTTATCATGGCGATTCACTGCTGCTGCTGCTGCATGGGTGTTGCCCATGGTTATTTGATTTCAGACTCTTGCGTAGCATGGGAAGGTATTTTTTCTTTTTCTCCCCCTAAAATCATGGGACGTAGGGCAGGAATCATGCTAACTGTTGTCTTCTCCTATTTCTCTTGTTTCAGGTGTTTCTCATATATCCGCAATAAATTGGAGCTTGCACAGTGAGGCAGCAGAGTTAGTTGGAGGACTGTTTTGCATGATGATGCACAGTGGGGGGACATGCTGAGTGTACACAATGTACAGCGCTGGAGGATGACAAGCTCCGAGCAGCATTACTTGGCAAGGCTGAGCCCATGAACGTGAGCTGGCAGAAATTAACAGGTGGCAGTGGCTTGCTTGCTGCACAAGGAGTTAGCATTCATCTTGCTGGCATGATGTATCACTGTCAGACCTGATGTGAAGACAAAACACAAATTATTTAGACACTGTAGTGTGCTCCATACTGGGTTGCAGCAGACCTGTGACAGGAAAACATAAATTAAACAAGCATTTGTCAATGCTGAATGTTTGCTTGTTGGTATTAGAATTGGAAATGCAGGAGTTAGACAGATGCAGAATAGGAATGGCAGTGAAGTATTGAACTTCATGTCAACCCCACCTCCATCCTGTAGAGACAGACAGACATTGGGGTAAGTGTTTGGGTTGTCTCCCATGACGGTCATGCCATGTCACCTCTCCCTATTCTGCAGACACTGACACATGTTGATGAGTGCCTTGGGGTGTCTGGCCTTTACAGTCACCCTATTCCATAAGGACATACGCTGAAATGGGTGCATCATAGGAGAATGGAGTGAAGTCTGGGGCCGAAGAGTCCAAGGTACACGTTGATGCCTGTCAGTGGCGGGGGGGGGATGGCATGAGCAGTACAGTCGGCAAACCAAAGGCATACCCCAATGCATATCAGTCTGTACAGGGTGGGACGTTATGGTTGGAAACCCTAATGCCCCGGGCGTTTGTTGGTATTTGCACTACAGATTTTCAACATGGCCTTTTTCTGACCCCACCTCATGAAAGCATTTGGGACCTCTTCTCATGAAGAGTGGCAGTGTGATTTTGTCAACGTGTCCCAAACTTTGAGTTCCAACAGCAACCATGCCATTCTGAGCCACATGTATGAAAACACAGATCGGGCAGGATGTGAAGAATGACAGCTGTACCATCCATAGTGAGATGTGAAGAGATGGCAATGTTGAAAATCTGTAGTGAGAATATTAAGAATGCTCGCACTTCCGAGCGTACATGGAAACTGCGCAATGCATGCACGTAATAGAGGCATTTTATGGACTTTCATCACCAAATTTTCAAAATAGGCATTTTAGGACCTCTGCTCATGAACAGTGTCACTGTGATTTTCTTAATGTCTCCCAAATAGTGATTTCCCACAGCGACCACACTATTCTGTGCCAGAAGTGCAAAAACACATTTTGGCCAAGATATGAAAAATGACAATTGTACGGTTCATAAGGAGGTGTGGGAAAATAGCAATGTTGAAAATCTGAAGTGAAAATATTACAGATTTGCGAAGTTACGAGCATGCGTGGAAACTGCGCAACGCACGCTCGTAACACAGTCATTTTATGGACTTTCATCACAAAATTTTCAACATAGGCATTTTAGGACCTCTGCTCATAAACAGTGTCACTGTGATTTTCTTAATGTCTCCCAAATAGTGATTTCCCACAGTGACCACGCTATTCTGTGCCAGAACTGAGAAAACACATTTCGGCCAGGATGTGAAAAATGACAGCTGAACTGTTCATAAGGAGGTATGGCAAAATGGCAATGTTGAAAATCTGGAGAGAAAATATTGCACATCGGGTTACGAGCATGTAGTGAAAACTGCGCTTATGCACGCTCGAAAACAGTCATTTCTTGATTTTTTCCACCAAATTTGCAACTTAGACATTTGAAAGCCCACCTCATGAACAATGGCACTGTCATTTTGTTAATCGGTCCCAAAAGGTGATTCCATGCAGTGACCCCAAAATCACCTTTCCGGACTGAATAACACCATGACAGTGCATGAATTCATGAGGAGGGGTCCCAATAACCCCATGTTGAAAATTTGGTTGCAAAATTCCCAAAATTGCCTGAGATATGCACCAAAGTTGAATAAACCCTATTTATGCCATTATACAGTTTACTGGCAGTTTTTCAGTTTGTGGTCGGCTTTGAAGAGTGCAGACGTGTTCCCGGTCCACCAAAGATCATCGCGCCATGCTTCAGAGGTAAGTATGGGGTGAGGGGGGTGTGGGGAGGCAGGGTGCATAGAGGGTGGCAGGGTTGGGAGAGGCGGGCCCTGGACTTGACAAGGACTGTTTTCTGGTTTGCACGTAAAAAAAAAAGCATCGCAGGACGGTTTTTGTTTTAACAGGGCATTTGGCACACTGGGGTGGGCTCCCAGTGTGCCACCTGACTGTTTTCTTGGGGGACTGTAGCCAACAGGGATTGGGAACCCCGCCAGCACATACCGGGGCGCAAGAGAGGAGCGATTGGGCACCGCAGAAAGTAACGTTTTTTGGGGGCATTATGCCAATGGGGAGGGCCTCTTCGGCAAATTAATCTGGGCAGGAGGGACTGAAGCCGATGGGGATTGCGGCCCCCATCGGCAAACAAAGATAGTTTTGGGGGGGAGGCGCATGATGCCGAGGAGGATTCAGCACTCCCTTGGCATTGGGGGCTGTGCAATATTGTTCATGAACATGGTGGCAGCTTGCCGCCGCATTCGCAAACAATATTACACTAGGCAACGTTCCGGCCAGCAATGACGGGTCACTCCCTCATTGCAGTGGAATGGCTAATGCTGCAATGACGAGGTGGCCCCTGATTGCTGCGGCAAAAACGTTACAAGTTGGTGGCACTTTTGGAAGCCAGTGTCATCAGCACACTGTGCCTCCATTGGTCCACCAGTGCTAAGCCCCCAAATGCTGTGCATCCGTTGGCTGCCACAGTGCCACGCCTCCACAACCCGCTTCTCTCCTAAGCTGCTGCATAATGTTTCTTGCGCATGTGTGCAAGCAAACATAAAAATTAGAACATAAAATAAATTTCTAAAAGGATACCTGCCACCACAAAGGCGATTGCCTGGTGCTGCCATGGAATGAAGGGTCCCTAGACACATGATGAATGAAAAACTGTCACCTGTGAAGAAACAGAGATATTTAGCATGACTTGGCATGGCCGCTGTGTTATTGTTCACCTGTGAAAGGAAAAAGATAAAAAATTAGGAACAGAAAAAAATCATGTCACATGCTTACTATCAAATTAGTGATGGCTGTGCCGTGTACTGACACAACGATGCCACAGCAAGTGGTGGTGCCAGAAGACATGTTCTTACTCTGTGGCGTGTGTTGTGCTCTCTAAAGTGAGAAGAAGACAAAAGGAAAAGAAAAGCACATTTAAAGTAGTAGAACATATTACTGACTATATAGTTTTCTTCAGCAGTAATATTTGTCTGCCAAAAATATTAAGATCCCCAATTTGGTTTTCTTTTCATTTCATTCCTGAAACAAGATACAGGATTTTAAACTGTTTAAAATTACCCAGTCCCTTGCTATGCACCCCATGAAAAAATTTAATATCGTGGCACAGTGCTATGTTCTTTACCAAATCAGAAATATGTGCCAACACCATTCTAATTAATGGAGTATCCTCAATAGAAGAGATATTAAAAAACTGTGAATGTCGGCCATTTTTAATGACGTAAGTGAATAATTACAACATTAGCTGTAAAAGCACTTTTGACAATATCTGTGACAACTAAGAATAAATGGAGTATGATGATGATTTAGGATGTCAGAAATACATTTTTTACCAAAAAGAATAGGATGACTTTTTCACCAACTAACAAATACTGCTGCTTTAAATGAAATTAATTTACCACTGCAGCATACACTCTTGGACTTAGCTGTAGTTCAGGTGGTTATGCTTTGATGGGCTCAGTGTGCTGTAGACGCATCTTGATGTCTGGCATCAGTTTGACATGCCACTTGGTGGAGATCTGGCTGATGGAATAACTGTCACTGGCAGGATGGCTAACACTAGGCTGCTTGGTGGGATAACTGGCACTGGCAGGATGGCTAACAGTAGGCTGACTGGTGGGATGACTGTCACTGGCAGGATGGCTAACAGTAGGTTGGCTGGTGGGATTACTGGTACTGGCATGATGGCTAATAGTAGGCTGGCTTGTGGGATTTCTGGTACAGGCATGATTGCAAACAGTAAGCTGCCTGGTGGGATTTCTGGTACTGGCAGGATGACTAACAGTAGGCTGGCTGGTGGGATTACTGGCACTGGCAGGATGGCTAACAGTAGGATGGCTAGAGGGATGACTGTCCTGGCAGGATGACTAACAGTAGGCTGGCTGGTGGGATTACTGGCACTGGTAGGGTGACTAACATCAGGCTGGCTGGTGGGATAACTGGCACTGGCAAGATGGCTAACAGCAGGCTGGTTGGTGGGATTACTGGCACTGGCAAGATGGCTAGCAGTAGGCTGGCTGGTAGGTTTACTGGCCATAGAAGGATGACTAACACCAGCCTGGCTGGTGGGATTACTGGCACTGGCATGATGGTTAACAGTAGGCTGGCTGGTGGGATTACTGGCACTGGCATGATGGCTAACAGTAGCCTGGCTGGAGGGATTACTGGCAGTGGCATGATGGCTAACAGCAGGCTGGCTGGTGGGATGACTGGCACTGGCAGGATGACTAACAGTAGGCTGTCTCATGGGATTACTGACACTGGCATGATTGCTAACAGTGGGCTGGCTGGAGGGATTACTGGCACTGGCAGACTGACTAACAGCAGGATGGATGGTGGGATTACTGGCCATGGAAGGATGACTAACAGCAGGCTGGCTGGTGGGAATACTGGCACTGGCATGGTGGCTAACAGCAGGCTGGCTGGAGAGATTACTGGCACTTGCAGGATGGCTAAAAGCAGGCTGGCTGGTGGGATTACTGGCACTGGCATGATGGCTAACAGTAGGCTGGTTGGTGGGATTGCTGGCACTGGCAGAATCGCTAACAGTAGACTGACCAGTGGGAATACTGTCACTGGCAGGATGGCTAACATTAGGCTGGCTGGAGGGATTACTGGCCATGGAAGGATGACTAACAGCAGGCTGGCTGGTGGGGTTACTGGCACTGGAATGATGGCTAATAACAGGCTGGCTGGTGGGATTTCTGGCACAGGAAGGATGGCTAACAGCAGGCTTGCTGGTGGGAATACTGGCACTGGCAGGATGGCTAACAGTAGGCTGGCTGGAGGGATTACTGGCCATGGAAGGATGACTAACAGCAGGGTGTCTGGTGAGATTTCTGGCACTGGCACGATGGCCAACAGCAGACTGGCAAGTGGTATTGCTGGCACTAGCAGGACGGCTAACAGCAGGCTGTCAGGTGGGATTACAGTCACTGGCAGGATGGCTAACAGTAGGCTGGCTGGTGGGATTACTGGCACTGGTAGGGTGACTAACAGCAGGCTGGCTGGTGGGATAACTGGCACTGGCACTGGCAAGATGGCTAACAGCAGGCTGGTTGGTGTGATTACTGGAACTGGCAAGATGGCTAACAGAAGACTACCTGGTTGGATTACAGTCATTGATAGGATGGCTAACAGTAGGCTGTCTGGTAGGTTTACTGGCCATAGAAGTATGACTAACACCAGCCTGGCTGGTGGGATTACTGGCACTGGCATGATGGCTAACAGTAGGCTGGCTGGTGGGATTACTGGCACTGGCATGATGGCGAACAGTAGCCTGGCTGGAGGGATTACTGGCAGTGGCATGATGGCTAACAGCAGGCTGGCTGGTGGGATGAATGGCACTGGCAGGAATGCTAACAGTGGTCTGGCTGGTGGAATTACTGGCACTGGCAGAGTGACTAACAGCAGGATGGATGGTGGGATTACTGGCCATGGAAGGATGACTAACAGTAGGCAGGCTGGTGGGATTACCGGCACTAGCATGATGGCTAACAGTAGGCTGTCTGGTGGGATTTCTGGCACAGGAAGGATGGCTAACAGCAGGCTTGCTGGTGGGAATACTGGCACTGGCAGGATGGCTGACAGTAGGCTGGCTGGAGGGATTACTGGCTGTGGAAGGATGGCTAACAGCAGGGTGTCTGGTGAGATTTCTGGCACAGGCACGATGGCTAACAGCAGACTGGCAAGTGGGATTGCTGGCACTACCAGGATGGCTAACAGCAGGCTGTCAGGTGGGATTACAGTCACTGGCAGGATGGCTAACAGTAGGCTGGCTGGTGGGATTACTGGCACTGGTAGGGTGACTAACAGCAGGCTGGCTGGTGGGATAACTGGCACTGGCACTGGCAAGATGGCTAACAGCAGGCTGGTTGGTGTGATTACTGGCACTGGCAAGATGGCTAACAGAAGGCTACCTGGTTGGATTACTGTCACTGACAGGATGGCTAACAGTAGGCTGGCTGGTAGGTTTACTGGCCATAGAAGTATGACTAACACCAGCCTGGCTGGTGGGATTACTGGCACTGGCATGATGGCTAACAGTAGGCTGGCTGGTAGGTTTACTGGCCATAGAAGTATGACTAACACCAGCCTGGCTGGTGGGATTACTGGCACTGGCATGATGGCTAACAGTAGGCTGGCTGGTGGGATTACTGGCACTGGCATGATGGCTAACAGTAGGCTGGCTGGTGGGATTACTGGCACTGGCATGATGGCGAACAGTAGCCTGGCTGGAGGGATTACTGGCAGTGGCATGATTGCTAACAGCAGGCTGGCTGGCTGGTGGGATGACTGACACTGGCAGGATGACTAACAGTAGGCTGTCTCATGGGATTACTGGCACTGGCATGATTGCTAACAGTGGTCTGGCGGGTGGAATTACTGGCACTGGCAGAGTGACTAACAGCAGGATGGATGGTGGGATTACTGGCCATAGAAGGATGACTAACACCAGACTGGCTGGTGGGATTACTGGCACTAGCATGATGGCTAACAGTAGGCTGGCCGGTGGGATTACTGGCACTGGCATGGTGGCTAACAGCAGGCTGGCTGGTGAGATTACTGGCACTTGCCGGATGGCTAAAAGCAGGCTGGCTGGTGGGATTACTGACACTGGCATGATGGCTAACAGTAGGCAGGCTGGTGGGATTGCTGGCACTGGCAGAATCGCTAACAGTAGAGTAACTGGTGGCAATACAGTCACTGGCAGGATGGCTAACATTAGGCTGGCTAGTGGGATTACTGGCCATGGAAGGATGACTAACAGCAGGCTGGCTGGTGGGGTTACTGGCACTGGCGTGATGGCTAGCAGTAGGCAGGCTGGTGAGATTACTGGCACTGGCATGATGGCTAATATCAGGCTGGCTGGTGGGATTTCTGGCACAGGAAGGATGGCTAACAGCAGGCTTGCTGATGGGAATACTGGCACTGGCAGGATGGCTAACAGTAGGCTGGCTGGTGGGATTACTACCCATGGAAGGATGACTAACAGCAGGGTGTCTGGTGAGATTTCTGGCACTGGCACGATGGCTAACAGCAGACTGGCAAGTGGGATTGCTGGCACTAGCAGGATGGCTAACAGCAGGCTGTCTGGTGGGATTACAGTCACTGGCAGGACGGCTAACAGTAGGCTGGCTGGTGGGATGACTGTCACAGGCAGGATGGCTAACAGTAGGCTGTCTGGTGGTATTTCTGGTACTGGCATGGTGGCTAACAGTAAGCTGGCTGGTGGGATTACTGACACTGGAAGGGTGACAAACAGCAGGCTGGCTGGTGGGATGACTGGCACTGGCAGGATTGCTAACAGTAGGCTACCTGGAGGAATTTCTGGTACTGGTACGATGGCTAACAGTAGGGGGGCTGGTGGGATTACTGGCACAAGCAGAGTGACTAACAGCAGGCTGGCTGGTGGGATTGCTGGCACTGGCAGGGTGACTAACAGCAGGCTGGCTGGTGGGATGACTGGCACTGGCAGGACTGCTAACAGTAGGCTGCCTGGTGGGATTTCTGGTACTGGCACTATGGGTAACAGTAGGCTGGCTGGTGGGATTAGTGGCACAGGCATGATGGCTAACAGTAGGCTGGCTGGTGGGATTACTGGCACTGGTAGAGTGACTAACAGCATGCTGGCTGGCCGGATGACTGGCACTGGAATGATGGCTAACAGTAGGCTGGCTGGTGGGATAACTGGCACTGGCATGATGGCTAACAGCAGGCTGGTTGGTGGGATTACTGGCACTGGCAGGATGACTAACAGCAGGCTGGCTGGAGGGGTTACTGGCACTGGCAGGATGGCTAACAGTAGGCTGGTTGGTGAGATTACTGGCACTGGCATGATGGCTAATAGCAGGCTGGCTGGTGGGATTTCTGGCACAGGAAGGATGGCTAACAGCAGGCTTGCTGGTGGGAATACCGGCACTGGCAGGATGGCTAACAGTAGGCTGGCTGGTGGGATTACTGGCCATGGAAGGATGACTAACAGTAGGCTGTCTGGTGAGATTTCTGGCACTGGCACGATTTCTAACAGCAGACTGGCAAGTGGGATTGCTGGCACTACCAAGATGGCTAACAGCAGGCTGTCTGGTGGGATTACAGTCACTGGCAGGATGGCTAACAGTAGGCTGGCTGGTGGGATTACTGGCACTGGTAGGGTGACTAACAGCAGGCTGGCTAGTAGGATAACTGGCAATGGAAAGATGGCTAACAGTATGCTGGCTGGTGGGATTACCTGCACTGGCATGATGGCTAACAGTATCCTGGCTGGAGGGATTACTGGAAGTGGCATGATGGCTAACAGCAGGCTGGCTGGTGGGGTGACTGGCACTGGCAGGATGACTAACAGCAGCCTGGCTGGAGGGATTACTGGCAGAGGCATGATGGCTAACAGCAGGCAGGTTGGTAGGATGACTGGCACTGGCAGGATGACTAACAGCAGGCTGCCTGGTGGGATTACTGGCACTGGCAGGATGGCTAACAGCAGACTGGCTTTTGGAATTACTGGCACTAGCAGGATGGCTAACAGTAGGCTGACTGGTGGGATAACTGGTACTGGCAAGATGGCTAACAGTAGCCTGGCTGGAGGGATTACTGGCAGTGGCATGACGGCTAACAGTAAGCTGGCTGGTGGATTGACAGGCACTGGCAGGATGACTAACAGCAGCCTGGCTGGTGGGATTACTGGCACTGGCATGATGGCTAACATTAGGCTGGCTGGTGGGATTACTGGCACTGGCATGATGGCTAACAGTAGCGTGGCTGGAGGGATTACTGGCAGTGGCATGATGGATAACAGCAGGCAGGCTGGTGGGATGACTGGCACTGGCAGGATGACTAACAGCAGGCTGCCTGGTGGGATTACTGGCACTGGCAGGATGGCTAACAGTAGGCTGACTGGTGGGATTACTGCCCATAGAAGGATGGCTAACAGTAGGCTGGCAGGTGGGATTACTGGCACTGGCAGGATGGCTAACAGCAGGCTGGCTGGTGGGATTACTGTCACTGGCAGGATGGCTAACAGTAGGCTGGCTGGTGGGATTACTGGCAAAGGAGGGATGACTAACAGCAGGCTGGCAGGTGGGATTACTGGCACTGGCATGATGGCTCGTAGTAGGCTTGCTGGTGGGATAACTGGCACTGGCATGATAGCAAACAGTAGGCTGGCAGGTGGGATTACTGGCACTGGCATGCTGCCTAGCAGCAGGCTGGCTGGTGGGATTACTGGCACTGGCATGATGGCTAACTGCAGGGTGGCTTGTGGGATTACTGGCAGTGGTAGGACGGCTCACAGCAGGGTGGCTGGTGGGATTACTGGCACTGCCGGGATGGCTAACGGTAGGCTGGATGGTGAGATTACTTGCCTTGGAAGGATGGCTAGCAGCAAGCTGGCTGGTGGGATTACTGTCACTGGCAGCATGGCTAACAGCAGGCTGGCTGGTGGGATTACTGTCACTGGCAGAATGGCTAACAGTAGGTTGGCTGTTGGGATTACTGGCCATGGAAGGATGACTAACAGCAGGCTCACTGGAGGGATAACTGGCACTGGCATTATGGTTAACAGGAGGCTGGCTGGTGGGATTACTGGCCATGGAAGGATGACTGGCAGCAGGGTGTCTTTTGGGATTTCTGGCACTTGCAAGATGACTAATAGTAGGCTGGAAAGTGGGATTGCTGGCAATAGCAGGATGGCTAACAGTAGGCTGGGGGTGGGATTACTGGCACTGGCAGAGTGACTAACAGAAGGCTGGCAGGTGGGATTACTGGCAATGGCAGGATGGCTAACAGCAGGCTGTCTGGTGGGATTACTGTCACTGGCAGGATGGCTAACAGAAGGTTGGCTGGTGGGATTATTGTCACTGGCATGATGACTAACAGTACACTGGCTGGTGGGATTACTGGCCGTGGAAGGATGACTAACACCAGGCTGTCCGGTGGGATTACTGGCACTGGAATGATAACTAACAGTAGCTAGGCTGGTGGGATTACTGGCACTGGCATGATGGCTAACATCAGGCTGGCAGGTAGGATTACTGGCGCTGGCAGGATGGCTAACAGCAGGCCGGCTGGAGGCCTTTCTGACACTGGGAGGATGGCTAACAGTAGGCTGGCTGGTGGGTTTACTGGCCATGGAAGGATGACTAACAGCAGACTGGCTGGTGGGATTACTTGCACTGGCATGACGGCTAACACTAGGGTGGCTGGTGGAATTGCTGGCACTGCCATGATGGCTAACAGAAGGTTGGCTGGTGTGATTACTGGCACTTGCAGGATGGCTAACAGTAGGCTGGCTGGTGGGATTACTGGCACTGGAAGGATTGCTAACAGCAGGCTGGCTGGTGGGATTACTGGCACTGGCAGGATGGCTAACAGTAAGATGGCTGGTGGGATTGCTGGCCATGGAAAGGTGACTAACTGCAGGCTGCCTGGTGGGATTACTGTCACTGGCAGCATGGCTAACAGCAGGCTGGCTGGTGGGATTACTGTCATTGGCAGGATGGTTAAAAGTTGGCTGGCTGGTTTGATTACTGGCCATGGAAGGATGACTAACAGCAGGCTGGCTGGTGGGATTACTGACTCTGGCATGATGGCTAACAATAGGCTGGAAGGTGGTATTACAGGTACTGGAAGGATGACTAACAGTAGGCAGTCTGGTGGGATTACTGGTACTTGCACGATTGCTAACAGTAGACTGGCTGGTGGGATTACTGGCACTGGCATGATGGCTAACAGTACACTTGCTGGTGGGATTACTGGCACTGGCATGATGGCTAACAGTAGGCTGGCTGGTGGTATTACTGGCACTGGCATGATGGCTAACAACAGGCTGACTGGTGGGATTGCAGGCACTGGCAGCATGGCTAACAGCAGAATGACTCATGGGATTACTGTCACTAGCAGGATGGCTAACAGTAGGCTGGCAGGTAGGATTACTGCGACTAGCATGATGCCTATCAGTAGGCTGGCTGGTGGGATTACTGGCCATGGAAGGATGACTAACAGCAGGATGGCTGGTGGGATTACTGTAACTGGTAGGATGGCAAACAGCAGGCTGGCTGGTGGGATTACTGGCACTGGCAGGATGGCAAACTGCAGGCTGACTGGTGGGATTACTAGTACTGCTGGGATGGCTAACGGTAGCCTGAATGGTGAGATTACTGGCCATGGAAGGATGACAAACAGCAGGCTGGCTGGTGAGATTACTGTCACTAGCAGGATGGCTAAAAGCAGGCTGGCTGGTGGGTTTAGCGTCACTGGCAGGGTGGCTAACTGTAGGCTGGCTGTTGGTATTACTGGCCATGGAAGGATGACTAACAGCAGGCTGGCTGGTGGGATAACTGGCACCGGCATGATTGCTAACAATGAACTGGCTGGTGGGATGACTGGCACTGGCATGGTGGCTAACAGCAGGCTGGCTAGTGGAATTACTGGCACTGGCAGGATGGGTAACAGCAGGCTGGCTGGTGGAACTGCTGGCACTGGCAGGGTGGCTAACAGTAGGCAGCCTGCTGGGATAGTTTGCACTGGCAGGATGGCTTACAGTAGACTGACTGGAGGGATTACTGTCCCTGGCAGGATGGCTAATAGTAGGCTGGCTGGTGGGATTACTGGCCATGGAAGGATTACTGACAGCATACTGGCTAGTGGGATTACTGTCACTGGCAGGATGGCTAACAGCAGGCTGGCTGGTGGGATTACTCTCACTGGCAGGATGGCTAACAGTAGGCCAGCTGGTGGGATTACTAGCCATGGATGGAAAACTAGTAGCAAGGTGTCTCGTGGGATTTCTGGGACTGACACGATGACTAATAGTAGGCTGGCAAGTGGGATTGCTGGCACTAGCAGGATGGCTAACAGCAGGCTGCCTGGTGGCATTACTATCACTGACAGGATGGCTAACAGTAAACTGGCTGGTGGGATTACTGTCATTGGCAGGATGGCTAACAATCGGCTGGCTGTTGGGATTACTGGTCAAGGAAGGATGACTAACAGCAGGCTGTCAGGTGGGATTACTGGCACTGGCATGGTGGCTAACAGTAGGATGGCTGGAGGGATGACTGTCTCTGGCAGTATGGCTAACAGTAGGCTGGCTGGTGGGATTACTGGCACTGGTAGGGTGACAAACAGCAGGCTGGCTGGTGGGATAACTGGCACTGGAAAGATGGCTAACAGCAGGCTGGTTGGTGGGATTACTGGCACTAGCAAGATGGCTAACAGTAGGCTAGCTGGTTGGATTACTGTCACTGGCAGAATGGCTAACAATAGGCTGGCTAGTAGGTTTACTGGCCATAGAAGGATGACTAACACCAGCCTGGCTGGTGGGATTACTAGCACTGGCATGATGGCTAAAAGTAGGCTGGCTGGTGGGATTACTGGCACTGGCATGATGGCTAACAGTAGCCTGGCTGGAGGGATTACTGGCAGTGGCATGGTGGCTAACAGCCGGCTGGCTGGTGGGATGACTGGCACTGGCAGGATGACTAACAGTAGGCTGTCTCATGGGATTACTGGCACTGGCATGATTCCTAACAGTGGTCTGGCTGGTGGGATTACTGGCACTGGCAGAGTGACTAACAGCAGGATGGATGGTGGGATTACTGGCCATGGAAGGATGACTAGCAGCAGGCTGGCAGGTGGGATTACTGGCACTGGCATGATGGCTAACAGCAGGCTGGCCGGAGGGATTACTGGCACTGGTATGGTGGCTAACAGCAGGCAGGCTGGTGAGATTACTGGCACTTGCAGGATGGCTAAAAGCAGACTGGCCGGTGGGATTACTGACACTGGCATGATGGCTAACAGTAGGCTGGCAGGTGGGATTGCTGGCACTGGCAGAATCGCTAACAGTAGACTGACCAGTGGGAATACTGTCGCTGGCAGGATGGCTAACATTAGACTGGCAGGTGGGATTACTGGCCATGGAAGGATGACTAAAAGCAGGCTGGCTGATGGGGTTACTGGCACTGGCATGATGGCTAACATTAGGCTGGCTGGTGAGATTACTGGCACTGGCATGATGGCTAATAGCAGGCTGGCTGGTACGATTTCTGGCACCAGAAGGATGGCTAACAGCAGGCTTGCTGTTGGGAATACTGGCACTGGCAGGATGGCTAACAGAAGACTGGCTTGTGGGATTACTGGCACTGGTAGGGTGACTAACAGCTGACTGGCAAGTGGGATTGCTGGCACTAGCAGGATGGACAACATCAGGCTGGCTGGTGAGATTACTGGCACTGGCACGATGGCTAATAGCAGGCTGGCTGGTGGGAATTCTGGCACAGGAAGGATGGCTAACAGAAGGCTTGCTGGTGGGAATGCTGGCACTGGTAGGATTGCTAACAGTAGGCTGGCTGGTGGGATTACTGGCCATGGAAGGATGACTAACAGCAGGGTGTCTGGTGAGATTTCTGGCACTGGCACGGGTGGCTAACAGCAGCCTGGTAAGTGGGATTGCTGGCACTAGCAGGAAGGCTAACAGCAGGCTTTCTGGTGGGATTACAGTCACTGGCAGGATGGATAACAGTAGGATGGCTGGTGGGATTACTGGCACTGGTAGGGTGACTAACAGCAGGCTGCCTGGTAGGATAAATGGCACTGGCAAGATGGCAAAAAGCAGGCTGGTTGGTGGGATTACTGGCACTGGCAAGATGGCTAACAGTAGGCTAGCTGGTTGGATTACTGTCACTGGCAGGATGGCTAACAGCAGGCTGGCTGGTAGGTTTACTGGCCATGGAAGGATAACTAACACCAGCCTGGCTGGTGGGATTACTGGGCACTGGCATGATGGCTAACAGTAGGTTGGCTGGTGGGATTACTAGCACTGGCATGATGGCTAACAGTAGCCTCACTGGAAGGATTACTGGCAGTGGCATGATGGCTAACAGCAGGCTGGCTGGTGGGATGACTGGCACTGCAGGATGACTAACAGTAGGATGTCTCATGGGATTACTGGCACTGGCATGATTGCTAACAGTGGGCTGGCTGGTGGGATTACTGGCACTGGCAGAGTGACTAACAGCAGGATGGATGGTGGGATTACTGGCCATGGAAGGATGACTAACAGCAGGCTGGCTGGTGGGATTCCTGGCACTGGCATGATGGCTAACAGTAGGCTGGCCAGTGGGATTACTGGTACTGACATGGTGGCTAGCAGCAGGCAGGCTGGTGAGATTACTGGCACTTCCCGGATGGCTAAAAGCAGGCTGGCTGGTGGGATTACTGACACTGGCATGATGGCTAACTGTAGGCTGGCTGGTGGGATTGCTGGCACTGGCAGAATCGCTAACAGTAGACAAACTGGTGGCAATACTGTCACTAGCAGGATGTCTAACATTAGGCTGGCTGATGGGATTACTGGCCATGGAAGGATGACTAATAGCAGGCTGGCTGGTGGGGTTACTGGCACTGGCATGATGGCTAACATTAGGCTGGCTGGTGAGATTATTGACACTGGCTTGATGGCTAACAGCAGGCTGGCTGGTGGGATTTCTGGCACAGGAAGGATGGCTAACAGCAGGCTTGCTGGTGGGAATACTGGCACTGGCAGGATGGATAACAGTAGGCTGGCTGGTGAGATTACTGGCCATGGAAGGATGACTAACAGCAGGGTGTCTGGTGAGATTTCTGGCACTGGCACAATGGCTAACAGCAGACTGGCAAGTGGGATTGCTGTCACTTGCAGGATGGCTAAAAGCAGGCTGTCTGGTGGGATTATAGTCACTGGCAGGGCGGTAAACAGTAGGCTGGCTGGTGGGATGACTGCCACTGGCAGGGTTACAAACAGCAGGCTGGCTGGTGGGATGACTGGCACTGGTCAGGATTGCTAACAGTAGGTTGCCTGGTGGAATTTCTGGTACTGGTACGATGGCTAACAGTCGGGGGCCTGGTGGGATTACTGGCACAAGCAGAGTGACTAACAGCAGGCTGGCTGGTGGGATTACTGGCACTGGCAGGGTAACTAACAGCAGGCTGGCAGGTGATGACTGGCATTCCGGTGATTGCTAACAGTAGGCTGCCTGGTGATTTCTGGCACTGGCACTGTAGCTAACAGGCAGGCTGGTTGAGGGATTACTGGCACTGGCAGAGTGACTAACAGCATGCTGGCTGGTCGGATGACTGGCACTGGAATGATGGCTAACAGTAGGCTGGCTGGTGGGGTTACTGGCACTGGCAGGATGGCTAACAGTAGGCTGGTTGATGAGATTACTGGCTCTGGCATGATGGCTATTGGCAGGCTGGCTGGTGGGATTTCTGCACAGGAAGGATGGCTAACTGCAGGCTTGCTGGTGGGAATACTGGCACTGGCAGGATGGCTAACAGTAGGCTGGCTGGTGGGATTACTGGCAGTGGAAGGATACCTAACAGCAGGCTTGCAGGCGGGATTACTGGCGCTGGCAGGATGGCTAACTGCAGGCCGGCTGGTGGCCTTTCTGTCACTGGGAGGATGGCTAACTGTAGGCTGGCTGGTGGGTTTACTGGCCATGGAAGGATGACTAACAGCAGACTGGCTGGTGGGATTACTTGCACTGGCATGACGGCTAACACTTGGGTGGCTGGTGGAATTGCTGGCACTGGCATGATGGCTAACAGAAGTCTGGCTGGTGTGATTCCTGGCACTTCCAGGATGCCTAAGAGTAGGCTGGCTGGTGGGTTACTGGCACTGGAAGGATTCCTAACAGCAGGCTGGCTGATGGGATTACTGGCACTGGCAGGATGTCTAACAGTAGGATGGCTGGTGGGATTGCTGGCCAAGGAAAGATGACTAACTGCAGGCTGCCTGGTGGGATTACTGTCACTGGCAGCATGGGTAACAGCAGGCTGGCTGGTGGGATTACAGCCATTGCAGGAAGGTTAAAAGTTGGCTGGCTGGTCTGATTACTGGCCATGGAAGGATGACTAACAGCAGGCTGGCTGGTGGGATTACTGACTCTGGCATGATGGCTAACAGTAGGCTGGCAGGTGGGATGAGTGTCTCTGGCATGATGCCTAACAGTAGGCTGGAAGGTGGGATTACTGGTACTGGAAGGATGACTAACAGTAGGCAGTCTGGTGGGGGATTACTGGTACTTGCACGATTGCTAACAGTAGGCTGGTTGGTGTGATTACTGGCACTGGCATGATGGCTAACAGTACACTTGCTGGTGGGATTACTGGCACTAGCATGATGGCTAACAGTAGGCTGGCTGGTGGTATTACTGGCACTGGCATGATGGCTAACAGCAGGCTGGCTGGTGGGATTGCTGGCACAGGCAGCATGGCTAACAGCAGGATGAGTGGTGGGATTACTGTTACTAGCAGAATGGCTAACAGTAGGCTGGCAGGTAGGATTACTGCCACTGGCATGATGCCTAACAGTAGGCTGGCTGGTGGGATTACTGGCCATGGAAGGATGACTAACAGCAGACTGGCTGGTGGGATTACTTGCACTGGCATGACGGCTAACACTTGGGTGGCTGGTGGAATTGCTGGCACTGGCAGTATGGCAAACTGAAGGCTGACTGGTGGGATTACTGGTACTGCCGGGATGGCTAACAGTAGCCCGAATGGTGAGATTACTGGCCGTGGAGGGATGACAAACAGCAGGCTGGTTGGTGCGATTACTGTCACTAGCAGGATGGCTAAAAGCAGGCTGGCTGGTGGGTTTAGCATCACTGCCAGGATGGCTAACAGCAGGCTGGCTGGTGGGATTACTGGCACTGGCAGGATGGCAAACTGCAGGCTGACTGGATGGATTACTGGTACTGCCGGATGGCTAACAGTAGCCTGAATGGTGAGATTACTGGCCGTGGAAGTATGACAAACAGCAGGCTGGTTGGTGCGATTTCTGTCACTAGCAGGATGGCTAAAAGCAGGCTGGCTGGTGGGTTTAGCATCACTGCCAGGATGGCTAACAGTAGGTTGGCTGTTGGGATTACTGGCCATGGAAGGATGACTAACAGCAGGCTGGCTGGTGGGATAACTGGTACTGGCATGATTGCAAACAGTGAACTGGCTGGTGGGATGACTGGCACTGGCATGATGGCTAACAGCAGGCTGGCTAGTGGAACTGCTGGCACTGGCAGGGTGGCTAACAGCAGGCTGGCTGGTGGAACTGCTGGCACTGGCAGGGTGGCTTACAGTAGGCAGCCTGCTGGGATAGCTCGCACTGGCAGTATGGCTAACAGTAGACTGACTGGAGGGATTACTGTCCCTGGCAGGATGGCTAATAGTAGGCTAGCTGGTGGGATTACTGGTCATTGAAGGATTACTGACAGCATACTGGCTGGTGGGATTACTGTCACTGGCAGGATGGCTAACAGCAGGCTGGCTGGTGGGATTACTGTCACTGGTACGATGCCTAACAGTAGGCCGGCTGTTGGGATTACTGGCCATGGATGGATATCTAGCAGCAGGGTGTCTCGTGGGATTTCTGGGACTGGCACGATGACTAATAGTAGGCTGGCAAGTGGGATTGCTGGCACTAGCAGGATGGCTAACAGCAGGCTGCCTGGTGGCATTACTATAACTGACAGGATGGCTAACAGTAAACTGGCTGGTGGGATTTCTGTCATTGGAAGGATGGCTAACAATCGGCTGGCTGCTGGGATTTCTGGTCAAGGAAGGATGACTAACACCACGCTGTCTGGTGGGGATTACTGGCACTGGCATGATGGCTAACAGTAGGATGGCTGGAGGGATGACTGTCTCTGGCAGGATGGCTACAGTAGGATGGCTGGTGGATTACTGGCACTGGTAGGGTGACAACAGCAGGCTGGCTGGTGATAACTGGCACTGGCAAGATGGCTAACAGCAGGCAGGTTGGTGGGATTACTGGCATTGACAAGATGGCTAACAGTAGGCTAGCTGGTTGGATTACTGTCACTGGCAGGATGGCTAACAGTAGGCTGGCTGGTAGGTTTACTGGCCATAGAAGGATGACTAACACCAGCATGGCTGGTGGGATTACTGGCACTGGCATGATGGCTAAAAGTAGGCTGGCTGGTGGGATTACTGGTACTGTCATGTTGGCTAACAGTAGCATGGCTGGAGGGATTACTGGCAGTGGCATGGTGGCTAACAGCAGGCTGGCTGGTGGGATAACTGGCACTGACAGGATGACTAACAGTAAGCTGTCTCATGGGATTACTGGCACTGGCAGAGTGACTAACAGCATGCTGGCTGGTCAGATGACTGGCACTGGAATGATGGCTAGCAGTAGGCTGGCTGGTGGGATAACTGGCACTGGCATGATGGCTAACAGCAGGCTGGTTGGTGGGATTACTGGCACTGGCAGGATGACTAACAGCAGGCTGGCTGGTGGGATTGCTAGCACTGGCAGCATGGCTAACAGCAGGATGACTGGTGGGATTACTGTCACTATCAGGATGGCTAACAGTAGGCTGGCAGATAGGGATTACTGCCACTGGCATGATCCCGCCGTAGGTGGGCTGGCTGGTTGATTACTGGCCATGGAAGGATGACTAACAGCAGGCTGCCTGGTGGGATTACTGTAACTGGTAGGATGGCTAACAGCAGGCTGGCTGGTGATTACTGGCACCGGGCAGGATGGCAAACTGCAGGCTGATTTGTGGGATTACTGGTACTGCCGGGATGGCTAACAGTAGCCTGAATGGTTAGATTACTGGCCATGGAAGGATGACAAACAGCAGGCTGGCTGGAGGGATTTCTGTCACTAGCAGGATGGCTAAAAGCAGGCTGGCTGGTGGGTTTAGCGTCACTGGCAGGATGGCTAACAGTAGGTTGGCTGTTGGGATTACTGGCCATGGAAGGATGACTAACAGCAGGCTGGCTGGTGGGATAACTGGCACTAGCATGATTCCTAACAGTGAACTGGCTGGTGGGATGACTGGCACTGGCATGATGGCTAAAAGAAGGCTGGCTGGTGGGATTACTGGTACTGTCATGATGGCTAACAGTAGCATGGCTGGAGGGATTACTGGCAGTGGCATGGTGGCTAACAGCAGGCTGGCTGGTGGGATGACTGGCACTGACAGGATGACTAACAGTAAGCTGTCTCATGGGATTACTGGCACTGGCATGATTGTTAACAGTAGCCTGGCTGGTGGTATTACTGGCACTGGCAGAGTGACTAACAGCAGGATGGATGGTGGGATTACTGGCCTTGGAAGGATGAATAACAGCAGGCTGGCAGGTGGGATTACTGGCACTGGCATGATGGCTAACAGTAGGCTGGCTGGTGGGATTACTGGCACTGGCATGGTGACTAACAGCAGGCTGGCTGGTCAGATTACTGGCACTTGCAGGATGGCTAAAAGCATACTTGCTGGTGGGATTACTGGCACTGGCAGAATCGCTAACAGTAGACTGACCCGTGTGAATACTGTCACTGGCAGGATGGCTAACATTAGACTGGCTGGTGGGATTACTGGCCATGGAAGGATGACTAACAGCAGGCTGGCTGGTGGGGTTACTGGCACTGGGATGATGCCTAACAGTAGGCTGGCTGGTGAGATTACTGGCACTGGCATGATGGCTAACAGTGAACTGGCTGGTGGGATGACTGGCACTGGCATGATGGCTAAAAGTAGGCTGGCTGGTGGGATTACTGGTACTGTCATGATGGCTAACAGTAGCATGGCTGGAGGGATTACTGGCAGGTGGCATGGTGCAACAGCAGGCTGGCTGGTGGGATGACTGGCACTGACAGGATGACTAGCAGCAAGCTGTCTCATGGGATTACTGGCACTGGCATGATTGCTAACAGTGGCCTGGCTGGTGGTATTACTGGCACTGGCAGAGTGACTAACAGCAGGATGGATGGTGGGATTACTGGCCTTGGAAGGATGAATAACAGCAGGCTGGCTGGTGGGATTACTGGCACTGGCATGATGGCTAACAGTAGGCTGGCTGGTGGGATTACTGGCACTGGCATGGTGGCTAACAGCAGGCTGGCTGGTCAGATTACTGGCACTTGCAGGATGGCTAAAAGCATACTTGCTGGTGGGATTACTGGTACTGTCATGATGGCTAACAGTAGCATGGCTGGAGGGATTACTGGCAGTGGCATGGTGGCTAACAGCAGGCTGGCTGGTGGGATGACTGGCACTGACAGGATGACTAACAGTAAACTGTCTCATGGGATTACTGGCACTGGCATGATTGCTAACAGTGGCCTGGCTGGTGGTATTACTGGCACTGGCAGAGTGACTAACAGCAGGATGGATGGTGGGATTACTGGCCTTGGAAGGATGGCTAACATTAGACTGGCTAGTGGGATTACTGGCCATGGAAGGATGACTAACAGCAGGCTGGCTGGTAGGGTTACTTGCACGGCATGATGCCCAACAGTAGGCTGGCTGGTGAGATTACTGGCACTGGCATGATGGCTAATAGCAGGCTGGCTGGTGGATTTCGGCACTGGCAGAATCGCTAACAGTAGACTGACCCGTGTGAATACCGTCACCGGCAGGATGGCTAACATTAGACTGGCTGGTAGGATTACTGGCGCGGAAGGATGACTGACAGCAGGCTGGCTGGTGGGGTTACTGGCACTGGCATGATGCCTCACAGTAGGCTGGCTGGTGAGATTACTGGCACTGGCATTATGGCTAATAGCAGGCTGGCTGGTGTGATTTCTGGCACAGGAAGGAAGGCTAACAGCAGGCTTTCTGGTGGGAATACTGGCACTGGCAGGATGGATAACAGTAGGCTGGCTGGTGGGTTTAGCGTCACTGGCAGGGTGGCTAACTGTAGGCTGGCTGTTGGTATTACTGGCCATGGAAGGATGACTAACAGCAGGCTGGCTGGTGGGATAACTGGCACCGGCATGATTGCTAACAATGAACTGGCTGGTGGGATGACTGGCACTGGCATGGTGGCTAACAGCAGGCTGGCTAGTGAATTACTGGGACTGGCAGGATGGGTAACAGCAGGCTGGCTGGTGGAACTGCTGGCACTGGCAGGGGTGGCTAGGCAGGCAGCCTGCTGGGATAGTTTGCACTGGCAGGATGGCTTACAGTAGACTGACTGGAGGATTACTGTCCCTGGCAGGATGGCTAATAGTAGGCTGGCTGGTGGGATTACTGGCCATGAAGGATTACTGACAGCATACTGGCTAGTGGGATTACTGTCACTGGCAGGATGGCTAACAGCAGGCTGGCTGGTGATTACTCTCACTGGCAGGATGGCTCAACAGTAGGCCAGCTGGTGGGATTACTAGCCATGGATGGAAAACTAGTAGCAAGGTGTCTCGTGGGATTTCTGGGACCTGACACGATGACTAATAGTAGGCTGCGCGGGATTGCTGGCACCAGCAGGATGGCTAACAGCAGGCTGCCTGGTGGCATTACTATCACCGACAGGATGGCTAACAGTAAACTGGCTGGTGGGATTACTGTCATTGGCAGGATGGCTAACAATCGGCTGGCTGTTGGATTACTGGTCAAGGAAGGATGACTAACAGCAGGCTGTCAGGTGATTACTGGCACTGGCATGGTGGCAACAGTAGGATGGCTGGAGGATGACTGTCTCTGGCAGGATGGCTACCGGTAGGCTGGCTGGTGGATTACTGGCACTGGTAGGGGTGACAAACAGCAGGCTGGCTAGGTGGGATAACTGGCACTGGAAAGATGGCTAACAGCAGGCTGGTTGTGGGATTACTGCACCAGCAAGATGGCTAACAGTAGGCTAGCTGGTTGGATTACCGTCACTGGCAGAATGGCTAACAATAGGCTGGCTAGCGGGTTTACTGGCCATAGAAGGATGACAACACCAGCTCGTTGGTGGGATTACTGACACCGCACGATGGCTAACAGTAGGCTGGTTGGTGGGATTACGGTACTGTCATGATGGCTAACAGTAGCCTGGCTGGAAGCGATTACCGACAGTGGCATGGTGGCGCAACAAGGCTGGCTGGTGGGATGGACTGGCACTGGCAGGATGACCAACAGTAGGGCTGTCTCATGATTACTGGCACCGGCATGATTCCAACAGTGGTCTGGCTGGTGGATTACTGGCACCGGCAGAGTGACTAACAGCAGGATGGATGGTGGGATTACTGGCCATGGAGGATGACTAGCAGGCTGGCTTGGGTGGGATTACTGGCACTGGCATGATGGCTACTGTAGGTGGCGGAGGGATTACTGGCACTGGTATGGTGGCCAACAGCAGGCAGGCTGCTGGGATTACCTGCACTTGCAGGATGGCTAAGTGCTAGACTGGCCGGGGATTACGGACACTGGTATGATGGCTAACAGTAGGCTGGGCAGGTGGGATTGCTGGCACTGGCAGAATCGCTAACAGCAGACTGACCGGGGAATACTGCTGCTGGCAGGATGGCTAACATTAGACTGGCAGGTGGGATACTGGCCATGAAGGATGACTAAAAGCAGGCTGGCTGATGGGGTTACTGGTGCTGGCAATGATGTACAACATTAGGCTGGCTGGTGAGATTACCGCACCGGCATGATGGCTAATAGCAGGCTGGCTGGTACTGATTTCTGGCACCAGAAGGATGGGTCAATGCAGGCTTGCTGTTGGGAATACTCGGCACCGGCAGGATGGCTAACAGAAGACTGGCTTGTGGATTACTGGCACCGGTAGGGTGACTAACAGCTGACTGGCAAGTGGGATTGCTGGCACTAGCAGGATGGACAACATCAGGCTGGTTGGTGAGATTACTGGCACCGGCACGATGGCTAATAGTTAGGCTGGCTGGTGGAATTCTGGCACAGGAAGGATGGCTAACAGTAGGCTTGCTGGTGGGAATGCTGGCACCTGGTAGGATGTGCAACAGTAGGCTGGCTGGTGGATTACTGGCCATGGAAGGATGAGCTAACAGCAGGGTGTCTGTGAGATTTGGCACTGGCACGTTATACCAGCAGCCTGGTAAGGGACTGCTGGCACTAGCAGGAAGGCCAACAGCAGGCTTTTGTGCGGGATTACAGTCACCGGCAGGATGGATAACAGTAGGATGGCTGGTGGGATTACCGGCACCGGTAGGGGTTACTGTCAGCAGGCCGCCTGGCAGGATAAAATGGCACTGGCAAGATGGTGGCAAAAGCAGGCTGGTTGGTGTATTATCGCACTGGCAAGATGGCTAACAGTAGGCTAGCTGGTTGGATTACCGTCACTGGCAGGATGGTTAACAGCAGTGCTGGCTGGTAGGTTTACCACTATGAAGGATAACCACCACCAGCCCGGCTGGTGGATTACTCGGCACCGGCATGATGGCTAACAGGTCTGGCTGGTTGGATTACTAGCACTGCATGATGGCTAACAGCTTCACTGAAGCGATTACTGGCAGTGGCATGATGGCTAACAGCAGGCTGGCTGGGGGATGACTGGCACCGCAGGATGACTAACCAGTAGGATGTCTCATGATTACTGGCACTGCATGATTACTAACAGTGGGCTGGCTGGTGGGATTACTGGCACTGGCAGAGTGACCAACAGCAGGATGGATGGTGGGATTACTGGCCGTGGAAGGATGACCAGTAGCAGGCTGGCTGGTGGATTCCTGGCACTGGCATGATGGCTGACCAGTAGGCTGGGCTGGTGACTACCTGTACTGACATGGTGGCCAGCAGCAGGCAGGCTGGTGATTACCGGCACTTCCCTGATGGCTAAAAGCAGGCTGGCTGGGGGATTACCGACACTGGCATGATGGCTAACCGTAGGCTGGTTGCGGATTGCTGGCACTGGCAGAATCGCAACAGTAGACAGAACTGTGGCACACTGTCATGTCACTAGCAGGATGTCTAACATTAGCTGGCTGATGGGATTACTGGCCATGGAAGGATGACCAACAGCAGGCTGGCTGGTGGGGTTACTGGCACTGGCATGATGGCTAACATTAGGCTGGCTGGTGAGATTATTGACACTGGCTTGATGGCTAACAGCAGGCTGGCTGGTGGGATTTCTGGCACAGGAAGGATGGCTAACAGCAGGCTTGCTGGTGGGAATACTGGCACTGGCAGGATGGATAACAGTAGGCTGGCTGGTGAGATTACTGGCCATGGAAGGATGACTAACAGCAGGGTGTCTGGTGAGATTTCTGGCACTGGCACAATGGCTAACAGCAGACTGGCAAGTGGGATTGCTGTCACTTGCAGGATGGCTAAAAGCAGGCTGTCTGGTGGGATTATAGTCACTGGCAGGGCGGTAAACAGTAGGCTGGCTGGTGGGATGACTGCCACTGGCAGGGTTACAAACAGCAGGCTGGCTGGTGGGATGACTGGCACTGGTCAGGATTGCTAACAGTAGGTTGCCTGGTGGAATTTCTGGTACTGGTACGATGGCTAACAGTCGGGGGCCTGGTGGGATTACTGGCACAAGCAGAGTGACTAACAGCAGGCTGGCTGGTGGGATTACTGGCACTGGCAGGGTAACTAACAGCAGGCTGGCAGGTGGGATGACTGGCACTCCCAGGATTGCTAACAGTAGGCTGCCTGGTGGGATTTCTGGTACTGGCACTGTGGCTAACAGTAGGCTGGCTGGAGGGATTACTGGCACTGGCAGAGTGACTAACAGCATGCTGGCTGGTCGGATGACTGGCACTGGAATGATGGCTAACAGTAGGCTGGCTGGTGGGGTTACTGGCACTGGCAGGATGGCTAACAGTAGGCTGGTTGATGAGATTACTGGCTCTCGCATGATGGCTATTGGCAGGCTGGCTGGTGGGATTTCTGCACAGGAAGGATGGCTAACTGCAGGCTTGCTGGTGGGAATACTGGCACTGGCAGGATGGCTAACAGTAGGCTGGCTGGTGGGATTACTGGCAGTGGAAGGATACCTAACAGCAGGCTTGCAGGCGGGATTACTGGCGCTGGCAGGATGGCTAACTGCAGGCCGGCTGGTGGCCTTTCTGTCACTGGGAGGATGGCTAACTGTAGGCTGGCTGGTGGGTTTACTGGCCATGGAAGGATGACTAACAGCAGACTGGCTGGTGGGATTACTTGCACTGGCATGACGGCTAACACTTGGGTGGCTGGTGGAATTGCTGGCACTGGCATGATGGCTAACAGAAGTCTGGCTGGTGTGATTCCTGGCACTTCCAGGATGCCTAACAGTAGGCTGGCTGGTGGGTTACTGGCACTGGAAGGATTCCTAACAGCAGGCTGGCTGATGGGATTACTGGCACTGGCAGGATGTCTAACAGTAGGATGGCTGGTGGGATTGCTGGCCAAGGAAAGATGACTAACTGCAGGCTGCCTGGTGGGATTACTGTCACTGGCAGCATGGGTAACAGCAGGCTGGCTGGTGGGATTACAGCCATTGCAGGAAGGTTAAAAGTTGGCTGGCTGGTCTGATTACTGGCCATGGAAGGATGACTAACAGCAGGCTGGCTGGTGGGATTACTGACTCTGGCATGATGGCTAACAGTAGGCTGGCAGGTGGGATGAGTGTCTCTGGCATGATGCCTAACAGTAGGCTGGAAGGTGGGATTACTGGTACTGGAAGGATGACTAACAGTAGGCAGTCTGGTGGGATTACTGGTACTTGCACGATTGCTAACAGTAGGCTGGTTGGTGTGATTACTGGCACTGGCATGATGGCTAACAGTACACTTGCTGGTGGGATTACTGGCACTAGCATGATGGCTAACAGTAGGCTGGCTGGTGGTATTACTGGCACTGGCATGATGGCTAACAGCAGGCTGGTTGGTGGATTGCTGGCACTGGCAGCATGGCTAACAGCAGGATGAGTGGTGGGATTACTGTTACCAGCAGAATGGCTAACAGCAGGCTGGCAGGTAGGATTACTGCCACTGGCATGATGCCCAACAGTAGGCTGGCTGGTGGGATTACTGGCCATGGAAGGATGACTAACAGCAGGCTGGCTGGTGGGATTACTTGCACCGGCAGGACGGCAACACTGGGGTGGCTGGTGGATTACTGGCACTGGCAGTATGGCAAACTGAAGGCTGACTGGTGGGATTACTGGTACTGCCGGGATGGCTAACAGTAGCCTGAATGGTGAGATTACTGGCCGTGGAAGGATGACAAACAGCAGGCTGGCTGGTGCGATTTCTGTCACTAGCAGGATGGCTAAAAGCAGGCTGGCTGGTGGGTTTAGCATCACTGGCAGGATGGCTAACAGTAGGTTGGCTGTTGGGATTACTGGCCATGGAAGGATGACTAACAGCAGGCTGGCTGGTGGGATAACTGGTACTGGCATGATTGCAAACAGTGAACTGGCTGGTGGGATGACTGGCACTGGCATGATGGCTAACAGCAGGCTGGCTAGTGGAACTGCTGGCACTGGCAGGTGGCTACAGCAGGCTGGCTGGTGGAACTGCTGGCACTGGCAGGGTGGCTTTACAGCAGGCAGCCTGCTGATAGCTCGCACTGGCAGTATGGCTAACAGTAGACTGACTGGAGGATTACCGTCCCTGGCAGGATGGCTAATAGTAGCTAGCTGGTGGGATTACTGGTCATTGAAGGATTACTGACAGCATACTGGCTGGTGGGATTACTGTCACTGGCAGGATGGCTAACAGCAGGCTGGCTGGTGGATTACTGTCACTGGTACGATGCCAACAGTAGGCCGCTGTTGGGATTACTGGCCATGGATGGATATCTAGCAGCAGCAGGGTGTCTCGTGATTTCTGGGACTGCACGATGACTAATAGTAGGCTGGCAAGGGGGATTGCTGGCACCAGCAGGATGGCTAACAGCAGGCCGCCTGGTGGCATTACTATAACTGACAGGATGGCTAACAGTAAACTGGCTGGTGGGATTTCTGTCATTGGAAGGATGGCTAACAATCGGCTGGCTGCTGGGATTTCTGGTCAAGGAAGGATGACTAACACCACGCTGTCTGGTGGGATTACTGGCACTGGCATGATGGCTAACAGTAGGATGGCTGGAGGGATGACTGTCTCTGGCAGGATGGCTAACAGTAGGATGGCTGGTGGGATTACTGGCACTGGTAGGGTGACTAACAGCAGGCTGGCTGGTGGGATAACTGGCACTGGCAAGATGGCTAACAGCAGGCAGGTTGGTGGGATTACTGGCATTGACAAGATGGCTAACAGTAGGCTAGCTGGTTGGATTACTGTCACTGGCAGGATGGCTAACAGTAGGCTGGCTGGTAGGTTTACTGGCCATAGAAGGATGACTAACACCAGCATGGCTGGTGGGATTACTGGCACTGGCATGATGGCTAAAAGTAGGCTGGCTGGTGGGATTACTGGTACTGTCATGTTGGCTAACAGTAGCATGGCTGGAGGGATTACTGGCAGTGGCATGGTGGCTAACAGCAGGCTGGCTGGTGGGATAACTGGCACTGACAGGATGACTAACAGTAAGCTGTCTCATGGGATTACTGGCACTGGCAGAGTGACTAACAGCATGCTGGCTGGTCAGATGACTGGCACTGGAATGATGGCTAGCAGTAGGCTGGCTGGTGGGATAACTGGCACTGGCATGATGGCTAACAGCAGGCTGGTTGGTGGGATTACTGGCACTGGCAGGATGACTAACAGCAGGCTGGCTGGTGGGATTGCTAGCACTGGCAGCATGGCTAACAGCAGGATGACTGTGGGATTACTCGTCACCATCAGGATGGCTAACAGCAGGCTGGCAGATAGGGATTACTGCCACTGGCATGATCCCGCCGTAGGTGGGCTGGCTGGTTGATTACTGGCCATGGAAGGATGACTAACAGCAGGCCGCCTGGTGGGGATTACTGTAACTGGTAGGATGGCTAACAGCAGGCTGGCTGGTGATTACTGGCACTGGCAGGATGGCAAACTGCAGGCTGACTTGTGGGATTACTGGTACTGCCGGGATGGCTAACAGTAGCCTGAATGGTTAGATTACTGGCCATGGAAGGATGACAAACAGCAGGCTGGCTGGTGGGATTTCTGTCACTAGCAGGATGGCTAAAAGCAGGCTGGCTGGTGGGTTTAGCGTCACTGGCAGGATGGCTAACAGTAGGTTGGCTGTTGGGATTACTGGCCATGGAAGGATGACTAACAGCAGGCTGGCTGGTGGGATAACTGGCACTAGCATGATTCCTAACAGTGAACTGGCTGGTGGGATGACTGGCACTGGCATGATGGCTAAAAGAAGGCTGGCTGGTGGGATTACTGGTACTGTCATGATGGCTAACAGTAGCATGGCTGGAGGGATTACTGGCAGTGGCATGGTGGCTAACAGCAGGCTGGCTGGTGGGATGACTGGCACTGACAGGATGACTAACAGTAAGCTGTCTCATGGGATTACTGGCACTGGCATGATTGCTAACAGTAGCCTGGCTGGTGGTATTACTGGCACTGGCAGAGTGACTAACAGCAGGATGGATGGTGGGATTACTGGCCTTGGAAGGATGAAAACAGCAGGCTGGCAGGTGGGATTACTGGCACTGGCATGATGGCTAACAGTAGGCTGGCTGGTGGGATTACTGGCACTGGCATGGTGACTAACAGCAGGCTGGCTGGTCAGATTACTGGCACTTGCAGGATGGCTAAAGCATACTTGCTGGTGGGATTACTGGCACTGGCAGAATCGCTACAGTAGACTGACCCGTGAATACTGTCACCGGCAGGATGGCTAACATTAGACTGGCTGGTGGGATTACTGGCCATGGAAGGATGACCAACAGCAGGCTGGCTGGTGGGGTTACTGGCACTGGGATGATGCCTAACAGTAGGCTGGCTGGTGAGATTACTGGCACTGGCATGATGGCTAACAGTGAACTGGCTGGTGGGATGACTGGCACTGGCATGATGGCTAAAAGTAGGCTGGCTGGTGGGATTACTGGTACTGTCATGATGGCTAACAGTAGCATGGCTGGAGGGATTACTGGCAGTGGCATGGTGCTAACAGCAGGCTGGCTGGTGGGATGACTGGCACTGACAGGATGACTAGCAGCAAGCTGTCTCATGGGATTACTGGCACTGGCATGATTGCTAACAGTGGCCTGGCTGGTGGTATTACTGGCACTGGCAGAGTGACTAACAGCAGGATGGATGGTGGGATTACTGGCCTTGGAAGGATGAATAACAGCAGGCTGGCTGGTGGGATTACTGGCACTGGCATGATGGCTAACAGTAGGCTGGCTGGTGGATTACTGGCACCTGGCATGGTGGCTAACAGCAGGCTGGCTGGTCAGATTACTGGCACTTGCAGGATGGCTAAAAGCATACTTGCTGGTGGGATTACTGTACTGTCATGATGGCTAACAGTAGCATGGCTGGAGGGATTACTGGCAGTGGCATGGTGGCTAACAGCAGGCTGGCTGGTGGGATGACTGGCACTGACAGGATGACTAACAGTAAGCTGTCTCATGGGATTACTGGCACTGGCATGATTGCTAACAGTGGCCTGGCTGGTGGTATTACTGGCACTGGCAGAGTGACTAACAGCAGGATGGATGGTGGGATTACTGGCCTTGGAAGGATGGCTAACATTAGACTGGCTAGTGGGATTACTGGCCATGGAAGGATGACTAACAGCAGGCTGGCTGGTAGGGTTACTTGCACTGGCATGATGCCTAACAGTAGGCTGGCTGGTGAGATTACTGGCACTGGCATGATGGCTAATAGCAGGCTGGCTGGTGGGATTTCTGGCACTGGCAGAATCGCTAACAGTAGACTGACCCGTGTGAATACTGTCACTGGCAGGATGGCTAACATTAGACTGGCTGGTAGGATTACTGGCGCGGAAGGATGACTAACAGCAGGCTGGCTGGTGGGTTACTGGCACTGGCATGATGCCCAACAGTAGGCTGGCTGGTGAGATTACTGGCACTGGCATTGATGGCTAATACAGGCTGGCTGGTGATTTCTGGCACAGGAAGGAAGGACACAGCAGGCTTTCTGGTAGAATACTGGCACTGGCAGGATGGCTAACAGTAGGCTGGCTGGTGGGATTACTGGCACTGGTAGGGTGACTAACAGCTGCCTGGCGCGGGTTTTCTGGCACCAGCAGGATGGCCAACCGCAGACTGGCTGGTGATTACTGGCACTGGCATGATGGCTAACCTGCAGGCTGACTGGGAGGATTTCGCAACAGGAAGGATGGCAACAGCAGGCTTGCTGGTGGGAATGCTGGCACTGGCAGGATGGCTAACAGTAGGCTGGCTGGTGGGATTGCTGTCCATGGAAGGATGACTAACAGCAGGGTGTCTGGAGAGATTTCTGGCACTGGCACGATGGCAAACAACAGCCTTGCAAGTGGGATTGCTGGCACTAACAGGATGGCAAACAGGCTGTCTGCTGGAATTGCAGTCACTGGCAGGATGGCTAACAATAGTCTGGCTGGTGGGATTACTGGCACTGGTAGGGAGACTAACAGCAGGCTGCCTGGTTGGATAACTGGCACTGGCAAGATGGCTAACAGTAGGCTGGTTGGTGGGATTACTGGCACTGGCAAGATGGCCAACAGTAGGCTAGCTGGTTGGATTACAGTCACTGGCAGGATGGCTAACAGTAGGCTGGCTGATAGGTTTACTATCCATAGAAGGATGACTAACACCAGCCTGGCTGGGGGATTACAGGCACTGGCATGACGGCTAACAGTAGGCTGGCTGGTGGGATTACTGGCACTGGCATGATGGCTAACAGTAGTCTGGCTAGAGGGATTACTGGCAGTGGAATGATGGCTAACAGCAGGCTGGCTGGTGGGATGACTGGCACTGGCAGGATGACTAACAGTAGGATGTCTCATGGGATTACTGGCACTGGCATGATTGCAACAGTGGGCTCGCTGGTGATTACTGGCACTGGCAGAGTGACCAACAGCAGGATGGATGGTGGGATTACTGGCCATGGAAGGATGACCAACAGCAGCAGGCCTGTGGATTACTGGCACAGGCTATGGTGGCTAGCGCAGGCTGGCTGGTGAGATTACTGGCGCATTTGCCGGATGGTAAAAGCAGGCTGGCTGGTGGGATTACTGACACTGGCATGATGGCTAACCGAAGGCTGGCTGGTGGGATTGCTGGCACTGGCAGAATCGCTAACAGTAGACTTACTGGAGGCAATACTGTAACAGGCAGGATAGCTAACAGGCTGGCTGGTGGAGTTACTGGCCATGGAAGGATGACTCATAGCATGCTGGCTGGTGGGGTTACTGGCACTGGCATGATGGCTAACAGTACGCTGGCTGGTGAGATTACTGACACTGGCATGATGGCTAACAGCAGGCTGGCTGGTGAGATTTCTGGCACAGGAAGGATGGCTAACAGCAGGCTTGCTGGAGGGAATACTGGCACTGGCAGGATGGCTAACAGGAGGCTGGCTGGTGGGATTACTGTCCATGGAAGGATGACTAACAGCAGGGTGTCTGGTGAGATTTCTGGCACTGGCACAATGGCTAACAGCAGACTGGCAAATGGGATTGCTGTCACTAGCAGGATGGCTAAAAGCAGGCTGTCTGGTGGGATTACAGTCACTGGCAGGGCGGCTAACAGTAGGCTGGCTGGTGGGATGACTGCCACTGGCGGTGATGGCTAACAGTAGGCAGTCTGGTGGTATTTCTGGTAATTGCACGATGTCTCAACATTAGGGCTAGCTAAGCTGGGATTACTGGCACTCGCATGGTGGCTAACAGTAGGCTGGCTGGTGGGATTCCTGGCACTGCCAGGGTGACAAGCAGCAGGCTGGCTGGGGGATAACTGGCACCGGCAGGATTGCTAACAGTAGGTTGCCTGGTGGAATTTCTGGTACTGGTACGATGGCTAACAGCAGTGGGGCTGGTGGGATTACTGGCACAAACAGAGTGACTAACAGCAGGCTGGCTGGTGGGATTACTGGCACTGGCAGGGTAACTAACAGCAGGCTGGCATGTGGGATGACTGGCACTGGCAGGATTGCTAACAGTAGGCTGCCTGGTCGGATTTCTAATACTGGCACGATGGCTAACAGAAGACTGGCTGGTGAGATTGCTGGCACTGGCAGGGTGACTAACAGCAGGTTGTCTGGTGGGATGACTGGCACAGGCAAGATTGCTAACAGTAGGCTGCCTGGTAGGATTTCTGTTACTGGCACCATGGCAAACACTAGGCTGGCTGGAGGGATTAGTGGCACAGTCATCATGGCTAACAGTAGGCTGGCTGATGGGATTACTGGCACTGGCAGAGTGTCTAACAGCATGCTGGCTGGTCGGATGACTGGCACTGGAATGATGGCTAACAGTAGGCTGGCTGGTGGGATAACTGGCACTGGCAGGATGACTAACAGCAGGCTGGCTGGTGGGATTGCTGTCACTGGCAGCATGGCTAACAGCAGGATGCCTGTGATTATTGTCACCAGCAGGGATGGCTACAACAGTAGGCTGGCAGGTAGGATTACTGCCACTGGCATGATCCCTAACAGTAGGCTGGCTGGTGGGATTACTGGCCATGGAAGGATGATCACCAGCAGACTGCCTGGTGGGATTACTGTAACTGGTAGGATGGCTAACAGCAGGGTGGCTGGTGGGATTACTGGCACTGGCAGGATGGCAAACTGCAGGCTGACTTGTGGGATTACTGGTACTGCCGGGATGGCTAACAGTAGCCTGAAAGGTTAGATTACCGGCCATGGAAGGATGACAAACAGCAGGCTGGCTGGTGGGATTTCTGTCACTAGCAAGATGGCTAAAAGCAGGCTGGCTGGTGGGTTTAGCGTCACTGGCAGGATGGCTAACAGTAGGTTGGCTGTTGGGATTACTGGCCATGGAAGGATGACTATGCAGAGCTGGCTGGTGGGATAACTGGCACTGGCATGATTGCAAAACAGTGAACTGGCTGGTGGGATGACTGGCACTGGCATGATGGCTAACAGCAGGCTGGCTAGTAACATTACTGGTACTGGCAGGATGGTCTAACAGCAGGCTGGCTGGTGGAACTGCCGGTTCGGCAGGGTGGTTTACAGCAGGCAGCCCGCTGGGATAGCTCGCACTGGCAGTATGGCTAACAGTAGACTGACTGGAGGGATTACTGTCCCTGGCAGGATGGCTAATAGTAGGCTAGCTGGTGGGATTACTGGTCATTGAAGGATTACTGACAGCATACTGGCTGGTGGGATTACTGTCACTGGCAGGATGGCTAACAGCAGGCTGACTGGTGGGATTACTGGTACTGGTACGATGGCTAACAGAAGGCCGGCTGTTGGGATTACTGGCCATGTATGGATGTCTAGCAGCAAGGTGTCTCGTGGGATTTCTGGGACTGGCACGATGACTAATAGTAGGCTGGCAAGTGGGATTGCTGGCACTAGCAGGATGGCTAACAGCAGGCTGCCTGGTGGCATTACTATAACTGACAGGATGGCTAACAGTAAACTGGCTGGTGGGATTACTGTCATTGGAAGGATGGCTAACAATCGGCTGGCTGCTGGGATTTCTGGTCAAGGAAGGATGACTAACACCAGGCTGTCTGGTGGGATTACTGGCACTGGAATGATGGCTAACAGTAGGTTGGCTGGAGGGATGACTGTCTCTGGCAGGGATGGCTGGCCAGTAGGATGGCTGGTGGGATTACTGGCACTGGTAGGGTGACTAACAGCAGGCTGGCTGGTGGGATAACTGGCACCGCAAGATGACTAACAGCAGGCAGTGATGGTGGGATTACTGGCACCGACAAGATGGCTAACAGTAGGCTAGCTGGTTGATTACTGTCACCGGCAGTATGGCTACAGTAGGGTGGCTGGTAGGTTTACTGGCCATCGAAGGATGATAGCACCAGCATGGCTTGGTGGGATTACTGGCACTGGCATAATGGCTAAAGTAGGCTGGCTGGTGGGATTACTGGTACTGTCATGATGGGCTAACAGTAGCATGGCTGGAGTGGATTACTGGCAGGCATGGTGGCTAACAGCAGGCTGGGCTGGGCGATGACCGGCACCGACAGGTGATCAACATGTAGCTGTCTCTATGGGATTACTGGCACTGGTACGATTGCTAACAGTGGCCTGGCTGGTGGTATTACTGGCACCGGCAGAGTGACCAACAGCAGGATGGATGGTGGGATTACTGGCCTTGGAAGGATGAATAACAGCAGGCTGGTTGTGGGATTACTGGCACTGGCATGGTGGCTAACAGCAGGCTGGCTGGTCAGATTACTGGCACTTGCAGGATGGCTAAAAGCATACTTGCTGGGTGGGGATTACTGGCACTGGCAGAATCGCTAACAGTAGACTGACCTGTGTGAATACTGTCTTGCGGGATGGCTAACCGTAGACTGGCTGGTGGGATTACTGTGCTGCGAAGGATGACTAACAGCAGGCTGGCTGGTGGGGTTTCTGGCACTGGCATGATGGCTAACAGTAGGCTGGCCGGTGGGATTACTGGCACTGGCATGGTGGCTAGCAGCAGGCTGGCTGGTGAGATTACTGGCACTTGCCGGATGGGTAAAAGCAGGCTGGCTGGTGGGGTTACTAACACTGGCATCATGGCTAACCGTAGGCTGGCTGGTGGGATTGCTGGCACTGGCATTATGGCTAATAGCAGGCTGGCTGGTGGGATTTCTGGCACAGGAAGGATGGCTAACAGCAGACTTGCTGGTAGGAATACTGGCACTGGCAGGATGGCTAACAGTAGGCTGGATGGTGGGATTACTGGCACTAGTAGGGTGACTAACAGCTGCCTGGCAAGTGGGATTTCTGGCACTAGCAGAATGGCCAACTGCAGACTGGCTGGTGAGATTACTGGCACTGGCATGATGTCTAACGGCAGGCTGACTGGTGGGATTTCTGCACAGGAAGGATGGCTACCGGCAGGTTTGGTGGTGTAATGCTGGCACTGGCAGGATGGCTAACAGTAGGCTGGCTGGTGGGATTACCGTCCCGTTGAAGGATGACTAACAGCAGGTGTCTGGAGATTTCTGGCACTGGCATGGGTGGCAAGCAGCAGCCTTGCAAGTGGGATTGCTGGCACTAACAGGATGGCTAACAACAGGCTGTCTGGTGAGGTTGCAGACACGGGCAGGATGGCTAACAATAGTCTGGCTGGTGGAATTCCTGGCACTGGTAGGGAGACTAACAGCAGGCTACCTGGTGGATAACTGGCACCGGCAAGATGGCTAACAGTAGGCTGGGTTGGTGGGATTACCGTCACTGGCAAGATGGCTAACAGTGCTAGCTGGTTGGGATTACTGTCACTGGCAGGATGGCTAACAGTAGGCTGGCTGATAGGTTTACTATCCATAGAAGGATGACCACCAGCCTGGCTGGTGGGATTACAGGCACCTGGCATGATGGCTAACAGCAGCTGGCTGGTGATTACTGGCACTGGCATAATGGCAAACAGTGAGTCTGGCTGGAGGATTACTGGCAGTGGAATGATGGCTAACTGTAGGCTGGCTGGTGGGATGACTGGCACTGGCAGGATGACTAACAGTAGGATGTCTCATGTGATTACTGGCACTGGCATGATTGCTAACAGTGGGCTCGCTGGTGGGATTACTGGCACTGGCAGAGTGATTAACAGCAGGATGGATGGTGGGATTACTGACCATGGAAGGATGACTAACCGCAGGCAGGCTGGTGGGATTACTGGCACTGGCATGATGGCTAACAGTAGGCTGGCTGGTGGGATTACTGGCACTGGCATGGTGGCTAGCAGCAGGCTGGCTGGTGAGATTACTGGCACTTGCCGGATGGGTAAAAGCAGGCTGGCTGGTGGGATTACTGACACTGGCAGGTGTTTAACCGTAGACTGGCTGGGTGGGATTGCTGGCACTGGCAGAATCATGCCAACAGCAGACTAACTGGTGTTATTGTAACAGGCAGGATGGCTAACAGGCTGGTGGGGTTACTGGCCATGGAAGGATGACTAATAGCAGGCAGGCTGGTGGGGTTACTGGCACTGGCATGATGGCTAACACTATGCAGGCTGGTGGGATTTCTGGCACAGGAAGGATGGCTAACAGCAGGCTTGCTGGTGGGAATACTGGCACTGGCAGAATGACTAACAGTAGGCTGGCTGGTGGGATTACTGGCCATGGAAGGATGACTAACAGCAGGGTGTCTGGTGAGATTTCTGGCACTGGCACGCGATGTCTGAACAGCAGACTGTGCATGGGGATTGCTGGCACTGGCAGGATGGCTAAAAGCAGGCTGTCTGGTGACGCAGTCACTGGCAGGGCAGTTAACAGTAGGCCGGCTGGTGGATGACAGTCACAGGCAGATGGCTACCAGTAGAGAGTCTGGTGGTATTGGTACCGCACATGTCTGGCTAGGCTGGTGTGGATTACTGGCACTGGCATGGTGGCTAGCAGTTGGCTGATGGGGTTCCTGGCACTGCCAGGTGACAAGCAACAGGCTGTAGCTGGTGGGATGACTGGCACCTGCAGGATTGCTAGCAATGGAGTTGCCACAGGTGGAATTTCTGGTGCTGTCTGGATGGCTAACAGCAGGGGCTGGTGGATTACTGGCACAAACAGAATGACTAACAGCAGGCTGGCTGGTGGGATTATTGGCGTGGCATGATGGCTAACAGTAGGCTGGCTGGAGGGATTACTGGCACTGGCAGGGTAACTAACAGCAGGCTGGCATGTGGGATGACTGGCACTGGCATGATTGCTAACAATAGGCTGCCTGGTGGGATTTCTAATACTGGCACGATGGCTAACAGAAGGCTGGCTGGTGAGATTGCTGGCACTAGCATGATGGCTAACAGTAGGCTGGCTGGTGGGATTACTGGCACTGGCAGGGTGACTAACAGCAGGTTGTCTGGTGGGATAGACTGGCACAGGCAAGATTGTAACAGTAGGCTGCCTGGTGATTTCTGGTACCGGCACCATGGCAAACAGCAGGCTGGCTGGAGGAATTGCAAGGCCAGCCGTGAAGGCTAACAGTAGGCTGGCTGGTGGGATTACTGGCACTGGCAGAGTGACTAACAGCATGCTGGCTCGTCGGATGACTGGCAGTGGAATGATGGCTAACAGTAGGCTGGCTGGTGGGATAACTGGCACTGGCATGATGGCTAACATTAGACTGGCTAGTGGGATTACTGGCCATGGAAGGATGACTAACAGCAGGCTGGCTGGTGGGGTTACTTGCACTGGCATGATGCCTAACAGTAGGCTGGCTGATGAGATTACTGGCACTGGCATGATGGCTAATAGCAGGCTGGCTGGTGGGATTTCTGGCACTGGCAGAATCGCTAACAGTAGACTGACCCGTGTGAATACTGTCACTGGCAGGATGGCTAACATTAGACTGGCTGGTGGGATTACTGGCCATGGAAGGATGACTAACAGCAGGCTGGCTGGGGGGGTTACTGGCACTGGCATGATGCCCAACAGCTAGGCTGGCTGGTGCCGAGATTACTGGCACTGGCATTATGGCTAATAACAGGCTGGCTGGTGGGATTTCGGCACAGGAAGGATGGCTAACAGCAGGTTTCTGTTGGGGAATACTGGCACCGGCAGGATGGCTAACAGTGAGGTGGCTGGTGGGATTACTGGCACTGGTAGGGGTGTCAACAGCTGCCTGGCGCGGGTTTTCTGGTCACTAGCAGGATGGCCAACCGCAGACTGGCTGGTGAGATTACTGGCACTGGCATGATGGCTAACGGCAGGCTGACTGGTGGGGTTTCTGGCACAGGAAGGATGGCTCACAGCAGGCTTGCGTGGTGAATGCTGGCACTTGTCGGGATGGCTAACGATGTAGGCTGGCTGGTGGGATTACTGTCCATGGAAGGATGACCGTCAGCAGGGTGTCTGGAGATTTCTGGCACTGCACGATGGCAAACAACAGCCTTACAAGTGGGATTGCACGCGTAACAGGATGGCTAACAACAGGCTGTCTGGTGGGATTGCAGTCACTGGCAGGATGGCTAACAATAGTCTGGCTGGTGGGATTACTGGCACTGGTAGGAGACTAACAGCAGGCTGCCTGGTTGGATAACTGGCACTGGCCAAGATGGCTAACAGTAGGCTGGTTGGTGGGATTACACTGGCACTGCGCAGGATGGCTAACAGTAGGCTTGCTGGTTGGATTACTGTCACTTGCTTGGGATGGCTAACAGTAGGCTGGCTGATAGGTTTCCATATCCATAGAAGGATGACTAACACCAGCCTGGCTGGTGGGATTACAGGCACTAGCATGATGGCTAACAGTAGGCTGGCTGGGGATTACTGGCACTGGTATAATGGCACAGAATGCGTCTAGCTGGAGGGATTACTGGCAGTGGGAATGATGGCTAACAGCAGGCTGGCTGGTGGGATGACAGCACTGGCAGGATGACTAACAGTGGGATGTCTCATGATTACTGGCTTTGGCATGATTGCTAACATGTGGGCTCGCTGGTGGGATTACTGGCACTGGCAGAGTGATTCACAGCAGGATGGATGGTGGGATTACTGACCATGGAAGGATGACTAACCGCAGGCAGTCTGGTGGGATTACTGGCACTGGCATGATGTGTAACAGTAGGCTGGCGTTGGGATTACCGGTGACTGGCATGGTGGCTGGCAGCGGCTGGCTGGTGAGATTACTGGCACTTGCGGATGGGTAAAAGCAGGCTGTGGCTGGTGGGATTACTGACACTGGCATGATGGCTAACCGTAGACTGGCTGGTGGGATTGCTGGCACTGGCAGAATCGCTAACAGTAGACTAACTGGTGGCAATATTGTAACAGGCAGGATGGCTAACAGGCTGGCTGGTGGGGTTACTGGCCATGGAAGGATGACTAATAGCAGGCAGGCTGGTGGGGTTACTGGCACTGGCATGATGGCTAACACTATGCAGGCTGGTGGGATTTCTGGCACAGGAAGGATGGCTAACAGCAGGCTTGCTGGTGGGAATACTGGCACTGGCAGAATGACTAACAGTAGGCTGGCTGGTGGGATTACTGGCCATGGAAGGATGACTAACAGCAGGGTGTCTGGTGAGATTTCTGGCACTGGCACGATGTCTAACAGCAGACTGGCAAGTGGGATTGCTGGCACTAGCAGGATGGCTAAAAGCAGGCTGTCTGGTGGGATTACAGTCACTGGCAGGGCAGTTAGCAGTAGGCTGGCTGGTGGGATGACAGCCACAGGCAGGATGGCTAACAGTAGGCAGTCTGGTGGTATTTCTGGTACTGGCACAATGTCTAACATTAGGCTAGCTGGTGGGATTACTGGCACTGGCATGGTGGCTAACAGTAGGCTGGCTGATGGGGTTCCTGGCACTGCCAGGGTGACAAACAGCAGGCTGGCTGGTGGGATGACTGGCACCTGCAGGATTGCTAGCAGTAGGTTGCCTGGTGGAATTTCTGGTACTGGTACGATGGCTAACAGCAGAGGGGCTGGTGGGATTACTGGCACAAACAGAATGACTAACAGCAGGCTGGCTGGTGGGATTATTGGCGTGGCATGATGGCTAACAGTAGGCTGGCTGGAGGGATTACTGGCACTGGCAGGGTAACTAACAGCAGGCTGGCATGTGGGATGACTGGCACTGGCATGATTGCTAACAATAGGCTGCCTGGTGGGATTTCTAATACTGGCACGATGGCTAACAGAAGGCTGGCTGGTGAGATTGCTGGCACTAGCATGATGGCTAACAGTAGGCTGGCTGGTGGGATTACTGGCACTGGCAGGGTGACTAACAGCAGGTTGTCTGGTGGGAAGACTGGCACAGGCAAGATTGCTAACAGTAGGCTGCCTGGTGGGATTTCTGGTACTGGCACTATGGCAAACAGTAGGCTGGCTGGAGGGATTCGTGGCACAGTCATGAAGGCTAACAGTAGGCTGGCTGGTGGGATTACTGGCACTGGCAGAGTGACTAACAGCATGCTGGCTCGTCGGATGACTGGCAGTGGAATGATGGCTAACAGTAGGCTGGCTGGTGGGATAACTGGCACTGGCATGATGGCTAACATTAGACTGGCTAGTGGGATTACTGGCCATGGAAGGATGACTAACAGCAGGCTGGCTGGTGGGGTTACTTGCACTGGCATGATGCCTAACAGTAGGCTGGCTGATGAGATTACTGGCACTGGCATGATGGCTAATAGCAGGCTGGCTGGTGGGATTTCTGGCACTGGCAGAATCGCTAACAGTAGACTGACCCGTGTGAATACTGTCACTGGCAGGATGGCTATGATGAACTGGCTGGTAGGATTACAGCGTATGGAAGGATGACTAACAGCAGGCTGGTTGGTGGGTTACTGGCACTGGCATGATGCCTACATCAGTAGGCTGGCTGGTGAGATTACTGGCACTGGCATTATGGCTGTCTTGAGCTGGCTGGTGGGATTTCTGGCACAGGAAGGATGGCTAACAGAGCAGGCTTTCTGGGTGGGAATACTGGCACTAGCAGGATGGCTAACAGTAGGCTGGCTGTGGGATTACTGGCACTGGTAGGGTGACTAACAGCTGCCTGGCAAGTGGAGTTTTCTGGCACTGCAGGATGGCCAACTGCAGACTGGCTGGTGAGATTACTGGCACTGGCTGATGGCTAACGGCAGGCTGACTGGTGGGATTTCTGGCACAGGAAGGATGGCCAACAACAGGCTTGCTGGTGGGAATGTCAGCATGGCAGGATGGTAACAGTAGGCTGGCTGGTGGGATTACTGTCCATGGAAGGATGACTAACAGCAGGGTGTCTGGAGAGTTTCTGGCACTGGCACGATGGCAAACAGCAGCCTTGCAAGTGGGATTGCTGGCACTAACAGGATGGCTAACAACAGGCTGTCTGGTGTGATTGCAGTCACTGGCAGGATGGCTAACAATAGTCTGGCTGGTGGGATTACTGGCACTGGTAGGGAGACTAACAGCAGGCTGCCTGGTTGGATAACTGGCACTGGCAAGATGGCTAACAGTAGGCTGGTTGGTGGGATTACTGGCACTGGCAAGATGGCCAACAGTAGGCTAGCTGGTTGGATTACTGTCACTGGCAGGATGGCTAACAGTAGGCTGGCTGATAGGTTTACTATCCATAGAAGGATGATTTCGCACCAGCCTGGCTGGGGATTACAGGCACAGGCATGATGGCTAACAGCAGGCTGGCTGGTGGGATTACTGGCACTGGCATGATGGCTAACACTAGTCTGGCTGGAGGGATTACTGGCAGTGGAATGATGGCTAACAGCAGGCTGGCTGGTTGGGATGACTGGCAACGGGATGTTGAGCTACGGTAGGATGTCTCATGGGATTACTGGCACTGGCATGATTGCCAACAGTGGGCTCGCTGGTGGGATTACTGGCACTGGCAGAGTGACAAACAACAGGATGGTTGGGTAGGATTACTGGCCATGGAAGGATGACTAACAGCAGGCAGGCGGTGGGATTACTAGCACAGGCATGGTGGCTAGAAGCAAGCTGACTGGTGAAGATTACTGGCACTTGCCGGATGGGTAAAAGCAGGCTGGCTGGTGGCATTACTGACACCATATGATGTACAACCGTAGGCTGGCTGGTGGGATTGCTGGCATCACTGGCAGAATCGCCAACAGTAGACTTACTGAGGCAATACTGTAACAGGCAGTGATAGCTAACAGGCTGATTGGTGGAGTTACTAGCCATGGAAGGATGACTAATAGCATGCTGGCTGGGTGGGGTTACTGGCACTCGGCATGATGGCTAACAGTACGCTGGCTGGTGAGATTACTGGACACTGGCATGATGGCTAACAGCAGGCTGGCTGGTGAGATTTCTGGCACAGAAGGATGGCTAATGTTAGGCTTGCTGGAGGAATACTGGCACTGGCAGGATGGCTACTATTAGGTTGGCTGGTTGGGATTACTGGCCGCGGAAGGATGACCAGCAGGTGTCTGGTGAGATTTCTGGCACTGGCAATAAATGGCTAACAGCAGACTGGCAAATGACTGCTGTCACTAGCAGGATGGCTAAAAGCAGGCTGTTGTCGGTGATTACAGTCACTGGCAGGGGCTAAGCTAATAGTAGGCTGGCTGGTGGGATGACTGCCACTGGCAGGATGGCTAACAGTAGGCAGTCTGGTGATTTCTGGTACTGGCGATGTCTAACATTAGAGGCTAGCTGGGATTACTGGCACTGGCATGGTGGCTAACTGTAGGCTGGCTGGTGGGACTCCTGGCACTGCCAGGGTGACAAACAGCAGGCTGGCTGGCGGGATAGACTGGCACCGGCAGGATTAGTTAACCAGCAGGTTGCCTGGTGGAATTTCTGGGTACTGGTAACGATGGCTAACAGCAGGGGCTGGTGGGATTACCGCGCACAGAGTGATTCAACAGCAGGCTGGCTGGTGGGATTACTGGCACTGGCAGGGTAACAACAGGCTGGCATGTGTGATGACTGGCACTGGCGGGATTGCTACAGTAGGCTGCCTGGCCGGATTTCTAACTACCGGCGCCGATGGCTAACAGAAGGCCGGCTGGTCAGATTGCTGGCACTTGCAGGGTGACCAACAGCAGGTTGTCTGGTGGGATGACTGGGCACAGGCAAGATTGTCACAGTAGGCCGCCTGGTGATTTCTGTTACCGGCACTACGGCAAACAGCAGGCTGGCTGGAGGGATTAGTAGGCACAGTCATCATGTACATTGCAGGCCGGCTGTGTGATTACTGGGCACTGGCAGAGTGTCTATCACATGCTGGCTGGTCGGATGACTGGCACTGGAATGATGGCTAACAGCAGGCTGGCTGGTGGGACAACTGCGCTGGCAGGATGACCAACAGCAGGCTGGCTGGTGGGATTAAGCTGGCACTGGCAGCATGCTATCAGCAGGATGCCTGGTGGGATTACTGTCACCAGCAGGATGGCTAACAGTAGGCTGGCAGGTAGGATTACTGCCACTGGCATGATCCCTAACAGTAGGCTGGCTGGTGGGATTACTGGCCAAGGAAGGATGACTAACAGCAGGCTGCCTGGTGGGATTACTGTAACTGGTAGGATGGCTAACAGCAGGGTGGCTGGTGGGATTACTGGCACTGGCAGGATGGCAAACTGCAGGCTGACTTGTGGGATTACTGGTACTGCCGGGATGGCTAACAGTAGCCTGAATGGTTAGATTACTGGCCATGGAAGGATGACAAACAGCAGGCTGGCTGGTGATTTCTGTCACTCAGTGTGACGGCTAAAAGCAGGCTGGCTGGTGCGCTTAGCGTCACCGGCAGGATGGCCTGTGCAGGTTGGTTGTTGGGATTACTGGCCGCTGGAAGGATGACTAACAGCAGGCTGGCTGGTGGATAACTGGCACCGGCATGATTGCAAAACAGTGAACTGGCTGGTGGGATGACCGGCACTGGCATGATGGCCAACAGCAGGCTGGCTAGTGAAATTACTGGTACTGGCAGGGTGGCTACAACAGGCTGGCTGGTGGGAACTGCTGGCACTGGCAGGGTGGCTTACTGTAGGCAGCTGCTTGGATAGCTCGCACTGGCAGTATTGCTAACAGTAGACTGACTGGAGGGATTACTGTCCCTGGCAGGATGGCTAATAGTAGGCTAGCTGGTGGGATTACTGGTCATTGAAGGATTACTGACAGCATACTGGCTGGTGGGATTACTGTCACTGGCAGGATGGCTAACAGCAGGCTGGCTGGTGGGATTACTGTCACTGGTACGATGCCTAACAGTAGGCCGGCTGTTGGGATTACTGGCCATGGATGGATGTCTAGCAGCAGGGTGTCTCGTGGGATTTCTGGGACTGGCACGATGACTAATAGTAGGCCGGGCGTGGGATTGCTGGCACTAGCAGGATGGCTAACAGCAGGCTGCCTGGTGGCATTACTATAACCGACAGGATGGCTAACAGTAAACTGGCTGGTGGGATTTCTGTCGACTGAAGGATGGCTAACAATCGCTGGCTGCTGGATTTCGGTCAAGGAAGGATGACTAACACCACGCTGTCTGGTGGGATTACTGGCACTGGCATGGTGGCTAACAGTAGGATGGCTGGAGGATGACTGTTCCCGGCAGGATGGCTAACAGTAGGATGGCTGAGTGGATTACTGGCACTGGTAGGGTGACTAACAGCAGGCTGGCTGGTGGGATAACTGGCACTGGCAAGATGGCTAACAGACAGGCAGGGTTGGTGGGATTACTGGCATTAACAAGATGGCTAACAGTAGGCTAGCTGGTTGGATTACTGTCACTGGCAGGTTGGCTAACAGTAAGCTGGGCTGGTAGGTTTACTTGCCAAGAAGGATGACTAACACCAGCATGGCTGGTGGGATTACTGGCACCGCATGATGGCTGTGCAGGCTGGCTGGTGGGATTACTGGTACTGTCATGTTGGCTAACAGTAGCATGGCTGGAGGATTACTGGCAGTGGCATGGTGGCTCAACAGGCTGGCTGGTGGGATAACTGGCACTGACAGGATGACTAACAGTAAGCTGTCTCATGGGATTACTGGCACTGGCAGAGTTACTAACAGCATGCTGGCTGGTCAGATGACAGGCACTGGAATGATGGCTAACAGTAGGCTGGCTGGTGGGATAACTGGCACTGGCACGATGGCTAACAGCAGGCTGGTTGGTGGGATTACTGGCACTGGCAGGATGACTAACAGCAGGCTGGCTGGTGGGATTGCTGGCACTGGCAGCATGGCTAACAGCAGGATGACTGGTGGGATTACTGTCACTATCAGGATGGCTAACAGTAGGCTGGCAGATAGGATTACTGCCACTGGCATGAGGCCTAACAGTAGGCTGGCTGGTTGGATTACTGGCCATGGAAGGATGACTAACAGCAGGCTGCCTGGTGGGATTACTGTAACTGGTAGGATGGCTAACAGCAGGCTGGCTGGTGGGATTACTGGCACTGGCAGGATGGCAAACTGCAGGCTGATTTGTGGGATTACTGGTACTGCCGGGATGGCTAACAGTAGCCTGAATGGTTAGATTACTGGCCATGGAAGGATGACAAACAGCAGGCTGGCTGGTGGGATTTCTGTCACTAGCAGGATGGCTAAAAGCAGGCTGGCTGGTGGGTTTAGCGTCACTGGCAGGATGGATAACAGCAGGTTGGTTATTGTTGGGATTACTGGCCATGAAGGATGACTAACAGCAGGCTGGCTGGTGGGATAACTGGCACCGGCATGATTCCTACCAGTGAACTGGCTGGTGGATGACTGGCACTGGCATGATGGCTAAAAGAAGGCTGGCTGGTGGGATTACTGGTACTGTCATGATGGCTAACAGTAGCATGGCTGGAGGGATTACTGGCAGTGGCATGGTGGCTAACAGCAGGCTGGCTGGTGGGATGACTGGCACTGACAGGATGACTAACAGTAAGCTGTCTCATGGGATTACTGGCACTGGCATGATTGTTAACAGTGGCCTGGCTGGTGGTATTACTGGCACTGGCAGAGTGACTAACAGCAGGATGGATGGTGGGATTACTGGCCTTGGAAGGATGAATAACTGCAGGCTGGCAGGTGGGAATACTGGCACTGGCATGATGGCTAACAGAAGGCTGGGTGGTGGGATTACTGGCACTGGCATGGTGACTAACAGCGGGCTGGCTGGTCAGATTACTGGCACTTGCAGGATGGCTAAAAGCAACTGCTGGTGGGATTACTGGCACTGGCAGAATCGCTAACAGTAGACTGACCCGTGTGAATACTGTCACTGGCAGGATGGCTAACATTAGACTGGCAGGTGGGATTACTGGCCATGGAAGGATGACTAACAGCAGGCTGGCTGGAGGGGTTACTGGCACTGGCATGATGCCTAACAGTAGGCTGGCTGGTGAGATTACTGGCACTGGCATGATGGCTAACAGTGAACTGGCTGGTGGGATGACTGGCACTGGCATGATGGCTAAAAGTAGGCTGGCTGGTGGGATTACTGGTACTGTCATGATGGCTAACAGTAGCATGGCTGGAGGGATTACTGGCAGTGCCATGGTGGCTAACAGTAGGCTGGCTGGTGGGATGACTGGCACTGACAGGAAGACTAACAGCAAGCTGTCTCATGGGATTACTGGCACTGGCATGATTGCTAACAGTGGCCTGGCTGGTGGTATTACTGGCACTGGCAGAGTGACTAACAGCAGGATGGATGGTGGGATTACTGGCCTTGGAAGGATGAATAACAGCAGGCTGGCTGGTGGGATTACTGGCACTGGCATGATGGCTAACAGTAGGCCGGCTGGTGGGATTACTGGCACTGGAATGGTGGCTAACAGCAGGCTGGCTGGTCAGATTACTGGCACTTGCAGGATGGCTAAAAGCATACTTGCTGGTGGGATTACTGGTACTGTCATGATGGCTAACAGTAGCATGGCTGGAGGGATTACTGGCAGTGGCATGGTGGCTAACAGCTGGCTGGCTGGTGGGATGACTGGCACTGACAGGATGACTAACAGTAAGCTGTCTCATGGGATTACTGGCACTGGCATGATTGCTAACAGTGGCCTGGCTGGTGGTATTACTGGCACTGGCAGAGTGACTAACAGCAGGATGGATGGTGGGATTACTGGCCTTGGAAGGATGAATAACAGCAGGCTGGCTGGTGGGATTACTGGCACTGGCATGGTGGCTAACAGCAGGCTGGCTGGTCAGATTAATGGCACTTGCAGGATGGCTAAAAGCATACTTGCTGGTGGGATTACTGGCACTGGCAGAATCGCTAACAGTAGAATGACCCGTGTGAATACTGTCACTGGCAGGATGGCTAACATTAGACTGGCTAGTGGGATTACTGGCCATGGAAGGATGACTAACAGCAGGCTGGCTGGTGGGGTTACTTGCACTGGCATGATGCCTAACAGTAGGCTGGCTGATGAGATTACTGGCACTGGCATGATGGCTAATAGCAGGCTGGCTGGTGGGATTTCTGGCACTGGCAGAATCGCTAACAGTAGACTGACCCGTGTGAATACTGTCACTGGCAGGATGGCTAACATTAGACTGGCTGGTAGGATTACTGGCCATGGAAGGATGACTAACAGCAGGCTGGCTGGTGGGGTTACTGGCACTGGCATGATGCCTAACAGTAGGCTGGCTGGTGAGATTACTGGCACTGGCATTATGGCTAATAGCAGGCTGGCTGGTGGGATTTCTGGCACAGGAAGGATGGCTAACAGCAGGCTTTCTGGTGGGAATACTGGCACTGGCAGGATGGCTAACAGTAGGCTGGCTGGTGGGATTACTGGCACTGGTAGGGTGACTAACAGCTGCCTGGCAAGTGGGTTTTCTGGCACTAGCAGGATAGCCAACTGCAGACTGGCTGGTGAGATTACTGGCACTGGCATGATGGCTAACGGCAGGCTGACTGGTGGGATTTCTGGCACAGGAAGGATGGCTAACAGCAGGCTTGCTGGTGGGAATGCTGGCACTGGCAGGATGGCTAACAGTAGGCTGGCTGGTGGGATTACTGTCCACGGAAGGATGACTAACAGCAGGGTGTCTGGAGAGATTTCTGGCACTGGCACGATGGCAAACAACAGCCTTGCAAGTGGGATTGCTGGCACTAACAGGATGGCTAACAACAGGCTGTCTGGTGGGATTGCAGTCACTGGCAGGATGGCTAACAATAGTCTGTGGTGGGATTACTGGCACTGGTAGGGAGACTAACAGCAGGCTGCCTGGTTGGATAACAGGCACTGGCAAGATGGCTAACAGTAGGCTGGTTGGTGGGATTACTGGCACTGGCAAGATGGCCAACAGTAGGCTAGCTGGTTGGATTACTGTCACTGGCAGGATGGCTAACAGTAGGCTGGCTGATAGGTTTACTATCCATAGAAGGATGACTAACACCAGCCTGGCTGGTGGGATTACAGGCACTGGCATGATGGCTAACAGTAGGCTGGCTGGTGGGATTACTGGCACTGGCATAATGGCAAACAGTAGTCTGGCTGGAGGGATTACTGGCAGTGGAATGATGGCTAACAGCAGGCTGGCTGGTGGGATGACTGGCACTGGCAGGATGACTAACAGTAGGATGTCTCATGGGATTACTGGCACTGGCATGATTGCTAACAGTGGGCTCGCTGGTGGGATTACTGGCACTGGCAGAGTGACAAACAGCAGGATGGTTGGTGGGATTACTGGCCATGGAAGGATGACTAACAGCAGGCAGGCCGGTGGGATTACTGGCACATGCATGGTGGCTAGAAGCAGGCTGGCTGGTGAGATTACTGGCACTTGCTGGATGGGTAAAAGCAGGCTGGCTGGTGGGATTACTGACACTGGCATGATGGCTAACCGTAGGCTGGCTGGTGGGATTGCTGGCACTGCCAGAATCGCTAACAGTAGACTTACTGGAGGCAATAGTGTAACAGGCAGGATAGCTAACAGTCTGGCTGGTGGAGTTACTGGGCCATGGAAGGATGACTAATAGCATGCTGGCTGGTGGGGTTACTGGCACTGGCATGATGGCTAACAGTACGCTGGCTGGTGAGATTACTGACACTGGCATGATGGCTAACAACAGGCTGGGTGGTGAGATTTCTGGCACAGGAAGGATGGCTAACAGCAGGCTTGCTGGAGGGAATACTGGCACTGTTAGGATGGCTAACAGTAGGCTGGCTGGTGGGATTACTGGCCATTGAAGGATGACTAACAGCAGGGTGTCTGGTGAGATTTCTGGCACTGGCACAATGGTTAACAGCAGACTGGCAAATGGGATTGCTGTCACTAGCAGGATGGCTAAAAGCAGGCTGTCCGGTGGGATTACAGTCACTGGCAGGGCGGCTAACAGTAGGCTGGCTGGTGGTATTTCTGGTACTGGCACGATGTCTAACATTAGGCTAGCTGCAGGGATTACTGGCACTGGCATGGTGGCTAACAGTAGGCTGGCTGGTGGGATTCCTGGCACTGCCAGGGTGACAAACAGCAGGCTGGGTGGTGTCATGACTGGCACCGGCAGGATTGCTAACAGTAGGTTGCCTGGTGGAATTTCTGGTACTGGTACGATGGCTATCAGCAGTGGGGCTGGTGGGATTACTGGCACAAACAGAGTGACTAACAGCAGGCTGGCTGGTGGGATTACTGGCATTGGCAGGGTAACTAACAGCAGGCTGGCATGTGGGATGACTGGCACTGGCAGGATTGCTAACAGTAGGCTGCCTGGCCGGATTTCAAATACTGGCATGATGGCTAACAGAAGGCTGGCAGGTGAGATTGCTGGCACTGGCAGGGTGACTAACAGCAGGTTGTCTGGTGGGATGACTGGCACGGGCAAGATTGCTAACAGTATGCTGCCTGGTGGGATTTCTGTTACTGGCACTATGGCAAACAGTAGGCTGGCTGGAGGGATTAGTGGCAGAGTCATCATGGCTAACAGTAGGCTGGCTGGTGGGATTACTGGCACTGGCAGAGTGTCTAACAGCATGCTGGCTGGTCGGATGACTGGCACTGGAATGATGGCTAACAGCAGGGTGGCTGGTGGGATTACTGGCACTGGCAGGATGGCAAACTGCAGGCTGACTTGTGGGGATTACTGGTACTGCCGGGATGGCTAACAGTAGCCTGAATGGTTAGATTACTGGCCATGGAAGGATGACAAACAGCAGGCTGGCAGCTGAGATTTCTGTCACTAGCAAGATGGCTAAAAGCAGGCTGGCTGGTGGGTTTAGCGTCACTGGCAGGATGGCTAACAGTAGGTTGGCTGCTGGGATTACTGGCCATGGAAGGATGACTAACAGCAGGCTGGCTGGTGGGGATAACTGGCACTGGCATGATTGCTAACAGTGAACTGGCTGGTGGGATGACTGGCACTGGCATGATGGCTAACAGCAGGCTGGCTAGTGAAATTACTGGTACTGGCAGGATGGCTAACAGCAGGCTGGCTGGTGGAACTGCTGGCACTGGCAGGGTGGCTTACAGTAGGCAGCCTACTGGGATAGCTCGCACTGGCAGTATGGCTAACAGTAGACTGACTGGAGGGATTACTGTCCCTGGCAGGATGGCTAATAGTAGGCTAACTGGTGGGATTACTGGTCATTGAAGGATTACTGACAGCATACTGGCTGGTGGGATTACTGTCACTGACAGGATGGCTAACAGCAGGCTGACTGGTGGGATTACTGTCACTGGAACGATGGCTAACAGTAGGCCGGCTGTTGGGATTACTGGCCATGGATGGATGTCTAGCAGCAAGGTGTCTCGTGGGATTTCTGGGACTGGCACGATGACTAATAGTAGGCTGGCAAGGGGGATTGCTGGCACTAGCAGGATGGCTAACAGCAGGCTGCCTGGTGGCATTACTATAACTGACAGGATGGCTAACAGTAAACTGGCTGGTGGGATTACTGTCATTGGAAGGATGGCTAACAATCGGCTGGCTGCTGGGATTTCTGGTCAAGGAAGGATGACTAACACCAGGCTGTCTGGTGAGATTACTGGCACTGGAATGATGGCTAACAGTAGGTTGGCTGGAGGGATGACTGTCTCTGGCAGGATGGCTAACAGTAGGATGGCTGGTGGGATTACTGGCACTGGTAGGGTGACTAACAGCAGGCTGGCTGGTGGGATAACTGGCACTGGCAAGATGGCTAACAGCAGGCAGGTTGGTGGGATTACTGGCACTGACAAGATGGCTAACAGTAGGCTAGCTGGTTGGATTACTGTCACTGGCAGGATGACTAACAGTAGGCTGGCTGGTAGGTTTACTGGCCATCGAAGGATGACTAACACCAGCATGGCTTGTGGGATTACTGGCACTGGCATGATGGCTAAAAGTAGGCTGGCTGGTGGGATTACTGGTACTGTCATGATGACTAACAGTAGCATGGCTGGAGGGATTACTGGCAGTGGCATGGTGGCTAAAAGCAGGCTGGCTGGAGGGATGACTGGCACTGACAGGATGACTAACAGTAGGCTGTCTCATGGGATTACTGGCACTGGCATGATTGCTAACAGTGGCCTGGCTGGTGGTATTACTGGCACTGGCAGAGTGACTAACAGCAGGATGGATGGTGGGATTACTGGCCTTGGAAGGATGAATAACAGCAGGCTGGCTGGTGGGATTACTGGCACTGGCATGATGGCTAACAGTAGGCTGGCTGGTGGGATTACTGGCACTGGCATGGTGGCTAACAGCAGGCTGGCTGGTCAGATTACTGGCACTTGCAGGATGGCTAAAAGCATACTTGCTGGTGGGATTACTGGCACTGGCAGAATCGCTAACAGTAGACTGACCCGTGTGAATACTGTCTCTGGCAGGATGGCTAACATTAGACTGGCTGGTGGGATTACTGGCCATGGAAGGATGACTAACAGAAGGGTGGCTGGTGGGGTTTCTGGCACTGGCATGACGGCTAACAGTAGGCTGGCCGGTGGGATTACTGGCACTGGCAGAATCGCTAACAGTAGAATAACTGGTGGCAATACTGTAACAGTCAGGATTGCAAACAGGCTGGCTGCTGGGGTTACTGGCCATGGAAGGATGACCAATAGCAGGCTGGCTGGAGGGGTTACTGGCACCGGCATGATGGCTAACAGTACGCTGGCTGGTGAGATTACTGACACTAGCATGATGGCTAACAGCAGGCTGGCTGGTGGATTTCTGGCACAGGAAGGATGGCTAACAGCAGGCTTGCTGGTGGAGTACCGGCATCGGCAGGATGGCTAACTGTAGGCTGTCTGGTGGATTACTGTCATGGAAGGATGACTAACAGCAGGGTGTCTGGTGAGATTTCTGGCACCGGCACGATGGTTAACAGCAGACCGGCAAGTGGGATTGCTGTCACTAGCAGGATGGCTAAAAGCAGGCTGTCCGGTGGGATTACAGTCACTGGCAGGGCGGTTAACAGTAGGCTGGCAGGTGGGATGACTACCACTGGCAGGATGGCTAACAGTAGGCAGTCTGGTGGTATTTCTGGTACTGGCACGATGTCCAACATTAGGCTAGATGGTAGGATTACTGGCACTGGCATGATGGCTTACAGTAGGCTGGCTGGTGGGATTCCTGGCACTGCCAGGGTGACAAACAGCTGGCTGGCTGGTGGGATGACTGGCACTGGCAGGATTGCTAACAGTAGGTTGCCTGGTGGAATTTCCGGTACTGGTACCGGCCAACAGTAGGAGGGCTGGTGCGATTACCGGCAACAGCATGATGGTTGAATGGTAGCAGGCCGCCAGGTGGGATTACTGGCACTGGCAGAGTGACTAACAGCATGCTGGCTGGTCGGATAACTGGCACTGGAATGATGGCTAACAGTAGGCTGGCTGGTGGGATTTCTAGTACTGGCACGATGGCTAACAGAAGGCTGGCTGGTGAGATTACTGGCACTAGCATGATGTCTAACAGTAGGCTGCCAGGTGGGATTACTGACACTGGCAGAGTGACTAACAGCATGCTGGCTGGTCGGATGACTGGCACAGGAATGATGGCTAACAGTAGGCTGGCTGGAGGGATAACTGGCACTGGCATGATGGCTAACTGCAGAATGGTTAGTGGGATTACAGGCACTGGCAGGATGACTAACAGCAGGCTGGCTGGTGAGGTTACTGGCCCTGGCAGGATGGCTAACAGTAGGCTGGTGAGATTACTGGCACTGGCAAGATGGCTAATAGCAGGCTCACTGGTGGGATTTCTGACACAGGAAGGATGGCTAACAGCAGGCTTGCTGGTGGAATACCGACACCTGCAGGATGGCAAACAGTAGGCAGGCTCGTGGGATTACAGGCCATGGAAGGATGACTAACAGCTTGCAGTCTGGTGAGATTTCTGACACTGGCATGATGGCTAACAGCAGACTGGCAAGTGGGATTGCTGGCACTAGCAGGATGGCTAACAGCATGCTGTCTGGTGGGATTACAGTCACTGGCAGGAAGGCTAACAGTAGGCTGGCTGGTGGGATTACTATCACTGGTAGGGAGACTAACAGCAGGATGGCTAGTGGGATAACTGGCACTGGCAATATGGCTAACCACAGGCTGGTTGGTGGGATTCCTGGCACTGGCAAGATGGCTAACAGTATGTTAGCTGGTTGGATTACTGTCACTGGCAGGATGGCTAACAGTAGGTTGGCTGGTAGGTGTACTAGGCGTAGAAGGAAGACTAACACCAGCCTGGCTGGTGGGAATACTGGCACTGGCATGATGGTTAACAGTAGGCTGGCTGGTGGGATTACTGGCACTTGCATGATGGCTAACAGTAGCCTGGCTGGAGGGATTACTGGCAGTGGCATGATGGCTAACAGCAGGCTGGCTGGTGGGATGACTGGCACTGGCAGGATGACTAACAGTAGGCTGACTGGTGGGATTACTGCCCATTGTGGGATGGCTAACAGTATGCCGGCAGGTGAGATTACTGACACTTGCAGGATGGCTAACAGCAGGCTGGCTGGTGAGATTACTGTCACTGGCAGGATGGCTAACAGTAGGCTGGCTGGTGGGATTCCTGGCAAAGGAAGGATGTCTAATAGCAGGCTGGCAGGGGGATTACTGGCACTGGCATGATGGCCTCAGTAGGCTTGCTGGTGGATAACTGGCACCGGCATGATAGCCAACAGGAGATTGGCAGGTGGGATTACTGGCACTGGCATGCTGCCCAGCAGCAGGCTGGCTGGTGGTATTACTGGCACAGGCATGATGGATAACAGCGGGGTGGCAGGGGTTACTGGCAGCGGCAGGATGGCTCACAGCAGGGTGGCTGGTGGATTACTGGCACTGCCAGGATGGCTAACAGTAGGCTGGATGGTGAGATTACTGGCCATGGAGGGATGGCTAGCAGCAGGCTGGCTGGTGGGAATACTGGTACTGCCAGGATGGCTAACAGTAGGCTGGATGATGAGATTACTGGCCTTGGAAGGATGACTAACAGCAAGCTGGCTGGTGGGATTACTGTCACTGGCAGCATGGCTAACAGCAGGCTGGCTGGTGGGATTACTGTCAGTGGCAGAATGGCTAACAGTTTGTTGGCTGAAGGGATTACTGGCCATGGAAGGATGACTAACAGAAGGCTGGCTGGAGGGATAACTGGCACTGGCATGATGGGTAACAGGAACCTGGCTGGTGGAATGACTGGCACTGGCAAGATGGCTAACAGCAGGCTGGTTAGTGTGATTGCTGGCGTTGGCAGAATGGCTAACAGCAGGCTGGCTGGTGGGATTGCTGGCACTGGCAGGATGGCTAAAAGCAGGCTGGCTGATGGGATTACTGGCCATGGATGGATGACTAGCAGCAGGGTGTCTCGTGGGATTTCTGGCACTGGCATGATGACTAATAGTAGGCTAGCAAGTGGGATTGCTGGCACTAGCAGGATGGCAAACAGCAGGCTGCCTGGTGGGATTACTATCACTGACAGGATGCCTAACAGTAAACTGGATGGTGGGATTACTGTCATTGGCAGGATGGTTAACAATCAGCTGGCTGTTGGGACTACTGGTCAAGGAAGGATGACTAACATCAGGCTGTCTGGTGGGATTACTGGCACTGGCATGATGGCTAACAGTAGGATGGCTGGAAGGATGACTGTCTCTGGCAGGATGGCTAACAGCAGGCTGGCTGGTGTGATAACTGGCACTGGCAAGATGGCTAACAGCAGGCTGGTTGGTGGGATTACTGGCACTGGCAAGATGGCTAAGAGTAGGCTAGCTGGTTGGATTACTGTCACTGGCAGGATGGCTAACAGTAGCCTGGCTGGAAGGATTACTTGCAGTAGCATGATGGCTAACAGCAGGCTGGCTGGTGGGATGACTGGCACTGGCAGGATGACTAACAGTAGGCTGTCTCATGTGATTACTGGCACTGGCATGATTGCTAACAGTGGGCTGGCTGGTGGGATTACTGGCACTGGCAGATTGACTAACTGCAGGATGGATGGTGGGATTACTGGCCATGGAAGGATAACTAAGAGCAGGCTGGCTGCTGGGATTACTGGCACTGGCATGATGGCTAACAGTAGGCTGGCCAGTGGGATTACTGGCAGTGGCATGATGGCTAACAGCAGGCAGGGTGGTGGGAATACTGGCACTGACAAGATGGCTAACAGTAGGCTAGCTGGATGGATTACTGTCACTGGCAGGATGGCTAACAGTAGGCTGGCTGGTAGGTTTACTGGCCATCGAAGGATGACTAACACCAGCATGGCTGGTGGGATTACTGGCACTGGCATGATGGCTAAAAGTAGGCTGGCTGGTGGGATTACTGGTACTGTCCATGATGGCTAACAGCAGTATGGCTGCAGTGGGATTACTGGCAGTGGCAGCATGGTGGCTAACAGCAGGCTGGCTGGAGGGATGACTGGCACTGACAGGATGACTAACAGAAGGCTGTCTCATGGGATTACTTTCACTGGCATGATTGCTAACAGTGGCCTGGCTGGTGGTATTACTGGCACTGGCAGAGTGACTAACAGCAGGATGGATGGTGGGATTACTGGCCTTGGAAGGATGAATAACAGCAGGCTGGCTGGTGGGATTACTGGCACGGGCATGAAACAGTAGGCTGGCTGGTGGGATTACTGGCACCGCATGGTGGCTAACAGCAGGCTGGCTGGTCAGATTACCGGCACTTGCAGGATGGCTAAAAGCATACTTGCTGGTGGGATTACTGGCACTGGCAGAATCCAGCAGACTGACCTGACGGAATACTGTCTCTGGCAGGATGGCTAACATTAGACTGGCTGGTGATTACTGGCCATGGAAGGATGACTAACAGCAGGCTGGCTGGTGGGTTACTGGCACTGGCATGATGCCAACAGTAGGCGCTGGCTGGTGAGATTGCTGGCACCGGCATGATGGCTAATAGCAGGCTGGCTGGTGGATTTCGACACCGGCAGAATCGCTAAAGTAGACCGATCTGTGTGAATACTGTCACCGGCAGGATGGCTAACATTAGACCGGCTGGTGGATTACTGGCCATGAAGGATGACCAACAGCAGGCTGGCTGGTGGGGTTACTGGCACTGGCATGATGCCCAACAGTAGGCTCTGGTGAGATTACTGGCACCGGCATTATGGCTACAGCAGGCTGGCTGTGGTGATTTCGGGCATGGGAAGGATGGCTAATCAGCAGGCTTGCTGGTAGGAATACTGGCACTGGCAGGATGGCTAACAGTAGGCTGGCTGGTGGGATTACTGGCACTGGTAGGGTGACTAACAGCTGCCTGGCAAGTGGGATTTCTGGCACTAGCAGGATGGCCAACTGCAGACTGGCTGGTGAGATTACTGGCACTGGCATGATGGCTAACGGCAGGCTGACTGGTTGGATTTCTGGCACAGGAAGGATGGCTAACAGCAGGCTTGCTGGTGGGAATGCTGGCACTGGCAGGATGGCTAACAGTAGGCTGGCTGGTGGGATTACTGTCCATGGAAGGATGACTAACAGCAGGGTGGCTGGAGAGATTTCTGGCACTGGCACGATGGCAAACAGTAGCCTTGCAAGTGGGATTGCTAGCACTAACAGGATGGCTAACAACAGGCTGTCTGGTGGGATTACAGTCACTGGCAGGATGGCTAACAATAGTCTGGCTGGTGGGATTACTGGCACTGGTAGGGAGACAAACAGCAGGCTGCCTGGTGGGATAGCTGGCACTGGCAAGATGGCTAACAGTAGGCTGGTTGGTGGGATTACTGGCACTGGCAAGATGGCTAACAGTAGGCTAGCTGGTTGGATTACTGTCACTGGCAGGATGGCTAACAGTAGGCTGGCTGATAGGTTTACTATCCATAGAAGGATGACTAACACCAGCCTGGCTGGTGGGATTACAGGCACTGGCATGATGGCTAACAGTAGGCTGGCTGGTGGGATTACTGGCACTGGCATGATGGCTAACAGTAGTCTGGCTGGAGGGATTACTGGCAGTGGAATGATGGCTAACAGCAGGCTGGCTGGTGGAATGACTGGCACTAGCAAGATGACTAACAGTAGGATGTCTCATGGGATTACTGGCACTGGCATGATTGCTAACAGTGGGCTCGCTGGTGGGATTACTGGCACTGGCAGAGTGACAAACAGCAGGATGGATTGTGGGATTACTGACCATTGAAGGATGACTAACAGCAGGCAGGCTGGCGGGATTACTGGCACTGGCATGACGGCTAACAGTAGGCTGGCCGGTGGGATTACTGGCACTGGCATGGTGGCTAGCAGCAGGCTGGCTGGTGAGATTACTGGCACTTGCCGGATGGGTAAAAGCAGGCCGACTGGTGATTACTGGAAACCGGCATGATGGCTAACTGTAGGCTGGCTGGTGGATTGTTGGCACTGGCAGAATCGCCAACAGCAGACTAACTGGTGGCAATACTGTAACAGGCAGGATGGCTAACAGGCTGGCTGGTGGGGTTACCGGGCCATGGAAGGATGACCAATAGCAGGCTGGCTGGTGGGGTTACTGGCACTGGCATGATGGCTAACAGTACGCTGGCTGGTGAGATTACTGACACTGGCATGATGGCTAATAGCAGGCTGGCTGGTGGGATTTCTGGGACAGGAAGGATGGCTAACAGCAGGCTTGCTGGTGGGAATACTGGCACTGGCAGGATGGCTAACAGTAGGCTGGCTGGTGAGATTACTGGCACTGGAATGATGGCTAACGGCAGGCTGACTGGTGGGATTCATGGCACAGGAAGGATGGCTAACAGCAGGCTTGCTGGTGGGAATGCTGGCACTGGCAGGATGGCTAACAGTAGGCTGGCTGGTGGGATTACTGTCCATGGAAGGATGACTAACAGCAGGGTGTCTGGAGAGATTTCTGGCACTGCACGATGGCAAACAGCAGCCTTGCAAGTGGGATTGCTGGCACCAACAGGATGGCTAACAACAGGCTGTCTGCGGGATTGTAGTCACTGGCAGGATGGCTAACAATAGTCTGGCTGGTGGGATTACTTGCACCGGTAGGGACTAACAGCAGGCTGCCTGGTGACAACTGGCACCGGCAAGATGGCTAACAGTAGGCTGGTTGGTGATTACTGGCACTGGCAAGATGGCTAACAGTAGGCTAGCTGGCTGGATTACTGTCACTGGCAGGATGGCTAGCAGCAGGCTGGCTGACAGGTTTACCATCCATAGAAGGAAGACTAACACCAGCCTGGCTGGTGGGATTACAGGCACTGGCATGATGGCTAACAGTAGGCTGGCTGGTGGGATTACTGGCACTGGCATGATGGCTAACAGTAGTCTGGCTGGAGGGATTACTGGCAGTGGAATGATGGCTAACAGCAGGCTGGCTGGTGGAATGACTGGCACTGGCAGGATGACTAACAGTAGGATGTCTCATGGGATTACTGGCACTGGCATGATTGCTAACAGTGGGCTCGCTGGTGGGATTACTGGCACTGGCAGAGTGACAAACAGCAGGATGGATTGTGGGATTACTGACCATGGAAGGATGACTAACAGCAGGCAGGCTGGTGGGATTACTGGCACTGGCATGACAGCTAACAGTAGGCTGGCCGGTTGGATTACTGGCACTGGCATGGTGGCTAGCAGCATGCTGGCTGGTGAGATTACTGGCACTTGCCGGATGGGTAAAAGCAGGCTGACTGGTGGGATTACTGAAACTGGCATGATGGCTAACTGTAGGCTGGCTGGTGGGATTGCTGGCACTGGCAGAATCGCTAACAGTAGACTAACTGGTGGCAATACCTTAACAGGCAGGATGGCTAACAGGCTGGCTGGTGGGGTTACTGGCCATGGAAGGATGACTAATACCAGGCTGGCTGGTGGGGTTACTGGCACTGGCATGATGGCTAACAGTACGCTGGCTGGTGAGATTACTGACACTGGCATGATGGCTAACAGCAGGCTGGCTGGTGGGATTTCTGGGACAGGAAGGATGGCTAACAGCAGGCTTGCTGGTGGGAATACTGGCACTGGCAGGATGGCTAACAGTAGGCTGGCTGGTGGGATTACTGGCCATGAAGGATGACTAACAGCAGGGTGTCTGGTGAGATTTCTGCACTGGCATGATGGCTAGCAGCAGACCGGCGCGAGATTGCTGTCACAGCAGGATGGCTAAAAGCAGGCTGTCTGGTGGGATTACAGTCACTGGCAGGGCGGTTAACAGTAGGCTGGCTGGTGGAATGACTGCCACTGGCAGGATGGCTAACAGTAGGCAGTCTGGTGGTATTTCTGGTACTGGCACGATGTCTAACATTAGGCTAGCTGGTGGGATTACTTGCACTGGCACGGTGGCTAACAGCAGGCTGGCTGCAGGGATGACTGGCACTGGCAGGATTGCTAACAGTAGGTTGCCTGGTGGAATTTCTGGTACTGGTACGATGGCTAACAGTAGTGGGGCTGGTGGGATTACTGGCACAAACAGAGTGACTAACAGCAGGCTGGCTGGTGGGATTATTGGCATGGCATGATGGCTAACAGTAGGCTGGCTGGAGGGATTACTGGCACTGGCAGGGTAACTAACAGCAGGCTGGCATGTGGGATGACTGGCACTGGCATGATTGCTAACAGTAGGCTGCCTGGTGGGATTTCTAATACTGGCACGATGGCTAACAGAAGGCTGGCTGGTGAGATTGCTGGCACTAGCATGATGGCTAACAGTAGGCTGGCTGGTTGGATTACTGGCACTGGCAGGGTGACTAACAGCAGGTTGTCTGGTGGGATGACTGGCACAGGCAAGATTGCTAACAGTAGGCTGCCGGGTGGGATTTCTAATACTGGCACTATGGCAAACAGTAGGCTGGCTGGAGGGATTAGTGACACAGTCATGATGGCTAACAGTAGGCTGGCTGGTGGGATAACTGGCACTGGCATGATGGCTAACAGCAGGCTGGTTGGTGGGATTCCTGGCACTGGCAGGATGACTAACAGCAGGCTGGCTGGTGGGATTGCTGGCACTGGCAGCATGGCTAACAGCAGGATGACTGGTGGGATTACTGTTACTATCAGAATGGCTAACAGTAGGTTGGCAGATAGGATTACTGCCACTGGCATGATCCCTAACAGTAGGCTGGCTGGTGGGATTACTGGCCATGGAAGGATGACTAACAGCAGGCTGCCTGGTGATTACTGTAACTGGTAGGATGGCTAACAGCAGGCTGGCTGGTGGGATTACTGGAACTGGCAGGATGGCCATCTGCAGGCTGACTTGTGGGATTACTGGTACTGCCGGGATGGCTAACAGTAGCCTGAATGGTTAGATTACTGACCATGGAAGGATGACAAACAGCAGGCTGGCTGGTGGGATTTCTGTCACTAGCAGGATGGCTAAAAGCAGGCTGGCTAGTGGGTTTAGCGTCACTGGCAGGATAGCTAACAGTGGGTTGACTGTTGGGATTACTGGCCATGGAAGGACGACCAACAGCAGGCTGGCTGGGGACAACTGCACTGGCATGATTGCAACAGTGAACTGGCTGGTGGGATGACGCACACTGGCATGATGGCTAACAGCAGGCTGGCTAGTGAAATTACTGGTACTGGCAGGATGGCTAACAGCAGGCTGGCTGGTGGAACTGCTGGCACTGGCAGGGTGGCTTACAGTAGGCAGCCTGCTGGGATAGCTCGCACTGGCAGTATGGCTAACAGTAGACTGACTGGAGGGATTACTGTCCCTGGCAGGATGGCTAATAGTAGTCTGGCTGGTGGGATTACTGGTCATTGAAGGATTACTGACAGCATACTGGCGGGTGGGATTACTGTCATTGGCAGGATGGCAAACAGCAGGCTGGCTGGTGGGATTACTGTCACTGGAACGATGGCTAACAGTAGGCCGGCTGTTGGGATTACTGGCCATGGATGGATGTCTATCAGCAAGGTGTCTCGTGGGATTTTCTGGGACTGGCACGATGACTAATAGTAGCTGGCAAGTGGGATTGCTGGCACTAGCAGGATGGCTAACAGCAGGCTGCCTGGTGGCATTACTATCACTGACAGGATGGCTAACAGTAAACTGGCTGGTGGGATTACTGTCATTGGCAGGAAGGCTAACAATCGGCTGGCTGCTGGGATTTCTGGTCAAGGAAGGATGACTAACACCAGGATGTCTGGTGGGATTACTGGCACTGGCATGATGGCTAACAGTAGGATGGCTGTAGGGATGACTGTCTCTGGAAGGATGGCTAACAGTAGGATGGCTGGTGGGATTACTGGCATTGGTAGGGTGACTAACAGCAGGCTGTCAGGTGGGATAACTGGCACTGGCAAGATGGCTAACAGCAGGCAGGTTGGTGGGATTACTGGCACTGGCAAGATGGCTAACAGTAGGCTAGCTGGTTGGATTACTGTCACTGGCAGGATGGCTAACAGTAGGCTGGCTGGTAGGTTTACTGGCCATAGAAGGAAGACAAACACCAGAATGGCTGGTGGGATTACTGGCACTGGCATGATGGCTAACAGTAGGCTGGTTGGTGGGATTTCTGGTACTCTCATGATGGCTAACAGTAGCATAGCTGGAAGGATTACTGACAGTGGCATGGTGGCTAACAGCAGGCTGGCTGGTGGGATGACTGGCACTGGCAGGATGACTAACAGTAGGCTGTCTCATGGGATTACTGGCACTGGCATGATTGCTAACAGTGGCCTGGCTGGTGGTATTACTGGCACTGGCAGAGTGACTAACAGCAGGATGGATGGTGGGATTACTGGCCTTGGAAGGATGAATAACTGCAGGCTGGCTGGTGGGATTACTGGCACTGGCATGATGGCTAACAATAGGCTGGCTGCTGGGTTTACTGGCACTGGCATGGTGGCTAACAGCAGGCTGGCTGGTCAGATTTCTGGCACTTGCAGGATGGCTAAAAGCATACTTGCTGGTGGGATTACTGGCACTGGCATGATGGCTAACAGTAGGCTGGCTGGTGGGATTGCTGGCACTGGCAGAATCGCTAACAGTAGACTGACCCATGTGAATGCTGTCACTGGCAGGATGGCTAACATTAGACTGGCTGGTGGGATTACTGGCCATGGAAGGATGACTAACAGCAGGCTGGCTGGTGGGGTTACTGGCACTGGAATGATGCCTAACAGTAGACTTGGTGGTGAGATTACTGGCACTGGCATGATGGCTAATAGCAGGCTGGCTGGTGGGATTTCTGGCACAGGAAGGATGGCTAACAGCAGGCTTATTGGTGGGAATACTGGCACTGGCAGGATGGCTAACAGTAGGCTGGCTGGTGGGATTACTGGCACTGGTAGGGTGACTAACAGCTGCCTGGCAAGTGGGATTCTGGCACTAGCAGGATGGCCAACTGCAGGCTGGCTGGTGAGATTACTGGCACCGGCATGATGGCTAATGGCAGCTTGACTGGTGATTCTGGCACAGGAAGGATGGCTAACAGCAGGCTTGTTGGTGGGAATGCTGGCACTGGCAGATGGCTAACAGTCAGGCTAGCTGGGTGGGATTGCTGTCCGCGGAAGGATGACCAACAGCAGGGTGTCTGGAGATTTCGGCACTGGCATGATGGCTAACAGCAGCCTTGCAAGTGGGATTGTTGGCACCAGCAGGATGGCTAACAACAGGCTGTCTGGTGGGATTACAGTCACTGGCAGGATGGCTAACAATAGTCTGGCTGGTGGGATTACTGGCACTGGTAGGGTGACTAACAGCAGGCTGCCTGGTGGGATAACTGGCACTGGTAAGATGGCTAACAGTAGGCTGGTAGGTGGGATTACTGGCACTGGCAAGATGGCTAACAGTAGGATAGCTGGTTGGATTATTGTCACCTGCAGGATGGCTAACTGTAGGCTGGCTGATAGGTTTACTATCCATAGAAGGATGACTAACACCAGCCTGGCTTGTGGGATTACAGGCACTGGCATGATGGCTAACAGCAGGCTCGCTGGTGGGATTACTGGCACAGGCATGATGGCTAACAGTAGTCTGGCTGGAGGGATTACTGGCAGTGGAATGATGGCTAACAGCAAGCTGGCTGGTGGGATGACTGGCACTGGCAGGATGACTAACAGTAGGATGTCTCATGGGATTACTGGCATTGGCATGATTGCTAACAGTGGGCTCGCTGGTGGTATTACTGGCACTGGCAGAGTGACTAACAGCAGGATGGATGGTGGGATTACTGGCCATGGAAGGATGACTAACAGCAGGCAGGCTGGTGGGATTACTAGCACTGGCATGACGGCTAACAGTAGGCTGGCCGGTGGGATTACTGGCACTGGCATGGTGGCTAGCAGCAGGCTGGCTGGTGAGATTACTGGCACTTGCCGGATGGGTAAAAGCAGGCTGGCTGGTGGGATTACTGACACTGGCATCATGGCTAACCGTAGGCTGGCTGGTGGGATTGCTGGCACAGGCAGAATCGCTAACAGTAGAATAACTGGTGGCAATACTGTAACAGTCAGGATGGCAAACAGGCTGGCTGCTGGGGTTACTGGCCATGGAAGGATGACCAATAGCAGGCTGGCTGGTGGGGTTACTGGCACTGGCATGATGGCTAACAGTATGCTGGCTGGTGAGATTACTGACACTGGCATGATGGCTAACAGCAGGCTGGCTGGTGGGATTTCTGGCACAGGAAGGATGGCTAACAGCAGGCTTGCTGGTGGGAATACTGGCACTGGCAGGATTGCTAACTGTAGGCTGGCTGGTGGGATTACTGGCCATGGAAGGATGACTAACAGCAGGGTGTCTGATGAGATTTCTGGCACTGGCACGATGGTTAACAGCAGACTGGCAAGTGGGATTGCTGTCACTAGCAGGATGGCTAAAAGCAGGCTGTCCGGTGGGATTACAGTCACTGGCAGGGCGGTTAACAGTAGGCTGGCAGGTGGGATGACTGCCACTGGCAGGATGGCTAACAGTAGGCAGTCTGGTGGTATTTCTGGTACTGGCACGATGTCTAACATTAGGCTAGATGGTAGGATTACTGGCACTGGCATGGTGGCTTACAGTAGGCTGGCTGGTGGGATTCCTGGCACTGCCAGGGTGACAAACAGCAGGCTGGCTGGTGGGATGACTGGCACTGGCATTATTGCTAACAGTAGGTTGCCTGGTGGAATTTCTGGTACTGGTACGATGGCTAACAGTAGGAGGGCTGGTGCGATTACTGGCACTAACATGATGGCTAACATTAGGCTGCCAGGTGGGATTACTGGCACTGGCAGAGTGACTAACAGCATGCTGGCTTGTCGGATGACTGGCACTGGAATGATTGCTAACAGTAGGCTGGCTGGAGGGATAACTGGCACTGGCATGATGGCTAACAGCAGAATGGTTAGTGGGATTACAGGCACTGGCAGGATGACTAACAGCAGGCTGGCTGGTGGGGTTACTGGCCCTGGCAGGATGGCTAACAGTAGGATGGTGAGATTACTGGCACTGGCAAGATGGCTAATAGCAGGCTCACTGGTGGGATTTCTGACACAGGAAGGATGGCTTACAGCAGGCTTGCTGGTGGGAATACTGACACTGGCAGGATGGCAAACAGTAGGCAGGCTGGTGGGATTACAGGCCATGGAAGGATGACTAACAGCAGGCAGTCTGGTGAGATTTCTGACACTGGCACGATGGCTAACAGCAGACTGGCAAGTGGGATTGCTGGCACTAGCAGGATGGCTAACAGCAGGCTGTCTGGTGGGATTACAGTCACTGGCAGGAAGGCTAACAGTAGGCTGGCTGGTGGGATTACTGTCACTGGTAGGGAGACTAACAGCAGGATGGCTAGTGGGATAACTGGCACTGGCAAGATGGCTAACCACAGGCTGGTTGGTGGGATTACTGGCACTGGCAAGATGGCTAACAGTATGTTAGCTGGTTGGATTACTGTCACTGGCAGGATGGCTAACACTAGGTTGGCTGGTAGGTGTACTAGGCATAGAAGGATGACTAACACCAGCCTGGCTGGTGGGAATACTGGCACTGGCATGATGGTTAACAGTAGACTGGCTGGTGGGATTACTGGCACTGGCATGATGGCTAACAGTAGCCTGGCTGGAGGGATTACTGGCAGTGGCATGATGGCTAACAGCAGGCTGGCTGGTGGGATGACTGGCACTGGCAGGATGACTAACAGTAGGCTGACTGGTGGGATTACTGCCCATTGAGGGATGGCTAACAGTATGCCGGCAGGTGGGATTACTGACACTGGCAGGATGGCTAACAGCAGGCTGGCTGGTGGGATTACTGTCACTGGCAGGATGGCTAACAGTAGGCTGGCTGGTGGGATTCCTGGCAAAGGAAGGATGTCTAATAGCAGGCTGGCAGGTGGGATTACTGGCACTGGCATGATGGCTCGCAGTAGGCTTGCTGGTGGGATAACTGGCACTGGCATGATAGCTAACAGGAGATTGGCAGGTGGGATTACTGGCACTGGCATGCTGCCTAGCAGCAGGCTGGCTGGTGGGATTTCTGGCACAGGCATGATGGATAACAGCAGGGTGGCAACTGGAATTACTGGCAGTGGCAGGATGGCTCACAGCAGGGTGGCTGGTGGGATTACTGGCACTGCCAGGATGGCTAACAATAGGCTGGATGGTGAGATTACTGGCCATGGAAGGATGGCTAGCAGCAGGCTAGCTGGTGGGAATACTGGTACTGCCAGGATGGTTAACAGTAGGCTGGATGGTGAGATTACTGGCCTTGGAAGGATGACTAATAGCAAGCTGGCTGGTGGGATTACTGTCACTGACAGCATGGCTAACAGCAGGCTGGCTGGTGGGATTACTGTCAGTGGCAGAATGGCTAACAGTTTGTTGGCTGTAGGGATTACAGGCCATGGAAGGATGACTAACAGCAGGCTGGCTGGAGGGATAACTGGCACTGGCATGATGGTTAACAGGAGCCTGGCTGGTGGAATGACTGGCACTGGCATGATGGCTAACAGCAGGCTGGTTAGTGTGATTGCTGGCGCTGGCAGAATGGCTAGCAGCAGGCTGGCTGGTGGGATTGCTGGCACTGGCAGGATGGCTAAAAGCAGGCTGGCTGGTGGGATTACTGGCCATGGATGGATGACTAGCAGCAGGGTGTCTCATGGGATTTCTGGCACTGGCACGATGACTAATAGTAGGCTGGCAAGTGGGATTGCTGGCACTAGCAGAATGGCTAACAGCAGGCTGCCTGGTGGGATTACTATCACTGACAGGATGCCTAACAGAAAACTGGATGGTGGGATTACTGTCATTGGCAGGATGGTTAACAATCAGCTGGCTGTTGGGACTACTGGTCAAGGAAGGATGACTAACACCAGGCTGTCTGGTGGGATTACTGGCACTGGCATGATGGCTAACAGTAGGATGGCTGGAGGGATGACTGTCTCTGGCAGGATGGCTAACAGCAGGCTGGCTGGTGGGATAACTGGCACTGTCAAGATGGCTAACAGCAGGCTGGTTGGTGGGATTTCTGGCACTGGCAAGATGGCTAAGAGTAGGCTAGCTGGTTGGATTACTGTCACTGGCAGGATGGCTAACAGTAGCCTGGCTGGAGGGATTACTTGCAGTGGCATGATGGCTAACAGCAGGCTGGCTGGTGGGATGACTGGCACTGGCAGGATGACTAACAGTAGGCTGTCTCATGTGATTACTGGCACTGGCATGATTGCTAACAGTGGGCTGGCTGGTGGGATTACTGGCACTGGCAGATTGACTAACTGCAGGATGGATGGTGGGATTACTGGCCATGGAAGGATAACTAAGAGCAGGCTGGCTGCTGGGATTACTGTCACTGGCATGATGGCTAACAGTAGGCTGGCCAGTGGGATTACTGGCACTGGCATGGTGGCTAACAGCAGGCAGGCTGCTGAGATTACTGGCACTTGCAGGATGGCTAAAAGAATGCTGGCTGGTGGGATTACTGGCAGTGGCATGATGGCTAACAGTAGGCTGGCTGGAGGGATTGCTGGCACTGGCAGAATCACTAACAGTAGACTGACCGGTGGGAATACTGTCACTGGCAGGTTGGCTAACATTAGGCTGGCTGGTGGGATTACTGGCCATGGAAGGATGACTAACAGCAGGCTGGCTGGTGGGATTACTGGCACTGGCAAGATGGCAAACAGTAGGCTAGCTGGTTGGATTACTGTCACTGGCAGGATGGCTAACAACAGGCTGGCTCACGGGATTTCTGGCACAGGAGGGATGGCTAACAGCAGGCTTGCTGGTGGGAATGCTGGCACTGGCAGGATGGCTAACAGTAGGCTGGCTGGTGGGATTACTGACCATGTGAGGATGACAAACAGCAGTGTGTCTGGTGAGATTTCTGGCACTGGCATGATGGCTAACAGCAGACTGGCAAGTGGGATTGCTGGCACTAGCAGGATGGCTAACAGCAGGCTGGCTTTTGGGATTACTGGCACTGGTAGGGTGACTAACAGCAGACTGGCAAGTGGGATTGCTGGCACTAGCAGAATGGCTAACAGTAGGCTGGCTGGTGGGATTACTGGCCATGGAAGGATGACTAACAGCAGGGTGTCCGGTGAGATTTCTTGCACTGGCTCAATGGCTAACAGCAGATTGGCAAGTGGGATTGCTGGCACTAGCAGGATGGCTAACAGCAGGCTGTCTGGTGGGATTACAGTCACTGGCAGGAGGCTAACAGTAGGCTAGCTGTGGGATAACTGGCACTGGCAAGATGGCTAACAGCAGGCTGCTTGGTGGGATTACTGGCACTGGTAAAATGGCTAACAGTAGGTTAGCTGGTTGGATCACTCTCACTGGCAGGATAACTAACAGTAGGCTGGCTGGTAGGTTTGCTGGCCATAGAAGGATGACAATCACCAGCCTGGCTGGTGGGATTACTGGCACTGGCAAGATGGGTAATGGTGTGCTGGCTGGTGGGATTTCTGGCACTGGCAAGATGGCTAACAGCAGGCTGGCTGGTGGGATTCCTGGCATAGGAAAGATGGCTAACTGCAGGCTTGCTGGTGGGAATGCTGGCACTGGCAGGATGGCTAATGGTGTGCTGGCTGGTGGGATTACTGGCACTGGCAAGATGGCTAACAGCAGGCTGGCTGGTGGGATTCCTGGCATAGGAAGGATGGCTAACTGCAGGCTTGCTGGTGGGAATGCTGGCACTGGCAGGATGGCTAACAGTTGGCTGGCTGGTGGGATTACTGACCATGTGAGGATGACTAACAGCAGTGTGTCTGGTGAGATTTCTGGCACTGGCATGATGGCTAACAGCAGACTGGCAAGTGGGATTGCTGGCACTAGCAGGATGGCTAACAGCAGGCTGGCTTTTGGGATTACTGGCACTGGTAGGGTGACTAACAGCAGACTGGCAAGTGGGATTGCTGGCACTAGCAGAATGGCTAACAGTAGGCTGGCTGGTGGGATTCCTGGCATAGGAAGGATGGCTAACTTCAGGCTTGCTGGTGGGAATGCTGGCACTGGCAGGATGGCTAACAGTTGGCTGGCTTGTGGGATTACTGGACAAGTGGGGATGACTAACAGCAGGGTGTCTGGTGAGATTTACACCGCACGATGGCTAACAGCAGACTGGCAAGTGGGATTGCTCGCGACCAGCAGGATGGCTAACAGCAGGCTGGCTGGTGGGATTACAGTCACTGGCAGGATGGCTAACAGTTGACTGACTGGTGGGATAACTGGCACTGGCAGAATGGCTAACAGCAGGCTGGCTGGTGGGATTGCTGGCACTGGCAGGATGGCTAACAGCAGGCTGGCTGGTGCGATTACTGGCCATGGATGGATGACTAGCAGCAGGGTGTCTCGTGAGATTTCTGGCACTGGCACGATGACTAATAGTAGGCAGGCAAGTGGGATTGCTGGTACTAGCAGGATGGCTAACAGCAGGCTGCCTGGTGGGATTACTATCAGTGAAAGGATGCCTAACAGTAAACTGGCTGGTGGGATTACTGTCATTGGCAGGATGGTTAACAATCAGCTGGCTGTTGGGATTACATGTCAAGGAAGGATGACTATCACCAGGCTGTCTGGTGGGATTACTGGCACTGGCAGGGTGACTAACAGTAGGCTGTCTCAAGTGATTACTGGCACTGGCATGATTGCTAACAGTGGACTGGCTGGTAGGATTACTGGCACTGGCAGATTGACAAACTGCAGGATGGATGGTGGGATTACTGGCCATAAAAGGATAATTAAGAGCAGGCTGGCTGCTGGGATTACTGGCACTGTCATGATGGCTAACAGTAGGCTGGCCAGTGGGATTACTGGCACTGGCATAGTGGCTAACAGCAGGCAGGCAGGCTGGTGAGATTACTGGCACTTGCAGGATGGCTAAAAGAATGCTGGCTGGTGGGATTACTGGCACTGGCATGATGGCTAACATTAGGCTGGCTGGTGGGATTGCTGGCACTGGAAGAATCACTAACAGTAGACTGACCGGTGGGAATACTGTCACTGGCAGAATGGCTAACAGCAGGCTGGCTGGTGGGATTGCTGGCACTGGCAGGATGGCTAACAGCAGGCTGGCTGGTGCGATTACTGGCCATGGATGGATGACTAGCAGCAGGGTGTCTCGTGGGATTTCTGGCACTGGCACGATGACTAATAGTAGGCAGGCAAGTGGGATTGCTGGTACTAGCAGGACGGCTAACAGCAGGCTGCCTGGTGGGATTACTATCAGTGAAAGGATGCCTAACAGTAAACTGGCTGGTGGGATTACTGTCATTGGCAGGATGGTTAACAATCGGCTGTCTGTTGGGATTACATGTCAAGGAAGGATGACTAACACCAGGCTGTCTGGTGGGATTACTGGCACTGGCATGATGGCTAACAGTAGGATGGCAGGAGGGATGACTGTCTCTGGCAGGATGGCTAACAGTAGGCTGGCTGGTGGGATTACTGGCACTGGTAGGGTGACTAACAGCAGGCTGGCTGGTGGGATAACTGGCACTGGCAAGATGGCTAACAGCAGGCTGGTTGGTGGGATTACTGGCACTGGCAAGATGGCTAAGAGTAGGCTAGCTGGTTGTATTACTGTCACTGGCAGGATGGCTAACAGTAGCCTGGCAGGAGGGATTACTTGCAGTGGAATGATGGCTAACAGCAGGCTGGCTGGTGGGATGACTGGCACTGGCAGGATGACTAACAGTAGGCTGTCTCATGTGGTTACTGGCACTGGCATGATTGCTAACAGTGGGCTGGCTGGTGGGATTACAGGCACTGGCAGATTGACAAACTGCAGGATGGAAGGTGGGACTACTGGCCATGGAAGGATAATTAAGAGCAGGCTGGCTGCTGGGATTACTGGCTCTGGCATGATGGCTAACAGTAGGCTGGCCAGTGGGATTACTGGCACTGGCATGGTAGCTAACAGCAGGCAGGCTGCTGAGATTACTGGCACTTGCAGGATGGCTAAAAGAATGCTGGCTGGTGGGATTACTGGCACTGGCATGATGGCTAACAGTAGGCTGGCTGGTGGGATTGCTGGCACTGGAAGAATCACTAACAGTAGACTGACCGGTGGGAATACTGTCACTGGCAGGATGGCTAACATTAGGCTGTCTGGTGGGAATACTGGCCATGGAAGGATGACTAACAGTAGGCTGGTTGGTGGGATTACCTGCACTGGCAAGATGGCTAACAGTAGGTTAGCTGGTTGGATTACTGTCACTGGCAGGATGGCTAATAGTAGGCTGGCTGGTAGGTTTCCTGGCCATAGAAGGATGACTAACACCAGCATGGCTGGTGGGATTATTGGCACTGGCAAGATGGCTAGCGGTGGGCTGGCTAGAGGGATTACTGGCACTGGCAAGATGGCTAACAACAGGCTGGCTCATGGGATTTCAGGCACAGGAAGGATGGCTAACAGCAGGCTTGCTGGTAGGAATGCTGGCACTGGCAGGATGGCTAACAGTAGGCTGGCGGGTGGGATTACTGACCATGTGAGGATGACTAACAGCAGTGTGTCTGGTGAGATTTCTGGCACTGGCACAATGGCTAACAGCAGACTGGCAAGTGGGATTGCTGGCACTAGCAGGATGACTAACAGCAGGCTGGCTTTTGGGATTACTGGCACTGGTAGGGTGACTAACAGCAGACTGCCAAGTGGGATTGCTGGCACTAGCAGAATGGCTAACAGTAGGCTGGCTGGTGGGATTACTGGCCATGGAAGGATGACTAACAGCAGGGTGTCCGGTGAGATTTCTTGCACTGGCCCGATGGCTAACAGCAGATTGGCAAGTGAGATTGCTGGCACTAGCAGGATGGCTAACAGCAGGCTGTCTGGTGGGATTACAGTCACTGGCAGGAGGCTAACAGTAGGCAAGCTGTGGGATAACTGGCACTTGCAGATGGCTAACAGCAGGCTGCTTGGTGGATTACTGGCACTGGTAAATATTAACCAGTAGGTTGAAGGCTGGTTGGATCACTCTCACTGGCAGGATGACTAACAGGCTGGTTGGCAGGTTTGCTGGCCATAGAAGGATGAAAATGACCAGCCTGCTTGTGGAATTACTGGCACTGGCAAGATGGCTAATGGTGTGCTGGCTGGTGGGATTACTGGCACTGGCAAGATGGCTAACAGCAGGCTGGCTGGTGGATTTCTGCACAGGAAGGATGGCTAACTGCGGCTTGTGTTGGGAATGCTGGCACTGGCAGGATGGCTAACAGTAGGCTGGCTGGTGGGATTACTGGCCATGTGAGGATGACCAACAGCGGGTGTCTGGTGATTTCCGCACTGGCAACGATGGCTAACAGCAGACTGGCAAGTGGGATTGCTGGCACTAGCAGGATGGCTAACAGTTGACTGGCTGGTGGGATAACTGGCACTGGCAAAATGGCTACCAGCAGGCTGGTTGGTGGGATTACTGGCACTGGCAAGATGGCTAACAGTAGGCTAGATGGTTGGATTACTGACACTGGCAGGATGGCTAGCAGTAGGCTGGCTGGTAGGTTTCCTAGCCATAGACGGATGACTAGCACCAGCCTGGCTGGTGGGATTACTGGCACTGGCAAGATGGCAAACAGTGGGCTGGCTGTTGGGATTACTTGCACTGGCATGATGACTAACAGAAGGCTGGCTGGTGGGATGACTGGCACTGGCAGGATGACTAACAGTAGGCTGTCTCATGGTATTACTGGCACTGGCATGATTGCTAACGCTGGGCTGGCTGGTGGGATTACTGGCACTGGCAGAGTGACTAACAGCAGGATGGATGGTCGGATTACTGGCTGAAGAAGGGTGACTAACAACAGGCTGGCTGGTTGGATTACTGGCACTGGCATGATGGCTAACAGTAGGCTGGCTGGAGAGATTACTGGCAGTGGCATGATGGCTGACAACAGGCTGGCTGGTGGGATGACTGGCACTGGCAGAATAGCTAACAGTAGACTAACGTGGCAATACAGTCACTGGCAGGATGGCGAACATTAGGCTGGCTGGTGGGATTACTGGCCGTGGAAGGATGACTAACAGCAAGCTGGCTGGTGGGGTTACTGGCACTGGCATGATGGCTAAGAGTACGCTGGCTGGTGAGATTACTAACCCTGGCATGATGGCTAACAGCAGGCTGGCTGGTGGGATTTATGGCATAGGAAGAATGGCTAACAGCAGGCTTGCGGGTGGGAATACTGGCACTGGCAGTATGGCTATCAGTAGGCCAGCTGGTGGGATTACTGGCCATGGAAGGATGACTAACAGTAGGGTGTCTGGTGAGATTTCTGGCACTGGCACGATGGCTAACAGCAGTCTGGTAAGTGGGATTGCTGTCACTAGTAGGATGGCTAAAAGCAGGCTGTCTAGTGGGATTACAGTCACTGGCAGGGCGGTTAACAGTAGGCTGGCAGGTGGGATGACTGTCACTGGCAGGATGGCTAACAGTAGGCAGTCTCGTGGTATTTCTGGCACTGACACAATGGCTAACATTAGGCTAGCTGATGGAATTGCTGGCACTCGCATGGTGGCTAACAGTAGGCTGGCTGGTGGGATTACTGGCACTGGCAGGGTGACAAACAGCAGGCTGGCTGGTGGGATGACTGGCACTGGCAGGATTGCTAACAGTAGGTTACCTTGAGGAATTTCTGGTACTGGTACGATGGCTAACAGTAGGGGGGATGGTGGGATTACTGGCACAAGCAGAGTGACTAACAGCAGGCTGGCTGGTGGGATTACTGGCATGGCATGATGGCTAACAGTAGGCCGGCTGGTGGTATTACTGGCACTGGCAGGGTAAATAACAGCAGGCTGGTGGGTGGGATGACTGGCACTGGCAGGATTGCTAACAGTAGGCTGCCTGGTGGGATTTCCAGTACTGGCATGATGGCTAACAGAAGGCTGGCTGGTGAGATTACTGGCCCTAGCATGATGGCTAACAGTAGGCTGGCTGGTGGAATTACTGGCACTGGCAGGGTGACTAACAGCAGGCTGTCTGGAGGGATGACTGGCACTGGTAAGATTCCTAACAGTAGGCGGCCTGTTGGGATTTCTGGTACTGGCACTATGGCTAACAGTAGACTGGCTGGGGGACTACTGGCACTGGCAGAGTGACTAACAGCATGCTGGCTGGTCAGATGACTTGCACTGGAATGATGGCTAACAGTAGGCTGGCTGGTGGGATAACTGGCACTGGCATGATGGCTAACAGCAGGCTGGTTGGTGGGATTTCTGGCACTGGCAGGATGACTAACAGCAGGCTTGCAGGTGGGGTTACTGGCACTGGCAGGATGGCTAACAGTAGGCTGGTTGGTGAGATTACTGGCACTGGCATGATGGCTAATAGCAGGGAGGCTGGTGGGATTTCTGGCACAGGAAGGATGGCTAACAGCAGTCTTGCTGGTGGGAATACTGGCCCTGGCAAGATGGCTAACAGTAGGCTGGCTGCTGGGATTACTGGCCATGGAAGGATGACTAACAGCAGGCTGTCTGGTGAGATTTCTGGCACTGGCACAATGGCTTACAGCAGACTTGCAAGTGGGATTGCTGGCACAAGCAGGATGGCTAACAGCAGGCTGTCTGGTGGGATTACAGTCACTGGCAGGATGGCTAACAGTAGGCTGGCTGGTGGGATAATTGGCACTGGTAGGGTGACTAACAGCAGGCTGGCTAGTGGGATAACTGGCACTGGCAACATGGCTAACTGCAGGCTGGTTGTTGGGATTACTGGCACTGGCAAAATGGCTAACAGTATGTTTGCTGGTTGGATTACTGTCACTGGCAGGATGGCTAACAGTAGGCTGGCTGGTAGGTGTACTGGCCATAGATGGATGACTCACACCAGCCTGGCTGGTGGGACTTCTGGCACTGGCATGATGGTTAACAGTAGGCTGGCAGGTGGGATTACCGGCACTGGCATGATGGCTAACAGTAGCCTGGCTGGAGGGATTACTGGCAGTGGCATGATGGCTAACAGCAGGCTGGCTGGTGGGATGACTGGCACTGGCAGGATGACTAACAGTAGGCTGACTGGTGGGATTACTGGCAAAGGAAGGATGGCTAACAGTAGGCTGGCAGGTGGGATTACTGGCACTGGCAGGATGGCTAACAGCAGTGTGGCTGGTGGGATTTCTGGCACAGGAAGGATGGCTAACAGCAGTCTTGCTGGTGGGATTACTGGCAAAGGAAGGATGACTAACAGTAGGCTGGCAGGTGGGATTACTGGCACTAGCATGATGGCTCGCAGTAGGCTTGCTGGTGGGATAACTGGCACTGGCATGATAGCTAACAGGAGGCTGGCAGGTGAGATTACTGGCACTGGCATGCTGCCTAGCAGCAGGCTGGCTGGTAGGATTACTGGCACTGGCATGATGGCTAACAGCAGGGTGGCAGGTGGAATTACTGGCAGTGGCAGGATGGTTTACAGCAGGGTGGCTGGTGGGATTACTGGCACTGCGAGGATGGCTAACAGTAGGCTGGATGGTGAGATTACTGGCCATGGAAGGATGGCTAGAAGCAGGCTGGCTGGTGGGAATTCTGGTACTGCCAGGATGGCTAACAGTAGGCTGGAAGGTGAGATTACTGGCCATGGAAGGAAGACAAACAGCAGGCTGGCTGGTGGGATTACTGTCACTGGCAGCATTGCTAACAGCAGGCTGGTTGGTGGGATTACTGTCACTGGCAGAATGGCTAACAGTTGGTTGGCTGTAGGGATTACTGGCCATACAAGGATGACTAACAGCAGGCTGGCTGGAGGGATAACTAGCACTGGCATGATGGTTAACAGGAGGCTGGCTGGTGGAATGACTGGCACTGGCATGATGGCTACCAGCAGGCTGGCTAGTGTGATTACTGGCACTGGCGGAATGGCTAACATCAGGCTGGCTGGTGGGATTGCTGGCACTGGCAGGATGGCTAACAATAGGCCGGCTGGTGGGATTACAGGCAAAGGATGGATGACTAGCAGCAGGGTGTCTTGTGGGATTTCTGGCACTGGCACGATGACTAATAGTAGCTGGCAAGTCGGATTGCTAGCACTAGCAGGATGGCTAACAGCAGGCTGCCAGGTGGGATAACTATCACTGACAGGATGCCTAACAGTAAACTGGCTGGTGGGATTACTGTCATTGGCAGGATGGCTAACAATTGGCTGGCTGTTGGGATTACTGGTCAAGGAAGGATGACTAACACCAGGCTGTCTGGTGGGATTACTGGCACTGGCATGATGGCTAACAGTAGGATGGCAGGAGGGATGACTGTCTCTGGCAGGATGGCTAACAGTAGGCTGGCTGGTGGGATTACTGGCAGTGGTAGGGTGACTAACAGCAGGCTGGCTGGTGGCATAACTGGCAATGGCAAGATGGCTAACAGCAGGCAGGTTGGTGGGATTACTAGCACTGGCAAGATGGCTAAGAGTAGGCTAGCTGGTTGGATTACAGTCACTGGCAGGATGGCTAACAGTAGGCTGGCTGGTAGGTTTACAGGCCATAGAAGGATGAGTAACACCAGCCTGGCTGGTGGGATTACTGGCACTGGCATGATGGCTAACAGTTTGCTGGCTGGTGGGATTACTGGCAGTGTCAGGATGGCTATCAGTAGCCTGGCTGGAGGGATTACTGGCAGTGGCATGATGGCTAACAGCAGGCTGGCTGGTGGGATGACTGGCACTGGCTGGATGACTAACAGTAGGCTGTCTCATGGGATTACAGGCACGGGCATGATTGTTAACAGTGGGCTGGCTGGTGGGATTACTGGCACTGACAGAGTGACTAACAGCAGGATGGATGGTGGGATTACTGGCATGGAAGGATGACTAACAGCAGGCTGGCTGCCGGGATTACTGGCACTGGCATGATGGCTAACAGTAGGCTGGCCGGTGGGATTACTGGCACTGGCATGGTTGCTAACAGCAGGCTGGCTGGTGAGATTACTGGCACTTGCAGGATGGCTAAAAGAATGCTGGCTGGTGGGATTACTGGCACTGGCATGATGGCTAACAGTAGGCTCGCTGGTGGGATTGCTGGCACTGGCAGAATCACTAACAGTAGACTGACCGGTGGGAATACTGTCACTGAAAGGATGGCTAACATTAGGCTGGCTGGTGGGATTACTGGCCAAGGAAGGATGACTAACAGCAGGATGGGTAGTGGGGTTACTGGCACTGGTATGATGCCTAACAGCAGGCTGCTTGGTGGGATTACTGGCACTGGCAAGATGGCTAACAGTAGGTTAGCTGGTTGGATTACTGTCACTGGCAGGATGGCTAATGGTGGGCTGGCTGGTGGGTTTAGTGGCACTGGAAAGATGGCTAACAGCAGGCTGGCTGGTAGGATTTCTGGCACAGGAAGGATGGCTAACAGCAGGCTTGCTGGTGGGAATGCTGGCACTGGTAGGACGGCTAACAGTAGGCTGGCTGGTGGGATTACTGGCCATGTGAGGGTGACTAACAGGAGGGTGTCTGGTGAGATTTCTGGCACTGGCCAGATGGCTAACAGCAGACTGGCAAGTGGGTTTGCTGGCACTAGCAGTATGGCTAACAGAAGGCTGTCTGGTGAGATTACAGTCACTGGGAGGATGGCTAACAGTAGGCTGGCTGGTGGGATTACTGGCACTGGTAGAGTGACTAACAGCAGAATGGCAAGTGGGATTGCTGGCACTAGCAGAATGGCTAACAGCAGACTGGCTGGTGAGATTACTGGCACTGGCATGATGGCAAGTAGCAGGCTGGCTGGTGGGATTTCTGGCACTGGCAAGATGGCTAACAGTAGGTTAGCTGGTTGGATTACTTTCACTGGCAGGATGGGGAACAGTAGGCTGGCTGGTAAGCTTGCTGGCCATAGAAGGATGACTAACACCAGCCTGGCTGGTGGGATTACTGGCACTGGCAAGATGGCTAATGGTGGGCTGGCATGTGGGATTACTGGCACTGGCAAGATGGTTTTCAGCAGGCTGGCTGGTTGGATTTCTGGCACAGGAAGGATGGCTAACAGCAGGCTTGCTGGTGGGAATGCTGGCACTGGCAGGATGGCTAACAGTAGGCTGGCTGGTGGGATTACTGGCGAAGTGAGGATGACTAACAGAAGGGAGTCTGGTGAGATTTCTGGCACTGGCACGATGGCTAACAGCAGACTGGCAAGTGGGATTGCTGGCACTAGCAGGATGGCTAACAGCAGGCTGTCTGGTGGGATAACTGGCACTGGCAAGATGGCTAACAGCAGGCTGGTTGGTGGGATTACTGGCACTGGCAAGATGGCTAACAGTAGGCTAGCCAGTTGGATTACTGTCTCTGGCAGGATGGCTAACAATAGGCTGGCTGGTAGGTTTGCTGGCCATAGAAGGATGACTTACACCAGCCTGACTGGCGGGATTACTGGCACTGGCAAGATGGCTAACAGTGGGCTGGCTGGTGTGATGACTGGTACTGGCAGGATGACTATCAGTACGCTGTCTCATGGGATTACTGGCACTGGCATGATTGCTAACAGTGGGCTGGCTTGTGGGATTACTGGCACTGGCAGAGTGACTAACAGCAGGATGGATGGTCGGATTACTTGCCGAGGAAGGATGACTAACAACAGGCTGGCTGGTGGGATTACTGGCACTGGCATGATGGCTAACAATAGCCTGGCTGGAGGGATTACTGGCAGTGGCATGATAGCTAACAGCAGGCTGGCTGGTGGGATGACTGGCACTGGCAGGATGACTAACAGTTGGCTGTCTCATGGGAATACTGGCATTGGCATGATTGCTAACAATGGGCTGGCTGGTGGGATTACTGGCACTGGCAGAGTGACTAAAAGCAGGATGGATGGTGAGATTAATGGCCATGGAAGGATGACTAACAGCAGGCTGGTGGTGTATTACTGGCACTGGCATGATGGATAAAAGTAGGCTGGCTGGTGGGATTACTGGCACTGGCATGGTGGCTAGCAGCAGGCTGGCTGATGAGATTACTGGCACTTGCTGGATGGCTAAAAGCATGCTGGCTGGTGGGATTACTGACACTGGCATGTTGGCTAACCGATGGCTGGCTGGTGGGATTGCTGGCACTGGCAGAATTGCTAACAGTAGACTAACTGGTGGCAATACTGTCACTGGCAGGATGGCTAACATTAGGCTGGCTGGTGGGATTACTGGCCGTGGAAGGATGACTAACAGCTGGCTGGCTGGTGAGGTTACTGGCACTGGCATGATGGCTAACAGTAGGCTGGCTGGAGAGATTACTGACCCTGGCATGATGGCTAACAGCAGGCTGGCTGGTGGGATTTCTGGCACAGGAAGAATGGCTAACAGCAGGCTTGGTGGTGGGAATACTGGCACTGGAAGTATGGCTAACAGTTGGCTGGCTGGTGGGATTACTGGCCATGGAAGGGTGACTAACAGATGGTGTCTGGTGAGATTTCTGGCACTGGCACGATGGCTAACAGCAGACTGGTAAGTGAGATTGCTGTCACTGGTAGGATGGCTAAAAGCAGGCTGTCTGGTGGGATTACAGTCACTGGTAGGGCGGTTAACAGTAGGCTGGCTGGTGGGATGACTGCCACTGGCAGGATGGCTAACAGTAGGCAGTCTGGTGGTATTTCTGGTACTGGCACGATGGCTAACATTAGGCTAGCTGATGCGATTACTGGCACTCGCATGCTGGCTAACAGTAGGCTGGCTGGTGGGATTACTGGCACTGGCAGGGTGACAAACAGCAGGCTGGCTGGAGGGATGACTGGCACTGGCAGGATTGCTAACAGTAGGTTACCTGATGGAATTTCTGCTACTGGTACGATGGCTAACAGTAGGGGGACTGGTGGGATTACTGGCATAAGCAGAGTGACTAACAGCAGGCTGGCTGGTGGGATTACTGGCATGGCATGATGGCTAACAGTAGGCTGGCTGGTGGGATTACTGGCACTGACAGGGTAACTAACAGCAGTCTAGTGGGTGGGATGACTGGCACTGGCAGGATTGCTAACAGTAGGCTGCCTGGTGGGATGTCTAGTACTGGCACAATGGCTAACAGAAGGCTGGCTGGTGAGATTACTGGCACTGGCAGGGTGACTAACAGCAGGCTGTCTGGAGGGATGACTGGCACTGGCAAGATTGCTAACAGTAGGCTGCCTGATGGGATTTCTGGTACTGGCACTATGGCTAACAGTAGGCTGGCTGGTGGGATTAGTGGCACTGGCATGATGGCTTGCAGTAGGCTGGCAGGCGGGATTACTGGCACTGGCAGAGTGACTAACAGCATGCTGGCTGGTCAGATGACTGGCAGTGGAATGATGGCTAACAGTAGGCTTGCTGGTGGGATAACTGACACTGGCATGATGGCTAACAGCAGGCTGGTTTGTGGGATTACTGGCACTGGCAGGATTTCTAAGAGCAGGCTGGCAGGTGGGGTTACTGGCACTGGCAGGATGGCTAACAGTAGGCTGGTTGGTGAGATTATTGGCCCTGGCATGATGGCTAATAGCAGGGTGGCTGGTGGGATTTCTGGCACAGGAAGGATGGCTAACAGCAGGCTTGCTGGTGGGAATACTGGCACTGGCAGGATGGCTAACAGTAGGCTGGCTGGTGGGATTACTGTCACTGGCAGCATGGCTAACAGCAGGCTGGCTGTTGGATTACTGTCACTGGCAGAATGGCTAACTGTAGGTTGGCTGTTGGGATTACTGGCCATGGAAGGATGACTAACAGCCGGCTGGATGGAGGTATAACTGGCACTGGCATGATGGCTAACAGTAGACTGACTGGAGGGATTACTGTCACTCGCAGGATGGCTAATAGTAGGCTGGCTGGTGGGATTACTGGCCATGGAAGGATAATTGAAAGCAGACAGGCTGGAAGGATTACTGTCACTGGCAGGATGGCTAACAGCAGCCTGGCTGGTTGAATTACTGTCACTGGCAGCATGGCTAACAGCAGGCTGGCTGTTGGGATTACTGTCACTGGCAGAATGGCTAACAGTAGGTTGGCTGTAAAGATTACAGGCCATGGAAGGAAGGCTAACAACAGGCTGGCTGTTGGGATTACTGTCACAGGCAGAATGGCCAACAGTAGGTTGGCTGTTGGGATTACTGGCCATGGAAGGACGACTAACAGCAGGCTGGCTAGTGTGATTACTGGCGCTGGCAGAATGGCTAACAGCAGGCTGGCTGGTGGGATTACTGGCACTGGCAGGATGGCTAACAGTAGACTGACTGGAGGGATTACTGTCATTCGCAGGATGGCTAATAGTAGGCTGGCTGGTGGGATTACTGGCCATGGATGGATAACTGAAAGCAGACAGACTGGCGGGATTACTGTCACTGGCAGGATGGCTAACAGCAGCCTGGCTGGTTGGATTACTGTTACTGACAGGATGGCTAACAGTAGGCTGGCTGGTGGAATTATTGGCCATGGAAGGATGACTGGTAGCAGGGTGTCTTTTTGGATTTCTGGCACTTGCACGATGACTAATAGTAAGTTGGAAAGTGAGATTGCTGGCACTAGCAGGATGGCTAACAGAAGGCTGGGTTGTGGGATTACTGGCACTGGCAGGATGGCTAACAGCAGGCTGTCCGGTGGGATTACTGTCACAGGCAGGATGGCTAACAGTAGGTTGGCTGGTGGGATTACTGTCACTGGCAGGATGACTAACAGTACGCTGGCTGGTGGGATAACTGGCCGTGGAAGGATGACTAACACCAGGCTATCCTGAGGGATTACTGGCACTGGAATGATGACTAACAGTAGCTAGGCTGGTAGGATTACTGGCCATGGAAGGATGATTTACTGCAGGCTGGCTGGTGGGATTACTTGAACTGGCATGACGGCTAACACTAGGGTGGCTGGTGGGATTGCTGGCACTGGCATGATGGTTAACAGTAGGCTGGCTGGAGTGACTACTGGCACTTGCAGGATGGTTAACAGTAGGCTGGCTGGTGGGATTACTGGCACTGGAAGGATTGCTAACAGGAGGCTGGCTGGTGGGATTACTGGCACTGGCAGGATTGCTAACAGTAGGATGGCTGGTGGGATTGCTGACACTGGTAGGATGGCAAACAGTAGACTGGCTGGTGGGATTACTGGCCATGGAAAGATGACTAACTGCAGGCTGCCTGGTGGGATTACTGTCATTGGCAGCATGGCTAACAGCAGGCTGGCTGGTGGGATTGCTGACTCTGGCATGATGGCTAACAGTAGGCTGGCTGGTGGGATTTTTGTCACTGGCATGATGCCTAACAGTAGACTGGCAGGTGGGATTACTGGTACTGGAAGGATGACTAGCAGTGAGGCTGTCGCGGGGATTACTGGTACTTGCAACGATGGCTAACAGTAGGCTGGCTGGTGGGATTCTGGCACCGGCATGAAGGCTAACAACAGACTTGCTAGTGGGATTACTGGCCCTGGCATGATGGCTAACAGTAGGCTGGCAGGTGCTATTACTGGAACTGGCAGGATGGCTAACATTAGGATGGCTGGTGGGATTGCTGACTCTGGTAGGATGGCTAACAGTAGACTGACTGGTGGGAATACTGTCACTGGCAGGATGGCTAACAGTACGCTGGCTGGTGGGATAACTGGCCGTGGAAGGATGACTAACACCAGGCTATCCTGAGGGATTACTGGCACTGGAATGATGACTAACAGTAGCTAGGCTGGTAGGATTACTGGCCATGGAAGGATGATTTACTGCAGGCTGGCTGGTGGGATTACTTGAACTGGCATGACGGCTAACACTAGGGTGGCTGGTGGGATTGCTGGCACTGGCATGATGGTTAACAGTAGGCTGGCTGGAGTGACTACTGGCACTTGCAGGATGGTTAACAGTAGGCTGGCTGGTGGGATTACTGGCACTGGAAGGATTGCTAACAGGAGGCTGGCTGGTGGGATTACTGGCACTGGCAGGATTGCTAACAGTAGGATGGCTGGTGGGATTGCTGACACTGGTAGGATGGCAAACAGTAGACTGGCTGGTGGGATTACTGGCCATGGAAAGATGACTAACTGCAGGCTGCCTGGTGGGATTACTGTCATTGGCAGCATGGCTAACAGCAGGCTGGCTGGTGGGATTGCTGACTCTGGCATGATGGCTAACAGTAGGCTGGCTGGTGGGAATTTTGTCACTGGCATGATGCCTAACAGTAGACTGGCAGGTGGGATTACTGGTACTGGAAGGATGACTAGCAGTAGGCTGTCTGGTGGGATTACTGGTACTTGCACGATGGCTAACAGTAGGCTGGCTGGTGGGATTTCTGGCACTGGCATGAAGGCTAACAATAGACTTGCTAGTGGGATTACTGGCCCTGGCATGATGGCTAACAGTAGGCTGGCAGGTGCTATTACTGGAACTGGCAGGATGGCTAACATTAGGATGGCTGGTGGGATTGCTGACTCTGGTAGGATGGCTAACAGTAGACTGACTGGTGGGAATACTGTCACTGGCAGGATGGCTAACAGTAGACTGGCTGGTGGGATTACTGGCCATGGAAAGATGACTAACTGCAGGCTGCCTGGTGGGATTTCTGTCATTGACAGCATGGCTAACAGCAGGCTGGCTGGTAGGATTACTGTCATTGGCAGGATCGTTAAAAATTGGCTGGCTGATTTGATTACTGGCCATGGAAGGATGACTAACAGCAGGCTGGCTGGTGGGATTACTGACTCTGGCATGATGGCTAACAGTAGGCTGGCTGGTGGGATTTCTGTCACTGGCATAATTCCTAACAGTAGGCTGGCAGGTGGATTACTGGTACTGAAAGGATGACTAACAGTAGGCTGTCTGGTGGGATTACTGGTACTTGCACAATGGCTAACAGTAGGCTGGCTGGTGGGATTACTGGCACTGACTTGATGGCTAACAGGAGACTTGCTAGTGGGATTACTGGCACTGGCATGATGGCTAACACTAGGGTGGCTGGTGGGATTGCTGGCACTGGCATGATGGATAACAGAAGGCTGGCTGGTGTGATTACTGGCACTAGCAGGATGGCTAACAGCAAGCTGTCTGAAGAGATTACAGTCACTGGCAGGATGGCTAACAGTCTGCTGGCTTTTGGGATAACTGGCACTGGAAGGGTGACTAACAGCAGACTGGCAAGTGGGATTGCTGGCACTAGCAGAATGGCTAACAGCAGGCTAGCTGGTGAGATTACTGGCACTGGCATGATGGCTAATAGCAGGCTGGCTGGTGGATTTCTGGCACAGGAAGGATGGTTAACAGCAGGCTTGCTGGTGGGAATGCTGGCACTGATAGGATGGCAAACAGTAGGCTTGCCGGTGGGATTACTTTCACTGACATGTTGGCTAACAGCAGGCTGGCTGGTGAAATTACTGGCACTTGCAGGATGGCTAAAAGCAGGCTGGCTAGTGGAATTACTGACACTGGCATGATGGCTAATAGTAGGCTGGCTGGTAGGATTGCTGGCACTGGCAGAATCGCTAACAGTAGACTATCTGGTGGCAATACTGTCACTTGCAGGATGGCTAACATTAGGCTGGCTGGTGGGATTACTAGCCATGGAAGGATGACTAAAAGCAGTCTGGCTGGTTTGGTTATTGGCACTGGCATGATGGCTAACAGTAGGCAGGCTGGCGAGATTACTGGCACTGGCATGATGGCTAATAGCAGGCAGGCTGGTGAGATTTCTCACTCAGGAAGGATGGCTAACAGCAGGCTTGCTGGTGGGAATACTGGCACTGGCAGGATGGCTAACAGAATGCTGGCTGGTGAGATTACTGGCCATAGAAGGATGACTAACAGCAGGGTGTCTGGTGAGATTTCTGGCACTGGCATGATGGCTAACAGCAGACTGGAAAGTGGGATTGCTGGCACTAGCAGGATGGCTAACAGCAGGCTGTCTGGTGGGATTACAGTCACTGGCAGGATGGCTAACAGTAGGCTGGCTGGTGGGATGACTGTCACTGGCAGGATGGCTAACAGTAGGCTGTCTGGTGGTATTTCTGGTACTGGCACGATGGCTAACAGTAGGATGGCTGGTGGGATTACTGGCACTGGCAGGGTGACAAACAGCAGGATGGCTGAAGGGATGACTGGCACTGGCAGGATTGCTAACAGTTGGCTGCCTGGTGGAATTTTTGGTAGTGGTATGATGGCTAACAGTAGGGGGCTGGTGGGATTACTGGCACTGGCATGACGGCTAACAGTAGGCTGGCTGGTGGGATTACTGGCACTGGTAGGGTAACTAACAGCAGGCTGGCTGGTGGGATGACTGGCACTGGCAGGATTGCTAACAGTAGGCTGCCTGGTGGGATTTCGAGTACAGGCAGGGTGGCTAACAGTAGGCAGCCTACTGGGATAGCTCGCACTGGCAGAATGGCTAACAGTAGACTGACTGGAGGGATTTCTGTCCCTGGCAGGATGGCTAATAGTAGGCTGGCTTGTGGGATTACTGGCCATGGAAGGATTACTGATAGCATACTAGCTGGTGGGATTACTGTCACTGGCAGGATGGCTTACAGCAGGATGGCTGGTGGAATAACTGTCACTGGCACGATGGCTTACAGTAGACTGGCTGGAGGGATTACTGACCATGGATCGATGACTATCAGCACGGTGTTTCAAAGGATTTCTGGCACTGGCACGATGACTAATAGCAGGCTGACAAGAGGGATTGCTGGCATTAGCAGGATGGCTAACAGCAGGCTGCCTGGTGGGATTACTATCACTGACAGGATGGCTAACAGTAAACTGGCTGGTGGGATTACTGTCTTTGGCAGGATGGCTAACAATCGGGCTGGCTGGTGGGATTACTGATCAAGGAAGGATGACTAACACCAGGCTGTCTGATGGGATTACTTTCACTGGCATGATGGCTAACAGTAGGATGGCTGGAGGGATGACTGTCTCTGGCAGGAAGGCTAACAGTAGGCTGGCTGGTGGGATTACTGGCACTGATAGGTTGACTAACATCAGGCTGGCAGGTGGGATAACTGGCACTGGCAAGATGGCTAACAGTAGGCTAGCTGGTTGGATTACTGTCACTGGCAGGATGGCTAACAGTAGGCTGGCTGGTAGGTTTACTGGCCATAGAAGGATGACTAACACCAGCCAGGCTGGTGGGATTACTGGCACTGGCATGATGGCTAACAGCAGGCTGGCTGGTGTGGGATGACTGGCACTGGCAGGATGACTTACAGTAGGCTGTCTCAGATGACTGGCACTGGCAGGATGACTACCAGTAGGCTGTCTCATGGGATTACTGGCACTGGCATGATTGCTAACAGTGGGCTGGCTGATGGGATTACTGGCACTGGCAGAGTGACTAACAGCAGCATGGATGGTGAGATTACTGGCCATGGAAGGATGACAAACAACAGGCTGGCTGGTGGGATTACTGGCACTGGCATGATGGCTAACAGTAGGCTGGCCGTTGGCATTACTGGCACTGGCATGGTGGCTAACAGCAGGCTGGATGGTGAGATTACTGACACTTGCAGGATGGCTAAAAGCAGGCTGGCTGGTGGGATTACTGGCACTGGCATGGTGGCTAGCAGTAGGCTGGCTGGTGGGATTGCAGGCACTGGCAGAATCGTTAACAGTAGACTGACCGGTGGGAATACTGTCACTGCCAGGATGGCTAACATTAGGCTGACTGGTGGCATTACTGGCCATTAAAGTATGACTAACAGCAGGCTGGCTGGTGGGGTTACTGGCACTGGCATGATGGCTAACAGTAGGCTGGCTGGTGAGAGTACTGGCACTTTGATGATAGCTTATAGCAGGCTGGCTGGTGGGATTTCTGGCACAGGAAGGATGGCTAACAGCAGGCTTGCTGGTGGGAATACTGACACTGGCAGGATGGCTAACAGCAGGCTGGCTGGAGGGATTACTGTCCATGGAAGGATGACTAACAGCAGGGTGTCTGGTGAGATTATCTGGCATTGGCATGATGGCTAACAGCTGACTGGCAAGTGGGATTGCTGTCACTAGCAGGACGGCTGACAGCAGGCTGTTTGGTGAGATTACTGTCACTGGCAGGATGGCTAACAGTAGGCTGGCTGGTGGGATTACTGGCACTGGTAGGGTGACTAACAGCAGGCTGGCTGGTGGGATAACTGGCACTGGCAAGATGGCTAACAGCAGGCAGGTTGGTGGGATTACTGGCACTGGCAATATGTCTAACAGTAGGCTAGCTGGTTGGATTACTGTCACTGGCAGGATGGCTAACAGTAAGCTGGCTGGTAGGTTTACTGGCCATAGAAGAATGACTAACACCAGCCTGGCTGGTGGTATTACTGGCACTGGCATTATGGCTAACAGCAGGCTGGCTGGTGGGATTTCTGGCACTGGCATGATGGCTAACAGTAGCCTGGCTGGAAGGATTACTGGCAGTGGCATGATGGCTAACAGCAGGCTGGCTGGTGGGATGACTGGCACTGGCAGGATGACTAACAGTAGGCTGTCTCATGGGATTATTGGTACTGGCATGATTGCTAACAGTGGGCTGGCTGGTGGGATTACTGGCACTGGCAGAGTGACTAACAGCAGGATGGATGGTGGGATTACTTGCCATGGAAGGATGACCAACAGCAGGCTGGCTGGTGGGATTACTGGCACTGGCATGATGGCTAACAGTAGGCTTGCTGGTGGGATTACTGGCACTGACATGTTGGCTAACAGCAGGCTGGCTGGTGAGATTACTGGCACTTGCAGGATGGCTAAAAACAGGCTGGCTGGTGGAATTACTGACACTGGCATGATGGCTAATAGTAGGCTGGCTGGTAGGATTGCTGGCACTGGCAGAATCGCTAACAGTAGACTATCTGGTGGCAATACTGTCATTGGCAGGATGGTTAACATTAGGCTGGCTTTTGGGATTAAAAGCCATGGAAGGATGACTAACAGCAGTCTGGCTGGTTTGGTTACTGGCACTGGCATGATGGCTAATAGCAGGCAGGCAGGTGGGATTTCTCACTTAGGAAGGATGGTTAACAGCAGACTTGCTGGTGGGAATACTGGCACTGGCAGGATGGCTAACAGAATGCTGGCTGGTGGGATTACTGGCCATAGAAGGATGACTAACAGCAGGGTGTCTGGTGAGATTTCTGGCACTGGCACGATGGCTAACAGCAGACTGGAAAGTGGGATTGCTGGCACTAGCAGGATGGCTAACAGCAGGCTGGGTGGTGGGATTACTGGCACTGGCAGGATGGCTAACAGTAGGTTGGCTGGTGGGATTACTGTCACTGGCAGGATGACTAACAGTACGCTGGCTGGTGGGATAACTGGCTGTGGAAGGATGACTAACACCAGGCTATCCTGAGGGATTACTGGCACTGGAATGATGACTAACAGTAGCTAGGCTGGTAGGATTACTGGCACTGGCATGATGGCTAACAGCAGGCTGGCAGGTTGTATTACTGGTGCTGGCAGAATGGCTAACCGCATGCTGGCTGGTGGCCTTTCTGATACTGGGAGGATGGCTAACTGTAGGCTGGCTGGAGGGATTACTGGCCATGGAAGGATGACTTACTGCAGGCTGGCTGGTGGGATTACTTGAACTGGCATGACGGCCAACACTAGGTGGCTGTGACTGCTGGCACTCGCATGATGGTTAACAGTAGGTTGGCTGGAGTGACTACTGGAACTTGCAGATGGTTAACAGTAGGCTGGCTGCGGGATTACTACACTGAAGGATTGCTAACAGCAGGCTGGCTGGTGGGATTACTGGCACTGGCAGGATTGCTAACAGTAGGATGGCTGGTGGGATTGCTGACACTGGTAGGATGGCAAACAGTAGACTGGCTGGTGGGATTACTGGCCATGGAAAGATGACTAACTGCAGGCTGCCTGGTGGTATTACTGCCATTGGCATGATGGCTAACAGTAGGCTGGCTGGTGGGATTTTTGTCACTGGCATGATGCCTAACAGTAGACTGGCAGGTGGGATTACTGGTACTGGAAGGATGACTGGCAGTAGGCTGTCTGGTGGGATTACTGGTACTTGCAATCGATGGCTAACAGTAGGCTGGCTGGTGGGATTACTGGCACTGGCATGAAGGCTAACAATAGACTTGCTAGTGGGATTACTGGCCCTGGCATGATGGTTAACAGTAGGCTGGCAGGTGCTATTACTGGCACTGGCATGATGGCTAACAGCAGGCTGGCTGGTGGGATTACTGGCACTGGCAGCACGGCTAACAGCAGGATGACTGGTGGGATTACTGTCACTAGCAGGATAGCTAACAGTAGGCTGGCAGGTAGGATTACTGGTGCTGGCAGGATGGCTAACAGCAGGCTGGCTGGTGGCCTTCCTGACACTGGGAGGATGGCTAACTGTAGGTTGGCTGGTGGGATTACTGGCAATGAAAGGATGACTAACAGCAGGCTGGCTGGTGGGATTACTTGTACTGGCATGATGGCTAACACTAGGGTGGCTGGTGGGATTGCTGGCACTGGCATGATGGCTAACAGAAGGCTGGCTGGTGTGATTACTGGCACTTGAATTATGGCTCACAGTAGGATGGCTGGTGGGATTACTGGCACTGGAAGGATTGCTAACAGCAGGCTGGCTGGTGGGATTACTGGAACTGGCAGGATGGCTAACATTAGGATGGCTGGTGGGATTGCTGACACTGGTAGGATGGCTAACAGTAGACTGACTGGTGGTAATACTGTCACTGGCAGGATGGCTAACAGTAGACTGGCTGGTGGGATTACTGGCCATGGAAGGATGACTAACAGCAGGGTGTCTGGTGAGATTTCTGGCACTGATACGATGGCTAACAGTAGGCTGGCTGGTGGGATTACTGGCACTGGCAGGGTGACAAACAGCAGGGTGGGTGGTGGGATGACTGGCACTGGCAGGATTGCTAACAATAGGCTGCCTGGTGGAATTTCTGGTAGTGGTACGATGGCTAACAGTAGGGGACTGGTGGGATTACTGGCACAAGCAGAGTGACTAACAGCAGGCTGGCTGGTGGGATTACTGGCACTGGCAGGATGGATAACTGTAGGCTGGCTGGTGGGATGACTGGCACTAGCAGGGAAACTAACAGCAGGCTGGCTGGTGGGATGACTGGCACTGGCAGGATTGCTAACAGTAGGCTGCCAGGTGGGATTTCTAGTACTGGCACAATGCCTAACAGTAGGCTGGCTGGTGAGATTACTGGCACTGGCATGATGTCTAATAGCAGGCTGGCTGGTGGGATTTCTGGCACAGGAAGGATGGCTATCAGCAGACTTGCTGGTGGAAATACTGGCACTGGCAGGATGGCTAACAGTAAACTGGCTTGTGGGGCTACTGGCCATGGAAGGATGACTAACAGCAGGGTGTCTGGTGAGATTTCAGGCACTAGCATGATGGCTAACAGTAGGCTGGCTGGAGGGATTACTGGGACTGGCAGGGTGACTAACAGCAGGCTGGCTGGTGGGATGACTGGCACTGGCAAGATTGATAACAGTAGGCTGCCTGGTGGGATTTCTGCAACTGGCACTATGGCTAACAGTAGGCTGGCTGGAGGGATTAGTGGCACAGGCATGATGGCTAACAGTAGGCTGGCTGGTGGGATTACTGGCACTGGCAGAGTGACTAACAGCATGCTGGCTGGTCAGATGACTGGCACCGGAATGATGGCTAACAGCAGGCTGGTTGGTGGGATTACTGGCACTGGCAGTATGACTAACAGCAGGCTTGCTGGTGGGGTTACTGGCACTGGCAGGATGACTAACAGCAGGCTGGCTGGTGGGGTTACTGGCACTGGCAGGATGGAAAACAGTATGCTGGCTGGTGGGATTACTGGCCATGGAAGCATGACTAACAGCAGGGAGTCTGGTGAGGTTTCTGGCACTGTCACGATGGTTAACAGCAGACTGGAAAGTGGGATTGCTGGCACAAGCAGGATGGCTAACAGCAGGCTGTCTGGTGGGATTACAGTCACTGGCAGAATGGCTTACAGTAGGCTGGCTGGTGGGATGACTGTCACTGGCAGGATGGCTAACAGTAGGCTGTCTGGTGGTATTTCTGGTACTGGCATGATGGCTAACAGTAGGCTGGCTGGTGGGATTACTGGCACTGACATGGTGGCTAACAGTAGGCTGGCTGGTGGGATTACTGGCACTGGCAGGGTGACAAACAGCAGGGTGGGTGGTGGGATGACTGGCACTGGCAGGATTGCTAACAGTAGGCTGCCTGGTGGAATTTCTTGTAGTGGTACGATGGCTAACAGTAGGGGGCTGGTGGGATTACTGGCACAAGCAGAGTGACTAACAGCAGGATGGCTGGTGGGATTACTGGCACTGGCATGATGGATAACTGTAGGCTGGCTGGTGGGATGACTGGCACTAGCAGGGAAACTAACAGCAGGCTGGCTGGTGGGATGACTGGCACTGGCAGGATTGCTAACAGTAGGCTGCCTGGTGGGATTTCTAGTACTGGCACAATGGCTAACAGTAGGCTGGCTAGTGAGATTACTGGCAGCTGCATGATGTCTAATGGCAGGCTGGCTGGTGGGATTTCTGGCACAGGAAGGATGGCTATCAGCAGGCTTTGTTGGTAAATACTGGCACTGGCAGGATGGCTAACAGTAAACTGGCTTGTGGGGCTACTGGCCATGGAAGGATGACTAACAGCAGGGTGTCTGGTGAAGTTCAGGCACTAGCATGATGGCTAACAGTAGGCTGGCTGGAGGGATTACCTGGGACTGGCAGGGTGACTAACAGCAGGCTGGCTGGTGGGATGACTGGCACTGGCAAGATTGATAACAGTAGGCTGCCTGCTGGGATTTCTGGAACTGGCACTATGGCTAACAGTAGGCTGGCTGGTGGGATTAGTGGCACAGGCATGATGGCTAAAAGTAGGCTGGCTGGTGGGATTACTGGCACCGGCAGAGTGACTAACAGCATGCTGGCTGGTCGGATGACTGGCATTGGAATGATGGCTAACAGCAGCCTGGTTGGTGGGATTACTGGCACTGGCAGTATGACTAACAGCAGGCTTGCTGGTGGGGTTACTGGCACTGGCAGGATGACTAACAGCAGGCTGGCTGGTCGGATGACTGGCATTGGAATGATGGCTAACAGCAGCCTGGTTGGTGGGATTACTGGCACATGGCAAGCATGACTAACAGCAGGGTGTCGGGTGAGGTTTCTGGCACTGTCACGATGGCTAACAGCAGACTGGCAAGTGGGGATTGCTGGCACAAGCAGGATGGCTAACAGCAGGCTGTCTGCGGGATTACAGTCACTGGCAGAACGGCTTACAGTAGGCTGGCTGGTGGGATGACTGTCACTGGCAGGATGGCTAACAGTAGGCTGTCTGGTGGTATTTCTGGTACTGGCATGATGGCTAACAGTAGGCTGGCTGGTGGGATTACTGGCACTGGGATGGTGGCTAACAGTAGGCTGGCTGGTGGGATTACTGACACTGGCAGGGTGACAAACAGCAGGCTGGGTGGTGGGATGACTGGCACTGGCCGGATTGCTAACAGTATGCTGCCTGGTGGAATTTCTGGTAGTGGTACGATGGCTAACTGTAGGGGGCTGGTGGGATTACTGGCACAAGCAGAGTGACTAACAGCAGGCTGGCTGGTGGGATTACTGGCACTGGCATGACGGATAACTGTAGGCTGGATGGTGGGATGACTGGCACTAGCAAGGAAACTAACAGCAGGCTGGCTGGTGGGATGACTGGCACTGGCAGGATTGCTATCAGTAGGCTGCCTGGTGGGATTTCTAGTACTGGCACAATGGCTAACAGTACGCTGGCTGGTGAGATTACTGGCACTGGCATGATGTCTAATAGCAGGCTGGCTGGTGGGATTTCTGGCACAGGAAGGATGGCTATCAGCAGACTTGCTGGTGGAAACATACTGAGCACTGGCAGGATGGCCAACAGTAAACTGGCTTTGGGGCTACTGGCCATGGAAGGATGACTAACAGCAGGGTGTCTGGTGAGATTTCAGGCACTAGCATGATGGCTAACAGTAGGCTGGCTGGAGGGATTACTGGGACTGGCAGGGTGACTAACAGCAGGCTGGCTGGTGGGATGACTGGTACTGGCAAGATTGATAACAGTAGGCTGCCTGGTGGGATTTCTGCAACTGGCACTATGGCTAACAGTAGGCTGGCTGGAGGGATTAGTGGCACAGGCATGATGGCTAACAGTAGGCTGGTTGATGGGATTACTGGCACTGGCAGAGTGACTAACAGCATGTGGCTGGTCAGATGACTGGCACGGGAATGATGGCTAACAGCAGGCTGGTTGGTGGGATTACTGGCACTGGCAGTATGACTAACAGCAGGCTTGCTGGTGGGGTTACTGGCACTGGCAGGATGACTAACAGCAGGCTGGCTGGTGGGGTTACTGGCACTGGCAGGATGGAAAACAGTATGCTGGTTGGTGGGATTACTGGCCATGGAAGCATGACTAACAGCAGGGAGTCTGGTGAGGTTTCTGGCACTGTCACGATGGTTAACAGCAGACTGGAAAGTGGGATTGCTGGCACAAGCAGGATGGCTAACAGCAGGCTGTCTGGTGGGATTACAGTCACTGGCAGAATGGCTTACAGTAGGCTGGCTGGTGGGATGACTGTCACTGGCAGGATGGCTAACAGTAGGCTGTCTGGTGGTATTTCTGGTACTGGCATGATGGCTAACAGTGAGCTGCTGGCTGGTGATTACTGGCACCGACATGGTGGCTAACAGTAGGCTGGCCGGGGATTACTGCACTGGCAGGGTGACAAACAGCAGGTGGGTGGTGGGATGACTGGCACTGGCAGGATTGCTAACAGTAGGCTGCCTGGCGGATTTCTTGTAGTGGTACGATGGCTAACAGTAGGGGCTGGTGGGATTACTGGCACAAGCAGAGTGACCAAGCAGGATGGCTGGTGGGATTACTGGCACTGGCATGATGGATAACTGTAGGCTGGCTGGTGGGATGACTGGCACTAGCAGGGAAACTAACAGCAGGCTGGCTGGTGGGATGACTGGCACTGGCAGGATTGCTAACAGTAGGCTGCCTGGTGGGATTTCTAGTACTGGCACAATGGCTAACAGTAGGCTGGCTAGTGAGATTACTGGCACTGGCATGATGTCTAATGGCAGGCTGGCTGGTGGGATTTCTGGCACAGGAAGGATGGCTATCAGCAGGCTTGCTGGTGGAAATACTGGCACTGGCAGGATGGCTAACAGTAAACTGGGCTTGGGGCTACTGGCCATGGAAGGATGACTAACAGCAGGGTGTCTGGTGAGATTTGCGCACTAGGATGATGGCTAACAGTAGGCTGGCTGGAGGGATTACTGGGACTGGCAGGGTGACCAGCAGGCTGGCTGGTGGGATGACTGGCACTGGCAAGATTGATAACCATGGGCTGCCTGGTGGATTTCTGGAACTGGCACTATGGCTAACAGTAGGCTGGTTGGTGGGATTAGTGGCACAGGCATGATGGCTAAAAGTAGGCTGGCTGGTGGGATTACTGGCACCGCAGAGTGACTCAACAGCATGCTGGCTGGTCGGATGACTGGCATGGAATGATGGCTAACAGCAGCCTGGTTGGGTGGGATTACTGGCACTGGCAGTATGACCAACAACGAGCTTGCTGGTGAGGGTTACTGGCACTGGCGGGATGACCCAACAGCAGGCTGGCTGGTCGGATGACTGGCGTTGGAATGATGGCTAACAGCAGCCTGGTTGAGTGGGATTACTGGCACTGGCAGTATGACTACCAGCAGGGTTCGGTGAGGTTTCTGGCACTGTCACGATGGCTAACAGCAGACTGGCAAGTGGGGATTGCTGGCACAAGCAGGATGGCTAACAGCAGTTCTGGTGGGATTACAGTCACTGGCAGAACGAGCCACAGTAGGCTGGCTGGTGGGATGACTGTCACTGGCAGGATGGTGTAACAGTAGGCTGTCTGTGGTATTTCTGGTATACTGGCATGATGGCAAACAGTAGGCTGGCTGGTGGGATTACTGGCACTGGGATGGTGGCTAACAGTAGGCTGGCTGGTGGGATTATGACACTGGCTGGGGGTGACAAACAGCAGGCTGGGTGGTGGGATGACTGGCACTGGCCGGATTGCTAACAGTAGGCTGCCTGGTAGAATTTCTGGTAGTGGCACGATGGCTAACTGTAGGGGGCTGGTGGGATTACTGGCACAAGCAGAGTGACAACAGGCTGGCTGGTGGGATTACTGGCACTGGCATGGCCAGCGGATAACTGGCAAGCTGGCTGGTGGAATGACTGGCACTAGCAAGGAAACTAACAGCAGACTGGCTGGTGGGATGACTGGCACTGGCATGACGGGATAACCGTAGGCTGGCTCGGTGGGATGACTGGCACTGCAGGATTGCTAACAGTAGGCTGCCTGGTGGGATTTCTAGTACTGGCACAATGGCTAACAGTTCGCTGGCTGAGTGAGATTACTGGCACTAGCATGATGTCTTAATAGCAGGCTGGTTGGTGGGATTTCTGGCACAGGAAGGATGGCTATCAGACAGCTTGCTGGTGGAAATACTGCACTGGCAGAATGGCTAACAGTAAGCTGGCTGTGTGACTGCTGGCCATGGAAGGATGACTAACAGCAGGGTGTTTGGTGAGATTTCAGGCACTAGCATGATGGCTAACAGTAGGCAGGCTGGAGGATTACTGGACTGGCAGGGTGACTAACAGCAGGCTGGCTGGTGGGAGATGACTGGTACTGGCAAGATTGATAACAGTAGGCTGCCGGGTGGGATTTCTGGAACTGGCACTATGGCTAACAGTAGGCTGGTTGGAGGGATTAGTGGCACAGGCAGAATGACTAACATCATGCTGGCTGGTCGGATGACTGGCACTGGAATGATGGCTAACAGCAGGATGGTTGGTGGGATTACTGGCACTGGCAGTATGACTAACAGCAGGCTGGCTGGTGGAAATTCTGGCACTGGCAGGATGGCTACACAGTAGGCTGGCTGGAGGGATTAGTGGCACAGGCAGAATGACTAACATCATGCTGGCTGGTCTGATTACTGGCACTGGAATGATGGCTAACAGCAGGATGGTTGGTGGGATTTCTGGCACAGGAAGGATAGCTAACAGCAGGCTTGCTGGTGGAAATTCTGGCACTGGCAGGATGGCTAACAGTAGGCTGGCTGGTGGGATTACTGGCCATTGAAGGATGACTAACAGCAGGGTGTCTGGTGTGATTTGGCACCAGTACGATGGCTAACAGCAGACTGGCAAGTGGGATTGCAGGCACTAGCAGGATGGCTACCAGCATGCATGTCTGGTGGGATTACAGTCACTGGCAGGATGGCTAACAGTAGCCTGGCTAGGGGATTACTGGCACTGGTGGTAGACTAACAGCAGGCTGGCTGTTGGGATAACTAAGCTCTGGCAAGATGGCCAACAGCAGGCTGTTGCAGGATTACTACACTGGCAAGATGGCTAACAGTAGGCTAGCTGGTTGGATTACTGTCAGAAGCGCAGGATGATAACAGTAGGCTGGCTGGTAGGTTTACTGGCCATAGAAGGATGACTAACACAAAGCCTGGCTGGTGGGATTACTGGCACTGACATGATGGCTCACAGTAGGCTGGCTGGTGGGATTACTGGCACTGGCAGGATGACTAACAGTAGGCTATCTCATGGGATTACTGGCACTGGCATGATTTAACACAGTGTGGCTGGTGGGATGACTGGCACTGGCAGAGTGACTAACAGCAGGATGGATGGTGGGATTACTGGCCATGGAAGGATGAATAACGAGCAGGCTGGCTGATGGGATTACTGGCAGTGGCATGATCGCTAACAGTAGGCTGGCCAGTGGGATTACTGGCACTGGCATGGTGGATAGCAGCAGGCTGGCTGGTGAGATTACTGACCCTGCTGGATGGCTAAAAGCAGGCTGGCTGGTGGGATTACTGACACTGGCATGATGTATAACCGTAGGATTGCTGGCACTGGCAGAATCACTAACAGTAGACTAACTGGTGGTAATACAGTTACTGGCATAATGGCTAACATTAGGCTGGCTGGTGATTACTGGCCATTGAAGGATGACTAACAGCAGGCTGGCTGGTGGGGTTACTGGCACTGGCATGATGGCTAACAGTAGGCTGGCTGGTGAGATTACTGACACTGGCATGATGGCTAACAGCAGGCTGGCTGGTGGGATTTCTTGCACAGGAAGAATGGCTAACATCAGGCTTGCTGGTGGGAATACTGTAACTGGCAGGATGGCTAACAGTAGGCTGGCTGGTGGGATTACTGGCCATGGAAGGATGACTAATAGCAGGGTGTCTGGTGAGATTTCTGGCACTGGCACGATGGCTAACAGTAGGCTTGCTGGTTGGATTACTGTCATTGGCATGATGGCTAACAGCAGGCTGGCTGGTAGGTGTACTGGCCATTGAAGGATGACTAACACCAGCCTGGCTGGTGGGATTACTGCCACTGGCATGATGGCTAACAGTAGGCAGGCTGGTGGGAATACTGGCACTGGCATGATGGCTAACGGTAGCCTGACTGGAGGGATTACTGGCAGTGGCATGATGGCTAACAGCAAGCTGGCTGGAGGGATGACTGGCACTGGCAGGATTGCTAACAGTAGGCTGCCTGGTGGGATTTCTAGTACTGGCACAATGGCTAACAGTAGGCTGGCTAGTGAGATTACTGGCACTGGCATCATGTCTAATAGCAGGCTGGCTGGTGGGATTTCTGGCACAGGAAGGATGGCTATCAGCCGGCTTGCTGGTGGAAATACTGGCACTGGCAGGATGGCTAACAGTAAACTGGCTTGTGGGGCTACTGGCCATGGAAGGATGACTAACAGCAGGGTGTCTGGTGAGATTTCAGGCACTAGCATGATGGCTAACAGTAGGCTGGCTGGAGGGATTACTGGGACTGGCAGGGTGACTAACAGCAGGCTGGCTGGTGGGATGACTGGCACTGGCAAGATTGATAACAGTAGGCTGCCGGGTGGGATTTCTGGAACTGGCACTATGGCTAACAGTAGGCTGGCTGGTGGGATTAGTGGCACAGGCATGATGGCTAAAAGTAGGCTGTCTGGTGGGATTACTGGCACTGGCAGAGTGACTAACAGCATGCTGGCTGGTCGGATGACTGGCATTGGAATGATGGCTAACAGCAGCCTGGTTGGTGGGATTACTGGCACTGGCAGTATGACTAACAGCAGGGTGTCTGGTGAGGTTTCTGGCACTGTCACGATGGCTAACAGCAGACTGGCAAGTGGGATTGCTGGCACAAGCAGGATGGCTAACAGCAGGCTGTCTGGTGGGATTACAGTCACTGGCAGAACGGCTTACAGTAGGCTGGCTGGTGGGATGACTGTCACTGGCAGGATGGCTAACAGTAGGCTGTCTGGTGGTATTTCTGGTACTGGCATGATGGCTAACAGTAGGCTGGCTGGTGGGATTACTGGCACTGGGATGGTGGCTAACAGTAGGCTGGCTGGTGGGATTACTGACACTGGCAGGGTGACAAACAGCAGGCTGGGTGGTGGATGACTGGCACTGGCCGGATTATAACTGTAGGCTGCCTGGTGGAATTTCTGGTAGTGGTACGGTGGCTAACTGTAGGGGGCTGGTGGGATTACTGGCACAAGCAGAGTGACTAACAGCAGGCTGGCTGGTGGGATTACTGGCACTGGCATGACGGATAACTGTAGGCTGGCTGGTGGGATGACTGGCACTGGCAGGATTGCTAACAGTAGGCTGCCTGGTGGGATTTCTAGTACTGGCACAATGGCTAACAGTACGCTGGCTGGTGAGATTACTGGCACTAGCATGATGTCTAATAGCAGGCTGGCTGGTGGGATTTCTGGCACAGGAAGGATGGCTATCAGCCGGCTTGCTGGTGGAAATACTGGCACTGGCAGGATGGCTAACAGTAAGCTGGCTTGTGTGACTGCTGGCCATGGAAGGATGACTAACAGCAGGGTGTTTGGGTGAGATTTCAGGCACTAGCATGATGGCTAACAGTAGGCAGGCTGGAGGGATTACTGGACTGGCAGGGTGACTAACAACAGGCTGGCTGGTGGGAGGATGACTGGTACTGGCAAGATTGATAACAGTAGGCTGCCGGGTGGGATTTCTGGAACTGGCACTATGGCTAACAGTAGGCTGGCTGGAGGATTAGTGGCACAGGCAGAATGACTAACATCATGCTGGCTGGTCGGATGACTGGCACTGGAATGATGGCTAACAGCAGGATGGTTGGTGGGATTACGGCACTGGCAGTATGACTAACAGCAGGCTGGCTGGTGGAAATTCTGGCACTGGCAGGATGGCTAACAGTAGGCTGGCTGGAGGGATTAGTGGCACAGGCAGAATGACCAACATCATGCTGGCTGGTCGGATTACTGGCACTGGAATGATGGCACAGCAGGATGGTTGGTGGGATTTCTGGCACAGGAAGGATAGCACCAGCAGGCTTGCTGGTGGAAATTCTGGCACTGGCAGGATGGCTAACAGTAGGCTGGCTGGTGGGATTACTGGCCATTGAAGGATGACTAACAGCAGGGTGTCTGGTGTGATTTGGCACTGGCACGATAGCTAACAGCAGACTGGCAAGTGGGATTGCAGGCACTAGCAGGATGGCTAACAGCATGCTGTCTGGTGGGATTACAATCACTGGCAGGATGGCTAACAGTAGCCTGGCTAGGGGGATTACTGGCACTGGTAAGGTGACTAACAGCAGGCTGGCTGTTGGGATAACTCGCTCTGGCAAGATGGCCAACAGCAGGCTGTTTGGTGGGATTACTGGCACTGGCAAGATGGCTAACAGTAGGCTAGCTGGTTGGATTACTGTCACAAGCAGGATGGATAACAGTAGGCTGGCTGGTAGGTTTACTGGCCATAGAAGGATGACTAACACAAGCCTGGCTGGTGGGATTACTGGCACTGACATGATGGCTCACAGTAGGCTGGCTGGTGGGATTACTGGCACTGGCAGGATGACTAACAGTAGGCTATCTCATGGGATTACTGGCACTGGCATGATTGCTAACAGTGGGCTGGCTGGTGGGATGACTGGCACTGGCAGAGTGACTAACAGCAGGATGGATGTTGGGATTACTGGCCATGGAAGGATGAATAACAGCAGGCTGGCTGATGGGATTACTGGCAGTGGCATGATCGCTAACAGTAGGCTGGCCAGTGGGATTACTGGCACTGGCATGGTGGATAGCAGCAGGCTGGCTGGTGAGATTACTGACCCTTGCTGGATGGCTAAAAGCAGGCTGGCTGGTGGGATTACTGACACTGGCATGATGGCTAACCGTGGGATTGCTGGCACTGGCAGAATCACTAACAGTAGACTAACTGGTGGTAATACAGTTACTGGCATAATGGCTAACATTAGGCTGGCTGGTGGGATTACTGGCCATTGAAGGATGACTAACAGCAGGCTGGCTGGTGGGGTTACTGGCACTGGCATGATGGCTAACAGTAGGCTGGCTGGTGAGATTACTGACACTGGCATGATGGCTAACAGCAGGCTGGCTGGTGGGATTTCTTGCACAGGAAGAATGGCTAACATCAGGCTTGCTGGTGGGAATACTGTCACTGGCAGGATGGCTAACAGTAGGCTGGCTGGTGGGATTACTGGCCATGGAAGGATGACTAATAGCAGGGTGTCTGGTGAGATTTCGCACTGGCACGATGGCTAACAGTAGAAGCGCTGGTTGATTACTGTCATTGGCAGGATGGCTAACAGCAGGCTGGCTGGTAGGTGTACTGGCCATTGAAGGATGACAACACCAGCCTGGCTGGTGGGATTACTGCCACTGGCATGATGGCTAACAGTAGGCAGGCTGGTGGGAATACTGGCACTGGCATGATGGCTAACGGTAGCCTGACTGGAGGGATTACTGGCAGTGGCATGATGGCTAACAGCAAGCTGGCTGGAGGTATGACTGGCACTGGCAGGATGACTAACAGCAGGCTGCCTGGTGGGATTACTGGAACTGGCAGGATGGCTAACAGCAGGCTGGCTTTTGGAATTACTGGCACTAGCTGGATGGCTAACAGTAGGCTGACTGGTGGGATTACTGCCCATTGAAGGATGGCTACGTAGCTGGCAGGTGGGGATTACTGGCACTGGCAGGATGGCTACAACAGGCTGGCTGGTGGGATTACTGTCACTGGCAGGATGGCTAACAGTAGGCTGGCGGGTGGGATTACTGGCAAAGGAAGGATGACTAACAGCAGGCTGACAGGTGAGATTACTGGCACTGGCATGATGGCTTGCAGTTGGAAAGCTGGTGGGATAACTGGCACTGGCATGATAGCGAACAGTAGGCTGGCAGGTGGAATTACTGGCACCGGCATGCTGCCTGGCAGCAGGCTGGCTGGTGGGATTACAGGCACTGGCAAGATGGCTAACAGCAGGGTGGCTGGTGGGATTACTGGCAGTGGCAGGATGGCTCACAGCAGGGTGGCTGGTGGGATTACTGGCACTGCCAGGATGGCTAACAGTAGGCTGGCTGGTGAGATTACTGGCCATGGAAGGATGACTAACAGCAGGCTGCCTGGTGGGATTACTGTCACTGGCAGCATGGCTAACAGCAGGCTGGCTGGTGGGATTACTGTCACTGGCAGAATGGCTAACAGAATGTTGTCTGTTGGGATTACTGGCCATGTAAGGATGACTAACAGCAGGCTGGCTGGAGGGATAACTGGCACTGGCATGATGGCTAACAGCAAACTGGCTAGTGTGATTACTGGCACTGGCAGAATGGTTAACAGCAGGCTGGCTGGTGGGATTGCTGGCACTGGCAGGATGACTAACAGTAGACTGACTGGAGAGATTACTGTCACTCGCAGGATAGCTAATAGTAGGCTGGCTGGTGGGATTACTGGCCATGGAAGGATAACTGAAAGCAGATGGGCTGGAGGGATTACTGTCACTGACAGGATGTCTAACAGCAGCCTGGCTGGTTGGATTACTGTCACTGACAGGATGGCTAACAGTAGGCTGGCTGGTGGGATTACTGGCCATGGAAGGATGACTGGCAGCAGGGTGTCTTTTGGGATTTCTGGCACTTGCACGATGACTAATAGTAGGCTTTAAAGTGGGATTGCTGGCACTAGCAGGATGGCTAACAGTAGGCTGGGTGGTGGGATTACTGGCACTGGCAGAGTGACTAACAGAAGGCTGACTGGTGGGATTACTGGCACTGGCAGGATGGCTAACAGCAGGCTGTCTGGTGGGATTACTGTAACTGGCAGGATGGCTAACAGTAGGTTGGCTAGTGGGATTATTGTCACTGGCAGGATAACTAACAGTACGCTAGCTGGAGGGATTACAGGCCGTGGAAGTATGACTAACACCAGGCTGTCTGGTGGGATTACTGGTGCTGGAATGACGACTAACAGTAGCTAGGATGGTGGGATTACTGGCACTGGCATGATGGCTAACAGCAGGCTGGCTGGTGGGATTACTGGCACTGGCAGGATGGCTATCAGTTGGCTGGCTGGTGGGATTGCAGACACTGGTAGGATGTCTAACAGTAGACAGACTGGAGGGAATACTGTCACTGGCAGGATGGCTAACAGCAGGCTGGCTGGTGAGATTACTGGCCATGGAAAGATGACTAACTGCAGGCTGCCTGGTGGGATTACTGTCATTGGCAGCATGGCTAACAGCAGGCTGGCTGGTGGGATTACTGTCATTGGCAGGATGGTTAAAAGTTTGCTGGCTGGTTTGATTACTGGCCGTGGAAGGATCACTAACAGCAGGCTGGCTGGAGGGATTACTGGAACTGGTAGGATGGCTAACAGCAGGCTGGCTGGTGGGATTACTTGCACTGGCAAGACGGCTAACACTAGGGTGGCTGGTGGAATTGCTGGCACTGACATGATGGCTAACAGAAGGCTTGCTGGTGTGATTACTGGCACTTGCAGGATGGCTAACAGTAGGCTGGCTGGTAGGATTACTGGCACTGGAAGGATTGCTAACAGCAGGCTGGCTGGTGGGATTACTGGCACTGGCAGGATGGCTAACACTTGGCTGGCTGGTGGGATTGCAGACACTGGTAGGATGGCTAACAGTAGACAGACTGGATGGAATACTGTCACTGGCAGGATGGCTAACAGCAGGCTGGCTGGTGGGATTACTGGCCATGGAAAGATGACTAACTGCAGGCTGCCTGGTGGGATTACAATCATTGGCAGCATGGCTAACTGCAGCCTGGCTGGTGGGATTACTGTCATTGGCAGGATGGTTAAAAGTTGGCTGGCTGGTTTGATTACTGGTCGTGGAAGGATCACTAACAGCAGGCTGGCTGGAGGGATTACTGGAACTGGTAGGATGGCTAACAGCAGGCTGGCTGGTGGGATTACTGTCATTGGCAGCATGGCTAACAGCAGGCTGGCTGGTGGGATTACTGTCACTGGCAGAATGGCTAACAGTAGGTTGGCTGTTGGGATTACTGGCCATGGAAGGATGACTAACAGCAGGCTTGCTGGAGGAATAACTGGGACTGGCATGGTGGTTAACAGGAGGCTGGCTGGTGGAATGACTGGCACTGGCATGATGGCTAACAGCAAGCTGGCTAGTTTGATTACTGGCGATGGCAGAATGGCTAACAGCAGGCTGGCTGGTGGGATTGCTGGCACTGGCAGGATGACTAACAGTAGACTGACTGGAGGGATTATTGTCACTCGCAGGATGGCTAATAGTAGGCTGGCTGGTGGGATTACTGGCCATGGAAGGATAACTGAAAGCAGACAGGCTGGAGGGATTACTGTCACTGACAGGATGGCGAACAGCAGCCTGGCTGGTTGGATTACTGTCACTGACAGGATGGCTAACAGTAGGCTGGCTGGTGGGATTACTGGCCATGGAAAGATGACTGGCAGCAGGGTGTCTTTTGGGATATCTGGCACTTGCACGATGACTAATAGTAGGCTGTAAAGTGGGATTGCTGGCACTAGCAGGATGGCTAACAGTAGGCTGGGTGGTGGGATTACTGGCACGGGCAGGATGGCTAACAGCAGGCTGTCTGGTGGGATTACTGTCACTGGCAGCATGACTAACAGCAGGTTGGCTGGTGGGATTATTGTCACTGGCAGGATGACTAACAGTACGCTAGCTGGAGGGATTTCTGGCCGTGGAAGGATGACTAACACCAGGCTGTCCAGTGGGATTATTGGCGCTCTAATGATGACTAACAGTAGCTAGGATGATGGGATTACTGGCACTGGCATGATGGCTAACAGCAGGCTGGCAAGTGGGATTACTGGTGCTGGCAGGATGGCTATCAGCAGGCTGGCTGGTGGCCTTTCTGACACTGGGAGGATGGCTAACATTAGGCTGCCTGGTGAGATTACTGTAACTGGCAGCATGGTTAACAGCAGGCTGGCTGGTGGGATTACTGTCATTGGCAGGATGGTTAATAGTTGGCTGGCTGGTTTGATTACTGGCCATGGAAGGATGACTAACAGCAGGCTGGCTAGTGGGATTACTGACTCTGGGATGATGGCTAACAGATGGCTGGCTGGTGGGATTTCTATCACTGGCATGATGCCTAACAGTAGGCTGGCAGGTGGGATTACTGGTACTGGAAGGATGGCTAACAGTAGGCTGGCTGGTGGGATTACTGGCACTGGCATGATGGCTATCAGTAGACTTGCTGGTGGGATTACTGGCACTGGCATGAAGGCTAAAAGTAGGCTGGCTGGTGGTATTACTGGCAATGGCATGATGGTTAACAGCAGGCTGGCTGGTGGGATTGCTGGCACTGGCAGCATGGCTAACAGCAGGATGACTGGTGGGATTACTGTCACTAGCAGGATGGCTAACAGTAGGCTGGCTGGTAGGATAACTGCCACTGGCATGATGCCTAGCAATGGGCTGGCTGGTGGGATTACTGGCCATGGAAGGATGACTAACAGCAGGCTGGCTTGTGGGATTACTGGATCTGGTAGGATGGCTAACAGCAGACTGGCTGGTGAGATTACTGGCACTGGCAGGATGGCAAACTGCAGGCTGGCTGGTAGGATTACTGGTACTGCCAGGATGGCTAACAGTAGGCTGAATGGTGAGATTACTGGCCATGGAAGTATGACAAACAGCAGGCTGGCTGGTGGGATTACTGTCACTAGCAGGATGGGTAAAGCAGGCTGGGGGGTTTGCAATCACTGGCAGGATGGCTAACAGTAGGTTAGCTGTTGGTATTACTGGCCATGGAAGGATGACTAACAGCAGGCTGGCTGGTGGGACAACTGGCACTGGCATGATTGCTAACAGTGAACTGGCTGGTGGGATGACTGGCACTGGTATGATGGCTAACAGCAGGCTGGCTACTGGAATTACTGGCACTGGCAGGATGCCCAACAGCAGGCTGGCTGGTGGAAATGCTGGCACTGGTAGGGTGGCTAACAGTAGGCAGCCTGCTGGGATAGCTCGCACTGGCATAATGGCTAACAGTAGAATGACTGGAGGGATTACTGTCCCTGGCAGGATGGCTAATAGTAGGCTGTCTGGTGGGATTACTGGCCATGTAAGGATTACTGACAGCATACTGGCTGGTGGGATTACTGTCACTGGCAGGATGGCTAACAGTAGGCTGGCTGGTGGGATTACTGTCACTGGCAGGATGGCTAACAGTAGGCCGGCTGGTGGGATTACTGGACATTGATGGAAGACTAGCAGCAGGGCATCTCGTGGGATTTCTGGCACTGGCACAATGACTAATAGTATGCTGGCAAGTGGGATTGCTGACGCTAGCAGGATAGCTAACAGCAGGCTGCCTAGTGGGATTACTATCACTGACAGGATGGCTAACAGTAAACTGGCTTTGGGAATTACTGTCATTGGCAGGATGGCTAACAATCGGCTGGCTGGTGGGATTACTGGTCAAGGAAGGATGACTAACACCGGGCTGTCTAGTGGGATTACTGGCACTGGCATGATGGCTAACAGTAGGATGGCCGGAGGAATGACTGTCTCTGGCAGGATGGCTAACAGTAGGCTGGCTGGTGGGATTATTGGCACTGGTAGGGTGACTAACTGCAGGATGGCTGATGGGATAACTGGCACTGGCAAGATGGTTTACAGCAGGCTGGTTGGTGGGATTACTGGCACTGGCAAGATGGCTAACAGTTGGCTAGCTGGTTGGATTACTGTCACTGGCAGGATGGCTAACAGTAGGCTGGCTGGTAGGTTTGCTGGCCATAGAAAGATGACTAACACCAGCCTGGCTGGTGGGATTACTGGCACTGGCATGATGGCTAACAGAAGACTGGCAAGTGGGATTACAGGCACTAGCAGGATGGCTAACAGCAGACTGTCTGGTGGGATTACAGTCACTGGCAGGACGGCTAACAGTAGGCTGGCTGGTGAGATGACTGTCACTGGCAGGATGGTTACCAGTAGGCTGTCTGGTGGTATTTCTGGTACTGGCATGATGGCTAACATTAGGCTGGCTGGTGGGATTACTGGCACTGGCAAGGTGGCTAACAGTATGTTGGCTGGTGGGATTACTGGCACTGGCAGGGTGACAAACAGCAGGCTGGATGGTGGGATGACTTGCACTGGCAGGATTGCTAACAGTAGGCTGCCTGGTGGAATTTCTAGTAGTGGTACGTTGACTAACAGTAGGGGGGCTGGTGGGATTACTGGCACAAGCAGAGTGACTAACAGCAGGCTGACTGGTGGGATTACTAGCACTGGCATGATGGCTAACAGTAGGATGGCTGGAGGGGTTACTGGCATGGGCAGGGTAACTAACAGCAGGCAGGCTGGTGGGATGACTGGCACTGGCAGGATTGCTAACAGAAGGCTGCATGGTGGGATTTCCAGTACTGGCACGATGGCTAACAGAAGGCTGGCTGGTGAGATTACTGGCACTAGCATGATGGAAAACAGTAGGCTGGCTGGTGGGATTACTGGCACTGGCAGGGTGACTAACAGCAGGCTGGCTGGTGGGATGACTGGCACTGGCAGGATTGCTAACATTAGGCTACCTGGTGGGATTTCTGCTACTGGCACTATGGCTAACAGTAGGCTGGCTGGAGGGATGAGTGGCACAGGCATGATGGCTAACAGTAGGCTGGCTGGTGGGATTACTGGCACTGGCAGAGTGACTAACAGCATGCTATCTGGTCGGATGACTGGCACTGTAATGATGGCTAACAGCAGGGTGGTTTGTGGGATTACTGGCACTGGCAGGATGATTAACAGCAGGCTATCCGGTGGGGTTACTGGCACTGGCAGGATGGCTAACAATAGGCTGGCTGGTGAGATTACTGGCACTGGCATGATGGGTAATAGCAGGCTGGCTGGTGGAATTTCTGGCACAGGAAGGATGTCTAACAGCAGGCTTGCAGGTGGGAATACTGGCACTGGCAGGATGGCTAACAGTAGGCTGGATGGTGGGATTACTGGTCATGGAAGGATATGTAACTGCAGGGTGTCTGGTGAGATTTCTGGCACTGGCATGATGGCTAACAGCAGACAGGCAAGTGGGATTGCTGGCACTAGCAGGATGGCTTACAGCAGGCTTGCTGGTGGAAATACTGTCACTGGCAGGATGGCTAACAGTAGACTGGCTGGTGGGATTACTGGCCATGGAAAGATGACTAACTGCAGGCTGCCTGGTGGGATTACTGTCATTGACAGCATGGCTAACAGCAGGCTGGCTTTTGGGATTACTGTCATTGGCAGGATGGTTAAAAGTTGGCTGGCTGATTTGATTACTGGCCATGGAAGGATGACTAACAGCAGGCTGGCTGGTGGGATTACTGACTCTGGCATGATGGCTAACAGTAGGCTAGCTGGTGGGATTTCTGTCACTGGCATAATTCCTAACAGTAGGCTGGCAGGTGGATTACTGGTACTGGAAGGATGAATAACAGTAGGCTGTCTGGTGGGATTACTGGTACTTGCACAATGGCTCACAGTAGGCTGGCTGGTGGATTACTGGCACTGGCATGATGGCTAACAGTAGACTTGCTAGTGGGATTACTGGCACTGGCATGATGGCTAACACTAGGGTGGCTGGTGGATTGCTGGCACTGGCATGATGGCTAACAGAAGGCTGGCTGGTGTGATTACTGGCACTAGCAGGATGGCTAACAGCAAGCTGTCTGGAAGAGATTACAGTCACTGGCAGGATGGCTAACAGTCGGCTGGCTTTTGGGATAACTGGCACTGGAAGGGTGACTAACAGCAGACTGGCAAGTGGGATTGCTGGCACTAGCGGAATGGCTAACAGCAGGCTGGCTGGTGAGATTACTGGCACTGGCATGATGGCTAATAGCAGGCTGGCTAGTGGATTTCTGGCACAGGAAGGATGGTTAACAGCAGGCTTGCTGGTGGGAATGCTGGCACTGATAGGATGGCAAACAGTAGGCTTGCCGGTGGGATTACTGGCACTGACATGTTGGCTAACAGCAGGCTGGCTGGTGAAATTACTGGCACTTGCAGAATGGCTAAAAGCAGGCTGGCTAGTGGAATTACTGACACTGGCATGATGGCTAATAGTAGGCTGGCTGGTAGGATTGCTGGAACTGGCAGAATCGCTAACAGTAGACTATCTGGTGGCAATACTGTCACTTGCAGGATGGCTAACATTAGGCTGGCTGGTGGGATTACTAGCCATGGAAGGATGACTAACAGCAGTCTGGCTAGTTTGGTTACTGGCACTGGCATGATGCTAACAGTAGGCAGGCTGGCGAGATTACTGGCACTGGCATGATGGCTAATAGCAGGCAGGCAGGTGAGATTTCTCACTCAGGAAGGATGGCTAACAGCAGGCTTGCTGGTGGGAATACTGGCACTGGCAGGATGGCTAACAGAATGCTGGCTGGTGGGATTACTGGCCATAGAAGGATGACTAACAGCAGGGTGTCTGGTGAGATTTCTGGCACTAGCATGATGGCTAACAACAGACTGGAAAGTGGGATTGCTGGCACTAGCAGGATGGCTAACAGCAGGCTGTCTGGTGGGATTACAGTCACTGGCAGGATGGCTAACTGTAGGCTGGCTGGTGGGATGACTGTCACTGGCAGGATGGCTAACAGTAGGCTGTCTGGTGGTATTTCTGGTACTGGCACGATGGCCAACAGTAGGCTGGCTGGTGACTACTGCACGGGCAGGGTGACAAACAGCAGGATGGCTGGAAGGATGACTGGCACTGGCAGGATTGCTAACAGTTGGCTGCATGGTGGAATTTTTGGTAGTGGTATGATGGCTAACAGTAGGGGGCTGGTGGGATTACTGGCACTGGCATGACGGCTAACAGTAGGCTGGCTGGTGGGATTACTGGCACTGGCAGGGTAACTAACAGCAGGCTGGCTGGTGGGATTTCTAGTACTGGCAGGGTGGCTAACAGTAGGCAGCCTGCTGGGATAGCTCGCACTGGCAGGATGGCTAACAGTAGACTGACTGGAGGGATTTCTGTCCCTGGGATGGCTAATAGTAGGCTGGCTTGTGGGATTACTGGCCATGGAAGGATTACTGACAGCATACTAGCTGGTGGGATTACTGTCACTGGCAGGATGGCTAACAGCAGGATGCCTGGTGGAATAACTGTCACTGGCACGATGGCTAACAGTAGGCTGGCTGGAGGATTACTGACCATGGATCAATGACTATCAGCACGGTGTTTCAAAGGATTTCTGGCACTGGCACGATGACTGAAAGTAGGCTGGCAAGAGGGATTGCTGGCATTAGCAGGATGGCTAACAGCAGGCTGCCTGGTGGGATTACTATCACTGACAGGATGGCTAACAGTAAACTGGCTGGTGGGATTACTGTCTTTGGCAGGATGGCTAACAATCGGCCGGCTGGTGGGATTACTGATCAAGGAAGGATGACTAACACCAGGCTGTCTGATGGGATTACTTTCACTGGCATGATGGCTAACAGTAGGATGGCTGGAGGGATGACTGTCTCAGGCAGGAAGGCTAACAGTAGGCTGGCTGGTGGGATTACTGGCACTGGTAGGGTGACAAACATCAGGCTGGCAGGTGGGATAACTGGCACTGGCAAGATGGCTAACAGCAGGCTGGTTGGTGGGGAATTCTGGCACTGGCAAGATGGCTAACAGTAGGCTAGCTGGTTGGATTACTGTCACTGGCAGGATGGCTAACAGTAGGCTGGCTGGTAGGTTTACTGGCCATAGAAGGATGACTAACACCAGCCAGGCTGGTGGGATTACTGGCACTGGCATGATGGCTAACAGCAGGCTGGCTGGTGGGATGACTGGCACTGGCAGGATGACTTTACAGTAGGCTGCCTCAGATGACTGGCACTGGCAGGATGACTTACAGCAGGCTGGCTGGTGGGATTACTGGCACTGGCATGATGGCTAACAGTAGGCTGGCTGGTGAGAGTACTGGCACTTTGGTGATAGCTAATAGCAGGCTGGCTGGTGGGATTTCTGGCACAGAAAGGATGGCTAACAGCAGGCTTGCTGGTGGGAATACTGACACTGGCAGGATGGCTAACAGGCAGGCTGGCTGGAGGGATTACTGTATATGGAAGGATGACTAACAGCAGGGTGTCTGGTGATATTATCTGGCACTGGCATGATGGCTAACAGCTGACTGGCAAGTGGGATTGCTGTCACTTGCAGGACGGCTGACAGCAGGCCGTCTGGTGAGATTACCGTCACCGGCAGGATGGCTAACAGTAGGCTGGCTGGTGGGATTACTGGCATGGTAGGGTGACTTCCAGCAGGCTGGCTGGTGGGATAACTGGCACTGGCAAGATGGCCATAGCAGGCTGGTTGATGGGATTACTGGCACTGGCAATATGTCTAATAGCAGGCCAGCTGGTTGGATTACTGTCACTGGCAGGATGGCTAACAGTAAACTGGCTGGTAGGTTTACTGCCATAGAAGAATGACTAACACCAGCATGGCTGGTGGGATTACAGGCACCGGTATGATGGCCAAGCAGGCTGGCTGGTGGATCGGCACCGCATGATGTACAACAGTAGCCTGGCTGGAGGGATTACTGGCAGTGGCATGATGGCTAACAGCAGGCTGGCTGGTGGATGACTGGCACTCGGCAGGATGACTAACAGTAGGCTGTCTCATGGGATTATTGGTACCTGCATGATTGCTAACAATGGGCTGGCTGGTGGGATTACTGGCACCGGCAGAGTGACCAACAGCAGGATGGATGGTGGATTACTTGCCATGGAAGGATGACCAACAGCAGGCTGGCTGGTGGGATTACTGGCACCGGCATGATGGCTAACAGTAGGCTTGCCGGTGGATTACTGGCACTTGTTACGTTGGCCAACAGCAGGCTGGCTGGAGATTACTGGCACTTGCAGGATGGCTAAAAGCAGGCTGGCTGGTGGAATTACTGACACTGGCATGATGGCTAATAGTAGGCTGGCTGGTAGGATTGCTGGCACTGGCAGAATCGCTAACAGTAGACTATCTGGTGGTCATACTGTCATTGGCAGGATGGCTAACATTGGCTGGCTGGTGGGATTACAAGCCATGGAAGGATGACTAACAGGAGTCTGGCTGGTTTGGTTACTGGCACTGGCATGATGGCTAACAGTAGGCAGAGTGGGAGATTACTGGCACTGGCATGATGGCTAACAGCAGGCAGGCTGGTGGGATTTCACCAGGAAGGATGGCTAACTGCAGACTTGCTGCTGGGAATACTGGCACTGGCAGGATGGCTAACAGAAATCTCTGGTGGGATTACTGGCCATAGAAGGATGACTAACAGCAGGGTGTCTGGTGAGACTTGTCACCGGCTGTACGATGGCTAACAGCAGACTGGAAAGTGGGATTGCTGGCACTAGCAGAATGGCTAACAGCAGGTTGTCTGCGGGATTACAGTCACTGGCAGGATGGCTAACAGTAGGCTGGCTGGTGGGATGACTGTCACTGGCAGGATGGCTAACAGTGGCTGTCTAGTGGTATTTCTGGTACAGGCACGATGGCTAACAGTAGGCTGGCTGGTGGGATTACTGGCACTGGCAGGGTGACAAACAGCAGACTGGCTGGAGGATGACTGGCACTGGCAGGATTGCTAACAGTTGGCTGCCTGGTGGAATTTTTTGGTGGCATGATGGCTAACAGTAGGGGCTGGTGGGATGTCACACCGGCATGACGAAGCAACAGTAGGCTGGCTGGTGGATTACTGGCACCGGCAGGGTAACTAACAGCATACTGGCTGGTGGGATGACTGGCACTGGCAGGATTGTTAACAGTAGCTGCCTGGTGATTTCTAGTACTAGCACGATGGCTAACAGAAGGATGGCTGGTGAGATTACTGGCACTAGCATGATGGCTAGCGGTAGGCTGGCTGGTGGGATTACTGGCACCGCAGGGTGACCAACAGCAGTCTGGCTGGTGGGGACTGGAACCGGCAAGATTGCCAACAGTAGGCTACCTGGTGATTTCTGGTACTGGAACTATGGCCAACAGTAGGCTGGCTGCAGCAGGGATTAGTGGCACAGGCATGATGGCTAGCACAGTAGGCGGATGGTGGGATTACTGGCACTGGCAGAGGACACAGCATGCTTGCTGGTCTAATGACTGGCACTGGCACGATGGCTAATAGCAGACTGGCAAGTGGGATTGCTGGCACTAACGGGATGGCTACAGGCAGGCTGTCTGGTGGGATTACAATCACTGGCAGGATGGCTAACAATAGGTCAGGCTGGTGGGATTACTGGCAATGGTAGGGTGACTAACAGCAGGCTGGCATGGTGGATAACCTGCAATGGCAAGATGGCAAACAGCAGGCTGGCGGTGGGATTACCGGCTCTGGCAAGATGGCTAACAGAGGCTCACTGGTTGGATTACTGTCACTGACAGGATGGCTAACAGTAGGCTGGCTGGTAGGTTTACTGAGCCATAGAAGGATGACTACCACCAGCCTGGCTGGTGGGATTACTGGCACTGGCTTGATGGCTAACAGTAGCTGGCTGGTGGGGATTACTGGCACTGCATGATGGCTAACAGGAGCCAGGCAGGAGGGATTACTGAAGCGGCATGATGGCTAAGAGCAGGCTGGGTGGTGGGATGCCTGGCACTGGCTGGATGACTAACAGTTGGCTGTCTCATGGCATTACTGGCACCGCCATGATTATTAACAGTGGGCTGCGTGGGATTACTGGCACTGGCAGTGTGACCAACAGCAGGATGGATGGTGGGATTACTGGCCATGGAGGATGAATAACAGCAGGCTGGCTGGTAGGATTACTGGCACTAGCAGTGAAACCAACAGCAGGCTGGCTGTGGGATGACTGGCACCGCAGGATTGCTAACAATAGGCTGCCTGGTGGATTTCTAGTACCGGCACAATGGCTAACAGAGGCTGGGCTGGTGAGATTACTGGCACTGGCATGATGTCTAACAGCAGGCTGGCTGGTGGATTTCTGCACAGGAAGGATGGCAATCAGCAGGCTTGCTGGTGAAGTACTGGCACTGGCAGGATGGCTAACAGTAAACTGACTTGTGGGGCAACTGGCCATGGAAGGATGACCAACAGCAGGGTGTCTGCGAGATTTCAGCACCAGCATAATGGCTAACAGTAGGCTGGCTGGAGGGATTACGGACCGGCAGGTGACTAACAGCAGGCTGGCTGGTGGGATGACTGGCACCGGCAAGATTGATAACAGTAGCTGCCTGGTGGGATTCTGGAACTGGCACTATAGCTGGCTGTAGTAGGCTGGCTGGAGGGATTAGTACAGGCATGATGGCTAACAGTAGGCTGGCTGGTGGGATTACTGGCACTGGCAGAGTGACTAACAGCATGCTGGCTGGTCAGATGACTGGCACTGGAATGATGGCTAACAGCAGGCAGGTTGGTGGGATTACTGGCACTGGCAGTATGACTAACAGCAGGCTTTCTGGTGGGGTTACTGGCACTGGCAGGATGACTAACAGCAGGCTGGCTGGTGAGATTACTGACACTGGCATGATGTCTAACAGCAGGCTGGCTGGTGGAATTTCTGGCATGGGAAGGATTGCTAACAGCAGGCTTGTTGGTGGGAATATTGTCACTGGCAGGATGGCTAACAGTAGGCTGGCTGGTTGGAGTACTGGCCATGGAAGGATGACTAACAGCAGGGTGTCTGGTGAGATTTCTGGCACAGGTACGATGGCTAACAGGAGACTGGCAAGTGGGATTGCTGGCACTTGCAGGATGGCTAAAAGCAGGCTGTCTGGTGGGATTACAGTTACTGGCAGGACTGGTTAACAGTAGGCTGGCTGGTGATTACTGTCACCGGCAGGAAGGCTAACAGTAGGGCAGTCTGGTGGTGGCTTTTGGTACTGGACGATGGCTAGCTGGTAGGCTAGCTGGTTGGATTATTGGCACTGGCATGGTGGCAACAGTAGGCTGGCTGGTGGATTACTAGCTAACGGCAGGGTGTGAAACAGCAGGCTGGCTGGTGGGATACTGTCACTGCAGGGACTGCTAACACTAGGCTGCCTGGGAGAATTTCTGGTACTGGTATGATGGCTAACAGTGGGGGCTGGGTGGGATTACTGCACAAAGCACAGTGACCTAACAGCGATTTGCTGGTGGTACCGGCACTCGGCAGGATGGCTAACAGTAGCTGGCTGGTGGGATTACTGGCCATGAAAGGATGACTAACAGCAGGGTGTCTGGTGAGATTTCTGGCACTGGCACGATGGCAAACTGCAGACTGGCAAGTGGGATTGCTGGCACTAGCAGGATGGCTAACAGCAGGCTGTCTGGTGAGATTACAATCACTGGCAGGATGGCTAACAGTAGGGGGCTGGTGGGATTACTGGCACAAGCAGAGTGACTAACAGCAGGCTGGCTGGTGGGATTACTGGCACTGGCATGATGGATAACTGTAGGCTGGCTGGTGGGATGACTGGCACTAGCAGGGAAAATAACAGTAGGCTGGCTGGTGGGATGACTGGCACTGGCAGGATTGCTAACAGTAGGCTACCTGTTGGGATTTCTAGTACTGGCACAATGGCTAACAGTAGGCTGGCTGGTGAGATTACTGGCACTGGCATGATGTCTAATAGCAGGCTGGCTGGTGGGATTTCTGGCACAGGAAGGATGGCTATCAGCAGGCTTGCTGGTAGAAATACTGGTACTGGCAGGATGGCTAACAGTAAACTGGCTATTGGGGCTACTGGCCGTGGAAGGATGACTAACAGCAGGGTGTCTGGTGAGATTTCAGGCACTAGCATGTTGGCTAACAGTAGGCTGACTGGAGGGATTACTGGGACTGGCAGGTTGACTAACAGCAGGCTGGCTGGTGGGATGACTGGCACTGGCAAGATTGATAACAGTAGGCTGCCTGGTGGGATTTCTGGAACTGGCACTATGGCTAACAGTAGGCTGGCTGGAGGGATTAGTGGCACAGGCATGATGGCTAACAGTAGGCTGGCTGGAGGGATTACTGGCACTGGCAGAGTGACTAACAGCATGCTGGCTGGTCGGATGACCGGCACTGGAATGATGGCCAACAGCAGCCTGGTTGGTGGGATTACTGGCACTGGCAGTATGACCAACAGCAGGCTTGCTGGTGGGGTTACTGGCACTGGCAGGATGACTAACAGCAGGCTGGCTGGTGGTACTGGCACTGGCAGGATGGCTAACAGTAGCCTGGCTGGTGGGATTACTGGCACTGGCAGGCGACTAACAGCAGGGTGTCGGGTGAGGTTTCTGCACCGTCACGATGCAACAGCAGACTGGCAAGTGGGGATTGCTGGCACAAGCAGGATGGCTAACAGCAGGCTGTCTGGTGGGATTACAGTCACTGGCAGAACGGCTCACAGTAGGCTGGCTGGTGGGATGACTGTCACTGGCAGGATGGCTAACAGTAGGCAGTCTGGTGGTATTTCTGGTACTGGCATGATGGCTAACAGTAGGCTGGCTGGTGGGATTACTGGCACTGGGATGGTGGCTAACAGTCGGCAGGCTGGTGGGATTACTGGCACTGGCAGGGTGACTAACAGCAGGCTGGGTAGTGGGATGACAGGAACTGGCAGGATTGCTAACAGTAGGCTGCCTGGTGGAATTTCTGGTAGTGGTACGATGGCTAACAGTAAGGGGATGGTGGGATTACTGGCACAAGCAGAGTGACTAACAGCAGGCTGGCTGGTGGGATTACTGGCACTGGCATGATGGATAACTGTAGGCTGGCTTGTGGGATGACTGGCACTAGCAAGGAAATTAACAGCAGCTGGCTGGTGGATGACTGGCACTGGCAGGATTGCTAACAGTAGGCTGCCTGGTGATTTCTAGTACTGGCACAATGGCTAACAGTAGCTGGCTGGTGAGATTACTGGCACTGGCATGATGTCTAACAGCAGGCTGGCTGGTGATTTCTGGCACAGGAAGGATGGCTATCAGCAGGCTTGCTGGTGGAAATACTGGCACTGGCAGGATGGCTAACAGTAAGCTGGCTTGTGGGACTACTGGCCATGGAAGGATGACTAACAGCAGGGTGTCTGGTGAGATTTCAGGCACTAGCATGATGGCTAACAGTAGGCTGGCTGGAGGGATTACTGGGACTGGCAGGGTGACTACTGTCACATGCAGTATGACTAACAGCAGGCTGGCTGGTGAGATTACTGGCACTGGCATGATGGCTAATAGCAGGCTGGCTGGTGGGGTTACTGGCACTGGCAGGATGACTAACAGCAGGCTTGCTGGTGGAAATACTGGCACCAACAGTAAGCTGGCTTTGTGGACTGCTGGCCATGGAAGGATGACTCAACAGCAGGGTGTTTGTGAGATTTCAGGCACCAGCATGATGGCTAACAGTAGGCAGGCTGAGGGATTACTGGGACTGGCAGGGTGACTAACAGCAGGCTGGCTGGTGGGATGACTGGTACTGGCAAGATTGATAACAGTAGGCTGCCGGTGGGATTTCTGGAACTGGCACTCATGGCTAACAGTAGGCTGGCTGGAGGGATTAGTGGCACAAGCAGAATGACTAACATCATGCTGGCTGGTCGGATGACTGGCACTGGAATGATGGCTAACAGCAGGATGGTTGGTGGGATTACTGGCACTGACAGTATGACTAACAGCAGGCTGGCTGGTGGAAATTCTGGCACTGGCAGGATGGCTAACAGTAGGCTGGCTGGAGGGATTAGTGGCACAGGCAGAATGACTAACATCATGCTGGCTGGTCGGATTACTGGCACTGGAATGATGGCTAACAGCAGGATGGTTGGTGGGATTTCTGGCACAGGAAGGATGGCTAACAGCAGGCTTGCTGGTGGAAATTCTGGCACTGGCAGGATGGCTAACAGTAGGCTGGCTGGTGGGATTACTGGCCATTGAAGGATGACTAACAGCAGGGTGTCTGGTGTGATTTGGCACTGGCACGATAGCTAACAGCAGACTGGCAAGTGGGATTGCTGGCACTAGCAGGATGGCTAACAGCACGCTGTCTGGTGGGATTACAGTCACTGGCAGGATGGCTAACAGTAGCCTGGCTAGGGGGATTACTGGCACTGGTAAGGTGACTAACAGCAGGCTGGCTGTTGGGATAACTCGCTCTGGCAAGATGGCCAACAGCAGGCTGCTTGGTGGGATTACTGGCACTGGCAAGATGGCTAACAGTTGGCTAGCTGGTTGGATTACTGTCAGAAGCAGGATGGATAACAGTAGGCTGGCTGGTAGGTTTACTGGCCATAGAAGGATGACTAACACAAGCCTGGCTGGTGGGATTACTGGCACTGACATGATGGCTCACAGTAGGCTGGCTGGTGGGATTACTGGCACTGGCAGGATGACTAACAGTAGGCTATCTCATGGGATTACTGGCACTGGCATGATTGCTAACAGTGGGCTGGCTGGTGGGATGACTGGCACTGGCAGAGTGACTAACAGCAGGATGGATGGTGGGATTACTGGCCATGGAAGGATGAATAACAGCAGGCTGGCTGATGGGATTACTGGCAGTGGCATGATCGCTAACAGTAGGCTGGCCAGTGGGATTACTGGCACTGGCATGGTGGATAGCCGCAGGCTGGCTGGTGGGGTTACTGGCACTGGCATGATGGCTAACAGTAGGCTGGCTGGTGAGATTACGACACTGGCATGATGGCTAACACCAGGCTGGCTGGTGGGATTTCAACAGGAAGAATGGCTAACATCAGGCTTGCTGGTGGGAATACTGTCACTGGCAGGATGGCTAATGGTAGGCTGGCTGGTGGGATTACTGGCTCGTGGAAGGATGACTAATAGCAGGGTGTCTGGTGAGATTTCTGGCACTGGCACGATGGCTAACAGTAGGCTTGCTGGTTGGATTACTGTCATTGGCAGGATGGCTAACAGCAGGCTGGCTGGTAGGTGTACTTGCCATTGAAGGATGACTAACACCAGCCTGGCTGGTGGGATTACTGCCACTGGCATGATGGCTAACAGTAGGCAGGCTGGTGGGAATACTGGCACTGGCAGGACGGCTAATGGTAGGCTGGCTGGTGGGATTACTGGCCATGGAAGGATGACTAATAGCAGGGTGTCTGGTGAGATTTCTGGCACTGGCACGATGGCTAACAGTAGGCTTGCTGGTTGGATTACTGGCACTGGCATGATGGCTAATAGCAGGCTGGCTGGTGGGGTTACTGGCACTGGCAGGATGACTAACAGCAGGCTTGCTGGTGGAAATACTGGCACTAACAGTAAGCTGGCTTGTGTGACTGCTGGCCATGGAAGGATGACTAACAGCAGGGTGTTTGGTGAGATTTCAGGCACTAGCATGATGGCTAACAGTAGGCAGGCTGGAGGGATTACTGGGACTGGCAGGGTGACTAACAGCAGGCTGGCTGGTGGGATGACTGGTACTGGCAAGATTGATAACAGTAGGCTGCCGGGTGGGATTTCTGGAACTGGCACTATGGCTAACAGTAGGCTGGCTGGAGGGATTAGTGGCACAAGCAGAATGACTAACATCATGCTGGCTGGTCGGATGACTGGCACTGGAATGATGGCTAACAGCAGGATGGTTGGTGGGATTACTGGCACTGGCAGTATGACTAACAGCAGGCTGGCTGGTGGAAATTCTGGCACTGGCAGGATGGCTAACAGTAGGCTGGCTGGAGGGATTAGTGGCACAGGCAGAATGACTAACATCATGCTGGCTGGTCGGATTACTGGCACTGGAAATGATGGCTAACAGCAGGATGGTTGGTGGGATTTCTGGCACAGGAAGGATGGCTAACAGCAGGCTTGCTGGTGGAAATTCTGGCACTGGCAGGATGGCTAACAGTAGGCTGGCGGGTGGGATTACTGGCCATTGAAGGATGACTAACAGCAGGGTGTCTGGTGTGATTTGGCACTGTACGATAGCTAACAGCAGACTGGCAAGTGGGATTGCTGGCACTAGCAGGATGGCTAACAGCACTGTCTGGTGGGATTACAGTCACTGGCAGGATGGCTAACAGTAGCCTGGCTAGGGGATTACTGGCACTGGTAAGGGTGACTAACAGCAGGCTGGCTGTTGGATAACTCGCCTGGCAAGATGGCCAACTGCAGGCCGGTTGGTGGGATTACTGCACTGGCAAGATGGCTAACAGTAGGCTAGCTGGTTGGATTACTGTCAGAAGCAGGATGGATAACAGTAGGCTGGCTGGTAGGTTTACTGGCCATAGAAGGATGACTAACACAAGCCTGGCTGGTGGGATTACTGGCACTGACATGATGGCTCACAGTAGGCTGGCTGGTGGGATTACTGGCACTGGCAGGATGACCAACAGTAGGCTATCTCATGGGATTACTGGCACTGGCATGATTATAACAGTGGGCTGGCTGGTGGGATGACTGGCACTGGCAGAGTGACTAACAGCAGGATGGATGGTGGGATTACTGGCCATGGAAGGATGAATAACAGCAGGCTGGCTGATGGGATTACTGGCAGTGGCATGATCGCTAACAGTAGGCTGGCCAGTGGGATTACTGGCACTGGCATGGTGGATAGCCGCAGGCTGGCTGGTGGGGTTACTGGCACTGGCATGATGGCTAACAGTAGGCTGGCTGGTGAGATTACTGACACTGGCATGATGGCTAACACCAGGCTGGCTGGTGGGATTTCTTGCACAGGAAGAATGGCTAACATCAGGCTTGCTGGTGGGAATACTGTCACTGGCAGGATGGCTAATGGTAGGCTGGCTGGTGGGATTACTGGCCGTGGAAGGATGACTAATAGCAGGGTGTCTGGTGAGATTTCTGGCACTGGCACGATGGCTAACAGTAGGCTTGCTGGTTGGATTACTGTCATTGGCAGGATGGCTAACAGCAGGCTGGCTGGTAGGTGTACTTGCCATTGAAGGATGACTAACACCAGCCTGGCTGGTGGGATTACTGCCACTGGCATGATGGCTAACAGTAGGCAGGCTGGTGGGAATACTGGCACTGGCAGGATGGCTAATGGTAGGCTGGCTGGTGGGATTACTGGCCATGGAAGGATGACTAATAGCAGGGTGTCTGTTGAGATTTCTGGCACTGGCACGATGGCTAACAGTAGGCTTGCTGGTTGGATTACTGTCATTGGCAGCATGGCTAACAGCAGGCTGGCTGGTAGGTGTACTTGCCATTGAAGGATGACTAACACCAGCCTGGCTGGTGGGATTACTGCCACTGGCATGATGGCTAACAGTAGGCAGGCTGGTGGGAATACTGGCACTGGCATGATGGCTAACAGTAGCCTGACAGGAGGGATTACTGGCAGTGTTGATACAACAGCAGGCTGGCTGGGGATGGCTGGCACTGGCAGGATGACTAACAGCAGGCTGCCTGGTGGGATTACTGGAACTGGCAGGATGGCTAACAGCAGGCTGGCTTTTGGAATTACTGGCACTAGCTGGATGGCTAACAGTAGGCTGACTGGTGGGATTACTGCCCATTGAAGGATGGCTAATAGTAGGCTGGCAGGTGGGATTACTGGCACTGGCAGGATGGCTAACAACAGGCTGGCTGGTGGGATTACTGTCACTGGCAGGATGGCTAACAGTAGGCTGGCGGGTGGGATTACTGGCAAAGGAAGGATGACTAACAGCAGGCTGGCAGGTGGGATTACTGGCACTGGCATGATGGCTCGCAGTTGGAAAGCTGGTGGGATAACTGGCACTGGCATGATAGCTAACAGTAGGCTGGCAGGTGGGATTACTGGCACCGGCATGCTGCCTAGCTGCAGGCTGGCTGGTGGGATTACAGGCACTGGCAAGATGGCTAACAGCAGGGTGGCTGGTGGAATTACTGGCAGTGGCAGGATGGCTCACAGCAGGGTGGTTGGTGGGATTACTGGCACTGCCAGGATGGCTAACAGTAGTTGGCTGGTGAGATTACAGGCCATGGAAGGATGACTAACAGCAGGCTGCCTGGTGGGATTACTCTCACTGGCAGCATGGCTGTACTGGCTGGCTGGTGGGATTACTATCACTGGCAGAATGGCTAACAGAAGGTTGGCTGTTGGGATTACTGGCCATGGAAGGATGACTAACAGCAGGCTGGCTGGAGGGATAACTGGCACTGGCATGATGGCTAGCAGCAAACTGGCTAGTGTGATTACTGGAGCTGGCAGAATGGTTAACAGCTGGTTGGTGGGATTGCTGGCATTGGCAGGATGACTAACAGTAGACTGACTGGAGGGATTACTGTCACTCGCAGGATGGCTAATAGTAGGCTGGCTGGTGGGATTACTGGCCATGGAAGGATAACTGAAAGCAGATGGGCTGGAGGAATTACTGTCACTGACAGGATGGCTAACAGTAGGCTGGCTGGTGGTATTACTGGCCATGGAAGGATGACTAGCAGCAGGATGTCTTTTGGGATTTCTGGCACTTGCACAATGACTAATAGTAGGCTGGAAAGTGGGATTGCTGGCACTAGCAGGAAGGCTAACAGTAGGCTGGGTGGTGGGATTACTAGCATGGCAGAGTGACTAACAAAGGCTGGCTGGTGGATTACTGGCACTGGCAGGATGGCTAACAGCAGGGCTGTCTGGTGATTACTGTCACGGCAGGATGGCTAACAGTAGGTTGGCTGGTGGATTATTGTCACTGGCAGGATAACTAACAGCACTGCGCTGGAGGATTACAGGCCGTCGGAAGTATGACTAACACCAGGCTGTCTGAGAGAACTGTTGCTGGAATGATGACTAACAGTAGCTAGGATGGTGGGATTACTGGCACTGGCATGATGGCCAACAGCAGTTGACAGGTGGGATTACTGGTGCTGGCAGGATGGCAAACTGTAGGCTGGCTGGTGGGATTACTGGCCATGGAAGGATGACTAACAGCAAGCTGGCTGTTGGAATTACTGTCATTGGCAGCATGGCTAAAAGCAGGCTGGCTGGTGGGATTACTGTCATTGGCAGGATGGTTAAAAGTTGGCTGGCTGGTGTGATTACTGGCCGTGGAAGGATCACTAACAGCAGGCTGGCTGGAGGGATAACTGGAACTGGTAGGATGGCTAACAGCAGGCTGGCTGGTGGGATTACTTGCACTGGCAAGACGGCTAACACTAGGGTGGCTGGTGGGATTGCTGGCACTGACATGATGGCTAACAGAAGGCTTTGCTGGTGTGATTACTGGCACTTGCAGGACTGGCTAACAGTAGGTCTGGCTGGTAGGATTACTGGCACTGGAAGGATTGCCAACAGCAGGCTGGCTGGTGGGATTACTGGCACTGGCAGGATGGCTAACACTTGGCTGGCTGGTGGGATTGCGACACTTGGTAGATGTCCTAACAGCAGACAGACTGGAGGGAATACTGTCACTGGCAGGATGGCTAACAGCAGGCTGGCTGGAGGGATTACTGGCCATGAAAGATGACCAACTGCAGGCTGCCTGGTGGGATTACAGTCATTGGCAGCATGGCTACAGCAGTCTGGCTGGTGGGATTACTGTCATTGGCAGGATGGTTAAAGTTGGCTGGCTGGTTTGATTACTGGCCGTGGAAGGATCACTAACAGCAGGCTGGCTGGAGGGATTACTGGAACTGGTAGGATAGCTAACAGCAGGCTGGCTGGTGGGATTACTGGCACTGGCACGATGGCAAACTGCAGGCTGGCTGGTGGGATTACTGGTACTGCCAGGATGGCTAACAGTAGGCTGAATGGTGAGATTACTGGCCATGGAAGTATGACAAACAGCAGGCTGGCTGGTGGGATTACTGTCACTAGCAGGATGGCTAAAGCAGGCTGGCTGGTGGGTTTAGCGTCACTGGCAGGATGGCTAACAGTAGGTTGGCTGTTGGGATTACTGGCCATGGAAGGATGACTAACAGCAGGCTGGCTGGAGGACAACTGGCACTGCTGATTAGCTAACAGTGAACTGGCTGGTGGGATGACTGGCACTGGTATGATGGCTAAAAGCAGGCTGGCTACTGGAATTACTGGAACTGGCAGGATGCCTAACAGCAGGCTGGCTGGTGGAAATGCTGGCACTGGCAGGGTGCTAACAGTAAGCAGCCTGCTGACAGCTCGCGACTGGCAGGATGGCTAACAGTAGTGACTGAAGGGATTAATCGTCCCGGCAGGATGGCTAAGTAGGCTGGCTGGTGGGATTACTGGCCATGTATGATTACTGACGGCATACTGGCTGGTGGGATTACTGTCACTGACAGGATGGCTAACAGCAGGCTGGCTGGTGGGATTACTGTCACCGGCAGGATGGCTAACAGTAGGCCGGCTGGTGGGATTACTGGACATTGATGGAAGACTAGCAGCAGGGCGTCTCGTGGGATTTCTGGCACTGGCACAATGACTAATGGTAGGCTGGCAAGTGGGATTGCTCGCACTAGCAGGATAGCTAACAGCAGGCTGCCTAGTGGGATTACTATCACTGACAGGATGGCTAACAGTAAACTGGCTTTGGGAATTACTGTCATTGGCAGGATGGCTAACAATCGGCTGGCTGGTGGGATTACTGGTCAAGGAAGGATGACTAACACCGGGCTGTCTGGTAGGATTACTAGCACTGGCATGATGGCTAATAGTAGGATGGCCGGAGGAATGACTGTCTCTGGCAGGATGGCTAACAGATGGCTGGCTGGTGGGATTACTGGTACTGGTAGGGTGACTCACTGCAGGCTGGCTGATGGGATAACTGGCACTGGCAAGATGGTTTACAGCAGGCTGGTTGGTGGGATTACTGGCACTGGCAAGATGGCTAACAGTTGGCTAGCTGGTTGGATTACTGTCACTGGCAGGATGGCTAACAGTAGGCTGGCTGGTAGGTTTACTGGGCCAGAAAGATGACTAACACCAGCCTGGCTGGTGGGATTACCGGCACTGGCATGATGGCTAACAGCAGACTGGCAAGTGTGATTGCTGGCACTAGCAGGATGGCTAACAGCAGACTGTCTGGTGGATTACAGTCACTGGCAGGTGACGGTTAACAGTAGGCTGGCTGGTGGGATGACTGTCACTGGCAGGATGGCTACCAGTAGGCTGTCTGGTGGTATTTCTGGTACTGGCATGATGGCTAACATTAGGCTGGCTGGTGGGATTACTGGCACTGGCATGGTGGCTAACAGTATGCTGGCTGGTGGGATTACTGGCACTGGCAGGGTGACAAACAGCAGGCTGGCTGGTGGGATGACTTGCACTGGCAGAATTGCTAACAGTAGGCTGCCAGGTGGAATTTCTGGTAGTGGTACGATGGCTAACAGTAGGGGGGCTGGTGGGATTACTGGCACAAGCAGAGTGACTAACTGCAGGCTGGCTGGTGGGATTTCTAGCACTGGCATGATGGCTAACAGTAGGCTGACTGGTGGGAATACTGGCACTGGCAGGGTAACTAACAGCAGGCTGGCTGGTGGGATGACTGGCCCTGGCAGGATTGCTAACAGAAGGCTGCCTGGTGGGATTTCTAGTACTGGCACGATGGCTAACAGAAGGCTGGCTGGTGAGATTACTGGCACTAGCATGATGGCTAACAGTAGGCTTGCTGGTGGGATTACTGGCACTGGAAGGGTGACTAACAGCAGGCTGGCTGGTGGGATGACTGACACTGGCAGGATTGCTAACATTAGGCTACCTGGTGGGATTTCTGCTACTGGCACTATGGCTAACAGTAGGCTGGCTAGAGGGATGAGTGGCACAGGCATGATGGCTAACAGTAGGCTGGCTGGTGGGATTACTGGCACTGGCAGAGTGACTAACAGCATGATATCTGGTTGGATGACTGGCACTGGAATGATGGCTAACAGCAGGGTGGTTTGTGGGATTACTGGCACTGGCAGGATGATTAACAGCAGGCTATCTGTTGGGGTTACTGGCACTGGCAGGATGGCTAACAATAGGCTGGCTGATGAGATTACTGGCACTGGCATGATGGGTAATAGCAGGCTGGCTGGTGGAATTTCTGGCACAGGAAGGATGTCTAACAGCAGGCTTGCAGGTGGGAATACTGGCACTGGCAGGATGGCTAACAGTAGGCTGGCTTGTGGGATTACTGGTCATGGAAGGATAAGTAACTGCAGGGTGTCTGGTGAGATTTCTGGCACTGGCATGATGGCTAACAGCAGACTGGCAAGTGGGATTGCTGGCACTAGCAGGATGGCTAACAGCAGGCTGGCTGGTGAGATTACTGGCACTGGCGTGATGGCTAATAGCAGACTGGCTGGTGGGATTTCTGGCACAGGAAGGATGGCTAACAGCAGGCTTGCTGGTGGAAATACTGGCACTGGCAGGATGGCTAACAGTAGGCTGGCTGGCGGTATTACTGGCCATGGAAGGATGACTAACAGCAGTGTGTCTGGTGAGATTTCTGGCACTGGCACGATGGCTAACTGCAGACTGGCAAGTGGGATTGCTGGCATAAGCAGAATGGCTAACTGCAGGCGGTCTGGTTGGATTACACTCACTGGCAGGATGGTTAACAGTAGGCTGGCTGGTGGGATGACTGTCACTGGCAGGATGGCTAACAGTAGGCAGTCTGGTGGCATTTCTGGTACTGGCACGATGGCTAACAATAGGCTAGCTGGTGGGATTACTGGTACTGGCATGGTGGCTAACAGTAGGCTGGCTGGTGGGATGACTGGCACTGGCAGGGTGACAAACAGCAGACTGCCTGGTGGGATGACTGGCACTGGCAGGATTGCTAACAGTAGGCTGCCTGATGGAATTTCTGGTACTGGTACGATGGCAAACAGTAGGGGAGCAGGTGGGATTACTGGTACAAGCAGAGTGACTAACAGCAGGCTGGATGGTGGGATTATTGGCACTAGCATGATGTCTTACAGTAGGCTTGCTGGTGGGATTTCTGGCACAGGAAGGATGGCTAACAGCAGGCTTGCTGGCTGGAATACTGGCACTGGCAGGATGGCTAACAGTAGGCAGGCTGGTGAGATTACTGTCCATGGAAGGATGATTAACAGCAGGGCATCTGGTGAGATTTCTGGCACTGGCACGTTGGCTAACAGCAGACTGGCAAGTGGGATTGCTGGCACTAGCAGGATGGCTAAAAGCAAGCTGTCTGGTAGGATTACAGTCACTGGCAGGACGGTTAACAGTAGGCTGGCTGGTGGGATGACTGTCACTGGCACGATGGCTAACAGTAGGCAGTCTGGTGGTATTTCTGGTACTGGCACGATGGCTAACAATAGGCTAGCTGGTGGGATTACTGGTACTGGCATGGTGGCTAACAGTAGGCTGGCTGGTGGGATTACTGGCACTGGCAGGGTGACAAACAGCAGACTGCCTGGTGGGATGACTGGCACTGGCAGGATTGCTAACAGTAGGCTGCCTGATGGAATTTCTAGTACTGGCATGATGGCTAACAGGAGGCTGGCTGGTGAGATTACTGGCACTAGCATGATGGCTAACAGTAGGCTGGCTGGTGGGATTACTGGCACTGGCAGGGTGACAAACAGCAGGCTGGCTGGTGGGATGACTGGCACTGGCAGGATTGCTAACAGTAGGCTGCCTGGTGGAATTTCTGGTACTGGTACGATGGCTAACAGTAGGGGGGCTGGTGGGATTACTGCTACAAGCAGAGTGACTAACTGCAGGCTGGCTGGTGGGATTATTGGCACTAGCATGATGGCTAACAGTTGGTGGGCTGGTGGGATTACTATCACTGGCAGGGTAACTAACAGCAGGCTGGCTGGTGGGATAACTGGCACTGGCAGGATTGCTAACAGTAGGCTGCCTAGTGGGATTTCTAGTACTGGCATGATGGCTAACAGGAGGCTGGCTGGTGAGATTACTGGCATTAGCATGATGGCTAACAGTAGGCTGGCTGGTGGGATTTCTGGCACTGGCAGGGTGACTAACAGCAGTCTGGCTGGTGGGATGACTGGCGCTGGCAGGATTGCTAACAGTAGGCTGCCTGGTGGGATTAGTGGCACAGGCATGATGGCTAACAGTAGGCTGGCTGGTGGGATTACTGGCACTGGCACTGGCACAGTGACTAACAGCATGCTGGCTGGTTAGATGACTGGCACTGGAATGATGGCTAACAGTAGGCTGGCTGGTGGGATAACTGGCACTGGCATGATGGCTAACAGCAGGCTGGTTGGTGGGATTACTGGCACTGGCAGGATGACTAACAGCAGGCTGGCTGGTGGGGTTACTGGCACTGGCAGGATGGCTAACAGTAGGCTGGCTGATGAGATTACTGGCACTGGCATGATGGCTAATAGCAGGCTGGTTTGTGGGATTTCTGGCACAAGAAGGATGGCTAACAGCAGTCTGGCTGGTGGGATTACTGGCACTGGCATGATGGCTAACAGCAGGCTGGCTGGTGGAATTACTGGCACTGGCAGGATCACTAACAGCAGGCTGGCTGGTGTAATTACTGCCTCTGGCAGGATGGCTAACAGTAGGCTGGCTGGTGGGACTGCTGGCACTGACAGGATGGCTAACTGTAGACTGATTGGTGGGATTACTGTCACTGGCAGAATGGCTAACAGTGGGCTGGCTGGTGGGATTACTGGTAATGGAAGGATGACTAACAGCAGGCTGGCTAATGGGATTATTGTAGCTGGCAGGATGGCTAACAGCAGGCTGGCTGGTGGTATTACTGGCACTGGCAGGATGGCTAACATTAGGCTGGCTGGTGGGATTACTGTCACAGGCAGGATGGCTAACAGCAGGCTGGCTGGTGAGTTTACTGTCACTAGCAGGATGGTTAACAATAGTCTGGCTGGTGGGATTACTGGCAATGGAAGGATAACTAACAGCAGGCTGGTTGACAAGATTGTTGGCACTGGCATGATGGCTAACAGTAGGCTGGCTGGTGGGAATACTGGCACTGGCAGGATGAGTAAGAGCAGGCTGGCTGGTGGGATGTCTGTCGCTGGCAGGATGGCTAAAAGTAGGCTTTCTGGTGGGATTTCTGGTGCTGGCACGATGGCTAACTGTAGGCTGGCTGGTGTAATTACTATTACTGGCATGATGGCTAACATTAGGCTGTCTGGTGGGATTACTGGGCATGAAGGATGACCAACAGCAGGCTCGCTGGTGGGATTACTGGCACTGGCATAATGGCTAACAGTAGGTCCGGCTGTGGGATCACTGGCACTGGCATGATGACCAACAGCAGGCTGGCTGGTGGGATTACTGGCACTGACAGGATGGCTAGCAGCGGCTCGCTGGTGGGATTACTGACACTGGCATTATGGCTAACAGTTTGCTGGCTGGTGGGATTACTGTCACTGGCAGGATGGCTAACAGTAGGCTGGCTGGTGTGATTACTGGTCATGGAAAGATGACTAACAGCAAGCTGGCTGGTGGGATTGCTGGCACTGGCAGGATATCTAACAGTAGGGTGGTTGGTGGGATTACTTTCACTGGCAGGATGACTAACAGGCTGGTTGGTGGGATTACTAGCACTGGCAGGATGGCTAACAGCAGGCCAGCTTGTGGGATTACTGGCACTGGCAGGATGGCTAACAGTAGACTGGCTGGTGGTGTTACTGGCACTGGTAAAATGGCCAACAGCAGGCTGTCTGGTGGGATTACTGGCATTGACAGGATGGTTAACAGTAGACTGGCTGCTGGGATTACTGGCAAGGGAAGGATGACTAACAGTTGGCTGGCTGATGGAATTACTGTCACTGGCAGGATGGCTAACAGCAGGCTGTCTGGTGAGATTACTGGCACTGGCAGGATGGCTAACAGTAGACTGACTGGTGGTATTACTGGCACTGGCAAGGTGGCTAACAGTTGGCTGGTTGGTGGATTGCTGTCACTGGCAGGATGGTTAACAGTAGGTTGGCTGTTGGGATTACTGGCCATGGAAGGATGACTAACAGCATTCTGCCTGGTAGGATAACTGGCACTGGCATGGTGGCTAACAGTAGGCTGGCTGGTGGGATGACTGTCACTGGCATGATGGATGATAGCAGGCTGGCTAGTGGGATTACTGGCACTGGCAGGATGGCTAACAGTTGACTGACTGGAGGGATTACTGTCCCTGGCAGGATGGCTAATTGTAGGCAGGCTGGTAGGATTGCTGGCCATGGAGGATGACTAACAGCAGACTGGCTGGTAGATTACTGTCACTGGCACGATGGCTAACAGCAGGTTGGCTGGTGGATTACTGCTACCGGCAGGATGGCTAACAGTAGGCTGACTGGTGGGATTACTGGCTATGGAAGGATGACTAGCAGTAAGCAGTCTGGTGGTATTTCTGGTACTGACGCGATGGCTAACAATAGGCTAGCTGGTGGGATTACTGGCACTGGCAGGGTGACGAAACAGCAGACTGCCTGGTGGGGATGACTGGCACTGGCAGGATGGCTAACAATAGGCTGGCTGGTGGATTATTACCATGGAGAGATGACTAACACCAGACTGGCTGGTGGGTTTACTGGCACTAGCAGGATGGCTAACAACATTCTGACTTTTGGCATGACTGGCACTGGCAGGATATCTAATAGTAGGCTGACTGGTGGGACTACTGGAACCAGCAGGATGGCTAACAGCAGGCTGGCTGGTGGGATTACTGGCACTGGCATGATGGCTAACAGTAGGCTGGCAGTGGGATTACTGGCACTGCCATGATGGCTAACAGCAGGGTGGCTGGTGGGATTACTGGCACTGGTAGGATGGCTAACAGCAGGCTGGCTGGTGGGATGACTGTCACCGGCAGGATGGCTAGCAGTAGGCTGGCTGGTGGGATTAAAGTCACTGGCAGGATGGCTAACAGTTGGATTGCATGTGGGATTACTGGCCATAGAAGGATGACTACAGCAGGCTGGTGGGTGGAATTACTGGCACTGGTGTGATGGCCAACATCAGGCCGCCTGGTGATTACTGGCACTGGCATGATGGATAACAGCAGGCTGGCTGGTGGGATTACTGTCACTTGCAGGATGTTTAACAGTAGGGCTGGCTGGTGGGATTACTGGCCATTGAAGGAAGACTAACAGCAGGCTGGCTGGTGGGTGCTGTTACTGGCAGGATAGCTAGCAGCAGGATGGCTGGTGGGATTACTGGCCATGGAAGGATGACTAACAGCAGGCTGGCTGGTGGGATTACCTGCACTGGCATGGTGGCTAACAGTACGCTTGCTGGTGGAATTACTGCCACTGGCAGGATGGCTAACAGTAGGCTGGCTGGTGGGACTGCTGGCACTGACAGGATGGCTAACTGTAGACTGGCTGGTGGGATTACTGTCGCTGGCAGAATGGCTAACAGTAGGCTGGCTGGTGGGATTACTGGCCATGGAAGGATGACTAACAGCAGGCTGGTTTATGGGATTATTGTAGCCAGCACAATGGCTAACAGCTGGTTTGCTGTGGGATTACTGGCACTGGCAGGATGGCTAACAGTAGGCTGACTGGTGGGATTACTGGCACTGGCATGGTGCCTATCAGCAGGCTGGCTGGTGGGGTTACAGGCAATGGTAGGATGGCAAACAGCAGGCTGGCTGGTGGGATTACTGGCACTGCCTGGATGTCTAACAGTAGGCTGGATGGTGAGATTACTGGCCATGGAAGGATAACTAACAGCAGGCTGGCTGGTGGGAATACTGGCACTGGCAGGATGAGTAAGAGCAGGCTGGCTGGTGGGATGTCTGTCGCTGGCAGGATGGCTAAAAGTAGGCTTTCTGGTGGGATTTCTGGTGCTGGTACGATGGCTAACTGTAGGCTGGCTGGTGGAATTACTAGTACTGGCATGATGGCTGCAACATTAGGCTGTCTGGTGGGATTACTGGCCATGGAAGGATGACCTAACAGCAGGCTAGCTGGTGAGATTTCCTGGCACTGGTATGATGGCTACAGTAGGCCGGCTGGTGGGATCACAAGTGCTGGCATGATGACTAACAGCAGGCTGGTTGGTGGGATTAATGGCACTGACAGGATGGCTAACAGCAGGCTCGCTGGTGGGATTACTGTCACTGGCATTATGGCTAACAGTTTGCTGGCTGGTGGGATTACTGTAACTGGCAGTATGGCTAACAGTAGGCTGGCTGGTGTGATTACTGGTCATGGAAAGATGACTAACAGCAACCTGGCTGGTGGGATTGCTGGCACTGGCAGGATATCTAACAGTAGGGGTGGTTGGGATTATTCACCGGCAGGATGACCAACAGGCTGGTTGGTGGGATTACCAGCACTGGCAGGATGGCTACCAGCAGGCCAGCTTGTGGGATTACTGGCACCGGCAGGATGGCTAACAGTAGACTGGCTGGTAGGTGTTACTGCACTGGCAAATGGCCAACAGCAGGCTGTCTGGTGGGATTACTGGCACTGACAGGATGGTTAACAGTAGACTGGCTGCTGGATTACTGGCAAGGAAGGATGACTAACAGCAGGTTGGCTGGTGGGATTCATCGTCACTGGCAGAATGGCTAACAGCAGACTGGCTGGTGGGATTACTCGGCACTAGCAGGTTGGCTAACAGCATTCTGGCTGGTGGCATGACTGGCACTGGCAGGATAGCTAATAGTAGGCTGACTGGTGGGACTACTGGCACTAGCAGCATGGCTAACAGCAGGCTGGCTGGTGGGATTACAGGCACTGGCATGATGGCTAACAGTTGGCTGGCTGATGGAATTACTGTCACTGGCAGGATGGCTAACAGCAGGCTGTCTGGTGAGATTACTGGCACTGGCAGGATGGCTAACAGTAGACTGACTGGTGGTATTACTGGCACTGGCAAGGTGGCTAATAGTTGGCTGGCTGGTGGGATTACTGTCACTGGCAGGATGGTTAACAGTAGGTTGGCTGTTGGGATTACTGGCCATGGAAGGATGACTAACAGCATTCTGCCTGGTAGGATAACTGGCACTGGCATGGTGGCTAACAGTAGGCTGGCTGGTGGGATGACTGTCACTGGCATGATGGATGATAGCAGGCTGGCTAGTGGGATTACTGGCACTGGCAGGATGGCTGAACAGTTGACTGACTGGAGGATTACTGTCCCTGGCAGGATGGCTAATAGTAGGCAGGCTGGGAGGATTGCTGGCCATGGAAGGATGACTGACAGCAGACTGGCTGGTAGGATTACCGTCACTGGCATGATGGCTAACAGCAGGTTGGCTGGTGGGATTACTGTCACTGGCAGGATGGCTATCGTAGGCTGACTGGTGATTACTGGCCATGGAAGGATGACTAGCAGTAGGCAGTCTGGTGGTATTTCGGTACTGGTACGATGGCTAACAACAGGTTAGCTGCTGGGATTACTGGTACTGGCATGGTGGCTAACAGTAGGCTGGCTGGTGGGATTACTGGCACTGGCAGGGTGACAAACAGCAGACTGCCTGGCGGGGATGACTGGCACCGGCAGGATGCATAACAACAGGCTGGCTGGTGGATTATTTGCCATGGAGATGACCAACACCAGACTGGCTGGTGGGTTTACTGCACCAGCAGGATGGCTAACAACATTCTGGCTTTTGGCATGACTGGCACGGCAGGATATCTAATAGTAGGCTGACTGGTTGGACACTGGAACCAGCAGGATGGCTAACAGCAGGCTGGCTGGTGGGATTACTGGCACTGGCATGATGGCTAACAGTAGGCTGGCAGTGGGATTACTGGCACTGGCATGATGGCCAACAGGCTGGCTGGGTGGGATTACTGGCACTGGTAGGATGGCTAACAGCAGGCTGGTTGGTGGGATGACCGTCACCGCAGGATGGCTGCAGTAGGCTGGCTGGTGGGATTACTGTCACTGGCAGGATGGCTAACAGTTGGATTGCATGTGGGATTACTGGCCATAGAAGGATGACCAACAGCAGGCTGGTGGGTGGAAATTACTGGCACTGGTGTGATGGCTAACATCAGGCTGCCTGGTGGGATTACTGGCACTGGTATGATGGCTGACAGCAGGCTGGCTGGTGGATTACTGTCACTGGCAGGATGCTATGCAGCAGGCTGGCTGGTGGGATTACTGGCTATTGAAGGATGACTAACAGCAGGCTGGCTGGTGGAATTGCTGTTACTGGCAGGATAGCTAGCAGCAGGATGGCTGGTGGATTACTGGCCGCTGAAGGATGACTACACAGGCTGGCTGGTGGATTACTGGCACTGGCATGATGGCTAACAGTACGCTTGCTGGTGGAATTACTGCCACTGGCAGGATGGCTAACAGTAGGCTGGTTGGTGGGACTGCTGGCACTGACAGGATGGCTAACTGTAGACTGGCTGGTGGGATTACTGTCGCTGGCAGAATGGCTAACAGTAGGCTGGCTGGTGGGATTACTGGCCATGGAAGGATGACTAACAGCAGGCTGGTTTATGGTATTATTGTAGCAGCACAATGGCTATCAGCTGGCTTGCTGGTGGGATTACTGGCACCGGCAGGATGGCTAACAGTAGGTGACTGGTGGATTACTGGCACTGGCATGGTGCCTATCAGCAGGCTGGCTGGTGGGGTTACTGGCAATGGTAGGATGGCAAACAGCAGGCTGGCTGGTGGGATTACTGGCACTGCCTGATGTCTAACAGCAGGCTGGATGGTGAGATTACTGGCCTGGAAAGATAACTAACAGCAGGGTGGTTGGTGGGATTACTGTCACTGGCAGTATGGCTAACAGCAGGCTGGCTGGTGAGATTACTGTCACTGGCAGGATGGTTAACAGTAGGTTGGCTGTTGGGATTACTGGCCATGGAAGGATGACCACGAACAGCATTCTGGCTGGTGGGATAACTGCACTGGCATGATGGCTAACAGTAGGCTGGCTCGCGGGATGACCGTCACTGGCATGATGGATGATAAGGCTGGCTTGTGGGATTATTGGCACTGGCAGGATGGCTAACAGTTGACCGACTGAGGGATTACTGTCCCTGGCAGGATGGCTAATAGTAGACTGGTTGGTGGGATTACTGGCTAGCGGAAGGATGACCGACAGCAGACTGGCTTTTGGGATTACGGTCACTGGCAGGATGGCTAATAGCAGGCTGGCTGGTGGGATTACTGTCACTGGCAGAATGGCTAACAGTAGGCTGACTGGTGGGATTACTGCCGGAAGGATGACTAGCAGCAGGGTGTCTGGTGATTTCTGTCACTGGCATGATGACTAATAGTAGGCTGGAAAGTGGGATTGCTGGCACTAGCAGGATGGCTAACAGCAGGCTGTCAGGTGGGATACTGTCACTGACAGGATGGCTAACAGTAGGCTGGCTGGTTGGATTACTGTCACTGGCAGGATGGCTAACAGTAGGCTGTCTGGTGGGATTACTTGCCATGCGAAGGATGACCAACACCAGACTTGCTGGTGGGATTACTGGCACTAAGCAGGATGGCTAATAACATTCTGGCTTTGTAATGACTGGCACCGGCAGGGATATCTAATAGTAGGCTGACTGGTGGGACTACTGGAACTAGCAGGATGGCTAACAGCAGGCTGGCTGGTGGGGATTACTGGCACCGCAGGATGGCTAATACTTGACTGGCTGGTGGGATTACCGGCCAGTGGAAGGATGACCAACACCAGGCTGGCTGGTGGGATTACTTTCACCGACATAATGGTTAATAGTAAACTGGGTGGTGGGATTACTGGCACTGGCAAAGTGACTAACAGCAGTCTGGCTGGTGGGATTACTGGCACTGGCATGATGGCTAACAGTAGGCTGGCAGTGGGATTACTGGCACTGGCAGGATGGCTAACAGCAGGCTGTCTGGTGGGATTACTGTCACCGACAGGATGGCTAACAGTAGGCTGGCTGGTTGGATTATGTCATGGCAGGATGGCTAACAATAGGCTGGCTGGTGGGGTTACTTGCCATGGAAGGATGACAACACCAGACTGGTTGGTGGGATTACCGACACTAGCAGGATGGCTAACAACATTCTGGCTGGTGGCATGACTGGCAATTGGCAGGATATCTAATAGTAGGCTGATTGGTGGGACTACTGAACTAGCAGGATGGCTAACAGCAGGCTGGCTGATGGGATCAACGGCACCGGAAGGATGGCTAACAGTAGGCTGGCTGGCTGGATGGAAATTACTGTCACTGGTGATCGCTAATACTTGACTGGCTGGTGGGATTACTGGCCATGGAAGGATGACACACCAGGCTGGTTGGTGGATTACTTTCACCGACATGATGGCTGGCCAGTAAGCTGGGTGGTGGGATTACTGGCACTGGCAAAGGACTAACAGCAGTCTAGCTGATGGGATTACTGTCACGGCAGAATGGCTAACAGCATGACTGGGTGGTGAATTACTGGCACTGGCATGATGGCTAACAGTAGGATGGCAGTGGATTACTGGCACCGGCATGATGTTCAACAGCAGGCTGGCTGGTGGGATTACTGGCACGGCAGGATGGCTAACAGCAGGCTGGCTGGTGGGATGACTGTCACTGGCAGGATGGCTAGCAGTAGGCTGGCTGGTGGGATTACTGTCACTGGCAGGATGGCTAACAGTTGGATTGCAGGTGGGATTACTGGCCATAGAAGGATGACTAACAGCAGGCTGGTGGGTGGAATTACTGGCACTGGTGTGATGGCTAACATCAGGCCGCCTGTGGTGATTAATGGCACTGCAGGATGGCTAACAGCAGGCTGGCTGGTGAAGATTACTGGTCACCGGCAGGATGCTTAACAGTAGGCTGGCTGGTGGGATTACTGGCCATTGAAGGATGACCAGCAGGCTGGCTGGTGGAATTGCTGTTACTGGCAGGATATCTAGCAGCAGGATGGCTGGTGGGATTACTGCTGCACAGGCAGGATAGCTAACAGTAGGCTGGCTGGTGGGATTACTGGCCATGGAAGGATGACCAACAGCAGGCTGGCTGGTGGGATTACTGGCACCGGTGATGGCTAACAGCAGGCTGGCTGGTGGAATTACTGGCACTGGCAGGATCACTAACAGCAGGCTGGTTGGTGGAATTATAGAAGGATGAGTAACACCAGCCTGGCTGGTGGGATTACTAAGCACTGGCATGATGGCTAACAGTTTGCTGGCTGGTGGGATTACTGGCAGTGTCACCGATGCTCAGTAGCCTGGCTGGAGGGATTACTGGCAGTGGCATGATGGCTAACAGCAGGCTGGCTGGTGGGATGACTGGCACTGGCTGGATGACTAACAGTAGGCTGTCTCATGGGATTACAGGCACGGGCATGATTGTTAACAGTGGGCTGGCTGGTGGGATTACTGGCACTGACAGAGTGACTAACAGCAGGATGGATGGTGGGATTACTGGCATGGAAGGATGACTAACAGCAGGCTGGCTGCCGGGATTACTGGCACTGGCATGATGGCTAACAGTAGGCTGGCCGGTGGGATTACTGGCACTGGCATGGTTGCTAACAGCAGGCTGGCTGGTGAGATTACTGGCACTTGCAGGATGGCTAAAAGAATGCTGGCTGGTGGGATTACTGGCACTGGCATGATGGCTAACAGTAGGCTCACTGGGATTGTTGAATTGGCAGAATCACTAACAGTAGACTGACCGTAGGAATACTGTCAACAAAGTGATGGCTAACATTAGGCTGGCTGGTGGGATTACTGGCCAAGAAGGATGACTAACAGCAGGATGGGTAGTGGGGTTACTGGCACTGGTATGATGCCTAACAGCAGGCTGCTAGTGGGATTACTGGCACTGGCAAGATGGCTAACAGTAGGTTAGCTGGTTGGATTACTGTCACTGGCAGGATGGCTAATGGTGGGCTGGCTGGTGGGTTTAGTGGCACTGGAAAGATGGCTAACAGCAGGCTGGCTGGTAGGATTTCCTGGCATAGGAAGGATGGCTAACAGCAGGCTTGCTGGTGGGGAATGCTGGCACTGGTAGGACGGCTAACAGTAGGCTGGCTGGTGGGATGCACTGGCCATGTGGGGTGACTAACAGGAGGGTGTCTGGTGAGATTTCAGCACTGGCCAGATGGCTAACAACAGACTGGCAAGTGAGTTTGCTGGCACTAACAGTATGGCTAACAGAAGGCTGTCTGGTGAGATTACAGTCACTGGGAGGATGGCTAACAGTAGGCTGGCTGGTGGGATTACTGGCACTGGTAGAGTGACTAACAGCAGAATGGCAAGTGGGATTGCCACTAGCAGAATGGCTAACAGCAGACTGGCTGGTGAGATTACTGGCACTGGCATGATGGCAAGTAGCAGGCTGGCTGGTGGGATTTCTGGCACTGGCAAGATGGCTAACAGTAGGTTAGCTGGTTGGATTACTTTCACTGGCAGGATGGGGAACAGTAGGCTGGCTGCTAGGCTTGCTGGCCATAGAAGGATGACTAACACCAGCCTGGCTGGTGGGATTACTGGCACTGGCAAGATGGCTAATGGTGGGCTGGCATGTGGGATTACTGGCACTGGCAAGATGGTTTTCAGCAGGCTGGCTGGTTGGATTTCTGGCACAGGAAGGATGGCTAACAGCAGGCTTGCTGGTGGGAATGCTGGCACTGGCAGGATGGCTAACAGTAGGCTGGCTGGTGGGATTACTGGCGAAGTGAGGATGACTAACAGCAGGGTGTCTGGTGAGATTTCTGGCACTGGCACGATGGCTAACAGCAGACTGGCAAGTGGGATTGCTGGCACTAGCAGGATGGCTAACAGCAGGCTGGCTGGTGGGATAACAGGCACTGCAAGATGGCTAACAGCAGGCTGGTTGGTGGGATTACTGGCACTGGCAAGATGGCTAACAGTAGGCTAGCCAGTTGGATTACTGTCTCTGGCAGGATGGCTAAACAATAGGCTGGCTGGTAGGTTTGCTGGTATAGAAGGATGACTTACAACCAGCCTGACTGGCGGGATTACTGGCACCGCAAGATGGCTAACAGTGGGCTGGCTGGTGATGACTGGTACTGGCAGGATGACTATCATCACGCTGTCTCCATGGGATTACTGGCACTGGCATGATTGCTAACAGTGGCTGGTCAGGGATTACTGGCACTGGCAGAGTGACTAACAGCAGGATGGATGGTCGGATTATCACGAGGGAAGGATGACTAACAACAGGCTGGCTGGTGGATTACTACTTACAGCATGATGGCTAACAATAGCCTGGCTGGAGGGATTACTGGCAGTGGCATGATAGCTAACAGCAGGCTGGCTGGTGGGATGACTGGCACTGGCAGGATGACTAACAGTTGGCTGTCTCATGGGAATACTGGCATTGGCATGATTGCTAACAATGGGCTGGCTGGTGGGATTACTGGCACTGGCAGAGTGACTAAAAGCAGGATGGATGGTGAGATTAATGGCCATGGAAGGATGACTAACAGCAGGCTGGCTGGTGGGATTACTGGCACTGGCATGATGACTAAAAGTAGGCTGGCTGGTGGGATTACTGGCACTGGCATGGTGGCTAGCAGCAGGCTGGCTGATGAGATTACTGGCACTTGCTGGATGGCTAAAAGCATGCTGGCTGGTGGGATTACTGACACTGGCATGTTGGCTAACCGATGGCTGGCTGGTGGGATTGCTGGCACTGGCAGAATTGCTAACAGTAGACCAACTGGAGGCAAACTGTCACCGGCAGGATGGCTAACTATTAGCTGGCTGGTGGGACTACGGGTCAGGAAGGATGACCAACTGGCTGGGCTGGTGAGGTTACTGGCACTGGCATGATGGCTAACAGTAGGCTGGCTGGAAGATTACTGACCCTGGCATGATGGCAAGCAGGCTGGCTGGTGGATTTCTGGCAAGGAAGAATGGCTAACAGCAGGCTTGGTGGTGGGAATACTGGCACTGGAAGTATGGCTAACAGTTGGCTGGCTGGTGGGATTACTAGCATGGAAGGGTGACTAACAGATGGTGTCTGGTGAGATTTCTGGCACTGGCACGATGGCTAACAGCAGACTGGTAAGTGAGATTGCTGTCACTGGTAGGATGGCTAAAAGCAGGCTGTCTGGTGGGATTACAGTCACTGGTAGGGCGGTTAACAGTAGGCTGGCTGGTGGGATGACTGCCACTGGCAGGATGGCTAACAGTAGGCAGTCTGGTGGTATTTCTGGTACTGGCATGATGGCTAACATTAGGCTAGCTGATGCGATTACTGGCACTCGCATGCTGGCTAACAGTAGGCTGGCTGGTGGGATTACTGGCACCGGCAGGGTGACAAACAGCAGGCTGGCTGGAGGATGACTGGCACTGGCAGGACTACTAACATAGGTTACCTGATGGAATTTCTGCTACTGGTACGATGGCTAACCAGTAGGGGACTGGTGGGATTACTGGCATAAGCAGAGTGACTAACAGCAGGCTGGCTGGTGGGATTACCGGCATGGCATGATGGCTAACAGTAGGCTGGCTGGTGGGATTACTGGCACTGACAGGTAACCAACAGCAGTCTAGTGGGTGGATGACTGGCACTGGCAGGATTGCTAACAGTAGGCTGCCTGGTGGGATGTCTAGTACTGGCAATAATGGCTAACAGAAGGCTGGCTGGTGAGATTACTGGCACTGGCAGGGTGACTAACAGCGAGGCTGTCTGGAGGATGACTGGCACCGGCAAGATTACTAACAATGAGCTGCCTGATGGGATTTCTGGTACTGGCACTATGGCTAACAGTAGGCTGGCTGGTGGGATTAGTGGCACTGGCATGATGGCTTGCAGTAGGCTGGCAGGCGGGATTACTGGCACTGGCAGAGTGACTAACAGCATGCTGGCTGGTCAGATGACTGGCAGTGGAATGATGGCTAACAGTAGGTTTGCTGGTGGATAACTGACACTGGCATGATGGCTAACAGCAGGCTGGTGTGGGATTACTGGCACTGGCAGGATTTCAAGAGCAGGCTGGCAGGTGGGGTTACTGGCACTGGCAGGATGGCTAACAGTAGGCCAGGTTGGTGAGATTATTGGCCCTGGCATGATGGCTAACTAGCAGGGCGGGTGGGATTTCTGGCACAGGAAGGATGGCTAACACAGGCTTGCTGGTGGGAATACTGGCACTGGCAGGATGGCTAACAGGAGGCTGGCTGGTGGGATTACTGTCACTGGCAGCATGGCTAACAGCAGGCTGGCTGTTGGATTACCGTCACTGGCAGAATGGCTAACTGTGGGTTGGCTGTTGGGATTACTGGCCATGGAAGGATGACTAACAACACCGGCTATGGAAATATAACTGGCACTGGCATGATGGCTAACAGTAGACTGACTGGAGGATTACTGTCCATTCGCAGGATGGCAATAGTAGGCTGGCTGGTGGGATTACCGTCATGAAGGATGTAATTGAAACAGAAGGCTGGAAGGATTACTGTCACTGGCAGGATGGCTAACAGCAGCCTGGCTGGTTGAATTACTGTCACTGGCAGCATGGCTAACAACAGGCTGGCTGTTGGGATTACTGTCACTGGCAGAATGGCTAACAGTAGGTTGGCTGTAAAGATTACAGGCCATGGAAGGAAGGCTAACAACAGGCTGGCTGTTGGGATTACTGTCACAGGCAGAATGGCCAACAGTAGGTTGGCTGTTGGGATTACTGGCCATGGAAGGACGACTAACAGCAGGCTGGCTAGTGTGATTACTGGCGCTGGCAGAATGGCTAACAGCAGGCTGGCTGGTGGGATTACTGGCACTGGCAGGATGGCTAACAGTAGACGGACTGGAGGATTACTGTCATTCGCGAGGATGGCTAATGCAGCCTGGCTGGTGGGATTACTGGCCATGGATGGATAACTGAAAGCAGACAGACTGGCGGGATTACTGTCACTGGCAGGATGGCTAACAGCAGCCTGGCTGGTTGGATTACTGTTACCGACAGGATGGCTAACAGTAGGCTGGCTGGTGGAAATTATTGGCCATGGAAGGATGACATGGCAGCAGGTGTCTTTTGATTTCTGGCACTTGCACGATGACCAACAGTAAGTTGGAAGTGAGATTGCTGGCACTAGCAGGATGGCTAACAGAAGGCTGGGTTGTGGATTACCGGGCACTGGCAGGATGGCTAACAGCAGGCTGTCCGGTGATTACTGTCACAGGCAGGATGGTAACAGTAGGTTGGCTGGTGGGATTACCGTCACCGGCAGGATGACTAACAGTACGCTGGCTGGTGGATAACTGGTCGTGGAAGGATGACTAACACCAGGCTATCCTGAGGATTACGGCACCGGAATGATGACTAACAGTAGCTAGGGCTGGTAGGATTACTGGCCATGGAAGGATGATTTACTGCAGGCTGGCTGGTGGGATTACCAGAACTGGCATGACGAACAACATAGGGTGGCTGGTGGGATTGCTGGCACTGGCATGATGGTTAACTGATAGGCTGGCTGGAGTGACTACTGGCACTTGCAGGATGGTTAGCAATGCCAGGCTGGCTGGTGGGATTACTGGCACTGGAAGGATTGCTAACAGGAGGCTGGCTGGTGGGATTACTGGCACGGCAGGATTGCTAACAGTAGGATGGCTGGTGGGATTGCTGACACTGGTAGGATAGCAAACAGTAGACTGGCTGGTGGGATTACCGGCCATGGAAAGATGACTAACTGCAGTGCCTGGTGGGATTACTGTCATTGGCAGCATGGCTAACAGCAGGCTGGCTGGTGGGATTGCTGACTCTGGCATGATGGCTAACAGTAGGCTGGCTGGTGGGATTTTGTCACTGGCATGATGCCTAACAGTAGACTGGCAGGTGGGATTACTGGTACTGGAAGGATGACCAGCATGTAAGCTGTCTGGGGGATTACTGGTACTTGCAACGATGGCTAACAGTAGGCTGGCTGGTGGGATTTCTGGCACCGGCATGAAGGCTAACAACAGACTTGCTAGTGGGATTACTGGCCCTGGCATGATGGCTAACAGTAGGCTGGCAGGTGCTATTACTGGAACTGGCAGGATGGCTAACATTAGGATGGCTGGCAGGATTGCTGACTCTGGTAGGATGGCTAACAGTAGACTGACTGGTGGGAATACTGTCACCGGCAGGATGGCTAACAGTACGCTGGCTGGTGGGATAACTGGCCGTGGAAGGATGACTAACACCAGGCTATCCTGAGGGATTACTGGCACTGGAATGATGACTAACAGTAGCTAGGCTGGTAGGATTACTGGCCATGGAAGGATGATTTACTGCAGGCTGGCTGGTGGGATTACTTGAACTGGCATGACGGCTAACACTAGGGTGGCTGGTGGGATTGCTGGCACTGGCATGATGGTTAACAGTAGGCTGGCTGGAGTGACTACGGCACTTGCAGGATGGTTAACGTAGGCTGGCTGGTGGGACTACTGGCACTGGAAGGATTACTTAACAGGAGGCTGGCTGGTGGGATTACTGGCACTGGCAGGATTGCTAACAGTAGGATGGCTGGTGGGATTGCTGACACTGGTAGGATGGCAAACAGTAGACTGGCTGGTGATCATCATGGAAAGATGACAACTGCAGGCCGCCTGGTGGATTACCGTCATTGGCAGCATGGCTAACAGCAGGCTGGCTGTGAATGCTGACTCTGGCATGATGGCTAACAGCAGGCTGGCTGGTGGGATTTTTGTCACCGGCATGATGCCTAACAGTAGACTGGCAGGTGGGATTACTGGTACTGGAAGGATGACTAGCAGTAGGCTGTCTGGTGGGATTACTGGTACTGCACGATGGCTAACAATGAGGCTGGCTGGTGATTTCTGGCACTGGCATGAAGGCTAACAATAGACTGCTAAGTGGGATTACTAGCCCTGGCATGATGGCTAACAGTAAGCTGGCAGGTGCTATTACTGGAACTGGCAGGATGGCTAACATTAGGATGGCTGGTGGGATTGTTGACTCTGGTAGGATGGCTAACAGTAGACTGACTGGTGGGAATACTGTCACTGGCAGGATGGCAACAATGTAGACTGGCTGGTGGGATTACTGGCCATGGAAAGATGACTAACTGCAGGCTGCCTGGTGGATTTCTGTCATTGACAGCATGGCTACAACAGGCTGGCTGGTGGGATTACTGTCATTGAGTGATCGTGAAAAAGTGGCTGGCGGATTTGATTACTGGCCATGGAAGGATGACTAACAGCAGGCTGGCTGGTGGGATTACTGACCTGGCATGATGGCTAACAGTAGGCTGGCTGGTGGGTTCTGTCACTGGCATAATTCCTAACAGTAGGCTGGCAGGTGGATTACTGGTACTGAAAGGATGACTAACAGTAGGCTGTTGGTGGGATTACTGAGTACTTGCACAATGGCTAACAGTAGGCTGGCTGGTGGGATTCTGGCACTGACTTGATGGCTAACAGAGACTTGCTAGTGGGATTACTGGCACTGGCATGATGGCTAACACTAGGTGGCTGGTGGATTGCTGGCACCGGCATGATGGATAACAGAAGGCTGGCTGGTGTGATTACTGGCACTAGCAGGATGGCTAACAAGCAAGCTGTCTGAAGAGATTACAGTCACTGGCAGGATGGCTAACAGTCTGCTGGCTTTGGGATAACTGGCACTGGAAGGGTGACTAACAGCAGACTGGCAAGTGGGATTGCTGGCACCAGCAGAATGGCTAACAGCAGGCTAGCTGGTGAGATTACTGGCACCGGATGATGGCTAATAGCAGGCTGGCTGGTGGATTTCTGGCACAGGAAGGATGGTTAACAGCAGGCTTGCTGGTGGAATGCAGGCACTGATGGGATGACAAACAGTGAGCTTGCCGGTGATTACTCACCGACATGTTGGCAACAGCAGGCTGGCTGGTGAAATTACTGGCACTTGCAGGATGGCTGGAAAAGCAGGCTGGCTAGTGGAATTACTGACACCGGCATGATGGCTAATAGTAGGCTGGCTGGTAGGATTGCTGGCACTGGCAAATCGCTAACAGTAGACTATCTGGTGGCAATACTGTCACTTGCAGGATGGCTAACATTAGGCTGGCTGGTGGGATTACCTAGCCATGGAAGGATGACTAAAAAGCAGTCTGGCTGGTTTGGCTATTGGCACCTGGCATGATGGCTAACAGTAGGCAGGCTGGCGAGATTACTGGCACTGGCATGATGGCTAATAGCAGGCAGGCTGGTGAGATTTCTCACTCAGGAAGGATGAGGTAGCCAGCAGGCTTGCTGGTGGGAATACTGCACTGGCAGGATGGCTAACAGAATGCTGGCTGGTGAGATTACTGGCCATAGAAGGATGACTAACAGCAGGGTGTCTGGTGAGATTTCTGGCACTGGCAGATGGCTAACAGCAGACTGGAAAGTGGGATTGCTGGCACTTAGCAGGATGGCTAACAACAGGCTGTCTGGTGGGATTACAGTCACTGGCAGGATGGCTAACAGTAGGCTGGCTGGTGGGATGACTGTCACTGGCAGGATGGCTAACAGTAGGCTGTCTGGTGGTATTTCTGGTACTGGCAACGATGGCTAACAGTAGGATGGCTGGTGGGATTACTGGCACCTGGCAGGGTGACAAACAGCAGGATGGCTGAAGGATGACTGGCACTAGCAGGATTGCTAACAGTTGGCTGCCTGGTGGAATTTTAGCAGTGGTATGATGGCTAACATTGAGGGGCTGGAGGATAACTGGCACCGGCATGACGGCTAACAGTAGGCTGGCTGGTGGGATTACTGGCACTGGTAGGGTAACTAACAGCAGGCTGGCTGGTGGGATGACTGGCACTGGCAGGATTGCTAACAGTAGGCTGCCTGGTGGGATTTCGAGTACAGGCAGGGTGGCTAACAGTAGGCAGCCTACTGGGATAGCTCGCACTGGCAGAATGGCTAACAGTAGACTGACTGGAGGGATTTCTGTCCCTGGCAGGATGGCTAATAGTAGGCTGGCTTGTGGGATTACTGGCCATGGAAGGATTACTGATAGCATACTAGCTGGTGGGATTACTGTCACTGGCAGGATGGCTTACAGCAGGATGGCTGGTGGAATAACTGTCTACAGCACGATGGCTTACAGTAGACTGGCTGGAGGATTACTGACCATGGATCGATGACTATCAGCACGGTGTTTCAAAGATTTCTGGCACTGGCACGAGACTAATAGCAGGCTGACAAGAGGATTGCTGGCATTAGCAGGATGGCTAACAGCAGGCTGCCTGGTGATTACTATCACTGACAGGATGGCTAACAGTAAACTGGCTGGTGGGATTACTGTCTTGGCAGGATGGCTAACAACGGCTGGCTGGTGGGATTACTGATCAAGGAAGGATGACTAACGCAGGCTGTCTGATGGGATTACTTTCACTGGCATGATGGCTAACAGTAGGATGGCTGGAGGGATGACTGTCTCTGGCAGGAAGGCTAACAGTATGGCTGGTGGATTACTGGCACTGATAGGTTGACCAACATCAGGCTGGCAGGTGATAACTGGCACTGGCAAGATGGACAGTAGCCAGCTGGCTGGATTACTGTCACTGCAGGATGGCTAACAGTAGGCTGGCTGGCAGGCTTTACTGGGCCATAGAAGGATGACTAACACCAGCCAGGCTGGTGGGATTACCGGCACTGGCATGATGGCTAACAGCAGGCTGGCTGGTGGGATGACTGGCACTGGCAGGATGACTCTACAGTAGGCTGTCCCAGATGACCTTCTACTAGCAGGAGACTACCAGTAGGCTGTCTCATGGGATTACTGGCACTGGCATGATTGCTAACAGTGGGCTGGCTGATGGGATTACTGGCACTGGCAGAGTGACTTCACAGCAGCATGGATGGTGAGATGCTGGCCATGGAAGGATGACAAACAACAGGCTGGCTGGTGGGATTACTGGCACTGGCATGATGGTAACAGTAGGCTGGCCGTTGGCATTACTGGCACTGGCATGGTGTTCAACAGCAGGCTGGATGGTGAGATGCAAACACTTGCAGGATGGCTAAAAGCAGGCTGGCTGGTGGGATTACTGGCACTGGCATGGTGGCTAGCAGTGAAGCTGGCTGGTGGGATTACAGGCACTGGCGAGAATCAAGTAACAGTAGACTGACCGGTGGGAATACTGTCACTGCCAGGATGGCTAACGTGCTAGGCTGACTGGTGGGCATTACTGGCCATAACTGGCAATAACACAACGCAGGCTGGCTGGTGGGGTTACTGGCTGGCAGGATGGCTAACAGTAGGCTGGCTGGTGAGATACTGGCACTTTGATGATAGCTTATAGCAGGCTGGCTGGTGGGATTTCTGACAGGAAGGATGGCTAACAACAGGCTTGCTGGTGGGAATACCGACACTGGCAGGATGGCTAACAGCAGGCTGGCTGGAGGGATTACTATCCATGGAAGGATGACTAACAGCAGGGTGTCTGGTGAGATTATCTGGCATTGGCATGATGGCTAACAGCTGACTGGCAAGTGGGATTGCTGTCACTAGCAGGACGGCTGACAGCAGGCTGTTTGGTGAGATTACTGTCACCGGCAGGATGGCCAACAGTAGGCTGGCTGAGGTGGGATTACTGGCACTGGTAGGGTGACTAACAGAGGCTGGCTGGTGGGATAACTGGCACTGGCAAGATGGCTAACAGCAGGCAGGTTGGTGGGATTACCGGCACTGGCAATATGTCTAACAGTAGGCTAGCTGGTTGGATTACTGTCACTGGCAGGATGGCTAACAGTAAGCTGGCTGGTAGGTTACCCGCCATGAAGAATGACTAACACCAGCCTGGCTGGTGGTATTACTGGCACTGGCATTATGGCTAACAGCAGGCTGGCTGGTGGGATTTCTGGCACTGGCATGATGGCTACCAGTAGCCTGGCTGGAGGATTACTGGCAGTGGCATGATAACTAACAGCAGGCTGCTGGATGGGATGACTGGCACTGGCAGGATGACTAACAGAAGCTGTCTCCATGGGATTGGTACTGGCATGATTGCTAACAGTGGGCTGGCTGGTGGGATTACTGGCACTAGGCAGAGTGACTAACAGCAGGATGGATGGTGGGATTCCTGCCATGGAAGGATGACCAACAGCAGGCTGGCTGGTGGGATTACTGGCACTGGCATGATGGCTAACAGTAGGCTTGCTGGTGGGATTACTGGCACTGACATGTTGGCTAACAGCAGGCTGGCTGGTGAGATTACTGGCACTTGCAGGATGGCTAAAAACAGGCTGGCTGGTGGAATTACTGACACTGGCATGATGGCTACTAGTAGGCTGGCTGGTAGGATTGCTGGCACTGGCAGAATCGCTAACAGTAGACTATCTGGTGGCAATACTGTCATTGGCAGGATGGTTAACTGATAGGCTGGCTTTTGGGATTAAAAAGCCATGGAAGGATGACCAACAGCAGTCTGGCTGGTTTGGTTACTAACATACTGCATGATGGCTATGAGCAGGCAGGCGGGTGGGATTTCTCGCTCAGGAAGGATGGTTAACAGCAGACTTGCTGGTGGGAATACTGGCACTGGCAGGATGGCTAACAGAATGCTGGCTGGTGGGATTACTGGCCATAGAAGGATGACCAACTACAGGGTGTCTGGTGAGATTTCTAGCACTGCAACGACGTGGCTAACAACAGACTGGAAAGTGGGATTGCTGGCACTATGCAGGATGGCCAACAGCAGGCTGGGTGGTGGGATTACTGGCACTGGCAGGATGGCAACAGTAGGTTGGCTGGTGGGATTACCGTCACTGGCAGGATGACTAACAGTACGCTGGCTGGTGGGATAACTGGCTGTGGAAGGATGACTAACACCAGGCTATCCTGAGGGATTACTGGCACTGGAATGATGACTAACAGTAGCTAGGCTGGTAGGATTACTGGCACTGGCATGATGGCTAACAGCAGGCTGGCAGGTTGTATTACTGGTGCTGGCAGAATGGCTAACCGCATGCTGGCTGGTGGCCTTTCTGATACTGGGAGGATGGCTAACTGTAGGCTGGCTGGAGGGATTACTGGGCATGGAAGGATGACTTACTGCAGGCTGGCTGGTGGGATTACTTGAACTGGCATGACGGCTAACACTAGGGTGGCTGGTGGGATTGCTGGCACTCGCATGATGGTTAACAGTAGGCTGGCTGGAGTGACTACTGGAACTTACAGGATGGTTAACAGTAGGCTGGCTGCGGGATTACTGGCACTGGAAGGATTGCTAACAGCAGGCTGGCTGGTGGGATTACTGGCACTGGCAGGATTGCTAACAGTAGGATGGCTGGTGGGATTGCTGACACTGGTAGGATGGCAAACAGTAGACTGGCTGGTGGGATTACTGGCCATGGAAAGATGACTAACTGCAGGCTGCCTGGTGGTATTACTGCCATTGGCATGATGGCTAACAGTAGGCTGGCTGGTGGGATTTTTGTCACTGGCATGATGCCTAACAGTAGACTGGCAGGTGGGATTACTGGTACTGGAAGGATGACTGGCAGTAGGCTGTCTGGTGGGATTACTGGTACTTGCACGATGGCTAACAGTAGGCTGGCTGGTGGGATTACTGGCACTGGCATGAAGGCTAACAATAGACTTGCTAGTGGGATTACTGGCCCTGGCATGATGGTTAACAGTAGGCTGGCAGGTGCTATTACTGGCACTGGCATGATGGCTAACAGCAGGCTGGCTGGTGGGATTACTGGCACTGGCAGCACGGCTAACAGCAGGATGACTGGTGGGATTACTGTCACTAGCAGGATAGCTAACAGTAGGCTGGCAGGTAGGATTACTGGTGCTGGCAGGATGGCTAACAGCAGGCTGGCTGGTGGCCTTCCTGACACTGGGAGGATGGCTAACTGTAGGTTGGCTGGTGGGATTACTGGCAATGAAAGGATGACTAACAGCAGGCTGGCTGGTGGGATTACTTGTACTGGCATGATGGCTAACACTAGGGTGGCTGGTGGGATTGCTGGCACTGGCATGATGGCTAACAGAAGGCTGGCTGGTGTGATTACTGGCACTTGAATTATGGCTAACAGTAGGATGGCTGGTGGGATTACTGGCACTGGAAGGATTGCTAACAGCAGGCTGGCTGGTGGGATTACTGGAACTGGCAGGATGGCTAACATTAGGATGGCTGGTGGGATTGCTGACACTGGTAGGATGGCTAACAGTAGACTGACTGGTGGTAATACTGTCACTGGCAGGATGGCTAACAGTAGACTGGCTGGTGGGATTACTGGCCATGGAAGGATGACTAACAGCAGGGTGTCTGGTGAGATTTCTGGCACTGATACGATGGCTAACAGTAGGCTGGCTGGTGGGATTACTGGCACTGGCAGGGTGACAAACAACAGAATTGGGTGGTGGGATGACTGCAGCACTGGCAGGATTGCTAACAATAGGCTGCCTGGTGGAATTTTGGTAGTGGTACGATGGCCAACAGTAGGGGACTGGTGGGATTACTGGCACAAGCAGAGTGACTAACAGCAGGCGGCTGGTGGGATTACTGGCACTGGCAGGATGGATAACTGTGAGGCTGGCTGGTGGGATGACTGGCACTAGCAGGAAACTAACAGCAGGCTGGCTGGTGGGATGACTGGCACTGGCAGGATTACAACAGTAGGCTGCCAGTGAGTTTCTAGTACTGGCACAACGCCTGGAACAGCAGGCTGGCTGGTGAGATTACTGGCACTGGCATGATGTCTAATAACCGAGGCTGGCTGGTGGGATTTCTGGCACAGGAAGGATGGCTATCAGCAGACTTGCTGGTGGAAATACTGGCACTGGCAGGATGGCTAACAGTAAACTGGCTTGTGGGGCTGGCCATGGAAGGATGACTAACAGGGTGTCTGGTGAGAAGTTTCAGGCACTAGCATGATGCAACAGTAGGCTGGCTGGAGGATTACACTGGGTACAGCAGGGTGACTAACAGCAGGCTGGCTGGTGGGATGACTGGCACTGGCAAGATTGATAACAGTAGGGCTGCCTGGTGGGATTTCTGCAACTGGCACTATGGCTAACAGTGAGGCTGGCTGGAGGGTTAGTGGCACAGGCATGATGGCTAACAGTAGGCTGGCTGGTGGGATTACTGGCACTGGCAGAGTGACTAACAACATGCTGGCTGGTCAGATGACTGGCACCGGAATGATGGCTAACAGCAGGCTGGTTGGTGGGATTACTGGCACTGGCAGTATGACTAACAGCAGGCTTGCTGGTGGGGTTACTGGCACTGGCAGGATGACTAACAGCAGGCTGGCTGGTGGGGTTACTGGCACTGGCAGGATGGAAAACAGTATGCTGGCTGGTGGGATTACTGGCCATGGAAGCATGACTAACAGCAGGGAGTCTGGTGAGGTTTCTGGCACTGTCACGATGGTTAACAGCAGACTGGAAAGTGGGATTGCTGGCACAAGCAGGATGGCTAACAGCAGGCTGTCTGGTGGGATTACAGTCACTGGCAGAATGGCTTACAGTAGGCTGGCTGGTGGATGACTGTCACATGGCAGGATGGCTAACAGTAGGCTGTCTGGTGGTATTTCTGGTACTGGCATGATGGCTAACAGTAGGCTGGCTGGTGGGATTACTGGCACTGACATGGTGGCTAACAGTAGGCTGGCTGGTGGGATTACTGGCACTGGCAGGGTGACAAACAGCAGGGTGGGTGGTGGGATGACTGGCACTGGCAGGATTGCTAACAGTAGGCTGCCTGGGGAATTTCTTGTGTGGTACGATGGCAACAGTAGGGGCTGGTGGGATTACTGGCACAAGCAGAGTGACTAACAGCAGGATGGCTGGTGGGATTACTGGCACTGGCATGATGGATAACTGTAGGCTGGCTGGTGGGATGACTGGCACTAGCAGGGAAACTAACAGCAGGCTGGCTGGTGGGATGACTGGCACTGGCAGGATTGCTAACAGTAGGCTGCCTGGTGGGATTTCTAGTACTGGCACAATGGCTAACAGTAGGCTGGCTAGTGAGATTACTGGCACTGGCATGATGTCTAATGGCAGGCTGGCTGGTGGGATTTCTGGCACAGTGAAGGATGGCTATCAGCAGGCTCTGTTGGTGAAATACTGGCACTGGCAGGATGGCTAACAGTAAACTGGCTTGTGGGGCTACTGGCCATGGAAGGATGACTAACAGCAGGGTGTCTGGTGAAGTTCAGGCACTAGCATGATGGCTAACAGTAGGCTGGCTGGAGGGATTACTGGGACTGGCAGGGTGACTAACAGCAGGCTGGCTGGTGGGATGACTGGCACTGGCAAGATTGATAACAGTAGGCTGCCTGCTGGGATTTCTGGAACTGGCACTATGGCTAACAGTAGGCTGGCTGGTGGGATTAGTGGCACAGGCATGATGGCTAAAAGTAGGCTGGCTGGTGGGATTACTGGCACCGGCAGAGTGACTAACAGCATGCTGGCTGGTCGGATGACTGGCATTGGAATGATGGCTAACAGCAGCCTGGTTGGTGGGATTACTGGCACTGGCAGTATGACTAACAGCAGGCTTGCTGGTCAGGGTTACTAGCTACCGGCAGGATGACTCAACAGCAGGCTGGCTGGTCGGATGACTGGCATTGGAATGATGGCTAACAGCAGCTGCTGGTTGGTGGGATTACTGGCACTGGCAGCATGACTAACAGCAGGGTGTCGGGTGAGGTTTCTGGCACCGTCACGATGACTAACAGCAGACTGGCAAGTGGGGATTGCTGGCACAAGCAGGATGGCTAACAGCAGGCTGTCTGGTGGGATTACAGTCACTGGCAGAACGGATGCTACAGTAGGCTGGCTGGTGGGATGACTGTCACTGGCAGGATGGCTAACAGTAGGCTCGTCTGGTGGTATTCTGGTACTGGCATGATGGCTAACAGTAGGCTGGCTGGTGGGATTACTGGCACCGGGATGGTGGCTAACAGTAGGCTGGCTGGTGGGATTACTGACACTGGCAGGGTGACAAACAGCAGGCTGGGTGGTGGATGACTGGCACTGGCCGGATTGCTAACAGTATGCTGCCTGGTGGAATTTCTGGTAGTGATACGATGGCTAACTGTAGGGGCTGGTGGGATTACTGGCACAAGCAGTGACTAACAGGCTGGCTGGTGGGATTACTGGCACCGGCATGACGGATAACTGTAGGCTGGATGGTGGGATGACTATACTAGCAAGAAACCAACAGCAGGCTGGCTGGTGGGATGACTGGCACTGGCAGGATTGCTATCAGTAGGCTGCCTGGTGGGATTTCTAGTACCGGGCACAATGGCTAACAGTACGCTGGCTGGTGAGATTACTGGCACTCGCATGATGTCTAAGAGCAGGCTGGCTGCGGGATTTCGCACAGGAAGGATGGCTATCAGCAGACTTGCTGGCGGAACATACTAGGCACTGGCAGGATGGCAACAGTAAACTGACTTGTGGGGCTACTGGCCATGGAAGGATGACCAACAGCAGGGTGTCTGGTGAGATTTCAGGCACCAGCATGATGGCTAACAGTAGGCTGGCTGGAGGGATTACTGGGACTGGCAGGGTGACTAACAGCAGGCTGGCTGGTGGGATGACTGGTACCGGCAAGATTGAGTAACAGTAGGCTGCCTGGTGGATTTCTGCAACTGGCACTATGGCTAACAGTAGGCTGGCTGGAGGGATTAGTGGCACAGGCATGATGGCTAACAGTAGGCTGGCTGATGGGATTACTGGCACTGCCAGAGTGACTAACAGCATGTGGCGGTCAGATGACTGGCACCGGAATGATGGCTAACAACAGGCTGGTTGGTGGGATACTGGCACTGGCAGATATGACTAACAGCAGGCTTGCTGGTGGGGTTACCGGCACTGGCAGGATGACCAACAGCAGGCTGGCTGGTGGGTTACTGGCACTGGCAGGATGGAAAACAGTATGCTGGTTGGTGGGATTACTGGCCATGGAAGGCGACTAACAGCAGGATGTCGGGTGAGGTTTCTGGCACTGTCACGTGGTTAACAGCAGACTGGAAAGTGGGAATTGCTGGCACAAGCAGGATGGCTAACAGCAGGCTGTCTGACAGGGATTACAGTCACCGGCAGAATGAAGCTACAGTAGGCTGGCTGGTGGGATGACTGTCACTGGCAGGATGGCTAACAGTAGGCTGTCTGGTGGTATTTTGGTACTGGCATGATGGCTAACAGTGAGCTGCTGGCTGGTGATTACTGGCACCGACATGGTGGCTAACAGTGAGCTGGCTGGTGGGATTACTAGCACTGGCAGGGTGACAAACAGCAAGTGGGTGGTGGGATGACTGGCACTGGCAGGATTGCTAACAGTAGGCTGCCTGGTGGAATTTCTTGTAGTGGTACTGATGGCTAACAGTAGGGGCTGGTGGGATTACTGGCACAAGCAGATGACCTAACAGCAGGATGGCTGGTGGGATTACTGGCACTGGCATGATGGATAACTGTAGGCTGGCTGGTGGGATGACTGGCACCAACAGGAAACCAACAGCAGGCTGGCTGGTGGGATGACTGGCACTGCGCAGGATTGCTAACAGTAGGCTGCCTGGGGATTTCTAGTACTGGCACAATGATGGCTAACAGTAGGCTGGCTAGTGAGATTACTGGCACTGGCATGATGTCTAATGGCAGGCTGGCTGGTGGGATTTCTGGCACAGGAAGGATGGCTATCAGCAAGGCTTGCTGGTGGAAATACTGGCACTGGCAGGATGGCTAACAGTAAACTGGCTTGGGGCTACTGGCCATGGAAGGATGACTAACAGCAGGGTGTCTGGTGAGATTTGAGCACCAGGATGATGGCTAACAGTAGGCTGGCTGGAGGGATTACTGGGACCGGCAGGGTGACAACAGCAGGCTGGCTGGTGGGATGACTGGCACTGGCAAGATTGATAACAGTAGGCTGCCTGGTGGGATTTCTGGAACTGGCACTATGGCTAACAGTAGGCTGGTTGGTGGGATTAGTGGCACAGGCATGATGGCTAAAAGTAGGCTGGCTGGTGGGATTACTGGCACCGGCAGAGTGACTAACAGCATGCTGGCTGGTCGGATGACTGGCATTGGAATGATGGCTAACAGCAGCCTGGTTGGTGGGATTACTGGCACTGGCAGTATGACTAACAGCAGGCTTGCTGGTGGGGTTACTGGCACTGGCAGGATGACTAACAGCAGGCTGGCTGGTCGGATGACTGGCATTGGAATGATGGCTAACAGCAGCCTGGTTAGTGGGATTACTGGCACTGGCAGTATGACTAACAGCAGGGTGTCGGGTGAGGTTTCTGGCACTGTCACGATGGCTAACAGCAGACTGGCAAGTGGGATTGCTGGCACAAGCAGGATGGCTAACAGCAGGCTGTCTGGTGGGATTACAGTCACTGGCAGAACGAGCTACAGTAGGCTGGCTGGTGGGATGACTGTCACTGGCAGGATGGCTAACAGTAGGCTGTCTGTGGTATTTCTGGTACTGGCATGATGGCAAACAGTAGGCTGGCTGGTGGGATTACTGGCACTGGGATGGTGGCTAACAGTAGGCTGGCTGGTGGGATTACTGACACTGGCAGGGTGACAAACAGCAGGCTGGGTGGTGGGATGACTGGCACTGGCCGGATTGCTAACAGTAGGCTGCCTGGTGGAATTTCTGGTAGTGGTACGGTGGCTAACTGTAGGGGGCTGGTGGGATTACTGGCACAAGCAGAGTGACTAACAGCAGGCTGGCTGGTGGGATTACTGGCACTGGCATGACGGATAACTGTAGGCTGGCTGGTGGGATGACTGGCACTAGCAAGGAAACTAACAGCAGACTGGCTGGTGGGATGACTGGCACTGGCATGACGGATAACTGTAGGCTGGCTGGTGGGATGACTGGCACTGGCAGGATTGCTAACAGTAGGCTGCCTGGTGGGATTTCTAGTACTGGCACAATGGCTAACAGTACGCTGGCTGGTGAGATTACTGGCACTAGCATGATGTCTAATAGCAGGCTGGCTGGTGGGATTTCTGGCACAGGAAGGATGGCTATCAGCCGGCTTGCTGGTGGAAATACTGGCACTGGCAGAATGGCTAACAGTAAGCTGGCTTGTGTGACTGCTGGCCATGGAAGGATGACTAACAGCAGGGTGTTTGGTGAGATTTCAGGCACTAGCATGATGGCTAACAGTAGGCAGGCTGGAGGGATTACTGGGACTGGCAGGGTGACTAACAGCAGGCTGGCTGGTGGGATGACTGGTACTGGCAAGATTGATAACAGTAGGCTGCCGGGTGGGATTTCTGGAACTGGCACTATATGGCTAACAGTAGGCTGGCTGGAGGATTAGTGGCACAGGCAGAATGACTAACATCATGCTGGCTGGTCGGATGACTGGCACTGGAATGATGGCTAACAGCAGGATGGTTGGTGGGATTACTGGCACTGGCAGTATGACTAACAGCAGGCTGGCTGGTGGAAATTCTGGCACTGGCAGGATGGCTAACAGTAGGCTGGCTGGAGGGATTAGTGGCACAGGCAGAATGACTAACATCATGCTGGCTGGTCGGATTACTGGCACTGGAATGATGGCTAACAGCAGGATGGTTGGTGGGATTTCTGGCACAGGAAGGATAGCTAACAGCAGGCTTGCTGGTGGAAATTCTGGCACTGGCAGGATGGCTAACAGTAGGCTGGCTGGTGGGATTACTGGCCATTGAAGGATGACTAACAGCAGGGTGTCTGGTGTGATTTGGCACTGGCACGATAGCTAACAGCAGACTGGCAAGTGGGATTGCAGGCACTAGCAGGATGGCTAACAGCATGCTGTCTGGTGGGATTACAGTCACTGGCAGGATGGCTAACAGTAGCCTGGCTAGGGGGATTACTGGCACTGGTAAGGTGACTAACAGCAGGCTGGCTGTTGGGATAACTCGCTCTGGCAAGATGGCCAACAGCAGGCTGCTTGGTAGGATTACTGGCACTGGCAAGATGGCTAACAGTAGGCTAGCTGGTTGGATTACTGTCAGAAGCAGGATGGATAACAGTAGGCTGGCTGGTAGGTTTACTGGCCATAGAAGGATGACTAACACAAGCCTGGCTGGTGGGATTACTGGCACTGACATGATGGCTCACAGTAGGCTGGCTGGTGGGATTACTGGCACTGGCAGGATGACTAACAGTAGGCTATCTCATGGGATTACTGGCACTGGCATGATTGCTAACAGTGGGCTGGCTGGTGGGATGACTGGCACTGGCAGAGTGACTAACAGCAGGATGGATGGTGGGATTACTGGCCATGGAAGGATGAATAACAGCAGGCTGGCTGATGGGATTACTGGCAGTGGCATGATCGCTAACAGTAGGCTGGCCAGTGGGATTACTGGCACTGGCATGGTGGATAGCAGCAGGCTGGCTGGTGAGATTACTGACCCTTGCTGGATGGCTAAAAGCAGGCTGGCTGGTGGGATTACTGACACTGGCATGATGGCTAACCGTAGGATTGCTGGCACTGGCAGAATCACTAACAGTAGACTAACTGGTGGTAATACAGTTACTGGCATAATGGCTAACATTAGGCTGGCTGGTGGGATTACTGGCCATTGAAGGATGACTAACAGCAGGCTGGCTGGTGGGGTTACTGGCACTGGCATGATGGCTAACAGTAGGCTGGCTGGTGAGATTACTGACACTGGCATGATGGCTAACAGCAGGCTGGCTGGTAGGTGTACTGGCCATTGAAGGATGACTAACACCAGCCTGGCTGGTGGGATTACTGCCACTGGCATGATGGCTAACAGTAGGCAGGCTGGTGGGAATACTGGCACTGGCAGGATGGCTAACTAGCAGCGTGTCTGGTGGGATTCTGGCACTGGCATGATGGCTAACAGAAGGCTGGCTGGATGGATGACTGGCACTGGCAGGATGGCTAACAGTAGGCTGCCTGGTGGATTTCGTACTGGCACGAATGGCTAACAGTCAGGCTGGCTAGTGGGATTACTGGCACTGGCATCATGTCTAATAGCAGGCTGGCTGGTGGGATTTCTGGCACAGGAAGGATGGCTATCAACGAGCTGCTGGTGGAAATACTGGCACTGGCAGGATGGCTAACAGTAAGAAAGGCTTGTGGGGCTACTGGCCATGGAAGGATGACTAACAGCAGGGTGTCTGGTGAGATTTCGAGCACCAGCATGATGGCTAACAGTAGGCTGGCTGGAGGGATTACTGGGACTGGCAGGGTGACTAACGGCAGGCTGGCTGGTGGGATGACTGGCACTGGCAAGATTGATAACAGTAGGCTGCGGGTGGGATTTCTGGAACTGGCACTATGGCTAACAGTAGGCTGGCTGGTGGGATTAGTGGCACAGGCATGATGGCTAAAAGTAGGCTGTCTGGTGGGATTACTGGCAACTGAGGTGACTAACAGCATGCTGGCTGGTCGGATGACTGGCACTGGAATGATGGCTAACAGCAACCTGGTTGGTGGGATTACTGGCACTGGCAGTATGACTAACAACAGGGTGTCTGGTGAGGTTTCTGGCACTGTCACGATGGCTAACAGCAGACTGGCAAGTGGGATTGCTGGCACAAGCAGGATGGCTACAGCAGGCTGTCTGGTGGGATTACAGTCACTGGCAGAGCGGCCCACAGTAGGCTGGCTGGTGGGATGACTGTCACTGGCAGGATGATGGCTAACAGTAGGCTGTCTGAGGTGGTATTTCTGGTACTGGCATGATGGCTAACAGTAGGCTGGCTGGTGGGATTACTGGCACTGGGATGGTGGCTACAGTAGGCTGGCTGGTGGATTACTGACACTGGCAGGGTGACAAACAGCAGAGCTGGAGTGGTGGGATGACTGGCACTGGCCGGATTGCTAGCTGCAATGGGCGCAGTGCAGATTTCTAGTGAGTGAGTACGGTGGCGCTACTGCGGGGGCTGGTGGATTACTGGCACAAGCAGAGTGACTAACAAGCAGGCTGGCTGGTGGGATTACTGGCACTGGCATGACGGATAACTGTAGGCTGGCTGGTGGGATGACTGGCACCGGCAGGATTGCTAACAGCAGGCTGCCTGCGGGATTTCTAGTACTGGCAACAATGGCTAACAGCCGCTGGCTGGTGGATTACTGGCACTAGCATGATGTCTAATAGCAGGCTGGCTGGTGGGATTTCTGGCACGGAAGGATGGCTATCAGCCGGCTTGCTGGGTGGAAATACTCAGCACTGGCAGGATGGCTAACAGTAAGCTGGTTGTGTGACTGCTGCCCATGGAAGGATGACTAACAGCAGGGTGTTTGGTGAGATTTCAGGCACTAGCATGATGACTAACAGTAGGCAGGCTGGAGGATTACTGGGACTGGCAGGGTGACTAACAACAGGCTGGCTGGTAGGATGACTGGTACTCAGCAAGATTGATAACAATGAGGCTGCCGGGTGGGATTTCTGGAACTGGCACTATATATGGCTAACAGTAGGCTGGCTGGAGGATTAGCGGCACAGGCAGAATGACTAACATCATGCTGGCTGGTCGGATGACTGGCACTGGAATGATGGCTAACAACAGGATGGTTGGTGGGATTACGGCACTGGCAGTATGACTAACAGCAAGGCCATGGCTGGTGGAAATTCTGGCACTGGCAGGATGGCTAACAGTAGGCTGGCTGGAGGGATTAGTGGCACAGGCAGAATGACTACACATCATGCTGGCTGGTCGGATTACTGGCACTGGAATGATGGCTAACAGCAGGATGGTTGGTGGGATTTCTGGCACAGGAAGGATGGCTAACAGCAGGCTTGCTGGTGGAAATTCTGGCACTGGCAGGATGGCTAACAGTGGCTGGATGGTGGATTACTGGCCATTGAAGGATGACCAACAGCAGGGTGTCTGGTGTGATTTAGGCAACTGGAAATAAGCTAACAACAGACTGGCAAGTAGGATTCTGGCACTAGCAGGATGGCTAACAGCATGCTGTCTGGTGGGATTACAATCACTGGCAGGATGGCTAACAGTAGCCTGGCTGGGGGATTACTGGCACTGGTAAGGTGACTACTGACAGGCTGGCTGTGGGATAACTACGCTCTGGCAAGATGGGCAACAGCAGAGCTGTTGGTGGGATTACTGGCACTGGCAAGATGGCTAACAGTAGGCTAGCTGGTTGGATTACTGTCACAAGCAGGATTGATAACAGTAGCTAGCTGGTAAGTTTACTGGCCATAGAAGGATGACTAACACAAGCCTCGGCTGGTGGGATTACTGGCACTGACATGATGGCTCACAGTAGGCTGGCTGGTGGGATTACTGGCACTGGGATGACTAACAGTAGGCTATCTCATGGGATTACTGGCACCGGCATGATTGCTAACAGTGGGCTGGCTGGTGGGATGACTGGCACTGGCTAGAGTGACCAACAGCATGGATGGATGTTGGGATTACTGGCCATGGAAGGATGAATAACAGCAGGCTGGCTGATGGATTACTGGCAGTGGCATGATCGCTAACAGTAGGCTGGCCAGTGGGATTACTGGCACTGGCATGGTGGAGCAGCAGGCTGGCTGGTGAGATTACCGACCCTTGCTGGATGGCTAAAAAGCAGGCTGGCTGGTGGGATTACTGACACTGGCATGATGGCTAACGCGAGGATTGCTGGCACTGGCAGAATCACTAACAGTAGACCAACTGGTGGTAATACAGTTACTGGCATAATGGCTAACATTAGGCTGGCTGGTGGGGATTACCGGCCATTGAGGATGACCAACAGCAGGCTGGCTGGTGGGTTACTGGCACTGGCATGATGGCTAACAGTAGGCTGGCTGGTGAGACTACCGACACTGGCATGATGGCTAACAGCAGGCTGGCTGGTGGAGATTTCTTGCTGCAGGAAGAATGGCTAACATCAGGCTTTGCTGGTGGGAATACTGTCACACTGGCAGGATGGCTAACAGTAGAGCTGGCTGGTGGGATTACGGCCATGTGGAAGGATGACTAATAGCAGGGTGTCTGGTGAGATTTCTGGCACTGGCACGATGGCTAACAATGAAGCTGCTGGTTGGATTACTGTCATTGGCAGGATGGCTAACATAACGAGCTGGCTGGTAGGTGTACTGGCCAGACGAGGATAAACACCAGCCTGGCTGGTGGGATTACTGCCACTAGGCATGATGGCTAACAGTAGGCAGGCTGGTGGGAATACTGGCACTGGCATGATGGCTAACGGTAGCCTGACTGGAGGGATTACTGGCAGTGGCATGATGGCTAACAGCAAGCTGGCTGGAGGTATGACTGGCACTGGCAGGATGACTAACAGCAGGCTGCCTGGTGGGAATTACTGGAACTGGCAGGATGGCTAACAGCAGGCTGGCACAGATTACTGGCACTCAGCTGGATGGCTAACAGTAGGCTGACTGGTGGGATTACTGCCCATTGAAGGATGGCTAACAAGCTGGCAGGTGGGATTACTGGCACTGGCAGGATGGCTAACAACAGGCTGGCTGGTGGGATTACTGTCACTGGCAGGATGGCTAACAGTAGGCTGGCGGGTGGGATTACTGGCAAGGAAGGATGACTAACAGCAGGCTGACAGGTGAGATTACTGGCACTGGCATGATGGCTTGCAGTGAAAGCTGGTGGGATAACTGGCACTGGCAGGATAGCGACAGTAAGCTGACAGGTGGAATTACTGCCCAGGGAACGGCTGTGGCAACAGGCTGGAGGTGGGATTACAGCACTGGGATAATAACAAAAGGGTGGCTGGTGGGATTGCAGTGGCAGGATGGCTCACAGCAGAGTGGCTGGTGGGATTACTGGCACTGCCAGGATGGCTAACAGTAGGCTGGCTGGTGAGATTACCGTCATGGAAGGATGACCAACAGCAGGCTGCCTGGTGGGATTACTGTCACTGGCAGCATGGCTAACAGCAGGCTGGCTGTGGGATTACTGTCACTGGCAGAATGGCTAACAGAAGATTGTCTGTTGGGATACTGGCCATGTAAGGATGACTAACAACAGGCTGACGGAGGACAACTGGCACTGGCATGATGGCTAACAGCAAACTGGCTAGTGTGATTACTGGCACTGGCAGAATGGTTAACAGCAGGCTGGCTGGTGGGATTGCTGGCACTGGCAGGATGACTAACAGTAGACTGACTGGAGATTACTGTCACCGCAGGATAGCTAATAGTAGTTTGGCTGGTGGGATTACTGGCCATGGAAGGATAACTGAAAGCAGATGGGCTGGAGGGATTACTGTCACTGACAGGATGTCTAACAGCAGCCTGGCTGGTTGGATTACTGTCACTGACAGGATGGCTAACAGTAGGCTGGCTTGGGGATTACTGGCCATGGAAGGATGACTGGCAGCAGGGTGTCTTTGGGATTTCTGGCACTTGCACGATGACCAATAGTAGGCTTTAAAGTGGGATTGCTGGCACTAGCAGGATGGCTAACAGTAGGCTGGGTGGTGGGATTACTGGCACTGGCAGAGTGACTAACAGAAGGCTGACTGGTGGGATTACTGCACTGGCAGGATGGCTAACAGCAGGCTGTCTGGTGGGATACTGTCAACTGGCAGGATGGCTAACAGTAGGTTGGCTAGTGGGATTATTGTCACTGGCAGGATAACTAACAGCACGCCTAGCTGGAGGGATTACAGGCTCGTGGAAGTATGACCAACACCAGGCTGTCTGGTGGGATTACTGGTGCTGGAATGACGACCAACAGTAGCTAGGATGGTGGGATTACTGGCACCGGCATGATGGCTAACAGCAGGTGGCTGGTGGATCACTGGGCACTGGCAGGATGGCTATCAGTTGGCTGGCTGGTGGGATTGCAGACACTGGTAGATGTCTAACAGCAGACAGACTGGAGGAATACTGTCACTGGCAGGATGGCTAACAGCAGGCTGGCTGGTGAGATTACTGGCCATGGAAAGATGACTAAACTGCAGGCCGCCTGGTGGATTACTGTCATTGGCAGCATGGCTAACAGCAGGCTGGCTGGTGGGATTACCGTCATTGGCAGGATGGTTAAAAGTTTGCTGGCTGGTTTGATTATGGTCGGAAGGATCACCAACAGCAGGCTGGCTGGAGGGATTACTGGAACTGGTAGGATGGCTAACAGCAGGCTGGCTGGTGGGATTACTTGCACTGGCAAGACGGCCAACACTAGGGTGGCTGGTGGAATTGCTGGCACCGACATGATGGCTAACAGAAGGCTTGCTGGTGTGATTACTGGCACTTGCAGGATGGCTAACAGTAGGCTGGCTGGTAGGATTACTGGCACTGGAAGGATTGCTAACAGCAGGCTGGCTGGTGGGATTACTGGCACTGGCAGGATGGCTAACACTTGGCTGGCTGTGGGATTGCAGACCTGGTAGGATGGCTAACAGTAGACAGACTGATGGAATACTGTCACTGGCAGGATGGCTAACAGCAGGCTGGCTGGTGGGATTACTGGCCATGGAAAGATGACTAACTGCAGGCTGCCTGGTGGGATTACAATCATTGTGGCATGGCTAACTGCAGCCTGGCTGGTGGGATTACTGTCATTGGCAGGATGGTTAAAAGTTGGCTGGCTGGTTTGATTACTGGTCGTGGAAGGATCACTAAACAGCAGGCTGGCTGGAGGGATTACTGGAACTGGTAGGATGGCTAACAGCAGGCTGGTTGGTGGGATTATCATTGGCAGCATGGCTAACAGCAGGCTGGCTGGTGGGATTACCGTCACCGGCAGAATGGCTAACAGTAGGTTGGCTGTTGGGATTACTGGCCATGGAAGGATGAATAACAGCAGGCTTGCTGGAGGAATAACTGGGACTGGCATGGTGGTTAACAGGAGGCTGGCTGGTGGAATGACTGGCACTGGCATGATGGCTAACAGCAAGCTGGCTAGTTTGATTACTGGCGATGGCAGAATGGCTAACAGCAGGCTGGCTGGTGGGATTGCTGGCACTGGCAGGATGACTAACAGTAGACTGACTGAGGATTATTGTCACCGCAGGATGGCTAATAGTAGGCTGGCTGGTGGGATTACTGGCCATGGAGGATAACTGAAAGCAGACAGGCTGGAGGATTACTGTCACTGACAGGATGAGCAACAGCAGCCTGGCTGGTTGGATTACTGTCACGACAGGATGGCTAACAGTAGGCTGGCTGGTGGGATTACTGGCCATGGAAAGATGACTGGCAGCGGGTGTCTTTTGGGATATCTGGCACTTGCACGATGACTAATAGTAGGCTGTAAAGTGGGATTGCTGGCACTAGCAGGATGGCTAACAGTAGGCTGGGTGGTGGGATTACTGGCACGGGCAGGATGGCTAACAGCAGGCTGTCTGGTGGGATTACTGTCACTGGCAGCATGACTAACAGCAGGTTGGCTGGTGGGATTATTGTCACTGGCAGGATGACTAACAGTACGCTAGCTGGAGGGATTTCTGGCCGTGGAAGGATGACTAACACCAGGCTGTCCAGTGGGATTATTGGCGCTCTAATGATGACTAACAGCTAGGATGATGGGATTACTGGCACTGGCATGATGGCTAACAGCAGGCTGGCAAGTGGGATTACTGGTGCTGGCAGGATGGCTATCAGCAGGCTGGCTGGTGGCCTTCTGACACTGGAGGATGGCTAACATTAGGCTGCCTGGTGGGATTACTGTGGCTTGGCAACGCCTTTAACAGCAGGCTGGCTGGTGGGATACTGTCATTGGCAGGATGGTTAATAGTTGGCTGGCTGGTTTGATTACTGGCCATGGAAGGATGACTAACAGCAGGCTGGCTAGTGGGATTACTGACTCTGGGATGACTGCAACAGATGGCTGGCTGGTGGGATTTCATCACTGGCATGATGCCTAACAGTGAGGCTGGCAGGTGGGATTACTGGTACTGGAAGATGGCTAACAGTAGGCTGGCTGGTGGGATTACTGGCACTGGCATGATGGCTATCAGTAGACTTGCTGGTGGGATTACTGGCACTGGCTATGAAGGCTAAAAAGTAGGCTGGCTGGTGGTATTACTGGCAATGGCATGATGGTTAACAGCAGGCTGGCTGGTGGGATTGCTGGCACTGGCAGCATGGCTAACAGCAGGATGACTGGTGGGATTACTGTCACCAGCAGGATGGCTAACAGTAGGCTGGCTGGTAGGATAACTGCCACTGGCATGATGCTCAGCAATGGGCTGGCTGGTGGGATTACTGGCCATGGAAGGATGACTAACAGCAGGCTGGCTTGTGGGATTACTGGATCTGGTAGGATGGCTAACAGCAGACTGGCTGGTGAGATTACTGGCACTGGCAGGATGGCAAACTGCAGGCTGGCTGGTAGGATTACTGGTACTGCCAGGATGGCTAACAGTAGGCTGAATGGTGAGATTACTGGCCATGGAAGTATGACAAACAGCAGGCTGGCTGGTGGGATTACTGTCACTAGCAGGATGGGTAAAAGCAGGCTGGCTGGGGGGTTTAGCACCACTGGCAGGATGGCTAACAGTAGGTTAGCTGTTGGTATTACTGGCCATGGAAGGATGACTAACAGCAGGCTGGCTGGTGGGACAACTGGCACTGGCATGATTGCTAACAGTGAACTGGCTGGTGGGATGACTGGCACTGGTATGATGGCTAACAGCAGGCTGGCTACTGGAATTACTGGCACTGGCAGGATGCCCAACAGCAGGCTGGCTGGTGGAAATGCTGGCACTGGTAGGGTGGCTAACAGTAGGCAGCCTGCGGATAGCTTCGCACTGGCATAATGGCTAACAGTAGAATGACTGGAGGGATTACTGTCCCCGGCAGGATGGCTATAGTAGGCTGTCTGGTGGGATTACTGGCCATGTAAGGATTACTGACAGCATACTGGCTGGTGGGATTACTGTCACTGGCAGGATGGCTAACAGCAGGCTGGCTGGTGGGATTACTGTCACTGGCAGGATGGCTAACAGTAGGCCGGCTGTTGGGATTACTGGACATTGATGGAAGACCAGCAGCAGGGTATCTCGTGGATTTCTGGCACGCACGATGACTAATAGTATGCTGGCAAGTGGGATTGCTGACGCACTAGCAGGATAGCTAACAGCAGGCTGCCTAGTGGGATTACTATCACTGACAGGATGGCTAACAGTAAACTGGCTTTGGGAATTACTGTCATTGGCAGGATGGCTAACAATCGGCTGGCTGGTGGGATTACTGGTCAAGGAAGGATGACTAACACCGGGCTGTCTAGTGGGATTACTGGCACTGGCATGATGGCTAACAGTAGGATGGCCGGAGGAATGACTGTCTCTGGCAGGATGGCTAACAGTAGGCTGGCTGGTGGGATTATTGGCACTGGTAGGGTGACTAACTGCAGGATGGCTGATGGGATAACTGGCACTGGCAAGATGGTTTACAGCAGGCTGGTTGGTGGGATTACTGGCACTGGCAAGATGGCTAACAGTTGGCTAGCTGGTTGGATTACTCGTCACCGGCAGGATGGCTAACAGTAGGGCTGGCTGGTAGGTTTGCTGGCCAGAAAGATGACTAACACCAGCCTGGCTGGTGGGATTACTGGCACTGGCATGATGGCTAACAGAAGACTGGCAAGTGGGATTACAGGCACTAGCAGGATGGCTAACAGCAGACCGTCTGGTGGATTACAGTCATCGGCAGGACGGCTAACAGTAGGCTGGTTGGTGAGATGACTGTCACTGGCAGGATGGTTACCAGTAGGCTGTCTGGTGGTATTTCTGGTACTGGCATGATGGCTAACATTAGGCTGGCTGGTGGGATTACTGGCACTGGCAAGGTGGCTAACAGTATGTTGGCTGGTGGGATTACTGGCACTGGCAGGGTGACAAACAGCAGGCTGGATGGTGGGATGACTTGCACTGGCAGGATTGCTAACAGTAGGCTGCCTGGTGGAATTTCTAGTAGTGGTACGTTGACTAACAGTAGGGGGGCTGGTGGGATTACTGGCACAAGCAGAGTGACTAACAGCAGGCTGACTGGTGGGATTACTCAGCACTGGCATGATGGCTAACAGTAGGATGGCTGGAGGGGTTACTGGCATGGGCAGGGTAACTAACAGCAGGCAGGCTGGTGGGATGACTAGCACTGGCAGGATTGCTAACAGAAGGCTGCATGGTGGGATTTCAGTACTGCTTCGATGGCTAACAGAAGGCTGGCTGGTGAGATTACGGGCACACTAGCATGATGGAAACAGTAGGCTGGCTGGTGGGATTACTGGCACTGGCAGGGTGACTAACAGCAGGCTGGCTGGTGGGATGACTGGCACATTGGCAGGATTGCTAACATTAGGCTACCTGGTGGATTTCTGCTACTGGCACTATGGCTAACAGTAGGCTGGCTGGAGGATGAGTGGCACAGGCATGATGGCTAACAGTAGGCTGGCTGGTGGGATTACTGGCACTGGCAGAGTGACTAACAGCATGCTATCTGGTCGGATGACTGGCACTGTAATGATGGCTAACAGCAGGGTGGTTTGTGGGATTACTGGCACTGGCAGGATGATTAACAGCAGGCTATCCGGTGGGGTTACTGGCACTGGCAGGATGGCTAACAATAGGCTGGCTGGTGAGATTACTGGCACTGGCATGATGGGTAATAGCAGGCTGGCTGGTGGAATTTCTGGCACAGGAAGGATGTCTAACAGCAGGCTTCAGGTGCGGAATACTGGCACTGGCAGGATGGCTAACAGTAGGCTGGATGGTGGGATACTGGTCATGAAGGATATGTAACTCGCAGGGTGTCTGGTGAGATTTCTGGCACTGGCATGATGGCTAAACAGCAGACAGGCAAGTGGGATGCTGGCACTAGCAGGATGGCTTACAGCAGGCTTGTTGGTGGAAATACTGTCACTGGCAGGATGGCTAACAGTAGACTGGCTGGTGGGATTACTGGCCATGGAAAGATGACTAACTGCAGGCTGCCTGGTGGGATTTCTGTCATTGACAGCATGGCTAACAGCAGGCTGGCTTGTGGGATTACTGTCATTGGCAGGATCGTTAAAAATTGGCTGGCTGATTTGATTACTGGCCATGGAAGGATGACTAACAGCAGGCTGGCTGGTGGGATTACTGACTCTGGCATGATGGCTAACAGTAGGCTAGCTGGTGGGATTTCTGTCACTGGCATAATTCCTAACAGTAGGCTGGCAGGTGGATTACTGGTACTGGAAGGATGAATAACAGTAGGCTGTCTGGTGGGATTACTGGTACTTGCACAATGGCTCACAGTAGGCTGGCTGGTGGGATTACTGGCACTGGCATGATGGCTAACAGTAGACTTGCTAGTGGGATTACTGGCACTGGCATGATGGCTAACACTAGGGTGGCTGGTGAGATTGCTGGCACTGGCATGATGGCTAACAGAAGGCTGGCTGGTGTGATTACTGGCACTAGCAGGATGGCTAACAGCAAGCTGTCTGGTGAGATTACAGTCACTGGCAGGATGGCTAACAGTCGGCTAGCTTTTGGTATAACTGGCACTGGAAGGGTGACTAACAGCAGACTGGCAAGTGGGATTGCTGGCACTAGCGGAATGGCTAACAGCAGGCTGGCTGGTGAGATTACTGGCACTGGCATGATGGCTAATAGCAGGCTGGCTAGTGGATTTCTGGCACAGGAAGGATGGTTAACAGCAGGCTTGCTGGTGGGAATGCTGGCACTGATAGGATGGCAAACAGTAGGCTTGCCGGTGGGATTACTGGCACTGACATGTTGGCTAACAGCAGGCTGGCTGGTGAAATTACTGGCACTTGCAGAATGGCTAAAAGCAGGCTGGCTAGTGGAATTACTGACACTGGCATGATGGCTAATAGTAGGCTGGCTGGTAGGATTGCTGGAACTGGCAGAATCGCTAACAGTAGACTATCTGGTACAATACTGTCACTTGCAGGATGGCTAACATTAGGCTGGCTGGTGGGATTACTAGCCGGAAGGATGACTAACAGCAGTCTGGCTGGTTTGGTTACTGGCACTGGCATGATGCTACAGTAGGCAGGCTGGCGAGATTACTGGCACTGGCATGATGGCTATTAGCAGGCAGGCAGGTGAGATTTCCACCAGAAGGATGGCTAACAGCAGGCTTGCTGGTGGGAATACTGGCACTAGCAGGATGGCTAACAGAATGCTGGCTTGGGGATTACTGGCCATAGAAGGATGACTAACAGCAGGGTGTCTGGTGAGATTTCTGGCACTAGCATGATGGCTAACAACAGACTGGAAAGTGGGATTGCTGGCACTAGCAGGATGGCTAACAGCAGGCTGTCTGGTGGGATTACAGTCACTGGCAGGATGGCTAACTGTAGGCTGGCTGGTGGGATGACTGTCACTGGCAGGATAGCTAACAGTAGGCTGTCTGGTGGTATTTCTGGTACTGCAGCGATGGCTAACAGGCATGCCTGGTGGGATTACTGCACGGGCAGGGTGACAAACAGCAGGATGGCTGGAAGGATGACTGGCACTGGCAGGATTGCTAACAGTTGGCTGCATGGTGGAATTTTTGGTAGTGGTATGATGGCTAACAGTAGGGGGCTGGTGGGATTACTGGCACTGGCATGACGGCTAACAGTAGGCTGGCTGGTGGGATTACTGGCACTGGCAGGGTAACTAACAGCAGGCTGGCTGGTGGGATTTCTAGTACTGGCAGGGTGGCTAACAGTAGGCAGCCTGCTGGGATAGCTCGCACTGGCAGGATGGCTAACAGTAGACTGACTGGAGGAATTTCTGTCCCTGGCAGGATGGCTAATAGTAGGCTGGCTTGTGGGATTACTGGCCATGGAAGGATTACTGATAGCATACTAGCTGGTGGGATTACTGTCACTGGCAGGATGGCTAACAGCAGGATGCCTGGTGGAATAACTGTCACTGGCACGATGGCTAACAGTAGGCTGGCTGGAGGGATTACTGACCATGGATCAATGACTATCAGCACGGTGTTTCAAGGGATTTCTGGCACTGGCACGATGACTGAAAGTAGGCTGGCAAGAGGGATTGCTGGCATTAGCAGGATGGCTAACAGCAGGCTGCCTGGTGGGATTACTATCACTGACAGGATGGCTAACAGTAAACTGGCTGGTGGGATTACTGTCTTTGGCAGGATGGCTAACAATCGGCCGGCTGGTGGGATTACTGATCAAGGAAGGATGACTAACACCAGGCTGTCTGATGGGATTACTTTCACTGGCATGATGGCTAACAGTAGGATGGCTGGAGGGATGACTGTCTCAGGCAGGAAGGCTAACAGTAGGCTGGCTGGTGGGATTACTGGCACTGGTAGGGTGACAAACATCAGGCTGGCAGGTGGGATAACTGGCACTGGCAAGATGGCTAACAGCAGGCTGGTTGGTGGGAATTCTGGCACTGGCAAGATGGCTAACAGTAGGCTAGCTGGTTGGATTACTGTCACTGGCAGGATGGCTAACAGTAGGCTGGCTGGTAGGTTTACCTGGCCATAGAAGATGACTATCAACCAGCCAGGCTGGTGGGATTACTGGCACTGGCATGATGGCTAACAGCAGGCTGGCTGGTGGGATGACTGGCACTGGCAGGATGACTACAGTAGGCTGCCTCAGATGACTGGCACTGGCAGGATGACTTCAGCAGGCTGGCTGGTGGGATTACTGGCACTGGCATGATGGCTAACAGTAGGCTGGCTGGTGAGAGTACTGGCACTTTGGTGATAGCTAATAGCAGGCTGGCTGGTGGGATTTCTGGCACAGAAAGGATGGCTAACAGCAGGCTTGCTGGTGGGAATACTGACACTGGCAGGATGGCTAACAGGCAGGCTGGCTGGAGGGATTACTGTATATGGAAGGATGACTAACAGCAGGGTGTCTGGTGATATTATCTGGCACTGGCATGATGGCTAACAGCTGACTGGCAAGTGGGATTGCTGTCACTTGCAGGACGGCTGACAGCAGGCTGTCTGGTGAGATTACTGTCACTGGCAGGATGGCTAACAGTAGGCTGGCTGGTGGGATTACTGGCACTGGTAGGGTGACTTACAGCAGGCTGGCTGGTGGGATAACTGGCACTGGCAAGATGGCTAATAGCAGGCTGGTTGATGGGATTACTGGCACTGGCAATATGTCTAACAGTAGGCTAGCTGGTTGGATTACTGTCACTGGCAGGATGGCTAACAGTAAACTGGCTGGTAGGTTTACTGGCCATAGAAGAATGACTAACACCAGCATGGCTGGTGGGATTACAGGCACTGGTATGATGGCTAACAGCAGGCTGGCTGGTGGGATTTCTGGCACTGGCATGATGGCTAACAGTAGCCTGGCTGGAGGGATTACTGGCAGTGGCATGATGGCTAACAGCAGGCTGGCTGGTGGGATGACTGGCACTGGCAGGATGACTAACAGTAGGCTGTCTCATGGGATTATTGGTACTGGCATGATTGCTAACAATGGGCTGGCTGGTGGGATTACTGGCACTGGCAGAGTGACTAACAGCAGGATGGATGGTGGATTACTTGCCATGAGGATGACCAACAGCAGGCTGGCTGGTGGGATTACTGGCACCGGCATGATGGCTAACAGTAGGCTTGCCGGTGGATTACTGGCACTGTTATCGTTGGCCAACAGCAGGCTGGCTGTGAGATTACTGGCACTTGCAGGATGGCTAAAAGCAGGCTGGCTGGTGGAATTACTGACACTGGCATGATGGCTAATAGTAGGCTGGCTGGTAGGATTGCTGGCACTGGCAGAATCGCTAACAGTAGACTATCTGGTGGTAATATCGTCATGGCAGGATGGCTAACATTGGCCGGCTGGTGGGGTACGAAGCCATGGAAGGATGACTAACAGGAGTCTGGCTGGTTTGGTTACTGGCACTGGCATGATGGCTAACAGTAGGCAGGCTGGTGAGATTACTGGCACTGGCATGATGGCTAATAGCAGGCAGGCTGGTGGGATTTCTCACTCAGGAAGGATGGCTAACTGCAGACTTGCTGCTGGGAATACTGGCACTGGCAGGATGGCTAACAGAAATCTGGCTGGTGGGATTACTGGCCATAGAAGGATGACTAACAGCAGGGTGTCTGGTGAGATTTCTGGCACTGGCACGATGGCTAACAGCAGACTGGAAAGTGGGATTGCTGGCACTAGCAGAATGGCTAACAGCAGGTTGTCTGGTGGGATTACAGTCACTGGCAGGATGGCTAACAGTAGGCTGGCTGGTGGGATGACTGTCACTGGCAGGATGGCTAACAGTAGGCTGTCTAGTGGTATTTCTGGTACAGGCACGATGGCTAACAGTAGGCTGGCTGGTGGGATTACTGGCACTGGCAGGGTGACAAACAGCAGACTGGCTGGAGGGATGACTGGCACTGGCAGGATTGCTAACAGTTGGCTGCCTGGTGGAATTTTTGGTAGTGGTATGATGGCTAACAGTAGGGGGCTGGTGGGATTACTGGCACTGGCATGACGGCTAACAGTAGGCTGGCTGGTGGGATTACTGGCACTGGCAGGGTAACTAACAGCATACTGGCTGGTGGGATGACTGGCACTGGCAGGATTGCTAACAGTAGGCTGCCTGGTGGGATTTCTAGTACTAGCACGATGGCTAACAGAAGGATGGCTGGTGAGATTACTGGCACTAGCATGATGGCTAACGGTAGGCTGGCTGGTGGGATTACTGGCACTGGCAGGGTGACTAACAGCAGTCTGGCTGGTGGGATGACTGGAACTGGCAAGATTGCTAACAGTAGGCTACCTGGTGGGATTTCTGGTACTGGAACTATGGCCAACAGTAGGCTGGCAGCAGGGATTAGTGGCACAGGCATGATGGCTAACAGTAGGCTGGATGGTGGGATTACTGGCACTGGCAGAGGGACTAACAGCATGCTTGCTGGTCGAATGACTGGCACTGGCACGATGGCTAACAGCAGACTGGCAAGTGGGATTGCTGGCACTAACGGGATGGCTAACAGCAGGCTGTCTGGTGGGATTACAATCACTGGCAGGATGGCTAACAATAGTCAGGCTGGTGGGATTACTGCCAATGGTAGGGTGACTAACAGCAGGCTGGCTGGTAGGATAACTGGCAATGGCAAGATGGCAAACAGCAGGCTGGTAGGTGGGATTACTGGCTCTGGCAAGATGGCTAACAGAAGGCTACCTGGTTGGATTACTGTCACTGACAGGATGGCTAACAGTAGGCTGGCTGGTAGGTTTACTGGCCATAGAAGGATGACTAACACCAGCCTGGCTGGTGGGATTACTGGCACTGGCTTGATGGCTAACAGTAGGCTGGCTGGTGGGATTACTGGCACTGGCATGATGGCTAACAGGAGCCAGGCAGGAGGGATTACTGGAAGTGGCATGATGGCTAAGAGCAGGCTGGGTGGTGGGATGCCTGGCACTGGCTGGATGACTAACAGTTGGCTGTCTCATGGCATTACTGGCACTGCCATGATTGTTAACAGTGGGCTGGCAAGTGGGATTACTGGCACTGGCAGTGTGACTAACAGCAGGATGGATGGTGGGATTACTGGCCATGGAAGGATGAATAACAGCAGGCTGGCTGGTAGGATTACTGGCACTAGCAGTGAAACTAACAGCAGGCTGGCTGGTGGGATGACTGGCACTGGCAGGATTGCTAACAATAGGCTGCCTGGTGGGATTTCTAGTACTGGCACAATGGCTAACAGTAGGCTGGCTGGTGAGATTACTGGCACTGGCATGATGTCTAATAGCAGGCTGGCTGGTGGGATTTCTGGCACAGGAAGGATGGCAATCAGCAGGCTTGCTGGTGGAAGTACTGGCACTGGCAGGATGGCTAACAGTAAACTGACTTGTGGGGCAACTGGCCATGGAAGGATGACTAACAGCAGGGTGTCTGGTGAGATTTCAGGCACTAGCATAATGGCTAACAGTAGGCTGGCTGGAGGATTACTGGACCGGCAGGGTGACTAACAGCAGGCTGGCTGGTGGGATGACTGGCACTGGCAAGATTGATAACAGTAGGCTGCCTGGTGGATTTCTGGAACTGGCACTATAGCTAGCAGTAGGCTGGCTGGAGGGATTAGTGGCAGGCAGTACGATGGCTAACAGTAGGCTGGCTGGTGATTACTGGCACTGGCAGAGTGACTAACAGCATGCTGGCTGGTCAGATGACTGGCACTGGAATGATGGCTAACAGCAGGCAGGTTGGTGGGATTACTGGCACTGGCAGTATGACTAACAGCAGGCTTTCTGGTGGGGTTACTGGCACTGGCAGGATGACTAACAGCAGGCTGGCTGGTGAGATTACTGACACTGGCATGATGTCTAACAGCAGGCTGGCTGGTGGAATTTCTGGCATGGGAAGGATTGCTAACAGCAGGCTTGTTGGTGGGAATATTGTCACTGGCAGGATGGCTAACAGTAGGCTGGCTGGTTGGAGTACTGGCCATGGAAGGATGACTAACAGCAGGGTGTCTGGTGAGATTTCTGGCACAGGTACGATGGCTAACAGGAGACTGGCAAGTGGGATTGCTGGCACTTGCAGGATGGCTAAAAGCAGGCTGTCTGGTGGGATTACAGTTACTGGCAGGACGGTTAACAGTAGGCTGGCTGGTGGGATTACTGTCACTGGCAGGAAGGCTAACAGTAGGCAGTCTGGTGGTATTTTTGGTACTGGCACGATGGCTAACAGTAGGCTAGCTGGTTGGATTATTGGCACTGGCATGGTGGCAACAGTAGGCTGGCTGGTGGGATTACTGGCACGGGCAGGGTGTGAAACAGCAGGCTGGCTGGTGGGATGACTGTCACTGGCAGGACTGCTAACACTAGGCTGCCTGGAGGAATTTCTGGTACTGGTATGATGGCTAACAGTAGGGGGGCTGGTGGGATTACTGGCACAAGCACAGTGACTAACAGCAGGCTTGCTGGTGGTAATACTGGCACTGGCAGGATGGCTAACAGTAGGCTGGCTGGTGGGATTACTGGCCATGAAAGGATGACTAACAGCAGGGTGTCTGGTGAGATTTCTGGCACTGGCACGATGGCAAACTGCAGACTGGCAAGTGGGATTGCTGGCACTAGCAGGATGGCTAACAGCAGGCTGTCTGGTGAGATTACAATCACTGGCAGGATGGCTAACAGTAGGGGCTGGTGGGATTACTGGCACACAGAGTGACCAACAGCAGGCTGGCTGGTGGGATTACTGGCACTGGCATGATGGATAACTGTAGGCTGGCTGGTGGATGACTGGCACTAGCAGGGAAACAACAGTAGGCTGGCTGGTGGATGACTGGCACTGGCAGGATTGCTACCAGTAGGCTACCTGTTGGGATTTCTAGTACTGGCACAATGGCTAACAGTAGGCTGGCTGGTGAGATTACTGGCACTGGCATGATGTCTAATAGCAGGCTGGCTGGGGTTTCTGGCACAGGAAGGATGGCTATCAGCAGGCTTGCTGGTAGAAAATACTGGCACTGGCAGGATGGCTAACAGTAAACTGGCTATTGGGGCTACTGGCCGTGGAAGGATGACCAACAGCAGGGTGTCTGGTGAGATTTGGCACTAGCATGTTGGCTAACAGTAGGCTGACTGGAGGATTACTGGGACTGGCAGGTTGACTAACAGCAGGCTGGCTGGTGGGATGACTGGCACTGGCAAGATTGATAACAGTAGGCTGCCTGGTGGGATTTCTGGAACTGGCACTATGGCTAACAGTAGGCTGGCTGGAGGGATTAGTGGCACAGGCATGATGGCTAACAGTAGGCTGGCTGGAGGGATTACTGGCACTGGCAGAGTGACTAACAGCATGCTGGCTGGTCGGATGACTGGCACTGGAATGATGGCTAACAGCAGCCTGGTTGGTGGGATTACTGGCACTGGCAGTATGACTAACAGCAGGCTTGCTGGTGGGGTTACTGGCACTGGCAGGATGACTAACAGCAGGCTGGCTGGTGGGGTTACTGGCACTGGCAGGATGGATAACAGTAGGCTGGCTGGTGGGATTACTGGCACTGGCATGCGACTAACAGCAGGGTGTCGGGTGAGGTTTCTGGCACCGTCACGATGGCTAACAGCAGACTGGCAACGTGGGGATTGCTGGCACAAGAAAGATGGCTAACAGCAGGCTGTCTGGTGATTACAGTCACCGGCAGAACGAGCCACAGTAGGCTGGCTGGTGGGATGACCCGGTCACTGGCAGGATGGCTAACAGTAGGCAGTCTGGTGGTATTTCTGGTACTGGCATGATGGCTAACAGTAGGCTGGCTGGTGGGATTACTGGCACTGGGATGGTGGCTGCAGTCGGCAGGCTGGTGGGATTACTGGCACTGGCAGGGTGACCAACAGCAGGCTGGGTAGTGGATGACAGGAACTGGCAGGATTGCCACCAGCAGGCTGCCTGGTGAATTTCTGGTAGTGGCACGATGGCTAACAGTAAGGGATGGTGGGATTACTGGCACAAGCAGAGTGACTAACAGCAGGCTGGCTGGTGGATTACTGGCACTGGCATGATGGATAACTGTAGGCTGGCTTTGGGATGACTGGCACTAGCAAGGAAATTAAACAGGCTGGCTGGTGGATGACTGGCACTGGCAGGATTGCTAACAGTAGGCTGCCTGGTGATTTAGTACTGGCACAATGGCTACCAGTAGGCTGGTCTGGTGAGATTACTGGCACTGGCATGATGTCTAACAGCAGGCTGGCTGGTGGATTTCTGGCACAGAAGGATGGCTATCAGCAGGCTTGCTGGTGGAAATACTGGCACTGGCAGGATGGCTAACAGTAAGCTGGCTTTGGGACTACTGGCCATGGAAGGATGACTAACAGCAGGGTGTCTGGTGAGATTTCAGGCACCAGCATGATGGCTAACAGTAGGCTGGCTGGAGGGATTACTGGGACTGGCAGGGTGACTACTGTCACATGCAGTATGACCAACAGCAGGCTGGCTGGTGAGATTACTGGCACTGGCATGATGGCTAATAGCAGGCTGGCTGGTGGGTTACTGGCACTGGCAGGATGACTAACAGCAGGCTTGCTGGTGGAAATACCGGCACCAACAGTAAGCTGATTAGGTGACTGCTGGCCATGGAAGGATGACTAACAGCAGGGTGTTTGGTGAGATTTCAGGCACTAGCATGATGGCTAACAGTAGGCAGGCTGGAGGGATTACTGGGACCGGAGGGTGACCAACAGCAGGCTGGCTGGTGGGATGACTGGTACTGGCAAGATTGATAACAGTAGGCTGCCGGGTGAGATTCTGGAACTGGCACTCATGGCTAACAGTAGGCTGGCTGGAGGGATTAGTGGCACAAGCAGAATGACTAACATCATGCTGGCTGGTCGGATGACTGGCACTGGAAATGATGGCTAAAGGCAGGATGGTTGGTGGGATTACTGGCACTGACAGTATGACTAACAGCAGGCTGGCTGGTGGAAATTCTGGCACTGGCAGGATGGCTAACAGTAGGCTGGCTTGGAGGGATTAGTGGCACAGGCAGAATGACTAACATCATGCTGGCTGGTCGGATTACTGGCACTGGAATGATGGCTAACAGCAGGATGGTTGGTGGGATTTCTGGCACAGGAAGGATGGCTAACAGCAGGCTTGCTGGTGGAAATTCTGGCACTGGCAGGATGGCTAACAGTAGGCTGGCTGGTGGGATTACTGGCCATTGAAGGATGACTAACAGCAGGGTGTCTGGTGTGATTTGGCACTGCACGATAGCAACAGCAGACTGGCAAGTGGGATTGCTGGCACTAGCAGGATGGCTAACAGCAGCTGTCTGGTGGGATTACAGTCACTGGCAGGATGGCTAACAGTAGCCTGGCTAGGGGATTACTGGCACTGGTAAGGTGACTCAACAGCAGGCTGGCTGTTGATAACTCGCTCTGGCAAGATGCAACAGCAGGCCGGTTGGTGGGATTACTAGCACTGGCAAGATGGCTAACAGTTGGCTAGCTGGTTGGATTACTGTCAGAAGCAGGATGGATAACAGTAGGCTGGCTGGTAGGTTTACTGGCCATAGAAGGATGACTAACACAAGCCTGGCTGGTGGGATTACTGGCACCGACATGATGGCTCACAGTAGGCTGGCTGGTGGGATTACTGGCACTGGCAGGATGACCAACAGTAGGCTATCTCATGGGATTACTGGCACTGGCATGATCTAACAGTGGGCTGGCTGGTGGGATGACTGGCACTGGCAGAGTGACTAACAGCAGGATGGATGGTGGGATTACTGGCCATGGAAGGATGAATAACAGCAGGCTGGCTGATGGGATTACTGGCAGTGGCATGATCGCTAACAGTAGGCTGGCCAGTGGGATTACTGGCACTGGCATGGTGGATAGCGCAGGCTGGCTGGTGGGGTTACTGGCACCGGCATGATGGCTAACAGTAGGCTGGCTGGTGAGATTACGACACTGGCATGATGGCTAACACCAGGCTGGCTGGTGGGATTTCACAGGAAGAATGGCTAACATCAGGCTTGCTGGTGGGAATACTGTCACTGGCAGGATGGCTAATGGTAGGCTGGCTGGTGGGATTACTGGCGTGGAAGGATGACTAATAGCAGGGTGTCTGGTGAGATTTCGGCACTGGCAACGATGGCTAACAGTAGGCTTGCTGGCTGGATTACTGTCATTGGCAGGATGGCTAACAGCAGGCTGGCTGGAGGTGTACTTGCCATTGAAGGATGACTCAACACCAGCCTGGCTGGTGGGATTACTGCCACTGGCATGATGGCTAACAGTAGGCAGGCTGGTGGGAATACTGGCACTGGCAGGACGGCTAATGGTAGGCTGGCTGGTGGGATTACTGGCCATGGAAGGATGACTAATAGCAGGGTGTCTGGTGAGATTTCTGGCACTGGCACGATGGCTAACAGTAGGCTTGCTGGTTGGATTACTGGCACTGGCATGATGGCTAATAGCAGGCTGGCTGGTGGGGTTACTGGCACTGGCAGGATGACTAACAGCAGGCTTGCTGGTGGAAATACTGGCACTAACAGTAAGCTGGCTTGTGTGACTGCTGGCCATGGAAGGATGACTAACAGCAGGGTGTTTGGTGAGATTTCAGGCACTAGCATGATGGCTAACAGTAGGCAGGCTGGAGGGATTACTGGGACTGGCAGGGTGACTAACAGCAGGCTGGCTGGTGGGATGACTGGTACTGGCAAGATTGATAACAGTAGGCTGCCGGTGGATTTCTGGAACTGGCACTATGGCTAACAGTAGGCTGGCTGGAGGGATTAGTGGCACAAGCAGAATGACTAACATCATGCTGGCTGGTCGGATGACTGGCACTGGAATGATGGCTAACGCAGGATGGTTGGTGGGATTACTGGCACCGACAGTATGACTAACAGCAGGCTGGCTGGTGGAAATTCTGGCACTGGCAGGATGGCTAACAGTAGGCTGGCTGGAGGATTAGTGGCACAGGCAGAATGACTAACATCATGCTGGCTGGTCGGATTACTGGCACTGGAATGATGGCTAACAGCAGGATGGTTGGTGGGATTTCTGGCACAGGAAGGATGGCTAACAGCAGGCTTGCTGGTGGAAATTCTGGCACTGGCAGGATGGCTAACAGTAGGCTGGCTGGTGGGATTACTGGCCATTGAAGGATGACTAACAGCAGGGTGTCTGGTGTGATTTGGCACTGGCACGATAGCTAACAGCAGACTGGCAAGTGGGATTGCTGGCACTAGCAGGATGGCTAACAGCACTGTCTGGTGGGATTACAGTCACTGGCAGGATGGCTAACAGTAGCCTGGCTAGGGGGATTACTGGCACTGGTAAGGTGACTAACAGCAGGCTGGCTGTTGGATAACTCGCCTGGCAAGATGGCCAACAGCAGGCCGTTGGTGGGATTACTGCACTGGCAAGATGGCTAACAGTTGGCTAGCTGGTTGGATTACTGTCAGAAGCAGGATGGATAACAGTAGGCTGGCTGGTAGGTTTACTGGCCATAGAAGGATGACTAACACAAGCCTGGCTGGTGGATTACTGGCACCGACATGATGGCTCACAGTAGGCTGGCTGGTGGGATTACTGGCACTGGCAGGATGACAACAGTAGGCTATCTCATGGGATTACTGGCACTGGCATGATTCTAACAGTGGGCTGGCTGGTGGGATGACTGGCACTGGCAGAGTGACTAACAGCAGGATGGATGGTGGGATTACTGGCCATGGAAGGATGAATAACAGCAGCTGGCTGATGGGATTACTGGCAGTGGCATGATCGCTAACAGTAGGCTGGCCAGTGGGATTACTGGCACTGGCATGGTGGATAGCCGCAGGCTGGCTGGTGGGGTTACTGGCACTGGCATGATGGCTAACAGTAGGCTGGCTGGTGAGATTACTGACACTGGCATGATGGCTAACACCAGGCTGGCTGGTGGGATTTCTTGCACAGGAAGAATGGCTAACATCAGGCTTGCTGGTGGGAATACTGTCACTGGCAGGATGGCTAATGGTAGGCTGGCTGGTGGGATTACTGGCCGTGGAAGGATGACTAATAGCAGGGTGTCTGGTGAGATTTCTGGCACTGGCACGATGGCTAACAGTAGGCTTGCTGGTTGGATTACTGTCATTGGCAGGATGGCTAACAGCAGGCTGGCTGGTAGGTGTACTTGCCATTGAAGGATGACTAACACCAGCCTGGCTGGTGGGATTACTGCCACTGGCATGATGGCTAACAGTAGGCAGGCTGGTGGGAATACTGGCACTGGCAGGATGGCTAATGGTAGGCTGGCTGGTGGGATTACTGGCCATGGAAGGATGACTAATAGCAGGGTGTCTGTTGAGATTTCTGGCACTGGCACGATGGCTAACAGTAGGCTTGCTGGTTGGATTACTGTCATTGGCAGCATGGCTAACAGCAGGCTGGCTGGTAGGTGTACTTGCCATTGAAGGATGACTAACACCAGCCTGGCTGGTGGGATTACTGCCACTGGCATGATGGCTAACAGTAGGCAGGCTGGTGGGAATACTGGCACTGGCATGATGGCTAACAGTAGCCTGACAGGAGGGATTACTGGCAGTGGCATGATGGCTAACAGCAGGCTGGCTGGAGGGATGGCTGGCACTGGCAGGATGACTAACAGCAGGCTGCCTGGTGGGATTACTGGAACTGGCAGGATGGCTAACAGCAGGCTGGCTTTTGGAATTACTGGCACTAGCTGGATGGCTAACAGTAGGCTGACTGGTGGGATTACTGCCCATTGAAGGATGGCTAATAGTAGGCTGGCAGGTGGGATTACTGGCACTGGCAGGATGGCTAACAACAGGCTGGCTGGTGGGATTACTGTCACTGGCAGGATGGCTAACAGTAGGCTGGCGGTGGATTGGCAAAGGAAGGATGACTAACAGCAGGCTGGCAGGTGGGATTACTGGCACTGGCATGATGGCTCGCAGTTGGAAAGCTGGTGGGATAACTGGCACTGGCATGATAGCTAACAGTAGGCTGGCAGGTGGGATTACTGGCACCGGCATGCTGCCTAGCAGCAGGCTGGCTGGTGGGATTACAGGCACTGGCAAGATGGCTAACAGCAGGGTGGCTGGTGGAATTACTGGCAGTGGCAGGATGGCTCACAGCAGGGTGGCTGGTGGGATTACTGGCACTGCCAGGATGGCTAACAGTAGGTTGGCTGGTGAGATTACAGGCCATGGAAGGATGACTAACAGCAGGCTGCCTGGTGGGATTACTGTCACTGGCAGCATGGCTAACAGCAGGCTGGCTGGTGGGATTACTGTCACTGGCAGAATGGCTAACAGAAGGTTGGCTGTTGGGATTACTGGCCATGGAAGGATGACTAACAGCAGGCTGGCTGGAGGGATAACTGGCACTGGCATGATGGCTAGCAGCAAACTGGCTAGTGTGATTACTGGAGCTGGCAGAATGGTTAACAGCTGGCTGGCTGGTGGGATTGCTGGCACTGGCAGGATGACTAACAGTAGACTGACTGGAGGGATTACTGTCACTCGCAGGATGGCTAATAGTAGGCTGGCTGGTGGGATTACTGGCCATGGAAGGATAACTGAAAGCAGATGGGCTGGAGGAATTACTGTCACTGACAGGATGGCTAACAGTAGGCTGGCTGGTGGTATTACTGGCCATGGAAGGATGACTAGCAGCAGGATGTCTTTTGGGATTTCTGGCACTTGCACAATGACTAATAGTAGGCTGGAAAGTGGGATTGCTGGCACTAGCAGGAAGGCTAACAGTAGGCTGGGTGGTGGGATTACTGGCACTGGCAGAGTGACTAACAGAAGGCTGGCTGGTGGGATTACTGGCACTGGCAGGATGGCTAACAGCAGGCTGTCTGGTGGGATTACTGTCACTGGCAGGATGGCTAACAGTAGGTTGGCTGGTGGGATTATTGTCACTGGCAGGATAACTAACAGTACGCTGGCTGGAGGGATTACAGGCCGTGGAAGTATGACTAACACCAGGCTGTCTGGAGAGAACTGGTGCTGGAATGATGACTAACAGTAGCTAGGATGGTGGGATTACTGGCACTGGCATGATGGCTAACAGCAGGCTGACAGGTGGGATTACTGGTGCTGGCAGGATGGCAAACTGTAGGCTGGCTGGTGGGATTACTGGCCATGGAAGGATGACTAACAGCAAGCTGGCTGTTGGAATTACTGTCATTGGCAGCATGGCTAAAAGCAGGCTGGCTGGTGGGATTACTGTCATTGGCAGGATGGTTAAAAGTTGGCTGGCTGGTGTGATTACTGGCCGTGGAAGGATCACTAACAGCAGGCTGGCTGGAGGATAACTAGAACTGGTAGGATGGCTAACAGCAGGCTGGCTGGTGGGATTACTTGCACTGGCAAGACGGCCAACACCAGGGTGGCTGGTGGATTGCTGGCACTGACATGATGGCTAACAGAAGGTTTGCTGGTGTGATTACTGGCACTTGCAGACAGGCTAACAGTAGGCTGGCTGGTAGGATTACTGGCACTGGAAGGATTGCCACAGCAGGCTGGCTGGTGGGATTACTGGCACTGGCAGGATGGCTAACACTTGGCTGGCTGGTGGGATTGCAGACACTGGTAGGATGTCTAACAGTAGACAGACTGGAGGGAATACTGTCACTGGCAGGATGGCTAACAGCAGGCTGGCTGGAGGGATTACTGGCCATGGAAAGATGACTAACTGCAGGCTGCCTGGTGGGATTACAGTCATTGGCAGCATGGCTAAACAGCAGTCTGGCTGGTGGGATTACTGTCATTGGCAGGATGGTTAAAAGTTGGCTGGCTGGTTTGATTACTGGCCGTGGAAGGATCACTAACAGCAGGCTGGCTGGAGGGATTACTGGAACTGGTAGGATAGCTAACAGCAGGCTGGCTGGTGGGATTACTGGCACTGGCACGATGGCAAACTGCAGGCTGGCTGGTGGGATTACTGGTACTGCCAGGATGGCTAACAGTAGGCTGAATGGTGAGATTACTGGCCATGGAAGTATGACAAACAGCAGGCTGGCTGGTGGGATTACTGTCACTAGCAGGATGGCTAAAAGTAGGCTGGCTGGTGGGTTTAGCGTCACTGGCAGGATGGCTAACAGTAGGTTGGCTGTTGGGATTACTGGCCATGGAAGGATGACTAACAGCAGGCTGGCTGGAGGGGACAACTGGCACTGCCATGATTGCTAACAGTGAACTGGCTGGTGGGATGACTGGCACTGGTATGATGGCTAAAAGCAGGCTGGCTACTGGAATTACTGGAACTGGCAGGATGCCTAACAGCAGGCTGGCTGGTGGAAATGCTGGCACTGGCAGGGTGGCTAACAGTAAGCAGCCTGCTGGGATAGCTCGCACTGGCAGGATGGCTAACAGTAGACTGACTGAAGGGATTAATGTCCCTGGCAGGATGGCTAATAGTAGGCTGGCTGGTGGGATTACTGGCCATGTGAGGATTACTGACAGCATACTGGCTGGTGGGATTACTGTCACTGACAGGATGGCTAACAGCAGGCTGGCTGTGGATTACTGTCACCGGCAGGATGGCTAACAGTAGGGCTGGCTGTGGATTACTGGACATTGATGGAAGACTAGCAGCAGGGCGTCTCGTGGGATTTCTGGCACTGGCACAATGACTAATGGTAGGCTGGCAAGTGGGATTGCTCGCACTAGCAGGATAGCTAACAGCAGGCTGCCTAGTGGGATTACTATCACTGACAGGATGGCTAACAGTAAACTGGCTTTGGGAATTACTGTCATTGGCAGGATGGCTAACAATCGGCTGGCTGGTGGGATTACTGGTCAAGGAAGGATGACTAACACCGGGCTGTCTGGTAGGATTACTAGCACTGGCATGATGGCTAATAGTAGGATGGCCGGAGGAATGACTGTCTCTGGCAGGATGGCTAACAGATGGCTGGCTGGTGGGATTACTGGTACTGGTAGGGTGACTCACTGCAGGCTGGCTGATGGGATAACTGGCACTGGCAAGATGGTTTACAGCAGGCTGGTTGGTGGGATTACTGGCACTGGCAAGATGGCTAACAGTTGGCTAGCTGGTTGGATTACTGTCACTGGCAGGATGGCTAACAGTAGGCTGGCTGGTAGGTTTACTGGCCATAGAAAGATGACTAACACCAGCCTGGCTGGTGGGATTACTGGCACTGGCATGATGGCTAACAGCAGACTGGCAAGTGTGATTGCTGGCACTAGCAGGATGGCTAACAGCAGACTGTCTGGTGGGATTACAGTCACTGGCAGGACGGCTAACAGTAGGCTGGCTGGTGGGATGACTGTCACTGGCAGGATGGCTACCAGTAGGCTGTCTGGTGGTATTTCTGGTACTGGCATGATGGCTAACATTAGCTGGCTGGTGGATTACTGGCACTGGCATGGTGGCTAACAGTATGCTGGCTGGTGGGATTACTGGCACTGGCAGGGTGACAAACAGCAGGCTGGCTGGTGGGATGACTTGCACTGGCAGAATTGCTAACAGTAGGCTGCCAGGTGGAATTTCTGGTAGTGGTACGATGGCTAACAGTAGGGGGGCTGGTGGGATTACTGGCACAAGCAGAGTGACTAACTGCAGGCTGGCTGGTGGGATTTCTAGCACTGGCATGATGGCTAACAGTAGGCTGACTGGTGGGAATACTGGCACTGGCAGGCGTAACCAACAGCAGGCTGGCTGGTGGGATGACTGGCCCTGGCAGGATTAGCAACAGAAGGCTGCCTGGTGGGATTTCTAGTACTGGCACGATGGCTAACAGAAGGCTGGCTGGTGAGATTACTGGCACTAGCATGATGGCTAACAGTAGGCTTGCTGGTGGGATTACTGGCACTGGAAGGGTGACTAACAGCAGGCTGGCTGGTGGGATGACTGACACTGGCAGGATTGCTAACATTAGGCTACCTGGTGGGATTTCTGCTACTGGCACTATGGCTAACAGTAGGCTGGCTAGAGGGATGAGTGGCACAGGCATGATGGCTAACAGTAGGCTGGCTGGTGGGATTACTGGCACTGGCAGAGTGACTAACAGCATGATATCTGGTTGGATGACTGGCACTGGAAACGATGGCTAACAGCAGGTGGTTTGTGGATTACTGGCACTGGCAGGATGATTAACAGCAGGCTATCTGTTGGGGTTACTGGCACTGGCAGGATGGCTAACAATAGGCTGGCTGATGAGATTACTGGCACTGGCATGATGGGTAATACAGGCTGGCTGGTGGAATTTCTGGCACAGGAAGGATGTCTAACAGCAGGCTTGCAGGTGGGAATACGGCACTGGCAGGATGGCTAACAGTAGGCTGGCTTGTGGGATTACTGGTCATGGAAGGATAAGTAACTGCAGGGTGTCTGGTGAGATTTCTGGCACTGGCATGATGGCTAACAGCAGACTGGCAAGTGGGATTGCTGGCACCAGCAGGATGGCTAACAGCAGGCTGGCTGGTGAGATTACTGGCACTGGCGTGATGGCTAATAGCAGACTGGCTGGTGGGATTTCTGGCACAGGAAGGATGGCTAACAGCAGGCTTGCTGGTGGAAATACTGGCACTGGCAGGATGGCTAACAGTAGGCTGGCTGGCGGTATTACTTGGCCATGGAAGGATGACTAACAGCAGGTCCCAGAGATTTCTGGCACTGGCACGATGGCTAACCGCAGACTGGCAAGTGGATTGCTGGCATAAGCAGAATGGCTAACTGCAGGCGGTCTGGCTGGATTACACCACTGGCAGGATGGTTAACAGTAGGCTGGCTGGTGGGATGACTGTCACTGGCAGTGATGGCTAACAGTAGGCAGTCTGGTAGCATTGGTACTCGGTAACGATGGCTAACAATAGGCTGGCTGGTGGGGATTACTGGTACTGGCATGGTGGCTAACAGTAGGCTGGCTGGTGGGATGACTGGCACTGGCAGGGTGACAAACAGCAGACTGCCTGGTGGGATGACTGGCACTGGCAGGATTGCTAACAGTAGGCTGCCTGATGGAATTTCTGGTACTGGTACGATGGCAAACAGTAGGGGAGCAGGTGGGATTACTGGTACAAGCAGAGTGACTAACAGCAGGCTGGATGGTGGGATTATTGGCACTAGCATGATGTCTTACAGTAGGCTTGCTGGTGGGATTTCTGGCACAGGAAGGATGGCTAACAGCAGGCTTGCTGGCTGGAATACTGGCACTGGCAGGATGGCTAACAGTAGGCAGGCTGGTGAGATTACTGTCCATGGAAGGATGATTAACAGCAGGGCATCTGGTGAGATTTCTGGCACTGGCACGTTGGCTAACAGCAGACTGGCAAGTGGGATTGCTGGCACTAGCAGGATGGCTAAAAGCAAGCTGTCTGGTAGGATTACAGTCACTGGCAGGACGGTTAACAGTAGGCTGGCTGGTGGGATGACTGTCACTGGCACGATGGCTAACAGTAGGCAGTCTGGTGGTATTTCTGGTACTGGCACGATGGCTAACAATAGGCTAGCTGGTGGGATTACTGGTACTGGCATGGTGGCTAACAGTAGGCTGGCTGGTGGGATTACTGGCACTGGCAGGGTGACAAACAGCAGACTGCCTGGTGGGATGACTGGCACTGGCAGGATTGCTAACAGTAGGCTGCCTGATGGAATTTCTAGTACTGGCATGATGGCTAACAGGAGGCTGGCTGGTGAGATTACTGGCACTAGCATGATGGCTAACAGTAGGCTGGCTGGTGGGATTACTGGCACTGGCAGGGGGACAAACAGCAGGCTGGCTGGTGGGATGACTGGCACTGGCAGGATTGCTAACAGTAGGCTGCCTGGTGGAATTTCTGGTACTGGTACGATGGCTAACAGTAGGGGGGCTGGTGGGATTACTGCTACAAGCAGAGTGACTAACTGCAGGCTGGCTGGTGGGATTATTGGCACTAGCATGATGGCTAACAGTTGGTGGGCTGGTGGGATTACTATCACTGGCAGGGTAACTCACCGGCAGGCTGGCTGGTGGATAACTGGCACTGGCAGGATTGCTAACAGTAGGCTGCCTGGGGATTTCTAGTACTGGCATGATGGCTAACAGAGGCTGGCTGGTGAGATTACGGCATTAGCATGATGGCTAACAGTAGGCTGGCTGGTGGGATTTCTGGCACTGGCAGGGTGACTAACAGCAGTCTGGCTGGTGGGATGACTGGCGCTGGCAGGATTGCTAACAGTAGGCTGCCTGGTGGGATTAGTGGCACAGGCATGATGGCTAACAGTAGGCTGGCTGGTGGGATTACTGGCACTGGCACTGGCACAGTGACTAACAGCATGCTGGCTGGTTAGATGACTGGCACTGGAATGATGGCTAACAGTAGGCTGGCTGGTGGGATAACTGGCACTGGCATGATGGCTAACAGCAGGCTGGTTGGTGGGATTACTGGCACTGGCAGGATGACTAACAGCAGGCTGGCTGGTGGGGTTACTGGCACTGGCAGGATGGCTAACAGTAGGCTGGCTGATGAGATTACTGGCACTGGCATGATGGCTACTAGCAGGCTGGTTTGTGGGATTTCTGGCACAAGAAGGATGGCTAACAGCAGTCTGGCTGGTGGGATTACTGGCACTGGCATGATGGCTAACAGCAGGCTGGCTGGTGGAATTACTGGCACTGGCAGGATCACTAACAGCAGGCTGGCTGGTGTAATTACTGCCTTGGCAGGATGGCTAACAGTAGGCTGGCGGTGGGACTGCTGGCACTGACAGGATGGCTAACTGTAGACTGATTGGTGGGATTACTGTCACTGGCAGAATGGCTAACAGTGGGCTGGCTGGTGGGATTACTGGTAATGGAAGGATGACTAACAGCAGGCTGGCTAATGGGATTATTGTAGCTGGCAGGATGGCTAACAGCAGGCTGGTTGGTATTACTGGCACTGGCAGGATGGCTAACATTAGGCTGGCTGGTGGGATTACTGTCACAGGCAGGATGGGGCTAACAGCAGGCTGGCTGGTGAGTTTACCTGTCACTAGCAGGATGGTTAGCAATAGTCTGGCTGGTGGGATTACTGGCAATGGAAGGATAACTAACAGCAGGCTGGTTGACAAGATTGTTGGCACTGGCATGATGGCTAACAGTAGGCTGGCTGGTGGGAATACTGGCACTGGCAGGATGAGTAAGAGCAGGCTGGCTGGTGGGATGTCTGTCGCTGGCAGGATGGCTAAAAGTAGGCTTTCTGGTGGATTTCTGGTGCTGGCACGATGGCTAACTGTAGGCTGGCTGGTGTAATTACATTACTGGCATGATGGCCAACATTAGGCTGTCTGGTGGGATTACTGGCCATGGAAGGATGACTAACAGCAGGCTCGCTGGTGGGATTACTGGCACTGGCATAATGGCTAACAGTAGGCCGGCTGGTGGGATCACTGGCACTGGCATGATGACTAACAGCAGGCTGGCTGGTGGGATTACTGGCACTGACAGGATGGCTAGCAGCAGGCTCGCTGGTGGGATTACTGACACTGGCATTATGGCTAACAGTTTGCTGGCTGGTGGGATTACTGTCACTGGCAGGATGGCTAACAGTAGGCTGGCTGGTGTGATTACTGGTCATGGAAAGATGACTAACAGCAAGCTGGCTGGTGGGATTGCTGGCACTGGCAGGATATCTAACAGTAGGGTGGTTGGTGGGATTACTCACCGGCAGGATGACAACAGGCTGGTTGGTGGGATTACTAGCACTGGCAGGATGGCTAACAGCAGGCCAGCTTGTGGGATTACTGGCACTGGCAGGATGGCTAACAGTAGACTGGCTGGTGGTGTTACTGGCACTGGTAAAATGGCCAACAGCAGGCTGTCTGGTGGGATTACTGGCATTGACAGGATGGTTAACAGTAGACTGGCTGCTGGGATTACTGGCAAGGGAAGGATGACTAACAGTTGGCTGGCTGATGGAATTACTGTCACTGGCAGGATGGCTAACAGCAGGCTGTCTGGTGAGATTACTGGCACTGGCAGGATGGCTAACAGTAGACTGACTGGTGGTATTACTGGCACTGGCAAGGTGGCTAACAGTTGGCTGGCTGGTGGGATTGCTGTCACTGGCAGGATGGTTAACAGTAGGTTGGCTGTTGGGATTACTGGCCATGGAAGGATGACTAACAGCATTCTGCCTGGTAGGATAACTGGCACTGGCATGGTGGCTAACAGTAGGCTGGCTGGTGGGATGACTGTCACTGGCATGATGGATGATAGCAGGCTGGCTAGTGGGATTACTGGCACTGGCAGGATGGCTAACAGTTGACTGACTGAGGGATTACTGTCCCTGGCAGGATGGCTAATTGTAGGCAGGCTGGTAGGATTGCTGGCCTGGAGGATGACTAACAGCAGACTGGCTGGTAGGATTACTGTCACTGGCATGATGGCTAACAGCAGGTTGGCTGGTGGGATTACTGTCACTGGCAGGATGGCTAACAGTAGGCTGACTGGTGGGATTACTGGCCATGGAAGGATGACTAGCAGTAAGCAGTCTGGTGGTATTTCTGGTACTGGCACGATGGCTAACAATAGGCTAGCTGGTGGGATTACTGGCACTGGCAGGGTGACAAACAGCAGACTGCCTGGTGGGATGACTGGCACTGGCAGGATGGCTAACAATAGGCTGGCTGGTGGGATTACTTGCCATGGAGAGATGACTAACACCAGACTGGCTGGTGGGTTTACTGGCACTAGCAGGATGGCTAACAACATTCTGACTTTTGGCATGACTGGCACTGGCAGGATATCTAATAGTAGGCTGACTGGTGGGACTACTGGAACCAGCAGGATGGCTAACAGCAGGCTGGCTGGTGATTACTGGCACTGGCTGATGGCTTGACAGGCTGGCAGTGGGATTACTGGCACTGCCATGATGGCTAACAGCAGGGTGGCTGGTGGGGATTACTGGCACTGGTAGGATGGCTACAGCAGGCTGGCTGGTGGGATGACTGTCACCGGCAGGATGGCTAGCAGTAGGCTGGCTGGTGGGATTAAAGTCACTGGCAGGATGGCTAACAGTTGGATTGCATGTGGGATTACTGGCCATAGAAGGATGACTAACAGCAGGCTGGTGGGTGGAATTACTGGCACTGGTGTGATGGCTAACATCAGGCTGCCTGGTGGGATTACTGGCACTGGCATGATGGATAACAGCAGGCTGGCTGGTGGGATTACTGTCACTTGCAGGATGTTTAACAGTAGGCTGGCTGGTGGGATTACTGGCTATTGAAGGAAGACTAACAGCAGGCTGGCTGGTGGAATTGCTGTTACTGGCAGGATAGCTAGCAGCAGGATGGCTGGTGGGATTACTGGCCATGGAAGGATGACTAACAGCAGGCTGGCTGGTGGGATTACCTGCACTGGCATGGTGGCTAACAGTACGCTTGCTGGTGGAATTACTGCCACTGGCAGGATGGCTAACAGTAGGCTGGCTGGTGGGACTGCTGGCACTGACAGGATGGCTAACTGTAGACTGGCTGGTGGGATTACTGTCGCTGGCAGAATGGCTAACAGTAGGCTGGCTGGTGGGATTACTGGCCATGGAAGGATGACTAACAGCAGGCTGGTTTATGGGATTATTGTAGCTAGCACAATGGCTAACAGCTGGCTTGCTGGTGGGATTACTGGCACTGGCAGGATGGCTAACAGTAGGCTGACTGGTGGGATTACTGGCACTGGCATGGTGCCTATCAGCAGGCTGGCTGGTGGGGTTACAGGCAATGGTAGGATGGCAAACAGCAGGCTGGCTGGTGGGATTACTGGCACTGCCTGGATGTCTAACAGTAGGCTGGATGGTGAGATTACTGGCCATGGAAGGATAACTAACAGCAGGCTGGCTGGTGGGAATACTGGCACTGGCAGGATGAGTAAGAGCAGGCTGGCTGGTGGGATGTCTGTCGCTGGCAGGATGGCTAAAAGTAGGCTTTCTGGTGGGATTTCTGGTGCTGGCACGATGGCTAACTGTAGGCTGGCTGGTGGAATTACTAGTACTGGCATGATGGCTAACATTAGGCTGTCTGGTGGGATTACTGGCCATGGAAGGATGACTAACAGCAGGCTCGCTGGTGAGATTACTGGCACTGGCATGATGGCTAACAGTAGGCCGGCTGGTGGGATCACTGGCACTGGCATGATGACTAACAGCAGGCTGGCTGGTGGGATTAATGGCACTGACAGGATGGCTAACAGCAGGCTCGCTGGTGGGATTACTGTCACTGGCATTATGGCTAACAGTTTGCTGGCTGGTGGGATTACTGTAACTGGCAGTATGGCTAACAGTAGGCTGGCTGGTGTGATTACTGGTCATGGAAAGATGACTAACAGCAACCTGGCTGGTGGGATTGCTGGCACTGGCAGGATATCTAACAGTAGGGTGGCTGGTGGGATTACTTTCACTGGCAGGATGACTAACAGGCTGGTTGGTGGGATTACTAGCACTGGCAGGATGGCTAACAGCAGGCCAGCTTGTGGGATTACTGGCACTGGCAGGATGGCTAACAGTAGACTGGCTGGTGGTGTTACTGGCACTGGCAAAATGGCCAACAGCAGGCTGTCTGGTGGGATTACTGGCACTGACAGGATGGTTAACAGTAGACTGGCTGCTGGGATTACTGGCAAGGGAAGGATGACTAACAGCAGGTTGGCTGGTGGGATTACTGTCACTGGCAGAATGGCTAACAGCAGACTGGCTGGTGGGATTACTGGCACTAGCAGGTTGGCTAACAGCATTCTGGCTGGTGGCATGACTGGCACTGGCAGGATAGCTAATAGTAGGCTGACTGGTGGGACTACTGGCACTAGCAGCATGGCTAACAGCAGGCTGGCTGGTGGGATTACAGGCACTGGCATGATGGCTAACAGTTGGCTGGCTGATGGAATTACTGTCACTGGCAGGATGGCTAACAGCAGGCTGTCTGGTGAGATTACTGGCACGGGATGGCTAACAGTAGACTGACTGGTGGTATTACTGGCACTGGCAAGGTGGCTAATAGTTGGCTGGCTGGTGGGATTACTGTCACTGGCAGGATGGTTAACAGTAGGTTGGCTGTTGGGATTACTGGCCATGGAGGATGACTAACAGCATTCTGCCTGGTAGGATAACTGGCACTGGCATGGTGGCTAACAGTAGGCTGGCTGGTGGGATGACTGTCACTGGCATGATGGATGATAGCAGGCTGGCTAGTGGGATTACTGGCACTGGCAGGATGGCTAACAGTTGACTGACTGGAGGGATTACTGTCCCTGGCAGGATGGCTAATAGTAGGCAGGCTGGTAGGATTGCTGGCCATGGAAGGATGACTGACAGCAGACTGGCTGGTAGGATTACTGTCACTGGCATGATGGCTAACAGCAGGTTGGCTGGTGGGATTACTGTCACTGGCAGGATGGCTAACAGTAGGCTGACTGGTGGGATTACTGGCCATGGAAGGATGACTAGCAGTAGGCAGTCTGGTGGTATTTCTGGTACTGGCACGATGGCTAACAATAGGTTAGCTGGTGGGATTACTGGTACTGGCATGGTGGCTAACAGTAGGCTGGCTGGTGGGATTACTGGCACTGGCAGGGTGACAAACAGCAGACTGCCTGGTGGGATGACTGGCACTGGCAGGATGGCTAACAATAGGCTGGCTGGTGGGATTATTTGCCATGGAGAGAGATGACTAACACCAGACTGGCTGGTGGGTTTACTGGCACTAGCAGGATGGCTAACAACATTCTGGCTTTTGGCATGACTGGCACTGGCAGGATATCTAATAGTAGGCTGACTGGTGGGACTACTGGAACCAGCAGGATGGCTAACAGCAGGCTGGCTGGTGGGATTACTGGCACTGGCATGATGGCTAACAGTAGGCTGGCAGTGGGATTACTGGCACTGGCATGATGGCCAACAGCAGGCTGGCTGGTGGGATTACTGGCACTGGTAGGATGGCTAACAGCAGGCTGGTTGGTGGGATGACTGTCACCGGCAGGATGGCTAGCAGTAGGCTGGCTGGTGGGATTACTGTCACTGGCAGGATGGCTAACAGTTGGATTGCATGTGGGATTACTGGCCATAGAAGGATGACTAACAGCAGGCTGGTGGGTGGAATTACTGGCACTGGTGTGATGGCTAACATCAGGCTGCCTGGTGGGATTACTGGCACTGGTATGATGGCTAACAGCAGGCTGGCTGGTGGGATTACTGTCACTGGCAGGATGCTTAACAGTAGGCTGGCTGGTGGGATTACTGGCTATTGAAGGATGACTAACAGCAGGCTGGCTGGTGGAATTGCTGTTACTGGCAGGATAGCTAGCAGCAGGATGGCTGGTGGGATTACTGGCCTTGGAAGGATGACTAACAGCAGGCTGGCTGGTGGGATTACTGGCGGCATGATGGCTCAACAGTACGCTTGTTGGTGGAATTACTGCCACTGGCAGGATGGCTACCAGTAGGCTGGGTTGGTGGGACTGCTGGCACTGACAGGATGGCGAACTGTAGACTGGCTGGTGGATTATCGTCGCCAGCAGAATGGCTAACAGTAGGCTGGCTGGTGGGATTACCGGCCATGGAAGGATGACTAACAGCAGGCTGGTTTATGGTATTATTGTAGCTAGCACAATGGCTATCAGCTGGCTTGCTGGTGGGATTACTGGCACTGGCAGGATGGCTAACAGTAGGCTGACTGGTGGGATTACTGGCACTGGCATGGTGCCTATCAGCAGGCTGGCTGGTGGGGTTACTGGCAATGGTAGGATGGCAAACAGCAGGCTGGCTGGTGGGATTACTGGCACTGCCTGGATGTCTAACAGCAGGCTGGATGGTGAGATTACTGGCCATGGAAAGATAACTAACAGCAGGGTGGCTGGTGGGATTACTGTCACTGGCAGTATGGCTAACAGCAGGCTGGCTGGTGAGATTACTGTCACTGGCAGGATGGTTAACAGTAGGTTGGCTGTTGGGATTACTGGCCATGGAAGGATGACTAACAGCATTCTGGCTGGTGGGATAACTGGCACTGGCATGATGGCTAACAGTAGGCTGGCTCGTGGGATGACTGTCACTGGCATGATGGATGATAGAAGGCTGGCTTGTGGGATTATTGGCACTGGCAGGATGGCTAACAGTTGACTGACTGGAGGGATTACTGTCCCTGGCAGGATGGCTAATAGTAGACTGGCTGGTGGGATTACTGGCCATGGAAGGATGACTGACAGCAGACTGGCTTTTGGGATTACGGTCACTGGCAGGATGGCTAATAGCAGGCTGGCTGGTGGGATTACTGTCACTGGCAGAATGGCTAACAGTAGGCTGACTGGTGGGATTACTGGCCATGGAAGGATGACTAGCAGCAGGGTGTCTGGTGGGATTTCTGTCACTGGCATGATGACTAATAGTAGGCTGGAAAGTGGGATTGCTGGCACTAGCAGGATGGCTAACAGCAGGCTGTCAGGTGGGATTACTGTCACTGACAGGATGGCTAACAGTAGGCTGGCTGGTTGGATTACTGTCACTGGCAGGATGGCTAACAGTAGGCTGTCTGGTGGGATTACTTGCCATGGAAGGATGACTAACACCAGACTTGCTGGTGGGATTACTGGCACTAGCAGGATGGCTAATAACATTCTGGCTTTTGTAATGACTGGCACTGGCAGGATATCTAATAGTAGGCTGACTGGTGGGACTACTGGAACTAGCAGGATGGCTAACAGCAGGCTGGCTGGTGGGATTACTGGCACCGGCAGGATGGCTAATACTTGACTGGCTGGTGGGATTACTGGCCATGGAAGGATGACTAACACCAGGCTGGCTGGTGGGATTACTTTCACTGACATAATGGCTAATAGTAAACTGGGTGGTGGGATTACTGGCACTGGCAAAGTGACTAACAGCAGTCTGGCTGGTGGGATTACTGGCACTGGCATGATGGCTAACAGTAGGCTGGCAGTGGGATTACTGGCACTGGCAGGATGGCTAACAGCAGGCTGTCTGGTGGGATTACTGTCACTGACAGGATGGCTAACAGTAGGCTGGCTGGTTGGATTACTGTCACTGGCAGGATGGCTAACAATAGGCTGGCTGGTGGGGTTACTTGCCATGGAAGGATGACTAACACCAGACTGGCTGGTGGGATTACTGACACTAGCAGGATGGCTAACAACATTCTGGCTGGTGGCATGACTGGCACTGGCAGGATATCTAATAGTAGGCTGATTGGTGGGACTACTGGAACTAGCAGGATGGCTAACAGCAGGCTGGCTGATGGGATCACTGGCACCGGAAGGATGGCTAACAGTAGGCTGGCTGGCTGATGGAATTACTGTCACTGGCAGGATCGCTAATACTTGACTGGCTGGTGGGATTACTGGCCATGGAAGGATGACTAACACCAGGCTGGCTGGTGGGATTACTTTCACTGACATGATGGCTAACAGTAAGCTGGGTGGTGGGATTACTGGCACTGGCAAAGTGACTAACAGCAGTCTAGCTGATGGGATTACTGTCACTGGCAGAATGGCTAACAGCAGACTGGGTGGTGGAATTACTGGCACTGGCATGATGGCTAACAGTAGGATGGCAGTGGGATTACTGGCACTGGCATGATGTCTAACAGCAGGCTGGCTGGTGGGATTACTGGCACTGGCAGGATGGCTAACAGCAGGCTGGCTGGTGGGATGACTGTCACTGGCAGGATGGCTAGCAGTAGGCTGGCTGGTGGGATTACTGTCACTGGCAGGATGGCTAACAGTTGGATTGCAGGTGGGATTACTGGCCATAGAAGGATGACTAACAGCAGGCTGGTGGGTGGAATTACTGGCACTGGTGTGATGGCTAACATCAGGCTGCCTGGTGGGATTAATGGCACTGCAGGATGGCTAACAGCAGGCTGGCTGGTGAGATTACTGTCACTGGCAGGATGCTTAACAGTAGGCTGGCTGGTGGGATTACTGGCCATTGAAGGATGACTAACAGCAGGCTGGCTGGTGGAATTGCTGTTACTGGCAGGATATCTAGCAGCAGGATGGCTGGTGGGATTACTGTCACAGGCAGGATAGCTAACAGTAGGCTGGCTGGTGGGATTACTGGCCATGGAAGGATGACTAACAGCAGGCTGGCTGGTGGGATTACTGGCACTGGCATGATGGCTAACAGCAGGCTGGCTGGTGGAATTACTGGCACTGGCAGGATCACTAACAGCAGGCTGGCTGGTGGAATTACTGCCACTGGCAGGATGGCTAACAGTAGGTTGGCTGGTGGGACTGCTGGCACTGACAGGATGGCTAACTGTAGACTGACTGGTGGGATTACTGTCACTGGCAGAATGGCTAACAGTAGGCTGGCTGGTGGGATTACTGGCCATGGAAGGATGACTAACAGCAGGCTGGCTGATGGGATTATTGTAGCAGGCAGGATGGCTAACAGCAGGCTAGCTGGTGGGATTACTGTCACAGGCAGGATGGCTAACAGCAGGCTGGCTGGTGAGTTTACTGTCACTAGCAGGATGGCTAACAGTAGTCTGGCTGGTGGGATTACTGGCAATGGAAGGATGACTAACAGCAGGCTGGTTGACAGGATTGTTGGCACTGGCATGATGGCTAACAGTAGGCTGGCTGGTGGGAATACTGGCACTGGCAGGATGAGTAAGAGCAGGCTGGCTGGTGGGATGTCTGTCACTGGCAGGATGGCTAAAAGTAGGCTGTCTGGTGGGATTTCTGGTGCTGGCACGATGGCTAACTGTAGGCTGGCTGGTGGAATTACTAGTACTGGCATGATGGCTAACATTTGGCTGTCTGGTCGGATTACTGGCCATGGAAGGATGACTAACAGCAGGCTCGCTGGTGGGATTACTGGCACTGGCATGATGGCTAACAGTAGGCCGGCTGGTGGGATCACTGGCACTGGCATGATGACTAACAGCAGGCTCGCTGGTGGGATTACTGTCACTGGCATTATGGCTAACAGTTTGCTGGCTGGTGGGATTACTGTCACTGGCAGGATGGCTAACAGTAGGCTTGCTGGTGGAATTACTGGTCATGGAAAGATGACTAACAGCAAGCTGGCTGGTGTGATTGCTGGCACTGGCAGGATGGCTAACAGTAGGGTGGCTGGTGGGATTACTGTCACTGGCAGGATGACTAACAGGCTGGTTGGTGGGATTACTGGCACTGGCAGGATAGCTAACAGCAGGCCAGCTGGTGTTATTACTGGCACTGGCAGGATGGCTAACAGTAGACTGGCTGGTGGTGTTACTGGCACTGGCAAGATGGCTAACAGCAGGCTGTCTGGTGGGATTACTGGCACTGACAGGATGGTTAACAGTAGGCAGGCTGGTGGGATTACTGACACTGACAGGATGGTTAACAGTAGGCAGGCTGGTGGGATTACTGGCAAGGGAAGGATGACTAACAGCAGGCTGGCTGGTGGGATTACTGTCACTGGCAGAATGGCTAACAGCAGACTGGCTGGTGGGATTACTGGCATTAACAGGTTGGCTAACAGCATTCTGGCTGGTGGCATGACTGGCACTGGCAGGATAGCTAATAGTAGGCTGACTGGTGGGACTACCGGTACTAGCAGCATGGCTAACAGCAGGCTGGCTGGTGGGATTATAGGCACTGGCAGGATGGCTAACAGTTGGCTGGTTGATGGAATTACTGTCACTGGCAGGATGGCTAACAGCAGGCTGTCTGGTGAGATTACTGGCACTGGCAGGATGGCTAACAGTAGACTGACTGGTGGTATTATTACTGGCACTGGCAAGATGGCTAACAGTTGGCTGGCTGGTGGGATTTCTGGCACTGGCAGGATGGCTAACAGCAGGCCAGCTGATGGGATTTCTGGCACTGGCAGGATGGCTAACAGCAGGCTGGCTGGTGGGATTACTGGCACTTGCAGGATGGCTGATGGGATTACTGTCACTGGAAGTATGGATAACAGTAGGCTGGCTGGTAGAATTATTGGCAGGATGGCTTGAGTGCTGTCTACCAGGATGTATGATGGCTGGGTGTGGCAGTTGTTAAAAATGTTATACTGTATCTGTGGCCAAGACATTACATAAATCACAGAGCTGATGGTGATCATGGTGTTAAACAGATGTATTTATATGAATGCACAGAAGAGCAACACAACTTGGAGAAAATATTGACGGGGGAAAAAATTCAACAATAAAGGTAGAATTGAATTTTTAAGGAGGGTCTAAAAACCTTTTTTTGCTTTATGCACTGCTACCATCATCATCATCATCATCAAGAAAGCAGCCCTCAGTTTTCCAGACCGGAGTTGTCCCTACTTGGAAATTCTTTCTCCCTAAGTGCATCATCCAACTCAATGGAATGCAGTTTGCCACCACCACCATGCTCTTCTGCTTCTTCTTCATCACCACCATCCTGTGGTACAAACACAGACATAATTATCCCAGGTGGAATGTGCCCTTCATTCATTTTAATAAATGTCAGCATTGCAACATTTCTAGGTGATAGATTTGTACTCCTGTCCCGCACAGTGGCCTCCACTGAACTGAATACCTTCTCTATGCTTAAACTAGAGAGTGGACAGCTCAGATATTTCATTGCTATTGAGGTCAGTGCTGGCCACTAAGTCACCTTGCTACTCCAGTACAGCAGAGGCTCTTCCAATATGTTCAGTTTCCTGGTGTCTGCCAAATATGCATCACCTTGCACTGTGCAGCACGCAGTCCTGCTGACTCATCAGCCTCCTCCTCTCCTCCACATCTGCAATTCCTGCCTGTAACAAAGCATCACACAGTGGATTGATGGTGATTTGTCCTCCTCTGAACAGCCCTGTTTTTTTAAGCACGTTTAACTGAGGTGGTAGCAACACCTGGTATGTCCCTGTCATGCTGTGGCTTGCAGAACTGCACCCAAACTTCTATGCCCCATGAATGTATTTTACAAGCTGATAAATTAGATTTTGTACCAGATCACTCCCACCTTTGAGCATGGATGACAGGACCCTTTTATATTGTGGGTACAGAATGGTGGCAATTCCAAAACTGGGAGACTGAAGAATGCTTGAAATATGGATATTGCAGTCAAATATTTGCAGCATGTGTTCCATTAACTCACAGCTAACCCTGTCACCACCTGTCTCTAGCACCTGCTCTGCATTTCCCAAGGTCTGCCTCAGCACGTTTAGCACAGGGATGGCCTGACTGATAGAGGCAGTGTCCCCACTCACTGCCTGTGCAACATGCTTGAATGGCATCAGAATCATGTTCAGCCCATCCATGAGTTGCCATTGCTCAGTTATGAGAGACATGGATGATCCCGAGCTGTCACAGCTTGTGTGCAGCAGCAGTAGGTATTCTGAGATGGCTTTGTACTGCTTGTACTAGTGCTTGATCATGTACAGTGTTGATTTCCATCTCTTGACAACTTCCAGCTTGAGATGGTGCTGAGGCAACTTGTTTTGGATCTGCAGTAGCCTAAGACAGTCATGAGCCTTTCCAGAATGAGCAAAGTGGACACAGATGAGGCAGGCCACAGTCAAAAATGCCTTGATTTCAGGATATGCCAGAAACTCCTGCACTCAAGATTACGACAATGTGCCATGCAGGGAACCATGACAAACCCACCATCACTAATGCATTTTACCACATTTGAGCCATTATTGCTTGCTATGAAACCCACTCATCAGTTTTGGTCAGGAGCACTTCCAACATTTTTGACCAGTGGGTGAGCCTGGTACACTCCTGACTGCCAGCACGGCATGCTGGTGAATATCAGGAATAATGCTACTAGCACAGTTGGGCTTCCGTTTTTTTCCCATCCCAGCATCAAATACTACCCCGGGTACCTGTGCCCAGTGGGCTGCAGTACTTAGATAAGAGCTATCAGCTGTTTGACCACTGGTCCACATATCCATACTAAGGCAGATGTGTGGCGATGTGGAATGTGCAGGGTATGTCTTACTGTGCATATCACAATCCTATACAGATCTGGAGTAGCGCAGGTGGAGAAATATGTGCATGATGGGATCTTCCATTTTGGACAGGCACATGCCATCAACCTAGGGAACCCTGCATTCTTCACAAAAGAGAATGGCAACAGATCAATGGGCAGTATTTCTGCAATTGCTACATTAAGTTCACATACAATAGCATGATTTGGTGGGTATTTCATATGATGTTCAAACATGGTCTGCAGTGTAGGCTGCACCTTTTGGGGTTTTAGGACTGGAGACACCAAACAGCTGTGCTCTGCACAGTGGCAGCATGGATGACGGGGCAGCTTTAGGTTCAGGGGTCACAGACACTGAATGAATGAATGAATAAATGAATGAATGGATTATTTGGGAGGGCTGAAGCCCAAGGTTCAATGTAGGGGAATAGCCCCTCCCACATTCCAAATAAAGGTCAGCCTCTCCCAGCAGTACTCTCTAAGCACGTTGTGAAACACTGTCATTTTGTGGCACCTGGGCTCCCTGCATGGTCATTCAGCTGTGTCCTGGGTTTCTGCTTGCTGTCTCAGTTTGTTCTCCTTCTGCATCCCCCACCCCCCAGTTTTGCTTTCCCTGTTTCTGTTTTTGGTCTTTGGTGTTCTGTTCAACCCCCTCCCCCCACTGCTTCCACTCCTTCTGGGTTTTCCTGTCCCTTTTCTTTCTGTCCTCTCCCGCCATTCCTGTTTCTTTTTGGTGTCATCTGTGTCCATTCTCCTCCTCTCCCCACTCCTTCCTTTCCTCTTCATACTCCATCATCTACCTTGTTTGTCTCGTGCTTCTGCTGCTCCATTTTTTGTTCCTTTTTTGGCATTTTTTCCCCTCTAGTTTTCGGAGCCACCATTCTGTCACCGCCTCAGCACTTCCAGGGTGTGATGTCATCCCCCAGCACTCTGTTTAACGCTGTATCCAACAACTCATGCTTTGCAACATTCAAACCACAAGTACTTATCCCCGAAGGAGCAAGCAGGAAAGCGGCAATGTTATTTAACTTGGCTGCAAATATTTCAACTATGTTTTACAGACTCTCTGGTTCCCTTCACTTATATCCTGTACTTTAAATGCCGTTGGGACACAGGACACTACTCATGAGACCACAAGATTGCTTGTGCAACACCAACAATTTATTTACTCTGCACAATGCGCAGTACTAGTTAAGAGACAGGTTTAAGCAGACCGATCCCTGACTGCTACCTTCACTAAGGGTTCAAATCAATAATTATTTCCATGTCCAGAGCCCATAAGCATCAGGAGCCAACCTTATTCACAGTCACATTCAGTACATGATACAGGTCCTAATCACAGCCCCAAGAGAAGCACAGACATTCCCCTAGTTCTCTGTACTGGCCATTCCTACCTCCTGCAATTCACAGCAGTCACTTGCAACAATTGCTCATTGGTTTGACCACTACTCTATACCTGCTCAGTTCCTCTTCATTCTCCTGATACTGCATGGATTTCTCCATGTTGCATACAGTATACTGTATATTTCTTTCACCTGCATCCTGATATATCTGGTTATTATTTCACCGCCATCTGACAGTCCACTGTTTGAATGTTTTGCTACATGTTTTGTACCTCAGGCCCATCCATAAGTATACCAATGTTTTATTTTATTTATTTGTACAATCAGATTTGCAACCTTTGAGCCAGAGGCTTGTTTACAAAGGTACCTTGTCACAGAAAGAACAACAACGTTACAATATTATAGTGGGTTGACATACAGATTTACACAGATTTTACACAGTCGTATACAGACATTGTTACATATATTTTGTACATTTCATAATGTGCTTCTCTCTTCTCCTTACTCACCTCATCTGTCTTCCCAGCACTCCCATTTCCTGTGCCTTCAGTCTGTTTACATTGTATTGCCTAGTTGTTTATATTTCAGTTCCTTTCTTGCTGTTTTCCACTCTCCGTTCATGCTACCCTCTTTTCTCATGCTACTCCATCTCCAAGTGTTAAGGTTTTCAGTGCAGGAAGAGTTTAAACCCACATAGGTTAAATACTGTTTTCTGTGTCTGCCCTTCTGCACAGCTGACGTGTTTTGGGGCTGACTGTTTTCAGAGCACAAGTCACCAGGCTCTTTTGGGGCTGGGGAGGTTTACCTGTGTCTGACTTGGATGTTTGGATTTTTCTCTGTTTGATTAGCAGGGTATTCTCTGTCAAATTGGTTTGAAGCAGTATTCAAATTGTCATGTATGGCATCTTGCTGACAGGAAGGCACTCATCGCATCGGTAGGTCAGAGCATTTAGCTGATTGTTTCGTCGAGGGCACAGTTTAGGACAACCCTTCCACCACTCACCCCCCCCCTGGAAATAGTTCATTTATACCTGGGGTTCTGACATCATTTCCTCAAGAGGGCAAGGTACACATCACTGTCATATCCTGTCTTACACTGCACTGACAATATAAGCATACACATTATATAAATACATATATTTCTATATAACGCTCAATCACACACACACACACAAAAAACAAAAAAAAAAAAAAAACAAGGTAGACAGTTATGTGGGAGTAGTACAATGTAATGGCTGTGGGGCAGCAGTCTTCCGGAGTCTTTCTGAGGCTGAGATGCTGCCCTGTTTGCAGACAACTATCTGCCCTGAGGGAGAAGTTGACCATCTTCAGGCCACACTGGACAGTGGCAGGGAACCTCCCCATCCAGGGAGCACCACAGCCACCACCACTACCTCAGAGGTTGCGAAGAAGCACAGCAGTTGGACCACAGTGGGCTCAGGGAGGTAGGGTGGTGGAACAGAGGCACACCCAGTCAGTTGTTACACTCCACAATCCATCACACCATTCTGGGGAGCATAATTCCCCTATGGATGCACCATCAGAGGAGACTAAGGAGGGTGCAGACAACTGTCACAAGGGAGGCCCTCAGGAAGGAGGCAGAGGGCACCACAGGAAAAAAGCAGCTCCTGGTGGGGACTCAATTGGGGATGGGATAGAACTGGGGGGCAGGGAAAACTGAAGTAAGTGCCTGCCTGGTGCCATGGCTTGGAGGACAGGAAGCGCATCCTTAGGATCACGAGAAACAGTTGCAGGGGTCTGAGCTGGACATCATTGTCCACCTAGGGACAAATGACTTGGCTCATCATGAGATTAGAGCAGTGCAAAGGACTTTGTAGAGTTGGGGAGGGCTTAAGACAAGTAGCACACACAGTATCCTTCTCAGAGGTGCTGCCTGTCAGTGGCATGAGTGAGGCGAGGTACTTTGCACCATGCAGTTTAATGAATGGTTAAAAAATGGTGTGGAGCACAGGGTTTGGCTTCATTGGGGACTGGGGTTTCCACCTGGAGGACACCAGCCTATACTGGCAGGATGGTCTGCATCTGTCCAGGAAGGAACAGTCTTTTGGGCAATCGGTTTAAATGCTTCATTGGCGAAGCCTTTAAACTAGTCGAGGGAGGCACTGATAAGCAGAGGAAAATCCCAGCCTCCCCTTACAAAACTGGGTACTAAATAGAGAAAAAAGACCAAGGTAGAAAGGTCAGTGGGGTTGCCGCTACAGAAGGTAAAGCCATCAAAATGGAAGCAATAGTACCAATCCCGTAGTCTGGGTAATAAGCTTCCTGAATTAGTGGCCTTGATGGAGAGGAAGATCTGGATATTGTGGCAGTCACAGAAACATGGTACACACAGAACCATGACTGGGACGTAAACATACCAGGATACACTATCTACAGGAGGGACAGGGAGGGTAAAAGAGGAGGAGGTAGCTCTCTACATAAGAGAAGAAATCAAAGCAACAGAACAAAGGGTAAACAGGAGGAGAAGAAGCATTGTGCGACAGTTTGGGCGAACGGCACCACAATCCGCACAGGGGTTATACTGAACCCCTCTCAGGGGAGGAAATGGACAAGGAAATGATCAGTATACTTAGAATGGCAGATAAAGGGGAGATATGCTGATGGATGATCTGAATATGCCAGATGTTAACTGGAGTGCAGTTTCAGCAGCCACTTCTAAGAGTGGGGTTATTCTGGATGCCCTACGGGGGCATGCCTTAGACAACTAGTATTGGAGCCACTGGGAGGGAGCAATCTTAGACCTGGTTCTCTCAAGCGGAGATGAAGAGAGATCACAGATGTAGAAGGGTAGCCATCTGGGAACTAGCGACCATCGAACAGTATGGTTCACAATAAACACAGCAATAGAGTCAAGCCATACAAAGACAAAGTACTGGATTTTAGGAGGCTGACTTTGCCAAAATAGGTGAGTGCCTAAGGAATGCACTAGCAAATGGGCAGGAAGGAGGGTGAAGAACAATGGGGAATAATAAAACTGCCATCACAGAGGTAACAAGCCTTTGTGTAAAGCAAATAAACAAAATGAAACGAGGTAAGAAACCACTATGGTTCTCAAAGGAAGTGGCAGTGAAGGTTCAAGAGAAAAGAAAGCTTCAGAAGTACAAGGAATCACAGAAGGAACAGGACAGAGAACTGTATCAGTTAAAGCAAAGGGAAGCTGGAAAGGCAGTCAGAACAGCAAAGGCCCAAACTGAGGAAAAGATAGCCAACTCAGTTAAGAAGGGGATAAAACCTTTATAGGTACATCTGGGAGCTAAGGAAGACCAAGGGAGGGATAGTGAGGCTTAATAAAGGGAGGGAGGGTGGGCAGAGGTGACTGTGAAAAGGCAGAGATACTAAACAAATATTTTGCTCAGTATTACAAAGGAAGAGGGGAGGTACCTAAAACAAACAGTAGAAACACTCTGGATACAGAAGTTGATACCACCCATTTACAGAAGAAAGAGTTCTGAAAGAGCTCTTAAAACTGAAGGTGGACAAAGCAATGGGGCCTGATGGAATTCATCCCAGAATTCTAAAAGAACTAAGGATAGAACTAGTGACACCACTGACTACCCTCTTTAACAAATCATGGGAAGATGGGGTGGTACCTGAGGACTGGAGGAGGGCAGATGTGATTCCCCTTCACAAAAGTGGGAGCAAGGCAGAAGCAGGAAACTACAGACCTGTTAGTTTAACCTCAGTGGTAGGGAAAATGATGGAATCACTTCTGAAGGAAAGAATTGTTGCATATCTAGAGGCCAGAGGGGCACAGGACCCAAGGCAGCATGGATTCACAGCGGGAAGGTCATGCCAGACAAATCTGATAGATTTCTTTGACTGGGTAACCAAAGTAGTAGATCAGGGAGGGGCTGTGGACATGGCCTACCTAGACTTTAGCAAGGCATTTGACACAGTCCCACACAAAAGATTAATATACAAGTTAGCCAGCCTGGGAGTGGGTCCCAAGATGACAGCCTGGGTAAAGAATTGGCTGGAGAATAGGACACAGAGAGTAATAGTAAAGGAGTCCACTCTGAAAAAAGGGGGGTTAGCAGTGGGGTACCACAGGGTTCAGTATTCGGACCGGTCCTCTTCGATGTCTTTATAAGCGACATTGCAGAGGGACTGGAAGGAAAAGTATGTCTCTTTGCAGATGACACAAAGATCTGCAACAGAGTTGATGCAAGAGGTGGGGTGGAAAGGATGAGAAGGGACTTGGCAAGGTTAGAGGAATGGTCAAATGTATGGCAGCTTAGATTCAATGCTAAGAAGTGCAAGGTAATGCACCTGAGAACAAAACCCAGGGAAAAGTACACAATGGGGTGAGATACTAACAACAACAAAAATGGAAAGGGACCTGGGGTAGTCATATCAGATGACCTAAAGGTGGGCAAGCAATGTGAGAGGGCAGCAAGGAGGGTTGGGGGATACTGGGATGCATAGGAGAAGCATCACCAGCAGAAAACAAGAAATTATTATCCCTCTGTACAGACAGCTGGTGAGACCACATCTGGAGTACTGTGCAGTTCTGGAACCCAATCTCCATGAGAGACATAGACAGGATGGAAGCTGTCCAGGAGGGCAACCAAAATGGTGCAGGGTCTGCACGGAAGACATATGAAGTGAGACTTAAGGAGCTAATATGTATAGCCTCGAGGAAAGGAGGAGAGGGGGACATGATAAAACTTTCAAGTACCTCAAGGGAATCAACAGTCCAAGAGGGTAGCATCTTCAAAAAAGAGGTGCAAGAACAAGGGGCACAATTTGAAAATAGAAGGGGACGGCCTGAGGTAATTTAAGGAAGTATTTTTACAGAGAGGGTTGTGGATGCATGGAACAGCCTTCCAGAGGAGGTTGTGGAGTCAAAACAGTGGTGGAATTCAAGCATGCATGGGACAGTCATAAGGCAATTCTAGGGGGTGGGGGTAGGAAGAAGTAGGCTGCTGGTTAACTAGGATCTGCAGCTTATCCATCAGGTAGGGAAATGGGCAGACTGGGTGGGCCAAGCGGTCCTTATCTGCCGTCAAATTCTATGTTTCTATGTTTCCTTTCTTTTAGCAGTGGCTTCAACTGCTCTTTTCTCACCAGCCCATACCAGCAGTCTGACCTGGTGAAGTATCAAGTGAAGGTTAGCTCACTCCAATTACCGGGGATGGGAGCCCTGTTTCATCCATCTACAGTCTCAACCATCTGCATTCTATATCAGCAATCTGACAGTCTCCATCCCTAAATCTACCTGGTGAGGTATTGAGTGCAGGTGGGCTTGCCCTGTCTACCAGAGATGGGAGTCTGTTTCATCCAATCGCATTTTCTACCAGTTCCATTTCTACGAGCTTCCTCCAGTTACCTTCCATCTCTTCCTCTACATTATTCTCAGTTCTGTGGATCCCACAAGCAAGATTTAGGTTTGCCGTCTGCCTTTGGGAATGGGACCCTGTACCCAGGCTATGTCAACAGTTACCGTGCCTCCAGTCTCTGAAGCAAGTGCTGCACTGTCTCCCAGGCATTATTCCTCTGCTCCTCCAGCCCATCCATGAGCTTTGGCCTCGAACCACTCTGTAGAAGACTGGACTGTTTCAGCCTCCTAATTGCACTTCCCTTTCTGGATTCCCCTCTACTTGGATTTTGTTCGCTCCTGGTATTTTATTTTTTTATTTATTTTTTATTTTAGTCTTTGGTAACTGGGTAAGGCCCACTAGGCACAAGTGCCTGTTTTCAGGGACGACCTGGGAGCACTGGGCGGTTAATTGACTTGCTTGGAGTCACACAGTATGCAAGTGGAGGTTGTGAGAATCAAACTCAGGTCTGGTCTGCTGGATGTATCAAGCTCATTCACACCTCGTTCCTCTAAACTCAAGGCTATATTGTGTACTTTGTTCTCACTCCTTCGCCTCATCACATTCTGGATCTTGAACCCTGCCAACTCATTAGTCCTGTGAATCTTCCCCTGTTCATTGGACTTCAAGACTCCATGGCTCTGCTTGCCTTCCAGTTCCCATCCTACAATCCTGTATATCATGCTTGTAGCTTGCTTCTCAGCCCAGCCTCTTCCAGTCTCCGGCCCTTCAGCTCCTGCTGTTTCAACCTCCATCATTGATACTCCGGATGTTCCTGCACCTCCGAATTTTCATCCAGGACTTGTTTCTGTCTGCATACCTCCTCGCTTCCTGCCTCTACTACATCAGGATTCATTCCGAATTCCTTCCCCGCACCTGGCTTCAGCCTTCCATCTGTTGTGCCAGCTCCTTTGGATTATACTGGACCCCTCTGGTATCTCAGTGTTCTCCTTCTGTGACTTCCATCATCCTACTCTTCAGCATGCTTTGAAGGATCCTACGGTTGTTTATCTGTCTTGTTCTGATTTTGAATGGATTTCTCCTGGGTCCCATTTTGCATCTGGCTTCTTCCTAGTTGGATCGGTCATCTCAGTCTTGCTCCTAGGACTTTTTCTGACCTGCTGTGTCTCCTCGTCAGCTCATCGACTCCATGACTGTCCTCCATACCTGGCATTGCTTCCCTCTGATGACAGTTCTGCACCCTTTGCTCATCTCTCTGCTGCGGCTGCACTCCTTGGATGCTTTGACTCTGAACCCTAGCTCTTAACACCTGGTTTCACAACCACCATTGGGCTGCTTCCTGCTCATCCATCTCTCTCTGGCATCTCTATAGTGTATTTGGATGGACAATCATTATGTTGTTCTACATCTTCCATTCTGCTGCTCTAGTGGCTCAGAGCTTCAGCACATTTGCTTCCAAGTCTTTTCTTTTGGGCATTTCTTCACATTTGCTGTCGTCCAGCATTCAGTCACCTGTTCGGTTACTTCTCCTGGTCGATCTGCTGCATACTCCTACCATGGCTGGCATTACTGCTCCTGTCGGCAGTCCAAGGATTATTAGTTCTCAGTGAAAAGAATACCCTTATCCAGCAACATCCCTCAAACTGCATGGCATCTTTGGACTCAGCCAGCATGGAAGCACCAGTACATCCCAATAATCTCTACAGAATCATTCCTCTGCATCTGATTGGATTTAGACCATATAGAAGATCTTAACTCTTGATCAACACCTCAGGACCATTCCTCAGACATTTTGCTGGATTCAAACCCTATGGAAGTCATTACCTCCTAATATGCTCCACAAGATGCAAACTCTAGTGGAGTCCTCTTCAGACCCATCTTCTTACTATGGAAACATGAACTTCTTTTCACCGCAACTGCACAGTAACCATAATTCCTCAAAAAGGGGCCCTCATGTCCTATCTATTGGCACTGGCACCACTGGTTTTGATTACCACCATTAAATCCAATTCTTGGCAGGGGTGACCTGGGAGCACTGGGGGTTAAATTACTTGCTCAGAGTCACACAGTACACAGGTGAAGGTTGTGGGAATCAAACCCAGGTCTACTGGATATACCAAGCTCATTCACAGCTCGTTACTCTGACCTCTAGGCTATACTGCCAGCCCCAGTTGCATTTCCAGGGGTCTTTTGATCCCATCAGTCAGTATCTAGCTTCCTCACACTCATTCCAGTGAATACTATCACCAAGGGGAAGTCTACATTTCATTTCATCATCTTGGTTATCTCTTTATCACAGTTTCACACTGCAATGGTTCTGCATTAGACTATGCAATCAACTCACTCGACACTTTATACCATTTCCGATATAAAACCTTTCATTGCCCCATCATTTAGTAGACTCAGTTAAGACCCCTCCTTTTTCTAGTATTCCCACAGTATGTTGGAATTGAACCACCAGCAAGTTATCGTCACGTGGACCACTCTAGCTCCTGCCACTGAGCAACTATACTGCAGCATGAAATGTATCCATCATCTTGCGCATCACAGTCCTTCCTGAATATGTGCTCATGTAAACCATGTTCTAGCATTTCTAACTCATCATCAAGCCTCAAAACTATCATACAGAACAATTCAGCTATACATATCGATACCCAATTATTGTCTTTACAGCGTACTCCATCCTCGCCTTCACTAGTCTTCAGTCCTTCAGTTACACTCTCCAATCAGATACCCAAGAGCTTCATTCGCTTTGAATCCTTGTTGTGTCTCTTTAGACACCTCCATAGTGAAACACAGTGAATTTACTGAACTCAAAGCCATTGGACTCTACTTGGAACATCATAATTTCTTCTGTTATTTTGTCTAGCCTTCATTGGATTCATGTGTCCTGAAGATTCATTATCTCATTATCATAGAGCAATTCCAAGAACCTTACAAACATCCATAAAATTGCTAATCTACAAAAGGGGCCAATCATTCTATCCTGCCCTTACCTTCTTCAAAGTTTGACAGATTACCTTAAGGAGTTCACATAACCTATTATCCAGCCTGCAATTCTGGAGTCCAGCAGCCCATCTAGACAAATCCATGCTCTTCCTCATGCTCGGATCCATCATGTACTTCTGTTAAAACTATCACCCAATACCACAAATAAATCCTGGATCTTGTTCAACCCTTTCTTTAACAGCCAGACTTAATACATATTCATGATCTGGACATTCATTTGGATCTGCTTCTTCAACCTCAAAAATTTTCCTTCCTGCATACATCATCAACAGGCTCAGAAAATGGACTTCATCACATTATGAACATTACATCCTACTTTAGAAATAGAAAAGAAAGGAAAGGGAAAGGGAAACTTTTTTAACCAGGAGAGGCGCACTAAGTTGTAGCTTGTTTCCAGGTGTGACCTGATAGCACAAGGAAGTTAAGTGACTTGCGCAGGGTCACACAATATGCAAGTTGGAGGCTGTGGGATTCAAACCCAGGTCTCCAGATTTGCAGATCAGAGCCTTAAACCGCTGCGCTATACTGCCTCCCAAGAAATAGAACTCAGTTCAAGCATTTAAGATCATTGTCTCTTAGCTTGCCCTGAGGACAGGCAGGTCAATAGCCATGGGTCCTCAGAGGTTTCCTCCACAGAGGGTTTTTCCTCTCCTATGTGCTATGGGTCACACTCTCTGTGAGTTGGGGGAGGTAATCTTTTTAGACCTTCTATTCCCTACACGCTACCCAGCTTACTTACCAAGGGTGGGAATAGAGAAAGGCCAAAGTTCAAACTTCATAAGTATGCACAAGTACTGCTCTAGTCATCAAATATTGAATGGGAGGGCTGAAGCCTGAGGTTCAATGTAAGGGAATAGCTACTCCCACATTTCAAATAAAGGTCAGCCTCTCCCAGCAGTTCTCGCTTAGTGCATTGTGAAACACCCACCATTTTCCCCTGCCTCCTCCTTCTCTGGCACTCAGCTCACCCTTGATGCTGGGCTTCCTATTCCCTACACACTGTCCTACTTACCTACCAAGGCTGGGAACAGAGAAAGGCCAAAGTTCAAACTTCATAAGTATACACAAGCTGGACTCTATTCACCAAATATTGAAGATGTTTTAGGGACAGGGCCTGATGTGCTTTGCTGACTTTGGCTGCTAATACTCACACCACCACTGTTACTCTGCCTGCTACTAGGAAATCCCACCAAGCTTTCCTCCTGATGTCTGTAGTAATCCTCCATGATTACTTCAGAATCCTGCCCTGGACCTGCATCTATGTCACTTTGGGATACCTTGCTCAATTAGGCCAATAAGAGAGAAGGCCCCCTGCACCAGCTTCCCTTTGGTGCTGAGTCCATCATGCCAAATGCCTGGACTTGAGGTGTGTGTGTTGCACACTAGTGCCAAGGTGGCTGCCCTTTTTCCCATGGTGCACATGGGCTTGGCATAGCTGTCAGATAGCCACTGTTTCATCTTTTGGGTCCAGAATGTAAAAGTCCCAAACTAGGGATTTTGTACCTCTTGTTTTTACATGATGACATGGACAGACACTGAGCTGTGTATTGTAGAGGGGGTCAAGAACAAGGAAAAAATGTTTTCAGATATATCAGTGAAAACAAGGAAATAAGGGGGGCATCGCATAGCTAGTTGAGGGGGTAGGGTGATAGAGGAGGATGAGCAATAGGCCACTATCCCGAATGACTGCTTTTGCTCAGTGTTCACTAAGGAGAACTGCGGGTCCATGCCAGAAAACGGCATCAAAGCAGCCTGTAAGGGAGACCCCCGAAAATGAGGCAGCCAATACTTACTAGCGAGAGGGTCCTGAATGGGCTAGAAGCCCTTAAGATAGATAAGGCCCCGGACCAGATGGGTTGCATCCTAAGATACTTAGGGAAATAGTAGCAGAACTGGCTAAACCACTGACTGGGCTTTTCAACAACTCACTTAGGTCCGGGGAAGTTCCAAGGGATTGAAGAATGGTAAACATTGTACTGCTTCATAAGAAGGGGACAGAGAGCAACCAGGGAACTACAGGCCTGTCAGTCTGACCTCCACTGTGGGGGAAGCTGATGGAATCACTAATCAAAGAGGACCTTGTGGACTACCTAGAGTGCAATGGGCTCCAGGATAGTAAACAACACAGTTTTGTGTTGGGATGGTCTTGTCAGACTAACCTGACTCTTTCTTTGACTGGGTGACAAAGCAAGTAGACAAGGACCATGCTGTGGATCAGCTGTACTTTGACTTAAGCAAGGCTTTTGATTCAGTACTGCACAAAGGTTGCTCAAAAAGATGGAAGACCTGGGTGCAGCTAAGACCATAGTGAACTGGGTGGGTAGTTGGCTAGAAGAGAGGCGGCAGAGGGTGGTAGTCAACAGGGTTAAATCAGAGGAAAGGGAGGTTACAAGTGGGATTCCTCAGAGATCTGTTCTTGGTCTGTTCCTCTTCAACATGTTCATTAGTGACATTGGTAAGGGAATCCAGGACAGACTGTGTCTCTTCACAGATGACACAAAACTATGTGGGAGGGTGGACAGTGATGAGAGAATAAGGGATAAGCAGAGGGACCTACAACAAGCATTTGTCAATGCCTAATGTTATCTTGCTGGTATTGGCATTGGTAATGTAGGAGTTAGAGAGATGCATGATAGGAGTGGCAGTGAAGTAGTGAACTGATCCCAACCCCACCCCCCCAACTTGAAGAGACTGATAGGCATTGGAGTGTGCCTTTGAGTCGTCGGCCATAATGCTCACACCATTTCACCTCATCCTACCCTGCAGACACCAACAACTGTCACAGTGTGCTTTGGGGTCTTTGGGCCTTACTCTCACTCCTTCATTTAAAATCAAAAGACATGAATGTAGGAAATTGACAAAAAGGGCAAAAATGAAGTATTACAGAAACAAAATGGATCAGAATCTGAACCTCAAAAAATTCTGGTCTATTATAAAGCATTTAACAAATCTAGAGGGAAGGGGCGGTAAAAAGCTCTAACTCTTAAAGTTGGAAATACATTAACGGAAGCTCCTGAGGTGACCTCAGATATACTGAACACCTTTTTCACCGACCTTCCAAGTTTTGGGAATACAATAAAAATAGGCCCAAAAAATTAAAAAAAACAATAAGAATTCATCCTTAGGACAATATCCATTATTCAGATTCAAGAACTTAGCCTTACTAGAAGTGAGAATGGAATTGTTAAAAATAAATATTCATAAAACAGTGGGGTTGGATGGCTTGGAGGGTAGATTTTTAAATTTGGCAGCCAATTTCATAGCTCCAACAATTATGTATATTTTTAACTGGAGCCTGCAAAAAGGGTACTTTCCAATGCCATGGAGGGGGAGTAAAGTAATATCAATTTATAAGGGTGGTGACACAGCAGATGCAGGAAATTATTGTCCAATATCCATTTTGCCTATCTTATCTAAGTGTTTAGAAAAGCTTTTAAAATTACAGATTTGTGATTATATGGATCAACACAAGCTGTTTACACCAAATCAATCAGGGTTTCACAAGGGCTACTCGACAATGACGGCCCTACTGGAATTTAATGATTTGATCTGCACCTCTTTGAACTTGGGTAGGGAAACATCAGCTGTTTTCATTGACCTTTCTAAAGCTTTTGACCTGGTGAGCCACTCCCTCTTACTTGAGAAATTACAGGACCTGGGCTTTTCTGAAGGCCCTTCACATTGGTTTAAATCCTACCTAACTGGACGCACTCAGAGGGTTGAAATACAACTCCATCTGTCAAAACCTTGTCAAGTGCAAAGAGGGGTTCCCCAGGGGTCCATCCTGGGACCCCTTTTATTTTTGATTTTTATTAATGATATGCCCTCTGTGGTACAGCACATAGCCATAAGACTGTATGCTGATGATACAGTGTTAATAGCCTCGGGGGTAGATGTGTTGGCTCTCCAGACAAAGCTCCAGGCCGATTTTGTCAGAATTGAGGAGTGGCTCACCAGGTCACGGCTATTTATAAATACAAAAAAAAAAAAAAACTGATGCATTTTGCCTCTAAAAATAAAAAATCTTTTACAACTACAGATTTCCCCTAGTAATCAAACCCAAATTGAATTAGTATCCAGTTATTGTTACTTAGGGGTATTTATTGATCCATTTTGGACTTTTAACGACCATATCTCAACAACCATTTTAAGGACAACTAAGAAGCTCAGGGCATTAAGGAGAACCACTAGAGGCCTAAAAATTCAGGATCGCAGAAGGACAACAGAGCAACTTATTTTACCTACTTTGAGATATGGGGAGTTAATCTACTGGGTGGCAAATAAATGTTTTTTGGATAGGTTAGATAAATTATATTATAGTATAGCGAGGTATGTTCTGCAGTGCAACTACAGGACACATCATTGTTTATTATTGGAGAAACTGGGATGGCAATCTCTTAATACTGAGTTTTCTAGAAATTGGGCAAAATTATTTCATAAATACAAAATTTTTCATCCTGAACATAACATCACACATATTCTCTTTCCCGCTGCAACTGATTCAAGGAAAGAATTAACCAGGTCTGTTCACCTAAACAAAATTTATCAAGGGAAATGTAATAACAAATATGGAGACCGAACTTTGACTTCTCGTGCAGCAGTCTATTGGAATAAACTTTCACCAGCATTATGTGCTGAAACAAAAACCAGTGCCTTTACAAAGGCAATACATGATATTTTTACCCATTCCTGTAATTGCACTTAGCACTTTATTACAAAATTCATTTTCACAATGTCATTGTTGTCCTTCAATTTATATTTTATATTATTAATCTTATCCTGTCATTTTGTGATGTATGTCACGTTATTTGTTCATTGTTATCATATGTGAAATTTAGATATTAGTGAACAGGAGTGTCTTGTAAACTTGGCTTAACAGCCCAAATTACATGTTTTTTCTTGTCTAAAAATAAATTTTTACCTACCTACCATTCCATAAGGAAATATGCTGAGATGGGTGCAGTATAGGAGAATGGGGTGAGCTTTGGGGCCGAAGAGTAACCTCAATGCCTGTCAGTGGCTACAGGGTGGGGTTGGGGATGGAATGGTGTGAGCATTACAGCCGACAATCCCAAGTCACACCCCTGACTCCTGTCAGTCTCTAAAGGGTGGGGCATTACGGTTGGAAACCCTAATGCCCTGGGATTTTGTTGGTATTTTCACTCCAAATGTTCAACATGGTTTTTTTGTGACCCCACCTCATGAACAGTGGTAGTATCAGTTCGTTAGCCAAAAGGTGCTTTTGCTGGCGACTACGCCATTTGGCGCCACAGTTGTGAAAACACATTTTGGGCAGGATGTGAAAAATGACAGCTGTACTGTTCATGAGGAGGTGTAAAAAAATGGCAGTGTTGAAAATCTGGACAGAAAATATGATAAATTGGTGAAGTCACAAGCGTGCGTAGAAACTGTGCAACGCACGCCCGTAACGCAATTATTTTGGGATTTTGTTAACCAGATTTTCAACATAGGCATTTTGGGACCTCCACTCATGAACAGTGTCACATTGATTTTGACAATCTGTCCCGAACATTGATTTCCCACAGTGACCATGCCATTGTGCGGTACATGTGCGAAAACACATTTTGGGCAGGATGTGAAAAATTACAGCTGTACTGTTCAAAAGGAGGTGTAAAAAATGGCGACGTTGAAAATCTGGAGTGAAAATATTAGAAACTGATGAAGTTACAAGCATGCGTGGAAACTGTGCAACGCACATTCGTAACACAGTCATTTTTTAGAAATTTTTCACCAAATTTGCAACATAGACTTTTTTGGACCCCACCTCATGAACAGTGGCACTGTCATTTCATTAATCAGTTCCAAAAGGTGATTCTACACAGTGACTGTGAAATTACCTTTCAGGGCCAATTAATAAAATGATAGTGCATGTGTTCATGAGGTGGGGTCCCAAAAACCACCATGCTGAAAATTTGGAGCCAAAATTCAAAAATATGGCCAAGATATCCACCTAAGTTGAAACCCCACCATTATACAGCTTACTGTGATTTTCTTCAGTTCGTGGTCACTCTTGACTTGGCACTCAACTTCCATGAGCATATACACCACCTTAGCTCCATTGCCAATGTCAGAATTGGTCTGCTCCACCGGCTCAAACATTGTCTCCCTCCAGAAGCCCTCCGACTAGCAGTCTCATCATCTATCTTGTCCCTTATCGATTATGGGATCCTGGTTTATGGGTCAGCCAATACCTCTGCCCTCCGCAGAATCCGTGTTTCCCTAAACAAAGCATGTCACCTTGCTACGGGCTGCTCTGATATGACACATACCTCCATTCCTCAAACACTTGTGACTGCTACTAGCCGACCCCCCCTGGTACTTCCTCCAACCATGGAATGTATGACTTCTCCAGGCTTGCCTCTTTTCCCCCCAATGTTTCCCCCTCAGTTCCCCCTTCCCCCTCTCACTCTCCTTATGGCATGAACCTAGGCCTTTAACCTAAGTCCTTGCCTGCTCTTGAGCTACGACAAAGGATCTCCATCCTGCTAACCCTCTGATCCTTGCACTCCTACTGTTTTCCTCCCCCAACTTCTGAATACCTGTATTTTACTTACTGCTTGCTAATGTATAGTTGTTGTATATACGTGTAATTACTGTTCCGTCATTGCCTCTGTATTGTATCACTGTACACCATTTTGTACTGTTTGTAATGTGACATGGAGCCTTTGTAAATGAGTCTCTGACTCAAAGGTTTGTAATTCCCGATATCTCTAATAAATAGATAACAGCCTTAAACAAATGAGCCAGTGCAACAAAGCCTATAGCAAGGCTAACAGGATGCTGGGATGTATCGGAAGAGGTATTGTTTGATAGCAGAATAAAAGAGGTAATACTTCCCCTATACAGATCCCTGTCGAGGACTCACCTGGAGTATTGCATCCAGTCCTGGAGTCCTCACCTCAGAAAGGACAGGGATAGGTTGGAAATAGTGCAGCACAGAGTAACAAAAATGATTCAGGGCCAGCAGGTCAAATCCTATGAGGAGTGCCTCAAGACACTAACTAGGTACTCTACTCACTGGAAACCAGAAGGGAGAGGGGAGATATGATAGAGACCTTCAAGTTCCTTAAAGGGATTAACAAGGTAAACTGGGGGGAATTATTTACCCTGAATACCAACTCGAGGTCACTTGGTCACGAGTGGAAATTAACAGGAGGGAGGTTCAGGAGGGACGTCAGGAAGTAATTCTTTACAGAAAGGGTGGTGGAACCTTGGAACAGTCTGTCAGCTGAGGTGGTGGGTGCAAACACAGTCAGAGGATTCAAGCAGGCATGGGATAGAATGAAAGGAATAGTAGTCACCCAGGAAGACAAGACCATGAAAGAGAATGTGGATAGGATGGGGAGGGTTAGTACCCAGGAGAAACAATAGGTTCCATGGAAGGGATTATAGGGAATTTTGTCAGACTGTATGTATATCTGGTCTTTTTCTGCTGTTGTGGTCTATGTTTCTATGTTATGTTTCTCTGACGGCAGTGGACCTGGTACTGGGACATTATTGGAGGGCTAGAAATGGGTGTTTTGGAGCATGATTTCTGTACTGCTGCAACCATTGAGTCACCCTCTATTACAGAGCCAAAAGCTGGAGAACTTGGGGGAAGGGGGACTTTTACTGATTCCCTGTCCCTGGCCCTTATTTTCCTTTTTTTCTGGTTCCCATAGAGGGTCCATATCATCATTCCCATCCCCACCCATGATGCTAACCTCCTGAGATATGTCCTCCTCTTCCTCCTCCTCATCATCCCTTTCGTCATCATTTATTTTCTTCTCAGCAGTATCTGATTCCCTGGCCCTAAATGAAGAAACATTCAGATCTGCCACATCACACTGTGACTCAGGCTCAGGCTCCTCTACAACACCTTTGGGGACATCAGCCACTTCTGAGTCCTCATCCTCAACCACAGTCCCAGAGGAGGACTTTTTTGGGGTTCTTGCACTGCTCCTATTGTCCCTGCCTGCACCGCCTGTGCTGCCAGGACCAGCACCCACCAGCATTGATGCCACAGATTTTGCGTAGAAAAATTTGGCCACACTAGTGCCCCCACTTGCAGCAGCTATTCCTTGTTGACTAGTACGACAAGCAGTACTGGCCCCTGATGACCCTGAATCATCACAACTGCTTACAGGACCCTTCGGAACCACAAAAGCTATGCTCTTCGTGTCGACAGCACCATTGCAGAAACTCCTTTAACAGATTGTCTCTTAATGGGCATCTGCTTATATATGTATATTTTGGAATGCAACACTTTACAACTCTTTACTGAGGTAGACAGACAATAAACTACTGCAACACCACCAATTTTTTTTTTTTTTTTAACAAAAACAATACGCAACAGGGATTTAACGATAAAGGGACTAGAGGGACACACGCAAGACTACGCAACACTTTATAGGATTTTACACAGAAACAACACCACCGGAAATATTTTTCCTTTTTTTTTTTTCTAGTAAATCAGTAGGGATTTAAGGGACTAGGGGGACCCACACAAGACTACACAACACTTTACACAGACAGTAAACAACAACAACAACAACACTAGAAATATTTTTTTCACTTTTGGTTTTTAAGAAGAGCAATACACAACAGGGGTTTAAGGGACATGGGGACACATGCAAGATGCAATAAGGGACACAAACTAAATATAACTTCTATCAAGCAACAAAAATGAAATCAATATAGTCAAACCATAGTGACAAAAATAATTCAGTAAAACAGACCTAACTGTTTTAATTAAGTAAAGTAACAAAGCACAGAAAACAGGAAAAAATATTCACCAAAAACACTGGACAGCACTAGTCACCTCCCACTTCAAGACAATATTCTCAAGATTCCAAGACAAACATAACCCCCTTAACTCCAGGAGTGTCTGAGGACAAAAAACCAAATGGTTAACATGTCCCTTTCTGCCCCTCCTGAAAAGGAGAGAGAGATAGATGCTGGGCTACCTGTAAAAATACCAGTTCTGGCCCTGATTAGATCACCTATCTGACAGAACAAGAGCAAATACTTTCACACTCTGTTAACCTCCACTTGCAACAACCCTCACCAATAATGGACTCACCTTAAACAGTCCCTTGGACTCCACAGTCCCTCCACTCCTTCTGACTTTGAGATAGATGGAGTCAATTGTAACAGTCCCAGCACAATATCCAATGCTTTGAATCGCCTTTTCTCTGACCTCTCTGAATTTACTGCATCCCTCAACAACCCTGTGGGGAACCCTGCCCCTCCTGTGCCTGATTCCTCCTGGACAGAACCCCTTTTCTCTTCTAATAAGTCAGAGTGGGTGAAGTTTATAAGCTCCTTAAACAGATCCCTGATTCCAAATCTATTGGCCCTGACAGCATCGAGCCCAAACTACTTAAGCTTGGAGCTCTAGAACTGTCAGGCCCAGTGATCAGAATTACAAATCTCTCCCTTTCCTTCAACAATGTCCTGTCCACATGGAAACTAGCAAATATTGTGCCAATATTCAACAAGCATTTTTCAATGCCGAATGTTGTCGCACTGGCATTGACTTTGGTAGTGCAGTGCAGAAACGCATTTTGGGCAGGATGTGAAAAATGACAGCTGTACTGTTCATAAGGAGGTGTAAATAAATGGCAGTGTTGAAAATGTGGCATGTAAATATTGCAAATTTGCGAAGTTACAAGGGTGCGTGGGGAAGTGTGCAATGCATGCTTGTAACACAGTCATTTTATGGACTTTCAGCACCAAATTTTCAACATAGGCATTTTAGCACCTCTGGTCATGTACAGTGTCACTGTCATTTCCTCAAACTGTCTCAAAAAGTGATTTCGCAGAGCGACCACGCTATTCTGCACCGGACGTGCGAAAACACATTTCAGGCAGGATATGTAAAATGACAGCTGTATTGTTCATCAAGAAGTGTAGAAAAATGCAAATGGTGAAAATCCTGAGTGAAAATATTACAAATGCACAACATTACGAGCGTGCGTACAAACTGCGCAATGCATGCTCGTAACACAGTCATTTTATGGAGTATCGTCACCAAATTTTCAACATAGGCATTTTAGGACCTCTGCTAATGAACAGTGTCACTGTCATTTTTGTAATCTGCCCCAAACACTGATTTCCCACATCAACAGCGCTATTTGTGCCCGGAGGTGCGGAAACACATTCCGGCCATGATGTGAAAAATGACAGCTGTATTGTTCACAAGCAGGTGTAGAAAAATGACAATGTTGAAAATCTGGCATGAAAATATTGCAAACTTGCTAAGTTACGAGCATGTGTAGCAACTGCACAACGCACACTCGTAAAACAGCTGTTTTGGGGATTTTTTCCACAACATTTGCAACATAGGGTTTTTTAGAGCCCACCTCATGAACACTGCCTCTGTCCTTGCATTAATCGGTCCCAAAAGGTGATTCCACACAGTGACTGCAAAATCACCTTTCAGGATGGATTAACATCATAACAGTGCCAGAATTCATGAGGATGGGTCCCAAAAACCTCATGTTGAAAATTTGGTGCAAAAATGCCAAAAAATGCCCGAGATATGCATCAAAGTTGAAAAAACCCTATTTATTCCATTATACAGTTTGCCAGCATTTCCTCAGTTTGCAGTTGGCTTTGAAGAGTGCAGATGTGTTCCCAGTCCACTGAAGATCGTCGCGCCGAGCTCCGGAGGTAAGTATGGGGTGAGGGGTGGGGAGGCAGGGTCGCAGTGGGTGGGTACAGGTAGTGGGAGGGGTAGGGAGACTATGAGGGACCGTTTTCTGTTCACAGGTGTTAACAAAACCCATTGTGGACGTTTTTCTTTTTACGGGTATTTTTTGGGGGATACAGTAACTGGCGGGATTGAGGCACCCCGTCAGTACATAAGTGGGGACACTAGCTGAGGGGACTGGGCACCCACTTGGCACAGAAGAAGGGGACATCATGCCGATGGGGAGTGGGCTCCTCCCATAGGCACATTAAGAAGGGGGAGCGGATGCGGCGGGGATTGGGCACCTGTTGGCAAACAAGAAAGTGGGGCGCATGAGCTGAGGGATTGGGCACCCTCGGCAAGCAAAAAGGAGGGGGACACATTATGCTGAAGAAGTGGGCTCCCCCATCAGCACATACATGAGGGGCAGGGTAAGCCGACCGGGAGATTGGACACCCCGAAGTTGGCAGTTTAGCGGCCACTCTGCCACCATGTTTGTAGCTGGTGAAGCACATAGGAAGGTCCGCTGCGTGTGACGAGCTTTGCTCACATGGCAGTGGACCTTTCCTTAGATGTGCTCACCTGGGTGGTGTGGCGCCGGCATGCAGGCTGATTGGGGAATGAGGGACACACCAACTGATGCATGCCCTGCACTCACCCAACAGCGACCGCGCCTCCAAATCTCCACTACTGCAAGATGTTGGCTGCGCAAGCACGCCAACATAAAAAAGGGAACAGCAAACTTATAGCCAACTGTAGGCCAATGGCAATATTGCAAGGTTTGAGCAAAATACTAGAGAAAGTTGTTGCTGTGCAACTTAAAACATATCTAGATAAATACGGCCTCCTGAGCCCTGCCCAGCACAGATTTCAAAAAAGCCATTGCACAACCACAGCATTGCTTTCACTAACCAATAGCATACTCACCTCTCTTGATAGGGATAAATACTCTGGAGCCATATTCATCAATCTAATGAAAGTCTTCGACAAGGTCAACCATCCCATCCTCTTCAACAAACTGAGCACCCTTGGTATATCTGAACATGCACTGCCCTGGTTCTCAAGCTACCTTTCCGACAGGCACCAGTGAGTCAGAATTGACACAACTTTCTCCGATTACTTACCCTCTGCTCTCAGAGTTCCCTAAGGATCTATCATTGGCCTGCTATTTTTCTCCCTCCACATTAATTCAATCCAGCACTGCTTCAAACACAGCTCCCCACTTCTATACGCTGATGATCTGGTATTCTTCACCAATGCTCCGGATGTAGCAGATATTAATACTGCCCTAACCACCAACCTCAAGGCTGCCCAATCCTGGCTTAAAGATAACAAACTTCATATGAACCACATCAAGTCTCAATCTATGCTCTTTGGAATACCCCATCGCCTTATGTACAACAACACTAAGTTAACAGTTGCTTGTGACAGTGGCTCCCTTTTAGAAACTGTTTCATCATTTAAGTACCTTGGTGTCCAGCTCAACTCCTCTCTTGAATTTCCCCTCCACCTGCCTAATATTTGTAAAGATCTACAGAGCCAGCCTCCATTTGTCCCCATCCGCATGTATAACCATTACACCAGGTCTACTACTGCCCAAACTTACCTATGGCCTGGCAGTATTTGCACTTGCCCCCAGCACTTTACGGTGCAAATGGGAAGCGGGGTACATCTGCCAATTCATGCTTGGGTGCGAACGCCTCTCCCACCACTGAATGATATAATGTACACTAGGCTAGCCATCCCCAGCAGCCATAATGGATCTCAACCTAGGAAGGATTATACAGGACATTGCAGCTAACTCTGTCCTTATCCTTCCACCTAGTACCTTGTAATACCCTTTATTCCCTAAGATCCACGGATCACCAACAACTATCCATCCCTAGATCTAGGACTACATATGGTGAAATGGCCTTCTCCTCAGTTGCCCCTAAATTGTGGAACAGCATTCCACCTAACCTGCGCCAGTGCCAAGTCCCTAACACCCTCCACCGTCAACTCTGTTCCTACCAGCTTCAACGTTCCCAGAGCATCTGCCCTAATCTCTGAATGCAGTTATATCGCTCTCTTTGTTACTAGAACACTAAGGTTGACAGTTTATGTTTACTTGCCTGTGCCTTCACCGTATTGAATGTATTACCTAATGTTTACACCTCTGCCATCACCTATTGAATGTATTGAATGTACAACCTATTTCACCTCCATACCTATTATAATGTTTGTATGACATTTACAACTGCACTATGTATTGTCTTCTTGTAAATCGTATTACCCTGCCTTATATGTACTGTACTATCCATACCTTGTAACCTCCCAGGGTCATGCCTGAAAATAGGCAAATGTATGCCTAGCACACCCTACCCTGTAAACAAAAATGAAATAAAATAATAAACACTGCCTAGGCTATAAGGCAAGCCTGCCTTTTTTTTTTGCTGGAGGTTGCTGCAGATAAACTCCATTTATTGTAGTCCAAAAGGTGTGTTTGTTAATTTCTTTACAATTTATCTATAGACAGAACTATACACCAGTCAGTGCCACTAAATGCAGTAGTCCCAAACTGCAGGATTGTAACAGTGAAAGAGAAAGTCACTTGTAAAATAGCAGTTTTAAGTAATCTTTTAATTTATTTGAGACAGTGTATTTCCAAAGTTAAGGGAGCTGGAGAAACACATATCAGAAGCAGACAGAAATACTGTATATATGAGTGCAAAGGCCAACTGAACATCATTTTACATCAAAGCAACAGTTGCAAAAGCAACATTTCTACATAAATATATGACCAACTCCTAAATGTTTAGCAAAACCTTATTCCAAGAAATATCTTTTCTGTTTTGTTATGAATGAACTTTTGGAGGGGAAGAGACATATATAAAACATAGAACACAGAAATATAGATAATGTCAGAAGAAGAAGAAGACCATTGGTCCATCTAGTCTGTCCTGTTCTACCCTATCCTACCCCAAGACCTGTTGTCTGGTGGGGGGGGGTTGCCCTCTCCTCCCCAACCCCCTGTCTTACTGCTACACCCCTGCGTAACTATTAAGTCCTTTTCTCTGCTCCACCCATGAAACTATTAATGGTTTTTGTGCCTACCACCTCTGCTAGCCGGCTGTTCTACAGCTCAACCACTCTCTGTAAAATAAAACTTTCCTGTGACTCTCCTGAATCTCTCCTCTGCCAGCTGCCATTGTTGTTCCCATATTTTTGACTCGCCATTCCTGTTAAATAGTTCCTTACTGTTTACCCTGTTCATTCCTTTCAGGAACATGAAGGTCTCTATCATATTGCCCTTCTCTCTACTGGCCTTCAGCAAGTACATTTTCAGTTCCCAAAGCTGATCCTCATAGAATCTACCCTGTTGGCACTGAATTGTTTCAATTATCCTATTTATGCTGCACCATCTGTCTTGCCTGTCTTTGTCTTTCCTTAGGTGGGGACTCCGGAACTGGCCACAGTATTTCAGATGTGGCCTCATCAGTGGTCTATAGAGAGTAGTATTAACTCCTTCCTCCCGTACAGGAACACCTCCCAATGTGGCGAGTTAGCCACTGCTGTTATATTTACAGACATATTTTGTTATATTTTTATGTGATTTTGTGTATGTGTAAATGTTTTTTTTTTTTTTTTTTTTTAACCAGGAGAGACACACTTAGCTGAAAGTTTGATTACAGGTGTGACCTGGGAGCACAAGGAAGTTAAGTGACTTGCTCAGGGTCACACAGTATGCAAGTGGGGGCTATGGGATTCAAACCCATGTCTCCAGGTTTGCAGCTTAAACCACTGTGCTATGCTGCCTCCAATGCCACAAGAATGCCAGTGTTAATGAAAGGGTCACATAGGGAGAGAGACTGCTTTGCAAAATGTTTGACATTCCTTTGTGACCTGACAGGAAGCTTGCTTGTCAGGAAGCTAGATTACATTTCAAGGGCTGCTCAACAAGGATGTGCCAGAAAACCATCATCTGTCATAAAGTATTCACTTCAAAGCAGGATGCTTTGGAAACTGGATTTAGGAAACAGTCATTCTTGAAGGCTAGTGTGAATTATCTTGCAGGTGTTATATTGTCAGGAAGGTGGGACATCAAAGGCAGCCAGGAAATTGGGCTGTGGGGAATAGATATAATAATTCCCTCAGATTTTGGGAAACAGCATGAGAGATCCCTCCTGTCCTAAAAGATAAGGCTCCAGCTGAGAGAGGGTATGGGAAAAGACTGCCAGCTGGGAGCAAAAAAGGGTTTTTGCAGACTGCAACACATGGTATAAAAATTCCCTCACATCAGAAGCTCAGAGCATTTTGGCACACTTTTTCATGGAATACTCTTCCTGTCACACACCAAGCCAGACTGAAGAACCAGTGAATGCTACGGAAGGACTGAAACTTTTGCAAACCCATTTATTCTCTGGACTTCAATCATCCACAAACCAGGTAGAAAATAGACAGCTAAAAGTTTACAGTGCATTTTGTTTTGTATATTTCCACCTTTATTTGTGTTTTTCTGTAACCACATTGGTGCATCTTTGGTTTGTAAAGTTTGTATGATTGTCATTTAGATTTTAGTAAAAGCATTTCACTTTAAAACTGCCTGTGAGTGATTTTTGTGTGTGTAGAGGTAAAAAAAAAGTTTATTCAATACTGAGACCAGCCTGTAATTGCTAAAGTGCCACCATTCACTACTAAGACTAGGATCCTAAAAGGGGAAGTCTGGGGGGGTAGCTTTGCATAGGGGAGATACACAGGTCTCAGGAGGAGTCTGAAAGGGGGAACTAGTTGCTGCACACCCCATGGGAGAGGACGAAATCAGGTTTATGAGGGCAAACCACGAAGAGCTCGTAATGTCTGGGTCTTCCCCCCTCAGTACAGCAACCGAGGAGAGTTCTCACCTGGCTACAGATTTGAGACTGTACTGTATCCTTACCCAGATTAGAGAGAGAGGAAGCCCTGGGACCTCATGGTGGGTGTTCAGTCATGAACATGTTCCCCCCTGTAGTAGTTGGCCCCCCCAGAACTTAGGAAATCACACCAGGACATCCCTTCTTATCTATCCCCATCTACAGTCTGCTGCAGTAGCATATTCTGTTTTCTTAAGGTCTTTCTTGACCTTTCTTTCACCTTTTCTACTCTAAGGGGGTGGCCACCCCATTAGAGTATCTCTGGCTATTCTTCCCCACTTTGTTTCTCTTCTACATCCATGGTGGTGATATAGCAGAGGTTAAGATATGCCTCCTGGCTTAAATACATATGGACTTAGGACTGGTGGGTAAAAGAAAGACATATGGGTGCCCCCACTTTGTCCTAGTGAAAGGCTATATTGTTAGTCTGAATGGTCTGCAATAGATACTAAAGGCTAGGCCAGGATGAAAGAGCAGATAATTACCGGGACACCTGTAAAATGTTTAAAAAATTGTAACAAAGGCAAAATGTCCTTTTTGTATATATGGGATGTGCCTGACTTCTGCATACGACAGATTAGTATTGCTAATGTGCAGCTGCTAGGTAAATAGAAGCCCTGTTATGTTTTCAGGCGGCTGAAAGTGAAAGTTAAAGCTCCACTCCTTCCAGTGGCATGTGTGATGCCAAAAAGGGAAAGTGAGCAAGAACCAAGTATCCCCCCAGTCTCCAAGGCTAGCTATGAAGGGAGACTCAGGGATAAATGCACCCGATGCTGAGAAAATAAAAGAGCCACAGAAAAGTGTATCAGATCGGGAATATTAAGCTCCAATACACGGTCAGGCTCTGACGGCTCGGATAGCAAGGATAAGCAATGTGCTGTGGCACACAAGGTAGCTCTCTGCTAAAGAAACAAAAGCCAAACACTAGAGGGGGCCCATTCTTCTGTTTAAATCACATGAGAAAGAGAATTAGGGCCAAAATAAAGAAGAGAGGGCTGAGGAAAGCCCACATGATAAAAAAGGGCCCAAATGAAAAGGCAGCCCATTGGCTGGTGATTGCAGCCATCGGGACATTTATTTTATATCCTTTAAAGATTAAAAAGAGGGGATTAAAGTGCCAGATAAATGTGAGAGCCTACAGCAGTTAAATAGTGATGCTGTGAGGAAACAGAGTTTTTTTTCCTTTAAAGTCCTAATTAAATGAGGGGGTTACAGAAAGTTACAACGTCCTACATTTGTACAGTTTCTACTAGGCAATTAAAAGCATAAAACATCTTCAAAACCTCTCAAGAACTTATAGGACCAATATTAACTGGAGAAAGGAAAACTCCATGCCCTTACCTAGCCTTCTCTTGGCTAATGTACTCTGGTAAGTTCTTAGGAGCCAGCGACCCCAAACCAGAACTCCTTTATAGGGCCCTGTCAATCAATGACATCACAGAAAGGGAGGGGCTAACATCTTAAGTGACCTTTATGTGTATTTTTCCCTAAAATCCAAGCTACAGCTTGTTATAATGTGGAAGTAAGATGGTATTGTGTAGAGGACACATATGTAAAGGGCTATGGTAGTGCTGATCCCCTACAATGTATGTACCAGTACAGAGTTTAATGTATTAGAGATAGGGGGGATCAGCTGACCTGATGAGGTTACAAGCTGTTACTATAGAAAGCCTTCCTGAATCCCACATAGTTAGTCAAGCATTGAGCAGTGTACTGAGAGGAAGTGCAGGTAGACTCGAACACAGACGATTGTAGAAATTATAGCTGTAATTTAGCTTTCTTCTCTGTGGCAGCACTTGTTAGGGTAGAACAGTGCTGGGAAATAGATTTGAAGTTGTAAAGATCTGTTTTTGGTTTATTATTTTTATTTTTTCTGTTTTATTCTGAGTTAAAGTTTATGTTCATGAATTTTATGAAGAGGAAATAAAATTCACACAATGCCAACTATGTGTTTTAAACCATAACCATCTGTGTCAGTGTTGTCAATTCCCACACCCTTCCACACTCCCTGTCACAGATTGCACTTAAGGGTGGGCACTGTGAGCTCAGTGGACCTGGTCCCCAGGAGTTGGCTTGTGACAGATCTGGTGCACAGTGATGGGATCCAAGAGATGTAGTGGCATAGTGTTGCAATCAAAGAGATACTGGTGGCACAGGCATAGAGGTTGGATTCAAGGCCAGTGTATCAGATTGATAAACTGAAAACAATATACACATAAAACAGGGCAGAGATTTGGAAAAAAAATGTGGCTATAGTACAAAGTTCCCTACCTGTTTGTTTTTTTTGGTGTAAGTGTAGCAGTAGTTAGGAAGAAGATGGCTTTCAACTACAGCTGCTATGAAAGGGAGCTAGCTGCGCAATCGAGCAGACTAGATAGACTGCAAGGCCTTTTTCAGCTGGCAGATCCATATGTTCGCATGTTCGAATACACTGCAGACCACCTAAGGGAGTTGTGTCAGGAAAGAGAGGACCAGTACAAGGGGCGAACCAAAAAGAACATTGTGGAAGCTCTCATGGCAGCTGATGAACAAGCAGTTGCCCCAAACCTCAAGTCACAGCAAGTGACTGAAAGGGACCAGACCTTGGGTGTGGAGGTGCCAGGGGACATTGCAGTGTCCAGTCCCTGGGAGCAGGACAGCAAGACCAGAGGGAATCCAGAGCCACAGCACCAGGGGAAGGTCACCACAGGGCTGGAGCTGGAAGAAATCTAGCTGCAGCTGGAGATGAGGAAACTGGAGATGCAAGAAAGACAATATCAAAGGGAACTTGCCATGCAAAAAAGGCAGCTTCAGAGAAAGTTTGAATTAGAGAAGCTAAGACTCCAATGACCAGTGCCAGAGGAGGTAAGTGGCAGTGGTGAACCTGAAACTCCAGGGCTGGGGTATAAGTTAAATTCCAAATTAATAGCTGAATTTAAAAAGGGGGAGGATATGGATGCATTTTTGAATTCATTTGGAAAGGTCTGTATCCAGGCCAAGATACCCAGGGAGTCCTGGAGCTTCCCGCTATCCCAGCTACTTACTGGTAAAAGGCGTGAGGTGCTAGGCCAAATGGCCAATCAGGACAGTAGCAATTATGAGAAACTTAAAGCTGTTTTGCTTAAAAAGTATGAACTAACTCCTGAGGCCTACAGGGTTAAACTCCATAAACTCCGGAAAAACCCTGACATGAGCTTTGAGGAACTCGCCACAAAGCAACGTCAGTTTTTAAAACGTTGGTGGAAGGGGGTGAAAGCAAACTCTGTGAGGAAAACTAAGGAGATTGTACTTTTAGAGCAGTTCTTTTGGGCTTGCCCAGCAGACTTGAAAACCTGACTAGAGGACCGAGATCCCAAAACAGCACAACAAGCTGCTGAGCTCTCGGATCACTATGCCAGGAGCAGACCTGCTCTAAAAGGAAGTGGGGCAGGTGTGGCAGTGCAGAAAGGGAAAAGTGCAACTTCAGGGCAGTTAAAACCCTCACTACCTCCACCAAAAGGGGGAAACCCCAAGTTACCAAAAAGGGATTTCTTGGATAAAAGAAATGATGACTGTTGGTTTTGTAAACAGCCAGGGCATCTTGCTAGACAGTGTCTTAAAAATGTACAGAGTGGACAAAGTGGTGCTCAAACAGAGTTGGGTGCACTGTGTATCCCTGAAAGCATGCCTGTAAACATGAGGGAGCACATGCACCCCAGTTACTGTAAATGGGGCACAAACCAAAGGGTTAAGGTACTTGGGGGCATCTCTTACCTTAGTAAAAGGGGATTTAGTTGGGCCTGAACAACTTATACCTAATCAGTTTGTAACGGTGAGGGGATTCACTGGGGAGGAGAAAACTCTTCCACTAGCTAGTGTTCTCCTGGACAGGGGTGAAACAGGAGACAGGGTGCAAAAAGTGGCTGTGGCTGACAACCTCACCCTGGATATGATTATAGGGAATAATTACAGCAGGGGGTGGTGTGTGCAGTTATCTGCAGTCAGACAGCAAAGACCCCCTGTTGTTCCCTAAACCCCACAGAAGCCCCCATGGAAAAGAATAGAAGGATAATTCTCCAGCCTGTGTCTTCTGACATGGAGAGTAGTGAAAGGGAGGTAGGACTTCCCCAAGTAGCCATTCACAAAACAGCTGCAGAAGGTTACTCTGAGGAGGAATGGGTAAGCAATGGTCAGAAGGTTAGGGATGGCAGTGACTCTGAATGCCCTGATACTAGAGCTATGGACCCCAGTTTAGGAACTGAGGAGGCATATCCCATGCTATGAGACAATGTGAGGAAGTTGCAGCTGCTCAGAGGACCGATCCTAATTTGGAGAGGCTCAGGGCTTGTGCAGAATCTGACAGGACACAGGTAGGTGACATGAGACATAGGGGCCCCATAAAAAGTGCACCTGGAAAGGGCACAAGTGCTTGCTCTGCACATCTGAGATATGCCATCGCAAAATAATGCAGTATTCAGAAGATGCATGGTGAGATGCACCAGCGCATCTCAGGCTGAATAAACCAAAGATGCGCAATGGCACATCCTGAAATGCACTGTGTACCTGGAAATGTGCCAGAGCATCTGGGCAGGACTGAATATAGGAAAACGAGCAACCTGGCATGGGACAGTGGAGTAACAGGGAAGGACATGAAATGGGAAATGAGTGCTGTGGAACAGCCAAAACAGGGAGGGAAGCATCCCAAGGCAAAAGGAGTGGAGGAAGACACTTCCACAGTGCACAATGGACACGGACAAAGCCTCCATGGGCACAGTACAAGGCACCACGCATACACCACCAAACCAGGGACAAAGAGACACAATAGGCATAGCACACAGGAGGGCAGGGATGGAGCACCCCAGCACCAGAGACCCAGTGGACAGTATGGCTAAGCCATGTGCCATGACAACAGTGCAGAGGAACAAAGCAAGGCAGCCATGGTAGCCACAGCACAGGAAGAGTGGTCCAGAGACAGAATGGCACACAGGCTGGAGTCTGTAGGCTACACTGGTGGCACATACCCATAGGTACACAGGACTGCTGACAGCACAGCACAGCAGCAGGGCAGCCAGGAAAAAAGCAGAGGCATGCACAGCACCAGAACAGTGGCTTTGTGCAAGTAACAATGTGAGCAACACTGATGGATACCCCAGAGGTGACCCAGGGGACAGCATGACAAACACAGTGGGGGTAAAACAAGGTGGACAGGGCGTAAGGATGTGCTGAGGCACAGACACAAATGGACATTGACAAGCAAGGGGCATTGTGCCAACCATGCAGCACAATAGGTAAATATAAACAGTCCAGTGATGACCACAGACAAAGTCTGTTAGCAGCAAACATATTTAATAACTCCCAACAATATACAAAACAATACAGCCAACATGAGGAACAGGAAAACTACAGCAATAAAAATGGCACCAATTAAAACTATGTACAGCAACAAAGGTGTGTTGGAGGGTGGAAGGGGGGAACTGGGAATGCAGGGGTAGAAATATTTACAAATAGGAATGTGGGTGTGGAGAAGGTCTAAATGGGGTTATGTACAATACAGAAAGTCCGCAATGCCAGAGGTCTAGTGCCCCTGGCGATGGTCCACCTGGCCATGGCCCTGTTGTCTGCCCCTCCACAACTTGGCCAGGATCTCTTAGGCCACCCTCAGTATAGTCCCCTGGCACCTGAAAATGGCAATGAGGATGTCTTGTGAGACAACCAGCTGGCCACCTGCCACCACAAGTCCCCTCCTCTGCTGTGCTCCTCTGGCATCCTGACAACCTATGATGGGGAAACAGAGAACACGACTCATTGCCACAGCCCACGTATGCACAGCCCCCCCCCCCCCACAATGGCTGTACATGCATGCCTGATACTGGCTAGCCCCATGCAGAGGGCCATCAACCCACCATGCACAGCTCACACCAGCAACATGCTGGGAAATAGAACCACACAGTAAATGGGAAGTGTGACAGTGAACAGGTAGAAGATGTCATGAAGGGACATGTGGCCATGTCCCCCACAGCTTGGGAACCTGTCACCTGTGTGCACCAATCATGCAGGCCCTGAGACAACCCCATGTGAGCACTGGTGGGTGCCCACAGCCAGAACCAGATATGGCAACTGGGGTCCAACACACAGGTGCCATGGGCACAGCAGGACTACCACACGCTGCCGATACAATAAACCATGTTTGTGTGATTGCCACTGCATGAACATGCACATGAAGCAGGCAATGGCCTGCTTTGGGCAATGCCCCCCAAAACCCATGTACACACAGAGGCAGCACATGCAATGTACTTACCTGACAAATGGCATTGGGCATGCACAGGTGTGCCCCCTACAGTAGCTCTGGACCTCCTCTCAGCTCCTGTCCTGGATTACAGATGCTCCTCCCGACCTGCAAGGGGAACACAATGGAACAGCACCATGAGAAGCATGCTGGAATATATCCCCTCAAACAGTGACACAACATAGCATGGTGCAACATGATGTGTGCCCAGCTAAGGAGCAATAGACAATGTGTGGGCATGGTGCCATGGCAACAGCACAGTGGATCACCAGTCCACACAGGGCAACCCATGGCATGCATGGCAGCAATAACCCGGCCCTGCAACCAGGGCCATGGTGACCATGTGGGCAGGGACACATGCACCTGCCACACCCCCACAAACCCCCAAGAGCAGGTGAAGAAAGCATGCACACAGCACATATGTACTTGGGCGTGGCACCACCCCCGTGCAGGCCTGCTAACGGTGCCTCTGGAGCCACTCTGGAGCCCATTGCCTGAGGTCTCCATAACGGTGGCAACACTGCTCCCCTGTTCTGGGTATGCCAGTCCAGTGCTCCAGCTGGACTGCCACATGGTCCCACACCTGGGCCCGGGCGTCCTGCAGCTCCTCCCCACCAAACAAACACCCCTGCGAGAGGCAACAAGTGCCACCAGATTGGCCACCTCCACCTCACTCCAGTTAAGTGCCCTGGGCCTGCCCTCATTTGCATGTGCCATCCTAGCATTTATCAGGCAGCTGTGGTGTTCAAGTGCTCCCTGTGGCAGTCTGCACAATGTGTGGCTGGGCCATGCCTGTTACGCTATGGGCCCATTATGCCCTCCGCTGCATGACTCGCACATGCACAATAGGGATGTGCCATTGACACCAATTGCACAGCACCGCTGATGCACAGTAGGGAAAGGCCAGGCAGCAGAATGGGGTCACAGACTAGTGACCTCACCCACATATCTGTGTGTAAGTGCCATCTTGTTGAGGGCGGACAATGCCACACTTGCAGCCAACTACATGATGCATGTCTGCAGACAAGTGCCATAGAGGGCAATGGCGCATCACAGGGAGATGCACGATACACAGCAAGTAACATCGGACATGCTGTGCCGCGCATGTCATCTATGGTACGGTGTATCGTGCATGTACGGAAAATGCACCATGCGGAGATGCGCAGTGCATTTCAGATGCGCTGCCCAAGTTAAGATAGGCCTGGAGCAAATTTGCAATATTCAACCAGGATATGCTAATCACCTCATTACCCAATCCAGGCCTAAGTCAACTGATTAGCATCTCATTACAGGGTGGCCCACACCTCATTTGCATGAGATGGGCCATTAAAGCGACAACCCACATGACAGGTAACTGACAGGAACTGCAGCCTGGAAGGTAGGTTTGTTTACATTCCCCTTGCCATAGCCTCTTTTGCCCTGCATTGTGTGGGACTTTGCTCAGCTCCAGGTCAGATCGTGCTGGACTTGTGCTTATGCTTGACCCATTCCCGTCCACAGGCAACACGATATCTGATGCTGAGGAGGAGCAGCAGAAGAGGTGGAGGCCTAACTTCACACATTACGAGCAGCATGCCCTGGTGGAGGCCTACTTCCAAAGGAGGCACTGCTCACGGGCAAGACAGGCACCCGGCAGGAGAGGTCGAAGGACTGGAAGGAGGTGGCTGTATACTGTATGTCAATTCCCATGGGTGGTACAACCGCACACCCCAGGAGTGCATGAAATGGATGACCAGTGACAAGCGCAGGGCCAAGGAGAAACTGGCTGGCATACAGGCCTCCCAGAGGCAGACTGGTGGGGGCCTCTCCACTGCACCCACCCTCACACCTGGTGAGGAGCTCATTGTGGCCTCCATAAGCCAGACATCTGCAGAGGGTGTCCCGAGGGGGCTCCAGACTGGGGCCAGCCCATCGCAGCACTGTGAGTATGCATATGAACATATGAAATTGCCAGCAGAAACATGCCTCCTGATCTATTGAGTCTGCTCGAGTGTGCAGCTAGCACCTCATCTCACAGCTGCCCCTCTTGCCCCCCTCTTCCCAGTATCCCCTTACCCTGTCCCAACCCCTCTTGAAACTGCCCACCATCTTACAGGATACTACGTCATCTCATAAGTTGTTCCATTTACCCACCACTCTTTCAGTGAATAAATGTCTCCACATCTCCCTCTTGAATCTTCCCCCCACCAATCTCAGTCCATGCCCTCTCATGTCCCTCTCCCTTCTCATCTAGAAAATCACTTCTGTGTTGGTCTTGTTTATCCCCTTCAGATACTTAAAGTAGGGTTGCCACCTTTGGTTGAGGCAAAAACCGGATCCTAAGCTCCGCCCCTAGCCCCACCCCTTTTCATGACTCGTCATGCATTGTTCCTCCTAGAAGGCCATTTGTTATATCAATAAAAGACAACACTTAAAGCAGCAGTTCAACAAAAATGTTAAGATACTCTACCTATACCTATTAAAGTTACTTTCCTAGTTTCTTCCTAGTTATTTATTTACTCATGTATTTATTTATTTATTGACATTGATTTACCAGATAAACATACAGAGATAAAAGGAATCTCATTTACAGATATGATCTGGGGGAGACGAGAAATACAAATACTGTAAATAGCATACAACAGTATACATGGTATATAGTAATACATAATAAAGAAATTGTTTCCTGTAATGTGTACCACCTGGCCTGATTTTCGCAGGACAGTCCTGATTTGGGCAGCTGTGTCCTGCAAAAAAAAAACCATGAAAAATACTACATGTCCTGATGTTATAGTAGAAACTACATTTTCTAATTGTTCTCTAAATGTTGCAGAAAAGTATAATATCTTAACTAAAATACCTTACAATGATGACAAACAACAGAAACAACTTAAATAACTGCAACATTTAGTCTTAATTCTGATTATTTAGAGAAAACAAGTCTGTTGCACTGGTCATGGTTACATACTGTCCTGTGAAAATCGTGTTTCAGTAAGAAATGTCCCATTCTGGGCTTCCTAAAAGGTGGTAACCCTATCTGGCTCAATTTCTTGTTCATGGCCACAGTATTATTTCAAAGCCAAAGAAGTGACCCCTACCTTTTTCTTGAGGAAAAATAAAATAAATTAAAACATTTAAAATGCCTAAATTCTGTTAGAGATGAAAATGTTTACCAGCAAATGAAAGTGGAAGACAACTGGCTGTGTTACTGTTACAAAATATGGGGACAGCTGTGCAGCTATGCCACTTTAAGATGCAATGCAAAATATTAGGCTAAATAAGTGCGAATGATGTTAATGGCCATACTTTACACCTCCCAGGCTGACTGCTTTCACAAACAAAGGGCTATATTGACAACATAACTTGTTTGTAACCTGGACATGTAGCTAAAACAATGAATGATATGACAACATTTGTTTCAAAAGTATGTGAGCACTCAAAATGGCTCAAAAACCTGACTAGCACAGAACAAAACCGGATTACCTGATAGGGATCCTGAAAACCAGATCACCAGGTAAAAAACCTGACACGTGGCAACCCTAACTTAAAGGTCTTGATCATATCCCCCCATCCCTCCTCTCCTCCAGTGGATACATATTCAGCTCTCCCAGCCTGTCCTCATAGGGCTTGTTCTCCAATCCCTGGATCATCTTTGTGGCTCTTTGCTGCACCCTCTCTAACAATCTGATGTCCTTCTTCAGGAATGGGCGCCAGTTCTGCACACAGTACTCCAGGTGGGGCCTGACCAATGACTTATACAAGAGCAGGATAACCTCCCTCCTTCTGGAGGAGATCCCTCTTGCAATACACCCCAGCATTTTGTTGGCTTTTGCTGCCACCTTCCTGCACTGAGCAGAGTTGTTCATGCTCCCCGTAATGATCACTCCTAGATCCATCTCCTCGGTGGAGCTCCCCAGCTGTACCACATTCAAGTGATAATCCGTCCCCTGGTTCCTGGCTTCAAAGTGCAGAACCTTGCACTTCTTGGTGTTGAACCTCAACTGCCATGTTTCTGCCCACTCCTGCAGCTTAGTCAGGTCCTCCTGTAACCCCTTCCACCCCTCTGCATCATCAGCCACAGCTCCTATCTTGGTATCATCTGTGAACAGACTGATCCTACTCTGGATCCCTTGTGAGATATCTGCAATAAAAATCCCAAACAGCACCGGTCCCTGTACCGATCCCTGTGGTACCTCGCTTGTCACCGCTCTTGGTGACAAGATATCCCCCACCACCACCCTTTGTTGCCTTCCCTTTAGCCAGTTTGTTATCCATTTCACTATTTAGGACCTTTGCCACATGCTGTCATGGGTGCGCACCCCAGCACACATGCATGTCTCACACCACCATTGTGCTTGCGCTACACAGGCCACAATGGCACAGGCACCCCCAACCCCCGCATCTAGCTGCCTACCTGCATTACAATCATGAGTCACTCACCATGCATTTTTTCTGCCTTACAGCTCAGTCATGCCTCAGGGCTCAGTGCTTGACAGTCCAGTGCCCATCCCATGGTACTGGCAGAAAATAGGACCGTGCTGTCTATGTCCTCTGGAGCCCCGTGCTGTCAATGTCCTCTGGAGCCATGGCTGGTGCTAAACACTGTGGTTCAGCATGGATACTGTTGATTCTGCTGGGATTGGCTGACGATGACCCCTTGTCTGGTGTTCTGTTGGAGGATGACATCACCATGCTTGCACTGGCCATGGAGGAGGAGAATGATGATGATGATGATGTCATACAGATGGGGGACACGCAGGCAGCACCCACCTTATCACTGGTGTGGTACACACATGGGCAGCAACAGGCAGCGAGGGTGGTCCTGTGCCCACACATGTGCCTCCCCAGTGCACCCCTGCCACCAGCCACTGCAGCGGTTGGGGGAGGCTGGGGATACAGTGCAGCTGTGGTACCTGGGACTGCCTGCACTTTCCAGCAGAGGGCTGCAGCGCTGCAATGGTCAGCAGGGGACCATGTCCAACCTGCATCAGGGCCCGCCGTGCGTACTCACACACAGTCCCCACCCGAACAGTGGCCTCCTGTGTGGTGTTCCAAGATGAGGGACATGGCACAGCAGATTTGGACCCCCACATCCAGCAGCCCTCTGCCCCAATGCATCACCCCCTAACAGGCTTGACAAGCACACCCAGCTCCTGTGGGAAACCGTGGCATGCCAGGTGATGCTAAGGGAGGAGCTATGTGGTCTTTGGGCACAGGTAGGGCACATGGATGAACATGGTGCCATGAGACATGCCCAGCTGCTTGGCGAGTTATGCCAACTGTGGGTGGCCATGACTGCTGTGCTGGATAGGATTGCACAGGCCATTGCAGTGGGCTTTGCTTCCCTGACATCTCATAGTCGCAGGAGTTCCCGCTGCACCCCGCGCAGTACCACGAGCACCCCCAGAGCACAGCATCAGGTGGCCCCATTGATGCTGATGATGTCCCTGGCCAACATCATCCCCAACACCCCAAGAACCCATCTGAACTTCAGGACTGCAACATCCATGAGCACCTGGTCACAGTCTCTTGAGTCATCCCCTGCCATGGTGGAGTCGTCACCCTCGGTGGCTGGTGACCTGCCTGTGGCATCCTCCCAGTGAATGCATGGCCGTGGTGGCTGTACTGGTTCACTCTGAGTCCTGCTGGGAGTTGTTGGCATGTCACCGGTACCCTGCTGCCAATGCTGTCCATGCACCAGGCTGGCTGTGGCACATGCGCACCCAGGTTTCACACCTGCCTTTGCTGTCTGTGTGTGGAAATGGCCATGTGTGGAGGCAGTCGTGTTGTGCTGTGTGGCATGGGCATGATGAGTGCAGCACTGTGTCTGCCATGTATGTGTGCCGGCAGATACCCTCTGATCCATGCCAGTCTCTGCACTGACACTGTGTTTTTCCTGTCCTTGATGGTACTGTACTGCATGCCTGTGCATTGTTGTGTGCACTCTGCAGTGCAATCTGCAGCTGCTGTGCAGTGTTTGCCTACCTGCGTTTGTGCATGTGTGTGTGTGTGTGTGTGTGTGTGTGTGTGTGTGTGTGAGGGACTGATTGCCCAGTTTGTTCCTCCTGGGTTACTCATCTCTGGTTGCCAAAGTGCTCCTCCACAATGGTGTCTCTATGCCACCATGCCCTTGTGGCCAATCGTGGGTCCCTCCTCTCCAGGGTTGACTGCCCACCCTAACCCTGGGGTTCATCCTCATCTATACTGTCACCCTACCGTGCCTGGACAAGTATTCCATGGTCTATGGTCATGTTGTGTAGCATGAAACAGGCCAGGAAGGTTCCACAGGCCTTTTCAGGGCTGTATTGTAGGGCACCATTGGACCTGTCAATGCATCTGAACTGCATTTTCAGCATGCCAAACACGCGCTCAATGATGTTGCATGTTTCGGTGTGTGTGTCATTGTAGCATTCCTTGGCCTCGCTACTTGGCCGTCATATGGGGGTGAGCAGCCATGGCTGGAGTGGGTACGCACTGTCACCTGGGGGGGCAGAGACATGTGTTAGTTTCACTCAGGTGTGCTCATGGCCTGACACAACTGCCACCCCCCCTTGCCTGTCTATGCTGCCACTGCTTGTCCACCTGGGTGCCATTCACGCCTCCCCAACTGCGCAGCCCCTGCACTGCCATTGCACAACCCCACATTTCTGTCCTGCTTGCAGCCTGGTTGGGCACAGCTGGGCCATCCTCTCCCTAATCCTGTGAGCCCCATCCTTGCTTGTGTTGGCACTGTGCCACTGTCCTGTGCTGCCACTGTGCTTGTCCATGTCCTGGACAATGGTAGTGGCTGGGGGCATCTGTTGCTTCTCACACTGCCACATGTGCCTGCTGTACAGCATCCCTGCCCTGCTCCCCTGTAGCCTTACATACCATTGTCCCTGTATCTGTGTGTCCTGGTCCAGCAGAACCCCAGGTTCCACAGTTCAACATGGCTGTTTGCCATTGCACTGTCTCTGCCATTCTTTCCCCACCCCCCACACTTCTACCAACTGTGTGTTGTGCCATGGAGTACATGGTTTGGGCATGGGGTCTTGCCCAACTCACCCACTAGGTGGCTGGTGGGGATGTCCCCACCCTTGAACCAGTGGCACAAGGCTGACCGGTGCCAGAAGAAGGCATCATGTGTACTACCAGGGTGCAAGGCACAGACATTGGTGATGCACCCTGTGGCATTGCACACCACCTGGCAGTTGATGGAATTGTAGCCCTTCTGGTTCATGTATGCTACACCATCTGGGCCAGGTGGTGCCCTAATGGCCACATGAGTGCAATCAATGGCTCCTGTCATGCCCAGCATGCGTGCCACCCTGTGGAATTACTGCATAGTTTCTGTACACTCTGCCTGTGTGCTAGGAAATTAGATGAACTCCGAAAAGCATGTCAGCAGAGCAGTGAGAAACTGTGTGAGGAGACGGGATGTGGCAGCCTGTGTGATCCCAGTGGTGTCACCCACTGGTATCTGGAAGGTGCCCGTGGTGAGCAAGCACATTGCTGCTGTCACCTGTGTCTCCACCGACATGGCAAGACTCCTTCTGGTGGGTGCCTGCAGTTCATCATGGCACAGCTCACAGAGCTGTCTCAGAATATCTCTGTTGAGTCAGTACTGGCCCACAATCTCTGTGTCGGTCAGCTGTTCATAGGTGACACGGGTACGGTACCATCTCTGTTGGGCATACCACCTATGGGCCCTTCCACGGCCATGCTGCTGTTCTGCCTGTCTCCTCACACCCCTCATTAACCCCAGTATGAGAAATGCTGACCTATCCATTGTGTGGCTCCTGCTGTTCTGCTGGCTGCCTGTGGATGGCTTGTACTTAGGACACCTCCTTTTATGCCTGTCTCTGGAGGGCTCATCTTTGGAGATGTGCCACACATGCACTGCCTATTTTGGCTGAATATAGAGATGCACGGCACATTCATGGGAATGCCCCCTCCAGATGCACTGCATACATTATAGTTGCATTGCGGCGTATCCCTATTCTTTCAATATCACACTGCAGTGCATTTCTTGAGATGTGCCAGTGCATCTCAGTTGCACCAGTGCATCTCCTTTGAAAATGTCCCCCAGGGTATTTTGGGACAATGGACTGTTGTATACACAGGACGTGAGGACAGAGGGAGGGGTGATGGGCAGGCAGCTTGTCATTCCCAAGGGGTGCCATGAGAAGTTCCTCAAGATCGCTCATGATAGCCCAACGTCTGGACATCTGGGCATTGCACACACCACACAGCGATTGGTCCAGAAATTCTATTGACCCAACTTCACCCAGCAGGTGAAGGAATATTGCAGGACTTGTCACCAGTGCCAGCAAATAGGGAAGGCGGGTAGTAAAACCAAAGCTGCCCTAATTCCCTTGCCCATTGTGGAGGAGCCATTCCAGAGGGTACGAATGAATATTGTGGGACCTTTGAATACCCCAAGCTCCTCCATGAAAAAGTTTATCCTGATGGTGGTAGATTATGCCACCTGATACCCAGAGGTGAAGCAAGTGGGAGTCATCTGTGGAGGCAATCAAACTGTCATCCCAGTTGACCCCGGAACAGTCCCAGGAAGTGAGGGAGGTTTTAGAGGACTTGCCCCTTTGTTTACGGCCAACCCTGGATGAACTCCCTTAGCAACACATGATGTCGACACGGGGACACAAGCGCCCATGTGGCGGACAGACTACTGGGTGTCTGAGGCCATCCTAAAGGACATTAGGAGAGAGGTGGAGGAGATGCTGGATTTAGAGGTAATCCAGAAATTCTATTGTCTCTGGGCCTCACCTGCAGTCCTCATGCTCAAGCCAGATGGCTCTATTTGCTTTTGTGTGGACAGTCATGGACTCAACACAGTTACAAAGTCTGATGCCCACCCAATGCCACGGATGGATGAACTACTGGACAAGTTGGGAGGGGCGACATATCTTACAGTACCACAACTGATTTGACAAAAGGGTACTGGCAGGTGGAGTTAACTGCCAGAGCTAGAGAGTGGTCGGCCTTCATCACTCCAACAGGGTTATTCAAATTCTGGGTAATGCCTTTTGGAATGAAGAATGCCCCTGCCACATTCCAAAGGTCGGTCAACCAGCTGTTTTATAGAAAACATAGAAACATAGAACATAGAAACATAACATAGAAACATAGAAAGTGATGCAGAAGGGGACCGCATGGTCCAGATAGTCTGCCCATAAGCCTAGCTCCCCTTAACTGCTATTCAGTCTTATAATATCTTGGTACTATAATACGTGGTACTGAAGAGTATGCAGTGACTTATTTGGATGATAGTGACATCTTCAGTACCTGCTGGAAGGAACACCAGTCCCACTGAAGGAAGTGTTTGGCAGGATACAGAGGGCAGGGCTTGCTGTAAAGGCTGAAAAGTGCCAGGTGGCTATGGCGGAGGTGGCATACCTAGGCCATGTAGTGGGGTGGGGGCAGCTTCACCCTAGTCAAGCAAAAAATGAGGCAATAGAGGTGTAGCCCATGCCAGAAACCCAGATGCAGGTTAGGAGCTTCCTGGGGACCGTAGGATACTACCAAAAGTTTGTGCCCAATTACAATACCCTGGCAGCTCCCCTGTCTAGCTTTCTAAAGAAAAGACATCCCAAAAGGGTAAAGTGGGAGTCATCCTGTGAATGAGCCCTTGCATGGCCAAAAGAGGGACTCTGCAGTGCCCCTGTGTTGGCCAGTCCAGATTACACTAAGCAGTTTGTAGTCCAGACAGGTGCCTCAGATGTGGGGATTGGAGCAGTTCTCAGTCAGACATCTAATCAGGGCAAAGACCACCCAATAGTGTACCTTAGCAAGAAGCTACTTCCCTTGGGAGCAGGCATATTCCACAGTTGAAAAGGAATGCCTTGCACTGCTATGGGCCCTGAAGAAATTAGAACCATACTTCTATGAGAGATGCTTCGAGGTACAAACAGATCACAGCCCCCTGGTGTGGTTAAATCAGATTGATAAAACAAGCAGATGCCTACTCCAATGGAGGATTGTTCCACAGGCCTATGACATGACAATCGTTCACTGGGCCGGGTCGGCCAACACAAATGCAGATGGCTTATCTCGCCATTTAGAACAGTGAACAGAATTATGGAAACTCTACCATACGATTGGGGCATGTTCCCATAAATTCAGTCTAAGAAGGGAGGGATGTGTCAAGTTAGCCACTGCTGTCATATTTTTCAGACATATTTTGTAATATTTGTATATGATTTTGTGTATGTGTAACTGCCACAAGAATGCCAGTGTTAATGAAAGGGTCACATAGGGAGAGAGACTGTATTGCAAAATGTTTGACATTCTTCTGTGACCTGAGGGGAAGCTTGCTTGACAGGAAGCTAGATTACATTTCAAGGGCTGCTCAACAAGGATATGCCAGAAAACTATCACCTGTCATAAATTTTCACTTCAAAGCAGGATGCTTTGGAAACAGGATTTGGGAAATAGCCATTCTTGAAGGCTAGTGTGAATTATCTTACAGGTGTTATATTGTCAGGGAGGTGGGACATCAAAGGCAGCCAGGAAATTGGGCTGTGGGAAATAGATATAATAATTCCCTCAAATTTGGGGAAAGAGCAAGAGAGACCCCCTCCTGGCCTAAAAGATAAGGCCCCAGCTGCAAAGAGGTATGGGAAAAGACTGCCAGCTGGGAGCAAAAAGGGTTTTTGCAGGCTGCAACAGAGGGTATAAAATTCCCCTCACATCAGAAGCTCAGAGCATTTTGGCACACTTTTTTATGGGACACTCTTCCTGTCACACACCAAGTCAGACTGAAGAACCAGTGAATGTTACAGATGGACTAAAACTTTTGCAAACCCATTTATTCTCTGGACTTCGATCATCCACAAGCCAGATAGAAACTAGACAGCTAAAAGTTTACAGTTTTTTTTTTTTTTGTATATTTCCACCTTTGTTTTTGTTATTCTGTAACTACATTCCTAAATCTTTTACTTGTAAAGTTTGCATGATAGTTATTTAGATTTTAGTAACAGCATTTTGCTTTAAAACTGCCTGCGAGTGATTTTTATGTGCATAGAGGTAAAACAAAAAAGGTTTATTCATTTCTGAGACCAGCCTGTAATGGCTAAAGTGCCACCATTCACTACCAAGACTAGGATCCTAGAAAGGGAAGTCTGGGTACCTTTGCATAGGGGAGATACACAGGACTTGGGAGGAGTCTGAATGGGGGAACTAGTTGCTGCACACCCCATGGGAGAGGACGAAATCAGGTTTACAAGGGCAAACCCCTAAGAGCTTGTAATGCCTTGATCTTCCCTCCTCAGTACAGTAGCTGAGGAGGGTTCTTACCTGGCTACAAACTTGTGACTGTACTGTATCCTTATCCAGATGAGAGAGAGGACGCCCTTGGACCTCATGGTGGGTGTTCAGTCGTGAACTCAGCGAGCACTCTAGAAGGACACTTGGAGGGAATTCCTTTTCCCCCCATCACAGATTGCACTTAGGGGTTGGCACTGTGAGCTCAGAGGACCTGGTCTCCAGGAGTGGGTCCATGACACACAATACACCCAAAGATCCTGGTTGCCTTGCTGTAGATTTTGTTACAATTGGTAAGTTTGCTTCAGGGAGTCACTTATGATGACTCCCATGTCCCTTTTTTAGAAGCTGTGCCCATCTTAACCTCTCCTCCCCATCCAGTATTCTGCCCTGGGGTTCTTGTTCCCAATGTGCATCATCTTGCACTTTTTAGAACTGAATTTCAACTGCCAAACCTTAGACCACCACTATAATACAAAATGCATGTGCTTCTGCAAATCCCTTACCCCCTACTCGTTATCCAGCCTGCCACACAGCACATATACAGGGGTGACAAGTTCAGAAGGACAGGAGCTGCCACCACAAAAGTGGGATCCCCAGCAGATATGAACTTGAGGTTGGTACAGACAATAGCTCTTGTCCCAGAAACCTCGTTACCCTGGTTGACCCGTAAGGGGTCAGGACATCAGGAATGGACTACGGACCTGATTCATTGAGGGATTTGCATGTGAGTAAAAGCACCCTAAAATCTATCTTTTAACTAACTGTCAGTCAGTCTAGAGCCCAGGGCGAGGGAGCAATTTGTTCCAACTTACAAGCATAAGTCAGAAACCTCACTGTGCTGTTTTGGACTAAATAGGTACTGGCACCAGATGAGCTCTCCTGGTAAGGCTCTGTACAGCATACAACAAAAGTCCAGTCATGAGGAGAGGAAACATTGTACCAGGGTACACAGACATTCTGACAGCTGTGTTTTATTTCCTCTTTTTCTATTCTTCAGGTAATCCTTATATTTTATTTGCAAACCACACCTGAGTCACAAGTGGTAAGCACTTGGTTTCAGCTGGCTAATCCTGAGTTGAAATGTGAAAACAATTATGTCTGGCTGCAGTGCACTTATCTAGGGTAGCCCAACAGAGCTGCAATGTGACAGTTTCTGTGGGATCTTAATTCCATTTAGTTTTACAGCTGACAGGCCTGAAGCACAGGGAGGTCAGCAGACTTGCTCAAAGTTAAATGATTCGCCAGCCTCTGTGGTGGGATTCATACTCGGGACTTCCTTTTTCTCAGTTTGGTGATCTATTAGCCCACACTGCCTCCCCAATTCTTAAATAGACTGTGTTCCATTCCTACAGTTTGCAAATTCATTTTATAGCACTATACCTTGCATTGTTTGAATACCTGAGTTGGCATATGCTTTGTGTGTCTTATTTTCAAAATACAGTAGCAGGTTTCTGCTGCATCTGGGCTTCAGCTCCAAATCCCATTAAGCTGGTTTAATTAATATGAACTCAGTTTCATAGCTGGCTGCCATTAAATCATGCAAATCAGCAAACAGCCTTTGTGAAACCCAACAGATGTGTCTCAGTACTGATCTGCTGTGTGACCAGTGTATGTGCGTGTGTGCGTGTTTATGTGAGGGAAACAGGAACTGTTCTTATATCACCAGACAAAGCACTGTCCATAATCATCACTTTTTATAGTGGTGTGACAGCGCCACTATAGTTAGGGTTCAACAGCCTGTTTAATGTTAAACTCTATTTATTGCACCTTAATATCTTTGGTTCTCTTTGATGGAATGAGCTGAAATGTTGTATGTGTTGCCTAGTAGGCAAAGTGCTTGCTGTGTGGACATTTTTGTGATGGCAGCTTGTGTGGTTTCTGAGATCTGTATGTCATTTTAAGAAAAAAAACTACATTTTTTCCTATACTTAACATTGGGGTTTTTTTGCTCTCGCCTACAGCCTACATGGAAAGGAATTGTTGCCCAAAACTTGCAGGGGACATGTGTCATGTTTAAAGGTAGTGCCTTTGATAGGTCCACTGAAAAAATATAAAAGGGTTTCAGAGTTATAAGGCTTTACATTTTTGTGTTTTCTGACTTACGCATGTGCAACAGGGGTTTTGAGATAATGTTTTGAGCGAAAGTAAATATTTTATGCCACAAATGCTTGTTTTTGGTTTCACACCACTGAACTGGCAGGGCACCAAACATTTTTGGTGCTGTGCTAACTGCCATCTTGTTGATTTCTTCCACGAACTGACAAACATGGAAAAAACACAAAAATGCCATTATAGTAACAAACATCAGAACCTAGCTAAATGGGACACGTTTAACTAGATTCTGTTTGTTTTTAAATATTGTGCCCACATATATGTTTTCTGGACACCCAAAATCCCAGGTTCCCTGCTTAGTGAGAGGAGCACCTTCCCCACGTTCTCTATATGAGAACAGCGGGATTTTCTTGACTTTTACAGCCACAGCTGGAACTTGTGCTGCAGGCTGCAATGACAAGAGTGAGCCGCTGTTTCCCTGGTATCTAGAGGCACCCCCCCAACAATCACTGGCCCTGGTGTCTAGTGGCACCCCACCCGCCGATCACTGTCCTTGGCGTCTAGTGGTACCACCCACCTGCTGATCATTTTTCCTGGTGTCTAGTGGCACCCACTGATCGCCGTCCCTGGTGTATAGTGGCATCCCCCACTCACTGATTGCTGTCCCTGGTGTCTAGTGGCACCCCCCATCCTCCGATCACCATCCCCCAAGTTTTATTTTAGTCCCCCCACCCACAGCCCATTGTTTTATTACTGGTTGCCAACATCGGGGGCCCCTATCCCCATGTCAGCATGTACAAGATTCCCCCTCCCAGCAGTGTGGGACACTGGGGAGCCCACTCCCAGTGTCCTGAAAGTCAAGAAATTCCTGCTGTTCTTTGTTGTACCTGTAAAAGGAAAAACAATCCCACAATATCTTTTGTTTTACACCTGAAAAAAGAAAACCATCCTTCATCGTCTTCCCATCCCCCTTCCCCATCCCTACTCTCCCACTGAGCACCACTACCCCACACCCCCTTACCCCATACTTACCACCTGAAGTCGTAAGCTGTCTGTGGACCGGGACATGTCTGTACTCTTCAAAGCCAAACTGTGGACTGAGGAATAAAGGTAAGTGCCGAATAATGTATTTCAATGGCATTTTGAACTTTCATAACTTTGCCATTTTTTTGAATTTTTTCACCAGATTTTCAACATAGCCTTTTGGGACCCCACCTCATGAACACTGTCACTGTCACTGTCATTTTGTTAATCAGGCTAATCAGGCCCGGAAGGTGATTTATTTAGTTTTTGTTGACCGGGTAAGTGCACTAGACAGATCCTGTCTATTTTCAGGCACAACCCGGGGGAGGGGGATACAGATGAATTCCAACTGACCTGGAACCAGATTAAGCTGTTGGTGGTATTTTTAGTGAATGAGGGAAATTTGGCTAGGACACTGGGGAAATTCCCCTACTCTTTTCGATATGTGCCATGGGATCTTTAACATCCACCTGAACTACCACCAATCCAGGCAGATGGGACCTCAGTTTAACGTCTCATCCGAAAGACGGCACCTCAAAAGTGCAGCACACCTCTCATGCCGCACTACAGTGTCAGTACTGGGATATTAACCCAAGTGCCAGATGTGAGAACTGAACCCACAGCCCTCTGATCTCTCGGCCTCAGAGGCAAGTGTGCTACCTACTGAGCCACTGACACTGCTTATGTGGTCACTGCATGAAATCACCTTTCGGGACCGAATAACAAATTTCCACGACCAGTGTTCATGAGGTGGAGTCCCAAAAAGGCTATGTTGAAAGTTTTCTATGCATGCGCATAACTTTGGTAATTTTCATTATTTTGGCTCCATATTTTCAACATAGTCATTTTTTCACTCCACCTCATGAACATTATAGCTGTCGTTTTTCACATTCTGTCTGAAATGTGTTTTCGCACCTGTGGTGCAGAATGGCATTCTGGCATGGATTTGAAAATTTTCACTTATGGGATTTATGAGGTGGGGTCATAAGAAGATTATGTTGAAAATCTGGGGTTTAAATATGAAAAAATGCAAAAGTTATGACCATTTGTTGCAATTTCGCTATGCAAGCTCGTAACTTCAGAAATGTTAAATATTTTTACCCCAGATTTACAACATAGCCTTTTTATTACCCCACCTCACGTATGTCATAGCTGTCATTTTCAAATCCTGGCCAAAATGTATTTTTGGACCTGTGGCGCGGAATGGCATTGCAGTTGCGCAGAACTACATTATGTGGGGGATTCAAGAATTTTCTGTACCAGGTACATGAGGTGGGGTAATAAGGTGGCTATGCTGACAATTTGGACTCTGTTGTCCTATAAATGGAAGCGCAGTGCCCAGAGGGCCCTGTGCTTCACACAGCTACATACATATACGCATCTACGGAGGGATGGGCAGTAAAATAAAGATACTATTATACTATCTCAAAAAGTAAGGACATAAATTGCAAAAATCTTCATTAATGCTCTAGTTAGAGGTCAAAGCCACAAAAGTAGGGAAGTAATTATTGGGTTACCAACCTATATACCCCACCATCACACACACACCAACAGGCATTGGGGGGTGCCTTGGGGTTATGAGCTGTAAAGCTCATCCCATTCTCCTATGCTGTACCCATCTCAGCTTATTTACTTATGGAATGGGGTGAGCGTTATGGTTGATGACCTCAAGGCACAACCCCAATGTCTGTTGGTGTATGCAGGGTGGGGGTGGGGTGTTAGGATTGGAAACCCTAATGCCACATTTCCCTACTTTTGTGGCTTTGACTCTAACTATAGCATTAATGCATTTTTTTGCTGTTTATTCATATATAGTTCAGCGTATGTATAAATACATCAGACAGAACCATACAGAATTAAAAGAGCAATAAAAAAATTCAATAATAATCACTTTCTCAAAAGAAAGTACATCTAGAGATAGGCATATGGATATATATAAATATACACTGTAAATATGTATAATGATAACCAACTGTACATTACATGGGTATAGTATATGGTTACCCTTTGTTATGTATTAAAATCAGCCTGCTCAAAATCCTTGTTAAGCACATTCTAAACCATTATGCACATTCCAAAGTATTGTTATGTGCATTCCGAACAGTTGTTTTGCACAGTTCAAAGGTCATACAATTTTAAATTTCTCATTTATGCTACGCCTAGCTACTTACTAACACCCAGTGCCCAAAGTCATACCTTTTACCTTTCAAAAGTCTGGAAATTTGATTTTGATATGAGAGTAGAACAAAGAAATGGCAAGATTTTTTGTTTTCACTTCAGTGAGGATCTGTCACTCTAGTTTAAAAAAACATATACTATAAAAAATAAAATATGATCCTCTACACACAGCTCGACATGTGTTTCCATCTCGGAGTTGAGATGACAGCATGGACCTCTCGAGCTTCACTCTCTCGAGGTTCATATGCTGTCATCTCAACCCCTCGATGTAAACACTGCCTTGTTGTGTATGGTTGCCCATACATTATTCTCTATACAATCAAATCAGGGGGTTCTGAGAACATAATAAAACATGACAAAGAATCTCAAATGGTTTGTTAGTCCCCAGGATTCTGAAATAGAATTATGCCCTTGCAATTTTATAAGATGAGGATAATCAGCTGGCCCGGTGGTGCTGAGGGTTGAGGCGCTGGTCACTACACCTCGCATCACGCCGACGACCCGAGTTCGGAAGCGAGCTCAGGTGCCATGGGTTGGCAGGGGAGGGACCGGATTGAGCACCTGGTGGGATGCTCTCCTGTCCCGGCGGAAGGTAGTGGGATGCCCGGTGCTCCAGCAGCCCCTGGTGGAGGTCAGGGGCTCTGCAGAAGCAAGGGCTGCACGTAACAGCATGCCCGATGCTTGCAGGGGTTGCTGTGCATCAAGTGTTGGTGGAGTGCACATGCAAGGGAGAAGAGCCAGGAAAACAGAAAAAACCTGGATTGGAGGGATAGGCGACGGCACCTATCCTCCACCCCCAGCGCCGGATCTGAATCGGCTGGGCCTCATATCTCCTCCACCCGGGCCTCGCCCGCTTGCCAGAGTCTGCCTTCCTAAGGATCCCAAGATGGAGTAGGGCTACCCTCCCTGGGCAGATTAAACTTGGGGTGCTGGCAGTGGGGGGGGGGAACAGTCTGCAGAGGATCTCAGGCTGGCAGGCACACAGGATGGGATGCCTGAGAGAGTTCCCCAGATCCATGACCAGAAAGAAAAAGAGTTAGTTCAAGTTCAAGTTTATTGCAGGAAAGACTCCGTGGAGCAAGCTCATTCACAGGGAGGTCCTGAGGCACATACACATACAGTTCGCAGTTACATAGACAGGAGATATAAAATGTAGAACAACAAAGAAAAAATATATAATACAAGAGGTATACACAATAGAAGTCCTTATGCTATATACGCAGTACATTCCAGCTTTAACCTTGCCCTAAATTATGCAACACATTTCAGCTTAATAAGTAGAGGGCCAGTTGGTACCTAGGAAGTTGACTTGGCGTTGGGGGCCTAGTTGACAAAAAAAAGATGAGGATAATCTATCAGCTCCACCTTCTTCTGTTGAATCACAGTCTGAGACAGTTATCCAAAAAATCTTATATCCCCCCAAAGCACCTCACCCATCTGCACAAACCTTCCCTGACCCACCAAAAATCTTTCATTTTAAAGTCTTAACTGTATTTTCTTTTGCTGTTTCAGAAGAGTCATGGTTTTCATATTTGTGGTCTGATTCGTAAAGTGGAACTTTTTTGCAGATGAGTGAGGACTTTGGGGGGATTGGAGGTTTTGGTTGGTGTTTGCTTATTTTCAGTTTAGGCAAACGTGCACTGTTTCAAAAAAGTTATTGGCAATGGTGATAATTCATGGTTGGCTAGGAACTGCAAGACTTGAATGATCCGAATTGTGACATATAAGGCTTAAAACCAGGCCTTGTTTGTTAGTTATTGGCATAAATTGTATTTTTTTTTTCAAATTTCCAAAGTTTTACCAGGAAAGACATACAGAGCTGGTATCAGCTAATTTCCAGATGTGTCCATATATTCTTTGCAAAAAAAAAAAAGTTAATGCACCAGTTAGGGTTCAAGTTAATGCCACACAAGTAGCAAAATGGCACTCACAGCCCCCAAGAAGCAAAAGGGAAAAACATTAGGGTTTTGAGTCTCCAGAGTGTTGGCAAATCAGTGGTGGGGTCTTCCTTAGGGTTCTCAACCCTAATGCTCACCCATTCCCCCCAGCCTATAGCTTTCTGTCTGAAGCTCAAGGTACAGCTCTAAGGTAGTGCCTCATGATGATACAGTCTTCAAAGGTAGAGAAGTATGTCTAGCCACATGTTGCCAACACTAATGTGTTGTAGCTTTCTTCATGGAACTGGAAAGTGAGTGTTTCAGAGAAAAATGAAACTTGAGCAGACCAACCCACATCTTGCCTTCGCATCCACAACACTGCCTCATAGAGCTGACTCTTGGCGAACTCATGCATGAATGAGTTCAGTGATTCTGAGCAGTGGCGGAGCCGGGGGGGGCTGGGGGGCAGTCATCCCTCCTGGCTGCCCCAGTGTGAGTAGTGGCGCCCTGCCACCATCTTTATTCCCTGTTTAGTGCCCATTGTGGAGCCTGTCATTGACTGAATGGCCTTCCCTGGCTCCCAAATGATCCCAAACCTGGCTCCGCCACTGATTCTGAGGAGACATGTGAAATAAATAGCTTACTGAATAGTGGCTATTGGAAAGAGCTTGTAAATACCTGTATGTACATGAAACAAGCATTGAATCCTGGTCACTGCTTCATTTTTCAAACAGAGAATATACCGTGATTCAACACTCATTTCATATACATACAGTTATTTATCAGCTCAGTCCAATAGCCACTATTCAGCGAGCTATTTTTTTTTTTTTCATTTTTATTTTATTTATTTATTTATGATAATTTTGGATAACACCTTTGAGAAAACAGTGCTCTTTTACAAAGTTTCCACATCATGGACAATGGACAAGTATAGACAAGAACAGGCAGGTAGATAACAGTTAATACAAGTACAGTACATGAGCTGCCAATGGCTTTGTTCGGATAAGACAAGACACTAGAATTAATAACAGGTAAAACATTACAGAATGCATGAGCTGCCAAAGGCTTTGTCAGGATCAGCATGGACAGAAGCAATGGTGCAATATCACCAGACATTATACAAAGAGAGCCTGGGGCGGTTACAATTGAAATAGTGATCTGACAAGTGCATGAGAGGGCCAGAGGTAGTTGATGAGAGGACAAGGTAGTAGGGGACAGGCAAGAACCGAGGGGGTGGGGGATTGGAGGGATAAGGTAGGTGGTGAAGGAGAGGAGTAGGTGGTGATGGAGGGGAGGAGAGAAGGGATGAGAAATGTAAGTGGGGTAACAGGATGGGTGGGGGGAGGAGAGAAGAGTTAGAATGGGCAAGGAGGAGAAAGGAGAGAGAAATGAGAACTAGAAGGGAGTTAAGGAGGGCTAGGGGAGAAAGGAGAGAGAATATGAGAGCTAGGAGGTGCAGGGGGTAATAGGTGAGGAGAGGGACAAGGACGTGAGAGAGAATTGAGAGACGGAGGAGTGAAATCTGGGGGGGGGCAAGGGAGAAGGCTGAGGTGGCTGATGTGAGATATTGGAAAGAGTTAATAGGGAGGGAGAGGGGTGTGGGGAGTAGGGTTGCCACCTTTGGATGAGGCAAAAACCGGATCCTAAGCTCAGCCCCTAGCCCCACCCCTTTTCATGACTCATCATGCATTGTTCCTCCTAGAAGTCCATTTGTCATATCAATAAAAAAGAACAATGCAGCAGTTAAATAAACATGTTACGATGCTGTACTGTGCCTGTTAAAGTTACTTTCCTAGGTTCTTCCTAATTAATTTACTTATGTATTTATTTATTGACATTGGTTAACCAAATAAACATACAGAGATCAAATAAATCTCATTTACAGATATGATCTGGGGAGAGACAAGGGAAATACTGTAAATAGCATACAATACTATTCATACTTTATATCTTTTTCTGGCTCCATTTCCTGTTCTTGTCCAAAGTACTATATCAAAGCTAAAGAAGTGACCATACTTTTTTCTTGAGGAAAACAATAATTTAAAACATTTAAAATGCCTAAATTCTGTTAGAGATGAAAATGTTTACCAGTAAATGAAAATGGAGGACAACTGGCTCTGTTACTGTTACAAAAGGTGGGGGCAGCTGTGCTGCTATGCCACTTTAAGATGCAGTGGAAAGATTAGGCTAAGTAGGTGCTAATGGTGTTAATGGCCATACTTTACACCTGCCAGGGTGACTGCATTCACAAACAAAAGGCTACATTGACAACAGAACTTGTTTGTAACCTGGCATTTAGCTGAAACAATGAATGAATTTGTTTTAAAAGTACATGAACACTCAAAATGGCTCAAAAACCTGACCAGCACACAGCAAAACCGGATTACCTGATAGGGACCCTGAAAACCTGATCACCAGGTAAAAAACCTGACAGGTGGCAACCCTAGTGGGGAGAGTGCATAAGTAATGGAGAGGCCAGGAGGGTGATCAGGAAATGTAAGTGTAGCAATCACAGTAAGCACTGGCCACCAAGTGCTGTTGTAGTTTTTGCTTAAAGGAGCTGAGATTCGGTCCATTGGTGATATCCACTGGGAGTGTGTTGAACCAGTTAGAGGTCCTAACTTTGTAGGAGTGCTGCCCTTGAGTGGTCCAGCAGTGGGGAACTGTGAAGACTAATGTTCCAGAACTCCTGGTAAGGCAGGTGGCACAGTGAGGGGAAAGTATAGACGGAATCCCTGGTGGAAGGAGGCCTAGCGCTGTCTTCTTAGCAAGTAAGCAGGTCTGATACTTACGGTAATTCTACCTTGAAGTTGTAGACAGTTAGCCTGTTCACAGAGATCACATGTGTGTGTGAGTCTAGAGGCTGTGGTGAGGAGCTGGCAGGCCTTGTTTAAGGCAATGGCCGTACGCCGGAGGGCAGTGTCAGTAGCTGATCCATAAACTACGAGGCCATAGTCAATTAAAGAAGTGATTGAGCTCTGCATGGCAAGTTTTAATGCTTCTTTTTTCAGACAGTGCCTATGCCTATATACAGGGGTCAATCTTAACATTGTTTTACTAGCCCAAACACTAATGCAAATTGACCAGGGCTAGTGCAGCTAACACTCTACTTGCCCGGCTTGACTAGTGCAGATTTTCATGGCTGTTAATGAAGTTAAGAAAAGTGTCTACTTTAGCATTCTCTAGTCCACATGGTAATATCTCTCAATGTTCCAGATGGCCAGGTGTGATTAACAGCTCATTAAGAGCTGCAATCATCTGGCAGTTCAAGAGGTGGATCCCACAAATGACTCAATGTGAGTCATTATCACTCCACTGTTAAGACTTTCAGCTAGTGTCCAGGGTGTGATCAAGGGTAGAGTGCTGTTAAGTCACTAGGTTCCAATTTTCTGAATGTGTCTATGTCTAACAATTTGTCCAATATTATTAAGACCAGTGCCCCTCATTTCTCTACATTTTGAGTGTTTGTATCCAACATTTCAGTGACAAAATGCAAAGAGGAGTACAGGATCGGCCCTGCAGGTGGTGGGTTTTATCCCAGCCTCACCATAACTTCCCTCTCCCAAATCTCTTAACTCTGTTCTTTCCCTGGACACCACTGCAGACCAGACTCTGAAGTGACCATCAATAGCTGCCATTACTGGCAAGTGTAGGGGGTCCTCAGCTCTTCTAAATGGACCATGCCAGCCATCACCATCCATACAGTTCCACCCTTATCCCACTCAGCATGTCCTTTCAGCCTAAAAACAAAGCTTTGGATCATGTATGGTACATAAATAAACCTTGATAAAAACATAATTTGAAACCTTGAAATAGGCATTCCTGGGGTGCATAGATCATCCTATACAGAAATAGAAATAGTATAGTGTTATGCCTATGTACTGTTTCCCCGGGGCTGATGAAAGGACAATGTTAAAGAAAAATCTGCTATTGTTGGGGTAAAACATATTAAAATCAATGCTTTTACAAATAAAAATGTCATAGTTTTCTATTTTCTAAGCCCCTTAGGTTTGTCTAGCCCCCACCCCAAAGAAATCTTAGATGTGCTCCTGGCTCACTTGAGATTGTACAAAAACTTTCAAAACTGCAGGTCTCAGTTGACTATAGGGTAAGGACCGTGTCTTTCTCTGCCTGACTCTGTTCATTGCCCTGTGGGTGGTGGTGACAGTGTAGTGAGGTGCATGATGATGCTAGCTATTGTGTGCACAGAGCTAGGACTGCTTGACTTGAACATTTGCTGTTGTGATATCCTCTCGCTGTTTGGTGTGTGTGTGTGGGGGGGGCAAAAAGAGGAAGAGAGGAGGCCATGGTACAAAATGATGGGGGCTCACTGTCTGTGATGGATGGCATTGCAGTCTTTTTTTTCTGCTGGGGAGCTGGAAGCAATGTGGGAGCAGGATACATGTGCAATAATCAGAGTATTTCTTGGCTTTGCTTGCATTGTTTCCTGTATAAGTGAGCAAATTTACCATTAGAATTAAGGGCTAGTGCAACCATCTGCAGGCTAGTGCAATTTTGAATCAACTTGCCCTGCTGGCTAGTGCAAAAAAAAGGTTAAGGTTGACCCCTGCCTATATAGCAGGCCTATGCATGTATCCACAGCTTTAGCAAAGTTATTTATATGCGTGGAGTATGAAAGAGTGGTGTCAAGGGTCACTCCCAGGTATTTATTTATTTATTTAGACAGCAGTTTGGAAAACCTTTGAGCCATAGGCTCATTCACAAAGGTACATTGTCACAGTAAGAACTGGTCTACTGGTCTATTTGAACTGGTCTACCTGTTCCAGCACAGTGCCACCACTATTGTAGATTAGCAGTTGTTGGAGTTTGTGTTTGTTGTGAGTACCATGAAACAGCATTGATTTGGTTTTTGAGTAGTTTAGGATGAGTTTACATGACCTGAACCAGGTTTCAACTCCTGAGAAACTACACTATAGCTGTTGCTGGAGGTGATGGGGGTCATTTGCCCTCCAGAATTGCCAAACTCGGCCATGCATGAGTTTGGCAAGAGTCAGTGCTATGAGGAGGTGTCGTGGCTGTGCAAGCAGCATGTGGGTTGGTCTACTCAACTCTCATTTTTCTCCAAAATACTCATTTTAGGAAGGAAATGTGGCTGCATGAATCATGCTAACTATAATTGCCTGCTAAGAGCTTCCTTTATACTATCATTGAAGGGGCAATACAAAATATAACACAATCCTGACATTGTCCCTTTAATAAGATAGATTAGATGGATAGATTAGATGGATAGATAGATAGATAGCTAGATAGATAGATAGATAGATAGATAGATAGATAGATAGATAGATAGATAGATAGATAGATAGATAGTTAGGCAGACAAACAGAGACAGAGAGAACAGGGGATCACTGGCTCACTGCTTCAACTGAAGCTGGCAGCCTAACGCCAGCTGTGGCTTCAGCATGCAAGAAAGACCCACTGTACTCATACAGAGAATGGAGATGAATGGCTCCTCTCAATAAACTGTGCACCGTGGATTTTGGGGTGCCCAGAAAAGGCATTTTTGGCCCCTTTTCTCCAGAATGCAGCTAAATGGATCAAGGCCCCAATATTCAAAATGCTGCGCAGGTGCTAACAGGTGTTTGCTTGAGCAAACCAATGTTTGCACCAGATCCCCATATTTAAAAGGAGCTTTGCAAGAGCAAAGAGGGTTAGCACCCACACAAAATAGAATGTATGCAGGTGGGCAAGGGAAGGGGCATGTCCATGAATAGTCATGCTACCCCTTATTTAGTTGCATTGCACTACGCAAAACAGGTTAGCAGGGTTCTTTTGCACAGCGCAAATACCGCAGAACAAAACCCTGACTTACTCTGGGCAACTCTAGCAGCTGCCAGAGGTAATACAGCCAACTAGCCAGTTGGCCGCTGGGGAGTACATCCTCCTCCTGTGGTCCATGCCCCCCCCATGATCGCCAGCCAGTAGTAACAATTAAAACTTCCCTGATGCTAGTGTTCCCCACCACCACCACCAGTCACCAGCCTGTGGTAAGAAGTAAAAATCTCCCTGGTGCTAGTCCCCCCACAACCACCAGTCCCTGGTAAGAAGTAAAAACTGCCCTGGTGCTTGTAGTCCCCTCTCCACCAACTGCCAGCCTGTGGTAAGAGATTAAAACCTCCCTGGTGTTAGTGGCCCCCCACTACAGATTGCCAGCCTGTAGTAAAACAGAAAAACCTTCCTGTTGCATAGTGGCCCCCCATTCGCCCATAAGCTACACAAAGGGATACCCCCAGGTGCCCAGTGTCCTAAACACCCCCTCCTGTCCTGGCCTGTTAATGGTAATAGAGATTCCTGGCATCCAGTGGTTCTTCCCTCTCCCCGGCCACAGATCCACAGTACCAACCATCCCAATTCTGTAATCCCTGGCATCTAGCGGCCTCACCACCACAGCACTGAACACCCCCCCCGCCACCTTTCCAGTACCGTTCAGTGCTGCAGGTTCACATATGGCAACTGGTGCAGTCCTACTCACACCTCCTTGGCTGGCTGACGTATGTCCAGGCAGGGAACACACATCTTATTTATAGGACATGGTGACATACCCTGTCCATTAAATAAGATACATGCTCCCTGCCTGGACATACGGTGACTGGCTGAGGAGGTGTGAGGAGGGTTGCACCAGTCACCGTATGTGCACCTGCAGCACCGAAGGTATTGGTAAGGTGGTGGGGGGGTGGGTGTTCAGTGCTGTGGTGGGGGCAGGGAGCTGCTAGATGCCAGGGATTATGGAACTGTGACAGGCAGTACCATGGATCAGCACCTGGGGGGACCACTGGATGCCAGTGATCTCTATCACCATTAACAGGTGGGGACTGGAGGGGTAAGGTTGGGACACTGGGCACCTGAGGGTATCCCTATGTGTAGGTGATGGGTGAATGGGGGCAACACGAGGCACCAGGGAGGTTATGTTGCTTTACTACAGGCTGGCAATCAGTGGGAGGGGGGCCACTAGCACCAGGGAGGTTTTTATATTGTACTACAGGCTGGCGATTAGTGGGGAGGACCACTAGCACAAGGGAGGGAGCTGTATTCCAGGACAGACTGGCAACTGGTGGGAGGGGGAACCACTAGGCACCAGGGATATCTACACATGTTTGGGATCAGGCAATTGGGGGGGCAGCGCCATGGTAATCTGCTGTGCTACTCATGGGACTGAGTCCGTAATGGGCATATAAATGTCCAGTGGGCTTATTTGCATGGGGACATTTGAATATCCAGATAGCAGTCTGGTACTATCCACTCTGGGGGCACACTTTGGGATCCTTTTTGGGACAATGCTAGTTTAGTTTAGTTTAGTGTAGTTTTATTTCAGATAAAACCCTTTAGACAGTGTCTATTTTCAAAGGGTTTAAAGTCAAATACAACAAGTACAAGTACAGAGTAGGATACAGATAATGATACGGCATAATAATACCGATAACAATGCAGCATAACGATACAGCATAACGATGCAACATGACAATACAGCATAATAATACAGATGACAATACAGCATAATACAGATGACAATACAGTATAATAATACAGATAACAATACAGCATAATTTACCACAGAAGTCCAATTACACACCTTTAAACAGAGATAAGACAGTAATCATACTGGTTTGTGCTTTACAGTAGTAGCCAGAAGTTACATGAGAAGCATGTCAGCAAGTTACAGTGAGTCAAGTGTAGTGTATATAGTTCCATTGTGTACCAGTTGCATACAAGTTTAGAGGGTCAGCAGTAGCAATTGCAAGAAACAAGTGGAGTAAAGGAGCAGAGCTGGGATTTGAACAGTTGAATGAAGCACTCCGTTTTCATGGAGTCAGGTAGGTCATTCCATTGCCTAGCGAAACTGTACAAGAAACAGGACTGGCCAAGAGAGATATTTCTATGTGGAAGCTGCAGGGGGTGTCGCACTACACTTTGGGTTGAGTATTTGTTATCCATAACTTGGGTTGAGTATTTGTTATCTATAAAGGTGAACTTGGACTGAAGCCCTGGAGACAGCAGGCCTCATATGGCTTTGTACTCGGTGACCAGGGTGTGATAGAGCAGCCTGGAGTCTAGTTTCAACCAGTTCATGCTGCTGTACAGTACACAGGTGTATGTACCATGGCTTAGACCAAACACAAAACAGCATAGGCCCTGTTTAGGAGCCCTTGACTCTGGTCAGCACATTGTCAGCTGCAGAGCCATAAACCTCAATTCCATAATCAATTAAGCTTGCAATGAAGCACTGTACCAGTATTATCCTAATGTCTGGTAGGATGTTCTGTCTGTCTGTAGAATAGTCCTAGCCTTGAGTGATCTGCCTTAACCAGGAGGTCTACATTCATACTGAAGGTAAGCATGCTGTCGAGGGTGACCTCTAGATATTTAATGGTTTTTACTTGCTCAAGAGGGGTCTCCACTGAGGATGTAATAGGGCCAGGGAAGGGGTCTTGCTTCAATGGGCAGAAATCATACATTTGGTTTCTTTTTTGGTGTTCATTAAAAGCAGGTTGGTAGTGACCCAATCCTGGACTGCAGTAAAGTCAGTCTGAAGCCTCTGCCTTAGCTTATCCAGGTACTTGTCTCTGGAGAAAATAACAGCATCATCTGCATAAAGTAGTATGTTAGTTGCCCTGCATATGGCAGGTATTTTATTTATGAATAAACTGAAGAGAAGGGTTCCTAGGACTGGCCCTGAGGAATACTTATAGAGACTTGTCTATCATCCATGAGTGCAGTGCAGCATTTTATTTATTTATTATTCAGATTAATACCTTTGAGCAATGGAGCTCTTTTACAAAGGTTCTGTGTCAGTAATAACACAGTACAATGGCAACTCCTTCAAATGGTTTACTTCTTACCTAGTTGGCCGACAGCATATACTAAGGAACATACTAAGGAAATTTTAGAAGCAAGAAGGCATAAACCCATATTAGCTCCAGACATTACTTGTAATAGGTCAGATTTGTATTTGCCATTAAGAAAGTATCTAATCTACTTTTAAATGTGCCTTTATTATTGCTGATAATCAGAGAAATTGGTAATAAGTTCCAGGGACTAACTATTCTTTGAGAAAATAATAGGCTCTCTTTTTATATTTGACCTTAGCTCTTAATAACTGCAGAGGGTGACCTCTTGTATTAATTATAACTTGTTTAAATTCCAGGCCACAAAATGTTGTAAGTGATTCATCATTAATGATGTCCCATGCAAAGAGGAAGTCTCCTCTCAACCTGCATTGCTCTAAAGACATTGTTATATTTTGAAAGACGTGCCTCACAGGGCAAGGATTAATCTGGACAGATTGATTTTGCAACTTTTCTTTGAAATCTTTCAATTTCATTAATATCACTCCAAGAATAAGGACACCTCAACTGTGAACCGTAATCAAAACATGGCCTTACATAAGCTCTATATAGTGGTAAGAGAATATTTGGATCTTTTGATTTTATATTATGCTTAATTGCCCACCATATTTTATTAACTTTACTGAGAGTGTTAGAGATTAAAGCTCAGTGTGAACTCTCCCTGCTAAAAACTCTTATGAGAGGAGTCCCTCAGGGTTCTATTTTTGGGCCCATCCTATTCATGATCTACAATAATGACATTGACCTTAACATCTCCTCAGCAAACATACACCTCTTCACGAACAACACCGTACTGTACATTGCTAAACTGTCCCTGGAACTGGCCTATTCAGACCTACAGCAAGAATTCTGCCTGCTGCAGCATAACGTACTGCACCTCAAACTGCTGCTCAACACCAAAAAACAGTCATGTTTCTTTCCCCCAGACTAACTCCACAGTCACCTATCCTCAAGGTACTAGGCCCCAAATCACAATCCTCCTTGGTGAACTTCTAGAGTCAGTAGATAAATTCAAATACCTAGGGTTCTGGATTGATAATAGGCTCTCTTTCATATCATATGTCAAAGAATTAGCCAGAGAACTTAAACAAATATTAGGAATTGTCTACAGAATCAAGCACCTTCTCACTGTAGAGACAAAAACAAGGCTAGTTCAAACAATTTTCCTTCCACTCTTGGACTATGCCAATCTTCTCTACACTCATTGTCCCATCACTTCTCTTTCCAGACTTGACACCCTGCACCACAGAGCCCTCAGATTAATCATTAACATGCCATACAACACCCCTCATTGCACCCTCTATGTCCAACTTGGTTGGCATTCCCTAAAAGTGAGGAGAACAAAAAATGTGTTAACCTGGATCTACAGAGCCATATCGGGTATGCTCCACCAGTATATTTCAAATCTCCTAGTTTGCTCCAAGGAATCCTATTCCATTAGACAATATTTTTGCCTCTCATTCAGCATCCCCAGAGTCAGAACCCAACATGGTATCTCTTCTTTAAGTTATTCGCTTCCTTCCATCTGGCATAGTATCCAAAAATCCCTAAAATTCCCACAAATTGTTAGTATGTCTACCTTCAAGATGCTGCTGCATCATCTGCTGAAAGACACTTGCAACTGTTTCCACAAGCCATAGAACTCTAGCATGCTCATTGGTTAAGCACATCCACTTCCCTATCCTTCTAGGTTAGACTGGATTCCTTTGTGAGCTTTATCTCCTCTTACCCTCTTCTCTTACTTTTCTAGGTAGGACTCATGTCCCCAGTGACCCTCACCTAGTCTTACACCCTCCTCACACCCTTCCCCCTGCCTCACCCTCCCCCTCCCGGGCTTCCCTTCTCCCAAGCACCACTTTCTCACTTTGTGTATTCATCTGCCCCTCTCTCCTTCTTTCTCCTCCCCATTAAATTATTGCCCCCATACTTTCTTTTCTTCCCCCTGTTTTTCTACCACTCTAGGCTGTATATATTTTACATATTGTCTATTGAATATTTCATGTTACATATCATTAATTTATATTTTATATTTTGTATTCTGACTTCCTTGTATCTATTTATTGTATATTATTTTCCAAAGTTTTTGTTCTTTTCGAGTGTCAAATTTATGGTGCTTTTTCCACCTAGGACCACTTTGTAAATGAGTTTATCTCAATGGTGCTTCTCCTGGATAAATAAAAATTGATTGATTGATTGCTTGACAAGTCATAGGGTACAGGCAAGTTCCCGTTAAATACTCAGTAATACAGTACATTGATAGTTTCAGAAGTGTGAAGTTTTAACAATAGCAACAAAATGTGCAGTACAGAGTAGTTTTGAGGTGCAAATACACAGTTGTTATTCTATGAAAACACTTGAGTTACTTAAGTGCAAGATGATGGGGTTGTAGCAGCCTGACTGGGCTTTGTCAGGATGAAAGAGGTGAGTATAGGGATGGGGAGGGTTGGGGAAAAAATGAATTGGTCAGGAGTGAGTCAACCAGTGGTTGGACAAGGGACAGTGTGTGACTAAGTGGGGCAGTCACAGTGATTTGCTTGAGTTAGGAGGAGGCTGAGCTCTCTTTTGATGGGGCCAATCTTTCCACGTTCTATGAGGGAGACTGGGAGGGGTCATTAATCCACTGAGGCCCTTGGTAGGATAGGGCATGCTGCGTAAAAATGGTGCACTTAAATGGGACATAGAGCACACCCTTAGCTGTGCTTCTCATTGTTTTGGAGGTTAGGGCACATTGGAAAATGCCTGCTGTGGAAGTGGAAGTGGGGTGTCCAAGCAAGGCCTTTTTACCAAGCAGTCAGGCCTGGTATCTTACCTTTAGTTAAAGTGGGTGTCACCCTGTATCAGAGTATAGACTACAGGTGTGTGTCAGATAATCTTCCCACAAGACCTTATTTAGGAGAATTGTAATTATTTTCAGGGTTGTGCCAGTACCAGTGCTGTAGATTACCAGCCTGTAGTCAATAGTAGACAGTACCAAGATCCTCGTTACTAGATTCAAAGCCCCTGGAGACATTGCCTACCTGTGGCAATAGAGAATTCCAAGCTTGATATTTGCAGTTTTAATTACATGATCAATGTATGAGGAGAAAGACAGGGTGTCATCAAGGTGTCTGCCTAGATATTTGCCAGAGTTGACTTGCTCAAGCGTGTCCCTTTTTGGCTATGGATGATCAATGGGACATTTTCTTTCTTGCTATGAGGCCTTGTAAATAGCATATCTTTCATCTTTTTAGAGTTAAGGAGGAGTCTGTTTTGAGTGAACCATGTCTCTAGTCTTTGGAAGCTGTCCTGTCGAACCGCTGTTATTTCAGTCAGTTGTTTTCCCAGTACAGAGATTACGATGGTGTCAGTATACAACAGCATGTTAGCTGGGCATGCGGACGGTAGGGAGTTTATAAATAAGCTGAAAAGCAGTGGGCTGCAGGGACCCTTGGGGGACCCCCAGGGTCACTTCCTTAGGGTCGGAGACTGTTCCACTTATTCTCATGCACTGTGATCTGTGTGATAAGTAGCTACTGAACCAAGACACAGTTTCGTGGGACAGGCCAATGGACAGTAGGTTAGCTAGTAGGATCTGATGGTTCACTATATCGAATGCTTTTGTGAGGTCTATGAAGATGGATCTCAATTACATGTAATTGTCTAGAGCATTGTACAGGTGTGTAGTGCAGTCTATTAGTGTGGTCATGATGCTATGTTTTTTTTGAAACCCGTGTTGTTGTGCACACAGGAGGTTGTACTTATTCATAAAATCAGTTAACTGATCGGATACAATCCACTCTAGGGCTTTTGATAGAGGGGATATTGATATGGGTTCTGTAGTTTGCCAGGCTGGTTCTGTCTCCACTTTTGAAAATGGCAGCCTGGGTTCTACCAGCCAGGTAACCTTTGAACCAGCTGACTGAGTCTTCTGAGGGTCCCAGATTAAATAGTTTCTTGCATGGGAGGGCATGATTTACAAGGTCACAGGCCTTGGTAAAGTAGATGAAAATGGACCCAGTCATTTCCCCTCTGTCCAGGGCCCAATGAATTGAGTCCGTGAACACAAGAAGAGCAGTCATTGTGCTGATGTTTTTTTCTGAACCCATGCTGTACATTTGCCAGGAGTTCATGCTGACTCAGGTATTAAACAAGCTGGTCATTCACAACCCTTTCAAGGGTTTTAGATGTGGGGGGAAGGATGGAGATAGTGTGCTAGTTAGAGGGCAGGTCATTAATGCCACCATTGAATACAGGGGTCGCGCATGCTTTTTTCCAAAGCTTGGGAACTTGCCTATTGGAGAGGAATAGATAGAAAAGAATCTGCAGAGAGTACCTGTAGGTGACTTCCCTAATCACTAATTTGAGCAGCTTCATGTCTATACCATTTTGTCTAAGTCTAGTTTTTATTTTAGTCCTAGTTAAGTAGGTGTACACATCAGTTCAAGTTAACATTTTGAAATAGAACTTGGGTCTAGTTACATAGATACATAGATACATAGACAGTGTCAGCAGATAAGGGCCTATGGCCCACCCAGTCTGCCCATTTGAGCTTGTAAATTCAGTTTATGTTTTCCTAGAAGTCTGTTGCCCCTTACCCCTGACCTCCAGAATTCCTTTATGTCTATCCCATGCATTCTTAAATCCTATGATTGTCTCAGCCCCCACCACTTCCTCTGGCAGGGTGTTCCACTTGTCCACCACCCGTTCTGTGAAGAAATTCTTCCTCATGTTTCCTCTGAATTGTCCTCCCTCCAACTTTATCCCATGCCCTCTAGTCCTGGAACATCTTTTTCGCTTAAAAATAGTGTATTCCTGCACCCTGTTCCTCCCTGTGAGATGCTTGTATGTCTCTATCATATCCCCTCTCTCCTCTCCTCCAGGGAGTACATGTTCAGTTCCTTCAACCTGTCTTCATAGGACTTGTGATGCAATCCATGCACCATCTTTGTTGCCCTCCTCTGAACCTTCTCTACCCTGTCTATGTCCTTACGTGAGTATGGTCTCCAGAACTGTACACTGTACTCCAGGTGGGGCCTCACTAGTGTCTTGTATAGTGGAATTATGACCTCCCTTTTCCTGCTGGTGATGCCCTGCCTATACATCCCAGCATCCTATTTGCTTTACCTGCTGCCTTGTCACACTGTTTCCCTGCCTTGAAGTCATCAGAGATGATAACCCCAAGAACCCTTTCCTGCTTGGTGCATGCTATATCCTCACCCCCAACTGATATATTGTGCGGGGTTTTGTGCCCCATATGCATTATCTTGCACTTCTTTGCATTGAATTTCAACTGCCAAACCCTGACCATTCTTCAGGTTTCTGCAGTCCCTTCTCATTCTGTCTACACCTTCTGGTGTGTCTACTCTGTTACAGAGCTTTGTGTCATCAGCGAACAGTGAAATTCTGCCTTCTAGGTCCTGTGCAATGTCACTGATGAAGATGTTGAATAGGACCGGTCCCAGCACTGATCCCTGTGGTACCTCACTGGTCACTCTTCTCTCTGTGGAGTGACAGCCATTTACCACCACCATCTGTGTCCTGCCACCCAGCCAGTTACCTACCCACCACTGTCCTGCCCACACCCATATTCCCCAGTTTGTGTAATAGTCTTCTATGTGGCACAGTGTCAAAGGCCTTGCTGAAGTCCAAATAGGCCATGTCCACTGCCCTCCCCTGATCCACCTCTCTAGTCACCCAGTCAAAAAATTCATCGAGGTTGGTCTGACATGACCTCCCCCTGGTGAAACCATGCTGCCTTGGGTCCTGTGGTCCACTGACAACCAGATGTTCCACCAATCTCTCCTTCAGTAGTGCTTCCATGATCTTCCCCACTACCGAGGTGAGGCTGACTGGTCTGTAGTTCCTACTTCCTCTTTGTTCCCGCTTTTTGTATAGGGGACTACATCTGCAGTCCTCAGTCTTTGGGTACCTCCCTGTTTCCAGTGATCGGCTAAACAGGATAGCCAGAGGTTCAGCCACCACCTCTCTTAGTTCTTTAAGGACCCTGGGGTGCACCCCATCTGGTCCCATTGCTTTATCAACTCTTATTACTTCCAGTTCCTTCAGGACTCTTTCTTGTGTAAAGGGACTTGTGCCCATTTCTGCACCATTCTCACCCCTTGTACTCCCTTCAGACCCATTACCCTCCTCTTCCTCAGTAAAGACTGAGCAGAAATACCTGTTCAATATGTCAGCTTTACTGTTGTCATTCTCCATACGGCCCCCATCCTCCCCCTTCAGTCTCACTATCCCTCCCTTTGTCTTTCTTTTTTCACTTATGTACCTGTAAAAGGTTTTGTCCCCTCTAACCACTGATTTTGCAATGTGTCCTTCTGTCTGAGCTTTGGCTTCCCTTACTGACCTCCCTGCCTCCCTTTGCTTCTCCTGGTACTTCTCCCTATCCCCTTCTGCCTGTGTCTTTTTGTATTGCCTGAATGCAATCTTTTGGCTTTCACTTTCTGCTACCTCTTTGGAAAACCATAATGGTCTCCTCTTCCTTTTCCTTTTGCTAACCTGCTTAATGCATAATTCTGTTGTTCTTGTAATCCCCATTTAAATACTGCCCACTGTTCCTCAACCCCTGATTCCTGTCCCATTCCCCTTAATGCCTCTTTCAAGTATATCCCCATTTTCCCAAAGTCTGCCCCTAAAATCCAGGATCGTGTTTTGTGTGGTTTGGTTCTGCTCTTTTGTGATTTCAAACCACAATGACTGGTGGTCACTGTTCCCCAGGTGCTCCCCGCTGTTACCCCATCACACTGTCCCTGTTTGTGAGCACAAGGTCCAGTATTGCCTTCTGCCAAGTTGGTTCCATGACCAGTTGCTTTAGGAAGGCACCCTGAAGGAGTCCAGGATAAATCTGCTCTAGTTGATGCTGCTGCTGGGATGCTCCAGTCCAAGTCTGGAATATTGAAGTCTCCAACCAGTACTACCTCACCCTTGTCTGCCATCCTTTGGATGGCTAGCATCAGCTCCCTATCTGTTTCTTCCTCCTGGGCTGGTGGTCTATAGACCACACCTGTGCGGATGGCTGTTCCCATTTTCCTTTCCAGCTTAACCCACAGTATCTCTCCCCCATTTTGTTCCTCCTGGATCTCTGTGGCCCTTATGTCATTTTTCACATACAGTGCCACTCCTCCTCCCTTCCTGCCTGTTCTGTCTCTTCTGAATATGTTGTAGCCAGGTATGGCCATCTCCCAGTCATGGTTATCATTACACCAGGTTTCAGTGATGGTCACAATGTCCAGGTCTGACTGCACCATGACAGCCTCCAGATCTTCCAACTTGTTGCTAAGGCTCCTGGCATTTACACACATGGCTTTCCATGATTTGACCTCCCTAGACTGTTTCACTGTTCTACTCCAGCCCCTTCCTTGGTTGTCCTTTATCCCTGGTTCTCCTTGCTGTCTGACCTTCTGCTGAATTTTGCCCCTTTTCTGCCTATCCACCTCTTGGGCACTAATCTCCATCTTTTGCACACTGCATTGCAGAGATAGCCACTCCTCTGGTTCACTGGTTCCACTGCTAGCTGTGGGGCTCAGCAAGTGGTACCCTCCTTGCTGGCCACACCCCCTTTGCTAGTTTAAATGCTTGTCAATGAGCATTTAAACTTATCATTGAGTGCTTGATTCCCTCCAGGATGGATGCAGGCCATCAGGCTTGAACAAACCTCCATCCCTCCAGGTGGGTCCCCAGTCACCAATGAATCCAAACCCTTCCTCACAGCACTAGTTCTTCAACCATGAGTTAAAGTTCCTGGTGCATGCACTTCTATGCTCTCCCTTGCCTCTTGTAGGTAGTACTTCTGAGAAAGTGACAGAAGTAGCTACTTGCTTGAGACCCCTCCCCAATTTCCTAAACTCTTCCTGAACTTCCTTTGGCTCCCCATTTGCCAGGTCATTAGTACCTAGGTGGATAATGACATCCAGCTCACTCTCCCATCTTGCCTTCCCAGTGATCCCCAGGATCTTCCTTCCATCCCTCCATGCTGTGGCACCTGGTAGGCACCTCACCTCCCTGTCCTCCCCCTCCTGTGTTCCTAGCTGGATCCCTCTTATGATGGAATCCCCCACCAGGATTCACTTCCTCCTCCTCTGGGGTCCACTGCTTTCCCTGCTGAGGTCACCTCCTTGGCTAACCTCCTCCTTTCCTTCCACTTCTCTGGGTACCTCTATTTGGTTGTCCTCATTTGCCAGTGTGGCATATGAGTTCTTGAGCAGAATAGGATCTGGGATGTGCCTCTGCCTGACCGCTCTAACCTCCTGAGCCCACTGTCATCCAAGTGCTCCTCGTTCTCGGCATCCTTTGAGGCAGTTGCATTGGACTGAGTGGTCTCTGGATAGGGGTGATGGTACTCCTGACCCAGTTTACTTCCGCTCTGAGTCTGGCTACCTCATCCCGCAGTCCAGAAGATGCATGCAGATAGGGCAGCACCTCAGTGTCCAGAAGGTCTGCCTGAATATGGCTGCCCCACAGCCACTGCATTACCACTCCCCACATTATACTGCAATTTCACTACTTGTCTGCTACTGAAGCTCTCCTAGTTCCCTTTTTATTAATTTACTGTCCTAAAAATCCTGCCACTGATCCTCAGATAATTTTCTTGAAAAAAAAAAAAAAACCAATAAATAAATAAATGAGTCAAAACACCTGTCGTGCTGAGGGTGGGCTTCTTCCCCCTTATGCCCCTCCTACTTCACACCCCTTGCTATACCCTGTGTTTAGCTCCTGTCAATCAGATTTAACAGGGCATATAATTAAGAGTTGGGGGAAGGGGAGGGAGGGAAAAATTTGCAGCAATTAAAGACAGCACAGAATTACACCACCACTATGTTTTAAATTTTCAACAGCCCAAAAACAATTATAAGTAAAGACAACAAAGAAAGTACAGTGTCACTAAAAGCCCACAATCTAAGTTTAAAAGAAAAATAGCAATTACCAGTTACTCTAAAGCACTGAATTGAATATGTTTCCTTCCTTCTCCTTCTGGCTTCTTCTGAGAAAATAAAACTCTACTTGCTACCTCAACTCTGACTAAGCCCCACCTCCAGTTATCACGTAGCTGAGGTCAGAGACCAGACAATTAACACCCTTCACCAAACTACAGGGCAGTCAGACAAGCCAAGATAAAATTTTCAGCAATTAAAGACAGCACAGAATTACACCACCACTATGTTTTAAATTTTCAACAGCCCAAAAACAATTATAAGTAAAGACAACAAAGAAAGTACAGTGTCACTAAAAGCCCACAATCTAAGTTTAAAAGAAAAATAGCAATTACCAGTTACTCTAAAGCACTGAATTGAATATGTTTCCTTCCTTCCCCTTCTGGCTTCTTCTGAGAAAATAGTTAGGTGGTCTGGTGAACCTACTCCTAGGGCTTTGTGGGTATCAGGGTTTGGTATGTATAATGATAGATCACTGAAGGTTTTATTGAAGGTGCCAGCAATATGTTTGTCCCCTTCAATTGTGGTGCCCCCATCTACAGTGGAATGAGGCAGGGATTTTTTTGGCATTGCCTATGTTTTCGCTGATGCCATTCCATAGTTGCTTAGGATAGTTTATGAGGTGTTTTGATGTGTCTTGTAGAAGTCAGCCTTGGCTTCTTTGATGTGGACCTTTAAAGAGTTCTGCAGTTCCCTTTATTTTTGGAGGTATTTGTGTTGGCCAAGTTCTTCGTACAGGGCCCAGTTTCTATCCCATTCCCTAGTCAAGGATTTAATGGCTGAAGTACACCAGGCCTGGAAGCTGCCTTTCCTGTGGAGTGTCTTGAAGGGGGGCAACAATCCCACATATCCTATTGACTTGAAGGATGAGATACTCCAGAGCTGCATTCACATCACAAGCACTGGTCAGGAAAGACCAGTCAACTTGTTGCAGTAGGCTTTGGAAGTGTGGGAGCTTACCGGTGTGGAACACACAGGTTTTAATGTTGGAGGGCACCCCTTTGGTCACCTTGGCTGACCATCTGCAGGTGGCAGGGACTGTTCTAAAAAATAGCCAATGAGCTTCTAGTAGCACTCGGAGGTGCAGCCAGTGGGATGGCCTGCTCCAAGTAGCTCACTATATCAAGTCAAGCTGCACTCCAGAAGGAAAAGCGATAAGTACAATATATAAGGCTTCAGCAGGGGACTCATTAACGAGGTGAAACGCTGGGTGGAGGATGACTTATTTCACAATTCAGTGACTGGCTAGCACCCAAATGGCAATAGCCCAAAATAAATGTTCTTGATTTATAAATCTTGGATTTATCACTTTCCTTCTGGAGTGCAGCTCAACTTGATATAGTGCAGGTGACAGGGGAATGGTCACTAAGGAAATCAGGCAGGACTGCATCAGAGATGACTCTGTCAGGGGGGCCTGACTAGGATCCAGTCCAGTAGGGTGGCAGTACCTGTTTTATAGTTTCCCCAGCTAGGGGTGGTGATAACTTATGTGAAGTACACATTAGCCAGTTTGTCTTTGTACTCCTCATTATTGCTTGCAAGCCAGTTGCAGTTGAAGTCACCTAGCGCAATGTTTTCATGTTGTGGGCTCCATTCTGCTGTGGCATTAATGAAGCCATCAAAGTCAGGACTGAGCTGGCTCTGTGGTGCCAAGCGAAGGGGTTTGCTTGGCACGCTGGTGACCTGGGTTTACGTCCCAAGCCTGGGTGTCAGGAGTGGAGACCGGTGGGGAGGGGATCGAGAGCATCCATTGGATGCTTCCCTCCTTGGGGGGGGTTTACAGGGCCTTGGCACCTGGAGGCAGATTGGGTGACATGCATGGAGCGTGAAAACTTGACATGCCCCCACACATCCCTGCCTCAGGTTGCTGCCTCACACAGGCCAAATTCAGGGGTGAGTGGGAGGCCCAGAAAAAGAAAAACTGCCTTCTGATTGGCCGGATGATGGCCACCAATGTCCGTTGCCACAAAGCCCCGGATCGCCCAGACCGACCCCCACAGCGCCTGGGTTAAATAGACATGCCTACTCCCTCGGAAGGGGGGATCCACCCAACAGAAGGGATAAGTCGGGTCTCCTGGGGGGCTCCTGAACATGGGGGTGGAGTGGCGGCACGGGTCCTAGGAGACCTGAAGGAGTGGCTGATCAGGGGTGCTTGGGAAGAGCAAAAAGAAAAAAACAAATTCGGGACTGATGTTCTTTGGCAGAATATATGCCACTAATAGGTTGATATTTTTTTCAACCTTAGGGCCCAGCTTTAAGTTAGTTGCAAGAAGTTTGCAGCCTTTGAGTTCTTGGGGGATGGGGAGTTTGCTGGAGCTAATGGAGGATTTAACACATATGAGGCATTCACCACCTTTTTTTTATGGCCCCTGTCTTGCCTAAATAGTGTGTAGGTGTTAATATCAATTTCTCTCGCTGGGATCTTATTTAGTGAGCCAAGTCTCAGCGACAGCCACAGCATCAAATTGAGAGTTTCCCACCCAGTGCTTATGAATACATTTATTTTAGGCAGCATACCTCTAATGTTCACATGAGCCACCTCCAGATATCCTCTATAGGGCTTTGCAGGGGTAATTGGGCCAAGATTCAGTTGAACATTGCCTCCAATGATTAGGAGAAGTAATACTTGGCGAGTTGCAAGATAGAGCTTGGGAGATTTGAGAGGCTGTGCACCTCACCTGATATTTTACCTCCAGTGTCATGCAACAAGATTGCTGAAGGAATTTTAGTAAGGTGTCTCTTGCATAGCCTCTAAGGTTTAGTAAGGGGGTTGTATAATAGATTATAGGGCAAGGGCTGATGGTGGACCTAGTAGATGCCTAGACCTGCGTGTTGGTGCCACGAGCAGGAATACTATCATGTAACATCAACATATAGGTGAGGTAATTATCATTTGTTGCCTGAGTGTTGTTAGCTAAGAACAGCAGGGTAACTAATGCCCTGAGGCCTATGCTACCTGTTTGAGAACCAGAGGTAACCATTTCAAATCCAAAAGCAAAGGGAGCCAACAGGGTATCCTTGCCCTCTGTTTGTAGGTTTAACAGTGATAGAAGGAAACAAGTATATAAATATAGGCCACAGTGACAGAGGTGTACAAGCATATAAAGTCCCAGCAAGCAGTAGTCATACAGTAGCGTACACCAGTACTGTCAACAGAAGAGTTCAGGGTCTCCCTGCATATGTTCAGTAGTTATTAACACATATCGAGTGTGTGTTGCAACATCACACAACATCAGTGTGTATCAGGACTAGTTAGACAGTGAAGACTGTTGCCCTGCCCGATATTATGGCTGAATCGGGTAGATGGGAGTAAGTGTGAGCTGCTACATTCTAGTTACCTAGTTTTTTTTACACACACATACCCGATTGCACTGCCTTCACATAGCAGATTCAGTAGATTAAGATAAACTAGGCTGAAGACAGCTACATAAGGCAGGTTACTACTCCTAGGCCTCCTACTGTGCACAAGGTAAGCAGGCGGACACAGCAGGTTAAGGTTTGCTGCCAAGTATTATATAGTATTATATAGTAGGGTAGCTAAGCATCAAGTACAGGATAGTAGCCAACAGAATACAACACTACAAGCCCCAGCAGCAGATTCTAACACAACAGTAACTACTTGACTTAGCATTGTGCTGACATGGCCCCGCTATCCAACTGAACATACAATCCTCAGGCTCTCAGGTAATTGCAAGGCATAGCGCAAATGTTTGCATTCCACTTTGCACTTTTTTGAATATCGGGCCCCAGGTGTTTGTTATTTTTTAATTTCACAATCTATATGTATTTTCCATGCTTTTTAGTTAAGGGAGAACAAGATAGTGGGCGTCATGACAAAAAAAATTTTTTCATGCTGTGCAAAGAAAACAAAAACAGTCTTGTGACATGGAATTTTTATTGTTGTATCAAAACATTTTCCAGGAAACCTTATTGTACTGAGCATGCTCAAAAGAGCTAAACATTTTTAAATTTTTTATAACTCAGGAACCATTTAATATTTTTTTACAAAACCTTCAAGAGGCACTCCTTTGGCACAGCACACATCTACCCTGAATGTTTCAGATGCAAAATTCCATTCTGTGCAGCCTGTAAGTGACAGCAAAACCAAAAACCCATGTTAAGTATATGAAGAAAAATTAGACGTCTACAGGAAAATGACATGCAGATCTCAGAAACTGCACAAGCTGCTGCCATGAAACGTTCCACGTGCATAGATATTGCCTTCTAGACAATGCATGCAAAATTTCATCTATTTTGGTCAAACACTGCCAAAGCTATTGAGGTGCAAATTTAGTGGTTTAACATACTGTAGAACCTATCTGTCAACCATAACTATTGTGGTGCTACTGCGCCAGCATAATATATATAGGTATCAACTCAAGCAGTTTGGGCAAATACTCTACTTCAGTTTGTGTTCCTCTCACCTAAACTGCATGAAAAGGGCAATCATTCCTAAACAGCGTTCACTCACAGCACATATAAACTTACAGACAGACCCAAATAGACTAACACTTACTTCCCACATCATGGAAGGCATGACAAAGAACATCATTCAGTCATCAATGAAACTACAAATAAAGACAGTGTAAGCCCCCCTGTCAAGGGCTTACCTGTGAGCCCCCAAAAAGGCTATGTTTTCCCCGGGGTTTTGGTTCCACCCCCATCTTTTTTTCTCTGGGACACAGTTTTCCTGGTTGTTGCCCGTGTCCTTGTCTGCTCTCCTGCCGGCCACCGCATGGTTTTTTAGAGAGATTGAGGCTGGAGGAGCCACCAGTTTGAGAAATGGCACTTTGATACTAATGAGCTCCGCACATGCACAGAAGTGCATTTTCGTGCGGCCATTTTGGTAGCCGTTTGGTCTGTCTCTCCAGTGGTCCCGGTCCCAGCGTAAGTTAAGAGGGACCAGTGACCTTAGCTAAGCTGGAGAGGCAGTGTGAAGAGAGAGAAAAGAGTTTTTGTGAGTGCCAATCATGCTGAAAGAATCTGGAGCCACTTCATGAATATTAATGTGGTGGCTCAAGCATAGTAATGAGGATGAGCATGTCTAGTGCTGCGAACAGTGTAAAAGCATTAGCGATAGGCAGTAGATTAATTAAAAATGTTAAAGTCCAGCAATGTCTGCCTGGGTAAAAGAGACTGTTTCCAGACCATGAGGGCATTTACAAAATAAATGTTATTTCTGGCTGCTGGAAAGGTGTGAACGTCTGGGGATTGTGTGTGCTGCCGAGGGGCAATGCATACCTGCAGCAGCAACTGGGAAAGGGAAAAATAAATATGTTAAACAATGCAGTCATTTAGCAGGGCACAGGGGTAGTTACTTGAGTGTGGGGAAATATTTGTATAAAAGTTAATGGTTTGACTGCAGGGACACTTGAAACCTAGGACACTGAGTGAACTGTGTGGACACTGTTGTTCTAGCAGCCATGTTCAGCAGCCACATGACATTAACCAACCAACCAACCACCAAGCCAGGACTAGCCAAAGAGAGTTCTGGGGCTTGTGAAAGGACTGTTGGGGAAAAATACTGGGGAAAATCTAAGCACCTTTTTCTGTACCAATGAGGCATCGAGGGAGCCTCACACATATTCATTTTTGCCTAAGGACAGTGGCTCCAGCCAATGGGGAGCCACCAAGAAGCTCCTAAACTGAGAGAACTTGTGGGTTTTGAGTCAGTCTGGTGGGAGCCCCTCCAGAAGGGGGGGGCTCTTGCTCCTGGAGAGAATGGGACTGCAGGATGGGCCTGCCTTGGGGCTGCCAGCAATTTGTCCCCCAGGGCAGCTAGTGCCTGCCCCATCAGGAAAAGGGAAAGAAGAAGCAAGGAAGAAAAGGGTTTATTGAGAAGCAGCTTTGAAGAGAAAGGAGAAAAGCTGCAGGATAATGGAATCTGCGTTGTTTAAAGATGCACCGCATCAGTGAGATAAAGGCAGCTCGAATGGAAAAGGGAAAAGCTGCAGGTTACTAGAATCTGCACTGAATTTAAAATGCGCCAAAGTGGTGAGAAAAGGAGAGAAGCAGTTGGATCCTGAACCTGGAAAAAGGACAAAGGCTGTGTCTTGATCCTGGAGAAAAGACAAAGGTTGCGTCCTGAGCCTGGTAAAAGGACAAAGGTTGCATCTAAGCCTGGGAAAAGATGGAATACAGAAGAATAATGAGGAACAAGAGAATATGAATGTGCTGAGAGAAGAAAAGGAAAAGTGATCCTCTTTGATTCAGAGAATTGTTACACACCTGCACAGTGATAAAGGGACATTGAGTGCAGGAATTAAGTGTAAGCCAAAGCGTGAAAATGGCCGTGTCAAAGTTGAGAGATTGTGAAAGCAGAAGGATGGACAGGTGCCTTTCAGGGATTTAGGTGCCTGTTGTCTGCTCCTGAGATACAGCAAGAAAAAGAGACTGTTGTGATAGATCCTGAATCCTCAGACTCTGAACAGCTCCCCAGAGCCTGATGTTCGGGAAAAGAAACAGATTGCTGTGGCTACACACCATGGCTAGTGGTGGGTGAAGTGGACTCAATCCCCTCTGTGAAGTGATTCGTGGAGTAAAGGCGGATTCACGGAGTACTCTGCAATGCGAAGCAGAGTACTTCGCGTTATAATGAGTAACGTGAAGTCCATTGAAAACCATGACTTCGAGTTACTCCACCAAATTTTAAACTTTGCCTCACTTTGCCTTGTTTTTAAGCTCCGAAGGCAAATTTTGTAGTGATTCATGAGATTTCAGGTCACATGAGCTCTATATTGATCTGCACAGCCTCAGTTTTGGGTAGTGCGTGTAGGAAGCTGTAGGAGACAGTGTGCTCTGAGAGCTGTCTGTAATCCAAGCCTTCTAAAAGCTGTTAAAAAAACATTTTTGAGTTTTTTGGGGGGCTCAAACTTTAGTTCATCAATTGTAGGAAACCCTCCTGTTCTCATATCATCGAGTGTTTTTGTTTGTGTGTGGATTTTGAATGTTAATGTACAACATTGAGTGTGTATAGTAAAAGACAGTGAAAGTGTGCTTTGGGGAAGGGGCGTATCTGTGGTGTAGGTAGATTTAAGTTGGAGAAATAGGGATTTCTTTTTTTTTGGTTATATTTTTGTTGTATAACTGACTGTGTTAATGTACACACAGTAATATTGTCAGTAATTGTTGAAATTTTCTTGTGGATTGTGTGTTGTGTGGATCTGGTGCAGCAGTTCATAATTTCAGGTTGTTTACAATACGTGGCATATTACTGAACTTTTCAATTTGCTATGCATTACTGTTTCACCACTGTAGACAAACTGTTCTGTCTGTGTGTGTGTGTGTGCGGTGTTGCGTGGCATCAAATAATACACCTTTTATTGTGCCACAGTGTAACTGCAGGCATAGCAGTGTGAACCAGCTATCCACTGCAGCTGCCTGATTTTGTACTGCCATCGTGGTATCTGTTCTTTGTTTTGCTGCTTGTACTGCCTTAAAAATCTGCAGTCAGTGCTCCCCCCACCTCCAACGGCAAAAGGAATTTTTTTCCAGATTGGATTGTTTGTGACCTTAGCACCACTGGTTACTGAAGGTGTTTTCACTTGTGAATTTGCGTGACCGTCTCTATCTGTTGCTGAAGCCACAGTTGTTTTTTTGGCTGCACATCCAGCGTCCCCCCAGTCAGAGAGTGAACGTACCGAAATCTAAATTTGTTTAGAATATTGTTGTTGATCCCCCAAAATGCCCGCAAAGGGACGTGCAAACAAAGCTGGTTCTTGCCATAGCACTGCTGCCAGTGAGACAGTCTGTGGATGTGGTAGTACGCAGACACAGAAGTGCATTGCTGATGTGAGGAAAGGTATTTCTCCTGCAATGTTTTTTATAGCCCAATCAGTAGCTTCACTCATAGCTGAAGGAAATGATGTTTTCCCAGCCAGTGGTGTTAGTGCAGTTGCTGGTGGTGGTAGTATGAGTATTGCTGTCTCAAGTTCGAATTTTGACCAGTGTACCGTATCCAAAAATATAGTGGAGTGTAAGGTAGTGCAAGTGAGTGGCAGTGTAGATGATGTCATACTTCCCAGTAACATCGCAGCAACTGAACCTGAGGATTCTGATAATCATGTCAACGATAGCATACAATGTGATATTTAGTCCACCACAGTTCAGGTCACGCATTTTCCATGCAGTGATTCACAGTGTGGTGAAAAAATATCAGGTGATGGTGGTGTTGATGGTGATGATGAATGTGATGATGACGATGATGTTGCTGTGGTTGCAACATGCAGTCCATGTTTTATTTATTTATTTATTTATTTATTTATTTATTTATTTATTTATTTATTTAGTTTTTGTTGACCAGGTAAGTGCACTAGACAAATCCTGCCTATTTTCAGGCACGACCTGGGGAAGGGGGATACAGATGAATGCCAACTGACCTTGAACCAGATGAAGCTGTTGGTAGTATTTTTAGTGAATGCCAGCATCCAAGCAGAAGATGTCGATGTGTGTGATGTTGATGAATATGATGATGATGTAATTGACCCCAGTTGGGAACCAGAGAAAAAGAAATTCAAGGTGGCTGTGTCTGAGACTGTTTGCATTAATCCCCCGTAAAAACATGTGATTTACCAGTTTCAGTTGATGATGATGATGACCCAGTAATAATGATAGGTAGTCGTGGTGGTCAGTTGCAGTCCAGGTGTGTAGTGCCTGAAACATCACGTAGCCCCTCCCCCCACTTCAGTGCTTAAAAGAATGGAGTTCAATAAGCAGCAACATGGACACGTTAAAAGTAGAGCATCACAATCCCTTGTTTGGGATTTTTTGTTCAAGATGCAAATGATGAGTCATTTGCAATCTGCCAGGTTTGCTATGTGCGTGTGAGTCGAGGTAAAAAGGGGAGCAATCTGGGCACAGGAGGAGAGATTATGCATATTAAGAATAGGCACATGGCACTGTGGACCCAGCACAAGATGGCGCTAATACCACAGCGGGGCATTCACCCTTGTCAGCAACCATAATGAGCATGTTATCCCCTTCCATGAGTGTTAAGTCCAGTAGGAAATTAAACATGTGCAGTAGTGAGGAAATGAGAGCAGAGGATTGCTACAGGCATGATGAGGTGGAGGAGCATAATGATTTTGAAATGTTGTTCAGTGCTGGTGGCAGCAGCAGTTTTGGTGGTGGTGCTGGTGAATGAAGTATGTCTAGTACAAGTAGTACATCAAATCTGGTAAAATATCTGCATTTCTGGGTTTGTCATCATCACCTATGCAACCGTCTTCATCAAATGTCCACACTCCACCCCCCGCCAATGCCATTCATCACAGAGCAGACCCATTTGCCATCACACCCCTTGTAAAATGTTTAAGTCAGCCCATGTTACAGAGTGTTTTTGCGCATGAGCTGAAGTACCCCCCCAATCATACAGTGTCATGTGAACTTAATGCAGCTGTAGCTGAAATGCTGGCAATTGATCTTTTGCCCTTCTCCTTTGTGGAGAATTCTGGGTTCTTGCGGTTTGCTGCACGGGCCTGTCCAAAATGGAAAGTCCCATCAAGGACATACTTTTCTATCTGTGCTGTCCCCGAGTTGTTCCATACTGTGTCCGACGCAGTAAGACATGCCCTTCAACATTCCTCCTCTCCATTCATCCATTTAAGTATGGATATGTGGACAAGTGGCAAAACAGTGGGGAGTTCAGATTTGTGTATAACTGCACACTGGGCGCAGGTGCCGGGGGTTGCTTGTGATGTTGGTAGTGTGAATAATCAGTGCAGTAAGGTGGATTGTCGTGGTAGTAATCTTCCAGGAATTCGACAGCATGCAATGATTGCTATGCGCAATGTGACCTGTTCACACACTGGTGAAAACATGTTGGACATGGTACTGACTGAAATTGACAAGTGACTGAACCCCCTGTCCCTGAGAACTGGGTTCATAGCAAGTGACAATGGGTCAAATGTGGTGAAATGCATCATGAATGGTGTTTTTTTTTTCGTGTTCCATGCATGGCCCATTGTTTAAGTCTTGTGGTGCAGGAGTTTCTGCAGCACCCTGATGTAAAGGAAATGCTGACCATTGCACGCTGTATCTTCTCTCACTTTTCACAATCTGCAAAGGCCCACGACCAACTGTGGCAGTTGCAGATGCAAAACAGCCTCCCTCAGCACCGCTTGAAGCTGGAAGTTGTCACCCAATGAAACCCCATTTTATACATGGCAGAGAGGTTGTATGAACACTACAAAGCCATCTCAGAATATCTTGTGATACACAATAGCCGTGACAGTTCCGGGGCCTCCATGTCTATGACGATTGAACAGTGGTGCCTCATGGACTCCATAATAACAATTTTGTGGCCTTTTGAACATGCTACACAGGCAGTGAGTGGTGAGTCTGCCTCCATTAGCCAATCAATTCCACTGCTGCGGGTGCTGAGGCAGACATTGGTGAATGTACAGCATGGCCTTGATGTTGCCGGAGATGCTAGCAGTATGTTGCTGCAACACATGCTGACAGTATTCGACCAGAATCGTTACATTTTAAGCATTCAGTGTAGTGACAACTTTGCCATAGCAACAATGCTGGACCCATGATACAAACATGGAATTGCATCAGTACTGGAGGGAGGGCCTGAACAGGTAAAAAATATCAGTGGCCAACTGGTGCTCTTGGTTCATGGGGCACAGAAGTCACGTGCCAAGGTCAGCAAACCTCAGCAGCATAATCTGGCTGAAGGTGTACCTGGAGGACCATCAAGCACATCCTGTAAGGGGAAGGGGACTGCAGTTCCAGGTGGTCTGTCATCCAAAGTGGCTGACGTCAACCCACTTTGGGAGGCTAACTCCCAAGTGGGGATTTGTGAAATAAATGATTCTGGAGAGCAGGATGATGCATCAACCAATGGACTTAGTGTGGCACAGAGAATGGTTGAGTCATATTTGTCTGAAAACAGGCATCTGACAATAACTGATGATCCTCTTTTGTACTGGAGTGGAAAGGTCAGTGAATGGCCAGAGCTGACTGTAGTGGCACTGAAGTACCTCACGCACCCACCCTCCAGTGTAAGTGTTAAGAGGGTATTCAGCTCAGCAGGTGCAATAGTCAGGGATCATCAGACAAACCTCTCTCCTGCAAATGTTAGTTTGCTAACATTCATAAAAACGAATGAGAGGCACATACCAGCACAGACTGCAACCTCGGTATTCATACCCCGGCCTAGTCATGGTGGTTCTGGTGATGTGGAAATGGGCCATCCTGGTGGCACTGGCAGTGGCAGCATGAAACAGTCCACCACTGACAAAAGATGATGACACAGTGGAGAAAGAATTTCCCAGTGGTCAGACTTCAGACATAGATGACTGTGAGGGCAGCTTTCTTTATAAGGATAATGATGTGGTTAATGTTGGCAGGTTTTAACTGAAGTTGTTAAAATGCGGTGTGCCCCCCTGGATTCAGACCACCACCACTGAGACTGATGTTAGCCACTGCCACCACTGAGCATGAGTTTGTCCGCTCCCCCAGACCACCACCACCACCGGGACTGATGTTAGCCACTGCCACCACCACCAGATGCAGGAAGATATAACAGAGAATGTCATCATGTGCCACAGCTATCACCACCAGTCCAGCAGACCAGCACTCACCACCAGTGTCATTCAGACAATATTTCCTCATTACATTTACATTTACCATGCCAAGGCAGAGGGAGTCGAACAGGAGACCACATCCATCAGCCACAGGCACAAAGCTTCTTAATATTTAAACTAGAAAGTGAGTATGTGTGTAACCCCCATCACCTGGGGTTACAAGAATCCCACTTAGATCTAGTGGCAGGCAGGGAAGGCAGCCTGTGAAACTCCAGTTAAATGGATTTCATACTGTCTCACTCTGTCCTCAGTCTCAGTTGAGCTGAAGGGATGGCATCATATAGAATTCTCGCAGCAGCATAAGCCACATTGGAATGTTGCAGCAGGGAGTTAGTTAGACCATTGGGAGGTTTGAAGTCAGAGTTGTGCAGTCTGTAGTGGAGGGAGGAGGTGCACTGCAGTTGGAAGTCGCTCAGAGCCCTCAGCTCTGTTCAGAGCTACCCAGAGATAGAGGGTGTGTGTTCATGCCCTAGATAGAGACACAGAAGAAGTTGGTCTAGTGGTAGAGACCATTCCCCAGTTTGTTCCAGTGCCGCATCCCAGGAGGGATGGGAGGGGAAGAGAGCCAACAGTTTCAGGGGCAATCCCCTGGCCCTGCTTAAGAGGGAAATCTGCCTGTCGTTTTGTTACTCAGGTGCTGAGGCACAAGAAGTAGTTTTCTTTGCCAGAAACCTTGGGGCACCTGCAAACCAGTGGGTGAGTCTGCTCTGAATAGAGCCCATGTTTTCACCAGACAGTATGTATAGTATCTGTTACTGTGGGGTCAAGGAAGGACAGCCAAGTACAGTACTACAGTTGTGTGTGACTAAAAATGTATCTAACCAGTGGAGGGTCTACAGGTACAGACATAGCCACTCAGAGATCATTATAAGCCAGGATAACAGATTTTGAAGAGTAGAGTGTTAAATGCGACATACATTTCGAGACAGCATTCTACAACAGTGTGTTTCAAGAAAGGTGTTGATTCCAAATGGATGGCCGGGTATAGATTTGGAAGCAAGAGGTGGGAGACCCCCCCATCTGGAGTAACCAGATTTACCTCCATGAGTTCTCTTTGGGCACCTATAGCTTTCTTCCAGGCACTTGGCCAGTGTTCGTGGAAAGTACCCAGACGTGGGATTAGTGATGAAGATTTTTCCTTATGGAGCCAGTATGTGCTCACAGGTGGTAGAGACAGCCACCAATAAATATCCATGCCATATGGAAAGTAGTCCAAGTGCTGGCTGGATGTGCCACACCAGGGAATCCAGAGAAAAGTGAAAGTTTGGGCTGAGAGCCAGTGTATTTCAGAACCTGAGGGTTACAGTGTGTGAGAAGATGTGTTCTGGTCTCCATTTGTTTGCATTACCATGAGTGTAGCCCTGTGGGGGTCCATCTATGCTTTATTGTTCTGCTGTTGTTGTGAATAAAAGTCACACTCTAGAATCCTACTCCTAGTTTGGACATTACAGTTATTGCTTCCTGTGTCCAGAGTTACTTGGGTGCCCCTGACTAGAAGTCAAACCTAGCCAAAATGCCGAGCAATAGTTTTCTCCCCGAACCCAGGAAGCCAGGTAGTGGGTTACATAATGGAGGCACCGCACAGTGCTAATAAAATAAAAAATAACATCAACCTGACCCCTGGTTACAAATTGGAGGCTACCACTGGGATTTGGCTTGCAATTAGGGAGAAAAGCAAGACAGGTTGCTTGGATGGTGGCTAGTGTTTTGGCTGTCTAGCAGTAAGTAGCCCAAAAATCTGAAGCATTGCTAACTAAATGTGCTGCTGTGTGCTGCTGTCTATGTGCTGCTGTAAGTGTGCCAACTGTTTACCAGGGAGCAGTAAAGCCTGAGTGTGTATGCCCTTGTCCTGCATCAAATTACAACATTTGCCAGCTTTTTAAGTGTTGTATGACAGAAAAAAGTATGGAAACTGTGGGAAACAAAGGGAGATTTGTGCCCTAGATGTTGGAAATGCTTGTGGTATAGACTAAGAGAGTTGCTGAGTAAAATGCCATGAAAAATGATTGAAATGGTGCTCCCGTCAAGGAGCTACAGTTGAAAAACTAAAAAGTGTGGTTTGCAGTTTAAATTTTGCCTGCTCGACAAGCACCATGGAGAAGCAGAGCTCGAGAGGAAAGAGGCTTATTTGCATGGCGTCGAGTGATTGGTGAGACTGCAATCAGTCCCGCCTCCAAGCCAGCTATAGAGTGACTGCACAGTGTTCAAGAAGGAGAGAGAGAAGAGTGTGCGAGCAGGTTTGCTAGGAGGAGCATCACGGTGACTGAAAGCGTTGTAAAGTTAGTTAAATTGGACTTTTCTGTTTAAAATCAGGCTCAACCCGCATTCCAATTCATCTGAGAAAAGAGTGAGGTGTTCAGAGGGACAATCAGCAGGACTGCCAACCTTGTAGACCGCGTTTAACATCACAACAAGTCACTGATTAAGTGAGTACCATCATAAAAAACAGCTCAAACTGTGTGACTTTAATCTAAAGCCAGCTGAATCTGTGTGTAGTAGTGTAATCGTTTTGCAAAGAAGGACTGTGCCAAGTTTAATCAGCTAAAGCAAGAATTCTGAGCAATAGACTGTGAGCATAATTATAGGTTCAGCAACAGTATAATTTTCAAAGCCATGTGAGAGACTATGAGTTGTATGAAAGATGTAGCAAGAAATACCGGCAATTCTGTGCAATGAAATACTGTGGCTTTAGGGAACTTTAAACTAGAACAGTGATTAAAAGCAAATGAAAAGTCCAGTAGAATCATATAAATGTGCTAAGAGAGCAAGCGTTGCAATTTATGCAGTTTGAGTGAACTTTATCAGTGGAGTGTGTAAATTGGATGTGCAGTGGCTTGAGTCAGTAAACAGAACGTTGATGTGCAGGAATGCTGCCACCACCATTACAGGGTGGGGTAGTAATGTAAACACAGCAGCAAGAGAGCCATTTTGTAAAAGTGTTTCCAACAGAGTGGGACTTAAAATAAGAGTGAATGTTTGTTTTCTCTGCAGTCATGGCTTTGGGACCAGCCCGCTGTCTGGATCATGCCCGGGCTATGATAGTAGAAGACATTAACAAGTTGAGAGATATTGAGGGATATTACTACGGGGATGATTGCCTCCTCATGTGGCGATGCCTGGATATCCAGTACGAGTATGTGTGATGTGTTTAGATGCTGGAAGGGACGTCTTCATGGTTCCTCACTGTTCTGGGTGCCTACAGAAATATGGCTTGGATAAAGCACCCAAGATTCGTTTGGCTCCCACATGGACAAAGCTTCAAGAACCTGCAGTTGGCAGCACACAGCACCAGGTGGAGCCTGATAAGGAAGGCCCCTCAGACTGTGGCATAAAGCAAGACAGTGCAGATTTACAGACAGAACAAAGTATTGATGTGTCAGAGTCCGGGTCCCAGAGAGACAGTTCGGAGGGAGCATCAGTAGATCCTTGGAGAGAGGGGTCTAGCCCAAGTGTCATAGGAGAAGATGAGATGAGGGAGACCTTTGAATGGGAGGTATTAACCTCCACACCCAACGAAGAGTGGACAGTCTCAGGAGTGAGGACAACTGCCCACTCCTGGACACAGATTCTTAGCAAGGAAGAAGATGAGGGGGAACCTATGTGGCCTTGTGAAGAAGGTACAGATCCACAGCCTCAAGCTCTTGCCTTGGAGGAGAGGATAGTAGAAGACAGTAGTGACTCCACAGCCTTGACCCCACAAGGAAGAGTCAAAGATCCATTCTACATTGCATTGAGTATGCGCAGCTGGCAGAACCAGGACTGGCCGCCCCCAAGCCAGGACAGAGGTCGCAAGTTGACCAAGTGTAGTAAAGAGGAAAGACTGGTTCATAGGAAAGTGAATGAAATCTATGGGATGTCCTTACCTACCTTTCCTCGGAGAGTCTGGGAGGAGATTGAAAGAAACAGGAAATCCTGGATCGTGGAAGAGGCCACAACACATGTGCATCCTGGTGCAAACAGATATATCAAAAATAGACTGTTACAATTGAAATTCAGCCAGTGAAAAGTGGGCAGGACACTTTTTATTGACACTGTTCAAATTGTGGATGGAGAGGGACATGAAACCTTTCATAGTGTGAATTATGAGTGCCCAGACGGGGTAATAATTTCTGCACCTGACCCATTGTGCTATTGGCCACAATGCAAAGACCTTCCCGTGAATGTGCCCATGCCTACCAAGTGGAGAGCAGAGCAGTGGTAGCCAGTGCTGCCATCCAGCCGTTGCCGTACCTATGTTGTTCCGCCAGTCTGGCGTTCCAGGAACCAGGTGCCCCACATTCATCAGTCTTGCAGTGTACTAGCTTTCCAGATTCCATCGCCTGGGATTCCGGATGACTTCAGACCAGCTGTTTTTCCTTTTTTCCTGTTCCAAGGTTCCATCTCCTGATGACACCAATGCAGCAGTTTCCAGATGATGTGCCATCCTGTCATTTTCCGGAAGAGGTCCAACCAGCTGTATCAGAAGAATGCTGCCAGGGAGAGTCTTCAGTGGAGAACCAGGTGTCACATAATTTTCATTCTACAAGGGACTGGTAAGTCCAGACTTTTCTATTCTTATGACATTGTAGTACACACCCTAAATTAGCAGACTCCAGATGTTTTTTTGAAATTTAATATGCTTTATTGTGATATTAAAATTACAATTGCATTTATGGTATGGTATACAAAGCGTCTTGTACGGACAGTTAAGTAAACAACAGTGGTACATGACAGGACATTGTAAATCTCCCTTAATACATAGAGTTGTAGGTTTTAGTGTCTTCCAACATTAGAAACCAGAGCTAACTAATTGGAGTAATATTAGATTTATCTAGCGAGACTAACTAAATACTAAGACATAATTGTAATGCAAAATAATTAATAACACCTTTTGACAACCCTCCCATCTCTCCCACATCGCCACTACAATATATAGGTAGGGAATAGTTTCCTTCCAAGATAAGGGAAAAAATAGCCAAACAAGAGAAAAAGAAAGTAAGAAAGCTTGTTCATTAACCTGCACAGCACTATGTCAGGTCAAGTCAAGGCCAGAACTATCCTAAGTGGATAGTAAAGTGTGTAGGGGTGCCCATACTTTCTGGTATTTGTTGCTATGTTTAGATATATTTGCAATGAAGTATTCTGCTGGCAGAGCAAAAATAATTTCTTTGTGCCATTCTGTGTACGTGGGAATTTGTTGATCTAACCAGTGGCGTAATATGATTTTCTTAGCACACAGAGATATCAAGGACATATGTTTCCTTTGGTTTCCTATTAGAGTTTCTCCTGAATCACCCAAAATACAAATTTCTGGTTGAAAAGCATTCTGTAGCCAATCCCCGGGGTCCAGTTTGTGAATCGAATGGCCTCCGAAAATGGGGGTTACTTTGTCACATTCCCAGAGAATATGAAGAAGTGTCGGTCTCTGGGATCCGCATCTGGTACACAATTCAGTTGGGTAGTGTCCCATTTTATTGAGTTTTACAGGTGTATAGTATAAGTCATGCAGTACATAAAATTGAAGCAATCTATACCGATTCCACCTTACATCTTTATACAGTCTTTTCCAGATTTGTTGCCATTGGCGGGGTATCAGAGAGATAGAATGAAGGGACCTGTCCCACATGTAATAAGGAGCGCCTTCTAATTCACTACATCGTGCCTGAAGCTCTTTATAATAAAAAGCAACATAATGGGATGAGGGTCTCCTGGAAAGTGAGCCAAGAACAGGGCCAAGCATGTACCGGTCCCAAAGGCCACTGCCGAAATGCTGTGTTAGAACATGGGAGATTTGAAGATATTTAAAACAAAAGTAAACTGGCAACTTGTATTTTGTCCTAATAGCTGAAAAGGCTAGTAATTTGTGATTTTCTGTTAGATCAGCCACCGCATCTCCGCAACCCGCCAGCCAGATAGACGTAGTAATAACTTTGCCCCCTATTTTGAAGTTGGGGTTCTTAAGGAAGGGCTGAGATGAGTCCTTCATTAGTAATGTAGTATAGGAGAGGTACTGTAGGTTGTGTCTCAGTGCTGTAGGATCCAAGATGCACTGCTTTGGGTACTGTAGACCTATAGGATCCTGGATACCCTGCTGTAGTACAGGGGAGGTACTGTAGGTTGTGTCTCAGTGCTGTAGGATCCAAGATGTACTGCTGTAGGTACTGTAGCCCTGCAGGCTCCTGGATGCCCTGCTGTAGTACAGGAGAGGGATCATAGATTGTGTCTCGGTGCTGTAGGATCCAAGATGTACTGTTGTAGGTACTGCAGTCCTGTAGGTTCCAGCATGCCCTGCTGTAGTATAGAAGAGGTATTGTAGGTTGTGTTTCAGTGCTCTAGAATCCAAGATGAACTGCTGTGGGTACTGTAACCCTGCAGGCTTCTGGATGCCCTGCTGTACTACAGGAGAGGTACTGCAAGTTTTGTCTCAGTGCTGTAGGATCCAAGATGTACTGTTGTAGGTACTGTAGCACTTTAGGCTCCTGGATGTCCTGCTGTAGTATAGGAGAGGTACTGTAGGATGTGACTCAATGCTGTAGGCTCCATGATGTACTGCTGTAGGTACTGTAGTCCTGTAAGCTCCTGGATGCCCTGCTGTAGTACAGGAGAGGTATTGTAGGTTGTGTCTCACAACTGTAGGATCCAAGATGTACTGCTGTAGGTACTGTAGCCCTGTAAGCTCCTGGATGCCCTGCTGTAGTATAAGAGTGCTACTGCAGCTTGTGTCTGGGTCATGTAGGATCCAAGATGCACTGCTGTAGGCAATGTAGCCCTGTAGGCTCCTGGATGTTGTGCTGTAATATAGCAGCATTACTGTAGGTTCCTGGATGCTGTGCTGTAATATAGCAGCATTACTGTAGGTTCCTGGATGCTGTGCTGTAGCATAGGAGAGGTACTGTAGGTTGTGTCTCAGTGCTGTAGGATTCAAGATGCACTGCTGTAGGTAATGCAGCCCTGTAGGCTCCTGGATCCTGCGCTGTAATATAGCAGCGGTACTGTAGGTTCCTGGATGCTGTGCTGCAGTATAGGAGAGGTACTGTAGGTCGTGTCTCAGTGCTGTAGAATCCAAGATATACTGTTGTAGGTATTCAGCCCTGTAGGTTCCTGGATGCCCTGCTTTCATATAGAAGAGGTACTGTAGTTTGCGTCTCACAACTGTAGGACATAAGATGCACTGCTGTAAGTACTGTAGCACTGTAGGCTCCTGGATTCCCTGCTGTAGTATAGGAGAGGTACTGTAGGTTACGTTTCAGTGCTGTAGGATCCAAGATGCTCTGCTGTGGGTACTGTAGCCCTATAGGCTCCTGGATACCCTGTTGTGGTACAGGAGAGGTACTGTAGGTTGGGTCTTAGTGCTGTAGGATCCAAGATGTACTGCTGTAGGTACTGTAGCCCTGCAGGCTCCTGGATGCCCTGCTGTAGTACGAGAGAGGGATTGTAGGTTGTGTCTCAGTGCTGTAGGATCCAAGATGTACTGTTGTAGGTACTGCAACCCTGTAGATTACAGTATGCGCTGGTGTAGTACAGGAGAGGTACTGCAAGTTTTGTCTCAGTGTGCTGTAGGATCCAAGATGTATTGTTGTAGATACTGTAGAAATTTAGGCTCCTGGATACCCTACTGTAGTATAGGAGAGGTACTCTAGGTTGTGTCTCAGTGCTATAGGATCCAAGATGTATTGCTATAGGTACTGTACCCTGCTGGATCCTGGATGCCCTGCTGTAGTACAGGAGAGGGATCGTAGGTTGTGTCTCGGTGCTGTAGGATCCAAGATGCTCTGTTGTAGGTACTGCAGCCCTGTAGGCTCCTGGATGCCCTGGTGTAGTATAGGAGAGATACTGTAGGTTGAGTTTCAGTGCTCTAGAATCCAAAATGCACTGCTGTGGGTACTGTAACCCTGCAGGCTTCTGGATGCCCTGCATGTAGTACAGGAGAAGTACTGAAAGTTTTGTCTCACTGTTGTAGGATCCAAGATTTACTGTTGTAGGTGCTGTAGCCCTGCAGGCTCCTGGATACCCTGCTGTAGTATAGGAGAGGTACTGTAGGTTGTGTCTCAGTGCTGTAGGATCCAAGATGTACTGCTGTAGGTACTGCAGCCCTGCAGGCTCCTGGTTGCCCTGCTGTAGTACAGGAGAGGCACTGTAGGTTGTGCCTCACAACTGTAGGATCCAGGATGTACTGCTGTAGGTACTGTAGTGCTGTAGGCTCCTGGATGCCCTGCTGTAGTACAGGAGAGGGATCGCAGGTTGTGTTTCAGTGCTGTAGGATCCAAGGTGCGCTGCTGTAAGTACTGCAGCCCTGTAGGCTCCTGGATGCTGTGCTGTAATATAGCAGTGGTACTGTAGGTTCCTGGATACCCTACTGTAGTATAGGAGAGGTACTGTAGGTTGTGTCTCAGTGTTGTAGGATCCAAGATGCACTGCTGTAGGTACTGTAGCCCTCTAAGCTCCTGGATGCCCTGCTCTAGTATAAGAGAGGTACTGCAGCTTGTGTCTGGGTCATGTAGGATCTAAGATGCACTGCTGTAGGTACTGTAGCCCTGTAGGCTCCTGGATGCCCTACGGTACTCTGGAAAGGTACTGTAGGTTGTGTCTCAGTGCTGTAGAATCCAAAGATGCACTGCTGTAGGTACTGCAGCCCTGTAGGCTCTTGTATGCTGTGCTGTAATATAGCAGCGGTACTGTAGGTTCCTGGATACCCTGCTGTAGTATAGGAGAGGTACTGTAGGTTGTGTCTCACTGCTGTAGGATCCAAGATACACTGCTGTAGGTACTGTAGCCCTGTGGGATCCTGGAGGCTGTGCTGTAATATAGCAGCGGTACTGTAGGTTCCTGGATGTTGTGCTGTAGCATAGAAGAGGTACTGTAGGTTGTGTCTCAGTGCTATAGGACCCAGGATGCACTGCTGTAGGTTCTGTAGCCCTGTGGGCATCTGGATGCCCTGCTGTAGTATAAGAGAGGTACTGCAGCTTGTGTCTTGGTCGTGTAAGATCCAAGATGCACTGCTGTAGGTACTGAAGCCATTTAGGTTCCTGGATGCCCTACGGTACTACAGGACAGGTACTGTAGATTGTCTCTCAGTGCTTTAAAGTCCAAGATGCACTGCTGTAGGTACTGCAGCCCTGTAGGCTCCTGGATGCTGTGCTGTAGTATAGCACTGGTACTGTAGGTTCCTGGACGCTGTGCTGTAGTATAGAAGAGGGATCGTAGGTTGTGTTTCAGCGCTGTATGATCCAGGATGGACTGTTGTAGGTACCGCGGCCCTCTAGCTTCCAGGATGCCCTGCTATAGTATAGGAGAGGTACTGTAGATTGTGTCTCAGTGCTGTAGGATCCAAGATGCAGTGCCGTAAGTAATGTAGCATTGTAGGCTTCTGGATGCCATGCTGTAGCATAAAAGAGGTACTGCAGCTTGTGTCTTGGTCATGTAGGATCCAAGATGCACTGCTGTAGGTACTGTAGCCCTGTAGGCTCCTGGATGCTGTGCTGTAATATAACAGCAGTACTATAGGTTCCTGGATGCTGTGCTGTAGTATAGGAGAGATACTGTAGGTCATGTCTCAGTGCTGTAGAATCCAGGATATACTGTTGTTGGTATTCAGCCCTGTAGGTTCCTGGATACCCTGCTGTAGTATAGAAGAGGTGCTGTAGTTTGCGTCTCACAACTGTAGGACAGACTCCAGATGTTTGAACTGTCCTCAAAGACTCTCCCTTTTGGGATTTCAGCCTGCTAGAACTGTGCTTCACCGGGCTCCAGCCCAGGAGAGACACTTTATTGGACTTGCCTTTGGGAACTGTTGTCACTAGAAGGGACTTTTAGGGCACTCCATCCCCCAAATAATGTGTATTGCAAATAATGTAATCATTTTTCTACTGTTTTTACTGTTTTTTTCTACTTTTATTAAAAAATCTTTTTTGGGGATTCTCCAGTGTTTTGATGGTAGGGGTTAGATAGACTGTGTTTGAGATTAGGAGTTTGTTTTTGTCTTTCTTTTTCTTGCAGGTGTTCCTGAAGAAGACAAGAAGAGGAGGAGGGACTCAGCAGAGTTCCTCATAGTACTTTAACATAGTAATGTTTAAAGTACAGGATGGTGTGGCTTCCTGTGTGTAACTTTTCCTTCCACAGGTATGGTTCTGGGAGAGTGTGGGAGTAATGTATAGAGTATAGCATTAGCTGCTGGTGTTTTGTTGCAGGTGTCCAGGGTTGGGGGAGGTTGCCCTGTTTCTTTTGCTTTGGGTATTTGAGTTACAGTCAGATAGGTTTTCCCTAGAGGGCTGGGGGGGGGTAGACAGGCTGTGGTTCTGACTGGCCGTAGGGGCCACAGTACTGATCTATTAGGGCTATGCTCAGGGCAATTCTACCAGGGCCACTAGGTATCAATAGTAAGAACTTAGAGTAGAGGCTGATGCGTCAGCCCGTGGCCTCTGGGCCCTTAGTGTTACCTGCCTGTGCCTAGCACATGGTAGGAGAGGGCCTGATCACCCCTCTCCGTAGGTAGCACAGAGGGTAGGATGGCCTAGACTGGGTTAGTAATGACTGAGGACAGTCATTTTCCTGGCTGAGGGTGGGTGTAACCCCCCTGTCACCTGGGGTTACAAGAATCCCACTTAGATCTAGTGGCAGGCAGGGAAGGCAGCTTGTGAAACTCCAGTTAAATGGATTTCACACTGTCTCACTCTATCCTCAGTCTCAGCTGAGCTGGAGGGATGACATATAGAATTCCTGCAGCAGCATAAGCCACATTGGAATGTTGCAGCAGGGAGTTAGTTAGAACGTTGGGAGGTTTGAAGTCAGAGTTGTGCAGTCTGTAATGGAGGGAGGAGGTGCACTGCAGTTGGCAGTCCCTCAGAGCCCTGAGCTCTGTTTAGAGCTACCCAGAGATAGAGGGTGTGTGTTCATGCCCTAGATAGAGACACAGAAGAAATTGGTCTAGTGGTAGAGACCATTCCCCAGTTTGTTCCAGTGCCGCATCCCAGGAGGGATGGGGGGGAAGAGAGCCAGCAACTTCAGGGGCAATCCCCTGGCCCTGCTGAAGACAGAAAGCTGCCTGTCATTTTGTTGTTCAAGTGCTGAGGCACAAGAAGTAGTTTGCTTTGCCAGAAGCCTTGGGGCACCTGCAAACCAGTGGGTGAGTCTGCTCTGAATAGAGTCCATGTTTTCACCAGACAGTGTGTATAGTATCTGTTACTGTGGGGTCAAGGAAGGACAGCCAAGCACAGTACTACAGCTGTGTGTGACTTAAAATGTATCTAAACAGTGGGGGTCTACAGGGATAGACATAGCCACTCAGAGATCATTATAAGCCAGGATATCAGATTATGAAGAGTAGAGTGTTAAATGTGACATACATTTCGAGACAGCATTCTACAACAGTGTGTTTCAAGAATAGTATTGATTCCAAATGGATGGCCGGATATAGATTTGGGTGCAAGAGGTGGGAGACCCCCCATCTGGAATAACCAGATTTACCTCCATGGGTTCACTTTGGGCACCTATAGCTTGCTTCCAGGCGCTTGGCCAGTGTTCATGGAAAGTACCCAGATGTGGGATTCGTGATGAAGATTTTCCCTTTATGGAGCCGGTATGTGCTCACGGGTGGTAGAGGGAGCCACCAATAAATATCCATGCCATATGGAAAGTAGTCCAAGTGCTGGCTGGATGTGCCACGCCAGGAAATCCAGAGAAGTAGTCCAAGTGCTGGTCGGATGTGCCATGCCAGGAAATCCAGAGAAGTAGTCCAAGTGCTGGCCAGATGTGCCACACCAGGGAATCCAGAGAAGAGTACAAGTTCTGGCTGAAAGCCAGTGTGTTTCAGAACCTGAGGGTTACAGTGTGTGAGAAGATGTGTTCTGTTCTCCGTTTGTCTGCATTACCAGGAGTGTAGCCCCGTGGGGGTCCATCTATGTTTTATTGTTCTGCTGTTGTTGTGAATAAAAGCCACACTCTAGAATCCTACTTCTGGTTTGGACATTACAGTTATTGCTTCCTGTGTCCGGAGTTACTTGGGTGCCTCTGACTAGAAGTCAAACCTAGCCAAAATGCCGAGCAACAGTTTTCTTCTCGAATCCAGGAAGCCAGGTAGTGGGCTACATAATAGAGGCACCGCACAGCGCTAATAAAACAAAAAATAACATCAACCCAACCCCTGGTTACATGTGTACTAATGTTTTTTATGCTATTTAACTTCCTTTAGCTGTATGTTTTGTTTTCTGTAGCTTTTCTGAGCCGCAGTGGTCAAACACATACGGTAAACTTATTTTGTTTTTTTACAGATTAACAAAAAAACTCTCCTTCGCTGAAAGTCGGTATGAATGGTACTGCAGCTGTACTGTACACAGGAACCTATGGAATATCCATTTGAAATCTATACTGGTAAGTATCAAGATTTTATTTCATTCGTTCAATATTTTTTGAAAGACTACAGCAAATGCGACTGAGTGCGATTCATAAACTAGGTGACCTGTACGTCACCAAAACTATTTCTGTAAGATATCATGCCCTGTATTCTGAACTTGTAGCTGTGTAGCCATGACCATGACAGTGATGAAAAAGTTGCCCACAGGTTGTGTTACTTGACAAGATGTGGTTCTGAAATGTAACTTGACTTGAGATTGAGAACCAGGGACAAATTACAATCAAGTTGTAAGAAGTCATTCATTTCTTTTTTTGGAAACTTCCAGATGCTTTGTTGTTGTGTCAAAGTGACCTTATCCAAAGAAGTTCTTCAACATCAGGCCCCCACCCCCACCCCGGGGCTGGGGCAGACATGCAACACGTAGAAGTCGTTTCATTCGATTACCATGACCGTCATTAACAACCAGACTCAAGAAGGATGCAGATGAAATCTGTGAAGAAGTAACCAAATAAGAAACCATTAGAGACAAATCTGCAAATATGCTCCCCCCACCCCAAAAAAAAAAAAATATGCAAAAAGTTCTCATCGAGCACTGGAATGTGCACACCAACAGTATCTGTGATCTGTGATATCAAATGATACAAAACAATACAATGAGTACATGTCCATGTCAACCCCCACCTACAAAATACACAAATATATATCTATATATATCAACTCACCAAGGCTCCTATTAGTGTAACCTCGAGGTGGTGCTGTCCCAAGGGCTACTACCCCTGCCGGCATGGCTAGTAGCAGATTAAGGGGCCTGAGTTCTGAAACGGGTGCCTCCACCCGGAGGTCAGGGTTGGTAGTGGTCAAGCTAACCTGGGCACAGCCCTCCGGGACACTGTAACCCCTCGCTTTCCTTACTAGTGGCTGAAACAATACACAATAATCTCTTTCACAATACCCCTGATACACCACACAAGTACCCACACTGTTTGCACTTACCACCAGGGCTTTCCTCTGGCTTAGCTCTGGGAACCCCCTGTAAAACAAGATTATACATAGCAAAAAACAGCAGTACAGTACTCTTGCACAAAACTGGAACCACAGTCAGGGTAAATGCAAAAAAGGGTTAGATCTGATTTATTTAAGGGGCTTGAACAAGGGAGGGGCATAATCAGCTTAATTTGCTTAAAGGCTACATCAATCAAACAGTTATGCATGCATTTTGGGGTCCATAAACAGTCACACACCCTGGGTACCCAGATGGAGAATGGTGGGCTAGCCAGGAACGTTGCAGCTGGTTGGGGCCCTGTGATGGAAGAAAAACAACATGCACAACACACACTATTTGTAATCCGGGGCCGGACGGCTCAGTTTGTGAAAAGAAAACAACAAGACAATCAGATGACACACTTTTAGATTAGGCTGTTGTTGCAGGGAGCTACCCTGATGATTATTCACGATGCTCAAGACTGGACACAGGCTGGACGAAAATCGAGACAGCAGGTGGTTAATCTGGAGTGCCAGGAGAAGCAGAGCTCACATGATTCGCTGAGGCGTCGTTCCTGTTCAAGTGTGGAGCAGGGGGCTGATCCCCAGGCAGGTCTCTCATTGGTGGCTTTCTCTGTGTAGTGGGGTAGTCTGGCAGGGCCAGCGTGGCATGGCCCAGGCCGAATGGAGATGAATGCAGATTCAGTCCGATTAGGCTGGATAAAGCTTCCTGCAAATAGATCACAGTTCACACAGTGGGAAACCAAATCACGACCCACTTCCCAATACACAGCATATTTACATGTAAAGGATTCTATGGTACCAGCAAGCAGAACACAGTTCACACAGTGGGGAACTAAATCACAACCCACTTTCAATACACAGCACATTTACATATAAGGAAATTCTACTGTACCAGGCAAACCGCTCTCCGGTCACGATCGCAAAGTCTCTGCACAAACCAGGGATTCAAAAGCAGCTGGAAAGCCTGACAGGCCAATCGCATTCAGCAAAATCTTCATTCTTCTTCAGATATGAGACTGGTAAAAAATCAGTAGCTTACTTCGTTCTCACAAACTTGGATTTAGTCCGAAATAATTCTCTTCTCTCCCTCTCAGGGGCAGCAGGCAGACATGCAGGCCACAGCTCAGGCCTTTCCACAGTTCTCCCACGCGAAACTACTCAGACGGCTGCTTGACTGTCTCAAGCTGTTGCCTCTTCAGCTCCCAACTTAGATCTGACTCAACTGCCAGCAAACCTGGGACTTTCCCCAGAATCCAAAAGGTTAGGTTGGCTGATCTGTCTGTCAGTCACAACAAAGGCTCCCCATTCAGGTGCAAAAAGGCTCCAAAAGCCAAAAACTACAATTCCTACAGATTTTTACTCCAGATAGCTCCTGTAGTCCGGCTCCATTTTAGGTCCCACCAGTACTGATTGGTCCAATTCCGCAGTCCAGGACCAAGATAATGGAGATAAACAAAACAGTCTTTGCTGCAAAGAAGGCAGGTTAGACAATACATTATCATTATCACTCTAAATGATTTTCAGTAAATAGTTACATATTTCAACAGAGCTCCTTCTCAGATTACTTATGACTGCAATCCAGGCAGCTCTTAAAGAGACAGTGCACAGAGGCTATACAGGCACTCTCTGGCAATCACATTTAAACTGCTAAAATGCAGGACACCAGCCTGGCAGTGAGCATTTAGGCAAGCTCAAGGAAGACTTTTCGGGAACCCCCATTTGTAGGGGGGTTACATTAGTGTACAGACAAAGGGCACCCTTCCATCCAGTTGAGATGATCATATTGCATTTGCTGGAATCGCAGCACACATTGGACCAGCAACAGTTCGCTCACGATTATCATTTTATTCTGTGGGACTTTGTATGTGCTGTAACACTCACATTTCACTTTGTTACCACTAGTCAATTTTCTGGACACAAGACAGATGCACTTTGGGCATGCAGAAAAAATCTGGGGACTCTGTGTGACCACTGCGTGCATGACTGAGTGTGCCATTAATTCTGGGGGACCTTGTATGTGCTGTAACGCTCACATTTCAATTTGTTACCACTTGTCAATTTTCTGGACACAAAACAGATGCATTTTGGGGATGCAGAAAAATGAGGCACCAAAACAGCGCACGCACACACAGACACTTAACACAAGGAAGGGCGCCAGAATACAGTGTCACGCATACGGAAAACAACAAAAAAGGGCATAATTACATACAAGGGTCGGGGATGGTGGAGGAATATATTTTATGACACAGCAAGGAAGGTGTGGGGGTGCACATGGTGTGAGGAAACAAAACTAATGTGGGATCCCATGGTGATCCAGCAGCAGTTCCAGCATGGACATAATTTGCAACTGATGTCCCTCTATGCGATCCAGCCACTGCTCCACAGCACTCACCCTCTCATTGTTCTCCTCTACGGCACTCCAGAGAACTGCCAAGTCAGCCTGTGTTCCACGCAGTTTTCTGGGGTCCACACATTCTACAGGCTGACCTGCTGATGGTGGTGGCGGTGGTGGTGGGGGTGGGGGTGCTGGTGGAGCAGCAGGTGCTGCTATGGCCCTCCTCTTGTTAGGGATGCCGCCATGCACAGCTGTACCCTCTGCCACAGAATGGCCAGCAGGTGCAGGCATGGTCTGTTCTGTGGCAGCCTGCCACTCCAACTGGTGGTGATTGAGCATATGGGTATGCTGGCCCCCAGTTCCCAGGTGAGTCCCCCGGGGGCCACGGCGCACTTCCACCTCACATAGGCAGCACTTGACCTCACTGCTCTCCCCCCAACACAGTCAAAAAACTGCCAAACAACAGAGGTGTGGGGAGGACCAGGCACAGGCAGCGAAGGGCCAGATGAACTGGCAGCTGGCTGGTCATGGTGCTGAACAGGGATGGGATCCACACCTGGGCCCAGGGAACAGGCACATCCTGCTCCAGAGCACCTGGTGCTGGACTTGGCGGTGGTGGTGGTTCAACTGCCTCAGAGTCAGGAGGCGGTGCTGGTCCTGCTTCGGGGGGGGGGACACTCACAAGTTTCGAGCGGTCCAACAGGAATGGGCACCCATGCCCCCCACGCATGCACACTGTATGACGCTTACTACCACACTCTCCCAGAGCTGCCCCCGCCCCAGACATTCCCTCTCCCTGGTCCATCTCTCCTACTGCGCTCCCGCAGTCCAAGCAATCACTACTCACACTATCACATAACACACACACAGTCACACAGATACAGACAAACAACTAACTACTTATAAAGGTAAGAAATATAAAATTTACAGAAAGAACAAATTAAGTAAAAAAGAGTACAGAAAAGACAAAAAAATGTAGCTTTTAAAAAAGCTGTTGGGTTAGAATCAAAGTTTAACTCTCCTCCTCGCTCTGATCTCAAAGTATCAGCAGTCATAAAACACACTCCTCTCTCTCCGTCTGCACAGGAGAAAGTGAAAGTGTCAGCTTGTATGACTCACTTTCTTCCTGCCTGGCTAAAGAGCATGCGACTTACAGTACTGTAAGCCATGTGATGTGTGGGGGGGGCTGCCAAATCTGAAACATCAAGTGGATCACTTAGAATCATAATGAGGAACGCGAAGTCCATTAAAAACAATGACTTAGCCTTACTTCGCATTGCCATTCCGCCTTAACGCGAAGTGGTAGTAACAAAGCGGAGTGAACACTTTGCATTGCCCACTCCGCAATGTGAAGTGCCCACTTAGCGTTCACTTCGCCTGTGAAATTTAAATTTTCTGCATCTCTAACTGTGGCAGGAAAGATAGAGGAGAAGAGAACAGAAGAGAATGTGCTGAATGTTTCTACTCACACCTAGGGACAGGTGGGGAACTCGTTAACCCCCATCAAGTGGGGTCTGCTGCTGCAGGGGATCACGGGTCTTATACTCGAGTGCTAGGGCACTCTGATTATAGGTAGCCAGGCTGTGGGGCCACTCCCGGGTCTGGGTCCTCTGTAGTTGGCAGGCCTTGAACTGCAGCCTTTGTGCCCCCGTTTCAACCATCGAGCCGGTTCTGCCTGTGTCACTAGCATTCCCCAGGATTTCAGCGAACTGTGCCATCTAAGGACTGCTTCTGCAGAACCATGAGTAACCAGCAGGAATTGCCCTGCACCTGGGGACTGTAAATAGTTTGCATGCCCACCAGGGCAGTAGATAGAGCCAAGGGTTTGAGTAAACCAGAGAAAGGGATGTAAAAAGTTATTTAATTCAAGAAAGCGCGCCAACGCCAGCTACCAGCTGCACCTCAGGTCTGCAACTCTACATCTGGGTACCCTAGGACAGAACACGGGCATCATTCTGGACTGGGGCCTGTGGATCTGGGCAATGGGTACACCTGCAGCAGTTAGCTAGCTAACTAGATATTAGTGACTGCATTGGTTAATAGGTGGGGTTTGACTCAAAAGGGAAATGTGATTTTGGGAAAAGCAAATCTTTAAAATGCAATCACTAAATGGTGTGCTTAAACTCTATTCCACTAACCCCGTCCTAACCCTCCCTTGTAAATAAACTGTGATATTATTGTTTTGTAGCAGAAATGACTCCAGAGCCTAATTTTAGTGAGCATGTTACTGGCTGAGATGGGAAATGTAAATGGTTTAACTGAATGTGGGGAGGTTCGAATCCTGGTAAGTCCACGTCTGGGGTAATTGTTGGGGAGGTGGGTTGGTACAACATCCCAGGGGTTTGTACTGCAGGTAATCAGTCCCACTAATATGTACTCTGGGTGGAGGTAGCACCATTTATATTTTAGCTTTTGGAAAAGGACCCCTGTAAGTACAGCTAATGGGAGCCCAGACCCCTTAACCTTGTAACGGCCAGCAAGGCTGGGGTAGAGACCTTCTTTGGGACAGTGCCAGAGAGGGGCTACAACAATAAACAAATACAGTACTCAAAACCATAGCAAATCACATCAGACAGAAGACTGGTCCGGAATACACAGTTCAAATTCTCTGGATGTAAGGTTGAGATGCATGCTAGGAATCTGAAATCACATTCCTAATCCAACTGGTGGCAGATGTTAGAGCCCAGATTAAAAAAATGCATGGAGCTGACCATTTCAGAATTTAAAAACAGTAGATAGTTCAAGGGTAAGGTCAGCAGAGGCTTGCTTTACTGTTTACTGTCTGAAAACAAGATTTATTGTATCAGGTAGTTTAGGGTAAAAAGATAAGCTACGTCACCAATAAGTTCTGTTGGCCACACCTTAAGGTCGCTAGGGTTTGAGTGTTGAGAACCCATGAGCTAGCACATTAGTGCACTGAACCCCCACTGCTGTGCCAACATGCTGTAGTCTTCAGAGATGTGATCCTGCCAACTCAGTGGTTGGGGCAGTGAGCTCCTTACATCACCATGGAGGAAACCCGTAATTAGTATCACTGCATAATTTCTTGCTCAGTGGGCCAACAGAGTGCAGGCATATCACAAAGTTGAGGCAAATGTGTCCACCATGGCAAGCCGCAGCCAGCAGCACAATTGTGCACAGCCATGGATGATCATACGGAGCCATTTGAAAATGTGAAACACCCATCTGTTTATTAACCTAAAAAGCAAACTGAGATACATTTTCAAGGGAGAATGCGGCAGGAATCTGGGTTACTCTATTCTGTGTCAAAAAATGTTTGTTGCGTCAGGAGGTTTCTGGTGAAACAATAAAGCATGAGACCACCAGTCAGTCACTACAAGCAGTATATCCCCCATAGGAAAGGGAAGATGGCATGCTCCAGCATAAAAACATAGCACAGCAGCGTTTTCTGCTGGTGGAACAGGGATCCTGCTCTCCCAGTAGACAGCACACTCCATGCATCCAAAGCATGCACTAATGTATAATACCACCACTGAGACCACTTTTAAGAGTTGTAAGGGTGGTTGCACATGCATATGAGTCCTGCAAACTGAAGGTGAGTGGTTCTGATGGTTCCATGTGGTAATATCGCGGAACATAACATGGAATACAACATCGCAGCCAAATCATCATGGAACAAAAGAAAGCCTGGAAACATTATCGCAGGAAAGAACTGTGCAGATGTGGGGGTGTACTGGTCATGACAGTGAGGGCCTTCCCTGTCTGATGCCACTGCCACTGTGTGGGGGAACATGCCCACTGTGATGTGGGGAAGTGCAGCACTGTATCGGCCATGGGAGATAGGCAATGCAACACAGGAGTGGACGTACGGCTGTGGCAGGCCAAGGGACTGATCGCAGGCATCGGACACCTCCACCATACAGGCAAGCAGCGGTTTCTAAGTATGGGCTGAGTGGGTGGTGTATCTGACTGGCTGAGTCATTACCTAACTCCTTTGTTTAAGGTGGCGGGTCCCTGCACCTTATCCACTAGTGAAGCGTGCTGCTACTAGCCGAATTGATTGTGATGGGTCCACTTTGGCCCTACTGCTCACTAATCATGTATATGCTACTGTTCTATCTACTGCTGTATCTTTAGGGTGTTGTTGCCCTGGTATGTTGATTACTGCCTTTACCATGCTGTTATCGTCCTCCCACTTGCAATGTAAACCCTTGATGCTCTTGTATTACCCTGCTTTGTTGTTGCTCTTGATTATACCTTGTACCTGTTTTTGCCTGCTGTGCTTGAATGTACCTTTGTAATCTCCCGGGTCACACCTGAAAATAGGCACTTGGTTGTCTAGTGTGCTTACATGGTAAACAAAAGCAAATAAATAAATAAAAAAGTATTTGTTGTGGGCCTCAGTACTGTCATCACGGGGCTGGGACTGGGGCTTTCATGCCGACTGAGCGACGGATGGCAGTGGCGGGTATGGCCTCCAGCTGTAGATTCCTGGCTGGTGTTTGGTAGGTGCCACTGTGGCATGCAGGACATGTGGCTGGCATGCAGCAGTGATACTGTTCAGCTGGAGTTGCTGGTGCCCGTGGCCATACTACTGTCCTGAGTCCTGGCTGTGGGGCACTGGACAGTGTGGCACTGCATTCACGGTACACTGTTTCTTGTGTTCCTGTGCTGTACTGACCGGGAGAGACACCGTTCCCACTTCCATCACCATCTGTTCAGTGCCACCCTGTCCTCTGCAGACCCTCGGAGTCAGGAAGAACACCATGGGCTGGGCACACATGGTGTTTTGCCCTGCGATGTTATGAGCTCTGCGACATTTTAGCCCATGGTGTGCTGCCTATGGTATTTTTGCCGCACATTATTTTGCTGGCTATGTTAACACACCCTAATACCGTAAGAATGTAAGGAAACAACTCTTACAACTGTAAGAGTGGTCCCAGCAGACCAGCCCAGTGGCGTGGAGGGCTGAGGCATTGGGTGCCTAACCTCCTGTTACGTCGGCGACCTGGGTTCAGAAATGGATGTGGGTTGCTCGGGGTCTGGCTGGGTGAGGGAGAATTGAGCGTCTGCAGGACTGCTCTCCTCTCTCAGGGGGGTGGGGGGGTTGCTGTGACTCACTGTTGACTGCCACCTGGAGGTATCTGGGTGGCAGCACAAGTGAGTCACACAACAGGAAAGGATCCCACATTCAGAGCACTGGGGTGTCTGTGCTCAGGCGGAGGACACACAGTGCGCTCATTGCATGTCAGTGGGCTCAGGAAGAAAAAGTAGAAACAATGGAGGATTGTGCTCCATTACGCCTTACATGTGTCCCGATGGTCTTCCCTGCTGCTCTGCCCTTGAGGCCTCACTGGATTATCTGCCTGGGTGGAGAACAGCCCTCCCCCTCCCACGCTGCTGCGGGGGAAATTCATGGGAGTACCTGCTTCTGGACTCAGAGAAGGTAAGAGTATGATCATCGGGCATGGACACAGGGCTGATAGGCCAGCTAAGCCTGCCTAAAGTGGATAAAAATCTTTCTGAAAAAAAAGAGTGATCTTGGCAATAGTATTAATACATTATTGGTCGAGTTTGATTAATAATATATATTTTTTTTAATCTTACCCAAATGTGCCCCTTTCCAGGGCAGTGCTGTGTGAGACACTCTTCACAGAATAAGAGTGTGTGTTTAACTGTTGGTTAAGTAAGGAAGAGAATAATTTTAAAAATTAAATCTACTTAATAATGTAACAGTCAAGGGTCTGAAGGGATTTATTCTGTATAATTGAACTGATGCAGTATGTACTTGAATTGTGATACTATGAACAGTCTTTTTTTCATTTACATTGGAAAATAAGTTAAGCGATGTTAATTGATATTTGACATTTGTTTCTTCTTTTAAAAAAATGTTTGTGACTATATTCATCCTTTTTTGTAATGACCTTTAAATTATTGTCGATCAATAAACCTTGAACTTGAACCTGAATAAGAGTGTCTCATATGTAGAGGAAAGGAGCACTCCAATTGATCGGGAGCATTCCCTCAATCTGTGATGCTGTGCCTGTCATCTGCAGAAATGAAATAGAGAACACATGGAAACCTAGCCATAGCAGCATGAAGCCTGGCCCCAACAGACCTCATACCAGTGACCATGGCTCCAATATCACCCTATGATCCTGACCCTGGAAGGAGAAGTAGGATAACAGCCCCTGCCGGTGGGGGCCACTGCAAGAGAATACAGGGTAAGTCCTGGAAATAGCTGGTGTCGGGGTTAGGGAAATTGAGCCAAAGGAGACAGGCCAAGCCAGAGCATAAGCATCTCTATTAAGAAAAACACAAGCTGTGGGAGCCCCTTGCTTTTGCTACAGGCAGCACCACAGTGTGGGAGGGAGGGAAGGAACTTCAGCTGAGAACAGAGGGATATGTGAGGGGTTTGGACAGATGATGCAGTCAAGCTCCACCATACCCACCTGCACTCTGCAGATCATGCAACCCTTGAACCCCCCCCCCCCATACCTCTCAACCTTTCTTCACCAAAATATGTGACACGATGTGTGACAAATGAGTAAAATGTGTGACACATTGTCTAACATGGCACTGTAAGCTCAGACTACTATAGCTATCAGTGCACTAATGTTCATAATGTTTTTTGATAACAGAGCATAATAGATTATTATGAATTTCTGCTTTAAAGTCTCAGTGGGAAATGGGGAATATCACCTTCCCCATGATGGACAAAGGGTTTCTGAGAGGTAAAATGAGTGACGTACCTCATAATGTGTGACAGTTGAGAGGTATGCCCCCCCCATCTCTTAGGAGATTTATTGCCATTCCTACTAGCCAGTCTTCCACACATGGAGGAATAAGACAGAGAAGAAACAGAAGAGAGCCAGATTAAAGGTGCTGGAGAATAGACACGCCACTCCAGGATTCCTTTGGTTGGAGCTTGTGAATGAGCTGATGGAGGACATGAGCTCACTGGAAAAAAAAAGGTGGAAAAGAGGGAGCAAACATTTGGGGGGGTTCTAGTGGCTTTGATTTCTAACAATAGCCCTTCAATAGAATGTTCATACATTTTTCACAGCTTGTTGTCCGTTTTTCCTTGCCCATTTGTATTTGCTGTTGTAGCTTAATTTTGAATTCAGCCTGTAAAGAATCAGCAATATACTGTAGACTCTCAGTTTCCAAATGGAGTTGCATAATGACATAACCTTGCAGCTACCTGTATGCCGGTTTCCTAGAAACTGAGTGCTTCACTGTCAGCTACTTTGCTGAACAGTTATTTCAGATGGTGTGTCTTTCATAATCAAAGTGGTACTTGCACTCTCCATGTGTGTGTGTGTGTGTGTGTGTGTGTGTGTGTGTGTGTCTCTCTCTCTCTCTCTGGCTGCCACTCACAGATGGAAGATGTTAAATGATCCATTAACAGAACGCAACCTTCCTTTTTTGTGAGTCTGCATACAGCAGATGTCAGCTAGGACTGTGGCTTTCAGATTCTTTCGCAGTCAAATTATCAGTGGAATGCTGATGACTAAGGTGATGGCATTGAATATAAACGAAGGGGTCATTTTGTGTTTGTAATACCATATTAATGCTGGGAGAGATGGAGTGGGGGATATGGAAACATAGAATTTGTGGGCAGAAAAGGACCACTTGGCCCACCCAGTCTGTCCAGATGGTTCATGCCTAATCTGTTTCCACAGACCTTACCTGGTCTCTGGCACTCCTCCCTCCACCCTGCCTATTTGCTAATATTCCCTTTTGTCTATCCCATGTGTGTTTGAAGCCCCCTACTGTTTTCACATCCACCACTTCTGCTACCTGTCTATTCTAGACATCTACAACTCCTTCAGTAAAGTAGTGTTTCCTTATTTCTTTACATCCCTCTTAACCCACCCCTCCCAGCTTTATGGCATGCCCTCTATTGCTCTTTCCCATACTGAGACAGTGTAGCACAGTGAATTAAGGCTCTGAGCTGCAGATCTGGAGACCTGGGTTTGAATCCCACTGCTGCCTAGGTGCATACTGTGTGATCCTGAGCAAGTCACTTAACTTCCTTGTGCTCCCAGGTCGCATCTGGAAACAAGCTTTGGCTCAGTGTGCTACTCCTGATTAAACAATGTTCCCTTTCCCTTCCCCTTTGCCATTTGAAAGAGATTCCCAACCTGCACCCTGTTTACCTCTGTGAGGCATTTGTAGGTTTCTATCACGTCCCCTCTAAATCTCCTCTCTTCCTGGATGTACATGTTGAGATCCCTCAGTCTCTCCTCTTAGGGTTTTTGGTGCAAGCACAGCATCAGTTTGGTTGCCTTCTGGACTGCCTCCACTCTGTTTATGTACTTTCTGAGGTGCATCCTCCAGAACTGGACACAGTACTCCAGCTGAGGTCTCACCAGCATATGACATAGTGGCAACACCACCTCCCTCCTCCTGCTGGAGATACCTCTCCTTATGCATCCCAGCATCCCACTGGACCTACCCACTATTTTGTCACACTGCCCTGCCACTTTGAGGTCATCAGATATGAAAACGCCAAGATCCTTTTCCTGCTTAGTGACTGTCAGTATCTCCTCCCTCGTATACTCAGCTTCTGGGTTCCTATGCCCAAGGTGCATGATTTTGCACTTTTGGGCATTGAGCCACAACTGCCATGCTCTTGATCACTCCTCAAGTTTCCCAAGATTGCTACACATGTTCTCCACCCTCTCCTGAGTGTCTACTCTATTACAGATTTGTGTGTCATCTGCAAAAAGACATACCTTCCCTACTAGTTCTTCTACAGCATCTCTTATGAAGAAATTGAAGAGAACAGATCCCAGTATTGAGCCCTGCAGTACCCCTCTGGTCACTCTCCCATCATTAGAGTGAGAGCTGTTTACCACCACCCTCTGTCTCCTCTCCGTTAACCAGTTTCTAACCCAGTTCACCACTTTGGCGCCCACCCCTAGGCTGCTCAACTTTTTTGTTTGTCTCCTGTGTGGCACAGTGTTGAAGGTCTCGCTAAAGTCCAGGCAGGCCACATCCACTGCCCTCCCCTGAACTATTTCCCTGATCACCCATTCGAAGAAATCAATCAGATTCCTCTGGCAGGGCCTCCCCTTATGAATCCATGCTGCCTGTTGTCTTGCAGCCCACTGGATTTGAGATACTGCTAGAAGGGGTTATTCTTTGTAATGTTTGCACTTTGTCACCTTAAATTATATGTTATTCTGTGCAATTGTTTAATTATATGATGTTTAGTATGGATTGCAGCACTTTTCTTGTAATTGCTAACTGCAAATGGATTGAAACTTGTTTAATGTCTGTTTTTAACCAACGAGATTTGGAATTTTATTAGTGATATCATTATGAATGGGTTATTTAATTGTCACAGTGGTGAAAATATTTTATTACCTTTGATAAAGGATGAGTAGTCATCCAAAATGCGTCATAGAATAGATAATTTGTCTTGGTCCTCCTCCACACACTCCCCCTTATCTCCTTTGATCTTAGCAATACCCCTTCTGGATTTTCTCCTTTCACTAATGTATATATAGAAAGTCTTGTCCTCTTCCTTTACTGTTTGTGCTAGTGTTTCCTCGGTTTGGGCCTTTGCCTGCATTGCTGCCTTCCCTGCTTCCCTTAGGGAAGTTTGTTATGCCTCCCTATCTTCGTCCTGCTGTGTTCCCTTATATTTCCTGAAGGCCAGTCTTTTGGCTCTGACCTTTTCTGCTACTGTTTTTGAGAACCAAAGTGGTTTCCTCCTTCTTTTGCAGTTGCTTTTCTCCCTAACACAATGGGATGTTGCTTCAAGTATTGTATCCTTAATGCTTACCCACTTTGCCTGTACCCCCTCATCTGTATTTCTTCTTGCCAGGGCTAGCTTAACTCTGTTGGCTATCTTATCAAAGTCAGCTCCTCTGAAGCCCCATATTTTTGCATTGGAATAGGAAGATTTAGTTCTAGTGACCAAATTGAACCTTTTACTATTTTACATGTAAGTGATAGCCATAGAGATCATTTAGATCAAAACTAGAGGGGCATCGTGTGGCCCTTCCAGTCATTTGCATAAAAAACCCATACAGAATGTAGAGGCCACTTGCATATGGCAGCATGAAAGCCCACATTTCCCAACATGATATCCCCTCTACTTTATATATTATAGCTGCACAGTAGTGCAACTATAGTTAGGGTTGCCCTGCCACGTCTATGTTAAACCCCAAATTTTGCGCTTTAATAACATTGCAACCGTACAATGGATTCACCTGAAATTAAGCATGTGTGGTCTGGTACCATAGTGCTCTGGATGTAGCAAGTTGTATTACAGTTGGATGTACAGTTGCAGAGCTGCAGAGCACCAAAGAAAAGCATAAAATTGGGGGTTTCACCCATTTCTTTGCTCGAGGCTACAGCCCAAAGGATTTGTCCATCTGATCCAAAATCTTCAGGGAGTATGCAGTCTGGGTCACTGATGTGCCTTTTGAAGATCTGATAAAAAATTATTAATCCATTCAAAAGTTAGTCAGATTTGAATTTTCCCATTATAGTCAACAGGAAAAAAACATATGTGCCTCTCGAAAGCTGCCGCCACTACATTTTACTGTCACAAATGGCTTCTTTAGTGTTGTGCAGCCACCAACTTGTTTTCAGTTAGTAAGACAGAAAAAATGCTGTCATTCCAAAAAATAGTGCCCCTTGGTAAACACCAACAGTTGTGTTTACCTAGTTGGGGACAGAGGAACAGGATTCTGTCATTAGTTTTCAAAAACAGTGGTCAGAAATTTGTTTTTGGCATTTTGCTGTTGGAAGTGTTGCAAATTTGCGACACTAGGTTTGGAACCATTTTTGCAAATTGCAACCATGGTATCCCAAATTTGTAGCACTACATGTAAAAAAACAATGACCCCTGGCAAAAAGGAAAAAAAAAACAATTCTGGCCATTTTTCAAATAAACTAACTCCAGAATGGGATTCCTCAACCCCCATTTAGGTAAACACCTGTGAGTGTTCACCTGAAAAAAAAAGCTGATTTTCCCCTTTTACAGCCTGGAAGGGGGATAAGGAATCTTAACATTTCCTTTTCTACATGAATAATCAGTCCTGACATCGGGGTGCCCAATCCTTATGCAGGGAAGAGGTTGAGAAGCTTACCAGGCAACTCCTGCATCAGTTGTAATCTGCCCCCATGTCCTCCAACACTGTGGTGCACTGGAGCACCCACTCTCAGCGTACCAAATCATGTCCTTTTATTTTGCAAACATCAGGATGCCCTGTCCCTATGTTAGCATTACCCCCTAACTGTGTGGGACACTGGATAGCCCAGTCCCAGAGTCCCCAGTTGCTGGTGTACTACCTATTATTCTGGGACAATGGGGAGCCCACTGCCATTGTCCCGATACATATTTTATCATGCCTGTCAAAAAAAAAAACCATCCCCCTACATCTTTTAAATTTTTTCCCTTAGAAAAAAGAAAACAGTCCCTCATCATCTCTCCCATCCCATCCCCATCCCAACCCTCCCTCTGCACACTCATCTCCCCGCACCCCCCCTTTACCCCATACTTACCTCCAGAGGTAGGCAGCTGCGATCTTCTCTAGACCTGGATATGATTGCATTCTTCAAAGGTGAACTACAAACTGAGGAATCAAGGTAAGCACCGCATAATGGCTGCCTACGGTGTTTTTAACTTATGTTGATATCTTAGCCATTTTTCAAAATTTTTGCATCAAACTTGCAACATGGGTTTTGGGGACCCTGCCTCATGAACACTGTTGCTGTCATCTTGTTAATCGGACCAGAAAGGTGATTTTGTGGTCGCTGCATGGAATCACCTTTCAGGACCAGACAGTGGCAGTGTTCATGAGGTGGGGTCCCAAAATACCCATGTTGAAAATTTGGTACAAAAATTCCAAAAAATTACCACATTACAAGCATATTGTTGCACAGTTTCTACACACGCTTATAACTTCACCAATTTTTTATATTTTGTCTAGATTTTCAACATTGACACTTTTTCATACCTCCTCATGAATGGTATAGCTGTCATTTTCCACATCCTGCCTGAAATATGTTTTCGCATCTGCAGTGCAGAATGGCACATTTGCTGTGCGAAATCAACTTTCGGGATGGTTTAACAAAATCACAGTGCCAGTGTTCATGAGGGGAGGTCCCAAAAAGCCCATGTTAAAAATTTGGTAAAACAATTCCCCAAAATGATCGGGTTACGAGTGTGCATTGAGCAGTTTCTATGCACACTCATAACTTTGCCAGTTTCTTATATTTTCACTCTAGATTTTTAACATTACCATTTTGCACACCTCCTTATGAACAGTATACAACTGCCATTTTTCACATCCTGCACAAGCATGTTTTTGCACCTGTGGCACAGAATGGCGCAGTCACTGTGCGAACTAAACTTTTGGGACAGATTAACAAAATAACAGTGCCATTGTTCGTGAGGTAGTGTCCCCAAAAGGCAATGTTAAAAATTGGGTGAAATCATTCCTGAAAATGCCTGAGTTACATGTGTCCATTGAATTTATTCTACGCTCATGCTTAACTTTGTGGGATTGGAGTGGGATCCAAAGAACCCTGCACTCCCACAGTAAAATAATGATACTATTATACTATCTCTAAAAGAAGGGAAAGTCATTGCAAAAAACTCCGTTAATGCATCAGTTAGGGTTAATGGTACAATGACAAAAGTTTGGAAATTCAGTGTTAGGGTTGCCGACCATATCACCACCCCCCCACCCTCCACACACCAACAGGTTGCGGGTGGTGCCTTGGGGCCATTGGGCCTAACTCTCACCCCATTCTACAGTACTGTACCATGTCAGCTTGGTTACACATGGAATGGGGTGAAAGTCCCAATGGCCCCAAGGCACACCCTGCCTGTTGGTGTGTGGAGGGTGAGGGATGGGGGTGGTAAGCCTAATACCACATTTCCAGACTTTTGTCACTGTACTATCAACCCTAACTGATGCATTAATGGAGTTTTTGCAATGAATATATATAATGTATGGGAGTCAGTTATTATAGATATAATTCAAGCATTTTACAGCATTGTTGTAATCAGGATGTTGTTATACCATCCCGACTACATCACATCAATGGTATAACAAAATAGAATGCTCATGCAATCTGCTTTTCCTGACAGCACTGCCAATCGCTCATTTCTCTTTTTTAAAAAGTTCTCCTTCAGTAACAGTTTACTGAAATTAGCGATCACATCTGTCTTTTCAGCGATCACATCTGTCTTTTCCAAACCAGCACCCCCAGACTACCAATCATTTAAACAGGAACATTTCACCCCCCCCCCAAAAAAAAATTGTACCTGTAGTAAAATCCACTGGATTCTGTTTATTTCTCTCTGTTCCCTTTTATAACACTGGTGCCATCCAGATATATCCGCAATGAAATCAAGCGCCCTCCATGTCTGCTGTTTGACCCTGTCACTGAGCCAAACTCCTGGCTCACTACGTGACACTTCCTGACACACACACACCAAAGACAAGGTAAATATGGAACAGTTTTTCTAAGTGAGACGTTCACTTACAAGAAAACACTTTTTTTTTCCTCTCCCATGAAGAAGTGATCTTAGCAACTGACACTGTTGCCCATAAACTATAAAACATAATGAATGAGTGACAGTGAAAAACAACACTTGGTTCACTTCACCTCTGTTCCTGCAACCTTGTATGTCATCTAACTCACTGAAGTATGTTTTCAGTTACTTCAAATGTCTAAGGCCCAAGGAGTGAATTTAGTGTGTAAAATTGGTGCCCATACATTACAAAAGCTAATGGATGGGCATCAGTTAAAAACGCAAAATTCACAATACTTCCTGAAGTTGAGTGGCTCACTAACTCCAATGCGGAGCCAGAAAAAAATCAAAACATCCAAAAGTGAAGTAATCCGGCTGCACGCACCAACAACAAAATCAACCACTAGGAAACTTTAAAAAATATTTATTCATTGAATTACATAAGTATCACCCCCCCACACACCCCCCGGCAAACAGGCATCAACATGTTGTGTCACACAGATGCTTTTTCAAGAAATCATGTGTTACTAAGAGCAGCATTTTAAACAGAGAAAACCATAGTGCCTCTAAAATCACCACTACCATGTAGCGTGTATTATGAGTGCAAATAAATTCTTTGAGGTTTTAAAGTGCATATAAAAGTGATGACATCTTTAGAAATTAGAGGCTCAAGATAGGACTATGTGTATAAACTGAAATCAGTAATATACTAACATCTTTCCCCTCCTTAATAATTAATATTAGTTTAAATAGTGACCTTTATATGTGTAGTTGTGTGCTTTGATAGGAACCTTAGTGTTCTATAGACTGAACTAACTGATTGCACTTTTATATAGGTTTATGGTTCTGCATATTTCTGTAGGTAAATATATTTTTTTTATTTACTATATGACATGAGGTAATAGTGTCTTTTGTATTATTGTTTTTAATTCATCATATTTATTGCACTTAGCACATTTTAGCAATAAGCAAATATAATTAATATGAGTGTGATTATATTTATATTCTAGAAGCACTATTGCACTTTGCTATCATGTTTGTTACAGCACTTTTCTATGCACTTTAGAACGTCAAAGAATTTATTTGCACTCATAATACATGATACATGGTAGTGGTGATTTTAGAGGCAATACGGTTTTCTCTGTTTAAAATGCTGCTCTTAGTAATGTATGATATTTTGAAAAAGGGTCTGTGTGATGTGAAATGTTGACACCTGTTTGCAGTGGGTGCTACTTGTGGATTTTGTTGATGGTGCGTGCAGCCAGATTACTTCACTTTTGCAGTGCTCCTAGATCAGGCAAAGCATTTTCCTGTAGCACACCCTAATTTTTCCTGTATTTTCCCTGTAAAACTGGGATGAAATTCCTGTAGATTTTCCTGTATGCACAAATCAATGTAAGTACACAATTGGTGTCATTGTGCCAGTCAATAAAATCACTAGGATAAATGTTCCGGCTGTTTTATGTGTTCTTATTTATTTTAAATATAAAAAAATCACCTACAACGTATCACATAACTACTCTACAACTATAAGAACTTTATACTAACATACTAACATACTAAAATGCCAGCAGAATAGGCCTAACGGTCTTTCGTGTCTGCTCGTTTGGTCAGCCCCCACCCTGAGCGCTGACCTTGCTGCCCCCCTCTCCTTCTCTGGCTTCTCCCTTCCCAGTTCCGGATATTCTTGCTGCATTGGATTTTGCTTCCAGAACCCTTCCCCTGTACCTGTCCCACCCCCTCTTGAACCCCTCCACCGTCTCTGCCTCCACCAGCCCCCTAGGCAGCGCATTCCATGGCTCCACTACCCTCTCAGTGAAGTAGCACCTCCTCCTTTTACCCCTGAATCTTCCCCCCTCCAGCTTCCACCCATGCCCTCTAGTGGCCCCCTCCTCCTTCCTTCGAAGCACCCTGACTGTTCCTCCCCTATTTACCCTCTTCATGTACCTGAAGACCTCTATCATGTCCCCCAGATCCCTTCTCTCTCCAATGTGTACATATTTAGCTCTTTGAGCCTCTCCTCATAGGTCCTGTCCCCAAGCCCCAAATCATTTTGGTTGCCCTCCTCTGGACCCTCTCCAGGGTTTAATGTCCCTCTTTAAGTGTGGCCTCCAAAACTGCACACAGTACTCAAGGTGCGGCCTCACCAAGCAGTTATACAGAGGAGTACGCTTCCCTTCTTCGGAGGTGATTCCCCAGAGATACATCCCAGCATCCTGTTGGCCTTGGCTGCTGCCTCCTACAAGTCTCAGAGTTGTTCATCTTGACATTCACCACCACCCCCAGGTCCTCTCAGCCACGAGACTTGTAGCATCCCCCCAGGTATACACTTGGCCCGGGTTTCTGCCCCAGGTGGAGTACCTTGCATTTCCCTGCATTGAACCTCAGCTTCCACTTTCTAGACCATCTTTCCAGAGCCTCCAGGTCCCCGTGTAGGGCCACCCTCCCCTCCTCCCCATCCACCACCGCCCCCAGTTTTGAGTCATCCGCAAAGAGACTCATCTCACTCCTGATTCCTGTCCTTATGTCAGAGACGTAGGTGTTGAACAGGAGGGGCCCAAGGACTGATCCCTGTGGGACCCCACTAATGACCCTCCTTGGGGATGAGACTATCCCGCCAACTATGACCCCTGGGTCCAGTCCTGGAGCTAATTGCCTATTCATCTGGTTCCCCACCCCCATTTCTCCCAGCTTATCCAACAGGCCCACGTGAGGAACAGAGTCAAATGCCTTGCTGAAGTCTAGAAAGAGGACGTCCACTGGTCTACCCAGGTCCAAGGCACTCGTCACCCAGTCATAGAACTCCACAAGGTTTGTCTGACATGATTTCCCCGGGACGAATCCATGCTGTCTATCATCCAGGCACCCTGACTTTTCCAGGTTCCCCCCAGCCTCTCCTTGACAATGCCCTCCATCACCTTGCCCACCACCGATGTCAAGCTGACAGGCCTGTAGTTCACTGCCACCTCCCTTGATCCCCCCTTGTGGATAGGCACTATATGCGCCACCTCCCAGTCCTGGGGCACCCACCCTGTCTTCAGAGAGATGGTGAAAAGCTCCGCCAGGGTTTTCACCAGGACATCCGCAAGTTCCTTCAGCACTCTGGGATGTAATTTATCCGGCCCCGGTGCTTTCTCTGTCTTAAGGGAGCTGAGGGCTTCCCTCACTCTCTCTGCTGTGATTTCCACTTCTGGTACCTCTTCTCCCTGCTTAGCCCTCTCCCCTCCTGCCAGTGATGCCTCCCCCTCTCCCCAGACCCGCCGATCAGTAAGGGTCCCCTCCCCTCCTCAGTATCTCTGTCTCCTCCCATGTATGATGCAGCACCCCCATTTTCCTTGGTGAAAACTGAGGTGAAGTACTCATTTAGTACCTCAGCCTGCCCCCCCGGGTCTTGTGCCCATCTCTCCCCTGATTTAATCCTGCTAATCTGCCCCTTCACCCTTCGTTTTTCCCCAATGTATCTAAAGAACCCCTTGTTCCCTCTCCTAATTTCCCTGGCCAGGTTCTGCTCCTTCCTTGCCTTAGCCGCCCTCACCACCCTAGTTTATATGTAACAATATAATGCCATCTTGAGGTTCTGGGGAAATGCTGGAACCTATAAAGCTCAGTTCTCAAGGTTCACATGTCTCCAGAACCTTCTGAAGGTATTATAACTTTATAATAATACAGTCCCTTATACAGTATTTTATTTATAGTATGAAATACCTTAACTTCAAATTTATCCCTTAATCACAGACTGATACATTCTGTGTTCTGCTCATAATGCATGAAAGGGGCATAGGGATGCACAAAATGTGCATACCCCACCCTCGCCCCTGCAGCCCACGGCCAGGTGCGCCCATACTGGCATTCACCAATGCCGATCACCTATCCACGGCTCCTCCCTCAACACACAGAACTCTGCAGAGTGGCCGGGGGAGGAGTCGTCCCAGGCAGACATCCAATGGGATGCCCCCCCAGGACCCATAGTGGATCTCACACGTAGGGTGGCATGGGTCCGGGGCTGTGCATGCTGATAGCATGCACCCAGACCAGTGCGGCACCCTCCAGTCCCAGTGCTGCCTCACATAAACTTTCTGGGCACTCGCCCATCCAGCTGCCCCTGCCACCTCCTGCTGCCCAGCAGTCGGGAGCAGCACAGTGTGCCCTGTCCTGGTCCTCCGGTGACCGAATACCTGTGTTCATGGGGCATGCTGTGGGTTATGGCAGGATCTTTCTAGTGTACCCTGCACCACCCTCTGTGCCCATGCGGCCAGCACTATGCGGGTTAGTGAGTACATGTAGTGCTGGCACGCCCCTGGAACATCCCCATAGTGGATCTGTCTGCGGACATGGGGGATCGGGTGCAGTGGGTCTGCATATGCCCCCTTCATGCATGCAATGCAGGGGGCACGGGGTGTGGAGTAGCTACTCACCCCAGATACGTGTGCATAGCCACTCCACACCAATCGTGCATTGGGCCTACAGCTCTGTGTACCTGTAGCGCTCCATTAATAAACATTGTTTCAGTGTATTGTTGTGTTTTTCATTAGCACGCTTAAGCATCCCCCTACACACACACACAGCTTTGTGCACCAAACTCTGAGGTAAAAAATAAATATTCCCTTTTTTTTCATTTATTTTACTAACCTTAGGCCAGGCCAGGGTCTATGGATCCCTTCTGAACTCACACATATAATTCATAACTCCTGCTTATCTTGATGAAGACACCCCCATACCTTTCCTAGGCTCACAATTAAATAGAAACATTGTCTAATTATTTTTTTTCAAATAACCTCAGCCTCTAGCCTGGTCAGAAGAAGTACTGCCTTAGTGATCTTTTTAAAAACGCAACTCTGCTCTGTGCACCGAACAAGCCAAGTAGCACTTAAGCACTCTTTGTGTCCCCGTCATCCTTTAAAGCCCACCATCATCGAGTCTTTTGTCTGGCTCGCTTTTTGCACTTCATGTGTTTAAAACAGACAAATTTGCAAAACAGAAGGTTTGTTTTCCTTGGTGGTTCAGGGCGCTGTTTCCCTCAAGCGACACTTAAGCACTCTTTCTTGCACCCCCCAAAGCATAACACCATCAAGTGGTCAGTCTTTTGTCTGACTCATTTTGCACTTAAAATGAGTTTAAAATAGAGTTAGACTAACCTGAGGCTGCCCACAAGAAGGTTTGTTTACCTTCAGTGGCTTAGGCTCTCTGCTAGTCCAGAACAGTGGCATTTGAGATGCAGCTCAGATGACTCAACGGTGTTGCTATTTTGAGTGGGGCCACATGACAGGTGTTTGGATCATGCAGCAGCTCACTGGTTCCTGATCAGAAGATCTGAATTCATCCTCAGAAAGATGCACTGCCAGCATATTACCTTACTACCCCAGAGAAACACAGGCTGCAAATGGACCAACAGAATTGCTTAGTGTAGCAAAGTCAGCAAACTGAGCACCAATTGGAGGGCGCTGTCTGGATCTTGGCAGCCATGAGATTTATAGTGGGCATTTTCCCGTAGTGTTTGTCCATTTCCCCTGATATTTTAAAAATAAAAGATTTCCTTCCCGTATCCCGTTTTTGTAGTAAAATTCCCTTAAAATACAGGAATCCCTGTAGATCTGGGAGCACTGCTTTTGAGTGCTACACTCACTTCTCAAGGTTGCCATGCCAACTGTAAATTGTTAACCGATGCCCATCCATTATCCTTTATGATCTCTAGGGGGATAACACTTGACAGGGTGTGCAATTATGAAGTAATAATGCATGCCTCAGGTAGCTGCATTAGGCATACAGTTGCTGAGTGCAGCAACTACCCAAGAAGCTCATTATTCCCTCATGACAGCACATTCTGGAGTGTGTCATCTCACTTATAAAGAAAAATTATAGTTCGGGTGAGGTATATGGCTGTTAGGACTAACTAAGTCTAGGCAAAATGAGTGAATTCCACAAATTTAGCAAATTTTGCGAAATGCCAAGGAATTTTTGAAATTCTTTATTTAGTCATAACTCATTCATTCTTGCAGCTAGAGACCATACTTTTGGTAACAGGTCCTAAAGTAATGGCAAGTTTCATGACATTTGGATAAGGGGCACGGAACATATAGGGGCCCAAAATCTGGCAATTTATTATTTTTGTGAACATTTCTGAAAATATTTCTTTGCTTACAGCTTAGTCACCTTCCAAGCAATTTAGTTGAACATTTATATGCATATTTTCTTGGAAAAGTCTTGAAACTGTTAAAAAGTGAGGTAGTTGGTTAAGTAAATTATAAGCTACAGGAGTTCATATTTTCACAATGTAATTATTTGTTAAATTGTATGAAATGTTCAAAACATTTGAATGCTTGTAGGTCTGCTGCTGTTGCAGTTATACACCCCAAATTTGGCATGCATACCCAATGTACATAAGTCCTAGAATCTAATAAAGCTGGATAAATGTGGTTTGGTAGGTTAAAATGTAACACTGAAATTTCAGAAATTACAAATTAGCAAAATTTTTTCACATAGTCATGGACACACCATAGGTAATGCCACTAGAATGCCATTTGAGGAATGTAATTTTCACAAAGCACTTATCACCACTGAAGCTATGTAGCTGTGATGGATTGATTGCAGTCCTGTAGTTCCTTTCTGGGTGATTATTTTGTCCATCCACCCCTACTTTTTTCTCTAAGCTTGACCAGGTATACTCTGTGGATAGAGATGTTGCAAATTTTTAATTCACTAGTGAAGTCTGCATGAATCCATCTGATTCACACTTGTGAGAAAAAAAATTCAAATTATTCAGCTGAACCAGCAAACTTCGCCGGTGGATTTATTTTTTTATTTAAAAACAACCTCCCCCACCTACTGTGCTGTGTGAAACCCCCACCCTCACCCATGAACATAAAATATATAAAATGAAATCAAAATACCCCTTCCCTCCCCGCTGGCAAACACCACCTGCTGAGGGGGTGAAAACGGTCCCCCGGCCCCGATGCAGAGCATCTGCTCTGTTCAGTCAGTGCCCTATGCCCTGCTGACTCCCATCTCCAAAAATGGTTAGCTATTGGCTTGATCATAGCCTCCCCAGCAGCCTCATATCCCCCCTGAAAACAGATTGAGGCAAAGGCATAGTGATAAAACAAGCCACAACTTCAACTTCAAGTTAAAAACTTGACAAACTACAAGATGCTTGAATGAACTGTTTCTAAAGATACAACACTCCATGCCGTGCTGACTGCTGATTTCCATCTCCACAAATGGCTAGTTATTGGCTGGATCATCACCCCCTCTCCCTTGGGCACCTTCCAACCCCCGTTCCAGACAGTCCCATCCATACCTCCCAACCTCCTGCCTTGTAAATCAGGGACAAGGCTTAAAAAAATCAGGGACAAAGGACCAAAATCAGGGACACATCTTCAAAATTGGTGATATCCACTCAGGAAGCTGGTAGAATAAGAAGCTTAGTATAAAATGCATTTTCTAAAGAAGAACAAGTCTGTAACTTTAATCTCTGGTATTAGTTTGCGCTAACAACCCCCATTGTTTGCTCACGAAAACACAATTTTTAGGTGGGACAGAGTGAAATTTTGAAGCAAAATCAGGGACAGTTGAGAGGTATGGTCCCATCGAGTAAAATAACATAAATGAATAAATGCTGACATCTTTGCTCCTAGTAAAACCTGATTGGTTGAAAATTGAACCAATCAGGTTTTACTAGGATTGAAGACATCAGCATTCATTTGCATTTCTTACCATGTAACACAATGGGACTGGGACCAGGGTGGAACAAATTGGATAGCTAGGTGGCCAATGACCACTAAAAAATGGTTTGGCTATTAGATTTTGAAAGTTACTGGCTAACTGGTTACCTGCCCACAGAGTGATTTTTGAGCCCTTAAAAATGGATAGCCACCAAAAATATTGATTTGGTAACCAGATTTTGAAAACTAGTGGCCAAACTGACCACCATTTCCAAACTAATTTGTCCCACTTTGACTGGGACATGTCAGCACCGAACAGAGCAGATGTTCTGCACTGGGGGACATGTTTTTTTATTCGCAGCATACCAGCCCAACTCACCAGCACTGCACTACAAGGTCTCGGCTCCTCCTCCCAGTGAAGTAATGTACTGATGTTTGCTGGGGAGTAATAGTACCAGCTGGGGGGACCACGCTCTTAGTGATGACAATCTTTTCTTGACGGCACAGCAAGAATAGTGATGTTTTCCGGGGGGGGGATGATGCCAGTTGGGGGGTGTTTATAATTGGTAGGCTTTGCAACACCGCCCTGTTATTAGAGATGCAGCGAATTTAAATTCTGCCGGTGAAGTGAACGTGAAGTGAGTACTTCGCATTGCCACTCTGCTACATGGAGTGGGCAATGCAAAGTGCTCACTCCGCCTTGTCATTACCACTTCACGTTAAGGCAGAATGGCAATGCGAAATAAGGCAAAGTCATTGTTTTTAATGGACTTCACATTCCTCATTATGATTCTAAGTGATCCACTTGGTGTTTCAGATTTGGCAGCCCCCCCCCCACGCACATCACATGGCTTACAGTACTGTAAGTCACATGCTCTTTAGCTAGGCAGGATAGAAGTGAATCATACAAGCAGACACTTTTACTTTCTCCTGTGCAGATGGAGAGACAGGAGTGTGTTTTGTGACTGCTGATACTTTGAGATCAGAGCGAGAAGGAGATTTAAACTTTGATTTAGACCCAACAGCTTTTTTAAAAGCTACATTTTTTTTGTCTTTTCTGTCTGTACTCTTTTTTACTTAATTTGTTCTTTCTGTAAATTTAATTTTTCTTACCTTTATAAGTAGTTAGTTATTTCTCTGTGTGACTGTGTGTGTGTTGTGTGACAGTGTGAGTAGTGATTGCTCAGACTGAGGGAGCTCAGTAGGAGAGATGGACCAGGGTGAGGGAATGTCTGGGGTGGGAGCAGCTCTGGGAGAGCATGGTAGTGGTAAGCCTCATACCGTGTGCATGCATGGGGTGCATGGGTGCCCATTCCTGTTGGACCACTTGAAACTTGTGAGTGTCTCACCCCCCGGAAGCAGGACCAGCACTGCCTCCTGTAATGACTCTGAGGCAGTTGAACCATCACCACCAAGTCCAGCAACAGATCCTCTGGAGCAGAATGTTCCTGTTCTCCTGGGCCCAGGTGTGGATCCCATCCCTGTTCAGCACCGTGACTAACTAGCTTCAAGTTCATCTGGCCCTCCCCTGCCTGTGCCTTTTCATCCCCGCACCTCCATTGTTTGGCAGTTTTTTGACTGTCTTGGGGGGGGACAGCAGTGTTGTCAAGTGCCACCTATGTGAGGTGGAGGTGTGCCGTGGCTCCCAGGGACTCACCTGGGGACTGGGGGCCAGCACACTCATATGCTCAATCACCACCAGTTGGAGTGGCAGGCTGACACAGAATGGACCATGCCTGCACCTGCTGGCCCTTCTGTGGCAGAGGCTGCAGCTGTGTATGGCGGCATCCCTAAGAAGAGGAGGGCCACAGCAGCTCCTGCTGCTTCACCACCACCCCTAGCACCACCACCACCAGCAGCAGGTCAGCCTGTAGAATGCATGGACCCCAGAGAACTGCGTGTAACACAGGCTGACTTGGCAGTTCTCTGGAGTGCTGTCAAGGAGAACAATGAGAAGATGAGTACTGTGGAGCAGTGGCTGGATCACATAGAGGGACATCAGTTGCAAATTATGTCCATGCTGGAACTGCTGCCGGATCACCATGGGACCCCACATTAGTTTTTTTTTTCCTCACACCATGTGCTCCCCCCACACCTTCCTTGCTGTGTTATAAAATGTATTCCTCCACCATCCCAGACCCTTGTTTGTAATTATGCCCTTTTTTGTTGTTTTCTGTATGTATTCTGAGCAGTGCAGGTTTACTGTGCTAAACTGCATGGGTGTAGTCTTCTTTCCAGTCTGTGTATGTACTGCAGACACTGTCCAGCTCCCTGACTGAAAGACACTTATTGAGTACAATGGTGGGATGGTGAAGGGGGGAATTTTTTTAACCAGGAAAGGCACACTAAGCCAAAGCTTGTTTCCAGGTGCGACCTGGGAACAGAAGGAAGTTAAGTGACTTGCTCAGGATCACACAATATGCAAGGGGGGGGGGCTGCAGGGTTCAAACCCAGGTATCCAGGTTTGCAGCTCAGTGCCCTTAACCACTGCACTATACTGCCTCCTGAAGCCTGGAGAGATACTACAAAACAGGCTTACAATACATCCAAGTAACTCGTAAAAAAAATTTATGTTGTGATTCGTGATGTGATCATAAATCGTGATTTGTGACTGCATTTGTGACCGTGATGATGAAGAAATGTGAATGCCTATGGCTGTACTTCCCTGGGCCCCGATGAGGTGTGGCACAAAACTCCCTGACTTAAAAACACTCATTAATGAGTACAATGGTGGGGTGGTGAAACATGGAAAGATACTACAAAACAGGCCTACAATACATCCAAGTAACCAGTAAAAAAAATTAATGTTGTGATTCGTGACGTGATTGTAAATCGTGATTTGTGACTGCATTTGTGACCGTGATGATGAAGAACGTGATTTGCGTCACGAGTGACTCATGATGATGGTCCTGACTTAAAAACGCATATTAATGAGTACAATGTTCATGCAAAATTATGCACCACACCTGTCCAGTACTCTGAAGGGAAGCCAAAGAAACAACTGTGACTTAAGTTAGAGATGGAGATTGGGCCCTAAAGAGATGCAAATGCACAGATTAAGATTGCACTGCACAATGAAGAGATGCAGATGCAAAGGCACAACACCTAACTAGTGCTCACCATCAGAGATTCAAATCTGGGAAAGAATACCTTTGTTGGTTGGGGGCAGTGGGTGGGGGGTACAGTATACAAGCACTGCTGCAGTAACAGTAACTAGTACTAGTACCAGTAAAGATACCACAAAGAAGTACAAAAATTATGCAGCTGCAGTGGATAGCAGGTTCACATTGCTGAAATTATGAGGCACAATAAAAAGTGTCTGATTTGATGACACGCATCACACACATACTCACACACACACTAAGTAATGCGTAGCAATTTGAAAACTTCAGTAATATAAAAACATATTTTAAACAACTAAAATTATGCACTACTACACCACAACAATCAGCAAAAAAATGGCAAGAATTATTGAAAATATTACTGTGTGTACATTAACATAGTTATACAAGAAAAATATCACCAAAACAGAAAGCACTGTCTTTTTCTCCAAGTTAATCGACCTACACCACAGATATGCCCCCCCTCAAAGCACACTTCCATTGTCTCTCAGTATACAGACTGAATGTTGTACATTAACATTCAAAATCCACACACAAACAAACGCTTGATGATATGAGCACAGGAGGGTTTCCTATAATCGATGAACTAAAGTTTCAGCAAAAAAAATTACTCAAAAAGGCTTTTTTTAACAGCTTTTAGAAGGTTTGAATCGCAGAGAGCTCTCAGAGCAGATTGTCTCCTACAGCTTCCTACACACACTACCACAAACTGAGGCTGTGCAGAACAATCCAGAGCCCATGTGACCTGAAATCCCATGAATCACTGCTAAATTCGCCTTTGGAGCTTAAAAACAAGGCGAAGTACATTGTTTTCAATGTACTTCGCCTTAAGAATTGGTGGAGTAGTGGTTTGGGAAAGCAGAGTAATGCAAAGTCATTGTTTTCAATGGACTTCGCGTTACCCATTATAACGCGAAGTACTCCACTTTGCATTGCAGAGCACTCCACAAATTCGCTTTCACTCCACGTTCTACTTCACGGAGCGAATTGGGACCACTTTGCCCATCTCTACTTGTTATTTGCTGGTGAATTGGCCATTGGCCAGGTAAAATTTGGTCAATTTACCTAGTGAATAACAAGGCAAATTATAGTCCCGTGCTCCACGAATTTGCTGAAATTTGTTGATTTTTTCGTGGAGCGATTTTCAGCAACTTTGCCCATCACTATAAGTGGACCCATTTGTTACACTGATTTCCTCCTTATTTTTCACAGACAAGCTGACTCAAAAGAGAGCCACATATTAATTTTCCTGTAGGACCTATCCATTTGAAATAGCCAGAATTTCTCCTTGATTTCCCTATCATTTACTTTCCCCACCAGGTCTCTGTCCTCTAAGTTCTGGAGTTCCAAGTGTATTTGATGCTCAGGCTAGTCAATGTTGGGGGGTACAATTCTCATACTTCCTGCTTTCAAGTGAAAATTGTCCCTGTATGCTTTCCTGCTCCAGCTGGTGATCTGCTATTCATTTGTTATACAGCCCAGATGTCATTCCCTTGGTGAACTTATGCATTTAGCTTCGGCCACTGGTGACCCTTCCACAAGCTACCTCCCCATCCTATAGTTCAAATTCCCTTCACTTCTTTTTCCATTGACATGACCATAACCCCTTCCTCTTTGTAGACCTTCAGTCCATCTTGGGTTGGCTACTGATCACATTCATTTGACTTGTACTGCAGGCAAACAAATCACCTTCTCTGTACTAGCATCGTAGCCCTGCACTGCCCCTTTAAAACACCTGCAGCAATGATGCCTTCCCCTTTTCTCCTGTGTTCTCCCACCCTCCTTTCCCACTGCCTCTCCCCATCCCATCCCTTTTCTTATCTTTTCCTTCCCTCCCCCCTTCATTAGTTAAATGTTTTGCCTAATTTGCCAACAAATCTGCCTCTTTGATAAATTTGATAAACGTTTTGCCAAAAATTCATTATTACTTCATAGGTTTAACAGAGCTATAAATAGACTTACGTCTGTGGTGCTCGCCATGTTATAGAACAATATCTACCTGCTGCCCCTAAAATGCTTATCCATATTTTTTTTAATTGGTCTGTGGAAGTATTGCCTGCCACCTCTGATAGCATAGGCATATTATGGACTTATTTAGATATTCAGTATGAGAGCCTTTTTAAAGAGGCAATCTTTTTGTGACTACTTGGGCTGCAAAGCCGTTAGGGCTAAAAAAAAAATATATATATATATATATATATATATATATATATATATACACACATATACATATACATACACACACACACCGGATATATAGATAGATATATTTCTTTGAGACTGCTTCTTCCGTCAGTAGTAAGTCCAACTTAGGAAAGCACATTGGTGGTTTTACATATTTTATAGAGTTTGCTTATGCAATGCACTGTTGCTTTATAATAGTTTGTCACTTTTTTATTGATACCGGTTTGTTAAAGTATTTGCATAAATCAATATTTATGATCTTGGGGTTTAACTAACCTATCAAATGCATTGTTCTACACACCTCTGAGGAAGCTCCATATGTAGGGTGGCACATAGGGGTTACTTTGCACTACACCTGTTTTCTGGCTTAGTAAAAGCATTCATCTGCTTTTTTCTTTTCTATATTTAGTATGGTAGATTGGTAGTACATGGTGGATGCACCTTTATGGTGACTGGAGTGCTTGAGTTTTTAGCTTTTTTTCTGATAATGAGAAATGTTGCACTTAGAGCACTCAGCGTGTAGGTTCACCCCTTTCACAATTCACTACCCAGAATTCACGTCTTTATTAGCAGCATTTAGCTGTATTTCAGCTGACCAGTCTGAGACCAATTCTTGTGGACAGAAGAGCTGTGTTTTATCAACACTTGGAGGGCATGTTTTGAGAACTTGAGCTGCAGAGGTGACTCGTGTGATGACCGGCACTAGCAGTATCAGTCAGCAAGTGAATATATTAATGGCAAGAGATCCAGACGTGAGGAGTAAGAACACTGCCAAAAATTCACATGCATAAGAGCAATTCTGTCTAACAGATGTGGCGAACAGTGAGTATCTTAAAGGCATATTACATAACCCTTTGGGACAGGAGAGTAATAGTGCCTCAGTATCAATTGAGTTACAGAACTTACTCCACAAAATAGGGAAAGCCTCTATACATGAGGTAAATCAATGGTTTGACAGAGTTTTTTTTTTAGAACAGTATGCTGATTTGGATAGGGTCCCTAGGGGCCTGAGAGTACATAAGGCTCTCTCATCAGGTGCATTAGAGCATGATCTTAAAGAAAGATGAGAGGGAGCCTTGGCCACTTGTTCTAAGGAGCTTGTCAGTATTTTAATTGAGCAAGATAAAAGACTTTAGCAGCAGACCAAGACCAATATGAGCTTACTAAGAATGGAGACGTTACAATATTGCAGCAATCCTGACTTTGAGAGCCTGGACAGTACCCTTACAATCAAATTAAAAAATACAACAAGGAGGTGGAAAATAGAAAAGAACCAAATTTGAAAGAGACCACAGGAATTATTGGGGGGGGGGGCCTTTTCTTCGGAGAAGAAATTGAGATCCCGAAGTGGGGGCAGATCCACAAGCTGTAGAGATAATGGGGGAATAACAATGCACAAAGTGAAAGAAGATGCAAAAAAAGTTAATTTTTTTAATTGTAAAGGAAGAGGGAACTCAAAATCAACAAGTAACCACCTGAAAATGAAAAGACAGAGGACAAGGAGAGGTCAAAAGACCACATGGAGGTCACCAAGCACCATGGAGGTCAGGCAGGAAGGTGAACCAAGGACAGTAATTAACAAATCAAGAACTAACACCTGACCAAGTCTGTGTATTGCCTAAAGGACATTCATTTGTTCTAACCCTGAAATTAAATTACCTCCAAACTGAGGTGGAATCGCTTTTAAATACTACTTCAGGGATAAGTGTGAAAATCAAAATCTCAATATGGGACTTACCCCAGTACCAGACCTTATTGCGCCAGCATGGGAACCCAAACTAAATTTGAACACAGCATGACAAATCTTGCAAACAACTAATTCTGAGGATAATGGAGGTTTAACAACCATGGATTGTAATTTGAATAGAGACATTGATCTCCGTATATGTCCTTGTTGATGATAATCTTACTCAAAATGTGACTTTTCAGGGCAGTTGGATGTAAGTCTAGTTGAAAGACCAACTGAATATATTTTGACAAAAGGCTACACTATGGGGTTGACAGCTAGAAGTACTTTTACCGAAACCAGTTAAGACACCTTACTGTTAAGGTTTTTGAATACATGATAAGACAGAACATTAAAGACAAACCCTCTCGCCCACCAGCATTCCAAAACTTGTCCACAGGAGAAAGGCAAACACTTAAAGAACTAAAGAACTAAAACAAATGAAGAAAATTATCATAAAACCCACAGACAAGGGTAACATGGTGGTGGTTCTCAGTGTAGAAACGGAAAGACAATTGAGTGATCAGTCTTATTACACTAATTTGACATATAGTCACACTGTAGCCTTTAAAAACATTCTGAACAACCATATAGAAAAGGCACTTGCAGAAAAATGTATTGATCAGGGTGAAATGAAATTCCTGAAAACTGATTACTCCATCAGTCCAACATTTTACGCTTTGCTGAAGATCCGTAAGTCCATGAGGGACCCCCCGGACACCCATAGTTTTGGGTATTGGGTCAGTCAGTGAGGGTCCCTTTGGATAAGTGGACCACTTCCTTAAAATGCTGGTGACACAGGCTCCTAGTTACATTAGGGATACAGCAGATCTTATCAGTAAAATTGAAGATTTTGATTGGCAACCCCAATACTACTGGTTAAATAACTAATAAGGCACAGCAAGGTGTGCATTATAGGATTTTAATACATGCCCCAGGGGTGTAGTAAGGCACGAGGCCAAAGGCCGAGTGTCCTTACTCCCTAGGAAGTTCATTACAATCCTATAATGTACACCCTGAAGGGACAAATTACACTTATAAAATGTCTCCTAGTAGGATTTGGGGGGGGAAGAAACTGAGATCTGGCACCTGACTGTGCATTTATAGAGATTTAATGCACAGTCAGGTGACATCTCTCAGCCAATGAAATTTCTAGATTTTTTTTGTCATTTTATAACAACTAATATAGTGAGTCTGTGTACCTGTATAGACCACAGTCAGGATATCAAGGCAATACAGAAAACTATGATTGCAAGTAATGTGTTTCAAAATGTCCCTTCTTCATTTATTGTAATGTTTTTGTCTTTTGTTTTGCACCATAATTACCCTCAGTTTGATGGTAAATTTTTTTACAGACCCATTGCACAGCTATGGGTGCCTCATTGGCATCCTCTTATGCCAGTATCTTTTTGACTTCTTAGGAACAGAAGGTGGTGTATCAAGATGGGAACCCGCACCTCAAACACATTGTTAAATGGTGCCATTTTATTGATGACATTATACAATATGTGTCTGGGGTAGGGGCTCAGAACAGATTCCAGCTTTTAGTGATTGGCTTAATCAAAATGATTTAAACCTGAAATGTACCTTTAAATCAGATAGAAAGGAAATTGAGTACTTGGACTTCAAGTTAGGAATTAATGCTGACAAGAAGGTTATCTGTTCTCCTTATTGTAAGCCAGTTGCTGGAAATATGCTCCTTAGAGCAGATAGCTCGCACCCTAGGGACCTGATTGACAACATCCCTTATGGGCAGTTTTGTAGAGTACAATGTAGCTCTATAGATCCAGAAAAGTTTTAAACAAAGGGCAGGATGCTGCCAGCCAGGTTCCAGGAAACAGGCTATTTAGCAGCTGTGGTTCAAACAGCATACGAAAGGGCAAGTAAGGTACAAAGATGTGAGCTGTTGCAAAATAGAATTAGGAATACAGGGAGAGATAATCAGATCACTGTAGTCTTTGATTGCAATGGTGACTCTGAATGACTTCAGAAAAATCATCAAGGAAAGGTAGCAAATTTTAACAAGCAATCCAGAGATTGGCCCATTTTGGAGGGCATGAAATCTTAGAGACCATCTACTACAAAGCCGTTTTTCAGGAAGTCTAACAGGTGTCCATTATAATGAAACAGGCTTTTGTTTCATTTGAAGATGGTATAATGTCTGCAAGTTTGTGCAGAAGGGACATTTTTTGAACATCCTAAGACAAAAGAAAAATATTTTCTAAGCGGTACATAGATTTCCGTTCACCCTTTCCAGTATATGTAGGATGGTGCCACTGTGGTTAATGGAGGGCATACAGTACACCCATTAAAGGAGAGGATACAAGAGCACATTAGGGCCATGAATGATGGTAAGGAAAATAATTCCTTGCGGTACCACTGTAAAGAAAAACATGGTAGTAATCCAACTGGACTTTTGTGTAGAACTTTGCAACATGCTCCAGAACTTCCTTGTTGACAGGATCACACTTGGATCCTCCAGAAGGAAATGTTCTGGGTCATGGAACTGAATTCATTGACACCCACAGGTCTAAATGAGGAAATTGATTTTAAACTGTTTTGGGGTAATACTTAGGATCTGCTCTGTTGTACAGTTTGAATTATTGTTGGACAGCTATTATGTAAGATTGTTATGGGCAATTATATGCTTATACTGTTTTGATGGATCATTTACCCTAGATATCCAAGTAGAATTCTTAGCTTATAATATATAGATGAGTTCCATGGCATTATTGTTGAATCAACTCAATTAGGAACATTTATTTTTCGGTACGCTCCAAAGTTGTATGATTTATGGGGGTGAATGTTATCCCTCATTACTTGGTTTACTTGGTAGATTAGAACAAAAGAAGGCCAAGCCCATCGGTATTGTCCCCCACAAAATTGTGGGCCCTTGTTCCTAAATGTTATTTAATTTAAGCCATTTATCTATGCCCTTTTTAAAGGCAGTGAAAGTATTAATGTTCATCAATTCCTGTGGAAGCCTATTCCACAAGCTAGGCACTCTTATGGTTTAAAAGTTAAGTCTCCTGATTGTTCTAGCCTTGCTTATATCGAGTTGCTTATTGTGAAGTCTGGGAACCATCTTCCTCTGCGAGAAGGCAAGTCCACATTGCTGCATCTGTTCTGGTGAGTGTAGGATTTTAAATAAAGAGGAGGTCACCTCTATACCTTCTAGTTTTTAAGGAATGGAGGCCCGTTGCTTGAAGTCTCTCAGGATAATTTTTAAGTGCCAAATGGGGGACCATCATAGTAGCTCATCTCTGAATTTTCTCAATCCTGTTAATGTCGTTTGTAAGATATGGGCTCCAAAAGGGAGACTCAGAGTCAGAATATGGTCTAATGTGTGTCCTGTATAGTGAGATGATGCATTCTTCCATTTATGAGATGAATGCACTATTGATCCTCCTAAGAAGCATATTCGAAAGTTTAGCCACTCTCGTGCACTGGTCAGCTGAAGAGAGTTTATTATTAACAAATATACCCCGGTCTCTCTCTCTCACAGTGAGATACTTTCAAAGTGGTGTTATTTAGGTCATATGTCTGTTTGGGGTTATTTTTACAAAAGTGCAAAACAGTGCATAGGTCCAAGGACCAAGCCCTGAGGCACCCCACTAGTCACCTGCCCCTTACCTGACAAGGTTCCATTTATTCTTACTTGACGGCATCTATCAGTTAGCCAGCTGTCTACCCATTTAACCAGATTTGGGGACAAACCCAGTGTGGATAGTTTAGTAATAAGTTTGGCATGTGACACCTTGTCAAACGTTTGACTATAGTCTAACATAATTACATCCATGGGGGTGTTGGAGTCAAGTCCCTGATTATACGATTGTAGAAAGCTATAAGGTTGGAGGTACATGAGTATCCTTGCTTAAAACCATGTTGGGAAATATCAAAGATGTGCTAGGATATAATTTATTTTTCTAATAGGGATTTAACTATTTTCTCCATCAATTTACAAAGGACTGAGGTGAGACTAATAGGATGGTAGTTTTCTGTTTGAGACCGGTTCCCTTTCTTAAAAATTGATATTACTGTGGCCATTAACCAGTCTTGGGGGACTGAGCCTCCAAATAGGGATTTGTTATATATGATTGTCAGAGGGAGGTTTAAAGCATCAGATGTTTCAATCAAAAACCTGGGATTCAAATTACCAGGGCCTTAACTTGTGGTTTTATTTAGGGATTTTAATACAGAAATGGTGTCTGACATAGTAATTCAATAATTATTGGAATTATATGTTAAGCCATTGGGGGGTCAAATAGCTCCTTATTGGAAAAAAATGAACAAAACTAATTGTTAAATGTGTCTGCGGTTTCCTTATCTGATGTAAGTATGGAGTTGTTTGCAGTTAATGGTCCAATTTGTTTATAGTTTCCCTTTTTATCACTAAGATATGAGAATAATGATTTATGACAGTCCTTGGAATGGGCTAATCTAAACTCTAAAGTTCTTTTAGAATGTCGAATTAGATTCTTCAAATCTTTGACTGCTTTCTTTTTTTTGTTGTTAATTCTATGTGTTTGCTCTATCACCTGGACCTCTCTCAAGCTATTTCTGCTCACCAGCCGCTCTACCACCGACCTGATCCCTTGCCTCCTCAGAGGATATGCTGCCCTTCCACCAACCTCTGACTGGGAACACCCCCCAGCACTGAGCCCCCTGGGGTAGGGCCGCCACTCCATTCGGCATCTATCTATAATCTAATGCTGTCGAGAAGAAGGAGGGGGGAGAGAGGCGGAGGCAAGGTCTGGTATTGGCGTGTGGTGGTGGCCCAGAGAGGAGCCATCACCTATCCAGGCTTGGGGGAGGTTCTGCTTTTTTGTGCTTGCCCCCTGTGTGCAGCAGTGCAATTATGTCAAGCAAGGAAGGATCAGACGTCGCCGCCAAGACGTCCCCCGAACTCCATCCCAGCATCGGTAGTACTCCGGTCTCCACTGGAGGTTACTATTGTGCCGGGATGCCCTTGATCCCACCCCAGGGAGAGGAGAGCTGTCCTCCAGATGCTCAATCCTACCCCTTCCCTGCCAACCCCCAGTGCCCTGGCTTGTTCCCAAACCCAGGTCGCTGGTGTGGCGCAAGGTGTGGCGTCCAGCACCTCAACCCTCAGTGCCACTGGGCCAGCTTCCTTTGACTGCTTTCTTATATTTGCCTAAGACATCCCCTTCATTATTGCTGCCACATGTTTTTAATGAAGAAAAAAGTTTTTCTTTATGCTTAATTTGTTTTTTTATGGTGTTATTAAACCATAAGGGAATCTTCCCTTTTCAGTTATATTTCTTTTTAGTGGGAACGAATGTTTCTTCCAACTTAAGAATTGTGGTTTTTAGATATCTCCAAGCATCCTCAAGTGGGAGGGGTGATAGAATGTCCTCCCACTGAATTTTCTTTAAGTGGTTGTTAATTTCTCCAAAATTAGCCTTCTCATAGTTTTTAAATAATGAATGATTGGTGGGGGGTTGATATTCATATATCAGTTTAAACAAAATACAACTATGATCGCTATTTCCTAGCGGGTCATATATAATAAGATTCAAGATTTTATTCTCGATATTGGTAATCAGAAGATCCAATATGGTATATCCTCTAGTTGGCTCTGTTATGATTTGTTCATGGCCTAAGTCAATTAGGGTAGATACTAAATGTTTTTCATGCTGAGTACTACCAGTTAAAGAATTCCAATCAATTTTGGGCATATTAAAATCATCTAAAATTATGACATTGTCTTTATTGGCCAGGATCGAGATGTCATTAATTAATGTGGATGTATAATCAGAGTCTGTCGATGGAGGCCTATAACATGTACCAACAAGCATCTGGGGTTGTTCCTTAAATTAAATATTGACCCATATACTTTCAGTAGTTGTGGTATAGGGAAGTTCGAAAGAAGAAATATCGTCTCTAACATTTTCCTTTCCCTTTCCCCCATCTCTTCACCCTCCCCTTTTCTCCTACATTCCCCAACCCCTTCCCCGCCCCTTCCTCCCCCAGTCCCATCCCTTTTCTTACACAGAAACATAGAAAGTGACAACAGAAGGAGACCATATGGTCCGTCTAGTCTGCCCATAGGCCTACCCTCCTCCCTTAACTGCTAGTCAATGTGGTGGTGCCTTTGTATCTGTCCCAAGCATTCTTAAAACCTACCACTGTTTTGGCCCCCACCACTACCTAAGGAAGGCTGTTCCATGCATCCACCATTCTCTCTGTAAAGAAAAACTTGCATGTGTTACCTCTGAATTTGCCCCCATTCAGCTTCATATTGTGCCCCCTAATTACCCTTCCCTCTTCATTTGTTAAAGGTTATGTTTTGCAAAATATGCAAAAAATCTGGCTCTTTGATAACATTTTTGCCAAAAAATTAAAAATTATTATTCCTTAAATTGATAGCATAGGCATACTTTGGGCACTATGGCACAAAAGGGGGAAGTACTGCTTTGGGGAGATTTTAATCTCTCTGGTGTGGATTGGAGTCTCCCAGCAGCAAAAACAAACAGGAGCAGGAAGTTTCTGGATGCTGTACAGGGGGCTGAGCTCAGTCAGTTCATCTTGGAACCCACACGGGGGAGGTGATATTAGATCTTGTCCTCACCAATTGGGATGGTGTATCTAGCCTCACAGCAGATGAACACCTTGGTAGCAGCAACCACAGGATTATTAAATTTAATGTAGGGTCTGATGTGAAGAAATTCCACACATTGACAAAGGTTTTTGATTTTAGGAGGGCAAACTTTGGGGAAATGGCAATAATACAGAAGGAAGCCTTGGAAGAGGTACAAGAATTAAAAGGGGTGGAGGAAATGTGGGAGGTTATTAAGGGAGGGATCAAAACCGTGTCAAGCCTCTGTGTGAGACAGATTCGAAAGGGAAAGAGAAGGATGAAGGCCACTGTGGTTTACAAAAGAAGTCGCAAAACAGGTCAGGGCTAAGACTAGAGCCTTCAGGCACTACAAAGCTAGACAGACAGAGGGAAACAGGGCAACATACCAGAAACAGCGGAGGGAGGTGAGGAAAGCTGTTAGAAGGGCTAAGGCAAAAACAGAAGAACAGATTGCTGCAACTGCCAGGAGGGGGGATAAACTATTTTTATTTATATAGGGGAGAAGTGTCTAGTGTCCACCCCCTGTCCCATGGGTCGGGCCCCTAGAACATATGTTTATAGAAGAGGAAGGTCGGGGGGGGGGATTCTCAGGCTGGCGAGGGAGGAGTCCCAGTGGAGAAAGACAGACAAAAGGCTGAGATTCTACAAGAGTACTTTAACTCTGTTTTCACAACTAGGGAGGAGGGTGATGTGCCCATATTTCTAGGGGTCGGACCTACAGGACAGGGGGTGGATACTAGACCCTTCACTGCAGTTAAAGTCAACAGGGAGCTGGCCAGGCTTAGGGTCGATAGGACCATGGGACCTGATGCTGTGCACCCAAGGCTGCTGCGGGAGCTCAGGGAGGTTATGGATGCCCCCCTGGCTGCCCTGTATAACAGATCATTTGAGACAAGGGTGGTGCATATGGATTGGATGGGGGCAAACATGGTTCCAATATACAAGGGGGTAGTAAAGAGGAACCAGGGAACTACAGGCCCATAAGTCTCACCTCAGCAGCTGGTAAGGTAATGGAGACGCTAGTCAAAGAAAGGATGGTGGATTTTCTGGAAAACAGGGCTGCAGAGCCAGGGACAACATGGGCTCACCAGGGGTAGGTCCTGTCAGACCAACCTGATAGAATTCTTTGATGAGGTGACCAAGGTAATAGATTAGGGTGGGGCAGTGGATGTGGCCTACCTGAACTTCATGAAGGTCTTTGATACCATCCCTCATAAGAGGCTGGTTAAGAAATTAAAGAACCTAGGGGTGGGAACAGGGATAGGATAGGAACTTTATTTATATAGTGCTTCTTCCGGTAGGTTTGGAGCGCATAACAATATTAAAACATACATAACACAAACTAACACGTAAAGCTCATGAAGCAGAGAATATACAAATTCCACCCCATCCAATCAACAGTATACAATATATTAATGACACAAACTAATTAAATAATAAATCATAATTCTAAAAACACAGTCAACTGTCTGTGGTTCACTCAATTAACAAATCAACAGTAAAGTTATCAAACCAAATTAAACGCTTGCTCAAAGAGCAACATTTTCAGCCCTCTTTTAAAGACTTCCACCAAGGGTGCCTCCAACAAATGAAGAGGTAAAGAGTTCCACAAGGTTGGCATGGCAACCGAGAATGCTCAGTCCCCGGATTGCCACAGCCTAGCCCTGGGAACCACCAGAAGACAACACTCGGTGGAACGGAGAACCCAAGATGGGTGGTGAGGAATCAGGAGGTCTTGCAGGTAGACTGGTCCCCCCCATGCAGGGCTTTATAGGTCAGCAACCCGTCCTTGAAGGTAATCCTCCACCTCACTGGCAACCAGTGCAGTTCACGGAGGACAGGTGTGACATGGTCAAATTTAGAAATGCCAGTCAACAACCTTGCTGCCACATTTTGCATCAGTTGCAGCCAGCGAAGGTTGCTTCCAGATAGCCCCAGGTGCAGGGCACTGCAGTAATCCAGCTTGGATGTGATGAAGGCATGCACCAGAGTGAGCAGGTAGGGATAGAGAAATAGGTGGAAAATTAGCTTAGGGATAGAAGCCAGAGAGTGGTGGTGAATGGGGTATGCTCGAGAGTAGGGAGAGTGACCAGTAGAGTGCCTCAGGGGCCTGTGTTGGGACCAGTGCTCTTTAACATTTAAATAAGTGATATCACTGTGAGGGTGGGAGGGAAAGTATCCCTGTTTGCCGATGATGCTAAACTAATAAGATGGACATTCAGGGGGCGGGAGTAAATAGGATGCAGGTGGACTTGAGGAAGTTAGTGGTGTAGTCCATAAAGTTAAAACTGGGGTTCAATGCAGGGAAATGCAGAATAATGCATTTGGGGCATATAAACCCAGGGGTAGAATACACACTTGGGGGGAGGTGCCAAAGGTCACAGAGGAGGAAAGAGACCTGGGAGTAATTATTACTGATGACCTTAAAGTGACCAAACAGTGCAGGAAAGCAGTGGGAAAGGCAAATCAGATGCTCGGATGCATAGGAAGGGAGATCACCAGCAGGAGGAGGGAGGTGCTTCTCCCCCTGTATGTATCATTGGTGCGACCGCATCTCAAGTACTGCATGCAATTCTGGAGACCCTGTCTCTGCAGGGAGAGAGTGGAGGCAGTGCAGAGGAGGATTACCAGGATGATGCTGGGTATGCAGGGGAAAACATATGAAGAGAAGATTGGGGAATTAAACCTGTACTCCCTGGAGGACAGGAGAAAAAGGGGAGATATGATCAAGACTTTTAAATACTTAAAGGGGACCAATATGGCTCAGGAAGGCTGTTTCACTTGAGTGGCATATCTAATGCCAGGGGGCATTACATGAAGCTCTTGGGTGGTAGGGTCATGGACAACGTGAGGAAGTTCTTCTTCACTGAGAGAGTGGTAAATGACTGAAATAGTTTACCGGATGAGGTGGTGGGGGTTATTACAGTCATGCAGTTCAAGCATGCATGGGGCATGCACATGGGTATACTTGAGAGGGGGTGGCAGGGTTGGTGACCACCAGTTGATGACATACTGGAGAGCTCCCTTAGGCAGACTAGGTGGGCCACACGGTCCTTATCTGCTGGTTACTTCAGTGAATCTATGCACTATTTAGATAGCCAAAATATAAGCCTTTTTAAAAAGGCAGTCTTTTTGTGACTACTTTGGCAGTGGAGCTGTTAAGGCTAATAAAAAATATATTTCTTTGAGACAGCTCCTGTCACTAGTAGATCCAAGTTAGGAAAGCACATTGGTGGCTTTACATATTTTATACAGTTTGTATATGCACTGTTAATTTATGATGGTTTGTCACTGTTTGATTGATCATGATTTGCTATAATATTTGCATACATTAACATTTATGACCTTGGGATATAACTAAAATATTAATTGCATTGTTCCACCCCGAGGAAGCCCTGTATGTAGGGTGATATGTAAAGGTTACTTAGCACAGCACCTGTTTTCTGGCTCAATAAAAGTATTCATCTCCACACGTGTGTGCTCTGCTTTTTTCTTTTCCATATTCAGTACAGCAGTACGTGGCAGATGCACCTTTATGGTGACTTGAGTGCTCGAGTTTTTACTTTTTTTCTGATGAAGATAAATTTCACCCAGCTTTAGGAATAATGGTCATCGGTCATGTGATGTGTTTTGACCAGTAAGGTTGCAGGATTTTCATGGTCCATTTTATCAAGCAATTTTCATACACACTGTACCCTGGCATTGCAGGAGATTGCATGCCTTATCAATGCAGCAGCCATTATGCCATTTAATACCACACAATATTGCACTGCAGCCTGCATTATTAAGAGAGAGAATGTTGAGGCCAGGGCACAAGATACTACTGCTACTCTTCCAGAAAGTGTTGGGGGATCGTTAAACAGCCCCTGACATTTTCTTTTTGCACTTTTCAAACTTTACTACATATGTTCTAGAGCAGTTCTGTTCTTCACAAGAATCAAGCACGTCAAACTAACAGCATTCGAATCTCGTGGACACTGGCAACCTTTAGACCAAAAGGGCAAACCTTTGGTTTAAGCTGGTGTGACTGGTGTGGACTAGTTAAATTGGTCAAACCACACCAGTCAGACCAGGCAAACAGAAAAGTTTGCCTTTTTGATCAAAGACCAAAGTAAATGGTAAAACAAAGTACAGGTAGAAAACCCACCCACACCCACGTAACTCTATGAGGGGAGTGATAGAGTCATGTGGTAATTTTTTTACCTTTTTTTACTTGGAGTGGGAGGTGATTGACCATGTGACTGACAAACCAGTTTGACTCAGGAGGACTTCACCTTGTTGAATGTTCAAAGTTTGCATGGTCAATGTTCGGGAGGTTTGCACAGCCCTAGTATACTTATCAGCGATATAGGAGAAGGAATGCTGGGCAAGATGTATCTATTTGTAGATGACACAAAGCTCTGTGGCAGGGTAGACAGCTAGGAGGGGGTAAGGAAGTTACAGAGTGACCTGCAAAGGCTAGATAGGAGGTCCAAGATCTGGCAGTTGAAATTCAATGTCAAAAAGTGCAAGGTGATGAATATAGAGAGCAAGGGTATCCCGTGACCATGATGACCACGATTGAGAGCTTACAAAAAAGGCAATTCAATCACGGCGCCTGTGTTCTGGACTACCTGGCAGGGTAGTGACTGGACACAAGGGTAGGTGAACACAGTGACAGGATGTTGCGATATATACACACGTATAGGTGGGATAGGGACCACACCGCGTGAAGAGTGGAAGGGGAGAGAAGGTATGTGGGGTGTAGTGTGGTGGTCGGGTTCTGAGCTGGCCATGTGGCGTGGTGGGTAGGTGGCAGACTGGGGTTGGGAGGGTGATGAGTATAGTTCTGGGATGCGATCGCTTTTTGCATCAGGATGTTTTTTTTTTTTTTGTTAAGTTTTACACTCTCCTGACATGCACCATCCTGGAGTTAAGAAACCTTAAGTGGGGGTGCAGGGGGCAGTGAGGAGCACAGTCCCCCCCCATAACATAGAAAACCGGTCGCCGGTTTTTAGTAGCTGCGAGTGTACACCACCGTAATTCATTTTCAGCGATGTACACTCACCCAAATGGTGATCACCCTTCTGCGATCTCTGTTTTCACATAGAACCAAGAGCAAGTACCCCAGGATGAAAAACTGGATTGGAGTGGTTAAGTTGGACACTATTTCAGAGGACAGAGACCTGGTAGTCATCATAAGTGACTCCCTAACACAAACTAGCCAATGTAATAAGGCCTACAGCATGGCAACTAGAATGTTGGGGTGTATTGAAAGTGGTTTTGATAGCAGGAGGAAAGAGGTATTACTACCCTATAGACCACTGCTGAGACCCCAACTGGAATATTGTGTCAAGCTCTGGAGTCCTCACTTGAGAAACAACCTCTGATCAGAGCCTCTTTTATTAGCTGAGCCACCACCGGAGAATGCCCTGTTATGAGCACCGCCACTGCCGGAGAATGCCATACACAAGGTGGCAGTGCTGATGGAATTGCACATGTGCGATACTCACACATGCACAGTCTGATTTGGCGCCACCATTGTGTGCATGGCGGCTGTCACTTCCGCAGTTGTGGAAGAAAAAGAAGTGCCTCCAAAATGGGTGTGTTTATGCAGCTGGCAGAGGAGGAGTGCCACATAAACACAACCACTAAAACTGCCGCAGCACTGTGGAAGCACACCAGGCTGCAGTCTGGTCACATGCTTCCACAGTGCTAGTATGTTATAATGATTGCATAATGACTGCGGAGCTCTGCCCACACAGCCATAAAAACAGAGACAGGCAGAAGATGGTGCAGCATAGCATAACCAAAATGATTCAGGGCCAACACGACAAATCCTGATGATGGCCTGCATCCTTCAAGAAGGAGGACCATAATCCTTAATAGGAGGTTTACATTTTTCTTGGACAAGCATCTAAATTACCTGGTGGGGGGGGCTGTAGTACCAAAGGAGGCAAAAACTGTCCCCCTTCATGATGAAGCAACAAGGAGGGAGGACCTGAGGGGAGAAGGCTCTCTCAGGGTAGAGGTGCAAGAAGAAAGGGGTCAAGATTAGGCAGAGGACAAGGGCTGTATAAATTAAGAATGCAAAAAGAGAGAAATAAAACAAACTTGAAATGGAGGGTTCTGGGCGGTCAGGGCCCCACAAGAACAGCTCTGGTGGGAGGGCATAGACCACAAGAGTACACCTGCAAGCAGAGCACCAGTAGAAGTGGGCACCCAGCGGCCAGTGGTACAAAGCAGTGCTGGTGATTAGAGCACCAGGAGGTGGCAGCACCCGCACTATGGGCACATGCACAGCGGTGGCCATAACTATGGCAACTGGATAGAACCCACCGACATGACCGGGGCAGCCCCAGTACTTATCGGCAACATGGCACAGGCATGGAGTGGTCAAGCACCAGTAGGCACACCCGACATGGCAGGACCACCAACGGGCACAGGGGAAGGCCACCATAAGAGGGAATGGACTGCACAATGCAGGCCATGACAGTGACTCTGGCACTGGTGATAAAGTAGCTAATATTCCATCAGATTTCTCAAGGCAGTTTAAGTGCATTTGCCTCACAGCAGCCAATAATCCCCCATCACTATGTGTTGCCCTTGTCAGTGGCCACAATCTGTGCACAACCTCAGATTGGTGCAGCTGTAACTCCCCCCCCCCAATGTCATTCCAACACCTCCACTGCTAACGGCATCATAGCATCGGAAAAGAGCAACCCCCTAATATGAGCCTCCCATTCCTCCCCTGCCATTCCCCCACTCAGTTGCTCACTGGACTCACTGGCAAGCTACAATTTCCCTTATGAGATTCAGTTTGCACTGTCTCAGCTTGCAGCCCCAGAGGCCCATATAGTGTTGACACTGCTTACTTTGGATGAGCAGCATATCTGCAGAGGAAGGGATGGAGGCAAGGAGCATTGTCCTCAGCAAATGGCAGCCCTGCCTGGGGTGGGCTGAGGGGGAAGAGCAGGATTAGGGGAAATGATAAGGAAGCAGATAAAATCAGCCAGCTCATGGCAGGGTCCATGTGCTGCGGGCGTGTGGCAATTCTTGGGGACCTGTTACTTAGAGGGGCTCTACATTAACACACTCTCATGCAATTTACCCTGACTCCCCCCTTTATGGTGGCAGGGTGCCTTAATTATTTAGGAGTCCTGATAGGCCAGAGGAAGTGTACCTTACGTGGAAGTGCCTGTGTACATCAATCTGAGGGATACAAAAAGCACCCCATGTTTCAAGTACCTACACTGAGTCTAGTCATCACTTACAAATGTCAGGAAGCAGCAACAGATGGAACTGTAGCCCTAAAATGTTTCTCCCTGGATTCCCTGATACTGTTGGAGACACTCGCAGGGAGTCTGGTGGAGGCTGTGCCTTTAGCCCAGAATGTAATCTTCGTACGTGAGTGCTGCTAGCTTTCAGTGGTTGAGGTATTCGGCGGGTGCTATATGTTCTCTTCTGGAGAGTCCAGTTAAACTGCAGTGAACCTGTTATTTCACAAGTAAACTGGTGCTGAACCTGCAGGTGCCCGTCGTCTGGGTGCCTGCTACTCCCAGTTGTGTGTCGTGTTGCCCCTGCCCACCCTCACCACCATGGTCCAGGGGGCCACATCGCATGCTGGCCTGTCGGCTGTGAATGGCTCCCTGCCATGGGCTGGTCGGCACTACTGTCAGTGGCTGTTTGGTGGTGTGCGCAGCATCACTGTGGCACTGGGAGTATGGGACGGCGGCTGTGCCATGTGGTATTCTGCATGGTGCCTCGGTTCCTTGCGCTTTGTGTCCATGGGGGACCTTGTCACTGATGCATTGGGCTCCTTGGTGCTCCTCGGTGTTGCTGTGCCTCCTGCCGCCCCATCAGCTTTAGGTGGGCAGGTCTGTGGGTGTGTGGTGTGTGGCACTGCCCAGTTTTGCTGTGTTTGTTGGAGCTCCCGGTCCCCTGCAGCTTTGTGGTGTGGCACTGTGCCTGCCAGTGACCTCCTGCTGGAGCTCTACTTGCTGGTGTCCTGATGCTAATGCCCTGACCACCCGGAACCAAGATGAAGAGGGTAGCAAGGGAAGAGGGGGGTCAGGGGGAGCTTCAGGGAGCAGCACAGGCAGCAGGTGGGAAGAGAGGGTACAGATGGGGAGGGAGCAATGTGTGGCAAACCATGTGTGCCACTGCAAGGAGTCCAGAAAATAAAATTATGGATCTGTAGGCCATCATGGGGGAGGCTAGCCCGGATTTGGTGGCCATAACTGAGTCATAGTTCACTCACGGTCACAGGGAGGAGGGGTTGTTCTATGTGTAAGGGAGGGAATCAAAGCTATAAAAATAGAAGAGCAGCCAGAGAAAAAGGAAGGACTGGAGGCACTGTTGGTCATCCTGCAGACAGGAGCTGGGCCACATCCATACAGGGGATGTATACAGACCTCCAGCACAGGGAGAGGAGTTGGATAAGGCACTAAGGGAAGTCATAATCAGGATATCAAATAAGGTGGAGATGCTGATAGTTGGGGACTTTAATCTGCCAGATGTAAGCTGGCCCGGTGGCACTGAGGGTTGAGGCACTGGATGCCACACCTTGCGCCATGCCAGCGACCCAAATTCAGGAATGAACCTGGGGTGCTGGTGGTCAGCAGGGGAGGGAAGAGATTGAGCATCTGGAGGACAGCTCTCACTTCCCTTGGGAGGGTTCGGGGATGCACCGCGCTGCAGCAGCACTTGGCGGCAGTTGGGGCAGCGCAAGCAAGCGGTGCCAGTATAGCAAGGGGGTGGAGTTTGGCAAGCAGTGGCACATCATGCCCAGCCGCTACTGCACGTCTGAACTCCATGGGGTGAACAAAGGAAAAATCTCCTTACCTTGGAGATAGGCAATGGTGCTGCCTCCTGGACCACACTCCCAAGGCTGGTCGCTCTCCTCACTCCTACCAGTGGCTCCCCAAACTGGTACTCTACACTGCAGATAGAGCACCCTGGGCAGATAGGGTGGCCCTTCCCCATGGGGGTTCAGATCCAGGGGTTTTGCCAGGGTCGTGGAGAGGAGTTTCAGTAGGCTTCACAGCAGGAGGTAGAGACCGGGTATTGCAGTCGCCGGAGAGAGTTCCCCTTGGTGTGGGTTCCAGAAATAAAGTGTACAAAAAAACAAATATGCCAGATGTAGATTTGAGCATTTCAGATGCAGCTTTAGCAAAAAGCAGGGCCATACTTGACTCCTAGCAGAGGGCATTTCTCAGGCAGCTAGTCAGCAAACCTACTAGAGATGTGGCACTGTTGCATCTGGTGCTTACAAACAGGACAGCATTGCAGACATCACAGTGGGCAGTCCCCTTGGTGCCAGTGATCACCATACAGCATGGTTCAACATTAAGATGGGAGTAGAGACAAACCACATGAGGACGAGAGTCCTGGGCTTTAGGAGGATAGTTATTAAAGGAATGTGAGACTACCTCAGAAACTGCCTCGTAGGAGAGGGTTGCCAAGGAGGGGGTAGAAGAACAGTGGGGAAATATAAGGGAGGGCATAATTAAAGCAGTCCCCCTCAGTGTGAAGGAAGTGAGCAAAAGGAAAAAAAGACATTTATGGTACTCTGAGGAAGTGGCCACAGTGGTGAAGGAAAAAAAGGGTGGCACTCAGGAGGTACAAAGAAATCCAGAGGGAGGAAGAGAGAGAGATAGGGAGGTGTACCAAGTAAAACAGAGGAAAACAGGTAAGGGAGTAAAGGTGGAGACAGTTAAGGAGAGCCACAGGGGTAGCTAAAAGGGAGAAGACTTTCTTCAGGTATGTGAGCAAGAAGAAGAAAGCAAGGGAATGATAGTGAGGGTAAGCAGGATAACAGAGTGCGACTCCACAGAACAGGATCAAGAAAAAGCAGACATCCTGAACAGGTACGGTACTTCTGTTCAGTCTTCACAGTGTAGTGGGGGATTGACCACGGGGGAGCGGCAGGAACAATGGGGGAGGGGAGGTGGACACAAGTCAATTTTCAGAGGAGAGAGTCCTGAAAGGTCTTGAAGCTCTGAAAGTGGACAAGGCCATGGGACTGAATGGGATACACCCAAGGGTACTAAAGGAACTCAGGGAGGTGCTTGCTGCACCACTTATGATGGTATTATTCAATAGTTCACTGAAAACAGGCATGTTTCCAGAGGACTGCAGGAGAGCACATGTGGTCCCACTCCATAAGAGTGGCAGCAGGGAGAAGGCTAGCAACTATAGGCTGGTTAGTCTCACATCATTGGTGGGGAAATTAATGGAAACCCTGTTAAAGGAAAGGTTAGTAGAATATCTTGAATCCAAAGGGCTACAAGACCAAAAGCAGCATGGATTTGGGGGAGGGGAAGTCATGCCAGATGAATCTAATTAATTACATTAACTGGGTGACCAGGGAGGGGCAGTGTATGTGGCCAATCTGGACTTTAGCAAGGCTTTCAACACTGTGCCACACAGGAGACTGATAAAAGAAATTTGAGCTGCTTAGGGACGGGATCCAAAGAGGTAAATTCAGTAAGAAACTGGTTAATGAATAGGCAATAGAGGGTGGTTAACAGCACTCACTCTGAGTGGAGAGTGACTAGCAGGATGCCACAGAACTCAGTACCGGGACCCATCCTCTTTAATGTCTTCATAAGTGACAGTGCAGAAGAACTGGAAAAGAAGTGTCTTTGCAGATAACACAAAATCTGTAATAGGGTGGATACTTGGGGAGTGGAGAGAATGTGTAGGGACATTGGGAAACTGAGGAGTGATCAGCCTTCATGGCAGTTGTGATTCAATGCAAAATGTATGAAATCATGCATCTAGAGCATAGGAACCCAAGACCTGAGTATAGATTGGTGTACTGTCAGTCATTAAGCAAGAAAGGGACCTTGGGGTTATATCTGATTACCTCAAAGTGACATGGCAGTGGGACAGAGCAGTGGGTAGGGCCAATGGGATGCAGAGATGCATAGGGAGAGGTGTCACATGCAGGAGGAGGGAGGTAGTGCTATCACTATATCACTCACTGCAGTGGAGGAGCTAGAGGGGGTCTGGGGGGGCGGTCACCCCTCCTGGCTGCCCCAATGTGAGTAATGTCACCCCGCCAACATCTTTATTCACTGTTTAGTGCCCATTGTGGAGCCCATGTCTGACTGAATGGCCCCCCCCCCGGCTCCCAAATGCTCACAAACCTGGCTCTGCCACTGACTCACTGGTGAGACACCACCTGGAGTAGTGTGTCTGGTAAAGACTGTGAGTGGTGAGGTGAAAACAGTAGGAGGTTTCCAGCATGCATGGGACAGACATTGGGGAATATAAATAATTAGGCCGGGAGGAGGACAGAACATTGGAGAATAGTTAGGATCGGTTGAAATAGACTAGGCAGGGATCATCTGTACAGACTGGGTGGGCTGAGGGATCCTTTTCTGCCAACAAATTCTATGTTTCCATGTTTCTATCCAATGAGGACCGGCTCAGAACACTGAATGTGTGCTCGCTGGAGGGCAAAAGGGAGAAGAGAGACATGATAAAGAGAAACTCAAGTTCCTAAAAGGAATAAAAGGTTAACCTGTACACTGTGAGGAGCTAGTCAGCAGGAATGGAAAGTTGAAAACAAGGAATGTGAATGGAACCTGATGGGAGGAGAAAATATTATTTTACAGAGAGAGAGTGGTTGAGTCATGGATTAGTCTAGCAGCAGAGGTGGTAGACACAAAAACCATAAACAGTTTCAAGCATGGCTGGGACAGAGTAAAGGGCAAGGGAGTAGCAGTAGGGCAGGAAGCAAAGCAGTGGGGGTGAAAACTCTGTCTAGAAAAGAGGTCACGGGTATGTTCTGGTAGAACTGGGCAGACTGAAAGGACCAAGGGTCTTTTTCTGCCAATATTGTCTATGTAGGTTCCTCTTGTGTTCCTTTCTGGTACTTTTTCAGCCTTATTTCAGGGACCATGTAATAAAGGGGGTCCTGATTAAACAAAAACTGAATAAATAAAAAAGTACCCCTGATTTTTCAGTAGGGCTATGTGAATATCTTTTTCCAAACATTCAGCCAAATGCTCAGTATTCAGGGCCCAGGTATTCAGTATTCAGCTGAATATTCAGCATTCAGGTTCTACAAAAAGGGGGAAAAGAAACAGTCCCCCACCCTCCTCTCTAGCCCAATAGAAGTCCCGTCCATCCACCCTCAGTTAGCACCCAAATCCCCCCACAAGCAATCATATTTTGATAAAAATATAGATTCGTTAAGAAAAATACCTACGATGACTGACCGACACAATCCACCCACCTCCACAGCTAGCCACCGACTTTCATCAGCACATTGCAATGCATTGTAACAACTATACTGATTGTCCCCTGCCACCCTGGCAACAGCCTTCCCCTGCACATGCATGCAATTCAGAAAGGAAGAAGGTGACTGACATAGCCACCCTACTCCATGGCCAGCCATCTTCTTCTGACTAAAGGTACTCGCATTTTTGATCATGATCAGGTGGTTTTACTATATGAGCAAGAGCGCAGGTGTCTTCATTCAGATGAAGGCAGCCGGCCATGGGGGAGCATGGGCTGTATCGGTCACCTTCTTTGTTTCTGAATTGCTTGCGGGTGCAGGGGGGGGGTGTTGCAATGAGAAAAACACATGAGGCCACTTCAGTAATAATGTGCCAAGTCCGGACACTCTGTGGTGCTGAGCAAAGGGGTTCACTCAGCACGTTGGTGATCCAGATTCATGTCCCATGTCTAGGTACCAGGAGCAGAGGCCAGCAGGGAGGAATGGACAAGTGTCCATTGGGCGCTTCCCTTCCTGGGAAGGGGGGCTCTGCCTAAGTCCCTCTGAGCGGATTGGGTCATGCTTATGGGGACATGTGGCCTCGACACGCCCCCTGCATGCCCCTGCCCAAGGTCGGCCGCCACCATAGGCCGAGAACATAGTGGAAGAGGTAGAGAAAATGGAAAAAGGGTGCACCGGCCTGTCGCATGATGGCCATTTGGACCCTCCCCGCCGGAGCTCCCAGACCACTAATGGCCATCCCAGCAGCAGCCAAGGGCCAAGAATGCAGGCCGATAAAGCTAATTCCCTCCACAGGGAGGGGACCCACCAACCTGATGCAGGGACACATTGGGTTACCCTTGGGTAGGCTATGATGTGGGACGGTGGGTGGAGGGGGGTTGCCCGGGCCAAGCCCAGTCCATGCGGCCTGAAGGAGTGAGTGGCCAGTGCAAGTGGGTGGAGCATAAAGAAATAATACAAAAATAAATAAATAAATAATGTGCCAAGTCCAAAAGCAAACATCAAAAAGCAATACAAAGGACAGCACTATCCACCATACATAATAAGTAGAAAGTTTATTTTATATACAAATTATAAATCCATATAAAGTGCCACACAGGGGAAACAAAGTGCTGCAGTTCAACAAAAGGTCATTCTTTGTATCACTTTTTGGGTGCTGCTATGAGCCAGGTGCTACCAGGGTGCTGCTACCAGGGTTGTGGGGGGGTGATCAATATAGTTGTTACAGTGCACTGCAAAGTGTTGATGAAAGTTGATGGATGGCCATGGAGGTGGGCATGTTGTGCTGGTCATTCATTTTTGAAGCTGTACTTAACAAATCCATAATTTTATCAAAACGTGGGTGCTGGAGGAGGGGGATTTGGGTGCTATATGAGGGTGCAGAGAACAGGAGATTTCTATATTTAAAGATCTGGGCTAGGGAGGAGGGTGGGAGGCTGTTGACTTTTCCTTTGTTTGTTTTTTTGTTTTTTTTAGATAGTATTTCCTGAATAGGGATGAATAGTATTAGTATTCATTATTTGGGATCTGAATAGCACATTATTCGTCATATTTGGGAAATAATATTCGTTGCTTGCACATCCTTCATTTTTATGTTGGCGCACTTGCGCAGCCAACATCTTGTGACAGTGGGGATTTGGAGGCGCGGTCGCTGTTGGACAAATGCAGGGCACGCATCAGTAGGTACACCCCTCATTCCCCAATCAGCCTGCATGCCGGTGCCACACCATGCATACTAATGTGTTGAGCACATCTAAGGAATGGTCCACTGCAATCCGAGCAAAGCTCATCAGATGCAGCGGACCCTTCCTGCGTGCTCGCCACATTGTCAGCATGGCGGGCAAGCGGCCACCCAACTGCCAACTTCAGGGGTACCCAATCCCACTGCCGGCTTACTCTGGCTGCAAAACTTTACTGACGGGGGAGCCCACTCCCCATCGGCATAAAGCAGTCCCCCCCATTTCTTTTATGCTGAGGGAGATGCCCAATCCCCCTCGGCTCTTGCCTCCCCCCCGCCTTCCTTGTGTGCCGACGAGGGTGCCAATCCCTGTCGGCTGCAGTCACCCCCAAACAGTTATGTGGCATGCTGGGAGCCCACCCCAGCATGCCAAGTCCCTAGAAAAATAAACTGTCCCACAATGTTAGTTTTTTTCCCCCTGTAACAAAAACGGCCCCTCGTAGTCTCCCTAGAGTTCCTACCCACCACCCACACGCACCCACTGCACACCCTGCTTCCCCACACACACCCCTCACCCCATACTTACCGCCGGAGTCTGGCGCGACGATCTTCGGTGGACTGGGAACACGCCTGCACTCTTCAAAGCCGACCGCGAACTGAGGAAATGCCGGTAAGCTGTATAATGGGATAGATAAGGGTTTTTCAACTTTGCTGCATATCTCAGTCATTTTTTGGAATTTTTGCACCAAATTTTCAACATGGTATTTTTGGGACCCCTCCTCATGAATTATGTTACAGTTATGACATTAATCAGTCCAGATAGGTGATTTCACAGTCATTGCACAGAATCACCTTTTGGGGCCAATTAACACAAGGACAGTGGCAGTGTTCATGAGGTGGGCCGTCAAAAAGCCTATGTTGCCAAATTGGTGGCATCAAATAACTGTTTTAACGTGTCACACAGTTGCTATACTGCACGCCAACTTCGTGAATTCGCAATATTTTCATGCCAGATTTTCAACATTGTCATTTTTCTACACCTCCTTGTGAACAGTGCAGCTGTCATTTTTCACATCCTGGCCGAAATGTGTTTCAGCACTTCCGGCGCACAATACTGCGGTCGCTGTGGGAAATCAGTGTTCAGGGCAGATTACAAAAATGACAGTTACACTGTTCATGAGCAGAGGTCCTACAATGCCTATGCTGAAAATTTGGTGACGATACTCCATAACATGACTGTGTTACGAGTGTGTGTTGCTCAGTTTGCACGCACACTCGTAAATTCCCGAATTAATAATATTTTCACTCCAGATTTTCAACATTGCCATTGTTCTGCACCTCCTTATGAACAGTACAGCTGTCATTTTTCACAACCTGACCAAAATGTGTTTTCGCAGTTCCGGCGCAGAATAGCGCGGTCGCTGTGGAACGTCCGTGTTTGAGACACATTATGGAAATGACAGTGACACTGTTCATTAGCAGAGGTCCTAAAATACCTATGTTGAAAATTTGGGGCCGGCAGTCCATACAATTAGTGTTTTAAGAGCATGCGTTGCTCAGTTTGCACGCATGCTTGTGACTTTGTGCATTTGTAATATTTTCACTCCACTTGTTCAATATTGCCATTTTCCACACCTTCTTATGAACAGTACAGCTGTCATTTTACATATCCTGCCTGAAATGTGTTTTCGCACGTCTGGCACAGAATCACACGGTCGCTGTGCGAAATAAGATTTCTGGGCAGTTTGAGGGAATGACAATGACACTGTTCATGAGCAGAGGTCCTAAAATGCCTGTGTTGAAAATTTCATGATGAAAGTCCAGAAAATGTCTGTGCTGCACTTAAGGCTAAATTATGTTTGCAACTTATTTATTTATTTATTTATTTAACAGACTTTAGGATTACAACCTTTGAGTCAAGGACTCATTTACAAAGGCTCTGCATCAGAAAAAAACAAACATAAACACTTAATACATATAGACATAGAATGGCAGCTAAAGGTTACAGTTCTTTTAGTTATACAGTATTGCAGAACCAAGATCAGCTATACATTGCATTGAACTTGTTACCGAGAGCTGTATTTTACAGTTTTCAAGAGAACAATAAGTTTGCTGATAGAGGGAGGGAGTAACAGGTTTGATATTTACAGCGAAGTAGAGAATTAGACAAATACCTTGTGAGAGCAGCCAAAGAAGGCATTGTTAATAGGTAATGTTTGGTAGCCCTATCATAGGAGCTCAGGAGTGGGGTGGTCCTGTAAGATGATTGATAGATAACCCAGCACGAGCTGGTACATTGGCAGCACTGTGAAGCGAGAATGTGCTCTTTGAGGGCTGACTTGAAAGGTCCTAATTTGGAGATGGAGGAGACATCAGAGGGGAGTTCATTGTACCAGGCTGGAGTCCTGTGTGGGAATGACCTTTGGGCTAAGGAGGTTCTAACCCTCGGGATGGACCACACCTGTCGGTTGGCAGTGCGGGTGTTCAGCAAGGCATGGGAGGATAGGAGAGAGGCAGCAACCCCAAAGGGGCTAAGCCCCAGGTGTATTTTCTTTGTGAGGAGGCATGTTTGATAAAATAGTCTTTCATCCAGGGTAAAGAGATTTGTCAGGGCATATAGGGTACAGGTATGGGTACGCTTGTCTGCTCTGGTGAGGAATCTGCATGCTTTGTTTATGGCAAGGTGGATTATGTTAAGGGCTGTGTGGTCAGCAGCCGGGTAGATAGTGAGCCCATAATCGACTAGGGAGAGGACTAAGGAGGTGACAGCCAGATTAAGGGCTTCCAGAGGTAGGCAATCCTTGTGCCGATACAATAGGCCTATACGGACATTTATGGCTGATGATAGAGTGTCAATGTGTGAATGGAAGGAGAGGCTGGAATCAAATGTAAGGCCCAAGTATTTATATGTATGGACCTGTTCTAGAGGAAGGAGAGAGTGGGAGAGGATTGTTAGCTGTGCATTCTTGGCCTTATTCTGTCGCTGGGCAAACAGCATAGTCTTTGTCTTTTTTTACATTGACCACAAGTCTTTGGTCTATGAACCAGTTTTCAGTCTGGTTAAATGCCTGTTGGAGGGAGGACTGCAATACTGTGGGATCTGGGTGTGAGGCAAAAAGAACTGCGTCATCCACATAGAGTAGTAGGTTGCCGGAGCAGGAATTGGGCAAGGTGTTTAGGTAGATGCTGAATGATAGAGAGCTGAGGATGGAGTCCTGGGGAACCCAGAGCAGACTGGCAGGGTGGTTGACAGTGTGTTGTTTATTTTGACACATTGTGATCTAGCTGTGAGGTAACTGGTAAACCAGGAGATGGGTCCTTGGGACAGACCTATGTGGCAGCGTGTGTTTAAGAGTAAGGGGTGAGAGACTGTATCAAAGGCCTTTGACAGGTCAATGAAGACAGCTCCAGCTAGGTGTTTTCTATTCAGGGCAGAGTGAATGAAATTAGTGAACTCAGTGAAAGCCGTAGTTGTACTGGGCCCAGATCTGAAGCCATGCTGCTCCCTGAAAAGTAGGTTATGAGCAAGTAGGTACTCAGTGAGTTGGGTGGCTAAAACTTTTTTGAGGGCTTTCGAGAGTGGTGGGAGAAAAGATATTGGACGCTAGTTATTGGGGGAGGTGCTGTCACCACTCTTCAGTATTGGGGTGACTGTGGCGGTCTTCCAGGCTGCTGGGAACTGCCCCAGACTTAGGGAGTGGTTAATGAGGTCAATCAGTGGGAAAAGGACTGTATCTAGTACTAGATGTAGGATTCTCATATCAAAAGAATCTTTGCAATAGCAAGAGCCACTGAGTGCTTTCATGAGAAAAGGCCTTGCCTTATTTGTAGCGATCACCCTGAGATGGAAGGGGGGATGCTGGGTGTTTGGGGGCGGGGTTGCAGGAGTGGGGTTGAAGAAGTTATTTGGGAGTACTGCACTAAGGTCAGAGAATGATGAGTTGAGGCAGTTGGCGATGGCCAGCAGGTCGGTGGTAGGGGCATTGTTGACAGTTAGTAGGGAGGGTGGGGAGCCAGGATTTGCCATTGAGTTCCTTGATATTGTCCCAGAACAACAGAGCATTCCCCCAGGAGGAGGCAAGGGTTGTTTTGTAGTAGCCCGATTTGGCCTGTTTAATGGCCCAAGTGCATCTGTTATGAGATGCTTTATAGGCTTGCCTGTCCGCTTGCGTGCCGGATGTGACTGCTTTATTTGAGAGATCATCTCTGTACTTTAGCTGTTGGAGCAGTGCAGGCATGATCCAGGGGGCATTACGTTTCTTGGATTGCACTTTTGCTAGTGGGGCATAGATGTCACATGCTTTATTAAAAGAACAGGTGAAATAATCAAGGGCTTCATCTATAGTAGGGGCCCTGGAAATGGGTGACCAGTCCCACTGAGTTAAGTATTTTCTTAGTTTTGTGAGGCCTCCTAGTCAGAGATGGCGCTGAGCAATATAGTTTGGTTTGGGTCTCTGCTGAAGACATGACCAGGAAAAGAGGCTGGGTGAGTGATCGCTTAAGGATTCTGGAAGGACCACCAGGTTAGAGATTCTGTGGGGACGGTTGGTGAGGAGAAGGTCAATCAGGGTGCTAGAGCCATTAGTGGGGTTCACCCTGGTAGGTTGGCTGATCAGCTGGGTCAGGTCCAGTGCAGCGAAGGTGTCCTTGGCATGGGAAGCCGAACTGGCACGCCAGTTCACATTAAAGTCTCCAACTATGATGTGTTCTGTTTTGGGGGGGAAGCCGGAGATGTAATTAGCAAGGGATTGTATAGCAGGAGCTTGGTTTCTTTGGGGACATATGCGACAGTAAGAATTACAGGGATCTGGAGTAAGTTTTAATTATAAGACTTGGGCACCATGGTCTAACGGAGGTATTGGAAGGGCTTGGCACGTCATGGAGTCATGGACGTACACAGCACACCTCCCACCACGTTTGCCCATTCTGTTGGCTCTGTGAAGGATGAAGCCAGGGAGGGCAGCCAAAGAGTCAGGTGTTTTTCTGGACAGCCAGGTTTCTGTCAGTGCTAGCACATCTGGCTGATGTTGCAGTATCCAGCAATGGAGGCCTGCTGTCTTTTTGGTTAAGCTGCAAATGTTCATTGCAGCTATTCTAAGCCCATGGTGCAATAAGCTAGGGCTGGGCGAGATGGGGCCTGGTTTAGGGTGAACATTTCCTGAAATTAGTAGGAGTATGGCAAAGACTCTGAGGAGAGCAAACGATCATTGCCTTATTGTCAAGGATAGCTGCCGCCTAGTTATAGTGCGGGTAGTACAAGGGATGGCCAGGGTGACAAGTGTTGGAAAAGATAGGAATGTGATCCAGCATGGAGGTTGATGGTGGCACATGACTGCAGGGAGATATGTTGGGGGGGATGGGGGATGCAAGAGAGGTAATGGCAGTGTGGGTGGCAGTCGGTGGTGGTTCGTAGGGGTGAGAGGTGTGAGAAGAAGACCCTTGTGGGGAGGGCTTAGGAGTCTGAGAAGTAGGATAGTAAGAGTGATCAGTAGGAGCCTGGGTGGTCTGCGTGACAGTGGGTGCCTAGCAAGTGGTGATAAGGAGGCAGTGGCCCAGTGTCGGTATAAGAAGGGCACTCCTTAACTTAAAAATGCTAATGATACAGCTTAGTTGATACAGAGGAAACTGTGGTTTAGCCTACACTGGAGGCATGGTCAAATGTATGGCAGCTTAGATTCAATGCAAAGAAGTGCAAAGTAATGCATCTGGGAAACAGAAATCCAGGGAAAGAGTACACTATGGGGGGGGGGTGAGATGATAACAACAACAGAAATGGAAAGGGACCTGGGGTAGTCATATCAGATGACCTTAAGGTGGGCACGCAATGTGAGAAGGCAGTAAGGAGGGCTGGAGGATACTGGGATGCATAGGGAGAGGCATCAACAGTAGAAAACAGGAAGTTGTTATCCCTCTGTACAGACAGTTGGTAAGATCCATCTGGAGTTCTGCATCCAGTTCTGGAGACCCCATCTCCGCAATGACATAGACAGGATGGAGGCTGTCCAGAGGAGGGCAAACTAAAATGGTGCAGGGTCTGCACCAGAAGACATACGAAGAGAGATTAAAGAAGCTTAATATGTATACACTCGAGGAGAGGAGGGAGAGGGGGGGACATGATAGAAACGTTTAAGTACATCAAGGGAATCAACAGAGTCCAAGATGGTAGCATCTTTCAGAAAAAGAGATGTGCAAGAACAAGGGGGCACAATTTAAAGATAGAGGGGGGACGGCTCAGAGGTAAGGTGAGGAAGTAATTTTTCACAGAGAGGGTTGTGGATGCATGGAACAGCCTTTCTGAGGAGGTAGTTGAGTCAAAAACAGTGGGGGAATTCAAGAATGCATGGGACAGACATAAGGCAATTCTAGTGGGGGGGTAGGAGGAAGTAGGCTGTTTGTTAACTAGGATCTGCAGCCTATGCATTAGGTAGGGGAAATGGGCAGACTAGGTGGGCCAAGCGGTCCTTATCTGCCGTCAGATTCTATGTTTCTATGTTAAACGTGGAGCTGTCTTGAAGTGCGTTTTTTTTTCACTTCCTCAAATAAATTTCCCCCATTCTACAGCCAGTTTTAAAGCTAGATATTTTCTTTAAACTGTAAACTATTAATTTTACAACTAAATAACACAAAGAAGCTATAATCATTCTTGTTTTAAATGTATCTTTAAACTATTTTACAATAAGACACACTCAATTTATTGGCAAAACAGAATTATGCTTGGCAATAAGGTTGTATTTAATTCAATTTAGGAAAAGCAGAAGTAAAGCATTTTTCAATTGTCATTATTTAATTTAGAGAAAAGTCAATAAGTCAGATCTATTTGTTGATTTGTCTCTGGGAAATAGTGGGTTATTGTGCCATCATGTCCTCTAGTTCTAGGAAAAGCTGCTTCTTTGGAATATTTGGATCAGGCAGTCCAAATAGGGACTCCAGGGGATTACAGGTTCTGCTTCTTTTAAATATTTGGATCAGGCAGTCCAAATAGGGACTCAAGGGGATTGCAGGTTCTGCAACATGAACTCAAACTGAGTGGGAGGGGGGACAGAGAAACATTGGAAAGTATTACTTCACACAAAGGGGGTTTAACATAGAAATTAGCCTACCTGATGAGTTTGTGAAAGCTAGCACTGTTCAGGCCTTCCTTCACCACAATGCTGTTAAACTGCTGTATCTCCCTCTCTCTCTGCAGGTCAGGTTAAACAAGCTACATCTGCTTTAGAAGTTCAACTCAATATATATTACAGCTCTCAGCATGGAACCCCAAGAAACAAATGAAGAAGGGCTAGCTGGCCTGACAGCGTATTTGAGCTCTCCTGCTGTACCTTACCTTATAAATGCATCAAAGCTTCAGTGTGTGCAATGCTATCCCAATGGGAGCAGTTTCTCAACCTTTGCTTTCAAAGTACTAGAAAGGGCTAACACGTGGGGAAAGAAAGCAAGAGATTGATTTATTAGCAATAAATTATAGAGGAGCTATGACTCAGAAGTTAGAGGCAAGCTTGAGATGTGATGGATACATGATCTTCCATGTCATTCACACTTCTAATGTTGCATTTAGAAGCTGATTATTAAAGACTGTTGGTGCGTGTGGGAACATTTTGGAAAATGCAATATTTAGACTCAGTTCAACTTCCATTTAATTTATTTTCTATAGATTTCTCCTCCTTAAAATTTATTACATGGAAATTCACATGAAAACTGGATATTTATTCCCTGGAATTCACAAGTCCCTACTGCTTACTCCCTACTTATCACAATCTGTTGTTAAGGAAATAGCTGTGATGCCACAAGCAAGCAGAGTATTATGACATAAGGCAGGGAATAAGCAATGGGAGCTGATGAACTGTCTAGGAACAAGGATCCTGTTTTCATGCATATGACCTCAGTAACGAATAACGGGGAGAAGAAATACAGAGTTAATGTGAAATACAAGCTGAATTCTGCCCAAATATGTTGTTCAAAGCTCTCCTGGAGGGGCTGCCTGCTCTTTAATGTGAGGAAGAATAAACAGAATGGAACTGTGAACCGTCTCTTTGTTGCATTTCTTGGGGACTCCGAGCTCTGAGCTTGTTATACTGAAGGCTGGCTATAAACTGGCTGGAATGCAGCAAAAGTCAAGGTGTAGTATTTTTCTGTATTTAATAATGATCCCCAATGGGACTGCAGGATGCTTCTGTGTGTGGGGAGTCAATGGGTAGAGGAAGGGGGTCACATCAATGGAGATATTGCCAACCGAGGGAAAGGGGGGGGTCTGCAAATAATTAAGATGGATAGAAAGATGATGGGGAGGTTTATAAATTTGTTCTATTTTTACTTGCTTTGTTCCTTTGAGTAAAAGGAAGTTGATTGATTGCACTGCAAGCTAGAGTCCTGTAGTCACCCAAAAGCCAGCATGAGTGCAGGTGAGCAAGTGCTCATCTCCCTACACTGCTCCAAAACTTTCACTGCAGACTTGGAAGGGCCATCTAACTCCAGAGAACAGAAGGTAATTGGGGGGGGGGGGGTTATTGTACCTCTCAGTCATGGGTTCAGTTCCTTTCGGGATTTGGGAAGAGGAGAGGAAGTAAAAAAAGTCCATGAGTCCAGGTTTGGAAGTTATATTTTTTTATGGATGTCAAAAATCCCAGTCCCCCAATTTTTTTATATTTATTTATTTATTTATTTATTTTTAAACTATGTTTTTACACCCCCAGCACCGGAACTCTCTCGGGCCACTCCACTCACTGGATCTGCTCTACTGCCCACTGTGGATCCTGCCTTCTTCAAAGTCATTACTGTCTCCCTGAGCCCTAGGCAGCTATGGGCCTGAGGAGACTGAAGAGGCAGAGGCAGGGAACCAGCATTGGGCATGTGGCGGTCCTGCACAGGGAGGGCCGTTGCCTATCCGGGATGGAAGGGGTTTTCACTTGATGTTCCCCTAAGACCCCTCCTCCCTCCAGACCTCCCGAGCGTGGCATTCCCCTGATGCCATGACGCACGGCAACCCTGCCGGTGTCTGCCATGCTCTCCCCAACATGCAGTCCACATCCTGCAGCACTCCACTGTCCACCAGGGGTTTGCTGGGATGCTGGAAAAGCCCACCACCACCCCTTGGAGAGGAAAGCAGCTCATCAGATGCTCAATCCTCTCCCTCCCCCTCCGACCCCCCGGCACCCGAGCTCGCTCCTGAACTCAGGTTGCTGGCATGGCACTAGGTGTGGCGTCCAGCACCTCAACCTTCAGCACCACCAGGCTGGCTCTCAGTCCCCCCATTTTTGAAGTCAGTATTTTAAGAGAACAATTTTTGAAAGGTAATATAAAACTTTATTGATAAAATACCCTTTCATTCTTAAAAATGAAATGTGCCTGATTTCTAGTCACTATCTGGGGTTGCTCAAAGAAGTTTCTTTTCTTTATATATTGTGTGTCCCCTGTTTCTGGTCCTGCCCCCTTCCACCCACCTACCTCCCAGCCCTGTCCTTACCATCTCCAGGGTTTACATCTTCACCCATGGGGTTTACAGTGCACAGATTCTATAGCTGGGGGATTCCATCATGGGTGATGGGATCCCCCACCTCTGGTCTGCAAATGTGGGGTGAAGAATGGCCAGTAAGTTCATTCTGGCCTGAGAAGCAGAGGTGGCATCACCCTGCTCGCTCCACGGTGTTTCCTGCTGTTTTTCTCATCTGCTTTGGATGGCAGCAACTAGGGTGCAATGTGCACAGGCACATGCTATTGAGTGGTTGTGCGTAGCACCAGCTGCTGTCTTCACCCTGGCAAGCTACTCTGTCTATACTGCCACCTGTGGTCCCGGAGGTGGCAGTAGTGCAGTGGAGCCCGCTGGCCTCCCTCCTTGGGGGAGGAGAGCAACCTCTGGGGTGCTCAGTCATTCTTCCTCTGGCCAGGACCCTGGCATCCTGGGCTCATTCTCAAACTTGGTTCCCTAGCGTCACGATCGGTAGACCTACCATTGTGCCAATTGGCTGGCATGGGTACTTTTTGGCTGTGCCACCACCTGACAGCTCCATAAAAAAAGATACACTATGCAAATGAACAGTCTAGCTGTTAGTAGGTGAAGATAGGGTTTGCACCTATTATCACTCTAGTGTGGGCCTGTAATTGAGATGCAGCATAGCGTTATCTCTGACACGTGGCGTTATACCACTCACGCAGTGACCTGAGCACAATGCATGCCAAATTGGTATCCTGCTTGGAAGTGTCCCCCTCCTTAGCCCACTCATGTTTTAATGACTCTGGTGGCCCAGTACCCCACCCAGCCACTTATGGTTGCTGCTGGTAGTCCAGTGCCCCCCTTATTCCTGCTGTCACAGCCATATATGGCCCAGGTGGTCCAGTGATTCCCCTTCCTAGACTTAGAATTGTCCTTTACCTGAGTCTAGTGGTCACCCCCCACCCACAGAAATGCTCTGATCTATGGACTTGTGCACCTGCATACAGCCCAGGGCCTTCCCTTCTTGCCTGCTTTTAATAGGCAGCATCCAGCAGGAGGTGCAGATGTCTGTGCTAATACACTATATATTGCCATGAATTTTTGAATGTATTATCTGTATACCTGTAATTATTAGCTATTGTTCTGCATTATGCATCTTGTACCAGAGATATGTAATCACCTTGTGTTCTTTTATATATCCTTTGTTTGTTTTTTCCTGTTATTATTTTATATTGAAATTCCGTAACAAGACAACACAAGCAAAACAAGCAATCACAAAAACAAAGAACAGTGAGGCACTGTTACGCAATCAGAAAAAGAAAAAATGCCCCTGTGGGATTACAATTTTAGAGGCATGCATATTACTTGATTCAATATGCAGAGCAATGGTTAAACAGCACATTTCATGGACACACAGCCAACAAATGAGCATTACTTCCTTCCTTTATCTTCTCCTGTGGGTTGAAGAACAGATGGCCAAGGAACCCCTTCCCTGTAAGTCTGTTAGGTCTGGTTCACATCCATTTTTAAGGATCATGGTCCACTGTGGCAAGGTGGGGCTGGTCATTGCGACAATAGGAGGATGAGAGGTGGTTTCCCCAGACTGCTGTGTATTTATGCATGCTTGTATTGTTATGGTGAGATTTTCTCTCCAAAGCCACCAGTTGGCCTATTGCTTTAAGTCATTTGGTGAGGGTCAGTGTTTCTGTGGCTCTCCATCTACACAGAATGAGCCTTTTGGCTGCCACACTGACTGCCACCAACCAGAGTGCTGTTAGAGTGTTCTTGGGATGTTATCCAGGTTCACGTCTACCAGGAACAAGGGGGTCAGTGGTATGTCCACCATTCGCTTCCCTCGATGTTTTGGCTACTAGCATTTAATCACCTGTTTATCTTGCATGAATTGCTGGCCCATTACTCTAGTCCTACATGTTGGACCTGTCCAACATTCATTATTTAAACCATGCTTCAGCTACTCCTAGTTACTTGTTTTATTCAGTGTTCTAGCCCAGGTATAGCTGTCAGACCAGCCCCAGCTGCTGGTTGTTAATCAAATTCTTTGCCTTACTGGGTTATTTAGCTGTTGGTATCCCGGTGCCTCATTTGTGGCATCTTTGTTTTACCCATGGCAGAGGCCTGCATCACGGCTCTAGGCAGCGGCAGAAGCTTTATAATTATCATATATCCAATCAGTCGCTGGCTGGCACGCCCTTCTCCTGCTGTTCCGCATAGCCTTCATGGCATTCATGCATTCAAGTCAATCATCCCTAACAGACAGCTGTTGGCAGCATCTCTCCCACTCCTACCAATGCCCCTGGCTTTCTCTGACCTTCACTGTACCAGCAGGTCTGCCCAACCAGTCATCCCAGTCTTTCTGGCCCTTGCACTACCAGTAACATTCTCATACCAGCCGTCATGGCACGAATGCAATCAGCTTTCAAGTCTATTCGTTCTCTGACCTTTTCCCTTCACATTCTGGGAGCATATCAAGTCTACTCATCTTGAACCTCACCACCTATCGCACTGGCTTCACAGCTTCCTCCTACCTAACCGGCTTCGCAGCCTCCTCCTACCTAACCATCAGTCCCAGGCTTTGCCCAGCCTTACCGTTCTCTCACTTGCAACATTCGATTTAATTCAGTCCTAATTTGGCTTCCTAATGGACTTGGTTGGCATGCATTCCTGTGGTTGACAAATGCTATCTGTCTTAATTAGACCTACTTGAGGGTCCACATTGCTCAGTTTGACCTACATACAGGTCTCTCCACGTCAGCAATTCTCTGAGCATGCCCCATGTGCGGGTCCCATGTTACATTACAACTACTTTCTCTCCACATATTGGAGACTTGATGACCATATCCATTACTTCCAGGAGTCTAGGCTAGCCTTGTGGCCAATGGTCTCTCACTGCACCCTGAAGTCTACATTATGAGCATGTGAAGCTTGGGGTGGGGTCCTTCTCACCTGGCCCATAGTTAGGGAATGCCCTCACTCTGGGTGGACCTTCAGTCATCAACTGTACCAATGGCACCTCTAGCTGTAGCATTTAAGACCTCAGCGGCGAGGGGTGGGGCTCGCACAGAGAGGGCCCCTTTAGCTGCATGAGTGGGTTCAGAGGCACCTTTTAAGCTATTCTTCCTACAATTGCCTCTAGTTCACCTGGTTTGTTCTTAGACCAGTAGGCCGTATGAGCACTTCAGCAGTCGTTACTCTCCTCCTCCCACCTTGGAGGTTGGCACCGAGTGCCCCAGTGTTGCAGAGATTGCTCGCAACCCTTCACGGCATTTCCGTTAGAGGGATACAGTGAGAATGTTCCCCAAAATTGGAATCTCCCCTGAATTGGTCTACTAAATTGCAGTAGCAGAGCCATCACTAAACAAAAATTGTCCAGAAGCCTAGAGGGAAGGCGACCTAGTCCTTGGATCCCCAGAGGTTTCCTCCTCAAAGGCTTTTTTTTCTCCTCTCCTCCATGCCAATGGTCATAATATTAGATAGGTGTAGTAATATTCCCTAGGTCCCATAGTTAGGTTTCCACTGCTGGATGGAGTCAGGTGGCAGATCTGTAATTGTCCTTTCTCTTCTTCCTAGCTGTTCTCTCTCTCTTTAGGAAGTGACACCTCCGCAGCTATTCACCAGATATTTCTTACCTACTCTACTTAAACCATTCTACCTACTGACTTACGTACAGGTCTTTGATCCTGATAAGCATTCAGCTCATCATATTCTCTGCTCGACACTCTTTTTGGGCTCCTTCCTAAGGTACCTTTAGCCAAGGGAATCACTCCCATAACACCTCTAGGGGTCGAACCCTCCTTTAGGGTTCCATGCCTTCGTACCACTACTGGGTGGTACTTACCATGTATAGAGAGGCAAACAGCCAAAGATTATCTACATTACACAAGCATAACACTATACCTGTTGCATAGGCATGTTGAATTGGAAAGCAAAAACCTGTAGTTCAATGGGGCAGGGCACTTAACCATGCCACTGCTTGGCCCATATAAGGCCCGGCTCTTCCTCACTCTACCCTTGATCATCTTTTGCTGCCTTTCCATCCATCCCTCCTCCTCCAGCAGCTTGCCTCTCTCTCCCGTGGGCTCCTTCCCACGGTATCTTTAGTCAAGAGAATCACTCCCACGGCACCTCTAGGGGTGGAACCTTCCTTTAGGGTTCCTTGCCTTCATACCCCTACCAAGTGGTAGAGCCCATGGATAGAGAGATGAACAGTCACACAAGCATAACACTACACCAATTGTACAGGCACATTGAAAATAATTTGGGAAAGAGAAAATATGCACTCCTGAAGGCCATCAGAATAGGATGAGCTCTCTGCTTTGTGAGGGTTTGTTGTAGAGGAAGGTAGCATCCAGGATGGTGCCTAGTTGGTGCTGTTCTAGGTGGAACCATTGTGGAGCATTGTGGGAAGCTGGAGAAAACCACAGCAAAGTATTATTTATGAGAAAGACAGTGTGGTATCCCTTGAACTGCGGGAGCCCCCACCCACCCCACTCCAGTGTCCATGGACTTTAGATCTACTAAACCTGGGTCATTGTCCTTCCCACAGGAAAGTTCCAATAATGGAATTTATTTAAAAAAAAAACATGTATTAGCTATGTGTATGAGTAGGTGGGCTATGAGGTGTAAGAATTTTGATGCTAGAATCAATCTGAAGATCCCAAGTTTCCCTGCAAGGGAGAGACTGAGTAGCTTCCATCTCTCAAGTTCCACACATGCATAATCTAGTAGGTTGGAGAGGTTCAGAGTGACTATTTAAGGGAAAGAACAGTGGTAAGAGACCCCCAGATGTGCTAGGCTGTCCTTGGCCCAATTCAGCCCCCTTGTTGTAAAGGCAGTGGGATGGCACTGGCTGTGGAGTGGTAGTACCTCTGTTTTGCTCAGGTTAACTTTTAACCCCAAAATCTGAGAGAACTGGATAAGGAGTTGAAAAAGGGGGCTGAAGTTGTGGCTTCATCAGGCTGTAGGAGCAAGAGATCATTTGGATAAAGCAGGGGATGATAATTATGGTTCCCAACTTAAATGCCACAGGGAGAAGGGTGATTCCAAATGGCAGTTGCTAGAGGCTCAGTTGCTATCATAAACAGGAGTAAAGGGTACCCCTGCTGGGTGCCACATTGGAGAGGGAAATGTGTTGATTTGAGCCCACTGGTGACAACACTTGCCTTTGAATTAGAGTATAGAGTCTTAATCCATTGCACAATGATGAGACCGACCCCTATATGGTGCATGGTGAAGAGGAGATAGTTCAACTCCATCACATCAAAGGCTTTTACAAAGTCTACAGCTATGGCTACAGCTGGGGAAAGGTATTTCTAAGTGGCATGAAATATATTGAGCAGTGTCTTCAAGTGGTCTAAATTGCGCCTTCATTTTATGAAACTCACCTGTGCTGGGTGTATAAGGCTAGGGAGTATGCCCTTCAACTAGATTGCCAGTATCTTTACCAGAATTTTGGTATCAGTGTTAATGAGGGAGATGGGTCTGTAGCTATTCAGTAGTGTGCCCTGTTTGTCTTTTCTGGAAGGACTGTAATCATCACTTCCCTTAGTGTTGGGTGAAGGGTGTTCGACCTCAGCGAGGATTAGTACGTGGTAAAGAGAAATGGAATAATATCTTTCATGACTAGTTGGTAGACGTGAACTGGGAAGCCATTCCCCCACCCTCCCCCTGGAGACTTACCTTTACTGAGGGATCTAATAGCTGTCTGTACTTTTTGGAGGGATATGGGGAGTCAAATGAGGTGGAGGTGTTAGGAGAAATTCTGGGTATAGGAACAGGGTTGAGAAAGTCTGGGATGACCTCTGCCATTGTATGAGTGAATGAAACAAAGTGTATAGTTTCTCATAGAAGGCCATCACAGTGCTATTGACTTTATTGGGCTGCATCTGTACTTGACCGGTATGGTCTTGCAAGCCTGGGATATGTTTTGCAGCCTGTCTCTTCTTTATACAGAATGTCTTTTCCCCACCTTACCAGTAAGCCTATCTGACATGGAATAATGCTAGTTCTGGGAGCAGTTGTAGATTCAAGGAAGGGGGATATAGCACCCCACTCTTGAGACAGGCTGAGGAGGAGAGTTCCTCCCTGGACAGAGAGCATCTAACCAATAGTACATAACAGGATAGAATGCGCAATAGAATAGTGTTTTCCACAGCTTATAGCCATCTGAGCAGTCAGATTAAATTGAATACTACATGACCTGTCATGCAGAACAAGTTCAGCATTCCATGGAAGGGTCCTGATGAAATCGATAATCACGAGAGTGCCATTCGAGTGATCACTGATTACATCAGGAGCCCGAGATGGAATCCGGAGCTTGTTGTGCATGACAGGTCTTCTACTAGTTTTTATAGTATATGATCAGCATCTGTTCTCCCACACATTTAAAAATGAAAAAAAAAATAGGCACTTACAATTTTAAGAGCGTCGGAAAGGCATCGGACGTCAGGCAGCAAGATCAGATGCTGTTTACTTTATGGTCCATTTGTTTTCCTGCTCGGCTATGAATTTAGTGTGATTGCTACAGGTGTCACCACTAGTGACAGCTACCATTTCATTAATTTTTCAGTTTCACTTTCAGTTTGAACAGCGACAGCCATACTGTTTTTTTTTGTTGTTTTTTCTTCTTTAAATTGTGGCACGCGCTACTGGTTATGGCTTGCTGTTGTACCACTGATCTGACATCAGATCAATGGTACAAACAGAAGTTTGACATTAGATCAGTGGTACAACAGCATTTCAGCTGGCACTGAATTCTATAGAGAACAGATGCTGACCATATATTATAAAATAATTTCATTTAGGTACTGGCACATATTACAGGCAGGGAATGAAAACATTAGGTTTAAAGGACAAATAAATAAGTAATTTTGGGGGTCACTAAGTCAAAAAACTGAAATCGTGGTGATCTAGAGCTGGGGATGTAATTTTATAAGATAGTGCTCCTTACCTCCGTTTGTAAGATTTAACCCATTTTCGTTATAATTTAAGTTTGTAAGCAAAGATCCCACAAGTTTCAAAGTTGGTGCTGCGATCTAGCCCTAAGATGGTGCCGACATGAAACATAATGATGTCATTGGAGCGAGACTGGTACTATAGACTAATAGAAGCCCTATGTACCAGCCTATTTAAGCTTCTACTGTAATAGTTCTAAAGCCCATCATGATGCCAATCGACACCTAACACATGCAACCCACTCTGATACCTAAAACCTGTTATATATAAAATATATGGTATACACTGTACATAAGGAAGAGGAGTGTTTCGTAATAAATGGATTTGATTTTTAAGGACTATAAGGTGAAGGGTTTTATTGGTGTAGCCTGCACAAGTATTTGAGTAGCAAGATATCGGTAAGGGGGATATTGGAAGTTATTTACACAGGAAGATTACCTGACTGCTCCAACTGTAAATTTCTTTGCTAATATTTATGACACGAGGTTTGTGCATGTTTATGTTTGGAAAATATGTTTTTTGTATGTATATTATTGATCTGTTTTGATTTGTATGTATTTCTTTTCCAAACAAAAATTATCCTACTCTTATCCAGAAGTGCCATGGGATCTTTAACGTCCACCTGAGCAACCACCAGAACAGGCAAACAGGAACTCAGTTTAACATCTCATCTGAAAGATGGCCCCTCCGGAGTGCAGCACCCCCCCTCTTGATGCACTACAGTGTCAGTATTGAGATTTTTCCCTTGTTCCCGGTGTGGGGCTAGAACCCACCACCTTCCAATCTTCCGGCCTTAGAGGTGAGTGTGCTACCTGCTGAGTCACTGACGCTGACAAAAGGAGGGTGGGGGCTCACACTAGACACCAGGGAAAAAGCATAAAATATGGGGATGGCGATCTAAGGGGTGGGGGTGCCGCTAGACACCAGAGAATAATGAAAAACATATAGGGACAGCAATTGGAGGGTACGGGGTGCCACTAAAAACCAGGGAAACAATAAAAAATATGGGGAGTCAATCAAAGGGTGGGGGGGGGGACCACTAGACACCAAGAAAGTGTGCTCAGAAGGTCCATGTATGAACAATAAAGGCAATACGAAAAAAGCAGAAGCATGTCACAAAAAAGGATTGCAAATGTAAAACCAAAAAACACATTTGTGGGTCACTTTACCAACAGTTAAGTACAGAATCCACCTAATGGGGTCTCGATGAGACAGATAGATGTTTTGGTCTCTCTGCAGGATCAGGATGCCATTTTTGTGGTTTTTAAAATTTTATTTTTGTTGGGAAAAAATAGAAACATCCCTCTTGTGCTAATTAGGTGAGCTGGTATTTCTTTTGATGGATGGGCCTGTTTTTTGTATTGTTCTTCAAGAGATTTGAGTTCAGACTCTGGGATGTGCATCTCTGCCTCCATCTCCTTTCCTCTATTAAATGAGTAACTATAATAAGGCCACACATTTCAGCTTTGTAGGCCTTCCAGAGTGAGCCCTTGGTAACCTCTTCTGTATTATTGATAGCCAGGTAGTGTTTCATCTCCTGTTTCACCCATTCTTTGAATTTAGAGTCCCACAAAAGTAGGGGATCTAGTATCCAATTTTTGGAATGGGGTTGAGGGGTGCCCATATGACAGTGACTTCCAGAAGGGTGTGATTGGAGGTAATAATAGGGTGGATATGGGTGGTCACTAATTGTTGGGTGATGTGGGGAGACATAAACCACATGTACCTGAGGCAGTGTGGGTAGCAGAGAAGCACATGAAGTCCCTACAAGAGAATTGATAGATGCACTATATGTCCTCCAGATTATGTTCTAGAAACAGATGACCCAAAGCTTGGCGCACCTTGCTGTGGGGCTCACGGGTCGGATTCACTACAATACAAGCCTCCAGTGTAATATTAAAGTCACCCTCTGGACGTACAGGTGTGAATGGGGGAACATTTTAGAAATGTCTTGACTCCGAAGGTCTATGAGCAGTGGATAATCTCTACTGGGTCTATATATACTGTATTCTGGCAGTATAGCCTAGTGGTTAGAGTAACAAGCTATGAATGAGCTTGATACATCCAGTAGATCTGGGTTTCATTGCCACAGCCTCTACTTTACATACTGTGTGACTCTGAGCAAGTCACTTAACCACTGCAGTGCTCCCAAGTTGCCTCAGAAAACAGGCATTTGTGCCTAGTGGGCCTTACCTGGTTACCCCAAAAAGAATAAAATAAATATATTTACTGCCAGTAGGGGACCCTGTGGTGTGGGGATTTCTGCCAGCGGCAGCTGCCTTCTGAGTCAGCTTTCAGTGAACAAAAGAAATGCACTGCTGTGATCTTGGAAAGTTGCCCTGCCACACTCAGTGCTTCTATACCCTTGTTTAGATGTTCTACTTTGTATTCTGTTTTCTGTGCAATGTTCTTTGTAATTCTTGTTACTCTTGGAATACTTTTCTGTTTGTATTCTTCCATGTAATGCCAGAAAATAGGCAGTTTTTGCCTAATACATCCACCTGGTAATAAAAACTAAAATAAATATGTAGAATAAAGTATGTGTTGGTGTGGCATAACGAGAACTTTTATACACACCCAAGGTATGTGATGCCACATTAATCCTGACAGTGAGGGCTGAGGGGCTTATAAAAATATCACACAAGAAGGATGTGTATAAAATTTGAGTTACCCACAACATAAAATGTCTTATATATAATTGCTGGTCTCAGAATCGACAATTCCCTCCAGTTGGGCATCTGTTTCCGCAGGTGGGAGGGACTATTGATCAGAGCAGCAACTGAACTGTGAGACGCATTCTGCAATGTGCCACTTTGCTTTATTCATATTACGAACATATGAAAATATGAAAATGCCAGCAGAAACAGTCTTCATGGTCTATTGGGTCTGCTTGAGTGCACAGCTAGCACATTATAATGCTGCCCCCCCCCTTCCTATTACCTCTTCCCCTATCCCAACTCCTCTTGAAGCTGTCTACCATCTTGCAGGCCACTACCTCACCCGGCAAGGAGTTCCACTTGTCCACCACTCTTTCTGTGAAAAAATGTCTCCTCATCTCTCTCTCTCCTGAATCTACCACCCTCCAATCTCAGTTGGTGTTCTCTCGTGTACCTCCCCTTTCTCCTCTGGAAAATTCTCTCTGTATTAGTCTTATTTATTTACTTCAGCTACTTAAAGGTCTCAATCATATCTCCCCTGTCCCTCCTCTCTTCCAGAGAGTGCATATTCAACTCCCCCAGCCTTTCCCCTTATGGCTTGCCCTCCAATCACTGGATCATCTTTGTAGCTCTGTGCTGTACCCCCTCCAACAAATTGATGTCCTTCTTCAGGAACGGGCGCCAGTATTGCATGCAGTACTCCAGGTGGGGCCTGACCAGCGACCTATACAGGGGCAGGATATCCCCCCTACTTCTAGAGGAGATCCCTCTAGCTATACAGTCCAGCATTTTGTTGGTTTTTGCCACTGCCCTTCTGCATTGAACAGAGTTGTTCATGCTCCCTGTTATGATCACCCCTAGGTCCTTCTATTCTGTGGAGCAACCCAGCTGAACCCCATTTAAGTGATAATCCTTCCCCTGGTTCTGGGCTCCAAAGTATAGAACCTTGCACTTCTTGGTGTTGAACCCCAGCTGCCATTTATCTGCCCACTCCTACAGCTTATTCAGGTCCTCCTGCAACCCCTCCCCCCCCCCATGTCATCTTCCACAGCTCCCATCTTGGTATCATTTGTGAACAGACTGATTTTGCCCCAGATCCCATTCAAGATATCTGCAATGAAAATCCCAAACAGTACTGGTCCCAGCATGGATCCCTGTGGTACCCTGCTTGTCACCACTCTCTGTGATGAGAGTCCCCCCCCCACCACCACCCTTTGCTGTCACCCCCTCAGCCAGTTCCTGATCCAGGTCACCATTTTTGGTCCTGCCCACCACATACTCCAGCTTCCCCCTCAATCTCCTATGTGGCACTGAATCAAAGGCCTTACTGAAGTCCAAGTATAGGACATCCACAGCATGGCTCTTGCCCAGTTCCTGTGTCACCCACTCATAGAACACTACCAAGTTTGTCTAGCATGATCAGCCCATGACAAACCCCTTGCTGCTGGTCATCCTGGATACCATTTGCCACCCAGAAGCTCACAAGCCTCTCCTTTAGGACGATCTCCATGACTTTGCCCACAATGGAGGTGAGGCTCAGTAGCCTGTAGTTCCCCAATTCATCCTTTGGCTCACTTTTATGGGTGGGCACCACATGGACCATCCTCCAGTCTTGTTGCACACATCCTGTGTTCAGGGAGGTATTGAACAGGTCTGCCAGCGGCCCTGCAAGGACCTCTGCCAGCTCCCTCAGTACTCTAGGGTGAATGCCATCCAGCCCAGGTGCTTTGTCCACTCTTAATGCCCTCAACCCCTCCAGCACCCTGCCCTCTGTAATCCCTACATCTGTTGTCCTCTCCCCTTACCCCCCCCCCACTTGCCTGAGGTATTTGCCTTCCCTTCTCCTGCGTGAACACAGAGCAGAAGTACTCATTCAGTGCCTCTGCCTGCTCTGCTCCTTTCTCCACCCACCCCTCATCTTTCTTGTTCCTCACAATCTGGTCTTTGCTTCTCCTTTTCTTGTCTAGGTAATGGAAGAAGTCTTTTTCTCCTCTTTTGATCCCCTGCGCCAGTCTCAGCTCTTTAGAAGCTTTGCCCCCCCACCAGACCAGTCTGGTGACCTCCCTAGACTTTTCCCTGTATACAACTTTATCTTCTTCCCTTTCCGTTTTCCTATACTTTCGAAATGCCACCCTCTTGGCTCTCACCCCTTCCCTGACCTCCGGTGACAGCCAACTGTGTTTCTTTGCCATGCATTTCTTGTTTTTTTCCTAGTAGAGGTCTCTGTTGCCTCCGCTAGTCCTTCCCTTATTACAGTATATTCCACTTCTGATCTGCATCCATGTGTTGTTGGATGTCTGCCAGGTGCTTCCTCAGAATTTCCCCCATCATCCTAAAGTCTGCCCCCTAAACTCAACCACCCTTGTACCCATTCCCCCTGTGTCCCTCCCCATGTTATCGTGAACCACACTGAGTAGTGGTCACTCCCAGCAAGTGGTTCCCCCACTTCTAGGTTCCTTACAGCTTCCCCATTATCCAGTATAAGGTCCAAAGTCCTTTCCATCCATGTCGGCCCCTGTACCAGCTGTGTCAAGAAGCTGTCCTGAAAAGCTTCCAACAGGACCCCTTCTCTTGCACTCATGGTGGCAGGTGTGCTCCAATCCACCCCCGGTAGGTTGAAATCCCCCACCACCACTGTACTTCCCTTCCTGCTTACCCTTCAAATTTGATTTGCCAGTTCTCAGTCCAGGTCACAACCCTGTAATGGTGGCCTGTACACTACCCCCATCCTCAGTGTCCTATTCCTTGCATCCTGGAACTGCATCCACAGAGTTTCTGTCCTCCCCTCCTCCCCTTCCTCTCTTACACACTTAATCCCCTCCCTCACATAGATCGCCACCCCTCCCCCATTCCCCTTGGCCCTATCCTTTCTAATTATTAAAGATTTTATTAGTTGAAGGAATAGGCACCACACATAGAAATGAATACAGACAGGATCCAGGACCATACCGCAACATTTAGCATGTCCGGCTCTCCAATACAAAGCATTAACACAGAATACAGTAGCATTGTCTGAAATCAGCCAATCACATTAGTTATAAAGCAAATCCCATGTCGGAACTATGCAGAGGGATACAAATTATATCATAGTCGGGTCCCAGTGTATAAGCTCACCTAAGGGACCATGGCATATTATTCTATGACAATACTAGGTGCAGAAAAAAAAAGCCTGGAACATGCACGTACGAATTAGGGCTCAGTGTGTTGGAATCTGATAGTTATATATAAACTAATAAGAACTATATACAGAAAAGGAAATCCAAACTAGGGGAAGGGGGAACAGTCATATACCACATCTAAATCATCTAAGAGGGGACAGAGTTGGGAGATGAGGAGGTTGGGGAACCCCCTATCACTCCTCCTGGTGGAGAGACTTGTAACTTAGCCTTCGAGGAGAAATCATGACGGTATTTCGAGTTAAGGAAGGGTTGCCAGCATTCATCAAACTGGGAGTTTAAACCCCCTGCAAAGCAGGAGAGTTTCTCCAACATAGCCCCTTGGGCAACAGCTAGAAGGAATCCCTGAAATGTCGGGATGTCAGGGGATCTCCATCTCATCAGGATTAATCTTTTGGCTATAGCCCCTATACCAGTGATCCATTTGGCCCCGGGGGAGAGTTTTGGTGTGGACGGGTTTCCACACCCCAAGAGAAGAAGAGAGGGGTCACGGGTAACCATGGGAAATATTTGTTGACACACAGTCTGGATTGAAAGCCAGAAGAGATGAAGCGAGGGACAGGACCAGAGAGTATGAAATAGGTTAGCCCCTTGATTGCCACATCTCCAGCAGTTATCGGCCGAGATGAGACCCATATGCTTAAGTTTGGCAGGGTCTCGATACCACCTATGAAGGGTCTTATTCATGATAAGGCAGGTACGACCATCTCTGCAGGCTTTGTGGATCCTTATCCCATTGGTGATCAGAGATAGAGATCTGTAGATCCAACTCTCATTGAACCCTAGCGGACCGGGTAAGGTCCTTCGAGGCATCTCTAAGGTCCGTATAAATCCTACTAGCACTATTTTTAAGGAGCTTACCCCATATGCTAATGGGGTGGGGGTCCTAAGAGATCTTCTTTATGAGTGGAGCATTGGGTAAATGGGTGATAGCATTTCTGAATTGGAGATATCTCCAAAAGTGGGATGTAGGAAGGTGGAAGCGAGTTTTCAAGACTTCAAAGCATTCAAGTAAGTATGTACCTGGAAGTAACAAATCCTGAATCAGGGCAAAACCTTGAGTTTCCCAAAACCGCCAATGGAGCATGCGGTTTCCTACTTGTATGGCAGGATTGTTCCACAGAGGGGTGAATTCCCATGGGGACGGGCTCTGGCCTAGATGGGCAAGGGTTCTCCTCCAGTACTTAACTAAAGTCAGTATAATGGGAGAAACCCCGGAGGGGAAAGATTGTTTGCTATATAGGGCTACTGTAGGGGATGGAGCATTCAACAGGGAAGCTTCTAATGGCAGCTAGGAGGGGGAGGCCTCATCTATTTTAGAGAACCATTTAGTCGTCTGAGTCAAAACATAGGCCATGTGGTACCCTTGTAGCCAGGGGAGTCCCCACCTACCTCTACTCCACTGCTGTCTTAATTTTAGTTTGCTAAATCTGGGGCAGGTCCCTTCCCACAGAAAATTGCCCATAAGGGCCTCCATTTTCTGAAACCGCTTCTGGGGGATGGGCACTGGTAAATGAGCTAGAATATATAACATCTTTGGGGTGGCTATCATCTTAATAGAGTCAATTTTCCCAGCTATCGACAGTCTCAGGGCCTTCCATCTTTCTATATCTAATCTGAGTGAGTCTATGAGGTTGGTGAAGTTAACAGAGAGCATTTTGTCCAAGTTCTGGTGTAGTATAATGCCTAACTATTTAATACCATTGGGGGACCAGTTTAACCCTAAGGTAGTGAAGATTTCCCATGAGGATTCTGAATTTAATGGAAGAACCTCAGTTTTAGACTGATTTAGCTTAAGTCCTGAAACTTGAGAAAACTCAGCTAAAATAGTGAAAATGTCCTTTATCATTTGGGTAGTGTACTCTAGTGATGAGGAGATCAGCAGCATATAAAAAGGTTTTGAATATGGAGTCCCCCCCTCGTATTCCAGGAATCTGGGGGGATTCCCGGAGAGCGATGGCAAGGGGGTTCCATAGCCAGGACAAATAGAAGTGAGGAAAGGGGGCAACCTTGCCTCATGCCTTTCTGTAGGTGAAAGGGCGTAGACAAGATACCATTGTTTAGGACAGAGGCCATAGGAGAGGCGTATAGGAGTTTAATCCAGGAGATAAAGTTGGGACCCATTCCAATAGTAGAGAGTGAGTGAAATAGAAAGGGCCACTCTATAGAGTCAAATGCCTTTTTGAAATCAAAGGCCAAGGCTACAGATGGTGTTTTAGATGTTTTAACAAGGTGCATCAGCGAAATCAGAGTTCTGTGGTGATCAGACCCTAGACAACCTTTAACAAAACCAGCCTGTGAGGGATGGAATAAGCCCGGAAGGAGATGTTCAAGCCTAGTTGCCAGAACCTTGGCCAGGATCTTAGCATCCACATTAATGAGTGATATAGGGTGGTAACTGCTCGGGGAAAGTGGGTTTTACGCCTTTTTGGGAAGAACCGTAATGGTAGCTTCTCTCAAGGTAGGAGGAAGTTTGCCAACTGAGAGGGAGTGATGGAATGATCAAACTAGATATGGGGTCAAATTAATTCCTTGGGTTCTATAGAAGTCTATGGGCAACCCATCCCTGCTGGGGACCTTGTGGAGGTTCATGGATCTGACGCTCTGGCCACTTCTTCCTCTGTGATCTGTGATTCCAATGCTTGGGAGTCCTTCTCTGGGAGTCGAGGGATAGGTAATGTGGACAAGAAACCTTGAATTTTAAATAGATCGGGGGATAGGGAGATGCATACAACTGTTCATAGAACCGAGTCATGATCTCATTGATCCCTTTTTGGGAACAGCATTTTTCACCCTCTTGCTTATCTGCCAGAGAATGGATAATTCGGGAGGCTTGTTGATGTTTCAAGTGATAGGCTACAAGTTTACTAGCCTTCTGCCCCCCACCTCCCAGTAAGCATGGCGTATTCTTCGTAGGTTCAGTTCGGCTTGTAGAGTGAGGTGGGCATTGAGTGAGATTCTGGTACTTATCAGCTGGGCTAACAGGGTCTGGGAAGGAGCGTGAGACTTAAGCGCCTTATACTGAGATTCTAATGTATAGAGGTGTTTCTCAAGGGCTCATTGATCGGCCTCACGGTGTCGCCTCTTGGTGGAAACAAAGGCAATAATTCTGCCCCGAATTGTGGCCTTAAAGGCCTCCCAGAAGGCTGAGTCCACGACCTCCGCATTATCATTATGCCCCCAATTGTCCGCAACCTCAGGTCCTAGCCACTTCTGGAATTCTAAGTCCTCCAGCAGGAGAGGATCCAGGCACCATGTAGAGGTTGGGGGGAGGGAACCTACCCCTGCCTAATCATAAGTTCTAAGGGTGCATGGTCTGATATGATGATCGGATGTATGCGTGAGTGGGTAACTGATTCATATAGCCTACAGGAGATAAGCAATAGGTCTATTCTGCTAAAAGACCCATGCACTGGGGAAAAATAAGTAAAATCATGATCCCCGGGTGTTGTGCCCTCCAGGCGTCCAGCATTACGTGTCCACTTATGAGTTCTTGAACAGCAAACCTAGCTCATCTGTGGGGTTCAGGGGTCTTATTACTTCTGTCTTGTTTATGGTCCAGTGACAGATTAAAGTCTTCCCCCATTAATACTGGAGCTTGGTTAGAATTGAAGTCAGAGAGGGATTGGTTTAAGGAATGGAAGTATTGAGGGCAGCCCTGATTAGGGGCATAGATATTGACTAAAATCAGTGAGCCCTCCGGGGTGTCCATCTCAGCCATTACCCATCTACCCTCTTTATCATGGGTATGTCTAATCAGTTTCCAGACCAATTTTTTATGGAGCAATATAGAGACTCCTCGCTTATGGGAATCTGCCACACTATGTACAGTATCTCTACACCCACCCATCCTTGTTTGAGTTTTTTTGCCTCCCCAGAGGAAAGCTTTGTTTCTTGTAGGAATACTATAAGGGGGTCCAATTTTTTTAAGATGAAGCAGCACCTTCTTCCTTTTAACTGGGGAATTAAGCCCCCTAACATTCCAAGAGATTAGTTTAAGTTCCATCTTTCTTGGGGTATACCATGGCTGAAAATGGGCAAGAGCAAAAACACAGTGTGGCAGGGCTATATCTAGAGTCGGCAGCTAGCCAACAACTACCCCCTCTGCACCATATCGAACCATAACCACTTCCATTGGATGGCCATAAGCGGAAATATCTCTAGGTGGCACAAACTGTCCACCTAGTAACATGAACATTTTAAACAAACAAATTACAACTAACCATGCATAAACAATAACTGAGTTATCAACATAACCCTCCCTTCCCCCGCCCTTCATAAACATCCCAGTACAAGACCAGCATCTGCTGTATGTATCAGCTGATACACAGCCCAGATACCAGCAGCAGTCACTGGAGGGCGAGAAACTAAAAAACATCAAGAAAAAGGAGTCCCCTTGAGCTCCAAGGTTCCCCTGTATCCCCCAATATAGCCAGATGCTATAGATCCCTCCAAGTTGTACAGTTTAGACAGTGACTGTTTAAGTATGTAGTATATATAAGAGCACGTCAGTTCTTAACCTTGTGCCCCTCCTCAACTGGGGTGGGTAAATCAGGCAAAGGGAGGTAGATATCTGCCCTGTGTTGCATATGTATTCCCAGGACAAAATGGAAGATATAAGCTGGGGGCCAAACTACGGGGCAAAAACAACCAGTGTAAGAGCAATAAAGACTGGTACTTGCTAGAATAACCCAGCCCTAAAAACATCCCCGCTGCTGGTGCATCCTATACTTACTGCCCCAGAACAGGGTTATATGCAGCAGAGTAAACCAGTTGCAGGCCGGGTGGAGTCACTGGAATAAAGGTGACCAGAGAGAAAACCAGACTAAACACAAAGGAGGTCAAGTTCCTGCTCAGTCCAGAGTTTATGGCAGAGTTGGGTTCAGTGATATATCCTCCGGCGAGGGCTGGTTCAGAGTTCGCAGAGGCCTTGGGAGATTGAATATTTGTCGATTCGGCCCAAGAAAGGCCTCTTGCAGACTGATGCCTACTATTCTTTTTTGGGCGAGTTCCGGGGGGGTCTGGGCACATCTTGCGGTGGGTCGTCCGTCTGAAGATCCAACAAAGCGATTAATTGGTTGTTGCTCATGTCCAGTTGGCTGTGCGAGGCAACCAAATCAGGGCTGTCACTGTGACTCCTAGAACGGAGCCGGGGTATCTTGTCAATGTGAGCCCCTTCTATTCTTGCCTTACATCTGTTCCTCCGTTTACTGCCTGGGGATTTCTTGGAGGGTGTACGAGTTGATGGGTGCAGGTGCATGGGGCTTGAAGTTACTGGGCCAGCCACCTGTTGTTCAGTTTCCATCGGTGACTGCGAAGTGTCAACAGCCCCAGGGCTAACAATGTCTTTAAACTTGCCCCAGTTCAGCTTAGGAGCTTGTGCTGCCAGGAAATTCTCCACGGCTGTGGGATTGTCGAATAGCCGGGGGGGGGGTACCATTAACAATTACTCTGATAGAGGCAGAGTATCGAAGAGAATATTCGAGCCTGAGTTCAGCACAGGCTCTGTGCGCTGGGGTGAAGGCCCTACGTCTCATGGTAACCTCTTGTGAATAATCAGCAAATATCTGTATGCGATGACCTTGCCAGGAGAGCTCCTTTTTCCAACAGGCAAGTTTGGTGATATTTTCTCTGTCCTGTAACCGGAGGAACCAAGCGAGGACAGCGCGTGGGTGGCCCCCAGGTGTAGGCCGAGGAGCAAGCGAATGGTGAGCCCTATCAAGTTCAAGTGGGGCTCCATCATGCCAATCCAGTACGTGGGGTAGCTCATTCTGTAAAAACAGGATAGTGTCCGACCTTTCGCAGCCCTTGGGGAACCCGACGAACCGCAGGTTGTTTCAGCGACTGCGGTTTTCGAGGACCTCGACTCTGGCTCAGAGCTGATTAATCTTCCTATCTTGGTCTCAAAGCCTAGCTCCCATTTTGTGCCAGCTGTCCCCCATTTCAGCCAGCCTATGCTCTGTAACACAGGCTCTCTGAGAGAGATCCATGATATCAGAGGTGCTTTTCTTTGTGGCCATGTCCAGATTACTCATCTGCTGCAGGATTTTAGCAAACATCTGCCGGATTTCTGAGAGATTCCCCTCCGGTCCCATTGGTATTGTGGCAGACTCCATCCCAAGGCTCATGAGGGCTGACAAAGCCTTGCAGCTGAGGTAGTAAAGCAGAGCTGAGCAATATGTGATAATCAGCAGCCCAGGAGTCAAATCAGCGGATCGCTAGATGGGCAATAGTTATAGTTCAATAAAAAAACTTGCTGCAGTTGTGCCGTCCACAGGAAGGATCCGAATATTTAAGGATTTTGTGGGGTTCTCCAGGGAGCTCAGAGCTCAAGCGTCCATTCTGTTTGGTTGCAGGCCACGCCTCCCCGGCCCTATCCTTTCTGAATAAGGCCATTGTTTAGATTTATGGACATGTCAGGTGTTAACTAGGCTCCCTGGTGTGTCTTGGGTCCCTGATGTGGGGCATTTGTCCTGCTGAACCCTACTGACATCAATCCCTCCAACTGGGAGGTCTGCCTTGCTAGGAGGAGGGACTACATGTTGTTACTTTATTCACCTTTCTCTAGTGATCCTCCACTGTAGTCCTAATGCTTAAGGGCATGATGGAGTCTGCCTAGAGTCAGTCATGAGTCTGCTGTCGGCTGACCACGCTGCTCCCCTGGGCTTCTGTACTTCATCCCTCTCTGGATTGTCGTTTTACTTTTGAACTGTAAGTGTAACTTGTTCTGTAAGAGTAATTATCTCCTTTGTATTGAAACACAGCTCCTGTGAGCCTCACACCTGTTTATTGTCAGTACTTGAACACCTACTATTCTGTTATCTACATGTTAGTTCTAGCTTTGTTAATTATACCTAAAGTTCTAGTTATCCTAGTACACTCTCTTTTGAGGTTTCCCTTATTGTAGCTAAACAATGAATTTATCAGATTATGAGGCTTTGTTTTCACTTGGTTTTTCCAGGGTTCCTACTGTGTAGTAAAGAGTCAGACTGACTTTGATTTGTCTGTTGGAAGCTGAGAACCTTGCTACACTGCAAAGAACAAACTATAACTCCATTTAGGACCTGGAAACCTGGTAAGGCATAATACTTGTTAAGAAGGGGAGAAGAACAAGGGGGCAAAATTTAAAGATAGAGGGGGACGGCTCAGGGGTAATGTGAGGAAATTTTTTTTCACGGAGAGAGTGGTGGATATATGGAACAGCCTTCCTGAGGAGGTCGTTGGGTCTAAAACAGTGGGGGAATTCAAACATGCATGGGACAGACACAAGGCAATTATAGTGGGGATTTGCAGGAAGTAGGCTGTTGGTTAACTAGAATCTGCAGCTTATCCAGTAGGTAGGGAAATGGGCAGACTGGGTGGGCCAAGTGGTCCTTATCTGCCGTCAAAGTCTATGTTTCTATGTGTAAGTGAACTGCAAGGTTTATTTTAGCTATCCTAATAGGTGTAAAGAAACCTCAGGACTGGCAGCACTTGGCAGGGGAGAAAAGTTCAAATATTACAAGTTCCAAACTCAAACTTAGAAAAAAGTCACGAACAAACCAGCATATAGTGTAAAAAGTCAGGCATGAATCCACTGCACTAGCCCCAGCACTTCGGGTCTGTTCATGACCTAATGATCGGGCTAGTACTGTGGATTCATGCCTGACTTTTTACACTACATGCTGGTTTGCTGGTGACTTTTTATGTTGATTGTGCACAGCGCAAGAAACATATTGTGGCAGCTTTCTCAGAAGCAGGCTGTGGAGGCGCGGCACTGTCATGGCCAATGCCCCCACAACCTGCAAAGGCTTGTCCCGCTTCCCTCAATGCCGTTGCATGCTGCTGGTGACACAAGTTTGGAACGTTTGCACCAACTTGTGACAAATTAGTCGCTGCAATCAGGGGCCGCCTCGTCATTGCAGCATCAGCCATCTGCTGCAATGAGGGAGCGACCCGTCATTGCAAGGTGGGATCTAGCAACCCTGATATTGTTTGTGAACACGGCGGTGGTTTGCTGCCGTGTTCACAAACAATATAACTTCCCACCATGTTTAGTTATGCCAACGGGGCCCCAATCCCCATCGGCCCGGTGCCCATAGCTTGCTGTCGGCGGGGAAGCCCACCCCATTGGTATTCTGTAACACCCTCCCCAGCCCGCTTTCATTCCTGCTGATGGGGTGCCTAATCCCCGTCAGCATAATGATTACTCCCCCCTTTGTGTGCTGACGGGGGTGCCCAATCCCCCGTTGGCTACTGCTGCCCCCCAAAATAAAGCCTCTGATGGCATGATGGGAACCCACCCCAGCGTGCCACATGCCCCTGTAAAGGTAAAAATGGTTCCGCGACGTCTTTTGGTTTTTTTTTTCCCTGCAAAAAAGGAAACGGCCCTTCATAGTCTCCCTGGCCCCCACCTGCAACCCGCAACTACCCACTGCGCACCCTACCTCCCCACACCCCCCTCACCCCATATTTACCTTCGGAGCTTGGCACGATGATCTTCGCTGGACTGGGAACATGCCTGCACTCTTCAAAGCCGACCGTGAACTGAGGAAATGCCGGTAAGCTGTATAATGTAATAAATAGGGTGTTTTCAACTTTAGTGCATAACTCAGGCATTTTTGGGAATTTTTTCACCATATTTTCAACATGGGTTTTTGGGACCCCTCCTCATGAATGCTTGAACTGTCAAGGCGTTAATCGGCCCCGGAAGTTGATTTCGCGGTCACTACACGGAATCATCTTTGGGGGCCGATTAATGAAATGGCAGTGCCAGTGTTCATGAGGTGGGCTATCAAAAAGCCTATGTTGTAAATTTGGTGGAAAAAATCCAAAAAATGACTGTTTTACTAGCGTGCACTGCGCAGTTGCTACGCACGCTCATAACTTCATGAATTTGTAATATTTTCATGCCAGAGTTTCAACATTGGCATTTTTTCACACCTCCTTGTGAACAGTATAGCTGTCATTGTTCACATCATGGTGGAAATGTGTTTTTGCAGTTGCGGCGCAGAATAGCGCCATCACTGTGGGAAATCAGTGTTCGGGGCAGATTAAGAAAATGACAGTGACTCTGTTCATGAGTAGAGGTCCTGAAATGGTTATGTTGAAAATTTGGTAATGATACTCCATAAAATGACTGCCTTACGAATGTGCGTTGCGCAGCTTGCACACCAGCTCGTACCTTTGCGAATTTATAATATTTTCACTCCAGATTTTCAACATTGCCATTTTCCCACACCTACCTATGAACAGTGTAGCTGTCATTTTTCCCATCCTGGCTGAAATGTGGTTTCGCACTTATTTATTTATTTACTAGATTTCCGGCGAAGAATAGAGCGGTTGCTGTGGGAAATCACTGTCCGGGACAGATTAAGAAAATGACAGTGATACTGTTCATGAGCAGAGGTCCTAAAATGCCTATGTTGAAAATTTGGTGATGACAGCCCATCAAATGACTGTGTTACAAGTGTGCATTGCACACTTTCCACACCCTTGTAACTTCGCAGATTTGTAATATTGTCATGCCAGATTTTCAACAGTGGCATTTTTTCACACCTCCTTATGAGCAGTACAGCTGTCATTTTTCACATCCTGACTGAAATGTGGTTTCACAGTTGCGGCACAGAATAACACAGTCGCTGTGGGAAATCAATGTTCGGGACAGATTAAGAAAATGACAGTGGCACTGTTCATGAGCAGAGGTCCTAAAAGCCCTATGTTGAAAATTTGGTGATGAAACTCCATAACATGACTGTGTTACAAGCGTGCGTTGAACTGTTTTCACGCACCCTTGTAACTTTGCAACTTTGTAATATTTTCATGCCACATTTTCAACAGTGGCAGTTTTTCACACCTCTTTATGAACAGTTCAGCTGTCATTTTTCACATCCTGGCTAAAATATGTTTTTGCACTCCTGCCGGAGAATAGCACGGTCGCTGTGGGAAATCAGTGTTTGGGACAGATTAAGATCGAACGAATGAGAGGGGGAAGTGACCGAGCTCAACTGAGCTCTGTCGGGACTGCTGCGGATTTGTTTGTGGGGAGAAAAAGGCCCCAACACAAGAGCCCAGTACAAAAGAGCAGCCTGCAGCACTGGGAGAAACAGAACGAGAGAGCGAGTGAGGGAGGGGGATTGAGCGAACTCACCAGAGCGCCATCAGGACTGCCGCAGATTTTTTTGTGGGCAGAAAAAGATATCAAAGCAGGCAGGGGCCAAGTAGAAAAGGCCAGTCTGCAGCGGTGGGAGAAACAGTATGAGTGAGTGAGACAGGGGGACTGAGTGAGTGCAATGGAGCTCTAGCAGGACTGCTGCAGATTTCTTTGTGGGCAGAAAAAGGCGCCAAAGCAGGCAGGAGCCCCGTACAAAAGGGCTGCTTGCAGCACCAGGATAAACAGAATGAGCATGTGACAGAGGGAGACTGAGCGACCTCAACGGAGCTCTGTCAGGACAGCTGTGGATTTCTTTGTGGACAGACAAAGGTGCCAACGCAGCCAGGAGCCCTGTACACAAGCGCAGCCTGCAGCACCAAGAGACACAGAATGAGTGAGTGACAGCACAGTAGTGAGCGAGCTCAACAGAGCTGTATTGTGACTGCTGTGGATTTCTTTGTGGGCAGAAAATGCGGCAACGCAGGTAGGAGCCCAGTACAAAAGGCCAGCTTGCAGCACCGGCAGAAACAGAATAAGTGAGTAAGAGAGGGGGAGTGAGTGAGCTCAATGGAGCTGTGTCGGGACTGCTTCAGATTTCTTTCTGGCCAGAACAAGCCGCCAATGCAGGCAGGAGCCCAGTACAAAAGGGAAGGCTGCAGCGGCAGGAGACACAGAACGAGTGAGTGAGGGAGGGGGAGTAAGTGAGCTCAACGGGGCTCTGTTGGGACTGCTGCAGATTTGTTTGTGGGCAGAAAAGGCAGCAATGCACGCAGGGGCCCTGTACAAAAGGGCAGCCTACAATGGCGGGAAACCCAGAATGAGCGAGTGAGAGAGGGAGAGTGAGCGAGCTCAATGGAGCTCTATTGTAACTGCTGCAAATTTCTTTGTGGGCAGACGAAGGCGGCAACACAGGCAGGAGCCCAATAGAAAAGAGCAGCCTGCAGTCCCGGCAGAAATGGAATGAGCAAGTGAGAGAGGGGGAGTCAGCAGTCTCAACAGATCTGTGTCAGGACTGCTGCAGATTTCTTTGAGGGCAGAAAAAGCCACCAACAGAGGCAGGAGCCCAGTACAAAATGGCAGCCTGCAGTGCCAGGAGAACCAGAATGAGTGAGTGAGAGAGGGGGAGTGAGCCACCTCAACGGAGCTCTGTTGGGACAGCTGCAGATTTCTTACTGGGCAGAACAAGGTGTCAATGCAGGCAGGAGCCCAGTACAAAAGAGCAGCTTGCAGCACGGGGAGACACAGACTGAGCGAGTGACAGAGGGGCAGTGAGCGAGCTCAACTCACCAACACAATCAACATTCGGCATTGACAAATGCTTTTTTTTTAAGTTTGAGTTTGGAACTTGTAATATTTGAGCTTTTCTGCCCTGCCGAGTGCTGCCAGTCCTGTATTTTCTTTGTGCATCTTTTTTGGCAGGCACCCACTCTGTGTTCTAGGATGCGGCTCCACCTGTGTGTCCTGCCTAATAGGTTTACCCTGTTATTCATTACTTTTGTCCAGTTTTCCCATTTAGTGTTTACTCATTTTCTCCTTCTAGGTTAAGTTTATTAAGCCCCACTCCCTTGTTTAATTTTTTTCTTGTCCTTCTTGAATTATTTTAATTCTGGTCTCCCACATTTGGTTGATGTCTTTCACGGTACTCAGCTGTCGCTCCTTGGAGTCAGCTTGTCTCCCCCACAATTTATTTTTGCACTGCAGAGTGTGATTTTACCTCATTTTACATTTCCACTATGCTACTCCTATCATTCCCTCTCTTCCCTTCCCTTCCTGTTTCCCTCACCTCTCTGCCCCTTCCATCTTTGCTAACCAACCCCTATCCTCTTTCCTCCCTTCCTCATCCTCTCCCACCCTCTCATCCTCTTGTCTCCCTGCTTTGCTTCATTCTCCCTGGCATTCTGGTCACAGTCTCATCTCATCTTCTTGGCTTCATCTCGAAACCCTCAGATCCTTCCTTTCCTCCTACCTTGTGAACTCTTATTCTTCCTTCTCGTCCCCTCTCTCCTCTTCCCATAAGTGTCTCATAGGTTCTCTTAAGCTCATCATCTCTTTGCTGCTTTTAGTTGCAGGAGACATTGAGCCCAACCCTTCTCCTCTCTCCAGTGGTTTAAAAGGGGCCCATGCCAACATCCATAGCCTTCTCCCTAAGAATGACATACTGTAACCACTTATGGTTAACCTTAAACCTGATGTGTCGGTAATCTCAGAGTCCTGGCTCCTCTCTAAGGTCCCTGATTCATCTGTTGCCATCCCAGGTTTCACCGTTATTCATCAGGATTGAGCAAAGAGTGGTGGTGGTGTGGTGGTGTAGTTATCTACCTCTCCTCAAACATTTAGTTTGAGCCTGTGCTCTCTGTCCCTATTCCTTTTGTCTATGAGATGCTTCTTCTTGAACTCTCCCTTTCCTTCTGTATCCCTATGTTTATTGCCAGTATCTAGTGCTGGCCTGGCACATCCCCACATTTAGTAACTGAGTTATTCACCTCCATCTCCTCCTAGGCCTGCTCTCGTGAGTTACTCATACTAGGTGATTTTTATTTAAATTGTCTTGTACCCTCTCTTCATAAATTTTGCCTTAATACGAAGTCCTTACTTTTAACTCAAATGATTTCTGTCCCCACTCGCTTTATTTCAAATATCAAAATCATTCCCTCTTGGACTGGGTCCTCTCCTCCCATCCCCATCATATTATGGATGCTAGCACTCTCCCCAATGCCCTCAGTGACCTCCATATGGTCTACTGTGTGTGCAAAATTTGTAGTCCCAAAGTTCCCTCCAAATTCTTCCAGATTCAGTCACTCCATTCATTGGATTTGTCCCACCTTCATGCCGACGTGGTAGCCACTGACTGGTCCGCTGTTTCTACAGCTGGTAATGTGGGTAATACCTTCAAATTATTCACCTCTAAATGTATATCTCTCTCTGGAATCATCACATTCTACTTAGAAGAAGCAGGGTCCGAGGTTCACACTTCCTGTGGATCTCAGCTGAGTTACTGACTTATCACTGTGCACATGACCATGCCTGGAGGTCTTATAAATCCTCTAGATCTGCTTATGAGCTTACTAATTACTGGTTTCTTTATAATGCTTGTACTAAAGCTACTAGGCTTGCAAAGTCTGAATACTTTGCATCCACACTCCTAAGCAACCTTAATCACCCCTTTATGTTCTGGAATGTTATTCATTCACTTTTCTCCCCTCCAACCTAGTCCTCTCTCCTTGTTATCAAGCTGGCATTACTCCTATATCTGATCCTGCTGCAGTCACGTCTTCTTTCAAATACCTTTTCCTCCTGTGCATGTTCATTTCTCTCCCTTTCTCTCTTCTTCTCTTCCATCTCACTCTATTCCTTTATTTGTCCTACTGCCCCCCCCCTTTTCTTTTTCAACCATTACCCCTGATGTTGCTGTTAAGTCCCTCTTGGCTCTAAAGTCTCACAAGGCTGGGAGTCCTTATGATCTTAACCCTAGATTCCTATTTTTCTCTGATCATGCTATTGTCCTCCCTATTACCTACCTTCTCAACCTCGATTTCTCCTTATCTTGTGTCTCCAAGTCTTGGAACTTGGCTACTGTTATTCCCCTTCCCAAAGGGGGTGACCTCTCTTCCTCTTGTAACTTTCAACCTATTTCTTTCCTTCCCACTCCAGCTAAACTCCAGGAATACCTTAGTCTATCCTAACTATCCACTTTCACTGACTCAACCTCTTTCTTTACTCCTTTCCAGTCTGGCTTTAGAAAGTCACATTCCACTTTAACATCTCTCCCCCCCAACTCACTGATACTATCCTCTCTGGAATGGTTTAGGGCCTTGTCACCTCAGCTATTTTTGTCAACTTAGCCAAAAACTTTTCACACTGAAGCCCATCCCATTCTTCTAGACAAGCTTAAGGTAGCTGGACTCTCATCTTACCCAGTTGAGTAGTTCTACTCCTATGTTTAGGGCAGATCGCAAGCCTATCCATATTGGAGACTCCCTTCCCCCCACACCCTATCAGTTCAAGTGTCCCTCAAGGGTCTGCCCTTGGCCCAATTGTTTTCTCCATTTTTCTAAATGACCTCCCAAATGCCTACTCTTCTGTGTCCATTCATATGTATGAAGATGATAAGATTATCTTTTTCTCTGGCTCCTCTACCTCTGACCTCATGAGCCAACTCCAACTGGACTTCAACAACAACCAGCTATGGTTCTGAGATAATCAGTTATGCCTCAATGCTAAGAAAACAGTCTCAGTGACTTTTGGCACCAGGCAGAGATTTTTTAGAGTCTTCCCCTTCCCTCCTTTCATACCCTCAATGGTGCAACTATTGAAGATGTTTCCTCCTTCAAGTATCTCAGGGTCTGGCTAGATTGCCACCTAGAGTTTTCTATTCATGTGTATGCTTTGACAAGAAGCTCTACCCCAAGCTTGGGGTGCTATTCTAAAATAAGAGAAACATTCGGCTTCATACACGCATAGAAATCTGCACTAATATGATTCTCCCCATTTTCCATTAAGGCAACATGGTTTATAGTGCTGCTCCAAGTTCCACTTTAGCTAGACTGAACCCTCTCTTTCACTCCTTCTGTCACTTTGCCCTGCATACACATCATTGTACCTGGTAGTCTTCCCTCTCCCTTCCCTCTCTTGATGCCAGGTGCCTTCCCTACTGTGCCTCCTTTATCTCCAAATTTTGGTTTGACTCTCTCCCCTTGCATCTTGCTTCTCTCCTCTCCTTCCCCTTTTGCTCTCTTACTCCCTTCACAATGCTTGCTCCCACTCTTTTAATCTCCCTCAAATGCAATATATTGCTGGCCAAGCTGCCATCTCATTCCATTTCCCTAAACTATAGGGTTCTCTTCCCCTTTCTATTCACTCTGCTCCTTCCTCTCCCACTCTTAGCTCTCTTCCATGAGTTCTCTATTCACTCCTGAAGTTGCTTCTGATATTGGATGAACTCACCCAATAACTGACATTGGCATTTCTCCACGTCCCTGGTATCAGTCATTCCCTTTGTTGCTTATTTTGTTGTGCTGAATTAAAGTTTAATGATCTTTTACCAGTTCCACAATTTACTGTATGGTAACTTACTGACTATCAATTTATTTAAGCATTTCTTGTATTGTATATTTTGTCATACTTATTTCAATTCTATTGTATTTTATACTATGTCTTGTATCTGTTCTCTTTTACTCTCTTTCCCTCCCCCAGAAGGTATCTGGAAAGGAGCTGATACCAGCTCAGTATGTCTTTCCTTGCGAAACCTTAGAAATAAATAAATAACTGAAATAAAATCACCCCCCCAATCTCCTCTCCTACCACCATATCCTCCTTAGAATTAAGCTATGTAAGGTGAAGCTGAAAATAATTAAAATGTTTATTTCTAGTCTTAGATAGCGCACTTGAGCTTGTCTGAGTAACAGAAGAAAACAGCAACTCTGGATTTTCCGTGATGTTTTTCCATAGAGGTAGTTCACATAAATGGAACCATTAGAACTCTTTTGCACATTTTTCAGTGTGGATGTTGGTTAACAGAGAGAGAGAGAGCAGCATCCCGTGTAAAGATAACTCATCAACTGTCCATGCTTTTGTTAATTAAATTGCCTTCATATAACATGTGATTGTGAAACGTCTAATTTTGTGAGTATATGTCACTTCAGGCTGTGAGGAGAGAGGGAGAAGAAATGATCTGTTTCAAGGCAGCTCAACATTCTCATGTTGATCTGCAATCCTGGTTATAACCTCTTGGTTATAATATGAAATAACAACTGTCTTTTTACATAGTAAACATACATGACTAGTAAATTACAGCATTCTTGTTTTTTTACTTTATAGGTTTTTACTGAGTAAATAGAAGACAGAAAAATTACAACATCCATTTAACATTTCAAAAGAACAAAAGGAAACTGAATGCCTCAGTAAATACAGATAATAATCTTAGGATAGACTATAATGAAACATCTATTACCTAAATATTCTTAAACATCTTACCAGAGTGTATATATATATATATATATATATGAAATTAAGAGATGTACTAAAAATATTTAATCCAATATTAGACATACAATTACAAGAGGAACTTATTTTGAGGGGACTTAATCAAACAGCCTTATACTTTACCTCCTATAAACAAATCCTCTACAGAGTTTGAAAAGGCCAAAACACCCAAACATTTCTGAAATGTTTATTTCATCAAATGATTTCACTGTACAAAGAATAAAGTTTAGATTATACAGAAACATAGATTATATTGTCAGAAAAAGACCATTGTTCCATCTAGTCTGCCCTGTTATACCCTATCTGACCCTAACACCTGCTGAGTCCTGCTGTGTAGACATTTTTTGTCCCCCAACCCCATGCCTTACCGTTATGCCCTGAGTACCTATTAAGCCCTTAACTCTGAGCTGTGCATGAAGCCATTAATGGTTGGTGGTAAAGGAAAAAAGGGTAGCATTCAGTGTGACAGGATTCAGTAAGACCCTGCCCCATTTGTTATGTAGAGAAGATTAAAAGTAAGGCTTTATTTTGTCCTCTGCTATCCTGCCACTTTTTTGTCTCTTCCTGTCTGATTGCACAACCAAATATTTCATGTGGCACCTAGGAGCTGGCCACTCCAATGGCCCTATAATTTCCCCTTGTTATCCCTCTTCCTTTGTTTACTGTTCTATGTTTTGTTTCTCCATTTGAATCTCTGTGGTTAAAAAATATATGTGAATTTTTATGTGAAACTCAGATCCCTTGGTTTGCAAATGCATATATTTAGTTGGGTTTATTTGAAAAGATAATCTGGAACACAAGGGGTTAACCTTGAGATGCATTTTGACCTCTACGAGCTTGTTTACAGAACTGTGAACAGGAAAACAGCTCTGGGACAAAATGTATTATTTGTTGTACCTATTAAGGCTAGATGTGGTCTTCAGGCTGGCCTCAAGCAGGAAACTGACAATGTTTTGATACATTTTGTGAAAAATTGAGATGTAACTTACAACAATAGGATGCTGAGTTTGAAATGCCAGGCAAAAATATCTTATGTAATCAGAGTAATGTTTTTCCAGGGGGATACTCAGATGGAGGACTTTTTGTTTGTACTACCTTTATGAAGAGCTATCCTGCACAATGTTATTTTTTCTATTGTATTGTTATTGATAATAAAATGCTATTTGCAAATTTTAGAACTTCTCCTAGTCTGCCTATGCTTCCTGACCTATGCCTCTATGACAGCTGGTGTCAGAGTGGAATTTATGCCATGCATACTCTACACAAGGAATTTTGTGCATGAGCACTAGACCAGGTACCAGGAAAGCATAGATGAAAGGTACAGATGCTGCAACAGCAAGCCCAGGAATGATTAGAAGAAGAATGATAGTCAAACTAGAAGCAGAAACAAAATTCCAAAAGACTGTACAGCCAGCACCAATGATGAAAGAAGATGAACATGGGACAGAACCTTAAAGCATGTCTGCATTCTTCAAATTGTGGGTTATACAACAAAGAGAGACTGAGAAACAGAGAAGAGAAAAAATGCAGTGACAGAAGCAGTGATGGCTGGATGCTTGCAAGCTATCAAAGCTGGAGGATCTGGTATAGATCCAGCAAATCAACAAAACACAAATAAAAGACATTAACCTTACAAAGATGTGTCCCTCCAATGATATCAAAGCACACATGACAACTTTTGAAAGGGTCACCGGAGCCTGCCAATGGCCAAAACAGCAATGGGCAATCAGGCCGGTACCTTGTCTGACAGGTAAAGCCCAACTTGCCTACAGCAATATGGACACTGCACAGTCAGAAAACTATGACCTTGTGAGAAGAAATCCTTAAAAGATATGACATCTCAGGAGAGGCCTACAGGCAGAGATTCTGGTTCCTGAAGTACTACTCAGTTGACAATCCTTGAGAAGCTTTCACCCAACTCAGAGAACTCCTCATTAAATGACTCCAACCAGAGGGGAAAAACAGTCCACAGATCATCAACATGTTTGCAATGGAGCAATTCATCAACACCCTTCCTACAGATATGCAGCTTTAGTAAAAGAACACCAACCAGTAAGTGGGGAAAATGCTGTTTCTTTGGCTGAGGACTATCAGATGGCCATACAGACACTGCAACAACAAAGTAACAGCCAAGGAATGGTAAAAACCTATTTCTCCAGATTTAACCCCAGATCAGATGAGAGTCCTGATGAGGGTAACAAATCTGCACCCAAAGACTTTATTTGCTGTATCTGTAATAAGCCAGGTCACATGGCAGAAACTGTCATAAAGATAAGGGCCTGGATATTCAAAAGGGTTGAGCCATGCGCAACAGGGTTGCGCATGCGCAAGTCCAAAATGCGCCATTCTGCGATATTCAGCAGGAGGCAGTTACGCCACTGGCATCAGGTTGCGCAAGAGAGCAATGCAAATGAATGCATGCTCAACAGGAGGAGGATCCATGCATAACCTGCGCAACCCGATATTCAGTCGGGTTTGTGAAGACGATCAACGCAACAACCTGCGCCTACTGACGCTTGAGCCCAGAAAAAGGCTTAAGTTGGCGCCACCACAGGTGAGCTGCTGCATTGCAGGGGCGCAACACAGCAGCTGCCACCTAACTGCCCCCAACTCTTTCCTGTGCCCCCGCCAGCCCGATCGCGGGCATAGTGTCTACGACTCCCCCCGCCACACATCTCCCACAGCCCGATCGCGGGCAGTACAAGTACATAACACCCCCATATCCCCGAAGCCTGATGGCGGGCATAGCGTGTATAGAACCCCCAGTGCCGATCGCGGGCAGAATGTAACCCCAACCCAAATATCTCCCTGGTGGTCAGTGGACCGTAAAGCCCGATCACGGGCAGAATCATAACAAACCCACCCCAAACATCTCCTGGTGTCTAGTGTCCCCCCACCACGAGCCCTCACCCGCTCCCCCCGCCGGCGGGACAGCATCCATGCACCTGCCGCCCGCCGCCCGCCCACTAGACTGTCCGGTAGGGCTGCCGCCCATTGGTGCAGAGCTACAGCCAATGGGCTGAGCAGCGCAGCGGCTTGCGCCTCAGAATGGCGCAGTTTGAATATCCAGGCCAAGGAGTGTAACACTGGAGCAAATTTGACATTAGCAAACTGGAGCAAGTATTTATTGGATGTCACGGTGGCAGTTAAGACTGTGAAGGTTCTTATAAATTTAGGAAGCAGACAGACCCTGGTGCATGTTGGAGTTCTGGGAAAAGACTGTACAAAAGGACCAGGTACTGGGGTCATCTGCATCCATGGGAACATTCAATACTATCCCACCACCCAAGTAACTCTGAACATTAATGGAGTTTCACACCAAATAAAAGTGGGGTTAGTGCCAAAATTACCTGTACAGTACCTGTGATTATTGGAAATGTCTTTCCAAGATTTGCTAAGTGAATCACAGGGGGAGTAAACCCTGCTGTTTCATCAGCTGTGATAACAAGAGCACAGGCAAAAAAATCTCAGATGTTGGGGGACTGTTTTCCTTTTGGTGACTTTGATTCAGACTTAAGTCCAGCTTCAACATCCAGAAGTCCAGGAAAGAAAGAAGACACCTGAAAAAACAGTGGCAACAAAAGATTGATGGATATAAAAGGTTGATATTTGACAACACTGAAACTAAACTGATAACTGATTGTGATTTTATTTCTAAGCAAAATAACAATGTTTCTCTCCAAGGCTATTTTAAGAAGCTGAGAGTGAAACAAAAATGTGATGGGCTACTGTACAGAGTTTTTGTTCATCCTTAGATGCAGGAACAGACAGAACACTTGGTCATAGAAAGAAGTATAAAATGGAGTTCACAGATAGCACATGATAGTCATTTGGCTGGTCACTCGGGGAGGGACCACACCCTTTCCAGATTGTTGTACAGATTTTACTGGCCTGGGATTCATGAGAATGTTGCTACCTACTGCAAATCTTGTGCTGAACGTCAGAAAGTAGCCCAGTGACTAAAAAAGGACAAAGCACCGCTGGTATCCCCACTCTTGATATAGGTACCTTTTGAGACAACTGCAATGGATGTGGTTGGCCCCTTAGACAAAAGTAAAAAGATTATTCATTTTGGTAGTATGTGACTATGTTAATACCCAGAGGCAGTTCCAATGCTTACTGTCACAGCCCAAAAACTGGCAGCAGAGTGTGTCAAAAATTTCAGCAGAGTGGGCATAACTAAATAGATTACTAATTATCAGGGTAATAATTTTGGTGCTGCATTGCTGAAGGAGCTGTACCAACTACAGTATTAGATGTCACTGCGATAAGAACCTCCCCTTATCACCTGCAGACAGATGGTCTTGTTGAGCATTTTAATCAAACCCTAAAATGCATGTTAAAAAGGTTTGTGAAAGGTGAAGGGAAAAACTGGGATCAATACTTACCTTACCTACTTTTTGCTTGCAGAATAGTGCCTAAGGAGGCAGTATGGCACAATGGTTTAAGGCTCTGAGCTGCAAATCTGGAGACTTGGGTTTGAATCCCACAGCCCCCACTTGCATACTGTGTGACCCTGAGCAAGTCATTTAACTTTCTTGTGCTACCAGGTTGCACCTGTAAACAAGCTTTCAGCTTAGTGTGTCTTATCTGGTTAAATAATTGGAATAAAAAAAAAAAGTATCAACAGGTTTTTCGCCCTTTGAAATGTTCTATGGTAGACAACCTAGAGGGCCACTGGATGTAATAAAAGAAACATGGGAAGATAACCCCACTCAGAAAGAATATATTACATGTTACAGGTGTGGACTGAGAAAGAAACTGGCACAATATGTAGACATTGCCCACAGTAATCAGAAAGAAACCCCAAAACAGCTGAAGGTGTATTATGACCACGGGGTAAAAGAAAAAGGTTTTGAGCCAGGTGAAAAAGTTTATTTATTGTTACCACTACAGAAAACAAACTGTTAAATGAAGTGGCAAGGGTCTTATAAAGTGGGCCGACGTACTGGTACAGTTAACTGTGCAAATGAGATCCCTGATAGGAAAAATCCTATCAAGATATACCATGCTAACCTCCTGAAGAAATGGGTTGAAAAAACACCAAAGATTGTTTTGTTAGTCTTAACAGAAGCTGCTAATGAAGATATTGACATAGTTTATGACAGACTGAAACAAACTGTAACTTTTGATGCTGTAAAGGTGAATGTTCCCTTACCCACAGAACAAACTGCAGAAATGTGTAACTTGGTAAAGACATTTGAAAGTACTTTTACCACAGTGCCAGGCTAAGCAAAAGGGGTCAAGCATGTAATAGTGACAGAGAACACTCACCCTATCAGACAAAAGGCAAACAGATTACCAGAGTGATTAAGATCAGATGTGGTTAAGTAAATACAAAAAATTAGAGAGTTGGTTATCATCAAAGAATCAAAAAGTGATACCCTGTAGGTCATCACCAATGGTGACTATATATAACAAGCTTTTGTCAATGCCTAATGTTGTCGTGCTGGCATTGGCAGTGGCGGAGGTGGAGAGGCATAGCGCTGTGAGTTTGTTAATGTGTCCCAAAAGGTGATGTTGCACAGTGAGTACGCCACCGTGCGGCAGAGCTGCGGAAACGCGTTTTGGGCAGGCTATGGAAAATGGCAGCTGGAGTGTTGATAATGAGGTGTGCACAAATGCCAGTGGTGAAAATGTGGCATGAAAATATTGCAGATTGACAAACTTACAAGGGTGCGTGGAAACTGCGCAATGCACGCTTGCAACACAGTCATTGTCAGGACAAATTTTCAACATAGGCATTTTAGGACCTCTGCTGACGAATAGTGTCACCGTCATTTCCTGAAAGTGTCCCAAAAAGTGATTTCGCACAGTGACCGTGCAATTCTGCACCGGATGTGCGAAAACACACTTCAGCCAGCTGTACTGTTCATAAGGAGGTATGGAAAAATGGCAATGATGAACAACTGGAGTGAAAGTATTACAAATTCACAAAGTCACGAGCGTGCATGTAAACTGAGCAATGCGCGCTTGTAAAACACTCATTGTATTGACTTTCATCCCTAAATGTTCAACACAGGCATTTTAGGACCTCTGCTCATGAACAGTGTCACTGTCATTTTTGTAATGTGCCCCAAACAGTGATTTCGCACAGCCGCATCAATGCATATTCATGCGCCGGAAGCAAAACACATTTCGGCAAACGATGTGAAAATGACAGCTGTACAGTTCACAAGAAGGTGTATTAAAATGCCAGTGTTGAGAATGTGGCATGAAAATATTGCAAATGAGCTAACTTCGAGCATGCATTACGCAGTTGCTACGCATGCTCGTAAAACAGTCATTTTATGGAGTATTGTCACCAAATTTTCAACACAGGCATGTTAGCACCTCTGCTCATGAACAGTGTCACTGTCATTTTTGTAATGTGTCCTGAACACTGATTTCGCACAGCGACCATGCTATTCTGCACCGGAAGTGCGAAAACACATTTCGGGCAGGATGTGAAAAATGACAGCTGCACAGTTCACAAGAAGGTGTGGTAAAATGCCAATGTTGAGAATCTACCATAAAATAGTGTGAATGCACTAACTTACGAGTGTGTGTTGCGCAGTTGCTATGCACGCTCGTAAAACAGTCATTTTTGGGATTTTTCCCACCAAACTTGCAATATAGGCTTTTTGAGAGCCCCTCTCATGAACAGTAGCACTGTCATTTCATTACTTAGTCCCAAAAGGTGACTCTGCGCAGTGACTGCGAAATCACCTTTCAGGACCGAATAATGCCATGACAGTGCAAGAATTCATGAGAAGGGGTCCCAAAAACCCCATGTTGAAAATTTGGGGCCAAAATTCGCAAAAATGCCCGAGATATGCAGTAAAGTTGAAAACCCCCTATTCATTCCATTACACAGCTTACCGGCATTTCTTCAGTTCGCGGTCAGCTTTAAAAAGTGCAGACATGTTCCCGGTCCACAGAAGATTGTCGCGCTGGACTCTGCAGGTAAGTATATGGTGAGGGGAGTGGGGGAGGCAGGGTGCGTAGTGGGTGGGTGCGGGTAGGGGAGGGGCATCGAGACTACGAGGACCATTTTCATTTACTAGGGAAAAAGAAAAAAAAAAAACATCGGGAACAGTTGTTTTTGCAGAATTTAGCATGCTGGGTGGGCTCCCAGCGTGCCACCTAACTGTTTGGGGTGTCTGTAGCCGACAGGGATTGGGCACCCTCATCGGCACACAACACGGGGAAGTATTGCCAATGGGGATTGGGCACCTCTGTCGGCACACAAAGAAAGTGGGCGCTGAGCCGAGGGGATTGGGCACCCCTCGGCATTCCAACAATTGGGGGTTTATGCCGAAGCCCGAAGTGGGCTCCTCCGTTGGCACACAAAGGGTTAACCGATGAAGGTTAGGCACCCAGTCGGCGATAGTTAGGTGGCAGCCTGCTTGTCGACCATGCACATAATGGCGACGAGCACGGTAAGAAAAGGACCGCTGCGTATGACGAGCTTTGCTCAGATTGCAGCGGGCCTTCTCTTAGATGTGCTCACCACATTATGTATGCATGGTGTGGCACCGGCATGCAGGCTGATTGGGGAATGCGGGATGCGCCTACTGGTGCGTGCCCTGCATTCACCCGACTGCAGCCCCACCTCCAAAGCTGCACTGTCCCACGATGTTGGCTGCGCAAGTGCACCAACATAAAAAGAAGGGGCTGTAACTGTAAGACTCTGCCTTGATTTTAGGAAACTTAATCAAGTGTCTGTATTTGACAGCAATCCTATGCTCAGCGTATATGATTTGGAGAACAGATTGAGAAGTGCCAAGCACACTACTGCCCTTGGTCTCACCAAGGGTTACTGGCAAATTCCCCTAGCTAAAAAATTCAGAGAAAAAACTGCATTTTCCACTCCATTTGGATTCTAGTAGTTCACCAACATGCTGTTTGGTTTATATGGTGCACCTGCTACATCCCAGAGGTACATATGTGTAATTCTAGCCTCTCACACTAGTTATTGTGCTGTTTACCCAGATGATGTTGTGGTGTACAGCCCAGATGGGAAAAGCCACTGGAATACCTAAGAGAAGTTATCCAATGTATCAGAAATGCAGGTTTGGCCTTTTATCCTGCCAAATGTGCATTAGGCATACAGGCAATCACATATTTGGGTTATATTTGGGCAAATGGAGACGTAAAGCCAGAGATTTCCGAGACAGAAGCTGTAGCTAACAGTCTTGTCCCTAAAACAAAGAAACTTGTCAGGTCATTTTTAGGTCTGGCTACTGGAAATTTATTCCCAACTTTGCCCATTTAACTACTCCCCTCACTGAACTCATGAAAAAAATGGTACCTGAACAATGTCAAATGGTCCCCAGAGTGTGATAAGGCTTTTCAGGCCATCAAGGCTGCATTATGTTTGGCCCATTTTAAGAAGTCCAGACTCTGAGAAACAAATTCTGTTACAGACAGATGCATCAGAGATAGCCCTGGATGGTGTCCTGAGTCAGTTTATAGGTGGGAAGGAATATCCCATTCTGCATATCAGCAGAAAACTGCACAATAGAGAGAAAAAGCACTTCACTATTGAAAAAGAATGCCTTGCTGTGAAAAGGGCAATGGAGTCCCTTATGTTTTATCTACTAGGAGCTGACTTAGTAGCTATAATGGATCACAATCCTTTCATTTTCGTCTTATTATTCCGTGTTTCAGATGAGACGTTAAACCAAGGTCCCATCTGCCTGAATTGGTGGTAGTTCAGGTGGATGTTAAAGATCCCATGGCACTTATCGAAAAGAGTAGGGGAATTTCCCAGGTGTCCTGGCCAAATTTCTCTCATTCACTAAAAATATCACCAACAGCTTAAACTGGTTCAAGGTCAGTTGGCATTCATCTGTATGCCTCTCTCCCGTGCCTGGAAATAGGCAGGATTTGTCTAGTGCACTTACCCGGTCAACAAAAACTAAATAAATAAATTAAAAAAAATGTTATTTTTATTTTATTAGGAAATTTGGAATTACAGCCTTTAAGTCAGAGACTCCTTTACAAAGGCTCCACTTCAATTAACAGAGACTAGACAATAACAAACATTGTAGATACAGAACAGTTTGTAAGAAAGTAAGAGCATATTTATATACAGATTTGATACAAATAGTTCATAGTACAAACTACGATGAGAGTAGACCATGGGTGAAGACACTGTTACGGTGGTGCGCACCGGGGAGGAGTTGGGGGGGGAGGAGGGAGCCAAGAACAGGGTTGAACAGTATGGCTCAAAGGTAGAGGGAAGGGATAGAGAGCTGGACAGAATCCATTGTCTGAGTTAGTGAGCAAAGCAGGAGTTGGGTAGAAGGGAGATGATAAGGCAATGAAGAGACTAGAGTCAGGCTACCGAGCAATTATCGGCAGTTACAGGAGCAAGTGGAGAGAAGGTGAGCATGGATGAGGTTCTTAAATTAGTTTCCCCAGAGAAGTGGGGCAGGAGGGCATTTAACCATGGGAGAGCACGGAAAGCGAAGGAACGCTGACCGAGCAAGGTTCTATGCCAAGGCACTACATGGATGAACTTGAGGGAGCTCCTTGTGGGTAGGGCAAGTTGTAGGAGTGTGGACAGGCTGGGGGCAGTGAGCCCTGAGGAGATTTTTTTGGCAAGTGGACATGTGTGGTATTGGAGCCTGTCATTGAAGTCCAGCCAATTAGTTTGGCTACAGAGGGTGCAGGTGTGGGTGTTCCTCGGGCATCCTAGAGAGAGGCAGCAGGCTTTATTTAGGGCCACTTTAACTCTAAGAAGAGCCGAGTTATCTGCAGCCCCATATATGCTAATGCCATAGTCTAGCATTGATAGAACAGAGGAGGAGATATCAAGCTGGAGTGCTTCTGGGGTGAGGTAGTGCCAGTGCCGGTATAGGAGGTTTATGCGGGAGTTGAGAGTGGAGCAGAGTTGATGTATATGGTCATGAAATGTGAGAGCTGGGTTGAATATAATACCAGTGTATTTAAAAGAGTGAACTTTGTTCAAGTGGGAGTGCAAGGAAGGTGTTGCTGCGCAGGGGTTAAATTTTAGTTTGTTTTGGTGGTGTGCAAAGAGCATAACCTTGGATTTTTTCTGGTTGAGCACCAGTTTGTGGTCTGAAAACCAGGATTCTGCCTCAGTGAAGACAATTAGTAGGGAGAGTTCTAATTGGGCTGGACTGGAGTGGGAGGCATATAGGATGGCATCATCCGCATATAGTAGGATTTTACCTGAGCAGGCTTTTGGGAGTGAATTAAGATAAATACTGAAGAGCAGGGGACCTAATATGGAGCCTTGCGTGACTCCTGAAAGAACGGGGAGTGGTTTCGACAGTGTAGCATGGATTTTCATTTTCTATGTGCAGTTTGACAAATAGTCAGTGAACCAGGCTGTGGGTTCCTGCAACAGGCCGAGGTGTGAGAGCGTGGAGAGTAGAAGTGGGTGGTTAACAGTATCAAAGGCCTTGGACAGGTCTAGGAATACCGCTCCAGCCAGTCTGCCATTGTCAAGGGCAGAGTGAGTATAACTATAGAAATCCAATAGGGCAGTGGTGCTACTGTGGCCCTGCCTGAAACCATGCTGTTCAGAAGAAAGTAGATTGTATTTAGTGAGGTGCTCGGTAAGTTGGTCGGCCACTATACGCTCAAGGGCCTTGCAGAGTGGTGGAAGGGTAGATATTGGCCTGTAGTTGTTGGAGGTAAGGTGGTCATCAGATTTGTGAATGGGGGTGATGTGGGCCATCTTCCTCAGTGCGGGCAACTTATCCAGGTGGAGAGAAAGGTTAAGGAGGGAGGTTAGGGGGGAGATGACCTCATTCAGTGTCGTGCACAGAAGTCGGCGGTCGAGGGTATCATTACTGTAATGTGAGTTACTGATGGCTTTGAGGATGTAGGGTTTGGCATGCCAACTTGTGAGAGCACAGAAATGGAAAGGGAGCGATGCCAGGGGGGTTGGTGAGAGGATGGAGCAGGACTGAAGAAATTGGGGGGAGGGTAGCACTGAGGTCCGAGAAGGTGGAGTTGAGTGTTTCAGACACCAGGACCGGGTCATTCGTGAAGGACCCATTTAAGTTCAGTTGGTCTGGGGGGCAAATGGGCTTGTCATTTAGGGATTTCAAGTTGTCCCAGAATTTGCACCCGTTTCCCCATGTAGCAGCCAGGGCAGCTTTGAAGTGTTTGACCTTCGCTTTTCGTATAACCCAGGTGCAGCTATTTTTGGCAGCATGATAGAGCTGCCTGTCCAGCGGGTTGCTGGATTCAAGGGCCTTGCTCCACAGGTCATTGCAGCATTTCATAAAGCCTAGCAAGTGAGGGGTGATCCATGGTGTGTCAAGGCCTTTAAGGATTTTCTTGGTGAGGGGAGCAAATCTGTTGCAATTGTCATTAAAGGCACTTATAGAGAAATTTAACGCTACATCCAGATCCTGACAGAGGTATAGGGGGGTCCAGTTATAGTATGTAAGGTAGGATTTAAGTTCATTTAGCTTACCAGGCTTAAAAGTTCTTGTGTGGATAAACTTAGGGGGAGGTTTACATGCAAGGCAGGACCAGGTGAATATGACAGGAGAGTGATCACTGAGAGTGTTTGGTAGGACCGAGATATCAGAGATTTTTGGGGGATGGTTAGAGAAGACTAGGTCCAGCAGCATGGCTGTCCCAGTATTCTCACTGAGGTGAGTAGGGCAAGAGACTAGTTGGGAGATTTTCATGGCTGCCAGGGCATCTTTGTAGTGAGAGGAGGAGGAGGAGAGCCAGTTTATGTTAAGGTCTCCAATTGTGATAATTTCTGTTTTTGGGGGAGAGTGGTGAGATAGTCAATAAGGGACTGGAAGGCAGGCTGCTGCCCATTAGGAGTTATATAAACTACAGTCAGGATAAGTGGGGCCCTGGAGGAGACAGGATGATGTTAATGGGTAAGGCTTGGGCACCATTTGCAAGTTGGGGGGGGGAGAGCATGGACCTGAAGATAGTCAAGAAGGTAGATGACACAGCCTCCCCCAACCATCTTGTCTGTTGGCTTAGTCAAATGAAGTATAAAAATCCCAGAATCACAAGGTGGTACCTAGCACTACAGCCATTTAAATTCAAAGTAATGCACAAATCCAGAAAAGAGAATGTCAATGCTGATTTTCTGTAAAGAAATGGTTCAGAAATTGAGAATTCGGAAGGTTGAAAAATGTGTGTGCTTAACTGAAATGTTTACTGCAAAAAGGTGTTATGAAAAAGGGATACTGCATATGCAAAGAACTGTAAATGTTATAAGGTAACGTTAAAAGAGAAAATAAAATGTTTTGAAAACCTGTTTTTAAAAGAAAAATGGGTTCTCTCTTAAGGGGGAGGTGTTTGTGTGACAATGTTGGGAAAGACCCTGTCCCATACAGTATGTTGTGCAGAGACGTTAAAAGCAGTTTTTTGGTATGAAGCAAAAACTTTCCAAAACTCAATGGCCTCCTACTTTTACCACACTCAACAGTTCACCCCTCCAATCTGTCAGTTCTTTAAAATACCTTGGGGTCTGGCTGGATTGCAGCCTTGACTTCTCTGCCCACATAGACTATATTTGCTCCAAGCTGTGCCCTAAACTCTGAGACGTTTACCATCATAAAGAATGTCTCCCAGTGTCCACTCACCGTGACTTAGTCAACATGACTATTCTTCGCATATTCAACTACGCAAATATCATCTATGCCTCTACTACTGCAAATTCACTAGGTAAACTAGACAATCCTACTCAACTCATTCTGCCATTTTGTCACCTCTTAGCCCCCACACCCCACTCACCACTGCTCCCTTTACTCCTCTCTCTCTCTCCCTCACTCATCTAAAGACAAGGTGTCTGACACATTGCCTCACATTCACTGGCAAGTTCTGGTCCTGGTCTCTCCCCTCCTACCTCAACTCCTGTTTCTCCCCAGTTAGCCCCTCCTTGTATTCCCTTCGATCTAGGGAATACCCGAATGTTCTCCCTTCCACACCTCCGCTCTTGCTCAGGTCAGGCGGCTTTCTCTTACCAGTTCCCTCTCGTCTGGAACCAACGCCCTTGGGACCTCTGGCACGCCGCTACCTATCCCATGCTTAAATATCTTCTCCATGCCCTTCCCACTGATCCTTGTACGTGTTCACCCTCTCCCTCCTCCCCCTTTTTTCCCCCACTCTCCTTCCCCAGCCACTTACCCCAACCTCCTAGCCTGCCAAGTGTTGCCCCTTCCCCAGCTCTGATTTCTCCCTTCTGTTCTTCAACCACTTATTTGCTCCCTACTTTGCCTCCCTTCTTTACCCCTCCCATATCCACTGTGTTCCGTACATAGTTCTGCACAGTCATGCAACGAGTCATGTATATATTGTAACATAGTACTAATTATATTGCTGTAATAATTTGTATATCTTGATGTCATGCATATATTTGTACTTAATCTGATAAGTGTATTTTTGTATCCTACTGGTTGTTATTCTGTATTCTGTAATTCTTCCTTTTGTGTTTTCTCACCTATGTACTTGTCTCCCCCAACCAGGTCACACCTGGAAACAAGACTCGGCTCAGTGTGCCTTTCCCTGTTATCAACTTTTAAATACATAAATAAAAGCAAGGCTCTATTTTGTCTTCTCCTATTCTGCTACTTGTCTGTCTCTTGTTTATCTAATTGCCCAATCACATTTTTCTTGTGGCACCTAGGAACTGGCCACATCAATGGTCCCACAAGTTCCCCCTGTTATCTCCCATTCTTCACTTTCTGTTTCTAGTCTTTATTTCTTACCTTTCTTCTCTGCGGTTAAAATATATGTGTTTTTTATGTGAAACTGTGGTCCCTTGATTTGCAAATGTGTATAATTCAGGGCAGGGTGCACCACTGGCCTCAAAATTGCCTCCTTGAACATCTGTAGTTTCTATAAAAAAACCTGACATACTGGTTGTTGTTGAGACCTGGCTCTCCCCAAGTACCAATGACATTGCGGTATCCATAAACGGCTACCGAATTTTTAGGGTGGATAGGCTGGTAGCTAGGGGGGGCAGTTGTATCATATATATTAGACACAACATCTAAGGCCAAGTAGTCCCTTCTGATCTGCCCAGCCATGGGGCCCAGGCCCTCACCATCAAAATTAGCCTGGGTAACACCAGAAAGCCACTGCACATCATGGCTGTTAATATCCCTCCATGCAACCAAAAATTGGCTTTCAACTCTATCACCAACTGCATCTCCCAGTTGCCAGCTAACTCTGAAATCATTGCATTAGGTGATTTCAGTGTCAACTGGCTGTCTCCTAAAGCTGCCCCATTCAAGGATACTGTGGCTACCTTGACTCTCAACCAAGCTGTTACAGCCCCTGTGCGTCCGAACCCAAGCACGGGTACATCCTCCTTCATTGACCTCATACTGACTAATCACCCAGATTGACTATCCAACGTCTCTGTCCTGCCTGATGCCCTTATTGACCACTCACCCTCTTTTTGTAGCTGGTCATTCGGTACAAACAAATTCCCTCCCAAATTTACCCATCGACGCCATCTGAAAAAAGTTTACACTGGAATATTTCAAAAACTTTCTCCACTCCAGTGATTGGTTGCCACTGGACTCATCCCAGTCCATTGATAGAGCTATCTCCCACTTCATTACCACATTTAATGCTGCTTGTGATCACTTTGCCCCCTTCACCAAGCAACTTATCAAGGGTCCAAATACCCCTTGGATATTCCAGGCCCTACTTGACCTCATGCATCATAGGGCTAACCTTTGGCATAAGGCCCTTGACTCTGGTAAACCCTCTGATAGACAACTATACAGGACGGCTAATAATAAGCGTACCTTGGAAGCCCGGAAGGTGAAGGCAGCCTATTACCAGGAAACACTATCCTCTATCTTGGGATCTAGATGCAAGTTCAGGAATAACATCAAAGAACTGAACGGCAAATCAATGTCCCTCCCCCTCCCAACTTAACATAAATGGAAATGTCACCCAGGACCCAGCTACCATTGCCAACTCCTTTAATACATTCTTCTCGGATCTCAGTAGTGTTCTTCCCCCTAATTTCTTTGACCCCCCCAATAAAAAACCATCCTGTCAACCCTGCTTCTTCAACTGCCCCTCCCCATTTTGCCTAAAGACAGTTTCTACAAGGGAAGCAAGATCATACCCCACCAACTTTCTGGGAAAATCCAGACATAGTGGTGACTCCTTTGACCTAAAGCTCCTCCTCCTCACCCTTGACACTGTGCTAGTCCCCCTCACAAAAATCTTAAACCTCTCCCTCTGTCTGGGTCAATCCCCCTCCCTCTGGAAGCTTGCGATCATCACTCCCATCCATAAGGGTGGGGATAGTACCTCCCCATCAAATTTCGCCCCATCTCCATTCCCCCGTCAAGGCACTAGAAAAAATTGTCTTGGACCAGTTCACCAATCACTTGGCTAAATATAATCTCCTCTGCCTTGAGCAACACAGATTCAGAAAAGGTCATAGTACAACAACTGCCTTGCTCAAATACTCCAGCTTTATTCACCAAGCCCTCGATCACGGTCATTTGGTTGGATCTGTTTGCATAGATCTGACCAAGGCTTTCGATGCCATCAGCCATTCCCTCCTAATTAATACACTTCACTCCATGGACTTTGCTCCTGACACTGCCTTCTGGCTCACAAATTATCTTAGTGACCATTCCCAGAGGGTTCGAATTGGGACCTACCTCTCATCCTGTCTCCCTGTATGTTCTGGAGTCCCTCAAGGTTCAATAATAGGTCCAATACTGTTTAGTCTCTTCCTAAACTGACTTCCCAACTCCTGCTCTGGCAAAATTCTGATATATGCAGATGACGACGTCCTCTTTTGCAGCCACCCAGACCCCAACCCCCCTCCAGGTCGAACTCCAAAAAAAGCTTCACCTAATCAGAAGCCTGGTTTTCAGCGCATAAGCTGGTAATAAATTACACAAAAACTAAGATCATGGTTTTTAGCAGCCACCAGAACAAGCATGCAGCAACCCCTTGACTATCCTTAACACCCTCAACTCTGGCCTAGATCAAGTCACCTCTTTTAAGTATCTGGGCATCACCCTTGACTCCGCGCTCGCTTATAATAACCACATCCACACTTTATGCTTGGCGATTAACTCCAGAATTGGCCTTCTACAAAGGCACAAGAGGTGCTTGCCCCCCGAAGCACTCTATTTGGCTGTCACCTCCTCAGTTCTCTCTCAGGTAGATTGCGGTATTGTCCTCTATGGCTCCGCCAGCAACACTGCCCTTCGAAGGGTCATGGTCACCCTAAATAAAGCCTGCTGCTTTGTGACTGGGTGTGACAGAATGACACATACTTGTGACCTCTACCGGATCTTTAACTGGCTGAATTTTGAGGGGAGACTACATTACCATACCTGCCTACTCGACAAAAAGGTTCTACTCAGGCTTTCCCCTCCTGGCCTTCATAACCTTCTTCAAACTGCCCCCCCCCCACTAGGGCCACCCATGTCTTCTCTAAAGCCCTGTTGTCAGTTCCCCGGTGTAGGACATTCCTAGGTCAACATGGCTTCTACTATTGGGCACCCGTCTGGATAAATGAAACATCATCTCAATTGAGGGCCGGTCTTTTTAAATCTAGGCTCAAGGATGTAATAATATCCACCAGTAGTTGTGATTGCCCTTAATTCAACATCTCTGCTGGGAGATTGCACCCCCTTCTTTCTGCAGTTATTGCCCATCATCATCTCCTGGCCCGTCCTTTTCTCCTAATCCAGACACTGATGAATTCATGTTCTGCTTTGACTTATTTACCGTGCTACAGATATTTTTATATATATTGTCCCCACCAAATTGTAACACTAACTCTGGGTAACCTGCCCATCGCTTTTCTGTTACCAGTTCTGACACTGTGTTAATAGTGTGTGCTGTAATTATTTCATACATTTTGTTCCTACAGTATTGTTATACTGACTCTGGGTAGTCTGCCCGCTGACATTTCTGTAACCTGTTCTAACATATGTAGATAGTGTTATTCCCTGACTTTTGTCTATCATATGTTTTGTTTTGTTTTTTTCTTTTCCAAGATGTGGAGTGTTTCTAAAGGAGTCTCTAACTCAAAGGGTTACAATTCTGATCTTTCAAATAAATAAAATCGTTATATTATTGAAATGATTGCAGAAAGCTATTTGTATTTATTAGAAAAGATAGCAATCTTGAACACAGGGGGTTGACCTTGAGATGCATTTTGATGTCCACAAGTTTGTTTACAAAATTGTCAACAGGAAAACAGCTCTGAGACAATTTTTTTTTTTTTGCACCTGTTAAGACTAGATGTGTTCTTCAGGCTAATCTTATGAAGGAAACTGGCAACGTTTTGATGCATTTTGTGAAAAATAGGAGATGTCATTTACTACAATAGGATGCAGAGTCTGAACTACCAGGCAAAAACATCTTATATAATCAGAATAATGTTTTTCCAGGGCAATACTCAGATGGATGATTTTTTTTTGTACTGCCTTTATGAAGAGCCACCCTGTACAATTTAAATTTTTTCAAATTTTTTGTTACTGATAATAATAAATAGCTACTTGCAAATGTTATAACTTCTCCTGGTCTGCGTATGCTTCCTGGCCTATGCCGCTATGACATTCAGGAGGTACAAGAAAATGCAGTGAGAGGAAGACAAGGAAGTTTAACAAGTGAACAAGAGGGAATCAGGTAAGGCAGTGTGGGGAGAAAAGGCACAGACAGTGGAAAGGATAGCCAAAGGGATAGTTAAATGGGACAAGACTTTCTTCAGGCACATAAGCGAGAAGAAGAAAGCTAGGGGAGGGATAGTGAGGATAAGGAGGATGACAGAGGGAGACTACATAGAAGGGGATCAAGAAAAAGCAGAAAACCTGAACAGGTGCTTCTGCTCAGTCTTCATAGTGGAGGGAGTGTGGGACGGACCACCAGGGAGCAGCTGAAACAATTAGGGGGAGTAGGCACAAGTCCATTTTCAGTGGAAAGAGTCCTGAAGGGACTTACAGCTCTGGAAGTGGGCATAGCCATGGTACTGGACAGGATACACCCAAGGGTACTAAAGGAATTCAGGGAGGTGCTTGCTGCACCACTGATAGCCTTATTCAACAGTTCGCTGGAAACAGGTGTGGTTCCAGAGAACTGGAAGAGAACAGACATGGTCCCACTCCATAAGAGTGGCAGCAGTGAGAAAGGCTAGCAACTATAGACCAGTCAGTCTCACATCAGTGGTGGGGAAATTGATGGAAACCCTGTTAAAAGGAAGGTTTATTTATTTATATAGTTTTTGTTGACTAGGTAGGCACAATAGACAAGAACATGTATGTCTATTTTCAGGCACAACCGGGGAGGTTACAAAGACAATAGAAATTACAAAAAGCAGCAAAGTCACAGCATTACAAAAAGCAAAAAAACACCAGAGATGCAATATGTGTCATATAACATAGTCACAAGGAGCAGGCAAGGATCAAAAGCATGGGATCAAGCAACAATAAGAGATAGTGCAAAAATGTGATACAGCCCAAAATTAGTGTTACAGTGGATCAAAGGCAATGACAGCAATAGAATATTGTGTTAGATATACAAAGCATTACGGGCTGTGAACATTACAAAGCTGTAATAACAAGAAAAAAGAGTCAAGTACAAGAACATCCATCTGTTGAACTCAAAAATTGTGAATGACTTTTTTGAATTTGGGGTGGGAATGAAAGACATGAAGGTAAGGAGGGAAGGAGTTTCTACACCCATGGAGCAAATGAGGCAAATGCCTGATCACCTATTTTAGAGGAGCACTTGAGTATGGTTAGGAGAGACAGATCTTTAGAGCGCAGCATGTAGACTTGATCCAAAGGCACTAACACAGCAGCAAGAGTGGGTGGTTTGGATTACCTGATTATGTTGTCAGTACCACAGCTTAAACTATAATTAAACTGTAAAGGTATTTGGGGGGAGAACCAACCAAGACTAGAGTATAACAAACAGTGGTGGGTCAGCTGGGGAGCAGATAGGGCAAACCTACATAAATTACTGTGGTTGACATTCCATTTAGATAGGTTAGAAGTGCTGGCCTGGTAAAATGCAGTAAGCCAATAAGAAAGGCTAGGGAACAAGACTCCCTGGGCAGTTGCTACCCTAGCAGCAGTGGTCAAGTCATAACCAATTCTGTAGACAAGCCCAAACTTGGGGTTTACAAACTTACAGATGTATGAGATATGCAGTGTAAAATCCAGGACAGGTTCAAGGGTAAGGCCTAGTTATTTAAAGGATTCAACAACGGAGACAGTGGAGCCATCTAAGCAGCAGATTTCTAAACCTGTGGTGCAAACCCTTAATTCATTGTGTGGACATAAATGCATGGCCTGGGTTTGCTAGATTTAAAGACAAGGTGATTTTGGACAAGCCAGGTCTGAACTCTGTCAACGTCAGCACTAAGCTTAGAACATAAGAACTTGCTGACAGAAGGAGAATGTGTGATTCATCTAGTCTGCTCGAGATGTCTACCCCCCCCATCTACTGCCCTTGTTGAGGTGACTACATTGGCTGTCCCATGCCCATTTGACCCTTGGAACAAATTGCCACCTGAGGTGGTGGTGACTAAGACTGGCAGACTATTTCAAAGGTCCATGACCCTCTCTGTGAAAAAGTACTTTCTAATATTGTTCTAAATTTACCGCCAACCAGGCGTGAGTTGTGCCCTCTTGTACACGCAGTCCTTATTTCTTAAAAGAGGTTACCGGTATGTACTGCATTTATCCCTTTAACAAATGTAAATGTTTCTATCATGTCTCCTCTGTTCCTTCTCTACTCTAGGGAGAATAGATTTAACTGGCTGAGCCTATTTTCATAAGGTTTGTGGTGTAGTCCCTGCACCATCTTGGTGGCTCTCCTCTGCATGGATTCCAGACGGTCTATGTCCTTTTTTAGGTGCGGCCTCCAGAACTGCACACAGTACTCCAAGTGAGGCCTCACCAAGGACTTATAGAGTGGAACGATTACCTCACGCTTTCTGCTAGTAATACCCCTACCTATGCATCCAAGGGCACAGCTTGCCCTTAGTGCTTCTTTTTCACATTGCTCTCCTATCTTTATATTGTTTGATATCATAACTTCTAGATCCTGTTCCATCTTTGTCTTTTCCAATTGCTGCCCTTCTAGGATACAGTTATTTTCTGGGTTCCTCTTACCCAAGTGTATTACCTTACACTTTTTGGCGTTGAATCTCAACTGCCAGTTCTTGGGCTATTCCTCCAGCTTTCCCAGATCTGCCTCCATTCCTTGGACCCCTTCTTGTGTGTCCACCCTGTTGCAAAGCTTTGTATCATCTGCAAACAGACAGACTTTCCCTTTCAGTCCCTCAATGATGTCACTAATTAATATGTTGAAAAGGACTGAACCAAGCACTGATCCCTGTGGAACCCCAATGGTTACTCTCCCCTTCTGCAACAAGGTGCCATTTATCATAACTCTCTGATTCCTGTCCTGTAGCCAGCTTTTTATCCAGTTAACCACTTTCTGACCTACACCTGTTTGCTCCAATTTATTTGCTAGCCTTTTGTGTGGGACCGTATCAAAGGCTTTGCTAAAATCCAGATATACTATGTCCATAGCTGCACCTTGGTCCACTGCTCTTGTAACCCAGTCGAAGAATTCTATCATATTTGTTTGGCATGAGCATCCTGCTATGAAGACGTGCTGCTTTGGGTCAAGTTTCCCACTTTCTTTCAGGTACTCCACTACCCTTTCTTTGTTATGTCTCCATTTCTTTACCCACCACTGAGAGGAGGCTGACTAGGCAGTAATTTCCTGCTACCTCCCTGCTACCACTCTTGTGCAGTGTCACAACTGTGGCCCTTCTCCAGTCCTGTGGCACTATGCCATGTTCCAGTGACTTGTTAAATAGTTCGACTAGTGGGGCTACAAGTTCCTTCCGCAGTTCCCTCAGAACTCTTGGCTGTATTCCATCCAGCCCCATTGCCTTATCCACCTTTAATTTAGACATCTACTCAAGGACCCTTTCTTTTGTAAAGGGGCTGGTGTCTGCTCCCCTGTTGTGGAGATGTGCCTTGGCTAGTGCTGGATCATTACCTTTGTCTTCATGAGTGAAGACGGAGTAGAATAATTCACTGAGTACTTCCATCTTGTCTTTGACATTCTCCACCAGCTGTCCCTCTTTAGTTGCTAGCCTGGTTATTCCTCTCCTATGCTTTCTTTTTTCCATATATAATGAAATAATGTTTTGGCCCCCCTCTTCACTCCCTGCACTATTCTCTCCTCCATCTGGGCCTAGGTTAATTGCTTTTCCTGCTTCCTTGAGTTTAATCCTGTATTCTTCTCTATCCCTCTTGGATTTGTTCTCTTTGTACTATCTATAAGCTTTTTTCTTATCTCTAATTATAGTTGACTCTTCTTTGGAAAACCAGAGTGGGTTCTTTAATTTTCTGGATTTGTTTCTTTGTTTTGCATATTGTGCTGTGACTGTAGTTATAGCACTTTTCAGTTTTATCCAGGTGTCTTCCACATTCCCTGTGGCATTGGTTACCAGCAGTTCTTTAATACTTTCCTTCATTCTTGGAACATTTGCCTTTCTGAAATCAAGCACCCTGAGTTTGGTGTGACAAGGGTTCTATGTGTGTTGTTAATTGAGGGCCACACTGACCTGTGGTCATTGGTGCTCAGGTTGATCCTCACTTACTCATCTGACACTGTGGCACTGTTTGTGAATACCATGTCCAGAATAGCAGATTCCCTAGTGGGTGACTCTACCAATTGGTTAAGATGCACCCACCCCCACCCCTGTAGTACAATGAGCAACTGTCTACTCCTCTCTGAAGAGGTAGTGAAGGTGGACCAGTCTACATCTGGTAGATTGAAGTTCCCAGCCAGTAGTAACTCACCATTGTTAGCCATCCTCAGTATGTTTTCCAAGAGGTCTTTATCCTTCTCAATCTCCTGGGTAGGGGTTCTGTAGATAACCCCTACTCAGACAGGGTCCCTATTACCAGCTCCCAGAGTGGATTCATAGGACCTCTGCATCACTGTGCAGTCCCTGGATTTTAGTTGAATTGATCCCATCTCTGATATACATAGGCACCCCCCCCCACCTTTCTTTCTCTTGCGGTCTCTCCTAAAGAGAGTGTATCCAGGGATAGCAATGTCCCAGGTGTGGTTCTCCATGAACCAAGTCTCCATGATAGCGACCCAATCAAGGTGGGCCTTCACCATCATGGCAGTGAGGTATGGGATTTTGTCTGAAAGGCTATGAGCATTAATACACCTTGCCTTCCATCCCTGGTTAGTCCTGCTTACTGCACGATTGCCCTGTTTACATTTTGTGTCCTTAGTGCACTTTCCATTTCTAGTGCATTTGGAACATCTTTGTGAAATTCCCCAACCTTTGTCACATGTGATGATTGTGATGTAGTGTCCTGGTGTCAATGTGTTTGATGATGGGAAGAGGCATCAACTGGTCCATAAGACACGATGGTTACTGGTGCCCCTTCCCCTCCAACTAATTTAAATGACTGATGAAGACATCACATTTTTGATTTCGAGTGCGAGTCCCCTCCTTTGTAAGGTGCAGGCCATCAAACTTAAAAAACTACCTTTCCCAGGAGTTCTGCCGGTTCCTGATGTTGCCATACCCCTTATCCTGGCACCAGTTTTTAAGCCAGGTATTAAGCTCACAGATGTCCCCCTTCTCTGATCTTCTGCCTGCTGGTGCCCCTTTCCAACACAGGCAGAATCTCTGAGAAGGAGATGCTGCATGAAAGGGAAGTTAGTTTTTCACAGAGTTTTGTTAGATTTTGCTTAGTCTCCACAGACTGACTAGCTGGGTAATTTGTACTAATATGGTTCAGAATGTGTGTGTCCTGCTTGGTTGCATACAATGCCCTAGATGCTGTCTGTGCCCACATGCCAATGTTCCTGGGAAGCATCTTACTGCAATCTCCGACCAGCTGCTTTGGTGGATGTTAGACTCTACTCCATGTATCATAGAGTCTCCTATTATTAGTACATGCTTTTTTTGTTTTCGGTGACCTTTGATTTGGTTAGCTTCTCCATTCAATGTTTGTGGTCCTCTTCCACTGGATTGCCTGCCTCGGCAGTAGGTATGAATGTCAGTGGGGAGAACCTATTTGAACTGTAAGTTGGTTTTGGAGTCACCATGGCACTGCTCTTTGGCTTAACCTTGTTGTTCCTAACCAACTGCCATCCCCCGGTCTGCTAGTTCTCTGGGGGAGTGGCGTTTGTGGTAGGTGGGCAAAGTTCGATGACAGCGAAGTGTTGTGATGTGTAGAGTGGTTGAGTTGTGCCCTGAGGGAAGTTATCTCGGCTCATGCTGCATGAATCTGAAATCGTAGCTCCTTGAGGGCAGAGCATGTAAGACAATGCCCCTCACATATTGCAAATGCTCTGGTGACTAGGGTTCCACAAAATCTGCAGTTCACAATGTCCATTTGACTGCAGGCATGGAGCCTGATGGAAAGGATCTGACCTGTTCTTTGGACGGAAAGAGAAAGGAAATTCACATGAGTGGAGTCAGAAGAAAAAGATGTGACCTGTAGTTTGGATGGAAACAGCATTAGGATTAATGTCCATCAAACTATTGGAGCTAGAGTAAAGCACCATGTCATTAATATAAAGTAGGGTGTTACAGCAAAAGGGGGCATTAGTGGTAGTAATATTAAAGATGGACAAAAGAAATGGGCCCAAGAAAGAGCCCTAAGGAACTCCAACATTAATGGTAGTTAGGGTAGAATTAGCCTTGCTAAACTCAACAAATTGCTGCTTGTCACTAAGATAACTGGAAAACCAGCTGATGGCAGTAGGGAAAGCCCTAAGGGAAGAGAGTTTGAGTTTAAGTAGGGTGTGATTAACAAGACTGAATGCTTTTGTAAGATCTATAAATATGGCTCCAGTTAACATCCCATTGTCCATGGCAGTTTTAACAGCATTGGTGAGTTGGACAAGTATAGTGATAGTGCTATGAGCTTGTCTGAGACCATGCTAGGCGTGGGAGAGCAGGTTATGTTTGTGAAGGTGATCAGTAACCTGAAGAGCCATGAATTTTCCAGCAGTTTGCTAAGAACTGGCAATATTGCAATAGGCTGATAGTTCTCAATGCTTTTTGAGACACCCTCATACCTCTCAACCTTTCTTCACCAAAATGTGTGACAAATAAGCAAAATGTGTGAAATATCATCAAACACGACACTGCAAGCTCAGAACACTATTGCTGTCAGTGCACTAATGTTAATAATGTTTGCTGATAATTGAGCACAATAGATAATTATGAATTTCTGCTTTAAAACCTCTGTGAGAAATGTGGAATACCACTACCTTGATGTGGGACAAAGGATATCTGAGGGTTAAAATAAGTGACGTACCTCATAATGTATGACAGTTAAGAGGTAAGGACACCTTTTTTAAATGCCAGGATAGTCTTGGCCAACTTCCAGCTGTTAGAAATAATCCCAGTGGTAAGGAACAGGATGAATTGTCTGGTAACCAGGAAGGCAAGAAAGGAGGCAGTGATCCAAAGTAGCTTAGGCTTCAGCCCATCAGGGCCAATGCTGTCGCAGGTTGGGATGAATTTTAGAAGTCACAGGACCTCACTGTAAGAAGGAGGTACAACAGCGGAATGGATGGCAATGGGGAAGGATACTCAGGGGAGTACGACATTAGATTATGTGTGGTTCATAGCTCAGTGCTTATGTAACATATTGTAGCTGGATGATGTAGATGGTTGTTGGATACAGAGGCCAGCAAGATAAGAGGACAATGTTTACTAGGTACTAGTAGTTTAAAATGATTTGTGCTTATATACTTTAGCATGAGCATGATGGAGTCAATGAATATAGTACATATGAATCAGATAGATTGAGCAATGTGCCTGGATGCTTGAATTAAGAGTCTTTATATTATTTGATGGTTTTGGCTTTTCTCTGTTTCCCACCTGTAGGGAGGAATCTTGGTTTAGTAATGTGGGACCCCAAAAAGAATATAATATCAACTATTGTTCTATAACTGACTGATGAATGAGTCAAGCAGGAATACACCCTAATAATGGAATGAATAGATGATCACCTTCTCCAACTCCGGAAAGTGTGACCAGTAACATGCAGGAGAGGAAAACCCCCCTTGGGGGGAAACCTCTGAGGACCCATGGCTACTGACCTGCCCGTCCTTCTGGGCATACTAAAAGAGAGAGATCCTAATCAACAAATTGAATTAATCAGCTAATCTGAATTCTAAATGAAGAACTTGATCCAGGAAAGAACTGAATTGTAACACGTCCAGTGAAGCAATCTCCTTCTAGTAAACTCCGAGTTCAAATATCCATATACACTTCGGAATGATGGAGAGTGGATATATTGAAAAGACCGTCTTCCAGACTTCAGTTGATAGAAGGCATGAGAATCCAGGGAATTGTATGATGGTGGAGATGAAGTTGATGACTGACGAACTCAATACAGGTGACCAGACGAAATAGTTGTATTCAAGTTTTGACGCAAATGAGGCAGGATGAATAGAAGTAGTCCGACTTCCATGTTTCTACTAATAGAGGGCTTGTATAGCATGTGGAATGGAGAAGGCTTGGAGCCAGGCTACCGACTGATGAATTCAGTTCTGGTAAATATGATAGGAGTAGAGTATAGTCTTAGGAAGTGATATAAAGGCAACGGCTGTAGAGCTGAGCTGGAATAATGGCAGGCTGTAGAGGATTAATTGGAGGCACTGGTGCAAGGTTAGGAAGCATCCAAGTAGTAGAATATGGCAAGCCCAAAAGTAAGCAAGGTGGGTGGACTGCAAATCCGAAGAGAGAGGAGTAGGTAGCAAGGAATGCACCAACGTAGGCAGATGAGAAGGAATGGGATGTGGCAACCAGCCCCTGGTGAAAGTGCAGCTTAACTGACAGCTGGTGAGTTAGGAGAGAGAGGCGGCTGATTCCAGGTATGGGAAGCGCAGTCAGACCCATGGAAGTCTGCTGGTAGAAATAGAGTGTGGCAGGTAGTCCCTTGACGATGCGCAGCAAATCCATCAGCTGATGAGGTAAATAGAGAGGCAACCAGCTCCAAATAACAGGAAATGCAGCTAAATTTACGGAGGTCAGCTAAAGAAATAAGTGTGGCATAGAGCCTCCAGGAGACATATCTCGAATCAGTTCAGAGCAGAGTAGTAATGCAGTTGTAAGGCAGACCTAAAGCATGGAATGGTGTTGAAGACTAATGTATCCAGTAGATCAAGGATGGCAGGGATCGCATTGAAGACACCATGGTTGAGAGATGGCAACTGGATGAGAGAAATAACATCCAAAACTGTAGGTATGCAAAGTTCGAGGCAGGAAAACCAGACGAGACCGAAGAGTCCTAGATGGAGATAACTGAAGAGGCTGAATCAAATGAAGTAGCATTGTCACAGGGTCTGAAAGCGGTAGAGCACAATCAGGATATTGAAGGTCTGCAGGAGACACTAACTAAGTGTCCTGGAAAGGTGAAGCAACAGTAATTCCATGGTTGAGACAGCAGGGCAAAACCTCCAAGAACGGAGGATGAACGAAGAAACGTCCAGATGCAATCCCATAAAGGAGCTGCCGGCTGGCCGACATGGCAACAGGGAGGCGTATAATAGAATGAGTAAATCTTCAGGCCCCGAACAGGGCGAAGCAGAAGTAGAGCAGAAGGAGGAAACCCCCCAGCCCGATGGGCAAAGGCAGGTCATAGAAGCAGATGAGTAGCAGGAATTCTCCTAGCCTGGAGGGCGAAGGCAAGTCATAGAAGCAGGCGATCAGCGGGTAAACCTCCCAGCCGATGAGCGAAGGCAGGATGAAGAAGCAGGCAAGTAGAGGCAAATCTCCCAGCCCGATGGCGAAAGCAAGTCATAGAAGCAGGCAATCAGTAGGAAACCTCTCAACCCGATGGGCGAAGGTAGGTCAGAGAAGCAGATGATTGGTAGGGAAACCTCCCAGCCGATGGGTGAAGGCATGTCGTAGAGCAGACGAGTAGCAGGAAGACTTCCCAGCCCGATGGCGAAGGCAGGTGGTAGAAGCAGCAATTAGTAGGTAAACCCTCAGCCCGAAGGGCGAAGGCAGGTCGTAGAAGCAGGTGATTCTGGTGCAAATTAGGAACAATGGCCTCCGGTCCATAGGGCACAAATCTGACTAAAAGCGATGGCTATCTCCAGCCCACGGAGTGAGGCAGGTATAGAGCAGTGGAAGAGAAGCAATGGAATGTTGAACAGCATGCAATGCAGAGGGTCACATCCTGGTATGTCAAGATTGCAGTAAATATGTAAACACAGATTAGATGGGTGCCAGTACATGAGGAGAATAGTAGATTATGATTGCAAGCTAGACGTAAGGCAGCATCATAATAGCGCTCGATATAGAGCAGTCTCAAGCAACCGGATGTGCCAAGAATCGATAGAAGTATAGGTGATGCTATCATATACTCTAAATGAGGTTGCAGTAACTGTACAATGAGGGAGCGAATGTCTGTAGTCCACGGTATAGGTAGATAGTGTAAGTACCAGGCCATCTCAAAGCCAACAGCAGGAGTCACAGCAGGAGCAATAATGGAAAAAGAAGCAGTGAGGACTGCGGCAAGCTTCAGCTAGAGGTAGAAAGCAAGCCATATGGTTTCCAAAATGAGGAACGATATGCAGTACTAGAACTCACCCTAGGTGGGAGTAGTCCAGAGTTTGGCAGGCCAGCCTTAAGCAACAGGTAGTCCAGGCAGACACCGAAAGTCAATGAACAGTAGGAAGAGGTGGGCTGGCTATTAATTAGTAGACTGGTGAGTAAACCTCTCAACCCCACAGGATTAAATTCAGAGCACTGGCCTTCAAATCATAGCAAAGGCTAAAATGTGAAGCATATCCGTATAGTAAACAAATCATATCTACAGACAGTGGGCCCATATTGATGTGATAAGGAATGTGACTATCAACTTAGTTCAACGAGTTTATAGTATGCGTGCCCAAATATAGCCCTAAGAATGAGAAACATCGGGACACCTGTGAGGAGCAAGGGGAAACATAAGAGTGAAAACATGGCGTTATACAGAATTCATAGCAGCTGAGGGGTAGACTGGGAGGAAAGGCTCATGACAGCTGGAGCCGGCAAAACGTCAAGGCAAATATGTGGGTTGAATAGTCAAATACAAGAAGGAGCCCTGCATATCTGATGGAGAGATGGCGTGCAGGACTCCGGAATCTAGCAGGGCGGCTGAATCAAGAACAAGCTGTCCGATGAAGGAGTCCAACTGCAAGAATTAGAAAGTTCTGGGAACAGAGGTGACAAATGACCAAGTCCAAGCCAGGCAGGCATCAGAAGCCGAGCAGCACGACGGCTGTAATTGAATGCTGAGGAGCTTCAAGGAGTGCAGGAAACAATCCTCACAGACGGAGTATCCAGGAGGAGCAGGCAAAGTCTCCGAAGCAGTGACCAGTCCGAGGCGGATGATCCAGAAAGGCCAAAGAGCTCTAGTGACTGATTGGGAGAGGGAAAGGCCGGTGTCCAGAACAGGCAGGAAGCAGAACGTGGCATCAGCAGCATTGGAGAGTGAGGCAAGCAGCGGAGGCTCCGAGGCCCCTGAGGCAATGGCAGTAACCCGACTCAGCATTGGCACGGCAGCGGCTACTCCAGAAGCAGAGAAGAAGCAGAAGGCTAGTGGAGACACTGAAAGCTGAAAGAAGGGCAGCAGGTGAGGAGAATCCCCAAAGTGGGAAGGACGATGAAACAAAGGATGGGGGGGGTGAGGTGGACAAACAAACGATAGGCAAACAAGAGGAAGGATACGGGGGCAGGAGCAGAGGAGAACAGCCGTGCACTGGCAATGTCACTAGCGAGTGCGATGCGCTCTAAGCAGAGCGGAAGTCTGCTGCTTAGATTAAATAGGATGTGGGGGAGGAGCTCTTCCCCCACATAATAGCGGGCTTGCCTTTCAATTCTCAAACCTGGTTAGGTCAGAGAAGTGGGAGTTAAAACCATTGACAATGGTGTCAGAATTATTGCAATTGGTGTTACTGACAGTCAAATTAGGTAGGTTTAACTTTAGCAGAGTATCTTGAATGCAAAGGGCTACAAGACCAAAGGCAGTATGGATTCACAGAGGGAGGTCATGCCAGACGAATATGATTTTTTTCAACTGGGTGACCGGGCAGATAGATAACAGGAGGGCAATGGACATGGCCTATCTGGACTTTTAGCATGGCCTTCAACACTGTGCAGCACAGGAGACTGATATTGAAACTGAGCAGCCTAGGGATGGGATCCAAAATGGTAAATTGGGTAAGAAACTGGTGAATGGAAAGGTGATAGAGGGTGGTGGTTAATGACACACTCTAATGATGGGAGAGTGACCAACGGGATGCCACAGGACTCAGCACTGAGACCAGTCCTCTTTAATGTTTTCACAAGTGACACTGCAGAAGAACAAGAACATACGAACATACAAAACGCCAGTAGAACAAGCATCACAGTCTATTGAGTCTGTTCAATTGTGCAACTAGCCCGTCAGTTTGAAGCTTCCCAACCCACCTCTCTCCTTTTCATAAATACCCTCCCTCATTCTGTCCCATCCCTTCTTAAAACCACCCACTTTGCTATAGGCTACCACCTACTCAGGCAGAGCATTCCGCTTGTCCACCATTCTCTGTGTGTAATAATTCCTCCGTACTTCCCTCCTGAATCTTCCCCCCTCCAATCTCAGCTGGTGCCCCCTCGTGACCCTCCCCCTTCTGATCTGGAAAATCCCTTCTGTGCTAGTCATGTTTATCTCCTTTAAGTGTTTAAAGGTTTCAATCATGCCCCTCTATCCCTCCTCTCCACCAGAGAATACATGTTCAGTTCGCCTAGCCTCTCATCATAGGAGTATCCCTCCAACCCCTGTATCATCCTTGTCACTCTCCGCTGGACACCCTCCAACAATCTGATGTCCTTCTTCAGGAATGGGCACCAGTACTGCATGCAGTATTCCATATGTGGCCTGACCAGTGACCTGTACAACAGCAGGACCACCTCCCTATTTCTGGAGGAGATTCCCCTCGCAGTACACCCCAGCATCTTGTTGGCTTTTGCTGCTGCTTTCCTGCACTGCGCTGAGTTGCTCATACTCTCCATTATAAGTACCCCTAGGTCCTTTTCATCCTCAGTGCATTCCAGCTGTACCCCCCTCAGGCTGATAGCTTCTCCGCTGATTATTAGCCCCAAAGTGCAGAATCTTGCACTTTTTGGTGTTAAACCCCAACTGCCATGTCTCCAACCACTCCTGTAGCTTGGTTAGGTCCTCCTGCAGCCCCCTCCACTCCTCGATATCATCAACCACAGCTCCCATCTTCGTGTCGTCTGTGAAGAGACTGATCTTACTCCGGACCCCATGGGAGATATCCGCTCTGAATATCCTGAATAACACCAGTCCCAAAACTGATCCCTGTGGCACCCCACTAGTCACATCCCTCGGTGTTGAGAGCTCCCCCACCACCACCACTTTTTGCTGCTTTCCCTTCAGCTAACTGGTGATCCAATTGACCATCTTTGTTCCTACCCTTATGTATTTCAGTTCCCCCCCCAGCTTCCCATGCAGCACGGAATCAAAGGCCTTGCTGAAATCCAAATACTGGACATCTACCACATGGCCTTTGTCCAGTTCCCTTGTTACCCAGTCGTAGTATTCAATCAGGTTTGTCTGGCAGGATCTTCCCAAGATAAACCCGTGCTGCTGGCCATCCTGGAGACCATTGTTCTCCAAGAAGGTCACCAGCCTCTCATTTAGGATCATCCCCATGAGTTTTCCCAAAATTGATGTGAGGCTCACTGGCCTGTAGTTGCCTTGTTTGTCCTTTGGTCCACTTTTGTGAATGGGTACCACATGGGCCATCCTCCAATCCTTTGGAACGCATCATGTGTCCAAGGAGGTATTGAACAGGTCATCCAGAGTTCCTGCCAGGACCTCCACTAGTTCCTTGAGTACCCTAGGGTGAATGCCATCTGGTCCCGGTGCCTTATCCCCCTCAGAGTCCGTAATCCCTTCAGCACCCTATCCACTGTAATCCATATATATGTCACCCCCCCCTCCCCCTCTCCCAGATGGTACCCGCCCCTCTTTCTCCTTCGTGAACATGGAGCAGAAGTAATCATTAAGTGCCTCTGCCTGGTTCTCCCCCTTCTCCACCCAGCCCCGGCTCTCCTAATCCTCACAGTCTGATCCTTGTTTTTACATCTTTCTCTGATGTATCTGAAGAAGTTCTTTTCACCGGTCTAAATGCCCTGCACCAATCTCAGTTCTCTGGAAGCCTTGGCCGCTCTGACCAGCCTAGTTACCTCCCTGGACTTCTTCGTGTAACCCCCCCCCCCACACACACAAATGGAGGTTCCCAAAAAGTCTTCCTTGAGCTTGCCTAAATGCTCACTGCCAGGCTAGTGTCCTGCGTTTTAACAGTTTAAATGTGATTACTAGAGCCTGTATAGCCTCAGTGCACTATCTCTTTAAGAGCTGCCTATTGCAGCATAAGTAATCTGAGAGGTAGCTCTGTTGAAAGATGTAACTATTTGATGAAAATCATTTAGAGTGATAATGATAATGTAGTTTGTCTAACCTGCCTTCTTTATAGCAAGGACTGTATTGTTGTTCTCCACTATCTTTGTCCTGAACTGCAAATTGGACCAATCAGTTATGGTTAATTAAAATGCATTGATTCTGAATCAAGTCCAGAACCAGAATACCAATGACGACAGCCACGATCAGCCAGCAAATTTTGGATCTTGGGGAAGTCCGGGCCTTGCAGTTCTCAGTTAGTTCTGAGCTGAAGTGAAATGAGAAGAGCTCAAGTGTATTTTGGGCAACAATCCTGGCAGGATTCGCATGGGAAAACTGTGAAAGCCTGAGTTTTGGCTTGCATGTCTGCCAGCTGCTCCTGAGAGGGAGAGAAGAGAATTATTTTGGACTAAATCCAAGTTTGTGTGACTAAAGTAAGCTACTGAAGTGGGCCAGGCTCAACCTGAAGAAGACCGAAGATTTTGCTGAATGTGATCGGCCTATCAGGAGTTCCAGCTACCCCTAAGCTCCTGGTGTGTGCAGAGACTTTGCGATTGTGACCAGGGAGCACTTTGCCTGGTACAGTAGCATTCCTGTACATGTAAATGTGCTATGAGCTGCTAGTGGGTTGTGAGTTAGTTCCCCACTATGTGAACTGTGTTTTGCTTGCTGGAAGCTGTATCCAGCCCAAAACAGACTGCATCCGAATTTGTCTCCACCCCAGCCAGACTACCCACTGCACAGAGAAGCCATCGACGAAAGACCTGCCTGGGGATCAGCCCCCTGCTCTATGCTTGAACAGGAATGACGCCTCTGCGACTCGTGTGGGCCCTGCTTATTCTGGCATTCTAGATCAACCACCTGCAGTATCGATTTTCGTCCAGCATGTGTCCAGTCTTGGGTATCATGAGTAAATACCAGGGTAGCTCCCTACAACAACAGCTTAATCTGAGTGTGTCATCTGATTGTCTTGTTGTTTTGTTTCCTTTACGAACTGAGCCCTCTGTCTCTGGATTACAAATATTGTGTACTGTGCATGTTGTGTTTTCCATCACAGGGCCCCAACCAGCTGCAACCCCGGGCAACAGTCCTGGCTAGCCTTTCTTTTCTCCACCTGGATACCCAGAGGTGTGACTGTGTGCGGGGACTCAAAGCGTATGCATAACTGCTTGACTGCTATAACCTTTAAGCTAATTAACCTGATTTTGCCCCTTCCTTCTTCAAGTCCCCTGAATAAATCAGTTCTAACTTTTTCTGCATGTAATCTGACTGTGGTTCCAGTTTGTGCTCAAAGTACTGTACTGTTGCTATTTGCTGTGTATAACCTTGTTTTACAGGGGGTCCCCAGGGTGAGCCAGAGGAACCAGCTCTGGTGGTAAGTGCAAACAGTGTGGGTACTTGTGTGGTATACCAGGGGTATTGTGAAAGTGATTATTGTACAGTGTTCAGGCCACTAGAGGGGAAAGAGGGGGGTTACAGTGTCCCGGAGGGCTGTGCCCAGGTTAGCTTGACCACTACCAACCCTGACCTCCGGGTGGAGGCACCCGTTTCAGAACTCAGGCCCCTTAGCCTGCTACTAGCCAAGCAGGCAGGGGTAGTAGACCTTGGGATAGCGCCACCTAGAGGTTATATCTTGGAGGCTCGCCACTGGTATTTGCATCCTCTAGTAGCCAAGTTTGCGAATTGCTGTTAAAAATAAATGGCTACCCCAACAGAAGTGGCTGTACACCAGTTGGTGGGGTGGTGTACTGGGCAGGAGATTGACCCCCAAAATGCTATACTTATCCTGAATATTCCCCTGGGTACCAATAAGAACACTGTCGAGGGAGTACTTTCCAAAACTGAATGTTTACAAAACCCTGTGGTGGTGGGTCGACAGGCTAATCTGCTTGCCCAAAGTTTCATAGTGTTAGTAGAGTGTAAGGACCCAGTAGACAGTTCCAAAGTGCCACGGACTATCACCCCCAAAGGAGCCCTCACCGCCTGGAGAGTGATAACTTAAGACAGTAAAGACCCCGGGAAGAATGAGCCCCCCCCCCCACACTATCTGAGACTTTTGAGGAAAAATTTGCTAAGTTGTTGCTGGAGGAAGGGAAAACTGTGGAGGACTTAAAGAAAATATTCCTGCCACCTGGGGTGTTCCTCCCAACACCCCTCCTGCTCCAGCACCCGTTATTGCCCTTCATCTGTGCCCGTGCCAATGCTGGCTCCAATGTCTGTACCTGCCATTAGTCACGACTCTTATCGAAGGTTGAGAATCTTCTCCGGCACCCTCCCCACCCCCCAAGGGGAGGATGATTGGGAGACCTGGATAGATTGCATTGCCCCTTTGGTACCTGAATGGCAGTGTGTGGAGGCTGAGAAATGGAAAAGGATCATAGAAAGTTTGAGGGGTCACGCTCTAGAGGCCTTTAAATTTCTGAGGTCCACAAACCCTGATGCATCTGCCCAGAAGTACCTATCTGCACTCAAAGGCAATTTTGGGAGCACTGAGTCAGGGGAGAACTTGATGTGGAAATTTCAAGGTACAAAACAATGGCCAGGGGAAAGTTTGTCTGCATGTGTTACTTGTCAGGAAAGAGTGCTGCAGAAGGCTTACCGAAAAGGTGGGGTAGCCGCCAGTGACTTAAACCATGTGAGGTTGTGGCACATACTGCAACACGCAAAGCATTCTAAATTGCAGCTCCTTCAGTTAAGGCTCCCAGATAGAAGGGGTAACCCACCGAACTACTGTGACTTGATAAAAGAACTCCAGGTGGTTGAAGATGAAGAGGGGGATTGTAGTTCTAGGGTGAGTGCAGCCCAAGCGATCACGGCATCAGAAGGCCCTTCCGAAGTGGGGACCAATGAGGGTGTGCCACCATGGAATGAACTGCTGAGGGAGTTCAGGGAAACAAAAAACAGTCTCTTTATGAAGGCCGCTCCTGCAAGTACAGGCACCGACCATTATCTAACTGCATCTGCTATGGGGGTGGGGGTGTCCACCTAGGCATCTCCTGCTGACAGCAGCTCGAAACTCGATGTCTTGACTATGAAAGTAAGAGAATTGATGAGATGTCTCCAAATGCTCACCACACAGCAGACAGAGATGACACCAAGGTTTCCAGTTGATAGTACCACCGCCCCAGCTCCCAATGTGATGCCTCGGCCACCCCAAATCCCAGAAAACATATTTTGCCATAGTTGTGGGAAGGATGGGCACATGAAGGGAGAATGCCAGTCCATAAAAGACCTAGATAAAGTTGCATACAGACTTCAAGGAGAGCTTCGGAGAACGAATCAGCGGTCAAGGAGTGCCCAAAATGACCGCAGTGAGGGTTCAAGAAGTAGTAACACAAATCCCTATGTGGCTAAATCATCTGTCTAGGCCCCTGCTGCTGTCCTTCCAGACTGGTCCAAAATAGTGGGCCCTTCAATGGAGACTACCGTGGCTGTGAATGGTATTCCTACTCGGACTGTGCTGGACAGTGGGTGGCAAGTGACCATTGTATTTAAAAACTGGTATGACAAACACTTATCTGCTGTGCCCTTACAATCCCTGGAAGGCCTACATGTGTGGGGGCTGAGCGACAAGTCTTATCCCTACCTAGGATATGTCCACCTCTGGTTGTCATTTCCTGCAGCAGTAACTGGTGTAGAGGAGCAAGTCGAGACACTGGCCTTAGTGTTTTCCCCTACTGGACTGTATGATGGGGTTCCCCTGTTAACTGGGACCAAAACCCATATGTTTGGGAGACTGTCACAACTTTGTCATGAGAAACAAGTTCGATGGACTGGGAGGGCCCTAAGAATTCCCGCTTTGATCAAGAGGGCCTATGATTTGCAGCTGAACCCCAAGAGAGTGGACCAGGATGAACCGGTAGGGGTCGTGTGGAAGAAGGATCCCGATTCACTGGTACTGGCCCCTAACACCCAGTGTACCGTTCAAGGGAAGGTCCGCTTCCACAAAGATGTCAAGAACAAAATACTGTTGTTGGACATGCCAGGTGATGGAAAATTGCCAGAAGGATTATTGGTTAAGCCCAGCATCTTGCCGGCTCGTGCTCATGCCTATGCATGACGAGTGATGGTCCAGATTCATAATGTGTCAGATCAGGAGATCCGGGTGAACAGAAGATGCACCCTAGCTACGGTACACTGTGCAGACACTGCAGTGTTGCCCAGCAACAAGCACCCTGGCAAGACAGATAGAGTGACTCCCGACTTGTTTGATTTTGGTGACTCCCCGTTGCCAGCTGAATGGAAGGCTAGAATTACCCAGAAACTTACCCAGAGAGATCAAGTGTTTTCGTTGAAGGAATGGGATGTGGGATGTGTCCAGGGTGTGGAGCATCACATACACCTGCACGATGAACGACCATTTTGAGAGAGGTCTCAACGCCTAGCCCCTGCAGACATAGACGATGTGAGAAGACACTTGCAGGAAGTGCTGGTGGCTGGTGTGATACAAGAATCCAGGAGCCCATATGCTTCTCCCATTGTGGTTGTGCATAAGAAGAATGGATCTGTGAGAATGTGTGTTGATTATCGAACTCTGAATCGGCAGACCATCCCCCATCAACACACTGTGCCCTATATACAAGATGCTCTGGATTGTTTGAATGGGAGCAAATGGTTCTCGGTGTTGGATCTTCGCAGTGGATATTATCAGATTCCAATGGCTCTAGAGGACCATGAGAAGATAGCCTTCATCTGTTCTTTGGGGTTCTATGAATTCCTGAGAATGCCACAGGGGATATCGGGCACCCCAGCCACCTTCCAGCAACTGATGGAATGAGCTGTGGGAGACGTGAATTTGCTGGAATGCCTGGTGTACTTGGATGATGTCATTGTGTTTGGGAGCTCCCTAGAGGAATATGAGAGTCGACTGTCCAAAGTACTAGACCGACTGGAAGATTTCGGCCTCAAGCTGTCCATCGACAAGTGCCAGTTTTTCAATACCTCTGTGAAGTATGTGGGGCACATAATGTCTACAGAGGGGATAGAGACTGATCCTAGTAAAGTCAAAGTCTTAACTACTTGGCCCCAGCCTCACAATTTGAAAGAACTGCAATGTTTTCTGGGATTCTGCGGCTACTACTACTGGTTCATAAAGGACTTTTCCAAAGTGATTCGGCCACTCTTGAATCTTACCTAGGGTTACCCTCCTAGCAATCGGAAATACAAAAAAGGGTCAGTCAAAGAACCAGACAAAGCATATTTCTGCCCAGGTGAACTTTTCGGGTCCTGTTGGATGCCTGACTGTGAAGCAGCTTTCCACGAAGTCATATACCAGCTCACCCACACCCCCATCCTCGCTTATGCTGATCCCACCAAACCCTATGTGCTGCATACTGACGCCAGTCTGCAGGGTCTAGAAGCTGTACTGTATCAAGACCATGAGGATGGTTTGAGACCTGTGGCATTCACCAGTAGGAACTTGACCCCGTCTGAACGAAACTACCCTGTGCACAAGTTGGAGTTCCTTGAGTTAAAATGGGTCATTGTCGACCAGTTTCATGATTACCTCAATGGGGCAAAAACAGTGATGAGGACTGACAATAACCCATTGACCTATGTACAGACTTCAGCTAAGTTAGATGCCATGGGGCACCAGTGGTTTCTGCATTGTCAACATATCATTATGCTGTTGAATACAGACCAGGTCTGAATCATATTGATGCTGACACCCTATCTCGGAGGCCCATTTCCAAGAGCGACTGGGTCAGGCTGTCTGAACCTGACATCCGAGCATTGTGCCAAAAGTTTGATAGAAATGAACAGATGTCTACGGACACAGAGGACTGCTTAGTAGATTGCTTGGGCCCCTCTGACACCTGCATATCGGCTGCGTATTGCCACTTCTCTGCTCCAGATATTAGTGCACTACCTCAGTTTGACAATAACAGCATTCAGTTGGCTCAATCCCGAGATCCTATGATTCAGGCAGCACTTGACGCCCTTCGTGCAGGAAAAGATGTGACCAAGTTGTGTTCTTCTGATCTGCGAACTGCTTTATTGTTTAAAGAAGGCCCCAGGCTGAAGCTGCTTAATCAGTTGTTGTATAGGGAGACCGTAGATTGGGGTGGCCAAATAGACAATAACAATTGGTCCTGCCCACAGCCTTCAAAGATTTGGTACTGAGGTCCCTCCACAATCATATGGCCCACCTCGGTATCGACCGGACCTTTGACCTAGTACAATCTCGATTCTACTGGCCCAAGATGGTGGCCGATGCTGAGCACCATGTAAGGACTTGTAGTCGCTGTCTGCAGAGAAAAGCCCTGCCTCAGAGGGCTGCCCCCCCTTGTCAACATTACTACCAGCACCCCAATGAAACTAGTCTGCATAGACTTCTTGAATTTAGAGCCTGATCAGCGAAACATTGGCAATGTGTTAGTGGTTACAGACCATTTCACATGGTATGCACAAGCTTTTCCCACTAAAGATCAAAGAGCATCTACCATGGCCAAGGTGCTAGTGGAAAATTTCTTCGCCCACTATGGTGCCTCCCAGCGAATTCACTCTGATCAGGACCGGGACTTTAATAGTCAGCTAATCAAATAAATGCTCTCTCTATGGGGGGTGCGAAAATCAAGAACCACCCCTTATCACCCGCAGGGGTATCCTCAACCAGAACGCTTTAACCGCACCCTACTAGACATGCTAGGCACCCTCCACACAAAAGATAAGCATAAATGGAGCCAGCAGATTAGCACCTTGGTACACGGATACAATTGAACAAAGAATGATGCTACTGGGTTCTCTCCATACCGCCTCATGTTCGGGAGAGAGGCCCGGTTGCCTGTTGATGTCTGTTTTGGGGTTACTCCCGATGGGGTCCGAGCCAAAGATTACCTGCAATATGAACAAAAACTGAAAGCTCAATTGAACCATGCCTATTAATTGGCCCAGACAATGGCCGCCAAAATAAAACTAGCCAACAAAGAGAGACATGATAGAAGAGTAAAGGCTCAAGATCTTAGGCCTGAAGACTGTGTGTTGTTGTGAAATTTAGGATTGCATGGTAAACACAAAATTGCTGATCGATGGCACCATCTTCCCCATGTCATAGTTGGAAAGTTGGATGATTTGCCACTGTACAAAGTGCGCCCAGAGAATAACTGCAAAGCTGTCAAGACAATGCACCGTAACCACTTGCTACCTATTGGTCAAGTTATAATTGAGGCTGAACCCACCGAGATTGATTCGCCTGGATCAGTGACTCAAGCTGCTGCAAGAAAAAAACAGCCCAGAATGATAGTGACTGCCAGTCTAACTCAGATGACAGTGAGTGTGATAATGCCTATTACCCATCATATGAACTGAGTCAGTTGTTTCGTGGAAATCCTACATTGAATTATAGGGATGAAGCTGGGCCTTCTGGACTTTCTAACACCCCGGCATCATCCTTGGAGCCAATGCTCCCTGAAGGTGAAGTGAAAAGTATCACGTCTGAGGATGTTGAGTCTTTCTGTATCGTGGAACTGTATGATTTGCCTGATGAAGAGGCTGATGGTATGAGTCTTTCTGGTGACATGCCAGAACATGAGGAACTCTATGAGAGTGCTGAAAACCCCCCATCAGTGCCAGAGTGTCTTCAAAATGAGCCAAGTGTTGTAGAAACAGAGACTACAGAGCAAGAGGCTGACAGTGCTCCCAGCTTGGACATTCCCCTTCATGCAGAGGCACCCCTCACAAGTGATGAAAGCTCCAAGACTATTGCTGAAAGTACAGAGACTGTGGTTGTTCACCTCAGAAAGACTGGCCGAGCTGCCAAGCCAGTGGTACGCTTCAGTTACAATTCCCCCAGGAAGCCAGTGGATTTGCCTCTCCATGTAGTCCACAAATGTGTTTACGTCTCTCAGAGCTCACTGCCCAAATTGAGCTTGATGGCCCATTCCAGGTTACCTGTTTTGCCCTCTCACCATGGTGCCCCTGCCCCATCCAGCCCCAAGTTAGCTGATAGAGAAGGGCCTCCCTTGCATTGTTTAGAGTACAAGAAGTTATTACATGATTCTGTACAGTAATGTTCAATTTACCTCTGTGAAATATGCATAATGTATTGTCAGAATGGACATGATATAGTGGAGTACATTGAAATCTATAGTAAAGTGACAAGTTATGCCAATTGATGAATCAGATAGTACTTGTATAGCATACTCATGGTATAAATGTCTTGTATATGTTGCATTTTCAATGTTATGATGGTACAAACTTGACGCGGGCACCAAGTTTTCCCAGGCAGGGAAGGGTGTAACCCCCTACAAATGGGGGTTCCCAAAAAAGTCTTCTGTGAGCTTGCCTAAATGCTCACTGCCAGGCTGGTATTCTGCATTTTAACAGTTTAAATATGATTACCAGAGCCTGTATAGCCTCCTTGTACTGTCTCTTTAAGAGCTGCCTATTGGAGCATAAGTAATCGGAGAAGTAGCTCTGTAGAAAGATGTAACTATTTGCTGAAAATAATTTAGAGTGATAATGATAATGTAGTTTGTCTAACCTGCCTTCTTTATAGCAAGGACTGTTTTGTTTGTCGCCACTGTCTTTGTTCTGGACTGCAAATTGGTCCAATTATTTCTAGTGGGACCTAAAATGTAGCCAGACTACAGGAGCTGTCTGAATTCAAAATCTGTAGGAACTGTAGTTTGGTTTTTTTTGCACCTTTTTTGCAACTGAAGGGGGAGTTCTTGCTTTGACTGACAGCCAAACCAGCCAACCAAACCTTTTGGATCTTGAGGAAGTTGCAGGCTGCTTGCTGTTTTCAGTTAGTTCTGAGCTGAGAAGTGAAATGAGAAGAGCTCAAGTGTATTTTGGGTAGCAATCCTGAGTGGATTCGCATGGGAAAACTGTGAAAGGGCTGAGTTTTTGACTTGCATGTCTGCCAGCTGCTCCTAAGAGGGAGAGAAGAGAATTATTTTGGACTAAATCCAAGTTCGTGTGACTAAAGTAAGCTACTGAAGTGGGCCAGGCTCAACCTGAAGAAGACCGAAGATTTTGCTGAGTGCGATCAGCCTGTCAGGAGTTCCGGCTACCCCTAAGCTTCCGGTGTGCGCAGAGACTTTGCGATTGTGACGGGGGAGTGCTTTGTCTGGTACAGTAGAATTCCCGTACATGTAAATGTGCTATGAGCTGCTAGTGGGTTGTAAGTTAGTTCCCCACTATGTGAACTGTGTTCTGCTTGCTGGAAGCTGTATCCAGCCCGAAACAGACTGCATCCGAATTTGTCTTCATGTGGTCTGGGCCTTGCCAGACTTGCCCAGCCAGACTACCCACTGCACAGAGAAGCCATCGACAAGAGACCTGCCTGGGGATCAGCCCTCTGCTCTACACTTGAACAGGAACGACGCCTCTGTGACTCGTGTGGGCCCTGCTTCACCTGGCATTCCAGATCAACCACCTGCAGTCTTGATTTTCGTCCAGCATGTGTCCAGTCTTGGGTAGCGTGAATAAATACCAGGGTAGCTCCCTGCAACAACAGCTTAATCTGAGTGTGTCATCTGGTTGTCTTGTTGTTTTGTTTCCTTTACGAACTGAGCCCTCTGGCTCTGGATTACAAATATTGTGTACTGTGCATGTTGTGTTTTCCATCACAAGGCCCCAACCAGATGCAACCCTGAGCAACAGTCCTGGCTTGCCCATCTCTTCTCCACCTGGGTACCCAGAGGTGTGACTGTGTGGGGGGACTCAAAGCGCATGCATAACTGCTTGATTGATATAATCTTTGAGCTAATTAACCTGATTTTGCCCCTTCCTTCTTCAAGTCCCCTGAATAAATCAGATCTAACTTTTTCTGCATGTAATCTGACTGTGGTTCCAGTTTGTGCTCAAAGTACTGTACTGTTGCTATTTGCTGTGCATAACCTTGTTTTACAGGGGGTCCCCAGGGTCAAGCCAGAGGAACCAGCTCTGGTGGTAAGTGCAAACAGTGTGGGTACTTGTGTGGTGTACCAGGGGTATTGTGAAAGTGATTATTGTACAGTGTTCAGGCCACTAGAGGGGAAAGAGGGGGGTTACAGTGTCCAGAGGGCTGTGCCCAGGTTAGCTTGACCACTACCAACCCTGACTTCTGGGTGGAGGCACCCATTTCAGAACTCAGGCCCCTTAACCTGCTACTAGCCAAGCAGGCAGGGGTAGTAACCCTTGGGCTAGCACCGCCTAGGGGTTACATTCAGACACACCTCCCTGTTACCCCCTCTCCTGATTCCTTGAGTCTCTGAAATGCCTTTTTTTTGCCTTCACCCCCTCCATGACTTCCTTAGTCAGCCAGCTGGGAATGTTGGCTTACTCTTACACTTTGTTCTTGTACATGTCCCAGTAGACTTCACCAGTCTTTTCCTAATAATATCCCATTTCTGACTGGTGTCCATGTGCGATTGAATACCGTCAGATGCCTGGCCAAAATTCCCCCCATCTTTTTAAAGTCCACCCCTTAAAGTCTATCACTCTGGTGCCCATACCTTCTGTTTCCCTGCCCATGTTGAGTGTGAACCATACTGTGTGGTGGTCACTCCCAGCCAGAGGGACCTCAGACTCCAGATCCCTTACAGCCTCCCCATTGATAGAACCAGGTCCAGCGTTCTGCCCAATCTAGTTGGTTCCCTGACCATCTGCACCAGGAAGCTGTCCTGAAATGCCTGTAATAAGACCTGTTCCTTAGCACTTACAGTTGTTGGGATGCTCTACTCCACCCCCGGTAGATTGAAGTCCCCCTCCACCACAGTGTTCCCCTTCCTACAGATCATCCTGATCTGTGAGCTAACTCGCTATCCAGATAATCCCCTTGGGCTGGTGGCCTGTACGCCACACCCATCCTCACTGTCCTACCGCTTGAGTCCTGACACAGCATCCAGAGAGCCTCTGTTCTGCCTTCTTCCCCCCCTCCCTTGTGCACTTTATTCCCTCCCATAAGTATATTGCCACACACACACACCCCTTTTCCCTTATCTTTCCTGAATATTCTATACCCTGGTATCATCAAATCCCATTCCTGGTACTGGGAAGGTATGCATTTTTTTCAGATGACACCAAAATCTGTAATAAAGTAGATATTCAGAAGGGGAAAGGGAATGCACACTGCAAAACTCAGTTACTCAAAATTCCTAAAATTGGGAATTCAGGACCTTCCATGTATGTTATTGAAGACGTTTTCATGAAAACAGGATCTTTCTGAGGATGGCTTGCTAGAACTGTAGTGGGAATACCACTCACTATGCCAGTGATCTGGGGTTGGGAATCGACTCAGGTCACTCAAGGCCTGGCCAGGGGAGGGAGAATCAAGTGTCCCAAGGACAGCTCTCTTCTCTGGGCAGGGGAGACACTGTGCCCAGCTCATACACTACCACCAAGCAGAGAGAGGTGTCAACACAGTGAGGGCATACCAGTAGAGAAGGGTTGCCACTGATGCCATGAACACATCGGCATGCATCTTTGCACACTAGAACCCTAGAGGAGAAAACAGAGAAAGAGCCCTGGTCCACCCAGGGGTTGATGCTGACACCACCTGCAGGCCCCCACATGACCAACATGTCAGGCCACCCACCATCACTGGAGTCCTGGTAAGTCAAGGTGAAGGCCTGTGACAGGTCTGGGGGGTGCTGAAATGAGGGCCAAAGCATCAGAAAATGCCAGTGTAAAAACAAGGATATATTTGTCACAGGTGTTTTCTGTTCAAGGTGCTTATTCCTACTGGGAATCATAAATATTTATATAATCCTCTGCTTATGGCATCACAACCTGTTGTCATACAAATTACTCCAGGTGACCACAAACAGATGAGTATAACTTCAGTCGAAAAACAACAGGGGGAGATTACTTCAGCTACGTGATAACTGGAGATGGGCCTTAGTCAGAGTTGAGGTAGCAAGTGAGTTTTATTTTCTCAGAAGAAGCCAGAAGGGGAAGGAAATATATTCAATTCAGTGCTTTACAGTAACTGGTAATTGCTATTTTTCTTTTAAACTTAGATTGTGGGCTTTTAGTGACACTGTACTTTCTTTGTTGTCTTTACTTAGAATTGTTTTTGGGCTGTTGAAAATTTAAAACATAGTGGTGGTGTATTTCTTTGCTATCTTTAATTGCTGCAAATTTAGTATTGGCTTGTCTGACTTGCCCTGTAGTTTGGGTGAGGGGTGTTAATTGTCTGGCCTCTGACCTCAGCTATGTGTTAACTGGAGGTGGGGCTTAGTCAGAGTTGAGGTAGCAAATGAGTTTTATTTTCTTAGAAGAAGTCAGAAGGGGAAGGAAACATATTCAATTCAGTGCTTTACAGTAACTGGTAATTGCTATTTTTCTTTTAAACTTAGATTGTGGGCTTTTAGTGACACTGTACTTTCTTTGTTGTCTTTACTTAGAATTGTTTTTGGGCTGTCGAAAATTTAAAACGTAGTGGTGGTGTATTTCTTTGCTGTCTTTAACTGCTGCAAATTTTCGCCCCCCCCCTTCCCTCAACTCTTAATTATATGCCCTGTTTAATCTGATTGACAGGAGCTAAACACAGGGTATAGTAAGGGGTGTGGAGTAGGAGGGGCATAAGGGGGAAGAAGCCCACCCTCAGCACGACAAGTGTTTTGACTCATTTATTTATTTATTGGTTTATTTTCTTTTTTTTTTTAAAGAAAAGTATCTGAGGATCAGTGGCAGGATTTTTAGGACAGTAAATTAATAAAAAGGGAACTAGAAGAGCTTCAGTAGCAGACAAGTAGTGGAATAGCAGTATAATTGCAGTATAATGTGGGAGAGGTGCAATGCAGTGGCTGTGGGGCAGCCATATTCAGGCAGACCTTCTGGACACTGAGGTGCTGCCCTATCTGCATGCATCTCTCTGGACTGCGGGATGAGGTAGCCAGACTCAGAGCTGAAGTAAACTGGGTCAGGAGTACCATCACCCCTATCCAGAGACCACCCAGTCCAATGCAACTGCCTCAAAGGAAGCTGAGAACGAGGAGCACTTGGATGACAGTGGGCTCAGGGCGGGTTAGAGCAGTCAGGCAGAGGCACTTCCCAGATCCTATTCCACTCAAGAACTCATATGCCACACTGGCAAACGGGGACAACCAAATAGAGGTACCCAGAGAAGTGGAAGGAAAGGATGTGGAGGTTAGCCAAGGCAGTGACCTCAGCGGGGAAAGCAGTGGACCCACAGGAGGAGGAAGCGAATCCTGGTGGGGGACTCCATCATAACAGGGATCCAGCTAGGAACACAGGAGGGGGAGGACAGGGAGGTGAGGTGCCTACCAGGTGCCACGGCATGGAGGGATGGAAGGAAGATCCTGGGGATCACTGGGAAGGCAAGACGGGAGGGTGAGCTGGATGTCATTATCCACCTAGGTACTAATGACCTGGCAAATGGGGAGCCAAAGGAAGTTCAGGAAGAGTTTAGGAAACTGGGGAGGGGTCTCAAGGAAGTAGCTACTTCTGTCACTTTCTCAGAAGTACTACCTGTGAGAGGCAAGGGAGAGCACAGGGGTGCATGCACCAGGAAATTTAACTCATGGTTGAAGAACTGGTGCTGTGAGGAAGGGTTTGGATTCATTGGTGACTGGGGACCCACCTGGTGGGATGGAGGTTTGTTCAAGCCTGACGGCCTGCATCCATCTTGGAGGGGAATCCAAGCACTCAATGATAAGTTTAAATGCTACATTGACAAGCATTTAAACTAGCAAAGGGGGGTGGCAGGCCAGCAAGGAGGGTACCTACTTGCTCACTCCCCACAGCTAGCAGTGGAACCAGTGAACCAGAGGAGTGGCTATCTCTACAAAGCAGTGTGCAAAAGATGGAGATTAGCGCCCAAGAAGTGGATAGGCAGAAAAGGGGCAAAATTCAGCAGAAGGGCAGACAGCAAGGAGAACCAGGGATAAAGGACAACCAAGGAAGGGGCTGGAGTAGAACAGCAAAACAGTCTAGGGAGGTCAAATCATGGAAAGCCATGTGTGCAAATGCCAGGAGCCTTAGCAATAAGATGGAAGATCTGGAGGCTGTCATGGTGCAGTCAGACCTGGACATTGTGGCCATCACTGAAACCTGGTATAATGATAACCACGACTGGGAGATGGCCATACCTGGCTACAACATATTCAGAAGAGACAGGGCAGGCAGGAAGGAGGGAGGAGGAGTGGCACTGTATGTGAAAAATGACATAAGGGCCACAGAGATCCAGGAGGAACAAAATGGGGGAGAGATACTGTGGGTTAAGCTGGAAAGGAAAATGGGGCCAGTCATCCACACAGGTGTGGTCTATAGACCACCAGCCCAGGAGGAAGAAACAGATAGGGAGCTGATGCTAGCCATCCAAAGGATGGCAGACAAGGGTGAGGTAGCACTGGTTGGAGACATTAATATTTGCAGACGTGGACTGGAGCATCCCAGCAGCAGCATCAACTAGGAGCAGATTTATCCTGGACTCCCTTCAGGGTGCCTTCCTCAAGCAACTGATCATGGAACCAACTCGGCAGAAGGCAATACTGGACCTCATGCTCACAAACAGGGACAGTGTGATGGGGTAACAGTGGGGGAGCACCTGGAGAACAGTGACCACCAGTCATTGTGGTTTGAAGTCACAGAAAGAGCAGAACCAAACCACACAAAAACACGTATCCTGGATTTTAGGGGGGCAGACTTTGGGAAAATGGGGAGATACTTGAAAGAGGCATTAAGGGGAATGGGGCAGGAATTGGGGTTGAGGAACAATGGGCAGTATTTAAAATGGGGATTACAAGAGCAACAGAATTATGCATTAAGCAGGTTAGCAAGAGGAAAAGGAAGAGGTGACCATTATGGTTTTCCAAAGAGGTAGCAAAGAAAGTGAAAGCCAAAAAGATTGCATTCAGGCAATACAAAAAGACACAGGCAGAAGGGGATAGGGAGAAGTACCAGGAGAAGCAAAGGGAGGCAGGAGGTCAGTAAGGGAAGCCAAAGCTCAGACAGATGAACACATTGCAAAATCAGTGGGTAGAGGGGGACAAAACCTTTTACAGGTACATAAGTGAAAAAAGAAAGGCAAAGGGAGGGATAGTGAGACTGAAGGGGGAGGATGGGGGCCGCGTGGAGGATGACAACAGTAAAGCTGACATATTGAACAGGTATTTCTGCTCAGTCGTTACTGAGGAAGAGGAGGGTAATGGGTCTGAAGGGAGTACAAGGGGTGAGAATGGTGAAGAAATGGACACAAGTCCCTTTACACAAGAAAGGATCCTGAAGGAAGTGGAAGTAATAAGAGTTGATAAAGCAATGGAGCCAGATGGGGTGCACCCCAGGGTCATAGAAACATAGAAACATAGACTTTGACGGCAGATAAGGACCGCTAGGCCCATCTAGTCTGCCCATTTCCCTACCTACAGGATAGGCCGCAGATCGAAGTTAACCAACAGCCTATATCTTCCTGCCCCCCCCACAAGAATTGCCTTATGTCTGTCCCATGCATTCTTGAATTCTCCCACAGTTTAAACCCCACAACTTCCTCAGGAAGGCTGTTCCATGCATCCACCACCCTCTCTGTGAAATAATACTTCCTCACATTGCCCCTGAACTGCCCTCCTTCTATCTTTAAATTGTGTCCCCTTGTTCTTGCAAGTCTCTTTTTCTGAAAGATGCTACCCTCTTGGACTTTGTTGATTCCCTTGAGGTACTTGAAAGTTTCTATCATGCCCCCCTCTCCCTTCTTTCCTCAAGGGTATACATATTAAGCTCCTTTAGTCTCTCCTCATACGGCTTCTCTTGCAGACCCTGCACCATCTTAGTTGCCCTCCTCTGACTGCCTCTATCCTGTCTATGTCCTTCGGAGATGGGGTCTCCAGAACTGGACACAGTATTCCAGATGGGGTCTCACCAACTGTCTGTACAGAGGGATAACAACTTCCTGTTTTCTGCTGCTGATGCCTCTCCTATACATCCCAGTATACCCCTGGCCCTCCCTACTGCCTTCTCACATTGCTTGCTAACCTTAAGGTCATCTGATATGATTACCCAGGTCCCTTTCCTGTTTTGTTGTTGTTACTACCTCCCACCTATTGTGTATTCTTCCCTGTGTTCTTGTTTCCCAGGTGCATTATTTTGCACTTTTGCATTGAATCCTAGCTGCCACGCTCTGACCATTCCTCCAACCTTGCCAAGTCCTTTTCATCCTTTCCACGCCTCCTTGTGTATCAACCATGTTGCAGATCTTTGTGTCATCTGCAAAAGGCATACTTTTCCTTCCAGTCCCTCTGCCGTCGCTGATGAAGACATTAAAAAGGACTGGACCCAATACTGAACCCTGCGGTACCCCACTAGTAACCGCCCTTTCTTCAGAGTGGACTCCATTTACTATTACCTTCTGTGTCCTGTTGTCCAGCCAATGTTTTACCAAGACTACCACCCTGGGACCCACTCCCAGGCTGGTTAATTTGACTAATAATCTTTTGTGTGGGACTGTGTCAAATGCCTTGCTAAAGTCTAGGTAGGCCATGTCCACAGCCCCTCCCTGGTCTACTACTTTGGTCACCCAGTCAAAGAAATCTATTAGATTCGTCTGACATGACCTTCCCACTGTGAACCCATGCTGCCTTGGATCCTGTGCTCCACTGACCTCTAGGTACTCAACTATTCTTTCCTTCAGAAGTGACTCCATCACTTTCCCTACCACAGAGGTCTGACAGGTCTGTAGTTTCCTGCCTCTGTCTTGGTCCCACTTTTGTGAAGGGGAATCACATCCGCCTTCCTCCAGTCCTCGGGTACCACACCATCCTCCCATGATTTATTAAAAAGAGTAGCCAGTGGTTTCACTAGTTCCTTCCTTAATTATTTTAGAATTCTGGGGTGAATTCCATCAGGACCCATTGCTTTGTCCACCTTCAGTTTTAGGAGTTCTTGCAGAAGCCTTTCTTCTGTGAAAGGACTGGGATCGACCCCCCTATCAAGAGTGCTTCTGTTAATTGGATTAGGCACTTCCCCCTCCTCTTTTGTGAATACTGAGCAGAAATATTCGTTCAGTATTCCTGCTTTTTCACTGTCCCCCTCTGCCCACCCACCGTTCATTCTATTCAGCCTCACTATCCCTCCCTTTGTCTTTCTACGCTCGCTGATGTACCTATAAAAGGTTTTATCCCCCTTCTTAACTGAGTTGGCAATCTTTTCCTCAGTTTGGGCCTTTGCTATTCTGACTTCCCTCCCTGCTTCTTTCTGCCTTAACTGGTACAGCTCTCTGTCCTGCTCCTTCTGTGTTTCCTTATACTTCCGGAATGCTATCTTTTTCTTCCTGACTTTCACAGCCACCTCTCTTGAGAACCATAGTGGCTTTTTCTTTCGTTTTGATTTGTTTATTTGCTTCACATAAAGGCTTGTTGCCTCTGTGATGGCAGTTTTGATACTAAAAGAGGTGGTGGCTGAACCTCTGGCTATCCTGTTTAGCTGATCACTGGAAACAGGGGAGGTACCCAAAGACTGGAGGACAGCAGATGTAGCCCCCTTATACAAAAGTGGGAACAAAGAGGAGGGGAATTACAGACCAGTCAGCCTCACCTCGGTAGTGGGGAAGATCATGGAAGCACTACTGAAGGAGAAATTGGTGGAACATCTGGTTGTCAATGGACTACAGGACCCAAGGCAGCATGGTTTCACCAGGGGGAGGTCATGTCAGACCAACCTCATTGAATTTTTTGACTGGGTGACTAGGGAGGTGGATCGGGGAGGGCAGTGGACATGGCCTATCTGGACTTCAGCAAGGCCTTTGACACTGTGCCACATAGAAGACTATTACACAAACTGGGGAATATGGGTGTGGGCAGGACAGTAGTGTGGTGGGTAGGTAACTGGCTGGGTGGCAGGACACAGAGGGTGGTGGTAAATAGCTGTCACTCCACAGAGGGAAGAGTGACCAGTGGGGTACCACAGGGATCAGTGCTGGGACCGGTCCTATTCAACATCTTCATCAGTGACATTGCGCAGGACCTAGAATACAGAATTTCACTGTTCGCTGATGACACAAAGCTCTGTAACAGAGTAGACACACCAGAGGGTGTAGACAGAATGAGAAGGGACCTGCAGAAACTTGAAGAATGGTCAGGGGTTTGGCAGTTGAAATTCAATGCAAAGAAGCGCAAGATAATGCATATGGGGCACAAAAACCCTGACACAATATATCAGTTGGGGGGTGAGGATATAGCATGCACCAAGCAGGAAAGGGATCTTGGGGTTATCATCTCTGGTGACCTCAAGGTAGGGAAACAGTGTGACAAGGCAGCAGGTAAAGCAAATAGGATGCTGGGATGCATAGGCTGGGGCATCACCAGCAGGAAAAGAGAGGTCATAATTCCACTACACAGACACTAGTGAGGCCCCACCTGGAGTACAGTGTACAGTTCTGGAGACCATACCTACGTAAGGACATAGACAGGGTAGAGAAGGTTCAGAGGAAGACAACAAAGGTGGTGCATGGATTGCATCACAAGTCCTATGAAGACAGGTTGAAGGAACTGAACATGTACTCCCTGGAGGAGAGGAGGGAGAGAGGTGATATGATAGAGACATACAAGTATCTTACAGGGAGGAACAGGGTGCAGGAAAACACTATTTTTAAGCGAAAAAGATGTTCCAGGACTAGAGGGCATGGGATGAAGTTGGAGGAGGGCGATTCAGAGGAAGCGTAGGAAGAATTTCTTCTCAGAACGGGTGGTGGACAAGTGGAACACCCTGCCAGAGGAAGTGGTAGGGACTGAAACAATCATGGGATTTAAGAATGCATGGGATAGACATAAAGGAATTCTGGAGGTCAGGGGTAAGGGGCAACAGACTTCTAGGAAAACATAAACTGAACTTACAAGCTCAAATGGGCAGACTGGGTGGGCCATAGGCCCTTATCTGCCGACACTGTCTATGTATCTATGTATCTATGTAAGTTGAAGGGGCAAAGAGCGTGGTGTCACGCTAATGTCTTCAGTAATTAAGAAAGGAATATCCAGAAATTCACATTTTCAGGGGATGTATTTTTGGGGTTTAATTCAGCTGATGCCAAATTCTGTAATGTTTTTGTTGCAAACTGGCAAATCGCTTTAAGCAGAAACCCTTCTGCAATTATGAAAGCAATAACACATGAGACAAGGGATGTGCTCCAAAAAAAAACAGGTAATGGGAACGTTGGAATCACTGATGAGTGGGTTTATTAGAGCATAGGCCAAAATCCTTGTGTCTTACTACTCTTATAAAATGTGTGTATTTAAACTCATTTTGTGTTGTTGTTTTTTTAACTAGTTTTTCCATCATACAGAAATATTAACAATATACCAATATGTACATCTATATGCTTTGCTACATAAATCCATTTCAGCGAATTACAGATTGGTAAATTCATGATCTATTTCACCACCTGTGTTCAGCACCTTTTAGCAATGCATACATAGTATAAAAAAATTAAACAAAAGAAACATAAAACATAGAACATGACACACCATTACAATAAAAGTTCAGTCACAGCTGTAGGTCAGAGTCAGCATAAAACCTCTGCACTTTTTGCATTCTACATTTATTCAAGTCTCATATGTACTCAGTTCCTTCGTCCTGTTTCTGTGCTTTACCTCTAAAGTCTTATCAAGGCAGTTTTAATTGGGGTCAGTGTTGCCACTAGGGGGCGTCCTATTGCTTATTAAATCTGTCCTCTAACCCTCTAAGCTCATATGTCAAATGCTTCAATGATAAGATTTTGAAGGAAAAGTTCCTTCCACATGGCCCTGGTAGGTGTAAGGCATGAAACCCAGGTTTTTTGTACACATTTTTGGATACAATAAGCATAATACGTATAACTCTGGGGTGTAGGTCCCATTCGTCTTCCCTGCTATTCTCTGTCCCAAACAACTAGGAGATAAGATCATCCTCTATTTATGTTCTCATAATCTGTTTTATACTACGTGCTATGTGTCTCCGGAATGGGCGATGCATTGTGGAGAACGAGAAGTAGTGTATGTAGCTACCCTTTTCCGCATTGCATCTCCCACATAAGGATGATACCCCTGCCTGGAGATTGCTCTTCATGTCCAGAGGCATATACAGTCTGTGGATGAATATTTACTGTGCTTCCTTGTGCCTGTGACAGATAAGTAATCCCATGTGGGACTTGCATATCTCTCCCTGCGCTCTGTCTGGGATAGGTCTCTTTCCCACAGCTGTTTAATCTTCTGAGAGAGGAGAGATTAGGTGTTCTGTCCTACAGAACCTGATAGACCCTTGCCAATGACCCCTTAGGATTAATCCTAGCCTGCAGTGTAGTCTCTGCTCTATGTCATGGGTCTGGAATTCTTTTTGGTTACATCTTCCTAGTCTTTGCACCCAATTCCTAATCTGGAAGTTTCCAAATGTATATGTCTGGGACAAGTTGAGTTTGTCCAATATTTTTTGGAAGGTTTTGAATCCCTTAGCCTTAAAAGGTCCCCCATGCGTTTCACTCCTGCCCCTTCCCATGCCTGGAATCCAGGGTCCTTAAAAATGAGCCTTGGCTCAGTGTGCCTTTCCTGGTCATCAAAATATTTTAAATAAAATAAATAAAATGCAGGGTTAGCATATACTGAGGCTAAGATGGTATTCTCTTTTTGCATCACCCATATGGCATTTAATCTTTCCACATCCTTCAACTAACATCACCACTAAGTTGTTCTTTGTTCCTACAGAGCTGAAATCCCTAAACCCCCCTGATTCAGGTATACTGCCATCAGGTGGAGTGCTTATCACTTTCTAATGATACCCAGCTGGCCCCCTGCTCCACTCTTATCCAATCAAGCAAACGTTTTGCCTGTGCCACCAGGTTATATAGGGTAAAATTTGGGAACTAAGCCATCCTTTTGCAGTCTGGCCCTTCTGTCTTGCAAGGCTCACCCTTGGACTTCTCCCTGTCCAGATAAAGCCAGAGCAGTATTTCTCCAAAGCCTGTGCATCCTGCCTCTTCCATTCCACTGGTAACATCTATATGGGTATAGGACTCGGGGCAGGAGATTTAATCTTCTCAGATTTATTCTACCTAACCATGATGTGGGGAGTCTCTGCTACCTTTGCAAGTCCACCCTAATAGTGGCCAGTAAAGGCCTGCAGTTAAGATCATACAGGGAAGAAAGCGAGGGGCCAACCTTCACCCCCAGATACTTGATGTGTTTCATGATCACCTTATACCTCTGCCCTGTAATATCCCTCTGTCCTCTGTTGTACTCCTCCCACCTTCATGAGCTCCAATTTCCCAAAGTTTATTTTGTAACCTGAAAATTTAGCAAAGGTTTCTATAAGCTTCATGACTGCAGGGATGGATTTTCTAAGTTGGGTTAGAAAGAGGAGGACATCATCGGCACAGACTGATATTTTATGCTGCTTACCCCAAGCCCCCTCTATGTCCACTGTCTTGTTCTCTACTCTTTTAATCTCCACCGGGGACTCTACTGCTGGTGCTAAAAGTAGTGGCGAGAGGGGATGGCCCTGTGTAGTGCTGTACCCTAAGGTAAATTCCTCCAAGAGCTCCCCGTTAATCAGGATATTTTCCCTTGGTCCTTTGAACTGTTTTCCCAGCCAAAATGTATCCATTACCCTGAATAGATAGCCCAATGCCACCCTACTAAATGCTTTCTTGTCATCCAGGGAAAGCACATATGTCCTCCAAACACCAAGCTTCCCAGTGGAAGACATTGAACAGATGTCTAACATTGTGATATGAATACCAGCCCCTCTCAGATCTCATCTGGTCACTAACTAACAATGACAGAAGGAGAGTCTCCAACCATCAAGCCAGCACATTGCTAAAATCCTTATATCACAGTTCAGAAGTGAGATGGGCCTATAGGCCACACATTCCGTGGCATCGTTCCCTTCCTTGTTGATCACAGTTATGGTGGCAGTGTTGCATGACCCCAGGAGCTCCCCCACCTCCCTTGCCTTCTTAAACATCTCATACATGTGTTTCCACACTGACTTCCCTACTGATCTGTAGTACTCAAGTGGAATCCCATCTAGTCCGGTGTCCTTCCCCTTGGCAAAGCTGGCTGCTGCCTCATGCATCTCCCCCAATGTGAGAGGTCTGCTCAATTCCTACCATTGGTCAGGGGACACTTTAGGAAAATGTACTCCTTCTAGGAAATGGTCCATCTGCCTTTCTGTCACCTCACACTCTGGCTTGTAGAGGTTTCTATAGAAATCAACAAAGGATTTCTGGACTGCCACTAGGGGAGCAGAAGCTGATGATGGTCTGACAACATAGCTCTACACCTATGAGGGCTAAATCCTGCTTAATACGAATTAATTTTCAATATTTCAACCCAAAACCTCAACCGAATTGTGCGCTTGGCCACATGGAACACAGAGATATAAAAACTTTTAAATAACCTCACCAATTTCCGTGTTTGCATCGTGTTTACCTTATTGGACGCAGGTGGGCCTACTGCACAAGGGAAAATGGAGCAGCCTACTCCTCCAGCTGCATGGGATCCAGCTTCAGTGGAGTGGATGTTCGGGCAATTGCTACTGCATATGGCACAGGTCACAGTTACAACTAATCACTCTGCCCAGGTCCTACAGGTCATGGAAGTCCGCTTATTCCACAATGAAACCCAAACCACGGCTAATGAAACTACACTACATGAGCATACAGCTATCCTCTGGGAGAAGCAGGCCACCATTACCAGGCTCACATTCAAAATAGACGATCTTGAGAACCATGGAAGAAGAAACAACCTCCGATTCTTAGGATTCCCAGAGAAAGACGAAGGCCAATCTACAGAAGATTTCCTCCAAAGGGCCCTTACAGACATACTACAACTTGATCCTGGCCACCCGGTGCAAGTGAAAAGAGCCAACCGCAACCTTGCTCCAATGCCTCAAGGCTCTGAGAGGCCTAGACCCATAATAGCTTGTTTTATGGACTACCGGGACAAAGAGCACATCTTGGCTAAATCCAGAGAACTGAGAGACCTAAAATGGAGATCACACCAAATAAATAGCTATCCGGACTACTCAAAAGACCTTTCCAACTGGAGATGCACTTACACCGAGGCCTGCCATATCATGCACTGGATAGGCCTCTCCTTTTCTCTGCACTATCCAGCCACGATGCGGGTGGAGCACAATGGGGTCCTCTGCTCCTTTGCTTCCCCAGAGGCTCTTATGGACTTCCTTACTAGAAACTGGCCTGGGGCACTGCAGAATCAAGTGCAGCAACACCGCACTCCCCACAAAACCTCCACTGCTTTGGACAGGACATCTCCACTGAAACCTGTGGCCGAAGCAGCATGGGCCTCCACGCCAGGAGATGACTGGGAACAACTGGCTAGAAGCAATCAAAAATGACAATCTTCTCAGTGCCATGAATGAAGACAGCACCCTTCAGAAAGACCACGCAGTTCCAGCCCAATGCTGCACACAGTGGAAACAGATGTGCCCGCAGGCCTGGAAGAGTTTGCAACACAGAACCACTTTAGCCCCTGAGGCCGTCTACTGCAGACCCTCCGCAGCAGCCAGAAAAGGTTTACTGGCCCACATCCAGCATAGAGAACCACATCCTGGAGTCTCTAGCAAGATCCTGGGTGGATCGTGCTGCCTCCTCCAGCAAACCTCAGCCAACCTGACAAGAACAGTGCTCACTGCTGATGAAAACCATGTTTAAAGGGAGTGGAGGTACTGCCAAGAAGACGTTGACCCCGGTAGATGGAAGCTCCCCGTCATACCCATCGACCTCCACACGACAAGCTCTGAGCTTCTCAGATAAATAAACTGGGGTGCAGCAACCCCACTGGACTTCCCTTTTGCTGCACTAATGTTGTAGGGTCTCTTTTCTGTTAAGAGGGGGTTCCTATGCTGCAAGGGGCTCAGAACACCTGTAAAACCCCATTTAGGCCTAGAGATGCTCACAGCTGACCAGCCCCTTGTGAGGGCTTGTACTCGCACCAACCAGAACCCCCCCAGTCCCATTTAAACCTTACTAGGGATATGTAAACCCTATACTGATTCCATGGGGAGGAGGGTGGGATGTGTGTGCAAATAGCCTGTAGTGCTCACGGGCAACCAGTGCCCATCACGAGGCTGAGAAGGCCTATATTTCCATCTGCGCACTTGATGTGCAATTTGTACATGCTCTACCCGAGACTTCTCCCCCTGATTGGCCTGGATTATCCCCATCCCTCCCTCTCCTACAAGGGGATCATCTTGCCCTGCCGGATCTCAGAGGTACAGCAACCGGTGCCTTAAGGGGTATATACTAGATCAGTGTTTAATCTGCGAGACAGACATCCCCCCATGATATATGTCTCTTTTCTTCCCTACAATCTGTATCTGGTTCTCAAGCACCCCACCCCCACCCCAACTCACCTTGATTTCAGGCATACCACAATGCCCTCACATGGAGATGGAAAACATCTCCCCTAGGTTAATTCCTAGCAGAGCAGGTTCTCTTCTCTGCACTCAGGTCTCAGAGGAAGGTCACCAGTGCCTGTTGAGATCAAATGTATGCTTCAGAAACCCATAGATAAATGCCTTTTGGCTTTTGTAAATATGTGAAGTTGTTTTTGGTATGTGTTATTGGTGACAAATTATCAGTGATACTGTGCTTCCGCTAGGATTACCGGCACCAAATGCTGCCTGGCAGGTGCTACAATACTGAGGGATTTGGGAAAGCTGCCAGCTCCAGATATCCACTGTACTCGGCATGTCTTAGGCCTGCCTGGAACGCCAGACTCCCCCCACCCGCAACCTCTAAGGGTGTTAATTTTACTCCGTGTAGCTTTACCTCCTCGTCACAAATCTAATGGGTGATATTACTGCATACTCCTGGAATGTTCGTGGGCTTAATAACCCCACAAAGAGAAGACAAGTGTTGTCACACCTGAAGAGGTTGCGGCAGACCTGGCCTTCCTGCAGGAAACAAAGCTCACCATGGGGGATTGCGGGAGGCTGAAAATGGATTGGGTGGGGAAGGTGGTCAGTACTTTGGCCCCCACTAAGAAACGGGGGGGCGGGTAGCACTTCTAATTCATAAGAAATTACAGTGGATGGTTCAGAAAACTACAAAGGATAAAGAAGGTAGATGTGTACTGGCTCAGGTGGACACCCCAGAGGGCCCCCTACTGCTGGGAAGTGTATATGGCTCCATTCAAGACTCCCCTGATATGTTTCTCACACTGGCCCACAAAATAGGGGACTTGGCTTCCAATAGCATCCCTGTGTTACTAGGTGGGGACTTTAATTTAACACTCTACCCCTTTGTAGATAGGAGCCCTATTAATGTGGAGCCCCATCCTAGAGGAGCCACTGCTTTGGCGCTTATCATGCAGGAATTGGCCCTCACTGATGTATGGAGGGCCTTTCATCCAAGGAACCGGGACTACACATACCACTGTCTGGTGCATGACTCATTCAGCAGAATAGACTTCTGGCTGACCTCTCCGGATATTACAAAGGAAGTTGTGGACACCTGCATATATCAGATTATCATTTCGAACCATGCTCCAGTCCAGCTTACCTGTACTCACAGCCCCCCTTCCCATCGCTCCCCTTCATGGAGGTTGGAACCCCTTCTTCTGAGGGACCCAGACTTTGCACCCTGGCTCTGAAATGAAGTCTCCACCTTTCTCATAGAGAATCCCACTGCAGACACTTCAGCCGGCAATACGTGGGAGGCTTGTAATGCCACTCTCTGAGGTGTGATAATGGGCTTTGTGCATAACCGACGGAAAAAAAGGGAGCAATGTCTGGCTGATCTGGAATTTGCACTCAAAGAAGCAGAAGACCTTTTAAAAGCCTCCCCCTCTCCTTATCTCCAGTCCCAGCTGGGACTGAAAGTAAAAGCTATCCGGCTACAGATCAGTGAGCTGGTGGCCAGGAAAGCGAAGATATCAATACTCCGGCTAAAGCATAAATATTGCGAGGCCAGGAAAAAAAGGGGAAAGATCTTAGCGTACCACCTGAGGAAGCAACACGCCAAATGCCACAGTCCTGCCCTGGCAGACAGTAAAGGCCAAGCACACTCCACATCAGAAAAAATCAATGCCATAATGGCTGATTTTTATGCCCAGCTGTATACTCCATCTAGGCCCCCAAATCTGGAGGGCACTGCCCCCTTTCTGCAAGGTCTGAATCTCCCCAAGCTAACTGCCCAGCAGTCTGCTGCTCCGGATGCCCCCATCACATCTGAAGAGGTGGCCTCCACTGTCCTGTCCCTCAAGACAGGTAAAGCCCCCGGAGGGGACAGATTTCCAACAGAGATCTGGCAAATGGTGAGCTCTGATATCTTCCCTCTGCTGAGCCAGTTGTATACAGATGCCTTGAGCTGCAGCTCCCTTCCTCCATATTTCTGGGAAGCCACAATCAGGGTATTCCCTAAAAAGGGCAAGGACCCACTAAAGGCCTCCAGCTACCAACCAATATCACTGCTGAATGCTGACAGTAAGGTCCTTGCCAAATTGCTGTCCACCAGGCTGAACCCCCTCTTTCCACAACTCATCCATCCTTCCCAAGTGGCTTTGTTTGGGGTAGATTCAGCTCAGATCATCTCTGTGCTCTCATCAATCTGATGAACATGGCCAAATCAGTTCCCACACCCCCTGCAGCAATGGCCCTGGATTTCGAAAAAGCATTCAATTCCCTGAAGAGGGATTTCATCCGCTTGGTCCTCAACACTATGGATTTCAGTCCCGGTTTTCAGGCATGGGTGGACGCCATGTATTACCTACCCACTGCTAAGGTTCTGATGAACGCTCGGCTCTCCCCCCCCCATACCTTTGGTCAGGGGTTCTCGTCAGGGGTGCCCACTCTCTCCCCAGCTTTTTGTTCTTGCCGTGGAGCCACTGGCAGTGGCTCTGAGGCAGGTGTCCGAGGTCAAGGGACTGACAATAGGGAACGTGGAATACACAACCCTCATGTACATGGATGATCTCCTACTTTCCCTGGAAGATATTGAAAAGTCATTACCCCCCATCCTGAACATTCTTTCTGACTTTACATTATACTCAGGCCTCCACCTGAACCAAAGTAAGAAAGAGGTCTTCCCCCTCAATGACCATTGTACTTCCCAGATGGCCACCTCTCACAATCTAAGGTGGGAACCTAAAGGCATCCTAAAGGATCTTAGTAAGGCATTCAACAGAGTCAATCGCAGCCTACTTCTTTGCTCCCTAAGCACCTTAGGCCTGGACCATAAATCTATGTGCTGGTTTGCAGACTACCTCAGAGAATGGAAACAGCAGGTTAAAGCTGAAGGTAATCTTTCTCCATTAAAACCTATGCTGAGGGGTGTGCCCCAGGGCTCTATCCTTGGTCCCTTCCTCTTTGCAGTCTACATTAACAACATCAATGACCCCATCAAAAAAGCCAACATCCACTTATTCGCGGACGACACTGTACTGTACTTGAGTCGTCCCACACCGGAAGCAGCCTGTGAAGACCTCCAAGCTGACTTTAACCTACAATACCAGCTCATAAACAAAAAGCTTTTGCTCAGTGCGAAAAAGACAAAAGCCATGCTCTTATCACCCTCCTTGCATGTGGCAATTCCTGCTGGGGGGGGGCTATCCCACAAATTACCACTGTTCTTGGAGAAACACTAGAGCGTGTAGCTAAATTCAAATATCTAGGAATTTGGCTCGATCATAAACTTTCCTTCGCCGACCATCTCGAAGAACTACAGAAGAAACTAAGACAAAGATTAGGACTATTCTACAGAATTAACCACCTGCTCACAAAGGAGGCCAAGATTCAACTGGTTCAAGCTACCTTCCTATCTTTAATAGATTACGTGGACCTGCTCTACAGCCACTGCACTGCCTTTGCACTGGCTGAGTTGGACACCCTCTACCACAGAGCTATCAGGTTCATTACTGGCCTTCCACTTTCCACACACCACTGCTCCCTGTACTCATCGTTAGGCTGGACTTCCCTTCTCTATAGAAGGAATAGAAACGCCACCCTATGGGCCTTCAGAGGCGGTGACCAACAAGCTCCCCTCATGTGTCTCAGATTGTATTCCCCGGAGTGTGTTAGGCACCTACACTCTAAGGAGCTATTCCCTAATTGCCCTCCAAGTTCCAAGGGTCAACACTCATTTCGGCAAAGCTGCTCTAAGCTTCTCTTCACCCACATTGTGGAATAGTTTACAAAGGAACTTGAAGCTGAGCTGCCCTGTTAGCCTGAATATCTTCAAGGCGCTCTACGATCGCAACATGAAAGCACCTTTCATATGTTTTCCTTACCGTTAGCCCACTAATTCCGCAACTCCCCCTTTCCATCCTGACGCTCACAATGTTTCTACCCCTGGCTCTCACTCTTTCCCTATTAACTCTTCCTGCTGCACCCACCCTTCCCTGTCCACTCCAACCTGGCTAAAGTCCCACCCCATCCATAGTAGTGTCCCAATTATCTACCCCCCCTCCATCATTATCATAATAAACAAGTACACGACAGCCATCATCACTTTCTGTGGTTTTAGCCCAATTTTTCCCCAGTCATCGGTACTATATCCCTCTGCTTCTTTACCTCTCTAACCTGCCACCCATACATGGCCTCTTTCCCTATATGTGTAGTTGCGGCTGCCTCACTCAAAAGATCTCTCCTTATAACCCCTGTATGCCTATGGTTGATTGTACATCTGCTGACTTCTTTAATTGTAAAATAATGCTGTTTTTTTTAATTTATTTCAACCTTGTACTGTACTGTATACACTGTATATACTTTTTCTTCCTTGTACATTATTGCTTTTTGTATACCTGCTTCTGTACTGTACGTTGATGTATTCATGACCAGGTCCACCTTGCAAACGAGCTTTGCTCAATGGTGCCTGCCTGGATAAATAAAGATTTTGATTGATTGACTGATTGATAACTTACCTTGAGATCCAAATCACCCCACAGATATCCAAAATATGGGATGCCAATCTCAAACCGCTGCTAGCCAGCATCCGTTTTGAGTTAGAAAGATGGTCACCCCTCAGGCTCACATTGGCAGGAAAGATTGCTGCCATCAAGAGGATTACGGCCCCCAAACTCCTGTACATTATTTTGCATATCCCCGTACACCTTTCCACTATCTGGTATAATAAGATAGATAGCATACTAGGGCATTATACATGGGAAGGGAAAAAAACAAGATATGGCAGAAATAAGCTCAGGGCGCATTGGAAGGAAGGGGAATGGAACCTCCCTGGTTTGAAGGTTATAAATGGGCTCTCCAGGTGACACAAACTTTGAAATGGCTTGATGCCACAGATGAAGACACACCTCAGTGGAGGGACATGGAGCTGGCAACTAGCGGGGTACAAAGCCTACCTGAACTTCTTTATTATCCCCCTCTACCTAGGGTTTTCTGGGGTTGATATCCACCCGCTTGCAGCTAGTGCAGAATGCTGTGGCCAGGTTATTGACTGGTACATCAAGGACCAATCATAATACACCTGTGCTGCGCGGACTGCACTGGTTGCCGGTTCAGTTATGGATCATCTATAAGGCTGGCTTGCTAACCTTCAAAGCCCTACATAAACAGGGACCCAACTACCTGAAAGATCTCCTGACTCCCTACTCCCCTCCCCTTCGTCCTCTCCAATCCACCAACGAGGGATTGCTAGAGATTCCCAGGGTTCATTTAAAAAACCTCTGGTGCTCATGCATTTTCCTTTGCAGCACCAACCCAGTAGAATTCTCTACCTTGTCGGTTAAGAGAATGCCTGACCGTCAACAGCTTTAAATCTATGCTGAAAACATATTTGTTCACTGTAGCCTTCCCGGACTACTTTTAATCATCTTTGTGTTTGATCGGGGTTAGCGAGTTCCCCACCTGGCCCTGGGTGTCAGCAGATAAGGCTGGTATTAGATCCCTGTCAGACCTATGTCTCCCCAGTGCTCATATAGTGGACTCTTTCCAGGCCTTAAGGGAATGCTTTGGACTTCCATCAGCCGACCACTGGAAATATCTGCAAATCAGGAGCTCCATTAAACAATATACCACTCTGCATGCTATGATGCCACAGAAAGGCTCCCCTGTTTCAGGCTGGCTCTCACTAACCAGGGACCACTCTAGCATCATTTATGCAGCTCTTCGAACCCAAATCCCCTCTCAATCACAGGCCTCTAAAGCTAAATGGGAAAAAGCCCTTGGTACTCGAATCACAGATAAGGCCTGGGTAATGGGTTGGAAACTGGTAATAGGGCGTAACCAGACTCTCGAAGTGTATTAATCCAGAATAAAATGATGCAGTACTGGTACAGAACTCCAGCAGTTCTACATAAGGCAAAGCTACTCCCAGATGACCTCTGTTGGAGATGTCACTTACAGAAAGGGGATCTATTACATATCCTCTGGGCATGTCCTCTGATCAGGCCCATATGACAGCAGGTCTGTGCCCTTGGCTCTCAGAGTCTCCAAAAAACCCTCACGCCCACCCCTGAGGTTCTCCTGTTGGGCTTGTATGAGCACCAGACAGTTCCCACCAGGAAGAAGCAACAGTGGACGGTCATCCTTAGTATGCTAGCCAAATGCCTGATCCTCTGTAAGTGGAGGACAACTAGTTTAGTTAGTTTAGCTAGTTTTTGTTGACCGGGTAGGTGCACTAGACAGATTCTGCCTATTTTCAGGCATGACCCGGGGAGGGTGATACAGATGAATGCCAACTGACTTTGAACCAGATTAAGCTGTTGGCCCTATGGCCCAAGAGCTCCTAAACGCCCTAGCCCAACAGGTCACCTTGGCAAGGATGACACATGTCATTTCCAATACTCTGTCACAGTGCACTGAGTTTTGGGATCCCTTTCTAGTATTTCTGAAACCACGAGCAGAGATTGGCTGAGGCAATACAACCCCTCCTGGACACCCCATCCCACTGCCTCTTACTCCCAAATCCCTGCATATAATACAGGGCCTGGATCTAAGCACATGGGCACCTCTAGTCTGGTAGCATATTGCTGGAAGCTAGGCAAATAGTCACAGTAACATATTCTCCTTCATGATACTTTATGTGTTCTGTTTTCTTTCTTTTTTATATGTTTAGCACAGGCACCCTTATGGAACCTGTTCATAGAAGTTTCTTTCTCATACATCCCCGAGATTCATCTCTTAGAGCTGGTCTCCCAGATTCACCACCATGTTTAAAGGTACAGACTTTCTCTCTTGTCCTTAATGATTTACATTTTCAATTGTTTGTATTGATATCACTAGCAGCACTTACAGTTGGGGATGAGCTCCCTGACCTCTCTTGTAACAAAGTAGATGTTGTAAGCCCGAGAGGCTAGGACCTGCTCCAGAGTAACATGATGATATTGGCATATAATAATAAAGTTACCTAATATTTGATGCAGGCTGATTGCCTCCAGTACAGCCCACTCGTATATAAGTGAAATCTGCCTGTAAATCTCTTTAACTGAGAATAAAAAACTTTTAACAGTAAAAACAAGTATTTGTCAATGCCGAACGTTCGCTTGCTGGTATTTACAGTGGTGTTTGGCACTTGGACATGGCTTAAAAAAATCAGTGACAATCTTCGTACTTTAATGGTAAAGTAAAAAAAATGCAACAGTTCATATGTAGACCATACTCAGTTGTATGAGATGGTTACCCCACAAAGAGCAACCATAATTCCTGAAAAAGAAGTCAGCCTGCCCAAACATGCAGGGTGAAAGAGGAGTTTCAGCAGGGTGGACTGTATCAGACACTGCGTGCTCAGCAGCCAGCCACAGCTGGACACATTTTTAAAGCAATAGTAATTGTTAGGTAGCAAAAAAAGTCACCATGTAGTTTGGGGTGGTGGTTTGTGTGTTTTTTTTTTTAAGTAAAAATGTATTTGGGATATGTTTAGATATTCTCAGTGAATTTTACATTTGCAGATATTTTTAAAACAGATTTTATAACTACTCTCTAAATTAATGACTCGGGTCATGAAAGATGGCCACTATTGGCAATTTTTAAAAATCTCTTCCACCGAGGTTACCTGTTGACTGTACATACTAGATTCATACCATGGATGGATTAGGGTGGCTCTACCACATGTTTCTGATAATGAACAGCACAGTGCCAAGATATTTGATTGTTTTCCACGGCAAGCATTCCACGGGGCAGAAACTTTTAAAATCTTTAAAATCCTGTGTCTTAGTTTAGGAAAGAAAGAAAGAAAACAAAATGAAAAAAACTGATATATTGAAGGTTTTTGCTGAAAAAAAAAAATACTGCATGGTGATTTCCAAACCCTGCTGCTTTAAAGAGGACACTGTTAATCTCCAGTAGGCAGACCTGGCCATTGAATGAACAAAATGTCAACAACTGGACGTTTGACAGTGACTTTAAAAAACAGATTTCAAGTATTAAATTGTTATTTTAAAAAAAGGTAACACAAAACCACCACTGGTAACATAACAGCAGTGAGCATGCTTTTATTTTGAGGTAGCCCACAAAAATAACACTACCATTTAAAACATATATAATAATGAATACACCATATACAAAACAGGGGCAATCAAACACCAATGTAGACAAAAACAAGCATTTGTCAATGCCGAACGTTCGCTTGCTTCTATGTGCTGTTTAGGTATTTGGAAGTCATTGGAGTGCAAATATTGAAAATTTGCAAACTTACGAGCGTGCGTAGGAACTGAGCAACGCACGATCGTAAAACAGTCATTTTTAGGAATTTTTTCACCAAATTTTCGACATAGCCATTTTAAGACCTCTGCTCATGGACAGTGTCACTGTGATTTTGTTAATGTGTCCCATACATTGAGTTTGCACACCGACTGACCATTGTGCGCTACATGGGCGGAAACACGTTTTGGGCAGGATGTAAAAAATGACAGCTGTACTGTTCATAAGGAGATGTGGTAAAATGGCAACGTTGAAAATCTGGAGTGGAAATATTGAAAATTCGCAAACCTACGAGCGTGCGTGGGAACTGTGCAACGCACTCTCGTAAAACAGTCATTTTTAGGAATTCTTTCACCAAATCTCTGCTCGTGAACAGTGACACTGTGATTTTCTTAATGTGCCCCATACACTGAGTTCGCACACCGACTGCGCCATTGTGTGCTACATGGGCGGAAACATGTTTTGGGCAGGATGTGAAAAATGACAGCTGTAGTGCTCATGAGGAGGTGTGGTAAAATGGCAATGTTGAAAATCTGGAGTGAAAATATTGAAAATTCGCAAACTTACGAGCGGGCATAGGAACTGTACAACACACACTCGTAAAACAGTCATTTTTAGGAATTTTTTCACCAAATTTTCAACACAGGCATTTTAAGATCTCTGCTCATGATCAGTGTCACTGTGATTTTCTTAATGTGTCCCATACATTGAGTTCGCACACCGACTGCGCCATTGTACGCTACATGGGCAGAAACATGTTTTGGGCAGGATGTGAAAAATGACAGCTGTACTGCTCATGAGGAGGTGTGATAAAATGCCAATGTTGAAAATCTGGAGTGAAAATATTGAAAATTCGCAAACTTACGAGCGTGCGTAGGAACTGCGCAACACAGACTCGTAAAACAGTCATTTTTAGGAATGTTTTCACCAAATTTTCAACACAGCCATTTTAAGACCTCTGCTCATGAACAGTGTCACTGTGATTTTCTTAATGTGTCCCATGCATTGATTTCACACACCGACTGAGCCATTGCGCGCTACATGGGCAGAAACACGTTTTGGGTGAGATGTGAAAAATGACAGCTGTACTACTCATGAGAAGGTGTGGTAAAATGGCAATGTTAAAAATCTCGACTGGAAATATTGAAAATTCGCAAACCTACGAGCGTGCGTAGGAACTGCGCAACACAAGCTCGTAAAACAGTCATTTTTAGGAATTTTTTCCCCAAATTTTCAACATAGCCATTTTAAGACCTCTGCTAATGAACAGTGTCATGGTGATTTTCTTAATGTGTCCCATACACTGATTTCGCACACCGACTACGCCATTGTGTGCTATGTGGGCAGAAACAGATTTTGGGCAGGATGTGAAAAATGACAGCTGCACTACTCATAAGGAGGTGTGGTAAAATGGCAATGTTGAAAATCTGGAGTGAAAATATTGAAAATTTGGGCGTAACTTACGAGCGTGTAGGAATCTCGCGCAACGACGCCAGAAATAGTCATTTTTAGGAATTTTTTCACCAAATTTTCAACATAGCCACTTTTAAGACCTCTGCTCATGAATGGTATCACTATGATTTTCTTAATTTGTCCCATACATTGATTTCACACACCGACTGCGCCATTCTGCGCTACATGGTTGGAAACACATTTTGGGTGAGATGTGAAAAATGACAGCTGTACTACTCATAAGAAGGTGTGGTAAAATGGCAATGTTGAAAATCTGGAGTGAAAATATTGAAATTTCGCGAACTTACGAGTCTGCGTAGGAACTGCGCAACGCAAGCTCGTAAAACAGTCATTTATTGGACTTTTGGCACCAAATTTTCAACATGGGGGTTTTGGGACCCCTTCTCATGAATGATGTCACTGTCATGTCTGTATTCAGGCCCAAGGGGTGATTTTGCAGTTACCACGCAGTCACTGCTCAAAATCACCCTTTGGGCCCGAATAACACCATGACAGTGACATCTTTCATGAGAAGGGGTCCCAAAAACCCCATGTTGAAAATTTGGTGCAATAATTCCCAAAAATGCCTGAGATATGCAACAAAGTTGAAACCCCTATGTAACCCATTATACAGCTTACCGGCATTTCCTCAGTTCGCGTCAGCTTTGAAGAGTGCAGACGTGTTCCGGTCCACCAAGATTGTCACGCCCGGAGTCTGGAGGTAAGTATGGGGTAAGGAGGGTGTGGGGAGGCTGATGCCAGTGGGTGGGTGCAGGTTGTGGGGGTTGGGAGATGCGCGGGACCGCTTTTTGTTTTTCAGGTTTAAAAAAAGACGTGCGTGGGACGCTTGCCACGCTGGGGTGGTCTCCCAGTGTGGCACAAGAACTTGGGGGGGCCGTTCAGCCAACGGGGGATTGGGAACCCCCGGCGGCCTAAGGAATAGTTTGCCACGCTGGGGTGGGCTCCCAGCATGGCACTCACTACTCGGGAGGGGGGACAGCGCTGGCCGACGGGGGATTGGGCACCCCCATCGACTATATGATTAGTTGCCATGCTGGGATGGGCACTCAGCATGGCATTTTTGAAGGCTTTGGGGGAGTGGGGGAACGCAGCACAGCCGACGGGATTTGCCACCCCATCGGCTATACAGTGTGTGCAGGAGGCAAGACGCAGGTGGGGGGGAAGCTGCGCGAGCAGCCGATATCTTAACGGTGTTCACTGAAGCGTAGCTCCCTTTCAATCAGAGGTTACTGCATTTTTGAGCGTGTCATAGACAGCTCCAAAATGCATTGTGGAGCAGCGCCTGCCAGCACACTGACTGAATTGGAGGAGGAGTGACACACCTCCGAAATCTCCGATGATGGCACTATGTTTCTTGCACATGCGTGCAAGCAACATAAAAAATGACAACTGGCAGCCTGTGGGGTCTGGCAGAGTCCATCCGGTTGCCTTTTCTAAACACTACACAGTAGCAGACTTTTTCAAAGCAACTACTAAAATGAACTTGGTGTGGTTTCTCTGAAAGGAACACTGTAAAAAGAAAATTCTAGGTACTGAATGTCTAGTTGTAACCCCTTCCAATGTAGTTTATAAAAATGAGATGAGCTAAAGGTGCTGCAACCTAAACGAGATTTGAACCTTGGTACTGAATTTCATTTGTGTTCTACTAGCTGAGCAAGCTGCAAGGGCCCAGTGGTAAGCCTGGCCACTCCCTGTCTTATGACAAAAAAAAGCCTACTGCGAGCAATATTTCTGATGAAAACAGTTGTTGGTACTGCATCTGTCACTATTCAAAATTTACCCACAATTTGCAAAGCAGGATGCTAAATTGCAGTCTGCAGCACCTCTGGGGCACCCAAAATCTACTAATTGCAAATTACATTTCGAGATTTTTTTTTCTAATTTTCTTTCCAGAAACATGAATTGGGAAACCGACATGGCTGCCCTGCTTGCTTTGTGTTCGTTGTTTCCACACTTTGGGCAACTCCAACCCTCAAAAATATTAGCTGGGGTTTTCTGGCAGGTTCCAGGAGCAAAATTCCTAGAATGGGATTCAAAATCTAGTCAGAAAAAGACAATTGAAAAACATTTTTGTTTAGAATTTCTTTGCTTGTTTGTTTGGCCCCTATATGTGAAGACAATGCTCTGTCGTGGACTGAATTTTCACTGGTTTTTACTCTCTCAGTCCCTATCTGTCTGCCTGCTTCTCTCTCGCTCAGACATTTTTAAATACACTGCATTACCTCCTCCCCGTGGTTGTGGTTCATATGGCTGCTGGGACGGAGTGCCACCGCTGGGTTGCGATCAGTCCTCCTTAGGAATCTGATGACAAAACTGCACACAGGCATGGTTTTCGTTCCTTAGTGTGCCACCTGAATCCATGGCTCCTTTCCTGGGGACACTCTTCGACCACCTGCTGGGGAGGGAGAGAACAGAACCCAGAGCATTTTAGGGGAAGGGGGAGGAGACACAGAGAAGCAACAGTCCCAGCCGGTGTGTGTATATTAGGTAGAGGGAGCGGGAAGTGCGCACTTTAAAGGCAGGCTGCTGCAGGCTGGGCTTGGTATGTGTCCCCATACAGACCCCGCTGTGCCATCGCAGCTCAAGGGTCAGTGTGAGCCTGAGTGGCGCATTCAGATCTCAAATAGCACAGGCAAGTGAGGGGGATGACCGGCCATAACATTGCATGGGAGCAGCGAGCAGCGCACGCTCTCTCTCTCTCCCTACTGCCCAAGGTACGTAACGAACAAGGCTAAGGGCAGCCACCATGTTTATTGAAAAGTTTCAGGACTGTTGCCAGGATTTTTGCAAGGAAGGTTCTTTTTTGGCAGTCAGTGACTTTTTTATAAAGGCCAGGAAGCCCTGGAGTCCTATATGCTCTATGGTGCATTTTGTGACTAATTTTGAAGCTATATAAGTCATATCTAAGCTCTCTTCCACCCCTTACTCTAAGGAAAATTATCATTTTATGGTTGGCTGCAGGGCGAATACATTCATGTATTCAATAACTGAGGCTAGCAAGATGCTGATAATGTACTGTACCTGAGGCACAGAGTCTGTAGCAGTAGTTGGCTGGGTATTGTGCTACATTATGTAGTACAATACCCAGCCAAGTAGTATGGTACAATATCATGACTTTTAGAATTCTGACAGCCGTTAGACTGACTCTGAATGCCCGATAGTCAGAAAACTGATACATTAAAAGCCCAGCTGGCCCCGTGGTGCAGAGGGCTGAAGTGCTGGCACCTTTCCTCGAACCACGCCAGTGACCCGGGTTCAGAAATGGACTCAGGACACCGGGGGCTGGCAGGGGAAGGAGAGGATTGAGTATCCATAGGACTGCTGTACTCTCCTGGGGTGGGTAGCGGGATGGCATCACTCTGCAGCAGCCTCTGGTGGAGACCAGGAGCACTGCAGAAGCAGCATGAGGAGGAACAACACCAGAATGTGGAAATGCTCCACGTTCAGCCAGATAACGGCTGCCCAGCTCTCCGATGCCATCAATGCCCCTACTGAGCCATAACCGCCTCAGCAGCACCCTGGGGCCAAGGGTGCTGGTCTGCCCCTCCTTGGCTGGTGCCTTCCCTCTGAGGAGTGGGACCGATCCAGCGAAGGGTTATGCCAGGTTACCCTGTGGGTGTCTGCCATATGAGGACGGAGGCTCAGGGGACAGATGGGTTGGAGGGGGCCTTGGCAAGCCTGAAGAAGTGGCTGACATGGTAGCACATAGGAGGGGAGAAAAGAAAAGCCCAATTGTTAAAATCCCGATGGCAGTGTACCCCACCAATCATTGCCAATAACCATACTTGCATATACCTATAGAAAGTATGTCTGAACTCACAAGCCTGTGTGTAAAATCGGGAAGAAAGAAAAAGAAGAGAAAGGGTTTTAACTCAGGCCAGTTTAATCAGTCCATCTGATACAGACTAAATGCTGAGCTGTTTCTCTCAGTAGGTTTAGTGTGGTTCCCCTATCACATAATCAAACATTCTGCTGATTCTTAAAACTAGGTAGAGATCAATGAAAGTCTAGTAAATACATTGGGACTTACCTTAAGCAACGCGAATCATGCATAAACCATAAAGTATGTTCCTTGATCTCATAAGGAGTGCACATTTCCTTCTCTTGTTTCTGGCTTTCTTTTTGAGGGCACTTGATAGCATTTTTACAATGTAAGAAAAGCTGCCTGGTCCCTGTTTTCTGGCTAAGGAAAAACTGTTGTAAAAGAAATATATTATAAAGGCCATGGTGATTCAAGGAGAATCCCCCAGCTCCCAAGTCTACAAGAAGTCATCTCATTCACAGGGAAAAGCAGGGTCACGCGATCGCCATCGGGATTTTAACAATCAGGCTTTTAATAGTTGGGCTTTAATGCATCGGTCTTCTGACTGCATAGGGCATACGGAGTCGGGCTACCAGATGTCAAGATTCTAAGAGTCAGGATATCATATGGATCCCTCAGCCAACAAGAGCTGCTTCTTGCTGATGTGTCTTCTGGCCTCTAGGCCAAGGGTCTGGGAGCTGCTAGGCGCCCAGAAGCTCTGGCGTAGCAGATGCTCTGTGATGCGTTTTGTGGCTTATTTGGAACCAAAACAGGAAGTGGGGAAAGGTAACTTTGACAGCTGCATGACATCCCAATGCAAAGTTACCATCTTCAACCCACCCCAATGCCCACTCCCACACTGGGTAAACTGGACACCCGACTTGGAAAACAAAATTGTGGCAGAAAGCTGTGTTCAATACCAGGCTCTCAGTCCCTATCTGCCTGCCTGCCTCTCGCTCACTCAGACACTTGTTGCACCCCTGTTCTCAATAACATGGTAAGCATGTAAGGGAATCAGGAAAAAGATAACTTGACAGTGGTGTTTCATTCCAGTGCAAAATTACCTTCTCCACCTACCCCAATCTCCCCCACACCCCCAACCATTCTTACGTGTACATGACAATTCACTCCCGCTAATTCGTCCCGTGACAATTCGCTCCCAACGATTAGCTCCTGGTTCTACTCACTCCATCCTAATTCATCCCGCGACAGTTTCGCTCCAGCTTCTGCACTTGCTTTTCTGACAAAAATACATTCGCTCTGCAGAGAGTTTAAATTAATTATGCATTTGCTATTGTGACAAAATTCACTTGCTCTACAGAAAGTGTTTAAATGAATTCTGCATCTGTGGGCACTGAGCAAAAGACACAGTGAGTGCGAGAGGGACACGCAGCAGCCAGCTGCTGCAGGAGAGAGACAGTTACTGCTGCTCAGTTATCTCCATACTGGGGCTGACCAAGGGCACAGTGTAGCTGGCAGCAATTAATCCACAAATTATTTTTCCTTGTCTGTACTGAGCCTGAACATGTGTGCAATGTGAGGCTCTCTATTTCCATGAGTCCCTGTATGCCTGCCATTGTAGTCATGCTCTCTTCTCATAAGGTTTCCCCATGTGCAATATCGCCCCTTATATCTGCCATTTTGTATGCAGTACAGCCCCTAAATAATTAGGCACAGTCATTGCGATCCTCTTACTGGTATAATTAACAGTTTAGTCCACTTAAATTAGTTCTGCACTTGCTGTTCTGACAAAAATTCACTCGCTCGACAGTGTACACTGTGCTTGTAAAATTATTAGCTCTGCTCTTGCCAGCTAACTGACATGTCTTTTTAAGCATGCATCACTTAGAAAATAATAAAATACATTTGTGTTACTGTGCTGGTAAAAGATTTGTTTTACCTTGTTCATGCAGTCTCTACATAGCCGAACACTCTCAGCAAAGTGAACGAATTAAACAGTATATTTATTAAAAAAATGCCATGTAAGCGGCTGGTGGTATCTTTGTATACCCTCCTAGAATCTCTTCAGAGTGAATGAATTGTTGTCAGCAAGTCCAGAATCAATTTAAACTCTTTGCAGAGCGAGTGAAGTTTTGTCAGAACTGCAAGTGCAAAATTAATTTAAACTCACTGCAGAGTGAGTGAATTTTTGTATTTGCAAGTGCAGAATTAATTTAAGTGAATTTTTGTCAGAACAACAAATGAAGAACTTATTTAAAATATCTGCAGAGCGAGTTTGTTATAACAGCAAGTGCAGCACAAGTGGGAGCGAAACTGTCTCAGGATGAATTAGGACGGAGCTAGTAGAATCGAGAGCTAATTGTCGGGAGCGGAAAGTCGCGGGATGGATTCGCAGGAGCGAATTGACGTGCTCCCCATTCTTACATACTGGGCAGCCCACTTAGCAATAATGAAAAAAAAATTTGGTTCAATACTAGGAACCCACTTGTTGCCCCCAATCTGGTGGATATGTTACACAGTTCATAAAATGCATGCTCATCAGATGCTGTAGATACAGAGTGTCGGTGGGTAGAGATGGTAACTTTTCAGTATAATGCCACACTTCTGAAACATTATGTACTTTCCACTGCCCACCCTCAATGCCTACTCCCATTTCTTTAGTCGGCACATGCCACACAATGTTCCTAGCCAAAATAATCACAAAGATTATGCACAATCATTTTAAATGGAAACAGCACTAGAGAGCCGCACACCCAAGTGTGGGGCTCGTCACAATTTGCAGTTTTTCAATTTGACATCTGGGTGTGGGGCTCTTATTGCTGACTGATCCCCTTTTCAGCAGCCAGTATAGTGCTGTGAATCAACATATATTAAACAAGGGAGAGTTCTCCATTTTCCTCTTGTCTACTGTACAGTCACAAATCTGGGATTTTTATTACTTCTCCTAACTTGGCTGTCTTTTGCACGCTTACATTGCCCCCTTTTCACCGCTACAAAGCACAGGACTGTCCGATCGACATGAGTGAACTTTTCTGCACATGTGTGGTGGGTTTTTTGTGTTTCCTGGACTAGGTTGCTGGTGGTGTGTTTTAAAGTTGAGTTTGCAGTGTCCGCAGCGCTCTTTGTTTCCTTTTGGATCTGGTGAGGTTCTTTGTTGGATAAGACAGCATGGGTACCCAGCTCTCCAAGACCACCACAAAGGGAGACACCACTGCGAAAAGGCAGGAGAGGCAGGGGCTGCATCACCCTCCAAGGCAAACGGACAGGTAAAAAAACATACCTAAATGTTTTTATTGTGAGGGTTGTGTGCGCTGCAGCTGCCGTGGACGCGTGGAGCCGACAGCCGAGCCAGAGCCACAGTCGTGGGGGATCAACTGTGCAGATTGGAATGCAGATTGATTTATTGTGATTTCTGGATGGAAAGAAATGAGAAGTCCATGCTGGGGTTGTGGGCACTTGGTGAAAATGGTGAAGGGGAACCCTCCCCAACGGAGTATCGCTGGGCGTTTGGAGTCCCCATCCCCTCGAAGCAGCTTGGTCTGTGCTACCGATGCACCAGTGACTTTTAATGTATAATATGATTATTTGATGAAAAGAACTGTAGATGGTGTTTGAAGCACAATATTTGTGGGTTCATATGGCGAGAACAAGTGATTTGTACATCTTTTCCAGGGTTTTTTTTTTTCTGGGGAGCGGTTGAAACAGAGGCGTTGAGTAAATGGGATGTTTAAAAGAGATTTTTTTTCTCACCCCAGCATCTCAATATATAGTGCAGACTCCTGGGGATGTTTTGGGACTTGCAAGCTACACGTCATATACAGTAGTTTAACTGTCTGTATCCTACTCTTAATTCCAACTGCCCGGCTCTTCACTTCCGAGACCCTGAGTGTGAACAGAGCATTGTCACTGAGCAAGCCCTGTGCTCAGTGCACCGAGGAACGGAACCATTGAACAAAACGTACACATAGGTTACCAGTGGTGGTTTTCTTTGAACTGAAGACCACTGCAGCCCAACTGCTGTCATAGACAGCTCGTTCATCCATTGGTGGGTTACGGTCGCACCTGCTACATGGAGCAGTGTATTGGACAGGAGGGTCACACACCTCCAGAAAGTCGTACTATCCCAAAACGTTCCTTGCACATGCGCTCAAGGGAACGTAAAAAACCTAAAGATTTCTGGATGTCCTGCAGTCAGTTAGACAGAGTTCCCCGAATCTTCACTTCTGGGATACTATTAGACTTTCTTCTTCCCTTCACTAACCTCACCAGGGTTGGGCTGGGCTTGTTCCCCCATTTATAGAAGCACTGATTATCATAAAACAAGGCCTTAATGACTCCTTTCATTAGTACACTATTAATGGCTTCTCTGGCTGTCTTTAGGAGCCTATGGGTATCCTCCTGTGGAATCATATATGACCTCCGCTTCAATTCTTTGACCTTCCCATCTACAGAAATTCTTTTAGCTGTTCAGACTCTTTTTCAATCAATCAATCAATTTTATTTTATACTGGAAAGCATGTGAGCAAAAATGCCCATTTTCACAAACATCCAGGTTACAATGGAATACATTGGTACAGGATAAATTAATAAGCATGGTAACAGAGAATTTACAAGAAATTTTCAGAGGAGGAGAACAAAGAATGTTTCCAAAAGGTAAGGGTAATAAAAAAAAATGCCATCACTGCCACCCCATGAAAGCTTTGCCCGCTTCCCAGAAAACAGCTTTTGAGGGTGCAGTGACAGCATTCGTATAACCCCGTTGGAGACTTACCTGTGAGCCCCCAGAAAGACTGTGTTTCCCAGGGGTTTTGGTTCCACCTCATTCTTTTTGTTTTGGTTTGCTGGCTGTTGCCCATGTCCTCTGTCTCTTCTGCTGGCCCCCGCGTGGTTTTTTAGAGAGAGCGGGGCCGGAGAAGTTGGATCACGGAGCCACCAGTTTGAGAACTGGCACTTCGGTGCCTGTGAGCTCAGCAGCTCATTTTCATTTCGGCCATTTGCGGCCATTTTCGCTGTCCTCTCTGGTGGTCCTGGTCTCAGGGTAAGATAAGGAAGGGACCGGGAGAAAAAGCTTCTGTTAAATGCAAAGAAAACTAAAGCAATGATGTTCACAAATCAAAGCTCCACCAGCACATCCTCTCCAATCATTCTCCCCCAGCTATGCACTATACTTGGAGAAAATCTGGAGTATGTAGAAAACTTCAAATACCTAGGTGTGTGGATTGACAACAGACTTGACTTCACTCATCATTTAGAAGAACTGTTAAAAAAGTTTCTCCAAAGATTTGGCCTTCTCTATAGGTTAAAACCCTTCCTAAACAGAGACTCAAAGATGAGGTTAGTCCAGGCCATTTTTCTATCAGTTGTTGACTATTCAGACTTCCTTTATAGTCACTGCCCCATCTCCTACCATCACAGGTTGGATACCTTATATCATAGAGCAATAAGGTTCATTACAGATCTGCCATCTAATACTCATCATTGCTCTCTTTATGCTGCAGTTGGGTGGGGTTCCCTTCACCTCAGAAGGAATAGAAATGCAGCACTATGGATTTACAGAGCGTTGTCAAAGAAACTTCCAAACTATATCCTGGACTGCTTCACCCAGACCTCTCCTAGCTCCTATGCCCTAAGAAGCAACAACATCATCCTGCTCAAATTGCCCAAATTCAACACCAGGCTAGGGAGGGCAGCAATCAGCTATTCTCTAGCTGTAGCATGGAACACCCTACAAAAATCCCTAAAACTGCCCAATATCATTCCATTTGCATCCTTTTAACAGCACTGTACAGTCTTCTTCAAAGAGAAATGCAATTGCTACCACTAGAGCTAGCATTGTCATCTCACAAATCTCCCTTCCAAACCATATATGGCATATTCCTTCCAGACAGACACCCCATCTTATGGCACCCAGTAATACCTTCACCATCCTAGTATTACATTGAGTGTCTGCCATGCCACTAGGATATGTATATACTGTACATACTGTAAATATTAGCTTAACTTTCCTGTAACCGTTTTTTATCATGTGAATTTACTGTATATCACTGTGTTTATAAACGTTATTTTCCCCTGTATGTATAACTGTCTTATATAAGTGTATGATGTATCTGTTGTGTATCAACTATTGAACTTGACCTTATCAGGTCCATCTTGTAAATGAGCCTTGCTCAATGATGTTCGCCTGAATAAATAAAGATTTGATGATGATGATGATGATTAGCAGGACTGAAGAGGCAGCAAGGAAGCAGCAGGAGTAATTTCTGTGAGCGCAAATAGCGCTCGGGAATCAGGATGCTGACTCATTAATATTCATGAGGCAGCATGAACAATGTATGAGCTGAGCCTGTCTAGTGCTAGGGGTGAGCTAGAATAGCGCTAGTGACAGGCTGGAAACTAAAAATAAATGTGAATGGGGTAAAGGGGCAAAAGTGCACTGAAGCAGTTATGTGTCAGTGGGGTCCCCAATAAAGGAAAGATTTATGTGTGGCTCATCCGGTAAAGGAAAGGGGACTTGTGTAAACTGTAATAGGGATATGTGTAGCTGCCTAGGGGCTATGTAGGATGGCAGCAGCGACAGGGAATAGGGCAAACAGAAATGTTAAATGTGTAGTCACCTTACCAGGGCACAGTAATTTCATTCACAGTAATTTACCAGGGCACATTCATTTCCCCACACAGTTGGCTACAACTGTGTGGGGAAATGAATAAGTAAAAGTACAGGGTTTGGCTGCAAGGACACTTAAAATCTTGGGACTCTGTGTAAACTATGGACACTGTTTATATCAGTAGCCATGTTTAGCAGCAATGTGACACCAGCCAGCCAACCACCAAGCCAGGATTCTTGTCAAGGACTCTGGGACTGTGTGAACAGACCTTTAGGGGAAAAGACCAGGGGAAGTTTAGGTGCCTTTTTCTGTACCAATGAGGCATCGAGGGAGCCTCATGCATATTAATTTTTATTTTTGCCTAAGGACTGTGGTTTCAGCCAATGGGGAGTGAGGCAAGGGCTCCCAAAAGCCAAGGACAGTTAGAGTTTGAGTCAGTTCAGTGGGAGCCCCTCCAGAAAGGGGGGGGCACTTGCCCCTAGAGAGAATGGGACTGCAGGATGGACCTGCCTGGGGACTGCCAGTAATTTGTCTCCCAGGGTAGGGAATGCCTGCCCCATCAGGAAAAGGGAAAGAAGAGGCAAGGAAGAAGCAGCTTTGAAGAGAAAAAGGAAAGCTGCAGGTTGCTGAATGTTCTGCGTTGTTCTGAAATTGCACCACCGCGGTGAGATAAAGGCAGCTCGAATGGAAAAGAGAAAGCTGTAGGTTACAAGAATTTTTGTTGACTTGAAGATGCACCAGAGTGGTGGGAAAAGGAGAGAAGAGGTTATGTCCTGAACCTGGAAAAAAGGACAAAGGTTGCATCTAAGCCATGAAAAAGACAAAGGTTGTGTCCCGAGCCTGGTAAAAGGACAGAGGTTGCATCTAAGCCTGGGAAAAGATGGGATACAGAGGAATAATGAGGAACAAGAGAATGTGAATGTGCTGAGAGAAGAAAAGGAAACTGAGCCTCTTCACGTGGAGAATTGCTATGTACTGGCATGGTGAGAAAAGAGACTTTGAGTGCAGGAAATATGTGTGAGCCAGTGCGTGAAAGTGGCTGTGTTGAAGCTGAGAGACTATGAAAGCAGAAGGATGGACGGGTGCCTTTCGCAGTTGGGTACCTGTTGCCTGCTCCTAAGATACAGTGAGAAAAAGAGACTGTTGTGGTGAAGCCTGGATTCTCAGACTTTGAACAGTCCTCCCAGAGCCTGATGTCCAGGGAAAGAAACATTGCTTTGGCTACACACCGTGGCAGAGAGATAAAGAAAGAGAAAAGAGCAGAAGCGAATGTGCTGAATGTTTCTGCTGACACCCTGGGCCAGGTGGGGAACTTGCTAACCCCAATCAAGTGGCATCTGATGCTGCAGGGGATCACGGATCTTGCACCTGAGTGCTAGAGTGTTCTGATCAGAGGGAGCCAGGCCGTTGGGCCACTCCCCAGTTTGGGTCCTCTGTAGTTGGCGAGCCTTGCACACATGCCCTGCAACGAGCCTGTAATGGGCTGAAGAGGACAAGCTTCAAGATCTGCGAGCAAGAGGAAGAAAGAGCAAGCTGCAGCCTCTGTGCTCCCTGTTTCAAGCAAAGTGCCCAGTTCTGCATGTATTTCCATCAACCCCACCCCCGGGACTTTAGTGAACTGTGCCATCTAAGGACTGATTCTGCAGAACCATGAATAAACCACAGGAATTGCCCTGCACCTGGGGACTGTAAACAGTTCAGAAATGTCTTCCAGGGCAGGAGGTAGAGCTAAGAATTAGATGGAAAGATAAAGGTTTAGCTCTAACCAAGAAAAAGCCTGTAAAAAGTTAAAGTTAAAGTCTTCAAGCGCGCGAGCGCCAGCTACCAGCTGCACCTCAGGCCTGCAACTTAAAAATCTGGGTACCCAGTGACAGGACTTTGGGGTTTCAATGGGATTGGGACCTGTGGGTCTGAGCTTGAGTACACCTGCAGCAGTTAGCTAGTTGGTTAGATCTGGTGGCTGCAATGATTGAGATATGGGTTTGAAATCAAAAAAGGGAAATGTGATTTTGGGGGAATGTCAATCTTTAAAATGTTTGCATAAACTCTATTCCACTTATCCCAACCTAGCCCCCCCCCCCCGTAAATAAACCGTGATGTTATTGTTTTGCAGCAGAGATTATTCTAGAGCCTAATTTTAGTGAGCATATTACTGGATGAAATAGAAAAGGTAAATGGTATAACTAAATGTGGGTACGGTTCAAGTCCTGGTAAGTCCATATCTAGAGTAACTGTTGGGGAGGTGGGTTGGTACGACATCCCAGGGGGTTGTACTGCAGATAATCAGACCCACTAATATGTGCTATGGGTAGAGGCGCCACCATTTTATTAGCTAACTTTGGGAAAGAACCCCCGTGTTATATCTATGGGAACTCAGGCACCCTGACCTGGCTAGTGGCCACCCAGGTATGGGTAGTGGCCCTCTCTCGGACAGCGCCGGAGAGGGGCTACATTAGTTTCAACACACAGATTCCACTGTTCCTTCAAATGTTCCTTAAATTGCTCGTTGGTGAACATATTCACAGGCAAATGCTAGCTCCTGTGCTTCAGGCATTCCTGCCCCCATTTAAGAGTCACCACCACCACCCTCGCATGGTCAGAAATTATGAATGGGCTTATTTGTGTTGCCTCTACTCTATGGTACCAGGTTTGTGGAATGAATATGTAGTCGATATGCGACCACTGTCTGTGGAAATTCAAGAAGAAGACATACTCTCTTGCCCCAGGGTTGGTTTCCCTTCTCACATCTAGTAGGTCCAACTCCAGCCACTGCTGGTTCAGGTCTCCCCCCGTCCCCATTGACCTATTCATGCTTGGGTCTAATGAGCAGATAAAATCTCTGCCTATGATCAGGTTGGGGAACTGCACTTTTTGTAAGAGAGAGAGTATTTTGATCATAGAATGCAGGTTCATGCACTGTTGGAGTGTATACGGTTCCCAGGGTGACTTTCTCCCCCCATCGTGTCCTGCACAAACACATATCTGCCTTCTCTGGGGTCTACCACTACCCTTACTCTGCCAAAGAGGAGGTTCTTGTGCATGAGGATTGATGCTCCTCTTCTGCGACCATTAAATGAGGTTTCGTAGCACTAACCTGCCCACTCTCTCTCACTAGCTTGAGGTGCTCCTTGTTGGTTAAGTCACTTAAGTGTGCATCCTGGAGCATGGTTACTTGTGTCTGTCATCCTTTGAGTGTGTAGACCTTTTGCCTTTTTACCAGGAGGAAATGCCCTGGACATTCAGGTGCACACTGTTAATTCATCTGTAACCCCTAGATGGCGCTATCCCAGGGGCTACTACCCCTGCCTGATTTGCCACTAACAGGTTGAGGGGCCTGGATCCAATGGCGGGTGCCTCCACCCAGAGGTCAGGGTTTGCAATAGTTAAACTAACTTGGTCACAGCCCTCTGGGACACTGCAACCCCCCTTTCTTCCCACTAGTGGCCCACACAATATATCAGAATTACCTTCACAGTATACACTTACCCCCAGGTCTGGTTCCGGCACTGGGACCTCCTGTGAAATGAGATACAGTGCAACAATCACAGTACAGTACTTTAACATAGACAAATACCTCAGGCAGTATAACTTTGCTGAAACAAGCAGCTCTGATTTATTTAGGGGATATAACAAGGACAGGGAAATCAGGTTAATTAGCTTATCACTTTAATAATCTACTGGCTCTGTGCACAGGCCTATCCCTATCAGTTACTGTCCCTGGGTACCCAAGCCCTAGTGGCTAGTCCAAACCGTGGCAGCTGGTAGGGGCCCTTTCACACAGAGAAAAGGAGAATTAAACAGTCAGCAGTACAGTAATTCCATTTGGATTTAATGTGGCAATTCAACGAGGAGCGACCTGAATTAGTACTCACGACCTCCAAATAAGATAGGGTCCTTCAATGTCAGCAGGGCTCACTTGAGGTGCACAAACCTCTTCACACATCCATATAAAGAAAGCACTATACCAGGCAGGCTGCATCTGTATCCGATCGCAATTACTGCACAATACCCGGAGAACACACAGCAGATTCAGTTCCTGACAGACCGAGTGTAATTTTCAGCAATTCCTCCAGTCTTCTACAGGGCGAGCCTGGTTTCTACTCTTCAGAGATCCTTTGATTCTTTTCACAGGGCCAGATTCAGTCCTAACAAGCTGCAGACGGAACTCTGGGCCTTACACACGTTTTTGACTAAAACTGCACACTGAAAAGCACAGGGCTCCTTCCTTCTTCACTGCCAAAGCTCAACTGAAACTCCAACCGACAAAACCGGCACTTCCTTTGAGTTCCTCCCAGTTCTTGACTGGATTGGCTGTCATTCACAATAGACTGCTGCTGTTGGTCCAAAAAGGCACTGAAGTCTAAACTACATCTCCCAGAGTCACTGCCCATACAATCCTCTTGTGGCTGGCTCAGATTATGAGTCAAGTTCTGATTCGTCCAAGGCACCATTTTAGAGCTAGCTTACCCACACTGATTGGTCCAGTTCAGCAGTTCAAAACTAGAATGGGGAACTAGCAGACACAGTTCTGACTGCAAAGAAAGCAGGTTAGACAAACTGTAATTTCATTATTACTCTAAATAATTTCTGGCAAACAGTTACATCTGTCAGATAGGTTCCCTTTGCACTCCTAGTGACTGCAAAATGAAGTGAATTGGCAGCAGCTTGAGTGGTACTCAATCAAAGAAACACACAGTCCCCATACAAACTAATTATGTCTGCAAGCAGACAGCTCTTAAAGAGACAGTACCAGAGGTTCTAAAACACTCACTGATAAATGCTTAAATGCCAAACACCATTCAGGCTTGGAGCATTCAAGCAAGCTCCTGGAAGTCTTTTGGGAACCCCATTTGCAGGGGGTTACACCTTCCTAGCCTGGGAAAGCTTGACATCCGGCGTCAAGCAAGTACCCCATAAGTTTCAACTGCAACCATATACATTTGCATTAGGCTCGCATATGTAATCATCAGTCAATATATCATTTTACCAAAACACATTTCTGAAACATTGCAGTACGTCATTCTTTACACAGTATTACATACACATTGTACCATAACTCAAGTTATTACCTCTTGTACATGAAACCTGAAGAGAGGGGCCCTTCCTATCAGTTACCTTGGGGCTGGATGGGGCAAGGGCACCATACTTAGAGGGCAACACAAGTAACTTGAGTTAGCACTGATGCTCAGTTTGGGCAATGAGCTCGGGACACATACACTCCTTTATGGACAACATTGAGAGGCAAGTCCACAGGCCTCCCAAGTGAATCATAACTGAGGTGCACCACAGGCTTTACAGCTCGACCAGTCTTTCTAGGGGAACTGTTATAGTCTCTGCACTCTGAGCCTCATTTTCAGCATTGTCCTCACTTGTCAGGGAGTCTCCATGGGGTAGAGAGGCTAGAACTTGGGGCACTTTCAGCTCCAGGAGTTACAGTTTCTGAGTCCACAACATTTGGCTCACATGGAGCTTTTGGACACTGGCAGTGGACTGTCAGGGCACTCAAAATACTCTTCTTGTTCGGGTGTATCACCAGTCTGCCCCAATCTATCATTTTCCTCCCCTGAAAGCTCAAACAGTTCAACCATGCACAATGATTCCATTTCATCTGATCTGATGCTTTGCACTTCACTTTCTGGGAGCATTGGCTCCAGGGATGAAGCTGGGGGCTTAGACAGTCCAGAAGGCCCAGCTTCATCTCCAATATTGACTAGGGGATTGCCCCGAAACAATTGACTCAGTTCGTAAGAAGGATAGTATTCAAAGTCACTCTCACTTTCTTCCGATATGGACTGACAGTCATGCTCAACTGGTACTTGTGGAGGGGAACACTTTAACTTTGCTTCTGTAGGTGCAGACTTTCTTGATCTTTTCTTAGCAGCAGCTCTAGTCACTGGTCCAGAGGGCATCTTCTAGGGCTCAGACTCAATTAAGATTTGTCCAATGGGCAGTAAATGATTTCTATGCATTGTTTTACATCTTTTGAATTATTCTCAGGCCTTACTTTGTACACTGGCAGATCATCTAGTTTGCCCACTACAATGTGAGGGAGATGGTGCCATCTGTCAGCAATCTTGTGCTTGCCATGAAGTCCCAGATTTCTTAGCATACCGATCTCCCTCCTGGAGTTCCTGTGCTTTCACCTTTTATCATACCTTTCTTTGTTGGCCAGATTTCTTTTGGCAGCCATGGTTTGAGCCAGTTATGGCACGCATGAGTTAGCTGGGCCTTTAACTTTGCACATACTGTAAATAGTTGTCAGCTTGAACCCCATCAGGAGAGACCCCAAAACACACATCTACTGGTAGTCGAGCTTCTTCCAAACATCAGGCGGTAGGGGAGAATCCAGTGGCATCACTTTTGGTGCAGTTATAAGCATGTAACCAGGGTGCTAATTTGTTGGCTCCATCTAGGCTTGTCCTTTGGGTGCAGGGTGCCTAGCATATCTAGCAAAGTGCGGTTGAAACGTTCAGGCTGTGGGTCCCCCTGGGGGTGGTAAGGAGTGGTTCTGGACTTTCACACTCCCCACAGAGAAAGCATCTCTTTGATCAGACGACTCTCAAAGTCTCTCCCTTGATCAGAATGGATTCTTTGTGGAGCCCCATAGTGAACAAAAAAGTTTTCTACAAGTACTTTGGCCACAGTGGATGCTTTCTGGTCTTTGGTGGGAAAGCTTGGGCATATCTCGTGAAATGGTCAGTGACCACCAGCACATTACTGATATTTCTTTGATCTGACTCCAAACTCAGAAAATCAATACGACCAGCTCCATGGGTGCACTGGTGGTGATGTTAACAAGGGGCAGCCTCTGGGGCAAAGCTTCTCTGTAAGCAGCGACTACAAGTTCGAATGTGTTGCTCCACATCAGCCCCATCTTAGGCCAATAGAATCTGGATCTCACCAAGTCAAGTGTTCTGTCTATACCAAGGTGCCCCATGTGGTTGTGCAAGGACCTCAGTACTGAGTCTCGAAGGCAGTGGGCAGCACTAGTTGTTGTTTGTCTACTTGTCCCCCTCTGTCTACTGTTTCTCTGTATAACAGTTTATTGATCAGTTTCAACTTAGGACCTTCTTTGTATAACAGTGCAGTTCTCAAATCAGTGGAGCGTAATTTGGACACATCTTTTCCTGCATAGAGGGCTTCTAAAGCTGCTTTGATCATGGGATCGCGGGATTGAGCCCGCCGAATACTGTCATTGTCCAGCTGAGGCAGTGCACCAATGTCTATTGCAGAAAAGTGGCAATAAGCAGCAGGTATGCAATTCTCAGAGGCTCCCAAGCAATCCACCATGCAGTCCACTACGTCCGTGGACATTTGTTCCTCCCTGTCAAACTTCCGGCAGAGTGCCCGAATGTCAGGTTCTGCCAATTGGACCCAATCATTCTGGGGAACAGGCCTCCGGGAGAGCATCAGCATCTATGTGGTTCAGACCTGCTCGGTATTCAAGAGCATAGTCATATGTAGATAATGCAGAAAGCCACCTATGGCCAGTGGCATCCAACTTAGCTGAGGTCTGCACATAGGTCAAGGATTATTGTCAGTTTTACTAGTATTTTAGCCCCATACAAGTACTCATGGAATTGGTCAACAATAGCCCACTTCAAAGCTAGGAACTCTAACTTATGTACAGGATAGTTCTTTTCGGATGGGGTCAGGCTTCTACTGGCAAAGGCCACTGGTCTCAGGCCATTCTCGTGCTCTTGGTACAACACAGCCCCAGCCCTTGCAAGCTAGCATCAGTGTGCAGGGACGTAAGGTTTTCTTGGATCGGCATAGGCCAGCACTGGAGCATGGGTAAGTTGATATATGATCTCATGAAAGCAGTCTCACAATCAGAGTCCAGCGGCCCCAAATACTTCACTCGGATGAAAATACACTCTTTCAGTCTTGAGGACGCTGACTTTTGGTATTTTGTGGGTTGGGGATACCCTTGAGTAAGGTTAAGTAAAGGCGGATCACTCTTGAATAGTCCTTGATGAGCGCCGATAATAACCACAGAATCCAGGAATCTTTGCAGTTCTTTTAGATTTTTGGGCTGTGGCCAGGTGGTCAAGGCCTCAACTTTACTTGGGTCGGTCTCTATTCCTCGGTGGATACTATGTGTCCCACATACTTTACTGATGTTTGAAAAAATTGACACTTATCAATGGACAGTTTAAGGCCAAAGTCCTCCAGTCGGTCCAATACCTTAAATAATCTGCTCTCATGTTCCTCCAGTGAGCTGCCAAACACAAACATCATCTAGGTATACCAGGCACTCTAGTAAGTTCATGTCCCCACTGCACGCTCCATCAATCGCTTGAAAAGTGGCTGGGGCACCTGAAATCCTTGAGGCATCCTCATGAATTCATGAAGCCAAGCAGACAGATAAAGGCCGTCTTCTCACGGTCCTCTGGGGCCATCGGGATCTGGTAGTACCCACTGCGGAGATCCAGCACAGAGAACCACTTGCTCCCGTTTAGGCAGTCCAAAGCATCCTGAATGCGGGGCATTGTGTACTGATCAGGGATAGTCCGCCGGTTTAAGGTGCGATAATCCACACACATCCTTACTGTTCCATTCTTTTTCCTCACTACCACAATGGGGGGAAGCATAAGGGCTTCTGGATTCTTGTATTACACCAGCAGCTAACATCTCTTGCAGATGCCGTCTCACATCATCTATGTCAGCAGGTGCCAGGCGTCGAGACCTCTCACGAAATGGTCTTTCGTCATGCAGCCGGATATTGTGCTCAGCTCCTTGCATGCATCCTAATCCCATTCCTTTAAAGAAAACACCTGGTCTCTCTGGGCAAGCTTCTCACTGATCCTCACTTTCCATTCAGCTGGCAGCGGGGGAGTCGCCGAAATCAAACAAGTCAGGCGTTACTCTGTCATTCTTCCTTGAACTCTTGCTGCTGGGTAGCACTGCAGTGTCTGCACAATGCACATTAGCCAGGATGCAACCTCTGTTTACTCGAATGTCTCTTTCAGACACATTATGAACTTGGACCATTACCCTTCTGGCATAAGCATGGGCTCTAGCGGGCAAAATACTAGGCTTGACCAGCAGTCCCTCTGGCAATTTTCCATCGCCTGGTGCATCCAACATTAATATTTTATTCTTAACATCCTTTCTGATACGGACCTCCCCTGTAAGGTACACTGGGCATTTGGCACCAGGATCAGAGACTCAGGATCCTTCTTCCATACAATTCGACCGGTTCCTCTGGTTCTGTTTTTCAGCATCTCTCTGTGCCTCATAGGCCTTCTTAATTAAAGCCGGAACTCTTAAAGCTCTACTAGTCTTTGACCCCTGTTTTTCATAACACAACTGTGCCAGTCTTCCGAACATATGAGCATTTGTTCCAATCAACAAAGGGACACCATCATACAGTCCAGTGGGGGGACACACTAAGGCTAGGGTCTCTACTTGTTCGGCCACTCCAGCCACGGAGGTGGGAAAGACAGCCAAATTTGGATATACCCGAATAGGGGTAGGCCTTCTCACTTAACCCCCATACATGCAGTCCTTCTAATGGTTGTAAGGGTACGTCTGACAAATGCTTCTGATACCAATCCTGGAACATAATTGTCACTTGGGAGCCACTGTCTAATACAGCTCTTGTAGACACTCCATTCACCTTTACAGTGGTCTCCATGGAGGGACCCACTATTCTGGACCAGTCTGGAGAGGCGGTAGTGGGGGCCTGGGCAACTGACCTTGCCACAAAAGGACGTGAATTAGCATTTTTGGTGCCCTCACTGGGATCATGTCGTGCACCTCTTAACCACTGATTTCTTCTCCGAAGCTCTCCTTGTAGCCTATATGCAACTTTGTCAGTGTCTTTTGGGGACTGGCATTCCTTTCATGTGCCCATCTTCCCACAATTATAGCAAAACATACTTTCTGGAGTTTGAGCTGGCGAGGCGCCACACTGGGAGCCAGGGCGGGGTATTACTAACTGGAAACCTGGGTGCCATCTCTGTCTGCGGCGTGATAAGCATTTGGAGACATCTCGTCAGTTTCTCCACTTCCATGGTCAAGGAATTGAGTTTGGAGCTGTTATCAGCAGGAGATACATGGGTGGGTACCCCCACCCCATAGCAGATGCAGTCAGATATAAGTCAGGGCCCGTGACTTGCAGGCGTGGCCTTCATAAAGGACTGTTTTGAATCCCGGATCTCTCTCAACAGTTCGCCCCATTGTGGCATATCTTTCCTTGTCAGAGCACTCATTGACTGTCAACCTCTGCCCTGAACTTCACTTGATGGGTCACCCTCAGTCACTCGGGTCGTAGCCACAGCTGTTAGTGCAGGTACCTCCCGAGGTCGCCTTTTTCTCAACTCCTCAATTTCTCTCATTAACTCATCATAGGAGGGTGGGGATTCCAGTCGATTTGCCAGGCGTAACTGAAGCAACAGCAGTTCTGAGAAGGGCAGACTTAAGGATTCTGTCCAGTCTGGTTCGGTCCAGTTCAATCGCTGGCAAACTACCCTTTCTGAGGCATTCTTGCAACAATTTTTCCAGCCGAGACATACACAGACAACAACTCCCTTGGTACTGTTGTGCATTTCTTACTCTCCACCATAGGTCCTCATCAGAATCTGGGCTCCCATACACATTCTCCAAGGCCTCAAGATAGGCCTGTGCAGTCGCTTCAGGGTTACTGGCCCGTTTGCACGGATGGTAGCCAGGGCAGGACCTCGGGCTCTCACTAACCCTCTTTCGCTTTTGCCTTCGAGCATTGCCATTCTAGCACTTGGGGGCAACATAGTCTATCCAGGTCTCCCAGTCATCCTCCCTTGGGGGGTGGGGAGGGTGCCAGAAGATCCTCAACCCTGGTGAGAGTCGTGACTAATGGCAGGTGCAGAAATAGGAGTCTGCATTGGTTCAGCCACCATTACGGGCACTGGAGCAGGAGAGGTGTTGGGAGAGAACACCCCAGGTGGCAAGAATAGTTTCTTCAAGTCCTCCACAGTTTTCCCTCTCCCAGCAACCATTCAGCAAATTTCTCCTCAAAGTTTCAGATAGTGGTGGGGCTGATTCCCCAGGTCTTTACTGTCATAGTTATCACTCTCCAAGCAGTGAGGCTCCCTCTGGGGTAATGGTCTGTGGCACTTTGGAGCTATCTATGGGATCCTAAACTCTACTAGGGCCAGGAAAGTGTGGGTGAGCAGATTAGCATGCCGACCCACCACCACAGGGTTTGTAAACCTTCCACCTTGGAAAGTACTCCTGCACAGTGTCCGTATTGATACAGGGGATGTCCAGGATAAGCATAGCATTTTGAAGGTCGATCTCCTCCCAGGTACACCACTCCACCAGCCAGTGCACAGCCACTTCTGTCGGGTACCCATTTTTTCTTAACAGTGGTTCGTAAATATGGCCACTAGAGGACACACAATCCCAGCGGTGAGCCTCAAGATGTAACCCCTAGATGGCGCTATCCCAGGGCTACTACCCCTGCCTGATTTGCCACTAACAGGTTGAGGGCCTGGATCCAATGTGGGTGCCTCCACCCAGAGGTCAGGGTTGCAATAGTTAAACTAACTTGGTCACAGCCCTCTGGGACACTGCAACCCCCTTTCTTCCCACTAGTGGCCCACACAATATATCAAATTACCTTCACAGTATACACTTACCCCAGGTCTGGTTCGGCACTGGGACCTCCTGTGAAATGAGATACAGTGCAACAATCACAGTACAGTACTTTAACATAGACAAATACCTCAGGCAGTATAACTTTGCTGAAACAAGCAGCTCTGATTTATTGGGGGATATAACAAGGACAGGGAAATCAGGTTAATTAGCTTATCACTTTAATAATCTACTATGGCTCTGTGCACAGGCCTATCCCTATCAGTTACTGTCCCTGGGTACCCAAGCCCTAGTGGCTAGTCCAAACCGTGGCAGCTGGTAGGGGCCCTTTCACACAGAGAAAAGGAGAATTAAACAGTCAGCAGTACAGTAATTCCATTTGGATTTAATGTGGCAATTCAACAGGGAGCGACCCTGAATTAGTACTCACGACCTCCAAATAAGATAGGGTCCTTCAATGTCAGCAGGGCTCACTTGAGGTGCACAAACCTCTTCACACATCCATATAAAAGAAAGCACTATACCAGGCAGGCTGCATCTGTATCCCGATCGCAATTACTGCACAATACCCGGGAGAACACACAGCAGATTCAGTTCCTGACAGACCGAGTGTAATTTTCAGCAATTCCTCCAGTCTTCTACAGGGTGAGCCTGGTTTCTACTCTTCAGAGATCCTTTGATTCTTTTCACAGGACGGATTCAGTCCTAACAAGCTGCAGACCGGAACTCTGGGCCTTACACACGTTTTTTGACTAAAACTGCACACTGAAAAAGCACAGGGCTCCTTCCTTCTTCACTGCCAAAGCTCAACTGAAACTCCAACCGACAAAACCGGGCACTTCCTTTGAGTTCCTCCCAGTTCTTGACTGGATTGGCTGTCATTCACAATAGACTGCTGCTGTTGGTCAAAAGGCACTGAAGTCTAAACTACATCTCCCAGAGTCACTGCCCATACAATCCTCTTGTGGCTGGCTCAGATTATGAGTCAAGTTCTGATTCGTCCAAGGCACCATTTTAAGCTAGCTTACCCCACACTGATTGGTCCAGTTCAGCAGTTCAAAACTAGAATGGGGAACTAGCAGACACAGTTCTGACTGCAAAGAAAGCAGGTTAGACAAACTGTAATTTCATTATTACTCTAAATAATTTCTGGCAAACAGTTACATCTGTCAGATAGGTTCCTTTGCACTCCTAGTGACTGCAAAAATGAAGTGAATTGGCAGCAGCTGGTGGTACTCAATCAAAGAAACACACAGTCCCCCATACAAACTAATTATGTCTGCAAGCAGACAGCTCTTAAAGAGACAGTACCAGAGGTTCTAAAAACACTCACTGATAAATGGCTTAAATGCCAAACACCATTCAGGCTTGGAGCATTCAAGCAAGCTCCTGGAAGTCTTTTGGGAACCCCCATTTGCAGGGGGGTTACACCTCCATATCATTGTTCAGTTTCTGTAGCTCCAGGGAGGCCATTGCCCTCATAAACAGACCCAGAGCCACACACATCTTAGTGTTACTCCCCACTGTTATACAATTTCCTGAGTTTCCAGAATCCTTCTGGTGCATATCAAACACTGAAAAACATAACTCAAACTTCAACAGGTAACATGAACTTTCAAAACCTTTTGCAGTTTGCTGTGAACCCCTCAGGCTCTTGCTGTCACCTCCCACTCCCCCTTAGAGCTGCAGCAATTACATATCAACATGTGTAACTGCAAACTATATTTCCATCAGTCTACCCCTCCTCACTCTCTAGATGCAAAGACAGACCCCTGCTTCCTCCCCCCATGGCCCACTGTTGTGTAGAACATGATAATTTGTTCATATCAGCACCCCTCACTTTGGCTTCACTTCTTCCTCCAGCACAGATCTTAGTTACATTTTTATGCAAATCCCCAACTTTGACCCTTCCCCCCCGCTTGAACTTCTGAGTTCCAGATGTTCAGTACCATTGCTTGGGATGTCAATCACATTTTAAGTATGTTCTTTCTTCTAGTAAACCAGTCCCAAGGTGGCAGATGGTCTTACCAGCAGGGACTCCCTCTTTAGTGCACTCGCAGATGCAAATCCGTCCACCCTCACATATATCACCAGCAGCAAAAACATTGTCCTCTCCCTCCTTCTTTTCCCATGGAGCTCTTGCATTAATGTACAGACCTAAGGCCTCCCCCTGCACCCCGAAGCCACAGGTCGCCAATCTCCCAGGCCCACACACATCAATGCCACCAAATATTCTGTCACCCCCAGGCAGTACTTAAAGTTCAAATACACTCATTGTTTACCATTTATGATAGAGGCTGTAATTACTCACATGACAAGTTCTCTCCTCACAGTTGCTGATTGCAGCCGGTGTTAAAGACTGTGGATGACATGCTTGCTCAAGGAGGGCACGGGCATGGCAAGAGGTCCCATCCCCAAGGCAGGCCCATGCTCAAAGTCCATGAATAACAGTTCCCTTCAAATAGACAGCTCCATAGTTCTTACCTTTTCAGATCTTCACCTCACTCGGAGGTCACAGTTCCAAATTGGAAAGTTTACCACCACTGCTTCCCTCCTCAGTTACCCAGTCTGTCCTTGCCATCATTGAGACATGGTCGGGAGAGGGAAACAAAAAGGGTGGAAAGGATATCCACGCCACATGGCACACACCAATTTCAAAAGTCAAAGGTACGGTATTTTACAACAAAAAGGAAAAGATACAGCACCTCCACAGTGTTCACTCTGTCAACGTTCTTTCTTTGTACTGTACAACTGTATCACTTTCTCAATCTGCCAGAATGAGAATGTTTGCCCCTCCAGCCTGATTGAGATTACCACAGGGCATGCAAACCGAAAGTCCAATCCCCTAGGTGGAGCTCATTCATTAGGGGTGCAAACACCTTTCTCTGTAGTTGCACTATCCCAGAAAAGTCCTGGAAGAAACATTTGACTGTCTCCCACCTTAAATGTCCTAGCCAGTCCAGTAGGGAAATGAGGGGTAGATTAATTCAATTATAACATGAGTTACCTTAGAGAAGAAGTGTGACTGGAGAGCAGCATTCAGATGGCCATGGATTACATTCCCTATTTAATCCATGGTTCTCCTGCTGGATCCTCTTCCAAGGTTTTAGAAAACCTTTTTACACGGCGGAGGGATTTAGTTGGTCTGCTGTCCTCGTTTTTTGAAGTAACCATTTTTATGTTTGCTTGCACGCATGTGCAAGAAACATAGTGCCATCATCCGAGTTTTCGGAGGTGTGGCAGCCCTCTTCCAATTCAGGCAGTGTGTCTGCAGGTGTGGCCGCAGTTCTCCAATGCCTGCTCGAGCTGTCTATGACAGCAGACAAAATGCAGTGGCGTACAGTTGAAAGGGGGAGCTATGCTTCAGTGAGCAGCGATAAGATATCGCCTGCTCATGCGCGCTCCCCTACACACACACGCACACATACTTCGTGCTCACCCCCCACACACACTGTGTAGCCGGCGGGGGGGTGCCCAATCCCCCATCAGCTGTGCTGCACCCCACCAAAAACAGAGTTCTATATGCCACGCTGGGTGCCCACCCCAGTGTGGCTGCACATCAGTATAGCCGATGGGGGTGCTCAATCCCCCGTCGGCTCCACTAATCCCCAGAGTACAGGGTGCCACGAGGCCCACCCCAGCATGGCAATGCATGCTATCGCAGACAGGGGTGCCTAATCCCGTCGGTTCCGCCCCCACCAGCCATCCTTGTGCCATGCTGGAGCCCACCCCAGCATGACAAATGTCCCGCGTCATCGTCATTTAAAAAAAAACACCTGAAACTCAAAATGGTCCCTCGGTGTCTCTGCCCCACCGCACCCACCCTCGCACCCTGCCTCCCCACCCCCACCCTACTACCTCCGGACTCTGGCGCGGCGATCTTCAGTGGACCGGGAACCGTCTGCACTCTTCAAAGCTGACGCGAACTGAGGAAATGCCGGCAAGCTGTATAATGGGATAGATGGGGTTTTCAACTTTGCATATCTCAGGCATTTTTGGATTTTGCACAAATTTTAACATGTGGTTTTGGGACCCCTGCTCATGAATGCTGTCACTGTCATGGCATTATTCAGGCCCGAAGGGTGATTTCGATCACTGCGTGAAATCACCTTTGAGACCAGTAATGAAATGACACTGCCACTTTCATAAGGTGGGCTCTCAAAAAGCCTATGTTGAAAATTTGGTGGAAAATTCCTAAAATGACTGTTTATTTAGCGTAGCATTGCAGTTCCTACACACGCCGGTAAGTTTGCAAATTTTCAATATTTTCACTCCAGATTTTCAACATTTCCATTTTACCACACCTCCTTATGAGTAGTACAGCTGTCATTTTTCACATCTTGCCCAAAACGTGCTTCCACCCAGGTAACGCACAATGGTGCAGTCAGTGTGCGAGATCAATGTATGGGACATATTAAGAAAATCACAGTGACAATGCTCATGAGCAGAGGTCTTAAAATGGCTATGTTGAAAATTTGGTGAAAAAATTCTTAAAAATGACAGTTTTACGAGCGTGCGTTGCGCAGTTCCTACGCACACGCGTAAGTTTGCGAATTTTCAATATTTTCACTCCAGATTTTCAACATTGCCATTTTATTACACTTCCTTATGAGCAGTGCAGCTGTCATTTTTCAGATCTTGCCCAAAACGTGTTTCCGCCCATGTAGCGCACAATGGCGCAGTTGGTGTGCGAAAGCAATGTTTGAGGCAGATTAAGAAAAATCACAGTTATACTGTTCACGAGCAGAGGTCTTAAAATGGCTATGTTGAAAATTTGGTGACAAAAGTCCATAAAATGACTGTGTTACGAGTGAGCATTGCCCAGTTTCCACGCACCATTATAAGTTCATGACTTTGTAATATTTTCAGTCCAGATTTTCACCAGTGGCATTTTTCCACACTTCCTTATGAACAATACAGCTGTCATTTTTCACAACATGGCTGAAATGTGTTTTCACACTTTCAGCACAGAGATGCATGGTCGCTGTGGGAAATCATTGTTCGGGACAGATAAAGAAAATCACAGTGACACTGTTCATGATCGGAGGTCCCAAAATGCCTGTGCTGACAATCTGCTGTAAAAAGTCCCCAAACTAATTACATTATGGGTGTGCGTTGCACAGTTTCTATGCATGCTCGTGACTTCACCAGTCTTTTTAATATTTGTACTGCAGATTTGCAACATTGCCATTTTTTACACTTCCCCATGAACAGTATAGCTGTCATTTTTCACATCCTGTTCAGAATGTGTTTTTGTACCTGTAGTGCTAAATGCCGTAGTCGCTGTGCATAAGCAGCTTTCGGTTAACAAACTGATATTGCCACTGTTCATGAGGTGGGGGTCACAAAAAAACTATGTCCAAAATTTGGAGTGAAAATACCAACGAATGCCTGAGGTGTTAGGGTTTCCAACCATAACACCCCACCCTGTAGTCAATGACAGGATCAGGGGTGTGACTTGGGATTCTTGCCTGTAATGCTCATACCATTCCACACCCTGCAGCCAGTGAGAGGCAGCAAGGTATGCCTTGGACTCTTCGGCCCCAAAGTTCACCCCATTCTCCTATACCGCACCCATCTCACTGTATTTCCTGATGGAATGGGGTGCGCATAAGGGCCAAAGAACCCAAGGCACACTGTGACACTTCATGAACCGTCAGTGTCTGCAGGGTAGGGTGTGGTGAAATGGCGTGGCCGTTATGCCTGACGACCCAAAGGCACACCCCAATGCCTGTCACTCTCTGCAGGGTGGTGGTGGGGTTGGCTTCAGTTCAATACTTCACTGCCATTTCTGTTATGCAGCGCTGTAACTTCTACACTACCAATGCCAATGCCAGCAAGCAAACATTCGACATTGACAAATGCTTGTTTTCTTTTTGGCTTACTGAGCTTAGAAGACTGTGGTATTGCAACATGAAATGGAGAGTAATTTCTCCTTATTTGGAGATGTTAATGTTATTTACTGGCTAAAACAGAAGTTTCCTGATGGGGAAGCCACGATTTGTCAAGTTAAAAAAAGCAAAGTTTTCAACCCGACTCCCGTTTCAACTTTTGCATCACCCACTGAACTCCACTTGCCTGAAGAAGATGTAGGGGCCAGTGAAATAGCGGTAGATTCTCTTATTCCTCAGCTGGTGACGTCATTTTTGTCCCATGGTTGCTGGTGGAATGGGCAACTCCAGATACTTCTGCAATGAAGCCATCAGTTTCAGTGGCCGAACCAGAGCACTTGTGGGTATCACACATAACATGTATGTTTCAGCACGGTCCTGTACTCTTCCACTCATAATGTGTCTCGGTGCAGCACTACACTAACAAGCATTTGTCAATGTCGAATGTTTGCTTGCTGGCATTGGCAGTGGTAGTGTAGAAGTTACAGAGCTGCGTAATAGGAATGGCAGTGAAGTATTGAACTGAAGCCAACCCCACCACCACCCTGCAGAGAGTGACAGGCACTGGGGTGTGCCTTTGGGTCATCAGGCATAACGGCCATGCCATTTCACCACACCCCACCCTGCAGACACTGACAAGTGTCACGGTGTACCTTGGGATCTTTGGCCCTTATGCGCACCCCATTCCATCAGGAAATACGGTGAGATGGGTGCGGTATAGGAGAATGGGATGAACTTTGGGGCCGAAGAGTCCAAGAGATACCTCGATGCCTCTCACTGGCTGCAGGGTGTGGAATGGTATGAGCATTACAGGCAAGAATCCCAAGTCACACCCCTGATGCCTGTCATTCTCTACAGGGTTGGGCGCTATGGTTGGAAACCCTAATACCTCAGGCATTCGTTGGTATTTTCAACTCCAAACTTTCAACATGTTTTTTTTGTGACCCCACCTCATGAACAGTGGCAGTATCAGTTTGTTAGCCGAAAGCTGCTATGCACAGTGACTACAGCATTTAGCACCACAGGTGCATAAACATTCCGAACAGGTTGTAAAAAATGACAGCTGTACTGTTCATGGGGAGGTGTAAAAAATGGCAATGTTGCAAATCTGCAGTAAAAATATTGAAAAAACTGGTGAAGTCACGAGCGTGCATAGAAACTGTGCAACGCACACCCGTAATGTAATTAGTTTGGGGATTTTTTTTACAGCAGATTGTCAACACAGGCATTTTGGGACCTCCGATCATGAACAGTGTCACTGTGATTTTCTTTATCTGTCCCGAACAATGATTTCCCACAGCGACCACGCATCTCTGTGCTGAAAGTGTGAAAACACATTTCGGCCATGTTGTGAAAAATGACAGCTGTACTGTTCATAAGGAAGTGTGGAAGAATGCCACTGGTGAAAATCTGGACTGAAAATATTACAAAGTCATGAACTTACGAGGGTGCGTGGAAACTGGGCAATGCTCACTCATAACACAGTCATTTTATGGACTTTTGTCACCAAATTTTCAACATAGCCATTTTAAGACCTCTGCTCATGAACAGTGTAACTGTGATTTTCTTAATCTGTCCCAAACATTGCTTTACAGACACGACTGCACCATTGTGCGCTACATGTGCGAAAACACATTTTGGGCAACATGTGAAAATGGCAGTTGTACTGTTCATAAGGAAGTGTAATAAAATGGCAATGTTGAAAATCTGGAGTGAAAATATTGAAAATTCGCAAATTTACGGCGGCGATGCGTGGAAGCTGGAAACAACGCCGCGCTCGTAAAACAGTCATTTTTAGGAATTTTTTCACCAAATTTTCAACATAGCCATTTTAAGTCCTCTGCTCATGAACAGTGTCACTGTGATTTTCTTAATGTGTCCCATACATTGATTTCGCACACCGACTGCGCCATTGGGCGCTACATGGGCGGAAACATGTTTTGGGCAAGATGTGACAAATGACAGCTGTACTGCTCATAAGTAAGTGTAATAAAATGGCAATGTTGAAAATCTGGATTGAAAATATTGAAAATTCGCAAACATACGTGCATGCGTAGGAACTGCGCAACGCACACTTGTAAAACTGTAATTTTTAGGAATTTTTTCACCAAATTTTCAACATAGCCATTTTAAGACCTCTGCTCATGAATGGTGTCACTGTGATTTTCTTAATTTGTCCGGTACATTGATTTGGCACACCGACTGCGCCATTGTGCGCTACATGGGTGGAAACACATTTTGGGTGAGATGTGAAAGATGACAGCTATACTGCTCACAAGAGGTGTGGTAAAATGGCAATGTTAATCTGGAGTGAAAATATTGAAAATTCGTGAACTTCTGACGTCACGTAGGAACTGCATAGCATGCAGCTAGTAAAACTGTCATTTTTTTGAATTTTTCCACCAAATCTTCAAAATAGGCTTCTTGAGAGCCCACCTTATGAACACTGGCAGTGTCGTTTTGTTAATCAGTCCGGAAAGGTGATTTCACACAGTGACTGCGAAATCAGCCTTCAGGCCTGAATAACGCCATGACAGTGACAGCATGCATGAGCAGGGGTCCCAAAAACCACATGTTGAAAATTTGGTGCAAAAATCCAAAAAATGCCTGAGATATGCAGCAAAGTTGAAAAATCCCTATCTATCCCATTATACAGCTTACCGGCATTTCCTCAGTTGCGTCGGCTTTGAAGAGTGCAGGCGTGTTCCAGTCCACGAAGATCCTTCGGCGCTGAGGTCCGGAGGTAAGTATGGGGTAGAAGTGTAGGGAGGCAAGTGCGCATGATGGGTAGAGTGCGGGTTGTGGGGAGGGTAGGGAGAAGCGCTGAGGACAGTTTTATTTGCAGGTTTGTTTTAAATATGTGACGGGGCGTTTGCCACACTGGGGTGGGCTCCCAGCGTGTCTGAGACGGCGGGTGGGGGCCTGGAGCCAGGGGATTGGGCACCCGTCAGCATAGCATCTGTTGCCACGCTGGAGTGGGCTCCCAGCGTGGCACACTGCTACTCTGGGGGAGGACAGATGAGCTGGCGAGGATTGGGCACCCCCGTCGGCTATACGATGAGTTGCCACGCTGGGTGGGCACCCAGCATGTATGAAGCTTTTGGAGTGCAGCACAGCCAGGGGATCGAGCACCCCCGGCTATACAGTGTGTGCGGGGGGGGCAGCACGCAGTATGCGTGTGTGTGTGTGTGTCTGTGTGTGTGTGTGTGTGTGTGTGTGTGTAGGGGGAGCGCGCATGAGCAGGCAATATCTTATTGCTGCTCACTGAAGCGTAGCTCCCCCTTTCAACTGTACTCCACTGCATTTTGGAGCTGTCATAGACAGCTTGAGCAGGCATTGGAGAACTGCGGCCGCGCCTGCAAACACACTGCCTGAATTGGAAGAGGACTGCCACACCTCCGAAAACTCGGATGATGGCACTATGTTTCTTGCGCATGCGTGCAAGCAAACATAAAAATGTTGCAGTCTAATAGCTTGTCAACCATTAAGAGGAGTCGGTACATTTCTGACTGCGGAGGAGTAGGTAACATTGCTGCCCCCATCAGCTGTAGTATTCATAGTAGTGGACGCAGGTCTGCAAACAGTAGCACAAGCAAAGAATACTGTAATAAGGAGTACTCAGAGCATTAGTAAGAAATCCTGCACAGTCAGGACCGCAGTGATGTATAAACACACCGGTGCCCCCTCTCCTGCTGCATTCTTATAGTAAGGATACCAAGGGGGACAGTCGCATTGCAAAGTTGTGTGCAGTGCAAAATATTCCCAGGATCTGTAATAAGTCCACCAGTGCCACAACCGGACTCACCTAAAGAAAGTGATGGCGCCTACCCATCTACATTCACACGGTAATGGCACGGGAAGTGTAGTCGCATCTTACCGAGTCCCCCCCCCCAATTGTCACAGTAAGCACACCGAAAGGGCAGTCGTATTGGAAAACTCTCTCCACTCCCAACTATTCACAGAAAGTGTAATAAGTGCAGCAGTGTCAGGACCCCACTCGTTCCCTCCACAGTTAAAGACTGCTTTCTTGTGCCTAAACTCGTATTCATTTTACATGCCAATCTAACTCAGTATCATTCACCTGAACTGTCAACGGCAACCATACATTAAATGAGCAGTTTAATCCACAGCTATCAGACACACAGGATAGTCAATAACAGTCATTCAGAAAGTCACACCATGGTAATCCATCTGGCAGAACAGATACTATATAATAAGATGCATAGTTTCCCATGAGAATCCAGAAAAAGATAGATTAAACATATTTTCTAAGGGACTACTTTGCACAGCAGAAGGATAATAGGGCTGACAGGATAGGCAAAAGGGGTGGGGGATGTGCCATATATGCTAAAACATCCCTCAAACCTCTCTTAGTCCCTCTTCCTAAGCCTGAACATGGAGCTCAGGCCATCACCATCAAAGTTACCCTTGGTACTCCTGGCAAACCACTCTATATTATGGCAGTCTACATCCCCCAGCAAACCAGAAGCTAGCGTTTGATTCCATCCTATCTGCAATCACTTATCTTCCACCAAAAGTGAACTGGTTATTGGGGTGATTTTAATGTGAACTGGCAGTCTCGTCGACTCCTTACAAAGAGGCAGATAATGCCTATGACCTTACCCAAGTAGTACTGACACCCACTAAGGCAGGTTCTCGGACAGGCTCCTCCACTCTTATAGACCTAATCCTTACAACCTCCCTAACCACCTCTCCAATGTCAGTGTGCTTCCTGATGTACTTAGCGACCACTCCCCTGTCACATGCCGGTGGACAAATAAAAATGCTCCAAACAAACCTAAAATTTCGCTCCAAAGGCACCTCAAAAAAGGTGCCCTCTCTCGCCTCAGAGTGTACCTCGCCACCTGTGACTGGGATACTGTCCATAATGCCCAATCTTTAGACGCTGCGCTCACTGCATTTATTACTATTTTCAACGCTGCCTGTGACATATTTGCCCCTTCACAAAAGATAATAAAACCTGGGACACCCCTTGGATAACTCAGTCCCTCTTACAACTTATGCAACATAGGATAACCTCTGGCACAGGGCCCTATCTTCCCAGCTGCCCCATGATAGACAGCTCTACAGAGGCAAGAAATAAATGCACGAGGGCTATCCGGCAAGCCAAGGCCACTCACTATCATCAAGCTTTTACCGCTACTTGGAGCTCTGGGAAATCTTTCTGGAACAATATCAAGGAACTCTGCGGGAAATCCACTAACTCAGAACCTACCCAACTTCTAGTGCAGGGCACCTCTCTCTAGACCCTCCGTCATATCCAATACCCTAAACACCACTTTCTCCGACCTTAGTCATGTCCTCCCTAAAACTTTTTTGACCCCATTTCCCCACGCCTTACTGATACACCTTGTCCCCCACACACCCTCCTTTCAGGCTACGTGTTGTCACCTGCAATGAGAGCAAGCTACCTCTTAAAGCCCTTCAAAATTTGCGTTATAGCAGTGACTCCATTGACCTGAAAATTCTTGACTTACCCTTAATGAGACTCTGCATCTCACCAAACTCCTCAACTACTAGCTATGCCTTGGCCAAGTCCCTACACTATGGAAAAGGGTATTATCACACCCATCCTAAAAAGGGTGATCCAACAACCCCAGGCAACTATAGGCCCATTACGATCCTTCCCCCCCTCTCAAAAGCACTAGAAAAATTGTATCTGACCAACTTACGGAATACCTAGACAAACATGGACTTCTCTGTCAAGAGCAACATGGTTTCAGAAAAGGGCACAGTACTACCACGGCACTACTAGAATTTACATCTTACATTCATGAAGCTCTTGAACAGAATTAGAGCTGTTGGGGCAATCTATGTTGATTTGACCGAGCATTTGACACTGTCAATCATGAGCTTCTACTCCGTGCCTACGTCCCTCCATGTTGCTCCTGAAACTATCTCCTGGTTCAAAAACTATCTGACCGACAGAACACAGCAAGTAAAAATTTGTAACACACCTCCTCCAAACAACCAGTTAGCTCTGGCGTCCCTCAGGGTCAATACTTGGCCCTCTATTGTTCACTCTCTTCCTGAACTCACTCCCCAAAGCCTGCACTGGAAGCTCCTGCTATATGCTGACGATGCAGTGTTATATTGGAAGCACACCAACCTCATCCAACTCCAAAGTGCCCTTCAAGGCTGTTTTAGTGAGCTTGAACTCTGGTTCTCTGACCATCGGCTAATACTTAACTATGACAAAACTAAATCCATGTTGTTTGCCCATCGCCAAAACCCCCTCAGTAACTCCCAGCTATCCATCTCAATCTCACAGGGTACCCACATTGAACAGGTCACTCACTTTAAATATCTAGGCATCACTCTGGACACATCCCTTACATACCATCATCACATCAAATCTCTCCTCCTCAGTCAATACCGGTTGGCATTCTTTACAGGCACAAACACTGCCTTACCCTCAGAGCCTCGGTTAGCGTTACAAGCTCAGTCCTCTCACTGGTCGATTATGGAATAACCATTTACGGCGCTGCTGACAAATCGGCGCTTGCAGCATCAATATAGCACTCAACAAAGCCTGCCGCTTGGTCACTAACAGTAATAGACAAACTCACATCTGTTTGCTCTATTATCATGCAGACTAGCTAACCCTAGAAGGAGGCTTAAGTACCAAACCTGCCTCAAGCCAAAAGATCCTTATGAAACTAACACCAACTGGACTCCACCACCTCGTTAGCCCTGCCCATCACAGGGGCACCTCTAGACGACTTGCTGGTACCGCCTATACAGTTCCCACTGTAGGACATCTCTAGGGCAAAGATCCTTCGGTATCGAGCTCCACTCTGGCTAAACAATCTACCATCCTCTGTCTCACTTGCCTCTAATCTAAGTCTATTCAAAGCTGGGATCAAAGTTTCTTCTTAACCCTGAGACCTGTACCTGTTCTCCCTCTTTTCCCTTAGGTGGTGGTCACTGGGGCCACCTCACCGTTAGGAGCATCACTATCCTCAGATCTTGCTAGCCTAGGCAATATCTTACGGTGATTGTTTGCACCATTTTAATGTCCTGTTGTTGAAATTTCTGTATAATCCCATTTTCTCTGTGCTCTCTAGTACAACTGACGTGTAGCCTTACTCATGCTATGATATCAACTTTTGTCGGAATGTAATATCACTGTTTTGCTCTATGTAATGTTGTTTTGGCACTGACATGTGGCATTGCCTATGCTGTGAGTTTGAACATTTTGTCAAAATGTAATGTCACTGTCTTGAAAACTTTGTACATTTCAGTCTTGTCCTTACGTTCTGATGTATTTGACGTGGAGCCTTTGCAAAGGAGTCCTTGACTCAAAGGTTGTAATTCGGAAATTTTCAATAAACAAATAAACAAAATATACCTTTTAGGTAGGAAAACGGGGCAGCACGTATTTTTGGGGGGTTCTGTGCTATGGGAGAGGTAACCCATGTTATAAACGCAATAATCCACTCTAGGGTGTGGGGTTATAGGCATTTAATCCACACTTGGGGTGCTGTGAGGACACTCGACTTGAGGCCTCATGCCTCAGAACGCACCCCAGGCCTGGATTAAATGCCTATAACCCCACACGCTGCGTGGGTTATTGCTTACTTAAAATTTTACATAACATTTATTGCACCCCTGAACTATTAAGGAAGATGGAATATGACAAGAAGGGTAGTTGCTGGAGATGTAAAGGAACCGGTGCAAATTTGTCTCACATTTTCTGGTCCTGTCCAAAAATCAGATCTGGAAGGAAATATTGTCCTTCTGTAAAACAAGACTTAAATATGACTTCCCAAATGACCAATTGTTACTACTTCTGGGTGGTTGTTCAAAAGTGAAACATAAACCATTCTTGCTCCAGAGATGGTTTCTAGCAGCTTCACGTTGACTGAAAGGGTGATTTTGACTAGATGGAAAGGTATTTCAGTCCCCTCATTAGATGAATGGCTGCAATGCATAAGCAAACTTGCCACCAATGAACATTTGAGCTGCATAGCGACTGACAAACTCTTCATGTTCAAAGTATGTGGAACCCCTTTTTGAAAGCACTTAAGTAAAACAAGTTTAAATGTCACATGCGATGTTTGCTTAATACTGTCTGGATAGTATAGACAAGACTAATGTGATTTGTCACAAACACAGAGCAGGTTCTTTTCTTTTTACTGCTTGTATATGCAGATTCTAGACAATAATTTTTAATTTGCACTTACAGACAAATGTGGTCTTCTTTCATATTTGTCATATGATTGCTTGCAATGTGAACTTGTATCAGTTATATAGTTGCATTCGTTCATGTTTGCTATGATTTAATTGAAACACAATACAAATTTATAAAGGAAAAAAAAAAACTGTCACAGCCTTTCTGTAAGTTTGCAGGATTTCTGCTTGTCTAAGTGGTGCAGTTGTAGTACCACGTATCTCGGGGCGGGCGTCCATCCACTGGTTTCAGACCCAGGTCATGATGAGCCCTATCTATATGGATGAGATTCTTGGGGCAGCTCATCTTTACAATTTTAGAGATCCAGGTCTCCATAAATGAGAGTGTATTTGTGCCCTCCTTCCCTTTTAGCAAGCCCCTTATGTACAGATTGTTGCATGTCTGGTTATTTTTTTGTGCACTGAGTTGCTCCCACATGTCCATAAGCTCCCTTTCCACCTTTGCAACATAGCTGCGGGTTCCCCCATCACATTTTCCAGTGTAGACATGGAGGACTTGATTTTCAAAGGGTGACATGGGGCTTACACAAGCCCTGTTTCAAACCCTGCACTGCCCTAACCACATTACCGCACAGTGCGCCCGATTCTCATATACTGCGTGCATTTGCAGCACTTTACCCTCTTTACAGTGGCTTGCGCCAAATATTTTGCACAAACCCTGTAAAAAGGGCCATAAAGTTAGACCAGGAAAAGTTGATCTAACTCGCAGGATGTGGCGCATGGGATCAAGAATCCCAGTTGCCAGCCATGGACTGCTGCAAGCCCCATGCACTGTGTGTTCCGCACACTCAGGACTTGCAGCAGTCTATCCTGTTTGAGAATCAAGCCCTCTGGCATCCACCTCTGCTAGTCTCTTAGCTTACTCCTTGTAATTCATCCCCAGAGCATTGATTTTGACAGCTATTCCTCAATTTTTGGGGCTAGTGCAGCCAGGATCTGTGCCAACACCATCCGGCCAAGTGCCTCCATCACCTCTTCTAAGGCCTCCTGGGTGGCATCGGCATCCAATGTCTGCCTGGCCACAGCCTTCTTAGCATACTGCTTTCTTGAAGATCTCACTTCTTTCAGCATCATCAATGACAGGTAGCTGTCCATGCCTCTTTTCACTTTTCTGAGCTTAAGCTGGATTTTTATCACTAGGATGTATGCGTATTTTATTAATTTAATGCCATGGAGGAGCGGGAGCTTATGGAGTCATGTCTATCTGCATCAGGTGCACATGCTCACTCCATTTTGTGTTGTTTTAAATGATTAAGGTGTTCCTCAGGTGTAAAAAAGTCCCTAACTGTGGGGTGTGCTCTGATCATTTTACTGTATATAACCTGCTTTTTTTAAGCTTTCTATTTATTGCCATTTAAAATGAAATAACAATACAGAATTCCATCTCACATAGGACATCCATATACATAACAGCATTGTACTGTTAAAATAGGAAATGATGAGCCGGAATGGTGGCGCTGAGGGTTGAGGCACTGGACGCCACACTTCGCGCCACGCTGGCGACCCGGGTTCAGGAATGAGCCCGGGTCGTCGGGGGTCGGCAGGGATGGGGAAGGATTGAGCATCCCTAGGACTGCTCTCCTTCCCCGGGGAGGGGGGATTCCACCTGCCGATGCACTAGTGATCATAGAATTTGATTTGAATTTGATGGCAGATAAGGACCGCTTGGCCCACCCAGTCTGCCCATTTCCCTACCTACTGGATAAGCTGCAGATCCTAGTTAACCAGCAGCCTACTTCTTCCTACCCCCACCCCCTAGAATTGCCTTATGACTGTCCCATGCATGCTTGAATTCCACCACTGATTTTGACTCCACAACCTCCTCCGGAAGGCCGTTCCATGCATCCACAACCCTCTCTGTGAAAAAATACTTCCTTAACTTACCTCTGAGCCACCCCTCTATCTTCAAATTGTGCCCTCTTGTTCTTGCACACCTCTTTTTTTGAAAGATGCTACCCTCTTGGACTTTGTTGATTCCCTTGAGATACTTGAAAGTTTCTATCATGTCCCCTCTCTCCCTCCTTTCCTCAAGGCTATACATATTAAGCTCCTTAAGTCTCTCTTCATATGTCGCTAGAGGAGGCTGGTGGCACTACAATGCATGGCCACAGAATGCAGGGTTGGAAGCTGTGGCAGACGTCTTTCGGAGGGTGCACAGGAGCATGCACCAGCCGAGCTGGGTGTCATTGCATGTCCAAGCTTCGGGGAGAAAAAAAAAACAAGAAAAATACCCTGCTCTCAGGGATAGGTGATGGCACTGCCTCCCACCAGCCACACTTCACCAAGTAGGACTTCCTCCTGTCCTGGGCCGAGCCCAGCCCAGCCACACAAATTGTAGATAGAGCATCCTGGGTGGATAGGGCGGCTCTACCTCAGAGGGGCTTAGAGCTGGGGGGGTTTGGTTGGGTTGGTTACAGGACATTAGGAGGAATTTCAGGCTAAGGAGGTAGAGCTGGGGGTAAGACAGATGCCTGAGAGAGTTCCCCGAAGTAGCAGTGAATAAAAAAGAGTCTACAAAACAAAAAATTGAAAATGATGATAGAAGACTAAGATATAATCCTGCAATCTAGTACAGCAGGAAAGGGGGAAATCTATAAAATAAGAGTATTACTGTCTGTATAGTAAAATCCCAATAATGCCAGCCGCTTCAGTGGGCAGAGTGATGTCCATTAAGGAGAACTAATAAGTTTTATGCATGGACCAGCGTGCTATAACCCTAAATCATATTTTGATTTAAGAAGGGAATCTGAGCTTTCAAAAGGCTTTCCAATTACAGCACAGCAGAAAAAAACTACTAAATAACAGCAAATCCAATAATATAAACAGTTACAAATCAAATATATTATTGTGACAAGAACCAAAAAATTGCTGATATTAAAATACATAATTGAGGGGAAATTTTAACTAATGGCTGAAGGCCCAACACAGAAACAATGCAATGTCCCAATATAAACAGTCAATGGGCCAAAATTACCAACCCCTATAAACATCAATCTCCCATTATGCATAATACAGATGTAACCCCCAGGTGGCGCTATCTCAAGGGCTACTACCCCTGCCTGGCTGACTACTGACAGGTTGAGGGGCCTAGGTCCAATGGCGGGTGCCTCCACCCAGAGGTCAGGGTTGATACTGTCTATTCTGACTTGGTCACATCCTTCTGGGACATTGCAACCCCCCCTTTCTTCCCACTAGTGACCCACACAATATGTCAGGGGTATCTTCACAATGTACACTTACCCCCAGGACTGGTTCGGTCAGCTTGACTCTGGGGATCCCCTGTAAAGCAAGAGGATGTAATACGATAGCCACTGCACAATACTTTAACACAAACACCTGTCTTAGTCAGTGTAACTTTGCTGAAACAACCAGATCTGATATATTTAGGGGATGGCAACAAGGACAGGGGGAAATCAGGTTAAATAGATCAATCACATTAATATTCACAGTACTGTGCACAATTTCAGAGTCCCTAAATGTCACTTTCACTGGGTACCCAGGATGGAGGGGGCTAGCCAGGATCGGTGCAGCTGGTTGGGGCCCTGAGATGGAAAACACTTGCACAATACCCAATTTGTAATCAGGAACCGGTTGGCTCAGTTCATGTAGCAAGAAAGAAAATCAGATGAAACACTTGCAATTTAAAGGTACAGATGGCAGGGAGCTACCTTGATTTTCACTCACTAACTTTAGGCTGGACGCTGCCCCCGAGAGTGGCGTGGATTTCTGGACACCCTTCGTACAGCAGGGAAACAGGGTTCGGTAAGCAGGACACACCCCACACATTTATACGTAAAAGAAGTTACCATACCAGGCAGCTGCTATTAGGTCCCGATCGCACTTACTGCCAATCCAGGAGTTTGCAATGCAGCTTCAATTTCCTGAGAGACTGAGCGTGATGAAGCAGTTTCTCCAGTCCTCTACAGGGTAAGCCTGGCTCTTGCCTACACAGCCTCTCCTCTCCTCAGTCACAGCGGATTCAGTCTGAATCGCCACGGCAAAATGTGCTGCCCGACTTTCGGCCTCCACACGCTCTTCCCACATGAAAACTCTGCAGCGCAGAAGCCCGGACCTCCTTCTCCAGTCGAGGTCACAACAGATCTGTCTTCTCAGCCACCAGGCAGGGAATTACAGTCAGGCACCACCTGGTGCAATTGGTGGGTTTCAGTTGCCAATCACTCGAAACTTCCCCAATTGGTGCGAAAAGGCGCCACAGTCCAGAACTTCACTTCCCAGAATTACTGGCTATATCCCTCATGGCCAGCCGGTTCCTAAGAGAGCAGCGAGCTCGGGGTTACATACACTCCCTTATGAACCATATTGAGGGGTAGGACCACAGGTCTGCCCAGGGACTTGTAATTCAGCCGTACTACAGGCCTCCCTTTTTGACCAGTCCTTCTGGGGGGAACGGGCACAGTTTCTAAACAGACTTACTTTCAGCACTGTCTGTGCTTGCCAAGGGGGTCTCTATTGGGGCAAGGAGGCCAGAATTCGGGGCATTTTCAGCTCATAGTTTACAATTTCTGAGTCCATAACACTTGGATCAACTGTGGAGGCTCTTGGTACTGACAGGGAACTATCAGGGCACTCAACACACTGTTCGGGTTCTGGTGTATCACCAGCTTGCCCCAATACATCACTCCCTTCTTCTGAAAAGTCAAGCAGTTCAACCACGCACAATGATTCCACATCCTCTGATTTGATGCTTTGTATTTCACTTTCCAGGAGCATTGACTCCAGGGACAAAGCTGAGGGCTTAGACAGTCCAGAAGACCCAGCTTCACCCCTTGGGTTTACTAGGGGATTGCCCAGAAACAGTTGACTTAGTTCATAAGAAGGGTAACATTCGGGATTACACTCACTGTCCTCTGACACAGACTGACAATCATGTTCAATTGAAACTTGTGGAGGGGAACACTTTAACTTAGCTTCTGTAGGTGCAATCTTTCTTGATTTTTTCTTAGCAGCAGCTCTAGTCACTGGTCCAGAGGGGGCATTGTCTGGGGGCTCAGATTCTATCGAGACCTGTCCAATGGGCAGCAAATGATTTCTATGCATAGTTTTTACAGCTTTTGAATTATTCTCAGGCCATACTTTGTACACAGGCAGATCATCTAGTTTGCCCACTACAGTGTGAGGGAGGTGATGCCATCTGTCAGCAATCCTTTGCTTGCCATGCAGTCCTAGGTTCTTCAGCAACACTCGATCTCCTTCCCTGAGTACCAGGGCTTTCACTTTTTTGTCATACCTTTCTTTATTGGCTAGATTTCTTTTGGCAGCCATAGTTTGAGCCAGCTGGTATACATAGTTTAATTGGGCCTTTAATTTTTGCACATACTGTAAATGAGTAGCTGCTTGAACCCCATCGAGAGAAACTCCAAAGCAAACATCTACTGGCAATCTGGCTTCTCTTCCAAACATTAGTCAATAGGGGGAAAACCCAGTGGCATCACTTTTTGTGCAGTTGTAGGCATGTACCAGTGTGCTAATATGTTGGCTCCATCTGGGCTTGTCTTTTGGTTGAAGGGTGCCTAACATGTCGAGCAGAGTGCGGTTGAACCGTTCATGCTGGGAGTCTCCCTGGGGATGATAGGGGTGGTTCTTGACTTTCGCACCCCCCACAATGAAAGCATCTCTTTAATCAGTCGACTCTCAAAGTCCTTCCCTTGATCAGAATGGATTCTTTGAGGGGCCCCAAAGTGAACAAAGACATTTTCTATAAGCACTTTTGCCACAGTGGATAACTTCTGATCCTTGGTGGGGAACGCTTGAACATATCGAGAGAAATGGTCAGTGACTACCAGTACATTACTGATATTTCTTTGATCTGGCTCTAGACTCAGAAAATCAATACAGACCAACTCCATGGGTGCACTAGTGGTAATGTTGACAAGGGGTGCATCCCTCTGGGGCAAAGCTTTCCTCTGTAAGCAGCGACTACAAAGTTCTAATGTGTTGTTCCACATCAGCCCCCATTTTAGGCCAATAAAATCTAGATCTCACTAAATCAAGGGTTCTGTCTATGCCGAGGTGTCCCATGTGGTTGTGTCGAGACCTCAGCATCAGTTCTCGAAAGGCAGCGGGCAAAACTAACTGTTGTTTCTCCAGTTGGCCCCCTTTGTCCATTGTCTCTCTGTATAACAAACCATTCCTCATTCTCAATTTAGGGCATTCTTTATATAGTAATGCAGTTCTCAAATCAGTGGAGCGTAATTTTGACACATCTTTCCTTGTTTGAATGGCTTCTAGAGCTGTTTTTATCATAGGATGCAGGGATTGAGCCCACTGAATACTGTCATTATTGAATTGAGGCAAAGCACCTGTGTCCAATGCAGAAAAAAGGCAATAAGCGGCAGGTATGCAGTTCTCGGATGGCCCCAAACAATCCACCATGCAGTCCACTGCGTCCGTGAACTTCTTTTTCTCCCTGTCAAACTTTTGGCAGAGTGCTCGAATATCCGGTTTTGACAGTCTGACCTAATTATTTGAAGGGACCAGTCTCCGGGAGAGCATCAGCATCTATATGGTTCAGGTCTGCTCTGTATTCAACGGCATAGTCATATGTAGACAAGGCAGAGAGCCACCTATGGCCTGTGGCATCCAACTTAGCTGAAGTCTGCACATAGGACAAAGGATTATTGCCAGTATTTACCAGTATCTTAGCTCCATATAAGTACTCATGAAATTGATCAACAATGGCCCACTTCAAACCTAGGAACTCTAGTTTGTGCACTGGATAGTTCTTTTCTAATGGGGTCAGACTCCTGCTGGCAAAGGCCACTGGTCTCAGGCCATATGTGTGCTCCTGATACAACACAGCCCACAACCCTTGCAAGCTAGGATCAGTATGAAGGACATAGGGTCTTGTAGGATCAGCATAGGCCAACACTGGGGCATGGGTAAGTTGATGTATGATTTCATGGAAAGCAGTCTCACAAGCAGGAGTCCAGCGGGCCCCAAACACTTAATTCGGATGGAAATACATTTTTTCGGTCCCAATGAGCACTGTTTTCTTGTATCTTTTGTGGGTTGGAGGATACCCCTGAGTAAGGTTAAGTAAAGGAGGAATCACTCTTGAACAGTCCTTGATAAAATGCCTATAATAACCACAGAAACCCAGGAATCTCTGCAGCTCCTTCAGATTTGTTCACTGGGGCCAGGTGGTCAATGCCTCAACTTTACTGGAGTCAGTCTCTCTGCCCTCTGTGGATACTATATGTCCCACATATTTTACTGAAGTTTGAAAGAATTGACACTTATCAATGGACAATTTGAGGCCAAAATCTTCCAGTCCATCCAACACCTTGAATAATCTGCTTTCTTGTTCCTTCAGGGAGCTGCCCAACACAATGACATCATCCAGGTATACTAAGCACTCTAACTAGTTCATATCCCCCACTCCACGCTCCATCAGGCGCTGAAAAGTGGCTGGAGCACCCGAAATCCCTTGAGGCATCCTCATAAACTCATAGAAACCAAGTGGGCAAATAAAGGCAGTCTTTTCACAGTCTTCTGGGTCCATCGGGATCTGATAGTGCCCACTGCGAAGGTCCAGCACTGAGAACCACTTACTACCGTTCAGGCAGTCCAATGCATCCTGAATGCATGGCATGGTGTACTGATCCGGAATAGTCCGCCGGTTCAAAGTACGATAATCCACACACATCTTAACTGTTCCATTCTTTTTCCTCACTTCCATGATAGGTGAAGCATATGGGCTTCTGGATTCCTGTATTACACCAGCCGCAAGCATCTCTTGCAGATGTCGTCTCACATCATCTATGTCAGCAGGTGCCAGGCGTCGAGACCTCTCACAAAATGGCCTCTCATCATGTAGCCAGATGCGGTGTTCAGCTCCTTCTACACATCCTACATCCCATTCCTTCAAAGAAAACACCTGGTCTCTCTGGGAAAGCTTCTCACTGATCCTTTCTCTCCATTCAGCTGGCAACAGGGAGTCACCAAAATCAAACAAGTCAGTTGTCACTCTGTCACTCTTCCCCAAACTCTTGTTACTGGGCAGGATGGCAGTATCCTCAAAGTGCACAGTGGCCAGGGTGCAGCCTTGATTTACTCGGATCTCCCAGTCAGACACATTGTGAACCTGAACCATTACTCTTTTAGCAAAAGCACGAGCTCTAGAAGGCAGGATACCAGGTTTGACCAGCAGCCCCTCGGGCAGTATCCCATCCCCTGCTGCATTCAGCATTAATATTTTGTCCTTTACATCCTTCTGGATATGGACTTCACCTTGTAGAACACATTGTGCATTTGGTGCTAGCAGCAAAGATTCTGGGTCCTTCTTCCAGACGACCCCCACTGGGTCCTCGGGTTCCATCCTATCAGCATTTCTCTGTGCTTCATAGGCCCTTTTAATTAAAGCTGGGATTCTGAAGGCTCTGCCAGTCTTGGACTTTTGTTTCTCAGAACAAAACTGTGCCAGTCACCCAAACATATGTGCACTGGTTCCAATCAACAAGGGGACCCCATCATAAGGCTCCCACCCCTCTTCATCGGTTTCGATTTCACGAATCTCTCTCATCAATTGACAATATTCTGGAGGGTCGGCCCTCCGGTCTTGCAATTTGAGTTTCTGCAGTATTACACTTGAAAATCTGGCTGACTTCAATATATGGTCTAATTGGACCTGGTTTAGTGTTTGGGCAGTCACTCTCCCTTTTTGGTGGGCCTTTTGCAGAGCCCTCTCCATTCTAGTAACAAATATAGACAATTTCTCATTTCTTCACTGTTTTGCTGACTTGAATTTCCATAACAGATCCTCTCCGGTTTCAGTGCTGCCAAACCCCCTCTAAAGCAGAAAGATATTCTGCTGCAGTGGTCTCTAGACTAGTGGCCCGTAGGAACCAAATGGCTTCCAGTGCTGGACCCCTCAAACTTTCCATCAGACGTTTCCTCTTCTCCCCCTCAGAACACTGTCACTCTTGTACTAAAGGCATAGCATAGCCCATCCAGATCTCCAAATCATCTTCCCCTGAAGGCACGGGCACAGTACCAGAGAAGAGTCTCAAACTCTGCTAGGAGTCTAATTGTATGGGAGGGACAACCATAGGGGATGGGGCTAGTATGGAGCTCTTATATGACCCGGAAGATATACCTGGGGATGGCAGGGGAGTGTGGTTGCCCGAGATGTCTAATACCTATATCAATTCCTGAGCAGTTCTCCTTTCTGCAGCTAACAGTTAAAGTAGCTTGTCCTTGAAACTATTGGTCTTAGGGGACCCACCCGGGTTGGCTGAACCACTACGTGCGTGAATAACCCTCCATCCCTTCTGGGCACCTTCGGGGAAAATCAGTGGGGGTACCCTCTCAGGGTCTATCGTAATACTGTATGAAAGCAGCACTTGCAAGGTCTGTTCGAGCAAGTCAGCACAACGCCCTTTTACTTCCACCTTGCCCAGACATTTAACACGCTCGACAGTAGAGACAATGTCAGCGCTTTTAATTCCCAATGGGGCATCCAACAATAATACAGTCTTTTGGGAGTCCAACTCCTCAGCTTCACCGCATCCCATCAATTTATGCACCATCATCTTAATGAGATAGAGTTTTAACTTGGGCATAGCATCCCCCTCCATTTTTTCCTTTAATTTAGACATAATGTGGTACTTCCTTCACTCGGCCACTAGAGGACACTAAGAATCACAGTGGTGCCTCCAAGATGTAACCCACAGGTGGCGCTATCAGAAGGGCTACTACCCAATTACGGGTGCCTCCACTCAGAGGTCAGGGTTGATACTGTCTATTCTGACTTGGTCACAGCCCTCTGGGACACTGCAACCCTCTCCTTTCTTCCAACTAGTGGCCCACACAATATGTCAGGGGTATCTTCACAATGTACACTTACCCCCAGGACTGGTTCGGTCAGCTTGACTCTGGGGACCCCCTGTAAAGCAAAGAGGATGTAATACGATAGCCACTGCACAATACTTTAACACAAACACATGCCTTAGTCAGTGTAAACATAGAAACATAGAATTTGACAGCAGATAAGGACCGCTTGGCCCACCCAGTCTGCCCATTTTTCTACCTAATGGATAAGCTGCAGATCCTAGTTAACCAGCAGCCTACTTCTTTCTACCCCAACCCCCTAGAATTGCCTTATGACTGTCCCATGCATGCTTGAATTCAACCACTGTTTTTGACTCCACAACTCCTCCGGAAGGCGCTCCATGCATCCACAAAACTCTCTGAAAAATAGTTCCTTACATTACCTCTGAGCTGCCCCCCATCTTCAAATTGTGCTCCCTTGTTCTTGCACACCTCTTTTTTTGAAAGATGCTACCCTCTTGGACTTTGTTGATTCCCTTGAGGTACTTGAAAGTTTCTATCATGTCCCCCCTCTCCTTTCCTCAAGGCTTTACATATTAAGCTCCTTTAGTCTCTCTTCATATGTCTTCTGGTGCAGACCCTACACCATTTTTGTTGCCCTCCTCTGGACAGCTTCCATCTTGTCTATGTCCTTGCGGAGATTGGGTCTCCAGAACAGCACACAGCACTCCAGATGGGGTCTCACCAGCTGTCTGTAAGGAGGGATAACAACTTCCTGTTTTCTACTGGTGATGCCTCTCCCTATGCATCCCAGTATCCCCCCAGTCCTCCTTACTGCCCTCTCACATTGCTTGCCCACCTTTAAGTCATCTGATATGACTACCCCCAGGTCCCTTTCCATTTTTGTTGTTGTTAGTATCTCACCCCCCATTGTGTACTCTTCCCTTGGGTTTTTGTTTCCCAGGTGCATTACCTTGCACTTCTTAGCATTGAATCTAAGCTGCCATACATTTGACCATTCCTCTAACCTTGCCAAGTCCCTTCTTATCCTTTCCACCCCACCTTGTGCATAAACTTTGTTGCAGATCTTTGTGTCGTCTGCAAAGAGACATACTTTTCCTTCCAGTCCCTCTGCAATGTTGCTTATAAAGACATTGAAGAGGACCGGTCCTAATACTGAACTCTGTGGTACCCCGCTAGCAACCCCCTATTCTTCAGAGTGGACTCCATTTACTATTACCCTCTGTGTCCTATTCTCTAGCCAATTCTTTACCCAGGCTATCATCTGGGGACCCACTTCCAGACTGGCTAACTTGTATATTAATCTTTTGTGTGGGACTGAGTCAAATGCCTTGCTAAAGTCTAGGTAGGCCTTATCCACAGCCCCTCCCTGATCTACTACTTTGGTCACCCAGTCAAAGAAATCTATTAGATTCATCTGGCATGACCTTCCCACTGTGAATCCATGCTGCCTTGGGTCCTGTGCCCCTCTGGCCTCTAGGTACTCGACAGTTCTTTCCTTCAGAAGTGATTCCATCATTTTCCCTATCACTGAGGTTAGACTAACAGGTCTGTAGTTTCCTGCTTCTGCCCTGCTCCCACTTTTGTGAAGGAGAATCACATCTGCCCTCCTCCAGTCCTCAGGTACCACCCCATCCTCCCATGATTTGTTAAAGAGTTTAGTCAGTGGTGTCACTAGTTCTAACCTTAGTTATTTTAGAATTCTGGGATGAATCCCATCAGGCCCCATTGCTTTGTCCACCTTCAGTTTTAAGAGTTCTTTCAGAACCCTTTCTTCTGTAAATGGGCTAGTATCAACTTCTGTATCCGGAGTGTTTCTATTGTTTGTTTTAGGTACCTCCCCCTCTTCATTTGTAAATACTGAGCAAAGATATTTGTTTAGTATCTCTGCCTTTTCACCGTCACCCTCTGCCCACCCCCTCCCCTTTATTAATACTCACTATCCCTCCCTTAGTCTTCCTTTGCTCCCCGATGTACCTTAAAAGGTTTTATCCCTTCTAACTGAGTTGGCTATCCTTTCCTCAGTTTGGGCCTTTGCTGTTCTGACTACCTTCCCAGTTCCTTTGCTTTAACTGATACAATTCTCTGTCCTGCTCCTTCTGTGAATCCTTGTACTTTCTGAATGCTTTCTTTTTCTCTTGAACCTTCACTGCCACCTCCTTTGAGAACCATAGTGGTTTCTTACATCGTTTTGTTTTGTTTATTTGCTTCATACAAAGGTTTGTTACCTCTGTGATGACAGTTTTTATTATTCCCCACTGTTCTTCCACCCCTCCTTCCTGCCCATTTGCTAGTGCATTCCTTAGGCACTCACCCATTTTGGCAAAGTCAGCCCTCCTGAAATCCAGTACTTTTGCCTTTGTATGGCTTGACTCTATTGCTGTGTTTATTGTGAACCATACTGTTCGATGGTCGCTAGTTCCCAGATGCCTACCATCTTCTATATCTGTGATCCTCTCTCCATCTCCATTTGAGAGAGCCAGGTCTAAGATTGCTCCCTCTCAAGTGGGTTCCAATACTAGTTGTCTAAGGCATGCCCCCTATAGGGCATCTAGAATAACCCCACTCTTAGAAGTGGCTGCTGCAACTGCACTCCAGTTAACATCTGGCATATTCAGATCACCCATCAGCAATATCTTCCCTTTATCTGCCATTCTAAGTATACTTTCTATCATTTCCTCGTCCATTTCCTCCCCCTGAGAGGGGGTCTGTATATAACCCTTGTGCAGATTGTGGTGCCATTGCCTGCCTCCAAATTGACCCACAGTGCTTCTTCTCCTCCCTGTTTACTCTTTTGTTCTGTTGCTTTGATTCCTTCCCTTATGTAGAGAGCTACTCCTCCTCCTCCTCTTTTACCCTCCCTCTCCCTCCTGTAGATAGTGTATCCTGGTATGTTTACATCCCAGTCATGGTTCTATGTGTACCATGTTTCTCTGACTGCCACGATATCCAGATGTTCCTCCTCCATCAAGGCCACTAATTCAGGAAGCTTGTTACCTAGACTACGGGCATTGGTACTCATTGCTTTCCATTTTTTGATGGCTTTACCTTCTGTAGCAGCATCCTCCACTGACCTTTCTACCTTGGTCTTTTTCTCATTTAGTACCCTGTTTTGTAGGGGGAGGCTGGGATTTTCCTGCTGTTTATCAGTGCCTCCCCCCTTGACTAGTTTAAAAGCTTGCCAATGAAGCATTTAAACTGATTGCCCAAAAGACTTGTAACTTTGCTGAAACAACCAGATCTGATTTATTGAGGGGATGGCAACAAGGACAGGGGGAAATCAGGTTAATTAGATCAATCACATTAATATTCACAGTACTGTGCACAATTTCAGAGTCCCTAAATGTCACTTTCACTGGGTACCAGGATGGGCGGGGGTTAGCCAGGATCGGTGCAGCTGGTTGGGGCCCTGAGATGGAAAACACTTGCACAATACCCAATTTGTAATCCAGAGCTGGTTGGCTCAGTTCATGTAGCAAGAAAGAAAATCAGATGACACAGTTGCAATTTAAAGGTACAGGTGGCAGGAAGCTACCCTGATTTTCACTCACTAACTTTAGGCTGGACCACTGCCCCCAAGAGTGGCATGGATTTCTGGACGCCCTTTGCACAGCAGGGGAACAGGGTTCAGTAAGCAGGACACACCCCACACATTTATATGTAAAAGAAGTTACCATACCAGGCAGCTGCTCTCAGGTCCCGATCGCACTTACTGCCAACCCGGGAGTTCGCGACGTAGCTTCATTTTCCTGACAGACCAAGCGTGATGAAGCAGTTTCTCCAGTCCTCTACAGGATAAGCCTGGTTCTTGGCTACAGAGCCTCTCCTCTCTTCGGTCACAATGGATTCAGTCCGAATAGCCACGGCAAAACACGCCACCCAACTATCAGCCTCCAAACGTACTTCCCGCGTGAAAACTCTGCAGCAGAGAAGCCCAGAGCTCCTTCCCCAGCCATGGTCACAACAGATCTGCCTTCTCAGCCTCCAGGCAGGGGATCACAGTCAGACGCTACCCAGTCCAATTGGTGGGCTTCAGTTGCCAATCACTCAAAACGTCCCCAATTGGTGCGAAAAGGCGCCACAGTCCAAAACTTCACTTCCCAGAATTAATGGCTATATCCCCCATGGCCAGCCGGCTCCCAAGAGAGTCATGATCCTGGTTGGTCGCTCAGTACTCCATTTTAGGTGTCCTTCCCTCCTGATTGGATCTAGTCTGCAGTTCAGATCCAAAATGGAGGGGCAAAGCACACAAAGTCCCAGCTGCAAGAAAGGCAGGTTAGACAAATTATATTTCCACTACCGCTCTAACAGATCACTAGCAAACAGTTACATCCCTGAATAGTGCTCACTCTGCCCACTTAGTGACAGCAGAAACGGAGCAATTTGTCAGCAGCTCGAGAGGGACTCAAGCAGGGAACCACACAGTCCCCCCAGGTTCCAATCCTGCCTGTAAGCAGACAGCTCTTAAAGAGACAGTACCAGAGGCTCTAAAAGCACTCACAAATAAGCGGCTTAAATACCGAACACCATCCAGGCTGGGGCCTTTAGGGAAGTTATTAGGAGACTTTTGGGAACCCCCATTTGCAGAGGGGTTACACTAAAAGGCTATATTATTCACCAGCCTAAAAAAAAACCTCTTGGAAAATTTACCAGTATGTTACCACATAACAACCAGCATAACCCTTATAGCGCTATAATGACAAAACTTGCGGTTCCTAAACAGTTCCTTCAATTGTTTTCTTGCTCCAAGTCTCAATCTACAGATTCAGCAATTCAGCAAGCAGCAAATTCAGCTTCTGTATGTTCTAGCCATCGGCCCTCATCCATATGGTTGAAAAACTGCCAGGACTTTCCTCCATAGTAATTTGAAGTCTGGCAGGAAGGAGTGAACAACCCCTAGTGCCCAAAGTCGTGGTCGGAATCATCAAATTGTTTGCACCTGGCCCTCATCTGAAAGGAGAGATCCAGGAAGAATTTAACACCCCTCTCATGGATTTCAAGTGGGTATGCAGCTCTTGCTGTAGATATGGAACATCCCTGACTTCCTAGCCCGATGTACGAAGCAGCACTGTTCATGGCTGGTTTGATGCAGTAGGTCACACTCATGGGTTCACCTGGTTGACCTGACGTAACTGAGATCAGTCACAGTCCTCCGGGACTTCAATATGGTCTACCATCCAGTCTTTTAAAAATTGCAGCAAATTGGTGCCTTCCTCACCCTCCAGGATCTCAACTAACCATAAATTAACATACTAACATACTAATTGCCAGCAGATTAGGCCTTATGGTCTATCGTGTCTGCGTGAACCTCAGATCCCCTGTTGGGAATTGAGCCCCCCCCCGTATTCCGATACCCTTTTCTGTATCTGTCCCACCCTCTCTTGAAGCCCTCCACATTGGAAATCTGGACCAGCTCGCCAGGCAGCGCATTCCAAGGATCCACCACCCTCTCTGTGAAAAACCTCCTCCTCTTCCCCCCTGATGTTTTCCTCCTTCCAACTTCAAACCATGCCCTCTGATGAGACCTCCCTCCTTTAGTCTAAAGATCCCCTTCATGTTTACCCTATTTATTCCCTTGAGGTACTTGAAGACCTCGATCATGTCCCCCATCTCTCCTCTCCTCCAAAGTATACAGGCTGAGCTCCTCAAGTCTGTCCTCATACGTAAACTCCCCCAGTCCTCGAATCATCCTGGTAGCCCTTCTCTGTACCCTCTCCAGGAACTGTATGTCTCTCTTTAAGTCCGGTCTCCAGTACTGTACACAGTACTCAAGGTGTGGTCTCACCAGCCCATTGTACAGTGGAAGAATCACTTCCCTGCTCCTAGAGGTGACCCCCCTTACAATGTGTCCTAAAGTCCTGTTTGCTTTGCTAGCCACTGTCCTGCACTGCTCAGAGTTATTCATACTTGCATCCACCATGACCTCTAGGTCTTTTTCCCCAGATGAGGCCTCAAGCACCACCCCCCCAAGGGTGTACCTGTGTTTGGGGTTTCCCCACCAAAGATGTAACACCTTGCACTTGGTTGCATTGAAATTTAACTTCCATGCAAGAGCCCAGCTTTCCAGGGTGTTCAGGTCCCCTTGCAGAGCCAACCTCCCCTCTTCCCCCTCAACTATTGCTCCCACCTTGGAATCGTCAATGAAGAGACTCATCTCACACCCTATACCCACCATGATAGCAGATATGTATGCATTAAACAGGATCGGCCCCAGTACCGAGCCCTGCGGAACTCCACTACCGACCTCTCTAGGGTTCGAGAGCTCCCCACTGATCACCACTCTCTGTGTGCGTCCAGCTAGCCAGTTTCCTATCCATCTGACCATCGAAGGGCACACCTCCAACCCCGTCAGTTTCTCCACCAACTCATTGTGGGGGACCGAGTCAAACACCTTGCTGAAGTCCAAGAATATTACATCCACAGGCTTCCCCTGTCCAGTTCCGATGTTACCCATTCATAGAACTCCACAAGGTTGGTTTGACACAAGCTACCTGGCACAAACCCATGTTGTCTACTGTACAGCCCTCCCTCCTCCTCCAGGATCACCCCCAATTGTTCCTTTAGTATACTCTCCATTACTTTTCCCACTACCGCGGTCAAACTGGTGGGTATATAGTTACCTGGTACTTCCCTCGACCCCCCTTTATGGATTGGCACCACATGCGCCTCACACCAATCCCTAGGTACCGTCCCTGTCTCAAGCGACCTGTTGAAGAGCTCCGCCGGGGTGCGGCCAGTATGTCTGCCAACTCCCATAGTACCCTTGGATGAATGCCATCCAGCCCAGGATATTTATCTTTCATCAGGGCCTTCAGGGCTTGCCACACCTGTTCCGTGGAGATAGCTTCGTCCGTCCCCCCTCCTTGCTGGACTTTCTATCCTTGTTCTGATGTGAAACCCAATGGGTGCCTCTCCCTCCCTTATGCTCCCTTTCTGTTACTCCACTGATCCCACTCAATTTTGCTTCTATCCCCTTTGTGCCTTGCTTAGCAAATATCCCACCCCACCCCCAGTGAACACCAAAATGAAGTGCTCGTTTAATACCTCCGCCTGCTCCCTTGCCTCTTCCAACCACCCACCATCTGATCTCAATCTGCCAAGCTTGCCCTTAGTTTTTCTCTGCTCCCCGATGTACTGGAAAAAAAACTTTTCCCCTCCCTGAATCCCCTGTGCCAGCCACTGCTCTTTACTGGACTTTGCCCCCCACACCATCTGGGTGACTTTTCTAGATGCAAGATGGTACGTTTCCCTTTCCCTTTCCCCTCTCGATGTTTTGTATTTTTTGTAGGCAGCCTTCTTCTCCCTGACCGCTCCCTGAACTTCACTGGTCCAGCATGGTTTATGTGACCTTGTTCCCTTGTGCTTCACCTTAGCACAGGTCCTGACTGCCTCATGAAGTCCCCGTTTTATGACCTCCCATCTCTTTTCCACATCCGTCATTGTTGTAATCCCTTTCATGTGATCCTTTAGAATATTTCCCATGACCATAAAGTCTGCTCCCCTGAAATCCACTGCCAGTGTCCTAGATCTCTCCCCCCTCCCCCCATGATAATTTGAAACCAGACAGTATCGTGGTCGCTCTTAGTCAGGGGATCATCTACAACCAGGTCCCTTACCAGATCCCCATCCGCCAAAACCACATCTAGAACATGGCCCTCCCTCGTGGGCTCCCTCACACGCTGTGTTAAGAACACATCCTAGAAACCATCTAGCAGCCTCTGCTCTTTGGCCACCTTAGAGGACATGGTTCCCCAGTTTGTCCCTGACATATTAAGATCTCCCATCAACACCGCTCTTTCCCCTTTTGGTCCACACCGGGCAATAATGTTGTCCAGCAAACCATCCTCCAGAACATCACCCATCCCGGGGGCCTATATACTACACCCAGCTTGACCTTACCTCCTGTCGGGGTTCGTAAGGTGGCCCATAAGACCTCCATGTTTCCCTCTGCCTCTTCTACCCCAGCAATTTCTATGCCTTCTCTAATGTACATAGCCATTCCTCCCCCTCTGCCCTCCTTTCTATCCTGCCTAAGCAAAAAGTATCCCTTCATGTTTAGGTCCCAGTCACGGTTGTTGTTGTTGGCCCACATTTCCATGATCGCTGCCACATCCACACACACACGCACACACACACACACACACACACACACACCCCGAACAGCATTTGATTGATTGATAAAAGATTTATTTTGATATAGGTAATTTTGTTGGGGAAACCCCATTTACAACAAATTCCTGAGCATGGTCTGGAACTCTAGTAACTTGTTACCCAAGCTCCTGGCATTCACTAACACCCCCCACCCACCCCTTGTCCATGATCCCTTTGTTGAACCAAACCCGGTTCCTTGTGCCTCCTGCCACCATCTGCTCCTCCTGGAACCTCCTCCCCCTGACTATTTTCCCCCTCCACCCCTTGGGTTTGACAGCTACTCCCCTCATCAGGAGGAGGGGGGTGAGCACCAATTACCAGCTCTTATTTCATTCTCCAAAAGTTCCATACAGTTACAGAGAGAGGAGTTCTCATTGGTTAATGTAGTATGTTGCTTGCATGGTGATACTCTGTTTATTCACCTCTGTAACTGTAGTAAGCAGCTCTTTAATAGCTGCATCTTGAGACTCTAACTTGTTGAGTGTTTTCTCTGTCTATGAATACATAGCTTTTATTGAATCCAAAATAGTTTGCCATGGAGTCATCAATGAAGGTTTGAGCTGACTGCTTTCCACTTGAGTATTAGTACCTCCAGCCTGATTAGCTTGTGGCACAGTTGGTTTTGAGGGACCGGGAAACTGATTCTTTTCACGTCTCATGGCAGAATTTGGTCTCTTCTGAAAGCTTGCAGGATCCTCAATCCGATGGTGGTATTCAAAAACTAGTAGCTCAACTTAAAATCTATATTTAATTTAAATACTGTAGCTGCCATGCAGGAGCTCCTCGAGAAAGCGACCGCTCCAGAAGCTGGCTCTCTGGTACCCCTCCCACCTGCTTTGACCAATCAGATGATTGTAGATACCCATTATATGAAAGCAAATGGTAGTATTACATGAGCTAATGGGGATAGCCTCAGAGATATTTAGGACGGTTGAAAGAGACTCCCACAGGTCCCCCATAATTTCAGCAGTGCTTCACAGTACAAGGCATAGACGCACACTTATGAAATTGCATAACTGGGTGTTGCAGTCCTTTTCTCCACTTTTATATAGTATTTATTTCCCCATCCCCAACTTGCTCATGCCGACCCCCTCATGACCACTTTCAACAGTGGACATATCTTGCTCGGTTAGTTTTCTCACTCTTTAGCTGCCTGATCATCTCTTGCAGGTTAGTCTTGGTGTCTTTTTTTCTCTCCCCAATGACCCCACAGCCCATGTGGTTGACAGATTGATGCCAGGGATAGTCTTTGAGCTCCATACCTCCCAGCAAGTCTCTGAGGTACATTGAGTAATGCCAGGATGCCTGTTTTTAGCTCCAATCTTTCCAGCTAATCTCAGAGGATCATGGTGCACTGCAGCAAATGCTTTTACCTGTTACCCGAGTCATGACTGTAAACTCCTGCTGGTGCCCTGTTCTTCAGACACATGCTGCTCTGTGACTGATGCTATATTCATTGGTCACCACATAGGTAGAGTACAGTACCATCTTGCTGTTCTGAATGCCATGAGAGTTTCGGCAGTCCACGCAGGGATAAGCGGCTATCTTAGGTGGGGACTTGTTTTGAAATGCCAGCAGTCATCTTGTCTTTGTCTCTGCTAAGCAGACAGCAGCCATTTTTTGATGGGCAAGTTCAAGAGGATATTCATGATTGTTGTATTGGCAGCCATCTCATTGCTGTTATTTAGGCTGCCATCTTGTTTATGACCCATATGGCCAGTGGCCATTTTGGAATGGGAGTCTCATTCCTTATATCTAGTCAGATAATCACCATTCTCCCTTAGTTCTGTAACCAGGTCACTGTGCAGATGGTACAGGTGTTATTTTCTCTGTTACTACCCCTGCCTTGCATCCATGGCAGCCAAACAAGATTGAGGTGCCTGGGCTCAATAAATTTCTCACATGGGGCTTTCTTTCAGACAGGAAACATAAGGAATAGCATGGTGCCTCCACCCAGAGAAGGAAATTGTTGGCCTGCTGAACAGTAGAATACTGCGGCCTCTTGGGGGTAGGGACGGGCTGGCAAGATGGCCACACTGCCGCTCCACTCCTCACAGTTCCTAGCTTGGTGATCAGTTTCCAGGTTCTATTTCACTTATTTTTACTTTATTACTTATTTAATGAATGAAACTTATGTCATTTTCAGTCTCCTTTGGTTGCACAGTAGTTATTTTAATCGTTTGCCTATTTGAAATGGTCTTTTCAGCCGACGGTAAATGCCGCTAAAACATGGCAATGACACCTAGATGGCATACTGAATTTTCTTGATTTGTGGGCCCAGTTTGGAGGAGTTTTTTATGGAGGCTGTCTGAAATCTGGCAATTCTGGGGCCCAGGATTTGGATTCAGGATGACCTTAAAGTAGAAGAAGGATGCCGTGGAAGCCTGCGAATGTTGGAGAATTAGTCTCACTATATGTGCGGACAGGCTGATTAAGCCTTATTAAAATGTATGCTACTGTTGCCAGGGGGCTGGGGGGTATTAGAGCATTAACTGCTAATACTTGAAGTTATTGCACCAGAAAGAGCATTTTCATTTTGTATTTGCAGGTGCATGAAGGAGCTGTATGTCCAATGGACTTGGATGTATACCCCATGAAAATTATTGAAACCTACTGAGTGCAACCCTCCAGAGACCTTTGTGGGATTAGCAATATCTGTGATTTACAGATTGCCAGAACTTTGGAAAAGTACATGGACTCCAAGAAGAAAAGGGAGCTAAGTCTGGCAATATTTTATACTTATTTTATTTGTTGCAACACAGTTGCTTTGATGGATACATGGAACTTAATTAGGAGCCTATTTTCTTCGAGGTACTCCTTAAAAACAAAATGATTTAAAGCGTTTGTGCTACAAAATCTTGACGTTACAATGAAAGGCAACAAGTGTAGCTACATATTTTATATGACTCTGGTTGTTAAAAGAGACATATTTTGCACTTAAAGAATTATATTTTATTGGATGGCTACAGCGAGGCAGTATGCAAAACCAGGCTGTGAGCTGTGATTCATGGTCCTAGTCTGTAAAATATATGTTAATACCTGGGACTAATCTTAAAACAATTTATCGAGGATACTGAACTTCTGGATATGGAGATGTATACTACAAAGTCTAAAGGCATTAAATGAGTCATTAGTAATGAGTCTTTGAATTTTATATGGGATATAACTGACACCCACCAGGAAAACTTTTCGAAATATTGCTGAGCTTTTCAGGCTCTTGTTAAAGTTTGAAGTTATTTGAAGGTCTTCAGTTTGCTAATCGTTTTTTATATATGTTTTTATTTTATTATAGTATATGGTTAGGGTTTGTTGTCAATGGAAAACGATGGTTTTCCAAATCCTGTTGTAGGACAGTTCAAAGGTCAAAAATGTTGTTGTACTATCGTTCTGACATCACATCGATAGTAAACAGACATGTCCTGCAATTTGATTGGTGCAATCTACACTATTACGGAAAAAATAGAAAAAAACATAGCATCGCGATTTAGCGAGTGCTGAGCTATGCACTGCTATAGTTCAGACACGGTCAGAAACCCTTGCATTTATAAAAATAAAGTAAACCTTTTTTTTTTTTTTGTCATAAAAAAAAAAAAATAAAGAGAGCAGCCACAGGCATTCATAACCATCGCACAACAGTTCTTCTCCCCCCTGACACGGTCGGAGTCTCTGCAAGCCGTACCGAGAGGGATAGATTGGAGAGGCTGGAGTGGGAGTGAGCATGAGCAAGAGCGTCAGCAGAAAAATGCTGAAGGTAAAAAAAAAGAATGGGTCTTCTCTATCTTTGAATGGACAACCATATACTATATAAAATAGTAGATGGGTGACCATCCACAATGAAGGCAATGTTTCCTTCTCGGCAGTTGATGACATCATACAGACCTCTTGAGCTTCGCTCTCGAGGTCTGTATGATGTCATCAACTCCTTCGATGGAAACACAGCCTTGTTGTGGATGGTCACCCATCCACTATTCTATATATTTTGTGTAGATACAGTTTCTTTTTTACACTGGTTTGTAAGTCTTCCTCAAATTGCAATTGTTCTTAGCATATGGGTTCATCCCAAGAGGCAATTTTTACTGCTGTCACCAATTTGATGTATTCCTTATTTTGATTCCCTTTATTGTATATCAGGATGAATTTGTTATTTCAGGCCTTTATCTATAGGAAATAAAAGTAAAAGGTACCAGCACTTGCTTAAAGGAATCACTAAACTTAGTATTAGCTCCAAAACTTTAGCTAAAGGAATGCAGGCCCAGTGTGCTCATTTAATCTTGCATTTTATTATGTGTAAAAATGCACATCAAGACAGACTACTCACATATAGCAGTCACATATCCACAAATTCACAGTGTCCATTGTGGTCCATACATGCCAAGAAGGTCCACAAATGTCCAAAGTATTTAAAACAAAGACAAACCTCTGTGGCAAGTCACTTTCTGTACATTTGTACGACATTTAGAATGAAGCAATGGCAATTTACGCTTCAGTGTCAGCTTTAATCAGAAAGAAATAAACTTTCTTGATTTGAGAATTTATAAGGATGGGAATGGAGGGGTACAAACTGATCTATTCAAGAAAGAGACTGATCGTAATACACTGTTGTTAGCCAATAGTGCTCACCCTAGACATGTGGTAAGGGCTATAAAAAAAGGACAGTTTGTTCGTACTAAAAGAAATTGTAGTAGCCAGACTGAATATAATAAGATAGCACAGGAATTGTCAGAACGGTTGTTGGACAGAGGATATGATATACAGTAGGTACAATTAAAGAAGCTAGACAAGAAGTAGATCTATTTTCTAGAGAATCACTCTTGGTTAAACAACAAGAGAAAAATAAATGCGAACCCCCGTTGACTTTTGTAACTACATACAGTCCTCAGTCAAAAAATATTTCTAATATCATTAAAAACATTGGCACTTGGTATTGAGGGATCAAAGTCTAAAAGAAATAGTTGAGAACGGACCTAAAATGGTGTTTCGTAGTGGTAAAAACATTAAGGATGTGGCTGTCCGCTCTGTCCAACCTCTGCCTGACAAACCAAGGAACTGGCTAACTGAAAGGGGAGGGTGGTGCAGTAGATGTGGTAACTGTAACTAGTGTCCCTTAGTTAAAAACACTAAGTGGTTTAAAAATCATGCCACTGGAGTAGATGTTAAAGTTAGAGGTAATATTACTTGTAACACTCCTGTGGTCATTTACAAGGCTGAATGTACTTGTGGCCAATTTTATATTGGAAAAATGAAAAGACCTTTTAAGATTAGAATTGGAGAACATGCAAGGGCTATTTTGAACAGTGATATTACAAATGCCCTTGCCCTACATATTAGAAAAGCAGGAAATCAGAGTGAACATGTTTTTCAGTTCACAGCTATAGAGAAACCCATAACTATCAAGAGAGGTGGTGATTATGATAATTTGCTCCTAGAAGGGGAACAATATTAGATTTTTTCATTGAATGCCACATGCACCCCTGGGTTAAATGATAGGATTGAAATTAAACCCTTTCTAAAGAAAAAGTAATTTATTTGGCTGTTGATGCATTTCTATATATTTTGTGTTATTGTACCTATATTTATAACTTTCTATGTCTTTCTGTCTTTCAGTACATAAAAAAATTGATTTTGACCTACCAGGGTACGTCAGACCCATATGATGGAAAGAAGTTGCCAAGTGATGTGTTCATAGGGAATTATGTGCAATCGTCTAATACTGGTGCCATAGTAAGTGATATTAGGCACAGTTTCTATCTTTTTAACTATTGTGATTTTCACTTATTGTTATATATATGTAGAGTTTGACTGAGCACTAATGCACTTTGTTCCTGTAATACACTTGTATGTACTCTTTCTTTAAGAAACATACTTAAATGGAAGTATGGAGTCCTTACACGTCAGCCTTTGAGAAAGCCAATTGTGAAACGGGTCAGGTGACGTGGGTGTGTCCCTCAGCCTTGCTGCAGAAAGTGACTTGCCGGCCTGCTCCACAGGCTTCTCTTTGTTTTAAATACTTAGGACATTTGTGGACCTTCTTGGACATTTATGGACCATAATGGGCACTGTGAATTTGTGGATATGTGGCTACTATATGTGAGTGTTCTGTCTTGATGTGCGTTTTTACACATAATGAAATGCAAGATTAAATGAGCACGTTGGGTCTGCATTCCTTTAGCTAAAGTTTTGGAGCTAACACTGAATTTAGTGATTCCTTTAAGCAAGTGCTGGTACCTTTTACTTTTATTTCATATTACCTAACCAAGCACTGCTTTTTCCCAGGTGCAGTCACACTTCCTCTATAGACTTTGTATATAGGAGCAGTCCCTCAAGAAAGGGTCTTGGTGTAGGGAGCCTATTGAGTAAAGGGGATACCTTTGTTGAATACTATTTCTCTCCAATTAAATGTTTGCTATGGAACCTTTGTGGGGAGTCTGGTGTGCATTGGGTTTGACTTGGACATGTACCTATGCCTTGCTAGCACATAGGTGTATGTGTGCTTGCATTCCAAGAAGGTGAGTAAGTATCTCAGATTGGCTACTGGAAAGATAGCTCAGACTTTTACAGTTAGGGCAGACTAATACGATGGCCTGGTTGATACTATGCTACCTGATGGGAATTAAAAGTGCTTTCATGCATTTGTTGTTTTGGCATATTGTGGGTTAATTGGGCCATAGTAGTCCCGGTATTTCACCATTTATCTCCCAATAAAAGTGTACATACGAACATGTACAGAAAAGTAAACAGTATATTAGGAAGGGATCTGTATTCCATAAATGGTGCCTCACCTGAAAAATGGGCATCTTGCTCTTGGCATCTGTTATTTTTTTAAGTTCTGCTGCTATTAACTGACTCTATAAATTAATGATTTTTTTTTTATGCTCTAAGTGGTCTTAATGAGATTAGAATATTAACAGAGATCAATTGAAGATACTGAAAATAATGTTGTCCCAGTAAATGCTTAAATTACTTAAAAGGAAGAAATAACTTGACAGTATTATTTGACATATTTGGATGTACTTTTTGAAGTTGCCTGTTGATTTTATTTATATGTGCTCATTTAAATTGTAATGGCATAATTGGCGAACAATAAAACCTTTGTTGTTGTTGTTGTTGTTGTTGAGTAGAATACTGCCCCCGGAATGCAGTACCAACCCACCTCCCCAGCAACTTTCGGACACTACCTGGAACACCCTAATATTAGTATTCACACTTCAATTGCAATTTGGGACACCTTTGTACCATTTGGGTAGATCACTAATAATATGCTCACGTACCAAATTTTAGAGACTAAACACAGGACTTTACTATTCAACAGCTCTGGTCCCATTAAGGAATTAAGGGTTATGCCAAACAGTTTAAACAATGACTGTAGGCAGTAACAATGTAACTGTTCCTGTTACATTTCAAGTGTCACCTCAAGCTGTGCACTCTCGGATGTCTAGGCCTCCCCACCGAGCTAGTACAATAGGCCTCCCAATACCAACACAAGACTGCATCCAGGCCTACTGTACTATAGGGCCTCCCACTACCCACAGTAGTAGATTGACACAGTTTCAATAACTTTCAAAGCAATCACTTTATTTGACTGCAGTTTAGTCCTAGCTACTGAGTATCCAGATAAAATAAGTACTGTTGCAGGCCTGGTGTTGCATTGCATGGGATCTTGCATGGGCACTACTATAGACATGCAAGCTTACTTTAATCCCATCCATCTGACTTTTGGTTAGCACTTTTGTATTAGCGAAACAAATTTTAATCTAACAGAGATTCCAAAATAAATTGTAATCCAACAGGAAATTTTAAACAGCAGCAGCAGTTTTCTGGCTGGTAAGCCAGTACTCACATGTCATACACCAAGGAAAACAGTCACTAATGTTTCAGGATGGAAAGTTTCATAGCAGCAGGCAGATGGTGGTTATAGGCCAGGCTAGGCCTGATCTCTGTGTTGCAGCTCCTTTTCCCCTTGATCAGCATGTATGTCAGTGTGAGAAGTTCAGAAAGGCCATGATCATTGAGCAACCATGCCACCCCACTGGGCACTCACTCTATCAAGGGTACAAATATGCTAGAGACAACCTCCTGACCACCTCCTCCGTTGAAAACACCAAACAGGACAGAGCAGCTTGTTTTCACCTCAGAGATCTGCAGTCTGTGGATAGCTTCAACAGATTCAGTGTCTAATAGCAACACAGGCTTCACAGCACCTCTTCTCAGTGCAGATAGAACTTCCAGCAACCAGATTCACTCACACTAGGATCTCTGGCTGTAAGGCCTAGCTAGGCTCTCAGCACTTCTGTTTTCTCCAACCACTCAGGAAGAACTGCCCAAAATGCCTCCTAGGCTGGGGGAAGAGTACAGCTCAGTTCCCTCCTCTCTTGGATTCTAATTGACTGCCCAGACTTGTCATTCACACTCTGGCTTCCTCGGTGGCTACAACAGTGCACCAAGTACTTTGTTGCTGTTCTTCTGCAGTGCCTGTGTTCTTTCCAGAACCCCTTGCATTCTGGTTGGTCGATCGTGGGGGGTCAAATGTCCTAAGATGGCAATGTCCATCTATTTACATTTAGTTCAAGACCTGGCTGCTGCTTCACACAGGTTAACTTGCTGCCACTTTACAAACAGATAATTCAACTGGGATTATGATCTGGATTGTCCCTGATGACATTGGTGGTCCTTTTGGTTTTCTTTTCTGGGTGCAGGGGCACCCCTTTCATTGGTGGCATACAGCAATAGAACACATGGGCAACAACAACAACTCTTCCCTGCCCTCCAGCACCAGTTCCAACCAGAAGACACAGGTGTTACTAGTGGACTCACCTTGAACAATTGGGAGCTCGACAGGTAAGCCCCACCTTTGAGGGGGCTACATTCTCCCCTTGATGAAAGATTTACATCTCCATCAATCCAGAATTAACATGGTGATCTACAAAGTCTCAAAGTCTATATATCTATATCTATATATCTATATATATATATATATATATATATCTATATAGATATATATATATATATATATATATATATATATATATATCTATACATATAAGAAATACAAAATCACACATACTCCCATAATGCAAAGCATCATGGGCTGTATATGCAAATTACCACAAAATATTATGCTGGTTCAATTTTAAGCAGAAATGCATGGTGCCGAAAGGCCTCTCACATAGTCTGCAAAGGGTGCCAACAGAAGACACAGGCATGTGTTTCATCCTACCAGGACTCAGCAGTGTGCCTCGTCTGTATAACACCCCACCAAGACCCTGCATCCTGGCAACAGTCCATGGGCCTCACTTCCTTATATCTTGCTTTGTTGGCTTGGTTCCTCTTCCCAGAGGTTTCTGAGGCAAGTTTGTATGCACAGTCTAACTAATATTTGAGCCTTTGCACACACTGTAGATGCATTTCAGGACATGCTACATCAGCAGAAACTCAAAAACAAATGTCCAGAGGTGACCTAACTTCTCTTCCAAACATGAAATAGTAATGTGAATAGCCAGTTGCATCACTTTTTGTACGATTGTAGGCGTGCACAAGGGCACTTACTTGTTGGCTTCACTTGAACATTTGATTTGGTTCTAGGGTACTAAGCATATTTAACAAATTCCTATTAAATCATTTTGATTGAGGGTCACCTTGCAGGTGATCTGGAGCTGTTCTTGATTTGTGAGTGTCCCGTTGGGACAAGAGTTATTTCACTAGTTTGCTTTCAAAGTCTCTGCTTTGATCTGAATGGTTTCTTTGTGGTGCACCACAGTGAACAATGAACTTCTCCATAAAGACTTTAGCAACTTTTAACGCTTTTTGGTCTTTGGTTGGAAAGGTCTATGCATAACATAAGAAATGAAAGCAGAAAAATGCCGGCACCAGATGCAGTACAAATAGTTTATTTAAATACCATTCCAAACAGCGATGTGGTAAAACAAGTGAACATCCCAACCGGTTTCACCAAAACAAGGCTTTCTCTCAGGGATACCAGTATGGGGAGGAGGATTCCTTTTAAAATTACAATTCAGCCAATCACAGGCTTAAAGGATCATGATTTCATTTTTTAGAGTGCCAGTGCCTATTATAACGAAAAGTGCTACCTAAATAAAACACCAGTCATTAATTAATACACTGTGCCAGTATCGAACAACATAGATTAATTTCTGGTTGTTCCTTATGTAATTTAGCAGCAGTTCCTGTTTAAACCAGAGCAGCAATACATCACATGAGAAAGTCTATTGGTATCCTTGTGCCTTCACTTGCATGTGAGGTGGGTGACCGCCTCCCGCTGGCTTGTACCATCAACTCAAAGCAACACATTGATAATAAGCCTCTCATGGGACCTAAAAATAAGAAAAAACTGTGTTAGATACTGTATAATCAAAACAAAACAAACATAGGCATACAAATACACGTACTTAATTTAACTTTCTATTATTTTTTTTAAGGAGTGGCATTATATCTAACCTATCATTAAGATCTGGCTAACAATGTCCCCCTAACTGAAAAATCCACAGTGCCTCTCTTTGTAGTAACAAATCATCCAAATTGCTCCCCCCTAACACTTCCCCAAGAAGGCTTTTCCTATACCACAGAATCTGAATGTGTGGTCACTCCCAGTAGGGTTTTCCAACACATGAATGGCTAATGCATAATATAAATCACCTTTTTCAATTGCCCTCATGGTTTCTCCCACCCTCACCTCCACAGCCCTTGTAGTTTTTCCCACATAAAACACTTCATAGCTACACCTAGCCAAGTAACAACATGAATGCTGTCACAGTTAATAACATTTTTTATGTTAAAGTTTTTGTAGCATTTTACTTGAGAAGACAGCAGTTTTTTTCCATAACTGGACAATATTTATACTGTCCACACTTAAAATTGCCATGGGTAACTCAGGCAACCACGCATGAGGTTTGTTTGTTGTAAGTTGCTGAAGGCTGTGTGTTAAGATATCTGATAGATTTTTGCCTCTCTTATAACTAAATCTGAGCAGCATTGGGCAACTGTTTTTCAATATGGGGTCTGAGATGATGATCTTACAATTCCTGGATATGATTTGCTTTATGGCTGCTGACCTTCTGCCATAAGTACTCACAAAGTTGAGACGTTGTGTTTTGTCAGTGGTGTGTGTGCTCTTGGTGAGTAAATCATTTCTGTTCATGGAGCTGACTACTGAGTCCACTTGGTCGAGGATCTTCTGCTTATAGCCCCTTTGCTGAAACCTTATTTTCATGCCTTCACTTTGTACCTGATAGTTTTGCTCTCTGCTACAGCTTCGCTTTACTCTCATAAACTGGGACTTAGGGATGTTATTGATCATATGCCTAGGGTGACAGCTTGTGGTATGAAAGAGGGTGTTTCTATTCGTTTCCTTGTGGTATAGATTCATCTTTATGGTACCATCTGCTTTTGTAGAAATTGCTCGGTCCAGAAGACACACCTCATTTTGGCTTGTATGTATGGTGAATCTCAAATTAGAATTGATGCTTTCCATCCAATTCACTCAGCTGTTCCCTGTCACCTTTCCAGACCATCAAAGTGCTGTCTATAAAGCACCCCCAGAGATTTATCCTGTGAAGAAAGGGATTAGTCTCAAGGCAATAGACTTTTCCTTTTTCCCAATATCCAGGATATAGGTTAGCATAATTGGGGCCAAAAGTTTCCCCCATAGCTGTACCCTGCACCTGTAAGTAAAAGAGGCCCTAAGAAAGAAAGACATTCAACTTTAGTACCAGCTGGGCGCATTCGCAAAGAAAATCAACCAGACCAGGGCATAAAATCAATGCCACGCTCCAACCAGAACCTAAGTGCATTAATACCATCTGTATGTCATATATTTGTGTAGAATGCTTCTACATCCAAGGAGACTAAAAAATAATCGTCCTATAACTGTAAGTCATCCAAGAGACCCAAAACCTGAATGGTGTCTTTTAAATATGAGGGTAGCTGGACTACTAAACCTTTTATGTGGACATCCACATATTGAGACAGGTATTCTAACAGGCTACCTATCCTTGAGACTATTGGCCTATCCGGTGGATTAATCAGACTTTTGTGGATCTTCGAGAGTGCGTAAAAACAGGCCCTTATGAGGTGCATAACTGTAAGAAAATCAAAAAAATTTTTGAAATTACATTTTTTGCTAAAGCATCATCAAGCATATTATCAGCCATCATTTTAAAGTTCTGTGTCGGACCTGGGTTTTTTTCCCATTTGTTTTTTGTATAAAAGAGTTTATTATGAACAAACATATAGTAGTTCACATCCATAATTAGAGTTACAGATATCCATGGTAGTATATACATTTTCCTTTTACATAATTAATCATCACTTTCCCTGTATCAAATACATTTCTCAGGATCAGTACATCACTTCAGGTTTTCTTAATCAACCATTCCCTCCCACAGTAGTATATTTTCAGGCTGAGTGAGATCTGCCAGGAAGTGAGCCCACTCTTTGGAGAAGCTCTCAATTTTATTTTTAACTAAAAGAGTCAGCCTTTCCAGTGCCAGTATCCGCAAGACCATAGAACGCCAGCACTGTATTGTGGGCATTACATTTGACACCCATGTATTTTGAATACAATGTCTAGCTGTACCAAGAAGAATCCTAACCCATCTCGGAAGGCACTCCCATTCCCCCTTCCTCATCAATCTCTACTCCAAATAGGCATATCTTGGGGTCTAATTGCAATACCCTCCCCCACATGCACCCAACTTCCTGAACCACCCCACCCCAGAATCCCTGAAGGATAGGGCATGCCCAGAAGCAATGAAAATAATTTCCTTCCTCCAGTCTACACCATCCACATTGTGGGGATATAGAGAATGGTATTTATGCACTAAGGCAGGTGGACTATAGACCCTATGTATAAATTTGCAGCAAGCCTTTTTATACTTGTTGCAAATCAAAAAGACCCATATGCAGAGAAAGCAATAGGGTCCAATCTTGATCTTGAATCTGTATATTTAGATCTCTCTCCCATAATCTCCTCACCCTTAGAGAGAGAGAGATTTGGAAAGCCCTGTCTAGTCTCTATCACTGCTTGTCCTATGAACCCCTTAGTAACCTGCTTTGCAGTTTAGATCAGTGATTCTATCTTCACCATTTCAGCCAGTCCCAGTTCTTCTCTAGCCAGTCCTGCAACATGGGCTCTAACCTGAAAAACCTAAAGAGGTTACCCGGCCCTAAGTTTAGCCTCTAACATAACCCTGTAAAGGAGCTGAGCCCCCGCCCCCACCAGTACACAAATCTCGTATGGATCCTATTCCATTCTTTTCCCAGATCTTGAATCCCGTGTCTTCCCAGCCTGGGAGAAAATAAGAATTTCCCACCACAGGAACTAGGTAGGTATCTACAGTTTTAATCTTCCACTGTTTTGGGAGTTTAGCCCAACTATGCAGTGTGGCAACAACCAGTAGGATCCCCCCTCCTGTAATCTTATAACTCTAACACCCTGTCAATCTAAGTAGGCTGATAATCTGGCTCAGCACCCCTATTGTTCGAGGTTCACCCAGCTAGCCACCTTAGGCATATGTACCCAAACACTAACATATTTCTGTTGTGCTGCCAGATGGTAATTAGCTAGGTCCGGGAAGTTTAACCCACCCTTCCCTGTGTCTGCTTTAAGTCTTTGCAGGCTTACCCTGGGCCTTTTTCCATGCCATATAAACACAGAGAACATTTTTTCTATCTTCTTAGTGTCCCACTTCATTTAACTCACATGCACCATCTGCATAATGCATACCAGCCAAGGAAGTATATTCATCTTAATCAGGTTTATCCTTCCTAACCAAGAAATTGGAAGGGCTACTCACCTCCTAAGATCTGTTTCAATAGTTTTAAGCAAAGGCATATAGTTCAAGTCATATAAAGATCCCAAATTCCACCCTATTTTTATACCCAAATATGTAAAACTGTTCCCCACCCGCTTAAGGCCCCATGTCCACTCTAGATCTGGTCCCTTTGGTAGTCTTATTATTTCCAATTAATCAGTATTAATTCTGTATCCTGAAAACCACTCAAACTCTCCCACCACCTCTAATAGTGCGGGCACAGAGGTCATAGGGTCTGTTACAAACAACAACATATCGTCTGCATACGTCGTTATTTTATGTTGATTGCCTGATACACCTTGCACTCCTTGAATATTCCCACTTTGCCTAATGGCAATAGCAAGAGGTTCCACCACCATGGCGAACAGTAATGGGGAGCGTGGGCATCCCTGTCTTGTATGCCGGCCTAACCAAAATCCCTCAGAAAGAGTACCGTTTACCAACACCCTTGCTCGAGGTGAGTGGTACATTGCCTTTACCCACCCCACAAACATGTCTCCCAGACCAGACCAGCTCAACACCTCGAACAGATATTCCCACTCCACCCTGTCAAATGCCTTTTCTGCATCCATAGAGATAATGCACGTATCCTTCTTCCCTTTATTTGCCCTCCAAATCACATTTAATAATCTCCTTACATTATGGAAAGACAGGCGCCCCTTAACAAACCCGGTCTGGTCTGGGTAACTCCAATCTCCCCGCCAAAACCTTGGCCAATATTTTCATATCACAATTGAAAAGTGATATCGGTCTACAGGCTGCAAACTCCATAAGATCTTTTCCAGCTTTTGGGATCAGACAAATTACAGCATCTGAAAAAGTAGCAGGGAGTTGCAAGGGTTCTCCTTCCTGCTGCTGAAAAGTTTCAGCAAGTGGTCCAGCCAAATGAGCCGCCGTATGCTTATAGTATTCCACCAGGTAGCCATCTGGACCACTTACCTTCCCACTCCTCAGTCTCTGTATTGCCTGCAGCACCTCTACTTTTGTAATAGGGCCATTTAACATTTCTTGCTGCACGTCAGATACCTGAGGCATGTTAACCTTTCTCAAGAACTCCCACATTATCTCCCTCTGTCCCCCTTCTGACTAGTAAAAATGCCTAAAAAATTCCTTAAAACATTCCCTTATACATTGTGGCTGTTTATGCACCTTTTCCTTCCGGTCCTTAATGGCAACAATATGCGTGGGGCATTTGCCACCCTTCATTAGTCTAACCAACATGGGCCCCAGCTTATTGCCCCACTCATAGAGCTGCTTCTTACAAAATGTCCAGGATGTCCTCGCCTACTCACTTAGTAAGACATTCAAGGCCTCTCTGGTTAGCTTCAGGCAGTCCCGTACCCCTTCTTCCTCTCCCCCAGCTACCTGCCTTCTTACCTTAGCCTCCAGTTCCAGCCTTTTCTCTTGTTTTCTTTTCTTAACCCCAGACACATACTTAATTATCATTCCCCTCATAAAAGCTTTCTCTGCATCCCAGATAACAGCCTTAAAGGTAGGGGAATCCTTATTCGCTGCTACATAATCCTTCCATTGTTCCTCCAGATATTCTTTGAACCCCTTATCCACAGAAGATATGTTGGGAATTTTCCAGAGAGGGGCCCATTCCTTGGCTCATTAATACTCAGAGCCAGGATCACCATTGCATGGTCCGAGACATAGATAGGGCCATGCCGGATCTTCCCAATTCTCCCATACCACTCCTGCAGCATAAATAAATAGTCTATACATGACCACGTACTTTGTGGATTAGAATACAATGTAAATTCTTTTACCCCCGGGTTCGCCTCCTGCCACCCATCTATCAGACCCAAGTCTACCATCCCCCTCATCCACTGTAATATTGATCCACTCTTCCTACCTTTGCCCTGAGAGTGATCACAGGCAGGGTCCAAGGTGCAGTTCATATCCCCTCCCAGTATCAGTCCCGGGAATTGTTCCTTAACCAACAAGGCAAAAGACATATCTACCATCCACTGGATCCCTTACCACTCTCTTAACTTGGAGTGGCAAATGTTGGTGCAAGAGAACAGCGACCCCACGCTTATATGCTGTATATGATGCAAAGAAGCATTTCCCCCACCCAGCCCCTTATTAGCTTATTATGTTCTGGCACTGTAAGGTGCGTTTCCTGTAGCAGCCTCTTACTGCGCTCCTGTTGTCACAGTGCCATAAGCAAAGCTGCACGTTTTACCGGGGTCACTATCCCCCTGACATTCCAAGAACATACAGTCAGGTCTTTTATATTAGCCATGATAAAAAATAACATTTGTCGTTAAGTCCCACTCCACCCCTTGATAGAGACCCCTCCAGGTACTGTTCCTTCTCTCTAATTTGATACAGCTTGCAACTGATCCTGTAACATAGTAAACTTCTGGATGTGAATACATGTGAATCAACAGGTAAACAAATAATAAGCAAAAACATTTTAACATTTTTAACAACTTCCCCAACTCCCCTCAATTTCCCAACCCTAAGAACTTTTTTAATTTCACTACTACCCTTCCCCTTGAAAAATGTACATCATTCCCTTCCTTTTGTTGCATTTTTTGCTGACCTTTTATTTGTGTTATGTTAATTATTGTCCCCTCCTGCAGTAATGCACTTCCCAACTTAAAAACAGTGTTCCCTCCTCCCTCTCCCCATTTCCTTCCTCTTATGCGAACAGACACTAACTGCAAAACTGTGCTAACAGTGTCAAAAATAATTTGCCCTCTAAGAATCCATGTCCTCTCCACCCCCACCCCGGATTCTTTAAAACCTGTCCATGTTCTAAACATATTTTGCATATTCTGCATCTGGCTAATGCCCCATCAGGAAAACCCAACAGTGACAAACACTGCCCAGAGTCCTGCAATGAAAATATTAACCATATATGATTGATTTATGCCCATTTCCCAGAAGCACAGTTCTTTAGCTATAAAGCATTGTCCCCTATTCATGTTCTAATCACTAAATACTTCCTAAGGGATTCCCCTGCACCTCAGATATTGGAGCACAGGAAAAAATTAGTCCAACATAGGAGGCCCATTGAAAGAACCAAAACTTTACTCACTGCAGAGTTTCACTGTCCTCTTCCCCAGCTTTAAATTGCAAAGTGTCAGTTAGTGTTTGCCTTCCACCCTTAGAGTCCACGAAATGTCTCATCTTCCCCCTGCACCTTCCATTCCAGGAGCACGGGTAACATGACGATCCTCTCTCAAATGTAAAACCAAACCCTGTACCTCCAGAGATGGAGCACGGGACCCAGAAGGAGTTCCCATCCACAGGTCCTTCATGTTTCTTTCTCTTACAGTCTCTGATATATCCCTGCAGACAGGCAGTAGGTCACTTGGTGCTAAATGTCCAGAGCAAAAGCCCACAAGATAATCCTCTTCACTACAGTGAGCTCCAAGCCTTCCACATATTCTCCTATACACAAAAAGGAAAGACACCATGAACCCGCCAAGCACAGGATCCTCGTGTAATTGTCACATACAGAGTTCAAGCCCCATTCGGCACAGCTAATCTGAGTTTATATGACTATAAAATATGGCAAAACAAAAACTTCCATGCTGCATAACAGAAAAAAAAAAATCCACGTATCCTGCCCTCTTTTTTAGTGGGCCACAAGCGACCGCATTAGGTCAGAGCTCAGCTTATTTTCTTCTGCAGATCCTCCATGAACCTTTCAGCCTTCTCGATATCCCAAAAGGAAAAGACTGCTCCTTCGTGTCGAATTTTTAGAGTAGCTGGGTATATCATGTAGTTTTCTACTTTCAACGCGCGCAGGGTAGCCATGACTTCATTAAACATCTTTCTTTTCTTTAGAAGCCTTGCCGAGTAATCCTATGACAGAAATATTCTGTGGCCTTCACACTCCAAATGGACCTTTTCCCTGTAGGCTCTTAGGACAGCTTCCCTAGCCTGAAAGTTGTGAAATCTCATGATGAGTTGACACAGATGTTGTCCTGCCGGGGGCCAAGGCATACCGTGTGGTGTGCCCGCTCTAATTTGAGTCTCCATTTTTATCTCCATAGCCAGAAGTTTGGGCAAGACAGCCGCACAGAAGTCCAAAACACTACCCTCTTCCAATTCTTCTGGCAGACACCTAAGGTGAAGGTTCAACCGTCTATTGTAATCTTCCTAATAGTCTGCCGCCTCTTTCATCTCCTTGAGCTTTTTCTGCAGGGCCTGGATCTGCTCGGGCACCCCCTGCGTCCCATCCTCCAACCGGGATATTCTCTCTTCTGCCTCAGTTAAGCGAGCAGTCTGTATGGTTTGTTGCGCAAGAACATCCTGTAACTTGTCATCAGTTTTAGCCTCAAGTTTACATAGCTGCGGTTCCAGGGCTGCCAGGACCTGCCCAGTGAGTTCTTTGTCTAAGGTGCTCACCTCCACAGCAGACAAAGATACCATGTTCTGGCTCTCTTGTGGTACGCAGGCCACATTCTTCTTTGCTGCTTTGCGAGCCATTCTTTGACTTTTTCCAGTACTCTGGACCAAATATTTATCCATCTTCCACCACTGCTCAGTCTTAGTTGTTATTAAGGACCGAAATGCAATCCAAAAAATTTGATTGAAGGTTGAGGGTTGTTTAAACCTAGTCAGATCCAAATCTCCAAATCTCTTGCTGAGAGTCTTTGATCCTGTTCAGGCATATCCTGATTCAGGGTAGTGTCCTCATTAAAGATGCATATGGAAAACTTACAATCCTGTTTGGTGTAATTGTCCAGTAGGAACTTGTCAGTTGCAGAGGTTTGTATCTCACTATCCATGATTTCATCTCTGGATTCCAAATTATCTCCACTATCATTCCCTATGTTTGGATTTTTATTCCAGAAGGCCTTGAGATTCAGATTTTTCATGAATCTTCTAAAATCAATGTACAGTTCAAAGGGTGATTCCTCACATGTTGGTACAATTGTTAAGCCCCTTTGTAACACCTTGATTTCAGTGTCACACAGTTCTTTATCAGATAGGCTTACAACATGTATTTCTCTTTCTAGGTCCTGCACCCTCTCCCTCCCCATTGCTGGTACTCTGCAAGGTTGTCCTCGTCTTCCCTCCATGGTGTGTTCTTTTTGCACTTGCACCCCGGGTGCATTTTCCGGTTCTGGAAATTCACAGTTCTTGGTGTTCTGAGGTTCATGCGTGGGCCTGGGTCTGGTTGTAAGGTGTCCTCCTCAAAAAAATCCTCATGGACTTCTCTATCTGATCCACCTGTGGATATATAATCTGATGGAGAGAGGCTATGTGTTTTTAAAGGGATAGGAAATTATTTTTCACATGGTAAACTGCTCTTCTATCTTCCTTTCTATGCCAGTTATATATTCTGATACACTTTGATGATTTTTTGATAAATAAATAATGTAACTTTGGGGTGCCTCAGATCTAAGTAGAGTTCCACTCTCCTCACCAGCTACTACGCTTGATTTTCTTATTTCTAAGACATTCTATGGCATCACAAACTCCCATTCCAGGCCATTCATCTGAATGGCCTGGAATGGGAGTTTCTAATGTCACAGAATGTTTAGTCAGTATGAAAAGTGCGAGCAGCAACTGCTGAGGAGAGACATATAAAAGCTAAAAAGGCAACAAAGTTTCATTTCATTTATTAGTTTTACCAGGAAGGTGGACTGGATCAATGACCATTTTTCAGCCACAACTGGGGATGGGTAATTCAATTGGAGTACAAAACAGATATCTAAAAAATCAATAAAAACACTTAGCAATACAATTGAAACTCAGACAAATATGTACAATACATATAATATATACAATACACTATCATCACTGTAATCAGTTCAAATAGATTAAACAATCCTGTCTATACACTATTAAAGTAACCCCAAAGAAACAACAGATGGACTGTTTTTTCTAAATAATTCCCTGTGGTTTTCTTAAGGTAGATTTCTGGAGGTCAGTGTCAGTGGCTCAACAAGTAGCACACTCACCTCTGAGGCCAGGAGATCAGAAAGCTGTGGGTTCTATCCCCACACCAGGCACTTGGGTTAATATCCCAGTACTGACACTGTAGTGCAGCTTGAGGGGGGTGCTGCACTCCTGAGGTGCTGTCTTTCAGAGGAGACATTAAACTGAGGTCCCATCTGCCTGTTCTGACGATAGTTCAGGAGGATGTTAAAGATCCCATGGCACTTATCGAAAAGAGTAGGGGAATTTTTTATTGAAACAAAAATAACACAAAATGGTATTACATCATACAACTCATAATAAAGAAAATCAAACAAAAACTGAAAAAGGCATTACATCATACAGGCACCCCGAGCATAACCAAGCCCCCCCCCCACCACCACCAAAAAAAATAGAGTATTTGGTATGGAAATAAAGCAAAAAGCACAGGTTAAAGCATAATAATACAAACAACATACAGAAGTAAAACAAAGAAATATAATACATATCCCAGAAAAACAACGAAATACAAGCAAAAAGGGAAAAATAAAGGATAAGCAAAAAACACACATGAGGCAAAATAAAATCAACAGCCAAATGATTTAAAGTAAGGCTACACAATATCTGTCAGAAGCCAATCCCAATGTTGCCAATATTTGGCATGCACAGAGAAAGTCATTCTTTTCTTTTCCGAAAAATATGCAGCTTACATATTCTGCATGATTTGATTAAGAACCTGAACAATTGTGTAAACTTTTTGTTGCAACAAAAAGGCGCACCTAGCCTGCCATAAATAGTATCTACAAAAGGCAAAAAATATTCATAAAGTACTGGGATGGTATTGTGCTAAGGCAGAGGGGAAGCAACCATAAATCAAAATATCACAGGACATGGACTGCAAATTCTTATCTTTCCATTTATGCAAAAGCAGGACCCAAAAAGAAGCACTATAAGGACAAGCAAGAAAAAAATGGTGCATCATCTCAATCGTGTGTAAACATGTATCATGGAGGCACATTCTGTCATCTAGTGACTTGTGCTTTAAATTTCCCCAGACCCCTAACCTCCCATGACAGGATAACCAAGTAACATCCCAGACATTCGATGGTATGCAAGGGTGGGTAAGTTGTAAAAAAAGTATGATCGTCTAAACAGTCACCAGCCATACTTAACAAAACTGGTGTTTCAGAAATACAGCAAACCATAACATTATGGTACAGCTGTTTTCGAGTAGAAGTTCGTATAACTTGCAGTGTGATGTTCCACTGACTCAGTTTTTGAAACACAGGCATGAAGCAGTCCGAAACATTATATCTCCTAAAATTTGTAGGGATCACAAAGGGGGAGGTCTGCCACACAGTGCAAAGGGAGTCCAAAGAATGCTTCATTAAAGAATACCAAACTAAAGGAGAGAGTGTAAGAGCCTGAGCTAGAGCATGTGTAAAGAATAAACAATGGAAAAAAAACAACCGGGTTAATCATACGTATCCCACCAAAACCATAATCGGGGTAGGTAAAGACCCTCTTGACTGGGTTCAGTCGGCTCCCACAAAACCCTTGAAAAAAAAACAATGTCACTTTGGTCTCTAAGGAAAAAGGAAGGGGGTACACTGGAGCTATGTGTAAAAAGAGAGGAAGTACCAAAGTTTTCAATAACGGTACTCTTTCCTTTTTAAGGAGAGTTTGTCCTTTCCAAGAATTAACCAATCCTAAAGCTCTATCAATGGCCAAAGACCAATTGCCACAGGCATCATCAGGGCCACCAAACTGTACACCCAAAACTTTAATGGGGTCAGTCGTGATGGGAATACCTGCCAGGTCCTCCACAGGTGATGGAGTAGCTATCGTGGGAATGTAAATAGCAGAACTTTTAAAATAATTTAACTTAGAACCTGAAAGTGTCTCGAATCTAGCAATAAGATGTATAAAATCTGGAACATGAATGGAAGGGGTAGTGCAAACAACTAAATCGTCAGCATAGGCAATAACAACTGGAGCAGAAGTTTGAATAGGGGAGGGAATGCTAGGATAGAGGGATGTAACAACAAAGTGTGAAGTAAAGGGTCCAATTGAAAGACATATAAAAGGGGGCTTAGGGGACACCCTCATTGAACCCCTTTTTATCCCAAAAAAGCCTTCCCAGGGGAGCCATTAACATATGGCATTATCTAGGCAGTGTTATACAACAGCTGTAGCCAAGAAATAAATTGGGAAGGGATATGATAATGATGTAAACCCTGAAACAAATACCAATGATCTACCCTGGCAAAAGCCTTCTCCTGGTCAAGAGCAATTAACAAGGATGGGTGAGAACTAGTGCTGTTGGCCATAACATCCCTTAAAAAGGACAAATTATAGAGCAAAGACCTGTTTGGGATCCCACACAATTGTACGGGGAGATAACTTGTGAAGCAATAGGGAAAAGTCTATGCAACAGGATAGATGCAAATATTTTGTAGTCCACATTCAGAAGACTAAGAGGCTTCCAATTACGGACATCAGTTTTATCCCCTTTTTTGAACAACAAAATCATTATGGCACAAGAGAAGCCTCGAGGTGTCAAGCAGGAGCTCAAAATTTCATTAAAAACAAACATCAACAAGGGGGGAAAAATGGTAATAAATTGTTGATACAACTCAGCCGGGAGATCATCCGCTCCTGGGGAGGTTCGTTTCTTTTGACGCAGGATGGCAGACTGGGTTTCAGTTACAGAAATGGGAGTTAGTAAAAAATCCGAGTGCAATGGGCCAGCCAGAGGGACTACAAAATTATCAAATAAATCAGGGTCCATAGAAACTACAGTAGGAGAGCAAAAGAGCCCTTCCAGGTAATCTTGAACCCACCATTTAATATGGGGTAAGGAAGAATATAAGGTCTGAGTAATAGGGTCTCTAATTTGTTCCATTAGAGTAGCATGTACCCTATCAAAGCAGCTTTTAAAAATATCCAAAGAAGGTCTAGTTCCTTGGGTGCCACATTGTGCTTCAAACTTCAGGGTCAAGGCCCTATTATATTTATAGGCTTCAATTTCAGGGTTGAGAGAAGCAATCTGATGAGAAACATCACGATGAGTGGCAAACAAAACAGAGAGCAAATGCAACAGCTCATGCCTCAACCTAGAGTACTTCGGGTAGTCAGTCAAGGATCTGCGTCTTGACTGGTGGAGAAAAAAATGTTTCAAAGCAAATTTAGTGTCTTCCCACCAAGTAATGGGGGAGTCATAGGCGTCAATGACGGACACTTTAGCATGAATAAAATTCAAGGCCATCTCAGAGAGTAAGACATCAGCTAAAAGAGAACAGTTCAACTTCCAATGGGAGACAGACCAAGAGGAAGGGGAACCACTGACCGAAGTACAAGTCAGGGAAACTGCGAGGTGGTCCAAGGTCTCACAAGGGTGCACTGCAGCTTGTAGCACTCGAACATTCTTAGACAGAAAAATATAATCAATTTGAGTTGCAAGTTTCCCTCTGTAGTAAGTTTTTACACCTGCCTCATGAACCTCACAAAAACCATCCTTAAGCTGAGCCGTGTGGGTAATTCTTTTCAAAGTGGCCATATCCCCAAAAGTTTTAGGAGTCATCCCCCTCTATCAGCATGCATTAGTCCACAATTAAAATCTCCCCCAAATGGGACATGATGAGAGGTGTAAAGATAAGGATGCAATAGGTTGAAAAGGGCCCTTGTGGAGTATATATGTTTATTAACCTAAAATACCAGGAGCAATAAGTGCAATCTATCAACATAGCCCGACCTGGAAGAACATCTAGAATTCTAGAAATTTTAAAGGAGTAATTACCAAATAGAATACCCAATCCATCACATAAGTCTTCTCCAGAAGTCCAAAAAGAAGGCCACTTAGTCCATTTCTTGGAAACCTGAAAAAATTCCTGCTGGGATTTCATCCTAGTATCCTGGAGAAAATAAATGTCATGTGACAAGTCATATAAGTATTGAAAGGTGGTGAGCTGCTTCCAAAAGGATTTAGTGATGCACACATTAAATGAAAGACCGCGCAACCAAAAAGATGCAGCCATAAAAAGAAAAAAAGGAAGGGAAAGAGCAAGGCAGTCTACCTATGAGGGAATAAATCCAGGGGTACATCTACCTGATGAGAGGAGTCCAGTCTAGGTTAGGGGAGCAGTCCATTTTGGAAAGGGAGGCCCAGAAAGAATCTAAATCTGCATCCTCTTCTCCAGAGTCACTCCACTGTCATTTTTCAACCAGGGCCTGAAATCTGGCAAGGTGTAGAGGCAATAATCTCAGCCGCACGTACAGGCCGAGGGGAAGTCCAAGGAGCTCCCTCAGTCACTCGCTGCCACCCCGCGGCTTGCAGGGCAGATTCAGGAGTCCAAGTGAAAATAGAAGCGCTACTAGAATGAGCAGTGTCCCGAAGGTGCAGAGAGGAGGGAGGTGGAGAGCAATGTTCCCCAGGCATAGAAACAGGTTGCAGAACTGCGTCAGTCTTAGTGGAAATTAAAGCATCAGGAAAGTTAAATGCAGTGGCAAGGACAAGCTGAGTCAAAAAAGGAGTATGCAAATGGAAGACAGACCACAAATGGTCCTTGGAAAGGGCAGTCAAATCCAGGTGAGAAGGAAGACTATGTGCAGCAAGGCAAGGGTCCAACACAGAGTCCTGTAACACATTTTCCACAATGCTTTCCACTAAATGCAGTCCATCCTCAGGTCCAGCAGAAACATTAGAAGTAGAAGATTCCAGAGTAACATCAAGCAAAGGTCGAGAGTCAGAGGGTTCAGAGATAGCTCCAACTCCTCCACCACCACCACCATCCACACCCTCCTCCTGGACGTCGGCCATCTTGGCTGAGACCGACAAGGGTTCCACCTACTGCAAGAGTAGGGGAATTTCCCTGGTGCCCTGGCCAAATTTCCCCCCATTCACAAAAATACCACCAACAGCTTAATCTGGTTCAAGGTCAGTTGGCATTCATCTGTATCCCCCTCCCCGGGTCGTGCCTGAAAATAGGCAGAATTTGTCCAGTGCACTTACCTGGTCAACAAAAAATAAATAAATAAAATTAAAAACATTTTTCTTTACATTAAATTCAATTCCCAATTCTGACAGTTTATTTTACATTTTCAGTCTATAAATGGTCAGTGAGCATTCAGCTATTTTTATGTAAGTTTTGTTTTCTGTAAAATATTTTGTCAACGTTGTTCATAATAATCTTGATTTATTTGATCGCTGAAATCTATTATACAGTGTTAAAGGAGTTTGTATATCCAGTATTTTGTGTATAAACATAAAGGCTAAATTAGATTATTAATTTAGCAAAAACGGTCAAAAAATAAAAATATTGGGTACCCAATAAAAGAACAACGGGCATCTAGAGGTGTAAAAATTGTTTCCTATCACCTTTAAGATTGACTTGGGCTGGTTGCTTTGTGTTTGGTTTTTATTCCACTTTCCATAGTTTTTTCTCTTGTTCTTTGGCCATGAGGAAACGTGTCCTAATGCATAGTCATTTTGTTTCTTTCAAACTTCATTTTTTCTGTGCTTTTAGTTTTTCATCTTGCTTATCTACTTTTTCTTTCAGTTGTCTTTTCAAATCTGCAAAGCCTGTGTGTTCCATAAAAACTGCTGCTTGTTCTTCTTTTGGAATGGTATTTAAATAAACTATTTGTAATGCATCTGGTGCAGGCATTTTTCTGCTTTCGTTGACTTGTTTTTGGCCTGGCACAGACACTAGAAGAGAAGCGACTCCGTTTGCTAGAATATCATGAGAAATGATCTGTCAGGCTCACAACTAACACATTGGCTACATTTTTACTGTCATATTCAAGACTGAGGAAATCAAAACAAGCATGTTCCATTGAAGCACTGGCTGTGATACTAATAAGTGGCACTACACTCTTTGACAGTGCCTTACTGTGGATGCAATAAATGCTTTATTGATAGTATTTTTCAACTTCTACCCCATCCTGGGCTAGTAGAATCTGTGTCTGATCAGATCCGGTGTGCGGCCTAAACCCAGATGTTCAATTTTATCATGCAAAGCTCTCGGTACATGCTTACAGAATTTACCTGGAGGAAACAGTTGACATTTCTTGTGCCCATCACTACCTTGAAATTCTTTATTCATCAGTCCATCACATATTTTCAACTTTTGGAATTCTCTGAGCAACAAAGGAGTATCTCTGTGCATTATAGTTACTTATTCAGATGATTCCCCTCTGGAGCACAAGTATAATCTCTCTAAAGCTCAGATCTTGACACTGTTCTCTCTTTAGATTTTTTTGGTTCAAGTGCTTCAATGAAGATTTGTCAAAAGCTATGAAACTATGATAGGCTGCAGGCAAACATTTAGCAGTGGCACCCACACTGTTGACAAAGTTATTTGGGTTGCAAGAGATGGTTGCTCATTAGTGTCATATTTTGTTGCACAGGGCTTACACAGTTGCTTCAGGAATTCTGACCCAGTCCTCATTTTGTGTGCCACCATGTGGGTGTCTTGATAGAACATCAGCAGCAAAGTGTTTCAGTCCAGGGCGATAGTCTACACAGTAATCGTATGTGAATAATGTGGAAAGCCACAGATAACCAGCTGCTTCAAGCTTGGCAATTGTGTTGACATAAGTTAAAGGATTATTATCAGTTCTTACTGTGATGTGAGTGCCATATAAATAAGTATGAAAGTGGTCCACAATTGCTTGTTTCAATGCCAAAAATTCGAACTTGTCCTATGTCTTGAATATAACCCTTACAAACCTAAAAAAAAAAAACAGAAAGGAACCGGCAGACCCCCAGAACCCCAATGACCCTGAAAATATGCAATCATCTGACAAAAAGAACTCAGCTGAGGATGCAGAGGAAACAGAGGACCTCACAGCTCATTGTGTTCTTATGACATTATCCTGGAACTAATAAGAGTGATCTGAGAAACACTGCAGTTTGAGCCAGCTACTAAAGCTACAGAACTGAAGCTTGATCCGCTAGTTCATGAATTGGTTAAATATAATGCCTTCTTTCTCATTGGCAAAGCCCTGGAGGATCTCCTGACTGAGGAGTGGGACACCATGGACCCAGATAGAACCAGTGAAACAAGGTCCTTTGACAAATGATAACCCTGCCAGTGGATAAACAGGAAGCTTGGCCCTCCCAAGGTGGACACACAAATTTCTGCACTCAGCCACAGAGCAGCCATCCTGTGAGATGACTTAACAGCTGTAAAAGACCTGATAAATAGGCTGAAGACCTGGTTAAAAAGGCACACAAAATGCTGGCAATGTTCAACAAGGCATCCGTGGCATCCATTTACACCATGAGGCCAACATTAAGGTAGCAATCCAGAGAGAGACCTTCCAACAACTAGCAAGCATGGATACACACTGGACTATACTATCCAGGGAATTAACTATGTGGGCGATGCTAGGGTGGACTTGTTTAAGATGTCGGCAAACACTACCACAAAAACTGTACAGGGCCAGGGGTCAACTCTGACTGAAAATATGGCATGCTAACCAAGACTCCAAACATATGCAAACAAAGTTACAATTTCAAGGTAATGCAGTATTTGGTGCCTTCCAGGACAACACTACATCAAATAAGGGCACTCCTCAACAAGCTCTTAAATGACCAAGCAATAACACCTATTCCCCCACAACAGAATGGGCATGATATCTACCCAACTTTCTTTCTAGTGTCCAAGAAGTCAAGAGAATTAATGCCCATTCTGGGCCTGAAATTCCTCTATCAGTTTGTCAGATATGAACAATTCAGAATGGAGACTGTGTGGTCAATCATAGCCGTGGCAAATAAATGAGATTTCCTCATCTTTATAGAGCTCATGGATGCCTGTTTCCTCATCCTCATGCATCCCAGTCACTGGAAATGTTTGATGTTCACCATCTTGAACATACATTTTCAATACCAGTGCCTGCACTTTGAACTACCTTTGGCACCCTAGGTATTCGTAAATGTGAGGGCAACCTTGACTGTCAATCTAGGCCAGGAAGGAATTCACGTGATCTCATATTTAGATGATTGGCTTATCAGAGCAAGGATGCAACAGAAATCAGTAACAGCAACATACAGAATCCAACAGGTCCTGACTCAGTACTGCCAGATCATAAATTAAGTACATATCTACCTAAATTCAGCATGTGTCTGGAGTATCTAGGCACCATCTTCAGCATAAAGCAAGGTCTGGTCCATCCCTTGGCAGATCAAATACTGGCCCTTGCAACACATTGAAAATGAATCCTTGCATGATGCCATCCAACAGTGTGGGAGCTTATGCAACTGCTGGGTCTCATGGTATCATGTACAGATCTTCACACATGGGCTAGATGGTGCATGAGACCCCTACAACTCTTCATTTTCAGCAGCTGGAACCACAGCAGTCTGAACTACAACAGGCCTCTAACTCTCCTATCAGGCATGAAACAGTCCATCATGTGGTGGAGGAAACCATACAGTCTGCGACACAATCTGAGACAAGAAGCATCACTTCAAAGTCATGCAATGGCTGTCGTCAAAACATGCAAATCTACTATGATGGGGAGTGGTGCTCGACAAGAAGACGGCACAAGGGGAATGATCAAAAATGGAAGCAAAACTGCTGATAAATGTGCAGGAAACAAGAGCAGTATTACCAGTCCTAAAACATTTTCAGAGACTGGTGACCATAAAACATGTCAGAATAAGAACAGAAAACAGGTCACCATGGCCTATATCAACAAACAGGGTGGCACAAAGAACCCTCGAATGTTCAGAGAAGCAACACACCTCATTGCATGGGCAGAAATGTACCTGAAGATCCCGTCAGTAGTTCATTTAGCAGGTGAGCTCAGTCACCAACCTGACTGGCCTAAACATGGGTGAATGTTGACTGAATCACAGTACTTTTCTAAAAATCGTATCCAAGTGGGGACTCTTCAACATCAACCTCATGACGATGAGACTCAACAAACAAATCCCCACATTATTCCAGATACAAGGAACATGGAGCAGCAAGAGTAAATGCACTCTCGATCATGTGGACATTCTCCAGGGGTTACACCTTACCCCAAACCTCTAATCCCACACATGCTCAGAAAGATTCAGGCTTCATGGACATCGGTCATGTTAATTACCCTGGATTGTCCCAGATGAACCTCGTATATCACCCTGATTGTAACGCTAGAAAACCGATGACTCCTGCTGAAGGTTGATTCAGATCTGCTAGCTCAAGGTCCTATCAGCCATCTGCAATTAGACTCCCTCAAACTAATGACCATGCTACTCAGAGGCAGAGACTGTTAGATGACCAATATAGAAATGTAGAAACATAGAATTTGTTGGCAAAAAAGAACCGGTAGGCCCATTCAGTTTGTCCTATTTTTCCCTGCCTATTCTTACACCTAGGACTGTATTTGGTCACCACTATCTCTCCTGCCTCCCTTTTCTTTACTTTATTTTTGACCTACAGTATACCAGTTGATGTTTATAATTTATTTTACTTTATTGTTACTGACTGTTTGGTTTTGACTTGTGATTTTTTTTTCTTTTATCGGCATCTTTTGTACATTGCCCTTTTACCTCTCTTCTGCCCTATGGATCCTACATTTCCACTCATCCTTCATTCTCCCTCTCTCTTTCAGACGTTGGTGATCCCATCATGTATTAAATGTGTAATTTCTGTTACCTCATTAATACTGCATCATGTTAAACTGTACAGATTAATCTCCAGTATTCTTTTGTACAAAGATGTATTGATGTACTGCATTCTCATATTATGTTGTTTTGTACCACTGCTGTGTTTGCTGTAAGGCAAATGTGATTTGTTGTGAATCTCTGTGTCTAATAAGTATCTTGTATAAGGGACCTCCTTGCAAATGAGCATGCTCAATGGTATCTATCCCTTCACAATAAACTTAACTGAACTGAACATTATAAAGCTCCCTGAACCTCAGGGATAGGTTGCTTATAAATGCAATTTTACTTACTTTCTTACTATTACACCTGTGTGGCTATCCCATGTATGCTTGATGCTCCCCACTGTTTTAGCTCCCACTACCTCTTCTGGCAGGCTGTTCCAGGTGTTCACCACTCTTTCTGTGAAGAAATACTTCCTCACATCCTTCTTAAACTTCCCCACTCTAGCTTCATTGCATGGCGTCAAGTTTTGATGCTTTTCCACCTCTGAAACAAAAACTTCCCACCTGCACCTTGTTTGCCCCTGTGAGGTACTTACAGGTCTCAGTCATGTCCCATCTCGCTCTCTTCTCCTCTCCTCTCCTCAAGAGAGTACACGTTGAGTTCCCACAGCCTCTCCTCGTACAGTATGGCTTCTCGTGCAACCCCCACACCATTCTGATATTGCTTTGCTGGACCATTTCCACCCTGTCAATGTCCTTGCAGAGGTGTGGCCTCCAGAACTGGACACAGTACTCTAGGTGGTGGTCTCACTAGTGAGCAATACAGTGACAACACCACCTCCCTCTTCCTGCTAGAATACCCCTCCCTATGCACCCCAGCATCATACTAGCCTTGCCAAATGCTTTTTTACACTGCCTACCACCTTGAGATCATCAGATATGATTACCCTGAAGTCCCTTTCTTGCTTGGTGCCTGTCAGGACTTTCCCCCTCCCAACTTATACAAAGCTCCTGGGTCTCCCCACCACAGGTGCATGACTTTGCACTTTTTGGCATTGGAACCCAGCTGCCACGCACCAGTCCATTCCTCCAGTTTCCCCAAATCCCTTTGCATTCTTTCTACCCCTTACTGAGTGTTCAGTTCAGTTTATTGTGAAGGGATGAAATCTGTTGAGCAAAACTAATTTGCAAGGAGGTCCCTTATACAACAAGACAATAGTATAAAAAACATATACAGATTTAGCAGAGGACGATACAACATCATTGGATGGAAAGAACTAATACATCATCCAATTCAGTGCGGCAATACTTGGGATACAATGTATTTATTTATTGAAGAGTTTTACCAGGAAGGCATGCTGAGCAGTGTACTGCTCAATTCCAGAAGAGTCCTTGGGACAGTACATGATAATAAAGATACAATAGAACAAAATGGCAAAACACATAGTGACAATGATACAGTAAGACAGTGTAAATTAGGCAGTATTATATAAGAATTAGTTCAGCATTTACAATGATGCACTAGCATGAGACATGAGACTCCATTTGACACCATAAGAATGGTGAAAGGTTAGTATGATGAGTGGCACAGAGTAACACAGAGTAAGTCGGGGTAGTACACAATAGCACAGTATATCAAATAATAGAAACTACAACTCATCAACCAGATAAGGGATGGAAGGAAAACATAGAAACATAGAAACATTGAAGTTGATGGCAGATAAGGACCACAGGGCCCATCCAGCCTGCTCATTTCTTCTAAGAACTAAGACATCATCAGATTCAGGGCAGTAATGCTTGGAGTACAGTGGAATAGTACATCAAATAAAATAACTAAAATACATCAACCAAATAAGGGAGCAGTAAGCTTGGTATATATAATAAGTGAGTACGTTCTGAGTGAGTAATTACAAGGGAGGTGATGTACAGACAGTAGGAGAATGAGTTTGAAAGTAACTAAGAAAGGGAAGGGGAACAGAGGTGGTAAGACAGGGAACAGGTATTAGAGGATGAGTGCAACTCCTCAAGGGCCAGAGGGCCAAGGGACCAGAAGGGAGAGGAGGGAGGGAGAGAGAGAGAGAGAGATGGAGAGAGAGAGAGAGAGAGAGAGAGAGAGAGAGAGAGAGAGAGGGAGGGAGAGAGAGAGAGAGAGAGAATGGAGGGAGGGAGAGAGAGAGAGAGAGAGAGAGAGAGAGAGAGAGATATGGAGGGAGGGAGAGAGAGAGAGAGAGAGATGGAGGGAGGGAGGGAGAGAGAGAGAGAGAGAGAGAGAGAGAGAGAGATGGAGGGAGGGGAGAGAGGGAGAGAGAGAGAGAGAGAGAGATGGAGGGAGGGGAGAGAGAGGAGAGATGGAGGGAGGGGAGAGAGGGAGAGAGATGTAAATACAGTGGCTGGTGAGGGGGATTAGTTACACTGGCAGGATTTAGAACTTATTCTGTAAATGAGCCTTTTGAAGGTATCTAACAAAACCTAGATATTTTAAACTGTTGACCACTTGAATAGTGTCACCTAGGAGTGTGATAATGGGCGTCAGTGGGCTGTTAGTGAGGCTTGTAGTATGAACCTGAGATAGGTAAAAAAATATAATCTTGGTTTAATTGGCATTCAGCAGAAGTTTAGCTGATAATAGATTACACTGTAGTATGTTGAAATCAGACTGCAGAGCAGAACAGACTTGTTCGAAGGATGGCTTAGAAATGTAAACAAAAGTATCATCCATGAATAGGTGGATGCTGGAGTCCGCGATATCTTTATTGAGGTAATTTACATAAATCAGGAACAGCAGGAGTCCCAGGATGGAACCCTGTGGAACTCCTCTTTGAATTGGGAGTAGCCATGACAGGGTGCCATTGACCTTGCTTCATTGCTATCTGTTTCCAAGGTAGCTTGCAAACCATCTTACTGCAGAGTCATCCAGCCCCAGAACATTAAGGCTATCGAGCAGTAGGGAATGATCCACAGTGTTGAAGGCCTTGTTCAGGTCCAGGAAAACAGCACCAGTGATCTGTTTGATATCCATAGACTCAAGCTAGGTCACAAGTTACTTTAGATAGCACTGAGATGGTGCCATGAGGTGGTCTGAAGCCTGATTGGGCTGGACTTACCAGCTGCTGCTTTTCAAAACATTCTCTAACTTGCATACTAACCAGTTTTTCAAGACGTTTTGAGAGTACCAGCAGGATTTAAATTGGCCTATAATTGTTTAAATCGCTAGGATCACCTGATTTGAAGAGTTGAATTAGATGTGCTACCTTCCAATCTTGAGGTATGTGCCTTCTGTTAGGGATATATTGAATAGAAGGGTTATTGGGCAGTAAGGTAATAGTAACCTAGCCTTAAGAAGTTGGGGTCGATGTTATCGGCACCTGTGCTTTTTTTCATATCTAACTTCTGAAGCTGATCTTCCACCTGTTTATAGCTGATGGTTGCAAAGGTAATGGGAGCATAAGTAGGAGTGTCAGTTAGGGAGGGTGGCTGTTCAATAGATGAATGTAAAGTGGCTGACTGTGAGGAATCGAATGCAAGACCTGCTGTAGCGAAGTGCTCATAAGCTTGTCTAAGATAATGTCTTTATCTGAAATAGGAATACCATGGGGAACAATCGTATTAGGGAGGGTTGGAGGTGCTTTGTTCCCTTCCACAAACTTGAAAGTATGCCAGATTTTTGTAGGATTGCCTTTGGCAGATTCAAAAACATCTACAGTGTGTAGTAGTTTTCTTTGTTTTTCCTGATCAATCTAGTGCATGCATTTTGGCTACCCCTGAAGGCTACCCAATCCTCTGAGGCTTTTGTGCACCTTGTTGTGGCCCAGAGCTTATCCCTTATTAACATCATTTTCTTTATTTCCCCATTAAACCAGGAGCACAAGGCTTTTTTTACTCTGCATGTGATTAAAGGTGCCCATTTGTTAATGATAGCACTAATAGTGGAGCTGAAGATGGTCATGGCCTTGTTCATTGTGGAGGCTAAATAGAATTGCTGCCAGTTTATATGTCTTAGGTCTCTTAAGAACTCGATAGAATTAAAATTCTTGTAGGATCTTTTGGTGATTACATTACTAGTATTCTTGATTTTGGGTAGGTTCCTGATACAGACCACAATATCATGATCAATGAGACTGTTGTGCCAGACTGCATGCTGTACAATTTTAAGGGGTCTGTTTGTCATGACTATATCTTGAAGTGAACCTGTCATGTGGTTATTATTACAAGGCCTGGTAATGGGAGGCAGTATAGTGCAGTGGTCTAAGGCTTTGAGCTGCAAATCTAGTGACATCCAGCAGACCAGACCTGGGTTTGAATCCCACAGCTTCCACTTGCATACTGTGTGACCCTGAGCAAGTCACTTCACCTCCTTGTGCTCCCAGGTCGCTCCTGTAAAAAAGCTCTCAGCTTAGTGTGCTATACCTGGTTAAACAACTAAATTAAAAAAAAAATAAATAAATAATTTCAGTAATTACCTGAGACAGACCCAATTCATCAAATAGATTTTTAAGGGGAACTGACTTAGTAGTTAACCAGTCAAGGTTTCAGTCACCTAAGATTATGACTTCATTTGTGTCAGAGTCCAGAATATGATGAAGATGGTTCAAAATATCCATGCCCACAGATGGCAGTCTGTAGCATCCAATTATATTTAGAGATTCTGCCATTGAGATGGAGATTTTTAATGCTAGGCATTCATATTTTTTAGTTTTTAAAGCAGATTCAGTAACAGTGGCAGAAAGTTTTTCATGAATATAGATAGACACCCAACCCCATCTAGTGGCCCTGTTGGCCCAAAATAGGGAGTATGCTGGTAGTGCCATGGCTTGGTCCGATATCATTTTCTTTAGCCATGTTTCCATCAAAACGATGATATTGGGCAGGGTATAAGAAACCCAGGCTTGTACCTCAGTTAATTTCTTTTGGAGACTACATACATTAATTAGCATTCATTTTAAGCCTTTTGCAGAGGCAAAATCTGTAACTGATAAACAAGGTACTGTTGGTCCAGGGTTGAGCTCAATGTTACCAGAACAAAGCATTAGCATAGCAATTACATGGAGTCATCCAAGATCTAGTTGAGATAGTGTGCATTTTTTGTTGTTTTGAGACTACATTTGTTGTTGGAAGGTAAGCTACACTTTCTACAGAAAGTTTCATTATTTTCTTACTGGCATTAAGAATTGCAGGATTCCATTAAAGTGTAGTAATTTTATAACCAGAGGGGTTAAAATACAACTGAAGTTGCTTGATTTCTGTGCTAGACACATAGGATTTGGAAGGATATTTGTGCAATATTTTAGAAGTGTCCTGCTGGCTGAACAGTGAGTTTGTTTTGATCCCTGGACTCAGCAGAGTGGTTTGTGTAGGAGCAGTGGTCTAGGACATTGTGGTGTTGGTTGACTTACTATAAAGGGCAGTACTCACCAGGGTGGTGGAGCAGTGGTGTATTTGATTGTTTCTAACAGTCACCAGTGGTTGTGGTCTACCCACCCACCCTTCCCCACACCCGCCCATCCCAGGCATGGCATTTCCTTTATAGCCAAGGTTCTGACATCGCTTCCTCAACAGGTCTTGGAGTAGAACTGTCATATTCTTAATTACCCAGCATGGTGCATAAAGGGTAAGTACACAAAAAAAAATATATATATTACTCATTGTATATTATAAGGAAGAGGGACATGTGGGGAGTGGTGCAATGCACTGGCTGTGGGGCAGCAATTTTCTGGGAGACATTCTGGGATCTGTGTTGCTGCCCTATTTGCAGGCAACTGTCAGCTCTGAGGGAGGAGGTTGCCCACCTCCGGGCCGAACTGGCAAGGACTAAGGAGGCCTCCTCCACCCATAGAGCACCAGTTCCACAACCACTGCCTCAGAGGTTGCCATGTGTGAAGAGCAGATGGACCACAGTAGGTTCTGGGAGGGTGAGAGTGGTGGAACAGAGGCGTAGCCCCCAAGTTGCTCCTCTACACAAATCATATGTCAGTCTGGCAAATCAAGGTTCCTCTATGATGACACCCACGTTGGAGACCAAGAAGAATGCTGGGGACATCCACAAGGGAGACCCACAAAAGAGTGGCAAGGGACAACACACGGGAAAGAAACAGCTTCTGATAGGGGACTCAGTTGTTAGGGGTGTAGACCTGGGGAAGGGAGAAGAGAGGGAAGTAAGGTGCCTGCCTGGTGCCATGGCTTGGAGGGACAGGAAGCAAATCCTCAAGATTGCAGAAGCAGCAACACAGGAGAGGAACTAGATATCATTGTCCACCTTGGGACAAATGACCTAGCTAGGCATGAGATCAGTGCAGTGCAGGATGAATTTGTGGAGGGGCCTCAGACAGGTAGCAAGCACGGTAACCTTCTCAGAGGTGCTGCCAGTCTATGGCAGGGGTGAGGCTAAGGTACTGCACACCATGCAGTTTAATGAATGGTTGCAAAACTGGTGCAGAGCACAGGGCTTTGGCTTCATTGGGGACTGGGGGTCCACCAGGAGAGATGAAGGTCTATACTGGGATGATGGTCTGCATCTGTCCAGGAAGGGAAACACGCTCCTAGGTGACAGGTTTAAAGGCTTCCTTGGCAAGCTTTTAAACTAGCCAAGGGGAGAGGTGCTGATAGGAAACAGGAAAGTTCAAGCCTCCCCCCACAAAACATGGCAGGTAGTAGGGTAAACACTGAGGTACAGAGTTTGACAGAGGGCAGGACAGGGGTAAATGGAAAAATGGACAAGGGCAATAAGAGCAGAGATGGGGTAAAAAAGGATAAAGCCAACATTAAATGGAGGGCAATGAGTACCAATGCCTTGTAGTCTTGGAAACAAGCTTCCAGAGCTAGTAGCCCTGATGGAAGAGGAACGCTTGGATATTGTGGCAGTCACAGAAACATGGTACATGGAGAACTATGACTGGGATGTCAACATACCAAGGTACACAATCTACAGAAGGGACAGGGAAGGTAAAAGAGGAGGTGGAGTAGCTCTCTACATAAGAGAAGGGATCAAAGCTACAGAACTAAAGAGTAAAGGGGAGGACAAGACAAACTCTGGGTCACCTTGGAGACAGGGAATGGCATCACAATCCGAACAGGGGTTGTATACAGACCCCCTTCTCAAGGGAAGGAAATGGACAAGAAAATGATAGAGGGCATTCTCAAAATGGCTGAAAAAGGGGAAATACTGTTGATGGGGGACCTGAATATGCCAGATGTTAACTGAGTGACATGGACTGCAGCCACATCCAAGAGCAGGGTCATTCTTGATGCCCTACAGGGAACATGCCTTAGACAGCTAGTGGTGGAACCCACTCGGGAGGGAGCAATATTAGACCTGGTACTCTCAAATGGAGAGAGAATCACAAACTTAGAAGTCAGTAGACATCTGAGAACAAGCGACCACTGCACAGTGTGCTTCACAATAAACGCAACCATGGAGACAAGCCATACAAAGACAAGGATACTGTACTTTAGAAGGGCTAACTTTGGCATAATGAGTGAATACCTGAGGAATGCATTAGCAAATGGCCAGAAAGGAGGGGTGGAAGAACAATGGAGAAAAATCAAAACTGCCATCGTGGAGGCAACAAGCCTTTGTGTGAAACAAATAAAAAAAAACAAAGCGGAATGAAAAATCACTATGGCTCTCAAAAGAGGTGTCAGGGAAGGTTAAGGAGAAAAAGACTGCATTCAAAAAGTATAAGGAATCACAGATGGAGCACGACAGGGAACTGTATCAATTAAAGCAGAAAGAAGTGGGGAAGGCAGTCAGAAAAGCAAAGGCCCAAACTGAGGAAAAGATAGCCAACTCAGTTAAGAAGGGGGATAACACCTTTTATAGGTACATTAGGGAGCATAGAAAGGTTAAGGAGGGATAGTGAAGATTAACAAAGGAGAGGAGGTGGGCAGAGGAGACAGTGAAAAGGCAGAGATACTGAATGAATACTTTTCTCAGTATTCACAAAAGAAGAAGAGGAGGAGTTACCTAAACCAAACAGTAGAAGCACTCTGGATAGTGGGTTGACACCAGTCCATTTACAGAAGAAAGAGTACTGAAAGAACTCCTAAAACTCAAGGTGGACAAAGCAATGGGCCTGATGGGATTCACCCTAGAATCCTAAAAGAGCTAAGGGAGGACCTAGTGACAGCACTAACCACACTTTTTAACAAATCATGGGAAGATGGGGTGGTACCTGAGGACTGGAGGAGGGCAGATGTGATCCCCCTTCACAAAAGTGGGAGCAAGGGAGAAGCAGGAAACTACAGACCTGTTAGTTTGACCTCAGTGGTGGGGAAAATGATGGAATCACTTCTGAAAGAAAGAATTGTTGAGTATCTAGAGGCCAGGGCACAGGACCCAAAGCAGCATGGATTCACAGCAGGAAGGTCATGTCAGACAAATCTAATCGATTTCTTTGACTGGGTGACCAAAGTAATAGACCAGTGAGGGGCTGTGGATATGGCCTACCTAGACTTTAGCAAGGCATTTGACACAGTCCCGCACAAAAGATTAATTATCAAGTTAGCCAGCCTGGGAGTGGGTCCCAGGGTGGTAGCCTGGGTAGCAAACTGGCTGCACAACAGGACACAGAAGGTAATAGTGAATGGAACACATTCTGAAGAAGGGGTTACTAGTGGAGTACCTCAGGGCTCAGTACTGGGTCCAGTCCTCTTTAATGTCTTTATAGGTGATATTGCAGAGGTTCTGGAAGGAAAGGTGTGCCTCTTTGCGGATGACACAAAGATCTGTAACAGATTTGATACACAAGGGGGGTAGAAAGGATGAGAAGGGATTGGCAAGGTTGGAGGAATGGTCAGACATATGGCAACTTAGATTCAATGCAAAGAAGTGCAAAGTAATGCACCTGGGAAATAAAAATCCAAGAGAAGAGTACACAATAGCAGGGGAGGTACTAACAACAACAATAATGGAAAGGGTTCTGGGTGTAGTTATATCAGATGACCTAAAGGTGGGTAAGCAATGTGAGAAGTCAGTAAGGAAAGCCAGGGGGATACTGGGATGCATAGGGAGGGGCATCACAAGTAGAAAAAGGGAAGTGGTTATCCTTCTATACAGACAGTTGGTGAGACCCCATCTGGAGTGCTGCATGCAGTTTTGGAGACCTCATCTACGAAAGGACATAGACAGGATGGAAGCAGTCCAGAGGAGGGCAACTAAAATGGTGCAGGATCTACATCAGAAACCATATGAAGAGAGACTGAGAGAGCTTAATATGTATACCCTTGATGAAAGGAGGGACAGGGGGGACATGATAGAAACTTATCTCAAGGGAATCAACAAAGTCCAGGAGGGTAGCATCTTTCAGAAAAAGAGATGTATAAGAACAAGGGGGCACAATTTAAAGTTAGAGAGGGACAGCTCAGGGGTAATGTGAGGAAATTCTTTTTCACGGAGAGAGTGGTGGACACATGGAACCGCCTTCCTGGAGAGGTTGTGTGGTCTAAAACAGTGGGGGAATTCAAACATGCATGGGACAGACATAAGGCAATTATAGTGGGGGGTTGCAGGAAGTAGGCTATTGGTTAACTAGAATCTGCAGCTTATCCAATAGGTAGGGAAATGGGCAGACTGGGTGGGCCAAGTGGTCCTTATCTGCCGTCAAAGTCTATGTTTCTATGTTTTATCTGTTTGTCATACAATATCTTGGCCCGATCCTTGTCCAGAGAGAGATAATAGTGGTGTGTGGTTGCACAAAGGAGTATGACCACCCTTTAAGTGGAAGGGTGGCTAGAGACAAGAAAGAATGCGACATCGCTGGTAGGCTTATCCCACCTGTGGGGGTTGTTAGAGGTAGAAGGGGTTTAGAGATACGAGTGGTGAAGGATTGCAAAAGGTGAACTTATCTTCAGTATTAGTGAATAATGGGAGGCAGAGAAGGAAAAGTATAAGTAGCATTTTTGTGGCTGCTTGGCAGGGATGTTAGATAATGCAGGGTGACATAAGGTGACTTGATGACCAGAGGAGCAGTGTATCAAAAGTAAGAAGTGTGCTGGTGGGTGATTTTCTGTATAACTCAGTTGCAGGACTTTAGGGTCTTGATTGCTCGGTACTAGAGGAGCAGCGCTTCCAAAATGTAACTGTTCTTAGTAGGTGATTTTCTGCTTATCTTAGTTACAAGGCTGCAGGCGTTGGTTGCTCGATAGTGGCTCTGGTGTTAAGTTAGTATAACAAACTAATGGGGAAATAGGCACTTCCAGCGCACAGCACCAGCGGGGTGAGTACTAATGTGCTAACACTCAGAGGAGTGCTCCATACCTGTGGTTTTCTTGCAGGGAGGACTGGTGGGTGGTGGGTGGGCACCATGGCTGATCAGAAATGCTAAAGAAGCAGTTCAGCACCGAATCCTCCTAAGCCGAGTGTTCACCCTGTTGCAGATTTTTGTGCAATCCACAAAAAGATATACCTTTCCTCCAGTTCCTCAGTAATGTTAATTATAAAGATATTCAAGAGGACCAGTCCCAGTGCTAATACCTGTGGCACCCTGCTAGTCACTCTCCCACCCTCCGAGTGTCTGCCATTTACCACCACATTCTGCCTCCTATCCTTCAAACTGTTTGATACCCAGCTTACCACTTTCTCCCAACCCCCATGCTTCTTAGCGTCTTTACTAGCCTCCTGCGCTATACAGTGTTGAAGGCCTTACTGAAGCCCAGATAGGCTCCATCCACTGCCCTCCCCAATTCACCTGCCTAGTTACCGAGTCAAAGAAATCTATGAGATTTATTTGGCATGACCTCCCCCCTGTGAACTCATGCTGCTGATATTCTGCACAAGTCATGGATACCGTTCTCCAATCACGATGTGACTCATCCAACTGCACCTAATAGAGACAATGAACCATATTTAATAGATGGTGCATGGACCAATAACTGGATCCCCTTTTCTGCAACATCTTTCAGGTGTTGGACTTTCTATAAGTGGACCTGGAAAAAGGATTATCCCCACCTGCTCTCTGAGTGCAGCCAGCTGCAATAGAAGTGGTCAGAGGCACCACTGAAGGAACCCTACCTAGCACGCACCTCTTGGTCATCAAATTTCTGAAGGCAACAAAGAACATTCGACCATGGAACACTTCACTGGTAGAATCCTGGAAGCTGAATATAGTCTTGGATGCTATGACCAAGCCTCCTTATAAACCCTTGGACTCATTAGCATTATGCTATCTGACTTTAAAAAACATGTTCCTAGTTGCAATTTGCTCAGCTCACAGGACATGTTACCTGTAGGCACTGTCATGTAGGGCCCCTTTCCTCACTTTTCACAATGACAGGGTAGTCCTCAAAACTATTACATCATTCATGTCTAAAGTTTCTTCCCCTTTACACTTGTCACAAGACATCCAGCTGCCATTGTTCAACCCAGGACCTCAGGACACTCAGAGAGAGAGAGTTTGAAGTCACTGGACATCATACCAGCAGTCAGAGTTTATTTACTTTGAGCTGATTCCCACTGTAAAGGTGACAGACTGTTTCTACTAATTCAAGGGCCATAGAAAGTTGCACCTGCATTATGAGCCACCATAGCCCACAAGCTAAAGGCGGCCATCCAAGAGGCTTATGTAGCTAAGGCTTTGCCAGTTCCAAAGAGATTAAGGGGCTCACTCTGTGAGGGCAGTGGTCACTTTCAGGGTGGAATGCAATGACACCTTCAGTGCTAACGGAGCCTCCTTCAACCACAGTGTACTTCAGTCAGTCTTGGACCCACTCTCCTCTCTTCTCACCTGTGATCTTAGGGTCACTGCTTTTTAATCACCCACTGGTTATGACCTTGGAGTAATGTAAAGGGCGCATTTTCATAATGTGAGTTTACTCTCCTGGTAAAGGTAATTATAGGAGCACTTTGTACAACTCTCTGACCCCCTCAATGAGCGAGAGTGACACCAACACTGATTTCCTCACGGCCAGGTTGATTCCTGTTTTTTGTCACTGATATAGGTGATTTATTTTTACCGTACTAGTAATTCTAGTTATACTTTGAGTAGAACGTGTAGAATGACCCTCTTTATTTGTGCAGGTTGCTACCTAGCAGTCGTTGGGTTGTTTTGTCTATGATTGCTTCTAATAAATATTCTTGGTTTAATCTGTTTGCCTCCATTACTGGTACATTGACAATTTTGTGTTCCTTGCTGTGGCAATTAGACTAATTTCCATGTTTTCAGGAAGCTTTAGAAGTTTCAAACTGAAAAACAGCACAGAGGAAATTATGAAGACTGGGTTGAATTCCAGCTAAGTTTTTCAAGTTTGTGCATCAGCCTATCAGAGGAAGCATGCACTACCCACTGGTTATGAGTCTGACCTCAGAGTGCTGTAAAAGGTGCTCTTATAAACACTTTTATCAGGTGAGTAAACTCACATTATCCAGGTCAAAGAAAGTCACCAAGCTCTTTGTCACATACACATCTGAAGCTAATAAACTAGGTACAACCAATGTGAAATGCTGGGTAAAAAAAAAATAAAAGTAGAAGGAAGAGCTTTTAGAACAGCTTGTAACCCTTTGTTTTTCTTAATAATAGGAAATAGCAAATAGCATGATTAGAAACAAAAATCATTTACAACCATTTAGTCCTCTCATTGTCTTTCTTGTTTGATTGTGTTGCTTGTGCCATGAAGAAACAAGCAGCCACTTACACATCCTCCTGCTTTTTTTTCCCAGCTAAGATGCAAAATCTAATTTCCAGTGGAGTCCTATTTCTAACCATTTGCACATCTATGCGAACTGGAGCACTGACAGGTTATGTGACTTACCCCAGATCACAGTCAGTATTTGGCCGCAGTGGGGTTTGAACCTGCAATTTCCCAGTTTCAAGGCTGCTGCTCTATCCGCTAGATCACACTGACTCCTCCTAGCGGAAGCATGGGTATCCATGCTGACCTCAAGTCACTGGCTTGGGGAACCGGGAAAGAGACATACTGAATCAGGGAAATACAAAATTTAAAAATTCTGAGCATCTAACCCTTAGCATACAGAGTACCTTTAAAGATAGATTGCTGTTACACTACAGTGTTGACTCAGTGCTAAATAAATCAGGAGATTTCAGTGATCCCATCAGGAACAGCATGCCTGTCCTGTCTGTACATTAATGCATGGTATAGAATCTTCTGAAACCCCAGAATCATCAGAATTCCAGAACCCGTGCAAGCAGTAATATCTGGAACCATTGGAAAGTACTTACATTTTTGTATGTGTTTCTGCATTCTTGCAGTCCTGGGTTTTACCACTTGCTTTTGCTTTGGCATTCTGGTTGTTTCAGGGTTCTTAGAACTGACCACAATTTCCATTCAAGACTTGGTAATTTCTGGAAACCCGGAACTGACAACATGATGGAATTTGCAGAAGTGATACACCCCAGAATTGCCAGAATGGAGAAAGCCATGTAAAATTTGTACACATTTCAACATTATGGTTGGTTTAAGCAATAAAGCCCAACAGGGTGTGTGTTGTGCTGGGATAACATCACGCCTCAGGTGGTTGGGCACGAGGCCGAAGGCCGAGTGCGTCCAACAGCTGAGGCGTGACGTTATCCCAAACGACGCACACCCTGGAGGGCATTATTGCTATTATACAATGGCTCGTTGTTATATATAAAGTAAAAAAATAATTTTAAAGAATGTTTTTATTAGTGTGGAAAAATATTTTTGTTTCTTAAGAGGAGATGCAAAAAAAGAGATGCTCCATAAGGTCATCTGCCATAAGCCCATCTGCATTGGTTCACAGTGAGGCTGAGACTAGAGCCGTGATGTTGTGCTGGGTTAACATCACGGGTCCAGTCCCAGACTGACCAATCAGAGACCAGTATTTTTTCTTGCCATTGTATAATCTAGATTTTATCACTTGCATGGGTTGCAGCATTCTGGTTGTTCCAGGGTTCCAGAAATTAGCCCGTCCCCTGATGTTGCTCAAATGTGGGATGAAATGTTATTCTTCTACAATAGCCTGTGGCTCAAAAAACTTAATTTTATATCCTATAGGACTTTATAAATAGTCTATAGCAGGCGGCATTCATGTAAGAGGCTCTAATTTAATGTTCATTTTTAAAGCTGAAGAATTCTTTCCCACTTTGAAGTTTGTCAGGTTTGGTGTGCCTCCTTTACCGTGAATTGCATCCCTTTGAAAGATTTTTTTCCCCATGACTAGTGTCTTTATCTCATGCTAATGAAAGGATCCCTGCTGGTGTCAGTCAGACTTCTTTGCTTTTCATATTCTTGACCTCAGGGGTCTTTCGCACAGTGCACATTGGACATGAATTTTTGCTGCAAGAACCACTGTGTACTGAGCTCAACTTTAATTCCCCACATTTTGTTCTGTGTGATAGGCATTTCACAGCTTTGTCACACATTGGTTTATACTCCAAAGGCTCTGAGATGAAAAGCCTGTTTCCTGAACTGATTTCACCGTAAAAAGGGGCCACTCAAAATTGGCAGGAATCCCTGAGTCTGATAATGACCTGAAAACTGCCCAAAGGCCACAATATGAATTAGGCCCCTCATATCTTCCTTTTTGTACTTGGTTTTCCTAATAATCTAGAACAGAGAGAAACGTCAGCTGAAGATTGTAAAGTGCTAGGCTCTTCCTCTGGGTAACTTTTCTATTTGCTCCCCCACATGCCCCTCCCTCCCCAGCATCCTGTTCCTTCCGGCCTCCAACCACCTCTGCTTCCCAGACTCTTTATGCCAACCTTTATTACCAGGGGCCATGAGCAGTCCATCTTCTCCTTGATTTTGAATTGTCCCTGCCTGGGGTCAACTCTACTGCCAACAGGGGAAAAAGAGCACTTCAGACATCAGGGAGGATGGTCACTGGGATGAGTCAGTGGGCTTTGAGGCCAGAAAGTGTGGGAAGAGTGCAGGGAGCCATCCTCTGGCCTGCTGTAGTGGGTTATTTAAGCAGTAATGCACAACAGGGGGTGTGTTGTTGTGAGATTTACGCACAGCTAAAGCCCCAGTCTAGCTAATCAGTTTCCAGCATCTTTTACATCCATTTTCACGTTGGCTGCATTTGCGCACCCAACATTTTGTGGCAATGATAGGGGATTTTGTGGGGGGTGTCACAGTCAAGCCCATTGCAGTTCACAAAAGCAAGGGCTCAGCAGTCTACACCAATAACCACGGGCTGTGGTCCTGACATCACTCTCTGCTCTGTGGGTTAAAATCTTGTGTATTTCAAAGGACCGAAGCCACTCCAGAGAGGGCTTCAGTCCTTTGATTTGCATGAAACCATCAGCAAACAACTGAGCAGCTTTCAAGGGAACCTGGCAGTCTTTAGCGCTGTTAACAAAAAAAAAAACAATACATCCATCAGTGTCTGTTTCTGCACCCCAACCCTCCCTCTCAGCACCCACCACCCCACCCCAATGTAACACTGACACCGGAGGTGCCCAGTTCCCCCATTGTCGCCACCCCTTATTTTTTTCTTTGATTTTACTTATGTGTGTTACCCATAACAAAGAAAACCATCCCTCAATGTCTGCAGATGGTGCCCTATAACTGCCCCCAGTGGACCCTCCCTCTGAGCACCTTCCCCCAACAAACATAGCACTGACATTGGGGGTGCCCGATCCCTCAGTGTCATCCCTCCTATTTATTTCTTTTAACTGTTCCCCCCAACACATGACCCTCCCTCTCAGCACCCACCACCCCACACACACCCATAAACATAACATTGACACTGGGGGTGCCCAATCCCCCAGTGTCATCAACTGAAATATAAAAACAGTTCCTTGTTGTTGTAGTTTTTGTTTTTGTTTTATTTTTTTCAAACCCTGTTAAACAGAAAACCATCCATCGTTGTCTGTTGTGCTGTTAGTCCCCCACCCGATCCTCCCACTCAGCACCCATCACCCAACACATCCCCTCCCAAGCACCTACTTACCCAGCAGGAGTCTGACGCCATGATTTTCTCCAGACTGCAAAGACATCTTCACTGTTCAATTCTGGACTGCGAACTGAGGAAATCAGGTATGCAGTTCAATTATTTCAATGAGGTTTTGAACTTAGTAGAATAATTTAGGCAGTTTTCGGTATTTTTGCCCCAAATATTCAACATACCATTTTTGAGACCCCACCTCATGAACAGAGCAAGTGACATTAGGAAAATCTGTCCTGAAAGGTGATTCCCAAAAGGTGATTTCACATTCACTGCGTGAAATCACCTTTCGGGCAGGAGTTGAAAATTTTCTCCACTATTGTTCATGAGGTGGGGTCATAAGAAGGCTATGTTGAAAATTTGGTGTAAAAATATTTAAAAAACAACAGAATTATTAGCCTGTGTTGAAGTTTGTGAACACAGGCTCATAACTATGGTAATTTTTAATATCTTGACCCCAAATTTTCAACATAGCCATTTCTTCACAGCACCTCATGAATATGATAGCTGTCATTTTTTAAATCATGGCCAAAATGTGTTTTTGCATCCCCAAAGGTGTTTTCGCAGTCAGTGCACAAAATCACCTTTTGGGCAGGAGTTGACAATTTTCTGCACTGTTGTTCATGAGGTGAGGTCATAAGAAGGCTATGTTAAAAATTTGGGGCACAAATGTTAAAAAATAATACAGTCATGAGCCTATGTTTGAATTTGCAAATGGAGTCTCGTAACTTTGCTAATTTTCAATATTTTGATACCAGACTTTCAAAATAGCTATTTCTTCACAGCACCTTGTGAATGTGATGGCTGCCATTTCCAAATTCTGGCCAAAATGTGTTTTTGCATCCCAAAAGGTGATTTCGCAGTTGCTACACAAAATCACATTTTGGGCAAGAGTTGAAAATGTTCGCCACTATCATTCATGAGGTAGGATCATAAGAAGGTTATGCTGAAAATTTGGCATAAAAACTTTAAAAACAATAAAGTTATGACCCTATATTGAAGTTTTTGAATGAAGCCTTGTAACTTTGGTAATTTTCAATATTTTGACCCCAAATTTTCAACATAGTCATTTCTTCATACCACCTCACAAATGTGACAGCTGTCATTATTCAAATCCTGGCCAAAATGTATTTTTGTAACTGTGGCATGAAATTATGTTTTTGTCAGGGATTTGAACATTTTCAACTACCGCATTCATTAGGTGGGCTAATAGGAAGGCTATGCTGAACATTTGGGGCGGGATATTCAGACTGCACCACAAAAGAAGCGCAATAGCAGGAGCAGGCACAAGTGCAATGCGCCCCTGAGCAACACGCGTGATATTCAAACACACACAGGCCAAGGTGTGCTTGCGCAACACAGCTTAATATCGTGCCAACTGCACCATGGCGCAACCAGGGATGCACAGTGGAGCAGGGTAGATGCACAGTAGCACAACCAGGGATGTGCAGGGATAGGGACAGGATGCAGGGGTGCACCACCCATTGAAGCCATGGGTGGAGGAGCACACAGCAGGCCAGACAATGCCCCCCGCACCCCATGAACTGCACAACCAGTGGTGAGCTGGATGGACCACCAGCCCATGAACACCAGCACCGAATCCACTGGCAAGCAGTGACCGCAACACAAGGAGGGCCGGCCACCCAGTGCCACCCCATCCCACCAAGGAAGAGCACACCCTGTACAGCGATCCCCAGACACCTGGCCCAGGAGCAGAGCCCAACAGTGCATGGCACCAAATGCATGCCACCACCCCAACCGTGACAATTCAACCCTGTGCACCATGAAGCCATGCATGGCAGCCCCACTGTGAGCACCCGCAGTGGGCGGCACCAGCCACTGACGCAACAACTGCAGACACAATGCCGACCTGCATGGCCCCCCCCGTGGCACAGCAGAGAGATCGACCCTGCGTCAGTACCCGAGGGACCCCACATGTGACAAGGCCTGCCCTGGACCCCACCACCAGCAGGACAGCACTCCACATACCCACCCATGCACACACTGTCCCAGCACTGGCCCCAACAGACAGCACTGCCGCCCACTGTGGTGCATGGAGGCATGCGCTACACAGGATATGACACAGGGCATGGACAAACACCCACCCTGACCTAAGGACACCCTGAAACAGGGCCACAATAGAGGGGCAACAAATGCCACTGGGGTGTGTCCACTGCACCCCACCATGGCATAGGTGAACCAGCCATCCTGCGCATGCACCATGAAGCCATCCACTGCCAGCATGTGGCCGGAGCACAAGTGACAGACATCAGAGCACAGACACCGCAACAGACACCAGCGATAGCATGGAGGGGGGGACAACAACAACATAGCCCACAGTGTCACCTGAGGCAGACGTGCAACAAACCAGTGACAGAAGGCAAGCCGCGAATTGCACCATGCCCAGAGGGTGGCTGGCATGGACAGCCACCAATGACATTCCAGCAGATTGTGAGTACCACAGACATGCAAGGGGGCCAGCTGCACTGGCCATGGGCATAATGACAGGGACGCCAGGGACACGGCGTGTGCACCAGGGCCACTGCACACAGGCATCCAGTGCACAGGGAACAACACACATACCACAGACAGGGACCGAGTCTCCCACCCACACCATAAGTGGGTTCCTGATGGACACACACATGCCCAGGCCTGCACCACCCCCGACACCATGCACACCACTGCAGCCAAGCACCATACACCCGCTGCAAATCAGAGACCACCACAGTTGTCATAACAAACAAGTATGTATTAAAGGGACAAACTGTACAAACAACACAACAAGCAAAACTATTTACAAAGTGGGGGGTGAAGGGCCACAAACCAGGTGGGGGTGGGCTTGGGGCAAGGGTGTACATCAGGGAGTGGGATGAAGGGGTGTGAGGTTAAGTCCAGGGGGAGAATGCACAACACGTGTGATGTAGGGCCTAGTGGTGACCCCTCTCCCCACTCCGGTTCCTGTGGCACCTTCTGTGCCTCCTTCGGTCACCTCAATCAATTCTCTGGAGCAGCTCCAGAGTAGCCCAGGACAGCTGCAGAAGCTCCTGTACGTTCCACTCAAGGGTAGTCCAGCATTGTCCACCTAGGACAAGGGAGCAGAGTCAGTATACGTGACTGGCCAGACCCCTGCAGTCTACCCAATGTGCATGGCATACAGCGACACACCCACAGTTTCCACGCCCACAAGACCTGCCTACCCAGGCACCCATAGCCATGTGGAACCCTGCACACACCCACCGCCCATGCCCTGCACAGCACCAACATGGCCGTACAGTGGCACGGCTATGCAGTGTGAAGACAGTGGCACAGCCAAGGACCCAGTGCATGCACAGTCCACCTGTGACACCCACCCACACATGCAGTTCCACAGGACAGTGCTGAGTGCACTGTGTGGAGTGCAAGGCAATGGGGCCATGTGTGGGTGGCCACGCCCCGCCACCACCCCTGCAACCCAGCATGCACAGATGTAAGGGGAAACACGGCACTCACCTGCATCCTGGCCAGCAGGGCACTGCTGGCCCATGGCCCCACCAATGTGGCCCGGCTGCATATGCACTGCACCCACTCCGGCCTGCTCTCCCTGTTCCAAGGCTGTTGTGTCCATGTGAACTCGTGTCTCACTTTACATCGCATCCGGATGTGAATTGTTTCTGTTCCTTTGTTATAGCGAGCGGCATGTAAGGGATTTGTGGAGCTTACTGTTTTTTTTTAAATGAGTAAAAAGCTGCGCAGTGAAATAGAGTGCCGATGCCACGAGTCAGCATGGAGAAATCAGTTTACAGGAATGTGGCTGGGGTGAGAGAATGAATACTAATGGTAAGAAACAGCATGGGGGAGGGCTGTGCAGTCATCTGAACAGGTAGCGCTGTTAATCTTTGGCCGCGAGTAGTTGTTACTCTAGTCTTGCTTTGAAGAAAAAAAAAAGACGCCCTTTGCTGACACTCGCATGCTGCTGCTATCAAAACTGCAAGTCTGGAGTTACCGATCGCAAGTTTAGGGCAGCTACGCCTTGTGATTGGATTGATTCATTGTTTTTTTTTCTTATTTTACATTGAAATCTGTGTTTTAGTGTATAGGATGGCGTGTTCTGTGTGGGAACAGTTTTGTGAAGCGTGGTGAGGGATCTGCGGAATGCTGTGGATGGAGGAATGTTTTGTGAGTGAGGAGGCTGGTGACCAGAGGTTTTCTGAAGCCGTGATGATGTAGCCCGATATCATCACAGCTTCAAAAACCTCTCAGCCAATCAGCTTCCCATATTTATGATCCACAGTTCATAATTTATATTAGAGAAGTCATAAATAAAGGGCAGGAAGATTTATTGCAAGGGTATTTGTATGCCTTAGACCAAGAAATGGCATTTGACATTGTAAAGCACCAGTATACCTTAGAAGAATTTAAGATTCCAACAGAATTAATTGGTTTAATAAATGCAATATATAAAGAAGAGCAAATTTGCCCTATGATTAACAGACACCTAGGGACTTCAATGTACATAAGAAATGGGGTTCGGCAAAGGGTGCCCATTAAGTCCCTTATTATATGTATTTTGTTTGGATCCACTCTTAAGGAAAATAGAGGTAGATAGAGAGATTTAAAGTATTATATGGTAAAATAGGGAATTAAAACAAGTGCATATGCAGATGACTGCATAGTTTTAGTGAAGGATCAGATTTCAGGAGTTAAGTTGTTGGAAACAGTAGACAAACATAGTCAGTATACAGGGATTAAGATAAATAAAGGGAAAAGCAGAATCTATCCTTTGGGTGCAGTGCAGACAGGAAAAAGAGGAGAATTGGACAAAGCAAAAGGAAGCATTATGATTCTGGAAATAATATTTGGAGGGTATGAAGTAATACAACAAAATTAGGAAGAAAAATATGAGACAGCCCAAATAAAAGTACACAAATGGAAAAAATGGAGTATGACATGAGAGAAGAGAATTTATTTATTAAAAACATTTATAGTTCCAATGTTTCTATTTTTAGCATACATTTTTCCAGTACCAGTTCAAATGCAAACCAAAATCCAAAGTCTTTGTTTCCAGTTATTGTGGGGCAGCAAATTAAATCCTATTAAAAGGGGGATAACGTATAGGACAATAAAGGATGGGGGTTTAAACATGATAAATCCAATTGTCTTTCATATTAATATTTTGTGTTCTAAATATTGTACCGTTAATAAAGGGTGAGACCAAAGTTTGGACTTGGTTAACATAACAATGGAGTGTACCTTTCATTAAATGCATTGGAAAGAAGGGAATATAGCAGGAGGTAAGGACTGACTAACATATATGGAAATAGGAAGGAAGTATTTAACCCAGTGGAGGGTAATAGTTGATGTATTGATTAATAGTAATAGGAAGCAGATATATAAAAGAATTATGGAGAGAAATTTCTGGGAAACACCAGTATTTAAGGTAGAAGGGGAATAAATGTGCAGGAAATTTTAGAAGTTACATTAGAAAAGAGGATCCTGGGAAAGATGAAAGACATAGTATGGCTGTGTAGTCACGGAAAGATAAACGTGAGAGGTAACCATAAACATAAAAACATTGATGAGAGAATATGCGGAGAGAGAGATTGTGGGACAAAAGATGAAAGTGTGCAGCATTTAATTTTTGAATGCAATTTTATTAAACCATTTTGGTGTATGGTGGCAAGTTATTGGGGGATGCAAGCATTTAAAAATATGACATATGAGACTATGATGTATGGTCAGCTAACAAAAGAATGGGAAAATGTAAATAAAAATACAGTTTATGTTATTTTGGCAGCCTTAAAATGGTCTATATGGCAAAACAGATGTTCAAGATTTTTGCAGAATAAGGACTTGACTGTACAGGAGTTTTTTTTAAGTTTCAGGATGAAATAGATAAAGTCTTTCAAGATGAATGTAAATTGTTGGGAGAAGAGAAGGCAAGAGAACTGTGGAAAAATGTTACTGGAATTGGGTAGATAATGTGAATATTATGATTGTCACTTGAAATGTTTGTTTAAAAAAGTGTGTTTTTGTTTTAATAAAAATTTCCCCTACTCTTTTCGAGAAATGCCACGGGATCTTTAACATCCAACTGAACTACCACCAGAACAGGCAGATGGGACCTTGGATTAACGTCTCATCCGAAGGACGGCACCTCAGGAGTGCAGCACCCTCCCCATGCTGCACTACAGTGTCAGTAATGGGATATTAACCCAAGTGCCTAGTGTGGGGATAGAACCCACAGCCTTCTGATCTCCTGGCCTCAGAGGTGAGTGTGCTACCTTCTGAGCCACTGACACTGGCCCCCTCCCTCTGCAATAACACACAGTCATGACCAAGATCACATTTATTTATTTATGTGGTTTTTGTTAACTGGGTGAGTACACTAGCCAGTTTTATTTATTTGAACTGTATATCTTTACTCTTTTTTCTTTTAGTTGTTTGGTTGTTTATTGTGCATTCTTTTACTACCGCTGTATGTATGTTGCCCCTCATCCTCTGATGTGGAACCTTTGTAAACGAGCAGTTTCTGCTCAAAGGTATTTGTAATCCGAGAATTTAATAAATAAAAAATAAATAAATAAATAAATGTATTGTATACTAGGGTTATACAGTACCTTTGAGCCAAAGGCTCATTTACAAAGGTTTCACGTCAACATATAATCAGCAGGTTATACATGATAGAGGAACAGAAACAAACATAATCAGATAATACATGAGTAACAATGTCATGGTACAGAAATCAGAATACATAATCAGAAAAAGAAAAAGTGAATTACAGTGTCATGGTACAGAAATCAGAAAGGGAATAAGACTAGACTAGAGAGGGGTAAGGGTGGGGAGAGGAGGCAGTCACAGAGGTGACATTGTCATATAAGTGCAAGTGGTTATAGTAAGTGCAGGGCTGGCCCCAGGCACACCAGTAAAAGGGGAGTGGGGGAGACAGAACTAGAGGAGATGTAGGAATTTAGGGTGTGGGAATAAGGGAGCAAGGGAGGTGTGGGAACAAGGGAGGAAGGGATGGGTGAGGAAAATGGACAGGGGAAAGAAGGGTAGTCAGGATGGCAGTGGTAAGGCTAAAGGACAAAAATAAGGAGAGGGGAGCAAGGAGTAAGGGAAGCATGAGCACCGCTAGGGTAGTGGTGAGGAGGGGGGAGAAGAAGGGCAAGGCTACATCATGGGAGAACAGGGAAGATCATTGAGAAGTGGAGGGGTGGAAAGTATGGGGAAAGACTGAGAGGGAGAGGGCCCAGGAGCAGAGCGGTGGGGAGGGAGGAGGGAGGAAAGCATGTGGAGGAAGAAAAGAGTAGGAGTGGAAAGGAGTGGTAGAGGTGAAGGCTGTGTGGAGAGAATGGGCGGAGATAGAGGGAGAGGAAGGGGGTGGGCGATCAGCAAGTGAAAGAAGAGCGGGGTGGAGGGAGAGAGTGTGGCGAAGAGGTGGAGGAGGGGAGGAGGGAGGGCGGAAAGGGGAGGAGGAAGGGAGGGCAGGATGGTCTAGTGGATGCAGTCACAGCTGCTATGATTGGCGAGGTGGTGAAGCAGTTTGCATTTGTAAGGGCCAAGCTTATTGTGAAGCAGTTTGGTTTGTAAGGACCAAGCTTATTCACAGCCACAACTTCTAGAGGGAGTCCATTCAACAGGGAGGGGGCCCTGACATAGAAGGGGTATTGGGCTTGAATGGTTCAGGAAAAGGGAACCAGAAAGGAGGATTTATTGGAACTGCGAGTGTTCCGGGCATGATGGGTGGGCAACATGTATGCACATGTTGCTGGTGGGGTAAGACCGAGGCAAATTTTCTTGGCTAGGAAGCAGGTCTGGAAGGCTATTCTCCCTTGGAGGTGGAGCCAGTTAGATAGTTTATAAAGATCACAAGTATGGATTCTCTTCCCAGCCCCTGTGACAAGACGGCAACACTTATTAAGTGCAGTTTTAATTCTTTTTAAGCTAGTATCAGTGGCCGACCTATAGAAAATTAGGCCATAATCAATAATTTATAGGACTGAACTGGTTAGGGCAATGCACATAGCCTCAGGAGTGAGGTGGTGGTGGTAGAGGATCCCTATCCTTGAATTTATGGTTTTTGAGATATTACTAATGTGGGAGTTAAACATGAGTGTGCTGTCAAGTGTAATCCCAGGGTATTTGAACTCATGGACAATATCCAGCAGGACGTGGTGCTTGTTAAGGATGGTAAGGCTGACTGTTTTATGTTTGCCGTGAGAGTTATAGAACAACATGGCCTTGTTTTTTTTGTAGTTCATCAGCAGCTTGTGTTGTTCAAACCAGGTTTTGGGAAGGTTTAAGTTAGTCTGGAGATCTCGGGATAGAAGGAGTGGGTCAGTGTGCATAGAAAAAAGGACTACATCATCTGCATAGAGTATCATCTCTGTGGAAGGTTTACACGGTTTTCAAAGGTAGAAGAAGGCCATATGACCCATCAAGTCTACCTCCCCACACCATGTGGGTTATATGCTCAAGTTCCCAAGAAATATTCATCTAAATTACCCTTAAACTGTTCTATATTTTTGGCATTACCTATTGATTGTGGAAGTTTATTCCATAATGTTATTGCTCTGATGAAAAAAAAATACTTTCTTTTATTCCTGAGTGCCCTTGGAACAAATAGCTTTTGATTGTTACATCTAAGTATATTTGGTTTATTTGCATATCTTATGTCACAGTCCTCCATAAGCTGCTTATCTTGGAGCATTTTAAACAATAAAAGAAGATCACCTCTCTGGCGTCTTACTTCTAGATCATATAGGTGAAGTTCCCTACATCTTTCTTCATATGATAGGTTTTTTAATCTTGGAATAAGTTTTGTAGTTTTTCTCTGGATGTTATCTAAAAGCTTCTTATCCTTGGTTAGATATGGAGCCCAAAAAGCAGCTCCATAGTCCAGATGTAGCCTTGATGGGAAGGTGTTGATGAAAAGGCTAAAGAGCAACAGCCCAAGGATGGATCCTTGGGGAACCCCAGATCGCACCGGGATGCTGTCAGAGAGAGAGTCTCCGAACTTGACTTGTTGGAACCTACCTGTAAGGTACCGTGCAAGCCAGTTGGTGACCTCATGGGAGAGGCCTAGAGTGGGGAAGGAGTTCAACAGGAGTTGGTGATGAACGATGTCGAAGGCCTTGGTCAGGTCTACATACACTGCAACTAGAATATGTCCCGTGTCCAAGGCCTTCTGTATGTGTCTGGTAAATTCAAGCAGGACTGTGGTGGTACTGTGGGCTTTTCTAAAGCCATGCTGCTGAGAACACTGGATGTTGTATTTGATTAGGTATTCCGATAGTTGGTCTGCCACGATACGTTCGAGCACTTTAGAGAGTAGGAAAGAGAATTGAGATGGGCCAGTAGTTGTTGTGAAGCGACCTTTCACTACAGTTGAATGCCCATTTTCAGGTATGACCCAGGAGAGTACAATAGTAGGTATAAGACAATAAACAGTAAAAGATACAATGTAAATGCAGTATGAAGGCATAATCACAGCAGTGATAACATTGTGTGGATTACAAGGGCTTAAAGGGGAGACTGCACAGAATGGGACCAAGAAAAAGCTGCCAACCTGAACAGGCACATCTGCTCAGTCATCACAGTGGGGGAAGGGGGGAGGGAGGGAGGAGGACACAAATCAATTTTTTAGATGAAAGAGTCCTGAAGGGATTTGCAGCTCTGAAGATGGAAAAGGTATGGGACCAGACAGGATACAACAAGGTGCTAAAAGAACTCATGGAGCTGCTAGCTGCCCCACTGACAGCATCATTCAATAGTTTGCTGGAAACAAGCATGGTTCAGGAGGACTGTAGTAGAGCTGATGTGGTCCAACTACATAAGAGCGGTAGCAGAGCAGAGGACAGCAACTATAGGCCAGTCAGTCTTACTTCAGTGGTTGGGAAAGTAATAGAAAGCCTGCTAAGGAAAAGACTGGTAGAGTATCTTGTGGGCTGCAAGACCACAGGCAGCATGAATTCATGGTGGGGGATGACAAATGAATTTGATAGATTTCTTTGATTAGGTAACCAGGGAAAAGATATGGGGAGGGCAGTGGACATGGCCTATCTGGACTTCAGTAAGGCCTCTGACACTGTGCTGCACACTAGGCTGAGAAAGAAATTGAGCAGCCTAGGGGTGGGATCCAAAGTGGTGAACTCAGTTAAAAAAATGGTTACTGGATAGGAGACAGAGGGTGGTTGTTAAAGGCATGCATTGTAATGATGGGAAAGTGACCAATGGGGTGCCACAGGCCTCAGTACTGGAACCAGTCCTCTTCAAAGTCTTCATAAGTGACATTGCAGAAGAACTGGAAGGGAAGGTATGCTCTTTTTTCCTGATGAAACCAAACTCTGTAATAGGGTGGATACTCAGGAGGTGGTAGAGGGAATGCACAGGGATCTTTGGGAAACCTGAGGCATGGTCAAGAGCATGGCAGTTGGGGTTCAATACCAAAAGTGCAAAATCATGTACCTAGGGCATAGGAACCCAGGATATGAGTATATAATGGGGGAGGTACTGACAGTCACTGAACAGGAAAGGGACCATGGGGTTATCATTTCTGATGACCTCAAAGTGGCAGAGCAGTGTGACAAAGCAGTGACTAGGGCTAATGGGATGCTGGGGTGCATAGGGAGGGGGTATCTCCACCAGAAGGAGAGAAGTAGTGCTGCCACTATTATCGCTCACTGGTGAGACCCCAACTGGAGTCCTACATCCAGTTTTGGAGGCCATACCACAGAAAGAGCATGGAGAGGATGGATGCAGTCCAGAGGATGGCAATTAAAAAGTGCAGGGGTTGCACAGGAAGCCCTATGAGGAGAGACTGAGGAATTTCATCATGTACACCCTGGAAGAGAGGAGAATGAGAGGTGACATGATAGAGACCTTCAAGTACTTCACAGGGGTGAACAGGGTGCAGGGGCAGAGTCTTTCAAATAAGAAAGCATGTGATGAAGCTGGATGTGGGGTGGGGGAGTTTAAGAAAGATGTGAGGAAATAATTCTTCACTGAAAGGGTGCCAGATTCCTGGAACAGACTGCCAGTGGAAGTGGTAGAGGAGAAAATAATGGAGTGGCTTCAGGTATGAATGGGATAGACACAGGGGTATATTAGAAAATAGGCAAGGAGTATCATGAGTACTGTGTCCAGTTCTGGAGACCACATCTCCAGAAGGACATTGACAGGGTAGAGGCGGTCCAGAGGAGGGCAATTAAAATGATGCAGGGTCTGTACCAGAGATCCTTTGAGGAGAGACTAAAGAATCTCAATATATACACACTAGAAGAAAGGCGGGAAAGAGGTGATATGATAGAGACTTTCAAATACCTCACAGGTATAAATAAGGTACAGGAAGAGAGCATTTTTTAGAAAATAAAGATGCTCAAGAACAAGGAGGCATGCTATGAAGCTGCAGGGGGAAGATTCAGGGGAAATGTGAGGAAGTACTTCTTCACAGAAAGAGTAGTGAATGCCTGGAACAGTCTCCCAACAGAGGTGATGGGGGCAAAAACTGTAACAAGATTCAAGAAAGCCTGGGATAGGCAAAAGGGAACCTTACTGTTTAGGTAAGGGAGGGCTATGCCGGAGATCAAGCAGGGTCTGTAGTATTACAGTAGGTAAGGAAAATGGGCAGACCAGGTGGGCTAAGCAATCCTTATCTGCCATCAATTTCTATGTTTCTATGAGGGAGGGTCGCTGGAGACTAGTTAGGGACTGCAGAGAAAAATTAGGTTGGGAACATCTGGGCAGACTGAGTGTGCCCAACTGTCCTTTTATGCCAACAAATTTACATATAACTAGTCAAAGAGTTAGAGGGTAATGCATCTAAGTGCCCAGTAGGACTAGAGAGTGGCCAGGGAAGACCTAAATTGCCCTCCCCGGGAAGGGGACACAAGCTACCCTACTGGGGGAGTGGCATGAGTTAGGTACAATCACAAACAGAGGATATGAGCAAATGTTTCCTCAGTTCCCCATGAAGGATAATTTAGTTGAACAATTTTGTGTGGAGGTTGGCCACACAGTCCTTTTATGCCAACAAATTTACATATAACTAATTAAAAAGCTAGAGCGTAATGCATCTAAGTGCCCAGCTGGACTAGAGAGTGGAGAGGGAAGACCTAAATCCCCCCCCCCCGGAGGAGGACACAAGCTACCCCACTGGGGGAGTGGCATGAGTTAGGTGCAATCACAGACATAGGCTACAAGCAGATATTTCCTCAGTTCCCCCTTAAAGGATAATTTAGTTGGAGTATCCGGTCAGCTTAGCGTTGGAATAATTGCACCACAAAAACAGCACCGTTAAAATAGCGTCGGGAAAAACAGTGAACAGGAAAAAATAGTGAATGGGACAAAAGAACATTGGAATGTTATCGTGCGCCTCCCGACTGTCACCCTTCCAGGGTTAGTACTAGTAAATGCCCCCTTGACTTTCTCCACTCCCAAGTTGTATCCCCCCAGAGTTTGTAATAGTAAATCCCCACACTGACTTTCTCCCCCCCCCCCATGTTGTGGCCTGCCGCCCTTTGTAATAGTCAATTGCCCCCACCGAATTCCATCCCCCCCCAGACGCACAGTTATCCGTTCATGCTGTACTGCCAACATGTGCTTTTTGCTGTCCATGTTTTATCTGTGAGGCAATTGACTGTGCATTTTTGTTGGCGCTGTATTGACCTAGACCCTTTAGTTGGACAATTAGGAGACAGTATAGCATAGTGGTTAGGGGGAATGAACTGCAAACCTGGATTTGAATTCCATCAGAACCTATTTGCATACTGTGTGACCCTGAGCAAGTCACTTTTATTTTTTTAGTTGTTTAACCAGGTATAGCACACTAAGCTGAAAGCTTTTTTCACAGGAGCGACCTGGGAGCACAAGGAGGTTAAGTGACTTGCTCAGGGTCACACAGTATGCAAGTGGAAGCCGTGGGATTCAAACCCAGGTCTGGTCTGCTGGATGTCACCAGATTTGCAGCTCAGGGCCTTAGACCACTGCGCTATACTGCCTCCTAAACTTAACTTCCTTGTGCTCCCAGGTCGCACCTGGAAACAAACTCCGGCTTAGTGTGCCTTTCCTGGTTAAACAATTTCCCCTTTCCCTAACTGCATGTGGAGGTGGTTGATCAATCACATTGCTTGGTTTATCCAATTCACTTTAGAATACTTAGAACACTTCACTTGGTTTGATGATTACATAATTAGTCTTGAATCACACACACATGCAGGAAGCTGTTTAAGACCTTCACTTTACTTGGTTGCTTGATTACATCATTAACCTTGAATCATACACACATGAAGGAAGTTGCTTCTTAAAGAGAAAGTCCACTCAATCTATTTTCTGTATACATGTGTAATCTGTAGGCACGAATAATGATTCCCTTTCTTGCATCCCCCAATTTCATCCTAATTTAAATATAAATGAGGTTGCTTCACTTTGTTTTGCCCTGGTGTGAAAAATCTGTCTCTATTGCAAAGGTCATGACCCCACTCATGCAAGCATCATGGGAGGTGATGATGTGTACCTGCACAAGCCAGTGGAAGTTATACTCACGTTCAGTTCTGTTACATATCTCGTGAAGTCCCTGTATTCTCTAAAAGCATTTTTTTGCTAGCTCATATACACTTTAAACTGCAGAAAACAGCAGGGCACTTACTATGCCTTGAAAAGTTTCAGGCCGTCATAAGACAAATACACAGGGACTGCAGAGGAAGCAACAGCATTGACTGATACAGTATAATGACTGCAGGCTCTAGCACCAAAACATAAAATTCCAGGACGCCGGACATGTGTCGGACCATGACCTTTGCAATGAAGTCAAGCAGGTTTTCTCACTGGGGCAAAACAGAGTGAAGCAACCTTATCTGTATTTAAATTAGGATGAAATTAGTGGGATGCAAGAGAAGGAATCATTGTTCATGACTACAGACTACACAAGTATACAGAAAGTAGGTTGAGGGGATGTTCCCTTTAAGATCTTGCAAAATCCAACCTATTACTCTAAAAATAATTAATGTCTGTGTGTGGCAGTTAAGCAGTAAGTCATGACAGGGTGTGTGTTACTGGGGGATAGTGGCACACCTTGGGAAGTAAGGCACAAAGAGAAGCTAAGTGCCTTATGCACCTGAGAAGAGCCATGATCCCGCAGTCCCACACACTGTGGAGTGCCTTATTGTGATTAAAAAAAATAATTTCCCTGATTTTTTATTTTATAACTGTATAAAACAGTTTCAAGCACCTCATGCCTAATTACACACCTGGGTGCGCATTAACTGCAGACAACTAACACCCTGTCATGTGTTATTGCTTACCAGTCACACTCAAACATGAATTCTTTATAAAGTAACAGGTCGAGTCTTGCAAGGTCTTAAGAAACTATTTCCAGTATCGAAACATGGACAATGATGGCAGAAACAGGCCAGTGGTCCATCAAGTCTGCCTATAACACCCTGCCATACCCCGAGACCATTTGTCCATACAGGGTTTTTGTTAATGTTATCCGCCCCCTGGCTCCATGTTTTACTGCTACCCCGAGTAACTACTAAGCCTTTAACCCTGCCCCAACAATGTTTGAAATCATTAATGGTTTTTGTGCCCACCATCTCCACGGGCAGAATATTCCATGGCTCAACCAAACTTGCTGTAAAATAAAACGTTCTCACGTCACTCCTGAACCTCCCCCCTCGCAGCTTCCACTCATGACCTTGTGCTCTAAATTCTCTACTCTTGTTGAATAACTCCTTGCAGTTCACCTTGTTCACTTGAAGGTTTCTATCATATCACCCCCCCCCCCCTTCGTCTGGCCTAAAATGAGTACATGTTCAGTGCCCTAAGTCAGTCCTCTCAGGATCTGCCCTGCTGACCCTGAATCATTTGGTTACCCTTTACTGAATCATCTCCAGCCTGTACCTGTCTTTCCTTGGGTGAGGATTCCAGGACTGGGTACAGTACTCAAGGTTTGGTCTTATTAGTGCTCTACAGAGAGGTAGTAATACCTCTTTCCTCCGGTTGTCAAAGCCCCTCCCAGTACATCCCAGCATCATGTTTGCCTTACTGTAGGCTTTGTTACAATGGCTACATTGTAGAAGGGAGTCACTTATGACTGTTGGATCCTTTTCCTTAGAAGTGGTGCCTAGTTTAACCCCTCCTATCCAGTGCTCTTTTCTAGGGTTCTTGTTCCCTATGTGCATCACCCTGCACATTTGTCACTGATTTTCAGATGTCAAACCCTAGATCACCACTGCATCCATGGCAGGTTCCTCTGCATCTCCCTTACCTCCTCCTCTCTGTTAACCTTATCACAGAGCTTAGTGTCATCTGCAGAGACACATCTTGCCCTGTATTCCTTCTCCTATGTCACTTATGAACAGATTGAAAATGACTGTACCCAATACTGATTCCTGTGGCAGCCCACTGGTAACCTCTCTCTCCTCGGTTTTGATTTTGACTCTGTTTTCTACTACCCTCAGTTGTCTCCCTTCCAACCAACCACCCACCCATCTAACTGTGTCCTTTGCTGCACCCAGATGCATGTGGCAGAGTCTAATGGTACGGATAGGATTATGGATAGGGGAATGTTAGCTAAGACATCAGGGGTCTGTGTGTATAGAATGCACATTTTTACCTTGGTTTAGGACTCTCTTAAGTAACCCAGAAAAAAAAAAATAAGATGGTGTGGAACACACAAACACACACACACACACACACACACACACACACACACGCACACGCACACACACTGACTGCCCTGCACTCTTAATCAGGGTTATCATGCCTGCATCCTTCCTCTGACCAAGAAGGCAGACAAGTAGCTGCCTTTATAGTCAATGTCAATGCCTCTCTTTGATTGGGTAGCAGGAGATATGTAAAGGCCTGCCCAGGCCCTCCCTGAGCACCACTATAACCTGCTCATTCCCCCCACCACACACTCACACACACACACACACACACCAGCCTCAGTGTGGTAAAAGTCCCAGTCTCCCACAGGGCTGGCCTACACATGGACATTGTTGATCAGCCACTTTCTTTCCATACAGATCAAGCGACCCCTGGAAGAGAGTTAAAGTTTTGCCATGCAGAGGCAATATTAATCCATGTGCTTTCTTACTGACTTTACTTTATAGACACAGTCATTTATTTATTTATTTATTTATAAAGCAATCAGTTTACAACCTTTGAGCCAAGGGCTCATTTCCAAAGGTACCTCGTCAACAATGGTAGAAAATTCAGAATAATACAAATAAAACAGATAATACAGGTAATACAGAAAAGAGGGGTACATACAGAGCAGTGCATGAGTATAAACAGACATGCATTAATGGCACATGGTAACAGCAACATTGGTAGTGTGATACAGAGCAAAATATGGTATAATTAACAACAGTAGAATAAAAGGGTTTAGCAGCATAACGGTATTTTCATACAGGTGTGATTACAGACAAGCAGGTCTACTGTGCCAGATTACAGGGAACGTATGGATAGAGGCAGTCGCAGTACAGGGTGGTTTGAGCATCTGTTAGGCACAGGAGCAGCAGCGCTTGACGAATAGCTCGCTTTTGAGGGCATTTTTGAAAGTGGAGATGGTGGGGGTATCAGTGATGGCCGAGAAGAGTGTTGTACCAAGCGGGGCTCTGTGGCAGAAAGATCTCTGTCCAAGTGAAGTCCTAGACGAGGAACCAGGAAGGTGGCTTTGCAGGAGGTCCGGGTGCTGACAAGGGGCTGTGCTGGGAGGAGGGCGGAAGTCAGCCTGGGGGGAGAAAGTCCTAATAAGGTTTTTTTTTAAATGAGGCACGTTTGGTATAACAGGCGTTCGTCGAGGTCAAGCATTCCTGCAAGGTCATAGAGTTGGCAGGTATGAGTGAGCTTAGGGGCCCCAGTGATTAGCCTGCAAGCCTTATTTAGGAGGAGGCGGATTTTGTTGAGGGCCGTCATGTTGGCAGCCCCATAGATAGGTAGCCCATAGTCCACCAGGGAGAGTATGGAGGAAGTAACTGCCGCCAGGAGTGCGTCAGGGAGACAGTTTTGTGGCGGTACAGGATACCAAGTCGGATATTGGTAACAAGCGAGTGCATCGATGTGGGTATGGTAGGAGAGGGCTGAGTCAAATAGGATCCCTAAGTACTTATAGGATTGGACTTGTTCCAGTTGTAGTTTAGAGCCGGAAAGGATACGGAGAGGGGTGTTGGATGATTTATTTTGAGGTTGGGCGAAGAGCATGGTTTTAGATTTTTTAAGATTTATGACTAATCTATGCTCTTTAAGCCAAGCTTCAGCGCCGTCATAGGCCCTTTGTAGGGAAACCTGAAGGGAAGTGGAGTTACGGTCAGTGGCAAAGAGGACGGTCATATCACCCTGATCAACCAACTCTCTGGATGTGGATTCTGTTATTTATTCCTGATAGACCTTTCTATTTATATGTTTTTATGTTATGAATAACAGATGTAATGATTATAAAACAAATAATTTATGGCAAAAAAAGAATGACAGCCATCATTAACCCTCCAAGCACAGAAAAACACGAGACCTCAGGACACTGTTGCACAACAATCCTATTTCCAGCACTGATGTCATCTTCTCAGGTGTTACTTTATCAGGGTTTCCACCGTACCACTAATCAGCTGTAATAGCAGCCCATTACTTGGGGGGAGGAGCGATGGGCAGTGGCTGAGTGCCCGTGATTTGTAAAAAAAAATGACTTGTGACAATAAATGCTCCAAGGAATTATGCTGAAATCCTTTTGTAAAAGCACACTGATGTCATTCACAGCAAACCTTCAATTTATTATAAATGAAAGAGCAGGAAATCCTACTCTACAGAAAACACTGGGCAGTCTGCCAGGAACGATGTCATCACTTTTGCATTACATTAAAAATAACCTTGTGCTGCCTTTGCTTGCAGCAACTTTAAATTACTTAAGTTCTTTTTTTTTTAATCCCATTTTGTTAAATCATCCACTACTCATGTGTTTTTCTCATCCATCTGTCTGTAGTGTAAGAAAAAGCACACGCCAGGGTGTCTGGTTGTGCTGAGATATAGGGACACTACCAGTGAACAGAGAAGCATGAGGTGCAGCTGGGTGCTTCCAGCCACCAGCTATGTATATAAATCTAGCACAACAGAACAACTTGAAATGTGTTATTCCTCCTATACAATAGTCATAAAAATGTTTAACAATGACAAATTAAATGTTTTTTTCCACCATGAGAGTGGAAATGTCTGGTTGTGCTATGATAACCAGATGGACCAGTGATACATTCAGCCAATCAGATTGCTAGGAGATACAGTATATATAGTCATTCACTGCAAAAATACTACATCAATGCAGACATTAGCACTGAAGAGCATAAAGTGCACAAAGTAAGACAATTAAAAAATTAGGCTTTGGAGTCTCAGGAGTTTTGGTAAATTGGTAGTGTGCTTTTCATTGGGATTTCTCAACCTTAATGCCCCCCCTCCAACCCCTAGCATCAGGTCCAAACCTGTGACCCATAGGTCTAGTGCTTGGAGATAGACAAATATGGCTCATGACATGAGGCCCACAGAATCAGTCATAACTTTCTTCACACAGAACCCTGCATGCCCTATGCAAAGCAGAAGATCATATATAACGTTCTTCACACAGGGCCCTGCAGGCACCGGTGAAGCAGAAGAATGGGATTATTCAAAACGTTCTTCACAGAGGACCTTGTGCAAAGCAAAAGCTCATTCATGATTTTCACCATACAGTAACCACATCGCCTGAACCTATAATTTATCTTAGACTCACGAGGCTAGGGTCTGGGAGAGAAGGTGGGCATTAGGGTTGAGAACCCCGATGAACAGCACACCACTAATTTGTCAAGACTCCAGAGACCCCAAACCCTAATTTTTTTTCATTTCCTTACTTTGTGTGCTTTATCTTCTTTAACACTAATGTCTTCTTTAATGTAAAGTACTGTAATATTCTAGTGCCCTAGACAGATGGACTCAGATGCAGCACACCAGCTCAGTAGCCATCTTTATTCACACTGGAGATACTGGTTACTCTCTGATGGACACAGACAAAAAAATACTAACTGAGCATGACACGAACTATACATAATATACATAGGACTACAAATATCAATATGCAGAGACTACAACCCTAATGGTGTTCCCTGTACTTCCTACTACCATGCATATACTTACACAGTATGTGTATAGTACACCCCTCTCCTTAGACAAAAACTAGTCTAAAATACTTCAGCAGTAATATTTCCTAACTTTCAGGCAAAAGCAGACTAATCGGTACCCAGAAACAAGTTTGGGGGATTATTCTGCCCCTCTGGTAGAACGTATCACTAAGTAATAGTACAAGTAAGATCCCAGTTGCACAGAGGCACAGGTTCAGTACATGCCTTAAAGGTCAAGTCTTTGTGGTGTTTTTCAGTGCCTCATGGGATATCTGCAGACTGGAACAACCACCTGCTGGTGAAACAGGCATTCTGTTATTATTTGGCACCAGCCCCAGTGGAGCTTCATGTGCAGGAGCAAAGTCCTGTCACTGTCCTCATCTGGCATGACATCTTCTCCCGCATGTGCTGGAACCACAGAATGTAGCAAGTGATCCACATGTACGTGAGCAAGTTGATGTCCCATGCAAACTGCATCGGTCAAAGGTCCACGAGTTGCCATCACCACCCCCAGAATCCAAGAAACCTTGGGATGTCTATAGTCTTGAACCATCACTCTCCCCTAAGGACAGAAAATTCATACTGGCATGAGTGTTTTGTGATACTAACTGTTGATAGTTATATTGAAGGTCGTAACCCATATATGTACAACTCCAGCCAAGTTGGAACTTCATCCTTGATTCATAAGGTAACGATCTAGTTGGTGCTTGAACTTTGTGGGACTTGAAGATTCAACTACTGTTTTTTGGATGCGAATTCTACAATGGGATTATTCTTTGGGTAAAGAAATAGCAACCCTTTTGCTGTTGCAGTTGATGTTTGGTGACAGTATTAGCCAAATCAGGCTTGAGCAATGCCAAACAGGTACGAGGTTGATGTTTTAGGAACAGTTCAGAAGGTGTTTGCTCTGTGACTGTGTGACAAGTGTTTCTGTAAGCAAACAGGAAATGAGCCAATCTTTGAGTTGTAGGTATTGACTGCGAATATTGTTTAGTCCAAGCTTTTCTGAATGTCTGTACAGTTTGTTCAACTGCGCTATTGGATGCCGGATGGTAAGGTGAAGTCAAAATATGTCAGACCCCATTCTGCTTTAAGAACAGTTTAAAGTCATGGGAAGAAAATTGGGAACTGTTGCCTGACACTAACTCCTGTGGAAATCCATATGAGGCAAAATGTTTTCTCAGAAAGTGTACATTTTTTTCTGAGGTTGTGACTGGTGTGGAAAGCACTTCCAGCCATTTGGAGTAGATGTTGATTACTACTAAGAAAAGTTGTTTGTCCACATACGATGCACTCCCACAGTGTGGTAGCCCAGGACCAGGGATGGAGGGGTGTAGTTGCAGGTTGGTTGCAGACAGCTGCACATGGTGTGCATTGGTTGACAAGATCTTGGATATTTTGATCAAGTCCTGGCCACCAGTGGTATCCCCTGGCCAATGGCTTTATCAGACAGATTCCAGGATGACTCTCTAGAAAGTCAGAAAACAATCTCTTGCGGAACTTTGGCGGTGGGTCCTTCTTGTCCAATAAAGGTCAGAGAGTCTGGTCTTCCATGAAGTTGGGTCAACTGTTCGGGGTAAGATCTGGGACTTTACAGAGAACAGCATCTCATCTTGCCTGCTATGCAACATCCTGTGAAACAATGGATAATTCGTCAAGATGTGAATGTTGTAATACTGCCCAATTATCTTCCTTCTCTATGCAACCTTGGCATGGCAGTCTTGATAATGCATTTGCATTGGTGTGATCCTGAGAATGCCTGTATTTGATGCCATAGTCATGAGTCAACAAAATCAGGGCCCATTCCTATATACTGAGCACTGCAGGGTTGATATTGGGGCGTTGGGCCCCAGAATTACTAGTAGAGGCTTGTGATTTGTTAGTAGAGTGAATTTCTGTATGTACAGGTACTTATGGAACTTCTTGGCACTGAAAATTAAGCTTATGGCTTACTTTTCTATCTGAGCATAATTTCTTTCACTTGGGGACAAGATCCTCAAAGCAAATTGGGTATTCCTCCCCAGAAGGTAACACATGAGTGAAGAGGGCCCCCACTCCATATGGGGATGCATTATATGCTGGCCTGAGAGGTTTGGCTGGGTCACAGTGCACTAGCTTTTTGCACTTCAGAAGACATTGCTTGCAAACCTGGAATGCTTCCTCACACTGTGGTGACCAATTCTATTTAGCTTCTTTCTGTAGCAAGTCATGTAGGGGTTGCAAAAATGTGGATAAGTGTGCTAGGAAACATCCATAGTAGTTCAATAGGCCTAAGAATGATCTTAGCTCAGTGACATTTGTTGGCGCTGGTGCACTAACTATGGCATCCACCTTGCTCTCTGTTGGATGTAGGCCTTGTGCGTTGAATCAATAGCTTAGGTACTCAACAGAATTTTGCAGAAATTGGCATTTGACTAGCTTCACTTTCAGTCCATACCAGTGCAATCTTGAAAGAATTTTGTCCAGGATTGTCAGATACTCTTCCACTGTGGGTGCAGTTACCGAGATACCATCCATAAAGCAGACTACACGGTCCAGTCTGTGCAGTACCTGGTTCATTGTGTACTGAAAAATTGCTGGTGCTGTGGAAACTCTGTAGGTGAAGCAATGATATCTGTAAAGTCCCTTGTGGGTGTTGATGGTTGGATATGGCTCTGACACTGGTTCCAGTTCCAATTGCTGGTATACAAAAGATGTCCAATTTGCTGAAGAACTTTTCATCTGCTAGTGTGGTAAACAATCCTCTGTGTTGGGTAAGGGTATGGGTCTCACTCTGTACAACGGTTCACTGTAACCTTATAGTCAGCACACAGCCTCACTGCTTTGTCTTACTTCGGTACCACACTGGTTGGGGCAGCTCAGTCACTCCTCTCTACTCCTGACATGATACTATGCCTTTTGAGACAGTCCAGTTCCTTCTGTACCAATTCCCTTAAGGCACATGGTACTGGTCGAGGCTTGCAAAAAATTGGACCAACTCTCATTTGCACTCAGATCTTTGCCTTGAAATCCCACATTGTGCCATAGCCATCCTGGAAAATAGAACCATGTTTGTCTAATATGTTCCCCAGTGCATCTTGTGGTGCCTTATTCACAGTGTTGAGGCTGAAGATCTTTTCCTAGTTCAGCTTGATCTTCCTGAGCCAGTTTCTTCCTAATAATGCAGATTCTTTCCCCTTGCACTACCACCAGAGGCAAAATCCACATTTCTCCCTCATAGGTGACTGGTACGTGAATCTCCCTCAGCACAGGGATATGGTCTCCCATGTAAGACAACAGCTGCATATGTGATGGTTACAACGGGCAGTGCTGATGCTTCTCTCTGTAGAAGTACTCTGGCACAACAGATACTGATGTTCCACTGTCAAGCTGCATGCTAACTGGTTGTCCCATCACATGGATCTGTAGGCAAATTTCCTTGCCATTGGCTTGTGTTGCATAGACCATGAACAGTGGCAACTTCTCAACTCCCATTTCAGTTGCTGGAGTGGCGTCTGTAACATACTGTGCATGAGCAGTCCATCGTGCACTTTTGTGCATGAGCAGTCCATGATGCACTTTTACACACTTTCTTTATGAGAACAGAAAACAAGCTGAAAGACAAAGAACCTTAGTGCGTAAGCACTGAGGCAAGGATTACCCCAAAGGGCACTAGCCAGGAAGCCAAGTTTGAAAGAAATACAAAATTACACATCCCCCCCATAATGCAAAGCATCATGGGCTGTATATATCCAAATCACCACCACAAGTTGAATCAGCATAACATTTTGTGGTGATTTGCTTAAACAGCCCATGATGCTTTGCATTATGGGGGTATGTGTGATTTTGTATTTCTTTATGAGATCCACTTTCCCACAGCCATGGCATTTCTCATGTCAAAATCAGCATGTGCTCTGCTGGTGGTTACCTCCACATTGGTAACACAGTTATTTCAACTTTGTGGACCTGTCCTGTGGTGCCGGCTTCTGAAATGTTTGGGTTTGCTGATAAATGGGTGGTGGAACACTTCATGGTATGGAATGTCCCTTGGGTCCTAGTGTAGAGGTTACCTTGTGAACCCCACTTATTTGTGGTTTAGAATGTCCCGCTACTGCCCTGGAACTCTTTTGGGTGAGTTGCTTAGCAAGTGCAATGTCACAGGCTGTCTTGAAGTTTAGGCTTGCTTCTGACAAAAGCCTTTTGAAACAAGCTTCCCCTCTCAGAACAAAGACAAATTGATCCTGGAAGGCCTCATCCAGGGACTGGCCAAATGCACAGGTGTGTGCCAGATGCTTCAATGCAATTATGTAGCTGACAATAGGTTCCCCATTCTCTTGGTTCTGATGATGAAATGTGTAACATTTAGCAATGATAAGCAGATGGGATTTGAAATGTCGTGCAGGTGTCTCAGTGACTTGCACATATGTCAGGGTCAGGATGTCATCTGGTGCAGTGAGATTCCAAAGAAGGGCATAAATCTCTGGTGGCAAAACTGCTAGGAAAACATTTATACTATTGTCATCTTCAATTTACTAACCCTTCTGGGCCAAAAGAATATATGTGATTGCAAGTAAAAATTTCCATGATTACTCACCTTCATAACCTTTCACCGCTCTGCTTACCTCCCTTGCCTTCTTCCCCACCCACTTCACTCCACCCCCTCCCTGACAAAGCCCTAAGGTGGCTGCCCACCTAACCCTGCTCTTCCCCTCACCCCCACCTTCCGTATTCTGTGACAAAGCCCCCTCAGGCTGCTCCCACCTTGCTTTGTGAATATCATCTGTTTGTCTCCTTTCCATGTTTTTAAATTGAGGCCTATTTGCTTGCTACCTGTATTGCCTGTAACCTATTGTGTACTCCAAATGTTCTGTAACCTATTGTGTACTTCAAATGTTCTGTTACCCATTGTGTACACCGAATGTTCTGTAACGTGTTTATGTAAATTTGTCTATCGTCCATTTGACATGGAACCTTTGTAAAAGAGCCCTCCTGGCTCAAAGGTATTAATCTGCAATCTAAAATAAATTAAAAAATTAAAAAAAAAAAAAATGTGTCCACCTTCAGCCAGCGTTGAAAACATTCTAAGTATAAATCAAATGTTTCCTTTGATTATTTGAATTCCAGCACTCATCCAATTTGTGTTATGTTGGCAGGAATTCTGATGAGCGTACTATGCTCAGGTGTGCTACAGTAGTCTGCACAGAACTGCTTTGATTTGGCTGCAATTAGGCAGTTCAGCCACCAGGAGCTGATATTGTGCTAATTGGTGCTGGATGGGTGCAATTCTAGTCCTCCAGGGTAGGTGGTGCTGTTGTCACAATGATGCTGTAGCTGTACAGGCTAGATGGAGGAGGTGCCTGCTTCTTACTTTCTCCACTTGTTGGTGTGTTGTGCTTGGTGGGAGAGTTATAGCTTCCTAATGCTCCAAGATGCTTTGGATTCCTGGCATCAGGTACAGAATCAATTTGAATATTTATTCTGCCCCTCTCAGACTTAAGTGTCACCTTGGTTAACAGTGGGGTTGGGGGGTCACCTGGGTCACAATCTGGGGAGGCAGCAGCACAGAGGAAGGATGTCAGACAAGTAGCGCTGCTAGTTTGTTTATGTATTTTTTTATTTTAATTGTTTTTGTTAAGTGTGGTTTTGGTTATCACGGTAGTATGATCACACTAGGAGGTGGTTTGACAGCAGCAAAAGGACAGTCTTGTTCCTACACTATCAACAGTCAGTCTCAGCCTGTAGACTGCAGCCATGGGGTGTACAATGGTCTGCAGTGGATGAGGGATAAGCATCATGCTGCTACAATGTGAGGTAGCGGGGGTTTTAATTAAGGCAGAGAGTATGCAGCAGCTTATCCAACTGCTCTGGCACTTGGGGATTCCTTTTTTTTATCTACATCGCCAGTGTAAAATTCTAGTGCCTTAGGTGGATAGACTCGGGCGCAACACATCAGCTCAGTGAACATCTTTATTCACACGGGAGATACTGGTCACACACTGCTGGACATAGATAAAAGAATGCCCACTGGGACAGGTATACATACCTACATAGGACTACAAATATCTATATGTAGGGACTGCAGCCCTAATGGTGTTCTCTGTACTTTCTACTACCATACGTATATGTATGTACTACACTGTATCATAAAGAGCCTTCAGATTTTTGCACTAATTTTTATGTGCAAACAATGTCTAGAGGATATTACTTAAGCTTGAAATATAAAGGAAAACAGGTACATATGGTGCCACTATTCTATGGCATAACACTGCACTAGATCCAAGACTCAATGTAATTTTGCTTATATAAACATGAACATAAATTGCTCACATCAAAAGCACTAAAGCATTGCTAAAATCTGTTGTGGAGGTTATAAACAAATGTTTGCTGAATAGTGAAGCCAATGATAATTAGATCAATGTCTCCTTATGTATGGGGACTCAGTGACACAACAATCTCCTGTCCCATGTAAAGGATACAGTATAATCTTATAACACATATCCTGCATTAATGACTCCTCCTAAAAAACAAAAACATCACAGAGAATACCATTAAAATATTTAGGTTTGGCCAGCAATTAAAGATATCCAATACCAATAACACCAATAGCACAATATTTAACTGGTATTTAAAAGGTTTTTGCTTAAAGGGCATACTTTAATAGCATGTTTTCTAGTATTTGAATGTAACACTTCATATTCCACATGCAAGATGATACTGTCCGATCCCATACCATAAGAACAATGATGGCTAGTATTTAGGTAACTTTAGCTTGAGAAGTACACTTTTAAGATGGATAACTAGATCACAGCATTCACTAATGTTTTGATAATTATTAACCCAAGGTGCTTAATATAGAGAATAATCTATGGGCAACCATACACAACAAGGCTATGTTTCCATCGAGGGGCTGAGATGACAGCATATGAACTTCGAGAGCAATGACTCGAGGGTCACGCTGTCATCTCAATGAAGATGGAAACACATGCCGAAAGGCGTGTGGTTGACCATATTTTTATTTTATAGCATATGTTTTTTTACACTGGAATGACAGACCCTCACTGAAGTGAAAACAAAAAATCGTGCCATTTCTTTGTTCTACTCCCATATCAAAATCAAATTTCCAGACTTTTTAAATGTAAAAGGTATGACTTTGGGCACTGGGTGGTTAGTAAGTAGCTAGGTGTAGCATAAATAAGAAATTTAAAATTGTATGACCTTTTAACTGTGCATAACAACTGTTTGGAATGTGTATAACACTTTAGAATGTGCATAATGGTTTAGAATGTGCTTAACAAGGATTTTGAGCAGGCTGATTTTTATACATAACAAAGGGTAACCATATACTATATACAATGAATACTACAATTATCATGTGTAAAAGTAGCAGTAGCAAGAACATTATATGTCCACTTACTATCTAAGCTTAGATTCGAATCTGTACAAAAGGATATCAAAGCAACTACTAAACTCATGGTGGTGTAACATGCCATGCACCACCGCAGGACTCATTGTTCAGTGTGCTGCAAATAAATGCTAGTACTATGTATGAAAATACAAGACAATTAAAATTTTTATTGCCTTTTATATTTCCCAATATATACAATGGTAGCCAGATAGCAGATACAGAACCAATCAAGCACTACTACTGTATTAATAATAATAATAATAAATCTTTATTTGATATAGCACCTTTCAATAACCAAAGCGCTTTACAAAAATAATTAAAAATAAGAACTTAAAACAACAATATAAAATAAACTATAAAATCTACTGCTAGAAATACTTAATTAACAAATACTTGGCCCCATAAATATGTTTTTAATGCCTGTTTAAAGCCCCCCGGGGTCACGCACTCCCGCAGCTGATGGGGTAGAGAATTCTAAAGGGTTAGGACTGCATACATAAATGCACGGGCCCCTGAAGATTTTAATGAAACCCTTGTAATCTCTAGCAACCCCTCATCAGCCGAGCGAAGTCATCCCTCGGGGCAGTAAGGAATCAGAAGCTCTTTCAGGTAATCAGGGCCAAGTCCATGTAGGGCTTTATACGTCAGTAATCCGACTTTAAAGGTGATTCACTACTAAACCGGCAGCCAGTGCAGCTCACACAGCACCGGCATGATATGACATGACTGGAAAGTCCCCGTCAACAACCGGGCTGCAGAATTCTGCACTAGCTGGAGGTGGCGGATATCAATCCCCGGTACCCCTAGGTAAATGGAGTTGCAGTAATTGAGGTGCAAGGTCACAAAGGCATGGATCAATGCAGGAAGGTCACTGGATGGAACAAGGTGCTTGATCCTAGCAATGTTCCTCAGATGGTAAAAGGATGACTTGATGACTGTCGACACCTGAGACCGCAGAGTCAGCCCATCGTCAAGCATCACCCCCAGGTCCTGCACCTGTTCAGAGGCAAGGAGCTGGGAGCCCCCAAGAAAAAAAAGTCCTGTGGGCTGACCAGCCACCAAGCCCCCTATCCAGTAACCAGGATTCACCACCATCATCTCTGTCTTTCCTGAGTTCAACTTTAGCCAGCTGGAATTCATCCAGTCCTGGATTTCTGTGAGGCAGTTATCAAACATTGAAAGTGCACTATCCTGGTCGGGTGTGACAGACAGGTAGAGCTGGGTATCATCAGCATAACAGTGAAACCTCAGCCCATACCATCTTACAATTTCTCCAAGGGGCAGCATATACATCGCAAACAACATGGGAGACAGCACTGAGCCCTGAAGAACCCCACATGACAGAGAGTGAGGGATGGAGGAATAAATCCTCCAATTCATAGTGTGCTCGGGTGGTATTAATATGTTATTAAGGTGTTGATGCTTGACGATGGGCTGACTCTGCGGTCTCAGGTGTCGACAGTCATCAAGTCATCCTTTTACCATCTGAGGAACATTGCTAGGATCAAGCACCTTGTTCCATCCAGTGACCTTCCCGCATTGATCCAAATCATGGGAGGATGGGGTGGTACCTGAGGACTGGAGGAGGGCAGATGTGATTCCCCTTCACAAAAGTGGGAGCAAGGCAGAAGCAGGAAACTACAGACCTGTTAGTTTAACCTCAGTGGTAGGGAAAATGATGGAATCACTTCTGAAGGAAAGAATTGTTAGTATCTAGAGGCCAGAGGGCACAGAACCCAAGGCAGCATGGATTCACAGCGGAAGGTCATGCCAGACAAATCTGATAGACTTCTTGACTGGGTGACCAAAGTAGTAGATCAGGGAGGGGCTGTGGACATGGCCTACCTAGACTTTAGCAAGGCATTTGACACAGTCCCACACACAAGATTAATATACAAGTTAGCCAGCCTGGGAGTGGGTCCCAAGATGACAGCCTGGGTAAAGAATTGGCTGGAGAATAGGACACAGAGAGTAATAGTAAATGGAGTCCACTCTGAAAATAGGGGGGTTAGCAGTGGGGTACCACAGGGTTCAGTATTAGGACCGGTCCTCTTCAATGTCTTTACAGCTACATATGCAGAGGGACTGAAGGAAAAGTATGTCTCTTTGCAGATGACACAAAGATCTGCAACAGAGTTGATGCACAAGGTGGGGTGGAAAGGATGAGAAGGACTGGCAAGGTTAGAGGAATGGTTAAATGTATGGCAGCTTAGATTCAATGCTAAGAAGTGCAAGGTAATGCACCTGAAACAAAACCCAGGGAAGAGTACACAATGGGGTGAGATACTAACAACAACAAAAATGGAAAGGGACCTGGGGGTAGTCATATCAGATGACCTAAAGGTGGGCAAGCAATGTGAGAGGGCAGCAAGGAGGGCTGGGGGGATACTGGGATGCATAGGGAGAGGCATCACCAGCAGAAAACAAGAAGTTATTATCCCTCTGTACAGACAGCTGGTTTACCACATCTGGAGTACTGCGTGCAGTTCTGGAGACCCAATCTCCGCAAAGACATAGATAGGATGGAAGCTGTCCAGAGGAGGGCAACTAAAATGGTGCAGGGTCTGCACCGGAAGACATATGAAGTGAGACTTAAGGAGCTTAATATGTATAGCCTCGAGGAAAGGAGGGAGAGGGGGGGACATGATAGAAACTTTCAACTACCTCAAGGGAATCAACAAAGTCCAAGAGGGTAGCATCTTTCAAAAAGAGGTGTGCAAGAACAGGGGCACAATTTGAGAAGATAGAAGAGGCGGCTCAGAGGTAATTTAAGGAAGTATTTTCACAGAGAGGTTGTGGATGCATGGAACAGCCTTCCAGAGGAGGTTGTGGAGTCAAAAACAGTGGTGGAATTCAAGCATGCATGGGACAGTCATAAGGCAATTCTAGGGGGTGGGGGTAGGAAGAAGTAAGCTGCTGGTTAACTAGGATCTGCAGCTTATCCATCAGGTAGGGAAATGGGCAGACTGGGTGGGCCAAGCGGTCCTTATCTGCCGTCAAATTCTATGTTTCTATGTTTCTATGTTTCTATGTTATTAACACCTTAATGACATATTAGTACCACCTGAAGACTCCATGAACCACCATATAACATCCTTAATAACACATACAGCAGCCACCTTAATAACAGATATAACAGATAGTGAATTAACATATGCAAAAACCACCCTAATCAACTTAAAAAAAACGTTTTCTGTCTTAGTGAAAACAAGACCACAAGAATGCACTGTTACAAACTGGTGGGAGAAGGTTCAAGAAGGAGGTCAGGAGACACTTATTTACAGAGCAAGTGGTGTCATGGTGGAATGAGCTCCCATCTAAGGTAATTAATCAGAAGACAGTGTGGGGGGGTCAAGAATGGGTCCCATGGGGTGAGCTGATGGAGATGCATTCAGCCAGACGGCCACATGGTGACAGCCAAGTGCAGCGGATTTTGGAGCAGCATCAGTTTAGCTGGTGCTGTTCAGAGCTGCACGCGTTGATTGCCTGCTCCATGTTACTAATTTTTGTACATGGTACTGGGGGCCCATGTTGGTTTCATGAGCTTCCCCCACAGGGAAATAACATTTATCACTGCACAGGAGGGAGTAGAGATCCTTCCCTACCTAGGGAGTCACTACAGAATTGTTCTGTAACCTGTGTAAATAAGTAAATGTTATACTGTTATGACTGGAAATTAAGTCACACCAGTTATAAACTCTTTCCCGAACCGATATTCTTTTATTTTTGTTACTCCCGAAGGCTAACATGATTAAGATCATGTGTTAAAACTAGCTGGAAACATTACAGGGTTCGGAGTACCGCCAAATCACCACTAGAGGGGGGATAAACACCACCATCAGTCAATGATTTTTTGTAAGATTTACAAAAATGTTTTGAGCATTTGTACCCTATCTTATGGGTGTATAGTCTTACATAAGTTGCTAAAATTAGGCAATGAGGACTCGATCACACAGGAGGCTATTTTGCTGTATTTGCTTTGGACTGAAACTACTTGCCAGCAATTTAGGTTGAGAAGATTTGGAGGGGAGTGGTTTACTACCTTGGGTGAAAAGGAGAACAGGGGAAAACTGGGCTTATGCAATATAAAATACTTGTTAATGATACAAAATGGGGAAATCATCACTGATACTGTCCCTTAATATTAATAGGATCCACAGCCCAGCCAAGAGATCTCATCTAATACAGTTTATTAAAAGGGACAATCCTGAAATCATATTTTTACAGGAGACTCACCTGTCTTCTCCTGAGCATGAAAATTTCACCAAATGGGGATTTCCCATGGTGATAGCTTCTTCTCATAGCTCTGGTAGGAGATGGGGAGCAGCCATCCTGATTAGACGTGGGGTGCCATTCGATTTCCATTAGAAGGTAATAGATCCAGAGGGACGATACGCTATTGCAATGGGTATGTTACATGCCCACTCAGTTACTCTGGCATCAGTTTATTTCCCCCCAGGGACCTCAAAGAGATTGGCTCAGATTTTATTTGCATGGCTCTTGGAGATCCTCCAGGGGCAACTTTTGTTGGGGGGGGCGGGCGACCTGAATACTGTACTACTTTGAACCCTGCAAAGGATGTCTCAGTCCATCTTCCTCACAGGGTTAACCCACTTCAGAAGTATTTGAGGGGCACAATTGCTTCCTTGGGGTTGGTGGACATCTGGTATCACTGTTACCCCTCACAGAGAGAATACACCCATGTGGCACCGGGACCAGGGGTGGCATCTCGAATAGACTACATGATTACCACAGCAGAACATCTGGAGACATTACATGATGTGTGGCATGGGGTGACCATATTATCAGATCATTCCCCATTATACACCAGATTTGATCTGGGTGTAGGGACATAAAACAAATTTCTGGCATCTCGACTTGATGCACTTAAGGGCTCCAGAGTTTAACCAATTGGTCAAAGACAGGACCCCACAGATTTTGGGGGAGAATAGTGACCCAGATGTTTCGGCAGTGATTCAGTGGGATGCTCTTAAGACAGTGTTATGTGGGGATATTATTGCTTATTCATCAAAAAAAAAATAAGGAGAGAGAGGCACACTTACTAGGCTCCAGAGGGAGTTGAAAGTGTTGCAGTCTTTATATGGCCAGGGAGATGGAACTGTAAAGGTACAGTTACTAACAATAAAGCAAAAAATTCAAAAATACCTAGATCAGAAAGTAGAATAATTCTTTTATCTCAGACTCTCAGCCCATGAGGGGAGCCCTAAAGGAGCAAGGAATCTGTCCCATAAACTTAGAATGCATAAGACTAGAGCCTGTGTTATGGCCATGCAAGACCCCACCACAGGGAAGCTAGAACATCACCCTACGATCATTAGACAAGTCATGGCTGAATACTACCATGCTTTATACAGGGCAGAGTCTGAGGATCATAGTCAACAGATAGAGGCCTACCATAACAACTTAAAATTCCCCAAACTGACTGCCTCCCAAATAGATATTTTGAGAGCCCCAATTACCTTGACTGTGATAGAGGGAGTCCTGCAGAGACCCAAGACCCAGACAGCCCCAGGACCTGATGGATATCCATTGGAGTTCTCTAAAACTTATAAAGAGGAATTACTACCACCGCTACTCCAGGCTATCCATGAGATACAGGAGGGAGGTATTCTTCCCCCCTCTTGGCAATACACAATGATCTCTGCTATACTCAGACCCTATCCTACCCTCATCATACAGGCCAATATCAATGTTAAATTTTGATTACAAAATGTATATGGCTGTGCTAGCACATAGACTTGAAAATATCATGCCTTTGTTGATCAATCATGATCAGGTAGGCTTTATTAAGGGCAGACAGGTTCATGATGCAGTGCGACGAACATATCTACTTAAAGAGTATGCAGCAACATGCTCAATTCCCCTGGCACTCATTGGATTGGACGCTGAAAAGGCATTTGACAGGGTGGCCTGGCAATTTTTGTGGGCTACCCTGTCTAATTTTGGCTTTCCCTTGGAAATCATACAACAATTGCAAAATATGTATAAACACCCCCGCGGGCCTACTTAAAATTAGATGGCTCCATCTCTGACCCTTTCCCTCTACAGAGGGGCCCTCATCAGGGATGCCCCCTCTCACCTCTGTTGTTTGCTCTGTATCTCGAGCCATTAGCCCAAGCCATTAGAGCTCATCCAGAAATTGAGGGCATACCTATGGGAGGCACTAGTCATAAAATGTCATTATTTACAGATGACATCATTCTCACTTTGTCCTCCCAACGAGGAATCAATCCCAAGGGTCTGGGAGCAACTGGAGATATACGGTAAAATCTCAGGATATAAAATTAATCAGCAGAAAACAGAGGTACTGTTGTGTAATTACACCCCTTCCCCTGCATTAAAACGTGCATTCCCCCCTTCAAGTGGTATAAACAATCAATGTGGTACCTTGGGAGCCATCTTACTAAAAATCAGATACATGCAGATATTGCAAATTTTGAACCCCTAACTCAAAACATAACTGAGGACCAGGGACACTGGTTTACCAGGATTGAGAAGGGGCATATTCCATTTTGCACATTGTAAAAAACGGTATTGTCACCGGTGTCTACTAAGCCAAAATCTGGTGTTACTGGTATTTGTTTCTGTGTACTTTATTTAACAATGTTTAACTCTGCTAACATGCATTTTGGCAATTTTGACCTCCACTATTGCACATCCTTCCATCCTTGTACCAATTTAAAGTTATTTTAGGTACAAGATGTGATGGCAGCAGCAGCAGCAGCACTACAGCCCCCATCCCTAAGGTGTGATGGAAGCAGCACTACGGCCCCATCCCTCAGGTGCGATGGCAGCACCAACAGCACTATGGCCCCCATCTCTCTTGTGTTGGCAGCAGCAATAATGCTATGACCTTTCTCCCTCAGGTGTGACAGAAGCAGCAGCACTTCGGCTCCCATCCCTTAGGTGTGATGGCAGCAGTACTACATTCCCCATCCACCAGTGGTGATGGCAGAAGCACTATAGCCCCAACCCCTTCGGTGTGATGACATTAGCAACAATGCAGTCCATATCCTTCTGGGGTGATGGCAGTAGTGAAAACACTATGATCCCCTTTCTTCAACACCCACATCCCACATGCACAAGTTACAAATGACTTGGTCTCTCTGCTTGTTAGATCTCAGATGTGAATTAATCTAAACTATCACCGCTAGAGTGGACTACCTTTGTTTTTTCCTATCTATAGTTTAACTGCCTGAATTGAATTTCTGCCTGTGACACCGCTGACCAGGGTTAGGGAACAGACTTGGGTGTTGGAGGGCCAGCTGGTGGGTGAAGGCTTGAGTGTCCAATAACCACTCACTTCTCCTCGGAGAGAGGGTGGGTTCACAGCTCAGCATTTGCTGGCCCCTGCTGGAGGCCAGAGGCATGACAACACGTCAGTCCTTACTGTGGGAGGGAGTGTGACGGACATCGGCTTGTACCATGACATCATGTGGCATGTCATGCTCCCAAGAAAATGGGAAAACACTTGCTGGCCAACTGAAGGATGGCTGCTGGTCCCTCCATAAGCTGGAAGCCCCAGACATGTGTCTGTTCTGACCCCTGCCATGCCCAGGATACACAGGAAGCTTTTTGGGGCAATTTTCCTCCCCATGTAGCCTCCCAGAGGGGTAGGGGCCCACTTAATGAAGGTTTACTTTGGGTTACCTGATAGCACAGCAGTAAGGGGCAGTGAATGGTGGTTGGGACTCAGCAGCGGTAGTAGTGGACCTTGGCAGGCCTGAAGGAGTGGATGGCCAGGGGGTAGGAGGAGCAAAAAAACTGCTTGCATTTGCTTCTTTGAAATAAAGTGTCTTCACCTAAAAAATCCACATGTGATTAGTGGAGGACCTTCAAATGGATATATGCATCTCCCAGACATGTGGATGCTTTTTTTACTTGGTGTCCATGAAAAGGGTGTCTCCCAGTTTTCATGTCTGAACTCAGATGTGAATTGAGCACCACTCTGCCCACCAGCGTCATACAGCCCCTGAGGTCTTACCTTCTGTATGTCATTGAATGTGCTTTCAAAATCCACTGGCCAAACAGAAGTACACTTAAATACTTAACATTTGCTTTTTGTTGAAGCAGTCTATCAGAAAACCTTTTGTTGTCACAGAGACTGAAACAGCAGATGGGAGAAAATGTGCAAATGACCCAATTCACCTAAATGGGGTGCTGACTGTGAAGTCTTTTCATAAGTAATAAGGCAGTTTTTTCCTTGTGAACATACTTTCATTCAGACTAGTTTTCATTCAAACAACTGAGGATTTTGGATGGTCCTGCTGATTATAAACTTGAATAAGCTAGTTGGTAACAGTGATCCTGCATTTAACAATCTATAACCTAGATGCTCATATGCAAAGAATACAATAAAAACCTGACTAAAATCTAAAAACAAGCTTATAAAACACATAAAATGTATCTGAACATTTATCTTTAACTATACAGAATCGTTGCAGCCCAAGTCAATTACATGGTAACCCGACTACTATTCTATGACGTAGTAAACATATATTGGTATATTTTTTTTTCATTCTTTGTAAACCAGATAAGGCCCACTAGGCAGAACTGCCTGTTTTCGGGAGTGACCTAGAAGCACTGGGGAGGTTAAGTGACTTGCTTGGAGTCACACAGTATGCAAGTGGAGATTGTGGGAATCAAACCGAAGTCTGTTGCATGTACCCAGTTCAATCACTGTTTGTTATTCTAACCACTAGGCTATACTGCCAGCTATAACACCCATATATGTTTTAATATATGATTTTAATAGTAGTGCAAAGTACCTACAGTACAAAGTATGAACATGAAACACTTTACAACATTTTACTAAAACTGAACTGCCACTCCATCTGCTTATTTTTTCTTACACCAAAGTCAGTGAATACTTGATAGAGCACTGTAAATAGCTTTTGATCAGGTTTCATTATTCTACATCCAGAAACAGATAATATTTGTTTATTCTGGATTTATTTAATATTTATTTTCTGTGTTTCACTAAACAGAATCCAGTACTGTATGAGGCAAATGTTTTTACATTTTGGAAGAGGCATGTTTTTACATTTTGGAAGAGGCAACACATTTTATCCGTTTAGGATTCATGTTAGAAACAGAAGTTTTTCTTCATATTTAAAACATATTCAAGTGTAAGTGTATTCATTTAGCAGTTTATGCTGACTAATATATGCTGTACAAAACAGAAAAGGATTTATTGTGAAGCACTCAGGATCTATAGTAGAACTCCTGCAATTTCCCAGCAAGTTTAGCAAAAAATCTCTGCAATTTCAGGTTACTTTCCATGCAATTTTCCAGTGGCCCTGTCCATGTGTGCTGATACTTATAATTGTTTTGTATAATATAGTGTAATATAAATAGTAAAAGACTCTTAGGCACATATTACATGAAAACTGTGATTTCAGGAAGGAAAGCAGTCCTCAGGTGATGGAGATGTTGGTGGGAAGCATGGGTGGTTAAACTGAATGGCTGATTACAACAAAGCAGTGCGGGTGATTTCCTTACTGACTCTATACAGCAAAGCAGAAGAATGTGAGCACAGCAGCATTCATTTAAGATGTTGGAATCTGGTACGACCGCTGGGCGCTGCAGTAGCACTACTGCTAGCAATGCCAACAACCCAGGGTCAGAAGCAATCTCAGGTTGTTGGAGGTCTGGCCAGGGGAGTAGGATCGAGTACCCAGGGGACTGCTGTCCTCCAGGGAGGGTGGGCTGCAGGTCCTGCTGCTTTACCACCACCTGTGTGACCACGGGTAATGGTGCAAAGGTGCTGCAGAGTGATCATGAGGGGAGGATGCTAGCCAGGATCTGGAGCAGTGGCATGTCTGCATGTGACCTACCTCCTTGGATCTCCTCTAGTGCCGGTGCCCTCAGGGACAGAGACCAGAAAACCAGGAACAATCACCCCACATTGGCCACTGGCAGAAGGGACCCAGGTGCCCCAGACTTCATAACCAGGCTCCATGAGGGACACACTGGGCTGCCCGACACACACACATACTAAGGGAGTGTGGAGGGGTGATCTGGGGTCCCCCTCCCTTCCCACCTGGGGGGTACAACCCAGGCAGGATAGGGCAGGCCCAAAGGAGCCCTGAGCATTACCTGGGGTGAAGCTAGGATACCCAGCCTAGGGATCTCTGAAAGTGGAGACTGATGCTGTGAAAAGGGACATAGAAAGAGAAAATAAAAAAATTTAAAAGATGCTGAAATCTTAGAGATTCTGTGCAGTGACATGCAATTTCCGTGAGGCACCGGTACAAGAATTCTAAAATCCGCAAACCAAGCAGGATTCTGTGATTGTTACCGGTGTTACCGTTAAAAATGGAAAACTAGGGTCCCTGCCGAGGACCTCACACGATGGTCACAAATACCTTTGAGTTTCTTAGCCCGTACAGAAACTGTTAAGCAAAACATATTTCCCCGGATCTTGTTCTTTCTGCAGACACTCCCACTATTCCCAACACAGACTTATTTCCAAGCTTGGAATAGGTTGATCTCTTGTTTTATATGGCAGGGGAAACCTCTCAGGATTCGTTTCTCTTTACTATAGTTATCAAAAGACAGGGGCGGGTTAAATTTACCTAATCTCCTGCACTATGCTCGAGCTTCTAAATTAAAGATTTTACTCTGCTGGATAAACCCCAACTATATTATGCCCTGGAAGCAGTTTGAGATGACTTGGAATGACCTAGAAGACCTGATGGACTGTCTCTTTGGACATCCCGCTGGTTGCCTTCCTCTTTCAAAATTTCCACAATCTACTGCTGAGGTATTTAAGCAGTGGCTGACTGTACTCAATAAAAGATTATTGTCTGTGGAGGCACTTTACCTGAGATCCCTTGCGGTGAACAGTGCCTTTCCACCCAATGCTTTGGATAGATCCATAACCCGGTGGTACTGTATAAGTATAATATCAAACATATCTTTCAATTGTTAGGCCCACAGGGCCTTTATTCATTTGTCCAGCTACAGGCTCAGTATAAAATACCCCAGGGCTTCTTTCATAAATATTTGAAGTTAAAATCTTATCGGCAACCAGTGAAGGAAGCACTGGCAGCAGTGGCTGAAAAACCCTCACTAATAATTAAATTATTTCTATCACAGAGACAAGGTGCCACTTTGGGCCACTCTATTAGTCTGGTCTACCTTGCTTTGGGAGAGAAACCGGATGACTCTACCAAGTCAATTAGGACCCGTTGGTCCTTGGAACTGGGGAATGATCTTCCGGCTACTTACTGGAAGATGACCTCACCACTTATGCTTAAAGCCTCGGGTTTCCCATATTGGAAAGAGTTTGCACGGAAATTACGATATAGATTTTTCCGCACTCCTGCAGTGGTAGCTAGTTTTACAGGAAATCCTGAAGGAAGGTGCTGGAAGAGATGTGGAGCAGTACATGCAGACTAGACCCACATACAGTATTTTGGAACTGCGGCAGGTTGGGTCCCTACTTGGGGGGGGGGCATAGTGCAGGAACTGGTGGCAATATATGAAAATCCAGGTCTTTTTACCCCTGGGTATATACTGACAGCTACTACCCCGTTTGGTCTAAAAGTAGAGAAGAATGTATTCCTGCACGCTACATTGCCAATATTGGCAGCAAAAAAGTAATCACCAGACTATGGGGAACGAATAGGCTGCCAGCTAAGGGAGAGTGGCTAAACTTAACAAGAGAGATATATAGGTTGGAGAGGATGGCGGCCCGAGTACGGGGTAGAGTGGAGATCTTTGATACAAAATGGACAAAATGGATTATGTATCAGTTAAGCACTTATTCAGACTTTGTTCCCTGAAGCTAATCAAATCAATACCTGAGCAATGTTAAAATGAGATTTGTCTATCACATGTGATCAATTCATTCTAGTACTGGGTGAGAGTTTTTAAAGTCCAATGTATAATTATATAACCTGAACGAATGTATCTACAGGACATGACCTGTATATGTACAAATGTCCTCATGCCTAATAAAAACTTTATTATAAAAAAAAGAAAACCTCCCTCCAACTTAACTCACCACACACTATTTCCTTCAGTGCTCCAGGCCTCACTCCAGCCACCAAGCCCTCCATGCTGCTTCTTCCACCATATTGCTCCATATGCTGTCTCCTAAATAGTCACACTCTAATGGACAAAAACTGCAGCTCAGTCAAAATACTGAATCAACATCTGTTTCTTTATTCAGCAAAATGTTTTTACAATGCGGCCACAGCCAGTCACCTAGTGCTTCACCTACCAATAAGGTTTCTTCAGGGGGCTAATTCAAGGAGACAAACATTCTGGTTTTATAGACTCCCACTGATGACATCATAACAGTGTACTAATATTCAAACCATACATACAAGTAAACAAAATTGTGCAAGTGTTTTATAAACCTAGTCAGGAACTACATAATATAAATTAATAATCCTGCATTTAAGGAGAAAAATACAGCACTAAAACATAATGGTGTCATAGAAAACTTTAACTGCTATTTACATAGAGAGGCAAGGAAATCCTTTCACAGCGTTGTCCTGTGATCACCCTTTTAAAACTTCAAAGGCAATTCCTAGGGATATAGAGTATTTGAACAAGTGGCCCATCGAAATGGAAGTCTTGAGGTCTAGGCACTTTTGAGACAGAACGTTTGCCTGAAAATAAAATGTAATAAAAAACAAAACTTTTACTGTGACAAATAATATGTAATACCTTTTTTTGAGCACTTCATAAATCATAGTCTCACCATGGCAAGATCTGAAAACCCATATTTCAATACACTTACATTAAATACATCCTGAATATAAGAATTTCGAATTTAAGTTTGAGTAGGGCAACGGGTTGGGGGAGAGGTGTGAAGAACTTCACAGACAAAACTCTGGAATGGAGATACAGCTAATAATAGGAAAAACAAATGTGGGGCTTGCAAGGACAACAAACTAAGGTCATGGGGGGGGCGGAATTAAGTGGGTTTCTTTGTCAGAGGAGATAATGGACTAATTAGTCCATTCATACTATTCAGCTGAACATGAAAAAGCTCTTTCAGAGATGTGGTTTGAGATCCCACATCTCATTCAATCCCTGGGGTTTCACTGTATTCAAGCACAAAATACAGTAGCTTTTCCTTTTTAGAAGCTGGTTGAGGTGATCACCCCATCTTTCACTGCATTTACATGTTTCAATCCCCATGCAGTTCAGATCTTTGGGATCTGAATTAAGCCTTTCCATGAAGCGTCTTCCCACTGCTTTGTCTAACCTATCATTGAGGATGTCACGTATGTGTTCTTGGATCCATTCTTTGAAGAATCTAACAGTCCTTTCTACATAGCCTAGTCCACATGTACACCAGAGTAAATAAACTACAAATGCTGTACTACATGTTATTAGAGCCTTGATGGTTATCTGTGTGTTGTTCCTAATGGCTCCAAGGTATTTTCCTGTATTCATATTACACTTTCTACACCTGTAGTTGCCAGCAGATCTTGTAGGGAGCCATATGCCTTGTGCTGGTTTCGCAGAAGAAAAGTGGCAGTGCACAACTGTATCCCGAATATTGGGGGCCCTCCTAAATGTCACTATTAGTTTGGTTCCTACTACCCCGCTCACTTTAGTATCTCCAATAAAATGGGTCAATTTTTCCAGATAATACTCCCAATTGTACCAGCCATATTGTTAAACTCTGTAGAGAATGTAAGGTGCCCCATTCCTTGACCCTCCCTACACTGTCCTGATGTTTTAGCAGATCCTTCTGGTTTTTACTTTTGACTTCAGTGTGTGCTTTTTCTAAAATGTGTTCCCCATAACCCCTTTGCAGAAAACAATCCTCAAGTTACTTTGCTTGAGTTTTGAACTCTACATCCTCTGTACAATTATTTTTTTTTCTTTTTTCTTTTTTCAATATACAGTTTCTCCTCTCCCCAGCTGCCCCCTTCAGACCAACTCCCCCTGCCCCACCACTGCCCAGTTACCAGGTGTGGAGCCTGCAGAGGGCTGGTCATCACCCACAGTTGGGGCATTTTCCATTTTCTCCCCATTCCCATCCCTGTACTGGGTGCACACAGCCAGACATGTGTGTGTGGAGGCACGTGCACATCAGTGGAAGTCCCGCAGTTCCTTCCCCTTTCCTGGCACCCAGTAGACCCACAGTACTCATGGGCCTCCACCCAGGGGCAGTCATTTGGCAGGAGCACAAGTCCTACCTCCCTGGGAGAGGAGAGCAATCCTCCAGACACTCAATCCTCTCCATCCCCAGCTGACCCCCAGTGGCCCGCTAGCACCACAAACACGGGTCACCAATGTGGTAGGAGGTAAGGAACAGATGCCTCAGCCCTCCATGCCACTGAGCCGACTACTTCCTCTGTATAGTTTCTATAGATGCGAAGCATCTGACTGCAGGGAATTGAGCTTTTTAGACTGTTGGGGTGTACACTTTAGTAGCGCAAAACTGAATTTGTCACAGTGTCTTTCTCGTACCCCTTTGTTGTAACCTTTTTGGAAACAGACTCACCCATCAATGTAATATCCAAAAAAGTCACGCTTTTCTCATCCATTGTGCAAGTAAATCTTAAATTTAGATAATTTTAATTTAGCCAGTTCACAAACAGCAAAGCACATTCCTCACTCCCTTCCAAGACACAGACAGGCATCAATATACTGTACCTGTACCATTTTCTAATTTTACTGAAGAATGGGTTGATTTCTGGGTTACAAATTGCCTTCAGTTCCCAGTAACCTAAAAATTGATTTGCATGAGATGGAGCCATAACTGCCCCCATCGTTGTCCTGCACACGTGTAGATAGTAATTGTTATCAAAAACAAAGACATCATGGGTGAGTATGAACAAGAGTGCTTTCATAAGAAAGTTCACTGGTGTCACTGAACTGATGTTACTGTTTTCTTACAAGAACTCGTGGACTTTGATTCCATCTACATGTCTAATTGAGGTATTGTGTATGGAGCCTCGACATCAATTGCTAGCCAAATAGACACTTCTTGCCATTCAAAATCCACAAGTTTGTTGATGGTGTCCCCTGTCTTATTGAACGCCTCCGCTACCAAACTTGCCTACTAACTAAGAAGATTCTACTCGGGCTCCCCCCCCCAGGGTTTCTGCCTCCATCCAACTTATACCTTTCAGAGTCACTACCCGAACCACTGACAAGGTCACCCTACTAGTACCCAGAACTATGAACACCCAGGCACAGAGGTCGTTCAGCTACAGAGCCTCGTCCTGGTTCAACTCGCTCCTCACAGCCATTTCTAACACCACCAAAATTGTCCCATTAAAACTGCCCTACAGAACCTTTTGTTCAACACCCACTGCTGCACCTATTGCTAACAGATGCTCTGCTGCTCACAAAACACTATTGACATAGCCCTCTGGGCCGAACTCCCCCTCACCCCACCCCACCTTCACTCCCCCATGGCCTCCCTTTCCACTGCCAGTACCTGCTGGTACTAAATCTATCAATTCTGAAATGTTTTTTAGTTACTCTTTGTGCTCAAGCAATTATGTAAAACTATGTTATTCTGTATGATTGTATTCTGTAGGTATGTTGACTCTGTATGTCCTCTCTGTGATGAGGTACCTTTGTAAACGAGCCTCTGGCTCAAAGGTTGTAAATCCGATTATACAATAAATAAATAAATAAGTAAATAAATTTAGGAATGATGGTAATGTTACAACTCGTTGTTGCAAAAAGAAATCTGTGAAACTCCCTAATTTTTCTGTAAGGGAGCCGATTCCTAAAACACTAGGTCTCCCGGGCAGTTTTGCAAGATTTTTGTGCACATTTGGTAATGCATAAAAAGTTGGCATTGTGGGATGTTTATTCCATATGTAAGTGAATTTTTCATTGGAAATAGAACCGTCAGCTATTGCTTCCTATATTAGCTGTGACAATTCCTTCTTAAAGGAATTTGTGGGGTTACCAGCAAGTTTTTTCTAATGACTTTCGACATTCAGCAAATTATACATCATTTCTAGATATTGTTACTTTTCAAGTAACACAATATTGCCCCCCTTGTCAGCTGGGTTGATTACTACACTCTCCATAGCTGACAATAAATTCAGAGTTTCTCTTTGGGGCAACATTTTGCCTGCCTACTCCTGTGACTTTTTTAAAATCTCCATTACTTGTGAAAGTACGGTTTTCTCAACTGTATGTACAGTATTATGCTGTTAAAAGTATTGGGACAAAAGTCTGATTTACTTCTAAATGTCTGCCTTCTAATTCTATTAGGCCCTATCCACAATGGAGTTTTTGTAATGTTTCTGAATGGCAAACACGGTTCGCATTCACACTGTAGCACGGTAAAACCGTGCTCAAACCATGCTCAAAACCTGATCAGAGCAGGTTTCAAGCACAGTTGCAGACCAAAACCATTGCCTTAAATCAAATTAACAGTAGTGTGGATGCAAACCATGCTGTAACACTGTTTAAGGCAACCTCTGCCAACTTCAGTGGTTTTTATTTTGCTGCCCAAAAGAAAAGGGGATGATATACTTACATCCCAGACCTCACAATGAGCTCCGGCATCCAACGATGTAATTTGTATCCTGATCCATTTCTATGCCCAAACGGGAGTATTCCGGCATGCACTGTGGTGCCTGGTATTGCTGCAAGCATGCCTGGGAACTCAGAACAGCAAGCACGAAGTCGGATTGCAGTGTGGACGCACGGACAACCGTGCGCCAGCATGGAACACAAAGCATTTCAAAAAACATTTTAAAAAAAGAGCAGCAGTGTAGACAGGGCTTTTAAGTCACTCAAGATTGGTACTGATATTAGAGGAGTTTTTTCCCTCCCAGAGTTCCAAAAAAACTTCCAGGTTGGTTCTGTCCATTAAGTTAATTTCATGTTCTGAGTTTCTAATGTCACTACTTGCTTTGTCATTTGCAGTCTGTTTCAAATTAGCCAACATGAAGTCCAAGTCTTCCTGTAGTTCAGTACTCTGCCGTTCTAAAAAACCCATCATATCAGATGCAGGTAGATCCTGTTTCTTTGTGGCAAAGAAATATTTAAGTTTGATTTTTCAAAAAAATCGAAACAAATCAATATGTATTTGAAAGTCCTTTCTGTGAGGGGTAGGGCCAAAATTCAAGCTCTTTCTCAAAAAAGAGTCCTGTTCAGCTGTTAAAGTTGCCTTGGATAACTTTATGACCTGTAATTGGTCAGTTTTTCTTTCTGAGTATTCTCTTCAAACCTTGATTTTCCCGTCCTCTTTTCCCACATCTTGTCCTTTTTCTTTTCCTACTTCCTGTCTTGGGTTTCCTGGCTTTGAGTCCTGAAGAAATACAAAATCACACATACCCCCATAATGCAAAGCATCATGGGCTGTATATGTAAATCACCACAGAATATTATGCTGGTTCAACTTTAAGCAGAAATGCATGGTGCCGAAAGGCCTCTCACAGTCTGCAAAGGATGCCAACAGAAGACACAGACACGTGTTTCATCCTACCAGGACTCATCATTGTGCCTCGATTGTATGACACCCCAGTGTAATGAACCAGCTACGCTAAGTTGGTTTATCTGCGTTAAGTTGTGGTACGTCCAATAAAAACAAAAAACAAGCTAAAAGACAAAGAACGCACTGAGGCAAGGGTTACCCTAAAGGGGTAACTGCTCCTTGCTGCTGATGTGCAAAGGACATATAGAGCTGAGTATCATCTGTATAACAGTGAAAATTCAGCCCATACCACCTTATAATGTCCCCTAGTAGCACCACCTTATAAGGTCCCCTAGTGGCAGCATGTATACTGCGAACAACATGGGGGACAAAATGTAGTCCTGGGGGACCCCACAAGGCAGAGGCATGGGGGCTGAGGAATACACTCCAGACACCACATGTTGTGATCTACCAGTGAGGTAAGATTAAAACCAGCTGTGGCTGTTCCCACTAGCCCACAGCATACCTGCAGATGCTCCAATAGCATCCCGTGGTCCACAGTGTCAAATGTCGCTGAGAGTTTGAGGAGAACAAGAATGGAACGTCTCCTTCGATCCCTCACCACCAGGAGATCATTAAACACCTGAACCAGGGTGGTCTCAGTGCTATCCTTTTTCCTGAAACTAGACTGGAGAGGCTCATAGATGTCGTGGTCTGTTAAATGGGTCTCCTGTTGAGTGGCCACCGCCTTTTCAATAACCTTCCCCACAATGTGAAAGTTAGAGACTGGCCATAGTTTTCCAGACAGTTCACAGCTAATGATGATTTCTTTAGGAAGGGCCTGATGACCATCTCCTTCAGGGTCTCAGGAAAAACCTGACATCAAAGAACATCAGACTGTCTTTGCTAGGACCAGGCCGATGACCTCAACACACTGCACAAGGAGGCATGTTGGTCTCGGGTCCAAACTACAGTAAGTAGGCCACATCTCCTGGATGACCCTTATGACATCTACTACTGCTACCTGGTCAAAGTCAGACCAGATAGACTGAGTGCCTGTGACCCCACGATCATCACTGCAATGCCTATTAGAGGAAACCGATCAGGTCTCCGATCTGATAGAGGCAATCTTCTCAGCAAAAAACAGAGCGAACTCATCACATCTTGATTGTGATAAAGCTCCCCCGGACTGCAGGCAGGCTGGATTAAATAGTCTGTCGACAGTACAGAAGAACTGAGCTGGTCTGTTAATTGCTGCCGCAGTCTCCCTGGACAGGAACTCTGCCTTCTTATAGGAGATTGCAGATTGATAATCCCTGCAATGGACCATCAATAAAAGCTTGTCCTCCACCAGTCTGGACCTCCGCCAGCATCTCTCCAACCTTTGACCCTTCCTCCTCATCTCCCTGAGAGCCCCATCATACCAGCGGGACTCATGGTGTGAGGTGAGGGGTCGAACATAGACAGGTGCGACAGAGTCGAGGGTCTCAGTAATGACCCTATTATTGGTCAACACAAGCTTCCCTGGCTCCTTGGAAGCCTCCATTAGGCCTGATAAGTCCAGCACGTTCATCAGACCCTGAGGGGTCAAACCCCTTAAAGGACAGTACTGGACCATCTCTGTAGGGGAGGGTCAATTTGGGGGGCCCCGAACATGAACCTCACAGTATGGTGGTCTGACCATACAACTGGTTCCACCAAGAGGTCAGAGACCTCCATTCCCAGTAGGAAGATAATTTCCCAAATTATGACAGTCTTTAATCAAGCCTTTCCTTTGATCTTGTGTGGTTCCTGTTCCCAAGGCATCAATGTTTTTTTTACAACTTTAACACCATGGTGGGATACATGTTTTTCCTCTAAGACGTCATAAAAGTTTACGAGCCCTATATCCTGGCAGCTGGGTCAGTTCTAATTAAGACAGGAAAACAGGAGACCCTTAATTAAGTCTCTCTAGTCTTTTAATTACCTAGTGGTTTCAGGTTAATATATCCTGTTATTTCCACTAAAACCTGAGGGGGGGAGACCCATAGCACACGATGTCTCATGTGAGACACTCACATACAACATTCATAGATACATAGATACATAGATACATAGACAGTGTCGGCAGATAAGGGCCTATGGCCCACCCAGTCTGCCCATTTGAGCTTGTAAGTTCAGTTTGTTTTCCTAGAAGTTTGTTGCCCCTAACCCCTGACCTCCAGAATTCCTTTATGTCTATCCCATGCATTCTTAAATCCTTGATTGTTTCGCCCCACCACTTCCTCTGGCAGGGTGTTCCACTTGTCCACCACCCGTCTCTGTGAAGAAATTCTTTCTCATGTTTCCTCGAATCGTCCCTCCCTCCAACTTCATCCCATGCCCTCTAGTCCTGGAACATCTTTTTCGCTTAAAAATAGTGTTTTCCTGCACCCTGTTCCTCCCTGTAAGATACTTGTATGTCTCTATCATATCCCCTCTCTCCCTCCTCTCCTCCAGGGAGTGCATGTTCAGTTCCTTCAACCTGTCTTCATAGGACTTGTGATGCAATCCATGCACCATCTTTGTTGCCCTCCTCTGAACCTTCTCTACCCTGTCTATGTCCTTACGTAGGTATGGTCTCCAGAACTGTACACTGTACTCCAGGTGGGGCCTCACTAGTGTCTTGTATAGCGGAATTATGACCTCCCTTTTCCTGCTGGTGATGCCCCTGCCTATACATCCCAGCATCCTATTTGCTTTACCTGCTGCCTTGTCACACTGTTTCCCACCTTGAGGTCATCAGAGATGACAACCCAAGATCCCCTTCCTGCTTGGTGCATGCTATATCCTCACCCTCAACTGATATATTGTGCCAGGGTTTTTGTGCCCCATATGCATTATCTTGCACCTCCTTGCATTGAATTTCAACTGCCAAACCCTGACCATTCTTCAAGTTTCTGCAGGTCGCTTCTCATTCTGTCTCACACCTCTGGTGTGTCTACTCTGTTACAGAGCTTTGTGTCATCAGCTAACAGTGAAATTCTGCCTCTAGGTCCCAAGAATGTCACTGATGAAGATGTTGAATAGGACCGGTCCCAGCACTGATCCCTGTGGTACCCCACTGGTCACTCTTCCTCTGTGGAGTGACAGCCATTTACCACCACCCTCTGTGTCCTGCCACCCAGCCAGTTACCTACCCACCACACTACTGTCCTGCCCACACCCATATTCCCCAGTTTGTATAATAGTCTCTATGTGGCACAGTGTCAAAGGCCTTGCTGAAGTCCAGATAGGCCATGTTCACTGCCTCCCCTGATCCACCTCCCTAGTCACCCAGTCAAAAATTCAATGAGGTTGGTCTGACATGACCTCCCCTGGTGAAACCATGCTGCCTTGGGTCCTGTAGTCCATTGACAACCAGATGTTCCACCAATCTCTCCTTCAGTAGTGCTTCCATGATCTTCCCCACTACTGAGGTGAGGCTGACTGGTCTGTAGTTCCCTGCTTCCTCTTTGTTCCCACTTTGTATAAGGGGACTACATCTGCTGTCCTCCAGTCTTTGGGTACCTCCCTGTTTCCAGTGATCGGCTAAACAGGATAGCCAGAGGTTCAGCCACCACCTCTTAGTTCTTTAAGGACTCTGGTGCACCCCATCTGGCCCCATTGCTTTATCAACTCTTATTACTTCCAGTTCCTTCAGGACCCTTTCTCGTGTAAAGGGACTTGTGTCCATTTCTGCACCATTCTCACCCCTTGTACTCCCTTCAGACCCATTACCCTCCTCTGCCTCAGTAAAGACTGAGCAGAAATACCTGTTCAATATGTCAGCTTTACTGTTGTCATCCTCCACTCGGCCCCCATCCTCCCCCTTCAGTCTCACTATCCCTCCCTTTGTCTTTCTTTTTTCACTTATGTACCTGTAAAAGGTTTTGTCCCCTCTACCCACTGATTTTGCAATGTGTTCTTCTGTCTGAGCTTTGGCTTCCCTTACTGACCTCCCTGCCTCCCTTTGCTTCTCCTGGTACTTCTCCCTATCCCTTCTGCCTGTGTCTTTTTGTATTGCCTGAATGCAATCTTTTTGGCTTTCACTTTCTTTGCTACCTCTTTGGAAACCATAATGGTCTCCTCTTCCTTTTCCTCTTGCTAACCTGCTTAATGCATAATTCTGTTGTTCTTGTAATCCCCATTTTAAATACTGCCCACTGTTCTCAACCCTGATTCCTGTCCCATTCCCTTAATGCCTCTTTCAAGTATCTCCCATTTTCCCAAAGTCTGCCCTCTAAAATCCAGGATATGTGTTTTTGTGTGGTTTGGTTCTGCTCTTTCTGTGATTTCAAACCACAATGACTGGTGGTCACTGTTTCCAGGTGCTCCCCACTGTTACCCCCATCACACTGTCCCTGTTTCAGAGCACAAGGTCCAGTATTGCCTTCTGCTGAGTTGGTTCCATGACCAGTTGCTTGAGAAAGGCACCCTGAAGGGAGTCCAGGATAAATCTGCTCCAGTTGATGCTGCTGCTGGGATGCTCCAGTCCACGCCTGGAATATTGAAGTCTCCAACCAGTACTACCTCACTTGTCTGCCATCCTTTGGATGGCTAGCATCAGCTCTCATCTGTTTCTTCCTCCTGGGCTGGTGGTCTATAGACCACACCTGTGCGGATGGCTGTCCCCATTTTCCTTTCCAGCTTAACCCACAGTATCTCCCATTTTGTTCCTCCTGGATCTGTGTGGCCCTTATGTCATTTTTCACATACAGTGCCACTCCTCCTCCCTTCCTGCCTGCTCTGTCTCTTCTGAATATGTTGTAGCTAGGTATGGCCATCTCCCAGTCGTGGTTATCATTACACCAGGTTTCAGTGATGGCCACAATGTCCAGGTCTGATTGTACCATGACAGCCTCCAGATCTTCCATCTTGTTGCTAAGGCTCCTGGCATTTGCACACATGGCTTTCCATGATTTGACCTCCCTAGACTGTTTCACTGTTCCACTGTTCTACTCCAGCCCCTTCCTTGGTTGTCATTTATCCGTGGTTCTCCTTGCTGTCTGCCCTTCTGCTGAATTTTGCCCTTTCTGCTTATCCACCTCTTGGGCACTAATCTCCATCTTTGCACACTGCTTTGCAGAGATAGCCACCTCTGGTTCACTGGTTCCACTGTTAGCTGTGGGGGGTGAGCAAGTAGGTACCTCCTTGCTGGCCTCCACACCCTTTGCTAGTTTAAATGCTTGTCAGTGTAGCATTTAAACTTATGATTGAGTACTTGATTCCCTCCAGGATGGATGCAGGCGTCAGGCTGAACAAACCTCCATCCCTCCAGGTGGGTCCCCAGTCACCAATGAATCCAAACCCTTCCTCACAGCACCAGTTCTTCAACCATGAGTTAAAGTTCCTGGTGCATGCACTCCTATGCTCTCCCTTGCCTCTCACAGGTAGTACTTCTGAGAAAGTGACAGAAGTAGCTACTTCTATATTCTATATTACAAATATCATAGAACAATCATAACCAGCTGGTCAAGCATCACAATCCTCCCCACCTAGATTGAATTTGTGGGCTCTATCTCCTGCATGGGATGAGCTTTCCAAATCAGTTCACTCCTCATACAGACGCAAAAGGTCATTGGTGTTCTGATTGGTTGCTCCAGCCCTATGTATGATTGTCATGTCATACCCTTGCAAGGCAAGACTCCATCTTAATAGTCTACCATTAGTTTTTCCCATTTGGGTCAGCCAAACCAGGGGGTTTGGTCCATTTGAACCTCAAAATACTGCCCGTATAAGTGTGGCTCTAACTTCTTTAGGGCCCACACTATGGCAAGATGCTCTTTTTCCACAGTAGAGTATGCCTCCTCCCTGGGAAGTAACTTTTTACTCAGGTACACTACAGGGTGATCTTTCCCTTGGCTGGATGTCTGACTCAATACTGCCCCAATACCCACATCTGAGGCATCAGTCCAAACTATAAAGGGTCTGCTAGAGTCAGGACTTGTCAACACAGGAGCACTGCACAGTGCCTCCTTCAGTCTGGTAAAGGCTTTTTTGCAGGCTGGTTCCCAGGTAATTTTCTTAGGCATCCTTTTCTTTACCAGGTCAGATAGGGGAGGAGCCAGGGCACTGTAATTGGGTATAAATTTCCTATAGTACCGTGCTGTCCCTAAAAAAATCCTGACCTGCTTCTGCGTTTCTGGTCTGGGCCATGCCTTGATCACCTCTATTTTTACTTGGTTAGGATGGAGCTGTCCCCGGCCTACAACATGCCCAAGGTATGTCACTTCAGCCATGGCCACTTGGCACTTCTCAGCTTTGACAGTGAGCATGGCCCTCTGTATCCTGCCCAGAACTTCCCTAAAGTGGGACAAGTATTCCTCCCAGCTGGAACTAAAGATGGTAATGTCATCCAGGCATGCCACAGCCTACTCCTCAGCACCATTTAACACCTGGTTCACCAAACTTTGGAAAGTGGCCAGGCCGTTCTTCATTCCGAAAGGCATTACTTTAAACTCAAATCAGCCTATTGGAGTGATAATGACTGACCTTTTCATAGCTCTGTCAGTTAACTCTACCTGCCAATACCCCTTTGTCAGGTCAATAGTCATAAGGTAGGTCACCCCTCCCAAATTGTCCAGGAGTTTGTCCATCCAGGACATTGGGTGGGCGTCTGATTCCTGACTGCATTCAGTCCATGATAGTCCACACAGAAATGAGTAGAGCTATATGGCTTGGGCACAAGGAATACGGGTGAGGCCCAGGGGCTGTGGGATCTCTGGATTACCCCTAAATCCAGCATTTCCTCCACCTCCCTCATAATGCCCTTTTGGACAGCCTCTGACACCTGATATGCTGTCCGCCATATGGGCGTCTGTGTCCCTGTCTCTACATCGTGCATCGCCAAGAGGGTTAGTCCAGGACTGGCACTAAACAGTGGAGCAAAGTCTGCTAGAACCTCCCTTACTTCCTGGATCTTGTCCACAGCCAACTGGGGTGACAATTTAACTGCCTCCACAGAGGACTCCTGCTTGCTTTCTTCCAGCAAGTCCAGAAGGGTGTCTCCTTCATCTGTCCCCTCTCCAGGAATACATACTGTGAACACCATGTCAGTGCCATTACCATATAGCTTCATCATGTTGACATGGTACATTCTTTCTGTCTGTCTTCTGTCAGGTAACTATAGTTCATGTCATTTGCCTTCCTAACTACTTTGTACGGTCCTGCCCACTCAGCTTGCAGCTTGTCTTTCGAGACCGGAATAAGGACCATGACTTCCTGACCCACCGTGTACGAGCGAGCTCTGGCTCTGTGGTCGTACCACTCTTTTTGTTTCTGTTGGGTAGCTGCCAGGTTGCTCTGGGCTGTCCCCATAAGCTCATTCAACCTTTCCCTAAACCTAAGGACGTAATCCATTATGGGAGTTCCCTGGGTGGTGTGCTTGCCTTCCCAGTCCTCCAGAATCAAGTCTAGGGGCCCACGTAGCCAGCATCCATATAAGAGCTCAAAGGGACAAAATCCTGTCGACTCTTGGGGCACCTCCCTGTATGCAAACAACAGGTGGGGAAGATATTTCTCCCAGTCCCTCCCATGCTGTTAAGCAAACACTTGCAGCATTGACTTCAAGGTACCATTAAATCTTTCCACAAGCCCATTGGCTTGCGGGTGATAAGGTGTCGTGCACTTCTGCACCACCCCACACTTTTCCCACAAACATTTCATCAGGTCTGACATGAAGGAACCCTCTCGATCGGTGATAACCTCCTGCGGAAACCCAACATGGGAGAAAATCCCAAGTAAGGCATCTGCCACTTTGTTTGTCCTCAGTGAGGATAGGGCATCTGCCTCTGGATACCGGGTGGCATAATCCACCACAGTCAGGATGAGCCTCTTCCTGTAGGAGTTGGGGGTATTTAAAGGCCCCACAATATCCATCCCCACCCTCTGGAATGGCTCTTCCGCTATGGGCAATGGAATTAGGGTGGCTTGGGTTTTCTTACCTGCCTTCCCTATTTCTTGACACCGGTGAAAAGACCTGCAATACTCCTTCACCTGCTGGGTGAAGTTGGGCCAATAGAAATTCTGGGCCAATCACTGTGTAGTGCGTGTGATTCTCAGATGACCAGACAAGGGAATATCGTGTGCAGTCTTGAGCAACTGCTCACAATACCCCTGGGGAACGAAAAGCTGCCAGCCTATCACCCCTCCCTCTGTCTTCACAGTCTGAGTATACATCAGTCCATTTTCCCAATAAACCTTATGTTTACCGTCACTTCCCTGTGCTCCATCAGAGTCTGCCCAAGCCCTCAGCTTCTCTACACTAGGGTCACTTTTCTGAGTAGCTGCAAACTTCTTACACATTCCCAAGGCATGGGACAGGTCCCCTTCAGTCTCTAAACTAGGGACCCTAGCACTAGCATCAGGGCACTCAGGATCACTGTCATCCCTAACCCTCTGACAATGGGTCACCCCTCCTTCTTTGGAGTAACCCTCCGTAGCTGTATGGTTAACTGCTACTGGGGAAATTTCTACCCCCTTTTCATTAGTCTCCATATCAGGAGACACAGGCTTGGGAATCGGCCTCCCAGGGATTTCCACACTGGCTTCTGTGGGGCCCAGGGAACTACAATTTCCACTTCCAGATTGGCTATGGATAACTGCACACACCATCCTGTTTGAGACTGTTGCCTAGGATGATGTTAGCTGCTAAAGTTTTGGCTACAGCCACCTGTTGTACAGTTTATTTTTATTTATTTTATTTAGTTTTTGTTCACCGGGTAAGTGCACTAGACAAATCCTGACTATTTTCAGGCACGACCCGGCACAGGTGGATACAGATGAATGCCAACTGACCTTGAACCAGATGAAGCTGTTGGTGGTATTTTTCATGAATGGAGGGAATTTGGCTATTGCACTGGGGAAATTTCCCTGCTCTTTTCAAGAAGTGCCATGGGATCTTTAACATCCACCTGGACTACCACCAGAATAGGCAGATGGGATCTCTGTTTAATGTCTCATCCAAAAGACAGCACCTCATGAGTGCAGCACCCCCTCATGCTGCACTACAGTGTCAGTATAGGGATATTAACCCAAGTGCCTGGTGTGAGGATAAAACCCACAGCCTACTGATCTCCCAGCCTCAGAGGTAAGTGTGCTACCTGCTGAGCCACTGACACTGTGTAAGTTCCCCCATTTTACCCCAGTCTAGGAGAACAGTAGCGATGTTTTCTCTTCACCAGTGAAGTCTTGTACAGTTACAGATTCATTGGGTATAAGCTGACCAGGCTCTACCGGATCCAGTTTTACCAATTTCAGGGATGCCCCTATGTCTCTTAACCCTTATGTCTGTACCCCACTCACTGTGACTGGGTGCATGTGTTCCCTCATGCTCACAAGCATGCTTCCAGGGACACATAAACAACCCACTTCTTTCCTAGCCCCATGTTGTGTATTGCTCATCCTTTTGGGACACTGTCTGGCAATATGCCCAGTTTCTTTACAGACCCAACATTTGTTTCTTTTCTCAGAGAAGTCTTTTCTCCGAAACCTAGGGATAACTGGCTTTAGTGGAGGCAGTGAGGGTTTTAGCTGCCCTGAAGGTGCACACTTCCCTTTCTGTGTTGCCACACTCACCTCATTCATTCTCAGAGCAGGTCTGCTCTTGGCATAGCAGTCCAAGAGTTCAGCAGCCTCTTGCACTGTTTTGGGATCTTGGTCCTCCAGCCAGGCTTTCAGCTCTGCTGGGCATACCCAAAAAAACTGTTCTAACAAAATAGCATTTTCAATTTTATCTACAGAGTTTGCTTCAATTCCTTCCCACCATTTTAAAAATTGACGTCATTTCATGGCTAGCTACTCGTAGCTCATATCCGGGCTTCTTTTTGCAGAATTTAGCTCTGCATGCTTCTGCAGTTAAATCAAACTTTTTTAACTGTGCAATTTTAAGTTTCCTGTCATCATTACTGTCCTCGTTGTCCATTTGACCCAATGCATCCCGAGCTGTCCCAGTAAGTAGCAGGAATAGCTGGAAGCTCCAGGACCCTCTAGAAATTTTAGCATGACTACAAACTTTTTCAAAGAAAATTATAAAGTCATCCATATCCTCCCCCTCTTTAAACTCAGCTATCAATTTGGAATTTAGTTTGTAACCCAGTCCTCTAGTTCCAGTTAAACCCAAGCCATTTATCTGCTCTGGTGTTGGTGGTTGGAGTCGTAACTTCTCCAGTTCATGTCGCCTCTGGTGCTCACAATCCTCACAGTCCACCTCTCACTGTTCATATTCAGCTTCTCACTATTCTCACTCCCTCTTCTCTTCTGCGGCTCGCTGGCACTCACACTCTTCACGGTCAGCCTCCCACTGTTCTCATTCTACCTCTGGCCGTTCTCATTCAGCCTCTTGCTGTTCTCATTCAGCCTCTCACTGTTCTTGCTCCCTTTTCTCCTCTGTGGCTCATTTCTCTCACTCAGCATCTCTCTGGAACTCCAACTCCATTCTGCACAACTCAATCTTCAGCCTGAGTGTTTCTGGCTCCAAAATGCTGGTGACCTTCCCCTGCTGCTGTGGCCCTTTTCTGGCACAGGCCCTGCTGCCATCCTCAATGGATCTGGACACTGCACTGGCCACTGGCTCCTCCATGCTCAAGGTTTGGTCCCTTACAGTCACAGTCAGTGATCTGATGCTCTGGGCATCTGCTGCCATCAGGACATCCATGAGGTTCTGCTTGTTGGCTCTCCCCTCATACAGGACTCCTCTGTCCTGGCACAACTGCTACAAGTAGTCTACAGTGTGCCCGCTATAGTTGGAAGCCATCTTCTCCCCTAACTACAGCTACTCTAACTTGCACTTTAGAAAACAAACAAAACAGGTAGGAACTTGACTGTAAGCAAAATGACATAGTCCTGTTTCCTATTTAAAAAAAAATCACTGCCTTATTTTGCAAGTGAGCTGTACAGTATTAAGCTGACACACTGAACAGTTAAAGCTTGTGTTACCAACTTATCTGCACTGCTGCCAACCAATCTGTCATAAACACACTCAGCAGGTCCTACAGTGCCAACCTCTGAGCGCAGTATTGTGAACAGGTAACAGACAGGATAACCCTCCTGTCTGCTTCTGGGTCTAAATCACCTTTGGTCTCAAGTTCTAGGGGGATTCAAACTGTGAACCTTATGCTAGCGTACCCAAATGTACAGGCTCAGATAATCTGCTCTTTGGGGGGATGCCAGATATCTTTCACCTAAGGGTACCTAACCAGGTATCCAAACTGGACCCTTAAAGCTCTATAAAAGACCTTAGGTATATTCTTACATTTTCCCAGTTTAGTAACACCATCAAGCTTTGAACAGTTTTTATCAGTCTTAACCCTCTATACATCACATGCAAAAAGAACTTCAAAGACACACCCAGGCAGTCTTTCAAAATAATATTTTTACTAAAATGGATAAAAATATGTAAAATGTAAACACCAGAACACTATATCAAAAAGCATGCAATCACTTAAAAGAACAAGGTTAAAGTACAAAACATAAACTCCTACCACAATGCAATTAGACTTTTTCTATCTAATGTGTTACCTCTTTACAGTGTTTAAGTTTAATCAGAGATCTTGTTTCTTGAGTCCAAAAAAAAGTCACTCAGTTCAAACACAGAATACAGTTTAACTCTGTGTTTCCACATCCCTTCTATGATGTAATCTAGCTCCTCCTTTTAGAATATGAAAAATATACAAACAATGATCTTCCTGTCAGGAGATATTTTAAATACTGTGGCCCAGATATTCAAAAGGGTTGCGCCATGTGCAATAGGGTTGCTCCACCGCAAGTCTGAAAATGCACCATTCTGCGATGCGCCCCCAAATCACGCTGTGCAATAGTGCAATGATAATGAATGTATGCTCAACTGAAGGGGGAGGAACCGTGCATAAATGATGCAGTGCGGTATTCAACAACATGCATCATGCGCAATAGGGAGGCAAGCGGAAGTTGCGCGATAGCGGAAATGAGCCAAAATAAAAAGGAACAAGGGATAGGCGCAAGAACGCTACAGGAAAGGTACATGAGGCTGAACCATAGCAAGTCAAACTGGGCAGGAGGAACACACAGGGCAGACCAGGGAAAGGGCACCCTGAACAGAGAGGCACAGGGAAGGTGTGGGGAGCCACAGCCAGTACAGAAGGGGGAAGTGCCACACAGCACAGAGGCCACCACATTTAGGTTTTCCCGGTGCAGGGGAAGTAGCAGCCAGGACAGCGGGGGGAACACAGAAACAGCTGCCGGGGGTGAACACAAGCCAGGGACATGGCCAGTGTCACCATCCAGATAGAGGCAGTAATGAGGGGGGTGAGAAGGCAGGCAGCAGGGGGGCGCGGCCGTGGAAGGGCCCGTCAGCAGTATGCCCCCAACAGGCAGTACCGAGCCCGCACCAGCTTTGAGCTGTGCAGCGATACTGAGATCATGGGCCAGTATCACCTGAATCGGGCAATTCTGAAGTAGTTCTGTGAGCTGTGCAGTGATGTGATGCAGGCACCCACACAACGGAGCCATGCTCTGTCAGTGGAGACTAAAGTGACAGCTTGCATGTGCTTTCTTGCCACGGGTACCTTCTAGAGACCAACAGGGGACACCACAGGCATAACCCAGTTGGCCGCATCATGCCACCTCACCCAATTTCTCAGCGCACTGCTGCCACATGCTGCAGAGTACATCCAGTTCCCCAGCACACCGGTGGAGCGCACAGCAAACATACAGGAGTTCCACAGGGTAGCATGTGTGTCTGGCGTGCTAAGGGCAATAGACTGCAGCTATGTAGCCATCTGCACACCACCTGGCCCTGAGGGGGCCGCATATATTAATCAGAAGGGCTAAGCTAGCATCAACTGCCAGGTGGTGTGCGATGCCAGGGGGCACATAATCAATGTCTGTGCCACGCACCCTGGAGGAACACACGATGCCTTCATCTGGCACCAGTCGGCACTGTGCCACAGATTCGAGAGTGGGGACATCCCCACTGGCCACTTAGTGGGTGAGTATGCAAACCACATGGACAAACATAGGGCTTGGGAGGGGCATGGTCAGAGATGACATGGGTAGTGGCCTACATGGCCCAGGGCAGGGCAATGCTGAGCACCAAACTAACCTCCACCCTCTACACACAGGTGACAGTGGATACTCACTCGTCCCTGGCTGCTCACACCATACCGGCGGCCCGAGACCCCATCGCAGCAATGCTACAATGAAGCACATGCCACCACATGTAATGTCATCGAGCAGGTGTTCGGTATGCTGAAGGCACGTTTCCGTTGCCTGGACATCTCCGGCGGTGCCCTACAGTACAGCCCCTCAAAGGTCTGTGGGCTATTCCTGGTCTGTTGCATCCTGCACAACATGGCCAATGAATGTGGAATAGCTGTACAGGTCGAAGAATGGGACAGCGATGGGGACGATGAGGACGCTGGTGACAATGGTGATGGGCAGCCCCCTTGGGTGACAGGGCCCCCAACTGCTCTGGCTGGCACAGCTGCACTGGGACACCATCACAGAGGAGCACTTCAGCCAACCCAGGTAAGTCATGGAGCCATGTGCAACCACCAGTGGCAAAGGCACAACCCACAAACACACATGGACACACACCAGGGGTGCATGCCATCAAGGGAAGTGGCCGGGCACAGAACCACACACACCACCAGGGATGGGCGAGGTCCAACATGGCACGTGGTCAGACACATGCACATACAAAAACACACACACACAACCCATCAGACATGCACAAAGGGTAGGAGGTACACCAACCCAGACCGCCACCCCTAGCCACACACATGTCTACAGACCACCATGCCCACTGCCTGTCATTGTGAGTGTGTCAGACGCTGGGCACCATTGCACAGTGGCATACAGTGCAATGCAGGCATCATCATGCACACGCAACTGTGGACAGCAGCCAGGAGGGTGTGCAGATGGACTGTGTGTGTGTGTGCAGGAGCAGGTACCCACCCGTGCATTGCCCACTGAATGACACAATGCACACAGGGCAGCATCAGACAAAGCCATGCTGGGAGACAGGTCAGTCATATGCCACAGGGCCACGGCCACCACGGATGTGTGGGTGGCCCCGCTGAGACCCGCCAGCAGTGACAGGCTGACCACTGGCCTCATGGGGTGGCACCGATGGTCCCCCAGGAGTTCCACTGTGTGAATGTGACTGTGCTTGCACAGGGGTCTGCAGCACACCGAACATGCCTGCGCCAGGTGTGCTCGGGATGCCCACAGCTGGACCCAGTGTTGACAAGGATGGTGTCGCACGACGCCAGAAACGGGGGTGGACATTGCACTGCGTGGTGTCTGCAATGCATGGGCAAATAACTGTGTGCCCATTGTGGCCATGACAGCAGTGAATGCCTGTGTCTGCCTGTCAATGGCAGTGGTCACATCCTCCTGCAACCAGTCCATCCCTGCCAGGAGCAGAGTGGTGTCTCTGCTGCGACGCCCTCTGCCTGGCACAGAGCCACACCCAGTGCATCCACCGCCATCACAAGCCGCATCTGCTGATTGACTGATGCTTGCAGTATGCGGGGTGTGCTCATCCAAGAGGTCATCTACCTGATCGGCATGCTGTCCCTCAGGGTGTTCGCAGCCCTGATGCTTTTCACCCCTGAGGGTGGTGCTGCACACCAGGCCAGGCCAGGCATGTCCACAGGTGGTGCACTGACGCTGTCCCCTGACACTGTACCCCCATGGTCACTGGCCGACTGCTGATGCTGCCCCTCCAGCTGCTGCTCCCCAGGGCTCAATGGTGCCACTGCAGTGGCTGCAACAGTCCCACTGTCCTGTACACACACACCAGTGCTGCCCCACCGGTGCTGATAGGCGCAGGCTGGGACTGTGATGACATGCAGGCCTCCACGGTGGCACCACCCACAGCCATGGCCGCAATGTAACCTGCTGTGTGGCCATCCTGTGGCACACACGTGTCACTGCTCATGACGTTAGCAACATCATCATCGGTGACGGATCCGGCACCAGCCCGAGTTACAGCATGCCGGCATCCATGGATGCCGGCATGCTGGGACACGAGCAGGGCCTCCTCCATACCTGCTCCACCAACATCAGTCTGGATGTCCAGGTGGGCCCACTGTCGCCCTGACCCACGTATTCCTGTGGAGGTGGATGGGCCCTCCTCCATCTCCATGTGAGCGGCCTCAGTGGAGAAACCCACCACCGCTGACACATGCAGACGCTCAGGAGCTGTAAAGGAAAACAAAGTCGCGTTACTGCATGTGACCTACCCTGTCCCCCCCAATAGACAGACCATGACCTACCATGCAATGATGGGCTACCACCTGTCTGGAATCCACCACCCGGAACACCCTCAATGGCACAACACTGCATGCTGCCAGCAACCCGCTCCTCCTGTGGGATCAGGCGTAGCACCTCCGGCTGTCCCCCGCCTGTCGCAGACCATGCTGCCCTGATGGCAGCTACCTTCTCCTTAATCCTCCACCTGTCTGTGCCCATCTTCTTCTTGCACTCCTGCATGGAGCGCTGGTGGCTGCCATGCAGGTTTACAGCATGTTCCACCTCCTCCCATGCAGCAGCACGGGCCTGTGGTGTTCCCTGGCATCCGCTGAGAAGCAGCTCCTGGTCTAGGTAGGCCTCAAACAGGGCATCTGTCTCAGCCTTAGTGAAATTTGGCCTCCTCTTCCTCCCATGACTCTGTTCCTCTTCCTCCACAACACGCTCAGTCATGATTCAGCCTGTGAGAATGACATGTGTTACCTGTGACTGTGCAGTCCCATGCATGTCTCAAAATCCACAGTCCACACTCCCAAACAGCATGCAACTCACCGCAATAGACTACAGTAACCGACTATGGCCAGTGCAGCCCAATGTCGCGCACATAGCGCAACCCGTGCAAATGAGGCGAGGCGCATCTTTAAGTGGATGCAAATTGTAGTGACTGCGCCATTTAATGGCTGATTAGCTGATTTGCATATGCCAGCTGAATATCGTGCTGTTGTGCTTTGCACAATTGTGTTGAACGTGCTGAGCCAAGGGCGCAGTTCTGTGACATGCGCAGTACACACCTAACTGCACATGCCTGGGTTGATGACTCAGGCAGCTGCCATGCTGCTGATGTGCTGTGCGCAGGAGGCAATGTAGGGCATGGCCACCATTGTGCCAGTGGCGCTACAGCGCTGTTCACCTATATGGCGCTGTGGCACTGGGGCATCTTAGGCGCACTGGGGCAACAGCGCGGTAGGCCGCTACAGGAGGTGACACACAGGCACCCAATCACACTACATGCATTGGGTTCCAGTCACGCTTGGCTGTCCGTGTGCCAGAGACCCTTGACCCTGTGCCTGACCTTTGCCCCTAAGGTGCCATGCATCAGGCATGGTGACACTCATCGCACTGTTCGGTGACAGCGCGATAGGAATGGCAGCACTGTACCGCAGCATCTGCACATGGCAGGACCACGCTGCAGGGTGCCATTTTCACTGAACTGAGCAGCAGAGATGGCGCGAGGTGTGCTGTGCAGTGAGCCAGGTGGAGCTGGCAAACCTTGTTGCCATTATGGAGCCACGTGTTGGGCCTTTATTTGGGAGGCACCGGACAGGGCCAGGAGTCAGGTGTGGCAGGAGGTGGCCGACACCCTGGAGGAGGCCACCGCATGGGGCGGATGGCAGAGCAGTGCCGCTACACAGATATGGGGGCCTGAGGTGGAGGGACCCAGACCACTTGCCCACCTGCAGGCACATGCCAGGAGGGGCACAGTGCCACTGCCAGGTAGGTGCAACATCCATACACTTTATCATCCATAATGGGTATCACGGTTGCATGTGTCCAGCACACGGGGAGCATCCAGTGTTGGCTGTGGTGGTGTTATTGGGGTGTGAGGTGAGTGGTCTAGCTGTGTGGGATTGCACACACATGGGGCAGGGGATATTGCTACAGGATTGTACTGATGTTCTCTCTCCATGTTTTGCACCTTAGGGCCCGGGAACTCCAGCAGGCCAGAGACCGGAGGCGCCGCCTGGAGGAGCAGCAAGCCAGGAGGGGTAATGGTGGTCAGTGGCGCATGGACCACCCTTATGATGGTGAGTGCCTTACATCCATGATTACTATTGCATGCTGTATAATTGGGCGAGCAGTGGGGCATGGCCACCATCCATTGACACCACTGCCATGCGTGCAACTTGTTACAGCAAGCACTGCCCAGTGGCACTGCATGTCCAGGAGTGCATCAGTGGTGGTCCATGCGTGCACCGGGCACATGGCTGTAGCACTGCCTTCACACCGCATAGCCAAGTCACTGTACGGCCATGGTGGTGCTGTGCAGGACATGGGCGGTGGGTGTGTGCAGTGGTCCACATGGCTGTGGCTGCCTGGTTAGGCAGGTCTTGTGGACACAGTCACTGTGGGTGGTCGCACACCATCACAGGGCCGTGGCACATGGCTGTATGCCATGCACAATGGGTGGGCTTCAGGGGGCTGGACAGTCACACATATTGACTCTGCTTCCTCGTCCTAGGTGGACGGCGATTCCAGGCACTGGAACGAAATCTGAGGGAGCTGCTCCAGGTGGTGAGGGCAAGACTCGAGCTTTTGGAGCGCATCCACCGCCATGGGGTGAGGAGGAGGAGGAGCGGCAGACATAGGCCCCACATGGAGGAGGATCGGGGCACACACTGAACACTCCATGCCCCTATTATCACCTTTCCCATTTGACTCCACCCTGACACCCCTTCTTCCCTCTCCTCTGTTCACCCCTGCCCCTTACCTGCCCCCACCTGTTATGTGTCCTTCCCTTGTAAATATTTGTATATATGTTTTGTTACTTTAAATATAAGCATTTTGTTATGACAACTATGGTGGTCTCTGAGTTGCAGCGGGCTACAGGTGCTCAGCTGCAGTGGTGTGCATGGCATCAGGGGTGGTTCATGTATGGGCGTGTGTGTGTGTGTGTGTGTGTGTGTGCAGAGGTGAACCGCCTATGGTGTGGGCAGGGGGAATCAGTCACTGTCTGTGGTTTGTGTGTTGTACTTTGTGCACTAGATGCCTGTGTGCAGTGGTCCATGGGGCTGCACTGTGTGCATGACACCCCTGTCAGACCGTCCATGGCCTGTGCAGCTGACACCCTTGCATGTTTGTGATATGCACGGTCTGCTGGTGTGTCAGTGGTGGCTGTTGTGGCCAGTGCTTGGACGGGATGTGTCCTTGGGAGGGTGTGCAGGGTGCTGTACCACTGGAGGTGGGGTCCGGGGCATGCCCTGTTGCATGTGGGGTACCTCCTGTGCTGACGCATGGTCAGTCTCTCAGCTGTACCTTGAAGGGGATGTGCAAGGCAGCACTGTGTATGCATCTGTTGCATCACTGTTTGCTGCCACCCACTGCAGGGTGCCCATGGTGGGGCTGCCTTGCATGGTTCCATGGTGCACAGGATTGCATTGTCACAGTGGCGGTGGTGACATGCATGGGGTGTCCTGCACTGTTGGGTGCTACTCCTGGGCAGGGTGTGCTCTGCGTTGGTGGGATGGTGTGGTACAGGTGGTCAGCCATCCTTGTGTGCCTGTCACAGCTTGCCAGGGGGTGTGATGGGGCACCATGGCCTGGCTGTGGTTGGTTGCTGGTATCCATGGCTGGTGGTTATTCCAGCTCTCCCCAGTTGTGCAGTGCATGGGGTGTGGGGTGACGGTGTCTGTTCTGCTGTGTGTTCCTCTGCCCATCTGTGGCATGGGTGGTGGGCCCCTGCATCCCTGGTTGTGCTGTTCCATTGCTGCTGCTGCTGGAGGCATCCCTGGTTGCACTATGGTGCATCTGGACTGCTCAGCTGAACATCCCTTGTTGCGCTATGGCACATCAGATATGCTCAGCTTCACCTCCCTAGTTGCGCTATGGCGCAGGTGGTGCGATATTCAGTCGTCGGCCGTAGGCACATCTTGGCCTGCGCAGTTTTTGAATATCGCGCTTCTTGCACATGAGCGCAGTGGACTTGTGCTTGCTCCTGCTGTTGAGCACTTTTTGGGTGCAGTTTGAATATCTGGGCCTGTGACTTCAGTAAAACTAATTTCCCAAATTATGACAGTCTTTAATCAAGCCTTCCCTTTGATCTTGTGTGGTTCCTGTTCCCAAGGCATCAAAGATTTTTTACAACTTTAGCTACCATGGTGGGACACATGTTTTTCCTCTAAGACGCTCTTAAAAGTTTACTAGCCCTATATCCTGGCAGCTGGGTCATTTCTAATTAAGATAGGAAAACAGGAGACCCTTAATTAAGTCTCTTTAATTTTTAATTAACTCTGGTTTCAGGTTAATATATCCTGTTATTTCCACTAAAACCTGGGGGCACGATAGCACAGGTGTCTCATGTAAGACACTCATATACCACATTCTATATTACAAATATCATAGAACGATCATAACCAGCTGGCTAAGCATCACAATCAGCACCTGTGAATCAAGCGCTGCCACAGAAAACTAATTGGCATGTAGCTTCTCTGTGTGTGGGCTAAACATCTTGCCCAACATGGTGGTTCTGTTGCTGAGCACAGGTACAAGCACTTAAGCTTTGCCTCACACTGTTAAGGTAAGTAAGATTTTAAATATTTTTAAATATCTATCTAGTTAATCCTGCCTTGAAAATGAAAATAAAATTCTGTCTGGTTGATCCTGCGGCTCATACCCTTCAAGGTCATCTTACACTTTGCAGCTATGCCGACGGACCACAAATTTCCGGAATGCCGTTCCCATTGCAATGTAAAAAAAAAACAACAACACAAAGGAAAAAAAAAGGGAGAGACAGGCAGTGTGTGTGTATGTGTATGTGTTTATCTCTAACAGAAGTGCTGCACTAACAGAACTGTTCTGAAAGGTTAAAAAAATGATCACCGTTAGTTAAATAAAACAATGTATGGTGGTGGAAATAGAATTTTACACACACCCTCAGTGTGGATTTTTTAAAACCCCCAGGCACGCCCCTCGGGTTTATGTAGCATTCCACACCTTGGGTGTGTGTAAAATTCTGGTTACACACACACACACACACACATATATTATTCTATATTTTAATAATGCATTTCAGATTATGCATATTTTAACAATGTTTTCCATCTATGTGTTTTTGCAATTAATAAACAAGTAATTGTGTCCTATTTTTTTTCTTTTCAAGTCAAATCTGGATAGAAAAAGCATAATATTTTCAGAATCATAACACATGCTCAGACTGTTTTTACTGTCTTTATCCAGGAAAGGCACACTGAGCTATTGCTTGTTCCCAGGTATATTTGGGGAGCACAGGAGGTTAAGTGACTTACTCTGGCCACACAATATACAAGTAGAGCATGTTGGAATCAAACCCATTCTGCTAGATGAATGAAGCTGTTCTCAGCTATTTGCTTTAACCTCAAGACTGTGCTGCCAACTGATTATGAAAACTACACATTTCAAGGCTGGCCCCATGATGCCAGGCCAGTAGGGACATAGCCACATCTGCATCTTGTAGACTCATGCTCACACCCAAAATTGTAAGAGAAAAGTCTATAAGAGAGGGAACAGAAACAGACTGAAGTTGGTGCTGTAGCAGCCCCGGAAATCTGTACTGACATGAACACAGCCAGGGTTTAGAAATCATAGTATGAGGACCCAAATACCTGTTGGCACCACAGAGCCAGCCTTGAGATGTGTAGTTTTTGATGATCAGCTGGCAGTATAGCCTAGAGGTTAAAGCAATCCTGAAGATGGATTATTTTTACTAACAGTTTGAAATGTAGGGTGATAACTCACTAGTTTCAATGCATGTACAAAAAAGTTATTATAATGTAGAAAGTGTTGTAATAACACCTTACAACACACTTAATAAAACAGACTGTTTTCTATTTAACCTGTTGGCTTTTCTACAGCCAAAGGAGGGCCAAGATCCTCAGTGACATCATTTGCTGTCAGGAGCCCAAAACGCATGGCTGCCCCCAGCCCTTAATTACAGGCTGATTTACATATGAATAACTCTGGAATGTGAAGACTCACAGATAAACACAATGGCTCACTCAAATTAGCTTTTTATGGGCTTTCAAACATTAAGAAATCCTGTAGATGACAGTTCCCCTTTAACACTCACAAAACCTGTGGAATCCTGCAAAAATCTTAAATTGCTCCTACAGTATCTGACATTGAGACCTAATCTAGACTCAAAAATCATTTGGTGTAACACTCTAATCCTATGAGGAAATTTGACAGGAATTGTCACTAGTAGCATAAAAGAGGTATTTGACTAAGCGGCTTTAAAGAAAAACTTACCTGGGACTAGAATTTAACACTAATTTGAATAAACTTCTTGAAATTAGCATTATCCACTTTCTCAAAGAAACAGAAATCAACCTGATATGATGGAGAAAACTAAACATTTGCCTGTTGGCAAAATCAAACACAATCAAAATGATTATTGCCCCCAAATTATTTTATATTCTTCAAACTCTACCTGTCCTGATGGAAAAGACAACTATTAAAAAATAGTCAAGTCAGAACCTTCTTGTGTGATGGGAAGCATCCTAGATTAAATATAAAGAAACTAAGAGCCTCACCAGATTTTAAAGGTCTAGACATGCCATGCTGAGAAAATACCAGTACACTTTTATTTTTAAGCAGACAGCTCATTTCATGAAATAATGTTTATGCAATGTAGATAATATACCCTTTTGGGTAACTATGGAAAATTTTATCACAAAACTGCATGAGATGCCAGATTTCGTGTTCACAAGAATTGCTAAGGCACTTAGGGATAACTCTTGTGTGGTTGGTTCTATAAAAATACTGAAGAAACTAAATTACTTTGTTAATCCTAATTAAATACCGATAGGATTTATGAGATCTAATCCTGTGCTCTCAATAGGAAACTCAGAACTTAAAATGCTGATTGGTATAAAGCGTATAAAGACAGTTCATGACATGATAAACCTAGGAACAAGAACTTTTCTGTCTTTCAAAGAGGTCCAACAGAAATCCGGTATTCATAAATTCCAATTTTATTCTTACTTGCAAGTCAGAGCTAGTTAAAGCAAATCTGTTCTTACAAATTAATACACTCTACCAGAATGTCATGAATGGCATCAAATAATAAAACTAAGCACTCTTAAGAAAGGAGCAGGATTAATATGTAAGGTATTATATAATAACAGTTCATCCTTATCTCTAACTACCAAAGCTAAGGGATCCTGGGGAGAAGATGTCTGCCCATGTCACAATGTCACCTCAAGAGTGGAAGATGACTCAGAAATGGCCAGTCACCATTTTAAAGAGCTGCATGGTAAGCTGATTCAGTTCAAAGTTCTACACTGATTTTATTTGTCTCACCTAAAACTGTACAGACTAGGATATAACACTGAACACACCTGCTGGAGATACAAACAGACAGAAGCAGGAATTGCTGATATGCTCAGTTCTGTCCTATTATTCGTCTACGTGGTCTAGTATATATAATATCTGTTCTAAGGTCACTGGTAGAAATCTTCCCTTCTCTCCCATGCTGTTCATTTTAGGAGTTTACTCCACCTGCCCTGATCTTAACCCACAACAAAAAATCTGGGTTTCTTCAGCTTCATTCAGTTTCAAAACAATACCTGCATAACTGGAAAGAGACTCAGTCTTCACCCCTCCAAGAATGGTTTGAACAGATGAGCTTCATAGCAAGCAATAAAATAATAAACTACTCAGTTAATGAGAAACTGAGTATCTTCAATAAGACATGGCTACTTTTCTTAAACCTTAATAACAGTGTCTAAACACATGTTTTAATATTGCAAATCTAAACATGAATTGATTATTCCTATATGGTGTTTTCATTTTGCTGTTTGAAATTTGACAGGATCTTACTATGAATATAGGTTTAAATAGATTATGAGCATTGAAATTTACAGACATGATACCAGATTGGTTCATAATATGGGATTTGTATGCTATATATATATATATATATATATTATATACATATATATATATATATATATATATATATATATATATATATATATATATATATATAGATAGATGTATTCTTTTTCAGTGTTTTGTTTCAATTTGTTTGAAAACTAATAAACTTTGCTATAGAAACAAGATCAAGGAAATATATTTGCTTTGTGTTAATTTTACTGCATAGATGTTTTTATTATGAAATATTCTTTATTTTAAAAATAAGTGTAACACTATATTTGGTTTCGTCACATCGCCTCTGCCCGAGGTCTCAGAGCAACAGCATTTCTAGAAAACAACATGATGTCATTTTAGTCTCAGACATGATCTGTTGGCTGGACAGTGGGTGAAATGACAGACGGACTGGGGCAATCAGGCACAGGTTCCAAAGAGGGGTGCAAGGTGGTGGCAGTGAAGCAAACAGCTGTATGAAAAAAACAGATGTACGAACACATAGGTACATAAATGAATCCTGTGACTACAAATTGATACAGTATTATGATTTTGTTGAAGAAAATATTTCAGAAAGTGCTGGGTAAAATTAATTTGAGAATAAGGACTGATGTTTTTATTTATTTAATGAATTTTGCAATTTTTGGACAGGAAGGCACACTGAGTCAAAGCTCATTTCCATGTGTGCCCTGGGAGCACCGGACAGTTAAGTGACTAGTATAGATCACACAGTATGAAACAGAGGTTGTAGATATCAAATCCAGTTCTGCTGGATGTACTAAACTAATTTACAGCTCATTGCTCTAACTGCAAGTCTACTGCTAACTGTGCAAAACATCATTAAAGCATTGTGGCCTCAGGGATCAAGAAAGGACCCACAATGATGCTAAGTCTGTGGGACTTTTTTTTTATTTAAAACAGCAGTGAAGGTTATGTTACATGGATACATAGACAGTGTCAGCAGATAAGGGCCTATGGCCCACCCAGTCTGCCCATTTAAGTTTGTAAGTTCAGTTTATGTTTTCCAGGAAGTCTGTTGCCCCTTACCCCTGACCTCCAGAATTCCTTTATGTCTATCCCATGCATTCTTAAATCCCGTGATTGTTTCAGCCCCCACCACTTCCTCTGGCAGGGTGTTCCACTTGTCCACCACCCGCTCTGTGAAGAAATTTTTCCTCACGCTTCCTCTGAATCGCCTCTCCTCCAACTTCAGCCCATGCCTCTAGTCCTGGAACATCTTTTTCGCTTAAAATAGTGCATTCCTGCACCCTGTTCCTCCCTGTAAGATACTTGTATGTCTCTATCATATCCCCTCTCCTCCTCTCCTCCAGGGAGTACATGTTCAGTGCCTTCAACCTGTCCTCATAGGACTTGTGATGCAATCCATGCACCATCTTTGTTGCCCTCCTCTGAACCTTCTCTACCCTGTCTATGTCCTTACGTAGGTAAGGTCTCCAGAACTGCACAGTGTACTCCGGTGCGGCCTCACTAGTGTCTTGTATAGTGGAATTATGACCTCTTTTCCTGCTGGTGATGCCCTGCCTATGCATCCCAGCATCCTATTTGCTTTACCTGCTGCCTTGTCACACTGTTTCCCTGCCTTGAGGTCATCAGAGATGATAACTCCAAGATCCCTTTCCTGCTTGGTGCATGCTATATCCTCACCCCCAACTGATATATTGTGCCAGGGTTTTTGTGCCCCATATACATTATCTTGCACCTTGCATTGAATTTCAACTGCCAAACCCCTGACCATTCTTCAAGTTTCTGCAGGTCCCTTCTCATTCTGTCTACACCCTCTGGTGTGTCTACTCTGTTACAGAGCTTTGTGTCATCAGCGAACAGTGAAATTCTGCTTTCTAGGTCCTGCGCAATGTCACTGATGAAGATATTGAATAGTACCGGTCCCAGCACTGATCCCTGTGGTACCCCACTGGTCACTCTTCCCTCTGTGGAGTGACAGCCATTTACCACCACCCTCTGTGTCCTGCTGCCCAGCCAGTTACCTACCCACCACACTACTGTCCTGTCCACACCCATATTCCCCAGTTTGTGCAATAGTCTTCTATGTGGCACAGTGTCAAAGGCCTTGCTGAAGTCCAGATAGGCCATGTCCACTGCCCTCCCTGATCCACCTCCCTAGTCACCCAGTCAAAAAATTCAATGAGGTTGGTCTGACATGACCTTCCCTGGTGAAACCATGCTGCCTTGGGTCCTGTAGTCCATTGACAACCAGATGTTCCACCAATCTCTCCTTCAGTAGTGCTTCCATGATCTCCCCACTACCGAGGTGAGGCTGACTGGTCTGTAGTTCCTCGCTTCCTCTTTGTTCCCACTTTTGTATAAGGGGACTACATCTGCTATCCTCCAGTCTTTGGGTACCTCCCCTGTTTCTAGTGATCGGCTAAACAGGATAGCAAGAGGTTCAGCCACCACCTCTCTTAGTTCTTTAAGGACCCTGGGGTGTTGAAAACTTTAATCTACTGTACACCTTTCTGTTCTTTTTTTAATTGCCCTTATTATCCCATTTTGAAAGGTTACCCTTTTCCCCATTTTGATTTGGCTTTAGTACTGTGGAGTACAGAGTTGAGCATGAGGCTAAAGATTAGCTGCTGCCCCTTTAACTAGGAACAGTAATGGGCAGCCAGTTATGGTCACATGTTAGTGTTCTGCTGGGGCTAGGGAAGGGCACATTCCTTGGTCCTCTGCTCAGTCTAGGATGTCCCCTTTTGTGATGAGATATGCCTTCCTAAGCTCCTAAATAAACTTTATCTTGTTCATTATTTTATGCATCCGACTCAGTTCATTCGGTACCTAGTGGCTCCTGCAGCAGAAGCACCAGATGGGAAAGCAGAATACCAGAAGATAAGTGGTCCTAGTGCAGACCAAATACCAAAATGCCACACATGGTGGAGAATGCAGCCCTTCCTCTTCTGCCCAGACCCATCTCACTTGTTTGTGTCGTTGGTACCCCAAAGTCATCACCCAAGTGTGCCTGAACTGTATGCATGCTCAGAAAGAATAAACTTGGCAGCAGAGAGGAAAATTAAAACTGAACTGTTCTTTGTTAAAGTGTTTCCTTGCATTCTGCCTCAGCATATATAAGTCTCCTTTCATATAAATGTGCTCCAAATTAGGACACTGTCTGTGCAACTAAGGTACAAAGTTATTTTATGTCTCACCATCCCCATGGAGCTGCATGCTATAAACCTTGGCAGGCTTCTGCAAACTCCATGTCTAGCAAGCACACCAAAATCTAAAACTCAGCTCCCAGCCAGCAAAAGTACAGCATATACACTGCAATCCCTGCCCAACTGCCCTCTGCTGCAGGGATCAGCCACCAAACTATAAACTATAAAACCAGCAAAGCAGCAACAACATTTTAAAGTATTTCTTCTGATGCTGTCTCTGGATTGCAGCTCCAGCAAATGCAAATTCCATACTAACCCTGCTAACTAGCAGCCTGCAGCCCTTCTCTAACATTGTAGGTATGTGAGAAAAAATTTGTGTGCTGCATATTACAAGCCTGCTAACTGAATGAGCTGTAAATTACAATCATGCTAGCCTGAGCACCACGGGGGGACTGCCTGTTCATTAACTTCTAAACCAGAGACATATGGCTTTCTCTTATTTTAAGTTGAGGTGCCTTCCAATACACAGACATTTGTTCTGCCAGTTCTGCCTGTAGACAGTATTCGAGGCTTCTAAACCTTGAAGAGAGCAATAAATCTTCAACACAAATACTTTGGATAGTCTGGGTGGGAGTCACTCAGCCAAACCAAAGCCTGCCATTTATCTTTGAATAGACTGCAGAGTGGCCATCTTGGCATTCTTTCATTTGCCCTGATATAAGCCACTGCCTACAACAACAAAACAGGAAGCAACCCTTCCTTCTGTTGTCACCCATATTGGGAATGTCAAATTATCCAAGAAGCCTTATGTTACAGGTCCAGGGGCCATCTTTATGAAGGGCATCAGCTTGTTCAAAATGACCTCACTCCATGGAATTCAATGGCGGCCATGGTTTTGAGGGGCACCCATTGAAATGAATGGACACTGCAACAAATAGCTGCATCTTGCAAAAGAAAAGTTATTTCAATAACAGACAACACCACACTAGAGTGGAAGTTGTTTATTGAGACGTCCATTGATGAAAATTGCTTACATATAACTGTACTTGTCTACAAAAAAAAAAAAAAAACAACAAAACTTTTTATTCTTTCAATGAATCAATTCTTCCAAGGCATCTCCTCTCTCCATGACAACCACTTCTACTCATCCCTACAACCTTCGCTCAGGGCTACAGCCCTCTCCAACCATGTCTTCCGAGGATACCAACGCCCAAGCATTGCCAGCTCTGGGGCTCCACCTTCACCTACCTCATGAGCATGGGGTCTCAAGATTGAAACTATGCTGCATGACATCCCGTCATCCATTCCAGCCCGAGGGACTTCACTATACAGGCCATCCAGGATGACGCTGTTCACCTTAAAGCTATTTCACACACTCAACAGTCCACTCCAGCTTGCAGCCAGTACCTTTCTGCACTACCTCATGAAGATGCTGTCACCTGGCTCAGCAGTTTCAGGCTTGGATCTCCTTCAATGGTTGGCCAGATCCCTTGTGAATTTCCAATGCTATGCACTTGTTCCTGAGAGGGACGGCCATATCATGGTTCAATGCCCTTCCAGACCAGACGAGAGGGAGCAATGCCACCTTGTATCCCACCTTCAAGGACTATTTTCATAAGCTCATTGTTAGAACAGCAACCATGGGAGCGCACTATGCAACCCTCTGAATCATTGGAAGCATTTATAGTGGTCATTGAATCACGGTGCAAACGTCTACAAAAATCAGAAAAAGACCAGATTACAGCATTTGTTCGGGGCATACCTCCACAATTTCATACCTACGTTATCCAACAAAAGCCAACCACTTGGCTAGACACGATCCAAGCAGCCCGTTTAGCCCAAGAGTTTATTTCCATGCTTCAGCCTACCACTGTTCAGGACCCACAGTCCTCACAGTTGGCTACACTTGCTACTTGCGTCCAACAGCAACAAAAAATGATTGACCAGCTAATTTCAACTGTCAACAGCATACATTTCCCCACTGTAGCTCCCGTTGCAACTCCTGTTAATGCCCTAAGCCACCTCTACAGTGACCTGAGCCACCTCCATCTTCATGGGAGCCAGTGACCTGTCAGTGGTGCAGGTTCAGGGGTCACACTGCTGCAGTCTGCCGCAAACTGCAAAACTTTCATAGGACTCAAGACAGCCACAGGCATCTGTCACAGCACAATCAGCAATATGCTAGCAACTATTCACAGGACCAGGGAAACGAGCACCGCCCAACAAACTAGGGGCTCTTGTTGGGCAGGAAAATGAAGCAACTGACTGCCCCACTGACTTGCATAACACAAACAAACAGCACCCTCTAGCTGCTAAGTCAGGCACAATCTCCCAAAGGAGCCAAAGTTCCTGTCATCAGATCACCCCTCCTTGCAAACTACATCCCCGTCACTATTGGCAATTGGTCCATGCATGCCTTGGTCGACTCTAGAGCAGAAATCTCTGTGATCTACAGCAGTATCCTAGACAATCCAGCAATTCGCCATGTATCTACTGTTGCTCCGGCCAACCTAAAATACATCATCACTGCAAGCACTGCTACAGTACCTATCACCGGCGTGATCCATCTCAAGCTCCATGTCGGCTCACAGCAAGCTACGGTTTAATTCTGCTTAGTGCCTGAACTTCAAACAGATGTGATCCTTGGACTGGACTTTCTCAAGGCACACAAAGCCATACTGGACTTTGTCTCAAACAACCTGTCACTAGATCCTCGAGGCAACTTCGCAGCTACAGACTCAGTCACTGTACCTCCTAAGTCAGAGATGGTTTTGATTGCCAAGATTGAGGTGACCCTTCCCAAGGTGTTGTTGGCATCATCACAGGATCCTCAGCTTTGCACTCCTCAGGTCTCCTTCCAGGGAACACCCTGTCTGCTGTGCACAGCAGTTCAGTATTTCAAAAGTGCTGCAACTTCATGGATGAACCAGTGGTCATCTCCAAGGGTACCAGTATCGGGAAGTTGTTTGTCTGTCTTCAGGGGATCAGCTTCAGCTTCTACCCAAACCTCAGCCTGGTTCCATTAACAGTCATCCTGTCAGTACCATCACAATCACCCCCACTTCACAAGAAATGCACATGCCCTTCAGCCAGCGTCTCTCTGCCTCAAAGCTCCCAGCCTGTCCCACAGAGAAACAGCAACTTCTGGAGTTCCTGGAAACCTACTCAGATGTCTTGGTTGGCCCTGATAATAAGCTTGGACGCTGTGATACTCTGCAATGCACCATTGAGGTGCAGCCCAACCAAAGCTAATTTGTTAGCAAGCCTACAAAGTGGGACACAAACAAAAGCAAATCTTAGAGAACTTAATCATGGACATGCTCGAACAGGGCATTATTGAGGAATCCACCACTCCTGGGGTGCACCTTGCTTGCTGGTAGTCAAGAAGGACAAAGGGTATCAGTTTGTGGTGGACTACAGAAAGCTCAATGCCCTCATGGTATGGGATGCCCATCCTTACCCACCACAGAGGATGCCTTAGAGGCTTTGGTGCGCCAGCCGAGTTTACTTCACCACTCTAGATCTCTAGAGTGGATTCTACCAAGTTACTATTGATCCAGCTTCACGTCCATACACAGCCTGGCACTGCCACTTGGGGCTTTTCCAGTTCAAACATCTGCCTATGGGACTTTGGAACAGCCCAGTCACCTTTCAATGCGTCATGGAGGCTGTGTTGCGTGGACTGTCTTGGAAATCTTGCCTAGTGTATCTTGATGATGTTATTGTCTTCAGCAGAACTTTCCAAGAACACCTCCAGCATCTCAAAGAAGTGTTCGAACATCTCAGGCAAGCCAACCTCAAACTCCGTCCAGAGAAATGTTGCCTCGCTCAGCATCAAATCCATTACCTGGGACATGTGGTAAGTTTGCACAGCATCTCACCAGACCCAGATAAGCTTTCTGCAGTAAAAGATTATCCAGAACCCACAAACCTCAAAGACCTTAGAGCTTTCCTAGGTTTGTCTGGCTACTACAGAAAATTCATTTGCAATTATGCTAACATTGCAGCTCCCTTGTACGCTCTCACAAAAAGGGGATGCGACTACATGGACTTCTGATTGCAAAGAGGCCTTTGAAACCTTGAAAGACAAACTTATTTCTTCCCCAGTATTGGCCTATCCCCACTTCAACCAGCCATTCAGGCTTTACACAGATGCTAGCTCTCTGCAGTGGGCACTGTGCTGTGTCAAATCCAGATGGAACAGAGCGAGTTGTTTCCTATGCAGGGCGCTCTCTTTCTACAGCTGAGCAAAACTACGGCATCACAGAAAAGGAATGCCTCAGCCGGGTCTATGCTGAAAGAAGTTTGACTGCTACCTTCACTACTCCTCCTTCACAGTCATTGTGGATCACTCAGCCCTCATATGGTGGTTCAAATGAAGGAACCAGTAGCAAAGTTTGCCCAATGGGTTGCCATACTGCAAGGCTACAGTTTTGAAATCCAATACTGAACAGGTTGAGTTCACTCCAATGCTGATGCTGTAAGCCAGAGATGGTATCCCTCTGTAGCAACCTCTCCTGATGAAGAAGTCTGCCTACAAGCTCCCCCCTTCTGCTCCACAGATGAGCTCCCTGTGGACACTCCTTCAGCACCTCAAGTCACTTTGCTGCTCCCAAATGCTTCTACGGAGAAAAGTACCAATCCTCAACTATTGCAAGCAGCTGAAGAGCTTCTCACAACCTCCAGCACCGATATCTCCCTGGCCATGATTAAACTTCAACAAAGAACTGATCCTCAGTTTACAGACATCATCACTTATCTTGAGTCTGGAACTTTGCCGCAACAAAAGAAACACCGCCAGGATGTACAATTCTTTGCGTCACAGTATTTTCTCAATGATGGAGTGCTTTTTCACATTTGGGCCGAGGAGGGCAAGGGCCATCGCACAGACAGAACTCATGTACAGTTAGTTGAGCCAGCCTCTCTAGTCTCTGAAGTTCTTCAATCCACTCATGCCTCTCCACTTTGTGGTCATAAGGGTATCCACGGAACTCTTGAAAAGACAAGGCTCCACTTCTTCTGGCCTCACATGAACAAGGACATTGTCCATTTTGTAAAATCCTGCCAGCCCTGTTCCCAAAGAAAGCCTCCAGCCAAACCAACCAAGGCACATAAGATTCCAATGCCTGTAGCCACAGAACCTTTCCAAAGAGTCAGCACAGATATTCTTGGGCCCCTGCCTACCTGCCCTGAATCCAGCAACAAGTACATTCTTGTCTTTGTGGACTACCTAACTAAATACTTGGAACTGATCCCATTAAAAGACATTAAAGCTGCTACAGTGGCAAGTGTCTTCCTCAATACAATCATTTGCCGTCATGGTACCCCAGCGTTCCTGCATTCAGACAGAGGCACTAACTACCTCTCATCTATTGTGTGAGAAACACTGCAAACTTCTCGACATCAAAAAGACTCATACAACCAGTTACCATCCACAGTGCAATGGACAAAGTGAGAATGATGTTGACCATTCTTAACATACTATCCAAGTACCTGGATGAGACTCACAGCACTTGGGATAATTTTGTTCCCTTCATTCAGTTTGCATACAAATCCGGCCCTTGTGTCGACAGCACAGAGTACACCCCATTTTTCCTAGTCCATGGACCTCACCCAAGAACACCTCTGGACAAAGATCTCTCATTGCTAGAGGTCCCAAAGTCAGCTTCCTCCTTCATCATCCCAATGTTGGCACAGCTTGAACTTGTGAGATGGTTGCTATTGACACCCTGGGGCTGAGAAAAATGGCAATGCAAAGAATGTCTGCAGCCAAGTGTCATGATCCTTCATTTTCTGTGGGGGACATCGTATATTTGTATCGACCTGTCCTTGTTCCAGGCGCCACCAGAAAACTGCTTCGCCCCTGGACTGGGCCATTTTACATTGTGCAAAAGCTTCCCCCAGTTCATGTTCACTTGTGCGGAAAGTCAGATGGGAAGCTGGTACACAATAAAATTCACATTAACAGGTTGAAGCATGGGTACTTACATGATTTCCTCCCTGATTATCCCAGTCCTCCAAGTAATGAAGCTTCTTTGGAACCTGCAATCCTTTCATAAACTGAACTTCCTGCTGACAACTTGACAACTGTTCCACCAGCACCTCATGGTACTGACACTTATCAGCCAGATCCCGTTCTTCTTGCCCAACCAGATGAACCTTCAGGAACTTCTCAGCCTCTTGCATCTTCTCAGGACTCTCTTATACCCCAAACAGTATATCAGATCGAGAAGATTCTGTGCAAAAAGTACATCAATAGATCTTGGTCATACCATGTTAAATGGTGTGGTATAACAGGACTCACAACTCATGGGTCCCTTTTCTGACTTGACCACATCCTGTCAAGAACTAGTTCAAGCCACCCACTCAGCAATCCCAACTGACAGTAAAGCCACAGAATCCAGTGAACTTATTATTTGGTCTCAGTGCAGTGATTCTGTTAATTTTGTCTTAATCTGCAAATTGCTTCTCAATTCCTGTATGATCTTAATTTTTTTTCTTCTGAATGTTAGCATTTTCAATCAATCAACCAATCAATTGTCTTCTAGTAATGTCTCCACAATACTGTTAAATGTTATCTTACTGTTACTAAGGTTTTGCTACTTTCTATTGCTGTTCATGCATAGCGATGTCTTTACTTGTTCGAGTGGTACTTACATTTACAATACCCGGATGATGTGGAGTACAGAGTTGAGCATGGGGCTAAAGATTAGCTGCCACCCCTTTAACTAGGAACAGTAATGGGCAGCCAGTTATGGTCACATGTTATGCTAATTAGTGTCCAGCTCGGGCTAGGGGAGGGCACATTCCTTGGTCCTCTGGTCAGTCTAGGATGTTCCCTGTGCTGATGAGATGTGCCTTCCTAAGCTTCTAAATAAACCTTATTTTGTTCATTATTTTTATGTGTCCAACTCAGTTCATTCAGTACCTAGTGACTCCTGCAGCAGAAGCACCAGATGGGAAAGCAGAATACCAGAAGGTAAACGGTCCTAGTGGCAAACCAAATACCAAAATGCCACAGTACATTTTTCATGTACAAGAAGATTGTGCCTTTTAATATGGCTATCCCCATGTTTCTATCAGAATTCTCAGCTGTTTTTGAACACTTCTTCTGTCATAAATTCAAGGGCAGTGTCTGCTTCATGCTAGTGCACCTCAGTCACTGCAAATGGGCTACAATTGAAACTATCTCACTTTGCAATGTAAGACATTGTCATTCTGTTTTCCATCTCTGTTTACCTTTTTTGATTAATAAAAACTGATATAAAAAGACACACTTCTTTTTTGTTTCTGTGATCTGCGATTTGATGTTGACCCTCACTGTATACAGCTGCATTATAAGTTGTGGGCAAGCACAATGCTTGTGTGAGACTGTCGTGCTCGTTCATATAGCTGTCAGTCTTAGCTCATGAGGATGGGCATGGAGGGAAACAGCTGGCACTTAGACTTAGACTCAGACTCAATTATGCAGGAGATGTTTTCTGTATTTCATCCTGTGTTTTAGATGTTGCTCCCCAGGTTTATGTGGTTGCCAGGGTAACATCAAGATGCCAACATGGGTTTGTTGTGCATGGCTACCCATACATTATCCTCTATGAGATATGTTCTTTATCTGTGAATATGATTCAATTCTCACACAAGCAATTTATGCATTATATTTTTATTTTTATTTATTTATTTATTTAAATCTAGGATTACAATACCTTTGAGCTGAGGCTTTTTACAAAGGTTCACATCAGTGTGTGCAACAGTCATCATTTTTAGTTACAAACATAATGTCACTGACTTACAGACATGTAATAACCAGTACAAAGACTTGAGCTATGAGCAAGACAAGGAGGGGGGTCGATGGGGGGAGAGTGAGGCAGGAGATCGAGGGGGTAGGAGGCAGGGGTAAGGGGAGTACAGGAGGTGGGTGGGGCAGAAGTTATAGTGTAGTTATAATGTAAAGTAGTTATAATGTGTTGATGCTTATAAAGCTTCAGACTATTACATTTTTACAAATTTGGATGGTGGTAGAGATTTGGACGAGCTACTACTGCTGTTGTCCAGGCTCTGAATGTTAAATTTGTGTTGACACAGGGCTGGTAAGTCGCTCACAAATACTAATTTGTTTTCTGTCTTACATGATGTGCATAAAGTTATATACAGTAAGTGTGTGAATGTACACCATTTAGTACCTTTGTAATTCTTTCTATATCAGTCTGTATTTTCAGTCACAAAGCATTTACTGGGCCCTTCCACACATAGCCCTTTTTTCATGCAACTGACTGCTGAAAATGAATTATAATTAAAAGGTAGAAGACATCTTTATAATGCCTCACTCACCAGAGTTACAGGTGTAATCAGGTAAGTCTCACATTTCTGTTTTTGGTCTGTTCATCAAGTTTTATATTGTTTAAACTGTTTTTCTTGCTATCCACTCAGCTTTTATTAGCACAACATTTTCTCGTCTGTTCTTGATTTTGGCCTGTTTTATTTTTTTTGTTACTTAGCAAGTGAGGGTGCATGGCAGGAGTGAGGACCCTGCAAAATAAAATTGATAGGTTTGTGTCAGTTGCCATCTCGTATGATTGTTGTGACTTATATAAACATCCTCACTGGTTGACTCTACAGCAAAGATATTGTCTAAACCTGGGTTTACTTCTAAAAAGCAGCTTTTGTTCCATCTTGCATTTCCCAGTTTTTCAGTATAAAGAACATGTTTTTTTTGTACCAGATCAGTTGCCTCAAAGCATTTGTCAGTCCCCAGAATAAGAACTTCATCTGGCCAAAGGATCATTATGTACAGGACCCCTCAGTTTTTTTAATTCTTTGCCATCACTGATTGCGCAAGGTACTTCTGTTTTTAGCTTTAACTGTATGTAAGGAATGCATTTTCTTTGTAACAATGTATGTAACTGTAAATAATCATTGTTTGATGTGTATTGTTTTATTGTCTTTTAAATGTATTCTGGTCATCCATGAAAACTGGTTCACTAGCTAATGGACTTATCAGTTATCAATAAAATGAAAAATAAAAATGAAAGCTCAGCTCAAGTTACTTTACCTCAAGATTTACTTGGTTGTCAAAAAAATTTTTTTTATGTTCACAGCTACAAAGAAACATGATGGGCAGATTCTCAAAACTATCTTTCCAGTCCATGGCACATTTTTGCCACATCCCAGCAAACTGCACCTGAAAATTTGATAATCTAAAAGGAGGTCTAACATTTGGGCACAATCGCCATGATTTGCAGTACTTTAGGTGCCGTGTCACGTTTTTGACGCAAGCTGCTACAAATCAGAGGAAGTGTCGTAAATCCAGCTGGCCTTTTGAAAAATAGGATGAGGACATTTTGTTGCATCTAGGAGCATGCAGGTGCTGCTCAAAATTGAGAGTTGTGCTTGCTTCATCCCCATTGAAAATTCTGCCTAGTATTACTAGCAATGGGAGGGGGGACCACAATGAGTCCTGTTTTTATTTATTTATTTATTGAATTTTGTTGACTGGATAATTCCACTGGGCCTCTTGGAGTCCCTTTTTCAGAAGTGACCTAGGATTAGTTACAGAAAAGGTGATTCAGAGCAAATGTACTGTATGGGTAAGACTGACATACAGTTTGTGGATGAATGATACAGAGGAGACAAAACTGGAGTAAAATATGTCAACCTAGTAAATAACTTGTAAGGTAAAAAGGTGCAAGCTCAGAGTTCTACAGCAAACATATAAAAGAGCTTCAGCCGGCTAACAGTCGGGGCACATAATATTTGTGGTGTTACACAGTGTCATTGGTGAGTGTTACAGGACCAAGAGCAGACAGTATCAATGGTAGCAGCTGCAGGTACTCTACCAAGAGTTTCTTTAGGCCCTTCTTAAAGCTACTTAGGGAGGAGACGTCTTATAAATGAAGGACATTCCAGAGGGTTTGGACCAAGTTCGCAAAGGATCTATTTCCTGCCTTAGTCCTGACCTTCGGAGTGAGAAGGAGAGTGGCTGGAGGATCTGAGGGTCTCATTTCAGTTTAGTAGCTAGTAGATTTTTGAGGCTTGGGGTGCTTTGTTACTTAGCATCTTAAAGGCTAGGCATATGGGGAATAATCCAGCCTACCTTTAAGGAGGGCTAGTTTAGAGTGTTAAGTACTTTGCAGTGAGGTTCTTTGGGAAGCCCCAGCTGTGAAGTGCCATAAACTATGGTACAGTGTTTTAAGTTTTTCTAAACTAGAGGACCTTAAGGCATGGACGACTGGGGAGCCATAAAGCAGTGTGGGTAGGAGCATGGTATTAGAAACATAGAAACATAGAAGTTGACGGCAGATAAAGGCTGCAAGTCCCATCCAGTCTGCCCATTTCTTTTTCTACCTTATAAATGTACCATCGGCCTTTGCTCTGTCAATGGCCTATCTATTCATACTCATCTGTATTGCTCCCTTATGCCTATCCCATGCCTGTTTGAAGCCCTGCACTGTATTCGTATCCACCACTTCCTGAGGTAGGCAGTTCCATGCATCCACCGCCCTTTCTGTGAAAAAGAACTTCCTCACATTACCCCTTTAATGGCCTCCCTCTAATCTCATGCTGTGTCCTCTTGTCCTGCTATTTTTCTTATACTGAAACATGTTAGACTCTTTCACCTTGTTAATGCCCTTAAGGTGTTTGAATGTTTCGATCATATCACCTCTCTCCCTCCTTTGCTCTAGGGTATACATATTGAGCTTCATTAATCTGTCCTCATGTTTTCTGATGCAGTTCCTGCACCATTTTGGTTGCCCTTCTCTGAACTGCCTCAATTTGGTTAATGTCCTTGTGAAGGTGTGGCTTCCAGTACTGCACGCAGTACTCCAGATGGGGCCTAACCAGTGTCTTGTAAAGAGGGTTTATTACCCCTCTCTTCTGACTTGTGATACCCCTACTAATACACCTTAATATCCCCCTAGCCTTACCTACTGCTTTAGTGGTCTGCTTGGATAATTTCAGGTCATCAGTGATGATGATGCCCAAGTCTCTTTCTTCCTTTGTGACTGCCAGCAATTCCCCTCCCAGCCTATTGGTGGCTTCAGGGTTTCTCTTCCCTATGTGAATGATCTTGTACTTCTTTGCATTAAACCCCAGTTGCCACTCTTCTGACCATTTTGCTAGTTTATCCAGATCTCTTCTCATTCTGCCCACCCCATCTGGATCATCTACTCTGTTGCAGATCTTGGTGTCATCTGCAAACAGACACACCTTACCCTCCAGTCCATCTGCAATGTCTCTGATTAAGATATTGAAGAGGACTGGCCCCAGGACTGATCCCTGAGGTACCCCACTTGTGACTTGCATCTTTTCTGATTGTACACCGTTTACCACGACTCTCTGTTTTCTGCCCGTCAACCAGTTTGCCACCCAGTTGCCCAACTTCTGACCTACCCCGAGCCTACCCAGCTTATTAATCAATCTTCTATGTGGAACAGTATTGAAAGCTTTGCTGAAATCAAGGTAGGCGACATCAACTGCTCCCCCTTATTCCACCACTCTGGTTACCCAATCAAAGAAATCTATGAGATTAGTTTGACAGGACATTTCTTTTGTAAACCCATGCTGTCTTGGATCCTGTGCTCCTATGGATTCCAGGTGTTGCACTATCCTTTCCTTAAGGAGTGCCTCCATAATATTGCCCATTACTGAGGTAAGACTGACTGGTCTGTAGTTCCTTGCCTTCTCCCTGCTACCCTTCTTGTGGAGCAGGATCACATGATCCCTTTCTAGTCTTCGGGGACCTCGCCTGTGCTCAGAGACTCACTAAACAGCTCTGATAATGGCTCTGCTAGTTCCACCCTTAGCTCCTTTAGTACCCTGGGATGTATGCCATCAGGTCCCATTGCCTTGTCCACCCTGAGCTTATTGAGCTCTTTGTAGGACCCTTTCTTTGTGAAGGACTAGTGCTCACCTCCCTCCCCTGTGTCCATGGTGCTGAGCTGTGGGCCCCACCCTACCTTCTCTTCAGTAAATACTGAGCAGAAGTATCTATTTAGATAGATGCTTTACATGGTCTTCCTCCTCACACGCCTCTTATCTCCTTTGATCTTAGCAATACCCCCTCTGGACTTTCTCCTTTCACTAATTTATCTATAGAACGTCTTGTCACCTTCTTTTACTGTTTGTGCTAGTGTTTCCTCAGTTTGGGCCTTTGCCTGCCTTACTGCCTTCACTGCTTCCCTTAGGGAAGTTTGGTATGCCTCCCTATCTTCATCCCGCTGTGTTCCCTTATATTTCCTGAAGGCCAGCCTTTTGGCTCTGACCTTTTCTGCTACTGTTTTTGAGAACCAAAGTGGTTTCCATCTTCTTTTGCACTTCCTTTTCTCTATAACACAATGGGATGTTGCTTCAAGTATTGCATCCTTAATGCTTTCCCACTATGCCTGTACCCCCCTCACCTGTATTTCTTTTTGCCAGGGCTAGCTTAACTCTGTTAAATAGTTTGGATGCTGGTAGGCTCAGGGTAAAAGGATATGTGTGGATATTTTTGCATCAACCAACATGATATCCTTCCTTTTACATACATACAAACAAATGTACTGTACAAACAGTTTAAGGAAGGAAATACCATTGAGGGAATACCTCAGGGATGCCCTGGTGGGAGGAGGACTTGGGGGGCATGAAGAAGCAGTGGGCAAATCTCAAAGGAGGGATAGAGAAGGCAACACACCTCTGCATCAGACAAGTAAGCAAAAGCAGGAGGAAAAAGAGACTACTATGGCTCTCAAAAGAGGTGGCTAGGAAGGTAAGGGCAAAAAAGTTAGCATTCAGGAAGCATAAAGAGACACAGAGAGAGGAGAATAGAGATGTATAACAGGAAAAACAGAGGGAGGCAGGGAAAGCAATTAGAAGCACAAAGGTGCAAACTGAGGAGAAAATAGCCCAGGCAGTACAGAAAGGGGACAAGTTTTTTTTCAGGTATGCAAACGAAAAGAGAAAGACAAAGGTAGGAATAGTAAGGCTTTGGAGAGAAGGAGGGGAGTTCGTGGAGGGGGACCAGGGAAAAAGCAGACATTCTGAACAAATACTTTTGTTCAGTGTACACTACAGAAGGTGAAGAGATGGGACCACAGACAAGGGTCAGGAGCATTGAAAGAAGGGAGGTAGATACTAGTCCGTTTACAGAGGAGAGGGTCATGAAGGAACTTGCAAATCTGAAAGTGGATATGGCAATGGGATCAGATGGGGTGCATCCTAGGATATTGAGCTAGCTCAGGAAAGAGCTGACTACACCTCTGGCATCCCTGTTCAACCACTCACTGGAGACCAGAGTAGTTCTGGAGGACTTAGGGAGGGCAAATGTAGTCCCATTTCACAAAAGTGGGAGCAAAGAGGAGGCTGGCAATCACAGACCATTCAGCCTGACTTCAGTGGTGGTAAAATTAATGGAATTAATGGAAGAGATTGTGGAATATTTTGAATCAGTGGCCTTCAAGATCTGAGGCAGCATAGATTCACTGAGGAGATCACATCAAACAAATCTGATAGATTTCTTTGACAGCGTAACCAGGGAATTAGATTAAGGTGGAGCAGTGGATGTGGCCAACTAGATTTCAGTAAAGCCTCTCACCACTGCTCCATCGTAAGAGACTTGTAAACAAGTTAGGAAGCTTAGGAGTGGGTCCAAAGTTGGTAAACTGGGTGAAAATTGGTTGGAGGACAGGAGACAGAGGGTAGTGGTAAATGGAGTTCACTCCGAGGAAGGAGGGTGACCAGTGAGGTGCCACAGGAATCATTGCTGGGACAGGTCCTCCTAATGTCTTTATTAGTGAGATATGCACAGGGCTAGAAGGGAAGATATGCCTCTTGCAGATTATACTAAAATCTGCAATAGTGTAGACACTTTGGAGGGGTGGGGTGGAAAATGAATAGAGAGCTAAGAAAGATTGAGGAGTGGTCAAGGGTATGGCAGATAAGTTTCAATGTGAGGAAATGCAAAACCGTGCACTTGGGGAACAGAAACCCAGGGGCAGAGTACAATATGGGGGGGGTGGTGGTATTAACCACCACCGAACAGGAGAGGGACCTGGGGGTAATGATATCTGATAACCCAAAGGTAGTCAGACAGTGTGACAAGGGCTATACCATTTGGAGAGCGATCCCCTGAGAATGAAACCGTTACAGCAACACAGCCGTTCGACATCCACAGTGTCAAACGGGTTGTCAGAGCGTTGTACTGATACAGTGACCCCCGCTCTTAGCCGCTCTCCCCCCATAATCCACGCCCCCAGAGTTAACAATCTATAAGTCTGGGGGTGCAGGGGGTGAAGCCCCCTGCAAACACTGTAAAAAGCCCCAGTGTTTGGGGCACCGTGCTGGTCTGTCGATGGATTTGCCAGTTGACATGGTCGATGTCGGCAAATTCCTGTCACTGCAGGGGATGTCGACAACTTTGTTGTTGAACCGGCTTGGTGGAACCATGACAAGGCAGTGGGAAGAGTTAGTGGGATGCTAGGGTGCATAGGGAGGGGTATCACCAGTAGAAAGAGAGAGGTGGTGTTACTGCTGCATAGATCACTGGTGAGACCTCACCTAGAGTACTGTGTCCAGTTCTGGAGACCACATCTCTGGAAGGATATAGACAGGGTAAGAGTAGTCCAGAGGAGAGCAGCTAAAATGGTACAGGGTCTGCATCACAAGCCCTATGAGGAGAAACTGAAGGACATCAATATGTACACCCTGAGGGAAAGGAGGGGAGGGGAGATATGATAGAAATATTCAGATACCTCATGTGTATAAATAACATTCAAGAGGGAAGCATTTTTCAGAAAAAAAGATGCTCAAGAACTGGGGGACATGTTATGAAGCTGGAGGATGGGGAACTCAGGGGAGATGTGAGGAAATACTTCTTCACCGAAGAGTGGTGATTGCCTTGAACAGCTCACACCGGTAGAGGCGGTGGGGCAAACACGGTAACAGGTTTCAAGAATGCGTGGATAGGCATAAGGGAATCTTAGAAATAGAGAAAGGAAGAGGTAAAGCCAGATATCAAGTAGAGTCTGCAGTGTTACAGTATTTAGGAAAATGGTCCTTATCTGCCGTCAGTATCTATATTTCTATAGTTTATTGGGTTAATCTCTCCCAGCAGCTTAGTAGGTAAACTCTGCTGTTCTTTTTCTTCTTGAAAGTACCCATCAAGTCTGAGCTTGAAGGTCAGTGCCGTATCTGCTGATACCACATGATCCGGGAGTCTATTCCAAGAGCCAGCCACTCATTCTGTGAAGTAGTGCTTTCCAATGTTTACCTTGCATTGTCCTCCTTTCAATGACATCATTCATATCTCCACTTATTCTCTTATCCTGATGCAGCCTGAAAAGCTGCATTTGGCCTAACAGTGTTATCTAGTTCAAATATTTGAAGACAATGATCATATCCTCTCAGATCCTGGTTTATATCTCTGGAAAACTGCCCCCACTTCTGTCAGCCGGTCCATAGACCCAGTGGCGTAATCATGCATACTTACTGTACTCCTGTGTGTACAGAAAAATCCTAAAAACATTCCTGTTTTTTTTCCCGTGCTGGTCCTGAACCCTGCTCCTCCAGTCCGCGGCAGCAAGGGAGACACTCCAGGCCCACCTCAGACATGCTGGCACCGCAGTTACAAGGCAGCAGCTGCAATTTCCACATCCAGCGGAGCAATTGGACAGTTTTGTCCACGTGTGTCTTTGCTCTGCCAACCATTGTAGTTTTTTCTCCTGCACCTACTGCTAACTCCGAACATGAATGCCATTTTTCTTAGAGCCACTACGACAGAGTGAGTGACCAAATCAGTGTAGTAGTGCACCCGCCGCCTCAACTCGGACACCAAGAAGTTGGCCCAGCAGCCCCGACATCAGATTGTTCATAGAGACAGCATCGGGACTCGACTTTGTGAAGCAAAGCAAGCAGAACTTTTACTTGCAGAAGCTAAAGCAGATGAGAAGCTGCCTAGTCCTGACTATGGGCAGCTAAGGTAAGGTTAGGCCACTTCCTTGGTCCGAGCCCCCCCTCCCGTCGACAGCTGAACTTCCCTGGCTCCCCTACTGACCAACTTAAGTCTGAAACTGAGTAGGGTATTCAGGGACAATTAACAGTATCAGTGTGCTCTGATGTTTTATTGGCATTGGTAGTTTGGCAGGTAGCTAATAGATCCGTCTGTCTGTGTACATAATTTGGGCCCATACAAGAAGTATTGAGGCAGGTGGGCAGCAGAAGTGGCTGGGTAAAGTGGCATCACTCCTTCATTTTTTGTTTTAAAACTTGCTGTTCAATGGGCTGGGCTGCATGGTATTAATTTGTTTGGATCTGTTCAGAACCCTTTAGTTTTCATGCTAGGAATGCCCAAAATAAGAAACCGCAGCAGTGGTTGGTCCAAAACTGCCTCTCAGTGCTAAAACATGGGTGGTGGCGGTAGAGCCACTTCAGTGTTACATCATGGGAGCAGTAAAGAAAAAAAGCAAGTGGTCATGAATGGGAGTCACAAACACAGACACCAAAATAGATTTGCCTTGTGGCAATTCAAATTCAGTTGTGGCAGGACCTGGTCTTTTTTCAAAGCTAAAAGCTATAGTAGTAGCAAACTAGCAGAAAATAATGTGATCATGTGTCAGTAAACATCAGATGGGCTACTAATATCACCAGTTTGCTGCAAAGCTTTTCACTGTGGTAGGAGGAGGTACCAAGTGAAGTTTTATGAAAAACAACCATGAGCAAAAAGTGAATAAGCATTCAAGTGACTAATGGACCATAGGAAGCAGTATAGCGAGTGGTTAAGAGCAAACTGAGCTGCAAACCTAGGGACCTGGGTTTGAATCCCATCAGCCCCCCACACTTGTATACTGTGGATCTTCAGCCAAGTCCTTGACTTGCTTGTGCTCCCAGGCCGCACCTGGAAACACAAGCTTGGCTTAGTGTGTTACTCCTGGTTAAACAATTTCCCCTTCCCCCCAGTGATACACATAATATTTTATTGCAGTGCCTGTATTGCACATCCTCAATAATATTTGCTATCCTGACTAGGGTTCATCTTTGTCTCCCTCAGCAATCCAGACTGCCTTGTGAAGAGAGGGCTGGCCAGTGAGGCCATACATTAGCTGTTGATTGATTTTTTTAGCGAATGAATCTATATATCCATACAGTATATGGCTGTAGTACTAGCAGTGTAATGTTCAATGTTCTGACACTATTAAGTGTGTGTTCTGGACCTGGAAGCAATACTATTAACGTTGGTATTAGTGTCCACAGATTTGAATTTAACTAGTAGGGCCTCAGAAGGTGCAATTAGCGGCTGAATCTAGTCTGCTTGTGATGCAGTTTAAGCAGTATAGGTATGATAGCGTGGCTCAGACTGTTAGGCAATTTAATACTGTGTGTTTTCGGGTCAGTTGCTACAGTGCCTCCTACCTAGCACTGGTATTGAAACATAGAAACATAGGAACATAGACGTTGATGGCAGATAAGGACCGCAAGGTCCATCCAGTCTGCCCATATCTCTTTCTACCTTATGAATGTGCCATTGGCCTTTACTCTGTCAATGGCCTATCTATTCATACACATCTGTATTGCTCCCTTATGCCTATCCCATGCCTGTATGAAGCCCTGCACTGTATGCATATCCACCACATCCTGAGGTAGGCCATTCCATGCATCCACCACCCTTTCTGTGAAAAAGAACTTCCTCACATCACCTCTTAATCGGCCTCCCTCTAATCTCATGCTGTGTCCTCTTGTCCTGCTATTTTTCTTTTATTGAAACATGTTAGACTCTTTCACCTTGTTAATGCCCTTAAGGTGTTTGAATGTTTCAATCATATCACCTCTCTCCCTCCTTTGCTCTAGGGTATACATATTGAGCTCAGTTAATCTGTCCTCATATGTTTTCTGATGCAGTCCCTGAACCATTTTGGTTGCCCTTCTCTGGAATGCATCAATTTGATTAATGTCCTTGTGAAGGTGTGGCCTCCAGTACTGCACACAGTACTCCAGATGGGGCTTAACCAGTGTCTTCTAAAGAGGGATTATTACCTCCCTCTTCTAACTTGTGATACCTCTACTAATACACCCCAACATCCCTGTAGCCTTACCTACTGCTTTAGTGGTCTGCTTGGATGACTTTAGGTCATCGGTGATGATAACGCCCAAGTCTCTTTCTTCCTTTGTGACTGCCAGCAACTCCCCTCCCAGCCTATAGGTGGCTTCAGGATGTCTCTCTCTCTATGTGCATGATCTTGCACTTCTTTGCGTAAAACCCCAGTTGCCACCCTTCCGATCATTTTGCTAGTTTATCCAGATCTTTTCTCATTCTGCCCACCCCATCTGGATCATCTACTCTGTTGCAGATCTTGGTGTCATCTGCAAACAGACAAACCTTACCCTCCAGTCCATTTGCAATGTCACTGATGAAGATATTGAAGAGAACTGGCCCCAGGACTGATCCCTGAGGTACCCCACTTGTGACTTGCATCTCTTCTGACTGTATACCATTTACCACCACTCTCTGTTTTCTGCCCATCAACCAGTTTGCCACCCAGTTGACCAACGTCTGACCCACCCTGAGCCTACCCATCTTATTAATCAATCTTCTATGTGGAACAGTATCGAAAGCTTTGCTGTAGTCAAGGTAGGCAACATCAACTGCTCCCCCTTGGTCCACCACTCTGGTTCCCCAGTCAAAGAAATCTATGAGATTAGTTTGACATGACCTTCCTTTTGTAAACCCATGCTGCCTTGGATCCTGTGCTCCTATGGATTCCAGGTGTTGCACTGTCCTTTCTTAAGGAATGTCTCCATAATCTGCCCACTACTGATGTAATACTGACTGGTTTGTAGTTCCCTGCCTCCTCCCTGCTACCACTCTTGTGGAGTGGGATCACATGAGCCCTTCTTCTAGTCTTCTGGGACCTGTTCTGTGCTCAGAGATTCACTAAACAGTTCTGATAATGGCTTGCTAGTTCCACCCTTAGCTCCTTTAGTACCCTGGGATGTATGCCATTATGTCCCATTGCCTTGTCCACCCTAAGCTTATCGAGTTCTTATAGGACCCTTTCTTTTTTGAAAGGGACTAGTGCACACCTCCCACCCCCCGTGTCCATGGTGTTGAGCTGTGGGCCTGCCCTACTTTCTTCAGTAAATACTGAGGAAGTATCTGTTTAGGACAGATGCTTTACATAGTCCTCCTCCTCACACGCCCCTTAGCCCCTTTGATCTTAATACCCTCTGGACTTTCCTTTTCACTAATGTATCTATAGAAAGTCTTGTCACCTTATTTTACTGTCCGTGCTAGTGTTTCCTTGGATTGGGCCTTTGCCTGCCTTACTGCCTTCCCTGCTTCCCTTAGGGAAGTTTGGTATGCCTCCCTATCTTCCTCCTGCTGCGTTCTCTTATATTTCCTGAAGGTCAGCCTTTTGTCTCTGACCTTTTCAGCTACTGTGTTTGAGCATTGGTTTGAGCATGTCACACACTGCCCTTTTACTTTGCTGAAATGTAATGCTCTTTCTCATAGTTTTCTGTTGCTTTGGTGATGGTGATACAGTATTGGTTTACTGATAAAGCACCTTATGCTGTGCTCCAACAAGCTTGTGACTATGCAGAAAAGATGTGGTAAATACTGAATTCTTATTGGCTCATTTAACATTGACTGGAAAATAATATAATATGACTATGAATGCAACAAAATGCTGACCCTGGTTTTAAAATGTTTTCACAATTGTATACATTTGTACTTTTACCTTGATGGGTTGTGGGGATTTTATAATATACATTTATGGGTCTGGATGGAGGGCCACTTGTGGATATCATTGTCACCATCATGCCACCAATCAGTCTAGTAAGTCCACCACAGGCTGCAATTCAACACTGTCTTCTGGGTATGCCTTCTGTGTAAGTGACTTGCCCAGAAGACAGTCTAAACAGCCTTGATTACTTGGTTACTAAGCACTCATCATTGATAACTACATAGTAACTAAGTACACTTAACTGTAGCCTAACAACCATTACCAATAGGCACCAAAATCTATATGTGCAACCATCAGTGGCTAACAAAATGGAACTGTAGTGGTATGTCAGGCTGTTGCCGCAGCGCACTGTAAAACTGCTGCAACTGGCCCCAAAATGCACCAGAATGCAACAAAAATGCTACAATTTACTGGAGGCCTAGGTGGCCCCCAGACCCCCAGCATACTCTAGTATTATTATATATTATAATTCTTAAACAGTTTAAACAGCTTTCAGTGCTTAATTACTAAGTGCTCATCATTTTCATAAGTGCTTAGTATCTAACTGCATATCTGCACTGCAAGGATGCATCAAAAGTGGGTGCCAAAATGAAACTATGCAGCCACCAGGGGCCATAACAATGGGACTGGTATGTAAAAAGACTATGGTACAAGGGTACTATATACCTCCCCCACACACACACAACTAGCCCCAAATGCACCATAAAGCTTCAAAAATGCTAACATTTTCTGTGGCCTAGGTGACCCCCCCAGACCCCCGGCCAATTAGGTGGACTCATTGACTTGTGCGTACACTTTTTAAAAGGCTGGTTACTCCACTACATAGACCATATTTCCCAAACCATCAACCACCTTTGTTGCTGTCCTCTCCTTTGGACTTTCTCAATATATTGATATTGTTCCTTGGATATGAGGACCAGAATAGCACATTGTATTCAAACTGGAGCCTGACCAGAGATCTGTAGAAGGGCATAATAAGAGATAAAAATCTGTTTCAACATGGGCAGCAACTCAACAACTGTAATCAGTCATTTACATTAGCAGATTCACTGCACAGGTTTGATCCATTACAGCAGACCTTACCGAAAAATATTCACTGGTCTTTTTCCTGCTAATTGTCAATAATCTGTATGCTTTTTAGATACTAGCTTTTCCAGAGCTGGCCTAATTCACTCTCAGTCCCAGACATTGCTGGGGGCTCCCCATTCACAGGGTGCCACCAAACATAAGCTGTGCTGGTCATTGATCTTTTAAATTCCATGTTTGGTTTTCATATTTCAGTTTCATTTTTATTATTTATACTTGTAAAACCAAATGAGCAAAGCTGCCTGTTTTCACAGGTGACAAGTCAAGTTTTAATTTACATATTTAATTCCTTATGTGTTGTTGAAATGGCACACAATGGACATTACTGGACTGGGTGGAACCTTCCAACTGTGCATCAAAATGCCATAAGAATACTAAGTTACACTCGAGGGCCCCTAATGACTGATCCTGCTGGGTCACACAGAAACATAAGGCCAGCACTAAACCTGCCTTCATGTTCATCTTCTGTAAATGTATTGCCTTGCATTTCTCCACGTTAAAGTGCATCTGCTACTTGTCCACTTACAGTTCCTGATGTCACAGCACTAGACCAGCCCTGAAAGAACCTTTTTAATCGCTACAGCAATCTGAATCTCCATGCAATACAGAAGGCTGCACCACCAACCACTAACCCTTGATACACCTAGGACACATATTCAAAAGGTTTGAACCCTGTTTAGCTGGTGGAAAAAACCCTTAGTGCTTACTAATGCCAAATTAGATGACATTAATGCATGCTGTGTAATGGCACAGGTGCACTCAACTAAATGTTTGTGAGTGCTCAGCCATCACACTGCTATGGGTGAGTGTAATTTGTGTATTGCACATGCAGATATTTTTATGGCCTCTCACCATGTGACAGTACTGCAGTACCAGTGACCATATGGAGTGCAAAGAGCATGCTTTAAGCTCTTTGCACTTCTCACTAAACATCAGGGACAGAAGATCATGCCAAGATAATAAGTGCTGGGGTAGGAGTGCCTGCCATCAGTGCTGGGGACCAGACATGTGAGAGAGGTTGTAATTGTCTATGTATGTGTGTGGCGGGGAGGGGGTCACAGTGCAAGAGGTCATATCAGTGTGAAGGGTTGTTGAGTCACGGGGGAGATCTGTGGGGGCATGGTTTGTTTCTGCATGGGTAGCAGATCTGTGTGGGGAGGGGATTGTTGATGCATGAGTGTATGAGGGGTAGATCCTTGGGTGGATGAGCTTGTTGCTATGTGGGCAGTGGAGAACTGTGTGCTGCCACTGTGGGCTAATAAGTCATACAACCAATCACCAGCTGCAGTCCATGACTGTGCTGGTACATGAGTCCCCCCAAGGAGGGCAATGGGAAATCGGGTGAATAGCCCACTGACTAAGCTAGAGTCACAACATCTGACAGTTGTTCCAGTTCTGTGTGCAGATCCAAGTTCCCTGAGTCAGCATCCCACACAGCTGGATGGGCTAATTTACATGGGGCCCTGTAGGACATAGTAAGTCACAACTGCCAATATGGCCCTTTGGCAACTGGGGCAATGTAGCAGGTGCAGAATGGCCACTTGATGACTGGGAACCCTGCATTCAAAATTGGTAGCCCATTTCCTCAACAGTGTACTTTACTTTGCAAATGAGCACACACTCTGCTGTTGGTTGCTAAAGTGTTGCCCAGGGCCAGTATGTCTTCCAGTGGCTGTCTTTTCACAGAAAAATTATTTTCCTGCAAGAATTTCCAGAGGGATAAAAAACTTTAATTAACTCATCTTCATTAAAGATTCCTATAAATACTCAGTACTAGCATGTCAGCAATGCTGGATCACAATTTGATTTATTAATCTCACTAAATGAAAACAGCTTTCCAAAATGGAGCCACTAGACACACACCTTATACTTGATGGGTATTCAAATTTTATTCTAGTTAACAGTGGTCTTTTTTTTTGTCCTTTTCTACCATTTGTTCCCCACCCGGATGACCATGGTTGCTGTGGCAGCCTCCTTTCTCTGACCTAATGATTAGGCAAATACCTCCACAGCCAATGCCAACAAAGCTGTGTCATCAGCCAGCAGGAGTTGCAGTATAGATGCCATACAGATAAAAACAGACCACACTTTTCTGGACTGGTATGGATAAACTAACAAATAAAACAAATGAGTACTTGAGAGAAGTTGTCTGAAATGCTGAAGTGCAACTTCATTTGATGCAGCATTTTGGAGCCCAACACCCCAACACTTCATGTAGTAGCACTTTGTCAGGGGGCATGTCAGCAATGACAAGAACAGTCTATTAAAAAGTATGTCATCAAGATGACATCATACAGCATCATTTCACATCACAGCATTCATTTCCTGGTTACCAAGTTCTTTTTGCTTTTGAGTGCTGCATATTCATTAGAAGTGGATTGCATCAAATGTGCTCCCAAAATCTGAATACTTTGTGATGTAAAATAATGTGATGTGAAATTAAGCTGTATGATGTCATCATGACATACCATTTAATGAACTGTTCTTGCCATTGTTGACAGTTTTATATTTTTTATTTTATTTGTAACATATTTTACCAGGTATGCAAGAGAGTCCAAAACGGCTCGCTTCCAGTTGTTATCAGGGGTGGGGAGGGTAAATATCAGGAAATGCAATACGAACAATTTCAGTAGTAAAGGTATAAATCAATATATATGCAAAGTCACCAAGTCAGTAGAAATACAGGACAAAATATATACAAGTCGCCAATTAACAGAGTGTACATACAGAGTTTAAGCATTCAGATACCACAAGTACAAGGGGAACACAGTTCCACAATATGAAACAAGTTAAATACTGTTGTATATAATACTCGTGAGGAAGGTCCCATCACAGTCAGGTCAATGTCAAAGCAAATGAACGGGGACCAGGCCCCCATTAATAGTTAGGAAATACCTCTTTGGCATTATGGACAGGGTGAAGGGGCCTTGTAGTACTCCTTACGCTTAGCTTTTGCAGTCTGGAGGCAGGTAATAGTAGTAAGGGAAGAGGGAAGACTGTTCCATATATGGGAAATCTATACCTGATAGAGGCTTGGCCTGTAGTGAGTCTACACCTGGGAATTTGTAGTATAACATAAAAGAGGAATGTATATGCAGGAGGAAGGTAATTATAAATTATACATTGAAGGATTCACTGTGTAAGAATCTAGTAAAGTCAGTAAGTGTGACTTGATATAGAGTACCGGCACTAGACGATAGTCATCGATTGTATGAACCAATAACACTGAATTGAGCATTTGGATTTATAATATTATAGACTTCATTGATTGAAGCAAGCAAATAAACATTTAAATATACTTAAATATAGTATCTTGAAAGTAAGTGTAGACCTGGAATTATAGAAATTTAAAAAGTAATCCAGCTTGTGTGTAATTAAATATTTGATTGTGTTGGATAATTCATACAGCTCCAATTATTAAAATGGCAAACACAATAACCCTGAATCATGGAGAAAGTTTCATTAAATGTACAAACTGTCTTATACACTGAATTACACATTAGGTCCCTCTTGATCCTTTTAAATGTGGAAAATGTGTGCACAACGATGACTTAATTAATTAATTAAATTCCTTCAGTGATAGGTTAGTTTAGTTGGAAACAAGCCAAAGAAATATGGCAGACAGACTTGGCACTAAACTAGCCACAGGGAACAGAGAGATCACATCTCCATCAGTTTCTATTCCACGTACACATAACCTGGTAAGAACTTTGACTACTTCTATAGACACTGTTCCTTGTATACCAGAGCAGTTTGATTTAGATCCCCATAATAAGAAAACCAGTAAAAGAACGAGAGAGGAAGAAGCATCAGCAGAAGGGGATGAAGAGTGGTACAATATTCAATATGCAAAACCTGCTAAAAAAGGACAGCATGCAACAACATTTAACATTCCCCTTAAAAATAGATTTTCCTTGCTTACAACAATAGAATGTGACTCTGAAAATAGTTCAACATCTAAACTAGTAACAGATGATACCCCTGAAATGTTCATTAGTATGGATAATAATTCTGATACCTGTCCTACGACTTTAGTAAATGATGTAAGTCATTCTAATAATGACAATCTTGACAACAGTAAAGCTGACATATTGAACAGGTATTTCTGCTCAGTCTTTTTGAGGAAGAGGGAGGTAATGGGTCTGAATGGGTACAAGGGGTGAGAATGGTGCAGAAATGGACACTAAGTCCCTTTACACGAGAAAGGGTCCTGAAGGAACTGGAAGTAATAAGAGTTGATAAAGCAATGGGGCCAGATGGGGTGCACCCCAGGGTCCTTAAAGAACTAAGAGAGGTGGTGGCTGAACCTCTGCTATCCTGTTTAGCCGATCACTAGAAACAGGGGAGGTACCCAAAGACTGGAGGATAGCAGATGTAGTCCCCTTATACAAAAGTGGGAACAAAGAGGAAGCGGAGAACTACAGACCAGTCAGCCTCACCTCGGTAGTGGGGAAGATCATGGAAGCACTACTGAAGGAGAGATTGGTGGAACATCTGGTTGTCAATGGACTACAGGACCCAAGGCAGCATGGTTTCACCAGGGAAGGTCATGTCAGACCAACCTCATTGAATTTTTTGACTGGGTGACTAGGGAGGTGGATCAGGGAGGGCAGTGGACATGGCCTATCTGGACTTCAGCAAGGCCTTTGACACTGTGCCACATAGAAGACTATTACACAAACTGGGGAATATGGGTGTGGCAGGACAGTAGTGCAGTGGGTAGGTAACTGGCTGGGCAGCAGGACACAGAGGGTGGTGGTAAATGGTCACTCCACAGAGGGAAGAGTGACCAGTGGGGTACCACAGGGATCAGTGCTGGGACCGTACTATTCAATATCTTCATCAATGACATTACAGGACCTAGAAGGCAGAATTTCACTGTTCGCTGATGACACAAAGCTCTGTAACAGAGTAGACACCAGAGGGTGTAGACAGAATGAGAAGGGACCTGCAGAAACTTGAAGAATGGTCAGGGTTTGGCAGTTGAAATTCAATGCAAGGAAGTGAAGATAATGCATATGGTACAAAAACCCTGGCACAATATATCAGTTGGGGTGAGGATATAGCATGCACCAAGCAGGAAAGGGATCTTGAGTTATCATCTCTGATGACCTCAAGGCAGGGAACCAGTGTGACAAGGCAGCAGGTAAAGCAAATAGGATGCTGGGATGCATAGGCAGGGGCATCACCAGCAGGAAAAGGAGGTCATAATTCCACTATACAAGACACTAGTGAGGCCGCGCGAGTACACTGTGCAGTTCTGGAGACCTTACCTACGTAAGGACATAGACAGGGTAGAGAAGGTTCAGAGGAGGGCAACAAAGATGGTGCATGGATTGCATCACAAGTCCTATGAGGACAGGTTGAAGGCACTGAACATGTACTCCTGGAGGAGAGGAGAGGAGAGGGGATATGATAGAGACATACAAGTATCTTACAGGGAGGAACAGGGTGCAGGAATGCACTATTTTAAGCGAAAAAGATGTTCCAGGACTAGAGGGCATGGGATGAAGTTGGAGGAGGACGATTCAGCTGGAAACGTGAGGAAGAATTTCTTCACAGAACGGGTGGTGGACAAGTGGAATACCCTGCCAGAGGAAGTGGTGGGGGCTGAAACAATCACGGGATTTAAGAATGCATGGGATAGACATAAAGGAATTCTGGAGGTCAGGAGTAAGGGGCAACAGACTTCCTGGAAAACATAAACTGAACTTACAAACTTAAATGGGCAGACTGGGTGGGCCATAGGCCCTTATCTGCCGACACTGTCTATGTATGTATGTATGTACATAGAACCAGATAATAATTTACAGCACAATCATGGAAATCTTCTGGTTATAGGGGACTCTATGATCAAAAGATTGGACAGGATCATTTGTAATCCAGTTAAATCATATCGGACATTATCAACTTTAAGGGGGGCAAAAATAGTGGACTTAACCCATATGTGCAAAACAATGGTTAAAGGTTTAGGTCAGAACCCCCTTGTCCTGATACACGTGGGAACAAATAACATGTTCAAAGATTCCCTAGAGGATATAAAACAAGATATGGTGGCTTTATCTAATAGACTAATCTCTCTGGGATGTGAAGTTATGATATCTGAGACACTTCCAGTACCAAAAGCCTCACCGGGAATCAACCTGAAGGTTCAAAAATTGAATAACTGGTTAAGGACATGGACATTAAGGCAAGAGATTCATTGTTTGACACATTGGGAAGAGTTTTTTCACCAAGATGATTTATTTTGTTATGATGGCCTGCACTTAAGCAAGAAAGGGAATGAAATATTAGGGCAACACTTTATTTCTTCTCTTGATAAATATTTAAACTAGTACGGGGGGAGGGTTTGAGTCTTTAAGAGGCACATATACAAATCAGGACCGAACTCCAATACTATCTCCTTCTAATAATATAGTTACTTCTAAAAATAGTTTCCACCATCAAAACAGAAAGAGTGAAATAAAAGTCATGTTACTAAATGCTAGAAGTCTGTCAAACAAAATGGACGAACTAAGCTATATAATGCAAAAAGAAAATATTTCCATTTTTGGGGTCACAGAAACATGGTTTCATGATGATAGCTGAAATGTAGATATACCAGGATTTAATAAAATAATTAAGAACAGAAAAGATAAACAAGGAGGGGGGATTGCACTGTACATTACTGAAGATTATTCATTTCACTGTATTTTTACACATAAACAAACTAATAGTGAAAACAAAATAATATGGGCAGAGATTAATTTACCATATTTAAAAATATGTATAGGCTTGGCCTATAGATCCCAATCTAAATAAAGAACAGAACACTGACTTTCTTAAATTAATTAATAGTTTTGAACCAACAACAAACTATATACTAATGGGTGACTTTAATTTTCCTAATATTGACTGCATAAAACATAATTGGAAGGGTAATGTAGAGAAGGATTTTCTTGATATTATAATAAATCAAAATCTAGAACAAATAATTCAGGAAGGTACTAGAAATAACAATATTATTGATATTGTACTTACAAACATGGGATCATCTGTATATGAACCCAGAATATTAGAACCACTGGGAAACAGTGATCACAACGTGATTTTATTTCACATACAGTCGACGTCGATAGATACCAAGGGGAATACCATACTAAAGGATTATACAAGCGCTAATTATCCAAAAATAAAACAATATCTGAATTCCTGGGACTGGAACTCAGAATTGATAGGTCTCGATGTACACCAAGATTGGAACCTTATACTCTTCAAAATTAATTATTGTTTGGATACATGGGTAACAAATGGGAAGACATATAATAAGGGCCACAGAAATCCTGTATGGTGGAATAACAAAATTAAAAGATTGATTGGTAAAAAACGGAAAATTTATAGAAAATATAAAATTCGGCCATCTAAAGAAAAATGGCAATGTTATAAAAAACTGTGTTAATAAAGTAAAACAACAAATAAGGAAAGCAAAAATGTTGATGGAGAATAAACTAGCATCTGACACATTAAATAATAAGAAAAAGTTTTATAATTATGTTGGTTCACTCAGAGGTTCTAAAGCAACAATAGGTCAGTTACAAACACATTTAGGAATCCATAAACAATGAATTCCAAATGGCAGAAGAATTCAACAATTATTTTCACACAATATTTTCTCCCAAGGAACAATTTATTAACTCAATCGAAAATTCTAACCAAGTGACTGTTGAACTTATTACAGTAGAGGAAGTCCTTGAAGAATCATAGAAATTAAAAGCTACTTCATTGGCTGGATCAGATGGAATACACCCTAGTTTTTTAAAGGAAATTGCCATTCACATCTCTGGCCCCCTGTGCAAATTGTTTAATCTATCCCTGGAAGTAGGTGAAAGTGTGTCAGCATGGAAAGAAGCAGTGGTGATTCCAATTTTTAAATCAGGTGTTAAATTAGTTGTATCTAATTATCGGCCAGTAAGCTTGACTTCAGTTATAGGTAAAATCCTAGAAAGATTGATCCTGAGTAGATTTGAACAACATATGAATCACTATAATTTACATGATTTAACACAGCATGGATTTAGAAAGGGAAGGTCATGCTTAACAAACCAATTAAATTTATTTGAAAATGTTAGTGCAGCCTTGGATGCAGGACTTCCAGTGGATGTTGTATATCTGGACTTATCGAAAGCCTTTGACAGGGTTTCACATAAAATACTGTTAGAACATTTGGTTAAACAGAAATTTCCATATATTCTAATAAAATGGATAGATTCATGGCTATTCAATCGCAGACAAAGTGCATCAGTAAAAGGAGCAATGTATTCATGGGCAGAGGTAACAAGTGGAATGCCTCAGGGTTCTGTGTTGGGCCCTGTATTGTTTAACATTCTGATAGCAACAATGCAGACAACAGATAATGTATGGATATCAAAATACTCAGACGACTGCAAGATTGGTTGCATTGTCAACTCAATTGAGGCAATTAGCATTCTCCAAAAAGAATTAGAAGCTCTAGAACTCTGGGCAAAAAAGAATAAGATGACATTTAATGAACCAAAGTGCAAAGTAATGCATTTTGGTTATAATAATATGAAAAATGGTTATTTAATAAATAATGTAAAACTTCAAGAAACAGAAAATGAAAAAGACCTCGGGATAAATATTGATAGTAAACTCAACTTTGACAATAATACAACACTTAAAGTTAAGAAATGCCAAAGAGTTATGGGTTGCATATGGAAAAATATCAAAAGCAGGCAACCACAGGTCATTCTTCCACTTTACACCAGTTTGGTTAGATCTCACCTGGAATACTGTGCTCCCTTCTGCACACCTAATACAATTCATGGAAAGAAGCAACTAGAAGGGGTTCAAAGAAAAATGACTAAAAGGATTCAGGGTATGACAGACAAACCTTATGGGGAAAGATTGAAAACATTGGGCCTATTTTCCATCCAGTATAGACAACTTTGTGGAGATCTTTGCTTGATCTATAAAGCCATAAGTGAACCTGGCCTTGCTGAAATTCTAGGTATAGAAAAACATTTTATTATATCACAAACCAGATCTCATAACTTTAAACTAAAAGGGGCAAATTGTAGAACAAAAAAAAGACAGCTTTGGTTCTCTCAGAGAATAGTTAACTTATGGAACACATTGCCAACCTCAATTGTAGAGAGTAGGACAATGGATATGTTCAAAGGTATGCTAGATAAATTTATGGGTAACACCAAATTCGATTATACAGATAATTAATCCACCCTTGGGTGGCAAGTTCAATCACAGGCATTGCCTCCTGAACTTGTAAACAACTATGATCCTATGATGATCCTCTTCTGACCTCAAAGAGTAAGAGGGATTAGAAGAGGGGGTAAATAAGTCACTGAGATACCCGGGTAGTTTCCAGGACCAATATTTGGTGTCTAGCAGAGCAATATGGAGGGATTACCTCATAAGAAGCGAGACCAAATCTAGGTCCTTATACACTGTGCAATGATGGGTGCAAGGAGGGTAGACCATCACAAATCTACATAGTGAGCTGAAGAGGGTAGGGAACCTTTCTAGGGCAGAGGAGGAGACTCCAGAGAAAACTACATTCTCTATAGTCAAGCAATGGGAAGATCGAGTGCTCCACCACTGTTTTTCTGGTTTTAAAAGAGAGACAGTCTTTAACCCTATAGACAACCCCTAGTTTGGCAAAACATTTTCCCACTATATGGTTTATGTGGAGAGAATAGTCTAGCTGTTGACCTAGAGTCACCCCAAGGTATTTATAGGAAATGATAAAGTCAATGGTGTCACCAGATAAGGAGCTCAGACAGCAGGAGTTGCATAAATGCCATACAGACAAAAACGGACCACGCTGCCATACCCTGACATACACCCTGAAGAGACGCTATTTCACAATGTGCCAGGGTGTTGGGCTCCAAAATGCGACCTCAAATAAATCTGCATTTTGTGTTTAAAACAACTCTTCTCAAATGCTCATTAATTTTGTTTGTTGGTGCATGAATGCCAGGCCGTCCAAGGTCTCCTTCCCCAGGAGCGAACCACTCACCTCGCCTCAGAGCTCTGGGTAGCTTTTGCCTATTACAAGACCACAACTCCAAAAAAACCAAAGTTGAAGATCTCCAAGATTCTGTTTCGCTTCCTCTGGGAAGGGTGCTGTTGCCATCTTCGCTGGTTATTTCTTCACTCCTGTTGCCGCAAGGCGGTTTAATTCTCCTTAATTTACTTAATTATTTTAGAGCAGATACCAGGAAAGTAGTCTCATTGTGGTTAAATCCTAATTTTTGTTCTCCATGAAACCATATTAAATTTACTATAAATGACTTGTTTGACCCAGGGAAAATATTGTTTGCCCCATCGACAGCTTTACCAAAACTCCAAGATTTTAGCTAACATACTGTACATACGCTGCGCACATGGTACAAGCTATGGGCCCTCTCATCTTTGGACCATGTCTTTTATTTCTTACAGCTTCTAGTGGCAGAAACCACATTTTTACTGGCCAAATTGACCTCACAGTCAAGCGATGGCATCATTTGAGGTTATCATACACATACCAATTTTTAGATGCACAGGGAGTTCATCCCTTTGCTCATTTGCAGTCTCAATATCAATTAACAGGGAGTGAATATTTCCATTACCTACAGGTGCGAACATTTTTGTTGCATAAGGGCCTCCAGAGAAGTAATCTCTCATACCCTCTCCCTGTAATATTATGAATTATTATGGACACTATAAATGGTAAACAATGACATCGCCTAATAGGATACTTATACCTGGGTTTACAAGATCTCAGTGATTCCTCACATTCAATTCTTAAAGCCTGGAATTCTGAATTATCTGCTAATGTTCCATACAAGATATGGTTGAGATACATGACCCCCTCTATTATGATTTCATCAGTGCCATGTTGGCATGAATTTGCCTGGAAGTGCAGAAACAGATACTTTAATACCCTGGCCCGACTTACTAAACACTTACTGGCCAGATATGGACTTTGTTCGAGAAATTTTGGTTGCACTTTAGCCAACCACATACATGTTTTTGGTCTTGCCCAGCCCTAGCCTTCTACTGGTGGCAGGTGGAGGAGTGTATTTGGAGACTGGCGGGGATGGACATATCACTGACCCCAGAACTGGTCCTCTTGTCTGTTCCTCCTCAAGATGTTCTATTACCTCATAGGTCTATGATATACATCAAGATTGAAATGTAAATGAAAGTTCTTAAGTCTGATGTGAAAACTTGCTTGACTCTATTACAAAAGTCATGAGCTGACGTGCCTCATGTAAAACATCCTGGAATTTTATGTTTTAGTGCTAAATCCTGCAGTAGTTATACTGTATTAGTCAGTGTTGTTGCTGTCCTCTGCAGTCCCTATGTTCTTGTCTTATGCTGGCCATGAAATTTTCCAAGACACACGCCGGCCATTAAACGTTTCAAGGCATAGTAAGTGCCCTGCTGTTTTCTGTCATTTAAAGTGTATCTGAGTTAGGAAAAAAAGGCTTTTAGAAAAGTCAGGGACTTCACAAGACATGTAACAGAACAGAATGAAAGTGTAACTTCTGGTGGCTTGTGTAGGTAGGTATCATCAACTCTCATGATGCCTTGCATATGTGTGGTCATGACCTTTGCAACAGAGTCAAACAGGTTTTCACACCAGGGCATTACAGAGTGAAGCAACTTCATTTATATTTAAATTAGAATGAAATAAGGGGGATGCAAGAGACAGAATCATTCTTCATGCCTACAAACAATGCACATATACTATATATAGGAAATAGGTTGAGGGGACTTTCCCTTTCAGTAGATGAGCATCACAAAGGGCTGCTGGAGCATCAAAGATACAGGGATCCATGTCCCTGAGAGCTCTGCATCTCCGCAAAGAGCTGAGCCCCCAGCTAGTCACAGCATGGCAATCTGAGTCTAGAATGTGGACTTTCCATGCCACTGCATCGCTTGACATGCCAACAAAGGTCTTTTTAAGTCTAAAGAGGGCTATACCCATTTAAGTGCAAACAAAGCCAATAGCGAGGCAGGGGTGGCTCTAGATGCCAATCCGTGAAGCTGTGCTGGCACTACAACTCAATGTTTTGCAGATCTTCAGCATATTTTGTTTTTTACTACTGCCTTTAAACTAATGCCAGGTCTTTTAATGGAACCATTAAATGTCAGAGTAAAATCATAAAAGCTGCTTAATTTTATTAGGCAGTGCTACTTTATTCAGAAAATGTTGAATTCAGCTCCTGCAGTACAGCCACTCAGGATATACATTGTGATACCTAATGGCAATAATGGCTTAGCTCCAGTGAATTAAATGGTATTGGGAATCGTGGAGATCAGAAGGAACTCTATTCTGGGAGTGCATTTAAAATCTTAAGGCCTACTTACTTACAGTATATGTATGAATCCCACTTTGCTGACCCATGCAGCTCAGCACTCATGATGCTGCAGGATACATCCCGTATGCAGGCTGCATGCACTGTCCCCAGCAGTCCCCCCATGCCATCGCAAAGCTTCTCGAGGGTCAGAAAGGCAGAGCACTGTCAAACATCAGGCTTCCAAATGGAAGTTCAGAGGAACCACAGACTGGAACCCGTGCAATGGACATGCAAGGGATCCTGAGAAACAGTAGTCCTCTCAGGTGACTGCCATTTCCCCCACTGAGGAACAAATTATGTAAGAAAAATAACTGGTATCAATTGCTGGGCCTATGGCCCCATCTCTGGCAGTTCATGGACTAGAATTTCACTGTGGGGTGCTTATAGCCTCAAAATGTGCCCCACTAGGTTGGGTGTACTATTTTAAGACACAGCCGTCCCCCCACCCCAGTTCAAGCTGGCCCTCAGGGTCAGAATGCCCCTATCAAAAACCTGTCCTAGATTTCAGAAAAGTCAACTTACACCGGATGAGGGAACTGGTCTAAGACAAACTGACCACTGTAGGCAGAGAAAAATGGGCAGACTAGGTCCTTATCTGCAGGCAAATTCTGTGTTTCTATGACCAGTGTGGATCACATCAGAGGTGTACAGGAAAGATCGGGGACCACACAGGGGCCCATTCTCAAGGCATCAAAGTCACACATGAGAATTGTTACAAAACCATTCAGATACAAGAGATCAATATGGTTCTTAGAAAGGGTCAAAGAAGCAGTGAGGGCCAAGAAAAAGGCTTTTACCAGGTACAAGGAAAGGCAAGGGGAGGAGGACTGTGGGGAAAAGTACCAAATGAGAACAAACAAAAGGGGAAAACTGGAAACACCATATCAGGAGTAAGGTACAACAATATTTCCAGTAACAAAGGGAGAATAGAAGTTGGGAATGCTGGAAGTGGTGCAGTGCAGTGGCTGTGGGGCAGCAGTTTTCAGAAAGACCCTCTGGAAACTGCAAATCTGCTCCATCTGCACACACCTCTATGGTTTTGTGGAGAATGCCGCTAAACTCCAGGCAGAGATGACTGGGATTTGGGCTACCTCTTGCCCCACCAAGGGGCCACCAAGTCTGCCATAGTTGCTTCAGAAGATGCCAGGGAGAAGGAACTGTTGGACTGTGGTGGCTCAGGAAGGGTGGGGGTGGTTGGTCAAAGGCACATTCCTCAGCCTTCACCATCTTAGTCGCCCCAGAGCTCATTCCTTTGTGCAATTCCTACACTGCTCTGGCACCCATGGTAGAGGCAAGGGAGGATGTGAGGGTCCTCCCTAAGGAGGGTAGAAGAGGACCCCAGAGGAGGAAGAAGCAACTTTTGGTGGGGGACTTAATTTTGAGGGGGATAGATTTGAGAATAGGAAAGTGAGGGGAGAGCAAGGTTAGGTGCCTACATGGCACCATGACCTGGAGGGATGGGAAACGGATCCTAAGGATTGCTATGGCAGCTGGACAAGGGGCAGAGCTGGATGTCATTGTCCACCTGGAGACTAATGACCTGGATAAGTACAGGGCTGGGATAGTGCGGGGGAGTTTAGGGAGCTGGAGAGGGATCTTAGACAGGTAGTGCACTCAGTGGCTTTCTCTGAGGTGCTGCGTGTCTATGACAGGAGGGATGAGAGGGATCTCCAGGCCGGGAGCTTCAACTCATGGCTGAAGGAATGGTGCAGAGAGGAGGGGTTCAGCTAGAATGGGGGCTGGGAACCAGTGTGGGAGGTTAAGGGTCTATACAATGATGATGGCCTGCATCCATTCAAGAGGGAAACCACAGTCCTTGGTGGGTGGTTTAATGTTACTCTGGTGAACATTTAAGCTAGCCAAGGGGGACAGCAGAAGAGATCAGGGAGGCAGAAACTGCCCCTCACAGGCTGAAGTAGATAGTAGGGAGAACTTGAGAGGAGTGGAATCCCCTAGGATGCATATTAATACAGGAAACAAGGTGGAAAAAGTGAAGGGGGCATGGGAGTGGTTCAATTAAAAAGAGAGGTGAGAAGGAGGAAAAGCAAAAAGGAAAACAGGGGTTAACAAAGGGAGTGGTAACAAAACCTGGAAGGCCATGTGTGTGAATGCTAGAAGTATAAGAAATAAGATTCCTAACCTAGAGACCAAAGTGGCAGAGGCCGACTTGGATCTTGTGGCCATTAGAGAGTCATGGTGCACTGAAAACCATGACTGGGACATGGCCATATCAGGCTATACTCTGATCAGGAAAGAGAGGGTAGGAAGGAAAGAAGGGGTGGTACTTTATGTAAGGGAGGGCATTATAGCAATGGAGATACAGGGAATGGGGGGAGGCAGAGGTCCTCTGGGTTACCGTAGAGCTGGGGAATGGAACCTCTGTTTGACCTAGTGTGATCTACAGACCTCCAGCACAGTGGGAAGAGTTAAATAAGGTACTGATGGAAGTCATTGGCAAGACGACAGAAAAGGGGAGGTACTATTAGTGGGGGACTTCAGTCTGCCAGATGTAGTAGACTGAAGCTTCCCAGCTGCAGCTTCAGCTAGAAGCAGAGAAATCTTGGATTCACTGCAGGGGGTGTTCCTTAGGCAACTAGTCAGTGAACCCACTCATGATGGGGCAATACTGCGCCTGGTACTAGGAGGGCCACAAAAATATAACAGGAGCATTGGAGGGAGGGAAGTGGACACTAGTCTCTCTTCATATGAAAGAGTCCTGAAGAGACTCGCAAATATGAAAGTGGACAATGTAATGGGGTCAGTCGGATATCCACCCAAGGGTTTTGAGGGAACTCAGTGGGGTACTGGCTGCACCTCTGATGGATCTATTTAACAGCTGAGCTCATTAGAAGCAGGAGTGGTCCCAGGGACTGGAGGAGGGCTGATGTACTACCACTTCACAAAAGTGGTAGCAGGGAAGAGGTTGGCAATTATAGACCGGTCAGCCTGACTTCGGTGGTGGGAAAGTTAATAGAATCACTGCTGACGATTGTAGAGTACCTTGAATCCAGTGGGTTTCAAGACCCGAGGCAGCATGGATTCATAGTGAGGAGGTCATGTCAAATGAATCTGACTGAGTTCTTTGACTGGGTGACCAAGGAACTAGATCAGGGTGGAGTGGTGGATGTAGCCTACCTTGATTTCAGTAAGGGAGGCAGTATAGACTAGTGGTTTAAGGCTCTGAGCTGCAAACCTGGAGACCTGGGTTTGAATCCCTTGCCCCCCCACTTGCATACTGTGTGACCCTGAGCAAGTCACTTAACTTCCTTGTGCTCCCAGTTCGCATCTGGAAACAAGCTTTGGCTTAGTGTGCTATTCCTGGTTAAACAACATTCCCTTCCCCTTCCCCCAGTAAGGTGTTTGACACTGTTCCACATAGGAGACTAGAGGAGTGGTCAAAGGTATGGCAACTGGGTTTCAATGTGAAAATATGCAAAATAGTGCACTTGGGATACAGAAGCCCAAGGGCGGAGTACAAAATGCCGGTGGTGGTACTGATGACTACCAAGCAGGAAAGAGACCTGGGGGTGATTATATGGGATGGCCCAGAGGTGGTTAGGCAGTATGACAAGGCAGCTGTGTGGGCAAGCGGGATGCTGGTGTGTATAGGGAGGGTCATCACCAGCAGAAACAGGGAGGTGGTGTTGCTTCTGTACAGATCACTGGCAAGACCTCACCTAGAATACTATGTCCAGTTCAGGAGACCACATCTCAGAAAGGACATAGACAGAGTGGAAGTGGTCCAGAGGAGAGCAACTAAAATGGTGCAGGTTCTGCATCATTAGCCCAATGTGGAGAGATTAAAGGACCTAAATCTGTACATCCTGGAAAAGAGGAGAGAGAGTGGCAATGTGATAGAGACCTTTAAATACCTCATGGGGTCAAACAAGGTACAAGAGAAAAGTATTTTTCAGAAAAAAAGGTGCTCAAGGACAAGGAGGCACGGTAAGAAGTTGGAGGGGGTAGATTCAGGAGAGATATGAGGAAGTGCTTCTTCACAAAAAAAGTGGTGAATTCATGGATCAGTCTTGCAGTGGAGGTGATGGGGGGCAAAAACAGTTGCTGGGTTCAAGAATACATGGGAGAGGCATAAAGAAATCTTAGGGAAAGGGAAGGGGGTGAATGGGTCAAAAATCAAGTAGGATCGAGGGCAGTCAGGGAGGCAAAGGCAGACATAGAGCTATGTATTGTGGAGATGGTCAAGGGTGAGGAACAACAATTCTTCATATATGTTATGGGAAAACGGAAGCAGGAAGGGGGTGCTGTCAGGTTACAAGGGTGGGTAATAGAAGAAGATTAACAAAAAGCAGCTGCCCTTAATGATTACTTCTGCTCTGTCTTCAGAAAGGAAGACCGTGGGCCTCTGCCTGAAAGTGGCATCAAGGCGACTGTCATGATCATTCCTGAAATAAGGCAGTCAGTATTTACCAGAGAAAGGGTCCAGAAGGGACTAGATACCCTAAAGGTAGATACGGCCTCAGAGCCAGATGGGATGCACCCAAGGGTGCTCAAGGAATTGGCAGTGGAACTGGGTGAACCACTAGTAGAGCTAGTCAATAGCTCAGTTCAAATAAGGGGTAGCTCCAGAAGTCACATGATATGCTCAGCCTAGAAGGCAACTCTCTCATTCGCTTCAGCACCATGGCATAAAATACATCATTACTTAGCTACTTAAATTAACTTTAGTTTTTCCTGCTGACAGAACTCATGAGATTAAATCATTGCATGCCTGTATTCCAATTTTCAACATGCTAGTCGATGAAATACAAGAGAAAATGGACTGTCAGACAGGACTGGGTGCTCCACCAATACCCAAGAGACACAAGACCGACTCCCCCTCTGAAATCTCCACCAGACACCAGCACAGCAGAGTCTGTGTCAGACAAACTGGATAGATTTTTTTTTTTTGACCTGGTCCCCATGAAGATCGCCCTTGTGGACATGGTTACAGACCTTAGGGCATTCAAACAGAGCTGGTCCATGATCAGGCAAGTCTCATATGTAGAGACATGGATCAGCTCTGTAAAAGACAAACAAACTCCTGCAGTGCAATGCGGAGAGCGAGTGGAGGAGGATTGTGAAGCACCTGAGACCAGTGAAGTGTCTGTATTACACATTTCTTCTGTTTTTTGTTGTTGGTTGATTGGGTGCGTGAGTTGAAACTTGTTTGAGGAACTTGAGTGGAGAATGTAGATGGTGGGAGGACACCATCAGTGGGAAGGCTGAAGGAGGGAGATAGATGCCAGTAGTGCAGGCACCATTGTGGTGAACACGACCATGTGGCTGGAATCCACCAATAGAGAGGTTATAATTGAAACTACATAAAGGGCTGCAGTTCCTTCCTACTGCAGTGCAGTATGGAGAGCAAGCTGAGGAGGATCGGGAAGCACCTGTAACCAGGGGAGTGTCCAAGTTTAACATTTCTTTTGTTTTTTGTTGGCTAAATGAGTTTGTGATTTGAAACTTGTTTGAGGGACTGTGGGTAGAGAATGTGGGTGGAGAGAGGACACCATCAGTGGTAAGGCTGAGAGAGGGAGACAGATGCCAGTGCTGCAAGTGCCATTGGAGGTGAGCAGGACCACATGGCTGGAATCTGCCAATAGGGTGACTAGTGCCTGTATAAAATATTCAGAGGTCTAAGCAACCCCAAAGCGTGAATGACCCCAAAGTATAAGTGCCATGAAGCAGGAGGGTGATACCTGACTCAGTGGCATCTGGGGATGTCCACAGGGTATCCATAGGGTACCGCAGACTACAAGCCATGCTGGCAGGAGGAAAGGTAAGTTTAAAGAGAGGGTAGAAAGTACACTTTGGGGGTCTGGAAGGGGATTCCAGCTGATTACTATCTAGGGTCAGCTTACATTTGTACTGAGCATCAAGGAAGCTGGAGGGATAGGTGAATTGAGGGAGTTTGTGGATTGCTGTAAACATCCCTAACTGGATTACATATGGAGATACATATCTGTTGGCTAGGAGAAGCTGGGGCCAGGAGTATGTGGGGAAATAGGAACATGTACAGGCATAAGGACAGTGGGAGGAGGGTGGTGTGCTGTAATTGTTGTGGGGCAGCAGTCTTCCAGGGAGACAATGTGGAGTACAGAGGGCTGTCTAGTGTGCAGGAGTTTGGAGCACCTAAGAGGAGAAATAGGACAACTCGGATGGGAGTTGAGGAGGATAGAGATGTGAGTCAGAGGAGAGGGCAGTGGAGAGAAAATTAGATGAGGGGGTGCCCAGGGGAGTGAAGGTATCAGGCAGGGGAAGGGAGCAGGGAGAATCACCCAGTATCTGGGGGTACCTGTTCCTCAGAGGGCCAGGGAGCCCAGGAAAGGGAAATGGCAAGTGGTAGGGGAAAGGGGTGGGACTATGAGGATTGCAACAAGCGTGGAAACTCTTGAAGGGGTGCATTTAATAAATACATTTAACCCACTGTCTGGAAAGGGAGAGGGGGCAACAATAGGTGGGATAGAAGGTCTGGCTAAGACAACAAAGTTGGGGGTCAAAGGACAGGAGAGGGGAGATGGGACTCTGCAGGCTAGTCAAGGTGGGCAGGAAAGAAGAAGCAGGCAAAGTGGAGCAGAGAGTAGGGGGAAGGAGAAAATAGGGCAGGAGGCAGAGAAGGGAAAGTGGAGGCAAGCATAGCTAGCCAGAAAGGGGAGGGCATGGAAGGGAATGGAGAAACAGTTGGAGGGATAAGTAGAGGATGCAGTGGGATGTTAACCAGGGCAGTGGGGGATCAATTAGGTGAGGGAGCAGCTGAAACAGCAGGGAAGGAAGGAAGGAAGGAAGGAAGGGAGGGATGGTAATCCTGGAGGACTCCATAATTAAGGGTATTCACTGGGGAAGGAAGAGGGCCCATGATTCCTTGCCTGCATACCCCCACAGCTGCCACCTGATTTCTTGCCCTGCCTCCCCTCCCCGTCCTCTCTCCCCTAACTATGGCCTCCGGCCTGCTTACCCCTTCGACCTTGCTTGAGTTGACGACTCTGTTATTCATCTAACTATAAATGCATAACTAATGACCTGCATAATTTACTACTAGTAATCATCTGTTAGCCTTCATTGTTTTGTAAATATGCTGGACTATGTACCTTGTTGAATTACTAATGTATGCTATGCTTTCTACGACGTGGAACCTTTGTAAAGGAGTCTTTGACTCAAAGGTATATCCGAATATTCAATAAATAAAAATAAAAAAATATGCAAGAAAGAAGGAAGGTGGTTTGCATGCCAGGGATGACAGTGGGGAAGGTGTGCCCAGGAATCGGGGAAATGGTAAGTGGGGTTAGGGAACCACATGTAATAATACACCTAGGTACCAATGACTAGTTGGGGAGGAGATGGAAGTGTACAGGGTAGATTCAGGGTGTTTGGGAGGACCTGCAGGGAGGTAGCAAGATCACTGACTTTTTCAGAGGTGTTATCAGTGCCAAGGGCCAGCATGATCAGGAAGAAAAGGATAGAGGAATTAAATGACTGACTGAGAGAATGATGCAAGGAGGAAAGGTTAATCTGTACTGGGGACTGGAGGGAGACCTGGTCAAATAAAACATATTTTGCACTAGACAGAGGATGCCTCAGTGGGAGGGGGAGCTCAAGGGATCTCAGGGATAAACTGGGGGGTACATATACCATAAACTTAATTCAAACTACTGAGGGGGGCAGGCAGGCCTGCAGTCCCAGTGACTCGGGGAGGAGGAGGAGGTCAACATACCCCCCCCATACCAGTAGAAGCAGTCTGGAGGGTGGATGGGGGGGAAGCAGTCAGCAATGAGGGGTGAGGGTAGCTTGCAGAGGGGAGAAATGGGAAAGAGAGAACTGGGGGAAGGAAGACGACTCAGATTCTAGATGGAAGGTGGTGTCCCTAAACATGCGACGTCTCGAAAACGAGATAGACAACCTGCAGGTGCTATTAACGGTGGGGGGTAGTCATCATGGTGGTCACCAAGACTTGGGCCACATCAAGCATGACTGGAACCTCTCAATCCCTGGTATAAATTATACTGGAGGGATAGAATGGTAGGGAAAGGGGGGGGGTGGTTTACATCAGGGAGAGTATAACATGTACTAGGGAAGAGTCAGAGGAGGGGAGGGCAGAAGCAATGTTCTTTAATGAGGGAGGAAGGTGAGGTTGGGGGTGGTTTACAGACCACCCAACCAGGAAGAGAAAAGGGACAGGGAATAAAACTCACAAATATTGAATGCTGCAGGGAAGGGAGAGGTGGTAATAGTGGAAGACTTCAACTTGCCCAAGGTAGACCAGAACACACCGACCACGTTATGTGCCAGGAGTCAGGTGATCCTGCAGGCATTGCAGAATGGGTTCCTGGCTCAAGACAGCACAGAACCCTCCCTGGAGGGGTAATCCTTGATCTGGTGCTCACGAATGGGGAGCATATATAAAATATAATGGTCAAGGTCCCCCTGGGTGGAAGTGACCATCCCACAGTGTGATTCTGGTTGGATATGGTCAGGGAAAATGTCCCTACTAAGACAAAATCCTGGATTTTAGGAGGACAGACTTCAGGATGATGGGAAAGTCACTAAGGAGGCACCTGGAGGGCATCAGGGCAGATATGAGGATGGACCAAAGGTGGTCCATCATTAAGGAGAGCATAATGGTTGCCACAGAAGAGCACATTAGGCTCAGGGGGAAACCTGAGGGCCAAAGCACCCAGCTGGTTTAGTACCGAGGTTAGCCTGTAGGAAATTCAGGAAGACCAAGAGAGAGGAGGACAAAGAGAATTACCTAAAGATGGCTAGTGAGGCAAGTGAGGTAGTCTGGTGGGCCAAGACTCAAAGGGAACTGCAGATAGCTAAGGGAATTAAGAAGGGGAAGAAGGCCTGTTCTCACTATATAAGCAAGAAAAGGGACAAGAAGGATGGGATTGTTAGGCCTCGGAAAGGGGACAGGTGGGTGGAGGAGAAGGGGAAGCAGAGGTATTCCATGAATATTTCTGCTCCATTTTCACTAGGGAGAATGATGGACATGTGCCAACAGGAGGGGGAAAAGGAGGAGCATGGGGTAAGGGGAGCACAGAGTCACCAGGTCCAGACAGCGTACACCCTGGAGTGCTGAAGGAACTAGCAGAGGAGATTGTGAGCCACTGGCAGGCTTGGTCAATAGTTCACTGGAGTCAGGCATGGTACTGCAGGACTGGAGAATGGCATATGTGGTGCCCCTCCATAACAGTGGTCCCAAGGATTACCAAGGGAATTACAGACTAGTCAGTCTGACCTCAATAGTATGCAAACTCATGGAGATCATACTAATGGAAAGGTTGGTAGAGTACCTAGAGTTGCATGGTCTTCAGGATGCGAGGTAGCACAAGTTTATGGGAGGGAGGATTTATCAAACAAATCTGATTGAATCTTTGACTGGGTCACTAAAACAGTAGATGGGGCCAAGCTGTGGATATCCTTTACCTGGACTTCAGCAAGGCCTTTGACTCTGTACCCCACAAGAGGTTGATCAACAAGTTGGTTGATCTCAGGGTTGGGGATAACATGACCAGATTAGTAGAAATCTGGTTGAGGCCCATAGGGTGGGCAGGGAGAGTTATCTAGCACCAGGGAGGTTGCCAGTGGGGTCCTGCAGGTCTCAAGTCTAGAACTGGTGTTGTTCAATGTCTTCATCAGTGATATTGGGGATGGCATTAAGTGCAAAATGTGCCTATTCGTGGTTGACATCAAGCTCTGTGCGAGGGTGGACACAGCCGTAGGGAGACAAGACCTGAAGGAGGATCTGGAAAGATTTGAGAGGTGGTCCAGGATTTGGCAGCTTTGCTTCAGTGCAAAGAAATGCAAAGTTATGCACACTGTAGCTAAGAATCCCAGAATGGAGTACGACCTGAGAGGACCGGGTATTTGCAACAGAGAAAGAGAAGGATCTGGGAGTGATGATCACTAGTGACCTTAAGTACTCCATGCAGTGCAGGAAAGCAACAGCAAGAGCAAATAAAATGTTGGGCTGCATAGCCAAGAGGATCAACAGTAGATGAGAGAAAGTTATACTACCCTTGTACAGGTCACTGGTAATGCTACATCTGGGGTATGGAGTACAGCACTGGTGCCCACACCTTAAAGTTCATTAACTTGCTGGAGACAGTCAAGAGGAGGGCAACATCAGTGCCGGGGGGTAGAGCATTCAAGGAGAGGCTGGAGAACCTGTACATTACTCCCTGGAGGAGAGGAGAGAGAGAGGGGACATGACCGAGATCTTCAAGCGCTTGACAGTTATAAATAGGGTGGATAATAAGGGTCTCTTTAAGCTAACTAGCAACTGAAACATGAGGAGACAGTCTTAAGTTGGAGGGGGGAGGTTTAGGAGGGAGGCTAGGAAGCATTTCTTCACAGAGAAATGTTGTGGCCAGTTGGAATGTGCTTCCGGAAGAGGTGGCCTCAGTGAAGATGGTGGGAAGCTTCAAGAGAGACTGAGATAGACTTAAGGGGAAAGTAAGGGTCAGAGGAGTGGTGGATGGAAAGGATGGAGGGATTGTGAAGGGAGGTTAGTGTCAGTAGCTTAAGCTGTAGCCCTGCAATATGAGCAGACTAGATAGACCAAATTGCCTTATTCTGCTGGCTTCTTCGTATGTTTGTACAATGCTCTTATAGCTGAACTCTGTAAATAGGTGTCTAAACCAGAGGACAGAATCATGGATCAAAAGGGACGAAGCAGGCAAAACAACCTGGTCCTCCTCATGATTATACCTGAGACAGCAGGGCACTACAGTATGTCACGACCACATGGTAAAAAAACAGCGAGATCAATAACAATACAGTGTGGTCAGTACAAAACCGCACAGTCCAAAACAGCGCTAGATTAGATATACTAACTCTGAAACCACATGGCACTGTTATGACCGCTCCATTTTTGACTGCACGTTTACTGTCACAGTTTTAACCAGACACCAGAGAGCAGAGAGGAGAACATGTTGAGGTTTATCCGAAAGTTACTACAAACAACAGCCAGGCCACCTGAGACAGGTACAGGATATCTTATAGAGAGAGCCCACTGATCCCTCCAACCCCAGCTGCCACCAGGGAAGAGACTGAAGGCAGTCATCTTGTGCTGCCTCAATTATCGAGACAAACTGCACATACAAGCTCAAGCCCAGCAGCAGAAAAAGCTGACCTGGAAGGGACGTAGATTCCATATTTTCTCTGATGTCACCTCAACCAATACGGGACAACCAAATGGCCTACAAAAGTACCAAAAAAGCAATACAAGGTTCCCAGATAAAATTTAAGATACTGCATCCCGCTCAACTGATGATTTATTTATTTTATTTATTTTATTTATTTTGAGAATCAGTTTACAACCTTTGAGCCAGAGGCTCATTTCCAAAGGTACCTCGGCACATTGAGACATACATAGCATTTAGATTACATAGTACAGGTTTTCTTCAAGTAAGCGCCTGTTAGAGGCGCCACGTCACACTGTGGTTAAACAACATACATTTTAAGTTACAGGACACTTGTACTAGAAATAGGTCTGACACAACTGGTTTCATTTGCTGTGCAATCAACTGGCATGATACAGCATGCTCTGGCCAGGTTATACTTAGGAATGGAGTGCTGGGTAAGGGATGGAGCTGGACTAGGTGGGGAGCTGCCCGGTGGGCATTGTCACGCCCACAGCGCAAGTTACCCATGACTTTGCCAATGCGGACATAGCACAAAAGGAACTGGCAAAGCTATTTAATTCAATCTTCTCTCAATCTCACCTCATGGAGTCCAGTACAAGTGACAAATGAGGGAACACCACCAAAAAATAATCTAACAATATGCAGAAATGTACTTGGAAAGGGTTTATTGTAAGTCAGAACTCAGTATCAAGGTATGCGGACAGTGTCATCTCCCCATCCCTTTATTCTACCGATTGCTCTCCTCCAACTGTGGGATTGCTCAGAAAAACCTTAAGGGACCACCTAAAACAAATCACTGACAAACAGCTGCCTCTGATGACAGCTCCTTTGCAGAGCGACAACTTCAGATGACAGCGGAGACACATACCCACTACCTACCTGCTACAGATTGGCTGGTCTGGTTACCATGCAGCCACACCTTTTGGGCCTGCTCGACCGTGTGAAGAGTCCACCACATCGCAAAGTCACATGGCTGCACTGCTGTGTGGGAACCTCTCACTACAAAGGTATGCAAGGGAAGCCCTATGAGATGAGGTGGAGGGAATTGGAACTGTACCCACTGGAGACTAGAAGGGAGAGGGGGTACATGATAGAAACTTTTAAGTATGTGAAGGGGATAAATAAGGTGAAGGAAGGGAGCTTATTTAAGAGGAAGGTGGGGGCCAAAACAAGAGAACATAACCTATGATTGGAGGGAGGAAGATACAAGGGCAATGTTAGGGGGTGGTTTTTTTTTTTTGAAATTTAAGTTTATTCAAATTTTTCAAATATATAAAAACACAAACCATAACAAACATGTCAGGTGAATAAAACCTGGAAGTACATGGTAAACCCCTCCAAACCCCCAAAACCCCACAAACAGAATCCCCTTCCAAAATTACGTACAGAGGAAATAAAACTACTATCTGACCCAAAACACAATCACCTCCCCACCCAGGTGTGCCTTCTCAATATTTCCTATGATTTCTTATAACCTGGATAAGTCTAACACCGCTCATTTATATATGAGATCTCCTTAACAGTGAATTTACTAAAAACAGCATAATAAAATATAAATTGCCAATGCGGCAGCAGGATACAGTTATGAACTCTTTAGTGTAAACATAGCGATTGTAATCTACCCCATCTCTTATGAAACAGGTCCTTTGACAGTGCAGGCTGGCAATTAGATTCCGAGTTAAGGTATGCAGTAAGCTCAGTCAGCCAGTCAGTGTAAGTCAGGCTAATTGATCAGTCCAGTGTCTCAGGACCAACTTCTTGACCACCATGGACACCAAAGCCATATGATACCGACGCCCATACTGTCTATGCAGAATACTCACCCAGAATGCAGATCTCAGGGTTAAAAAGGTCGACAGACCCAGAAGGGATCCAAATTGTCCCGGATAGAAGACCAAAGGAGCAACCTTACTACAGGACCAAAAACATGAAGGAGGTTCCTTCATCCTGCATGCACCTAGAGCACGTAGAGTGAGGAGTTTCTAAGCTTGAAAAGCTTAATAGGGTGTAATATAAATTATTTACAATATAATATTGAGTCAGCCTTAATCTATCCTGGGTATGATATCTTGAAGATCCTTCCATATACCGACCAATTCAAGGAGAATCAGACAACAAAGATGACCGAATATTAGAACCCCCAACTGTGTCGGAAATTTATAATTTAGGAGAAAGGCATAGATTAACGAAGTGGAGTGTGGTTGAGAAGCAAGGCTTATTATTTGAGAAAGAAAGGTAGGCCACTGATCTCGCTAAAGGAGATACCAAACTTCCCAGCAATAAGATGCCTTAATTGGTAAACTTTGAATATCTCTCCTTAGGAATACAAACTTATCGAGTATGTCGGCCGAAGATAGGAGTGATCCTTGATCATAAAAGTGTTCCAGTCTAGCTTCTCTAAGTTGTGGGAGCCATTTAGGGGTCAGTCTTGAATGACCCAACTTAATATTAGGATTAAGGATCACTGGCTGGCCTAAATCTGAGCTAACCAGGATTTTAAGGGACAGTAGGCATTGAGCGAGAGATTTAAGGGATGTCAAAATCATATTATCAGTCAACCAGTGCGAAACCGCTGATGGAGGGATGAAAAAAACGGCATAGGTATCCAATTTGGCCCTCGATAAAAGTGACTTCTCAATTTGAAGCCAAGTCGGACATGGAAGGTTAGGATCCATAGAAATCCATTTCCCTAGTTTAGAAAGATGAGCTGCCCAGTGATAGAGTAAAGATTAGGGAGCGAGGACCGCCTTTGTCCTTGGGAGAGATAATTTAGAGTACTGAGCGTCTAACACCCTTTCCTTGCCAGATAAAATTGGAAAACATCGTATGAAATTGTTGAAAATAGGCGATGGGCAACCACAGATTCAACAAATTAAGGGGTAAAAGATCCGGGAAGGATGTTCATCTTAAGAATATTGATCCGGCCCCAGAGAGAAATGGGAAGGGTAGACCACCGCCGCAAATCCTGGTGAACCATATTTTTAATATTATCCAAATTGATCTTCCTCAAAAGGGAGGACTCTGTCGCGAAATGAATCCCCAGATATTTAATCGACTTAGGAGCCCATTTCATACCAAAAGTAACAAACTCCTGTTTACAAGTATGAACATTTAATGGAAAGATTTCCGACTTGGAGATATTCAATCTATAGTGAGAAAGGGCTCCAAACTGCTTAACAACATCAATCGCCGCTTTTAGAGATTCAGACGGATGTTCCAGATGCAGGAGTATATCGTCTGCATAAGCAGAAAGTACCAATTCCTGCTGCTGTAACATGCAGCCTCTAACGAGTGGAGAGGCTTTGAGTCTGATAAGAAGGGGTTCTAGGTATAAATTAAATAGCAAAGGTGAGAGAGGACACCCTGCCTGGTGCCAGTGTATAAGCGGAAGGGAGGAAAAACTCGTTACAAAATTTTGGCGAAGGGAGCTATATAAAACCTGAATCCATTTTAAAATGATGTTGGAAAGCCCATTCTCTCCATCACAGCCCAAAGAAAGGCCCAATCCACTCGGTCAAAGGCTTTTTCTGCGTCCAACGAAACCAATGCCATAGGAAGAGAGACTGCTTGGGCTTGCTGGGAGATATGGGATAGGGTTCTTAAGTGATCCGCAGAGGATCTAGCAGACACAAAACCTACTTGTTCGGGACTGAGTAGACCAGACCAAACTTTTTTAATTCTTTTAGCCAGAATCTTAGCAAAGATTTTCATGTCATAATTTTGAAGGGATATAGGTCAGTAATTGCACGGGTCAGTGAGAATTTTATCCGGTTTAGGAATTAAGATAATTGTGGCTTCAAAAAGAGGTTAGGGGGTGTTACTTGACAGAGAGGGCGGTGGAGCCCTGGAACAAACTACCTAAGGAGGTGGTGGTGGCTGAAATGGTGGAGGGATTCAAGAGGGCATGGGACAGACATAAAGGACTAAGTAGTGGGCAGAGGGGGATATCACCCCAGCAATGACAAGTATGGGGGGTAAGGGGCAGACTGGATGGGCCAGAGTGGTCCTTTTCTGCTGCCAGATTTCTATGATTCTATGACACAAGCAACACTCCGGACTCAAACCTCTCACCTTGGGAGTCACGTGATGCCATCAAGCTGGGTGGTAGCACAGTAGTGAGAGCTCCGTCTTCGCTTCCCTAATATTCATTGATTTTTATCCCTTTTGCCTCGCAGTTATAGAGAATGGAGTTAGTTTTGTCCTTGGGAATGGCTTCCAAAGCTGAGAGTGAGAAAGCAGCTGTGCTGGCCAAGAAAAAATATAAATTGTCGGCTTCTTTGCCGATGGCATTGGAGGAGTTACCAGGCCTCTCAGCTAATACGTGTGTGGAGAGATAGTTAGACTCCAGCCACCTTGCTCGGGAGCTCTCGAAGATTAAGTCCTTTATGCAGGGACCCGCACAGATCTTACTCATATCATAGTACAGTTTACAGCTGTCTGGGTTTTGGTTGGGGTCTTAGGACTCCGGGTTGAACATATGGAAGTGAGAGTCAGCTGAGTGGAAGACTGGGCTGACCCTGCCGAGTGGCATCTGAGCTTGATGAAAAAACAACTAGTAGCTATGTGGGAGAAACTAGATAACTTGGAGGCTCATAGCTGCAGGAGCAACATCCACATCTTTGGGCTCCCAGACCAAGTGGAGGGCGACAACATGATCCAGTATCTTTAGAACAGGATCCTGGTTTGGCTACATTGGAACTCGGGTGTTACAGTGGAGATCGAGAGGGTGCATCAGGCTCCCACTGGGTCACCACCTCAACATAGCTTGACCTGCCCTTGTCCCCACCCTTGCCCAGTTGTCCTCAAGCTTTTGTGGTTTCAGGACTGCCTGAAAATATTGAGAAATAGCCGAGCCCTATGGGATATCAATATTAACAGCTCGAGGCCCTCCTTTAGACAAGCTTTCCCTAAGAGGATCTTGGAGCAACAGAAGGCATGCGACAAGGCTCGGGATCTTGCAAAAGATCAGGGGCTTCAGGCCTGCTTCCTTCCCCTGCTGCCCTGAAGATCCAGGGTCAGGATGGATCTCAGCTTTTCTCCTCCTCCCCAGCAGAAACGCTTCAGTATGTCCAGAGCCAGGAAGGAAGAGGCCAAGAGAAATGCACTGGCAACCAGCAGATGACTGGCCTTCACTTCAGCTGCAAAGAAGTAGAAACAGATCCACCCAACCTCAGCAATTGGAAGTGGGACCTGACCTAGCTGAAGGTAGCAACAGCACTGAGATGGGGACTGCAGAGCATGTTTCCATAGAAGAGGCCATGGAATGAATCAGATGGTGGACTGGAGGAGTTTTCTTCTGGCTGCCTACTTTCCATGGAGAGGCTGTGTGTCCAGAGTTCCCCCTGCTGATTCTCTGATGTGGAGAGGTGCGTTAGTAATCTGCCACAAGGGCAGACACCTGATGATAGACCTGGTAGGATGTACATTCGGCCATCCTGGCAGGGTTTCGAGGGGCAGTGTGAGAGGGGGTGAGAGGAAGGTTGGTCTGTGGGCTGGACTGGGGGGTGCTTCTCGGTGTTTGGGACTCCCTTGTGCCATGTAGGCTGGGTAGCTGGGACTATTAATGTTTGAGTAGAGTAGGGCGCTCTCTTCTGGCTTTGGGATATCCCCGGCGGTTTTATTGGTAGATGACTGGGACTTGTCATGTCAGTTCAGGGTTTTTTTTTGAAGGGATCCCCTTGTGATGGATGGTGCAATGGGTGTTGGGTTAGGGGCTTTACAATGGTGGGATATGGCCCAGCTACATATTCGTGTTACTGGCCGGCTCACTGGTGGGATACTCCTTTTGTGGCTGCTATTATATGGTCTTGTGGGATCATCCTTAAGCCTGGTTAGATGGCACTCCATGCTGGGGTGATGCTGGTAAATTACTGCCTGGGTTTGGGATCATTGGTGGCAGGATCCATAGTTTCTGGACACAGGAGTGAGGCTCTTGTGTGTGTTTTTTGGGTGCCCTCTTTGGGGGCGAGGGCTGAGGGTGCATAGGAGATGAGATGAGTGGAGTAGTCCCGTGTATCAGGCCGCACCTTCATAGATGGGTGGGGATGGCCTGTTGTTTTCTTTGTGTCGCAGCTCCTGGGGTACCTCAGGTGGGGAATGTTAAGGGTAGCAATGGCCATAAGGGGTGAACTGGGGGTTAGGACAGGGGAGGAGCATTAGAGATTGGGATGGGTTTCTTTTCCTCCTTGTTGTTATTAATGTTCTTTTAGCCTTCTTGTCTCACAGCATCAATTTTGAAGCCACTGGAGGAAGCAGCCCACTTGTCAGTGTGATGCTTGGCCAGCTGGTTATGATTATTGTATGATATTGGTAGTATAAATAAATGGTCAGTGTATGAAATGTCAGTCTGTGAGATTTGACCTTTTTAAATTATAAGGTGTCGGCAGCTGAAAACACAGGATGTATTACACTGACCAGGAGATTTCTGTAATGTAATTAACTTCCTTGAGAAGTTGCATTTTATGGCCTTTTTATGACCTCATGCTTTTGAAGTTGTAAACTAAATATACATTTTATTACATCAGGACCAGAACATCATTTTGCTGATTCCTGTTGGCTATCTCACACCTGGGTGACAGACTGCAGGGTTGTAAACCCCAAAGGAACTGGTTGATCAAAGACTCATAATTTGGGAAATGGGTTTTTGCTGATGTCACATTATTAGCATACCTCCTGGTAAGAAATCATTTTTTTTAATTTTATATTCTAAAAGGAGGAGCAAGATGACTCACAGAAGGGGTGTGGAGACACAGAGTTTAAACTGATACTTGTGTCTGAAATGAATGTCATATCATCTTGGATCGCTAGAGAGACACAGCTATCTGATCTAACTTTAAAACTCACTTCCAGAGGTAATACCTTAGATAGCAAACATCTGAATGTATTGTGGTAGGAGTTTTGCTTTGTAATTTTCCTTTGTTCTTTTATGTGACTGTGAGTGCTTTGATATACTGTTCTGTGTTTACATTTTTCATATTTTTATCATCTTTTAGTAAAGTACATTTTCTTAAGATATTGCCTGGGTGTGTCTTCCAGGTTTTCTTTGCATGTGATGTATACGTGGTTAAGTCTGACAGCTGTTTGAAGAGCTTGATGATGTTACTAAACTGGGAAAAGGTAAGAATATACTAAGGTCTCTTATAGAGTTAAAAGGGTTCATTTTGGAAGCCTGGCTGTGTGCCCCTGGCAACAGATTGTACCGCAATCCTCGAAGAGGGTACGTATCTGAGCCTGTTTATTGAGTATGCTAGCATAAGGTTCACAGTTTGAATTCTGCCCCCCAGAACATGAGACTAAAGGTAATTCAGACCCAAAAGCAGACAGGAGGGTTACCCTGTCTGTTATCTGGTCACACTATTCCGCTCTGAGGTTGGCACTGTGGAAGCAGAGGACCTGACCTTCGGAGTGCGTTTGTGACAGATTTGGTTGGCAGTGGTACAAAAGTATTGGTAATACAAGCTTTAACAGTTCAGTGTGTCAGCTTAATATTGTACAGCTCACTTGCAAAAGAAGGCAGTGATTTTTTTTTAAAAGAAACTGAACTATATCATTTTGCTTACAGTCAAAGTTCCTACCTGTTTTATTTTATTTTTCTAAAGTGCAAGTTAGAGTAGCTGTAGTTAGGGAATAAGATGGCTTCCAACTACAGTGGGTACACTTCAGACTACTTGAGGCAGTTGTGCCAGGACAGAGGAGTCCAGTATGAGGGGAAAGCCAACAAGCAGAACCTCATAGATGCCCTGATGGCAGCAGATGCCCAGAGCATCGAGTCACAGACTCTGAGTGTTAAGGACCAAACCTTCAGTGTGGAGGGGCCAGCAGCCAGTGCAGTGTCCAGATCTGGTGAGGAGGACAGCAGGGCCAGTGCAAGCCAAGGGCCACAGCAGCAGGGGAAGGTCATCAGCATTCTAGAGCCAGAAACCATCAGGCTGCAGATGGAGTTGCGGAGGGTGGAGCTGGAGTTCCAGACAGAAGAGAAGCGAGAGCAGCAAGCTGCAGAGGAAAAGAGGGAGTGAGAACAGCAAGAAGCTGAACATGAACAGCTAGAGGCAGACCATGAAGAGTGTGAACGCCAGAGGTGACATGAACTGGAGAAGCTACAACTCCAACCACCAGCACCAGAGCAGGTAAGTGGCTTGGGTTTAATTGGAACTACAAGAATGGGTTACAAATTAAATTCCAAATTGATAGCTCAATTTAAAAAGGGGAAGGATATGTATGCCTTTTTAAATTCCTTTGAAAAAGTTTGTATTCAGGCAAGGATTCCTAGAGGGTCCCGGAGCTTCCAGCTAACCCCGCTACTTACCGGGAAAGCTTGGGATGCATTGGGTCAAATGGATATTGAGGACACTAATGATTACAGCAACTTAATGCTGCACTTTTAAAAAAGGTTGATTTAACTGCAGAAGCATACAGAGCTAAATTCTGTAAGCTCAGGAGAAGCCCTGACATGAGTTACAAGGAGCTAGCCACGAAACAGCATCAGTGTTAAAACGGTGGTGGGAAGGAATTGAAGCAAACTCTGTAGATAAAATTGAAAATGCTTTTTGTTAGAACTGTTTTTTAGGGCATGTCCAGCAGAGCTGAAAACCTGGCTGGAGGGCCAAGATCCCAAAACAGTGCAAGAGGCTGCTGAACTCTTGGACCACTATGCCAAGAGCAGACCCACTCTGAGAGCGAATGGGGCGGGTGTGGTAGTGCAGAAAGGGAAAAGTATGCCTTCAGGGCAGCCAAAACCCTCACTGCCTCCACCATAACCAGTTAGCCCCAGATTTCAAAGAAAAGATTTTTCTGAGAAAAGAAACAAATCTTGAGTTTGTAAAGAAACTGGGCATATTGCCAGACAATGTCCCAAAAGGATAAGCAATACACAAAATGGGGCTAGGAAAGAAGTGAGTTGTTTGTGTGTCCCTGGAAGCATGCTTGTGAACATGAGGGAACACATGCACTGAGTCACTGTGAATGGTGTACAGACACAAGAGTTAAGAGACACAGGGGCATCCCTGGCATTGGAAAAAGGGGATCTGGTAGAGCCTTTTCAGCTTATAACCAATAAATTTGTAACTGTACAAGGGTTCACTGATGAAGAGAAAACATTGCCACTCACTAGTGTTCTCCTAGACTGGGGTGAAACAGGGGGAGCTGTGCAACAGGTGGCTGTAGCCAAAACTTAGGAGTTGATGCTATCCTTGACAACAATCTCAAACAGGGGATGGTGTGTGCAGTTATCCATAGCCAAGCAGCAAGGCAAAATTGTAGTTCCCTGGACCCCATAGAAGCCATTGTGGAAACCACTGGGAGGCTGGTTCCCTAGCCTGTGTCTTCTGATATGGAGACTAATGAAAAGGGGGTAAAAATTTACCCAGTAGTAGTTAACCACACAGCTATGGAGGGTTACTCCAAAGAAGGAGGGGTGACCCATTGTCAGAGGGTTAGGGATGACAGTGATCCTGAGTGCTCTGATGCTAGAGATAGAGACCCTAGTTTAGAGACTGAAGGGGACCTGTCCCATGCCTTGGGAATGTGTAAGGAGTTTGCAGCTGCCCAGAAAAGTGACCCTAGTCTAGAGAAGCTGAGAGCTTGGGCAGACTCTGACAGAGGACAGGGAGGTGACAGAAAACATAAAGTTTATTGGGACAATGGACTGATGTATACGCAGGATGCTAAGACACAGGGAGGGGTGATAAGCAGGCAGCTTGTTGTTCCCCAGGAGTACCGTGAACAGTTGCTCAAGACTGCATATGATATTCCCTTGTCTGATCATTTGGGAATTATGTGCACTATGCAGCAGTTGGCCCAGAATTTCTATTGGCCCAACTTCACTGAGTAGGTGAAGGAATATTGCAGGTCTTGTCACCGGTGCCAAGAAATAAGGAAGGCAGGTAAGAAAACCCAAGCCGCCCTAATTCCATTGCCCATAGTGGAGGACCCATTCCAGAGGGTGGGAATGGATATTGTGGGGCCTTTAAATACACCCATCTCCTCCAAGAAGTTCGTCCTGACTGCGGTGGATTATGCCACCCGGTATCTAGAGGCAGTCACCCTATCCTCATTGAGGACAGACAAAGTGGCAGATGCCTTACTTGGGATTTTCTCCCATGTTGGATTTCCGCAGGAGGTTATCACTGATCAAGGGGGTTCCTTCATGTCAGACCTGATGAAATGTTTGTGGGAGAAGTGTGGGGTGGTGCAGAGGTGCACAACATCTTATCACCTGCAAGCCAATTGGCTTGTGGAAAGATTAAACATTACCCTGATGTCAATACTCCAAGTGTTTGCTGAATAGCATGGGAGGGACTGGGAGAAATACCTTCCCTACCTGTTGTTTGCATACAGGAAGGTGCCCCAAGAGTCGACAGGGTTTTCCCCCTTCAACCCTCTTATTAGGATGCCGGGTACATGGGCCTCTAGACTTGATCCGGGAGGACTGGGAAGGCAAGTACACCACCCAGGGAACTCCCATAGTGGATTATGTCCTTAGGTTTAGGGAAAGGCTGAAAGAGCTCATGGGGATAGCCCAGAGCAATCTGGCAGCTGCCCAACAGAAACAAAAGTGTGGTATGACCACAGAGCCAGAGCTTGCTCGTACACGGTGGGTCAGGAAGTCATGGTCCTTATCCCAGTCCGGAAGGACAAGCTGCAGGCTGAGTGGGCAGGACCGTACAAAATGGTGAGAAAGGTAAATGACATGAACTATATCATAGTTACATGACAGAAGACATACAGAAAGAATGTACCATGTCAACATGATGAAGCCATATGCTAATAGGGCTGACATGGTGTTTACAGTATGTAGTCCTGGGGAGGGGATGGATGAAGGAGACCCCCTTCTGGACTGCTGGAAGAATGCAAGTGGGAGTCCTCTGTGGAGGCAGTTAAATTGTCACCCCAGCTGGCCCCGGACAAGATCCAGGAAGTAAGGGAGGTTTTAGCAGACTTTGCCTCACTGTTTAGCACCAAGCCTGGACTAACAGGGGCACAGACGCCCACACAGCAGACAGCATATCGGGTGTCAGAGGCTCTCCAAAAGGACATTAGGAGGGAGGTGGAGAAAATGCTGAATTTAGGGGTAATCCAGAGATCCCACAGCCCCTGGGCCTCACCCGTAGTCCTTGTGCCCAAGTCAAACGGCTCTACTCATTTCTGCATGGACTATCATGGACTGAATGCAGTCACAAAATCAGACACCCACCTGATGCCCCGGACAGACAAACTCCTGGAAAAGTTGGGAGAGGTGACATATCTTACGACTATTGACCTGACAAAGGGGTATTGGCAGGTGGAGTAAACTGACAGAGCTAGGGAGAGGTCGGCCTTCATCACTCCAATAAGCTTATTTGAATTTAAAGTAATGCCTTTTAGAATGAAGAACGCCCCGGCCACCTTCCAAAGTTTGGTGATCCAGGTGTTAAATGGTGCTGAAGAGTATGCTGTGACGTACCTGGATGACATTGCCATCTTTAGTACCAGCTGGGAGGAACACCTGTCCCACCTTAGGGAAGTGCTGGGCAGGATACAGAGGGTCGGGCTCACTGTCAAAGCTGAGAAGTGCCAGGTGGCCAAGGCTGAAGTGGCATACCTCAGGCATGTTGTAGGCTGGGAACAGCTCCGTACCAACCAAATAAAAATAGAGGTGATCAAGGCATAGCCCAGACCAGAAATGCAGAAGCAGGTCAGGAGTTTTCTAGGGACAGCCAGGTACTATAGGACACATTTACCCAATTACAGTGCTCTGGCTGCTCCCCTATCTGACCTGGCAAATAAAAAGATGCCTAAGAAAATTACCTGGGATCCAGCCTGTGAAAAACCTTTACCAGACTGAAAGGAGGCACTGTGCAGTGATCCTGTGTTGAAAATTCATGACTATAGCAGACCCTTTGTAGCTCAGACTGGCACCTCAGACATGAGTATTGGGGCAGTACTGAGTCAGACATCCAACTAAGGGAAAGATCACCCCATAGTGTACCTGAGTAAAAAGTTACTTCCCAGGAAGCAGGCTTACTCTACTGTGGAGAAAGAGTGTCTTGCCATAGTGTGGGCCCTAAAGAAGTTAGAGCCATTCTTATATGGGCAGCATTTTGAGGTACAAACTGGGCACAACCCCCTGGTTTGGCTGACACAAATGGGAAAAGCTAACTATTAAGATGGAGTCTTATCTTGCAAGGGTATGACATGATGATCTTACCTAGGGCTGCAGCAACAAATCAGAATGCAGCTGGCTTGTCACGTCTATATGAGGAGTGAACTGACTTGTGGAGTTCATCCCATGCAGGGGATAGAGCCCCCAAATTCAGTCTAGGTGGGGAGGATTGTGATGCTTGGCCAACTGGTTATGATTATTGTATGATATCAGTAGTATAAATAAATGGTCAGTGTACGAAATGTCAGTCTGTGAGATTTGGCCCTTTTAAATTACAAGGTGTCAGCAGCTGAAGTCACAGGATGTATTACACTGACCAGGAGATCTCTGTAATGTAATTAACTTCCTTGAGAAATTGCATTTTATGGCCTTTTTATGACCTCATGCTTTTGAAGTTGTAAACTAAATATATATTTTATTACATCAGGACCAGGACATCATTTAGCTGATTCCTGTTGGCTGTCTCACACCTGGGTGACAGACTGCAGGGTTGTAAACCTCAAAGGAACTGGTTGATCAAGGATTCATAATTTGGGAAATGGGTTTTTGTTGATGTCACATTATTAACATACCTCCTGGTAGGAAATCATTTTTTGTAATTTTATATTCTAAAAAGAGGAGCAAGATGACTTACAGAAGGGGTGTGGAGACACAGAGTTTAAACTGATACTTGCATCTGAAATGAATGTCATATCATCCTGGAACTCTAGAGAGACACAACTATCTGATCTAACTTTAAAACTCACTTCTAGAGGTAATACCTTAGATAGCAAACATCTGAATGTATTGTGGTAGGAGTTTAGCTTTGTAATTTTCCCGTATTCTTTTATGTGATTGTGAGCGCTTTGATATATTGTTCTGTGTTTAAATTTTTCATATTTTTATCATCTTTTAGTAAAGTACATTTTCTTAAGATACTGCCTGGGTGTGTCTTCCAGGTTCTGTTTGCATGTGATGTATACATGGTTCAGTCTGACAGCTGTTTGAAGGGCTTGATGGTGTTACTAAACTGGGAAAAGGTAAGAATATACCTAAGTTCTCTTATTGAGCTAAAAGGGTTCATTTTGGAAGCATGGCTGGGTGCCTCTGGCAAAAGATTGTACCGCAATCCTCGAAGAGGGTACATATCTGAGCCTGTTCATTGGTTATGCTAGCATAAGGTTCACAGTTTGAATCCCCCCCAGAACTTGAGACTAAAGGTATTTCAGAGCCAAAAGCAAACAGGAGGATTACCCTGTCTTTTACCTGTTCACACTATTGCGCTCTGAGATTGGCACTGTGGGAGCAGATGGCCTGACCTACAGAGTGCTTTTATGACAGTCAGCACCTGGGATATTGGTGATCTGGACCCCAGCATCCACTGTTTCGAACTCAGGACTATACTTCAGACTGTTGAGTTGCATACTTATATTTTACCATTAGGATTTATTATGCTGTTTGGGACTATGTATATAACACTGGCTTAGCCCTCCAAGGGGATGGGGGATTCCAGTTAAGCACCTTCAAAGGAGATGGTGGGCCATGTAAAGTGTATGGGAACCACCCTGAAATTGGGAGGTGCCTCTTCCTCCTCCTCTCACTATCGGACTGATACATGCTGTGGGCCACTGATGCTTTTTGTTGGGGTGGGGGTATACTGTTTATTCTCAGGGGATCTGGTGATTGCTGGGAGCTTTTGTCATGACTAGCAAGGGAAAGGAGAGGGATGATACCTGGAATCAAGGAGTGGGGGTGGATGGAGTACGTGGCTCATAGAGTGCCGGTAAGTTTTTTGCAGCTAATTTTGTAATTGCACATGCTTATAGCTGTATTGTACACAGTTGGGGTGTTTTTTCTATGGGTGGGTACTATTGTTGACATGTGTTCTGGGGGAATTTTTGTATTAGCTATGTTAGCAGTCTGCTCTGCCTGACAGATGTTTAGAGGATCTACTGGGAGAGGGGGGATCCCCTTCAGGGGAGATGGCAGGAATTACAGTACTGACCTAGAATGTGTGGGGCATTTACGAACCTGTTAAGCGGAGGAGGAGGGTCCTGACCCATATTAAGAAACTGGGCAGGCAGATCATTCTTTTACAAGAAACCCAACTGCTTGCTAGAGAAGTGGATCATTTGGAAAGGAGTTGGAGAGGGCAGCTTTATTGGGCTTCCTATACATCTAAGAAGAGAGGGGTCTTGGTTCTCATTGATAGTGGTTTAAATTGAGTGACACAGCGGGTGACGAGGGATCCTGCCGGACGATGGGTTCTGGTTACAGGCACGTTAGATGGGCGGCAATATACTTTAGTGTCGGTTTATGCTCCTAATGATGGCCAAGCAGACTTTTTTAATAAATTCTCTCAAATTTTACAAGAGAAGGAAGGTCAGCTAATAGTGGGGGAAGATATGAATGAGGTGCCTGATCAATCTTTGATCAAAGTGACTCCTTTAGCAAGTTATCTACGTCTGGGTCTCAAACATTGGTGCAACTTTTGGAGGACCAGGAACTATTAGATGTGTGGAGGGTATATAATCCCATGGGTCGGGATTATTCTTATTTTTCCCCAGTCCATCAGACGTATAGCTACACCAATCTGATACTTGTTTCTCAACTCTTGTTGAAACAGTCTGAGAGTGTAGCAATATAACCTATGGTGGTTTCTGACCACTCTCTGACTGGGAGTTTGTAGGGTCCCTGGAAAGGGAGACATCCTTTCGGTGGTGGTGCAACACAAGCTTTTTTTCAGACAAGTCTTTTCATGAGTGGTTAAGGAGGGAAGTTTCTGATTATTTGGGGACAAATTACACGGGAGAGGTGCCTCCCAAGTGGGTCAGTGAGGTGCTTAAAGATCAATGACAACCATTTTGCATATTGTAAAAAAAAGTCTGAATTCAGGTCCCAGTGTTATAAGTAGTGTTTCCTGAAAATTATATGCTATTTAGTTTTGTAGTTTTCTTTAAATCAGCATTTAATGACCTGTTCTGCACTAAATGAAAACAGTCAGGCTGTTTCTGTCCCTCTGACTGAGAATGGGAGAGAGATGACATCATATGGGACTAGGCTACAGCTTCAGCAGTGTAAGTACCTGCTTGACTGACGAGCTGTTAACTTCCCAATTAGAACAATCTGTGAGGTAATTGTTTGTTGTCCAGGGCTTTTGCAAACTCGGTCTCTAGTGTTTGTTCAGATGAATTAGCTGAAAATCCACATTTTGTTATTCTAAAGAGCTGATCATTTGAGTTTCAGTGCTGAATTGAAGTGGCATGCATCTGAGAAATCAGCTTATGTGTATCACACCTGCTGCCAGTTTTTTCTGATCAAAACTCTGTGTTTTACTCTAGCTATAACACTGGGTTGTTTATTTAATGGATATAAAATAAGTCAAAAGTTTGTTAATTCATACAAGACATTTGTCTTTTTAATGTAGTCTTAATAAATAGGTTCATATAAGAACATTATTTCCTTTCAGACTGACAGACAGGTACCTGCTGCACTCTGTTATTTAAAGCACATGTACTGTTGAACTCGCAAATTTCAGTTCTTTGATTGTTTATGAGTTAAAATACATCACGCATATGTATAACTAGAAACACTACATGGCATCCTGATGCCCCCATCTCTTACCTACAGTTTAGGCAGCAGCACTCTGCTGCCCCATGTCACCTGCCCCACATGCACCCTGTCTCCTGCCCCAAATTTGAGGATGCTGCACCTTGCTGTCCACTCTTTTGTCCCATAGAGTCAGAGCTGCTGCACCCTATTGCCCCATGACTGACAGGTATGCAATCAGGGCCTCAGTACCCTGCTGCCCCCTGCCTGAACAGTTGAAGTTACTGCACCCTACTGTGGCCCTTTGTCCTTCACCCCCTCAATCAGAGCCACTGAACCCTATTCCCCCTGTTCCTATCACCATAGTCAGGGCTGCTGTGCACTTCTATACCCTAGAATATCATGCCCCCTGCTTCCACATTTAGGGTTGCTGCACTATGCTGCTCATGCCACCAGAGTTGGGGCTTTTATTGCACCCTGCTGCCTACATCCATTTTCCCAAATGGACAGGGCTGCTACACCATGCACATCCCATCCCACGGTCAGGGCTGCTGTGCCCTGCTACCCCCACCATGTTCTGTCCCACAATCAAGGCTTCTTCACCATGCTGTAGTCTGTCTCCTGCCACCATAGCCAGAGTTGCTGCACTCCGTTCCTGTCTACACAGTCAGGGCTGATGTGCCCTCTTGCACCCTACAACCCAATTCCTCCACAGCCCCAGGACTCTGCAGTTAGGGTTTCCAGCACCATGCTGCCCCCTGCCACCAAAGTCAGATTTGTTTGCTGCACTGCCCGAAAGAAAAGAAAACACATAATTTTTTTTTTCATTTTGTATTATGGGGGGTGAAGGACAGAGGGCATTAGGGTTCCGAAGTCCCAACTGTTTGGTCAGGAGACAAGGATAGCATTAGGGTACAGCAGCCCAAGCTGTGGAACAGGATGCAGCGGCCACACCTGGGTGGAACTGACACAACTATGGGGCAGAAGACAGTAGGCAGCAAATGCCCTAACCCTTGTGGCAAGTGGCAACATGGTGCACCAGCCCTAACTGTAGAGGGAAGGGGCTCTAGGCACAGCAAGCTACAGCAGCCCTGCATGAGTAGTCCGGAGAAGGGTGAAATAACCCTTGCTATAGTAGTAGGGGACTGTGGACAGCATGGTGCGAAGTCTTGACTGTAGGGCAGGACACAGGGGGCATCAGGGTACAGCAGCCCTGACTGTGGGATGGGGTGCTCATGGTGCAGCAGCCCGGCTCATTAGGGACATTGGATGTGGATAGCAGGATGAAGAAAAAGCCCCCCCCCCGTGGCATGGGGCAGCATAGTGCAGCAGCCCCAATTGTAGAGGCAAAATACAATGGACCCTAGGGTGTAGCAGAGCTCAGCAGCCCTGACTGTGGAGACCGGAACAAGGGGCAACAGGGTGCAATGTCCCCATCTGTGGGTTTGGGGGACAGTGGATAGCAGGTTGCAACAGCCCCAACTGTTCTGGCATGGGGAAACATGGTGTAGGAGCCCTAACTGTTCAGGCTGATGGTGGGCAACAGGGTTCGGCAATCCCAACTGTGTGGGAGAAGACAGTGGGCAGCAGGGTACAGTAGCCTTCAATGTGGGGCAAGAGACATAGGGCTTGTGGGGTAGAGGACAGGGCATCAGAGTGCAGCTGCCTCAACTATGGTGCAGGAGACAAGGGACATCAAGATGCTATACACTCTTTCTAGTTATACATTAGGGCCCAGATATTCAAACTGCACCAGGCTATGGCACAAGCCCAGGTGCATCTCATTTTGGCTGCGCTGGGGCGTGGACTGGGCGATATTCAATGGAGCTGCGCCATGGCTCAGCATTGGTGAATATCGCACCCTGGCCACCCACAGTGTGCATGGCGCAGTGGCACTGCACCAGCACCAGTGGCCAGAGTGGAGCATGTGGATGTGCTAGCGCAAGTTCCACTGCGTGAGGCGCAGCAACCGCGATATTCAAAAGTTGACCTGCAAATGGGGCCATAATGTATGCAAGGTGCACATGGGGCCATTTGCATGTCACTATGGCCGCATTTGCATGCAAGTGCGCCGATTCCCGACGACTTGCACCTGGCGCCCTGTCAGGCAGCAGCCATCAGGTACCGATGCCCCCTGCAGCGTGGCAATGTGCCCCACAGCCCGATCACGGGCTGCAGTAGAAAAAGAATAATCATAAATCCCTGGTGGTCCAGTGGACCGCTGCCCGCCCATTCGTGGGCTAAGTAAATAAAGAATAATCCAACCTCTATCCCTGGTGGTCCAGTGGACCTGTCAGCCCGCCCGATCGTGGGCTAAGCAAAAATAAGAAAAATCTAACCTCTATCCCTGGTGGTCCAGTGGACCCGTCAGCCCACCCGATCATGGGCTAAGGAAAAATAAGAATAAGCTAACCTCTATCCCTGGTGGTGCAGTGGACCCCCCTCCCCACCTGCCCACTGATCCCCACCCCCGCTCCCCGGTCAGCGGGTGGCAACACCCACCATGCAGCCCGCCCGACTGACATCATCGGTGGGGCTGTCATGCGCCCATTGGTCTAGCGTGAGCCAATGGGTGTGCACACTCTATACTACACATCCCAGATATGTGATGTGAAAGAATCCATTCACATATCTGGAATGTGTAATGCAATGTAAACTGCATGCCCATTAGCTCACGCTGGGACAATCAATAATCAGCCTAGACGGTGTCAGTCGGCGGGTAGCGGGGCGGCAGGCGGGTGGGGTGCTGCCACCCGCTGCTGACCGGGGGGGAGGGGCAGTAGGATCAGTGGATGGGTGGGGAGGAGGGTCCACTGGACCACCAGGGATAGAGGTTAGCTTATTCTTTATTTACTTAGTCCACAATCAGGCAGGCAGACAGGTCCACTGGACCACTGGGGATAGAGGTTGGTAATTCTTTATTTACTTAGCTCGCGATCGGGCAGGCTGACAGGTCCACTGGACCACCAGGGATATAGGACTTCATTTTTAATCTACTTAAGCTCGTGATCGGGCATGGAGGGGGTGGGCGCCACCACGGAGGTGCAGCCGGAGCTCGGGTGGCCACCCACAGGTGGCAGCTACCGTGTTGCGCCCTGCAATATGGCAGCTCACCTGTGGGTGGCCAGCCCTTATTACTTTTGTTTTGGCGTAACTTTGTGCTGGCGCAGGTAGGGGTTGTGCATGCATGGCTCTGTACATCCCGGGCTGAATATCTGGCTGTGCAGAGTATGCATGGGCCGTACCTTCTGCCATACATTACTGATGGCTCGGCAGGTTATCTTTCGCTTATTCTTTTGAATATCGCGCCCGGACGCATCAGTGGGTTGCGCATGACGCAACCCTTTTGAATATCTGGGCCTATGTATTTTCACACAGAAACCATCAAAGAACTGAAATTTGTGAGTTCATATTGTACATATGCCTGAAATAGGAGCGTGTGGAAGGCAAGCGTTTGTCAATCTGAGAGGAAGAAAAATTGTTCTTACGTGTACCTATCTATTGAGGCTACATCAAACTACTTGTATGAACTAACACACTTTAGATTTATTTTATATCCATTAAGTAAACAACCCAATGTTATATAGCTAGAAAAAACAGAGTTCTAATAAGAAAGAACTGGCAGCAGCTGTGATGTAGATAAGCTGATTTCTCAAATGCATAACACTTCAGTTCAGCACTGAGACTCAAATAATCAGCTCTTTAGTAGGACAAAGTGTAGATTTTCAGCTAATTCATCTAAACAAACTCCAGAGACTGAGGGCAGGATTCACAAAGAAAGCCAAAAATCCCGCAGCTGCGGGAAAAAGGCCTGCAGCACTGCAGAAATGCAGTTGCTTGATATTCATAAAGAAATTTTGAGCAGGTGCGGAATTTCGCAAAATCCCCGCAGCTGCGGAAATTGCACATGTGCTAAAAATCCACAACTGCGGATCCGCAGCTGATGAAATAGCTTAGGAGGCACAGCAACAGTGAACTTAATTAGCTGGAACAGCAGACTTTAACAGGGCTGCCATAGAATGAAGCTGAAAGCACCCACAAAGAGACCAGTGACCAGTCCCTCAACTGGGACCACTGCAGCACCACAGCTACCAGCAATAGCATGGCACCACAGTGGCCAACTGTCACTGCTGGTCCTCCCTCCCTGGGGTGTTCCTGTTGCCTGCAGGGGTAGCACTCACTGCAGGCTGGCCAGGATCTACTGCCTGTGGGGCTATGTCATGGAGCTGCACTGTGTCTGGTGGTTGTTGCCTGTTGCCATAACATGGCAATGTGTGCTTTTGTTGCTGTTACAGCAGCCACTGTTATACTATCTGGGATGCTGTTACCTGTGCCTCACCTCCACCTTAATTGATTCCAATTGCTGGGGCACTACTGCAGTTTGCTGAGGGAGAGTTACACCTTATTCCACTGTGTGTAACATTTTTTCCGCAGCTGTGGAAAAAAAACTGGTTGTGAATAGCCCTTCAGGGGCTGTGCCTTACTTATTTCACACCTTTTTTTCCTCAGGTACTTCCGCAGCTGCACTTTTTTCCACAGTCCTCAGTGTTGTTTTCCACAGCTGCGGGGGGGGTTTTGTGAATAGCACCCAGGGCAAATTCCCCTTTGTTTCCATAGCTACTGCAGTTTTGGGGACTTAGGGAAGGTTTTGCACCTTCAGAAAGCTTTGTGAATCCAGCCCTGAGTTTGTAAAAACCCTGGACAGCAAACAATTACCTCACAGATTGTTCTAATTGGAAAGTTAACAGCTCATCAGTCAAGCAGATACTTACACTGCTGAAGCTGTAGCCTAGTCCCATATGACGTAATCTCTCTCCCAAGCTCATTCAGAGGGGCAGAAACTGCCTGACTGTTTTCAGTTAGTGCAGAACAGGTTATTAAATGCTGATTTAAAGAAAACCACAAAACTGAATAGCATGTAACTATCAGGAAACTCTACTTATAACACTGGGACCTGAATTCAGGCTTTTTTTTACAATGTGCAAAATGGTTGCCATTGACCTTTAAGACCTTTATTACGGGCAAAATATTGGCATATTTGACTGCTCACAAGAAGAAGTGGGAAAATCGGGCACAACATCTACTTACTCAGCTGCAGACTCTGGAAGCGCAGCATAAAGCGGGGGTGTCTGACCCTACTCTGATACACCGCATCAGGAATGTTCGTTTTCAGCTGAACACGCAGCAAGCAGAGTTGGGAATATATCAAACAAGGCAGGCCCTTTGGGGGGGGGGGGAGTGGAGCGCCTGTTAGTGTATAGGCTTTGGATATTGGAAAACGGGTGGCCATTGCCCAGCTACGGGGGGGGAGCCCAGGCCCAGATGGGTTCCCTGTTGAGTTTTATTGGGTGGTTATAGATCAGGTGGGTCCCTTGCTTACAGATGTTATAGATAAGGCTTGGCAGGACTGTGAACTCCCGACGACAATGAATGACGCCATTATTACGGTTCTGCCAAAAAAGGGCAAAGACCCTTATCTCTGCACGAATTACCACTCAGTACCATTGCTTAATGTTGATTATGAAATACTGGCAAAAGTTCTGGCAAACAGGTTGACCCCAGTTGTGCTTGAACTTGTTCATGCTGATCAAGTGGGATTCATGGGGGGGTGTAGAGATCGTGCCGATCACCTTAGCCGCCTGGTGGACCTTTTCTGTGTCACCCCCCCCCCACCCTCTGGTACTTCAGTGGCAGTGGGGCTAGACATGGAAAAGGCTTTTGACTCTGTAGAGTGACCCTATCTCCTTGTTCTTAACAAGTTTGGTTTTGATCCCAGATTTGTAACCTGGATCAGGGTGCTGTACAAGTCTCCAAGTGCATCTGTGCTCACTAATGGTAAGTTATCCCCACCCTTCTTGTTAGCTTAAGGAGCACACCAGGGATGCCCCTTTTCATTGGCTCTTTTTCTGTTAGCAATAGAACCTCTTGCTCAGACCACTGATTCAGCTGAGATACAGGGCATTCAGGTGGGCACAGCAGAATATAAAGTGATGTTGTTTGCTGACGACATCTTATTAATATTCTGGAATGTGGAGACCTCTCTCCCTAATTTAGGGCAACTCCTGGATAGATTTGCGGGTGTTTCTGGCCTCCAGAATAATTGGAGCAAGATGGAAATTATTCCATTGGGGGTTCATGACCACCTGCCGCCGTGGCCTGCACTGGGATTTGATTGTACTGTTAAACCTATGAGATACCTTGGGATACTTATCTCACTGGTATTGGTGGACTGGCCCACCTTGAATTTAGGCCCTTTGTTGGGCTCCTTGCGCCAGGATGTTGAGCGCTGGCAGCTCCTTCATTTGTCATTATGGGGTAAAATTCAAACGGTCAAGATGATTTTTATGCCCAAGCATTTGTATGTCCTTCATCACTTACCATTGAAGATCCCAGACCTGTAGTGGAAACAGTCTGATAAGGTATTAGCCATGTTTTACTGGGAGGGTAAGAAGCCTCGACTGGCTTATGCTAGGCTACAAGCACCTTATAGCAAGGAGGGTATGGCAGCCCCATGGTTACAGGGGTATTACATAGCAATGGGTCTATGACATATTTGCTGTTAACTGAATCTGGACATTTGGGAGTCCTCAATTCGATGACTGGCACTGGAGAGGGCGTGGTGTTCCCCATATCCCCCTGAGAGCCCGTTATGGGACCTCAGATGACAGGTTTCTTTGCCAGCTCCCCAGGAATATACAACATATGTTTGGTGCCTGGTCCAGACGTACCTGGGACCAGATTTGCATATCCCTCTTGTGCTCTGGCCTTTGTGGCATAACCCCTGACTGTGTATGGGGGAGAACCTCTCTCATGGAATCAATGGAGGGAAGGGAGTCTAAATTGGGTTAGAGATTTGTTTTGTGCACACACAGGACACCTCAAGTCTTTTCAGGAACTTCAGTGGGAGGCCTCTCCCTAGCTCGCACCATTGGTGTTATTTGCAACTTCATCATTTACTTGGCTCTCTTGGGATGCAGGACTATCTTCTACCACCCTTAGGATTGTGGGGTTGAGTATTTGACCAAGGGGTTCCCCCACCAGGGAAACAGGCAATCCCAAAACTGGCAACGATTTATTCAAGGCTGTGTGATACTATGGCCGCAACCCTGAGCAGGGTACAGAGCAAGTGGGATAATGTGTTGGGGTTGCATTAGGGGAGGAGGAGGACTGGCATAATATATGTACTAATGCATATGGGGGTGTGAAGAATACTGGGGCCAGACTCATGCACTTAAAAGTGCTGTTACATTGGTACCGGACCCCAGTCATTCTGCACTTGATGCAGTTGGTAATCGGATCCTGCTTGTTGGCGCTGTGCAGCTCAGGAGAGGACACTTTTACATATTTTGTGGGGGTGCCCTTTGTTAATGTCTTGGTGGGATGCAGTGCAATGGATTGTGGAGAGGATGCTGGGTAAAGGGGTTCCATTAGACCCCACGGTGCTCATCTTAGGCAACACAGTTAGGATAGAGGGAATAGGACGGCATGGTCGATGGTGGTTCATGATGGCCATCACGGAGGCTAAATGTCTCCTTTTATGGCGGTGGAGATCTACAACTATTCCTGCCATAAATGATTGGTTAGATAGTATGCTGGCAGTGGCAGGGTACGAAAGAATGGCCTGTATCGCCCATGACAGGTACATCCAGTTTCCAAAGGTGTGGATCCCCTTTCTGGTATGGTTGGAAGTGCCTCTTCAAAGGGGGCGAATATGGTTTCCCCCCCTCACACAGCTTCTGGGTGACCAGTCTCTTTTTGCTGGGCCCTTACAGAGGGAGTTAGGGAGGAGTTAGGGGCTATGGGTTCGGTGACCTTGATGTTTGGGAAGTTAGTTGGGAAAGATGGTGCCTCTGTTTAGACAGTGGGTTATGCTGGGTATTCGGCTGCTTCCCCTGGTGAGGTCTTGACAGCTTGAAGGTCAGTGTGGGACTTACCCTGTTACCCCCCCCTTTCCTCTTCCCATCAGCGCCCTCCCTCACTGAGTATTAGCTGAGGAAGGGGGAGGTCCTGGCAGATTAGGCAAGTGTATTGTCTGAAATCTGTAGCCTGTTGGGCAGACTGTTATCTTCTGTATAGTTTGTGATCTGTTCTTTCTTTCTTTTTAGATTGTTCATGAAATGATACAGGATTGTAACCTTTTGCATCATATGTGGAACCTACCATGTGTGTTTGTTGTGCTTTAATGTTGTAAAATTGCAAAAACTAGTAATAAAAAAAAACTCTCACTTGCCAATGCCAGCTTGTAGCAATGCTGGACACAGAAGTGGCCCATTATTCTGGTGCAGTGTAGGCAGGCTGGGATTCCATTGCATAATAGCCAATCTTACTTGGACACAGCCACAGAATATTTCCTTCACTAAGATCCAAAATGTAAGCCTGCTGATTGGTTCTCTTCCTAACTGAGGCCGGCACGGTCAAAACCAATCACACTGCCACTTGAGAATTTAAAGGGACAGCTGAATGTGTTATTTAAGGTGGGGGGAGATAAAAAGCAGCCAACAGGACCCATGATGAAGGAGGGGGGCATACAATGAAGTTCCTTTTTTTGTAAAGTACCATAATCGCTGGTTCACCCAGCCCATATCACTCATATGGTCACTGGAGTGGGGGAATTAGACCTGGTGCAGACCCTCACGGACCACTAACTTGGGTTTGACCTTTGCCCTTCCTAGATTGCACTGCAGTCAGGAACTCAGAATGCATCCGTCAGCCCAGCTCAAAATGCTGTGAATGTTTGTTTATTTGTCATGTTGTTTAGTGTTCTGTTCAAGGCTATGTTTAAAAATGGTTTGTTCATTGATACACTCAGCCAGGTAGATTGGCAGATACTAGGTTTGTTGTTCACTTACAACTACAAAAGTTCTCATAGTTGATATAGAGCTCAGCTTGGGGTTTCAGTCTAAAGACAGCTGTCATTTGCAAATAGCCTGCACCAGCAGAGAGGTATCCACCATTGCAACCCACAAGGAAATGCACACCACCAATATATCCCATGACCATTGACAAATATTACCTAACTGCATGGAACATAAAGGGAGCACAGACAAAAGAGAAATTACACCAGGTGCTGAGGCCATTAAAGGCTACAGGCACTGACACAGCCTTTCTCTGAGAGACCCACACTAAGACAGGTCAGGAAAACCTCTGGAGACGTGAACGGGTGGGTCAAATCTTCGCAGCTGGGGACAGCAATAGGAAATCAGACACTGCCATCCTGATCCCTAGAAACACACCCTTCCAACTCTTAGAACAAATTACGGGGCCAGAGGGGCATCATATCATTATAAGAGGTACCCTTGGAAGATGGGAAACAGTGCTAGCATCAATATATAGCCCTAAAAGAGAAGATGCTTCCTTTTACACAGCACTCTTCACAGACCCCTCCAAGTTTGCCTCCATCCCTATGTACATAGTGGGGGATTGGAATCTAATGCAAGACACAAAAACGACAGAACAGGGGCCAACCGACAACTCTTGTCCCACAGCCAGAGCACCTGCCAGTAGTTGTAAGACACACTAGGTTTGGTGGAACCCTGGAGAATTTTACACACCAACGCAAGAGTATACACGTTCACTTCCCCAGTCCACCACTCAAAGTCTAGACTGGATTTCCACCTTATAAGTTCAGAATGCCTAGATGAAGTCCCAAGCTGTGAAATACTCCCAAGGGTGGTCTCAGACAATTCACTGGTACAGCTTTCTATCCTACCAGCTGACCACTCTGATCGAGATAAAGCTTGCTGCGTCAACTGCACTGGCTGCCAGTTAGGCGGAGGGTCCTCTTTAAGGTGGGTTTGCTCACCTTTAAGGCCCTACACGGCCTGGGCCCTGGCTACCTGAAGGACCTTCTTGCACGTGCTGTCTCAGTCCACTTCTCCTCCTCTAGGGGACTCCTAGCGATTCCTAGGATGAGGTAAAGAACTGCTGGTGACAGAGCATTTAGTGTTGCCATCCCCATACTGTGGAATTTGCTTCCTCTAACTGTTAGGGAGGCCCCATCTGTTGAGGTTTTTAAGGCCCGCCTCAAGGCCTTTTTGTACAATCAGGCCTTCCCGGACTATGTTTTATAGTTCCTTACCTGCCTTTTTAATAAAGATTAATCTGATGTTTATTTAGTCTTAGAGACTTTAAATGCTGCTGAAGTTGAGGGTAGTTAATCATATAGCAAATTTTGTTTTAACTTGTTCAGATTATTGTATTTAATTGATTATTATTGTGATGTGTTGTATTTATTGATTAATGTACGGCACCCAGAGCCTCCGGGAAGGGCGTCTTTTTAAATAAAATGTGCCTTGCCATTAATAAAAACACACTAAAAGACCCCACCATGACAAAAGTAATTAAGGAGAGAGTCACTACTCTTTTCAGCTTAAGTTCAAAAAAAAAAAAAAAATTAGTCCTCAGCCTCAAACCAAACCATCCTATAAGGGGCCTTTAAATGCACCATCAGTGGCAAATGTCTTAGATTAGCATCTTCATGCAAAATTAAATGGGAGACAGAATGCAAGAATTTGTCACAAGAGATTAGAAACTGGGAGAAAAACCTCAATGCCTGTTCAGAGGAGGAAGACTGGCTGAAACATAATGCATATAGAGCCAAATTTGAGGAAATCTGAGAGAACAGGCAGAAAATGCCATCTTTAGGGCAAAAATGAAATACATAGCTCGGGGGAAAAGGCGGGGAAGCTCCTTGCCTTGAGGCTGAGGCAGCAGGAGACTTCCAGATTAGTCAAGAGTATATGCCACTTTGCCGAGGGACCTCTTATCACAAAACCAAGAGAGAGAGTTAAGGCCTTTGGGAACTTTTACAAAGAACAGCACTTGGCAGAACCCCCTAGCTTACCTGAGGCAATACAGGCACACCTAGCACAAGCCAATCTGCCTAAACTAACACCTCAGCAGGCAGTCTCACTGCAAGGGGAAATCACAGAGCTAGAGATACTCTGAGCTATGAAGACACTAACCCCTGATAAGGCACAGGACCCTGATGGTTCTTCCCCCAATCTTTATAAATCCTTGAAAGAGGAGTTAGCACCCCATCTAGCCAAGCTTTTTCTGGAAGTAGAGGCAGATGAAACACCTGGATCCTACACACCAAGAGCCAGATACGGATCCAGAATGCCTTGCTAATTACAGGCCAAGATCCCTCCTCAATCTGAACCTCAAAATACTGGCCAAGATCCTAGCCATTAGGCTGCGGATGGTATGGTCCACACTTATCAGCCCAGAACAGGCGAACTTTATGGAGGAGAGGCTCTCAACTGACCACCTGTGAAAGGTAGCCTACAGCCTCTCTGCATCAAGGGACTTGAAACACCCAGCTGTGCTCATGTCACTAGATGTGGAGAAGACCTTTGCTAGAGTCTCCTAGACCATCCTTCTCCATATCCTAGACACCTTTGGGTTTCCAGATAGTGTCCCACAATGGGTACGACTACTACATTCTCATCTCTCTGCCAGAATAGTCTGTAATGGGGTACTCTCAGACAGTTTCCAGCTGGAGATGGGTATGAGGCAGGGCTGTCCACTCTCACCCTATTTATTCACTCTCAATCTCGAGTCACTTACTAGGACCCTTTTGGCCAATAATAATGTTGTGGGCATTAAAGTGGGATCAGAGAGATATAAAATTTCCACATACACCAATGATATCCTCTAACATCTTCAGGAACCAGAAAAATCAGTTCCTACAATGCCAGATATTCTCCAGAGATTTGGCTCATTGGCGGAATACCAACTCAATTTATCCAAACCCCAGATAATGCCCTTAAATCACCATGCATTCAGAACTAATACAATGCAGTGGAGGGGCACCTGGTCCCCAGATGGCTTTAAATACCTGGGGATACTAGTGGTAGTAAGCTCGAGATAATATTTACTAAAAACCTAGACAAATTGCTTCAACATCTTAGACATGACTTACAGAGGTGGACAGCCCTCTCTCTCTCCTTATGGGCCAGAATTAATGTGATCAAGATGAATGTGCTGCCCAGAGTCTTATACTCTATCAGTGTGTTAACCCAGACTATACCCAAACACTTGGTTCAAACACCTAAGATCTGCCCTCACAGCCATCATCTGGAATGGTCACGCCCCTAGGAGGGCATATTTCAAAATTACACCCCCTAAGCAACAGTGGGGTCTACAACTACCAAATCACTGACTATATTATCTGGCCTCTAAATTCAGCCAATTCCTGCGGTGGAAAACTGATACCAGTGAACCAGAGGTTAACCCCTACATCCCACAGTGGCACATCATAGAAAAAGACCTGCGTGTCAAAGTGAGGATTTACATCAGGGCCCTGCTAAATGTGAGCTACAGCAAACTTCCCCAAAAATTAAAGAATACCCCAGTGTGCAGTTCAGTACACATTTGCCACCATCTCCACTGTCTACTCAAGACCAAACCATTATTCGATTCCAGCCACCCAATAAAAGTCAACCCAAATTTCAAAATACAACTCAAGACCATCCAGAAACCATTTTTCAAAAAGGCAGAGCTAAGCTCACTAGGCCAGCTCTTAGAAATAAACACAATTGCCACATTAGATTATTTTAAAAGGAGACACAACCTCAGCAATTCGGATGTGTTTCCCTTTCTACAACTTCAACATGTAGTGGTGGTAACATCCCTAGGCCCCCAACTTCAGTCCTTCTCTGCACTCAGTATATCTGGGACAAGCTGGCCCAGTTAGCACAGCAAAGGAATGCCGCCTTACTTCTTTACCAAAAACGTGAACCAGCTGGCATATAATCAAGCAGCAGATCTTTGTGAGTACTGGCTGTGGGACTTTCCAGAACTAGCAAACCAAGAAATAAGGTCAGAAACGTGGGCAAATTTATACAGATACATTAAGGTAGATAGTCTAGGATTAATGCAATATAAAGTCTCCCTCAATATGTACAGCACCCCCCAAACTATTTAAGATAAAACATCTTGATGCTGATCAATGCACCAAAAGCCAATTGGATAAGGGGACCTTAAAACATATTCTGTGGGACTGCATTAAGGCCAAACCACTTTGGGAAGCCATACAAATGAAAACAAATCCATTACTGGATTTGGAAATAGCCTTTACCCTACAGAACTGCCTACTAGGACTGTGGTTCAGCTATTAAAACCTTGGAGATATCACATCATGCTGGTTGCCAGTGCTGCCAAGAAAGTGAAATAAAGGCACTGGCTAGATGGCTCCAGACCCACATACAAGGAGTGGCACACCGCCATGCTAGACACCTGCAGGGTGGAGAAAATGGTAGCCAGCATAAATGATAGAGCAAAATCTTACAGAAATAGATGGGAAACATTGCACACCCCACTCTTGTTACCAAATGAGCTAACTTCAAAATCTGTACTCTATTCTACAAAAGCTGTTCAAATACAATTGTAAACGTTGTATTGCTTAGTACCCCTGGGACCCCCTTGAATGATGATTGGCACCCAGGTGATATGTATTTCTTGTGTACATAGTTATGTACTGTTATTATTGTTATGTGTCACTGTTCTTTGTCCATTTTTCTTTTTTTTTTTTTTTTGCAAAACTCAGTAAAGCTTACTTGTTTTTAAAATAAAAAGATAGGGGTAGTTCTGAAAGACTGGAGGGTTTTGTACATAGTCCCACTCCACAAGGGGGGGGGGCAAGGAGCAACCAGGGAATTACAGACCTGTCAGCTTTACCTCTGTGGTGGGTAAACTGATGGAGTCACTGGTCAAAGAGGAGCTGGCTGACTACTTAGAAAGAAAAGGTCTACAGGATAGTAAACGGCATGGGTTTGTGGTAGGTAGGTCTTATCAGACTAACCTGCTAGTTTTTCTTTGACTGTGTAACAAACGTAGTAGATTAAGGACCTTGCTGTGGATTTACTTTACTTCGATTTCAGCAAGGCTTTCAACCCGGTGTCACACAGAAGGTTGCTGAAGAAGCTGGAGGGCCTGAGCATGGTTGTGGACATAGTTAGATGAGTAGGATACTGGCTGAAGGAGAGACAGCTGATGGTAAATAGGGTCAAATCTGAAAAGAAGTAGGTCACACAAGGGATGCCACAGGGAGCCGTCCCGGGTCCTGTCCACTTCAATATGTTCATCAGTGACATTGGAGAGGGTATATGGGGCAAGTTATGTCTCTTTGCAGACAACACAATGCACTTTCATAGGGCAGATAGCAAAGAAGGGATCTGAGAGATACCTGGGGATCTACAAAGGCTAGAGAGGTAGTCTAAGCTTTGGCAGTTGAAATTCAAAGCAAAAAAAGTGCAAGGTTATGTACTTAGGGAACAAATACCCCAGGACAGATTACTTGATGAGAATGGTAAAACTGAGCATTACGACAGCAGAAAGGGACCTGGGAGTCATCATTAGTGACTCCCTCAAACAATCAAGCCAGTGTAACAAGGCCTACAGTAAGGCTTAGGATGCTGGGATGTATCAGAAGGAGCAATGACAGCAGGAAAAAGGAGGTATTAATATATCTATATAGGTCACTAATGAGGCTGCAACTGGAATACTGTGCTCAGTTCTGGAGTTCACACCTAAGGAAGGGCAAGGACAGGCTGAAGATGGTGCAACGCAGGGTGGCAAAGATGATTCAGAGCCAACAGGGCAGGTTTTATGAGGATCATCTCAAGGCACTGAATATGTACTCACTGGAGACCAGGCGAGAGAGGCCAGATATGATAGAGCGCCTCGGTTTCCTGAAGGGAATTAACAAAGTAAACAATGCAGAACTATTTAGCAGGAATAAAGATTCAAGAACCTGAGGTCTTGAATAGAAACTGGTGGGGTAAAGGTTTAAGAGGATGTTAGGAAGTTCTATTTTACAGAAAGGGTGGTGGAGTTGTGGAACAGTCTACCACTGGATGTGGTGAGTGCCATGACCGTACTGTAAATGGTTTGAAGCATGGCTGAGATAGGGTAGAGGATTTGTTGGTTACTCCTGTCGGTAACAGCAGGGGAATTGGATGGGGGGAATGAAACCCCATATGGACAATAGGACCCAGGGCAGTTTGTAAACTACAGGCAAACTAGATGGACCTTTTGCCTTTTTCTGCCATCATTATCTATGTTATTTCATGTGCTTCATAAAGACATAACAGTATAACAAAAGAACATGAAAATACAACATTTTATGAGAAAATGTTCCCATTAGTCTACTTACAGAGATGTTCTTTCCAACACCATGTGTAGTGGGTCATCCCAGTCAGGTTCTGTTCCGTGATTTTATTTCCCGCATTCTACACTGTTCTGCTCCCCCCCCGGCTTGCTGTGCATTTCATTGATTTATCATTTGATACATGTTGTTGGCATCAGTCCAGTTTGAGATTTTATTTTATTTATTTTTTACTTATTGAAAGATATCAGAATACAACCTTTGAGTCAGAGACTCCTTTACAAAGGTTCCACATCAGATACAAAAAATTGGTTAGACAAGTATAACATCAAATAGGTATACAGAGAAGGGTTACAGATAAACTTCTACAAAATAAGGGCATTACAGAACAGTTATACAAAATTTGAGGCATAAAGGACAACAGTGACGAGTAACCTGGAATGAACAAGGTACAAGGTTGGTGAGTAAGGCGGGATGAGAATCCTTTGTCGGGGAATATAAGAAGGCAGGATGAGAATCCTTTGTCATGGATGGAAGAGGACAAGGGGTAGTGGCCAGTTGGGAGAACTAGACTTGCTCCAACAACTGTCTAGTTAATGCTGAGCTGGTTTCTTTCTGTGAGGGACCAAGTGACAAAATGATATACCGTGGAAAGGGAAATCAATTTTAAATACATACTCAAGACCCTCTTCAGGATGCGTAATGTGAATTCTCATGCAAGTCCCATCAAGTGCAGTAATATGCTGGAACCCAGATCTGAACTGGACTGCAAATCCAATCAGTGCCTTAATTTCTACTTGTGACATCCCAATAATTTTCACAGCAAGGGATTGTTTTGTCATGGGAGTATAAACTCAAAATACTGACTGGGAGCTTCCAAGCTCAAAGGCACAAAAAGACTGCTTTTGTCCCATGAGTCAAGTGATTAAGAATGCATTGATATTAAATTTTAGATTGATATTTATTGAATGTATATATTAGCTATGGAGCCACGACCCTTGTGACACAGATCTGTATAACAACTTAAACTGCATTAGGTCTTTTAAATTTACACTTAATTGTGATTTTACTTAGACATGAAATTTGTATTATCTTCCTGATGTAGTCTTTGTATGTATTTGATTGACCACAGGTCGTACCTGTAAAAGGGATTGTATCCCAGTGTGCTTACCCGTATGCAAATAAAAATCAAATCAAATTCTTATTTTTATGTTCTATAATTTAATCTGACTACTGCCAAATGTGAAATTTTTTTCTAAGGGGTTGAAGCTCCTCTTTAAGCCCAACCACACTTAGCTGTCACGTGATCTGTTTTTGCTCTTCTCAGCTACTGCCAACCATCACGTTGCAGTTTTACTGTGTATGAGTTGTTGTCTTAATTGTTGCCCTTGGTAGCTTTCTGCTACCACATTTGGGTTGTATATACCATCGTGGTTTTGTAATCCTAACTGCTTGTAACTATATTCTTCCCTGTTCTCCTCCCACAGCTCACACATGGAAATGAGCTGTGGCTCAGTGCACCATTCTCAGTTACGAATTTTCAAATAAATAAATAAATAAAAGAATGTTGGTGATTCTCTTCAAACGTGTGTGCCTGTTGAATGGGTATTATTTTTTTGTCATGTCACACAGCTGATAAAGTGTTTCAACGTTCAACTTAGATTTTCTTCATGAAAGTACCTGTTCAAAAGGCAGTATAACACAGTGGGTTAAGGCTCTGAGCTGCAGATCTGGAGACCTGGGTTTGAATCCCACAGTCGCCTAGGTGCATACTGTGTAATCCTGAGCAAGTCACTTAACTTTCTTGTGCTCCCAGGTCGCATCTGGAAACAAGCTTTGGCTCAGTGTGCTACTCCTGGTTAAACAATGTTCCCTTCCTTCCTTCTCTTCCAAACCTTAAACATGTCCTGATTTAAAAAAATACCTGCAAAAAACCATTATCAGCCCTTGCATAACTGGTAGCAGTCAGCTGTAATTTTTTTTCCCATTAAATTATTGATCTGCAGTGTTTTTGTTTTCAGGCACACACAAATGGAGCAAAACTGGTAGCATGGAGAGCACACTCTTCAATTTATCCACAAACCACTTGACAGGTACAACACAGGCAGCTGGGTGCAAACCTCCTCACACTGCCCTATTAATGAGGGAGCTTTCATGAAGTCAACACCACACTGTGCTACACAATGCCTCTCTACAGCCTTTACATGTAGTAGAAGTGTCACAAAGTGTCTACCAGGTATTTTGAAAAAGCTTTATTGATTTAATTTCTCACATGTGTTAGTGCACACTGATACAGCTTTACAAGCAGAAACACATCCCTCTTTTTTGTAACTAAACTATTAAAAGTTTTTGAGGTAACATATGTCACACTTTGCTTTATATTATAGCACAGCGACCACAGGGACAGGCACAGAGGAATTAATTTCCATACTGTGAAAATGTCATACACAAATGGTACCTCCAGGCATGTTGAGGAAGGCCTGAAATGTGGCCATCCAAATGTGTTTTTAAAGTATTGTTCCTTAGAAACAAAAGTGATCCTGGTTATCCCTAAATGTCAACAACATGTAGTAAGCAGTGATCAGACACCTATTTATATGTAGTTGTTAATATTTTCTTACAACTGCTATTAGTGTGTTTTTTTTCCTAAAAAGAAAAGTAAGTTTACAAAAAAAGTAAAGGTGATTCCACTTGAAAACCAATATCACTATGAACATAAAAAGTGAGAAGTAAAGCTAGTAATTTTTTTTTCCACTGAACAATGCATTTTAATCTGATGCAACTGCAACTTGTTTACCTCCCACCCACACATGCTTACTTACTAGTGCACTCCAGGATCCCAGCTTTCACTATCCTGGGGATCAACCCCGGTGGGGCCCCAATACTTACCCTGTGCACTGCCAAGCCCTGAGGAGCAGCCAAGGTCTTCACAGAGAGAAGGTATTGGAGTTGTTCTGTGGCATTTGCGTGGGTGGGTCATCAACATCATCATCCATGCAGACAGTGACTTTCTCCCACATTTAGCTGTCCACTCTCCACCCCAGCCTAAGCCAATGGCAACATGCGTCACTGCCCATCTGGAGGGTGCCAGCTGACACAGCATGGTTGCTCACTGTGCCACTGCCACCACCACTTCCAACCAGAGGAGGTACTAAGAGAGCAGGATGCTCATCACCCTCCCCTGGGGTTGGCACATGATGCCACCACATCATTTCCCAGACTCACTGGCATAGGGTGGGGAAGTTGGGCACAGGTGTTGAACCTCAGTCTGACAGGTGGTAGTGTAGTGCACCACCAGCCAACACCACTGGGCCAGCCATAAAGCATAAAGGCATGTAAACTCGCATCTGCTTGCAATTTTTATAGCAAATATCAACTTCACGTAAATCTTAGTATATAGCATAGTGTAGTGTAGTGCAGTGTAGTGTAGGGAAGGGTAGGGTAGTGTAGGGAACAGTAGGTTAGGGTAGTGTAGGGAAGGGTAGAGTAGGGTAGTGTAGTGTAGTGTAGTGCTGTGCTATGTTGTGTTGTATGAACATATGAAATTGCCAGCAGATACAAGCCACAAGGGTCTATCGAGTCTGTTCAAGTGCACAGCTAGTTATACTAGGTAGCTGTGCTGTAGTGCAGTGTAATGTGGTGTCACCTACATGTAATCGCCCTCATTGTGTCATAGCCCTGCCATGAAGGCCCCTCTAATGAGTGACAGGGTAGTTCAGGATCCACACCCATTCAGTCCTTAGCCACTCGTGCAAGACTGTCAGCCAGGTTGTCAATTACTGCAGTGCTGTTTGTGATGGTGGTTTTGTGATGAGGACACCTGGGCACCATAGGAACACTCAGTCATCAAATGATCACATCTTTGTACATCTACCAGCCTGGGCTCTAGTCAAACCAATGACCTAAAGATGAAAAGATTTACAGCCCAAGGCCAATTCCCTGAGCCATACAGCCCCCACCCTTACACAATGCCAACATCTCCAAACTGATATGACCCATTATAGCTGCTTTACTAGTAGCAGACTCAGCCTTGTAATATCAAAGCCTCTGTCAAATATGTGATCTTGTTGCCTTAGCCACAACCAACTGGAACACTTAACCATTGTTATTCCTGTCAATGTATGAGCTGAACTGCTGCAGCCAGTCCAGTTTTTCACTGTAAGAGATTGAGCTGAACTATCTGAAAACCATTTAAACATGAAGAATATGAATCTTCTCAAAGCAAACTTTCAATTCCAACCATTTCATCAGGCAGGCAGACCTAAAAGCCTTGTTTACACTGCAGATTTTGCAGCACATCAACCCATGCGCATGGATTGATGTGCTGCAAAGTTGGGATGTGTAAACTACAAACACCTTAGTGACCTTTGGATCTTTTTGATCCAACTCATTGAGGGTATCAGTATCAGAGCGAGCGCGTTATGGCATGGTGTGGACACTTTGTTGCACTTGCTCCGATGCAAAGTACTTTTTTTCCTTCATCCTCAAGTGAATTTACAGCCCCTCCTCGGAGCAACCTGCAGTGCTGCATTGGGGGCTGTGTAAACAGTTAATTGACTGGGAAGCAGCCAGAAGAGCGGAAAGGGAGTATTGCAGATTTGAGAGTACTGCCACCATGTAAACACAGCTAAAGATAAGCTGATTTTTTTATTACCTGGTCCATCTTCCCCCACCACACCCCCATACATATTATATTATATTATATTATATTATATTATATTATATTATATTATATTATATTATATTACATATAAATTGGATCATGTTGGCTGCCACAAATACTGCTCTTTCATTGGACAAACCAGGTACGGGTGGGTGAATACCTTATTTTGAATATTCAACTAAAAATTTGTATTCAGGACCCTAAATATTTGGAAATTAGGTATTTGTAGTCATTATTTGTGTGCATATGGGGAGAAAGTAAAACAAAACAGCTCTCACCCTCCTCCCCAGCCCAGTCATTTGAATTACAACCCCCTGTCCCTGCACCTTCTGCTATAAACCCAATCCCACCCTCCTTCCCCTATGCACCTGCAAATTGAGGTTTTCACAAAAAACCTCCCACAATGGGCAACCGGTATAGTCTGCCCACCTCTATACTGGTCCGGTCACTGTCTCATCTAATGTTTTTTGTCATACAAATCAATTTCTTTCCACCCTCACCCCGGCAGCAGTACCCAACTACCACCCTCTCCCCTCCCCAGCACCTACATTTTCTAAACAGAAGAAGAGCCCCCCAGGTACAACAGAGGTGAGTGACACAACCTACCCTCCTCCATGGCTAGCACCTTCTTGTGAATGGAAGCAGTCGCATTCTTTCTCGCATAGTAAAACAGTGATCATGTGATCATGGGAACAGGTAAAGAATGTCCTTGCCACTCTTTCTGAAAAAGGAAAGGAACAGGAACAGAACCCAAGACAAATACCTCCAACAGAGGACGTGGCAAAAATAAACTGAGCCCAGTTACGTAGACACTCCTGTGCCTAACTATCTGGTCGAGCTTCGAGCGTGATCAAGGATTCTTCCAATCTGTCAGGAGTTCTGCAGTATTTGCTCACTCAAGGAAGTGCAGTCCCCATTGTAGTAGCAGCTGTGAGCCACACTGCTAACAGGTATCATGAGCATCAAACCCATGTTCCTCTAAGCTACCCTCCCTTTGTGGCTCTGGGGTCCCCTGATGGCCTTGTTGGTGTCCTTGGGGCCAGAGCACATGGAGCTGATGTCCGTTTGTGCTGGCTACCAGTTCAGCAGTGAAAAGTGTGGCTTCTATTTTAGCCACAGGTTGCAGTGGTTCTCAATTTGTGTGGTTTGGCATGCTAAGTGCTGAAGTAAACAGCAAGGAAGGCTGCAACACAGACAACACTCCTCCAGTCCCCACATAGGTTGCCATCCTGGGGGCCGGAGAGAGAGAAAGCACAAAATCAAATGGCAGCAGTTAGGGAAGGTACAGGGAAGTTCATGTAAGCACTAACATTTGTTGGGGGTTGCATAAGGAACATGTAGAACTAATGTTGTAGTGCAGTACCCCCCCACACACACACACACACAATTTTTCTTGCAGCTATTGGTATTGCCAATTTTTTTTTTTGTATAACTCGTGAAATAAAGCATCAGGGCTTGGGGATTATGGGTCTGCTGTGAGGTAGGCATTGTTAGAGATAGATAAAATATAAGTTTTATATACTGCTACCGCATTGCTCCCATTATCCCTAATGACCCTTTGTCCTCTCCTTGCCCTCCCTTTTAGTAAACATGTTATACATTTTACAGTATATTTCCTTGTCGGGAGTATTATTGTGTTACAGTGACATTGTTGCTGGTAGGGATTGTTGGGAGTATTATTGTGTTACAGTGACATTGTTGCTTGTATGGACTGTGTGGACCAGGGCAACATAGTAAGTAGTTCCTTGGGCATAATAGCCTCGAGTGACAGTTCATGTATCCTGTATTTCTAACACACACACACACACACACACACAACAAATTACCAGTGAGGTTCCAAGCACCAGGGTCTTTTGTGCCCTGTCCATGGCTGCTACTTTTCAAAATGAAATGAAGGAATACATTTATTAAGCTGAAGTTTAATCTCCTTTTTTATCAGCTGTTTCTGTGCGTCACTATTTTTGTGTCTCTATCTTGTATTTCTATGCCAGATGGAAGCACCAAATCAACCAAAGCTTCAAGTATCCATTGTAGCACAAAACTAGCAACCCAGGTTGAACCCTACTCTGTCATGTGTTATTGCCAATTTATATATATATATATCTATATCTATGTCTATATATATAGAGAATAATGGATGGGGAAGGGTTTGATATGAGAATTTAATGCAAACCCGAGTTGTGGGATGCTACATAAACCCCAGGCGAAGCCCGAGGGGTTTATCAAAGCATCCCACAGGATATACGTTAAGTCTTATATGCTACCCCTCCCATCTTTTATTTTTATAATAACAGACCAGCAATTTTTCTCCAGCAGTTTGAGAGCGGTTTGGCCCCGCCCACATACAGAATGTTGCCCAATGAGGCAGCAGCATAGTTTGACTGGCTTGGCTCATGAATGTCATAACAACCAGCTGGTTGTTATGGAAAATATCAACCTGGTCAGTACATTGAGAGAAATTGCTGACCAGTTATTATATATATATATATATATATATATATATATATATATATATGCAATGGGGTGGACAATAATGAAGTGTGATAAATCTGTTTATCTGAGTAACTGTGTGGATAAATTTCATTGATCCACACAGTTACTCATTTGTCCACACAGTTACTCATTTGTCCACACTAACCATATCCAAATTCGAATAACTTTAAAACAAAAAAAGATAGCATGGTACTGTGAGCATGAAAATTGTTTAGCACAAAATTATCTACTAATTGAGTGTTGTTTCCTTTATAGATGCCTTTAATTTTTTTTTTTTTGCAAAAACAGCAAACAAAAACTTTCTTTTCACTTTTTCAACAAACAAATGCAAATAACTTTTTAAACGAAAAAGGTAGCGTGGTACTGTGAGCATGACATTTGTTCAGCAAGAAGTTTTCTACAAAATGAGTGGTGTTTCATTTAGTAGCAACCACTACGCTAGGTGGACGTACACTAGGAAAGTTAACTGACAGTCCCAGAAATTATCATTTAAAAAATAGATAAACAGTCAAAAGCAAATGTCCCTGCACTGACAGAAGGCATCCCTATTGCATAAATGAAATATACAATGGTGAGCTGTCAGATAAATGATTTATCTACACTTGTGCTGTTTGACCTCGGACACCTCACTCATGGCTTACACCACTCATGAGGTTACACAAGGTCAAACAGCACTTGTGTAGATACTGTAAATGATTTATCTGACAGCTCACCATTGTATATCCTATATATATATATATATATATATATAACCAGATCCCCAACACGCTGTCCCACAGCTGCCATAGTGGTAAGGACAATGGTCTCTGCAGTGACTCCCATGTCTTGGAGTACTTTAGTCTTACAGTCTCACCAAGAGCAACCCACATGACAACTGTACAGAATCCCATGCTTTGCACTGAAACCTTACCCTAACAGTTGGAGCTTGTTCTGTGACTACATATGTCCCTGCAGCATAGCGTCACTTTGTTCAGCCATCCTGCTTCTGTGCCCTTAAAAAGAGGGGCCACTTGCCTTTTTCTTCCACTGCTGAGTCCCTCATGCTCCATGTTAGAGGAAAAGCCATGGTTGCCCTACCACCTAACATGCCAGAGCTACAGTACTGGGGCACCAGGTGTAGGATGACCCTTCAGTCTTTTCCATTAAAGAAAGTAAAGCAGTTATTTTTGCTGCTCATCCTCTTCATCACCGTCATTAATTATTGCCATCTTCATTCATTGCCCCTTTGGTCCTGGGGTTAAAATGGAATCACCTTTGTTGGTCAACAAAAAATGTAACTAGGGATGCCCAGAACTGGTTGATTCTGATCCAGTTTTCAGATTAATGAATTTCAATAGCTCAGAAGAAGCCAGAAGGGGAAGGAAGGAAACATATTCAATTCAGTGCTTTAGAGTAACTGGTAATTGCTATTTTTCTTTTAAACTTAGATTGTGGGCTTTTAGAGACACTATGCTTTCTTGGTTGTCTTTACTTATAATTGTTTTTGGGCTGTTGAGAATTTAAAACATAGTGGTGGTGTAATTCTGTGCTGTCTTTAATTGCTGCAAATTTTTGCCCCTTCCCTTCCCCCAACTCTTAATTATATGCCCTGTTAAATCTGATTGACAGGAGCTAAACACAGGGTATAGTAAGGGGTGTGAAGTGAGGAGGGCATAAGGAGGAAGAAGCCACCCTCAGCACGACAAGTGTTTTGACTCATTTATTTATTTATTGGTTTCTTTTCTTTAAAAAAAATTATCTGAGGATCAGTGGCAGGATTTTAGTACAGTAAATTAATAAAAAGGGAACTAGGGAGAGCTTCAGTAGCAGACAAGTAGTGGAATTGCAGTATAATGTGGGAGTGATGCAATGCAGTGGCTGTGGGGCAGCCATATTCAGGCAGACCTTCTGGACACTGAGGTGCTGCCCTATTTGCATGCATCTTCTGGACTGCGGGATGAGGTAGCCAGACTCAGAGCGGAAGTAAACTGGGTCAGGAGTACCATCACCCCTATCCAGGGCCCACCCAGTCCAATGCAACTGCCTCAAAGGATGCCGAGAACGAGGAGCACTTGGATGACAGTGGGCTCAGGGAGGGTTAGAGCAGTCAGGCAGAGGCACATCCCCGATCCTATTCCACTCAAGAACTCATATGCCACACTGGCAAATGAGAACAACCAAATAGAGGTACCCAAAGAAGTGGAAAGAAAGGATGTGGAGGTTAGCCAAGGAGGTGACCTCAGCGGGGACAGCAGTGGACCCCAGAGGAGGAGGAAATGAATCCTGGTGGGGGGCTCCATCATAAGAGGGATCCAGCTAGGAACACAGGAGGGGAAGGACAGGGAGGTGAGGTGCCTACCAGGTGCCACGGCATGGAGAGATGGAAGGAAGATCCTGGGGCTCACTGGGAAGGCAAGATGGGAGGATGAGCTGGATGTCATTATCCACCTAGGTACTAATGACCTGGCAAATGGGAGCAAAGGAAGTTCAGGAAGAGTTTAGGAAACTGGGGAGGGGTCTCAAGCAAGTAGCTACTTCTGTCACTTTCTCAGAAGTACTACCTGTGAGAGGCAAGGGAGAGCATAGGAGTGCATGCACCAGGTACTCTAACTCATGGTTGAAGAACTGGTGCTGTGAGGAAGGGTTTGGATTCATTGGTGACTGGGAACCCACCTGGAAGGATGGAGGTTTGTTCAGGCCTGACGGCCTGCATCCATCGTGGAGGGGAATCCAAGCACTCAATGATAAGTTTAAATGCTACATTAACAAGCATTTAAACTAGCAAAGGGGTGGCAGGCCAGCAAGGAGGGTACCTACTTGCTCACCCCCCACAGCTAGCAGTGGAACCAGTGAACCAGAGGAGTGGCTATCTCTGCAAAGCAGTGTGCAGAAGATGGAGATTAGTGCCCAAGAGGTGGATAAGCAGAAAAGGGGCAAAATTCAGCAGAAGGGCAGACAGCAAGGAGAACCACGGATAAATGACAACCAAGGAAGGGGCTGGAGTAGAACAGTGAAACAGTCTAGGGAGGTCAAATCATGGAAAGCCATGTGTGCAAATGCCAGGAGCCTTAGCAACAAGATGGAAGATCTGGAGGCTGTCATGGTACAGTCAGACCTGGACATTGTGGCCATCACTGAAACCTGGTGTAATGATAACCATGACTGGGAGATGGCCATATCTTGCTACAACATATTCAGAAGAGACAGAGCAGGCAGGAAGGGAGGAGGAGTGGCACTGTATGTGAAAAATGACATAAGGGCCGCAGAGATCCAGAAGGAACAAAATGGGGGAGAGATACTGTGGGTTAAGCTGGAAAGGAAAATGGGGACAGCCATCCGCACAGGTGTGGTCTATAGACCACCAGCCCAGGAGGAAGAAACAGATAGGGAGCTGATGCTAGCCATCCAAAGGATGGCAGACAAGGGTGAGGTAGTACTGGTTGGAGACTTCAATATTCCAGACGTGGACTGGAGCATCCCAGCAGCAGCATCAACTAGGAGCAGATTTATCCTGGACTCCTTCAGGGTGCCTTCCTCAAGCAACTGGTCATGGAACCAACTCGGCAGAAGGCAATACTGGACCCTGTGCTCACAAACAGGGACAGTGTGATGGGGGTAACAGTGGGGGAGCACCTGGGAAACAGTGACCATCAGTCATTGTGGTTTGAAATCACAGAAAGAGCAGAACCAAACCACACAAAAACATGTATCCTGGATTTTAGGGGGCAGACTTTGGGAAAATGGGGAGATACTTGAAAGAGGCATTAAGGGGAATGGGACAGGAATCAGGGGTTGAGGAACAGTGGGCAGTATTTAAAATGGGGATTACAAGAACAACAGAATTATGCATTAAGCAGGTTAGCAAGAGGAAAAGGAAGAGGAGACCATTATGGTTTCCAAAGAGGTAGCAAAGAAAGTGAAAGCCAAAAAGATTGCATTCAGGCAATACAAAAAGACACAGGCAGAAGGGGATAGGGAGAAGTACCAGGAGAAGCAAAGGGAGGCAGGGAGGTCAGTAAGGGAAGCCAAAGCTCAGACAGAAGAACACATTGCAAAATCAGTGGGTAGAGGGGACAAAACCTTTTACAGGTACATAAGTGAAAAAAGAAAGACAAAGGGAGGGATAGTGAGACTGAAGGGGGAGGACGGGGGCTGCGTGGAGGATGACAACAGTAAAGCTGACATATTGAACAGGTATTTCTGCTCAGTCTTTACTGAAAAGGAGGAGGGTAATGGGTCTGAAGGGAGTACAAGGGGTGAGAATGGTGCAGAAATGGACACAAGTCCCTTTACACGAGAAAGGGTCCTGAAGGAACTGGAAGTAATAAGAGTTGATAAAGCAATGGGGCCAGATGGGGTGCACCCAGGGTCCTTAAGAACTAAGAGGTGGTGGCTGAACCTCTGGCTATCCTGTTTAGTCGATCACTGGAAACAGGGAGGTACCAAAAGACTGGAGGACAGAAGATGTAGTCCCTTATACAAAAAGTGGGAACAAAGAGGAAGCAGGGAACTACAGACCAGTCAGCCTCACCTCGGTAGTGGAGAAGATCATGGAAGCACTACTGAAGGAGAGATTGGTGGAACATCTGGCTGTCCAATGGACTACAGGACCCAAGGCAGCATGGTTTCACCAGGGGAGGTCATGTCAGACCAACCTCGTTGAATTTTTGACTGGGTGACTGGGAGGTGGATCAGGGAGGGCAGTGGACATGGCCTATCTGGACTTCAGCAAGCGCTTTGACACTGTGCCACATAGAAGACTATTACACAAACTGGGGAATATGGGTGTGGGCAGGACAGTAGTGTGGTGGGTAGGTAACTGGCTGGGTGGCAGGACACAGAGGGTGGTGGTAAATGGCTGTCACTTCACAGAGGGAAGAGTGACCAGTGGGGTACCACAGGGATCAGTGCTGGGACTGGTCCTATTCAACATCTTCATCAGTGACATTGCAGGACCTAGAAGGCAGAATTTCACTGTTCGGCTGATAACAAAAGCTCTGTAACAGAGTAGACACACCAGAGGGTGTAGACAGAATGAGAAGCAACCTGCAAAACTTGAAGAATGGTCAGGGGTTTGGCAGTTGAAATTCAATGCAAAGAAGTGCAAGATAATGCATATGGCGCACAAAACCCTGGCACAATATATCAGTTGGGGGTGAGGATATAGCATGCACCAAGCAGGAAAGGGATCTTGGGGTTGTCATCTCTGATGACCTCAAGGTAGAGGAAACAGTGTGACAAGGCAGCAGGTAAAGCAAATAGGATGCTGGGATGTATAGGCAGGGGCATCACCAGCAGGAAAAGGGAGGTCATAATTCCGCTATACAAGACACTAGTGAGGCCCCACCTGGAGTACAGTGTACAGTTCTGGAGACCATACCATGTAAGGACATAGACAGGGTGAGAAAGTTCAGAGGAGGGCAACAAAGATGGTGCATGGATTGCATCACAAGTCCTATGAAGACAGGTTGAAGGAACTGAACATGTACTCCCTGGAGGAGAGGAGGAGAGAGGGATATGATAGAGACATACAAGTATCTTACAGGGAGGAACAGGGTGCAGGAAAACACTATTTTTAAGCGAAAAAGATGTTCCAGGACTAGGGCATGGGATGAAGTTGGAGGGAGGACGATTCAGAGGAAACATGAGAAAGAATTTCTTCACAGAACGGGTGGTGGACAAGGAACACCCTGCCAGAGGAAGTGGTGGGGGCTGAAACAATCACGGGATTTAAGAATGCATGGGATAGACATAAAGGAATTCTAGAGGTCAGGGGTAAGGGGCAACAGACTTCTAGGAAAACAAACTGAACTTACAAGCTCAAATGGGCAGACTGGGTGGGCCATAGGCCCTTATCTGCCGACACTGTCTATGTATCTATGTATCTATGTAAATCCTCATCCGATTCCAATTCAGATTCTAAAAAGACATCAAAATCAGATTTGAAGTTGACATCCTAAATGTTAAATTCCTAGGTAAAAATAGGTTTTAGGATTCAGTTTAGCAATTAGGATTTTCAGACTGCAGTTCTGAAAATTGTAAATCCTAAAACTGAATAGAAGTCTGATGAATCCACTTCTGTTCAATGGATTCTGATCAACCCTAGATTTAAACTTGTGTCACATTCTACATTTTACTCTGTTACTCCCCAGCAAGCAACATGAGGTGGGCCTCGCGCATCACTGTAAACTGCAGTACGAGTTTCACTTTTGCACAGCTCAGTTGCAGTTATACTGAACTACTTTGCTTTCATTTTTGCAGAAGCAGGTAACATTTCAAGTCTAACACTGTACCTCCATACTTCTCAACCTGCTAGGACCAAAATCAGGGACACTCCCCTCAAAAAATTAGGGGCAGATGGCCAAAATTAGGGACACTATACATTATTCAGCGTGGTGCTGTGCCATCGCATGACATGTACATCATATGATGTAGTAAAACTATAACATATGTAACGTCCCTTTGGTTTATACATTTTAAAATTGTCAAATTCAGTTGCATGCTACCAAATAGCACAATAAAAAAACACACACAGGCAAATGTTTTGCATCTTCTTTCTGTTGTTATTTCTGTGCATTTACCTACTTGAAACAAACATGTACCATGGGCACTGCTAGAGAAATCATTTTCCTTAGGATCCAGTGTGTTAAATTAATTTCCAGGCTTTTAAGGATCCAGTGTTATTAATTTCCAGATCTAACTGAACAGAAATATACTGTATTGGAATGCAGTATGTGTCTTTCTCTGTCTCTCTCTCTCTCTGTCTCCCTATAATCTCTTACTCTCTCTCTCTCTCATTAGAGAAACAGATAAGCCTGTGGAATGCCGGGGCTGTCTCCTACAAACTGCTTTTCTCTGCTTGGGGCCAGTTTAACCCTTGCTGTGTTGTTGACTGATTATCAGTCCAGAATTCCTATACCTGCTTATTTTGTTGTTAGCCAAAGGGCTAAACAGGTCTGCTAGGCTTACACTGGCATTGTAAAAATCCAGAAAAGAAGCAACTAATTCTTGACTGTGGGACAGGGAGTCTAAATTTGGGAAACTGGGGAAAATCCGGGACAGTTGAGAGGTATGTGTCCCTCTAGCAGGAATCCCTCAAACACAGGCATAATATTTTCAAGAATTAAATTGCTTCAAACACCAACATTTAAGTACAAAAGTGATAAATACAATTGAGACAAGAGACACTGGCACTGCCACTGCAGTTCATAGTTAGGCATATGGGCCCAGTTTAATTAAGCAGCTCTATCAATATTTTAGAAATAATCACATTACTGCATACTGTTCCCATTTCGGTCAGTCAAAGATTTACTTCTCACTAGCTTGTGTAACCCTGTCCTAAAAGGAGGCTTGCCTTTGGCTCCCTCTGCAGCACTACTGCTGCCGTCTTCCACTGCAGAGTTCCTTCACCACAGTACCAGTCCAGACTGCAGCTGCAGGACCCGGGGTTGTTGTGGACACAGTCATTTGTTCTGTGGGCTTTTTCAAAGCCCTTCTCACCATTGCCTGTGTTCCATCATGTTTCTTCGCTCAACCGGACTCAAGACTGCCTTCAGGTTTGGGGAGCCCACAGCAAGGAGCTTGCTCAGTTTCAAGCAGCTCTCAAAGGTGCACAAACTGCAAAACAACTAAATTAGCACACACTGTCCCTATGAAACTGGCATCTATTTGAACCTCAGCCCTGCAAATCAGCTCTGAATTGCAAGCTGGCTTAGGACTGGTATGCATGCTTTTTCCCTGGAACTGACAACCACTGAGAGACAGGGATTTAGCATAATGAATAATGCATGAGATGTTAGCTAGTGATATTTAATCCTGGGTTTCTGCACATGGGAGAGACATGCACAAATAGAGCAGATTTGTCTGAAACAAAACCTCTGAGGAGAGTGTTGTGAATAGCTCTCACTTGTTATTCCTGTCTAACGAAAGTGTCTCCACAACAGACTTGAGATCCCTGGAAAAGGGGATTGATGCAGCTAGAGTGCCAAGCTTGGGCTCTAGCACCAAATTAGACCAGGGGTTGCTTTGAAAGCTGCTCTGCATCTGGGAAGGTAGTGAACCACTGCCTTCTACTAGGGGATTGAACCAGCTGAGGTCCTAAGTGACTGCCCACCTGTCGGGGTAGGTGAAGGCAAGACCCTTTGTGAGGTGAATATGATCATTGTCCAAAGCATCATGGCCCGCACCCCTCACCACTGGAAGTGCATTGGGTCCACCACACCTGTAACCAACTTACAGAACAGAGCTCCCATCATCCAAAGTCATCACGGCCCACACCCTTTGCCTCCCGGAGAGTGTTGGATCCACTGCTCCTGTAGCCAGCCTACAGAAAAGACCATCCAGCCATCATCTGCCTAAGCAGGGGAGACGTCCCCATGAAAACAGCATAAGCCTGCCATCTACCGTAAAGGTCATGAGTATTGGATTCTACCTACAGTACATATCATTCCAATTGTTTAGCTAGCTAGATACTTTCTGGGCATTCCTGTACGATGTTAGAATCAAGCCCACAGCTACAGTTTACAGCACTGTCCATCCAGTTGTGTAATTTGCCAGTCAGCAGCTGCAGCCAAGTACACAGTACTGCACTGAGGCTCAAGCATCACAGGCCTGCAACTCTGTATCTGTGTGCACACTCAATCTGTAATTGGTAGCTCCTAGAGGAACTGTGGATTCAACTGGTGCACCAGAGGGGGAAGAGATGCTGAGACATGCCTTACGGCAGGGGTTAATGCAAATTGCTGTATTTGTTTATTTTAACCTTTGCTTCCCTTGTCCCCTACTTTGTTCTCCAACCGCAAAACAACCCCATTGGTTATTTATTTGCAACTGCTGACATGTTTTGTCATTATTCCCTCGTTGTTTACTAGCATACTTACAGTGATAAGTGGGAAGGGAATTGTGTTACTGTATTCCCTGTCACAGAGGGTTGTGGTTGTATTTATTTCCTGTGGGTGAACACCCTGGCAGTTCTCTGTCATGAGGATCCCCATAGATGGAGGCACCACGCCACCTTCCAAGAGCCCACTTCTAACCACAACCCCAGACATTATTCAGCTGAAGACAAAACAGACTTTGCTCTTTACCATCTCCAGGCTTAGTCAGCACACCTCACAGGTGGCATTGGTTACACTTGAATTACTTTAAACATATTAGAAAAACAAGTCATGACACTCACTTTCAAAACGCACTTTTCCAATAATGACCACAGTCTCAGTTTAAATAAAAATGAGCTTTACTTGCTGCTGGAAGTAATAAAACCCTATTGGGTGCAGGTTACAGAAACAGAAGACCTCCTCACATTTCACCCAATCATGGGCTTTATCAAGCAGTGTAGCAGTTTATCAAGCAGTGTAGCACCTCTTCTTCAGGAGGACTTCTCAGCCATCCAGCATTGGTTCATGAAAAAACAGCTATCTCTAAACCCTAAAAAAACGGTGTTACTTACATTTGGCTCCCAACAAAGACTCTCCCGCCAAACCCCGTGTCCCCCATTCTGAACCCTAGAAGGGGCACCCCTTGAGCAATGCACTAGCTTTAGATATCTAGGAGTCTGGCTCGACCAACACCTTGATTTCACCTCTCACATAGACTCCCTGCATAAGAGGCTGCTCCCAAAACTGGGGGCACTCTATCGAAACAAAACCTGTCTCCCCAAGCAAACGAGGCATGCCATAGTACAAAAAATGATACTCCCTGTACTGGATTATGGCGACATAGTTTACTCTATCGTCCCTGCATCCACCCTGGCAAGCCTAGACACCCTATTCCACTCCTTCTGTCATTTCATCCTTGACTCCCCACAATCCACTCACCACTGTACTTTATATAGCTCCCTAGCCCTACCATCTCTCCATGACCGCAGATTAATAAACTGCGCTAGGTTTGCTGCTAAATTCTGGACCCTCTCCTTCCCCCCCATCTTGAATCTACTTTATCCCAACAACCTCCCGCTGTGTACTCCTTAAGAGGCACAGACCCCAGACTTCTACATGTCCCACTTATGCGCACTACCAAAGGCCAGTCAGCTTTTAAATTCAGAATCCCACAGATCTGGAACGCCTTCCCCGGCCCCATCAGACACGCACAAAATCCCGGTCACCATACCAGACTACTCCAAGCACACTTCTCCTCCAGCTGCTCCTGCTAATGCTATAAGTTATAGCCCTCTATAAATTAAATAATGTACAGTAGTACTCCTGTTATGTGTATATCTGTCTGTAAACTACTGTAATACTATACCTGGAGTATACGTTATACCTATTACCTATGTACTTCATACTTAAAAACTGTATTATAATTGTACAAATCATATGCTATGTTCTTTATTTCAATCACTGTACTTGTAACTTGTTCTAATATATGCCATGTACTGGGCCTAGGCCCCCAGGTCGCATCTGGAATCGAGCATGTTGCTCAGTATGCCTTCCTGATAAATCTCGTAAATAAATAAATCAAAGGTGATGCCCTCTAGTGTGGATTTGATTAAATAGCCAAAAAACAGTGCTAAAGTCATGTGTGCAAAACCATTACAACATTTAAAGTGCTAGCGCTTAAATATACATTCAATAATAATAATAATAAACATACAGCAACTATGTCCCCACAAACGGCCCCCTAAAGTGCAACAAAAACTTTTTCCCTTTTCCTAGCCTATATACACCTATTCTTTCTGCAATTAATATGCTTGTTTTTCAGATGTACGCTGCTTTGCATTCAAATACATTTCATTTATTATTCCCATGGTTACAAAAGGCATTAAGGGAAAAAGAGGAGAAGCCTAAAATGATACATATTTCAATACAGTAACTATATTTATGTCTCCATACTTGGGCAGAGTGCAAGTCTAATATTACTGGAAATATAGCTACATATTCATAAGGAAGTGCAAGCAGGGCCGGGGGGATGAAACGTAGGGGTGGAAGAGGACAATGTGTATCCATCATATTTTATAACTATAAAGTACACACATAAATAACATCATTACAGATATGGAATTAACCTTCTTAATAGGATCCACAAAAGCAAAACATTTCTCCCCCTACATATCTTACTTATTGTATCTAGTTGGACATGTGCAGATACATTGTGGCTGGAGGAAATTGTCACTTTGTTCAAATTCTTGTACTGTACCATCTAGGAAGGACAAACAACACCATGAATACATTAAACATAAGCAGATAGTTAACATCAAAATGCTCTCCTATTTTTCAGAAAGGGTTTCAACTCTATATGTTCATTGAGACCTTTTCCTCTATATGCTCCCATGGTATATATCAAGTAGTTCTCTTTCATACTCAGCATGCCTTCCCTGTCTCCCCCTCTAGGGCCTAAGGTTACACATCCCAAACCAACACATCAGAATCTATGGTCCTCTTTATTTTCTGCCTGACTAGGGTACTGCTAGAGCATAGTCCATATTACCATTCTTAATAGCTCTTAGATGCTCCCCTATTCTTTTCTTCCATTTTCTTTTTGTTTTCCCTATGCAATACACCTCGCAGGTACAAAATGCCATATACACCACATAAGTGGTATTACAGTTAATAAACTGTTTGATGTTATGCATCTTCTTATCATAGGGATTCCCGACCATGCTACTCTCATAGATGTCTTTACAGACCTTACAATTACCACATTTTCTACATCCAAGGGGGAAAGGGGGCAGCCAGTTTCTTGGCTTCTCTACCTCCACGGCTGAGCTTACAAGAATGTCTTTCAGATTGCTGGATCTCCTGTACATTATCCTAGGTAAAACACTCGCTGTGTCCCTCAATCTCCGTTCTGCACCCAGCACATGTCAATGTTTAAAGACAATTTCTTTAACAGCAGTCGACCATGCACTGTACATTGTAACAAAATTTATTTGGTTGTTACTGGACTTATCCTTAGCATCTGATTTATCCCCCAACAATAGCTCTCTGCTCATTCCATCCACTTCTTTTCTTGCTTTTTCTATTGTGTATTCAGAATAACCTCTGGCCCTGAACCTATTCACTTGGTTATCTAATTCTCTTTTGTGGTCCTGCTCATTACTGCAGTTCCTCTTAACGTGGAGGAACTGGCTCTTTGATATACTTTCTATTGTGTGGCGCAGATGACAGCTGCTGGCCATAAGGATGGCATTATGATCAGTAGGTTTCCTGAATAGGGATGTCACCAAATAGCCTCCATTACCCACTGTTATGTTTAGATCCAGGAAGGAAATCGTTCTCTCGCTGGATTTGACTGTGAATTTAAGATTTTCCTTGGAGTCATGCAAGTACCTTACAAATCCCTCCAACTCGCAGTTGTCACCGCGACACACCAAGAGAATATCATCGATAAAGTGAAATTTTGGACCAGTATGGGTTGCAATCTCTATCCCAAATTACCCCTTCTTCCCAGAACCTCAAGTAAAGATTTGCGTAGTTGGGGGCAAACGTAGCCCCATTGCAGTCCCTTTTACTTGGTGATAAAGGGAATTACCAAAGCTAAAAAAAATTTCCTTTCTGAACAACCCTAGTCAGTTCTATAAGGAACTCAGTATCTGGTCTACTGTCCCGACCCCTCTTCCTCAGACAGTGGCATTGTGCTGTCAATCCACCATCACGTGGTATGTTTGCAACCCCTAGGTAGTGCTACCCCAAGGGATACTACCCTTGCCTTCGTGACTGAGAGCAGGTTGAGGGGCCTGAGTTCTAGGAACAGGTGCCTCCACCCGGAGGACAGGATCCATGGTAGTGTAGCTGCTGTGGGTACAGCCCTCCAGGACACTGTTACCCCCCTCTCTTCCCTCTAGTGGCCAAAACGGTTCACTGAATACACAATTGCAAATAACACCTGACAACAGATTTAACCCCACACTTGTTGCACTTACCACCAGGGCTAGATCAGCTGGCTCGGTCCTGGAGACCCCTTGTAAAACAAGATTTACCACAACAACCAACAGTATTTCAATGCTGTCTGTACAGAGGTACACCATGAACAGTTTAAGTGCAAAAAGATTCTGATCTGATTTATTTGGGGGCATGAACAAGGAAGGGACGTAATCTGGTGCTTGATTCTATTACTGATTAAATCAGGTTTAAGCATGCCTGCCTTTAAGAGTCCCTCTATCACAGTTACACACACTCTGGATACCCAGTAGGAGTTACAGGCTAGCCTGAAGTGTTGCCCGGGGTAGGCCGGCATTGCAGCTGTTGTTGGGGCCCTTAGGAAAAAGAAACACAACATGCACTTTAACCCAATATTTGTATTCTGGAGCTGTAGGGCTCAGTTCATGATAGTCAATCAAAACAATTAAATCAGATAACACACTTTGATTAGGAGGTAGTTGCAGGGAGCTACCCTCTGATTTACTCACAATACCGAGACCAGGTTACAGAAGGGAAGAAGTGGAGACCTCAGGATGGAGTGCTGGTTTGCCAGGAGAAGCAGGGCCCACGCAATTCACTATGGTGTCATTTCTGTTCGTTGATGTTGAGAAGGGGGCTGAATCCCCAGGCAGGTCTCTTATCAGATGGTTCTACAGCATGAGCGGCAATCAGGGCCGTGGTGTTGAGGCCCAGACCGTTTGAAGGAAACAAATTCAGTCAGATCAGAGTTACTGGATACTGCTTCCAGCAAGCGTGACATATTCAAGCAATGGGGAACCAAACTGCAACCCACTATTCGCATTCAGCACACTTTTAATAAAGGCAAGGAAGTACCATAGTTCAGATGACAGTCCGGTTGCAATATACAGGGTTTTCTTTGCAAACCGTATGCTCTGTGGTCATGATGGAAGTCCTGACACGCTGATCACTCAAAAGCAAGTCTTCGGTCCCTCTTCAGGTGAAATTAGTCACAATTAGATAGAAAGACACAAGTTCAGATAGAGTCCAATTCCAGTTCTCAGTTCTCTTCACTTAGGAAGATGGAAGCAGGCCAGCCAGTCACAGCCTTCCTGACAATTTCCCCTGCGCACTACGCAGGAGCAGCTGCTCGAATCTCTCAAGCTTCTCTCACTCTCAACTCCTACTTCACACTGACTCACTGCTGCAGGTAGCACGGGACTTTCCCAGTGATCCAAAAGGTTTGATTTGTAGATGCATCTGTCTGTCACAGCAAGGGCTCCCCCTCCAGGTCCATTTAGGTGCCAAAGGGCGAAAACTATAATTCCTACAGAAATTCACTCCCACAAGACCCCTAGGGGCAGGCTCCATTTTAGGGCCCCCAAAGGTACTAATTGGTGCATACTGGCAATCCAGAACCAAGATGGTGGTGATTAACAGAAAAGTCCATACTGCAAAGAAGGCAGGTTAGACAAACTACTATATCATTATTAGGAAAGCAGATAATCAGCAAACAATTACAGTTCTTAACAGAGCTCCCTCTGCGCAATTAGCGATGGCAGAATGGAGCAATTATCTGGCAGCCCAGGCAAGACTCGAGCTTAAGAACACAGCCCCTACCCAGCTTAATTATACACTACGAGATAGGCAGCTCTTAAAGAGACAGGCATGGAGGCTAATAGGGCACTCACATGCAATTACTTATCAACGGTTAGAACACAGAACACCACTAGGCAGTGGGCATTTAGGCACACCCAAGGAGGACTTTTGGGATCCCCCATTTATTGGGGGTTACATGTTGGTATATAGTGACTCTATATCTAGAGTCACCAACATACAATTTTCCTCCATCTTGATGTCCCTTATGATTTTCAGCACTTCACCAGTACCTTTTGCATAAGAGGGGAGTGTGCCCACCATGTTTTTAATAATCTTGTCTACCATTTTAGCTAATGGTTCCATCACTGTTCCAATGCTAGGCATGACTGGTCTGCCTGCTGGGTTTACTAGTGTCTTACGTACTTTTGGTAGTACATAAAACTGAGATCTCATGGGGTATTCTGTGTCACAAACCCACTCAGCAGGTCAGCCCTCTACTCCCAAAGTGCCAACCTCCAAGCGTAGTATTGGGAACAGTTAACAGAAACAGGGTAACCCTCCTGTCTGTTTTGTGGGTTCGAATCAACCTTTGGTCTCAAGTCTTGAAGGGATTCAAACTATGAACCTCTTGTTAGCGTACCCAATGTATAGGCTCAGATAATTCTGCTCTTTGGGGGGGGCAGATATCTTTCGCCTATGGGCACCTAACCAGGTGTACAAAATGAACCCTTAAAACTCTATTAAAGACCTCAGAATAAATTCTTACCTTTTCCCAGTTCGGTAAAACCATATAAGCTCATGCACAGTGTTGTCACACTCTTAACCATCCATGCATCACAGGCAAAGACAGAAGGACTTGGAAGACACAAAGAGTCTATTTAAAAATGAGATGTTTACTTAAAAATAGATAAGAATGTAAAATGCAAAACACAGAACCATATATCACGAAACATACAACTCACTTAAACAAAACAGGTTTAAAAGTGCAGACTAAATCTCCTACCACAGTACTCTTAGAATTGTTTCTTCTAAGGTATATTCATCTAATAGTGCCTGATGTTGCTTTTTCAGAGTCCAAACATTTGTGTGTAAATGGAAAATAGAATACTGTTTAAAAACTGGCTTTGCCAACCTCTTTGCATGAGGTCACCTAGCTCCTCCCTGTCAGAATATAAATAAATATATCTACAGGATGTCTTTTTCAGGAGATAAATTAAAATTCTGTGACCTCAGCAAAACTCATTTTTTTCAAATGACTTTCTTTGATCTTATGAGCAGCTTCCCTTTCCCAGGACATAAAAGGACTTGTTATGTCTCTCTGCCAGATCTCACAGAGGTGCAACATGCTTTGTATCACCATGTGAATTTTAACTGTGTTTCCTCTGAATGTCATAAACATTTATGATCTATCTTGGCAGTTGGCAAGCTGCAATTAGTCACATAAACAGGATATCCTAAATTTTAAGTCTCTTCTAGCCTGTAATTATCTCCTGGCCTTCCAGGTAACACCTATTAGCTAAAACCTGGTGTGTGTGTGTCATCCCACAGGCTGTCAGCATCTCTCATGAGAGACATTCAATAACACATTTTTATGTTACAAAAATCATAGATTAATCAGAATCAGCTGTCTGAGTGTCACATTCTGTTGTTAAAATTTTTTTCTCCGCTGGCCCGGTGGTGCTGAGGGTTGAGGCGCTGGATGCCACACCTTGCACCACGCCGGCGACCCGGGTTTGGGAATGAGCTTGGGTTGCTGGGGGTCAGCAGGGGAGGGAGAGGATCGAGCATCCGGAGTAGAGCTCTCCTCTCCCGGGAGGGACAGGGGTCTCTATTCAGCACTCGGCTGACCTCTGGCAGAAGCTGGAGATACAGCAAGTGCCAGAGAAGTGTAGCTAAGGGGTGGGGAGTGGCAGATGTTGGTGAGGCCTTGACGTCAGGGCGCTGGCCACTCCCAGGGAAAAAGGGAAAAAAAACCTTCAGTTCCAGCGGAGATGGAAAACCGGAGCTTGCCCACAATTTACGGCCACCCTCCTGGCATCCTCCCAACCAACGCTGCCAGAGAATTCTGGGGTGTTGGAGCCCACCCGATCCCACCCGGAGGGCAAACCGAGGCTACATGGGCAACAGAGGATTGATCAGGTAGGAGCGAACCATAGTGGGATGACTTCTAGGTACTTTCGAGGAGACTGGAGTTGAGGGGAGAGAGGAGGGAAAATTAAAAAGTACAAAAAAAAAAACTTTTTCTCCCTCTCAGAAATGAGGCCTTCATTTTGTGCCCACAACAAAAAATCATCCACTTGTGCTTTTAACTCTTGTGTATGATCCTGATTCACTGGCATGTAGTATTCCTTATTTTCCAACTGTCTCTCTACTTCTGCAACACAATCAACTGTATTTAGAACCACAACGCTTCCACCTTTATCTGCTGGCTTTATTGTTATACTCTTATTGTTTTTAAGTGTTGCAATGGCTTCCCTTTCCAAGGTTGTGATGTTGCTAAACCATGGTATATAGTCTTGTTCCCTCATTTTCTCAATCTCCTGTTCACACAGTTTTTGAAGGATTGTAACTGCATGGGGCTGAGGCAGCCAAAATGTGCTAGGGTTTCTTTACAGCATTTGTACTAGCCCCTTGCTCTACAGCCTGCACCTGCTGCCCCCCTCCCCCTTGATTTTCAAAAATATGAATGGCTTCCAGTGTTTCCTGGGTGGATATATAAACCCCCTCTAGGTCTCCCCATACATGCTTTCATCTACATTCTCTGCTGAGCCTCCCATATTGTCACTTTTGTAATAGAAACTTCTCAGACTTAATACTCTACACAGTTTATGTAGATCAATAACTGTTTCAAAAAAATCAAGATCTACCGTAGGTGCAAAAGAGAGTCCTTTCTTTATTCAGGACACTTACTGTACTTCATCCTTGCTCAATGCATAGTTCAATAAGTTTATAATATTATTGTCCTCTGGGTTTTCAGGCTCTTCTGTGTTGTATGTTGCTGATATCTCCTCGTCTGGAACTGCCTCCCTTGGTTTCCCTGTCCCTTGCTTTCCTCTTCTTGTCCTCCTATGTATTATTGATAGCGACCCTTCCTTTTGCCTCTCAAAGGCAGTCTCTGTTCTGGAAAAGGGCCTTCAGACAACTCCGAGTCACTATTGCCACTTCCACTGGTCCCACTTGTTTGTAAAGCACTTGTTGCTCTGGGGCTGGCTGTTTGATTACCTCGGGCGTTCCTCAAAATAGGCACAGGTTCAAACCTCACTCTTGTCTTTTTACCACAATACAAATGTTGATTCTTCTTCTTTGGATTATTCTTGGGCCAACTAAATATGTGTCCATTTTAAAAATCCCTCTCATCCCTTGCAAACTTCCTTTTCTTTGTAACACACAGCTTATTTTCCTGATACTGAAGTTCCTTTTACGATTCAACTTTAATCCTCGAGAAATCACGATGTTTTTGAAACGTTTGCAATGTCTCTTCCTTTTTCCTTAATTCTGTTCAATCTTTTTCTGAATTGCTGTAGATTTCCTCACTATTAGCCCCATCCATTCATTCGTCACTTCAATGCCTATGTCCCTCCATTCTCTAACAAAGGCCTTATCTTCTAAACCAAACGTCAGATCTTTAATTATTCTAAGGCCTCGGTGCTCTTCCGATGTTTAAGTATATGTGTATTGTTTTAGTCTGCCAATAATTTCTCCTGGTCTTCAAAGCTACCCTCTCAAATTAAAAAAAGGCTCCAGTTATGTTGTCATTATTTGCTTCATTGTTGAATAGTGAGTTCCTTCCGTGTTCCCCTGCACTCTGTCATTATCGTTACTGCCAGACGAGTCTGATTCCCTCAGTCCTGCAAATAGGCTTTCCATTAATCCAACTGTCTCCATAGCACCCACTTTCTCCACGCTAGTACTGGCGATAGCCTCTGCAGCATTTGTTTGCATTCTCCACGTAGTTTTACTATGTGAACTTCCCTGGAGGCACCCAGTAAACATTGCTGTATGGTTTCTTCTCCAACCAGTGTGACCACGCCCCTATAATATATAGATATATATGGAGAATAAATTATAGAAAAGTGTAGTGTACAAGAAAATGCCATTGAGGGGGTCTAATAAACTAATAAACAGACTTGTGGATGTATTATTTCCCCTTTATCTCCCCTGAGATGGCATTATTTTTCAGGTACACTACTCTTTTCTTAAAGTTCTATTATAAAATACATGTGTGTAGAAAACTGCTTTAAAACATCTTTTGTTAGAGATTTTAAAATGTTTCTAGCAGTGAAGAAGTTAATCCTTCAACATTAGACTTTTCAGTTCAAGGAGATGAGGTAGCAGTTTGGAGAGTTTGTGTGTGATCCCATAATTGTGAGGTCATCAGTGTCAGTGGCTCAACAAGTTGCACACTCGCTTCTGAGGCCGGAAGATCAGAAGGCTGTGGGTTCTATCCTCACACCAGGCACTTGTGTTAAATCCCAGTACTGACACTATAGTGTAACATGAGGGAGGTTCTGCACTCCTGATGTGCTGTCTTTCGGATGAGACATTAAGCCAAGGTCCAATCTGCCTGTTCTGGATGTGGTCGTTTAAAGATTCTAGGGCACTTCTCAAAAAGAGTAGGGGAATCTTTTTATTATAACTTCAAAATAATATTACAATACATGTTAGGCACATGGAAATAAATATACAAATCAAAATCATAAGAAAGTAAATTAAGTATTTCATCACACACCCTAACCACCCACCCGCTTCTTTCTGAGCATGGGATTTTTTTTTCAAACTTAAAAAACATAATATAATACATTTTGTTAGTGGGAAAAGAAACAGAAAAACATAAAGTATGGAATAAAGTACTGGGTGGTATGTGTGACAAGAAGTTTACACACACCCGAGGGGTTAGATGCTCATAAACCCCGAGCGGCTAAGCTCGAGGGGTTTATGTCAGCATCTAACCCCAAGGGTGTGTGTAAACTTCGAGTTTACACACCACCCCATGTTTTATTTTATATAATTGATGGCTATGATTTTTTTGCCACAGGAATTAAATAAAATAAAATATCCCTGTGCAGCTGCGCCCTAATCCTGACTCGGTTCGTGATCAGAAGCGGCTGCTGAAGACACATCATTTTTTTTCTTAAACAGTAGCCTACTTTTAGCCCTGAGTTCTTGTATTTATTTTTTGGACTTACCACCCAGTCAGAGTTTACTGTGTGATCTCCAGTGGTAAGCCACTGTCTCGGACAACCAGGAAGAGCAGAGTGGCACCAGGCACATGCGCAGTGGTAGGGAAACCCGGCGCGTGTTTGCCATTATAAACGCTCCTTTATAACAGCAAGTTATGCCACGGGTTTCCAATGGTAAAAAATCATAGCCATTAATTATATAAATATTAATACATAAGGGGCTGGATATTCAAAAGGGTTGCGCCATGCGCAATAGGGTTCACCTGCGCGCAAGTCCGAATTGCGCCATTCTGCGATATTCAGCAGGAGGCAGTTGCACCCCCAAGTCATGCTGAGCAACAGTGCAATGCTAATGAAGGCATGCTCAACCTGAGGGAGGAACCATGCATAAACTGCACAGCCAGATATTCAGCCGGGCTGTGCAGATGTGCAGACGCAACCCCTACCGCGCCTCGCACAACTTTGGAGACAAAAAAAGATCAAGTCGAGGCCACCCACAAGTGAGCTGCTGCATTGCAGGGGCACAACACAGCAGCTGCCACCTGTGGGTGGCCCTCCATTTGTTCCTGTGCTTCTCCCGCAGCCCAATCATGGGCATAATAGTAACCCTGTAGCCTGATCGCGGGCATAATAGTAACCCCAGAAAGCCGGATGGCGGCAGAATATACTCTCCCACTGGCCCAATCGCGGGTATAACAGTATTAACCTCTGACTGGTCTCTGTCGCTGGCAAAATAGACTGACCGATTGCCGGTCGCGGGCAAACAGAATGAATCCTCCCATCGCTGGCAAACAGGTCGAACCCCCACTAGCGATGCGGGCAAAACAGAATGAGGTTCTCGATCGCGCTGGCATATTATAGCCCCCACCCCTAGCTGAGTGGGCAGAGCGGAGTTAACCTCAAAGACCAATATCCTGGTGGTCCAGTGGATCGAGGTTGATCGCTGGCATTAGAGTCAACCCCCAGGTCCAATTTCCTGATGATCTAGTGTCTCACCCACCCACCCACCCATGGAGCCCCACCACCCCGCCTCCTCCCCATCAGCCGCAGGCGGCAGCACCACACCGCCTGTTATTCCCACCACCCACCGACTGACTGCTCGTGCAGCAGGCGGTGGGTGCTGCTGCTGGCTGACGGGAGAGCGGGTGAGGCTCTGGTGGTGGGGTAAATACCAGATCACCAGGAAATTGGACCTTGGGGTTGACTCTAATGCCCGCGATCAGGCTTCACGGTCCACTGGACCACCAGGGATATTGGTCTTTGGGGGTTGAACTCCATTCTGCCCACGATTGGGCTAGTGGGGGGGTCATTTTCGTTCATGCCCGCAATCGGGCCAGTCGGGAAGTTTCAGTTGTGTTTTGCCCGCCATCGGGCCAGTCGGGGTTCAGTTCTGTTTTGCCCGCGATCGGGCCAGTCAGGTAGGGGTTCAGTTCTGCTTTGCCCGCGATTGGGCTAGTCGGGGTTTATACTGTTATGCCCGCGATCGGGGCAGTGGGGGAGATTTACCATGCCCGCTGATCGGGTTGCAGGCGCGCGGTCCCCGACGGTTGCTGCGGCAGGGTGCCAGCGAAGTTGTCGGGATCGGGCGCACCTGCATGCTAATGGCATTTAACTGGGTTGTAGTAGATGCAAATGGCCCCCCGTGCGCCTTGCATAACTTATGGCCCCATTTGCATGTCACCTTTTGAATATCAGAAATTTGCACATGGCGCAATGGAACTTGCGCCACTGCATCTTGAATGCTTCACCTGGCCACTTGCGGTGGCGCAAGTTCCACTGCACCATGCACAGTGGCTGTGGCGGGGGGCGATATTCAAAGGAGTTGCTCAATAGCACAACTCCATTAACTATCGCTCTGGCCACACCCCAGCGCAACTTTTTTGAGCAGTGCAAGGGCTTGCGCCACAGAATGGCGCAGTTTGAATATCCAGCCCAGGGTCTCCTACTGTAAAAATTCAATACGAAACTCATGAGAGAGTCAGACATTTAAACAGAAAACTCTAAAGCAAATTAAGTATTACCACATACTAACCCCCGCCAAACAGTAGGGGAAATGTATATATAATTTTCCCAGATAAAATTCATAAAACATTTACTTTGATTCTATGCAGAACTAAAAAGAAAAGAAAACTTTAAAATGGAAAATAAGAATCACTTCAGACATTTCCCCACTAGAATACTAATTTCAGATAAGAACATTAAAACAGAAAAGCCAAACGGCAACAGCTTGTATTTTTTTTCCCAAATATATTTTATTGGAAGTATAGAAAGTATACAAAAAAGTATAAAGAGACACAGTGTGGCTTAATTCAAACATATTACATATCAGTCTTGCAGTAATTTCCATCAATAGTTTTACATAGCAGCAGCAATAGTTTTACATACTTTCCAGTGTTTCCACTATGTACAGGTTTTTGAACTCCATACCGCATATGTCGGGCCAGTGGGCCTCCTAAGGCAGATCTCCCTTGCTGGGTATTTCTCCCCTTAGTTAGGGCTTCGGCCCTTGTTTGTTGCTCATCCCACCAGGCCTTCCTCCCCTGGTAGCTCCCTCTCGGCCCAGGCAAACTTGTCCCACACTCTGGCATACACATGATTTCTCTGTCTGGATTGGTATACAAAATTCTCCAGCATCTGGCAGCTCTTCATTGTGGCAATCCAGCTCCCAAAGGAGGGTGGCATGGGCTGCTTCCACTCTCTCAGGATTTCCACCTTTGCTGTGTTTATTGCATTTAGTAAGAGTTTCTTATTTTCCAACTCCTCTTCTCCTAGGTCACCCAGGAGGACTTGCCTGGCTGAGAGGGCTATTGGTTTCCCTATGCTAGCTATTAGAATTTGGTTGATTTTTCCCCATAGGGGACCCAGTTCTGGGCAACTGTACATCATGTGTACCAAATCTGCTGCCAGTGCTTCACATCTGGGGCATTTTCCAGTTGAGCAGAGGTCAAATTTAGCAAGTCTGGCCAGGGTGTAATAGGCCCTGTGTAATGTATATATTTGTTTTGTATTGAAAGGCCCCACCCTTCCTCTAGTTGTTCCTGCCATTCTTCTTCTGTTATTGGCTCTGCCAGGGTGTTCGCCCAATGGTGTCTGTGATAGTCTGTGTTGGTTACCACTGGTTGCATTAATATTTTATATAATTGTGTTATCAGACCCTTTGTGCACCCTGTCCCCATCGATGTCTGCATTATTTCTGATGGGGCTTGAAGGGCAAGACCGGGTCCCAATTCCCCTGCTAAGTAGTGTCATAGTTGGAGGTATCTAAAAAATTGATTGCGCTGGAGGTCATATTTTGGGGACAGTCCCTCAAATGACATCAGCGTGTTGCCCTCATACACATGCCCCAGCAGTCTGATATGGCAAGATGGCCATTTTGAAAAACTGGGATCTGCCAAGAATTTGGAAAGGGTTGGGTTATCCCAAAGGGGGGGTTAGGTATGTTAGTACAGCTTGTGTTGCTATTTGTGCGTGGGCTTTATGCCATATCTGTAATAAGTGTTGTACTATGGGGTTATGTTTAGTAATGGCCAAAGTTCTGATGTTGGAGCTGTATAGCAGGCAGGCTAGGTATGTGGTCCTGGTCCATTCTCTTTCAAGTCTGATTCCCGCATTTCGAGTGTCTGGCTTAAACCATTCTCTGATCCTAATCTGGCTTCTTAGTAGTAATTTTTAAAATGTGGTGCTCATATTCCCCCCTCCCTGGGTCTTGTGTTAGTTGCTCATATTTTATTCTATGGGTCTTTGATTTCCATAACCAAGCTGTGGCCTGTGCCTGGAGTTGCTTAAAAAAGCTGTCCGGGAGGGGGATTGGCAGGGTCTGAAATAAGTATAGAAACTTTGGCAGGATGGCCATTTTCAGGACGTTGGCCCTCCCCAGGAGGGATAGTGGCAGATCTTGTCACCCAGAGCAGAGGTCTTTGGTTGTTTGGAGGAGCTATGGGTAACTGGCTTTGTATAATTCTTTTATTTTGCTTTTAATGTTGATCACCAGATATTTGAACCCTCTCTCTAACCATGTAAAGGGCAATTGCTGTCTAAGTTGGGTATGCTCGCATCCACATAGGGGTAGTATCATTGTCTTCCCCATGTTTACTTTATATCCAGATACATGCCCAAAGTCCCATTGGACCTCAATCATAGCTGGGAGAGATGTTTCAGGTTGTGTGATACACATTAGAAGGTCATCCGCATTGAGGGACACTTTGGCAGTCGCTTCCCCCAATGCAATTCCATGTATGTTTTGTTGGAGCCTCAATGCTTGTGCCAGGGGTTCCAGAGCTAGGTCAAATAGAAAAGGTGACAAGGGTCACTCCTGCCTTGTTCCCCTAGATAGGGGTAAGGGAGGTGAAATCCAACTGTTTATTTGCACCGTGGTGGTTGGATTAGAGTGTATCACTTGGACCATTCCTAAAAATTTGTTGCCAAACCCCATGTTCTCCATCGTGCACCACAAGTGGTCCCATTCTATCCTGTCGAATGCTTTTTCTGCAACTAGTGAGACCACAATCGGGCAGTTCCTAGAGTCTCTCTTTCCCCTGGCTATGACCTGGATGGGTGTCCGGATGTTAGATGCCACTCCACTGCACTTCACGAAACCCACCTGGTCCTTGTGTATAATCTAGGGCAGGATCTCCTCTAGTCTGTTTGCCAGGAGTTTGGTGTATATTTTATAGCCTGAGTTTAGAAGGGATATCGGTCTATAGGATGCCATCTCAGTCAGGGGTTTGCCCGGTTTGGGGAGGACTGATATTCATGCCTGTTGGAAGGATGGTGGGGGCTGATGTTTCTCTACTGTGTGCTTCAAAGTGTCATATAGGGGACCTGCTATGGTGGCACTAAGTCTTTTATAGAGCTCCACTGGTTTGCCATCTGGTCCGGGTGATTTCCCGGGGGTTAGCTGACTGCTGACCCACAGCCCGGATGATCTCTGCTTTGCAGATGTTGGCTTCCAGTAAGGCTTTGTCCCCCTCTTCTATCTACGCCAGGCCTCTATAGAACTTATCTATGTTTGGGGCTGTTCTGGTGATGGGGTTATTCCCCCCTTTAGTATATATATTTGAGTAATATTTTACAAATTGGTGGTTTATCACCTTTTGAGAGCAGATGTGTTCCCCTGGGGCCGAGATTATCTTGCTTATGTGGACTTGTTCTTGTTTTAGTTGATATGTCAGGAGTTTGCCACATCTGTCACCCTGTTCATATATTCTGGCTTTCTGATAGGTGAGGGCCCATTCTATCATTTTAGCAAAAAGTTCCTTGTACTGTTCCCGTAGGTTGACCAGGGTCCTGTAGATTTTTGGATCCATAATGGCCCTATAATTGTGTTCTATTTCTATGATTTGTTTGTGGGTGTCCTCCACTTGCTTTTTCCTACGTTTTTTGAAGTAACTGGCATATGCCATTGTATGGCCCCTGATAAATGCCTTTAGGGAGTCCCAGACCATCCCCATGTTTTTGGATCAATAAAAAATAAGAGCGCTATTTTGTTGATGTCTTTTTCTTTCTCTCCTGGCCAATATACCAGGAGGTGTCCCATGTTGTGTACAATCCAAAGCAGCTCGCCAGTGGCTCTTCTCCTGTACCAGTCCCTTTGCATCATTGGAGTTGCTCTGCATACTCCTGGGCTTCGTGTAGATCTGTGAAGAAGACAGTTTTTCCTGCCATTGTGATCCGCAGTTTCACAAGCATAAGTAAACCGACTTACTGGAACCGACTCGGGAGGGAGCAATCTTAGACCTGGTACTTTCAAATGGGGATGGAGAAAGAATCTCAGATTTAGAAGTGGGTAGCCATCTGGGAACAAGTGACCACCAAACAGTGTGGTTCACGATAAACACAGCCATACAATCAAGCCATACAAAAGCAAGAGTACTAGACTTTAGGAGGGCTGACTTTGGGAAAATGAGAGAGTGCCTCAAAAAAACACTAGCAAACAGGCAAGAAGGAGGGGTGGAGGAACAATGGGGAGTGATCAAATCAGCCATCACAGAGGCAACAAGCCTCTGTGTAAAAAAAAAATCAATAAAACACAATGAAGGAAAAAACTGCTATGGTTCACAAAAGAGGTGGCAGGGAAGGTTAAAGAGAAAAGGGCAGCATTCAGGAAATATAAGGAAACACAGAAGGAGCAGGACAGAGAACTTTATCAGTTAAAGCAGAAAGAGGCTGGGAAGGTAGTCAGAATAGCAAAGGCCCAAACCGAAGAAAGGATAGCCAATTCTGTTAAGAAGGGGGATAAGACCTTTTATAGGTACATTAGGAGCTGAAGAAAGACCAAAGGAGGGATACTGAAGCTTAATAAAGGAGGGAATCTGGTAGAGGTGACAGTGAAAAAGCAGGGTTACTGAACAAATATTTCTGCTCAGTATTCACAAAGGAAGAGGAGGAGATACCTAAACCAAACAAGAGAAATACTCTGAAGACGGGGTCAATACCAGTCCATTTACAGAAGAAAGGGTTCTGAAAGAACTAATAAAATTGAAGGTGGACAAAGCAATGGGCCTGATGGATTCACCCAAGAATTCTAAAAGAACTAAGGGTAGAACTAGTGACATTGCTGACTACTCTTTAACAAATCATGGGAGGATGGGGTGGTACCCAAGGACTGGAGGAGGGCAGATGTAATTCCTCTTCACAAAGTGGGAGCAGGACAGAGGCAGGAAACTACAGACCAGTTAGTTTAACCTCAGTGGTAGGGAAAATGATGGAATCACTTCTGAAGGAAAGAATTGTTGAGTACCTAGAGGCCATTGGGGCACAGGACCCGAGGCAACATGGATTCACGATGGGAAGGTCGTGTCGACGAATCTAATAGATTTCTTTGACTGGGTGACCAAAGTAGTAGATCAGGGAGGGCCGTGGACATGGCCTACCTAGATTTTAGCAAGGCATTTGATACAGTCTGCCCACAAAGATTAATACACAAGATAGCCAGCCTTGAATGGGTCCCAAGGTGGTAGCCTGGATAAAAATTGGCTAGACAACAGGACACAAAGGGTAGTAGTAAATGGAGTACACAGTGAAGAAAGGAGGGTTACTAGTGGGTACCACAGGGTTCAGTACTGGGACCGGTCCTTTTAATGTCTTTATAAGTGACATTGCAGAGGAACTGAAGGAAAAGTATGTCTCTTTGCAGATGACACAAAGATCTGCAACAGGGTTGATACACAGGATGGAGTGGAAAGGATGAGAAGGGACTTGGCAAGGTTGGAGGAATGGTCAAATGTATGGCAGCTCAGATTTAATGCAAAGAAGTGCAAGATAATGCACATGGGAAACAAAACCCAGGGACGCACACAATGGGGGTGAGATACTGACAACAGTAAAAATAGAAAGGGACCTGGGGGTAATTATATCAGATGACCTAAAGGTGGGCAAGCAATGTGAGAAGGCAGTAAGGAAGTGCTGGAGGGATACTGGGATGCATAGGAAGAGGCATCACCAGTAGAAACAGGAAGTTATTATCCTCTGTACAGACAGCTGGTCAGACCCCATCTGAGTACTGTGTGCAGTTCTGGAGACCCCATCTCTGCAAAGACATAGACAGAGTGGAGGCTGTCCAGAGGAGGGCATTCAAAATGGGCAGGGTCTGCACCAGAAGACATACGAAGAAAGACTAAAGGAGCTTAATATGTATACTTGAGGAAAGAAGGGAGAGGGGACATGATAGAAACTTCAAGTACCTCAAGGGAATTAACAAAGTCCAAGAGGGTAGCATCTTCCAGAAAAAGAGATGTGCAAGAACAAGGGGGCACAATTTGAAGATAGAGGGGACTGCCTAGAGTAATGTGAGGAAGTATTTTTCACTGAGAGGGTTGTAGATGCATGGAACAGCCTCCCTGAGGAGGTCGTGGAGTCAAGAACAGTGGGGGACTTCAAGAATGCATGGGACAGGCATAAGGCAGTCCTAGGGGTGGGTAAGAGGAAGTAAGCTGTTGATTAACTAGGATCTGCAGCTTATCTGTTAGATAGGAAAATGGGCAGACTAGGTGGGCCAAGCGGTCCTTATCTGCCGTCAAATTCTATGTTTCTATGTTAAAGCGAACTGGGCATTTTTCTTTTTTAAAATCTCTTTTGCTGCTGCAAATTCTTTTTGGTGGGCAAATAGGTCAGTGCTAATGTCGGGGAAGAGCTGGAGTGTTTGATGTTGGTATTTGAGTCCCCGTTCCCTCCTGGCTCTCTGTATGATCATTTCCTTGGTACCATAATTATGCAGTTTTACCAGGATGAATCGTGGAGGCTCCCCTGGTGCAAGCTTGTTTCTTGGTGCTCTTTGTGTTTGGTCTATCCTTATTTCTGTACGGTAGCCATCCGGTGCTAGGAATTACTGGAACAATTTGCATTTTTGGGAAGACCGACCACTTTTATTGTTTCCTGGCAGCTATAGTTTTCCAGGCGATCAATTTTTTGTTGTAGCAGCTAAAGGTTTTTTTCATGTTTGGCTACCAGCTGTTGTAGTGGGGCTAGTGAGTCCTCAGTGGCACAAACCCTTTGTTCTACCTCCTCGACTGTTCTATCCATTTTGGTGAGTTTGGAGTTGACCTGTTGTATGTTTGTTTGCATTGAGCTTCATTTCTCATTTATTGCAGAGAATCCTTGTCTCATCTCATTAAGCATAAAGTTTTGTTCTTGTGTATGGACTGCTTCGATTTCCCCTTCTCCATTAGGTTTGTTGTGGTTTGTGGTTGTTGCCTTGTCTTCCTGTAGATGCTGTGCCTTAAGAGGCATATTTAAAGTCTTTTCCAGATATTCTACTATGTTTTTTGTGCCTTCTTTTGCTGGCTTTCATTTTGCTGTGATCTTTTTTCTTTTAGTAGCCAGTTTGTGTAGCTTAATTATCCCTGTAAGGCGGCTGATATGTGTAGCAGACACAGAGCTCCAGCTGTTGTTTAGTCGGTGGCCATCTTCCCCACAACAGCTTGTATTTGAATCATACTTCTTATACAACTTATACAATCCCTGCCCCCTACACTTTATAATAAGGGAAAAATTTCCCAATAGCAAACAAAACAGAATTCTCTTAAATCATAAATACTGTACTGTAGTGTAAAGAGAAACAAAATGAAAAAGGTATGAATCCATACCAAAACCAAAATATCTGCTACATAGTCTAACCAGTATCCTGCCAATTCTTTTTTTTTTAACCTTTGTTTTACTAGGAGAAACACACTAAGCTGAAAGCTTGTTTACAGGTGCAACCTGGGAGCACAAGAAGTTAAGAGACTTGCTCAGGGTCACACAGTATACAATTGGGGCCTGTGGAATTCAAGCCCAGGTCTCCAGGTTTGCAGCTCAGAGCCTTGAACCACTGCACTATACTGCCTCCATCATTTTATATGTCTTCATATATATGCTTCTTCATATTATCCCACCATTTTTTATACGTTTCCTTAGGTACCGTACTTTTATCTTTATCTCTAAATGTTAAAATACTGTCATGAATCATCCAAAAAAGCTGTTCAGGGGTAGTGTAATGTTTCTGTAATGGCCACTTACATCGTATCTGCCATATGTGATATTTTATGTTGCTTAAAATAAGATGCATTGTTCTCTTGTCATATTTTTGCCATGCCTCAGGTAATATTCCCAAGAGAATGTCTGTATTTAATAATAATAGAGGTGATTGTGTCCAAGTAGCAAACAATATGGACCAAAACTGGTTTATATATGGACATTCAAAATAAAGGTATGCCACCCTAACAGCGACATTTCTGCGGTGACATGCATCGATATTGACTACAGCGCCATGTCGCTGTAGAAGTGCCACTGGAAGGGGGCAACCACTTCCCCCGACCTGGAGTTAGAATCCTTTAGTTCGGTGGGTGAAGCCCCCCTATGTAACACAAAGTGTCGAACTGTGTGGCTCCATGGCAATTGCAACTTGCAGTCGACATGGAGCCTGTCACTGAAATGCCGGTCACAATCTTTTTTGTCACATCGGTATATATAACCCCAAAATAAAGATGTTCCATAGTCTCTATGGTATTAGAACACAAGTCCCTCTGGGACACATCCTTTCTTTTATCCCCTTATGTTTAAGGTTCCCTTTAACGTTCGGCTTTTTATGTACATTAAGCCATACCATATCCCACATGTATGATGGGATTCTGGTTTGCTTTAACATAGATTTCATTTGTTGCACCTCATATACTTTTCTAATCATAAAGTCTGAAGATTCCTGAAAACATTGTACCTGGATGTTTGCGTACATTTCTTATGAAATGTAAAATAGCTGATTTCTTTATTCCTTATAATTTTAGTTTACCAAAACTAGTTTGAAAATATCCAGGTAATTCCTGTATACATTTTAGTTTAGGAATAGCTTTATCTAATTCCCACCCTGGTAACCATGTTTGTATATGATCTAATACCCAAGTACCCCATATAACACTTTTCTCTTGTAGAATTGACCTTATATTGGCAAATAGAAACATACAAAAAAGAATATAATGGGATTAACCGTGCCTATTCCCCAATCTTCAGTATTTCTGTGTGTTATACCCCTCTTAATAAGGTTCAAACAACTACCCCAGATTGTTTGAAAAAAAAAAGCTAAATAATGCAGTTTCTAATTGTTTGGGTAAAGGAAAAATCATGCATAAATGCAGAAACATGCTAACTAAAATGTCTTTACCATATACACCCTTTTTTTACATTCACCACTGATTCCATTCTTGTATCTTACCCCTAGCTTCCTTAATAAGAAGATCCCAGTTACAAAAATCCATTGCTCCGTGCCCATAATAAATATTCAATATTTTACAGGCTGTGTAAAAGGGATACCCATTATGTCATCATATTCTGTTTTTCTCAGATCCAAGTTGCAGGCACTTACTTTTTTCCAGGTTAGATTTAGCTCCTGCACCCTTCAGGTAGGCTACTGTCACTGCTTCTATAGCTCCACTGGAGGGGAAATCTGCCAAGAGAATACACATGTCGTCAGCATACACTACAGTTTTAATTTCCACATCTTTGTTATTAATGGAGATGCTACTAATTAGATCTGAACCATTTATTCTAGATAGAAAAGGTTCTAAAGTCAGAATATGACATAGGACAAAGGGCACACCCTTGTCTAACACCCCTAATAACGCTACTTTCCTTTCAAACAACAGGAAGTCTTTCTGTATTCTGACTAATGCAGTATGACTGACTGGTTCAGCTGCCCTGAAGAACAAAGAGCTAACCTCTATGCAAATGCATAGAACGTTGAGCTCGAGCTCAGTTTTCAAACCACCATCCTCGGTACATTCTAGCAACTGATCAGATTCTTTATTCCACCTGCCAGTGAAGTAGCCTCAGAGATTGCTCCTCTTCTTCTTCAATCTGAGTAAACTTTCCTTGGTTAAACCATCTGTTGTTCACAGTGTACAAACCTCTGTCCTCGGTATAGCATAGTTTTACTGGTTTTGGAAGTCGTCCGGGTTCCTAGCAGTTCTGCGACAGTAAGGAAACTGAACAACGCTTACATTTCCTTTTTCATAGTTAAAAGTAGTTGTATATTGGATTCCGGTGTGGTTTCTGACTAAAACCGTATTTAGTTTTCTACTGGTGCTAAACCACCAGTTGTTGGGTTCCATTTTTCTCTATTACCCGGCCTGACTAAGCCACCGGGGTAACAAACCTTTTTTTATCCTGGCCTGACTAAGCCTTTCGGATAAATAGTTTCATTTGAGCATCAGCTTAACTGGCCTAACTAAGCCATTGGGTTAAGCATTTAAATTCAAGGTTATGTCTCTGAAACCCAAGAGAAAAAATGGTCCCACTGGGTTTCAGCGTTGCACCGAGAGTGGTGAACAATTTGCAATGGCCGACCCACACTTAATTTGTCTCTACTGCTTGGGCTTTTATAACCTTCAAGCAGACTGCGACATTTGTAAAAACTTTCCTCAATCTACCATAGACAGAAGACTTAGTAAATTGAAGGAAAGAATGGAGAAATTGGCCCTGGATGTTGGGTCCGGTTCAGCCAAACAGACCGATCTGGTTGCAGATCCCTCAGATCAGGGTGAATCATCATCTTCTAAGAGATGATCGGATTTGACCCCAGACACTGCTCTATCAAAGAAATCCAAGAAGTCCGGTTCAGAACCGTGCAAACCGCTGGTTGCGGTTCCTACTGCGGATGAAATTGCGAAGGCAATTCAAACTGTCCAGGCTTTACAAACTGGCTTTGGCGAACCGGCGCAGTTACTGGTTTTAGCTACTGTCGGTTCAACTCCTTCTGGCCCTGTGGAGTCTGAGGAGTTCTATGATTCTGAATATGACATTGACAATGAGGATGAGGAGGGGGAACCTATTGAACCAGAGGTTTCCAATGAGCATCCCCAATACGAGTCTCCTCCTAGGGTTCTCTCTGAAGCCACCTCCCATTTTGCCTTCATGAGGCAGGTGGCAGAGACCATTCAGCTCCCTGTCCAGGAGACTAGAGAGGATGAGGATGAAGAGAAAGACTACAGGGAAATGATGGACCTCCCTGCCTCCTCTCAGGGTGTCTCCATCCCTATCTACAAATCTCTTAAGAGGCACACTCTTAAGGTGCTTCAGACCCCCTTTTCTGTCCCTCCCTTGGATAAAAAGATGGACAGAAAGTACGCTCTGTCTGGCAATGGCACTGAGTTCCTTACTTCCCATTGCAGCCATGTGGGAGTGGTCCAGACTGCAGCCTGTGAGAAGGCTGGTGTTCCCCTGGCTTCCCATTCTCTGGATAAGGACTCCAGGAGGATTGATTCACTTGCCAAGAAAACCTACTTGGCTTCCTCCTTGGATATAAGGCAGGCCTCTCACATGGCCTATGCCTCCAGACACCAGAAGACACTCTGGGAATCTGTGCAGCTGTTAACCCAGAAAGCTTCTCCTGAGTTGGCAGCTGACCTTCAGAAGATTGTTAACAAGGGAATCAGGCATCTAAGGCACAGTTCCATATGGCTGTGGACTCGAATGATGCAGCCTCCAGGGCTATGGCTTCTGCCATTTCCCTCAGGCGGTTCTCCTGGTTAAGATGTACCAATCTCTCCCAGGATACCCAGAACAATGCTCTGGACTTTCCCCTGACACAGAACTCACTGTTTGGGGAATAGACAGAAGCATACATGAAAAAGATGAACAATTATAGGGTGGCATACAAAACTGCTTCAGCTAAAGAGAGAGCAGCCACCCCACAGAAACAACAGGCCAGAGACGGCAGGGGCAGACCTTATACTAGGGCCTTCCATCAGGCTATGGATTTCCCTTCATCTCAGCAACCCAGGGGGTTCTTCAGGGGTCGAGAAAGGAAGGGCGCAGGCTGTGCAGCTCCCATCCCACTTCCCTCCACTCCTGCCAAGCAGGCACCCTGAGAAGTCTGCTTGGGCCGCCTCCTCTACCCCTCTAGGGGGCAGGTTGACCCACTATCTTCATCCTTGGCAAACCATCACCTCAGACAGGTGGGTCCTGGAGACAGTGGGTCAGGGTTTTGCCCTCAATTTCAAATCCTTCCCCAGACTGGGGGCAAGACCCCTCAGGCCTTGCCCTCCTTCAGAAACAGTCCTGCTAGAGGCAGAGGTCTCCACTCTCCTGTTTTCAAGGGCAGTGGAACCAGTGCCACTACTACACAGGGGTAAAGGGTTGTACTCAAGGTACTTCCTTGTCTTGAAGAAACATGGGGAGTGGTGGCCCATTCTGGATCTCAGATACCTAAACAGGCATCTGGCAAAGCCAAAGTTCAGAATGACAACTCTGGCTACAATTTTACCCATTCTGTGAAAAGGAGACTGGTTGGCATCCCTGGACCTCAAGAATGCCTACTTCCACATACCTATCAGAAAATCTCACAGAAGGTACCTCAGATTCAGATTACCTTCAGGCCACTACCAGTTCAGGGCCATGCCTTTTGGGTTGACCTCTGCCCCAAGGGTGTTTACAAAATGCCTAGCAGTGGTGGTGACATTTCTCAGAAGGCAAGGGGTTTCAGTTTACCCCTATCTGGACAACTAGCTCCTGGTAGACCAGTCCTGTGCAGGTTCAACAGTCAATGGAACTAACTCAAGGGACCCATCGATCTCTGGGGTTCCTAATAAACCTGAAAAAGTCAGTGCTGACCCCTGTTCAAGTCTTGTACTTCATAGGGGAAGAGCTGGACACATTCAGGGCAACAGCCTTCCTGCCCTTAGGAAGGGCAGAGGCACTCATATAGTTGGCAGATTCCTTTCAACTCAGAGTTCCTCGCCCGGCAAGGCATTTCTGCAGCTCCTGGGCCACATGGCATCCACTACTGCTGTAGTCCCAGGGGTAAGGTTTCAGATGAGGGACATTCAGTTCCACCTCAGGTCCTTTTGGTCCCAAAGAAGGGATTCACTGTCCAAACTCATCCCAGTATCATCCACTCTCTTGCAAGCCCTCCAGTGGTAGCAGGAGCTGGACAATCTCAGGGTGGGAGTTCCCTTCCTTCCAGAAGTACCTTCCCTAGTACTGACCACAGATGCCTCCCTCTTGGGGTGGGGGGCACATCTGGGGGAGCACACAGCTCATGGAACTTGGCTACCTCAGGAGTCCCTGACACATGTCAACCTTCTGGAGCTCAGAGCAGTGTTCCTAGCTATTCAGGCATGTGCCATTCATCTCAAGGGACAGGAGGTTCAGGTCAGGACCTACACCACCACCACAATGTACTATATCAACAAGCAGGGAGGAACAAGGTCCTCCCTCCTCTGCACAGAGTCAATGAAAATTTGTTCTTTGGCCTACTCCCTGGGATTTCCCTGTCAGCAGTTCACCTACCACGGAAGGACAATGTCCTTGCAGACGGTCTCAGCAGAATATGTCAGGGCCATCACGAATGAACCCTCAACAGACAAGACTTCATGACAGTGTTCAGAAGGTGGGGGTTCCAGAGATAGACCTCTTTGCAGCCCCAGACAACCATCAGTTGCCTCCGTATTGCTGCAGGCCTCCTGTTCGGGGATCAGTGCCTCTGGAGGCCTGGCTGCTGGACTGGACAAACAGGTTTCTGTATGCCTTTCCTCCCTTTCCCCTGATTCTCAGGGTACTAGTCAAGTTCTGGTCTCAGCCTGTGACCATGATTCTCATAGCCCCAGATTGGGCCAGACAACCATGGTATCTAATGCTTCTGTCTCTGTCAGTGGCCAGCCCCATTCTTCATCCCAGGAGGCACAACCTGCTGACATCAGCTCAAGGGAGAATCCTCTACCCCAATCTAAAGTGTCTTCACATCAAGGCTTGGCTCTTGAAGAATTAGAGTATGCAGGCCTGCATCTCTCTGAGTGTGTCCTGGACATCTTAAGGGTGTCTAGGAAGCCTTCCACTAGGAAGAATTATTCTTCTAAGTGGAGGAGGTTCTCCATTTGGAGTTCTCACAAGGAGTTGAATCACCAACAGGCTGGGCTTCCAGTTCTTCTGGATTACCTAGTGCATTTGCAATCCCTCCATTTGCAATCTTCTATCCTAAAGGTGCATTTGGCAGTGGTCCCTGCATACTTGTCAGCAGGGAAGAGCCCTTCCCTTGCTGCTCACCCTATATTCAAGAAATTCTTTAAGGGGCTCTCTCATCTTCACCCTCCTCACAGAGAGCCCACCCTAGCTTGGGACCTCAATATCTGCATAGGCCAGCTTATGCAGCCCCCCTTTGAACCCATGTCTTCAGCAGAGCTTAAATTCCTGACTTGGAAGACAGTGTTTTTGGTTGCTATTACTTCTGCCAGAAGGATTATTGAGCTTCAAGCTTTGTCTGTGGAGCCCAATTACATTATAGGGCTAAGATTGTCCTTTGGACTAACAGGAAGTTTCTCCCTAAGGTAGTCTCTGACTTCCATCTCAATCAGTCCATAACCTTTCCTGTTTTCTTCACAGACCAGTCCAGCTCAGGTGAATGCAGGTTACATAGCCTGGATGTAAAAAGGGATATTAGCTACTATATGGATAGAACAAAGGAACACAGGCAGGGCTCCAACCAGTTGTTCCTTACCTATGGGGAAGCGGGTCAAGGTAAGCCAGCTACAAAAAGGACCATAGCCAGATGGATTGTGGCTTGTGTACAGTTCTTCTATGGCAAGGTGGGAAAGGACACCCCTCCAGGTTTGAGGGCCCATTCCACTAGGGGTACTGCAACCTCAGTGGCAGCAGTCAGGGATATTCCCCTGCTAGAAATCTGCAAAGCAGCCACCTGGAAAACTGTTCACACATTCACTAAGCACTACTGCCTCGATACTCAGGCAAGGAGTGATGCTAGGTTTGGCACAGCAGTGTTGCAAAGCTTATTTCCTAAGTAGGTTCTGTGCCCACCTCCCAAGGGCCATGCTTGGTAGGAAGCAGAGGGCAATGTGGAGGCCCTATGGGTCACCTTGCAAACTCCCGTGGGAGGAAAGATCAAGTTGGGGGTGATATATAGACCCCCAGGACTAGCAGAGGACCTGGAGGATTGCCTGTTGGCTAACATTAATGGGCAGTGTGGACTGGAAGGGGAAGGCATGGTGTTGATGGGGGGACCTTAATATGCCAGCTATTGACTGGGGTACTATGATGTCCACTGTAACAAGGGAGCAGAAGCTGCTGGATGGCTTTCTGGATGCGTTCTTCAATCAGCAGGTGATGGACCCAATGAGGGAGGATCATATCCTGGATGTGGCTTTAGCGGATGGGGATCTTGTACGAGATCTGGTTGTGGAAGAACCCCTGGCTGGGAGTGATTACAACACAGTCTGGTTTCGGCTTAAACTGGGGGGAGGGGGATCATTCAAGGACAATGATAGCTGATTTTGGGGGGGGCGGACTTTCAGAACATGGGGGAAATTCTCAAGGGGCATTTGCAGGAGATAAAACCAGGTTTAGACACGGAAGGTAGGTGGGAGGTCATAAAGTGGAGGCTGCAGGAGGCCACCAGGACCTGTGCAAGAGTGAAGCACAAGAGCAGTAGGTCTCGTAAACCATGCTGGTGGACCAAGGAGGTCCAGGAGGCAGTAAGGGAGAAGAAGGCTGCCTACAGTAGGTACAAAAAAATGAGAGGAGAGAGGGATAGAGAGAACTATCGCCTTGCAACCAGGAAAGTCACCAAAGTGGTGAGGGAAGCAAAGGCCTGGAAAGAGCAGAGGCTGGTGCAGGGGATATGGGGTAGGGAAAAGGGGTTCTTTAGGTATATTGATGAGCATAGGAAGGTCAAGGGTCAGCTCAGTAGGTTGAGGACAGCTGGGAGGTGGGTGGAAGGGGCTGGAGAACAGGAGGAGGTACTGAATGAGTACTTTGCCTCAGTGTTCACTAGGGAAGACGCTGGGGATCTTCCAAAAAAGGGGTTGAAGGATAATGAAGGCACGGCAGACTTGACTATTGGGGTACCTGTTGAAGAACAAGCCGCTGGGGGATGTAGGCAAGGGGTGAGATATCAGGCTGGTTCTTCTGAATGGGGGGGGACAGATGCTCATATTCCTATCGGTCGGGTATGGGAAGCCCTCCAGTCCCTAAAAAAGGATAAATCTCTGGGGCCTGATGCTATTCATCCCAGAGTACTGAGGGAGTTGGCAGATGTTTTGGCTGCACCATTGGCGGATCTCTTTAACTTGTCGCTCCAGACAGGGAGGGTGCCAAGGGATTGGAAGCAGGCGCATGTTGTGTCCATCCATAAAGGTGGATCAAGAGAAGAGCCAGGAAACTATAGACCCATCAGTTTGACGTCGGTGGTGGGGAAGGTAATGGAGAGCATATTTAAGGAAAGGTTGGGGGGTTTCAAGGAGGAGATGGGTTGCCTGGATGACCAGCAGCAGGTAGATTGTGTCAAACAAACCTTGTAGAGTTCTATGAGTGGGTGACATCAGCACTCGACAGGTGGAGACCAGTGGATGTACTGTTCCTGGACTTCAGCAAGGCATTTGATTCGGTCCCTCACACTGGCCTAAGGAAGAAGCTGGGGAGGATGGGGTAGGCCCATTGATGGTTAGGTGGATTGAAAATTGGCTTTCAGGTTGCACTCAGTGGGTAGTGGTTGGAGGGGAGGTGTCGTCTCCTAGGGAGGTCATAAGTGGGGTTCCAAAGGGATCAGTCCTGGGGCCACTCCTGTTTAATGCCTATATCTCCAATATCAGGGAAGGTACTGGGTGTGAAATGATTCTCCTTGCAGATGACTGTAAGCTGAGGGCGGTGATGAAGGGGGAGGAAGGGAGACTGGCCCTGCAAGAGGACCTGAATACTCTGGATAGGTGGTCCTGTACCTGGAAATTGAAATTTAACTCCTCCAAGTGCAAGGTGCTACACCTAGGTTGGGAAAACCCCAACTATGTGTACACCCTGGGGGGGATGAGTTGCAGGCCATGGCAGGGGAAAGAGACCTAGGAGTCTTGGAGGATGTTAACACGAATAATTCAGAGCAGTGCAGGAGGGCTGCGGTCGGGGCAAATAGGATGCTGGGATGCATCGCTAGGGGGATTACCTCAAGGAACAGGGAAGTGATTTTGCCACTGTACAACAGCCTGGTTAGACCACATATTGAGTACTGTGTGCAGTTCTGGAGGCCACACCTAAGGAGGGACAGCCAACTCCTGGAGAGGGTCCAGAGGAGAGCAACCAGAATGATCTGGGGCCTGGGGGATATGACATATGAGGAACAACTAGGGGAGCTTAACCCTTTTCTCACTGGAGAAGAAGAGGGACTGGGGGGGACATGACTGAGGTCTTCAAGTACCTCAGGGGAGTAAATAAGGTAAGCCGAGATAGGATCTTTCGACTGAAGGATGGTGGAATCACCAGAGGACACAGTTGGAAGATTAAGGGTGGTAGGATTAGGGGGAAAGGAGGAGGAGGTACTTCACCAAGAGAGTGGTGGAACCATGGAATGTGCTGCCCAGGGAGCTGGTACGGGTACGGGCAGCTACGGTGGAGGGATTCAAGAGAGGGTAGGACAGGTATAGGCAAGGGGTGAAGCAGAAGCTGGTTTGTCCGGGGGGAGCAGGACTGGGGGATGGAGTAACAGTGGAAGGAGACAGATAGAGGGCTACGGTATCCAATCAGGGTGCTGAAGCATGAGCAGACTTGATAGACCAATAGGCCTACTCTGCTGGCCTCTAGTATGGTAGTCTGCATTAGCCAGAACGCAGCAAGACTTCATGCTGTTTGAAGAAAAAATTACTTACCATAGTAATGTTGTTTCTTCTAATAGAGTCTTCTGACTTCCCTCCCAGCCTCCCCTACAGAACCTAGAGGGTCTTTAGGCTGGCTCTGACTTCAGACTTGGTTTACCTACCCGTGGGTAAGGTATTGTTCTTGGGCATCCGTGGCTTGAGCCTTCCTTTTTTGCTCTTTTTGTTTGTGTTGCCCCTTGTGGCTTTATAGGGTTAGAAAATAGTTTTTTTATTATTGCTATATGTTAGCTTTGTAAGAATCAGATCAGTTACTAGAACGTACTGAGGATGATAGTTTGAAAACTGAGCTTGAGCTCAACGTTCTATGCATTTGCATAGAGGTTAACTCTTTGTTCCCCGGGGCAGCTGAACCAGTAGGTCATACTGCATTAGTCAGAATATAGCAAGACTCCATTAGAAGAAACAACATTACTATGGTAAGTATTTTTTTCTTCCCACCTACCCATAAGGGGCAACCCTAGCAGTGCTATAATATGTTTGAAGCATTTTATAAAAGGGTCTGGAAATCCAAATTTATACAAACATTTCCACATATTCATTCATTCATTCATTCTTTATTTTTATAATGAGCTTTTCTTATAACCAAAGCACCTGTACAGCACATAAAACAATAAATAGACAAGATTAAAACTAACATAAATCATTAAAAGCTATACTAAAAAGATATGTCTTCAAAGCCCCTTTAAAGCTTTGGACAGTCGGGCAATTTCGCACCTGATGAGGTAGAGAATTCCACAGAGTCGGGCCATAAAGCTAAACGATCTTGCGCCTGAAGTTTTTAAATGGACCCTGGGAATCTCTAGCAATCCCTCGTCAGTGGATTGAAGAGAGCGGGGAGGACAGTAGGGACAAAGGAGCTCTTTCAGGTAAGTAGGTCCCTGATTGTATAGGACTTTATAGGTCAGCAGACTGACCTTGAAGGTGATTCGCCAGAAAACTGGCAGCCAGTGCAGTCCGCGGAGCACAGGCATTATATGGCTGGACCTAGAAGATCCAGTCAACAACCTGGCTGCTGCATTCTGCACTAGCTGCAGACAGCGAAGTTCAACCCCCGGTAGCCCCAGGTAAAGGGCATTGCAATAGTCAAGGCAGGAGGTAACGAATGCGTGGATCAACATTGGAAGATCCTCTGGAGGAACCAGGTGCTTCACCCGGGCGATATTCCTCAGATGATAAAAGGAAGTTTTGACTACCACTGACACCTGAGATTTGAAAGTCAGATGGTCGTCAAATACTACGCCCAGATTCCGCACCTGGTCTGAGGTCGTCAGCTGGACGCCCCCCAAGCCATAAGCCTGAGGGCGATCCAGCTAACAAACCCACCTCACAGCGACCCTTGTCCATGACCAACACCTCAGTTTTTTCAGGGTTTAACTGCAGCCAACTCCCATTCATCCAGTCTTGGATCTCAGCAAGGCAGTTATTAAATACCGAAAAGACAGCATCCTGGCCGGGCACAAAAGACATATACAGCTGGGTATCATCTGCATAGCAATGAAAACCCAAACCATATTGTCTAACAATCGCTCCTAATGGCAGCATATACACTGCAAACAATATGGGCGCTAGAATGGAACCCTGTGGTACCCCGCAGGATAGGGAGACTGGTGCCGAAGAAAAAATTCCCGACACCACCCTCTGAGTCCTACCCTCGAGGTAAGATCGGAACCACCTGAGGACCATATCAGACAGTCCACAGATAGACCGCAAATGCTCCAACAGCACATCATGGTCAACAGTGTCAAATGCTACAGAGAGATCAAGAAGTACCAAGATGGAACAGGTCCTACGATCTCTCGCTATTAGGAGGTCATTTAGTACCCGAACAAGCGCTGTCTTGGTACTATGCCTTTTCCTAAATCCAGACTGGAGAGAGTCATAGACATTGTTGTTGGTCAGATGACAATTCAACTACACTGCAACCACTTTCTCAATAACTTTACCCACAAAGGGTAAGTTAGAGACAGGCCTGTAAATTGCTAGACAATCCGGGTCCAAGGAGGGCTTCTTCAATACAGGCTTAACTATAGCCTCCTTAAAAGGATCTGGAAAGATCTCCCTCTCCAAGGACCTCCAGACTATCATAGCCAGGACTGGGCTGATTTTATCCACACAATCCACTAAGAGACGTTTGGGGCCAGGGTCCAAATCACAGTTGGTCGGTCGCAGTGCTCGGATTATCATCACAATGTCAATGATTGTGGGGAGGCTGAAGTCAGACCATGCAAACTGGGTGTCCGACATCTCCTGCCGACCATCACAACTACCACTGGAGAGGGAGAATCAGACATCCGATCTGGTTTTGGCAACCTTATCTGCAAAGAAGAGAGCAAACTCCTCACACCGTTCTGGAGAAAAGGCTCTTCTGGGCTGAAGACAGACTGGATTGCACAGTCTGTCCACAGTCTGAAAGAGCTGAGCTGGTCTATTCTGTGCAGTCGCAATCTCTCTGGACAGGAATTCTGCCTTCTTACGAGAGATTGCAGATTGATAGACCATATAGTGGTCCATCAAACTAAGTTTGTCATCATCCAAACCGGACCTCCGCCAACACCTCTCCAACCTTCGTCCAACTCTCCTCAACTCCCTCACAGTCTCATCGAACCAAGGAGACCTGGGACGAAGAGTGAGAGGACGAACACGAACAGGTGCAATGGAACCCAGGGCCCCTGTCACTGCCTTATTATAGGCATATACCAGGTCTCCTGGATCCAAGCAATCTATCGGTAGGCCCGATAGGTCCAGCACCGCCATCAGGTCATCCGGGGACACACCCCTTAAAGGGCGGTACCAGACCATTTCTGAAGGGGCTGACCCAATAGGGGTAGCCTCAAAACTGAACCCAATGGAGTGATGGTCCGACCATCCAACCGGTTCCACCACCAAGTCAGACATCCCCATCCCCAGAAGGAACACCAAGTCCAATGATTGTCCACCAATATGGGTCGAGGAGGAAATAACCTGTGTAAAGCCCAGTGATATCATCAACTGGAGGAAGTCTTGACCAAAACGTGAGAGTTCATCATCGACCCAGGCATTGAAGTCCCCCAGAACCAACCATCTGGGGGACCCAATGTCAGGTCGACAATGAAGTCTGCAACTTCCCACAGGAAAACATTCTCGTCACCTGGTGGACGGTATACAAGAAGTATCCTGCACCCCACACCCTCGCCCAGGATACACTCAAAGGACCTGGTGACTCTGACTGGTACCTCCACTAGGCTCAGTTCTGTTCTAAAACAGATGGCAACACCCCCGCCCCTACGATTCTGCCTCGGGCGGTGTATCACCGAGTAACCGGCTGGAACTGCTGCTGCCAAAACTGGCCCAGCATTTTCATCCAGCCAGGTCTCGGTGATGCACGCCAGGTCAGATGACCTAACAAAATCAGCTATAATAGCCGTTTTGTTTTTGATAGACCTGGCATTGCACAACACCACCCAAGTAGGATGAACCTCCGAGGATGACCGCCTTACCTGATGATCATAATCAGAACCCTTGGGTATGGGCACCAGACAGGGAAGTCCCCTTTCCTAGGCCCATTTCGCCCCAGGGCGTCTCCTTGTCCCCACTATCTCTATCCGCCCACTCCTTTCCATTCCCCCCCCAGGCCCAGCACCAGCCCTCCTCCTCCCCCTCACAATCCCCAGAGCCCTACATCTTCTATAGTCCTCCAGCGACAGGGGGGGACAGGAGAAGGGACGAAGGTCCCTGAGCCTAGAGGGGGAGTAATACCAGACTGTCCTGCTATTGTTCCAGCACATAATTAACACTACAACAAAATAATCTAACAGTTTTAACCCCCCTCAGAAAAAACTTACATAAACAACTGCTCTACAAAATTAACATACAATTATAAAGTATAAATCTAATAAACACAACAACAAAATGACTAAATAACTTAAAACTAAATATAAAATACAATATCTATTTAACAAATCTATACCCCTTAATTCAGACTTCTAATAAATAAATAAATCCTATCAACGTTCATATTGTTAAGTGTCCAAAATGTGCCTTCAAATCTTCAATTTGTAAATATCACTTTGTCTCTCTGCTCTCACCCACAATGCTCTGACCACTGCGGAGAAAGGAGCTTTTCCAGACTACACAAGCCCCTAACGTAAAATTGGCTTTTAATATTAAAAAAGGCCCCCTAGTCCAAAAGCCAATACCACAATTTCCTTTGAAAATAATAAAAGAGTTCCAAGGTCTTTTTATGTCCACACCTTCCACACCTATGTGCTCTCACCACTTCAGTATGGGAAAAAATCCAGAATTATACCAGCCTTCTCTCACAAGGCTGAAACAATCCCAACAAGCTCAATTTTAATCATTTCAAATGATATATAACAGATGCTAGCCCAAAGTCAAAAATTCAAAAGTACATCACCAAACAGATGGTCCAGACAGTTCCACCTTCCTTCCACTGTTAAAGTTTCTCTTCACTAGGAATCCTTCACAACGGCAAGCAGACAGGTAGCATGTGTATTTCACTTTCAGGTTTTGGCTCAACCCGATCCTTTACTACGGTGAAGCAGGCAAGACCACCCTTCGGTGGTCCCCCTACTCCACCTAAGGAACAAGATTAGCCCCACCACCCTCCGGTGGCAGAGACAACTGTCCCTCCGTCCGGACCGAGGAACCAGACCTCTCCAAAAGTGTGCAGAAATTCTCACTGCACACTATACACACTCCCTTTCAGTGATTTCGTAGTTCCTCTTCTTCCAGCCGGTCCTCTGTCACTGGAATCCGGATACGTCCTTCACATGCAGTCTGGCTGCATTTCTGTCCCATATGGAAACCGCTACTCCACTACTCCACCTCACTGTTCATGACTCCTCTGACCTCTCCACAACCCAAAGCGGCCCGCTGGACCACCGAGCCGCCAGCCACAGAAGTCTTTCGGCGAATTGGACAAACAACCAGCACACAGCGAGCAGAGGCGACCTCTGACGACTCCAACACGCCAGTCTCTCCAGGTACAAAAAACGTGATGTACGTCTTAATTTTTTAGACGATAACAAAGGCAATAGGCTTAGGACTAAACGAAAAATAAACAAATAACGATAAAATAATGATAAAATAATGAAATCCAACAACAAGTTATGGAGCTCACAGACGGCAGCCCAGCGTGGCCGCCATCTTACTTTTTTCTGTCATGAAGGCTGAGTCCTTGATATATGAATGTGAAACACTATTAAAAGCTTTGGCCTGGTCCAAACTAATGAGCAAACCTACTATTTCTTCTGCCTCTCCCCTTTCCATGATTTCTCAGAGTAAAATGAGTCCATCAGTAATACTTCTCCCTGGAATGGAACAAAACTGTATGGAATGAATAATATCTTATAATGTAATAGCTAGTCTATTGCCCAAGATTTTGATAAGAATTTTACAGTCTGCATTTAATAATATGATTGGTCTCCAGTTAGTTAATGTTTCTCTGTCCCTTGATTTGTACAATAAAATTAGCAAACCCACATTCATACTATCTGCCAAACTTTCTTGATTTAAACTGTCATTTAACATTTGTAGTATCTTAGAAAATGGGCTTTTTATTTGCTGGGTTCTCATTGGCTAGTACCCCTGACAGGGGGGTACATTAACTTTCAATAAACACCAAGCAAATAAAAAGTGCCAGACCAAACCCGCCTCATGCCCAGCCAAGTATCATTGTGCCCAGCCTGCTTCCTTATTGGTTGAAGCACTGGGCACACAATTCAAACTGCCGCCATTTTTTTTAAACAGTTAGTGAGTGAATAGGTCTCCTCCCCCCCAACACCATGAAATAGCAGTCACTACACTTGCCAGTCACCTAATTTAATAAATGAAGAAAAAATATTAGGAAATAAAAATCAGTTGTGGATCTTACAGCACATCACACTGATAACCAGTGCTACTTCTAACGCCGCTCGGTAACCTCTCACATAGTCCTCTAACAGAAACCTAACAAATGTAATACTGACCATATTTAGACAACGAAAGAATACAAAAAAAAACTCCAGTAGTTTCTTAGCAGTTGGCGACATAGAGTACAAATGCGCTTAACAGTATCAGTCTCCAGTCCCTGCTCTCGTGCTCAAGTCTCTAGATCAAATGCAACCCGCCTGTTCGTCTTACCGAGCGGCTCACGCTCCACTATCCTCTCGTCTTTCCCCTGCTGATAAAAAGAAAACAAAGTTGCTTAAATATTTTATAAAAAATGTACCTGTTCTCTCATCTTTTGCCTCATTTCATACAGCACTGCCCTTTCCTGATTCCGGCGGGCAGGCGGGGTGGGATGCTAACGTAGGACTGTCAGCAAAATTAAAAACTCTAAGATGCAACTAAGCTGCAGCATGTCCCATCTTAAGAACAGCATTCTCCCGGAGCAATGTTTTTCCTGCAACCCCCGCCAGTGATTCTCCACAATGCAATTACTTACCTGGATGTGCTTTCTGTCTTATAGTTGAACATATAATCACTCCAGCATTAATGCAATAATGTAGGGATGCATGTCAGCAAAAACAAACAAACAAAAAATTGACCACAGGCTGACTGGGGCGGGGGGGTGCAGATTAGTTTCCAAAGTGAAACAATTCAGTTTGTGGACTGAGGGGAGAGAAGAACTTCTCAGTGGGGAAGCAATAGAGTGCAGTGCCCTTTATTCCCAAATGTGCCAGTGGAGGGATTATTTTACATTAAAACAACTTTACTATCATTAATACAAATAATTTACTGTTCTCTTTGCACTTTTTATTTCTGAAATGAAAATATGAATGTTAGCCCATTTTCTAAGTGCAATAATACCCTCCAGGGTAGGCAGTATGGGCAATACCGGACCTTCCAGCGGTTATAAGGCCCTCCGCCTGCAGTGTCGGCCTCATTATGCCCCTGGGCAGTCCAGTATTGCCCAATACCACCCACCCTGTTGGGTATTGTTGTTTGCTTAATGCCCAGTGTTCCACTTAATATTTTATACAGCTCATTTGGGAGCCCATCCCTCCCTGGAGCTTTACCTGGTTGTTTGCTTTGTTGAATGTTGTTGTCCCAGTATGCCCACTGGGCCTAGAAGTCCCTTTTTCAGGGGCGACTGGGGGGGAGGCGGGGATACAGATGGTAAGCAGCTGAAATTGAACCAGATTAAGCTGTTGGTGGTATTTTTAGTGAATGAGGGAAATTTGGCCAAGACACCGGGGAAATTCCCCTACTCTTCCTGCAGGGGGCCTTGCTTCCTGTGAGTAGAGGGACCCCTTTGTCTGCTGGACCAAGATTGAGGATGGAGTGCTGGAGAATGTGGAGGAGATGGACATGCTGGGAAAAAGTAACAAAGCTGTGAGAGAAGATATTGTGGCAAGCACTGGAATGGATGTGCAACAGGTTGGGGAGCAGGTCTCCTCCTCAGATCAAGATTTGCTAGAGGCAGAAATCTTTTTTGATGCAACTGCAGCAGATGCAGTGGATAAAGCAAGAAAATCAGCAGAAACAATACCGGATGACAAGTGTGGACAGAAAATAATTTCTGATATGGTAGATCCAACAGGAATCCAGGGCGATGCAAAGGAGGAAAAATCTTTAGAACAATTGTTACTGCTCGAGGAGCAGAAATATTTACAAAAGAAAAAAAGAGCTTTTGAGCAACTTTAAACCCCATGACATGGAGGATGCAAAGGAGACTCTGCATTATAATGCAAAAAACAAAGCAAGTGTTTCCATGGACATGGATCAAACGGAGTCGCAAGGTGAGGCATGCATTGAGTTTTACAAGACGGCACAGGACCAGAATGCAGCCACTATCTTTTCTTTTAGCCCGAGTACAGAAAACAAGCAACTGGAGCATATAATGAAGAAAGGAGTCCCCAGCTAGTTGAACTGGGCGGACACACCTATGACAGACAAGAGTCCATGGTCAGTAGAGGAATCCCTGAAGGCAGCTGGTTGGGTTCGCTCACCAGACATGCAGAAATGGATTTCAGGCTTCACGCCTCTAAAAATACCAGGGGTCACTATGTCACCAGTACATGTAACAAATACAGTGAGTAGTGCTAACATTTCTGGGGCTGCAGGGGAAGTTATATGTGAAAATTTACAGCCTGCTGGTTTGGCAGTGAAAAATAATGATGTGAATAATGTGGAAGTGCACTCCCCGTTACAGTTGCCCCCAGAACTCGAACTTACACAGCATCCAGTACTGGCAACAATTAACTGTGAGGGTGCAAGTGTAATTGAGCAGGATAGAAGACAGAATGAGTGATTTCTCTGATGCATCAGATATTCCTAGAAATATTCCTGCAGACCTTAGGAATCGTCTGAGTGCATCAAATGAACTTACAAAGCAGACTACTATTCCACAGAATTCAAGGCCTTACGCTTCCTTTTTCCAAAAAACTGTATCCCCTGCAAAAAGGCATAACGCTGTGAGGCTTTTCTATAAAAGAGGTTTAGACAACTTTCCAGACAGGGTTTATGTAGGAAGAACTTTGTTAAAAGACAGTATGCACTTTAATGCTACTGAATTGTATGTATTGATTCATGTCTCAGGAGAGAACATATTTGATATCAGGTTTAAACTAGGGAGTGGCCTAGATAAATTTTGGGCAAGATATCACCAGGTTAAGAAAACACCACTATGGGCCCCCTTTGAGGTAATCCCCCTCACAAGACCAGCCCATAAAACCATTATGGTTCTATTTAGGAATGAGGGAGTAAGTGTTACTGACCTCCTCTTTTGGTTGAGATAAAGGTGTACTGTAACAGGCCATCCAGAGGCCATCTTTGATTCTGAGGGGATTGGACAGGAGGGTGGAAAATTAGGGTAATTTTGAAAACTGAGGAGGAAGGGCTACAGCATTTGCCGAACTGTTTTTTTTGGGGGGAGGGATAGAGGCATTCTCTTCTATCCAGGTCAGCCCAAGACATGCTACAAATGTGGACAACCAGGTCACATTAGCAGTGCATGTGACCAGCTCAAATGTGCCCTATGCCAAAAAAACAGGACATATTAGCAGTCATTGTAGAAGTGCTGTGTGATGTAACTTATGTAGGAAGGAAGGACATACATATGTAGCTTGTCCAGAAGCAGCCCATAGGAAGCCAACGTCTGCAGATAGTGAGGAGCAGCAACTCCTAGTCATCCTGGCCCAGAGAGAATATAATAAAAAATCTGTAGAGCAACCTGTGGTGGTTTCCCTTCATCAAGAGAATCTGTGTGTTCCTCTGTAGATCTTAACCTACAGGATGCCCAGCTGGACACAGAAAACTCTGAGGTATGTGAGATGTTTTCAAAGAACAAGCACAGGAAGGGGAAACCAAAAAAGAAGAAATTATATTAGACTCCATTTGAAACTATGATGTGCTCATCACCACCCTTCTTAATTTTATCATCTAATGTTAATAGCATTAAGAATAGGTCGGAGAGAGAAACATAGAAACACAGAATTTGATGGCAGATAAGGATCGCTTGACCCACCCAGTCTGCCCATTTTCCTACCTAATGGATAAGCTGCAGATCTTAGTTAACCAGCAGCCTACTTCCTTCTACCCCCACCCCCTAGAATTGCCTTATGACTGTCCCATGCATGCTTGAATTCAACCACTGTTTTTGACTCCACAACCTCCTCCGGATGGCCATTCCATGCATCCACAACCCTCTCTGTGAAAAAATACTTCTTTATATTACCTCTGAGCTGCCCCCTCTATCTTCAGATTGTGCCCCCTTGTTCTTGCACACCTCTTTTTTGAAAGATACTACCCTCTTGGACTTTGTTGATTCCCTTGAGGTACTTGAAAGTTTCTATCATGTCCCCCCTCTCCCTCCTTTCCTCGAAGCTATACATATTAAGCTCCTTTAGTCTCTCTCCATATGTCTTCTGGTGCAGACCCTGCACCATTTTAGTTGCCCTCCTCTAGACAGCTTCCATCTTGTATATGTCCTTGCAGAGATTGGGTCTCCAGAACTGCACACAGTACTCCAGATGGGGTCTCACCAACTGTCTGTACAGAGGGATAACAACTTCTTGTTTTCTACTGGTGATGCCTCTCCCTATGCATCCCAGTATCCCCTCAGCCCTCCTTACTGTCCTCTCACATTGCTTGCCCACCTTTAAGTCATCTGATATGACTACCCCAGGTCCCTTTCCATTTTGTTGTTGTTAGTATCTCACCCCCAATTGTGTACTCTTCCCCTGGGTTTTTGTTTCCCAGGTGCATTACCTTGCACTTCTTAGCATTGAATCTAAGCTGCCATACATTTGACCATTCCTCTAACCTTGCCAAGTCCTTTTTCATCCTTTCCACCCCACCTTGTGCATAAACTCTGTTGCAGATCTTAGTGTCGTCATAGGAGTAGTTTTTAATATGCTACAATCTTATCTTCCAGGGGTGTTTCTCTTACAAGACACTAGGTTACACACCATTATAGAGCTAACAAATTCAACTAAAGAATGGCTTTCTGGGACATCGGTTTGGTCCACAGGCCTAGATCATTGTTCGGGGCTGGGGATTCTATTTCATAAAATTCAACCAACTATTGTAAAGATTTTAGACATTGTGCCCGGGAGAGTACTTTTGCTTGATTTTATTTTCAACAACATTCTTTTCCAGATTCTTAACATATATGCACCCCAAACCAAAGTTGAGCGCACAGCTATCTTTTAACAAATAAGCCTGTATTTGCACACGGCCCAAAATATCATTTGGGGTGGGGATTTTAACTGTGGGCTGAGTAAATATGATAGAGGATCAGAAACAACCACAGAGAAAATTTTTGGGGACATGGCAGCTTTAAATACGGCCGTACACTTAGCTAATTTAAAGGATGCAATTTTTGAACATTCTGGTATAAGAGAGAAAATGTGTTTTAAAGGGAATCTATCTACATTAATAGATTTCCTTTTTATTTCTAAGGCCTTGACTGTTCAAAATGCATCTGTATTACCTATGGAATATTCAGATCATAAACTTTTAACTGTTTCATTGGGTAGAGCAGCAGCTCCTATTGGTCCAGGATACTGGAAACTAAATTCTACCCTCTTAGTACAAGCAGGGTTTCTGCAACAAATGATGTATTTTTTAATCAGTAAGAGATCATTATTTGCCCTTTATGATGATCTGGTGAGTTGGTGGATGGAGACAAAAGTTGAGCTTAGGAGCTTGCTTATCTCCAATAGCAAACAAACTAGAAGAGGAGCTTATTTTTTATATCTACAGGACAGGAAACAATTGCAGCATTTATACACGCTCTCCCAAACTATTAAACATAACTTTTCAGATCAAATATCTAATATAAAAAGTAGAATGATGCAATATCACATAAAACAGACTGAAGGTCTTAAGTTGCAACAGCAGCACAGTATGCAAGGCCCATTCGAAAGTGCATGTCCTTCACTTAGGAATCAGAAGCAAATAAAAAAAAGTGATAACTGCACTATATGATGTACAGGGTAATGTACAAAATACACAAGAACATATTATCAACATTGCATCAGAATATGCAGCTTCATTGTTTAACAAGCAGAATGTAGGCATATTGGATTTTTCAAATTTCTTTAAAAAAATTGTGATCCACCTGCCCCACAGGATCTTGTAATGTCATTAACTATGCCCTTTACTGCACAAGAAGTTGCAGAAGCCATAAAATCCCTGTCAAGAGGCAAAGCCCCTGGACAGGATGGCCTAACATCAGAACTTTATAAACTACTGGGCCAAGAAATTCTGCATGAACTAACAAAAGTCTATAACTACATCTTGCAAAATCAGAATGTACCACTAGATATGTTTACAGGACACTTATTTTCTTATTTAAAAAAGGAGATAAATTGGAATTGTCGAACTGGAGGCCAATAAGTCTCTTGAATAATGATTTTAAAATTCTTGCTAAAATGTTGAACACTAGATTGTTAACAGTAGCAAAATTTTTAATTACTCCAGCACAATCCTGTACAATCCCAGGTGAAACTATCACGTACCAATTAATCTTGTTGTGAGAACTCTTTGAAAGAAATAATATATCACCTTTGGAGGGGTACGTTTTTTCTTTAGACCAGAAGCAGGCCTTTGATAATGTGGACCATGCCTTTTTGTGGCAGACTTTACATCACTACGGCATACCTTTCATAGGATGGTTAAAAGCTTTATATAAAACAGCCACAATTAAACCATGTGTAAATGGTTATTTTGGCCCTTTTGTACATATACAAAAAGGTGTTAGGCAAGGGTGTCCTATTAGTCCTTTATTATATGTTTTTAGCATTGATCCTCTGTTAAGGCTCCTTAATACAGAGGTAGAAATACAACCTGTACAATTGTTAAACCAAGTGGTTCCCTGCACTGCTTTGGCCTGTGCAGATGATGTGGTCATCCTAGTAGGAAATGAAAGGTCAGTGGAAAAGGCAATAGCACTGTGTAATGAGTACGGAACTTACTCAGGTACTCAATTAAATACTCAAAAAAGCATAGGGAAATCTTTGGGGCACACATTTGCTTCTCAAGCTAGGGTGGCAGGACTTTCACTTACAATGGGTAGTTTAAAGATTTTGGGGATCGAATATGGGGCACTCCAGGTGGATGTAGCGAACTGGGATGTTAAATTACAGCTTGGTACACAGATGGTTCGAAACTGGAATAAAACAAAAATGAGTAATCAAAAAAGAATATACCTGATTAAAACATACCTTGTACCAGTTTTTCTCTTTATTAGTGCAGTATTTCCAGTACCTAAGACAAGAGAAGCTAAACTATACAGCCTTGTTTTCCAATCTTTTTGGGGGAGTAGGCTGAACCCAATTAAACGAAACATCCTTTATCTACCGTTAGAACTGGGAGGGCAAAATATGGTGAATCCAGTACTCTTTTTCTTTTGTCAATTTTTACATGCTAATATAAAACCTTTGTTTGTGTCTTCTGATAAATACTGGTGTAACATATTTGTTCAAACGGTGTCACTATGGTTTACGGACTGGGAAAAAGGTCAATTACGTCAAATTAAGCACCATGTGTTTTCTCCAGAGTATTTAAAAGAGGTTTTTGTAAAACTTAGGTTGTGGGGTTTAACAAGTAGAATGGTGATAGTAAACAATAAAAAACAAATCTATACATACATAATAGAGACACATTTCAGGGAAGTAGACCCTTTTCTGAAATGCCCATCAGAAAATAAAGAGGCTTTACTGCACTTTTTAACGGAAAAAAGAATACCTGTTAAGTTTAAAGACACACATTGGCTAAATTGCCATGAGAGGTTAAATGTAAAAGAAAATCAGAAGCATAAAGAAATAGAGGAAAGAATATGTTCTAGACCATTGTGCATTAATCAGTTAGAAACCCTTACACATTTATAGTTTACCTGTTCTTATATTTCTAATTTCTGGACCTTTTTGTACAAAGAAGCTAAAGTTTTTTTTTTTTCAGAATCCTTCCTTCCCAGTGATTATGTATGGAGAGTATCCGCAGACGTGGGCTAAATGGGAAAGAAGCACTTTAAACATCATTTTTGTGATTATCAAATGGTATATTTGGAATTCTAGGTGCTTGTTTACTCTTCAGCAAAAAGAGATTTCATAAGTTGAGCTTTATGGGAACATTTTTAAAGAGGTGCAAGCTATTTATTTTCAAGAAACAAAATGTATGGAGAGGATAAAATTGCAGAAAGTTTGGAGGAATTTACCTTGGATCACTGATAGTGATGTCCCTGTTACATAAATATATGGGTACCTATGTGGAATATATACATTCTTAATTTCTGTGGATATATGGAAAGTATAGTAAACAGTTTGGACTTTAAACTTTTATTGTGTAAATTGGACTGTTTACTTTTCTGTATATATTGTTTATTTATTTTGTTTTGGATTGTATGATTTCATAAATAAAAACTTCCCCTACTCTACAGCAGGGGGAAACTTTGGCCGTTTTGGTTGTTTGCCAAGATGGCTGCCGTCCCGGACCCTGGAGGAGGTGGTGATGATGCAGTTCTGTGTCTCCAGGTTTTAGCTCCTGATGCTCAGCCTACTATGCCTGTAGTTCAGCCAAGTGCCTACAGTAATGGTCATTCTGACTCTGTGCCTTGTTTGGATACTTCTTCAGTTGTGCACCCACCTCCTGCTACTATTTCTGCTTCTGAAACTGACAAGCTGATTTTGGACCAACTTCCTATTACTGCTCCTGGGACCTGCACTGCTACCTTATCCTCATCGTATTTGCGATTGCTCTATGAACATCGTTCCCTCTTACGCCAATTTGTGTGGGAGGACATTGCTTTACATTCTGCCTTGCCACCTAACTCTGCTCAGGCTGACTTACAAGCTGCACTACCACACGTTGCATCAGCAAGATTGTTTTCTGCTCCTACCTGTTCTGCCACGACCGCTCCTAGCTTGCTTACTCCCACGGACATCCACGGAGGTCTCCCACTTCCTGATACTGTCTGGTCCCCAGCTTCTGCTATCCGAGCTGCTGGTTGGACTCAACAGCTTCCTGGTGCACCCTGGACTTCTCCTCGAGCACTAAGCGCACGGGACATTATGCAGGAAAACTCAGTTCCCATTCTGCCTGCCAAAACTACTCCCATGCCTCTTCAGTTCCCACCAGTTTTGTTGCAACAATGCTCTCCAGCTCCATCCCGGGACTCTATAATGTTGGCCAACCAACACCTGCAGCTACGGGCACTACGCTTGCTCAGGATTTTTCCTCAGTACCACAGCCCTTCCTTTCAGTGCACTCCGCTAGGATGGAGATTCCTTGCCCCACATGGATAACCCTCCCTTGCCTTCTGTACCTGCAGGTGAGTCTTTGACAGACAGTTCTTTTCGCCTCAGTGACCTTTTTCAGAACTTGGGTGAACCAGCTCAGCGTAGGAACGTGGTTCGTTTAAAGTATTTTGATGACCTTACTACTGCTCCTGATAGGAAAACTGTATTGCATCCCATGCTGCAAGACTTTTTTGGGATTTCTGCTAGCGAACTGCTTGCCTTTATTCATGTTAAGGGGGAGTCTATTTATGATTTAAGTTTTAAGAATGTTTATACGTTGGAAAGGTTCTGGACCAAATATGAATTGATGAAATCTTAGCCTTAATGGACCCCCTTTATGCTCATTCCCTTTACTAAACCAACGGTTAAGATTATTACCATTCTTTTTTGTAATGAAGGTGTGAGCATAGCGGATGTCCAATACTGGCTTAAGCAGCAATGCAACATTCTCGAGGCTTCACGTCCTATTTTGGACCAGGACCTCATGTGGACAGGGGTCTGGAAGGTTAAGGTGCAATTAAAGCAGACCGATCGGGGTATAATGCACTTGCCAGGTAGTTTTTATATTGGTAGAGACAGGGGTTTATGCTTTTACCTGGGTCAGCCCCGCACTTGCCATAAATGCGGTGCCCGGACACACCTCAGTCATATCTGTGACAAGCCACATTGTACTATCTGCTTGGCCTATGGTCATGTTAGTCTGGGTTGCCCTAACCCACAGAAATGTAATCTCTGTGACAAGAATGGCCATACCTACCACCAGTGTCCTTGGGCTGAGCATAATAGACTGGATCACCCTCCTCAGGACCAGGTGGCCCTCATCTCTGACTCTCAAACTCAGGTGCTTCGCCAATGAGATGGGGAGCTCCAGGAGGTTGTGCCCCCGGTGACATTGTCCCGGTATCTACTCCCGTTAATCCAGTGGATGGTCACCAGGAAAAACCCTGTGAAAAGGCAGAGATACTAAACAAATATTTTTGCTCAGTATTTACAAAGGAAGAGGGGGAGGTACATAAAACAAACAGTAGTAACACGCTGGATACAGAAGTTGATACCGGCCCATTTACAGAAGAAAGGGTTCTGAAAGAACTCTTAAAACTGAAGGTGGACAAAGCAATGGGGCCTGATGGGATTCAACCCAGAATTCTAAAAGAACTAAGGGCAGAACTAGTGACACCACTGACTACACTTTTTAACAAATCATGGGAGGATGGGGTGGTGCCCGAGGACTGGAGGAGGGCAGATGTGATTCCCTTTCACAAAAGTGGGAGCAAGGCAGAAGCAGGAAACTATAGACCTGTTAGTTTAACCTCAGTGATAGGGAAAATGATGGAATCACTTCTAAAGGAAAGAATTGTCGAGTATCTAGAGGCCAGAGGGGCACAGGACCCTAGACAGCATGGATTCACAGCGGGAAGGTCAAGCCAGACGAATCTGATAGATTTCTTTGACTGGGTGACCAAAGTAGTAGATCAGGGAGGGGCTGTGGACATGGCCTACCTAGACTTTAGCAAGGCATTTGACACAGTCCCACACAAAAGATTAATATACAAGTTAGTCAGCCTGGGTGTGGGTCCCAAGATGACAGCCTGGGTAAAGAATTGGCTGGAGAATAGGACACAGAGAGTAATAGTAAATGGAGTCCACTCAGAAGAAAGGAGGGTACTAGTGGGGTCACCGTAGGTTCAGTATTAGGACGGTCCTCTTCAATGTCTTTATAAGCGACATTGCAGAAGGACTGGAAGGAAAATATGTCTCTTTGCAGATGACACTAAGATCTGCAACAGAGTTGATGAACAGGGTGGGGTGGAAAGGATGAGAGGGACTTAGCAAGGTTAGAGGAATGGTCAAATGTATGGCAGCTTAGATTCAATGCTAAGAAGTGCAAGGTAATGCACTTGGGAAACAAAACCAGGAAGAGTACATAATGGGGGTGAGATACTAACAACAACAAAAATGGAGAGGGACCTGGGGTAGTCATATCAGATGACCTAAAGATGGGCAAGCAATGTGAGAGGGCAGCAAGGAGGGCTGGGGATACTGGGATGCATAGGAGAGGCATCACCAGTAGAAAACAGGAAGTTATTATCCCTCTGTACAGACAGCTGGTGAGACCCCATCTGAGTACTGTGTGCAGTTCTGGAGACCTAATCTCGCAAAGACATAGACAGGATGGAAGCTGTCCAGGGAGGGCAACTAAAATGGTGCAGGGTCTGCACCAGAAGACATATGAAGAGAGACTTAAGGAGCTTAATATGTATAGCCTCGAGGAAAGGAGGTAGAGGGGGGACATGATAGAAACTTTCAAGTACCTTAAGGGAATCAACAAAGTCCAAGAGGGTAGCATCTTTCAAAAAGAGGTGTGCAAGAACAAGAGGGCACAATTTGAAGATAGAGGGGCAGCTCAGAGGTAATTTAAGGAAGTATTTTTTCACAGAGAGGGTTGTGGATGCATGGAACGGCCTTCCGGAGGAGGTTGTGGAGTCAAAATCAGTGGTGGAATTCAAGCATGCATGGGATAGTCATAAGGCAGTTCTGGGGGGGTGGGGGTAGGAAGAAGTAGGCTGCTGGTTAACTAGGATCTGCAGCTTATCCAGTAGGTAGGAAAATGGGCAGACTGGGTGGGCCAAGCGGTCCTTATCTGCCGTCAAATTCTATGTTACTATGTATTGCAGAACCAGATTCCTCCCTGCACAGACCCTGCTCCGGAGGTTGTTACCCCCAACCCCATGCCCCTCTCCCCAACCGGACCAGTACTCCTTCCCGGAGGTTTCTCAGGGTAGGAGGGGTAAGGTGAAAGGTAAGCGTAAAGCTCCCGGTCCCCCCCCCAGCAGTCAATACTAACCAGGAATCGTAACCAAGTCTTGACTAAGCGGAAACAGTGGAGTGATATAATGGATGAGGAAAATGATTCTGATTCCTCTCAGGCCTCTTCTCTCCTTTATGGACTACTCCTCTGATTCCCAGCAGGACCCCTCTCCCTCTAGACCAGGCACCAGGCAGCGATCTGTGGTTACCTGAAGATTCCTTTTTTAGTTTTCCCTTGTTTTCTCCTATATATTTTTTCTGGATTTATCCAAGCTCTTTATGCACGTGGGTTTAAGTCTTCGCTGCTTCACTCTTAATGTGTGTAGCATGAAATCCCACAGGAAACTTCTCACCACTTTGCAGTATCTTTTGGATCTCCCACATGATATCTACCTGATCCAGGATACTAGATTGAAGACTCACTATGAGCTGACCTGGGCCTCTACCGGATGGACCAAAGGCCCTTCCTATTTTTTTTTTTGTATACAGTCTGGGAATTACAACCCTTTGAGTCAGGGACTCATTTACAAAGGCTCCACATCATACATTTAGTGAGGACATATACAGAGTAATATACAATACAGTAATAAGTACAGAGACAACAATAGGATAAACATGTACTGAGCATCACCACAGGCACAAGAGATCTACAGCTATTATTTACAGGGTTTTTTTTTTCCTAGCAAAAGAAGCCTAAGCCATATAGAGTCATTTATGTGCAATCACAGTAACTGTTTAACAAAATATGGGTATGCAGCACTGGTTTAAATGGCCCTAGCCTTGGGATTGAGAGGGCAGTATCGGGGAAGGAGTTCATCCAGTGTGTGTGGTGCCCTGTAGCAAAAGGATCTTTGGCTGGCAGTGGTCCTTGCAAAAGGGATGCGGAAGGTAGTCATATTGGAGCATCTTGTGTCCCTTGTCAGCAAGCACATTTGAAGGAGCGATGATAGACAGCCGGGGCTAGCCTAGTTGTATTTTTTTTGCCAGTAGGCAGGTCTGATAGAAAAGTCACCCCTGGAAATTTAGCCATGATGACTGTTGGTAGAGGTAGAGGTCACAGGTATGTGTGAGGCGGTCACAGCCTGTGGCCAGCCAGCAGACTTTGTTTAGAGAGTGTTTTATGCTGGACAGGGCAGTGTCGGAGGCAGCACCATATATGATTATGCCATAGTCTACTAGGGAAAGGATGGAGCTAGAGATGGCTAAGCGGAGGGCATCAGAAGGGAGATAGGGCCTATATTTGTACAGGAGGCCAATTCTAATGTTTATAGTAGAGCAAGTCAGTGCTATATGCTCACAGAAAGTGAGGGCCGAGTCTAGAGTGACCCCTAGGTATTTAAAATTGGAAACTGCGTCCAACATGACACCCTGTGAGTTTAGTATGGATAATTTGACCATGCTATTTTTATGTTGAGGGTGAGAAAATAGTATGACCTTTGTTTTTTTGTAGTTGAGGACAAGTTTGTGGGAGGTGAACCATGATTCTATCTCTGTGAAGGAGCCCTGTAAGGATTTTTGAAGCTGGGTGGGGTCTGGGTGCCGGCTGAAGATCACAGCATCATCTGCGTAAAGAAGCAGGCGCTCAGTGGAGGACAGAGGAAGGGAGTTTAAATATAGGGAGAAAAGAAAAGGGCCAAGGATGGACCCTTGTGGGACACCTGATCGGACTGGGAGGCTGGCAGAAAGGGTGCTATATATTTTGACTTGCTGGGTGTGGCCATAGAGATAGTTGGAGGAACCAGGCTGTAGTTTCTTGGGAGACACCAACAGAGAGGATGGAGTTTATTAGCATGGTGTGGTTGATGGTATCAAAGGCCTTGGACAGATCAATGTAGACAGATCTGGCCAGGGCACCCTGGTCGAGTGCTTCATGGATGAAGGAGGTAAACTCGAGCAGGGCAATGGTGGTATTGTGCCCTTTCCTGATACCATGCTGCTGCTTGCACAGTAGATGGCATGTGTCCAAGTAGTCAGTAAGTTGATCTGCAGCTATCTTTTCCAGTGCTTTAGAGAGGGGAGGAAGTATAGAGATGGGCCTGTAGTTACTAGTAGATGTACCGTCGCTATTTTTGTGAACAGGAGTGATGACCGCATTTTTCCATAGGGTAGGCAACTGTCCAAGGCATAGGGACATGTTCAATATTTTTGTAAGGGGGGTAAGGACTGCATCAAGGGTTAAAGAGAGCAGCTTCACATCGAGTGAGTCTCCACTATGTCTTGTCTTTCCTAGGAACTTGGCGAGATATGTGCGAGCGACACTAGGGGAGATTGTTTTGAAGTAAAAAGGTGGATAACTGGGGGGCGGTCGAGGGTGTACAGTAGATGCAGTAAAGAAGTCAGGAGGGAAGATAGAGCTGAGGTCTGAAAAAGATGCATTTAAGGGTCCACTGGTGAGGATAAGTGTGATGGACTGGGTATCTTGATTTCTGGTTATGACCGTGCTTTTACAAGATTGGTTGATATAGTCCCTGGACATGCCTTGCTGCTTGATTGCACTTTCCATTGCCTGCAGCTCAGGATTCTTAATGTCTATGCCCTTCAAAGTAGTGCAACCCGATCAGATTTTTTTTGGCTATTACAACCGTATTTACACACCTCTCAACATCTTTACATGGGAGGGGATTTCAACTGTGGTCTTACCCTGGCTGACAGAGGGGGTTCAACTCAGAAGCTTTTTGGAGATCCTTCTGCATTGCGAACTATTCTTCAGACCACTTTCCTTAAAGATGGCTACTGTGAGGTGCATACCACAGGTGCGAAGACCTATCACAGAGGCCTTCTGGCCACTCGTATTGATTTTTTCTTCCTCTCTCAGAATATCTTAGCTCAGCAAGCGAAGGTCATTCCTTGAGAAACCTTGGATCACATGGCCATTTCATTACTTTGTTCTCCTTCCACAGCTTCCCATCCTCTTGTTATTTCTTCTCATTGGAAGTGAATAGCGGATTGTTGTCTGATAGTTGCATTTTTGAGGACTATTGAGGTCTTTTGCTGGCCAGCATTTCAGTTTTGGATGCTTATGCCTCCCCCTTACATTGGCTGGAGGATACCAAGTTGGATCTTAAACATTTTTTTCTCAGGCATGCTAGGAGGAACTCTACATCCTCTTATCGTCAGTATTTGATTTTGAAGTGGCATCTGCAGGATACTATTTCCAGGGCTTGTGAATCTGGACATGATTATTCCCCTCTTATTACTTCTTTAAAGGCCCAGATGGAAGAGCATCAATATAACAGGGCACGATCCTTGCATCTTGAGGCATCCTGCGGCACCTGTTTTTCTAAGGCCTCTTTTGCTGTTTTTAAACGCTGTTCTGACAAAGTGCCAGCCACACACATCGAATGTCTTACTGACCGTGACTCCTCAGTGGTTTATGACACTATGGCATCCCTCCAGCAGAAGGTTTTATCCCACTTGGAAAGTGTTTTTGGGACTCCTACTGTGACCCTACCTGCTGTCACTTCCCTGTTTGATTTCCAATTCCCTTCTCCCCCTTGAGATCTCTGTACCCAGTTAACTGCCCTGATCTCCTTGTTAGAGGTGCAGGCAGCCATCAAGAAGCAAAAACGGTGCACTTCTCTGGGGAAGGATGGCCTTACTGCGGAGCTTTATCATGCGTTTTCTGACCTTTTCTCTCCCATCCTTACTTTGCTCATTAACACTATCATTAATACTCATTCAGTTCCTCGACACTTCTCGGATGCTATTATGTTTCTCTCGTTTAAGAAAGGGGATAGATCGGACATTCAGAATTGGAGACCATTAAGTCTCTTGAACATGGACTATAAGATTTTTACGTACTACTTGCTTCACCGACTTCTTCCTGTCGCAACCATGTTATTTCTGATGTTCAGACTTGTGCCATTCCTCATCGCACTATTACTTCCAATCTTTCCCTTCTATGAGATGTCTCTGCTTTTAACTCTTCCTCTTCTCCTTCACTTCTTCTTTCTCTGGATCAGGAGAAAGCATTCGAAAGAGTAAATCATGACTATCTCTTTCAGGTTCTGTCTCACTACAGTATTCCATCGCGTTTTATTCAATGGATATTTTCTGAGATATTTTCATAGGTGGAAGGCTATATTCTCTATTCTACTGCTTAGATCCAGCCCTATGTGAATGGCTCCCCCTGCCCCCCCTTTTTGAGTCAGACTGGGGTTAGGCAGGGCTGCCTTTAAGTCCTCTTCTTTACGTTTTTCACATAGATCCCTTGCCATGCAGAATTTTGCACCATCTGTCTATCCCACATCTGTCTTTTCCTTCAGTGTGCCCTATTCCTAAGGTGTTGGCTTATGCAGATAACCTACATATTCTCATCACTCCTCACCTTCAAGAGGCTGATTTACTACTCTTTCTTATAGAATTTGAATGAGTGTCTGGTTCCAAATTGAATTATGGCAAGAGCTCCGCGTTGCTTATCCCGATGCCACCACCCCCTGATTCTCTACTCTATATAGCTGGAGTTCCTTTGCAATTCACCCCGATCAAGGTTTTAGGCTTAACCTTTGGTACTGCTGATGATGCCCCTACCAATTGGACTGTTGTTCTGGATAAGGCTTCCCACATAGTTGCTTCCTGGAAGGGTCTCAGTATTGCAAAGCGGAAATGGTTTTGTTGTTGAAGACTTTTGTTCTTCCTTTGTTTCTTCATTTAGCTTCAGTTTTCCTGGTTCCCTTTTCCTTGGAGGCTCACTTGTATACCATTTTCTTTCAGGGATTCTGGGTCAGTGGCTTGAACCCAGTTAAGCGAACTTACACATATCCTAATTATTGCCATGGTGGGGTTCGAATGTTGAACCCCTTGGTGCTTTTTCACTGTTTGTTTGTGAAATTCGCTATTCCCTATCTTTTACAATCCCAGCCGGCATTTTGGTTATCTCTTCTTTGAGTTGCTCCATTGTTCAATGCTTGGTGCCTTCCACCTATGAAAATATCTCAGAATTTTTGAAAACATAACCTCCCCCATTACATGATCCCCACTTTTCTGAAGATTCATCAGTGGTGTTTAAACCCCACAACGATTCTCTCTTCCTCGCAGAAGCATTTGTATCAGTCTATTCTGTGGTCCTCCTTTTCAGACCTGCCTGTGTTGCAAGATTCCCTTGGAACTGTTATTGACTCCTCCAGTGTCTTTCTTCAATTGACCGATCCACGCATTCCTCAGAGGGTTTGGGATGTTACCTGGTTATCCTGTCATGGTAAGCTTAGTGTTAGAGATAACCTGAAGTAAAAGCTTTTGACCTTGTCAACCATGACCTACTGGGGGAGCAGCTCTGGGCTCTCGGGCTCTCTTCTCATGCCATGAGCTGGATGATGGGCTACCTAACGGGTAGAAAGCAGCGCACCTCTCGGAGCCCAGGGCAGTGACCATGGGGGTTCCCCAGGGATAAGTACTTGGATCTCTCCTAGTCTCACTTTTTATTAACCAACTCCCACTGGTGACCTCTCGTTGCCAAGTCACGCTTTACACAGATGACCTTGTGCTAGTGGTCCATGCTCGTGATGCTGCTGACCTTAACCAGTGCCTATCTGAAGACTTCAGCAGAGTCTCGGCCTGGATTACCAACCATAGACTGGTGTTGAATCCAAACAAAACTCAGGCCATGCTCTTTGGTTCCACGGCCAAGATAAAAGCCTCATCAGCTATACTCAAAATAACTTGTGATGGTGGCCCCCTGTTGCCAACAGTGAGCTCAATTAAATACCTTGGGGTCACTGACCCACAACTTGACATGGAAGCCATATCCTAAACATCTGCAGGCTACAAAGGTGTAAGCTTGGCCTGGCCTACAGGGCCAAATACAGCCTGACTCCGGGGCGAGACTGGCACTGCGAGGGAGTGCTTCTCCCTCCCTTAGTTATGGATACCACCTATTTGCCAGGTCACCCCAAATACATCTTAATCGGTGGAACACGGCATATAATGACATCTGTCGGTTTGCACTAGCTGCTCCCAAACTCACCCACCGCTGTAGGCTCTATGACTCAACTCAACTGGCTCCCCTGGAATCCTGACCCTTGGTGTAGGAATCTTCACCAGGAAAGTGCTTACTCGGGCATCCCGTCGGGACTGGCGCATCTCCTCCCTAAATTTGACGTCATCCCCTACCAGCTCAGGTCACAGACCTCCGAGCTGCTTAAAGTCCCCCCAACTCGGACCCTTATGGGGGATCGCGACTATGCCGCATTTGGGCCAAGGCTCTGGAACTCTATTCCGGACCATGTTCGCTCGGCCCCTTCCCTTGGGACCTTTCGCACCTCCCTATGGTCCCACTTAAAACAAATGTCAAGATGTGACTGCTCTTAGCCTCTCTGTAATGTAATACTGTCTGCTCTTAGCCTTTGTAATGTAAACTCAGCAGTCCACTATTGTCTATTCTAGGTCTATGATGGTCTATGAAATATGTACTTAGCAATTCTCTAATGTCTATCTATGTCCTGTAACAATTTGTACAATGTGTGGCAGTATCTCTGCCTTATACAAGCGTTGTTATAGCTGTTTTTTACTGTATCATGCTGTTTCTCCAATGTTGCCATGTATGTATACTGTATGTTTGTGCTCTCCCAGGTCGTTCCTGAAAATAGGCATACTACTTGTCTAGTGTACTTACCTGGTAAAGAAAAGCTAAATAAATAAATAAATAAGGTTCAGGAGGAGAGGACTAGTCCTCGAGACACGTGCCCATCCTTTCCTGAGACCATGTTGCATTTTTTTTATTGAACGCCCCTATTCTCAACCTGTGTGGACCCTTCTCCTCCATAAATGGAAAGAGAAGGCCCTTCTAACCCTTACATACGATATTTTGATTTACGGTATTTATCCCTCTGGTTTAAGTCATTATCTTCCCAGCACTCTACATTTGCTTTTTGCTTTTTGTCACTTCTATTTGTGGCAGGCCAGATGTGCATATTTGCAGCAGCAGAAATTGAATAGTCCTACCCAGATTGTTTCTCAGATTTTACAGGGCTTGTAAACTATTTATTGTTCTGAGAAAACCTCTGTATTGCTGGGGGGTTTTCAGTGGTACTGGAATTTCTGTTCCTGGATCCTTCCCTGACTATGTTTTTTTTTTGTTTTTTTTGTATTTTTGATTTCATGTTTTCTTATCTTTAATTGTTGTTGATTTCCTTTCTTTTTGTTTCTGACTGTCATACAGCTCCTTGGTACTTCTTGATGTTTACGTTTTCCACATACAATATTTTTTTTCTCCATTCTCTTTTAGTGAGGATTGGACGGGGGTTCTGTACTGATGTAGACATTTCCTGTGTTTGTTTCCTATATGCTGTGATACTTCTTTTTGTTTATTGCTTTGCTTGTATTTATGATTTTGTATGCTGTATTATGATTTAGCATGTTTTAGTTTTCAGTTTTTACAATTCAGAACTCCCCTACTCTTTTAGTAGGGTTGGGAAGGGGATTGTACACTCACATGTATTATTTTTGTTTGATATTTTTATATGCTGTATTATTATTCATCTTTTCTGTTTATTTTCCATTTCATTATGATTTTGTATGATGTGATACTATTATTGTATGTTTTGTTTCAAGTTTTTGAATAAATAATTCCCTTACTCCGTGGTAGAAGGCGCTGTGACTGGTGCTGCTATGGCCAGTCTACCTGAGGAATTCTGGAGGAGGGATGTGCTAGGAGCTGGGGAACAGGCCTACTCCCGGGTCTTGGAAATCTGTGAGGACGATCTTGCTATTGGTGCTGTTGGAAGTTCTTTCTGCAAGGTTTCCCTACCTGAAATGGACCTGCCACAGGAAGTTATAGACCGGGAGCGGGCAGTGGCGACTGCGGTGGATATCCGCAAGCTGATTGCTGCCAAGGAGTGAAAGTTCACTGCTAGGTGGCAGGAACTGGAAGTTTTGTTATTGGAGCGCACGGAAATGGTGCAGCAGTGGGACGGATGCACCGTACTGGAATTGCTGTTGCGCATATGGAAGTGGAATTCATGCCTGCAGTGGCCGAGAACAGAACTCAGAGCTGGTTATGGAACCCCTGGAATGCTCTCCAATACAGCAGGTACTGTTTTGTAAAGACAGTGTGGGTGTTTCGGATGGGAGCGGGGGGGGTTGGAGCACATGCAGAAAACCAATGTGCAGGACTGTACAGTTGCTTCTGGGGTTATGGAAGGATGACAACACACTAAGACTGACTTTATTGCTGGACATGGTACACCTTTTTCTGTGGCTGAGCCCTCCAAGGCCTGTTTTACTATAGGCATTTCTACTGATGGGACTCCAAAGAAACTCTCCCCTAAGGAACAGCAATTGCGAGGGAGGAAAGGTTGGGTTAGAGGGGATGGGGTTAAATCCCCTTTGCAGTCTGCTGGTATTTCTCCTGTTGAGGGGATTCTCAGTCCTTCTACACCACCAGCTGACTGGGTAGTTAGATCTCTAGAGGCTGCAGGGTGGGTTAAAAAAGTGGATGGCTCTGGCTGGGATGCAAATGCCCCTGTCTTGGATAACACTTTTGTTGTTCCTGTGCTTCTGCACAACAGTTCTGGGTTAGGCTCTAGGGCTTCCCCTTCTCAGATAACACCTGGTCAGAGATTAGTGGACCATGAGTCTCCTGATAATACTAGGCAAGAGGATCGCTTATTAGATATTAAGGCATTGGAAGGTGAAGATGGAGATCTTGTTTTGGAGCCCAACACCCCCCCTTCCCCACTCCCCTTACATCCCCGAGAGAAGTCCTCTGTGATGGAGGAGCAGACAGTGCGACTGGGTATATCTGTAACTGAGGGGCCATAACCTGGTGGTGTTTCCACAGGACTGCAGGCTACTATACCAAATGTTTGGCATACTGGGGTGAGTGAAAAACTTTTTCCTTCTAATGCTAGGAATGTTTCTGAGCCAACAATGAAAAGAAATGCTGTTCAGTTGAAATTCAGAGGTAATGCTTCTGATGCCCCTGATAGACTGTTTGTAGGGAGGGCACGGCTTAAGACTAGTATGAAGATTTACGCGTTCGAAATTTATGCCCTCATTCATATGCCAGGGGACACTATCTATGATGTCAGTTTTAAGCATCCCAATGGGCTTAAAAAGATTCTGGAAACAGTATAACCTGCTTAAGAACAGGCCTGTGTGGAGGCCTTTTCTTGCCATACCTCTGACTAAGCCCACGTATAAGACCATCACAGTCCTCTTTTGGAATGGGGGAGTGAATGTAGCAGATATCACTTGCAACATTGCCTGGTGAATGGCTACCCAGACCCTATTCTAGATGAGGAACATTTATGGATGGGGGGACTGGAAGTATAAAGTCATGCTCAAACAGGAACAGGGTGCCATACAGCATTTGCTTAATTGTTTTTTTGGGGGGACAGATAGGGGAGTGATATTTTATCCAGGTCAACCCAGAGCATGCTATAAGTGTGGTGATCTTGGACACCTGAGTAATGTATGTGAAAAACAGAAATGTGGCCTCTGCGGAGATTTTGGGCATACTGGTGCACATTGCAGACAACCACAGAAATGTAATCTGTGTGACAAAAAGGGTCACAATTTTCAGAATTGTTCTTGGGCATCCCATAATAGTCTGGATCAATCCATCAGAGCTGAACATGATGTTGCTACGGCACAAAAGGAATAAAATGAGAGCCAGTACTTTAGTGGCCCAGTTGAATGAAAGTGAACAGTTCCCTGCTGTTGACCCAGGTTCATGGTCCCCATCTGCTCCTGAATTGGTGATGGTGGAAGTGCATGACTGTACACGGGCTACTTCTGTACCCTCTCAGGATGGTTTACAGGATCCAGTGGAGTTGGAAAACTCTCAGGTTTTGGAGCAGGAGTTATCTGAACATGGACTGGATGAGCAGACTATGCAGGGAGATACAGCTGGGCCTGACTTCACTTTGGTGCAGGATGGGATGGAGAAGGTGATGCCCCCACCAGGAAGAGTGGAGGATTTACCCTTCTGAAGGGTCACGAGGTCGAAGGCAGCACATAAGGGGACCCCTACAGTGGAAGAACTAGTAGTTCAGAATCCATTTGACATTTTTATGGAAGAACCGGATGATGAAGGGGGTGGTGAGTCTGATGGCTCATCAGTCACACCTTCACTGCTTGAGGCTCCTGTTGGACCTGGGAAGGTTGAGAAACCTAAGCCAAAGAAGAGGAAAAAAGGAAAATGATATGGATTTACTGATGTACTTTCTGACTCAATTTTTCATGCTGTTTTCTATTCTCATTTCAACTGCCAGTGTTAACAGTATTCATAAGTCACAGAAGCGTACTGTTACTTTTGCTAGTTTACATAAAGATTCAGGCCAGATTAATTTCATACAAGACACCAGTTTGCATATGATTTCTGAAATAGAGTGGGCAAAAAAGGATTGGAGGAGGGAGCCATCTTTATGGTCGGTGGGAGAAGTGCCTTGTTCAGGTGTGGGTATTTTGTTTTTTAATTTACCTGTCCAAATCTTAAAGGTATCGAATGTTTCTCTTGGCAGGGTGTTGCTGGTGGATGTGGTTATTGGTGGTTTAGCATATCGATTGATAAATGTGTATGCACCTCAAACAAAAGCTGATAGAGTGGCTTTGTTTTGTGTCATTGAACCTTTCCTCTCTACCTCTAAGTTAATTTTGTAGGGGGGGCAGATTTTAATTGTGGTTTATTGCCTAGGGAGTGGGGTAGACAGACTCAAAAAGTGTATAGTGACATGAATGCATTAACAAAAATATTAACTGCCGCTGGGTTACGTGATATTTATGATGTTGTGGATAAACATCCAGAACATACCTTCTGTAAAGGAAGATTATCAACACATATTGATTTTTGGTTTGTTTCGGATAAGTTGATTGGTGCTGATGTTAACATTGTACCACTGGAAACTTCTGATCATGTGCAGGTTCAGGCTCGGATAGGTTTAGTGCATAACAACACATTTGGGAGAAGCTATTGGAAATTGAATATTTCTATATTACAGCAGGAGGCAATACAGCAGGGGGTGAGATATTTATTGCATGACTGACAGGATGTTCAATTTTTATATGATTCTTGGGGAGAGTGGTGGGAGGATACAAAGAGGGATGTGAGGGACTTTTTGAAATGGACATCAAGGACTTTGGCTAGTTCTAAATATTTGGATCATTTACATTTGAGAGCACAGTATTTAAAACTTTTGACTCAAGCCTGGGAGGATGGTAAAGAGAATCATATACAACTGCAGGTACTTAAGGAGAAAATGTGTGAGTATCATAAGTGGAGGGAGGGAGGGAGGGAGAGACTGCTAAATGTCAACGATATGTTACATAGGGGAGGAAGGATTTAGTTAACCCTTATGAGGTGGAATTGCAAGGGGTGCAGAAATTGACAAAGAAGGCTTTGATTGGATAAGATGGGATTGTGCAAGATACGCTACATGGTATTCAAACAGTGGTTACTGATCATTTATGTTACACTTATCAGAAAAATATGAGTGCACAGAGGCTTGTTCCACTGAATGTTGGGACTTTGTCTGAGATTCCTATTTGTGAAGTGGAAGAGTTAATGCGACCAGTTACAGAGGAGGAGATTGGTTTGGCAATAGATTGTTTATCAGCTCATACTGCCCTAGGGTTAGATGGCATTTCTAATGAATTTTATAAACTCTTTAAGTCTGCTTTGGTGACTGATAAGCAGCAGGAAAATCCCAGCCTCTCCCTACAAAACAGGGTACTAAATGAGAAAAAGACAGAGGTAGAAAGGTCAGTGGGGGATGCTGCAACAGAAGGTAAAGCCATCAAAAAATGGAGAGCAATGAGTACCAATGCTCGTAGTCTGAGTAACAAGCTTCCTGAATTAGTGGCCTTGATGGAGGAGGAACATCTGTATATCGTGGCAGTCACAGAAACATGGTACACTAAACCATGACTGGGACATAAATATATCAGGATACACTATCTACAGGAGGGACAGGGAGGGTAAAAGAGGAGGAGGAGGAGCTCTTTACATAAGGGAAGGAATCAAAGCAACAGAACAAAAGGGTAAACAGGGAGGAGAAGAAGCACTGTGGGTAAATTTGGAGACAGGCAATGGCACCACAATCCGCACAGGGGTTGTATAAAGACCCCCTTCTCAGGGGGAGGAAATGGACAAGGAAATGATAGAAAGTTACTTAGAATGGCAGAAAAAGGGGAGATATTGCTGATGGGTGATCTGAATATGCCAGTTGTTAACTGGAGTGCAGTTGCAGCAGCCACTTCCAAGAGTGGGGTTATTCTAGATGCCCTACAGGGGGCATGCCTTAGACAACTAGTATTGGAGCCCACTTGAGAGGGAGCAATCTTTAGACCTGGTTCTCTCAAATAGAGATGGAGAGAGGATCACAGATGTAGAAGTGGGTAGCCATCTGAGAACTAGTGACCATAGAACAGTATGGTTCTACAATAAACACAGCAATAAAGTCAAGCCATACAAAGGCAAAAGTACTGGACTTTAGGAGGCTGACTTGCCAAAATGGGTGAGTGCCTAAGGAATGCACTAGCAAATGGGGCAGGAAGGAGGGTGGAAGAACAATGGAGAATAATAAAACTGCCATCACAGATGCAACAAGCCTTTGTGTGAAGCAAATAAAACAAAACGAAACGATAAGAAACTACTATGGTTCTCAAAGGAAGTGGCGTGAAGGTTCAAGAGAAAAGAAAGCATCCAGGAAGTACAAGGAATCACAGCAGGAGCAGGACAGAGAATTGTATCAGTTAAAGCAAAAGGAAGCTGGGAAGGCAGTCAGAACAGCAAAGGCCCAAACCGAGGAAAAGATAGCCAACTCAGTTAAAAAGGGGGATAAAACCTTTTATAGGTACATCAGGGAGAGAAGGAAGACCAAGGGAGGATAGTGAGGGCTAATAAAGGGAGGGAGGGTGGGCAGAGGTGGTGACGTGAAAAAGGCAGAGAGATACTAAACAAATATTTTGCTCAGTATTTACAAATGAAGAGGGGAGGTACCCAAAACAAACAGTAGAAACACTCTGGATACATAAGTTGATACCAGTCCATTTACAGAAGAAAGGGTTCTGAAAGAACTCTTAAAACTGAAGGTGGACAAAGCAATGGGGCCTGATGGGATTCATCCCAGAATTCTAAAAGAACTAAGGGTAGAACTAGTGACACCACTGACTACCCTCTTTAACAAATCATGGGAGGATGGGTGGTACCAGGACTGGAGGAGGTTGATGTGATTCCCTTCCAAAAGTGGAGCAAGGCAGAAGCAGGGAAACTACAGACCTGTTAGTTTAACCTCAGTGATAGGGAAAATGATGGAATCACTTCTGAAGGAAAGAATTGTCGAGTATCTAGAGGCCAGAGGGGCACAGGACCCAAGGCAGCATGGATTCACAGCGGGAAGGTCATGCCAGACAAATCTGATAGATTTCTTTGACTGGGTGACCAAAGTAGTAGATCAGGGAGGGGCTGTGTCTGATAGATTTCTTTGACTGGGTGACCAAAGTAGTAGATCAGGAAGGGGCTGTGGACATGGCCTACCTAGACTTTAGCAAGGCATTTGACACAGTCCCACAAAAAGATTAATATACAAGTTAGCCAGCCTGGGAGTGGGTCCCAAGATGACAGCCTGGGTAAAGAATTGGCTGGAGAATAGGACACAGAGAGTAATAGTAAATGGAGTCCACTCTGAAGAAAGGGGGGTTACTAGTGGGCTAATGCAGGGTTCAGTATTAAGTTGGTCCTCTTCAATATCTTTATAGGCGACATTGCAGAGGGAGTGGAAGGAAAGTATGTCTCTTTGCAGATGACACAAAGATCTGCAACAGAGTAGATGCACAAGGTGGGGTGGAAAGGATGAGAAGGACTTGGCAAGGTTAGAGGAATGGTCAAATGTATGGCAGTTTAGATTCAATGCTAAGAAGTGCAAGGTATGCACCTGGGAAACAAAACCCAGGGAAGAGTACACAATTGGGGTGAGATACTAACAACAACAAAAATGGAAAGGGACCTGGGGTGAGTCATATCAGATGACCTAAAGGTGGGCAAGCAATGTGAGAGGGCAGCAAGGAGGGCTGGGGGACACTGGGATGCATGGGAGAGGCATCACCAGTAGAAAACAGGAAGTTATTATCCCTCTGTACAGACAGCTGGTCAGACCCCATCTGAGTACTAGTGCAGTTCTGGAGACCCAATCTCTGCAAAGACATAGACAGGATGGAAGCTGTCTAGAGGAGGGCAACAAATGGTGCAGGGTCTGCACCGGAAGATATATGAGAGAGACTTAAGAGCTTAATATGTATAGCCTCGAGGAAAGGAGGGAGAGGGGACATGATAGAAACTTTCAAATACCTCAAGGGAATCAACAAAGTCCAAGAGGGTAGCATCTTTCAAAAAGAGGTGTGCAAGAACAAGGGGCACAATTTGAAGATAGAGGGGGCAGCTCAGAGGTAATTTAGAGTATTTTTTCAGAGAGGTTGTGGATGCATGGAGCGGCCTTCCGGAGGAGGTTGTGGAGTCAAAAACAGTGGTGGAATTCAAGCATGCATGGGACAGTCATAAGGCAATTCTAGGGGGTGGGGGTAGGAAGAAGTAGGCTGCTGCTTAACTAGGATCTGCAGCTTATCCATTAGGTAGGGAAATGGGCAGACTGGGTAGGCCAAGTGGTCCTTATCTGCCATCAAATTCTATGTTTCTATGTTTCTATTTACGAATAGTGCATCAGGAGATTTTAGATGGGGGGGTTGACTTCCAGTTTGCAAGAGGGAGTGATGACATTTTGTATAAAAAAGGTGATCCACAGAATATTCAAAATTGGAGACCATTAAGTCTGTTAAACACAGATTATAAGATATTGACCAAAATTTTGACATCACCATTGGCACAGGTGGCGACGTATGTGATTTTGCCTCATCAGACATGTGCAGTGCTTGGCAGAACTGTACAGCAGAATTTGATTTTAATCAGAGAAATTGTGGATCAAGGCTTAAATATGCAACTCGATTGATATTTAATGTCATTAGATCAAGAAACTGCTTTTGATGCAGTACAGCATAGACATCTTTGGGACTCTTTCCTACTGTATGGGTTTCACGTCAGTTTGTTGCAGTACTTCAGCATTTATATGAGAAGGCAATGATGATACCATTGATAAATGGGCACTTGGAAACTCCTGTTCAGTTGCTGAATGGAGTCAGGCAGGGATGTCCATTAAGTCTGCTTCTATATGTGTTTGCAATTGATCCTCTATTACGACTTATTGAACATACAGATAAGATAAAACCAGTTTGTGATAGGACTGGTAAACTGTATCCAAAGGTGTCAGCTTATGCAGATGACTGTACGGTTGTAGTGCGAGATTTGGACTCAGGACAGGGTGTGCTTGATGTTTTAGCAGACATGCATTGTAGTACAGGGATTAAAATTAATGTTTCTAAATGTAAACTGTTGATTTTGGGTAATGCGTCTGTACCATTGTAATTTTCTATACCAATAGAACAAGAGGAAATTAAGATACTGGGGTTGTTGTTTGGCACTAGAAGGGCAGAACAAATGAATTGGGATTTAGTGTAAGATGATGCCCACAGAAAGGTTATGTCTTGGAAGCCTTGGAAAATGACAAGAAAAAAAGGATTTATTTATCGAAAGCCTATATTATGCCTGTTTTATTGTATGTCTCACATATATATCCAGTGCCCTTTAGTATGCATGCTAAGTTGATGGGACTTCTTTTTGTTTTTATGGTGTAGTCGCCTGAATCCAGTGAAATGGGCACACACCTACAGGGCTAGAAAGGAAGGTGGGCTTGATATGATTCAGCCTTTGGTCTATTTATTTAGTAATTTTTTTATAGCAATATCCATCCACTGGTATTAGGAAACACAGGATTAGGTATTGATGGTATGAAGCGCTGGGAAGCTCAGTTTTTGGAAGCATGGGGGAGAGGTAGATGGCATGTTTCTGAAAAGTGTTTGCCTACTTACATGCAGACCACGTTGAAATATGTTAGGATGTGGAAAGTAGTGCTCCATTGGTTTGTGGACGCTGATAGAAGAACATTTAATAAAACTATTGTTGCTCGATGTTATCTGGAAGAGCTGGTGTTTAATATTTCTGCTTCCCTTGATGGTAGATTGTTATTGGAAAGAATTGTTGAACCGAGAATTCCGTTGAAAATGCAGGATGTGGTATGGTTATGTGGATATCAAAGATTGAATGTTAAAGGTAATCAGAAGCACAAAATGCTAGATGATAGGGTCTGTCTTGAAGGGACATGTAGAGATCAAATAGAATCCATGCATCATTTATTTTTCTAATGTACCTGTATGCATGGCTGCATTATGGGGTGAAAGTCTGTTTGCACAGATGAATTATGATACTCTGATATTGTGTCAGTTAGGAAAGGGATGGAGAAAATGGCATAAGAGTACGGTTTGGGTAATATTTGCTTGTTTGAAATGGGTGATCTGGCATGCTAGATGTCTTAGAGTGTTACAACAAAAGGTTGTGACTGTATGGGACATGTTATGTCATGTGCAGATGGAATTAGATAAAATCTTATCATTATGGATATCGTATTATGGGGAGGTTATATGTCAGCATTTTTGGAAGGGGGTAGAGTGGGTGGGGTAATGTATTTCAATGCATTGTGGTTTTTGTTGTCTGATACATGCTATGCAATGTTTTCTTTTTTTTTTTTTGCATTTCACTGCTACATGGGACATTAGGAAGTATATGGTGTTGGGGGATTATGTCATTGCTCTGTTTGGTGGTGGGTTTTCCTTACTGTGCTGTGATGTGGTTCTTTTGGAGTTCTTCTTTTCTGTTATATACCTTTGTTTTGAGCGTGTCACTGTGTAATGAGTTCTTGTTTGTACTTTTTGATTGTATCTGCTTTTGTTTCACAATAAAAATTTCACCTACTCTTTTCGATAAGTGCCATGGAATCTTTAACATCCACCTGAACTACCACCAGAACAGGCAGATGGGACCTCGGTTTAATGTCTCATCCAAAAGACAGCACCTCAGGAGTGCAGCACCCCTCTCATGCTGCACTACAGTGTCAGTACTGGGATATTAACCCAAGTGCCAGATGTGAGAACTGAACCCACAGCCCTCTGATCTCCCGGCCTCAGAGGCGAGTGTGCTACCTACCGAGCCACTGACACTGTTATAAATTATATATTACATTCTGTAATTCTAAAAGTGTAATGGGAGCCATAAGAGAAATAAAAAAATGTTCTGGAACTTTTTTCAAATCACAGCCTTCTAACCAGTTGTTAATATTGGCTTCTGATACAGACTGGTCTGCTGTAAATATCTGAGAAACATATCTCTCTCTTTCAGCTAAGATCTCTGCTTGTGTATTTATCTGGATGCCTTCAACTGCTTTCAGACTTCTCAAATCCTTTTTGTGTCTTTGTTTAGCACAACTTTCAAAAGGATTCATGTGAGCCTGATAACCTTAACTCCCAAATCTCTGTTCTCTTTCTAGGGTTTTCATTCTATTGTATTGAAACTTTGCTAATTCTTGTTTTACAGCTGTAAATTCCTCCAGGTCTATATGTTCCCCTTTATTTAATAAGGACTGAAACATCTGTAACTGAGATCTGAGCTCCTTATATCTGTTTTTTTTATGTTTCCCCAACAGTCGTCTTATGTTCTGAACATATTCTCTAAAGTCTTTTTTACTGTCCTCCCACCATTCTTGTTTGGAATCATAGAGACAAAAGACAGATTGTCTGGCTTCCATGACATTCTGAAACCCTTCTGCCACCATGGGGGTCAGCTAGTAGAGACAAATTTAATTTCCAGTAACCAGATCCTTTAGAGGTATCCTGGTAATTTGAAATAGTCAGGCCCAATAATCCATGGTCTGAAATAGCAACTAAGGCTACCCTGGGATCTCTGAATCGTAACGTAGGAGTGAGAAACCAATAATCTATTCTTGTAGCTCTCTGTCCCTGAAAATATTATAAGGGGATGTTTTATCTGGTGTCACAAAAGCATCACATAAAACAATTTGTTCCAAGAGGTTATTAAGAAACGCTGTATCACAGCAAGTTTTGTTTGTTTTAGAACCCGTCTGACAAAGACCTACTTACAGTATATTAAAATCCCCACCAAACAATACATTTTTCCTAATATACAGAAAGGGCTATATTAGTTGTAAGAGTTTGATTCTATCCTCTTTACTCTGTGGGGCATAAATATTGATGGGACAGATTTCTATATCCTGTACTCGAATGTCCAACAAAAGGGCTCTGCCTGGAAGAATATCAACTCATTATGTAACCAAGATTGTAGGAGCTAAAAAGCAAATCCCTACCCCACAACACAGAATATCCCCAACCCCCCTGACCAATAACTGGGTCTCCAAACCAATGCATCTGAGGCCAATTCAAATTCTTCTATACCATATAAACGAGTGTCTTCCAGAAACACGTCATATTCCAGTGTGGAAAAAATATCAAACGTAGCAAGTCTTTTTTTCTCTGACCTAATACTGTTTGTGCTTAAGCTTGCTATTTTTAGTTCATAACACCTAGTATCTGATTGGTGAATTGGTGAGTTGGTGAAGTTGATGTAGTAGTTTTCCTGGAGCTTTTTCTTATCCCAACCTTTGGACCCATTTGCCTTTTCTTTTTTCCTCATTTTTCTGTATCTTTAACATTTTCTATTTCCGAAAGTACATCCATGTGAGAGGAAGACCTGGAAGCTGTATTTGAATCCTGGTCTTCTCCCTCCTGTCCTGTTTGAAGTACCTCATACCTATTTGCTGTAGTAACTAGGTCTGGAGGTATGGTATACTCTGGAATAATTCAAGAACTTCTCCCTTTATGCGTCACAGGCTGAAAGTCTGTTTGTTACCAAGTTGGTAATTGGGGAGGGGGTGGCATAGTTTTATCCCTCATATTTATGTTGGAAGGATTCTCAGTAGTATTGCCAGTAGTACCCATAGATGTACCTGGGACTGTTTCTGCCAAAGGAATAATGGAGGTTGTTTTTTGTCGTTGTGGTAATGGGTCAGATTGTGTGGTGTGCACCCTGGTATTTGACACTATGTCTCTCCTTCTTTGCAGCTGAGGTCCAGATGCAGAACTATTGTTGGAGAACTCTGCCGCAGCTGTGGCAGCTTTCAGGATGTAATAGTCCTGGACTCCAAAATCAGCATCTTCAGTATTATGCGCTGCCCAAGGGTAGTCTGTGAAGGTGTGACCACCTTCATCACACAAATTGCATTTTGAGGAATTCTCACAATATACTCCTGCATGTCCCAGTTCTCCACACTGTGAACAATGAATTTTATCTCAGGATGACCTAATGTGTCTGACTGACCTGCATCTGTAACATTTCTTTGGTTGTCCAGGATACAAAATAAACCCTTTATCTCTGCCAATATAGAAACAGGTAAATGCTTAAAATCATTATCTTCTGCAAGAGTTTTACTTTTATTCATCAGCCACAATTCCAGAATCCATCACCATCAAGGATGGGATCTGGTGTGCCTTGAACTTCACAATGTTTCTCTAGCTAGTACAGAATGTTAGAAACATTTACCCCCTCATTTCTCAAGAGAACCATGATTATTCTGACCGGTTGTTTCGTTAGGGGTATTATCTGAAAAGGGGACCATAAGGGATTGGTTTTTAACATTATGGCCAGATTTTCAAAAGAAAAGGAAAGGACACAGGGTGCTTGCATCAAAAACAACTGACGCAAGGAGCAGAATGTGTCAAACCTTGCACCAATTCTGATTTTCAAATGGGCTTGCGTCAAAAACAGGTCTGCATGCACCAGAGTGGCTTGCCCCATGCTTGCACCAAAAAAATGCATGTGCCATGTCGGGAGGGGTGCCTGCATCACTGAAATGATGCACCATCCCCTTATTTGGGATTTTCAAAAATGCAAGTCCTGTCCTTGTGCCTAAGATGCCTGTCGCTGTTAGACCAGCCAGAGCTGGTCTAAGGGACACTAGAGCATATAAAGAGACCCAAAGCAGGTGGTCAGACCTAACTTTGCTACTATTAAGGGCCAGTATTCTCCTACAGGACTAATTTAAAACATTTGGGGGGCTTAGTTTTGGCCATTTCATCTGCTGTTTTGTTTTACTTAGCTTGAGTCACTCTCATCCTTTCCGGCATTTTTTACTCAACTTGCACCATTTTAGTACTCAGTTTGCATCATTTTTGTTCCTTGAATCATTTTTGACCCAACTTGCACCATTTATTTTGCTGCAGCTTGCCTCATTCTCATCCCTTAGGCCATGTTGTTGACGCAGTGGACCTCTTGCATCAGTTTGGGGGACTTTGTCACAACGAATGCTTTTCTTGCAAAATATGGTGCACAGTATTTGGTACACCTATATCTGACTCAAGCTGGTTGTTTGATGCAGCTTGCATGGATCCAAGGGCCCTTTGAAAATCCAGCCCCATATATTTAGCCCAAAATCTCTCTAGAATTTCTCATGTGCAAAAAGTCACATCAAGGGTGTGTTCTCCAGACACATGATGTAATGCATAGACTTCGGCTGGAGTAAATCCTAATGATTGTTTTAGTAGAATTCTTCCCACATACAACCTATCAGAAGGCTCTTCCAACCCCCCTAAGTATCTCATACAAATTGTGTTTCTCCTCTTAGCAAGTCCTATTGGTTTAGCAAATAGTCCTGCCTAAGTCTGTTGCCTTGTTCACTGTTGTTCTGACGTGGACCCTCCTTCTGTCCCTGTCCCCCTACTGGCATATGAATTATGGCCTGACTCACCCTGTTGCGCATCATAAAATATTTCTTGCTGTAAATCTTTTAAAGAATCAGACCTGGTACCTATTGTTCTTTTGTCTGTTTCCTGAGCACCCATCTCCCCAGTATTACCAGTTTCAGTGCCTATCCCATCCTATACATTTGCAGGTGTTTCTCAAACAAGTCCAGTCTCCAGAGTGTAGTTTGGGTCTGAAATCCAAATACCTGTTGTGTCTTGCATCCAACCTGCCTGGCGTAGGGCCTGTTCTGGTGACCACTGCTCTGCACTGTCGCTCTGTTACAGCTGCATAGCTGTTCGATCCATTTCCTGCTGCAGTGCTTTCCGTTCTGCATGTTCACTGGAACCAAACACAAACACTTTTGGTGAGGACTGAGCAACATTTGGTGAGTTACCTGCCAAACTTTTTTTTTCAGCCAGCCTGGATTGAGCCTCTGTAAATTCTTGATCTATCCTTTTAAGCGGATCCTGAAGCTGGGTGGTTTTCTCCTGCATTTGTTGTTGTAGATTCTTCTCCGCCTTGATATAGTCCATATTTTCTTTGGAGTGCACCTCTGATTCAGTGTTGTTTTACCAAGCCTCCCTTGTGGCATCTCCTGCACCTGCAGAGGTCTCCATTAAGCAACCATCCTTCTCCATCTCTCGCTCCACACTGGGCTGCTCCATAGTGTGCACCTAGGGGATAGCGCCCCCTACCGAAGAGTAGGGGACATTCCCTGGTGTTCTGGCCAACATTCACCCATTCACCAAAAAATACCACCAAAAGCTTAAAATCTGGTTCAGTTTCAGCTGGCATCCATCTGTATCCAAACAACACTGAATAAAAGCAGGGAGTTCATAACATTCTTCTGCGTCAATGAAACACTTGACAAGTGTATTAAAGTTCCACTTTTTTTTATTGAAATATCAGCCCCTTACGTTTCGCTTCTTAGAGCTTGTTCACGGGGTATTTTGGAATCTGTTTAAAAAGAAAAATGATTTTAGTTTAATTTTTAAATCGAGTTCATTATAATCAAGTCTTAATTATTTCACAAAAAACAGCATATTTTATTATTACCAGGAACTTTTCTGTCTACCAAATTGCATCTTGTTACTGTGCAAACGATTCAGCAGTCAACAGACTTTCTATAATAATAAACATAAATAAAAGACATGAATATAGCCTTCAGTGCACAGAAAAACTCTGACCAAGATGATATTGCTAATTTTGACATCAGTATTTAAACTTGAACCCCCCATAACCTTATGCATACCTTGGGAAATGTATTTTATAATGTTTCTTTTTCCTCTAAATCGCAGCCTTATGGCATATCAATTAGTTAGGACCAAACGGCAACCTGATCCTACAAAACAAAACTATTCATTTACTAGAAAGGCTATTTACCAATTCTGTTTATTTTTTTAAAATAATTCCAAAGATTTTACCTTCTCCACTTCCAAAGGCCATTATTAAATCCTTTTAAGTGACTAGAATTTGAATAATTTATTCAACGATTAGAAACTTTATGCTTATATGCCATAATGGCATTTTCCGAATTCTCTGAAGATTCCAAGGGAGTGCTTCTTCCTCTTGATCTCGCTTGGATTTCCTGTGGGAGTGACGTATCACTCCATGTAGCTCTCACGTAGCAAGAGTGTTGCTAAGCAACTATACAGTACATTCATTCTCCAACATAGGGGTAGACATGGTAATCCAAGCAGCTCTTATTTGCAAAATCAGTTCTATAGCCAGCATTTTTAAACAAGGTTTACAAATAATATTTCATACCCATTTCAAAGGAGTCGGAGTTCCCACAACTACATTTGGTTTTACTAGCATACATATGTTTAAACATCACGCCAATGCTTGTTAACTATTTTTCTAATGTCTGACATTTTATAATTATATTTGATTGCTAATACTACTCTATGCTGCTTTTCCTTGTTTCTTTTATTATGTAATAGCACCTCCCTAGTTTTATTTTCTATCTTACAACTCGCCTGTTTCAAAACTGCTGTTTTATATCCCCTAAATTTAAACCTATTAATCATATCCTGTTTGTGTTTTTGGTAATCATCACTTTTGTTACAATTTCTTTTCACTCTCACCATCTGTGCATACGGAATGCTATTTTTTAATTTAGGTTCATGATAACTTCTACTATGAAGCAATGTGTTTCTATCAGTATTTTTTCTATAAATGGACGTACTAATCTGTCCATTTTCAATGAATAAATATCCTTTAGTAGGGGACATGGGGTGCTGTGAAGTTGTGATAAAATAAACATAATAATATTTTAACATTTTCACATCATGTGAAATATGATTGTACACATTTCATTGGAATTATATTGCTGTTAAACTGTGAACATTCAAGTGATGTTTAAGCATAAAGTTTCTAATCGTTGAATAAATTATTCAAATTCTATTCGCTTAAAAGGATTTAATAATGTCCTTTGGAAGTGGAGAAGGTAAAATGTTGGAATTATTTCGAAAAAAATAAACAGAATTGGTAAATAGCCGTTCTAGTAAATGAGTACTTTTGTTTTGTAGGATCAGGTTGCCGTTTGGTCCTAATTAACCGATGCGCCATAAGGCTGCGATTAAGAGGAAAAAGAAACATTATAAAATTCAATTTCTAAGGTATGCATATGGTTATGGGGGGTTCAAGTTTAAATACTGATGTCAAAATTAGCAACATCATCTTGGTCAGCGTTTTTCTGTGCACTGAAGGCTATAGTCATGTCTTTTATTTATGTTTATTATTATAGAAAGTCTGTTGACTGCTGAATCATTTGCACAGTAACAAGATGCAATTTGGTAGACAGAAAAGTTCCTGGTAATAATAAAATATACTGCATTTTGTGAAATAATTAGGACTTGATTGTAATGAACTCATTTTAAAAATTTAACTAAAATCATTTTTCTTTTTAAACAGATTCCAAAAATGCCCCACGAACAGGCTTTAAGGAGTGAAACGTGAGGGGCTGATATTTCAATAAAAAGAAGTGGAACTTTAATACACTTGTCAAGTGTTTCATTGACGCAGAAGAACGTCATGAACTCCCTGCTTTTATTCAGTGTTGTTTAAATATTTGGACACCTTCCAGGGAGTTACAGTTTAAATATTTACACCATTTCCCAAATTGTACTTGTTGTGTTTTGTCTTTTGAATATACCTTGAGGGTGAGTTACATTTGATTCGGATGTTGGTTAATAAAGACTAATGTAAAAATAATTAAGAGGAATTTCAGAGTTTTAGGCTTAATAGTCAGCATTAAATATAAGGAACAATTCAAAATATAGAGTCTACCATTTAAAGTAAGTTTATAAAATGGAGGAAGATATAGCAGCATTTCAAGATATTGGAAGTAGTGTTCAAAACACTTTACACTTTATTACTTACTCAGAAGATTAGAAGAAAACATTATTTCAAGCCATGAGGGGAAGCAGAGACCTGACAACTCAAATGGGGAAACTCCAAAAAATTAGAACAAAAAATTGAAAATTGTCAATTTAGAGATACTAGATTAGAATGGCATGGGCTTACTCTTACACAGTACTTAGAGCATAACAGAATTCCCAGAGGCCTTAGGATAGCAGTAGAACTGAATATTGGAATAAATACACATAAATTATTTACTAAATGGGATGGTATTCGTAACAGGGCTAATTGTGATTTTATGTATGCTTTGATAGAAGTGATAATTAATGAAAGAAAGATATTAGCAGAGAAAATACAAACAAATCAGGACCTTTTAAAACAACAACTAGAAATGGAAGAGTTTACACGTAACATTAATTAATACAGAGAGCAGTACAGACAGTGATAACACCTAATATTCTTCAGGTGAAGCTACCTCTGGCTGGAAGCTACAACACTGGACTTAGGATTTGCAAGAAACTGAGTTGTGCTCACAAAAGAGGGAGGTGAACCTTATAATTTACAATTGTCTTTGGTTTGTAGCAGATTCCTTAGGAAAGTTAATATTCTTCAGGTGGAGGCTACTTCTAACTGAAAGGTGAAATAAGGAACTTAGAATTATCAGAAAAGGCAGTCTTTCAATCAACAGAGGAGGTGGACCTTGCTTTACTTTTGTTACAATTGTTAAGATTTTCAGTGCAGGAAGAGTTTAAAACCAGAGGACTGAATACTGTTTACGTGTCTGTCCTTGTGCACAGCTGATGTGTTTTGGGCTGACTGCTTTCAAACACAAGTCACCAGGCTGTTTTGGGGCTGGGGAGGTTTACCTGTGTCTGACTTGGATGTTTGGATTTTTCTCTGTTTGATTAGCAGGATATTTTCTCTGTCAAATTGTCGTGTAGGGCATCTTGCTGACAGGAAGTTACTCATCACAGCGGTAGGTCAGAGCTTTTAGCTGATTGTTTCATGAGGGCACAGTTTAGGCCTGAACTCTTCCCACCCCTCATCCACCCCTGGAAACAGTTCATTTATACCTGGGGTTCTGACATCATTTCCTCAAGACGGCAAGGTGCATATCACTGTCATATCCTCTCTAGCACACTGCACTGACAATATAAGCATACACATTATATAATATATATATATTTCTATATAACAAACCAATCACACACACACACACACACACACACACACACACACACACACACACACACAATAAACAAAACAAAACAAACAAAAAATAAATAAATAAACAAGAAGGTAAGCAGACATGTGGGGAGTAGTGCAATGTAATGGCTGTGAGGCAGCAGTCTTCCGGGAGTCTTTCTGGAGGCTGAGATGCTGCCCTGTTTGCAGACAACTCTCTGCCCTGAGGGAGTAAGTTGCCCGTCTTCAGTCCACACTGGACAGTAGTAAGGGAACCTTCCCCCAGGCCACACTGGATAGTAGTGAGGGAACCTCCCCCTTCCAGGGAGCACCAGAGCCACCACCACTACCTCAGAGATTGTGAAGAAAGCACAGCAGTTGGACGACAGTGGGCTCAGGGAGGGTAAGGGTGGTAGAACAGAGGCACACCCAGTCAGTTGTTCCACTCCACAATCCATACACCATTCTGGGGGAGCATAGTTCCCCTATGGATGCACCCACAGAGGAGACTAAGGAGGTTGCAGACAACTGTCACAAGGGAGGTCCTCAGGAAGGAGGCAGAGGACACCACAGGGAAAGGAAGCAGCTCCTGGTGGGGGACTCAATTATTAGGGGGATAGAACTGGGGGGAGCAGGGAAAACTGAAGTAAGGTGCCTGCCTGGTGCCATGGCTTGGAGGGACAGAAAGCGCATCCTTAGGATCACGAGAACAGTTGCATGGGAGTCTGAGCTGGACGTCATTGTCCACCTAGGGACAAATGACTTGGCTCATCATGAGATTAGAGCAGTGCAGAAGGACTTTGTAGAGTTGGGGAGGGGCCTAAGACAAGTAGCATACACAGTATCCTTCTCAGAGGTGCTGCCTGTCAGTGGTATGGGTGAGACAAGGGTACTTTGCACCATGCAGTTTAATGAATGGTGGAAAAAATGGTGTGGAGCACAGGAGTTTGGCTTCACTGGGGACTGAGGTTCCACCTGGAGGGACACCAGCCTATGCTGGCAGGATGGTCTGCATCTGTCCAGGAAGGGAACAAGTCTTTTGGGCAATCGGTTTAAATGCTTCATTGGCAAGCTTTTAAACTAGTCAAGGGGGGAGGCACTGATAAGCAGCAGAGAAATCCCAGCCTCCCCCTACAAAACAGGGTACTAAATGAAAAAAAGACCAAGGTAGAAAGGTCAGTGTGGGATGCTGCTACAGAAGGAAAGCCATCAAAAAATGGAGATCAATGAGTACCAATGCCCATAGTCTGGGTAACAAGCTTCCTGAATTAGTGGTCTTGATGGAGGAGGAACATCTGGATATCATGGCAGTCATAGAAACATGGTACACACAGAACCATGAGTGGGACATAAACATACCAGGATACACTATCTACAAGAGGGACAGGGAGGGTAAAAGAGGAGGAGGAGGAGTAGCTCTCTACATAAGGAAAGGAATCAAAGCAACAGAACAAAAGGGTAAACAGGGAGGAGAAGAAGCACTGTGGGTCAATTTGGAGACAGGCAATGGCACCACAATCTGCACAGGGGTTGTATAAAGACCCCCCTCTCAGGGGGAGGAAATGGACAAGGAAATGATAGAAAGTATACTTAGAATGGCAGAAAAAAGGGAGATATTGCTGATGGGTGATCTGAATATGCCAGATGTTAACTGGAGTGCAGCTGAAGCAGCCACTTCTAAGAGTGGGGTTATTCTAGATGCCCTACAGGAGGCATGCCTTAGACAGCTAGTATTGGAACCCACTCAAGAGGGAGCAATCTTAGACCTGGTTCTCTCAAATGGAGATGGCAAGAGGATCACAGATATAGAATTGGGTTGCCATCTGGGAACTAGCGACCATCGAACAGTATGGTTCACAATAAACACAGCAATAGAGTCAAGCCATACAAAGGCAAAAGTACTGGACTTCAGGAGGGCTGACTTTGCCAAAATGGGTGAGTGCCTAAGGAATGCAATAGCAAATGGGCAGGAAGGAGGGGTGGAAGAACAATGGAGAATAATAAAAACTGCCATTACAGAGGTAACAAGCCTTTGTGTGAAGCAAATAAACAAAACAAAATGATGTAAGAAACCACTATGGTTCTCAAAGGAGGTGGCAGTGAAGGTTCAAGAGAAAAAGAAAGCATTCAGAAAGTACAAGGAATCACAGAAGGAGCGGGACATAGAATTGTATCAGTTAAAGCAAAAGGAAGCTGGGAAGGCAGTCAGAATAGCAAAGGCCCGAACTTAGGAAAAGATAGCCAGCTCAGTTAAGAAGGGGGATAAAACCTTTTTTTAGGTACTTCAGGGAGTGAAGGAAGACCAAGGGAGGGATAGTGAGGCTTAATAAAGGGAAGGGGGTGGGCAGAGGGTGACGGTGAAAGGCAGAGATACTAAACAAATATTTTTGCTCAGTATTTACAAATGAAGAGGGGGGGGAAGTACCTAAAACAAACAATAGAAACACTCTGGATACAGAAGTTGATACCAGTCCATTTACAGAAGAAAGGGTTCTGAAAAAACTCAACTGAAGGCGGACAAAGCAATGGAACCTGATGGGATTCATCCCAGAATTCTAAAAGAACTAAGGGTAGAACTAATGACACCACTGACTACCCTCTTTAACAAATCATGGGAGGATGGGGTGGTACCTGAGGACTGGAGGGGGGCAGATGTGATTCCCCCTTCATAAAAGTGGGAGCAGGGCAGAAGCAGGAAACTACAGACCTGTTAGTTTAACCTCAGTGATAGGGAAAATGATGGAATCACTTCTGAAGGAAGGAATTGTTGAGTACCTAGAGGCCAGAGGGGCACAGAACCCAAGGCAGCATGGACTCACAGCGGGAAGGTCATGCCAGATGAATCTAATAGATTTATTTGACTGGGTGACCAAAGTAGTAGATCAGGGAGGGGCTGTGGACATGGCCTACCTAGACTTTAGCAAGGCATTTGACACAGTCCCACACAAAAGATTAATATACAAGTTAGCCAGCCTGGGAGTGGGTCCCAAGATGATAGCCTGGGTAAAGAATTGCCTGGAGAATATGTAATGCCCCAAAGTTGGTCATTCCAGAAAGTTAAAATAAAAATAAATAAACGCAGAGTACACAGGTGCTCAGAGTACCTGCTGCAGGTGTAGGTGGCAGGGTACAATGCTAAAGGGCCCCTAGAAATAAAGATTTAACCTCCTGGTACAGGAAAACACTGTAAATAATAGAAAAGTGCCTTGTGCACTTACAACAGGTCAAAAGACAGATTGTAAAAAGCAATAGGTGTCATAATGGCCTGGATGGAATGTTGTGCTGAGTGGCTCACGCACAGCATTCCACTCCAGCCAATCTAGAACCCAGGGAGGTTCAAGTTTAAAAGATAATTGTTCAGTTGTGCAGTTTCCTGCTAGCTGTGGAGAAGAGAGGACACAGAAAGTTTAGGGGAACCAGGAAGGCTTACCTGGTGGGTTGAAGCCGTTCCCCGAGGAATGTTCTGTGTGCCTGCTCGAGCTCCAGCTAGTGAAGACATCCAGACTTCCTGCTCTGTCCCCACTGCCTAAAGAAGCCTGCTGTGTGGTGCAGCCATCGGTGGTGCTATCGGGGCACCACGAAGAAGCCAACGCCGTTCCCGCCGAGTTTATTGGGCTTAAAAGCCCTCCGTTTATTGGTTTTTTGCCCCCGATTGTGTTTTTAAAGAAAATCCCGGTCCCACGTTGGCAGCAAGCAAGCTGCATCTTTCTTGGCCATTGGAGGCCCCCCCAGAGTCGTCCCTCTCGCTGCCTGCGTGATTCCTTCCCACTGCCAGCACCCCTTCCACCTCCCAGAGCAGCCAAGAATCCAGGAGACCGCAGAGCGGTGAGTCAGCGGCAGCACACGTTGTGATGACTGCCAGTGTACTTCAGGGGTTGCAGTTTTGTTTGAAAAGCGTAGTAGGTGCTTAATAAAGACGGCTGAGTGCTGCAGGGAGCATCGGGTCATTAGGACCCGCGATTTTAATATTCATAAGGGAGGCGGGGCTAGCGATGCCCACGGGGAGGGGCCAGTGTATTAAGGCCATTTTAAAGGCCTATGCATATTCATTAGGGGGCGGAACGGAGGCGGGTTTTCACAATATAAATGACAGCAGCTCTCAGTGAGCTGAAAGATTTAAAAGGGTGTCATTTAAAAGGGCAATTCTGGCCCAATTATAAAGTAGGGCATTAGGCCCATTGGGAAGTGGGGCATTCGGCCCAAAGTGTTGATGGGGCATCAGGCCCACTGTAAATTGGGACACCAGGCCCAGTACAAAGTGTGGCACCAGGCCCAATGCAACGAGGGGCTCCAGGCCCAGTATAAAGTGGGGCACCAGGCTCAAGCTGATGTAGGGCTTCAGGCCCGAGGTAAAGGTAGGGCATTGGGCCGAGGTAAAACCTGGTACACAGGAGGCCCGGCCTAGCGTAATAGGGCAAGCCAGCCTAGTGGTACTAAAGGGAGGCCCCGGCCTAGCGGAATAGGGTAAGCCAGCCTAGTGGTACTAAAGGGAGACCCCGGCCTAGCGTAATAGGGCAAGCCAGCTTAGTGGTACTAAAGGGAGGCCCCGGCCTAGCGTAAAAGGGCAAACCAGCCTAGTGGTACTACAGGGAGGCCCCGGCCTAGCGGAATAGGGCAAGCCAGCCTAGTGGTACTAAAGGGAGGCCCGGGCCTAGCAGAATAGGGCAAGCCAGCCTAGTGGTACTAAAGGGAGGCCCCGGCCTAGAGTAATAGGGCAAGCCAGCCTGCCGAGGAACCTAAAGGGAGGCCCCAGCCTAGCGGAATAGGGCAAGCCAGCCTAGTGGTACAATAGGGAGGCCCCAGCCTAGCGGAATAGGGCAAGCCAGCCTAGTGGTACTAAAGGGAGGCCCCAGCCTAGTGGAATAAGGCAGGCTCAAGCTAACATAGGGCTTCAGGCCCGAGGTAATGGTATGGCATGAGGCCCGAGGTAAAGCCTGGTCTAAAGGGAGGCCCCAGCCACAACGGACAGTAAGGGATCCTATCCCAGAAGTAAGGGATCCTATCCCAGAATACCCTACCTATAGAAACAGGAGTTCATTTGAGAGTGTTCTAATTTCCTATACTGTGAATTTACTGTGATTACTGTACTGCTTATGCTGAACTATTGCCCGAAGTACCTGAACTATTGCCTGAAGTACCTGAACAATTGCCCGAAGTACCTGAACAATTGCCCTAAGTACCTGAACTGTTGTCCTAAGTACCTGAACTATTGTCCTAAGTACCTGAACTATTGTCTGAAGTACCTGAACTATTGCCCTAAGTACCTGAACTATTGGTCCAAGTACCTGAACTATTGCTCTAAGCACCTGGACATTGGCCCTTATCAGTAACAATTACCCCTGAAGTTATAATTTGCCTTCCCCGGAAAATTATTGTACTATTCCACAGTTCTTTGGGCATTCTTCAGTTATATGTTTACTACTGTACGAAGACAGTCTCAGTCTTCTACCACACTGCAGTCTCCTAGTGTGGTCTGTTACACCACGTGCTCAGAATCAGTCTCTACTCAGAAGAAGACATCCTTCCAGCATTCTTCACTCCAGGAAGATCCTCCATCAACTTATCCAGTCCGTTCGTGTCGTCCGCCAAAGTCGAAGTCCGTCGTCAGTTGTACCAGTCGTACCCGCCGTTTTCTTGTTTTCACAGCTTGAAAGTACATCCGCCAAAACGCATCACGACAGCCATGCCAGTGCCGTTCCGTTTGGTTCCTGTTCCAGATGTCCCGAAGTTGGTCACCCTCTACAGAAGAGAGAGAGCTCATCTTGGAGAACCTGTTCGTCCCACCTGATGGATTCGCGAGAAAGTCGGGTCCGTCGAAGCCTAGTCCGGGACCAGCGTCTGCCGTTCTTTGTTTTGTGTTGGTTCCTGACCTGAGGATTGCAGATTCAACCATCATCTCTTCAGATTCCTATGATTCCTGGTCCTGTCAGAGTTCCTTCCTAGTCCAGCTGGCCCTTGAGTGCTGCAGCATCAGTCGGATCGTGGTAGTCCTCCATTGGATTCATCGCTGTACAGATCTTGGTCTTTCTTCATCCTTGGCAACCCTAGAAGTGGGTTTTGGCCGAGGAACCTCTTGCTTCAGTGTGTGTTATTTCAGGAACCAGTTGCTTTGGTTCTACATTCCGGCAGCCTCGGAGAGAGTGGGCTTTTGCCAAAGATATATGGTCTGTTTACCAAACCTCTCACCACCCCAGTGGCCTTATCTAGGTCCTTGCTGGGAATTGAGATTAGGGTTCTACAGTTCTGTTTTATTTCCCTTGTAGCTACCAACGAAGAATGACGATGTACACGAAGATGACAGACATTTGGACTTTGTGAGAATTGGATGGTCATTGTAAAACCAAATATTGTATTGTGGGTAGTGAAGAACACCTGATTTCCGTCTATGTACTAGTTGCTCTTACAGGATACTGCTAAGGAATTTTAGGAGTATAGTGGCAATAGGCCGTGGTGCACCTATAGAGAATAATAACCTAGAGTTTATACATTTTAGAGTTTAGTTGTTACTGTTTAGATATCCATAATGCTGTCCATACTCCTACTGTTTTGTGGTTGGTATGTTTCTGTATGACCATGTTCTCCATCCCCTCCTGTCTAATAAACGTCTTTGCTTCATCCAGTCTCTGTGTACGACTTCTGCCTCTCCTTGTCGGGTGATTCCACCAGCCCAACCCCATTCGGACCTCAAGCGGCCCCTCGCCATCCCACCTGCTGAGGGTGTCACTGGCGCTGCTGGTAGTGAGACAGTTCCCTTCACCACTCCAAGTGAAGAACCCAGAGGTCTACCAGTGCAGTGTCCATCACAAATAGAACACCGAGGGTAATAGTAAATGGAGTCCACTCTGAAGAAAGGGGAGTTACTAGTGGGGTACCGCAGGGTTCAGTATTAGGACTGGTCCTCTTCAATGTCTTTATAAGCAACGTTGCAAAGGGACTGGAAGGAAAAGTATGTCTCTTTGCAGATGACACAAAGATCTGCAACAGAGTAGATGCACAAGGTGGGGTGGAAAAGATGAGAAGGGACTTGGCAAGGTTAGAGGAATGGCCAAATGTATGGCAGCTTAGATTCAATGCTAAGAAGTGCAAGGTAATGCACCTGGGAAACAAAAACCCAGGGGAAGAGTACACAATGGGGGGTGAGATACTAACAACAACAAAAATGGAAAGGGACCTGGGGTAGTCATATCAGATGACTTAAAGGTGGGCAAGCAATGTGAGAGGGCAGTAAGGAGGACTGGGGGGATACTGGGATGCAAAGGGAGAGGCATCACCAGTAGAAAACAGGAAGTTGTTATCCCTCTGTACAGACAGCTGGTGAGACCCCATCTGGAGTACTGCATGCAGTTCTGGAGACTCAGTCTCTGCAAGGACATAGACAAGATGGCAGCTGTCCAAAGGAGGGCAACTAAAATGGTGCAGGGTCTGCACTGGAAGACATATGAAGAGAGACTTAAGGAGTTTAATATGTATAGCCTCAAGGAAAGGAGGGAGAGGAGGACATGATAGAAACTTTCAAGTACCTCAAGGGAATCAACAAAGTCCAAGAGGGTAGCATCTTTCAAAAAAAGAGGTGTGCAAGAATAAGGGGGCATAATTTGAAAATAGAGGGGGCAGCTCAGAGGTAATGTAAAGAAGTATTTTTTCACAGAGAGAGTTGTGGATGCATGGAATGGCCTTCTGGAGGAGGTTGTGGAGTCAAAAACAGTGGTTGAATTCAAGCATGCATGGGACAGTCATAAGGCAATTCTAGGGGTGGGGTAGAAAGAGGTAGGCTGCTGGTTAACTAAGATCTGCAGCTTATCCATTAGGTAGGGAAATGGACAGACTGGGTGGGCCAAGCAGTCCTTATCTGCTGTCAAATTCTATGTTTCTATGTAACAGCTATACAAGAGAGTGATATTCATGAACAGAAGATGAATATCAACATACAGGTGAGTCACAACAGCCAAGTACATCCACAGAAGATATAGTAGAGTCCAGATATGATCTGAGAAACACAAACACTAACAGATATTTTCCTAGACAGCAGGTGGGTTTTTGAGCTGCCAGGAGGGGAGGAGGGCAAGGAGGAATAGGTTGAAAGCCAATAAGAACATCAAATATGGACAGGGGGATAGTCAGACAGACCCAGAAGTAATTCCTATTTTTAATTTAAGTAAAAGAAAATTATCTGTACTAGAGGAACATGTTTTGGGTCTGAGGTTATCTTTGGCCCCCATACAACCAGTTAATTTATTTGAGTTGGAAGTTGATTTACAGTGGTTTATCAGAAGTTTAAGATTAAAAAATGTATTTACATCGTAATCTATGTTAAATGATGAAGAAAGACAGTTAAAAAAGCATTGAATATTAAATCTGTTTTTCCCCACCCCAGGACAGAAATCATGGGATTGAAACTTTTTGTATGTTCGAAATCATTCAATTATATAAAGATAAGATGTCCCTATGGCCCAAACAACACAATTTAACAAGAGAACACAGACAAGCTTTGAAAGACCTAAGCAAGGATAAAGAAATAGTAATAAAACAAGCAGATAAAGGTGGAGAAATAGTTATTCAGGACAGAGAAAAGTATAGAAAAATGTGTATGAAATTACTAGATAACAGAACAAATTATTCACAGTTAATGGGAGATCCTACCATATTATTACAAGGGAAATTGAGAGAAATGTTAGCAGAATTTATAGATTTGAATTGGTTACAGGAATGGGAATTGAGACTTTTAATGAAGGAATATCCCAGAATTCCCACATTTTATGGCATCCAAAAGATCCACAAGGACTTATTTGACCCCCCCCCGGGAGACCAATAGTTTCAGGAATTGATTCTGTTTTCGACCCGGTTTCAAAATACATCAACTATTATGTACAACCACTAATTGAACAAAATGTTACATATATACAGGATTCTACAGATATTATGAAGCAATTATAATTAATTTCAGATAAGATAGAGTTATCTAATATTATTTTAGTCACTTGGGATGTAGTGGATTTATACACCTCCATTCCCCATAGGGAATGTATCATAAATATGGATAAAATCTTAGATAAAAGACCTATTGGAGCAGTACCTAAAACTGTAATGTTATAGGAATTAACTTTATTTGTTTTACAAAACAATTATTTTGAATTTGATGGTGTATTTTACCAACAGGATAGAGGAACTGCGATGGGCAGTACAATGGCCCCAAGTTACACAAATGCTTACATGATAAGTTTTGAAGAACAAATGGGCCCAGATATTCAAAAGGGTTGCGCCATGCACAACAGGGTTGCGCCATGCTCAAGTCCAAAATGCGCCATTCTGCGATATTCAGCAGGAGTCAGTTACGCCACTGGCACCAGGCTGCGCTAGAGAGCAATGCAAATGAATGCATGCTCAACAGGAGGAGGATCCATGCATAACCTCGCAGCCGATATTCAGTCGGGTTGCGCAGAGTTAATGCATCATAACCCAACCTGCCACGCTGAAGCTTGAGCCAAAAAAGGCTTAGTCGAGGGCCACCCACAGGTGAGCTGCTGCATTGCAGGGGCGCAACACAGCAGCTGCCACCCTGGCTGGCCCCAACTCACTCCCTGTGCCCCCCACCAGCCCGATCGCGGGCAGTACAGATACATGTCCCCCCACCTCCCACAGCCCGATCACGGCAGAACCTGCATAAACCCACCCAGTGCCCGATCGCAGTGTTGGCTCGGGTGATATTCAAAGGAGTTGCTCAACAGCGCAACTCCTTTGAATATCACCCAACCCACCCGCGCAACTATTTTGAGCAGCGCAGGGGCTTGCTCCTCAGACTGGTGCAGTTTGAATATCTGGGCCATGGTGTTTAATAAACAAAATATATATATATGCAGATAAGATTAAATTATGGAAAATATTTATTGACGATGTGTTTTGCATCTGGGCTACAATGGAAAAAGACTTACATGAATTTAATACAATTTTGAATTTGTTTGATAGAAACTTAAGGTTTACTATAAACTACAGTGTATCCAGTATTCCTTTTTTGGATCTCCTAATTAAAGTTGAAAATGGACAGATTAGTATGTCCATTTATAGAAAAAATACTGATAGAAACACATTGCTTCATAGTAGAAGTTATCATGAACCTAAATTAAAAAATAGCATTCTGTATGCACAGATGGTGAGAGTGAAAAGAAATTGTAAAGAAAGAGATGATTACCAAAAACAGAAACAGGATATGATTAATAGGTTTCAATTTAGGGGATATAAAACAACAGTTTTGAAACAGGTGAGTTGTAAGATAGAAAATAAAACTAGGTGGTGCTATTACATGATAAAAGAAACAAGGAAAAGCAGGATAGAGTAGTATTAGTAATCAAATATAATTACAAAATGTCAGATATTGGAAAAATAGTTAACAAGCATTGGCACATGGTAGCCTTAGACAACCCTAGGAATAAATCTTTGCAGCAGAAACCTATTATAGTAGCAAAAAAAGTGAGCAATTTTAAAGATAAGTTGGTACACTCACAATTTAAAATTCTGGAATTAAAGGGTTCTCAGTTATTACTGGGCCCTTTACAACCAGGCATGACGAGATGTGGAAAATGTACAGTATGCAATAATAGTAGTAAAAAAAGTATTTTTAAACATCCACACATTAATGAAGAACTTGTTATAAGGGAGCATATAGATTGTAACACAGAAGGGGTTGTAAATGTTATACAATGCCCTTGTGATAGACTATATGTTGGTCAAACCAAGAGAGCTCTTATAAAAAGAATACTGGAACGTAAAAATGACATTAGAAATAAGGATGAACAATCACCTGTAGCCTTACATTTCAATCAGGCAGGACATACGGGAGCCTCTTTGAGGTTCTGAGGAGTAGAAGTAGTCAAACCCCCATTAAGGGGTGGAAATTATACAAAACAATTGGAGAAGATAGAAATGAAATGAATATTTCTATTAAAAACTTTAGAACCCACTATAGGTATGAATTTGGAGTGTAATTAGCAGGCATGTTTTTAGATAAGAATGGGAGAATTAATAAATATCCTTTAGTTGGGGATATAGGGTGCCGTGAAGTTGTGATAAAATAAACATAATAATATTTTAACATTTTCACATCTTATAAAATACGATTGTACACATTTCATTGGAATTATATCCCTGTTAAACTGTAAACATTCAAGTGATGTTTAAACATATGTACGCTAGTAAAATCAAATGTAGTTAGGGGAACTCTGACTCCTTTGAAATGGCTATGAAATATTATTTGTAAACCTTGTTTAAAAATGCTGGCTATAGAATTGATTTTGCAAATAAGAGCTGCTTGGATTACCGTGTCTACCCCTATGTTGGGGAATGAATGTATAGTTGTTGTCAACACTCTATACTGAGAGCTACATGGAGTAATCGTCCTCCCTCGGGAAATCCAAGTGAGTTCAAGAGGAAGAAGCACTCCTTGGGAATCTTCAGAGCATTCAGGAAATGCCATTACGGCATATAAGCATAAAGTTTCTAATCGTTGAATAAATTATTCAAATTCTAGTCGCTTAAAAAGATTTAATAATGGCCTTTGGAAGTGGAGAAGGTAAAATCTTTGAAATTATTTAAAAAAAATAAACAGAATTGGTAAATAGCCTTTCTAGTAAATGAGTAGTTTTGTTTTGTAGGATCAGGTTGCCGTTTGGTCCTAACTAATTGATATGCCATAAGGCTGTGATTTAGAGGAAAAAGAAACATTATAAAATTCATTTCCTAAGGTATGCATAAGGTTATGGGGGGATTCAAGTTTAAATACTAATGTAAAAATTAGCAATATCATCTTGGTCAGCGTTTTTCTGTGCACTGAAGGCTATATTCATGTCCTTTATTTATGTTTATTATTATAGAAAGTCTGTTGACTGCTGAATCGTTTGCACAGTAACAAGATGCAATTTGGTAAACAGAAAAGTTCCTGGTAATAATAAAATATGCTGTTTTTTGTGAAATAATTAAGACTTGATTATAATGAACTCGATTTAAAAATTGAACTAAAATAATTTTTCTTTTTAAACAGATTCCAAAATACCCCGTGAAAAAGCTCTAAGGAGCAAAACGTAGGGGGCTGATATTTCAATAAAAAGAAGTGAAACTTTAATACACTTGTCAAGTGTTTCATTGACACAGAAAAACATCGTGAACTCCCTGCTTTTATTTAGTGTTGTTTAAATATTTGGACACCTTCAAGGGAGTTCCAGTTTTAATATTTACACCATTTCCCGAATTGTACTTGCTGTGATCTATCTGTATCCCCCTCCCCCTGGATGAGGCTGAAAATAGGCAAAAAAACATCTAGTCCTCATTCCCGGTCAACACAAACTAAACAAAAATAAATATAATTTGAGGCAAACATGGTTGAGAGGTGGGGGTAAGGTGATGGGGATGTTTCCAGCTTGCTGTTTTTGGTCAAGTGCTTCTGTAGTTTTTAGTTTCTACTTGAAAAAGGATATTTGAAAATAGTTTCTGTCTCTGGTTTGGAAACTGCTGACCAGGGCAGAGTATTAAATGGTTGTTTTGTACAGTAATCTGTTTTCTTCAGTGACCAACAGCTTACACACGGCATGGGTTTTCATGGTTCTGATCACCTTAGTTTGTCTGTAGTTTCACTCTTGCAGTGCACTATTTCAGGACAGCATGCAAGCAGCACCTAAGAGGATGGAGAGCTGAAATGAGAGCAGTCGACAAGGCACTCAATAAACACATTATAAATCATCAAAAGTTTTACTTTCATCCCCAAAAAACAGTAACATTCATTAAAACTTTATTTTAATAATGAAATATCTTAAAATTAGTCTGTTCCTACATGGTTTTGTTATTTTACAACCGTTTTAAGTTTTGAATCACAACAGTCTCTGTGATGGTGATGGTGCTGGCAGAAAGGAAAACAATGGGCATTCCAAAATTCTACAACAGCGAATGGAGCCCACCACAGTTATCTGGAACTGTGCAAAATATCAGAATTTAAGCTGATACAAGAAATGCTGGCAAGTATAACATTAGATATGCAGAATCTAAACAGTGCAGTTAACAAAAATAGCCAGGATGAGGAAGAAACAGCTGGGAGGGTTGAAATACCAGAGCACTGCCTGTCAGTAGTTGAGGATTTTCAAACCTAGCCATTTTTGGTGCAGATGCAAAGAAAAAAACGTGCAGATCCACAAGGTTTTCTGCATGTGCCATATTTTCAGTCACAGAGCTGTTTGTGACTGGCTCCACGATTTACAGCAGCTTGTGGTCATTTTTTGGTACAGCTGCACCAAAATGCTATGCCTGGTAGTGTGCAGGCATAGCTTTACCTGCATAACAGGAACAAGTTCCTTAGGTGCCCCCAATCTCCACGGCTTGCCCTCCAAGTCCAACAGACATCTCCAAAGTGGACACCCTGTCCCCCATTGCACACAGACTGTGCCAAATGGGATTGTTATTTAAACAAATTAAAATATTGCTATGTGTAATTTTGAAAAAAGTCTCTGGTTTGGAGTTTGGTTGGAGTAAAATGCAAGTGCTGCCTTTATTTTGTCCTTAAATCATACCTTAAGAATTAATTCTCTGGTAGCCTACTTACAACGACCCTCACCTATCTAGGTATACAAATAACAATTTTAAGAAAATATCAGAAATCAACATCACCTCATTCCTTAAAAATATACAGAATAATTTTGACAAATGAAACAAAGTTAATCTCTCACTATGGGGAAAAAATAATGCAATCAAAATGATTACAGCCCTTAAAATGTCAGTGGCTCAGCAGGTAGCACACTCGCCTCTGAGGCCGGGAGATCAGAAGGCTGTGGGTTCTATTCCCACACCAGGCACTTGGGTTAAATCCCAATACTGACACTGTAGTACAGCATGAGGGGGGTGCTGCACTCCTGAGGTGCCATATTTCAGATGAGATGTTAAACCAAGGTCTCATCTGCCTGTTCTTGTGGTAGTTGAGGTGGATGTTAAAGATCCCATGGCACTTCTCGAAAAGAGTAGGGGAATTTTCCCAGTACCCTGGCCAAATTTCCCCCATTCACGACAAATACCACCAACAGCTTAATCTGGTTCAAGGTCAGTTGGCATTCATCTGTATCCCCCTCCCCCTGGGTCGTGCCTGAAAATAGGCAAGAATTTGTCTAATGCACTTACCCGGTCAACAGGGAGGGTCCATTTCATGGTTGTTGAAATCTCATTGTCCCTGAGAGCTGCATTAGCATATGAGAATGTGATGTGTAATCAGCCTTTAAATTCATCAGTATGCCTGTCTGCTTAAGTAGTTTTAAAAGAAACAAGCTGCAAGAAGCTGTGAAATACCACATTTACATTCAGCGAGTTGTAATGCAGTTTTTTTCCCTTAAAACTCCATTCTGTTTATAAGTTTCCAATGAGTTTTTGCAGGGTATTTGTTATTTTAGCACAGAGATACATGATATAAATGGTTGATCTGACATCATGTTCTCATATGCTAATGCAGCTCTCAGAGACAATGAGATTTCAACTACCACAAAATGGACCCTCCCAGGAGAATGACAGGGTCTAGTATGAAGCGTGAAAACTAACTGAAGCAGTTGCATATATCTTTAACAGCTACATGAAAAGAGTTGTCTGTTGACATGGTAAAAAATAACATTTAGAAGATATAAGGGTGCAGTTTTCCTTTAACATGAGGAAAATGCAATGAGGAGATTATGGACCAAGCAAGTACCATGCAGGTTCACAACATCTGGGACAGACACTTAAACATAATGGATCTAGTGAAAGGTTATTCAGAATAGTCATAAGAGCAGGCCAGTATCTAGATCAAGCATCCATGGGGACCTTAAGTAACTTAAGTAAGGCGGTCAGCGAAGGCAAAAGCATAGGCTATGCTCAAGTAGATGGGTTTTTAGGCCCTTTCTAAAACTGTCTAAGGAGATAGACATTTGTAAGTTTAAACAGGCTATTCTCCATTTGAAAGCACAAATATACCTAAACCTCCTCATTGACTTAAAAAGATAAGCACCTGCTCCGGCATTGTGATTTAACTGATTTACTGTTCCTGCCACTACCACCAAACTTAAGGGGGAATGTCTGCATAGTAAATTCGGTACAGGTAATTAAAACAAACAGCTCACTTCACTTGCCTACTGAACTCTTGCCCCATGAGATAATAAATGTATTCTTTTTAACAATGAAACCATTCACAACCTTGGATGGAGTAAGCGTGGTGTTAAAAGAGTAGAAGATGTAGCAGAAAAAACTCTGGTGCTCTAATGTCTTTTGTAGAACTGAAAAAGAAATATAGTATATGGTTAGGGCTTGTTGTCGATGGAAAATTATGGTTTTCCAAATCCTGTTGTAGGACAGTTCAAAGGTCAAAAAAGTTGTTGTACTATCGTTCTGACATCACATCGATAGTACAACAACTTTTACCCCTTGAGCTCCTACCTGATTGGTGGAAACAGGCACTGATTTAAAAAATACGTTCTAAAATGGCGCATTCACTTAGCAAGTGGTCGGGTGAGCAGACAGTTTGGACAGGGACTGCCATAATTGGCTCCGTGTATCCAAACTCTCAATTTGCATTTTTTTTTTTTATCTCTGGCACAGTTACGCGAAAGTAGAGCGGGACCGCTGTATTCGGGAACGTGATCAGAACAGCATAACCGCAGTGAAGACGACCAGTATCTTGGGGGACTCAAGCAGGACCAGTGCAGGAGTGTCAACGCAAGGTATGAACCTTGTCCATTTTGGGGGAAACCATATACTATAAAAAATAGTGGATAGCTCACTATCCACAACTAAGTCTGTTTCCATCTCGGGAGTTGATGATGCCATGGAGACCTCTCGAGCTTCGCTCTCGCGGTCTCTATGACATCATCAACTCCCTCGATCGAAACACAGCCTTGTTGTGGATAGTGAGCTATCCACTATTCTATATGTGGCTTACATAGATTCCAATTCTGTGCATTCATGCAATTAAGACACGATTTATATAATAGAGTGCTTCAGAGTATTCCTGAATCACCTGACTGGAATTAGTTAATAGTTACCAATCATGAGAAAGGGAGTAAGTTTATCTTACAAAGTGATTAATGAAGGTGAGACTCTGGTTACTATGTCCACAAAACAAAAATGGGAAACTGAATTATTAGTGAAGAAACTCATCGAATCTGAATGGTTCCCCACATGGTCAAACAACGCAAAATGAAGCAGAGAAGTTCAAGGAAAACTAATATAACTTATAATAATATATTATTTCTACCAGACACTCAAACCACTTTAAAAAGGGGTATTTAACTGATACATCCTGTTGAAAATGTGGAACTGGTGAGGCAGACCTAACTCATCTTTCATGAAATTGTTCAGGTATTCAACCTTCATGGCGTCAAGTACATGTAAAGGTGTCATTTAAAGAACACCTAAACAACCTATTTTTAGAAAGAAACAATTTAAAAATCTGGCTCCACAGAAAGGTGAAGAAAAGGGTGATGTTTACATTAATGCTAACTTTGCATTTATCTGAATAACATAAATACTGTTTTGTAGCATCTCAAAAAGTAAGCGTCAGGTGTCCAATTCAAAAAACCTGCTCTGTCTGTTCCCTAAAATAGCTGACAAATGTGGGAAGTGATGACATCAGAGAGCTATATGGTTCTCTATAGTGTTAACTAGTTCTGTTTCCCCCTTTGTTTAGAATTGTTTCACCGAAATGATCAAAACCATGACTAAACGTGTGGATTATTTTGATCAATATACATGTAACTTACTGTAAGGCTGTGATTTTCCTCATTTTGTTTACTTTAACTTGTTGAAATTGGGTTGTAATCCAACTGACTTTCTCAGGGAGGGAGGGGCAGCTACTGGAAGGAGGGGCAGCTGCAAAATAAGGGGTGCTAGCTGCACATTCAAGCAGACTTGATAGACCTCTAGGCCTTTATCTGCTGGCAAATTTCATATGTCCGTATGTTCATATGTTTAGCAAACCACAGTACAGTACAGTACACCTCTTCAAATACCTGGTAGTCTAGTGGTTATGTGTTGTCCTGATGGTTGTAGCAAAGTTCTGGTCTGGTCAAAATAAGCTTCTCTTGTAGTCTTCTTTTTCTCTAAGGGTCCTCCCACCCTGCAGCTAGTCCACCAGTCATCAAACAGTCCACTGTTCACACTCTGTCCTCATTACTGCCTCGGGTTGGATATGAGCTTCCCAGCCCCACCAAGAGAATTATCACACTTCAGATCATGATCTTGTACCACAGAGAGTAGTGCACATCTATACCAATAAGCTTCATTGACTGACACTGTTAAATGAAAAATCACTCTTCAGTCTTCTGTCATCAGTGTTTCACTTCTGGTCCCACAATAAACATCAGGTAGATCACCACCCTTCTGCACAATGAAGGCAGTATGTACAGTCCTCCTGTTTTGATTTTTCCCGCCTCATTAACCTACAGCCAGGTCTTCCTAGGGAGCCAAGAATGAAGCACTGGGACACACTGGGAAAACTGCTGTTCATACCCTCATAAGGGCTAGAGTTGCTATGGATAAAAACATTATTAGGCAGGGGAGGCATACTAATGCCTTGAGTTAATCCACCCAGCCTCCAATATTGGTCTGCTCCCTTACCTGTGATCTGCAGAAACCCATAGGACAGTCCTTAGCAATCCTCCTCAAGTCCTTTTCTGTGCCCTCTTCACAGTGGAGAGTGTTGGCTGGCTCACCACTCTTCCACATCTTGAATGCTGTATACACAGTCCCCTAGATACTGTCACAACAAACCTTGACAAACCACTCAAGGGTAATCTCCCTATGCTGAATCCAGGTAACAATATGGGTGCTGCATTGCCACTCCAAGTATTTGCCATTGCTGCCTGCTCTCATCCATGGTCAGGTAGTGATCACAGTGCTGGCAGCCTCATATCTCAGATCTCACAATGATCTGCTCAGTTTTCCTCCTCCTGTCTTTCCCCTACCCTGAATATGGCTGTATTCTGCAGGAATGATCTCCTAGGTCCCCTCTGGCAAGTGTTCATCACTACTTCTCTATACATGGAAAAGTGGTGAGTGCACCACCCTTCCACATCATGAATACAATTAGTACAGTCTCCCCTTTTTTTGTCATCTCAGTAACAAACATGAGCTTTCAGTAAGTCAGGTTGACAGTAGCAGGGTACAAGGGGAAAATGGGCTTTCCTGCCTTTATAAGGTCTAGGCTACCTCTGATTAGGGAATATTAAATGACATGTATAATGATATGTGCACCTGTCATTCAGTGTTGCCTAACCAAAGGTAGCCTAGATCTTATAAGGTAAGAAAGCCTATTTTTCCCCCTTGTGCCCTGCTGCTATCAGTCGAGCTTACCGGAAAGATTATATTTATTTTTGAAATGTCCAAAAAAAAAAACAGGACACTGTACTAACGGCATTCATGATGTGGAATGGTGGTGAGTGCACCAATTTTTTGATGTGGAGAGCAGGAGTGGAGAATGAATACCAGAGGGGGACTGAGGAGGCCATTCCTGTAGGGTGCAGCTATATTCAGGGATGGGGGGAGATTGGGGGGAAGGTGAGCAGATCATTGGGAGATCTGAGATGTGGGGCTACCAGCATCATGATCTCTACCTGACCATGGATGAGAGCAGGAAGTGATGACAAATACTCGGAGTGGCACTGTGGTGCCTAAATAGGTATCTGGATTCAGCGAAGGGAGATTACCTGCAGTGGGGTGTCAAGGTTTGTTTAGGCACTATTGAGGAGACTGTGTATACTGCATTCAAGATTCAGAAGAATGGTGAACCAGACAACTAACATTGTGGAGGAGGGCATGGACAAGGACTGCAAGAGGACTGCTGAGGACTGTCCTGCCAGGTTCTGCTGATCACAGGTAAGTGGGTAGACCAATGCTGGAGGTCAGAAGCATTCGATCAAGACATTAGTATGTCTCCCCTGCATAATAATGTTGTTCTCCATAGAAATTCCAGCAATTATGAGGGTATGAACAGCACTTTTTCTGGTGTGTTCCAATACGTATTGCTTAGCTTACCAGGAAGACATAGTTGTTGGTCAATGAGGCAGAAAAAAATGGGGGACTGTACATGCTGCCTTCATTGTGCAAAAGGGTGGTGATCCACCCAATGTTTATTGTGGGAGCAGATGTGAAACATTGATGAAAGAGGACTGGAGAGTGTTTTGGGAGGGCCAGTCAATGAAGCATATCATATAAGTGTGCGCTGCAGTCTGAGATCTTAAGTGTGACATTCTCTTTGTGGGACAGGGAAGCTCATATGCAGCCCCAGGCAGTACTAAAGACAGAGTGTGAATGGCAGACTGCTTGACGGCTGGAGGGCTAGCTGCGGGGGCATAAGGAAAAAAGACTGTAAGGGAAGCATATTTCTGGATTACCAACAAAGCATAATCATTGGCATTGGACCAGACCTTTGCTACAACCATCAGGACATCACATTACCACTAGACGGTGACCACCAGATATTTGAAGAGCTGCACTGTACTGCTATTTGCCAAAGAGAAAGTCAGTTGGATTACAACATATTTCAGCACATTAAAGTAAATAAAATGAACAAAATCATAGCCTTACATGTGTATTGATCAAAATAATCCACATGTTAAGTCATGGTTTTGATCATTTTGGTGAAACAATTCTAAACAAAGGAGGAAAACAGAACTAGTTAGCACTATATAGATCCATGTAGCTCTCTGCCTCTAGCTCCAATGATGTCATCACTTACCACATGTGGCAGCCATTTTAGGGAATACGGAAGGCACTTTTTTTTTTTAATTGGAAGGCTGATGTTTACTTTTTCAGATGCTACGGAACTAGTTATGTTAGTCACATAAATGCACTGTTAGCATCAATGTAAATAGCAGCCGTTTTCCTTTAGCCCCGTATGAAGCTGAATTTTTGAATAGTTTGTTGCCAACACATTGTATAGGTGTCCTTTAAAGTCCCATCCCACTACCTCTAATGATATTTTTGTTAAGGATATTGCCCAGTACCCACTATCTGGGTACTAATCAAAAGTACTGGGTTTTGGCAGCTGCCCTAGGTGTCAAAAGATTGCTACTGAGAAAATGAAAATCCAACATAGTGCCCATAAAACAAAAAACAGACACACACACTGAGATAAAATTGCTAGTGCCAAGTTTATTCACCACATAACCAATAAGACAACTGAGGGGTATATAGTGAATAAACTCAGCGCTAGCGATTTTATCTTAGTGTATGTGTCTATTTTTTGTTTTATGAGTATGTGCTTACACGTGGTAGGCAGCACCTGCAGGAGGCCAGCTTTTATGCAGCACCATTTGTTCTTTTCACAATAGTGCCCATAATTGTTGAATGGTACAGCTATATGCGTTACACTGCAAATAGCAAAAAGGCTCAGTCATGCATTGGCAGACCAATCTGAAATAGTTGTCTATTTGGTATTCTTTTCTAAATCCTATGTAATCAAATTTTACAACTCTTCTGACATGTACAGTAGTGACTAAGGAAACATTATTAGGGAAAAAAGTTACGGTATTTTATTTATATGTACATTCCGAAAATCTATGTTATAATGTACGCTTTTCATGTTTGTTGATTGTAAAGATTGCACCTTGTTGATATATTGTTGACTGCAGTACATGTAAAAACCAATAAAAAATTAATGTCAGTGTTAGAGAAATCAGAAACCTTTTGATCTGTTTGGTATTCTTTTTTAGATCATATGTAATCAACTTTTGCAGCTCTTCTGAAATATAGTGACTAAGGAAACACTGTTAGCGGAAAAAAAATAATGTTATTCATATGTACATTCTAACAAGCTATGCTATAATGTGCTGTTTTAATGTTTCTTGATTGTAAAGACTGTACCTTATTGATGTATTGTTGACTTCAATATATGTTAAAACCAATAAAAATTGAATGACAGTGTGCTGTTTGTTTGAAGTTAAAATGGCAGTTTAGAACTTACAATGTTACTTTTGCTGTTCGTGAAGAAGCTGGTTTGCAGTTTTGAACATTTGTTTTGTGCAGAACTCTTTTTGTTTCTGAGAGAGAGAAGTAGAGCAGCATCCCAGTTATCAGTCAAGGGGTGTGTGAATGTGTGGGTGGTTGGGTGTGGGGTTAGGGCAGTAGTTGCTTTGCCTAGGGAAGGTGCACCTGAGATCAAAGAGCTGTTGACAGCATGAAAGACACTTAGGCTGATTCCTAGTTTTCAAGTTGGTCCCGGGGGGACAGCTACAACAGCAGCAGTGTTGAATCAGCTAACAATTTGTGGTTAAGCATAGTGATATATGCACAGTACAACACAGAATAACATACATGAGCTACATTCGACTCAAGGTATGACCTATTCTGTGACTACAGCAACAGCAACAGCAAATCAGATCTAGGAGAGTAAGGCATAGGGCAAGAGTACAGCAACCAATTACCTTGATGGGGATGTCACTAAATTGATTAGTGAAGAAGGAATAGGAGCAAGTGCAGGGGGGCTGTAAGTGGGTGAACACATTATTTGAAGATGTGGCATGTTGAGGTATCTTTGAAATACCCTGCAGTTAGGGAGTGTATTTTAGGTGGTTGATGCAGCCACAGCAAAGGCTTTGACTTCTATACATTTTGCATGCCCTACGTACATGAAGCAGGGTGTTTTACTATAAGCACAGCAAGCAGAGTTGGGTAGGCTCAACTAATAAGTTGCTTAGGTATGGGGATACTAACCTCCTGTGTATTTCTATAACGGAGCAGTCCATCTCAAATCATGTCTCTGTTCTTTTTTTATAATGTAATTTTTATTGATTGTTTATCAGTGACAAACAGAGGCATACAACAAAGAATGCTACAGAAATACAAACCATGTAACATCCAGCATGTCCTGATACAATCTTCAACTTATCCTTGCAATTCAGTAAAGGTCTGCAGTCAGCGTGTTCCCCAGTCCTACAGTTAAATCAAGTCTCTTTTCTGGTGGAAGGAGACTGAGACCTATATACAGTGAACAGCTGTGTGCATTTTGTCTCATCCCAGCACAGACTGGAACTTACTGAATAAAGTACGTTAGATCATTCCGAGTGATGGCGTAGGCATCATCCTGTAAACTTCACTTCCTTTTATTTTTAACTTTCATTTTTCTTCTTGATATCATAGCTCCTCCAATTACTAAGAATGCCACTGTTGATAAGAAGGTAAACCAAAAACAGTACCAAGAGCCAGTAGGCAAAAATTAAACTACAGTGCTCCCTCACTATAACAAACAAAATGGGGGCTGAATACCATGTTCATTATATAGACGTGTTCATGAAACCAAGGGATGTTAAAAAATAAAAGGCAGAACACCGAGCACTAATACAGTAACCCTCTACAGGAATTAAGAGAAATCATCACTCTCAGTCAGTAAAAGAAATTCAGTAGTAGTCTCCCTTTTTGTGAAGTACTGTATATACAGTATATGAGAAGTCAGGAGAATAAAGGAGTTTCATACAATAAGCACCTCCCATGTAACACCCATCTGCTCGCTCGCTTGCTCAGTCTACCCATATTGTACTTTCATTAAAGTTTGATACATTCTGATGCCCAACTTTGTTTTTTGTACCTGAACACACTTCTTTATGTTACCACGCCAAGAAGAAAATGAAATCCTGTGCTGCCTGCACTAAACATTAGTGCTGCAGTGTGTTTCTCTCTCTAAAAACCCTCCAAAACAGCTCTGCACTCGAATGCCTGTAGAATTCCAAATAAACACCAACCTCTCCTTTCGATTTGAATATTAAGGTTTTTTATTGACAAATGGTGCCTATATTCATAATACAACAAATGCTGCTCCTTCAGTTTCTAAATTACAGCCAATTTAATACTGTATCCAGCAACCAGCACTGAAGGAGCAGCATTTGTTGTATTATGAATCCAGGCACCATGCATCAATAAAAAACCTTATCAAGAAAGAAGAGTGTTGATTGAGTTCTACAGGCATTCGAGTGCAGAGCTGTTTTGGAGTTTTGTTTACTGTCGGTTGGAGCTAGCAACCCCCTGCTCTGAGCTCACGTCTGAGGAGGTTTTGGATTACATGTTTCTCTCTCTGCCTGCTGCCCCCACTGTGCTGCATCTCTCTTTCTCTCTGCCTGCTCTTGCCCCCGAGTCTGCACATTCCTGTATGTTACAGTACCTGAGTCAAGTGCAGCACAGTACTACACAAAGGTATCTGGAGTAAGGTCAGCCAGACCTGAACATGGAGTGAAGACCTATACTGACTGCACTACAAACTAGCTCTGCCGTGTGTTTCTGTCTCTGCCTGCTGCCCCCACTGCATCTTTCTCTCTCTCTCCACGTGCTCCTCCCCCTGAGACTGCACACTCCTTAATTTTGACCATAAGAGGGGTTCTAGGGACACAGGACAGGCAAGCACAGGGCAGACAAGTGGCGATGCAGCAGCAGTAATACAATGAGCTGTTGTTGGGTGCCACATGAACCATTCATTATAACCAGTCATTTGGTATAACGAGGTTCATTATAGTGAGGGAGCACTGTATTACCCTCTAACTAGGAGACCAAACCAGGACCAGGCACACAAAGAGAGGCATGGGACTGGAATACAGAAAAAACAGAAGGCACTCATGGAAACCTCCAAAATGGCAGTGGACAATCATGCCAGCTTATACTTCAGTAAACGGGAAGGAGGGTGGGTGCCCTGTAGCCCAGTGGAAGAGATTCTCTCAAAGATTTACTATTATGGTAAGTAACTGTTTTATCTTTCTTGAGGATATCTCCTCAATTACCACACCTTTAGGAGGATTCCCAAGCAGTACACAAGGCACCAAGGGAGGATGGCGACGTCTGATAAGACATCCTGACAGGAGGCCTTGCAGTACTGCAACTTCAAAACAAGCACATCTGTGAGAGACAATGCCTAGACTGTAATGCTTAGTGAAAGTATATACAGTGCCTCATGTGACAGCAGCACATAACATCAGCTGCAAAAACATTCTGGAAGCAGGCAACAGAAGTGACCATGCCACGTGTAAAGTAACCATGGGCAACACCAGGAAGTTCCTTACTGTATTTCCCATAAAATAACCTAATACAGTTGGCCATCCATTTAACAGGCTCTCTTTAGTGACAGGACACCTTACTTACCAGGAGCGAATGATACAAAAAGCTGAGCGGACTTTCTGCAGCCCTTAGTGTGACTGAAGTAAAAACAGTGTATTGTGTACATCAAATGAATGGAGCAATACCTCACCTTTGTTAGCATGTTCTGGATAATACACAGGAAGGTGTATGGAGTGATTCAATGTGAAATCAGAAACAACTTTAGGTAAGAAATGAGGACTGGTCTGCAAAACACTCAGTCCTTGTGAAAAATCAAATGAGGCTCAAGTCTGAAACCCTGAAGCTCAGAAATTCTATGAGTTGAAGTCAAAGTAACAAGAAACAGTGCTTTCAATGAAAGGAAACACATCTCACTGGTTGCAACAGGCTCAAATGAAGCCAGAGTCAATTTCTCAAGGATGAAAATAAAGTCCCAAGGTAGAACTTGTTTAAGCATATGGGGATGCATGTGCAGAATGCCTTTAAAAAATGTATAATACACTTCTAGTTGTGCCACTTTGTGCCCATTATCAAGGGTGGCAGGCTGCCTGGACCAATGCCCTTAGCTGCTTTGCATGGGCACCAAGAGGTAGGGACCTGGGAGGTAACCTCCACCCTGAGCACGGGGCTGCTGATGGGAATCATGGCCACCACAGGCAGCAGGCCTACTAAAAGAACCCTTATCATGCCCCCTTGAGGGCCGAGGGGTCTGGGACTTAAGTGACCTTAAAGTCATCATGGAGAACTGAAACTCATGCAGAGCACTTTCAACATCTCGCCCTAAAAGTCTGGTCACTCTAAAAGGGGCATTAAAGACAGACTGCTGCACATCAGTGTCATGCCCAGCCCCATGCAGCCAGGAATATCTCCAAAGGCAAACACTAGAGACAGCAGACCTGGCAGCAGCGTCCAAGTTATCATATGCAGATGCTTACCAGTGTCTTTACCAGCTGAAGCAGCTTTGAGCAAATCAGCCTTGACAGGACTCTCAGGCAAAGACTGTATAGCAGTCATTGCAGATTTCCACAGGATATTCTGATATTTAATCATGTAAGCCTGGTAATTGGCAATTCTAAGGCCTAAGGAAACAGAGGCAAAAGTTGTTTTGCCCATAACATCCAGCCTTCTAGGTTCCTTATCAAGAGGTAAAGAGCTCAGATGTCTAGGGGCCTTAGACCTATCTTGAGCATCCATAATGACCACACAGTCAGTTTCAGGCTTTGAGGTATAAGAAGGCTTAACAAAGGGATCAGGGTACTGTTTATCAGCATTTCTGGGTACCACAGACAAAGTATTAGGCTTGTGCCAGGCAGCCAGAGTAGCTTCCTTTAAGGTAGAATAGACTGGAGGAATAATGAAGGAGTAGTAGGTACTTCCAAATACTCCATCAAATTTATTTTGGTGAAGTCCATCTCCCTAGCAGCAAAGTCCATTGCCCTTTGCATCTGCCACAATAATGGCTGAAAAGAGGCATCCACAGGTGGCGACCATAGAGCGTAAACCACTGTGTCATCACTACATGAGGAGAAAGTAGAACTGGAACCCAATCTATCCTCAAAGGAATTATGCTCCCCTTCTTCATCCTCCAAATTCTCCTGCATATTAAGAAAATCAGAATTATCCTCCTCCTTCTCGTCATCTGGGGTGACAGGAGGTGCAGGCAAAGCCAGCGAGGATGGCTGAGAAGGAGGAGTAATAGGCATGCTATGTGAACCCATCAATGATGAGGAGTGAAACAGTTTTGAGACAGGTGCCAACACAACCTGGGAGTTGATGACACCCTGCAGAAAGGCTGGGACTACCATTGTCGATAGGGTAGTACCCATCAACAGTGAACTGCATACCATCTGTAGGAGGTGTGGCAGTGCCGGAGCTAGACCCTGACCTTGGCATCTCTTGGATGGTAGAGGTTGCTGTAGCGGTCGACACTGCCAGAGCGGACGATGATGAGGACACCCTCCGAATGGAGTGGTGACCTCAACAGGGAAGCAGGAGCATTGTTCTTATGCATGTGGTAATGGCTAGAAGATGAGGATGTTGATGATTTGTCTTTGTCTTAGATGATTACATCCGCAAAAGTATAGCCAAACACTGGGGCCCATGAAACTTCCAGCTAGTGGTTGTTGAGTGACAGACATAAGCTAGCTTGAAGCCCATGACCTTGGTGGCAGCTTCCATGATCTTGTTGGCAATAAAGGTTTCCAGAGCCTTTTTGCAGCATCTCCTTGTGTCCTGATTTAATCCCTGGCAGAAACTTCAGGCCCTCACATTGAGGGACAACCCCAAATGCAAACACAAACTATGTGAGCATTGTCTTTGTAGATATTGTATCCACAAGCACAAAACCTAAAACAAGGTTCTTTTGACAGTGACATAAAATAATGACAACAAATTAAACAATTACTTTTAGAAAATAAAGTTGAAAGTTTGAAGGCATTGTTTCTCAGTGAGTCCAATGAGTAGTCAACAGTTGGAGAATGGAAATGAGGAGTGAAGGGGTCACCCACATTTTATAGGCAGTGATTCTGTATGTCATTGCGGGCAGCCCATGGATAGCAAAAGTTTCCCAGTGGTCCTGGCACTGACGAATTCCAATTCCAAAGGTGTGGCCCAGTGCAGGAGATATCCTCGATGAAGATCTGGTTTTGGTGTTATTTAGAACGTGGTTGTTTTTTTTTCCCCATCCAGAACTGCATGACACCAGAGATGTTCTGCATGTTATTAGAATACAGACAAAAACTGGTTTTCTGAGTTGCACACATCAAGGGAAAATTATTTAAAAGTAAGTGGAAGAGCAATGGACCAAGGTTAGACCCGTGTGGTACACCAATATTAAGTGGTCCAGGAGAAGTCTCTCCATTGTCTTTGACCACTGGGGATCATCAGTTAGGTAAGCTCAGGCCAGGGCAGACTGGGACAAACCAAGATGTTGCAATTTGTGCAGTAGCATACTATGGCCCACTGAGTTGAATGCCTTCATGAGATCATTTTATTACTCCAGTGTTATGGCCCATTTCTTTTGCCGTTGTTAGGTCATTTATTACTTTTAATAAAGCAGTGCATGTAGAATGACTTTACCACAGCCTTGCAGAGGTACCATTACCTCCGCAATGCTTGCACTAGGGCCATTAGGCTTGCCAAGGCCAACTACTTCTCAGATACCTTCAAGTCCACTATCAACCACGTATCAAAATTTTGGAAGGCGGTCTATGCACTTTCCTCCCTTCCAACTCAGCCCCCTCCACCTGTCCTCAAAGTGGGCGACACCTCCTTATCTGATCCCCTCTCAGAAGCCTCTGAGTTTAACTCCTTCTTTACCTCCTGCACCTCCTCTCTTCTCTCCTCCCTCTCCCCTGCTCCTCTCCTCCTACCATCTCCGCAGACCTCATCTCCTACCCCCTCTTTCTGCTTCACTTCCTTGTCCCCCCTCTGCCATTCTAGACACCCTCCCCACAACCCATCAAAAGGTAACAACCCTAATGATCTGGACTGTAAACTCCTCTACTTATCTGCTCCAGCTATCTCCTCACCTCTTGCTGACATCCTAACCCTATCCTTCTCTCATGCCTCTGTTCCCTCAGACTGGAAGCAGGCTACTGTTATTCCTCTCCCAAAAAGAGGTGACCCCTCGACTACTGGTAACTACCATCCTATCTCCCTTCTCCCTATCCTTGCCAAACTACAGGAATGCATAGCGCTTTCCCAACTCTCTCCCTCCCTTTCTAGACTCCTCCTCCTTTTTCACTCTTTACCAACCGGCTTACAGAAGTACCACTCCACATCTACCTCCCTCATTAGGCTCACCAGTTCCATCCTCATGGGCATAGACCAGGGCCTCATCATCTCCGCCATTTTTTTCAACCTGGCTAAGGCCTTCGATGCTGTCTCCCACCCCCTCCTTCTTTCCAAACTCTCAGCAGCTGGACTCTCATGTGCTACCACCAGTTGGTTCCACTCTTACCTTGAGGGTAGGACCCAATCGGTCAAAATCGGAGGCATCCTCTCCCCACCCCTCCCTATAACAACAGGGGTCCCACAAGACTCAGTACTTGGACTGCTTCTATTTGCTGTTTTTCTCAATGACCTCCCCTCAGCCTGCTTGTCCACATCCATTTACATGTATGGGACAACATGGTCCTGTTTACATTCGGCCCCTCCACTGCTGATGTGGCATCCAGACTCCAGCTCGACTTTGATAAAGTTCAGCTCTGGTTACACTTCAACCAGAAAAATAGAAACATAGACTTTGACCACAGATAAGGACCGCTTGGCCCACCCAGTCTGCCTATTTCTCTACCTATTTGATAAACTGCAGATCCTAGTTAACCAAAAGCCTGCTTCTTCCCACCCCCCACCAGAACTGCCTTATGCCTGTCCCATGCATTCTTGAATTCCCCCACTGTTTTTGAGCCCACAACCTCCTCAGGAAGGCCATTCCATGCGTCCACCACCCTCTCCATGAAAAAATACTTCCTCACATTCCCCCTGAGCCGTCCCCCCTCTGTCTTCAAATTGTGCCCCCTTGATCCTACACATCTCTTTTTCTGAAATATGCTACCCTCTTGGACTTTTTGATTCCCTTGAGTTACTTGAGAGTTTCTATCATGTCCCCCCTCTCCCTCCTTTCCTCGAGGGTATACATATTAAGCTCCTTTAGTCTGTCTTGGTATGGCTTCTGGTACAAACCCTGCACCATTTTAGTTGCCCTCCTCTGGACTGCCTCCATCCTGTCTATGTCCTTGCAGAGAAAGGGTCTCCAGAACTGCACGCAGTGCTCCAGATGGGGTCTCACCAACTGTCTGTACAGCAGTATAAGAACTTCCTGTTTTCTACTGGTGATGCCTCTCCCTATGTATCCCAGTATCCCCCCAGCCCTCCTTACTGCCTTCTCACATTGCTTGCCTACTTTTAGGTCATCTTATAAGACTACCCCATGTCCCTTTCCATTTTGTTGTTGTTAGTACCCCCATTGTGTACTCTACACCTGGGTTTGAGTTTCCCAGGTGCATTATTTAGCACTTCTTTACATTGAAGCTAAGCTGCCATACTTTTGACAATTCCTCCAAGCTTGCCAAGTCCCTTCTCATCCTTTCCACCCCTCTTGTGTATCAACCCTGTTGCAGATCTTTGTGTCATCTACAAAGAGGTATACTTTTCCTTCCAGTCCCTCCGCAATGTCACTTATAAAGACATTAAAAAGGACCAGTCCCAGTACTGAACCCTGCAGTACCCTGCTAGTAAGCCCCCTTTCTTCAGAGTGGACTCTGTTTACTATTACCCTCTGTGTCCTGTTGTCCAGCCAATTTTTTACACAGGCTACCACCCTGGGACCCACTCCCCGGCTGGCTAACTTGTTTATTAATCTTTTGCGTGGGACTCCATCAAATGCCTTGCTAAAGACTAGGTAGGTCATGTCCACAGCCCCTCCCTGGTCTACTACTTTGGTCATCCAGTCAAAGAAATCTATTAGATTTGTCTGACATGACCTTCCCACTGTGAATCCATGCTGCCTTGGGTCCTGTGTCCCACTGGCCTCTAGGTACTCAACAATTCTTTCTTTCAGAAGTGATTCCATCATTTTCCCCACCACTGAGGTCAAACTAACAGGTCTGTAGTTCCCTGCCTCTGTTTTGCTCCCACTTTTGTGAAGGGGGGATCACAGCCACCCTCCTCCAGTCCTGAGGTACCACACCATCCTCCCATGATTTGTTAAAAAGAGTAGTCAGTGGTGTCACTAGTTCTCCCCTTAGTTCTTTTAGAATTCTGGGGTGAATCCCATCAGGCCCCATTGCTTTGTCCACCTTCAGTTTTAGGAGTTCTTTCGGGACCCTTTCTTCTGTGAATGGACTGGTATCGACCCCCAGATCTAGAGTGGGTCTACTGATTGGTTTAGGTACCTCTCCTTCCTCTTCTTTTGTGAATACTGAGCAGAAGTATTCGTTCAGTATTCCCAGTTTTTCACTGTCACCCTCTGCCAACCCCCTCTCCTTTATTAAGCCTCTCTATCCCTCCCTTGGTCTTTCTTCGCTCCCTAATGTACCTATAAAAGGTTTTATCCCCCTTCTTAACTGAGTTAGCTATCTTTTCCTCAGTGTGGACCTTTGCTATGTCGACTGCCTTCCCCGCTTCCTTCTGCCTTAACTCGTACAGTTCTCTGTCCTGTTCCTTCTGTGTTTCCTTATACTTCCTGAATGCTATCTTTTTCTTCCTTACCTTCCCTGCTACCTCTTGTGAGAACCATAGTGCTTTTTTTTTTCCTTCATTTTGATTTATTTGCTTCACACAAAGGCTTGTTGCCGCTGTGATGGCAGTTTTGATTTTTCCCCATTGTTCCTCCACCCGTCCTTCTAGCCCATTTGCTAGTGCTTTTTTGAGGCACTCTCTCATTTTGCCAAAGTCAGCCCTCCTAAAGTCCAGTACCCTCACTTTTGTATGGCTTGACTCTATGGCTGTGTTTATCATGAACCACACTGTTTGGTGGTCACTTGTTCCCAGATGGCTACCCACTTCTAAATCTGAGATCCTCTCTCCATCCCGATTTGAGAGTACCAGGTCTAAGCTTGCCCCCCCCGCTTGAGTGAGTTTCAACACTAGCTGTCTGAGGCATGCCCCCTGTAGGGCATCGAGAATGACCCTGCTCTTGGATGTGGCTGCCGCAAGGGTGCTCCAGTTAACATCTGGCATATTCAGGTCCCCCATCAACACTATCTCCCCTTTTTCTGCCATCCTAAGGATGCCTTCTATCATTTCCTTGTCCATTTCCTCCACTGAGAAGGGTGTCTGTATACAACCCCCGTGCGGACAGTGGTGCCATTTCCTGTCTCCAGGGTGACCCACAGTGCCTCCTCTCCTCCCTGTTTACCCTTTAGTTCCATTGCTTTGATCCCTTCCCTTATGCAGAGAGTCCCTCCTCCTCTTTTACCCTCCCTGTCCCTCCTGTAGATTGTGTGACCTGGCATGTTGACATCCCAGTCATGGTTCTCTGTGTACCATGTTTCTGTGACTGCCACGATATCCAGACATCCCTCTTCCATCAAGACCGCTAGTTCAGGGAGCTAGTTACCCAGACTACGGTCATTGGTACTCATTTTCCTCCATTTTTGATGACCTTACCCTTTTAGCCCCATCTCTGTCCTTACTGTCTTTGTCTTTTTCTCCATTTACACCTGTCCTTCTCCCTATGGACTTCTCTACCTTGGTGTTTGCCTAGCTTACTACCCTGTTTTTGTGAGGGGCTGGGTTTCCCTGCTCCTTTGAGTCTCCCTTGGCTAGTTTAAATGCTTGCCAATGAAGCATTTAAACCTTTCACCTAGGATCCTGGTTCCTCTCCCAGACAGATGCAGACCATCGTGCCATTATAGGCCTGTATCCCTCCAAGTGGACCCCCAGTCCCCAATAAAGCCAAAACCCTGAGCTCTGCACCAGTTTTTCAACCATTCGTTGAATCCTATGGTGCGGAGCACCCTAGCCTCACCCATGCCATAGACAGGTAGCACCTCTGAGAAAGTTACCATGCATACTTTTTATCTAAGGCCCCTCCCCAACTCCACAAACTCCTCCTGCACTGCTCTGATCCCATTCCCAGTCAGGTAATTTGTCCCTTGGTGGAGAATGACATCCAGCTCCCTCTCCCATGATGCTGCTTTAGCAATCCTGAGGATTCGCTCCCCGTCCATCCAAGCCATGGCACCGGGAAGGCACCTTACCTCCTTCTCCCCTCTCTCCCCTAGTTCTACCCTCTTAACAATTGAGTCCCCCACTAGGAGTTGTTTCCTTCCCCTGTGGGGTCCCGTGCTGCCCTCCTGTGGGTCTCCTTTGTGGAGGTTCCCAGCATCCTCCTTGGTCTCCACTGCGGGTGCCTCCATAGAGGAACCGTGCTCCGCCCGAACAGCATATGAATTGTGGAGAGGTACAACTGGAGGGATGTGCCTCTGTTCCACCCTCACCCTCCCTGAGCCCACCGTGGTCCAACTACTCCTCCTTCTTGGCAACCTCTGAAGCAGCGGCCCTGGTGGTCCCTGGGTGGGAGAGGAGGTCCCGTGAATCCTGGCCACCTCAGCCTGGAGATGAGCAACTTCCTCCCTCAGCCCAGAGAGGTACCTACAGATGGGACAACACTGCATCCTCCAGAATGTCTCCCAGAAGACTGCTGCTCCACAGTCTGTGCACTGCACCACTCCCATCATGTCTTATTTGTGACCCCTCGCCTGTTGCTTTGTATGCTTACTCTTTCCTCTTTTTTTTTTCCTCCCTACTTTTCTGCTGCCTTCATGCCCTTACAGCTTCTGGCCATCCTGTTCTGGGACAGGAAGTTCCTGTACTCCCCAGTAGTCTCCTCCTTACTTGCTCAGAGTCAGACCTCCAGCAGCTGGGGGAGAAGGAGAGCTTCTCTTTTCCTTCTAGGATGAGTCTTTTGTGCCTTTGTGATCACTCCCTTCCTGCTCCCAAACAGGAAGTGCCTGTTGTCAGTCAAATACAGTGCCTATAAAAGTGGAACTGGCTGGGGGGCGGGACGGAGTGCTATATAGTCCTAGTAGTAGAGAAGTAAAGTTCTAGCAGCACCTCCTTCATCTTGCTGCTATCTGCCAAAAGCTATCTAGAGAAGTTTTAAATGCAAATACCTGGTTTTCTGCTGCCTAAGCCACACACCCTAATTTACAGCTCTCTTCTTCACCTAGCTAACTGCACAGATAACAGTTCCCTTCACCCAACACAGACAAGCATACTAACTCATTTGTTTTTGTTCCCTGTGGGGGGATGGCCTCAAGCACCAGCATCTAGTTATGGTGGGGACAACAGCTGTCTAGTTGCCTTGGCGACTCCCGAAGAGTTGGTGTGCTGGTGACAAGGGGTATAAACACAAATTAAGACTATATATATATATATATAAAATATATATATATATATTTATACTAAAAATGTGTCTTTTTGATTGCTTTCCTATTGTGGGATCACCATGCCCTAAACCTGAATGAGCATCATAGGGCTGATTCCCCCTTCCTCTGGGTTGAAATTCAAATGAGGCATACTGATGAGTCCTGAGAAGGACAAAACATGTGCCTGTGTCTTTTGTTGTCAACTTTTTTTACACTGTGTGAGAGTCTATTTGGCACCATATGGCATTCACTTCAGGTTGCTGGGATTTGCTCACTGTGCTGCACTTGTTTTACCAGCTTAGAGTTTTTCCTACAGAGCTGTTTGAAGGCAATTTTATTTCTTGTATTTTTTCTAGAGCAGGGTATGGTGTTCTTGTCTGATAGTCAGGGCTGTGTGTGGTTAGTTTTAATGTGTTGTTTTACTGCAGAGCTGTTACAAGGTGCCATTCTGCAGAAGTTCATGCTCTCAGCAAGCTGTGCACATCTCAGCCTTTCAAGTGTCTGCTTGTTTTATCACTTTGCTGACTGCTCTGAGGTAAACAAACTCTTACAGTTGTGGAATCTTGCTCGGTGCAAATTCAGTGCATTGCTATGGAGGGGCCTCATCGGCAGTTCTGCTCCTTTGCTTTACTGGACCAATTAGCCCAATTTATTTTTGTCCCATCTCTCCCCAGGAAGTTGTAATCAGGGATTTTTGGTTGTCTGGGAATGAGAATTTAAACAAACCTGATTTTCTCCTAGCCATCGCCAATGTGCCTAGAGGGGTGTTTCAGTACTGAGGGGCTGTGAGGCAAATTGGCGGTGGTGGTAGAGGAGGGCAAACTGGCAGACTATGGGACAATACAGGACTTCATCTGGACATCAGTAGGCTTGGTGGACTCAGGTGATACTAATGATGGCGAGGACAGACAGATCTGGTTGGTGAACTTCCTACAACCCCCCCCAAACCAAAGGTGAGAGTATGGTTCGTGGTTGGGTGCTGACACAGGACATTATGTGGCTGCAGGGTTAGAGCCATCAGCTTCCTGTAAACATCTGTGGCCACTGCCTTGGCCTTTGACTTAGCATTGCTGAGTGTTCACCAGCAATCCCTGTGGACTAGTAAAAATGTAATATACAGTGGTAGTCACACAAATGTATCCTGGTATCGTGCAATGCACGTCATTGCGTGGTAGTGGTATACATGTTATTCAATGGGTACCGCATTTACGCAATGCTCGGTATACCACTCAGCTGGTAAACTTTTGTGTGATTACCACTGTATCTGGCATTGTAAGAGGGTGTTTAGAGGAGAAGGCCTTGCCTCGAGGTGAGTTACATGTTGTGTCACTTCCCTCCCATACCAGTGGGAGAGGTTTGGGAGACTGTGTTAAGTTTTACTTTTAACTCCTTTGCTTGTGGTCCCCTCTCCCTGGACTTCTGTATCTGTATCAGATCTAAACTTTGTACCTAGAATATTTCTACAGTTTTTCCCCAATCTGGTGGCAGCATTTTGGGGGGCTTCTTGATTTCACTTTTGGACATTCCTTGCCTCTAATTAAGTAGCACTGTATCTCTGGCATCTATTGTCTTGTTTTGTCATTTATCATTTTATAAAGTCAGCATGGGGATGTATGAGTGCTTAGTTTTATAGTGTACTTGAGGTGGAGTGTTTGCTGGGGTGGGTGCGAGATTGGGTGTTTTTTTAATGTATTGTTTTTGGGGGAGTGATTTGGTGGGTTTCAAGGGAAAGTAAACCGAGATGTAATGTCTGGTGGGGGGTTTGATATTTTGGGGTTGTGGTGTTGTGTTTTCAGCTGAGGGATGTGTTATGGATCAGTGTCCCATTTGCACCCTCCCCGACTACTCTTCCAACTCCATCCTTTTAGGACAATAGCCATTCCCACATCAATCGTGGACCGCTGCAGGGGGTTGGGGATTCTGAGAGGGTACAGCATGGTGTAGAGATATGCCCCAGGGTAGGTGTTGGGGTGCGATGGATCAATCCACCTCACCCCGAGAGCATCAGGCCGAATCTACACCCTGGGTATACGAGCAATGGTGAATGAGGTCCACCCTGCTTCATTCTTTTTTTTATTTCTTTTTTTTTTAATTTCTTTTATTTCCTCAGCTGGGAGGGGGTTATACCTATGGTCCTCCCTTCCAGCCAACCTTCACATCCACTGCCCCAGTCATGGCCAGAGCTTTCCCCCACTGCAGCCCTTCCCAGGCTGCATCGCAGTGGGTACATATCCCACCACTGCGGAGACCTGGAGGGTGGGCTCAGGAGGGAGCTGACTTGGGCGTGTCTGTGGCAGTACCACCAAGGTAGCCGTCACAATGCCGAGGGATTTTTTTTTGTGTGTGTGTGTATTCCCTACTCCTCCCCCTCCCCCCCAGCATGGGCATGCAATGGTGTTAATGACGCTGCAGAACATGCTTCCATACGTTGCATGTCTGACGCCACCCATGCTGCCCCATCCAATCGGCCCCGAGGATGCAACAGCCACTGCCAGGGGCTGGCACCTCGGTGAACCACCCTACCCACCCTCCCCAGAGGAGGAGAACTGTCCATGGGGCGCTCGATCCTCCTCCTCCTGACTGACCCCAGGCATCCATGCCTGATCCCAAACACGGGTCGCCAGTGTAGCACGAGGTGTGGCGTCCAGTGCCTCAGCACCACCGGGCCAGTCCACCCTGCTTCATTCTGATCCCCAAGGGCCAGCTACTCCTAACCCTCCTCTTTGTGGCATGCTGAGTAATACCAGATCCCTGAGGAGTAAAATGGCCATGATTTTTGATTTGATCACAGATTCCTCTAGGGATCTGGTATGACTCATTGAGACCTGGATGGGAGATGACCCTGGGTCTGTCCCAGAAGCAGCTATCCCATCTAGGTTTTCAGTGGTGCACTGCCCAAAGCAGGAGTGCAAGGGAAGCAGGGTGTCCATATGTTTTAGATTTTGCTTGAAACTGATGGCATACTCATAGAAGGAGATGAAATCATTTGAATGTGTGGCAGTGAAGTCTGATATGGATGTGAGGGTGTAAGATTCTTCTGGTTTACCAACTTTTGAGCAGAGGACAAGAATTCCTACAGGAATTTGCAGATTTCATTGTTGACTTTGCATTGAATGCCTCCAACCCAGACGTGCAGGGGGATTTCTAGTCATTGAACACCCCAACCCAGTCATGCAGGGGGCTTACAAAGTGTGGATCCATGATGTAACCTCACAGTTTGCTTAGCAATTTCTCCAGCTCATGGATTCATTAGGCCTCAAACAGGATCTTTTCACTGCTATCCATGAATTAGGCCACTACTTGAACAGTACAGTTACGTAAGAACTTACCGTAACAGTACATCTTCGAGAGGAGCTCTTGCAGCAGGCTATTACCATTAGGACTAACACCACAGGCTTTAGGACCCACCGGAAAACTGTTAGCTAGCAGTATCCAGCAGGGCCCGCCCCCGACGTTGGCTCCACCCTGACGTCAGCCATGGTACAAAAGGGGGCGGTCCCCGGCTCCACTTCAGTTCACCCGCCAAAGACCCATGAATAGGCTCTGACACGCAGACCAGGCAAAGCACACCTACCTTATGCTGAACTCTCCAGGGGGAAGGATGGCGGGAAAGCAATGCCTGCTGCAAGAGCTCCTCTCAAAGATCTACTGTTACGGTAAGTTCTTACGTAACTGTACTATCTTACTTTGAGTGGGAGATCTTGCAGCAGGCTATTGCCATTAGGACTGAGTCCCAAGCAGTCCTGCGCAAAGGAGGTGGTACATCCTGGGAGGAGGATGACAAAACAGCGCAGCCTACAGAGGCAAAAAAGGTAAGCTCATTAGAAGAGCAATCCCTGGAGAACTGTTATGCTAAACCCAGCACTACGCCTGGAAGCAATATCCAGGCTGTAGTGCCGAATGAAGGTGTGCTTTTCAAAGAGGCAAAGCAGGGCACCACTCCTCTGGTAGAATGACCTCTGATGGTACCTGGAAGATGCTTATTGTGTTTGTTGTAGCAATTGACTATACAGTGGATCAACCACCTTGAAATAGTCGGTTTAGACACTGGTTTGTTCAGGTGTTGAGGCGCAAAGGCCACAAAAAGTTGCTCCAATTTGCGATTAGAAGCCGTACACTTCAGATAATACCTCAGCGCCCTGTGGACATCCAAGATGCACAGGAGAGCTTCCTCTCTGTTTGAAGGATTAGGGTAATAAACTGGAAGGTTAACCAACTGATTCAGGGTTAACTCTGAAACCACTTTGGGAAGAAACTTAGGATTTGTTCTAAGGGGAAACACTTTCCCTATGAAAAACTAAATAAGGCTCCTTACACATCAGAGCCTGAAGTTTGGAAGCTCTCCGAGTGGAAGTCACAGCAACCAAAAACGATACCTTCCAGGAAAGAAAACGCAGCTAACAATCTGCAGCAGGTTCATATAGGGGAAGGGTAAGCTTCTCCAGCACAAAGAGAGATACCAAGGGGGTACTGGATCTCTAATAGGAGGCTTTATGTGCAGAATGTCCCTTAAAAAGGTACGGGACATGTCCAGCTGGGCTAAGGTTTTGCCCCTCCACCAATGCATGATAGGCAGAAATTGCCGATAAGTGCACTTTGATGGAAGAGTAGCTCAAGCCTTGATTTAATGAGAGGAGATACTGCATAGCTGAGTTCACTGGACAGGTAAGTGGGTCTAGGTGATGGGACGAAGCCCAAAGGTAGAAACGTTTCCACTTTATAGTGTAAGTGGACTTAGTAGAAGGCTTTCTTGCTGAGACGAGAACGTCCGCCACTTCTTGAGAGACCCCATACCGAGTCTTTACTATGTCTGTAAGAGCCACTCATGAAGGTGCAGGGACTTGAAATCCAGATGGACCAGCTTGCCCTGGTCTTGAGACAGCAAGTGCGACCTCTGAGGCAGCGGAATCGGAGGTTCCGTTAGCTGCTGAAGTAGTGGGAACCAAATCTGCCACGGCCATAGTGGGGCAACTTGGCCTGCAATTTCAAGAGAACCCTCTGGATTACAGGGAAGGAAGGCATACAGATACCTCCCTGTCCAGCGGAAGGACAATGCGTCTAGCCAAAAAGCATCAGGTGCATGCTCTCGCGAGCAGATATTTGGCAGTTTGGCGTTGCGTGGGGACACAAAGAGGTCCAGCTCTGGAATACCTCGTGTCAAAGAGCTGGTCCGCTACTGACCAGAGTAGCTCCCACTCATGTGCCTTGGACCGAGACTGGCTTAAGCTGTCTGCCAAGATGTTTTGGATGCCCGGAACATGCTCCACGGCGAGACTGATTTGATGTTCCAGAGCCCAATACCAGACTCTCATCACCTCCCTGCATAGGGGATAGGAATGAGTTCCCCTTGCTTGTTTTTATAAAAGACGATGGCCATATTGTCTGTCTGAACAAGGAGAGAGCCTGGTGTTAGGTCCTCTTGAAAGGCCTGTAAGGCGTTGAGGACCGCTCGCATTTCTAAGACACTGATGTGAGTTTACACTCTTCCGGAGACCAAACGCCCTGTGTCTGGTTGTCCCCTAGATGCGCTCCATATCCAAGTTTGGAAGTGTCCGTGGTTGAGGTCTGGCTCAGTGGCTCCTGCTGGAAAGAGACCCCTTTTTCCAGATTGGAGGGGTTTAGCCACCAAATGAGGGTCCTCCTGACTGGGTCCGAGATCTGGACCAACTGGTCTAGACCTTTGGAGCTCTGGTCCCATTGCATCCTGAGCATCCACTGCAGGACCCTCATGTGGAGGCGAGCCAAAGAAATTACTGGAATGGCAGCCACCATGTGCCCCAGAAGCCTGAGAAAGGTCCTGGCCTGGACCTGGGGGGTCATAAGTACCACTCAGGCTGCTTCCCACAGATGATCCTCCCTTTCTTGTGGGAGGAAAGCCATGCTTTGGACCGTGTCCAAGACCGCCCCTATGAAGAAGAGTCATTGACTGGGCTCTGGGAATGATTTGGGTAGATTCAGGGTGATCCCCAGCTCTCGGAATAGAGTATAGGTGTCTCTGAGAGTGTGTAAGAGGCACGCCCTCGACAAGGCTGCCAGAAGCCAGTCGTCCAGGTAAGGAAAGACAATGACCCTCGCATCTTATAGCTGCAGCTACCACTGCTAGGAATTTGGTGAAGACTCGAGGAGCGGAGGAGAGGCCGAATGGTAGGACCCAAAACTGATTATGCCTCCCCTGGAAGTGGAACCTCAGAAATGTCCAGTGAGGAGAAAAGACCCCTATGTGCATGTACACATCTTGCATGTCCAGGGAACAAAGCCAGTCCCCTCGGTGCAGCAGAGGGATAAGGCCTGGCAGAGTCACCATCCTGAACCTTCTGTATTCTATATAATTGTTTAAAGAGTTGAGGTCCAGGGTGGGCTGAAGATCATGTATCTTCTCTGGGACAAGGAAGAAGTGAGAATAAAGCCCTCTTCCCTGTTGCCCCTGAGGAACTGGCTCTATTGCCCTTTTTTGCAAGAGGGCTTGAATCTCTCCTTCTATGAGTCCAATGTGTGAAAGAGGATAACGTGAGGACCTTGGTGGTGTCTCTGGGGGGGATTTGCATGAACTCCATCATATATCCTCTCCTTATAATGTCCAGGACCCAAAGGTCTGAAGTGATTCTTCTCCACCCTTCCAAATGGAGGGAGAAGCGACCCCCTACCAGCTCCCCTAGTAGCTCCTCTGAAGGAAGGGGGTCAGCAGGGAGTCATTGGGATGATTCAGGAGTAGGCAGAGAGGGCTGGGAGGACTTTGGGCCTCTAAAGGGAGCATCCCCGGCTTGTTGGGTTGTGGCCTTCCTTTTAAAGCCTCCTCTCTGTGAAAACTGGTTGCCATGGGTATTTTGTCCTGAGGACTTTCAAAATGGCGATTTGCAAAAACACTTTTGGTCCCCCTTGTAGAGCTGTCAGAAGAACGAAATCGATTTTCCGCACTCCTGGAGGTGAGAAATGAGTTTCTCAGTCTCCTCCCAGAACAAAACAGAACCCTGTAAGGGAAGATCCTTGATTCCGGACTGCAGGTCCTGGGAGAATCTGGAGACTCTCAGCCAGGTGTGGCACCTTAGGCAGACACCAGAAGCTGCCACCCTTGATGCCGTGTCTGCAGTATCGTACGAGGCATGCAGTACATGTGTGCCTACGTCTGATACCCAATTTAAGAATTTCCAGCAGCTTGGTCTTCTGAACTGAATCTGGCAAGGCATTGGCTACTTCCTGGCCCTTTTCCCATAATGCATTCTGGTACTGGACCATATGCATAAGAAAGTTCAGGGACCTTATGGAACAGGTGGAAGCAGAATATAACTTCTTGCCCACCTGGTCCAAATATCTGGACTCCTGACTGGGAGGCTGTGAACTAAGGTGCTTTGGTTGCTTGGATTTATTATGAGCAGCCACGATGACCATTTAGTCCACCTGAGGGTGTTCCACCAGAAAAGGCTCCTCCCTCGGTGTACTGTACAGCCTGTCTGATTTTTTCAGAACAGCCAGGGTAGTGGTTGGATGCTTCCAGGTAAGCCTCATAAGGTCCTGGAAGGTATCCACTAAAGGGGGCACTGCTACAGGCTTGGGCTCCTTTCACTTCAGGTATTTAGCTAGCCTCTGGCGTTCCAGATCAAGGTCCTCCTTCTCCCATCTGTTGGAGGCCTGGATATGCCTCATGATATCCATAAATGTTGGATCATCTGGAGGCAAAAAAGGGGTCTCCTTATCATCTGGGGAGCCCCTTTCTCCTGAGAGAAACTGGTCTGATGAAGAAGAGGAAGAGGAAGACCGGCTCCTGCTAGGATGAGGAGAAGCCAACCCCTGTCTGGAGGGGCTTCATCCCCTGGAACATCGGCTACTGACCGACCAACATCAGCTATGGGACCGGCATCGGCATGGAGACTGATGACGGAGCGAGAACCGGTGCCTGTCCCTGGACCAGTGATGGGAAGAGGAGCGCTCGCAATGGCTAAGAGACCAATGGCGGCTGTGGTATTTGCTCTTGGGCAGAGACCGGTGATGGCTAGAGGACCTGGAACAGTGCCGTCGACGGTCCTTAGACCTTGACTGGGACCTGACCACTGAGGGAGAGCGGGACTTAGACAGCTTACACCACTCATCAGGTGAGGGTTTTGATGGAGATCCTGAAGGATGACCCTCAGGGTTTTGGTTATCCAGTTGATTGGACATCAGTGTCGGATCCAGCTTCGGAGGGGCAATATCCTTTTTTACTTGGCTCCACCAAAAATGGAACAGTTCCGTCAGCTCCTCCTTACTGAAGACAGATGCTGCTGTCCCCATCTGGGGAATGGGAGAAGCCGGGAGATTTGGAAGATCCCTAGGGGAGGTGCTCAAAGAGGCACCTTCCGGGGTCGAAGACCTGTGAACTGGTGACTGGACTATAGCCGGTGCGGTTTTGACCAGGGGACAGCCAGCACCGGAATCCAGGGCCAGTACCGTGGCTAGAAGCTTAGCCGGAGCCGGATCTGGTTTGGCTGGTTTAGGAGGGTGGGAACCTGAGGAGGTCTTTGCAGAGGAATCCCACTCCTTTGAAGGAGTTTTACCCAGAGCCCCAGGTAAAGCAGAAGATGAGGACTTCTTCAGCAGGGCTGAGGACTGCGCCAAGGAAGAGGCCTTGGATGACTCTCCAGAGGCAGAAGGAAGATGCAGCAGCGTGATCTTCGCCTTTACGGGAGGCTTTTCAGGAGGAGCCCCCGTTGGGGCTGGAGTCAGGGTTTTGGTGGGAGCTGAAGACTTACTCCGGTCATCTAAATGCTTAGAGTGATGCGAGCGGTCGAAGCCACCCGAGCCCGATGATGAGGCCTTGCTATGCAGGGAATGTGAACGGGAACATGGGAGGGACCGACCACAGTCCTTGTTACAGGACTTGTGGTGTTTTTTTCCCCCAATGTTTCACTTTCTCCCCCAGGAGAGCTCTGCATGACTTGGACCTGTTTCTCCAGGAGGTGGGCTTTTAGGGCCTTCAGCCACTGGATCTTCATCCTACTGATAAAGCCCTTGCAAACTTTGCAGGCCTGAAGATCATGGTCTGGGCCCAGGCAGAAGATGCAGGCCTCGTGGGTGTCTTTTGATGGAATCTGGCAGCCACAGGAGCACTTGGTCTTCTTTGGCCCCAAAGAAGACACTGAAGACAGAGAAGACATGCGCCGGGAGAGAAATTAACGGTAAAAAACTACAAAAAAACTTCACTGAACTGCTGAAGATGAACTAAGGTTTCCCATTGAGAGCGGGTGTTCGGCGAGAAAAGAACTGAGATGGAGCTGGGGACCGCCCCCTTTTGTACCATGACTGACGGGGTGGAGCTGACGTCGGGGGCGGGCCCTGCTGGGTACTGCTAGCTAACAGTTTTCTGGTGGGTCCTAAAGCCTGAGGCGTTAGTCCTAATGGTAATAGCCTGCTGCAAGAGCTCCCACTTGAAGTAAGATCTCATATTCCCTCTCTCAGACTGTACATCTGGCATATCAGGGTAGATCCAGTAGGATGGTGGGATCACCATGCAGTTTAGTTTTTCACAGGACCCTCTAAAAAATATCCTCCCTGCAGAGATGGCCCAGTATTACCAACCAGAAAAGCTCTTGGGCATACCTGATGTCGCTAGTATGGAGGCAGCATGCAAGAGGGGTCCAGTGGCAGCTGTTGAGAGCTATAATTTAGCTATCTAGATGGTGCCGACCTCCATTGAACCAATCCACATCTGCCTACTGACCTGAGATCGCCATGCTGTAATGGTGAGCTTAGGTGGCTAAAGGCAACAGGGCAGAAGTTGAAGTGCTCCTGGAAGAAGTCAGGCTCTCTGGATGACAGGATGACTCTTAGGCCCCATTGCAAGGACTATCATAGGGCCATGACTCTGAGAAAGGCAGAATTCCTGTCTCAGGTCATTGCCTCAAGTAACAGACCTGCTCAGCAATTCTGCATTGTGGACAGGCTAATGTATCCATCCTGTCTACAGTCTGGGGGTGTTCTGTCACGAGATAGATGTAAAGAGTTTGGTCATTTCTTCCTGGACTAAATGTCTTCTATTAGGGATGGGAACTCTGCAGGTGGGCTCTCAAGGGCCAGGGTAGCTGAGTTGAAAGGTACTGGAGCACTCTGGGCTGTGGTCAGAGTTTCAGCCAATATTGTTGTAGAATGTGCCTAAGGTGATCTCCTGCTGTGACCCGGACCCACGACCCATATGTCTATTGGTTGGATGTTGTGAGGCCCTTGGCCAAGTGTTTGCTGGCATTTCTAGGTGTTCCTTGATGGAGTATTTTCTCAGAGTTCCTCAAAAATGCCTCAGTGAGACCTCTCCTGAAGAAACAGTCCTTTGACCCAGACATGCTAGTGAATTACAAGGCTGTCCTGAATCCTCACTTTCTGGGGAAGGTGACTGAGAAGGTGTTGGCAATACAGCTGGATGCTCGTATTGAGAAATATAACGTCTACAAACCATTCCGGTCAGGTTTCTGGTTTCATCACAACACCGAGGCTGCAATCATCAAGGTGTTCAGTGACCTGTTCCTGGTGAGAGATAGAGGGGAGCAGTCTACTGTCATTCTCCTCAACCTCTTGGCAGCATTGGACACCATGAATCATGAGGTTCTTGATGAAACATTTTGAGGAATATTAGGGACTCACCAGAGCAGCCTTGAAATGGTTTGAGTACTTCCTGTCAGCTAGCTCACAGAGGGTTATGATGGGTACTTACTTGTCACAGCAATCAATCAAGCAATCAGTCAATCAATCAAGTCTTTATTTATCCAGGTGAACACCATTGAGCAGGCTCATTTACAAGGTGGACCTGCATTACACAAGGTCAAGAATAACACTTTTATGTACAGATAATAAATAGACATAATTATACAGAAATAGGAAAAAAAATACACAGAGCAATAACAAGTATTTCAGGTATAGGGTTAACAAGGTTAGAGAGAATAGTATGAGAAGGGGAATTAAAACATTCTGAAACAGCCAGCATATTTAAACATTTTCAAACAGCATGGCATATCATTGGTCAGGACATATACAAACTTAAGGGGCAGATATGGAGGGGAGGGGTACAGGACTGCAGCTGTTCTAGGAGGGATGCTACGGTAGATGGGCTGGGAACATATATGTTAGGAGTCTGAGGATAAGAAAGGTAGTGGATTAGCAGAAAAAAAGGGGGGTATAGGTGGAGACAATCAAGGGGCCGGGTTAGGTGGAGATGTAGTGGGCAGGTAAGCAGTAGGCACCCTAGCATGCTATGCATGCTGGAAACAGCTGCATAGCTCCTTAACAGCCTTGGCATACAAGGTCTTGAAGGTGACAAGACTAACAGGGAGACTCAGTTTCACAGATTTCTGTAGTTTGTTCCAGAGTGAGGGCAACACAAAGCCTATGGCCACTCTCCCAAAGCGTGTATTGTCCCCTAGGTACCTTCAGTAGAAGCAGAGAATAGCTTCTCACTGCGTAGTTGCCTACCATGTATAATGGCAAACAGTCGGAAATGTATTGGGGTAATTTGTTGGTAATAGCTCTTTAAGTCCAGAGAGCCGCATTTTTATTCCTTCTGTACTGAAGGGAGGTCCACCCCACAGCTGCATATAAGGAGCTGTGGTGGTTGGCGATAGGTAGGACAGTTATGAATCTCAAGGCTCTGTGGTATAAAGTGTCCTATTTAGTAAGACAGGAGGCATTGCTGTACACTGATTGTAAATGAAATCGGCATAATCAATTAGGGATAGAAACGTGGATTGAACTAACTGCATCTTGGCATCTTTGGTCAAGAGGCAGTTTATTCTAAAGAAGAGACCAAGTCTCTGCCTCAACTTTTTCAGCAGATCCTCGACGTGCTCCACGAAGGAGAGTCTGTGGTCTAGCCAGACCCCTAGGTACTTGAGTTTCATAACAAATTCCAACCTCTCTCCTAGTAAAGTGTTTATGGGAGATAAGGAGCCAGAGATAGCAGGATTCGCCAAATGAGTAACTGGAGAAAACAGCATAGCTTTTGTTTTTTTGGCATTGAGTAACAGTTTTTTATTCAGGAACTGATTCTGCAACAAGCTGAATTCTGTTTCTAAATCTCCACAGGCAGCTTCCGGAGTTGAGCGGCTTAGGTACAACACCGTATCATCAGTGAAAAGGTGAATATTGGCCTCCTTGATGCCAACATCAATATTGTTATATAAATGGCAAACAAGAGAGGTCCCAGGATGAATCCTTGTGGAATGCCTCTTTTTAGTGGTTTGAGTGGAGAGAGCTCCCCTTCAGCCTTGACCTGCTGAAGCCTATCTGTAAAGTAATTATTGAACCAGCACAGAGAGGTCGGGTCCAGACCTATCACTTTTAGGGTGGAAAGAAGCAGGCAGTGGTCGACAGTGTCGAAGGCCTTGCTAAGGTCCAGGAACACAGCACATACAAATTTTTTGTTTTCCAGCTCTCGTTGCCAGTCATACAGTCACTTTGGTCAGAGCCGTAATGGTACTGTGCTTGGCTCTGAAACCAGACTGCATAGGGTTTAGAAGGTTCTTGTTACCTAGGTAGGTTTTCAACTGAGCATTCACAATTTTTTCCAGCAGTTTAGACAATATTGGTAGGAGAGATATCGGCCTGTAATTATTTAGGTCACAGGGATCCCCTGATTTAAACAGAGGAATAACGTGGGCAATTTTTCATAGGTGTGGAAGAGTCCCCTGGGACAAGGACAAGTTAAATAAGTGTGTGATTGGTACAGCTAGGACATGGTATGCAATCTTTAAGAAGCAGGGGTCGAGAGAGTCAGCACCAGCGCTTTTCTTGGTGTCCAACTGTAGAAGGAGGTCTTCGATCTCTTTCAACGAAGCAGGAAGGAATGAGAAGACTGCAATAGTGGTGCTAGGTTCAGGAATCTGTACATTAACCTGAGAACGTAACACAGATGCTGGTGAATTGTCGAATGCTAGGCCTGTCATAGCAAAGTGTTTATTGAAGGCCTGGAGAATCTCCTTGCTATTGTTGATAGTAACATTGTCAGAGATGATTTTCGAGGGAAGTACATTTCCAGCTGTATGACCAGACAGCTCTTTGATTGTGGATCAAAATTTAGCTGGGCACCTTGAGGCAGAGTCACGCTCATAACGGTAGAAGCTGGCCTTAGCCTCTCTAACCAGTTTGGTGCAGGAGCTCCTAGCCTTCCTGAAGTGGCACCAATCCTTGCCAGTTTTTGATTTGTGAGATTTTTCCAGAGTTTATCTCTCGTTAGTAATGCAGCCTTGAGTTCAGCAGAGAACCAATGGCAAGTTCTGGTCTTTATGTGGACTTTTACCAAGGGAGCATGTTTATTTATGGCACAAGACACTATTTCATGAAAAAAGTCATATGCCATACTGACTGATTTGGCTAGGTAAAAGTTTTGCCAGTGTACAGACAATTTTAGCTCATTGATGTAGGCAAATGGGTCAAAGTTGCGTCTGGACCTTCTGGTGGAGAACTTAGATGTGGAGGGGGGATTGCAGTCAGAGCTTACACCGGCAATGAAGCAGTGATCGCTGACATCTGAGAAAAATATTCCAGCGTAGGAAAAGGACTGTGGCTTGCTTGTAAGAAAAACATCCAATAGGGTGCTATTCCTGGGGTTTTTCTTGTTAGGACGCATAGGTTCTTCAATGAGTTGTGTGAGCCCAAGAGAGTCACAGAAGGATTTGAGGGGTAAGAAAGCCTTGAATAACCAGTCGTAATTGAGATCGCCTAGAATAATAGTTTCAAGGGTCTCATGTCCCATAATAGTCGTTAGGTGAGACAGGAGCTGGGACCCAGCAGATGGAGGCCTGTAACACCCTATAACCCTGATAGCCACTGAGCGGGATGTTTCAATCTTAAGGGACAGGCATTTGAAGCCATTTGCGATAGAGGAGGAGTCAATGGTAGTGACCATATATTTGTCCTTGACATAAATGGCTACCCCACCACCCCTAGTCTGCCTGTCGGCTCTGAACAGCCAATAGTTAGGGATGTTAACCTCCCTGTCAGGGGTAGAAGATCTGAGCCAGGATTCCGAGACTACCAGCACATCTGGTTCGGTATGAATGACACAGGTCTGGATCAATGTAAGCTTTTTTAAGAGACTGCAAACATTAACATGCATAAAGCTCATTCCTCTAAGCCTTGTAAGGTCGGACGGAGATGACAAGGCTTCTGTAGGACCAAGGTTAAGTTCAACATTGCCTGAACACAATAGGAGGAGAAACACAATTTTCTTTAGGGCAGCCAGAAATAATTTGAAAGCTCTAATTCTTCCACGACTGCTTGGAATGACAGAACGAGAGAGCTGGGCCCTGCTATTTACGCAGTGCTGTCCTAAGGATGCAGCTACTAGATTCCCAGACAGCAATCAGTGGTCACTTACAGGGTTCCTCAGGGGGTTGGTTCTGTCCCCCATGTTACTCACAGTGTATATGCTACCACTTGGACAGGTCATTATGTGGTATGGCATGAGTTTTTACTGCTATGCAGAGGATACTCACCTGTATTTAGTCTTTACAACTAACAGGCAAGGGGAGATCTTGGTACTGGAACAATGCCTACAAGAGATCATTGACTGGATGACCTCCAGCTAGCTGAGCTTAAATCTGACCAAGACAGAGCTGCTGTTGGTGAAAACAGGCCCTCATGGGTCAGCTGTCAGGCAAAATGCCACTGGCTTGCCCTCTTTAAATGGTACTATGTGGAAGACTGTGGATAGGTTGAGAAATCTGGGACGCAGATCATTGTGGACGCAGAGCTGACATTCAACCATCACAAGTGTTGGCTGTGGTCCATATGGGATTTTGCCAACTTCAAAATACCTCCCAGATTAAGCTCTATCTGGTGCAAGAAGGCCTGATGACCCTAGTGCATGAATTCATAACCTCAAGACTCGATTACTGTAATGTTCTTTACTGAGGGATACCTGGGAGACTGGTGCACCACCTTCAGCTGCTGCAGAATACTGTGGCCTGGCTGATCACTGGGTTGTCATATAAGGATCATAGAATGCCTGTGCTGTGGCATTTGCACTGGCTACCAGTTAGGTGGTGTACCATGTTTTAGATCATGTTACTTACGTATAAAGCCCTGCACAGATTTGGCCCTGGCTACTTCAAAGACTACTTGGCTTGGTAGACTCAGCCACTCATGCCGCTCCACTAGGGAATTGCTTTTGACCATCCCAAGATCATGTCTAAAGCTGTCTGGTGATATGGCATTCTTGGTGGTGGACCCATGTATTTTGAACTACCTCCCTATCGATCTTAGGGGGTTCACCCTCGGTGAAGGTGTTTAAAGAGCGGCTAAAGTACTTCTTGTTTGTGTCAGCTTGTGGAGATTAACAATTGCTCCCTCCTTTCCCTAAGCATTTTCTCATGATTTTATGATTTACTTTGTTACTCTTAAAAATTATTATTGTATGTCTTTCTGTCTTTTAAACATTGTGAATCTCCATGAGCCCCAGGGATAGGTGCCACATAAATAAAATATACTCTTACTTAAAGCAGAACCAGTAGCATTCATCCATGGCAATTTGCCTATACTTCCCATAACACTTTGCATTATTGGGGTATGTGAAATTTTGTATTTCTGAGTAAAATAGACTTACACATCTTATCTGGAGCATAGAATGGCCCAATGTCTCGTCACAGCTGGGTCCTGGGTCCAGTGTCTGTTCCACCCATCTCTGCTTTCTACTGTGATGCACCTCCTGAGGCTCCTTTCACTGTTCAGTGGGCTGTTGGGTTGCCTGTTACTTACATCACAAAAGGGTTAATGATGCTGCTTTAGTAAGATGTTCAGCAAACTTTACAGCCTACCTTAGTGAGAGACCAGAGATGCATAACTGGGGAACCTGTGGATTGCTGAGTCTTTAAACAGGTGCTGATGCCTCAAAGAAAACTTTAAAAAACATAATTATGTACAATTCTGCCTGCATTCCATTTATACTTTGTATATTTCTCCTCCTCATTATTTATTACTAAGGAAATTTGCATGAATACATGATCTGTATCCCTTAGAGTTCATCTGCCTCTACAGCTTACTCCCTACTTCAAGTCATAATCCTCTGTTGTGACATCACAATCTGTTGCTGTGGGAGTAACTGTGATACCTCAAGGAGTGCTCTATGACTTCAGGCAGGGAGAAAGCAGCAGGAATAGGTAAACTCTTCAGGAGCAAAGACCCCATTTTCATACAAATGACCTCAGTAATAAATAAGGGGGAGGGGAATACAGCACTAATGGGAAATAAAAGCTGGACCGTTCTGAATGTGTCACCAGCTCTTTAAGATCCCAGTCACAGCTGTCCTACAGGGCATGTGCCCTCGAAAATGCACGTATTGTCCAGACTCTCAGCCGTTTGAGTATTCGTGCATGTCCCATATGCCATGGATGTCACATATGAGTGGCAATATATGCAGTCTGTGATGGTGTCCTATTCAGAATTTTGAGATTCGAATAGCCACACCTTTGAATAACACCACCTAAAGCCACCTAAACCATTGGGATCTGAATAAGCAATTTTGGAAACCCGCCCTACACAAGGAAAGAAAAACTACTATCCATGATGCTTTGTACTGGATATGGGGGATTTAACGTAAATGCTTGTGGGTGGGGAAAAAGATAAACTAAACAGTTTGAACACTTGTTCTATTCCTGTAGCCTACATACAGCTCTTGTTGCAAGCTCTTCTCTATGTTTCCTCTGAGCTATTATAAATCATGACTTCATTCTTAAACAAACAGGATTTGTTTTAACATTCTATTTTTGCCCTCTTCTCACTCACCCTTAGGCAACCTCCTAGCCCATACCTGCAGCTTCTGTAGCATGTAACTGTGTGTTTTCTTACCCCAGACTTCCCCCTCTGAGGTGGGGTCAGCTGGGGGAAGTGGCCAGACTCTCCACCCCCTGAACTACTCAGTTCTGGGGCACACAGATGCCACTCTGTAGGAGGGCCCAAGAGTGCGGGTGGTTTTATCCTTGTTCTTCCAGCCCTCAGAGATGCTAGACACTCAGGCATATGAAATGCGAGCACACGCAATGTGTGCCCACTCATGACAGAGCCACCTAGCATCCCTTGCTCCCTCCCACAATGACAGCCCCAACTGCACCAGCTGTGGTCACTCCGGTGGCGGTGTTGCAGTGGGACTTGTTACTCACCCAACCCCGAGGAGGACAGCATCCTCTGGGATGCTGGATCCTCCTCTCCAGCCAGCCCTCCAATGATGGGCTCATTTCTGAACCCAGGACACTAGGGTCACAAGTGGCAGCACTACCGTGTGCCTATGGGCTGGCCCAGGGTGATTTATTTCTAAGCATTCCAATTACAGTACTATCATCCCATAAAAGGGTTTCTCAGGCTAACAGTTGTAACATGCAACTGACCTCCACTAGTTGTATCCAGTGCCTTCCCCTATTCACCTACTCCATGCATCACCTACTTCTTCAACTTAGAAACTCTCTCCCCCCAACCATTCACTCTCACCTTCCTACGCTCGTTGCCCTCCCTCTTCCATGTCCACGCTGCTCCCTCCGGTAAATGCCCTTAATCATAGCCTTACCATGCCCCACTTTCTCTCTCCTGCCTGATTCTTCCTATTACTTGCCCTTCACCACTGCTAACTTTCTGCTTCACAAGCCAGGAAACCAATACACGGACTGGGTGTGCACCCAGCCATGTCTGGTTATTGTGAGGTTTGCATCCCAGAGGGAAGGTTTGTCTCTCCCACTCTACTTTTCTCTCTCCTGCCTGCTTTTTCCTATTCCTTGCCCTTCCCCACTCCTACCCTTCTCCTTTGCAGCCCTGGAAACCAGTACATGGGCTGGGTGTGCACCCAGCTGTTCCTGGCTCTTGGGGAGTTCACATCTCAGCGGGACGAAGGTTTGCCTCTCCCTCTCTACCTTACTCCCTCTCCCTCCTTTCCTACTCCACTCCTCTTCCCCCTCTTGCCTGTTTTTCCTACTCCCTGCCCTTCTCCACTCCTATCCTTCTCCTATGCAGGCCAGGATACCGGGCACTGGCTGGGTGAGCACCCAGCCATGTATGGCCCTTGTGGGGTTTGCATCCCAGAGGGATGATGGTTTGCCTCTCCATCTCTACCATACTCCCCCTCTACCCTTTCCATTCCATTCTACACTAGTTCTCGACTCACACTTTTCTTCCTCCCTCTCTATGCTCCCCCTCTGCGCTATATCACCTACTGCCTTCCTCTATATAACTGTTCATTTCTCTGTTACTAAGGGACATGCCTAGGCTTGTTATCTATATTTATTCTGTGTGTTTTGTCTAATACACATACTTTCCTATTGTACATAGTTTAATCGCTGTATGAAGTTTTATTTTGTGAAGCTTGTTTTGTTGTAAAAAAATTAATTGTATTTACCCCTTTCTCCCAGGACACATATGGAAACAAGCTAGTTTACCTCAGTATGCCTTTTCTGGTAAAACTTTTCAAATAAATACATTTTAAAGTTCTAAGTTCAGTTGGCACAGTCATTTCCCACACAGAGGATTCTCTAATTTTCTGCAGAGCAAAAAAATGTGGATTTTAAATTCCAATTCCATTTTTTTAATAGCAGTCATTACTGTGATTAATAATGTGTTTATATGTTTAGTTCCTATGTATCTTTTGCTTATAAGCCTGTCTTCTAAAGTCCTTTGTGTGCCAGAATAGCTCAGCCTCTCGTTGCAGTTCTCTTACCCAAAGAACTGGAGAATGCAAATAACTGTTAAGTGACAGTAACTGTACATATAAACATCTGCGTTTATCACTACGGGCAATTTGAATTGAAATTGTCAGCTTGTTTTTACTCACTGCTATACAGTGCGCCCCAACAGTAAGTTTCTATTGGATGCCATATGAGCTATTGGTTGTGACAGTCAGTATAAAACATAGCCTTTCCCTGCTGGTTGGTGTTAATGAAGAGACAACTTGGACTGAGCATCAGCATTGCCAGGAGTTGTTCCATCACCATAGGAATATTATCAATGAAAAATGTACAGCAGCAGGAAGCTCTGTGACTGGCATCCTGTATCATTAAAAGGTTCCATGCGGCACACCCTGATCCACACCAAATGCATGAGCGTACCCAGTTAGGATGTGATCATTAGTTCAGCACAGTGGTGCCAGTTGGATACCCCAGGCAGGGATTACCATAGAGCTGGGAAAGGGAATAACTATAAACAAGCAGGTTTTGCGGTTCCGATTTTGAAATACCTCTCTCTCTCTCTCTCTCTTTCTCTCTCTCTCAAAGCAGCAGTACATGATAGCAGTGAAAATGTTCACCTATGAGTTTTTATTCTAATTTAGTTGCCCCTTATCTCCTGACTTGTATAATACCATTCTTTCCCCATTTTGAGTCTGGTTTAGCATTTATTGTGCATCTGAAATAATAAAAGGACTGCTCCCTTGGTATGGTGCAAAACAGGTTTTCATCAGTATTCTTAGCTGTTTTTGTACACCTGTTGTCCAGCAAGGTCCAAAAACTGTGTCTACCGCACGCTAGTTTAATAGTCACAAGAAAAGTAATTTTAAACAACACGTGTTCAAAAACGTCAGAGAATTCTGATGAAAACCTGATAGAAGCCATATCAAACGGAGCATTCCTTTTATTATTTCAGCTGTAAAAAATTGGCAATGCAGACTCAAAATAGTCTAAGTTGGGGCTGGCAGTATAGCCTAGAGGTTAGAGTAATAAGCTGTGAATGAGCTTGGTTAGTCCAGTAGACCTGAGTTTGATTCTGACAACCTCCACCTGAATACTGTGTAACTCTGAGAAAGTCACTTAACCCTTCCCCCCTCCTATGCTCCTGAGTCACCTCTAAAAACAGGCACTCGTGCCTAGTGGGCCTTACCTGGTTACCAAAGAATACAAAAAATAGGGAAAAAGGGTATCATACAAGTCAGGAAATAAGGGACAATTTAAAATACAAAAAATCTAAATAGAATAAAAAAGCACAAGTCAAATGTTTCACTGCTGTCATGCCATGCAGGTTTAACCAATGTAGCCTATGAAATACTGATGAACCTTCTTCCAAGTCCTTTTGTGAAGTGTGCAGTTGGGGAGCAAATACAGGACGAGCAGAGACAGAGACTGGAGTCTGTCTTACACGTTACGGTACAAATGTGCTACACTTAAAGGGACACTGTCAGCTTTACTCCTTCGCTTTTTGCCTGATCCAAAAAATGCACCACTTTGCACACACCGATTAAATATTCACTGCAGAAACCCCCCATATGGTTGAAATAAAAGTATATTTACCATGTTTTTCATTTTCTGCCTTAATTTCTATTCATCCATCCCGACCGAAAGTGCCCCGCATCCCGGAAGCACATCCAAGTTGGGAACGCGGGTCTGGCAGGAGCACATTCATGAACTGCATGTTTTTAACATTGTGTCAGTAAAAGAATAAAGATCTGGTGCCTTATGTTGTACAAAAATGCTGCTGCCATCTCCCACGACAAACTGAGCACTGCGAGTACTAAAAGTTCCTATTTTAAATCCGAGCTGAAATCCCAGGCATGTGTGCCAATTGCACACTCTTGCACATGCACAGGATCTTTGTGCATGATTCTCGAGCGCATGCCCGGGATTTCAGCTCAGATTTAAAATAGTAACTTTTAGTACTCGCAGTGCTCGGTTTGTCAGCGAGATGCAGCAGCATTTTGTAAATATAAGGTGCCGGATTATTATTCTTTTACTGACACAATGTTAAAAACTTGCAGTTCATGAACGCGCTCCTGCCAGACCCATGTTCCCAACTTGGATGTGCTTCCGGGACGCGGGACACTTTCGGTTGGGACAGATGAATAGAAATTAAGACAGAAAATGAAAAATGTGGTAAATATAACTTTTATTTCAACCATATGGGGGGTTTCTGCAGTGAATATTTAATCGGTGTGTGCAAAGTGGTGCATTTTTTGGATCAGGCAAAAAGCGAAGGAGTAAAGCTGACAGTGTCCCTTTAATGCCTCCCTTACACTTACAGTGAGATTTCTTTCAAAGATTAAGGCATAGAGAGAGAGATGGAGGCCATCAGCTGGACAAGCTCTCTCTAACAGATTCTATTCTGGGACTTAGAAAGTACTGCTGGCTCAGATCAAGAAGACCATTTAAAAGCCCTCAAGTCTGTCATGCCCTCATAATCTGTTACACAATGGAGAATAGCAAGGAAAGCTCTAGAAGAACAGATTAGTTTGGTTTCCATGGCAAGTGTGTTACAGTATTGCAAGAAAAGAGGAACATTACATTTCAAGATCTCAGGGCGTCAGCCAGGGCCACTCTGTGCCAACTAGATAAGAGGAGGAGGAGGAGGAGATGAAGAATTAGCATTTATACAGTGTTTTTCATACATACTATATCCCAAAGTGCTTTACAAGCAATAACAGACTGGTAGTGATGTGACTGTAAACATGCAGTAGCAGCCATTTTACACATTAACACCCACACACAGCCTTTGACAATTGCATGAATCAGATTTATGGGATAAGGAATGTTGGCCAGGACACCGGGAAAAATCCCCTACCATTGTGAAAAGTGCATTGGGTTCTTTTACTTCCACCTGGACAACCAAAAGGACAGCACCAGAGATGGTCAGAAGGGACCTCAGTTTAACATCTCATCCAAAGGAAGGCACACTCCAACGGCACAGCACCCCCCCCCCCAGCACTGTACTCCGGTGCCAGCATTTGTGGTATGAGCCCAGTCCCTGTGTGGGACCAGAACCCATGACCTTCTGGCCCAGTGCCAGATGTGTTACCAACAGAGTCATGCTGATGCACTCTGCAAGTGGGACGGGGGGAAAAGAAATGCTTCAGCGCAGTTCAGATACCCCAAACTACTGACTGAAGTCACAGTCAGCAGTGCTGGCAGGGTCCTGAAGTGGTGAAGCTCAAAGCAGTGTCATAACCCTGTTTGTGGCCTCCTGGGAATTGCCATGAGCACCTGTGCAAGGTTAGGAGACAGGCCTTCAGGAAATATTAATGTGAAAAACAACATAGAGCAAATAGATTTTCTTTTTAAAGGACTATGGACTACATATGAACCAAACAAGTAATGTTTCAATTTCTTTATTTTCCTCTTATAAATGGGCACAGCACAGAAATAATTAAAAAAAAGGACAGTACTAATACAGTGCTAGATTCATTGGCAAGAGATACTTTTATTTTAAATTTTTTCCTCTTAGTTTTGGCCATTGACTTGGAACAGAAACAGTTAACAGACACTATGAAGCATTAAGTACTAAACCCCAGAAGAGTTATGTACAAATAAAAAGTTTTAGGATTATATTTCCTATTAAAAATATTTACATGCGTTTTATATCATTTGGATTTAGAATACACACTGTATCATTCAACTACTGCCAACATTTTCAATTTTTTTTTTTTAATTTCCCTTTGGCCCATCTTGATCACACATTAAACCAGAAATATCTGAAATGTCTTTTTTTTTATTTTTCTGCAAAGGGATAGTCCTAAGATGTACATTAATGCAATTTAAAATTTACACAAGTTTTTATTTACAAAATTCTGCACTGACGGGTACAATAGCATCTATTCAAAATTTATGAAGAAAAAAGGGTTAAAATTATCTTAGTGATTACACTTACTGATATGAGTTACAAAAACAATGTATCAGCCAAACAGCAATGGTTGTCTGTCTGAATACGGTGTCAGATTTGATTGTCAGCTGTACATGGATGTCCTAGGTCTGAAGGCACTGATGCTTCCAGTCAAGAGGCAGATCAGAGGCAATCTGCTTTCTAAGACCTGAAGCCCTCAATGTCCCGAGACCTTGGAAAATCATCTGATATAAACTGAATGATAAACTAGCACTTCAGGTTCCATGCAATGCCATTGTGCCTTCCCATTCACTACCGGCCCCTGAAATACTTTCAGACTTAAAGGTTGGGCTCAGAAGAACCTCAGCAACGAGTGAGGAAAGATTCTGTGGAAAGGAAACCCATGCTGCTCTTGATGTGCTTAAGCCAGGCCAGCGGTGCACAGTGCCACCACAAATGCCATCTTGGCCATGCCACTTTGCCATTCTGCATGGCTACAATGAGGAGGCACAGGGAATCCAGTGGTTATGAAACAGAACTGCAAGCTGGAGAATTCCAGTTCAAATCCCAGCAAAGTCAGTAGCTCACATTGCCAAACTCAGGGGAACAAGGCAGCAGATTTTTTTCAGTTTCTGTCCTGAAAAATAGAGCAGCAGCAGGACCCAACTGCAAATGAGATGTTGCATCTTAGTTGGGCTCTCCTGGGTCAATTTAATTCGAAACACTGCTCCTACCCAAGCCAGATGGGGACTAAGTCGGCATTTAGTAACAAATGAGTCCTACACAACCAAGTTAGATTTAGGGAATCGGTCAACCTCTCTTTCTCTGTGCAAGGCAATCTCTGCTAATCTGAATCATACTGGGGGACATCCTGGCCACAATCCAAGCTAGACCACAGAGAGGTTGTCTGTACCTCATCATGGGTCCCAGCCCAGATCTGTACCCTCCACCCCCCAAACACACCAAAATAAAATCTAGCTCACTCAGATCGTCTGTGTTATTTTCTTGGAGAACAGAGAATCCAAGTCAGGTCACAGCTGGTTAACCCATCCCTAACTACTCTACATCAACTTTCATCATTTTCTTTGGGTGTGGGGGGGGTGGGAGTGGGGTCTCATTGGGTTTGTTCATTACTACTTATTTTTGCTTGTTACCTTGCAAAGTATGTATATACTAACTGTAGGCAGCCTGTGCATATGCAAACTAGCACATTTCCTTAAAAGGAAGACCATAACCAGGCAGGCACTCAAAACTTGAGAAGGCATCCCTCAGATGTTGCTCTGTGTATTGACTACATTCCTTGACTGCAAGCCCAAAATACAGAGATGAACATCCAACTGAAAACTCCTGGGCAGTTGCCTTCAGCTCCAGTTACTGTCTGCAAATCACTGGAACAATCTGAACGAATCTTTATCATTTTGATACCATGAGTTATCAGTGCACATGAAGCTGCTGAAAGGCAAAAGCAAAGAAAGCAAGAAGCTTTTCAACTCGTATCATTCCAACAATCCAGCAAATATGCCTTGGATATCCAGCAGGTACCTATCACATATAAGAAATATTCACTAAGGGGCTCACACTTAATAAATCATAAGTAATGAAGTCCCTGCCAGGTTACTGAGTTTAGCTCATGAGTTGAATATTTCTCTAATATTTATTGGTTGCCTGCTTGATAGTCCATTCACACTATCAATCTCAATTTGTTATGTTTATTTTCAGTATTCACTTCCATGATATGGGTCCTAGGGCATACATTATAGTAATGCTTCCAGCATTTGTGGTCATTTAAGCATCTTTTATTCAAAACAGACACACATGCAGCGTGACATGTCCACATTCAAAATTCTGACCAAATGGTCTTAGTCACAAATACCAGCTGGTAAAGGCCACTGCACAAAAACATTATAACTTAGCTGTTTGTAAGTGCTGCTGTGTGTCTCTGTTTAGAATGACACACTGTTTTGTTGCCATTCAGGTTAGTGATAGGTCATGTTATTAAAATTTTTCTGGGGACACTACTCAGATGGATTCATGCCACTCAGATTAGTGTATGACAGGTCATGTTAACATTTTTCTGGGGACACTACTCATATGGTCTTCTTATGTGTATTGTCCTAGAGAGTCCATCTTAATATCCTAGCAGTTATCAACTCTAGATCATGATCTACAGTACCTAGCTCAAACACTGGTTATAAGAGTGGCTGTTATCGACATCTAGGATGCATCCTGTATACAGATAATACAATATAAACAAAATCTCAAGTCTACATTATGCATTACCAGTAACAACTCCTAGCATTAGTTGGGAGTGTTGCAGACCTGTAACATACCAGTGATGTCTATTACAAAACAATGAATTTTTATTAAAGGTGTGACTGATGATGGAAAGTTGATTCTGTAGCAATGGTGTCAATCTGGTACAGAACTCTTCTTCATTCTCCATAGAATTCCACAGGAATTGCTGTGGGCTCTCCTCCAAAGAACTCCCAGGAGTATGTGTGTAACCATTTTCCAGGTTCTTCTCGTCTACAGTTGCCTGTTGCTGTACTCATGAGTGTTAATACATGAAACTCCATGTAGGTCTGTGGAACAGGTCAGACAGAGTTCTACAGGGTCTTGCATGCCTTCAAAAACATGTTGAATTCTTTGCAGCCGCAAAGCATAGATAAAAAGGTGATTTCCCTGCTAAAGTATGCAGCAAAAAACTCTCACGTTTTGCTTTTGTGAAACAGTCAATACTTCATTGCATGACTCACCCTGGCTGACCAAATTATGTTCCCATGTAAGTCAATAGAACTCTATACAGGTTCCCCTCCACTGGACTGAAAAGTCAATTGGTATCCACAACTGGCAATCCCATACTCTTTCAACATTTTACTGCACTGTGCTATGTCCATCTCAGAGTCCCCTGTAGTGGCACAGGCTGTCATTATCACAGCATAAAACAACTGCAACTTGTGATTTAAGAGCATTTTACAAAGCATTTCCCTCAGATATTTCTGACACATTAGGGAACAACAAGCCATATTTGGCCTTTAGTATGCACAGTGACCTAGCAGTCACAGCCTTGTTGTTAAACAGAGCAGTAGCCACTCACCTGTGTTTAAACAGGACTATCACTGTTGTATGTTAACCCCATCACCCCTGAATTAAACAGAAGTCGATCCAAAGTGAGCAACTGAAGTGGCTCTAAGGTATTTAATACTGCCATGGAGACCATTTCTGCAGTTGTAAGAGGGGTTTTACATGTATTATTAGGGTATGAGAACCACAAACCAAAGGTGAGTGATTCTGATACCCCAAGAAAGTAAGTGAGTCAACACTAATGTCCATAAGAGTGGTCACCTTGATATTATTAATACATTAATGATTGATGTGGATCAATTATTATATTAAAATTTTAAAAAATCTCCCCATAATGAGCCTGTTTTCATGGCACCTGCATGTGAGATACTTTTTACAGAATAATAACGTCTCATGTGTAAGAGAAAAGAGTACTCCGACTGGTCAAAAGAGCATCTTAATAAATAAATGTATAAGTGCTGCTGGTTTGATTATTTTTCTGCAAAATGCCAGAGCAGTCAACTACCAGGATAAAATCTGATGCTCCCAGCAAAGCTTCCAGGTTCCAATATGTTTTAAGATGAATGCTGGTCACCAGTAAACAAGCTGCAACTGGTAACAGCAGAAGACAATTACAAAACATTAAACAGATACTGAATATCGAGTCATTCCAGTCTTAATCATCAACAGCATGCAAACTGGATTTTGGTCCCTTACAGTTCCCCTGTACCTGTCGCTTATTCTCTAGTTAAGGTCATCAAAATCCTCCACTTGCAACACTTCTGTGGAAGTTATTGTGATGTAACAGCATGGGTTGAAAACTGGTTAAAGGGGTGAATGCAGATGGTGGTCGTGAATGGGAAACACTTGGAGGTCAAAGAGGCAATAAGGGTAACACTTTACTTAAAGTATACTTAACACTGTAATTGCATTGCAATTGCAATACAGTTACATACAAGAAACATGTAACTACAGTGTAATTACCCCTGTTGCATGTTTTTAATGATTACCTACCCCACAGTTACATTGACACCGACAGTTAAAATAAAGTGTGACCGTAATACGCAGAGTACCACAGGGCTTAGTCCTGGGGTCTGTCCTCTAACATGTTCATTTGTGATATAGGGATAGAAGTGTAGGGGAAAATGTGCCTCTTTGTGGATGACACCAAGATCTGTGCAAGGATGGGATCAGAGCAATGAGGGAGGACCTGGAAAGGCTTAAAAGATGATTTGGGATTTTGCGCAGCTGAGATTCAATGCCAAGAAGCGTAAGGAAACGCAAATTGGGAACAAAGCCCCCAAAACACAATATGCCTGATGAGGGAGTGGCAAAAGAGAGCACAACTGTTGAAAGAGAACTAGTTGTGATTGTATCAGGAAGCCTGAAAAGTATGACACATTGCAACAGGGCGGTGGGTGGGTAAAACAGGATGCTGGGGTGCATAGGAAGTAGGATCAGTAGTAGAAGCAGGAAGGTGATTGTTCTACTGTATAGGGTCCTTGGTTTGAAGAATAATCAGCACTTATATAGCACTTTCCATATACAGTGCATCCTAAAGTGCTTTACATGCAATGCCATACTAGCAGTGAAGTGAGAGAACGTATTATAGTGGCAGCCATTTTGCACATCAACACCCACACACAGCCTTGGATAATAAGATAATATAGTATAGTATTGTATGAGGTTCTGGAGCCCACACCTGAAGAAGAAGGACTGACAGGAGTAGATTGTGCAGAGAAGGGCAACCAAAATGGCCCTGTGGCTGGGGGAGAAACCATACAAGGAAAGACTTAAGGACCTTAACATGCACATCCTGGAGACAAGGAGACAGGGGCACGTGATAGAAATGCACAAATATCTCCATGGAATTGACAAGGTGAAATGAAACAAATTGTGCATCCTGAGTACAAAAACAAGGTGAAATCCACTAAAGCTGGCTGATGGTAGGTTCACGAGGGAAGTCTGCAACTATCGTTACACAGAAGGAATGGTGGACAACTGGAACATACTGCCAGAGAAAGTGGTTTGTGCCAAACCAGTGAGTGAATTCAAACATGGGTGGGACAGCCATAAGGCCTGATAAGGGCAGGGAGGGTGTGATATGGGGAGGGAAAAAAGGGAGGAATATGGCCACTTGGGTCATCTCACAATTAATAGGTAGGTTTGTGCAAACGGGTTGGGCCCGGTAGGTCATTTTCTGTCCTCACCTTCTAGGTTTTTGTCTTTAATGTTTGCCCCCCCTCTTCTTGGCAGATGCAGCTCCAGCCATTCCTGGACTCAGATTGCTGAAGGCAGCTGCTCTAACCATTTAGCTAAAGGGAAATACCCTTTCCCCAACCATCCACCACCAAAGGGTCTCTCTCCTAATACTATTTTTCACTCCTGTAGGCTTCCAGTTGCACATATCTACAGTGGAGGGCATTGATTCTCAATGACTACCTTTTCTCATTTACAACATCACAATCAGAAGATTCTGATCTTATCTAGGGAATAAACATCCGGAGCAGATTAACTCTGGGGGACAAAGATGTTTTTTATGTAAATATCTTTAGTAATAAAGACTGGAACAGCTTGAATTTCCATTTTATAGAAGAATCTTGTGTAATCACTGTTTTATACTTGTCCCTTTTAAGTAAACACTTTGCAGTATTATTAATTTATCCTTCCTGTCTCAGTTTTCATTGTTGCAGTGTTATTTTTATGTAATGATGTGCTTTGCACTTTAAAAGGGACACAGTTGTGAATCAGCTGTGTACAGTGGCTTTGCTCCTTTTCAAGATTTTCATGAATAAACATACTGATTGAATTGAGTTCTGTTAAATTTCAGCTTCAATTCATCTGCTTGTGGTCAAGGATTAAGGTAGGGGTATGGAGTCCTCACTTCCTTGGTAGCTGTTACCTCTCAAGAACTAAAGGATCTCTTACCCACATGCACGTTAATGATTATGTCAATGGGTCAGAGGTGTATCTACTTGTTTCTGTTCCTTAGTCTGAGGATATTAATTTGTATTATTCATAGCTCAGTAGCAACAGCAGAAATGTGGACACTGCATTAACAACGACAGAAATAGGTGTTGGCTGACCAAAATAAGGCATAAAACAAGTATAAAATATCAAACATGTTCATTTTAGGGGTTTACAACTGTGAAGGTACACTGTACTATTTATATAAAAGACATTATTTCTATTAACTTGAATCAGTAACATTACCAACTGCTTCATTATCCCTATCTGATTGGTTTGCTCACAGTAACATGCTGCTGCTTCCTAAGGGTGTCCCAACTATTTGCAACGATCAACATCATAGATTCATGTAGGCCAGAAAGGCTTTATCCTTTCTGACAATGCTCGGGAAAGCATGACAAAATGCATGTGTAATCCATGTCAGTATGGATAGGTAGGGGCTGTTCAAGCAAAAAATATAAACTGTTTAGGGAAGCATTTAAATGTATCCAAACATTCTGACACAGTGGCATGGAGGGCTGAGGTGCTGAGTGCCTTACCTCCTGCCACAATGGTGACCCATAGAAACATAGACTTCAATGGCAGATAAGGACCGCTTGGCCCACCCAGTCTGCCCATTTCCCAACTTACTGGATAAGCTGCAGATCCTAGTTTTACCAACAGCCTGCTTCCTCCTACCTCCCACTGGAATTGCCTTATGCCTGAACCATACATTCTTAAATTCTGCCATGTTTAGAACCAAGCAAGGGTTGGGGGGGCTGGAAGAGGATCAAGCCACCACAAGGCAGCTCTCCTCTCCCAGATGGGGTGGCATCTTGGCTCCTGGCTGCCACCAGGTGGAGGCCTGGTGGAAGCACATAGGATGACTGAGTGCAGACGCAAGTCATGGGGGGTGGGAGTCATGGTCTCCGGTCACATGTGCACCACCACATGCATGCGTGCACCCATGTATGCCATGATTAGGACTGGATGGGGAAGAAATTGAAGGAAAATAGAGGCACTGCAGGCAGTACCTAATTCCCACCCACCATGCCCCCATCCACCACATCATTCGGGCACCAGATGGTGGCACTGGATTTCAGGCTTCAGAGGGGGAGGACAGCCCCCCTCTCCCACTCCTGCCATGAAGTGGGGTAATCCGTGGGGGCACACAGCTGTCCAGTTATGCCTTGGGAGATGTTGGACAATGGGGGGGGGCTATGGACCTGGAGCTGACAGGAGCCAAGCCTGCTGTGGCCAGAAGCATAAACAGTATATAGAAAAAAGTTAGCAAAACACATCCAAAAGTCCCACTGCATTATATACCTGGGCATAAAATGTCAAGCAAGATATCTACCAAATAAAACCTCTGGAGCATAGCTCAGGTAAAAGTTTTTCAAGAATGTCAATTAAAAGCTAACTGTTCCATAGGTGTAATCAGAGTCATTGACCTCTCAAAAATTAGAGGTCCCCTCCCAAGGGAGTGGATGACTTTAATAATCGGAACAGAGAGACATGAAATGTTTATTAAATTATGCCCTGCAAAACACTGCACAGTGTACATCTCAAAGAAGAATAAGATTAAATATACAACGTCAATGGAGACCACACAGAATGCTATGGGTGAAGACACAGCAGGAGGAACTGAGGACAGAAGACCGTCTCTGAACAGCCCAAATAGTTAGCAAAACAAAGAAAGGAGAAAAGGCTAGCTTCTTCTTCATTAGTTGTGAGTAAATGGCACTTATAGGGGGAGGTGGTAGACTACTGGAAATTAATATCGTGAGACCACTTAATGCATGACCTGTTCTTTGTGCAACTCACAATAAATGATAGGGTTTAAGGGAACAATATGAAAATCCCCATTGATCTTAGTCACAGCTACTTTTAAAGAGAGAGACTTAAAACACAAACAGAAGTTGTAATTATCAGCCAGCCCAGGAAGTGATATTATACTGCATACAGTATTGACTGCTAATCATGGCTTCTGTTTGTATTCCAAGTCTTATTTTGAAAGTAGTTGCGACTGGTTCACATGCCTAAAAAAGCCTACTTTAATAGAAATTCCTGAAACCACTTCTATACTGACTTTGTCAAAGTATTACATTTCACTGTTAATATTCAGAGAAATAAGCTATTGCTACTTTTGTGGGGATCCAACAGGTGTCAAACTAATCACCTTTTCACAGTACCCCATACACATGATGACAGGTACAATCCTGCTACACTAAGTATTTCATAATAGGAAAAACAAAACTCACATGAATTACGTATGCAGCACTTGAGGATGCGAATTCCTGACTCAATTACAAATAGGTCTTATTAAGAGGCATTGATAGGGTCCATACAGTTCACAAATGAAAATCATAATGCTCTTTCCTCCAGCATTCCCAAGACCGCATCCATGATATCGTAAGCGTCTCTGGAGCAGGGGAGAAAACTTGCAGCCTTTTAAATCCACATGCCACACAGAACCATTGTGGCATGACTCAGATGAGGCATCCTTTGGACAAGGAGACATCACCTGCAGCAAATCAGGTTCCATTCAAAAACCATCATGACACGCAACGCAACTGAATCTTTAATTGACAATGTTCATTACAAAAAAATAGAAAGTAAAAATGTAATTAAAGTAGGACACAAAGCAAATTTTGTGTTTTGTTCTTAAGTATTCATCTTAACCTTTTCCAGCCCGTAACTGTACCACACCTTGCACTGCCTTGTGTGCTACTCTATTGTGTCACTGTATTAAAACATACTGTAATACCATTGATTATCCTTGTAGACATTAGCAACTAAGAAAACTCCTCAGTAATGGAAAGTCACACATTTTGAGATTGCCAAGATTACTGGCGGGAACAGACTGCAAGAGAAGTAAATCTTTTCCTGCAGGTCCACACCACCATTTATCCTCTTATCCTCCCCAGCCGGCCTCCAATTTTCATAGAAAACAGCAGTACACCCTTCCCTTGTAGACTAATAAAGATTAAAGGAGAACTACACTGAACCTGAAAGGCATTTCTCCTAGTAGAAGATTGTTGTTTTTTAGTTTTTGTTTTTTTAAATACTGGTTGCAATTATATTATTGCTCCATCCATACAAGCCTAACAGTATCCTCAGTGGGTGTTTCCAATTTACACTTGGGTGTCATTCAGCTCGAGGCAGCCATTTTGAATAAGGCTAAGCTAAGCTAGAATGTTTCAACTCTCATATGATCTGGAAGGAAATGAGTTAAGTACCATTTTAGAATGGTATGGTGTTGTTTATGCCCCTCTCAATCACAACATTCTATAACAGAACATGAATCCATTGTGCACATAAACTACATTATACAGTTCCAAAATGGTACTTACTAGCTCCCTGTAAATCAGAAACACCCACAGCAGTAACTAAAAATATTGTATAGATGAAATAATAACAGAATTAGAACCATAATTTAATCAAAATCAAAATTAAAAATCACCTTCTGTTGAGAAAACAACCTACATGTTTAAGACTGTTGTCACATTACCTGTTGAGCCTCTTCCAAGGACAACCAAGAAATCTGCTTCTGTGACTCCTTCTTGTCCTTTGCTATCAAGAAAGAAGGCTACTAGCTACTCTCAAGATGCTCGCAATGATGAATGGACTGTTAGAAAATGTCGAATAACATGGAAGTGCAAGCTTCAGAAAATACAGCAGCTCATTTCAGTTTGGAATATATTTTTTAACTCTTGCAAAATGAAGAAGCTTCAATAAGCTGTATATCATTAAATATCACTTAGAGTTCCTTGAATTAGGAGCTTAAGCCTTCACTTAACCTTAATAAAATAGGGTTGCCTGCAACAGGATGTCTCTCTGCCCAGGGGGACCGAGGCTAGAAAATCATTCGTACTCAGGTTGAGCCACAGAAACCAAAGTTAGCCACCCTGTAGCTGTACATCTCAAGATCTCTAGATAAAGGGGAAAGAATGAAATGTGCCACTTGCAACTGTAGCATTTTTTTAAAGTATTTAAGAGACAAAAAAAAATCACGGGTCTTCAAACAGCTCTTAAGGTAAATACAGCGAATGTGCAGCTAAATCTCCCTTTCTGAACCTGGTTAACTTGCATTTAGTGAGCAGTTTGGTACATTCTAGATGTAGGAGATGACTTTTTCTTTGAAGAGACGGAAGACTTACAGAAACTGAAGGAGCCTCCGTGAATAAGAGGCAGCAATACGGCTCAATACAGTTTAACAGAGAGAAAGCAGCGTACTCTAGAAATGAAGAAGCAAGCAGTAATCTTAACCTATTCTGTGAGTCCCCCAGCAGCTTTGAAGTTTTGTTTGTCCATTTTAGGATGATCCACATGTTTTTCCACACACTACGACCAGCTAAAGCAGCAGTGCGGGTTCCACTGGAAATGCTGAACCTATACCATTTTATTTCATTTTAGATATATTTTTCTCTCATGTCTTGTAAGATGCCCTTATTTCCCCATTTTGAGTCTGTTTAGCATTTTTTAGATTTGAAATAATAAAAAAGGAACATTCCTTTTTAAATGTTTTTTTTTTTATCAGTATCCTCAGCTGTTTCTGAACATCCACTACTTCAAGTGATTTTCCACGTTTCTGAAAAACAACTGCAGCTGGGACCAGTAGGCTTCAGATCTCAAAAGATTCTCCCAAAATTTGGATATCTGGACATTCCGTATATTACCAAAGATTTTTGTATTGAAGCATGTGTTTTGTCCCAAACTCATAATTCGCTGCTTGTACCAGAATCATGTTCACGATAGTAAGTTTTGGTCTCATCAGCAGAGGATTAGGACTTCACGGCAGACATAAGTAACACAATGAGATAACATTTTAAAGGGAAAAGATCCTGTTTTAATGTAAATATCTTCAATATTAAAAAATGGAAGGTAAGTACAGAAATTCAGATTTGGGCAGAATTTTGTGAACTTCAATTCTGCAGAGGCCAGCTGCAAGTTTTTTGTATGAAATGGGAACATTTCTTTAATATAGCTTTTCTTAGGGCTAGGATGATCTAGCATATAATAAACATTGTTCTCTGACCTAATGAGACAATGGATGCTCAAAAGCAGCTGACAACACTGGTAAACACATGGGGATAGCCATATTGAAAGAAACGTTTCTTTTCTTTTTTTCAAATAAAAAAAAAATAAGCAGTTTCAAAATTGGGGAAAATTATACCTTATGAAATAGATCAAGGGTGATCTAAGAAGGAATAGGTATGGGTTCAATAGCATACACTGCTGCTTCATACCTCCTAATTTTTCAGGTTTTCAGGGATGTCAACAATTTGAATGCTGCAATGTTCCTCCTTAACGTACTGTTTTGCTACAATTCTGAGGAGGATTTCTGAAGCATTAAGTAATGCCAAACATTATAGTTCTAGTGGAATATTCCTTTAAAATAGTGTTTAAACCCACAAGGGACTATTGTATCAGTACTGCATGGCAGCAGATCCATCCCTGGAGGAACAGCAATGGGTTGCACCACCACAAAGTCTCCCAGGGGATGGCTGAGGAGCTTGACCCTCTGTGAGGGGTACGCCACATGCATAAGAGGACAATAGTCAGCATGTTGCTGAGCTGTGAGGGTGGTAAATGGATCACTAAGTGGGAAAAAGCATGATGTTGTCGGATGGCCAACAATGGCACTGACAGGACCTGCTCTGTGTGGAGCCCCACAAGAGGTGGCCAATGGAGATGGCAATAATCAGGCCATGGAGGCTGCCAGGGGATCTCTAGACCTGAAGATTGGGCAAACAAGACCAGAGATGGACAAGCTCTAGAGCAACAAAAATGTAACTCTTTATATATTACTTCTGTGTTAACCTTTCTGGTTCTCAGTTTTTTTACTGTGTCCCTGATTATCATGAATTTTGCCTTGGTTTGTTAGAGCATTGCCCTTATTTTTCTGTCACAGAGTTAAGAGGGTAAGGTAAACTGATAGACATTTGATTTCTCATGAAAAGCCTCTTTTTCAAGTCTGCAGATGCCTACATCCAAGATGGCTCTCAGTACCATACTCCTCTAGATAGTGCTGTGGGTTACATGTAGGGATGCTTGGATATATGAAAATCCAATCCAATTTAAGATAGTCGGATAGTAGGATAATCCTGAACCAACCATCAGATAGTGTTGGATGGCACTGGATTATTCTTAAAAGGATCTTAGGATATTCAGATTTACAATTTTGTGATATCCTAAAATCGGACTTCATATCCTAGATTTTAAGGATATCGGATTTTGTTGGAACAATATCCTAAAAAATACCTATCATCCTAATTATCCTAATCTATCTTTTAATGGATATCTGCACAACTCTAGCTACAGGTCATCACAAAACGAGATAGCAAAAATTGCAGGATCCTTTTCCTTGTAACAACCATTCCCTTAGAATATCAAATAGGATGTCACAGTATCAAGTGTCCACATACCGCAGTATCAGCAGTCACGGTATTGATACCATGGCTAAATCTGACATTGTGATAACCGTGGTTCATGGTATATCACAGTTTAGAGGCATTTCAGCTAATTTTGTTGGGGTGTTTTTCAAAACAACTGTCTCCTCTGATCCAACTCCACCTAAAACAGGAGTGACAGGAGACATTTGGTATACTAAAATGACTACTTCCATAATACTAAAGTATTCACAATACAGTAACTGCGGTATTATATGTCATGGTTACCATACAATCAACATTTGATACTGTGATATCCCTAGCATCAAGCAGCCAGTTCTTTACAACTCAAATCAGGAACTGAAATTCCCATGACACATGGGATTTGTCATTTTGTGCTATTTAAAGAGCTGGAGCTGGATTTTCAGCCACACACCGGGGACGTGCCGCACAATCCTGACATCCTCGACATTTCCGGCCATAAGTAGACCACCTAAAGGTGGTCTAACTTATGTATGCATCTGCCATGGCTTGTGGCACACCAGAAACCCTATAATGAAGCATGCATCACTATTTGATGTGTGCATCCTTGATTTACCGCAAAGCAGCATAAACTGCCACAAATGCAGCAAAATGGTTGGTTGATAATAGCATTCTAATGTTTTGCAGCAATTTACCATGCTGCAGGCACACACAAAAAATCATGGCCCTGGAAAATCCAGGCCTAGGTCTCTAATTCAGTGTTTCTGTAAACAACTTATTCAGCAGCAATAATTTGTTGGGCAGTTGCTTCAGTGGTCTTTCTCAGTTTCAGATGATTTTTAGCAACCCTTCTATGGCATCTTATCTGAAGCCAAAAATTGATTTATGACATCCCAATCCATTAAGTATGCCAACATGCAAGGCTACTAGTTCGGTTTGACATTTTCCCTGTAACCCCTAGGTCATCTTCCTGTAAATTACATTACTTTCTATGGAACCTGGACTACCCTGCTTTCCTGTGTAATTACTGTAATAAAAGTCGGTGGTAGCACTTCCCTGTAGACTGGCCATTTTCATGTAAAATACAGGAATACCTGTAGATCTGAGAGCCCCGTGAACAGAGAGTGACATCACAAGCAATGCAACTACAAGGTCACAGTACTTTTTGGCAGCAAATTACGGTATAACAAGAAATATTCTTGTTATTTTTGCTGGCTTCATGTTAGCACAAAATAAAAAGACAACAGATATTAGGTGAATCACTATACAACAGCAGCACTAGTGTTCCACCAGTGAAAATAAGATGGAGTGAACATACCGTGTATGCTCAGGGCGTTAAATGTTACAGGCGTGTATTTAAGCTGTTCTACAGTATTTTTGAGACACATAGTGGAACAAGTGCTTGTTACATGAGACAAATCTGTGATGGGGCCAAGTCAAATGCTAAAAACCTGTAGCATAAATGTAGTTGTTACATATTATAAACACTGTGACTTTAAATTTTTCTTTACATAGATACCTGCTCTTTAAATGGACATGGTAAACCCCTGCTGGCTCAGTGTTGGTTCTTGTTAACTGAAGTATGAAATGATTACCAGTTAAACTCAGAAAGTAATTACGTGTAGGGATGCATGAACCTTTTGCAGCTGGAATCCAACCACCCAAAAAAGCTGTCTCAAGCCTCTAATTTACAGAGCATATGCAAGTAGCTTATATGCAAATCATATACAAATCTAAGGTTTTTGCTTGCAAAGTGCTCGATTGGTTTTGGCATGAGAGGTTTGAAATGATGAGATACAAGCAGGTGTCTGGTTTGGGTTAAGGATGATCCAATGCCAGATTTGTATTTGGTAAAAGTGCCAAAGTTCTGCATGCTTACAGTAGCTTCCATTTTGCCCAATCAAACATTTAGGCCACTTTGAATCACTTTTATCTTTAGCCGAATAATGAAAAAAGTACCACAACAGATCTTCCCTTTTGGCCAAGGCTAGTTCTGCAGCTACTTCTTCCTTATCTCAGTCAATTTCCCCCTCCTAAGAGATGTATTTATTAAAAATAAAAATAAAAAATTCAGACTGCCGGCATTGTGCCAGGTGCTGAGTTTTTTTTTTTTAATGCTGACTGAAGGAACAGCAGGCCCGGAAGAGGTTGGAGTGGGTGAGGGACCGTCTCTTACTCCCATTTTTAGCCTGTAAGACCCTCAGACCAAGGACCCAAAGCATCTTTGATGAAGTCTCAAAGCCAAATCAAAGACAAGGGTCCGAATCCAAGCAGAACTAAAGCTGCCAGTTCTTATATTCTCTCAACCTTAGTTTTGGTGGGGAAGGGCACAGCGCTTTATGGAACTGATTTGCCCAGCCTTTATTCTGTCTGGAATTATGAAAAACAAAGCTTTTTTTTTAGTTACTGTTTTTTGTAATGCAGACCTTACACTCAGTCTTGCCAGCAATGTGATCATGCTTCAGACAGCTGATGCTGCCTAAAATGGGGGTGTTTTTTTTTTTTGTGGTTTGCCTGGGCATCCCATGGCAACATTTTTCTCAAACTGCAAATCCAGCAGAATGGAATGTCAGCCGGCCCATCGGTGCAGTGGTTGGATTTCCGCCTGCGATGCCGGCGACCCGGGTTCGGGAACAGACTTGGGTCGCCGGAGGGCCGGCCAGGGGGAGAAGGATGGAGCATCCGGGGACAGCTCTCTTTCTCTGGGGGAAGGGCGGGGAGGTGCACCAGCACATGCTGACCCCTGGTGGAGGCTGGGAGCACAGCAGTGACGGCCGGGCTCGGTGCTCAAGGGGAGTGACAGACGTCGGCATATGCCTTGACATCAGGACATCACTCCCCACAGAAAACCAGGAAAAAATGCTTGCTGGCTGGATGATGGTTTCTCTGTTCTCCGCTACTGCCGATCCCATGACCGACACACCTCAGTGGTACCCCGGGCCAATAAAGTAGTGCACTGGATGCCCCCGCTGGTGCCTTCCCCCTCGGAGGAGGGAGGCCCGGCCAAGGGATATGCTGGGTTACCTGGGGGGACCGCCATATGAGGTTGGTAGCCGGTGTGGGAGTCAGGGCAGGCAGTCGGGAGGGGCAATGGAGACCGGAAGGAGTCAGCAGCCAGGAAGAAGGGGAGGCGCAAAAAAACAAAAAAAAAGAATGGAATGTCTGTAAGGGAGAATGGTGCTCATATGCTGTTATTCCCTGATAGGCGTCTGAAAGACAAACCGAAGCAACCATGAAATAATGTAACCTAACTGGGAATTGAACCCAAACCCTCTAAACAAGGTCTAGGTGTTCTGGCAGATGAGTCATGGGCTACAAGTTGCCACTTTCTTGACATACTTGTTTAGTAAAAGCCACGATAGTTATTTGTGCTTTTTAAATAAAGTAGAAAATTATCAATGAACATTTGAATGCTTTTTCCCCACAGATCAGTTTGTCTTCTTTAAAATTTCCCTACAGATCAGTCTGTCTTTAAAATCTTCTAAGCCTTGCTTTGAAATATATTATCCCCTTTAATCTACTCTTGGGACTGTGGTTGGAACTATTACAATTCTTATTATTTTTTACTTGAAAAAAGAACCTGTCACAATGTCCTCTGATAGGCACTCAAATTAGCTGCCGTGTGTTCCAGAGCCACGGCTGAAGGACAGTTCAGAACTGAAAAAGGTTAAGGATCATTTGTTCTGTAACTAATTTTTTTTTTTTTTTAATTTAAAAGTTATTTTGTTCACAGTCCAAGCAGAGAGAAAAAGATAAGAGAGAGAGAGAGAGAGAGGCACTCTGGGTTCTGTTATGCATAGAACTCCTCCTGTTTGTCAGGTTTTTGGTATGTGATGTTGGCCTGCTTTGGTTCCTCCAGCGTGTAGCTCCCTTCATCCTTCTTCTTCATTCGGTAGATGAGCAGCATGACTAGAAAGGCAGCAAACAGGGCTCCCACCACTCCTCCCACGATCACAGCTGGAAAAGCAATAAAAGGACAAGAGAGTTCAGAAGCCAGGTAACATCCAACCAGGTTCAATAGCCAAAGCTAGACATTTATTTATTTATTTCAAAAGTTTCACCACGAAAGACATTCTGAGCTTATAACAGCTGATTTCCAGATGCGACCTTGGGTGCATGGGGAAGGGGAGTGTACAGCACATGATGAGCAAGTGAAAGTATATGATAAAAGGTGCACACAATAACACAGAGTTACAGTAAATAACAGTGCACAGATTCAATTTGCAGACAGAATATTCAGGCTACACAACGTGATAACAGGAAAGAGGGTGGAAATTATAGGCCATTCAGCCTGCCTTTGGTGGTGGGAAAATTAATGGAGTCACTGCTGAAGAAACGGATTGTGGTGTATCTTAAATCCAGTGGGTTACAAGACCTGAGGCAGCATGGATTCATGGGGTGGGGGGGGGTCATGTCAAATGAATTTGATAGACTTCTTTGACTGGGTGACCAAGGAATTAGATCAGGGTGGAGCAGTGGACGTGGCCTACCTAGATTTCAGTAAGGCTTTCAACACTGTTCCATATAGGAGGATTGTAAGCAATCTGCATAGCTTTGGGGTGGGTCCAACGGTGGTAAACTGGAAAGGAAATTAGTTAGGAGATAGGCGACAGGGTGGTGGTAAACAGAGTTCACCGAGGAAGGGAGGGTGACCAGCAGAGTGCCTCAAAGATCAGTGCAGGGTCTAGTCCTCTTTTATGTCTTTATAAGTAACACTGCAGAACAGCTGGAAGTGAAGGTCTGCCTCTTTGTGGATGACACCAAAATCTGCAATAGGGTTGACACTCAAGGGGCACACGTGTGGAATGGATGAGCAGAACCTGAGAAAGTTCAAGGAGTGGTCAAAAGTATTACAGCTGCATTTCAACACAAAAAAAATGCAAAGTAATGCACTTGAGACACAGAAACCCAATGGCAGAGTACAAAATGGGAGGAGTGGTACTGAGGACAACCAAGCAGGAAAGAGACCTGGATGTGATCATATCTGATGACCTGAAGGTGGCCAGGCCATGTGACAAGGCAGCTTGGAGGGCTAGTGGGATACTGGAGTGCATAGGGAGGGGTATCACCAGCAGAAAGAAGGAAGTGGTATTTCCTCTGTGTAGATCACTAGTAAGACCCCACCAAAACTACTGTGTCCAGGTCTGGAGACTCAGAGTGGAAGTGATCCAGAGGAAGGCAACTAAAATGATATGGGGTTTGCAGCAGAAGCCCTACGAGGAGAGACTTAAGGATTTAAATATGTACACCCTGGAAGAGAGGGGGGATATGACAGAGACCTTTAAATACCTCATGGGGTAATAAGGTACAAGGGGAAAATATTTTTCAGAAAAAAGGTGCTCAAGAACAAGGGGACATACTATGAAGATGGAGCAGGTACATGCAGGAGAGATGTGAGGAAGTACTTCTTCACAGGAGGAGTGGTGGATTCCTGGAGCAGTCTTCCAGCAGAGGTAGTGGGGGCAAAAATAGTGGTGGGGTTCAAGAATGCATGGGATACGCATAAGGGAATCATAGGGAAAGGGAAGTGAGAAGTGAATGAATGTGTCAGTGATCAAGTAGGATCTGCGGTGATACTATAGGCAGGGGCAAACAGGCAGACTAGGTGAGCCAAGTGGTCCTTATCTGCCAGCAAAATCTCTGTTTCTAAAAAGAAAGAGGAAATATAATGCAAAATGATATACAAGTGCTATACAGTACAGGGAACAGTGCCAGAACAGTAGCAGGACTGGCACCACCCTGAAGCCAGCAATGTCATTGCAGGCAGCAGGCCCAGGAGCACAATGCTACCAGATGACTAACTGCTTGAGGCACAGTTAACCTTGGGGGGTGGAGAACACTAACAGCAAGGGGGGAGATAATTCAATGTACACAACTGCCAGTGCTCAGTACAGAACACCAGGTACAGTATCTGGGCAAATTAATATAAGACAACAGTTTATAACGAGCGATGGGCCCATCCAGGGTTGGGGACCCTACTCTTTATTTGGATGCCAGGTCTACAACTAGTAGGTCGAGGCTACTTTGAATGTCTTTTGTTTAAGTGGAAGCAGCTCTTCTAATAGAACATAATAGAATTTGGTTTATATACAGTAGTATCTTTCATACAAACAGTCTCAAAGTACATTCTTCATTGCGCAATGAGTTTAGTTAATGGTAGCGCAGTGAGCGTGCGTAGTACACACGCATCAGCCATAAGGCATGCCAATACCTAACTCTCGCGCATGCGCACACACTGCTGTACTGTATTAGAACCTGTGTTACCATGACAGAGGCTTTCTGATGTGCTACTGTCATTGCAACAGCACAGGAAAAGGGGACGGGGGACAGTCACTGAATAAGGGTGCCTGCATGCAATGAACTGTAGTGCCATGCACAGTGGCTCTCCAGCGCCCTTGCACCTGATCACAAGAAGCAGCAATCTCAACCATTGTAGAACTACTACAAGCTACTTCTACTACTTCAAGCAGCTGCTGCCTTGCAAGCTGGAAACTATGTACCAACAGGGGGAGGCATAGTAATATTTTCAGAGTATAGGAGTAGGGCTGGGGAAGGGGGATCCATTGCATACCAGGGAAAAATGTAAATGGATGGCCTTGTTTTGGGGCCACTGAACCACCAGGGAAGACTGCCATAAGACCGCTAACATCAAAAATAATACAGCACCATAGAGAACACAGGTACCAGCTAAAGGGGGGGCTTACAGTGCTAGTGCCATGACCCTAGGGTACAGACTATGTCATGCAATTGTGCAACTGCTGCCGTGCCATGGTCTGACCCCTGTGGCTGTCGCAATCCACCAGGTTGGTGGCTGAACACACTGTGCGCAACAGCTAACATCTAGATCACAGATTTACATAATAAGGCTCAGCGGCACTGTCACAGGAGTACTGCACTCGCTGCATGCAGCGCCAGCCTCCTGTGCATCACAGTTATCTAGAGTGATGGTATGCACTAGCTATGAAACCTGTTGGGTAGTTGGCATCCCTGACTGACTGCTGATGGTATGGATTTTAACTATGCAATAATAGAAAGGCTGCATCTTAAACAGCAGAAGTGTGGTGCTAGTTTTTGCTGTTTGGCATGGAGGTACAGGGGGTCTTTGCTTATCCCAAACATCCACCACCTCTGACTTTGCCTGTGTATAAGGCCCTAGGTTTTCATTGGTACTCTCATCTGTATTTGAACACTCATTTTTTAATAGTACTGTTTTTGTGGTTAGGATGAGCTAGCATGCAACACACACTACTCGCTGGTATTATGGGGCACTGGGGAGATCAGGAAAACTTCAAGCCACATAACTTCAGGATCACTGGACTTTTAAAATACAGGATGTTTAATTGTTACTGGTGGCATGTACTAGCAAATAAAGCTATATTTACTCAAATAGAGTTCCTCTGACAATGTACGCTTTTCACTGCTGCTCCTTTCTCAGGCCCACCATACTGTGATGAAGTCATTTTAGTCCTAAGTCACTAATTATTTCCACCCCAGCCCCTTATACCAAGTTTTTCTTTTAAAAAATAATAAGGTGGACCACCCAATGACCCCATGAGAAGCATGACATGCTCCCACATTTGCGACCTCAAATCAGGAACAGACTTGCCAGCTGGCCGGAATGCCCAGGGAGGGGCTCGAGAGGCATGACCACGAAGCAGCCATCCCAGTGGGGCAGCAAGGATACTTAAATTCCACTGTACTAGTGGCCCCTGCGGTGCCAGGGAGCTTGCTACTCCACAGGGGAATGCTACGCACATGCAAGGTCTGCTGGGGATGCTGCCTGGTGCTCAGGGCAGGGTGTTGGCAAGGAATGGGTGAAAACCAAAAAAAAACAAAATGAGCACTTGCCACCAATAATGATGGTGCTGGTACTCTCGGACCCTGTCCCATGTGGATCCCTGCTGGTGTGACAATGGGGGGAAGGGCAGAGAGGTAGTTGAGGCTGGTGGAACCAGAGAATCCAAAAATGGCAATAAAGAAGCACTTGCCAGCTATCTAATATGTTCAGTTGATTTGTTATAACAACAAATCTTAAACAACTCACATATCTGATGTGCACTGAGGAACCAGAGAATCGTCTGAAGCAGGCTTGTGGTGGTGGCTAGGGGCCAAAAAGCTGGATGTAAAAAAATAAAACTATAAAAAAAAAAAAACAATGCTAGCCCATTGTCAGCAGTGTCCCAGGTTCGGCAATGAACCTGCCAGGTAAAGGATCAAGCATCCCAGAGAACGGTCTCCTCTGCCAGGGAGGGTGGTCAATGCCTTATGCTGTCATACTACCATCTGGGTAAACCCTGGTGGTAGTTTGTTGGACAGCCGAGCGAAGGCTGGAACATCGCAGAAGTTTGCGTGCATGCACCCTTGACACCATTGCACATGACATCCTAGGGGACAGGTTACAATTGAGGAAATGGCCTTAGAACCAGTGACAAAAGACCTCAGTATATCTAGGGCCCTCACTACCACTTGCATTACCACCGGACAATGTTCCTGGGCTCATGAATACTTCCTTCTACCCCGTCGCCACCTGGGGGGAATAACCAAGGCTTTGTGGAGGTTGGCACTCAAGATAAGGGTACAGCCAGCCTACTGGCACAGCAGTAGCACTACCACCTGTGATGCTGAAGACTCTGGTTCCAGAACAAGCCTGCAGCATTGGAGGGCTGGTTGGGTGGGGTGAAGCTTGAGTGTCTGATGGACAGCTCAGCTCCTCTGGAATGGGTGGGTGCTGGGCTTTGGCAATAGTGTGCCTCCCGGCGGCAGTCTGGGAGCACTGAGCCTGAAGCCTAAGCAAAAGCCAGGATTGGTGGGACACAGCAACCATCAGCGCGTCATGCACAGAAGCATGCATGATGTTCCAGGACATCATTGCATATCCACTCCCGTCAGGGGGAGCCAGAAAAATGAATAACCCCACTGACTGGGCAGGTGATGTCACTCCTTGACACCACGCCCGCAACTGGACCCTGCCCTCCTGGGCCCTGCAATTCCTCCATTCTTCACCTTCGCCTGCAGGTATGGGATTCATGTATGGGCGTGCCGAGGAGCTGAAGGTGACCCCACCTTGGGAAGCAAGCCAAGAGGCGACCTAGCAAATGATGGCTGAAGGTGGCACCAATCAGTGGTGCATGAGGGATAAAAAGAGTTGGAAAACCAAAAAGGTACAGGGGATCAGGTACACAGTGGGTGTTCCTGAGGGAGACTGGTGCTAGAGACACAGGAAGCATGCACAAAGATAAAAAAAAATAATAATTAGCTACCAGCTTATAGTGTCAGAATTCATTTTAATTTATTAAGGTGCTCAATTTGCCTGTTTTTAGCTACAAGAAAACTGCTGAGACTAAAATGACATCATGCTGCTTTCCACGGAATGTTGTGCCTCAGAGACGAGAGTGGAAACAGCAGTTATAAAACACGGTTTTGTGGTACACATCAACATTATTAAGTTTTTAAATAAAGAATATTTTTTTATAAATACACCTCAAGAGTGAAAATAACAAAATTATCTTTAACCATAAAAGGCAGTGTGGACTTGGGGTTAGACCATCAAGTTGAAAAACAGCAGGTTCAAACCCTGCTAGAGCAAAATACTCACCGAGTGACTTTGGGCAACTCACTTAAAGCAGCAGTATTTTTTTTTTTTTTAGCTTTTTATTTCTCCCCAACCCTGGCCCTGGTCAGCCTTCATCCAGCCGCCGTCCATCACCTCCATTCCTTCAGGCCCTCACCCCTGTAACCTCCACAGCTTACCCCCCATGGCGGGACAGTGGGGACCCCAACCCCCCACGACAGGATCCTGTTTCAGGGCATTACCTTGGGAACGGAGTGCGATGGAAATGGCTATCAAGCCACAATGACCAGCCACCAGGGTCTTTTTCTTGTTTTCTCTTTCCCCTGTGGGAGTCAGGCATGCAGTGATACCTGCAGTGGGCTCGCACACACACATGCGCACGTGGCCCCGCCAAGCATCTGCCCTGCTCCCACCCCACTAGTGTTGCGGCAGCGTACTGCCAAGCCCCAGCCTCTGCCAGGGGTCAGGCATGCATTGACTGAGGTTACCCTCCCTACCCCCAGAGATGGAGAGCTGTCAGTGGGACACTCAATCCATCTCCTCCCTGCCAACCCCCGGCAGCCCGCGCTCCTTCCAGAATGCAGGCCACCACCGGGCCGGCAAAAGCAGCAGTATTAGATAATGAGGAAGTGATTATCAAAATTCTGTTTTTTGGCTGGAAGCATGCAGCTATAGTTCTGGTTTCCATATCTGTAAATATTTTTTTCTACTGATCTTTAGTTTTTTTAGATATTTAAATGGCTGCTGACTAATTTGCAATGGAGTTCCTCCCTTACGTCACATCACGTATTTTGTTTACTTCCATGGGACCCTGTGCTGCATATTCCTGCTATCCCTGTGTAATACTGCGAGTCATGCACATGCGCAGCTGGTAGTAGAGGGTTCCAATTCAACATAGCGGGTGGGAGAAATGTAAACAAAAACAAAGCAAATTACAGGGTGATAATCCAGCAAAAACAAGAAAGATTACCAGGTAAGTGCTCAACAGAGCACAGGTAACAAACTGTTGCAAAAGATCCAATTATTTTGTATATAGTACTGCTGCTTTAACTTCTCATTGCTCCACTCCACCCATCTGTGAAAATGGGGAGAAACAGCACCCTACTGGGAAATGAGATGTTATAACTCAGCTGGGCTGTCCTGAGTAAACAAACTATCACAAATTTCTAACATGGGGCCCTATGCATGAAGAGGATGGGGGTACGTGGAAAAGTCACATACCCTATCCACGGCCCTGCGGCCCGAGGACAGGTGCAACCATACCAGCATTCACCAACGCTAGCCACCTGTCCACGGCCCCCCCCCAGCAAGCAGGACTCTGCAGGGTGGTCAGGGGCGGAGTTGCAGACCCAGGCGGGCATCTAATTGGATGCCCGTCCTGGGTCCAGGAGTTGATCCCTTGCACCTGTAGGCACAGGTCCAGGTTGTGTACAGCCCATGTGGGTGCCTGGACCCATGCGACCACACTCCAGAGACAGTTCAGCTCAGGAGACCAACCACCCCACCCCAGCATGGTGCAGCCATGGCCCACGAGTCCATTGGCGGACCCCCCCATCCCCATGGCACTGACACCCTTGGACTCCAGTACATGTTGCTGGTGCCATGGCTTAGCTGCCCCAGCCCTCCCGGTCTGCCTTGTGGGCTGGGGCGGCACTGCAGGACATTTCCCAATCCCCTCATGACTGGTGGGAGGCATCTGTGGGGGCATGCAGCGGGTTATGGCAGGGTCTACCCTGGTGTACCATGCCCCACCCTCTGCACCCATGCGGCCAGCACTACGTGGTTTAGTGAATATTGCGTAGTGCTGGTACACCCCTGGAATGTCCCCCAGCAAGGTGCGGTCAGCAGACGTGGGGGTTGGGTGCATTGGGTCTATGAACCCCCCCCATTTATGCATCCCGCATGGGGGGTGCTATGGGTGTAGGGTGGCTATGCACCCAAGATATGTGGTGCATAGCCACTCTACACCTTCATGCATAGGGCCCACAGTGAACATAAGATGAAATGTCATAGCACCATATAGATGGATTTAGAAATGAAAAAGGGTGGCATCAAATTTATTTATTTAAAAGTTTGATAACCAGGAAAGGCACACTGACCAAGGGTTCATTTCAAGGGTGTGACCCAGGGAAAAGGGAAGAGGGATTCAGCATACAGGCAGATACAAACATCAGAGGCGCAATTAATGTCAAATATAAGTGCAATATCCAACTGGAAACAATACAGAGCAGCAAGTATGCAGGGAATACAAACCGAGAAGCATACAGGAAAATTTAAGGGTTTAAAACCGAGTTGATAGCCTGCAGTGAGAAACAGGAAATAGGCACCAGGGAAGGGGGTGACAGAAACAGGGAGGAGAAGAAGAGAGCCTGTATAGCAGAAATGAAATGTGGTGGCACCACATAGATTTGAAAAATGTTGTGGCACCATAAAATGGATTTAGTAATGAAATGCAGTTATGCCGTAACATGGACTAAGAAATTAAATGTGGTGGTACCATAAAATGGATTTAGAAATGAAATGTGGTGGCACCATGTAGATGGATTTAGAAATAAAATGTGGCACCATATAGATGGATTTAGAAATCAAATGTGGTGGCACCATAACATGGATCTAGAAATGAAATGTGGTGGTGCCATAAAATGGATTTAGAAATGAAATGGCAAGGGGTTACCATAAAATGGATTTAGAAATGAAATGTAGTGGTACCATATAGATGGATTTAGAAATGAAATGTGGTTGCACCATATAGATGGATTTAGAGACGAAATGTGGTGGCACTATATAGATTTATATAGAAATTAAATGCAGTGGCACCATAACATGGATTTAGAAAATTAATGTGGTGGCACCATATAGATGACTAGAAATGAAATGTGGCAGTACCATAAAGATGGATTTAGAAATGAAATGTGGAGACACCCTACAGGTGGATTTAGAAATGAAATGTGGTGGCACCATATAGATGGATTTAGAAATTAAATGTGGTGGCACCATATAATGGATTCAGAAATGAAATGAGGTGGCAGCATATAGGTAGATTTAGAAATCAAATATGGTGGCAGCATATAGATAGATTTAGAAATGAAAAGTGGCACCATAGAGATGGATTTAGAAATAAAATGTGGTGGCACCATATAGATGACTATACAAATGTGGCAGCACCATATGGGTGGATTTAGAAATGAAATGTGGCGGCACCATATAGATGGATTTAGAAACAAAATGTGGTGACACCATGTAGATGGATTTAGAAATGAAATGTTGTGGCACCATATAGATGGATCTAGAAATGAAATGTGGTGGCACCATATATATGGATTTAGAAATGAAATGTGGCGGCACCATATAGATGTATTTAGAAATTAAATATGGCGGCACTATATAGATGGATTTATAAATGAAATGAGGTGGCACCATATAGATGGATCTAGAAATGAAATGTGGCACCATATAGATGGATTTAGAAATGAAATGTGGTGGCACCATATAGATGGATTTAGAAATGAAATGTGGTGGCACCATATAGATGGATTTAGAAATTAAATATGGTGGCATCATATAGATGGATTTAGAAAATAAATATGGTGGCACCATATAGATGGATTTAGAAATTAAGTGTGGTAGCATTCTATAGATGAATGTCTAAATGAAATGTGGTGGCACCATATAGGTGGATTTAGAAACAGTGGAAAAGGATTTGATAGTGGAAAAGGACTGTATTATAAACCATACTCAATATTAACATAACCTAATGTTTTAAAAGTGCTGAGCAAAGCAATGACAAATGGTCAATTGATATATTTATTTTGTTAGGTTTGATTTCCTTACCTATATTTTCGGTTGTGTCTGCTCCATCCATGAGCAGGGAGAAGGTGGATGGTGTTGCTTCTTTAAGCTGAGACAGGGTAAGTAGACTCCAGAATCTTTGGTGGTCCCGTCACTCCCATAATCCCTCAGTCTACCTCTCTCTCTCTCTCTCTCTCTCTCTCTCTCTCTCTCTGTAGCTGAGACATATGCCCTATGCAGTAGAAACCTGGGGCAGGATTCTCAAAGAAAGTCAAAAATCCCACACCTGTGGGAAAAAGGCCTGCAGCACTGCGGAAATGCAGTTGCACAATATTTTCAAAGAAAATTTGCGCACCTGTGGAATTCTGTAAAATTCCCCGCAGCTGCAGAAATTGAGCAAGTGCTGAAAATCCGCAACTGCAGATTCGCAGCTGTGGAAATGGCTTAGGAGGCACAGCAACAGTGAACCTAATTAGCTGGAGCAGCAGATTTTAACATTGCTGCCATAGCATGAAGCTGAAAGCATCCACAAAGAGACCAGCAACCAGTCTCTCAGCTGGGACCACTGCAGCACCACACGTACCAGCACTACTATGGCACCACAGTGACCGATTGTCACTGCTGGTTGTCCCTCCCTGGGGTGTTCCTGTTGCCTGCAGGGGTAGCACTCACTGCAGGCTGGTCAGGCCCTATTGCCTGTGGGGCTCCATCATGGGCTGCACTGGGTCTGGTGGTTGTTGTCTGTTGCCATTTCATGGCACTGTGTGCTATTGTTGCTGTAACAGCAGCCACTGCTATACCCACTGGGATGCTATTACCTGTGCCTCACCTCCACCATAATTGATTTAAATTGTTGGGGCACTACTGAAGTTTGCTGAGGGAGGGTTACATCTCACTCCAATGTGTGTAACATTTTTTCCGCAACTGTGGAAAAAACCTGGCTGAGAATAGCCTTTGAGGGGCTGTGCCTTCCTTATCTATCACCTTTTTTTCCTCAGGGACTTCCTCAGCTGCATTTTTTTCTACAGTCTGTAGTATTTTTTTCCACAGCTGTGGAGGTTTTTGTGAACAGCACTCAGAGCAATCTCCTCTTTTTTTCCATAGCTACAGCAGTTTTGGGGACTTAGGGAAGGTTTTGCACTTTCAGAATACTTTGTGACTCCAGCTCCTTGTCTACAGTTTTTGTATTGCTTTTCTTTCTGATTTCCTGAGAGTCCTGCTCTCTCCTGTCTCCTGACCTCAGGCACTACAACCAATGGTAAAACATTATTGACTGTTTGTTAAATCTACAGGAACTCTGGCTGCTGTAATAGAGACTGGTATGCCACTGGAGGACAAGAGAATTTCACAGAATACGAAGGTAATGTGATTGGAGTCTGTATGGTATGGGTTCACTGCAGATATCATACTGGTGCAAACACATCATTTCCTATAAGCTGTGGACTCCAGATTTGCTTAGAGTATTCCTTTTCAAAATTACAAGAAAGAAAAAGGATTTTCAGATTCAATCATCAGTTATCAACACTATATCTAAGAACAGAAGGAGAAGTTCACTGGAGGCAGCAGCAGGCTCCAAACACTGGAGGAGAGTGGAACAGAGGATCTCGCAGGGTGACCTAACACTAGGTTTTTTTTTATTTATTGTTGTTTTCTAAATTGGGCTGATTGTTTTATAGCGCAGGCACAGTACACAGGGACCGGGAGAAAACATACAGGGAGACGTCACTCTGTTAGAGGGAGCAGAGACAGCCAGTCGGGGACTAGATAAACAAGCATTTGCCAATGCCAAATGTTGTCTTGCTGGCACTGGCATTGGTAGTGCAGGAGTTAGAGAGATGAATAATATGAATGGCAGTGAAGTATTGAACTGACACCAACCCCACCCCTACCCTGCAGAGACTGACAGGCATTGGGGTGTGCTTTTGTGTCGTCGACCATAACGCTCACACCATTTCACCTCACCCTACCCTGCAGACGCCAAGTGTCACGGTGTGCCTTGGGGTCTTCGGGCCTTATGCTCACCCCATTCCATAAAGAACTACGCTGAGATGGGTGCAGTATAGAAACGTAGAAGTTGACAGCAGATAAGGACCGCAAGGCCCATCCAGTCTGCCCATTTCTTTTTCTACCTAATGAATGTGCCATCTGCCTTTGCTCTGTCAATGGCCTATCTATTCATACTCATCTGTATTGCTCCCTTATGCCTATCCCATGCCTGTTTGAAACCCTGCACTGTATTCATGTCCACCACTTCCTGAGGTAGGCCGTTCCATGCATCCACCACCCTTTCTGTGAAAAAGAACTTTCTCACATTACCCCTTAATTGGCCTCCCTCTAATCTCATGCTGTGTCCTCTTGTCCTGCTGTTTTTCTTATATTGAAACATGTTAGACTCTTTCGTCTTGTTAATGCCCTTAAGGTGTTTGAATGTTTCAATCATATCATCTCTCTCTCCCTCCTCTGCTCTTGGGTATACATATTTAGCTCCATTAATCTGTCCTCATATGTTTTCTGATGCAGTCCCTGCACCATTTTGGTTGTCGTTCTCTGGACTGCCTCAATTTGGTTAATGTCCTTGTGAAGGTGTGGCCTCCAGTACTGCATGCAGTACTCCAGATGGGGCCTAACCAGTGTCTTGTAAAGAGGATTATTACCTCCCTCTTCCGACTTGTGATACCCCTACTAATACACCCCAACATCCCCCTAGCCTTACCTACTGCTTCAGTGGTCTGCTTGGATGATTTCAGGTTATCGGCGATGATGATGCCCAAGTCTCTTTCTTCCCTTGTGAATGCCAGCAACTCCCCTCCCAGCCAATAGGTGGCTTCAGGGTTTCTCTTCCCTATGTGCATGATCTTGCACTTCTTTGCGTTAAACCCCAGTTGCCACTCTTCTGATCATTTTTCTAGTTTATCCAGATCTCTTCTCATTCTGCCCACCCCATCTGGATCATCTACTCTGTTGCAGATCTTGGTGTCATCTGCAAACAGAAAAACCTTACCCTCCAGTCCATCTGCAATGTCACTGATGAAGATATTGAAGAGGACTGCCCCCAGGACTGATCCCTGAGGAACCCCACTTGTGACATGCATCTCTTCTGACTGTATACCGTTTACCACCACTCTCTGTTTTCTGCCCGTCAACCAGTTTGCCTCCCAGTTGACCAACTTCTGACCAACCCTGTGCCTACCCAGCTTATTAATCAATCTTCTATGTGGAAGAGTATCAAAAGCTTTGCTGAGCCAAGGCAGGCAACATCAACTGCTCCCCCTTGGTCCACCACTCCGGTTACCCATTCAAAGAAATCTGAGATTGGTTTGACAGGACATTCCTTTTGTAAACCCATGCTGTCTTGGATCCTGTGCTCCTATGGATTCCAGGTGTTGCACTATCCTTTCCTTAAGGAGTGCCTCCTTAATCTTGCCCACTACTGAGGTAAGACTGATTGGTCTGTAGTTCCCTGCCTCCTCCCTGCTACCACTCTTGTGGAGCGGGATCACATGAGTCCTTCTCCAGTCTTCTGGAGAATGGGGTAAACTGCGGGGCCAAAGAGTCCAAGCTGCACCTCGATGCCTGTCACTGGCTGCAGGGTGGAGCTGGGGATGGAATGGCATGAGCATTATAGTCGACAATCCCAAGTCACTCCTCTGATGCCTGTCAGTCTCTACAGGGTGGGGTATTACGGTTGGAAACCCTAACACCACGTGTGTTTGTTGGTATTTTCACTCCAAATTTTCAACATGGGCTTTTTGTGACCCCACCTCATGAACAGTGGCACTATCAGTCTGTTAGCCGAAAGCTGATTTTGCACAGCAACTGCGCCATTTGGTGCCATAGGTGCAAAAACACATTTCAGGCAGGATGTGAAAAATGACAGCTGTACTGTTCATGAGGAGGTGTAAAAAAATGGCAATGTTGAAAATCTGGAGTGAAAATATGAAAAATTGGTGAAGTCACAAGTGTGCGCAGAAACAGCGCAATGTACACCGGTAACGCAATTATTTTGGGGATTTTTTAACCAAATTTTCAACATAGGCATTTTGGGACCTCCGCTCATGAACAGTGACACTGTGGTCTTGTTAATCTGTCCCGAAAGTTAATTTTCCACAGCAACCACACCATTGTGCGCCAGATGTGCGAAAACACATTTCAGGCAGGATGTGAACAATGACAGCTGTACTGTTTATAAGGAGGTGGGAAAAAATGGCAATGTTGAAACTCTGGAGTGAAAATATTAAAAATTGTCGAAGTTAAGAGCATGTGTGGAAGCTGCACAATGCAAGCTCGTAACACAGTCATTTTTTGGAATTTTTTCACCAGATTTGCAACATAGGCTTTTTGGGACCCCACCTCATGAACAGTGGCACTGTCGTTTTGTTAATTGGTCCAGAAAGGTGATTTTGCAGTAACTGTGTGGAATCACCTTTCGGGACTGAATAACGAGATGACAGTGCATGTGTTCATGAGGTGAGGTCCCAAGAACCCCATGCTGAAAATTTGGAGCCAAAAGTCAAAAAAATGTCTGAGATATCCCCCTAAGTTGAAACCCCCCATTGATGCCATTATACAGCTTACCGGCATTTTTTCACTTTGCAGTTCAGCTTTTAAGAGTCCAGACGTGTTCCCGCTCCACCAAAGATCACAGCACTGGACCTTCCGAGGTAAGTATGGGATGAGGGGGGAGTGTGGGGAGGTGGAGTTCACAGAGGGTGGGTGCAGGTTGGGGAAGGGGAGCGCCGTGCACAATGAGGGATTATTTTCTTTTTTTCAGGTGCAAAAAAAAAACCAGACATCATGGGACTATTTTCTTTCTTTGCAGGTGAAATGAAACAAATACTGGGCAAACTGAGGTGGGCTCCCAGTGTACCCCATGACTTTTGAGGGGGGAATGTTGGCCACACTGGGGTGGGCTCCCAGTATGTCACACAATGGGAGTGTGGTGGGAGGAACATACCGACATGGTCAGCTTTCAGTGAGCGATGGCACACTGGGGTGGGCTCCCAGTGTGCCACACATGTGGGGAGGTGGGGGACATTTTGACATGGGGATTGCACCCCCGATGTTGACTGTGTTTGGGGATTGTCTGGCAGTGGCTGCCACCACCATGTTTATTAAATTGTCTCACCAGGAAAGGCACGTACGGGAGGTGTGTCATTTGTGCTGCTGCATGACGAGCTTGTCTCTGACTGCAGTGGCACATTTCTTTTAAATTGTTGGCCCTTTACATAATTCTTGCATCAGCGCTAGCATGCTGGCTAACTGGGGAATGAGGGACACACTTACTAAATTGTGCCCTGCATTTGCCAACACTGGCACACCTCTCACTGTGCTAATACTACCACAAGATGTTGCTTGTGCCTGCGCAAAACAACATAAAAAGGCACCCACTCAAACAATAGACAGGGAGTTAAAACAACAGAAAGCAATCTGGGAGACCGCAGAAGGAGGAGCTTGTTGAAGGGAGCAACAGGGCTCCAAACACCAGAGGAGAGAGGAATGGAGGATCTCGAAGGGTGACCTAACACTAGGTTTTTTATTTATTGTTTTCTAAATGGGGCTGATTGTTTTTTTTAGCAGGCGTAGTACATAGGGAACAGGAGAAGCAAGAAAGTAACTCACCCACCTACCCAGGCTCATCCATCCCTTTATATACTGAATTAGTTTAGTTGCCATATTGGTCCTTGCAAGAACATATCCAGAAGCAAATGGTTCAATACCTTTTATTGGACCAACATTGATGTTACAAAAAAGAAAACAGTGCCTAAGCTTTTGGACCAGCCAAGTCCTTCCTCGGAAGCTTATGCCAGTTGTTTAGAGAATCACATTCTATTAACACCCAGATCATACATAAAAAAACAAAAGAATTCTAATTGGTTTAAAATAATTTTCTTTTAAAAAACAACAGAGATTGATATGAAAGGAACCAGATTCTACTGGGGTTTGCTACTGCTGAGAAACCTTCCAATGTCAATTGTCAACAGAAGCAGATAAGATGAATACTCGAGTAGACAGTCCCACTAACTTAAATTATGAATGAATGTGTTATGTGAATACATTCTTAATTAAAAGCAAGACCTTTCGGCTGCCCGGTGGCACTGAGGATTGAGGGACTGGATGCCACACCTCGCCACGCTATGCAACCGGTTCGGAACAAGCCCGGCCACTGGGGTTGGCGGGGAGAGATTGAGCATCTATAGGACTGCTCTCTTCCCGGGAGGGCTGGGAAAGCACTGCCTGAGCAGTAGCCTCTGGCGGTGATCTGGGTGCCCAGCGCGGGTGACGCAGCACGCGACTAGGGGTGGAGTTGCGGGTTAACATTGCCTTTGCCTTGCTGCACTCCGAGGGGACAAGCAAGAAAAAGTTGAAAATGCCTCACACACCCTCGGTGAGATGATGGTGGCCCCAGGGGACTTCACCCACATCCCCAAGTGCCGGCCCAATGCACCCAGGATCTTCCTCCATGGCCGACCCAATGACCATCAGGTAGGCACCTCACACTTAAGGAGGCGGAGATGGTACCGGGGCTCGAGCCTGCCTGGGGTCATTCAGGGAGGGACTGGGGAGAGACGGGGGTTCAGGCTGGGAGTAGTGTGGACTCTGAGAGGGTACACCTGAAGGATGCCCGAGGGTGTGGAAGAAACAACGTTTAAAAAAAAAAAAAGCAAGACCTTTAGATTTAATACCCACATAAGTGCATGTTAAAATTTGATAGTATTGTATGTTAAAAAACTATAAAACAGAAATTTTCTATATATGGAAATATGAAAGTATAAAGAAAAATTCCCTAGTATAAACAACTGTTTCACACATTCATACCATATTAAACCTATCTGGAGACATTTTCTAAACTATACTCTCAACCAGTTAAACTCCATAAACATTAAGACCATCAGTGCTGTAACAATATTTTTTACAAGATAATATCAATTGTCAGAATTAGTGCCAAATAAATAACTCTCTCAAGGACCCCCTAGTAAATCAGTACATGCATCCTAAAATGTTCAGAGTTTAATAATGTGTTAGTATATAATCAAATTATTGTATGTACAGTAACAATCTTAGGAATTTAAATAAAGCAAACAAGCAAACTTTATTTATAAAATAGCGCTATTCACACAGAGACCACTGCGCTAGCACAATAGATCATAAAACCACAGCTAAAAATCCATAATTAATTAATAAATATCAGCATCAAAAAATTATTCAGAATCAGGAAAAGCAAGATTAAACAAATATGCTTTCAATGCAGATTTGAAACTCTCCACTGTCCAACTTGTCAGAGGACTACATCCCCGAAACAAACCCAATTGAATTAATGTTGTCTTTTAAAAAAGTTATTTTAAACCAATGAGAAATCTATTTTTTTTTTATGTATGATCTGGGTGTTAACAGAATATGATTCTCTAAACAACTGGCATAAGCTTCTGAGGATGGACTTGGTTGGTCCAAAAGCTTAGGCACTGTTTTCTTTTTGTAGCATCTGTGTTGGTCCAATAAAGGGTATCAAACCATTTGCTTCTGGATCCATCCCTTTATAGGGACGTAAGAGGAGGAAAGCCAGAACTTACTGTGTCAAAACAGGAAGGGAAGTAAAAGAACAGGACAAAGGGGTATAGGTACTACAGCTTCAACAAACTGAAAAGATTTTATTAAAGCATCCCAAGGCCAGGAACTGAGTAGTATATATTAAGGAAATAAAAAACAACATTTTTTTAGGATTGGAGTAAATTAGATCAGCAAAGGGTATACACTAAGAGTACTAAGCGGACTCAAAACATTGGAAGGTAGAAAGGCCAATATAGATTGTGAGTACATAACTAGGTAGCGATCTTGGGATCAATAAGAGATTAAAGGAAAAGATAGGACACCAAGGGTAGCTAATTAGATATTGAGAATAAGTAGATGGAAAAACAGCCTTGGGGATACAAAGGTAAGGCTAAAGTCACACACAGTAGAAAGGATAAGTAAGGGCAACTATGTGGGGAGTGGTGCAGTGCAGTGCAGTGGTTTTGTTTATTTATTTCGCTTTTGTTTACCGGGTAAGTGCACTAGCCATAGCAATGACTATTTTCAGGCACAACCAGGGAGGGTACAGTACAAACAGAGCAGGCACACAATGCAATACAAGTTTTGACAATAACTGAACAATCAAATACAGAGCAAGTATAAACATAGTAGACAATTGATTACAGAGCAAATAGCTATAGACAAGATAGATACAGTAACAGTGTAAAAATATACAAGAACAGAGTAAACAAAGACATTCTGATAACAATGGCTAATAACATCCTGTCTGATTTGTGGAAAACAAGATAAGGTGGTAGTGCTATGTCATTCATAAAGGATTTATATAGGGTAGTAAGAAAGGGAATGGGAGATAGAAGAGCGAGGCCAGAGTAGAGGTTTTAGGAAGAGGTAGGCGAGAGGGAAGGAAAAGGGGAAAGTGCTATAGTTTTGAAAGACACAACAGAAGTGGCAGGAGAGGAGAAGCTAGGAAGGAGGAAAGGGCTAGGGGGGTTTGAAGCAGGCGCATCTGTAGGAAGTGGCAAGGTGGTTACGTAACCCTTTCTTAAAGGAGGCATGAGATTAAGACTGGTGAAGGGCAAGTGGTAGGGAGTTCCAGAATGGGGGTGGGGGCATGACAGGCAAAAGCCGTAGCGCCTTTGGAGGAATTATGTCTGGGGGTGAAGACAGGTGCACTGTCAGCAGACCGCAAACCATAGCATGGAGTCAGATTAAGGATGAGACCTGCCAAGGACTTGGGTATTTGTAAACGGACAATATTGTCAATGATGGAGCCATAAGCATAAAGCCTTAGCTCTGAAGGAGGAAGCCAACCCAGATCAGAATAAAGGAGACAGTGGTGTTTCAGTCGATGAGAGGAGGATGCATAGTGACAGATATTGTTGTATGTGACATCCCACTTTCGAAGGCTTGATTTGGACACAGAGGTATAGGTGACAACCCCATAGGTGAACGAGGGAAGGAGTATGCCACAGGCAATGGCAAACCTTGCAGAGGGGGTGAGCATATAGCTAGTTTCGGTATGCTATCCTAAGTTTAGCGTTGACCAGCTTGCAGGTCTGTTGTATATGCAGATCGAAGTTTAGTGATGGATCTAGTGTGACGCCCAGATATTTAAATGAGTCCACCACCCCTAGAGTTAAACCACTGGAGGAGAAGACTTTAAATTTTGGTTGGAATAGTTTAAGCTTGGCATTAGAACCAAATAGCATAGCTTTGGTTTTGGACTCATTTAGGACAAGTTTGGGACTAGATAGCCATTGATGGATTTGCTGAAAGTCAGAAGAGAGTTTTTGATTGATGATACCAATACTGTTATCACTAATGTAAACAACAATGTCATCACCATATAGTAGGGAAGCAGTCCTATGGAGGTTGGTGGTGATGTTATTGATGAAAATAGAGAAAAGCAGAGTGCAGGGCTGCCATCTTCAGGCAAATCTTTAGGACACTGAAGTGCTGCCCCATCTGCGTGCGCCTCTCTGGACTGAGGGATGAGGTGGCCAAACTCAGGACTGAGGTGTCTTGGGTCAGGAGGACCTTCAATCCCATCCAGAGACCACCCAATCCAACTTTGTTGCCTCAAAGGATGCCAGAAAGGAGGAGCAGATAGACAATGGTGGGATCAGGGAGGGTAAGAGAGGTGGAGCGCAGGCACATCCCATGACCCATACCACTACATAACACCTATGCTGCACTGGTAGGAAGGGACTGCCAGTGTAGTGGATGGGATGGATGTAGAGGTCCTCCAATATGGAGACCTCAAAGGGTGGAGCAAGAGAACCCAGAGGAGGAGGAAGCGAATCCTGGTGGGGACTCAATAGTGAAGGGAATTCAGCTAGGCACAGGATGGGAGGAGGACAGGGAGATGTGGTGCCTTCCAGGTGCCAATCCATAGCTAGGAGGGATAGAAAGAGGATCCTATGGATCACTGGGAATGCAGGAAGGGAGGGTGAGCTGGATGTCATTGTCCATTTAGGGGACAAATGACCTAGTCAGGGACGAGCCAGAGACAGTCCAGGAAGAGTTCAGGAGATTGGGGAGGGGTCTAAAGCAGGTAGCTAAATCCGTCACCTTCTCAGAGATGGTACCTGTCCGGGACAAGGGGGAGGATAGGAGCATTTGCACCAGGAACTTCAACAAATGGTTGAAGAAATGGTGCGACGAGGATGGATATGGATTCCTTGGGTACTGGGGATCCACCTGGACGGATGGAGGCCTATTCAAAGGCAACTGCCTGCATCCGTCCAGGAGGGGAACTGAGCTCCTCAATGAAAAGTTTACATGCTACACTGTTAGGCATTTAAACTAGCCGGGGGGGGGGGGCAGACTAGGGCACAAGGGCACTAACTGTCCACCCTCACAGGCTAGCAGAAACAACATCAGGGACTGTAAGGGAGTGAAATCACAAGAACTCCTAATTTAAAGAATACAGAATGAAGAAAAGGAAGGAGAGGTGAGGGTGGGGCACAAGGGAATGGTTGGAGAAGGGAAGAAATACAATAACAGGGGAGGTGGCAGTAAGATCTGGAAAGCCATGTCCATAAATGCTCGGAGCCTAGGCAACAAAGTTATGTACCCGGAGGTCACCATAATGAAAAAGGACCTGAACATAGTGGCAATCACTGAGACCTGGTTCAGTGAAAACCAGGACTTGGAAGCAGCCATACCAGGGTATGCATTTTCAGGAGGGACAGAGTGGTCAAAAACGGAGGTGGCACTTTAAGTGAAGGAGAATATTAAAGCCACAGAAATACCAAGGGAGGAAGGAAAAGCTGAGATACAGTGGGTGGCACTGGAGATGGCGGAGGAGCATTATTTGAACAAGGTAATCTACAGACCACCTGCACAGAAAGAAGTAGCTAGGGAAATGATGGAGGACATCAAGGGTATGCCCAACAAAGGGGCGGTATTACTGATAGGAGATTTCAATATGCCAGATGTGGACTACAAGAAATAGAAGTAGGGAAATCCTGGACTCACTGCAGGGGACATTCTGAAGACAGCTTGTCAGTGAACCCACACGAGAGAAGGCCATACTTGACCTGGTACTGTCAAACAGAGACAGTGTCACTAACGTCACAGTAGGAAGTCACCGAGGGACAAGTGATCATCACATGGGGTTAGAACTAAGCTAGAAGCATCCCACGTTAAAACGCGGGTCCTGGATTTCAGAAGGGCTGATTTCAGGAGGATGGGAGAGTGCCCTAGGAAAGCACTAGCACAGATAGGAAAAATGGAAAGGTGGACACAGATGAAGAAGGCCATTAAGAATGCAACAAACCTTTGCATAAGGCAGCTTACAAAGAACAAGAGAAGGAAGAGACTGCTATGGTTCTCCTAAGAAGCAGCAGCAAAAGTTAGGGCAAAAAGATTAGCTTTCGAGAAGTATAAAGCAACACAGATGGCAGAGGACTGGGAAGAATATCAGGGGAAACTGAGGGAGGCAGCTAAAGTTGTTAGAGGAGTGCTAAAGCACAAAAAGAGCAGAATATAGCCAGGACTCTGATGCTGGGAGATAAAACATTCTTTAGATACATAAGTGAGAAGAGAAAAAACAAAGCTGGGATAGTCAGACTAAAGGGGGAAGGGGGGGTGGATAGTGTGGAGGAGGACCAGAACAAGGCAGACATACTGAACAAGTATATTTGTTCAGTATTCTCAAAAGAAGGGGTGGGTAACTGGCCACAGATAAAGGATAAAGGAATTACTAGAGGGGAGGTGGACACTAGTCCTTTTCCGGAGGAGAGAATACTCAAAAGAACTTGAGAGATTAAAAAGTGTATATGGCAATGGGGTCAGACAGGGTACACCCCAGGATACTGAAGGAACTGAAGGTAGAGCTATCTGCTCCCCAGGCAGCCCTGTTCAACCAATTAATGGAAATGGGGGAGGTACCAAGGGACTGGAAGAGGGTGGATGCAGTGCCAATTCACAAGAGTGGAAATAAAGAGGAAGCAGGGAACTATACACCAATAAGCCTGACATCAGTGGTGGGAAAAATTATGGAAACAATAAAAGAAAGGATGGTGGAATACCTGACTGTAAATGGGTTGCAGGATCCGAGACAGCATGGGTTCACTGGAGGCAGATCATGCCAAACAAAACTGACTGAGTTCCTCAACTGGGTGACAAGAGAAGTGGATCTTGGGGGGGGGGGGGGAACGCAGTGGATGTAGCCTACCTGGATTTCAGGAAGGCCTTCAACACCATCAAACACAGAAGATTACTAAATAAGCTGGGCAGTCTCGGGTGGGGTCAAAAGTGGTAAAATGGGTACAAAATTGACTAAGTCACAGGAGCCAGCAAGTGGTCATAAATAGGGTACATTCAGAGGAGGGGAAGTGACTAGTCGGGTGCCAATGGGCTCAGTTCTGGGGCCACTACTCTTCAACGTTTTCATTAGCAACATCATGGAGGGACTGGAAGGGAAGGTATGCCTGTTTGCAGACGTCACAAAAATCTGCAACAGAGTGGACACACCAGAGGGAGTAGACAGAATGAGGAAGGACCTGAAAAAACTAGAGGAATGGTCAAGGGTATGGCAGCTAGGCTTTAATGCTAAAAAGTGTAAAATTGTGCATATAGGGCACAAGAACCCAAGGGCAATGTACCATTTGGGAGGACAGGAGGTGACAACAAAACAGGAAAGGGACCCTAGGGTCATCATAGTGGATGACCCCAAAGTGGCAAGTCAGTGTGGTACAGCAGTAGGAAAAGCAAGTAGGATACTGGGGTGAATGGGGAGGGGTTTAACAAGTAGAAAGAGGGAGATGGTATTGCCCCACTATAGGTCATTGGTGAGGCCCCACCTGAAGTACTGTGCCCAGTTCTGGATGCCCCATCTGAGGAAGGACATTGATCAGGTGGAAGGGATGCAGAGAAGGGCAACCAAAATGGTCCAGGGCATGCATCGAAAAAGCTATGAGGAAAGACTCAAGGAATTAAATATGTACTCTCTGAAGGATAGGAGGGAGAGGGGAGACATGATAGAGGGATTCAAATACGTCAAGGGACTCAATAAGGTGCAGTAGAAGGAGACGCACAAGGACAAGGGAACACGATATGAGGCTGCAAGGGGGATACTCAGAGGGAATGTGAGGAAGTACTTCTTCATGGAGAGGGTGGTAGATGACTGCAACAGGCTACCAGTAGAAGTGGTAAGTGCAAATACTGTGGAAGAATTTAAGCATGCATGGGATAGGCACTGGGGATTCTTAGAAACAGAAAGGGGGGAAGAAAGGTCGCAGATCAGGTAAGATCTGCAATACAATTTTAGGAAGGAACGTGTTCTCTAGGGCAGACTAGATGGGCCATGGAGTCTTTTTCTGCCAACTACTACTACTATGTAACTACGTAACTCTTTGAATTTCTTCCCTTGATTTAAAAATGATGATGATGATGTTAATAATGATGGTGATGATGATGACATATTGAACTGATAAAAAGTCAAGCTGTGTAATCCCTCAGGGAAAACAAATACTTTCATGAAGGTAAAACATTGAGCTATCAGATTAATAGGTTGGCCTCTTGTCAGAATTTAAGCTGGCATCGCAAAGCCAAAGGCAGCAACACAAAATGTATATGTGTCTCCACTACACAAAGCAGCCAATTTTTTTAAAAGCTCTGTAGATGGAATTTTATTTTAATCTTTTATTAGCCTTCTGTTCCTATTTACAAAGTTAAGTGCTGACAGTGGTTTTGGCTTAGCCTCTCCAGCACAAAGCCCTCACCTATTAGGACCTCTTTCCTCTCCAGAATGTTTTTCTGTGGCAGTTGAGCAGCTGAGCTCCCGGAGTCTATTGTATTGTCAATGTTGCCAAGCTCAGCATTCTTCCCTGCTCCACGTCCTGTTGCCTTGGTAACTTCAGCAAACACTTCATTATTGAGCTCAGGGCAACTGTATCCACTTCTGCAGGGATTTCAAAGTCTCCGCTGGGTCCTCCACTGAGCGGACCGTCCACTTCATTGTTTATGGTGGTGCCCAGACTTTCTTCAGTCTGTTGTGGGAAAGCAGACAGAGGGGAGAAAACACAATTCTTAATATTAAGCAAGTATAACTTTGTATAGCCCCCTTCTACTACAGCCTTCAGCTGTCTCCTATTTCAATGGATATACCTATCCTTAATGTAAATTAGCCTTTCATATATTTCCGTTGCCCATAATTATTTTATGTGTGTTCATACATACTTTAACCCCCTGCATCCCTGGTCTCAGTGATGTTCCCCAAGACCTATCATTGACCCATCTCAGAGACTTACAGGTTAACCACCTTGATGGCCTGCGCCATGGGGTTGTGCAGTACCTGCAGGGGATGCTGAGTGGGCCAGGGAGTTTTCTTCTGATATCTTCTTTGCTTTCCCCCAAGGCATCAGCATGCAGTGATGCATGTGTGCATTGCCATATGATGCCCAGCCCCTTCATGTTGTTCCCACTGTCTGCCATTTGGCTTCCACCAGGTGGCAGTCAAGTGGTGGGACCCAGAAACTCCCCACCCCCAATGAAGAAGAGCTGTTTTGGGAGACTCAATCTTTCCTCTCCCAAGCAATCCCTCAAATGACTCTGCTCTGTTCCCAAACCTGGGTCACCATTGTGGTTGGTGCTGTGGGGTATAGACCCTCAACCCATCGCACCACTGGGCCGGCTATCGTACTACATTTTTAAAAGCATTTGCTGAGTGTCAGATATTTGGGACAGGAGGGCCAAGAGGAGTGTACCTCATAACAATGGTACTATGTCTGTGAAGAACAGACGGATCCGTTGACCATGGATTTCCAGAGTGTTTAACTACTGGCAGTTTTACTCTTCATAGTGCCAAAGTCCATGAAATGTACTAGTACCAATAAAAGAGAACTCACTGGACTCTGATGATGAGCTGCACCTCCCACTATTAGTCAACCAAGACAATTTTTTATGCCATAACAATTTTTTAGAATAGAATCAAGCAACCGGTGCACAATAGAGACTGGATACTTGTACTCCACATGGACACTAGGGTTGCTCAGAATACCCTGAATGGAATCAGATTTGTCAGATTCCAATCCAATGTTTGGATTTGGGATTTTCAGAATTGCAGTCCGAAAATCCTAACTTCTAAATTGCCTTTTTTTACATAGAAATTTAAGTCGGATTTAGAATTCCGAATCCAAATCAGATTCTGATTTTGAGGTCCCTTTGGGATTTAAATCAGAATCAAATTAGGAATTAGAATTTCCTAAAACTCTAAACAATTCCATTAGATTGGCATCGGCAGATCCCACACAATCCTAATTCGCATCTGCTAAAACCTGAATCGAGCATATAACACTTTAATACACATTTTTTGTCTCCTGTGTCTGCCTCCAGCTGTCCCCGTCTAACTGACCCCGGTATCACCAGGACTTACCCAAAGCCTGCCCGATCACTGAGTGTGGAGACTGCGAGCGGTTGGTCATCATCTGCAGCTGGGAATGTTTTTCCTCCATTTTTCTCCCTTCCCATTGCTGGGGCGCACACGCAGGACGTGCGTACGTGGAGGCATGTGCACATCCACGGAAGTCCCGCAGCACCCTCCTTTCCACGGCACCCACAGTCCCGCACTACCCTCAGGCCTCCACCTGAGGGCGGTCACCGGCAGGAGCACCAGTCCTCCCTCCCAGGAGAGTAAAGCTGTCCTGTGGATGCTCGATCCTCCCTCCTCCCTCCCTCCCCTGCCAACCCGTGGTCGTGCTCATTCCTCGAACACAGGTCGCTGGTATGGCATGAGGTGTGGCATCCAGCACCTCAACCCTCAGTGCCACTGGGATGGCCAAATGTAAAACACTTTTAAAGAACTCTCTTCCACACTGGGATTCACTGCTGGCCACCACTCACCGCATGACAAAGATGCAATCACACTGAAACGTTGCATTGATGGTACGGTCAGTTTTATTCTAATAAGTTTGTTTCAGCACGAATGTCATCGCAGCTGACTGACAGCGGGAGGTGCAGCTAATCATCATCACAGTCCGGTGAATTCTCTTTTATTGTTGATTAGCAACAGAGTGAGCCCTTCTCATTGCATTTTGAGCTTAGTAAACATTATTCTTTAATATGTACTGGTACCATGCATCCCATTATAAGCTGGAATTGGAAATCAACCCTTAAGAGTGGTTGAGACACATGTCACACCCTGCCTTTGTGTGTGCATGACAGTCAAATGGAAGGCAACAGGTTAATTTAATTTTTTTTAAACTTTGTAAAACAAAAACACATTACAGCAGTTTGTAATAACAGTTATAAAATGGTTTGGATCAAACAAGCAATCTGATTTGTCAAAACTGGTCATATGACCGTGCATTAATGTCATATTATGGCACGGTTCAGATATTATGTCTTTGTTTTCTTTATTTCTTCATTTCTAAAACCATTTTATAAACACAGTAACACACTCCAGTATAAGTGGTAAGGCCATAAATCACCACACTTCCCAGGTGGTTGAAGACACTTGGCTGCACCTCCCACCTCACAGCCCACCAGGGGCATGCAAACATTTAGCATTACCATGCACCATGTTGCATGTAATTGCTTACTGTGGCAACTCCAGGTGCTGGGTTACCTCTTGGTAATCCCACCCGCATGGCAAATACATGCTGTCTGACCCTTGTGGACTTTAATTATCTGATGGTACCCATGCACCCACTCATTGTGCCTTACTGCCTAATTAAATAATTGCCACAACTATTTTCTTTAGAAAAATTTACAAAATCAAATAGTTTAAAACATCTACATTTCTAGCATTTGTATTTACGTTAAGGGTTTCTCGTTTTTTGGCAGTGTCCCCTTATCGGTCTCTCTCTTTAATACGTTCTTGTTCCATTGTCTGTTTCAGAAACAAATCTATCTCCTATCTGCATCACAATTGCTGCATTTGTGACATCACTGATTGTGCTGTTGTCATGCTAAGCACTGTGTTGTCTTAACAAATGCACTATCAAGTCAGAAATCTTGAGGAAGACTTTTATAATCAAATGACCTGAGCAATTAGGCAAAATGTACTGCACAATCTGGGTAAGACAAGTGAAATAAAAATAAAAATCTTAAAAAAAAAAAAAAAACATAAGTAACTGAAATAGGGAGCTGGGATTGGCTGGGACCTATCACATGACCAAGCAGCAATATTGTTTCATACACAGTTACAGGTTCTGCTTTCTTTTTACATGTTTTGTTTGTTAAACGATCCATTTTATAAGTGCAATAATACACTCCAATCTGGGGTTTGTATTATGCTGTATTCGCTACATGTCCCACATGTTGTAAGGAACTCAGCTTCACTACACACCCAGCGTGTGCCACACTGTAGTTTCGCAAACACCTTGTTGGGTGTTATTGCTGACATAGGTGCATCTTTCTAAGTCCTTTTTGTGCCAGACTATTGAGCTTCACCATTCCCTCATTCAAAGAGCTCAAGAAGGCGCTTTCACAACCATATGAGACACAGTAACTCTACACATGAATATATACTGTAAACAGAACAGATGATGTAAAACATTATAAATTATTCACGCGAATTCAACCAATCAGTGCTCAGGGTTTGCCTGGGTGTGAGAACCTTAGCTAACCATAAGAGGGCCTTCGGAGCAGCATCTGAAAAAGTGGGAGGTTCCACTTTTCAATGGGGGCATCTGTCTCTTTTATATACTTAAAGGAAAGCTGTCTTTAATAAGATTTCCCACCCTCACAAGCCTTACCCCCCAACTAGGGGTTTTGCAAATAAAACACAATTTTCTGTGCCTGTTTACTAACTTTTTTTAATTTTTAAAAAGTCTGGTGATCCACAAAATGGTGCAGGCTGTGCGTCCATTTCATTGTAAAGTGCGGCGGCGCACCTCTCGGCTCCAATACAGTTTTGGAGCCGAGCGGTGCAGTGTCACACTTTGCAATGAAATGGAGACGCACAGCCTGTGCCATTTTGTGGATCATCCGACTTAAAAAAAGTAAGTAAACAGGAACAGAAAATTGCGCTTTTATTTGTGAAACTCCTAGTCGGGTGGTAAGGCTTGCGAGGGTGGGAAATCTGTATTAAAGACAGCTTTCCTTTAAATGATCATTTTCTAAACTCCTTTGTTTTATTATAAATACATTTATATCGACCCCGCAATGTCTCTCCTACCTGTAGGATGCTAGGAGATACTCTTGCAGGTGTAAGAGGCACATTTGGCTCCATATAAATGTGTATTAGTGTGATTCCGGATAGGTTCCATTTGTGTCACTACTATAAAAGTAATGACTTTTTTTTTTCCCCCCACTGTTCCTTAACTTGCTTACTGGCTTGTCTCATCAGATATAATTAAACTAAGGAGTTTTTAACCAGGTTTTGCAATCATCCATTCTCATCAACTGGTGGAAACCTGTCTTCTCAAAGGGTAACTGGGTCACAATAACACATTTCAAGACAAGAGTGCATTCAGAATGCAGTCAGACCAAAAAAAATGAGTCGACATCAGCAGTATCTGTAGTTTAGACTTTTTAAAAGTGGAATTTTCCTCAGATTTCTGTAATGAGTATTACAGCATTAGGTCTAAGGGGCCACAATAAAACAGTTCTTATAGCTGCCTGGTTCTATTACTCCTTTGCAGATGTCATCAGCATGTGGTCCAGATCTTCAATAGCACTGCTATGGATTCTGTCACCAATTTTCAGGGCAATTTCTCACAAAACGACTCTCAAAATGCAATTTTCAACAACATCTATTTTCCCCCTTGCAAATCCTTAGACACTGGAGCATAGAAGTTTAAGATGGAAGCAGGTTATGTTGGCCAGTAGTCTTTGTCCTTCAATTCTGTGTCCTAGGGTTTCTGTTTGGGCTATCCATGAAAGACGTTAGTGTATCAGCCTCTGCTACTCACCCTAGTAGACTGTTCTAGGTTCCCACATCTCTGTAGGTGAAGAAATGCCTCCTTGCTTCTCCTTTAAATCAGTCTCCCAGAGATTGTTTGCCCCAAGCACCCCTGCAATTGTCTCATCACCCTTCACATTAAGGTTTTAATGGCAATTACAAGTCTAATTAAATCTTGATGAGCCTAGTGACACTGCTGTTTGGCTCCCTGATCAGTCTTTTAGGAAGGACCGATTTGGCTGACAATCCATGTTGTGTGCCAGCAACGTATGCCACGTGACACATCCTTGTGCCATACTGTTCCCTCCACAGCGTTCAAAACATCAATTGCAAGTTAGAAAAAAAGACTGAAGAGCAAGGTTGGTATTACGATTAGACTTACTATCACAATAACAACCTCAAAGCCAGCCATTCCCTAGTATTAACAACCAGCTGGTGGGACGTGACCCTCAGACCCATAACCAATGCATTTGTTAATCCCTAGTAAATGACTGGCTTCTCGGTCACTATTCCCTAAGGGAAGCATTGCAGTATTCCTAATTTATATTTCTTTATGCAATGTCCTCATTCTATACATGTCTCTCTTTTAATTTTGCTTGCTTTCTCCCTGGGCTTTAAAACCCCCTCTGCATGCAGCACCAGTGCCACCTATTGTGTAATTATAGGTACTCTGAGCCAGTTCATCAACGCAATGGTAGAACTACCCCTCACAATGCCAGTGACCCAGGTTCAGGAGTCACCCTAGGTCATCGGGGGCCAACTGGGGGGGAGGATCAAGCATCCCAGAGGATGCTCTCCTTCCCCCTGTGGAGGAAGGGCTGCCAGCTCGGCTGCAAGACTGCCAATCGAATGACCACAGGGGGCAGTGCAGTCAGAGCTATGTAAGGGAAGGAGAGACGTTGATGGATGCCACATACATGTATGTGCTTACGCTTGCAACCCTGCATGCTGGCGTCTGGTGGGTGAGGAAGCCAGAACTGGAAAACAGCCAGCATGGCAGGACGAAGATGCCAACTCCTCGAAGGCCCCACACCAGCCACCCAGGTGCTGCCACACTGGATACACGTGCAGCAGGCTGAGTGAGGTCCCTTCTGCTCCCACCACAGGGGATAAGCCATGGATGAATTCAGGCAAGAAAGACCGGGAGATGCTGGGTGATGTGGCTGGGGCGGGGTCAGCTTGAACGGGGCTAACTGGTTGTGAGGAATAAAGCAGATAAGCACACACAAAAAACAGGTGATCCTACCAGTGATGCTATAAACTGCAATTAGTCAGTGACTCCTGATGCAACTTGCAAAGGCTGTTACATTGATGAAAATGGTGTACTGTAGTCCATGGGCCACGCTGCCTTGCAATTCAGAGACAGGGCTTAAAAATCAAGGAAAACTTATCAGGATTAGGGACAAAACTTAAAACAAAATGTGAATATCATAAGAAGTTTCCTACAATGTGTGGCTTAATATGAAAAGTATTTTCTGATGGAGAACTAGACTGTAATATTAATACCTGGCATTATTTTATGTTTCAGATTTGTACTTTTAAGTGACAGAAGCAACAAGGAACATTGGAAATCTTTGAGGCAAACTCAAGGACAGACGAGAGGTATGGGGAGGCAACTTCAGCTGCAGGAGCAGCTGCTGACAGCAGTGTATGGCAGCATGGGAAGGTTGGCGGCAGGTTCTGTAGCCACAGCAACTCCTGCAGACAGCCAGGGTATGGGCATCTTGTACATGCACAAGGTCATCAGACAGTGATGCTCATGCCATGTGGGAGAATGCAGAAGGAGAAAACATGTTTAAAAAAAAAAAAACACGGTGCCAATAGGGTGATGGTTGGCATTTCTCTAGGGCCTTGTGCCAGTGACCCCCAACCACAGTTATGGTGGGGGTAAGCAAAGAACGTGGCTTGGAGAGTCACCACGGGGGGGGAAGGGGCACGCCCAGGCTCAAGGACTGGGCAGGACGCAGCTGAGAGAAAAAGCTATTTAACCCTTAGGCTGCCAACAGAATTTGAATGTATAGGAATTCCTGACAGATACATCCATCCACAGCAAAGCAAGGGTTAAAATAAAGAAGGAAAATGGAGCATCATCTCAACTGGCCCTGTGCATGACCAGGCTCCAGAAAGGGCATGTTCCAAGTTATGCACCTGCGTACCCGCCCTCAGCAGGTCATGGGAGGCCGGGATTCACTATCCCTGGCTGGCACAATGTGCAGCCGCATAATTCTATGCATGGGGCGGGGCCAGCTAGGGTGGGGCCAGACATGGACTGAGTCATAGGTTTCAAACACTACATGCCTCACAGGTCTTCAGCTTTACCAAATGCCTTTTGATTCTGTCAGGGAGGTTTTTTTCTTTATTATGTATTCTGGAGAGCAGCACTGCAACTGCCTGCATGAGCAGTTCCTTCTAAATGCCCCTTGTCATCTGTATTATGACAAAGATTAAATGAAGGTCAAGGGAGACTCAAAGCTCATGACAAGTACATTTCGAAAACCCATTCTGCCTTTCAGTGGGAACAGGCAGCCCAGGCCCTTCAAAATCAACTTAAAACAAAAAAAACTCAATTTAAATCAAGGCACTAACAACATAAGAGTGGGTTTTGGGTATGGCTGCCTGAGACTTGTAATCTCTGGATTATATATCTTTCTACAAGATGAAGCGTGTTGAGAGCTACACAGAAATAAAAAGAGGATTAGCTGAAAACTTGGCTTTTAATGTCAACTTTCTTCTTAAAGAGCTATGAGGCACAGCAGCAGGTAGTCTACCAATACAACAGGAAAAAGTGCTGTTATCGAGAAAGATTTATGAATCGTCAATACTGATTCAGCCAATCAGGGTTTACAACTTTCCTTGCATGTGAGGTTCTCACATGCAAAATCTGAAAATGTGTGATAATCCACTTTTACAAGACAGTGAATTTTCTTTTTACTTTTTTAAAACATTTTTATATATCCTTTTTTCATATTTTTAAGGCAAATCAAAATGTATTACAATCCAAATATATATAAAATACAAGACACAAGAGAAACACTATCTTGCAAATAGAGACAAGTGTGTTAAATTTAGAAACTCCTTACCATAGCCAGCCTCTGCCACATTTTTGGTCCCTCAAGGATCAATTCTTCGGCCTCTCCTCTTCTCCCTTCACATCAGTTCCATTCACTGATGTCCCTCGCAAAGTACACCCATCCTCTATGCCGATGACTTGGTCTTTCTTATGAGCTCCTACCACATTGCTGATATTTACAGACGTCTGTCATCTGATCTCCTAGCTGTCCAAAATCGACTCATTTCAAACAAGCTTCTCCTGAACACTACCAAATCACAGGCAAAGCTTTTTGGCTCACCACCCAGAACAAAGAAAGAACAATTATGTAAGAATTTACTGTAACAATAGATCTTCGAGAGAATCTCCTCCACTAGGCCACATCTTTGGAAATGGAAGCTGTCAGCGTCAGGACCACTTGGAAATTGTTTGCTAGCTGGGGGCCCCCCACAATGATGTGCAGCATCGACACATATATAACATGGGCGGCCCTATCACTCCTCAGTTCCCCGCTGGAGATTAGACTAGGAGGGCCTTTAAACTTGGTGAACCAGGAGATTAAACCAGTACCAAGCACAAGGAGAGGCATGTAACTGTAGAAGAAAATATGATGCATGGAGTAAGGCTTTAAGCCCAGCAATTGACACAACCCTCAGGATACAAAACAGGGGGAAGGAGGGAGGGTATGGCATGGCCTAATGGAGGTGATTCTCTTGAAGGCATACAGTTATGGTAAGTTCTTACGTACCTGTTCTATCTTTATCGAGGGTATCTCCTCCATTAGGCCATATCAAGCAGTACCAAGCAGCAGGGAGGATGGTACAGTGTGACTTATTTTATTGGAATTTTGATGACCAGGTAAGCCCTCTGAGACTAGATGTCCCTTTTTCAGGGGCGACCCGGAATTAGTTACATACAGTGCAGGACATAGACATAAATGTACACTACAGTAGAAGACAGTTATAAAGTAACAAATGAGAAAACATATAAAAATACAAACATGTTAACATTAATTACTCGATATAACAGATTATATATAATACATAATATTATATATATATATATATATATATATATATATATATATACACACACACACAGCCCTACATACTGTACATGCAATTTTGTTCAATGTCTAAGAATGTGTACATACAGGAAAAAAGGCCTTGCAGTACAGCAAGACCAAAACCAGCACATCCATGAGAGATGACGAGTGCGCCATGTAACTGCAGCACATACATCAGCAGAAGGGACATTCTTGACATTATCAACAGAAGTGGCCAAACCCCTTGTGGAGTGACCACAAACAGCACAAGGATGTTCCTTACCATATTTCCTATAACAGAACATAATACAATGTGACAGCCATTTGAACAGGCATTGTTTAGGCACAGGAGTGCCCTTCCAGGGGCGAATGAAACAAAAAGCTGAGAGGACTTTCTGCAGTCCTTGGTGTGATCAATATAGTATCTCAGTATTCTATGTACTTCTAAAGTATGGAGTAGTGCCTCACCCTGGCTAGCATGCTCAGGATAATAAACAGAAACGTGGATCATTTGATTTGGTATAAATTCTGATACCAGCTTTGGTAGAAACTTCGGATTAATATGCAAAGGGACTCTGTCTTTGCAAAAAATTAAATAAGGAGGCTTACACATCAGTGCCGGAAGCTTGGAGATCCTTTGAGCAGAGGTCATAGCAACTAAAAATAAAAGTTTTCCATGATAAGAAACATAAGCCATAACTCGTGGCAGGCTCAAAAGGAGCCAACGTCAATTTCACAAGAATGAAATTCAGATTCAGAGGTGGGACTGGATTACGGACAGGAGGTTTCATATGAAGAACACCTCTCAGAAACGTACATGACACCTCTAACTGGGCAATTGTACGGCCATCAGAAGGGGCATGTAAAGTTGATATAGTGGCCAAATGCACCTTAATAGAAAAATACTGCAGGCCAGAGTCGGACAGGGAAAGCGAGTATTCTGATAGAATTCACAGGACATGTAAAAGGGTCCCTATTCTGGGAAGAAGATCATAAAGTGAAGCACTTGCATTTCAGGGAATAAGTATGTCTGGTAGAAGGCTTCCTAGCTGCAAACAGGAAATCGGCAACCTTAGGGGATACCCAAAAATGTACAATGGCTATGTTTTCAGGAGCCATGCATGCAACAAGTGCAGGGACTTCAGGTCCGCATGGACCAGGGACCTCTTACCCTGTGACAACAGACCCCAACACAGAGGTAGAGGAACAGGATGCTCCACTGCCAGATGCTGAAGGAGTGGAAACCCTATCTGGTGAGGCCAGAACAGAGCAATGAGGATGAGTGGGGCGCTCTCCACCTGTAGCTTGAGCAAACCCTCTGTATTAGAGGAATTGGGGGAAATGCATATAGGAATTTCCAAGGCAGGGACAATGCGTCCCACCAAAAAACTCCAGGCCCTGGAGCAAGCAGGCAGAAATGCAGCAGTCTTGCATTGTGTGTGGACACAAAAAGGTCCAGCTCTGGAAGACCCCATCTTGCAAACAGTTCGGTTACCATGAAAGTCAGCAGTTCCCATTCATGAAACACTGACTGAGACCTGCTTAACCTGTCTGCTAAGACATTTTGGAGACCTGGGAAAAACATGGCCCACAGCTAATGGTCATGACATGAGACAGTGCCTAGTACCATACTCTCACTGCTTCCCTGCACAAGGGATAGGAGTAAGTGTCCCCTTGTTTGCTGATCACACTGATGTTGTCCATCTGGATTAGCAGAGGATAAGGGCTGAGATCAATCTGAAAGGCCTGGAGGCTGTATATGACAGCCCACATTTCCTGAACATTTATATGCAGCTCAGCCTCCACCTTGGTCCAGGACCCTTGTGTCTAATAAAGACCAAGATAAGCACCCCAGCCTGAGCCCAAGGCATCTGTGGTGAGGATCTGTACAGGAGTTGGTAAAAGGAATGGAATGTCCTTCAGTAGGTTGTCATGAGCCATCCACCATAACAACACTCTGCGAAGAGGAGACGTGATGAGAACCATTTCCTCCAGCTCATCCATCAACTGATCCCACTGTACCTAGAGTATCCACTGAGGTATCCTCATGTGAAGACATGCCAGTGGCATGGTTACTATGGGCACAGCCATGAGGCCCAGGAAACATAACATTGTTCATGCAGAAATGTAGTGGCTCCTGTGTACTAAGTGTGCTTGAGCAATCAGAGTGTCTTCCCTGTCCTGCGGCAGGAAAGCACATCCCTTCTCTGTGTCCAGAACCACCCCTACGTAATGCAGTCGCTAGCACAGAGTTAACACAGATTCTGGCACATTTACTGTGACCCCCAAATTGCTGAACAACTGATGTGTCAGCAATAGGGTGTGAAGCAGAGCTTCTCTGGAGCTGGCATTCAGGATCCAATTGTCCAGATATGGGAATATATAAAGGCCTTCCCTGCGAAGGGCTGCTGCAACTACTGCCAAGCATTTTGTAAAGACCTGTGACACAGAGCACAAGACAAAGGGAAATACCTTGAACACAGAAGCATAGAAACATACAAGCTGTTGGAAGAAAAAGACCTCCTGGCCCACCTAGTCTGCCCTAAGGTCCCTACCTACTGTGCTACTGTAGACCCTATTTGATCTCCAGCCTTAACCCCCAGCCCTGTTACCAATGTCCCTTGTGTCTATCCCATGCATGTTTGAAACTTGTTACCATTTAGGTACCCTCCACCTCTTTTTTTAATTTTTTTATTTACTGAAATTTTGGATAACACCTTTGAGAAAAAGCTCATTTCATAGGTTCCACGTCAGATGAACAATACATTTTGGGAAAGTATGAGACGGAGAACAAACAAAACAAGGAATTATACAAGACATTACAAGCGTGTATAACTAGAGAAGTTCCAATACAGGTGGCACTGCACAATGTGTGCCATGGTGCATATTTGATTAAACCTGGAATTCAAAGGGTCATTAGAGGGGAAGGGGTCTTATGAAATGACCCTTTACAGGAAAATGAGAACAGACTCAGCCTAATACCTAATAATCAGCAAGGTAAGGGATGGCAAACTACCTCTGCTGGTAGTCTATTCCAGACGTCCACCACCATTTCTGTAGAAGTATTTCCTCACAACCCCTTTAAGTCTCACCCTTTCCAGCTTCATATCGTGCCGCTTGTCCTTCAGCTTCCCTTTCTGTGCAAAATGCTACCTTTCTGTACCTTATTGGTACCTTTGCGGTATTTTAATATTTTTATCATGTCTCTGCTTTCCCTCCTGTCCTGTATAGAGTACACATATTTAACTCCCTAAGTCTTTCCTCATAGGGCTTCTGGTGCAGGCCATGCACCATTTTGGTTGCCCTTCTCTGTACTGCCTCTACCTGGTCTATGTCTTTCCTGAGATGCGGCCCGCAGAACTGGACACAGTATTCCAGGTGGGGCCTCATCATTGATCTATACTGGGGTATCACTACCTCCCCTTTTCTGCTGATGACACCCCTCCCTATGCATCCCAGCACTCTAGGTAGTGCACAGTTGGTTTGACCGCACCCAGGATTAGCAGTACCACAGACAATATGAAAATGCGAAACAGTACCTGGGAGGTCCAGCTCCTGCTTAAGGCTGAAGTGCACACAGCTGCTTCACAAAGTATTCAGTTCATGGAACAAAACTTGAATCAGGAATCCTTTGAAGTCCTTTTTAAAATTAAATGCTTTATTTCTGGTTCATATATCCACCCCCCACCAGAACCATAAAAAACAGACTTCTTCTAAAAGGTCACCTCCCACAACTAAAGTCAGACCTAAAACTCCTTGACTGGATGGACCTCCATAAAACCAATGATGTGGACACCGCACTTGACCTCTTTGTGTCAAAATTTAACGCTGTCTGTGACAAACATGCACCAGTTACTACAAGAAAATCCAAAGAGCCTTTTAACCCCTGGATTACCCCTGAACTCCTGGAACAATTTACCTTAAGAGATTATATCTGGCAAATAGCACGCACACAGGGACTACAGCAAATATCCAATGATATAGAAAGGTCCGCAACGACTGTATGAAAGCTATCCGCCATGCAAAAAGTACATACTACAAAGAAGCCCTCTCTAACTCATGGAACAGCAGCAAGTATTTCTGGGCCAAACTTTAAAGACATCACAGGGAAAGACCCCCAAACTCCCCCTGCTATGTTTACTGTTGAGGGGGTTCCAACCTTGGACCCTCTGCTTATTGCCAACTCACTGAATCATGCTTTCGCTGACCTCAGTAGTGTGCTCCCCAGGGACTTTTTCAATAACCCCAACCCAAGTGACAATACGAGGTCACCTGCACTACCACCTAACCAGCCGCTATTCCGCTTCAAAATGGTCTCTGAAGCAGATGCTAGAAAATACCTTGAAAGGTCCTCGGAAAATCTAGGTACAGTGGGGACTCTTTGGACCTCAAATTTGTTCACTTAGCATTGGATGAAATACTTGGACCACAAACCAGAATACTTAACCTATCCCTCTTCCACTCCCAATTCCCCCAAAGATGGAAGTCTGCTACAGTAACCCCTGTACACAAAAGTGGGGACAGGTCCTTACATAATAACTACAGGGTCGCCGATTTCCATTCTCCCGCCACTGGCCAAGGCTCTCAAGCAGATTGTGGCTGACCAGATGGTGGACTACTTTAATCAATACCAACTCCTATGCCCAGAGCAACATGGGTTCCGGGGTGGCCACAGTACCATCACAGCCCTACTCTAATTTACTGAATACATCCATAACGCCTTAGACCAAGGCCACCTTGTAGGGGCAGCCTTCATTGACCTATCAAAGGCATTTGATATGGTTCATCATGTTCTCCTCCTCAAGCAGCTATCTGACATTGGACTCGCACCTGAAACTGTGAACTGGTTTAGGAGTTACTTGAGCTGCTACTCCCAGCAAGTCAGGATTGGGAAAGTGCTGTCAGACAGCCGACCTGTCTTATCTGGTGTACCATAAGGGTCCATTCTGGGACCGTTGCTGTTCAGTGTTTTCTTAAATAATCTCCTGGTCTCCTGCCACTGCTGTATGCTCCTATATGCTGATGACGTGGTGCATTTTCCAGCAATCTGCGCCCTGAACTCCTTGAAACTGATCTCCAAAATGGCTTTGCATCGGCAGAAAACTGGTTTAAAGAGCAAAGACTGGTCATGAACTTTAAAAAAACAAAGACCATGCTCTACTCGACAGCCCAAAGCAAGCAAAAAAGCTACCCCCTGGCAATAAGGAATGACAGCGGTGACACACTGGAGCTCATCTCACATTTCAAATACCTGGGGGTTGCAATCGACTCCTCCCTGTCCTTCTCCCATCATATTGATATCACTGCAAGAGCTATTAATACCAGAATCAGGATACTCTACTGCCACCAGCATTGTCTAACCCATGAAGCTTTAAACCCAGCAATCAGCAGCCCAGTTGTCTCCCTCACAGACTATGGGCTGGCCATATACAGTTCTGCTACCAACACGGTGCTCCAATGGATCTCAGTTGCCTTAAACAAAGCTGCCGCCTACTTTCAAATGCACCCAGACTAACACACACCTGCGAACTTTATGCTTGGGCTGTCTGGCTTCAACTGGATGAGAGCATCAGGTATCAAGCCTGCTTTCTTGCCAAAAAAGTCACATTAAATCTGCTTCCAACAGCGGTGCAGAACCTGCTAACTGCCTATGAATACCAGACAAACCAGAAGCTCTGCCACTCAAATTTTCCAAGTGCCCAGATGCCATACTACCATTGCACAGCATGCATTCTCACACTGTGCACCCCTCTGGGTAAATGCACTGCCCCCTGACATCTCTGGCTCCTCAATGATTGGCTCTTTTAAATGTAGACTGTGCCAGCACCTCTTTGATATGAGGAGCTGCAGGTGCCCCCACTAGGGCTCAGCACACAGTAACACTCTGCCTCTAGCAGTTCTCTTTGCCTCTGCCATGACAGGATAGTGAAACTGTAGCACTTCGCCCACCTCCATACCCCCCGGCTCTGCCCCCTGCCCCTGGACCTCTCCCTACCCTCCTCCCTCCCTGTCTTATGTGCTCTGCTAGCTCTCCCACTTCCATTGTATCCTACCCTATCCTTGTCTGCTTATCTTTTTGACATGGGCATACATTGTACAATGCCTCAGCATAGCTAGTGCTTTATGTTTGTTTTCTATAACCTCCATGAATATTTTTCTCACTATTTCTATATTTGTGCACAGTATTATACCTTTTTGTCTAATGTATTTGACGTGGAACCTTTCAATGAGCATCTGCTCACAGGTATTATCCAAGAACTAAATAAATAAATAAAATAAAATAGATCCAAGTAATTTCAAGTAAAAACTTAAAAAAGTCCAGAGTGCAAGAGCAAGGTAACAACTCTCCCTCTGGAAAACATGGAGGATCACTAGGTCACCTGACACGTTTCGAACAGCATGTGCTTTCTCAAAGTTTACCATAGTGATGCAAGCTCCTTCCTTAAATATATGCAAAATTTAAAGTGACAGTACCCATTAGTGCAATGAGATCTTCTGTGCTCAATAGCTTAAAAAATCATTATATGACAATTCAATTAAAAACCCGTGCTCAACATAATACCGAGAGGCAGTATATGGGCACCAGGCACACAGCATTCAAGTAAATGTTCATACAGATAGAGAAGACTGCACAAAGCTTTACCTTTAAAACTCAAGCAGCCATCCAGTTAGGAAATGCCGGGGCAAATCTAGAAAGGAAAAAAGAAAAGAAAATATAGAAACAATAATTAGAGAATGTAAAGATTCAAATAAAACATCAATACATCAAAAAGTGATGTACTGATGTTTTATTTGAATCTTTACATTGTCTCTAATTATTGTTTCCATCTTTTTTTTCCTTTTTTAGATTTGTAGTGGCATTTCCTAACTGGATGGCTGCTTGAGTTTTAAAAGTAAAACTTTGGCAATCGTCTCTATCTGTATGTACATATACTTGAATTCTGTTTGCCTGATGCCCATATACTGCCTCTTGGTATTATGTTGAGCACAGGTTTTTAATTGAATTGTCATATTATGGTTTTTAAAGTTATTGCGCACTGATCAACTCATTGCACTAATGATTGCTGTCACTTTTAAATTTTATATGTATTTAAGGAAAGATCTTGGATCACCATGGTAACCTTTGAGAAAGCACATAACGAACAAAACACTTCAGGTGATCTAGTGATCCTCCCATGTTTTCCTGAGGGAGGGTTGTTACTTTGCACTTGCACTCTGCACTTTAAGTTTTCACTTGGAATTACTTGGATCTATGAACCAGAAATAAAGCATTTAATTTTAAAAAGGATTTCAAAGGATTCCTGAGTCAAGAGCTGTTCCACGAACTGAATACTTTGCGAAGTAGCTGTGTGCACTTCAGCATTAAGCAGGTGCTGGACCTCCCAGGTGCTGTTTTCCATTTTCATATTGTCTGTGGCACTGCTAATCCCTGGTGTGGTCAAACCAACTGTGTACTACCTTGTATACTACCTTTTTGACCAGCACAGGTTGAAATGAAACAAAAAAGGCATTTTTTTGAAAATAAATTTTTCCATAGGTATTTTGTGAGTTTTTTTCATTTTTTTTCCCCAGTCCCTGAGCCCTCGCATTGACATGATGCACGTATGTGGGGGCATGTGCATGTCACACCCTATGACACTACGGGATGCCCCACCCTACTTCTCTCTCCATTGCCTCCTGCGCCTGTCACTGGACCTCCATCCGGTGACAGCAAGACTACGGGTGGGTGACACACCCACCAGGAGAGGAGAGCCAACGCTTGATTCTGCTCCCACCCCCACTCCCCACCCCCGTGCCGGCACCCTGACGACCCGAGGTCATTCCTGAACCCAGGTCACCGGCATAATGTGAGGTAAGGCGTCCAGCACCTCAGCCCCACTGGGATGGCTTTTTTGAACATTTCTTAAAGTAACTGACATTGCCTTTCATTGCACTCCTGCTCAAAATGGGTGTACAGGACTTTGTGGCAGAAACACAGCAGGCACTGCACGACAATGCTACATGCTCCCTCAAGGAATTGGTATTCAGTATGAAGAGCGGTACCACCAGCTATACTAATATAAGGAATGATATGACACCAAACAGTAACAAAACTGTTTAACACACAGCAAGCATTCAGCCAGTTTGAACAAACTGCTTAGAAATGTAAGACACTGTAATAGGAGGAAATTCCCCTACGTGCATATCTCAAAGTTGATAGAGTACCAAGAGGTTTGAGAATTCTTAAAAAATCTACATGTGGCCTAACGAGAGAGGGATTCCTTGATAAATGGCAGAGAATCAGCCACAAGGCAAGCAGAGAATATACAGAGTTCATATGGCCCTGACATAATGTCTTCTAGCTAGCTACTCTTACTTACTTGCAACAAAATAAAAATGGTAGTATGGACAGTATCCCCTTTTGTATATCCTCTTGTGTAACTGGACCTCTTTATTGACCAACCAGTTCAGATCCCAACTGCTGCCAACCAGTTTGCCACAGACTGGTTCTTTCCCAGAACTCAGTCTGCCCTGTTACCAGTTTTCACAACCCTTCAGTCACCTAAAAGGGTTACTTTGGTATGCTGCCACCACTCAGCTGCAACTGCACTTGAGGTATGTCTCAATCCAGATCACAGCACAGCCACTGCTCATTCAGTACAGTGCTCGTTACCAAAGGGCAGATGACCCACCCCTTCCATCACAACTGAAAATACTTTGCCTTAGATCTGGTAACTTTGTAGTTTGCCTCTTCAGAAACAGATCCCAGACTTTCCAGTTTACCTCTGGTTATCAATACCTGGAATGACAGTCACAGAAGGCATGAAGTATAGAAAAATAACTTTCTTTAAAGCTCCTCCCCCCTGCACCCGACCACCATCTCCTTCGGGCCACCTAGGACCTTATTCGCCCCAGGCAACCCCCCGTTGCCAACTGCTGCTCCATTTTTAGCAACCTCCCAGGGTAATCTGACATAACCCTTCGTTAGGTGGGTCCTCTCCTTCCGGAGAGAAAGTGCCTTATCAGTTTCCTTCTTGGCCCTGGGAGCTGCTGGGTTCCATCTCTGGGGGCTCCATGGTGGGGAGGGTCTAGCGGCTGTCATCTGGTTGGTCAGGGTACTGTTTTTCCTATTTTCTGTGCCCCCACAGTACAAGTTCTCAGCCTTGCATGCATGGCATCCTCGGGAGGGGGCGTGTTGAGCCATCACATCCCCCCAAGCACATACCCAATCCATCAAGGGGTGCCCAGGCTCATCCCCCCCCCAGCAGTGAAGTGTCCAAAGGATGCTTGTGTATCCTCTTCTTGCCAGTCTCTGCTCCTGGTACCCGAGCTCGGGGTGTGAACCCAGGTCACCAGCATGCTGAGCGACCCCTTCACTCAGCATAATGGAGCTGACCTTAGAAAATAACTTTTAATACTCCACAATATTTACATTTGTTACAGGAAAATACACACTAAAGACTATGGAGAATACAGTAGTTCTACAGAAATTAAAAATGCATTTGAAAGATGGAGATCACACCGAAGAAACCTAACATAAAACTGTTTCGATTCTGAGTAAAAGAAGCTTACCCCCAACTGGAACTTACTGAGTTATGGAAGACTCGAACCCGTGATGTTGCTGGATCAAAATTCCAAAACATTGCTGACTCTAAGAGCAAACACACACAGAGATATCTTCAGCTGGCCGTGCCACTACAACCGCATCATCATACATACCCCTCTGACATCACATACTGGACCATTTCTTTGATATGTAGAGACCACCCTTTTTCAGAATGGGTCCAGACTTTAATTTTGTTAATTCAGTTGGCTAAATCAGTGTGTTGCCGTCTCACTCTGCCTTGGCCTTCTTTATACTCAGAACATGTTTTTTTTTTGTCATGAAAGGGATTCAACCCTTGGAAGTTTAACTAAAACAAGAGCCTCTTCTAGGGATGTGGAAATGGTTCACTTATACACACTTGGGTAGCCTTTCTTTAAGAGGTCAAATTGCCAGACATCTTTCAGCTAAGTCTCTCCCACCACCCGGGTGGTATCTCTCTCGGCTCCACTCTGTGTCATCAGATCTTCCTTTCCACTGAAAGAATCAGGTCTCTTCCTTCACAAATCCTCACACAGTGTAGGCCCCAAACCTCTTGAACTATGCCACTTGGCTTAACTTTGAAAACTATCCTCTTTCCTTGTAGATTTCTTGGTTCTGTTTTCATCTCTGACATTGACATCATGGATTGCAGAGATTCTAAGCCAGTTCCCAGCTCCATGCAATGTATCCAGTGCAACCAGAAGATGTCTTGGATGGATCCACACGTGTCGTGCATTTATTGCCTCAGGGAACAGCACAATATCGCCACTTGTGGCCTTTGCCATTCAATGCTTCCAAAGACCCTCGAAGACTGCTACGCCCATCTTCTCCTCAGTTGGCCCTCCTAATGGGACCCTCCAGTGACTTCGAAGCAGGTTTGTAAGGCCTCCCCTGTAGCTGCAGGGTCCAGGTTCTAGATGGTGTCCAGGGCTGCAGCAGGCACCTTGTTGGCCTTAGTACTGCTCATGTTGGGAGCTAGCATCAAACCATCCTTCACAGGCAATTTTTGAGAAATGTGTGGGATCCTCCAGATCTTCAAGGATAGCACTGTCACCATGGCAAATCAAAGAATCGCTCTTCTACCCCCTCGACTCCCCTGACCGCTCAATGGCTGTGAAGTGTTCGGCTTTGGTTGAAGGACAGGCCGCTAGCTCCATGGTGCCTCTGTCAAGCTTGTCAGTCTCGACACAGGTTGAGCAGACAGTCAAAATTTTTCTCGACTCATTGTCAGAGGGCATCAATGACCATTCAAATCCAGGACAATGGTCCTGTGTGCCCTCACTCAGGAGTTGTCTCCATCTGGGGCTGAAAGGTCTGAACTGGTGTGGATAGTTTATATTGCCCCTCCATCCATTTCCCCTCAGTATCGTCGACTCTGTTGATGCTTGAGGTCAGCGTATTCCTCGTGGTCTTGCTCGACTGGGAGGCACTGCTATAGGTGCTTCTTTCCTCTTCATCCTCGAATGATGAGAGGCTACATCGCCATATGGGCCAGCACTTTTAGTAGCTCCTGTGGCAACAGTGGGCCTTGGTTTGGCAGGGTGAGGCTCTACCCTTGACCCCTGCGGTCACCTGGTCAGCGCTAGTTCAGCCTGTACCAGTCCTGCTGAGACAGCTGTCCTGGACACGAGTCTCACCACCTATACAGGTGGCGCCATCACCGTGACAGCCTGTACAAGGAGCCCCCCTCCAAGGACTCCCATCTGGCTACCGGCTTACCAGGCCAGATGTTGGTGGACATCACTCACTGGGATGGGTCCTGGGTGTTGCATGGTGGCAAACTTTCGAGGGCCATGTTTGAGGATTTCTCAGATGACTTCTGTGGGTCCTCGATGCAGTCTTCAAGTGCTCATGCCTTTGACCGTGATTTGGCGGAGGAATTGACTCCAACCCCGGACCGGTGTCCTTCGGGGCACTTCTCAGACTCAAGTTGAGTCCATGAAGGTTCCCTTGGAGCCACTCCAGAAAAAAACAAAATACCCCTGTGTGGAAATACTGGACAGGGACGGATCCTCTGGGGTTGCATTCCTGATGGCCAAGCCCATCTTGAGACTGGTGCTGGAGCTTTGGCAGCACCCAACTTCCTACCCAGCCCACTCTGCCTGTATGGGTCTGCAAGTGTGTGGTACCTACTGGCACCTTGTCTGGATTATAGGACCACCCCTAGGCTGATGGTCTGGTTTCTGACTCTGTCTTCCGCAAATCCGGGAACACTTAGGACATGGACAAGCCCCCCCCCCCCGATAAGGAGTTCAAGGAGTTTGATCACAGAGTAAAGAAGATCTGCGCTGCATCTGATCTTTGGTCTCCAGGTGAGCTATGCCCTGATGATGGCCGATTTTGGTCACCCCTTGTTGGGGAATACTCGATCATGTCTTCCCACACTTCCCTGCTGAGAAGCAGATGGCCGTGAAATTGGTCTGAGACCATTGTCAGGTGCCGGCTAAGCACCAGCTTCAAATGGCCATAGATGTGGGTAATTCTTGCACCAGTGCCATGGTGGCGGCTATCACAATGCGTTGCAAGGCCTGGCTGTGAGTATCCACCTTTTTGGTGGACATCCAGCACAAGTTGGCCAATGTTCCATTCTTGGGCGCCAGCCTCTTTGGCCCTGGGGCCATCTCACCAGGACTGAGAAGTTGAGTGCCACCCTGGATTCTGTGACTTCCTTGCAGAAGGATTCTGAAGGGCAGAACGCAAAGAAAAAGCTTTTTCAGTTCCGGCTCTTTTGGGCACAGCAGCCCAGGCAGCAGCAGCCCCAGGAGGGGCCTTTGCAAGCTTGACGCCCCAAGATCAAGTTCACCAGTCAGGTCCCCAAAAAAGGCAGGGGTAGGGGTAGTGGTGCCCATCCAGCAGCATGCAATGGTGCCCCATTCAAAACTTCCCATTGACAGGTTGGGGGTGTCTACCACCGGCTGCGCCAGTTCTGGTACGCTTGGTCCATAATTACATCGGACAAGTGGGTCATGGAGGTGGGTGGCAGAGGGTTGACTCTTGATTTCGAGGCTGTCCTGCCTTATCATCCCCACGCATCAAAGGAGTCTGATGTCATGGGACACATTGTCCACCCTCAGGGAGGACATTGCTCAACTCTCCAGGAAAGAAGCCATAGCCCATATCTCAAACTCCATGGCTGGTCAGGGCTTCATGTCGAGGTACTTCCTGGTTCCAAAACAGACCGAGGTTGGGGGGGTTGGCACCCTATACTAAATCACCTTGTTTTAAATCAGTATCTCAGGAAGTGGAAGTTCAGGATGGTCACACTGAACCAGATAAGCCCATCCCTGGAGCAGGGCCTGTGGTTCTGCTCCCTGGACTTCTAGGACACATTCTTCCACGTTTCAGTCCATCCGTCCCACTGGGGATGCATTCTGTGCAGAAGGGTTTCTCTGTCAGTTGTAGATCATGCCATTTGTTTTTTTCTCGGCACCTAAGGCCTTCACCAAGTGCATGACATTGGTGGCAGCATTCCTGCAGTGCCAGGGAGTCAGGGTATTACACTACCTGGACAACTGACTGACAGGGCCATCAAAGGAGGCAGTGGAGCAGTCCAGGATCCTGGTCCTCCACAGATACAGCAACTTGGGCCTTCTGGTCAGTTTGGCCAAGTCCACACTGTGCCACTCGCAGGTGATCCACTTCATTGTGGCAGAGCTAGACTTCCTCCAGGCCAAGGCCCATCTCCCTGCGGACCAGCCACTGACTCTTACCTCCTTTGCCCAATCATTTCAGCTTGGGCGCTTGCACCCTGCCTGGGACTTATGAGGCATCTGGGGTACATGGTCTAGTGAGTCCACTGGTGGATGCACCAACTTCACTGGGAGCTGGACTGTCAGTGGTCCAAGCGCCTGGGACACTTGGACCAGCTGGTCTCAGTGACCCAAATGATGTGGGATGCTATCCAGTGGTAGCTGGTCCCAGAACATCTGAAGGAGGGAGTCCCATTTGTCCTTCCAGAGCCGTCTGTCATCGTGACAGCAGACGTATCCCTGGTGGGATGGAGATCACACCTGGGGGACTACAGAGCCCATGGGCTCTGTGGACCCCCCTGGGAGTCACATCATCACATCAACCTGCTGGAACTCCACACATTGCACCTGGCTGTAATAGCATTTGTTCCTTTGGTCCGGAGTCAGATCATGGAAGTCCAGACAGACAACACCATGGCCATGTTCTACCTGAACAGACAGGGCAGCATGTACTCCCTTCCTTAGTGTCAGGAGGCCCTCCACACCTAAACGCTCATGCGCAGCTTGAGTGCAGATCTCTTGCCGATTCATGTCATGGGAACTGACAACCAGCTGGTGGACACCATCAGCTGGGTGGGTAAGACATCACATGAGTGGTCACTGCATCAAGAGGTGGTGAACCACCTGATCTGACGTCAGGAGTATCTCTTGCAACAGGCTACACCTATAGAACTACCATCGTCAGGCACCAGAGCCAGATGGAAACTTTTCTAGCCAGCAGTCTATGAGGGCCACCCACGTTAACATCACCCTTCTGACATCGGCCATCCCTATAAGAGTGGGCGGTCCCGTCAGCGCAGCGGGAAGGTGTCCGTCTGCGGCTCCAATATCTCGGGTTCGGGGACAGACTTGGGAGTCAGAGGGCGGGCCGGTGGGAGACGGATTGAGCATCCCAGGGACTGCTCTCCTTATCTGGGGGGAAGGGGGAAGAGTGTCTGGTGCAATGTGGACCTCTGGCAGAGGCTGAGGGTACTGCCGCAGCCAGCACCACATGTCGGGGGGCAAGGTGGACACTGGCGATATTGCATTTCCCTGCACCCAGGAGAAAAACAGCAGCAAAAAATTATGGCCCCCACTTCCGCCGCTTCTCCCGCTCAGACAGTGGTTCGCCGGGGGTTCCCGCTCCTACGACTCACCCTGTGGCGCAAGCCAGGACCAGAGACCCATGTTTCGTGGGAGGGGGATCCCACTTAGCGGCTCCACCCAGGTGGGTAAGCCTGGGAATGGAGGGCAGTGAGCAGAGCGGGAGACCAGAATCCCCCCCCCAAAAAAAGAGTGAGCAGTCCCAGCTCCCTCTTCAGTTCTTTTCCCGCCATCCACCAACTCACATCTGACCTCCAGAGACCACCACAAACTTCAGTCAACAGCCATTTTTGTTTCAGTTTTCTCTCACAATTTCTTTTATTTCTCACCCTAGTTTGTCAACTTTTCTTTGATTCTTTTTGTGTGTTGGCCCATCCTCCTCTTCCGATCGGACCTCCAGGATGAAGTATGCTTTTTGGAAAGCAGCTCCCAGAGAAAGACTACAATTCTGCCTGCATCCGCTCCCTTGGGCCTACCCATGGCACCCAGGCCTGCAACATCTATAAAGGCTTCAACCAGGCCACTCGACACCATCGCCAGCGGGCCCTGGAAGAATTCCTCTTGCAGCAGAAGGTCGTCAACATGGAACGGGAGCTGCAGGCCAGAAGTTCCTGTTCTTCTCTGGCCCTGTCTTCAGGGTCGCAACCCTCTTCCTCGGGGAGGGTGGGGGAATCCAGTGGCAAGCATAAACACTGGGACAAGGACTGCAAAAAACAACAGTCCTCTTCCCGCTCGCAGTCCCTGCATAAGTTCAAGATGGGGTCGGCTGCCTCCTCAGGAATGGCCTCTTCTTCCTTGCATGCCTTGTCTTCAAAAGGGCTACTGTTGACAACACCGTCTGCCAATCTTTCTTTATCAGGTGGTGGCACTTCGTGGGCTGGATCCTCCCAGTCCCCAGTTCATGCCCCTGCTGATAGCAGAGTCACAGTTAGGAGGCTCTGCTGGTCCCACTCAAGCCAGCGTGGGTTCGGTAAGCTCTGAGTCTTCCCATGCTACCCGTCAACCTACCTCTTCCACATTGGTGACCTCCTCCACGGCCGTGGACCCTATGCCTTCCCTGGCATCTGTGGTCATACCTAGGTCTCCTTCACCCGCTCCAGACGTGCCCATCACCCTCTGAGTGATGCCGGTTTCTCCTAATCCGGCACTAGCGTCAGCCAGGCCTCTTCTTCCCCAACACCTGTTTGACCACAACCAGCGCCTGCGCCGGCCCCTCAACCAACACCGGCCCCTCTACCTACACTGGTGCCGGCTCCTCAACATATGCCAGCACCTATACTTCCACCACCAATGCCGGCACCATTCCCTAAATAAGGGTAAATAAGGAGGGGGTGGCATGTGGCACCCAGAAAGGGGGAGGAACACGGAGCCAGCTGGGTGGAGGGGCCTGTAGAAAGGATGAGGGACATGGAAGGGGGGGGGAATGGAGGAAAAGGAGTGGTCAGAGTGCTTCTGCTGGGGGATTCTATGATCAGGGGTATCAAATGGGATAGGGAGGGAGAAGCCTGGCCAGTTAGAACAAGATGCTTCCCTGGACTAACAGTGCACAGGGCTAAGCACGAGGTATATCAGCTGGCAAAGGATTGTGGGGTTCCCAGACATACTGGTCCACCTGGGTACAAATGACATTGAGGGAAATAGCGAGCCAGAGATACAGGCAAGATTCAGGAGCTCGCCAGGGTCTGTCATGACATAGGATGCACAGTTTCCTTCTCAGAAATCCTGCCAGTGCCAAGGGCTAGTGGGGAACACAAAAGGAAAATTAGGGAGATAAACCAGTGGCTCAGGGAGTGGTGTGAGGCCAGAGGGCATGGGTTGATGGGGGATTGGGAGGAGACCTGGGAGGATAAGGAGCTGTATGCTAGAGATAGACTACATCTCAATTTGGAGGGGAGAGGAATCCTTAAGTTGAAAATAGAGGGGTTCAAGGGGGTGCCGATAAAGGAGGGACTCTGTCTCCACCCCCCTGGGGACCAGGAGGATTGCAAGAAAAGGCCAACTGGCAAAGTGCAGACCAGGGGAAAACAGAATCCCCATGGGAACATGAGCAGGGGAAATGGAACTATAGGGAAAGGGTGGAAGGTAGTCCTGCTAAATGCCAGGAGCTTGGGCAATAAAATGCCTGAGCTCCAGGCGATGCTAACTGAGGGAGCAGTGGATGTGGCAGCGGTCACTGAGACTTGGGCCACTGCAAGACATGACTGGGACCTGAACCTGGAGGGATACACTATGTTCAGGAAGGACAGGGAGAGGGAAGGGAGGAGGGTAGCAATGATAGTCAAAACTGCATTGGCATAGGGGGAGTAGAGGAGGCGGAGGGAACCGTGGAGGCGATTTGGGTCACCTTGATAACAAGGGGGGGCAAGAGAGTAAAAATAGGAGTGGTGTATAGACCCCCTGCCCTGGCGGAGGAGCTGGAGGACAGTCTGGTGGCGGAAGTTAGGAGACACTGCAGACTGGGCAGAGGAACGGTGGTGGTGTTGGGGGACTTAAACATGCCAGGAACAGACTGGGAGACTATGACATCCTCTGTGATCAGGGAACAGAGGTTGTTGGATGTCTTTCAAGACGCTGCCTCTAACTCAGCAGGTGAGGGAACCACTAGGGAGGCACGGGTACTGATATGGTCCTGCAGACAGTGACCAGATTGGGGCCTGAAGTAAGGGACCCATTGGCTGGGGAGGACCATGCCACGGTCTGGTTCTGCCTGGACCTAGGAGGGTAGAAGGCTGCACAAAGACGGAAGTAACCGACTTGAGGGGCTGATTTAAGGAAATGGGAAGGATCCTTAAGGAGCATTTGATGGGATTGGGTCAGACATGGACGCTGATAGTAGGTGAAATCATCAGGAGAGGGGTGCAGGATGCTACCAGCACCTGTGCAAGAGTAAGATGAAAATGCGGTAGGGCCCAAAACCTGTTGGTGGACCAGGGAGGTCCAGGAGGTGGTGCAGGAAGAAAGCAGCCTATAAGCAATTCAAGTGCTCAAGGAGTGAAAGGGATCAAGGGAGTACGAGCTGATGGCTAGAAGGGCCACTAGAGTGGTGAGGGCGGCTAAGGCAAGGAAGGAGCAGAACCTGGCCAGGGAAATTAGGAGAGGGAACAAGGGGTTCTTTAGATACATTGGGGAAAAACGAAGGGTGAAGGGGCAGATTAGCAGGATTAAATCAGGGGAGAGATGGGCACAAGACCCGGGAGCAGGCTGAGGTACTAAATGAGTACTTCACCTCAGTTTTACCAGGGAAATGGGGGTGCTGCATCATACATGGGAGGAGACAGAGATACTGAGGAGGGGGGACCTCACCGATCGGCAGGTCTGGGGAGAGGGGAGGCATCACTGGCAGGTGGGGAGGCTAAGCAGGGAGAAAGGGCACCGGAGGTGGAAATCACAGCAGAGAGTGAGGAAGCCCTCAGCTCCTTAAGACGGAGAAAGCACTGGGCCGGATAAATTACATCCCAGAGTGTTGAAGGAACTTGCAGATGTCCTGGCAAAACCCCTGGCAGAGCTTTTCACCATCTCTCTGAGGACAGGGTGGGTGCCCCAAGACTGGAAGGTGGCACATATAGTGCCTATCCACAAGGGGGGATCAAGGGAGGTGGCAGGGAACTACAGGCCTGTCAGCCTGACCTCGGTGGTGGGCAAGGTGATGGAGGGCATTGTCAAGGAGAGGCTAGGGGGACCTGGATAAGTCAGGGTGCCTGGACAATAGACAGCATGGATTCATCCCAGGAAATCGTGTCAGACAAACCTGGTGGAGTTCTATGACTGGGTGACAAGTGCCTTGGACCTGTAGACCAGTGGATGTCCTCTTTCTAGACTTCAGCAAGGCATTTGACTCTGTTCGCACGCGGCCTGTTGGATAAGCTGGGAGAATGGGGTGGGGAACCAGATGATCAGATGGATAGGCAATTGGCTCCAGGACCGGACCCAGAGGGTCGAGGTGGTGGGATAGTCTCATCCCCAAGGGGGTCATTAGTGGGGTCCCACAGGGATCAGTCCTTGGCCCTTCTGTTCAACGCCTACATATCTGACATATGACAGGAATCAGGAATGAGATGAGTCTCTTGCAGATGACTCAAACTGGGGGTGGTGGTGGATGGGGAGGAGGGGAGGGCGTGCCCTCACAGGGGACCTGGAGGCTCTGGAAAGATGGTCTAGAAAGTGGAAGCTGAGGTTCAATGCAGGAAACTAAGGTACTCCACCTGGGGCTAGAAACCCAGGTCAAGTGTACAACTGGGGAAATGCTACAAGTCTCGATGGCTGAGAGGGACCTGGGGTGGTGGTGGATGTCAAGATGAACAACTCTGAGACTTGTAGGAGGGCAGCAGCCAAGGCCAACAGGATGCTGGGATGCATCGCTAGGGGATCACTCTCCAGAAGGAGGAAGTGATATCCTCTGTATAACTGCTTGGTGAGGCCGCACCTGGAGTACTGCGTGCAGTTTTGGAGGCCACACTTAAAGCGGACATTAACCTCCTGGAGAGGGTCCAGAGGAGGGCAACCAAAATGATTTTGGGCTTGGGGACAGGACCTATGAGGAGAGGCTCAAGAGCTAAATATGTACACATTGGAAGAGAGAAGGGACCGGGGGGACACGATAGAGGTCTTTAGGTACATGAAGAGGGTAAATAGGGAGGAACAGTCGGGTGCTTCAAGGAAGGGAGGAAGGGGCCACTAGAGGGCATGGCTGGAAGCTGGAGGGGGGAAGATTCAGGGGAGAAAGGAGGAGGTGCTACTCACTGAGAGGTTGGTGGAGCCATGGAATGCACTGCCTAGGGGGCTGGTGGAGGCAGAGACAGTGGAGGGGTTCAAGAGGGGGTGGTACAGGTACAGGGGAAGGGTTCTGGAAGCAAAATCCAATGCAGCAAGAATATCCGGAACTGGGAAGGGAGAAGCCAGAGAAGGCGAGGGGGACAGCAAGGTCAGCACCCAGGTTGGGGACTGACCAAACGAGCAGACACGAAAGACCATTAGGCCTATTCTGCTGGCATTTTAGTATGTTAGTATGTAAACTGACACCGCCGGGCTACCCGACGGTGACAGTAGACTGTCAGTCTGTATTACGTCCCTCTGGGATTTTATGCAGGCGCGACTGATCCCTCCACAGAACCCAACCCCACATGGGCCTGCACATTTGGACCGACGCTCCTAGGTACCCACCCTCTAACCCACATCGGCCAACACCATATGCCCCTCCCATTCACCCGGTGGATGAGGGAGAATATCACCTAGGCCTTCAACCTCTGGTTGAGTCTGAGAGTCCGGTGATGATGGGGTTGAGGGTCCTTCCCTCTCACCCTTGACGTTGTCTTCGGATGGGAAAAGGACCCCTACATACATCCCCCGGTCTCTCCCAGATGACCCATCTTTTTTGTGGGGTTATGCATCAGATCCAGTCAGCTATGGGATTCAAAACCAAGGAGTTGGACCCCTCCTGACGTTGGCTGTCTACCTACCTCAAGCTGCCAGAGGGGCACAGGACCCAAGGCAGCATGGATTCACAGCGGGAAGGTCATGCCAGATGAATCTGATAGATTTCTTTGACTGGGTGACCAAAGTAGTAAATCAGGGAGGGGCTGTGGACATGGCCTACCTAGACTTTAGCAAGGCATTTGACACAGTCCCACAAAAGATTAATATACAAGTTAGCCAGCCTGGGAGTGGTCCCAAGATGACAGCCTGGGTAAAGAATTGGCTGGAGAATAGGACACAGAGTAATAGTAAATGGAGTCCACTCTGAAGAAAGGAGGGTTACTAGTGGGCACCGAAGGTTCAGTATTAGACCGGTCCTCTTCAATGTCTTTATGTTTGCACTGCAGAGGGACTGAAGGAAAGTATGTCTCTTGCAGATGACACAAAGATCTGCAACAGAGTTGATGCACAAGGTGGGGTGGAAAGGATGAGAAGGGACTTGGCAAGGTTAGAGGAATGGTCAAATGTATGGCAGCTAGATTCAATGCTAAGAAGTGCAAGGTAATGCACCTGGGAAACAAAACCCAGGGAAGAGTACACAATTGGGGGTGAGATACTAACAACAACAAAAATGGAAAGGGACCTGGGGTAGTCATATCAGATGACCTAAAGGTGGAGCAAGCAATGTGAGAGGGCAGCAAGGAGGATTGGGGATACTGGGATGCATAGGGAGAGGCATCACCAGTAGAAAACAGGAGTTATTATCCCTCTGTACAGACAGCTGGTGAGACCCCATCTGGAGTACTGCGTGCAGTTCTGGAGACCCAATCTCTGCAAAGACATAGACAGGATGGAAGCTGTCCAGAGGAGGGCAACTAAAATGGTGCAGGGTCTGCACCGGAAGACATATGAAGAGAGACTTAAGGAGGGAGAGGGGGGACATGATAGAAACTTTCAAGTACCTCAAGGGAATCAACAAAGTCCAAGAAAGTAGCATCTTTCAAAAAAGGAGGTGTGCAAGAACAAGGGGGCACAATTTGAAGATGGGGGGCGCGGCTCAGAGGTAATTTAAGGAAGTATTTTTTCACAGAGAGGGTTGTGGATGCATGGAACAGCCTTCCAGAGGAGGTTGTGGAGTCAAAAACAGTGGTAGAATTCAAGCATGCATGGGACAGTCATAAGGCAATTCTAGGGGGTGGGGGTAGGAAGAAGTAGGCTGCTGGTTAACTAGGATCTGCAGCTTATCCATTAGGTAGGGAAATGGGCAGACTGGGTGGGCCAAGCGGTCCTTATCTGCCGTCAAATTCTATGTTTCTATGTTTCTAGCAGAAAACCTTGAAATACAAAAAGAAGTTGAAACGGAATTAAATAAATGGGAAGAGGCATGCAAAGAATTTGCTCACCTACCACAGTATGACTTGCTGAGTAACCTTGCAGAGAATTTAAAAAAACATGACGACAAGATAAAACTATTTAAAAAAAACAAGTTTGAGAGAGATGAGCTGATTTTTAAAATGGCAACATGTTTGATTGGTCAGCTGAGTCACATGATACTAAGGAAGGAACAACAGCAAGACCTACATTGAGAAATAATGAGGAATCAGATAACACAAGGGAGCAATTTAATGAGAGAGGTTTTGAATCCAATAATGATGTTTTTTAGGAGAAGAGACTTGTGTAATCTGCATCCACCCCACCCCCAATTTCATGGAGGAGCCAACAGACAAAACAGATGGCTCCCAAAAGGTTTAAAGGAACCAGGAGGGGAGGAAAGAAAATAAGATGGAAGAAGGGGAGGGTTCAACAGAGGCAGATCCTGGAGGGGCAGACGCAACTGAGGGAGGAACCCCCGGTAAATGTAATAAACTTTCTGATCATCACCTAAGTGAAGTGGAAATCTCTGTTTTTAAATCAAGGGCTTTCGTTTACACCGACCAGAAGATCTGAACTTTTTGAAACTGTGGTGGACATCAATAAAATATGGCAAAACCTCAGTCTGAAATCGTTCTTTGCTAGAAAACATGGTGAACAACCCCAGGACATGGATGAGACAGGTGAGACTACACGGACAGATCTTACTCCTGAAAACAGTTGGCCCAATTCTCAGCAAGGGATTTGGATCAGCGCAAGCTACGGCAAACAGCAGCTTGCACTGAAGCCCTTGTGCCAGGGACCCTGCGCCCTATTCTCTATTGGGCAGGATCCTGGCAGCTAAGACTCATGGCTTGTGGCAACTAGGGCCAGGTGTCAAACATAGGGCACACTGGCAGTGTATGGTGCAAGCTGTGGGGTGGCTGTGCACCGCTCCAGTCCTTATTGGGCTAGCTTCCCCCTCCCCGAACCTAGATCGCTCCCCACTCCCCAAATGTGTAGGCAGCTGCATGCCCCCCACCCTGAACCTGATCGTGCCCATGCCCATCAATAAACAGCTGCATGGCCCCCCTCCCTGAACCCCGATCCTGCCATACCAAAGGGCAAATTTGTACGTACTAAAAGAAACTGTGGTACAGAGACACCATACAAGAAAAGGGCAGATGAACTAACAGTAGGCTAAACAAAAGGGGGTACAATGGAAAACTAATACAAGATGCCAAGGAAGCTGTTGACAATATACCCAGAGAGACATTATTAAGTGAGAAGGTCGGGGAGGTCAGTACTGACCCATAATTCACATCAGTGAGTACGTTTAACCCCCAGTCACCAAAAAAATAACAGATATTGTAAAAAAAACATTGGCATTTAGTCCAACAGAACCCTGGATTATGTGATTTAGAAGATGTAGGACGTAAATGTGTTTTTCGTAAGTGTAGAAGTATAAAAGATTATGTCATACACTCTGTACAACCCACAGAAGAGAACCCACGCATGTGGTTGCCACAGAGAGAAAACAGTAGAAATAAGTGTGGCAATTGCAAATATTGTGACAGAGTAAAAAATACCAAAACGCTTACAAACGATGTCACTGGAAGGGATACGCCAGTGAGAGGATTCATGACCTGTAGTACATGTGGTATGGTGTACATGAGGGTGATAGAAAATGGTGATATGAAAAATGCATTAGCTTCACATGTGCTGAGAGGCAGAAAAAAAGACAGAACATGATTTTGTATTTACAGGTCTGAAAACCCAATTCTGTCATGTAGAGGGGAGGATTATGATAATCTTATTGAGAAGGGAACAGTATTGGTTTTACTCATTAAGGGCTATGAATTTTCTGGGACTTAATGGCAGAATCGAGATTAGACCATTTCTAAAAATGAAAAAGTGGTATACTGATGTTTTATTTGAATGTTTACATTGTCTCTAATTATTGTTTCTATCTTTCCTTTTCTAGATTTGCACCAGCATTCCTAATTGGATGGCTGCTTGAGTTTTAAAAATAAAACTTTGTGCTATCTTCTCTATCTGTATGTACATTAACTTGAATTCTGTTTGCCTGGTGCCCATATACTGCCTCTCGGTATTATGTTGAGCACAGGTTTTTAACTGAATTGTCATATTATGATTCTTAAAGTTATTGAGCACTGATGAACTCGTTGCACTAATGGTTACTATCACTTTAAATTTTGTATGTATTTGGGGAAAGATCCTGCATCACTATGGTAACCTTTGAGAAAGCACATGACGTTCGAAACATGTCAGGTGACCTAGTGATCCTCCATGTTTTCCTGAGGAAGAGTTGTTACTTTGCACTTGCACTCTGCACTTTTAAGTTTTTACTTGGAATTACTTGGATCTATGAACCAGAAATAAAGCATTTCACTTTAAAAAGGACTTCAAAGGATTTCTGAGCCAAGTGCTATTCCGTGAACTCAATACTTTGTGAAGTAGCTGTGTGCACTTCAGCCTTAAGCAGGTGCCAGACTTCCCAGGTACTATTTTGCATCCTAGCATTCTACTATTTATTTATTAAATTGTGTTGCCTTTCCCACTGCCTTATTACACTGCTTTGCTACCTTCAGGTCATCAGATATAGCCCCCAGATCTCTTTCCTGTTTTGAGGTTGCTAACTCCCCAATATGATATGCCGCCCTACGGTTTTTATGCCCTATGTGCATAATTTTGCACTTTTTGGCCTTGAAGTCCAGTTGCCAAACTCTTGACCAGTTTTCCAGTGTTCTCAGATCTTCCCTCATCCCCCAGTGTATCCACTCTGTTGCAGATTTTGGTGTCATCCATGAGCAGGCATACCTTTCCTTCCAGTCCCTCTATAATTGGCAGTGTCAGTGGCTCAGTAGGTAGCACACTCGCCTCTGAGGCCGGGAGATCAGAGGGCTGTGGGTTCAGTTCCCACATCTGGCACTTGGTTTAATAACCCAGTACTGACACTGTAGTGCAGCATGAGAGGGATGCTGCAGTTCTGAGGTGCTGTCTTTCGGATGAGACATTAAACCGAGGTCCCATCTGCCTGGATTGGTGGTAGTTCAGGTGGATGTTAAAAATCCCATGGCACTTATCGAAAAGAGTAGGGGAAATTCCCCGATGTCCTGACCAAATTTCCCTCATTCACTAAAAATACCATCAACAGCTTAATCTGGTTCAAGGTCAGTTGGCATTCATCTGTATCCCCCTCCTCCGGGTCGTGCCTGAAAATAGACAGGATTTGTCTAGTGCTCTTACCTGGTCAACAAAAACTAAATAAACAATGTCACTAATAAAGACACTGAAGAGGACCGGTCCCAGTACTGACCCTTGAGGCACCCCACTGGTTACCTTACCTTCTTCCGAGTAGACTCCATTTACCACCACCCTCTGAGTTCTGTTACTCAGCCAATTTTGTACCCATTTTACTGTCTTTGGACCTACTCCCAGACTGCCCAGCTTGCTTACCAGTCTTCTGTGTGGAATGGTGTCAAAGGCCTTATTGAAATCAAGGTAGGCCACATCCACCGTTCCTCCCTGATCCACCTCCCTGGTAACCCAGTCAAAGAACCCTATCAGGGATCTCCCCCCTGTGAACCCATGCTACCTTGGATCCTGTAAGCCACTGGTTTTAAGGTATTTCACAATCCTTTCCTTAAGCAGTGTTTCCACAACCTCGCCCACCACCAAAGTCAGGCTTACAGGTCTGTAGTTTCCTGCCTCCTCCCTAGTCCCACTTTTGTGTAGTGGGACTACATTTACTCTCCTCCAGTCCTCCAGAACTTCCCCCATCACCAGTGATAGACTGAACAGGGCCATCAGAGGCCCAGCCTTTCTCCTTTAGTTCCTTCAGTACCTTGGGGGTGAACCCCATCCAGCCCCATTGCCTTCTCTACCTTTAGTTTTGCTAGTTCCCCGAGGACTCTGTCCTCTGTAAAAGGGCAAGTGTCCACCTCCCTACCCCTTAATGCCCTTTTCCCCAGTCTGTAGCCCATCTCCTACCCCTTCCTTTGTGAAAACTGAATAAAAGTACTTGTTACGTCTGCTTTCTTCTGGTCCTCTTCCACACTTCTCGCCCTTCCCCATTAGTCTTACTGTCCCTGCCTTACTTTTCTTCTTTTCGCTCATGTACCCATGGTAAAGAATGTTTTGGCCCCCCTCCCCCTCCCTTTATTGCTGACTTGGCTATGTTTTCCTCTGTTTCTGCTGTTGCTCTCCTAACAGCCTTCCCTGTCTCCCTTTCTTTCTCCTGAAAAACTCTCCCTATTCTCTTCCTTTTGTGTTGATTTATACCTATTGAATGCCTGCTTCTTTTCCTTTAGGGCTTCCGGGGGTTGATATCCGCTGCTTGCAGCTGGTGCAGAACGCTGTGGCAAGGTTGTTGTCTGTATTATCTCGAGCCAGCCATATTACACCTGTGCTGCGCAAACTGCACTGGCTGCCAGTTCAGTGTCAGATCACCTTCAAGGTCGGCGTGCTGACCTACAAAGCCCTACATGGGCTGGGACCGAGCTACCTGCAAGATCTCCTACATCCTTACTGCTCCCTCCAACCGCTCCACTCAGCCAACAAGGGATTGCTGGAGATTCCTAGGGTATGGTTAAAAACTTCTGGATTGCAGGCATTTTCATTCACAGCCCCAACCCTGTGGAATTCTCTGCCTCATCGGACATGAGAGTGCCTGACAGTGGAAAGCTTTAAAACTGCTTTAAAAACTCATTTATTTGGGCTTGCCATTGGAAATATTTATTGATCTATATTGATTACTGCAGCTGTATTTTAAATATATTGATTGGATGTTTGGTTTTATAATTTTATTGTTTTAATTGCTTTAGTATGGATTGTATAGCGCTTTGATACTTTGTGAATAGCGCTCTATAAATAAAGATATTGTTATTATTATTATTTTGTCTGCTACTTCCTTTTTTTCTCTTGCTCTTTTTAACCTGCCTGATATAGAGGTTAGTTGCCGTCTCAATGGTCCTCCATATTTTTGCCCACTTTTCCTCTACCCCACCCATTTTCCCTGTTCCTGTTAGGGCTTCCTTGAGGCACTCTCCCATTTTCTTGAAATCGGCCTTCCTGAAGTCCAGGACCCTTGTTTTAGTGTGACTAGATTCTGGCCCGGTCCTAATGTTGAACCACACTGTCCGGTGATCACTGGTCCCCAGGTGACTTTCTACTGTGACGTCAGCAACACTATCTCCATTTGGCAGTATCAGGTGCAGTATCACCCCCTCACGAGTGGGTTCCCTAGCTAGTTGCCTGAGTAATGCCCCTTGCGGGGGGGGAGGTGTCCATAGTTGATGCAGCTGGAGCAGGTCTTGACGAGGACATACATTTTCTCAGTGGCAACCAGGACCTTGCCAGTGAAGCAGATTTGTCCTTGTCCCTGTGTTTGTGCTTATGAACGAATGAGGAGGAGGAGAGGCTTAGGATGACACTTTTCCTTGTTCTTATCTTAGAAGTTGATGACCACTTCTCAGCTGATGATGAGGGAGAAACAGATTTTGAGCCCTTTTCCTTCTTCATGGCTTTCGATGCTTTTAAGGTAAGGACATTTTCTAGAGCCTTCTTACGGCGGTTGCCTTGTAGTCTGGTTGAAGCTCAGTCAAATCTCACAATTTCTCTCATTGTGAGACAGGCTCAGGCAGCACATACAAGTGACATGTGTGTCTTCCTTGTAAATTTTATATCCACACTTACAATATAAAAAAAAAGGCTCTTTTGACTTCAGCTGCATACAGAGATGACAGTAAACTAGATAAAATAAAATAACAAATGGCAATGACTTGGTTGATGATGCTTCATTCTGCGGTTCTGACAAGGATGCTCAATGGTGGGAGAAAGAACAGAGGAGAGACAGGGCAACCCACATTATATTCGTGTCGATGGTTGCATGTCATTGTGGGAGGCCTCCAGCTAGCAAAAAAATTTCCAAGTGTTCCTGACACTGACAGCTTCTAGTTCCAAATGTGTGGCCTAATAGAACAGATATTCTTGATGAAGATCTGACCAACCCTACTGTCAGTTGTTTTTGATAATTTAATTATTTGAAAATTGGTACTGTACTTGCGAAAGGCAGACTCAGTCGAGGTGCATTTCCAGGTGTGACCCGGGAAAGAGGAAGGGGAGAACAATACTACAAAATTACCATGAGGCACAGAATATGGTAGCAATGTGAGGGTACAAAAGTGCAGTAACAGTGTACAGAGCAAACAGCTGAACAAAAACATGACATGTTGATTGGAATACCCCAGCCACCTCAAAAGCTAGAGAACAGGTCCTTCCAGGAAAACTTCCTCTCACAGAAGGTAACAGAGCCAGCAAGGGAGGGGAACATTCTAGACCTAGTACTCACTGATGGAGAGCTAGTCCAAGGCATTGAGGTGGAGGACCCCCAGCAGGAAGTGAACACCGCACAGTGTGGTTCTCCCTCAACCTGGGGAAGGATGCAGCCAATACAAAAACAAGAGTGGTGGATTTTAAGAGAGCAGACTTTGGCAGGATGGGAGTCATTTTGAAAGGGCATTTAGACAACATCAGCCTGGACATGGATGCAGAACAGAAATAGATCATCATAAAGAGGGGTCTGGGAGAGGTCAGTAGCTCTTGCACCAAGTGCCAAAGCAAGAAAGCCAGGAATGAGAGACCTAGCTGGGTGAATGGAGAGGTAGTGGAAAGGGTGAGGGAAAAGGCAGAGGCCTTTAGAAAATATAAGAGATCCTGCTAGGAAGAGGATAGGGAGGAATACATGAAGAAATCCAGGGAGGTCAGCAAAGAATTGAGGGCAGCCAAGATTTCAAAAGAACTAAGGCTGGTGCAGAGGGTCAAGGAATGGGAAAAGGATTTCTTTAAGTATATAGAGGAGAGAAGGAAGTGCAAGGACCAGATTGTAAGGATTAGGAAGGCAGGAGGGTGAGCAGAGCAGGTGGAAGTATTAAACGAGTACTTCTGCTAAGAGTGGTCACCAGGGAGAAGGATGGGCCTATATCTCGGGGGAGGGTGGATGGAGGGCAGGGGGAAAGGAGTTGACTGATATGGAGATCCCAGTCAAAAGGGTGTTAGAGGGCCTAAGGTCGCTAAGGGTGGATAAGGTGCCTGGACCAGAAGGCAGCCAAGGTTTCAAAAGAACTAAGGCTGGTGCAGGGGATCAAGGAAGGGGAAAAGGATTTCTTTAAGTACATAGGGGAGAGAAGGAAGTGCAAGGACCAGATTGTAAGGATTAGGAAGGAAGGAGGGTGGGTAGAGCAGGGGGCAGAGCAGGTGGAAGTACTAAATGAGTACTTCTGCTCAGTGTTCACCAGGGAGAAGGATGGGCCTATATCTCAGGGGGAGGGTGGATGGGGGGCAGGGGGAAAGGAGTTGACAGATGTGGAGATCCCAGTCAAAAGGGTGTTAAGAGGGCCTAAGGTCACTAAGGGTGGATAAGGCGCCTGGACCAGATGTAGTGCATCCTAGGGTAATCAAGGAGTTGGCAGGGGTCCTGGTAGAACCACTGACGCATTTGTTGAACACTTCCTTGAGTAATGGAGGTGTGCCCAGGGATTGGAGGATGGCACATGTGGTGCCAATACATAAGAGTGGGCCCAGAGATGAACCTGTGGACTACAGACCAGTGAGTCTTACAGCCATAGTGGGAAAGCTAATGGAGACTATACTCAAGGAAAGGCTGGCATGTTTCTTGGAGGAGAATGGCTTACAGGAGAACAGTCAACATGGGTTTGTGTCTGGGAGATCATGTCAGACCAACCTTGTTGAATTGTTTGACTGTGTAATGAGGTCACTGGATAGGGGCCATGCAGTTGATGTCCTATACCTGGACTTTAGTAAAGCGTTCAACTCTGTGCCCCACGGAAGGCTGAACAGCAAGTTAAGTAGCCTGGGAGCAGGGAGGAAGCTGGTCAGGTGGATAAAGAACTGGTTGCAGGGCAAGCAGCTGAGGGTGATAGGAGAGAGCTCTCAGCATCTAGGGCAATAACCAGTGGGATACCACAAGGGTCGGTGCTAGGACCAGTCCTATTTAACATATTTATAGCAGACATGGCAAAAGGGATAAGAAGCAAAATCAACCTCTTTGCAGATGACACTAAGATCTGTGTGGAGGTGGATAGTGAGGAAGGGGGCAAGGTACTGCAAGAGGATTTGGGGACACCTGAGTGCTGGTCAATCATATGGAAGTTGGGATTCAATGTCAAAAAATGCAAGATCTGCACCTGGGGGCTAAAAACTCAAAGAACAGCTACTGGTTGGGGGGAGTGCAGTTGGCCACTTCATATAAGGAGAAAGATCTGGGAGTGATGGTGACAGGGGACACGAAACACTCAGCACAGTGCACGAAGACAGCTGCAAAGGTGAACAGAATGCAGGGAAGCATTGCCAGGGGAATCACCTCTAGGAGGCAGGAAGTCATTTGGCCCCTGCACAGGTACCTGGTGAGGCCGCACTTGGAGTACAGTGTGCAGTTTTGGTGCCCATCAAACCACAAGGCATAAATTAGTGTCAGAGAGGTGATTAACAGCCTTTGCTAATCAAAATGAAAAATGCTTAGCAATCAGCTGATTTTGATTAGCAATTTTCTAAAATGGGTATCTTTACTTTAAACCATATAATTATTACTTATTATTGTATATATTAATAAAATAGACATTGTATACATAGTTCTGAGACTGAATTTGCCATTCTGACCAAATTGCCAGCATAGCCTTGGTTCCTATTACCCCACCTCATGTATCCAGTGCAGAAAATTTTCCAGTCCCTGCCAAGCCATAATTCTGCGCAACTGAAATGCCATTCTGCATCACAGGTGCGAAAACACATTTTGGCCAGGATTTGAAAAATGACAGCTGTGACATACATGAGGTGGGGTAATAAGAAGGTTATGTTGAAAATCTGGGGTCAAAATATTTAAAAATTCCAAAGTTACGAGGGTGCGTAGCGAAATTGCAACAAATGGTCATAACTCTGCCTTGTTTTCATATTTTGATTCCAAATTTTCAACATAGCAGTCTTATGACCCCACTTCATGAACAATATGATTGTCATTACACAAATCCTGCCCAAAAGGTGAATTCGCCAAGCAACTGTGAAATCACCTTTTGGGCAGGAGTTGCTTATTGACAGTTATATTGTTCATGAGGTGGGGTCCCCAAAAGGCTATGTTGAAACCGTGGGGTCAATATCTTAAAAAATGACCGAGTTATGCACCAAAGTTTTAACACTCATTGAAATACATAGGACCGCATTTACCTTAGTTCTCATACTGCAGTCACCGGTTCCAGCAGCAAGACGTGTCTTCGATTGGGAGTGCGAATCTCGAACCTGGGACCTGTTCAGGTGAGTGATGGTCTGTGGGGGTCTGGGGAGGTGGGTGCACTATGGGTGGTCAGTTGGTAGGTAAAAAAAAAAAAAAACATCGAGAAACAAAAATGGGGACAGTGACTGGATGGTGGGGGGGTGCCACTAGACACCAAGGAATGTCAAAATGACAGGGACAGTGATCGGATTGGAGGGGTGCTACTAGACACCAGGGAACATCAAAATAATGGGGACAGCAATTGGATGGGGGGTCCACTAGATACCAGGGATAAAAAGCATTACAGGGATGGCGATCAGTGGAAGGAGGGGACACTAGACACCAGGGAAACAAAGGGCTGGCAACTGGAGGGTGGGGGGGGGGATGCCACTAGACACCAGGGAAAATTAAAAAAAATACAGCTGACGGCCAGCTTCTATGATTAGCAACCACTGCTAATCAAACTGGCAACTGACTCGCGTTTCCCGATTCTTGGGTCGCAAATTGTGATGCAAACCCACTTATTTTATGCCTTGAACTATTGGAGGGGGGTCCAGCATAGGACGACGAAAATGATCCTGGGGATGGGGGACAAGACATACGAGGAGCGATTGGGGGAGATTAACAGGTACACCCTAGAAGGTAGAAGGGTGAGAGGGCATATGATTGAGACATTCAAGTACCTGAAGGGTATAAACAGAGTTACTTCAGACAGCTTGTTTAAGTTAAAAGGGGGTAGGGACACCAGGGAACACAGCCTGAAATTGAAGGGAGGAAGGTTCAAGAGAGAGATGAGGCAGCACTATTTCACAGAGAGGGTGGTGGCTGGTTGGAATACGAACATACGAAATTTGCCAGCAGATAAAGGCCTAGAGGTCTATCAAGTCTGCTCGAATGTGCAGCTAGCACCCCTTATTCTGCAGCTGCCCCTCCCTTCCACCCTTCCCTTCATTAACCCTCCCCTTGTCCTGTCCCATCCCTCATTTGAAGCAGTCCACTGTTCTACTGCATACCACTTCTGCAGGTAACGATTCCACCCAGCCACCACCCTCCCTGTAAAAGTGTCTCCTCATCTCCCTCCTGAACCTTCCTCCCTCCAGTCTCATATCATGGCCCCTGGTGGCCCTCCCCTCCCTTACTTTGAACAGCCCCTCTGTACTGGTCTTGTTTATTCCTTTCATGTATTTAAAGGTTTCAATCATGTCACCCCTGTCCCTCCTCTCCTCCAGTGAGTACATGTTCAACTCCTTCAACCTCCTCTCGTATGATAAGTCTCCCAGCCCCTTGATCATTTTTGCCACCCTGCACTGCACCCCCTCCAGTAACTTAATGTCCTCTTCAGATACGGGCACCAGTACTGCATGCAGTACTCCAGGTGTGGTCTAACTAATGACCTATACAGTGGCAGAATCACCTCCCCTCCTCGAGGATATACCCTTGCACACAACCCAGCATTTTGTTGGCCTTGCAGCTGCCTTCCCACACTGTGCCGAGTTGTTCATTGACCCTGTAATGAGCATTACCCAGATCCTTCTCTCCTCCCCTGTCTGGGCTAGCTGCACTCCCCAGCTGGTAACCCTCCTTGGGTTCATAATCCCAAAATGCAGCACCTTGCACTTTTGGCATTAAACCCCAGTTGCCAGGTGTCTGACCAGGTTTCAAGCTTTGCCAGATCATCCTGCAACCCCTGCCATCCCCCTAGGTCATCCACCACCGCGCCTACCTTGGTATCATCAGCAAACAGACTGATCTTGCTCTTGTCCCATGATATGTCTGCAATGAATATCCCAAACAACACTGGTCCCAACTCCGAGCCCTGTGGAACACCGCTCTTCACTGCCCTTGGGTGTGAGAGCTCCCCACCCACCACCACCCTCTGTTGCTTCCCTGAAGCCAGTTTCCTACCCATCTCACCAGCTTTGCACCCGCCCCTGTGCCTACTAACTTCCTTCCCAGCCTTCCATGCAGCACCGAGTCGAATGCCTTATTGAAGTCCAGATACAGGAATGCGCTGCCAGAGGAAGTAGTGGCACTGCGGAAGAAGGGCAGCTTCAAGACAGAGTGGGATATGGCCAAAGGGAGGGTCAAAACCGTGGAGAGAGTGGGGGGGAGAGGTCTGAAGTGAGGGGGGCACTAAGTTAGAAGGGGGAGCAAGGGGAGGAGGGCAGCTGCAGTTTAACAAGACAGTGTGGTGCACACTCAAGCAGACTAGATAGACCAAATGGCCTGTATCTGCAGGCAATTTCATATGTTCATATGTCAGTGAAGCCATAAATTAGCTTACAGAGCAGCTAATAGCCTAGACAAGAGTACAATAGAGTGCTTAGTGCCTGTAGGGTGAGGTGATGGTGCTTGTGCTTTTGGAATCTTTATGATCTCAAAAAGGTGGTCATAATGAGCGGGTGGTGGGGGGTGGTAGCAATAGTGTGGGGGGTCAGGTAGAGTGTTGGCTGGAGCAGGAAAGTGCAAAGAGACATTATAGCTGGTGTCTGAGGGAGGGAAGGGAGGGGAGAGACAGAGGGAGGAAGGAAAGGAAGCAGATTACAGAGGGAGGGGAGGTGATAGAAGAAGGCAAACTGCCTAACAGAGGAGTGTTGATGGAGAAGTGAAAAGATGCAAAGGTCCCTAGAGAGAAGGAAGTAGGAGGAGGAGGAGGATGAGATGGAAGAGAGGAGTGAGGACAGATATGAAGGGAGGGACTCAAACCAGTACCTGGAGATGAGAGATGCCCAGTGGTACCTGCAAAGTGAAAGGAGAATGTACAGGGAGGAGTAGAGGAAGCAATGGTGGTATGAGAGGGTGAGTTGGTAGCAAAGCAGCAGAAATCAGAGGGTATCTAGTCTGGTGAGGGAAGAAGATGGGGTGGTGTCATAAACCACATCCACAGTCGAAAACTGGGCAAACCATTTTGGTGACCAGCTCCCAGTGGACCTGTACAGAAAGGCAATCCGTGTTGCTGTATAGGGTGGAGTGGAGCCTGGCATGGATGGCATCAATGTGAGCACAGAAATCAAGCCTGCTATCTAGCCACACACCGAGGTACTTGAAAGTGGGGACTACTTCAAGGAGGGTACCATCCAATATGGAGAAGACAGGAAGGGGGAGAGTCTGGCCAGTTTTTGACTGGTGCCAAAAGTTATCTACACTTTTTTCTTAATGTTGATCTGGAGTTGGTTAGCATGGAACTAGCTCAGGGACATTGTGGAAGTTTTGTTGGAGCATGCCTTCCATGGCTTCGGCTGAGGGGCCGGAGGAGTAAATGATGGTGTCATTTGCATACATGTGAAGATGCAAGTTGACACAGGCAGAGGGAAGGTCATTGAGGAATACCGAGAAGAGGATGGGACCCAGGATGGAGCCCTGTGTGACCATAGCTTGAATAGGTAATGGAGGTGACAGGGAGCTTCTAACCTGTACCAACTGTTGACAGCCCATGAGGTAGAATGGAACCAAACAAGTGGGAGCTGAGGGGCCACCAGAGCTTAACTTGTCCAGGAGAGGAGGGTGGGGCACCAAATCAAAGGCTTTGGCCAGATCCATGAAGACAGGCACAATGATATGTCCTTGATCCATCCCAGTGACGATGGAGTCAGTGACACACAGCAAGGAGGAAACAGTGACTGGGGCTTCCAAAAAACAGACTAGAAGGGGAAGAAGAAGTTGGAAGAGGAAGTCAGCAAGCCTGGAGAAGACACGTTCTCCTGGAGCTTTGCAAAGAGATGGGAGGAGGGAGATAGGCTGGAAGTTACCAGGGGAGGATAGCTCACCCCCTCTTCATACAGAGGTAGAACCCTGGCAACTTTCCAGGACTCAGGGATAGCACAGAGTGAAAAGGGGAGGTTCAGAAGGTAAGTGAGAGGAGAGGCCGAAAAGTGGACGAGTTTAGGGTCCAGCCCATCATGGATGAACTTAAAAGGGTTAAGCGAGGAAAGGACAAGCATGTTTTCCTGAGGAGTGATTGGAGTAAAGTGAAAGCCTTGGTTGAGTGGGTCAGAGATGAAACAGGAATTTTTGAGGGTATCCTTAAGGATAATATTATGGAGTACCTAAAAATTACAGATAGGATGAATCCACTGAAACATGGATTCACTAATGGAAGGTCCTGTCAGACCAATTTACTGGAGTTTTACGGACGGGTAAGTAAAGCCTTGGATGAGGGGCAGACTGTGGACATGGTATATTTGTACTTCTCAAAGGCATTTGATAAGGTGCCCCATGGAGAATTGATAGATGCACTAATAATGCACGGCTTGATGGGAAAATAACTAGATGGATAGAGGCACGGCTGGAAGCCAGGTCACAATCTGTTAGAGTTAATGGCACAAATTCCACATGGGCGGAGGTGACCAGTGGAGTGCCCCAAGATTCTGTATTGGGGCCTTGTCTTTTTAACATATGATTGCATCAATGCAGATTAAGAATGATATTTGGTTATCCAAATTTGCTGATGATACCAGGGTAGGGTATATAGTGAATTGCCAAGAGGATGCTACCTGACTTCAGGAAGCATTGAATGAACTAGACATTTGGGCATTGGAAAAAAAAAATTAACCTATAATATTGATAAATGCTGTGTCATGCATTTTGGGTGACTGAATAAAAACTGGACTTATACACTTGGAGGGCAAACTCTGAATACAGTGGAGCAACAGAGTGATCTGGGTATCATGTTCATAAATGACTTAACATTCAAAACACACTGTAATGGGGTCATAAAGAAATCTAGTTATATTTTGCATTGTATAAATAAACATATAACTTGTAAGAATAGAGAAGTAATGTTGCCATTGTATACATCTTTGGTTAGACCGCATTTGGATTATTGTGCACAGTGCTGGGCACCAGGAGGTAGGACAGAAATAGCGGTATTGGAGAAAGTCCAACGGCGGGCAACCCGTATTATGGTGGAAACAAAAGCATACGATTATCAAACAAAGTTAAAAATATTAGACCTGCATCCATTAGAGCTTAGGCGATTGAGAGGAGATATGTGTATGATTTATAAATCATTCATTGACCCAGGATTGTGGAAACTTCTTGGACTGGAATAAAGAGACTCACCTTATAATACTAGGGCCCATCCTCTCCAATTGATAGTTGAATGTCCTAGAACTAAGAAAAGGAAATCCTGGCTTACCCTAAGGGTGACTGATATCTGGAACAGGTTACCCTTGGAGACTGTAACCAGTACAAATATGGACATCTTTAAGAAGGCGCTGGACAATAATTTTTTCAAATATGGGATTGAGGGGTATTAATGTACTGGCGAGCAAAAGGACTTTTGTCTATATAAGCTCTGCTTGACCTATGATACCTATGAAAGAGAGGGGAGAGGGACCAAGAGGAGAGGAAGAGGGGAGGGCACAGGTGGTAAAAAACTCATCTAAGTTAGCAGCAACACAGGGAGGGTCGGAGACAGTAGTACCATCAACCGGGAGGACTGGGACAGTGGAATGGGTTGGGGGTAAAAATGAGTAAACAACCTTCCAGAATTTAGCTGGGGAGTTAAGATTATTCTAGAGATTTGATTTGAAGTAGTGAACCTTGGCAGCATGGACTGCCTTTGTACAAGAATTTCTAAGTAACCTGTAGGACAATAGATCAGAGTGGGAGCAGAAGAATTTGAAACAGGCCCATGCTTGGTTTCGGGAATTACACTATTTGATAATGTCAGGTATAATCCAGGAGTGGTGAGAACTTGTTACCCTGGATTTTCTAAGGGGGTGGTGTGCTTGTCCTAGACAAGAGTAAATTTGGAGTGGAATAGGGAGAGGGTCATGTCAATGTTTAGGGCAGAGTAGATGAAGGACCAATCGGTTACAGCCATGTTGTTTAAGGGGGCCCTAAAGTTAAGTGACCCAAGGGACCTAGGCCAAATATACTTGGACGCAGAAGGACGTGGCCTGGCTTTTCTGATACAGAAGATCATGCAGTGGTTGCAGAAGGCATCTGGAAGAGTACCAGCTGTAATGATACGATGGAGTGGGAGGACAGCACCCAGTCCAGAAGGGTGTAATTGGGGGAGTGAGGACTGAGCTGGTTTAAGTAATTTGTTGGGTAAGGTTCAGTGCTTCAGTCATGTGGGAGGTGCACCTGGTGGCTGGGGAGAGCCAATTAATATTGAAGTCCCCACGAAGTAAAAGTTCACCATGGTAAGCACAGGAGGTGAAAATTGAGAGGGAGTCAACCAAAGAGGATGGAGAGATTTTGGGGGGAGGCGTAGAAAATACCAATGAAGATTGGAAGGGTAGAGGGAAGGAGATCTTGGTTTAGGAGGAGCTCATGAAAGGAGGGCACAGACTGTATGGGAGTGACAGAACAATAGGTTTTGATGGACATAAAAGGTGACACACCATCGCACCATTTACCACAGCCTTACCTGAAGAGGTGGTAGTCGAGGAAAGCCAAACTAGAATCAGGTACCCTAGAGGACAGCCATGATTCTGAGATACACAGGAGGTCAAGAGCGTTGCGAGAAATCCAGACATTGAAGAGGTCAAGTTTAAGGAGGAGCCCTAGCACTGAGATGGAAGATGTGAAGGCCTTTAGGGGATGAGGAGGAAGGGGAACAGGAGAAGGGGGGCCAGGGTTGGGTTCCACATCCCCAGCTAGGAGGAGGAGCAGGATGACGGGCAGCAGGATGTAGTGGGACCTGTGCTCCTGGAACGGTGGGGAGGGGAGAGTAGGGGAGGGAGGGGATGGCTTGGTGGAGGAATCAGGGCTTAGGGAGGGGAGGACAGGAAACAGGGATGGATGTCAGGGGTGTGAGGAGGAAGGGAGGGAGAGATGAGAGCATGGAGGGGAAGGGAAGAGAGGGAGGGAGGGAGTAGGGACTGGGAAGAAAGGGGAGGGGACAGGGCAACAGAGAGGTAGGAGAGGGAGGAAGAAGTGATGAGATGAGGGGAGGGAAGGGAGATGGTGGGGACTGGGGTAGGAGAGGGAGAAGGGAAGACAGATGAATAAGGTAGGGTATATGATTTTCAGGCAGTTAAAAAGATGTTACGATCAAAGAACAAGTTACGTTGCCTAAGTAATGCAACAGTAATAACTGTGAAAATACAACAAAAGCAGGCTAGCTGAGCAAATTTCAACGAATAATCAATCCTAGAAAGGCAGATTTAACAAATGGGTAAAAATACTAAATTGCAAGGCAATAAGCTGTGCAGATTAACCTCAACAAAGTTAGCAAATGTAAATGAATGACTATTGGTAAATCAGAGGGTGCAGCAGCACTAAAGACAGGCAGTGAATGCACAGCACAGTAGCAGGGTGAAATGCAGAGTATAGCGTAGCCTAGAAAGGGAGTAACTAGAACTAATGACTGTACTGTGAGTACTCAACATAAAAAACAGCTATGGAAATTCTGAGTTTAGGGTAATAAAGACAGGGTGTTGCTAAAGTAATTAATCAAGCAGCAAACACACAATGACAGTTATCAGTGAAAGTGCAGAGATTGTAACCCAGATAGGGTGTTGTTGAAGCAGTGAACTAAGGAGAGAATACATGTCATGGCAATGAAAAATGCAGAGTTCAGGGTGACCCAGATAGGGTGCTACCAAGAGTCAAGAGTTTCAGAGGTGGCTTGAATTAACACAGGGAGTGCAATATAGCAGGCTGAAAGGAACTTACAGACTCAGGAGCAGCATGATCAGCCGACGGTCAACCTCCGATGGACTCCAGGCAGATTCCTCTTCTGAAGATGTCCTTTGTACTGCGGTCCTTTGTGCTCCACACTGCAGCATGGAGGACTGCTAGGGATACCTGCCTATTGAAAGGATGAACTGGCCAAGCACCTGACTGGAGGGTTTGGCTGAAGGGGACAAGGTTACCACCAAGCAGAAACTAGCCCCAGAGAAACGTCTGGAACTGGCAATGGGGGTTGGGGGGGAGAAGAGTCACAAAATGCAGCTGTGTGACTCTATCCCTCAGCAAGCAGAAGTCCAGATTAAATTGACATGGCTGGCTTTTTGTGCAAGCCTCTTCTGGCCAAGCACCCAACTGAAGAGTTTGGTTAGAGGGGGTGGGGTTACTACCAAGGAAAAACTGTCCATGGAGAAATTGGTGGAAATGGTGATAGGAGGGGGAGGGAGTAACAAAATGCAGTTGTGTGACTCTCTACCCATGAGCAGGCAGATCCAGATTAATTTGGCACGGCTGGCTTTTGAGGGTTCGACTGGAGGGGACAGGGTTACTGTTGAGCAGAAGCTGTCTCTGAAGAAAGGACTGGAACTGGCAACTACCTGAGTATCATACTTGACCCATCTCTGGATTTTTCTCCTCATATGACCTCTGTGAGGCAGTTAGTTCTATACTGGGCTCTCTTACAAAGTTAGTCATGGTCTTACCCCCCAAAGATCACACTGTCATAGCCCAAGGCATCTTGCTTCCTAAACTTCTCTGTGAGATAACTATTTACTTTTCAACCTCCAGAACAACTCTGCAAAAATGGGATATGGTGTATGACATCTGCCACTTTGCCCTGGCCATAAACCAACGTATTCACCACTGCACCTTGTACTCAAAACTTGGATGGCTCCCCCATCTGCACTATACAACCTTATACTGGGAGGTGTCATCTATAACACTGTATGAAATCAGGCACCCCTTCCCCATGCCTCACTTCTGCCTGGCAGAACCTCTTACCCCTTAAGGTCTTCTAATCTTGAGCTCCTATAAATACCCAAGACAAAAGAACATATTAGGTGAGATTGCCTTTTCCTACACTGCTCCCAGATTGTGGAACCTCATTCTGTCTACAATTCAGCAGTGCCACTCTAGCCAAACCTTCCAAATCAATCCTATCTGCTCAAAACAATTATGTGCTCCTACCCTTAGCTGGTTGATATCTGTTTTTGGGATTCCTTGTATTGTGTCAGATATAGGCTTCTCATCATAGTGAGCATTTTGCACTTGTTCATTGCTGTAAACCAGTTATGTTTCATGTACATTGCCTTGTAGCTTCGATTATTATCACCAACTATTCGATTTTGTATTGTACAGTCTGTTATATCCTGTGACTTTTGCAAACAACTGTTGTGCATTGCTGTCACTTATTTGTATTTCTGTTGTTCTTTCCCAGGTCATGTCTGAAAATAGGCAACCATTTCTTTAGTGCACCTACCTGGTAAATGAAAACTAAATAAATACAAAATATTTTTTAAACACAAATACATATTAGAAGATTCATAATATATGTATATGGCCAGTGAAGAGCACACTTACGTGGTTATAGAGTATCACCTCCAGCATCCTTAGGGTGCCGGTACCACTCACCTTCAGTTTGCAGTTCTCATGCCCTGAGAGTAGTCCTCGAGCCACCCTGTTACCAAGTGGCTGTGCATCATGTTGCTGCACAGGCGACCAAGGTTCGGAAGCGGACTCAGGCCGACACATCAGGAAATGGCCATTCCCTGGAGCAGTCGCTGCATGGCAGTGCACTTTATACAGGGAGGGCTGGCAGTGGGTTCCAGCGACACCCGCAGGAGGATCAAGGAACTTGCTCTTTTCACACTGTACCATGGCTGCACAGTGCCAAAATGGCTACTTCCCATGCCACGAGGTGGAGGGAGGCATAAAACGCCAAGAGAAAAACACCAGCTGCCACCTCCAAGACAGCCAAGGGTTCCCCAACCTGACCAGGATATTTCATTTATTTTATTTTTTTATTAATTTTCTAATCTATATGGCAAGAAAAAGAGTAGTCTTCAACTGACTATATAAACACATACCCAAGTAGTTTTTTTTTTTTCAAATTTGATTTCATTTACTCAAAATAATCCTACTGTATCCTGTTGTGTGAGGATTTGCAAGCTCAGGAACCCAAAAGGGAACTTTATTTATTTTATAACTCAGATGCACACCTTTGAGGAAAATGCTCATTTGCAAAGGTTCCTGGTCAAAACAACAGTACAGTTTACAACAATTCTTAACACTTCACAAGTAACAGGTTAGCAAAGGCATTGACAACAGAAATTTGGTAACATAATATCATAGTATGCAAATCAAAGTTACATTACAATAGGTCTAGTAATTCACAGAATAAAAGTGCTGAAAGATAGGTAGCAGCCCTGTGGGGCACTGCCTGCAGTTAGATCTGGACACTTTTACAGCACAGGGAATCAGAAGAGTAGCACATACATGAGAGGTCAGAGATGGGCATTGATAGTGGTGGGTTATGGTGTTGGTATCTTGTGCCAGGTGTGTGGAGGGGTCTTTTTTAATGGGCATCACAAGCAGCTGGTGCAATGGTAGGGATAGTTTGTGGTGCAGGCAGCAAGTGCCAGTGAATGGGGGGATTCTTATTGGGAGATGCAGCTACAGTTGCTGCCAGGTAAGAGCACTTTTAGTAGCTCCCATTTGAAATGGCTCGGCTTAACCAGTGTCTTTTCAAATACTGGAAGTTTGTTAAGCCAGTTTGGGCCTCTGGTTGCAAAGGAGCATTTGGCTAGAGCTGTTCTGTTGAAAGGCACAGCCAGGGTACCATTTGCCATGCCTCTGATAGGGTAAGGATTTGGGGCACGACTTAGGAGAGCTTGCAACCCGGGAAGGGGGGGGCAGACCCATGAGGGCTTTTATACCTAGCAGGCAGGTCTGGTACTTAATTCTGTAGTGCAGGGGGAGCCATTTTGTGAGGGAGTAAAGTGTGCACAAGTGCATGTGTTTGTCGAACCCAGTTACAAAGTAGCAGGCTCCATTCAGGACTAACCAAACCCTGTTTAACACAGTATTAGAGGCACTCCCATAAACTGTTAAGTCGTAGTTAATTATGGGGAGGATGGAACTTATGACCGCCACTCTTATGGCTTCTGGGGTGAGGTTGTGCCTCTGTCTATAGAGTGCCCTCAGTCTTCTGTTAATGTTGCATATGATTTGGTCCACATGTGGTGCAAATATTAGTGTCTGGTCAATGGTAACCCCAAGGCATTTGAAAGATTCAACCTGTTCTAGATATTCTCTCGTTTTGTTGCAGATGTTGAGCGGATGCACCTTAGCCCTCTTCTGTGCACTAGAGAAAAGTATTGTTTCGGTTTTCTTATAGTTAAGCACAAGCTTATTCTGTTGGAACCATTTCTCAAGGGATGCAAAGTTGTGTTGAAGGTCATGGGTGAGTGTATCCTGGCAGGAGTTACTTCTGCAGATGACTGCATCATCTGTGTAAAGTATGACTGTGGAACTAGGAGCTATAACTTACCCTAACAAGCACAGAATTTTGAAATTATTAGAATTTAAGAGACAAGTGGCATTTCCCAAAGGCAAGCATGGCTCTTCCAGTTAAGTTACAACATCTCTTGTAGCCAGCTGCTGGGGTCCCAGATAAGCTGTACATTGCTAGAGTCTAATCTCAGTGCCAACTGGGAGTAGAACAAAATAACAGTTTGTTTCCCACTCCATTGTACTGCCACCCACAATTGTGAGGCACAAAGCAGGCAGCACACCACTGGCTGAGACATCCCTACTGTGAGTGCATCATATTGCTAATTTAATTAATCCAGATGTTAACAAATGCAAACATCTCTGGCATACTCTCATGGACATGATAATATGTAATGTGATATGTGCATAGTGCTTGTCATGATACCACAAGGTAGCACTATGTCAATGGCACATGGCCCATGGTACTGGTTGCCCCAACTGAGTTCTAAGCAGTGGATAGTAGCACTCCAGTCCTACTCCCACCCTCATCAAGTAATTAGCAGCTGCTGGTTTCTAGTAGAAACTCCAACTGCATTGCATAATATTGCCTATACCCCCCAGTAGCAATCCATCCTGCCCTCCCCTGTCATAATCCTATCCTACTCCTCTCGCAGTCCCATTCCCTTCTACACCCAGTGATCCTATTTCCCTCCAGAACAATAGAGTCCCCCCCAACGATGTGGATTCCCCTCTCCCCGACTCAATATGCACAGAACCTTGACCTCCAATGATTTGCCCCTCCAGCTCCCTTCCCATCCCCATCCTCCAGTGCCCCACTCCCTAGCTTGCAGGGCTATAAAGCACTCCTATTTTAGCACTGCATCTGTGGTGTGTGCCACATGGCACTGGGCCTATTCCAACTGAATTCTATAGTAATCCCTTCCCATCCCCACCCTGATTATGTCTGCACCCTGCTGTCTAGCAGCACTCCCAGCCACACTGACTGACGCTGCCCCCAGCAGCAATCTTGCTCTCCACCACAGCAAGCCTGTTCCTCCCATAACCCAACCCCCTCGAACCAATCTAATTCCCCCTTATAATGATGGGGTTCTCCCTTCCCCACTTTGCCCAACCCCATATGCTCTGGCCCTTCCTATTGCTCCTCTCCCATACCACTCCTCCAGAGTCCTGTCCCCTGTATGGCAGGTTGTGAACAATCCTCCCATGTGGGGTAACTCCTGCAACCCAGGGTGTGAAGGCTGTAGTTCAGTGTGCAGCGGAAACCACCAAGATGCTATGCAGTGTCACAGATTCATGAATTACAAAAGCGATTAACTGCCATTGAAACTGCAGTTTCCTGTAGTAACTTTTCTATATTCTGCAGTATTCTGCACTGCACTCTAGCAGGCTACAGAGGGAATGGACTTGTCAGCCCCAAGCTCCTTTCCTGGGTGCTAGCAACTTTGCAGCTTTGATGACCATGGCTTGACCTGCTCGCAAACTGGGTGCACTGTAAAGTGCTTGCTGTGACAATTTTGCACCAATTTTTGCAACCGAGTACCCAACTCTGAATTCCAGCCTCTCTCTTTCACTAATAATTTCTATGCTGGCACAATGCAAGGTATCACAATCTGCTGCAAACATTCAGTCTAATCATTTCTAAATTCAGCATTCACGGTGCCGGGGGTCGGCAGGGGAAGGGGTAGGATTGAGCATCCATAGGACTGCTCTCCTCCCCTGGGGTGGGTTGGGGACACATGGTTGCTCTGCAGTGGCCCCCGGTGGAGACCAGGAGCACAGCAGAGGGATCGCATTGAGGGAACACCAGAAAAATGGAAATACCGCTCTGGGGACTGGCCGGATGACGGCTGCCAGCCCGGACCCCTCTGAAGACTCCCAGGAAGCCACGGAAAGCCTCAGCAACACCCAGGACCGAGAAAAAATAGTGTGATGGTCTTCTCCCCACTGGTGCCTTCCCCCTCGGAAGAGAGGGTTACACCGGGCTATCCCAAGGATGGCTGCAGATCTGAGGTAAGGTGGCTTGGGGGAGATAGTAGGAGGATGTCTGAGTGTCATGGTAGCCCGAAGGAGAGGCAGCCCCAGAGCACGACGGGGGGGGGGGGCATAAATAGAATATACAAAAAAATAAATAAATAAATTCTGCATTCAACTGGAGATGTGTTGTCAGCCTGCTCTCAGGGGCGCAAGCTTAAAGTGGCACCCAACCTAAACATACCATATAGTACTTTTTTCTTTGTGTTCTAAATAATCAGCACAGATTCACCCAGTCAAGGTTAAGGATTTGCTAGCTTGCCTGATACAAACTCCTTTAAACCCTGAAGGGGCAGGTATGGGGCTGCTCCAGATTTACATATTGAGTCCACTTGCATAGTTTTTATTACTTGCCTGGCTTGTATATGCAATTGAATTTATATGGTTCATCATGCAACACACCCTCCCCCCACCATGAATTAAACAAAAGTCCCTAATGCAACATTCCAAAATCCTTTGCTGTTGTCATCTATGGGGATCAGCGGATGAAGATTCAGTGTTCTGACACACCAGCAACCACCACACTACTCCCAAGGATAAGTACCAGTAGATGAGTGGCTGCTCACATGCCCCTTTAAGAGAACATCTCGCTAAGATTTATAAAAGGAGGCTAATATGCCTAGACGGTTAAGGAGGCTGTACAGCCTAGAGGGTTAAAGTGCCATGCTTTGAATCTGGAAACCCAGCAGACCTCGATTTGAAACCCTCAACTGCCACTTGCACACTGTGGGACTCCGAGCAAGTCATTTAACCTGCCAGAGTACACCTGGAAATGAGTTTTGACTCAGTGTGCCTTTCTGAGCAAAATGTTCTAAAACAAAAATAAATAAAAAATGGAGAGTTACACTTTGAGGGTAGAAGAGATGCTTGTATTTCAAGGAATTTTTTTTTTACTTTTAAATAAATGCTGTAAACAAATGAATTATAATAAGCTGATATATGTTCCAAGATGAGTCTTTAATGGTATAAAAGTGTCAGCCAATCAGCACTGGGGAGGAATCTGCACCATAGACAAACAATAGGTAATGGCTTTCAGTGCGCAGGTATGGCTCACCTTGACTTTTTCAGTCATGCAAAACAAAAATGGATTAAACGAACCTTCCTCTAGTAGCCCACTCCTCCCCACCCTGTCTCCCCTCCCGTATTCTCCTTAACCTCCACCCTGTCTCCCCGTATTCTCTTAACCTCCACCCTGTCTCCCCCATATTCTCCTTAACCACCACCCTGCCCCCGCATTCTCCTTAACCTCCACCCTGTCTCTCCCCCTGATTCTCCTTAACCTCCACCATGATGTTTGAGGTGTCTGTAGCTACCACTCCCTGCTTCCAGTCTGGTGGGTGAGTCCAGTGAGTCTGACGGAAAGGGGTGTGCAAGTGCTAGGTAACACATAAACTCATTCCCAAAGGTGCAGGCCTCACCCTAAATGACCCCAACCAACTCCCTGCCAACCTTAGTGTGACTCCAGGGCTCAGCCATGAGCTGCAGTCTCCAAGAAGGCCCACCTGCAGCCATATTAGTGCACTCTTTTTGATTCACTATTTTTCCACCTGCCCTGAGTGACCTGGGTGGGACCACCTTCTACATTATCCAATCCACAGCTCATCCAAGTAACTAGCACCAGCATGCCCCATCTACTGGCTACAGCCTTTAACACCCATGTCACTCTTCTGAGTCTATATGGCTTGCCCCCTGTGGAAGGGCAGCAGGAATCCAGCATGGAGATGATCAGGTTATAGGGCTAGTGGAGGAGTGACCCAGTAGAATGGCCCACTGGGATGTGAGGGGATGGATTTCATCCTCCCACCAAAAGTTTCACAGTTGTCCCACTTTTTCACGTTCCCTCAGGTGCTGACAACTAATAATGCCCAAACGTCACTAATGACAAGGTGGCTGTCTCAGCCATGCCCTTCCTTGTACATTCCACCTCCCCTGTACCACAAGGGGGAAGTCAAGAAACTGAATCAGAAGCCTTCCCTCCATAGAGGTAAGCATCAGTGCAGATGCTGGATCTTCGTCCTGTCAGTCCATATCGGACATCTCAAGTCTCAGGACACAAACTTAGGTTGCCAATGTGCCAGAATGCTCAGTGCTTCCCAGCACCTCAGATCTGGCACCTGTTAGTGCCCACCCAATTAAGAAAGCACCTAGTAAGCATCTATTCTAGGCACAAAAGAAACCAGGCGGCTTGTTTCAATGGTGAAAGTCCGGTGTAAAATACAAAGTGTGGTCCTTGGTAAGTAGTGGTGGCTACAGCCGACTACACCGGGTTTGGACTGGAGAACCCCTACACTAGGACCCCACTGCCTCTGAAGTGAGTGGATTTAAAACACTGCCTGTTGTCATTCTAACTGATTGGTATCGAAAAACAGAATTTTTTTTCAACTAAAAAAGTAAACCTATTCAAGGTACTGTTATTAAAAAGGCACTGTTGCAGAATTGAGTAACTTGACTACACTGAGACTCAACCCAGACAAGCCAGAGGTACTAGTGACTGAACCAACTCAAAGAGGGAATGTGGGTGCCATTGATAAGAGGACTGGCTTACAGCTTGGTTCCTGTGGGTTGGTAGCCTCTGCTAAGGTTAAGAATCTGAGGGTCATTCTGGACAAGAGGCTGACACCTGAGGCTCAGATGTCAGCTGTGGTCTGATGGCTTTTACCATCTAAGAAACATTGCCCGGATTTATTTATTTTATTTTATTTATTATTTGGTAACCGGGTACGGCCCACTAGGCACAAGTGCCTGTTTTCAGGGGTGACCTGGGGTGGTTAAGTGACTTGCTCAGTGTCACAGAGTATGCAAGGGGAGGTTGCAGGACTCAAACCCACACCTGCTGATGTGCCAAGCTCATTCACAGCTCATTACTTTAACTTCTAGGCTATGCTTTAGGCTATAGTCTATAAAGCTGTGATCCCTCTTGAAGACTTGCTATCACTGGCACATTCATTTGTTACTTCCAGAACTGATTACTGTAAAGCTTTGTACCTCGAGGTGAGTGGAGGTGTCCTACGATATCTGCAGCTGATGCAGAATGCAGCACCCCAGATATTGTCAGGCCTCCCAAGGTCCTGTCATATAACCCCAGTCCTAAGTGAACTATACTGGCTGCCAGTGAAGTGGCACATCACCTTCAAGGTCAACCTGCTGACCTACAAGGCCCCATATGGTTTGGATCCTGGTTACCTGAGAGACATGCTGACTCCTGTCAGACCTCTTGCCCCCTCAGCTCCTCTGAGGTGGGCCTCCTATCTGTTCCCAGGGCAAGACTAAAATCCTCAGGAGACCAAGCCTTTGCACTAGCAGGCCCAGCCCTGTGGAAAAGGTTTCCTTGGTCACTGAGGGAGGCCCCCCCTCGGTGGAAGTCTTTAAAGAGGGACCTGACGTTTTACCTGTTTCAGAAGGTCTTTGGTACTTTGTGATCACCTCGTAATTTTGCTGTCACACCCTCGTCTTCTCCTGAAGAATTACACTGTGCGTTTTGTATACATTACTTATTAATTTTAAACAAATGACTTGTAACTATTTGAGTCGTTTACTTTGTTATGCTTGTTGTACTGCTCTCGGAGCCCCTGGGAATGGATTCTTAAGAAATAAAGACTACTACTGCTACTGTGCATTGCACTCTCAGATTAACAGATTTGTTAAATTCAATTTTGGCCTCCATGTGCAAAATCAGTGTATCATGCCTCATCATATTTTCAAAGCATCAAAGCCACTGGATCCATTTTATAGCAGGAAGTTCTATGGCTCTACCAGAGACATCAGAAATTTAATACAACAGAACAGAGTGATTCTGAACCACAAAGATACAAATGGAACTTTATTACTGCTTTTAGTGCTCCTTGTTAACAGCCCCAGCCCCAACTGATTGCCTTATACAATCCAAACGGCAGGGTTTCCTCTAACTGGGGGAAGTCCAGGGTGAGAAATGAAGTTAACCTGGTGCTCAGGGCGGCGGGATGACAATGGGTCTGCATGTGATGTGAACTTGACAGACAGGACATAAACTACCTTCTCAGCTCATACTTATGTTGACACCCAACCAAGCATCCAGGAAGAAGCTCAAGAAGGCAGGTTCTGCTATACGTGACTCCCTTGCCCGCGGGCTACTAGGAGGCAGTCATGAAGCGGCATGTCACAAACTCTGCCTGGAGGTGTTGTGTGTCTGCTGAGGGCTGCGTTCAGCCTCACTTGATCCAACTAGGATCCTGCAATCAGGAAGTTAACCCCACTCCCATCCTCCCCCCCCCCCCACACACACACACAATGGGCACATGTTCTTACCACTGAATTGCTGCATAGTGTTGTTTTTAACTACTGTCTCAAAGCAGCTGCTGTGTACTCTTTTTCTACAAATAGACACAGACATAAACTGGGAAACACAGTGTGGTTGGGGGGGGAGAATATTTGGCACACACAATAAGTGTAACACTTCAGCTTCTCTTTAACAAGGGGGCTTTTATATCCACCATATTGCTCCTTTTCATCTGAGGGTTCTGCTACTCCTGCCACCTGCTGAGTACCCCTAGTACTACAGCTGTTCATTTCCAAACTGGGGGACTGTAATCCTTTGGCTCCCAACCCAGAATTCTACCACTAAGCTAAAAGAGCAGCTGTCCCTTGAATAGCTGGTAGGGCAGCCCTATAATCATTATTACATAGAAACATAGAATTTGACGGCAAATAAGGACCGCTTGGCCCACCCAGTCTGCCCATTTCCCTGCCAACTGGATAAGCTGCAGATCCTAGTTAACCAGCAGCCTACTTCTTCCTACCCCCACCCCCTAGAATTGCCTTATGACTGTCCCATGCATGCTTGAATTCCACCACTGTTTTTGACTCACCTACCTCCGGAAGGCCGCTCCATGCATCCACAACCCTCTCTGTGAAAAATACTTCCTTAAATTACCCCTGAGCCACCCCCATCTATCTTCAAATTGTGCCCCTTATTCTTGCCCACTTTTTTTGAAAGATGCTACCCTCTTGGACTTTGTTGATTCCTTGAGGTACTTGAAAGTTTCTATCATGTCCCGTCTCCCTCCTTTCCTCGAGAGCTATACATATTAAGCTCCTTGAAGTCTCTCTTCATATGTCTTCTGGTGCAGACCCTGCACCATTTGAGTTGCCCTCCTCTGGACAGCTTGATCCTGTCTATGTCTTTCATGAAGACTGGGTCTCCAGAACTGCACGCAGTACTCCAGATGGGGTCTCACCAGCTGTCTGTACAGAGGGATAATAACTCCTATTTTCTACTGGTGATGCCTCTCCCTATGCATCCCAGTATCCCCCCAGCCCTCCTTGCTGCCCTCTCACATTGCTTGCCCACCTTTAGGTCATCTGATATGACTACCCTCAGGTCCCTTTCCATTTTTGTTGTTGTTAGTATCTCACCCCCCATTGTGTACTCTTTCCCTGGGTTTTTGTTTCCCAGGTGCATTACCTTGCACTTCTTAGCATTGAATCTAAGCTGCCATACATCTGACCATTCCTCTAACCTTGCCAAGTCCCTTTTCATCCTTTCCACCCACCTTGTGCATCAACTCTGTTGCAGATCTTTGTGTCATCTGCAAAGAGACATACTTTTCCTTCCAGTCCCTCTGCAATGTCGCTTATAAAGACATTGAAGAGGACCGGTCCTAATACTGAACCCTGCAGTACCCCACTAGTAACCCCCCTTTCTTCAGAGTGGACTCCATTTACTATTACTCTCTGTGTCCTATTCTCCAGCCAATTTTTTACCCAGGCTGCCATCTTGGGACCCACTCCCAGGCTAGCTAACTTGTATATTAATCTTTTGTGTGGGACTGTGTCAAATGCCTTGCTAAAGTCTAGGTAGGCCATGTCCACAGCCCCTCCCTAATCTACTACTTTGGTCATTGGGACTGCTCATTTCCCACACCTTATTATATCATGCTCTCACACTCCACCACTGGCGACACCCCTGTTAGAGAGATCTGTTCAGTTAGACAAAATACTTAACTGAACACCCATTTGAGTCATTTGCCTCTGGAAGTCCTACACTGCCCGGCAGGGAAACACACAAAATGTAGAAGTCTGCAGAAAAGGACACCTTTCTCCACCTAGTCTGCCCTACAATTCCCTGCCTCCTGTCTTATCACAGATTCTACTCAATCTCCAGCCTTACCCCCCAGCCCTGTTATTAGTGTTCCCTTGTGTCTATCCCATGCATGTTTGAATCCCGTTACCGTTTTGAACCCCCCCCCCCCACCTCTGCTGGGAGTTTGTTCCAGACATCCTCCACCCTTTCCCTGAAAAGAACTTACTCACATCCCCTCTGAATCTCCCCCTTTCCAGCATCAAATCATGCCCCCTTGTCCTTGAGCATCTCTTTGTATGTAAAATGCTACCCTCCGGTACCTTATTAATACCTTTGAGGTATTTGAATGTTTCTATCATGTCTCCCCTTTCCCTTCTGTCCTCTAGAGAGTACATATTTAAATCATTGAGTCTTTCCTTGTAGGGCTTCTGATGCAGTCCCTGTGTAACCCCCCTGCAAATGGGGGTTCCCTAAAGTCTTCCAGGAGCTTGCCTGAATGCTCCAAGTCTGGGCGGTGTTCGGCGTTTAAGCTGTTTAAATGTGGTTCCAAGTGAGTGCTATTTGAGCCTCCACATACTCTCTCTTTAACAGCTGTCTGCTTGCAGACTTAATTAGTTTGTATGGGGGGACTGGGTATTTAATGTTCGAATCCCGCCCGAGCTGCTTTCAATTCACTCCGTTTCTGCCGTCGCTACGTGTGCAGAGGGAGCCTTGTTGAAATATATAACTATTTGCCAGAAATCATTTGGAGTGACTGAGAAAATGTAGTTTGTCTAACCTGTCTTCATTTCAGCACAAACTGTTTCAGTGTAGCTCTTTCATTTTGGTCCTGAACTGCTGAAATGGACCAATCAATGGGAAGGGGTTCCTTCAAATGGAGCCTGTGGACGAATCGGAACTTGGACTCTCAATTTTGAGCCAGCCAAAAGGGGACTGTATGGGCAGTGACTCTAGGAAATGTAGTTTTGACCTTGGTGCCTTTTTTCACCAACAGAGGGAGTCTCATTGTGAGTGACAGCCAAACCAGCCAACAGAATGGTGTGGAGCTAAATGAAATACCCTGCTCTATGACTGGAAAGATCAGATCAGTTGTGACAGTGAAGAGAGAAGGAGGTCTGTGCTTCTGCGGTGTATAGTTTCGCACGAGAAGCGCATGTGAGGCCCTGAGGTTCGTCCTGCAGCTGTTGTAAGTGCCAGTTCAGACTGAATCCAATTTGTGGGGAGAAAGAAGGAAGTCTGAAGAGTGGAAACCAGGCTCACCCTGTAGAAGACTGGAGAAATTGCTGAATCGCGCTTGGTCTGTCAGGAACTGAAGCTACTGTGTGTGCTCCCGGGTATTTTGCAGTAATTGCGATCGGGATCTATGAGCAGCCTGCCTGGTATAGTACTTTCCTTTTACATATGAATGTGCGTAGTGCTTGTGGGGAATCGCCATTTCCAATCCCCTGTGCTGTGTGCTGTGTGTTGAAGTTGGAAGCAAACCCCAGCTTGTCTCGAACTAAATCCATTTGCTAGCTACTGCAGTGGGGTCCAGTCACAAAGACCTTGTCTCCATGCCCTGTTGTTCTGGCAACCCAGAAGAACATCCACCATCCGGTTCTCAGCTTGGGTATTGTGAGTACAAATCAGGGTATTCCCCTGCAGCCTGTTTTCAATTACAAGTGTGTCATCTAATTATTGTTGTTTCACTTCTTCATGGACTGAGCCATCCGCCCAGATTACAATTGGGTGTTGTGCATATATTTTCTTCTACAGGGCCCTGTCCATCTCCACATCACAACCAACCCCAGGCAACGGACCTGGCAAGCCCCCCGTGCACAGTACTGTGATTTATTTCTGCCAATTTACCTGATTGCCCCCTCCCATGTTACTGTCCCCTAAATAAATCAGATTTGTTGTTGTTATACTATATACTGTCTGTGGTGTTGGTACTTATGGAAACAGTATTGTATTTTGCTGTGTATGTTGTTACCCCTTATTTTACAGGGGTTCCTCAGAGACGTGCTGCAGAATCAGTCTTGAGGGTAAGTGGTACTTTATGAGTGAACAGTGTGTATATGTGGGGTATTGGGGCTGTAACTCCTGTGTACTGTGCGAGCCACTAGAGGGAATAAAAGGGGATCTCAGTGTCCCAGAGGGCTGTGACCAAGCTAGTCTAACCACTACAAACCCTGACCTCTGGGTGGAGGCACCCGCCATAGTACCTAGGCCCTTCAACCTGTCAGTAGTCAAGCAGGCAGGGGTACTAGCCCTTGGGACAGCGTCACCTGGGGTTTACACCTGCACCATTTTGATTGCCCTTCTCTGTACTGCCTCCACATGATCTATGTCTTTCCTGAGATGGGGCCTCCAGAACTGAACACAGTACTCCAGGTGTGGCCTCGCCATTGATCTATACAGGGGTAACTCCACCTCTCTGTTTCTACTGGTGATACCCCTCCCTATGCACCCCAGCATTCTAGTGTAACCCCTTCCCCCACAAACTGGGGTTTACTGTAATGTCTTCCTGGGCTCCCTAATGTCCACTGTCAGGCTGGTGTCCTGTCTTCAGTAGTTCTATTTGTCTGCGTGAGAGTGCCCTAGCCAGCCTCCGCGCCTGTCTCTTTAAGCAAATGGCTAAGCTGTGTTTAGAAATTTGTCTGGGCTGGGTCCGAGTAATTAAGGCTTGCGACCGGCCAGGCAGTCTGTTATATTGCTCCATTCTGCAGTCGCTACTTGCATAGAGGGAGTCCTCTTAGGAACTGTGATTATTTATTGTTTATATGCTGTTATAGTAAAGATAGAGAACTTTGTCTAACCTGATTTTATTGCAGCTTGAACATTTGGACGGGAGCCATGTTAGGTTCTAGACTTCCAGCATTTGGACCAATTGAACCACTGGGGACCTAAAATGGAGACTGTCCCCAGGGGTCTTGTAGGAATAAATTCTGTAGTGTTTGTAGTTTTAAGTGTTGGTACCCAAATAGACCTGGAGGGGGAGCCCTTGCTGTGACTGACAGTTCCCTCAGCCAACCAAACCTTTTGGATTACAAAGGAAATAGTCAGAACTGCCTGAAGCAGTGGATTAGTTAGAGTTTGAGGTTGAAGAGTGAACAGTTCGAGCTTTCAAGCAACTGCTCCCAGAAGGAGTGTAGGGGAATCGGCAGGAAGGCTTTGCTGGCCTTCTTGTCATGTTCTCCTGCCAGTGAACTGCCTTAACAGAGGTTGGATCTGCTTCCGATTTCCATGTGTGGAATCTGCAGCAGAAGAAAGAAGAAGTTTGTTAATGTGACTTGTGATTTGGACCGAAGACTTGCTCCAGAGGCGATCGGCCTGTCTGATGATAGAATTAGCCTCTGATTGAAAGGTTTGAGCAGTGAAGCTGTAATTTGTAATCGGACTGTATCCGAACTTTGGCTTAGAGAAATAAGTGATTTAAATGTGCTGAATGTGTTTCGTGGGTCACAATTTAGTTCCCCATGGCAGAATCTTTTATGCCAGCTAGAGGCTTCACCACCAGAAAACCACAAACTTTTGCAGAACTGTTCATCCTGCCTGAGCCCTGCCACCTCGGCCTAGGCTGCTACTCCTGCCTCAGAGACCATCTCGGTGAAAGACCCGCTTGGGGATTCAGCCCCTGCCCAACACCATCGAGCAGGTAACGACCACCCGGAGGTGAGTCATGTCGGCCCTGCTTCCCCCGTCCTTCCTGATCAACACCACAATGTCTTCATCTCACCTGTCCTGCATCCAAGTTCTGGAAGCATGAGTACTGTGACGGGGAGCTCCTGCCACTCTTGACCGACCTTTTCTTAAATCTGTTGCAACAGTTCTTCTATTTCTTAGCCTAAACTGTCCTTTACAATTTCTAGTCCATAAGGTTGGCCACCTGTGGGCACCCACTTGCCTTTCTTGACTATGCTATAGTGTCCTCTTTAATTTTCCTTTTCCCTCTCAGGTCCTCATACAGGGAGGCTATTGTGGTGACCTCCAAGCACATGTAAAACAGGTTGTGTTTATCATTGTTGGATTTAGTATGTAATAGCACTATGTCATAAAATACCTTGATGTATATACCTTATGTTTATGAAACATGTAAATGTTGAAAATACCATGGCACTAGGTGTTTTTGATAATGGTAAAAAGTACTAGGCGACTATTATAGAAATTAAGTTAGTTGTGCTATTTAAAATGCATGTAAACTGCTGTAAACCGAACAAGTCTGAAATGTCATGGTGATTTGCATATATTCCATGATGCTTTGTATTATGGAGGTATGTATGATGTTGTATTTCTTTGAAACTTGTTTTGTTGCCAATGCCCTTTGGGGTAACCCTTTTTTCAGTGATTTGGCATTGAGGTTCTTTGCCCATAGCTTGTTTTTTTTTTTGAGTCCCCACTACCGAAGCAAACAAGGCCCACAAAGGGATGAAGGGTTTCCACTAAAAATGTTTAGATCAGAGATCAGTGTCTGCAGGTGCTGGCTAAGTGCAGAGAAATGACAGTTTGTTGATGCAAACTGATATACTGAAGAAGGAATATGCCATTGCTGAAACTAATTTCTGTATTTTAAATAAATCCTACACAGAGACTATGTGTTGAACCTGAAGTTTGGTGTCTGGTCCATCTGTTATCCCACAACCCCTCCACAGACTTGGTGTCAGAAGTGGAATAACTTGCTGGAAACGTCTGGACTGGCCGAAGAGGGACGTTTTTCTGGTGGATATCACCCAGATATCCCAAGTGGATCGATGCACCAGGAGTTGCCAGAGGAGCCAGCCCCTCGGCGCAGAGGTTGGCTTTCCACTTGCAACACCAGCAACCCAGGTTTGGGAACAGATCCGGGTTGCCAGAGGGCCGGCCGGGGGAGAAGGATGGAGCATCCCGCGGACTGCTCTCCATCTCCGGAGAGAAGGTGGGGATTGTGTCCGGTGCATGACGGACCCCTGGTGGAGGCCAGGGGCACCACAGCAACCGACACCAGCTAGAGTCGCGGTCGGGGCAGACGCTGGCCATCATTGCACATCCTCGCCCCCTTAAGGGGACAAAACTCCTGCTGCCAATGCCTAGATGATGTCTGCCCCTGCTTCTATGGTCTCAGGCTGACTCCTTGACCTATTCCAATGCCTGCAGGGTGCTGCTGTGGCCCCACCCTGGAGGGAAAGCCAGGGGGCTTCAAGGAGGGCAGCCGATCTGGGGTGAAGCGAGGGGTCCATGACCAGACCAAGAATACTGGCGCGGCAGGGGGGGCAAAAAAGACTAAATAAAAAAAATAAAAAAAAGAGTTGCCAGAGGAGAACCCGGAGAAGAAAGTCCATGGAGTTCTGACCAGAACCATGGCTCATAGACGGAGAGAAGCTGCTGCCTGGACTGGATCTGGGAGCTCAGAGGAAGGACAAGCCTGAAGATGATGAAGAGATGCAGGTTGAGGCAGACTGGAGTTGCTAGCGACAACACCCAAGAGGTGGAAATCCTGATGAGAATGATCCACTGGATGAGTGGGCAATGACTGGAGGCAGACCGACTATCCAGGGAGGCGGAACACTGGTGCCAGGTGCTCGAGAGGTCCCTGCCAAAGAGTTTGGATAAAGAATCAGAGGATGATTTTTCATGGGCTCAGCTGCAGGAGGACCCCCTGACTGAGTACGATATTCCTTTGTAACCTGTGTTCCCAGGATGTTACCAATTGGGGGTCGGAGATGCAAGCATGGCACTTGAATGTGAGACCCCAGGTAAGACTGTGCCTGGTGATATTGTGCTGGGGTTGAAGACTCCATGCAAACAAGAAGAAGCCTTTGAGGCTGAAGGGACTTTTTCTTGTATTGATGTAGCTAAAATCTATTAACAGTATTGACCGGGGTATACTGCAGGCTAAAGATGCTAATATTGCTAAAATGTTACAATATGTTAAGAGCAAGGAGGTGGTACATGTATTTTATTTTTCTGAGGGAAAACCTACCAAGGAGGAGGTGGGTGGAAAATGGATTGGAACCTGTGTTGGGGTAACACCAAAAGAGTGTCTACCCTCAGATGTCTGTATCTGTGGCAAGTGAAATGAATCAAGAGACATAGTGGGTTTATATAGAGGGGTTGGACCTAGGACTGGGCCCCTGCTTAAAACTGATAGTCTGGTGGGGTTGGAGAAGGTAATTACCCACCCCAGAGAAAGTCTTTCTGTGGTACTGGACTTTACAGCCATTAAGATTTTTAAGAAATATGACAGACTTTCCCTAAAAGGAGATGGGAAAGTACTGTTAGTCTCTGTTGAGAAATGTGTTAATGCCTCAGGGTAAAGAATGATGATATCCACTAAGTTTATGATGGAATGTTTATCATTAATAGGGACCCTGAGACAGAACTTCTGAAGATGGATGGATGGAAGTTCTATCCCTTCCTGGGACAGGAAGGTGGTAAGCAGTCTACAATAACTGCTTCCCTCTTAAGGTGGGGGATATGTGACAGGGAGCTCCTGCCACTCTTGAGGACCGACCATTTCTTAAATCTGTTGCAACAGTTCTTCTATTTCTTAGCCTAATCTATCCTTTACAATTTCTAGTCCATAAGGTTGGCCACCTGTGGGCACCCCTTCCCTTTCTTGACTATGCTATAGTGTCCTCATTAATTTTCCTTTTCCCTCTCAGGTCCTCATACAGTGAGGTTATTGTGGTGACCTCCAAGCACATGTAAGACAGGTTGTATTTATCGTTGTTCAATTTAGGATATAATAGCACTATGTCATAAAGTACCTTGATGTATATACCTTATGTTTATGAAACATGTAAATGTTGAAAATACCATGGCACTACGTGTTTTTGATAATGGTAAAAAGTACTAGGTGACTATTATAGAAATTAAGTTAGTTGTGCTATTTAAAATGCATGTAAATTGCTGTAAACTGAGCAAGTCTGAAATGTCATGGTGATTTGCATATATCCCATGATGCTTTGCATTATGGAAGTTTGTGTGATGTTGTATTTCTTTGAAACTTGATTTGTTGCCAGTGCCCTTTGGGGTAACCCTTTTTTCAGTGATTCGGCATTGAGGTTCTTTGTCTACAGCTTATTTTGTTTTTTTTTTCTTTTTGAGTCCCCGCTATCGTAGCAAACAAGGCCCGCATAGGGATGAAGGGTTTTCACTAAAAATGTTTATATCAGAGATCAGTGTCAGTAGGTGCTGGCTAAGTGCAGAGAAAGGACATACATAGTCTGTTGCTGCAAACTGATGTACTGAAGAAGGAATATGCCATTGCTGAAGCTTATTTTATGTATTTTGAATAAACATCACACAGAGATTGTGTGTTGAACCTGAAGTTCGGTGTCTGGTCCATCCGTTATCCCACAACCCCTCCACAAGTACAAACCAGGGTAGCACCCTGCAACAAAAGCAGTCATCATTGGGTTACCATCTAATTGTTTTGTCCTGGGTTATTGCAATGAACTGAGCCATCCGGCTTGGATTACAAATAACTGGGTTGTGTGCATAACTGTTTTCTTTCCTAAGGGCCCCAACAACAGCTGCAACACCGGCCACCTCGGGCAACGCTTCAGGCTAGCCTGCATGACATACTGGGTATGCAGGGTTGTTGAATTGCTTAAAAGGGACTTACAGTGCATGCCAAACCAACCTGAATTAAATCAGAGTGCTAATCATTCTACTACATTCACGCCCTTCCCTTGGTCACTTCCCCTAAATAAATCTGATTGTTTGTTTTCTCGTTTAACCTGGCTAGTGTGCATATTATTAGTTGGGTTACAGTGGTAATATTGTATTGTTGCATTGCTGATCTTATTTTCCAGGGGATCTCCAGGGCAGTTGCAGCCCTGGTGGTAAGTGAAAGGGGTGTGAGCATATTATTACTGTTATCTAGTGAATGTGAATGTACCACTGTGTTACTGTTTAGGTCACTAGATGGATTGGTGGGTGGCTATAGCATCCCAGAGGGCTATACCAGAGCAGTTAAGCTACCCCAATACCATTCCTCCAGGTGGAGACATCCATTTACAGAACTCAGGCCCCTCAACCTGTGTATTGCCATACAGGCAGGGGTAGTAGCCCTTAGAATAGTGCTGCCTAGGGGTTACACTAGTAGCCCTTCCTACTGCTTTATCACACTGCTTTGCTACCCTTCTGGTCATCCAATATGATGACCCCCAAGGGTCCCTTTCCTGCTTTGTTGCCGACACCTCCTCCCCTTCTAATTGGTACACTGCCCCTGGGTTAGAGTGCCCCATGTGTATAATTCTGCACTTTTTGGCATTGAATCCTAGTTACCATACTCTTATCCATTCTTCCAGCTTTTTTTTTTAGGTTCTCCCTCATGTATTCTATCCCTTCCCCCCATGTGTCTACTCTGTTGCACATTTTTGTATTGTCTACTAACAGGCATGCTTTCCCTTCCAGCCTTTCCTCAATGTCATTAATGAAGACACTGAACAGGACTGGTCCCAGAACTGACCCTTGTGGCACCCCACTGGTTACTGTGCCTTCTTCTGAGTGAATCCCATTTACCACCACCCTCTGGCTTCTGTTACTCAACCAACTCTGTACCTATTTTGCTACCTTTGGACCCACTCCCAGAGTTGCTTATTCCAGGCACACTACCCCTAAAACACAAGCAAAGGTATGGTGCTGCCCCTCAAATAGTGAAAAAAGAGGCAAAATGTGACAAACGTTATTAATGCAGAATGCAGGATTTTGTCTAAAAATCCAGTTTCCAGTTACAGTTAAGAAGAATATATGAATACCTCTTAAATCTGCTTTTCTCTGTGCTTCCTATGTTGATCCCTCTTTAATTTTTTAAGTTGGTCAATCCTTACCCATATCAGGTATGCAATGGGGTGGGCGAATACCTGATTTCAAATATTCAGCCGAATATTCATATTTGGGGCCCCAAATATTTTGAAATTCTGCTTCTGGAATCATTATTAATGTGCCTGTGGGGTAGTAAATGAAACAGCCCCCCATCCTTCTCCCCAGCCCAGTCATTTAAAATACAACTCACCTGTCCCCCAGCCTCTACTACAAATCCAATTCCACCCTTCTCCTCCCCAACAGCACCTAACTTCCACCCTCCTCCTCCCCGCACCCAAATTTCATCGAAACAGAAGACCTCCCCACAGCACGGCAAGGGGCAACTGGGAGGTAAGGCTCACTATCTGTTGATTTAACTGGGGGCTGACTCAGTGTTCTGCTTTTTAACTTGAAACAATCCACCCTCCCCCATGGCTGGCTGCCTTCCAGTGAATGGAAGCGCTTCTGTGCTTGCTTGCACAGTAAAACAGCAGAGGGTTGTGTCAGCTGCCTCTGCCACACCTGCGGGCCTTCTGTTTAAACATAATTTGGGTGCTGGGGAAGGAGGGTAGGAGTCAGTTGCTGATGCCGGGGTGATGGGGTTGGGTGGGAATAAACTGATTTGCAAAATGAAAAAGTGCTAGACAAGACAGTGGCTGGCTGTGGAGGCAGGCGATTTGTGCCAGTCACCCACTGTGAGAGGTTTTTTTTTTTAAACCTAAAATTGTAGGTGCTGGGGGAGAGGAAGGTGGGATTAGGCTTGTAGCAGAGGGTGGGGGATGGAGGGTTGTATTTTAAAGGACTGGTCTTGGGAGGACGGTGGGTACTGCCTCTTTCTGTTTTTTTAGTATCTCCCAAATGCCAATAAGCACAACTACTGCAACTGTTCCTTATTTGTATCTGAATAATGAATCGTGCATTATTTGTGGTATTCGGGAAATACTGTTTATTCATTACTGACACACCCATAGTCCGCAGTGCTATTTCTAAGCCAAATGAGGAGGGCCATCTCTTTTTCTTGAAAAAAGAAATCATTCAATGCTTTTAAAAATGACTCAAAATGCCTACTCAAAATGCCGGCCCAGTGGAGCAGAGGGTTGAGGCGCTGGACGCCACACCTCGCACTACGTTGACAACCTGGGTTCAGGAATGAGCGGGGTCGGCAAGGGGGGAGGGTGGGAGCTGGATTGAGCAGCCAGGAGGCAGCTGTCCTCTCCCTGTCATTCCCGCTGCATGGCCGCCACCAGATGGAGGTCTGGTGATGGTGCACGTTGGGATGCAGCATGCACTGGGAGGGTTTTGCAGGTCTGCGGCGTGTGCATTCCTCCACACATGTGTAACCCCTAGATGGCGCTATCCCAGGGGCTACTACCCCTGCCTGATTTGCCACTAACAGGTTGAGGGGCCTGGATCCAATGGCGGTGCCTCCACCCAGAGGTCAGGGTTTGCAATAGTTAAACTAACTTGGTCACAGCCCTCTGGGACACTGCAACCACCCTTTCTTCCCACTAGTGGCCCACACAATATATCAGAATTACCTTCACAGTATACACTTACCCCAGGTCTGGTTCCGTCACTGGGACCTCCTGTGAAATGAGATACAGTGCAACAATCACAGTACAGTACTTTAACATAGACAAATACCTCAGGCAGTACAACTTTGCTGAAACAAGTAGCTCTGATTTATTTAGGGGATATAACAAGGACAGGGAAATCAGGTTAATTAGCTTATCACTCTAATAATCTACCTATGGCTCTGTGCACAGGCCTATCCCTATCAGTTACTGTCCCTGGGTACCCAAGCCCTAGTGGCTAGTCCAAACTGGTGGCAGCTGGTAGGGCCCTTTCACACAGAGAAAGGAGAATTAAACAGTCAAGTAGTACAGTAATTCCATTTGGATTTAATGTGGCAATTCAACAGGGCAACCCTGAATTAGTACTCACGACCTCCAAATAAGATAGGGTCCTTCAATGTCAGCAGGGCTCACTTGAGGTACACAAACCTCTTCACACATCCATATAAAAGAAAGCACTATACCAGGCAGGCTGCATCTGTATCCCGATCTGCATTACTGCACAATACCGGAGAGAACACAGCAGATTCAGTTCCTGACAGACCGAGGTGCAATTTTCAGCAATTCTTCCAGTCTTCACAGGGTGAGCCTGGTTTCTACTCTTCAGAGATCCTTTGATTCTTTTCACAGGACGGATTCAGTCCTAACAAGCTGCAGACCGGAACTCTGGGCCTTACACACGTTTTTTGACTAAAACTGCACACTGAAAAGTACAGGGCTCCTTCCTTCTTCACTGCAAGCTCAACTGAACTCAACCGACAAAAGCTGGCACTTCCTTTGAGTTCCTCCCAGTTCTTGACTGGATTGGCTGTCACTCACAATAGACTGCTGCTGTTGGTCCAAAAAGGCACTGAAGTCAAACTACATCTCCCAAGTCACTGCCCATACAATCCTCTTGTGGCTGGCTCAGATTATGAGTCCCAAGTTCTGATTCAGTCAAGGCATCATTTTAGAGCTAGTTTACCCACACTGATTGGTCCAGTTCAGCAGTTCAAAACCAGAATGGGAACTAGGCAGACAGTTCTGACTGCAAAGAAAGCAGGTTAGACAAACTGTAATTTTATTATTACTGTAAATGATTTCTGGCAATCAGTTACATCTTTCAGACAGGTTCCCTTTGCACTCCTAGTGACTGCAAAAATGGGGTGAATTGCAGCAGCTTGAGTGGTACTCAGAGAAGCACACAGTCCCCCCATACAACTAATTATGTCTGCAAGCAGACAGCTCTTAAAGAGACAGTACCAGAGGCTCTAAAACACTCACTGATAAATGGCTTAAATGCCAAACACCATTCAGGCTTGGAGCATTCAAGCAAGCTCCTGGAAGTCTTTTGGGAGTCCCATTTGCAGGTGGTTACACCTTCCTGCCTGGGAAAGTCGACGCCCGTCAAGCAAGTACCCCATAAGTTTCAACTGCAACCATATACATTTGCATTAGGCTGCACATGTAATCATCAGTCAATATATCATTTTACCAAGAACACATTTCTGAAACATTGCAGTACGTCACTCTTTACACAGTATTACATACACATTGTACCATAACTCAAGTTATTACCTCTTGTACATGGAAACTGGAAGAGAGGGGCCTTCCCTATCAGTTACCTTTGGGGCTGGATGGGGCAAGGGCACCATACTTAGAGGGCAACACAAGTAACTTGGAGTTAGCACTGATGCTCAGTTTGGGCAATGAGCTGGGGACACATACACTCCTTTATGGACAACATTGAGAGGCAAGTCCACAGGCCTCCCAAGTGAATCATAACTGAGGTGCACCACAGGCTTCAGCTCGTCCAGTCTTTCTAGGAGGAACTGTTATAGTCTCTGCACTCTGAGCCTCATTTCAGCATTGTCCTCACTTGTCAGGAGTCTCCATGGGGTAGAGAGGCTAGAACTTGGGGCACTTTCAGCTCCAGGAGTTACAGTTTCTGAGTCCACAACATTTGGCTCATGGAGCGCTGACACTGGCAGTGGACTGTCAGGCACTCAAAATACTCTTCTTGTTCAAGGTATCACCAGTCTGCCCTAATCTTCATTTTCCTCCTGAAAGCTCAAACAGTTCAACCATGCACAATGATTCCATTTCATCTGATCTGATGCTTTGCACTTCACTCTTCTGGGAGCATTGGCTCCAGGGATGAAGCTAGGGCTTAGACAGTCCAGAAGGCCCAGCTCATCTCCAGTATTGACTAGGGATTGCCCGAAACAATTGACTCAGTTCAGAAGGATAGTATTCAAAGTCACTCTCACTTTCTTCCGATATGGACTGACAGTCATGCTCAACTGGGACTTGTGGAGGGAACACTTTAACTTTGCTTCTGTAGGTGCAGACTTTCTTGATCTTTTCTTAGTAGCAGCTCTAGTCACTGGTCCAGAGGGGTATCTTCTAGGGGCTCGAGACTCAATTAAGATTTGTCCAATGGGCAGTAAATGATTTCTATGCATTGTTTTACGTCTTTTGAATTATTCTCAGGCCTTGCTTTGTACACTGGCAGATCATCTAGTTTTGCCTACTACAATGTGAGGGAGATGGTGCCATCTGTCAGCAATCTTGTGCATGCACAATCCCAGATTTCTTATACCCGATCTCCCTCCTGGAGTTCCTGTGCTTTCACCTTTTATCATACCTTTCTTTGTTGGCCGATTTCTTTTGGCAGCCATGGTTTGAGCCAGTTGATACGCATGAGTTAGCTGGGCCTTTAACTTTTGCACATACTGTAAATAGTTGTCAGCTTGAACCTCATCAGGAGAGACCCCAAAACACACATCTACTGGATCGAGCTTCTCTTCCAAACATCAGGCGGTAGGGGAGAATCCAGTGGCATCACTTTGGTGCAGTATAAGCATGTACCAGGGTGCTAATTTGTTGGCTCCATCTAGGCTTGTCCTTTGGGTGCAGGGTGCCTAGCATATCTAGCAAAGTGCGGTTGAAGCGTTCAGGCTGTGGGTCCCCTGGGGGGTGAGGAGTGGTTCTGACCTCGTACTCCCCACAGAGAAAGCATCTCTTTGATCAGACGACTCTCAAAGTCTCTCCTTGATCAGAATGGATTCTTTGTGGAGCCCCATAGTGAACACAAAGTTTTCTACAAGTACTTTGGCCACAGTGGATGCTTTCTGGTCTTTGGTGGGAAAGCTTGGGCATATCTCGTGAATGGTCAGTGACCACCAGCACATTACTGATATTTCTTTGATCTGACTCCAAACTCAGAAAATCAATACAGACCAACTCCATGGGTGCACTGGTGGTGATGTTAACAAGGGGGCAGCCCTCTGGGGCAAAGCTTCTCTGTAAGCAGCGACTACAAGTTCGAATGTTTGCTCCACATCAGCCCCCATCTTAGGCCAATAGAATCTGGATCTCACCAAGTCAAGTGTTCTGTCTATACCAAGGTGCCCCATGTGGTTGTGCAGGACCTCAGTACTGAGTCTCGAAGGCAGTGGGCAGCACTAGTTGTTGTTGTCTACTTGTCCCCTCTGTCTACTGTTTCTCTGTATAACAGTTTATTGATCAGTTTCAACTTAGGACCTTCTTTGTATAACAGTGCAGTTCTCAAATCAGTGGAGCGTAATTTGGACACATCTTTTCCTGCATAGAGGGCTTCTAAAGCTGCTTTGATCATGGGATCGCGGATTGAGCCCGCCGAATACTGTCATTGTCCAGCTGAGGCAGCGCAATGTCTATTGCAGAAAAGTGGCAATAAGCAACAGGTATGCAATTCTCAGAGGCTCCAAGCAATCCACCATGCAGTCCCTCGTCCGTGGACATTTCAATTCCTCCCTAGTCAAACTTCGACAGAGTGCCCGAATGTCAGGTTCTGCCAATCGGACCCAATCATTCTGGGGAACAGGCCTCCGGGAGAGAGCATCAGCATCTATGTGGTTCAGACCTGCTGGTGATGAGAGCATAGTCATGTAGATAATGCAGAAAGCTACCTGTATGGCCGTGGCATCCAACTTAGCTGAGGTCTGCACATGGTCAAAGGATTATTGCCGCTTTTACTAGTATTTTAGCCCCATACAAGTACTCATGGAATTGGTCAACAATAGCCCACTTCAAAGCTAGGAACTCTAACTTATGTACCAGGATAGTTCTTTTGGGATGGGGTCAGGCTTCTACTGGCAAGGCCACTGGTCTCAGGCCATTCGTGCTCTTAATTTTAACACAGCCCCAACCCTTGCAAGCTAGCATCAGTGTGCAGGACGTAAGGTTTTCTGGATCGGATAGGCCAGCACTGGAGCATGGGTAAGTTGATATATGATCTCATGAAAAGCAGTCTCACAATCAGGAGTCCAGGTTGCCCCAAATACTTCACTTGGATGAAAATACACTCTTTCAGTCTTGAGGGCCGCTGACTTTTGGTATTTTTGTGGGTTGGGGATACCCTTGAGTAAGGTTAAGTAAAGGCGGATCACTCTTGAATAGTCCTTGATGAAGCGTCGATAATAACCACAGAATCCAGGAATCTTTGCAGTCTTTTTAGATTTTGGGCTGGCTAGGTGATCAAAGGCCTCAACTTTACTTGGGTGGTCTCTATTCCTCGGTGGATACTATGTGTCCCACATACTTTACTGATGTTTGAAAGAATTGACACTTATCAATGGACAGTTTTAGGCCAAAGTCTCCAGTCGGTCCAATACCTTAAATAATCTGCTCTCATGTTTCTCCAGTGAGCTCAAACACAATAACATCATCTAGGTATACCAGGCACCTAGTAAGTTCATGTCCCACTGCATCCATCAATCGTTGAAAAGTGGCTGGGGCACCTGAAATCCCTTGAGGCATCCTCATGAATTCATAGAAGCCAGCGGACAGATAAAGGCTGTCTTTTACGGTCCCTCTGGGGCCATCGGGATCTGATAGTACCCACTGCGGAGATCCAGCACAGAGAACCACTTGCTCCGTTTAGGCAGTCAAAGCATCCTGAATGCGGGGCATTGTGTACTGATCAGGATAGTCCGCCCGGTTTAGGTGCGATAATCACAGACATCCTTACTGTTCCATTCTTTTCCTCACTACCACAATGGGGGAAGCATAGGACTTCTGGATTCTTGTATTACACCAGCAGCTAACATCTCTTGCAGATGCCGTCTCACATCATCTATGTCAGCGAGGTGCCAGGCGGTCGAGACCTCTCACGAAATGGTCTTTCGTCATGCAGCCGGATATTGTGCTCAGCCCTTGCACGCATCCTACATCCCATTCCTTTAAAGAAAACACCTGGTCTCTGGGCAAGCTTCTCACTGATCTTCACTTTCCATTCAGCTGTAGCAGCGGGAGTGGCGAAATCAAACAAGTCAGGCATTTCTGTCATTCTTCCTTGAACTCTTGCTGCTGGGTAGCACTGCAGTGTCTGCACAATGCCATTAGCCAGGATGCAACCTCTGTTTACTCGAATGTCTCTTCAGACACATTATGAACTTGGACCATTACCCTTCTGGCATAAGCATGGGCTCTAGCGGGCAAAATACTAGGCTTGACCAGCAGTCCCTCTGGCAATTTTCCATCGCCTGTGCATCCAACATTAATATTTTATTCTTAACATCCTTTCTGATACGGACCTCTCCCTGTAAGGTACACTGGGCATTTGGCTCGAGGATCAGAGACTCAGGATCCTTCTTCCATACAATTCACGCCGGTTCCTCTGGTTCTGTTTTCAACATCTCTGTGCCTCATAGGCCTTCTTAATTAAAGCGGAACTCTTAAAGCTCTACTAGTCTTTGACCCTGTTTTTCATGCACTATTCCAGCCTTCCAACATATGAGCATTTGTTCCAATCAACAAAGGGACACCATCATACAGTCCAGTGGGGGACACACTAAGGCTAGGGTCTCTACTTGTTCGGCCACTCCAGCCCGGAGGTGGGAAAGACAGCCAAGTCGGATATACCGAATAGGGGTGAGCCTTCACTTAACCTCCATACAGTCCTTCTAATGGTTGTAGAGTGCGTCTGACAAATGCTTCTGATACCAATCTTGAAACATAATTGTCATGGGAGCCACTGTCTAATACAGCTCTTGTAGACACTCCATTTCCTTTACAGTGGTCTCCATGGAGGGACCCACTATTCTGGACCAGTCTGAGAGGCGGTGAGTGGGGGGCCTGGCAACTGACCTTGCCACAAAGGGACGTGAATTAGCATTTTGGTGCCCCACTGGGATCATTTCGTACCTCTTAACCACTGATTTCTTCTCCTGCTCTCCTTGTAGCCTATATGCAACTTTGTCAGTGTCTTTTGGGACTGGCATTCCCTTTTCATGTGCCCATCTTTCCCACATCTAGTAAAACATACTTTCTGGAGTTTGAGCTGGCCGAGGCGCCACACTGGGAGCCAGGGCGGGGTATATAACTGGAAACCTTGGTGCCATCTCTGTCTGTTGGCGTGATAAGCATTTGGAGACATCTCGTCAGTTTCTCCACTTCCATGGTCAAGGAATCGAGTTAGACTGTTATCAGCAGGAGATACATGGGTGGGTATCCCACCCCATAGCAGATGCAGTCGGATATAGGTCGGGGCCGTACTTGCAGGCGTGGCTTCTATAAAGGACTGTTTTGAATTCTCGGATCTCTCTCAACAGTTCCGCCCATTGTGGCATATCTTTTTCCTTATCAGAGCACTCATTGACTGCCAACCTCTGCCCTGAACTTCACTTGATGGGCCACCTCAGTCACTCGGGTCATAGCCACAGCTATTGGTGCAGGTCCCTCCCGAGTCGCCTTTTCTCAACTCCTCAATTTCTCTCATTAACTCATCATAGGAGGGTGGGGATTCCAGTCGATTTGCCAGGCGAATTGAAGCAACAGCAGTTCTGAGAAGGGGGCAGACTTATGATTCTGTCCAGTCTGGTTCGGTCCAGTTCAATCGCTGGCAAACTACCCTTTCTGAGGCATTCTTGCAACAATTTTTCCAGCCGAGACATACAGACAACTCCTCCCTTGGTACTGTTGTGCATTTCTTACTCTCCACCATAGGTCCTCATCAGAATCTGGGCTCCCTATACATTCTCCAAGGCCTCAAGATAGGCATTGTGCAGTCGCTTCAGGGTTACTGGCCCGTTTAGCACAGGATGGTAGCCAGGGCAGGACCTCGGAGGCTCTCACTAACCCTCTTTCAGCTTTTGACTTCGAGCATTGCCATTCTAGCACTTGGGGCAACATAGTCTATCCAGGTCTCCCAGTCATCCTCCCTTGGGGGTGGGAGGTGCCAGAAGATCCTCAACCTTCGGTAAGAGTCGTGACTAATGGCAGGTGCAGAAATAGGAGTCTGCATTGGTTCAGCCACCATTACGGGTACTGGAGCAGGAGAGGGTGTTGGGGAGGAACACCCCAGGTGGCAAGAATAGTTTCTTCAAGTCCTCCACAGTTTTCCTTCTCCCAGCAACCATTTAGCAAATTTCTCCTCCAAAGTTTCAGATAGTGGTGGGGCTGATTCCCCCGGTCTTTACTGTCCTTAGTTATCACTCTCCAAGCAGTGAGGGCTCCCTCTGGGGCAATGGTCTGTGGCACTTTGAGCTATCTATGGGATCCTTAAACTCTACTAGGGCCAGGAAAGTGTGGGTGAGCAGATTAGCATGCCGACCACCACCACAGGGTTTTGTAAACCTTCCACCTTGGAAAGTACTCCCTGCACAGTGTCCGTATTGATACCCAGGGGATGTCCAGGATAAGCATAGCATTTTGGGGTCGATCTCCTCCCAGTACACCACTCCGCCAGCGGTGCACAGCCACTTCTGTCGGTGCCTATTTTTCTTAACAGTGGTTCGTAAATATGGCCACTAGAGGACACACAATCCCAGCGGTGCCTCAAGATGAACCCCTAGATGGCGCTATCCCAGGGCTACTACCCCTGCCTGATTTGCCACTAACAGGTTGGGGGCCTGGATCCAATGGGGTGCCTCCACCCAGAGGTCAGGGTTTGCAATAGTTAAACTAACTTGGTCACAGCCCTCTGGGACACTGCAACCACCCTTTCTTCCCACTAGTGGCCCACACAATATATCAGAATTACCTTCACAGTATACACTTACCCCCAGGTCTGGTTCCGTCACTGGGACCTCCTGTGAAATGAGATACAGTGCAACAATCACAGTACAGTACTTTAACATAGACAAATACCTCCAGGCAGTACAACTTTGCTGAAACAAGTAGCTCTGATTTATTTAGGGGATATAACAAGGACAGGGAAATCAGGTTAATTAGCTTATCACTCTAATAATCTACCTATGGCTCTGTGACAGGCCTATCCCTATCGATTACTGTCCTGGGTACCCAAGCCCAGTGGCTGGTCAAACCGTGGCAGCTGGTGGGGGCCCTTTCACACAGAAGAAAGGAGGAATTAAACAGTCAGCAGTACAGTAATTCCATTTAGATTTAATGTGGCAATTCAACAGGAGCAACCCTGAATTAGTACTCACGACCTCCAAATAAGATAGGGTCCTTCAATGTCAGCAGGGCTCACTTGAGGTACACAAACCTCTTCACACATCCATATAAAGAAAGCACTATACCAGGCAGGCTGCATCTGTATCCGATCGCAATTACTGCACAATACCGGGAGAACACACAGCAGATTCAGTTCCTGACAGACCGACAATTTTCAGCAATTCTTCCAGTCTTCTACAGGGTGAGCCTGGTTTCTGCCTCTTCAGAGATCCTTTGATTCTTTTCACAGGACAGTTCAGTCCTAACAAGCTGCAGACCGGAACCCTGGGCCTCACACGTTTTGACTAAAACGCACACTGAAAAGCATAGGGCTCCTTCCTTCTCACTGCCAAAGCTCAACTGAACTCCAACCGACAAAACCGGGCACTTCCTTTGAGTTCCTCCCAGTTCTTGACTGGATTGGCTGTCACTCACAATAGACTGCTGCTGTTGGTCCAAAAAGGCACTGAAGTCTAAACTACATCTCCCAGAGTCACTGCCCATACAATCCTCTTGTGGCTGGCTCAGATTATGAGTCCCAAGTTCTGATTCGTCCAAGGCATCATTTTAGAGCTAGTTTACCCAACACTGATTGGTCCAGTTCAGCAGTTCAAAAACCAGAATGGGAACTAGGCAGACAGTTCTGACTGCAAAGAAAGCAGGTTAGACAAACTGTAATTTTATTATTACTGTAAATGATTTCTGGCAATCAGTTACATCTTTCAGATGAGGTTCCTTTGCACTCCTAGTGACTGCAAAAATGGGGTGAATTGGCAGCAGCTTGAGTGGTACTCAGAGAAGCACACAGTCCCCCCCCTTACAAACTAATTATGTCTGCAAGCAGACAGCTCTTAAAGAGACAGTACCAGAGGCTCTAAAAACACTCACTGATAAATGGCTTAAATGCCAAACACCATTCAGGCTTGGAGCATTCAAGCAAGCTCCTGGAAGTCTTTTGGGAACCCCCATTTGCAGGGGGGTTACACATGCATGTACAGTCATGACCAGGGAAGGGAGAAAACAGGTGGAAAACAATGCTGACCGGCAGGATGATGCCAGTCCCCCGCAGGCTCCACACCCAGCCAGCTGGGCACCTCCGTTCCATCGAGGTGAGTCCTGGTGAACGTCGGGGTGATGGGCTGGGGGGACCAGTAGAAGGGGGACGGTCGGCACGGAGCGCATTAATTAATAATTAAAAAAAAAAAAAACTACTCAAAATGTTGGTGGACATGGGAAATTTTACCAGCAAACGAAGCTGGAAGATGTTTAGAATATTTTACAGTAAAAAAAAAGTCGGGTCAAAACTGTTGCCTAACTTCATTGCACTGCTGCTTAAATCTTAGAGAAGTTCAGAACACTGCTGGAAAATGAAATCATGTTCATGAAGTTTGCTGAACACTGAGTAGCCTCAAGTAATTTGACCTTTTGCCTTAAAATCAGAGTGAATAATCTGGGACAGCACCCTCTCGATGCAGGGACAGAGAGCTTTTGAATGGTGAAGTGAGACAGTGTTCCTCATAACGTGAGAGTTGAAAAGTATCATAGGCATGTATCCAATATTTTACTATGGAGGTTGTAGTTCCCTGTAAGATGGTCCTTTATAAGATTCAGATTGAGCAAAAACCAGCTGCAGCAGGTGCCCCAAGAGACTAGCTGGTGCTATTTCATTACACATTGGAGCTGGACGCAATAGAAGCTGTTGCTGCCCAGTGATATCCTGCTCTGAATCAAGAGTTAATACCCATGATGCTTGCACTGGATGGAGGGACATGCAATTTTGTGCTCCTTAGTCTTAGCATAGAGTTCCCCATTTGTAATAAGTACAGTATATACTGCGCAAAATGAAAAGAAAAAAATGGGTATATGGATATGTTTGTCAGAAGCATTTTGTTAAAAAGAAATCATACTATAGCTCAGCAGAAATGCTTCACACTTCTCTGCTGGTGACCCGGGTTTGGGAGTGAAGTTGCAAGCTGGCACTCAGGCAGCCAAGTTGGGAAATCATGGTGCTGATGGCAATGCGTCCCAGCTGGAGGATGGGAGGTGGCTCCTCCAGCAACACAGACGTTCTTCTAGTGGGCCAAGTAGTGTGCTCTTCCAGTAGGAGCATACTGCATGTGCCCACGGCACTGCCCCCAAAGACGCCATGCCTGCTGCCTGGGGAGAGGGCTGAAAAAACAGCCAATCTATGGCAAAGGAAAGTCTACCCTTCCCCCAGACCTCACACCATCAGTCACGATGCCCACCTACATTGGATCCTGAGTGCCCAAAGACGGGACCACCGGAGGGGGTTACAGGTGCCCCCAAATCTCCACCATGGGGGACAAGCCACTGGGGAATGGAGGATGGGATAAGTACGTGAAGATAGTAAGTGACAGAGCTGGGAGGAGGCGGACCAGATCACAGCTGGTCAGCAGAGGAGCATTAAAATCTGAATAAAAAAAAAATTGTATGATAAAAGTGTTTTGCCAACTAACAAATTCTGCTGCTTAAAAGAGAGATAGTTGCACATATATGCTGATCAACAGCCTCCAAAGAGTGCTCCTCCCCATGTACCCCCCTCCTCTCCCAAATACACATAGATTCTGGCATTCTGTGACCCAAGAGATGATACTGTCCATAGTATCTTACAGAAAAGCAATGATATTGAACATTGTGGCAAGAAAAGTTGATGAAATATTGATTTTCGTCTACAGTTTCAAGGATCCTGTTTGCTTTCTGATTTCCAGGACATTTCCACAGGCATCGGGCTGAAAGTGGACGAGCAGTCCAAATCATTCAGATTCTTGACCACTCTCCTGGAGAGCAAGCCACCAGTCTGCAGTGCATTCTGTAATACCGGTGTAACCCCCCTGCAAATGGGGGTTCCCAAAAGACTTCCAGGAGCTTGCTTGAATGCTCCAAGCCTGAATGGTGTTTGGCATTTAAGCCATTTATCAGTGAGTGTTTTTAGAGCCTCTGGTACTGTCTCTTTAAGAGCTGTCTGCTTGCAGACATAATTAGTTTGTATGGGGGACTGTGGCTTCTCTGAGTACCACTCGAGCTGCTGCCAATTCACTTCATTTTTGCAGTCACTAGAGTGCAAAGGGAACCTATCTGAAAGATGTAACTGTTTGCCAGAAATTATTTAGAGTAATAATGAAATTACAGTTTGTCTAACCTGCTTTCTTTGCAGTCAGAACTGTGTCTGCTAGTTCCCATTCTAGTTTTGAACTGCTGAACTGGACCAATCAGTGTGGGGTAAGCTAGCTCAAAATGATGCCTTGGACGAATCAGAACTTGGACTCATAATCTGAGCCAGCCACAAGAGGATTGTATGGGCAGTGACTCTGGGAGATGTAGTTTAGACTTCAGTGCCTTTTGGACCAACAGCAGCAGTCTATTGTGAGTGACAGCCAATCCAGTCAAGAACTGGGAGGAACTCAAAGGAAGTGCCCGGTTTAGATCAGTTGGAGTTCAGTTGAGCTTTGGCAGTGAAGAAGAAGGAGCCCTGTGCTTTTCAGTGTGCAGTTTAGTCAAAAACGTGTGTAAGGCCCAGAGTTCGGTCTGCAGCTTGTGTAACAGCTTGTTAGGACTGAATCGTCCTGTGAAAAGAATCAAAGGATCTCTGAAGAGTAAACCAGGCTCACCCTGTAGAAGACTGGAAGAATTGCTGAAAATACTCTCGGTCTGTCAGGAACTGAATCTGCTGTGTGTTCTCCGGGTATTGTGCAGTAATTGCGATCGGGATACAGATGCAGCCTGCCTGGTATAGTACTTTCTTTTATATGGATGTGTGAAGAGGTTTGTGTACCTCAAGTGAGCCCTGCTGACATTGAAGGACCCTATCTTATTTGGAGGTCGTGAGTACTAATTCAGGGTTGCTCCTGTTGAATTGCCACATTAAATCCAAATGGAATTACTGTACTGCTGACTGTTTAATTCTCCTTTTCTCTGTGTGAAAGGGCCCTCACCAGCTGCCACGGTTTGGACTAGCCACTAGGCTTGGGCACCAGGGACAGTAACTGATAGGGATAGGCCTGTGCACAGAGCCATAGGTAGATTATTAGAGTGATAAGCTAATTAACCTGATTTCCCCTGTCCTTGTTATATCCCCTAAATAAATCAGAGCTGCTTGTTTCAGCAAAGTTATACTGCCTGAGGTATTTGTCTATGTTAAAGTACTGTACTGTGATTGTTGCACTGTATCTCATTTCACAGGAGGTCCCAGTGCCGAACCAGACCTGGGGTAAGTGTATAACCGTGAAGGTAATTCTGATATATTGTGTGGGCCACTAGTGGGAAGAAAGGGGGGTTGCAGTGTCCCAGAGGGCTGTGACCAAGTTAGTTTAACTATTGCAAACCCTGACCTCTGGGTGGAGGCACCCGCCATTGGATCCAGGCCCCTCAACCTGTTAGTGGCAAATCAGGCAGGGGTAGTAGCCCCTGGGATAGCGCCATCTAGGGGTTACACCAGCAAGGTCAGGAGCAAAATCCAAGGGCTGCTCAAAGATACTCAACAGTATCCAACATAAAAACAGCACAGGGAGAGGCACACTCCAGGTCCAAATGCAATTAGCACTGTAGCTAAAAAATATATTTAACTTTATTCTGGCATAAAAATTGAAGCCTGCAACAAACAAGCAGATACCCAAATGTTTCCCAGATATGCTGTCCACTCCTTCATGAGGTGCGGTCTGTTGGTGGCTGACATCTTTCTATAAATGCATATTTAAAGCCAAAGTATTTTTTTTTTTTTTATCAACATCATATTTATTCAAATGGCTCAAAATATTGTGGGTGCTAAAACCATAGCTGGTTTCAAGCACGATTGGGATAGAATAAAGAGTATACTGGTTGTTAGTGGTTGTAGAAACTGTGCTGTGAAGGGGGGGCTGGGGAGGGCTAGTACCCTGGAGGGGCAGTAGGTCCCAAGGCTAACCGGGTAACTCAGGCATGGTGGACCATTAGTCTTTTTCTGCTGTCACTGATTGTTTCTATGTTTCCATACTTGTCTTCTACCTTACATTAATAATCCACAAACATACCAAATGGATTGTGCTAAAAATGAAAAAGGGTAAAATGAAATGTGATAGGAAGCAGGAATATCCCCCTACTGGAAATATTGTAGATATTTTTTGTTTCAGTGCCAGTTGACCCGATAACATCACGAGTGGTCAGATGTCTCCCAGGTACATCAGCATGGAGAGACATTCACCACATTGCTAAAATCATGCAGGAAGCAGGAGAAAACATCGACGTCCTGATACACATAGGGACTAATGATCTCGCCAGCCGGTCAGTTGTGGAGACCAAGGAACACCTGACCAGGCTGGGGGACAAACTATCATCCATTTTATCTGGCATCTCCTTCTCTGAGATCCTGCCAGTCTGGGAGAGGGGGCAGATGGACGGAAGGTCAGAGAAGGGGAGATTGGAGAGCTAAACGTGGCTAAAGGGCTGGTGCTGGGAAAAAGGACACAAATTTGTAGGTAACTGGCAACAGTTTTGGGAGCGAAAATTCTTTAAATTCAATGGACTGCATCTGATTAAGGAGGGAGTCAGCACATTGGGGCAGAAGTTTGACATCTTTGCAGAATATTTAAACTAGCAAATGGGGAGAGGGGTGCAGCACCAGATACACTCAATGAGAAGAACACCCTCAGCTATTGATCAAACAAGAGTTCAGCATGTTTGTAGTTCATTTGCATCACCAGGTAAGGAAAAAGGTCAGGCTCCCCATACTACGCGAAGGGGAAACACCGGACCTCACCCAACAACTAATGCACCAAAATCTGGCCAAAGGAAATTCATGTTCACAAATGCCCACAGTCTGGGAAACAAGATCCCAAACCCGCAGGCAACAATAACAGAGGCTAAACTGGACACAGTAGCCATTAGCGAGACATGATTCACCCTGTAACCACACTTGGGAGACTTCAGTACCTGGCTATGTACTGTTCAGATGAGACCGAGGTGCAAAAGGGGGGGGGTGGCACTTTATGTCAATGAAAATATCAAAGCTACAGAAATTCAGAATACATATAAGGAGCCAAAATAACTGTGGATCACCCTGGAAACAGGAAATGGGACAGCCATACGAACTGGTGTTGTCTACAGGCCTCCAGACAAGGGGAGGACATAGACACATTACTGTTAGAAGATATACAAAACATGACAGCTAAAGGGGAGGTTCTGATAATGGGAGACTTCAACATGCCAGATATAGATTGGTCAATACCAGCAGGAACATCCACCAGAACTAGACACATAGTGGATTCCCTGATGGGGGAGAGCCTCAAACAACTGGTACAATAACCAGCAAGAGACAGGGTTATCCTAGATCTAGTACTGACTAACTGGGAAAGGATCACAGATCTCCAGGTAGAAGGTCACCTGGGGCTAGTGACCATCACATGGTATGGTTCAATTTGGTCACTAGAACTAAATAATTTCATTCCAAGGCAAAAATATGGGACTTCAGAGGAGCTGACTTTGATAAGATGGCCAACAAAGTTAAGCTAGCCCTGGCAAGAAGAAACACAGGTGAGGGGGTACAAAGTACAGGCAAAGTGGGCAAGCATTAAGGATGCACTACTTGAAGCAATATCCCATTGTGTTAGGTAGAAAAACAAGAGCAAAAGAAGGAGGAAACCACTTTGGTTCTCAAAAACAGTAGCAGAATAGGTCAGAGCCAAAAGGTTGGCCTTCAGGAAATATAAGGGAATGCAGCGGGACGAAGATAAGGAGGCATACCAAACTTCCCTAAGGGAAGCAGAGAAGGCAGTAAGGCAGGCAAAGGCCCAAACCGAGGAAACACTAGCACTAACAGTAAAACAAGGGGACAAGACTTTCTATAGATACATTAGTGAAAGAAGAAAGTCCAGAGGGATATTGCTAAGATCAAAGGGGTTAAGGGGGAGTGTGTGGAGGAGGACCAAGGAAAAGCATCTATCCTAAATAGATAATTCTGCTCAGTATTTCCTGAAGAGAAGGTACTGCAGGGCCCACAGCTCAGCACCCTATACACAGGGTGGAGGGAGGCATGCAAAAGTCCCTTCACAAAAGAAAGGGTCCCACAAGAGCTCACTAAGCTCAGGGTGGACAAGGCAATAGGCCCTAATGGCATACATCCCAGGGTACTAAAAGAGCTAAGGGTGGAACTAGCAGAGCTATTATCAGAACTGTTTAGTGAGTGTCTGAGCATAGGAGAGGTCCCCAAAGACTAGAGAAGGGATCATGGTATCCCGCTCCACAAGAGTAGTAGTAGGGAGGAGGCAGGGAATACAGACCAGTCAGTCTTACCTCAGTAGTGGACAAGATTATGGAGGCACTCCTTAAGGAAAGAATAGTGCAACACCTGGAATCCACAGGGATACAGGATCCAAGACAGCATGGGTTTACAACAGGAAGGTCCTGTAAAACTAATCTCATAGATTTCTTTGACTGGGTAACCAGAGTGGTGGACCAAGAGGGTGCAGTTGATATTGTCTACCTTGACTTCAGCAAAGCTTTCAAAAATGTTCCACAAAGAAGACTGAGTAATAAGCTGGGTAGGATCGGGATGGGTCAGAAGTTGGTCAACTGGGTGGTAAACTGGTTGGTGGGCAGAAAACAGAGTGTGGTCATAAATGGTATACAGTCAGAATAGATGCAAATCACAAGAAGGGTACATCAGGGATCAGTCCTAGGGCCAGTACTCTTCAATATCTTCATCAGTGATATTGCAGATGGACTGGAGGGGAAGGTTTGTCTGTTTGCAGATGGCATCAAGATCTGCAACAGAGTAGATGATCTAGATGGGGTGGGCAGAATGAAGAGAGATCTGGATAAACTGGCAAAATGGTCAGAAGAGTGGCAAATGGGGTTTAATGCAAAGATGTGCAAGATCATGCACATAGGGAAAAGAAACCCTAAAGCCACCTATAGGTTGGGAGAGGAGTTGCTGGCAATCACAAGGAACAAAGACTGCATCATCATCACAGATGACCTGAAATCATCCAAGCAGATCACTAAAGCAGTAGGTAAGGCTAGGGGATGTTGGAGTGTATTAGTAGGGGTATCGCAAGTTGTAAGAGGGAGGTAATAATCCCTCTTTACAAGATACTAGTTAGGCCCCATCTGGAGTACTCTGTGCAGTACTGGAGGCCGCACCTGCACAAGGACATTAACAAAATGGAGGCAGTCCAGAGAAGGGCAACCAAAATGGTGCAGGTACTGCATCAGAAAATATATGAGGGCAAATTAATGGAACGCAATATGTATACCCTAGAACAAAGGAGGGAGAGAGGTGATATGATCGAAACATTCAAACATCTTAAGGGCATTAACAAGGTGAAAGAGTCTACCATGTTTCAATATAAGAAAAATAGCAGGACAAGAGGACAGCATAAGATTAGAAGGAGTCCGATTAAGGGGTAATGTGAGAAACTTCTTTTTCACAGAAAGGGTGGTGGATGCATGGAAAGGCCTACCTCAGGAAGTGGTGGATATGAATACAGTGCAGGGCTTCAAACAGGCATGGGACAGGCATAAGGGAGCAATACAGATGAGAATGCATAGATAGGCCATTGACAGAGTACAGGCCTATGGCACATTCATAAGGTAGAAAAAATGGGCACAATGGATGGGCCTTGTGTTCCTTATCTGCCATCAGCTTCTATGTTTCTATGTCAATCGGCATGAGAACAAAAAATATCAATAATATTTCCAGTACGGAGGTTGCATCTATGCCATATCTCCAAAAAGTGAAAAAAAAATTTTTCTTGCCATTTTTTGCCAATTATAAAAGATCTAGGGATATCTATAAATGAAACACCACTCAGTTTGTAGTGAAAAAAATTGAATTGTCTGCTGTTTTTTGCTAATTATGACAAAACTGAAAGACATCTATTTGTGAAATGGCACTCATTTTGTAGATATTTTTGTGCTGAACAGATTTCGTGCTTGCAGTACCATGCTATCATTTTTTTCATTTTAAAGTTATTTGCATTTGTTTGTCGAAAAAGTAAAAACAGTATTTTTGCTGGGGTTTTTTTGTTAATTATAACACAAAATAAAAGTTATCTATACATGAAACACCACTAATTTCATAGATATGTTTGTGTTGAACAACTTTCATGCTCACAGTACCATGCTATCATTTTTCATTTTAAAGTTATCCACATTTGAATACATTAGTACTGCTACTGAGGCCGAATATGCAAACTAGTTCCGAATGTGCCAATCACTCCCTACTGTGTGGATAAAGTTACCTACAGTGAGGATAAATGTGATTAGGTCTGGCCACCCTGAGAATATCGAAAATATTTGCTTTCTTTATCCTCACAGGTATGGCGTATATATAATGGATATGCAATGGAAGCAAGTGTAATAAATGATTTATCTGCACTAGAGCAGTTTGACCCCAGGTAACCTCACGAGTGGCGTAAGCCACGAGTGAGGTGTCTGAGGTCAAACTGCTTGAGTGCAGATAAATCCTTTATTACACAAGTTTTCCATTGCATATTCCATTTATGCAACTCTATTGTTTTTGCTTTTGTAGGGGGCATTTGTTAGTCAGAAAAGTGAATAAAAATTGAATTTTCTGCTGATTACAGAAAATCTAAAAGGAATATAGAAATGAAACACCTCTCATTGTGTAGATATTTTTATGCTGAACAACTTTTGTGCTCAAACTACCATACTATCATTTTTGGTTTCTAAGTTATTTGCTTTTGTTTGATGAAAAAGTGCACAAAAATTAAATTTTCTGCTGTTTTTTGCTAATTCTGAAAAAACGAAAAAGTATCTATAAATGAAACACCAATCATTTTGTAGATATTTCTGTGCTAAATAAACTTTGTGCTCACAGTGCCATGCTATCATTTTTCATTTTAAAGTTATTACATTTGTTTGCAGACAAAATGAAAAAAAAAATATGAATTTTCTGCTGCGTTTTTGCTAATTATCAAAAAATCTAAAAGGTATCAATAAATAAAACACCACTCATTTTGTAGATATTTCCATGCTGAACAACATTCGTGCTCACAATACCATGCTATCTCGAGGGCTAGTTGGGAAATTCTATAGTGCATGGCGAGATGCCAAACCTGACTGCACTGAAATCTGTAGGATAGCTTGGACTCAGGACCTACAATGCCCCATTCCACTACAGACCTGGTCCCATTGTCTCTGACTAGCACATACTGCATGTACCGACGTTAAGAGTCAATTAATTAAACTTAAAATTCTCCTTCGCTGGTATCGCACACCAGCCGTCTTACATAAATGGGGTATTATCCCTCATGCGGAATGTTGGATGTGCCATAGCAGCCCAGCAACTATTCTGTACATAAGGTGGCAATGCCCAACGTTGACCCCTTTCTGGGTGGTAGTGGCTATGGACTATTCAGGGGTACTAGGTTAACCCATAGACCTCAGCAATCCTATGCTCCTCTTGGGCGACACTACACCCCTACAACAACAACTTACTCCACAACTCAAGAACTGGGTCCTTGTAGCTTTACTGGAAGCTAAGCGACTCCTGTTGATGCAATGGCGGCAACCCTCTCCACCAACCACCACCCTTTGGCACTCTGCCTTGGTACGGTCAGCCATTTTTGAGAGACTTACCTATGCTAACAAAGGGCAACTGTCACAGTACTATAAAAAAATGGGGACCATATCTTAACTCATCCCTATGTAAAGTGCCATTACTTCCTCCCCACAACCCTCCCATATAGAAGACCTAGGATTAACAGATACACAGAAACATAGAAACATAGAAGTTGACAGCGGATAAGGACAGCAAGGCCCATCCAGTCTGCCCATTTCTTTTTTCTACCTTATAAATGTGCCATCGGCCTTTGCTCTGTCAGTGGCCTATCTATTCATAGTCATTTGTATTGCTCCCTTATGCCTATCAAATGCCTGTTTGAAGCCCTGCACTGTATTCATAGCCACCACTTCTTGTGGTAAACCATTCCATGCATCCACCACCCTTTCTGTGAAAAAATTTCCACATTCCCCTTAATGACCCCTCTCTAATCTCATGCTGTGTCCTCTTGTCCTGCTATTTTCTTATATTTAAACATGTTAGACTCTTTCACCTTGTTAATGCCCTTAAGGTGTTTGAATGCCTCGATCATATCACCTCTCCTCCTTTGCTCAAGGGTATACAAATTGAGCTCTGTTAATCTGTCCTCATATGTCTTCTGATGCAGTCCCTGCATCATTTTGATTGCCTTCTCTGGACTCCCTCAATTTGGTTAATGTCCTTGTGAAGGTGTGGCCTCAATACTGCATGCAGTACTCAGATGGGGCCTAACCAGTGTCTTGTAAAGAGGTTATTACCTCCCTCTTACGACTTGTGATACCCTACTAATACACCTAACACCCCCTAGCTTTACCTACTGCTTTAGAGGTCTACTTGGATGATTTCAGGTCATCAGTGATGATGATGCCCAAGTCTCTTTCTTCCTTTGTGACTGCTAGCAACTCCCCTCCCAGCCTATAGGTGGCTTCAGGGTTTCTCTTCCCTATGTGCATGATCTTGCACTTCTTTGCATTAAATCCCAGTTGCCACTCTTATGACCATTTTGCTAGTTTATCCAGATCTTTTCTCATTCTGCCCACCCCATCTGGATCATCTACTCTGCTGCAGATCTTGGTGTCATCTGCAAACAGACAAGCCTTACCCTCTAGTCCATCTACAAGGTCACTAATGAAGATGTTGAAGAGGACTGGCCCCAGAACTGATCCCTGAGGTACACCACTTGTGATTTGCATCTCTTCTGACTGTATACCATTTACCACCACTCTCTGTTTTCTGCCCGTCAACCAGTTTGCCACCCAGTTGACCAACTTCTGACCCACCCCGAGCCTACCCAGCTTATTTATCAATCTTCTATGTGGAACAGTGTCAAAATCTTTGCTGAAGTCAAGGTAGGCGACATCAACTGCTCCCCCTTGGTCCACCACTCTGGTTGCCCAGTCAAAGAAATCTATGAGATTAGTTTGACAGGACCTTTCTTTTGTAAACCCATGCTGTCTTGGATCCTGTGCCCCTATGGATTCCAGGTGTTGCACTATCATTTTCTTAAGGAGTGCCTCCATAATCTTGCCCACTACTGAGGTAAGACTGACTGGTCTGTAGTTCCCCGCTCCTCCCTGCTACCACTCTTGTGGGCGGGATCACATGAGCCTTCTCCAGTCTTCTGGGACCTCTCCTGTGCTCAGAGACTCACTAAACAGTTCTGCTAATGGCTCTGCTAGTTCCACCTTTAGTTCCTTAAGTACCCTGAGATGTATGCCATCAGGTCCCATTGCCTTATCCACCCTGAGCTTAGCAAGCTCTTGTAGGACCCTTTCTTTTGTGAAGGGAGTAGTGCTCACCTCCCTCCCCCCTGTGTCCATGATGCTGAGCTGTGGGCCCTGCCCTACCTTCTCTTCAGTAAATACTGAGCAAAAGTATCTATTTAGGATAGATGGTTTTACAGGGTCCTCCTCCTCACATGTTCCCTTTTCTCCATTAAGCTTAGCAATACCCCCTCTGGACTTTCTCCTTTCACTAATGTATCTATAGAAAGTCTTGTCACCTTCTTTTACTGTTCGTGCTAGTTTTTCCTCAGTTTGGGACTTTGCCTGCCTTACTGCCTTCCCTGCTTCCTTTAGGGCAGTTTGGTATGCCTCCCTATCTTCATCCCGTTGTGTTCCCTTATATTTCCGGAAGGCCAGCCTTTTGGCTCCGACCTTTTCTGCTACTGTATTTGAGAACCAAAGTGGTTTCCTTCTTCTTTTGCACTTCCTTTTCTGTCTAACACAATGGGATGTTGCTTCAAGTATTGCATCCTTAATGCTTGCCCACTTTGCCTGTACCCCCTCACCTGTGTTTCTTTTTGCCAGGGCTAGCTTAACAGGATGAGAACACTTAATACTTGGTACTTGGAATTGCAAAACTATGGATATCTGTGTAAGCAATAATACCTGACAGAGTGGGCTTTATTGGGAAATACCGGACTGCCCAGTGGCGTGATGAGGCCTGACACCACAGGCGGAGGGCCTTATAGCCCCGAAGGTCTTGTATTTCCCAATAAAGCCCACCCTGGAGGGTATTATTGCACTTAGAAAATGGACATTGTAAAAAACAAGAACAAAAGATTAAAAATTGTTAATAAAAATCAATTGATTGAGTTTTTGTAATTAAATAGTTCCTCCACCTGTATAGGAATGAAGGACTTTTGTCCGTCTGGAGAGTCCATAGTTAAGAAGAAAAAAAAGCCAGTGGAATGCTGTTACTGCTCTCCCACAGCAGCCTGCTTGTTTCTTCATTCGGACCCCCGTCACAAAATAGTTCTGTAGCTCCATCCTACTCATTTATTTACACAGTAGGTCTTATGTCTTTTTTTATACTGGTTGCTGGAGCCAGGAGCTGATTGCATCTGAAGAAAACGTGGTCTAAAAGAATGAATGAGCATGCAAGGCAGGGCTTCACATTACTACGTGGTGAAGGTAATTACGCTGTTAGGATGACATGTACAAGTCACTGCTGCAGTTAAACCGACAGCCACCTGGTAAATACAGAAGCAGCTTCAGTAACTGTGGGGGCAGTGGTATGATTCAGTCGCTTGCTGCATTTTAATAGATCCGCTTCTTACTGTGATGCTGAATGCAGCAACAGCTTTTACTTTCTTTTTAGCGCGGAGGCGCGAGACCACGGCCGGGAGAATGAAGCCATAATAAAAGACTAAGGCAGTGAGGAATACTTATTTCCTCACTGTTCTCAAGTGCAAAATCAGTGTGCTTTCTTTTTCTTTTTTTTTTTTTATTTAACAGGGAGGCAGTCAAGACTGAAGGAAGTAGCGTTGGGGGCAGCTGTAGTTCTCGCTAAGCGAGAGAAAAAAACATGGCAGGCTTTACAACTTTTCTAGGGTGCTTTCAGCCAATTAGAAAGCAGGCTGGGCACCACTGGAAAATGCTACCCTGTGTGGTGGCACTTGGACTGGCTCTTATTTTTAGCTGGGCATCTATTGAAAAATAAATGCCCAGCTTGGAGCCTGTGTCAGCCAATCAAGTTTGAGAATACATTCAGGCCATTTTCTAAAAAGGAATAAGAGCCCTCACACTATGGCAGCAAAGACATTCTCCTATCTTTTACCTATCACTCACTGCATTCCTAAATTATATGGAACCTAGTTTGGTGAATACTTAATTTTGAGCTGTTTGCAATAGCTGGCTAGTTAGAATAGAGGATATTTACACTAGTGTACATTAGAAATTTATGATACCTAGTGAAATTGTGTATTTGTATCCTGTCACTTCTTTGTAGATGAACTGTTACATTACTGTTTTTCTGATCATTTGTACTGTATCTTATGTCAGAAGCAAATACTAAAACAATAATAACAATTTTCTGTGATAAAAAAACAGTACCATGCTATCATTTTTCATTTTAAAGTTATTCGTATTTGAATATAGTTAATACTGCTACTGAGGCTGAACATTCTAAATGACATAAGCACTGTATAGATGAATGGCTGATGACATAAGCACTGTGTGGATAAACGGCTGGTGACATGAGCACTGCATATATAAATGAAATTTATGTACACAGTTACTCAGATAAACGGATTTATCACACTCAGTTTATCTCCACCCCATTGCATATAGATATATAGATATATATATATATATATATATATATAAATAACCATTGCCTCAGTGCTTGTGCTCTGACATTCTTTGTCTTTTAACTTGTTTTTGGTTTTAATTGGGTTCACCACAACATAACCCAGATAGACCATCTTGGGTAGCTGGTTCATTCCACTGGGGTGTCAAACAAATGAGGTACACTGATGAATCCTGGTAAGATGAAACACGTGTCTGTGTCTTCTGTTGGCACCCTCTGCAAACTGTGTGAGAGGCCTTTCAGCACCATGCATTTCTGCTTAAAGTTGAACCAGCATAATATTCTGTGATGATTTGCATATGCAGCCCATGATGCTTTGCATTATGAGGGCATGTGTGATTTTGTATTTCATATACTGTATATATATATATATATATATTCATGGCAAAAACTCTGTTTAATGCATCAGTTAGGGTTGTTCCACAGCGACAAAGTGAGAATTCGGTGTTGGGGTTGAAAGCCCCTTGCACCCCGGCCTCCCCAACTGGCATTGGGGTGTGCATTGGGGTCGCCGGCCTAACTCCACCCACATCACATGTGTAAACAAGCTGAGGTATGGGAGAATGGGGTTAGAGTTGGGACCAGACCCATGCACACCCGATGCGAGCAGAGGCAGGCTGAGGCTACTGAGGGGCTTTCAACCTAACAACCGAATTTCCTCATTTTATCGATGTGGAACAACCCTAACTGATGCATTAAACAGAGGTTTTGCCATGAATTTCCCTTCTTTTTGAGAATGAGGACTATAAATAGTGAATGGAATGCGGTGGTGGAAGCGTGGGCCCTGAACGTTAACTGCAACGCAAACACAAGCACTAACGGTTATGCGCATGGTGATGTAAATGTAAATGGTAAAGCAAATGTTAATAGAAATGCAAGTGCAAAGTGATGCCAGCGAACAGTGGCATAAGCGGAGATGCAAGCCGCTCTGAAGCGCCAACTGATAGCAGCGCGCGGTCACAGTACCGCTTATTGTAAACACAGATAGTAACTGTTACAGCAACAATAATGCCAAAGGAACAGAAACAGAAGCGCGTACAGAAACGCAGAGCATAATGCGCACGGTCATGGTACCGCAATTGCAAAGGCAAATGGTAACAGCAAAAATAACGTCAAAGGAAATAGAAATGGAAAGGCAAACACAAGCTCATACAGAAACACAAACCCTAACGTGCACGGTCACGGGACCGCAACTGTAAAGGCAAATGGTAACGGTAACAGCAAGAATAATGCCAAAGGAAACAGAAACGGAAATGCAAATGCAAGCATGTACGGAAACACAAACCGTAATGCACATGGTCACAGTGCTGCAATTGGAAATGCAAATCGTAATGGTAACAGCTAAAATAATGCCAAAGGAAACAGAAACGGAAATGCGAATGCAAGCGCATCAAAACGCAAACCATTATGCACACGGTCATGGTACAGCAATTGTAAATACAAATGTTAACAGTAACAGCAACAATAACACCAAAGGAAACAGAAATGCAAACACAAACGGAAGCGCATACTGTATGGAAATGTAAACCACAGCACACACGGTCACGGTACCACAATTGTAAATGCAAATGGTAACGGTAACAGCAACAATAACACCAAAGGAAACAGAAACGCAAACACAAGCGATTATGGAAATGCAAACCGTAACGCGTGAGGCGCGAAGGCATAGTGGAAACACAAATGGTAGCGGTAACAACAACAATGACGCCAAAACAAAAGCCAAATGCAAACAGAAGGGCTGCAAACCAAATGGTAATGCACACAGTGACACAAAGCAAAACACAAACAGAAACAGTACTGTATACACAAATGGTAAGAGTAACACAAAGCATAAGCACAAGCAGAAGCATAGGGATAACGCACGGTGGCGTACACAGGAACACTAACGAAGCGGATACGGAAGCATGAAGTGGAAAGCTTACGATGTAACAGTAACTGGAGTCACACCTGGTTTTCCCCAACAATTACATAGAAAGCCAGTGAGTACAAAGAATGTATGCATAATAATGGGCCTGGGACCAGAAAATGAGCTCTTGGAATATTGAATTGCTTATATCTTATGAACCGTATGACATAGAGAAATAATTAAAATTTCATGTGAGTCATGACTTTCCTGGATAGGTTGCACTGAATGCGCAAGCTCAAGGCTAAGCATTTTCGATGAAAAGTCCGTATCTACTTAATGTTTCTGAGATCACGGATCCCGAAAGGCGCGACAGATGCCGCAATGTTAGTCTATGTGAAAAAGCGTTAACTTCGGAGTACTGTAACTTTGCTTCCCTGCAGTAATTTTTCACCAAGCCACCAAAAGGCACATCTGTGAGATGTTGTCTTTCTTCCTCAAATTTCAGCCCAAAAGACCAAACCATTGTTTTGCAGCAGGGTGACAAACAATTCCTATTATTTTGGCCATAGTGTTGCAAAGTAGTGTCGTGATTTGCAACGCTTTCGCAAAAAAAATCACGAAAGTGTCGCAGGTGTGACACTACTTTTCCTAAAAATTTCAAAAAAATATTTTTGGGATGTTTAACCCCAAAATAAAGACATGCCTAGCATCCTCAGGGCTCGACTAGGTAAACACTAAAATAATTGTGTACCTAGCTGGTCCCAATTTTAAATTGCAAGCATTTCTGTGATCAGTAACTGAAAAAAAATGGCTGACTCATGACACTACAGGGGTCATTTGCGACACTGTCGAACTTTTTGTTAACTTTTCCCTTTGACTATAATGGGAAACTTGTTTTTTGAATAACTTTTGAACCGTTCAATATTTTTTCACAAAATCTTCAAAAGGCACATTGGAGACCCTGGCTGCATGTTCCCTGAAGTGCTCGGACCAGTCGCACAAACCGTGCAACCTGTAGACCCGAGCAAAGAATGCCCAAAAAAGCGTAAATGTGCTCTGGAATGTCGCTTAATAACTCCGCAGCTGTATATTCGACTGGTACGAAAGTTGGAAGATCACAAGATCTATGGTTGTGCCCTAAGCCTGCCAAATTTCAGGCAAATCTGTTGAATGGTGGAAAAGTTATTAAGGTGCAAAATTTCACCATTTAACCTTAAATGGGGTACTCAACCCTATGGTAGCACTACCATGCTACCATTATATATATATATATATATACACACACACACACAGTATATATATATATATATGTACACATACATACAGTGGTAGTCACACAAAAGCATACCAGTATCGCGCACTGCACATCATTGCATGGTAGCAGTATACATGTTATTCAATGGGTACCACGCTTGGCACCACTCGGTATATATATATATATATATGTAATAGATATACCATTCTGGTGTGCGCGATTTCTGATATACGCGACGCCTTGGTGTGTGCGCTTGTAATGCGCACGCAGGCTGCAAGGCCGGTGAGCGGCCAACCGCTTCAAGGCGATGCGTATCAGAGCGCCACCGCACACCTCGAGTGGTATATCTATCTTATAAAATGTCAAAATTGTTTTGAGGGGGCGTAGCGCAGGTGTGCAGTCGCTTCCGATATACGCACGGTCATGTGATGGTGTTTGTCCAGTGCTGTTGGTGCTGATGAGCATGATTGTCCCTGCCCATTTTATAAATATATCTCTCTCTCTCTCTCTCTCTATATATATATATACACACACACACACACACACACATACATGAAATGCAACGGGATGATTGCAAACATCACTGATATTTCCCATGAGTGCAGTTTGACCTGTCACAAGGTCATACTGCACAAGGGGAATAATGATATTTCCAGTCGTCCCATAACATATCTCATTTATGTAATGCCTCTCATTTGTTTCTTGTTTTGGTTTTCCTTTAAATATATATTTTGAGTGCCCCCGCTGTTCTATCGCACTCTTACTAGTAGGTAGGGACACTAGCTGGTAGCTAGGGTCCCTACGTATGAATATGGTGCTGGCAGCTCCTGCTTAGTGAAGGAGCAAGGTTTCGGTCCAGAACCTTTATTTTTATTTTTGTTTAAAATATCTGGTATCTGGTTGATCCTGCTTTCTGTTATTGTCAGCCCATTCACACAGCACAGGAGGATGCTGGTGGCTGGTGGAAGCCCTGTGACCCGGTCTGAGGAAGGAAGTGGAAGTCGTGGATGGGAAGGGATGTAGTTATTGGCTGCAGTGTTTTGGGTTTTAGGCAGGGTGTGAGGGGTTTCTGAAGCAGGTTGTATTGTTTTTTGTGAAAAAAATAAACATACTTCTTATGTGAATGCCAGTTTCACATTGAAGAGCTTCGGAGTTGGGACCAATGTGTGGGTGAACTTGTAGCTGTGTGTTACAGTGAGTTGCAGTTAAGTACAGTTTGTGGCTATGCTGTGGTTAACTGCAGATAGTGCCTCTCGCAGACCTACTGTGAGGACATATGACCTACAATGAGGATAAATGCGATAGTCTCACTGTAAGTTACATGACACTGTAAATATTGCCAAAACGGTATCTGCACTTTTATATCCTCACAGGTATTACATAAAGAGCTATATCTATCTATATATATAATTAGAGGCAAAAAACTCTGTTTAATGCATTAGTTATGGTTGTTCCACAGCGACAAAAGTGAGGAAATTCACCATTAGGGTTGAAAACCCTAACTCCGAATTCACCCCCCCCCCCAGCACCACACACACACAGACACACACACACATTCAAGTATGGGGGAGGACCAAGTCAACACAACCAATGACAGACATCCAGCAGAAGGTGACAGAAATAACAAACAATTGTCTAAATGTACTCGAGACATCCCCACCCACCTGACCAGGTACTGCATGCTCAGTGGAATCCTTGCAAAACTGAGGCCATGTACACCAAATGTACACATCCCTGATTGCAGCTGCACACAGCGTACCACACTTAGTAGTTGCATGGCCTTACCTACCGATGCCCACACCACACCACAACTGGTACTGTGCCGTTATTCAATATAAATGCTGAAGGTGCATGATGACAGTTGTAGAAAGGTTTAACACTAGTGAGTATACATTAATTAAGAGAAGTACATTAATTAACTACAAGACACTAGCATGCTCAAGATAAAAGTAGTGATACATTTAGTAGGTGATTTGCATAGTAGTATATTTACTGCAATGGTTTACTCAACATAGAGAGGCTGATGTAAGCGTATGGAAAAGCATTGCCTGTTCAACGCTGTGAAATTAATTCTGCCAGTATCACATGCATTCTTACTGATGAAGGTGTACTGCTGATGTACATATATAGACCTTCAGTGTGTTTCAATACTAAAGATGCAGTAAGTATTCTTTGTAAGAAACATTGTAATTGCATGGATCAGGCCAAGCAACTTCTAAATATCATAGCACTACTGAGCCAACAATGATGTACCTGTATCGGAGATGTATATAGGATAGATTTTCCTGTAGGCACTTACTGAGTATGTTGTACCTGATAAAGACAATCTCATTGCATCTGTGATGACTAACTTATTCAAATAGTAATACATTTACTATTGTTGCAATGAGTGATCTATGCCACTTATGGACACAGTGTGATTTTTTTAACAGTTGTTTCATACTCAGGCTGTATGCCTACTGTTTGGGTTGCCACATTTCTGTCACTGATGCTATCAAAGTGATAACTATGTTAATTGTGGTACAACAGGAATTAAGTAGGTATGGTGTAGATATAAACAGAATATCTTTAGTATTGATTTAACTCACAATGGGGTAAGTGTACTAGGACAGCAGGGGTTATCCTCTATCACTGACTCTGTCAGTTATAATCACACTAGGGTTTCGATGACTGTAATGATCAAGTTACACTGTTCATCTTCAGTGAGTTCATATTCATAGCCATTCTCCAGTAACTAGACAGTGTATGGTGTAACTGGGTGGGACACTGTGTTGCAAAGCTGCTGCAGTGCCTAGCAGAGGAGAGTATCTACTCATAAAGACAATTAAGCAATAAGGCATGACCAACAGTTATGTTAAATGGTCTGTTAATCACCCTGTAGGGGTTTAATGTTGAATGAGGCATGGCGAGTGCCACATGTCGCTAGACAGTGATAAACTGACCATTAACATAATACCTGGGAGTGGCTTATTGCTATCATAATAAAACTGTTTTTAAACAACATTAAACCATGTTCATCATATGGTTAGGCTCTACATGTATGTTAATAAAACTAAACATAAGGCTGTTACAATCTTTACAGTCAATTGAAAGCTGCATTTCTCAAACCCTTGTTATAATCAGAGATATTATACCTGTACAACTCCTTGGTTTTGCTGAACTCTATTGCTCAGGTGGCCCACCACAAGTGGTGTGGTCTGGTGTGGGGCATCGGTAGGTAAGGCCATGCAACTACTAAGTGTGGTACGTTGTGTGCAGCTGCAATCAGGGATGTGTACATGGCCTCAGTTTTGCTGTTGATCTCCACTGAGCATGCAGTACCTGGTCAGGTGGGTGGGGATGTCTCGTAGTACATTTAGACAATTGTTTGTTATTTCTGTCACCTGCTGCTGGATGTCTGTCATTGGTTGTGTTGACTTGGTCCTCCCCCATACTTGAATGTGTGTGTGTCTGTGTGTGTGTGGTGCTGAGGGTGAATTCGGAGTTAGGGTTTTCAACCCTAACAGTGAATTTCCTCACTTTTGTCGCTGTGGAACAACCCTAACTGATGCATTAAACGGAGTTTTTTGCCTCTAATTTCCCTTCATTTTGAGAATGATATTGAGAAACAGTGAATGTAATGCGGTGGCGGGAGTGTGGGGCCCAAAGGGCCCCGCGCTCACTCACATGATAATCTTAATGGCATAGTAACAGGAGCAGCAACACTAACAGAAATGCTAACAGTGGCACACATGGTAACACAAGCGTGAATGAGAACAGAAAGGGTAACGTACACGGTGGCGTAGACGGGAACAGTGTGCCATGTGATGTCTTGTCACATAGTAACATGGTGCCTGTAAATGGAAATGTCAATGGGCATGGTGATGCAAAGTGAAACAGAAAGAGAAACAGTACGGTACACACAAATTCAAAAAAGTAACAGAAACGCAAGCGCAAATGAAACGCCAAGGATGACTGCGTGGTAGCATTGGGGTGTGCATTGGGATCATCAGCCCTAACTCTCACCCCATGACATGTGTAAAGCAGCAGAAGTATAGGAGAATGGGGTGAGAGTTAGGACCCACGTTCCAATGCACACCCCAATGCTGGTTAGGGGTGGGTGGGTGCAAGGGGTTTCAACCCTAACAGCGAATTTCCTCACTTTTGTCACTGTGGAACAACCCTAACTAATGCATTAAACAGAGTTTTTGCCTCTAATTTCCCTTCTTTTTGAGAAAGATAACGAGAAATAGAGAATGTAATGCAGCGGCGGGAGCGCAGAGCCCACATAATGCGGTGGCGGGAGCTCAGGGCCCTTTGGGCCCCGCGCTCCCACCACATGATGTCTTGTGGCATACTAACAGGGACAGCAACACAAACAGAAATGGTAACAGTGGCACATATGGTAACACAAGCGTGAATGAGAACAGAAAGGGTAATGCACATGGTGGCATAGACGGGAATGGTCTGCCACGTGATGTGTTGTCACATAGTAACATGGTGCCTGCAATCAGAAATGTCAATGGGCATGGTGACGTAAAGTGAAACAGAAAGATAAACAGTACTATAGACAGAAATGGCAAAAAATAACAGAAATGCAAGCGCAAATGAAAACGCAAAGGATAACGCACATGGTGGCGCTAGCGTCAAGGTAAGTGAAACGGAAATGGAAAAAGCGGAAAGGGCAACAGTAACAGTAATGTGTTTACTGGTGGCTGGTTTTGCCCAAACCTGCATAGAGAAAGACAGTGAATACAAATAATCTATGCATAATAATGAGTATTGCGCAGAAAATGAGATCTTGGAATACTAAACACATTATATCTCAGAAACCGTACGACGTAGAAAACAAATTTAAAAGTCTTATTATTTACAATTGTCCTGGCTAATTTGAATCTTAGCCCCCAATATTTTCAGACGAAAAGTCCGTATCTCGCACTGTTTCCGAGATACGGGCCTTGAAAGGCGCGACGAACTCCGTAATGTTATCTATGGGAAAAAGAAAAGTTCGGAGCACCATAACTTTGCCTCCCTGTAATGTTTTTTCACCAAACCACTGAAAGGCACATATGTGGGCTGTTGGCTGTCTTCCTTCCAAATTTCAGGAAAAAATACCAAACCGTTATTTTGCAGCAGGGATCCAAAGGATTTCTGTAATGCGTCGGGCACCGTAATGTTATCCTATGGGAAAAACCATCAACTTTGGAGTGCTGTAACTTTGCCGTCGTGTGATATTTTTTCACCAAATTACTGAAAGGCACATCTGTGGGCCGTTGGCTGTCATCCCTCCAAATTTCTGGAAAAAAGACCAAACCATTATTTTGCAGCAGGGTGCCAAAGGATTTCTGTAATGCGTCGGGCGCCATAATGTTATCCTATGGGAAAACGTCAACTTTGGAGTGCCGTAACTTTGCCGCCGTGTAATATTTTTTCAATACAATACTGAAAGGCACATCTGTGAGATGTCGGCTCCGTTCCTTCCAAATTTCAGCCCAAAACTCCCCAACGGTTCTGCAGCGCAGTGCCAAAGAATCGCTGTCACTGTCCCACAGATGGGAAAACTACTTGCGCATCTCTGATGAAAGCTGCAGCACGACACTTTCGTGACCCAAAGTACACTTGTAGTACTCTTCCAGAAATTTGAAAACATATTTCTGGGGTGTTTACCACAAAATAAAGACATGGCAAGCATCCTCAGGGTCCGACTAGGTGAATACAAAAAGAATTAGGTTGCTAGAGGGTCCCAAATTTAAATGCCAACCATTTTTCTGATCACCAACTGAAAACAAAATGGCCGATTTGCAAAAGTAACAGGCCCATTTGCGAAAGTAAAAATGCATTTGCGAAAGTGTTGAACTTTTTGTTAACTTTTCCCATTGACTTATAATGGGAAACTGTTTTTTGAATAACTTTTGAACCGTTTAATATTTTTTCACGAAATCTTTGAAAGGCACATCGGGACCCTGGCCACGTTCTCTGAAGATTTTGGATCGCCAAGAAACCGCACGACCCGGTGGCGCCGACCGTAGAATTTCAGAAAGCGTGAATGCGCAGCACAGATCACGCTAATAACCCACAGTCGTATATCTGACCACTACAAAACTTGGCAGATCCCAAGGCCTATGGTTCTTGATCATGTATTCCAATTTCAGCCAAATCTGTCAAACGGTTGCAAAGTTATTAAGGTGCAAAGTTTTGGGGTTTAACATAGAAATGGCTCCTCAACCTAACTATGGTAGCACTACTGTGCTACCATAATATATATATATATATATATATACACACATACACACACACATATATATTACAGTGGTGTAGTAGCCACCATAGTTAGGGTTGAACTGAAGTTTCTATGTTAAACCTGAAAATTTGCACTTTATATCTTTGCAACCATTAACCAGATTTGCAAGAACTTTGCAAGTGTGGTCTTGTGTGGCAGATCTCTGATGTGCCAAGTTTCATTCTGGTCAAATAGGCGGTTTCCAAGTTCTGGATAGTGAAAAAGTGAATTTATTGTCATTTTTTTATATTGTGTTGAATGGGATTTCTTTGAATTTGGCTATCGCCCAGATCGTTTATAATTTTGGTCTGAAATGTTCAGGATAGACGGGGGCTGGGCCACAGATATGCCTTTTGCTTGGTTTGTGAAAAAATAGTTATCTGTTCCAAAGTTATTTAATTTTGAAATTTTTAAAAATGGGTTCTGAGTATGCTCAGTAAGGACGTAAAGTAGCTGTATGGAACAAAAAAAGAATTCTTGTTTCATATTGACATTATTTTTTTTTCATAAGGGGAAAAATGGTTGTTTTGTTTGCTGCCATCTTGTAGTCTGTTTCCCATAAAATTCAAATTTTAAAATCCACAAAATGACATTCCTGAGAGGGACCAATACATGTACAGCAGCTTGCTTATCGGGGCCCCTTAGCTGGATTCTGCACTTAAAGTAAATGTCCAATATGAAGAAGCTACTCCAATATTGTGGTAGCAGCCCTCAGCGACAAGCTATTGTAACGGTTTTAATTAGTAATTGTATGTAGCTCATACCTTTGCACTATTGCTCGTAACTTTTGTTTTTAGCTGGACTGTCCAATGACTTCTGAATGCTGCAGTCCTGCTGCCACACCCCCGCACACAAGCATGTAATGACGTGTGACCAAGGAGAGCGCGGGGGTGCGCCCCATTGAAGTGAATGGTCCTTGTAACCTTGTCCTCTTACAAGGTCCTTGTTAGTCAAGCGGTGTACTCCTTCATTGTCCAACTGGCCATCCTGAGACATAAAAATGTTAGGAAAAAGAAGCCGCATTCACTTCAGTGGGGCACGCCCCTGCGCTCTCCCTGGTCACACTTCATTACGTGCTTGAGCACGGGGCATGGCGGCGGGACTGCAGCACTCAGAAGTCATCAGACAGCCCGGCTAAAAAAAAAAGTTACGAGCAATATTGCAAAACAATGAGCTACAATTACTAATTAAAACTTGGCTACAATAACTGTCGCTGAGGACAGCTACCACAATATGGGAGTGGTAGCTGCTTTCAGCTAGGCTGAAAAATCACTTAACTGTCTCGAGAAATGTCCTAAATCTGCTTCAGTATTTTAAATTTTTTTGTATCGTGGAGGAAAATCTGCTTTTTCTTTAACAGAATCTTTTCCCTGGTGTCTAGTGGCGCCCCCACCCTTTCGTGGCCACCCCATAATTGTGTACCCTTCCCTGATGTCTAATGGCACTCCCTACCCTCAGATTGCCACTCCCATAATTGTTTCTGATTTCCCTGATGTCTAGTGGTGCCCCCCCCCACAATATTTTTTTTCCCTCTGGTGTCTAGTAGCACCACCCATCCTCCAATCACTGGACCCATAATTATTTCTGATTTTCATGGAGTCTAGTGGTACCCCCACTCTCCAATCATCACTCTGATCGCCCTGGTGTCTACTGGCACCCCACCCTCCAATCACCATCCCTGTCTCAATTTATCATTTCTCTGGTGTCTAGTGGCATCCCCCCACCCCACCCTCGGATACTACCTGTCTGCAAAAAAGAAAACTGTCCCTCAATGTCATTTTTTAACCTGTAACAAAGAAAACGGTCCTTCACAGATATGACTCCCCAACCTTCCACTGAGCACCCACCACCCTGAACTCCCACACACTCTCACTCACCTAAACAGATTACAGGACAAAGATGCATTCTACTATGAAAGACAAGTCTTACTGCTGCAACCACTGACTGCAATATGAGAAACTAAAGTAAATGCTGTTCAATGTATTTCAATGGGGTTTTCAACTTTGTGGCACAACTTTGGTATTTTTGCATACTTTGAGCTGAAATTTTCAACATGGCCTTTTGTGGACCCCACCTCATGAACAATGTTGGTGGAATTTCACAGATCTGTCCGGAAAGGTGACTTCATGGTCACTTGGCAAAATCACCTTTTTGGGCAGGATTTAAAGATTTCCACCACCGTTGTTCAGCAGGTGGGGTTATAAGATGGCAATGTTGGAATTTTGGGGTCAAAATATGTAAAAATGAAAACTTTGTGCACATACATTGAAATTTTGCTATACCACCTCATAAACTTCGGCAATTTTAAATATTTTGACTTGAATTTTTAACATAACTATCTTTTCCACCTCCTTGAACATCACGTGACAGCTGTCATTTTTCAAACCCTGGCCAACCTGTGTTGCACATCCTGTAGGGACACAATAATGTTGCAGTGGCACGGAATCATGTTTTGGCTGGGATTTCAACATTTTCATTACTGCGTTCATGAGGTGGAGTAATAAGAAGGCTATGCTGACAATTTTGTGAATGCCTATAAGGAGGGATGGGAGCGCAGGGCCCTCCTACAGACAAATGAGGATACAATTATACTATCTCAAAAGATAAGGAAATTCTTTGAAAAAACTGAGTGAGCATTAGGGTCGACAACCACAAGGCACACCCTACACATGTTGCTGCCTGAAGTGTGGGGGTGGGGTGTTAGGGTTGGAAACCCTAATGCCACATTTCCCTACTTTTGTCACTTCAACCCTAACCAGTGCATTAACAATTTTTTTGCAAAGGATGGATAGATAGATAGACAGACAGACAGATAGATAGATATCTCTGGGCATGGTAGCACCCTTATAGTTAGGGTTGAGTAGGCTGTTTCATGTTTAACCCCAAATTTTGCACCTTAATAGCTTTGGCCTCAATTGACCAAATACCCCAAAATGGCATGTGCAGTCAGGCTGCCAGAGTCTCTGAATATGAAAAGTTTTGTGAATGAATCTTGTTTTGATTTGAGATAAAAGCGCCAAAAACAGAAAAAAAACATGTTTGGTTTTCCTATACTTAACATTGGGTATTTCTGCTCTCACCTATAGCCTAGATGGGGTGGAATAATTTTTATTGAAACTTTCAGGTTTAAAGGGCCCATTGAAGCATAGAAACTAACAGCAGACAAGGACTGCCAGTCCTTCCATTTCCTCTACCTGCTGCAAAACCATAGACCCTACCTGATCTCTGACTTTGTTCTTTTTCATACCGCTAGGGTTCCCTATGCTTATCCCAGCATTTTTGGAATTCCTCCACCCCCACCAGCTCTGGTAGGCCATTCATGCATCCACCATCCCTTATGTGAAGAAATACTTCTTCACATTACTCTTAGTCTACCGCCTTCAACCTCATGTCAGCACCCCTTGTTCTAGAACATCTCTTTCTAAAAGACTCTACCCTCCTGTACCTTATTTATCCCCTTGAGATATTTGAAGGTCTCTATCATATCCTCCCTCTCCCATCTCCTCCAGGGTATACATATTGAGGTTCTCCAGTCTCTCCTCATGTGACTTTTGTGCAGGCCCTGCACCATTTTTTGTTGCCCTCTCTGAACTGCCTCTACCCTGTTTATGTCTTTAAAGGAATGCAGCCTCCAGAACTGGACACAGTACTCCAGATGAGGTCTGACTAATGTATAAAGGCATCACCACCTCTTTTCTTCTCCTGGTGATACCTCTCCCTATGCTGGTTGTGTCTTTGGAAGGTTTCATGAAAAAATATTTTATGGTTCCACAGTTGATTTTAGAGTTAACATCCTGACGCGAGCAGTAAAAAAAAAAAAGACAATGGCAACTGTATATTTTCATGATTTACCTCTCATGCTGACAAAAATAACGATCGTGTTGCCCGCCACTTCATTTCTTGCCTGAAACTCACAAACATCGAAAATATATAAATGATCTCTTTAAAAACATACAACTGAACCTAGCTAAACTGACCCATTTAACTGGATTCTGCAGTTTGTCTTTTAAAACTTTTCCAGAAATACCTTTTCTGGGCACCCCACACTCCAGGATGCCCAGCTAAGTGAGAGGAGCCATTCACCCATGTTCTTTGTATGACAACAGGGACTTTCTTGAGTTCTGCAGCCACAGATGGAACTCGTGCTGCAGGCTGCTGTGTCACCAGTAGTCACGATCCCTTCTTCAGTCTGCCTGTCTCTATCTCTGTTTCTCTATCTCTGTCTCTATCTGTCTATCTATCTCTCTGCCTGTCTTGACTGGCTATTTATTTATTAATTGAGTTTTTAAGCAGACCAAGATGCTCACCCTCGGACTGCTTCTCTCCTCCCAGGTTGCCCACCTGTCCTTTCCAATGTGTGTGTATATATATATAAATTTCAGACCAAGGTGCCCACCCCGGTATCGCTTTTATTGACCCCCTTCCAGGTTGCCTGCCTCTGTTCCTTTTTCTAGATGGCAGCACCGGTGCCCACCCCCAGTGCCACCGAACAGTCACCCAATGGTGGGGTGCCCAATCCTCAGTGTCGGAATGTCGGTGTCTCCTGAAAATAAGAAAACCGTCCCTCGTTGTTTTTGTTTTTCCCTGCAAAAAAGAAAATGATCCCTTGTTATCTCACCTCCCACCCCAAGCACCCACTCAGTACCCACCATCCCACACACACCCTCACTCACCTGAACATGTCTCACAGTGAAGATCCACTCTCTGATTGAAGATACATCTGGCTGCTGGAACCGCCGACTGAAATATGAAATTAAAGTAAGCACGGTTCAATGTTATTTCAATGGGGTTTTCAACCTTGATGCATAACTTTCTAATTTTTGCATATTTGGACCCCAAATTTTCAACATTGCCTTTTCTGGGACTCCACCTTATGACCAATTGTCATGGAATTACACAAATCAGGGTTAGAAAGGCAATTTCGCAGTCACTTGGTAAAATCACATTTTGGGTGAAATTTGAACATTTTAACCACCCTTGTTCATGAGGTGGGGTCATAAGAAGGCTATGTTGAAAATTTGGGGTTAAAATATGTAAAAATAGCAAAGTTAGGTAAGTACTGTACATTGAAATTTTATTACGTTTGCTCATAACTTTGGTAATTTTAGATATTTTGACACCAGATTTTCAACATAATCATTTTTTTACACCACCCCATGAAAGTGACAGCTGTAATTTTTTAAATCCTGGCCAAAACGTGTTTTCCCACCTGTGGTGCAGAATAACGTTTTGGTGCTGCCTGCATAATGATATTTTGGCAGGGATTTGAACATTTTCACTACCGGGCTAATGAGATGGGGTAATAAGAAGGCTATGCTTACAATTTGGTGTACAAATAAAGTAAAATGCCCAGGATATGAGTGAACATTGCAGTATTTCAACGTTCAATCATAAGTTCATTAAGTTTCAATATTTTGACTCCAAACTTTCAACATAGCCGTTTTTCCACACCACCTCAAAAAAGTGAGATTTGTCATTTTTTAAATCCTGGATGAGACATGTTTTTGCACTTCTGGTGCGAAATGTCATTTCGTCCAATATACTATAAATGGTACATGTCATGTTAATAAAGCAAATCACAAAACAAGTATCATGAAAATTTGAGGTCAAAATAAAAAAAATACATAATTGTTAAACTTTGTGTAGTGACACTCTTGACCCCAATGGGTATGCTTTGTGATCCCCTGTTGGAGCTGAGCCTGGGTGAGCTCTGTGACCTAGCTGGATAGGGTGAGGATGGGTTGCGCTGTTATCCAATTTTCCCCCCTAACCAGGGAATGAAAGGTGCAGGGTTGTCAGCACAGGCATGGGTACCATATAGTAAAGACAACTGTCCTCTTGGCATAGGGCCCTGAACCTCTACATTCCTGGGTGGCAGGGGGCCCTGTGCACTGACTGACAGATATACTCTTTGCTGTGTGCATCAGTATCTGTGGCCACACGGAAGTGCAGGGACCATAGGGCCCTGCATTTCTGCAGTCCACCGGACAGCCCTATTTAATTCTTCACATCCATCACTAAAGTGAAGTACAGGGCCCGTAAGGAGACAGAGTCTTCCCTTGGTGTAGTGCATCTGCATCTGTTCACATAGGTCCCAAAGGGACATAGAAACATAAGAAATTGATGGCAGATAAGGACCGCTAGGCCCATCTAGTCTGCCCATTTTCCCTGCCTACTGTAAAAGCTGCAGACTCTACTTAATTCCGCTTTACCTCTTCATTTCTATTGCTAAGGTTCCCTGTGCCTGTCCCATGCATGCTTGAATCTGCCCACTGTGTTTGCTCCCATCACCTCTGCTGGGAGTCTAGTCCATGCATCTACCATCTTTTGTGAAGAAATACTTTCTCACACTACTCCTTAGTCTACCCTTTCCAACCGCATGTCATGTCCCCTCATTCCAGACATCTCCTTTTCTAAAAGATGTTACCCTCTGGTACCCCATTTATGCCTCTTAGATATTTGTAGGTTACTATCATATCTCCCTGTCTCTCCTCTCTTCCAGGGTATACATATTGAGGTCTCCCAGTCTCTCCTCATATGACTTTTGGTGCAGGCACTACACCATCTTTATTGCCCTTCTTTGAACTGCCTCTACCCTGTCTACATCCTTATGGAGATGCGGCCTCCAGAACTGGACACAGTATTCCAAATGAGGCCTCACCAATGATCTGTACAGTGGCATCATCACCTCCTTCCTTCTGTTGGTGATACCTCTCCCTATGCACCCCAGCATCCCACTGGCTATCCCCACAGCCTTGGCACATTGTTTGGTCACTTTTAGGTTATCAAATATGATTACCCCCAAATCTCTTTCCTATTTGGTGACCATCAGTCCTCCCACCCCCCACATCATGTAATCCTCCACTAGGTTCTAGAGCCCCAAATGCATGATTTTGCACTTTTTCACATTAAATAGCTGCCACACTCTGTACTATTCCTCCAGTTTACCTAGGTCCCTCCTCATTTTTTTCCACCCTTCCCTGAGTGTCCACCCTGCTGATCTTAGTGTTATCTGCATAGAGGCACACCTTCCCCACCAGCCCCTCTGCAATGTCACATTGTCACTTATGAAGACATTAAACAGGACTGGGCCCAGGACTGATCCCTGTGGTACACTGCTGGTCACACTCCTTTCCTCAGCTTGAGCACCATTTAACACGACCTTCTATCACTCAGCCAGTTCTTAACCCAGTTTACCACCTTGTGACCCTCCTCCAGGCTGCCCAGCTTGTTCACAAGTCTTCTATGTGGAATGGTAACGAAGGCCTTACTGAAATCCAAGTAGGCTACATCCACCGCTCCCCCCAATCCACAACCTTAGTCACCCAGTCAAAGAAATCAATTAGATTTGTTTGACATGACCTTCCCGCTGTGAATCCATGCTGTCTCGGATCCTGTGCTCTGCTGGATTCAAGGTGTTCCATGATTGGTTTAAGAAAGGCGCCTTATATAAATAAATAAAGAGTGATTTGATCCCTTGTTTAAGTAGTGATTCCATAATCTTCTCCGTTATTGAGGTGAGGCTGACTGCTCTATAATTTCCAGCCTACTCCCTACTGCCACTTTTGTGAAGAGGGACTGTCTCTGCCCTCCTCCAGTCCTCAGGAACCACTCCCGTATTGAGGACTCATTCAACAGTGTTGCCAGTGGTGTCACCAGCACCTCCTATAGTTCCCTTAATATTCTAGGATGCATCCCATCTGGTCTCATTGCCTTGTCCACATTCAGTTTTGTGAGTTCTTTTAGGACTCTGTCTTCTGTAAATGGACTGGTGTCCATCTCCCTCCCATATTTGTTCATGTTGCCTAACTGTAGTCACTCACCTTCTTCTTCTGTGACTACAGAACAAAGATATTTGTTCAGTATCGATGCTTTTTCCAGGTCCCCTTCCACACACTCTCCTTCTTCCCCTTTAAGGCTTACTATCCCACCCCTGGTTTTTCTCCTTTCACTAAAGTACTTATAAAAAGTCTTGTCCTGTGTGAATGAGGATACTGATCCACTATCTCAAAAGAAAGGCAATTTCTTGCAAAAATCTTGTTAATGCACCAGTTAGGGTAACCTAAAGCCACAAAAAGCAGGAAAATGTAGCATCAGGGTTTCCAACCCAATTCCAGATCCCACCCCCAAGCAGCAAAAGGAAAACATTAGGGTTTTGGGTCTTCTCTACCTTTGAAGAGTGAAACAGAGAAACATAGAACGTGATGGCAGAAAAAGGCCGAGGGTCTATCAAGTCTGTCCAAAGTTTCCCGAGACCTTGCATCAATCTGGGGACCTACCCCTTCCCTTCAGCTCTTCCTTCTTTACCCCTGTACTTGGAGCAGAGCTAATTTTTTGTGCCCTTACTCTGTCCCACCCATGCTTGAAACCCACTATGGTCTTGGCTCCCACCACCTGGGCAGGTAGGCTGTTCCATGGCTCCACCACCCTCTCAGTAAAGTGGTACTTCCTCACATCCCTCCTGAAGCTCCCTCCCCTTAGCTTCCATTCATGCCAGTATGTCGCTGAGCTGGTGCTCCTAATGAACAGCTCTGTGTGGGGCACTTTATGTATGCCCTTTAGAAACTGGAAAGTTTCAGTCATATCCCCCTCTATCCTCTGGCCTACAGTGAGTACATGTTCAGCGCTCTTGGTTGCTTTTTGTATGCATCCCCCTAGAGGCCCTGAGGCAAAAGGGAGGTGGGGGGGGACTATCTCAGGCAGACTCGATGGGCCAAATGGTCTTTTTCTGCCAGCACGTTTCTATGATATGATTCTGTGATCTATCATGAGTGTATCGCTATGAGGCACTGGCTTGGATCCATACCTTGTGCTTTGGACTGAAGGCTACCGTCTGAGAGGGAGAGAAGAGCATTACAGTACACAACCCCAAGCAAGACCCTACCACTGATTTGCCAAAACTCCAGAGACCCGAAACTCTAATTTTTTTTCTTTTGCTGCTTGGGGGTTGGGGGAGGGGAGTTAGAGCTTGAAACCCTAATGCCACATTTGCCTACTGTCGTGGCATTAAGTTACCCTAACTGGTACATTGCTAAAGTTTTTTGCAAAGAATATATATATATATATATACACAAATACATATTTTTTTTATTGTATGTAATAAGAGTCCCATACGAACATATGAAATTGCCAGCAGATACAGGCCTTACGATCTATCTAGTCTGCACAAGTGTGCAGCACTTCTGCCTATTAGACAGCAGCTGCCCCCTTGCTATACATGTACACATGGTAAAGATACCAGTACATTTAGACATCCCCCTCCTGATCCACACAGAAGATCCATAGAGTGCCTGCAGCCCATTCCCTACTTAGCATCATCAAGTGCCATTTTTAGTGGTAGGCTGCATTGCTTGAGGCCACTCAGCTCGTATGAGGAAGTTACAAGTTGAGTTTTCAAGTTTGAGTACATTTTAACTACTAAACAAAAATGTATTTTTGGTCTAAAATAGCTCATAGGAAAGGCAACTTTACACTCCCACTGGGTTTGTCTGCCTGGTACGTCAGCACTCTTTAGAAAACTCCTCAACTGCTAAAGCCTTACCTCTCGATTAGGCTTTTGCAGAACAAATAATTTTGTAACCATTCAACACCATTTTATTTTGCAAGCATTGTTCAGGCAACAGGGTGGGTGCTCGCAGCACCATCTCCTTTACAGTGTGGTCCGTGATTACTTGCTTGTCTTGAAAAGCACACAAGCAAGCGGTGCGGAGCTGCACTATAGCGGGAGATGGTGCCACGCAGCACCCACCATGTTGCTTGATCATGGAGCTTGCAACAATAAAATTTAGTAAGTTATAATGGTTAAAAAAAAATATATTTCTTACAAAAAGCCTAACTGAGAGGTAAGGCAAGGGGTCTTAAAAGACAATTTCCTTTAACTGTTGGCAATAAAACTGTATTTATTGTTTACTAGGATTACACATACCTTTGAACCAGGGTTCTTTTACAAAGGTTCTGCATCATACAAAAATGAAAAACTAACAAAGCTACTTGATAAGGAGTAAGCAAGCAGTAACAATTTAACAATAAAAAATTGTAGCGGTTAACAACACTGGTGTATAGTAGACAAAAAACAGCAAGAGCCATTGGGTTAGGAGCAGGGTAGGGCACAGGTCAACCAGTTGGTGAGCAGGTTAGGTAATAGAGGTAAACAAATTTAGAATAAGGAGCAGGGCACTAAAGAAGGAGAAGCAGTCAAGGAAGAATTTGTCGGAGGAGGTGAGAGAGAGGAGAAGGTCAGGAACTAAGGAGGAGAGGTTGGGATGAGGAACCAGGGGTAGCAGGCAGGGAGGTAAAAAGGAAGCACAGGAGAGAGAGAGAGAGAGAAGAGTGGAGACCAAGCCAGGAGGGAAGTATCAGGGAGGGGAGGGCAGGAGAGGGAGCCAACTGGGGGGAAGGGGAAGGTGAGGAGGCAAAAGAACTAGTGGAAGAGATATTTGAAAGATACGGGAACATAAAATATTTTGTGGGCGCAGTCACAGCAACTGAGTGTAGTAAGGTGCTTAAGCAGCTTGAGCTTGAGGGGGCCTAACTTAGGCTCATTCCAAATGTCATGGGGTGTTCCTGATGATGCTCTGGGAGGTAAAGTCACTAACTGTTGATTTAATTGGCTAACCTGGTGTTCTGCTCTTTAACTTGAAATTACAATCAGTTTCTCATACTACAGGGTGCTGCAGAAACATTCCTCTGCACTATAGGGACTGTATGCGTGAAAGCTGTGGTACTGCTTTTCACATACACAACAGGTTACTGGCTTGGAAAGGAGGGAAAACTATGGGGTAGATAAGTTGAAGTGACTTAAGCATCATCAGGATATATTCTGGCTGGAAGGAGATGCTGCAGGAGGGAGGCTGGAGTGAGCTTACAGTTGTACTACTGCTACACCCTTGGGTGATGCATCAAACCCATGCAGAAGGGATGATAAATATAAAAGACATCAGGGTTTTTTTTTTGGGGGTTACATCAGAGAAATTTGAGTCCCAAACATTTAGTGTAACAGGAGGATTCTTAAGTTAGGTCAGAAAAAGGCTGGTGAATACAGTGCAGGGCTTCAAACAGGCTAGGAATAGGTATAAAGGAGCAATACAGATGAATATGAATAGATAGGCCATAGACAGAGTAAAGGCCTATGGTGCATTCATAAGGTAGAAAAATGGGCAGACTGGATGGGCCTTGCGGTCCTTATCTGCTGTCAACTTCTATGTTTCTATGTAAAGGCCTTCTTCTATAGTTCGTAATAAGATTTTAAGAAGTACCCCCTTCTTCTTAAGTATTATTGCCTCTAAACTGAACATGTTGAAATTTCACAAAGGAGAAGGCCCTTTATTTTGATTTCACTTATTTTTTTTGCTGCTGGAGTTCAGCTTCCCTCCTCCTCTGTGGTCATGAAGGGAACCCCCCACCTTGTAATTCCCTTAACCTGGGGGGTGCCAGGTTCCATGGTTGTGCCCCCCATGGTGGGGCTGTCAGGCAAGCCCAACGGAAGCCTTGCTTACCAGCCTCCTCCAGCCGGCAGCAATATGGAGCCTGCGAGTGCTCCACAGCTTCATGCTGTTGCACTGCCCAACATAGTCTTCATCCTGGAGTTATTCCCTCCCACAAGATGTCAGCTGCAGGGCCCTGGTCATGTGAGAGTACACACATTGTGCCCATCTACATCCTCCCACTCAGAGCACCATTAGTGACCGATGAGGCAAAGCAGGTTGACAGAACTATGGTCGATATGCCCGGTGTTCTACTGTGGAGAAGCAAGTAATGGTGTTACAGTCAGACGTTGCCAATACTGGAATGGGAAGGAATTAATGGAAGAAATAGGAGATTAAGAAAAATAAATACTCTCCATACCTGGGGTCTTATTGCTGGTGAGAAAGTGGTGGTTGTCACTTCTGCAAAGTTTTCCTGTATTGTAGGACTTGTTTCCAGACTTACTGTCATGGTGGGCTTTGGCACAGCTCTGGTTGTTGTTATCGTTCTGCGCCTGGTAGTGGCGGCTGCCGTGGTAGCCTCACTTGTGGTCACCGCAGCTGTGACTTCTCGAGTAGTCATTGTGTCTGTTGTTGTAGTTCTAGCTGTGGTTATCAGAGGCGGAGTCACCTTGATGACTGTAGGCTTAGTTGATGTGGCAGTGGTTGTTGCCTTTCTGGTTGTGACCACTGGAATGCCCAGGGGAAAAGTCGTATCTGGAACACTTGTTAACCACATGTCAGTTACCTCCTCAGAGGGAAAAGGTTCAAAGGGAGTAGCAACTGGCTCCACTGATGTAACGGGCAACATTGCTGCTGTGGTTGATACAAATCTAGACGTGTCCATGGTAAATCTAACTTGATTGTTTGTCTTGACTTCTATTTCAAGAACTGAAAGTGAAAATAAGAATGGTCATAGTTGTTAGAACAGTACTGGCAACACTATATTTACCAGTGCTAAGATGAAAACAATACTCTTTGCATTTCCCTTCAGGGATTACACAAAACAGTTAAGCACTTATAGTATAAGAACATCCCACTTATAAGACCAATTTTTGCAGACCCAAATCCTTTTCTATTAACCAGAGTGTTAGTTTACCCTAAAACAAGCAAATATTTTCATTGGATAGAAGAACACCCCAGTAATAAACTGGGCTGGCAGCATAGCCTAGAGGTTAGAGTAACCAGCTGAGAATGAGCTTGGCACATCCAGCAGACCTGGGTTTGATTCCACAACATCTACTTGTGTACTGTGTGACTTTGAGTAAATCTTGTAACCACTCAGTGCTCCTGGATCACCCCTGAAAACAGGCACTTGTGCCTAGTGGGCCTCACCTGGTTACCAAAGAATAAAAATAAATAAATAGGTTGTGGCTGAATTTGTGTTCTTATATCAGCTATGACACTTAAATGAAAATAGCAACACCATTTTGTTGGGATGAAGAAACTTTATAGTGTTTTACACTGCCTAAAGAAATACGAAAAACTGCTGAAAGGGAAGCAAGCAGCGGGGTGGGTGCACAGGTTGCAGGCCAGTGCTCTGACACAAAAAGATTAGAGAACCATCGAGCCGCACACAGGGCACTGCTGAGCACAAAGGCAATAGGCAAATCAAGTGATCTTGCTGAATTCTCAGACAAGTTATTGTAGCCCACAAAACAGAATCCAAAAATGGACCCAAATCAGGTCAGTGCAATAACTCCCAACGTTTCACAATGCTAGACTGCTTTGTCAAGGGACATTGCAAAGTGTTAGGAGCCGTCGCATTGACCGGATTTATGTCTGCAATCCAGAACAGACAACTCAGGTCAGAACAACAGCTCCCCTACATGTTGCAATGTTTGCTTGTTAAGAGATGGCTCCCTTGACACAGCAATCAAGCATTGGGAGCTGTTGTACCACCTGATTTGTGTCTGTTTTAGGATTCTGTTTTTGGCCGTGTAAATTGTCTAAGAGTCCATCAAGGTCACTGGATTTGCTTATTTCCTTTGTGCTGTGCACCCTGTGTGCAGTTCCAAGAAAAACTGTATTGGGCCAGGTACTGTTACATTTCAATCATTCGTTTTTATGGATTTCATTTCTGTTTTAAGTGAAGCTCTTTCATGAATAAGAACGTCTGTGTTATAAGAACATTTTTGCTCTGCATTTGGATTGTTCTTGTAAGAGGTCGTCACTGCTCTAACCGTATGAAAAGAGATAGTGTACAGCCTGAAATTAATAGTAACTTTCTAAAGTAGAGAATTTTTGCTTCTATATCTGAAGCAGGTTTTCTTCCTTTTGTTAATTAGAAGGTTTTTCTAGTGGGTGGCATGGGCATAACCTCTATATAGACACTAGGATCTCAATTTTCAGAGGGTTGGGAATGATGCAAGATGCTTTCGTCAAAGAGACATGACACAAGGGGCACACTGTGCCGCACTTTATGTCATTCCCAATTCTCAAATGGGGCTTGTGGCACTGGCAGGACCTGGTGTGTCTGATGGCCATGTGCCAGCTACGTGCTGTTGAAGCCAGCGCCATGGCACAGAGGGTGTGCACCACCCTGGCTGCCATATCCCCAACCAAGGCATTTTTAATTCTCCAAACTGGCCACAGCTATGCTCAGAGTTAGACCAGCCATAGCTGGTCTAATGGCCCGTGTGCCAAATCAGGCATATGTGTAACACAGCAAGAGAGAGGCCACTGCAGTAGATGAGCATTTGTCACAGCCTGGAGCAACCCCAGGGACAGGCAGTGCCTCCCAGACCCATTCCACTGTAGTGGTTGCATGTATACTGAGAGGCCCCCGACATACACACAGTGGTGCCCACCCTACACCTCCACATGTTGCCATCATGGTGCCTGGTCCATGTCTGCCACATGGCCACCCAATGCCACACCCCAGGAGGAGGAACCATGCACACCATCACCAGGAGGACCGCTCGGGGAGCAGGGTGCACCTTGCCTTTGTTCCCCAGGAAGTATAGACCCTGCCTTCTGTTGTCCAGCTATCCAGAGGGCATGGAGCACATGAGCAGTGCCAGCAGTTCTGTCCTGTTCATTACTGAGGTGGACCTGCATGCATGTCCCAACACTGCTCGGTGGCTGATACTGTACATCCAGAATGGTGCCTGAGTTACCCAGTGTTCCGTGGTGGGCAGAATACATTGGTGCAGCCTCACATTCCAGAAGTGTCCTGGGTATGCATTTGCCTGTGATGTATCCCACTGCACAGTACAATTCCCCATGGGACCACTTCTCTTCAGTTACTGTAGACCATACACATTGGGCCAGCTGGTCAACACAGACTACCACTACAGAGAGTGGTCATGTTATGCCACCATAACGTTTCCGGCTGGGGATATGGACTACAAGTCAAGTCATACCCCAATGTCTCTTCTAAACTCTGTGTCTCATCCTGATGTTGTCTGCCAGAATCCACAGAACACCTCTGTGTCACTGTGATCTCTCCAACAGTGGTTCTGGTATGCAGATGGTATCACTGGGCTATTATCCTGAGCCTTCCCACTAATATCTTCATGCTCACTTGTTGTTGTGCCTACATTTCCCACACGGGTGATTTGCTCCTATTGTCTCCCGATGGGACAGCCAGGGGTCATGTTTGGAGTCAAGTGCAGGAGGTGATATTGGTTATCAGCCCATCAGTCAACCACATACCTGAATGTTACCACAGCTGCTGTTCTAGCTTCATCATTTCCAAAGTCTAAATATGTCCAGGAGAGTGAGAACAATTTTCTTTAACATCACTAATGCAATTTGTCACTAACTGATAACAAGCACTTATTCAGTAAATAAATTAGTAAAGTGCTTCTTAGATGTCCCTCTATGCTATAAATTGGCTTGTTAAAACTGTCATACAATAAGAGGCATCACTAGAATTTACTTCAGTACTTTAAAGAATGATTTATTTTAGTGCTGGTGATTCTAGGTATGTGGTTTTAAACAGAAAGAGAATCAATGCAACATTTTCCATTTATATTTGCTTACTCGCTCTCTCTCCTCACCCCAAGTTCTTTGTTTTCTGCTTATATAGTGTATTATCCAAGGTCCATTCTCAGTCACATAAGACTGGCAGGGAATCGTAGGCCCAATATAGTGCCAGTCCCTTGCCTGCTATCCTCAAGCCACACTCAAAGGGGGTTGCACACACCTCCTGCACCAACACACATCAGAGTGCACATTTGTGCGGGGGGGGGGGGGCAGGGTTGCCTGCAGATCACATATAGTGCCATTCTCAAATATCACGACAACTGCTGCAGTGCCAGTCACACTTTTTTTAGGCCCCCCTGCAACAAGACTATTTTCAAGTAGGCAGCAGGGGCATTGCAAACATGCACCAGGCTTCATTAGAGATGGAGGGAACAGTGATCATCAAGGGAACCCCACTTTGCAGGCTAGTACTGTGAGAATGGGGCTGGTGGGGGCACTGGCTTATCAGGCAGATGGTGAGGAACATTCAAACAGATTTTGGTACTGGACCCACTAGTCCAAAAATATAGGTCAGCTGTGTTGGGCAGCGCTTTTCAGTGCCAGCACTGCTGAGGAATGTTATTAGCGCTGCACAAGCTCATAAGGTACAGAGCTACCGTGCTATTCTGGTTAGCATGCCATGACAACTGGAATGTCTCCTTTGATTCCATTTGTTTTGGAGGTGTTCACCTCCAAAAGCAAACATAATGCTCTCAGTATTTATTTACTTGTTTGTTTATTTTATTTTGAAAAGTTTAACCAGGAAAGACATACTGAACTGGTAACAGCTCATTTCCAGATGCGTCCTGGGGGTAAGGGAGAAGAAGGAATTACAATAGATAAAAGAATAAAAAGTACATTAACAGAATATAATATTAAGTAAACGACGAGCAATATAGTGAATCAATATAGGTGCAAGTACAATACATTACAGCTAAGCATATTAAAATTCAATGCAGTGTAAAGTAAAAAAGTGTGTAAGGTATAGAAAATCACAGTTAGGACTGGTGAAACATATATAAGTATAGCATAAGTAAACAGCAGTATAGCAAAACAAAAAAGATACCGTCATGTCTCAGTGGGCCTAACGGTCATCAAAATTCAAATAAACAAATAATTTCATGGGTCAGAGCAATGGGACACACTTTGCACCCTGGTTTGTGAGCCACTAAACTGAAACTCAGAACTGACACATTGAAACTAAGAATTGATACCCACTCTGAGTGCAGCCACACCCTCGCCACTCTATTATGGAGCTACAACCAGTAGCATCATCTACTACAACGAGTTTGTGACTTCTGATGCTGATACTGCTACTGGCAAGGACTCCTACATAAAAGAAAACAGAGCAGCAGCTTCTAAGTGATCAGTTTTAGCAGTAAGCAGGTAGTAACAAATGGTGAGTTTTCAGAGACAAGGGCGTAAAACATGTGTGATCAGAGGTTGGAGCTGGTCCCGTCCTTTGAATGTGGTTATTTGTGACACAGTGGAAGGGATCAAGGGAAAGCTGCCTATTTGCAGATGACACAAAGTTCTGCATATTGGTGGAAACAGAAATGGGTAAGGGAATGCAGTGAGGATCTGTGTGGGTTGGAGAGCTGGTAAAAGATATGGCAGCTGGGCTTCAACTCTGAAAAATGCAAGGCAATGTACACTGGGAAAAGGAACTCAAGAGTGCAATATGAAACGGAGGGGGGGGGGGTTGATACTGGATAGTATAACAAAGAAAAGGACCTAGGAGTCATGATCTCAGGAAACCTGAAAACAACAGCCCACTGTAATAGAGTGGTGGTAAGACAAACAGAATGCTGGGATGCATAGGGCGTGAGATGAGTAGCAGAAGCGACCCTCCCACTGTACTGATCACCAGTGCCACATCTGCAATACTGCACAAGACACTGGAGTTCACACCTGAGGAAAGACTGCGACAAGGTGGAACCAGTACAGCACAGGGCAACCAAGATGATCCACAGACAAAGAGGCAAGACATACGAGGAGAGGTGGCAGGACTTGAACATGTTCAACCTTGAGAAAAGGAGGGAAAGGACTGACGTGACTGCAACATACAAGTACCTGCATGGGATAAACAGGGTGGATGCCAAGGAGCTTTCCTCCTTGAGGTTAAATACAGGGACAAGGGGGAACTTACTGAAACTTGCAGGGGGAGATGCAGAAAGGACATCCATAAGCACTTTTCCACTACAAGAGTGGTAGACAAGTGGAACAAGCGGAGAAAGTGTTGCAGGCCAAATCAGTGAGCAGGCTCAAATAGGGATTGGATGGGCATAAGGAGCTGCAGAAACAAAGGGGGGCGCCATAAAGGTAGTCAGGTAGGGTAGGTAGACTGGATGGGTCTATGAGCTCTTTTTCGCCGACACTATCTATTTATCTATGTAATTTTCATCAACATATCAACCCATGCGAGCTGCAGTATCAGCATCAGGAACCACTGACTGCCTGAAACCAGTGATGTCACTGGTTGGTGCATCTATCATGAAGCTATAGGAGACTACACACTAGGGATGATTGGAATCCTGAATCAGATTTAATTGGATTCTGGTCTAAATTTGGATTCAGGATTTTCGATTTGGAGTCTGAAAATCCTACTTCCAAAGTTAGTGCATTCGGAATCAGAATCAGAATCTGGTACCGATTTTCATTCTGCAGGCAGGAAGTGGAAGCCTGCAGCACTTCCTGCCCACTGCCCATCCTCCCCATGCAGATACCAGGTAGTCTCCGAGGGTTAGCAATAATAGTCTCCACGTACTTCAGTTAGAATAAGGACCCGTTGGATTTAGGCTTCTGATTCTGACTCTGAAGTGGACTCAGATTATTCCAAAATCCATTGATGGATCATATTTTGATGATTCCGATCACCCCCACTACACACAGAGCTGGTTTTAAAGGCCACAAAGATAGAAACTAAAAAGAAAGATATATACAGATGGAGAACAGGATGTAAGTCAATATGAATTGAAAATGCTGCAAGATTTTCCTTCCCCTTTAAGGATCCAGAGACTAGAACCAGTAAAATTCAAAGCGAATCTTAGACAGCATCTTCTTTCCTCCTGTCTCTGTGACTGCTTCGAGCCCCCTTCTCCCCCAACCCCTCCATACCCTTACTGACTAACAATGTCTCCTCTGACTGCTCCAGGCCCTCCCATCCCTCCTTATTTATTTATTTATTTATTTTAACATCAGTTTAACAACCTTTGAGCCAGGGGCTCATTTACAAAGGTACCTCGTCAAAAGATTGGACAACATACACTAGACAAGTAGCAGGTCAGCAGTACAGTTCAACAGTATGGTACAGTCAGATTACAGGTATAGGGGAACATAACATTGAATTAACAGCAGATTCAGATAATCAAGTTTGTGATACAACAGTGAGTTAAACAGCAAATTGAATAACAAATTAGTATAGGCAGCTAAGGGTAGCTGACTTGAGCGGAGGTCCCTGGGGGGGCTGATGATGGGGGGTGCAGCTCAGAGAGCTTTGTCAGTAGGTAGGGAGGGATAAATTCAGGTACAGCGGCAGGAGTGTGAGTTGAGCAGGTGACTTCTAAGGCTGTATTTAAAACAAGCTAATGAGGGAGCCTCAGTGATGCTAGCAGGGAGGGAGTTGTACCCAGTGGGTGCTCTATAGGGAAGGCCCTTTGGCCCTGGGAGGTCCTAGCCCTTGAACCACCAGGCTGTTTTAAGGGAGAGCTGCGTGGCACCAAGGGGTTAGTACGGTGAACAGAGTTAGCTAGGCCGGGGAGACCATGGAGTGCTTTATAAGTAAGTTGGCAGGTTTGGAACATGAGGCGGCTCATCGAGGTTGAGTATGGTGGCCATGGTACAGTAGACAGGTGTGGGTAAGGCGATGGGCACTGGTAATGAAGTCGGCATGCCTTGTTGAGGCGTGAAGGGTACCTTCATGAAGGGCAGTCAGGTCTGATGCGCCATAGACCGGAAGGCCATAGTCAATTATGGATAGAACTGAGGAAGTGACTGCCAGGCTAAGACTGTCAGTGGGGAGGCAGTTTTTGTGTCGGTAGAGGATACCCAAACGCTGCTGAGGCAGTGGTCAGGCAGAGATATGGTTATGGAAGGTAAGGGCAGAGTCAAAGATTATGCCAAGGTATTTATAGGATTGTACAAGTTCTACAGGGAGATTATGGGTGGAGGGACAGTGAGAGGAAAGTTGCTGGACTTATTTTGGGGGTGAGTGAAGAGCATGGATTTGGTTTTCTTGAGGTTGATGACGAGACGGTGCTCAGAGAACCATGTCTCCACAGAGTTGAAGGCAGTTTGAAGGGAGTTCTGGAGTGCGACAGGGTTACTGTCAGAGGCAAAGAGTACTGCGTCCATCGGCATAGAGTAGGACATTTCCTGCACATGTTGGGCAGAGTTGAGATAGAGGAGAAGAGTAAAGGATCGAGGATGGAGCCCTGGGGACTCCTAAGTGGATAGGGCAGGTGCTAGAGAGGGTGGCACCCACTTTCACACGCTGGGAGCGGGTCGGACAAGTAGCTGGCGCACTATGAGACTGGACCGGTGGCAAAGCCCACACAGGCAAGAGTAGCTAACAGGAGAGAATGCAGACAGTATCAAAGGCTTCTGATAAGTCGACAATACTGCACCTGCGAGGGAGCCCGTGATCCAGAGCGGAGGAAGGAAGTTAGCAAATTCCAGGAGTGCAGTATTGGTGCTATGACTGGCTCTGAACCCATGCTGCTCAGGGCAAAGGACATCATACTTAGAGAGGTAATCTGAGATTTGGACAGCTACGATTTTCTTTAAGGCCTTAGAGAGGGGAGAGAGGATAGAAATAGGCCGGAAGTTACCAGCAAGCGTCCTGTCACCACCCTTGTGTATAGGGGTAACAGTGGCGACCCTCCAGATGGCGGGGAATTGCCCTAGGCAGAGGGACTTATTAAAGAGGCAGGTGATAGTGAGATGACCTGATCCAGGACCTGACGAGGGAGGCAGGGATCTGGAGAGTCAACTAATAGTATTGCACTTTAGAGCTTTAAGCAGGTAAGGCCTGACTTCTTGAGTGGTGACACAGCGAAGGTGAAAAGGAGGGCGAGAGAGGGGAGGGGCGTGCAAGGGAGGAGGGGGACTGAAGAAATTGCCAGGGAGCACTGAGCTAAGGTCTGTAAAAGAATTATTGAGGTGGGTAGCAATGAGGGCAGGGTCTGCTGAGATAGTCCCATTGATGTCAAGGAGCGATGGTGGAGGTGAGCGTGCACCACCATTTAGCTGCTTCACATTGTCCCAGAAGGACCTGGGGTTCCCCCATGAGGAGGTAAGGGAGGCTTGGTAGTACTTGACCTTAGCTTTGCGGATGGCCCAAGTACACTTATTTCGGGCAGCTGCGTAGGCCTGTCTGTCTGCAGGGCGGCCAGTTTCAACAGCGATGTGCCATAAGTTATCCCGCCTGCCTAAGAAGAGTGCGAAGGCATGGGTGACCCAAGGGATGTCTAACTTTGACCTCAGAGAAGTAAGGGTGCAAAGATGTCACAGGCAGAGTTAAAGTTGTTCGACAAAGAAGGCAAGAGCCTTATCAATGTCAGGGGAGTTTAAAAGCGGGGACCAGTCAGTGCAGCCAAGGTAGTGTTGTAGGTCTTTCAGCCCACCCGGTCTTAGACGTCGGCGATGAGTTGTATGAACAGCGGACTTAGGCAGGGAGGTAATCCAGTCGAAGAGAACCGGAGAGTGGTCACTAAGGCAGTCTGGGAGGATTTGAAGGTTGTGGACGCGGGATGGCCTGTTGGTGAGGACCACGTCCAGGAGAGTGCTAGTTCCCCTACTAGGATTTATTCTAGTAGGCTGAGAGACTAGTTGGGTAAGATCAATAGCAGCAAAAGCCTCACGGGAGGCAGAGGATGTAGGGCTAAGCCAGTTGACATTCAGATCACCAACCAGAATCCGATCAGATGAGCAGGGTAGGGAGGAGAGATAGTCAATTAGAGGGCCCAGTGCCAGCGCCTTCTGTTTTGAGGGTATGTGAGCGCAGTCAGTGGAGCCGGACCCTAGGCGGGGTCCAGGTGAAAATTTTAGAGTTAGGGCCTGGGCGTTATGGTCAAGGATAGGGGGAGGAAGGGTTAATCCAGAGATGGTGTCTTTAACATAGATGGCACATCCCCAACCCCTCCTACCGAACCGGTCCAGCCGGTGTAGGGAGTAGCCTGGGAGGGAGACTTGGGCATTGGTAGTGGATTTGGTCAGCCAAGTTTCAACCACCCTTCCCTCTGTTTCTATCTTCTATCTCTCCCATCCTTCTCTCTGCTCCTTCAACCTACTTTGCATCTCCATTGCTATTGAGTTCTGTGTTTTTTCGACTGTTTACCAAGAATGCTTGTTGTTTATGCGCATCGGATAATTTAATGCTCTGTTATTATTTAATTCCTATATATGTTCATTTTATTGTTATCTCTGATGTGGAGCCTTTGTAAATGAGTCTCTGACTCAAAGGTTTGTAATTCCGAAATTTCAATAAATGTGCCACCAGTATGTGGAGCTCTTTTCCTGAATACTACTATAGCAATCTGCAGGGCTCATTATGGAAGCAGATAAATTCCAGAAGAAGAAGAAAGAAAACTGAATGGCTTCCAATTCTACAGAAGTCATAAATGACTGATTTGTTCGCATGGAAGTTATTTTATCCATAATATGATTTTTATTATGAAATGGATAGTCAAAATCCTCAAATCTAAGTTCCTGGCATAACACTGAGCTGGAGTGATATCTCAGTACATAATTCCAGGCTAAGAGATGCATTTTATGACAGAAATCAACAAGTAGGTCATGCCTTCGGTCAACCAAATTATAAAATATTTTTATAACTAACTTTTTAATGTAGGCACATATAAACATGGAATTTGTAGGCAGTTGAGGACCACTTGGCCCACCCCATCTGACAATTTTTCCCTGCCTAGGCTGTCACTGCAGACCCTACCTGATCTCCCTGGCTAGCCCCCACCCACACTTTCTTACCAAGATTCCTCTGTGCCTATCCCATGCCTGCTTTAAGCCCATCATTGTTTTTGCCCCACCACCTGCACCAGAAGACTATTCAAGGCATACACCACTCTCTCAGTGAAGAAGCACTTCCTCACATCCCTCCTAAAATCCCCCCCTTCCAGCTTCATCACATGTCCTCTTGTTCTCATGCACCTTCTCTTCTGAAAAATACTCCCCTCCTGTACCTTATTCACCCCCATGTGGTATTTATGGGTCTTTATCATGCTCTCCCCTCCACCAGAGTTTACATATTGAGACACCTCAGTCTCTCCTCATAGGGCTGTTGACGAAGCCCTTGCACCATTTTGGTTGCCCTTCTCTGAACAGTTTCTACCCTGTCTATGTCCTTCCTGAGATGTGGTCTCCAGAACTGGACACAGTACTCCAAATGTGGTCTCACCAGTGATCTATACAATAGTAGAATCACCTCTCTCCTTCTGCTAGTGATACCCCTCCTTATGCACCCCAGCATCCCAATGGCCCTACCTACAGCCTTAACATATGGTCCCACCACTTTAAGGTCATCAACTATCATAACCCCAAGGTCCCATTCCTGTTTAGTAACCAGCAATACCTCTCCCCATTTTATACACTGCCTCTGGATTTCTGTGCCCTAGGTGCATACTGTTGCACTTTTTCACACTGAAACCCAGCTGCCAAACCCTGACCACTCCCAGTTTTCTCAGGTCCCCACATTCTCTCCACCCCATCCAGAGTGTTACCCTATTGCAAATGTTGGTGTCATCTGCAAAGAGGCATATTTGTAATTTAGTCAAAACTGGATCCATTTCATAATGCAATAATAAACTCCAAGGTGTGCAATATCATGGGATCATCCATCTCAGGTGGTTGAGTCACGTGGCCCTACAGCCTGCGTGCCTCACAACCTGAGGCAGGATGACTTACTGTGATATTTCACACTTTATCATGTGTAATTGTATAACAATTCTGTTAAACTCCCAGGATACATAACCTCCCTTATCCACATCTCTCATAGCACCTATTCCTTAAGGAAGTCAGACTTTATCCTCCTTGACACTCCCAAGACACGTACAAACTTTGGCAAAAGGGCCATCTCCTATGCTCTACCTGCCACCTGGAATCATCTTCAATCCATTCTCAAACTTATTGGTGTCATCACGATTAACTTTTATAAAGCCCTGACAGCTAGCAAGCTTACAGCCATATGTAACTGTCATTAATGTTCTCCCAACTCATGCTCTTCTTCCACAACCTGACCCCAGCCCTTCCCCTCACAACCCCTCTACACTGTTCCCTCCCTGTCCCCTAAATCTTGTTAACACCCCTCGCCCTCTACCCCACACACCCCTTCACTCCTCCACTTTCTTCCTTCTCCAACCCACTACCCCTCTTATTTTTTCTTACCTCATCCTATATCTGTCCCTCCCTGCATCTTTCGGAGCCTTATCTAACCCATTCTGCCCTGCACTCAGCTCCCCTGTAAGATAAAATCTGCCTTCTTTCTGACTTGCCTCCATCCTCTCCATCTTACTTCCCCCTTCCCCCCTACCCTTACCTGAGTCACTGTTTTCCCCATGCACTTAGTTCGTCATGATCACTATGTTCTTGTATCATGTCAAGTTTTTCAGTGTTTGCATATTCCAGAATTATGTTTTTATTCATCACATCTGTACACCATATGTAAATAATTTAACAATTCTGTTCTTTCATTTGATGTAGCTGTATTCATATAAGTTGCTATCATGTACTCCATCCCTATTGATTTTGTTTATCCCTTAATTTGATATATTTGTCCTTCTGTAAATAGCTATGTGTAAAGGACCTCCCTGTGAATAAGCCTGCTCAACAGAGTTTTCCTGCAAAAAACTGAAACTGAACTAAACACCCCTGCGAGTTTAGAAGCAGCATTTCATTTGCACTGGATGTGGACGGTATACCCTAATTGTTTGGGACTTTCTGTCCGTTCCACAAGGGGTTAACAGTTTTGCCACCCTTGGGACTGTCTGTCATCCAGACTTTGGGAGGGATGGTCCAGGGGAGATTTAAGGACTGTGTGGGAACTAGAGTGGCCCAAGAGTCCAGAAACGGGAGAGTGGTGGATAGGCTTCGAGCAGGCCAATCGCCTGCTTGAGTGTCACGCATAGTATTGTCGGGTAGGAATGATGAGAGCAGTGGCCCAGACTGACATGGCGGTGGCTATGACAAAAGGGAGCTCCAGGTGAGGAGCTCAGGAATTGAACCCGATACAGTGCACTCAAAGATGGCAGACCCATGCTGCAAAACCGGAGGGAGATTAGGCTACCAGCTGGATGAAGGACAGTTCCCAGGGTGCTCAGTGAGTTGATCCTAGGGAGAGTTGGTGAGCCAGCAGTTATGGGTGAAGGGGCCCCATGGAGTGTCAGGCTGGCCCTGAGGAGGTGGAGTGGAAAGATGGTAGGATTATGGCCCCGAGTTGTGCAGCCATAGCCATGTATGGGGGCATGCTAGCCAAGAGAAAGCAGGCAGCCCCGTATTGTGAGGCAAGTTGGGCTGCCCTACCAAAGGACAAGAACTCTTTTAAATGAGGTAGAAATAGCCCAGAGCCATGCAGTCACTGCATGGGGAAGAGAAAGGGAGCAGAACTGTTTTAGAGATTGAGAACCCCAAGTTTACAAAGCAGAAATGGTCCCGATTTGAGCAGTCATGGCACAAGAGGTAGGGGCAGGACTGAGTTCTTTGAACTGTACAGCCTGTTGATTTCTCTCAGGATGAACTGAGCTGTCTGCAATGCTGCTAGGTCATCTGTTAAATGCCCCATATTGTACTCAGTCTAAATGGACTCATTGTGCCCTCCATGTCAAGATACTATGTTATTGTGACCACCAGAGACAATGAAATAGTCCCTCACAGTTTTATTAACTGCTCCATGGAGTAACTCTTGGATGTTGGGTCAATGCTTATTAAAAGGGATCCCCTTGTTTCTGCATTTACAGAGTTGTTTCATTTATTTGAGGAACTATTGGTGTTAATCAGAACTTTTCTTCTACAGCCCAGCACCACAGGGGTCAGTGGACAACCCAGTACCAGCCAAGGCCTGGAAAACATAGGCCTCCAGGAAAGTGCTTCTGTTGCTGTGGTCACCCCCCTCCCCATGGACTTTTACCACCACATCCCTAGAAACCGGAGGGGGGGCTACAATGTGGGGGCTCATCCAGGCTGTTGTTTTGGGGTGTCCATGGCTCCTCTGAGCCCTGAATTTGATACTGGGAGAAGACGTTGGATATGCCTGAAAGTTTCTATCAAGTACTGAGCAATTATCATGGCGTTTGGAGTGGACCGAGACAGTTTGCGCCTTTTAGGTGGTCTGTGGGGTGCCAGAGAGTCTGCTGGTTGGGATCCTGTGTCTGGTCCACGTGAGTACTATGCAAATGGACCAGAGTGAGCTTCTTGGATTGGACTGCCTGGTTTCAGTAGACTGAAGCAACATTTCTTGTTGTTTCTGCCTGCTCCCTGAGGGAGTACCAGTTGACGTTGCTAGGCTTTGTCTGCTGTGGTTATGGTCACAGTACCTGTGAACCTGTAAGATCTAGACTGCTGCAAGATAGCTCAAGCAACTGCACCACAGGGCATTACTGTTCCCCTGAGATGCTTTCCTGGATATGGGAGCAAGTAGGAAGAAACTGTGCCAGCAGAATGTGCCCTGTGCCACAACAAGAGACCAGCAATAGTCTTGCTGCTGGTATGTGTTGCTTTCAGTGGCTCTAGTCTAGCTGGTTTGGAACCTAGTTGGTCCAGTGCCTCCCTGACATTGGAAGATACCAACTTGGGAGGATGTGAAGATATGGCTGCTGCCCTGGCCACGCTGCCTGAGAAAGCCCCCTTGGAAAGTGAACAGTGGGGCTGTGGTTATGGGAGAGGTCAGGCAACGCCACCCTCTACCTCTGTATAATGTTTGACAGCAGCAGATTTTGGCGTAGCTAGCCCCTAAAGTGAAACCACCCACACTGAGCCCATGGAGAATGTTTCCTCCCCATGGTCTGTGCCCCAAGGTAAAAGTGGGAAGGCCATGTTGCCAAAGCATCCCCCAACCTAAAACTCTGCAAAGTCCACAACCAGAGAGACCAAAAGGTGCCCAGCCAAAGATCCAGAAGGCTGGTGAGAGCCAGGAGACCATGGTTCGAGCCAAGACTGAGGGAGAGGATGACTGATCACTGAAGGGGGTGCTGCACCCCTTTATTCAGCAAAGATCTTATTCCCTGCTGAGGAGTCAGGTGAGGAGGTCACCAGCCAAGAGACTGTCGTAGGCTGGCAGAGGAATGCCAGTGCCAGGATTGGGAATATAAAAATGGTGTGTGGCTGCCACAAGGTCAAGCTGCCAGGATGACCATTTGGAGCCTTCCCGAATTGTCACAAGCTGAGTGGCATGTGACGCACAAGTGAAACAGGAATTCCCTCAGTATGAATATCTGTACTTGCCAGAATGTGTGTGGGACATTACTGAGCAAAAGAGATCAGAGTGGGTATTCCATGGTATCCTTGGCAAGGTGTATAGGAAGCAAAATTTACATTCCAACAGCACCATTTATCAGCTGCAGGAAGCCCAGCGTATTGCAAAAGGCATATATGCCAAAAATGCTTTAAAGGGGCTAACTTTGTATAAGCATTACGCCATGCTTCAGGACATTGATGGTGGCTACACCAAATGCAGTGTACCTGCAGTTGATTCTTATGGTCGCCTCTGCACAAAACCCAATCCTGAGTATTACTTCAGCCGCGAACAAAGCCATGTTGAAACACCCTAGAGTAGTGATACCTAATGTTCCATGAACTTTGACTTGGGTGAGATCAGCCCTTGTCAATGACTTTGCTGTTCTATTTCGGGAATATGAAACTTTGGGGAGAACTGTATCCTATGTTTTGAAAATCATTGTGTCCAATGGTTAATTTTCAGTCAAAATGTTATCCATGTTTGGATAGCAGAGTGTAAATCTTGTTCTACAGTGCATGCCATGACATTACAGTTTACTTGCTAATTGCAAGTCTTGCATCTGTTATATCTTGTCCTTGAATGCAACAGCACTATGTTGCAGAGTGCCTTTTTGATCCATGGGGAACTTTGCAAGTCAAGAGGAGGGAGTCCAGTGTAGGCAGTGGGCTGCTTTTAGTTAGTGTAGGTTTAAAATATGTTTAGAGTGGGACCTGGGACACCACCGTTGTGCTGAAAGCAATCCATCTGTTAGGTCTAGTGGTGGGTGGCCAGGGGGAATTGGTCCTGGGTGTGGCGAGAGAGTTGGGCCACTGAAGTTGGGTATCCCTTGCATTTTCTATTGCCACCTGGGTGGTATCAGCCTTAAGCTCCACTAGGGTTCAGTGGCTGGGGAAAGAACAGTTACGCAAGAACTTACTGTAACAGTAGATCTTCGAGGGAATCTCTGTCATCAGGTAATACCTATGGAATTTAGCTTTCAGGCATCAGGATCCCATGGAAGTCTTTTTCCTACAGCAGTCTATTAGGGGCTGCCCACGCTGATGTCAGGTTCTGACGTCACACACCCCATATAAGTACAGGTGGCACCTGCTTCCTCCTCAGTTCTTTCCCGAGGGGGACGGAGGGAAGGATTGCATGACCTGAAGACAGAGATTCCCACAAAGTTTGTTACAAATTGTATATATCCACCTCTGTTACAACTGGACGCTTGTGAAAACAGGCAATTTGCCCGCTTGCCTTTCCAATATAAAACAGCAATGAAATGAAATGAAAGATCCACTGTTATGGTAAGTTCTAACATAACTATTCTATCTTCTTTTGGGATATCTCAGTCATCAGGTCACACCTATGGAATGAGTCCTAAGCAGTGCTAAGAGCAAGAACAGTCTGAGTGGCAGGAGGCTAGAGATCTAAGAAAGAAGGCCCTGAAGCACAGCTAAGCCAAAGCCTGCCCATCTTCTGGAGGCAATGTTCAGACTGTAGTGCTTGGTGAAAGTGTGAATAATACTCCAAGTGGCTGCAGCGCAAATCTCAGCTGCAGATACGCCCCCTGAAACAGGCAACTGAAGTTGCCATACCACTGGTGGAATGGACCTTAACAACCCCAGGAAGTTGCTCACCGTACTTCCTGTAACAAAACCTAATACAGTTGGCCCATCATTTGGACAAGTACTGTTTTGAAACTGGAACACCCTCTTTGCCAGGAGCAAAAGAAACAAACAACTGTTTGGACTTCCTGCAGTCCCTCATTCGGTGAGTATAGTAATGCAAAATGTGATGCATATCTAAAGTCTGGTGCAATGCTTCCTCTGGATTGTCACGCTCTGGATATTAAACAGGCAGGTGGATGGATTGATTTAAGGTAAACTCAGACACCACCTTAGGAAGAAACGAGGGTTAGTACGCAAAGAGACCCTGTCCTTGTGGAAAATCAAATAAGGCCGCCACGAGAACCTGTAGCTCTGAAAATCTTCGAGCAGAAATAATTGCAACTAAAAATAATGCTTTCCACGACAGAAAGTATAGCTCACAAGATGTGGCAGTCTCAAAAGGAAGCAGGGTCAGCTTCTCCATGAAAAAATTCAGGTCCCAAGCCAGAAATGGGTTATGAATAGGAGGGGTCAAGTACAGAATGCCTTACAGGAAAGTACAGGCCACATCCAGCTGTGCCACAGTATGGTCATCAATGGGCACATCAAAGGCTGATATGGCTGACTGGTGCACTTAAGAGAGGAGTATTTAAAGTCCTGCATCAGACAAGGTCAGGAAATACGCCAGAACCTGCTTCATTGTACAGGTGAAGGGGTCCAGGCTATAAGAAGTGGCCCAGACAGAAAACCGCTTCCATGTCATAGAGTACGTGGCCCTGGTGGAAGGTTTTCTGGCAGCCACCAGGACATTAGCCACCTTCTAAGACACACCAAGCGAACAATGGCTACATCCTCAGGAGCCATGCATGCAGGTGGAGGGACTTGAGGTCTTGATGGATCAGGGTCCCTGAGCCTGTGTCATCAGGTCACTGCAGAGGGCATGGGAACTGGAGGTTCTACAGCCAAGTGTTGCATTAATGGAAACCACATCTGCTGAAGCCAAAATGGAGCCAACAGAATTAGGTGGCATCCTCCATCTGTAGCTTGATAAGCACCCCTGAATCAGAGGAAAGGGAGGAAAGATACAGAAACCTCCCTTTCCAGGAGAGGGACAATGCATCTCACTAGAAAACTCCAGACCCTGGATCTAGCGAGCAGAAATGCGCAGTTTTGCTTTTGAGGAGGACGCAGAAAGCACCACCTCTGGACAACCCCACCTGTCGAATAGGGTCTTCTGCAACCAAGGTAAGCAGTTCCCACTGTGCATTTTGGACTGTGACCTGCTGAGGCTGCCCAACAAGGCATTTTGGGTGCCTGGCACATGGACTACTGACAGCTGAAGACTGTGATCTAGAGCCCAGTACCAGATCCTCACTGCTTCCTAGCACATAGGGTAGGAACTGGCCCCTCCTCCCTTGCTTTTTGATGTAATAGACCACACTGAGATTGTTCAACTGCACCAGCAGAGGGCCTGGATAGAGATGGTTCTGGAAGGCCTGGAAGGCATATAGAACTGCCTCATTTCTAGGACATTTATGTGCAGGTGAGTCTCCAAGTGGGACCAGAGACCCTGGGTCTGATAAGGACCAAGGCTGACTCCCCAACCCAGACCAGAAGCAGCCATGGTGAGGATTTGGGGAGGAGTGGGGACAAGAAAGGGGACCTCCCTTTAAGAGATTGTCTGGGTCCATCCACCAGTGAAACCTCTGCATATTGGAGAGGAGAAAAGGACCAGCTGTTCTAGATCACCTGAGCTGATCCCACTGAACCCTGAGGGTCCACTGTGGGATCCTCATGTGCAGCCAGGCCAGAGGAACAATAACAATGGGCCACAGCCATGAGGTCTAGCAGCCTAAAGAATGTCCAAGCTGGGACATGCCAACTGTGAGCCACCTCCTGGGCCTGAGAAATAAGGTAGTCTGCCCTGTGTTGAGGGTGGGAGGCCTTGCCCTGAGTAGAGTCCAGGACTGCACCTATGTACTGCAACCACTGAGACAGAGTCAGCATAGACTTGGGCCGACTGACAGTGATGCCCAAGGACTGGAATAACTGCAGGGTGCATTCTAGAGTCAACAACAGGAACTCCCTGAACTGGGCTTTCAGTAACCAGTCATCCAGGTATGGGAGCACATAGAGGCCTTCATGCTGGAGGGCTGCTGCAACAGCTGCTAAGCACTTGGTAAATACCCATGGTGCAGAGGATAAGCCAAAGGGCAATACCCTGAACTGGTAATGCTCCCCCAGAACAGGAACCGCAGGTAATGTCTGTGAGGGAGGCAAATCATGATATGCAGGCAGGTATCTTACATATTGAGGGAGCATAGCCAGTTGCCCTTCATGAGCAGAGGAAAGAGGCCTTGCCAAATGACCATCCGGAACTTTTTGTACTGGATAAAAAGGTTCAGCTCCTTGAGTTCTAGAATGGGCCTCTAGTCCCCTCTTCTTTTGGGAACCTGGAGTAGAACTCCTTGTTCCTTTGCCGCCTGGGTACTGACTATATGGCCTGTTTGCACAACAAGGTGAGGACCACCTCCCTGAGTACCTCTGTGTGGTCTGGAGACTAGAAGGTGTGGACTGAAGGAACATCTGAAGGCTGTTCTAGAAGTTCTAGAGCAAGGTCCTGTTTGATTATCTGCAGAATCTAAGCATCTGTTGTGATGGTTCTCCACTGAGACAGATGGAGGAGAACCAACCTCCACCACCACCTCCTGGCTTGGAATAAGAGGAGTGGGTCTATTAAGCAGTCAGGCTGAACCTGAACCAGCAGCAGGACCACACTCCTCCTCTGTATTGCTTGGCAGAGGAACCAGAGGTGAAGGAGAGGCAGGCAAGGCAGAGCTGGCTCACGCTTTGCCATGGAGCCTGGTTCTGAACTCAACTTGTGAGAGACCTTATAAAAGAGGGTCTCGGCCCACTCCTGGGCTGGGTATGGTAAAGGAGGACAGACTGAATAGCTCTGCCAGAGGCCTGGAGGTCATTGATAATATCCTGCATGTTCAGACCAAAGAGTTCATGACCCACAAAGAGGCAATTAACACCTTTGTTGGACGCCAGCGATAAAGCCAGAGACTCTAAGTCAGGAGTGCTTAAGGCAAATGCCAGAGGCAGCTGCCCTGGCTGTGATATCAGCAGTGTCATAGGTAGCTCTGAGGACATGCTTACTGACATCTTCTGAGGCCTGGAGCACTTTGAGAAGTTCCTGTCTCTGGGAACCCTCAGGAGGGCCTGAGCAGCTGCTTTGCTCTTCCTCCAGAGGGTGTTCTGGTACTTAATCAAATGAGCCAAGTAACTGGCAATCCTAAGGCCTAGAGTGGCAGAGACAAAAGTCCTCTTGACCCAGAGGTCTAGCCTCCTAAATTGCTGGTCAAGGGGTAGGGAACTAAGGTGCTTAGGGGCCTATTACTGTCATGTGCAGCCTTAATAACCACTGAGTCGGTTTCCAGCTGGGCAACATAAAAGGGCAGTCCCTGAGGTGCCTGGTAAAGCTTGTCAACCTTCCTGGGCATGACTGGTATCAGGTTGGGCTTCACCAGGCTGCAGTGGCAGCATCATTCGGTGCTAGCAGCAGAGGAGGATACCTTTAGGTGGATATTCTGGAATCTCCAAGAAATCCACCAGATTCCTCCTCATTTCATCCTCTTCCTTAGTCTGAAGCTCCATAGTGGAGAGGAGTTGCTTCAAAATGCTGAAGAAGGACGGGTCCTCCTTGTGGACCTAGGAGTGTATTTAACTGAGTCCTCACTCCTGAAGGAGACAGTGGACCTATCAGAGGATTCCACTTCAATGTTTTCCTCTGCATCCTCTTCCTCAAGGAGGATGAGATCAGGGTGGTATTCCTCCTCAATGTCAGCCTGTTCTGAAGCAGGAACTGATGGTCGCAGTACTGACAACTCTCTGAAAGGTGCGGGTTGAATGGGCTGGACTAGCGTTGACACTGAAGCAGCATCCAATGGTGCAGGTAACAAGGGCCCGGCCTGTAAAAAAATTGTTGTACAAGCGACGTGGTAATGGAGGAGAGAATAGTGTTAAGGTTGACAGCGGGGAAAGGAATTGTCATTAACACAGGTGTCAACAGAGGGGGCATGTAGCCCAGCTCCGACAATGCACCACTAGCACTAGTGGAAGCGGTTGGGGCACAGTACCTGTGGACCTCGAGGTTTCAAGAAGTCTCAACAGTGGGGCTGGAGCCAATGACCCAGAGGCTGACAGCCCCTCTGCAGCCTGGTAACAGCTGGGGGAAGATTCCTCCATGGGAGGCTTGATAGAAGCAGACCTGCATGGAGTGAGAGACCAGCGCCGAAGCTGTCGATGGAGCAATCCCAGGAGAAGAGGATAAGGAATCCAACGGGGACCGGGATCACGATGGGGGGAGCAGTTCTTAGGCTGGTCCTTGTCCCAATAAGAATGTTTCCTTGAGGATTTGTTCTGGGCCTTGGTGGCCTGAGCGCCTGAAGAAGACACTGCCGACTTGGGGGTTGGCCCTGGAAGACCTCTGCCCTTCACTGGCTGCCTATTGCTCCAAGAGGAACTTCTGCAGGGCTTTCTTGCATCAGCACCGGGTGGTGAGGTTGAACTTCAGGCAGGATTCACAGGCGAGGACACTGTGGTTAGATCCAAGACAGCAGACACAGAGTTTGTGGTCATCGGTAGAAGAAATCTTTTCACAGTGGCAGCAACGGAAGAGAGCCAATGAGGAATTAGTTCTCCACATACAGAAAACAAAAGAATCACTTTAAACTAAAGTGATTCAAAAGCAAAGATAAAGAAAAAAGTAAGACATTTTCAATCAATCTTTATTTTACCAGGTGGATTAAGAGAACTCATTTACAAGGTGGACCTGGGCCAAGGAGAACATAAGTCAGCAATGCGTTACAGCAGAGGATAGAATCATATAACATTCACACAGCACAATATAACAATGACATATAGTACACCTAAGCAAGAAATAAGATTACTATTAAGGTGAGAGGTAGAAGCAGGTCAGCAAGAGCATAAGGGGTAGATGGCAAGGAAGAGGAGGAGGTAACAGCAACAACTCATACTAGATGAGAGCTGTGGTAGAGTGCAAGCTACAAAGCTCCAGACATGATGGTGCTTAAGGAAAGCAGTTACAAGTATCTTTATTAGAATGTGAGCAGAGTTTTAAACATTGCCATTTTAACACAATTTGATAGTTTCAGGGGTTTTGGAGATTATTCCAAAGGACAGGAAGGGCATGGCTCATAGAAGATCTGATTCTAGGGCTATTGAGAGAGATGTAGGAGTGGCTTCTCAGGGAGTAATTTCCAGGGGTACTAGTTCGCAGGTAACTGGAAATGAATTGGGGGAGTTTGTTATTAAGTGCTCTATAGGTCCAAGTAGCTGCGTTTTTAATCTTCTGGATTTAAGTGACTTCCAACCAAGCTGGGAATAGATGGAGCAATGATGGGTAGAGTACGGTGCTCCAGTAATAAATCTTAGCACTCTATGATACAGGGTGTGGAGCTTGGTTAATGCAGTGCTGGGTCCATGACTATAAGGAAAGTTGGTATAGTCCAGTAGAGGAAGGAAAGTAGTTTGCACCAGTCTTGTTTTGGAATCCTGTGTTAGTAAATGTTTAAATCGAAAAAAGAGACCTAGTCTTTGTTTTAACTTTTTTGCCAGTTCCTCAGTATGATCAGAGAAGGAAAGTCTATGGTCAGTCCAAAAGCCCAGGTATTTAAACCTGTGCACCAACTCTAGTGGTTCTCCAGGAGGGTTGTGGTTTGTGGTGTGACACCTAAGGACAGTGGTTTATTGAGTTGACATGCAGGGAAAGAATATGGCTTAGGTTTTTTAGCATTTAACAGAAGTTTTAGGTGCAGGAGGTTTTGCTGTAACAAGTTAAATTCATGTTGCAGTTCCTTACAGGCAAGTTCAAGGCTGGGCCTGGCAATGTAGAGGACGGTATCATCAGCAAAAAGGTGGACATTTGCAGAGTTATACCAGAGTTGATATTATTGATATAAATTGCTAATAGTAATGGACCAAATATAGACCACTGTGATACACCTGTCTGAAGTGTTTTCAGAGTGGAGAGGTCCCCTTCCACCTTGACTTGCTGCTGCCGGCCTATAAGGTAACAAGAGAACCATCACAATGCAGTGGAATCGAGACCAACGTTATGTAGTATGAGCAGTAGTAGGTCAAGATCCACTGTGTCAAATGCCTTGCTCAGGTCAAGAAAAAAGGCACCCACATGTTTTTTAGAGTAGAGTGTTAGTTGCCAGTCATTGGTCACCTTGGCTAGGGCAGTTACCATGCTGTGATTCGGTCTAAATCTGGACTGTATGGGGTTAAGCATGTTAAATGATTCTAGGTGATTTCTTAGTTGTGAATTGACTATTTTTTTTTTTTGAGTAATTTAGAAAGGATGGGAAGGAGAGATATAGGTTTGTAGTTATTAAGGTCTCTCGGATCACCTGACTTAAATAGCGGGTTACATGTGCTATTTTCCACACCCATGGGCAGGCACCTTGAGCAGGTGACATGTTGAAGAGATGAGTGATGGGCACAGTCAGAATATAACAGTTTTAGGAAGAATGGATCAAGCTGATCAGCACCAGCGCTTTTTCTTGTATCAAGGCCCAGTAGAAGATCTTCCATTTGCTTGAAAGTGATAGGGAGAATGAGAATTTTGCTTCTTGTACAGGGACGCTTTTGGTTGGACAGGCCAAGTCGGGGCAATGGTCTGGGGCATAGTTTATTTGTAGGAGAGGTATCAAAAGCTAACCCAGCCATAGGAAGTGATTGTTTAGAAGGTCTAAATAGACTGTTTACTAGTAGTAGTAATACCACCAGATGAGATTTTGTTGGGGAAAGAGTTAGCTGGACTGTGCCCTTCAGTTTCCTTCAGTGTTTTCCAAAACTTAGCAGGGGAGTTAAATGAGGAGTCCAGTTCTGTCTGGAAGTATTTGGCTTTCTTGACCTTATAAGCTTTGAGCATTGGTTCCTTGCCATTCTGAATGCTGCCCAATCTGTTGGCTGTTTAGATTTCCTAGGAATCCCTGTTATGCAGGGCTGCTTTTAGATTGTCAGTGAACCAAGGGCACAACTTTTTCCTAGTTCTAATTTTAACTAATAGGGCATGTTTATCTATAACATTTGAGACTATATTTTGGAACAGGTCGTAGGCCTCAGACACAGTAGTAGCTAGGCAGAAGTCTTGCCATCTGGTATCCTTTAGGTCCAAGAGGAAGACATAGCAGTCGAAACTACAATGACTTCTTTTGAATATATATCTAGAGGTTGAGATAGGTTTAGGAACAGCCCTCACACAGGCTATGGAACTATAGTCCTTATGTCATTGAAAAAAGCGCCAGTGTGAGCTATAAAGTGGGGCTTATTTACAAGAATTAAGTCCAACAGTGTACTATTTGCAGGATTTTTATGATTTGGGCAGGTGGCCTCAGAGATAAGCTGGGTAAGACCATAAGCATCATAGAGCTATTTTAATGGTGTAGAACTAGGGGAGAGCCAATTGAGGTTGAAGTCACCCATGATGATCATCTCCGATGACAGTGAATCCAGGGAGTTCGAGGCTGACCAAGCAATTCGAGCCCCCCTGAGGGAAGTCTGTAACTGCCCATAATGCATAGTGACACAGCCAGAGATCATAGGACTTTTACTGTAAGACTTTCAAATTCTTTGGGTATGGTAGCTGAGTCGATTAGAGAGGCCGTGAATTTATCTCGGATGTAAATCGCAACCCCCATCTCTGGATTTTCTGTCAGCTCTGAATACATTATAAGAAGGAAGGTTTAACTCATGGTCGGGGTGGAGCCTCTAAGCCAAGTTTCAGTTAACACTAGTATGTCAAATCTACGATTGTATAGTGTCAAGTTTCCTTAACAAACTGCAAGTATTTATGTGTAGAAAGCTCATGCCCTTTAACAGTGCTAGATCGGAGGGCACAGAAATAAGAGAAGGGGGCCTGGATTTAGTTCAACATTACCCAAGCATGACAACAATAAAAGAAGAAGTTTCTTGAGGGCACCTAACAGCAACCTGAGAAGTCAAGTCCGACCTCTTTTGGAGTTAAGAACATAAGAACATATGTAGCAGCCGGCAGAAGGAGACCTCCAGGCCTATCTTGTCTGCCCGATTTGTGTCAGGATCTTGTATTTTATCCCATCACCGATGTTTGTGACCCCTTCACTCCTTCCCCCCTTCCTTTTCCTTGTCCTCATATCTTCACTCTGTGTTGGGGGGGATATACAAGGAAGAGCAGGCATTGAGAGGACTACGGAGACCAACAGAAGCATATAGGAGCATCCAGGTTGAAAGGGTTACAAGGGCAGAGAAGGAGGGTGAAGGCAGTAGAATAGCAAGGTAAATCCTACTTTCCTGAGTATTAGTGCCATGGGGGAAGGTGTACTGTGCAAAAAACTTCATGTTTGTCAGTGAATCTGGGTTTACAGTTACAGTATGTGGCTCAATAAGGGTCAGGTTTATCAGTGAATCTGGGCTTGTGGGTACAGTTTGTGAGTCAAGGGTACTAAGGAAAATTCCCATTAAGCAGCCAAGAGATAGAAAGAGAGACGGCATTTTGGCAGCCTACTTAATGTTAAGTGACCAGTCTGAAAAAGTGAGGAAGCACCTAGAAGGGAAGCACCAAGTTATGTCGGCAGCGACAATGCCGACCTCCCCCACAGCGACGGCACAAAACCGACGCAGGTATTGTACCGCCTGTTCTGTGGGTGTTTTCTGTGGGGGGCTGCACCCCCCACACCGGGGTCTCTGCTCTCTGCACCCCCGACTTTAAGATTCCAACTCCAGGTCGGAGTTGGTCTGAGGAGGGGCGGAACACTGGGGAAGGGAGAAACAGGGAAAAGGACCATTACCGTGAATGTTGCCGAATGGTTGTTTTTCCTGTTTCGCTGTCAGGTGTCAGTAAAGGGAGCACAGACCTAGAAGTAAGAGGGAGGATTGTAGTCCCTCTAGTGTCAGATCTCTATAATCTGCAATTATCAGCAATTAACCTACTCAGAAAGAGATGTAGTAACAGAGCCCTCAAGTGGTAGAGATGTATAACTTGCAAATGGGAAAGTGTGAAGATAAAAAGAAATGTGAAGGAGGAAAGCAAAGTGGCAGTGGTGCTAAGGGTGCAGCCAATGATGGTCTCCAGCAGGGAGATGATTAGCCAATCTGAGCAGGAGGAGAGGTGCCAGAAAGCAAGCAGAGACGAGGTTTCTTCAGGAAGCATACCTTCTTGGACCCGGCAAGGGTGCTGGCTCGTGCAGCAGTCAAACTGAGCAATGAAGCTTTGCAGAGCTCGTGCATGAATGGTCAATGGTGGAAAGAACTGTGGAGGGAGCGGGTCACCCACACTTATATGGGGGTGACCTCAAAGCCTGACATCGGCATGGGGGCCTCTAATAGACTGCTGCAGAAAAAGCTTCGTGGGATCCTGATGGCTAAGTTCCATAAGTGTGACCTGATGACAGAGATATCCTCAAGATGTGCGCATAACCCTGACCATTTGAGCTGTTGGTTGGTGGCTGTATGGGCACCTTTAGCTCATTGGGATGGCAAGCATTTGGGCACTGGAAAGATGTAACATGCCCTGTGGGTTTAGAGGTGGCATTTCATTTGCACTGGACATGCATGGTATAATCTAATTGTTTGGGACTTTCCATCCCTGTTCCAGCAGGGGTTAACAGTTTTGCTGCCTTTGGGACTGTCCGTCATCTGGACTTTGGGAGGGCGGTCCAGGGGGATTTAAGGACTGCACGGCAGCTAGAGGGGCTCGAGAGTCCGGGAGCAGGAAACGTAGAAATATAGACTGACGGCAGATAAGGACCACTTGGCCCACCTAGTCTGATCATTTCCCTATCTAATGGATAAGCTGCAGATCCTAGTTAACCAACAGCCTACTTCCTGCTACCCCACTAGAATTGCCTTATGTCTGTCCCATGCATTCTTGAATTCCTGTACTGTTTTTGACTCTATGACTTCCTCAGGAAGGCTGATCCATGCATCTACAACCTTCTCTGTGAAGAAATACTTCCTCACATTACCTCTGAGCCGTTCCCCCCCATCTTCAAATTGTGCCCCCTTGTTCTTGCACATCTCTTTTTCTGAAAGATGCTACCCTCTTGGACTTTGATGATTCCCTTAAGGTATTTGAAAGTTTCTATCATGTCCCCCTTTCCTCGAGGCTATAAATCTTTAGTCTTTCTTCATATGTCTTCTGATGCAGATCCTGCACCATTTTGTTGCCCTCCTCTGGACAACCTCCACCCTGTCTATGTCTTTATGGAGATGGGGTCTCCAGAACTGTACACAGTACTCAGATGTGGTCTTACCAACTGTCTGTACAGAGGGCCAACAACTTCCTGTTTTCTACTGGTAATGCCTCTCCCTATGCATCCCAGAATCCCCCCAGCCCTCTTTACTGCCTTCTCACATTGCTGGCCCACCTTTAGGTCATCTGATATGACTACCCCCAGGTCCCTTTCCATTTTTGTTGTTGTCAGTATTTCACCCATCATTGTGTACTCTTCCCCTGGGTTTTTGTTTCCCAGGTGCATTACTTTGCACTTCTTTGCATGTGAATCTATGCTGCCATACATTTGACCATTCCTCCAACCTTGACAAGTCCCTTTTCGTCCTTTCCACCCCACCTGCATGATCAACCCTGTTGCAGATCTTTGTGTCATCTACAAAGAGACATACTTTTCCTTCAAGTCCCTCTGCAATGTCACTTATGAAGACATTAAAAAGGACCAGCCCTAGTACTGAACCCTGCGGTACCCCACTAGTAACCTCCCTTTCTTCACTGTGGACTCCATTTACTATTACCCTCTGTGTCCTGTTGTGTAGCCAGTGTTTTACCCAGGCTACCACCCTTGGACCCACTCCCAGGCTGGCTAATTTGTTTATTAATCTTTTGTGCGGGACTGTGTCAAATGCCTTGCTAAAGTCTAGGTAGACCATGTCCACAGCCCCTCCCTGGTCTACTACTTTGGTCACCCAGTCAAAGAAATCAATTAGATATGTCTGACATGACCTTCCTGCTGTGAATCCATGCTGCCTTGGGTTCTGTGCCCCACTGACCTCCAGGTACTCAACAATTCTTTCCTTCAGAAGTGATTCCATCATTTTCCCTACCACTGAGGTCAAACTGACAGGACTGTAGTTTCCTCTGTCTTGATCCCACTTTTGTGAAGGGTATCACATCCGCCTCCTCCAGTTCTCAGGTACCACACCATCCTCCCATGATTTATTAAAAGGGTAGTCAGTGGTGTTACTAGTTCTTCCCTTGGTTCTTTTAGAATTCTGTGGTGAATCCCATCAGGCCTCATTGCTTTATCCACCTTCAGTTTTAATAGTTCTTTCAGAACCCTTTCTTCTGTGAAAGGACTAATATCAGCCTCGCTATCCAGAGTGCTTCTACTGATTGGATTAGGTATCTCCCTGCTCTTCTATTGTTAATACCGAGCAGAAGTATTCATTCAGTATCCCTGCTTTTTCACTGTCATCTCTGCCCAACCACCTTTCTCTTTATTCAGCCTCAGTATCCCTGCCTTAGTCTTTCTTGCTCCCTAATGTACCTATAAAGGTTTTATCCCCTTCTTAACTGAGTTGGCTATCTTTCCTTGGTTTGGGCCATTCCTATTCTGACTTCTTTCCCTTCCTTCTGCTTCAACTAGTACAGTTCTCTGTCCTGCTCCTTCTGTGTTTTCTTATACTTCCTGAATGTTATCTTTTCTCCCTAACCTTCCCGGCACTTCTCTTGATAACCACAGTGTTGTTTTCTTTCATTTTGATTTGTTTATTTCCGTCACACAAAGGCTTGTTGCCTCTGTGATGGCAGTTTTGATCTTTCCCATTGTTGCTCCACCTACCTTCTTGCCTGTTTGATAGTGCTTTTCTGAGGCACTCTCCATTTTGACAAAATCAGCCCTCCTTAAGTCCAGTACCTTCACTTTTGTATGGCTTGACCCTATAGCAAGGTTTTCATGAACCACACTGTTTGGTGGTCACTTGTTCCCAGATGGCTACACACTTCAAGATCGGAGATCCTCTCTCCATCCCAATTTGAGAGTACCAGGTCTAAGACTGCTCCCTCCCGACTGGGTTCCAAAACTAGCTGTCTGAGGCATACCACCTGTAGGGCATCGAGAATGACCCTGCTCTTGGATGTGGCTGCAGCAAAGGTGCTCCTGCTAACATCTGGCATATTCAGGGCCCCCATCAGCAATAGCTCCCCTTTCTCTGCCATCCTAAGGATGCCTTCTATCATTTCCTTGTCCATTTCCTCCCCCTGAGATGGGGGTCTGTATACAACCCCTGTGTGGATTGTGGTGCCATTTCCATTCTCCAGGGTGACCCACAGTGCCTCCTCTCTTCCCTGCTTACCCTTTAGTTCTGTTGCTTTGATCCCTTCCTTACATAGAGAGTTACTCCTCCTCCTCTTCTTCCCTCCCTGTCCCTCCTGCAGATTGTGTACCCTGGTATGCTGACATCCCAGTCATGGTTCTCTGTGTACCATGTTTCTGTGACTGCCACGATATCCAGGCATCCCTCTTCCATCAAGGCCACCATTTTGGGGAGGTTTTTACCTAGACTACGGGCATTGGTACTCATCACCCTCCATTTTTTTATGGCTTTATTTATTTTTGCTCCATCTCTGTCCTTACTGCCTTTGTCTTTTTCTCCATTTACCCCTGCCCTTCTTCCTATCGACTGCTCTATCTTGGTGTTTACCTCATTAACTACCCTCATTTTTGGGGGGGGCTTGGATTTCCCTTCTCCTTTTCGGTGCCCCCCGCTAGTTTAAATGCTTGCCAATGAAGCATTTAAACCTATCACCTAGGATTCTGGTTCCCCTCCTCGATAGATGCAGACCATTGCACCAGTATAGGCCTGCATCCCCTCCAGGTAGACTTCCAGTCCCCAATGAAGCCAAATCCCTGAGCTCTGCACCAGTTTTTCAACCAGTCATTGAATCCCATGGTATGGAGTACCCTAGCCTCATCCATGCAATAGACAGGTAGCACTTCTGAGAAAGTTACAATGTGTGCTACTTGTCTAAGCCCCCTCCCCAACTCCACAAACTCCTGTTGCACTGCTCTTATCCCATTCTCAGCCAGGTCATTTGTTCCTAGGTGGATAATGACATCCAGCTCACTCCCCCTTGCAGCTGCTCCCACAATCCTGAGGATTCTTTTCCTGTCCCTCCAAGCCATGGTGCTGGGCAGGCACCTTATCTCCCTTTCCTCTCCCTCCCCAGTTCTACCCCCTAACAACTGAGTCCCTCTCCAGGAGCTGTTTCCTTCCCCTGTGGGGTCCTGTGGTGGACAGGCTTTGAGCATGACTGATTGCCCATTTGAGCTTTGTGCATACTATTCTCAGGTAAGAATGGTGAGAGCAGTGGCCCAGACTGACATGGCAGTGGCAAAGTGTTGGCATAACTTGCAGCTCCAATGCAGGTAGAGCGTCTGATGGATGAAGACATGCCTTGCGCAGGCAAAGCGTATGCATGTCACTGAACTCTGGAGCTCCAGGGGAGTAAATGAAGATGGAAAACCACTCACTTGTGCTGGATGATGCCAGACCTTTGCAGGCCTGACTCTACCAACAAGGCATCCCAACAACTGGATTCTGCTTCTGTGGGATAAGGGTCTACCCCAGGGACCCCATCATGAGGGGTAAGTCATGAAAGCAAAAGCCCTGGGGAAGGTGGCTAATTGGGCTAGGAAGTCTGGTCGAACGAGGGCCAAGCAGGTGAGAGGGGAAAAAGGCTTGGTAGAAAGAAAAAGTTTATAGCAGAGGGATTTTAATTGAATTTTATTTTTAGTTTTGGTCTTTATTCAGTTATCGGTCTTTAAAATATTACTTAGTAACAAGTATGTGTCCCACTATCTGTTTCAAAAACACTGGACTGTCCCCAGCTGAACTTACAATAAGGTGGATTACATTCGAATGCATATAGACCCCATGCAAGCTCTGTCATCTGCAAAACCCAAGTCATCTGTCTGGCAGTGCTAGCAGGATGACAGCATGCGTTGTACTAGTGCTACTGAATGACTCACTTGCATTATGCGGACAGCGGAGTGTGCATGGTGACTACATGTGTTTGCATGCAATCCACCTCCACACTGTTTGTGACTCAGTTGTAATGGTACATGCCATGATGTCATAACAACCACACTATGAAGGTAGAAAATCCAAATTAAAGCTTTTTAAACCAACTCCATGGATAAGTTGGCCAAACGTTCTGCAAAATCTGGAAAAGTCACATGAAAAATGAAAAAGACAGAAACATAGACAATGATGGCAGAAAAGGCCTCATGACTCATACTGTCTGCCCAACACTATCTATGCTAATAATGGTACATTACAAGTACCTTAGTGGTCACTCGTACTCCCATCCCTTGTTCCATTCTCCCCTCTACCAATACTAGCCCTATATGCCTATCCTACCCATGCTTAAATCCTAATACTGTTTTGGCATAAATCACTTCCATCTGCAACTTGTTTCACTTCACCACCCTCTCTGTGGAGAAATATTGTACATCTGAGTATCCTTTCTGACTCCCTCCCACCAGTTTCACTCATGGGGGCATGCTCGAAATACACGTGTCCCGTCCACACAGCTCTGCACCCTTGGCAGATCCACATGGTGGTGGTGGCATTTATGAACACCGGTTACTGCCTGGCTCCCTATAGCGGCCCCCCCCCCGATGCACAACTTTGGGGGGGGACTGTCAGGTGTGGAGTGGCAGACCCAGACAAGCAGCCAATCAGCTACCTGATCCGGTCCTGCAGTAGATTACTTGCACCTGTAGGGTACCATGGTGGCAGCCGGCGCACAGTGCAATGAAAGCAATGGGGGGGGTTAGCCCAGGTGTCCACCCCAACCCACCTTGAGTGCCTAGGGCATCCATGGTGGGGGGGGTTGGATGCCCCTCCTGCCATCACCACAGTGGCTGGTGACTGCATCCCCGGGAGGCGCATAGCTGGCAGCTTGGGATTACGTCTGCCCTGAGTTCATATAGCCACGAGCTGCCGCGTGGAGTGGTGGCACCTCCCCCACAATGCCCCCCCATCCTGCCCTGGTGCAGAGCTGCATGATTGACCGGGGGGATAGGGTGTGAGTAGGTAGGTGTATCTGCTTCCTGCATACCATGCAGGGGGTGCAGTGGCTGTGGGCAGATGTGGGGTGGTCTACACACCGGAGTTACGTGGCATGTACCCACTCCACACCTTCATGAATTGCCTCATTGTGAACAACATCCTGCTTTCCACCCTGGTTATTCACTGTAGAAAATTATAGGTCTCCTACATGTCACCCTCTCCTCCTGGACTCCAGCATGTACATGTTTGGGTCCCTTAGCATTCTTTACTGGGCTTCCCATGCTGTTCCTGAATCATACAGTGCCCTCCTCTGCATCGCTTCCACCCTATTCCTGCCCTTTCTCAAGTGTGGACTCTAGCACTGCTCACACTATTGCTAGTTTGGTCACACCAAGGATCTGATACCCCTGCCTATGTACCCCAGCATGTTGCACTCTCCCCATTCTATTACAATGCGCAAATTGTTTCAGATGATCAATAATTATCACCCTTCAGTCCCCTTTCAGTTGTCTCTGCTTCCTTCACCACCACTCCCATCCTTTACTCCACTGACCTTGCACTTTTGTGCATTATATTTCAGCTGCCAGACCACTGGACCTTTTCCCTAGCATCCCCAGATCCTCCTTCAGTACCCTTACAACCTCCTCATTGTCCACTCTACTGCAGATTTTTGTACCATCTGCAAAGAAACAGATCTTCGCTGAATTCCTCTCTAATATTGCATATAGTCCCATTCAAGGCAGCTCTCTGTGTTCTTCCATTCTGCCAATTCCTGGCCCAACCCATAACTCTTTCTCCCCGATCTCTTCATTTTTTTTACCAGTCATTCATGTTGGACTCAGTCAAATGCTTTGTGAAGTCCAGGTACAACACATCCATGGCCTTTCTTTATCAGCTGCCACTGTGATCCAGTTAAATAAGCCTAACAGATCTGCCTGACAAGACTTTCTACCTGGTGAATAATGCTGCCCGGAATCCATCTGCCTGGAGGAAATCCATTAGTCTTTCCTTCATGATGGCCTCCAACATCTTACAAACAATGGACATCAGCCTCAACAGCCTGTAGTTCCCAGGCTCATCCCTTTTCCCATTTTTATACAGGGGTACATCATTAGCTGTCTTCCATTCCCCTGGCACTGCCTAATTCCAGCAAGCTGTTGAAAAAATCTGCCAAGGGTCCAGACACTCTGTTACCCCTTTCCTCAGTTATTGGCTCTGTGTTGATCTCTGCCCCCATTCTGCTTCTTCCATAAAAAGTGAGAGGAAATGCTCATTGAGTATGTCTGCCATTGCTTTCTTCCCCTTCCCCCATTCTTTCCACCTTCAATCTGACGGTCTCTTCCTTAAATTCTTTTTTTCTCTCTCTGACAGAGCATAAAAATGTTTTTTCTTTACTCCCTCCACTATGCTCAGCATTGTGTCTGATTTTGCCCATCTCCCCTTTTTGTTGGCGGCCCTCATTCTGTTCAGGTACACATCCCTGTGTCACCAAATAAAAATGTATTCGCTAGAAAACAGAGTAGGTTTATGCAACTGTATGCTGACGTGGATACCTGCTTTTCAACTTCAAATAAAGTGATCCCTCAGAAAATACATCCGTGCTGGCTTCACAACAAACTGGAACTTCCAAATTTAGATCCAGGGAATGTCTGAACTGCCGCACAAAAAAGAATTAATGGAATGATAACTTGTAAGATACTTACATCCTGATCCAGATGCAGAGTAGTCCTCATCATCCGGGAACTCATCCCCAGATGTTTCCTGATCTTCATAATCATAACTATCTTGATGAGAGTACGCCTAGAGTGAAAGAAAAGATACAAATGATATGTATTTCCCAGATACCTTTCTTACTTGATTGTACCATATAATCATTACCAGTTTACCAATAATGCACACTTTGAATAACAGAAACATTTTTGTTTTAGAATTGTCACTCATGCCCGTTGCTGGTGCTATCAAGAACTGAGTTTGGAAACAGACTTGAGCTTCTAGAGGGTGACGGCACCTGGCAACCTGGTGCACAAGTGGCCCCAGTTGGCTGACTGCAACCGAGAGCCTGCATCTGCTGCAATCCCCCTCCCTCCATGACAACACTTCCCCATAGGAAGAGTGGATGATGGCAGCGTATGATGACAAAAGAGCTATGGAGGGCAATATGAAGCCCTCAAAAAAATATCTCGCAAAGAGCTCAGCTTCCCAGTAACCACTGAAGCAAAACACATGATGTGTTGTAGGATAACTATCTTATTAAATAAAATAACAAACCAGCATAAAGATATAGACGTACCGAACCAGGTGCAGCCAAACATTTTTTCCCAGCTCTCAGACTTTGTTAAGGCCTTGACAAAGCCCGAGAGCTGGCCAAAAATGTTTGGCTGCACCTGGTTGGGTGAGTCCGCACCTTTATGCTGGTTTATTTTATTTAATAAAATACAGTTATCTTACAACACATCGTGTATTTTGCTTCAATGGTTACTGGGAAGCTGAGCTCTTTGAGAGACATTTTAGATCATATTTTTTTGCTTTTGGCTCCAGTGATTGCCATTTTGTAGCCACTCGAAGTTCGCAGTCTCAAAAAAGTAATGAACAGAAATTCCTTTTTTTCCCCCTTCATTTTTATAGTGTATTTTAGTGCTCAAGTAAGGTACAAAACTAACAAGCCCTGGAGACTGAAGTCTTTCATTTACCCAGGGCAGATTTATTTATTTATTTATTTTATTTATTTAGTTTTTGTTAACCGGGTAGGTGCACTAGTCATAAAATGACTATTTTCAGGCACAACCCGGGAGAGTACAACAAAAAGAGAACAGTTGAACAACAGCAACATGGGTACAATAATACAAATAAAGGAACAGTACAGCAGTGCTACAAAAATACAATGGGTAGAAACAACTAAAAATAATGGCAAGCATTATACAGATAATGGCAATAAGATATATAATAAGTGCAGAAACCATGGACCCGACCTGTGGAGTGAAAAGGTTAATAAGATAGTAAGGTTATATAGAGAGAAATGTGAGGAATGTTCAAACATAACAAGAAAGACTGACAGAAGGAAGGTCAGGGGTGGTAATTGGCAAAACAACAGTGGATGGTCAGCAACAAGATACTGTAATAGTGACCACAGTGCAAACTTCCCACGCTGCTCTAACAATGTGACTCAACCCAGCCCTGGAAGGGCGCACCTCATATACATGAGAGTCTAGTTAGGATTCACGCACATTCAATCCTTGCCCACAACTCATATAACACTAGAGACAAGAGTACCAGTTAGTGCCATTAAAAAAGGCATTTTGTTTCCATGATTTAGACCCCTGTTCACTAGGAACTGGACTAAGATCACCACAACTCGTTTCCATCAGACCACCAAACATCCAACAGATAATAATGACTTTTGGCTAATGCTGCCTGGCCACATGTCCCTTAATAACCTACAAGATGAATGGGTCCATAACCCACTGCAAACCCATTGAAACTTCAAGCCTGCTGAAGAAATTCCTGTTAAAAAATGTGACTTCTTAAGCAAATGATTTATATGTTTATGTATTCAGCAATGAAAAGGCGGCAACTAGGCAGAAGACTAGGTTTGCTGGCCAAGGCACCTAGCTTCACCTGAGCTCTTTTCTTCTAGGTTGCTTGAAAGGACCTTACCAGAGCAAGGATAAGGATTAAGGCTTCTTTTGGCTAGGCAGATTTACTGTGTGCTGTTATTTTTATTTTGTACTCACAGGGATTGTTACTGTTTGTTGCTTAACATTTTATTGCTTTATTTTTCCCTGATTCAAATTGTTGTCGCTGGGTATGCCTTCTGCTGCATTATTACAGGGTATGCCTACAGGTGTGTGCTTACAGATTACTGCTGTAATCTTCTGATTCAGATTGTCTTTTGCAAGGTATATCTTCTGTTACTGCTTTATTTCTCTCTGTAGCAAAGTGTTTCTTACAGGGTATATTTTCTGTGAAATTATTACAGGTGGTGCTTTACAGGTTTTACAGTTGTATCTATCATTAGTATAAGCGTTCAGGGCTACTGCATTTGTTGCTGGCTGGTTGTTTCTGCTCTTACCTTCTTGTTTCTTTCATCCGTGGTTCTTCTTTTCGGCAGGGAAGGTACCCAGCCACTCCACCCCCATCCCCAACTACCCCACACTACACCCCTTTTATGGGGTAGCACAGTCGTGACATTTCCTGTAGCAAAGCAGGAAGGGGCGGTCAAAGGGGTATCCACACAGTGACCTCATTTACAGGGGCACTACTAATTTAACTTGTTATAACAAGTTGTACAAAAACAAACAAACAAAACACAAAATCAAACTTTTGCTTTCATTTTCTTCCTTCTAATTACTCTGACCAGGTTATAAACCCAGCAACTTATCTGGAATGGATATCATTAACTGCAGGTACTGTGGAACACTTTTCAGAAGGGCAGTTTTACAGGATTTAGGACACTGTCCTACATGTTGGGCCATTGGAGATCTAAGGGCTCAGCTCCAGGCAGCATGGGCAGAGATTGCACACCTCAAATTGCATATTCAAGAGGAAATACATTATAAGAACCACCCGCCATTTCCCCAATATCCAACAGAAGCACCTCAACCGCAGAGGGTAGCTGGTTCAGGAGGTTGGCAGGTGGTTAGAAGGGGCAAATCGGGTGCCCCATCACTCGGTGCTCTCCACCATATCACCTCCACAAACCATATAAAAACTACAAACAGGTATCTGCCTCTATCTCCAAAATCAAACAAAGGTGCAGAGGACACTGCAGAGCAGGACACTGCAGTACAGGAGCTACCACTACAAAACTCATCCAAAACAGGAACCAAAACAAAAAAAGCAAAAAGGAAATCCAAAAAACTTCTGATCATAGGAGACTCCATGATTCGGGGAGTTGATATGTATCTCCAGCCAGGAGTAATGGTCAGATGTCTCCCAGGTACATCAGCGTGGAGAAACACTGACCGAATTGTTAAAATTTTGCAGGAAGCAGGAGAAAACACTGAAGTCCTGGTACACATAGGGACTACTGATCTCGCCAGCCAGTCAGTTGTGGAGACCAAGGAACACCTGACCAAACTGGGTGATAAACTATCATCCATTTCATCCGGCATCTTCTTCTCTGAGATCATGACAGTCTGGGAGAGGGGGATCGATGGACGGAAAGTCAGAGAAGGGAAAATAGGGGAGCTAAACATGTGGCTCAAGGGTTGGTGCCGGAAAAAGGACACAAATTTGTAGGGAACTGGCAACTGTTTTAGGAGCAAAAGTTCTTTAAATTTGATGGACTGCATCTGACTAAGGAGGGAGTCAGTGCATTGGGGCAGATGTCTGAAGTCTTTGCAGAATATTTAAACTAGCAAATGGGGAGAGAGGTGCAGCACCCCATACGTCAAATGGGAAGAACACCCCTCCCCCCTCAGCTAGTGGTCAAACAGGAGTTCAGCATTATGTAGTTCATTAGCATCACCAGGTAAAGAAAAAGGTCTGGCTTCACAAATGATGCACTGGGGAAACGCCGGACCTCGCCCAACAACACAACGAAATCTGGCTAATAGAAAATCATGTACACAAATGTTCGCAATCTGGGAAACAAGATCTCAGACCTGCAGGCAATAATGACAGAGGCTAAACTAGACATAGTAGCCATTAGCGAGACATGGTTTACCAGTAACCACTCTTGGGAGACTTCAGTACCTGGCTATGTACTGTTCAGAAGAGATTGAGGTGCAATAAGGGGAGGGGGGGCAGAGTGGCCCTTTATGACAATGAAAATATCAAAGCTACAGAAATTCAGAATACACATAAGGAGCCAGAAGAACTGTGGGTCACCCTGGAAACAGGAAATGGGACAGCCATACGAACTGGGGTTGTGTACAGTCCTCCAGACCAGGGGGAGGACATAGACACATTACTGTTAGAAGATATACAAAACATAACAGCTAAAGGGGAGGTTCTGACAATGGGAGACTTCAACATACCAAATACAGATTGGTCAATACCAGCAGGGACATCTGTCAGAACTAGACACATGGTGGATTCCCTGCAGGGGGAGGGCCTCAAACAACTGGTACAACAACCTACAAGAGACAGGGCTATCCTAGATCTAGTACTGACTAACAGGGAAAGGATCACAGATCTCCAGGTAGAAGGTCACCTGGGTGCCAGTGACCATCACATGGTATGGTTCAATTTGGCCACTAGAACAAAATCATCCCATTCCAAGGCAAAAATATGGGACTTCAGAGGAGTTGACTTTGATAAGATGACCAACAGAGTTAAGCTAGCCCTGGCAAAAAGAAATACAGGTGAGGGGGTACAGGCAAAGTGGGCAAGCATTAAAGATGCAATACTTGAAGCAACATCCCATTGTGTTAGTGAGAAAAGGAAGTGTGAAAGAAGAAGGAAACCACTTTGGTTCTCAAACACAGTAGCAGAAAAAGTCAGAGCCAAAAAGGCTGGCCTTCAGGAAATATAAGTGAACGCAGCAGGCTGAAGATAGGGAGGCATACCAAACTCCCTAAGGGAAGCAGGGAAGACAGTAAGGCAGGCAAAGGCCCAAACCGAGGAAACCCTTAGCACGAACAGTAAAAGAAGGTGACAAGACTTTCTACAGATATATCAGTGAAAGGAGAAAGTCCAGAGGGGGTATTGCTAAAATCAAAGGGCATAAGGGGGCGTGTGAGGAGGAGGAGGATCATGTAAAAGCATCTATCCTAAATAGATACTTCTGCTCAGTATATATTGAAGAGAAGGGAAGGTTGGGCAGGGCCCACAGCTCAGCACCATGGACACAGGGGGGAGGGAGGTGTGCACTAGTCCCTTCACAAAAGAAAGGGTCCTACAAGAGCTCGATAAGCTCTGGGTGGACAAGGCAATGGGACCTGATGGCATACATCCCAGGGTACTAAAGGACCTAGCGGTAGAACTAGCAGAGCCATTATCAGAACTGTTTAGTGAGACTCTCTGCTAGAGATGCAGCAAATTTAAATTCCACCGGCAGCGTGAGCGTTAGTGGGCACTTCACGTTGCCACTCCATGAAGTGGGCAATGCAAAGTGCTCACTCCGCCTTGTCATTACCACTTGCGTTAAGGCAGATTGGCAATCTTGGCGGCATAAGTCATTGTTTTTAATGGACTTTATGCCTCATTATGATTCTAAGTGATCCACTTGGTGTTTCAGATTTGGCAGCCCCCCCCACACACACACACATCACATGGCTTACAGTACTGTAAGTCACATGCTCTTTAGCTAGTCAGGAAGGAAGTGAGTCATACAAGCAGACACTTTTACTTTCTCCTGTGCAGACGGAGAGAGAGGAGTGTGTTTTGTGACTGCTGATACTTTGAGATCAGAGCGAAGAGGAGATTTAAACTTTGATTTAGACCTGACAGCTTTTTGAAAAGCTAAATATTTTTGTCTTTTCTGTACTCTTTTTTACTTAATTTGTTCTTTCTGTAAATTTTATTTTTCTTACCATTATAAGTAGTTAGTTGTTTGTCTGTGTCGGTGTGACTGTGTGTGTGTTGTGTGACAGTGTGAATAGTGATTGCTCCGACTGAGGGAGCTCAGTAGGAGAGATGGACCAGGGTGAGGGAATGTCTGGGGTGGTGGCAGCTCTGGGAGAGCGTGGTAGTGGTAAGCGTCGTACCATGCACATGCGTGGGGGACATGGGTGCCCATTCCTGATGGACTGCTTGAAACTTGTGAATGTCCCCCCAGAAGCAGGACCAGCACCACCTCCTGTCCTGACTCTGAGGCAGTTGAACCACCACCACCAAGTCCAGCACCAGGTCCTCCGAGCAGGATGTGCCTGTTCCCTGGGCCCAGGTGTGGATCCCATCTCTGTTCAGCACCGTGACCAGCTGACTGCCAGTTCATCTGGCCTTCCCCTGCCTGTGCCTGGTTCTCCCCGCACCTCCACTGTTTGGCAGTTTTTTTACTGTGCTGGGGGGACAGCAGTGTGGTCACCTGGGAACTGGGAGCCAGCACACCCATATGCTCAATCACCACCAGTTGGAGTGGCAGGTTGCCACAGAACGGACCATGCCTGCACCTGCTGGAGGTCTGTGGCAGAGGGTGCAGCTTTGCATGGCGGCATCCCTAAGAAGAGGAGGGCCACAGCACCTGCTGCTCCACCAGCTCCACCACCACCACCACCAACAGGTCAGCCTGTAGAATGTGTGGACCCCAGAGAACTACACATGTAACATAGGCTGACTTGGCAGTTCTCTGAAGTGCTGTTGAGGAGAACAATGAGAGGGTGAGTGCATGGAGCAACGGTTGGATTGCATAGAGGGCATCAGTTGCAAATTATGTCCATGCTGGAACTGCTGCTGGATCACCATGGGATCCCACATTAGTTTTTTTTCTCACACCATCTGCCCTCACCTTCCTTGTTGTGTTATAAAATGTATTTCCACCATCCCTAACCCTTGTATTTAATTATGCCCTTTTTGTTGTCTTCTGTATGCATGACACTTTGTATTCTGAGCAATGCAAGTATACTGTGCTAAACTGCATGTGTGCAGTCAGTCTTCTTTCTGTGTATGTACTGCAGGCACTGTCCAACTCCCTGAATTAAAAACACTTATTAATGAGTACAATGGTGGGGTGGTGAAGCATGGAGAGATACTACAAAACAGGCCTACAATACATCCAAGCAACTAGTAAAAAAAACTAATGTGATTTGTGACGTGATCATAAATCATGATCTGTGACTGCATTTGTGACCGTGATGATGAAGAAACGTGAATGCCTACGGCTGTATTTCCCTGGGCCCTGATGAGGTGTGGCACAAAACTCCCTGACTTAAAAACACTCATTAATGAGTACAATGGTGGGGTGGTGAAGCATGGAGAGATACCACAAAACAGGCTTACAATACATCCAAGTAACTACTAAAAAAAATTAATGTTGTGATTCATGATTTGTGACTGTGATGGTGAAGAACGTGATTTGTATCACGAGTGACTCGTGATGATGGTCCTGACTTAAAAACGCATATTAATGAGTACAATGCTCGTGCAGAATTATGCACCACACCTGTCCAGTTCTCTGAAGGGAAGCCAAAGAAACAACTGTGACTTAAGTTAGAGAGGGAGATTGGGCCCTAAAGAGATGCAAATGCAGACAGATTAAGATTGTGCTGCGCACTTAAGAGATGCAGATGTAAAGGCACAACACCTAACCAGTGCTCACCATCAGAAATTAAAATCTGGAAAACAATACCTTTGATGGTTGGGGCGGGCTGTTGGGGGGTGTCACTGCACTGCTGCAGTAACAGTCACTAGTACTAGTACCAGTAACGTTACCACAAAAAAGTACAAAAATTACATAGCTGCAGTGGATAGCAGGTTCACATTGCTGAAATTATGTAGCACAATAAAAGGTGTCTGATTTGATGACACGTGTCACACACACACACACACACACTCACACACACACTAAGTAATGTGTAGCAAACTGAAAACTTCAGTAATATAACCACATATTTTAAACAAACTAAAATTATGCACTGCTGCACCACAACAATCAGCAAAAAAATGACAAGAATTATTGAAAATATTACTGTGTGTACATTAACATAGTTATACAAGAAAATATCACCAAAACAGAAAGCACTGTCTTTTTTCCAAGTTAATCTACCTACACTACAGATACGCCCCTCCCCCAAAGCACACTTCCACTGTCACTGAGTACACAGACTGAATGTTGTATATTAACATTCAAAATCCACACACAAATAATAAACGCTCGATGATATGCGCACAGGAGGGTTTCCTATTATCAATGAACTAAAGTTTCAGCAAAAAAAAATGACTCAAAAAGGCTTTTTTAATAGCTTTTAGAAGGTTTGAATCGCAGAGAGCTCTCAGAGCAGATTGTCTCCTAAAGCTTCCTACACACACTACTCCAAACTGAGGCTGTGCAGAACAATCTAGAGCCCATGTGACCTGAAATCCCATGAATCACTGCAAAATTTGCCTTTGGAGCTTAAAACCAAGGCTGAGTGAGGTGAAGTACATTGTTTTCAATGTACTTCACCTTAAGAATTGGTGAAGAAGTGGTTTGGGAAGGTGGAGTAAAGCGAAGACATTGTTTTCAATGGACTTCTGATTACCCATTATAACGTGAGTACTGGCGCTGCTAGGGAGCACTCTGCTAATTCACCTTCACTCATGTAATCATCTGAGCTAATTGGGGCCACTTCGCCCATCTCTACTCTGAGCACAGGAGAGGTCCCAGAAGACTGGAGAAGGGCTCATGTGATCCCGCTCCACAAGAGTGGTAGCAGGGAGGAGGCAGGGAACTACAGAACAGTCAGTCTTACCTCAACAGTGGGCAAGATTATGGAGGCACTCCTTAAGGAAAGGATAGTGCAACACCTGGAATCCATAGGAGCACAGGATCCAAGACAGCATGGGTTTACAAAAGGAAGGTCCTGTTAAACTAATCTCATAGATTTCTTTGACTGACCAGTGGTGGACCAAGGGGGAGTAGTTGATGTCACCTACCTTGACTTCAGCAAAGCTTTCGATACTGTTCCACATAGACGATTGACTAATAAGCTGGGTAGGCTTGGGGTGGGTCACACGTTGGTCAACTGGGTGGCAAACTGGTTGATGGCAGAAAGCAGAGAGCGGTGGTAAATGGCATATAGTCAGAAGAGATGCAAGTCACAAGTGGGGTACCTCAGGGATCAGTCTCTGGGGCCAGTCCTCTTCAATATCTTCCACAGTGACATTGCAGATGGACTGGAGGGTATGGTGTCTGCTTGCAGATGACACCAAGATCTGCAACAGAGTAGATGATCCAGATAGGGTGGGCAGAATGAGAAGAGATCTGGATAAACTAGCAAAATGGTCGGAAGAGTGTCAACTGGGGTTTAATGCAAAGAAGTGCAAGATCATGCACATAGGGATGAGAAACCCTGAAGCCACCCATAGGCTGGGAGTGGAGTTGCTAGCAGTCACAAGGGAAGAAAGAGACTTGGGCATCATCATCACTGATGACCTGAAATCATCCAAGCAGACCACTAAAGCAGTAGGTAAGGCTAGAGGGATGTTGGGGTGTATTAGTAGGGGTATCACAAGTTGGAAGAAGGAGGTACTAATCCCTCTTTACAAGATGCTGGTTAGGCCCCATCTGGAGTACTGCATGCAGTACTGGAGGCCACACCTTCATAAGGACATTAACCAAATTGAGGCAGTCCAGAGAAGGGCAACCAAAATGGTGTAGGGACTGCATCAGAAAACATATGAAGACAGATTAACTGAGCTCAATATGTATACCATAGAGCAAAGGAGGGAGAGGTGATATGATCGAAACATTCAAACACCTTAAGGGCATTAACAAGGTGAAAGAGTCTAACATGTTTCAATATAGGAAAAATAGCAGGACAAGAGGACACAGCATGAGATTAGAGGGAGGCCGACTAAGGGGTAATGTGAGGAAGTCATTTTCACAGAAAGGGTGGTGGATGCATGGAACGGCCTACCTCAGGAAGTGGTGGATATGAATACAGTGCAGGGCTTCAAACAGGCATGAGATAGGCATAAGGGAGCAATACAGATGAGTGTGAATAGATAGGCCACTGACAGAGCAAAGGCCGATGGCACATTTATAAGGTAGAAAAAGAAATGGGCAGACTGGATGGGCCTTGCAGTCCTTATCTGCCATCAGCTTCTATGTTTCTATCTTCTGGAAGGACTCTGTGTCTTTACCTACTAGTGCCATTCTTTGTTTCAAGTGTTCTTAATCTACCATGATTAAAGCATGATCGCATGCTGAATAAAAGCCCAGAACTGCCCCACCATAGTCACAGCAACATTTCCAGCAGACTGTGAAAGCATGGTCAAACATTTGCACCTTCATACGCTCACTTTTCTCACCAGTCCTCCATGGCTGCACCCCTTGTCCTCAGGGCAGGCAGTCAGCTGCCGACACTTCCTACACCAATGCCTTGCCATGATGAGCCAGCATTGTGGTACGCCAAGACACCCCACAGGATTGCTTACCTCCGCAACAAGGATATCACAATAACAAGTTTTGGGTATCACATTATTTGTGCAAAACAAAAATGTAATATATGTATTATTGGATTATTTATTTATTTAAAAGAGTTTTACCAGGAGAGACATACTAAGCCCAAAGACTCATTTCCAGTAATGTCCTGGGGAAGGGGAAGGAGATAACAAGAAGTAAAAAATAAATAAATAAATAAATAAATAAAACAATAATTTGAAGCATTTCTAATTGTATGGAAAACAGTGAAAATCTGATCTGAGGAAGCGGAAATCCAAAATCTTGATCACACCAGAAGGGGGACACAAGTACTAGTGGAAATGAGAAGGTCAAGACAGTTCGTCAAAATATTTTGCTGTACATCGAGTTCTGTGATCATTTATCATTGCAAAAAAGAATACCTTAAATATGATCAAAAGAAAATCTTTTAATAAATCATCAGAAGGAAAAATCTTGATATACCATCATATTGCATTATAGTGACATTCCCCCTACTCAGCTAAGCAGTCTCAGGAGACCATGTCCCAGATACGACAATAAAAAGGTTATCTGGAACTTCACTGTTTGATGACTAACTTAACTGCCACAGATTTATGAGTTAAAACCCAAAGTGGGTTTTGGCATTCAATAATCTGTTTAGGCAACTAGATTTCATAGTGAACCCTTTTATTCACTTAACAGGCTCGCCAGCTGGCCAGCAATCAAGAAAGTTAACTGTCTCTAACTTTTCACCTTTGCATATAAACTGAACTCCATGTATTCATTTTGAAGAGGGATTTTCCTGCATGAGTAAGCCTTAAGGCTAAGTAACTCTAGAGGATTTTGTTGATTTTTCAAATCCAAGGCTCTTCCAAAGTACTCACTAGTTCCTGAAATATAAGCCAAGTTGTTAAACAGCCTGTGCTTCCAACTGAGGTCACGTTTGGTATGTGTGACCAGTGGAATCTCATTAATGAGAGACAGATGGACAGCCAATCCCCCAGCTCCTACCCGGGCTCAGATCTTACTTAAAATGAAACCATATGAGGCTGCTAACTCAAATAATTGATTTACTGGCTACTTGCATTTGGAGGGGGAACAAAACGTGCCTTTTGTTTAAAAAATTTATATGCTATGATGCAGATAATATTTCTAACTGTGCAGCTTAAACTGAGGATGTCCTTAGAAGAGTTGTGTACTGCAACATAAACAAGGCAACGTGGCAGTTCCTTACCTGCACACGCATGCAGCGGAGGTCACAGCCATTCTGGTTAATATATTTTGTGCCAGCCTCTCTACATTGGCACAACAACACCAGTACTGATAAGAATGGGAGTCAGACGTCTGAGCTTCCTCACAGCGGCAGCCTGCCAGTGCAAGCGGCATACTATAGCAATGGCATACATGCCTGCTAAAGTGTGAGTCGTTTGGGTAAGATAATAAACCAAGATCCTGTTAGTCCACTTTCTGGTGGCTGCCCGGGTGGAGCTTAAAAATCCCCATGGATTTTTCGAAACAGCAGATGAACAGTCCTTGGTGTTCTGGTCAACATTCCTGTAATACAGATGTTAATGCAGTGGAATAGAATGAGTTAGTGAGTGTGTTGCATTAGTATGCTCGATGGCTACTAGTCTGTAGCATATATAAGCCTTGCACTAACAGTACCCAACTCATTGCACTGTAAAGAGGTTTGGGAATAACTTGTGTATGAAAGAAACTATAAAACCAAATTCTATTCTATTCTATTTTACAAAACACAAAATTCCTGGAGCTCCAAATTCTACTGGGGGGGGGGGCAGAAAATGGGGACTCATAACTCCCAGCCAGCAAACCATACAGTAATACCTCCACCTGAATAGGAAACCAAGAGCTGCATGAGACCTATAGGATTAATATATTATGTGGTAACATGTTGCAGTGCTTGATGAGAATGGCCAGATGAACTCCCAGCTGGGATCATCTGTTATGGAATCCTAATCAACATTTATTGTTTGCTGCAACATGAGACTACTTCTGGGTCAGCATATATTAATCCTACAGGTCTCACAAGGTTATTCGTGTCCTGTTCAGGAAGAAGAGCCACTGGATAGCTAGCTATCTGTGGGTCTGTGTTAGTACAGAGTGGCGAGTTCTCTGTACTGCCTTTTCAGTTTTACTTTGAAATGCATTATGTACCCATAGATATAGATATTGACAGCGAATATGGGACCTCTTGGCCCACCCAGTCTGCCCATTTCCTACCTATTGGATAAGCTGCAGATCCTAGTTAACCAGCAGCCTGCTTCTTCCTAATCCCACCAGAACTGCCTTATGTCTGTCCCATGCATTCTTGAATTCCCCCACTGTTTTTGACCCCACAACCTCCTCAGGAAGGCTGTTCTATGTGTCCACCATCCTCTCCATGAAAAAATACTTCCTCACGTTGCCCATGAGCCATCCCCCCCCCCCCCATCTGCAGATTGTGCACCCTTCCCCTACTTGTGCCTTTGTCTGACAAGGTCTTGAAACTCTGTACGCTGGGTTCCATGCTTTGAATTACTCCTGATTCTTAGTTCTTAAGAAGGGCAATCCAGACATCTGAACGGTCAAACCATGACCATAGAAGAGGACAGTCTGCTTATAGATACCAACAAATGCCATCCTCTCAGTAAATAACGTTTATTATTTAGTTTATTTGGTTAATTTCTTTTATTTGCTGAGAAAACAGCTGTAATTGTAATCCTTGTTATTCTGTCAGATAATATTCTTCTTCCTGCATAATAGCAGGTGGCACAATATGTTGAGCTGACAGTAACAGCATCAGTTTAATGTTCTAAGAACCCACTGAAGAATAAGATGATGTGCCATCAATAAACTGCACTACTGACGTTAACACCCACCAAGAGCAGAAGCTTTTGCACTGCACAGACGTCCCAGCTTTAACGTATCAGACTGCTATTTAGGCCATCCGGATTCAGGACTGAATTCAGGTCACTAGCGTTAGTGGCACACCTGGCTAAGGTAACTGTTGATGACAGTATATTTCAACTCAGGTAAGGGTCAGCACCAGGTGATGGCACCACAGTGACCATTGTAAACTATAGGTCCAAGGAGTTTGCTGTGCCACAGGGGCATTCTGTGTGTGTGTGTGTGTGAGGTTGCCAGAGGGTTGTGCCTATGACACGTAAGAGGAGGGAGGAAACATACAGGAGAGGGACCACCCCAGGCTCTCTTAGTATGACTGCCGGCCACTGCTGCTGGACCTCACCTCCTGCTGCCCACTGCTGGTCACTGAATCCTGACTGAGTTGCTAAGGAGGATGCTCTCCTCCAAAAAGAGACCCCTACAATGGAGAGAAAAAATGAAAGACAGCAAATGTGAAGTTAGTGACAGGTGGGTTGGGTGGTTTCAAAGTCCAGAAGGGTGATGGTGTCCAGCCTAGGAGAAAAATCTCTACAGATGAAAAGAGCATCCAGTTTCTTTCATAAGACAGTTTGTGCTCACCTGTTAGTAATGTACCAGTACTGATCCCTCGAACCACATGTATTTACCTCCCTCCCTTTAAATCTTTATTTCATACAAGTGCAGACCATACCACTAAATTGTCCTGCATTATGAGGGACATCCCTCATTTCACCACTCAGAACTGCTCCATCCCACATGGAAAAGGTGCTGCCCACATGGAGAATTTCCTGTCGCACACTATAAACACATAATAATCTAATATGCTAAATTATGGTGAATGGAGATCTGCTTAGCCAATCAGATCACTTATCTAGTAGGCCTTTATCAGTCCACAAAAGCATACTAGGTATACAAATCAAAGTCAAGTCAAAGTTTATTGGCAGAATTAACTCCATTGAGCAGGCTCATTTACAAGGAGGTCCTGAGGCAAAGTTGTGCAATACGCATACAAAACAATATACACAAAGAGCAAATACAGTTGTAGCACAGCAAAACATAGTGATGAGATATATATATATATATATATATATATGTACATATGTATATATATTTTCTACATGTACTATATATATATACATATGTACACACATGTAGAAAATATATACAAATGTACATGCATACATGCACATGCATACAGAGGAGAATCCCTACAGAGGAAAGTCTTTGCATAGTGCACATATGTGCAGAATGTAGGACACTGCGGCTAACAAGAAACAATATCAACGTAAGTAAGTTGATCAGGGAAGTACTGACAGTATGTAGTAGGGTTACAAGTAGACCAGGAGTCTACCAGGATAGGCAAGGTTCAGGAGAGAGGAGATTAGGACAGTGGAGTTCGGGTAATCAATAGTATGCGGAAGAGAGGGAGTGGTAAGGCATGGAGAGTGGACAGCAGCGAGCAGGATACGTGGGAGGTAAGAGCAATGGGAAGGGTGGGTGGAAAATAGAGGCAGTGATCTGGAGACTTACAGGGGTGGGTGAAGGGGGAGGGAACATAGAGAGGAGAGGGTTGCTCATAAAGGGGAATGTGGTGTCAGCCATCTAAATTGTGCCAGGCTATAAGTAGCAAATGAGCTGATAAAGGCACACTAAGTATACAAATTACTGATAAAGGCACACTAGGTATGCTAATGAGCTGATAAAGGCAACACTAGTTATGTCAATGAGCTTTGACCGAATATTTGACCTAGTGAACATTTTGCCAGAAGATAAGTTCAAAGCAAGTTACAACTGCATAAAATTCCCAGTTCATCCTAGAAGTGTGTTTAAGTTGAAATTTAAAGAAAATGTTTATTAATGACACCACCTCTTTCTCTAGTTTTGCTTTGTTTTTGACAGACTTTTCACTCACCGTAACAGTGATAATATGATGTTGGGGAGGTTGTCCAGAGGAATAATTGCACCGCAGGCAGAAAATAAAGACTTCTGCTTTGGGCCCAATCTTTATCTGATGCCTGCAGTGCCATTATTCCCTCGTACAGCCTCATCAACATCACATTATCCCTATATCAAAATCATTGGCCCAAGGTGTACTGACACAGGTTCCTGAATTTTTTAGGAGACTTAAATCTTCCACAGATTGACTGGAGCAGTGATGACACAAGAGGTGCACTGGAATCTAAAGTTTCAGCTTTACTAACTGCATGTGATCCAGAACAACTTATAACATTACCAACTAGGGGAGCGAATGTACTTGATGTGCTACTGACCAATATCAGTGACACTATAAAAAATGTTGAAGTCACCCCCTTTATTAATAGTGATCCCAATATTATTCGCTTTGAAATTAACAGATCCAAACATTTTATTAAGGGGACGACAATGAACAAAATTAGCATAGCTAATTTCTCAGCAATGAGGAAGCATTGCAGAAAATGAGCTGGAACTCTATAGTGGACAACTCAAATGCGAGGAAGCCTGGGATAAGATGCTTACCATAATATCATCATTAGAGGCATCATTTGTTCCAAGTATTGGGTTTATAATAACAGGGGGACTTTATGGTCCAATAATAGGATCAGAAGGCTTATCTCTAAGAAAAGGCTAGCCTACAATAGGATGAAAAAGAATCCTATTCTGACTAACATTAGGAATTATAAAAAAGTATTGAAGCAACTGAAGTATGACATTAAGAAATCCATAGCTATAACAGAGTTCAGGTTAGCAAATATTAAGTGAAATCATAAGACTTTCTATTCCTATATCAATGAGAAAAAAGGGGAATGGCAGAATTGTCGGTCCCCTTATAGTTGACATTACATACAATTCACCCCAGAGGCTGGCCACTGAATTCCATAAATATTTCCATTCAGTATATAATCCTGTTGCCCTCTAGAGAAATTTCCCAAGCCCATAGCAACCAGTAGTAACATCAGGGAGCTAACTGCATCTGAAAAGGTTTCCACCAAACTATCAGGACTCAATGTAAATAAATCAGCTGGGCCTCATGTCTTGCACCCTAAACTATTAAAAGAATTGGCCCCAGTCCTTGCGCCTTCGATAGCAGATATTGGGAAAAGATCTACATATGAACATACAAATCTGCCAGCAGAAAAAGGCCTCACAGTCTATCAAGTCTGCTCGATTGCGCAGCTAGCCGCCTTACATAGCAGCTGCCCTACTCTCCTTCCCCCCCCATCACTGTCACTCCCCCACCCTGTCCCATCCCTTTAAAACTGTCCACCATCTTACAGGATACCACCTCTGGAAGAGTGTTCAATTAGCTACCACCCTCTTCGTGAAGAAATGTCTCATCTCTCTCTTAAATCTCCTCCAATCTGAGTCCATGCCTCCTTGTGCCCCTCAACTTAACCCCCTGTTAGTCTTGTTTATCCTCTTCAAGCATTTAAAGGTCTCAATTATATCCCCAATCCTGCCTCTCCTCCAGGAAGTACATATTTAACTCCCTCAGCCTTTCCTCATAGGGTTTGTCCTCCAATCCCTGGATCATTTGCCCTGCACTGTACCCCTCCAGTAATTTGACATCCTTCTTCAGAAATGGGCGCCAGTACTGTATGCAGTACTCCAGGTGTGGTCTGACCAGTGACCTATAAAAAGGCAAGATCACCTCCCTACTTCTGGAGGAGATTCTTCTCACAACACACTCCAGCATACTGTTGGTTTTTGCTGCCACCTTCCTGCACTGAGCCGAGTTGTTAATATTCCCCGTTATAACCACCCCTAGATCCTTTTCTCCTCTCTTAAATGCCTGTGTACCCACTGATTGGCATAGAGCCATAATAATACCAATTCACAAGAAGGGTAGTAAAATGAACCATGGCAACTACAGGCCTATTAGCTTGACGTACATAGTGGGTAAAATAATTGAAAGTATAATTGAGGACAGATTAGTTAATGACCTTACAGGCAGGGGCTTATCTGATATATCACATCGTGGCTTCTCCAATAATAGGTTGTGTGCCACTAACTTAATCAGCTTTTACAAGTTTGTCAGCCATAAAGTACTAGGGAAGGGCATGGACATGCTATTCTTGGATTTCAGGAAGGCGTTTGATGCTCGGCCTCATAACATCTTGGTGAATAAACGTCTTAATTTTGGAGTGGATTTGCATCTAATTAAGTGGATCCAGAGCTGGCTAGCAAACAGAAGCCAGGCTGTAAGAATTAACAGCATAGTCTCCCCAAAGGGTGCTGTGACTAGTGGGGTGCCCCAGGCCTCTGTCCTGGACCCACTGCTTTTTAACATATTCATAAGTGATTTGAATATTACTAGTAAGAACAAGTTGGTAAAGTTTGCCAATGATACCAAACCTGGGGAAATAGTGGACAACAAAGCACAGAGAAATAGGATGCCAAAAGACCTTGAAAACATAGGTAAATGGGTAAGTGCTAACATGATGCAGCCGAACGCAGAAAAATGTGTGGTTTTGCACTTTGGAAAGAACAATGGTAGACAAACATATCAGGTTAATGGAAACATAATTAAATCTGGGACTGCTGGGAAGGACCTGGGGGTCATAGTAAGCATTGACCTCAAGTCCAGTCCATTACTGTAGACATGTTGCATCAAAAGCAGGGCCTATTATGAACTGCATCGCAGAGTCCTTTTCCTCTAGATCTAGTTCCATGCTGTTACCCCTTCATAGGTCTTATATTAGGCCACATGGACTACTGTTCACAGTATGAGTCCTTATCTCAAAAAGGATAAGGACATGATAGACAAAGTGCAGAGGAGATTTATAAAACTTGTCTTGGGCTGTTAGGAGATACTGTATGCACAGCGTTGAAAGCACCTGGGCCTGTGGGACTTAAGCCTCAGGGAGATTAAAGGGAGACATGTTACTCCTATTTAAGGTTTTGAGGACCCAGATTTAAGTGCAGGTCTGGAATTGGGATATAAGAACATTACATATGATCTCAGAGGCCATAAGTCAACTAGTGGAATTCTGTCCAAAATCTGAACTTAGGAAAAATTATTTATTCAAGGGCCATTAGACTTTGGAACCAGCTCCCAGGGTATCTGGTGAATATATCAAACCTGGCAAAATTGGATGCCTTTATACAGGAGAGCAAGTTAGGTAACTTCCACTGAGCAGCGGGGGGGCAACACCCATGGGCTGCGGCCTTCTGTTGCTCTATTGCCAAAGTATATTAACCAAAGTATAAGGAGAACTTTTGTAGAAGTCTAATTTTTATGGCTGCATGGTCGAAGCCATGCTGACATATTGCTGTCACAATGAAGAAAGAAGGGACAGTGGAAGCACGTGACCAGATTCCTTCCCTCTGTTCTTCCACAGTGCTGCGGTCAGTGCTTTACTGTTGTTTCTCCACCACCCCTCCCCTCCACGGCTGCAGTAGCCCCCTTGTGGGTGCACTTTTTAACTGCTGCCTGTCACTTCTGTTTCGGATGGGGAAAAAAACCACAGTGCCCAAGATGGCCTCCGTGAGTTCAGTGCACATGCACAACTTCACTTCTGCAGTTGCACATGTGTGTTTTGCTTCTGCAGTAGTTGTGAACTTCGCACATGTGCACAGTGCTGGCGTGGCCATCTTGGGCATGATGCGACTCTTTTATTCTGTGAAATAAAACTGCATTTTGTTCTTGGAACCCCATGAGCACTCTTAAAACAGTATAGCAGCCATGCTGGCTCTGACCAGAATATGTTATTTATGCTGATTCTGGTTGCAGTACTGACCTCTATACTGATTGCCTATTAGACTGTGTGATGTATTTCAAAACATAATCTTAACCACCCTTGTATTTACTAGAAGTTCTTGTATAAGCATGATGTTTATTCACATTATGTCGATATCCATTTACGAAATTAGTTGCTATGATTGTCTTTTAGAATCTATGATCCATATTTAAAATGACTTTCTCTATGTAACCCCCCTGCAAATGGGGGTTCCCAAAAGACTTCCAGGAGCTTGCTTGAATGCTCCAAGCCTGAATGGTGTTTGGCATTTAAGCCATTTATCAGTGAGTGTTTTTAGAGCCTCTGGTACTGTCTCTTTAAGAGCTGTCTGCTTGCAGACATAATTAGTTTGTATGGGGGGGACTGTGTGCTTCTCTGAGTACCACTCGAGCTGCTGCCAATTCACTTCATTTTGCAGTCACTAGAGTGCAAAGGGAACCTATCTGAAAGATGTAACTGTTTGCCAGAAATTATTTAGAGTAATAATGAAATTACAGTTTGTCTAACCTGCTTTCTTTGCAGTCAGAACTGTGTCTGCTAGTTCCCCATTCTAGTTTTGAACTGCTGAACTAACTGGACCAATCAGTGTGGGGTAAGCTAGCTCTAAAATGGTGCCTTGACGAATCAGAACTTGGACTCATAATCTGAGCCAGCCACAAGAGGATTGTATGGGCAGTGACTCTGGAGATGTAGTTTAGACTTCAGTGCCTTTTGGACCAACAGCAGCAGTCTATTGTGAGTGACAGCCAATCCAGTCAAGAACTGGGAGGAACTCAAAGGAAGTGCCGGTTTTGTCGGTTGGAGTTTCAGTTGAGCTTTGGCAGTGAAGAAGGAAAGAGCCCTGTGCTTTTTCAGTGTGCAGTTTTAGTCAACATTGTGTAAGGCCCAGAGTTCCGTCTGCAGCTTGTGTAACAGCTTGTTAGGACTGAATCCGTCCTGTGAAAAGAATCAAAGGATCTCTGAAGAGTAGAAACCAGGCTCACCCTGTAGAAGACTGGAGGAATTGCTGAAAATTGCACTCGGTCTGTCAGGAACTGAATCTGCTGTGTGTTCTCCGGGTATTGTGCAGTAATTGCGATCGGGATACAGATGCAGCCTGCCTGGTATAGTGCTTTCTTTTATATGGATGTGTGAAGAGGTTTGTGTACCTCAAGTGAGCCCTGCTGACATTGAAGGACCCTATCTTATTTGGAGGTCGTGAGTACTAATTCAGGGTAGCTCCTGTTGAATTGCCACATTAAATCCAAATGGAATTACTGTACTGCTGACTGTTTAATTCTCCTTTTCTCTGTGTGAAAGGGCCCTACCAGCTGCCACAGTTTGGACTAGCCACTAGGGCTTGGGTACCCAGGGACAGTAACTGATAGGGATAGGCCTGTGCACAGAGCCATAAGTAGATTATTAGAGTGATAAGCTAATTAACCTGATTTCCCCTGTCCTTGTTATATCCCCTAAATAAATCAGAGCTGCTTGTTTCAGCAAAGTTATACTGCCTGAGGTATTTGTCTATGTTAAAGTACTGTACTGTGATTGTTGCACTGTATCTCATTTCACAGGAGGTCCCAGTGCCAGAACCAGACCTGGGGTAAGTGTATACTGTGAAGGTAATTCTGATATATTGTGTGGGCCACTAGTGGGAAGAAAGGGGAGTTGCAGTGTCCCAGAGGGCTGTGACCAAGTTAGTTTAACTATTGCAAACCCTGACCTCTGGGTGGAGGAACCCCATGGATCCAGGCCCTCAACCTGTTAGTGGCAAATCAGGCAGGGGTAGTAGCCCTGGGATAGCGCCATCTAGGGGTTACATCTATATACAGTATTTTGTAGAGATTCAGCCTGAAATATGGCAGCAATAAACTTTTACCTACTTACCTACCTACCAGCCTAAACGCTGCCCAAATAAAAGCACTTGTTTACACAGAGTTCTGAGCTAGCATCTTCATGATTTGGTATGTGTCCCATATTCTGTAGACCAGTGGCCCACATACTCCCAAATTTTGAGTACTAGGGCCCCACATTTCTAAAACAATAGGTTGAGTGGCATGGTGCAGTCTAGAGAGCTCAGGAATGGGTGCTGTCTAGGAAGCCATTCCATTCTGACTTTTCTAAATCCGCCACTGGATAGAATCGCTTCCATAAAATACAGAGCAGCACATTTTATACTTATTACTCATTTTTAAAGAGCGCCTTTAGTGCTCTTTCACTAATTGCACCCCCTCACAAAAAAAAAAAAAAAAACACAGGAGGAGCCTTACCTGCCCTAAAGTTAAATGCTCCAATAATTTAAATTACCTACTGCCAGTCATTTAGGAGGGAAGAGATCATATTTTGACTCCATGGCACCAAGAGCTTGATCACTTCCATTTCCCTGTCCTGAGTTCCGCCCCGCATTCTCACATCTTTTGATGTAAGAATATGGAGAGTGTGGGGGCCACACTCCATAGGCTTGTATAGGGCTGGTTTGAAACTGTCTTTTTCCAATGCTATCAGAAAAATCAAGGCCACCACTCAACTAAGAAGGCTCTATTAAAGCAAAATCTGCTTCTTTGCAGACACCAAGCTGTGGGAGGGTGGACATGGATATGGAGGTACAGGACCTTAAAGAAGACCTAGAGAAGCTGGAAAGGTGGTTTGGCATATAGCAGATTGGCTTCAATGCAAAAGTGCAAAGTCATGCACACAGGAGGAAACAACCGAGGACTGAGTACAGCCGGAGGGTGGGTGGTCACCAAATTAGAAGGAAAAGGACTTGGAGATAGCCATCATCAGCAACCTAAAACAGGATACATAGTGTAGAAAAGCAGCAGTCAGGGCAAACTGAATGCTAAGCTATATTGTGGGGGTTCATGAGCAGACAGGAGGAGGTTACACTGCTGCTGTAATGACCCTTGGTGTCCCACACCTGGACTGCAGTATGCAATACTGGAGCCCTACCTGAAAAAGGATATCAACCAGCTTGAGGCAGTCCAGAGGAAGGCAATGAAAATGGTTTAGGGGCAGCAGGGCACGGCACACGACGACAGGCTGAGAGAATATATGTACTCACAAAGAGAGGTGGGAGAGAGGAGACAAGATTGAAACCTTCAAGTACCTGAAAGGTATTAAGAAGGTGGATAGAGGTGATCTCTTTTGTTTCAGAGGGAACAGCACCACACTAAATCACTTGTGACTTTTGCAATTAATCAGCATTTACTTTTTATGTTGGCTCGCGCTTGCGCAGCCAACATATTGCAGTAGTAGCAGATTTGGAGGCACAGTCACTGTTGGGCGAATGCAGGGCACACATCAGAAGGTGCATCCCTCATTCCCCAGTCAGGCAGCAGGAGGCGCTGACCTCATGCATGCCTAATGTGGCCATCACAACAAAGAAAAGGTCCGCTGCAATCAGAGCGAAGCTCTCATGCAGCGTGACCATTACACGCTTCCCTCGGTGCAGGCAACATGGCAGCAGTGACTGCCGCCGCTGCTGCTTGTCACAATGCTGACAGGGGAGCCCACATCCCATCGGCATAATGTTCCCCCCCTTTTGTTGAGATTGCCGAGGGGGTGCCCAATCGCCCTCGGCATCATGCACTCCCCCCATTTGTTATGTGCCGATGGGGGTGCCCAATCCCCCGTGAGCTAAAACACCCCCCCACCCACAAACACTGAGGTGGCATGCTGGGAGCCCACCCCAGTGTGCCAAATCCCACCTGAAAAATGTAAACCGTCCCACAACTTTTTTTTTTTTTTAAACCCTGTAAACCAATAACTGTCCCTCGGTGGTCTGCCTGCCTCCCCTCCCGCAACTCGCACCCACCCACTGCACACCCTGCCTCCCTACACCCCCTCCTCACCCCTTACTTACCTCCAGAATCCGGAGCGTGATGTTCGGTGGACCAGGAACACGTCTGCACTCTTCAAAGCCGACTGCGAACTGAGGAAATGCCGCTAAGCTGTATAATGGAATGAATAGGGTTTTTTCAACTTTGATGCGTATCTCGGGCATTTTTTGGAATTTTGGCACCAAATTTTCAACATGGTATTTTTGGAACCCCTCCTCTTGAATTCTGTCACTGTCATGGCATTATTCAGCCCAGAAAGGTGATTTCGCAGTCACTCGCCGGAATCAACTTTTGGGACCGATTAACAAAATGACAGTGCCAGTGTTCATGAGGTGGGCTCTCAAAAAGCCTATGTTGCAAATTTCATGGAAAAATCCAAAACATGACTATTTCTGACATACGTTGCACAGTTGCTATACGCGCTCGTAACTGCAAATTGCAATATTTCCATGCCAGATTTATAACATTGGCATTTTATACACCTTATGAACAGTACAGTTGTCATTTTTCACACCCTGGCGAAATGTGTTTCTGCACTTCTGGCGCAGAATAGCGCAGTCGCTATGGGAAACCAGTGTTCCGGGACATATTACGAAAATGACAGTGACACTGTTCATGAGCAGAAGTCCTAAAATGCCTATGTGGAAAATTTGGTGACGATACTCCATAAAATGACTGTGTTACAAGTGTACATTACGCAGTTTGCATGCATGCTCGTAAGTTTGCCAATTTATAATATTTTCACTCCAGATTTTCAACATTGCCATTTTCTGCACCTCCTTATGAACAGTACAGCTGTCATTTTCACATCCTGACTGAAATGTATTTTCGCAGTTCCAGCGCAGAATAGCGTGGTCTCGTGGGAAATCCATGTTCGAGACACATTATGAAATGACAGTGACACTGTTCATTAGCAGAGGTCCTAAAATGTCTATATTGAAAATTTGGTCACAAAGACCATAAAATGAGTGTTTTCCGAGTGTCGTTATGCAGTTTGCATGCACGCCATAAACACTCCAATGCCTGTCGCTCTCACAGGTGAGGGTGGAGTTGTCATCACTTCAACACTCACTGCCATTCCTATTATGCATCTCTACCTCTGGCACTACGAAGCCAATGCCAGCGAGACAACATTCGGCACTGACAAATGTTTGTTTTGTTCTGGATCAGAGTGCTAGTTCATCTGTTCTCCCTCTATTGCATATTTTCGGTCAGAACCAGCTGCATAACCTGTGCTCTGGACTTCTGTGTGTTTGTAGCATGGCTATAAGCTGGGGGTGAGGTACAAGAAGGAGGACAGGAGATACTGCTTACAGATCAGTGGTGACAGGGTGAATTGAACTCTCATCTGAGGTTGTCCTCAAAAGACGGTGTGTGGGGTTCAAGAGTGGGTGGGACTGAGTGAATGGATGGGTGAGGGTTGGTGGTGGGAGAGTGGTGCGCACAGTAATTGCTGGATCAGGGGCACCACAATTGAGCAGACTTGACAGACTGTAAGGCCTTCTTCTGGCTATTTTGTATATTTATGTGTAACCCCCCTGCAAATGGGGGTTCCCAAAAGACTTCCAGGAGCTTGCTTGAATGCTCCAAGCCTGAATGGTGTTTGGCATTTAAGCCATTTATCAGTGAGTGTTTTTAGAACCTCTGGTACTGTCTCTTTAAGAGCTGTCTGCTTGCAGACATAATTAGTTTGTATGGGGGACTGTGTGTTTCTTTGATTGAGTACCACTCAAGCTGCTGCCAATTCACTCCATTTTTGCAGTCACTAGGAGTGCAAAGGGAACCTATCTGAAAGATGTAACTGTTTGCCAGAAATCATTTACAGTAATAATGAAATTACAGTTTGTCTAACCTGCTTTCTTTTGCAGTCAGAACAGTGTCTGCTAGTTCCCCATTCTAGTTTTGAACTGCTGAACTGGACCAATCAGTGTGGGGTAAGCTAGCTCTAAAATGGTGCCTTGGACGAATCAGAACTTGGACTCATAATCTGAGCCAGCCACAAGAGGATTGTATGGGCAGTGACTCTGGGAGATGTAGTTTGACTTCAGTGCCTTTTGGACCAACAGCAGCAGTCTATTGTGAGTGACAGCCAATCCAGTCAAGAACTGGGAGGAACTCAAAGGAAGTGCCGTTTTTTGTCGGTTGGAGTTTCAGTTGAGCTTTGGCAGTGAAGAAGGAAGGAGCCCTGTGCTTTTCAGTGTGCAGTTTTAGTCAAAAACGTGTAAGGCCCAGAGTTCCGGTCTGCAGCTTGTTAGACTGAATCCGTCCTGTGAAAAGAATCAAAGAATCTCTGAAGAGTAGAAAACAGGCTCACCCTGTAGAAGACTGGAAGAATTGCTGAAAATTGCACTCGGTCTGTCAGGAACTGAATCTGCTGTGTGTTCTCCCGGGTATTGTGCAGTAATTGCGATCGGGATACAGATGCAGCCTGCCTGGTATAGTGCTTTCTTTTATATGGATGTGTGAAGAGGTTTGTGTACCTCAAGTGAGCCCTGCTGACATTGAAGGACCCTATCTTATTTGGAGGTCGTGAGTACTAATTCAAGGTCGCTCCCTGTTGAATTGACATTAAATCCAAATGGAATTACTGTACTGCTGACTGTTTAATTCTCCTTTTCTCTGTGTGAAAGGGCCCCTACCAGCTGCCACGGTTTGGACTAGCCACTAGGGCTTGGGTACCCAGGGACAGTAACTGATAGGATAGGCCTGTGCACAGAGCCATGGAATGAATTATTAGAGTGATAAGCTAATTAACCTGATTTCCCCTGTCCTTGTTATATCCCCTAAATAAATCAGAGCTGCTTGTTTCAGCAAAGTTATACTGCCTGAGGTATTTGTCTATGTTAAAGTACTGTACTGTGATTGTTGCACTGTATCTCATTTCTCAGGAGGTCCCAGTGCCGGAACCAGACCTGGGGGTAAGTGTATACTGTGAAGGTAATTCTGATATATTGTGTGGCCACTAGTGGGAAGAAAGGGGTTGCAGTGTCCCAGAGGGCTGTGACCAAGTTAGTTTAACTATTGCAAACCCTGACCTCTGGGTGGAGGCACCCGCCATTGGATCCAGGCCCCTCAACCTGTTAGTGGAAAATCAGGCAGGGGTAGTAGCCCTGGGATAGCGCCATCTAGGGTTACATCTTGGAGGCTCACGCTGGGATTGTGTGTCCTCTAGTGGCCTTATTACGAACCACTGTTAAGAAAAAATGGGTACCCGACAAGTGGCTGTGCACCGGCTGGTGGAGTGGTGTACTGGGAGGAGATCGACCCCAAAATGCTTGCTTATCCTGGACATCCCCTGGGTATCAATACGGACACTGTGCAGGAGTACTTTCCAAGGTGGAAGGTTTACAAAACCCTGTGGTGGTGGGTCGGCATGCTAATCTGCTCACCCACACTTTCCTGGCCCTAGTAGAGTTTAAGGATCCCATAGATAGCTCCAAAAGTGCCACAGACCATTACCCCAGAGGGAGCCCTCACTGCTTGAGAGTGATAACTAGGACAGTAAAGACCGGGGAATCAGCCCCCACCACTATCTGAAACTTTTGAGGAGAAATTTGCTGAATGGTTGCTGGGAGAGGGAAAACTGTGGAGGACTTGAAGAAACTATTCTTGCCACCTGGGGTGTTCCTCCCCAACACCCTCTCCTGCTCCAGTGCCCGTAATGGTGGCTGAACCAATGCAGACTCCTATTTCTGCACCTGCCATTAGTCACGACTCCGAAGGTTGAGGATCTTCTCTGGCACCTCCCCACCCCAAGGGGAGGATGACTGGGAGACCTGGATAGACTATGTTGCCCCAAGTGCTAGAATGGCAATGCTCGGGCCGGCGAAGAGGGTTAGTGAGAGCCTCCGAGGTCCTGCCCTGGCTACCATCCGTGCTAAGCGGGCCAGTAACCCTGAAGCGACTGCACAGGCCTATCTTGAGGCCTTGGAGAATGTGTATGGGAGCCCAGATTCTGATGAGGACCTATGGTGAGAGTAAGAGATGCACAACAGTACCAAGGGAGTTGTTTCTGTGTATGTATCTCGGCTGGAAAAATTGTTGCAAGAATGCCTCAGAAAAGGTAGTTTGCCAGCTATTGAACTGGACCGAACCAGGCTGGACAGGATCCTTAAGTCTGCCCCTTCTCAGAACTGCTGTTGCTTCAGTTCGCCTGGCAGATCGACTGGAATCCCACCCTCCTATGATGAGTTAATGAGAGAAATTCGAGGAGTTGAGAAAAGCGACCTCGGGAGGACCTGCACCAATAGCTGCGGCTACGACCGAGTGACTGAGGGTGACCCATCAAGTGAAGTTCAGGGGCAGAGGTTGGCAGTCAATGAGTGCTCTGACAAGGAAAAAGATATGTCACAATGGGGTGAACTGTTGAGAGAGATCCAGGAATTCAAAAACAGTCCTTTATGAAGGACGCCTGCAATCTGAGCCCTGACCTATATCCGACTGCATCTGCTATGGGGGTGGGGTACCCACCATGTATCTCCTGCTGATAACAGCTCGAACTCGATTCCTTGACCATGGAAGTGGAGAAACTGGCGAGATGTCTCCAATGCTTATCACGCCGCGACAGAGATGGCACCAAGGTTTCCAGTTAGTAATACCCCGCCCTGGCTCCCAGTGTGGCGCCTCGCCAGCTCAAACTCCAGAAAGTATGTTTTGCTATAATTGTGGGAAAGATGGGCACATGAAAGGGAATGCCAGTCCAAAAGACACTGACAAAGTTGCATATAGGCTACAAGGAGAGCTTGGAGAAGAAATCAGTGGTTAAGAGGTGCACGACATGATCCCAGTGAGGGCACCAAAATGCTAATTCACGTCCTTTTGTGGCAAGGTCAGTTGCCCAGCCCCACTACCGCCTCTCCAGACTGGTCCAGAATAGTGGGTCCCTCCATGGAGACCACTGTAAAGGTGAATGGAGTGTCTACAAGAGCTGTATTAGACAGTGGCTCCCAAGTGACAATTATGTTCCAGGATTGGTATCAGAAGCATTTGTCAGGCGTACCCTTACAACCATTAGAAGGACTGCATGTATGGGGTTAAGTGAGAAGGCCTACCTTATTCCGGTATATCCGAATTTGGCTGTCTTTCCCACCTCCGTGGCTGGAGTGGCCGAACAAGTAGAGACCCTAGCCTTAGTGTGTCCCCCACTGGACTGTATGATGGTGTCCCTTTGTTGATTGGAACAAATGCTCATATGTTCGGAAGGCTGGCACAGTTGTGTTATGAAAACAGGGGTCAAAGACTAGTAGAGCTTTAAGAGTTCGGCTTTAATTAAGAAGGCCTATGAGGCACAGAGAGATGCTGAAAAACAGAACCAGAGGAACCGGTCGAATTGTATGGAAGAAGGATCCTGAGTCTCTGATCCTGGCGCAAATGCCCAGTGTACCTTACAGGGAGAGGTCCGTATCAGAAAGGATGTTAAGAATAAAATATTAATGTTGGATGCACCAGGCGATGGAAAATTGCCAGAGGGACTGCTGGTCAAGCCTAGTATTTTGCCGCTAGAGCCCATGCTTATGCCAGAAGGGTAATGGTCCAAGTTCATAATGTGTCTGAAAGAGGACATTCGAGTAAACAGAGGTTGCATCCTGGCTAATGTGCATTGTGCAGACACTGCAGTGCTACCAGCAGCAAGAGTTCAAGGAAGAATGACAGAGTAACGCCTGACTTGTTTGATTTCACGACTCCCGCTGCCAGCTGAATGGAAAGTGAGGATCAGTGAGAAGCTTGCCCAGAGAGACCAGGTGTTTTCTTTAAAGGAATGGGATGTGGGATCGTGCAAGGAGCTGAGCACAATATCCGGCTGCATGACGAAGACCATTTCAGTGAGAGGTCTCGACGCCTGGCACCTGCTGACATAGATGATGTGAGACGGCATCTGCAAGAGATGTTAGCTGCTGGTGTAATACAAGAATCCAGAAGCCCTTATGCTTCCCCATTGTGGTAGTGAGGAAAAGAATGGAACAGTAAGGATGTGTGTGGATTATCGCTTGTAAACCGGGCGGACTATCCCTGATCAGTACACAATGCCCGCATTCAGGATGCTTTGGACTGCCTAAGCGGGAGCAGTGGTTCTCTGTGCTGGATCTCGCAGATGGGTACTACCAGATCCCGATGGCCCCAGAGGACCGTGAGAAGACGGCTTTATCTGTCCGCTGGCTTCTATGAATTCATGAGGATGCCTCAAGGATTTCAGTGTTCCCAGCCACTTTTCAACGATTGATGGGCGTGCAGTGGGGGACATGAACTTACTAGAGTGCCTGGTATACCTAGATGATGTCATTGTGTTTGGCAGCTCACTGGAGGAACATGAGAGCAGATTATTTAAGGTATTGGACCGACTGGAGGACTTTGGCCTTAAACTGTCCATTGATAAGTGTCAATTCTTTCAAACATCAGTAAAGTATGTGGGACACATAGTATCCACGAGGAATAGAGACCGACCCAAGTAAAGTTGAGGCCTTGACCACCTGGCCACAGCCCAAAATCTAAAAGAACTGCAAAGATTCCTGGATTCTGTGGTTATTATAGGCGCTTCATCAAGGACTATTCAAGAGTGATCCGCCCTTTACTTAACCTTACTCAAGGGTATCCCCCAACCCACAAAAAATACCAAAAGTCAGCGTCCCTCAAGACTGAAAGAGTGTATTTTCATCCGAGTGAAGTATTTGGGGCCCGCTGGACTCCTGATTGTGAGACTGCTTTCATGAGATCATATATCAACTTACCCATGCTCCAGTGCTGGCCTATGCCGATCCAAGAAAACCTTACGTCCTGCACACTGATGCTAGCTTGCAAGGGTTGGGGGCTGTGTTGTACCAAACACGAGAATGGCCTGAGACCAGTGGCCTTTGCCAGTGAAGCCTGACCCCATCCGAAAGGAACTATCCTGTACATAGTTAGAGTTCTAAGCTTTGAAGTGGGCTGTTGTTGACCAATTCCATGAGTACTTGTATGGGGCTAAAATACTAGTAAAACTGACAATAATCCTTTGACCTATGTGCAGACCTCAGCTAAGTTGGATGCCACTGGCCATAGGTGGCTTTCTGCATTATCTACATATGACTATGCTCTCGAATACCGAGCAGGTCTGAACCACATAGATGCTGATGCTCTCTCCCGGAGGCCTGTTCCCAGAATGATTGGGTCCGATTGGCAGGACCTGACATTCGGGCACTCTGCGAAGTTTGACAGGAGGAACAAATGTCCACGGACGAGTGGACTGCATGGTGGACTGCTTGGGAGCCTCTGAGAATTGCATACCTGCTGCTTATTGCCACTTTTCTGCAATAGACATTGGTGCACTGCCTCAGCTGGACAATGACAGTGCCGGCGGGCTCAATCTCGCATCCCATGATCAAAGCAGCTTTAGAAGCCCTCTATGCAGGAAAAGATGTGTCCAAATTACGCCCACTGATTTGAGAACTGCACTGTTATACAAAGAAGGTCCTAAGTTGAAACTGATCAATAAACTGTTATACAGAGAAACAGTAGACAGAGGGGGACAAGTAGACAAACAACAACTAGTGCTGCCCACTGCCTTTCGAGACTCAGTACTGAGGTCCTTGCACAACCACATGGGGCACCTTGGTATAGACAGAACACTTGACTTGGTGAGATCCAGATTCTATTGGCCTAAGATGGGGCTGATGTGGAGCAACACTCGAACTTGTAGTGCTGCTTACAGAGGAAAGCTTTGCCCCCAGAGGGCTGCCCCCCTTGTTAACATCACCACCAGTGCACCCATGGAGCTGGTCTGTATTGATTTTCTGAGTTTGGAGTCGGATCAAAGAAATATCAGTAATGTGCTGGTGGTCACTGACCATTTCACGAGATATGCCCAAGCTTTCCCACCAAAGACCAGAAAGCATCCACTGTGGCCAAAGTACTTGTAGAAAACTTTTTGTTCACTATGGAGCTCCACAAAGAATCCATTCTGATCAAGGGAGACTTTGAGAGTCGTCTGATCAAAGAGATGCTTTCTCTGTGGGAGTGAGAAAGTCCAGAACCACTCCTTACCACCCCAGGGGACCCACAGCCTGAACGCTTTCAACACATTGCTAGATATAGGCACCTGCACCCAAAGGACAAGCCTAGATGGAGCCAACAAATTAGCACCCTGGTACATGCTTATAACTGCACCAAAAGTGATGCCACTGGTTCTCCCCCTACCGCCTGATGTTTGGAAGAAAGCTCGACTACCAGTAGATGTGTGTTTTGGGGTCTCTCCTGATGGGGTTCAAGCTGACAACTATTTACAGTATGTGCAAAAGTTAAAGGCCCAGCTAACTCATGCGTGACCAACTGGCTCAAACCATGGCTGCCAAAAGAAATCTGGCCAACAAAGAAAGGTATGATAAAAGGTGAAAGCACAGGAACTCCAGGAGGAGATCGGGTGTGCTAAGAAATCTGGGACTGCATGGCAAGCACAAGATTGCTGACAGATGGCACCATCTCCCTCACATTGTAGTGGGCAAACTAGATGATCTGCCAGTGTACAAAGTAAGGCCTGAGAATAATTCAAAGATGTAAAAACAATGCATAGAAATCATTTACTGCCCATTGGACAAATCTTAATTGAGTCTGAGCCCTAGAAGATGCCCCTCTGGACCAGTGACTAGAGCTGCTGCTAAGAAAGATCAAGAAAGTCTGCACCTACAGAAGCAAAGTTAAAGTGTTCCCTCCACAAGTCCCAGTTGAGCATGACTGTCAGTCCATATCGGAAGAAAGTGAGAGTGACTTTGAATACTATCCTTCTTACGAACTGAGTCAATTGTTTCAGGGCAATCCCTAGTCAATAGTGGAGACAAAGCTGGGCCTTCTGGACTGTCTAAGCCCCAACTTCATCCCTGGAGCCAATGCTCCCAGAAAGTGATCAAAGCATCAGATCAGATGAAATAGAATCATTGTGCATGGTTGAACTGTTTGAGCTTTCAGGGAGAAAATGATAGATTGGGGCAGACTGGTGATACACCGAACAAGAAGAGTATTTTGAGTGCCCTGACAGTCCACTGCCAGTGTCCGAAAGTCTCCATGCGAGCCAAATGTTGTGGACTCGAAACTGTAACTCCTGGAGCTGAAAGTGCCCCAAGTTCTAGCCTCTCTACCCCATGGAACTCCTCTGACAAGTGAGGACAATGCTGAAAATGAGGCTCAGAGTGCAGAGACTGTAACAGTTCCCCTAGAAAGACTGGTCGAGCTGTAAAGCCTGTGGTGCACCTCAGTTATGATTCCCTTGGGAGGCCTGTGGATTTGCCTCTCAATGTTGTCCATAAAGGAGTGTATGTCCCGAGCTCATTGCCCAAACTGGCGTCAGTGCTAACTCAAGTTACTTGTGTTGCCCTCTAAGTATGGTGCTGCCCATCAGCCCCAAGGTAACTGATGGAAGGGCCCCTCTCTTCAGGTTTCATGTACAAGAGGTAATAACTTGAGTTATGGTACAATTGTATGTAATACTGTGTAAAGAGTGACGTACTGCAATGTTTCAGAAATGTGTTCTTGGTAAAATGATATATTGACTGATGATTACATATGCGAGCCTAATGCAAATGTATATGGTTGCAGTTAAAACTTATGAGAACTTGCTTGACGCGGACGTCAAGCTTTCCCAAGCCAGGAAGGGTGTAACCCCCTGCAAATGGGGTTCCCAAAAGACTTCAGGAGCTTGCTTGAATGCTCCAAGCCTGAATGGTGTTTGGCATTTAAGCCATTTATCAGTGAGTGTTTTAGAACCTCTGGTACTGTCTCTTTAAGAGCTGTCTGCTTGCAGACATAATTAGTTTGTATGGGGACTGTGTGTTTCTTTGATTGAGTACCACTCAAGCTGCTGCCAATTCACTCCATTTTTGCAGTCACTAGGAGTGCAAAGGGAACCTATCTGAAAGATGTAACTGTTTGCCAGAAATCATTTACAGTAATAATGAAATTACAGTTTGTCTAACCTGCTTTCTTTTGCAGTCAGAACAGTGTCTGCTAGTTCCCCATTCTAGTTTTGAACTGCTGAACTGGACCAATCAGTGTGGGGTAAGCTAGCTCTAAAATGGTGCCTTGGACGAATCAGAACTTGGACTCATAATCTGAGCCAGCCACAAGAGGATTGTATGGGCAGTGACTCTGGGAGATGTAGTTTAGACTTCAGTGCCTTTTGGACCAACAGCAGCAGTCTATTGTGAGTGACAGCCAATCCAGTCAAGAACTGGGAGGAACTCAAAGGAAGTGCCGTTTTTGTCGGTTGGAGTTTCAGTTGAGCTTTGGCAGTGAAGAAGGAAGGAGCCCTGTGCTTTTCAGTGTGCAGTTTTAGTCAAAAACGTGTGTAAGGCCCAGAGTTCCGGTCTGCAGCTTGTTGGGACTGAATCCGTCCTGTGAAAAGAATCAAAGAATCTCTGAAGAGTAGAAAACAGGCTCACCTGTAGAAGACTGGAAGAATTGCTGAAAATTGCACTCGGTCTGTCAGGAACTGAATCTGCTGTGTGTTCTCCCGGTATTGTGCAGTAATTCGATCGGGATACAGATGCAGCCTGCCTGGTATAGTGCTTTCTTTTATATGGATGTGTGAAGAGGTTTGTGTACCTCAAGTGAGCCCTGCTGACATTGAAGGACCCTATCTTATTTGGAGAGTCGTGAGTACTAATTCAGAATTCGCTCCCTGTTGAATTACCACATTAAATCCAAATGGAATTACTGTACTGCTGACTGTTTTTAATTCTCCCTTTTCTCTGTGTGAAAGGGCCTACCAGCTGCCACGGTTGGACTAGCCACTAGGGCTTGGGTACCCAGGGACAGTAACTGATAGGGATAGGCCTGTGCACAGAGCCATAGGTGAATTATTAGAGTGATAAGCTAATTAACCTGATTTCCCTGTCCTTGTTATATCCCTAAATAAATCAGAGCTGCTTGTTTCAGCAAAGTTATACTGCCTGAGGTATTTGTCTATGTTAAATACTGTACTGTGATTGTTGCACTGTATCTCATTTCACAGGAGGTCCCAGTGCCGGAACCAGACCTGGGGGTAAGTGTATACTGTGAAGGTAATTCTGATATTGTGTGGGCCACTAGTGGGAAGAAAGGGGGTTGCAGTGTCCCAGAGGGCTGTGACCAAGTTAGTTTAACTATTGCAAACCCTGACCTCTGGGTGGAGGCACCCGCCATTGGATCCAGGCCCCTCAACCTGTTAGTGGAAAATCAGGCAGGGGTAGTAGCCCCTGGGATAGCGCCATCTAGGGGTTACATATGTAATGGCAATTCTTAGATAGTGGAAGCACTCAGCCTCATGCTTCAACACCCCCCCCCCCAAAAAAGGTGCAGTTATCCCTGCAAAATGCACACCCTGTCATGCCTTACTGTTTAAGTAAACTATCTGTAACAAAACAATATTAGGTAATGGAGTTCAAGTTTACTACCCAGAGCAGATACTATTTAAAATACTTTGATCTACATCATGCACTTTACACACAGCGCCTTGCCACAGCTGCTCCTTTGTAATCAGTCAGAAAATTTATTCTGAAGTGCTAGAGAGCTGCATTCACACGGCATCGGTGTTGCTGCTTCCCTTTTCCCTTTTTGGTGATTCAAGCGTTGTTCTGGTCTATTGCGTGGGAATATACTGTATGATGCAGGTGGTTAAATCTGTTCAGACAGCAAATCAAACCACCAACAGTGTGCAACAAACCAAGGGCAAACTGACTTAGTTTAGTTTAGTTTATTGTTCTAGGAATTACTACCTTTGAGCCAGAGGCTCTTTTACAAAGGTTCCACGTCAATTAGGTACAGTACAAAAGGTTACATAGATAACACAACAATTTGTGTTGTGTCAAGAGCAAGAAAACATATACAAATACATATCAAACAATTTGTGCAAAAGGACATGAGATATCAATAATCACATTATTATTACAAGAAAGAGGTCATGCCAGATTAGGAGAAACAAATAGGGAAAAAGTCCAGAACAGAGAGGGTAAGTGAAAGGTGTGGGGAGCAGACAATAGCAGGAGAAAAGGTTTCCCAAACATGGAAGAGTTTAAACCCAGATAGGCTGAATACTGTTTTCTGTGTCTGCCCTTCTGCACAGCTGACGTGTTTTGGGGCTGACTGTTTTCAGAGCACAAGTCACCAGGCTCTTTTGGGGCTGGGAAGGTTTACCTGTGTCTGACTTGGATGTTTGGATTTTTCTCTGTTTGATTAGCAGGGTATTTTCTCTGTCAAATTGGTTTGAAGCAGTATTACAAATTGTCGTGTATGGCATCTTGCTGACAGGAAAGGCACTCATCACATAGGTAGGTCAGAGCGTTTAGCTGATTGTTTCGTGAGGGCACAGTTTAAGCCAACCCTTCCCACCCACCACCTGGAAATAGTGCATTTATACTTGGGGTTCTGACATTTCCTCAAGAGCAAGGTACACATCACTGTCATATCCTGTCTAGCACACTGCACTGACAATATAAGCATACACATTATATAAATACATATTTTTCTATATAACGCGCGCACACACACACACACACACACACACACACACACATAAAAAAAAAAACTAAACAAGGTAGACAGTTATGTGGGGAGTAGTACAATGTAATGGCTGTGGGGCAGCAGTCTTCCGGGAGTCTTTCTGGAGGCTGAGATGCTGCCCTGTTTGCAGACAACTCTCTGCCCTGAGGGAGGAAGTTGCCCGTCTTCAGGCCACACTGGACAGTAGTAAGGGAACCTTCCCCCAGGCCATGCTGGACAGTAGGAAGGGAACCTCCCCCATCCAGGGAGCACCAGAGCCACCACCACTACCTCAGAGGTTGCGAAGAAAGCACAGCAGTTGGACCACAGTGGGCTCAGGGAGGGTGAGGATGGTGGAACAGAGGCACACCCAGTCAGTTGTTACACTCCACAATCCATACACCATTCTGGGGGAGCATAGTTCCCCTATGGATGCACCTGCAGAGGAGACTAAGGAGGGTGCAGACAACTGTCACAAGGGAGGCCCTCAGGAAGGAGGCAGAGGGCACCACAGGGAAAGAAAGCTGCTCCCGGTGGGGGACTCAATTATTAGGGGATAGAACTGGGGGGAGCAGGGAAACTGAAGTAAGGTGCCTGCCTGGTGCCATGGCTTGGAGGGACAGGAAGCTCATCCTTAGGATCATGAGAACAGTTGCACGGGAGTCTGAGCTGGACATCATTGTCCACCTAGGGACAAATGACTTGGCTCATCATGAGATTAGAGCAGTGCAAAAGGACTTTGTAGAGTTGGGGAGGGGCTTAAGACAAGTAGCACACACAGTATCCTTCTCAGAGGTGCTGCCTGTCAGTGGCACAGTGAGGCGAGTACTGCACCATGCAGTTTAACAAATGGTTGAAAAATGGTGTGGAGCACAGGGGTTTGGCTTCATTGGGGACTGGGGTTCCACCTGGAGGACACCAGCCTATACTGGCAGGATGGTCTGCATCTGTCCAGGAAGGAACAAGTCTTTTAGGCAATTGGTTTAAATGCTTCATTGGCAAGCCTTTAAACTAGTCAAGGGAGGCACTGATAAGCAGCAGGAAAATCCCAGCCTCCCCTACAAAACAGGTTACTAAATGAGAAAAAGACCAAGGTAGAAAGGTCAGTGGGGTTGCAGCTACAGAAGGTAAAAGCCATCAAAAATGGAGAGCAATGAGTACCAATGCCCGTAGTCTGGGTAACAAGCTTCCTGAATTAGTGGCCTTGATGGAGGAGGAACATCTGGATATTGTGGAAGTCACAGAAACATGGTACACACAGAACCATGACTGGGACGTAAACATACCAGGATACACTATCTACAGGAGGGACAGGGAGGGTAAAAGAGGAGGAGGAGTAGCTCTCTACATAAGAGAAGGAATCAAAGCAACAGAACAAAAGGGTAAACAGGAGGAGAAGAAGCACTGTGGGTCAATTTGGAGGCAGGCAATGGCACCACAATCCGCACAGGGTTGTATACGACCCCCTCTTAGGGGAGGAAATGGACAAGGAAATGATAGAAAGTATACTTAGAATGGCAGATAAAGGAGATATTGCTGATGGGTGATCCGAATATGCCAGATGTTAACTGGAGTGCAGTTGCAGCAGCCACTTCTAAGAGTGGGTTATTCTAGATGCCCTACAGGGGCATGCCTTGAACAACTAGTACTGAAGCCCACTCAAGAGGAGCAATCTTAGACCTGGTTCTCTCAAATGGAGATGAAGAGGGATCACAGATGTAAGTGGGTAGCCATCTGGGAACTAGCGACCATCGAACAGTATGGTTCACAATAAACACAGCAATAGAGTCAAGCCATACAAAAGACAAAGGTACTGGATTTTAGCAGGGCTGACTTTGCCAAAATGGGTGAGTGCCTAAGGAATGCACTAGCAAATGGTCAGGAAGGAGGGTGGAAGAACAATGGGAATAATAAAACTGCCATCACAGAGGTAACAAGCTTTTGTGTAAAGCAAATAAACAAAATGAAGCAGGTAAGAAACCACTATGGTTCTCAAAGGAAGTGGCAGTGAAGGTTCAGAGAAAAGAAAGCATTCAGGAAGTACAAGGAATCACAGAAGGAACAGGACAGAGAACTGTATCAGTTAAAGCAAAAGGAAGCTGGAAAGGCAGTCAGAACAGCAAAGGCCCAAACCGAGGAAAAGATAGCCAACTCAGTTAAGAAGGGGATAAAACCTTTTATAGGTACATCAGGAGCGAAGGAAGACCAAGGGAGGGATAGTGAGGCTTAATAAAGGGGAGGGAGGGTGGGCAGAGGGTGACTGTGAAAGGCAGAGATACTAAACAAATATTTTGTTCAGTATTTACAAAGGAAGAGGGAGGTACCTAAAACAAACAGTAGAAACACTCTGGATACAGAAGTTGATACCAGCCCATTTACAGAAGAAAGGGTTCTGAAAGAGCTCTTAAAACTGAAGGTGGACAAAGCAATGGGGCCTGATGGGATTCATCCCAGAATTCTAAAAGAACTAAGGGTAGAACTAGTGACACCACTGACTACCCTCTTTAACAAATCATGGGAAGATGGTGTGGTACCTGAGGACTGGAGGAGGACAGATGTGATTCCCCTTCACAAAAGTGGGAGCAAGGCAGAAGCAGGAAACTACAGACCTGTTAGTTTAACCTCAGTGGTAGGGAAAATGATGGAATCACTTCTGAAGGAAAGAACTGTTGCGTATCTAGAGGCCAGAGGGGCACAGGACCCAAGGCAGCATGGATTCACAGCGGGAAGATCATGCCAGACAAATCTGATAGATTTCTTTGACTGGGTGACCAAAGTAGTTGATCAGGAGGGCTGTGGACATGGCCTACCTAGACTTTAGCAAGGCATTTGACACAGTCCCACACAAAAGATTAATATACAAGTTAGCCAGCCTGGGAGTGGGTCCCAAGATGACAGCCTGGGTAAATAATTGGCTGGAGAATAGGACACAGAAGTAATAGTAAATGGAGTCCACTTGAAAAAGTGGGGTTAGCAGGGGGTACCGCAGGGTTCAGTATTATGACCGGTCCTCTTCAATGTCTTTATAAGCGACATTGCAGAGGGACTGGAAGGAAAAGTATGTCTCTTTGCAGATGACACAAAGATCTGCAACAGAGTTGATGCACAAGGTGGGGTGGAAAGGATGAGAAGGGACTTGGCAAGGTTAGAGGAATGGTCAAATGTATGGCAGCTTAGATTCAATGCTAAGAAGTGCAAGGTAATGCACCTGGGAAACAAAAACCCAGGGGAAGAGTACACAATGGGGGGTGAGATACTAACAACAACAAAAATGGAAAGGGACCTGGGGGTAGTCATATCAGATGACCTAAAGGTGGGAAAGCAATGTGAGAGGCAGCAAGGAGGGCTGGGGGATACTGGGATGCATAGGAGAGGCATCACCAGTAGAAAACAAGATTATTATCCCTCTGTACAGACAGCTGGTGAGACCACATCTGGAGTACTGTGTGCAGTTCTGGAGACCCAATCTCCATAAAGACATAGACAGGATGGAAGCTGTCCAGAGGAGGAACTAAAATGGTGCAGGGTCTGCACGGAAGACATATGAAGAGACTTAAGCAGCTTAATATGTATAGCCTCGAGGAAAGGAGGGAGGGGGGACATGATAGAAACTTTCAAGTACCTCAAGGAATCAACAAAGTCCAAGAGGGTAGCATCTTTCAAAAAAAGAGGTGTGCAAGAACAAGGGGTACAATTTGAAGATAGAAGGGGCAGCTCAGAGGTAATTTAAGGAAGTATTTTTCTACAGAGAGGGTTGTGGATGTATGGAACAGCCTTCCAGAGGAGGTTGTGGAGTTAAAAACAGTGGTGGAATTCAAGCATGCATGGGACAGTCATAAGGCAATTCTAGGGGGTGGGGGTAGGAAGAAGTAGGCTGCTGGTTAATTAGGATCTGCAGCTTATCCATCAGGTAGGGAAATGGACAGACTGGGTGGGCCAAGTGGTCCTTATGTAACCCCTAGATGGCGCTATCCCAGGGGCTACTACCCCTGCCTGATTTGCCACTAACAGGTTGAGGGGCCTGGATCCAATGGCGGGTGCCTCCACCCAGAGGTCAGGGTTTGCAATAGTTAAACTTACTTGGTCACAGCCCTCTGGGACACTGCAACTCCCCTTTCTTCCCACTAGTGGCCCACACAATATAGCAGAATTACCTCTACTATACACTTACCCCCAAGGCTGGTTCAGGCACCGGGACATCCTGTAAAATAAGATACAGTGCAACAATCACAGTACAGTGCTTTAACATAGACAAATACCTCAGGCAGTATAACTTTGTTGAAACAAACAGCTCTGATTTATTGGGGGATATAACGAGGACAGGGAAATCAGGTTAATTAGCTTATCACTTTACTATCTACCTATGGCTCTGTGACAGGCCTATCCCTACCAGTTACTGTCCCTGGGTACCCAAGCCTAGTGGCTAGTCCAAACCGTGGCAGCTGGTAGGGGCCCTTTCCACAGTGAAAGGAGAATTAAACAGTCAGCAGTACAGTAATTCCATTTGGATTTAATGTGGCAATTCAACAGGGGCGAACCCAATTAGTACTCACGACCTCCAAAGAAGATATGGTCCTTCAATGTCAGCAGGGCTACTTTTGATCTCCAAGAGACTCTCACACATTATATGGTAAAAAAAAAAGAAAGCACTATACCAGGCAGGCTGCATCTGTATCCCAATCGCAATTACTGCACAATAACCAGGAGAACACACAGCAGATTCAGTTCCTGACAGACCGAGTGTAATTTAACAATTTCTTCAGTCTTCTACAGGGTGAGCCTGGTTTCTCTCTTCAGAGATCCTTTGATTCTTTTCACAGGACAGTTCAGTCCTAACAAGCAGTTACACAAGTTGTGAGCCGGAACTCTGGGCCTTGCTACGTTTTTGACTGAAACTGTCACTGAAGGAGCACAGGGTTTTCCCCTTCACTTTCAGATCTCAAACTGAAACTCCCAACAGACAAAAACGGCACTTCCTTTGAGTTCCTCCCAGTTCTTGACTGGATTGGCTGTCACTCACAATAGACTGCTGCTGTTGGTCCAAAAGGCACGCAAGTCTAAACTACATCTCCCAGAGTCACTGCCCATACAATCCTCTTGTGGCTGGCTCAGATTATGAGTCCCAAGTTCTGATTAGTCAAGGCATCATTTTAGAGCTAGTTTACCCACACTGATTGGTCCAGTTCAGCAGTTCAAAACCAGAATGGGGAACTAGGCAGACAGTTCTGACTGCAAAGAGAAGCAGGTTAGACAAACTGTAATTTATTATTACTGTAAATGATTTCTGGCAATCAGTTACATCTTTCAGACAGGTTCCCTTTGCACTCTAGTGACTGCAAAATGGGGTGAATTAGCAGCAGCTGAGTGGTACTCAATCAAAGAAACACACAGTCCCCATACAAACTAATTATGTCTGCAAGCAGACAGCTCTTAAAGAGACAGTACCAGAGGTTCTAAAACACTCACTGATAAATGGCTTAAACGCTAAACACCATTCAGGCTTGGAGCATTCAAGCAAGCTCCTGGAAGTCTTTTTGGAACCCCATTTGCGGGGTTACACCCTTCTAGCCTGGGAAAAGCTTGGCGTCCAGCGTCAAGCAAAAGTACCCCATAAGTTTCAACTACAACCATATACATTTGCATTAGGCTCACACATGTAATCATCAGTCAATACATCATTTTACCAAGAACCATTTCTGAAACATTGCAGTACGTCACTCTTTACACAGTATAACAACACATTGTACCATAACTCAAGTTATTACCTCTTGTACATGAAACCTGAAGAGAGGGGACCCTTCCCTATCAGTTACCTTGGGGCTGGACGGGGCAAGGGCACCATACTTAGAGGACAACACAAGTAACTTGGAGTTAGCACTAACGCTCAGTTTGGGCAATGAGCTCGGGGGCACATACACTCCTTTATGGACAACATTGAGAGGCAGATCCACTGGCCGGCCCAGGGAATCATAACTGAGGTGCACCACAGGCTTTACAGCTCGACCAGTCTTTCTAGGGGGAACTGTTACAGTCTCTGCACTCTGAGCCTCATTTTCAGCATTGTTCTCACTTGTCAGGGAGTCTCCATGGGGGTAGAGAGGCTAGAACTTGGGGCACTTTCAGCTCCAGGAGTTACAGTTTCTGGGTCCACAACATTTGGCTCGCATGGAGCTTTCAGACACTGGCAGTGGACTGTCAGGGCACTCAAAATACTCTTCTTGTTCGGGTGTATCACCAGTCTGCCCCAATCTATCATTTTCCTCCCTGAAGCTCAAACAGTTCAACCATGCACAATGATTCCATTTTATCTGATCTGATGCTTTGCACTTCACTTTCTGGGGAGCATTGGCTCCAGGGATGAAGCTGGGGCATAGACAGTCCAGAAGGCCCAGCTTTGTCTCCAGTATTGACTAGGGATTGCCCCGAAACAATTGACTCAGTTCGTAAGAAGGATAGTATTCAAAGTCACTCTCACTTTCTTCTGATATGGACTGACAGTCATGCTCAACTGGGACTTGTGCAGAGACACTTACTACTCTGCTTCTGTAGGTGCAGACTTCCTTGATCTTTTCTTAGCAGCAGCTCTAGTCACTGGTCCAGAGGGGCATCTTCTGGGGCTCAGACTCAATCAGGATTTGTCCAATGGGTAGTAAATGATTTCTATGCATTGTTTTACATCTTTTGAATTGTTCTCAGGCCTTACTTTGTACACTGGCAGATCATCTAGTTTGCCCACTACAATGTGAGGAGATGGTGCCATCTGTCAGCAATCTTGTGTTTGCCATGCAGTCCCAGATTTCTTAGCAATACCGATCTCCCTCCTGGAGTTCCTGTGCTTTCACCTTTTTATCATACCTTTCTTTGTTGGCCAGTTTCTTTTGGCAGCCATGGTTTGAGCCAGTTAGTACGCATGAGTTAGCTGGGCCTTTAACTTTACATACTGTAAATAGTTGTCAGCTTGAACCCCATCAGGAGACCCCAAAACACACATCTACGGTGATCGAGCTTCTCTTCAAACATCAGGCGGTAGGGGAGAACCCAGTGGCATCACTTTTGGTGCAGTTATAAGCATGTACCAGGGTGCTAATTTGTTGGCTCCATCTAGGCTTGTCCTTTGGGTGCAGGGTGCCTAACATATCTAGCAAAGAAATGCGGTTGAAACGTTCAGCTGTGGGTCCCCCTGGGAGGTGGTAAGAGGTGGTTCTGGACTTTCTCACTCCCACAGAAAAGCATCTCTTTGATCAGGCGACTCTCAAAGTCTCTCCTTGATCAGAATGGATTCTTTGTGGAGCCCCATAGTGAACAAAAAGTTTTCTCACAGTACTTTGGCTACAGTGGATGCTTTCTGGTCTTTGGTGGGAAAGCTTGGGCATATCTCGTGAAATGGTCAGTGACCACCAGCACATTACTGATATTTCTTTGATCTGACTCCAAACTCAGAAAATCAATACAGACCAGCTCCATGGGTGCACTGGTGGTTATGTTAACAAGGGGCAGCCCTCTGGGGCAAAGCTTTCCTCTGTAAGCAGCGACTACAAGTTCGTATGTGTTGCCCACATCAGCCCCATCTTAGGCCAATAGAATCTGGATCTCACCAAGTCAAGTGTTCTGTCTATACCAAGGTGCCCCATGTGGTTGTGCAAGGACCTCAATACTGAGTCTCGAAGGCAGTGGGCAGCACCAGTTGTTTTGTCTACTTGTCCCCTCTGTCTACTGTTTCTCTATATAACAGTTTATTGATCAGTTTCAACTTAGGACCTTCTTTGTATAACAGTGCAGTTCTCAAATCAGTGGAGCGTAATTTGGACATCTTTTCCTGCATAGAGGCTTCTAAAGCTGATTTGATCATAGGATCGTGGGATTGAGCCCGCGAATCTGTCATTGTCCAGCTGAGGCAGTGCACCAATGTCTATTGCAGAAAAGTGGCAATAAGCAGCAGGTATGCAATTCTCAGAGGGTCCCAAGCAATCCACCATGCAGTCCACTCGTCCGTGGACACTTGTTCCTCCCTGTCAAACTTCCGGCAGAGTGCCGAATGTCAGGTTCTGCCAATCGGACCCAATCATTCTGGGGAACAGGCCTCCGGAGAGAGCATCAGCATCTATGTGGTTCAGACCTGCTCCGTATTGAGCATAGTCATATGTAGATAATGCAGAAAGCCACCTGCAGCCAGTGGCATCCAACTTAGCTGAGGTCTGCACATAGGTCAAGAGATTACTGTCAGTTTTTACTAGTATTTTAGCCCCATACAAGTACTCATGGAATTGGTCAGCAATAGCCCACTTCAAAGCTAAGAACTCTAACTTATGTACAGGATAGTTCTTTTCGGATGGGGTCAGGCTTCTACTGGCAAAGGCCACTGGTCTCAGGCCATTCTCGTGCTCTTGGTACAACACAGCCCCCAACCTTGCAAGCTAGCATCAGTGTGCAGGACGTAAGGTTTTCTTGGATCGGCATAGGCCAGCACTGGAGCATGGGTAAGTTGATATATGATCTCATGAAAAGCAGTCTCACAATCAGGAGTCAGCGGGCCCCAAATACTTCACTCGGATGAAAATACACTCTTTCAGTCTTGAGGGAGCTGACTTTTAGTATTTTTGTGGGTTGGGATACCCTTGAGTAAGGTTAAGTAAAGGGCGGATCACTCTTGAATAGTCCTTGATGAAGCGCCGATAATAACCACAGAATCCCAGGAATCTTTGCAGTTCTTTTTAGATTTTTGGGCTGTGGCCAGGTGGTCAAGGCCTCAACTTTACTTGGGTCGGTCTCTATTCCTCGGTGGATACTATGTGTCCCATACTTTACTGATGTTTGAAAGAATTGACACTTATCAATGGACAGTTTAAGGCCAAAGTCCTCCAGTCGATCCAATACCTTAAATAATCTGCTCTCATGTTCCTCAGTGAGCTGCCAAACACAATAACATCATCTAGGTATACCAGGCACTCTAGTAAGTTCATGTCCCCACTGCACGCTCCATCAATCGTTGAAAAGTGGCTGGGCACCTGAAATCCTTGAGGCATCCTCATGAATTCATAGAAGCCAAGCGGACAGATAAAGGCTGTCTTCTCCACGGTCCTCTGGGGCCATCGGGATCTGGTAGTACCCACTGCGGAGATCCAGCACAGAAACCACCTGCTCCCGTTTAGGCAGTCAAGCATCCTGAATGCGGGGCATTGTGTACTGATCAGGATAGTCCAGCGGTTTAGGTGCGATAATCCACGCACATCCTTACTGTCCCATTCTTTTCCTCACTACCACAATGGGGAAGCATAAGGGCTTCTGGATTCTTGTATTACACCAGCGCTAACATCTCTTGCAGATGCCGTCTCACATTATCTATATCAGCAGGTGCCAGGCGTCGAGACCTCTCACGAAATGGTCTTTCGTCATGCAGGCGGATATTGTGCTCAGCTCCTAGCCGCATCCTCGTCCCATTCCTTTAAAGAAAACACCTGGTCTCTCTGGGCAAGCTTCTCACTGATCCTCACTTTCCATTCAGCTGGCAGCGGGGTTGCGAAATCAAACAAGTCAGGCGTTACTCTGTCATTCTTCCTTGAACTCTTGCTGCTGGGTAGCACTGCAGTGTCTGCACAATGCACATTAGCCAGGATGCAACCTCTATTTACTCGAATGTCTCTTTCAGACACATTATGAACTTGGACCATTACCCTTCTGGCATAAGCATGGGCTCTAGCGGGCAAAATACTAGGCTTGACCAGCAGTCCCTCTGGCAATTTTCCATACGCCTGGTGCATCCAACATTAATATTTTATTCTTAACATCCTTTCTATCTGGACCTCTCCCTGTAAGGTACACTGGGCATTTGGTGCCAGGATCAGAGACTCAGGATCCTTCTTCCATACAATTCGACCGGTTCCTCTGGTTCTATATTTTCAGCATCTCTCTGTGCCTCATAGGCCTTCTTAATTAAAGCGGAACTCTTAAAGCTCTACTAGTCTTTGACCCCTGTTTTCATAACACAAATGTGCCAGCCTTCTGAACATATGAGCATTTGTTCCAATCAACAAAGGACACCATCATACAGTCCAGTGGGGACACACTAAGGCTAGGGTCTCTACTTGTTCGGCCACTCCAGCCACGGAGGTGGGAAAGACAGCCAAATCGGATATACCCAGAATAGGGGTAGCCTTCTCCTTAACCCCCATACATGCAGTCCTTCTAATGGTTGTAAGGTACGTCTGACAAATGCTTCTGATACCAATCTTGAAACATAATTGTCCTTGGGAGCCACTGTCTAATACAGCTCTTGTAGACACTCCATTTACCTTTACAGTGGTCTCCATGGAGGGACCCACTATTCTGGACCAGTCTGGAGAGGCGGTAGTGGGGGCCTGGGCAACTGACCTTGCCACAAAGGACGTGAATTAGCATTTTGGTGCCCTCACTGGGATCATTTCGTGCACCTCTTAACCACTGATTTGTTCTCCGAAGCTCTCCTTGTAGCCTATATGCAACTTTGTCAGTGTCTTTTGGGGATTGGCATTCCTTTTCATGTGCCCATCCTTCCCACAATTATAGCAAAACATACTTTTGGAGTTTGAGCTGGCCGAGGTGCCACACTGGGAGCCAGGCGGGAGTATTACTAACTGGAAACCTTGGTGCCATCTCTGTCTGGCGTGATAAGCATTTGGAGACATCTCGTCAGTTTCTCCACTTCCATGGTCAAGGAATCGAGTTCGAGCTGTTATCAGCAGGAGATACATGGGTGGGTATCCCCACCCCATAGCAGATACAGTCGGATATAGGTCGGGGCCCGTACTTGCAGGCGTGGCCTTCATAAAGGGACTGTTTTTGAATTCCGGATCTCTCTCAACAGATTCGCCCCATTGTGGCATATCTTTTCCTTATCAGAGCACTCATTGACTGCCAACCTCTGCCCTGAACTTCACTGATGGGCCACCTCAGTCACTCGGGTCATAGCCACAGCTATTGGTGCAGGTCCCTCCGAGGTCGCCTTTTCTCAACTCCTCGAATTTCTCTCATTAACTCATCATAGGAGGTGGGGATTCCAGTCGATTTGCCAGGCGTAACTGAAGCAACAGCAGTTCTGAGAAGGGGGCAGACTTAAGGATTCTGTCCAGTCTGGTTCGGTCCAGTTCAATCGCTGGCAAACTACCCTTTCTGAGGCATTCTTGCAACAATTTTTCCAGCCGAGAGACATACACAGACAACAACTCCCCTTGGTACTGTTGTGCATTTCTTACTCTCCACCATAGGTCCTCATCAGAATCTGGGCTCCCATACACATTCTCCAAGGCCTCAAGATAGGCTTGTGCAGTCGCTTCAGGGTTACTGGCCCGTTTAGCACGGATGGTAGCCAGGGCAGGACCTCGGAGGCTCTCACTAACCCTCTTTTCAGCCGCTTCCGAGCATTGCCATTCTAGCACTTGGGGGGCAACATAGTCTATCCAGGTCTCCCAGTCATCCTCCCCTTGGGGGTTGGGGAGGGTGCCAGAGAAGATCCTCAACCTTCGGTAAGAGTCGTGACTAATGGCAGGTGCAGAAATAGGAGTCTGCATTGGTTCAGCCACCATTAGGTACTGGAGCAGGAGAGGGTGTTGGGGAGGAACACCCCAGGTGGCAAGAATAGTTTCTTCAAGTCCTCCACAGTTTTCCTTCTCCCAGCAACCATTTAGCAATTTCTCCTCAAAAGTTTCAGATAGTGGTGGGGCTCATTCCCCGGGTCTTTACTGTCCTTAGTTATCACTCTCCAAGCAGTGAGGGCTCCCTCTGGGGTAATGGTCTGTGGTACTTTGGAGCTATCTATGGGATCCTTAAACTCTACTAGGGCCAGGAAAGTGTGGGTGAGCAGATTAGCGTGCCGACCCACCACCACAGGATTTGTAAACCTTCCACCTTGGAAAGTACTCCCTGCACAGTGTCCGTATTGATACCCAGGGGGATGTCCAGGATAAGCATAGCATTTTGGGGGTCGATCTCCTCCCCAGTACACCACTCCACCAGCCGGTGCACAGCCACTTCTGTCGGGGTACCCATTTATTTATTTATTTATTTATTTTTTTTTCCCTTAACAGTGGTTTGTAAATATGGCCACTAGAGGACACACAATCCCAGCGGTGCCTCCAAAATGTAACCCCTAGATGGCGCTATCCCAGGGGCTACACCTGCCTGATTTGCCACTAACAGGTTGAGGGCCTGGATCCAATGGCGGGTGCCTCCACCCAGAGGTCAGGGTTTGCAATAGTTAAACTTACTTGGTCACAGCCCTCTGGGACACTGCAACCTTTCTTCCACTAGTGGCTCACACAATATAGCAGAATTACCTTCACAGTATACACTTACCCCCAAGGCTGGTTCAGGCACGGGACATCCTGTAAAATAAGATACAGTGCAACAATCACAGTACAGTACTTTAACATAGACAAATACCTCAGGCAGTATAACTTTGTTGAAACAAACAGCTCTGATTTATTTAGGGGGATATACTTGAGGACAGGGAAATCAGGTTAATTAGCTTATCACTTTACTATCTACCTATGGCTCTGTGCACAGGCCTATCCCTACCAGTTACTGTCCCTGGGTACCCAAGCCCTAGTGGCTAGTCAAACCGTGGCAGCTGGTAGGGGCCCTTTCACACAGTGAAAAGGAGAATTAAACAGTCAGCAGTACAGTAATTCCATTTGGATTTAATGTGGCAATTCAACAGGGAAGCGACCCGAATTAGTACTCACGACCTCCAAAGAAGATATGGTCCTTCAATGTCAGCAGGGCTACTTTTGATCTCAAGAGACTCCTCACACATTTATATGGTAAAAAAAGAAAGCACTATACCAGGCAGGCTGCATCTGTATCCCAATCGCAATTACTGCACAATAACCAGGAGAACACACAGCAGATTCAGTTCCTGACAGACCGAGTGTAATTCAACAATTTCTTCAGTCTTCTACAGGGTGAGCCTGGTTTCTACTCTTCAGAGATCCTTTGATTCTTTTCACAGGGCGGATTCAGTCCTAACAAGCAGTTACACAAGTTGTAGACGGAACTCTGGGCCTTGCACACGTTTTTTGACTGAAACTGTGCACTGAAGGAGCACAGGGTTTTTCCCTTCACTTTCAGATCTCAAACTGAAACTCCCAACAGACAAAAACCGGGCACTTCCTTTGAGTTCCTCCCAGTTCTTGACTGGATTGGCTGTCACTCACAATAGACTGCTGCTGTTGGTCCAAAAAGGCACCGAAGTCTAAACTACATCTCCCAGAGTCACTGCCCATACAATCCTCTTGTGGCTGGCTCAGATTATGAGTCCCAAGTTCTGATTCGTCCAAGGCATCATTTTAGAGCTAGTTTACCCCACACTGATTGGTCCAGTTCAGCAGTTCAAAACCAGAATGGGAACTAGGCAGACAGTTCTGACTGCAAAAGCAGGTTAGACAAACTGTAATTTTATTATTACTGTAAATGATTTCTGGCAATCAGTTACATCTTTCAGACAGGTTCCCTTTGCACTCCTAGTGACTGCAAAAATGGGGTGAATTGGCAGCAGCGGTGGTACTCAATCAAAGAAACACACAGTCCCCCATACAAACTAATTATGTCTGCAAGCAGACAGCTCTTAAAGACAGTACCAGAGGTTCTAAAAACACTCACTGATAAATGGCTTAAACGCCAAACACCATTCAGGCTTGGAGCATTCAAGCAAGCTCCTGGAAGTCTTTTGGGAACCCCCATTTGCAGGGGGGTTACACTTATCTGCCATCAAATTCTATGTTTCTATGTTTCTATGTCTTTGTCAAATAACGGAACAGGGTGGGTAGTGAGAAAACAGGAGGTTTAATCAGGGCAGTCACAGGAGCTGGAGGTGGCAAAGTGAGAGAAAAGCCTTGATTTGAAAATACCTAGAGAGGTGGAGGCAGTAATATGAGTGCTGAGGGCATTTAGCCACTTCACGTGGTGCATAGCCACCATGCAGCCGCCTGCGCCACTGAGCCCCTCCACCCGATACAAATGGGATCGCCTCCCCCAGCGCCCGATCCCCGGCTGAATGTGGAGCTCCATGTGGGGGCGGACCTGGGGGAGGTGCGGGGGGGGCAAGCCAGAACTCTGTGCAGTTACTATCCTGTGGAGTGCTGTGCACGGGGGCTTCCGCCTCTGTGTCTGGGAGGCAGCCGTAAACCACCGGGGCCGGTTACATGCCCTGCAAGAAAACTGCCTCCAGACGCGGCAGACATGACGGGGGCAACTTCCCCCCCCCCCAACAATGGTGCCCCTGCCATCTGAGCACATCAGAGTCTGAGGGTCAGGGCAGATGGGGTACCTCCTGCTTTAGCATGGTTGGCGCTCTGGCGCTGACCCGGCAACATAGATGCCCATTGAGTGCAAGGGATGGACTGCTGGTTCCTGCCTGGGCAGCCTATTGGCTACCCGCCAGGATCTACTGCTCTGCACCTGCCACCCCCATGGACTGCAAGACCGCAAGCGGGGCTGGTGTTTGTGAATGTGGCCCCTACTCGGAAATCATTGGGGTGTGGAGTCACACATCCCGATCCGCACCTCATGCTCGTTCCTTTGTGAACAGGGGCCATTATTCTTTAAAAGAAGTATGTGCTGCACACTCTGGCCATTTGCTCTGAATTTTGAAGGCAAGTGCTATGCATTTTGATGCTGAGGGGAGAGGTATGCCAAGATACCTGAAGGATGGGACGTGATCAAGAGGTGTTCTGTCACTAGTCCTAAAGGTAGAACAGGAGGTGAGTTTTGCTAGTTTGAGTTGGACAAAGCCACATTTCATGGCCACTGTTTCTTTAGCATACAGAAGTTCAGTTGGTTTATGTGGAGCCACAGCTGAATAGAGCGTAGCTCTGGATGTAGTCCAGAGCCAAATGAACGGACATCAGGGCCACTGACATAAAGTACATCTTTCCATTTTAGACACCGAACATTCTGTGGGTGTTTGTTCTGGTGGGAACAGAGTCAAAGGGTGAAACATGTTTCTCAAAGTACTAATAATGATCTGACACAGCTCTTGCATAGGGGAAGGGGGAAGAGGAAGGAGAGGTCAGTGACCTGTGTCCTGCAGACCTGTCAGCCAGAGCCTGCTGTTTGATGTGCATTAACGTCATTATAATCCAGCCACCCTGGTGTTGAGATGCTTTGCCCCCAGGCATTCCAGTGCAGCCACTGAAATATTTATTGCCCATAGCTGTGAACAGGAGGGTGTGACAAAGGTTCAATTAAAAAGAGAAAGACAGATTTTGTCTGAGGCAAGCCAGATCTTTTCCCCTTTCAAGCTTTTATAAACCAGAACAGCCCAGTGTGGCAGCTTGCATTCCTAAAACTGGGGGAGCTAGCATAATTAGCTCCGTGACTGAAGTCTCTGTAATAAGTCCAGAAGTTCCAGAGTGGCACGAAATAGCTGCTCTAGGAATTCAGCTCTCCAGTTTCAACTTTAATTTGTTTTTCTTGTTTCTCTTAATCCAGTTCTGGTCTCTGTATCATTCCTCTTGTTTACAACACTTGGCCTGTCTCCAATCAGGCAGTCCTGGGCCCAGTTTATGGGGTGTATTGGTTTTAATGCTAAAGCCTCTCAGGCAGCAGGACCATGCATTCACATCATTAAAGGAAAACTGCATGTTAAAATCAAGAAATATATTTTTACCATCCATTGTGTGTTCTTAGTTCATCCCAGTGTTATTTTTCAGCTCAGGCTGTGTGAGGTGTTTTTTCTAACTTTCTCTTGCTATTTTATGGCCCTTGGGGGCTGCCATTTACCTTTCTTTTATTGCTTCTTATCCCAGATAGTCTTCCCAGAGTGCCCTCTGCTCTGAGGTCTAATAGCCCATGCATCTGACCAGTGTCTTGTTACAGTGTCTGTATTGTTTATAGTAGCCACAAGATGAAAGAATATATGGAGCATTGGAATGGTTTCTATGGCTTGCAAACATCATGGAGCACAACTAACAAGTCTGTCTGCTCCAACAATGCTAATTTACCCGCCCCCCTCCCCAGGGCATAGCAGAGGAGAGTTTATATCAGCAGCACTCACCGCTGCATGCAACTTGTATATAAACTGTTACTTGCTTAGACCTGTGCTCACCCTCCCCTTTTATTCAACATATTCTGTACTTTTGATTCAGTTGCTTGTGTCCTGTGTAGAAGATTCATGCTTGTAGACCAATGTAATCCTTTTAAAGCAGTTGTCATCCACTGGCTTAACCGGCCTTCAGTATTTTTGTGTTCATGTGATCTGCACCAGAAGCCCTCTGCATGATTTCGTCCTGTTTTTTCTTAATACCAGCTCGTATCATTGCCTTCTACTTTAAATATTTAAAGAGCAGCTTGTATATGTCGAATAAAAGGGGGAGGGAGAGCACAAGTCTAAGCAAAGTAACAATTTATATACAGGTTGCATGCAGCGGTGAGTGCTGCTGATACAGACACTGTAACAAGACACTGGTCAGATGCATGGGCTATTAGACCTCAGAGCAGAGGGCACTCTGGGAAGACTATCTGGGACAAAAAGTAATCAAAGAAAGGTAAATGGCAGCCCCCAAGGGCCATAAAATAGCAAGAGAAAGTTAGAAAAAACACCTCACACAGCCTGAGCTGAAAAATAACACTGGGATGAACTAAGAACACACAATGGATGTTAAAAAATATATTTTTCTGATTTTAACATGCAGTTTTCTTTTAACTCAATTCCCAACATAAAGGCAATGACTACCACCCTCCCAAAACAAATAAAGGCCCTCCCCACCAAAACAAAATGCATCTTTATGCAGCACTTATAAAGCAGATGGCTAGAATTAGCCATATCACTTGTGATATTTATCCATCTTCTTTAAAGCCCATACATACAACCCAGCCTGGTGGTGGTGGAGTGTTTCCTAGTCTTATGTAGGAGACTCAGAACACCTCCGAGCCATACTCCCAACACTGGGAGGGTGGTGTCCAGGAGGCACTCTAGAGGCTGTGTTCTCAGGCTCTTGGACGGAAGGAGAGAGCATCCAGGCAACTCAGGTGCATCCTGCACAGAGTAAGGAGCAGCACAAGATGTTGTGCATGCAACAATTACCACCGGATTCCTGCCCCACCCAAGCAAAGCCAGAGTTTAGTCAGACTGGCTTAGAGAGATGGGTGGGGAGAGGGACAGAACCAGAGAAAAAGCCTTCCAGATCTACACTTCAAGCTAGCCCTACATCACCGGCTGCCCCTTCCCCTATTCCTCCCTGGTCAGACTATGAAACTAGAGTTGGGCTTATGACAGAAACTGGCAAAATAGTCACTTCCTTGGGGCATGCCATGTGTGTGGAGGGGTGTGTTTTCCCTTATGGGGTTTAGTTCACAAGATAGTCTCTGTAGAGTGAAAGGGTGACAACCTGTAAGGCAGACAGGAGGGCCAGTCAATGGCTGAAGTAGGTGAAGAGGAGAGCAAGTGGATAGGAGACAGAAATAAAATTAAAACAAAAAGTTTTAAATATAAGGTTAATGTAAATCAGCAGAATGGAATGTACCAGGGGTGGCAAAATCACTTAAAAATACACACTCCCAACCAGAAACTGATCCATTTTTAAAATTTACAACCAAGTGTAACCCCTAGGTGGCGCTATCCTAAGGGCTACTACTCCTGCCTGCTTGGTTAGCAGCAGGTTAAGGGGCCTGAGTTCTGAAACGGGTGCCTCCACCCGGAGGTCAGGGTTGGTAGTGGTCAAGCTAACGGGCACAGCCCTCCGGGACACTGTAACCCCTCTCTTTCCCCTCTAGTGGCCTGAACACTGTACAATAATCACTTTCACAATACCCCTGGTACACCACACAGGTACCCACACTGTTTGCACTTACCACCAGGGCTGGTTCCTCTGGCTCGACCCTGGGGACCCCCTGTAAAACAAGGTTAAGCACAGCAAATGGCAACAGTAAAGTACTTTGAGCACAAACTGGAACCACAGTCAGATTACATGCAGAAAAAGTTAGATCTGATTTATTCAGGGGACTTGAACAAGGGAGAGGCAAAATCAGGTTAATTAGCTTAAAGGTTATATCAATCAAGCAGTTATGCATGCACTTTGAGTCCCCTACACAGTCCAGCACTGGGTACCCAGGTAGAGAAGAGATGGGCTAGCCAGGACAGTTGCCCAGGATTGCAGCTGGTTGGGGCCCTGTGATAGAAAACACAACATGCACAGTACACAATATTTGTAATCTGGAGCCAGAGGGCTCAGTTCGTAAAGGAAACAAAACAACAAGACAATCAGATGACACACTCAGATTAAGCTGTTGTTGTAGGGAGCTACCCTGGTATTTACTCACAATACCCAAGACTGGACACAGACTGGATGAAAATTGAGACTGCAGGTGGTTGATCTGGAATGCCAGGAGAAGCAGGGCCCACACAAGTCGCAGAGCCATCATTCCTGTTCAAGTGTGGAGCAGGGAGCTGATCCCCAGGCAAGTCTCTTGTCGATGGCTTTTCTGTGCAATGGATAGTCTGGCTGGGCCAGTCTGGCAAAGCCCAGACCGCATGGAGACAAGTTCAGAAGCAGTCCATTTTGGGCTGGATACAGCTTCCAACAAGCAGAAAGTTCACACAGTGGGGAACTAACTCACAACCCACTGGCAGCTCATGGCACATTTAAATGTACGGGAATTCTACTGTACCAGACAAAGCGCTCCCCGGGCACAGTCACAAAGTCTCTGTACACACCGGGAGCTTAGGGGTAGCTGGAACTCCTGACAGGCCGATCGCATTCAGCAAAAATATTCAGTCTTCTTCAGATTGAGCCTGGCCCACTTCAGTAGCTTACTTTAGTCACACAAACTTGGATTTAGTCCAAAATAATTCTCTTCTCTCCCTCTCAGGAGCAGCACACCAGCATGCAGGCCAAAAACTTAGCCTTTTCAGAGTTCTCCCATGCGAAGCCACTCAGGATTGCTGCTCAGAAACACTTCAGCTCCTTCTTGCTCAGCTTCCAGCTTAGTTCTAACTGAAAACTTCAAGCAGCCGGTACTTCCCCAAGATCCAAAAGATTTGATTGGCTGATTGGCTGTCAGTCAAAGCAAGAGTTCCCCTTCAGTTGCAAAAAGGCACAAAAAAACGTTCCACACTAAAGTTCCTACAGATTTTGAATTCAGACAGCTCCTGTAGTCCAGCTACATTTTATGTCCCACCAGTACTGTTTGGTCCAATTTGCAGACCAGGACCAAGATAGTGGAGACAAACAAAACAGTCCTTGCTACAAAGAAAGCAGGTCAGACAAACTACATTATCATTTTCACTCTAAATGATTTTCAGTAAATAGTTACATCTTTCAACAGATTACTTAAGCTGCAATTAGGCAGCTCTTAAAGAGACAGTACACAGAGGCTATACAAGCTCTAGTAATCACATTTAAACTGCTAAACGCAGGGACACCAGCCTGGCAGTGAGCATTTAGGTAAGCTCAAGGAAGACTTTTTGGGAACCCCATTTGTAGGGGGTTAACAAGAATAACTTTCCGCTTAAAACAATTTGATTGGTTTGAAATGAAATTAGTGCTCAACGTGCATGTGATTATAGGCAAATGCATGCAAATTACTACATTTGTGACCAAGAATCTTTTAGAACCCTATCTGGGTAAGTTTGTCCATCCCTAGAAATTATAAATGCCATTTTCCAAGTCAGCCAATCTGGATGCTTTCCACCACAGTCAGTATCCTAAGTATATGTGTTCTTACATTTACAGAACAAGTGGCGAGTCATATTATATGACAATAGGGCCTCCACAGGGTGTCTCTTATGGTGTAAGTGACTGAGTATAACGTCCGTGTGAGAGGACTGCAGTGAAAAGCTGAGCAGTTCTGGCTACTCACCCAAACCTCTAGAGAGAGTCTCTTATGCAAAGGCCTAGTAACTTATTCTAAATCACTCTAGTTAGCATGATTGTGTTATAATAAGTTTTAAGTATTTTTATTTATTGCAATATTAAGTAAAAAAGTTGTACTCCTCTGGCTCTGAAGTGGAAATAACGCTTCACAAGTAATGTGTTTGCACAAGAGACCATTAGGCAGGATAAGACTGTGGGCTGACTGTGTGACATCACGTAAGTGATTTATAAGTAATAATTGACCCTTGCTGATATAAGTGCCTTCAGTTAATTATCTCACAATAACACCCACCATGCCACACTTCACTGCCGGGTTTATTCACTTGCTGGCTTGTTCTTTTGTTACCCTGTAGAGCTAGTCAATTCCAGAACAACACAGCAGAACAATGTCTGAACTTCCTCTTCAAATCCTGGCTAAGACGGCCTCATTGTATCAGAAGGGGCCATCATGGGAGATCGGTCTGTCAATCTCATGGGAAAACATAGGAAACTGGGAAGTCCGGCCACAACTCTGGGGTAGGAACACTGACCATTTTACAAAACTTTTCACTTGAGTTAAAGGGAAGGGTGAGAAAACGTAATTGTTGCTCTGGCACGGTTTTGTAGTAGCCTTCATGATAAGCTCCCTACATCTTTTACAATGTTGCCCCTGAATTGACCTTAGACACGACATCCTCCTTCTGTTTTTGATTTTCAACAATGATTTACCCTCTGTGATACAGCACACAGCCATTAGGCTGTATGCTGATGATACAGCAATAATAGCCTCAGGGGCAGACATTTCGGACCCCCAGACAAAGCTCCAGGCTGATTTTGCTATGGCAGAGGATTGGTTCACCATGTCACAGCTACTTATGAATGCAAAGAAAACAAAACTGATGCATTTTGCCACTAAAAGTAGAAATGTTTCACAGTCACAGATTTTCACTAGTAATCAAACACAAATTGAATTAGTATTTAGTTATTATTTAGGTGTACTTATTGATCCACTCTTAACCTCCATATTTCTATGACTATTAGAAGGACAAGTAAGAAATTAGGGACACTAAGGAGAACTACTAGAGGCTTAAAACTCCAAGATCGGAGAAGGATAGCAGAGCAACTCATTTTGCCTACTCTAAGATATGGGGAGCTAATCTACCGAACAGCAAACAAATGTTTGTTTGATAGGTTAGATAAATTACAACATAATATAGCGAGGTATGTCTTCAGTGTAGCTATAGGATGCACCACTGGTTGTGTATTAAAGAATCTGGGATGGCAATCTCTTGACATTGAGTTTTCCAGAAACTGGATAAAACTAATCCACAAATATAAAATACACCATCCTGAGCATAATATTTCACAAATTCTTTTTCCCACTGTCATTGACTTAAAGAAATAATTAACCAGGTCTGTTCATCTAAACAAAATCCATCAAGGAAAATGCAAAACAAATAGGGGATCGGAACCTTGACCTCGAGCAGCAGAATATTGGAATAAACTTCCACCAATACTACACATTGAAACTGCACATTACTTCTCTTTTTCTTGTAAATGCACTTAGCACGTTATCTAATTTACTTTTATATTATACTCTGTAATCGCTGCTTTTGAATTTTGTATTTTATTCTTTGTACTGAAAATTTGTGTTGTATTTTATGTAATTTGAGTGCCATCATTACATGTGAAACTTTTGATACTTGAACACAGGACTGCCTTGTAAATGGAACCCAACAGTCCCAGTGACTTTTCTCCTGTTTAAAAATAAGGTTTTACCTACCTACCCTACCTATAACCTTTCTTAGTACTGCATGCAAGGAGGGCTGTAATACAACCCCCTTCTCATTATGTATGCAATGGACTGCAAGGTGATAGCAGGGAACTGCTCCTCAGTGTTGACGTGCATCCACTGGTTGAACTCTCACCTCTGGGTCAGAAGGTCATGAGAACAAAACCTACACCAGGGACTTGGACTCATCCTATGTGGACCCATCAGTGCTGTACTGGGGGAGGGGGGACATCTCTTGTATTAAACATTACACCAAGGTCCTTGCTGTGCCAATCTCCGATTATTGGCCAGGTGGAAGTAAAAAAGACCCATAGCACTGTGGAAAGTGGAGACAAGATACTATAGTGCACTTATACATATTAATAACCCTTGGGACATGAATATGCAGTAGCACATGTCCAGTAATATGGCTCCACTTTCCAATCACTTTTAAAGTACTTTTCAGCCCCTGCTTCACACAAGTAGCTAGTGTCCTAAGTTCAGCTTTCTTGCTAGTATCTGAAACTATATTTAGTTGAACCCGGGTATAAACATTCTTGCACAAGCCTCAGGACCCTCTAAAAGGAACTGCTGCATAGTAAGCAAGATGGGCTCCTGGAGGGTCTCGTGATACTCTCCCCAGGATCGATGTGAGCACTGCCGTCCAAGGGTTCTATATGATAATGGTGACTGCCAGACGGCGAGCCACGTTATCGCAATGTCAGAGCGGCGAAAACATTTTTGCCACCCTGACATCCTCGGCGCATGGGAGAACGGCACGGACTTCATTTTTTTGCTTGTGGGGCTGTGCCTCACCCGCACCTCCTACTAAAGGATTCTCAACTGCAGGGGGGTGCATGTCGGGGGAAAGCAAAAAGCACGCTTTCAGGCCGGGTGCATCAAAATTGCATCACGCCTGGGCCCAGACCCAAACCCAGTACCTCCCACACTGCAAGTGGAGGCTAACCCTCAATGCCATGGCACAGCTCGGCAGCTGACCGCAGTGCCACCCCTACATCCCTCCACCCTCCCAGCCCACACTCGCTGTGCTTGCTCCCCAATGCGCATGTACACATAGCGACATCCTGTATCTGCAGTCATCAACCTGCCCATCCAGTCATGCTACCTCCCCATCACCATTCGGCTTCGCCCAAAACACATCACCGCTTCGGATGGCGCCTTACTTCAGGTGCGAACATCACAGGCTACCCCATCCAAGTACACAACAGCAAACAATCACAAAACCCAAAGCAATGACAAACCCAACAAAAGAGGGAATGCCAGATCAGCGAGCACTCATTTTGTATGCACGCTGGGTTCCCTGTACACAGCAAATAAGGTAACGATCCAGGTGCTCTGCACTACTTGCTGCAGTGCACAGCCAGTTATATAAAAGGGGCTTAAGTCACTGCTTTGTAAAACACTCTGTGGTCAAAAGTACTTTACAAAGTGCTGTGTATGGAAGTCACCATGTAGAACTACAATTCATTCATTCATTCATCCATTCAATAGGATGAAGATGAGGAATGAAGAAGATGCATGTCTGCAAGAAGCAAGATTAGGAGGCCTGGGCAGGACACAGAATGCTGGGAATGGGGTGGGTCCAAGAAAATCTTCTGTTTTCTGCCTGCAATGCTTTTAAATAGGACTGTTGGAGACAGTCAAGAATTGCCTTTGAACTGTAGAATGAGGTGGAAGTAACTAAGCTGTCTGTGTGCAGGACCAAAAGGGTCACACTTAAATATTGTATAGAAATGTTGGGTCTAAATCCCACAAGGCTATGAGAACCATATAGCTGAGCACTGCCTGTGAAAAGAGTGACAGCCTCAGCTGAACTGTGAGACAATAGGCTCGTTCACATGACCAACTGTGAGCCATTGCCACTGGCTCAAAGCGGCCAGATTGGTGCCCCTGCCCACGTGTGAACCTTACCATTTTGGCATTTTTCTGTTGTGTGGTGTTGCCACAAAGATCCCTCTTTCCCTTGGTTTGCAGCACGACGTTGGTGGTTTGATTTGCCGTCTGAACAGATTTAACCACCTGCATCATATAGTATATTCCCACCTAATAGTCCAGAACAATGCTCGAATCACCAAAAAGGGAAAAGGGCAGCAGCAATACCGATGCTGTGTGAATGCAGTTCTCTAGCACTTCAGCAGAAATTTTCTGAATGATTACAAAGGAGCAGCTATGGCAAGGCACTGTGTGAATGAGCCTATTAGCCAAAGCAGAGTTCTTCCCAGTACAGACAGCAGTCACTTGAGGAGCCAGCTTAGGAATAACTTAAGTTTTGCACCAAAGAGAATGTATGAAGTCAGCTGAGCATTGACTGCCTGGGTTTAGGTAGGACTACAAAGTACACTTGCCTGTTACAAGATGGAAAGGCGGAGTACTGCTGTGTAGGAGGAGAGCAACAAACTGAATTTTGTCTTATGCAGGGCCTTCCATACATACAGTATCTTATCTCAAAGCCATTTACAGTCCAGAAGACAGAGAGAGGAGAGAAGCTGGCACTGCAAGGCATAGGGATCACAAGGAGGTCAAGGGACTTGCTCATGATGACACAGTGAGTAAATGACAGTGGTGAGTTTTAAACCCAAGTCTCGTGTTTCACAGCTTTTCCCCTCTAACCAAAGGCCAAACTGCTTCCAAAGGAACCTCTTATGGACTGTGAAATAGAAATATGAAGATGAGGGTCTAGGGACCCCATTTTTGGGGTATGCATTGAGGATAAACTATCCAAGAAGAAATTGAACATGGCAACAGAATTTGTTTGTACTTGGTCATTTCATTAGCAAATGTAAACAAAATCTTCATTCAATTCGTAGTCTCACCATGGAATATCACGCAGATTAAAAGCACATCTTTATACTGCTGTGTCATGCAGGCAAAAGGCAATATATGATTGGATAGGGATGATGTAATGATTTATTGCTAAGCATGTGTAGTTTCCAAAACAAAAAGATTTTTCTACCTTTTCTTCTCATTTGTCCTAATCTCCGAGGCACAATAATTATTTAACATGCCAGCATTTGGAAGAAAATGGTTCAATTCAAATCTTATTTGGCTCCTGTAGCCTACAGGCATATCGAAGGCAAAGCTGGCATGTTAACCCCTCCGCCTCCTCCAGTCACTTGAACTAGCAATTTTTCATCTGAATGACAAGCCTTTCCCAAGAGAAAGAAGATTAAAGTAAGACAGCATACCGCACTGCTGCTAGTACATAATGATGGTAATTGATGAGGGCTCTTTGAGCCTGCCAGCAAATCAACGATGACTAGGACCCCTTTTATATTTTACTTTTGATTTTCCCTTTGTATCCAGTAGGTCAAACTCGTAGGTCAGACTCTCCTTCATCCCATCCACAATCCCTGGATCCCACGCCTACTGGAACAGCCGCCAGTGGCTCCCAGATTCCTACTGCCTGTTCTTTTACATGGCCCTGGACTTACACCTCTGGACATGGCCAGCCAACCAGGATCAGAGCCAGCAGAAACATTCCCACCCGTGGCAGGACAGGAGACCCAGAGGTCTAGGTGCTGTACATTGAGTGTAGCAACGTCATCTCTCTCATGTAATGTCCCCTTCCCCAGGTCATGGGGGAAAGGGGACATCTTCTGTAAATTGAATTACAAGTCTGAAAGAGTAAATGTTGGACCCCGGAATTGACCCTTGCACCGTTGGTCTCAGAGGCAACTACTCTATTCATTCAGCTCAAGGAAAATTCCTGTTAACCTCTTCTTTGCATGTTGCAATCTTAGCTTGCTCCACCAAATGGCCCTCTGCACTGTCTGATTGCTCAGTCTGTATACACTATAAGTGCCACCCTTGCCTTCCACCTATTTTGCATTTCTTTATATCCCAATCCCACCCAGCTCCACTAGGGCACAACCCGAGACAGGAGACCATTCTGGACAGTTAGAAACAGGTTGGAACTAGGTTCACCCACCACACATTTACAGACTCTCACCAGCACAAGGCTGGACATATGACACCACCTCAGCCTATGTCACATTAACAGCAAAATTAGCCTCCTATCTGGAGCAATGTATTTCTGCAGACACAACTCCCTCCTCGAACCACCAGGAGGCAGTCATGTAACAGCAGGAGCCACCCTTCCCTGAAGGCTCCAGATAGATTGTTCCCACAAGACCTAGTCTGAGACCCATTTCTTTCTTGCCATTTACACCCTTTCTTGCAGATTTACTATTCCAGCATCCTGCCGCCATCACTACATGATCACTTCTGTTGTGAACACTGAGGTTAAAAGAAATTAGGGGAAATCCTGATTCAAATCCAGACCTCCTGGTTTGCCGGTCCTGCTGTCTTCATGAGGCTAAGTACAGTCACAGAGGACTGTACATAGCCCTGGGAGAAGAGAACAGCAGGACTAGTAAACATCTGATCTGGCTCATGAAAACTCTAACATGCACTGCAGCAACTAGGATTTCTGGTTACAGCAAATATCAGCTTGAAAGTCAACAAAATCAGCCTTATGCAATCTACTATACTGCAGTAAACAGTAAGGCCCAAATATTCAGACTGCACCGGGCAGTGGCGCAAGCCTGGGCGCAGCGCAACTGGGATGCACCGGGGCCAGAACCAGGTGATATTCAACAGTGATGTGCCATGGCACAGCACCGTTGAATATGGCATGGTCAGCGCGCATACTGTGCGTGGCGCACTGGCACTGTACCAGCGCAAGCCACAGATAGGTCACATGGGGATGCACCAGCACAAGTGCAGTTGCGCTAGGGCATCACCCGCGATATTCAGCCGGGGGCATGCAAATGAGGTCATAATATATGCAAGGCGCAAATGGGGCCATTTGCATGTCATTATGGCCCTATTTGCATGCCTTGCGCAGGGCATCCTGGCGACTTGCGCCTGGTGCCCTACACAGCATGACGTGGGCAGTGGGGATCCCGTGGCATACCTCGCCCCATAGCCACAATCGCGTGGTATATGTTAAGATATACATCCTGGTAGTCTAGTGGCCCCTGTGTTCCAATTCTCCAGAAATAAAAGCCATGACAATCCCTGGTGGTCTAGTGGTTCCCCCTCCCACCCGAGTCTCCGATTCCCTGATCAATGTCAGTATGACTGTCCTCTGGTCTAGTATTCGCCCATTGCTGCAATCACTGTAAAACCCTGTAATGAAATGCCCTGGTGGTCCAGTGGCACTATCACCCCTCCCACCACAGGGCCCTTGCCCCTGCTCCCCCCCATCATGGGGTGGCGGCATCCCCATACTGCCTGGACATCCGCCCGAGCCAGGTAGCAGTGTGGACCAATGGCTTGCAGGGCATACTGTACTAGACATTCCCAAATCTGTGAATGAAGCAATTCACAGATTTGAATTGTCTAGTACAGTATGTTCCTTGTAAGCTCATTGGTCCACACTGGGGACCAATGGGCTTACAGCCCACACTGTACCTGTTATTCCCATGGGTGGGCCGGGCAGTATGCGGAGAGATGCTGTCACCCAATGATGGGGTGGGAGCCGGGTGGGCAAGGGGTTCTGTGGGTGGGAGGGTGGGGAATGCCACTGGATCACCAGGGCATTTCATTATGGAGTTTTACCACGATTGCAGCAACGGGCGGTGGGGCCACTAGACTACCAGGGACGTCATACTGACACTGGATTGGGGAATCAGGGACTCGGTGGGAGGGGACCACTAGACCACCAGGGATGGTCATGGCTTTTATTTCTGGGGAATCAGGGACACAGGAGGCCACTAGACTACCAGGGATGTGTTTAACATATACCGCATGATCATGGCTATGGGCGGGGAGTCTACTAGATCACCAGGGTTGTGTGTGCTTGGGGACGAGTGTTCTGGGTGGGCAGGTGGCCACCCATGGCAGGCGACTGCTGTGTTGCACCTTGCAATACAGCAGCCTGCCTGTGGGTGGCCAGGATTTGTTCCTACTTTTCCGGGGCTCAACTTTGAGCCCCCCTATGTGGCGCAATGCAGGGTTGCACCAACATATGCGCCACACATCCCAGGCTGAATATCGGGATGTGCCACATATGCATGGGCATGCCCCCGCATCTGCGGCGACACGACACATTGGCGCCTCTGGCGATCGATTTGCACTGCGCTGACAGCTCCTTTCAATAGGCGCAACCCTTTGCATATCTGGGCCTAAGTAAAAAAACAAAATGTGTTTAGCATACAAAGTGCAGATTGGGATCAAACCTACAGTTTAGTGTGGGGCTCTTCGTGCTGACTGTTCCCTTTAAATAAAAGCACAGCAAACTGCACCTGCCCAACTCTGCCCCAGCTGTCTGGTCGATGAACATGTAGCATGTTTGGGAGAAACAGAGCATTAATAAACCCAAATTATACAGTATAGGAAGGCTTCATTTTTTTGTATTGTTTATTCCACTACTTTCACTAACTTGCCCCCTTCCCCTTACCTCTGCCTTCCATGGGTTGCCCTCCCTGGTAAGACTACCTGGGTGGCACTGTCTATTTAAAATGTTTCATTTTACAAGGCGCCTATCAACTACATATTACAACGGATTTTTAAAATTGGAGATTTTATCGTATGTTCTTTGTTTAACTTGAGGGTGATTTTCCCTGGCAATTCCCAAAGCGGCTGAATGTCTCAACTCAAAGATTTAATAAAATCAATTGCCTAACCTTCGCAAGCAAAACCTGTTTTGGGGAGAAAATATTCTCTAGATGCATCTGTCTCAGTTAGTGTCTTAACCCTTTCACTGCCAATGAGGCTCCATATGGTTAACAGAACAAATTCTGTAAATGTATTGCTCATCTGTTCTTTACAGTTTATTTACCTTGGCTAGCCAAGCTGAAATGCAATATTGTATTTTCAGTGGGTTCTTGCTTTTTATTTCTTTTCACATCCATGTGGACTGACTCATCAAGAGGTTAAGTGGCTTTCTCAAGGTCACACAGCAGGTAAGTCATTATTTATTGGATTCTGTGGAACAGGTAGGCCCACTGGGACTAGTATCCCTTTTTCAGGGTCATTACTGGTGGGACGCTAAGCACAGAGAGGTTACTTGACTTCATCAAGTTCACACAGAAGGTGGCAGTAGTGGGATTCAAAACAGGGTCACCACTCTAGTCAGACCTTCAGCCAGTGCCTGCCTGCTATAGTACCGGAGTCATACTTCTTTGAAAGAAAGTGCCCTTTGTCAGTTTCCAAGCACAACCAGTCAGTCCAAGTACTAGTCAAAGGGAAAATTACTCGGTTGTACCTTCAGGATTGATTCTTTTTGCTACATTTATGGCTAGCTAGCATCAGTTTAAATATTTCTGGTGTCTTTGTAGAGAGAGTTTCCCTCATACATGGGATTATAATAGCCTAGTGTTTACAACACTGAACAGTGAACTAGATCATCACAGGTTTGAACCCCACCACAGCCTTGGCTCACTGCGTGGCCCTGAAAAAAGCAATTTGACCTCCCTGTGCCTCAGTCCCTCCAGCTACAAAATGGATAAAAGCAGAGCCCGGCTGAAAAGGAGATGTTGCCTCTCAGCTGGGCTCTCCTGGGTAAATTGTGTCTAACCACCTCCGCTCATACGGTAAATGGCTATGCCTATATGTTGGAAGGAGTGACTAATTCTTTAGGCTTTTTTTTTATAATACATATACCTTTGTTTGATTTTTCACAAAAGTCATACATACATCTATGGCAAACATTCCATGAAATACCTTGCTGAACTAGAATCAGTAGTTCACCTGTTTAATACACATAGAATAATTAACCTCTATGTGTTGAGAAAGGTCAGATTTTTTTAACACTCTGTGGGTTCTTTGACATCATTTGAGCCCGAGAGCAAAGAATCAGCCCGTTCTTCACATTTGCGGTTTTTTTTTGTTGTTGTTTGCTTTTTTGTACAATACAGGGGTTACCTCATTTTGCAAAATGAATCAGGGAGTCAATGAAAATATTGTTTCTGAGACTGGAGAAACCTGCGGCAAAAAGCTACTGAGGTCAAATCAATCAGTTCCAGTTTTAAATAACAGTCGTGTATGCTCATGCTGTAATGATGGTTTTGATTGACAGATTTATGGGAAAAAGGTTCTTAAAGACTTTCTTGAATTGATTGACAGACTTGAGTTCAAAGTCATTCTTCATTGTTAGGTGTTATGAACAAGTTTCTGAAACCACAAGCAAAGCAAGGTAACCACATATTAAATGCTATAGTTTATTCTTAACAAGTGTACCTTCATGTCTAAGCAATTTAAATAGCCAATAAAGAATAACAAAAAGGATCGGAAAGTTACAAATGCAATATAACAAGAAGTAAAGAGGAAGGTAACTGTCAGTTCCCTTGAATGGGCACCCTCAGATAACTCTAGTAGTAGATGTGAATATATACTAAGAAGGTAAATAGTATAAAATGCACTTATTTTAGTTCTTTAGGCCTGGTGGTCGGACAGCATCTGGGTTGGGTAATATATTGGAAGTTGGATATGGCACGGTTCTGCCACCTATGGGGATCATTCTGGCAAAAACGTCCACACTGGAAATAATAACACCCATTCACCATGACAAGAAGTCCAAATAATATGCACACAAGCCCCACTTGTGCACTTAGCTGTAAAACATAAGTAGTACAACTCAGTAACATAGAAACATAGAATAGATGGTAGATAAGGACCGCTTCCTCGCCTACTAGAAACACCACAGACCTTACTTGATCTCTGGCTTTACCACCACCACTACACCTTTCCTTACTACTAAGGTTCCTTTATGCCTGTCCCATGCATTCTGGAATCCGTTACCATTTTGCCCCACCACCTCTGCTGGGAGGCTGTTCCAAGCATCCACCACTCTTTCTGTGAAGAGCACTTCCTCACATCTCCCCGAGTCTGCCCCCCCTTCCAGCTTCATAGCATGAACCCTTGTTCTCAAGCATCTTTTTCTCTAGAAATACTTTCCTCTAGCACCTTATTTACACCCGTGAGGATCTGAAAGTCTCTACTGTATCCCCTCTCCTCCTTTCCTCCAGGGTGTACATACTGAGGTCCTTTAGTCTCTCCTTATAGGGCTTTTGATGCAGACCCTGCACAATTTTAGTTGCCCTCTTCTGACTGCTCTACTGTGTCTATGTCCTTCCAGAAATGTGGTTTCCAGAAATGGACATATAGTAGTCTAGATGAGATCTCACCAGTGATCTATCTACAACGGTATCCACTCACGCCTCTCTTTCTGCTGGCGATAGCCCTCCCAGCAACAGAGAGAGAGTATTTAAATAACAAGCAAATATAAGGATGTTATTTGGGGGACAGGAACAGGGTCTAGGGAAGCAACATAATTATGCAATCAATAAACAATATAGGCAGTTTACCCTGAAGCAATCCCACTAGCAGACTATTTCCCAGAAGTCGCTCCCCACTGGTGCACCAGTAGCCCCACTGTCTCTAATGAGAACTCGCACAGTCATTTATTGTATGCACTGGAGGCAAAGGTTGCTGGCCTGGTAGATGCAAACGGCGCAGTACCAGAGCTTGTGGCAACGTAGAGCCAAGAAGACAGCAGCCCAGTTAGGTGGCAGCAGTGGCAGAGAAGGAAGCCTAAAGATAAGACCCCGGAAAATAAAACCAGTAAATAAATGCAAATAGTATACCATCAACCTACAATCATGCTAATGGACTCTAGCTGGCACTGATAGGGAAGTTCCACTAGTGAACATATGAACACGCCAGCAGAAACAGGCCTCATGGTCTATCGAGTCTGCTCGATTGTGCAGCTAGCCCTCAACTTGCAGCTGCCCCACCCACCCCTCCCCTTTTCATAATTAACCCCCACTCTGTCCCATCCCTCTTAAACCACCTACCATGCTACAGGCAGAGCATTCCACTTATCCACAACCTCTCTGTGTAATAATGCCTCCTGACTCCCCTCCTGAATCTTCCACCCTCCAATCTCAGCTGGTGCCCCCTCGTGACCCTCCCCCTTCTAACCTGAAAAATCCCTTCTGTGCTAGTATTGTTTATCCCCTTTAAGAATTTAAAGGTTTCGATCATGTCCCCCATCCCTCCTCTCCTCCAGGGAATACATGTTCAGCTCACACAGCCTCTCCTCATAGGAGTATCCCTCCAGTCCCTGGATCATCCTTGTCGCCCTCCACTGTACACCCTCCAACAATCTGATGTCCTTCTTCAGGAATGGACGCCAGTACTGCACGCAGTATTCCAGGTGCAGCCTGACCAGCAACCTGTATAGCGGCAGGATCACCTCCCTGTTTCTGGAGGAGATTCCCCTCGCTATACACCCCAGCATCCTGTTGGCTTTTGCTGCCACCTTCCTACACTACGCTGAGTTATTCATACTCCCTGTTATAAGCACCCCTAGATCCTTTTCCTCCTTGGTGCATTCCACCAGTACCCACCCAGCTGATAGCTCCTCCTGATTATTAACCCTGAAGTGTAGTACCTTGCACTTTTTGGTGTTAAACCCCAGCTGCCATGCCTCCGACCACTCCTGTAGTTTGGGCAGGTCCTCCTGCAGCCCTTCCACCCCTCAATGTCATCTACCACAGTTCCCATCTTTGTGTCATCTGCGAGAAGGACTGATCTTACTCCCGACCCTGTGGGAGATATCTGCTATGAATATCCGAACAACACCAGTCCTAATACTGATCCCTGTGGCATCCCGCTTCGTCACATCCCTCGGCAATAGAGTTCCCCACCACCACCCTTTGCTGCCTTCCCTTCAGCCATCTGATGATCCAGTTAACCATCTTTTTCCTACCCCTATATATTCCAGCTTCCCCCCAGCCTCACATGTGGCACAGAATCAAAGGCCTTGCTAAAATCCAAATACAGGACATCCATCCCACGGCCTTTGTCCAGTTTCCTTGTCACCCAGTCATAGTACTCAATCAGGTTTGTCTGGCAGGATCTTCCTGAGACAAACCCATGCTGCTGACCATACTGGAGACCACTGTTCTCCAAAAAGATCACCAGCCTCTTTTTTAGGATCATCTCCATGAGTTTTCCCATGATTGATGTGAGGCTCACTGGTCAATAGTTGCCTGGTTCATCCTTAGGTCCACTTTTGTGAATGGGTACCACATGGGCCTTCCTCCAATCCTTCGGAATGCTTCCTGTGTCCAAGGAGGTATCAAATAGGTCAGCCGGTGGTCCTGCCAAGATCTCCGCTAGTTCCTCGAGTACCCTAGGGTGAATACCATGTGGACCTGGTGCCTTATCCCCCCTCAGAGCCCTTAATCCTTTCAGTACCCTATTCTCCATAATCCCTATATCTGTCACCCTCTCCCCACCACTGCCCACTCCTCCTCTCCCAGGTGGTGTCAGCCCCCACTCTCCTTCATGGACACACAGCAGAAGTAATCATTAAGTACCTCTTCCTGGTCCTCTCCTTCTCCACCCAGACCCCGTCCTTCCTAATCCTCACAATCTGATCCTTGTTTTTCCATTTTTCACCAATGTATCTGAAGAAGTCCTTTTCTCCACTCTTAATGCCCTGTGCCAATTTCAGTTCTCTGGAAGCCTTGGCCACTCTGACCAGCCTGGTAACCTCCCTGGACTTTTTCATATACACCTCCATGTTATCCACCCTCCCGATTTCTTGAGTCTCCAAAATGCCTTTTTTTTGGACCGCACCCCTTCCATGACCTCTTGCGTCAGCCAGCTGTTTTTTCTTCCCTTCCCTTCTTACTCCTTGTTATTGTACATGTCGCAGTAGCCAGCCCTTTCCTAACAATATCCCATTTTTGGCTGGCATCTATGTGCGGCTGAATTCCCATCAGATGCCTCCCCAAAATTTCCCCCATCCTTTTAAAGTCCACCCCCTTAAAGTCAATTACCCTGGTACCCATACCTCCTGTTTCTCTGCCCATGTTGAGTGTGAACCATACTGTGTGGTGGTCACTCCCAGCCAGAGGGTCCTCCACCTCCAGATCCAGGGATTTATTTAACTCTAAAAATTGATTAGCGTTTTGCTCATAAAAGTGCTAAAACATAGTAAAAATGCATAGCACTTGCCTCATTGTGTTTAACAAACTTAACACTTCTAGAAAATCTGTATAAATACTTTCTGTACAGTTAGTATTGCTCCAGAAAAAAAACTGCTAATCAATTATTTAAAACCCTGAGATCCCTTACAGACTCCCCATTTGATAGAACCAGGTCTAGAGTCCTGTCTAATCTAGTTGGCCCACAGACCAACTGCACCAGGAAGCTGTCCTGAAATGCCTCTAATATGACCTGGGTACTACTGTACATTGGTTACAGGATCCCCTAGGGAAGGTAAACGTGAGAAGTGATAGGACAGAGCAAAACTAAGTCATATAAACAAGAAGAAGAAAAGATAATGACCTCCAGAAATGAACCTGGATCTCTGCCAGAGGCATCTGCATTCATTCAGAGTCTAATAACATCTTCTAATTTTAATAAAACTGTGAAGAGAACAAATTAGCAACAGTCGCGTCGCCAGAGCTCCATGTAATATGATTATGTCTCACTTAATAATGCTGTCTGACAGACTGTTCATTACCATACTTGTAACTGCCAAGAAATGTTATCAATTTTATTAAAGGCAATCAGTTTGTTTTTTTTAACAAATAAAACTAATATAAAAATATAGTGCACTTTTAATGGAGTTTGTATTTTTATTTATGTTTTATGACATTTTGGGGGTCTTCTTTTTTTAAGTATCTGCTGCTAGATACTGTAAATCCACTACTCAGGAGTTTGTGATCTATTCAATGAGATACGCTTTGAGTGGGATTGTGTAACAAGTAGGCAGGTGTGGACACTGGACAGTCCATGCTCTAGTCTGCTCCCTCAGATAATCTGACTATTCAAAAATGTATCCATTTAATATTCATTTAATGTGGATAATAAAATACTTCTAATATCCTCTCCCTGCTAAATAAGTCATTCTGCATTTGTGCACCAAAGGCTTACACTGTTTGTCACTTCTGGACTGATTGTTACCTGTTGTAATGTTCCGAATTTATGTACCGAAGGCTTATTGTAGAGATCCAGACTATGCAGAGGAACCTTTGCAAATGAGCATGTTCTGCTCAAAGGTATGCTTCTGATGTCTTAAATAAATAAGAAATAAATAAATTAAAGCTTCCTCACCCATCAAATCAACCCTAATGTCAAGGATGCCAACACAACCCAACTGGTGGGGGGGGTGGAGTTTACGCAATCCCTAATGCCAGCAGTGAGTCCCTGGTGAGCTACTCCCACTCCCGAGATCGTAGTACATTATGTCCCCCATCATCCCACTAACAAAATAATTTTAGCATCATTCTTTTTGGGTGGGGATGAGAGAATGCAGATCAAGGTTGAAGGAGGGGCATTTAGAGAGTGAAGTTAAACCCTAAATCTATGAGTTGGTCACAACTGAACAGCGTCACTTCTTAGCCACTGCTTCAGCCCACTAGAATGCCTTAACTAATGAAATATATGACCCTCCCATTAGTTGACAGTTGTAAAAGACTATTAAAAAGTACAGCAGCTTGGTTGTGGTGCTAACGATCCAGGTTCGGAAACGAGCTTGATCTGGCAGGTTGAGAGTGCTCCCCTGCCACTCCACTGTGGGGGGTAATCCACAGGAGTATGGTCCAGTAAATCCTGAGGAAACTGGGGTGACTGGGCTGGGGGGGCTGGCTGGCTGAGGGCCATACTGGGGGGGGGAGAAAATTGATTAAAAAAAATAAATAAAATAAAAAACATAGCTACTCAAATACGAGACTTCCTCAGATTTTTTTCTGTGATCCAAAATCTGTTTAATGTCAGATCTTGGATGGGACTGTAAAAATCCAATTATCTGATTGTTTATCTGTTGCATGTACTCCCACAACCCCACCCTATCCTGTGCCAAGAAGCACTCCATGGAGTTTAGTGGCAACCCCCCCCCCCACATACATTTACCATGCAGATGATCATCCCTGGTGGCAGGGGTCCAGTGGCACTCCTTCCACCAGCCACATGCAAACAAGCATCCCTGGTGTCCAGTGGTACCCCTTTCCTCACCTGATCCCCAACCCTTGCTAGGAAGCCTCAGTGCTGTCCAGTGACAACCACTCTCTCACCCATCCCAGCCAAGATCATCCCCGGTGTCCAGTGGCACCCTTCCCACCCTGTACAAAGAGCGATCCCTAGTGTCCAGTGGTACCTTTTCTTACCCTCTCATCTTATATGCTAAGAAGCACCCTAGGTATCCATTGTAATAATATTTCCATGCCAAGTGTCCCTTGTGCCTATTGACAACTCCTCCATTCCCTTCTATATGGTGAAGGAACAGTCCTCCTATCATCTCCACAGTCAGTTGCTATATGATTAAAATAACACTAAACCACAGTTCAGTGCTATTTTCATAAAACAGTGGCCTGTTGAGGAGTTGAGAGGAGGGTGGTGCAGTGAACATCGGGGAAGGGGGCTGGAATGGGGAGAGGGGTTCACGTCGACACAGGGAAACTTGGCATGGGTTCTGGGTATCACAGGGTGCAAGGGAGTACTTCTTTGCATGTGATGAGGATGGAGTGGGGGGGAGTGAAACTATGTGCCAGTGGTGCTTCTTTACACAGGATGAGAGAGGGAGTCAGTGGACACCAGAGTTGATCTTGGCATGAATGGAGTGAGGGGGGGGTATCACTAGACACCAGGGAGCTCTTTATGGCATGCGATGGGATGAGTGAGACAAGTGCCACTGGTGGTTGTATCAAATCTGGATATCCAAAATCCATTGGGTTGGATTATAGAATGAAATTTAGATTTTCTGACTATCTGAAGCATTAGGTCTGAATCAGTTTTAGTACTGCCCAAGCCCTTTCTACATTAACTCACTTGCTTAAAATGACATTTAATTTGTAATGACTTTGCTTCCCGAAATACTTATTTTGCTGTTTACACTGCTGTACAGCGTGTTTAAACTCTTCTTGTATCTGTTAAGTTGAATAACACACTCCAGGGTGTGTGGTGTGCTATTATAACTGCATTTCCCAGGTGGTTGAAGGCCCACGACTTCACCTCATGCCTCAAAATCCACTTAGGGCATGCAGTTATTGCAGAACCACCCCACACCCTACTGTGTATTATTCTTACAATGGGCCTGAAACACAAAACTAAATTCCACTCTTTGCAGGTGCAGAAAGGCTTGTGTGTCCAAGGAGTACCCTTCCTCACATGCAGGGCACTCTGCAGGAACCTCAACCCATTCTGTGCACCGCATCACACCAGATACCACTCTGCCCCACACACGTATGTTGGCGGTATGGTTAGGGCAGGCAAGAGGGTGGCAATACTTAAATCCTTAAATCCTTAAATTATATTTTGTGCGTGGGACAGGTTACAGAGCGTGGCAGCATTACATGAGAGGGATCCTGCTGTAACTTGCTGCATAATCTCAACCTTCCTGGGGCCTCTATTCAGCCCCAGCAACGAATGCTCCCACCCCTCCAAGCTGGTATTGATGTTTGTGCATCATTAGTGTAATTTAGTGAATTATTTTTAGTTGTAAATAAACTACATTCAGGAATACAGCTGTCCTGGAAGGACTGCCATATCCCTCATTCCCCTGCTCTGCAGAGAGCAAGGGGAATCCCTCTAAGACCAGCCACCTGACTGGATGTCCTCAGTCCAGCATTGCTGACTGCTATGTCCCGGAAAGCGCCCTGCCATCCTCACTTGCTTTCCATGTGTGGTGCTTTTGTGATCAGCTCACAATCTGTAAATAAACTAAGCAGTGTTTCTTTTGACAACTACTACAGAAGTAAATGAATGATTATGATAATGGAATGTCAGGCCTAAGGCCCTGAAACGCTGCAAATTTACAAGCATGCTCGATCAGCTCTACTTTTTTTTTCCAATTTATTTACATAGGATAGCTCAACTGAGATGCAAAATCTCATTTTAGTGGGGTTCTGCTTCTACACCATTTCACATTTGGGTGGACTGAAGCACTGAGCAACTGAGTGACATGCTCAAGGTCATAGAGCACCTACGTGACTCTAGTGGGATTTGAACTTGGGATTCCTGTGTCTCCTAGTACCCAAGTCTGCCCTCTAACCACTAAACCATGTTGCCTCAAATTGGTTATGACTGTGGCAGGATGTAATGTATGTGTAACCCCTAGGTGGTGCTATCCCAAGGGTTACTACCCCTGCCTGTGCGGCTAGTAGCAGGTTAAGGGGCCTGAGTTCTGAAACAGGTGCCTCCACCCGGAGGTCAGGGTTGGTAGTGGTCAAACTAACCTGGGCACAGCCCTCCAGGACACTGTAACCCCCCTCTTTCCCTTCTAGTTGCCTGAGCAATATACGATAATCACTTTCACAGTACCCCTTGTACACCATACCAGTATCCACACTGTTTGCACTTACCACCAGGGTTGGTTCCTCTGGCTTGACCCTGGGGACCCCTGTAAAACAAGGTTATGCACAGTAAATAGCAACAGTACAGTAATCTTGGCACAAACTGGAACCACAGTCAGGTTAAATGCAGCAAAAGTCAGATCTGATTTATTCAGGGACTTGAACTAGGAAGGGCATAATCAGGCTGATTGGCTTAAAGGCTATATTAATCAAACAGTTATGCATGCGCCTTTAAGTCCCCACACAGTCACACACTCTGGGTACCCAGGTAGGAAAATGGTGGGCTAGCCAGGAACATTGTAGCTGGTTGGGGCCCTGTGATGGAAGAAAGCAACATGCACAACACACACTACTTGTAATCCGGAGCCGGAGGGCTTAGTTCGTGAAAGAAAAAGCAACAAGACCATCAGATGACAACACTTTAGATTTAGCTGTTGTTGCAGGGAGCTACCCTGATGTTTACTCATGAAACCCAAAACAGGACACAGGCAGGACGAAATTGAGACTGCAGGTTGTTGAGTTGGAGTGACAGGAGATGCAGGGCCCAAACGAATCACCGAGGCGTCGTTCCTGTTCAAGCATTGAGCAGGGGGCTGATCCCCAGGCAGGTCTCTCTTCGATGGCTTTCTCCATGCAATGGGCAGTCCGGCTGGGCCAGTGTGGCAAGGCCCAGGTGAAATGGCAGTGAATTGGGATTCAGTCCGTAGGAGCTGGATGCAGCCTCCAGCGAGCAGAACACAGTTCAACACACAGCGGGGAACCAAATCACGACCCACTAACAGCACACAGCACATTTACATGTAAGAAATTCCACTATACCAGGCAGATTGCTATCCAGTCGCAATTACAGAGTCTCTGCACAAACTGGGAGTTCAGAGGGGGCTAGAAACCTGACAGGCCGATCACATTCAGCAAATCTTCAGTCTTTCAGGTTAAAGCCTGTCACAGTCCAGTGGCTTAAATAGTCCTCACAACTTGGATTCAGTCCGAATAAACTCTATTTTCCCTTTCAGGGACAGCAGGCAGACAGGCAGGCCATAACTCAGCCCTTTCACAGTTCTCCCACGCAAAACTACACAGAACTGTTGCTCAAATCACTTGAGCTGTTACTCATTTCACTTCCCAACTCAGAACTAACTGAAAACTGCAAGCAGTCTGGGATTTCACCAAGATCCATAAGGTTTGGTTGGCTGATCTGTCTGTCAGTCACAACAAGGGCTCCCCCTTCAGGCATACCTCTCAAGTGTCCCTGATTTTCAGGGACGTCCCTGATTTTGCCTCAAAATTTTACTCTGTCCCTCCTAAAATTTGTGTTTTTGTGGCTAAACAGTGGGGACTGTAAGCACAAAACAATGTCAAGCATTAAAGTTACAGACTTGTTCTTCTTTAGAAAATGCATTTTGCACTAAGCCCCATATTTTACCAGCTTTCTGGGTGGATATCTCTAATTTTGAAGATGTGTCCCTGATTTTGGTCCTTTGTCCCTGATTTTTTTAAGCCTTGTCCCTGATTTATGAGGCAGGAGGTTGAGAGGTATGCCTTCAGGTTCATTTAGGAGCCAAAATGAAAAAACTACAATTCCTACAAGTTTTGACCCTACCAAGCCTCTGTAGGCAGGCTCCATTTTAGAGTCCCAACAGTACTGATTGGCCCATTCTGACAGTCCCGGGCCAAGTTGGTTGAGATAAACAGAACAGTCCTTGCTGCAAAGAAAACAGGTTAGAACAAACTGCAATATTATTATCACTCTAATAGATATTCAGCAAATAGGCACATCTTATATCAGAGCTCCCTCTGCACAAATAGCAATGGCAGAATAGAGCATTTATCTGGCAGCCCGGGTGGGGCTCCAGCATAGAAACACTCAGCCCCTCCCAGATTAATTATAACTGCAATCCAGTCAGCTCTTAAAGAGACAGTACACAGAGGCTATACAGGCACTCTCTGGCAATACATTTAAACTGCTAAAACACAGAACACCAGCCTGGCAGTGAGCATTTAGGCAAGCTTAAGGAAGACTTTTCGGGAATCCCCATTTGTAGGGGGGTTACACCCTTCCCTACCTGGAGAAAACTTGCCGTCCGCGTCAAGTCTTTACCATCACAATATCAAAAATGCAATATAAACGAGACATATATATCATTAGCTTGTTACATTACTATACATTTCAATATACTTCACATTACTACATCCATATTGACAATACTTATGCATGTTTCATACAAGTAATAGTGATTAATTTAATAACTTCTTGTACATTAAACAATGTAAGAGGGGTCTCTTCCCTATCAGCTAACTTGCAGCTGGATGGGGCAGGGGCACCATGGTGAGAGGGAAGAACAAGTAACCTGGAGTTGGCCGTCAAGCTCAATTTGGGCAGTGAGCTTGTCGATACATAAACCCCTTTGTGAACCACATTGAGAGACAAATCTATGGGCCTCCCAGGGGAATCATAACTAAAGCGTAGCACTGGCTTGACAGCTCGGCCAGTCTTTCTGGGGGGAGCAGCCACAGTCTCTGTACTTTCAGCGCTAACTTTGGAGCTTTCATCACTTGTGAGGGGTACCTCTGCATGGATGGGAATGTCCACACTTGGAACACTGTCAGCTCCTTGCTCTGTAAGCTCTGTTTCCACAACATTTTGCTCATTATCTTCTAACGGAGGCCCAGGTTGTTCATTTTGAGAAGGCTCTGGCACAATTAGGCTTTGTGGCACTGAAGGGGGGATGTCAACACTCTCACATTGTTCTTCAAGTTCTGGGTGTCACTAGAGAGACTCAGACCGTCAGCTCCTTCTTCAGGCAATTCCACAGTTCCACAAAACACAGAGAGTCCACAACATCAGACGTAATGCTTTACACTTCACTTTCAGGGAGCACTGGCTCCAAGGACGAAGCTGAGGGGGTTAGGCAGCCCAGAAGGCCCAGCTTCATCCCCACAGTTAGTCATAGGGTTACCTTGAAACAGCTGAGTCAATTCATAGATGGGGTAATAGGCATCGTCACACTCACCTTCGTCAGAGGTGGGCTGACAGTCACTATCATTCTGGGCCTGCTGCAGGGGAAACCTTAAATCTGTAATTACTGGGGTGGGTTGACTCTGTCTCTTTTTTGCAGCAGCACGAGCACTGGCCCAGGGAATCAATCTCTGATGGTTCAGTCTCAATTATGACTTGGCTGATAGGTAGCAAGTGGTTACGGTGCATGGTCTTCACAGCTTTGCAGTTATTCTCTGGCACACCTTGTGCAATTGGTAAATCATTCAACTTTCCAACTACTACATGGGGAAGATGGTGCCACCTGTCAGCAATTTTGTGTTTGCCATGCAGCCCCAAACTGCGTAACAACACACGGTCTCCAGGCCGAAGCTCTTGAGCCTTTACTTTTTTATCATGCCTCTCTTAGTTGGCGAGATTTCTCTGGCGGCCATTGTCTGGGCCAGTTGATAGGCATAGTTCAATTGAGCTTTCAATCTCTATACATGCTGTAGGTAATTTTCGGCTCGGACCCCATCTGGAGAGACCCCAAAGCAGACATCAACGGGCAGTCTGGCCTCCCTCCTGAACATGAGGCAGTAGAGGGAAAACCCAGTAGCATCATTTTTGTGCAACTGTATGGTGGACCAAGGTGCTAATCTGCTGGCTCGTCTTTGGGATGGAGGGTGCCAGCATGTCTAGAAGGGTGCGTTAAAACGTTCTGATTGAGGGTCCCTGTGGATGATGAGGGATGGTTCTTGACTTCACCCCCATAGAGCGAGTATACAGGCAATCTCTGGCAATACATTTAAACTGCTAAAACACAGAACACCAGGCTGGCAGTGAGCATTTAGGCAAGCTCAAGGAAGACTTTTTGGAGACCCCCATTTGTAGGGGGATTACATATGACACCAAACTACCAGAAATATTTCCCGTTTCCACATTGACTGCCTGCTGGCCAGCTCCATTAAAGGGATACAGTAAAAAAACTAGAAAAAAAGATTGTGGTTCTCCTTGATAGACTACCACTAGGATCTTCCAGTACAGCAGCCAATATTATATCAGATGTTGTCCACCTCCATTTAACAGTTTGACACTTGATTAGATATTTATATGAACATACAATGCCAGCAGAATTAGGCCTCAAGGTCTAGCTCATCTGCTCAAAAATGCAGCTCACAATTCAGACAACTGCTGCTGCCCCCCTTCCATCCCTCCTGCCATATTTTCCCTCCCTGAGTTCACCACCCTGGTCAGTTCTCTCTCTACTTATGCCTTGCCCATGAACCTATCCCATCCCTTCTTAAAACTCTCCACTGAATCCAGCGAGATTATCTCCTCAGGCAATGCGTTCCAAGCTGCCACCACCCTTTCCATGAAGTAATGCTTTCTCAGTTCCCTCGTGAACCTCCCCCCACTAGTTTCAGTCTCACCTCGTGGTCCCTTCCCCCTTCAATCTAAACATACCCTAGTCAGTGCTAACTTTGTTTATGCCTCTTCAAGTACTTAAAGGTCCTCGATCATATCCTGCACCCATCTCTGGTAGGTATTGTTTCACATCCTCTCGCTTTTCCAGTTTCATCCTTTACTATGTCCCCTACTCTTTGTCATCCAGCACCCCTTCTCACTTTAACTCCCCGCTTTGTTTGCCCTCCCACAGCAATTGTCTCCTCCCTCTCATCTCTTAACGCTTCCTACACCTCTCTCCCATTTTTCACCATTTGTAATCTCACAATTTATGATTCTCCATCTAAGTTTTGAACTTAATGCAACTGCTCTTATGACAAGAACGGTTTTCTTTTTTTTTTTAATTTAGTCTTTTTATTTAATTTATAAATGCAACAATTTTACAGGCAGCAATACATCACTTATTAATACCAGTCGATAACATCACAATACATTACATGTATACTTGTAGCAGTCATATTAGGGGAAAATAAATTAACATCCTATTACTTCAGTGTCCAAAGAATCATAATTACTCATTTTAAGTTCAGTTTGTGATCCATTCAAATCAAATCAGGCATAGCACGGTGAGCCCTCCCTATCCCTCCCAGATTTTGTTCCCATTAAAATTCAAGAAGGATCACAGATCATATCCCAAGTATCTTACAAGAACTGTTTTCATAGGTTTGCAAATTTTTTCTTACTGTTCATAAGTTTGTTTTATTATTGACATGTGGTACTTTGTTTATTGACATGGAAAGTTTGTCAACGAGTCTCGGGCTCAAAGGTATTGTAAATCCGAGGTATAATAAATAAATATCTCCTCTGTCCCTTCTATCCTCCATGGAGTACATATTGAGCTCTCTTAGTCTCTCCCCATAGGATTTCTCCCCCATTCCCTGGATCATCTTGGACGCCCTCCTCTGGACTCCCTCCAGGAGCCTGACGTCCCACTTTAAGTATGGGTGCCAGAATTGCATACAGTACTCCAAGTGCAGCCTCACCAATGATCTGTACAGTGGTAGAATAACCTCCTCCTTCCTTGCAATGCACCCCATCATTCTGTTTGCCTTTGCTGCTGCTTTTCTACACTGTACTGAATGATTCATATTCCCTGTGATCACCACCCCCAGTTCCTTTTCCTCCTGATATTAGCGAGACATGGTTCACCAGTAACCACACTTGAAGACTTCAGTACCCAGCTATGTACTGTTCAGAAGAGACTGAGGTGCAAAAAGGGGAGTGGGAGGGCCCTTATGTCAATGAAAATATCAAAGGACAGAAATTCAGAACACACATAAGGAGCCAGAAGAACTGTGGGTCACCCTGGAAACAGGAAATGGGACAGCATAAGAGCTGGGATTGTCTACAGGCCTCCAGACCAGGGAGGACATAGACACATTACTGATAGAAGATATACAAAACATGACAGCTAAAGCGAGGTTCAGATAATGGGAGACTTCAACATGCCATATACAGATTGTTCAATACCAGCAGGAACATCCGCCAGAACTAGACACATAGTGGATTCCTGCAGGATGAGGGCCTCAAACAACTGGTACAACCCACAAGAGACAGGGCTATCCTAGATCTAGTACTGACTAACGGGGAAAGGATCACAGCTCTCCAGGTAGAAGGTCACCTGGGGGCCAGTGACCATCACATGGTATGGTTCAATTTGGCCACTAGAACTAAATCATCCCATTCCAAGGCAAAAATATGGGACTTCAGAGGAACTGGCTTTGATAAGATAGCCAACAGAGTTAAGCTAGCCCTGAAATACAGGTGAGGGGTACAGGCAAGTGGGCAAGCATTAAGGATGCAATACTTGAAGCAAAATCCCATTGTGGTAGAAAGAAAAACAAGAGCGAAAGAAGGAGAAAACCACTTTGGTTCTCAAAAACAGAAGTAGAAAAGGTCAGAGCCAAAAGGCTGGCCTTCAGAAAATATAACGGAATGCAGCGGGACAAAGATAAGGAGGCATACCAAACTTCCCTAAGGGAAACAGGGAAGGCAGTAAGGCAGGCAAAGGCCCAAACCGAGGAAACACTAGCATAAACAGTAAAAGAAGGGGACAAGACTTTCTATAGATACATTAGTGAAACGAGAAAGTCTGGAGGGGGTATTGCTAAGATCAAAGTGGGTAAGGGGAAGTGTGTAGAGGAGGATCAAGGAAAAGAATCTATCCTAAACAGATACTTCTGCTCAGTATTTACTGAGAAGAAGGTAGGGCAGGGTCCAGAGCTCAGCAACATGGACACGGTGGGGGGGTGCATAAGTCCCTTCACAAAAGAAAGGGTCCTAAAAGAGCTCACTAAGCTCAGGGTGGACAAGGCAATGGGAACTAATGGCATACATCCCAGGATACTAAAGGAGCTAAGGGTGGAACTAGCAAAACCATTATCGGAACTGTTTAGTGAGTCTCTGAGCACAGGAGAGGTCCCAGAAGACTGGAGAAGGGCTCATGTGATCCTGCTCCACAAGAGTGGTAGCAGGGAGGAGGCAGGGAACTACAGACCAGTAAGTCTTACCTCAGTAGTGGGCAAGATTATGGAGGCACTCCTTAAGGAAAGGATAGTGCAACATCTGGAATCCATAGGAGCACAGGATCCAAGACAGCATGGGTTTACAGCAGGAATGTCCTGTCAAACTAATCTCATAGATTTCTTTGAATAGGTAACCAGAGTGGTGGACCAAGGGGGTGCAGTTGATGTCGCCTACCTTGACTTCATTAAAGCTTTCGATATTGTTCCACACAGAAGATTGATTAATAAGTTGGGTAGGCTCGGGGGGGGGGGTCAGAAGTTGGTCAGCTGGTTGGAGTGCAGAAAACAGAGAGTGGTGGTAAACGGTATACAGTAAGAAGAAATGCAAGTCACAAGTGGGGTACCTCAGGGATCAGTCCTTGAGCCAGTCCTCTTCAATATCTTCATCAGTGACATTTGCAGATGGACTGGAGGGTACGGTTTGTCTCTTTGCAGATGACACCAAGATCTGCAACAGAGTAGATGATCCAGATGGGGTGGGCAGAATGAGAAGAGATATAGATAAACTGGCAAAATGGTCGGAAGAGTGGCAAATGGGGTTTAACACAAAGAAGTGTAAGATCATTCACACAGGGAAGAGAAACCCGGAAGCCACCTACAGGTTGGGAGGGGAGTTGCTGGCAATCACAGGGGAAGAAAGAGATTTGGGCATCATCATCACAGATGACCTGAAATAATCCAAGTAGACCACTAAAGCAGGAGGTAAGGCTAGAGGGATGTTGGAGTGTATTAGTAGGGGTATCGCAAGTTGTAAGAGGGAGATAATAATCCCTCTTTACAAGACACTGGTTAGGCCCCATCTGGAGTACTGTGTGCAGTACAGGAGGCCGCACCTGCACAAGGACATTAACAAAATGGAGGCAGTCCAGACAAGGGCAACCAAAATGGTGCAGAGACTGCATCAGAAAACATATGAGGACAGATTAACAGAACTCAATATGCATACCCTAGAGCAAAGGAGGGAGAGAGATGATATGATCGAAACATTCAAACATCTTAAGGGCATTAACAAGGTGAAAGAGTCTAATATGTTTCAGTATAAGAAAAACAGCAGGACAAGAGGACACAGCATGACATTAGAGGGAGGCCGATTAAAGGGTAGTGTGAGGACGTTCTTTTTCACAGAAAGGTTGTGGATTCATGGAATAGCCTACCTCAGGAAGTGATGGATATGAACACAGTGCAGGGCTTCAAACAGGCATGGGATAGGCATAAGGGAGCAATACAGATGAGTATGAATAGATAGGCCACTGACAGAGTACAGGCCTATGGCACATCTATAAGGTAGAAAAATGGGCAGACTGGATGGGTCTTATGGTCCTCATCTGCCAACTTCTATGTTTCTATATCTGCCTCCCCACAGTGGTAACTGTATCCTGGAGCACCCTCCTCAGTTGTGCCTCAGCTCCATTTTGCTTCAGCTTTTAGAAGCAGCAGCTAGCAGCTGAAAGGGTGCTAGCATTTACTTAAAAGCACCTCATTTTGGTGAGGGAAGCTAGCAACTAAAAGAGGAGGCATTTGATTTTAAGAGGACCCTCATTTTAGAGAGGAAGAGGGGAATGAGCCAAATCTCCCCATCCCCACCACTTAATTGCTAAGGGGTGGTAATAGTATTACCCACCCTCTCCCAACCACTCAGGGACTTTCTACATTTATAGAAGTCCAAGGGAACTTCCTGCAGGGCTCCCAAGGGAAGACACCAGTGAGAACAGGACGAGAGGACAGAGAAGACGCAATGAAGTGAGAAAGAAACAGTGACACCTACAGGTCAGGAAGAAAACAGACATGGACATCCAGATCTGCCAGAGCTATGGAGGGCTGGTAGCAAGGCAGGCACTCTGGAGACTGGGGTGCCCTTCTGCAGGACAGTTGAGGAACACAGATGGAGCTATGGCAGGCAAGAGAAGAGATCACGAGGCTGTAGAGGAGACTGGATTGGGGATGTCTACCATCCCCCTACCCACCCACTCCTCCAAAGGCCCACGGGTCTTGGGGGATGAAGGGTGGTAGGAGAAGGCAGGGGGCACCCAGAGCCAAGATGGGGCACCACCAGCCACACACTATCCACACCCAGAATTGTTTTGCCCTCTAGTCAGGGACAGAAACCAGGTGGGAAGAATGAAGAATCAAACAGGACAAACCTGATTCAAGAAAGCAGGAAGGAGGTAAAAGAAAGGAGAAGAAGAAATACAGTGCAATAGGAGGATTCTGGTCATGGGAGACTCTGTGTTGCGAGGAGGAGGCACAGTCCATCAGTGCAAATGGAGCTGAAACCACGGTGAAATGCATACCAGGAGCATCTGCAAGGAGAGATAAGGACAGAGTAGGACGGCTGGTGAGAAGAGATCAGATTTTATGTGGTCATTGTCCACCTTGAGAGACAAATGACATAGCAAATAGGACCGTGGAAGAAGCCAAGACAGACAAGAAGACCCTAGAGGAGAGCCCAACGGAGTACACAACACACCTGGCCTTCTCGGAGGTGTTGCCAGTTTAGAGGAAGGGCGGAAGTGAGGACAAAATTGGGAATGAAGAGATCAGAGAATTCAACCGGTGGCTCCAGGGTTGGTGCGCAGACAATGAGATGCACTACACTGGAGACTGGGGGACCTTCTGGGACAGGAAGCTCTTCAACCATGATGGCCTGCATCTCACCAGAGAAGGAGCGAGAGCACTAAGGCAGACATTGGAGGTCTTCGTGGAGGGTTTACACTGGGAGGTCTCCAGCACAGAGAAGAAGACTTAACTGTGGATGCAGCAGAAAGATATGAAGGTAAGGGGATCTGTGAATGGAAGGGCCCCCCCCAACATCGGACTAAAGGGAAACAGGCGCCATAGGTAAAAAGGAGGGACCCCATGTAAAGTACAGGAGGGGCAGACACAGAACAAGGGGGGATGGCACTGAGTTATAGCAGAGGGGAGGCTGTGACTGAAGGTTATGAGCACCAATGCCTGCAGTCTGCAACAAAATCCCAGAACTTGTGGCATTAATGGCATCCAAGGACCTGAATATCATGGCAGTCACAGAGATAGTGCAACAGTAACCACGCCTGGGAGCTAGCCATTCCACGGTACACACTGCACGGATGGGACAGGGAAGACAAGAAGGTGGGAGGGGTGGCATTGTACATCAGGGAAGGGATAAAAGTGACAGTCCCACAAGACAAAGGGGGAAAAGCAGAGGCACTGTGAGTAACCCTGGAAGTGGGGAGGGGAACAGTACTTAGAACGGGAGTGATATACAGGCTCCCAGGGCAGGCAGAGGATGCAGACAGAGAACTGCTGGAGACTATAGAGAACATGGCAACAAAGGGTCAGTTGCTGCTGATGGGTGACTTCAACTTGCCAGATGTGGACTGGAGCATCCCGGCGGCAGCCTCAGTCAGGAGTAAGGGATTCCTGCAATCCCTACAAGGGGCATGTCTCACACAGCTAGTGAGGGAGCCTATGAGGGAGAATGTAATTCTGGATCTTGTCCTAAGCAATGGGGACAGGATAAAGGAAGTCACAGTGGGGGAGACCCTAGGAATAGTGATCATCAAGCTGTGGGTTCACTATAACATCACAGGAGGCTAGCCACACAAGGACTAGAATCCTGGATTTCAGGAGGACAGACTTCGTAAGATGAAGGATGAATTCAGGAAGGCTATGCAGGGATACTGAGACATAAGGGGGGTAGTGGAACAGTGGGATAAGAAAAGGGAAGCCCTGAACCTGGTAGTAAACCATTGTGCCAGGCCCTGCAGCAAGAGCAAAAGAAAGGGGAAACCACTATGGTTCTCGAGGGGAGTAGCAGATCTAGTAAGAGGAAAAAAGATGGCATTTCTGAGATACAAGGCAATATGAAGCAAGGAGGACAGGCAAGAATATTTGGAAAAACGAAAGGAGGCAAACATGGCAGTAAGGGCAGCAAAGGCCGAAACTGAGGAAAAGATAGCTAACTCAGTGGAGGAAGGAGGGAAGGCATTCTTTAGGTATATTAGCGAGAGAAGGAAGATGGGGGAGGGATTGTGAGACTTAGGGAAGAGGGAGGCAGGGCCATTCAAAAAGTATAAGGAATCACAGAAGGAGCACGACAGGGAACTGTATCAATTAAAGCAGAAAGAAGTGGAGAAGGCAGTCAGAAGAGCAAAAGCCCAAACCGAGGAAAAATAGCCAATTCAATTAAGAAGGGGATAAAACCTTTAGAGGTAACATTAGGAGCATAGAAAGGTTAAGGGAGGAATAGTGAAGATTAATAAGGGAGAGGGAGGTGGGAGAGGAGACAGTGAAAAGGCAGAGATGTTGAATGAATTCTTTGCTCGGTATTCACAAAAGAAGATGAGGAGGAGTTACCTAAACCAGACAATAGAAGCATTCTGGGTAGGGGTTGACACCAGTCCATTTACAGAAGAAAGAGTCCTTAAAGAACTCCTAAAACTCAAGGTGGACAAAGCAATGGGGCCGACGGGATTCACCCCAGAATCCAAAAAGAACTAAGGGAGGACCTAGTGACACCACTGACCACACTTTTTAACAAATCATGGGAGGATGGGGTGGTACCTGAGGACTGGAGGAGGGCAGATGTGATTCCCCTTCACAAAAGTGGGAGCAAGGCAGAAGCAGGAAACTACAGACCTGTAAGTTTAACCTCAGTGGTAGTGAAAATGATGGAATCACTTCTAAAAGAAAGAATTGTTGAGTACCTAGAGGCCAGCAGGGCACAGGACCCAAAGCAGCATGGATTTACAGCAGGAAGGTCATGTCAGATGAATCTAATTGATTTCTTTGACTGGGTGACCAAATTAATAGACCAGGGAGGGCTGTGGATATGGTCACCTAGACTTTTAGCAAGGCATTTGACACAGTCCCGCACAAAAGATTAATAATCAAGTTAGCCAGCCTGGGAGTGGGTCCCAGAGTGGTAGCCGGGTAGCAAACTGGCTGCACAACAGAACACAGAAGGTACTAGTGAATGGAACACATTCAAGAAAGGGGCTGCTAGTGGAGTACTTCAGGGCTCAGTACTGGGTCCAGTCCTCTTTAACATCTTTATAGGTGACATTGCAGAGGGTCTGAGGGAAAGGTATGCCCTTGCAGATGACACAAAGATCTGTAACAGAGTTGATACACAAGGGGTACAAAGGATGAGAAGGGACTTGGCAAGGTTGGAGGAATGGTCAGACATATGGCAACTTAGATTCAATGCAAAGAAGTGCAAGTAATGCACCTGGGAAACAAAACCCAGGAGAAGAGTACACAATAGCAGGGAGGTACTAACAACAAAATGGAAAGGGACCTGGGGGTAGTCACATCAGATGATCTAAAGGTCGGTAAGCAATGTGAGAAGTCAGTAAGGAGAGCCAGGGGATGATGGGATGCAGGAAGGGCAACACAAGTAGAAAAAGGGAAGTGGTTATCCCTCTGTACAGACAGTTGGTGAGACCCCATCTGGAGTACTGTATGCAGTTTTGGAGACCTCATCTATGCAAGGACATAGACAGGATGGAAGCAGTCCAGAGGAGGGCAACTAAAATGGTGCAGGGTCTGCATCAGAAACCATATGAAGAGAGACTGAGAGAGCTTAATATGTATACCCTTGATGAAAGGAGGGACAGGGGGACATGACAGAAACGTTCAAGTACCTCAAGGGAATCAACAAAGTCCAGGAGGGTAGCATCTTTCAGGAAAAAGAGATGTGTAAGAACAAGGGGGCACAATTTAAAGATAGAGGGGGGACAGCTCAGGGGTAATATGAGGATATTTTTTTTCACGAGAGAGTGGTGGATGCATGGAACCACCTTCCTGGGGAGGTTGTTGGGCCTAAACGGTGGGGGAATTCAAACATGCATGGGACAGACATAAGGCAACTGTGGTGGGGGGTGGCAGGAAGTAGGCTGTTGGTTAACTAGAATCTGCAGCTTATCCAGTAGGTAGGGAAATGGGCATACTGGGTGGGCCAGGTGGTCCTTATCTTCCCTCAAAGTCTATGTTTCTATGTAGTGGAGAAAGACATTGTCAAGGTGACCATCCTTACTAAATACTTCTGCTCAGTTGCCGCACAAGCCAAGCGGGGTGCAACGGCGCTAGGCCAATGGGTGGACAGGACGGGCTGTTACTGGGGCTGTAGAACACATGCATGCCTCCACGTGCATGCGTCTCTACTCCTGGGGCCCTGGGTAACATGGTGAAAACGGAGGTGAAAACTCACCTTGCATACAGGATGACTCCCGACCCTCCGCAGGCACCGTTCCCAGGCCAGGCATAAGGTAAGGCCCAGTAATTCTGGGAGTTGGAGCTGGCTGGGCTGGATGGGCCGAATGGGGCATGTCAGAGGTGAAAAATGTGACAGGATAAAATAAATAAATAAATAAATAAATACTTCTGCTCCATATTCATGGAAGAAGACATTGGAGATTGTACCCCATTAATGGAAAAGGGCAAACAGGGAGAAGGGGTGGACATTAGACCTTTTTCAGAGGACAGAGTAAAACGAGCACTAGAACATCTTAGGGTGGAAAAAGCTATGGGGCCTGATGGGATACACCCGAGGATCCTAAAGGAGCTCCTGGAGGAACTGGCTAAACCTCTGGCTAAGCTGTTCAGTGGATCACTAGAAACAGGTGTGGTTCCAGAGGAATGGAGGAGGACACAAGTGGTACCCTTGCACAAAAGTGGTAGCAAGGAGGAGGCAGAAAACTACCACCTGGTCAGTTTGACCTCAATAGTAGGTAAAATAATAGAAACCCTACTTAAGGAAATGCTGGTTGACTACCTAGAAACAAGGGGGCTGCTGGACCCAAGGTAACATGGATTCACTGCAGGGAGGCCATGCCAGACCAACTTGATTGATTTCTTCAAGTGGGTGACAAAGGAAATAGACCAGGGCAGAGTGGTAGATGTGGCCTATCTGGACTTCAGGAAGGGCTTCGACACAGTCCCATACAGGAGACTAATCCACAAGCTGGCAAATCTGGGGGTGAGACAGAGGTGGTCCCATGGGTTAGGAACTGGTTAAGTAACAGAATACAAAGAGTAGTGGTAAATAGGGTTAGCTCACAGGAGGGACAGGTAATAAGTGGTGTACCCCAGGGATCAGTGCTGGGACCATTGCTCTTCAATGTCTTCATAAGCGATATTGCAGAGGGTCTAGCAGGGAGGGTTAGCCTGTTCGCAAATGACACAAAGCTATGTAACAGGGTAGACACACAGGAAGGTAAAGAAAAATGAGGAGGGATATGAAGAGGCTAGAAAACTGGTCCAAGGAATGGCAGTTGGGTTTCAATGCAAAAAGTGCAAGATTATGCACCTAGGAAGAGGGAATCTTAGGGCTGAGTATGAACTAGACTGGGTAACACTGAAGGCCACCACAGAGGAAAGGGATCTAGGATAGTCACAGAAGACAACCTCAAAGTGGCTAAACAGTGCGACAAAGTAGTTGGATAGGCTAACAGAATGCTAAGGTGCATAGGGAGGGTATAACAAGTAGAAGGAGGAAGTGGTGGTACCATTGTACAACACCGTAATAAGGCCTCATCTGATGTACTGTGTTCAATTCTGGAGGCCCCATCTCCAAAAAGACAGACAGGATGGAGACGGTACAGAGGAGGGCGATAAAAATGGTGTCGGGGATGTAGCATAAGTCATATGAGGAGAAACTCAGAGCTCTAAATATGTACTCCCTGGAGGAAAGGAGAGAGAGAGTGGGGACATGATAGAGACCTTCAAATATCTAAAGGGGATCAACAGGGTACCAGAGGGAAGCATCTTTCACATGAAGGGAAATGGCAGAACAAGGGGGCACAGCACGAGACTAAAAGGTGGAAAATTTAGAGGGAACTTGAGAAAATTCTACTTCACTGAAAGGGTGGCAGAGAGATGGAACAGTGTCCCCCCCAGGAAGTGGTGGGGGTGGCCATGGTTCAGGGATTCATGAATGCGTGGGATAGGCACATGGGAACTATCAAGGTAGGGGTGGGGGGGTCTTGTAGCATCTAGGGTACCTTAGCATTAGAAAGAGGGATAGGGCAGACTGGATGGGCCACAAGGCCTTATCTGACAACAACATCTATGTATCCTCCTTCCTCACTGTCCACCACCGCACCTAATTTGGAGTCGCCAGCAAACAGACACATCTTGCTCTTAACTCCCTCTGCTATGTCCACTATGAAAGCATTAAATACTAGTGGACCAAAACCGATCCTTGCAGGACCCCACTAGTGACCTTCCTGTTTGATGAGCACCCCCTACTACCACCCTCTGTTGTCTGTTGCTCAGACAGTTCCCTATCCACTGTACCAGCTTCACCCCTACCCACAGGTTCCTCAGTTTGCCCATCAGTCTCCCATGCAGCACAGAGTCAAATGCCTTGTTAAATCCAGATATAGAACATCAACCGCCAACCTCCATCTAGAGCTTTGTCGCCCACTCAGAAAATTTGACTAGGTTAGTTTGACAAGAGCTCCCTGATGAACCCATGTTGCCGAACATCCTGAAGGTTGTTTACTTCCAAGAATACCACCAACCTCTCCTTTAAGATGGTCTCCAGTAATTTACCCACTATGGACATAAGGCTGACCAGTCTATAATTTCCTGGCTCATCCCTGGGTCTGTTCTTATGGAGGGGCACCACATGCGCCATCCTCCAGTCCAGTGGTACATATCCTGATTGAAGGGAGGTGTTGAACAACTCTGACAGGGGTGATGCCAGGACCTCTGCCAATTCCTTCAGGACTCTGGGGTGGATTTCATCCGGCCCCACTGCCTTGTCTGTCCACAAGGACTTAAGGCCTTCCCACATTCTCTTCACCGGATCTTGCCATATGTTATTTCCCCCTACCCTATCTATCCCTGCAGAACTGGCCCTTTCTTTTCCCTTGTGAAAACTGAACAGAAAAGTACTCATTTAGTACTTCTGCCTGCTCAGCTCCCTCCTCTGCCTACCCACCATCTGTCTTTATCCTGGTGATCTGGCCCCTGCAATTTCTCTGCTCTCTGATGTACTTAAAAAATCCTTCTCACCATCACTGATCCTCTGCGCAACCTTAGCTCCTTTGAGGCCTTGGCTGCCCTTACCACCCTGCTCACCTCGCCGATCTCTTAATGTACTGATGCATAACAATCGGATTCACATAAAAGGCCATGTCAACATCAAGGCAAGCTTTCATTTACCCGTAAAAGGAAAAACAGTTTCTAATCAAAACAGTTCCAAAGTTAGCCATATCTGTAGAATGGAGTAACTTCACAACCACTAGGGCTAGGAACTTAGTTTGTTTAAAATTAAAGCTTTTAGACAGGACAACATGGCTGTGGTGCGTTGATGCAGTATTTGCACTGGGTCCTGGGACATGCACTACTATCCACCAGAACCCAAGCTGCCTGTAACATGTTGACAATATTGTGGGTCTTCAAGAATTATCTAAGAAGCCTGTATTCTGCTTGGATATTTCAAGACTACTACAAGGACAAAGTTCAAGTCCCCATGGCAATAACAGATACTAAGTCAAGTCAACAAGGGTGTAATGCAGGGCAATCAAAATGATCTGTGCTACAGGGGAACAAAAGCTATTAGGAGAGGTTAGTGTCCTTCAACTTGTTTATCCTGGAGAAAAGGAGGTGGAGCAAGGAAAAGATTCTCAGTCTGACGCACAGTCCAGGGTATCAATAGGGCTGAACAGATGGAAAAGTCACATTCAGTATCATCCAACAGGACATAGTGAGTTGCCTTGCAGATCAGAGGTGCTAAATTAAGGAGTTAACATTAGAAGGCACTTTTTCACCCAGAGGGTGGTGAATCTTTAGTATAGGGGAGGCAGTAGATCTAAAGCCCGAAAAGGCCTTCATGGTAAGTCTGGACATACTTCTACTTACCAAGGGATTCGCAGGGCACTGTATATATCGGGTACAGAATCCCCTATAAATTGGTACAAGTTGAACAACATTTAATTTCATTTTACTTATATAATAGCAAGATGAGCTAAGATAGCCCATTTTCATAAGCAACCAGTTGAGGAATACATGAATGATGCAAAATTTATGATACAACACAGGTACAGGCAATATTCACAGACAGGTAGTGCAAGGTATACATTCAAAGAAATTACAAATTATGTAGTTACATTGCATTTTTTTTTTGAAATTACTCTTTATTCTCCTCTCAGCCTGCCTCCTCCGACCCTTCAGTGAGGACCCCTGGACATCCCACTGCCCGGAACCCTGCCCACACAGACCACAGATCCCCATGGAGCTGCGGATTACCCCCTCGGGCGGGGATGAGGCGGGGGGTTCTAACCCCGTAACTTACGTTTCGTCGGTCTCATGGTCTGCTGGGCGGGCACAGGCACATCATGGGCACGTCCAAAGTCCTCCCATCTTCCCGGCCGAGGCAGGCTCATTCCGCTGCTTTCTCCTCCCCGAGCAGCCAACGACCTCCCTGACGCCATGACGCAGCACGCCGACGCCGGTGCTGCTCAACGCCAGCCATCCCCAGTGGGGCTTTGCAGTTCCCCGAGCCTCCGCCGGGTCGCAAGTGCCGGGCATCGCCGACCCTCCCCGGAGCAGGCGAGCTGTCGCTGACGCCAAGCCTGTCTCCCCGCCACCCACCGATGATTCGAGTCCGCCTCAACCCGGGTCACGGCGTGGAGCGAGGTGTGGTGTCCAGCGCCAACCCTCAGCGCCACCGGCCGGCCAGTTACATTGCATTTTGCCAAACATAAGCTGATGGAGGCTTATAACGAGGATAATATATGGGCAGCCATACACATAAGCCTGTGTCTGCATCAAGAGGTTCTAAGCGTGAGGTATTTTCAGAGGAAAAGGTGCTCCAGAACAAGGGGCCACGATATGAAGCTGGAGTGGGGTAGGTTTAGGAAGAGATGTGAGGAAATATTTCTTCATAGAAAGGGTGGCGGATGCCTGAAACACTCTTACCATGGAGGTTAAAGGGGCAAAAATAGTGGTAGGACTTAAAAAACCTGAGATGAGCACAAGGGAGTCATAAGGGATAAGTAAGTGGGAGGTAGAGAAAGTGCCGTAGACCTGGAGGGGTCTACAGTATAAGCCATGCAACAAAAAAGGGCAGACTGGATAGGCCATGTGACCCTTATCTGCCATCAGCTTCTATGTTTCTATGTAAGAGTGAAGCTCAAGAGGTTCCCTGTTGCCATAGAAATCTCGAGATGAAGACACAGGCTTGCCTGTGTGGATGCCCACAAATTATCTTTCAAGCTGGCTCGGTGGAGCTGAGGGTTGAGGCACTGGACGCCTTCTCTCGGTGCTGCGCTGGCAACCCAGATTCAGAATGACCTTGGGTCATCGGGGTGCCGGTATGGGGGTGGGAGGAGGGAGACTGAGTGAGTCGTCAGGCTGCTCTCCTCTCCAGGGGTGGTGGGGGTGGGTTGTTGCCCCTCCCATAATCCTGGTCCCACTGGGTGGAGGTCAAGTAGGGTAACGGAGGTGGGCAGGGGCGGCAGTACGGGTGGGCCGAAGGGGCTGATCTGGCTTCCGTTGCGCGTGAACGCCTCCACATGCACATACAGCCGTGTGCTGGGGCCCCAGGTGGGAATATGGGGAGAAAACCAGAAACAGCCTATAAAAATCTATATATATAAAAATATATATATATTTCATAGTGTAAGGGAATCCATGCCTATTTCAGATACTCTGTTTCCTTTTAGTGAACTGGCAGCTGGGGGGAGGAGGAAACTGAAGATTAGTGGAGGCTCAAACTACTGACTCAACATGCATGTAGCTACAGACTGCAGCTGTTTCTGTAAGTTCAAATAAAAAAAACAGCTTCTAGCTTGATTGGTTAGAAGAAAGCAGCTGTGCAGTGGCATTCTAACTTGTTGTGCTGCAGTAGTGACATCACTACTGCCGCACAACAACATACTGATGTCACTAGTGCAGCACAACAATCCTATTCTAGGCATGTATTTCCATGCAGAGCAACATTCCACAATACACTATATTGCTGATTAATCCCTGCTCGTGGTGTGGGGAAGGGGCAGACCTGATGGACCATGAGTCCCTTCTGTCGTTAAATTACTATGTTATTATGGCAAAAGAACCCCCTTAATTTCTTACCCATTTAGAGTACAGTTCAACTACAATGCTTTCCATTGTTTGCGCTGTCATACTCCTACAGTAAAGAAAGACACAGTGCACTTCAAAAGAAATATTTAAAATTCACCTCCTAATGTTTTCATCTGACTCCTTCAGCTGCTCTGAGATTGCCAAGTCCATGAAAGGACTGCATTTTTCTGAATACTAAAGGGTTCTATCACAGCAGGACTTCACGGTGGCTTTATTATAGAGTAACGCAGTAACTCTGTCATCTCAAGACAGGTACTACACTCTTCTGTTGCCACCAAGAAGAAAAAAAACATATTTCTGAGAGGAAAACAGACTGGATTAGTAATGTTGGGTTTTGCTTGCTGAAGCACAATATAAATTTTTTAGGCATCCCCATTCCCTTACGTAGGCTCATAAGGAATCAAACACTTCAGCAGCTGATCAGTGTAAAAGACTAAGCTTGAATAACCTTGCCTTGAGAAGGCAAGCAGTTTACACAGAAACAGAGAAACAGAATTTGATGGCAGATAAGGACCGTTGGCCCACCCAGTCTGCCCATTTCCCTACCTACTGGATAAGCTGCAGATCCTAGTTAACCAGCAGCCTACTTCTTCCTACCCCAACCCCCTAGAATGACCTTATGACTGTCCCAAGCATGCTTGAATTCCACCACTGTTTTTGACTTCACAAACTCCTCCAGAAGGCCGTTCCATGCATCCACAACCCTCTCTGTAAAAAAATACTTCCTTAAATTACCTCTGAGCCGCCCCCCCATCTTCAAATGGTGCCCCCTTGTTCTTGCACACCTTTTTTTGAAAGATGCTACCCTCTTGGACTTTGTTGATTCCCTTGAGGTACTTGAAAGTTTCTATCATGTCCCCCCTCTCCCTCCTTTCCTCGAGGCTATACATATTAAGCTCCTTAGTCTCTCTTCATATGTCTTCCAGTGCAGACCCTGCACCATTTTAGTTGCCCTCCTCTAGACAGCTTCCATCCTGTCTATGTCTTTGCAGAGATTGGGTCTCGAGAACTGCACGCAGTACTCCAGATGGGGTCTCACCAGCTGTCTGTACAGAGGGATAATAACTTCCTGTTTCTACTGGTGATGCCTCTCCCTATGCATCCCAGTATCCTCCAGCCCTCCTTGCTGCCCTCTCACATTGCTTGCCCACCTTTAGGTCATCTGATATGACTACCCCAGGTCCCTTTCCATTTTTGTTGTCGTTAGTATCTCACCCCCCATTGTGTACTCTTCCCTGGTTTTGTTTCCCAGGTGCATTACCTTGCACTTCTTAGCATTGAATCTAAGCTGCCATACATTTGACCATTCCTCTAACCTTGCCAAGTCCCTTCTCATCCTTTCCACCCCACCCTGTGCATCAACTCTGTTGCAGATCTTTGTGTCATCTGCAAAGAGACATACTTTTCCTTCCAGTCCCTCTGCAATGTGCTTATAAAGACATTGAAGAGGACCGAGTCCTAATACTGAACCCTGCAGGTACCCCACTAGTAACCCCCTTTCTTCTGGAGTGAACTCCATTTACTATTACTCTCTGTGTCCTAGCCTCCAGCCAATTCTTTACCCAGGCTGTCATCTTGGGACCCACTCCCAGGCTGGCTAACTTGTATATTAATCTTTTGTGTGGGACTGTGTCAAATGCCTTGCTAAAGTCTAGGTAGGCCATGTCCACAGCCCCTCCCTGATCTACTACTTTGGTCACCCAGTCAAAGAAATCTATCAGATTCGTCTGGCATGACCTTCCCACTGTGAATCCATGCTGTCTAGGGTCCTATGCCCCTCTGGCCTCTAGATACTCGAAAACTGTTTCCTTCAGAAGTGATTCCATCATTTTCCCTATCACTGAGGTTAAACTAACAGGTTTGTAGTTTCCTGCTTCTGCCTTGCTCCCACTTTTGTGAAGGGGAATCACATCTGCCCTACTCCAGTCCTCGGGTACCACCCCATCCTCCCATGATTTGTTAAAGAGGGTAGTCAGTGGTGTCACTAGTTCTACCCTTAGTTCTTTTAGAATTCTGGGATGAATCCCATCAGGCCCATTGCTTTGTCCACCTTCAGTTTTAAGAGTTCTTTCATAACCCTTTCTTCTGTAAATGGGCTGGTATCAACTTCTGTATCCAGAGTGTTTCTACTGTTTGTTTTAGGTACCTCCCCTCTTCATTTGTAAATAGTGAGCAAAATATTTGTTTAGTATCTCTGCTTTTCACAGTCACCTCTGCCCACCCTCCCTCCCTTATTAAGCCTCACTATCCCTCCCTTGGTCTTCCTTCACTCCCTGATGTACCTATAAAAGGTTTTATCCCCCTTCTTAACTGAGTTGGCTATCTTTTCCTCGGTTTGGGCCTTTGCTGTTCTGACTGCATTCCCAGCCTCCTTTTGCTTTAACTGATACAGTTCTCTGTCCTGCTCCTTCTGCGATTCCTTGTACTTCCTGAATGCTTTCTTTTTCTCTTGAACCTTCACTGCCACTTCCTTTGAGAACCATAGTGGTTTCTTACATTGTTTTGTTTTATTTGCTTCACACAAAGGCTTGTTACTTCTGTGATGGCAGTTTTTATTATTCCCCATTGTTCTTCCACCTCTCCTTCCTGCCCACTTGCTAGTGCATTCCTTAGGCACTCACCCATTTTGGCAAAGTCAGCCCTCCTAAAGTCCAGTACTTTTGCCTTTGTATGGCTTGACTCTATTGCTGTGTTTATTGTGAACCATATTGTTCAATGGTCGCTAGTTCCCAGATGGCTACCCACTTCTACATCTGTGATCCTCTCTCCATCTCCATTTGAGAGAACCAGGTCCAAGATTGCTCCCTCTCGAGTGGGCTCCAATACTAGTTGTCTAAGGCATGCCCCCTGTAGGGCATCTAGAATAACCCCACTCTTCGAAGTGGCTGCTGCAACTGCACTCCAGTTAACATCTGGCATATTCAGATCACCCATCAGCAATATCTCCCTTTTTCTGCCATTCTAAGTATTCTTTCTATCATTTCCTTGTCCATTTCCTCCCCTGAGAAGGGGGTTCATACAACCCCTGTGCGGATTGTGGTGCCATTGCCTGTCTCCAAATTTACCCACAGTGCTTCTTCTCCTCCCTGTTTACTCTTTTGTTCTGTTGCTTTTATTCCTTCTCTTATGTAAAGAGCTACTCCTCCTCCTCTTTTACCCTCCCTGTCCCTCCTGTAGATAGTGTATCCTGGTATGTTTATATCCCAGTCATGGTTTTGTGTATACCACGTTTCTGTGACTGCCACGATATCCAGATGTTCCTCCCCCATCAAGGCCACTAATTCAGGAAGCTTGTTACCCAGACTATGGGCATTGGTACTCATTGCTCTCCATTTTTTGATGGCTTTACCTTCTGTTGCAGCATCCCCCACTGACCTTTCTACCTCGATCTTTTTCTCATTTAGTACCCTGTTTTGTAGGGAGAGGCTGGGATTTTCCAGCTGCTTATCAGTGCCTCCCAATGAAGCATTTAAACCAATTGCTCAAAAGACTTGTTCCCTTCCTGGACAGACGCAGACCATCCTGCCAGTATAGGCTGGTGTCCCTCCAGGTGGAACCCCAGTCCCCAATGAAGCCAAACCCCTGTGCTCCACACCATTTTTTCAACCAGTCATTAAACTGCATGGTGCAAATTACCCTCGCCTCCCCCATGCCACTGACAGGCAGCACCTCTGAGAAGGATACTGTGTGTGCTACTTGTCTTAGGCCCCTCCCCAACTCTAGAATGTCCTCCTGCACCGCTCTAATCTCATGATGAGCCAAGTCATTTGTCCCTAGGTGGACAATGACGTCCAGCTCAGACTCCCTTGCAGCTGTTCTCGTGATCCTGAGGATGCGCTTCCTGTCCCTCCAAGCTTGGGCAGCCCAAGTGACATTAAATGTGCATCTTTCTAGCCTTTCTTCTAATTCATCCAACAGACAGGTGCTTCAACCAGCCCTGGATGGGAATCAAACTACAGACCCAATGTTGTGAAGGTGGCAGCTCTAACCATTTAACTACACTGGAGGCAGTATAGCACAGTGGTTTAAGGCTCTAAGCCACAAACCTGGAGACCTGGGTTTGAATATCATAGCCCCCACTTGTATACTGTGTGACCCTGAGCAAGTCACTTAACTCTCTTGTGCTCCCAGTTCTCACCTGTAAACAAGCTTCAGCTTAGTGCGTCTTTCCTAAAAAAAAAAAAAAAACATTTAGGGAAATTACAAATACTGTAGCTAGGTGAGCAAACTGAGAGTCAACCTTCCCATCACTTCAGTTTCTCTCAACTAGAGAGTGCTGTAAGTGCAGCCTTGCACCACAACAGTGCATACAGAATAATGAAAGAGCAACCATACACAACAAGGCTGTGTTTCTATCTACGCAGTTGAGATGACATCAAATGGACCTCAGGAGCGAAGATCGAGAGGTCCCTGATGTCATCTCAACCCCAAGATGGGATACCACCTGAGTTGGGCATGGTTGCTTGTACTTCCCTTGACAAACGTGGTGGAACGATGGGAGTCATCTGTTCCACTGCACAGCACTTTTGTTCACTGCTGCACTTAAAGTTTATGGTTACCAACACAGTACAGCGTTTATGTGTATGCATTTTTTTTTTGTTTTGTACACTAGTTAAATGTACTTGTTTAAACTCCTGTAGCTCCAGTTGATAACTCCACTATGTAAAGTGCTGCCTTTTGACACAGTGAAATGTGGCCAACTGAATCAGAAGCACCTACATGGAGGGGCTTCAACTAATGCAGCCAGCCAGTGGTATGATAACATACATTTTGGGATGGGAATATGAAAATGGCTGTGGATAAGTTTGCTGAAAAAAATAAGAATGCTTCTTGTTCAGGAACAGTCCCAATGAAGTTTCTAAAAATAGAAAAGTTGTGTTGTGATTTCACAACTATAAACGATAACGTTTTTTGACTTCTAACCATGCACAACTGGGATTCTGAGTGTATGGATTTCCATACACAACAGACACTAACCATAATATTTATATGGACCTTACAAAGGCATTTGAAACTGTCAACCTTCGGCTCCTCCTACAACACTTACTCTCAATAGGCCTGCTCATAGACATGGTTACATGGTTCAAGAGCCACCTCTCGGGCAGAACTCAATGTGTCAAAATAAAAGACGCACTCTCTGAGCCAAAAGAGGTGAATCTAGGAGTCCCACAAGGCTCCACTCTGGGGCCGCTCCTTTTCAACCTCTTTATAAACCCCTGCCCTCAGAGCACTCAGCGCACATCGTATTATACGCTGATGGTAAGTGGAAATAACCTACCTCTATCACCCATAATTTGGAAAGCAAACTTCACAGACTCGAGACATGATTCTCTAATAATAAACTACTCTAAATTATAAAAAAAAAACTAAGAGCTTGCTGTTTATGATTCCACAGAACCAAAAGAAATTTGGGAAACTGGAGGCAATGGAGTAGCATGGGGTTGTAGTGAGCAGGTTGACACCTTTAAATATCTCAGGATTCATATGGATAATGCCCTCTCTTTCTCAACCAATGCAGACCATGTAGTCAAAGCAGCCAATGCAAAATTAGGTGTCCTCTATTGACACCATCACTACATGCCGGCTGAGGCCCTAAAGATGGTCATAAGCTGCACGGCCCTATCTACTCTAGACTACAGCCTTATAATATATGTCGCTGCAACTGACACTGCCCTTAAAAGGGTAAAAACCCTTCTCAATAAAGCATGTAGATGTGTCCTGGGAGCAGACTGCTGGTCTCACTCTTGTGATCTCTATAAAGCAACTGGATGGCTACGCCTCTAATGCAGAGCCCAATACCAGGCTTGCCTTCTGGCAAAGAAAGCCATGTTTGGGCTGGCACCTGAAGCCACATCTTGTCTATTCAAAATAAGTTGGCCAGCTGCCAGTACTTGAAGTGCATCAAAGGGAGGGCTGGTAGTTCCCTTTAAGCATACTTCAATAGCCCAGAGATCTCTCTCCTATAGAGGGCCCAAGTGGATGAACAACCCCCCAACCTTATAAAACGTAGCGAGGTCAGCCATTTCAAGCTGGTCTCTAAGCACTCCTAGTTCTGGCCTGTGTATGTGAATGCCCCAACACAATCTAACCCCTTGACCTGCATTATAGAGTGTCCTGAACGCTCTACCTCAAGCACTTGGTCCGTCTCAAGCACTCCCTCATGCCCTCTCTGTAACAGCTACTGTTACCTATTCCCCTCCTGTCTCTCCCCCCCAGTCCCATCCTCTTCTCTCTCTCTCTCTCTCTCTCTCTCTCCTCCACCCCTCATTTATTTATTGTCTTCACCCTTCCCATCCCTCGCCTTAACTACTCCCTCTCCCTTTCCCAGCCTATCCCCCTCATCCACCTTTCTCTTATTTTTTCCACCATCCCTGAACCCACACCTCTAACCCTCCACTCCCTATGACAGCACCCTCTTACGCTGCCCTTCGATTACGGTTTCAATAATACTTTACAGTCTGGTGGCCTTGCCTCACCCATGTTCTGGCTCCATGGATTCATTCTGCTAACCTATGTAGAACGCTAACTGGCTGCAAGATATGTAGGAATGATGGGGACATTTCTAGGCATTCATCAACCAAAATGTTACCTGACAGTTTAGCACAATATCTTTTTTTTTTGTATGTATACTATGTAACCTTGAATTTCATGTAATCTGTTGTACCCAAAGTATTTCTGTACATCAACTGTTTTTTCTGTTTATTCTGTTCTATACTATGTGTTGACTTAGAACCTTTATAAACAAGCCTTTGGCTCAAAGGTGTTAATCCAAAACTGAAATAAATACAAAATACTAAACAACTCCTGTAATTCAGGTTCTCACCTTTAGAGGGCTGTGCTCACACAGATTGGGGGAGGGGTCACTTCTGGATATGCAGAAAAGAAAAAAAAAAAGATAAATTGTGCCTAAAGCTCCCATGGCATGCAGTAAATGCAGTGCTTAAAATTCAGGAGAGAAATACAAAAAATATACAATTAAAGTCTCTTAAGAGCCACGCTGTTCATCTCCTCGGTTGGCTGCTTTCACAAGATAATGTCTGTCTGATATACTGTGTGTAACCTGCATGCTCACCACTCCCAAAGCCAATAGCCGGGTTCAGAGCGAGCCTCAGTTGCTGAGGGCCATCTGGGGGACTAAGCATCCCACAGGATGCTCTCCTCCTCCAGAGAGGGAAAATGGTGCAGTCCGCTACGCTACCACCACCTAGGCAACCATAACAAGCGGTGCAAGCTGGAGCTGTAAAATGAGTGGGCGGAGGAGCCTCCTGACTGCAACATGAGCACTCTGTAATCCTAGCCTATGAGGCACACAGGAAGGGCTGGGGAGAAAAGCGGAAATATCATCAAGCTGTGCAGAATGAAGGGGCATCCCTCTGCAGGCCATGCACTGCCTACTGAGCACCCTGCCAATATCTGGGCTAAACATCGCTCATGCCTCAGGGAATTCTGCAGGATCCCACCACAGGGAGTAAAACTGTGGGGCACTGCAGGTAAGGTGTAGGTGCCAGAGATTGCAGGTGACAAGGCTGAGGGCGGATGCCTGTGATTAATGCCAGCATACACAAGGGTGTCTTGGTGATGCTCAGATATCCATGTGCCTCAGGTGGGTTGTAAGGCTAAGTCAAATCCAAGTACATAAAAACAAAAATAGTAGTGCACACACACCTCATAAATACAAGGGCACTGGTCTATTAAAAATAAATTTTATTAGTAAAATGTCAAACAATACCTGACGTGCTTCGGATGCTAATACTGTACATCCTTTCTCAAATGCCTTCAAGCAACTAAAGTGTGTGTATCAGACCACACTTCACGCACTGAAGAGCATTATCGCACTTATAAAATGACTGCAAAATTAATATATGTATGAAAAAAAAGTGCAGGTGTGCATTTGTTGGAAAACAATGTACAGTCATGTGATGTGATTGCACCAGTGGAAGAGCAGGAGTATTCATAAATGTCTGTAATTTGTACATGCATCACCGCCATATATTTGGCTTAATTTTCTCCAACAGTGCTTTTCAAAGTCCAGATATTCCGTTGCTTAACCTTGATACAAAATGGTCATCTCAGAAGGACTGTGTTGATATTCTTGAGGGAAATCAAATCAGGTAACCCAATAGGCATCTAAAAAATGTATGAAAACTGCTCTAAAGGTAAAAATACAAAGTCACAGGTGCTTGGAAGCATATTATTATGTGCTGAATTACTTAAGCTTATGCATCTTATCAAGTTTCAAAGGCACTGTTTGAAGGGAACCACATAAATGTGTAAGTTTCACCTACAGGCACTAAAGGTCAAAGGTCACGGGCTTGTGGTTTTTAGCTCATTTGATCAGGATCACTGACGGAGTACATACAGTACCAAGACTAACAGGAATCGGGTGCACAATGCTGTAATATTTAATACAAGAAATAATGTGAACTTTGACCTTTTGTATCCCCATCACATGGGGTTGGAATGCATTTTACCACATTTAAGGGTCTCCATGAAAGGCGTGCAGGCATCACATTTCAAAGGCATGCAGTGAGTATGATGCCAGATGAGAAAACAAGGGAAAAAAATAATTTTAAACTTTAAATATAAAGGTCACAGTTTCACAACACAAGACTATTAAACCTTTCGTAGTCATGAAGGGTGCAGTGCTTTTTTTGATTACCTTACTATTTATGAAGCATTTCTTCAGTGTCATTTTATAAGGAATCTTTATTGAAACAAAGTCATTTGCCTGCTTTCCTTTTTTTTTTCCCCCACAATGCTTTCTACTTGTCTGTGGCAGGCAGGCCCTCAGCCCTGTCCCCGCCCCTCCCGACTGGCATCTGCCTCCCAGAATCCATCACAGGCTAAGTCCCCCATGGTGGGGCCCAGGGGGGGGCTGTCCCCCCTGCCCAGTGAACACACTCAGATGCCCTGGTGGTTGGGCTAGGCGCAGTCCGACTCAGGGTGGGCAGGGTTTCATGCAAAGCCCGCCGGTCCCATTGTTTGTTTTCTGTCGCCATCCCCACCGCGGCAACATGTAAGGATGTGCACATGGAGGCGCACATGCAATTTACAGCTGAAGACCCTCCGTTAGAGCCTCCTGCAACCTGCACCACCACAGGGCCTCCACCCAGTAGCAGTCAGAGACCAAGACAGTGTGCATCCCTTGTCCAGGAGAAGAAAGTAGTCCTTGGGACACCTCTCCCCCCCAGCAACTCTAGCCCACTCTCGGACTGGGGTCACCGGCATGGTGGGCAGTAGCACTTCCATTGCACCACTGGGCTAGCATGTGCCTGCTTTCCTAATCGCTGACTTGACTGCACACTTGTCAATGAGTGTATATTTCTGTACGATTACATGCAGATATTTATATGCTTATTGTTAACCTATATTTTAGTACGTTTATACTCAATGTGTTTCTGGGTGGCCCTTCCCTCCTTGATATGTCTCATGCTGTCTTGCATGTCTATACTAGCACATAGTACTAACTACACATTGCAATGCCCATGTCTCTGTTTTGACAGCTGGATGCCAAATTGTATTCTGCACTTGCTGTACTGCCCGGCAGTGATATCTGTATCTGTACTGTAATGCTCTGTGTCTTCCTTTGGCTAACAGTTGGATGTCGACATGTGTTTGTGCTTTTGTTTCTACTTTTTCACTCAAATGAGTGCACTGCAATTGTCTCTGTTTACTCTGCCTCTGGCTTTATTGTAATTAATCCCAGGCTGCTCCTGAAAAAGACACCTGGTCTCAGTGGGCTTACCCAGTCACCAAAACCCAATAAACAAATAAATCTGTGTTATGGCGTAATATGTTGCTACTGTGTCTGGGTCACCACTCTAAAAGGCACTTGTTTCCCAGTGGGCTTACCAGGTTACCAAACACAACAAGTAAATAAAAATGGAGTATTTTGCTGATTTTATTTTTCTCCTTCATTTACTCGACTCCTAAACAGTAGTGCCAAACGGGTTACGGAACTAAACAAGAAGCGTAAAAAATGTTAAACATGCCATTGAAACAAGTGTACCTTGAACAGCAACCTATAAAAGCTCTTGCTGTCACTGCAAAAGTGAAATCAGTTAAGATATGTATCTTTCTGGTTACAGTTTATTTACCCAGGATAGCCTAATGGAGCTGCAACATCTCATTGGGATCCTGCTTCTACTCAGTTCTATTTATTTATTTTTGTTTAGCCAGTATGTGTCCGAGGCAAGGAAATGCCAATTTTCAGGCACGACCCAGGAGATTAAAATGACTAAGTACAAAACATAAGGAAATGGCAGTGACTGAATCATACACTCCCAAGGGGAGCAAGGTGCAGTACATATCAGAAGTACAGGTGAGAATAATGAGACAAAGTGAGGTTAAAGATTACTAGAAATAGTCAATATACTTTATTGCTATTAGCATATATTAGCAATTTGCTACAGTGTGTTGATACTAAAATATTCTTTATATTAATAAATATTGACAGGTACCACTAAATTGTGTCATTTGTTACTGTTGTTTCTGTCCTAAACTCAGACCCACAATATTTCCTAAGGTATGAAGTTATTGGGATGTCCAAGATCTCTCTTGACTAATCAAGTCGTCACCTCTTGACATCTTATTAAGAATTACAAAACCATGCTGGAACCGTAATATGTCAGAAGATGATGCACTTAGTCATCTTTGTCTTTGGTGTTAGCCTACATGTATGTCCAACTCCTCCGGCTCTGTTGTATGATGTCAAATACTTATCTTCCAATCCAGCTCTTCCTCCATGGTCTGCTACCCCGATGGTAAGGATGGGTTGATGCCAGTCTACCCTCCACTGCTAACAGATCCAGTTTTCTAGGAGAGGGCCCACAGCTACTGCAGACCTATGAAGGTCAGGTCCACCATCCTGCACTACTTCATCCCCTTTTTCCTTCTAGTTCCACACCTGGAAGGACAGCACTTGCAGTGCCATCCAGACAGCCCATGCATGTTCCATGCATAGCACATTAATGACCGTAAGTCCTCTGCTCCCAGCTTAGCAGTTCCTGGTTGCATTAGCCCAGCCACCACTAATGATTGGTTAAAGCCAGGCACCATAGCCTCCATCTCAGAGGCAGACTCCTGGATATGAAATCCCCTCTCCCCGACCCCATGAAGTCCAGGCTTGCTTCTGAGCCTCAGTTATTGATGATGCAAGGGGTAGCCCTAGTGCTGCATCAGCAGGCTGACTAAGATGGTACTCTTATCTGGCCAACAGACCTCTCAGACATCCCATTTACTTATTGGTAAGCTTTTCTATTCCACTTTATGAATCATTTATAGACTCAACAGATATTAGAACTAATGTGGTTCAGAACAGCGAACCTGTGCCATCAACACATGTAATGACATCAAAAACAAATAACAATACAAACTCAAAGGGCCTCATATCTGAAGGGTGGGTTAGCACTATGCTAGTGCTTTTGCCCATGATATGTAAAAGACAGTATATTCATACAAACTCAAGAGTACACTGTGTGTGTGTGCAAAATATGTATGAATATACCCCTATGGTGCAGCCAAAGCAAGGCACTAAGCAGGTTTGCGCAGTCAAGGCACAACACCCTGCTGGCTGTATAACACTGGATAGGGAATAGCCAGCCAAGCACAAAGTATCAGTCAATGAGTCCCAAACAGGTTAGCACTGTTGCACAAATACCAGTATGCTATATTCAGATTTCCCGATGAAAATGAAGCCATTCCCCATTCAAGATGCTAAGGGGTCATTACCAGTTCAGTATATATAGAATAAAGTATGGGCTGGTGTGTTAACAAGACGTTTACATATACCCGAGGGGTTAGATGCTACATGAACCCTGAGAGCAAAAGCATCTAACCCTGAGGGTGTGTGTAAACTTTGTTTGCATACACCACCCCATATTTTATTTTTATAATTACTGGGTTTCCTTTTTCACCTCAGCAATTATAGAAAATAAAAAGTTGTTGCTCTCTTGACCACAGTCTGGTTGGGTCACAGCGTGTGGCTCACGGTTGCCTTACTTTCTGTATTTAAGTTTGTTTTTTATTTTGTGGGCATCTGAAAGAGAATCCAAGTCTTTGTGGTACATTTTGTTTTAAATTACTTACCGCCAACTCAGTGGCAGTTCACTGTCTGTTTGCAGTTTGCTGAGAAGGAGAGTGGTCGGTATGAAGAATTCATGTATGGGCGACAAGCGCAGAGTAAGGGAATCTGGTATGTTGTTTGCCGTAGAATAAACATTCCTTTATTACGGCAAATTACACCACAGTTTCTCTATGGGAAAAAAAGGGAAAACAATTATTATATGGCCATTTCAATCTCATTAAAAGGCCTTTGCTCCTTGGATTGCAGGGAGGCTGGGTAGAGCCCAGTGTTGCGAGATAGCTGATGAAGCTACAACATCAGTACAACATAGTTCAGACCTGGTTATCTGAATAACCTCCGGACACCACACACCTATATATGCCTTAATCACTCCACTGATGCTGACCTCTTGCCTGTGCCCTGGTCAAGGCTGAAGCTGTGCTGGGATAGATCCAGGTGGCTGCTCCCATACCGTGGAACTCCTTGCCTGTCCACATTTGATCTACCAGCACAGTGGCAGTAGCCTTTAAAGTGGCACTGAAGTACCCACCTCTTTGAGTTAGGCTACCGCCTGAGTTAATGTTATTTATTTTGTTGGACTTCAGCTGCTGGACAGTCTACTCCTTGGAGCTAGTTATTTGTTGTATGATTTATATATCACAGTACTCCCTCGCTATAGCGAACTCCACTATAACGAATATCACGCATATAACGAATGCAATGTGTGTGGCTCCTGACAATAACTTGACTTTTACATACGCACCTTGCCAACGATGTTTTCTGACAGCGGAACTCCTCTCAGTGGTCACTCATTGTTCAGTGCTCAGTGCTCACCACTATAGTCCAATTGTAAAACAGGTTGGCAATGAAATTTACTGGTAATTACAGTCATACCTGCTGAGCTTGGGTGTTATAACCAGTGTCTGAACTGCCAGTCCACATTGGTGTTTGTGCAGCAGCCCAAGTGCGAAGCATTCCACACACACTGATGAGTTGAAGCTGGCCGTGTTAGACCGTCTGCGGTCAGATGAAAGCCTTGCCAAGATTGCAGTGGAAGCTGGTTACTCAAAATCAACCATTTGTACATGGAGGAAGCAGGAGGAAGCACTGAGAGAGTTTGCTGATGAATGTAATGAATCAAATGGCATGGCATGAAAGAAACTCAGGAGAACCAATGAGGGAAGAGATTGACAGATCTACACAACTGTGGTTTACACAGCAACAGGCAGGCAGTGTGCCCTTACCTGGTTCCATTGTTAAAAAGCTGAGCAATTTGCTAAGGACATTCACGGAGAGCATTCTAAATTCAAGTTCAGCTCAGGATGGCTTTGGTGGTTCCAGTGCAGACGTGGAATTTGCCATGTCTGCATAACCGGGGAGCAAAGATACTGTGACGATGCAGCAGATGCTGCATTTATGCCAAGACAGTGGGACATTCTGAATACTGGGGGATACATTCCAGAACAGGTCTATAATGCAGATAAAAAACGGGCCTGTTCTGGAGGTGCCTTCCTGATGTGACTCTGGCTGCCAAAACAGAAAACGCATCTAAAGGATTCAAAGTTTCCAAGGATCGAGTCACTTTTTTATTCTGTACGAATGCATCAGGCACACATAAAGTTCAAACACTGTGCATAGGGAAATTTGAACAACCAAAGTGCTTCAATCATGTGAGCATGTCATTCCCCCCTGTCAGCGTAGCCAAAATGCATGGATGGCTGCTGATATTTTTCGTGGTTGGTTTCTGGAGAACTTTGTTCCATCAGTGAGGGCTCATCTCAGGAAACAAAAGTTACCCTTGAAAGCACTGCTCCTGTTAGATCAGCGCCATGCCCCTTCCCCCAGAGTCTGAGTTAAAATCCTGAGATGGCCGTATCAAAGCTTTGTTCCAACCCAAAAACACAACATTGCGTATACAGCCTTTAGATTGGGGGATTATTGCAATCTTCCAAAAACATTACCGAAAGAGGTTGCAGAGTGATCTGGTAGCCGAAGAAACACAAGTCGCTGAGTTCCTAAAAAAAATCTATTTGCGTGATGTACTGCATCTTGTTGGGGAAGCCTGATCAAGTGTGACCCAAGCAACAATTGCTCATTACTGGGAGGCAACATTAGGCACTGCATTTGACAATCTTACTGTTTCTGAGCTAGAGGAGGAGGAGGAGGGCGAGGATGACACACAACAAAATCACACCTATTGCCACTGACCTTAACCTGATCAAAGCCACCATATCCATCAACCCTAGCACAGTAATCGAGGAATGGATTGTAATTGATGACAAAATCCCAACTGAAGATATGCTCAAGGAAACTGACATTGTCAGTGCTGTACTGGGGAATGAGGACAGCAAGTCAGATGATGAATCACATGACAAGATCAAAGAGAAGGGGTCCCTGCCTATTGCAAAAGCTATCCAAAGTCTCAAAAAGGGCTTCAGTGGTTGCAGTCGCAAGAAGCAAATCCTTTAAAAGTCTTACAGCTACAGCATCTGATATCGTGCTTGAAGGACATTGCCTCATGCATCGCCAAGCAAACAGCAATCTGATTTTTTCAAACCGGATTGCAGTAAGTGAATGCTGCTTAAAACAGTACTCTTAAATGAATGTGAATGAAAATGCCAGATCTGCATCAATTCAGAAAGTTCACTTGCTTTTAAAAAGTTTACTTGCTTTTAAAGAAATGGTTATGAATAATGCATTAAGTAACTACTTATAGCACATTGTGTACGCTTTTTCAATGTAGTGCCATCAGTCATATTAAGCTCCAGTAATTTTCCATGCTCCCTCAATATAACGAACATGCCACAGTAACAAATGGGCGTTGTGGCTCCCTTTCAATTCATTATTGTTTATTTGTGTGATATCCTGTATTTATTATTGTTGCAGTTACTTTGTGTTTTTTGTGTGGTGCTCTGAGCCCTTGGAAAATAAAACTGCCTTGCCTTGCTAAGCATCACTGTATCACAGGTACTCGTGTGCTGTGGGCAGAGTATAATTCATGCCTTTGATTCACATATGTTTGACAGTTCGAGTAGTTTGTCTTCTTGATAGCATGACATGTGCGCGTCAGAGCACATACAATAATTTTTCTGACCCCTGATTACACAAATGTCCAACATGTAGGAAGGGCTTTCACATATCAACCTACGTCTGAATTTTTCCATGCATTTTAAGCCTCCAAAATCACATATGGGTTGTTTTAAAGTGTCCTCCATACTGCGCAGCGAATTAAAACATGCCTTCCAAATACAGTCAATTGTACAGCACACACCTGCCCATAGCACCACCACAAGGCTTCAAATACAGTTTAGGACACTATATGCAGGCCCCCCGCTCATTTGCACGCATGTAATCCGTATCATTGTGCCACCACGTAACTAAGTTTGCTCTGCACAAACTGAGGCTTCGAATACAGGAAATCCTGCACTAATTCCAGACTCAAGGTACAAAATATCAGTTTGCGTGATGCAAAATCACTTTGCATGGCTCTAACGTTTTGCACATCTAGCAATCATCTCTTTTTGTAGGCAGATCCTGTAGATAGCGCAACTACTCCACTCCCACTAACACTCATGTACTGACTGTTCATTGACGTTATATTTATGTCATCATTTCTTGCAATAATAATAAACTGAAATATAGCAAAATTTTTTTTTTTTTTTTACATGAAATGCTGTGGCACATGAATTATAATAGGCAACCTCAGGCAGCACACTGGTTATTACAACACAGGACCTTGATAAGATTGCAGCATTAAAAGGCACCAAAATGGTTACACAAGGTGGTGTCAGAAAAAAAGTTACAACCTTTTTTTGAAACAGAAAAACACGGCTCCTCATTTACTGGGACTGACAGAATGACGCTGAGAGCAGCAATGTGGGAATAACTGTGGTACTGTAGGTATGGATACATTATTTCTTCATAATATAAACTGGATGGCTTGTTTCACAAAATAAGAGATCTGATTGTGCCAGTTTTGCTAGGAGATTAAAAAGTTGCTCTTTCTCAGGCAGAAATTCAGTATTGCAGGGTATGTGTCTGATCTTGTGGTCATCAAATGTGAATTGTTTTCAACATAACTTTTCTCACTGAATTTTTAAATACTGACATTATTTATTTATTAGATCTAGATCACAGAACGTGAAGTACAGTGCAGTTCTCTTGGCAGTACGAGTAAGGGGTAACACATGACAGGGTGTGCAATTATAAGACAATAATGTACATTTTGGGTGGGCATAGCTGAGTGCCACAACCACCTGAGAAGTACACATTATTCCCTTATGACTGAAAAACCCTGAGTATTATACTTATAAAATTGTCTTTTATTTGGTAAAAACAAGATACATATATATCTCTAACACTTGTGAGGCTGTCTGGTAGCAAATATCAGTGACATTTTTGTGACCTCTGGCCCTAGATTGAGAGTATCGAAATATTCTTACTGTAGGTCTGATAGTCGCACTCTAGGTCCAAAGTTCATAAAATATCCTCACTGTAGCTCCTGACTGGTCTGTCTTGGCAGAACGAGCTCCACCGCTAAAAATCGAAACTGCTAGTTTCACTTCACAGCTGGCTCCTGAGGAATACTTTCAATATTAAGCTCATTCGTGCCGCACTTCAAAAACCACATGAAATCTCCTGATACAAAAAAAAAACTTCCTACTCAGTCAGCTTGCCACCCACACAAATTATAGGTGCCTTTCCCAAAACAACATTTCCCCTGCATGTTACCTTCCTCCATCTCCACACCACTCCTCCGTCTCCAACACCACCGCTCTGCTTCACTCTTCCCTGGGAATGACTCTCCTAAAGCATGTATAAATGCAAGTCCTTTCACAACCACAATGGAATGCTCACTCCCCATGACACGCATAAGCAACTTGCACACTGATGCACGCAATAGTATCATTTGCATCAGTACAGAAAAAACAACTGCTCAGCCATCCTGAAAAGCGCTCACACATTGAACATAAAAATACAAAAATAACAAATTAAACAAAAAAAGCATCTCACAAACAGCAAAAAAGTGTTAGATAAATTGAATATGCCATGTCCCATACAGAAATATCAGTGATATTTCTTCTTAGTGTACTTTGACCTACGACATCACTCATGGTTTCGCCACTCATGATGTCATAAGGTCAAAGTACATGAGGGAAAATCATCACGATATTTCTGAATGCGCATGGCATATCCCATAATATATAAAATTCAGGAAAGGTTGGGGAGGGAGTTGTCAGAAAATAATCAATGGTCATGTGACATATTTCGACCTGTGAGGTTACAGAATTTTCAAGGCTCATTTTTTAAAAGAGGTATTCACATGCTGCAATGTCTTCCATATACTCTTAACAGAGACAGAGAAAGAAATGCTTTCTCAAGATTCAACTAGCACAGCTAAAATTAGAGTGATAGCGTACAGAGAGGTTAAGGGACTTGCTGAGGGTCATATAGTGAGTAAGTCACTCTGGTGGGATTCAGACCTGCATCACAGGTTTCCCAAGCTTGTGCTCTAACCACTGAACTACACTGCTGCCACATATAAGATATAGTATCAAGTTTCAAAACAGGTGATTGAAAACTGGCAAAGAAAATGCTCAAACTGTCGACATTGCACTTGGACCTGTATCCTCCACAGCAAAGGCCATGGCCTCAACCCAAAGTTGGCACCTTCCCTGGGATTTTGTATAATTCCCACATCTGGCACTTGGGTTAATATCCCAATACTGACACTGTAGTGCAGCATGAGGGGGTGCTGCACTTCTGAGGTGCCGTCTTTCGGATGAGACGTTAAACCGAAGTCCCATCTGCATGGATTGGTGGTAGTTCAGGTGGATGCTAAAGAACCCATGGCACTTGTTGAAAAAGAGTAGGGGAATTTCCTGTGTCCTGGCCAAATTTCTCCCATTCACTAAAAATACCACCAACAGCTTAATAATTACCACCAACAGCTTAATCTTGTTCAATTTCAGTTGCTTACTATCTGTAACCCCCCTGGTCGCCCCTGAAAAAGGGACTTCTAGGCCCAGTGGGCTTACCAGGTCAACAAAATTCAATAAATAAATATCCCTCCTAGGTTTCAAGTACTGCTGCTATTTATACTGTTTCCCTGTCTGTCAGGATCCATCACCAGAAGGGCTTCCAACTTTTCCCACTTCTTTCTGTAGCTACCATATCTATTGTTCATGCTTCCTATAATTTTTTTCAATTCTTAGGGCAGTCAGGATCTCACTGGACAGCATCATCCAACCAGTGCCTTAATATCAATTCTTCTTTGCTATCCCAGCAATCAGTGCTATATGGTATTTCTGTGATGTCATTAATTGGTCCCTGTAGTTGCCTGCCAGACAAATGTCAGGCATGAAAGCATTTTCAAGGCTTAAAGGAGGAGGATCCATTTTCTCATGAATCTTGCCCCAGAGTGGTTTGGCTTTTGGACACTCTCACAGTATGAGTAATAAGGTACCCTCCTGCTCCCCACACCTGGGTGGCGTAACCCATTTTCTTTAATTTGTGGGATGTATAACACAGGTTGTGCAATATCTTATATTGCATTAATCTTCATGCCCCCCTGCCTATGGGATATAATAAGCTTAAGACAAGCTCTTCGCACCCTCCGCTCAGCATCCCTCCCCCTGCTTGCTATCCCCAATCTGCGCCTAACCTCCACTAGGAGGTCCTTCTCTTTGCTGCTGTCTCTGAATGGAACTCTCTTCCTCCACTTGTCCTGAATAGTTCCTCTCTTCCTCTATTTAAGTCCAGCTTATACGCCTCCCTTGTTTCCCCTACCTCCTGCTCCTGTCTTTGCTGATGCACCTTAACTTCTCCTATCCTATCCTTGCCCCCCATCCCACCCCCTACTTCTCCTCTCCCTTCCCTCTCTCTGTCACCCTCACCCCCTAGTAAATCCAGAATGGTATTCATCTACTACCTGCACTTTCCCCTAACTTTCTCCTTTTACATATTTATAGCACTATGCTCGTATTCACTTGTCATAGCACACTTTCTATCTATGTAGCATTTATGTCTGTGCATAGCTCTATATGGCGATATACCCATTGTTCAAGGATTTGATGATGCTTTTACTGATGTCCTGCATTTCTTACCTATCTGTACGCTGTACTGCACTGTAATATTTTTTGTACTGCTCTGTAGTATATGTGAGCCTGGGTCGACCCTGAAAAAGGGACTGTAATAGTCTCAGTGGTCTTACCCGGTCAACATAATTCAAATAAATAGATAAATTAATCTAAAGGGTTCCACCCTAATATATTTATATACATTTAACCATATTTCTTTCCATGATTGTTGCCCACTTTTGTCTGGGATCTTTTTTTATTCAGTGATACCCTAACTCAGACACTGTAGCACAGCAAGTATCTGAAATTAGGGCATATGTTTTACATATGGTGTTGGGCTATTGTCTACTGCCTTGAATGGGTTTATTACCATACTTTGTGTTTTGTTCAAGGGAGGGACCCATATACTGAGGAACTGAGTGTATAAGCTGCATGTATTGGGCAGCTGAGCCCTTGTTTACCCCACCCTAGTCAAAAAGGATCTGTAGGGTATAATTCTCCCTGCAAGCATGATCTGTTCTGCCGTTGTTAACTGCCATCAGGTACAAGGTTCCGATTTTATATATTTTCTCAGTAGTGAGGTTTGGGTTATAAAGTATAGGCTACCCTGTGTCCCTATAGAGCTGTATTTTTAGGGCTTTGCAGAGTTGCATATGCACCTTAATCGAGGTTCCGATGGTGGTGCTTCTCATTTCTTTTGGGTCTTTTATCCAGGCACAGTGTACTAGTGCTTTTAGGTCTATTTTTAAGGTGCTGTCTAGCCTTTCTTTGATGTCCAGCCATAAGGCCCTCTACCCAGCTGTTTGAGTGTCTTCTGTGTGCCACTGATGATACTTGCTCATATGAGCTGCCTAGCAGTAGTGGAGAAAACTGGGCAGTTTTAAACTCCCTTTCTCCTTGGGCCCCGATAATTTGAAATAGGCTCTTCTATCTGTCTTACGTGCCCATATAAAAGCTGATACTAGTGACTGTACCTTTTGGAACCACTTTAGGGGCAGCATCAAATTGGTCATGTTTAATGGATATAAAATTTGCAGGAATACATTCATTTTTTTTTTAATTTATTGTTTATGCCCCTCCATTCTCTGGGTCAGTCATCTGGCTAGGAGCCACCAGGCCATCCTTAGTCCCTCACCTACTGCAGCCTGCCCCTACAGAGCCTTGGTTTACCTTCCAGGCAGGGGTGGGGGTGGCTGGCTACAAGACTGGTCACGCTTATCACTGAGTGGCTTGGCGGTGGCAGCAAGGACCACTAGGGTCGAGTTTTTTGTTCCTGGTGTCCTTGATCCCCTGGCGACATCGGCATGCACACAGGGAGACCTATGCGACAAGCACGAGTCCCCCAGCTGATGTCATCCCCTCCCTTGCTAGGCATTCTCAGTTGCACCAACACCTGTGGTCACCCAGGTGGCAGTATTGTAGCAGGAAAGGCAACTCTCCCTCTCTGAAGAAGGAGAGTGGTCCATGGGATGCTCGATCCTTCTTCCTCCCCGGATGGTCCTCTAACAGCCCAGGCTTGTTCCTGAACCCGGGTCATCAGTGTCACAGGTGGTAGCTCTACCACTGTGCCAGCGGGCCGGCTAATATGTTTGTTTTTACTACACTAATGCAGCCAGTTAGTGACAGAGGTAATTTGGACCATCTTTCCAAGTCTTGCTTCACTATATCCACTACTTTATCTAGGTTAAGACTTTTTAGAGTGCTGTTGTCTTGGGTAATTTTTATCCCTAAGTACTGAAGCTTGTGTGGGGACCACTGCAGGCCCAACCCCAAGATGTTCAACTTCATAACGGAGGCATTCAGTGGCATCACCACAGACTTGTAGACCTACTGCTCCCCTCCTGTATTTTTGTGCCAAACTCTTTCTGTGGCTGGAGGAATAAGGCTTTTTATTTCCTTGTGGGTTGGTGCTAGACCTTATGAACCTGAACTCCTAGGACCTCCCTATCAGAGGGTCATTGTGCTTTCGGTGGTGCTGGCTCTGCATTTGTTGGTCTGTGTTTCGCTAAGGTGGAGGGGTTCTTGAAGAGGTTGGGCTGGGAAGTAACTGGGTGAGCTTCTCCCATGCATTTTCTGCTGTCTAGAACTGGCTCTCTTTACTCCCCACATTCAAAGGCAGCTGGGTGGGATAGGTTACACAGAATTTGATACCTGCAGCTAGCACAATTTAAAGATAGAGGGGGGACGGCTCAGGGGTAATGTGGGGAAATTTATTTTCATGGAGAGAGTGGTGGATACATGGAACAGCCTTCCATGGGGGAATTCAAACATGCATAGGACAGACACAAGGCAATTATAGTGGGGGGTTGCAGGAAGTAGGCTGTTGGTTAACTAGAATCTGCAGCTTATCCAGTAGGTAGGAAACGGGCAGACTGGGTGGGCCAAGTGGTCCTTATCTACCGTCAAAGTCTATGCTTCTATGTACTGAATTCAAGAAATGTCAGAAAGTTCAGCTGAACTTTGGCCATCTGTACCTAGTTCACATGGGGTTAAAACATTTTATTTTTTGGTATGTAACTCAAGCTTATTGAGAGATTCAAGAGAATATCCAGATGTTAAACAGTAAACATGAGCAGATGCGACAATGTCCAATACAGTGTACTTTTCTCTAAGTAATACATTAGTTAATAACTCTGCAATGATGTTGTGTAAACGATCATCCATGGTTCTCATTTAATTTATTACAATCACATAACTGTGACCTGAAAATAAAGAAAAAGAAACTCTGAACTGGACCATGGTCTGCTCTACTTCCTTCTAGTGGGTACTCTACCCTTTCTCTTCTTGGATGTGAGGGTGGGGGGTTAAATGTAAATGTAACCTTCCATCCTTCGATATCGTACAACAGGACCTTCACCTTCTCATCCACTCCTGGCGGGGGGGGGGGGCTCAAATAGTCATACCATTTTTTCCATTAGTCTAGCTATTTACTGTATCCCTAGTTAAGGGAAAATCCACTCACAAAGCATTGTTATGTCCATGTAACAAATATACAGCTCCGTGTTTGACGATACGTCCTACATTTCAGTACCAAAAGGTGGAGTGGTATGGGGTACACTAGCCTGCTGGAAATGAGTGGACAGCATGCGGATGTGGAGTAGGTACTAGAAATACAAACTAAACAGGCATACAACGGTACGAACACGCCATGCAATCCTGTGAATCCTGTGAGCAAGTGGCAAATTCTCACAGAGTGGATTTAATTTTGGGTCAACGGCACAAACAAGTAAATTGATGTGTTATGCATCGCTTATTTATAATGATGTTCTATTATATTAATTTAATGTGTTTATAGTAAACGTAATAATAATAAACTCCCCGTTCATGAATCATTGCTAATCGGTATCTTGGAAGCTAGGGATTTAGAAATTATTAGCGAATCTAGTATTTACTACCGATATGGCAGCCACATTGGATTTTGGTGGCCATTTTGGATTTTCTAAGTTGTTTCATCCAACTTGGCATGGCAATAAATGTAGAAAATTACATCTTGGAATTGTAAACTGGGCATTCCTAGGTCGAGCTATGGGGTCCGGAGGGCCCACAATATCCAAAATCAGAACTAGGTCCCTGAGGGCCATCCACCAATTTTCTTGGGGTAACAAGCACATCCTGAAAGGTGTGGTCTATGTGCACAGGAATCTAGCACACCTTCCTAAACTGTACTCGCCTGTGGGTCAGTTTGACTTCGCTCTGCATCAGTAGAAGCCTTTAACACTTCTACCCTGCTTCCCAGCAGATAGTGTAGAGTCAGGAAATACAGTTAATAAAGAAAATGTGGGGTGAGGTGGGATGGGATAAGGGAAAAAGAACAGAACAATACTGAGAAAATAAAATGTCCTTGAGTACTTCCGCAACTGGCTTGAAGAGCCTTGATGTCTGACATGACAATGTCAGTTAAGTATGCTGGCTCTCACCGCAGATAGAAAAGGCACAGTATTTCAGGTTACTGCTGTTAGCAAGGCAATATGCCACTCACCACAGAAGTCAAAAAAATATAAAGGAGCTAGCCCTGCATTAGGATAACACAGAGACAAATTGGGAGGAACTACATGATCTTAAATTATCTATGCCTATGTACTATGGACATTGGAAAAAGACTCCAAAGATTTTTACAATTTTGCTTACCCTCGCAAAAAATAACAGAAATAGATTTTCCAAATGAACATCTATAAAAGACATTAAAAAATACCTTCTGCCATCATCAACCATGTCATAGCAAGTAGGCACAACACACCAGTTCAGACTTGTCTCTGGGGTTTACCTTGCCACCCAGGGCTCACTTGCCTTTCAGTATAGCATCAAAGTGCTGCCCTTTCACATCAACTGACAGCCAAGTAAACCCCTGTTTTAGACATATTAATGCCTAATTATCCAGATCAGAACCACATGGCCCTCCTGCATGAATGCACATGTGTTTCTGAGCTACATGTGTTCAGTTTCTGTTCAGAAAGCAAGGGATTGCTGGCAGTCCCTTTAAAGGGTTTTTCTGCATTTGCATTCAATTGCTTCATGGCCCGTTTCCGTAATGACCTATGAAAGCAAATGTACAAATGTGCGCTATCAATATCCTGAAGCGATCACTAGGCAGATTGTGGAATAGCTCAATCATGTCCGACATTCCTAAATGGTACGCAAGGCCCCCATTCTCACAGTATTGATGTGTGTGAAGCTGCTCTGAAAATTATTTGCCAGAGCTGGCCATCTGTTGTATTTTCCAAGCAACACATTTAATGTTCTTTAAAATGAAAAGTACGAGTTATGATGACAAGAACTGCCAGAATACAAAGCTAATATTTTAACGTTGCTTCAGTAGGTCTGAAGCTAGTGTTTATTACAGAAGGTAGGAGCACCAAGCAATGCTCCCGGTCAGTCACATCGCTTCCTTCAGCTGTGAGCAGACACTCTTTTTCCCATAAGAGGGTCTCACATGCTGTGTTGCAGTACCTGCTTCTTACACCTATAACATTTCAAAGGAAAAAGTCACTTAAAATGTACAAAATCTATAATAATTTTATAGTTCTAGCTAAAGGACTATTATGGATTCAAGAGTATCATCTGTTAGGTCCTAAGAATGCCAAAACTGCTCACCTTCGGTTTACGGTTCTCGTGCCCTAGGAATGTGTGAGGTGACACACTTACATCAATGAGAGGACCTCTTACCAGATCCAAAATACTGTATTATATATCGTGGGAGGGTCATGTGATGCTCACAACTGGTCAAAGCGCTGCCTTGAGTTGCACGTGAGACGCTGTTATTTCTGTAACCGCCTCTCAAGCATTGTGCTGCAGTAACAGACCTCACACTCACATCTGTAACAGTCCCTCCTGCCAGATCTATAAACTTACGTATAACAGATAAAATCACATACATCTCCTAATTAGTTGTTTTATTGTTTCTATTACACTCGTTTGTTAATCCCCTGATTTTTTTCATCTTTATTCTCCCTCTTCCCTACACCAGCAATTGGGAGGGGTCACCATGGCTGTACCTTCTTCAGACTAGGACAAGCAGCTATCTTCATAGCCAGCGTGCCAATGTCGGTTCCTGATCAGCACTAAATGGGTCAGTGAATATCCAGCAACCTGCACACATGCCTGCCTGAAAACTCAAGAGCCTGACCTCCACAACAGGCCCCGGTGTGAGACAGGGACATTTCAGCACATCTAGAAATATCGAAAACTTTAACATTTTGTTTCCTGTGAGCCCCAGAATCTAGGAGTCGAGCATATCACTGAGGTGAGGAGCACAGTTCTTATGGAGGGAGGGTGCCTATCTTGCTATTTGCACGCACTCTTGCCAGACAAATGAGAAGCAGCATTGGTATCATCTGTAAAGGCAACAGCTCACATGCTCAGAGTAAGGCTGCAGCCACGATGGCAGGAGACAAATGGAGATAAATAATATTTTTTTAAAAATGAGATAGTTTTTCCTTAATAAAAGGTTTGAACACACACCTATACAATGAAAAGTACATATATAAAAAAAGCTATGCACTTCATCCTGATCAGTCGCCAACAGAGGGCAACTAGTGGCATCACTACTAGTATTGCTCAAACAATATCCAATGGACTCGGAGACCATAGGATATTGCAGATTTTCCTGGATACCAGACGGGATCAGATATCATTGGCAGCCGACTACTGCATCCCATCAACTAAGATTCAATAGGATATCAACTGTCCAATGTGACCATCTGGGACCTGAGGCAGACATCTGCCCTTGGATCCCACTATCTGACTCGGATCCTACTATCTAAAATTGGATCTGAGGGAAGCTGGGCAGACATCTGAACTCGGATTCCACTATGTGACTTCAGATTCCACTATCCAATCTGAAATCTGAAATCCAAATGGGGTCATATAGGATCTCGGCTCCAGAGTCGGATAGATGGACTATCTGTCAGGTCCCTTTAGGATAGTCAAAAGCACTATCCGAGCATCTCTAATCGCTACCACCACAAACAGCAGAACGTACGGTGGAAGTGATGTCATATGTAGCCGCCTACTGGTTACAGAGCAATATGGAGTTTCATGCCTTCTTAAAGCTACAGTTTAACTATCTGAAAATACATACAAATAAATAACACTTAAAAAGTAGGAAACAAGACAATATTTATTCCTACTCAGTCAACAAATTTCAAGTAAAAGGAAATTATATATTCTAAAATGAGTTATTTTAGAATATATAATTTCCTTTACTTGAAATTTGTTGACTGAGTAGGACCCAGACATTAGATGTCCATTTCAAGGGTGACCCGGAGATGTAAGAAAGAGCAACTGTACAAGATAAATAATAAAAACAGGGGTTCAATGTTCATTGGTGGTCAGAACCTGGGCCAGTTTTTGAAAACAGTGGCCACAGGTGCAAATGTGTGCTGCGCCAGTCAAACTGCCTCTGCCCCATTTTCAAAAAGATTTTTCCATTTTCAACAAAAAATTCATGATTTATGGCAATTTGTGTCAAAAACGTACATAAATTGCTATCTGGTTCAGGTGGAAGGGAGCGGGATGCACTGCACTTGTGGTACTGTGGTGGCGGTATCCTTGAATATATGGGGACCACATGTAGACTGGCACCCCTCCACCTGGCCAGTCCCAGTTCACACATTCATGTGAGGGAGGAGGAGTGGGGAGAAAACTGCAAAACAGGCTGGACTGTCTGGGAAGTCACAGATGACAGCCTCCATGCGTGATCCCCACACCACCCAACCCTTCATGGCAGCACGCTTGACATCTGTCCAGTCAATATGGTGCTGCTCTCTCCCCTACAGTGGCCACAGAGGAGGACACCCCAGAAAAGGATAGATCCAGACCTGGAGTCAAGGGGGCACCGGGACCTTGAGGCAGGCAGCATCTATATAGGTGTTAGTTTGGCATGCAGAGGTAGCAAACACCTGGAGGATCTAAGGGAGTAGAGGAGGGCTGAAGAGGTAAAAAGAAAAAATGTAGCTGTCTGGTATGAATGTAATGGTTCCTCTTCCCATCCAGCCCTTTGGACCTCTCTCCGGTCCTTCCACTGCACCCCAGCTCCATCATCCCACTTTCTCCCAGGACTTATCTATCTCTCTGTCTCTCTCTCTCTCTCTCACTCTCTCTCACTCTCTCTCTCTCTATGTTTCTCTGTGGTTCTCCCCAGAGTGCCACCTTCAGGGTGCCCATCCCCTCTGGAAAATCCCTCAGCCAGTCATCAGGGAAATGTTGTCTAGGTCAGCAGGTGTGGAGCCTGTGAGTGGGGCGGAGGCCATCATGCTGCATGGGTGGGGTTATTTCTTTGCCTTTCTACCAACCCTTAAGGATGGCATGCACAAGGATGTCATGACACACATCTGTACATGATGTGCACGTATGTCAGCGTCGGCTTCTTCCCTGCCCTATCTGCAAGGTCTTCAGTACACCTCCCACTGTGGTCACTGGTGGGGTAGTAAGCAGTGGGGACCCATATACTTTGAGAAGGTTCAGCATTCCCCCCACCTGGTCGGCCCCTGACAACTATGGCTCATTCCTGAACCCAGGTCACCGGCATCACAAGTGGTAAAAAGCAACCACAGCAGCAACACAGCTGTCAGAATATAACGGTTTTTGATATTTTATTTTATAAAATGGGTCGGGGTTTTGTGGATCCTGATTGGCTGAGAGGTACAGTGGCCCCTGTCCTTATCAGAGGATAATGTGCCAACTGGTACCTCTTCAGCTACTCGGGGCTCACCACAAAGACAGATCATTGTGCCATCCTGCCTAATCCTCACCCATACCCAATCCAGTGAGCGTAAAATGTGTGCAGCCAGGAGGCAGCTTTCAAATAAAGTCCCAAACCGCTCCTCCACTGCTGCTTTTCAGATCTGCACTTCTCACAAAACTGTAAGTAACACTTTCATTTCAACGCCTATAAGTTCTGTAATATAAAAACAGAACTGGCAAATACTTACTGCGAGCTACTGCCACAGTCATGTAACCACTTCCCGCTCTCAGCTACTACTCCGATCTCTGGTGTCCATTCTCATGTGCCCCTCCTTCTGATTTAGCATTACAGTATTTTAAACAGCCTTTTTTTTTCTTTTCAATATCAGATTGTCTATGCCAAAAGCAACACAGAAAAAGAGCTGTTCTCCTAACTCGGGGCTTACCATTGAAAGCCACATCTTGCTTGAGGAGACATGCTGATCACCGGCGTAAGGCACACGCTCGCTCACAGTCAAGCAGGCAGCTGGCTGCAACTTCAAACAGTAAATAAAACTAAACGAAATAATAAAACAACAAAAAAAATGAAGTGTTTGTGTGTTGGGGCAGAGACAGACTTGGGAGGGGACAAAACCATGAAATGGGAAAATGCATGCTGGCGACCATTAAGGCACACACTTGCTCAGAGTCAAGTAGGCAGCTGGCTGCAAGTTCAAAACAAACGGTAAATAAAACTAAAATAAATAAGACCAAAAAAAAAATAAAGTGTATGTGTGTGTTGGCCTGGGGGGATAGACAGACTTGGGAGGAGACAGGGAGAGAGACAGACAAACACCAACGCCGTCTTGTGGCTGCATGTCATATCTGCACCATAAATGGACTATTTTTCTGTGTTTGGCATCTTTAACACTTTTAGTATACTTTTTAAAAATTATATATATATATTTATATATATATATCTTTTTCTTTACTAGGTGGATTTATGGGGTGGTGACCTATTTTATAAGTGCAATAACATACTCCGAAGTGTGGGCTATCTCCTGATAAGAGCATGCTCAGGTGCATAAGGCACTCGGTGCAAGTGCCTCATGCCTCACAATGCACCTGGGCATGCTCTTATCAGGGAGATAACTCTACACCTCGTGTGTTATTACTTTGCTTAGAAGATTGCTCCTCTGGAAAAACCTTAGCAAGTCATCAGGGAAATGTTGCCCAGGTCGGCAGGTGTGGAGCCTGTGGGTGGGGCAAAGGCCATCATGGTGCATGGGAAGGGTTATTTCTTTGCCTTTCTACCAACCCCTGAGGATGGCATGCACAAGGATGTCATAATGCACATCTGCGGGTGATGTCCATGCAAGTCGACAGCAGCAGCATCCTCCCTGCCCTATCTGCAGGGTCTTAAGTACACCCACCACTGTGGTCACCCATGCGGTGGTAAAGTAGTGAGGACCCATCACCTTCCCTCTCTGGGAGGGAATGTCCTTTAAGTTCAATCTCCCCTCACCCTGGCCGGCACCCAACAACCCTGGTTCATTTAATTATTTATGTATTTGTTTACCGAGTAAGTGCACTGATCTCTGGGACCATTTTCAGGCACAACCCGGGCCATAGCGATGGCATATAGGTGTTACAGTTAGGAAACTACATTTTCACAGATGCAAACAGGTTTAAGTGCATGTGCAATACAAGCATACATTACAAAGAGTAAAATACAAACAGAAGTCCAAACAGCAGGAACAGTTAGTGCAGTATTACAGGATCACAATATTTACAATGAACCTCAGACTTAGGAGTTGAGATGTCCACTTCAAGAAAGATGGAGACTAGTTATTCACCGGGGGCAGGTACATGTGGCAGAGGTCATTAAGGTAGCTTTACAGTTTGTTTTGAAATGCTCGGTGTGAGTCTAGAGAGTGAAGAGGGGTAGGTAGGCTGTTCCACAGTCTGGGAGTTACAGAGGAGAAAGTTCTGCTACCTAGGCAAGTAGTAATCCATGGGACCACTAAGAGGTGAATGCTGGAGGTCCAAAGAGTTCGTGGGCAGGTATTTTAGTTTGATCAAAGAAGAAAAGGGGGCAAGCCACCACTTCTTATAGCACTGTCTGTAGTGCAACCGAGGAAGTTAATTATTTCTGGCCTGCACGGGGAGCCAGCGTACGAACTGGTAGAAGGAGCAATGGTGTGTGGAGTGTGGTGCCATTAGCACAAATCTACAAATACTGTTGTAGGCAGCAGTTAGGCTTGCAAGGAGTTGGGAGGAGTATGAGCGTAAACGTGGGCACTGTAGTCTATAAGAAGAAGAAGAAGAAGGTTGCCTTGGACGATGGCAATCCTGGCCTCCGGGGATAAGTACTGCTTTAGATGAAACCCCACTGCTAGTTTCTGGTTGAGCCTCTGCAGGTGGTGTTGATGTGACAGAGAAAGTTGAGGGTCGAGGGTGACACACAGGTATTTGAAAAAAGTACGTTTTCGAGGATGGATCGATCTAGAGACAGGACTGTCAGAGTAGTTTGAGTATGTGTTATTTTAGTGATCTTTGGTTTGGAGCACAGGAGCATGCCCTTTGTCTTTTTGGAGTTTACTAGGAGTCTGTGCTTCTGGAACCAGTTGTAAGCTGCTCCATAGTTTAGGGTTAGTGTAAAGGAGAGGCTGGTCAGTGATTTGGTGCTGTGGAACAATGCCAGGTCATCTGCATATAGCTGACATCACATGAGAGGCTGTCTGCAGGTAGGGGTCAATAAAAAGTGAAAAGATGAGCGGCCTCAGGATGGACCCTTAGGGAACACTAGTGGTTACAGCCTTAGCCACAAAGGTAGCGCCTCCAATGCTAACCGTTTGGGATCGGCCCGAGGTAGCTCTTAAACCAAGCAGCCATCCTGCTGTGCTGCCAAGGTTTCATTCCTTAACCTGGCCACTGGGATCACGACTGGTAAGCTACCGCAGTGGCAACATGGCTGTCAGAATATAATGGTTTTCAATATTTTATTTTAGTTAATTCTTGCTTGTTAAATATAAATTTTCTGAAACATCCTTTGACTCTGGCTTCAGATATGAACAGCTCTGATATGTTTTGGAAAGCTGACTGGCCATCAGGATAATTTTATGGCTCATGATTTTCTCACAGCTATATGTGTGATAACACATTATAGGTTGTGCAGTTATCAGGGGAATAATGTGTGCCTCAGGTGGTTTGCTAGGCACGGCGTAGCCAAGTGCGCAACCACCCCAAAATGGATCCTTCTCTTATGAATGCACACCCTGGAATGTGTTATCCCATTTATAAAATGAGGTTTTATTTGTGAAGAAAAATATGTAGCTAGGTGAGGTGTGTGTTGTCAGAAAATAATTAACAGTCATGTGACAGGTTTCAATGAACAGTTACAGGATCTTCATGGCCCATTTTATAAACTGCATTAGTATTGGCACCAAATAAGCAGAAACAAGTAAGATGGAGTTAAAGTATGCCTGCTGTAATCATTATTCTAACCAGGGCTCACTGCCAGCATGCGGGAGACTAAACTGAAATTCTTTTGGTGTCTTGTGAGAGCCAGGTATTTTCCCACGGCTTTTAACTAATGTACTTTTTTTTTTAAAGAGAGGTGTTTTTTCTTTTCAGCTCTCATCAAACAGTTCACGATTAACATCAGCAGAACTTGGTTTCAAGAAATTTACCAAACACTTGAATTTCAGGACCTTTTGTTTCTATAAATGTACACACTTTCATCTAAACAGGATCTTGTTCATCAGTTCATGTTACTCCTGGCGTGCAGACATACTCCTCTGCTTATGACATCACAACCTGTTACCACAGAACTGATTCTTATGTCATAAGCGGAGGATTATGATGGCACATGTCCCTCTGATGTTGCATCCAGCCTTCAGCAGGATTTCAATCAGCTCTAGCTCTGCTCTGCATCCTATCAACTCCTCCTAAATGCCAAGAAGACAGTCTCCATGACCTCTGGCACTAGACAGAGACTCTCTTGGCTCCCTGGCCTGCCCACTTTCCACACCCTGGATGGGACAACACTGGAGGACACCTCCTCATTTAGATACCTTTGGGTCTGGTTAGACCAACACCTCAACTTCTCTGTACATATCGATGCCATCCTGAAAAACTGTGCCCCAAGTTAGGTGCACTGTTCAGGAGCCGCAGCTGCATCTCTCCTGCGGCAAGGCATAAACTTGTCCAGAAGATGATCCTCCCTATCTTTGCCTACTGTGATGTTGTCTATGGTGCTGCTCCCAAATCCACCCTGACCAGACTGGACACCCCACTTCATTCTGTCGATTTGCTCTCGATGACCCCTCTCTCTCACATCACTGTGATCTCTACCATGCCCTGTCCTTTCGATCACTTACAAATAGGTGCCTCTCTCACTGTGCCAAACTGACCTCAAAATGTTGGCTTGCTGAACTTCCTCCTTACCTTCATTCATCCCTCCTCCCTACTCCCCTGCCCCCTCATTCTCTCAGATCATTTGACACCCGCAACTTGGTGATCCCATGCCTCTCCACCCTCATCGGTCAGACTGGTTTTTCTCACCGATTCCCCAAAATCTGGAACTCCCTCCCTCCACAAATACGGCACTCCTCCTCCTCTTCCTACTCTCTCAGACTCATCTTACAAAATTACCTCTCCTCTAGCTGCTCCTGTTACGATCCTCCTCAACCTCCTGCTCCTTGCTTCTTCCTCTACCCAGTACCTGCAACTCCCTTCCCCCTCTCCCTCGCTCTCTCTTTATCTTCATTTACTAGCCTGCTCCTTGCCCCCTTGCAAGGTTCCCAATCATTCTGAAGGGAGAAACAGGGTTCTCAACATCCTGAAGGGGGAAACTGGTTTTGGCTTTTTTCCCTCCTCCCTAAATCCTTATTCCTGCTGGCTCTCACAATCACAAACTCAGCACTTAATTCTCCCCACATAATTTCCCCCTCCCCATCTCTCCCTCTTTCTCACTCTTTCTCTCTTAATTAACAAGCCTGCTCCATGCCCCCCTTGCAGGGTTCTCAACATCCTGAAGGGGGAATCTGGTTTTGGCATTTATCTCCTTCCTTCCTAAATCTTCCTTCCCACTGGCTCTCACAAATACAATCTCAGCACTAAATCCACCACCACCCCCGCACACTACCCCAAACATCTCCCCCCGCCCCGCACTTATTCTGGCTTTGCCTTTGTTACCAGCTTGTCTTGTTAATTTCCGTTCTCTGTCATATGGCTGATTCACTGTTGTTATATGTTTGTCTGTATTTCAGTCAGATTGTCCCTAACTGCCCTACTTTATTTTATGCATAAATTTGTCATTTGTTTATCTGCTTCCCTGTTACTTAGCTAGCATTAGAAGTGCGATAGGAGAGGTATGTACATGTTTACCTGATGTACCCTGTATACAACTATTGCTGTATGTAACATTTGCTTCCCTGCTTTTTTTGTACAATTCTTGTTTAAATCCTTTGTACCCCCCCAGTCGCAACGAGAGACAAGCAACGTGTTGTTCAGTGTGCCTTCCTGGTGAAACATTTCAATAAATAAATAAAGGTCTATGGGGCATTAGAGCTTGTTTTTATGAAAATGTCTTAAAGGGACACTGTCAACCCTCCTTAGGTCTCAACGTGTCCCTAGTTAAAAAAAAAAAGTATGATTGCCAAATTCTGTAAAGATTGCTAATGTAGCTGGTAGCTTGAGTCTGACACTTTTTCAATTAAAAAAAGTGAAAAACAAACTGCCCACCATACTGGTGTTACCACACAAACACAGGTTTGTTTACATTCTTTGATCAGATCCAACTGCCACTTTCCTGGACTTGGGAACACCCACAATCCAGTCTAGCCCCTCATGATGCAGTGGGAGTTGAGGAGGCTACTGCCTCATGACTGACTGCACTATTTGGGTGTGTTTCTAATGCTCAGGAAGCATGCAGTAAGAACAGATCCAGGATTGTAAACAAAACACGATTGTTTATAAATACACATTACCATGCATTTCAGTTCTACTAAACAAGGAGACAGACAAAACAAACAGCAACATTAATGAATTTCAGAGAAGGTAAGCAATCATGAAATGTAGGTTTTTAACTAGAAATAAAATTATGAAAAACAGGTTGACAGTGTCCTTTAAAGCAACAGCGCAACAAAAATTGTTTTTCCAGAAAGCTACTGAATTATTTGTTGCAATTAATAAAACAGTCGCATACCTGTCAAACTACTTTTCTAGGTGCCTCCTATCATGCACACCATGAGTTTTTTTTTGTATTATCTCAGTCCTAACTTTTACCAGTTGTAGAATGGTATTTCTAAGTCAAATGTGGCGGCCATCTGTTTTTCTTGAGAAAAAAAGTAATTAAAACATACATAAAATACTCAAATGTCAGTGGAGCTAGAAACGGCTGCTACCAAATAACGATGGAAGATGCCTGGAATATTTTATAGTGAAAGGAAAAGGTAGGGTCAATTTTTTTGCCCAATTTCATTGCACTGCTGCTTTGTGTAGTAAAGAGGGGAATGCCCTGAAATTCAATACCTTTTTTTTTTTAATGTTGTGGGATTTGTATTCTATTTTACAATTATTTACCTGGGATAGCACAGCTGAGAAGAGACATCTCGTTTTCAGTGGGATGCTGCTTCCAGCTACTTCCACAACTGGGTGGACTGGAGAACTGGTGACCTTCCCCAAGATCAGACACATCTGGCTCTAGTGGGGTTTGAACGCATGATCTCCTGGTTTCCAAGCTGGTGTTCTACCACTAGACCACACCACCTCTCTAATTACCTATTAGAAAATGTATTTTTTTTATTTCCTGGGCTCTGATTGGCTGGTACCCATTCCAGAGGGGTACATTAACTTTCAATAGATGCCCAGGAAACAAGAAGTTCCAGCTTGCCATGCCCCAATGCCAGTAAGCGGATGACCAAGCAAGCCAGCGTCCCCCCTTCACAAAATAAACCAGCCTTCTAGGCAAAAAAAAAATAAAAAATAAATAATGACAAGGTCTTGTGTTTTCTGTCATGTGCACCAAGAAAGTTACAACGGCAGACGTCGGAGAGAGGTATCATATCTAAGCCTAAAGCAGCTGCTGCTGCAAACAAACTTTCTTCCCAAAGTGAACAGGAAGGCTGGTATGTGCACATCTCTGAGACCTTTAGTATGAAAAACGGTACCATGAGCGACTCGGTGAGTATGCCATCCCTCCCCACAATGCAATACCCCTTTAATATTAAGTTTAAAAAAAAACTTCCATTTCTGTGACCCCTGCTGTCATGCATTTGCACTCACCTCCACTGCAGAGCCAACTGTCTGCAAACTGCGCTCTCGTCATGCGCTCATCCAGTATCCCAAACACATACCATATTCAGAATTGCTCCTCCACAATCCTCCACATTCACAACCGTCAGCAGTAAATTAAAAAAAAAAAAAAATTCAGCCACAAGTCCTTTTCAGCTTCAGTGACGACCTTCAAACATGGAAACAGGAGCGTCAAACATGCTCCCATCCCGCTCCAGCGCTACGCTCCCCTCTCGCTCTACCACGCAGTGTAGATTTTACTGTTGCTGGTGGGGGACGGTTGTCACTGTCTGCACAGAGAACAACAATGAAGTAAGCGGCCAAACAGGAATACAGTTTTCCCTACCAGAATATAGAGCGAAAATACATTCTAATGCACATAGCGCCCTCTACTACCACATACAGCAGTGCAGTGCCATCTACTGCCACATGCGGCAGTGGAGGGACTATTTTACAACAATGCTGTCTTTAAATCTTTTTTAATTCCATTTTACAATTTTTTTTTTTACACATTTTGTTTATAGTGGAATTAAACAATCATTTTCTAAGTGCAATAATACCCAAAAGGGTGGGTGATATTGGGCAATACCAGACCTTTCAGGGGCTATAAAGCCCTCCGCCTAGGACGTCGGCCCTCATTATGCCCCTGGACAGTCTGGTATTGCCCAATACCACCCACTCTTTCGGGTATTATTGCTTACTTATTAATTACTGAAAAGTTCAGAATCCTACTGATGTTAAATGTCATTTTCTTTTGCAGGAAACTGGAAAATCACTTTAGTGTTTAAATTTCATAGCGGTAACCTTCCTCCCCCCAGTTCACACCCTTTTTCCTCCACTGTTCCAGCCAGAGCACAGATAATTAACTCAAAATCTTCAAAACGGACTGGCTTAAACTCTTCAGAAAAACAGAAGGGCAGGTAGGATATTATGTCTGTGACTTCTAACTCAGGGTTGGCAGTCTTAAGGTCAAAAGAAGGTCAAAAAGGCACACATGTGACTTAGGTTGGCATGCCACTGAGTAGGGCTCTCGGGACTTCATTAAGACTCTGAACTCTTCATATTAATATACTCACATTTTTTATGGGATGTTATTCCATATTGGTTCCAAGTGCTAGTGAAAACTTTGGTGCCTCTCAAAACCCCTACCCTACTCCATCTTGTTTGCCTTCTATCTAAAAGTGGCAGAGCCACTGTTCTATTATGAGCTACTAATCTGACTGGCTGCTGCAATTAAAACAAGCATTTTACCTGCTCCTTGGCACTGAGTGGGGGGGGGTGGCTGCTGTGGCAACCTGGGGTTCATGCCTGGGACATCAGAAGCAGAGGCCAGGAGGGCTACAGAACATCTGACAGAAGCTCCCTTCCCAGGGAAGTGATGAGAGGCAATGCATTGCTCTCAAGTCGCTTCCGGTGGAGGCCTTACATAGAAACATAGAAATTGATGGCAGATAAGAACCACTTGGCCCACCTAGTCTGACCATTTCCCTACCTAATGGATAAGCTGCAGATCCTAGTTAACCAACAGCCTACTTCTTCCTACCCCAACCCCCTAGAATTGCCTTATGACTGTTCCATGCATTCTTGAATTCCACCACTGTTTTGACTCCACAACCTCCTCAGGAAGCTGTTCCATGCATCCACAACCCTCTCCATGAAAAATATTTCCTCACATTACCCTCCTATCTTCAAATTGTGCCTTGTTCTTGCACACCTCTTTTCTGAAAGATGCTACCCTCTTGGACTTTGTTGATTCCCTTGAGGTACTTGAAAGTTTCTATCATGTCCCCTCTCCCTTCTTTCCTCAAGGCTATACATATTAAGCTCCTTTAGTCTCTCTTCATGTGTCTTCTGGTGCAGACCCTGCACCATTTTGGTTGCCCTCCTCTGAACTGCCTCCATCCTGTCTATGTCCTTGTGAGACTGGGTCTCCAGAACTGCATGCAGTACTCAGATGGGGTCTCACCAGCTGTCTGTACAGAGGGATAACAACTTCCTGTTTTCTACTGGTGATGCCTCTCCTTATGCATCCCAGTATCCCCCAACCCTCCTTACTGCCCTCTCACATTGCTTGCCCACCTTTAGGTCATCTGATATGACTACCCCCAGGTCCCTTTCCATTTTGTTGTTGTTAGTATCTCACCCCCATTGTGTACTCTTCCCTGGGTTTTGTTTCCCAGGTGCATTACTTGCACTTCTTAGCATTGAATCTAAGCTGCCATACATTTGACCATTCCTCCAACCTTGCCAAGTCCCTTCTCATCCTTTCCACCCACCTTGTGTATCAACTCTGTTGCAGATCTTTGTGTCGTCTGCAAAGAGACATACTTTTCCTTCCAGTCCCTCTGCAATGTCAGCTTATAAAGACATTAAAGAGGACCGGTCCTGATACTGAACCCTGCAGTACCCCACTAGTAACCCCCTTTCTTCAGAGTGGACTCCGTTTACTATTACCCTCAGGGTCCTGTTCTCCAACAAATTCTTTACCCAGGCTACCATCTTGGGACCCACTCCCAGGCTGGCCAACTTGTATATTAATCTTCTGTGTGAGACTGTGTCAAATGCCTTGCTAAAGTCTAGGTAGGCCATGTCCACAGCCCTTCCCTGATCTACTACTTTGGTCACCCAGTCAAAGAAATCTATTAGATTCGTCTGATGTGAGCTTCCCGCTGAGAATCCATGCTGCCTTGGGTCCTGTGACCCTCTGGCCTCTAGGTACTCGACAATTCTTTCCTTCAGAAGTGATTCCATTGTTTTCCCAATCACTGAGGTTAAACTAACAGGTCTGTAGTTTCCTGCTTCTACCCTGCCCCCACTTTTGTGAAGTGGAATAATATCTGCCCTCCTCCAGTCCTCAGGTACCACCACATCCTCCCATGATTTGTTAAAGACGGTAGTTAGTAGTGTCACTAGTTCTACCCTTAGTTCTTATAGAGTTCTGAGATGAATCCCATCAGGCCCCATTGCGTTGTCCCTCTTCAGTTTTAAGAGTTCTTTCAGAACCCTTTCTTCTGTGAATGGTCTGGTATCAACCCCGGTATAAAGAGTATTTCTACTGTTTGGTTTAGGTACCTCCCACTCTTCATTTGTGAATACTGAGCAAAAATATTTGTTTAATATCTCTGCCTTTTCATAGTCACCCTCTGCCCACCCCTTCCCCTTTATTAAGCCTCACTATCCTCCCTGGTCTTCCTTCGCTCCCTGATGTACTTATAAAGGTTTATCCCCTTCTTAACTGAGTTGGCTAGCTTTTCCTTGGTTTGGGCCTTTGCTGTTCTGACTGCCTTCCCTGCTTCCTTTGCTTTAACTGATACAATTCTCTGTCCTGCTCCATCTGTGATTCCTTGTACTTCCTGAATGCTTTCTTTTCTCCTAACCTTCCCTACCACCTCCTTTGAGAACCATAGTGGTTTCTTACATCGTTTTGTTTTGTTTATTTGCTTCACACAAAGGCTTGTTGGCTCTGTGATGGCAGTTTTGATTATTCCCCATTGTTCTTCCACCCCTCCTTCCTGCCCATTTGCTAGTGCATTCCTTAGGCACTCACCCATTTTGGCAAAGTCAGCCCTCCTGAAGTCCAGTACCTTTGCCTTTGTATGGCTTGACTCTATTGCTGTGTTTATCATGAACCATACTGTTCGATGGTCACTAGTTCCCAGATGGCTACCCACTTCTAAATCTGTGATCCTCTCGCCATCTCCATTTGAGAGTACCAGGTCTAAGATTGCTCCCACTCGAGTGGATCCCAATACTAGTTGTCTAAGGCATGCCCTCTGTAGGGCATCTAGAATGACCCCACTCTTAGAAGTGGCTGCTGCAACTGCACTCCAGTTAACATCTGGCATATTCGGATCCCCCATCAGCAATATCTCCCCTTTTTCTGCCATTCTAAGGATATGTTTTATCATTTCTTCCCCCTGAGATGGGGGACTGTATACAACCCCTGTGCGGATTGTGGTACAACCCCTGTGCGGATTGTGGTGCCATTGCCTGTCTCCAAATTGACCCACAGTGCTTCCTCTCCTCCCTGTTTACCCTTTTGTTCTGTTTCTTTGATTCCTTCCGTTATGTAGAGAGCTACTCCTCCTCCTTTTTTACCCTCCCTGTCCCTCCTGTAAATAGTGTATCCTGGTATGTTTACGTCCCAGTCATGTTTCTGTGTGTACCATGTTTCTGTGACTGCCATGATATCCAGATGTTCCTCCTCCATCAAGGCCACTAATTCAGGAAGCTTGTTACCCAGATTGCTGAGGTTCAGTGGGACATGGGCGACCACACATCCACATGCACACATCTCCCAGGGTGCCACAGTTTGTGCACAATTGTGGGAAGTGGGATGGAGGGAGGGCAGAACGGAGACAAATCATGCCCTATTCTAGTTTGCTGAACTACAGACCCCTAGCTCCTCTTATGCCACCCAATCCATCAGCCCACTGCCCCACCCCACCCTCTGGCTGTGACTCAAGAGCGTACAATGTTCCTTGCAGCTTTCCACTAGAGGCAGGGTAGAGGCCTCCCCTCGACCCAGGACACACAGTGTCCAGAACTCAGAGAACACCCAGGGGAACCTGGTTGGGGAAGAATCATGCAGGAGATGAGTCTAGTGGGCGGTGGGGGGTATTACAGGGCCTGAAGGAGAGGGACATCAGAGGGACAGAAGGCACCTGCAAAAAAAAAAAAAAAAGCATTTTTGTCCAAGGTGTACATTTTTATCAATATTTTCCTTATTTTCAGTGTTATCATCGGTATCAAGTTACACTCCTCTGAGCTTTCACTCACACATACAGGCTTTTCATTCCCACTGTCACCCTAAAGCTGAGTTTTGGTCTTACCACTTGAAGAGTCACATGTTCCCATCCCAGTGCATCACCAAGACAGCTGGCAATGTATAATATTTTAGATGGCTGCAGAAGCCAAGTCATCAAATCATCCCTTTAAATTGCAGCTTGAAGGATTGCCCATTCATTATAGTAAACCAGTTTTACATTTTAGCCAAGTTTGCTCCCTGAGGTTGGCCCAGTGATGCTGGATGTTGCACACTGCATAAGAGAGACCAGGGTTTGCACCACAAGCCATCCTCCCATCCCTGAGCCACTGAAGTCTGGAAAGAAGTGGGAAAGCAACACTCACTAACTCCAGAGGGAGGGCTAGGGGTGCCTTGCTATATTGGCTTCTCCTGCACAGATGACTAGGGAGTGGGCTTGTACATCACAGATGACGACATGCCATTCAGGCACCTCCCACTGCCAACCAGGCACTGCATGGGTGGTTGACAGGAGGCTGGGATTTACAAGGATGAAAAGCGTGTGGGTGTAGCAAGCATGATTGATGCCACAGTCACACATCCCCACACCCAGTGACCCAGCCCAGAACTCTGATTAACCACCACCCTACCAGTGCATTGAATCTGGAGGACTCACAGAGGAGACTCACTGGGGTAGGAAGGGGGGGCAGCACAGAGATCTCACATTCTGAGCAGGAAAAAGTATTTAGAGATCTAGGAAATGATTTTTACTTAGTTAACTGCCCTTCCATCTTCCATTCCATGCCAGTTATGTATTCTGATATGCTTTGATGATTTTTTGATAAATAATCTAGCTTTGGGGGTGCTCTCAGGTCTACATAGAGTTTCACTCTCCTCACCAGCTACTGCTCTTGATTTTCATATTTCTAAGGCGTTCTGTGACATCAGAAACTCCCATTCCATGCTATTCATTTGAATGGCCTGGGATGGGCGTTTCTGATGTCACAGAATGTTCAGGCAACATGAAAATAGAGAGCAGCAACTGCTGAGCACAGAGGGATTTAGGGTAGTTACAAAGGTAACAAAATTAGACTATTACTTTAACAAAAAAGGTCAAAGACATACCAGAATTAAGCAATATACCATGACAGGGTGTGGGTTATGTTTGTATTGATGCGGCCTCGTAACCAAAACACATCAGGCATTGTAAATCCTAGCGTGACCCACATCCTGTCACGGTATATTGCAATTATACAATGTCCACTTCTTTCTCTGTAACATAAAATAAAAGAAAATGACAGTTTTTTGGCTTTTTAAATAGTTTTTAATGAATTTATTGTTGTGCCACAAAAAGAATAGTTCCTCGTTGCTAGGTACAATACTGGTCCACAGAGAAGAGCATATGAGGGTTTTATGTTTTTTTTTTTTTTTTAAATCACCTTCCCACCCTCATCTCCCACAACTAAATTATTGAGGGCACTGGCCAGCACAGCACAACACAGATTCTGTGAGTGTCAGTTTAATTTTCAGTTTTCCAACTTACAGACTGACGCTCTGCTGGTCACCGCAGTACTGATGGCCTAGGATGGTCATGTTCGCCTTTCACCATCCTCGTTCAGCTTATCAGATATTTTAAGTTTTCTGGAAATGGTGAAGTGGAGAAAATATTTTTTATTAATAGCAAGTGCTGAAACTTATGGAAATCGTGTCCAAAAAGCCGAGCTTCGATAGTGGGCATGCGCCTATGCATATTCGCAGTATCTAGGCTCGGCTTTTCGGCCATTATTTTCATAAGTTTCAGCACTCGCTTTTAATAAAGAAAGACTTTCCTGTGTTTAAGATCTGTGTAAGATAACATTCGAATCAGCTGCCGTTGGTAATGGAGGTGGAGCGACCAGTTGTCGGAGCCATTTTACGAGTAGTTATGGTTACGGGAACGTGGGAAGGAATTCAATTTCAGAGGTGACCTGAGTGAAACAGTTTGTGGGGGAAGAATTTGAGGAATATTCAGTGGTTTTAGTCCAATATGAGTTTTAAACTCTTCTTCACTTGTTTTTATTTTTCATTGTGGCAACTTCAGCAGTTATTAGATGTTTGAGGGTTGAGAGCGGGAACAGCTGGTGTTACTGTGAATTGTGCTGTTGTGTGGGTATGCATTTCGCTGTTTGTCGCTGTATTTGTGTAACCTCCCTGCAAATGGGGTTCCCAAAAAGTCTTCCAGGGGCTTGCCTGAATGCTCCAAGTCAGGGGGTGTTCAGCGTCTGAGCTGTTTAAATGTGGTTCCAAGTGAGTGCTATTTGAGCATCCATGTACTGTCTCTTTAAGAGCTGTCTGCTTGCAGACTTAATTAGTTTGTATGGGTGGACAGTGTATTTAATGCTCGAATCCTGCCCAAGCTGCGGAGTAATCGCTCCATTTAGCGGTCGCTGGAAGTGCAAAGGGAGCCCATCTGAAAGCTGTAACCGTTTGCCTGTAATCATTTAAAGCATTAGCAAAATTGTAGTGTGTCTAACCTGCCATTATTGCAGCTGGGACTCTGTGTGTGTTACCTCTCCATTTTGGACCTAAACTGCTGTGCTGGGCCAATTGGGTTAAGTGAGCCCTAAAATGGAGCCTGTGGACGAATCAGAACTTAGACTCTTAATTCTGAGCCAGCCACAAGGGGATTGTATGGGCAGTGACTCTGGGAAATGTAGTTTTAACCTTGGCGCCTTTTTTCCACCAACAGAGGGAGTCTTATTGTGAGTGACAGCTGAACCAGCCAATAGAATGGTGTGGAGCTAAAGGAAATGCCCTGCTCTGTGACTGGAAAGATCAGATCAGTTGTGACAGTGAAGAGAGAAGAAGCTCTGTGCTTCTGCGGTGTATATTTTCTCGCAGGAAGCACATGTGAGGCCCTGAGGTTCTGCCTGCAGCTGTTGTAAGCTCTAGTTCGGACTGAATCCGACTTCTGAGGAGAAAGAAGGAAGTCTGAAAGGTAGAAACCAGGCTAACCTTGTAGAAGACTGGAGAAATTGCTGAATTGCACTCGGACTGTCAGGAACTGAAGCTGCTGTATGTGCTCCCGGGTATTTTGCAGTAATTGCAGTTGGGATCTAGGAGCAGCCTGCTTAGTATAGTACTTTCCTTTTACATATGAATGTGCGTAGTGCTTGTGAGAATTGCTATTTTGAATCCCCTGTGCTGTGTGCTGTGTGTTGAAGCTGGAAGCAAACCCCAGCTTGTCTCAGACTAAATCCATTTGCTATCTACTGCAGTGGAGAACAGTCACAAGGACCTTGTCTCCATGCCCTGTTGTTCTGGCAACCCAGAAGAACATCCACCATCTGGTTCTCAGCTTGGGTATTATGAGTACAAATCAGGGTATTCCCCAGCAGCCTATTTTCAATTACAAGTGTGTCATCTAATTATTGTTGTTACTTCTTCATGGACTGAGCCATCCAGCTCCGGATTACAATTGGGTGTTGTGCATATATTTACTTCACAGGGCCCTGTCCATCTGCACCTGCCAGCCAACCCCAGGCAATGGACCTGGCTAGCCCCCAAACCTGGGTACCCAGAGTGCGACTTTTCAGACCCTGTATGTGTGCATAGTACTGTGATTTAATTCTGCCAATTAACCTGATCTCCCCTCCCATGTTTTGTTCCCCTAAATAAACCAGATTTGATGTTGTTAAACCTTAAACTGTCTGAAGTGTCAGTACCTACATATCAAGCATTGTATTGGTTTGTGTATGTTGATTAACCTTATTTTACAGGGGGTCCACAGATACGAACCTCAGAATCAGTCTCGAGGGTAAGTGGTACTTTATGAGTGAACAGTGTGAATATGTGGGGTATTGGGGATGTAACTCCTGTGTACTGTGTGAGCCACTAGAGGGAACCAAAGGGGGTCATGGTGTCCCAGAGGGCTGTGATCAAGCTAGTCTAACCACAACAAACCCTGACCTCTGGGTGGAGGCACCTGCCATAGAACCTAGGCCCCTCAACCTGTCAGTTGTCAAGCAGGCAGGGGTAGTAGCCCTTGGGATAGCGCCACCTGGGGGTTACATTTGCTTGTCCTGGATTTGTCATCATCGGAGTGATTTCAAGGGCAGATCTTGATGCGGCTGACTGGCCGCTGGTGCATTTTCCCATTGTAAATCATAGGATTTACAATGGGAAAAAAGTAGCAGTCAGCCAATCAGGTTTGAGCATTCTCGGAGCACACTGTATAATAATGGGTGGCCAATAAATGAACAAATAGAGGGCATCTAGAGGTCTAAAACTGTTTCCTACCACCTTTAAGTGGACTTAGGGTTCTTATGTAATTAATCTTGGACTAACAGGTTTTGTGGTAGGCTATCACTCCTGCTATACTGGTAGCATAGATGAGAGAAAGAATGCTAGTTTCTAATCCACACCTGCTCAGTCTACAGAACAGAACAGACTAGGGTGTTACACGGTACTTCATGGTGAGCACTAAGGATAACCACTGTGGTCAACATCTCATGAAAATCAGATGTGGCTAATGAAAAAATGCAATTTATTGTATTTTTAATCACAAATACTTGTTTAGCTTCATAAGTGACATTGCAGAGAGGCTGGAAGGACAGAGGTGTGCCTCTTTGCAGATGATACCAAGATCTGCAACAGGGCAGACACTCCTGGAGGGGTGGAAAAATGCAGAGGGACCTAGGTAAACTAGAGGAATGGTCAAGAGTATGGCAGCTAAGATTAAATGCAAAAAAGTGCAAAATCATGCATTTGGGGCACAGGAACCCAGAGGAGGCTTACATGATATGGGGGAAGGGGGATACTGACAGACACCAAACAGGAAAGGGATCTGGGGATAATCATATCAGAGGACCTAAAGGTGGCCAAACAATGTGCCAAGGCTGTGGGGAGAGCCAGTGGGGTACTGGGGTGCATAGGGAGAGGTTTCACCAGCAGAACAAAGGAGGTGGTGATGCCACTGTACAAATCATTAGTGAAACCTCATCTGGAGTACTGTGTCCAGTTTTGGAGGCCGCATGTCCGTAAGGACATAGACAGGGTAGAGGCAGTTCAGAGAAGGGCAACAAAAATGGCGCAGGGCCTGCACCAACAGTCATATGAGGAGAGACTGAAGGACTTCAATATGTATACCCTAGAGGAGAGGAGAGACAGGATATGATAGAGACCTTCAAATGTTTCAAGGGCATAAATCAGGTACAGGAGGGTAGCATCTTTTATAAAAAGAGATGTTCTAGAACAAGGGGCCATAACACGAGGCAGGAAAGGGGCAGACTAATGTGAGAAAGTATTTCTTCACAGAAAGGGTAGTGGATGCATGAAACAGCCTCCCAGCGGAGGTGTTGGGGGCAAATTCAGTAGGGGAATTCAAAAATGCATGGAACAGGCAAAGGAGAACCCTTGCGATAGGAAAGGGAACAAAGGCAGAGATCAAGCAGGGTCTATGGCTTTTTATAAAAAATGAGGCAGACTGGGTAGGCCTAGCCTTCCTGATCTGCTGTCAGTTTCTATGTTTCAACGTATTTGCAGTATGACGTGATTAAACTTCCCTCCCCATTGCTTACTTAGCACCTATTCAATACTGTGCTTTACAAAGCAATGAGCTTGTTTATTTAATTATCAGGTAGAGCCCAAGGGCACAAATGCCCCTTTTCAAGTGTGACATGGGACAAAACATGGAAACAGTGCAGCAGACAAATTAGTCATTTTGCTGCTGTGGGCAATGTCTGACAATGCAATAACCATGGTTCAATGTATACCACAGTTTTCAGGCCTTGCAAGTAATTGGTTTGTGTTTTTAGGAATGACTGTCCCTCCCGCACCAACTCTAACTGACACAAGAGTTTGAGGAGGCTTTTTTGCACAAAAATGACTGCTTCCATAATATGATGGTATTATGTTAACCATGGCATTACACGTGATGGTTTAATCACACCTTCAAAATCTCATGCCATGCCATCCTGAATTAAGAGAGGACATATTGACCAGGATGTCAGGTATAACTTCACTACTCTTGAAACAGAGGTGGTCATGGTGGTGATGGGGGTGGGATGGGAGGTTACACTGCAGTCTGGAGACAAAGACAAGGTCTCTGGACTAGCAATAGTACAGCAAGCTAAATCTATGGCTTTATCATTAAATGAAAAGCTATTAATTTTTTTTTTATCATTTAACATTTTTTGTCACACCCCTGGACAGCCCCCATCTGACCAACTCCCCCAGCCCCATCACCCAGAATTAACGGGGCTTACCTTACGCCCGGCCCTGGAGCGGAGCCTGCGGGGAGTCGGTCGTCATCCTGCCGCCGTTTTTTCCCTCCCGTTTTACCTAGGGGCCCCAGGAGGCACGCATACATGTAGAGGCATGCATTAGTTCCACAGCCCCGTACGGACCCTTTCCCACCCCAGGCCTAATGCCTTGCTCCTCCTGGCCTGTGTTGCCCCAGTCTCCACCAGGTGGCAGCCATCAGTTGGAGGAAGCCCCTTGCACCTCCACGGAGAGGACAGCTTGCCTGTCAGCAGCTCCATCCAGCTCTGCCCCCCACTGACCTCCAGCCCGGGCTCGTTCCTGAAGGCGGGTCGCCAGCATGCCCGCGGTAAGCGTCCAGTGCCTCAGCCTCAGCACCACCAGGCCAAATGAAAAGCTATTCAAATACAATTGGCACTGCTCAGAAATGCATTTTGGCTACAGGGACTGTAAAACATCCCCTGACTTGACATGACTTGTTTGCCCTTAATACGTACAGTATTAAATGGTTTCTCTACAGCATCTGAAAGGTAGTGTGACAAAATGAAATTCCTTCATGAAGGCTGCCACTATGTCTCCCAGGATTTTACCAGCGTTGTTTTTCAACTGTGAGCATTTAATCCCTGCCCCCAGCCCCTCAGACATACAAAAAGCGGCAGTTATTTAATGGTTCAGAGATCTGAATCAGATGCAAGTTTTAAGTGCAGAGAAATGAATGCGAAAGCAGGTGACTCAGTGCTTTTTATATGCCAGTAAAAGTCACACAACTGGCAACATTGGCAAGGTGTACCACCACAGTACTGCGGGCCAGTAAATGTAGCATTACTCTGTCACCCAAAGCAATTTCTAATGAGAGAAAAAAAGGGAAAACTTTCAATTATCCTGTTTTACAATTTTAATTACCCAGGATATCCCCAGCTGAGATACAACATCTCTCTTCTTTTGGGGTCCTGCTTCTATCCCTTTCTGCAGCTGGGTGGATTGGAGCACTGGAGGGTAAGTGACTTGCCCCGGGTCACACACCGAGTACTTGGCTCTAGTGGGGTTTGAACCTCTGAGCTCCTGGTTCCCAAGCCAGCACACTAATCACAAGACCACAGTGCCTCCTTTTGCTGGGATTCAGATTCATTTAAACAAGGCCCTTTTAGCTTGCTCTGTGGCACCAAGCAGAGGGGAAACTTGGCATGCTGAGAACCCAAGCTCATGTTCTCAGCTCGAGACATCAGCAGTGGAGGCCAGCAGGGTAGAACTGAGCATCCAATGGGAAACTTGCCTTCTGGGAGGTGGAGGAGGTATTGATGCATCCTGCTGCTTGACTGACTCCTAGTACTATACAGGAGGTAGTGCGCCAAGATGTCTAAGGCTGGGAGGGAGGGACAATAGGGCACCTGATGCTGGTGAGTAATATAGGCCAGCCAGCAACAAGTCTATTGCTAATCAAGTGTTGGTCTTAATTTATTTATTTATTTAACGTTTTACCAGGAAGGCATGCTGAGCAGACTACTGCTCAATTCCAGATGCATCCTGGGGGGTGAGGGGTAGGGGAAGAGTACAATGAGCTGAGGCAAAAAAGACACACATCAAGTACAAGACCAAAAGTGAAATACAGAGTGCATATAAATACAATACAAGATACAAAATATAGAGCAAGCTACAGTGCAGCAGCAGGCAGTTGTGTAAGGCACTTGGCAGTCAAACTAGGATAGGCACATACTTCAGAACACATCAGAAATCATCACTTAATTACATCATATACGAGGAACTGGCCCTGGGCAGGCAGTATATTAGCTGCATGTACAGATGGCAGGGAGAGAAGTGGGCTTTGAGAAGAGAGTTGAGGTGCTGGGTGCGGGAGGCATGCCGAACATGGATGGGAAGGGAGTTCCACAGTTTAGGCATGTGATATTTGAAGGCTGCCTGGCCAGAAGTGGTGGACATGTGTGGTACAGATAGGAGCCTGGCATCATTGTTCCTCAGTGAGAAGGTTGTAAGGGTAGGGGCGGATAGTTCAGAGGTGAGGTAAGTGGGCAAGGACTGGGTCCAGAACTTGGCCATAATCCAAACGCAGTGGGACAGTCTTCGGTCCTGAAGGGAAGGGAAGCCCAGGGTCTGGTAAAAGACACAATGGTGAGTAGTGGGGGGACAGTCAAGGGTGAAGCGACAGAAAGAGTGGAAGGGAGGGTCCAGTCTGGCTAGGGTGGACTCTGGTGTGGCACTGTAGACTGTATCCCCATAGTCAAAGATAGGAAGGACCATTTTCTGTACAATGGCATGGCGAGCCAACAATGGGATACAACCACGATTTCGGTATAAAGCACCCAACCTGGGGTGGAGCTTTTTGTGGATGGCATCAATGTGTACAGAAAAGTCGAGGTGCTGGTCTAGCCAGATTCTGAGATATGTAAAGGAGGTACAGGCCTCCAGAGAAGTCCCATCTAGGGTGTGGAAGATGGGGGTGTAGGGGAGCCACAAGAGTCTCTGCCTAGTGCCGAGGGTCATCGAGACTGTTTTCTTGGTGTTGAGGGAAAGCTGATTCACGTGAAACCAGAGCTGAACATTACTGAAGTCCTGTTGGAGTCTGGTCGCCACATCAGGGGACGTGGGGCCGTACGTATACAGTACCGTGTAATCCGCATACATATATTATGCTCCCAATGCTAATTAACATGAGAAAATCTGCTAGAAAAGCCACTCCATGGATTATAATGGGGCACATGGTCTCACGTGCCTCCCTGTGCATACATCAGGGAGTATGCCAGCTCGGCTAGTATCGGGAAAGGCAGGGATTGGCTGGACTGCCCCTTTGTGCAAAAATATGATCCCTTCTCACCTGAACAGGGGGCATGGTAGAATTATGAAAAACTACTGGATAGGTTTTCATCAGGCTAAGTTTCCTCATAAGGGGAAACAGTCTCAACATTTGCTAAATCACGTTATTATTAGTCTTCTTGAGATCAGTCTCTGCCCAGGGGTGGGGTGGGGGTGGGAAGGTGGGACGATCAGGGGTCATAGGATGAAATGACAGAAACAGAATAATTAAAGAAAATACTTTGGCAACTCTGCCTTAAATTGGAAAGTCATGAATCCCCACCATCACAACAACCAGCAGCCCCTTATGAGCCTTCAAGTTCCCAAATCCTGCGATCTCTGACTCCTCACTGCCTTGATTCCATAAACTTGGGTCCCGGCTTGCACATACAAAACGGGTCAACATGACCGGCACATCTGAAACATATTAAGCCTTGCAAAACTAAATGTAAGTAACAGTTGAAAAAACCCAATAAGGTCAGAGTAACAGGAAAAAAACAATTCAGAAATATGTTCACTTCTTGAATCCTTCTTGGAGCCCACATACTGCTCTTTTCCCAAACTGCCTCCATGGCATGCTGCCTCTGAGTGTACTGAATGCCTGCAATGCTCTAGGCCTGACTTGCTATTTGGTTGGGATACCGATTATGCTGCAGTGAGGAGTCCTGAAGGACGAAACCTGCGTTCACTGTCTGTTGCTCTCAGCCTTAGCTGAAACAGATTTGTTCTGGTGAAGACTTGTCAGTCTACTCTCTATAGACAGATTTACATACCAATGATGCTTTGCACTGGGTTTGAGGCTTAAGCAATAAGGCATGACAGGGTAGCTGTTGCTGTTGGATCTACCCACAATTTGTGGGGCGTGGCAAGAGGTGTAGACGAGTGCTGCAAACCGCACAAAAACTGGGTAAATCCAGCAACGCATTATTGCAATTATAAAATGTACTCAAAGAAAAAGGTCAAACCCAAACCTTTCTAATTATATTTAAACTGGCAGCTAGGACTTTACCCGTCTGAACGTTGTGAGATTTACTCATGGGTAAAGACCCAGACTGACCAATCTGATAGTAAGATTTTTCTTATCCATTTTATAATTTAGAGATTGCGTATGTAGTTTGGAGGAAGCTCAAGAAACCAAACAATTAATATATGTACTAAGAGACAACGCTTGGTACCAGTCTTTTACAAAAGCAAAGAAGAAATGTAGCGAGCCACTGAGCTGTTTCAGCACCATATGAATAAACAGTACACAATCTTATCGAGACATATGGTATGTCACTGCCTGTATGAGGTGCCATATAAAATAACATTTTAAGAACTGAAAAACAGGTGGCTGGAAAAAAAAATATGACTCATACAAAATATGGAAGACAGACACCACCTGTGACTGACTAGCCAGAAGTGTTAAGACCATTTCCTTACTAGCTGGTACAAACACTAGATGCAAGGCACACACATCATTATCCATTATTCTCATTACACATGGTACATTTTTTCATACAGCACAGAATGCCCAACCGAGTTCCGATTACAAAGTCGATACCAACAGTTCCTTTAATCACTACACACACACACACACACACACACACACACACACACACACACACAATATAGAAATGACACTCGGGATATAATCATTAATTACCGTGTCCATGACTGCAATAATTAAGGAAAAACAACATGCAGTGAACGTTCAGAGAAAATAATGTTTAACAGTCTTGCACTATGAAATTTGCTAAAAACATAACTACAAAGTTTTATTGCACCCCAGCGGTACCGTATTTATTTTCCTATTAAAGAGAAATCAATAGCAGCTGGTTTAAACATGGTCCCTCTGTTCAGTTACTAGCTATTAGTGAAAATATATGTCCAGCATAGACTCTGTTCCTAGGCAGACTGTGGGCCTTAAATTTAGTGCAGAAATGAATTGGCATATTACAAGCCGCATTGCCAGGGCTGACAATAATTCAATGCCTTCTTGTGAATGTGAGAGCATACTGGAAGAGCAAGGAAATACATCAAGCATTATGTTCATACAGGACACAGTGTTCTGTAACCTGAAAATTGACTTGAAATGGGTGGCTTAACTAATACACGAACATCTCCTGCAAGCATAATGCTTACTTATATTCAGAGAGCAAACACTGATAGGTGGAACAGAAAGCAGACCACCTCCTGTCCAACGTTTTGAGTACCAAAACACCAGGACTTTAGTTAACATACTGTAATTTTGCAAGAATTTAAGTTCACGTTTGGGGGGGCAAAGTCAAAAATTTATATGGTGGAATTACATTACTTTTGGAGGCAAAAACCTGTAGCTCAATGGGGCAGAGCAACTAGCCACACCCCTGCTCAGCCCATTTAAGGGCCACTCTTCCTCACTCAACCCTCAAGCATTTTTCCTTGCCTACAGCCAGAGGCTCTGTCCTGCTTGCTCCCCACCCGTTCCTCACTGTAGCCCTCATTTTTTCTTTTTCCCCTCCTCGTCTCTTCTGTTCATCTCTGGCTGCTTCCCTTCCCCCTTTCTTCCAGTTGTGCTCCTTCCCCCATCCATTTTTCTCCCTACTCCTCTCTTTCGTTTCCTGGCCCTGTACCTCATCCCTCCATCAGCCTTGGGTTCCCCAGTCACCCTTCTCTTGGGCCCTTCATTTCTCTCTCCCCCACCGCCATGCAGTTCTGTGCCAGTGCTCCGGGCTGTGACGTCACCCATGCGCCCTGCGTCTCTCTCCCCACTGTACCCTGATGATTCTGTTGTCTCCCTGCTGCTACTCCTACTTATATCACAGCTCTCTGGAGCTCTTCCTTGCCAATGTCTGTTACACGCCGTGCAGTGCTTGGTACTTATGTGCTGCCTCTCTCCTCTGCCCATGACAATCTCTTTCCAGGGTCAGTGGGGATTGTGGCTTGTTCCCAACATTCTGGCCCGGCTTGCCCGTGGGCTCCTTTTCCTCGACGCTCATTTGCAAAGGTATGCATAACTGGCCCGATTAGTTGGCTTCCATTGTGTTACTTGTTTGCTTTCCTGCTTTGGCCTGTGCTGTAGCTGTTGAAATTACTTTAATATCCCATTGTTGGCTATAGCTCCACCTGCCCATGTTTTATCCCAGGGCCTGTCAGCCTTAATTCAGACGCTGGTATTCCATCATTTAATTTATACTACTGGTTGACTTAACTGTTTGGTGTCTCAATGCCCAGTTGTGGATCTGTTTTTTCCACAGCAGGGGACTGCAGCATTATGGTGGGCATCAGGGCTCTAGGTAGCAGGTGCAGTTTCTGCAAGTTTTGTGTATTCAATGGCTGCTGGCTCGTCCAGCTTCTACTCCTGTTCTGTCTTACCTTCATGGTATTATGTCGTTAACCCACGCTTGAGTCTGTATACTGCATTCTCCAACCCTCATATACCAGTGAACCTCACCATACTAGCCCTTACTGTACCAGCCTTCATGGTCATACTGGCCTTCTCAGCATTAACACTAATAGCACATCAACTCTTCTTGAACCTAACCTCCTACAGTATTGGCTTTGCAGCCTCCTCCTACCTCACTGTCAGCCCTGGGCTTCACCTTGCCCTACCGTTCTCTCATTCGAAGCATTCAATTCACTCCTAATTTGACTTCTTAATGGACTTGATCGCCATGCATTCCTGTGGTTAACATATGCTATCTGCCTTAACTAGACCCACGTGAGGGTCCATATTGCTCAGTCTGACCTACATACAAGTCTGCCCCTTCCCACATCAGCTATCATCCAGTCACAACCCACATGCAGGTCCCATGCTACATTATGACTACTTCTGCATGTTTTGAAGACATGCTGACCATATCCAATACTTCCAGGACTCAGGGCTACTAGCCCTGTGGCCTACGGTCTCTCTCTGCACCCAGAAGTCTGCATCTTGAGCATGCAAAGCTTGGGGCGGAGTCCTTCTCACCTGGCCCATAGTTGGGAATGTCCTCGCTCCAGTTGGACCTTCAGCTGTCAATCGTACCGACGGCACCTCTGGATGTAGCATATAAGACTTCAGCGGCAAGGGGTGGGGATCTCACAGGAATGGCCTCTTTAGCTGCCCGAGCGGGATCGGAGGCACCCTTTAAAGCTATTCTCCCTATAACCACCTTTGGTTCACCCACTTTGTTCTTAGATTGGTGGGCTGGATGAGTGTCTCCGCGGTTGTTACTCTCCTCCTCCCACCTTGGAGGCTGGCACAGAGTGCCCCGGTGTTGCAAAGTTCACTCTCAACCCTCCACATCATTCTCGTTAAAGGGATAGTGTGAGTGTGTTCCCCAAAATTGCAGTTTCCCCTGGATTGGTCTACTACATTGCAGTAGCAGAGCCATCACTAAACAAAACTGCCCAAAGCCTGGAAGGAAGGCGACCTAGGCCTTGGAACCCTTGAGGTTTGCTCCTCAAAGGTTTTTTCCTCTCCTCCATGCCAATGGTCATAATACTTGGATAGAAGTAGTTATATTCCCTAGGTCACGTAGTTAGGTTTCCACTGTTGGGTGGGGCCTTGTGGCAACCCGTAATGTTCCTTCTCTCCCTCTTGGCTGTTCCCTCTCTCCTTAGGAAGCCATGCCTCCACGCCTTACATTCAGACTCATGAGTGGGCCACCAATCATCTGTCATTCCCTACCTACTCTACTCAAACCAGACTACTGACTGACCCATGCTATCTACTGACCTAAATACAGGTCTTTCAATCCCAATAAGCATTCAGCACTTTGCATGCTTGCTCGGCACTCTTTTTGGGCTCCTTCCTAACTATCTTTAGCCAAGGGGATCATTCCTGCTGCACTCTAGGGGTGGAACCCTCCTCTAGGGTTCCTTGCCTTTGTACCCCTACAGGGTGGTATATTCCATGGATCGAGAGGCAAACAGCCAAACATTATCTATGTTTCACATGCATAACACCATGCCAGCTGCGTAGGCACATTGAATTGGAAGGCTAAAGCCTGCAGTTCAATGGGGCAGAGCAACTAGCCATGCCCCTGCTCAGCCCATTTAAGAGCGGCTCTTCCTCACTCTACCCTCAAGAATTTTTCCTTGCCCCTCCTCTTACCCCTTTTCCTCCAGCAGCACGCCTCTATCTCCCATGGGCTCCTTCCTAACGTATATTTAGCCAAGGGAATCACTCCTGTGGCACCTTTAGGGGTGAAGCCCTCCTCTAGAGTGGTATATCCCATGGATAGAGAGGCGAACAGCCAAAGATCATCTATGTTACAGAAGCATAACACTAACCAGTTGCGTAGGCACATTGAACTACAGTATACGTACTTTAAGTATTTTGTCTTGGAACAATTTGTATTTTTTTTAATCTTCTTTTTATTTAACTAGCTACATGTTACAATCAGATGCAACCCCTAGTGGCCTGCCCTCCCCCCACCACACATACTTACCCTACTGATGACCTCTTGGTTCCTGCTTCCATTACACCAGGGATTGAGTCCCAAGCTAGCCCACTGATTCTTGGGCCATGTGCTGCTAAGCACAGAGGAGCAGCCAAGGTCTCCACAGTGAGAAGGGTTCGGGGGTATTCTGTGGCATCTGGGTGGGCGGGCCCTCTGCACCGTCATCCATGTGCCAGTGATTTGTCTTCCTGCTTTTATTTCTGCTCGCCCTCCAACCCTGGGAACAACCAAAGGCATTTCACAGCACTGCCCATCTGGTGGATGCCAGCCAGTGCAGTGTGGTCACCCACTGCTCCAATGCCAGCACCGCTTCCCACCAGAGGAGGTGATAGCAAAAACAGGATGATCATCTCCTCCCCCAATGCTCAGCATGCAATGCCTCCAACATCACATCCCAGAACCCACTGGGTTGGGGAGTCAGGCTTGGGTCTCAAACCTGGGTCTGCCACATGGTGGTGCAGTGCATCATCAGCAGGCTTCACCGGGCTGGGTGAACTATTAGTATAAAACATATAAAACTGGCAGCATTCTCAGATTTGAACCCAGGACTTCAAATTACCTTTTGCAGCTCCTGGCCTGCAGAGACTTTAGTCACTGAGAAAATCCATTGATTGAACATTACTAGGGGCTAGTTGGTGTACGTATTGAAACATTTCTTTCTCCCGTACAATGTTGTGCAGCAGGGCTGATTAAAGGAAGAAGTTTCCTTGCAGCCTAGTACAAAATCCACATTTAGCTGGTAGGCATGCTCAGTCTGGACCCTGATGGAATTAGTGACATGTTTCTCAATCCAATCTCCTACGTTCTGACCTAAGCATCTGGATGCGGAAGCTATGTCTTTCTAATTTGTCTGTACTCTACTTTTGGATTTTATAGCTGCAATACACTCCGAGCGACATGTCAGGAGAGGGCAGGTAAATAATGAAATCAGTCAATAACTGCATTTCCATTTAACAAATAAAGCTCTTAACACTGTGAGCAGCTCGTCCACTGACACAACCACATCCAGACAGGTTAGCCTTGTGTGTGACACAACACTGCTTAAGAGAGACTACTCTCCTCTTCTTCACGACGGAGATGTAGCGCCTGCAACAAAGAGAGAGGGACAGAGGGAACTGCGGGGGGAGGGAGAATTAAAACGAAAACAGCAATATACACAGTCATACATTTTACAGCAAGTTCATAAAAAATAAATTCATAAAAAAAAAAAAAACACAAAAAGGAAACCCTAAGGCGCAGTGGAAAATGTATTGTGGTCCAATGCTGGTGACCCTTGGTAGTGGACTTGAGAATCAGCTGGGCAGTCAGAGGGGACAGAGGAGGAGCTGCTGCGTGGCAGCATTCCCTGCTGGGGAGGGCACCAGGATCCACAGCACGAACAGCCACTGCAGTGGGCCCAGGAGCATGCCTCCTCCATAGGGGTGCACTACATGCCAGCATGGACTGCAGGGGCACTGCCTGATGCCACATAGGTGGTGAGCGAGGACACAGGGTGAAATCCAGAAAACCTAAATGTGCACCAGTCACACATATATGATGGCACCAGTACTCTCAGGTCCCATTCAACATAGATCCCTGCTGGTTTGATGGCAGAGAGGAGTGATAGCTAGGGCTGGGGTACCGGATACATAGCCTAATGCAAGCATGAAGTGGGGGATAGTGGCCAAGAGCCAAACAAATAAATACAACAACAAAAAAACACAAAGATGAATTTACACTAATGTTCACCATTAACAGTGGACCCCAGAGTTGCCAAGTACATTGTGGATATGAGGCACTGTACTTGGCTTTTGGAGAGAAAGAGAGACTGGAGACTGTCTGGCATTTGTGCACCTGCTGTCAAATGACTATAGAGCATCATAAGCATCAACTGTGAAGGCAGCCACCCACCCACCTTCTGCACCTGAAGGTGTGATCAAAGAGACCTTGATCTTCGGGGTAGTGAACAAGTGGAAAACGGAAGATAAAAAATATTTTACAAAATTGACCCCAAGGCTGGCACAGTGCCCCATAATGTTTTGTTTTTCAGAAAGTGTTTTATCCTCAGGTACAAGTCCACCCAGACTTTGGGACTGGGTTACTCCAGCAACTCCCAGCCCAAAAATCTGCTATTCCCCCATCCTCCCAATGGAGATCCACATTAAGCAGGGCCCAGGAGTGCATGTGACCATCATATAGCTGGCACCATGGATCCCTCACCCTCCACCCACTAGACTGAGATGCCACTGTCACTATTGGCCTTGGACACCACAGCAGTTCCCCTTGGGAAGTAAGCTCCTTGTCCCTCCACAATGGATGCTGTAGTGCCAGAAGCCACTCCACCCCTGGCCCAGGATAGGAAGTGCTCAATCAACGGGCACTGTGTTTCAGCTCTGGTCACCGGTGAGCATCTAAGTCTACTCTCAAACCCCCATCACCAGCGCAGCATCACTCTGGACCAACGGGCAGTTCCCCTCCCTTAAAAGGTCTTTTAAACGTTGTATCTGCTGCCAACTATGATGGCCAACCATTCTGGATCAGACTAGCCAAGCCTGTATGGCATATTCAATTCTTTCAGTTTTGAACCTTTACCAAGTTCCATTTCAGGCAGACATCCCACGTAACCTTCCGTTTATGTTCTTGCACAAATCAATTACACATCGCTAAGTCTTGTCATACTAGCCAATAAGACAGTAACCATGGCAACCCTGCTTTAATGACTGGTAGATGCCTGCCAGGCTCCAGGAAAGAGAAAGTTGCTTTAAAGTCAAGAGCTTTTATTTAGCAGCTCACTGAGCACTCTTCCCCCTCTTCATTGTGGAAGGCTAGGGGTCAGTGGGGTTTAACTTTCAGAGTTCAATATTCCATTCACTACCTACAACACTCATTCAGAAATGTACAGTTTCATTTGGAGGCTTGGGCCTGAAAGTATTTTTTCTGAACAGAGCAGGACTTGTTTATATTCCTGTTCCCACCGTGAGGTTTACCTTAAAGAAAAGCTGGTGTTTCCTGCCACGGTGCTGGACAACGAATAGCATTGTAGTAAAGAAGATGATTTCATCAGCTTGCCATTTTTAGAAGGCCAAACATACAGGTGTCCAACTTTGCAGCCCCATCAATGTTGTCAGGACTGCTGTTTTCCATCTTGGCTCATCTTTCTGGAGCACAAAGCAAATATGATTTCCTGACTGTCTGAGGAACATGGGGTATCTGGAAGGCAAAACCAGGCAAGAAGACCACAGGATTGCAAAGACAGTGATTTAATTTCAATTGTTGAAGGTAACAAAGTGATACCCATTCACAAGGTGCGGCAGTAATTCCCCAGTGCTTCAAGGTGGATGCCTCTTCATCAAGGGGTACCTTAAAGCTCCGGGGAATCGCTGCTGCACCTTGCAAGTATAAATTGCTCTGTTACTTTTAACAATCCGAATTAAATTACTACCTTTGCAATCTTGTAGTCTTGTCTGGCTTTATAATGGGCTTTCAGTGGTCAGTTTACCAGAGCACCGGGATTTATTATCAGCGTGTCCCGCTCATTGACTTCCTGGTTTGTATCCTGAAGGAAAACCTATTGATTAATAAGACATGGGCTCTCCTCAGGAATAAGGGGAAGGGGGGCAGCAGGAGTTAGGGGATGTCATGGTAACAATCTGTTTCCAAGTGATGAGGTAATTCTGGTAGTAGTCAGTCATTGAGCCTTGTCAGGCTCTTGTGAGGACCTACAATTAGAGAAGCAGGCCCAGCAACAAAAACCTGCTCAGAAAGGACAATCCTAGTGCCCTAGGCAGCGCTGTGCCACATCTGATTTACCCCAGTAAAACTGCCTGATTTATTTTCATGCAATTTTGCAAAATTAGCACCACAATGTTTCCAAGTTTTTATCAGTCATTTCTGTGCACTGCATGCATATCTTTAATGTATGCATCTTGTTAAAACGTGCACTTTGGTTAGGGGGGGAGAACTGAGCACCCAACAGAATGCTCTCCATCTCTGTAGGAAGGGTAGCAAGCTCCACTGCAGTACTGCAGCCTGGATGAATATAGGTGGAGGCACACCTGGCAAACAGGAAATAAGGGGCAATCTAAAACAGAATAAAAATGTTCAGGTCCAGATGTGCACTGTAACATGCACTGCTACTTTAAGGTGCATAATCACACAGTAGGCAAAAACAAGAAGGGGAGAACAGCCCCCACTGGCAGCGCACTGTGCTGCTCTACACATGAATGGAGTTTGGGAGCGAACTCCGGTCGCCACATTGAGAAGCAGGTCAGGCCACAGGCAGCTACAGTTGATTAGTGCACCTCAGCCAAGGAGGGCTGACAAGGGGTTCTGGCTTGCAGGGACCCCTGAGGGCGGGCCAGGGAACTTGTTCCTTCCACAAAGGATTTGCTGCATTACAATGGCTTTAAGTCAAAGCCCATGCCAGGACAGGAGGGAGAATTACAGGATAAACGTGGAAAGAAAAACAATCCCCTGCCATCCAAATGATGTCAAATCGCCTGAACAGAGTGTATCCCTGATATACAGGGTATTTTCTGGGGTGATGCCAGGGACGGGGTAAAACTTTGTATGTGTACATCCTGTACTTGGACTTCAGTAAGGCTTTTGATTCAGTGCCACATGGGAGATTGGGGGGGAAGCTGGAGTATGTGGGGGAAGGACCAAAAATGGTGACCTGAATCAGGAACTGGCTAAGGGGGAGACAGCAGAGGATGGTGGTAGGTGGGAACTCTCATCAGCAAGAGCAGTGACGAATGGGGTACCACAGGGATCCGTGCTGGGACTGTACTGTTCAGGATTTTCACTGCAGATATCTCGAATGGTATCCGGAGCAAAATCGGTCTGTTCGCAGATGATACCAAGATGGGAGCTATGGTAGGTGACATGGTGGGGTGGGGAGAGGTTGCAGGAGGACCTGAATAAGTTGCAGGAGTGGGCAGATAAATGGCAGCTGGGATTCAACACCAAGAAGTGCAAGGTTCTGCACTTCGGAGCCTGGAATCAGGGGAGGAATTACCACTTAAATGGGGTTCAGTTGGGTTGCTCCACAAAAGAAAAGGACCTAGGGGTGATCATAACAGGGAGCATGAACAGCTGTTCAATGCAGAAGGGTGGCGGTGAAAGCCAACAAAATGCTGGAGTGTATAGCTAGAGGGATCTCATCCAGAAGTAGGGAGGTTATCCTGACCCTGTATAGGCCACTGTTCAGGCCCCACCTGGAGTACTGCGTGCAATACTGGCGCCCATTCCTGAAGAAGGACATCAGATTGTTGGAGGGGGTACAGCGTAGAGCTACAAAGATGATCCAGGGGTTGGAAGGCAAGTCATATGAGGAAAGGCTGGGGGAGCTGAATATGTACTATCTGGAAGAGAGGAGGGACAGGAGAGATATGATTGAGACTTTTAAGTACCTGAAGGGAATAAACAAGACTAGTATAGAGATAATTTTCCAGAGGAGAAAGGGAAGGGGCATGAGAGGACACCAACTGAGATTGGAGGGGGGTAGATTCAGGAGCGAGATGAGGAAACATTTCTTCATGGAAAGAGTGGTGGACAAGTGGAACTCCTTGCCGGGTGAGGTAGTGGCCTGCAAGACGATAGACAGCTTCAGGAGGGGTTGGGATAAGGGAAGGGGTAATAGGATTGGGGGAAGGGAGGGGCAGCAGCATTATAAGGTGCTAGCTGCACACTACAGCAGACCACGCTAGACCGTGAGGCCTGTTTCTGCTGGCATTTTCTTATGTTCGTAAAAAGGGGGGAGCTAAATAAAGGTACTATATTTAGATACAGACCTACACAAAATTTGTTGATAGTTAAAGACCCAGCACTCCATCCAGTCTACTTATTACCTGCCTGATTTCATGTCTGACTTAATGCCAGACCTGATTTTCAGAGATGACAGATCTAAAGGCATCTTGGTAGTACCCCCCCCCCCTTCCTAGCTGCCTATATCCCATTGTGTCTGTCCCATCCATGCAGGAACCCTGTCCTTGTATTTTTTTTCTATGTAATTGTCATTTTTATGCAACATGTTAGTGCTTGCCCATAATTCTGTACTTGAATTTGTACAGTTTTTTTGATTATGCAATCTGTAACTACCTGTCTGTTTCAAAAGACCTCCTTGTGAATGAGCTTGCTCAACGTAGTTTTCCTACAATAAACTTGAACTTGAACTGTCACTCACTTGGCTTCAACCAACTGTTTGGTTAAACTATTCCATTCATCCACCACCTGCTCCAAGAAAAAGAACTTACTTGCTTCCCCACTGGATCCCCATCACCACCACCAACATTCATCCATGCCCCTAGTTACTATGCTTCGTGCTTGTGACTAAATTACTGAATATTACTCTGTTTATTCCCCTCAAGAACTTCTAAGTCTCTATAATATACTCTTCCCCCTTCTCTTCAAGTCTCCAGAGAGTACATGTTGAGACACCTCAGCCTCTCCTCATACATCTTTCCTTCCTACCCTGGATAATTTTTTGTAGCCCTCCTCTGAACCCTTTGCAAGTGGCCCCTGTCTGTCTTTAGATGGGGACTCCAGAACTGCATTTAATATTTTTTTTTCTTCAATTCTACTTATGGTTGTCAAGCCAGGCAGAGATGTACCCTTATCTTCCCAGAAACACACACCCGCATCCCCACCAGCAATCTACCTAAGCTGCCTGGGCAGATGGCCCATGACTTATCCCTCATGGTGGGGCTCCCAAGGAGACAGACCAAAATCAACCATGGGGTCCCATCTGACACTTATGCTGGCATCTTTTCAGCGTGGAACGAGGAGCCTGCCCTGGGAGCTTCATGCTGTGCCTTCAGAGATTTTTAGATTTGTGTGTGCTCCTTCCCTGATAGAGTAGACATGCAATGACGTCCTGGTACACTGGACATGCTCCCACACCCAATGTGTTGATGTCTGCCACTTCCACCAGTCCCAGCATTTCTTTCAGTCCCTTGCTCACCCACCCCTGGCTGCCAGCAGGGGGTCAGTATATTGTCCAACTTCGAGACCCTCCCTCCCCAGAGGACAGCAATCAACTGGATACTCATCTACCCCTGCCCCCCAATGGCTCTCCAACCCCTTGTGTTTGCTTCCATTGGTATCGCAAGCAGTAGCCCTACCACTGTGCTGGTGGTCCGGCCATTTAATATTAACACACATAGTGGTCCAGCCATTTAATATTAACACACATTTGTCTAAATATAATGTTTTCACAAACTGTTCCAGGGGATGTCAGTGGCTCACTAACCCACATTTTCATCTGATATCTGTAAGATAGACACTCATTTCCTCATCTTTCCATAACTAAAGGAGTCCAATTGGGGGGGTATATCAAAAGATTGTGTTTAACATTTTGGTTGCTTTAATATATTATTGAAAAACTACTGTAAAAATATTTAAAGGCCCGGCCCGCCGGTGCAGTGGTTGGATTTTCGCTTGCGACGTCAGCGACCCGGGTTTGGAACGAGCCTGGGAGCTGGAGGGCCAGCCAGGGAAGGAGGTCTGAACATCCCAAGGACAGCTCACCTTCTGGGGGAGGGGGATCCAGGGCTCAGCACAAGCCTGACCTCAGTTGGAGACCCGAGGTATAGCAAGCCCAAACCAGCAAGAAGGGTGGCGTGTTGGACGCTGGCGCTCAGCCTTTGATGTCAGGGCACACAGTATGCCCAGAAACATGGAAAAACACCTTGCAGCACTCCGGTAGATGGAGCACCACGGCCCCGATCCCCAATGCCCCTACCTGCCCTGGTGACGGCATCCCAACGAGAACAGAAAGGACCTCGGGAGGGGCCCCCCACTGCACTCCCTGCCTGGGGGTATAGCCAAGGCAACATGGGGATGCACCATGCCAGGCTCCAGGTAAGAGGGTGGGGACTGATAAGGCCATATGTGTGTCTCCAAGAGTGGGGCACTGTGGGAAGGGTGAGTATAAAGAGAAAGTAAAAAAAAATTATATTCATGTAACAGAATATTAGCACTTTAAGCAGACATCACATGATCGCTGCAACAACTTTCGCACGCAAGTTTAAATGCCTGCCAAACTGCATGAGCTGATCGGTATCCACAGTATTTAAATCACTAGTCTGCCCCTGTTCCAGAAGCATCAAAGACTTGCAACTTGCAACAATGTCTCTCATCAAGTGACTAAACTCACCCAAATTGACAGCTATCAAACGAGATTATTCCTGCCTTCAAACTGCCAAAATCATACCGGAGCTGCTCATAGAAAAAGCCGGTATTTCGACCGCTGTAGCAGAATCGGTTGCTGCAGAGTTGTCTGCTTCTGCTGCTGCCCCCAGTCTCCCCCCCCCCAAAAAAAAAAGAGACAGACACAGTACATTCATTATTTCCTAAAGTAAAGTTTGATGTCGGTCAGCATGCTGCAGTACACATGATGAATGCCATTCGTTTGTTTGAAAGCCAGCAAAAGTCAATAATAAATGAAACCACAGTCAGGAAATTTAAAAGTGATTACCTTGCACAGTTAAGGGATACCCCAGACCCTTCAAATCTACCAAATGAGCTGCTAATAAAGCCTCAGGGTTATCCTGCACTCCTGATGGAAAATGCTGAGGAGTAATTAAAAACAATTGTGAGATCACTGCATTCTGAGGGTATGGTGATAAACAGCAGAGTGTTAAAAATCATTGCACTTGGGACTGTCAAATCTATTAACCCACAGCTGTTAACTGAAAACGGAGGCCCTCTAACATTTATTTATTTATTTATTTAGCTTTTGTTTACTGGGTAAGTACATTAGACAAGTAGTATGCCTATTTTCAGGAACAACCCGGGAGAGCACAAAACATACACTAACAGTGTCAGTGGCTCAGTAGGTAGCACACTCGCCTCTGAGGCCGGGAGATCAGAGGGCTGTGGGTTCAGTTCCCACATCTGGCACTTGGGTTAATATCCCAGTACTGACACTGTAGTGCAGCATGAGAGGGGTGCTGCACTTCTGAGGTGCCGTCTTTCGGATGAGACGTTAAACCGAGGTCCCATCTGCCTGGATTGGTGGTAGTTCAGGTGGATGTTAAAGATCCTATGGCACTTATCAAAAAGAGTAGGGGAATTTCCCCGGTGTCCTGGCCAAATTTCTCTCATTCACTATAAATACCACCAACAGCTTAATCTGGTTTCAAAGTCAGTTGGCATTCATCTGTATCCCCCTCCCCCGGGTCGTGCCTGAAAATAGGCAGGATTTGTCTAGTGCACTTACCCGGTCAACAAAAGCTAAATAAATACAGTATACATACATGGCAACATTGGAGAAACAGCATGATACAGTAAAAAACAGCTATAACAACGCTTGTATAAGGGCAGAGATACTGCCACACATAGTACAAATTGTTACAGGACATAGACATTAGAATCACTGAATACATATTTCATAGACCATCATGAACTCAGAGTGGACAATAGTGGACTGCAGAGTATTACATTACAGAGACTAGGAGCAGTCCATCTTGTCGTTTGTTTTAGATGGGACCACAGAGGAGCCGAAAGGTCCCATGGGAAGGGGCAGAGCGAACAGAGTCTGGAATGGAGTTCCAGAGCCTAGGCACAAAAGCAGCAAAGTCCACGATCCCCATAAGGGTCCAGTAGGGGAACTTTAACCAACTTTCGGTCTGTGACCTGAGCTGGTAGGGGATGGCGTCCAGTTTTGGGAGGAGATGCGCCAGTCCCGACGGATGCCCGTGCAAGCACTTTCCTGGTGAAGTTTCCCACACCAAGGATCAGGAATTCCGCAGGGGGGAGCCAGCTGAGTTTTGTCATAGAGCTCACATCGGTGGGTGAGTTTGGGAGCAGCAAGTGCAAACTGACAGATATCATTATATGCCGTGTTCCACCGATTAAGATGGATTTGGGGTGACCTGGCAAATAGGTGGTATCCATAACTAAGGGAGGGGAGAAGCACTCCCCTCGCAAGTGCCAGCCTCGCTCCCAGAGTCAGGTTGTATTTGGCCCTGTAGGCAAGGCCAAGCTTACACCTGGTGGCTCGGCAGATGTTTTGGATATGGCTTCCCATGTCAAGTTGTGGGTCAAGGGTGACCCCAAGATATTTAATTGAGCTCGCTGTTGGCAACAGGGGGCCTCCATCACAAGCTATTTTGAGCATAGCTGATGGGGCTTTTAACTTGGCCATGGAACCAAAGAGCATGGCCTGAGTTTTGTTAGGATTCAATACCAGTCTATGGTTGGTAATCCAGGCCGAGACTCTGCTGAAGTCTTCAGATAGGCACTGGTTAAGGTCAGCAGCATTACGAGCATGGGCCACTAGCACAAGGTCATCTGCATAAAGCGTGACTTGGCAATGAGAGGTCACCTGTGGGAGCTGATTAATAAAAAGTGAGAATAGGAGAGGAAAACCAAAAAAAACTGCCAACCCACCTACAAATTCCCATCTGAATGGAGCATCACACAATCAGAGAATCATTGCACCAACACTAACGTCACAATTCAGTACATTATGGGGGTTCTTCTACCATACATCACTAACATTAAAACACAAAAATACCTCCCGAAGAAACAGTGTGCATTGTTAATTTTTGATCTTTTCTGTGGACACATAACTGAGGATATTACAAAGACCATGGAAGACAACAACATTATTCCAGTATTTATCCCACCATCATATACTGACTTGTTACAACCCTTAGATGTAGCGGTCAACAAACTGTTCAAAGATGAACTTAAAAATCAATTCGCCGATTGGTATTCGAATGAAATTTCAAACCAGCTGTCTGGGGTGTAAGCAATTCAAAAGTAAATGTGGACTTCAACATGGCTATCCTTAAAAACCATCATGCCAAATGGCTCATAACCAGTTTTACAAGGTTGTCAGCTCGCACTTATGAGTGCATCCGTGGCTTAGAGCACGCTGGGATTAGTAAAGCTCACAAAGAATGCTTGCTGAATGATACAGGTACACCTTTTGAGGGTAATTAGCCGTTGTTGTTTAGTGCTGTACTGTATTTCTTTACTCAGTGTGTGTTGTCTCTTCATTTCTAGTGGAGGAGAATAGAGAAAGACGGCATGGGGCTAGAAGATCAGACCAGAAAGCTGATTGTGTTGCAAATTCTATCTGCAGCAGTAAATGGCAAACAGAAAGAGTTTTACTTTTTTTCCTCCGTATTTGTTCCTTTTCTTATAAAATGGTGCTACACTTTTTAAAACAAAATAAAGGCAGAACTAACGAGTATTGTGTGTGGTAATTAAAAGTTGGCAAACAACACTGCAAATGCAGTTAGCCAGAACGTCAAAACACATGGTCTGGTTGGAAACCATGACAAGAATACTTGTTGTCAAAATGTTTTCACTGATAAAGTAGCAATAGCAATTATAGTGAAAATATTCTGACAGTGAAAATAGATACTAGGTACTGACCTTGCTTCTGATTAACATGGCACCACAAACCTGCAAATATTCTCATGTACTGTAGTTCATGAAGATTGGTTAGCACTTCTGCGTGCAATCAAAACTGCATTCACAAAAACAGTAACAATTTTAAATGTTCACAGTGACTGCTACAGTAACAGGTTTGACTGTGCCTCACCTGGAAGACCAATTTCACAATCTGAAAAACACTACTCTAGGGTTTTAGCATGTAGCCCAGCTGCATTTGGAAACTGAGGGTTCAAATTCAGTGTTGGTCCCTGGTCCTGGAATCAAAACTACCTCATTGCATCAGCTTTCCAATCGAGTCACTGTGTGATATGAAATGAACACTGAGGCCCACTACTGACTGCTGGAAATTAAGTACTGCTGTCAAAACCAGATGCCTTTGTGGCTTTCTGTACATTAATGCAATAAAATCCATAAAAACCCTTTGTCTACACCCTGCCCTCAAATCTGGGCTGTTATACCATGTGAGATTTTAGTTCTGTGTACAGTACAAAGACTAGATTCAGATACATGCAAAATGTTGCTACACCTAATACTCCTCCAACACATATATAACCCCACCACCACCACCACCACGGCACCCCTGCATTCTGAGAAAATACAGAGATTTGTATGGATCACAAGTAATTATAATCCTGGCACTTGAGCACTCCCCGTTATCATCAACACATTTCAAAATTAATGGTACAGATTTCATGTGGATGCTACACTTTTTATTATTTTTATCTCCCTCCCTTATGCTGCCCCTTTAACCTCAAAGCGCCATAGCCCTGTCCTGCCAATTTTCATGTATTTGCCCTCCATCCATAGGGACCAATCCAACCAGCTCTGTGGTAGATTCCACTAGGGGGTGGTGGTTATTTCACTGTCAAGTGTGGGAAGGAGGCGGCCTGTCAGGGCGATGGGGCTCAGGAACTGTGCCATCCTACTGGCCGTGCTTCCTCCCCGCAGGATGCCAACAGAAGTGTGCCAAAGCTGGAGTCCTCCCTCCCAATAGTGGCTCTAACTGCATTGCCACCTTTGTTCAACCTGGTGACAGTAGTACAGAGGAGCCTGCTGCCCTCACACCTTGGAGGAGGAGAGTATTCACTGAGATGTTATGTCCTCCTTCTCCCAGCCAACCTATTGATGTCCCAGGCACATTACCGAACCAGGGCTGTCAGTATTGGGGGCCAGCAGACTCTAAACTTTCCTGACCAAACTTGGCACAACTGTCATCCAATACATTGCCACTCCCAGCACTTGTTGGCCAACTAGAACAGAATGGACAATAACTTGAGAGACAGATGGATACTGATCCTCCTGCCAGAGGTATCATGTGACAGCATCAAATTTGGGGAAGGGGGGCTAAAGGAAAATGGGGTGGTATGGAACTTAACATGAAAGGGAAGGTGAAAACCCAGATCAAAGCAAAAGAATAGGGGGAGCTCTTCTTGTACAGGGAGTAGTGCAAAGAAAGTGCTTACTTTCTATTCCTCACTAAAAGCACAATTTAATACAGTGTCTTCCTATAATCTGACAAATTCTGACAATTTCATTTTCCAGTTCTTGGGCAAACAATTTTAACAAAAACGAGACTACTGTTGAGAAAATTAATGTCTAATCCTCCAATTTCTTTTCTTATGTTTTGCTCCTGGAGCAGGAATTGCAGTTGTTTTAGTCTTGTCTATAGTTTTCCATGAACCAAGCTCTCACTCGAGATGCTGACGACTGAATGCCCCAAAAGCCTATCAGTGGCATCTGCAAGATAACTGCCTGACTTTTAAAGGCTAGAAAGATTATGCTGTCCTTCAAGTGATACCTGATCCATCTACCTGTTTGCAAGGCTGCCACAATAATTCTGCCTCAAGGCTCTGCATAACTGTCCACTCATATCTTATAACCACTGAACATTCAGACAGACCCTCAATAACCACTCCGAAGAGACCACCAGAAGGTATACCCTTACATGACTTGCATTCAGATTCAAAGAGGCTGGGATGGCTGTCTGTTTAGCCTCAGCTACAGAAATCAACCAGTGGGAGGTGTCACTGAGTCTGGAGATCTTCCGATGATCCAGTACAGTTCAGCACACAGTAATTTACTTTGATTCATTATTTACAGAGTTCAATAAGGCCTTATTGATATCACTCGAGATCTCCATAATTTACCCACTATTTCTGAAGTGGCTGTTAGGATTTGATGCCTTTTATTGCACCAACATACATATTTTACAATGACATTACAGTACACAAGCTTTTTTTTTAATTTTGATGTGTATTCTTTGCTTATGTAACCTCCTCCTCCTAAAATGGGGTTTGCCTTTGGCTCTCTCTCTGGAGCACTGCTGCTGCCCTCACCCGCATCTCTCCTTCACTCCAGTCCCAGTCCTGGTCCAGACTGCAGCTGAAGAACCCAGAGCTGGACTGGACACTGTCATTTGTTCTGCAGGCTTGCTCAGTGCCCTTCTCACCGTGGCCAGCACACTGCCACCTCTGTTCACTCAACCAGCCCCTAGAGTGCATTCAGGGTCAGAGAGCTCACAGCAAGTCATGGAGTCCTGTTCAATGTCTTCATTAGTGGCACCGCAAAAAGGGCTGGAGGGTAAGGTCTGTCTGCTTGTGGATGACACCAAGATCTGCAACACTGTGGATACTCCAGACGGAGTGGAAAATGTGAGGAGGGACCTGGGTAAGCTTGAAAAATGTTCTGAGGACTGGCAACAGAGGTTCAGTTCTGACGTGGAGCCTTTGCAAAGGAGTCTATGACTCAAAGGATTGTAATTCCGATTCTCTTAAATAAACAAATAAACTCAAAGAAGTGCAAAATAATGCACCTGGGACAAAGAAACCCTGGGGAGAGCTACAGAATTGGGGGGTTGGGGGTGCTGACTATCACCAAGGAAAAATAAAGGTGTGAAAGCAGAGTACAAATGTGGCAGGGAGGGCCAGTGGTATGCTGGGGGAAGGGGTATTACTAGCAGGAGGTGGTGATGCCATTGTATAAAACACTGGTTAGGCCACACCTAGACTGTGTGCAGTTCTGGAGGCTGCTCCTTCATAAGGACATTGACAGGGTGGTCCAGAGGGTGACAAAGATGGTACAGGGCTTGCACCACAGATCATATGAGGAGAGATTAAAGGACCTCCATATGTACTGACTGGAGGAGAGGAGGGATCAGGGTGACATGGTAGAAACATTCAAGTACCTTAAGGGCATAAACAACATCCGGGGGACATCTTCCTATATAGGAGTACAAGAACAAAGGGCATGATATGAAATTGGAAGGTGACAGGTTAAGGGGAAATGTGAGGAAGTTTTTCTTCACAGAGATGGTGGTGGACACATGGACTAGTCTACCACAGGAGATGGTGGTAGTAAGCACAGTAGAGGGATTTAAACATGTATGGGACAGACATAAGCGAACATTAGAGGGGGGGGGAGAAGTGGTGGGAAACCACTGACCAGGTAGGTTCCATGGCCGCAAACAAGTGTAGGGCTCATGGGCAGACTAGATGGGCCTGTCAGTCCTTATCTGCCAACAATTTCTGTGTTTCTATATTTCTAAGGAGGTTGCTTAGTTTCAAGCAGCTCTCAAAGCTTCAAAAAGTGCAAAACAGCTAAATTGGTAAGCCTATCCCTGTGAAACTGACATCTATTTGAAGCTCAGCTCTGCAAAACAGCTATGAACTGCAAGCTGACTTAGGACTTGTGTGCATGCTTTTTCCCTGGAACTGATAACCACTAAGAGCCAAGGGCTTAGCATAATGAATAATGTAACCCCCACAAATGGGGGTTCCCAAAAGTCTTCTCTTGAGCAGCCTAAATGCTCACTGCCAGGCTGGTGTCCTGCGTTTTAGCAATTTAAATGTGATTACTAGAGCCTGTATAGCCTCTGTGTACTGTCTCTTTAAGAGCTGTCTGATTGCAGCTTAAGTAATCTGAGAGGGAGCTCTGTTGAAAGATGTAACTATTTGCTGAAAATCATTTAGAGTAATAATGACAATGTAGTTTGTCTAACCTGCCTTCTTTATAGCAAAGACTGTTTGTTTGTCTCCACTATCTTGGTCCTGGACTGCAAATTGGACCAATCAGTTCTGGTGGGACCTAAAATGTGGCCGGACTACAGGAGCTGTCTGAAGTCAAAATCTGTAGGAATTGTAGTTTTGAACTTTTTGCACCTTTTTTGCAATGGAAGGGGGAGCTCTTGCTTTGACTGACAGCCAAATCAGCCAACCAAATTTTTTGGATCTTGGGGAAGTCCTGGGCTGCTGGCAGTTTTCAGTTAGATCTAAGCTGGAAGCTGAACAAGAAAGAGCTAAAGTAATTTTGAGCAGCAATCCTGAGTGGATTCTCATGGGAGAACTGTGAAAAGGCTGAGTTTTTGGCTTGCATGTCTGCCAGCTGCTCCTGAGAGGGAGAGAAGAGAATTATTTTGGACTAAATCCAAGCTTGTGTGACTAAAGTAAGCTACTGAAGTGGGCCAGGCTCAACCTGAAGAAGACCGAAGATTTTGCAGAATGCGATCGGCCTGTCAGGAGTTCCAGCTACCCCTAAGCTCCTGGTGCGTGCAGAGACTTTGCGATTGTGACCGGGAAGCGCTTTGCCTGGTATAGTAGAATTCCTGTACGTGTAAATGTGCTGTGAGCTGCTAGTGGGTTGTGAGTTAGTTCCCCACTGTGTGAACTGTGTTCTGCTTGCTGGAAGCTGTATTCAGCCCAAAACAGACTGCATCCGAATTTGTCTCCATGTGGTCTGGGCCTTGCCAGAGTGGCCCAGCCAGACTACCCACTGCATAGAGAAGCCATCGACGAGAGACCTGCCTGGAGATCAGCCCCCTGCTCCACGCTTGAACAGGAATGATGCCTCTGTGACTCGTGTGGGCCCTGCTTCTCCTGGCATTCCAGATCAACCACCTGCAGTCTCGATTTTCGTCCAGCCTGTGTCCAGTCTTGGGTATCGTGAGTAAATACCAGGGTAGCTCCTGCAACAACAGCTTAATCTGAGTGTGTCATCTAATTGTCTTGTTGTCTCGTTTCCTTTATGAACTGAGCCCTCTGGCTCCGAATACAAATATTGTGTACTAGCATGTTGTGTTTTCCATCCCAGGGCCCCAACCAGCTGTGACCCGGGCAACAGTCCTGACAGCCCATCTCTTTTCCACCTGGGTACCCAGAGGTGTGACTGTGTGGGGCACTCAAAGCGCATGCATAACTGCTTGACTGATATAACCTTTAAGCTAATTAACCTGATTTTGCCCCTTCCTTGTTCAAGTCCCCTGAATAAATCAGATCTAACTTTTTCTGCATGTAATCTGACTGTGGTTCCAGTTTGTGCTCAAAGTACTGTACTGTTGCTATTTGCTGTGCATAGCCTTGTTTTACAGGGTCCCCCAGGGTTGAGCCAGAGGAACCAGCCCTGGTGGTAAGTGCAAACAGTGTGGGTACTTGTGTGGTGTACCAGGGGTATTGTGAAAATGATTATGGTACAGTGTTCAGGCCACTAGAGGGGAAAGAGGGGGGTTATAATGTCCTGGAGGGCTGTGCCCAGGTTAGCTTGACCACTACCAACCCTGACCTCCAGGGTGGAGGAACCTGTTTCCGAACTCAGGCCCCTTAACCTGCTGCTAGCCAAGCAGGCAGGGGTAGTAGCCCTTGGGATAGCGCCACCTAGGGGTTACAAATGCATGAGATGTTGCCACTGATATTACATTTCTGCACAAGGGAGACAGACCTGTACAAATAGAGCAGATTTGTCCAAAACAAAACCTCTGAGGACAGCGTTTGTGAATAGCTCTCACTTGCTATTCCTGTCTGACTAAAAAGTTTGTCCAAAACAAACTTGAGACCCTGGAAAATGGGACTGATGCAGCTAGCATGCTAAGCTTGTGCTCTAGTACCAAATCAGAGCAGGGGCTGCCTTGAAAGCTGCTCTGCTTCTGGGAAGGTGGTGAGTCACTACCTTTTACTGTAAGTTTTTTATCCTGACAGGGGACCGAAACAGCTGAGGTCCCGAGTGACTGCCTGCTGGGGTCTATGAAAGCAAGTCCCATTGTGGGCTGAATAGGATCAACATCATCCAGATTATCACGGATCACACCCCTCACCACTAGAAGCACGTTGAGTCTGCCGCACCTATAACAAGCTTACAGAACCTATAACCCAAACTCATCACAGTCTGCACCTTCACTGCACCCTTCACTACTGGGTGTACGTTGGATCCAGTGCATCTGTATCCAGCCTACAGAAAAGACCATCCATCCATTGTCTGCCTAAGCAGGGGAGACATCCCAATGGAAACAGCACCAGCCTGCCATCTAAAGGTCGTGAGTACTGGGTTTTACCCACAGAACTTATCATTCCTTTTGTTTAGCTAGCTAGCAAGACACTTTCTGGGCATTCATGCACAGCGTTAGAATCAAGCCCAGAGCTACAACTTACATCCAGGAGCAACTGTTTTACTGTCTATCCAGCTGTGTACTTTGCCAGTCAGGAGCTGCAGTCAACAACCGAATTTATACGGTACCACACCAAGGTCCAAGCATCATAGGCCTGCAACTCTGCATCTGTTTGCACACTAGAACTGTAACTGGGAGCTCTCAGATGGACTGTGGGCACTAGCAGGGGAAGAGGTGCTGAGACACACCTTGTGGTGGTGAATGCAAACTGCTTTGTTTTTATCTCTGCATCCATTGTCCCTTATCTTGTTCTCCAACCCCAAAATAAACCCATTGGTTATTTACTTGCAACTGCGACACATTTTGCCATTTTTGCCTTGCTGTTCATTTGCTTGCTTAGAGTGATAAATGAGGAAGGGATTGAGTTATTTTATTCCCTGTAACAGAGGCGGAGGGTTGTATTTATTTCCTATGGCATAACACCTTGGCAGCGCTCTGTCATAAGGGTCCCCATAGGTGGAGGTGCCACACCACTTACCAAGCCCATTTCTAACCACAAGCTCAGGTGCCATTCACCAAAGGCAGAACAGACTGTGCCCTTTACCACCTCCAGGCTTAGTCAACACACCCTGTGGGTGGAAGTGATTACATTTAATGATAACCATGTACACATGTATGCCTAGCTGGAGGAGAGTTAATCTGCCTCCTTGGGGTTCCTGCTTGGTTATTTATGTCCAACAACCAACAATGGCCACACTTGGGAAGGATGTATGGATTTAACAAGAGCAAGCCAAAGTGCCAGTAGGTGACTCTACTGGACGTAGGACCCACGGTCACTTCCTGATTCTTAATGCACTGATGTTTAAATAAAGTTGCCTTTCATTCACATTTAAGAAGAGATGGTTCCTAGAAGGCCAGTACCTAGAAGGAGTGGTGAGTGCAGGATTTTTTCTCTTTTCAGCTTACTGCTAGGTTACTTTAACCCCGATGGCAATGCAACTTAATAAGAGTGTTTCCACAATAAGTAAGTTCTTTTATATTACACCGTACATTGTTTATAAGCTTATATTATCAATGTATTTTTTTTTGTAATTAACATTTTATCGAGTCAATAAAAATATTTTAATTGTTAACAATAAAACTTCCCTAGCCAAGTGAAGTGAACTACTGAAATGTGCTGTTTCTTTTGTGTTGTAATATACCTCCTTATAACATGGGTTCCTAAAATACTGTCTTCTGATTTGTCCAAACAGGTCACCTGACCATGGATTAATGTCTGATATACCCACAGTTGCATGGTCACATGGCTTTATTTCACTGTTTTTTTAGGTAAAACACAAAACATTGCCCATGTTATAAGAGGATTAACCCACTCCAGGGTATGTGTTTACTGAGCATTAATCCATGCTTGGGTGGCTGAAATCACTCGACTTCGCCTCGTGATTCCAGCCCCCCTCAGGCGTGGATTAATGCTCAGTAAACCCATACCCTGTCATGGTTTAGTCCCTCCTTAATTAGACCATAGGTTCGCATACTGTATCTGCTTTCTGATATGCAGGAGGGCAGAGACCAAGGGGAGGCCCCTAGGAGGCAGATCTCAATTCTGTACAGCAGCACACATTGAAGGAGAAAAAGCAGCATGTTATGGAAGAAGCTCTGGAGTACACAAGCTTTCAGGACCACACAGATATACCGTACTTCCATCAGATGTGCAAGTCCTGAAAGAACGGAGTGGGACATAACACTGGGATATATAACAGACCTGGCAATTCTCCAAGATATCTTAATGTTAACATCATCTGGAAAGTAATCTTTGCAGAAGTTCTGGAGATTTACCCATGCTGAAGGATTCCCCTGCTGGGCTGCAGCATGTTTTAGACATAATCAAACATGTTTCAAACTAATTTTAAACATGTTTATTAAACATGGTCATCCCTGCTTCGGCACTATTTCTGACCATGTTTTAAATATGTGTGGTATATTGTACCTCTGCCATAATTGGTCAGATATGGATAAACTGGTAAACATGTTCTGGACATGGTAATGTCTTAACATGTTTTGGCCATGATATTCAATAACATGTCAGCATGATAAACCTTGTTCTTACCATAGAAGATAAGAATCCCAAAGCAAATGCACTGAGGCAAGGGCTATTCTGGAAGGGTACTGGCCATGCAACCTAATTTGAAAGAAAAACACAATTGCACATACCCCAATAATGCAATGCATCACATGAAGCATATGCAAATCCCCATAAAGGAATATGGACTGGCTCAACTTTATACAGACTAGCACAGTGCTGAAAGGCTTCACAAAGCAACTAGCAAAGACTGAACAACATACATACGTTTTGTCCTTGTTAGGACTCTTCAGAGTGCCATATCTGCATCTTGACCCAGAGATTGGGGCCAGCCAGCCTTAGGAGGGTTTACTTGTTTGGGTCATGGGGAGCCCATAGTAGCAAAGAGAATAATTACAAAAGATAAGAACCCCAGAGCAAATGCCTTATGATGAGGTTTACCCCAGAAGAGTATTGGCCATACAGCCAAATTTTAAAGAAAAACACAATTGCACATAACCCAGTAATGCAAAGTATCATGGGAAGCATATGCAAATCCCCACAAAAGAATTTGGATGGGCTTAACTTTAAGCAGAATTGCATGGTGCCAAAAGGCATCACAAATCAACTGGCAAAGGCTGAGAACAGGCACAGACATGTGTTTCATCCTTGTTAGGACTCATCAGTGTGCCATATCTATATCTCAGCCCTGAAGGAGGGAGCCAGCCAGTCCATACAAGTATGAAACACATGTCTGTATCTACTGTTCTCATCCTTTGCTAGTTGCATTGTGAGACATTTCAGCACCATGCAATTCTGCTTAAAACTGAGCCAGTCCAAATTTCTTCATGGAGATTTGCATATGCTTCCCATAACACTCTGCATTATTGGGGTATGTGCAATTGAGTTGTTCTTTAAAATTCAGCTGTATGGCAAATACCCTTCTAGGGTAAAGCTTGCCTCAGGGCATTTGCTCTGGGTTTCTTATCTTTTGTAGTTCTTCTCTTCTCTACTATGGACTCCATGACCCAAACAAGAAAGACCCTCCTATGGCTGACTGACCTCTACTCTGGGTAGAGATATATATAGAATAATACACAGGAAATGTGGTTATCGAGGATTTTATGCACACCCAAAGTGTGTGGTGCCCCATAAACCTCAACAGCGAAGCCCGAGGGGTTTATCTGGGCATCATACACCAAGGGTGTGCATAAAATCTGAGTTCCTAGACTTCTCCATGTTTTATTTTTTGATATTTACTGGTTAAACAATATGGCAGACACTATAAACATGGAGCGGCTTCACTTTCACTTTCTCTTACTTTGAAGAAGCTACTCCTATAAGAAACATAGAAACATAGAATGTGACGGCAGATAAGGACCGCTTGGCACACCCAGCCTGCCCATTTTCCTACCTAACAGATAAGCTGCAGATCCTAGAAATGTCATCTGATTTGTTTTGTCCTTATTCAAATCTACAAACATATGGGTTAGCATGCTGAATGTTGCCAAAATCAAAGCAGAAATAAAACTGAGAATAGAGTGCTTGGAAATGAAGAGAAATCTGTCCTGGAGCAGCTTCACTTTCCTTTGCTGTTCAAAAACTGCTCCTGTAAGAGCCCTGATTTGAAACTGTTGCCAAAATTGGCGAAACATGTAAGCAGGGCTGCTACCTGAAACAGGGTGCTTTTCGTCGTGATTTGATAAGAAGAGTGATATTTTTTTGAAATAAAAGGTAGTATGCCAGTTCTGAGAGAGAGAGAGAGAGAGAGAGAGAGAGAGAGAGAGAGAGACACAGATCGTGTTTTAATCTAGACTTTTACTAGTAAAGTGTGCCAAGTTTGTGTTTTGCTAAACCTCCAAGAGACTGTTATTCATGTTGTCATTTTTTTAGAGTGTGTGCGAGCGAAAAGGCCAGCGTGAGGACAGGCTTTCATTCGGGTGTCTAGGTGAACTGATGGATATTTTTGAAAAGGTGGTTTATGGAACTCCGTTATTCACACATGTGAATAACGGAGTTTGTGAGACTGTGCCAGCAGTTATTTATTGGCACTAACTAGTAAATACAGATATGATATACTACTAAGTTCTAACAAGAATTAAATACATCTGTGTCTGTTGTCAGCCTTTGCATTGTGAGGTCTTCCAGTATTATACAGTTCTGCTTAAAGTTGGCTACTCCAAATTTTTTCATAGGATTTGCATATGCTTCCCACGATGCTTTATATTATTGAGGTATGTGTAATTTTGCTGTTCTTATCATGGACACAACAGGTTCATGCAAAACGGACACCATTTCATCATTTTTGGTGGTGCATCCACTTATTTATTACCAATTACTATGGTGTTCCACAGGGATCCATTCTTGGACCACTCCCTCTTCCCTATCTTCATTAACAATCTCCCCTCTGTCTCTACCAAATGCTCTATCGTCATGTATGCCAATGCTATTGCGCTTTACTTTAGCACTCAAAACACCTTCCTTATTAAAGCCTAAATTAACACGGACTTCGTTCTCATATAGAACTGGCTCGAAGCCAATAACCTGATACTTAATGCTACCAAAACCCAAGCTATGCTATTTGGATCTTAAGCATGCAGAGCATCCTACCCCAGTCTGCTGTCCATCAGATGTACTAATGGCACTCCTCTTTAAAAAGTGGGTGATTTTAAGTATCTGGGCATCACTCTGGACCCTGCCATGGACTTCTCCACTCACAACTCAGCCATTACCAAGTCTATCAACTCCAGACTTGGCATGGCACACCACCTCTGCCACCTCCTCACTCTGGAAGCACATCAAGCTATCTCCTAAGGCATTCTTCTCCACTGCCTACAGTACAGCTCAATTATCCTCACAAATGCCCCCAAAACCTCACTACAAAAATGGGACATTGCTTACAACATCCATTGCTTTGTCCCATCCTCCTCCCACCTAACCCATCACTGCACTCTCTGCTCCTCTCTGGGCTGGCTCTCCTCCTCAGCTTCATGCTCCTTTATGCTTGGAAGCTTCCTCTGAAAACTAATTAGGTCTGCTTCACTGGCCACCCTATCTGTCTATTACATGATGCCAACATACTCACTCCAATCTACAGAGAACACCTCCCTGGCTGTCCCCAAGTGCATGACCAAAATGGGTAATCAGACCTTCTCTTCATCTGCCCTAGGCTTTGGGACTCCACTCCAACCAAGGTTTGCAACTCTTCCACCCAATCATCTTTCAAAGAAGTTCTGAAGGCTCATCTCCAAGTATCCATGAGCTGTTCCTGCTTTTAACCACAACCACTACCCCGTTTAACAAATTGCTCTTACACAATAAGCGGCCAGTCTGTACAGGTTTGCTTTAATTTTATTGACTACACTATTTTTGATAATCCTTATGATTAAACACTAGTACCGTTTGACAGTTTTGATATTTGCCCTCACACTGAACTTTGTAATTTGCCTTTACTCCTTTATTGTCAGACCTGTAATTTGCATGTTCCTTATCTTATACTGATTTTTGTATTGTATATTTTGTTTCTGTCAAATATTAGAATTGTTTACAACTTGTCTTATACCCTCCTGGGGTCATACCTGAAAACAGGCATTTAAACTGTCTAGTGTACCTACCCAGTCACCAAAAACCAAATAAATATACCACCACAAAACTAAACTCTTAAGATGTGGTGAGTTCTTGTAGTAAATTTTTCATGCTCATGTAATTTATTTCTTTGCATAAACCTTACTTTTAGTTTATTTATTTATTTATTTTTATTTATTTCAATCTAGGATTACAATACCTTTGAGCCGAGGCTCTTTTACAAAGGTTCCACTTAAACGTGTGCAACAGTCATCATTTTTAGTTACAAACATATAATCATTGACTTACAAACATGTAATATCCAGTACAAAGACTTGGGCTATGAGCAAGACAAGGGAAGGAGGGTGAGGTGGGAGGGGAGTGAGGTAGAAGATCGAGGGGGAGGTGCAGGAAGTGAGAGATACGAGAGGTGGTTGGGTGGGGCAGGAGTGGAGATCTGGGTGGGAGGTGGCGTAGGGCAGGAGACAGTGCAGCCAGGGGGCCTTGTCGAGGGAATATGACAGGTAAGGTCTAGGAGTGCAAAGACTGATTGTAAGTGCTGATGCTGGGGCATGTGCAGCTGGAACGGTGGAAATGTTAAGATGGGCAATCGAGGATACAAGCAATGAGAGGCGCAGCTTGGACTTGAAGAGGCCGAGTGTTGGAGCTGTCGCTATGTCGCTGCCAAGAGAGTTGAGCCAGTTAGATGCCCGACAGGCGAATGATCTTTGTCCTTAGGTTGTGTGACATCGTGGGATATGTGGTAGATGGGAATTGGATCTCCTTGTAGTGATGTTCCTATGTCTAGGCTTAAGGAGGGCACAGACACCAGGTGGGGCAAGCCCCATTATAATTTTTTTGGCCGTGATGCAGGTTTGGTATTTTATGCGTTTGTCCAGTTAAAGCCATCAAGATTGGGAATACACATGTGTGGGTACGGCGATGTGAGCCAGTGATGAGACGACAGACCTTTTGTCAGGGAGGTCGCGATATGTTTGAGAGCAGTGGTAGTTGCAGACCCATATATGATAAGACCATAGTCTATGATGCTGACGATGGAGCTTTGGACGGCCACTGATAGTGCTTCTGGGGTTAGGTGTTTCCTGTGCCAGAATAATATGCCTAACCTCGCACTGGCAGACTTTGCAACATTGCTGATATGGACAGCGTATGAGAGGTGGGGATCAAGGGTGATGCCGAGATACTTGAACAATTGTATTTGCTCTAGGATGGCTCCTTTTTCAGTTGCAATGGAGAGGTGGAGTTGTTTGTTTTTGTTGTGGGGGCTGCAGAAGACCATAGACTTGTTTTTTTTCTGACTGAGAAGCAGTTTATGATTTAGGAACCAGGATTTGATGGAGGAGAAGGCCCGCTGAAGTTTATTTTGCAATTGGATTTGATCAGGGTCCAAGGTGAGGATCACAGCATCATCGGTGTAGAGAATTATTTGTTCTGGGCAGCTGTCCGGTAGTGAGTTTAAGAATAGGCTGAAGAGGAGGGGTCCCAGAATGGAGCCCTAGGGGACTCCCGAGTGGACCGGTCTAGGATCCAAGAGTGTATCAGCGATTCTTACTGTTTGGGACCGTTCTTCAAGGTAGCTCTTAAACCAGCCAATGGAGTTGGTTGACAGCCCAGTGTTCTGAAGCTGGACAAGCAGGAGGTGGTGATTGACGGTGTCGAAGGCTTTAGTTAAGTCAATGTAGATTGAGCCTAGCAGTTCGCCGGAGTCAAGTGCATTGTGGATTGCGCTGGTGAATTCAAGTAGGGCTGTGGAGGTGCTGTGACCTTTGCAGAACCCGTGTTGTTGCTTGTACAGGATGTTGTATGTATCCAGGTATTCTGTGAGCTGGTCCGAGACGATGCGTTCTAGTGCCTTGGAGACTGGGGGTAATAGGGAGATAGGTCTGTAGTTATTGTGGGCAGTCTTGTCACCACTTTTATGGATTGGGGTGACAGTGGCAGATTTCCGTCTGTCCGGGAACTGGCTAAGGCTGAGGGAGAGGTTGAAAATTCTGGTCAGAGGACTAGACACTTCTTCAAGTGTGAGAGACAGGATTTTGAGATCGAGGGAGTCATTACTGAATCTTGATTTACCAAGGGCTTTGATAACATATTTGCGTACTTGGTGAGCTTTGACTGCTTTGAAGTAGAAGTGGGGGAAGCTGGTGGGGGTAGTGTTCATTGCGGACAGAGGGGCTTTGCCATCTTTGAAGTAGTCCTGGGGTAGGACAGCGCTGAGGTCGGTAAAGGCTTTGTTAAAGGTATCTGCAATGGTTTTTGGGTTGAGGGTTGTGGTTCCGTTGATGCTGAGTATTGATGGGGGATTTTGGGTGGATTTCCGGTGAGTTCCTTTATGTTCTTCCAGAATTCCCGACCATTGCCCCAGGAGTTTGTGAGGGCATGCTTACAGTAGGAGGACTTTGTTTGCCGGATGGTTTTGGTGCAGTCATTGCAGGCACGTTTGTAGTTTTGAATGTCATTTTGCCTTTCAGAGTTTCTGGCCAGCTCCCATAGGTGGTCTCTTGTTTTTAGCATCCTGAGGAGGTCACCTGTGAGCCAAGGGTTACTGAGTGATTTGACTTTGCTTTTCTTAATAGGAGCATATGTGTCACAGGCCACAGTGAAGATGTTTATGAAGTGGTCAAGGGCAGTGCTTATGTTGGTTGCATTGAAGATAGGGGACCAGTCTTGATGGAGGAGGTGGAATTTGAGCCGAGGAAGGTGACCACGGGGTAGAACCCTGCTGGTGATAGTTTTTGGCGGTGGTTTGATGAATTTATTTGACCAGGTGCAGCTAACAGGGGAGTGGTCGCTGAGAGAGTCAGCGGTGACATTAGTGTAGATATCCATGATGGGTGACTAGTAAGGATCCAGTCCAAGAGTGTGCTGGTGCCGGTCCTGTAATTTTTCCTGGTTGGTGAGTCAACCATTTGTGTGAGGTTCGCGCAGCAATGGTATCCTCTGTGCATCAGCACCGCCGCAGAGGCCAGTTGATGTTAAAGCATTTCAGGAGGATGGATTCGTGTCCGGAGGGCGATTTTACAAAGTCAAGAACATGTTAGACCAGTTCCCTGTTCTTTGGGAGGGATGTAGATGGTGGCAACAGTGAGGGTTTTGTTTTGGGCTCCGAGGAGGATTCTCACTGGCTGTATCTGAGCAGGTGTGGGTTGGAGTGAGTTAATGATGTGGTGCACCTGTATGGAGTCTTTTAGGTAGAGAGCGCAGCCCCCACCTCTTCTGGAGAGGTGATCCAGTCTAAAGACATTGTAGCCAGGAAGGCTGATTGCATGGTCCGGTACTGATGGCATGAGCCAGGTTTCGACAACTACCAGGATGTCAGGGCAGCGTTGGCTGGTGAAGGCCTGTAGGGCATCCATTTTAGGAAGGAGGTTGCAGATGTTGATTGATATGAATGAAAGGGCACCCGAAGGCTTGCTCAGATTAGTGGCTTTGGAGCAGAATGGGCCAGGGTTTGGGTGCACGTTGTCTGACAGCATTAGGAAGAAGACGACTAGCCTCAAGGAGCTATGGCATATTTCTTTAAGGGAATGCTTTCACCTGCTAGCATCTCAGGAAATTGCAGAGCATCGACAATAGTGGGTGAGGGTAAGTATAGACAGGGGGGACCAGAGTGGAGGGATAGGACCAGTGTTGGTGTAGAACAGTTTCATGGCGGTAGGATGGACCCTGGGCAAGGGGCAGTGACCAGTGTGCAGCGTGCCTATGTGAAGGAAGGATGTAGGAATGTGGAAGCTGTGGGGGGGGGGAGCAGGCTTTTGGGGCATGCAGTAGGGGAGGAAGACAAACAAGGAGAAATAGAATAAGGGGTAGAGAGCAGTGGAGGTGCATGATTAAGGTAGGATTCGGGGTAGGCAGAGGGACAGGTTAAGACAGGCCAGCTGGGCTACGAGAAGGGGACGGAAGAGCAGTAGCTGGATCAGTGGGAAGTGAGGATACAGCCAGGAAGGCCAGGCAGCCAGGGAGTGGGAGCTGGTGACTAAAAGATGAGGGGAGTCCCAAAACAGGTACCCAATGGTGCATGAGTGGGGGGGGCGGAGCTACCAGGAGGCGTGGAGGAAAGTCTATAAAGTTAAGGTCGGAGAAGGGGGGGCAGGTGTAAAATTTCAGCCGTTTGCCGTAGAAATGAATGGGCACAGCAGCCCCAAGCAAAGCAAAGTTTTAGTTGGCTCAAGAGCCAATCCTCAAGTAGGAGGCAGAGAGTCTCCTAATAAGTGGAAGGGCAGATACCGTGGGACCAATGGCGCGGCTCTCAGCAGTCCTGCTGGTTCAGGGACGTCTCACCCGGTTCGAGAGGATCTCAAGGGGGGAAGGAAGGTATATAGCAAGTAAAGCAACTGTGACTTTAAGAGGGTAGACTTTTTTTTTTAAATGAAAGAACAAGAATCCCTCTAGTGGCAGGTCTGTATAACCTGCTAATGGAAAACTAGCCACTTGAATTTTGCTTAGTTGCAGCTAAATCTATTTGTAAAAAGCGCCAGGTGCAAAAGCAGGGGAAAAGTCCTGGCCAATCAGAACGGGTTTGCTGGAAGTGCCCGTGTTCTGATTGGCTGCGCTGTCGCCGTACCTTCCAAGGAGCTGCAGGCAGGCATCCTGGTCTCGGTCGGTGGCTGGTTGGGTGCCGATCAACCATGGGGGAGCTGAAGCAGCCCCATTCAAGGGCAGGCAGTTGGAGAGAAGAAAAAATAGCAGGGTTTAAATAGCATAGAGGTAGGATAGGTTTAGATAGAGCAGTTTAGCAAGACAAAGGAGAGTTAGACTTTTCGGAGCCAAGGCAGAGTGCTTTGATGGGGGTGCAGGAGCAAGGAAACAGTAGTAGAAATTACAATCCAGCTAATACAGTTGAAAAAGCTGCAGGCGGGCGTCCTGGTCCCGGTGGGTGGCTGGCTGGGTGCCGACCGTGGGGGAGCTGAAGCAGCCCCGTTCAAGGACAGGCAGCTTCCAAGGAGCTGCAGGTGGGCATCCTGGTCTCGGTCGGTGGCTGGCTGGGTGCTGACCGACCGTGGGGGAGCTGAAGCAGCCCCATCCAAGGTCAGGCAGTTTTTAAATTGCAAAAAATGTTAGATTGTGAGCATTTATTTTATTTATTTATCTAGTTTTTGTTGACCGTGTAAGGTGCGCTAGCCATGGCAATGGCTATTTTCAGGCACGACCCGGGAGTTTATAGATACAAAAACATTTGACTTAACATTTGATTAACAGAGGTAGAAACAGGTACAAAACAGTAAAATACAATATAGTAAAAGCATAGACAGTAAATACAAAGCAGTTAGCAAAGAAACAGAATATAAAATGATCAATAATAGTATTGTGTGAATAAGAGAGCAAAATACAATAAATAAAACCATTGTGCAGTAATAAAACCATTATGCAGTATTTATAAGAGTTTAAAGTGTCAAATTCTGCAGTTTGATGTGCAAATAAATTATGCAAATATGGTTGCTATCCCATGTTCTTATGACAATGGTCAAACATGGAAAACCATGGTTAACCATGGCTGACCATGGTGTGTCCAGAACATTCAGAAAACATATTAGGAAAACCATAATATATTATATAGATGAAATAAATCAGAAATTTACAGGCAATGTTTGTCATCTTAAATGTAGTAAAAGATTAAAATGAATGTGTTCAGTTAGTTAGAGTTATACCAATGAATACAGAATGGTAATGGTCAAGCACAGGGGCGCCCACAGCGCAGGTGCTCGAGCACCCACAAAATTAAACAAGGCACCCGCAAAAAACGGACTGTTCAATTTTAATTCATTCCATTTTTCCCACCATTAAACAGAGGGATTCTCTTTTAAAAGTCTCAGAGCCCTCACCTCGGCATTTTGTCCCATGGAGGCAGACTCCCTTCCTTGTTGAAGATGTAGTAAGTGCCTGACGTCATGTGAGCACACCCAACAGCCAATCGGATGTGCTCGCCCTGTTGTATCTGCTGACGCGCCAACTTCTGAAACAAAATGCAGTGGCTGCTTTTCCCCACAGCAACACTAAGAGCTTTCATTTCGTAGAAATACCCACCAGGCAGAGCCGCAGAAGCTGGATTTAGCGTGACGCTGGTCTACTTGTTCCATTTGCAACAACTCGTTTGGAATTAAAAAAACTGAGATTAGCCAGCCCTGGTAATCTCTGGGTTTACTTGTGTAACCCCTAGATGGCGCTATCCCAGGGGCTACTACCCCTGCCTGATTTGCCACTAACAGGTTGAGGGGCCTGGATCCAATGGCGGGTGCCTCCACCCAGAGGTCAGGGTTTGCAATAGTTAAACTAACTTGGTCACAGCCCTCTGGGACACTGCAACCCCTTCTTCTTCCAGTAGTGGCCCACACAATATATCAGAATTACCTTCACAGTATACACTTACCCCCAGGTCTAGTTCCGGCACTGGGACCTCCTGTGAAATGAGATACAGTAACAGTCACAGTACAGTAATTTTTAACATAGACAAATACCTCAGGCAGTATAACTTTGCTGAAACAAGCAGCTCTGATTTATTTAGGGGATATAACAAGGACAGGGAAATCAGGTTAATTAGCTTATCACTCTAATAATCTACCTATGGCTCTGTGCACAGGCCTATCCCTATCAGTTACTGTCCCTGGGTACCCAAGCCCAGTGGCTAGTCAAACCGTGGCAGCTGGTAGGGGCCATTTCACACAGAGAAAGGAGAATTAAACAGTCAGCAGTACAGTAATTCCATTTGGATTTAATGTGGCAATTCAACAGGGAAGCGACCTGAATTAGTACTCACGACCTCCAAATAAGATAGGGTCCTTCAATCAGCAGGGCTCACTTGAGGTACACAAACCTCTTCACATCCATATAAAAGAAAGCACTATACCAGGCAGGCTGCATCTGTATCCCATCGCAATTACTGCACAACACCCGGGAGAACACACAGCAGATCTCAGTTCCTGACAGACCGAGTGGAATTTTCAGCAATTTCTCCAGTCTTCTACAGGGTGAGCCTGGTTTCTACTCTTCAGAGATCCTTTGATTCTTTTCACAGGGCCAGTTCAGTCCTAACAAGCTGTTACACAAGCTGCAGACCCGAACTCTGGGCCTTACACACGTTTTGACTAAAACTGCACACTGAAAAAGCACAGGGCTCCTTCCTTCTTCGCTGCCAAGCTCAACTGAAACTCAAACCGACAAAACCGGGCACTTCCTTTGAGTTCCTCCCAGTTATTGACTGGATTGGCTGTCACTCACATAGACTGCTGCTGTTGGTCCAAAAGGCACTGAAGTCTAAACTACATCTCCCAGAGTCACTGCCCATACAATCCTCTTGTGGCTGGCTCAGATTATGAGTCCAAGTTCTGATTCGTCAAGGCATCATTTAGAGCTAGCTTACCCCACACTGATTGGTCCAGTTCAGCAGTTCAAAACTAGAATGGGAACTAGCAGACACAGTTCTGACTGCAAAGAAAGCAGGTTAGACAAACTGTAATTTCATTATTACTCTAAATAATTTCTGGCAAACAGTTACATCTTTCAGATAGGTTCCTTTGCACTCCTAGTGACTGCAAAATGAAGTGAATTGGCAGCAGCTCGGTGGTACTCAGAGAAGCACACAGTCCCCCATACAAACTAATTATGTCTGCAAGCAGACAGCTCTTAAAGAGACAGTACCAGAGGCTCTAAAACACTCACTGATAAATGGCTTAAATGCCAAACACCATTCAGGCTTGGAGCATTCAAGCAAGCTCCTGGAAGTCTTTGGGAACCCCCATTTGCAGGGGTTACACCCTTCCTGGCCTGGGAAAGCTTGGCGTCCAGCGTCAAGCAAGTACCCATAAGTTTCAACTCAACCATATACATTTGCATTAGGCTCGCACATGTAATCATCAGTCAATATATCATTTTACCAAGAACACATTTCTGAAACATTGCAGTAGTCACTCTTTACACAGTATTACATACACATTGTACCATAACTCAAGTTATTACCTCTTGTACATGAAACCTGAAGAGAGGGGCCCTTCCCTATCAGTTACCTTGGGGCTGGACGGGGCAAGGGCACCATATGATGAGCAACACAAGTAACTTGGAGTTAGCACTGATGCTCAGTTTGGGCAATGAGCTCGGGGACACATACACTCCTTTATGGACAACATTGAGAGCAAATCCACAGGCCTCCCAAAGGAATCATAACTGAGGTGCACCACAGGCTTTACAGCTCGACCAGTCTTTCTAGGGGAACTGTTACAGTCTCTGCACTCTGAGCCTCATTTTCAGCATTGTCCTCACTTGTCAGGGAGTCTCTATGGGGTAGAGAGGCTAGAACTTGGGGCACTTTCAGCTCCAGGAGTTACAGTTTCTGAGTCCCACAACATTTGGCTCGCATGGAGAGCTTTGGACACTGGCAGTGGACTGTCAGGGCACTCAAAATACTCTTCTTGTTCGGTGTATCACCAGTCTGCCCCAATCTATCATTTCCTCCCTGAAAACTCAAACAGTTCAACCATGCACAATGATTCCATTTCATCTGATCTGATGCTTTGCACTTCACTTTCTGAGCAATGGCTCCAGGGATGAAGCTGGGGGCTTAGACAGTCCAGAAGGCCCAGCTTTGTCTCCAGTATTGACTAGGGGATTGCCCCGAAACAATTGACTCAGTTCGTAAGAAGGATAGTATTCAAAGTCACTCTCACTTTCTTCCGATATGGACTGACAGTCATGCTCAACTGGGACTTGTGGAGGGGAACACTGTAACTTTGCTTCTGTAGGTGCAGACTTTCTTGATCTTTTCTTAGCAGCAGCTCTGGTCACTGGTCCAGAGGGGGCATCTTCTAGGGCTCAGACTCAATTAAGATTTGTCCAATGGGCAGTAAATGATTTCTATGCATTGTTTTTACATCTTTTGAATTATTCTCAGGCCTTACTTTGTACACTGGCAGATCATCTAGTTTGCCCACTACAATGTGAGGGAGATGGTGCCATCTGTCAGCAATCTTGTGCTTGCCATGCAGTCCCAGATTTCTTAGCAATACCCGATCTCCCTCCTGGAGTTCCTGTGCTTTCACCTTTTATCATACCTTTCTTGTTGGCCAGATTTCTTTTGGCAGCCATGGTTTGAGCCAGTTGGTACGCATGAGTTAGCTGGGCCTTTAACTTTGCACATACTGTAAATAGTTGTCAGCTTGAACCCCATCAGGAGAGACCCCAAAACACACATCTACTGGTAGTCGAGCTTCTCTTCCAAACATCAGGCGGTAGGGGAGAATCCAGTGGCATCACTTTTGGTGCAGTTATAAGCATGTACCAGGGTGCTAATTTGTTGGCTCCATCTAGGCTTGTCCTTTGGGTGCAGGGTGCCTAGCATATCTAGCAAAGTGCGGTTGAAGCGTTCAGGCTGTGGGTCCCCTGGGGTGGTAAGGAGTGGTTCTGGACTTCGCACTCCCACAGAGAAAGCATCTCTTTGATCAGGCGACTCTCAAAGTCTCCCTTGATCAGAATGGATTCTTTGTGGAGCCCCATAGTGAACAAAAAGTTTTCTACAAGTACTTTGGCTACAGTGGATGCTTTCTGGTCTTTGGTGGGGAAAGCTTGGGCATATCTCGTGAAATGGTCAGTGACCACCAGCACATTACTGATATTTCTTTGATCTGACTCCAAACTTAGAAAATCAATACAGACCAGCTCCATGGGTGCACTGGTGGTTATGTTAACAAGGGGCAGCCTCTGGGGCAAAGCTTTCCTCTGTAAGCAGCGACTACAAGTTCGAATGTGTTGCTCCACATCAGCCCCATCTTAGGCCAATAGAATCTGGATCTCACCAAGTCAAGTGTTCTGTCTATACCAAGGTGCCCCATGTGGTTGTGCAAGGACCTCAGTACTGAGTCTCGAAAAGCAGTGGGCAGCACTAGTTGTTGTTTGTCTACTTGTCCCCTCTGTCTACTGTTTCTCTGTATAACAGTTTATTGATCAGTTTCAACTTAGGACCTTCTTTGTATAACAGTGCAGTTCTCAAATCAGTGGGCGTAATTTGGACACATCTTTTCCTGCATAGAGGGCTTCTAAAGCTGCTTTGATCATGGGATCGGCGGGATTGAGCCATGAATACTGTCATTGTCCAGCTGAGGGCAGTGCAATGTCTATTGCAGAAAAGTGGCAATAAGCAGCAGGTATGCAATTCTCAGAGCTCCCAAGCAATCCACCATGCAGTCCACTGCGTCCGTGGACATTTGTTCCTCCCTGTCAAACTTCCCGCAGAGTGCCGAATGTCAGGTTCTGCCAGTCGGACCCAATCATTCTGGGGAACAGGCCTCCGGGAGAGAGCATCAGCATCTATGTGGTTCAGACCTGCTCGGTATTCGAGAATAGTCATATGTAGATAATGCAGAAAGCCACCTATGGCCAGTGGCATCCAACTTAGCTGAGGTCTGCACATAGGTCAAAGGATTATTGTCAGTTTTACTAGTATTTTAGCCCCATACAAGTACTCATGGAATTGGTCAACATAGCCCACTTCAAAGCTAGAACTCTAACTTATGTACAGGATAGTTCTTTTGGATGGGGTCAGGCTTCTACTGGCAAGGCCACTGGTCTCAGGCCATTCTCGTGCTCTTGGTACAACACAGCCCCCAACCCTTGCAAGCTAGCATCAGTGTGTGCAGGACGTAAGGTTTTCTTGGATCGGCATAGGCCAGCACTGGAGCATGGGTGTTGATATGATCTCATGAAAAGCAGTCTCACAATCAGGAGTCCAGCGGCCCCAAATACTTCACTCGGATGAAAATACACTCTTTCAGTCTTGAGGGATGCTGACTTTTGGTATTTTTGTGGGTTGGGGATACCCTTGAGTAAGGTTAAGTAAAGGCGGATCACTCTTGAATAGTCCTTGATGAAGCGCCGATAATAACCACAGAATCCCAGGAATCTTTGCAGTTCTTTTAGATTTTGGGCTGTGGCCAGGTGGTCAAGGCCTCAACTTTACTTAGTCGGTCTCTATTCCCTCGGTGGATACTATGTGTCCCACATACTTTACTGATGTTTGAAAAAATTGACACTTATCAATGGACAGTTTAAGGCCAAAGTCCTCCAGTCGGTCCAATACCTAAATAATCTGCTCTCATGTTCCTCCAGTGAGCTGCCAAACACAATAACATCATCTAGGTATACCAGGCACTTAGTAAGTTCATGTCCCCACTGCACGCTCCATCAATCGTTGAAAGTGGCTGGCACCTGAAATCCTTGAGGCATCCTCATGAATTCATAGAAGCTAGCGGACAGATAAAGGCTGTCTTTTTCACGGTCCTCTGGGGCCATGGATCTGATAGTACCCACTGCGGAGATCCAGCACAGAGAACCACTTGCTCCCGTTTAGGCAGTCCAAAGCATCCTGAATGCGGGGCATTGTGTACTGATCAGGATAGTCCGCGGTTTAAAGTGCGATAATCACACATCTTACTGTTCCATTCTTTTCCTCACTACCAATGGGGAAGCATAAGGGCTTCTGGATTCTTGTATTACACCAGCAGCTAACATCTCTTGCAGATGCCGTCTCACATCATCTATGTCAGCAGGTGCCAGGCGTCGAGACCTCTCACGAAATGGTCTTTCGTCATGCAGCGGATATTGTGCTCAGCTCCTTGCACGCATCCTACATCCCATTCCTTTAAAGAAAACACCTGGTCTCTCTGGGCAAGCTTCTCACTGATCTTCACTTTCCATTCGGCTGGCAGCGGGGTCGCGAAATCAAACAAGTCAGGCGTTACTCTGTCATTCTTCCTTGAACTCTTGCTGCTGGGTAGCACTGCAGTGTCTGCACAATGCACATTAGCCAGGATGCAACCTCTGTTTACCTCGAATGTCTCTTCAGACACATTATGAACTTGGACCATTACCCTTCTGGCATAAGCATGGGCTCTAGCGGGCAAAATACTAGGCTTGACCAGCAGTCCCTCTGGCAATTTTCCATCGCCTGGTGCATCCAACATTAATATTTTATTCTTAACATCCTTTCTGATACGGACCTCTCCTGTAAGGTACACTGGGCATTTGGCGCCAGGATCAGAGACTCAGGATCCTTCTTCCATACAATTCCGACCGTTCCTCTGGTTCTGTTTTCAGCATCTCTGTGCCTCATAGGCCTTCTTAATTAAAGCGGAACTCTTAAAGCTCTACTAGTCTTTGACCCCGTTTTTCATAACACAACTGTGCCAGCCTTCCGAACATATGAGCATTTGTTCCAATCAACAAAGGGACACCATCATACAGTCCAGTGGGGGGACACACTAAGGCTAGGGTCTCTACTTGTTCGCCCTCCAGCCACGGAGGTGGGAAAGACAGCCAAATTCGGATATACCGGAATAGGGTAGGCCTTCACTTAACCCCCATACATGCAGTCCTTCTAATGAGTTGTAAGGGTACGTCTGACAAATGCTTCTGATACCAATCTTGGAACATAATTGTCACTTGGGAGCCACTGTCTAATATAGCTCTTGTAGACACTCCGTTCACCTTTACAGTGGTCTCCATGGAGGGACCCACTATTCTGGACCAGTCTGGAGGCGGTAGTGGGGGCCTGGGCAACTGACCTTGCCACAAAAGGCGTGAATTAGCATTTTGGTGCCCTCACTGGGATCATGTCGCCTCTTAACCACTGATTTCTTCTCCGAAGCTCTCTTGTAGCCTATATGCAACTTTGTCAGTGTCTTTTGGGACTGGCATTCCCTTTCATGTGCCCATCTTTCCCACAATTATAGCAAAACATACTTTCTGGAGTTTGAGCTGGCCGAGGCGCCACACTGGGAGCCAGGGCGGGGTATTACTAACTGAAACCTTGGTGCCATCTCTGTTCAAGTGGCGTGATAAGCATTTGGAGACATCTCTGCCAGTTTCTCCACTTCCATGGTCAAGGAATGAGTTCGGAGCTGTTATCAGCAGGAGATACATGGGTGGGTACCCCCACCTCCATAGCAGATGCAGTCGGATATAGGTCAGGGCCTGTAATTGCAGGCGTGGCCTTCATAAAGGACTGTTTTTGAATTCCCGGATCTCTCTCAACAGTTCGCCCATTGTGACATATCTTTTCCTTGTCAGAGCACTCATTGACTGCCAACCTCTGCCCTGAACTTCACTTGATGGGTCACCTCAGTCACCGGGTCGTAGCCGCAGCTATTGGTGCAGGTCCTCCCGAGGTCGTCTTTTCTCAACTCCTCGAATTCTCTCATTAACTCATCATAGGAGGGTGGGGATTCCAGTCGATCTGCCAGGTGTAACTGAAGCAACAGCAGTTCTGAGAAGGGGCAGACTTAAGGATCCTGTCCAGCCTGGTTCGGTCCAGTTCAATCGCTGGCAAACTACCTTTTCTGAGGCATTCTTGCAACAATTTTTCCAGCCGAGATACATACACAGACAACAACTCCTTGGTACTGTTGTGCATCTCTTACTCTCCACCATAGGTCCTCATCAGAATCTGGGCTCCCATACACATTCTCCAAGGCCTCAAGATAGGCCTGTGCAGTCGCTTCAGGGTTACTGGCCCGTTTAGCACGGATGGTAGCCAGGCAGGACCTCGGAGGCTCTCACTAACCCTCTTTCGCTTTTCACCTTCCAGCATTGCCATTCTAGCACTTGGGGGCAACATAGTCTATCCAGGTCTCCCAGTCATCCTCCCTTGGGGTGGGGAGGTGCCAGAGAAGATCCTCAACCTTCGGTAAGAGTCGTGACTAATGGCAGGTGCAGAAATAGGAGTCTGCATTGGTTCAGCCACCATTACAGGGCACTGGAGCAGGAGAGGGTGTTGGGGAGGAACACCTAGGTGGCAAGAATAGTTTCTTCAAGTCCTCACAGTTTTCCCTCTCCAGCAACCATTCAGCAAATTTCTCCTCAAAAGTTTCAGATAGTGTGGGGGCTGATTCCCCCGGTCTTTACTGTCCTTAGTTATCACTCTCCAAGCAGTGAGGGCTCCCTCTGGGGTAATGGTCTGTGGCACTTTGGAGCTATCTATGGGATCCTTAAACTCTACTTAGGGCCAGGAAAGTGTGGGTGAGCAGATTAGCATGCCGACCCACCACCACAGGGTTTTGTAAACCTTCCACCTTGGAAAGTACTCCTGCACAGTGTCCGTATTGATACCCAGGGGATGTCCAGGATAAGCATAGCATTTTGGGGGTCGATCTCCTCCCCAGTACACCACTCCACCAGCCGTGCACAGCCACTTCTGTCAGTACCCATTTTTTCTTAACAGTGGTTCAGAATATGGCCACTAGAGGATACACAATCCCAGCGGTGAGCCTCCAAGATGTAACCCTAGATGGCGCTATCCCAGGGGCTACTACCCCTGCCTGATTTGCTACTAACAGGTTGAGGGGCCTGGATCCAATGGCGGTGCTTCCACCCAGAGGTCAGGGTTTGCAATAGTTAAACTAACTTGGTCACAGCCCTCTGGGACACTGCAACCCCCTTTCTTCCCAGTAGTGGCCCACACAATATATCAGAATTACCTTCACAGTATACACTTACCCCCAGGTCTAGTTCCGGCACTGGGATCCTCCTGTGAAATGAGATACAGTGCAACAGTCACAGTACAGTACTTTAACATAGACAAATACCTCAGGCAGTATAACTTTGCTGAAACAAGCAGCTCTGATTTATTTAGGGGATATAACAAGGACAGGGAAATCAGGTTAATTAGCTTATCACTCTAATAATCTACCTATGGCTCTGTGCACAGGCCTACTCCTATCAAGTTACTGTCCCTAGGTACCCAAGCCCTAGTGGCTAGTCCAAACAGCGTGGCAGCTGGTAGGGGCCATTTCACACAGAGAAAAGGAGAATTAAACAGTCAGCAGTACAGTAATTCCATTTTGGATTTAATGTAGCAATTCAACAGGGAGCGACCCTGAATTAGTACTCCACGACCTCCAAATAAGATAGGGTCCTTCAATGTCAGCAGGGCTCTACTTGAGGTACACAAACCTCTTCACACATCCATATAAAAGAAACACTATACCAGGCAGGCTGCATCTGTATCCCGATGCAATTACTGCACAATACCGGGAGAACACACAGCAGATTCAGTTCCTGACAGACCGAGTGGAATTTTCAGCAATTTCTCCAGTCTTCTACAGGGTGAGCCTGGTTTCTACTCTTCAGAGATCCTTTGATTCTTTTCACAGGATGATTCAGTCCTAACAAGCTGTTACACAAGCTGCAGACCGGAACTCTGGGCCTTACACACGTTTTTGACTAAAACTGCACACTGAAAAACACAGGGCTCCTTCCTTCTTCGCTGCAAAGCTCAACTGAAACTCCAACCGACAAAAACCGGGCACTTCCTTTGAGTTCCTCCCAGTTATTGACTGGATTGGCTGTCACTCACAATAGACTGCTGCTGTTGGTCCAAAAAGGCACTGAAGTCTAAACTACATCTCCCAGAGTCACTGCCCATACAATCCTCTTGTGGCTGGCTCAGATTATGAGTCCAAGTTCTGATTCGTCCAAGGCATCATTTTAGAGCTAGCTTACCCCACACTGATTGGTCCAGTTCAGCAGTTCAAAACTAGAATGGGGAACTAGCAGACACAGTTCTGACTGCAAGAAAGCAGGTTAGACAAACTGTAATTTCATTATTACTCTAAATAATTTCTGGCAAACAGTTACATCTTTCAGATAGGTTTCCTTTGCACTCCTAGTGACTGCAAAATGAAGTGAATTGGCAGCAGCTCAGTGGTACCTCAGAGAAGCACACAGTCCCCCATACAAACTAATTATGTCTGCAAGCAGACTGCTCTTAAAGAGACAGTACCAGAGGCTCTAAAAACACTCACTGATAAATGGCTTAAATGCCAAACACCATTCAGGCTTGGAGCATTCAAGCAAGCTCCTGGAAGTCTTTTGGGAACCCCCATTTGCAGGGGGGTTACACTTGGGTCACTGGGTGACAGTAGGCTTAGGGTAACCTTGAACTGGTAAGGCACTTCAGATGTTTGGGAGATAACAGGCAGCCAGCACATTTGGAGCTGTTCTGTGCACCATGGGGGTTGTTGCTGGAACTTGCTGCCTGTCTAGTGTTGGTAGATCGGTCAGAGTCCTTGCCGCGGTGCCAGCTGGATATTTGGGGCAGTGATATGGCTCATTATCACCCGCATAGCAGCACGAGCAGGGAGAAGAGGCTTGGCAACCCCACAGTGGACAACTTGTCTTCTCCAAGGTAAGGAGGATGCCAGGGGCAAGGAAAAGACATGGCATTAGGAGCATGATGCAACTTTTCATTTGTTGTGCACTTATTTATTTCCTTTTTGTATCTAGTGTTTTTCCCCACACACACACACACACACACACACATCCGTTTTCTTTTACAGTCATTTCATTGCCCAAATTGTGAACAATCATAAAAGTCAGTTTTGTGTCCTTAACATCTCTGGGCATGTTTCTCCCCCAGACTAACAGGTAGTTTGAGTTAGAGCACAATTTGGATTTGGCTTCGGTGTCTGAAGGGGCCAGAAGTGCTTTCTGCATTCAGTTGAGCTCAGCAGGTTTCATAGACTCATATGGTTGAAAAACTAGTGGGAGTAGAAAATAGAAATAGGCTAAACACGAACAGTGGCACAAAGAAGAATAGCCAGTTCTGGGTGGGATGGAATTCATCTGAACTGACTATCCAGTGACCACCAGGAAAACATTTAAAATATATTTCATTAATGTTTACTATGGCCCCACCTCAAATTTAATGTAAGCTCTAGCCCTGAGCAACTTGAAACAGACAGAAAGGAGCAAGCTGGAACTCGGCAGCTTCCCTGCTGCAGAACCATGATCAGCAAAGGAGGGAGACGGGACGAAAAAGAGAACTTGCACTATGAAAAGTGTGTGTCTGTACTTTTATACTTTGGAAAAATGCCTTAGCATACCTCACAAATGCATAGCACCGGCCTTCAAAATTCAGAGCAAATGGCCAGAATGTGAATCATTTTCTTATTTTAAAGAATAATATTTCTGAGAACAGTGGGCCCCAAATGTTTAGTGTTAAGGAATGTTTCTGTCAGTTTTTTTCCACATTTTAATAGATTGTGCATCCAGGAATAGCTTTAACATTATGCAGAACTTCAGTAAACCTTCATGGAGTAATGTTAAATTTTGAGTGTTAAAATTAAATCATAGTGCTATATGAAATTCATAGCAGTTGAGAAGTATGATGTGCAGGTGTTAGGAGGATTTTTCACACATGTGAGGTGTAGGATAATCTCATAAACTCCTCACTCAAGGGGTTTATGAGATTATCACACACCTAGGCTTTCGAGACAGTGCATGGAGCACTCTGGGGCACTCTTACGCCTTGTGGGCCTGGTGGCACTGTAACCTGAAATCCATATTCGGGCATTCTTGCAACACCTGGAGGCATCAAAGATCCCTCCAGAACACCCTCCTATGGGTCTTGACACCTTGCTGGGCATCAAAAAGTCCTCAAGGGCACCCTTGCATTCTCTTTTGTGGAGTAGTGGTGGTGGTGCGTATACATTCCTAAATGTATCAAAATAACCCCAAAAATGCACCACAAGGCAAGAAAAATCCTGTAGCCTCTGGGGGCCGCCTGCTGGCCTTTTATGATTGCCCTGAGCACCCACAATTTTTTTCAAAACTTGGCACCCCTGGTCAAGCATAGTCAATTATGGTTAAAAATGATCAAGGCTGACCATATTCTAACCATGCTAGCTGACACAGAGGATAATGTATGGTCATCTATCAGTAACAAGCTTGTGTAGCCATCAAGAGATTGCCATGGTTACTGTTTAAATCTCGAGAGCGAAGCTTGAGAGGTTTTTGTCACCATGGCTACCTTGAGATAGATACTCAAGCTTGTTGCCAACAGTGGACCATACATTGTCTTTTATAGTGTATGGTCAACTATTAGTAGTCCATCGCACTCACATTTATGCAGTGCCCCTCTACAATGTAGTGTTCATCTCTCACTGCCACAGCCATTTCAGAGTGCAGTTCATGGAACACGCATGCCCAAGCTCATACCAGTTTGCAGAACACGCAAACACGCTCTATGTTGCTACACCATTGATGTGATATACTCACGATGGCATAACAACATCGTGACATCACATCGATAGTACAACAATCTGGTGAATCAGTGTAATTCAGGTATTAATAATGTTTGACCATACAGTATAATGGCTTTTAACCATGGTCATCAACCACAGTCCAAGCATGGTCAGGACAAAGTGAATCATTTTCAACCATGGTCAAATCCTTGCTGGGGTGGTTCTTCCAATGAAATAAAATGTTTAAAAAGAAGACAGCTGAAATTTCTATGGTCTGAAAAAAAATTATGTAAATAAATAATTTTTGAATAACTTCTTTGTTATTGATTTCCTTGTGTAACTGAATTCTAGAACAATTTTTGAGTAACCATGTTTGTGTAACATGTTTAACCATGTTCAGTGATTTTAACGTTGTTATAGACATGTTTGATAGTGAAACTCTGATAATGATCACTTCATAGTTTTTGAAAATGGTCACTGAAAGACAACTACCATGTTCAGAACATGGTCAGACATGAACTTTGGTAACCATGACAGCAGGGTCATGCCTACCTGGAACTGGTTCAGTTTAAAGCTTGCAATTTGGTAAGAATTGCCCTGCTGTTTCCAAACAGCATCAAACCGTTCCATTAGGACACATGAGGGATACAGGTGATAGTGTGCCATATGTACAGGTTAAACTCTCTGGATTACAAATATGCCATCTGCTGAACAGACAAGGGGTAGGGGTGGGGTCCCAGATTCTCACTGGAGGAGCTGGGGGTGCTTAGTAGAATGGACTATGGGAAAAGAGGTTGTGAGAGGGTGTCTCACAGATAATCTAAGCAAATGTGATCTACAAAACGGTTAAAATGTAAAAACACAAATTTTAAATACCAGTTTTTGACTCTGAGCCTGGACCAGGTGGAACGTTTTCTAGTAAATGAAGGCCAAGCTTATAAAGACCAACTCATAATAATGTGCCAGGGGGACAGACAAAAATTCAAATGGTCTGTATTCCCCTTACAAAATGATTCCATGCTGCCAAGACAGGTGGATTAAATGTATGTTTGTGTCAAGAATGCTGGAAATGGCTTGGCTCAGCAGATCAGAGCAAGAGCTCAGTGCTCCTGACGTTTAAATAAAGGCTCTATGCTGCAGCCAGGAAACATCCTGCCAAACCAATCTGTTCTGCATTATGAATTTTGCCTTTAAAATGACTTGTGAAGACACACAGGCAGGAGGGTGTCTGAGGTAAACCCAGTAACTAGAGGCTTCCAAAATATTGTCTGGGCCATCAAAAGGGGAACGGAAGGGCAAACAAATGGTCTAGCAACAGCACACTGTAAATAATGGTGACTATGGACCGTGCCCTCAAACCTGACTGGACCGCAGCCGCACAGGAACATCTTTTTATTTTATATAATTGCTGTGGCAAAAAAGGAAAACCCAGCAATTATATAAAACAAAATATGGGATGGTGTTTAAACTCAAAGTTTACACACACCCTCAGTGTTAGATGCTTTCACAAATCCCTCAAGCTTCACTCTTGGGGTTTATGTAGCCTCTAACACCTCGAGTGTGTGTAAACTTCTCGTTACACATACCATCCCATTCTTTGCTCTATATATAATTATGGCAACTAGTCACATTTTCCTCTCGTGTGTTATAAAAGGCACCAACAACATACTCAAGTAAGCAATCACTGACTTCTAAATAACGCACCCTGGTGTGCCTTACTGTATACTAAACAACCCCAAAGTACAAGCTTCTTAAATTGGGAGGGAGGTCTAGTCAATATGATACCCCAAACAGGTCTCTGTATACATTTGCACTATCAAAGGAAGCCTGGAAATTCCAGTTCCAAACATATCTAAAAATGAAGGGTAATTATGTTTGGAATTTATTTATGTGTTTTTGTTTTCTTTATAGGGGGAGAGGCATACTGAACTGAGACTTGCTTGTTTTCAGAGGTGTCCTGGGAGGAACTGTATAGAGAGAAACAGAAAACTACAAATGAAAACTGTACAGTAATCAAACTCAGCACAATAGGGAGCCAACAGTGATAATAAGAATACTAACAAGCATTTGTCAATGCCGAATGTTTGCTTGCTGGCGTTGGCAGTGATAGTGTAGAAGTTACAGAGCTGCATAGTAGGAATGGCAGTGAAGTACTGAACTGAAGCCAACCCCACCACCACCCTGCAGAGAGTGACAGGCATTGGGGTGTGCCTTTGGGTCGTCAGGCATAACGGCCATGCCATTTCACCACTCCCTACCCTGCAGACACTGACAAGTGTCACGGTGTGCCTTGGGGTCTTTGGCCCTTATGCTCATCCCATTCCATCAGGAAATACGGTGAGATGGGTGCGGTATAGGAGAATGGGGTGAACTTTGGGGCGGAAGAGTCCAAGACACACCTTGATGCCTGTCACTGGCTGCAGGGTGTGGAATGGTAAGAGCATTACAGGCGAGAATCCCAAGTCACACCCCTGATGACTGTCAGTCTGTACAGGGTGGGGCATTATGGTTGGAAACCCTAACACCTCAGGCATTCGTTGGTATTGTCACTCCAGATTTTCAGCATGTTTTTTTTGAGACCCCCACCTCATGAACAGTGGCAATATCAGTTTGTTAGACGAAAGCTGCTTATGCACAATGACAACGGCATTTAGCACCACAGGTGCAAAAACACATTCCAAACAGGATGTGAAAAATGACAGCTGTACTGTTCATGGGGAGGTGGAAAAAATGGCAATGTTGCAAATCTGCAGTAAAAATATTAAAACTGGTGAAGTCACGAGCGTGCATAGAAACTGTGCAATGCACACCCCTAATGTAATTAGTTTGGGGATTTTTTACAGCAGATTGTCAACTCAGGCATTTTGGGACCTCCGATCATGAACAGTGTCACTGTGATTTTCTTTATCTGTCCCGAACAATGATTTCCCACAGCAACCACGATTCTGTACTGAAAGTGTGAAACACATTTCCGCCATGTTGTGAAAAATAACAGCTGTACTGTTCATAAGGAAGTGTGGAAAAAATGCCACTGGTGAAAATCTGAACTGAAAATATTACAAAGTCATGAACTTACTAGGGTGTGTGGAAACTGTGCAATGCTCACTGCACAGTCATTTCATGGACTTTTGTCACCAAATTTTCAGCGTAGCCATTTTAAGACCTCTGCTCATGAACAGTGTAACTGTGATTTTCTTAATCTGTCCCAAACATTGCTTTCACACCAACTGCACCATTGTGCGCTCATGATCGGAAACACATTTTGGGCGACATGTGAAAAATGGCAGCTGTACTGTTCATAAGGAAGTGTAATAAAATGGCAATGTGGAAAATCTGGAGTGAAAATATGGAAAATTCGCAAACTTATGAGTGTGCGTAGGAACTGCGCAACGCACGCTCGTAAAACAGTCATTTTTAGGAATTTTTTCACCAAATTTTCAACATAGGCTTTTTGAGAGCCCACCTTATGAACCGTGGCAGTGTCGTTTTATTACTCGGTCCTGAAAGGTGATTTTGTTCAGTGACTGCGAAATCACCCTTCGGGCCTGATTAACGCCATGACAGTTAGAGCATTCATGAGAAGGGGTCCCAAAAACCCCATGTTGAAAATTTGGCGCAAAAATTCCAAAAAATGCCTGAGATATGCAGCAAAGTTGAAAAAACCCTATCTATCCCATTACCGGCATTTCCTCAGTTCACAGTCGGCTTTGAAGAGTGCAGACGTGTTCCCGGTCCACCGAAGATCCTCGCGCCAGAGTCCGGAGGTAAGTATGGGATGAGGGGGTGTGGGGAGGCAGGGTGCGAGTGGGTGGGCCGGTGGGGGCAGAGACAGCGAGACCATTTTGAGTTTCAGGTTTGTTTTGTTTTTTTTAATGACGAAGGCATGGGGCGTTTGCCACGCTGGGGTGGGCCTCCCAGCATGGCAGAAGGATGGCTGGTTGGGGCGTGGGCAGATGGGGATTGGGCACCCTGTCGGCCATAGATCTGTTGCCATGCTGGGGTGGGCTCCCAGCATGGCCTCTGTACTCTGGGGGGAGGCAGTGGAGGCCGACAGGGATTGGGCACCCGTGGCCTCTGATGTAGCCATGCTGGGGTGGGCAGCAGCGTGGCATAATGGGGCTGTGTTTTGGGAGGGTGCAGCACGCCGACGAGGGATTGCACCCCGTCGGCATACAGTGTGCATGGGGGGGCACGCAGCATGCGCGGCGTGTGTGTGTGTGTGTGTGTGTGTGTGCGCGTGTGGGGAGCGCGCATGAGCAGGCAATATCTTATCGCTGCTCACTGAAGCCGTAGCTCCCCTTCAACTGTACTCCACTGAATTTTGGACTGCTGTCATAGACAGCTCCAGCAGGCATTGGAGAACTTCGGCTGCGCCTGCAAACACACTGAATTGGAAGAGGGCTGCCACACCTCCGAAAACTCGGAAGATGGCACTATGTTTCTTGCGCATGCGTGCAAGCAAACATAAAAATGCTATATCAGGATGGTTGGGGTAACAGGACAGTGCAATACTGGAATAGGAGAGAAATCTAGAATAGGACTAAATAAGCGTAATAACTACAATTACAGAAGTATGCAGTCAGAGGTAAGAAAAGGGAGAATGAGCACCAGAAGCATGTAACAGCAGAGGTAGCATACCTGGAATGGACAGGTGGATTGGATTCCCAGCAGTTTCTACTAATGGTGGCACTTTCTACCCTTGAAATCTGCTGGCACCACTGCCCATCTATCCATCTATCTGTAGATGATACTCAGCTATGCATGTCCTTTGTACCTGATCAGGAGCAGGCAGCTTCGGTGTTTAACAATTGCTTCGCTGAGATCCAGGACAGGATGAGTGCTAGCTGGTTGAGGATGAACCCTAACAAAACCAATGTTTTGGTGGTGGACCCAGGTCACTGGTTAGAGGGGTCTTCAGCTGGGGAGGCCACTGGGCTTTTGCTCAGAGGTCGCCAGCTGCTGACCTCTGAATGGGTTCGGAATCTGGGTGTTATTTTTGATGAGGGGTTGACCCTTAAGTCTCAGGTGTCATCCGTCGTCAAGACCTCTTTTTACCACCTGAGGAATATCACCCAGATTAGGCATCTGATTCCACCTGGTGATCTTCCAACACTTGTCCACGCCTTTGTTCCTCCCACCTTGATTACTGTAATGCCCTGTACCTAGGGCTTCCAGGGGTTGATATCCGCCACTTGCAGCTGGTGCAGAATGCTGCAGCCAGGTTGATGGGGCTTTCTTACTCTAGCCATACCACACCTGTGCTGCGTGGACTGCACTGGCTGCCTTATTCAGTGGCGGATCACCTTCAACGTCGGCTTACTGACCTACAAAGCTCTACATGGACAGGGACTGAGTTACCTACAAGAGCTCCTTCGCCCTACAGCCCCCTCCGACCACTCTGCTCCACGATGAGGGATTGCTGGAGATTCCCAGGGTTTGCTTAAAGATCTCTGGAGCCAGAGCATTTGCATTTGTGGCTCCTACCCTGTGGAATTCTCTGTCTCATCGGATAAGGGGGTGCCAGACCATGGAGAGCTTCAAAGCCACACTGAAAACATTCCTGTTTTTACTTGCCTATCCTGAACATTAGTTGTGGGAGCTCTGACATTATGGTGGTTTTAAATTTTGGAATTTTTACAGTTTTTAAGGTTTATTGTAAAAGAGCTTTGGTATTTGTTTGAATTGCACTTACAACAAATAAAGTTTGTTATTATAATTATTATTATTATTACTACTATTATTATCTGTCTACAGCATCTATCTAGCTAACTAGCTCTGATCTTTTATTTACTGGCCCCACCGTCCTTCCTGGGCCACATACAGACAATTAGGACTGTACTTAGCCCCAGGAGAACAGCTAGACCAGAAAACATCTGATATGAGCTTACAAAAACCCTAACATGCACTGCATGCTGCTGAATCTCCCACTGAAGTAGCCATGCTCTGATGTCAAGCAGGGGATTCTGGGTTTCGTAGTTACAGAAAATAGCAGCTTGGAACTCAGTAGAATCAGTCTGATAGAATATACTATACTGCAGTACACAGTAAGTCAAGAAATGTTTTTGCACACAAAGTGCAAACTGGGATCAGCCGCACATCTGGGTGTAGAGCTCTTAGTGATGACTGTTCCCCTTTAATATGTACTCACTTAAGGAAAGAAAGGAACAAGGGGGTATGATAAGAGAGTTTTTGCTCAAGGAGAGGGAGGAATGACAGGACATGACAGAGACATTCAAATACTTTACAGGCATTAATAAGGTCGACCTTGGTGATGTTTTTAGATTAAGCGTGAATAAGAACACAAGGGGAAACAGCTGCAAGCTACCAGGAGGTAAGTTCAGGAAGGAGGCCAGCAGGCACTTTTTGATGGACAGAGTGATGGTAGGGTGGAACGGACTACCAGAAGAGGAGACAAACCAGAAAAAAGTTGGGGGATTTAAGAGGGGTGGGACAAGGTCAAGGGGAGGGTAAGTGTGTTGGGGAAGGTGGAAGAGTGTCATATAACATAAGATGCATATGCTCTGCATCAAGCACACTTGATGCACCAAAAAGCCTTTTTCTGCTGGCAATTCATAAGCTGGTAGCAATCACTTCTCATCCTTTTGAATTCTGCAGCTGCATGGATGACAAGAAGTTAACCTAATGGCACCCTGGTCTTTTGTCTCTAGTATTTCCTATTTTCCCACAGTGTGTAATATCTTTTCTCCAAAACTCAAAAATGTTTCCCAATAAGAGAGGACATGGGGATCCCCACTTTTTTAAATTAAGTCCCCAACCACATCCCTTTCTCCCTGCATAGTCTGCATTCCTCAGCTCAGTTTCCAAGCCCTTCAGTTTCTCTGGGCATGATATGCTCTCCTCAGCTTACTCTCTCCAAACTCCTCATCTGCCCTGGACATGATCTGCTAACCTCAGCTCGGATCCCAGCAGGTTGTGGAACTCAGTAGTAAACAATGCAACCTTCTGAATATGCTGTTTTGTGACTGTTAAAGTACATTTCTGCTGGCACTCTGTCCCCAGTCTGCTAGGTAATGCTTCACCTCTCTCTCTCAGAATTCTTGCCTCACAGGAAAGCACACTGCACACTGCTCTGCACTGCACTGGTACCAGTAGCAGCATGGATCCCACCTCTACCACCAATGGTGACGAAAATCCACTCACCAGGGACTTCTAAGTTCACTGCCACCACCAGGCTTTTACCCGACAGGAACCAGGAAACCTGCTTTTTTACCTCCTCCTTGCACAAGGTCAGGAAGGTCAACGCAATAACTGTGGGTAGAGTGCACTTCAGTGACGGACTGCAAACAGAGTCTAGCAGAAATAGTAGAATTACCATTTTTAAATAAAACAAGCAGTCACTGATTCTATAAAAAACAGATTCTTTAGTAGTGACTACAAGTATTTACAAGCAGGATATATTTACAGGACAACAAAAGTGTTGCACATTTACTAAGAAACAGAAAATAAAGCAAGTTAACAGATTGTTGGTGTACAGCAAAATTCTGAGCCATCCTTATCTAAAATCCTTCCCCTGCCCTAGCTACAGAAGCACTGTCCCTCACTGTGCTATACCTGTCAGCTAGACTCTACACAGCAGGGCTCTGGTCTTGATGTTCCAGTCCAAGAGAACATGCTGGCTTTCAGCACCTCAGTGTATTTGTTTTCTCACTGTGGGGAGGGGTCTCACCCCTTTGAGTGACAGTTCTCCCCTGTCTCCCTTTAAATGAGTGTGGTGTGTGTGTGTGTGTGGATGGAAGGATGACATCACCCGGGCCAACTTGCTCTTTTCACATCCAGACATCTCTGTCCACTTTTATGATTCTGGCTTTCAGGATGTCTGAGGTGTTTCAAGTTGTACCTTCACACCTGCCTCACAGAATCTGTGGCTAAATGTTTCCAGGGGAACACTTCCCTCAGCAGCGTTGCCAATATTTCCCATAAGAACTGTTTGGTCATAAGACACTGGAAGCCATGTGTTGTGTCCACTTCTGACAGAAACATAATTACACTAACAAAATGCATTAGCAAAATTAAATTAATAGATCTGGTCACATGTCTGTCACAGTGATTCATTCTAGTTAATGAAAAATGTTAAAGTACACCCAAAACTGGAAAAGTAACATCTGATAGGGGCGTGAGCCAACAATATATAATTTACATTTTCTCCTATCTCCCAGTGGGACATAGCTCCACCCTCATCATCTCTGTCTCCTGCCTTCCAGGGTGTTTCCAACCCCATGCGCTAACTCCCCCATCCCCCATGTCAGGGTCCATCCTAGCCAAATCCAACCCTCCGCCTCGTACTGGAAAGGAAAAATTGTTTAACCAGAAAGGCACACTAAGTCAGAGTTTGTTTCCAGGTGCGACCTGGGAGCACAAGAAAGTTAAGTGACTTGCTCAGGATCACACAGCATGCAAGTGAACCTAGTGGTTGCTGAGTTTCCCTGGGTTCCCCTTGAAAACAGGTAGCAGTTGAAGTTGGGGCTCAAGCACACCTAGGTCACCATGCACGAGGTGAGCCTTTTTCCTTTCTTGGTTCCCAGCATCCTCTGGGATGTTGGCACAGTAGGAGAATCAATTGGAAGAAAACAACGTGCTTCACGCAGGCCTTGGCTAACATCCCCACTCCCACTCTCGCTGCCCACAAAAAAAGCTAGTTTCAGGTACAATTCATAAAATTATTAGCATACCTGTGAAATCTAATTTTCTTGGTACCTCCCATGCTGTGCACCATAATTTATTTTTATTTTCTCAGTCCTAGCCTATGCCAGGTTTACAACTGTATTTCTAAGTCAAATGTGGCAGCCATCTTTTTTTCTTGAGAAAATAAATACATTAAAACATTTATAAAATATTCAAAAGTTCAGTGGAACTAGAAAATGTTACCACCATATAAAACTGTAAGATACCTGGAATCATTTATAGTGAATAAAAGGTAGGGTCCATTTTTTTTCTCAGTTTAATTGCACTGCTGTTTTAAAATGCAGTAACTGTACTTATATAAAATAGGTAAGAAAAATCTGAAAATCCAGTCTCCTGATTGGACGAAACACATCACATGACCATGCTTCATTCCACAACAAATGCACTCCTGTACTTTTTTTCACCCTGGATTTAGGAAGAGACACAGCACCCAGACTGCACTTGTCCAAGTACTGAATGACCTAATAGTGAGAGATCGAAAGGCTTGTACCATCTTGGTCTGTCTTGATCTCGCTGCAGCGTTCAGCACTGCAGACCATGGTGTGCTTCTGGAGTGCCTGCAGCTTCTTTGTGGGCTGTCGGGTACAGTCCTCAAATGGTTTCAATTCTTCCTCATGGACAGGTCTCAGAGAGTGGTCACCAGAATTTATTCCTCTGACACCCTTCCCCTCTCCTGTGAGGTGCCACAGGGCTCCATATTGGCACCCATGCTGTTTGCAGTGTACATGCTGCCATTAGGAGATATCATCAGGTGATACAGTTTGAGTTTTCACTGCTATGCAGATGATACTCAGCTATATACGTCCTTTCTGCCCAGGCAGGTTGATGTAGTCTCTGTGTTTAACTGTCTTGCTGAGATCAAGGACTGGATGAGCACCAGCTGACTGAGACTGAATCTGGACAAGACCGAAGTGTTAGTAATGGACCCGGGTCGTCTGTGGGTGGGTTTGGGGGTTGGGCAGGCATCAGGCTTATAGCTTGATGGCATTCAGCTCACTAGCTCAGACCAGGTGTGTAACCTGAGTGTTATTTTTGGTGACGGCTTGACCCTGAAATCTCAGGTGTCGGCTGTTGTCAAATCCTCATTTTACCATCTGAGGAATATCGCTCAGGTGAAATACCTGTTTCCTCCAGATGACCTGCCAACACTGGTCCATGCCTTCGTCACCACCCACCTTGACTAATGCAATGCCCTCTACCTGTGGCTTCCTGGGGTTGATATCCGCCACTTGCAGCTAGTGCAGAATGCGGCGGCCAGGCTTTTGGACTGGTACATCCAGGGCCAGTCATATTACACCCGTGCTGTGCGGACTGCACTGGTTGCCTGTTCACTGGCAGATCACCTTTAAGGTTGGCTTGCAGACCTTTAAAGCCCTACATGAACAGGGACCCGGCTATCTGCAATATCTCCTGACTCCCTACTGCCCCCTACGGCCTCTCTAATCCACTGACAAGGAATTGCTAGAGATTTCCAGGGTTCATTTAAAAACATCTGGTGCCCGTGCTTTCTCTTTCGTGGCCCCTACCCTGTGGAATTCTCTACCTCAACAGTGAAGAGAATGCCTGATCATCAAAGGATTTAAGTCTGAGCTTAAAACATATCTTTTTAATTTAGCCTTCCCAGATGAATTTTAAGTTAGCTGTTGTATTTATTGCTTAGCGTAATTTTATATTTGTATGTTATATTTTAATTGTAACGCACCTTGGTTATATAGATAAATAAAGATTTACTTTACCCTCAGAACCTACTGGATATTTTGTAAGACAGATAATGCATGACAGAGTGTGCAGGCATACTCTGATATATGCACGCCTTGGGTGGTTGAACACACTTGGCCTGCGACCTCGTGCCTCACAATACACCCAAGGCATGCACGTATCAGAGCAAGACCCCATGCCCTGTAGTGAACTATCTATCACATATAAGCATATTATACATCATGTAAAAGACTGCTTCAAACAAAAATGAATTTCAATTTAAAATCAAAATGCGTTATTTTGCAGAAAATTAGACATACCTCAGTATGGGAAATGGACTGAGAAGAAACTTTAGAACTTTGGAACTGTTACCAATAGACACTCTGTTATGGTTATAGACAAGTACAATGGTTATAGAGAAATCCCAATAGACTAAAAAATAATACTGAGATTTATAATGGAATAAAAAGGCATGTGCACAAAATTTCAAGCACCTGAAGTGGGAGGCATCACCACTGTATTTCTCAACAGTCCCTGATTTTTAAGGATGTCCCTGATTTTGCCTTAAAAATGTCCTTGGTTCCTTCTACAATTCTATAAGTCATGTCCCTGATTTTCAAGGCAGAGAAGTATGCCCTGGTAAGTAACTTACACAACAGTGAAATCCACCAACAGGCTGGCTCGCCACTGAGATCCAGTTGGAATCTCATTACGAAGCTCGGGGAGCAGCTGGCATGTCGAACAGCAGAAAGCATGCAAAGTCATTTTACTCCACAACATCATGCTCAGGCTGGAACAAAGCAGCCTTTGAGATACCATAGCATACTGTGAAAGGCAGAACTTAAGTGTTAACTTCACACCGGAAATGGAATCTTCAAAGGGAGTTACAGCTGGGCTCGCCAAGTTCTCTAAAAAGAGCAACTACGATCAAAAACACTGGTCTGAGAAATGTTTGGATGATGCCATCCCAGTGGTTCGGCAGCAGCCGGTGCACCGCTGCCAATACAGGACATCCACATTCGTGATGACCTTAGCATCTTGTGCTCACAGGGTCTGCAGAGGCCAGGTACACTGCAGAGATGACACATTCGCTCCCTAGGGATGAGGGCCAGAGCTACAGCTCGTTGCTGTCCAGTGCTACCCTGCAACCAAAAAACAAGCAGGATTTGGTGGAGTCTTGGAGGGGACCTGTGACTGCACCCCTTACAGCAGAACTCTGTTACCAGACTGCTGCCCATGAGTACCAGGAATGGGGAAAAATAGGTATTCCAGCCCCAGATAAAACAACGTGACAGATATCTTCTAATCAGCAAAATCATTCCATGTACTGTTTTCCCCTCTTTGCTAATGTTTCAGTTTACCAAGTAATGTTTTTGTTTTTTCGCCCTGCCCAGGAGGCAGTATAATGCAGTGGTTAAGGGCACTGAGCTGCAAACCTGGACACCTGGGTTTGAATCCCATTAGCCCCCACTTGCATACTGTGTGACCCTGAGCAAGTCACTTAATTTCCTTGTGCTCCCAGGTCGCACCTGGAAACCATTCCAACTTAGTGAGCCCTTCCTGGTTAAACAATTTCCCCTTCCCTGAGTAATCTACAGATTGTAGGGGGAGACTGGGATGCAATAGTACTCATTGAGGCAGATCCAACGGCCAAATAATGGACCATGTCAGAGTTTGGTGTTCCCAGCAGAAGGCATGGGCACCAAACAGCAGTCAGGTTCCGAGTTATCTGGGTGAGGATACTGTCACATAAGAACACTGCTGTTAGAAAAAGGCAAAAACTGTTTCATAAGAAACATACTTTTAAACATGTACTCTCCAATCTTCCAGTGGGGTGCAGGTGGGACGTAGCAGGATACAAGACAGGTAGGAACTAGGGGTGATCGGATATCTTGAAATCTGATCTGTCAGTTGTTTTTTTCAGAGTATCTTAGTCCAAAATCTGATTCTGATCACAGTACACCGGATTTGAGATTTCAGAATCCAATCAGAATCCTACTGATTATGATTCAGGATTTCTGACAACTAGATCCAAAAATTCTAAATCCTTACTTTTAGATCAGATTCTAATGTATTTGAATCTGATAATCAGAACCAATCACCCCAAGCGGGAACAAGGCTGGTGCTCAGGCAGAGGGATGCCTTTATGTTCTCCCTACCTAGCTGTTGCACAGAGGCCTCTGGATCCCCTGCTCCCCTTCTCTGACTAAGTTCTGACTGGCTGTGCCGACTGTAATTCTGGGACAGAATATGAGAGGATAGGAAGTGGGAATCTGGGAACCAGTGCCACTGGCAACAACTCCAGTAGGTGTAGGATCAAGGGTCTGTTGACAAGATGAATTACATATTTTCTTTTTTTTTTTTAATGTCTTTTTTCCTCCAGTCGCAGCCTGCAGGGTCTCTCTCAGGCATCCTGGCTTGATCCTGCCCGCCTGAGGTCTCCCCATCCTGAGCTTTCTCCTTCCCCCCCCTCCTCCTGCAGCCAGTACCCCCAGCTTGACCCCTCCAGGGTGGGGCTACCCCTCCTCTTGGGCACTCTCTTATAGACTGGCCAAGCTGCAGGTGAGAGCCCGGGTGGAGGAACTGGAAGGCTGGGTGGGTGAGATCCGGCGGTGGGCATGGGGGCCAGGTGTCATCGTCTACCCCGCAGAGCTGGGTTTTTCCATGTTCTGTTGCACTCCTTCCCCCCTTCTAAGCATGGTGTGCACTGACACCAGGGAGCATGGCAACCCTGCCAGCGTCTGCCATGCTCCCCCACGTCTTTTTGTCCGCCTCCTGCAGCGCCCCCAATGTCCACTGGGGGTCGCTGGAATGCCAGACAACCCTGTAACCCTCCACCTGAGAGAGGAGAGCAGTCCATCGGATGCTCAATACTCTCCCTCCCCTGCTGATCTCTGGCGCCCGAGCTCACTCCTGAACTCGGGTCACTGGCATAGCACTAGGCATGGCATCCAGCGCTTTGACCCTCAGCGCCACCAGGCCAGCCGATATTTTCTTTTTAACAAGCAAAAGACCAATTTATAAGTGGGATAACACACTCCAGGGTGTGCGATCATAAGGAAATAATCCACTTCTCGGTGGTTGCGGCACTCGGCTACACCTCGTGCCAAACTACAACCTAAGGCATGCAGCATTTCCTTATAACCACATGCTCTGTCATGTGTTATCCCTCACATATGAGGTGGAAGCTCGGAACAATATATTCTTATGTTCATAATGTTTGCATTGATCAAGCAACAGAGATTAACAGGAATACCTTTATAATCTCAGCATACAATGATCGATGGCACCTTCGCCAGCTGGCTTCCAAGATATCAAATGAGGAAAACCCTCCTGATGTGGGACCACTGGGAAGTAAGACTGTAGCACAGGAATAAACAAGAATAACCCAGATTGGTGAACTCTATAAGTTTTCCTAATCCAAATATTTTAACCTTAGACAAATCTAATTAAAATCAACAACCAGAAGTTAACAAAAAAAAAAGCTGCCCTCTGAGTGACCACCAGCATGCCTCTCTTTTTTTGTTACTCAACTTTTTGCACTCCTGATGCTACCTATGTCTTTCATTGGGCACTGACCCAGCAACCTGCCAGCCCCACCGCCACTCCCCCCACTGTCAGCCAGTGGTGATCAGCACAATGTGAGACCCGAGTGTGCCGGCATCTGCCATACCTGGGGGTATGGAGACATGGGTTTTCTCCCCAACCCCCAGGTGTCAGCCAAAACAAGTGCATGTGTCCCTATGCACATGCCCTTGCACACATGTAGCGATGCCCTGTGGGGAGACAAGCTCCTTCACCCCACGGCACGGGTCACAACAGTGGTGGAACCTGGGTGCCTTCCTCCCCTGGCTGGGAGCACTGCCATATGGCACTGCCATCCCATACCGACTGCCCCACCCAACTCCCACATCCGGTCCTGAACCTGGGTCGCCACCATGGAACAACATATAGCACTTGTGCTGGGCATCGGACAGCCCGACAGCATGTCTCTTGACTGCTGTGCTGTGAAATAGCTGCTGGAACACTGTATTCACCTTTATGCAAAGCTATAAAAGAATTCACAACACAATCACCTGCAAAACAACTAAAGAACACAAATTCAATTGGTTTACAAACTCAAGCGATTCCCAATCAAAAGCTGGACTTGCATTTGAACAATATTAGTAAAACTCAAATTGATTAGGGAGACGAGGGGTGCCTAGCTGATGTTAATGGCTTGGTTTACAGATTCCCTGTGGAGTTATTTTCCACTTTAACAATTCTGACAGCCACTAGGTGGGGCACAAGCACAGACGCTGCAATGTCTGAACTTCAGTTGCTGGACTTCAACTAAAGTTAGTTACTTTTTTCAGATGAGGCACAGATTTTCGCAGCTAAGTAGTAAACATCTGCAAAACAATGCTTTTATATATATATATATATATATTTCTCTTTTAAGGCTCCTTTGGGGACCCTTACTTGTCACCAACACCTTTAGCCAGTGTTTTTTTACAGCACCAGAAGAGTTGTCCCTGGTCACCAGTAGGGCCTCAGTTAATTTCTTTTTGGAAGTATCTGCCTCACAAATAGGATTTAAAAACTTCTAAAATAAAAGCAGAGGAGTATTTGGCTCCCATAAAGGAGGCAGTGTGGTCTAGTGGTTAGAGCACCAGCTTGGGTGGCAGGAAGTTCCAGGTTCATGTCCAGGCTTGACAGATTCAGGGGCCATGTAACACTGAAAGGTGGGGTAAGAGGAGATGTAGTATTTATTTATATTTATTAACTCTAAGATTAACACACTTGAGCAGGAACTGCTCATTTACAAACTGCTCATAATTCAATTATCCAACAACGTGAACATAGTAGACAGAGGGGAGGGGACAACTGGGGAAATTGAGGGAGAGATCCAGGGGTAAAACCATTTTTCAACAGTAGGGTTTTTCAGATCCTGTTGGAGACATATACTTCTCACACGACCTCCAGTCCACCCAGCTGCAGAGACTGGTGAAAAGCAGGACCCCACAGGAAATGACATGCTGCATCCCAACTGGGATATCCTGCCTAAAATCAGAACTCATATGGGAAAGAAGTCCTTTGCCTTTTCAGAACCAGCCATTTGGAACTTTCTACCCACTGCCCTGCTAGACTGTCCAACCATTGCGGGGTTTAAAAAACAGTTTGAAGAAGTATTACTAAAACAGAGCCACTGTGTCTGCAATATATGACATCATTTTGTGTTAAAATTTGATTACACTCCCTCTTTTAGGGATCTCTTTGGACCTTGTGCTTGCATTTTGGTCCAATGTTTACCCTCCCTACCTTTTGTACTCCAAGGTTGTTATTAATTCATTGTCAAATGTTTGAATTTATGTTTTGACCAACTATATAGTCTTCCATCTACTGTATAGCAACTCTGTCATATCTGACTTGTCCTGACAATGTATTTTGTCTATTCATTGTCTCTGCCCATTTGCAATTCTGTAATTAACTCTGGGTCACCCCCTGAAAAGGGGACTGCTATGTCTCAGTGGGTCTACCCAGTTAACAAAATTAATAAATAAAAATAAACCATAAAATAAAAAAAAGAATAAATATAAAGAAAAAGGAAAACAAGGTGACTTTCAGTTTTGGATTGAGGCACGGAAATACAAAATGACTGAATTTTCTGAAGGCAAGTGTATACTATTTAGAAACATGTAGCAACAGAACATATGCACCCACTGATGAGCATTAAAAAAAGGCTTTAATCCATTGTACCTGAACCATACAGGCAAACAAATACCCCGTGCCCATTCACCTCAGCCAGGCTTCATCAGGGAACAGTGCTTAGGCTCACAAGTGACCATTTATGTTGATGTTTATTAATATTCATAATTCAATTATCCAACATCGTGAACATAGGAGCAATATTTAAAAGTATAACAGTGCAATAAATAATGTGCAAAAATATATGAAACTGAATTAAAACAGTACATTTAAACTTTATTAGTCAGGTCATATTCACAGGCTGTGGTGCCAAGCCAGTATAAAGTATGTTATCCTGTGCACTAAAACTCCCTTTGACCTGAGGGACTTTAACAAAAATGAGTTCAATACCAAACCTTTAAGGTGAAATCAAGTGGCCAAAGAGAGACACGGAAGACATCACAGTATAATACCCTGACCCTCCAAAAGGACAACAGCATTCATGCCACCATGTAGATAACCAGGCTTTCAGGCACTGGAGTACCAGGTGAGGGAAAACTTCTGCATGCACAGGACACAGACACTGCAGACCAGAACTAAGAAAATATGTCTACATTCTTTGCAAAAAACTGCAATAATGCACCAGCTAGGGTTCAAGTCACACCACAAAAGTATGAAAATGTGGCGCTAGGGTTAGGTTTGGGGTCCATGCCTGAAGGTAATCAGTAGTGGGGTCTTCCTTGGGGTAGTCAACCCTAATGCTCGCTCCTTCCCCCAGCCTGTAACCTACTGTCTGAAGCACAGGGCACAGCTCCAAGCCACTGCTTCACAGTGATATACTCTTCAAAGGTAGAGAAGTATGTCTCACCACATGTTGCCAACAAAATCTGTTGTAGCTCTCTTTAAGCAGGGCCCTGCATGAAGAAAAAAGATCACGTCAGATCTTGTTTGCTCAGCGGAGGGGTGGTCATTAGGGTTGACAACCCCAAGGAAGATCCCACCATTGATTCACTAGGACTCTGGAGACCCAAAACCCTAAGGTTTTTTTCTTTTTCTGCCTGTGGGTTGGGGATGGGGAGTTAGGTTTGGAAACCCTAACATCACATTTCCCTACTTCTGTGGTATTAACTTGAACCCTAACTAATGCATTACTGCATTTTTTGCAAAGAATTTCCTTTCTTTCTGAGGTAGCGGAATTGTATCCATAGACACAAAGGGCCTCTTGGCCCTGCACCAAGGGACTACTCCATACTCTTACGGAAGTGCAGTGATGGATGTCAAGAATTCATGAGGCAGTCTGGTGGGCTACAGAAATGCAGGGCTCTCTAGTCCTTGTGCTTCCATGTGGCCGCAGTTACAGACACACACGGCAAAAAGTCCATCTCTCAGTCAGTGTACATGGCCCTCTGTCACCCACGGATGCATAGGTGCAGGGCCCTATATCACGAGAAGAGTTTTCTTCACCATGTGGTACCTGGGCCCATGCAGTTGCACCTTCCTTTCCCTGGTGGGGTGATGGTGTCACTTAATAGTGCCATCTCCCTAATGTAGCCCCATCCAGCTGGCCCACTGAGCTCTCCCCAATCAGATCACCAGCACAGGATCACAAAACACTACCTGTTGAGGTAAAGGTTGGCACAACACATAGTTCTTAAAAATGATTTTTTTTTACTTTGACGCTAAATTTTCAAGACAGTCATTTTATGATTCCCCCTTACTAACAAGACATGTAGCATTTATGGTATATTGGCTGAAACATCATTTTGCACCACAAGTGTGAAAACACATCTTGTCCAGGCTTTAAAAAAAAGACATCTGTCATGTTTATCAGGTGGTTTGAAAAAAATGGCTATGTTGAAAATCTGGAGTCAAATATTGAAAATTAGTGAAGTTATGAGTGAACATTAAAATATTTCAATGTTCACTCATAACTTGGTCATTCAACGATAGTTTTATACAACATTTTCAACATAGGTTTCTTATGACACCACCTCATGAACCCAGTAGGTGAAAATGTTCAAATCCTGCCCAAAATGTGATAACTCGTAGCAACTGCAAAATCATCATTTGGCATGCATTTGAAAAATTTCAACTGCCTTGTTCATGAAAGTGGGGTTACAAAAAGGCCATGTTGAAAGTCTGGTGGAACAATATGGAAAATTAGCAAAGTTATGAGTGAATGATGAAATATTTCAGTGTTCGCTCATAACTTGGTCATTTTATTTGTTTGTTTATTCATTCATTCATTCAGAAAGTACATTTGAGCACAGGTGTTCATTTACAAAGGTTCCACGTCAACACCAGAACAATGAGGTTACAAACAAAGACAGTTACTTCATCAGTACCAGAGAAATACAGGCAGGTCATAATACACAAGATGCATAGCCACAGTAGCAGTTACATTGTCAGGTTACAGAGCTAGTCAGGGCATCTGTCACGCAGTGTTGCAGATTTGCCAAAGCAGGTACAATTGGTGTTGGAGGTGAGCATTAAGTGCAGGGACCCAAAAAGGCTTTGTTGAAAATTTAGTGTAAAAATATTAAGAAATGACAAAGTTATGAGTAAACGTTCAAACCCCGCTGAAATACATTACACTAGACTTACCTTACTTTCTCAAATCGAGTTACCACATCCAGCAGCAGTCACTGGTTCCAGGAGTCTTTTAGATCAGTGAGTGGATATTTGATGGGGACAGTTTTAGGTAAGTGAGAGTGTGTGAGGGAAGTGGATGGTGAGTGGAGGGTCGGGTTGGGATGCATGAGGGGTTGGGTGGGGTAGATCGGCAAGGAACCATTTAATTTTTTACAGGTTTAAAAATGTCAAAAGAAACAAATCAACGAGGGACTTTTTTTTGATCTTCGGAGAGACCCAAGTCCACACTGGGTACTGGGCACCCCAGTGTCATGATGTTTTTCTGCGGCACCAGGGGAGGGTACTCTGCCACTGATGCCACCTATTTCTTTTTGGATGGGTGACCTGGAGGAGAGGAAGGTGGATGAACAAAGTGTTACCTGGGTGGGCACTCCGATCTGCTACTGTAAAATGTATATACTGGGAAGGGAAGGGAAATGGGCAACCTGTACTTGAGGGGCAGAAAGTAGCAGTACCAGGTGTGAGCACTCCGATCCGCTTTATATAGACAGATAAGCTAGGTAGACAGATAGACAGACAAACAGATTGATACATAAATACAATAGACAGATAGACAGACAGAGAGGGAAAGGGGGAATTGTTTAACCAGGAAAGGCACGCTAAGCCAAAGCTTGTTTACAGGTGTGACCTGGGAGCACAAGGAAGTTAAGTGACTTGCTCAGGGTCACACAGTACACAAGTGGGGCTGTGGGATTTAAACCCAGGTCTCCAGGTTTGCAGCTCAGAGCCTTAAACCACTACACTATACTGCCTCCGAGAGAGAGAGAGAGAGAGAGAGGATAGATAGAGATAGAGAGAGAGATACAGATAGATAGAGATATGGATAGATATATATATATATATATATATATATATATATATATATATATATATATATATATATATATAGAGAGAGAGAGAGAGAGAGAGAGAGAGATAGATAGATAGATAGATAGATAGACAGATGGATAGATAGATAGCGAGAGAGATCAGGGGATTACGGGCTCACTGCTCCAACTGAAGCCAGCAGCACGACTCCAGCTGCAGCTCCACAAACCAAGAAAGTCCCACTCTTCTTATATAAAGAATAAGTGTGAATGGCTCCTCTTGCTAAGCTGGGCACCCAGGATTTTCAGGTGCCCAGCAATGCCAATTTCAGGGCACTTTTCAAAAAACCAAAAAAAGACTTTACCTAAACAGGTCCTGTTTACCTAAGTTCAGGTATCTGATTGTTGAAAATACATCATTTTAAGTATTTTCAATGTTTTTTAGTAAAAAAACACACACAATAATGGCCATCACGGTCACTATTTTTTCTCACAATCAATAAAGCACTATTTTTTGTGATCAATAAGCCCTCACAACTGATGTTTTTTATTGTTCGTATCAGAGGGTTATCCAAAAACCCTACTGAGCGTGCTCAGGAAAAAACCCTTAAAATCCTTATAACTCTGTAACTAGTTAATGTTTTTTCAAAAAACCTTGAAAGGCACTACCTTGGAACAAGCCGCTTCTACCCTGACATTTTTGTGAACAAATTCAGTACCATCTATGCTGTACAGGACAGCCAAAAAAACCTATGTTTAAGTATGGGGGGGAATGTAATTAATTAAAAATTGATGTTCTGCATCTCGGAAACTGCACAAGATCCCATCACAAAACATTTCACATCTTGAGACCCTGCCAGCCAGTGCATACCAAAGTTTGGGCTATTCCATTGAAAACTGCAAAGTTACCAAAGTGCAAAAACTGGGGTTTAACATTAAACACCTTCCTCAGCCCTAACTACCATGGTGCAAAAACTGGGGTTTACCATTAAACACCTTCCTCAGCCCTAACTACCGTGGTGCAAAAACTGGGGTTTAACATTAAACACCTTCCTCAGCCCTAACTACCATGGTGCAAAAACTGGGGTTTAACATTAAACACCTTACTCAACCCTAATTAGCATGGTAGTAGAATATCTGGAAAAATGGAGAGATGCAGGGAGCACAAGACAGGCAGTGGTAAAGGCCCCTTTTGTCCATCGCATGGTTTTAGTAATGAATGTACTCACATTTTATTTGTATTATACCTACAAAGAAAACCCACCTCCCATATATACAGCCTGTATTTTTCAAGAAAACAAATGGCACAAATGTTTTTATCAACTCACTTCAAGTGCACCTGATATATCATCAACAAAATATCAGCATTAAATCAAACGCATACTATTTACAGTTCTGCAGGACAGATTTAAAGAAACGGTTTCTATTCAAAGGCTTCACTGAGCCTTTAGGGGCTAATGTATCAAAGTTCATTCTTTTCTATCCAAGGTATCCAATCTGTTGTGCCCCCCAGGCCAGGTGGCAATGGCCTGAATTCAACAGTTTTGGGGTTGCTATGGTGTTTTTCTGTGAAAAGGCATCCCAAAACATTTTGACAATTACCTGAACCAATAGCCCTAATGTGTTCTTGTATTTGGAATCTCAACTGATGTTGGGTTCTACCCACAGAGAGTATCATGCCCTCACACCACCCCAAGTATACCACATGGGGTGGGGGTTACAATCAACAAAATTGTTAATACCAGATGTTTCACCAGTGCCGCCAGGGTGTGTAAATGGTGGCCAGTGACTGCATATTTACAAATACTACAACTGTAAAATGTTTGAAAACTTTTCTGGAGTTGCTTTTGACTCCCCTCCTTAGCCACATAGTGGCTATGTGCCACTAAATCAGAGATATTCTTGCCTTTCTTATAAAACGGTCTACGCCTTGGTCCCACCAGGGCTACCAGTTTGGGGTCTAATTTTAAAATATCCCACCTTTTGCATATTGTATCTATAATTCAGTTAGATTCCTGGTGATAACCTGTTTCAAAGATGATTCTAGACTCGGGGTTCTGTCTCCTATTTTCTGGAATTAGCGGTTGATCCCGCCTTATCCCTTTTGATAGGCCTTAGTTATCACCTTGACAGAATAGCCCCTTTCCTTGAATCTGGTTGATTATTTATCTGTCATATTTTTTAATATTTGGTCTCCTTTAAAATGTTGGCTTTGAAACGTGGGACCTGGAATGTATTTTAACTTTCCAAAAACCTGGAATGGCTTTTCTGAACCCCTGGTAAGACATGAGGCTCCGTCCACCTCCTGCTAGCCATCCTGACTGCCTGGGCTTGGAATATGAACCTGGTTTGCCAGAATGTCAAGCAGCACTTGCCACAATCTGACCACGGACTAGCACCCACACGAAGTATGCATAAATCCTTTGCACAGAGGTCTGTCTGCAAACCTAGCACTTGGGTACAAAACGTTAGATCACAAGCTGATCCAAGACATTCTCCTTTCCATGGGGGTGTAGCAGGAAATAAATGGGCTATCACTTCACAGAATAAAACAAAACTACATACACAACTGTACTAGTAACACAGTGTACAACTATAAATAAAAGTGGCAGAGTTGGTTACGAAGTGCATGGCGGGAGTCACACCATCAGATGCAATGAGCCACAACTGAGTACACTGGTGCTCCGAGTCACTGCCCTACACTAGTATCCACCTCCTTCCAGGCAAATCATGCCAAGGTGGCGTGGTGCCCCTGGGACTCGTATCATTCATATCATTCAGTCACACACAGTTGGGCAGAACCAACTTTAGAATGGACACAAGGAATTTGGGTCCAATCTGAACCAGCATTACATTTCTGTAGACAATCGAAAGTCTAGTAAAGACATGTCAGGAAAGTGAGGTTTCTGTACCTGGATCCCCTGTGTGGGCTTAATGTTGATTATTTATCTTTCCAAACGGAACCTTTGTAAAGACCACAGCATGCATACAAACATACAAAACTGCCAGAAGAAGGCCATTACAGTCTATTGAATCTTCGATGCGTAGCTCATAAAGCTGGTGTTACATGGCACTCTGGTCCCCCTTTCCCCGACACTTTTATCCTCCCCTTGACTTTACCCCACCCCCCTCTAAAATTACCCAATTGTCTTCTGGTTCACAACCTTCTCTGCCAGCTAGTTCCACCCTGCCATCACTCTCTCCAAGAAGTGCCTCCTGCCTTCCTTCTGGAACCTTCCTCCTGCCACTCTGCAACTGTGCCCCCTGTGGTCTTGTTTTTGCTGAACCTACAAAGGTCGTACAGATTGACCTTGTTTACACCTTTGAGGCACCTGAAGGTTTCTATCATGTCCCCTCATTCCCTTCATTTCACATGAAGGCACAAGTTAAAATTAGCTTTTGCACATATGAGAGTTCCTTCTAACCCTTAATCATCTCAGTGGCTCTTGTTTGTACCACCTCCAGGTGCTTGATGTCCATCTTGCATACTTCTGTCTGCCCCTAAGATGGCACTGAACAAGAGCAACAATGCAGCGCTAGGATGACATGTGACTGCTGCTTCTGTCTTCCTATAAAACCAATAGGCAATCATGCCCTGAGAAGTTGCAAATCTCTCCTACTGATGGTTCCCAAAGTTAACTCTTGTTTTGGCAGGGCTGCTATAAGCTTTACACTGTCCTCCTTGTGGAATAAATTGCAAAAAAACTGAAACTGAGGTCACCCATCGGCATCTCATCTTTCAAGCTCTTATATTCACGTCTCAGAAATGATCAGTGCAATCGTTTCCCATGACCATGAATTGTCATCATGCTAACCTGTACCATTTAACCATGAACAAATTACTTCTAGTGCTTGTTCCTCCTTGGCCCTGGTCTGTCATCATGCTTTCATGTAACACCTTGATGCCTCTGTCCTCCCTTTGATACTGGTCTATCTTCCCGCTTTCTCCAGCCTTCTTTTCACAACTCTATACTGCACTCATCCACAATCTATATGCAATCATACTATAAAAGTCCTAACTCCCCATTCCTTCTCACCGTAGGCCCCCACTGCCGCATCAGTTCTACTGACCTATCCTTGGGACTTCACTTCTCACAATGTTTATCCTTCGCTTACATATTACATACCCCTCCTGGTACCCCATCTGCCATTAGTTGGTGGTTCTCCAAGCCATTTTCATGGCTAGTATTAGTGACTGCCCCTGGTAAATGAACTAACTGGTACTTCTATACAGAGAACATGGTTTATATACAGTTGCATGGTTCAATGGTGGACCTGCCCCCTTGTATTTGAATCCTCCTCTGTTATGGCTTGCCTTGTCTTCCTTTTATCATTTGACTCTCCTATTACTGCACCATTGTGTTTGTGTTTATATACTTATTTACATGTATTTATATGTTTTTATGATGGATGTTACCCGACCCTGTTCTAACCAGGTCCATGCTCAATGATGTTCGCCTGGATAAATAAAGATTTTGATTGATTACAATGCCCTACGTATGAAGATTTGGCATGCATTACTGCTCCTGTTTCCTGCTGTATTCAGTTAATTATAAGCATAAACATGGCAGTTAGGCTTCAGGAACTAACAGTATTATAATATAAATCATGTCAGATTTCTGCTTTTTATATGTTTTTTAAAAGTCATTTTATTTTAAAATCAAAGAATTTTCCTTTGCACTCAGAAACTAGAGGACTCCCCCAACCCCCGAGTGAGAAATGGACCATACTGACTTCAGAATTTTGGAACAGTTTGCATGAAGCACCCTGTTATGGTTAAACGGAATGGGAAATTGGTGACAGTTCATAACTGTAATGTTCCAATTTACAAACATGAAATTTGATACCTCCAAATGATCCATATACCTGCATCTGAATGAAAAATAATTGATGAACTGTTGTGAGTTGTTTTCTTCCTGTGGACAGCATTCTGTACAGTTTTATTCACAGAATGAGTAATTTCAAGTTTTCACTGTGTCACTCACAATTTGTGTACAGAATGACAAGCAGGTACTGTTAACTTATACTCATAACAGTACTTGGAGTTCCATACACAAACTGCAACAGTCATAACTTTAAGTTACTGGTTACATAAAAAATTGAACTGAACATTTCTTATGAAAACAAAATATAGGATGAAGAAGTGCTGCCATCAGTCAGAGTACTCCAGCCCTCTGATCATGCAACACTAGTACTTAAGCAGTGATACACAACAGGGTGTGGTATATCATGAGATATCATCATGCCTTCGGTGCACTATAAGGCACAAGGCAAAGTTGAGTGCCTTCAACCACCCAAAAAGTAACAGCATTACCTATGAGATATACCACACCCTGGAGTGTATTACTGAGATTATAAAATGACTCCAAAGAGAAAGAAATGGCTGATCTTGATAACTAGTTTGGATCGGGAGGATGAACCAAGATATCATCACAGATCAAAGATTGCTCCTGTTAACTAACTTACAGGATTTCTCCTGTCCATTTTATAACAACCAGACAGCGACCAAGTAAAAATCAGTCCCTGTCCTCTTTAAAGAGTACCTGGGATAATGAAAAGCCAACAATGCCAATTGGTTTCAAACTGTTATAATGATATGTTCCCTATTAGATCTGTGCGTATGTCCATGACTGTGTAACTGAGCGCAGATCATTTTTCTCTTTTTTTCATACAGCTTTCTATCTAATGTCAACCGTACTCCCAGTCTAGAGACAGGGATGTGCTTTATTCCCTAGCAATCTTCCAGCCCTGTCTGCAACTACCCCCGCTATCCACCCAATGGGGGTCACTGTGGTGGCAGGCCCAAGAGTGCCAGTGACAGTCAGGTAGATGGCAGTATAGTTTTTCTGTTTTTCTTCTGCGACCCTTGACCCTGACCTGATGACATATCACCCGCTCAAGGAGGCCTCGAGTGCACGCAGTGATCCCCACAAAGGGGGTGCAAGCTCCCTGGCCCTCCACTGAGAATCCTTGCAGCTTTCGATCATGATGCGAAATCCACACCCCCCCCAAGGTTGGGGAGTGCTGCAGCTGGTAACAGCTTATCCACTCAGCTGCCCAAGTGCCAACCTCCCTTGTTAGTTCTCCAACCTTAGTCACTGGCACAGCAGTCTCAATCTTGCCTTTTTTTTTTTGTTATTGATTTTCTGGTTGGTTCTCCTTGACCCCCACTTAACAACTGCTGCACCTGTCCTCTGGTCAATCAGGTGGGTAAGCAACTTTCTCCACAGTCACTGTCAATGACGCTGTCTTATCGGCAGTTAGAAGGTGTGCAAATGCTGAGTGGCACAGAAACTGGGGGCATATGGTTCACCACTGTGGTACATTCGACTTCCAGCGACTACAGTGTAGGACTCCAGGGACTGTGTGCAGACCCCAGCCAGGAACACTGCATGATTCAGAACCAGCAAGCCGCAGTGTGAGTTTCCAAGTATCCTGTTCAACCCCAACCAGCCACAGTGTAGGTTTCTAAGGATTGTGGGCAAACCCCAGCCAGCCACAGTGTTGGTTTTGGATGAGTGTGTGTGAACCCCAGCCAACTATAGCACAGTATTCCAAGGATCATGTGCAGACCCCCGCTAGCCACACTGTAGGATTCCAAGGATCGTGTTTGGACTGTGGATCCCAGCTAGCTACAGAGGAGGATTCCAAGGATCATGTACAGACCCCAGTCAGCCACAGTATAGGACTGCAAGGATCATGTGCAGACACCAGCCAGTCCCAGCGTAGGATTCCAAGGACAGTGTGTGGATATCAGCCAGCCACAGGGTAGGATTCCAAGGATAGTGTGCAGACATCAGCCAGCCACACTGCAGGTTTCAGAGGATCGTGTGTGGACTGCGGACCACAGCCATCCACAACGTAGGATTCTGAGGATGGTTTATACCCCACGTCTTCCAGATGGCAGAGAAAATGCACAGCTACTGCACTGCTGGGCCAGCCCTGATTCCATATCCATTTCGGCTTACAGCTGCTTTGGTAACAAAGCTTCCTCTTTTAGCAACATCTTCGTATTTATGTTTTTTATTGGTAACTTAGAAATGTAGACTAAGTCTTGAAACCTGTTTTTTGCTATATCCGGGGGGGGGGGTGCATTTGAAATGCAGTACAGCATAAAAAGGCACATTTCATTCCATAATTTTTAGTTTGAGGGGAACTAAATGCAGCACATTTTAAAAGCCTTACAGGGTGAGACAGCATATTTTCATATAATACTCTACACACAGATTATTTTCAGACAAGACCTGTTGAAGAGAGAGACTGTTTTGCTGTTAATCCAGTGAATGGCTGTTAACCAAGTCTAATCAGGGACACAGAGCCCTCAGTAACAGCTCTGTCAAACACCCCACAGGCTGCCAGGTCTCATGGCTCCATTCTACTGAGGCTAAGCACTTCAGACGTTTGTGGAGTCAAAAGAATTGCTTGTGAATGAGAAAGACAGAACTGCAAGAAGTTTAGTCACATTTTCTGGTGGTTTCTTTTTTTGTTTGTTGTGTTTTGTTTTTTAATGTCAATATGTCCTTAATGGTATACAGAGATTATTACATAGCATTCTGTGTCTGGCAAATTGGATTAGTCAAAGAGGTTTAAGGACGTGTGAGACCTGGAAACAAAATTGTGTTTAAGCAGACCTCCAGAATGACTGTAGCATGAAAGGAAGGAAGGAAGGAAGGAATCTGGCTATATACAACGGCTTTCACGCAGACTATATCCCAAAGATCTTTGCATGCAGTAGACCAATGGGCAGATGCCATTAGGCGCGTGCACACTGAGATAACATGAGAATGAGGAAAGTTAAGAAACGCTCTAGGAGTTACACAGAGAGAGAGAAAAGAGAGGAAGTTATGCAAACAGTTTAAAGTGACTTGCTCAAGGTCATGCAGTAAGAATATATTATACAGTAGTGGTAATGGGCTTTACACTTGAGTTTGCAGGATTACATCAACACTGCCCCACATACTGTATACTGTGGTAAAATGATACATGTGACAGACTGCTATATGTTTATTTCAAAATAATACCATAGCCAGATGTTACAACTATATCTACATTGGCAAAGGCAGTCTTCTCTCCAAAATCCATGTACCCCACCCCTCACCTCCCCAAGTGGGCCCATATAACACGTAAAGGAGGACTTCCTGGTTCCCCAACACATCACGCAAGCGGCAGAGCAAGCATCTCCACCTCCAATGTATGGATCCCAGAGTCAGAGAGGCAGCCAGAAAGCAAGTACGGTTTTCAGCAACTTGAATTAGGTCTTTTTAACCCTTGATTAACTCTGGCATGGGAAGGCTTTTTTCAGCTGATACGTGTACACCCCTTGCCTATCAGTCAAACTTTTCAAACTGATACACTAGCTCTTTACAGAAATTATGTGTACCTCAGTATTACTGTATTTTCACTGAATGAAAAATAGAGCTTGTCAAAGAAAGAAACAGACATGGTGATCAGCAATGCAATACTGAGTCACTAGGTTGTTAAAGAAAGCCTTGGGCTGAAGGCCCTACCCAGCCTACATGTCTGTTCCCCCCTCTCATCCATCTCAGCCGCTATAGATTCTGATGAACTGAGCCTTAGGGCATGATCCATATACAGTATGGGACTAGAATACACTAGGATCAAGAGTATCCTAGTTATTGCTCTGCACATATATGCGTGTGCACGCGCACACACACACACACACACACACACACTCGTGCCCTGCTACACTGGATGATATCTACAGCCCCTGCCCACTGTGTACTGCTGGAGAGGAACCAGGCATCTGATAAGGGGCAGAAGTGTTGGGTTGAACTGGTCTTTACCACAGGTATCCAATTGGCTACCCATGCTGCTATACAAGGGGATCCTTGCCTGTGCAAGGTGGACTGAGTGTCAATATATGGTAGTCCTCCAGACAGCTGTACCTCCACCAGAACTGGAGAAAAACTGTAACAACACAAAAGACAGTGCTGGTGATACCCCAAACCCACCATGGAGGATCTTAAGACCAGGGGCTGGTAGGGGAGAGGTGACAGGGCCCGAGACAAAAACTGTGGCCAGGCAGAGGGGGTACACAGCTGCTAATGCAGCCCTTAGGGCTGTGTAGTGTTTGCTCTGCAGGCATCTGCATCATGGAACTGATGCTGGGGATGTGGGGCAAGCCTGTAACTGCCCTCTTGCCTGCTCCATCCTGCCCACACATATATTTTTCAAGAGGACTGGGATCAGGTTTGAAAGAGATGCACAGCCAGCTTTGAGGATGTCATGTAGTGTCCTGCTAGTGTGCACTATTTGTGTAGAGGGCACTCTACTTCTTTTCTTGGCCCTCTACACATGCAGAAAGTCTGGAAGCATGTTACAGATTGGACCCTTAGTGAGAAACTTCATCACATCCTGTCTCTGCCAGCCTATCATGTGCTTCTTCACCAAAGCAGTCAATTAAATGGTATTATTTACTTATTTAAAAATGTATATACTGTTCACATGCACTGGCTGTAACTGCCCCCCCATGGCCATTGGAATAACTGGTGCAAAAGCAGCCAATCAGCTGACCCCCAGTGAGAGGGCTAGTGGGACAATGGCAGCTGCCTAGGAGATGAAGACAGTGGTCACCATTACTTGTGCCTCCAAGTATGCTGCACCTTCTATGGCTTGTATCATGGTAATGTAAGCAAAATTAACTTTAGTGCTAAATAAGAGAAGTTAGTAAGTAAGCAATAACGCATAACAGGGTGTATAGTAATGCTAAATTACTTCATGCCCCAAATGAGTTGTGAGGTGGGAGGTACATCTGAGTGCCTTAACCACCTGGGAAGTGCGTTAATTTACAGCACTAGCACACACCCCAGAGTGTGTTATTGCACTTGTAAAATGGAAAACAGAAAGCAAAATCTGAACCATGCAGTAAATATAGGGTAAAGTATGGAGTGGTGTGTGTGTAATGAGAATTTTACACACACCTGAGGTGTTGGATGCCACATAAACCCTGAGAGAGAAGCTCGAGGGGTTTATCTCGGCATCCAACACCAAGGGTGTGTGTAAAATTTGAGTTTACACACCACCCCATATTTCATTTTATATAATTGCTGGGTTTCGCTTTCTCGCCACAGCAATTATATAAAATAAGTGGCGTTCTGTTCTGGCAAGACCACGGTCTGGTTTTAGCGTGGCCCGCAGTCACTTTGTGGCACTGAAGCTCTTTTTTCTTTTTTTTTCTCGTGGACGCAGTTTTTGTTAACAGCAGTATTTTTAAAGTAACATCACCGAGTCACAGGCGTGTGGTTTCAAGTAGGAAGCAGGTGGAGAGTGGTTAGAATTCTGAAGAGTTGTGGCCATGACAAGAAAGTTTAGGGAAACATAGTAGCGTGGTTTGCAGTTATAAACACTCCTTTATAACGGCAAATTACGTGACGGGTTTCCCTGTGGGAGAAAATGAAACTCAGCTATTATTGTAAAAATTAATTCACGGTCATGTGCCCTGATTTAACCAATCAGATAGCTTGATTGATCCCAGGTATTTTATAAAACAATAAAGTCCCAGACAGCACTATGACAGTAGCAATAAACTAGCTGAACCTTATTGTATGTCCTGTAATTGTGACTTTACTTTCTAGGAAAACAACCCCAGTAACAGAAATTTAATATTAATTTAGCTTCCAAATTTGAACCAACAGAAGTGTGACTCTGAATCCAAGTACCCAGTATTTGGATATATCTGCATTTGGAAAAAATGGCTACAGTCCAAACCTAGAGGGATGAAGCATGTCACTGCCCACGTCTGGAACTACATAATGTTATTTTGTCCAATTTGACTGCCTTTATAAGGTGCGGATTTACCGGGTGGGCTAAGGGGGCTGTATGCCCCACATTGATTAGCACCCCATGTGGCAAAAATCTAAATTGTGGCAACATTTAAATTCAGCAGAACACAAGAGGTTAAAAACTGCAGCCAGGTCCTGAGATCACGATCTGCGCTGCAGCACATATGTCGGTCCACATCCTGACCTGATCTGACCTCACAAGCTGACTGATCTAACCTCGTTTTGCATGCCCCGCTGCAATAGACTCACTGCAATCATGTCGACCTGCTCGAAGAGGCGAAAAATTACCAATTTTTTTTTTTCGTACAGGTGCCGGTCCGAGCCATCCTGCAGGTACTGCGCCTTCACTGGCAAAAAGGTATGCTGGTCTCATGACTTACATTCATGCTGGCAGCCACAGTCTGAGTGAGTTCACTGAACAGTTTGCAGCATGCAGACTTTTGGGTGCGTCAGCGCGGGGTGCCTGTCTGTATGTGTCCCTGTGCTGTCAGCCTACAGTGTCAGTAAGTTAAGTTTTAGATCAGGATGTTTATTTATATATTTATTAGGATCTAGGATTAGGATTAAACAACTTTGAGCTGAGAGCTCTTTTACAAAGGTTCAACATCAATAGGAGAGAAGACAGCATTACAAGGGTTCAAGCAACACAGAGTATAAAACATGTACAATATTTACAATAATTACAATGGCTTATTCAAGCAAGTTAAATGAACAAAAAAACTATAAAGGGTAAGACACCCATAGGGTTGCGTTTACAGTAAGTTATAGGAGAGGATAGTTGCAGGTAGTAGAAGGTTGGAGTCAGTTCGCTGAGGCAGCAGTTAGTGGAGAGAAGAAGTAGACGGTAGGGAAGAGGGGAGTTGAGTGGGAAGTGGAGTTGCTGCAGTCATGAACCTTGTCAAGAGAGATGTGAGGGGTGGATGCATGAGGCGGGTGGCCAAGCAGAGTTTTTAGCCACTAAGTGGAGGTGGGGGGTGGTAGAGATGGCCTGGGCATGCCATGGTGGGAGCCGCCTATAGGTAGGTCAGAGCCCTGAGGCAGAGGGACTAGTGGTAACAGTCACAGGTGCTGGATGTAGAAAGCTGCTGGCTGGCTGCTGCCCCAAGTATCAGAAATAATGACTGTTGGATGGCTGACTAGGAAGCAACTGGTAGGACTTACACTTAGTTGCAACAAATCTTTATTTAATGTCTTGCGACATCAAGGGTGTCGGCGCACAGGTTCCCGCTGGCAAGTCATTGCATCCGACCTGTCAGCTCTACAATCTCTCACTCAGAGTCGGCACTTAGCAAGTGTTTAAGTATTGCAGCTGCATAATAAGTAAAGAGTCTGCCCCAAGGAGACAGGGTTTATCTAAAGAGTGTCGGGTGCAGGGTGGGTGGCAAGTACCAGGACAGACTGCCATGTCTGCATGATATCCCCCCATGCCACAGCTGGAAGCTTCTCCACCCTGAATCAAGTGCACCTGTGGGAATGGCCCCTGAAATAAAGTAAAAACCCCTAGCAGGATTTTGACTTGGGGAGGGGCATTTTGACCTGGCATATTGTTTCATGGTATCCAATAGCTTTGGCATTGGGGAGGGGGTCTTTCTGACTGAACTTTACAGTAGGAGCATTTTGGAACACCAATTTAGGGTTTTGCCATTAAGTACTGATGTGCATTTTGTTTTTAAACAATATCCTAAATAAAGGGCAATTTGGGAATTTGAACTTGGATCTTCCAATTTACAGCTGTGTGCTCTAACCACTAGAGCAATTAGGGACTGTGAGGGGGATCTACAGGGTAGCAAATTCGGTTTAAAATTACCTCCAAAATGCACCAGAATGCAACAAATGTAAAACATTTCATGGGGGCCCAGACCCCAGGCCTATAGATTTAATTTCTGATCCAACTTCAGCACCCCCCATCTGCCTCACTGCTGGATCTGCTTCCACCATACATTGTATCCCATTAATCCCCCCCCACACACACACACACTCGGAAACAAGCCTCTCCATTCAGTGTGACTTCCTGGTCAACTCATAGATAAATAGATAAACCTCAACTGATATTACACTTGACTATAGTTGCCATGGCTATGACCTACTCTCTCCCGTGACTGGTCATCAATCTGTCCAAGCACAGACAGGCTCATCAAATTAATTTGTGGCTGGTAACAACTCACTGTGTCAAGGAAAGTAGGCTTGAACGGAGGGGTTGCGGAAGAAAAGCCAAGAAACACTGAAGGCTTAAGTAGCAGTGCAGAGGAACATAATAGGGACCCTACAACTCCCTAGGCGCATGTTTATGAACTGGATCTCACCAGTCAGTCAATGTTTTCAGCCCTCTCAGCTTTCAGGGCTGCAGAGCAGGAGGCGTGGAAAATTAAACCTGCCACTGATGCCAATGAGGGACACAAGAGACCGAGCTGCTGAATAATGCCCGAAGTTTTCCACAATATTACAGCGCCCACCAAAGGGATGGAATTCAATCCTGTAATCTGTGAAGTCTGCTTGAAAGTGGTTTTGATGCTTTAACTTGGTTTGTGCAACAGTACTGGGAATGAAATAACTTGAGCAGGAAAAAATGTCAGCTTTGGGACTTGGCTTGAAGTTGCATGCGACTCCAAGCTAAATACAAACACAACCTGTATTTATTTGCAGCAGCAAGAATGCTTTGCAAATACTGTAGATAAGGTCAAAGGCCAGTAAAGTAGACAGAAAAATGACTGGAAAGGGAAGGGAGGGATATTAGAGATCGTCAGTGAACTGCATTCATGTGTGACCCAGCAAAGTCACAAGCGTGTCATGGTTTTTGAGCATCTTATTAGCACCAGTAGAGTTATAACAGACATCCAGTCTGGCCCAGTGGTGTGAGCAGAGCACGCTGTGCCCCCTTATGGGCTCCTTGCTTTGGGCAGGTAAGGCATGGGAAGTGTTGCAGAGGTAACATTAACCAGCCCAGTGAAAGCAATGAGGCAAACATGCCACTTGGGCATTTCCTGGTGGGCCTAGGGGTGGCATGTGGTGTCACGGATAACAGTGTGATGTCTGGAACCTCTCAGCATAATGTGAGCACAGGTCAGCCAGGACACCTGTCATAGGAGCTGGGAGAGGCTGCCGAGATGCAAAAATGCCTCCCGGTTGGCATATGATGCCCTACAGAGCCCGTTCACATCACCTCCCTGCTGTGTCAGCACCTGACAATGATTGCAGGACCCCAAATGTTTACATAAGTCCTGAGCTTGCTCTCAGGCTTGCCATGTTGGAGGGGGGCAACTGCTAAGCTTTGAATATATATTTATATTTAGTTTTTGTTGATGGTGGTATTTTTAGTGAATATGCCTTTCAAGTGCTGATATCAAGCACCGTGAATGCTGTTCTCTCAGTGATCAAATGCCAAAACCTATAAGCGGTTCTGGAAATATTTTTTTTATGACAATGAAAAGAATAGTTACTACTGTAACAACAGATCTTCAAGAGAATCTTCTCTATTGAGCCACATCATGGAATTGATAGCCGCCGGTGTCAGAACCACGCAAAAATGTTTGCCAACTGGGGCCCGCACCCTGACATGCATCGTCACTGCCTATGTAACATGGGTGACCCCATCATGCCTCAGTTGCCACCAGGGACAAGCTCGAAGGACCATAAGACCGTCAGGGACCAAAGCAACCAGGATCAAATGAAGCATACAGGATAGAATATGTAAACCTGAATATTATTATACCAAAATCAGGTATGAGAGTGTAACCCCTAGGTGGCACTACCCCAAGGGCTACTACCCCTACCTATTTGGCCACCGACAGGCTGAGGGGCCTAGGTCCTATGACGGGTGCCCCACCCAGAGGTCAGGGTTGGCAGTGGTTAAACTAGCTGGGTACAGCCCTCTGGGACACTGTGAATCCCCCTTTGTTCCACTAGTGGCCCAAACAGTACATGGGAATTACCTTCCCAATACCCCACATATGAACACTTTTTACACATATAGATACCACTTACCCTCGAGACTGATTCTGCAGCACATCTCTGAGGACCCCCTGTAAAACAAGGTTAAGCAAAATACACAACACAGTGCAATGCTGGCACTATATGTACTGACACCACAGACAGTATATAGTTCAATAACAACAAATCTGATTTATTTAGGGGACAGTAACACGGAAGGGGCAATCAGGTTGATTTAGCTTGGCAATATTCAAATCACAGTACTGTGCACACATATAGGGTCCAAAAAAATCACACTCTGGGTACCCAGGATTGAGGGGAGGGCTAGCCAGGTCCATTGCCCGGCAGGTGCAGATGGATGGGGCTCTGTAGGAAGAAAATATATGCACAACACACACTTGTAATCCAGAGCTGGATGGCTCAGTCCATGGGAAGAAAACACAAGGAAATCAGCTGACACACTGATTAAATGAATGTCGCAGGGTGTTGCCGTGATTTATACTCATGATACCCAAGACAGTTACAGGATGGATGGTGTTGCTTCTGGGTTTCCAGCATTCAGCACACACTGCAGAGTGAGGGGAATTAAAACTGCGATTCCCCACATGCACCAAGCACATTTGTATGTAAAGGAAATTACTATACCAGGTAGACTGCTCCTCGATCCAATCGCAAAACACTGCAAAAACACGGGAGCATTCACAGCAGCTTCAGTCCCTGACAGGCCGATTGCACTTCAGCAAAATCTTTGATCTTCGACAGGTTAAGCCTTTCTACACTTCTGCTGCTTCTTCCTTCTACAACAACTCGGATTCAGTCCGATTCAGCTGCACTAACAGCCACAGACCGACTTGGGGGCCTACACACGCACTTCCCGTGTGAATTACTCGCCGCATAGTACATAGCTACTTCTCCCTTCACTGTCTCTACTGAACTGACTTTTCCAGCAACAGTGCAGGGCATTTCCTTTGGGCTCACAGCAGTTCAGTTGGCTGGTTCGGCTGTCAATCACTGTAGGGCTCCCTCTGTCGGTGCAAAAAGGTGCCAAGGTCCAAACTACATTCCCCATGAGCACCTGCCATACAATCCCCTTTGTTGCAGGCTCTAGATGAGAGTCCAAGTTCTGATTTGCCCGCAGGCTCCATTTTAAGGACCTCCTTTCTACTGATTGGTCCAATTCAGCAGTTCAGGACCAAAATGAAGAAACTACACTGCCCAGTCCTTGCTACAAGTAAGCAGGTTAGAACAAACTGCATTTTCATTATTACTCTAACAGATCACCAGCAAACAATTACATATTTTAATTAGGCTCCCTTTGCGCATATAGCAACTGCAGAAATGGAGCACTTAGCCAACAGCCCGAGTGGGATTGGGCATTGCAACACACAGTCCCCCCATTCCAATTAATTATGTCTGCAAGCAGACAGCTCTTAAAGAGACAGTACTCAGAGGCTCTAAAGCACTCGCTGCAGCTTCATTTAACGGCTTAAACGCCGAACACCATCCAGACTTAGAGCACTTAGCAAGCTCCTGGAAGACTTTTGGGAACCCCCATTTGCAGGGGGGGTTACAAGAGAATAATCAGTGTGTGATAGCAGGCAGAACAATCACCAGCTGCCCAAAAAGGGAGGAAGGAGGGTGGGAGAGCTGTGGTTCAATGAAGGAGATTCTCTCAAAGATCTACTGTTATGGCAAATAACTATTCTATCTTCTTCGATGATATCTTCCTCCACTGAGTCACACCATGGAATGATTCCCAAGCAGTACCAAAGCACTGAGGGAGGAAGGAAGGAAGGAAAGATCTAAATGTCCTGAATCAGTATGCTTTGCAGAACAGCAAGGCCAAATCTGACACATCTGTGAGAGATTAATTTTAGTGAATGTGTGAGCCATACTCCAAGTGGCAGCAGCACCACAGATGCCAGCAATGGACATATTGTGAAAACTGGTCATGGGAGTAGTCATGCCATGAGTGGAATGAGCGTGGACAGGATCAAGAAGACGCTTACTGGTTTTCAGGCAGATCAAACATACTGGCAGCTGTTTAAAGACTGATCTTTATGGACTTACAGCTACCACCTGCAGACTCGGGGATAAAGGTGCTGAGGTGATTTGCAATCCTCAGAAGGCCCGACCACATGGAGACAACTTGCAGAGACCCCTGACAACCACTGCTACCATATCGGCTGTGGAGGCATGGATCTCTTTGCTTCAGGCAGTCAGAGCTCAGGGGAGGAAAGTAAACTGGCCTTTTTCCTTTCTATTTCCTCTCAGACACAGGCCAGAAAAAAAGGACCTGCAAATAACCAAGAAGGTGCTTTGGCAGTATGGGGTAACTGCACAGCTCCTGTTTCCTGCAGAGCTGCACAGTACCGTAGGAAGCGTGGGGCAAGTGGTGCACTGGCACTGGGCGCAACCCTCGGGGGGGGCGCAATTTTCAACTGAAGCTCATTTGTGAAATGCATACTTACCTGTTTAGATAGAAATTACAGTCTTTTGGGTCAATTTTGTGTTGGACTAGACGCTCAGGCGCCTAACCCCCACCCTCCCAGTCTTTGTTGTGCAAAGTTTTACAATCTAGCACCTCTAGCAAGCCACTGCCTGCAAGTGCTTCTTCTGATTGCCCTCTCCTCGTCCCTCCCTTCTAGCCGCCTGCCCTTCGAACACACACACCAGAGGGGCTCCGAGCCGCCAGCGGGCGGGCGCCACCGTAGGCCGGAAGAATCCAGGAGGCCGGGAGAAAGCTAGAAAGGTAATGGGAAAGCCGCAAAATTTTGCCCGCCCCACCCCTTCAGGGTGTTTCTTTATACACACCTTCCCGCAAATCTCATCCTCGCCCATAGCTCTTCTCCCAGCCAATTCCCGAGCTCATTTTCTTCACATCATCTTACTCTCTTTAACCCTCTCCTACCCTCCACCATGCTACTGCACCTACTACTGCTGCTTTGCTTCTCACCTTCCTTAGATCCAGATGAGATATCTGTTGGAACCCATACCGAGGTGCTTAGGGCGACCATTCAACTCTGCCCCCCTCTACTGTCCCCAGTGGATACCCCTAAACTATACATACTTATACTACCGCTTCTGCACAATAATCCTTGGGGAATCCCAAAAGGCTCACAACCAGTTTGGAACTCCCTATCCCCTGCTACCATACTGGCACTACAATTACTCCTCACGCCTGTCCATTAAGCTGGCAACCTATGATAATCTCGATAACCATGCAGCAGGATCATCACCACTATATTGGATCCCAAGAAAGAAGAAAAACTGCCTGACTGCTCACTACTCCTATCACTTGGTGCCTCATCAGGTTAATCTTCTTCTGCTGGTCTGTGTTGGCACTGTGGAAATCAACCCTGGCCCCACTGAAAGCTCGATCTCCAACTGACCTAACCTCCATAAATGGTTTGAGTTTTCTTCACTTCAATGCCTGCAACCTCTTAAAAAAGTTCTCATCAATACAGGTCGGGTTGCACACCCTACCGGACTGTCTGGTTATATCTGAAACATGGCTCAAATCTGCAACAAAAGATAGTGAAATAAACCTTCCCAACTATCAGCTCTTCAGATCTGACCGCCTATCCAGGGGCGGGGTAGCCATCTATGTCAAAGCAAATATCTCTGCATCCTGCCTCAATTCTACATCTCAACCAAAGGAATTCAATGCTTGTCTATTAAAATAACCCTTCCCAACACATCTTCCTTTCAACTGGTTGGTTGCTATAGGCCCCCTCTGCAGGCCTCAAACTCCTATCCCATTTAGGATCCATACTTAATCTGGGCCCTGAAGACACCATCATCTTAGGAGACATGAACTTAAATTGGCTGACTAATGCATCTGCACCCCTGGTAACCTTCTGTGACACCTATGGATTCTCTCAATTAATCAAAGAACCAACAAGGATCAACCTAAAGAATACTCTCAACAGCACACTCCTGGATATTATATTGGTAAATAAACCTCATCATTATCCCTATGCAGGAGTACTTCTCAGTGACATAAGTGACCACTGTCCCATAGCTGCCATCAGATCAACAATCAAGCCACCCAATCCTGCAAAATTCCTCCCACGAAGGTCAATAAAGAACTTTAATATTACAGGATATCTCCATGATCTGTGCCACACCACACGTTGGCAAGAATTCTATCTCACAGCCTCAATAGAGTCAGCTCTTCAAATCCTAAATGATATAATCATAAGTGCCCTCAATTCACATGCACCCCTCACCAGTGTCAGAACCAAACTCAAATCCTGTCGCTGGTTCTCTGCCGACCTTAAATCCGCACTGCTTCCAGAGACAAACTCTGGAAAAGGGCAAGAAGACAAAGGACCCAAATGACTGGCTCCAATTCAGAAAAGCCAGAAACTCCTGCACAAAACAAGTAAGAAAAGCCAAGGCAACCTTCTACACAGCTGAACTAGATGCCTCCTATAACAACCCTTCCAGGTTCTGGGGTACCATAAAGGGCATCCTAGGTCAAACCTCTACCCTGTCTTACCATCCAAAATTCAATTAAATAATATTGAAATCACCGACAAGCAAAATATCTTGAATGCTTTCAATGACCATTTCACTACAGCTGGCCTGGCTTTGACTCCTCTCCTGCAAACCTATTAAGATCATCTCTAAACCTACAATCTACTGAGAGTCAAAGGTTGCTTCCACATTCTTATTCAAACCAATATTGTTCAAAGAAGTAGAAGACCTCCTACTCCAACTAGATACCACCAAAAGTGCAGGTGCAGACTCCTGGATCCCTACTTTCTAAAAGTAGCACTGTATGCCTTAACCGCCCCTCACCCACCTCTTCAATCTATCACTTGTCACTGGTACTATCCCTCAATATGGAAAACAGCTCAAGTGTTTCCATTACTTAAGGCAGGTGATCCTGTGGACCTCAATAATTATAGGCCCATCTCCATCTTACCAATACTATCCAAGATGCTTGAGAAGCTGGTAAACTCTCAGTTAACTGCCTACCTTGATACCAACAATCTCCTAAATCCAGCTCAATCTGGGTTTAGATCTATGCATAGCACCATCTCTGCACTAGCAAAAGTCACAAATGACCGCAGACTGCCCTAGACAAAAGAATAATACCTGTGCTGTGTTTCTGGATCTAAGCAAAGCCTTTGACACTGTGGATCATGATCTTCTAATCACCTCACTAAACTCCATAGGCCTTGACTCACTCTCTATTAAATGGTTCAGATGCTATCTCTCTGGAAGGCTACAACTGGTAAAGAATGATGGTGATCTATCTACACCTAAGCCACTCCTAAGAGGTGTACCGAAGGCTCCATCCTGGTCCCATCCTTTTTGCGATTTACATCAACAATATTGACTCCATCTCTCTTCTAATATCCACCTTTTGCAGATGACACTGTACTTTATGTGAGCGATCCTCACCATCAAAAGCCTGTGAGCTCCTACAGTCTCAATTCTCCCTCCTCCAGCATAACCTATTAAAAAGAAATTATTACTAAATGCTAAGAAAACCAAAGCTATGTTCTTTGCCCACAAGAACTGTTCTTCCACTATCCCATCATTCACCCTCCCACAACTCTCTACCATCCTTGGTGAAAATCTGGAATATGTTGACAAATTCAAATACCTAGGAGTATGGATAGACAATAAACTAGACTATACTACCCACGTTGAAGAGCTCCTGAAAAGCTAAGACAAAGACTTGGTCTATTCTATAGAATCAAACACTACCTGACCAAAGATTCCAAACAAAGATTAATCCTTGCATCATTCATGTCCCTCATTGATTATCCTGACTTCCTCTATGGTCATTGCTCCTCTCCCATCTAAACAAACTAGACACCCTGTCATCATAGAGCTATTAGATTCATTACTGACCTTCCTCTAGCACCCATCATTGCTGTCTCTACAATGCAGTCAGCTGGACATCCCTGCAACATAGAAGAAGAAAAAATGCTGCTACCTGGATCTACAAAGCTCTGACAAACAAACTCCTTCCTACATCTCAGACTGCTTCAACCAGATCACATCCAGGCTCCTACACCTTGAGGATCAACAAACTGATCCTGCTGAAGATTCCTATCACCTGCACCCGTATGGAAGAGCTGCAATCAGTTATTCCCTGGCACTTATCTGGAATTCTATCCAAAAGACATTGAAAATGGAAACACTGATCCCCTTACATCCTTCAAAAGCTGTACACCAGCCTAATCCCAGATTCATGCAATTGCTTCCACAAGGCCTAGTCCTCCCACACCCACCCTCTCTCTCCCCCACCCCTTCTAATGCTCCTCCCTATTCTTCTATCATTCCTCTGGTCCTTTCCACATCAAACCTCAAACATATATGCCCACCCATGTACCATTATCCAAGCCTTATCCCTACCAGACTGTTTGTTTCTCACCTTTAATAGGTTTTTGGTTTACTGTCCTTTGCCTTGTATATATGTAAATAATTGTACATCTATCTCACTCATAAATGTTTGTATTTGTGCTATTTCAATATCATGTTTTTGTATACACTCTGTAACCTTTTTTGTTATGACCACTCAGGTCCATCTTGTAAATGAGCAGCTCAATGATGTTCGCCTGAATAAATAAAGATTTTGATTGATTGATTGATTGATTGATTTGTTTATTAACTTGCGCTACTGCTTTTTTAAATTTATTTTGGCTTGGTAAACTGTAATTATGTCTGGCTGTCAGTAGGGGTGCATCTGCGGACCAAGGACCAGCAGGTTGGGTTGAGGGGTCATTAGAGCTGCAGACAAATAATCGTGTGGTGTGGTGTTACCAAGTATGAGAAAGAAAGAGAAACTGTGGTAGCCAGCCGCTTCACTAGTATGGGAAAAGGTACGGCGTGAACGAAAAGCACGGAGAGACAGTTAAACTTGGAGTCGGAGACAATGTTATTGTTGAGAGTACAGCCTAGAAATAGAGTGACTAGCAGGCAGCAAAAAAAGCGATAGAGTGTATGTAGAGAGAGAAGATTGGGAGAGATGATAGAGAAGACAAGAGAAATCCATCTTGAAGATTTTTAAGCAAAGCAATGTAGCGCATCACTGCAGTAGTCTGTCTACAGTATGCACAAGTCCGTCCCAGCCGTCTCCCATGTATCTGTGTGATTCTGTATTTCATATTGTTTTAAAAAGAAAATTAAATCTTCAAATTTGTTTACTGCTTAGTTTGTTCTGTCTGTGTGACAGTGTCAATGAATGAGGTGAGAGTGTGTTGTATGTGGCGCGTGGCAGTGGCAGCAGCGGCGCCACTGGGGGGGGGATTCTTGATTGGAATTTGAAAAACGTACTGCACTTCAGTGATCAGGAAGAAGGATTGGATCTGATTTTTAATTTGATTGTGGGTCTGGGCCAAGGGACCCACGGCCCAGGCCTGACTCAGGTGTGACAAGACGACTTGGTAGTTCATGGGACTGGGATGGGAGTGAATACATTCGCTCCCTCCAATCTGCTGCTTGTGTGCTAACTGATTGCCATGGTGTGGGCGGGCCATGGGCACCCCCACTCCAGCCCACCACATTGTTTTCTCTCATCTTGACCCACGTTCCTCCTACATTCCCATTCCAGACCAGGGAGGCTACCCCAGTCCCACCCCACGCTGTTTCCTTCTACTCCATGCAGGCGAGTGGTGGAGGGATGGCACAGACAGTCCCAGTCAGAGCAGAACCTGCAGTCAGACCAAAGTCATACTGCAACTCCATTGCACTGCACTGACTAGTCCCCCTCTAGTTGGTTGGTACATGCTTTTTTTCTTTATTGTACATCCGGTGGGACTGGGTGCCAGGTTACAGACACCGTGCAGACTGTGGTCTCTGAATGGCTGGTCGCATGACCCCTGGCGATGGAGACGGGTCAGAAATCATCTCTAGCAACAGTCACATACAGAAGTAGCTGTGTTGTAATATTCAGTTTTCAGATGATTCCTCAGTAAGTGCACATGTATTTCCTTATGTCTCAATTTTGAAAATATAGGAAATTCCTATATCTTCAAAACTGAGAGATAAGAAAATATGTGTACTGTGTTTTCCTAAGCCCAATTATCCCATTCAAATGTTTAGTATGCAGAAAAATAGTTTGTCACTCATACCCATGAATGCTACAAGAATCATGCATCTGCAGTGCATTGCTTTTAATAAAGAATCAGACTACACTCCCCAATAGATTGACACATTTCCAGAGACCACGCCCCAACCTAGACCTCAAAAACATAGCTGCAATGCCCCCTACTTAAAGTAAACTGTAAAGAAAATAAAAAAATACTGCCTGTCTAAATGTGCTTCTAGCCAGCCAGAGTCTCCTGGCTCAGTTGGTAGCGCATCCACTTATGGACCAGAAGGTTGTGAATTCTCTGCCCACACTGGGATTGGAATTGCACCTAAAATGCTGGCATCAGAGTGCAGTAGTAGGGGGTGCTGAACTGCTGGGGTGTACCGTCCTTCGGATGAGATGTTAAACTGAGGTCTCTTCTACCCATCCTGGTGTTGTCCTGGTGGGTGTCCAGGTGGAAGTAAAAGAACCTAGAGGCACTCTTCGCAAAGAGTAGGGGACATTTCCGGTGTCCTGGCAAACATTCCCCTTCCCATAAACTGGTTCATGCAATTATCCAGGCTGTGTGTGGCTGTTGATGTGTGATATGGCTACCACCACACATTTAGTCACTTCACTACCAGTCTAGCATTACGTGTAAAGCACGTTGGGATACACTGTATATGAAAAGTGCTATATAAATGCTGATTTTTCTTCTTCTTCCCACACCTCAGATTCATGGCAGCAAAATATTCCCTTAAATAAGGGGTAGGGACCGACCATGTAGCAAAATTTTTTTATTTTTTTTCTTCAAGAAAAGCCCCAAACCTCACCACAGAGCTGGAGCATGTAAACCCTCCAGAGCTTCTGGCTCTTTTCGGGGAGAGGGGGTGCAAAATTTGTCTCTTGCCCAGGGCACCCAAATGCCTTCCTAAGGCTCTGGAGCTGCAAATTCACCATAATTCCTAAACAAATGTATTTCCAGATCGCAATTCTTCTTCAGCATTTGCAGAAAAACTTATACCACAATACATTACCACCAAGATTGACCGAGAAGAGGAGGGTGAATCCAGAGGTACTGTGCTTCCATGTCTGTATCATTGTGAATTACCACTGTGGGCTACCAGTAAGACTAAGTTTGTTAATGTTGTTCTAACTGTTTGCCATGTTTTGTGTGCTCCTGATGTTTATTCTGGATCTGTTTACAACTGACCCATTTAGTTCAGGAATAGGAAGTTTAGTTCTTGGGTGTGATATGACACACTGCTCAGTTCATGAACTCTACAAAAGTGTTTTCTATAATTGTCTCCCCACCTGGCAGAAGTAGTTTGTCATAAACTGGGGAGAAAAACTTCAACCTAACTGAGTCCAGGACCTCTTTAACTATATAAGTTCCTTTTCACTGTACCCATCAACTCTCCTCCTGAACTTCTATGACCTGCAAGGAGCACGGAATGCTGGTATTCTGTCAGTACTCCATCAATATTAATTTGCTGGACTTCAGTCCTGACTGATAAAGGACTCTGGCAACTCCAACATAGTGAATGGACTTTTAAGACCTGTCATTTTATTTCTGATGTAATCTAGCCTATACATTCATTTTCTGTGTCTGCGTACCCTACTCTTGTTTTTATGTACTATGGTATGTGCTGTAAGATGTAAAATCTATAAATAAAATTTGAAAAAAAGTAGTACAAGGCATAGTAGACCTGATTAATTTCTGCAGTCGGGATGGGCTCTATGGCCTTTGTGGAAGAGTGATTGAACCTCCTCCAGCAGGAGAGGGGAGATGTTCTGGAGTAACAGTTTAGCAAGGGAGGATGTACGAGAAGGACAGAGGAGTTCTAGGGCATGTCAACCATCTCCAACACCCAATCATCTGTTGTGATCTCCCTCCACTTTGGGAGGAAGAGGGAGAGGGAGATGTGGCCTCCACAAGGATCCCCTAATCCGCAGTGGTGAGGAGGTCAGAAGGCTCCGGGGATGGCTTGCATGCTGCCAACACCCACATTTATGGTGACCCTGGCATGGGCACCAGGAGGCAAAGGGCCGGAGGAGTGGCCTGGGTCTGCTGGAAGCCACAGCAGGGCTCTCTGGAATAGCCCCTAACAAGGCAGGCATAGGGCATATGAAAGGAAGCCTTGCCCCAACACCGAGGTTTCGGATTGTGGGTATGAAGAGACCTCAGGGTCATTTTAGACGTCTGCTGCTCCTCCAAAGCAGACTCCACATCAGAACCAAAAAGCTGCTTCCCTCTAAAGGGAGCACTAAGATCTGGTTGCTGGCCAACCATAGCAAAGCCAGCCACACACAGCCATGAGTGGCGGTGTAAGAAAATGCCAGCAGCAGCATGAGATGCAGCATCACAGGCATCATAAACCAGCTTAAAAGAAGCTTACCAGCCTCTAGGCTACAGGTGAGAGTCTGCTGGACTTCAGTTTTGCCTGTCCATCAGGCAGCTTGTCGGCCATATGCAGCCATAGACTTCCACGGGCTATTCTGATATTTAATCACATAAGCCTGGTAACTGGCAATCCTGGCGCCAATGGACAGTGAAGCATACATCCTCTTGTCCGTGACGTCCAACTTCCTCAATTCTTTATCAGGAGGAAGAGAACTTGCGTGGCTTTGAAGCTTTAGAATGGCCATGTGCAGCCATTATAACCACAGAATCTCCCTTTTAGGTTGTGTGGAATAATCAGGCTTGTCTGATGGTGTAGGATATTGTTTATCTGTCTTGCGAGGCATGGCAGGCGATGCACTGGGCCTGTGCCAAGCAGCCATAGTGGCATCATTCAAAGTCTAATGGAGAGGAACAGTAACTGTAGGCAATGCAGAAGCCTCTAAAAAAAATCACAGAGGGTGTTTGGGTGGGGGATGCTCTTCCTCAGCAATAAAGCTCAGCTTAGCATATAAAAGCCTGAAAAGAGGCATCCTCAGGAGGGGGATCTAGGTGTACAATGTCCTCACCACAGGAAAATGAAGTGTCTTAGGTCTGTTCTTAATGACAGTTGAACACATCATAGCATTTTCTGCTCACTGTAGACATTGTTTTTATTTAGTGGTGTATTGTCAGGAGTCACTCCCTTACCTGCTGTATTAATCATGTCTTATTGTCTTTGAACTGTTACTCCTGTAATTTAATTATATGTACCTCTGACCTGGTAATCAACTGTATCACTTCACACTGTATTGCTCCATGCCATTTAATTTTCAAGTATGAATTTTCATTGTTTAATATTATGTGCTATCTTGATGGCCTGGATTGTGCCTGAAAACAGTCCCTAGGACCAGTGTACCCACCCAGTTAACATATAAATAAATAATTAAAAGAAAGTTGAGCCAGAGCCCACACATGGGTGGAGGTCATCCCTCCCTCTTCGTCCTCATATTCCTTCTCCATCAAATCTGGATTATATTCCAGTTCCTCCTCTTCTTCAACAGGAATAGCCAGTGATTTGATGGCAGGAGGAGGCCGAATAGGAGGCATCAATAAAGTAAGCTCCAGCCTAGGTTTATTTGTAACCTGCATATGGAATGCCAATGATGTCGACAAAGTCAACAGTGGCAGACAAGGTGGTGACAACAGCTTTAACATTGATGGCAGAGCCATGGACAGAAGCCATTGAAATAGTTCAGACACGATAAGGCACCTCTCGTCGCCTCTCGTCCCTGTCAACCCCCCCTCCTGACTCTCCTTCCCCGCCCTCCTGTCCTTCCCTCTTGCAATACTTCCCCCACTTTTTTAATTAGGCTTAATGTGGCAAGATCTGATTCAGTACCCCTAAGCATGGTCACCTTCCAGGCACTGTGTACTTTATTAAATAATTACACACTTGTCTACATTTCATTGTGATGAGTCATGTTGTTGTTTACCTGCTTGTTCATCATCTTGCTCTTGCACCTGTAGAGTTGTCTATGTAACCACTGTCTGATGTTTTTGTAATTTACATTCAACTGTACCCCTTTCCCATCTCCCCAGGTCACACCTCGAAACGAGCTTCAGCTTAGTGTGCTTTTCCTGTTTACCAATTTTTAAATAAATAATACTCTGAAACAGCATCTGCATGTCGACAGGCCCCGACGGGGTCATTGGCAACTGATTCGTCAATGAGACAGTGCCAGACTGTGGGATTAGAGCCAGTGCCAGACCTTGACTTTGGTGTCTGAGAGATGGTCGGGAGCAGAAGAACCCAAGGATTTAGCCTGGGATCTGTCTTTGTCAGCTGACTTACAGTACCTCTTTTAAGAGAATATAGAGACATGGCAGGAGAGGCTTCCGTTTCACAATGCTGCTGCTTTTCTTGATCAGCATGGTGGTGTTTTGCTACCAACTTAGCAGCTTTCTCCTTCTTACCTTCTTTTGATCCACAGGAGGTGCTGTCAACCGCAGGGAGCAGCATGTCAACAATGAGCTGCAGGAAGAAGGAGCAGGTGATATAATGGCAATGAGATCTATGACACACACTGTCCTCCAGTGCCTGAAGTTTCAAAATAAACTTCTGAGGCTTTACTTTGATGTCTCCATGTGGCTTGGTTTAAACCCTGGCAAATGCTGCTGGCCTTCATGTAGTGAGAGATGCCTCAGCACAGGACACACGTCTTGTGTGCCATCCTTACAGATTTTTACTTTCTCACACCCAAAGTAGTGGAACAGCAGTTCTTTTCTTTTTTCAGGGGCATAAACATTTAATTAAATTTAAATTAAAAAAGTAGAAGCATTAGTGATTACTTGCAAGATTCGATGGCATTCTGCAGTGGTAGGCTGGCGAGCAGTTGACGGCAGGAGAAAGAACTGAGGCATCATGTGGCTGCTCACGGTATAGAGGCAGCAATGATACAGGCCAACATGGGCAGCCCAGCTAGCACAACTTTCTGAGTGGTTCTGATGCCGATGGCTTAACAGTTCCATGATGTGGCTCAATGAAAGGGAACGTACTCGAAGACCTACTAGTATAACTGGTTCTGTGGTCTCTTTACCATGACCTGCCTGTCCTGGAGAGGCCTCATTTGCAGTGCTGTGTCAGTTCTAGGTAACTGATAACAAGCATTCCGAGGAATCACAAAAGGCTCATAGGAGAGGGATAAGAAGGACATGGGGCACGGAAAGAGTGCAGTGTAAACAAAGACTAGTACTACCACAGTTTAGTCTCTTTGCTCCAAAAAAGAGACAGATGAGGAGGGTATGAGTCAGGCACTTAGTTAAAATAAAGGCAGGTAGACTTATGTTGGCTGTTGGGCTGAAGCTTGGAAGGGACACAGCCAGAAGACATACTGGCAGCAGCAGGAAAATGATGCTGTAAGAGATTTTTTTTCCACTATAGCTTCATGAAAATTCTCAACATAAATGTTTTTGCTGAAGTATTCATATCTCCATGTCTTTCTGCATACTTTTTTTTTTTGTTTGTATATTGCTGCATGTTTCAAGTCATCCTTTAAAATGGGCATTTGATGCATCTGGAGCTTACCAGATTGTCAAATGTAAAGTAAAGTACAATAAATAAAAATTGTTATTGAAAGATTGATTAGCCCCTCATTTCTTGCATGTATCAACAGCAAAAGAAATCCTGAATCTTTTCTTTGAGACTGCAAGTATGGGTAGGAACACCAGACTAGCAACAACAAAAGAGAACCATTCATAGCCCTCTAAATTTAATGCTACCAATCCACCAGGCCAGAGTAAGCAGACAGACTGTGGTGAGTGATCTAAAGCAGCCTTACTCAAAGCCATTCAGGCATTAAATCGGAAAGTGGAGATGCTGGCCCAGTGGCATTGAGGGTTGAGGCGATGGATGCCACACCGGTGACCCGGGTTCAGGACTGAGCTTGGGACACTGGGGACTGGCAGGGGAGGGACAGGATCAAGCATCCAAGGAACGGCTCTCCTGCCCCGGTAAGGAGGGACGGATTGATCTCAGGCTCTCGGGACTCCTAGCGGTGGTTGGGGGCACAGTTTGCCAGAGATCTGGAGTCAATGGGGATTTGCTGTGGCAGAGACCCTGCAGGCATGCACAGGAGCGTGTGTTCCCACACTGGGATGCATTGCACATCCGAGCCAATAGGGGAAGGGAAGCAGGAAAATCCCCTCCCACTGGGGATAGGCAAAGGCACCTCCCTCATCCCACACTTCCAATGCTGGACGACTCTCTCTTTCTCTCTCTGTTCCAAGCCCCTCAGACCCGGAGCTCAATACTTTAAGAAAGAGTGCCCTGGGAGGATAGGGCGGCCCTTCCCCAGAGGGATCAGACTTGGGGAATGTGCTGGGTTGGGAGTGCAAAGATGGGGGTCACCACAAGCGGGAGGTAGAGATCAAACAGGAGGTAGCTGGAGAGAGAGTACCCCAGCATAGCAGGTGCATAAATAAAAGTTAAAAAAAAAATTAAAAAATCGGAAAGTGGATGATTTTCTTGCCAGGACTGTAAATCTAGAAGCAAAGATGGCGGTAACATAGATGGAATCTAACCAGGTGCCAGGAATGGAGGAGTGGGGAGGGAGGCATGGCTTGCAGCTCAGCAAGTGAATGAACATCTGTAAGCCTCCACTGTATAGCCCAATTTTTAACCTTAGAACTTTTAAATATTCTTACACTGGACAACAGAGAGGTACTTAATAGACTGTGCAAAACAAATTTAGTGATGATGGGTCACCACCACAGTACTGAAACAAGGCAGTACTTACATTTGCATCCCATGATGTGTTCTCCCAGCCTCCAAAACATCAGTCCAACCAGCCACTGAGCAACACAGAGGAAGAGGAGGGCAGACAGCCTGCATCTTTAAAATCATTCCAGACAACAGGTGGCGACCTTTATTCAGGCAGTCCAAAATATGGACAATAAATTTGATGTCTACTGTGACAGAATGGTTTCAGTGGAGCAATGGCAATTGGCTGACATGGTCAAGGAAGCGTGTGCGACCTTGAATGAAGTTCTGTGGTGGCTGCTCTATCCATCAAAGAGCAAAGCTTTCTCAAAACTGGTCTTGAACAAATGGGAATCATCATAAGGGCACCAACTTTTAGAGTTTTGGGGACTCCAGAGGGGTTAAAATATTCCGATCCACTTAAATTCTTGGAGGGCTGGCTGAGAGACACACTGGAGTTGAAGCAAACACCCTTGCTGGTGAAGGCATACAGGATAACTTCATAGAGGGCCTGCATCATTTTTTTTTAACACTGTTTATCCTCCTTGGGTCTGGGCCAGGTCAGGATCTCCTTCCATCTGCTGTCAACATCCGTATGCCATCTGACTGAGATTACTCTCAGTCACCCAATGGGACCACCAGCCCACCTGCAATACACCGCTGTGCTGCCCCCCCTTCCCAGCTTACCCCTCAGGGCATTGTACACCTTCATCTCCTTCAGCATTTCTACCCTGCAGACATCTAGGCCACCAACGGTGGAGGTGAAGATTGGTGATGTCCCCGCTGGATGGTGGTGTGGATCCGGTGGTGGATGTGGTGGGCTGGCAGAGGCATAATCTTTCCAAGCTTGTGCCTTCATTTTCCCTGTTCTTAATGTCCTGCCCCCCTGCCAGCAGTGTGCAGTGGGATAGGCTGCCGGTGAGCCCCAAGCAGCTAATCCATGACTGCACTCCTAAGACCCCTCCTGTAAGCCATGGATACCCTACACCACCACCTGTGGTTACCCAGGTGGTGGTAAAGCAGTGGGATACGGCATCTACCTTCCCTGGAGAAGAGTGTCCTCTAAGATGCTCTATATCCTCCTCCCCCAGCTGGCCCTCCAACGGCCCAGGCTCATTTCTGAAACCGGGTCTGTGGTGGAGAGAGCAGTAGCTCCACCTTGGTGCCAGCAGACTGGCTCAGGACTCTCCTTTTAATTATACTTTCTGCAAGCATCCATGACCACATTTTGAAGGTGGTCAAGACCAAAAAGCATATCAGCTTCAATACGTCAAGAGTCCTGCTGTTCCCTGACTTGTCATATGCCACCCAGACCACGAGGAAGAGTTTTGATAATGTGAAAAAGAAGTAAAGGGATTTGGAGGTACAGCAAAGACTTTTATTTGCAGCCTGACTACAGGTGGTGGTCAAAAAGAAACTGTACATTTACACAGATCCTAAGGAAATGGGAAATTAGTGGAGAAGCTGGAGACAGAGATGAACGTGTAGGATGAGGGAAGCAATGTGTTCAATGAGGAAACAGAGTAAGTACTAATATGCACTAAATGAACATTTAATAGCAGCACTGGAATAGACAATTTTAAGACTGATTTTGGTCTAAAGATCCTATTAACCATAGAACTTGCTTGCTATGTTTAAATATAAGGTCTTAGTTGCCTATCCTTAATCAGTACCCTGCTAGTAAACCAGCGGTTGTATATTTCTATTTGTAAAGATCATGATTCTGTTATGAACAAGTATGTAAACTATATTTTCAAACTCAACAGTTGTAAAAATGGTGTTTAATATTAAGAGTCTGATGATATAGTATTTTGTGGGTGCTGAGCCCCATGAAGTTTTTTGTGCCACTTTTTTTTTTTCTCCATTTGACACATGGCATTCCAGGGTAGAGGGAGCCCTCCACAAGGCCTGTCCATGGTGCAGTGATTCTAGAGGGTGCATCAATCTGCTTTCTCATACTGATTTCGTAAACACTAGTCCTCCCTTCCTCTGTCAACCCACTCTGCTGCTTCTTCTTCTTCTTCTTCTCTCTCCCTCACGTCTCTTTTTCATGACTTTTCTACTCCCATCTGCAAATGCCCATAACTGTCTACCTCATGACTCCCCCCCCCCCACTAGCACTGCCCTGGCCATTTTGCTCCCCTCACCCTCAAGTTATACCTGTATGAGTACTTCCCCCTGCCTATCAAGACTCATTTTTCATCTACTACATATATGTGTTGCATCGAATTATTTTGAGTATATGGCTTTTATTTTTTGTAATGCTGTTAATACTATTCATTTTTTTCCTCCTCTTGAACTATGTCCACTCCCCTAACCCCAGGACTCACCTGGAAACAAGCTCTTAGCAGCTCAGTATGCATTTCCTGGTGAAACATTTGAACTAACTAAATAAATCATTGTGGCATTTAAGTTAGCGCTCAAAATGGTAAGATATGCCCACTCTATATTTTACTATATGTGCAGCAGTAGTACTGTAATGCAAAGGGCTGAGAGAGCTTAAAAGAAAGGAGGACTTGAATATATAAGTGCACATCATTTATAAAGACAATAATGGTCAATAACAATAGTATTTCTGTTGTGCCTAGGAACGCGGACAAGGTGTTGGCTGCTTCACGCTATTAGTGAATATGAATGTATTAACTATTGCTGAATAGTTCCCCCATATCTCCTGTACCTCAAGGTATACGAGTCTGCTTTTCTAGACTGATTATATAATATATGACACGTGTGAATTGCATTTACCTGTAAATGCCTTCTTGCATTCTTATGGCATGAATTTCATGAATAAAAAAATTAAAAAAGAATGGCGGACCCGACACCAGCAACTAGAGCAGGCTATTTTAAAGAGAATGCTCTACTCTGAATGTGCACTGAAAATCTGGTATATTAATAGCCTAGTAATACAACTGTGAAGACCATGGTTGTATTCTTATGGTATCAGAACTGCTCATCTCACGGTTCTCACATCCTAAGAATGTGCAGGAGACCGTCTCCATGGCCGTATTAACATACACGTTCTTGTATTATCTGGACACTCAGTGCCATACAAGGTTGTTCAATTCCTTACCCAACAAATTACTGGATTTTTGTCCTCGACCTTGCAACTCATTCACGCTAATTTTAAGGATGATTTTTGTCTGTTTCATTTACATTTGAGGTAATACCCTTCCACTGTGCAAGACAAAGAATTCTGAATTACATATCCTACTGTAATTACTGCTTATGTACATCTCAACTCTGAACTGTGGATACTGCTGTTTATAATGCAGTGTCAAAATGCAATACAACACAAAATAAAAAAACTATATCATTTTGCTATATGTATCTAAGAAACAACACCAACGTTTGGTTTAAATTATTTGAGATGTACACGAAGGTCAAATGTCCTTACACCCTTGGGAAATGCATTTCTTATCCTCTGAACCACACTCTGAAGTGGTTTATATTTAAAAAATGGCCAGTGTGCAACCTGTGTACATATCAGATTTAATAGACAAACACTGTTCTATGCATGCACTAGAACAGCGAATGTATGTTTTATAGTGTAAAAGGCAAACAATTCATTGTGGCTCCTTTCTATTTTTACTGTCCTTTTATAAGGAAATTGTATTTTACTTTTGAATTTTTTATCAAGTGTGTGATGTACCTGTATTTTATTTATTTGAAAATTCGTAACCAGGCGAGGCACATTGAGCCAAGGCTTGTTTCAAGGGAACAGTGGAAGAAAAGCAGTACAAAACATAATAACAGTCAGTCAGACAACATTTAATACTGTAATAACAAACCCAAATAGCAATGCGACTCAGGATACGGGTGGTGCAAGAAAGGGTGGCCAGCCCAAAACTAGAAGAAAACATCAATTTCAGACTCCAAAGCAATAATAAGGTCCCTGATGATAACCATTTGCTGGTCAAAGAGTCAGGGCTAAGCTTAGTGCCTTCTCACTGAAGAATAAACCCTAAGAATTGCATTACACATTGGTCTGCCTTATCATTGCTTTGGAGTGCAGAAGTTGGTGTGTTCTTCGAACATTTGATAAGGAAGCTGGTACAAATTAGCTAAATACAGAGACTTTAGGCACAGAGAGTAAAGTGTGGTCACAGCTCAATAAACAATTTGTACAAGTGCAAATTAGAAGTAGCAGCAATACATGGTGAGCAAGACAATACTGACAACAGGCAAGTGGGGCAAAGTTATTGCCTGGCCTCATAATGGAGGGAGAAGCAGAGGTGGTGAGGAAGTAAAAGCAGAAGGCAGGTAGCAGGGAACCAGGTGGCTGCCTTACCATGAACGGTTGAGGTTCAGGCCCGAGAGGTGTCAGAATGAAGGGTAACAGGAACAAGTGGGGTGAGGTTGGAGTTTAAACCAGTGCATGAGGGAGCTAAAGGATGGGGAGAGATGGAGCAAGGAAGGGACTTTGTTCCAGAGTGAGAAAAGTCAATAGGAGAAGGCAGATTGCCCAGCAGAGGAGCAGAGTTGAGGAGTGGTGAAAGTATGATGGTCCTGAAAGTGGAGAGAACAGGGGGCAGGGAGGGGGGAATTGGGAGAGGAGAGGGAAGAGGGAAGGGAACCAAACCAGTATTTGGATATGAAAGAGGTACAGTGACCCTGGCGACATAAGGGTAGAGGGAGAAAGGATAGGAAGGAATAAAGTGAACAATGCTGGATATGATAGCAATATGTGACAGGGTTGACTAAGGCCCTGCCCAATTCATTATGCAGAAAGAATTAAACGCAATGGTCTGTCCTAGCCTCTCCTTTTCTGTCTCTTGTCTGTCTGGTTCAGCAACCAAATTTTCTTGTGAGACCTAGGAACTGATCACTCCGATGGTTTCACAGGTCTCTGCCTCTCGCTAGCTCTCTGCTTTCCCTTGCTATTTCTGTCTTTTCTTGCATATCTGCAGATATAAAAATATATGTGAATCTTTAGGTGGAAATGACACTGATACCAAGATCCTTTTGTTTAAAACTGTATATAATTTTACTGTTGAAATTATTGCAAAAATCTATTTGGGACTTAAGGGGATAACCTGGGATGCAGTTTTTAAGCCCTTTGCAGAGTTGTGAGCAATAGGTCAGTTCTGGGACACCATGTACTATTGTGTTGCACCTGCAAGGAATGAAACTTACAAGAACATTCTGTAAACCTATAAGAACATTCTGTGAGAAGCAGGCTCTCTTAATGAGTTCCCAGACAAAGACATACAAAAAGAGCAGCAATGCTTTTGCTAGAGAGACAAGGAGAGTGAGAGAGTGCAACTTGGAATTAAGAGATGCTTTTAGAAGAAAGCCTTAGTTTTCTCTGTTTGTACTGCCTTTATAAATAGTTATACTGAATAATTTTTATTTTTTATTTTGCTGTTTTTGAGAAAAATAAAATGCTATTTGCGAATTTTTAAACTGCTCCTGGTTTTCCTACACTTCGTGACCTGTACCTCCATGACACAATAAACTGTTTTATGATAAAGAGTAAAGAGCAGGGAACAGAATAAAGTATATCTGGTGAGAATAGATAGGTTTACTTCCCTGTTGATTAGTAGATGATTAATTAGTATTTAATAAGTAATACAGAGGTACAGTAGACACCATGGTGGATTCAACAGCGTGCCATTTAAGTGAGTGTCCTTTTTTGGAGGCATTATAGCATAGTGGTTAAGGGCACTGAGCTGCAAATCTGGTGACCTGGGTTTGAATCCCATCAGCCCCCACTTGTATAATGCGTGACCCTGAGTAAGTCATTTAACTTCCTTGTGCTCCCAGGTTGCACCTGGAAACAAGCTCTGGCTTAGTGTGCCTTTCCTAGTTATAGTTCCCCCTTTTCCCTAAAAGATGGTCAGCTGTGTCATACAGAAAATGAGTGGCAGTCCTCTCATGAGGGTGGTAATATGCTGTACCTTATTAACACTAGGTGCCATATTAACTTAACTTTATTAAATCGTGTATGGTACATACTGTATTACCATGCAGCCATGCTAAAGTTATCCACAAATAAAAGCTCATGTAAAGGAAGACATTTTGCAGAACATACATATATGATTTGAAGTTTTAATTGTTAAAAAAGCAGCAACTAGCAAAATTGAGGGTTCTGATGGGCCTCGAACATGCTAATTTGCACTCTGGAAAAGCAACAACTAGCAAAAAAGAGGATTCTGAAGGTTCTCTAACATACTAATTTGCACTCTGACCATCCCAATTGACCAGCCAGTTTAGTCTCCATTAAAAGGCTGTGGATGTGGGGGAGAAAACTGTTCTAGCAGAGACATCCTGATTAACCAGGCTGTCCCCATCAACTGTGTTCCTATTAAGTGGTATGTACTGTACTACTAATACAGTACAAGATTTAATGTTTAAGATTTGTTGGAAAATATTATGTGGTGTACTGTAGTCTTGTATTATTGTGTTGTGTTATTTTAACGACAATTAAAGGTTGTTAATACAAAAAAAAAATAGAAGTGTGTCGGGTCTAGGCTCATGCCATTGCTGCTGATTAGGAGTTCAAACACAGAGTATTCTAACTTTTTGTGAAGGGGCTGGAGAACACAGAGGGGAGACACAAAAGAGCAGCCAGGCAGGGTCTGAAAGATTTTGGGTGAGTGTTGTGATTTCTAACACAGGTGACTGGTGATCAAGTTTTTTCTAGGGTAAATTGCATATGCCAAGTGATGTGTTTTGGCCAAAGAAGTTTCTAGATCCTTCTGGCCAGATTATATATGTTGTTACTGTTCACCACACAGAATATAATGTGATAGGCAACTTCTCCTTACATTATGATACATGTAACATACCACATCGCAGTGAAGAAAATGCCACGCTACAAAAAAAAAAATCGATTGCAATTCAGATACAGAATCAGAATATTCTGAAGTCCAAGGCTGATGTCAGTAAGTCCAACCCACATGACATTTAGTATGCATATCATAAAGTGTTCAAAATACCCAGATTTTTGGTTGGGGGTGGGGTAGGGATGCTCAGATATCTCAAAATCTGATACAATTTAGGACAGTTGGATATTAGGATATCTGAGTCCATATTGGTATCCAAGCCAACTGTCAGATATTGTCCGATTCTGTTTAGAATATTGTAAAATCCTAATGGATTCTAGGATATTTGAATGTAGGATTTCAGGATATCTTAAAATCCGAGTTAATATCTGAGGTTTTTTAAAGGGAAACACTGGAAAGGTGCAGCTTTACCCAGGCACTACAGACATTCCTGATTAGTGCTTTCAGACAGTAATTTTAATTTTTTTATTCCTCTAATTGCTTTTGTAGTGATTTAAACAGTAGCCTTCAGCTTTCACTTTCTATTGCTGGCAGCCACCATTTTACAAGTAGAGAGAGCTTCCTGAGATCACCTTATGCTAATATGACCTGCCAACCAATAGCAGAGGTCAAACTGGCATATTAGCATACAGTGAACTCAGGATGTTCACTGCTGCTCCTGAATAGCTGCTGTCAGCAGCAGAAAGTGGAAGTTGTTGGTAGCGGTTCTAAATAATTTTAAAACGTTGTTACTGTCTGAAAGCACTAATTGAGAGTTGCTGTAGTGTCTGAGGAAAGCTGCGTCTTTTCCATTGTTTTCCTTTAAGGATATTGGATGTTGAGGACCAATTTCGTAAAATCCTAATACCTACTTATTATCCAAACTATCCATTTTTCAAAAAGGATATATAAGCAACACTAATAAGGGGTATCACATGCATGCAGGTTGAGACTTGCATGATCCAGGCAATTCAGTAATCAAACTACCCAAATTCAAGGTGTTACAGCAGGTATGTACAAAGGTATCAAACAATGCACACAGGAGGCTGCCCAGCAGCAACACACTGCACTACTGTGTGTGCGCCCCGAGTTTGAGAGCAAACCCAAAATGTGCACATTTGGGCAGCCATGGTCAGCATGTGCTGGCAGGGGCAGCATTTCCTTGACCAGGAGAGAGTGGTGCTGGGTTCCACACATGTGGTGTGAGGTCCTCATGGACACAGTGTGGCACCATGGGAGGTGACAAAAATGCGGGAAAGGCAACTACAACCACTGGTACTCTCGAGGCCCTGCGCCATATAAAGCTGCTAAGCAGTGATGTCCAGGCTATGAGATCACGGGGCTTATTGAGTATGAGGGACAGCCGTGGGGACATAAAGCTTGTCTGAAAAAACAAACTGCACACTGCCATGTACAGGTATCAAAGGTTGGGGAATCATATGAATTGTCTGCCCGTCTACATATATCTGATGTCTTCATGAAACTTTTCAGACATTTAAAACACAGCTATTAAGCAGTAAGCTGCAAAGTTGTATAGTTGTGCTCCCACCTTGCCAAGCTGCTTAGCTCCACCTGGGGCCGGGGGGGGGGCAGAACGAAAACTAAAATGTGCATCTATTAGAGTACTGCACTGCAAAATATAATAATTTGAAAATTGTTTCAGAATTTGTGCTGCCATCTGGGGGAAAAAAAACAATGCACTAGAAAGCTCTGAAATTGACCTGGGAGGATATAAGTAGAACATGAGAAATGTAGAAAAGGCTTGCAGGAAAAAAACAATTTCACACAGCATTTTATAAGCTTGTATATCAAGTATCACATTATGGATTATGTGGCGTTTGGTAACATGTGGTAGCAAAAATCTAACAACTAAAAAAAAAACCTTTAAAAAAAATCTGGTAATGAAAAGCTAAAGCTGTAGTGTAAGGCACATCTGAAGGGAAACTGCTGCACCAGGCATTGGCCTTTGAAAGAGACCTCGTCTACTTGCCTTTTGTTCAGGTACCTGTCCAGTCCAATATTTCTAATCTACAGATTTCATAGCCACCACAAGCTTTGTAAAACTCTCAAGGGATCTCTATAAAGCAGGTTTCCATGCCAACAGAAGAATACCTCGGAAGTAGTCTCCCTACCTCAGCCCCAACTAATAACTTCATCCAGGCCTTCCTTTGGGAGTCCTCTGCAATTCTTAAGCTGAAATAATACAAGCTGAAGGGCTTAGCCTAATTGTTAGTAATGTTCAGGCAGGCAGAATTCCATTAGCGCCAAAGCGTTAGAACGTGGGTCTGACCCTGGCGGGTCTGTGGGGAATTTATCCCTGCTAATCCCATAGAAACAGGGTGGGACAGTCATAAAAAAATAGAGAAAGCACTTCAAATAAAGATCTGTGCTATTACTTATAAAAATATGCATTCTGCCCTAAGGGACAACGTATACAGATTTTACTGATGAGAAGGGAGAATCACTCAGTTTGTTTGCCTGAGTGGGGATGGGCAAAACAATCAAAGCAATTGTAGCCACCCTCCACAATCTGGCTTATTATAAACCTTTGAACTCAAATCCCCCCCTTTAAACATTTTTATTTGTCATTTACACCACCTCCTGGGAAGTGAAATCATAAGGATGAGCAGGTATCTTACATTTTTTTATATGTAGTGCGACAATTTCGATTAGATTATTTTTATTGCTTGTATGGAGCCGTCGTAAATTTATATGCTCCAAACTAAATGAACTGCTAAGGGACTGCTAGATGTGTCATGATTTGCTTTTTATATCACATGTTTAAGAGTACTGTATATATTTCATCTGTAGCATGCTCTTATTGAAAAATCTTATTACATATACAGATTCTCAGTTATCTTAGTTGCATTAGCTTCTGTACTGTAATGTTTGTTCACACACTCTATGTAAGTCTTGCTGCACTGTACACTCTGTCTGCATTTGGTTTTTCCATCCCTCTAGGTACCTGTAACTAATCCTGGGTCGCCCCGGAAAAAGGGACCGCAAGGTTCCAGTGGGCCTACCCGGTTACCAAAATTTAAATAAATTGCACTCATACTCTGTTATCTGATGTATGATAATTACCATTTGCTGCAATGTCTGTCATGTACCTGATGCGCACTAATGAAGATATCATTTAAAAAAATGGTATTGTTCTTTTTTCATTAGTCCCCCCTGTCCCTCACCCTGACAATAAGGGTCCTTTTGACTAGACACCTCCTCTGTCTAAGAAAGCAGGCCAGTAGCTGCCTGCACTATAAGTACAATGTTCAAACATGAGTGGGAAAGGACTTTTTTTTTCAGGTGGCAGAACTGCACAAAACAAAACAGGGGCTATGTAGAGCATCGTGGGTTATAAAATCGGGTGCAAGTTGCTCTTGGATGGAGTGAATTGAATCATAAGGAGTCTCTTAATAGTAAGTTATAAACTGGGTCAGGGGAAATCCTGTGCTATGATTACGGGAATCTGATCACGTGACCATGTGTTATTGCACCACAAATGCACAAGTAAGAAATACTTAGCTTTCTGAACCTCAAGAACAGTTCTAAAATTAAAAATCCAGAAAGTAATTTTATAATTTCAATAAGGCACTCCAGGGTATGCATAATTGTGGGATAATGGCACTTCTTGGGGGAGTAAGCCACTCAGCGTTGCCTCATGCCTCACTTCCCAAGACGTGCCATTATCCCATAATCATGTACACCCTGTAATGCCTTATTAAGTAACAAGAGTCCCTGAAATGTGTCTCTTAAGAGTGTCATCTTGCACAAGTTTGGGCTGCCAGAACTGCTCCGTCTCACTGATGCAGATGTGGGTTCAGTGACTTACTCATAGCCCCACAAAGAATCAGTCCAAACCTTAGATCCCCAGGTTCAAATTTCTGTATTCCATGCACTGGACTACTGTGCCTTCATTAACCATTAAAGAGCTACAGCATTGTTAGTGACAAGAGATATATTGATGCAGTGAGCCTTTTAAGCTCATTGTAAAAAGAGCCTGGCTTTGAGGGCCACAGGAGGTTCTTGGGGGAATCGGGTCAGGCACCATTTGGTAACTGAAAAGGCTGAATGCCCACTAACCAGCTGTCACTTCACACAGCTCTAACGGTTTGGGGTAGTTTTTATTTTTATGTTTCAGCCTTTTTCTGTTTCTTATAAACCCCTCCCTCAACACTTATTTATGGTTCTCATGGTAGCTGTAGAAAGAAAGCTAGCTCAGTCTTGGCTACCGTTCAGCACCCCCTACCTTTGATCAATGAGTTCATCTGGTACTAGACCAGTGGTTTACTAGTCACAGATCCTAGTGGTCTCAAACTGCAGCCATGAGAACTTACTGGTGGCCTCACTGTATATTTTCACCCCCAAACTCCTGATAATGAAAACCTCTTTTCACACAAAATATAGTATACTGAATTACTGGATATCTTTCTGGAGGCAGTATAGTGCAGTGGCTTAAGGCTGTGAGCTGCAAACCTGGAGACCTGGGGTTCAATCCCACAGCCCCCACTTGCATACTATGTGACCCTGAGCAAGTTACTTTATCTTCCTTGTGCTCCCAGGTCGCACATAGAAACAAGCTTTGGTTTAGTGTGCCTGGTTTAACAATTTCCCTTTCCCCTTTTTCCTTTAAAATTTGTCTCCAGTTTTCTTTTTAATGAATAAGAATTGACAGTTCCTTGATATTTTCTAAAATGTTCTATTTATGATCTTTACTCGCCAATCTTCCCTTCTCACCTGGTGTTGACAACCCTAAGCTCCAACACCTCCATACCATCCCGCCCCACCACCACCATGGCAGGGTGGTAGGGTCTAGGTGGGCAACAGCCCCTCTGTAATGAAATGTAGTTGTGTTGGTCCTTAGTACCAATAAGCAGAGCCCAAGAGAAACATGGGTATCATATGATACACAGGGGCCATTTTCTTTTTTTTTAATCCTCCACAGGTGCTGGCCCTGAGACACTCCTGGCGTGCACACAAGATAGCATGCTGATGTGTAACTGGCCAGGAAATCCCCCTCTGCTCTACTGGCTCACGGCTGCCCCCTTAACTGTTGCCACCCATGCAGCAGTACTGTAGCACAACCTGGATGCCCTCACTCTACTCAGTATTTGTAGAAGTGGTAGTTGTTTGTAGAGTGCCCTGTCACCAACTCACCAGTGCTGCCACTCACAACACCAGAGACCTGGCTTCAGTAACAAGCTTACATCACTGACGTCAGCCAACAGGAGGTTGGTTTGAGCGTACTGCTGGATGCTTACCTCCGCCAGGAGGGAAGGATGTCTAATTCTGTCATGCTACTGCCACCTGGATGTTTCCAGGTAGAACAGCAGGTGGACACTGTGGGTGGGGAGATGACTGACCTTGCATGTAAACATGCCCATTGCATGCATAACCCCTACACATTCAAAAATCCGCTTCTTGGGGTGGGGGAAAAATGGAGGATAGTATGCCAGCTGCTGCAGTTAAACTCAGCCCCCACTGGCCCCACACCAAGGACTACACGCAGTTCTTACTTCTGTTGGATGTTGATTTTCCTAAGGTGCTTGGTCCCAGCCGAGGGCCCCACCATGGAGGGCAAACCATGGGGGCTTAGAGGCACAGAGTAAATCCTGGAAAAGTTAGGTGATGGGACTCGGAAGCTGGATGATGGGGGCAGGCTGCTCTTCCACAAGAAGAGTACTTTACAACACTAGGGGCCCAATTTTGTAAAGGTTTGTGGTTACCGTAATGGACTTGCAGCCAGAAGTCTGACGCAAGTGCTGACTTGCATCAAACCCTACCGAAGGTGCAATTTTCAAAGAAATGTGCCACATACCCCCAGCCACGAATCCCATGCAGCGACACAGCTCAGTTCTTCCAGCTCCCCCTGACATACCTTTGCATCTGTGGGGGAGCTGGTTTACAGGGCTTGTGCCACAGCTTTGGCACAAGCTGCCATAAAATGAGGGTACTGTCTCAACTTGCGTCCCAGGTTATAAAATCAGGTGCAAGTTGCAGCAAACACTTGGCTGCATGTGTGGCATTACTTTGTGGGGATGCAGGGCTTTGCAGCAAGCCCTGCGTCCCCATTCAAAATCAGGCCCTAGCAGTACAGGCACAACTAGTCCTTTAGGATGCTCAATCCATCCCACCTCCAAGCCAGCTGGCTCCCCTATAAAATGAGCTTGGGGCGCAAACCTGGGTTGCCAGTTACACACACAGCAGCACTGCTGCACCATCACTGGGTCAGCTAGTTCCATCACATTTAAGTAGTTCTTCAAAACATTCTGTGGTCACACAAAATGTTGTCAGTGGCTTAATTTAAGAAACACTGCACTAGATTTACAGTCTGTTATATGACGCAATGTGACACCTGCATGGTGATTCCAACCTGTGAAGTATCGACTACTGGACACCCTGGATCATCTACACAGGCATGTTTGGATTTTGTGGTTTCAGTATTTATATCTCACTGGCTACATGCTACTCTGTGTAAGTGAATGACTCATAAAAAATTATTTATACTCACGCGCCCAGCTTTAGTTACCATTTTTATCTGTTTAGCAGTTAAATACTACTGTACTTACACTGTATGCTGTAAAATCTGCATCTTAAAAAGGAAACAAAATTATGTACAAACAAATCAAAAAATGGCACTCACTTGGGTTTTACATTTCATCCAAATGACATTTCACAATGCCCTGACTACACCACACTGTGGTACTTCCCTGAGCCAGGCAGAAATAATCGTCTAGACTGGACCCAAAAGCAAGCGCTACCTATGGGCAAGTCTCTAGTCCCGTCAGTCAGGAGTCCTGATGGGAATACCATACAATTAATTATAAACCTCAAGGAATGTTGAACGTCGAATCCCATATTCTGATTGGTTCATTAGCAGTCCTTATTTTACTGGTAATGGACGACTAGCCCAAACAGAAAGTAAGGGTTTTGCCACACGTGCAACAACTTTTATTAAACTATAAAATAAGACCATTTGAGCGCTAATTTAATTTAAAAAAAAAAAAACAAGACGGAAGGTTTACAATATCAATAAGGTGCTCCATATTGGGCCTTACTGATTAGATAATGATCTGAACAGTGCCTCAGGCACGTCATTACATGCCCGGGGGGGAAAGAAATCAGAGTGCTAAGGCCTGATACGCAGGGCCTTCTTACTTACAGCAGCAGCATTTGCTAGCAAAAAAAAGATAGCAAAAATGTACTTGTGTGACATCCTTGGCTTCATCATCAGGCATATTTTTAATTTTCTCAGATACTTTTAAAACAGCTGTTTTAACTAAATTTGTAATTAATGACTTAAGTCAATTTAATTGTCTGCCACTTGCACGTTTCATTACTCTCTTCCATTAAGGTTACTTTCTGAACACACGTACTAGTTTCATACTATGAATGTATTAGAATGGTTCCATAACATGTTTCTGAAGGTAGACAGAATAGAATCCACATGCTTCCCCTGATCTATGGTAACCAGGGGCATGTGGTGCTACTAGTGTGAGCGTAGTCACCTGTCCCTTTGCACTATACTTCCTATATGTACCTCTACTTCCCTCGAACACCTCTGACTCCTTCTGCAGGATAATTGTAAAACTTGCATATGTTTTTATTGTAGATTCGGAAATGATTTCTTGTAGATTCTGTATATAACAATCTTGTTTCTTCATGTATGGATTGTCATTACTACGCATTTGAAAACATACTGTGCTATGTATTTGACCTGATGTATTCCTTTTTTCTCCCTTTCTTGTGATACTGTACTGTTTTATATCCAGGCCCCCCTTGCAAATGAGTTTACTTCAATGGTGTTTCACCTGGTTAAATAAAGACTGATTGACTGATAGATAGAATGACACCAAGATATTAAAGAGAAACTCTGCACTTCAGCATGAGCTGTTACAATTCACTAGAGAATACATTTTTTTTCACTTTCAATGTTCCGTTCCAAGATTTACAGCACATCTTGGTAGTCCATCTAAAAAGTCTGAATAGAAAACATTTGCCTCTCCCGTTAACCTCACAGTACCTTGGTTTGTGACATCATAATGCTCACCATTACAACAGACTGTGATGTCACAACAGTGTGGTCAGCAGGGAGAGTCGGATACATTTTGAAAGACTCAGTGGAATAATTCTGCATTATCTACTATACTTAGTAGACCAACAGCAGAGAGAAAAAATAACTAGAAAACAAGAAAGGTAAAACATAACTGATATGAATCGGGTGTTTTTAAGCTTTTTGCTATAATAGACAGTTGCTCTTTAATTTTTTTCATGGTGGGTACAGCAAGGGTGCAGGAACTTTTAAATAAAACTCTTGTATCTCATTTCAGTGATGTTTTCACCAGAACAATAGTACTGCTGAAAAAAATACATGGCATTTAACAAATACAGCTACTTTAAATAAAGGTGGATTGCCCCTGCCTTTGGTCTGCTAATGCCTAGCACTCCAGCAATAGAAAGCTTGTCTTGGGGGGCTGAGGAGGGTCACACTGCCATGTGTACTAGGGGCCAAGAATGGACTTGGGAATATTTGCATGACCACTGCCCTGTGAGGAACAATATGCCAGTGGCCACCAGCAAACATCAAGACTTCAGTTGCTTAGTGTGCCCACCTGTCCTGCCGTAAGGAGACCACACTGGTCATGCCAACAATAAAGAGGGCAGCCATGGGACTGCCAGCAGGCCCTGGCTTAAGGCAAGATGAGAGGAAAGCAGGAGTGAGGGCTTCTTCCAGATCATAAGGGGAAGCAGGCAACTGTATTGGGGGGTAGGGGCTTTGGTGACTGACTGAAGTGGAATCTGATGAGGAAACAGAACTTCAGATTCTGTCCCTGATTCTGTTCCAGTGCCTTAATCAGAGTCTAAATGGAATCAGAATCTGAATTTCCCAAATTCTGACTGGGTGCAGATGGAACAGATTCTAGAGAATCCCAGCTCCCCTACTCTACACAGTTAAAAAAATATGCAAGGTATGACTGGTTAAACATCAGACAACAATGAACCTAATGGTGGGGTAACTGGCCAACATATAAAGAAGTATGTTGTAGCCGGCCTGGTGGCACTGAGGGTTGAGGCACTGGATGCCACACCTCGCCCAATACTGGTGACCCGGGTTCAGAAACGAGCCCGGGCCATCGGGGGTTGGCAGGGGAGGGAGAGGACTGAGCGTCCGGCGGACTGCCTCCTCTCGGAAGGTGGGGTAGCACTCGGCGCTGGTTGGCCTCTCATGGAAGTCCGGGGCTCAGCAAGTGTAAAGATAGCCACAAGGGGATGGGGAGTGGCTAAATCAGCAGTGAAGCCATGACACTGGGTTCGAGCCACTCCCTGAACAAGTAAAAACAGTATACGGTCTCCTACATGATGGAGCACTGTATGTGGATACCCTGATTGCCAACATGCCTGCCTGACTGCCTGAGGAGGTTCGACGAAATACTGAAGCATCTGGGTGTACTATCCTGCCCATACCCACCTGGTGGGTATAGCCAAGGCTTAATGGGGACCAAACGGGAGTTTAGGTAGGCCGTGTGTGTGGGGATACCGCATTGTGTCTCCTGAAGGAGTGGATACAGTGTGCAGAGAAAGGGAGTACAAAAAAAAAGTAATTAAAAAAAAAAAAGTAGTATGTTCTCATCTGTACAGGTGGCATCATCTCTGTTCCATCTAATACCGATAATCCAGTCCAACAGCTCGTATACAGTATAAGCTTATGTCTAATTACAAGCAAGTAATAAAACTGACTCACCGTCTGAGTGTGCAGTGGTTAAAGGGAAAGGATCATCTACACAAAAAATCCCATTTTCCACAGCTTACCAAAGATAATCTTCTTTACCAATTCTTCGCAGTTATGCCAGTTTATGGTCTGCCAGTGATGATTCAACCATTCAGCGGTGAGGATTTCCCTGCGCGTGAAGACCTCTTTAACCATGACAGTGTACTGCATTCACCACTTGAAAAAGTGGCATGATCCTTTCGTGAAACAGCAGCATCTGTTTCTTTTATAATTTTTTACACTTTAAGCATAGTTCGATAATTGATAATGTCTATAAGGTGCCAGGACAATATCTTAATGGGCTGGTGCACTGCCTGAAATTAAATATTAGCTTTCAAAAGATGTGAACTATTACTTCTTACATCTGAAGAATTTTCTTCTTTTCCCTTTTGCTAATTAGATGTTCTACCTGACAGTACTTCAAGCATGTGTTGGATAGACATAAAAGAATAATAGAAAAAAATGGGAAGGGGGGTCACTGAAAATCAGTATGTTTCTATGTTTGGTTGTGATGTTTGGAACAGTGTTCTGTCTGGATCCTTACATAGCTAGTTCTGTTCCTCCTCGTCAGCATAATCAGCCCCATGACCTCACTGACTGTGACATCACAGCTGACCAAGAAGAGCCAATCACCTTCTACAAGATCAGTCACTTGTGATGTCACAAAAAGTGAAATCACAATGCTGATGGGGCACCTACAATTAGCATGAAAAACACCTTTTGATAAACACATAAAAAAAATACTTCAAAACTAAAAAATAACAGCTGATTACTTGTGCCCTGGGGTGCCAGAACTGCTCCCCCTTCAGTTGCAGTCCTTTCACCCTAAAGTGTGTCAGGAGACCCACTTACAGCTGTAAGAGACTGTCTCAGCAGGTTGTAAACATACTGTATATGGTTTCCCCTTGCTGTGCATGGATATTGGCCAGTCCAAAATCTTTGTTGTACATGTGAAAACTGGTTACACACATTCTAAAGTGTCATAACTCCATTCGCACAGTGCATTAACTCAGCCAGGCAGCAGCACTGCGGTAAGGACATTTTTTCTAGTATGTTTGACCATAAACTATACAAAAGAGGTCACGGAGAACCACACCCAACTTGGTATGTATTTCCATCTTGGAGATCAAAGGACATTATGGACCTCTTGAACTTTGCTCTTGAGATCCCAATGATACCCTCTTAACCCCCCCAATGGAAACAGCCTTGCTGTATCTGGTTGTCCATACATTATTCTATGTATTTACCACTCCCGCCACAAGACTGCCATTAAACATAGAAACACAGACAATGACATCAGAAAAAGGCCATTGGTCCAGCCAGTCTGTGAGTAACACCATATCGTACCTGAAGACCTTTTGTCTACACAGGGTTTTAGCCCATATTATCCACCCCCATGCTAACCGTTTTACTGCTACCACCCCGAGTGACTAATAAGCCCTTCACCCGGTCCCAGAAGTGCTTCAAACCATTAATGGTTTTAGTGCCCATCACATCAGCTGGTGGACTGTTTCATGGTTCAGCCACCCTCCCAGTAAAATAAAACTTTTGCGTGTCCCTCCTGTACCTTCCCCTCACCAATCTCCACTCATGTCCAAATGTTCTTGATCCACTATTCCTGCTAAGTACTTCCTTGCAGTTCATCTTGTTCATTCCTTTAAAGAGTTTGAAGGTCTCTTATCATATCTCCCCGCTCCCGTCTGGCCTCCAGCGAGTACATGTTCAGTGCCTTTAGCTGATCATTGTGAGATCTGCCTTGCTGGCCCTGAATCATGTTGGTTGCCCTATGTTGCACTGTCTCCAGCCTGTCCTTATCTTTCTCCAGGTGAGGACTCCAGAACTGGGCACAGTACTACAGGCGCATCCTCACCAGTGATCTACAAAAGGCAGAAATACCTTCTTTCTTCTGCTGTCAATAACCCTCCCGATGCATCCCAGCATCCCGTTTGCCTTACTGTAGGCCTTGTTACATTGGCTAGGTTGTTTACGGGAGTTACTTATGATGATAGGTCCCTTTCCTCATTGCCCAGCTTAACCCCTCCCATCCAGTACTCTGTTCTGGGGTTCTTGTTTCTCTATGTACATCACTTTACACTTTCTGGCACTGAACTTCAATTGCCTAATCTTGGACCACCACTCTAGCCTTTGTAGGTACCCTGCATCTCCTTAATCCCCTCCTTGCTGTCCACCCTACCACAGAGCTTAGGGTTATCTGCAAAGATGACCCATTCTGCCCCGAGTTTCTTCTCCTATGTTGCTGATGAACATACTGAAAAGTACTGGAACCAGGACCTCTCCCCTGTGGCACCTCACTAATGACCTCCCTTTCCTCGGATTTGACTCAGTTTACTAAAACACTCTTCTGTCTCCCTTCTAACCAATTTGCCCCCTAGCTGCACCCAGATCATCTAGCTTCTTGAGAAAATGGAGTCAATGGAGTCGAAAGCCTTGTTGAAATCAAAGTTGAGTAAATCCACAGCATGACCCTTATGTACTACCCTCATTACCCAGTCAAACAGTACTATAATGTTGGTCTGACAAGACCTTCCTGCCTTGAACCCATGTTGTTCACTGTCCTGGAGTCCATTCACCCTAGGTCGTCTAGTACCTCCTCTTTGGCTAGTATCACCTTTACTTTATTCAAAACTGAGGTAAGACTGACAGGTCTATAGTTACCTGGTTGCTCTTTGTCCCCCCCAACCTTGTGGAGCGGAACTACATCTACAGCCCTCCAGCCTTTTGAAACTACCTCTGTCTGAACTGAGCTGCTGAATAGTCCTACCAAGGGGTCAGCTAGTTCTGATGCCATTCCACAAGCCCTCAGATGCATCCTATCTGGCCCCAGGGCCTTATCTATTTGTTTGGCTGCTAATCCTTTTCAGATCCTTTCACTAGTATATACCCACTGACTCATCTCTGGGATGCCCCCTTGCAGCTGCCTTTATGCCACTCTCTGGCAGAGGTTCGCTGTCTTTCCTTGTAAATAAAGAGCAAAAATTGTCAGTAAGAACGGTTGGTTTTTGCTCCTCCTCCTCTGTTACCCTAACAATTCCCCCTCCCATCTTTCTTTTTTCCCTGATACATTTGAAGATGTTTTTCCCCACCTTTGAGCCCCTCTGCAATACGGAGCTCTGTGTCTGCTTTTGCGTCCCTAACTTCTCTCTTGATTTACCTAGTTGACACTTGGTACCCCCCCCATTCTTCCTCCTCCTGTTTTACCTTGTACTGTACCTGGTGACATGAAAGTAACACATGCCATTTTGTCTGCTTGGTATGCCTTCACACGTTCATTGCTTTGAGTCATCAGTGTTCATTTTGGGGGAATTTATACTTGGAACATCCCAAGCTTCAAACCAAAGGAATAACTGCAGGCTGGTTTAGCACATCCTAGTTGGTCCTGCCAACCAATCAAATCTTTTTTCCCGGCAATCACCACTATGACAGATGACCCAGGAAACAGAAGGCCCTATTTTCAAAAGATGTTTTCCACAGGAACATAATTTTGTTTATTTATTATTTACAATGTATTTACCCAGGATAGCCCAGCTGAGATGCAACATCTCATTTTCTATGGAGTCCTGCTTCTACCCATATCAGCAGCTGGATGGACTGGCTGCAGCACTAGGAGGTCAAGTGGCTTGCCCAAGGTTACACACAGTGAGTATTTGGCTCCGATGGGCTTTGAACATGTAATCTCCTTTTCCCCAAGCCAGCACTCACACCACTAGATCACACTGCCTCCTCTGGATGAGAAGAATGGGAATAATCCCCTTGAAAAAACAGCCTGCAATGTTAAGTCATCAAGGACTGTTACGTTTTAACTTCTTGATGACCTTGAAAAAGTTCTACCCCAAATTTTTCATCATACAGGGATGGAGATCCCAGAGTATATGTGCAGCAGAGACTTTCAATGTTCACACATTGACTGCAAACATTTACTTCCCCAAGAACTGTCAACTGCTTGAATGTACTGCTACCAAAGACATCACCCACACATTTACTGATGCAGGGAGAGAGAAGAATGCTGGCATATCTTCCAAGCCAGCACTCTGGTTATTTGTTTGCACATTTGTTTTCTAAGTTATGAATTTCAATGCTCATGACAGGCTAGGGACTGAGGATACTGGTAATCAATGGTCTCTGTTTATCTACAGGTCTGTTGCTGCTAAGGCTGCCCTTGCAGTGATAGATTTAGTCCCTAAGAAAGCCAAGGACTTGACAACAGTGGGGAGAAAAGTCCTCTATCCAGGTGCAACTAGACAGGTTGACACAGTGCAAGCATCTCATAATAATTAATCAGGTAAGGGTGGCAAAAGACTAGCCAGTCTTGAAGGGGGTAGCAAATCTCCCCCCCCCATCCTTTGTTTCTGCTCATCCATCCCCTGGTCCCTGCACTACCCTCCCTGCCCCATCACCGACCTTCTCATGGATTATCCACCAGTTATCCAGGACCACACATGGTGGTGGATGGCCTGCTATGTTGGTCATGCAATGCCTGCAGAGGGGTACCAGATAAGGCATTTTTCACCCTTTTTCCCCCAGGGCACCAGCGTGAATGACGTTAACACACACACAAGGTAACGCCATGCATGACAGGACCAGTCAGCAGACCTTCCCCTGGTACACTCCCATGCCCTACTACTTGGCCTCTTCCAAGTGGCAGTCTCGCAGTGAGATGTGGAGTTCCTCCACCTAAAAGAGGGGAGCTGTCCCTGGGACACTCAGACGACCCTCTTCCTGGATGGCCCCATTGACCTCAGCTCATTCCTGAACCTGGGTCGCTGGAGTCATGAGCAGTAGTGCTACTGTAATTCCAAAAGGCCAGGCTGGAAACAAGTCTTTTTTAATAATTCCTCCAAATCCATCTAGGAAATGCCCTGCTAATTACCATCAGGATGGAACCCTCAGCTAAGTCCTTCAAAACATGCCGACAATGTCGATTTTGCTCTGCAGAGGTTTTTTCTCCCCAGTTTACCTCTATCCCCAAGGATATACTGAGATCCCAGGGATGTACGTTGTCAGGTCTGGAACCTTTGGCTCTCCTAGACCCCTGTAACCCACCGGTTACCCTGACGACTTGCCCTCCAAGCAGGGGCTACAGAGGAAAGGCTGTCCTCCCCCCCACCGAGGTGGTTCACTATTTGGAGCAGGAGGCAGTACCAGCAGGCACTAGGACGCAAGGGACTCCCCAAGGCTCAGACCGTCATTCAGCTGGAAGTTAGGATTTTTCTTTTTTTATGTTGGCCCCCTCCCACCTCCTCTGATGTGAACTTAGCACCTAGGCCTTGGTCACTCACAGCTGACCCTGCAGTGGGAGCAAGCTTCCTGGCCCTGCAGCAGTGGTCGCTGTTGTGCCAGAGTTCCCAACTGACCCAGCCCGGCCAAGGTGCACTATCATGCAGCAGCTGCCTCGGTCCAAGCTACCTCTCGATGCTGCATCCCTAGCTTGCTCCTGAACTTGGGTCATCGGTATGGTAGTGCATCATATAGACTTTGACGGCAGATAAGAGCTGCTTGGCCCACCTAGTCTGCCCATTTCCCTACCTAGAGGATAAGCTGCAGATCCTATTTAACCAACAGCCTATTTCTTCCTACCCCCACAAAAATTGCCTTATGTCTGTCCCATGCATTCTTGAATTCTCCCACAGTTTTAGACCCTACAACCTCCTCAGGAAGGCTGTTCCATGCGTCCACCACTCTCTCTGTGAAAAAATACTTCCTCACATTGCCCCTGAGCTGTCCCCCTCTATCTTCAAATTGTGTCCCCTTGTTCTTGCACATCTCTTTTTCTGAAAGATGCTACCTTCTTGGATTTTGTTGATTCCACTGAGGTACTTAAAAATTTCTATCATGTCCCCCCTCTCCCTCCTTTCCTCAAGGGTATACATATTAAGCTCATTTAGCCTCTCCTTGTATGGCTTCTCTTGCAGACCCTGCACCATTTTAGTTGCCCTCCTCTGAGCTGCCTCCATCCTGTCTATGTCCTTGCGGAGATGGGGTCTCCAGAACTGGATGCAGTACTTCAGATGGGGTCTCACGCTGTACAGGGGGATAACAACTTCCTGTTTTCTGCTGGTGATGCCTCTCCCTATATATCCCAGTATCCCCAGCCCTCCCTCCCTACCACCTTCTCACATTGCTTGCCAACCTTAAGAACATCTGACATGATTACCCCCAGGTCCCTTTCCATTTTTGTTGTTGTTACTACCTCTCCCCCCATTGTGTAATCTTCCCCTAGGTTTTTGTTTCCCAGGTACATTACTTTGCACTTCTTTGCACTGAATCCAAGCTGCCATACTTCTGACCATTCCTCCAACCTTGCCAAGTCCCTTCTCATCCTTTCCACGCCTCCTTATGTATCAACCCTGTTGCAGATCTTTGTGTCATCTGCAAAATGGCATACTTTTCCTTCCAGTCCCTCTGCAATGTCACTTATAAAGACATTAAAAAGGACTGGACCCAGTACTGAACCCTGTGGTACCCCACTAGTAACCCCTCTTTCTTCATAGTGGACTCCACTTACAATTACCTTCTGTGTCCTGTTGTTCAGCCAATGTTTTACCCAGGCTACCACCCTGGGACCCACTCCAAGGCTGGTTAATTTGCCTACTAATCTTTTCTGTGGGACTGTGTCAAATGCCTTGCTAAAGTCTAGGTAGGCCATGTCCACAGCCCCTCCCTGGTCTACTACTTTGGTTACCCAGTCAAAGAAATCAATTAGATTCGTCTGACATGATCTTCCCGCTGTGAACCCATGCTGCTTTGGGTCCTGTGCCCCACTGGCCTCTAGGTACTCAACAATTCTTTCCTTCAGGAGTGATTCCATCACTTTCCCTACCACAGAGGTCAAACTGACAGGTCTGTAGTTTCCTGCCTCTGTCTTGCTCCCGCTTTTGTGAAGGGGAATCACATCAGCCTTCTTCCAGTCCTCAGGTACCACACCATCTTCCCATGATTTGTTATAAAGGGTAGTCAGTGGTGTCACTAGTTCTCAACTAAATTCTTTTAGAATTCTGGGGTGAATTCCATCTGGCGCCATTGCTTTGTCCACCTTCAGTTTTAGGAGTTCTTTCAGAACCCTTTCTTCTGTGAAAGGACTGGGATCGACCCCCCTCTCCAGAGTGCTTCTGTTAATTGGATTAGGCACCTCCCACACTTCCTCTTTTGTGAATACTGAACAGAAGTATTCATTCGGTATCCCTGCTTTTTCACTGTCACTCTCTGCCCACCCACAATCCATTCTATTCAGCCTCACTATCCCTCCCTTTGTCTTTCCATGCTCCCTGATATACCTATAAAAGGTTTTATCCCCCTTCTTAACCGAGTTGGCTATCTTTTCCTCAGTTTGTGCCTTTGCTATTCTGACTATCCTCCCTGCTTCCTTCTGCCTTAACTGGTACAGTTCTCTGTCCTGTTCCTTCTGTGTTTCCTTTATACTCCTAAATGCTATCTTTTCTCACTAACCTTCACCACCACTTCTTTTGAGAACCACAGTGGCTTTTTCTTTCATTTTGATTTGTTTATTTGCTTCACACAAAGGCTTGTTGCCTCTGTGATGGCAGTTTTGATATTTCCCCATTGTTGTTCCACCTCCTTCTAGCCTGTTTGCTAGTGCTTTTCTAAAGCACTCTCCCATCTTGCCAAAGTCAGCCCTCCTGAAATCCAGAACCCTCACTTTTGTATGGCTTGACTCTGTAGCCGAGTTTATCGTGAACCACACTGTTTGGTGGTCACTTGTTCCCAAATGGCTACCCACTTCTAGATCTGAGATCCTCGCACTGTCCCCATTTGAGAGTACGAGGTCTAAGATTGCTCTCTCATGAGTAGGTTCCAAAACTAGCTGCCTGAGGCATGTCACCTGAAGGGCATCAAGAATGGCCCTGCTTTTGGATGTGGCTGCAGCAAAGGTGCTCCAGTTAACATCTGGCATATTAAGGCCTCCCATCAACAGTATCTCCCCTTTCTCTGCCATCCTAAGTATGCCTTCTATCATATCCTTGTCCATTCCCTCCCTCTGACATGGGGGTCTGTATATAACCCCTGTGTGGATTGTGGTGCCATTTCCAGTCTCTAAGGTGACCCACAGTGCTTCCTCTCCTCCCGGTTTACTCTTTTGTTCAGTTGCTTTTATCCCTTCCCTTACATAGAGATACCCCCCACCCTCCCTCCCTGTCTCTCCTTAGGTTGTATACCCTGGTATGTTAACATCCCAGTCATGGTTCTCTGTGTACCATGTTTCTGTGACTGTTACGATATCCAGGCATCCTCTTCCATCAAGGCCAGCAGTTCAAGGAGCTTGTTGCCCAGACTATGGGTGTTGGTACTCATTTCCCTCCATTTCTTGATGTCCTTATCCCTTTTTGCCCCATCTCTGTCCTTATTGCATTTGTCACTTTCTCCATTTACCCCTGCACTTCTCCCTATTGACATCTCTATGTTGGTGTCTTCCTCACCTAGTACCCTGATTTTTTTTTTGGGGGGGCTAGGATTTCCCTGCTCCTTTCCAGTCCCTCCCCCCTTGGCTAGTTTAAATGCTTGCCAATGAAGTATTTAAACCTATCACCTAGGATCCTGGTTCCCCTCCTGGACAGCACACTCTGCATCGCGGTACTGCTGGGCCATTTGGGTGTCTGATAATTTCTATTTTTGATGAGGCTTTCCAATAATTTCTTATTGAGCACCCCTAATTTAGTGTGGGTGTTTTTAAAGCAGGTTTGTTCAATGACATGTCTTGTTTAATGACCGCAGCTATCTTGGGTTTACATATTTGTTTCATTTTGCTGGACACTTTCAGTGACTCCCGGAAGGTAGTCAATAAATAAATGTTGAGTGATTTGTTCAGTCATTAAATTCATGAACCTGATCTTAAGGGGACCGGGTTACCTCAGAAGTAACTGCGAAGCGAGAAAACTGGCTGGCGCAACAGAATACATGCAGCACTCAGCAAAAAAATAAAAACAGGAGAATAAGACAAAAGTAACAGAGTGTGCTTAGTAAAACAGGCTTGGCAAGGTGTTGGCTGCAAAAGGATTTCTTGTACAAAAAGAGCAATACTGATCCCCGGCGCTTCAAATCTACGCAGATTCTTCCTCAGGGGGAATTATTCCTCCTTTTTGCAGTTACCACCTTGCCAAGCGTTTTTACTGTATACACTCTGCTATTTCTGTTTTACATCAGAGGTAAGAAGGAACCTCAGCATTCATGGCCATTCAATCCTCTTTTAAGCAAAGACTGCCAGTGTGAGTAACATTTCATGAGATGGTTTTGCAATGTGGACCCTCTTCCAACACAGAAATGAACTGAATCCTGTCCAAACTCACCGCTTGCTGCAGAACAGATCTCTAGAGCAGAAAGGCCATGCAGCGTTCAAAGCCAGTGGTGAAATGGGGGGGGAGGGGGCAAGGGAACTCAGTTCTGGAGTGAAATTAAATGTCTGACTCAGTTCCAGGACCAAAATTGGGAAGGACTGCTCCAGCGTAAAATGGGCCACCTTAACACATGCAACTGACTGAAAAAAGTGTAAAAATGCAACATTTCATGAGGAAACGTGTCCCCAGACCCCTATCAGGTAATTCTACATCACAAGTGGTGGGCTTCCTCAGTGAATTTTTTCTGTTTCCAACACAGGCGGGAGTTACATCCTGCAAGGCTGTAAAGTCTGCGTACCACAGATTTATTGAGATGCTGCATTGTACACAAAATGCAAATTTCCCCAGTCAGGATAGTAGGCACCTCAACGGACCACATTTGACCTGGGTGAGGCCTGAAATCCAAACGTCCAGTTCAATATGAATGACACACATAGTTGTAGTTCAGAGGCCGGGAGTTCAGAGGTCAGACCTGCACAGACACATACACACCCTTAAGTTGGATCATTACTAAGCTTGGCTAGTATTCCAAACAGTATGCTTGACACACACACACACACACACACACACACACACACACACACACACACACACACACACACACACACACACCAGCACGGAAGTCAAGACTCCAAAATTAATCTAAGCTGTAAATAGTCTAGTATCTTATCTAAAGTGTGTCCACCGCACCCCAAACTGCTACATCACTTTTCACTGTAACTTGTCCGAGAACAGAGCTGTACTGGTTCCCATCCATTCTCCCCATAAACGATAGTGCTTGCCAGTTCCAGATCTGGAATGAGCAACACTCCACCTTCACAAAGTCAATGCTTCACACCTCCACCTCTCCCTGCTGACAACATGTTCCCTGAGAACAGCCTACCTCACTTATCACTGGGATGGTCTTCCACTTGAATACACGCCACCCACGGACATGAGAACATTTAGATACACAGGCAGACCAAAGGTTCCATCATGGGAATTATACAAATTCTTGGGTGCATCCGATACTTTCACCTGTAACTGATATCTTGTTTATTATGTCTCCTTTGGGTTGTGTACAGATATTTACTGCCAAACTACATCCTCATAATTGTGTTACTTTGTCTGGGTATTTGCTATATTTCTTTACCAATGTGTTATATTTACTCTGCGTCTGTGTTATTACTGTTGTGCTTTTGTTGTTGTTCTTCAGGATTTCTGTTTGTATTCTCCCGGGTTGTGCCTGAAAATAGGCACTGCGTCTCTAGTGCACTTATCTAGTAAACAAAAATTAACTATATAAGAAAATAAATAGTTTGTTCAACTTATCTAGTAAACAAAAACTATGTAAGTAAATAGTCTGTCCTCTGCTATCTTAGCAGTCACATACAACTACCAATATCAGCCCGTGCCATTAACTTATGTACTTAATCAGGGAAAATGTTATTTACAAAGGTTAGCATAAAGGGACAGGAAGTTTGCTACCCCACCCCCACCCCAACATACCACTGCAGTGTCCAAGGTCACCACTAGACTGTGTGGTGCCAACTAGCTGGTGGAGGAAAAGAAAGACATTTTAAAAGAAAAGATGTAAAACACTCACCCTCTATCACAGTGATGGGGCCAGTATATTCGGGCCCCATGCCATAGAAACTACTGCCAGTCTGCCACTAGATCTGCATTCTCATTCTGGAAAGGAGGGCCTTTCATCCACAGTCCCATCATTGGGGGAGCAGCAGCAAAACAGACAGGTTAGTGGACCATGGGGCCAGGCGAAGGTCACCATGAGGAGAGTGGATATAGGGCTGGCAAGGGCATATAAACATCTATATAAAAGTAAAGTTTGCTAGAGCATCATGTGATGCTTCCAGCCAATCACAGTGCTTCTTTCAGTTGCAATTGAGACACTCTTATTCCCATAAGACTGTTGTAGCGGGGTTGTTGATCAGGAGGCAATTAGCAGGCAGACATCAAAATCAGTGCATAAAAAAATGCCAGGCTGGCATTTATCATTTTATTATTTGTAGCATAAAATGATAATTATTCAGAACAGAAATAAGAAAATTGTCATTAAGTCCATAACATCAATGCTGTCTAGGGTGTAGGCACAATCCTAAAGTTAAGGTCTTACACCTCTCACAGTCAGTTCTAGACTGACATCTTATCTCTTAAACTCATGGGGACCACAACCCTTGCGTCCACCCGTTTGGTCCGGGGGTTAGGCCTCATATGGTAGAGCACCCCATTCTTCACTTCATACCACCTCAACAGATTCCTTTGTATCCCCTTATTAATCTGTTTTCCATCCTGAACTAAGACATGAGCCCCTAACCTAGATACTTCAGGATCTTCCTTTTGTTCTTTTCCCCAATTTACTTTAAGTCATTACATTGTGAATTAGAGAATCCAATGCATTTTAAAGTCCCTTCAGCTTGTAGAGCCTTTTCTACGTTGCTTGTAGTCTTCACCCCTAGGTCCACAAGAACAGTCTTACCTGGGGACTTCTCCAGCATTACCACTCCATTGTCCTCAGTCCAATACATTCCTGGGAAAATAGGAAGGATAGGAAGTTCAGATTCTGAATGTTCCATCTGGGTTGTCTCCATGTCCATAATCCAAGGCTCATCTCTCCTGGATACATCCCTGGCCTGCTCCAATTGGATCTCCAGCTCTTGGCATCTCTGCTCTGCTCTGCCTCTCTCCAGCGTCGCTCTGCCTCCATCCAGCGTTCGTTCATCCATTGTAATAGCCTCCTCTGGTCTGCCATCTGGTTTCGTGGTGCCTCGCCAAGGTCACCATTTCCACATATCATCTCCACTGGCGCCATGCACTTTTCTGCCTCTCTCCTGAGGTACTATTTCCAGTACCCCTGACTGAGCTCTCCCGTGTATCCTTCAGACACTCAGCCAGGACACCCCACTTCTGGTACCAAATGTCGTGAGTTGAACAAATCAGGTCACACAGGAATCAACAAATTTGGTACAACATACCTAAATGGTATGATTTTTATTAAACAAACAAAAAAAATTAAAAAAAAATAACAGCTTACAGCAGCAAACTTCTGATAATAAACAAACAAAATAAAACTTGAAAACAGCACAGCTTCCCTGCCAAGGGTCTAGCAGTGGAACATAATCTTGTGCAGTATAACAGAGAGCAGGAGGTCCTCATGTGAACTCTCCCTAACAGCATCTGACCTGAGGATCTAGGCTGGCTTCTTTTAAAGAGTGGAGCTCCACCCCTTAGCCCAAAGCCCCACCTAATTATTAAGCCATTTACAGGAAATCTTCTTATTTCTTTGTACAATCAATTACATAGAATACGCATAAATGAAAGGCATAACAAATAATCCGTTATTATGACATCAACATAAGCACCCTAATGCTCTTTCAGATATGATTGCACATTTCTTGCAGAGTGGGCTGCATTATAGACAACTCCTCCCCTTTTCTAAAGGTAACCTAGGAGCTGCAGCATATAAAAGAAGGGAGAAAGGTGCTGCTGACTTTCTATAGGAGACAGCACCTTGCAAGGACACCAGCACTGATTGGAGACATGAAACTCCTGGGAGCTGTGTAGGTAAACCACATTTTAGTTCCTCTCTATTATCCTGTATTTTAGCTAATTTGCTAACTGTTTAACCTTTTCAAGAACAGGATATTCCAATCTGCACCTGTACATATCCTAAAGAAAAACATTTAAACTGGCATTGGTAATTTCTTAAATTTGACTGTCAATCCCAGCTTGCTTTTTACATTGTGAAAAAACTTTGCCTACCAAGTCTGTTTACAGACCTTTAGTTAGTTTCATTCTTTAAGTCTGTGCAGCTCATTTAGACCAATTCTGCACATTTAAGGGTAATGCAGAGAAAAAGTGCTTATATTTAACTGGACCATGACGTAGAAGAGCAGAAATAGGAAGGGGAAGAAAAATAGTTTCAATTGTAATACACAGCGTCAGATGGCCAGTCTGACTGCAGCATATTCTGTATGTTTTACACAGAAAAGGGGGAGTTAGAAAGAGACAGAAAGGCATAAAATGAAGGAGTACAGTGCTGTTGTGCAACAGTCTTTGGAACAGATATAGGAGAGAAGAAGAAAACGTCAGGTTCAGTTAAGCACAATTCACATGGGGGGGGTTTTCAACTACCACAACTGTCTCACGCGACGTGACATACTAACAATCTTCTCACTGGCATCTTTCGTGCAGTGCAGAAAGTCACCATATTTAACAAAAAAAAAGTTGAAGTTGGGCATGACTTATAATGAGTTTATAAGGGCACTAGAAGCTTTACTTCTGGATATGAGTGTCCCCTCTTGGGTCCTTAGGGTGGCAGAACTGTTCACATTCAGTTCACAGTTTTCCTGTCCTAAGAACACATGTACGGCGACACTCATATTGAAAAGTGACACTTCTAGTGCTTCTATCAACATACAACAAATGTTTGCATAACAACAGCTGTGATATAAAACCAAATTTCAGTAGCTGTAGGAAAAATGTGTGAACATTGTAGGTAACCTTGTATGAATCAAATGTAATCGTGTTTGGGTGACATCAAAGAAGTAGCAAGAGATTCCAATACATAAACAAGCATGTGCTGCTGACAATGGAAATTGTGTTTTTGTTTATCTTTTGTTTCGCTGTACCAGGTATACTCTTCCCTGAGCTCAGCACTGAAATTCCATGCATGATGTGCCTTTACAGCTGCTTCTGGCAAGCCATTTAACAATCTACCCCCATGTATAATGTAGTGTTTCCTGGCCTTAGCTCATCATAGCTTATTTTGCTTTGCTTCACTCCCCCGTGCAGAAGGCAGTGCACCACACATACCTGCATCAGCCAGAGATAGATAGGAAAAGCTTCAGCTGCCTAACTGCCTTGCTACTATGACCAAGGACAAACCCACATGGTCTGAAGACAGACGGATCATGGTTGACCTCAATTGATCCATGAGTTAGCCTACAGCACCCCGTACTAAATGTGTCTATATTTTATTAATGTGGCCCTTACATGGTTATAGACCTTCCTAAGGGGACAGCATAAAGATGCCAAAGGAGCTGCATAAAAATACACTGAACAAGATACTCTGGGGTTGTTTGATGAAAACGACCTACGACCAACACAGCTGGGCCTGCAACCAAGACATTTCATCTCGGTAATGCAAAATTTATAAATGCACACAAAATAAATCTGACACAAAAATCCTAAACTTTACATTGCGTTTGCCAGCACACAGACGGTTTCTGAGTTCACAGGGTTATAATGTTTACACTCACATATGTGCATGGATGAATAATGAGGGACCATTTGTGTGAGAAAATGCTGCTGCCCAAACGTGACATCAGCAGCAGCACAATTATCCATCAACCTTATGTAGGCACTCTATGAGTCTCTGAAGTCTTACTGCCTGAAATGCACAGCAAACAGGTTAAGGATCCACCCAGCAGGGCTTTACACACCTATTTCGTTACTAATTTCAGTGGGTGAGATAGGTGTGCAGCTGCTACTTAAAACTATATTATTTAAAAATCTGTAACTGGGAAAGGCACACTGAGCCAAGGCTTGTTTCCAGGTATGACCCGGGGGAGGGGGAGTGTGGATACAATCAAGCAAATAACAGAATTAATGTATACTATACATATAAAGTATCAAACAACAGACTTGATGCATACTATACAAATAAGGTGCAAAGAAAGGTAGTGCAACATGATAAAAGTGCAAAATAACCAGAGCGGATGTCTGGAACATAACATGCTCTACTTCCTGAGATACATTCTAACAACTAGTCGTAGCATGTCAGTGCAATGAAATTAAGAGATGTTAACGCCGACCCCTGGGGGACCAGAACTGAGCAGGGGAGAGGAACAAAGGGCAGGCCACTTAGGGAGCTGACAGGTGCAGGAGTGCAGGTGTTTAAGCTAGTGCTTAAGGGACGTTGGAGAAGGTGAGAGGTGGATGGAAGAAGGGAGGAGGTTCCAGAGGGAGGGGAGGCAATAGAAGGCTTACTGCCAAGCAGAGGAGCGAGGGTTGGGGAGAGAGAAGGTGCTGGGATCCCTGGAACGAAGGGAGTACAAGGCAGATGGAAAGGGAGAGATGAGCATGAATAGGGGCAGTGCCTCGAACCAATATTTAGAGATGAAAGATGCACAGTGGTGCAGGCGACAGAGGGAAGAGGGAGAATGGAGAGGGGGGAAATAGAGTGCAATGATGAGTGCCAGGGAGTGAGTTTAAAGCAAAATGACAGAAGGCATTACAGAGGGTGTCCAGTCTGGCAAGGGAAGAGGAGGGAGCAGTACCATAAACATCTGCATAGTCAAAGACTGGAAGCCCCATTTTAGTAACCAGCTCCCAGTGGGCATGCAGGGTCAGGCAGCCTTTATTACAGTACAGGGCACCATGCTTGGGGCGAAGTTTGGCATGGATGGCATCAACGTGGGCAGAGAAATAAAGCCTGCTGCCAAGCCACACTGCGAGATACCTGAAGGAATGAACCAGTTCAAGGGGAGAACCATCCAGGGTGTGGTGAAGGAAGGGGGAACGCAAGCCTGGCCAGTTTCTGGCTGGATCCAAAGGTCACAAACATGGTTTTCTTGGTGGTGACCCAGAGTTGGTTGGCCTGAAACCATCAGAGGACACTGTGGAAGTCTTGCTGGAGCGAGACTTCCACAGCCTTAGTTGAAGGGCCTGAAGTGTAGAGAACAGTGTCACCTGCATACATGTGAATGTGCGAGTTGACACAGGCAGAGGGGAGGTTGTTGAGCAGTCTCACTATTTCAGCTTTAAGGGAAAGTGAAAGATTAGGAGAGTGGTAGAGCTGTGTGTGGACAAAATGCTTTTCAGAATTTCTTTTCTAATTCAGTAGAATTTTGAGAAGCATTTCTACATGCGGATTATGTAATAATTCCATGGTTTGTGGAAAATGAATCTGTGGTTTATATAAACCATTGATTACTATTCCATGGTTAATGTAAGCCATTATAATTTATGGTGGAACGCTCTTGTGTATGGAGATCCATACACTTGGAAAAAGTCGTTCTGATGCAGTAGTGACATCGCTGATAAAGCAGAATGACTTCTAATTCTGCTTTAGTAGAGACATCACAATGCTAGCAACCCCATCAGCACTGTTCACAGGACAGCGGGTGGCTGAAACATCATGCACACAAGCTGGCTGGCGGTGAATTGCGAGCAGTGGAGTGTAAGCACTTGACTGTGACAAACACAAAAAGTAAGCGTTTTCAGCTTTTTTCTACTATACACTATATATAAAATAGTGTATGGTAGCCCAAATACACAACAACGCTCTTCTTAACCTCGTGATTACCATGGCGACAAAGGGGCCTCTCGAACTTCACTATCAAGGTCTTTGTCATCATGGTAACCACTTGGTGTAAAAACAGCATTTTTGTGTATGGGCTACCAGGCACTATTCTATAATGTTTATATACTGTATTTATCAGCCCCTGGAATTCTGCTTCCGATAGAATTCTTGGAATCAGGCAGAATTTCTGAAATTCTTCGGCATTTCAGCAGAAGCAGAATTTGAAAATTCTGTGCTGCTCTGGGAGGGGGAAGAGCTACTGAAGTAAGCAACAGCACATGACCAGGCAGGGACTACGTTCAATATATTATGGATACAGGCATTATCAAGCACCTGTAACCATGGTATACTGAGCTCAACTCGCAAGTCCTGGAGCATGTAGTTTCACTTTTAAATGGGTACTGCTATTTACAAGTAGAAGATAAAAAAATTTGACAAGGGGGGGGAGCGGTAGAAACTACTGTTTAAAACATGAAACATTTTTCCCAGTTGTTGTGGCTGGGGTGCGCCTTGAAACAGTGGAAGAGATGAAGTGATTTAGTAGTGTGATTAGGTTGGGGTACTTTGAAGCAAAGTGCTTTCCTGTTGCTGTGCTCGGAGTGCTGTCTCAGTGGGGTCCTGCTTTCTATCCATTTTCTGTAGCTGTATGGACTGGAGCTCTGGGAGATTAACTGACTTGCCCAAGGTCACACTGTGAATATATAGCTCTAGTGTTTTTTGTTTGGTTTTTCTTGCATAGGGCTTTTTTCTCCCAGTCATGTTTGTTTTCCCAGGGATATACCCTGTTCTGGCCCACAAACCCCTATTCTCCCCTGGGTTAAGCACCACTCTGCCGTCTCTCCCGACTTCTCTGTCATAGCAGGGCTCGGGACTGCCCGCCCCTACTGACAGCCCACTATGTGGTTAGGACCCAGTTTAGAGCAGTCACTAGGTCCCAGAGAAACCCAAGAACCCAGGCCACCATATAGTGGTATATGAGATTCTCTCCTGGTTTTCTCCCCACCCCCACCCCAACTCCCTTAGCATGGCATAACCCTACAGGTCTGGGATGAACACAGTAATGTCCTGTGGGGAGCAAGCTCCACTGGACCTTCCACAGGCCTGCCTCCTGATGTGGTGTTCTCGCACAATCACGAACTTGGGTCACCTGTTGCACTGTGACTGGGCCATCAGGGTGACCTGGCTCTGGTAGGCTTTTAACCCATGCATCTCCAAGTTCCTAAAACGGTGCTCTAACCACTAAATCACACTGCCTCCTGTTTTCTTCTCACTTGTATCATAATTCCATTTATGTATGTATGTATGTATTTATTTATTGGGGGGGGGGGAATTGTTTAACCAGGAAAGACACACTAAGACAAAGCTTGTTTTCTAGGTGTGACCTGAGAGTACAAGGAAGTTAAGTGACTTGCTCAGGGTCACACAGTATGCAAGTGGGGGCAGTGGGATTCAAACCCAGGTCTCCAGGTTTGTAATTCTGTGCCCTAAACCACAGCGCTATACTGCCTCCATTTATTACATTTTTTTGTTGACCAGGAAAGGAGGACCACGCTATTCTGCCTATTGTCAGTCTCGCGGGGTTGGGGGGAGGGGAGAGATACAAATGCAAACTGATATGCTGAATCCTGTTAAGCTGTTGGTGGTATTTTTAGTGAATAATTCTGATGTAATATGTTGAGGCAGTATAGCACTGTGGTTTAGGGCACTGAGCTGCAAACCTGGAGAATGGGTTTGAATCCCACAGCCCCCACTTGCATACTGTGTGACCTTGAACAAGTCGCTTAATTTCCTTGTGCTTCCAGCTCGCATCTGGAAACAAGCTTTGACTTAGTGTGCCTTTCCTGCTTAAACAATCCCCCGCAATACATTGTATCTCAGAGGGAAGTGGCCAGTCTTCATACCATTTTTAACAAATATACTGGTAAAGTTTCAACTCCGTAATCCTTTGCATTCCAAACCACCAGCCAACAATTTCATACATACTGTACATTCCTACTTATGGAAAACCTGCTGTATTGTTCATCAGGTAAAACAACATTTCATACACAGGAGTTGCCATAGAACTTGGGAACATTTGGCAATAAACATGGCTAATGACCTAGTCTCCTACTAGTTAGGTTAGGAGAGGTGCTTCTTTGGCCTACCAGTAGATATTTCATTTTTCCAACTTGGTGGCGAGAATGGAATCTAGCGAGAGGGTAACTATATCATTAGAAATCATTTTTCTGAGTAATTCCATTGCTCACCAAGTGATGGCAATAGAAAGCATTAGCTGGAATAGCTTTGATACATAAAACATATTTCAATTTGCTAAAAGTCTGCCATGCTAATTCTTCGATTAACTTCCCCTTCTTCCAGGCTGCAGGCAAGAAGCAGGGTTCTTTAAACTCTGAGGGAAACTGACTAAAAGTTACCATATAGTTTTGTTTCGGTCTTACTGATGGAGTGTACACTGCATACACGTAGTGTCACTGTGGTCTGCATGCAGTGTCATGAAAGTGTGTCCCAATTATGTTAATTAGCACTGAAACAACTAGGCAAATGCACTCGGCCTGCAGTGTGGCTCTTGGCTCAATACAACTTCTGACTGCAGTGTTGCAATGCTGATTCAGTGCCTCCCAATTATGCTAATTACTAGCACACACCACGCCTGCACTGTGGATCGGAGTGCATATCTGCATTACTTGTAGTGTTGAAGTAGTGTGTCTGAAGATTTTAGCACAGAACTGTTAGTGCACCAAGTCAAGGATTTAGCACCAACTATGGAACATCTAAAGTGTATAATAAAAATTACAATGCAAAGAATGCAAATATGAATTTATATTGTTTCCCTGCATAGAGACGCTACCATATACTCTTACCAAAACAATAGGCCTGTGGCTGCTGTTACAGATGCTATCAGGTGACAACAGCTGCTGCTTGTTGAGAGAGAGAATTGCTGCTCACCCAGTAGGCAATTCTTAGCATGCAAATTACTGTAGGTATTTGGCTGCATTATGGAGGCCATGTAGGTATTATCTGGCTGTCATGGCGCAGCTGCCATTTTAGTGGTTGTGGGTTCTAAATGCCACGATGGTTGATTTCTCTCCAGGTGCCAGTTTTGTGGGGACTCTCAGACTGCCAATTTTGTGGCTATCCTCTGGCTGCTGTAGTGTCTGGGTGCCTATTCAGTGGGTTCTTCCTGGATGGGATCCTCATGCACCCTAGCCTATCCTGCTTGCTCCACCTGTATCCTAGCTCACCCTACTGGGTCCAAGTTGCACCCTAACCCAACCTGCTGGCTGCCCCTATACCCTAACTTACCTGTTGAGTCCACCATCACTAACCTTTTTTTTTTCTTATATCCCCTGGTTGCCCCGACCTGCCCCTATCAGCTTCCACTCCTCCAGCCCCATCAGCCCACTGTCCCTGGGACTTACCGATTCACTCCTTGCAGTACCCACAGATTACCTTCCTATGGCGGAGCCCCTCTGGGTGGCCCAGGTCACCAGAAGGTGTTTAGCTCAGTTGGGCGTTGATGTGCCCAGTAGGCAGGTGCGGGCCTACAAGGAGAGGAAGCTTCATCCTGCAGGTCAGGGTGGTTTTCCGCCTTTTTTGTGCCCCAGAGATATCAGATGCTCCCAGTGGCATGGCAGCTAGATGTGCACAATGTGCTGATGTCTTCTGCCGGGAGCGTCTTACCTCCTGAACCGCTGCTCAAGCATGCACCTCCACCTATGGTCACCTAGGTGGCGGTTGCTCAGTGGAGAAGGCAGGCAACCCACCTTCCCTGAAGGAGGGGGAGCATTCATTGAGACACTCAGTCCTCCTGCCCCAGCTGATCCCCGAGCGGTCCACGCTCGTTCCCAAACCCGGGTCACTGGCATGATGGCAGGTAAGGCACAAGTGCCTCAGCCCTTTGTGCCATCGGGCCGGTCAGCCCATCACTAACCTAAGCTGCTGTTTTGCCTAAACCCTAGTTCACACCACTGGGCCCAAGCTGTACCATAGCCCATCTTGCTGGGTCCCACTGTACCCTCAGGGTGCGGGGCAGAGGGTCCAGAGCAGGTAGATCAGGAGGGAGGTTGACAATCACTCAGGGGAGTGGGGGAGTTTAATAGACCACTGGGCAATGTTTAAACAAATCACAATGGTGTTTGGTGGGTGGAGGACCACTAGATAACAAGGGTATCTTTACACATAAGCCAAAAAGGCAATCTGGGGTTGGGGGTAGTGCAACTGGTGCACTCGGTTAAGGGTAGGGTTTCAGCAGCTTTAAACAGCAGTGCGACAGAGGCTGCTACGTGCTGCAGAAACCTCTGAATATACCGCTGTGCACAGTATGACTGGGGATCCTTTATTTGCATGGGCGCAGTGGTACATTCTGTGCAGACACGCTGTCAGGTTGGTGTGTGCACCGAGGGCTTCTGAATATGGCCCCCACTCTGATGGTCAGTGCCATTCACAGTTAGCGTGGCACTTACCCCATTAGTACCACACTAACCATTTGAATATGGAGCCAGTCTTACTTACCTGACTGGGGACTGAAACGATGGATAACTTGCTGGTGACTGGCATTTGCATCCTTGTCTGTCAGGCTGGTTATATGGCTGACAAATGGCAGTGACTGGCTCAATAGTTCTGTTGGGAATAGAGAATAATGAGTGAAATAAGTGCTGTAAAACAAACCCTTCCACTCAGACGCTGGCATGGAGGAGGAGCCCATTTCCACACTAAACCTTTTTTTTTGGGGGGGGGGTGGACTGAAAAAGTGTCATAGTTTTTTTGCAGTCCATCATGAAAAAAGGTCATTACAATAAATAAAAACAGACATATCATCAGTACCCTTACAGAAAAAAAATATATCAAATAACTGCATGCTGCAAGTATAACTGGTTTGTAGCATATGTCCAGCATGTATACATTTTGTGTTAAACTGGCACTGACAGCAGCCATCTGGCATACGTACAGCAAGCAAGTGATCGTTGCTCAAATGCATGCACAATATTTTGCACACCTGCCTACACAAACATCATACACTTATTACTCAACACAAATCCACACACATACTGCCTATTACACTTATAGCTCAATGCAAAGCTACACACACATATAGAGCAGTTATGATGCAGCCTGCGGACATCACACCCACTCTGGTAGCCAACTATCTTGTGAAAATCTAGTCAGGTAAATTCCACGGAGAGGATGGGGTACAACCTTAAATCATAGTGTAGGTCAGGGCCCCTGGTGTTCTGCGGCAGAATTTTCTGATTTCTGCGTCACGGCTCCTTGACTTCTGTGGCAGCATTTTCTGATTTCTGAGGCATGATTTATTCATTTCTCTGGCAGAATGCAGTCCTGTCATTGGCTAAATATGATGTGATGTCATTGATGACATCATATGCTGAGCATAGAGGAGGGGCTTCAGGATAAACGAGGTGGGAAAGAAAGCCTGACACTATGGAAAAACAGTATATTTATATGAAAATTCACCCAAAACAATGAATTTTGCGGCACTATATATATTCTGCGGCATGATGCAAATTCTGCGGCAAATTCCTCAACCGCAGAATTCCAGGGGCCTTGGTGTAGGTAAGTGAAAAACTGGTGGAGCCCCTTCTTTTTGTATCTCTCAAGACAGCTGTAGCATTAAAGTCCTGGAAAGTGGTCAACATGGTCCCCATCTTGATGAACAGGGCAGGGTCAGACCAAGGCAACAACAGACTAGTCAGCCTGACATTAGTCTGGGCATTTGTCCCAGAAACCAATCTCATGGAAAGAATAATGAAGCCCTTTTTTAAAACACAAATCCCTCCCTGTTCACATGGCTTTATGTGGGGCAGTGTGCGCCAAACCAGCCCAATCACCTTCTCCAAGGGGCTGCCCAGCGAGGTGGACAGAGAATTTATCCAGACTTTCACAAGGCCTTTGACATTGTGGCACGGGACAGCTTTCTAAGTGAGATATACACAAGGTGGCATGAGGTGCTCCAAGACATCTCTCTGGTACTGTTAGAATAGATCTGGGAATAACCTTTTCAAGGTTACATTAACTCTGTAACTCCAGGACTCTGTGTGTGTGTGGGGGTTTGTCACCCAGCAGAGCGTAATCCTGCCATTTTGCAAGGTCATAGTCAGGTCCCACCCGGAGCACTCTGCAGCTCTAGGCTCTATAATACAAAGGACGCTGAGGCAGTCAAGAGGATACAACACAGTGGCACCAAAATGATCCAGGGTTTAAAGGCACGGCAGTTTTATTTATATGGCGCGCAATCCCAAGAGCTCTGGGCGCCTCACAATAACAAGTAATGTGATAAAACGTAATACAAATAAAATAAATTACAATTAAAATATAAAAACCCACAAACAGCAGCATCAAGCACAAAACACAAGGAAAACAAGTGTGTTTTCAAACAGGATTTGAAAATGGTGAGGGGAGGAGCACCACTCACCTCTGGAGAAGGGCATTCCAGAGAAGTGTGGCAGCCACTCCAGGCAGCCTGTCTCCCTAGGACTTTAGACAAGATCTTGGGACAGACAAAAGGCTCACCTCCACTGATTGAAAAGGATGGCCAGGAGCGTATGGGGTCAGGTGGTCTTTCAGGTAGCCTGGACCCAACAAGTGCAGGGCCTTGTAAGTTAAAAAAAAAAAAAAAAAAAAGCTAATTAAAAGTGGCTAAGGGAGTCCACATCCAGAGCTCATGCACAAACGGCAAACCAAAGAACAAAAAAAGGGGGCTAACAGGCAGTACTGAGGCACAAAAACTATATAGCTGGGTTTTTAGTTAAAAAAAAAACAAAAAAAAAAAAAACATTGTTTTTATTCCCTGATAACAAACAAGCTCACCCACTCACATGAGCTCTCTCAAGGCACCTTGAACAGTTCTTTGGTTTGCCTTGTAATTTAACAAGCACACCTTGAAGCTGATTCACTACAGCAATGGCAGCCAGTGTAGAGTACAGAGAACCAGCACGGTATGCTCGAACCAGGAAGTACCAACAGCTAGCCAGTCAAAAGCTATGAGAAGAGGCTGGCTGTCCATCAAATGTTCACCTTGGGGGGAAAAAAAAAACTGAGTGGGGACATGATCTCAGTTTTTCGTCATACTTAAAGGTATCAAAAAGACTGCATAGACAGAAATGCCTGATCTGGTGTCCTCCAGCAGAACTAGGGGACACACTCTGAAACTTAGAGGTGAACAATGTTAGGTAGTATGTCTTCCTAGCCCTGGAAGGAACCAGGGCTAGTAAGACGGCCAAGCTGGTGTCGGTAACTCTGGGAGCCTGCTAATTTTTAGCTCCAAGTAGGAAAAAAACTACTGTTCATGGTTCTGCACAATGTGCATTACCTGCAATTTTATCTATTTGAATTTTAGAGCAGTTATAGGGCCACTTATTGTATACTATAGTTATCAGAATGCAGTTTTTTTAAGTGATTATTGTGGTGTTGGTGTAGTTACTTATTTCTCATTCAGTCCGGGACTGCTGCTGCCTCAGTCTGGCAGCGGCCGACTTAGTGGTCTGCCTGTGTTACACCTCACAACATACACATACAGTGATTCCTTTGCCCTCCTGAACTGGAGTGGATGTGCATGTGGAGTGGGGATACCCATCTGTGTGCTGAGTTGCGGAGACCCAGCACAGGTCTTAATGGACAACGCTCCTTCACAGCATGAGCAACAAACTGGTTGAATGACCTTCCAGGCTAGCTCCATAATGCAACCAGGCTGAGCCAATTTAAAAGCTCATTACAGGTACAACTATTAGAAGCAGAGGGACGTGACCCACCGGCGCAGCAGTTGGATTTCAGCTTGCGATGCCGGTGACCCAGGTTCGGAAAAAGACCCAACGAACCGGAGGGCTGGCTGGGTGAAAAGGACTGAGCATCCCATGGACTGCTCTCCTTCTCTAAGGGGAGGGCAGGATGTGTGACCGAGCCATGGGGAACCCCTGGCAGAGGCTGGAGGTACCTCAGTCAGCCGGCGCCTGGAACAACAAAAGGGGCGGGGCGGACACTGGATGTCACTGCACATCCCCGCTCCAGAGAAAAACACGGGTAAAAATCTCGCTGATGGCTGCCTTCATATAGCCAGCCTCCGGCTTCAATTAGCCTCCTCATCGGCTCTCCCAGACAGTCACTAGATTTGCGGCACTACGGCCCGGGTGCCACGACCCCACCCTCTGGGGGCAAGCCAGGGGTGCCAAGGTGAGGACAGGAACAGGGAGGTGGAAGCACAGGGATCCATGACTGGACTGAAGTCTGGAGGCCTGAAGTGGCATAAAGTAGTAAAAAAAAAGAAACACAGAAACATAGACTTTGATGGCAGATAAGGACCACTTGGCCCACCCAGTCTGTCCATTTCCCTACCTACCTACTGGATAAGCTGCAGATCCTAGTTAACAAACAGCCTACTTCCCCTACCCCCCCACTAAAATTGCCTTATGTCTGTCCCATGCATTCTTGAATTCCCTCACTGGTTTTGACCCCACAACTAGTGTTGCTCGGATAGTCCCGCCATGGATCCGCCAGTGATCCGGCAGATGGCAGCACTATTCGAGTTGAATCTAGCCAACTACAGAGGTCGGATCCCAGGTCAGATCCTGCGTTATCTGGCACCAGATCCAGGGATCCAATGCCGGATCCCTGGATCTGGCCATCAGATAATGCAGGATCTGACCAGGGATCCGACGGCTGGATCCACAGGCAGATAGTGGAAGTATCCAGCAGATCCACTATCCTGCCACAAAAGGGCAGATATCTGTGGGTCCGGATCCATCTGAGCAACACTACACCCACAACCTCCTCAGGAAGGCCGTTCCATGCGTCCACCACCCTATCTGTGAAAAAATACTTCCTCACATTGCCCCTGAGCCATCCCCCCTCTATCTTCAAATTGTGCCTCCTTGTTCTTGCACATCTCTTTTTCTGAAAGATGCTACCCTCTTGGACTTTGTTGATTCCCTTGAGGTACTTGAAAGTTTGTATCATGTCCCCTCTCTCCCTCCTTTCCTTGAGGGTATACATATTAAGCTCCTTTAATCTCTCCTTGTATGGCTTCTGGGGCAGACCCAGCACCATTTTAGTTGCCCTCCTTTGGACTGCCTCCATCCTGTCTATGTCTTTGCAGAGATGGAGTCTCCAGAAATGCACACAGTATTCCAGATGGGGTCTCACCAACTGTCTGTTCAGGGGAATAACAACTTCCTGTTTTCTACTGGTGATGCCTCTCCCTGTGTATCTCAGTATCCCCCCAGCCCTCCTTACTGCCTTCTCACATTGCTTGCCTACCTTTAGGTCATCTGATATGACTACTCCCAGGTTCCTTTCAATTTTTGTGGTTGTTAGTAGATAATAGAGTTACTCAGATTTCAGATGACAGATATTTAGAATCACTGGATTCTAATCCATTTTTAGGATTACAGGTTTATGGTTAAAAAAAAAAAAAAAAGAAAAGAATTCCAAAACCCAATTTTGAGTAAAGAATCGGAATCCAATTTCACATCTGAATATAGTGAATTAAAAACTGCTCCCTCCTCATACCGCATATTGCTAGTGTTGGGGCAAAGGATGACCTCTGGATAGTGGACACCTTTGAGGCTGGGGATTCTGGAGGGGATCGTTTCTTACGGACCCACTACTGGTTGCCAGTGGTGCTGATGGATTTGGACAATAACAAATGGGACTGGAGTGGACAGAATGGACTGCAGGCCCCGATGACCTTTATACCACCTTTGCTCTCAGGAACCTCAGCCAGCAGGTAGGAGGAGGGCAGCAAGGGTGGGAGGAGGGCTCTGGGGAAGGTTTTTGTGAGGGTGACTGGGTGGGGGAGGTGTTACTTAATGATTAAATGGAGTTGGATGCAGAACTGGAACGTCTGATTCTGCCTCAGATTCAGTTCCTATGTCTTAATTGAAGGCAAAACAGAATTAGAGTCAGAACTGAAAATTCTGAAAATCTGACTAGGTACTGACAGAACCTACTCCATATATTCAAGCACCCCTACTAGGTAGTATAGTGGGTAGTGAAATCCTTAAAAGTACACATTTTAACATCATACTTATTCATCCTTGCTAATGAAGCTGCGGGTGAGGTGGACATAATACACAGATACATAGAAGTTGATGGCAGATAAGGACCTCTTGGCTCACCCAGTCTGCCCTATTTATCCCTACCTAGTATGAGGCCTGATGCCAAAACTTAACTCTAGAGCATCAACCCCCTTATCTCCAGGAGTACCCTTGGTCTGTCCCACTCCTTCTTGAATCCTGGGACCGATTTAGCCCCTACCACCTCCTCTGGGAGGCCATTCCAAGTGTCCACCACCCTCTCCATGAAAAAATATTTTCTCGTGTTACCCCTGAGCTGTCCCCCATCCAACTTCATACTGTGCCCCCTTGTCTTGGAGAATCTCTTACTTTGGAAGATACTCCCTTCCTGTACTCTGTTTATACCAGTGAGGTATTTGCATGTCTCTTTCATGCCCCCCTTCTCCCTCTTTGCCTCCAGGGAATACATATTTAACTCTTTTAGTCTTTCCTCATAGGTCTTCTCCTGCAGGCCCTGCACCATTTTAGTTGCCCTCCTCTGCACCACCTCCACCTTTCTATGTCCCTTCTCAGATGGGGCCTCCAGAACTGGATGCAGTACTCCAGGTGCAGTCTCACCAGTGTCTTATACAAGGGCAAAATGACTTCCATCCTTCTACTTGTGATGCCCCACAAAAGTAAAGTCCATGACGAACTTAGAGTTACTTCTAATGTTATACAGTATTAGTGTTACTGTGTAATTACATACATAACCTGACACATCAAACTCAAACTCAATTTATCAAATAGGTAATGGTTTGAGAATCAACAAAAGCAGTAGACATAGGGACTGAGAAAAATCCCAAGGTTACAGTTTAGCCCAATCTAGAAAGGGCAGTAATTAAAGGTAGCACTTACCTGGGTCTGGGTGAATGTAGAGCAGGGATCTCGAAAACATACTGTAGATGCTGACAGGGCACCTGTGAAATAACAATAAAGAGAGTAGTCACAAAGGATCAATAGTTCTTGTGAAAGATTAAGACAGACAGGGAAGAAGGTAAATAATACTTATCTGATGGGTTATTTATAAGTGGCTCTGTCTACCTGTTTAAAAAAAAAAAGAGAGAGAAATAAGTTAGAATATGTAAAAAGTATAAGAGTGCAGGAAAACTGGATATGCAGTGATATTATAGCTGTTATCCTTGGTGGTGGGGGGGCATGAAGGAAAAATGAGCCCAGCTATCAGGATACACTTGAGCCCAACATGACCACCTATATCCCATCACCTGCAAGTACTCCTGGGAGGATCTGCCCTGTTTCAGCCCGGGTTTAGGCTAAGCAGTTGCAAGGTGGTCTGTAGGCCAATGTGTTTAAAATGGGTGGTCACTAGGGGTTTACGGAGGCCAGGCTGTGGGAAGGGGGAAGACACAAAGGAACGATTACAAGAAAAAAAATCCATATTTCCTCCTGCTGAATATTACACATTTTTCCAAACGTTTTTAACATACAATGTAATTTATTTACCCAGGATATATATTGTTTCTAGCGCAATCCTGCTTTTACACAATCCTACAGCTGGGTTGACTAGCGGTTAAGCAGCTGTCACCTTAGGGGCAGGAAACGCATGCCAAGGAGCTGCCTGCCCCAGAACCTAACTGAGCTCCCCCCCAATTTCTTTTTTGCCAGTCACAATTGTTCTATTTACCTAAGAAGAGCCAAGATCTCCCTTCCATATTCAAAGCCAGCCACCAAGTACCCACCACAGCCCCACCCAGAAAACCGTGCTTTGATGACATGAAGTGGGGGAAGAGACTTTAGAGCTACAGATAGCATTATAATGCTATCGGGGGCAGCAGCGGCCTTTAAGTGTAACTTTTACTAATTGCACTAGGCACTTACACACATTAAGGAGGAGTAGTGCATGTAATACTACCTTCCTTTACATGTGTAAGTGCCAGTAATAAGAAAACGTTTTAGCCACTGCTGCTCCCAATAGCATTATAATGCTATCTATAGCCCTGCAGCCCCTTCCCCACTTTGCATCATCAAATGCAGTTTTCTGGGCAGGACTGCAGTGGGTGTTCAGCGGCTGGTTCTGAATACAGAAGAGAGATTGTGGTTCTTCTTAGGTAAATAGAACAATAATGACTGGCTAAAAAAATTATTTTGGTGGCTCACTTAGCTCCTGGGGAAGGCAGCTCCTTGCCATAAGCTGCCTCAGTTGCTCTTTATGTGACTGGCCGAAGGTCACACAGTATAAACAATAAACAGTTTAAAAAGAGAACTACAAAAAAAGTATATAAAATAAACATAAAATCCATGTCAGATATTAGTGGCATAGACTAGTTCTCTTTCACAAAACTCCCTTCACACACAGCCACAACAGTTGCTTCAGCAAATATTAATATTTTGTTAAGATCTGCTCCTGATTTGGGCTAGCTTTCTTGCAACTTAAGTGGTAGGGGTTTGAGAAAGCAGCTTAAGTGGCAGGGGTCTGAGAAGATAAATGATCAAACAACAAAGACTCCAAGCTAACAAAGACTCCAAGCCTGCAACATACTGTATACACAGTCACAACAGGACTAAAAAAAAACTACATCTGAATTCAAAACCTGTAGGAGAAAACCTTAGGAGCCCCCTCCCTCAAAAACACAAACTCATACTGTAGCATTTGTGTTTGTTCATTCAAATAACTGTAGTCACACAAGTCTTAGTTTAAAAGTCCATTAATGCAGTAAAACAACCAAAGAATACTTTAATTAAGCCTGCATCAAGTAATGCTGTAAAGTGCAATTTGACCCAGCACAGCGGTTTTAATACTAGCTAGATGCAGAAACAATGTATTTAAGCTAAGAGACTCTAAAGAACTATTCATAGACTAACAAACACTTCTCTGAGGCAAACTGTCTAGAAAACTGTAGAAAAAGAATATTAAAAAATCTCTGAAGAATCTTTACTTCAGTCCAGATTTAATGGAGGAGCGTCTAACTACCTGTGTTCAAAGCAGGAGTGAACTAGGAAGTGCAACCCTCTGGCACTAACATATTTTGTCAAGAATAACTTTTTTCCAAGTTGATTTTTAAGGCAACAGACAAGTAGAATATGTCAGTTTTTAAGGTATCCCAAATTATTTATAGGAAAAAATAGTTATAAGGACAATTTCAGGAGGGTGTATATTAGAGGAATGACTTTATTTAACTATTCTCTTACCCAGGGCTGCCAAACCAAGATGAAGGATCTCGTTTTCAGTGGAGTCCTGCTTTTTCTGCTCAATTTTTCAGGAGCTGGATGTAGCCTAGAGAGATCAGATATGGTCACAGCTAAACATGGAGCAACTGTGGCAGACTTGAGATGTTCCAATTTGCACTTCACTACAGGGGCAAACTACGCAGGTGTAACTTGTAACAGGGGCCAGTGCTGTAACTGAACAATTGGTGTAACAAGAGACAGGGACAGTGCAGTAACTAGAAACAGGAGACCACAGTTATAACTTGGAGTAGTGGGTGACTGGTGTAAAGGCAAAAGGACCACTGAAACTAGGAACAGGGACACTCTTGAAACAGCAGGGGCCACAGCTGTAACAGAGGACAAGGGACAGGAGCCACCGATGTATCTAGGAACTGGGGACAGTGCTGTAACTGAAAACAGGAACAACAGCTTTAACTGAGAATAGGGGGCCACTAGTGTACCTAGAAGAATGACTATAGTTATGGTAAAAAGGGCCACAGCTGTAACAGAAAACAACTTATGCAGTAGAAACTGGGAACACGGACTACAGCTGTAAAAGGGGAAAGGGACCACTGCTGTACCCAGGAACTGAGGACATTGCTGTAACTGGAAAAAGTGGCCAAAGTTCTAACTGGGAATATGGGGCCATTGGTATAACTAAGAAAAGGGCCACTGTTACTGGGAAAAAGACCACTCTTGAAACTGGACAGAGGTACCACAGCAGAAACAGGAACCAGGTGACACTGCTGAAACTAGGAACAGGGGCCACAGCTGTACTGGGGACAGAGGTCATTGCTGCAACCAAGAAAGTACAGTTATGTTAAGAACTTACCATAACAGTAGATCTTCGAGAGGAGCTCTTGCAGCAGGCAGCACTGGTAGGACTAAGCCACCAGGCACTAGAATCACATGGAAAACTTCAAGCTAGCAGTCTACAGTGTGGGTCGGCACACCGACGTCTGCATATGGTATAAAAGGGGCGGTTCCCCCAGCCCCACCTCATTTCTCCCGCCGTAGACCTCAGCATGCCAAGAGAAAAGAGAACTGAGGCGGTTCCTCAAAAATGAGGAAGGCAGAGAAGCCAAGAAGGAGAAACAGCAATCAGGAGGTAGGTGGGATGGAAAGCAGCACCTGCTGCAAGAACTCGTCTCAAAGATCTACTGTTATGGTAAGTTCTTATGTAATTATACTATCTTACTTTGAAGGGGCTCTTGCAGCAGGCAACACCGGCAGGAATGAGTCCCAAGTAGTACTGGAATTGACCCAGTCAGCAGGGAAGAGGAAGAAGGAGACATGGCATTTAGGAAAGAAGGCCCTGAAGGACTGAAAGTCCAAAGCCAGCCCTACACCTAGAGGCAATGTCCAACCTGTAATACCTGATGAAAGTATGGAGAGAACTCCAAGTGGTAGCCATGCAAATGTTAGCAGTGGACACATTCTTGAAAGAGGCAACAGAGGAAGCCATGCCTCTGGTAGAATGGCCTCTAACAGGTCCCGGCAAAGGCTTGTCATACTTGTGATAGCAGTAAACAATACAATTTGCTAATCACTTAGACAAACACTGTTTGGAAACAGGGGCTCATTCTCTTCTCTTCTAGGAGCAAATGAAACAAACAACTGATCTGACTTTCTGATAGCACGGGTGCAGTCCGGATAATGTCTGAGCACCTGGTGTACATCCAGAGTATGAAGTAAGGCCTTCCCTGATTAGAATACTCAGGATAATAAACAGGCAGGTGGATGGATTGATTTAAACTCAGACACCACACCTTGGGAAGAAACTTAGGATTTGTCCACAAGGACACTCTGTCTTTGTGAAACCAAATATGACTCTTTATACATCAGAGCCTGCAGCTCAGAAATCCTCCAAGCAGAAGTAATGGCAACTGAAAATAACACTTTCCAGGAAAGAAAACGTAGCTCATGGCTGGCTCAAAGGGAGGCAAAATAAGCTTCTCCAAAATAAACAAAAGGTCCCAAGGTGGAACAGGGTCTCTGATGGGAGGTTTCAAATGTAACATACCCTGCAAGAATGTGTGGGACAGATCCATTTGGGCATTGACCTTGCCCTCAATGTAGAGATGGCGGAAAGGTGCACCGTAAGTGAGGAGTAACCCAGAAGTGAGTCCAATAGGGATAAGAGGTACTCCAGAATGAGATTCGCTAGACAGGTGAAGGGATCCAAGTGCTGAGCAGTGGCCCAAAGGGAGAATCGCTTCCACTTCATATCATAAGTGGCTCTGATGGAAGGCTTCCTGGCAGCCACTAAAACATCTGCCACCTGGGAGGAAACTCCGAAGCAGGCAATAGCCAAGCCTGCAAGAGCAATGTATGGAGATGCAGAGTGTCCTGCTCCTGGGAGAGCAAGTCAGAGCACAGGGGCAAGGGGAGTGGAGGCTCCACTGCCAGTTGCTGTAGTAGCAGAAACCATATCTGACATGGCTAGTAGGGAGCTATGAGGATCATCTCTGCTCCCTCCGACTGTAGCTTGAGGAGAATCCTCTGCAGGACTGGAAATTGAGGGAAGGCATACAAAAACCTCCCTGTCCAAGAGAGGGACAATGTGTCACGCCAGAAAACACCAGGCCCTGGAATGAGTAAGCAGAAAATGGGCAGTTTTGCGTTGAGTGGGGACACAAAAAGGTCCGGCTCTGGAAGGCCCCACCTGCTGAAGAGGTTCTTGACCACAGAGAACAGAAGTTCACAGTCATGTGCCTTCGAGCTGGACCTCCTTAGGTTGTTGGGCAGGAAGTTTTGGATGCTGGAACATGTACGGCAGCTAGTTCCAGGTTGTGCCATATGGCCCAGTACCGGACTCTCATGGCCTCTCTGCAAAGGGGGGTAAGAATGAGTTCCCCCTTGCTTGTTGATGTAGAAGACTACAGACATGTTGTCCATCTGTATCAAGAGCAGGCCTGGAAGAAGGTGAGTCTAAAAGGCCTGCAGAGCATAAAGGACTATCCGCATCTCCAAAACATTGATGTGGAGATGCTGTTAGCACTCCGACCAGATCCCCAGAATCTGACGATTGGCCAAATGAGCAACCCAGCCCAGGCCCGAGGTGTCCATCATGAGAATCTGTTGTGGGGGATTCTGCCCTGAAAGGAACCCCCATGAGGAGACTGGAAGTGTTCTGCCACCATGCCAGGGTCTGCCACACTGGATTGGAGACTGAAACTTGCTGATCTAAGTCATCTGTATGTCCAGGTGAACTAGGGGAACCGTGGCTATAGCCACCGCCATGTGCCCTAGAAGCCACAGGAAAGACCTGATTGGAACCTGATGGGAGGAGGAAATCAGCTGGGCCTGCACTATAAAACATTCTGCTCTGTCCTGTGGCAGGAAGGCTTTGCCCAATGACAAGTCTAGAACCGCTCCTATGTACTGGAGGCACTGGCTTGGTAGGAGACGAGACCTGGGTAGGTTCAGAGTAACTCCCAGTGTCTGAAAGGTGGCATCTAGGGGAGTCAACTGAGCCCTGGAGGGGGCTGTTAGCAGCCAGTCATCCAAATAAGGGAAGACGTAATATCACTATTTCAGCAGGGCCGCAGCCACCACTGCTAGGCACTTGGTAAAGACTCGGGGAGCTGAGGAAAGTCCAAAGGGGAGGGGCCCAAAACTGGACATGGTCCCCCTGAAAACAGAAATGGAGGAACCAACAGTGGGGTGGAAAAACTAGATGTGGAGGTAGGCATCCTGCATGTCCAGCGAACAGAGCCCATCCCCTCGGTGAATGAGGGGCAGTAACCCTTGGAGGGTGACCATCCTGAAATGCTTGTACTCTATTTACAGTTACAGGTGGCTGAGACCTAGGATTGATCTCAGGTCCCCTGTCTTGTTGGGGACTAGAAAGAAGTGGGAGTAGAACCACTTCCTTCTTTGTGCCAGAGGGATGGGCTGTGTGGCCTTTTTGTGCAGTAGTGCCTGAATCTCCTCCTGGATGAGGGTGACATGGTCCTGAGAGTAATGGGAGGGCTGTCTGGAGGGACCTCTAGAAATTCCAGAGTGTGTCCCCTTTCCACAATCTGATGTACCCATTGGTCTGAAGTAATTGAGTGCCACCCATCGAGGTATAGTAAAAGTGACCCCCACCACCTCCCCAAGGCCTCTGCTGGAGGAGGGGGATCGGGTAAGGAGTCAAGCAGTGGTACCGGTGGTGGGCAGAGCAGCTGAGGATGCTCTAGTCACCCTAGGGCAGGATGCTCCAACAGGTTGGGTAGAAGCTTTGCACTTGAAGGCGCCTCTGGTTTGCTGACCCTTGGACTGCTGCCTAGGGTTTGGATGAAAGGAACAGCATTGGTTGGGCCAGGGCTGAGAACGGTACATGGACTGTAATGATCTCAAAGCTTTGCCTAACTCCTGGAGGTGAGAAATATTGTCCTGGGCATCTCCGCCAAAAAGGACAGAGCCCCTGAATTTTCTAGAATTTTTGCCTGCACATTGTGTCCAAAACCTGACAAACTGAGCCAGGAGTGACAGTGGATGCAGACTCCCATCACTGCAGCTCATCCAATCACATTCAATCTATTTTACACAGCCCTAAGAACATGGGTGCCCACATCCAAGCCCAACCTCAGGAGCTGGACCAGATGGGTCCTCGGGAAGGGCCCGCATGAAGTCTAAGGTCTTGCCCCATAAGGTGTTTTGATACTGCACCATATGGGCCAGGTAATTCTGAGTCCGAATGGCAAGACCGGCCGAAGTGTAAACTCGCTTGCCGAACTGGTCAACCTGGTGAGATTACTTATCAGGAGGGTGAGTGCTGAGGTGCCTAGGTTTCTTGGTGTGGTCATGAACCACATTCATGACCACCAAGTCTGCATCTGGCTGCTCTCTCAAATAGGGTTTACTAATGGGAGCATGATAAAGGTGGTCAGCCTTCTTGGCTAAGGCCGGAGTAGAGGAGGGATGGGTCCAGGTAGCCATGGTGACATCCTCTTATGAGTTGATGAGTGGTGGCACCACTAGCAGGACAGTCTCCTTTCTTCAAAGGCAGGCCACCCAACAGCGACATTTGGGGTCTAGTTCTTCTGTCTCCCACCCCATAAGGGACTGGATATGCCTCATGATGTCCATAGGCGTGGGATCATCAGAAGGGGATCTGGGAGTTTCCTCGGGGGTGTCAGGCTCATCTGAGGGCCCCCTACAATCACCAGAGTCCTCTGAAGATGAAGAATCCCCACCAGATGGATCACTTTCCAGAACAGGCGTTTGTGGGCAGCACTCCTCCTTGCACCGGTCCATGCGACCAGGACAGGGTCCTGGAGACCAGGGGCAGCTTAGACCTCCATGGCCGGTGTTCCGAGGAGGGGAGTCCCAAAGAGGTGGGGTAGAGGGCCTCCTGGCGGAGTCTTAGTCTTTCATAAAGGCCCACCAGGCTGAGAAAAGTGCATTGTAGTCCATCAGTGGAAGTGGATTATAAGGTGAGTACTCTGGAGGCAGTGCCAGGTACCCGAGTGTCAGGTAACCTGGCACCAGCCCCTGGGGTGTCGGGTACACTGGCACTGGTCCATGATGCACTGGGTAATCTGGCATCAGCTCCTGAGGTGTAGGGTTCCCTGGCATCGGTCCCTGAGGCATCGGGAGTCCAGGCGCCATCTGGGGATTGCCTGAAGGGCCAGCCAGCATTTGCTGAGGCTGAGGCAACGATGGCTGGGGTATCATTGGTGTCGATGCTGGCAGAGCTGGCGTCAGCTGGGCAGGTGAAGGCTGACACCAGTCCAGTGAGACAGGTGCCGCTGGCCCTGAAGGGGAAGCAGGCATCTGTACAGGGGAGGTTTTTTTGTTTGTTTTTGTTTCACCAGGATAGACATGCTAAGCTGGAAGCTTGTTTACAGGTGCAACCTGGGAGAACAAGGAAGTTAAGTGACTTGCTCAGGTCACACAGTATGCAAGTGGGGGCTGTGGAATTCAAACCCAGGTCTCCAGGTTTTGCAGCTCAGAATCTTAAACCACTGCACTATACTGCCTCCAATATTTCAGGAGTTAGCGCCCAACGGAGGCAGAAGCAACGCCTGTGAAGAGGAGTAGAGCTCTTGCTCCAGGAGTTTCTTAGAGGCACCAGCCCCAGTGTTGGGGACCGACATGGGCAATGCCAGTACCAGAAGAGAGACCCTGGTTGAGCCACCTGGCTGAGGGCCAACTGGAGGTAAGGGTCAGAGCATCAGGGGCTGAGTGGCAGGGATGAAGTCTGATGCCCTCAGGAGCTGCCGCCCAAGACTGAAATAAGAGCAGGTGGCTGGGAAACCGGTAACCCCAAAGGGGTGAGGGCTGCTGAAGGAGGAAGGGCCAACCTCCCGCAGGAGAAAGACAACCCAGAGGCATTTATCAACTTGTGCGGTGACCGAGAGCAGGAAACTGACCGGGGATGATCCCTATGCTTGTCCCAGTGTTTGTACTTCCCAGAAGACTTCTTCTCTCTCTGGGCAGGGGAAGAAGTAGAAGTCCCAGAGGTCGGGGAGGAAGAGGAACATTTTCCCTGGAGCACCTTCTCCATCGCGGCTAGTTTCTTCTGCAGCAAGAAGCCCTGGAGGGTTTTCAATCAGCATCTCCATGTGGCCTGGTTGAAGTCCTGGCAGTGCTGGCAGGCCTCGATGTCATAGTCAGGGCCTAAGCAAAGCAGGTAAGAAGAGTAGCCATCCTTGATTGCTTGCATGGCTTGCCAAATTACTGGTCGGAAGACAAAGCTGGAGAAGAAGACGTGCACAAAAGAAAAGAAATACTGAAAAACAATGTTTTGTAAACAAAAAATAAAGAAACTCACGGGTAAAGCACGTATCAAAATGGCAGTCGACTGAAGCAGGCGTCCATGGAGGTCCGACTTGCATGGGTTGACGGCGGGAAAAGAACTGAGATAGGGTTTGGGGACTACCCTTTTTATACCATATGCAGATGTCAGCTTGCCCTTGCCGTAGACTGCTAGCTAGAAGTTTTCCGTGTGGTCCTAGTGCCTGGCGGCTTAGTCCTAACAGAAGACATATGAAGAGAGACTAAAGGAGCTTAATATGTATAGCCTCGAGGAAAGGAGGGAGGGGAGGACATGAATGAAACTTTCAAGTACCTCAAGGGACTCAACAAAGTCCAAGAGGGTAGCATCTTTTAAAAAAAGAGGTGTACAAGAACAAGGGGGCACAATTTGAAGATAGAGGGGGGGCTCAGAGGTAATGTAAGGAAGTATTTTTTCACAGAGAGGGTTGTGGATGCATGGAACGGCCTTCCAGAGGAGGTTGTGGAGTCAAAAACAGTGGTTGAATTCAAGCATGCATGGGACAGTCATAAGGCAATTCTAGGGGTTGGGGGTAGAAAGAAGTAGGCTGCTGGTTAACTAGGATCTGCAGCTTATCCATTAGGTAGGGAAATGGGCAGACTGGGTGGGCCAAGTGGTCCTTATCTGCTGTCAAATTCTATGTTTCTATGTTTAAACAGGGTTTATTGGTGACTGGGGACCCACCTGGAGGGATGGAGGTTTGTTCAAGCCTGATGGCCTGCATCCATCCTGGAGGGGAATCCAAGCACTCAATGATAAGTTTAAATGCTACACTGACAAGCATTTAAACTAGCAAAGGGGGGCGGCAGGCTAGCAAGGAGGGTACCTACTTGCTCACCCCCCACAGCTAGCAGTGGAACCAGTGAACCAGAGGAGTGGCTATCTCTGCAAAGCAGTGTGCAAAAGATGGAGATTAGTGCCCAAGAGGTGGATAAGCAGAAAAGGGCAACATTCAGCAGAAGGGCAGACAGCAAGGAGAACCAGGGATAAATGACAACCAAGGAAGGGGCTGGAGTAGAACAGTGAAACAGTCTAGGAGGTCAAATCATGGAAAGCCATGTGTGCAAATGCCAGGAGCCTTAGCAACAAGATGGAAGATCTGGAGGCTGTCATGGTGCAGTCAGACCTGGGACATTGTGGCCATCACTGAAACCTGGTGTATGATAACCATGACTGGGAGATGGCCATACCTGGCTACAAATATATCAGAAGAGACAGAGCAGGCAGAAAGGGAGGAGGAGGCACTGTATGTGAAAAGTGACATAAGGGCCGAGAGATCCAGGAGGAACAAAATGGGGAGAGATACTGTGGGTTAAGCTGGAAAAGAAAATGGGACAGCCATCCGCACAGGTGTGGTCTATAGACCACCAGCCCAGGAGGAAGAAACAGATAGGAGTTGATGCTAGCCATCCAAAGGATGGCAGACAAGGTGAGGTAGTACTGGTGGAGACTTCAATATTCCAGACGTGGACTGGAGCATCCCAGCAGCAGCATCAACTAGGAGCAGATTTATCCGACTCCTTTCAGGGTGCCTTCCTCAAGCAACTGGTCATGGAACCAACTCGCAGAAGGCAATACTGGACGTTGTGCTCACAAACAGGGACAGTGTGATGGGGGTAACAGTGGGGGAGCACCTGGGAAACAGTGACCACCAGTCATTGTGGTTTGAAATCACAGAAAGAGCAGAACCAAACCACACAAAAACACGTATCCTAGATTTTAGGGGGCAGACTTTGGGAAAATGGGGAGATACTTGAAAGAGGCATTATGAGAATGGGACAGGAATCAGGGGTTGAGGAACAGTGGGCAGTATTTAAAATGGGGATTACAAGAACAACAGAATTATGCATTAACAAGTTAGCAAGAGGAAAGGAAGAGGAGACCATTATGGTTTTCCAAAGAGGTAGCAAAGAAAGTGAAAGCCAAAAAGATTGCATTCAGGCAATACAAAAAGACACAGGCAGAAGGGGATAGGAGAAGTACCAGGAGAAGCAAAGGGAGGCAGGAGGTCAGTAAGGGAAGCCAAAGCTCAGACAGAAGAGCACATTGCAAAATCAGTGGGTAGAGGGACAAAACCTTTACAGGTACATAAGTGAAAAAAGAAAGACAAAGGGAGGGATAGTGAGACTGAAGGGGAGGATGGGGGCGTGGAGGATGACAACAGTAAAGCTGACATATTGAACAGGTATTTCTGCTCAGTCTTTACTGAGGAAGAGAGGAGGTAATGGGTCTGAAGGGAGTACAAAGGGTGAGAATGGTGCAGAAATGGACACAAGTCCCTTTACACAAGAAAGGGTCCTGAAGGAACTGGAAGTAATAAGAGTTGATAAAGAATGGGGCCAGATGGGTGCACCCAGGGTCCTTAAAGAACTAAGAGAGGTGGTATGGAACCTCTGGCTATCCTGTTTAGCCGATCACTGGAAACCGGGAGGTACCCAAAGACTGGAGGACAGCAGATGTAGTCCCTTTATACAAAAGTGGGAACAAAGAGGAAGCAGGGAACTACAGACCAGTCAGCCCTCACCTCGGTAGTGGGGGAAGATCATGGAAGCACTACTGAAGGAGAGATTGGTGTAACATCTGGTTGTCAATGGACTACAGGACCCAAGGCAGCATGGTTTCACCAGGGGAGGTCATGCTCAGACCAACCTCATTGAATTTTTGACTGGGTGACTAGGAGGTGGATCAGGGAGGGCAGTGGACATGGCCTATCTGGACTTCAGCAAGGCCTTGACACTGTGCCACATAGAAGACTATTACACAAACTGGGAATATGGGTGTGGGCAGGACAGTAGTGTGGTGGGTAGGTAACTGGCTGGGTGGCAGGACACAGGGTGGTGGTAATGGCTGTCACTCCACAGAGGACGAGTGACCAGTGGGTACCACAGGGATCAGTGCTGGGACCGGTCCTATTCAACATCTTCATCAGTGACATTGCGTGGGACCTAGAAGGCAGAATTTCACTGTTCACTGATGACACAAAGCTCTGTAACAGAGTAGACACACAGAGGGTGTAGACAGAATGAGAAGGCTACCTGCAGAAACTTGAAGAATGGTCAGGGGTTTGGCAGTTGAAATTCAATGCAAAGAAGTGCAAGATAATGCATATGGTGCACAAAACCCTGGCACAATATATCAGTTGGGGTGAGGATATAGCATGCACCAAGCAGGAAAGGGATCTTGGGGTTATCTCTGATGACCTCAAGGTAGGGAAACAGTGTGACAAGGCAGCAGGTAGCAAATAGGATGCTGGGATGTATAGGCAGGGCATCACTAGCAGGAAAAGGGAGGTCATAATTCTGCTATACAAGACACTAGTGAGGCCCCACCTGGAGTACAGTGTACAGTTCTGGAGACCATACCTACGTAAGGACATAGACAGGGTAGAGAAGGTTCAGAGGAGGGCAACAAAGATGGTGCATGGATTGCATCACAAGTCCTATGAAGACAGGTTGAAGGAACTGAACATGTACTCCCTGGAGGAGAGGAGGGAGAGAGGGGATATGATAGAGACATACAAGTATCTTACAAGGAGGAACAGGGTGCAGGAAAACACTATTTTTAAGCGAAAAAGATGTTCCAGGACTAGAGGGCATGGGATGAAGTTGGAGGGAGGATGATTCAGAGGAAACATGAGAAAGAATTTCTTCACAGAACGGGTGGTGGACAAGTGGAACACCCTGCCAGAGGAAGTGGTGAGGGCTGAAACAATCACGGGATTTAAGAATGCATGGGATAGACATAAAGAAATTCTGGAGGTCAGGGGTAAGGGGCAACAGACTTCTAGGAAAACAAACTGAACTTACAAGCTCAAATGGGCAGACTGGGTGGGCCATAGGCCCTTATCTGCTGACACTGTCTATGTATCTATGTATCTATGTTTACATCTTTAATTGGGAATAGGGTCCACTACTGTAACAAATAACTGATCCCCCCAATAGCATTTCCACTTCCCACAGCAAATAAGATATACTGCAAAACAAGAAGAGAAGAATTCAGATTAGCTGACACATTCAAATGTTAGTTTAACTGCTGGAAACCCTCATGTACACAAAATCAAATTTTAACTATAAAAAACAATAAGAAATGACAGTTTTATAATAACATTAAGGAACTCTGAGGGTTGGGTTGCTTTTAGGTACTGTATTTTTCACCCCTCTGATGAGGACCCCCCATCTGGTCAATCCCCTCCCCAGCCCTGTCTCCTGGCTTCCCTTGGACTTAGCAGCCATCCTCTTGTCTTCCCCCATGATCAATTTGGCAGGTCCCTCAACTGCCAGGTATCGGATCTGGTTCCTCTGGGGTGGGCCTGGCCCGTGTAGGGCCTACAAGTGGTTGCACCCTCATGTTTACTCCTCAGTGTGTTTTTTTGCTCCTAATTTTCTCACTGTATGGATGCCAACTGGAGAGTGCTTGGAAGCTAGAAATATGCCTAGCATGCTGAAGGTATCACCGTAGGCTTCCCCCAGAAAGTTGCTTCAGGCATACTGCCACTTGGGGTCACCCACGAGTCAGTAAAGTGCTGGAACCAACTACCCTTCCTTTCTGGAGGAGGAGGAGAGCATTCTCTGGGAAGCTTGATCTTCCTTTTCCCAGCCAGCCCATAAGGACCCAGGCTCACTCCGGAATCCGCGTCACCAGTGTCATGAACAGTAGAATTACCATTGTGCCAATGTGCCTGCTGAAGAGGGGGGATTAAGTTACTGCTGTTCATGTCACCTTTGCACCATATACTCTGCTTCAGCTCGTATTACGTGATACCCTAGGGTAAGGTTAACTGATGAAACCCAACACCTGGCCATCGCTTAATGCTTCACCCCCTTATCTTCAGCAACCACCCCGCCCCATGTATAACAAACCTCTTAAACCCCTAGTACCTTAAAATTAATACTTTAAGGAGTCCAGCACTGTGTAGATACTTGTCCTCTCTGCCTCACTTCTAATCCCAGATACGATTATCTCACCCAAACATGACTGCGCAACATATTTCTGGGGTGAAATTACCAACATTAGGGCCCAGCAGTGAGGCAGAGAGGAGGATATTTGTATTTCACTGAACTGCCTAAAGAACTACTTTTGTGCTGCTGGGTGACAAGGGGACTTCTAAGAATTGGGGGGGATGGTGACACAACTGAGATGGGTGGGGAGCAAACCAAAGGCAAAAGTGCCGTGCGGGGGTGGGCTGATTTGGAGCTCTACAGAGCTAAGTTGAAATCTGCATCACAATGAAAGAGTACTGGATATTTTTTTGCAATGCAAATCCAGGTAAAATGTTCAGTAGAACAAGACTGGGAAGATGGCACCTCTTATTGTGCCAGATAACACTGCCAGGAGCAACACCCCCAACTCTTGGGATACCGACAATAAGAGTCCCAAGCTCACTCCTTTACATAGGTCACCTGCATGTTAGTGCAACGTGTTACCACTGGATTTTCAAAGCAGCCCATAAACAATCCATTCTAACATTTTTCAAGGTACCTTCAAAAGAAAGAACTGTGCAAACAATCATCACAAAAAAGACGAAGTTACTCACTTATATATTCTACTGCTCTGGAGTAGACAGGTTTATGGGTTAGGCATATCATTCCTTTGTGCTGTCAGTGGGTGGCACCACACCTCGGTGTTTTATCGCTGCTGGCACTGCAGGTGGTGAGTGCTGCTCCTTGATGCTGCTGATGAGGTGAGCCTTGCCAATCCTTGCTACTACAGGTGAGTTGCACTTCTCTTTGGTACCTGCAGGTGGTGTGTGCAGCTCCTCGATGCTGCTGATGAGGTGAGCCTTGCCAATCCTTGCTACTACAGGTGAGTTGCACTTCTCTTTGGTACCTGCAGGTGGTGTGTGCAGCTCCTCGATGCTGCTGATGAGGTCAGCCTCATCACTGCTTGCAGGTGGCTGCACAACTGCTTGGTTCTGCCTCCTGGTGCGAGCTGTGGGGAGCATGGTTTCCTGGTGCTGTCGGTAGGCTACGCTACTCCACGGTACTGAAAGTAAGGTGCACAATGCCATGCTTTTGCCGGCGTACCATGGTATTGGAAAATACAGCTTTAATATTGTGAACACTTTTTAACAGTGTTATAACTTTGGTGCACAATATACTGCAGTTTTCAAGTCATTAAACTAATTTGTGTGTGTTTGAATCACTGTCATGTTCTATACAAACTCTCCTTGATGCAAGAGTTTAAAGAGACTGTTTTGCACACAAAGACCTATTTCCATAACACAGCAGAATTCAAAATATCCACAGTATTACAAGTCATGGTTATCATACTATCACGATTTCTTAAGATACCTACTCCCAACCCCAGCATGACATTTCTGACTCAGACTACCATCCCGACCCCAGCATAACCCCCCAACACATCCCCCTCCTGAACCCTATTATCACAGTCTGACCCTCATCCTGACCTACGTATCAAAACCATGCTGTCCCTCTAAAACAGTATCAAGGCCATGAGCCCAATGTCTGCCCCAGTACCACAGCTCTGACCTCCCTCCCTCCTGACAATAGTATCACAGCCTTCAGAGAGCTTACTCCTTCTGAAACCTCGCATCACAGCCCACATATCTTGTCCCTGTTCAACCACAGTATCACGATCCTGACCCCTCGATCACAACATTGAGTCCCTCATGATCACTGTGTCCCTTCTCTGACCCCCTCTTTCAAACCCTAGTATTTGGGCTCTGACCTCCTTAATAACAGCACTGTCTCCCTCAGAATAACAGCATCACTGCCCTGACCCACTCCCAAACTCTAATATCCCTTTCCCAACTCTGACCTCCTCAATCACAGCCTCGACCTTAAGGATTGGCTGCATAGCATCACTATGACAACTGCCCTGTCCCTCCCTCATGATCACGCCCCCATCATTAATGCTCATTCCTCTGATACTGACAATTAGATTCCATAATCAGCACTTGGCCTTGGGACTCTTGCCTGGAACTCTTACTTGTGAAACAAAGCACCGCAGCAGCAGCTGGGTGAGGGACACAGTGGGAGGGGAGGCCTGTCTGAAAAGCCTGGAATACTGGTTGCCACTAACACCCCCCCCCCCAATCACAATAAGAGAGGCCTAAAATAAAAACCTACATGAAAGTGAATGGTGAGTCAAGTTAGGGTGGGAGTTTCGTCTCCTAGCAGAGTGACAGTATCTGACAAATTAATAGCTTTATCTCTGGCATTCTCTGTAGAAGGGGGGACGTAGGTGGGAAATGATTAAAATGGGCTGAGAGGGTAGCCAGGAGATTAGCCCTGGCCACTGGTTGTGGGATATCGTCATGTACTCACCCCCCCTTACACGCAGACCAATACTGAATAATGAATACTCAAATATTTGGGGACCCAAACATAATATTCAACCTAAACATTCCAGAAAGGTATACACAGCTCTAGTTCCCACCAAGATTCAAGAATGCACATGGCATCTGTAGTACCGTAATTCTTTTTTTTCTCCACAATGCTTTTTACCATCTGGGGTAGAAGTGCAGGCTCTCATCCTCATCCCCAACCCCGCGACCAACATTTGCCTCCCCGACCTACCCAGACTTAGTCCCCCACAGATTACCACCATGGCAAGGCCAGGGGATCCCTCTGAACAAATTCAGATTACCCAGGTGGTCGGGCTGTGGAATGCGCTGAGGGAAAGCAGGCAGGGCTTCATGAAGCCTGCCTGTCCCCATTTTCTGTTTTCTCCCTTTCGTTGCTGCAGTGACGTGCAAGGACGTACGTGTGGAGGCCTCAATTCGAGTTACTCATAGCCTGCACTACCACTGGGCTTCCACCGGGGGGAAGTCAGAGGCCAAGATGTCTGGCCTCCCTTCACTGGGAGAGAAAGGCAGTCCTTGGGATGTTTGGTCCTCTCCAACTCCAGCCTACCTATGGAAGCTGGTGATCATTCGTAAACATAAGACGCAGGCGCAGTAGAAGGCAAGACGTTCAGTGCCTTAACCATCCACACCACCAGACTGCCTGACATACCTTATTAATGACTTTAAATACTCCCATACAAAACTTTTGCTCAGCTTCACAGCCAACAGCACTGACTCCCAACCCCATGCCTGTCTCACTAATGCTGCTGTCCAGTACTAGTAGCAGTTTAATGTGTACTGCATGGGAAGACATATCACAAGATGTTTTTTACTGTCTTCTAATGCCACTTCCTGCTCAGTGTACATTGCAGGGTATATGCGAAAGCAAGTGACCCACATACATACATGACTGTATGGTGGTACGTGAGATGTATTTCGAAGTGATCTCTTTCAATATTGGTACTGTAATATAGTGCCTTAGTATTCTAATTAGACAACTAGCTGTGGAGGGCTGCGAGTGTCACCATTGTGGGGGCAGAGTACCACTGGATTCACTGTCTAAGGCATGGGGAATGAGCTCCCCTTGTACAGTATAATGCAAATTAGGCATTCCAAATGCTGGGTTTGCAGACACTAACACCAGCATTTTTATATCCACAGACTTCTAGTCACCAAGCATTTTGCCACACATACAAGTCCATGACAGAGGAGAAAACACCACTGTCGTCCACCCACAGCTGCCCTCCACCTCACTTCTGGCCCTGCCTGGCACTATGCCTGCCTACCAACTTATTTCCCAACAAATATCCATGAGCCCCCTTGGCTCAGCTGCAGGCACGTATGGTGGGATTAACTGTGGTCCTCACCCCTGACCCCAGTTGCCATGCTGAGGGGGTAACCATTCACCAAAATGGCAGAGGCAAGTAGTACCCTAGCACTCAGCCCCAACAATATTTTCTATACAGAGCTCCTCCCCACAAATACATTTTGCACCCCCTTTATATTGTGTGTGGAAGTGTCCAGTTCGCTTGGGTGTGCATTTGGAGATGTCGCTGGTTCAAGTGCAAGACTTCATCGCACTACTTGGTGGTGGTAGCAACACCACATTTCTATGTGTTTGTAGTGCCACTGCAGGGTACTCTAGTGTCAAAGAGAAACAAGCATGTACTGAAAGTCGGGCCGTCTGTGTCTCATAGGTGGCTACCCTGTGAGGGACAATACAATAAAAAAAATGGCACTTGAAGAATACATTTTCAGGAAGAATGACTTTGCTACTGCAAGTTTATTGGGAGTCCAAAAGAGAAAGCATTTTCCTTTTGGACTCCCAATAAACTTGCACTAGCAAAGTTATTCTGTCTGAGGATTTATTCTTCGAGTGCTAGTTTTCTTCTTGTTTTGTAGGGTACTGTAGTGTACCCTAATAACACAGTCAATTCAATACAAGTGTAACCCCTAGATGGCGCTATCCCAGGGGCTACTACCCCTGCCTGATTTGCCACTAACAGGTTGAGGGGCCTGGATCCAATGGCGGGTGCCTCCACCCAGAGGTCAGGGTTTGCAATAGTTAAACTAACTTGGTCACAGCCCTCTGGAACACTGCAACCCCCCTTTCTTCCCACTAGTGGCCCACACAATATATCAGAATTACCTTCACAGTATACACTTACCCCCAGGTCTGGTTCCGTCACTGGGACCTCCTGTGAAATGAGATACAGTGCAACAATCACAGTACAGTACTTTAACATAGACAAATACCTCAGGCAGTATAACTTTGCTGAAACAAGCAGCTCTGATTTATTTAGGGGGATATAACAAGGACAGGGGGAAATCAGGTTAATTAGCTTATCACTCTAATAATCTACCTATGGCTCTGTGCACAGGCCTATCCCTATCAGTTACTGTCCCTGGGTACCCAAGCCCTAGTGGCTAGTCCAAACCGTGGCAGCTGGTAGGGCCCTTCACACAGAGAAAAGGAGAATTAAACAGTCAGCAGTACAGTAATTCCATTTGGATTTAATGTGGCAATTCAACAGGGAGCAACCCTGAATTAGTACTCACGACTCCAAATAAGATAGGGTCCTTCAATGTCAGCAGGGCTCACTTGAGGTACACAAACCTCTTCACACATCCATATAAAAGAAAGCACTATACCAGGCAGGCTGCATCTGTATCCCGATCGCAATTACTGCACAATACCCGGAGAACACACAGCAGATTCAGTTCCTGACAGACCAAGTGTAATTCAACAATTTCTCCAGTCTTCTACAGGGTGAGCCTGGTTTCTACTCTTCAGAGATCCTTTGATTCTTTTCACAGGACGGATTCAGTCCCAACAAGCTGTTACACAAGCTGCAGACCGAACTCTGGGCCTTACACACGTTTTGACTAAAACTGCACACTGAAAAGCACAGGGCTCCTTCCTTCTTCACTGCCAAAGCTCAACTGAAACTCCAACCGACAAAACCGGCACTTCTTTGAGTTCCTCCCAGTTCTTGACTGGATTGGCTGTCACTCACAATAGACTGCTGCTGTTGGTCCAAAAAGGTGCTGAAGTCTAAACTACATCTCCCAGAGTCACTGCTCATACAATCCTCTTGTGGCTGGCTCAGATTATGAGTCCAAGTTCTGATTCGTCCAAGGCACCATTTTAGAGCTAGCTTACCCCACACTGATTGGTCCAGTTCAGCAGTTCAAACTAGAATGGGGAACTAGCAGACACAGTTCTGACTGCAAAAGAAAGCAGGTTAGACAAACTGTAATTTCATTATTACTGTAAATGATTTCTGGCAAACAGTTACATCTTTCAGATAGGTTCCTTTGCACTCCTAGTGACTGCAAAATAGAGTGAATTGGCAGCAGCTTGAGTGGTACTCAATCAAAGAAACACACAGTCCCCCATACAAACTAATTATGTCTGCAAGCAGACAGCTCTTAAAGAGACAGTACCAGAGGTTCTAAAACACTCACTGATAAATGGCTTAAATGCCAAACACCATTCAGGCTTGGAGCATTCAAGCAAGCTCCTGGAAGTCTTTTGGGAACCCCCATTTGCAGGGGGGTTACACCCTTCCTGGCCTGGGAAAGCTTGACGTCCGCGTCAAGCAAGTACCCCCATAAGTTTCAACTGCAACCATATACATTTGCATTAGGCTCGCACATGTAATTATCAGTCAATATATCATTTTACCAAGAACACATTTCTGAAACATTGCAGTACGTCACTCTTTACACAGTATTACATACACATTGTACCATAACTCAAGTTATTACCTCTTGTACATGAAACCTGAAGAGAGGGGGCCCTTCCCTATCAGTTACCTTGGGGCTGGATGGGGCAAGGGCACCATACTTAGAGGGCAACACAAGTAACTTGGAGTTAGCACTGATGCTCAGTTTGGGCAATGAGCTCGGGGACACATACACTCCTTTATGGACAACATTGAGAGGCAAGTCCACAGGCCTCCCAAGTGAATCATAACTGAGGTGCACCACAGGCTTTACAGCTCGACCAGTCTTTCTAGGAGGAACTGTTATAGTCTCTGCACTGTGAGCCTCATTTTCAGCATTGTCCTCACTTGTCAGGAGTCTCCATGGGGTAGAGAGGCTAGAACTTGGGGCACTTTCAGCTCCAGGAGTTACAGTTTCTGAGTCCACAACATTTGGCTCGCATGGAGCGCTTCGACACTGGCAGTGGACTGTCAGGGCACTCAAATACTCTTCTTGTTCGCGGTATCACCAGTCTGCCCCAATCTATCATTTTCCTCCCCTGAAAGCTCAAACAGTTCAACCATGCACAATGATTCCATTTCATCTGATCTGAATGCTTTGCACTTCACTTTCTGGGAGCATTGGCTCCAGGGATGAAGCTGGGGCTTAGACAGTCCAGAAGGCCCAGCTTCATCTCCAGTATTGACTAGGGATTTGCCCCAAACAATTGACTCAGTTCGTAAGAAGGATAGTATTCAAAGTCACTCTCACTTTCTTCCGATATGGACTGACAGTCATGCTCAACTGGGACTTGTGCAGGGGAACACTTTAACTTTGCTTCTGTAGGTGCAGACTTTCTTGATCTTTTCTTAGCAGCAGCTCTAGTCACTGGTCCAGAGGGGCATCTTCTAGGGCTCAGACTCAATTAAGATTTGTCCAATGGGCAGTAAATGATTTCTATGCATTGTTTTTACATCTTTTGAATTATTCTCAGGCCTTACTTTGTACACTGGCAGATCATCTAGTTTGCCCACTACAATGTGAGGGAGATGGTGCTATCTGTCAGCAATCTTGTGCTTGCCATGCAGTCCCAGATTTCTTAGCAATACCCGATCTCCCTCCTGGAGTTCTTGTGCTTTCACCTTTTATCATACCTTTCTTTGTTGGCCAGATTTCTTTTGGCAGCCATGGTTTGAGCCAGTTGGTACGCATGAGTTAGCTGGGCCTTTAACTTTGCACATACTGTAAATAGTTGTCAGCTTGAACCCCATCAGGAGAGACCCCAAACACACATCTACTGGTAGTCGAGCTTCTCTTCCAAACATCAGGCGGTAGGGGAGAATCCAGTGGCATCACTCTGGTGCAGTTATAAGCATGTACCAGGGTGCTAATTTGTTGGCTCCATCTAGGCTTGTCCTTTGGGTGCAGGGTGCCTAGCATATCTAGCAAAGTGGGTTGAAACGTCTCAGGCTGTGGGTCCCCTGGGGTGGTAAGGAGTGGTTCTGACTTTCAGACTCCACAGAGAAAGCATCTCTTTGATCAGACGACTCTCAAAGTCTCTCCCTTGATCAGAATGGATTCTTTGTGGAGCCCCATAATGAACAAAAAGTTTTCTACAAGTACTTTGGCCACAGTGGATGCTTTCTGGTTTGGTGGGAAAGCTTGGGCATATCTCGTGAAATGGTCAGTGACCACCAGCACATTACTGATATTTCTTTGATCTGACTCCAAACTCAGAAAATCAATACAGACCAGCTCCATGGGTGCACTGGTGGTGATGTTAACAAGGGGGGCAGCCCTCTGGGGCAAAGCTTCCTCTGTAAGCAGCGACTACAAGTTCGAATGTGTTGCTCCACATCAGCCCCCATCTTAGGCCAATAGAATCTGGATCTCACCAAGTCAAGTGTTCTGTCTATACCAAGGTGCCCCATGTGGTTGTGCAAGGACCTCAGTACTGAGTCTCGAAGGCAGTGGGCAGCACTAGTTGTTGTTTGTCTACTTGTCCCCTCTGTCTACTGTTTCTCTGTACAACAGTTTATTGATCAGTTTCAACTTAGGACCTTCTTTGTATAACAGTGCAGTTCTCAAATCAGTGGAGCGTAATTTGGACACATCTTTTCCTGCATAGAGGGCTTCTAAAGCTGCTTTGATCATGGGATCGCGGGATTGAGCCCTCACTGAATACTGTCATTGTCCAGCTGAGGCAGTGCACCAATGTCTATTGCAGAAAAGTGGCAATAAGCAGCAGGTATGCAATTCTCAGAGGCTCCCAGCAATCCACCATGCAGTCCACTCGTCCGGTGGACATTTGTTCCTCCCTGTCAAACTTCGCAGAGTGCCCGAATGTCAGGTTCTGCCAATCGGACCCAATCATTCTGGGGAACAGGCCTCCGGAGAGAGCATCAGCATCTATGTGGTTCAGACCTGCTCGGTATTCGAGAGCATAGTCATATGTAGATAATGCAGAAAGCCACCTATGGCCAGTGGCATCCAACTTAGCTGAGGTCTGCACATAGGTCAAAGGATTATTGTCAGTTTTACTAGTATTTTAGCCCCATACAAGTACTCATGGAATTGGTCAACAATAGCCACTTCAAGCTAGGAACTCTAACTTATGTACAGGATAGTTCTTTTCGGATGGGGTCAGGCTTCTACTGGCAAAGGCCACTGGTCTCAGGCCATTCTCGTGCTCTTGGTACAACACAGCCCCCAACCCTTGCAAGCTAGCATCAGTGTGCAGGACGTAAGGTTTTCTTGGATCGGCATAGGCCAGCACTGGAGCATGGGTAAGTTGATATATGATCTCATGAAAAGCAGTCTCACAATCAGGAGTCCAGCGGGCCCCAAATACTTCACTCGGATGAAAATACACTCTTTCAGTCTTGAGGGACGCTGACTTTTGTATTTTTGTGGGTTGGGGATACCCTTGAGTAAGGTTAAGTAAAGGGGATCACTCTTGAATAGTCCTTGATGAAGCGCCGATAATAACCACAGAATCCCAGGAATCTTTGCAGTTCTTTTAGATTTTTGGCTGTGGCCAGGTGGTCAAGGCCTCAACTTTACTTGGGTCGGTCTCTATTCCTCGGTGGATACTATGTGTCCCACATACTTTACTGATGTTTGAAAGAATTGACACTTATCAATGGACAGTTTAAGGCCAAAGTCCTCCAGTCGGTCCAATACCTTAAATAATCTGCTCTCATGTTCCTCCAGTGAGCTGCCAAACACAATAACATCATCTAGGTATACCAGGCACTCTAGTAAGTTCATGTCCCCACTGCACGCTCCATCAATCGTTGAAAAGTGGCTGGGGCACCTGAAATCCTTTGAGGCATCCTCATGAATTCATAGAAGCTGCCGGACAGATAAAGGCCGCTCTTCTCACGGTCCCTGGGGCCATCGGGATCTGGTAGTACCCACTGGAGATCCAGCACAGAGAACCACTTGCTCCTGCTTAGGCAGTCCAAAGCATCCTGAATGCGGGCATTGTGTACTGATCAGGATAGTCCGCGTTTAAGGTGCGATAATCCACACACATCCTTACTGTTCCATTCTTTTTCCTCACTACCACAATGGGGAAGCATAAGGGCTTCTGGATTCTTGTATTACACCAGCAGCTAACATTCTTGCAGATGCCGCCTCACATCATCTATGTCAGCAGGTGCCAGGCGTCAAGACCTCTCACGTAAATGGTCTTTCGTCATGCAGCCGGATATTGTGCTCAGCTCCTTGCACGCATCCTACATCCCATTCCTTTAAAGAAAACACCTGGTCTCTCTGGGCAAGCTTCTCACTGATCCTCACTTTCCATTCAGCTGGCAGCGGGGAGTCGCCGAAATCAAACAAGTCAGGCGTTACTCTGTCATTCTTCCTTGAACTCTTGCTGCTGGGTAGCACTGCAGTGTCTGCACAATGCACATTAGCCAGGATGCAACCTCTGTTTACTCGAATGTCTCTTTCAGACACATTATGAACTTGGACCATTACCCTTCTGGCATAAGCATGGGCTCTAGCGGGCAAAATACTAGGCTTGACCAGCAGTCCCTCTGGCAATTTTCCATCGCCTGGTGCATCCAACATTAATATTTTATTCTTAACATCCTTTCTGATACTGGACCTCTCCCTGTAAGGTACACTGGGCATTTGGCGCCAGGATCAGAGACTCAGGATCCTTCTTCCATACAATTCACCGGTTCCTCTGGTTCTGTTTTTCAGCATCTCTCTGTGCCTCATAGGCCTTCTTAATTAAAGCCGAACTCTTAAAGCTCTACTAGTCTTTGACCCTGTTTTCGTAACACAACTGTGCCAGCCTTCCAACATATGAGCATTTGTTCCAATCAACAAAGGGACACCATCATACAGTCCAGTGGGGGACACACTAAGGCTAGGGTCTCTACTTGTTCGCCACTCCAGCCACGGAGGTGGGGAAAGACAGCCAAATTGGATATACCCGAATAGGGGTAGGCCTTCTCACTTAACCCCCATACATGCAGTCCTTCTAATGGTTGTAAGGGTACGCCTGACAAATGCTTCTGATACCAATCTTGGAACATAATTGTCACTTGGGAGCCACTGCTCTAATATAGCTCTTGTAGACACTGCTCACCTTTACAGTGGTCTCCATGGAGGGACCCACTATTCTGGACCAGTCTGGAGAGGCGGTAGTGGGGGCCTGGGCAACTGACCTTGCCACAAAAGGACGTGAATTAGCATTTTGTGCCCTCACTGGGATCATGTCGTGCACCTCTTAACCACTGATTTCTTCTCCGGCTCTCCTTGTAGCCTATATGCAACTTTGTCAGTGTCTTTTGGGACTGGCATTCCCTTTCATGTGCCCATCTTTCCCACAATTATAGCAAAACATACTTTCTGGAGTTTGAGCTGGCCGAGGCGCCACACTGGGAGCCAGGGCGGGGTATTACTAACTGAAACCTTGGTGCCATCTCTGTCTCGCGCGTGATAAGCATTTGGAGACATCTCGTCAGTTTCTCCACTTCCATGGTCAAGGAATCGAGTTCGAGCTGTTATCAGCAGGAGATACATGGGTGGGTACCCCACCCCATAGCAGATGCAGTCGGATATAGGTCAGGGCCTGCATTTGCAGGCGTGGCCTTCATAAAGGGACTGTTTTGAATTCCCGGATCTCTCAACAGTTCGCCCCATTGTGACATATCTTTTCCTTGTCAGAGCACTCATTGACTGCCAACCTCTGCCCCTGAACTTCACTTGATGGGTCACCCTCAGTCACTGGGTCGTAGCCGCAGCTATTGGTGCAGGTCCCTCCCGAGGTCGCCTTTTTCTCAACTCCTCGAATTTCTCTCATTAACTCATCATAGGAGGTGGGGATTCCAGTCGATTTGCCAGGTGTAACTGAAGCAACAGCAGTTCTGAGAAGGGGGCAGACTTAAGATCCTGTCCAGCCTGGTTCGTCCAGTTCAATCGCTGGCAAACTACCTTTTCTGAGGCATTCTTGCAACAATTTTTCCAGCCGAGATACATACACAGACAACAACTCCCTTGGTACTGTTGTGCATCTCTTACTCTCCACCATAGGTCCTCATCAGAATCTGGGCTCCCATACACATTCTCCAAGGCCTCAAGATAGGCCTGTGCAGTCGCCTAGGGTTACTGGCCCGCTTAGCACGGATGGTAGCCAGGGCAGGACCTGGAGGCTCTCACTAACCCTCTTTCGCTTTTCACCTTCCAGCATTGCCATTCTAGCACTTGGGGGCAAATATAGTCTATCCAGGTCTCCCAGTCATCCTCCCTTGGGGTGGGAGGTGCCAGAGAAGATCCTCAACCTTCGGTAAGAGTCGTGACTAATGGCAGGTGCAGAAATAGGAGTCTGCATTGGTTCAGCCACCATTACGGGCACTGGAGCAGGAGAGGGAGTTGGGAGGAACACCCCAGGTGGCAAGAATAGTTTCTTCAAGTCCTCCACAGTTTTCCCTCTCCCAGCAACCATTCAGCAAATTTCTCCTCAAAAGTTTCAGATAGTGGTGGGGCTGACTCTCGGTCTTTACTGTCCTTAGTTATCACTCCAAGCAGTGAGGGCTCCTCTGGGGTAATGGTCTGTGGCACTTTGGAGCTATCTATGGGATCCTTAAACTCTACTAGGGCCAGGAAAGTGTGGGTGAGCAGATTAGCATGCCGACCCACCACCACAGGGTTTTGTAAACCTTCCACCTTGGAAAGTACTCTGCACAGTGTCCGTATTGATACCCAGGGGATGTCCAGGATAAGCATAGCATTTGGGGTCGATCTCTCCCAGTACACCACTCCACCAGCGCGGTGCACAGCCACTTCTGTCGGGGTACCCATTTTTTCTTAACAGTGGTTCAGAATATGGCCACTAGAGGACACACAATCCCAGCGTGCTCCAAGATGTAACCCTAGATGGCGCTATCCCAGGGCTACTACCCCTGCCTGATTTGCCACTAACAGGTTGAGGGCCTGATCCAATGGCGGGTGCCTCCACCCAGAGGTCAGGGTTTGCAATAGTTAAACTAACTTGGTCACAGCCCTCTGGGACACTGCAACCCCTTTCTTCCCACTAGTGGCCCACACAATATATCAGAATTACCTTCACAGTATACACTTACCCCCAGGTCTGGTTCCGCCACTGGGACCTCCTGTGAAATGAGATACAGTGCAACAATCACAGTACAGTACTTTAACATAGACAATAACTCCAGGCAGTATAACTTTGCTGAAACAAGCAGCTCTGATTTATTTAGGGGATATAACAAGGACAGGGGAAATCAGGTTAATTAGCTTATCACTCTAATAATCTACCTATGGCTCTGTGCACAGGCCTATCCCTATCAGTTACTGTCCCTGGGTACCCAAGCCCAGTGGCTAGTCCAAACCGTGGCAGCTGGTAGGGGCCCTTTCACACAGAGAAAAGGAGAATTAAACAGTCAGCAGTACAGTAATTCCATTTGGATTTAATGTGGCAATTCAACAGGGAGCAACCCTGAATTAGTACTCACGACCTCCAAATAAGATAGGGTCCTTCAATGTCAGCAGGGCTCACTTGAGGTACACAAACCTCTTCACACATCCATATAAAAGAAAGCACTATACCAGGCAGGCTGCATCTGTATCCCGATCGCAATTACTGCACAATACCCGGGAGAACACACAGCAGATTCAGTTCCTGACAGACCTGTGTAATTCAACAATTTCTCCAGTCTTCTACAGGGTGAGCCTGGTTTCTACTCTTCAGAGATCCTTTGATTCTTTCACAGGACGGATTCAGTCCTAACAAGCTGTTACACAAGCTGCAGACCGGAACTCTGGGCCTTATACACGTTTTTGACTAAAACTGCACACTGAAAAAGCACAGGGCTCCTTCCTTCTTCACTGCCAAAGCTCAACTGAAACTCCAACCGACAAAACGGGCACTTCCTTTGAGTTCCTCCCAGTTCTTGACTGGATTGGCTGTCACTCACAATAGACTGCTGCTGTTGGTCCAAAAGGTGCTGAAGTCTAAACTACATCTCCCAGAGTCACTGCTCATACAATCCTCTTGTGGCTGGCTCAGATTATGAGTCCAAGTTCTGATTCATTCAAGGCACCATTTTAGAGCTAGCTTACCCCACACTGATTGGTCCAGTTCAGCAGTTCAAACTAGAATGGGGAACTAGCAGACACAGTTCTGACTGCAAAAGAAAGCAGGTTAGACAAACTGTAATTTCATTATTACTGTAAATGATTTCTGGCAAACAGTTACATCTTTCAGATAGGTTCCCTCTGCACTCCTAGTGACTGCAAAAATAGAGTGAATTGACAGCAGCTTGAGTGGTACTCAATCAAAGAAACACACAGTCCCCCATACAAACTAATTATGTCTGCAAGCAGACAGCTCTTAAAGAGACAGTACCAGAGGTTCTAAAAACACTCACTGATAAATGGCTTAAATGCCAAACACCATTCAGACTTGGAGCATTCAAGCAAGCTCCTGGAAGTCTTTTGGGAACCCCCATTTGCAGGGGGGGTTACACAAGTCAATACCGTGGTAAAGAAGTGTGCCAGAATAAGAATTAAACATTTGCCATGGTACTCAAGCGAAGTTCTTAAAACGACAGAGTTAATACAGTGTTAAAGGAGTGTACTAGAAAGTCAATGCAGTGGCTTTACAGTGCAATCAACAAAAGCATTTCAATCTACATTTTGTTAATGCTGAAAAGTGACTAGATTGCAGCAGCTGCTCCATTTCCCTCTGGGCTATAAGCTCCTCAGTTTCATTACACACATGTAAAACAGATCTATTTACAGGCATCTCTCATAAAAACCCTCACACTGATCTCAACAGCCCATTCAGCCTCCTACAAACTTTGAGGGAAAATAAAAGGCAATTCAGTGCCTTTTGGCGTCCGGCACCAGCCACTGCTACAGTAACATGTAACAAAAGGGGAAAGGCTCCACTGGAGCACAGAACCCATACTATAGGCTCATTCACATGGCAAAATCTGATCCGGTTCTGAAGGTGTATGTCACCGGGATCGCTGCATTATGACCCATCTGAACACTGGTTTTGTTTCGTTTTCCATGGTATAGTGGTGCGAGCATGATCCTCATTTTCCTGGGATCGCATGGTGGTTTAGGTGGTGTCACTGGCCGTCTGACCGCCCGGCAACCACTGCACCACTCTCCCATGCTATACCAAGCCTGCACAGTGACAACGCTGGGACAGAAGTGTGCACCTTCAACATCGGTGCACAAGGGTCAGCCAGTGTTTCTGAACCGGAAGAAACAAGGGCTTCATGTGCAGCCCCGCCATGTGTACCAGCCTTATATCCAAGGCCAATAACCCGGAGGGGAGCATTATCCCAGTATAACACAACAAATAACATTCAAACCCTAAAGTCTCTAAAGCAAGTGTTATCCCCACCAATGCCTGCAGTATAACTGCCTAGAAAATGTTACAAATATAGTAGTGTTGGGCCTGTCACTCAGCATGTGGAACTATCAGAATTCTAAGTCCATATAAATGTACTGAGTGTTACCTAGTACTCCAGGCAGGGTTGCTTGAAATCTGCTGATTTAAATCTCATTGAACTGTTTGGGAATTAAGGAAGTTACAATTCCTAATCAGTTCCAACTGAAATCTGAAAAGGACCTCAAAATTGGAATCAGTTTAGGATTTGAATTCCTAAATCCTACAGTCTTACATAAAAATAAGTTTTGGGATTTTTGGATTGTAATTCTGAAAATCCTAATTCCAAAAATTGTATTGGAATCTGACAAATCTGATTCCGTTTTATGGATTCTGAGCAACGCTAACTCCTGGCTCAAATGAGAGACAATCCAGTTACAACTGACTGTTATTTGTTTTCATTTACCCAGGACAGACTGACTGAGCTGTACCATTTTCTTGCAAGTGGGGGTTCTGCTTCTGCTCAAATGTCACAGCTGGGAAGACTGATGCACTGGAAGGTCAAGGAACTTGCTCAAGGTCGTACAGTGAGTCAGTATTGGGATTCAAAACTGTGGTCTGTTTCAGAGTTCAGTACTCTCAATACTTGACCACACTGTATTTTATTTTTCTTTATTTACTGTGCATTTTGCCCCCTGACTGAGTGCCCCCCTCCTTCAGCCCCTCCACTCTGCCCAGCCCCACCTTCTGCTGTCTCTGGCACTTGCCTCTCTCCTGTGTTCCCCTGTGGATGACACCCCACAGGAAGGGCCACCTGGGAGGCAACCCCCATACCCCCACGTAGAGTTTAAGTGTCAGTCGAGGAGCGAGAGCCTCAGTCGGTGGTGTGGGACCTGCAGCAGAGCAGTGGGTGGTGTCCTGCACAGTCATAGATTTTCCAGTTTTCTTCCCCTTCCCCTAAACGTTGCAAGGATGCTGCGTCTGACACCGAGACATCAGAATGCTGACATGCCTCTCCCTGCACACTGGCTCCATGGCACTACCACTTCTGGCCTCCCAGATGGTAGTGTTGCTGTGGAGACCAGCATACCACCCATCCCCGCAGAGGCAAGCATCCTCCCCCGGCCAACCGGCCAGCAGCCCAGGCTAATTTCCAAATCCAGGTTGCTGGCGTCGCAGCCAGTTGTGCTAGCGCTGCGCCAGCAGTCAGACTGCACTGTCTTCTCATTACCTTCCTACAGGAAAGCAGATGCCTGCTTATGATCCCCCATCAAAAACAAACAAACCTCAAACAACAGCCTCTGTAAGCCATACTCATCCATCTGCTTAACAACATGCAAACATGACAATATAATGCTGCATAAATCTCAGATCCAAAATCTTAATGGCAGCAAAGGGTTAATGTTAGTGAATAGAACTCCCTTCCTCCTCTCCACTTTAACCATAGCCAAATTCTCCTATTTTTGTACTGGTAAAGCAATTCTGGTCATTTTCCATACCAAACAATAGCTCAAAATAGTAAGTGTTAGTCCTGGGCAATCACGTCCTTGGCTTCATTCAAACCCGAGTCTGAAGGAAGTCTCAGCAGTCCCTTGTAAATCTCATATGGTCCACCAACTAATCACAGCACAGGATTTGAGACACAACTCCTGACTCTTAACCTGCTTGCAGTAGTGCTCTCATTCAGACGACCAGGCTGCTCCATCCTCGCATGTCGAATGGGGGATAAAAATAATGTAATTGGGCAAATGGTTTTGAACGCAATATTTCATTTTTTAAGGTAAATACATGTTTCTTTCTTTCACATATTTATCTGAGATTTATTTAAGCAATATAGACGATAGGTGTGAGATCATGGGTCACAGACCGTGGTGGTTGGGCACGAGGTCAAAACAGTACGCTCCAAACCATCCGAGAAGCGACGCTTTATCCCATGATATACCACACCCTGGAGTGACTTATTGCTATTATGAACTGGGTTTAAAGTTTTAAAATAAAAGTAAGGGCCAACCTGCGTCACGAGTGGTTGGATTTCCGCATGCGATGCCAGCGAACCGGGTTCGGGAACAGACCTGGGGGCGCTGGAGGGCCGGCCGGGAGATGGATAGAGCGTCCCATGGACTGCTCTCTTCTCCAGGGAGGGTGGGAAGTGCTCGAGCATTGGCGCTCTGGCGGAGGCCGGAAGTCGCGCAGCTACCGCGCCTGGTAATGCTCCAGGAGGCGGAGCAGACGCCTGGGCGCCATTGCACCACCCCACCTCCCCAGAAAAATGGAAAAGAAGACAGCTGCCTGCCTCCCATGAAGCCCGCCACGGCTTCATTAGCTCTCAGGCCAGTCCTCCGACTCCATCCCGGCGTCTCGCATGCAAAGGGGAGTGCCACAGCCCCGCCGTGGGGGGCAAGCCACGGGGTCTCGGAGGGCTCACGGCCGATATGAGGAGTGGAAGCTCGTGGTCCGTGACTGGGCAGATAGTACCGGGCGGCAAGCAGCTCGGGAGGAAAATAAAGAATTTAAATAAATAAATAAATAAATAAAATAAATAGGTTTTAAAATGAGTTTTGGTTGGGGTAGGGTCACATTTTGATAAAATAGTTCTTAAGACAGTAGGTGGCGCTATTATACTGGCAGTTGATAGAGGTGGGGCTGTTGTGTCCGTGTGAACTCATGTCTTGCTCTACATCACATCCAGATGTGAATTATTTCTGTTCCTTTTTTGTAGCGAGCGGCGTGTAAGGGATTTGAGGAGCTTACTGTTTTTTTTTTTTTTAAATGAGTTAAAAGCTGCGCAGTGAAATGGAGCGCCGATGCCACGAGTCAGCATGGAGAAATCAGTTTACAGGAATGCGGCTGGGGTGACATAACGAATACTAGTGGTAAGGAACAGCATGGGGGAGGGCTGTGCAGTCATCTGAACAGGTAGCGCTGTTAATCTTTGGCCACGAGTAGTTGTTACTCTAGTCTTGCTTTGAAGAAAAAAAAAAGACGCCCATTGCTGACACTCGTGCGCTGCTGCTATCAAAACTGCAAGTCTGGGGTTACCTACCGCAAGTTCAGGGCAGCTACACCTTGTGATTGGATTGATTCGTTGTTTTTCCTTATTTTACACTGAAATCTGTGTTTTAGTGTATAGGAGGGCATGTTCTGTGTGGGAACAGTTTTGTGAAGCATGGTGAGGGATCTGCGGAATGCTGTTGACAGAGGAATGTTTTGTGAGTGAGGAGGCTGGTGACCGGAGGTTTTCTGAAGCCGTGATGATGTAGCCTGATATCATCACAGCGTCAAAAACCTCTCGGCCAATCAGCTTCCCATATTTACGATCCCCAGTTCATAAAATAAGTTATTAGCGGTACTGAGATGTGCCTCTTCTGGTATACAGCATCTTCTCATATGTTTGGACAGCCAAACCCCCTTAGCATCACGGTCATTGTTCTCAAGCTTGCATGGGGGTGACATATTCATTTTTCCATTCAGTGTTTCTCTCCTGGAATGCCCCCTTCTGCTGCCCCCTAGTTGTGACACCTACCTCCTCCGGGACTTGCCCCCCCACTTACCCTGTACCATTGATAGTGGGTGAGTGACATGATCAGTAGTGTGATACCTGCAAGGGTGCTAGCAGCATCCTGCCTTCTGGTGGGGGAGGGGCACCAGTTTCTCTCATAGGGATGTCAGCATGCAATGACGTGTGTGCCCGCCTGTGCCTGCAATCACGCTATGTGTCTAGCAGTAGCCATCCCTGATATGGTGGCTCCTGTTGTACGACCACCCAGCATTCACCAAGTGCCAGTTGCAGGGGGGCATTCATTACCCTCCCAAAGGAGGACAGCGGTCCCTGGGCATGTACAACCCCCCTTCTCCCTGACAGCCTCTAATGGCCCAGGCTTGCTCTTAAACCTGGGCCATCAGCGCAGCGAACGGAAGCGCTACCATCCACTATGCCATGGGGCCAACATGAGATGACACTCTTATACCATATAGATGCATTTTAGTTCCCCAATGAACTAACATTTACTAACCATGCAAATAGAGACTGTAGGCCATGTGCACACAAAATTTCTGTTATACCGCATACTAAGGAGGCATTCGGGAGGCAATATAGTGCAGTGGTTTAAGGCTCTGAGCTGCAAATCTGGAGACCTGGGTTTGAATCCCACAGCCCCCACTTGCACACTGTGTGGCCCTGAGCAAGTCACAACTTCTCTGTGCTCCCAGGTCACACCTGTAAACAAGCTTTCAGCTTAGTGTGTCTCTCCTGGTTAAACAATTAGGAAAAAAAAAAAAAAGGTTCAGGGGAAGCCCCAGTTTTGCATGAGTATCAAGATTTTTCCATTCTTTCACACCATTTCAAACTGGCCTTCCCTTACCATCCTATCTATACAAAATAGGACAGTCAGCTACAATTAGACTCTTAAATATTTGAATAAGACTGCGTTAAGGAGGGACGACTCAAAAGAAATGATCTACTAGAAGTTCTAAGCATGTCGGAGAGTGTCAAGTGTAACTGCACCGACATATCCAGTTTCACACAATTTAAAAAAAAAAAAGGAAGTCAGGATTCTACAGGGCATCCTACCAGATATAACTTTGATTAATGCAGTCAGCGGATCAAACCTCGCTCACTGCTAGAACTGGCAAACGCTTTTCCCTGCATATGTGTCACCTCAGCTGCATCTCTGTCCAACAGAGTTGATTCTCCCGCAGGGTGCCCAGAGTCAAAGCAGCCTTTCCTACTCTGATGACAGATACAACTTTGGACTAAGTCTGCTGTGAAACACCACCAGTTCCAGCTCTGCCATGATGCGGTGACACCCAATGAACACAGCAACTCCCTCGAGTCAGTGGAGGACCACCACTGAGCAGGTTCTGTCATTTGAAAACATCACAGAGGACTGACTCCCCTCATCACTTTCAATGTTGGTGACCAGCGTTCAGGAACAAGACCAGGGTTGCCAAGGGATTAGCAGGAAGAAAAGGTTTGAGCATTCTAGCAAACACTCCCCCCCAGTGTGGTGCATGGCCGACCACAGTGTTCTACACAAGTGCCTCCAAGCAAGTGTAGGGGGCCTAGTATGACAGGGCATGGCAGGGGAACGCGCAGTGAGTCACAGCCCATGCCAGCAGCATGTCTGCTGCAGTCATGTTGTATCACTGTCACTAGGGAGGGCAACAGAAAACAACAAGAGTCAGTGGGATAAAGTGTACCCCCCTGTAGGCCCCACACCACAACAGGCTCACCTCCACACTAGGTTTGGTCGCCCATAGGGGTCTGGTCCACCCTGAAGGCTCTGCCATTGGGGTAATCCATTGGGACTCTCAGAAGGTTGGTTGATCCTGGAGATGGTGGTGTTGGGGCTGGGGAGCAGGGTGTGATGAAGGGGCACAGGAGCAAGCTGAAGTACAAAGAATAAATAAATAATATATATATGTAATAGATAAACCACTCTGAGGTGTGTGAATGGCTCTGATGCTCATGCGTCTTGGTGTTGTGCGTTGTTACGCACAAGCGCCCAGGCCTAGTGCAAGGCTAACCACCCAAGATGTGCATATCACAGCACAAACGCACACCTCAGAGTGGGTTATCTATCTTATGAAACAGCAAAATTGTTTTGGAGAGGGTTAAAAGTGCAGGTGTGCGGTCGCACTCTGATGTACGCACGGTCATGTGATATGTTTTATACAATCAGAACATTGGATTTAGACCCTTTGTGTTTAACCATTTTATAAAACAGGTATGGCATAAATACATATACACACATATATACAATAGGCTGACTCAGAATATGCAGTTTACCTTTACATGTGAGGGGGCAGGACCATAACTCACGAGTGAGTTATGAAAGTCCTGCCCCCACACAAGTGAAGGTAAACCACATATGCTGAATCAGACCACTGTATATTCCATTTATACAACATCATTCTATTAGTTATACCTTTTAAATGAGTTTTATTGTATGAAGAAATAACTGTTTCCGTTTCCTTTCAACTGCTGGCTTCAGTGCTGCTCTTGGCTGTTGTGATGTCATCAGCATTGTGAAAGCATCACCTACTTTGTAAGATATTATTTTCCAATATTGGGTCATTGTGACATACCCTATTTGTAAGATAATATTATCTTGCTATGCTGGGTCAAGACAATACTTTTTATCTTGCTATTTATCAGTACACACACATGTTGTGTATGCAGGTGATAGTCCACGGGTTGATCACAAATAAGCTTTTTATTCACTCCAGAATGTTGCCAACAATGCTGTCTGTCAACGAGTGGCAAAGCCACGAGTGTATGGCTGCACTGTTTGTATCACGAAAGAGAAACTTCATGAAGTACCTCACAAAGTGAATTTTCCTGACTTTGCAAATCACTAGTTGTGAGGCATGAGGCGAAGCAGAGGGCATTCAACCACTCAAGACATCCAGACATTTCAGCATGACCAGACAACCTCAATGGTGTTACTGTGCTTATTAACAAAAAAAGTGTTAATAAACTCAGTAAAGACATGAGCTGCAGAAGTCATATTACCTGCTTGTACTGAAACAACCAGACACCATTTGATAGTTTAAATTCGTATAGGTATGTAATATTTAATAGTATTACTTCCTGTTTTATGACGTATAATGTTTGTTATAGTTTATGATTTTATTCAATAACATTTTATTGAGAAAAAAGTTCTCACTCAGATTGCTGGAGTTTTATAACCAGTTTTATAATACTTATTTGTATGCGCTATATAAGTAATAAAACATTCTGAATGTAAAAAGAATTGATTGCAGGTTTCATACATTGTTCATATATAGTTCCACTTTTTCATATGCTTAAATATACCAAAATGGGGTCAATTATGGAATATTTAAAATACATTTTTTGCATTATATAGAAAATATATTCTATTTCCTTTTGTAAGAAGTACTGCCCATGGTACTGTACAGTCCTTCAGAGGAACGATCATCGATTCATTTTTGTTTTTCTCACATGTCTTTCATATAAAAGATGAGATGTAAACTGTGAATGAGTTCAACATCAGTTAACAACCTTGGGGGGGGTAACGCCAGATGAAAGCCTGATTCTGTATTACTTGCACTGGGCTTGCGCCAATAAAACGAAATGCAACCTGGGCAAGGCACAGGCCCAACTCATCAGTTAAAAGGTCATTTTCAGGCTGAGCCTGATGGCACTAAAGCAGTACATCGGGCAGCTTTGTGGGAGACTCGGGTTCAATCCAAAGGATGGAGCTTACATCAGCAGGCAGGCAAGGTTCAGGGTTTTGCAGGGATAATGTATTCAAACTCGGGGTTGGGGGGTGAGACTGCCCACTCCTATAGGGGCTCCAACACCAAGGTATTCATATGGAAACCATCACGGACTGTGGGTAAGCATGGGCAGTACCAGGCAGAGGGCCAGACCCATGCCCGGGTGGAAATCTGCTGTGCCCAAGCTGTGCTCCAGCTGGCTGTGCCACATAGCTGGCAACATAATCTAGACTGCATTCCACCTGCATGCCCCAGACACAGTCTTCTGTTACCTGCTTGTGCCCAGGTCATCCTTAATTTCTTGAGTCGGTACTGAGGGTTAGGGGAAAAGTGTGGTGACTGATAAAATTGGAGGGGGTGGAATATGAGGGGGGAATGGCACCCATCATTAAGAGGTGAGTAAATAAAAGCCCTCCCCCGTGATGATGGCCTAATACAATCACTGCTGTGGGCTACTAGTGGTCCTGGGCATATGCCACTTACCTCACACAGAAGTGTGGAGGAAACTGACACAAAAAGGGACATTTCCCATTGATATTTTTGTCTTGTTCTATTTTTCATCCTCCTCGGTAGGCCTTTGGGGAGCTTATCAGCCCTGTCCCCATTCCCAATGGTCATCCCTTACCTCTCTCCGGTCATAGGTGTGAACCGCTACAGTGGGGCGGGAGGGGAAGACAGTCTTCTCTCCCTGACAGACATTTCCAGTGTGGCCTCAGACCACAGCGGCAGGGCAGACCATCAGGACATGGGCAGGGCTTCACAAAGCCCAAGCCTCCATTGTTTCTGTTTTTCTCCCTCAGTCCCAGCAGCGGTGCCACGTCTGCGTGTCCCCGTGGAGGCGTGCATGTCCTGAAGATCTGCAGCCCCAAACACTCTAGTCACTTGCACCTGCACAACCAGCAGGCCTCCACCTGGTGGCAGTCATGGGCTGAGACGGCATGGCCACCCCCACCCAGGACAGGAGAGCAGTCTTTGGGATGCTCGATCCTCTCCCACCCCACGGACCCCCAGAAACCTGTGCTCATTCCCAAACATGGGTCGCCAGCATGGCAGGAGGTAAGGCATTCAGTGCCTTAACTTGCCACACACCACCAGGCAGGCTATTTGTCCTGTTCTACTAAATGTTGCAATTTGGAAATGATAACAATCTTATGAAAAGACAACATGTTGTGCTGAATTGTGTGCCGGCAGAACTAGACCAAGACTTCTGTTACCACTGGCAAATGGAGGATCAGGTTAGACATTGGGACACACCTAAATCTGAGGGTCAGAAAAGAAATTGTGAGTTGGGGGGGGGGGGGCTCTGTGCTACATGCATATGAGAGAGTTTCAAAGCATTAAGTTATACAGCGTCAGTTTATCTGAAGCATTATTTCCATTTGTTACAATTTAAACTTGATGAGATGAAGCTTGTTTCCAACTGTGTTCTGGGCAGCAAGACGTACAGCAGGAGCAGATACATGTTACAGAAGTAAGCCCTTTCAGTTGCGCTTTCAATTCTGTACAAATAGATACATAGACACATAGACAGTGTCAACAGATAAGGGCCTATGGCCCACCTAGTCTGCCCATTTGAGTTTGTAACACCATCTTATACAATTACTTTTAACAAAACTACAAGCAGTAGAAAAAAAAAATAACTTAAAACTTTTAAAAACATTTTTGTACTTCACAGTCTTGAAAAATCCCAATTTGGGGTTGGCCGATGACTCAGCTGAAGCACTTTTATGCTGGCAACCCAAGCTTGGGAGCAGACTTGGAAGCCACGATCAGTGCTGCCAAGATAAGGATAGTGCTTCCAAGTGCAGTAGGAGCCAGTCAGTGGTGGGAGACATCTAGGTTCTTGCATGAGGAAGTATTTTTTCACAGAGAGGGTGGTGGTCACATGGAACAGCCTTCCTGAGGAGCTTGTTGGGTCAAAAACAGTGGGGGAATTCAAGAATGCATGGGACAGACATCAGGCAATTCTTGTTGGGGGGGGGTAGGAAGAAATAGGCTGCTGGTTAACAAGGATCTGCAGCTTATCCAGTAGGTAGGGAAAATGGGCAGACTAGGTGGGCCAAGCGGTCCTTATCTGCATCAAAGTCTATGTTTCTATGGCACAGCAGTGGCCCCTCGTGGCGAGCCAGGAAGCCTGCTCCAGGGACGTCGTGCCAAGAAAACTTCTTGGGGGGCACACAATTACAAATTAGTCCAAGGAAAACTCTAAATTAGACTTTTACACCCTTCTTCAGTCTATAAAGCATTACTGAAATGAGATTTGGGGGGCCACATGCCTCCCAGCAAATATATGGGCATGACGGCCCTGCCTGCTCCCTCACGAAGGGTGGCATCAGCTCATAGCGCACAGGCATGTCCAAAGTTGTCAGAGGCACTACTTGACATCAGGGGAGATGGGAGGGACTCAGAGAGGAAAGGAAGAACATTTACAAAAAAAGAAATGTGCCTCAAGCACCTAAATGACAGTCACCGGCTCCCCTGAGCCCTGCTCCATGTAGACCCCCACTGGTTGGATGGTGGGAGGAGAGCGTAATGGGGATTGCGGCCTGGCAGAGGACAGAGGTAAGAAGCAGGTGGTAGCTGGAGGGCCAAGCAGCTTCGTTTAAAAAGCAAAATCCGATTTTGACTCCAGTCTTGATCCCGTGGCCGGCAGGAGGCCTGGTGCACCCCAGAGATACAACAACTGGCTCTTGGGGAAGGAGAGTGTGGTACACCCAGCATTCATGCTCTCCCTGCCAGGCAACTAGGAACACAATTAGTTTCTGACCAGAGGAAGTGTGCCATGGCAAATTGGGGTAAAGGATGAAAACGAATTTAAAAATCTAATTTTGGGGATGCCAGTAGGTAGCTACTGCAAGCCTGGCAGCCAGACAACAGAAAGGAGAAATAACCCCCCTCCCCCCAATTACATTTAAAAAGCCAGTATACCTGACATATAAACTGATGCTTAGGAAAGAGGTCATTGGGTCTGCCCAGTGGCCCAGTGGCAGGGCACTGCGCTGTCATGCAGGCTACCTGGTTTTGGAGTGGACTCAATCACTTGCGCTACAGCAGCCAGGCTTTGAACTACACTGCTGCTTGATAGCGTGCCCCAGCCATGGAGGGTAAGTGCTGTCCATCACAGTAGCGACCCCTTGCAGTGGGCCAGGGAGCCTACTGGCTACTGTGTGTGCTTATGCCCAGCTGCACACCTGTGCATAAGGTGGGGAGTGGGCTGTGCAACATCAGAGAGGTAGGAGGGTCCAGAGTCTCTGAGGGTATCACGTGTTACAGATCAGAGCCTGTCATGAGATGAAATGGGAGAGAATTCCCTTAGTTCATCTACATGGTGATAGGACTGGCACGCTCAGGACCTGCATGACCAGGCCCACCATCCAAACCAGATACTTATGCCCAATCTGGAAGTCTTCCAATCCAAGGACCCTGCCACAGGGTGGGGGGGCCATGAAGGAATGGGAGGGGGTGCAGCCATGATGGGTGGGGTGGCTGGTAGTTGCTACCTAAGCACCAAACGACCAGGTGGCTATAACAAGCTGCAAGAAAAATACAAGAAAAGTGGACACTGCAGTTACGCGTTATCCTGCACTTACGAGGGTTCTGCACACATCCATCAGACAGCGTAAACAATGACAGAAGAAAAGTTATCGTACCCACAGCACCAGGGACAGAGGGAAATTGATGTCAAGAGACATCCATATTAAAAATGAATTGGCTCTGTGTTTTTTTGTAATTACTGGGGATATCTTGTCTATAAGGACCACCTTGAACTTGTCAGAGACAAGTTATCTGTATTCACTTTGTGCCTGACCAAGGCCAGTTAGTCAGAAATATGACAATCTCTACAGACTGTTATCTTTGCTGCCTTTTTTATCGCCTCTCAGCACCAGACGCTGCTGGGAAGAAAATGGAAAGGAATGCAATGCATTTTAAATAAGAAGACAAAGTGATTTTTTTTTTTCCAGAACAGGACAAAGTAAGGCACACCAGTCTGATATAAAAGTGCAAGCAGTTAAATACTTTAATGCTGGAAATATGATGAAAAATACATTTTAGATTCTTTCACCCCATTTCCAGCACTATTCTACTACTTGCACCTTTATACCAGACTGAAGCGCCTTCCTTCATCCTGTTCTGCATCCAATTTCAGACCGGCAACCATTTTACTGGCAGCAACCCTGCTCTCCTCTAGAAGGCAATTTTTTTCCCCTAAAATAATTAAATATTAAACTGCCTCCTATTTTATTCAGTGAATTTACTCTTCTTTTGCCAGTGGTCCCTAGTTATGTAGTAATAGGAGTTAAAGGGACACTGTCGACCTCCTCATGCCTCAAAATGTCCCTAGTTTAAAAAACACATTTTATGACTGCTCACATTCTGAAGAGACTGCTGATGTAGCTGGCAGTTGGATTCTGATTATTTTTTCTTTTTGAAAGTGAAAAAAAAAAAAAAGACTGCTCACCATACTGCTGTTGCCACTCAAAAACGTATTTGTTTACATTCCTTGATCAACTCCCACTGTACCTTTCCTGGATGTAGGAATACTCCTAGGCACTCATAATGCAGAAGGCATAGAGAAGAATATTGCATTATGCTTGACTGCATTGTTTGGGGAGTGATTCTAACGTTCAAGAAGTGCACAGTATGAGTAGATCAAGAATTTGAAACAAAACAAGGTTAGGAAGAACTATAAATTAGCATGCATTTCAGTTCTGCCAAACAAGGGGGCAGACAAAACAACCCCTGTCCCCCATATTGCACTTAGCTGGCAGTGTTTATGATATGAGTCCAATCCCGATGTGGGACTAGAACCCACAACCTTCTGGCCCGGAGGCGGATGTGCTACCACCTGAGCCATGCTAACACCTTATTCACAAAAGGCTATCTGGATTCAGGGTGACTGTTGGTAAAACAGTCTAAACCCATTCTAGGGTAAGGTCACAAAGGTATTCATGTACAACTACCACTGGACACAGTCATGGGGGGGAGGGCTGCTGAGAGTTATGGGTGGAGTGCAGGAGCTGTGGGAATGCAGGGGTGCTCTGGGAAGACAGCCACTGTCTCAAGTTTAGGAAGTGCTATACCCCAAAGACTGTGCTTGAGGCTACATGGGCTGATATACACTACTTAAATGCCAAAGTCACTGGGTCGATAGGGCTACTACAAGCTCCATTACCACAAAAAGCCCCGTAAGCCACGAGAGGTGGATAGACAGCAGTAAGGGGTAAGAGGGATGAGTCATGGGGTTGATAGGCCTACTACAGGCTCCATTATCGCAAAAAGCCCAGCAAGCCACGAGAGGTGGATGGACAGCAGCAAAGCTCTGTAAAACATTAGAAAACATGTCTGGACACACACCTGGTAATTCCATTCCAGCAAAAATTAAGGCCGGTGGCAGCGGTTACCTCTAACCGATCGGAGATATTGGAAGCCCTCAATAACCATTTTGCAATGGCAGGGCTAGCATTTGATACTTACCCTGCCAATGACCTCCGCACAGCTCAGGGCCCACCAACCCACGAGTCCCCCCCCACCGAGGAGGCCTTTTCCTTCCTGCCTGTCTCTCTAAAAGAGGTGGTAGACCTACTGCTGCAACTGGACACCAGGAAGGGAGCAGGCTCCAACTTCATAGAGCCATACTATCTGAAATGTGCCTACCATGTGCTTGCAGTGCCAATCACCCACCTATTCAACATGTCATTCTCCCAGGGTAGCCTCCCCCCTCAATGGAAAATAGCCCACGTCATCCCTCTATTAAAAGCAGGTGACCCCTACGATCTAAATAATTACAAACCGATCTCCCTCCTCCCCATCCTGTCTAAATTACTAGAAAAAATAGTGTGTGGCCAGCTAGGAGTATACTTAGAATCCAGAAGCCTATTAAACCCGGTTCAGTCTGGATTCAGAGCAAAGCACTGCACCATAACAGCCCTAGCTAAGGTGACCAATGATTGGCTCCTAGACCTTGACAACAAGAAGCACGTCTGTGCCATTTTCTTGGATCTTAGTAAGGCATTCGACACAGTCGATCACAGCCTGCTTCTTCCTCCCTAAGCACCTTAGGCCTGGACCATAAATCTATATGTTGGTTTGCAGACTACCTTGGAGAACGGAAACAGCAGGTTAAAGCGGAAGGTGATCTTTCTCCATTAAAACCTATGCTGAGGGGCATGCCCCGGGGCTCTATCCTTGGTCCCCTCCTCTTTGCAGTCTACATTAATAATATCAATGACCCCATCAAAAAAGCCAACATCCACTTATTCACGGATGACACTGTACTGCACTGTACTTGAGTTGTCCCACGCCGGAAGCAGCCTGTGAAGACATCTAAGCTGAATTTAACCTTCTACAATACCAGCTCATAAACAAAAAGCTTTTGCTCAATGTGAAAAAGACAAAAGCCATGCTCTTTTCCTCCTCCTTGCATGCGGCAATTCCTGCTGGGGGGGGGCTACCCCACAAATTACCACTGTTCTTGGAGAAACACTAGAATATGTAGCTAAATTCAAATATCTAGGAGTTTGGCTCGATCATAAACTTTCTTTCGTCAACCATATCAAAGAACTACAGAAGAAACTAAGGCAAAGATTAGGACTATTCTACAGAATTAACCACCTGCTCACAAAGGAGGCCAAGATTCAACTGGTTCAAGCTACCTTCCTATCTTTAATAGATTACACGGACCTGCTCTATAGCCACTGCACTGGCTAAGTTGGACACCCTCTACCACAGAGCTATCAGGTTCATTACTGGCCTTCCACTTTCCACACACCACTGTTCCCTGTACTCATCGTTAGGCTGGACTTCCCTTCACTATAGGAGGAATAGAAACGCCACCCTATGAGCCTTCAGAGCGGTGACCAACACGCTCCCCTCATATGTCTCAGACTGTATTCCCCGGAGTGTGTTAGGCACCTACACTCTAAGGAGCTATTCCCTAATTGTCCTCCAAGTTCCAAGGGTCAACACTTGTTTCAGCAAAAGCTGCTCTAAGCTTCTCTTTACCCACATTGTGGAACGGTTTACAAAGGAACTTGAAGTTGAGCTGCCCTGTTGGCTTGAATATCTTCAAGGCGCTCTACGATCGCTACATGAAAGCACCTTGCAAATGTTTTCCTCACCGCTAGACCGCTAATTCCGCAACTCCCCCTTTCCATCCTGACTCTCGCCATGTTTCTACCCCTGGCTCTCACTCTTTCCCTATTAACTCTTCCTGCTGCACCCACCCTTCCCTGTCTACTCCAGCCTGGCTATTTATTTATTTATTTATTTAAGAATCAGTTTACAACCTTTGAGCCAGAGGCTCGTTTCCAAAGGTACTTTGTCACATAAAGACATACATTGTGTTTTGGTTACATAGCAAAGATTTGCAAAACAATAGGCGTTCAACAGAGGCACCACGTCACATTGTGGACAGACAAATACAAATTGGGTACACGGTACATGTAATTGATAACAGGTGTTCCACAAGTTGGTATCAAGTGAGCATTCTGGTAGGTAAACACTGAAACAGCTGGCATTGGCCAGGTTAAACATAGGCATGGTGTACAGGGAAGTGGTGGAGGGGATGGTTAGGTGGAGAGCTGCCCGGGGGGGCATTGTCAAGAGAAGCAGAGGTGGAGGTTATGTTCAGAGACAGGAGCTTTTACGAGTGCTGAAGATGTGGTTCCGAAGTGTGGTTTTGAACGTGGAGATGGTGATGGCATTGGTGATGGTGGCAGGGAGAGAGTTAAACCAGGTTGGGGCTCTATAGCAGAAGGACCTCTGGCCACGGCTGGTTCTAGATCTGGGGACCTTTAGAGTGGTCTTGTGGGAAGACAGTGTTGCAACAGTGGGAGGGCTCTGGTGGATGGATGCCATTACCCCAGGGGGGGAGAGCCCGAGTAGGGTTTTTTTTGGTGAGGAGACAGGTTTGGTATTGGAGCCGTTCATCCAGGGTAAGCAGGTTAGCATCGACATAGAGCTGACAGGTGTGTGTGAGCCTGGGGGCACCAGTAATCAATCTGCACACTTTATTCAGGGTTAGGTGAATTTTGTTGAGTGCAGTGGTGTCGGCAGCACCATATACTGGTAGACCATAGTCTACAAGGGACAGCACAGATGATGTAACAGCTAGCCGGACAGCATTTGGGGGAAGGCAGGTTTTATGGTGGAATAGGATGCCAAGCCGTGTTGGTGGCGGATGTTAGGCGTCATGTGGTTGTGAAATGAGGGCTGAATCAAGGTAACCCCAAGGTATTTGTAGGAGCAGACTTGTTCCAGTGGCTGGTTGGTACTGGAAGGATATAGAGGGTGGTTGCTAGCTTTGTTTTGGGGTGGAAAAGAGCATAGTTTTGGTTTTCTTAAGATTGATGACGAGTCTGCGCCCTTAAACCAAGCCTCGGCCCTGTTGAAAGACTGCTGTAGGGAGTCCTGTAGGAGATGGATTGCGTGGGTGGCAAAGGACAGCTGCCTGCATACAGCAGAATTTTGCCAGGCATGCACTGGGCAGGGTGTTCAGATACAGTGAGAAGAGAAGGGGCCCAGGATGGAGCCTTGGGGGACCCTAGAGAGAATGGAACTGGTATCAGAGAGTGTCTGACACTTTGACACACTGAGATCAGGTGTCAAGATAGCTAGCACACCATGCCAGGGGCCAGCCGAGAGACCAGTGTGGCAGAGAGCATTCAGCAGAAGTGGATGGGAGACAGTGTCGAAAGCCTTTGAGAGGTCAATGAACACTGCACCAGCTAGGAGCTGGTGTCCAAGGAGGAGTGTAGAAAGTTGGAGAATTACATGGCAGTGCTGGTACTGTGACCCGTACGAAGCCATGTTGCTCTGGGCATAAAATGTTATGCTTAGCCAGATAATCAGTGATTTGAATGGCCACCACTTTCTCCAGGGCTTTAGAGAGGGAGGGAGGATGGAGATTGGCCGGTAGTTGTTGGCCACTGACCTGTCGCCCTTTATGAATAGGTGTGATAATGGCTTTTCCAAGCTGTGGGAATTGTCCCAGGTAGAGTGACTGGTTAATTAGGCTTGTGAGTGGTGCAAGGACTTCATCTAGCACCAGCCTGAGGATGCTGGGGTCCAGTGAGTCACTGCCGGGATTGTTGCCATTGAGAGCTTTGATTAGGATCGGTCTGGCTTCCCAGGTGGAAATCTTTCGCAGGAGGAAGCTGGGGTGATGGAGGACAGGGGGAGGTTGGCTGGGGGGAGGGTCAAAGAAATTACTAGGGAGGACTGAGCTAAGGTCAGTGAAAGTGGTGTTGAACCAGTTAGCTATGGTGGCAGGCTCGGTGGAGGTGGTACCATTTCTAGTGAGCTGGGATGGGGCAGGGGAGCAAGCTTTACCATTGAGTTGCTTAATATTATCCCAGAAGATCCGGGCTGAGCCCCAGGAGAAGGTAAGGGAGGCCTGGTAATGGTCTGCCTTGGCCTTCCTGATGGCCCATGAACACTTATTCCGGGCTGCATTGTAGTCCCACCCCATCCATAGTAGTGTCCCAATTATCTACCACTCCTCCGTCATTATCATAATAAACAAGTACATGACAGCCATTGTCACCTTCTGTGGTTTTAGCCCAATTTTTCCCCCAGTCATCAGTAATATATTCCTCCTCTTCTTTACCACTCTAACCTGCCACCCCATACATGGCCTCTTTCCCCTATATGTATAGTTTCCAGCTGCCTCACTCAAAAGATCTCTGCTTATAACCCCTGTATGCCTATGGTTGATTGTACATCTGCTGACTTCTTCAATTGTAAAATAATGCCATTTTTTTTATTTCAACCTTGTACAGTACTGTATACACCGTATATACTTTTTTTTTTCCTTGTATATTATTGCTTTTGTATACCTGCTTCTGTACTGTACTTTGATGTATTCATGACCAGGTCCACCATGCAAGTGAGCCTAGCGCAATGGTGCCTGCCTGGATAAATAAAGATTTTGATTGATTGATTGTATTACAGTGGAACATGTCATGCCCTACTTAGTTGTAACTGTAGAATTAGGCAGTTCTCATATTTCCATGCATTTAGTCATTAAAGACAAGATGCTGCATTAAGGCAAGCTATTTTATTAGGAAACCATGACTGGAAGTGGCGAGCTGGGGGTTTCCATTAAGTGTACAGGAGGCACTGCTCCGCCTCACTTCAATACAAGCGAGCTGGAGCAGCCGCCCGCACTATTACACTTAATGGAGCCCCAGCATCCGCTTACACTTCCGTTCATGGACTTTACAAAATAAAATAAACACCGTATCGGTGCAAGAAAAATGCCGCTTTTGTGGGCTAGAGCTAAACCAGAGGGTACACCTTACGCGGGTAGGAGCTGCCTGATTTCAACAGTTTCCCTTTAAGCAAGTATCTACCTCTGTTAAGAGAAAAGTCCCCTGGAGACCCACGTAGAAATTTATATTTATTTACTCATTCATTTTGTTTCTGTTGCCCAGGAAAGGAGGGCTAGACAATACTGCCTATTTTCAGACAGCAAACGAACTGAAATTGAACCAGATTAAGCTGCTGGTGGCATTTTAGTGAATGGGAGAAATTCTGTCAGAAAACCAGGACAATTCTACTACTCTTTTCAATAAGTGACATGGGGTCATTAAGAAGACATTGTCACCCCTTTCCTTGCTGCGCCAATGCCAAAGCACAGTCACATTTCTAAATGGTGCTTAAGTGCCAAAAAGCGTGTGCACTCGTCATTATGCCAGAGTTCAACTAAACAGTTTTTAGTAGTATAAAGAAAGCTGAACTTGAGAAAGTGTCTGTTGTTTAGAAACAAGCACTAGAAGTTATGGAAATCGCTGTCTGAATCTCAAGCTATGATATTGGGCATGCGCGAATGCATATGCCAGTATGCATAATTGCACACCCAGTATAGCGACTCAACTTTCAGACCATGGTTTCCCTAACTTTTAGTGCTCATTTCTATATGGCAGACACTCTCCCGAGTTCAGCTTTCTTTATACTGCTAATAACTGTGTTTAGCTGAACTCGGTTATAATGATGACTACGCAATCCTTCTGGCACTTCAGTGCCATTTAGAAATGTAACTACACTTTGGTATTGGGCGTCGTAAATAGGAGTGGATTGAGAGGGTTTCACTTTGACGCAAAAATATTAAAGGTAATTATTTTCTGTGGGAATTAATTGCTCCTATGGATACTGCATCGCTTCAAGGACTGCTGCAGGCAGTGGAGGCAGGTTTAGGAATAGCAGCAGTAAATATATGTAAAAGGCTGACAGTGTCCCTTTCACGTTCACCTCAACAACCACCAAAACAAGGAGACAACGTACGACTGAAGTGTTGGTATGAGGGGGATAATCCAGCCTTGTGATTGCTAGGGACCCGTGTAAAGCCACTGCTTAAAGCAAGGGAGCACCTGTGGGGGTAGTGGTTATAATTATTTAATTAAACGCCTTACATCATTTAATAATCTCTGTACGGCATAGGGGTGGGGACTGATCTGGGCTGACTATCGCACCCATGACACAACCTTATCATGTGCCATTTGTCTTGCAGGAGTGTGATTATGAAAAGGCTAGTGCCCCCCCACCCCCATGCCTACAGCTTAAGTCAGGTGCACCAATGAGTTTTAGACACCCTACCACTTGTGAAAGCAGAAATAATCCACCAGCAGTGTATCCTCTTGGCTAAGAATGACCCCCCCCTGCCTCTCACCGGAGGGGTAGCTTTGCACACGCCCCACCAAGCTGGAGGTGGTTTACCTGGTAGTTGGGCCACCACGCCCCTGGTGAACAGTGTGGCCCAGAATAGCTATCAGAAACAGGCCAACTGCAAAGGGCCCCACAACTGGAGTGTAGCCGAGTTTCCAGGGAGGGCTTTTTTTTTTTATGGGCAGTCGAGAAGGATTCTTCTCTGACCTGCCCTTGACCTTCAGACATCTAGACATTTCTACTCTACAGGTACGTGCCTTTTTGTTAGGTTATCAAGCCTGGGCCTGCTTGTTTAATGCTAGGCTGCGAGGCAGCCCTGATTCAGGCAAGTGTGTGCATGGGAGGGGGACAGTGCAGAGTTCCTGCAGGTATGGGCTTATTTCTTTCCCGGTGGGGAGCGACTTAATTTTCCACCTGGCGTTTTTTCGTTAATTTCAGAGCCACGCTGCTCCTGCAGCCAGGTTGATGGGCCAGATACATTGTTTCATTGCTCTGCCCCGATTCCGGCTTGGTTTCAGCCTCGTTTCGGTTTCTGGATGGGTCGGTCCCTCTGATTCTTCTTGAGTCAGCCTGGTGCTCTGGCCACGTGGTGGCTTCTTCGCTTGGGGTTACTCGACCCCCCCCCTTTTCTAAGGCCTCTGCCCTGTCCGGCTGTTGTTAGATTAGGAGCCACGTGGCTCCTATGGCTTGGTGGATGGGCCATTTTTGCCATGGCTTTACCCTGATTCCGGCTGTATTTCAGCCTTATTTATGTAAGTTTTCTGGATGGGTCAGTCCCTTTGTTGCTTCCCACGTCCCATATTGGGGCCCAGTACTCTGGCCACGTGGCGGCTTCTCCGTTGGGATTTTTCTTTCTCAGTCTGGCCTTTTCTTAATTATGAGCCTCTGTGGCTCCCATGGCCGGGGGGAAGGGTCGTTTTGTTCACTGCTTTGCCCCGATTCAGGCTGTGTTTCAGCTGAATTTTTGTAAGCTTCAGCACTCAGCCATGTGGTAGGCCCCATTGTCATAGGGACCTGCAGCTTGATAGCTGCGCTAAGCAACATATGCCCCTTAATTCCCTTTGCTGTATATACAGGTCAGAATAGAATTTGTCTGAAAAAGTTCCTTCCTAAAAGCTGCTTTAATTTTAGTGCAGCAACTAATGTAAGTGCATTAACAAGAGGATTCTACCTGTGGCATAAAGTTTAGCAAATAAAGTTACACCAGTCTGAATTTAAATCAGGCGAAGTTCTTGCTTCAAGCCAACATAATTAATTCCACTGAACTACAAACCACTCAGTGATTTGTGAATCCTTTTTGGAAGCAGAAGGTGATAAAAACACTTAATCAATGGAGAATTTTAATAAAAAAAAAAAAACTGTCCATCTGCAATTTTAGGGAATAAGCTGGCAAAGCAATAGATACTGGAACCAGGGATGCACTGATATAGATCCTCCTAGTAACTTTCCCTAGTAAGGGAGGTGGCATAAATTCCCATAATTAATACAGGGTTAACCCCTACCTACTGAGATAGAAACATAGATGATGGAAGGTCGTATGTAAGAGGCCCAAGGGAACAGATATCTGACAATTCATTTACATATAGAGAAAGCAGTTTAATTTGGCTCCCTGCCACAAAAAAAAAAAAAGAAAAAACATTTTTAAAGGGGGGGCCAACTGCACCGGGTAACAGAACTGCTTTTTTTTTTTTTTTTTTAATTTATGAGTTTTTCTCTCCCCACTGCCGGCTATCTCAGGAGGGCGTCCCCAGCCCCGTCCCGCAGCGTCTACCAGCCGACGCTGACCTGACCCCAGGGCTTGCCCCAACTCCCCCACCAAAGTCCACATATAGTTGGCCAGCGCCATGGCTAGCCAGGGGCAGAGCCTGCGAGGCACCCTCCGCCATCCTGCACGGCAGTCTATTTCCTCCAGTTTTTCTCCCTAGGAGTCGGGACCATGCAATGTCACCAGCGGAGGGAGGCGTGCACGCTTGCGCACATACTTCCTCCAGGCATCTGGCCCGACTCATCCCAGCTTGTGGTATGGCGCCCTGTCCTCCAGCCTCCGCCAGGGGGCGAGCAAGCACCGACCATCAGGAACTCCCCTCCCCAGAGAAAGAGAGCAGTCCATCAGATGCTCAATCCTTCTCGTCCCCTGCCGACCCCTCATGGCCCGTGCTTGTTCCCAAACACGGGTTGCCGGCATAGTGCGAGGTAAGGCGCCAGCGCCTCAGCCCTCAGTGCCACCGGCCGGCAACAGTACTGCTTTTAAGAAAAATGTACAGCGGCTGGTTGGAATGTTAAATATGTCTTGTCTTGTCTCTTCTACATAGCCTAGGTTGTAAGCCACAGTTCTTTACCTTGTCCCGAACTTCCGCTATCCTAATAAGGCAGCCGATGGGATGACTCTGGAGCTGGTCTCACAAGCTGTGGCTGGTCCCAGCTCACAGCAGTCTGAGGGTACTAACAGAGCCTTCATGGAAGCCTTTCAGAGGATGAAGGAACTGGGAGGTCCCAATTGGTGGGAAGCAGCAGCCAGGCTGGATCCATCACTACAGGTGACAGCCCCCGTCACACAAACCCCACAGGCATGTGACGCAGGGCCTGGCATGAGTGGTGATACCTCGGCTGGTGGACAAGAGGTGGTGTCAGGTAGGCGTCCTGCAAGGCAGAGACAGCCATCCGCATGCTTTTTGGAAGCAGTAGCCCAGTCGCCTACAGGTAGGAATGAAGGATGAGGTAAAAGGACATCAGCGTCGGAGCAGCAAGCAAGAACCAAAAAGGTGAGAGGTCACCGAATGACAGAACGGCCAGGCGGGACCAGAGCGACGCAAGGAGAAACACCCTCTAGGCCAGCAGAGCAAGCAGAACCAAGGGTTGGGGCGCGTGACGGACCTGAACCCACTGGTGAGTCAAGGGGTTTAATTGCAGAGGGCTCGCCCCACATTTCCAAGGTGGAAGAGCTGACAGAGGGAGAGAAGGACCAAGAAGGAAGTGACGCATCCTCAGTAGTGATACAATCACCCATGAGGCTGCAGACATGGAGGTCCATTAAAGAAAGAGAAGGTCTTGCTCCAGACCGTACCCTACAGTCTGGTGAAGTGCCACGGGGGAGTTACATGGGGCCAACAGGCACCAAATTGAGCCCATTGCCATTTACGGGTGGAATTTTTACCACCGTTGGCCCCATAGCCTGCCATCGCACAGGGACTCTGCAGTAACTGGGGATGGCCCAAACGGGCAGGGCAATCTGGGAAGGGGCACAAATGGCCATGCCCCAGAAACTGGACATGGGGGCCAGCAGCATGTCACGGCACAGGCCCACAACCGGGTACATCATACAACAGTAGGCATGACAGCCACGGTTGGTATCGGCCCAGGCCAGGCACAACTGGAAGGGAGTGTTAATCCAAATCCATGGGCACCCTTTCCGTGGGGCCCCCTTTGAGCACAAGGCCCTCTCCTCTGGCCAGCATACCCTTGGGGAGTAGGTGGCCCTGCGGGCCAGAACCCTTGGGGATGGTGGGGAACCCCCACATCAGACGGAACCCAGGGTGACAATGCAACAAGGGTTGGGACAAGGGGGGGCAGGAGTGTCTTCTGTAACACTAATTTGGGCTCCTCCCCCTCCAATACCCCCCAGTGGGAACATCACCTCCTGTGGCTCCAAGGGCGAGCCCAGGACAACAGACAGTTGTAGGGCAGGAAACAACACGAGTTTGGATGGGGGAGTATCACCCAAGGGGGTGGCAGCAGGGGCTCCCCTGCTTCGGCCCTGCTGAGAGAGCAAGGGAATAATGCAGCTGACCAAAGGAAAGGTACAAATGGACAACGGGGTCCTCTGGGGCCTTGAAGGCACCTCAGCCGAGTCCCACTCTACCGACTCCCCTGCCCCAGTGCCCAACAACAACAAATGGGCATATGCAGGATTGGAGGATCCCTTAGGGGACCATTTATCAGACAATGTGAGGGAGAAAATATGGAGGGGAGAGTATACTGACATGTTCTCCCTGCTACACAGGGAACTCCCGGAGGAGGAGAATGAAAAAGAAGGAAAGGGTGCGGAGGCCGAAGGTTTCCATCACTTTTCAGAACTGGACTGCAGCCTTCGACATTTTCATGTCAGTGTATGGGATGAAGCACCTGGATAAGTTGCTGCCCTTACTTAAGTACCGAGACACCATTAAGTTTGTTCACCTGTCATTTGACGGATTGGCCTGGTTAAAATATGACGAGCAGTTTTGTCTAAAATTGGCTTGACAACCCAGTTTGAAATGGGAAAATATGCATCTCAACCTATGGGCCAAGTACATGACCAGGGGCAGACCTAATTCAGTAACTTACACTGACAGTGGGCATGTGATTACCCGACCCAGTTCTGGTGATGAAAGAAATTTCGAAAAAGGGGACAAGAAAGCTTGTCACAATTACAATAAAGGGAAGTGCTTTCGGAACCATTGTAAATTCCATCATGTCTGCAGGTCCTGTGGAGGAAGTCACCGGGTTACTGATTGCAAAACAGCCACGTACAGAACTTTCGGTCCACCCCATTCTGACAAGTCCAAGTCCGGGGCCGGCTAAACTGGCAAACACTCCAGTAGACTTACAAACAATGTCGAATTGGCATACCCAGTATCCTGACCAATGAGCAGCACACTTCTTGCGGGCTGGTTTTAGCACAGGATTTGAAATCCCTTACAGAGGTCCCCAAATTGCTATAGCAGTCCTAACCTAAAGTCTGCTATCGCCTGCCGATTATGTTGGCACACAAGATCAAAAAGAGGTACAAGCGGATCGGTTGCATGGGCCCTTTGGCCAGCCTCCTTCCTGACACTCAAGTATCTCCGCTACTTGTTCCCAAAAGAACAAAGGGGAATACCAGCTGATCCACCACCTTTCATACCCGAAATGAGGATCGGTAAACGACCACATAGCACCAGAAGATGCGTCAGTCAATTACGCGTCCTTGGATGCAGCGGTCGAGCTCATGCGGGGCTTTGGCACTGGCACATTGATGGCAAAGAGTGATATAAAGTCAGCATTTCGCCTGTTACCAGTACAACCAAAGGACTACGATCTCCTGGATTTTACGTTCCAAGGACAATGGTGCTATGACAAGGCAATGCCCATGGGATGCTCAATTAGCTGTGCGGCGTTTGAAGCATTCTCTACCTTCTTAGAATGGGCCACCAAAGTTTTTACGGGAACACTGCGATTGTTCATTATCTTGATGACTTTTTATTCGCAGTTCCCAAGGATTCAGGTAAGTGCCAAGACACTCCGAGTGGTTTTCAGTCGTTGATGAAAAAATTTGATGTACCGCTGGCATTAGGAAAAACAGAGGGTCCTACCACATGTATCTCATTCTTGGGTATTGAACTGGACTCCGAGGCCATGGTGTCAGTTACCTTTGGACAAGGTAAAAAACCTTTGACAGTTGCTACGAACAGTAAAAGAAGGTGACAAGACTTTCTATAGATACATTAGTGAAAGGAGAAAGTCCAGAGGGGGTATTGCTAAGCTTAATGGAGAAAAGGGAGCATGTGAGGAGGAGGACCCTGTAAAGGCATCTATCCTAAATAGATACTTTTGCTCAGTATTTACTGAAGAGAAGGTAGGCAGGGCCCACAGCTCAGCATCATGGACACAGGGGAGGGAGGTGAGCACTACTCCCTTTCACAAAAGAAAGGGTCCTACAAGAGCTTGCTAAGCTCAGGGTGGATAAGGCAATGGGACCTGATGGCATACATCCCAGGGTACTTAAGGAGCTAAAGGAGGAACCAGCAGAGCCATTAGCAGAATTGTTTAGTGAGTCTCTGAGCACAGGAGAGGTCCCAGAAGACTGGAGAAGGGCTTATGTGATCCCACTCCACAAGAGTGGTAGCAGGGAGGAGGCGGGAACTACAGACCGGTCAGTCTTACCTCAGTAGTGGGCAAGATTATGGAGGCACTCCTTAAGGAAAGGATAGGTGCAACACCTGGAATCCATAGGGCACAGGATCCAAGACAGCATGGGTTTACAAAGGAAGGTCCTGTCAAAACTAATCTCATAGATTTCTTTGACTGGGTAACCAGAGTGGTGGACCAAGGGGAGCAGTTGATGTCTTTTACCTTGACTTCAGCAAAGCTTTGGACACTGTTCCACATAGAAGATTGATAAATAAGCTAGGTAGGCTCGGGTGGGTCAGAAGTTGGTCAACTGGGTGGCAAACTGGTTGACTCACAGAAAACAGAGTGGTGGTACATGGTATACAGTCAGAAGAGATTCAAGTCACAAGTGGGTACCTTGTGGATCAGTCCTGGGGCCAGTCCTATTCAACATCTTCATTAGTGACCTCAAGAGATGGACTAGAGGTAAGGCTTGTCTGTTTGCAGATGACACCAAGATCTGCAACAGAGTAGATGATCCAGATGGGGTGGGCAGAATGAGAAGAGATCTGGATAAACTAGCAGAATGGTCAGAAGAGTGGCAACTGGATTTAATGCAAAGAAGTGCAAAATCATGCACATAGGGAAGAGAAACCCCAGCTACTTATAGGCTGGGAAGGAGTTGCTAGCAGTCACAAAGGAAGAAAGAGACTTGGGCATCATCATCACTGATGACCTAAAATCATCCAAGCAGACCTCTAAAGCAGTAGGTAGGGCTAGGGGTGTTAGGGTGTATTAGTAGGGGTATCACAAGTCGTAAGAGGGAGGTAATAATCCTCTGTACAAGACATTGGTTAGGCCCCATCTGAGTACTGTGTGCAGTATTGGAGGCCACACTTCACAAGGACATTAACTAAAATTGGAGGCAGTCCAGAGAAGGGCAACTAAAATGGTGCAGGACTGCATCAGAAGACATATGAGGACAGATTAACGGAGCTCAATATGTATACCCTTGAGCAAAGGAGGGAGAGGTGATATGATCGAGACATTTAAACACCTTAAGGGCATAAACAAGGTGAAAGAGTCTAACATGTTTAAATATAAGAAAAATAGCAGGACAAGAGGACACAGCATGAGATTAGAGGGAGGCCGATTAAGGGAGATGGAGAAATTCTTTTTCACAGAAAGTGTGGTAGATGCATGAATGGCTTACCACAAGAAGTGGTGGCTAAGAATACAGCAGGGCTTCAAACAGGCATGGGATAGGCATAAGGGAGCAATACAAATGACTATGAATAGATAGGTCACTGACAGAGCAAAGGCCGATGGCACATTTATAAGGTAGAAAAAGAAATGGGCAGACTGGATGGGCCTTGCGGTCCTTATCTGCCATCAACTTCTATGTTTCTATGCTAGGGGAGGTTATTGGAGCAAAAAAGGCCACCCTAGTGCAACTGCAGTCCCTGCTAGGCCACCTCAACTTTGCATGCCGGCAGTGAGCCCCGGGCGCCCATTCCTCAGGAGACTGGCGACAGCAATGTCTGGCCCCACAAAACCCTACCACCATATACAGATATCAAGGGGCCTCAAGGCCGACTTGCAGGTGTGGGAATCCTTTCTGACTGATTTTAATGGAGTAAGCATGTGGCAAGACAAAGGACACCACCACGGGTTGGACATGGTGATGGATGCATCCGGAGGCATAGGTTCTGGGGCATATTTTCAAAGGTCCTGGTTTGCAGGAATGTGGCCACAGAATTGGGTGGAGCAGGGTTTAACAAAAAAATATCACGCTGCAAGAGCTGTTCCCAATCATGGTAGCAGTCCAGGTGTAGGGACATCGGCTGGAGAACCAGGCAGTGCTGTTCTTCTCGGACAACAGGGCAATGATGGATATCATCAATTCACAATCTTCCAAGTCAGAGGATGTGATGAGGGTATTACGAGTGTTTGTGTTATGCTGTCTGTCTTGGAACATCACATTCTGGGCAAAACATGTGCCTGGGAAGGATAATGTAATCGCTGATGCCTTGTCTCGGCTGCAGTTCGAACGCTTCAGATAGCTGGCGCCACACGCGGAAACAGACCCAACACTGATCCTGGACTCACTCTGGCAACTTGGGAGTCAGCAGAGCTTTGATGGGTTCAACTTGCTGTTGCCCCATTGACCTGGTAGAAATACTCAGGTAGTTTCGCAGCATTTGCCTGTTTTTGCAGACAGCAGGTAAGCAAGACCCCCCCCATGAAACACAACAACAGGTACAAGAATACGTGCTCCACCTTATTCAGTTGCTTCAGGCCCCATCTGCTATCCAAGCACACTTGTCTGGAATAGCCTTCATTTGGCAAGCATTGGGCCACCCGGACCCAACCAGCAACTTCACAACCCGCAAGATGCTGGAGGGGTGGAAAAATCCAGGGAAAGAAGCCAGACCTCAGGAAGACAATAGGCCTGGGTGACTTGACCAACATACTGACAGCATTCGGTGCAGTATGTAGCACAAGGTATGAGGCCCAGTTATTCAGGTCCTTGTTTACATGTGCATTCTTCGGGGCTTTCAGGGTTTCGAAGCTGGTGCTGGACTCAAAAACAGCTGTAGTGGGTTCCAACATCTAGTTAGAGGACTTCTCCTTGATGCCCAACAGAGTATCTCTATTGCTCAGAAGTTCAAAAACAAATCAAATGGGTCTCCCAGAAATGATCACATTACATCGTTCAAGCACCAGCAAGTCCTGCCCTTACACCTGCTTACAGGCTTTCTTGGCAGATAGACCCGCAGTGGGGGGGGGGCATTTGTTTGTTTGTGCATAGGGATGGATCCCCGGTAATCAGACGCCAATTTGCAGCAATCCTACTCAAGAGTTTGTGGTTCATGGGTAAGGACCCAAAGGTGTTCATCACCCACTCATTTCGAATTGGGGCAGACACGGAAGCCTCAAGATTGGGCCATGGGAGGCACAGATCAAGAAGATCAGTAAGTGGTCTTCAGCAGCCTTTAAGGGGTACATCAGACTGCAACAGAGCTCAGAGGTAGTGTAAGAGTAAAGAAGTCATACTGGCAAGAAACAGTTAGGATGAAGAATAATGACTCTCCTTTTTTGTTTACCTTCTAGCAGAGCGAAGGATACCAGCGGATATATGGGTCATCGGCCATTCATACATCTGGGAGGCCCACAGTCGAGCATTGATCCACTCGTACAGAATACAGCTGGGGGTTCGAAAGAACATGCAAGGCTTCACTGGGCTGGAAAAGGGGGGATGCATTGGGGTCAGCTAATGAACATAGTGATAAGGTTGGGGTTGAACAAAAAAAACACCCTTGGCACTGGTGGTGCACTTGAGGGGAAATGACTTAGTATAGCTTGGGGCCCCAAACCTCTATAGGGAAATCAAGCGAGTCTTGGCCCAGCTTCAGGCCCTGCTCCCGACAACCAGGCTGGCCTGGTCTCGGATCATCTCTCGATGACAGTGGAGAGGTGCCCGCAGCATCAAGGGCATTGAGAAAGCTAGGAGAGAGGTTAATCGGGAGGTGTCCCGGTTTGCCTCTCTCCATGGAATAACCATTTTGTGTCACTACCTAATACCCAGGACATGTGACACTATGTATAGCGGGGATGGGGTACATCTGTCAGGGATAGGGACTGACATCCTCAACGCCACAATCCAGGAATTTTGTGAGTCAGCGGTAAGGCAGGGGAGACCTCTGTATCATTAAGGGGAAAACACACTACGCACGTTGAAGTGGCGTAAATTCAGGGTGGAGAGGTAAATTAAGCGTTTGTAGTACTGGGTTACCCGGGTCCCTGGTGGCGCGACCCTGGGCAGGTACGTTACCAGGAAAAAAGGGCACCCAAGAACACGGTAGGCATCGTAGGGGTTCATGGCTGGAGGGCGGGGAAGGCAGCCCTGTCCGGGCACCGGCCCTGCTCAACTGTCATGATACCCCAAAATGCAATTGAGTGGGGGGACTGTCCGAAGAGAGGCATGGCCCAGCAGGTCTGCTCGACTCTGAGGGCAGGAGTTCCCCCCCATTGGAAGCACCATACCACCTGAATTTGCTGCCCCAGGGGTCTCTTACATGGATGTAATTGTGTTGTACATTGAGATTTTGATTTGCTGTAAATAAAATGTTTGATGTTTAGTAAAGCTGCGGCCTTTTATGCCAAAACCGAAACCTGGTGTGTGTGTGTACAGTTATTGTGGGTCCAATTGGGCAAAACCATTTCAAAATGAACTTGACCAGTTTGAACAATCTGAACCAGTCCTCACACCTCCTAAAAAATGGTTGAGGTGTGGGCTTTGTGCTCAGTACTTAAGAGCTGGTGTCCACACTGAACAATGATAAGATGTGAAATCAGCATTGCATGTTTAGGAGGATGCATACTGGCCTGGAGGTGGCTCGCACTAATCCCTCCACAGCCTTTTTATCCTTATTTATAAGGCAGTGTGTTAGAAAACAAGGAACTGTCCTGGTTTGAATCTGAGCCAATTTAAACCTGACCTCTGAATGTTTGCCCAAATCTAGTGAAGCACTAGTCTCCTTATCTTAACAATGCACAAGGCAACCTTTTAAAGCCCTTAGCACCACTGCAAACACTGTTGCCTGCTGCTCAGACTGGTTTGCTTTGAAGCCAAGAAAAAGGAACCCTTATCCCAACATGTCACTTCTTCTTTCACACTATTCTGCAGCTCAGTAATATCCTTCACTGCTGTTTCTTTTCAAGGAGCTGACCCTGAGCGGCCAAAGACTCTTTTTAACTATGTGAAAAGGCCGTCTTCACTCTGTGGAATGTGGCAGCTTGCAGACATTCTGACCCTGGGATCAGGGCCTTGCATTCAGACCCTTCCTGCTAGCTGTTCTTTGCTTTCCCTTCCCCCATCCAAGGAAACTAAACTCCATAAATCTATAAGAACGCTAGCTGGCAGCGAACACAGGGCTTCTCTGTGTGAGGGTGGCTTGTTGGCATTTGAGGACCCTCTTTGATCTCATATTTTCTTGAAGTTCTGTCTGGATATTTTGGAGCTTTGATAAGGCCAGAAGTGGCTTTAAAAGGGCCAGTTTTTTCTACACAGAAGGGTGCGATATTTACACACAAAATGTAAAAAAAAGGCACCAGTTAGTTCTAATGTAAAGTTTAGTCAACTGTTCCTTCCCAGCTCAGTGCTACAAAATCAGCTCTTGCTTTTACTTACACTATCAGAGAAAAGGAATATGTTTTTATGTAGCACCTTTCCTAAAATCCTCTACACCAAAGCACATTACTGAAGGGAATAACATAGAAACACAGAATTTGACGGCAGATAAGGACCGCTTGGCCCACTCAGTCTTCTCAATAGAGTGTGTAGGGATGGTCCCTTAAAGTTGAGTGACAACAGATCCACGAGGGGGCACAGTTTGAAGCTGGTGAGGGGGGAGGTTTAGGACGGTTGTTAGGAAGTATTTTTTCTCGGCAAGGGTGGTGGACTAATGGAATGTGCAGCCAGAAGAGGTGGTCTCAGTGAGGAGGGTGGGAGGATTTAAGAGGGCCTGGGATAGGCATAAAAGGAACCCATGGGATGGTAGGGGGAGAGTTATGAAGGAAGGGTAGATAGGAGAGGGAGGACAAGATCAATGGTGTAAGCCAGAGACGCTGCATTACTAAAGAGCAGAGCAGACTCAATAGACCATTTCTGGCCACCTTCTGCTAGCTTTTCATATGTTCGTATTACAATTCAGGAGAGGGACAGGAGGGAGAGTGTTGCTGCCATTTTGATTGTACAGGGATATATATATATATATATATATATATATATATATATATATATATATATATTTATTATTTTTTTTTTTTTTAACCAGGAGACACACACTAAGCTGAAGCTTGTTTATAGGTGCGGCGTGGGAGCTCAGGGTCACACAGTATGCAAGTGGGGGCTGTAGGATTCAAACCCAGGTCTCCAGGTTTGCAGCTCAGAGCCTTAAACCACTGCATTATACTACCTCAACTATTGAAATAGCATAAGAGATCAGTTAGAGAGACTCTACAGGGAGGTTAAGTGGTGAAATTTAAACTCGGGTCTCAAGTGCTCTAGGCTGAACTGTTCCCCCTTAGGAAGCTCCTCTTGCAACCCACTCCCTCGGACACATACATTAAAATAAGCTATCATAGCTTAGTGTGCCTTTCCTGATCAAACAATTAAAAATAAATACAAATAAATTAATACAGTGGCACAGGCAAAAGAACGCTGCAAACCAAACTATACTATAACGCAATTAGCAAAACTGTTGAACATTATTTAGTGCCAGCAGTAGGGGATAGTCCATCCTGATTTTCCTGGTCAGTCCAAATCTCCCTTTCTCCACAACAGGCTATTATGACCTGTCCAGAACTGTCACCTTCTCAAGCAGTCTCATCCAGTGGTTAGAGCACTGGCTTGAGAACTGGCACATTACAGGTTCAAAACCCGTTAATGTGGAAAGCTCACTGGCTCTGGGTAAGAGTTCACTTAACCCCCCAGGTAGTGCTCAAGTCCACCCAGCTACAGAAATGGGTAAAAGCAGGTGTAACCCCCCTGCAAATGGGGGTTCCCAAAAGACTTCCAGGAGCTTGCTTGAATGCTCCAAGCCTGAATGGTGTTTGGCGTTTAAGCCATTTATAAGTGAGTGTTTTTAGAACCTCTGGTACTGTCTCTTTAAGAGCTGTCTGCTTGCAGACATAATTAGTTTGTATGGGGGACTGTGTGTTTCTCTGATTGAGTACCACTCAAGCTGCTGCCAATTCACTCCATTTTTGCAGTCACTAGGAGTGCAAAGGAACCTATCTGAAAGATGTAACTGTTTGCCAGAAACCATTTAGAGTGATAATGAAATTACAGTTTGTCTAACCTGCTTTCTTTTGCAGTCAGAACAGTGTCTGCCTAGTTCCCCATTCTGGTTTTGAACTGCTGAACTGGACCAATCAGTGTGGGGTAGCTAGCTCTAAAATGGTGCCTTGGACGAATCAGAACTTGGACTCATAATCTGAGCCAGCCACAAGAGGATTGTATGGGCAGTGACTCTGGGAGATGTAGTTTAGACTTCAGTGCCTTTTGGACCAACAGCAGCAGTCTATTGTGAGTGACAGCCAATCCAGTCAAGAACTGGGAGGAACTCAAAGGAAGTGCCTGTTTTGTCGGTTGGAGTTTCAGTTGAGCTTTGGCAGTGAAGAAGGAAGGAGCCCTGTGCTTTTTCAGTGTGCAGTTTTAGTCAAAAAACGGTGTAAGGCCCAGAGTTCGGTCTGCAGCTTGTGTAACAGCTTGTTAGGACTGAATCGTCCGCAGAAAAGAATCAAAGGATCTCTGAAGAGTAGAAACCAGGCTCACCCTGTAGAAGACTGGAGGAATTGCTGGAAATTGTACTCCGGTCTGTCAGGAACTGAATCTGCTGTGTGTTCTCCTGGTATTGTGCAGTAATTGCGATCGGGATACAGATGCAGCCTGCCTGGTATAGCTTTTATATGGATGTGTAAGAGGTTTGTGTACCCTTAAGTGAGCCCCTGCTGACATTGAAGGACCCTTGTATCTTATTTGGCGTCGTGAGTACTAATTCAGGGTCGCCTCCCTGTTGAATTGCCACATTAAATCCAAATGGAATTACTGTACTGCTGACTGTTTAATTCTCCTTTTCTCTGTGTGAAAGGGCCCCTACCAGCTGCCACGGTTTGACTAGCCACTAGGGCTTGGGTACCCAGGGACAGTAACTGATAGGATAGGCTCGCACAGAGCCATAGGTAGATTATTAGAGTGATAAGCTAATTAACCTGATTTCCCTGTCCTTGTTATATCCCCCTAAATAAATCAGAGCTGCTTGTTTCAGCAAAGTTATACTGCCTGAGGTATTTGTCTATGTTAAAGTACTGTACTGTATCTCATTTCACAGGAGGTCCCAGTGCCGGAACCAGACCTGGGGGTAAGTGTATACTGTGAAGGTAATTCTGATATATTGTGTGGGCCACTAGTGGGAAGAAAGGGGGGTTGCAGTGTCCCAGAGGGCTGTGACCAAGTTAGTTTAACTATTGCAAACCCTGACCTCTGGGTGGAGGCACCCGCCATTGGATCCAGGCCCCTCAACCTGTTAGTGGCAAATCAGGCAGGGGTAGTAGCCCCTGGGATAGCGCCATCTAGGGGTTACACAGGATATCACTGAAATGAGATGATTCGTCTTAGCTGGGCTATCCTGGGTGAAAATCTGTAACAAAAAAAATATACATAAATGGGGGATTTTACTGAGGTTGCTTGGAATCCATCAATCAGAATCAGGTTCGTTGGATTCCTACCCAGCTTTCGGATTTAGGATTCTTGAAATTGCAACCTGAAAATCCTAATTCCTAAACAGAATCCTAAAACCTAGTTTTACATAAGAAATAAAGATTTAAGATTTAAAATTTCAAATCTGTATCCAATTCCGATTTTGAGGTACTTTTCATATCTGAATAAAACTCAGATTAAGATTCAGAAGTTCCTAAATTCCTAAATCCAAAAATCATACAGGAAACAGACGATTCTGAGCATCCCTAGTTTTTACCCATGTCTAGCATTTTGTGGGGCTGTCCAGAAATGGCTTTGCCCCTGTCCAGAATTCTTTAAAGTATAAGGGGATCTCTCTGGTAATGTAGTGTATCCAGGGGAAATAATTTGTTCTGATAATGTACCTTTCATACAAACTATATCCCAAAGCTCTTTGCAATCCAGGAAAGAGAAGGCATTTGTTTGATAGGGAGGGACCCGAGTTTATAGTTATCTGTTTATTGCTGTGTGCATAAATGACTTGCAGCACCCCGCCCCCATCTCCCCAGGGAGTCATCTACACCAAGCCTATGTAACATACTAGCCCTGTGTACCCTAAAGAGTTACTGCCCCTTGACCAGTGGGGTACTGTACTAGAGTATTCTGCGTGATTTCACCAGGTGGAGGCACCATGCTAATTATTATTTAATGTTAATTCCTGTTTCTTGAGAACTGTAAAAATCTCAGGCCGGCTCCCTTGATGTAAAGGGCCCCCCCCCCCCGAGGGCCCCAGTACAGCCACTGACGGACCATCTGACACTGACACTGCCAGGTGTTTGGTGGCACCAGTGTCCATGACCCACTGTGGGCACCTACCATCTGCTTGACTTGAAGGAGAAAAATGGCAGACTAATCTGGAAGCCCTGCCACAGCACCATGTGGGTTATGATTGAAGATGCAGGCAATGATCCTGAAGGATGGGGGACACAGTCACTCAAATTTAGGATCATAGGTTCAGACTTTAGTTTGTATTACTGCTGCCTATTTTAACATTTTTGATATGGTTTTATCGGATTGATCATTTTGGTTTTTATTGCACACACGCTTCGATATTTGCAAAGCGCGCTATAAATAAAGTCTGATTTGATTTGACTAGCTAATGCACAAAGTTGAAGCTGGAAGTCAACACTGGATCTACCACTCATGACACCGACGACCCGAGTAGGTACGGGAGTGAACCCGAGTCATCAGGGGTGGGCCAGGGGAGGAGGATTGAGCATCCCATGGGACACACTATTCCAGGCAGAAGGGTCACCATCTTCACTGCAATACTGCCACATGTTGACCACAGGTGGTAGTGCAGCTGAAGGGGACTGTGGGTGGATAAAATGCAGTCCAGGGACTGATGCTGTGGTGCATTTCACATGCAAACGCGTCTAGGTCTCCCACGCATGTGCCTGTGTCTGCGGGGTTTGGGAGCAAAATGGAAAATGGATCTGCTCCCGAGGTTGAAGGATCACAGTGCCTTCAGGACTGCCCAGCCACTCTGGATCATCTTCTGATGAAAGCAAGCAACACCTCTGGAGACTATTCCCCTCCAACACCCCACCTAGGGGGAGAAATCGAGGAAGCATGGAGGATGGTGAAACCCGAGCAAATATGAGGGACTGGAGGCACTATTGAGATCAGGAGCAGAGACGAGAAGGGGGCCTAAAAAGAAAAAGAAATCAGCCTTGCAAAGGGACACCAGTCAAATACCTGGTTAGTTCCACAACCCCCAAAGCACCAGTCTTCGAAAATTGCCTTGGGCTATAATCAGTGCTCTACATCATTATTATTTTTCAGGCCACCAACTTTACCACCAACCAAAAAGTGTGCTAAGCTGGCCAAACAAAACTTTTACTGGAATAAGGCTACCCTGTTCACTGCCATGTACAGTAGTGGCTGTACTCCACTACAAATTTGGTTTGTCCCCTACCCCCAACATATACACACACACACACTGGTAGGGGCTGGAAAACCCAAGGGTCTACTCACCAAGAGTTACATTTAAACAAATCTATTGACATACAGAACCTCAATGCAACCCTGTATAACCAGTAGGTTTTGGGGTCTACATAATATTACCCCTTCCTTGGCTGGACAGGTGTCTTGATTTTGTATTCTCAAAAGACTTTGCCAACACAGACCCTCAGTATACATGTGTTCATTTATCGAAACAGAAACTGACAGCAGATAAGGACCACTAGACCTATCCAGCCTGCCCAGTTTCCCTACCTACTGCACATTCTCCTCATCTTTACTCTATCCCCATGTCCTCTTCCCCCTCTACCCTCCTGTCATGTTTTCCCAGGCTATTTCTCTGAATCATTTTGGGTCTTGATTTTGAAACCATGGTATCATGAATAAACCTGATTGTATTTATCTGTTTTACTCATATTATTTTATTTCTATGTATACATCTATTGTAATTCTTCGGTAGGCATTGTACCCTCTGTATAATATGTATGTACATAATGTATTCATTTGTTTTTACCAGTATTGTATTGTATATATCTATTGACATTTTTTTTTTTTCCACTCTTTATTTATCCACCTCCCTACCTCGGTGTCCACTCCTTCGGACTGCTCATTCCCTTCTGTGCCACTGCTCCAGGATCTGCCCCTAGAGTGCTTCTCTCCTCCCTCCTATCTGCAAAGCGGGGTCTGTCCTGGAATTGGTGGTCTTGGGTGGAGCCGTCTTCATCTAGGACCACCGAGGGCTTATCCATTTTCTGTGTTCCTCAACCCCGCCCCTGGGGCGCGGTGTGAGGACGACGTCCAGAGAGGCGACGTGCTGACGCACATCTCTCTCAAGCGCCTGACAGCGTCCCCCCTCCCCGACTCCGTGAACGGAGCCGCCAGTCCCCTCGAGAGCCCGTGTTCCCACCGGCTCTCTTAGGGTGTCGGGTGCATATAGCACCCCTGGTATCCCACCCCTGAGGGAGGAGAGCATCCATTGGGCGCTCAATCCTCCCTCCCCCGGCCGACCCCCGTCGACCCGAGTCCATTCCCAAACCCAGGTCGCCAGTGTGGCGCGAGGTGTGGCATCCAGCGCCTCAACCCTCAGCGCCACCGGGCCGGCACTATTGACATTTTTATTAGGCTTTGCACTCTATTCTAAATGTGCTTCTACCCTATGTACTTGTCTGATTTACAAGACTGATCTTACATAGTGGCTCTCTGTGCATTTGCTATACTGTAACCTGTGTTAAATTGTCATGTTCCACATGACTCCAAGTTGCCTACAGTTCTCAAGTTTATGCTATTGTCTTTTGAATCTCTTAAAGTTGCCTATTGTTTTGTCTTTTTATTGTTCCTTCCCGAGCCGACCCTGAAAAAGGGACTGTAATTGTCTCAGTGGACTTACCCGGTTACCAGAATTCAAATAAATAAAAGCCGCAGACCCGACTTGATCTCCAGCTTTACCTTCTCGTTCCTGTCGCTAGAGTTCCCCTATGCCTGTCCCATGCATTTCTGAATTGCCCCCTGGGTTTGCCCCCACCACCTACACTGGGAGTCTATTCCATGCATCCACCACCCTTTCCATGAAGAAATACTTCCTCACGTTACCCCTTAATCTATCCTCTTCCAACGTCATGACATGCCCCTCGTACCTGAACATCTCCTTTTCTGAGAGATGCTACCCTCTGGTACCCTATTTATGCCCTTTAGATAGCTGTACATTTCTATCATATCTCCCCTGTCTCTCCTCTCCTCCAGAGTATACATAATGAAGTCTCCCAGTCTCTCCTCATATGACTTTTGGTACAGGTCCTGCACCATCTTTGTTGCCCTTCTTTGAACTGCCTCCACCCTATATATGTCCTTATTTATTTACTGAAAAGTTTCACCAGGTAACGTACACTGAACAACAAGTTGCTCGTCTCACGGTACGACCTGGGGGAGAGGGAGTGGGAGTTACAAAACATAGAAGATTATACAAGTAATTTACACATAACATATACGACATAGTTTACAAAATAGATTACAACATATGTAGTTGCCTTAAGGATGAACAAATAGTATATAGTGGATACAAATTGCACCTAAAGCATATATGGATGCAATATACAGATAGGACAAAATTTACGCTTTAGGAGCAGCAGTTTGCAAAAATTTATGGGACAAATACAACTTGGGAATTAACACAGCATATTAACAGAAGCTAGGGAGAGGTGTATCATGAGATTGGAGAATACTAAGGCCAGCATGCTAAGGTAAAGATTCTATGTAGGGAGAACTGAAGAAGAGCAGAGTAGGCTAGTAGCTCCTGGCGAGATGGTCTGTCTCCTGGGCGGAGACTGACATCCAAGACCAGATTGCAGAAACATTAAGCGAGGAGCAAGATTAAGTGCTTGAGAATATAAAAGGGCTACGAGTAGTTCATGGTTAGACCTATGGGTTAGCAGACAAAGTGTTAGGTCATGCTTAGACAAGAGGGTCAGCAGACAGGTGAAGGACTAGAAGGGGTGGGGAAAGGTTAGGGGCAGGTACAATTAACAGAGAGGAAATTACGGAAATGACGTCCTTACGGAGATGCGGCCTTCAGAACTGGACATAGCACTCCAAATGAGGCCTCGCCAATGATCTGTACATTCCCATCTCTTTTCTTCTGCTAGTGATATCTCTCCCAATGCATCTCAGCATCCCACTAGCTCTACTCACAGCCTTGGCACTTTGTTTGGCCGCCTTTAGGTCATCAGATAGGATTACTCCCAAATCCCTTTTCTGTTTGGAGACTGTCAGGATCTCCCCATCATGTAATCCTCCCCTGGGTTCTTGCTCCCCAAATGCATGATTCTGCACTGAGTCTCAGCTGCCACACTCTAGACCATTCCTCCAGTTTACTTAGGTCCCTCCTCATTTACACAGTCTACAAATGCACAAATCCAAGTTTAAGCCACTCCATTCTTTGAAGGAGCCTCATATGTAAGCAATAAACCATGACAGGGTGTGTGGTTATTGGGGATTAATCAACACCCCAGGAGCATTGTGATGCACGAGGCTGCAGGCCGAGTGCCCTCACAGCACCCAGGGTGTTGATTAATCCCCAATAACCGCAAACCCTGGAGTGCCTTATTGAGCTTATAACATGAGGTATGCGTAGAACAGAAAAAAATAGCTAGACACTGTATTTTTCAGGCTGAAATCTACAATTTCTGTGATGTATCCTGCCACCACAGAAAGTAGTTCCTAGTTGTACACTGCTCCAACATTTCACATACAGGAAGGAAAAACTGCTTGTGTAATTGTCATATGAAACTACTGTGTAGGTGTGAAAAATGGAAGGGAACAGAAGTACTGTCAGCTGAATCTTTCTTCACTAACAACAACTGTGCAGCAACACTGCATCTCTCTCTCCCTCCCCACTTACTATCTCTCTTCCCAATTCATCAACAGGACATTCTTTCTCTGTGGGTGCCAAGCATGTGGTGACAGGGGAGACTGAAGGGAGGAGAAGCAGGAGTGGCAACAGGAATTACAGACTGCAGGAATTTGGATGTCCACGATGTACAGACACATATCCATTCTCTCTCAAATTGACCAGCCTGGGAGTGGGTCCCAGGGTGGTAGCCTGGGTAAAACATTGGCTGCACAACAAGACACAGAAGGTAATTGTAAATGGAGTCCACTCTGAAGAAAGAGGGGTTACTAGTGGGGTACCGCAGGGTTCAGTACTGGGTCCAGTCCTTTTTAATGTCTTTATAAGTGACATTGCAGAGGGACAGGAAGGAAAAGTATGCCTCTTTGCAGATGACACAAAGATTTGCAACAGGGTTGATACACAAGGCGTGGAAAGGATGAGAAGGAGTTGGCAAGGTTGGAGGAATGGTCAGAAGTATGGCAGCTAGGATTCAATGCAAAGAAGTGCAAAATAATGCACCTGGGAAATAAAACCCAGGGAAGATTACACAATGGGTGGGGGAGGTAGTAGCAACAACAAAAAGGAAAGGGACCTGGGGGTAATCATATCAGATGACCGTAAGGTAAGAAAGCAATGTGAGAAGGCAGTAGGGAGGGCTGGGGGTATACTGGGATGCATAGGGAGAGGCACCACCAGCAGAAAACAGGAAGTTGTTATCCCTCTGTACAAACAGTTGGTGAGACCCCATCTGGAGTACTGCGTCCAGTTCTGGAGACCCCATCTCCGCAAGGACATAGACAGGATAGAGGCAGTTCAGAGGAGGGCAACTAAAATGGTGCAGGGTCTGCAAGAGAAGCCGTATGAGGAGAGACTAAAGGAGCTTAATATGTATACCCTTGAGGAAAGAAGGGAGAAGGGGGACATGATAGAAACTTTTAAGTACCTCAGCGGAATCAACAAAGTCCAAGACAGTAGCATCTTTCAGAAAAAGAGACGTGCAAGAACAAGGAGACACAATTCAAAGATGGGGGGGTGGTTCCAGGGTAATGTGAGGAAGTATTTTTTCACCAAGAGGGTAGTGGATGCATGGAACAGCCTTCCTGAGGAGGTTATGGAGTCTAAAACTGTGGGAGAATTCAAGAATGCATGGGACAGACATAAGGCAATTCTTGTGGAGGGTAGGAAAAAATAGGCTGTTGGTTAACTAGGATCTGCGGCCTATCCTGTAGGTAGGGAAATGGGAAGACTAGGTGGGCCAAGCGGTCCTTATCTGCCGTCAAAGTCTATGTTTCTATGTTTCTCTCTCGGTCCAACTCAGGGGACACTGCTTTTCAATTATGCATGGGACACTCAGATGGTTTCTTACAGAGAGCGGACATCGTTGCGAGTGGGGACAACCACCTACTGGAGCAATGTTGAGGGTACTGCAGGAAGCAGACATCATTTGGGGGAGGTCGTACTACGGGACAGGCTGCTATGACAGCAGTACAGGACATTGAAGGTAGCACAGGAGTGATGGGGAGGGGAATCATCCGCAGGACAGGGCAATGAAGGTACAATGGGGAGCGGACGTTGTTGGGGGGGGGCGCGCGCTGCCTCTATACATCGACTACCGAGTCTGTACAGGAACACAGGAGAGGGTGTTTGCCAAGGTTGCTCACTCTCTCTCGGTCTCTCACTTACCGATGACTTTGTCAGCACTGCTTATTAGGAAGAGGCCACTCTCCCTGTCTCTGTCTCACTCTCTGCCAGGGTGGGTGGATGGGGACTGGGGAGACACATAACTGGGCACAAAGAAGGAAAGGGATGTCTACAAGGAACAGGAGACTGAGGACAAACACTGTCAGCTTCACGTTCACTCTTGGTGACTGGAGAGCGCGATTCCCATGTGGGTACCTGTAAATTTGCAGTATGCCACAGTACTGTCCACAACTGACGGTTCTTGTCAGTATTGAAATTAGGGCACAGCACTGTCAGCAACTTATGCTGCTTATAGGAACTTCTGCTGTTCTACGGAAAGGCTAATACAGAGTGGAAGCAGTACTGTGCGTGTAACTGCCAATGTTAATTATGGCACTGTACTCTCAGTAAGTTGGCACTCCCTCTCCCCGTTCAGTGTGTGCTCAGTCCTCAGAGATCTGTGCAGTGGGTGGGTGGGGAGCCGAGTAGCTCTCACTAAGCTGCCTATTACAAATGGCTGCTTTTCACGTTCATGTCATCAGGCAGCAAACAAGACCCATTCTGCCCACTGATTCACTATCTGAACTGCTCACATCAACTGTGCACGGTTAGGTGGCATCACTGCACCAATCATCTCATGCAGACTGCTAACCCTATGTAATAAATGGAATTAAGGCACACCTGTCCACCCTGAGGAAGGGGTAATGTACACCCACACAGGTGGCATGGAGGTTCTTCATTTTTGTTTTTTTCCTACAGCAGTTTTTCTCCCTGCCCTCTTGCATCTTCCAGGGATATACCCCATCTGTTCTGGAGCCACTGGGTCCCCTGGACCCAGGTAACTAACCAGTTACCCCCACGGACAATCCTCCATGGCAGGGGCTCCAGACGAAGGGCTGTCCGTCTCCCTAAGGCAGTCCACTATGTGGAGCATGATCCAGTGTCGGCAGACGTTAGGACCCAGGGGAGTTGTTGAGGCCCAGACCATCAGTTCAGGAAGTGTGTTTTTTTTCTCCTTCCCTTTTTATTGGTCCCTTCCCTCCTCTTCCTGGCATGAACATAGCCTATGGCCTTGCACACTCACAAAGACCCTGTTGCAGGAGCAAGTTCCCTGGACCAGCAGCAGGGGCACTGTAATGACCGAGCTCGCCACTGACCCTTCCAGTCCAAGGTGCGTTGCCATGTGGCAGCTGCCTTGGCCCAGTCTGCCTCTCAATGCGACGACCCAAGCTTGCTCCCCAACTTTGGATCCTCTGCATGACACAGTTTCAGCTACTGGGGCAGCCCAATAAAAATTCATTTAAACACAACTATGGGTGAGTGGTCACTTGTTCCTACGTCCTTGTGTGTGTGTGTGTGCTGGTTTACACAGGAACAAATTGCTCCCTGATTACAGTGCCTTATTTTTGCAGTACCATGGGCTGATCCAGATTCCCTTGGAGAAACCCTAGGGTCCCTAACAGTTTTCCTTTCTTGCTTTCCTGGGCACTCACTCCTCATTAATGACTATAATGTAGACACCCTGCCACCAGCTACAACACTGCTCCCTTACATGTTTCTTAAACCTATTAGTGGCAACACAAGAAGCCTGCCTGGAGGGGTGTGATTCTTTCAATTTATTCAAGCCAAATAGGATTGTATGGAACAAGCTGTATCTACACTGACAGAGAAAAAAGGCTAGAAATAAAGGGACTGGCATGGCACATTTTAATTTACTTTTCTGTTCAAACTGCATTTTCCTTTTCATTTAATTTATACTTCTGCAGTTCCTCAGCATCATGTCAGTGAATGCCTTTGCCTGCAGTGAACAGTTATTAAAAATCCATCCCTCTCCTTCTAGTTCTAGTACTCTGCCATACAACAACCAAGAGAAATGGAAAGACGTGACAGGCTAAACCATGACCGGGCAGAAAGATCTACCTTACCGCAGGGCAGTTAAATTAGCAGGGTTTTTTTGTATCCTGTATTTATGGTCCCTGGCTGGTGATATACTCTTGGACTTGTGGCAATCTCCCAGCCCCAGTACCCTGCCAACCTTGTCTCAGGTTGAAGAGGGCATGGGGCATGAGAGTGCCTGGGTCAGCCTCCTGGTCCCATGCAGTTTTTTCCCCTTTTGACCCCCCCCCCCCACACACATATACACACACACTCAGGCAGCTCTGTACACATGCCTGAAGGGCTCGTGCACACACAGAAATGTATATATCTATTTGATTCTGTTTACGGGGCAAGGTACACTAAGTAAGTAAATGCCTATTTACAGGTATGACCCAAGAGAGTAGAGCGGGAATAAACAAACGCATAGAACAATAGGAGTCAGTGGACCTTGGGAGAAATGAAACATCATTATCATTCACAGATCAAAATACAAGAAACAAAGCATATGACTGGATGCCTACCCCTACACATAGCCTCAACAGTACAATACGACCAGCAATCAGCATAACGGAGCTTTTTAAAGCTTTAAGTGCCTGATCCTTTAAAGGTTCCCACCCCTCCACACATGTCAAGGGCCAGGAAAAGCCACGGAGTGACCCCTACGTATTGGATGCACACCATGGGGGCATCCCAAGGTATTAACAACAGGGATGTGTGTCCCCTCTGCACTTGATCCTGCATGCCTTGCTATACAGGTGGCCACAGCAGGGATTGGCATGCACCCCATCCCAGAACAGTTTCCATGGTGAAGATAGTTGGTGGAGGGGGTGAGACTATGCTACCCAGGGACCCAGGGGCTATAGTAGCACTTATGTGGCTACTCCAGCTGGCTTCCAGACTTACTGCATAGCCTGACTGGCAGGAGGACTGCCCACACCCATCTTTCTAAGATACAAGGGAGAGCTGGTGACTGCACCTGCACTAGCATGTGCAACTTTTACAAGTTAATGTTTGCTGATGTGACATAGCAGTCCTTGAAGATTGTCATATCCTGTCAGTTCATACACCCTGCACAGGTAGAGATCCTCTGGCAGACCAATACAGGCATCCAACAGGATGCATGTGGACTGGACCTGCTCTTCCCACACTGACTGCCTTCACCCCAACACACGGGTCTCCACCAGTGGACCTCAGGGGGCACGGGTTGTGGATGCCAACAGCCAACGTACCCCAGATACATATAAATTGTGCCTATCTGGGGTGTCTTTGAGATTGGACCGAAAGTCTAATTTCAAGCCATTGACTCTCCAGGACATTAGTTGGCAGGACCAACCAGATTTTAATAAAACTAAAGTGAATAAAAATGTGTGTCTGCCCATGACACACACATCCATATTCTTTGCAATCACCTGTAGTTCAAAGTTCATACCTGCATGTCAATCAAATCCCAAGACAGGCAATCACTGGCTTAATATACACCACAAGTATATTCAGGATGAGTGAGAACAAATCAACTAGCAAACACGCACTCAGGTTAGAGGGGGGCAGATATAGAGGAAGTGTGAGGGAGCAGTTCTTCACTGAGAGAGTGGTGGGCCCTTGGAATAGACTGACAGAATGGGTGGTGGGGTAGATTCGGTGAGCAAATTCAAGAGGGCTTGGGACACACACATGGGGCTAAATAGAAGTGTAACCCCCCCTACAAATGGGGGTTCCGGAAAAGTATTCCTCAAGCTTGCCTAAATCCTCACTGCCAGGTTGGTGTCCTGCATTTTAGCAGTTTAAATGTGATTGCCAGAGAGTGCCTGTATAGCCTCTGTGCACTGTGAGCTGCCTGGATTGCAGTCATAAGTAATCTGAGAGGGAGCTCTGTTGAAATATGTAACTATTTGCTAAAAATCATTTAGACTGATAACGATAATGTAGTTTGTCTAACCTGCTTTCTTTGCAGCAAGGACTGTTTTGTTTAACTGCACTGTCTTGGTCCTGGACTGCAGAGTGGACCAATCAGTTCTGGTGAGACCTAAAATGGAGCCGGACTACAGGAGCTGTCTGGAGTCAAAATCTGTAGGAATTGTAGTTTTGGGCTTGTGTTGCTTTTTTGCACCTGAAAGGGGGAGCCTTTGTTATGACTGACAGACAGATCAGCCAACCAAACCTTTTGGATTCTGGGGAAAGTCCCTGCTTGCTGGCAGTTGAGTCCGATCTAATTTGGGAGCTGAAGAGGCAACAGCTTGAGACAGTCAAGCAGCCGTCTGAGTAGTTTCACGTGGAAGAACTGTGGAAAGGCCTGAGTTGCGGTCTGCATGTCTGCCTGCTGTCCCTGAGAGGTAGAGAAGAGAATTATTCTGGACTAAATCCAAGTTTGTGAGAACGAAGTAAGCCACTGATTTTTTACCAGGTTGATACCTGAAGAAGACCGAAGATTTTGCTGAATGCGATCGGCCTGTCAGGATTTCCAGCTGCTTTTGAATCCCCGGTTTGTGCAGAGACTTTGCAATCATGACCGGAGAGTGGTTTGCCTGGTACAATAGAATTTCCTTATATGTAAATGTGCTGTGTATCGAAAGTGGGTTGTGATTTGGTTCCCCACTGTGTGAACTGTGTTCTGCTTGCTGGTACTATAGAATCCTTTACATGTAAATGTGCTGTGTATTAAAAGTGGGTCATGATTTGGTTCCCTACTGTGTGAACTGTCTTCTGCTTGCTGGTACCATAGAATCCTTTACATTTAAATGTCCTGTGTATTGAAAGTGGGTCGTGATTTGGTTCCCCACTGTGTGAACTACATTCTGCTTGCTGGAAGCTTTATCCAGCCAAATCGGACTGAATCCGCGTTCATCTCCATTTGGCCTGGGCCATGCCACGCTGGCCCTGCCAGACTACCCCACTGCACAAAGAAAGCCACCGATGAGAGACCTGCTTGGGGATCAGCCCCCTGCTCCACACTTGAACAGGAATGACGCCGCGGCGAATCGTGTGGGCCCTGCTTCTCCTGGCACTCGAAATCAACCACCTGCTGACTCGGTTTTTGTCCCGCCTGTGTCCAGTCTTGGGTATCATGAGTAAATATCAGAGTAGCACCCTGCAGCAACAGCCTAATCTAAAAGTGTGTCATCTGATTGTCTTGTTGTTTTCTTTTCACGAACTGAACCCTCCAGCTCCGGATTACAAATAGTGTGTTGTGCATGTTGTTTTCTTCCATCACAGCGCCCCAACCAGCTGCAATGTTCCTGGCTAGCCCACCATTCTCCATCTGGGTACCCAGAGTGTGTGACTGTTTATGGACCCTGAAGTGCATGCATAACTATTTGATTGATACAGCCCTTAAGCAAATTAACTTGATTACACCCCTCCCTTGTTCAAGTCCCTTAAATAAATCGGATCTAACTCTTTTTTGCCTTTACCCTGACTGCGGTTCCAGTTTGTGCAAGAGTACTGTACTGCCGTTATTTGCTGTGCATAACCTTGTTTTACAGGGGGTGCCCAGGGCCGAGCCAGAGGAAAGCCCTGGCGGTAAGTGCAAACAGTTGAGTCCTTGTGTGGCATATCAGGGGTATTGTGAAAGTGATTATTATGTATTGTTCTGGCCACTAGAAAGGAAGGAGGGGGTTACAGTGTCCCAGAGGGCTGTGCCCAGGTTAACTTGACCACTACCAGCCCTGACCTCCGGGTGGAGGCACCCATTTCAGAACTGAGGCCCCTTAACCTGCTACTAGCCAAGCAGGCAGGGGTAGTAGCCCTTGGGATAGCGCCACCTAGGGGTTACAGAAGGAACAATGACAGGAAATAAAGAGAGTAAGATCAGCCGGACAGGGAGGGGGGAAATGGGCAGACTAGATGGGCCAAGGGGTCCTTTTCTGCCAGCAAACTTCTATGTTTCTAAGTTATGTAATTCCCAATCAGATTCCACTGCACTAAAGATTGTTCTTTTTTTGGGGCGGGGGCACTTTTCCTTTAAAATTTAGTGCCATGTGCCAGTAGAACAGCTCTCAAAAATAGTCTGGAATAGCCTAGGGTTTGAAGGAAATCAAACTCCTCCTCTCCATGCAAGGGCTGCAGCACACTTAAACTTTTACTGGAGGCTGTTATCAGGGAATTTAAGTACCGTAACATTTCCTACAAGAGATAATATACTGTGAATGCTAATTAGACATGAGAGTCTGAACATTAAGAACAAGCATTTGTCAATGTCGAATGTTTGCTTGCTGGCATTAGCAGTGGAAGTGCAGGAGTTAGACAGATGCAGTATAGGAATGGCAGTGAAGTACTTGAACTGCCGCCAACTCCACCCCCACCCTGCAGAGATAGACAGGCACTGGGGTGTGCCTTTGGGTCATCGCCCATGACAGTGATGACATTTCACCTCATCCTACCCTGCAGACACTGACAAGTGTTGAGGTGTGCCTTGGAGTGTTTGGGCTTTACATTCACCTCATTCCATAAGGAAATACGCTGAAATGGGTGAAGTATAGGAGAAAGTGGTGAACTCTGGGGCCAGGGGGTCCAAGGTGCACCTCAATGCCTGTCACTGGCTGCAGGGTGGGGGTGGGGGTGGAATGGCATGAGCATTACTGTCGACAATCCTAAGTCACGCCCCTGATGCCAGTCAGTCCCTATAGGGTAGGGCGTTGTGGTCAAAAACCCTAATGCCCTGGGCGTTTCTTGGTATTTTTACTCCAATTTTTCAACATGGGCTTTTTGTGATCCCTCTGCATGAACAGTGACACTATCAGTTCATTAGCCAAAAGGTGGTTTTGCACAGCGACTGCGCGATTTGGCGCCACAGGTGCGAAAACATATTTCGAACAGGATGTGAAAAATGACAGCTGTACTGTTCATGAGGAGGCGTAAAAAATGGCAATGTTAAAAACTTGGAGTGAAAATATAAAAAAAACTGGTGAAGTCACAAGAGTGCGTAGAAACTGTGCAACACACACCCGTAATGTAATTAGTTTGGGGATTTTTTACAGCAGATTTTCCACTTAGGCATTTTGGGACCTCCGCTCATGAAAAGTGTCACTGTGATTTTCTTAATCTGTCCCGAACTGATTTACCACAGCGACCGCGTTATTTTGCAATGGAAGTGTGAAAATACGTTTCGGCCAGGGTATGGAAAATGACAGCTGTACTGTTCATAAGGAGGTGTGGAAAAATGCCAATGTTGAAAATCTGGACTGAAAATATTACAAATTTGTGAACTTACAAGGGTGCGTGGAAACTGCACAATGCACGCTCGTAACACAGTCATTATATGGATTTTTGTCACCAAATTTTCAACATAGCTATTTTAAGATCTCTGCTCATGAACAGTGTCACTGTAATTTTCTTAATCTGTCCCAAATATTGATTTCGCACACTGACCACACCATTGTGCGCTACATGTGCGAAAACACATTTGGGTGAGATGTGAAAAATGACAACTGTACTGTTCATAAGTGCAATGATGAAAATCTGGAGTGAAATAGTAAAAATTCTCAAAGTTACGAGCGTGTGTAGGAACTGCGCAACGCACAATCGTAAAACAGTCATTTTGGGGAATTTTTTCATCAAATTTTCAACACAGGGTTTTTGGAGGCTTACCTCCTGAACTGTGACACTGTTGTTTCATTAATTGGTCCCAAAAGGTGGTTCCATGCAGTGACCATGAAATCACCTTTCGGAACTGAATAAAAACACTTATGCCATTATACAGCATGTCTTCAGTTCACGGTCGGCTTTGAAGAGTGCAGATGTGTTCCTGGTCCACCAGAGATCATTGCATCGGCCTCTGGAGATGAAGTATAAATTGAGAGATTGTGTGCGGGGGAGGTGGGAGATTACGCACAGGGTGGGTGCGGGTTGGGGAAGGGGCGAAGAGTCAACGAGGACCATTTTTCTTTTGTTATAGGTGTTTTGTTTTTCAAAAGATGACACGGGACTTTTGCCATGCTGGGTTGGGCTCCCAGCATGGCACCTGGAAGTTTGTTTGTGGGGGCAGTGGAGCCGACAGGGGATTGGGCACCCTGTGGGTCACAGACTTTTGCCACGCTGGGGTGGGCTCCCAGTGTGACACTTGGAAGTTTGTTGGGGGGGCAGTGGAGACGATGGGGGATTGGGCCCCGCCATGGGCCACAGACTTTTTCCACGCTGGGGTGGGCTGCCATCGTGGCATCTGGAAGTTTGTTTGGGAGGGCAGTGGTGCCGACGGGGGATTGGGCACCCCCATGGGCCATACAGTGTGCGGGGGTGAGAGGGCGCACTAAAGCACACTAGGGGTGGCTCCCAGCATGCTACCTGGGTGTTTGTTTTGGGGGCCACTGGATCCAATGGGGACCATGCTGTTCCGTTGGAAACAAACTGTTGACAGTTCAGATGCAGTGCTGACGTGTAGGTAATTTGCATACTGCCGACGGCAGGATGCAAATTGCCTACACATTACCAACGCTGATTGTAGCGGTGGTTTTCTCTGAACTGTACGCCACTGCATCTGAATGGCTGTCATAGACAGCTTGGATATTCATTGGTGCGGTACAGCTGCACCTGCAAAAAGGAGCAGGGCACTGGCAGTGGGGGTGGCACACCTACCAAAACTCGTATGGTGGCAATATGTTTCTAGCACATGCATGCAAATAAACATAAAAAGGAGAAGAAAGCTAGCTTAGGAGCTTTCAGCTTGCATCTGCTGTGTGTTTGTAACAGTATCTGCTTGCTTTAAGGGATGGAACATGGCAGATGGAACATGGCAGACGTCCTTTTAAATTTGTAGATAAAAAAGTCTCTCTATTTGGACAACATATATTAAGCCATAGATAAAGCTCACTTGCTAACTTGCACAGCCAACAGTCAGTGCCCCAAAAGAGTTTCTGGTCCCATATGCCTCCCTCACCCCAACCCCACCTTAAACATATCATCTTTGGACAAGCTTGCAATTAGACATTCTCTGACCTGCAGTATTCTGAGTTGCTACAAACACTCAGGAAAACTGAAGTTCAGTGTGAATCAGTGAAAACCAGACTAATCGCAGGTGCCCAAAGAGGTAAGAGGTACTATCCCTAGGTCAATGCTGACTCCTATTATAAGTTTTTACATCTCACTGTGGATTATTCACATTCCCACCAGTATTATGACCCCCCTGCACGTGCATGCACATGTGCGCGCGTGCACGCACACCACTTTATCTGCGGTGATAGCAGTGCATAGTGATACCAGCAGTTAGAAGAAAATATAATTTGCCTTTTTTTAAAAAAATAATTTACCCAGAACAGCCCAGATAAGATGCGCTCTCCAGTTTTCTAGGGGGGTCCAGCTTCTTCCCCAAACTACAGCTGTGGGGCGCTGAAGTACATGGAGGTGAAGTGACAGCTGGACATTTGTTTATTTAGATCTAGGATTACAATTACCTTTGAGCCAAGGCTCTTTTACAAAGGTTCCACATCAGGACAGTACATACATGTTAAACAAGGGCATACAACATTAAAGAGAGCATACAACCATATTCATCAGTTCAGGTATGGCATTACGGTAAGTAGGATACATGAATGACACATACGAGGAATCATTTCAGAAACCTAGAAGAAATCAGGGAGGAGATTGTGAAGTCAAAAACTGGTGGAATTCAAGCATGCATGGGACAGTCATAAGGCCATTCTAGGGGGTGTGGGTAGGAAGAAGTAGGCTGCTGGTTAACTAGGATCTGCAGCTTATCCATTAAGTAGGGAAATGGGCGGACTGGGTGGGCCAAGCGGTCCTTATCTGCCATCAAATTCTATGTTTCTATGGGTGAGAGGATAGGGGGGATGGCAGCCGAAAATGAGACTAGAGCAGCTCACGGCATTGTCAAAGAACGTCAGAGGGAGAACATGCAGAAAGTTAATGAGAACATAAGGCCTATTTACACTTACTGTAGAATTCTGTGCCATTATAAGTGGTACACAGTTGTCAGTCTGCTGTCAGAAGGTAAGGAAGACAACATACATCTGGGAGCCGATCTGTTTCAGCTCCTTTGAAACGCTGCATTGCTGGGGAGCTGAAACGCTGCAGGTTTTCTAAGTCCCTGTGTGGATGCTCCCCACCGTCTTCAATGATACACTTGCAGGGTTGGAAGCCAGCAGAGGGACGGAAATAAAACACAGCGGGGAGGAACAGCAAGGCTGCAACACTCCACACCTTCTACAGTGCTGCACAGTGCCTGTATGTGGACACACAGCAAAAAGGTTTCAGCTCTGGATTTCACACACAGCAGTTGTAATGGTACCAAAATCCAATGTGGTGTGTGTGTGTGTATGTGTGTGTAAACACACCTGTACATAGAGGGTGAACTTGTAATAGTGTGGAAGAAATAGACGAAGAGCCTGTTCTAATCAGTATAGGATCGTGAAGGGGCACTCAGCTGGAGCTCGTGCCTTACCTTCCAGGTGGCCTGTGCCAATCTAACATTATGCCTACCCTGTCATGTGTTATTTCCAAGTTTATGATTCCAATACCCATGTCTGCTTTTTCCCTCCTCTTCGGGTGAGGGTGGTGTAAACAAGGACACTCTGTGTAGCAAACTGAGACAAAGAAGGACATGGGGAGGGTACTTATCCATTTACCAAAACCCACAAATCCATCACTACAAAAGGTGCAAGCAATCCAGAAATCGGCATCAGAGAACAAAACTATATGATTCATAATCCTTTAGATAAAGGTGCCTGTCAGGACCCCAACCCCCACCACTTCATCTATGCATTCAGTGTTCTGCGAAACTTTGAACTGCGTGAAACACAGCTGTTCTGACTTCTGATTTATAACGACACTCTGACCTCATGTGTTTTGTATTTGTTTAATATTCTCGCATCTCAGAAAGACCCTTTTTGTGGTTCTTGCCTGTCCCCTGCAGATAAGGTGGGTGGAAAGGGTTGGGTACGGAGTCAGTTTGTCAAGGAAGAAAGCATTCCTTGTCCATGACTTCTCATATTTGTGGGATGTCGCAAATAGAAGAAGTTTAGTAAACAGCTGAAAGTGGGCTGCGAGTTGTGAATAAATGCAGTTAGGAAAGATTTTAAAAGTTTAGTTGCATTGTTTGGATGCATCTGTGCCTGGGATGCTTGGAACAGGCACAAGAGAATTGCAGGGGTAAAGAAAGGGGAGGGGAGAGGTGGCACCATAGATCAATTAGAGTCTGCAGAAAAAAATGAAGGTGGAAAAAAAATGGGCAGACTGTGCGGGCCCAGAGGCCCTTATCTGTTGTCACATTCTATGTTTCTATGTGGACCTGGCCACCTTGACGTGATACAGAGGCTAAACCAATCCACGATATTGTTACTTAAGAGTCCAAGATTTTTTTTTTTTTACTGCCATTATTCAGAGAATACTCATATGGAAATAAAGAATGTGCATCATACCTCTCAACCTTTTTTCCCCCCCCAGATGTGGAACATTGCCTGTCAAAATGTGGAACAAATAGGCAAAATGTGGAACACTTAATCAAATCTTTACCTAAGAAGCTCAAAACACTGTTAACATGTTGCATTTATCTTCAGAAAGTCTGTTATTAATTGAATAATATTTTTTTTGCATCATTTACTATGGATTTTTGCTATGAAATGTTGACTTTGAATGTGGAACAAGTCCTCACAATGTGGAACAGGGAGCTTTTATGAAGTAAAATGAGGAACATTCCTCATAATGTGGTACAGTTGAGAGGTATGATGTGCATGGTGTAGGTAGAAGCTTTTCTAGAAAAATTGCTCTGCACAGGTAATCCAACTGATTGTTACTGGGGCCACATACACAACCCTGCAAGGAAGGGGGTATAAAATGGTGGTTGACAGACACAGAGCAAGCCCACCCTGTGTTAATGTTTTTGTCACAATAGCACTGGATGTAAGACAAGAACTCAAGACTCTGACTTGAAAACCTACTAGTCAGTACAGCGCTCCTTATTAAAGGAACAAGCATCATCCCTATTGCAACGCTGCAATTTTTGACTGTTTTGAAAAAACATTTTCTATACTTTTATAAACCATAGATATGACTGCTGGTATACAATTTTAGGCAAGGGGAAAGAGCAGTCCTGTGCTGTGAATTGTGAAATCCAATCACATGACAGGGCAATTATTATAGCACTACTGCGCAGGTCGATAAAAATGTCGCACCTTGAATGGCCACCTGATGAACAGTGGTAGCATGCTGCAGTACTATGCTGGCAACCCAGGTTCGGGACTAAGCCCCACCCAACATGTCCACAAGCAACCAGGCATAGTCGAGCAGTGTGTTTCAGTTAAAAAGAACATTAGGAGGGTCACCCGATGGCCAAGTGGCACTGTATTGTGCTGCCCAGCAGATGACCCAGGTTTGAGAGAAAACACAGGACACTGCATCAGGATGAGGCAGGCCAGACTGCAACAGCTGCCACTCGGCAGTGTGGTCAAGGAAGGGGGGTGGCACTGGGCTGCGGTTCCACACCGATCCCCAGTGGTGAGCCAAGAGAGCTTGCTTCATCTTCAGGATGTTTCTGTGTGCAGCCGAGCCCGCTCGATGGGTACACCCATGCCAGGGGGAGGAGGTAGGTAACAGTGAAAAAAGCTGGGGGGGAACATAACCATCTATATGATGACCTGGACTCCAGTGCCCCCCCCCCGTTTTCTGGTGCCCACCAATGCCGGATTGTGGTCCACATAATGAACTGCCATAGGGCAGTGGATAGCCTTCCCCCTGGAGCCACTACTATGAAGTAAGAACCATGGGAGATGTCAGTGGGATGGGGACCCGGGGGAGATAGGCCAGAACACAGTATATCCCAAACATGTCCTGGTCAGGGATATAACACTCACTGGAAAAAACATTAGGAAATTGCATATATCACTGCAGTACTGACAGAATGTATCTAAAGCTGCACTACAGCTGTTGTTTCCAAGCTTGTCATTATAGGATTCCCACTCACTAAGTAGATATGGTCTAATGTAATGTATACATGCTTCATTCCCACTGGACTACAGCATCAAGGCATGAGTACTAAAACATACGCTCTGACCCCATTTAAAGTAAAGCAAAATCAGCAAGTAAAGGAAACGCCTGTGCTGCGGACAGAAACAAACACTTCAGCGCCAGGCATCAGAGTGAAACAGGAACGCAATTTAAATAGGTTAATTTGGGCCACACTTTAAAAACCTTCGTCGGATAATAGAGTCTGTGAAGACAGGACATGTTTTTTCTGATCACTCAGTCTCAGTCAAGTCGGACTGTCAGACTCGCCATATTAGAGATCAGTTAAAACTGAATCTTTGCCAGTGACGTCAACCTAATAAGAGGAACAATGAAGTACCCACCCCTGAATATCCTCTGTTTTTTGCTCTTGTAAACAAAAGCTGTGTGGACCAACTTGGGGGGGGTGGTGGTACTTTAACCTGTTCCATATCGGTCTTATAGCTAATGTGTAAATCCTTTACACCCCAAATATACTGCAAGGAACCACTTGGCTGGTAATCAAGTCTGTAACAATGTAACCACATCTGTGGTAAATTTCAAATTTCACAATTTCACTAGGCTTGGTTCGTAGAACCATAGACTTTGACGACAGATAAGGACTGCTTGGCCTACCCAGTCTGCCCATTTTCCTACCTATTAGGATAAGCTGCAGATCCTAGTTAACCAACAGCCTGCTTTCTCCTACCCCCCTCCCCAGAATTGCCTTATGCCTGTCCCATGCATTCTTAAATTCCCCCACGTTTTTGACCTCACTACCTTCTCAGGAAGGCCGTTTCATGTGTCCACCACCCTCTCTGTGGAAAAATACTTCTTGTTGCCCCCAAGCCATCCCCCATCTTCAAATTGTGCCCCTTGTTCTTCCCACTGAAACATTTTAGGGGAAAGGTCACACCATGCTCTGCTAGAGCTGGGCACCACTGTTTACCAAAATCCCAGCTGCATTTATGAATGTCGTCAAGAGCTTATAAAACTGTCTCGGAAATGCCAGGCTAGTGCCAATGCCAGGTACTAGCTAGCACTCCACACTAAGGTTCTGAAGCCTGGATGTGGGTGTGAGGCATCTGGCCCCTACACAGAAACATAGAAATTGACAGCAGATAAGGACTGCTGGGACTATTTAGTCTGCCCATTCCCCCTGCCTACTGTAAAAGCCGCAGACCCTACTTGATCTCCAGCTTTACCTCCTTGTTCCTATTGCTTGGGTTCCCCTATGCCTGTCCCATGCATACCTGAATACCCCCCCACCCACTGTATTTGCCCTGCCACCTGCGTTGGGAGTCTATTCCATACATCTACCAACCTTTCTGTGAAGAAATACTTCCTCACGCTACTCTTTAGTCTACCCCCTTCCAACCTCATGTCATGCCCCCTCGTCCTTGGACATCTCCTTTTTTGAAAGATACTACCCTCTGTTACCCTATTTATGCCTTTTAGATATATGTAGGCTTCTATTCTCTCTCTCTCTCTCTCCTGTCTCTTCTCTCCTCCAGGGTATACATATTGAGGTGTCCCAGTCTCAATTCATACGACTTTTGGTGCAGGCCCTGCACCATCTTTGTTGCCCTTCTTTGAACTGCCTCTACCCTGCCTAAGTCCTTATGGAAATGCAGCCTCCAGAATTGGACACCATATTCCAAATGAGGCCTCACGAATGATCTGTAGCATGGCATCATCATCTCCTTCTTTCTGCTGGCGATATCTCTCCCTATGCACCCCAGCATCCCACTGACTCCCCCACAGCCTTGGCACATTGTTTGGCCACCTTTAGGTCATCAGATATGATTAGCCCCAAATCCATTTCCTGTTTGGTGACCATCAGTTTACCCCATCCCATCATGTAATCCTCCCCTGGGTTCTTGCACTCCAAATGAATGATTTTGCACTTTTGCAAATTAAATCTCAGCTGCCACACTGTGGACCATTCCTCCAGTTTATCTTGGTCCCTCCTCATTTTTTCCACCCCTCCAGAAGTGTCGACCTGGTTGCAGATAGTGTCATCCACAAAGAGGCACATCTTCCCCTCCAGCCTGTCTGCAATGTCACTTATGAAGACATTAAACAGGACTGAGCTCTATGGCACCCCGCTGGTCATCCTCCTTTTCTCACATTGAACACCATTTACTATGACCCTCTGCCCGCTATCACTCAACCAGTTCCTAACCCAGTTTATCACATTGTAACCCCCTCCCAGGCTGCCCAGCTTGTTCCAAATCTACTACGTGGAATGGTATAGAAGGCCTTACGGAAATCCAAGTAGGCGACATCCACCGCTCCCCCCGATCCACGACCTTAGTCACCCAGTCAAAGAAATCAATTAAGATTTGTTTAGCATGACCTTCCTGCTGAGAATCCATTCTGTCTCGGATCCTGTGTGCCACTGACTTCAAGATGTTCCATGATCCTTTGCTTAAGTAGTGATTCCATAATCTTCCCCACTATTGAGGTGGGGCTGACTGGTCTATGGTTTCCAGCCTCCTCCCTACTGCCACATTTGTGAAGAGGGACTACATCTGCCCTCCTCCAGTCCTCTGGAACCACTCCTGTATCGAGTGACTAGTTGAACAGTGATGCCAGTGGTGGTGCCAGCACCTCCCATAGCTCTCTTAATATTCTAGGATGTATCCCATCCGGTCCCATTGCCTTGTTCACTTTCAGTTTTGTTAGTTCCTTTAGGACTCTCTCCTCAGTAAAAGGACTGGTGTTAGTGTTGCTCAGATAGTATCCTAGAAATTAGGATACTAACAGATACCTCCCATTTGGCCAGATAGTTGCTATGGTAGGACAGTAGTACTATCTGGCCAAGGATCCTATCCTCTAGGATCCAGCTCGGATCCTAACTATCTGACCTAGGATCCCTGGATCCTAACTAGGATGCATCGCTATCTGACCCAAGATCCCTGGATCTAACTAGGATCCATCACTATCTGACCCTGGATCCTACATCTGTCTTTGTCGGGATTTCTAGTAGGTTCCAAGGTAGGATACCAGCACTATCTAACAGATAGTGGTAGGATCCACAGAAGCACTGTCTAAGCAACACTAACTGGTGTCCATCTCCCTCCCATATTTGTTCATGTTGCCTTCTTCTTCTTCTGTGAATACATAGACTTTGACGGCAGATAAGGACCGTTTGGCCCACCTAGTCTGCCCATTTCCCTACCTAGAGGATAAGCTGCAGATCCTATTTAACCAACAGCCTATTTCTTCCTACCCCCCACAAAAATTGCCTCATGTCTATCCCATGCATTCTTGAAATCTCCCACAGTTTTAGACCCCACAACCTCCTCAAGAAGGCTGTTCCATGCGTCCACCACCCTCTCTGTGAAAAAATACTTCTTCACATTGCCCCGTGCCATCCCCCCTCTATCTTCAAATTGTGTCCCCTTGTTCTTGCACATCTCTTTTTCTGAAAGATGCTACACTCTTGGACTTTGTTGATTCCACTGAGGTACTTAACCGGTTCTATCATGTCCCCCTCTCCCTCCTTTCCTCAAGGGTATACATATTAAGCTCCTTTAGTCTCTCTTCATATGGCTTCTCTTGCTTTTTCCAGGTCCCCTTCCACACACTCTCCTTCTTCCCCTTTAAGCCTTACTATCCCACCCCTGGTTTTCCTCCTTTCACTTATGTACCTATAGAAAGTCGTCTCCTTTCTTTACCTCCTATGCTTCTTTTTCCTCCATTTGTTCCTTTGCGCTCCTGACTGCTTTCCCTGCCTCCCTCTGTTTATCCAGATACACTACCCTGTCCTCCTCCTGCTGTGTTTCTTTTATTTCCCGAAAGCCATCTTTTTTGCCCTTATCTTCCTGGCCACTGTCTTTGAGAACCATAGTGGCTTTCTCTTTCTCTTGCCCTTGTTTACTTGCTGAACGGCAAGATGGCTGCCAGCTGGGTGGCTGAGTAAAGCTGAGGAGAGCAAGCAGTAGAGCGTATTAATTTGTCTGCCTTTGTAAAATCCTTTTATTTGTTTTACTTTTGAGTTTGGTGAGTCTATGGTTAGTAAGTTAGGGAAGCAAGGGAGACAGTAAGGTTACTGGGTGTTGTCAGGTGCAATGTAATACAACTTGTGTATACACAGGGTCCGTAGACTTGCCCCGAGAACTTTCAGTTTGTGGGGTGCTAGGGGAGCCAAAAGACTGCTTCCCTTCAAGAAGAGAGAATTACTTCAAGAACAGAGAAGTACTAACATTTTACAGAAGAATTGATTTAAATTCATATGGTACTGTGGCGTTGGAAATGCCTAGTTTATGAGGATTACTGATTCGTGTTGTGCTGTCGGACAGGGAGCCTGATTTTGGAAAGGGAACTTGATTTCTTTCAGTTGGAGAAGGAGAAGATCCTGGTACTGGTTGATGGCAAGTGTACCCTGGGGTCAGCAGGATGGAGGGTCTGGAATATCTTTTCCTGAGAGTGGTTTCCTGGGGTGAGAGCCCAGTCAGACTGCACTTGGGAGCTTTTTGCCATTGGACCGCCAGAAGTTAAGGGATATACCTCGGCTGTCTTCCAGAAAAAGGGGTTGCACTTTGGTTCTCCACATCCTGCATAGGAAAAGCAAGTTGGTTGCAAGGAGGGCCTTCCAAGGAGTAAAGTGAAGAGGGGTTCCTTGGGCCCGGACGGGGTGACAGATGCCACGATTACCAGAGGGTGGGGTGGCTTCCGAACACCTGAGGATAGCTCAGGGGGGTTTCTGAAGAGAGGACCCACCTGTGCTCCAGAAAAGAAGGTCCCAGGGTTCCCTTCGGAGGAGTAAGGAGAAGGCCCTCCAAGAGGAGGAATTGAAGGAGCGAGGAGTAGAGATGGACTGGAGTGCGATTTTAACCCCAAGTCTGGAGGATGTTATCGAGAGTATAGGGACCTCTCTGACGGTGACATAAACATTTATTTTTAATTTCTACCACAAACAAATTTAAGTACCTTTTTGTGATATGCTGCTATTGCTACTGGGGCTGTTTGTGACTAAATTTAATACTAACACCGCTATGACCTGTGAGAGGGGACTGTAGAGGTGTGAACTTAGGCTTGCTGTGATGAAAACACAGCAAGCAAGACATTTTTTGCACTACTGTATTATTTGAATTTAGGCTTGCTGTGGTGAGAGCACAGCAAGCAAGATATTAGCCAGATATTAGTACTATTTTTTTTGTTTTTTGAACAACTCTGTGTAACATTTTTTCTTTAAATACTCAGTCCTTTGTTAACGTGTAAGGGGGGTTTGTGATCTGATAGTTTGACTGCTTAATAGGGTTGCGGGAATATATTTATTAGTGGCTGTAGGATAGGGATATCGTAGGGGAGTAAGTAGGTAAATGGTGTGTAAGTGATAGAGTGAAAGGTGAATTGAAAGTAGTGTATTTAGTGAAGTGTGAGTGATTGAGCCTGTGTGTGGGGTAGTTGGGGGTATACAGTAAGCTTTGAAATATGTGTCGGAGGTTGTTATTTTGGTCAGGCAGTACTCCCCCACGAGGTTGAGGGGACCTATGACCTTTTCAGTGTCCTCCGCTTTCATCACAGGTATACCATAGATGTAGGGCACTAGGTATAATTAGAAGGAGGAGGACTGGTAGGTCCTGGAGACCTCAGGCGGGATGGGAGAAGGGTGAGTGGATAGAGACAATAGAGACTAGGAGGTGCCCTGCGGCAAAATGGGACCAAGATCGAGGATTTCCTTCCCTGGTGCCCACACCCAAGGGCTCTGAGGAATTCAGGTAGGTATTGGGGCCATCTACGGAATCCCGTCCCTCTCAGGTGGTGTTATGCAATGCCAGGTCTATTAAACAATAAGACACAACAGAGTGTGGGTTATTGGGGGTTAACCCACACCTTGTGTGGTGTGTCACGAGGCGCAGCCAAGTGACTTAACCACACAAGAAGTGGGTAACTCCCCAATAACTCACACCCTGGAGTGCCTTATTGCGATTATACAATGGAACCATGTGTAAAATAAATGTAAAACGTGTTTAAATGTAAAATGTGTTTAATTATGTTTTCTATAAATGCAATTCCTCAGCTGTGGGTATGTTAATGCAGGATTTACCCACGGTCATGTGACATGTTTTGACCAATGAGGTTACAGGATTTTCACACACCATTGTATAATTAAGAATAAGACCACAGTGGTTGCTGATTTAGTAGCTGCTGCAGACCTGGTCTGCATCATCGAGACCTGGCTGGATGAGAATACAGGACCTATTTTGGCTGCTGCAGTACCGGCCGGGTTCTCGGTGATACGCCACCCGAGAGTGGACTGAAGGGGGGGTTGCAGTCTGTTTTAGACAGGAACTGAGCCTCAGGGAAGTGCCAGTGGGGAGCATCAACTCCTTTGAGTGTGTGGTTGTTGCGGGTGCAGGACTCAGGATCCTTCTCATCTACCGCCCACCCGGGGATGGGAGGGTATTCCGGAAGGATGTAGCGGACTTCATTGCTGAGGTGGTATTGGAGTCCCCCAGATGGTTAATTCTGGCTGACTTCAACACCTGGGTCGACGATGAACGCTTACACTTTTGACAGGACTTCCTCCAACTGATGGATTCATTGGACCTGACATGGGTTTTTACCACTGCAACACATGAAAATAGGCACTCGTTGGACTTGGTGTTCCACCTGGGGATGGAGATCTCGAATATGGAGGTGGAGCCTGTTGGATGGTCAGACCATCATGCCCTGAGGTTTAGTTTTGCGACCCCCCCCGAATAGGGCCTGCTCCTAAGGAAATGGTACAGTACCGTCCTTTAAGACAGGCAACACCTGAAGGCCTTATGATGGTGCTGGACCTTTCAGGTATTCCATTACATAGCGCTGACCCAGGGTCTCTGGTACTGGCATATAATAGGGCAGTGGCCGGGGCCCTGGATGCCATTGCTCCAGTTTGTGTTCACCCTCTGACTTCTCGCCCTGGTGCCCCATGGTTTGATGGGTCACTAAGGGAACTAAAGAAGCAGGGGCAAAGGTTGGGAGGGACATTGGCAGAAAACTCACCTAGAGATGGACATACTTAGGTTGTTGGACCACTATGAGGTCTACCAATCAGCAATTTCCCAAAAGAAGGCAGAATTCCTGTCCAGGAAAATTGCTGCAGTGAGAAACAGACCAGCCCAGCTCTTCTGGACTGTGGACAGACTGTGCAATCCACACTGTCTATGGGCTGGAGAAGTATTGTCACAGGAAAAGTGTGAGGAGTTTGCTCAGTTTTTAGCTGATAAGGTGTCCACCATCAGGACAGAGATCAGCCAGTGTTTCCCCATGGGTTTTTGTGGAGGCCCACCGAGTGGTACTAACACCCAACTGACCTGGTCTACCTTCAGCCAGCCATTAGTCATAGGTATAGTGAGGATCATCCAGACTCTGTGACCAACTTGCTGTAGTTTGGCCCCGGGCCCAACACGTCTTCTTGTAGGGTGTGTTGAGGCTATTGGCCAAGTTCTAGCTTGGATAGTTGGCGTTTCCTTTGAGTGAGGGATCTATCCAGTTCTCTTAAAGGAAGCAGTGGTTAGGCCACTGCTGAAAAAGCCCCCTCTGGACCCAGACTGCCCTGCAAACTACAGACCGGTCTCTAACCTACCTTTTATAGGGAAGGTTATTGAGAAGGTGGTCGCTTTGCAGCTGGAAGCTCATTTATCCAGCCATGATGTATATACGACTCTCTCCAGTCTGGTTTCAGGAAAAGGCATAGCACTGAGACTGTCCTGGCTTGAGTACTTAATGACCTTCTAGTGGCGAGAGATTAGTGAGCCCATTCCATCTTGGTTCTCCTTGATCTCTCAGCAGCATTTGACACTGTGGACCATGGGGTACTACTGGAACGCCTGCGGTTCTTTAGTGGACTGGAGGGGGCATTCCTCAACTGGTTTTGATTGTTTCTTGAGGGCAGACTGCAGAAGGCGGTGTCAGGAATTTATTCCTTATCCCCTCGAGGTCTGCCCTGTGGGGTGCCACAGGATTCTGTGCTTTCCCCCATGTAGTTCGCAGTGTACATGCAACCACTGGGGGACAGTATTAGATGGTACAGGTTGAGTTTTCACTGCTATGCAGATGATTCTCAACTGTACGTGTCCTTTGTAGCCGGCCAGGAATACAATACAGTCTCGATGTTTAACAACTGCCTACAGGAGATACAGAACTGGAGGAGTGCCAGCTGGCTGAGGTTAAACCCAGAGAAAACCACGATGTTGGTGGTGGACCCGGATCTGAGGATGGCTGGATCATGGACAGGAAAACCATCTGGCTTACAACTTGGGGGTAGCCTGCTCAATGCCTCGAACCAGGTGCGTAACCTAGGGGTGGTACCTGATGAAGGATTGACCCTGAAGGCTCAGGTGTCAGCTGTAGTCAAGTCCTTCTTTTACCATCTTAGAAACATAGCCAGGGTGAAGCACCTGGTTCCGTCCAAGGGTCTGTCAACATTGGTCCACGCCTTTGTCACCACACGGTTGGACTACAGCAATGCCCTTTACCTAGGGCTACTGGGAGTGAATATTGGCCGGCTGCAGCTAGTGCAGAACGCGACAACCAGGTTGTTAACTGGAACCCCTAAATCCAGTCACATAACACCTGTGCTGCGCGGACTGCATTGGCTGCCTATACAATGGTGAATCCCTTTCAAGGTCGCATTGCTGACCTATAAAGCCCTACATGAGCTGGAACCCCAGTAACTGCAAAACCTCCTATTTCCCTATTGTCCCTCTCACTTACTCTGATCCTCTGATGAGGGATTGCTAGAGGTTCTCAGGGTATATTTGAAGTTGTTTGGGGAAGATCTTTTGCCTTTATGGCCCCTATCCTGTGGAAGTCTACCTCATCAGATACTTGAGAGCCTGACCATCTAAAATGGCCTAGTCCCTCTGCCCACCGGCATCTAGCCTTTGGCTCTCTACTACACGGTATAAAAAGCTCAGGTCTACCTAGATCTCTCTCCTCACTGCTTTACCCCCAAACCTCCACCTATGGTCTCCAATCAAATGCCGATACCCCTCTTTTCATCCCCAGATGCAAAACCTCCATGGGTACACGTGCTTTCTCCTACTTGGCACCTAAGTACTGGAACACTATCCCACAAACTATTCGCCAAGCCCCCACCCATGCTCACTTCAAGAAACTCCACCGCAGATATCTACTGGCTTCTAACCCCTGTACATGCTTCCAGCCACCACAGCCCACTACACTCACCTCTACCTTCTACCCTTCTTGCCTTCCTCCTCTTACCCCCTCTCTCCCTGTCTTTCTACCCCATCTTTCCTCTCTCAAAACCTTGCGTCTCTTGATGGCACTTACTATTAGTTTGAACCTGTTAGCGCTAAAATTGTATATGTGTTCTGCGTAGCTTTACTGTTCTAGCTGCAACTGGCAATATTTGTTGAATGCTTTAAAACAATCTACTTGTCAAATACTGTTTGTATTGCTATTATCCTATTGTCTACCTCTCCCTTGTGTTGTGTCACATTGTACTGCTCATGTATTTTCACTTGTATACTCCCGGGTCGTGCCTGAAAATAGGCATCTCTATGTCTAGTGCACCCACCCGGTTACCAAAAGCAAATAACTAAATAAATAAAAGCTCGCTCAAAACATATTTCTTTGAAAAGGCATTTTTAGGAATGTAAGCCTTGAATTTGCACACTGTTTTAAGGGGATTATGGTATGTATTTTAAAATGTATATTATTGTCTGCACTTTTATTGTAAAGGTGCTCTGAGCAATGGAAGGGCGACTTTTAAAAATAAAATTTTACTTACTTACTAATGCAAAGGTTTGTTACCGCTTTTCAGATGGGCCCACTGCTCCTTCACCCCCCGACTGATCTGTGCTACAGAGGACGACGAGGGAAGAGCCCGAGAAGTCAAGAAGACTGCAGATGCAGAGAGCGTGAGCTATATCCAGAGGCACCTGAGATCAAAAGCATCTTCAAGCTGCCTCCCCAACTGCAACAACTGAACCATCAACCTGAGAGGACAGGAAAGTGGTACAGCAGAACAGTGAGTACTTTCAGGGCTTGCCCAGCAACTGGGGAAGTTTCTACTATGTTGCCATCAAATCTACAGATTTGTCCAACAGGCCAGGACATACAAATATCTCATTTGGAGGTTTTGCCATTTCAGCAATTGCATGGCCTGGGCAGTTTGGGATGAACTCTTCTGCTTGTTCTAAAGTGCACCACTGCCAGCCAACCAACTGCAATGTTCACAGGCCTGCAGCATCCCTAGAGCTAGGCAACCAAGCACCAGGAGCTCCCTTTGAGGTTTAAGGGTTTAAAAACTGATAGCAGTGGGTAGTGCTCCCAGTACAGGTGGGCTGGTAATACCGAAGATTTTACAGTTTACTTGCTACTGCATTGTCTTGCCTGGTGGGGGGTGGGCCCTGTTACTGTTTTAATGTGTTTACTGACCAAGCCTAGTCAGGCACTGAATGCTGGTCCTGCACATCTAGTTCCCGAGATTCATTTAAAACCAGTTTTGTTTCGCATTCCCCACCCCTTGTGAATATTCCCCAATAAATATTTGGTTGATATTTTATATTTTGTATCATGAGCATATTGTTAGTGTCAGTCACCTTATTGTTGAATTTAAGGTTGCACTGTGATTTTGCATGTGTGGACACTGTGGGGAGGTACTGCATCCCAGGGGATCGTACCACTCTGACACCAAGCCCATTTAAATTTTATTCTGGGCTGAGGCACTATTCTAAACTTAAAAGTTCTGGATTCAAATCTCTCAGTCAGGAAAGGCAGAACCCAGGCCCCTCAACCTTATTTGAGCCTACAAGACAAGAGTAGTAACTGCAACATCCACGGCGAGCCAGTCCATTCATATAATCTTACCACTATCATGCTTTTTTTTTTCCCTTTTGTAGTTTGAGGGACATAAAATGCTCAGAGATATGGAGGAAGACCCGGGAGGAAAACTCAGAGCCTATCTGTGAAGATTAAAAACTGTTGCCAGCTACTCGCTGAGTGCGCAGTGTGATAAGCCTATTACATGATGTTGTAGTACATTAGGATGATGAGCCAGCCTTCTGTGACTTACGAGAACTCCAAATAAAGTTTATGAATGTTTACTTATGCTGCTGCAGGTCATGGCAGCTGGAGGACTCTGGTTCGTAACTAATGGGATGGCTGATAATTCGAGGATGACAGCAGGAAAGGAGGAGCAAATAAAGGGCCTATACTGCAGTTCAGGGGTGACTGGGAAACTATTCAATACTCAAATACGTTTACCCAGTTTCATAAAACATGGAAAGAAAAGCCAGAAGCACCCAAGAACATGCCCCTCAATAGTCCCACATTAAGACAGTCGTCCTTCATTTTACCAATCGGAACCCTTTTGGTCCCAGAAGGAGAAGTCACTGCACCACACAGTACACTCAGAGTTTAAAGGTAAGAAATACTTAATAAATTGTCAAGCAAAATGGAACTGAATCAGTCCTATGACAACATCTTGACTTTGAGGTCCCGATACAAAAATGCAGCAGGCTTAATTCAATGCTCAGTTTACAAAAAAGCCAAGCACTCCAGCCAGCTGCTTAGCTTTAACAAAAATTTATTGGACGATAAAAAATGCCTCCAGTGCTTTTATTTGCAATTCCTTAGTACCGAACAAAATAGTGCCATAAGAAAAAAGCAGATAAATTTGTGAAGAAACCAGCTGTCCTGTAACCTGACAAGCTCCAGTGCGTTGACTAAAAGTCATCCTCAGGGGGCTCAAGTCATTATTTTATTGGGAGCTTCAACTATGGTGCAGACTACAGGAAAAATGTACTAGAAGTGTAAGTAACTTGCTGCTCAACCCCAACAAACTTGTTTTAGTGTGATTTGTGCCTTCAAAAGGAGTCCTGCCTGCAGTCTTGATTTCTTTTTGTTATTAAAAGAATAATTTCCTGAACCGGCAAAAAACTTTTTTTTTGTTAAGAGTTTGGCAATGTCTTGTCTAACAAGATGTCCTCAGTTAGATCTCCTCAAGTGGCCTGTCTGGGCTGGTGGTGGTCAGCCAGTGAGGGTAGTGTGGGACATTGTCGATCTGCCTACCTGGGATGCGTTCCGGCTAGTTGTTGAGGAGCTGCTCTGGGTGATTTTGAGTTTGTGCCCCACCTGCTGTATGCTGGATCCAGGGCCTACCTGGCTGCTTTTAGGCTGTTAGGAATCCTTGGGTCGAGCTATTTTTCAGATTGTTGGGTGCTCTTTGAGGTATGGTATCTTTCCTTCTGCCCTGAAAACGGCAGTAGTTAGACCCATTCTGAAAATAAAATCCTTGGACCCAGATGTTCTGGGGAATTATAGACTTGTCTCTACTTTTCCCTTTCTGGGGAAGGCTATTGAGAAGGTGTTGATGCAGCAACTTACAGATCGCCTAGATAATTTTAACATCTATGAACCTCTCCAGTCGGGTTTTCGGTTTTGCCACAGCATGGATACTGCGCTCATCAGCATGGCAAATGATCTCCTAATTGCAAGAGATTGGGGACTTTGTTCAGTCTTGGTCCACTTAGATCTCTCATTAGCATGTGACACAGTTGACCCGGAGCAGAGGCATTGTTAGGACTGGGTCTCTGGGGCTGCGGCCCCGAATGTTTAGTCTGGGGCCCAGACAACATCTTGCACAGCCCTGCTTTTTTTTGTTTGTTTGTTTTAAGCTTCCACTTCTTTCAGATCCTGATCGTTCTTCATTCCTATATATCAGGCACTGTAGTCTCTTGAGGAATCAAAAAAAAAAGTAATTAAAAAAAGAATCCATCCCTAAAGAACAATGTAGTCACAATTATAGTGCAGCACCTGTGCTTGCAGCATGGTAACAGCAGCCTGTCCTGCAGAGAGTCATGTGCTGGCGTTCTTTCTCTCTCAGCGCTCTTCTCTCTCACCGCTTGGTGCTGTGTGTGCTGCCCTCCCCTCATAGAAACATAGACTTTGACGGCAGATAAGGACCTAGTCTGCCCATTTCCCTACCTATTGGATTAGCTGCAGATTCTAGTTAACCAACAGCCTATTTCCCCCTACCCCCACTAAAAGTTTTTTTCCCCTTCTTCTGCGACAGTATTGTCCCACCTTCCATGTTGGACACTCTCTCTCACCCACCAGTTGCATCACCGTCAGTCAGAACAGAAGCCTAGACTCCATCCTAGCTCAGGACAGACACTCGAATAGGCAGAGGCTCAAAGCTGTGATGGACTCACCAGGCCAGTAAGTAGTCAGCTAGACTACTCAGAGGGGATTAAATGCTGGTGCCAAGTATGGAGTCCCCAAAAATGCTTGTGGTGCTTTGTGTGTGTGGGGGGATAAGGACATCAGCTACTGTGGGGGACAATGCTGTGTGGTGATGTGAAGCAGAAGCTGTCTAAAAATAAGCAGCAACAAGCATGTGTGTTTATTATTAGTAACCCCCATGCAGTGCTCAGATAATACTGTACAGTCAGGGTTGACATGGGGTACAGTACAGCCCACCTGAAAAACTAATACAGGGGCCCACCTGGAAAATCAATACGGGAGGGCCCAGGGTGACACACTCTTATTAGTATTCCAGTTCCATTTAAAGAGACACTGACGCTAAAAGTGTTACATTGCAGAATCCAAATGAGCATACTCCCAGTAAATCTCATAGCAAAAACTCGATTTTTACATTACTTTGTTTTAAAGTTATTAGCCATTTTGTAACTTTGATTGCACTACCTGTGCAATAAAAGCATATGTCAGTAAAGATCTGCTGATGATGTCATGTAGAGACCTCAAAGTCTAGTAATCCCTGTCAGCAAGCTTATAGGACCCATTTCTCCAAAGTTGTAAAACTCATGTGCAATGGTTTTCACAAGTAAAACAGACAGCACCAGTCAGTAAACATTGCTATAAATACTACATATGGTCCAGGTTTTGTAACAAAGTTGATAAAATTGTATTATTTGATGCTGTATGTGTGATCCATTTCTCCTGGGTTGCTGGATACTAAGTCAGCATGCCTCCAGACTGCCGAAGACAATTAGAGTGCTACTAATTTTACTGCTGTTTGTCATTGTCTGCTTTACAATATGTTTTAATAGGGGCCTTATATGTGTTAATTCATACTAGGGGTGGAAGTGTTAGCTCTGGTAAAATGATCAAAACATAGATGAGCCTGCCCCACCCCCATTAACAAGGAGATGGGATAACTGTTTTAAACTGACATTCTTAGAAGTTGCCTCAGTTGACTGGTAGGTGTGAATAAGCTCAGCCTTTCATCAGAAACTTAGTCTGCAAACCTCACAGTGTGCTATGATCCAGCATTCAGCAAAAGGACCTCAATAAAAAGGCACCCAGACAAAATATTGTCAGTTTTTGTTACAAAACCTGAAACACAAAGGGTGGGATATTCAAAGGGGTTGTGCATGGCGCAACAGTGTTGTGCCATGTGCAACCCACTGTTGCACCCTGGCGCGATATTCAAAGGGGTAGGTTGCACAGTGCAACCCCCGATGTGCCGGGTACACCAGTAATGTATGTGGCGCCAAGTGCGGGGGTGTGCCTGTATGTCTGTAACCCAATATTTAGTCCGGGATGTGCGGGCGACATGCAGGCAATAACCTGCCTTTGCGCCGCATAGGGTGCAAAAGATGCCCGTAAAACAGGAACATGTCAGGAGACACCCACTGGTGGCTGGCCAGACATGGGCGCACCTGCCATGGCATACCTGACCTCCCGGGACACAGTCCGGGCATCGTGCCTCCCCGCCTGATCACAAGCAAATACATATAATAATCCTGGTGGTCCAGTGGACCCGTACTCCTGCCCGATCGCGGGCATATGAATAAACCATCCCTGGTGGTCCAGTGGACTGCTCCCCTGCCTGATCATGGGCATAAATGATAAGAAATATCCCTCCCCGGCCCGATCGCGGGCATAAGTGATAAAAAATATCCCTGGTAGTCCAGTGGACCCGATCCCCTGCCCGATCACAGGCATAAGTGATAAAACATATCCCTGGTGGCCCAGTGAACCCGATCCCCTGCCTGATCACGGGCAAATGTTAAAAGAACCCTGGTGGTCAGTGGTACACCCTCCCCACCCACCCACCCACTGAGCCGCCACCATTGCCCTCGTCAGCAGCAGGCGGCAGCTCTCTCGTCGCAAGCCCTGGTTGCCAGCCAACTGACAGTTTACAGCTGCTAGTCGCCTATTGGTCCTCAATGTAGGCTAATGGCATACAGACTGTACCGTACTACACAGTCCTGGAATGTGAATGAACCGTTCACAACTCTGACTGCAGTACAGTACAGTTCGGTATGCCCATTGGCCCACATGGTGGACCAATAGGTATTGCCGCACTGCACACCGTCAGTCGGCAGGCGCCTGGGCGTTGCAGCGGAGCTGCCACCCGCCACTGACCTGGGGGGTAGGCAGCAGGGCTCAGTGGGGGGGGGGTACTGCTGGACCACCAGGTTCTTATTTACATTTGCCCATGATCGGGCAGGAGATCAGGTCCACTGGACCACCAGGGTAGGTTAAATACAATGCCTGTGATCGGGTAGGGTCCACTGGACCACCGGGGATATTATTTATCACTTATGCCCGCAATTGGGCAGGGGATCGGGTCTACTGGACCACCAGGGATATTATTTCTCACTTATACCCGCGATCAGGCAGGGGAGCAGGTCCACTGGACCACCAAGGATATATTTCTACTATGCCCATGATCGGGCATTGGGGCGCTTTGCTCGTCGAGGGGTAGGGGGTGTCGGTCCCTGACGGCTGCAGCTTGGCAGGGCACTAGGTGAAGCCGCCAGGGATCAGTGCACCACATGCAAATAGAGCCATAATGACATGCAAATGGCCCCATCTGCACCTTGCATACATAATGGCCTCATTTACATCCTCACAGCTGAATATCACTCTTGCTGTGCCTTGCGCAACTGCACTTGCGCTGGCACAGCCCCCTGCTCCCCTGCTGCCACTTGCGCTGGTGCAGTGCCACTGCACCAGGTGCAGCGCGTATGCCATCAGTGTCATATTCAATGGTGCCCACTGAATATCGCCCAGACCATGCCCTGGCTCATCCCAGTTGCACTGTGCCTAGGCTTGCGCCCCTGCTGGCGTGGTCTGAATATCCCACCCAAAGTTTTTAAAGCAATGTTTAGTAACTCATGCTGCCTGTTTTACTTATGAAAACCATTGCACATGATCTTTACAACTTTAGAGAAACAGGTCCTATAAGCTTGCTGACAGGGTAAACTAGACTGTAAGGTCCCTAGATGACATCAGCAGCAGCTCTTCACTGGAACAGGCTTTCTTTGCACAGGTAGTGAAATCAGGGTTACAAAATGGCTAATAACTTTAAAATGAAGTAACACAGAAATCTACTTTTAGGTATGAGATTTACTGTGGCTATGCTTATTCTAATTCTGCAATGTAGCACTTTTGGCCAGATGGTATCAGCAGCTCTCTAATACATTAGCTTTATGCTTGCATCTTAAATTTACTTGCAGTTCCCAAACAACACCATTTAATTAGAAAACAGAAGACAAATGCAAAGATTTTCAGAGTTCAGAAGGTGGCCAGGTACCCAACAGAGTGGGGCCCACCTGGAAACTTCCAGGTATCTGGGTGGGCCAGTCTGACTCTGTGTACAGAGCACAGAAGAGTCTACAGAAATGGTTGTGGTGTTGTGTGTGTTGGGGGAGAAGGAATGAGGACTGCAGCTACTGTGTGGGACAATACTGTTGCAGAAGTAGGGGAAAAAACACAAGGACAAATGACCAGAAATGTGTTATTCTGAAGAACACCACAATTTCAACAGCTTCTGTGGGTCTAGTTGGCCCAGGGCTGTTGTTTTGGGGCCCAGGCCCCAAATAATATCTCATGCCACCACTGCGCCTGACCTGTAGTTCTGTTGGACCACCTAAGGAATTATGTAGTCCACTCCAGCACAGTTCTGTGCTGGTTTGAGTCCTACATAACTGGGAGAATTCAGCAGGAGGCTCTTGGAAACTACATCTCCGGAGCTTCTGCACTCTCTGTGGTGTTCCTCTAGGTTCGCTTCTTGCCCCTGTTCTGTTTTCTGTGTACATATTGCCCTTAGGTGAGATTATTAGATAGTATGGTGTTGAGTTTCACTGTTATGCAGATGACACTCAGTTATACTCAGTTATAATCTGGCTGTCACCTCCTCAGTCCTCTCCCTAGTCGATTATGGGCTCACTTTCTACTCGGCTGCTGATCACAGAGCCCTTAACAAAATCCACCTGGTCATAAACAAAGCAAGCAGACTTCTCTCCGGGGCAGACAAGTGTACCATACTTGTACCCAATATGCCCTCACAAATCTCTTCACCCTGGATGAAAGGCTATTTTATCAAACATGTCTCCTCACAAAGAAAATACACATGGGGGTTACCCCTTGGGGGTTTTTGCCTCTCTGCTATCCTCCCTTGGCAAGGTTAGAGTAATGGTCAAATGTATGGCAGCTTAGATTCAATGCTAAGAAGTGCAAGGTAATGCACCTGGGAAACAAAAACCCAGGGAAGAGTACACAATGGGGGGGTGAGATACTAACAACAACAAAAATGGAAAGGGACCTGGGGGTAGTCATATCAGATGACCTAAAGGTGGGCAAGCAATGTGAGAGGGCAGCAATGAGGGCTGGGGGGATACTGGGATGCATAGGGAGAGGCATCACCAGTAGAAAACAAGAAGTTATTATCCCTCTGTACAGACAGCTGGTGAGACCCCATCTGGAGTACTGCGTGCAGTTCTGGAGACCCAATCTCCGCAAAGACATAGACAGGATGGAAGCTGTCCAGAGGAGGGCAACTAAAATGGTGCAGGGTCTGCACCGGAAGACATATGAAGAGAGACTTAAGGAGCTTAATATGTATAGCCTCGAGGAAAGGAGAGAGAGGGGGGACATGATAGAAACTTTCAAGTACCTCAAGGGAATCAACAAAGTCCAAGAGGGTAGCATCTTTCAAAAAAAGAGGTGTGCAAGAACAAGGGGGCACAATTTGAAGATAGAAGGGGCGGCTCAGAGGTAATTTAAGGAAGTATTTTTTACGAGAGGTTGTGGATGTATGGAACAGCCTTCAGAGGAGGTTGTGGAGTCAAAAACAGTGGTGGAATTCAAGCATGCATGGGACAGTCATAAGGCAATTCTAGGGGTGGGGTAGGAAGAAGTAGGCTGCTGGTTAACTAGGATCTGCAGCTTATCCATCAGGTAGGGAAATGGGCAGACTGGGCGGGCCAAGCGGTCCTTATCTGCCGTCAAATTCTATGTTTCTATGTTTCTCCCACACCTCGGTGAACACCTGCACTGCCAACCAACAGGTGTGGTCCATCCCGAGGGTTAGAACCTCCTTAGCCCAAAGGTCATTCCCACACTGGGCCCAGCCTGGTACAACAAACTCCCTTCTGATGTCTCCTCCATCTCCAAATTAGGACCTTTCAAGTCAGCCCTCAAAGAGCATATTCTCACTTCATGACACTGCCAATGTACCAGCCAGTGCTGGGTCATCTATCTATCATCTTACAGGACCACCCCTCCACTGAGCTCCTACGATAGGACTACCAAACATTACCTATTAACAATGCCTCCTTTGGCTGCACTCACAAGGTATCTGTCTAGTTCTCTACTTCGCTGTAAATATCAAACCTGTCACTCCCTCCCTCTATCAGCAAACTTATTGTTCTGTTGAAAACTGTAAAATATAGCTCTCAGTAACACGTTCAGTGCAATGTATAGCTGATCTTGATTCTGCACTATTGTATAACTGAAAAAACTGTAACCTTTAGCTGTCATTCTATGTCTATATGTGTTAAGTGTTTATGTTTGTTTTTTCTGACACGGAGCCTTTGTAAATGAGTCCCTGACTCAAAGGTTGTAATCCTAAAGTATGTTAAATAAATAAATAAATACCTGTCCGGCACTCCCGATGGGACTCTGGTGGCCTCTGTGCTGATGGCCTCAAACTAGTTATGTCTCAATCTGGGTAAGAAGGAGGCCATCATTATCTAGTAGGGTAGGCAGGGCCCAGCAATGTCGGGTAGTATGGCAATTCTTCCTCCATTGAGTGGCCAACCACTCAGAGCTGTAGAAGTGGTAATGAATCTTGAGATCAGTTAGGATTGTAAGCTGACGTGATCAATAGGTATTGACCATGATCCAATCTGGCAATTATCACCTTCACAACATCGCCAGGATTAAACCGCATCTAGCCCCAGCTGACTTTGCTATGACTGTTCATGTCTTTTTACTTGCCAGACTTGACTACTGCAACGCTCCGTATATAGGGTTATCGAGGTCTTTTGAGATGCCTGCAGCTGGTCCAGAATACTGCAGCGCTGTTGATTGTGGGCTTCTCTCAGAGAGACCATATCACTTCGGTTCCATGTGCACTGCACTGGCTGCCTATGTGGTGGCACATCCCCTCCAAGATATGCTTGATAGTATTCAAGACCCTACATGATACAGGACCTGACTACTTAAAAGATCTCCTGGTTCTCTACCACTCAACTCGCTCCCTCTGCTCTTCCAATGCAGACTTGCTTTTTCTCCCCACTTCACACCTGAGACAATCTGGGGACAGGGCATTTAACATGGCAGCTCCTCTGCTATGGAATGCTCTACCTAAATATGTCTGATCAGCTCACACGGTGGAGGCTTCCAAGATATCCCTGATAACTTAGTTACTGAGGCATTCCCAGACTTTAAGCAAGTTAAATTTATGTGTCTTTATTTACACTATTCGTTTATTAACGCTGCTATATCATTGTTTTTGGTTGTGAAGCACCCTTAGTCTTCGAGAAAAGGCGTTCTAGAAAAAACTGCCTTGCCTATTTTTACCTACTCCCCAGTGACCTCCTCCAGTGATCCTAGCAGTCTGAACTCTGCCTGCCAGACTCACTGCTGATGCAGACATGTGCCACCTGACCTGACTCCCAGCATGTGCCCCTAGTCTGTGGGTACAGATCTATTCTTCCTGGGGGCCCCTGACCTTTCCATGGCATTGAAGTGGTGGGAAAAGCACCATGAGCTGTGAGACCAGGGCTGGGAAGCATGTATGCCACTAAGCTGGGTCTAGTGGCATGGAGACTTGGGTGTGTTGAGACCATCATTATCTAGAGCAGCCAAGTCAGTCTGTGTCCTGGTTTTCTCTTGCACCTCCCAAGGCTCATCCGCAATGGCATTCTGGGGCAGGAGCACGCTTGACGAGTGGTCATCCACGTAACGTGCACTGCCTCAAGCTAACCATCAGGAGCTGCTCCAAGAGTAGATAGCATTCAACCCTTACCGGGGGGGGGGCAGCATCTGCACAGAAGCTCTGTCGCCCACCCTGCTGGCTTCCACTCTTTATGTCCAAGGCTTGGGGTGTGAACTAGGGTCACCTTAGTGCCACGCGGGCACCTCACCACTCGGTGCCATGAAACCAACTGCAGAACTTTGTTACTGGCAAAAGTCATGCTCGGTCATTGGACTTTGTTGGATTGTTGCTGTGGCTTCAGCAGCAGCCCCTTGTCCTAAAGCTTGAGTGTGTTCCTCATTTGTGTTTTGTACTCACATCTGCTGCCCACCAAGCAACACCTTCATGAACAATTGGAAAAAGTTGTGGGTGGCACCAGCACACCACTTCCGGTTCTTGCATGTCTGTGTCAGAACCACTGAGATCGTTCCCTTAATGTGCAGTCATCCATAATAGCTGAAACACTGTTTATGAAAGTATGCACCTAAGTGAATAACTGCTCTTTAAAGGGCATTATCTACTTATGGGGTCAATTGTCAGGTTGAGTGCAGCTCGTGATGATAATACTGCTTACCAAAGTTGAAACATGGTTTTCTTCTTGTCTGTTACTTAAAAGAAGATTTCTGTACAGAACCCCTCCTCCCAAAAAAACAAACAAAAAAAAACACACTCTCACTTCTGCAGAGCTGGGCTTTCAGGCAGGAAGTGATGTCAGCTGGTTGCAATAGCCAACAATGAACTAGAGTTCCAGTGCTGCATAGTGGAGTTAAAAAAAGGTCAGTCACTTTGTCCCAGGTCTGAAAGGTAAGCAAAGACTAATTAAGCCTTTGGAGTTCACCAGTTTAATATGATCATATACGCAAAGATGCTTTGGAGCTGGTTCTCAATTTAAATGAATAGAAAAATGCACACATTGCTGTAAACTAGCTGTGGCAAGAGAATAGGATTACCACTGAAGGAGTAGCTCAGACACAGACACACCACAGTTAGACAACACTAGAACCAGACCACTTAGAAGATATATTAACAGGAACCAAGATCCAGATTGGATGGGCCTAGCGGTCCTTATCTGCCGACAATTTCTCTGTTTCTATAACTGCCTTTGTACAAATTTTTTTTCTCTCTCCTTCTCCCAGTCAGCCCTCATTCTGATGTGCACCCCAGCTCCTTCACCCCGACATCCACTGGGACTTACGTACTGGCCATCTTCCCCCCTGGTGGGGTTGCCCCAAACCCCACTGCAGAATGGATCCAGTTTGGATTAGTGCACCCAGCTGGTCAGGTGCGAGGCCTGCAGGTACTCATTGTCATCCTGCAGCCAGATTTTTCTCCAGTTTCCAGCCCCCATGTGCAGTGACGTCATAGTGTATGCTACACGATCCAGCACGACGTGCACCATCCACCATTCCTCCTGACCTTCTAGGCCCAGGCTGCCCTACTCCCAGCTTCCGTCAGAGGCCAGGCAAGCTTTGGGCTCTGCCCATGCACCCCCATGAAGAGGAGAGCTGTCCTATGGATGCTAGATCTTCCTCCCCGGTCAACCCTCCAACACCTTGGATTCACTTGCGAACCCAGGTTGTCAGAATCGCAAGCGGTAGAGGGTCAGTGAGATATCAATACTAATGATGTAGTGGGGGGATAGAGATAGATATGTCAGCTGCCAGGCTAAGAGTTGATCCACACATCCGGCACACTATTATCACATAGGAGACTTTTTAATGGGCAAAGGAAAAAAGTACTTCAGAAATAAAAACTCACAACTGAGTGCTTCTTAGAATTTGTATAATTTTCCTGTCTGCCTGTCTTGGCTCCACTAGCTCTTTAAAATTAGCTGCACACAAGGAAACATTTGGAAGAACAGAGAGACTGACACTAATAATTTAGTCCAAGGTGCTTTCATTACAAGTGATTTACAGTACTGTCAACTAGTAGCGCAACTGCATTAGTATTCTGGGCAGCCTGGGTTCAAGTCCCAGCTGAGGAACATATTTCTTTCTCTCTTCTGTTTACGAGTTCCACACAGCACTCTTTTTATTTATTTATTTATTTAAAATTGGTGACCGGGAAAGGCACAATGAGCAGAGGCTCATTTCCAGGTGCAGCCCGGGTACAGGGTGTACACTGAGAGCTAAACAGAGAAAATACAAGAAGTACTAGTTACAGACGTAAAGTGCAACAGCAGTGTGCATGACAGCGTAGTTAATTTCATCATCTGGGACTTTTATGTCTAGCTGAATTGTGTAAAACAGCCTAAGTAAGTACAAGTAATCAGCACAAAACAGCATTTTGTAAATGCAGCTTTGGACAGGAAACATGATGGAGTGGTCTAGTTCCAAGATTGGACCATGAGTACTCAGAGAATGAAAGGTCAAGCTGTCTGCAGCAGGAGGTTACCAAGTGGGTCAGCCATAGAAGGCTAGATCTGAGTCAGAGAGGGACCCTGAGAGCAACTGGGGTGGGGAGGAGCCTGAGCAGTAGCTTAACAGCTGCGAGGGAGGAGGCCAGATGGGGAGTTGGGGGGATATTGTTCCAGAGGAGGGGGAGGTGGCAGGAAAGCTGCCTGCCCGAGGCAGAGAGGCGTGCAGTTGGAAAGTATGTGCCTCTCAGACGGAGCGGGTAGTCGGAGTAACTGGTTGGTGAGAAGCGGGAGTGGAGGTAGAGAGCCTAGCCAGTATTTAGCTAAAAGGGAGGCGCTATGGATGGTTCTCCTGTGCGAGAGTGGGGTCAAGGAAAGAGAAAGTAGAGGAGGCGGTGGTGAGTAAGTGGGGGAGAGGCAGTGGCAAACCAACAGAAGGAGTTGAGAAGGATGTCGAGTTTAGAGAGGACTGAGGCTGGGGAAGAACTGCAGATGATGTCTCCATAGTCCATGACTGGTAGGATAGTTTTACATACGAGTTCGATACAGGTGGGGAGGAGAAGGCAGGCTTTGTGGCGATAGAGGCAGGCCAGCTTGGGCCAGAGTTTGGAGCAGACTGCCTCGATGTAGGTGGAAAAGTTGAGGTGGCTGTGCAGCCAGACTCCCAGGTACTTGAAAGCAGGCACTATCTCAAGGGGGGGAGCCTTCTAGGGTGCAGATTAGTGGTAGTGTGGGTAGGGAGATGAGCTTTTGTCTAGTACCGAATACCATGATTACCGTTTTTTTTGGTGTTTAGTTTGAGGTTTTTTTTTTTTTTTTTAAGCCAGGTCTGGATCCTGTTAAAGTCATTTTGAAGGTCTGGGAGCAGACCGTCATGGGAGGGGCCTGAGGCAAAGATGATGGTGTCGTTGGCATAAAGATGTACGTTTGAGGAGAGGCAGGTGGAGGGGAGGTCGTTTATAAAAATGGAAAAAAGGATGGGGCCAAGGATAGAACCTTGGGGGACGCCTGAAAGGATGGATAGCGATGGGGAGAGAGTGTCCCCTATTTGAACCAACTGCTGCCTATTCTGAAGGTAGGAGCGGAACCGGTTGATGGCAGGCTGAGTGAGACTGAAGAAAATTAATTTGCAGAGTAGCAGGGGGTAGGAGACTGAATCAAAGGCTTTTGCCAGGTCAATAAAGATGGCGGAGGTGGTGTGGCCTTTGCCCATGGCAGTGAGAATAGAATCAGTTATACATAGCACAGTTGTGATGGTGGAGTGATGTTTTCTAAAGCCTGATTGGAAAGGGGAGAGGGAGCTGTTTGAGGAGAGAAATGCTGATAGTTTAGAGAGCATGAGTGATTCTCGGAGGGGAGGAGTGAGATGGGTCGGTAGTTTCCTGGCTGGGAGGGGGGTCTCTGCTTTTATGCAGGGGAAGGATTCTGGCCATCTTCCAGGCAGTGGGGACCACGGCAGTTGAGAAGGAGAGGTTGAGTATGTGTGTTAAAGGAGCGGTGATGGCTGGGGCGGAGATGTGGAGCAGTCTAGGGTGTAAACCATCTGGGCTGGTTTTGGACTGGTTTAGAGTGGCGAGTGCAGAGACCTCCTGTGGCGTGAAGGGAGGGAAGTTGTGGGGTAGGGTGGAGGGGCTGAGTTTGCTAGAGCACAGGAGGTGAAGAATGTGTTAAAGAGTTCAGCTACAGAAGCCGGGTCTTCTACTGTTCTGCCATTTAAGTTGAGGACTGGGCTGGCTTGCTTAGTGGGGGTCCATAAGGGAGTTTAGTACCTTCCAGAAGGATGCAGGGGAAGCATTGTTATGGGTAAGTTGTGCTTGGAAGTATGAGGCTTTGGACTTCCAAATTACATTGGTACATTTGTTTCTGAGACGTTTGTAGGATGGAGGTCACTAGGGGCAAATGAAGCTTTATACTGTCTCCATGCCTTGTCCCTGGTCTGACATAAGGTGATAAGGTCCGAGGTGATCCAGGGGTGATGGTAGTGCTTAACTCGAGCTTTCCTGAGGGGGACGTGGTGGTCCCCGTGCTTAGGAGGATGCTGCTGAAGTAGGGTAGGGCTAGGTCAACGTCTTGGGAGGCAAAGACAGGGAGCCAGTCGGCATTTGAGAGGTCGAGCTGTAGTGCAGATTTGTCAAGGTGTAATCAATGGGTGGGACCAGATGAATCTGGGTCCGGATTGTGGTGAGTGGATTTTGCAGATGCAGTACGTGATGCAGTGGTCACTGAGGGCATCGGAGAGGGTGCCTGAGGCAGTGATCCTGTGTGGATGAGAGGTTAAAATCCAGTCCAGCAAGGAGTGATTTTGAAATCGATGATTTAAACAGGTGGGTTCCTGGATTAGTTGGGATAGATTTAGGGCTTCAATCCTCAGAGCGGTGGCTTTGGCGCTGGAGGAGAGACAGTCAAGATTGAAATCACCTAGTGGGGTGAGTTCACCATTTTTAGCGACCCATGAGATTGTGGTGATCGCCTTGATTCTGTACGTACTGTAGCCTGTCTCAGTAAGGACCTAGAGCTGCTCCCATACTGAACTGAAAGCAGGTAGTATATTATTTGTTTTGTTTTTATGGCCAATAGGAATGACTGCTAACCTGGAGAGGCTTTCTGAAGTCCAAGCTATTCACTGCTTAACTTTGATACAAAATGGCCCCCAGGCATAACTGAGTTAAGGAAAGCCCAGGGAGGTTAGGCAAGGGGGGGTGGGAACAGGGAGGTTAAATGACTTGCTCAACACATGCAATGAGTACTGGTGCTTTAAATCACTATAATGACCTGTCTACATGTGAGCACCGTCTGCAAGACCAGCACCAAGAACCATATGCCATGTTTCTCAAATCAACCACATAGTAATAGTCAGGGTGCTGCTGTAGACAGTGAAACACGCCAAACAATCCAGCGCACTGGAATTCAGAGGTGCAGAAAATCCAGACACCAATACAAAAGAAAGCTAAGCGCTGCACCTGAGTAAGTTAGTACAAACAAAGTCAATAAACCTGCAAAAAAGGTGTAATTTATTGTGGGTTAAAACAGCCCAGTAGCAACAAGCATGAGTCCACAGCTCCTGACTTTGTCTACTCCATCTATCTATCTGTATCTATCTCTATCTGTATCTATCTATTCTGACAATGCCTCTGGCTGCTCTTAACTATTTGCGTCCTTCCTTGTCTTGTAACACTGTGTACCCTGAAAATGCGCATGGTATTAGTTTAACCTAAATGTATGCATTCATATTCAAGTAATCTGATCGTTTAACCTGTTATCCTGCCTTTGTTACTTAATTGTCCTACTTTGTGTTGTACTTCTACTGACGTGGAACCTTTGTAAAAGAGCCTTGGCTCAAAGGTACTTGTAATCCTAGACTCAAATAAATACAAAATAAAAAAAATCTGTCTATCTATCTGTATCTAGCTATCTGTATCTACCTATCTATCTGAGTCTGTCTCTCTCTATCACATTCTCTCTCTCTCGCTATCTTACACCAGAAACAGATTAAGCTGAAGCTTATTTATAGTGAAGCCCTGGTGTGCAGTTGCATGAGGTTACAGCATATGTGCTTTTTTGCAAAAAAGTTACATATCAATACATATAATAAAAATGTTAATTACAGCATGCTTAATACACTGGTCCAGGGGCACCATTTAAGGGGGGGCAGTCCCCCCACCCCAGCATTGTAGGCCATTTTTGGGTTTTTTTTGCTTTTCAGCCACTGGCTCCACCCCCACAGCCCCTCTGACCAGTTGATCCCCCCTCTTTGAAAGCTGAAATGCCTCCCCACCCCCGCACTGGTCATGAGATTGGATTCCACCATTCACTGAACCTAATTCTTTCAATTTTATAACCGATCGTAACCCCCCCAACCCTTATTGCAGAAACAAGTTGCTTTTCCATTTTGTTTGTAGTTATGATTTTATTTTTCTCATTCTTAGTCTCTCCTACTAACACTGCACCCTTAACTCACAGATCATTACGTTTAGGAGATGGAATGCCCCACAGACAGCAGAGGTTAGTACATCACCCTATGACCTGAAACTGATCAACTACAACTCTCCCGGTCACAGTCAGCTCTATAATTTATTACATTTAAGCAAACTATGACCTTGGTAAAGCCTACAGACTGACAACCACAGTGATCTTCTCAAAAGCTCAAGACCTTAAAAGAGTCTCTGAAATCACAAGGACATTCCACAGTAAAGTATAATAAGTGGACTCAATTTAACTGTGATCTCATATACTTCCTTCCTCTTACTACTTTTAACATTTTCCAAGAGTTCTATGACTTGATCTTCACTTGCTCATGTGACTTGCCTACTAGGGTTGCTCAGGATCTTATTAACAGACTCTTATTCTGGTCCATTTTTATGATTTATGATTTTCGGAATTGAGGACCGAAAATCCCAAATCCTAAAAATGACTAAATTGGGCTCAAAATCAGAATCTGGTTCCAAAGTCCAATTTCAGATGGTGGAATCTAATTCTGTTTGCAGATCTGACTGCTAGAATGTTTAGGATTTTGGATTCCGATTCAGAATTGGATCTTCTGAAATCCTAAAACAATCCTAACTCATAAAATGGGGAGAGAAAATCCTGCATTTTGATTGGTTGTGACCTGTGCATCAAATTTGTTTGATGCACAGGTAAAACCAAATGTGAAAAACAGGACTGCACTACAGAAAAAAATCACTGTACCATTAGAATGCTTGTTTTTAAAAAGCCACCATTTTTTCATTCATTTGCAAGGAAATCGTCATTTTAACTTTTCAAACAGGTCAGCTCTCTTGTAGCCATACATACCAAGTTTTTTAGCCATGACATATATATCACATTTAAAATTTAATATAAATCTGTATTTTCTCACGTCCCGCTTGTATGCCTCCCTTCTGAGTTACTGTCTGCTCCCGCTGTCTGACCTGCCCTTTGGTTCACACTGCCATCTTGCAGTTAAGTAAAATCCGTTGTTTCTAATTTTTTTTTTTTTTGATTCAGCTGAGGTTACAACCAGGAGTTACACACCGTCTGTTTGTGTTGTACACTGTGTGTGTGACGGATAGAGCCGCTCGCTAAAGTACGGCCGGCCGTATGCTCAGTAAAGGAGCAGGGCACTGTGGAAGTGCAGCCACTCTCCTAAATGCCACTCTCTCTCCCAGTGCATGTTACCTCCCTCTCCCAATACATTCCCAAATTAAGCAGTAAAGGCGTCATACTCAAAAGAACAAAAAAAAAAAAAGAAACATTAAATTACAGTTTTGTGTTATACCATGGCACTATGTGGACATATCTCTGTTGGGGGGGGCAACATGATTAGTCACGCTGACATTCACAAAAAAACTACAACTATGGATGCTGCAAGTTCCATAGCAAACCAGGCAGAAGGACTATTTTATCATAAATTCCTCAAATTACAGCTTTTTGTTTCATAGATAAACATATTAATCTAATTCTAGAAATGTATTTAAAAAAATTTTGCCCATTTTATAAGGGCAATAAGACACTCAAGGGGTGTGCACTGAACAGCTATTACTGCACTTCCAGGGGCTGAAGGCACTTGGCCTGCAACCTCATACCTCACTACTCCCCTGGGCATGCAGTAATATCTATTCAGTGCATACCCTGTCATGTCTTATTGCTTACTGAATGGATCTTGGCAAATCTGAGCACCCTTTATGTCTACAAGTGACTTCATAATCCTCTGTTGTGCCATCGTAACTGTGTAAAAAATATGAGGATAAAAAAAATCTCAAAAATACTGATAATGTAGTATGCACACTTGTGTTTTGCCAAAACAATATAAGGGGAGGTGGAGAGGGTGTTTCTAAGGGGTGATATGTGTGATGATGCGTTCATCTTATTCTCTGCCTGGTTTGGTTTCAAAAGCCACCGGCTAAGCATGTGTTGAACCAGCCTATCTAACACACTATCTTGCAGGGTAAAACAGTACAACAAGGCGATTAGATAAAAACTGAACTTGGATAGGCATAGAAAAAAAATGACACCAACAGGGCTAGTGTTGATGGTGATGGGGGAGGACAGCAAACATGGCTGGGAAAATAAGTGTCGAAGGGTTGGGGGTCATCTAAGGTAAGGGGTCACACAAAGTATAACGGAGTTCTGCTGGTGTCAACTGTGAGTAGTTGGCCCAAAGCTGGAGCCCCTCTTTAAATGTACACCTTTTTTTTTTTTAAATCATTTTCTTGCTCTGTATGAATGAATTTAAGAAATCAACACTGTTGTGCCTCATGCAGTTCTTAGTGCTGCAAGCAAGGGTTGCCTGACTTAGTAGGAGCCCCAAAAAGCCTAGAAAAATATGATTACTATAGCTCCGTCTGCAATGGGATTTCTTTGCTGTAGCTCTGTCTACAACAGGACTGATTCATTGTAGAGCTCTCTGCAATGAGGCTGTTTTCCAATTACCCAAATGCTACTTTGAAATGAAGTGCAAAGTTTGTTTACGTCAAAGTATTTGTTAAAACCCCATTCTGTGCAATCATGCTTGCCCTAAATGGTCTTTGTCCACAGACTGGCAAACAGAAAGGCCAACATTTGCAACTGGCTAGCTCAGAAACCAGTAAAAATGATCCTTCTGAGGCCAGTCCGACAATCAAGCAGCAGAGTGCTTACTCTTTGTGTGGAGGGCCTGGATTCAGTTCTCAAACACGGTATCCCAGTTGCCCCAGCAGAGAGGTGGCTGAGCAGTCCAATGGGTGCTCACCTCTCAGAGAGGGTTTGCAAAAAATCCCACTGTGTATCATGCAACAGGATCCCCCCCCCACACACACACACACACATAAAAGGGGAACAGTCAGCACAAAGCGCCCCTCATTCAAGTGTGGGTCTGGTCCCAGTGTGCACTCTGTGGGCAAACACATTTTGATTTACCTACTGTTTACTGTAGTATAGTAGATTATATCAGACTAATTTTGCTTAACTATAGACCATCTGTTTTTTTACCACAAATTCCAGAATCCCCTGCAGCTGACATCATAGAAGTAGGCAGCAGTAGGAGATTCAGTAGCCTGCAGTGCATGTTAGAGCTTTTATAATCTCCGATCAGATGCTTTCCGGGACTGCTTTTCTCCAGGGACTAAGTACAGTCCTCGGTGACTGTACATAGTCCATAGAGGACAGCGAGACCAGCACACAAAATATCAGGGTTTATATAAACTCAAACATGCACTGCAAGCTGATGAATGTTTTTACTGTTATCAACTGCTCCGATGTCATCTGCAGCAGATTCTAGATTTGTAGCAACAGAAGATGTCAGACTATAACTAAGCAAAATTAGTTTGCTATAATTTATTATACTACAGTAAACAGTAAGTAAACTAAAATGTTTGTGCCTACAAGGCACACATTGGGACCAGCCCAACACTTGAATGCCAGGACCCCGAAGGGGAGTATTCCCCTTTAAAATCAATGGAATATCTGCTGGAGAGTTCTGTCTTGCTCAGAACTGGTGGACATGTGCTCTGTAGAAAAGCAGCAGGAACAGACGATGTCCAGGGGACAACAGAAACATTGAATTAGACGGTAGATAAGGACCGCTTGGCCCACCCAGTCTGCCAATTCCCTACCTAATGAATAAGTTGCAGATCCTATTTAACCAACAGCCTACTTCCTCCTACCCCCAACCCCTAGATTTGCCTTATGTTTTTCCCATGCATTGTTGAATTCCCCCACTGTTTCTGACTCCACAACCTCCTCAGGAAGGCTGTTCCATGCATCCACAACCCTCTCCGTGAAAAAATACTTCCTCGCATTACTCTGAGCCGTCCCCCTTCTATCTTCATATTATGCCCCCTTGTTCTTGCACATCTCTTTTTCTGAAAGATGCTACCCTCTTGGACTTTGTTGATTCCCTTGAGGTACTTGAAAGTTTTGATTCCCTTAAGGTACTTGAAAGTTTCTATCATGCCCCCATCCCTCCTTTCCTCGAGGGTATACATATTAAGCTCCTTAAGTCTCTCTTCATACGTCTTCTTGTGCAGACCCTGCACCATTTTAGTTGCCCTCCTCTGGACTGCCTCCACCCTGTCTATGTCCTTGCAGAGACTGGGTCTCCAGAACTGCATGCAGTACTCCAGATGGGGTCTCACCAGCTGTCTATTGATCTGGTAACTGTTTTCTGCAGTAATATATACATTGTAAAGAAAAATTGGGTGAAACAGAGATGTGGAATATAAGTTTGAAATGTGTCAAAAAATTAGGTTTTTGCAAAGTTTCCACTATGAAGACAGAAGCACTTTAAAGTAACCCAACACTCATTCCCGTTTTTTATCCAATGGGGCTCTGAAAATTCCCCACATCAATTGGCCTATCACCTGACTGTCGCTGCTCTACATTCTGCCAGCATCTGGTTTCAGCCTGTTGGTTTTCACCTGGACCACTCCAGCATGTTATTCGATACAAAGTTTTTTTTCTATTTATAATAAGAAACAGCTACACCTGTGGCAGGTGTGTCTTCTGCAGCCGGGGGAATTCTAAGGTAGACTGCTGGCAGCTGGTTCGTTTTCAGCTCACTGCACAAGAGAATTTAAAAACGTGAGCCCCTCTAGTGAAACAATGAATGAAAGCAAGAAATTCAGAAGTGGGTTTTAGCAGTTAAATCTTTTTATTAAACTATGCAACGGCACAAAGAAATAAACATACAGTCTCATACACAACAGATATCTATGAGTACTTGTTTTCAGTCAACCATCTCTCAGTATATTTCACAGCAGCCTTGGATGGAATACACAACAAAAAAACAGAAAAACTACAGCATACTAGAGAACCGCAAGAATCATTAAAGTGTCTAAGGGATGTAGTAATGCATCAGAAAAGCACTATGTGCATCCTAAAATAGCAAATATCTGAACCAGGATAATACTTGTATCAATGGGATGGCAACAACTGGTTGAACCAATGCCCCAACGTTTCACCTCCACCCCATCAAAGCTTTAGAGCGGAGGCAAAACACTGGAGAAGTGGTTTGGCTCCTTATTGCCCTCCTGCTGCTATTTATAGTATCTGATTCAAGTATTTGCTATTTTTGTATGTACTTTGCATTGTAATACTTTTTCAAAACATTAATAAATTCCTTCTGTTGTTGCCATTGTCTAGTGGGCTGCTGTTCTTTTGTTATTTGCGATTCCTTATTCTCTTTAGCTGCAGGCACTTTTTGACCTTTTGATAAACATGTTTTTTTTTTCTTTACTGAGTGTATAATTAACCCCTGGAATAATCTCCCAAAATATGTCATCATCAGTACATCAAAAGAATTTTAAACACAACGTAGATAAATGTATTAATGATGGGGGTAACCTGGACTATTATACATAACTTCAGGAGCAAATTATGGGCAACTGCCTTTTCTGACTCTCAAATCTTTGTGCACCTTTGTGATCCTGACTGCAAGCACCCTATCTTAGAATTTAGAATGGGATACAATATTTAAGCTCTGGATCCCATCAGGATCACGCAGGGAGAGACTCACAGCCAAAAAACGAGCTGTCAAAATAGTGTATGCAGGGTCAGAGTTTATTTAATCTAGCATGGTTTTCGGTTATACTACATTACACCGTCTATGCAGCACACGTTTTGACTACGTGGCTTTCAACAGTGCTGAAATGTGAGTAATCCTTTAAACTCAATGCACTCTGCTTTCTACTTTTAAATTATAAAAAAAAGACATGCAACCAGCTCAATATACTGCATATTATAAGTCATTACCACCGGCTCAGTCAGTCAGCCTTGGCAATTGCTGTATGAGGACCACCCATGCAAGACAGGAAAAAGGAGAATGTGCTGCTTTCAGAAGAGGGGAAAAATGTTGTTTTTTTATTCAAATAAAAACGTTTTTTAATTATGTTTTCCCAAACATTATAAATTAGAAGACTGTCAGTTTGCCCTGATGCTCTTCAGCAATGGAGAACATTATTCCCTGCTTGTGACATCACAGTCTGTTGCTCTGGAACTGACTGTGATATCCCAAGCAGATGATTGTGACATCAACAACCATAATAGCATCCCGGCAACTGGACTTTTAAAGTACAAGGATCCTGTTTTTCTGCACATATCTTACTTTTTTTGCTTTTAAGCTAAACTTTTTTTCCTGACTCACCTGACGCCTCCTCTAACTCCATCACAGACCTTCTCACAGACTTACTGATTGTTTGTCACTCACCCAGGGCTAAGACAGTGGTGGGTGACCTACTGTGTCATTCATCCATGGGCTTGCGGGGGGTGCTGTTACAACAGCTAGCCAGGGCTGTTTCCTCCAGTTCCTGGTTTTACTCCCCAGGGGTGCAGTGGTGCGCATGCGTACTGGCATCTGCCCCATGCCTTGCTGCAGTCCCACTGTGCTGTCTCCCGGTCTCCACCAGGTGACTTACAAAAGTGGAATGCAATGTGTTCCCCCTTCCCCCGAGAGAGGAGAGCTGTTCCTGGGATACTTGATCCTCCCTCCACTGCCCAGGTTCCAGGCAACCAGAGTCTGTTCCCAAACTCAGGTCACTGGCCTAGTGAGTGATAGTCCCAATGCTGTAGAAAGCTTGAAATTCACTTTAGTTTGGTTTGTTTTGTAATTGGGATATGCAGATACCAACTACATAGAAAATAATGCATGGATAACCATGCACAACAAGGCTCTATTTCTATCGAGGGGTTCTGATAACCTCATAGGGATCTCAAGATGCAGAAGCAAAGCTCAAGAGGTCTTGGATGTCAGAGCTCCAAGGCTGAAACATAGCCTAGCTGTGCATGGTTGCCCGTGTGTTATTTTGTGCAGCGTATGGTTTGAAGAATAAAATGAAACATAAGAAAAAAGAAAGAAAGAAGGAAAAAAGGAAAGAGAGAGAGAAAAGAAAGAAAACATTCTTACCCAGCTGCTCAGAACCCACACTGCTGAGGGGTATATTTCTGTTTTTGAATGATAAACAAGAGAAGAGTTTGTGTAAGGAGAATGTATGGGTGCTGTGTATGTGTGGGGAGACGAGAGTGAAACAGCGGTTGGTATGAGTTTCCATTCTAATTAAAAATGTTATTGTACCACAGAAAGGAACAACATAATTATATGGCCTTTGAACTATGGTACAACAGCTTTGCAGCTAGGATGGAAATCCATGCACAAGGCGTAACTAGATAATATTTGTCTCCATAGAGCTTTTTCTCCCAAGCCATGCTTGTCAGGGATATACCCTGTTGAGGCCTGTTATCCCCTGCCCTCCCCAGGTCCTCATCCATCCCGATGCCCTGCATAGTTCTTCCTTTTGTGGCAGATGTTCCAGGGGGACTATGTGGACTACGATCCAGTGGCAGCTGGCACTAGGACCGAGGTGAGTTCTTGCAGCTCAGGCCGACATACTGACAGCCACGGGTTTTTGTCCCAATTGTTTCATTAGCCCCTCCCTTGACATGAGTGGAACAAACTTTTTGGTAGCCTTGGCTGCACGCAGTGACATCCTGCGGAAGGAGTAGTTCCCTTAGCTCACCACGGGGGTTGCCACAGTGCAAGAGCTGGACATCAATCCTACCAATCGCAGCACTGCTGCAACCTTATCTGCCTCCTGACACAGTGTCCCAAGCACGCTCTCAACTCAGGTCACTTGCACAGTAGCACATCACGTTGCTGCGGGGTTACTGGGGCAGCAAACCATGTTTTCTTTAATGAGGGTAAAGCATTTCTTGTTAATAATGTTATTAACTTATATACACTCGTTTTGAACCCCCCGTGTTGATACCCCGCAGTTCATTTTTCTTTCCAAGTCCAATTACCTGGTGTCACATTTCATTTGATGTTCATCATGTGAACCATTCTTTAGTTTTATTTTGGCACAGATTAAGCTCTGATGTCACCAGCATTCCATAAGATAGCACAGCAGCTTATATTACATGCCAGTTCCAATGTCCACTCCTCTGGGGCACAGCTTCTGTTAACTGAATTCATTATAAACTAGCTCATCTTAGTGACAAGCTAAGTGGTGTTGAACAACGAGTGCTGAATTCAGTTGAAAATACTGATGAGTGCTTAGTGGCAGCCATATTGAATGGAAATCTCCTTTATTTCATATCTTAAAGAAATACTAAGGCAGACTCAAAATAGGGGGAAGGATATCTTACAAGACAGAGAAAAATAGCAATCTAAAATTGAATCAATTATAAGTACAAAGTGCTTGCTGCAACGTCATGCAGCGGGCGCTATTATATAATATACAAAAGGAAACATAATTATATGTATTATATGTTGTACCATAGTTCAAAGGCCATATAATTATGTTGTTCCTTTCTGTGGTTACTACAGCATTGGGACTATCACTCATAATATTAACATAAAGGAATTCTGGAGGTCAGGGGTAAGGGGCAACAGACTTCTAGGAAAACAAACTGAACTTACAAGCTCAAATGGGCAGACTGGGTGGGCCATAGACCCTTATCTGCCGACACTGTCTATGTATGTATTTATGTATCTATATATTTAACTTCGGCTCCCTATAAAAGTGTAACCCCTAGATGGCGCTATCCCAGGGGCTACTACCCCTGCCTGATTTGCCACTAACAGGTTGAGGGGCCTGGATCCAATGGCGGGTGCCTCCACCCAGAGGTCAGGGTTTGCAATAGTTAAACTTACTTGGTCACAGCCCTCTGGGACACTGCAACCCCCCTTTCTTCCCACTAGTGGCCCACACAATACATCAGAATTACCTTCACAGTATACACTTACCCCCAGGACTAGTTCCGGCACTGGGACCTCCTGTGAAATAAGATACAGTGCAATAATCACAGTACAGTACTTTAACATAGACAAATACCTCAGGCAGTATAACTTTGCTGAAACAAGCAGCTCTGATTTATTTAGGGGGATATAACAAGGACAGGGGGAAATCAGGTTAATTAGCTTATCACTTTACTATCTACCTATGGCTCTGTGCAGAGCCTATCCCTTACCAGTTACTGTCCCTGGGTACCCAAGCCCAGTGGCTAGTCCAAACCTGCGGCAGCTGGTAGGGCCCTTTCACACAGTGAAAAGAAAAATTAGTTTAAACAGTCAGCAGTACAGTGATTCCATTTGGATTTAATGTGGCAATTCAACGGGAGCGACCCTGAATTAGTACTCACGACTTCCAAACAAGATAGGGTCCTTCAACGCCAGCAGGGCTACTCTTGAGCTCCACGAGACTCTTCACACATTTATATGGTAAAAAGAAAGTACTATACCAGGCAGGCTGCTTCTCTATCCCGATCGCAATTACTGCACAATACCCAGGAGAACACACAGCAGATTCAGTTCCTGACAGACCGAGTGCAATTCAACAATTTCTCCAGTCTTCTACAGGGTGAGCCTGGTTTCTACTCTTCAGAGATCCTTTGATTCTTTTCACAGGACGGATTCAGTCCTAACAAGCAGTTACACAAGCTGCAGACTGGAACTCTGGGCCTTACACGCGTTTTTTGACTGAAACTGCACACTGAAAAAGCACAGGGCTCCTTCCTTCTTCACTGCCAAAGCTCAACTGAAACTCCAACAGACAAAACCGGGCACTTCCTTTGAGTTCCTCCCAGTTCTTGACTGGATTGGCTGTCACTCACAATAGACTGCTGCTGTTGGTCCAAAAAGGCGCCAAGTCTAAACTACATCTCCCAGAGTCACTGCCCATACAATCCTCTTGTGGCTGGCTCAGATTATGAGTCCAAGTTCTGATTCGTCCAAGGCACCATTTTAGAGCTAGCTTACCCCACACTGATTGGTCCAGTTCAGCAGTTCAAAACCAGAATGGGGCACTAGGCAGACACAGTTCTGACTGCAAAGAAAGCAGGTTAGACAAACTGTAATTTCATTATTACTGTAAATGATTTCTGGCAAACAGTTACATCTTTCAGATAGGTTCCCTTTGCACTCCTAGTGACTGCAAAATGGAGTGAATTGGCAGCAGCTCGAGTGGTACTCAAACAGAGAAGCATGATCCCCCATACAACTAATTATGTCTGCAAGCAGACAGCTCTTAAAGAGACAGTACCAGAGGCTCTAAAACACTCACTGATAAATGGCTTAAACGCCAAACACCATTCAGGCTTAGGGCATTCAAGCAAGCTCCTGGAAGTCTTTTGGAACCCCCATTTGCAGGGGTTACACCTTCCTGGCCTGGGAAAGCTTGACGTCCGCAGCAAGTACTCCCATAAGTTTCAACTGCAACCATATACATTTGCATTAGGCTCACACATGTAATCATCAGTCAATACATCATTTTACCAAGAACACATTTCTGAAACATTGCAGTACGTCCTCTTTACACAGTATTACACACACATTGTACCATAACTCAAGTTATTACCTCTTGTACATGAAACCTGAACAGAGGGGCCCTTCCTATCAGTTACCTTGGGGCTGGACGGGCAAGGGCACCATACTTAGAGGGCAACACAAGTAACTTGAGTTAGCACTGATGCTCAGTTTGGGCAATGAGCTCGGGACACATACACTCCTTTATGGACAACATTGAGAGGCAAGTCCACAGGCCTCCCAAGTGAATCATAACTGAGGTGCACCACAGGCTTTACAGCTCGACCAGTCTTTCTAGGGGAACTGTTACAGTCTCTGCACTCTGAGCCTCATTTTCAGCATTGTCCTCACTTGTCAGGGAGTCTCCTGGGGTAGAGAGGCTAGAACTTGGGGCACTTTCAGCTCCAGGAGTTACAGTTCTGAGTCCACAACATTTGGCTCGCATGGAGAGCTTTGGACACTGGCAGTGGACTGTCAGGGCACTCAAAATACTCTTCTTGTTCGGTGTATCACCAGTCTGCCCCAATCTATCATTTTCTCCCTGAAAGCTCAAACAGTTCAACCATGCACAATGATTCCATTTCATCTGATCTGATGCTTTGCACTTCACTTTCTGGGAGCATTGGCTCCAGGGATGAAGCTGGGGGCTTAGACAGTCCAGAAGGCCCAGCTTTGTCTCCAGTATTGACTAGGGATTGCCCCGAAACAATTGACTCAGTTCGTAAGAAGGATAGTATTCAAAGTCACTCTCACTTTCTTCTGATATGGACTGGACAGTCATGCTCAACTGGGACTTGTGCAGGGGAACACTTTAACTCTGCTTCTGTAGGTGCAGACTTCCTTGATCTTTTCTTAGCAGCAGCTCTAGTCACTGGTCCAGAGGGGCATCTTCTGGGGCTCAGACTCAATCAGGATTTGTCCAATGGGCAGTAAATGATTTCTATGCATTGTTTTTACATCTTTGAATTGTTCTCAGGCCTTACTTTGTACACTGGCAGATCATCTAGTTTGCCCACCACAATGTGAGGAGATGGTGCCATCTGTCAGCAATCTTGTGTTTGCCATGCAGTCCCAGATTTCTTACAATACCCGATCTCCCTCCTGGAGTTCCTGTGCTTTCACCTTTTATCATACCGCTTCTTTGTTGGCCAGATTTCTTTTGGCAGCCATGGTTTGAGCCAGTTGGTACGCATGAGTTAGCTGGGCCTTTAACTTTTTGCACATACTGTAAATAGTTGTCAGCTTGAACCCCATCAGGAGAGACCCCAAACACACATCTACTGGTAGTCGAGCTTCTTTCTAAACATCAGGCGGTAGGGAGAACCCAGTGGCATCACTTTTGGTGCAGTTATAAGCATGTACCAGGGTGCTAATTTGTTGGCTCCATCTAGGCTTGTCCTTTGGGTGCAGGGTGCCTAGCATATCTAGCAAAGTGCGTTGAAACGTTCAGGCTGTGGGTCCCCTGGGGTGGTAAGGAGTGGTTCTGGACTTCTGACTCCCACAGAGAAAGCATCTCTTTGATCAGACGACTCTCAAAGTCTCCCTTGATCAGAATGGATTCTTTGTGGAGCCCATAGTGAACAAAAAGTTTTCTACAAGTACTTTGGCCACAGTGGATGCTTTCTTGGTCTTTGGTGGGAAAGCTTGGGCATATCTCGTGAAATGGTCAGTGACCACCAGCACATTACTGATATTTCTTTGATCTGACTCAAACTCAGAAAATCAATACAGACCAGCTCCATGGGTGCACTGGTGGTGATGTTAACAAGGGGGGCAGCCCTCTGGGGCAAAGCTTTCCTCTGTAAGCAGCGACTACAAGTTTGAATGTGTTGCTCCACATCAGCACCCATCTTAGGCCAATAGAATCTGGATCTCACCAAGTCAAGTGTTCTGTCTATACCAAGGTGCCCCATGTGGTTGTGCAAGGACCTCAGTACTGAGTCTCGAAAGGCAGTGGGCAGCACTAGTTGTTGTTTGTCTACTTGTACCCCTCTGTCTACTGTTTCTCTGTATAACAGTTTATTGATCAGTTTCAACTTAGGACCTTCTTTGTATAACAGTGCAGTTCTCAAATCAGTGGAGCGTAATTTGGACACATCTTTTCCTGCATAGAGGGCTTCTAAAGCTGCTTTGATCATGGGATCGCGGATTGAGCCGCCAAATACTGTCATTGTCCAGCTGAGGCAGTGCACCAATGTCTATTGCAGAAAAGTGGCAATAAGCAGCAGGTATGCAATTCTCAGAGGGTCCCAAGCAATCCACCATGCAGTCCATCTGTCCGTGGACATTTGTTCCTCCCTGTCAAACTTCCGGCAGAGTGCCCGAATGTCAGGTTCTGCCAATCGGACCCAATCATTCTGGGTAACAGGCCTCGGAGAGAGCATCAGCATCTATGTGGTTCAGACCTGCTCGGTATTCGAGAACATAGTCATATGTAGATAATGCAGAAAGCCACCTATGGCCAGTGGCATCCAACTTAGCTGAGGTCTGCACATAGGTCAAAGGATTATTGTCAGTTTTACTAGTATTTTAGCCCCATACAAGTACTCATGGAATTGGTCAACAATAGCCCATTTCAAAGCTTAGGAACTCTAACTTATGTACAGGATAGTTCTTTTCGGATGGGGTCAGGCTTCTACTGGCAAAGGCCACTGGTCTCAGGCCATTCTCGTGCTCTTGGTACAACACAGCCCCAACCCTTGCAAGCTAGCATCAGTGTGCAGGACGTAAGGTTTTCTTGGATCAGCATAGGCCAGCACTGGAGCATGGGTAAGTTGATATATGATCTCATGAAAAGCAGTCTCACAATCAGGAGTCCAGCGGGCCCCAAATACTTCACTCGGATGAAAATACACTCTTTCAGTCTTGAGGGGCTTGACTTTGGTATTTTGTGGTTGGGGATACCCTTGAGTAAGGTTAAGTAAAGGCGGATCACTCTTGAATAGTCCTTGATGAAGCGCCGATAATAACCACAGAATCCCAGGAATCCTTGCAGTTTCTTTTAGATTTTTGGGCTGTGGTCAGGTGGTCAAGGCCTCAACTTTACTTGGTCGGTCTCTATTCCTGGTGGATACTATGTGTCCGACATACTTTACTGATGTTTGAAAGAATTGACACTTATCAATGGACAGTTTAAGGCCAAAGTCCTCCAGTCGGTCCAATACCTTAAATAATCTGCTCTCATGTTCCTCCAGTGAGCTGCCAAACACAATAACATCATCTAGGTATACCAGGCACTTCTAGTAAGTTCATGTCCCCACTGCACGCTCCATCAATCGTTGAAAAGTGGCTGGGGCACCTGAATCCCTTGAGGCATCCTCATGAATTCATAGAAGCCAGCGGACAGATAAAGGCTGTCTTCTCATGGTCCTCTGGGGCCATCGGATCTGGTAGTACCCACTGCGGAGATCCAACACAGAGAACCACTTGCTCCGTTTAGGCAGTCCAAAGCATCCTGAATGCGGGGCATTGTGTACTGATCAGGGATAGTCCGCGGTTTAAGGTGCGATAATCCACACACATCCTTACTGTCCCATTCTTTTCCTCACTACTACAATGGGGAAGCATAAGGGCTTCTGGATTCTTGTATTACACCAGCAGCTAACATCTCTTGCAGATGCCTCTCACATCATCTATGTCAGCAGGTGCCAGGCATCGAGACCTCTCATGAAATGGTCTTCGTCATGCAGCCGGATATTGTGCTCAGCTCCTTGCACGCATCCTATGTCCCATTCCTTTAAAGAAAACACCTGGTCTCTCTGGGCAAGCTTCTCACTGATCCTCACTTTCCATTCAGCTGGCAACGAGTGCCAATCAAACAAGTCAGGCGTTACTCTGTCATTCTTCCTCGAACTCTTGCTGCTGGGTAGCACTGCAGTGTCTGCACAATGCACATTAGCCAGGATGCAACCTCTATTTACTCGAATGTCTCTTTCAGACACATTATGAACTTGGACCATTACCCTTCTGGCATAAGCATGGGCTCTAGCGGCAAAATACTAGGCTTGACCAGCAGTCCCTCTGGCAATTTTCCATCGCCTGGTGCATCCAACATTAATATTTATTCTTAACATCCTTTCTGATACGGACCTCTCCCTGTAAGGTACACTGGGCATTTGGCGCCAGGATCAGAGACTCAGTATCCTTCTTCCATACAATTCCAACCGGTTCCTCTGGTTCTATTTTTTCAGCATCTCTCTGTGCCTCATAGGCCTTCTTAATTAAAGCTGGAACTCTTAAAGCTCTACTAGTTTTTGACCCCTGTTTTTCATAACACAACTGTGCCAGCCTTCCGAACATATGAGCATTTGTTCCAATCAACAAAGGGACACCATCATACAGTCCAGTGGGGGGACACACTAAGGCTAGAGTCTCTACTTGTTCGGCCACTCCAGCCACGGAGGTGGGGAAAGACAGCCAAATTCGGATATACCCGGAATAGGGGTAGGCCTTCTCACTTAACCCCCATACATGCAGTCCTTCTAATGGTTGTAAGGGTACGTCTGACAAATGCTTCTGATACCAATCCTGGAACATAATTGTCACTTGGGAGTCACTGTCTAATACAGCTCTTGTAGACACTCCATTCACCTTTACAGTGGTCTCCATGGAGGGACCCACTATTCTGGACCAGTCTGGAGAGGCGATAGTGGGGGCCTGGGCAACTGACCTTGCCACAAAAGGACATGAGTTAGCATTTTTGGTGCCCTCACTGGGATCATTTTGTGCACCTCTTAACCACTGATTTGTTCTCCGAAGCTCTCCTTGTAGCCTATATGCAACTTTGTCAGGGTCTTTTGGGGACCAGCATTCCCTTTTCATGTGCCCATCCTTCCCACAATTATAGCAAAACATACTTTCTGGAGTTTGAGCTGGCCGAGGCGCCACACTGGGAGCCAGGGCAGGGGTATTACTAACTGGAAACCTTGGTGCCATCTCTGTCTGCGCGTGATAAGCATTTGGAGACATCTCGTCAGTTTCTCCACTTCCATGGTCAAGGAATTGAGTTTGGAGCTGTTATCAGCAGGAGATACATGGGTGGGTACTCCACCCCATAGCAGATGCAGTCGGATATAGGTCAGGGCCCGTGCATTGCAGGTGGCCTTCATAAAGGGACTGTTTTGAATTCCCGATCTCTCTCAACAGTTTGCCCCATTGTGGCACATCTTTTCCTTGTCAGAGCACTCATTGACTGCCAACCTCTGCCCCTGAACTTCACTTGATGGGCCACCTCAGTCACTCGGTCGTGAGCCGCAGCTATTGGTGCAGGTCCCTCCCGAGGTCGCCTTTTCTCAACTCTCGATTTCTCTCATTAACTCATCATAGGAGGTGGGATTCCAGTCGATTTGCCAGGCGAATTGAAGCAACAGCAGTTCTGAGAAGGGGCAGACTTAAGGATCCTGTCCAGCCTGGTTCGGTCCAGTTCAATCGCTGGCAAACTACCCTTTCTGAGGCATTCTTGCAACAATTTTTCCAGCCGAGATACATACACAGACAACAACTCCCCTTGGTACTGTTGTGCATTTCTTACTCTCCACCATAGATCCTCATCAGAATCTGGGCTCCCATACACATTCTCCAAGGCCTCAAGATAGGCCTGTGCAGTCACTTCAGGGTTACTGGCCCGTATAGCACAGATGGTAGCCAGGGCAGGACCTCGGAGGCTCTCACTAACCCTCTTTCACTTTTCGGCTTCCGAGCATTGCCATTCTAGCACTTGGGGGGCAACATAGTCTATCCAGGTCTCCCAGTCATCCTCCCCTTGGGGGTTGGGGAGGGTGCCAGAGAAGATCCTCAACCTTTGGTAAGAGTTGTGACTAATGGCAGGTGCAGAAATAGGAGTCTGCATTGGTTCAGCCACCATTACGGGTACTGGAGCGGGAGAGGGTGTTGAGGGAGGAACACCCCCAGGTGGCAAGAATAGTTTCTTCAAGTCCTCCACAGTTTTCCCTTCCCCCAGCAACCATTTAGCAAATTTCTCCTCAAAAGTTTCAGACAGTGGTGGGGGCTCATTCCCCACCGGGTCTTTACTGTACTTAGTTATCACTCTCCAGGCAGTGAGGGCTCCCTCTGGGGTAATGGTCTGTGGCACTTTGGAGCTATCTATGGGATCCTTAAACTCTACTAGGGCCAGGAAAGTGTGGGTGAGCAGATTAGCATGCCGACTCACCACCACAGGGTTTTGTAAACCTTCCACCTTGGAAAGTACTCCCTGTACAGTGTCCGTATTGATACCCAGGGGGATGTCCAGGATAAGCATAGCATTTTGGGTGTCAATCTCCTCCCCAGTACACCACTCCACCAGCCGGTGCACAGCCACTTCTGTCGGGGTACCCATTTTTTCTTAACAGTGGTTCATAAATATGGCCACTAGAGGACACACAATCCCAGCGGTGAGCCTCCAAGATGTAACCCCTAGATGGCGCTATCCCAGGGGCTACTACCCCTGCCTGATTTGCCACTAACAGGTTGAGGGGCCTGGATCCAATGGCGGGTGCCTCCACCCAGAGGTCAGGGTTTGCAATAGTTAAACTTACTTGGTCACAGCCCTCTGGGACACTGCAACCCCCCTTTCTTCCCACTAGTGGCCCACACAATATATCAGAATTACCTTCACAGTATACACTTACCCCCAGGACTAGTTCCGGCACTGGGACCTCCTGTGAAATAAGATACAGTGCAACAATCACAGTACAGTACTTTAACATAGACAAATACCTCAGGCAGTATAACTTTGCTGAAACAAGCAGCTCTGATTTATTTAGGGGGATATAACAAGGACAGGGGGAAATCAGGTTAATTAGCTTATCACTTTACTATCTACCTATGGCTCTGTGCACAGGCCTATCCCTACCAGTTACTGTCCCTGGGTACCCAAGCCCTAGTGGCTAGTCCAAACCGTGGCAGCTGGTAGGGGCCTTTTCACACAGTGAAAAGAAAAATTAGTTTAAACAGTCAGCAGTACAGTGATTCCATTTGGATTTAATGTGGCAATTCAACAGGGAGCGACCCTGAATTAGTACTCACGACGTCCAAACAAGATAGGGTCCTTCAACGCCAGCAGGGCTACTCTTGAGCTCCACGAGACTCTTCACACATTTATATGGTAAAAAGAAAGTACTATACCAGGCAGGCTGCTTCTCTATCCCGATCGCAATTACTGCACAATACCCGGGAGAACACACAGCAGATTCAGTTCCTGACAGACCGAGTGCAATTCAACAATTTCTCCAGTCTTCTACAGGGTGAGCCTGGTTTCTACTCTTCAGAGATCCTTTGATTCTTTTCACAGGACGGATTCAGTCCTAACAAGCAGTTACACAAGCTGCAGACTGGAATTCTGGGCATTACACACGTTTTTTGACTGAAACTGCACACTGAAAAAGCACAGGGCTCCTTCCTTCTTCACTGCCAAAGCTCAGCTGAAACTCCAACAGACAAAACCGGGCACTTCCTTTGAGTTCCTCCCAGTTCTTGACTGGATTGGCTGTCACTCACAATAGACTGCTGCTGTTGGTCCAAAAAGGTGCCAAGTCTAAACTACATCTCCCAGAGTCACTGCCCATACAATCCTCTTGTGGCTGGCTCAGATTATGAGTCCAAGTTCTGATTCGTCCAAGGCACCATTTAGAGCTAGCTTACCCCACACTGATTGGTCCAGTTCAGCAGTTCAAAACCAGAATGGGGAACTAGGCAGACACAGTTCTGACTGCAAAGAAAGCAGGTTAGACAAACTGTAATTTCATTATTACTGTAAATGATTTCTGGCAAACAGTTACATCTTTCAGATAGGTTCCCTTTGCACTCTAGTGACTGCAAAATGGAGTGAATTGGCAGCAGCTCGAGTGGTACTCAAACAGAGAAGCACAGTCCCCCCATACAAACTAATTATGTCTGCAAGCAGACAGCTCTTAAAGAGACAGTACCAGAGGCTCTAAAACACTCACTGATAAATGGCTTAGCAGCCAAACACCATTCAGGCTTGGAGCATTCAAGCAAGCTCCTGGAAGTCTTTTGGGAACCCCCATTTGCAGGGGTTACAAAAGGAATGTTTATGTACCCACATAGTGAAAAATTTCAACCCAAGGCCTGTCTGCCCAAATCATCATATAAACTCTCCCCCAACACACACACAAAATACCTGAAATGGAGGACTGGGTTATGGCAGGAAAAAGGAGAGGCAAAAATGCATGCTTAATGATCCCTTTCAAAAAAACATGGTCCCTGTGAGCCCTAATATAAGTCTGCCTTCAGAATATCCCAAGCTACTTTCAAATTAAGAAGAAAATCAGAATGGCTCAACTGCGATCAGGACAATTGGAGGGTTGTTCTCAAATGGGGCATATAGTAGTCACCTGATCTGCCGTCAAGCATTAACAGACAAACAAGGCCTCAAAGAACAAACCAGTACAGAATGATATGCCTAATATACTCTTTGTGTTAGTAGGCTCTAGTGTCCGTCAAGCATGCTATAACATATAATAATGATATTTGTACAATATCCTATGCCCCATCATTCCCTTGCCATCTTTCCCACCCTTTCTGTCTGCTTTTTGCTTGGCTGAGTGTTAATGCCAATTATACCACATTACATAAACTTTGCTTACAAAATGATCTTTAGAATCATAGCAGCTTCATAGGTCCAATCACATCACCTGACCATTAGTCTCTGGTATGTGCACAGTTTGCAGCTAACCTACTCTAATCTACCTAGCAACAGCCAAACTACAAGAAAATGAAGCAGTTTCTGATAAAAATAAAAATTGTTTCCACTTTTTAAATGCTAAAACCCACAGTACAGCATAGGTGCCATAAAAATAATTGCACTGTATGGGTTCATTTCAAAGCACTCCACCTTACTAAACTCACATGCTCTACCAAGCAACAACCTTACAGGAAAATAAAACCTTTTTCCATTAAAAAAAGTTTCCATTTTATAAGCGCAATAACCCACTCCAGGGCATGGGGTTTTTGAGAATTAATGCACTTCCTGGGTGGGTTGAAAGTCTATAAAAGGTCACTTGAGTTATCAGAAAACTCCCTTCAGTTAAATGTGCTTTGGATCTTTAGTCCATTTCACATCCTATCCAGCTTTTTTCAGTTTGCAGCTAGGAAAGAGCAAAATGTCTATGTAAGAGTGATTTGAGAAGTAATGATACTAAAGATACAATGCGGCCACCTGGTCTGAACAGCATAAGGCAGCACGGAGAGGCTGACATTGGGAACTGCAGGTGCAGGGACCCCTCAAAGCAGGCCGGAGACCCATTCCCTCGCAAGGGGTTGCACATGGTGCACTGCATCAGGCAATGCCAGTGCTAGGCTAATGCCTGATGTTGGGATGATGGGTCGGACACAGAAAACCTGGGGAGAAAACCCGAGCCTCTAATCATGATGACAGGGCCAGTACGCTTGGGCCCCCACACCACAGAGCCTACCACCAGCTTGCAACTGGATAATCTTGTTGACGGGGGGTAAGGATGCCCCCCCCCCAGTTAGCCCTGATATGGGGGAGGTGGGCAAGTCATGATTGGGGATGGGCAGCAGCAAATTAGTGGCAAGCGGGATTGGGCGATCAATGGTGCTCGAGTAGAATGACTGTGAGGCTGGCCGAGACATTAAAAAAAACGATTGTTACAGAATTTATGTATTAGTATAAAAGTGACTTTCCAGTTTCCTGCAAAACAATGACAGTTGACACTGGCATAGAACTCAAATCTCATAACAGTCCCAAAACATTTAATTGCAAGACGTTCTATTCTTTTTTTACTGAAAGACATTTGCTTGATAATAAGCTCTTTGTCCCTTAAACAGCTGCTGACACAATGTTATCCTCTGCATGCAACTCCTGCCAAGGAGCTGCCTGCCGAAAGAGCTAAATCAGACTACTTTTGTTTTTGTTTTTTCCTTTTTGGCAGTTAATCTTTTTATTAGCATATATGTTCTCCTACAGAGGTGTTACATTCGAAGCAAGAGACACAAGGTATAATTAAGAGAACTCAGATTAACAAGCATTAATATATGATGCTAACATAACATATGACCACATACATGCCCAAAACTTACAGAAAACAGAACGCAATCAATAAAACTTACAGTACACTAAAACCAACAATTAACTAACTATGACATTAGTAAGGCACTTAAGAATTATTCAACTTGTAAAGCTGCACTTGTAACTTCTGTACACGAGCCGAGCAGTAGCCACACCCCCAAAATCAGAGCTTTAATGATGTGAAGTAGGAGACAGGGCTGCAGGTATGTAATAAACAGATACTAAGGATCAGGAGGGGGGCTGTCTATAGATAAGTTCTGTCACTTTGCTGGCCAGTCTACAGGTATGTGGCTAGTCTATAGGCATGTGGCTAGTAACATCACGCCATCAAACCACTGATTTTGGGTGTGGTGCTGCCACTCGGTCATAGAAGTTATGAATGCAGCTTTAAAAGATGAAAAATTCTTAACAGTCTAACTAAAAAATCAAAACCAGCCTAATTTAGCTCCTCGGGCAGACAGCTTCTTGGTGTGAGTTCCTGCCATGAGACATCAGCAATTACTATATGTGTCACACCTGCATTACTTGTTACCCTGCATTGCTGTGCCTTATTAAGTGGACCATTCCTATTTTTCCCATTATTAGTAAATAACATTTCAAATAACCTAAAAGTAACTGTAGAGTGTGAAGGTCTAAGGATCTTTTAAATTTATACTGGTAGCAGTAGTAGTAAAAACTTTATTCAACTGAAAAATAACAGTGAATAGGTAAAACTCGACTGAGACAAGTTCATTTCCAGCGAGGCCCTACAAATACTGTTGGTATTGCAACCCACTTATACTGTTATTCTGTTGTACTAAAGGGTTAAGCAAGTATGGGCCAAAGCCACAGTAAACTGAACTGTAAATAACATGAAAAGAGAGGAGTTGAGACTCATTTACAGTGTGAATTTACAGTTTTTTTTCTGTCTAGCGTGGGTTTGAAACTTCCAAGGGCTAAGCCTTGAATCTTTGTCAAATGAGTTTCAGGATAGACATATCCACGTCTCTCCCCTGATTTCAAAAAGGGCATCCATTTAGCATAGTGTTTAGCCTTCTAATGGCAGGGTAATGCGGTCATCCACTCCATACGCGCAATTTGTTTTCCTATCTCCATCCATCATCAGAATAGTTTCTGTTGCAACTGGTTGTGATATCATAAGCAAAGCATTATGACTCCATGACAGGAATAAACAATAAGAACAGAGCAAGTCTGCGGGTAAAAATATCCTGTTTGAATAAAAATGGCTTCAGCATCAGAAAATGGAAGGTCCTGAAATTTAAATTTGGGTGGAATTTTGTGAAACTGAGCTTTGCCAATGCCAACTGAGAATTTTTGCTGGACACCAGAAAGTCTCACCAAGTGAAACACAACTAACAGTTTGTTTTTTAGAAAAATGAATCACATTGTTAGGAAAATAAGTTTAAGATTATAGCTGATGATAAGGTAAGTCCTGGGAGAAGCTGGGGTGAGGGGGGGCTGGAAGGACTGGCGTGAGGCAGAGCCGGCCTGGATGGGGGCAGGAAATCAAAAAGAATAAATAAGGCTGACATTTAATGAGCTGAGTCATCTTTGATAATCACAACCCTGCAGTGTCCAACACTTAACTTTTCCTTGTACTGTTTGAGTTCTCTTCTAATATTACATTTTTATTTTTTTAATTTCGTTTTTTTTGTTGAATGGGAAAGAAGGAGAGAATTCTGTCTATTTTAACCTTCATTTTGGGGCTACAGATGCAAGCTGACATATTGAATCAGGTTAGGTTGTCAGCGGTATTTCTAGTGAGTGAGGGACATTTGGCCAGAACACTGGGAAAATTCCCCTGCTCTTTTCGAGATGTACCATGGGATCTTTAACGTTCACTTGAACAACCACCACAACAGGCAGATGGGATTTCGGTTTAACATCTTATCCAAATGACAGCACCTCAGGAGTGCAGTACCCTCTTCTGCACTACAGTGTCAGCACTGGAATTCACCTCAAGTTTCTGGTGCGGGGCTAGAAGCCACACAACCTTCTGATCTTCTGGCCTCAGAGATGAGTGTGCAACCTGCTGAACCACTGACAAGGACAACAAACAACTGTCTTTTTTATTTACTGTGTTATAATAATAACTGGTGACCCCCTGTAATGACTGGATAGCCAGACTCAAAATACTGTAATAAACCACTGAATTCTGTAATAACTCAATAGTGGGTTATTACAGTATTGTCTTCCTTATGCTCTCATTTCACTGAAGTGCGAAAGAAAGCATACTGTATTTGGGTGACTACCTCGGCTACTCGGAGACATGCTCGTTCACGCAAATACAGCTTGCAGTTTTTGTCTCTGTCTAAGCCACGTACTAGTTATAAAAAATAATGCCTGTGCAAGGTTTGTCTTACGAGGACTTTTCACACACCCTTGGTGTGTGATAATCTCATAACACACACCTACACATGCATTATTTTCTCAATAGTGTGTCAGTAATTGCTTTCTACTTTTATAATAAATTATTTGCTTGTGCAGTGAATCTAGTGGAGTTTTTTACATTTACTTTTCAAACTGCTAGAAATGAATTCAGTAGAATTCTGGTATTGTAATGTAAGAAAATCCCAACTATTGTACTTATGAGTCCAATATATTTCAGTGAGAAAGTTGAGAGTTATTTCTGTCTTTTTTCAAGACAGAGACACATCTGTCAGCAGCAAAATTGCACCTTTTATTTGTTTGTAATATTCTGGTCCATCTGTATGATTTTTAAAATTTTTCTAAAAAGTAAATAACTTTAGTTACTTCTTTCCAAGTGAAATCTGGCTAGGAAGAAACTATCGATTGCCAAATCTTAAACAAAGGCTAATAGATAATAGAAAATCAAAATGCACACATTTGTATTAAATATGTAATATTTTATGGGAAGAACGCTTTATTTCTTCTATAAAATCTGTTAACAGATTTGCAGTTTCCTATTAAAATACCCAGACGACTTTACCGGTAAAGATTTTCTGATGTGATAATGCAAGAATTACATTAGATTCTTTTTTGTAGTATTTGATAAAATAAAAAGAAAATACTGTAACAAAACAGGTAAATAAAGAAACCCACAAATGCATACAAATCACTACCAAGGCATCACTCAGGTGGTAGTCTTGCAGCAGCAGCGGCAGCACTCCCTTCATGGAGGAAGAGAGTGTCCTCTGGGATGCTCACGCTTCCTCCCCATGCCTCATGCACCACTGCTCCCTGTACTCCTCCTTGGGTTGGCTCTCCCCTCCCCCCGTGGGGATCCACTCATACTCCCTGGGCTGCTTCACTGATAAATGACTTAGCTCTCCATCCCTGCCCATTCCCCTTCCTTCAGCACCACGACAAGTCTACTCCCTTAGTAGTGTTGCTCAGATATTAGCCTAGAAACTAGGATACTAACAGATACCTCCCATTTGGCCAGACAGTTGCTGTGGTAGGAGAACAGTGCTATCTGACCATGGATCCTACCCTCTAGGATCCAGTGCATGGATCCTAGCAACAAACGCTGTAGATCCTGTGGATCCTAGCAACAGATCTAGCTGGGATCTTATCTGACTTAGGATCCCTGGATCTGATCTAGGATGCTTTACATGTCTGATTCATCCAAGTACTGATTTTGTATAGCGTAACTGCCTGTACCGATATCTACTTTTGTATGAAGTGTTGTCTGCTATAAGCAACAGTGTCCTCTGTGTCCAGGACAATCTTGAAAATGAGCTTGCTCAATGATGTAACTGCCTGGTTAAATAAAATTTGATTGATTGACTTGAAGAGATACGGTAATATCATAGCATTTGACTGTACATTACAGATTTTTTAGTGTGCCTTGTGTGATTTCTATTCCTATGCAAGTATCTTTGTCTGTCTGTGGGTTTCCTGTAAATCCATGTCTGCAAGGTTCCATCCTTAATGGTGACTGTGGACTCCAGAAAATTAACACTGGTGTCAGAATATTCCAGGGAAAGTTTTATGGATGGGTGGAGGTTAACTTCCTGATGGAACTCTTTCAGTGTGTCAGTGCTCTCTATCCAAATTATAAATAAATCATCAGTAAAACAGAAATAAGCAAGTGGTTTGTGTGTGCAGTGCCGTAAAACAATCTTCCTTCAAACTGGCATATTGCGGAGCCATCCTGGTACCCACTGCTGTTCCTATAGTTTGAACATAATGTTTGCTATTGAAGCTGAAGTGTGTCAGAAAAATTCAATAAATTCCCCACCACTTCTGGATCAATGTGTTGGTGCTCTCCTTTCTCATGTAGATATCTGAGACTGGCTGAAATGCCATTCATGCGTGGAATATTTGTATAGAGGGAGGTTACCTGCACTGTGGCTAATATAGTATTAGGTGGTAAGTCCTTGTAACCAGAAAGTTTACACAGGAAGTGAGTAGTGTCCTGAATGTAGCTGTCCCTTTCTATAACCAGTGGTTTTAGAATGGTTTCTATAAGACCTGAGATACTCTCCCCGTCAGGGTACCGTTGCCAGATACTATGGGTCTCCTGGATTGTCAGTTGGTAATGTGATGTAATAATGCCCCGATTAGCTATTACTTAGTTTAGTATTTTGTAGTGTTTTTAGGTTCTAATCTGTTTTACTTCAGAACAACATTTGATTTTGTTTCACTAGCCAGTAGCTATAAGATCTTAATTTTATAGTTCTTTACAACTTCTTAGCGTGCCTATGGGGAAGGCTTGGTCTTTTCCTTCCATAGCTTTGCAGTTAAGGTGTATTCCTCTATCCCCTTGGGAAAATCTGGATCATATGTAATAATATGTTTTTCTTTTTTGCTTGTACTATAATGACTTCTTTGTTTGCAATAAAGCTAAGTTTTAAAAAAGTGCCCTTTATGGGCATCTGCTGAGTATGTTATCCTGTCACTGTGATGACTAGGTGGCAGGTTGAATGTTCCTTGTTAAAGTCCCTCAACCTGAAATCTGGATCCCAGGTTTTCACTTGCCATGTGAAATGGTTTGTTTACCTCTATATACAGTTTTATATTCTATTTGGCTGCATATACCTCTAGTCCATGCTTGTTACTTTTATTTTATTAGAATTTTGATGACCGAGTAGGCCTGACTGAGACAAACAAGTCCCTTTTTCAGGGGCAACCCGGGGAACAGCACATTCCATACGTATCTTGAACAGGCATTATAGTACATGGTGATGCAGTTTACAGCAATACAATTTACAGGAAGTACAGTAAAAGGAGCATACAGGTGAAAAGCTTCACAGTGCAAGACAAATATAGCAATATATAGCATAATACGACAATAGTTTACATTTTAAGTATAAGATACATGCCCATAGTGGGGTTAAGCAATTATGACTTTCGCATTTGTTCCTATAGGAGTGAATGCAGAGTCATGAGAGAGCAAGAAGGTTCGGAGAGTCATGGGGGAAAATAAAGAGTAGGGAGAGAGGTTTGGAAAGGGGAGGAAAGGGGAAGGGGAGGTTGGGATGGGACTGCCCACTTGGGCTGGGGGGGACTAGGTGTTCAGGGATGATATTTAGTGGCAGCATCCATTGCAGATAGGCGTTGAGAAGAAAGATTCTTTATATCGTAGTCTGAATAAGGGGAGAGACTTACAAGCGAGTAGCAAATGTGGGAGGTTGTTCCACTTTTGGGGTGCTGCCAAGAGAAGGATCTTCTACCTATGGCAAGTCATGTTCTAGGCATGCTTAAGATAGGAAGGTGGGAAAATCTGAGAGTCCTATGGGAGGTTTTCAGGGTGAGGAGATTAGATAGGCTGGGAGGGTAGGGTAGGTGGATGAGTTTGAAGGTGGCGCAGACCACTGGGAAATCCATCCTGGCTTCAAAAGACGGCCACCCCAGGGTGTTTAGAACATTACAGTGGTGTTTCTGAGCTAGGGCCTTAGACGCGAAACAAGCAATTCTGTGATAGCCCACTTTTAGTTTGTCAAGAAGTGTCATTTTGGCTAAATGAATTATTGGGGCCCCATAAAAGAGGCCTGGGATGAGGGTAGCTGAGGCGATGGTCCTCCTTGCATGGTTGGAGAGGTAGGTAGCAGTGCGGTATAGACCACCGATTTTTTGGGTTAGTGGTCTTAACTGTGTTAGTTACGTATGTTTTGAAGGACAGGTGTTCGTCAAGAATCAGTCCCAGGTATTAAAAAGATGTAACCCCTTCCAGAGATGTTCCTGAGGAGGATTTGATTACCAGAGGAGTCAGGGAAGTATCAAAGGAAGCATGATGGAACAACATGGATTTGGTCTTTTTGGTGCTCAGGACCAACAGGTTTTCCTTGAACCATTTTTCAAGGGTCTGGAAGTCATTTTCCAGGTCCAAGTTTATACAATTGACATCACTGGAGGATCTGTAGAGGATGGCATCGTTGGCATAGAGCTGAACTGAAGCCCCAACACAGTTTTGAGGCAAATCATTAATGAAGACTGAAAATAAAAGTGGTCCAATGACTGACCCTTGAGGGACTCCGTCAGTAATGGGGGATAAGGATGATACTGCTTTAGCCCATTTGATGCACTGGGTCCAATTAGTTAAATAGCATGAGATCCAGGAAAGTGATTGATCATCGAGACCAAGGTGGTGGAGCTTGGAGATGAGAATAGGGTGGTTAACAAGGTCAGAAGCCTTCGTGAGGTCTATGAAGAACGCCTCTGTGGCTTTGCCATGATCCATGGCCTAAAATATGTTGGAGGTGACTCTAAGGAAAGCAGATTCTGTACTGTGTAGTTTACAAAATCCATGTTGGTGAATGGTGAGGGTGTTGGTGAATGGTGAGGGCATTGGTCAATTCTAGATAAGAATATAGTTGGTTATACACTATTCTTTCTTGAATTTTAGCGATTGGACATAAAATGGATATGGGTTGGTAGTTATCAATGAGGTTGGTTGGTCCACTCTTGTGCACAGGAACAATGACTGCAGTCTTCCATTTGCTAGGGATGGACTGAGTGAGGAAGGATCTGCTGATTAGTAGGGTAATAGGATAGTGCTAGAGCAGGTGCTTCTATCTTGAGAAATTTGGGTGGCAGGGAATCGAAACCAGGACAGCTGTCCGGGTTGAGACCTTGTATAAGTCTGAGTACCTCTCTTTGGGAGGTAATTTTTAGATGGTAATAGGGGTGGGAAACTTCTGGGCGAGTGCCTAAGTGTGGCAGGCAGACAGCGAGAAGGCCAGTCTTGTAACCACCAAGGTCGGTAAAGAAGTGGTTGATACAAGTGGCTGTCTCCAAAGGTGAGGTCATGGTGGAACCTCTGTGGTATAATTCTCTCTTTGATATCATTGATAGAAACTTTCAAGTACCTCAAGGGAATCAACAAAGTCCAAGAGGGTAGCATCTTTCAAAAAAAGAGGTGTGCAATAACAAGGGGGCACAATTTGAAGATGGGGCGGCTCAGAGGTAATGTAAGGAAGTATTTTTTCACAGAGAGGGTTGTGGATGCATGGAACGGCCTTCCGGAGGAGGTTGTGAGATCAAAAACAGTGGTGGAATTCAAGCATGCATGGGACAGTCATAAGGCAATTCTAGGGGTTGGGGGTAGAAAGAAGTAGGCTGCTGTTTAACTAGAATCTGCAGCTTATCCATTAGGTAGGGAAATGGGCAGACTGGTTGGACCAAGCGGTCCTTATCTGCCGTCAAATTCTATCTTTCTATGTTTCTATTATTTACCATATTAGCTGTCACTGACTGTTACTTGTATTATGTATTATTTTGTGATGATATTCTCTGTTGTACGCTCCCGAGTCATACCTGAAAATAGGCATTTACTTTTCTAGTGTATCTTACCTGGTGGACAAAAATGAACTAACTAACTAAAAGTCCCCCAAACCTTCATTCTGTAAGAAATATAACCTTATTAGGCACATGCACTTTAAGTAACCCAGAGGTAGCTCATGGCACCCAAATTCCTGCCCGTGCCAAGCTAGTTATCAGATATAAGGTGCTGCCTTTAGAAGCATTGAGGTAGCACACTATTAATAGAAAGCACACTATTAATAATTCACCCCAGAATTTCCTATAAGATGAACAGTACCAGGCCAGTATTCATTTTTATGGACTGAGGGTGCACTCCCGACCAATCAGGGTGCTGCTTTCCACTGCATGTGAGACACTTATTCTGTGAAGAGTATCTTATGCACAGCTTCCCTGGAAACAGGCACATTCAGGGCATTTTTTTGTTTGTTTGTTAATGTGGCTGTTTTTTCCTTGTTTTGAGTTGCTCCTGTACTTTATTTGAAAATAAGAAAAGGAGAGCTAATTTTTAATTTGGCTATTCAGAGGTCTTCATTATTAACCTCTTCTGTTTTTGAGCACCCATTGCTACATAAGGTTAGTGAGCAGTCTGCTGCATCCTAGTTCCCCTTAATCACACGAAAAGGAATGCTAGACAGTGGATGTTCGCAAACAGATGAGTGGGGCGGGCATAGTAAAAGGAGCATGGAGCACTCTTTTTTTTTTTTAAATACTTTTTGCAGCCCAGTCCGATCTTTTACCCCAGCGGACCCAGTCCTATACCCCATTGTCACTTACTTTTAGGGACTTTGAACCCTATAAACGTGCTCCCTTGTGGCGGAGACCAGCCGAGCTGGTACTAACCCTCCACCTCCTCCACTGCCACAGAAGTGGAGGTTCCTTGGTAACTCTCCACCTCCTCCAGTGCCATGGAGGTGGAGGTTCCCTGGTATCTCTCCACCTCCTCCACTGCCACAGAAGTGGAGGTTCCCTGGTAACTCTCCACCTCCTCCAGTGCCACAGAAGTGGAGGTTCCTTGGTAACTCTCCACCTCCTCCAGTGCCATGGAGGTGGAGGTTCCCTGGTATCTCTCCACCTCCTCCACTGCCACAGAAGTGGAGGTTCCCTGGTAACTCTCCACTTCCTCAAGTGCCATGGAGAAGAGGTTCCTTGGGTGTCCCAAAGCAGACAGTAGCTGGGGTCGGGCCCAAGTGCACTGGAGGTTCACAGTTGATGGGCAATTTTCCCATCAAGCCCTACCCACTGCATGTCAGCACTCTTGGAGGCCCAAGTGTGTACACACAGTGCAAGCTTCGGCAAGCCTCGGCTGACATCCCTAATCCCACAGCCACTACCCAACTGCACCCTCACCTCTGGTCAGCCAGATGATAGTCTTGCAGCTGTAGCAGCAGCACTCCCGCCATGAAGGAAGAGCATGTCCTCTGGGACGCATGATCTCCCCCAGCTAGCCCTTGGCGGCTCAAGCTTGTACATAAATTCAGGTTGTCGGCATAGCGAGAGGTAGTAATACTGCTGAACCGATGGACCAGCTGGGGAGCACCGAGTCCTTCAAATTAATTGAAATGTCCGAAAAAATCCTAAAGCGGACTTAAAATGGGGAAAAATGGGCATCGTGCAAGAAAGGAGAGTAAGGGCACTCTAACATAGAATAAATCCAAGTACCACTGCTACTGAGAGGTGTCAAGCTGTGCTATGCAGAAGCAGAATCACAGTACAAATGAGATGTAGCCCTTCAGCTATGCTATGCTGTGTATTAAAGAAAATGCTTGTAAAGCGCTTTGCAATGCAATGCATGAACAGTACTACATAAATGTAAATTCACCAGGAACTTGTAGTTGGACCATGTCACTATGCAAACCACATCATAGCTGAGCCATGAACACAAAAAGGTAAAAGGCTCTCTGGCAATGGTTAACACCCCCCAAAGTCCCCTTCCCCTACACCCACCCTTACAGCTTCCCCCACTCGGTCAGTCAACCATACCCTCCTTAAATTCCCTCCCCCTACACCCGCCATTCATGCATACCCTTCCGCATCTCCCACACCCGACACAGCCTGCCCAGCTCAACCCTCCGTGCTCCCCATCAATGAGCTCTGCCTCTATTCTGCCTCTTACTCCACCCTTACCTCCCTGACCCCCACCTTCTGTCCACATAATCCTGCTGAGAATCTCATCTACCCACCATCCCCTCTCCCTTCTTCCACTTGCAGTTGACTCCTCCCTCTTCAGCTATCCTTGAATTCCCCTGCAACACACCTTGGGTGCCCATCTCCTCTAACAATCCACCTTATGTTGCAGTCTCACCTGCTGCAAGCTATGCTACTTGCCTGCCAGCATCCTTACTTTTCCCTTCTCTCCTTTGCCTACCATTTGACTCTTTTTGATATTCCACAATGTCCTATACCAATAAAGTGCTACTCCCTGTAAATATTTACTCCACATTTGAAAACCTCCTGATGTACATTTTGTACATATTTTATTCTGTCCTACTGCACATGTTGTATATAAAGTATTCCTTTTATTGTATGTGTTGTTCACCTATTGTCTCAGGACCTCCTTGGAAATGAGCTTGTTCAATGGAGTTATTACTGCCAATAAACTTAGACTTGACTTGAAACACACCGCACCTACAGCCAATATCTAAGAAGCCAGGGGTGGACTTTTATGAAAAGCAATTACTGACAATTTCTCTTTAGTCCTATAATTATGGGTAGTTATCACTGCTTTACCTGCCCGAGGGCAGATACATTTTAGGTCCAACACCCCTTGCTTCAACAACTGCTTCTGCAACTGCCTCTAACCAATACAACAACAGGAATATGGCCAGAATGCTGTTAAGACGTCAGTTTATCCTCTGTTGTCACATCTTCTGTGTAGTGTGCCTTGGCACACACTTGAGTAATGCCAGTCACTAATTACTTTACCAGACCAAGCGCTTCAGCCTATTTTGAAGCTTCGCTCGGTCCTTCAAAACTTCCGTCGAGATCGAAGAACCCCATTGTGATCGCAGCCAGATTGCCGTCATTAAAGTATCATTTTATGCCAATTGCTTTGAAGAACATGCTGCCCATAAACTTTATTTTGGTCTCGTTTTGTACTTGTAATTAGTCTGTTCCCTGGTGGCTCGCAATTTACTTTTAAATGATGCCGAATCCCGCTCATGCTTGCAATGAAGCCGTGGAGATCCCATGCATGTGCAAGATCGTATGTTCTCTTGCATCGCGCCGGATTTCAGCATCGGTTTTAAAAAGTAAATTGTGAGCCACACAGGGCTCGGTTTTAATTTTAAATTACTAGGAGCAGTTCGCGTTGTAGATGCTTATATGGGCAGCATGTTTTACAGCTGGCTTGGCATAAAATGCCACTTTGTGACCACGCTTGGTCCTGGTGCGCGTCCTCAATGGGGTTATGCTTCCGGTCTCAGTGGAGTTTTGGAGGACCCGAGGGAAAGACGAACTTCACTAAATATTCAAGTATAAGGTATTTGTGCTGAATTTCTAAGTCCATAGGGTAATTCTGCATTGATAATTACTTAAGAGTGCGTCAAAAGGGACACTGTACAGAGATTAACGAAAACGGAGGGATAAAGCTGGCAGTGCCCCTTTAAGCCTCCTTTCTGGTGTATTCAGCTGGGCAAGTGATTATTTGCTGTCAGGGACGCTAACTGGTTGAATGAATTGCCTGATACACTGCTGAATCCCCCCAAATTTAATCAGTTTTAAAGATCTTTGCGGTCTGCCTTTGCAGTCCAGTGCAACTGTAACTGTTAAACAGTATTATTTGGTTTCTCACTTTACATAACCTGTGATATTTTATACAACGATCTGTACTAATTTTTTCAAAACGATATGTAATTGTTCTGCCTGACCTGACTGCATTTCCTCTGGAACTGCTTATTGTACTTTTAATGTTTTTTTTTTTGTTTGTAACTGCTATATGTATTTGGTGTGGAACCTTTATGAATGAGCACTTGTGCTCAAAGGTAATCTCTGAAGTTTTCAATAAATAAACTCTTCTTTTTTTTAATGTTGTAACGAGTGAGTAAAAGGGTGAAGTAATTTAAATGCTGATAAAACAGAAGAATATATACAGTAGGATGCATAAAGGACACAAGAGGGCAGATATTTTCCAGTTCATGTGGTTTTGGTAAACACATGCAATCAGAGGTCTCAAACCTAGCACATAGAATCAGGGGTATGCAAACATGTGTGCGTGCATGCACACAAGCGTGTGGGGGTTAAACAGACAAGAAAATGATTCCAATGTTGCTACATTCTGTTTGTCATGTCACTGCTCTGGCCTCACCACAGTCAACTCACACACACTAAATGTAACATGTCCTGCCAGACCAACCTCATTGAGAACTACGACTGGGTGACAAGAGAACTAGAAAAAGCCATGCAGTGGATGTCCTGTATTTGGATTTCAACAAGGCCTTTGACTCTGTGCCACACGGGAAGCTGGGGGAAAAGCTGGAAGCTGTGGGAGCAGGAGCAAAGAGAGTGAAACGGATAAAGAATTAGCTAAATGGTAGGCAGCAGAGGGTGGTAGTGGGAGGACAACTCTCAGCACCGAGGGCGGTGATGAGCGGGTTGCCACAGGGATCGGTGCAGGGGCCGGTGTTGTTTGGGTTATTCATAGCTGATATCTCACATGGGATCTGAAGTAAGATCAGTCTGTTTGCAGACAACACCAAAATGGGGGTGGTGGTTGATGACATTGAGGGATGGAAGGGGCTACAGGATGACCTAACTAAACTGCAGGAATGGTCAGAAAGATGGCAGCTGGGGTTCAATGTCGAGAAGTGCAAAGGTAATGCACTGCGGAGCAAAGAACCAGGGGAGGGACCATCAGCTGGGAGGGGTATAGTTGGGTAGCACCATGGCAGAAAAGGACCATGGGGTACTTACAATGGGGAACATGAACAACTCTGCTCAGTGTAGGAAGGCGGCAGCGAAGGTCAGTAAGATGCTGGGGTGCATAGCGAGGGGAATCTCCTCCAGAAGTAGGGAGATAATCCTCCCCCTGTACAGGTCACTGGTCAGGCCACACCTGGAGTACTGGGTGCAGTTCTGGCACACATACCTGAGGAAGGATGTCAGATTTTTGGAGGTGGTGAAGTGTAGAGCAACAAAGATGATCCAGGGATTGGAGAGCAAGCCCTACAAGGAAAGGCTTAGCGAGCTAGATATATATTCATTAGAGGAGAGGAGGGATTGGGGTGTCATGATTGAGACCTTTAAGTACTTGAAAGGGATTAACAAAACTCAAACAGAGTGGATCTACCAATCATGAAGAGGAAGGGACATGAGAGGGCGCAGTCCCAGACTACAGGGGGGGAGATTCAGGAGGGAGGTAAGGAGACAGTTCTTCACAGAAAGGTTGGTGGGCAAGTGGAACACTCTACTACAGGAGGTGGTGGCCTGTAAGATGGTGTTAAGTTTCAAGAGGGGATGGGACAGGGTGAGGGTGAGGGTAAATCTAAAGAGGGGAGGAGCAGCTGCGAAATGAGGGGCAAACTGCACAATGGAGCAGACTCGACAGACCGTAAGACCTATTTCTGCTGGTATTTTCGTATGTTTGTATCTTTATTTATTTATCTGTTTACTTATGTTTTTGGTAACCAGGTAAGCAGACTGATCCAAAGGACCATTTTCAGTTGCGACCCGGGCCATACAGTGGCATAAACAATTAGCACAAGTCGTAATATAGTGAGTACAGCGGTAGCAGAAACAGTGAGACATAACATCAAAACAAAAGTATGGGTTAAGGACATAAAAAAGGAAACAAGTTCATAAACAAATTGGTGAATGCACCTGTACTTGCAGCGAGACCTAGGACATACACTTACAGCAATCAAGGCTTGATCAGCCAGTAAAGGGTTCACAATAGAGTGCACAAGGTATTACACTACAGCAACCAACATTATCGCATTTTCACAATTGAGTTTAAAAACATGTCTACTGTTTAATTAGTAGCCAGAACTTGGGAAGCAATACAGGTGGTACACTGGGCCCCTAAGATGGGTTACTGACTAGGGTGTTTCCTGGGGAGCAGTTACAGGTGGCCTGAGTCATAAGCCAGGCCTTTATATTCGATTTGAAGTACTGATGGGAGGAGGACTTTCAGATATCCAGTGGTAGTCTGTTACAGAGGGAGGGAGCAGAGACAGAGAAAGCCTTGCTCCCCATAACAATAGACACACGGGGGACTACCACTGGGGGAACAGAGGAGACCCTGAGGCACCGATTTACCACCATGCAGGTGAGAAGTGAGGAGTAAGGGGACTTTTGGGAGTTACTGAGAGAGGTGTCCACTGGACAGCCCATGGCATATTCAAAACGGCCCTGCAGAGGGAGCCAGCCTAGGGACTGATATGGAGAGCAGTGCTGAGTGGAGGAAGGGACCGGAAGGGCGAATCGACAGAGTTGTATGTGGTATTTAGGCGACAGACAGAAGTGAGGAGGACATGGTGGAGAACACTGGGGCACAATAGTCAAGTAGAAGCAGTAGGTTTCCCTGGGAAATAGCAAGGCGAGCCTCTGGGATCAGGAGATGGTTAACACAGTAGGCTGTCCCTAGCTTCTGGTGGACTTTCTTCACAGTCTTAGCAATGTGGTCACTGAAAGTAAGGGATGGATCAAAAGCCACTCCCAGATATTTGAAGGAGGATACAGTGTCGAGTGGAGGGCCTGCAGAGGTGACCGTGTAAGGAAGTTTCTGATTTGACAACCTTTGCAAGGTACAGCTTAGAGCCAAAGAGCAGGGCCTTTGTTTTTTTCTCATTCACAAGACGTTTTTTTGGAGAGGAGGAACCAATTTTGTGTGGCACCGTAGTCAGACATGAGGGTGAAAGATATAGATTCTAGGGACTTAGCACTATGGTAGATGACGAGGTCATCCGCATAGAGAAGCGCATTACAGTTTATATTTTTGGTGGGGAGATCATTTATGAACAGTGAGAATAATAGTGACCCCAGTATGGTGCCCTGGGGAACACCAGTATGGACAGGTAGTACGACAGAGGTAGCTTTGCCTATCAGAACGGACTGGGATCTTTTAGAGAGATACCTGAGGAACCAAGCGGTAATGTCCGGGGAGAAACCTAAGTTTAGCTTAGTTTAGTTTAGGGTGGAGAAGAGGTGGTGGTGGTGATCAACAAGGTCAAAGGCCCTTGAAAGGTCCATAAACACCTTTAAATCTTCCAAATCGGCAGAAAAGAGTGCGCATTACACTGACAGGTGAAAGCTATTGTTTGCAGTCTAAAAAAGTGTAGGTCAAAAGTGTTTATTGTTACATGCTTTGCCACTTTAAAGCCATGCATCCAACATGTGGAGGTCTTGATTTGCAAGCTGCATTTTTAAGCTGAGAATAAAGTGCGACTCAGCAGTTGATTCTTTCTTATAATTTGTAGCTAACACACCACTTGAATTTAATTCCACTGACATCTGTAGAGACCAATTTCCTATTGCCAAAACTGGTAAGTCAGCTGCTGCTCTCCCCCAGTCTTTGCTAACCATTGGAACTTAGCAGCTGGTTACAGCACAGCCCAGCATTGCCTCCAACTAACTTCCCATTTTCTCAATGACCCACCACAGACTCTTGAGGAGAAAGCTAATGGTTCCTGGTTGACTAATTTAGAACCATGTTACTATTAGTACACAAGCCATACAAAAAGCAGAAACAGCAGCCAAGTAGTGTGTCAGATGTTAAATCCTTTTCTAGTTTCCTACAATAAATAATAAATAGTCAGACTCAGTAGGGCTCAAGTGTTATGACTCCATACCCCTCCCCGTCTCAAATTCTAACTTCTGGAAATTCCATTTTTTACTATTACAGAAATGAAAATGGAAATTGACTTGCCACTTAACTATGTTCCTGCTGCTGGAGGTTATCATCTCTGATGACCTCAAGATCAGTAGGCAATGTGACAAGGTGGCAGACAAGGCTAGCAGGACGCTGGGACGCATAGGCAGAGGTATTACCAGCAGAAAAATGGAGGTGATGATTCTACCATATAGATTATTAGTGAGGCCACAACCTGAGTACTGTGTCCAGTTCTGGAGGCCTCATCTATGAAAGGACATTGATGGGCTAGAGGCAGGTCAGATGAGGGCAACCAAAATGGTGCAGGGACTGCATCACTAACCCTACAGGTGTAGGCTGAGCAGGGCCAGCACTAGGATTTACTGGGCCCTGCCTCAACCTTCTGAAGTGGCCCCCCCCCCCCAAAATTATTATTCTTCCATTTTCTGAACCATCACCCTACACAACACTCAGCCATGCCAAGGCAAAACCGATGATCCAGATCCTCCCTCTGGGCCCAGGCCCCCTCTCCCCAACCCTGGCACTTCTGGCTTCTAACTAACTTTGTTTCCCTTCCTGAATCCCGCCTGCTGACTCATCACCCCCTGCCACACGTCTGCTGTACTTTGTTGTCTTGTCTAGTTGTTTAGTATGTGTAAAACTTTGGGCACAGCACAGAACTATTTATTTTTCACTGTACAGAGCCACACACAACACGTCCGGCCTCGTCGACTGCTCAGACAGACTGACTGCAGTAGTGCAAATCATTGCGAGATGCTCCCACGAGGTAGCGCCACCTGACCAACAAAGCAGGAAGTCAGGTGACTGCAGTGTCTGTTAGTTGCGCAAGCACTGCTCAGCTCGCTATACCCCACCTTTAGCTGACAGCAGAAGCAGACACTTGACAGTGGGCTAGGCCTGGGCACAAGGCATGGTCACTCTTGGGATTACAAACTAGCAGCCTGGAGACTCAAGGAGAGGAGAGGAGTAGACCAGCAAGAGAGAGATTGGGATTCAGAGGAAGAGCCAGCAAGACACTGACAGTAAAGGCTCTGGCTCGTGGCAGGTATGAGCATGTGGAGGACTGTCATTGTAATTTATTTAAATTAGATTAAATGTCAGAGCACCGCGGTCAGCTGGCAGGCAGGGCAGGGCAGAACCGAGGAGGGCAGTGAGCACAGGGGCACAGCTGTGACTGGACTGCTGTCATGAGTTGACAGCATGACTGAGAGCAGCCTGCAGCACAGTAATAGAGTTTGCTGCCCATCTGCTGCCGATTGCCATGTCAAACTACAAAAAAATGACATTTTTGACGGATGGGATTCTGGGCTCCCCTTGTGCTCAGGGCCCTGGTGCAATGGCATCCCCTTGCACACACACCTGATGTCAGTCCTGAGGCTGAGGGAATTAAATATGTATTCTCTGGGGGGGGGATATAATTGAGACATTTAAATACCTCACAGGGATAAATAAAGTGCAGGAGACTACAATTTTTCAAAGAAAAAGATGCTCAAGGACAAGGGAGCACAAGACGAAACTGGAAGGCGAGAGGTTCAGGGGGAATGTGATGAAGTAATTCTTTGCAGAGAGCATGGTGAACAAATGGAACAGCTTGCCAGCAGAGGTCTTGGAGACAGAAATTATTTCAGGTTTTAAAAAAGCTTGGGATAGGCATAGCAGGCTGCTGGTAGGTGGGGGAGGGGGACAGCCTATTACTAGCAGAACTTGAAAAAGCATATTTCTTAGGGACGATAGGGAAGACGCAGTGGGCTGAAGACCCTTATTTGCCGACAACTTATATGCTTCTATTCTTTTCTAGCTGTGAAGTCATAATCTTCTACTTGTGACATAAAAATTATTTTTATGGCAGCAAGTTGTGATGTCAGAAGCAAAGGACTATGACTTCATGGCAGGACTTAGCAATGTGAACAGGGAAAAGAACTGGTTAAAAATGAAAAAGTCCTTAATAAGGGGCAGTATAGCATAGTGGTTAAGATCACTGAGCTGCAAACCTGGAAACCTGGGTTTGAATCCCGCAGCTACCATTTGCGTACTGTGCGACTGTGAGCAAGTCACTAACTTCCCTGTGTTTCTAGGATGTACCTGGAAACAAGCCTTGGCTTAGTGTGCCTTTCCTGGCCAAAACTGTGAAAATAAAAATGGATGGCCCTACAGATCTTTGTACTCTGCATCACCACAGATCTTTGTACTCTGCATCACCACATCCATATACTAATGTAACCCCTAGATGGCGCTATCCCAGGGGCTACTACCCCTGCCTGATTTGCCACTAACAGGTTGAGGGGCCTGGATCCAATGGCGGTGCCTCCACCCAGAGGTCAGGGTTTGCAATAGTTAAACTTACTTGGTCACAGCCCTCTGGGACACTGCAACCCCCCTTTCTTCCCACTAGTGGCCCACACAATATATCAGAATTACCTTCACAGTATACACTTACCCCCAGGGCTGGTTCAGGCACTGGGACCTCCTGTAAAATAAGATACAGTGCAACAATCACAGTACAATACTTTAACATAGACAAATACCTCAGGCAGTATAACTTTGCTGAAACAAGCAGCTCTGATTTATTTAGGGGGAATATAACAAGGACAGGGGGAAATCAGGTTAATTAGCTTTACACTTTACTCATCTACCTATGGCTCTGTGCACAGGCCTATCCCTACCAGTTACTGTCCCTGGGTACCCAAGCCCTAGTGGCTAGTCCAAACCGTGGCAACTGGTAGGGGCCCTTTCCCACAGAGAAAAGAAAAATTAGTTTAAACAGTCAGCAGTACAGTGATTCCATTTGGGTTCAATGTGGCAATTCAACAGGGAGCGACCCTGAATTAGTACTCACGACCTCCAAACAAGATAGGGTCTTTCAATGTCAGCAGGGCTACTCTTGAGCTCCACGAGACTCCTCACACATTTATATGGCAAACAGGCAGGCTGCTTCTCTATCCCGATCGCAATTACTGTACAATACCGGGAGAACACACAGCAGATTCAGTTCCTGACAGACCGAGTGCAATTCAGCTATTTCTCCAGTCTTCTACAGGGTGAGCCTGGTTTCTACTCTTCAGATATCCTTTGATTCTCTTCACAGGACGGATTCAGTCCTAACAAGCAGTTACACAAGCTGCAGACCGGAACTCTGGGCCTTACACACGTTTCCCGACTAAAACTGCACACTGAAAAAGCACAGGGCTCCTTCCTTCTTCACTGTCAGAGCTCAACTGAAACTCCAACAGACAAACCGGGCACTTCCTTTGAGTTCCTCCCAGTTCTTGACTGGATTGGCTGTCACTCACAATAGACTGCTGCTGTTGGTCCAAAAGGCGCGAAGTCTAAACTACATCTCCCAGAGTCACTGCCCATACAATCCTCTTGTGGCTGGTTCAGATTATGAGTCCAAGTTCTGATTCGTCTCAAGGCACCATTTTAGAGCTAGCTTACCCCACACTGATTGGTCCAGTTCAGCAGTTCAAAACCAGAATGGGGAACTAGGCAGACACAGTTCTGACTGCAAAGAAAGCAGGTTAGACAAACTGTAATTTCATTATTACTCTAAATGGTTTCTGGCAAACAGTTACATCTTTCAGATAGGTTCCCTTTGCACTCCTAGTGACTGCAAAAATGGAGTGAATTGGCAGCAGCTCGAGTGGTACTCAATCAAAGAAACACACAGTCCCCCATACAAACTAATTATGTCTGCAAGCAGACAGCTCTTAAAGAGACAGTACCAGAGGTTCTAAAAACACTCACTGATAAATGGCTTAAACGCCAAACACCATTCAGGCTTGGAGCATTCAAGCAAGCTCCTGGAAGTCTTTTGGGAACCCCCATTTGCAGGGGGGTTACACTAATAAGTGAAAAACAATTAAAGAAGCAGTATAACTCCCTGGGTGGCAGGGGCTACTTCTGCAGCCCCCAGCCCCAACCCCCCTCCCAATCTTTCCACATAGAACTTATTTAAAGAAAAAGTTTTATTTATTTATAAGTTTGGTAATCAGTAAAGGCACATTGAGCTGAGGCTCATTTCTAGGTACAACCTAGGGGAGGAGGGAAGGGAGTAGGCACCCAGGCAATTTCAATCATCAGAAGGGCAATAACAGCAAAAACAAGTGCAAAAAAACTCAGTTGGTAACAATGTAGTGTCAGGCTGCTTGCCTAATACCAGGAATGGACAGCATCTTTTAATAGCATTCCTCCTCTCTAGCCAAACCCCACTAGGTCATTTATTTTTTTCTCATTTAGAGTTTTTATTTATTTATTTTGCATAAAAACGTAATAACATCATAACATCATTACATTACACATACAGCATTTGGCAGAGATTGTAATCCAGTTCACGAGTTTAAGAGATCAGTTCATGTAAATAAAAGATATCATCCTAAAACAAATACAAACTACATAGACAAAACTCTGAGATCTCAAGCAGCATTTCTATGGAATGATCTGCCGTTTACAGTATGCACTTTGTCTTCTCACCATGATTTCACTAATGCCTTGGACGAATATTTTCCATTTTATGCTTATTTTATTTATTTATTTATTAATTCATCTGAGTACAACCTTTGAGTCAAAGACTCTTTTGCAAAGGCTCCTCGTCACAGTTACAGGGAGGATGACAATTTTCACAGATATACAGTTGGCAAACATTATACAATCATACAATGTATAAAGGTTATGCACAAGTTAATAAAGAACACAGAGTTAATAATATAGACCAAGTGAGCCCAAGTTATAACACACAAGTTATTCATAGTGAAAAGCAGCTCCTAGTGGGCCCTAGTTATACATCAAGACAAAACTTGGACAAAGTAGTACAGGGTGAGTATAACCCAGGGTCAAGAGCGTATAACAAATGAAAAAATCCTGCCAGCCAAAGGAGTCTGAAGTACGGTGCATCCGCAAGGGACATACTGGCCAAATGCAGAGATCCAGGATAGCACAGGTCAGTAGCATTCTTATCAGATTGTTCAAGGAGATAGTTCTTGAGGGCAGTTTTGAAGGGGCCAAGGGTAGGTAAAAGGGAAATGGACAGGGGGGAGATTGTTGAGCCACATGGGAGCCCGATATAAAAAGGTTCTTTGGCACGGTGAGGTTCTGCAGCATGGAACAAAGTGGGAGGGCCTTGAAGCACTTCTGGAGGCTCGGGGGGAGGCGAGTGAGACCAGAGCGTCAAGGCCAGGAGGGGTAGTTCTGAGAGATATTTTCTTTGCAAGGATGCAAGTAGTGTATTTAAGTCTGGCTTCAAGATTTAACCAGCCTGCAGACTTATATAAGGCGCAGGTGTGAGTCAGTCTGTTGTGCCCAGCCTGCATGCCTTGTTCAGGGTATTCTTGACACGGGAGAGGGATGTTGGGTCAGTCAAATCACAGATCACCAGGCCGTAGTCAACTAGGGAGAGAACAAATGATGATACAGCCAGGTGGAGAGCCTCTAGGGAGAGGAAGTGTTTGTGCCGATACAGCAGTCCAATTCTGGTACTGAGTGCAGAGAGAAGACTTTGGATAGGATTATGAAAGGAGAGGTGGGTATCAAGGGCAAGTCCCAGGTACCTGAAAGAAGAGACTTGCTCAATGGGGACATTGGCTTTGTTACAGATGGTTAGGGAGGGAAAGGTTACGATGTCAATTTTGGTGGTGGGTAAAGACCATGGATTTGGTTTTACTGCAGTTGAGAATTAATTTATGGGCCACAAACCAAGATTCTATGGTGTGGAAGCCATCTTGGAGTAAGGTTTGTAGTGTACCGGGGTCGGGATGACATTCAAAAATACCAGCGTCATCCACATAAAGGAGCAATTTACCAGGGCAGGATGGGGAGGGGGTTTAGGAACATGCTAAGAAGAAGGAGGCCAAGTATAGATCCTTGGGGGACTCCAGAGCAAACAGGGCAGTAGGAGAAGAGGGTGGAGTCGATCCTAACTTGTTGGGAACAGTCAGCTAGATAGCAGGCCAACCAGGACACTACCTCTGAGGCAATGCCCACTGATGGGAGGGTGTGGAGCAGCAGGGTACAACTGACAGTGTCGAATGCTTTGGTGAGATCTATGCAGACAGATCCTACCAACTGTCTGCTGTCGAGAGCTTGGTGTATGAAGGATGCATACTCAAGGTGTGCAGTGGTGGTGCTGTGCCCACTGCAGAAATCGTGTTGGACAGGGGAAAAATGGCTATAGTTGGACAGATATTCAGTAAGTTGGTCAGAGACAACTTTTTCCAGTGCCTTTGGGGGGGGCAGTAATTATTGAGAGCAATGCAGTCACTACCCTTGAGCAGTGGTGTGATAACTGCACATTTCCAGGCCAAGAGGCACTGCCCCAGAGGGACAAATTAAAGATTTTTGTAATGGGGGAGAGAACCTCATCCAGAGTGAGTATTAGGATTTTAGATCGCGTGTGTCACCGCTGTGCCTAGACTTGCTGATGAAGCTGGAGATATATCTTCATGCCGAGTTAGGGGAGATAGTTTGAAGATGGAAAGGGGGGGAGGCATCAGATGCTGCGGTAGCAGGGGTCGTGGATGGGGGGGGGGTCAAAGAAATTTGGTGGCAATTCCCTGCTAAGATTGGAGAATGCATTAAGGGTATTCACGATGGTTAGTGGGTTCTGGACTAATTCCCCATCAATAGTAAGCTGGGAGGTGGTAGGGAAACCACTTTCCCAGTGATTTCCTTAATGTTGTGTCAGAAATCTCGACCAGAGCTCCAGGTAGCTGAGAGGGTTTGGTGATAGTGGGTTGCTTTAGCTTATCGGATAGCCCATGTACATCTGTTTTTGGCTTCTTGGTAGAGTTGCCTGTTACGGGGGTGCTTGGAGTTGAGTGCCCTGAGCTAGAGATTGTCTGAGTAGTGCATCATATCAAGCAGGGCTGGGGAGACCCAGGGATTGTTTAGGTTTTTTGTATATTGCTTTTTCAGGGGGGCGGGCAAAAATGTTGCAGACATATTTGAAAGTATTGATAAAGTGGAAAAGGGCGGCATCAACATTAGTAGTGCTGAAAATGGGGGACCAGTCACAGGCTTGGAGGAAGGCCTTGAGTTTGGGTAAGCAGCCTTTTTTTAAATGCCTGAGGTATGTAGGAGTGGGTGGGGAGGTGGGGGACTTGTTTGACCAGAGACAAGTAACAGGGGAGTGGTCGCTAAGTGTGTCCGGGAGGAAGGTAACCTGAGAGATGTGTTTTGGTCGGTTAGTAAAAATGAGATCCAGGAGGGTGGAGGTACCAGTTTTGTCATTTAGTCAGGTAGGGGTCTGGACCACCTGGACAAGGTCCAAGGTGGCAGCCAAGTCCTTAAATGCAGTGGACGATCGGGTAAGACAATCGACGTCAAAGTCACCAGTGAGGATGGTTTCCACATTGTTGGGGAGAGATGGTAGGGCAGACAGGATTTCATCAAAGGCTGGTTTCTGGTTCCATGGGGGGATATAGGTGACCATGAAGTTTATACTCCCCCCCCCCCCGAGTACCTAGTAGTATTTTGACAGCTAATGCCTCAGCACCATGGATGAGGGGTGGGAATGGGAAAGGAAGGGCTTGCAGGGGGTTCTTTATATAAATGGCACAGGCCCCACCTTTGTTGCTGTGCCTGTCAGCTCTGAGGATGGAATATCCATTTATAGACACTGCAGCGTCTGAGGTGCCTTTAGACGGCCATGTTTCGGTCAGGATATCGGGAGAGTGTTGGGCAATCCAGGCCTGGAGGGGGTCATTTTTTTTTTTCAAAAGGCTATGGATATTGACTGCCCGGTGGGATGAGCGGTGGGGGAGGAGCAGCAGTTATAGGTACAGAGAGGGAGAGAACAGCGGAGGCCATGAGAAGAAGAGGGGGAAGGGAGTATGGACTAGGGGGGGTCAGGACAGCCAGCACAAGGGGTTGGTTGTCGGTGCCTAGTGTTAAATAGTCATGGGCAATTACGGCCATATTTGTGGGCTGTCTTGGTTGGAGAGCAGGAAGCAGTTTTAGGATAGTTGGAAGGCTACTAACCAGCAAAAGAAAACACAGCAAGCCACCCATAGAGGAGAGTAAGGGTGATGTCATTATAGGGTAAGAAGAAGAGAGGTAGTATAGGAGGAGAGAGGTAGTATAGGGCTGACACAGTGGTGTGGTGGAAAAAGGCTTCCACTTTGAGTGCCAAAGGTAGAAGGTTCGATCCCAGGCAGGGTAGCACCAGGGAAGTGTAAACGTAGCTTAAGGACAGAGAAGGAAGTAGAGGCAGATCAAGGCTGAGTGGCAAAGGATACAGTGAGAAAAGGGAGGTACAATACTGACTCTTAGTGGACAGTCAGTATAACCTGCAGATGGGAAAGTGGAAAGTGGGCTGACTTGACAAAATCCTGTAGAGGTCACGTGATCAGTCACGTAACCTGATAGCGTATAAATTAATGGATGATCTTGGGTGGGAGGGTGGCGAAGCATCGATGGGTACAGACCCTCCAGAGTGTTTAGAGCAACTGGGGGAAGCAGTCTATTACCTCTTAGTTGGCCCACTTTCAATCTGCTCTACGCTGAGCTCCAGGCGGTGTGTATAGATGGAATAATTGTTGCCAGTAATGTTTTTAAACTTGTTATATGTGAAACCAATGTGTATTAAGATTACTGAAGTATGTCTGTGTATCTTAGAGTAACTGATAGGATTTTTAACACAGGACTGTCTTGTAACAGGGTATAACGACCCTTACGACATGTATTTCCTATATAAAAATAAAATGTTTACCATCATAAAAACATAAAGAACCAGAAGCAAGTATAACACATATAGTATACCTACTACATAAAAATACATAAAATATAATCAAAAAGTAATCAAAAACAAGTTTATCTGTGAAACAGTAAGTTCAACTGCTTCAAGAGAAATAATGTTTATTAACTGCATTAAATCAAAACATTTCAACACTTATATTAAAATGGTTAAAATATAAAAAATCATGACCCTATAAAATAAATACTGTCATTTGGAACTAAATGGAATGTAGTTTACAATCCATCTGGTGTATTGTTAAATATTTTAAAAGTTTTTTCTAAACAAGTCAGATATTCAAAGAGAATAGATGGTGAGACAGATTAGAAAACAGAAATTGATAACAAGTGCCCTCCCGTCCCCCAATCCATGGTGGGGGCAGCAGTTATCAAAATACAGCTGGTTCAAAGGCATGCAGCAAATTAGGTCTGAGGACTGGCTGGTTAGTGGTGTTTTGACTATTACCTGAGCCCCTGACTACTTTACAACACCTTGAATATGTTTTTCCACAATTCCCCTCTCCTCAACAATTTTTCTTTTTTGCTATGAATATTATAGCCTGTATGTAACGATTTGTGCTAGATTGTGTTAATCGGTTGACTGATGGTATCTTCCCTGTGACCCCTATGAAAATGAGATGCTGCATCTCATGGTGTCGTCCCAGTTTGAGTAATGTCATGTAAATTAATAAAAATCGCTGCCCTCCTGAATCATGTATCAGGAGTCAAGGGCCAGGACAGGAGTCGAGGGTCAGGAAGGAAGCCACTTGTTATAAATGGCCCTTTGGGGCCTGGAGGGAGGGCAGTGGGTGGGGTGGGGTTCTACTAAATAAAACAAAAACCCAGCTCATCTGCTCCTTGTTCATGCCAAGAGCCCAACAGCTTTTTAAAATAAGTTCTGCCTGAGAAGATGCGGGGCGGGGGGCAGTTGTAGGTTGGAGATAACTGGGTGTAGGGAGGGTGGACACAGAACTGGGCCTTGCCACCTGCAGAGGGCTAGAGTTTTTTTTTTTTTAATGTTTAGTTTACAAAACTTTTTAAAAATGTTTTTAATTCCTGAGGCTGAATACCCTGAATAATCCGAACTACTTAGTAGTCAGTCCCGAGTACAGAATGCCTTGTTATTTGAAGTATTCAGGAATAAATTGTTACCTGCACACCCCTACCATGTACCCTACTGCCAAAGTTTTATTGTACTTATTAAGCGGCAATGTTACTATTCTGTGAAACATCAATAAACCAGAATTTAAAAACTGTTTGCTGTTGATAAAAGTGTGACACTCCTATTTGTATGAACCAATCAGATTGCTGTTCTTGTGGCTGCCCACTGTAGCTTGCTTCAGTAAACCGAGCGTCGTTAATAGCACTTTGGCAACAATGTTTGATAGCCATGTTAGGGAATGCTAGCACTACTTAATTGGCTTGGAAACCTATCAAGACTCGGAGTGTCTCCAGGAGCAGTGGGTTCAGGAGCTCCACAGCGGGCAGTGTTTAAGGGGCTGGCATTGCACCAGCAATTATTCACATACAAGCAACTGCAGTCTGTGACTGAAGCAACTCCAAACTAAAGCAAAACAAGCTCATCTACTCACAAACAAAATAGGCTGCTCATTGAGGAGGCAGTATAGCGCAGTGGTCTAAGGCTCTGAGCTGCAAATTTGGTAACATCCAGCAGACCAGACCAGACCTGGGTTTGAATCCCACAGCTTCCACTTGCATACTGTGTGACCCTGAGCAAGTCACTTAACCTCCTTGTGCTCCCAGGTCGCTCCTGTAAAAAAGCTTTCAGTTTAGTGTGCTATACCTGGTTAAACAACTAAATAAAAAATATGGAATAAACGCTGGAGCCGCAGCAAGTACTTATAACACCAGGCAGCTTGGCTTCATAGCAGGCTGACACCAGATAATGAGTGCTTGGTGGTAGGACAAATGACAAGTTTCTTCACTGAAGTGCTTTCCTCCCCAGTGGGCCTAGCCCCCACAGAGATTGAATTCACATGGAGGAGAGGTGCCATGGTCAATGCTGCAGGTCCTTCGAGAGACATCCTGAAACAGTCGGGGTCATAAATTCTATGGTTTTCAATGCATTTTTCAGTATTTCCTCCATTCCATTATGTCGGAAGCTACCTATTCTTTTTTTTATTTTTATCTAGTAATACTTTGTGCCCCCTTACTCTGCCCATCCCTCCATTGGTCCTGCCGTTCCACCAGCCCCATCACCTTGCCATCCCTGGGACTTATCTTCTGCTCCATGTAACCCATTGGGGTTACCCCCCTCCCCACCCTCGGGAAGGTCAACCAGAGGTTGGCCAAACTCCTCCAGTAGAGGTGAAGCTTAAGTTTTGGAGCAGGAGCCCAGTTGGCAGTGTGGGGCCAGCAGCTGGTGGCGGACAACATCCAGTGTGGTTGTTTTTTTTGTTTTTTTTTCCTGGACTTTTTTCTCCCCAGACCTCAGATGTTGCATGGGCCCTGAACCAACACACGGGACGCAAGCATCGCATGTTAAGTTTGTCAGAGCGGTGATGTCCCCCTCCATAGATTGCTGGTTCCCACTTGTACCGGCAGCTGTGGCCACCATGTGGCGGTACTGTAGCGAGACCAGAAGCCCTCCCTCCCTCCCTGAGGAGGCAAGCATCCACTGGGATACTCCACCATCCTCCTCAAGCGGGCCCTCCATGACCCAGGCTCGTTCTGGAACCCAAGTTGCTGGCATCATAAGCAGCAGCACTTCTGCTGTGCCAGTGGACCGGCCTGAGGTTACCTATTCTTAAGAGCAGACTCCCCATCAATTGTTTGGTCATGCAATGCAGTCACATGCTTACCTGTGACATCACGGCCAGTTCCATGGAAACACATTTTTATGTCACAAATACAGGATTATAATATTATTCTAGCTACAGGATTCCCATAGAAATGCATAGATTTATATAGTTTGTAATAATAATATGAAAATATGAGCTTTGAACTGAAATGTGTTTTTTAGCAAGTTTATCCTAGCGTGAAAGTCCCTCTTCATCTCAAAGAATTGTCTCGCTTCTGATGAGTGTGGCTCGGCATGAAGTATGCTTTTGCCTTTTCCCTTCACTAATGTGGACTACATGTGGGTAACACTTAGTTAATTGGGCGGTGTGGCCATCCTTAGCCGACCGTGTAACTAGAAATAACCACATGACCCACTTGCCTGCAGTCCTCTTTTTTTCTTCAATCCTTTCCAAGTGATTAAGACTTTACTGGCACTAGTCCTAGTAGCACGTATAAAGTGGTGCTGATACAGAGGCACCAGATCATTAGTGTCATGGAGAGAGAAGTGTTCCTGAACTGTAGGGAGGAAAAAGGAAGAACAAGAGAGAGAGAGCCTCAGACAGCGAGACTGAGTAATAGTTAGCTAGTTCCTCTACCCCATGTCTTGTGTAACACTGGGTTTGTAAACTAGCAGTACACGAACAGTTCTAAAATAAAGCATATGGGTCTTTTATGAGGCCTCTAACACCACAAAATATGAATCCACTACATACCACATACCAGTGACAACGTGAGCAAAACAAGCCTATCTTTACATTCAAGGACTCAAAAACATGATACCACATGCCTTGACCTCTAGTGAACTAGCTGCCAGATGAAATAGCGCAGATACAGTTTAATGCTGCAGTGTGCGTAGAATCCCAGCCTGCCCTCTCCTCAAGTGAAAACATAAATAAATAAATTGGATATACCATACCTGTAAGTCAAGATGTATGTGCAGTGAAAGAATAATATCAGCACCCAACATTTGCTGACTATAACAGCCTTCCTTCCCCATCCTCCCAAAACCTATCAGCGCTTATTTTTCTATGTTTGGTCATACCTGGCATATTCAGTGTCAGTGTGGCTCAACTAGTAGAACATCCACCTCTGGACCAGAAGGTTGTGCGTTCTAGCCCCAAACTGGGATTGGGTTCATACCTAAAATGCTGGCAGATGAATGCAGTACTAGGGGGTGCTGTACTGTTGGGGTGTGCCATCCTTCCGATGAGACAGTAAACTTAAGGTCCCTTCTACCCATCTCTGCTGCTGTCCTGTTGGGTGTTCAGGTGGAAGTAAAAGAACCCAAGGCACTTTTGCAAAAAGTCGGGGACTTTCCCAATTGTTCTGGCCAACATTTCCTTTCTCAGAAAACTGGTTCATTCAATTGCCCAAGGTTGTGTGTGGGTGCTGATGTGCAAAATGGCTGCCACTACACATTCAGTCACTTCACTACCAGTCTAGCATTGTTTGTAAAGCGCTTTGGGATACAACATGTATGAAAAGTGCTATATTGCTGATTCTTCTTCTTTTTCAGTATCTTGGGAGATACATGGATTGAGTTACTATGATTTGAATGCGATTTTATTAAATATATTTTTATATACTCCAACGTGTAAACTAAAGCTCATTTTGATATTACTGCACACTACATTATTTAGCACTTGATTAGAGGTTTATGGATTATACGCTATACCCTGCACTTTATATTATTTATAAATAAGGAATAAGACAGGACAAGGTGTGGTTTATGTGCTGATAAGAGTATGCCCCAGGTGTGTAATAAGGTACGAGGTGCTTGCGCCGAGCACCTTTAGCACCTGGGAAAGACCTCCACCTGGAGGCAGCCGAGGCTAAGATGACAGGAGAGCAGACCCTCAGACACTTAATTCTCTCCTTCCCCAGCCGACCCCCCGATGATCTGAGTCAGTTCCCAAATCAGGTCACCGGCATGGCACGAAGTAAGGCACTTTACAGGGCCTCGGCTCTCCACGCCACTGGGCCAGCATTGGGAAGTATTTTTTTAATGACATCAACAACATATTTTCACTTTGGCACATTAACTGTGTCTGGCCTTTACTGCACCTGGTGAGTGCAGGTTGTTTTTTTTGTCTAGTCTGTGCTTTGAGGTTAAGCTGCCCTGAACAGTGCACCCCCTTCCCCCACATTGCACTGAGCATGCTTCTGTGTTGTTCCTAACAATGAGGGGGATTACCTAGCTTAAACCGGATGCATCAGTTTTTACCACCCGTGTGGCCTCCTCAAAGGGCTTCGGCAAAGCGCAGAGGGTCTCCAACAGTCTCCTCTCAGTTAGGCTGATGTTTACCTCTCCCTTGCCAATACCATGCTGAGTGCACTACTGGATAGCCTACCGTTGCTCTAGCAGCCGTTCCATCATGTAATAGGTGGAATTCCATCTGGTTGCCACAGTCTGTTTCAGGTAGCAGATGGGGAGGTGGTTCGCTGCTGAATGTTGTGTATTAGCTTCTGTGCTTTAACAGAATGGTTAAAATGACCACAGACTTTTTTAGTCACACATACACAAGTCTGCACAGTGGTGACTTCCTCATCTAAGAATCTCTGTACTACCAGACTTGTACAGTGAGCAAAGCATGGAACATGTGTACAGTCACCATCTTCAGCTGCCTTTACAATGTTCTTTGCATTATCTGACACTATAAAACATGGCATTAATGAGGGTGATGACAGACATTCATCAAACATCTGTTGAAGGAAACGTAACAGGTTTTCTGCATGATGGTCACTATCGGAAGCCAGCAATACATAAAGCTGTTTGCCAAGGTTGGAAGGCCCTGGTGACTTGTTGCTACTGCTGCTGCTGCTGCCACTTAACCCAGGGAAGGAAAAAGAGAGGGAAGCGGGGGGAAACAGACTCAATGGGTGGTCACTGTCATGTAATCAATGGTCTGACCACTCATCCACGTGTGAGTGGTGACGTGATCTGCTGGCACAAACAATGTTTTCAGGGCACGTGACAGTCTTGTAGACACTCTGATACAAATCTGGAAAAGTCACTGTAGTAAAGTATGCACAGCTGGACACTTGGTATCTTGGCACTGCAACTTGCATAAGAGAGATGGAGGTAGCCATCCCATCAGTAGTCACACTGGGCCATGTTGCATGCTGATATCGCTTTGTGTGCACTGGGTAACAGAGAGCTAACAAGAACAATACTGCCTCATGGCACACTGTAACTTCAGATATCATTACTGATGGTGTTGACCACTACAGTAGAAGACCTGCAGTGCTCACATTAAGGAGAATGGCAGTAAGTGGATGGATAACATTACCCCAATTGGCCATGGGTCTGTTGGCTCTATTACTGGCTTATTACCAGAGAATCAACTAGAGTCAGGCTACTGACTTTTTTTTTTTTGTGCTGAACACCACCGGTTTCTACTTTTGCCAATCCTGGGGGTAGAAGTGGATGGGGATTTGCAGTCTCTCAAGAGGTGTGGGAGTCAATGGGCTAAAGAACAAAGATGTTGGAGCTCTGCTTCAGCTGCCACTTGAATAACTTCCTTCCTCTGTTCCCTCGGCATTTTCTTCCCCCTGCCCATTACCATCATAATAGTTCAAGTAACATGAATGCTGGCTCTGATTTATAATAAAAGTCTGGTTATAATAGTTAAAATAACTTTTACAATAACGCCCCATAGACTTGAAAGTTATCACGCCCAAGCGCTAGGCGTAAGGCATATAATTATATCACAAAACAAGGAAGCGTGTGGATGGCGTCGGGGACCAGGAAGTGGAAGGGATCGAGCAACTTGCCCCCTCGGGCCAAAATACAATCCCTTCCCTTCCTTATTGGGCTACATAGAACATTTTGCAACTACTATAGAACAACTCAAGTCAGGTAAGGGAGCCTTCTGATAATTTTACAGTCAATAAAGAAAATCCAGGAAAGGTGCTCTTTAAACCTGAGAAGGGTTTTGATGCTCTCTAGGACTCTTTGGGCATTGAGGGTGGACCATACTCCACCCAGAAGTAACTATTCGCTGTTATGGATTATGAACCGGGGATCATAAATCCGGGAAGCCGATTGGCCGAGAAGTTCTGCGGCCGTGATGATATTGGGCTACATCATCACAGCTTCAGAAAACCTCCGGCCACCAGCCTCCTCACTCATAAATCAACTACTCCAACAGAAGCATTCCCCACGTCTCTCACTACACTGCACAAAACCCCTCAAAACCACCTGCTGCAGTCAGAGCAACTAAGACCTTGAGACAGCAACTATATAAAAAGACACAAATCCTCACAAAAATATACAAATTAAATTACCTTAACTGAAAATGTTGCTCTGCTGACTGCCCGAATCAAAGCTTACATAACAGCACCTGCTCTCCCCGCAGTTGTCATGCTCAGCCGCCCGTCTGCCATACATACAGTTCACTTTGAAATGTTTTCCTATAGTTAAGCCGCTCATCTTTATCAGCCATGACCCGGACATAATCACTGTGTAAGTTAAATTAAATTGATGTCGAAAAACTAGTTTATTCATTGAAAGGAGGATTTTTTTGGTACCCAGAAACTGCTATTCAAAAAGTAAAGCCGTGACTCCTAGCACACGCCTCTGTGGCGAACACTGATACGCATGTTCACAATCATGGCTTTAGTTTTGAAAAATAGTTCCCATCGAAAATAACCCTCATTTCAAGAAATAAAGTAGTTTTGGGGCATCAGGGTGAAGTCAGACACTGATTTTAATGGTAGGATAATAATTGTTTAAAAACAGCAATTTTGCAGCATGCAGGACCGCACTGTGTTGCCGGTGGAACTCCTACTAGCTGATGCAAAACCTTCTCAGTCTCCCAAAAAGCAACTACAGATTTAAATAAAACAAATGAGAAAAAGTAATTCAGGCACACACAGCCTGGTTTCTCATGTTACTACCAAAACATTACAAGAGCACTACCTATTTCCCACAGCAAAAACCAAAGGGACTATATTCTATAAATGTATCCCTACACATTAGAAAATGTATTATTTAAACAATTTGGAAAAATGTTTTTAAATATTTTATGCACACATATATGGGATTCAGTTCATAATAGCAATAATGCACTCCAGGGTGTGGTATATCATGGGATATTGTCACTTCTTGGGTCGTTGGACGCACTCGGCCTGCGACCTTGTGCCCAACTACCCCAGGCGTGACGATATCCCATGACATACCACACCCTGTCGTGCATTATTGCATAATTATCAAACATACCAGTCTGCCTCTTGAATATTTTATTGTATTGTGATTTATAAATGATGATTATTCCTAGCTCTGTACTACAACCTACAGTCTGTTTTAATAAACTATAAATTAAAAAAATACATACTCCAGAAGCCTGCTGTCTGCAGGGACAAAGCTGTTCCAGGAGTTCTTAAGGGTAATTGAACCCCCTACAGCTGCTCTGTTTGCAGTGGGTGTTAGCCAAGGGCGTCCCTACATATATAGCCCACCCCCTGTCACATGACTTCCTGCTGCTTGATTTTCTAAGTGTCCATTTCTCCCCTTTGCAGGTTATACTAACCAGAGGAGTCATTAGGTCAAATCTTTTTTTTTGGGGGGGCAGTAATTTTACCTATCAACTTATCTATTTTTACCGACCAACTGAATGAACACTGTGACATGTCATTTTCTCCCGTAGGTTTAACCGCATTCCTATCGACCATTTGGCACCACTGGACTCCCCCCCCCCAAAAAGTGACACCCCTGATACTAACCTGCCACTAGTTGGTAGTATTGTGCTTTCACTACACCTTCTCTGTGCTGAGTCCTCCTCTCTTTCTTTCCCTGCAACTTGACTGCCTTCTCTCTTACACCTTTGCTTACTACATCTAGTGACCACTAGGAGTCGCTGCTGTTCCACCCTTTCCCCTTCCTTTTACCCTCCTTCCTGCTGCTGCCCACACCACCTCTGTCTGCCCCTTTTCAGTCCCCTCCCCCCGGGGAATGAACCCTGTACCTTTTATTGTGTAGTCTGTGGCCTTACCGCTGCTCCAACTGAGCCACCACATCAGTGGAAGTCTAGTTATCTCCCTTATATCCACCTAGCCCAGCAGCCATGGCTGTCTTTTATACTGCCTCACTGGCCCCACTCTCTCTCTAGTCCTCCTTATTATCTGGTTCCCATCTGCCCCATCCTGGCTGTACCGCAACCCCCTCTCCCTCCCAACCCCCCTCTCACTTGTCCCCTTCTGTTTCGTTGCTACTCCTCCACCTTTGCTACCCCAACCCCTTTACACCCCTGCAGTACACTCTCACTTGACACGCCCCTCTCTGACTCCCCTGGCCCCTCCTCCTTGCTTTTCCCTCTCTCCATTCCCTCCCCATCCCAGTTTCCCTCCCAGTGGGGACTATATGCTCGGCTCCTACCTACCATCACAGACAACATCTTGCTCTATTCAGAGTGATTTCTCTCCTCCTCATGCTGTCTGGCAATGTTCACCCCAACCCAGGCCCCACCCACCCTCCACCTGCAGCCAGTCTCCATATTGCTCCATGAATATCTGCAGTCTCTTAAGGAAGTTTACTGACTTACAAGGCTGGGTTGCCCTACATCAACCTGACATATTAGCAATTGTTGAAACGTGGCTATTTAAGTCCACCCCTAACTCTTATCTCTCTACCAGGCTATTCCCTATAAAGGGAAGACAGAGTAGGTAAGGGGGGTGGATGTGCCATTTATCTTTAGGGCTCCCTCCAAGGTCACGCCCTCCCTCCCCCACAGTTGCTCCACAGCGCCAAAGCCCTCACCCTCAAAATCACCCCTGATACCGCTAGGTCCCTGCTACTTATTACCGTGGCCTACATCCCTCCTCAGCAACAGAATCCTGCTCTCCAATCCTTACTTGACCACCTCTCCCACTTGCCCCACAAAGCTGAACAAATCATATTGGGTGACCTTAATATCAACTGGGTCGCTAGCTCTGCCTCACAGGATAAAGATGACATAGCGGCCCTTGACCTCACTCAACTGGTGGCGCACCCCACCCGGAAAAAAAACAATACAGGGACCACCACCCTACTGGATATTGTCCTTTCGAATAAGCCCCACAAGATTACCTACGCTACAGTGCTGCCCAATGCCCTAAGTGACCACTCACATATTATCTTCTCCTGGTCTTGCAAAATGCAGAAACCTCCACCCAAAGTCATCATCTGACAACGTATTCATCCTGGCAAACTGATTCAACTAAAAGAACATCTCACTCACTGTGACTGGTCCCCTATTAAGCTAGCCCCAGATATCGACACTGCTTTTGACTATTTTGTCTGCACCTTTAATACTGCTTGTGACCTTTTTGCTCCCCCCTCTAAACACTCCACTAAAGGACATGACTCTGCATGGGTCACCCCCTCCTTAATCTACCAAATGAGACTCAGGGACAACCAATGGCACAGAACCATAGAATCGGGAAAGCCCATAGATAAGCAGGCTTATCGTACTGTAAGAAACAGATGTACATGAGCCATCCAAAAAGCAAAAGCTGAATACTATAGAGCATCTCTTGCCTCCTCGTGGGGCTCATCCCATAAATTCTGGATAACATTAAGGAGCTATCCGGTAAAACCAAGCCCCTTCCCCCTCTCAACTCATTATCAGTGGCTCAATCTCCACAGACCCCCAGTGCATCGCTGTTTTAACGTGGCTTTCTCTGACCTTAGTGCTGTGCTCACCCCAATTTCTTCAACCCTGCCCCCCCCAGCTCACCTTCCCACCCACTCTTCTATTTTCATGCTCTCTACCCTTATGAAACCAAGCCCTACCTCCTCAATGCCCTGAAGGGCTCCAGCCACAGTAACAACTTCATAGACCCAAAGCTTCTCCGCCTAGTCCTGGATGCCATTCTCTCCCCCGACCTACCTTCTCAATCGCTCCCTTTGCCTTAGTCAGTTCCCCTTGCCTGTAAAATCGCGGTCATCTCTCCCATACACAAAAATGGTGACCATACCTCCCCCCAGAACTACAGACCCATATCCATACTACCCCCTCTCTCTAAGGCCTTAGAAAAGATAGTAGCTGATCAGCTCAATGACTTCCTCTCCTCTCACAATCTCCTCTGCCGGGAGCAACACAGTTTCTGCCATGGCCATAGCACCACCACTGCCCTCATTGAATTCTCTACTTACTTACACTCTGCACCTTGATAAGGGGCACCCTGCAGGTGTGGTCTTCATTGACCTCTCGAAAACATTTGATACTGTCAACCACCCCCTTGTCCTCTCCTCCCTTCTTCAGCTAGGTTTCTCCCACGGTGTCCATGCCTGGTTTTCCAGCTACCTCTCCTCCCGCTCTCAGTGCATTAAGATTAACAGTACCCTCTCTGGTAACCGTCCTGTTCACTTGGGGGTCCCCCAGGGGTCTATCCTGGGGCCCCTACTTTTGAGCCTGTACCTAAACTCTCTCCCCAATACCTGTTTGGGAAATGTTCTTCTCTATGCCGATGATGAGGTCCTCTCCTCTGCTCATGCTGACCCCATCTACCTTCAAAGCGCCCTCCAAAACTCCTTCTCCCAGGCTGAAAGCTGGTTTACTGACCACAGACTTGTGCTTAAACTGAAGAAGACAAAGGTCATGCTGTTCGCCCACCACCAAAATAAGCACAAAGGCTCCCCACTTAATATTCTATCCAGCTAACTTCTCCTCATCGACCAGGTGAACTCCTTTAAATACCTTGGCGTAACGTTTGACCCCACACTTACTTTTCACGACCGTATCCGCAAACTCTGCTCTGCTGTTAACAGAAGTATTGGCCTCCTCTATCGTCACAGAAGTTGTCTCCCCCCGATGCCCTTAGGCTGGCCATTTTCTCCTCTATACTATCCCTCGTGGACTATGGACTCCTAATACATGGTGCTGCGGACAACATCGCCTGCAATCAAATTAAATTCTCACTAAACAAGGCCAGCCGGCTACTCACTGGGTCCAATAGACTAACCCATACCTGCACTCTGTACTCCTTGGTAAATGTTCTTAACTTTAATGAGAGGCTGCTATACCAATCATGTCTCCTTGCCAATAAAGAGTCACTATTGGCCTTGCCCCACCCGGTCTGGACACCATCATTCATGTCTCCCCACTCTGTCTCCACTCAAAGTTCTGCCAGGCCTTCCCTTTTGTGCCAAAAGTCAGGACCTCCCTTGTCCAATGGTCTTTTCACTACAGAGTCCCTTCCTGGTATAACACCCTCCCGGAGTCCATCTCCACTCAACAAAGGATCAGGCCCTTTAAAACTTCCCTTTGGCTACATCTGGTTAACTCCTGTAGCTGTAACTGTCTGTAGCAGAGACACCTCCCTGGGGACCCTCCCCTAACATGTTACTGCTTCATTAATATATGTTACGTCCTGCTCTGACCACTATGTTCACACTATAAAATAAGTATTATAACCTTAGCTACCACCCTGTATAGGTAGTTCTTTCTTTTATCCTGAATTGTATATTCACTGTACAGCCTCAATTGTCATATCTTTAGCTACCACCCTGTATAGGAATTTCCTTTTACAATGTATTGTATTTTCTCTGTATTTCATGTTATTTTGTCTTGTCCATATTGTTTAATGTTCAATGACGAGGAGCCTTTGTAAATGAGTCTCTGACTCAAAGGGTTGTAATTCCGATACCATTAAAATAAAATAATAAATAAATATTTTTGTTATGGGCACATGAGCACTGCCAGGTTGCGAACGCATACCCACTTTCAGCCTACTGCCCAGTAACTCCATAATCAGGCCATAGGGGTCTCTGTACTATGCCTTGCTTCTTCTGGGGGAAAAAAAGCAATCATGGACAAAAACTGCTGCAATTCAGTCTGACTCCTTGATCTTCTTGTAAAATAAAAAAAAAAAGGTTGAATTGGGCACTTGCGGGCTGCTACACTTCATTCTCCTGCTGTCAGTACCCAAGCACTGTTCCCCTTCCCAGTACCTACTCAAAGAAAGCCCCTGGTCCCTGAGGCCTGCTGCTTCTCAGTGTACTGTAATAAATATCTCCTAGGCCTGTAGCAGCCCTGCTGTTGTAGACTTTTGTTTGTATGATCTGCTGAATGAAAGTGAAGATTTTCAGCTTTCCCGAAGATGTTCCTTACTAATCTAGCTAAATTCTCATGGATGCCCTGTCTAAGCAACTGATCAGCCTGATGTTAATTGTACTAGTTATCTCCCTCACACTGTCAGGGCTTCAAGTTGAGTCTGACACCAAAACGAGGCTATGACTCACACTGCCTAATTAACCATTTCAGGTGCAGACTGCAGAGCACCACTGGAATGGTCCACACCATGTGAAAAAAGGTAAACTGTTCAAACCAAAAGTTTGCGTTTTTACCCTCCTAATGTTCACCACAGTTCAAAGGAATTGAACACCTGAAGTTCAAGAAGGATTTTTTTTTTACTTTCTGTTTTTCCCCCTTCCAGCCCACCAGCTTCCTCTGCCATCCCTCAGGGCTCTCTAGGTACCTCCCGATCACCTCCTGCCTCCAACCCCAGTAACCTAGTTGCATGCTTCAGCCCCCTCCAAGGCAGGGTAAGGGAGCAGGGACTACCTCCAAACTTTCTTGTTCTTGTCAGGTGGTGCTACTCAGTGCTGCGTGACACAGGGGAATCCAGATACACCAGGGGCCTGTCATCATTGTGGAAGTGCTGGGGGCCATGCTTGTTTTTCTCCCTGGACACGATGCTGTGTGCCATATAGTCAAGGCACGGCTGTGCACACCGTGTGTGCGTCTCCACCCCAGCATCTGTGACGTCCCTCCCTCCCTCTTTCTTCTTTAGCTACACTGCCACCTGTGGTCACCCAACTGACAGTACAGCAGTGGAGCGTGGAGTCCTCCCACCCAGAGAAGGACAGCATCCTCTAGAATGCTCAGTTCCCTTCCCCCAAGCCGTCCCCGATGACTCAAGCTCGATCCTGAACTCTGGTCACCACTGTCACAAGTGGTAGCGCTACTGCTGTGTCAACGGGCCAGCTAAGATGTTTGAACTTGCAGCTCTGGTGTTTGCTCCATAATATTTTATATTAACTTCTAAAAATTGGTCTCACTCAAAATATTAAAGTCTGGGGGCTGTGGAAGTAATTTGACTTCCAAAAAACTGAAATGATGATATGACACACATAGATAGGAGGAACCCATATATAGAATACTGGATGGGGGGGGGGTCATCTAGCCACCATGAATGAGGAAAGGGACCCAAGAGTCATCATTAGTGACTCCCTAAAGCAAACCAGTCAGTGCAATAAGGCCTATAGCAAGGCTCGGGAATTACAGTCAGACTAGATGGGCCAATGGTAATTTTTTGCTGTCAATGTCTATGTTTCTATATAACAATAATATTGGGGTGCATTGGGACAAGATTTGACAGTACGAGGAAAGAGGTGATATTGTCCCTGTATGGGTCTCTGGTTAGGCCTCACCTGGTGTGCTAAGCCCATTTCTTAAGTCTGCACATGAGAAAGGACAGGGTCAGGCTGGAGTTTGTGTAGTGAAGGGTCACCCAGATGATGCAAGGCCAGCAGGGCAGATACTATTAAAAACAACTTAAGGCCCTTAACATTTACTAGCTGGAGGTCAGAAGTAAGAGGAGTGACATGACAGAGACATACAAGTTCCTAAGGGGAATTAATAAAGTGAACTGTGAAGATCTATGCAAGAGGAATAAGAAAGCAGTCACGAGGGGACACAAATGGAGGCTAGTCAGGGGAAACTTTAAAAGAAGTGTAGGAAGTTCCTCTTCACTGAGGGGATAGTGCAGCCATGGAGCAGATTACCCGTAGAGGCAGTGGGCACAAGAACTCTCAATAGGTTCAAACATGGCTAGGACAGGTTAAGGGTCTGACAGTACCACAAGGGAGAGCTAGGGAGGTGGGGTGACTTAGAAGGAAGGGGTGGGAAGGATACCCCTTCAAGAAACTAGGTCAGGGGTGAAGTAAGAATCCCTTTTTGGGCAGAATGGATAGAGCCTTGGTCTTTATCTGTTGGCAATGCAAGGTCTATTCATGCACGGTATATCAGTACTCAAACCAAAACAAATGACTTCTTAACTTTAACCCAATATAAGTTTTGGACTCCCACTAAAAAAATGATCCACTGAACCCCTGGTGATTATTACAAGCTTCAGTGGGGGTGTTGGGAAACAGGGCAGATGTTGATGGAAGAGGCAGGGAGGGATGTATAACAGCATTATATAAGAATCTGCAAAGCTGGATATGGAGGCGTGTAATAGGGTTGAATTAGACCCTGGCCCATTTGTTATGCAGAGGGAGTTAAAAGCAAAGATCCGTTTTTGTCCTCTCCTCTCCTCTCCTATTCTGCCTCTTGTCTGTCTGATTGCGCAATCAAATTTTCTTGTGGCACCTAGGAATTGCCCACTCCGATTGGTTCCACAATTTTCCCAGTCATCTCCCTTACTTCACTTGTTGTTTCTGTTTGTTCTTTCTTCCCTTGCTTCTCTGTAGTTAAAAAAAAAAAACTATATGTGAATCTTTATGTAAAACTGAGATCCCATGGTTTGCAAATGTATATAATTATATAATAATTAATGGATTTCCCCTTTTCTCATAGGGAAACTGTGGCATAATTTGCCATTATAAAGGAGTGTTTATAACGGTAAAAATGTGCAAGGTTTCCCTCACTCTGCATATGCGCCCACTGCAGTTCGTCTCTTCCTGACCGCCTGCTGCTTGCCTTCTCGCCGGGAAAGTCAACTGCCAGTGGAACTTGGTGGTAAGTTATTTGAAAAAAATTTTCATTTTTTAAATTTGTGGGGATAAAAAATTACATTTCAGAACATTTTAAAATCTCTGACATCAGAATTGTGAGAATTGGGCAAAAACAAAACCGTGAACATCTGCTATTTTATATAATTGCTGTGGCAAAAAAATGAAAACTGAGCAATTATATAAAATAAAATATGGGGTGGTGTTTAAACTTGAAGTGTACACATACTGACCGTGTTAGATGCTTTCACAAACCCCTCGAACTTCGCTCTCAGCGTTTATGTAGCATCTAACACCTCAGGTGTGTGTAAACCTCTTGTTACACACACCACCCCATACTTTATTCTATATATTATATTGTTGAAATGATTGCAGAAAGCTATTTGGGTTTATTAGAAATGAAAATAATTTGTCACGTAGGGGATTGACCTTTAGATGTATTTTGGCCTCCACAAGATTGTTAACAAAACTGTCAACAGGAGAACAGCCCTGGGACAGAATGTTCTACTTTGTTGAACCTTCAGGCTGGCCTCAAGAAAGAAACTGAAAAAGTTCTGGGACTTTTTGTGAAAAACAGAAGATTAATTTACACCAACAGGATACAGTGTTTAAACTGTCAGCAAAAGACATCTTATGAAAAGAGAGAAATGTTTATGTTTAGGGATAGAAAAATAGAGATTTAGAGAGAGATTCTCAGATGTAGGACTGTGAACTACCTGTACGAAGAGCTATCCTGTATTATTTTATTTTTTTAATTTTTATTGATAAGAATAAAACACTACTTGCAAATTTTATAATTTCTCCTGGTTTGCATACACTTCCTATGCTATGCCTCGATGACAAGGAGTTGCTGTGTATTGCTACAGGCTATTTGCTTCCTGTAGTGCTTCTCTACGTCAAAGGCCTCCTGAGGGAAATTAGCACTGACATCACTGCCCCGGGAAGAGTTTGGTTGTTTCAGGCTATGAAGCTCCCAAGAGTTCTAGCCAATGACTGTACTATACAGCTACAACAGCACTAATATTTGTTGTCAGCCACATGACGGCAATCCCTACCTGCAGGTTAGAAACTGCTTAAACCAGCTGGCTCCTGTTTCTTTCTCACGTAGCCTTTCATACATTCAAAGGTATTCAGAACCAATTAAGCTGAAGTGGTATACTGCAGCTATTGACCCCTTTCTGGGCATACCCAGAGGCACTATCACTGTCTGTGATCGCTCTTTACGTCCAGGGTGATGCTTAATTGAAACACTGCTGCTGGAGCTTGGCTATGCATCAATAAGCAATTTCTTTGCGGGCCAGGTGCAATGCATCACCTAATTAGTGGCAAAAATAAAGTAGTGATGACTCTGCTGTCTTAAAGAACCAAGACTTTTGTGGGTGTGACTTTAACGTGGCTTGCTCAGTCTTCTCATTTCTGGCTGTTCTGTGAAATGTTTCTAGAGAAGATGGTTTCAAACTTCTACCTTAATGGGGGCACCAGGATTCAAACTCACAACTGCTAACTGGGGCAATTTTCCCAGTGAGTGTGTGTCACTGCACTGCAGGGTATACTGCACAACAGTTGGACATATGCTCTTGAGGAGTTCATCACTGTAAGTCATTTCCCAGATTGACCTTCTAAGGCGATGCACAGTGTTATCTGGCGGGAGGTCCACACATGCCTACAAGTGACCCCAGCTTAGCATATGGAAGGCTGTCGGGGGACCTGCAGCATTGCAGATTTTACTAAAATCTGAACTGCGTGCGTGCCACTGACATATATAATATGAGCCTGCTAGACCAAAACAAGGTTCATCCTTTTTGCTAGTTGCTACATGATGCAAGATGAACTGAGATGAGCAGTTCTTCAGAAGTCACCAGGGCCCAGCAGAGCGCTTGTGGAAAAGCAAGTGTGTGTTTCAGGAAATCTTGTGTTCACATAGTTCAGTCACTTACAATAGTGGGGCATGCAGGAGAGGACTAGCCAATCTCCTGAGCTTTAAGCAATTACTGAGGCAATGGTTACCCCAAAGGGCATTTGGCCAGGAAGCCAAGTTTCAAAGAAATACAAAATCATAGAATATTATGCTGGTTCAACTTTAAGCAGAAATGCATGGTGCCGAAAGGCCTCTCATACAGTTTGCAAAGGGTGCCAACAGATGACATAGAAACCTGTTTCGTCCTACCAGGACTCATCAGTATGCCTCGTCTGTTTGACAGCCCAGTGAAATGAACCAGCTACCCTAAGATGGTCTATCAGGGTTATGTTGTGGTTCATTTCACTGGGCTGTCAAACAGACGAGGCATACTGATGAGTCCTGGTAGAACGAAACAGGTGTCCATGTCTTCTGTTGGCACCCTTTGCAAACTGTATGAGAGGCCTTTCGGCACCATGCATTTCTGCTTAAAGAGAGGCCTTTCGGCACCATGCATTTCTGCTTAAAGTTGAACCAGCATAATATTCTGTGGTGATTTGCATATGTAGCCCATGATGCTTTGCATTGTGGGGCATGTGTGATTTTGTATTTCTTTAAGCAATTAGTTCTGTTAAATTGATAAAGGCATGTAGACAGGGACATATGGTTTTGGATTTTCGACATATACAAAAAATAATAATAATACATGCACAGTACAACTAAATGTATATCTCCAGACAGCCGATTTGCTATTCACCCCGTTCTAAGACTTATAGGATTTGATGTCTCCCTCTCTCTCAAAATGAAAAGATGGCTGTTTTGTATGTTTAAAATCCTTCCAAGAACTGGCACATCAATTGGCAGTTAAGCGTGATTTACTGTATGAAATCATAAAGGAAAGTTATTGTACAACCATGTGATCAATATTATGTTCATGTGATTAATGAGGGCATGGAGTGAGATGCCAGATTTTATGGGTATCGTTTACATACAGTAGAGAGAAAGCGAGAATGATCTAAGGTTTTCTAATAAGATTAGCCACTAAATCAGCCAATTATACTGGGAGCTGAGGGTACACATGAGACATTTGGCTAGAAATGCTATGCAAACAGCATCAATCCTGAGCAGCAGTTCGCTAACTTGATCACAATAGCCAGTGAGCATTTAGATAACCAGCAAAGGGGGACAGCAGTCCATGCGCATACACACTGACTGCAACTCGATGAAACCCATTGCTAAGACACAAGACCAACATTACATTAGCAGAGCAAGACAGCATTTGAAAACTCATATTCACCTTTTTAAACCATTTAATCCCTTGTACGCTATTACTTTGTGATTCAATTTAATAGCCTTCTTTCTATTTTTTTAAGCCTTCCTTTTACTAGAGGTATGCAAATACCTTTTACCAGTCAGTCAGTCTGAACGTTCTATTCAAGGACCCAAATATTTGGTATTTGTATTTGGCATAGGGGGGATAGGAAAACAAAGCCTCCCCTTCCCCAGGTGGCCATGTCTAGCTACCCTCCTTTGTAATTCCAAGCTTTTTCCCACCCACCTACCTCTTCCGCGGTGTCCCACACAGCAGCTGCCAGTGTCTTTAGTATTTATTTATTTATTTTAGTTGTTTAACCAGGAGTAGCACACTAAGCTGAAAGCTTTTTTACAGGAGCAACTTGGGAGCACAGGGAAGTTAAGTGACTTGCTCAGGGTCACACAGTATGCAAGTGGAAGCTGTGGGATACCAACCCAGGTCTGGTCTGCTGGATGTCACCAGATTTGCATCTCACAGCCTTAAACCACTGCACTATACTGTATGTATGTATATACATATTTATGTAAGCACCCCTACATATGGGTGCTTATTCTAAGGCCTTTTATTCCTCTTTTCCATTATTTAGTCTGGGGATCATGGCCTGCTTGCTGGCCAGGCAGAGCTATGGTTCCCCCAGCAGGGATTTAAGGGGTGGTTTTGGCACCTTTGGGAGGTTGGCAGGAAAAGGAACCGTGAGTCCGGGGCCAGGGTGACCCAGGCCATCCCCAGCCCAATATGGGTTTTATCCGCGTGGCGGCATAGTGAGTCATCCAGGGAGCGAGCTCAGTATCCAGGGTCCATTTGAATAGCCCCTTAGGCCATAGAGAGAGAGAGAGAGAGAGAGAGAGACCAGGGAAGGAAAATGTGAATTCTGTGCTACCCCCCACCCTGTTGGTTAAAGCAGCTTGGGGGGGCGGGATTCAAACCCATGTCATTGCCATCTCAGCGATGTCAGAGGTCTGTTGGCTCTGGCATCAAGTATGGGACCCTCTAGTATGTATGTGGGAGCCATAGCCTGGGGAATCTAGGAGGGCCCACCACATGGAACTGCGGCACCAAGACAGGTCAGCCGGAGGGTCCAAAGCTGAGTTTTGTTCCGGTCCTGTCGTTGCAGCAGTATGGTGGTGAGAGCCCATGCTACAGGGATGGTAGTGGTGGCAGCCTGACTCCCCCTTCTGACGTGGTACTGTGGCAGGGCCAGGGAAAAGTGGTAGGCCCAAATGCCTTTTAGAGCCAGGGAAAGGTGGTAGGCCCAAAATGCCTTTTGGGATCAGCGCCAACGCGTTTCCAGGATCTCCAGGGCCTGTTTCATGCTTAGATGCCCTGGGATGCTCGGAACTCTGCATGCCTGAAAAGAGAATGGGACCCAGATAGAGAGCCTGTGGGAGCCATGGAAACTGCAGCCTTTGAATGTCTTGGAGCCCCCTTAAGAAACTGTGCTGCTTCCATCAATTCTAAGACTAATTTGGCTTCAGGGAAACATCTACAGCATTATCTGCCTAGATCGAGTAAATGTCAGCCGTGGCCTTGTGCCACTGAAATTTAGCTACCTCATGTGACCGCTTGTACCCTATCGCTCCATGGAGCGGGTTTGGTAATTTTTTCTTTTAGTGGAGAAATTAAATCTTATTTGAACTTCCTACCCGGTGTGGACATTGGACTGAATGGATAAACTCAGTATTGTGTTCGCATTCCAGTTGCCCTCCTACAGCTGCTGCAGCCCCAAAGTTGCTGTACTCTTCCAGCCTGATCCTTGGTAAAGCAAGAAGACCAAACCCAAGTAAACTTTAACAGCTTCAATTTCTGGACTGCATTTTGGTGTTGCCAGCCTGGCCCTCCTTCTCAACATCTGGGCCCTAGACACGGAGCTACAGTTATTATTTATTTAAAATTTTGGTAACTGGGAAGATATACTGAGCCAAGGCTCATTTCCAGGTGTGGGGCAGGGGGACTAGGAGTACAGACATAAAGGCATTTAAAAACATCTGAAGTGCAAAAATACAAAATACACAGATGGTCCAACTGAGTGAGAAATGCCACATAGATTAACAACGGTATGGAATCTTACAATGAATAAAATGAATAAGTGCATGGATTCATACACGGATGCACTGAACAATGCATATTAGATAGAGTGCATAAATTATGCACCCCACAGAACAGAGAGCAGGCTGAGGGCCAGAAGCACAGTTAGCCCAATTTTATGGAGTCATAGACAGGCAGGGGGGGCAGGAGACACTGTGAGAAAAAGGTTGGAAGGTTCATGAAGGGGAGTGACAGGTACAGTGGGGAAAAAGAATATGCCTTTGCAGGTGTCTACAGGTCCCAGAGGGAGGACTGATAGTATGAGAAAGCAGCTTGCCCAGTACATGAGTGAGGATGGGGAACAGAGAAGATGTGGGAATCCCTGGAGCATAGACAGTAAGAAGAGGAGAGAGGGTGGGGGAGTATGCCACCTCCATCCCTAGCTTGACAACCCCCACTGACAAAAAAAACCTATATATCGGCCAGTCTGTAACCACGAGCCCAGTCCTTGACTGGGGAAAGGGTGGCTAGTGCCGTGTCGCACCTGGAAATGAGCTCTGGCTTAGTATTTCTTTCCCAGTTACCAATTTCCAAATAAATATCCTGGCTAGCCTCAGACCCCTTTCTCTTTCTGCCACAATCCCAACCCGCTCCACTGTCACTGCTGATGACTGAATGAACGAGTGCGGTGGGGCTGGTTGAAAACAATCATGAGGGAGGGGGCGGAGCAATAGCATCAGTAGTAATGCTAGGCAGTCTAACTGGTCAGCTGCCTAGTGTCACTACTGACACTACTGCCCTACCCGCTACCACATGATCGTTCGTGCCCAACCGCACTTGCATTCACTCACTGAACCAGCATCAGTGGTGACAGCAGAGTGGGCTGGGAGTGCGGAGGGTGGAGGAAGGGGGCCGACTGAGACTAGAAGGGATATTTGGCACTAATCCACCAATCAAGGATTAGGCTCGGGGTGGGGGGTATCACAGACCTGGCTGATATCAATGGTGGCAGTTGGGCTAGGGAGGGAGGTGTCAAACTAAAGATGCTGTTGGCTGCTGGCAAGGTGCCAGGAGCCAGCCTTCTATCTGTGTGGGGCTGTGAGGAAGGGGTAGTTGGGTAGGAAAAGTTTGGAATCAGGAGGGAAGATAGCCAAGAGACTAGAACTGTCCACCTGGCAAGGAGAACCCTTTTTATATTAATTTTTGAATACCAGAATTCCAATAGTGAAAACTGTGTATTATTCAGAGGAATATCTGAGAAGCCTAATATTCCATAGTATTTGGGAAATTATTCGCACACCCCTGTCTTTTACCGCCCCCCCCCCCGAATGGTCAGGGTTGCAACACCTGCTCTCTTATACACAAAATTAAATGCTGTAGTTAAGACATTATCAATCTTTCACATAAGTATAAAAGGACCAGAACTGTCCTATGGGTGGTCAACAGTGTCCCATTTAACAGTACTTCCTCCCCTCTGGAATTATAGGCAGCTGAATCAACCACCCCCCCCCCCCCGGTCTCATCCCAGGCCTTCCCCCCTCAAAAACATTATGCTGATCTCTGACAAGAGTTAAAACCTCTTGTCAGTGAAGTAAGGTTAATGCAAGAAACACATAGTCAAACTTTTAGGATAAGCAAGGGGCCTTGCTGGCCCATTGGGTTCATCTCTTGCAATCTCAGTGGTTGTACAGTACCTGGAGATTCTGGAATTGGTCATTAACATGTCCAGTCTGGTCATAAATGCTAACACCAACTCAGCTTGGGCCCTGCAATCTGGGAACTGTTCCACAGCCTGATACCCCTGTTTGGGCCAGACACCAGGGACCTAGAGTCCCCTTCCTTCTGACCTTAAATTACTGTATTACTATATTTTCCCAGACCCCTTTTCAACTTACCACTCCTACGCTTTTGAGTGTCTCTCTTGGAGTGCTTGTGGGTTTGAACGGAGCCCCCTAGTGGGCTGCGGTATGTACAATCCATAAAGAATGCAAGGAGAGAGATTATTTCCAAATTACTTGATTTTGTATATCTCGCTGAAGCATACACATATACTCTAAAGCTGTGCTTGAGGCTTTAGAGTGTATGTATGGAGTACGGAGAGATATACAGAAACCAAACAAACTGGAAATGAACTCTCTCTTTGCATTCTTTATGCATCCTACAAACTGCGCTTCTGCCAACTGCCTGTAAGGTGTGCTACCTCCGAGTGTATGAAACACCTGATGTTATCTTGTCTATTCATGATATTATAAACTGCTATCATATCCCTGCACTGTATTATACTGGAAAACAATGGTGGACGAATGGAACAGACTGCCCAGAGAGGTGGGTTGAAGCCAAGACTGTTGGGGACTAAACTTGGGTAGGATAGAAATAAGGGAATAGTGGGACCTACAGGAAGAAGAGGGGAAGGGATACTGAGGGAAGAGGTAACAATCAGGCACATGGGCTATCAGATACATAGATACATAGATGGTGACGGCAGATAAGGGCCTTCGGCCCACCAAGTCTGCCCATTTGAGCACTTAACTCTGCTTCTTCAAGCTTTTCTAGTACTGGGTTGTCCTCTACTCCCATCTACCAGGATCCCCCAATGCCTATCCCATGCATTCTTAAATCTTGTAATCGTTCCAGCCCCTACTGTTTCCTCCGGCAGGGTGTTCCATTTGTCCATCACCCTCTCTGTGAAGAAATACTTCCTCATGTTCCCTCTGAACCTCCCTCCCTCTAGTTTCATCCCCTGTCCCCTAATCCTGGACCCTCTTTTTTGGTGGAAAATTCTATTTTCCTCCACCTTGTTCCTCCCCGTGAGGTACTTATATGTCTCAATCATACCCCCAGGAAGTACATATTTAAGTCCTTCAGCCTGTCCTCATAGGTTTTGTGATGTAAGCCTTGCACCATCTTGGTTGCCCTCCTCTGAACCGCTTCCACCGTGTCTATGTCCTTGCATAGGTAAGACCCCTTAGAACTGGACACTGTACTTGAGGTGAGGCCTCACTAATCTCTACAACCAGCCTGGCATTAGGCCATGTATGCAGCTCGGCAGGGAAAGGGGCAAACAGGATGGAGCTCTGGGTCTTTTTCTGTTGACATAATCAATGTTTCAATGTAACAAGGGAAATAAGTAGGGCCCAACCTTGTACTTATGAGATGGCATTCCAAGGCACTGCCTCACCTCTGCTTTTTATTACCTCCCCCCATACACACACACACTCACATATATGCACAAACTGAACAGTGTCCAGTTAAGTCAGAGCCCCACTCCACTGAGCTAAGTAATCCCCATTAGAGATGCTCGGCCAGTGCTTTTGTGGATCTGGTTACCTTCTGTCAGCTAGTACTGGTGTCCGACCTAGGATCCAACCAAAGTCAGATTCTGGATCCATAGTCGGTTGTGGAGCCAACCTCAGATCCATCATTCCGACCTTGAATAACTGGATCTAATTGTTGGATACTGGGCTCCTATGGTTGGAACCATCATATCCAGGTAGGATCTATGGATACCTCAGATACTTACTGTGGACCCTAGCAGGTCGGATCTTTGGTCTGATATCTATGACTTCCAATGTTATCTGATGTCCTACCAAAATGATGTAATCTGATGGTATCTGACCTGCTAGGATACTATCTGAGCAACTCTACCCCACATCCCCAGTGCCACACCACAGTTTTTGAGCTGGCTATGGACATGGCAGGGCCTACTGTGCATTGGTTTGCTAAAAAGATCAAATTCATAAAAGCAGGTCTTTCCGAGTTTTAGAAGAAACTGCAGTTACAGTGAAAAAACACAATTGAGCTGTTATTATCTGAAGGCTGTTCAGTGGCCAGCTGTATGTGGAAAAAGTTGTGAGGGGTCTTAGTCCCATTCATAGAGGACAGGTGTCCACATCACAAAACCACCAACAATTGGCCATCATTGGCACCCTAATTGGCAGTCCTGCATGACAGGCCCAGGATTGATTGGGCATGGCATCTGAATGATCCTTTCTCCTATGTGGTGGTCCACCTGTGGACAGAGTGGAGACTCATTGGTGGGGCAGTGTGAGGATGCATGCACTGAGACTACCCAGGTTGTACCTGTCATGTGGCCAAGCACAGGGCTCCAATCTCCAGTACTGTCCATAGCCTTTCAAGAGCACTAAAACACCCTATCAAAATCTTTGATGCTGTAGATGTTACCACTACTGTACTTCCAACTAAAATGTCACATTGAGCATGCCCAGAGGAGTACCTCAGCAGTCATACTGTACCCTTCACCTTTATATTTACATGGATCAACGGAAGCGTTTGCATAGCTCAAAGTTGTATTACCCCTCCTCTGAGGCAAGAGGCTGTGGGCTCTTTTCCCACACCAGGACTTGGGCTGAAGCCCCAATGGTGGCACTCCAGTGCAGAGTAGTTGGGGGGAGAGTATGTACTGTCCTTTGGATGAGATATCAAACTGAGGTCCCTTCTGCCCATCCTTGGTGCTGCCCTGGCATCTTCCATAAACTGAATTACAGGCTTGCAGTTGCAGGTTCACATGCTAGACCCAAGGATCAATCCTTGCATCCCTGGTTTCAGACACTGTAGAGGGTACTCTGCATCTAGTTGCTAATTCTGTATATACTACAGTGACCAGCTGGAAAGCAGAAGAACCAGTGGCACTTTTGGTACGAGAAGGGCTCCTCCTCAGTGCCCTGGCCTGCATAACCCTTCTCAATAAAACTGTTTCAAGCAATTTTCCATGGCTGTGTGGGTGTTGATAAGCAGAACGGCTGTCTATACATGCAGTCACTACACTACCAGTTCCTGTCATTGTTTGAAAAGTGCATTGGGATAACATGTGTAACAAAAGCACTATTTAAATGCAAGTTCTTCCTACAAAAATGAACTCGGTCTACATTGGCAATTAGTACACATCCTTATAAGGTAACAAAATCCAGTCAGTCATCTTGTCAAGTGACCTTTTAGGCTGGTGTTACTCATCCTTGAGAAACATTAACATAACATCCCCGCAGAGGCTTACTCCACTTAGATGTTCTCACTGAGTATAATAAAGTTTTAATTAATCCCAGGAGATAATGCTTGTCTTTATAAATTATAGCTTTAACTATTAAAGGGACTATTTTTTTTTCTTCCAAGTATGGTCTCTGAAAGCCTTCTCAGACGTTATTGGAATATTTCATATTCTGCTGATCCATATGTGATTTCTTTGCTGCCAGTTACTATAGGTGTGTGTGAATGTATGTGTGTGCTCATGTGTCAGCATCTGTTCGCAGGTACGGTAATCCTCTCACCAACTGTAAACAACCTAAAAACAAGAGTTTACTCCTGGGAGAAAGAATACAATCAGACAGCAACAGAAACTTTACAGGATGCAAAGGTGCAGTGCTGTGTTAATAATCTCTAAAGGGGAACATTGATACACAATAACTTTATATATGATAAGGCCCAGCTGAGTACCATAAGACCCCTTGGTCCTGCTACAAATGCCCTCTCCTCACTGCCACTTGAATGTGCTACTTGCTACATATGCTGATCGTTGACTGCTGCGATGGTCTAAGCTATGTCATGCCGATTCCAAATGCCATTGATTTTGCTTATGGATTTCACAGTCCTGCTATTAGTGTCCAAGGATATTACCATAACTTGTAAATGTTGTAAATTCTGTTACTCTGATTCCTGCACAGGGTTATTTGTATCTGTAGTTGTTCTGTTTTCTATTTGTTTTCCATGTAGTGATAATTGCTTGGTGTGCCCTCCCCGGTCGTAACTGGAAACAAGCATTCCAGGACTCTGCTTGCTAACCTGGTAAAACATGTTTCAGTGAGGAAAATAACATTGAAAGCCGACAGAGAGTTCTTTTAAAAAAGGTACCGTGTTCAGCTGTAGCTGATGCAGGCCAGAGATACAGTTGACTAAGTCTGCCGTATATGGATACTACATCGTCACCATTTTATGGAACTTGGTGATGTCATGGAGGAACGGGCTATGGTGACATGTAGTTAGACAGAGCTTGCTCCTCCATGACATCACATGGATCCATAAAATGGGAGCAATGTAGTACTGCATCACTATGCAGGAGATTTAGTCAACTATGTCTCTGGACTGCAGGTAAGTGCAATACCGTGTTCAAAAGAACTTTTCATGGACTTTCAAACTATGATGAGATGACCACTGTGAATGAAGGTTCCCCCTTTAAAGAGAGAGTGAAGCATTGCCACATTCCCAATTTATGTCCGCGTATGCCCTGTTCACTTCATGCATTTGTCTCTTTTTTGTTTTCCGCCATCCTGGTCTTTGAAACCCACTCTGTATGTAGTGCCTAACTGCGCCATCGAAGTGCACCAACCAGCGATGTCATCGGTTGCAGTCAGTCCTTGACCTCTTATGCTGATATCACAGCTTGCATGGGTCACTACACCTTAGTGATTGTCGAGCAGCTCCTCGATGTGCTCAGATTTTCGAAGTAGCTACTTTTGCACGTAGCGATATCAGCGTCAAGAGCCACAGACCAATTGCAGTCACTGATGCCACTGGAGATAGCACTGTCACAAACCAACTGTGAAATCTGAAGTGCTTCAAAATTCTGTTGAAGCTGAATGCTATGTATACCTACAAAAAAGTAATATGTTACCGTGTTGGTTGTGTAACAATGTACTTAGCTGATACTTGAATTTCCATCACACGCTACACAGGATGTTCTAACATCATTCCTCCCAGACCCCCCTCATCCCCAGTTTCTTTATTTCCATGTTTATTTACTAAAATTGTTCACCAGTAAAGACATACTGACATGGTAACAGCTCATTTCCAGATATGCCCTGGGGAGGGGTTGGGGGAGAACAGTACAAAATAACAAGGTGCTTTAAATGCAACAAGTCAACAAATTGGGCGGAAGGAAAACACCAGGTACACAGAAATACAATAAGGTGCATTAGGTTAAATATATTTGCAAATGTGCAAAAGCAATACAAGTACAGAGCAGGAACATTCCAATCCTGTAAAACTGAGGAGTGTGGGAATGGGAGGAATAGACTAGTGCAAATGCAAGCCAAGGATGGCAGCACAAGACACAGGGTCGGGGCAACTGCAGGAGTGTGTTGTAAAGCCATGGAGGGCAGACTTGAGGGAGTAGGGGGAAGTGGCAGAACGGATGGTCTGGGGAAGAGAGGACCAGAGTTTCGGGAAGCAAAAACAGAAGGCAGCTTGACCTACAGTAGATTTCCTAGCAGGAAGGGAGAAGGAATGAGAGTCACAGTTGTCTCAAATGGTGACACATGTTCATAAACCAGCAGACTAATCTTTGAGCAGCTGGTTTTCATAAATGCATGACATCGCATGACATCATCATTACACAGTAGTTTTCTGGCACTCTTCAAACAGCCTAGAGCACTCATTAGATGACACACTTGGGAAACATGAAACACAGTCTGTACAAGTAATTAAATCCAGAGGCAGTCCCAGCATTGATCACATTTTGGTGAAAAAGAAGTTTTTGACATCCTTCTTGAACGTTCCCCCCACCCACCTAAGGTTATGTCCCCTCATGGTACTGCTCTTCCATAACTGATATAACTCCATGGAGTCCAACCTATGATATCCCCACATGTATTTGTAGGTGTAACCCCCCTACAAATGGGGGTTCCTAGGAGCTTGCCTAAGTGCTCCCCCTGCCTGCTGGTGTTCGGAGTTTAAGCCGTTTAAATGGCACTCTGTGAGTGCTTGTAGAGCCTCCACATACTGTCTCTTTAACAGCTGTCTGCTTGCAAACATAATTAATGCTAATGGAGGGAGACTGGTTTTTCCTTGCTTGAATCCCGCCTGAGCTGGGGTATAATCGCTCCATTTTTGCAGTCGCTGAAAGCGCAAAGGGAGCCCATCTGAAAGATGTAACTGTTTGCCTGTAATCATTTAAAGCATTAGTGAAATTGCAGTTTGTCTAACCTGCTTTTATTGCAGCTGGGACTGTGCGTGTGTTGCCCCTCCATTTTGGACTTGAACTGCTGTGCTGGACCAATTGGATTAAGGGAGCCCTAAAATGAAGACTGCTTGGGCCAACCAGAATTGGGACTCTCACTGGAGCTGGATTACAAGGGGAGTATATGGCTAGTGCTCATGGGAATTGTAGTTTGGACCTTGGCGCCTTTTTGTACCAACTGAAGGAGCTCTGGAGTGATTGACAGCCGAACCCTCGAACTGGACCTGTTGGAACCTAAGGGAAATGCCCTGAACTGAAGCTGGAGAGGCAGATCGTTAGTAGCAGTGAAAGGAGTGGGAGCTCTGTATTTTTCTGCAGTGTACAGTTTGTGCGGGGAGCGGATGAGAGGCCTTGAAGTCGGCCTGCAGCCGTTGTAAGCTATAGACAGACTGAATCTGAGTTTCCTGAGGAAAAGGAAGGCTGAAGAGTGGATACCAGGCTCATCCTGTAGAAGACTGGAGATATTGCTGAATCGTGCTCAGTCTGTCAGGAACTGAAGCTGCTGTGTGTGCTCCTGGGCATTCTGCAGTAATTGCGATCAGGATCGAGGAGCAGCCTGCCTCGTATAGTACTTTTCTTTTACATATGAATGAGCGTAGAGCTTGTGGGGAATCGCTGTTTCTTGTCCCCTGTCCTGTGCACTGTGTAGTGAAGCTGGAAGCGAACACCAGTGTGTTTCGGACTAAATCTGTTTGCTATCTACTGCCTAGGGGTCCAGCCACAAGGGTCTTGCATCCATGCCTTGTTGTTTCTGGCAATCCAGAAAAACATCCACCATCAGGTTCTCATCTTGTGCATTGTGAGTACAAATCAGGGTATTCCCTTGCAGCCTGTTTTCAATCACAAGTGTGTCATCTAATTCTTGCTGTTTCACTTCTTCATGGACTGAGCCATCCGGCTCCAGATTACAATTGGGTGTTGTGCATATATTTTCTTCTGCAGGGCCCCATCCATCTGCACCTGCCGGCCAACCCCAGGCAACGGACCTGGCTAGCCCCCCAACCTGGGTACCCAGAGTGTGACTTTTCAGACCCTGTATGTGTGCCAGTACTGTGATTTATTACTGCCAACTAACCTGATTTTCCCCTTCCCGTGTTCCATTCCCCTAAAATACACCAGATTTGATGTTCTTGAACTTTATACTGTCTGAAGTGTCAGTACCTAGAGAACAAGCATTGTATTGTGCTGTGTATGTTGTTTCACCTTGTTTTACAGGGGGTCCTCAGAGACGTGCTGCAGAATCAGTCTCAAGGGTAAGTGGTACTTTATGAGTGAAGAGTGTGTATATGTGGGGCATTGGGACTGTAACTCCTGTGTACTAGGTGAGCCACTAGAAGGAACCAAAGGGGGTCACAGTGTCCCAGAGGGCTGTGACCAAACTAGTCTAACCACTACAAACCCTGACCTCTGGGTGGAGACACCCGTCATAGAACCTAGGCCCCTCAACCTGTCATAGTCAAGCAGGCAGGGGTAGTAGCCCTTGGGACAGCACCACCTGGGGGTTACACAGGTGTCTATAATGTCCCCCTTTCCTTGTTGTCCTCCAAGGACTACATACTAAGACTTTCCAGTCTTTTCTAATATGTCTTACCTAGTGCCACACAAATATGATCCAAACAATTGGATGTCTCAGCCCAAACCTATCGTTAAATAGGCCTCCACTTGCTCCTCCATTCTTTTACCCCCACCCTCAAGCCCCAGCCCGCAGTCTAAATCCCATCTTCCCTCCCTTTGTAAGCACCCACCACCAGCCCACCACAACAGTGTCACTGCCACCAGCAGCATCCAGTTTACCCTTACCCAACATCCAGCCCTGCCACTAACTGCGGCAACATTATAGGGGTCCCAACCAGGCCTCCAATATTACTGCTGATGGTGGCAACATTTTGCAGCCCTGACCGGGGCTCTGTAGTACTGCAGATGGCACCATGCATTGGGTCCTGACTGGGCCTCCTACAGTGCCACAGATGGCAGCATACACTGGACCCAAACTGGGCCTCCTTCAGTGTGGCATTTATATGTTATACAGTGTGTCTGCCCAGTGGGATCCTGTTGAATAACATTTAACTGTGATTGCTGGTTCAGTTGGACAATGGTTAGCAAACAAAAAAAAGAAGTTGGAAGACAACCTTACAGCATGACTTACACACCATCACAGCTGACTGTTGCATCTTGCTTCCTTTGAAATTTTTGTATTAGTATACCTTGCTACAATTTATATTTTTACATTATCATAAATCATTCACTTTTTATTGCAATGGTATTATTTTGCATGTTACTAACAGTGTAGCCTAGTGGTCAGAGCACTAAGCTATGAACCTGGAGACCCAGGTTTGAATCCCATAACTGCCACAAAGTGCCACTTATACGCTGTTTTACACCGATCAAGTCATTCAACTTCTCTGTGTCTCATCTCATTTCTCTCTTTCCTCTTCTGCTATGCTTGCCCCCACCCAAGTGTTTCTGTTTTTTTTACCCCACAGAGATTTTTTCTCCCAGCCAAGCTCCTGGAATATACCTTGTTCCCAGGAATATATCCTGTTCAGGCCTGACTACTCAGCTTCCCCAAGTCCAGACCGCACCGACTACCCCCCCATGCCTCCCCTCTGGGGCATGGGCTCCATGAGGTGGGCTGTCTCCCCACCCTCAGGCAGTCATTTGTGTGGACTAGGATTTAATGACAGTACTTACTAGGACCCAGGGGAATCCAGGGGCCCAGACCATCATATAGACAGACATGGGATTTTCTTTGCTTCAGTCTTCTCCTATCTCCCCTGACATGAGTAGAGTCACCATTATTGCAGCAGAAGCAAGCTCCCTGGCCCAGTCACCGGGGTCACTGTGGTGCCGAAGCTCACCGTGAACCCTCCCTAACTGAGGCACACTGCCGTGTGGCAGCTGCCCCACCCTGGCCTGCCAGCTAAAGCAGTGCCTGGAGTTTGCTCCTGAATGCAGGTCACTTGCACAGCAGCTGCACCCCAGCATTTCTTAACCTCTGTCTATTTCATCTTACTTGTTTGCACCTTGTCTGCTGCAACTGTTCATGGCTTGTAAATCACACTGGGATACAGTGTGTCTGAAAGGTGCTACATAAATCCAAATCCCTCTTCTCTCTTTCTTCTCATGCTCTTAGATATGTTGAACAGAAACTCTTGGTTGTCCCAAGAGTTAGACTCTAAGAAAGAAATTAAAGTAAGTCCTTTGCTTGACTCATGCCATCTACATGGAATGTGTATGCTCTTTGGCCTTTCCACTCTATAGTATTCACTGTTTTAAAACACAAAGTCTTGGACTATTTTACCAAAATCTGTACATTAGTAAATTACTGATACTGTTATTTTCTTAGGCAACAGGTATTTTAGGGTGATTAATTGTATGGTGGATATTAATGGTACTATATTTTGCAGCTTCCTGCCAAGGGACTCCACAGTAAATGGCATTTGCTCTGAGCTGAGTAATTATCCCAGCAAAATGACTCAAATCGATCTCAAATCACGTTCCAACCCAAGCCCAAATTGAAAGCTTTTTACAAGACAATTAGAATTGTAGATATTTGTTTGTTGTGTGTGTGTGGGGGGGATACTCGATCTGTATGATATTCTTCATGATCGGATGTATTATACTGTACTGTAATCTTATGTAACTTGTACGTCATTTCTGTTTGATCATAGGAATAATACAAGGAGTACATGAGGTGTATTGCATTTGTGTTAGTCTCTTAAGTCACGTTCTTGCTGGGGCCAGCTAGACACCAAGATGGAAGTCTTTACTGTGTGTGCGCGTGTGTGTGCAATACCTTTTTATCTGCACGAGAGCAGTTTAACCTCGGGTAACCTCACAAGTGGCATAAGCCACAAATGATGTGCCTGAGTTCAGACTGCTCAAGTGCAGATAAAAAGGTTAGCTCACTGATGTCTCCATTGCATACTTGATTTATTCTATAGGGAGACACAATTCTGTTGAAATAGTCTTTTTTTTTTTTCTTTTTACTAAAAAAATGTAGAGGATGTTTTTTGTGATGTGCTCTGTAATATTGCACAGAGTGTGAGGGTTGCTGGGTATTTCCAAGCACGCCGGTGCAAAGTTTATTCCTATTGGTGGAGGTTGTGTGCTGTGTAAAAATGTCAGGGCAAGATGGTGGATGCTGTTAGCGAGCGGTTTGTGTCAGCCTTGGAGTATCAGCATCAACTCCTCCTAAATGGAACAGGTATCAGAAGAAAATGGTGTTTTTATTTATTAATTTATTTGTGCTGTTTAATACACTTCAGTGTTTTTCATAAGCAGAGGGAGGGAGTGGATGGTACAGAGAATGGTGGAGTGAATGCCTTGGAAACTGTGAGACCAGGAGCATTTGGCAGTTTCGGTTTTTAATTAAAAAAAAAGAACAATTTCTTTTGTCTCAGCTGTTAGGTCCGACTTTACAATAGCTGCCATACATCTCAGTCTGCGTGGGGAAGAAGGTGAGTGGAGTGGGAAATGTACGGGAGCCTATCTATCACAGCAAAAACCAAAACTAGAAGTTTTTTTTTTTAATGGAAAAAAACTGCTCTGCAAACGTGGATTGTTTTACTTTCTACAGCAATGCTTTTGGGTGCTGTTGAATTGGTTTAGAAATGGTGGGATGGGGGGGTCTGGAAATCAAGCTAGCTGATGCAGAGTTTGCACTTGCAGATGAAGAAGTGCCGGCTAGTGTGGGGTGGGGGGCACGGCAACTATTGACACAAATGCAGCTATTTAGGTAAATGGATTTATCTCTCTGCTCACTGTTTTGCAGTGACATACCTGATTTATTTAAACGGATTAGTGTCCACGCCTGTTGCGTAAAGTACAAATAAGATGGAATACCCTGGAATTTGGCATGCCCTCATTGGTGCCAGGATTTCTTGATTCTGTAAACTTGGTAATGGATGGGTCAGTGGTTCTAAACATCTAAAAGGTTCAAATACATACAAATATGTTTTATAACTATTTGTTTAATCACCAATAGCATAAAATCAGCTGCAAGCTGAAACTCAAAATTTTCAGATTCATTAGAGTTTGGGCCAAGGCCTATTCTTTGATGTGTCACGTAATGATAACTGCATGGATATGAAATGCTTAGAAAACAAAATACAGTGTGCTCACATGTCAAGCTAATTTTGTCCACACATTTTTCATAACTGGATTTTTGAAATACTGATGTACCTTAGTTTCATGAGATAAGGCCAATGCTTTGGTAAGCCTCGAAAGTGGGAAAAATACCACAACAGAAACCTTCACCCATCAAAAACAAGAAAATGTGTTGGAAATTAAGTCTGAAACTTCTGTGGTCAATGATATATAGCGTAAGGCTGATTCTTCAAGTGTTGTTTTTTTGTTTTTTTTTAAAGGAATAGTTTTTTAATTAATAATGAAATGAGGGTGCTGCACATCACAAAAAATGTGATAATGATCTCCAGATCCACATCCTACCATTTCCAAACCAGTTCAGCAGCACCCAAAAGCAAGCAAAACAATCCATATTTGCAGAGCAGTTTTCTTCATAAAAATGAGGAGCTGCTCGTCATAAAATCATATGGACCGCAGGACCACCGGCAGCACAGCTTCATGGGGTGGGGGGGGGGTAGGTCATGTCAAACAAATCTCGTACATTTCTTTGACTGGGTAACTAGTGAGGTGGGCTCAGGGGATGGCAGTGGATGTGGCCTATCTGGACTCTAGTAAGGCCTCGGACACTGTGCCACACAGGAGACCGATTAAGAAACTTAGCAGCCTAGGGATGGGGGCACAAGTGGTGAGCTGGGTATCAAACTGGTTTAAAGAGTGGAGGCAGGGGGTGGTGGTAAACATTAGCCACTCAGAGGATGGGAGAGCGACCAGTGCAGTACTACTGGTATTGGTACTGGGCCCTGTCCTTCTACATTAATTTATTTAGTTTTTGTTGACCGGGTGGGTGCTCTAAACAAAAAACATTGCCTATATTCAGGCACGGCCCGGAAGGGTTACAGACAAAGTGAAAAACAACAATAATTCATTCAGGTAAAACACAAGATTACAATTGTTCAAACAATCTCAAACAAGGTATGAACAGAAAAACTGGAACAATATGCAACACATGGAGCAGTACAGACAGGCATGAAGCACACCAAATAAGTGCAAAGTAACAAGAGATATATAGATCATAAAATCCAATAGTCAGAGTCTCAGATACATGAGCATATATCATTGTCCAGAAAGAATTTCCTAAGATCATTCTTTAGAACCTGGTGTGACACAGCGCTTCTGATTGCCATAGCTTGGGTGCAAACACTGAGAAAGCTTACTCACCCATCTTTGTGATGCATTTAGGGATATCAAGGAGTGACTTGTCAATTGTCAGAAGTGCAAGGTAATGCACCTGGGAAACAAAAACCCAGGGCAAGAGTACACAATGGGGGGTGAGATACTGACAACAGTAAAAATGGAAAGGGACCTGGGGTAATTATATCAGATGACCTAAAGGTGGGCAAGCAATGTGAGAAGGCAGTAAGGAAAGCTGGGGGGATACTGGGATGCATAGGGAGAGGCATCAATAGTAGAAAACAGGAAGTTGTTATCCCTCTGTACAGACAGTTGGTGAGACCCCATCTGGAGTACTGTGTGCAGTTCTGGAGACCCCATCTCCACAAAGACATAGACAGAGTGGAGGCTGTCCAGAGGAGGGCAACCAAAATGGTGCAGGGTCTGCACCAGAAGACATATGAAGAAAGACTAAAGGAGCTTAATATGTATACCCTTGAGGAAAGGAGGGAGAGAGGGGACATGATAGAAACTTTCAAGTACCTCAAGGGAATCAACAAAGTCCAAGAGGGTGGCATCTTTCAGAAAAAGATGCACAAGAACAAGGGGCACAATTTGAAGATAGAGGGGATGGCTCAGAGGTAATGTGAGAAGTATTTTTTCACAGAGAGGGTTGTGGATGCATGGAACAGCCTCCCTGAGGAGGTCGTGGAGTCAAGAACAGTGGGGGAATTCAAGAATGCATGGGACAGACATAAGGCAGTCCTAGTGGGGGGTAGGAGGAAGTAAGCTGTTGGTTAATTAGGATCTGCAGCTTATTTGTTAGGTAGGAAAATGGGCAGACTAGGTTGGCCAAGCGGTCCTTATCTGCCATCAAATTCTATGTTTCTATGTTTCTAATTGACCTCAGGGAGTAGGCCTGAGATGTGGGCTTAAACATGACAACAAGCAACTTTGGGACACCTGCTCTAATAATATTATCCACTGTACAGCCAGCAGTGCACAGTCTATAAGAGGATGGGAAGAGCCAGCTGAGGCTAGCTTGGAGGACACAGTGATGGGTAAGCCTAGGCACTGATAGTGCAAATCTACAGATGTTATTGTAGCATGTGTTCCATTTACTTAGTGCCCTCAAATAGGATATCAGTCCATAAGTGAGGCTGGGCCTCAGTATACCTTGAGCAATGGTGAGCCTAGTAGCAGCAGTAAGATTGTGTCTAATCTTGTAAGCAATGCCAGTTCTTTGTTGACAGATCTGCAGTCCGACGATATATGGAGGTTAAAATCCAGGGAAGGGTCTAAAGTGATTCCAAGGTATCTAAACGAGTCAACAATATAAAGTGGGGAGACACCAGATCCATATACAGCTAGAGTGGAGGGGCATGTCTGAAGTCTAGATGCAGAGCTAAAGAGCATCGAGAGTGTCTTTTTGGAGTTCGTGATTAGTTTGTTGCATGTTATCCAGGACTGGATAGTAGCAAAGTCATTATTCAGCTCTATGTTGATGTCATCTATTACAGCAACGCTAGTATATAACACCATATCGTCAGCATATAGTAGGGAGGCACAGGTATCCAATATTTTAGGTAGCTTGTTCAGAAACAGTGAGAACAGTAGAGACCCAAGGATGGATCCCTGCGGGACACCAACATCATTGGGGGGATGGGCTAGATTTCATTCGGTTTATTTTATCACATTGACATCTACCAGTAAGGTAAGTTTCAAATCAGATCTTGGTAGCAGGTGAGAAACCAATGGCGTTTAGCTTATCAGGCAGTAAGGTGTGATCAACAAGATCAAACGCCTTGGTAAGATCAACGAAAACTGCTCTGATCAACTTGCCTTTGTCCATAGCCAAATTTATATTGTTGGTAAGTTTTATGAGAGCAGTTGACGTCATGTGCCCGTGCCTAAAACCACGTTAATCTGGTGCAAGTAGACTGTGTAGTTGAAGGTATTCAGAGACCTGGGAGGTAACTATTTTCTCAAAAAGTTTGTCTAGAATAGGTAGTATGGCTATAGGTCTGTAATTATCCATGCATCTGGTATCCCCTTTTATATGTATGGGCACTACTCTGGCAGTCTTCTAGAGCAATGTAACTTTCCCTGTGGCAAGGGACAGACTGAATAGCCTAGTCACAGGTGCTGCTAGAAGAGACGCAGCAGTTTTAAGGAATCTGGGTAGTAGCCCGGCAGCACCAGCTGAGCCGCAGATTGGAATAGACCTCAGAAGCCGAAATACCTCTGTTTTTGTAACAAGTCTTAGCTTAAGAGAGCAGGAGTCATCATCGGGTACATCAGATTTTTGCTTGGTATACGGTCGAGACATGTTAGTATATTTGGATAGGTCTGAGAAATTTGCATTTAAGGCATTAGCAATTGTACCTAGATTGTTGCAGCTGTTTTCAAAAGTGACATTGCTGGGTTTCAATGCCAAAAGGTGCAAAGTCATGCACCTGGGGTGAGGACAGCAGAGGGCTGTGTATAAGATGGGGAGGGGGTTCTTAGAGTTACCAAGCAAGAGAGGGACCTTGGGGTATTCCTATATGATGATCTCAAGGTGGCAGGGCAGTATGCAAGGCAAGTTGGATGCTGGGGTGCATAGGGAGAGGGATCTCTAGCAGGAGAAGGGATGTGGTGTTGCCCCTGTACTGCTAACTTGTGAGACTCCACCTGGAGTACTGTCTCCAGTTCTGGAGGCCTCACCTCCACAAGAACATTGACAGGGTGGAAGCGGTGCAGAGGAGGGCTACTAAAAAGGTGACTGGGTTGCAAGAGAAACCATATAAGGAGAAACTGCAGGAGCTCAACATGTACTACCTGGAGGACAGGAGAGTAAAAGGGGACTGAGTGAGACCTTTAAGTACCTCACGGGGGGGGGGGGTGAGCAAGGTACAGTAGGCGAGTATCTTTCAAATGTGTAGGAGCACCAGAACACAGGGGCATGCTATGAAGCTTGGGGTGGGGGGTGTCAAAGGCCTGAGAGCAAATACTTCTTCATGGAAAGGGTTGTGGATGCCTGGAACAGTTTGCCAACAGAGGTGGTAGTGGTGAAGACAAAAGGGAGCTTAAAACATGCGTGGGACAAGCACATGGGTATAATAAGTAGAAGTAAGGGAGGAGGGAGGGACACCTGTGACAGAGTAAAGTCCAGGGTGTAGTGTTAGACAGGGAAAATAAGGCAGACTAGATGGGCCTACCGGTCCTCTTCTGCCAACTCATTCTATGTTTCTGTGTTTCTAAAAACTGGTCCTGCCTTCGTCACTGGAGAACCTGTTTTCATAACCCTCTAACCTAGAGATGTTATGCAAGCTGCATGACAATCTTCATTTTCACACAACTTGCATAAAAAATGCCCTTTGATGCACCAACAGGAGTTTCCCTATAAGCTACATGATTATAAAAGATTGTCAATCATCTTGTGCGGGAAAACAAATGCCTTTTGTTCACATCCAAATCCCATTTCAGGTTGGATTTACGAGGTGCCACACAGGGCTCCAGATAAGATTTTCTGGGATAAGTACTGTATTCCTCCTTTTGAAAGTGAGGTGAGTAAAACCAAATTCAGATGTGTACAAATGTCTGGACAGAGTGGAGTGAAGAGTACATTTTTAGAAAGAATGTAGTTTTTTTCCTAGATAAGAATTGATCAGGTGCCAACTATGCTCCAGATAGCGCTGGCATGTAGCAGTAATTTACTCACCAGTTTTAAAATATAGTGAGTAAAACAAAATTGGCATGCATATGAGTGCTGTAAACCTGGAAAAACTGCTCCTTTTGAATCACCAGTTATGAAGCACTATTCTGTAGAGTGTGGTACATTTAGAAATGTTGGGTGAGTATTGGTATTTATTAAATTTTTTTCTGAAGAGTATTTCCTAAAATGAGGTGAGTAAAATAGGTCAGTACTCCCCTTATCTGGAGCCCTGGTGCCACTTATGTGGTTGTGAGGAAGTGGCAGAATGGAGATCTTGAAAATTTGTGTCCACAATGGCCCCAAATGGCCAAGTTATAAGTATGAGAGAAAAAAAAAACACAACTAAGCAATAAGGCATGACCAGGGGTTATGTTAATGGTCTGTTAACCACCTTCTAGGGGTGTACTGTGGCACGAGGTGTAGCGGAGTGCCACATGCCCCTAGAGGGTGATTAACTGACCATTAACAATCCCAGGGAGTGCCTTATTGCTATTATAATAAGCAATGTTTCTAAACAGTGTTAAACCTTGTTCAGCATATGGCTAAGCTCTACATGTATGTTAATAAAAGATTAATATAAGGCTGTTGGAATGTTTGCAGCCAATCAGAAAGCTCCATTTCTCAGACCCTTTTTATAATACTGAATACAATCCAAGTCCCAATGCATGCACAATTACTGCATTTTGGGACTTAATTTCTTGTTCCTTTTTCTTTAGTTGACAGTGGTTGGACAAGGTGGCAGGCAGTATAGCACAGTGGTCTAAGGCTCTGAGCTGCAAATTTGGTGATATCCAGCAGACCTAACCTGGGTTTGAATCCCACAGCTTCCACTTGCATACTGTGTGACCCTGAGCAAGTCACTTAACCTCCTTGTGCTCCCAGGTCGCTCCTGTAAAAAAGCTTTCAGCTTAGTGTGCTATACCTGGTTAAACAACTAAATAAAAAAAAAAAAAAAAGGTGGAGGGAGATTTGTGCTGTTTTGATCAATGATGGATCTTAATTTCAGAAGGTGGGTGCTGGGGAGGGTAAAGTTTGGGGATGGGCGCTAAGTGGGCTGGGAGGATGGATGTATTTTATTACTCTTATAGGGGGAGGATTAGGTTAGCGTGGCTGCTACTGGGTGTGTCATCAAGGCATAGGTCAGGAAGCATAGGAGGACCAGGATCAGGTATAAAATTAACAAGTAGCTTTTAATTTTTTTCCAATAACAGTAAAATAAAAAATAAAATTGTTCACTATAACTATTTACAAAGGCAGTACAAACACAGAAAACAAAGTCTTTCATCTGAGGATATCTCTAATTCCAAGTTTCAGTCTTGCTCTTTATCTAGCAAATGTATTGCTGCTCTTCTTTTAAGAAGTCTTTGCCTGGGAACTTGTTAAAGAGACATCCTGTTTTTCAGAAAATGTTCTTGTCAGTTTCCTTCCTTGCAGGTGCAACAAAACATGGTGTCCCAGAACTGACCTCCTGTTGACAGCTCTGCAAAAGAGCTAGTGTTGCATTCCAGGTTAACCCCCTAAGTTCCAAATAGCTTTATGCAATCATTTCAACAATATAATTATATACATTTTCAAACCAAGGGATCCCGGTTTCACATACAGCTTCACACATATTTTGTAACTTTAGATATGGAAAGGGGAAGAAAAGATGGAAACAGTAAGTGAAGGCAGAGAAAAATTTGACTGCGCAGACTGGAGACAGAAAAGAAGAGGATAGAACAGATCCTTGTGTTTAGCTCTATCTACATAGCAAATGGGACAGGGTCTTATTCAGCCCTGTCACAGGGTGAGGGAGGAGGGAAGTTTGCTACAGGTCCAACTCAATGTGTGTGATGATGAAGCTGCTTCGGACCACTGGTCCATCAGTAACATAGAAAATGTCAACAGAAAAAGACCATCAGTCCATCCACTCTGCCCTGTGTTACTCTATAATACCCTGGGACCTAATGTCTAGTCGGAGTTATTGCCTTCACTGCCACCTTGTCTCTTAGCCCCTGCCCTACTGCTTTCTCCCTGGGTAACTAATTAAGCCGTTCATTTGGTCCCAGCTGTGTGTTTCAGACCAATAACACTTCTCTCAAGCTCCACCTCTGCTGGAAGGGAATTGTGACAGGGTGGAATAGGACCCTGTCCCAGTTGTTAGAAAGAGTTTGAATGCAGGGATCTGTTCTGTTCTCTCTCCTTTCCTATTTGTCTGTCTGGTTGCACAACCAAATTTTCCTGTGAGACCTAGGATTTGATCACCCGACAGTCTCACAGTTATTTGCATCTCACTGTTCCTCAGTCTGCCCTTGCTGTTTGTCTTTTCCTCCCATGCATATTTGCTGATATAAAAAAATATATGCAAATCATTATGTGGAAATGTAACTGATATTGGGATCCCTTTGTTTAGAAATGATATAGTGTTACTGTTGAAATGTATGTAGTTATAGTTTAAGATGATTGCAAAAAGCTGTTGGAATCTCAAGAGGTTACCTTAGTGCAATTTTTAAGCCTTTTGCAGAAGAGCTGTGGAAAAGGGGCCTCAGCTCAGGCACACTGTGTTCCGGCCAGCACCTGCCTGAAACATACAAGAACACTTTGGAAGATGTTTGTTAAGAATGGGGGGTTGGAAGGACTTATAAGACAGAGCTGCAATTACTTGCAAGTTGGACACAGAGACTGAAGGGAAACTCTGATGGATCTCCTCTATTTTATTTTGCCTTTGTAAATAGTTATACTGAACAATTTTATTTTTATGTTACTGCTAGTACAAATAAATATTTTTAGTGAATTCTATAACTGCCTGGTTTCCTATGCTTCCTGACCTGTGCCTCGATGACAGGCACTCCATGACTCAAACTCTCTCTCTGTAAAATAAAACTTTCTCACATACCTCTTGAATCTGCCCCCCTGCCAGCTTGCACTCATGTCCCCGTGTTCTTGATTCACCAGTTCTGCTATTTCCTCACAACCTACCTTGTTCATTCCTTTCATGAACTTGAAGATCTCTAGCATATCACCCCTTTTCCTTCTGGTCTCCAGTGAATAAATGTTCAGGGCCTTTAGCCAATCCCATTGGATCTGCCCTGCTGGTACTGTATCATTCTGGTTACCCAATGCTGCACCGGCTCTAGTCTGTTTTTGTCTTGTCTTAGATGGGGGCTCCAGAACTGTGCACAGTATTCCAGATGCAGTCTCACTGGTTCTAGAGAGAGGCAGCATCACCTCCTTCCTCCTGCTGTCAAACCCACTACCTATACATCCCAACATCCTGGTTGCACTGCTGTTGGCCTTGTTACAATTGTTAGATTGGTTCAGCCATTTCTGATGCTGGTTCCCTGAGCAGCCTTGGGCACATCTCAACTGCCCTTAGAGCTTTACCTATTTTCAGGGCTGCTAACCATTTTCTAACACTTTCTCCCTTAATTGTCACCTGCCCCACATTTGGGATCCCTCTTGCTGCAGTCTTTATGCCACTTCCAGGCAAGGTCCCACTATACTCTACTGTGAATACAGAGCAAAACTAGTCATTAAGAATGGCAGCCTTCTGCTCATCCTCCTCTATTACTGTTCCCCCAGCAGCCTCATAATGCCCCTCTCATCTTCCATGTTCCCCTATCATATCTAAAGAACTGTTCCCCCACTTGACCCCTAGTAGTACTCTTGATTGCGATGGTGGCCCTCCTTGTTTAGGAACAAGTGCAGGGCATCGGGGACTGCCAGTGGAGGAAGAACTGAGCAGCCCAAGGACATCTCTCCTTTCTCGGGGAGGGACACTGCTCCTGCTGCTTGGCTGCTGCCTTGTAAAGATCAAGCATTTGCACAGTTGGAAGCACAGGAACAGGGTGCAGTTGCTGCCAGCATGGTAAGCATGCATGCCATAGCACGAATCAGTATTTGCACCACTGCATGCTGGCACCCCTTGAGAGGAAACTGGAGGGAGGAAAATGCTGGACTGTCTCATGCCAGCACCCCACGTAAGCTCTCGTACAAACAACATGGCAGGCCACCCACTACTATGTGATCTCGGCATTGTCCTTGACGATAACTTCATGCTGGATGCTCAGGTGTCAACTGTTGTCCAGAGTGTTTTTTATCATCTGAAGAACATTGCCAGGATCTATGCACTGTTGCCAACGTAGGACCCATCCACCCTAGTACATGCATTTGTTACATCTAGACTGGACTACTGCAATGCTCTCTACCTAGGGCTATCAGGGGGCAACCTTTGCCATCTGCAGCTAGTCCAGAATGCGGCGACTAGGCTATTGTCTGGAATTAATAGATTTGAACATATTATGCCTGTTCTCCATGGCCTGCACTGGCTGCCAATTAGGTGGAGGATTGTCTTCAAGGTTGGGGTACTGACCTAGAAAGCCTTACATGATTGGGGGCCAGAATACCTGCAAGACCTCCTAGTTCCTCACTGCCTGTCTCGCTCTTTTCACTTTGCTGAGGGTGACCTCCTGGTGGTTCTGAGGGCTAGGTTGTGGCAATCAGGAGATACAGCATTCTCTGTTGCCACACCAGCCCTCTGGAACTCACTACCTAGTCATCTGCAAGACGCACTTTCGGTAGAAGCATTTAAAAAGGGATTAAAAACATACTTATTTTTGCAAGCCTTTGATTTACAGATCTCATGGTACTAATATTCTTGGAATGCTTTCATTATTTAAGAGGTATTGTTATTTTATGTATTTGTAGTTATTGTGATTGTTTTGTATATTGTATGTTGTTTTAAGACGTACAGCGCTCGGAGCCTCTGCGAATGAGCGCTATATAAGAAATAAAATCAATCAATCAAATAGTGTAGAGTACAAGGAAAAATGCCATCTCAGGGGTCTAATAAGGTCATAGCTATGAGCCCAAAGGGTGGGTGGATTTATGAGTTCTTTAGCCACCAGATGGCATAATTTCACGAGTACACAGCACTTTTGTTGGTTTTCTTATATGGTATATTTGGCTAGTCGAAACAAGACTGTTCTAACTTTTTCAGAAATGTGAAAAAAATGTTAGCAGTGACAGAGCTAATCCGGACCTTAATGAACTTAGTAATGATTCCAGCTGCCTGTAAGGCAGTAGAACATGACTATCATCGACTTCTGTGCAGTGTGAGTGCCTTCTCATCTTAAGAGCTTTTTTCTGTTTTCGGAAACGGTCTAAAACCCCCACCAGTTGTAGGGTACATTCATGCTTAAAATCCTGCATTTAATTGTTTTATTTTATTTTAGAATGTTGCTTTTAAACTGTGCTTGTTGTAAAGTTAACCCAGACTGTTTAAAAAGCTGTTTTATTGGTCTACTGCATTTAAAATGTGATTTTGGGGAAGTGAACCCAAAGTATTTTGCCATTTCCCCCTCCTCCCTCCACCTCCTCTTCCCTTTTTTCCTTCATCATTCCATACCTCTTTCCTCCTACCACCTTAATACATCTTCATCATCACTCCACTACCTAAACCACCTCGTCCTCCCTACTCTCCTCCACCCCTCTTCCCCCTTTATTCCACTTTGACTACATAGCTATTCTTCCCTTTCCCTCCTATCTAGCCCCTTCCTACCCCCCACCTCTGCTTGCCTTGTCTCCCCACACTTTCCTCCTCCCTCACCTGTCCCTCTCTACTGGTCTGGTACAAGACCTTCCTTCCTTCTTTGACTCAGGCACAATCCAGTTATCTGCCTATGCTGTTAGTTGCACAATTCTCCTTTTAAACAAGCATCCTCATGTTATGTTACCGTTACCTAGTGAAACATTAGCTTTTGCTTTGACTCTGCACCCTGTACGTGCTTAGATTGTGTAACTATTGCTAGAATTTATGCTTGGAGACCGTTTTCAATTGTTTCTTGCTGTATCTATATCTGTGGAACATATCTGTATTGTTGTTTGTGTCATACTTGACGTGGAACCTATGAAAGAGCTTTCTGCTCAAAGGTGTTAATCCAAGTTCTCAATAAATAAATAAAATAAATTTTCTATGGAAGCCTGTTTTTTTGTTTGTTGAAAAGAAATGTGCTTTGTTGGGATGAACTCAAACTGTTGAGAAACCCTTGTTTTTTTAATTTTTTTATGAAAGTCTGTTGCCAGGTGGTGATGTCATATTGATTAGTGTAATGCAACCGTCATTCCCCTTCCTAAACGTGGTGATTCCTCATCTCCTGGCAATTTCTGCCCTATTTCTCTCCTCCCTAACTTATCCAAACTCCAAAAACACATTGTTCTATCTCAACTCTCACCCTTCCTCGAGTCCTCCTCTTTCTTTACCCTCTTCCAGTCAGGCTTTCACAAACATCACTCTGCCATGTCCTCTCTTCTCAGACTCGCTATCTATGCTGACATGGAGCAAGGCCTCTTCACTGCCGCTATCTTCGTTGATCTAGCAAAAGCTTTTGACACTGGTTTCCCACTCCCTTCTCCTGGATACACTAAAATCTGCTGGTCTATCTGATTCAGCAACAAGTTGGTTCAGATCCTATCTTTCAGGAATATTTCAATCTGTGAAAATTGGTGATTCCTTCTCCACTCCCCTTTCCATTCTCACCGGAGTCCCCCTAGGCTCTGTCCTTGGCCCTTTACTTTTCTCTATATTTCTTAATGATATCCCCTCAGCCAGCTCCTCTACGTCCATCCACATGTATGCAGATGATACTGTTTTATTTTCCTCTGGCTCTTCTCTTTCAGAGTTGACTACCAAACTTCAACTGGATTTCAACTCTGTACAGAGATGGTTTAGGGCAAACCAATTGCCCCTTAACGCAAAGAAGACAGTTTCCATGTGTTTTGGCACACGGCAGAGGCCATCTGGACACCCATCATTCCCCTCCTTCTGTGCCCTGGATGGGGATAAAATTGACGAAGTTCCTTCATTCAAGTACCGAGGTGTCTGGCTGGACTGCCACCTTGGTTTTCCTTAAAATATAGACACTATCTATAAAAAAACTCCACCCAAAGCTCAGTGCCCTTTATAGGAACAAAAGCTGTATCCCTATTTTTGCCCCCAGAGATATCATCACTAAGATGATTCTTTCCCATATTTGATTATGGTGACATTGTCTATGGTGCTGCTCCTAAGTCCACCTTGGCCAGACTGGATCCCCTCTTTCACTCCTTCTGCCAGTTTGCCTTGGCCAGTCCCCCCTCACACTCACCACTGTTCTTTGTCATCGAGGCACAGGTCACAAAGCATAAGAAAACCAGGAGCAGTTGTAAAATTTGCAGTGAGTGTTTTATTATTAATAACACTAAAATAAAAATAAAAGTTATTCAGAATTGCTATGTACAAAGGTAGTTCAAACATAGAAAGTCCTCCTTTTGAGCGTTTCTTCTCAGTTTCAAATCTCAGTCTCTCTCTCTGTCTTGCAAAACATTGCAGCTCTTTTTATAACAAGTCGTTGCAGGAAGCTCGTAAAGGAGACATAGTGTTTCTTCACAGAATGCTTTTGTCAATTTCCAATGTTCGTGTCAGTTTCCTTGCAGGTGCAACAAACAAAACATAATGACCCAGAACTGATCTCTTATTCACAGCTCTGCAGAGAGTTTGCAAACTGCATCTCAGGTTAACCTCCTGAGTTCCAAATAGCTTTTTGCAATCATTTCAACAGTATAACTATATACATTTGCAAACAAAGGGATCCCAGTATCACTTACAGTTTCACACAAAGATTCACATATAATTTTATAAACTCAGATACACAAGGGGGAGAAAAGACAGAAACAGCAAATGAAGGTAGAAAGATAGCGAGAGGCTGAGAATTGCGAAACCGTCGGAGTGATCAGTTCCTAGGTCTCACAAGAAAATTTGATTGCGCAACCAGACAGAGAAGAGACAGAAAAGGAGAGGATAGAACAGATCCTTGCAGATCCTTGCATTTAACTCTATCTTCATAACAAATGGGACAGGGCCTTATTCAACCCTGTCACATTCTTTACACAGTGATCTTTCCCTTCCTTCTTTGGATGATCACCACCTTATCCACTGTGCATCCTTTATTTTTTAAATTCTGGTTGACTTCACTCCCTCCTTATCTCTGTTCTCTTCTCTCCTCTCTCTCCTACGCCCTCTTCTATGTACTCCCTCTGTTACTCCGGTTATCGCTGCCTTTTGCTCCCCTCTCGTAAAACCATGGCCGGACAATCTGGTTTCTCATTCTGCCTTCTGAATCTTTGGAACTCCCTCCCATTCCCAAATCATTCTGCCCCTAAAAAATGCTCTGTATGCACTCTGTTACAAGACCACCACCCCTTTTGCAAAAGCCCATAGTCCTCTGCCATACATACACCCTTTTTACTCTTTTTCTTTTTACTTCTCATCTCCCAAACACTTAATCCCTTATTCCTATCATCTCCACTCCCCCTCATTTCTTTCTACTCCCTTCTTCTTACCCACTCCTACTCTCCTCTCCTCTTCTATTCTTACCTTTTTCTATCTTCTACACTACACGCTCGTCCTCCTATTCACCTACCTTTTATCCTATTCTACCTCCTTTCACTCTCTCAACCCCCCCCAAGCTCTCTGTCCTACCTCACACTTTCTCTAAACTTATCTTAGTCTCCAGTCTGTATTTCCATTCTGCGGACTTTACTGTTTTTGTGACTGACTGGTTGCCTCTCTCCTTTGATTGTTTTAATCTGCATTATCATGTATCTATATGCTTATTTATTATTATACATATAGTGTATTCTTCTATCATTGTGCGTTTAACTATTTTGTATTCATCCACTACCCCCTTCCCACAGGATGCATTTGGAAACGAGTCTTGTGACTCAGTATGTCTTTCCTGGTAAATCTCTTTTAAATAAATAAACAATAGATTAATTGGTATGTGATACAGACTTAGTAGTATGCATTATTTGAAAATTCCAAATTGTCTACCCACACTGCACACTTATTACTAGCACACTATCCCCTAAAACACCTGAAAAAAAAGCAATTTCCCTACCCTCTCCCTTTAGTGAGAAAGAATAAATATTTCAGTAAAATATTATAAAACTGACTTCTGTAATTAGCGAGATTCAGATCAGATTCTTCCTCAGCAATCAAGAGGTCATTTAAGGCCCCGGATGGTGGCGGGGAGCCATCATGTCCCTTAAGATAGGCATTTTGTTTGATTTACTGTGTTAAGGGGCTTTAAGAGTTTCTACATCTGAAAGAGTCCTAGGGGCGTTCATCTAGAGAATAATCTTGGAAAGAAATACTAGTTTTTATCATTTTTTTTCAAACAAAACAGTTTAGGCACAGTGGGGTTTGACTGCACATTTATAACCCATGGCTATAGCCAGCCCTTTGTTCACGAGACCCTAATGTTCATGCATGTAGCCTACCTGAACCTGTGAAAATCAACCCCCATTTGAGACAGGTTTAAATAGTGAAGTACATCACAGAAGACATTTTTGCATATTGAGCTTGGTACCTGGCTAGCACCACAGGTTAAAAGGTCAAGGTTCATGGGTTAAAGTCTGCATTCCACAGGTACTACCAAGTACATCATGGGTAGAGTTAACCGTTGACAGTCCAAACATGTAATTAGTGCACCGCAAGACTCACAGACAGAGAATACAGTAAACCTCCAGTCCAGGCAGTGAAAGATACTGGCTACACCCATTTGTCTTTTGGAAAGATTTCAAGCATGCTATAAAAGTGTATGGTAATGCAGATGGCATTCTGCATATTGCAAAGGTTGTAAGCTACCAAACGTTGCTTGGGCTACATAAGCAATAATACCCGACAGGGTGGGCATTATTGGGAAATACGGACCGCTGAGGCGTAATAGGGCCAGCGCCACAGGCGGAGGCCGCCTTATAGCCCTGGAAGGTCCGTGATACAATAATGCCCACCACGGAGGGTATTATTGCGCTTAGAAAATGGCCATCTAAGTAACTATTTGGGAAGTGATAAAATAAGACAGTAACTGAGTGTCAAAAATGTCAAAGTATTAGAAAACACTTTTAATTGAGAAAGTAGTGCATAGACTGTTCCAGGTCCTGTTGCTCCTCCCTCCTGTCTAGAGAGCCGTTCTGGTGGACTTGACCCCTCCAATACACACACTCGCAGACTGAAGAAAAAAACAGTGTGGATTTTTAAAAAAAAATGATGTAACACTGTTTGGGCAGTTTGTAGTTATTTTAATTTGTTCAAGTTTTTTTTTTTTTAATTTAGTTGTGGTTGCCAGTCGGAATTTGGAAGCTGTGTGTTGAGGTCGTGACCTTTGAACATAGTGGAAATGGATCCTGTGTTTGGTGTGAGGGAAACTTGTGAGGTACAACATTTATTTATTTTTTAAAAGAAGAGTGTGGTTTAAAATTACTGGCTTCCTGGTTTGGCGCTTGAAGGATGAAGCCGATGTGAGTGACGGCTTTGTTGTCTTTGCAGTGAGTTGGCATCGAAAGAGCGCAGTTGGGAGAATGGTGTTGTTTTAGAAAAAGAGAACTGTTTACACTCTTCTGACCACAAAATGACCAGAATGTCTGTTGTTGTTTTTTTTTTTTTTTATTTACTGCTGCCTGCTATAGAGGGATAGCATATTAGCGGGGGGCAGCAGTCTCTCGCTAAGCAAGAGAAAAACATGGCAGGGATTTTAAATTTTTTTCAGGTGCCTTCAGCCAATGAGAAAGTAGGCTGGGCAGCAGGGTAGAAGGGTACCTTGTGAAGTGGCACTTGGACCAGCTCTTATTTTTAACTAGGCATCTACTGAAAAATAAATGCCCAGCTTGGAGCCTGTCTCAGCCAATCAGGTGTGAGAATTTATTCTTGCAATTTTCTAACAGAATTTAACAAACTGTAATAGTTAGGAGGAAGGGGGGAGGGAAAATGGGCCAGAGATCAAGCAGGGTCTGTGGTAATACTGTAGGTAGAGAAAAATGGGCAGACTAGGTTGGCCAAGTGGTCCTTATTTGCCAGCAAATTCTATGTTTCTGTATTTCTCCAGCCACTATTAGGTTAGCATTCTTTGCTCTCATAGCGAAACTCAATTGTTTAGATGCCTGCGTTGTCCACAGAAGACCAGATATCCACATCAGCATGTACTTTCATAAATACAGGGATTCAGCAATCATGACTCAGACTGACTAGATGTTATATTTTAAGGATTTCCATTTTCCTTTCTGGAACATAGAGCGTATATAGTATTAGATCTATAAGGCATTTAAGTGTAACATAGTAAGCATGACAATTATTTAATGTCAGAAAGGACTCATGGTCTATCACGTCAGCATTCCCCACCCTGCTTCATAAGAAGGGTTGTATAAGTATGCTGTGCAAACATGTACTAATTTAAAGGGATTCCCTACCATTCTACTAACTAGGGTGCCCTGTGATTCCCTTGGTAAACAGAAATTTGTCCAGGATTGCCATAAAGGTCCATACTGTCGTCATACCCGCTGTCTCCGCTGAGTGTCCCATAGGGTCACTACCCTGTGGGTGAAGTGCCTTCTAATGTTACTCTTGCATTTACCACCTATAAGCCTCAGAGCATGTCTCCGCATCCACACCAGACCAAACATTGGAGTGTACCCAAAAGACCTCATAGTGCTTATTTATGACATTATAAAGCTTTCCATAGCAACAGACTGTGATGTCACAGACACACCAATTCTAACATTGAAATCAAATGGGGATAATTGCTTCAAGTATGTGTGTGGTGGGGACACACTTATCTCCTTTAGTCTTCTCAGTCACAGCCCCATTGCCTGCAGGGATCACTTCTGTCCCTGCCACACAATGACAGCTCATTCCGGTGGCCCTCAGCAGACCTGCAGCCTTGGACCTAACCCATACCCAGCAGGTCTCCCCTGTGCTGCCACCAGCAGAGAAAAAGCAGCATCTCACTGGGTCCATGGCTGGGGGTAACGTGAGCATGGACAAGAAGGGTCGGGTGGTGTAAAGGGGCACATACATGAGGGCCATCATCAGAAGTGGCTGTGTATGGCCTGCCCATCAGTGCACTGGTAGTGCTACCACAAGTGATGCCGGTATCCCACATTTGTGTTTGAGTGCAGGTCACTGGTGGCCAGTCGGGGGGATGGAGGATTTAGTGTCCTAGAGGACACTCTCCTCCCCTGGGAAGGGAAGCTACCAGCTCCATTGCTCTACTGACATCTGGGTGACCACAGGTGGCTGTGCAGTTGGAACAGCATAGCGGAAGGAGGGTACAGGCTGGTGCCAGGCCAAGCATGGTCGCATGCATGTGCACGTGCACCTGTGTCGTCTGTGTCCCCGAGTGACAGGACCAGAAAAGTGGAAAGCTCCAGCAAGGCAGGATGAATGCCGGCTTCCTCCAGGCCCTGCACCAGTGACATGGCGCTCTCTTCCGATCTGGGACACGGTCTGAGCAGCACGAGACCTAGCCCACCACCCACTGCTGAGAGAGTCTAACAAGCAGAAGACGAAGTTGGAAGGTAAGCACACAAAAAGTCAGGTGATGGGACTGAGGAAGCCAGCATGAAGGAGGGCCTTGCTGCTAAAAGGGGGGGAAGTGGCTGTCTAGGCAATTTCCTCTTTTTCTTTTGAACTCCACAGAGGTGCTCACGCATATGGGTGGTCTGGAGGGGAGCTGCCAAAAGGTATGTGGTCACCCACGCCTCTGATGATGTCTCTACCATACCACCACCAGGAGCTTCTGAAAGAGTGCTGCATGCTCAATACCACCCACTCCCCCAGAGGCGAGTGTCCATCCAATACTCACAGGCAGCCCTTCCTGTTGGCCTCCACTCCTGAAGCCCCAAGCTCAGAGTGGGAACCTGGGCTGCCAGCATGCATGAGAGGTCCCCCACTCCTCAGGGCCTGGAGATGGCCAGTCAAATGCCATTTAGAAAAACACATTGAAATACACACTGCATTATCTGAAACATACAGCTGGCTCTATCCATACTGTCATGGATAGGGGTAACATCACCTCCATCTTTGTTGACCTTGCAAAAGTCTTCGACACTGTCTCCCACTCCCTCCTCCTTGATACCCTCTCGTCTGCTGGCATATCTCATTCGGCCTGCAACTGGTTCAGAGCCTACCTGGCTGGTCGTACCCAATTAGTTAAAATAGCTGATTCAACTTCCCCTGCACTATCTATCTCTACTGGTGTGCCCCAAGGCTCTGTCCTTGGCCCACTCCTATTCTTAATATTCCTGAATGACCTACTGTCTGTATGCTCCTCATCCTCTATCCACATGTATGCTGATGACATGGTCCTGTTCACCTCAGGCCCCTCTCCCACCGATGTGATTTCCTCACTACAGCTTGACTTTCAATAATGTTCAACACTGGCTAAATTCACATCAGCTCTTTCTCAATGCCAAGAAGACAGTCTCCATGATGTTTGGCACTAGGCAGAGACTCTCTAGGCTGCCCTCCCTCCCCTCCTTCCACACACTTGACGGGACTATCTTAGAGGACACATCCTCTTTTAAATATTTGGGTGTATGACTTGACCAACACCTTAACTTTTCTGTACATATCGACGCCATCCTGAAAAACCTGAACCCCAAGCTTGGCGCCCTTTACAGGAACTGTAGTTCCCTCCCACTACCGGTCCGGCATGATCTTGTGCAGAAAATGATACTCCCTATTATTGACTATTGTGATAATAAACAAAGAACCTCAGCATGCAAGCACTGAGGCAATGGTTACCCCAAAGGGCACTGGCCGGGAAGCCAAGTTTCAAAGAAATACAAACTCACACATACCCCCATAATGCATAGCACCATGGGCTATATATGCAAATCACCACATTATATTATGCTGGTTCAACTTTAAGCAGAAATAGTCTACAGTGCTGCTCCCAAGTCTTCCCTCTCCAGATTGGATACTCTTTTCAGTGCTTTCTGTTGCTTTGCTGTCGATGCCCACCCCCGCACTCATCACTGTTCCATGTACCATTCTCTCGCTTTCCCCTCACTGGAGTTCAGGCGGCTCTCCCACTGCGCCAAGTTCACGTCCAAATACTGGCTTGGCACCCTCCTCTCTTACCTCTCTGACTCTCTCTCTCTCTCTCTACACTCCCCCCCATCCACTCACCTTCTCAGATCCTCTGATGCTCACACTCTAGCGATCCCTTGTCGCTCAACCTCCATGGGGCAGGAAGTCTTCTCCTACCGCTTCCCTAATCATTGGAACTCTCTGCCATCCCCAATCTGATTCTTCTCATCCTCATCCTCTATCTCCCTAGCCCTACACAATTTCTATTCCCCTAACTGCACTTGTCCCTAGCCCTCCCTCTACCCTCCCTCCTATCCCCTCCCTCCTCTGCTTTATTTAACGTCTCCCCCATTCCACTCTGAGCCCCCTTCACACCCCTACACCTCACCCTTAACCTATCCCCCTCTCCTACTTCCCAAATCACACCTCCTGATTCCTGACCAAACCCTCTCTCATCCTACCCCTTCCCTCCCATCTCATTCTGCCTGTGCCCTGCCCCCCCTTGCAGGGTTTTTTGCATCCTGAAGGGGTGCAGCTCCTCTCTCCTCCCTCCCTCTTTTTTCCCCTCCTTCCAATCTCTAATTTTGATCCCCCTGCAGGGTTCTTTGCATCCTGAAGGGGTCTATGATGGCTGCTACATTGCCCCTCTCTGCTGCCCTTCCCCTCCCCTCAAATTTGCTATCCCCTTGTTGGGTTCCTGGCATCCTGAAGGGGTTAGGTTTGGTTAGCTAGTTGTCTCTCTCCTCCATCCTCCCCTGTTCACCCCCACCTTCTAATTCCTCTTCCTGCCCCTCCTCCCTCCCTCCTCTATCCACATCCTCCCTACCTTCCCTCCACTGCCCTTCCCAATCCTCCCCTTGCTTCCCCCTTTCCTCTACCTGGTCCTATTTTCTGCATGTAGGGTTACTCAACACTCGGAAGGGGGTTGGGTCTAGGCTGTCCCCATCCCTCTCCCCATCTTCCTACTTACCCCTCCATTCCTCACGCTCAGCCCACACCTACCCTCCCACGGCCTACATAGCACTTCTCAACCCCATGCTCTATCCACTCCTACTGCACTTAACTTGTGTCTGCCCCCCCACTCCAAGGTACACGGCTGGTAGTAATCGCCAGTCCCTCTCTACACAAGCTTCTCTGCAGGTTTGTCTGGTTCTTCTACTCCAAACAGATACCACCCTGGTATGGTCCATTATTGATTTATGCACTTGTTATATATTACTCTGTAATTTTAATGTGATTGCTGTTCTCCCAACATTGTAATCCCCCCACCCCCCACCGGACGCTTCTGGAAAATAGCTGTTTACAGCTCATGTTGTCTTTCCTGGTGAAACATTTTTCTAAATAAAAATAAAGTATAGCCCAGAGGTTAAGGAAAATGAGCAGTGAACAGCTTGGTACATCCAGCAGACCTGGATTTGATTCCCACAACCTCCAATAGCATACTGTGTGACCTCGAGCAAGTCTCATAATCTCCCTGTGATCCTGGGATGCACTTGGAAATTAGTTTTGGTTCAGTATGTGTGCCTTTTTCTGTCAACAATTGTAAAGTAAATAAGAAATAAAAGAAATAAACATTTTAGACCAGTATAGCAAATGAAAGTAACAAAACCTAGAAAACAAAGTGAACCATATTTCTTGTAAATATAATAGTCACAAATCTTTTTTGTCTCCAAACATTAAGGGACTTTAATACATTCCCAGTAATAACTTTGATCGATAACTGTAACTACCTGAGGGGCCCAATTTCATATTTTTTCCAGCCACTGACTCTTAGAAACCAAACACTCTGCGGTTACCAGCATGTTATCACTGCTTGTCAGGGTGCTACAGTGTATGATAACTTCCTTTGCAGGCTTGTGCTGCAGCCGCACAAGTCGCATCAACAAATAAACTCTACATAAAATCAGTACATAAATAAACTATACATTAGCAAGGAAGCTGTTAAAGCAAAGAAGATTAAGGACCTGTTTGCCAATGCCTTTGACCCTTCACCTCACTGCTGTGACCGAAACAAATAAATTGGTCTCTAATTTCATTCCCTTAATCAGCACAGAGCAAACCCTGACCAGACAGTCATGAACAACACATAAAATAAATACAGATTCTTCCATTTGGAAGCTTTAGGTTTTGGAACAGTGACAAGATGACAGTACAATGCACACTGCGTTATACAATCAAGAGCTTTGTTATAATAAACATATGAATTTGTATATGTTGGGTGACTCTTTTCCCCATTTCCCCCCCTACTGTAGGTTCCTTTCCCCCACCCCCAATGACTGAGGTCGTCATGGGTGTACTCCTCCTCTAACCAGTGAGCAGGTGATGGTCTCCCATGTGAATTTTTTTAAATCTAGATTTTTATCCCCTTCCCCATCACTCTCACACCCCTGTTCAAAATAAATCATGGAGTGTGGAGGGCGAATCCCCAAATTTAAATTGAAAAAGAACTATCACAGCCACACCAGCTAACCCTAACTAGCACAAATAGCATAACCTATCATGATACACTATTAACGCTGGTCTGTAGACCCCTACCAACACTCACGGATGTGCTTTGATATCAGGAATTGCCCAGTTCAAGTCACAGCCTGCATGGATATAGAAGTAGGGTATTTTTCTCTCCATGTTTTTCATCCATGTTCCTCCTCCGTCCTGGCATTTTTATTGCTTTAATCAGCCTCTCACACCCACAGTGTGCCCCTGTGGAAGCAGCAAACTCCCTGGCCCACCAGTATGGTCGCTGGGGTGCCAGAACTTGCCACCAGCCCTCCCCAGCCGAGGCACACTGCCTGCGGCCTGGTCTGCCTCCAGAGGCACAGACCCAAGTATGCTGCGGAACCCGGCTCACCTGCACAGCAGCGTGACATGCCGCTGCTGCACCACTGAGAGGGCCTGAGAACTTTTGCAGCCATCAAGCTCTCAATAACTTGAACCTATTCCCCAGGGATATGCCCCAATAAAGCAGTCTTTTGTTTCTGTGTGCTGAGTGGTGGCCCTTTAAAACTCAGCCAGCCATTTGTCCTGCACTCTGTCAAAACTTCTCAAAACCCACTCCCACATTCCCTAAAGTAAATACCTCATGATCTTCCCTATCATATATTTCCCTGCCCAATCCTGGCTATAAATGTCTGCAGTCTGTTAAATCATGAGTGTGGAGGCGTGCACAGGATCCTGCCGTAACAGCCAGCCTTATATCATAGCTGTTATGTATCCTTTGGGATGTCATTAATCCCACACACTTCTGCTGTTCCACTGCACATTAATAAAATGGCATAATGCTGTATTTTTACCAGGGTCTAATATTTTGACTGGTTAACAATGCCATCTCTTTTTTTCTTTTTTAATTTAATTTGGTGGTGCAGAGAATGAAATGCATGAGTCTGTGACCCCATGGTAGAAATTTCGGGAAGCTATACCTTAAAGAGCCTCACCAGCCTCGGCTCCTGCACCTAATATACAGGTGCTGTACGTCATGGGGCTGCTTCCAGTGTAAATCTTGCCATAAATAATCCTGATGTTAAAAAAGTAGAGCGCTTGGAAAATTACAAATGCAGGGTCCCAAGGACTTCTCAGTTTCTGGTGCTGACCATGCTCCGCCTCTGCTCTGCAGATTTATGATGCGATGCCAGGGATTGCTTGTGACGCGTCCATTATACTGTATGGGCGGCACCTTTTCAATCTTTTTTTTTAATATTATAATGGACTAGATGGCCATTATAATATAAAAAAAAGACTGAAAAGGTGCCGCCCATTCAGTATAATGGAGCACGTCCCTGCGTTCTCCCTGGCTTCGCGTCATAAATCTGCAGAGCGCGGGGTGGAGCATGGGCGGCACCAGAAACCCAGAAGTCCTTGGGACCCCGTCTTTGTAATTTTATGAATGCTCTAATTTTTTAACATCAGGATTACTTATGGCAAGATTTATACTGGAAGCAGCCCCATGAGGTACAGCACCTGTATATCGGGTGCAGAGGCTGCTTCATTTATCTTGGCACGTCTCCTTAAAGGGAAAGGGGAGATTGTTTAACTAGAAAAGGCACACTGAACTGGAGCTTGTTTCCAGGAGTGACCTGGGAGTACAAGGAAGTTAAGTGACTTGCTAAGGGTCACACAGTATGCAAGTGGGGGCTGTGGGATTCAAACCCAGGTCTCCAGGTTTGCAGCTCAGTGCCCTATGCTATACTGCCTCCTAAACCTTATACCTTAAGACACACTTCAGCTTATAATTCACATATACTCTGTATTTAACTTTCCCTTTTCTTTATAATTATGCACATTAACAGTTCAAAACAGGATCAGTGCCCCACGCAGTACAGCTTCTCTGGCTGCTTGCCTACTTGCGACATCACAGCCCTCTGCTTGTGGCATCACACAATCTGTAGCTGTGGAGATGATTAAAATACTTCACAGAACCAAGTTGGAATACACTACCAGAGCATGTAGTGTCAGCTAATACTGTAGTGGCCTTCAAGCTCAGACTCGACAATTATTTTGAAGAAAATGAGGTGACAGTTTCCCATGGAACTGGTGGGGGAAAGAACTTGATGAACTGCTTGTCTCCTTTCCGCCCCTAAATATGTATGTATGAGACCAATAAAGAGAAAAATTTTGCCTGCAGAAAAAGACCAGAGTCCATTAGGGGAGTGCAAATACCTTATCCCAAATATTTATATTCAGTGCTTGAATATTCAGGTATACTGTATTCGTTATTCATGTACTTGGCTGGTTTACATATTCATGAAAAAAAACTTTTCTCCCTTCCCCAGGTGGTCAGGGCTAGTCTCCTGGCCATCTGTCTGCCCCATTTAAAGTTTACATGGTCCCTACCCACCTCCCACGTATCACACATCCCAGAGTTAACAAACTGCAATAGAAACATAGAAACATAGAATTTGACGGCAGATAAGGACCGCTTGGCCCACCCAGTCTGCCCATTTCCCTACCTGATGGATAAGCTGCAGATCCTAGTTAACCAGCAGCCTACTTCTTCCTACCCTCACCCCCTAGAATTGCCTTATGACTGTCCCATGCATGCTTGAATTCCACCACTGTTTTTGACTCCACAACCTCCTCTGGAAGGCCGTTCTATACATCCACAGCCCTCTGTACAGGCATGTACCTTGGGGTTAGTGGCGGCACGCTACGACACCTGCAGTTCCTGCAGAACATTGCTCCTCAGTTACTTACTGGCCTCCCTAGATCATGCATATGGCTCTCTGGCACTGCGTGATCTGCACTGGCTGCTGATGAAGTAGCGTATCTCTTTTAAGATAGGTTTATTAACCTATAAAGCCCTACATGGACTGGGCCCAGCCTACCTGGGTGGAGCTCCTGTATTCACATACCCCAGTTCGCCTACGACGAACAGCCAGGGAAGGCCTCCTGGTGGTCCCTAGGGCTAGGTTGAAGAACTCGGGTGATTAGGCCTTTGAGGTAGCAGGCCCATTCCTCTGGAATTCTTTGCCCAGGACCTTGAGGGAGGCCCCCCTCAGTTGATACTTTTGAAAGGGGCTTCAAGACATTTATTTCAGCAAGAGTTTGGGAAGGTTTTGTAATGTATTTCACAGCACATTACAAAGTTTCATTGAGTCTTATTGTGTTTTATGCTGTTTTAGTGCAGTAAAGTAGTTATCTTTGTTGTTTATTTGATATTAGTATGGTTACTTTGATTGTGTTCACTTTATTTTATTGTAATGGCGCCCTGGGCCTCCGAGGAAGGGTGCCAGATATAAATACAGACTACTACTACTGCATATTGTCTCCAGCTCATGGTACACTACCAGGAGCTGACACCATAACTATGTAACAATTTGAAAGCTTCAACAGACAGCACAGTGTTAGTCCCTCCCTCCCCACATGCCCAAACACCATCCATTCTGGTATCCCCCTTGCCTCAATCCTTGCTTTTGACTTGGGGATACCAAGACTAAAACCGGCTAGCCAGTCTGATCCCCGCCCTCACAGTGCATGGCTGTGTGTCCTACTGTAACAGTACCTGCTAAAAGTTGCAAGTCGATGAAGAAGTGAGTTGTAGCTGGAGTAGCCTAGGAGCCATGATCCCAACAGAAGGGATGGAGGCAGGGGGAGTGTCTAGTGATGCTAGGCAACCTGAGTCAGTCAGATCCTGACTTGCCTTGAGAGAGTCGGACATCAAGTAAAAAGTTACATAGAAACATAGACTTTGATGGCAGATAAGGACTGCTTGGCCCACCTAGTCTGCCCATTTCCCTACCTAGAGGATAAGTTGCAGATCCTATTTAACCAACAGCCTATTTCTTCCTACCCCCACAAAAATTGCCTTATGTCTGTCCCATGCATTCTTGAATTCTTCCACAGTTTTAGACCCCACAACCTCCTCAGGAAGGCGGTTCCATGCGTCCACCACCCTCTCTGTGAAAAATACTTCCTCACATTGCCCTGAGCCGTCCCCTCTATCTTTAAATTGTGTCCCCTTGTTCTTGCACATCTCTTTTTCTGAAAGACGCTACCTTCTTGGACTTTGTTGATTCCACTGAGGTACTTAAACATTTCTATCATGTCCCCATTGTCCCTCCTTTCATCAAGGGTATACATATTAAGCTCTCTCAGTCTCTCTTCATATGATTTCTGATGCAGACCCTGTACCATTTTAGTTGCCCTCCTCTGGACTGCTTCCATCCTGTCTATGTCCTTGTGGAGATGGGGTCTCCAGAACTGGATGCAGTACTCCAGATGGGGTCTCACCAACTGTCTGTACAGGGGGGATAACAACTTCCTGTTTTCTACTGGTGATGCCTCTCCCTATACATCCCAGTATCCCCCCAGCCCTCTCTACCAGCTTCTCACATTGCTTGCCAACCTTAAGTTCATCTGATATGATTACCCCCAGGTCCCTTTCCATTTCTGTTGTTGTTACTACCTCCCCCCCATTGTGTAATCTTCCCCTGGGTTTTTGTTTCCCAGGTGCATTAATTTGCACTTCTTTGCGTTGAATCCAAGCAGCCATACTTCTGACCATTCCTTCAGTCTTGCCAAGTCCCTTCTCATCCTTTCCACGCCTCCTTGTGTATCAACCCTGTTGCAGATCTTTGTGTCATCTGCTAAGAGGCATACTTTTCCTTCCAGTCCCTCTGCAATGTCACTTATAAAGACATTAAAAAAGGACTGGACCCAGTACTGAACCCTGCGGTACCCCACTAGTAACCCCTCTTTCTTCAGAGTGGACTCCATTTACAATTACCTTCTGTGTCCTTTTGTTCAGCCAATGTTTTACCCAGGCTACCACCCTGGGACCCACTCCAAGGCTGGTTAATTTGACTACTAATCTTTTGTGTGGGACTGTGTCAAATGCCTTGCTAAAGTCTAGGTAGGCCATGTCCACAGCCCCTCCCTGGTCTACTACTTTGGTCACCCAGTCAAAGAAATCAATTAGATTAGCCTGACATGACCTTCCGCTGTGAACCCATGCTGCCTTGGGTCCTGTGCCCCACTGGCCTCTAGGTACTCAACAATTCTTTCCTTCAGAAGTGATTCCATCACTTTCTCTACCACAGAGGTCAAACTGACAGGTCTGTAGTTTGCTGCCTCTGTCTTGCTCCCACTTTTGTGAAGGGGAATCACATCAGCCTTCTTCCAGTCCTCAGGTACCACACCATCCTCCCATGATTTGTTATAAAGGGTAGTCAGTGGTGTCACTAGTTCTCTGCTTAATTCTTTTAGAATTCTGGTTTGAATTCCATCTGGCCCCATTGCTTTGTCCACCTTCAGTTTTAGGAATTCTTTCAGAACCCTTTCTTCCGTGAAAGGACTGGGATCGACCCCCCTCTCCAGAGTGCTTCTGTTAATTGGATTAGGCACCTTCCCCACTTCCTTTTTTGTGAATACTGAACAGAAGTATTAATTCAGTATCCCTGCTTTTCACTGTCACTCTCTGCCCACCCACCATCCATTCTATTTAGCCTCACTATCCCTCCCTTTGTCTTTCTACGCTCCTGATATACCTATAAAGGTTTTATCCCCTTCTTAACCGAGTTGGCTATCTTTTCCTCAGTTTGTGCCTTTGCTATTCTGACTACTCTCCTGCTTCCTTCTGCCTTAACTGGTACAGTTCTCTGTCCTGCTCCTTCTGTGTTTCCTTATACTTCCTAAATGCTATCTTTTTCTCCCTAACCTTCACTGCCACTTCTTTTGAGAACCATAGTGGCTTTTTCTTTCATTTTGATTTATTTGCTTCACACAAAGGCTTGTTGCCTCTGTGATGGCAGTTTTGATATTTCCCCATTGTTGCTCCACCCCTTCTACTAGCCTGTTTGCTAGTGCTTTTCTAAGGCACTCTCCCATCTTGCCAAAGTCAGCCCTCCTGAAGTCCAGAACCCTCACTTTTGTATGGCTTGACTCTGTAGCTGAGTTTATCGTGAACCATACTGTTTGGTGGTCACTTGTTCCCAAATGGCTACCCACTTCTAGATCTGAGATCCTCTCACTGTCCCCATTTGAGAGTACGAGGTCTAAGATTGCTCCCTCATGAGTAGGTTCCAAAACTAGCTGTCTGAGCCATGCCACCTGAAGGGCATCAAGAATGGCCCTACTTTTGTATGTGGCTGCAGCAAAGGTGCTCCAGTTAACATCTGGCATATTAAGGTCCCCCATCAACAGTGTCTCCCCTTTCTCTGCCATCCTAAGTATGCCTTCTATCATATCCTTGTCCATTCCCTCCCCCTGACATGGGGGTCTGTATACAACCCCTGTGTGGACTGTGGTGCTATTTCTAGTCTCTAAGGTGACCCACACTGCCTCCTCTCCTCCATGTTTACTCTTTTGTTCGGTTACTTTTATCCCTTCCCTTACATAGAGAGCTACTCCGCCCCCTCTTCTGCCCTCCCTGTCTCTCCTGTAGGTTGTGTACCCTGGTATGTTAACATCCCAGTCATGGTTCTCTGTGTACCATGTTTCTGTGACTGCTACGATATCCAGGCATCCCTCTTCCATCAAAGCCACCAGTTCAGGGAACTTGTTGCCCAGACTACGGGCGTTGGTACTCATTTCCTCCATTTTTGATGGCCTTACCCCTTTTTGCCCCATCCCTGTGCTTATTGCGTTTGTCACTTTCTCCATTTACCACTGCGCTTCTCCCTATTGACATCTCTATGTTGGTGTCTACCTTACTTAGTACCCTGATTTTTTTTTGGGGGCTAGGATTTCCCTGCTCCTTTCCAGTGCCTCCCTCCTTGGCTAGTTTAAATGCTTGCCAATGAAGTATATAAACCTATCACCTAGGATCCTGGTTCCCCTCCTGGACAGATGCAGACCATCACGCCAGTATAGGCCTGCATCCATCCAGGTGGACCCCCAGTCCCCAATGAAGCCAAATCCCTGAGCTCTGCACCAGTTTTTCAACCACTGATTGAATCCCATGGTGTGGAGCACCCTAGCCTCATCCGTGCCATAGACAGGCAGTACCTCCGGCAATTAAGTTTTCAGGTTGGGCACATGAAGAAATATCGACTATCCCATAATTCTCTGCTTGCATGGGTTTATTGTCCTTACCTGTCACATACTCATTTGGATTTGACAGAACAGAACTCCTCGCCTATTTTTTGTTAATTTTCAGGTCTGACGGCCGTGATAGGAAGACTTTCTGGGCTCTACTAAAGATCTTCATTCAGTGCGTGCTATGATTTATAGTATTTTAGTTTTTTGATGACTGAAAAGGGGGGCTAGGAAACTTCCCATATTTGTGTCCAGATCCCAAACAAACACAAGTGGAGCAGTGCCCAGAAAAAGCGAGAGGGTACTTGCCTACAAAACAGTTACAGCAAAACACACACAGGCAGCACTATGGGTATCAATTAACAGACTGTAGAGGTTAAGTAATAAAATAAAAAAAGCAAAGGAACTGTATAGCGAGCACAAGTAGCCAGAGTCCATGGCACTAAACCCGGCACTTCAGGTCTTCTCATGACCCTTCGTCAGGGGTCAAGAGAAGACCCGAAGCACCGGGGTTAGTGCCGTGCTTTGCTGTTTATTTTATTACTTAACTGCTGCAGTCCGTTAATTGGTACGCTGAGTGTTGCCTCTGTGTGTTTTTCTGTTTGTGTCCAGGTCCCTGGATTTGAATACTGTGAGTGCGGAAGATAGCAATCCAAGGTCTGGAGGCGAGTGATCATTATGGGATATAGTCATTAAAGTAATTTTCCAGTTTTTAGCACAAGAATTTGCACTTGGCATCAGTCAAACTCAGTTACACAAACTGCTCCAAACTCTAAGTTCAAGACCTTCCATTGTTTACTACTAAAGACAATTAAATGAGAACAGGCTCTTTTTTCCTCAGACTTCATCTGTTTATGCTGCTTTTTCCTGTTGTAAAGTCATAATTGCATCTTCTGACATCGCAACATGTTGCCATGGAAATTATCCTGATGTCACAGACGGAGGATTATGACCTCAGGGCAGGAAAAGCAGCAGAAATAGCTCAAGTCTTATAAGCAGCAAAAGGGCTTGTTTTCATGCAAATTAGGATTGCTCGGGACCCACCAATTCTGATCTGATTGAACTGTTTAGGAATTTAGGCAGTTGTAATGCCTAAATGAAACATGCACCAATATTGTTCACAGTGATTAAATTGTATGTATGTATGTATACATCCCTCCTTGTAATATGTACTGGTCTTATGTATTTCTTTTTAGTGTGGTGTATTTATATTGCCTTTAGTAACCAATTAACAGGTACACCTTGTGAAAAGGGTATAGATAGCCCTAATGATGTTACTACTGTATAAATACAGTTTTACTACTACTAATTCCTAATCCAATTTTGATTGAAATCCCAAAAGGACCTATAAATTGGAATCGGATTTGGAATTCTAAATCCTAAACTTCTATGTAAAAATAAATCTTTGGATATTTTTTTGCGCTTAGGAATTAGGATTTTTGGACTGCAATTCCAAAAATCCTAATTCTGAAAATTGGATCAGAATCTGACAAATCCAGTTCCAGTCAGCAGATTCCAAGCAACCCTAATGCAAATGTAATTTCTAGCAACAAGCATTTGTCAATGCCGAATGTTTGCTTGCTGATATTAGCATTGGAAGTGCAGGAGTTACACAGATGCAGAATAGGAATGGCAGTGAAGTACTGAACTTCACGTCGGAGGGGGTATGGGGATAAACATGACAAGGTGTGGGGTGGGCTACTTGTCTACTAATGAAAACATTTTTTTTGTTTTAAAAATAGACAAGGGGGAAGGAGGATCACTAGCACCAGGGAGTTTTTTTTGTTTGTAGCTGATGAACCAGCACTGGATGTGTGTGTGTATGTTTTTTTTTTGGGGGGGGGGTGTACAACTGGAACCAAGGAATTGTTTTTTAAAGGGACAAAGAATGTCCAGGGGATTACCACTGGCGCTGGAGAAAGTGATGCTTACATTTAGTCTACAGTGAGGCAACATCAACATAACACGGGCCAGGGTTAGTAAAACAGGTATTAACTGGAGTTGTTTTGGGAGATGGTGATGAAATCTTGACCCCCCCTCAGGATGAACTACTGACTTTCAATAGTCATATTGTCATCAGCCTTTAGCCTCTGGCTAGTATAACTACTGTGAGTCAACAGCTCACACAATAACTGAGCAGCCAGCAGAGCAGACTTTTTTTTTTATCTACATACAACAATTAAATTCAGATTCTGCCGGGATACTTTGCTCTGCTGTTCCTATGCACTGAACTCCACCAGCCCAAGCCACCAGCACACCTTCCACACAATCTGTGAGAATCCCTATCTGAGCTTCAATGAGGAAGTTACAAGATACTCCGGATCATCACTTGCAGTGTTAGTGGCTCAGTAGGTAACACACTCGCCTCTGAGGCTGGGAGATCAGAGGGCTGTGGGTTCATTTCTCACATCTGGCACTTGAGTTAATATCCCAGTACTGACACTGTAGTGTAGCATGAGAGGGGTGCTGCACTTCTGAGGTGCCGCCTTTCGGATGAGACGTTAAATTGAGGTCCCATCTGCCTGGATTGGTGGTAGTTCAGGTGGATGTTAAAGATCCCATGGCACTTATCGAAAGGAGTAGGGGAATTTCCCCAGTGTCCTGGCCAAATTTCCCTCATTCACTAAAAATACCACCAACAGCTTAATCTGGTTCAGGGTCAGTTGGCATTCATCTGTATCCCCCTCCCCCCGGGTCGTGCCTGAAAATAGACAGGACTTGTCTAGTGCACTTACCCGGTCAACAAAAACTAAATACATAAATAATAAGTAATGTGAGCTTGTGGACCAAGCACCTTGCACAGGTAATGAATGTGCTTGGCTCCTGAGGAGTTAGAACAATGGACAGTGCACTTGATACCGGTGCATACCCACTGTCAGCTGACCAAGGAATGATATTGGTGCTGGTTGGCATGGCAACCACCCACACAGCAATGGTGTGGCAATGGTAGGGGTTAATCACTGGGGCAGAGATTGCATTGAAAGCCAACCCAGTGTGCTTGGGACTCATGCCGTGGGATACTGTCCTGTTTGACAATGCCAGTGTGGTACCAAGGCTTGTGCAACCAGTTTAACATGCAGGTAAATGTGGCAATAGCCTTTGCTGGTATATGTCATCACAGATGAAACACTGTAGAAAGAATGTTCTAAACAGGGAAAGAAAACATCACATCCAAGTAAGATAATTCACTGCTGGACACTAAAGTTCAGTAAAGGCATTACTTTCAATCCCTCCCCTCTGGTCCGGATAGCAGAAGTAGTCCACCCATGTCTTTCTAACCCTTTATAATACCTCTCTCTAACTCTGTCTCCTATAAACACCCGTACGGAACTGGTCAGTTTTTTTAGAGGTGTTTTTAAATAAAATTGACATCTTAATTAAACAATGTCTGGAAGCTTCTCTGTCTGGAAAATATAACCTGTCTGCCAGCTCCTATTTTTTCTTAAATTACAGTGCAGCTAAATTTGCTCATAAAAAGGCAGATTTGGGTGGAGTTGCCAACCATTCAGTGTGCATTTTTAAACAAGCTGAACAAGCCAGTTTATTTTGTGTCCCCTGCAGGGCCAAAGTGGGCAGGCACTTACTTGTACCGAGTACCACTATTTTAAAATGTTACAATTGGAGGGTAAAGAATCAGACATTGAGCAGTGCTGAAGTCTTACAGAAGAGTTCCAGTGCTGCAGGTCAGAGTGCTAACACTTTTAATTTAAGTAACCTGTGTGAGATTTATTAATGGGGCTTGCGTGTTACCGGCCCATGGAGCTCTGCACAAGGATGCCTGCCCGAGTTTCTTGAGCGCTGTATCATGCACTATCCTTGACTGCCCCCTACAGCTGTATGTGGCCCCTCAATGGGTGCAGGGGAGAGCCCTGCCAAGTGTACAGTGCTGTTAATTAGAACCTCGATCTGGCCATTTAGTGGCTGTCATGTTCCACACATTGCAGGGGATCATGGGAAATGGTAATAAAGGGACAAAAACGCCAGTTGTAGGTACCATATCAAGGAGCATAGATTGTTGGCCCATGTCTCCTAGTCCTTGAGAGTGCCATGTGCTGGCATTTTTCGGAGGTGGTGGTGACCCTGGCACCAAGAAAATCTGTGGCAGACAGATGTTTAAGAACTTATGGAGGGGGTTTCCTCTGGCATACGTTCCAGGCCCCCCAGTAGCCTAAAGTCACACAGATGTGACATTTATTTACACTGTCTGTGGCAGTCTCCAAAACACTCCGACCTGGCCACCTGTGTGGCTTTAGAAAGGCAAAGATTGGGTATATGTGTGTTTGGGTGTGCAAGTGAACAGCAGTGGTGGGGAGTTTGGGAATGGTAGAGAGCATCTCCCTGGCTGAAGACCATTTCAATGGGGGCCTGATGTGACTTAAACTGATGATATCTCCCAAACTGTTTGGCTTTCACACCATATCTCAGAGTGCGTTTATAAGCCACAAACAGTTGGCCATAGCCATTAGGCACCCATGGAGATACTAAGTATAACCCCACCACCACCAATTTGGGGGCTTTCCTTAAGTGTCTTCCTGGGCTCCAGCAATGCTCACTGCCAGGCAGACGTCCTGCAGAGATAGTAAATCCATTGTTGTTGGGTTTTTTTTTTTTTTTTTTTTTAAACTTTCTTTATCTCCTCTGAAACTCCCGGGCATCCTTCAGAAGTGCCCTCTCGGATGTGCCTTGTACTCCCGGCCTGAACCCCCGCATTCCCCCGGTTTCTCCCCCCCCGAACGACATCAGCTTGTCCGACCCCCGGATCACCTCCGGGGCTGGGTCCACCCTTCCTTGATGGCTCTTTTATGGTTAAGTGTGAAGGACCTACCTTTGTTGCTGGGTCGGCCCTGTGGAGAAACCTGGGTGCGCTGGGCTGGCGGAGGGATGTGGGCACTCCACCGGGGCCTCCGTCATCTTACCGGGCACCAGAGGGGGTTTTCTGTTGTTTTTCCTTACCCTTCGGAGTGCGGCTTCTCAAGGCAACATTATGCCACAACTCCGCCCCTACGTCCGCTGCGTTGCCACGCTGGGTGCCCCCAATTTCCACCAGAGGTCACTCCAGGAGTGGTCGCTTCTCTCCACCCTCCCTGGGAAGAGAGAGCAGTCCACTGGACACTCAATCTCTCCCCGCCCCCCACCGACCCCCAGTGGCCCGGGGCTCATTCCCGAACCTGAGTTGCCAGCATGGCGCGAGGTGTGGCGTCCAGCTTGATCCTGTTGATCTGCGTGAGAGTGCCATGATGTGCCTCTGCACCTGTTCCTTTAAGGCTATAGCAATGTGTATGCAGTAAATGGTCTGGGCTGGGTCCGAGTGTTTCAAAGCATGCGACTGTCCAGGCGCCGCTCTAATTTGCTCCACTCTGCGGTCGATAGTGAAGCAGAGGGAGCTCTAGCTATTACTGTAAATGTTTATTTCTTTTTTTTTTTACTTTAATTTTTATTTTGAGTATTTTAGGCATACCAGTATGTTCAATACAATTCAATTAACATATTTCTTTTTCCATCTGATAAATGTTGGTTCTACACATATTCTTTTCTTTTACTGAAAGAGACTAAATATTCTTGACCTCCTGAAGTTACCGAGACTAGTTACTCAGATAAGCATCTAGGAACAGCAAAAAGTTCACTGCAGGCTGCTATGAGCTTTAGATGAAATGGTACAGATTCTTGCAGTGAAACCACTAAAGTCTCTGATCCTGTTCCATCAAGGATATAGTCTGAGTTCCAACTCCTACCATCCTCAGTCGTCGCTTTCCTCTGGAATAATAGTCTCAAAACCATGTGGTTCTATCAACTACAGGAATACAACATTAAAATGAAAAAAAAAAAGAAAAAGAAAAAACCCTCCCCAACAACCATGTGCACAGAAACTCCATCTATTTCTCCTTTTTTTATACATATATATTTTCATTTCAACACCCAGCTTCCTATTCCCTTTTGCCCACATTTCCGTTTCCTTCCTACCCTTACCTATCCCCTTCCTCGATTCCCATATGAGCCATCGACTTAGACTGCTTTTCTGTATAACTTCACGGTACCCCTTCTATCATCTCCCCTCTAGTTCTTCCCTGTACCCCTCTCTCTCCACAGCCTCCAAGGGCGCCACATGTTCTGGAAGTTTTCAACTTTAAGATGCAGTGTATATGTAATATTTTCCATCCTTTCTATTTCTTCCATTTTTGAGACCCACATAGTTAGGGAGGGGGGTTCAGAGGATAGCCATTTGGTGGTGATGCATTTCAATGCAACCACTCTCATTATCTGGCACAATTCCCTTCCTTGACGCCCTCCCATCGATAAGGTGGGGAGGCCTAACACTAAGTCCTGAAATGTAAAAGGAATAGGGAAGAGTGCTACTCGTTCTATCGCCGAGTGTACCTGTCGCCAGAAACTTGAGCATCCCTCTCCCACCTTGTTTGTGTCTCTTCTAGGATTGGAGCCCCTTTCGAGTCCGATAGAATTGTGTATAATGCTGACAGGTATCTCAGTTTATCCCTAATTTTTATTGAGTCCCACCAGTACGATTCGAGCGGAGTCAGGTCTCTGTTTATCTTTAGTAAAATTCCTTCCTCTAAAAGGAAGTGCCGTGTTTGGAGGAACCTATAGAAGTATTCTTTGCAAAGGGAGAAGCACTCCTGTAAGGTGCTAATGGGGAGACAGCCATTCTCATCTAGGAATTGTTTAAATGTGGTAAGACCCTTATGTTCCCAATACGCAAATCCAAAATCAGCCCCGGGGGGGGAAAGCTCGGTGTATGTCTAATCAAGGAGAGGGGTCCCAACGTGTTCGGTGTATGTGTTATCCTTTTTAAGTTTTTTAAGATACACAGGGAGTGTTTAACCCATGGATTGTCTGTAGACGCCAAAACCTGGGGAGATATCTCTGACGTGGGCAGGGTCCATAATTTATAGTTGTTCATTGTATTTTTTTCTAATAGATACCATCCAGAGTCTATCCTCTGTTTGGCCCATGTAACTAATTGTGACCCTTGAGCCGCTAAGTAATACAAGTACATATTAGGCAGTCCTAACCCCCCTCTTTCTTTTGACCATGTTAGGGTCTTATATGAAACTCGTGAATGTTTCCCTGACCAAATAAAATTAGAAATTTCTTTGTTTAGCTGTTTCCAGAAGTCGGGCTTTACAGGGATCGGAAGGGTTTGAAAGAGAAACAACCATCTCGGTAAAATGTTCATCTTGATTACCTGGATCTTACCATATAATGTCAGGGGTAGCAGTTTCCAACGGGCAAAGTCTGCTAACATATTTTTATACAGCTTCATGAAATTATCCGTGAATAATCGAGATATATCTGTCGAAATCTGAATCCCTAAATAACGAAAAGTATTATTGCGGGCCCATTTAAACGGAAGATTCTGCCTGAAGTCCCTCTGAGGACCCCCACTTAATATCACTGCTTCTGATTTAGTATAGTTTATTTTGTATCCCGCTAATGTACCAAATTTATTCAGTGTATTTAATAAGTGCGGTAGGGAAGTTTGAGGGTCACTTATAAAAAGAAGGGAATCATCGGCATAGAGAGCGACTTTTTGTTCAATTCCCCCTGCCATTACCCCCTTAATTTCAGGATTCTCTCTTATCTCTATCGCCAGTGGTTCCAATGTTAGGGCAAATATTAGGGGGGAGAGAGGATATCCCTGTCTAGTCCCTCTATTTAAAGATATTCTATCTGATAGCAACTGCTCAGTTTGATCCTTGCCTCTGTTTTATGATAGAGCGCCCAATGGCTGAAACAAAAATTTTCTCCTAACTCAATTTTGACAGGGTGGACAGCATAAAGTGCCAGTCCACCCTGTCAAAAGCCTTTCTGCATCCATACTAATGGCCATCTGAAATGTTACCTTATTCTTCTGGGCTGTTATGATATTCAATAGGCGCCTTATATTGTCTTGGAGAAATCTCCCTCCAATAAATCCTGTCTGGTTCTGATGGATAAGGGCAATATATGCCTGAAGTCTCTCCCCAAGATCCCTGTAAATATTTTTCAGTCTACCAGTAGCAGGGAGATGGGACGGTATAAGCCACATTGCTCGGGGTCTTTATCTGGCTTCAAGATAACCGAAATCTGGGCCAAATTCCAGGAAGGTGGCACTGATTTATGATGTAATAAAATCTCATTGCATGTACTAACCAAGTAATTCTCTATTTTTGCTGCAAACTTTTTATAAAACTCGGCTGGTAGGCCATCTAATCCTGGGGCCTTACCATTTTTAAGATGCTTTATTTGTGATCTCACCTCTCCCATAGTAATAGGGGAATTAAGGTTTGTCCGGTCTGCTTCCTCTAATGTAGGAATAGGCAAAGATCCCAAATAATCCTGCACTACTCTATGGTGCTCCGGAGTTGTTTCCGCTGTATAGAGATCCGCATAGAATTTCCCAAATCTACTTAGAATCTCCGTCAGAGATGTCGTGGGGCCTCTCTCCTCTCCTTTTAACCGGACCACCGCTCTATTGGCCGCTTCTTGTCTCAACTGCCATGCTAACAGCCTGCCCGCCCGGTTCCCATATTCAAAGTATTTTTGTCTAGCATATCTTAGCTGCCCTTCCATTTGTCTATCTAGTATCTGGTTTAATTCTTGTCTTGCCTTGTCCAGCTCCTGCTTTATATATGTATCCTGCCCTATCTGATGTTGGGTCTCTAATTGGGTGATTTTCTGCTCCAGCAACACTCTAGTCTGGATCCTCTCCTTCTTTAATCTGGATGAATACTGGATTATTTCCCCCCTTAAACAACATTTGAGTGCGTCCCATCTTATCCCTTCACTTGTATCACCTTTTAAATTATGTTGTTCAAACTTCTTAATAACTTCCCCCACTAATGCCCCAAAGTCTTCCCTTGAAAGGTAACTTACATTTAGCCTCCAGCAAGATTGCCGAGGGGTCGGCGTGAGAGCCAGCTCTAGGGAAACTGGGGCATGATCTGAAATGGTAATTGGTCCAATATCACATTTCTCCACCCTTTGTAACCAATCGGATGATAGAAGAAAATAATCTATCCTAGAATAGCCCCTATGCCTGGGAGAATAATGAGTGAAATCTCTTTCCCTTGGATGCATGAAGCGCCAGACCTCTGATAGGCCTGGTTCTTGATTCAACCTCTGGATTAGTTTCCCCGTACATGTGGCTCCACCCCTGGCCCTCCAGACCTATCTGCCCCTGGATGTATTACTTCATTAAAATCTCCACCTATAACTACTAAACTCTGCACATCCGTGAATGCTTCTTTAATGACCCTTTCCAAAATGCTACTCTGGGGTATCTTCATTTGGGGCATATATATTCAAAAGGTACACTTCTGACCCTGTATGATCCTTGTAACTGTACAAACCTACCTCTGGATCTGAGCGGACCTTCTCTACCACAAGCGGGCATCTCGTCTAATCAAGATTGCTACGCCCAAGGATGAGGGCTTTTTTCAAAATGCGAGGCATATACCTCCCCCACCCAAGATCTTTTTAACTTAAGATGTTCTGCTGCAGTTAAATGAGTTTCTTGAATAAATGCAACCGTAGCCTTTCTTCTCCCAAGATCCTGTATAATCTTTGCCCTTTTTACTGGATTATTTACCCCATTTACATTAAGTGTAACTATGTTTAAATCAGCCATAATCTTTTAAATAAGGGAAAATGAGTATCATCTCTTTACCACGGGACATTGCTAGCTTTCAGTGTATTCGTGAGCATCTGTGCTTTATCAACCACATACAAACTAAAACTCCACTAAACATATAACTAAACCTCTGGTAACTTATAGTACATTGCAACTTATTAAACATGAGTTCTTTCAAGGTGGCTTTACCATGTGTCCACCCTCTCAAAGATGTTATTTCATGAGGTGTGGATGGATGACCTCCTAAATGTAAGCCATCCACCTGGCTTAGCATCACTACTTAAGAGCCAGGTATTTGTTTCGTACCAGCCCTTTCAGTAAGACACACGTTTAGAACTAGTCTAAGCATTATTGACCAGCCTGAAAAAGGAAGTTAGGCCCCTCGTCCACTTCTTGTTCTGAACTTATCACTCGGCTACTTAATTATAAACCCGTCAGATACCTTAATACCTGAATATCTAGGTAGTATATCCCTTTGTGGGGGGGGGGTTTGCCAACTGCTGAGAACCCTACAGCCCGACCACCCAAGTTTGACCCTTCCCATGACCTCCGGGGTCCCAAAGACCAAAAGCCGCACTCTTTCCTACATATCTTAAAGATAGTCCATTATTTTTTGGTTTAATATTTATTTAAGTTTATCCAATTGCTTCTAATGATGCAGATTGCCATCGTAAGATCTGGAGGGAGGGGGGAGGAGGGCACCCCAAGACAGACAGACAACCAGTATTCCTTTATCTATTGTAGATATTTATATCTCCAGTTTTCTTATCTTGATGTTTATCTTATGTAGCTCTAGAAATCTTCACCAGTGGCTCCTCGTTATGGAGGTACCAACCTAGGTAGAGGTATTATCCATGGAGCTTTCTGTTTGCATGGAGCAGCCCTTCGTCAGTGCTAACCCCCTCGGGTCGCAATCTCACCTCTAGGGCTGCCTTTAAACATTGGGAGTTACTATCTCATCCACTGATCATCATCTCAATCAGAGCGCCTCCACCCTTAGCCCCCCCCGAACTCTCCAGCCTTTGTTTCCAGAAGTGTGACCTCCCCCGCCCCCAAGAGTGCAGCTGTCCTGTTTTCCCCTCTCCTTAATCGAGGGCCGTAGGCTGCTGGTTACCCAACGTGACCTCTCCCCCACCTTTATATCTGAATGCTTTGATAATAGTGCCAAATGAGTGAGAATGTATCCATCTAATCTAATTTCCCTATAACAATTCTATTATACCCATCCTTTTACCAAATGGTCAAAAATACCATCTACTAGATCTACTAGATTCAGTGGGCCGTCTATGTCAGCCAGAATTCTAAAGAGATATTATGAGATCAGCATATATAGTTCAGGTTTGGAGATTTTCTTCGCTTGTTCTGTTAGGAAAACAGCCTCCCGATTCATAACACAGTCTCCTCGCCTTTGCACTGTTTTCCACAGACCGGATACCTGCAGATCATGTAACCTTTCTTTTCGCTCCCACCTTTGCCATCCTCCCGACTGCATTTTGTCGCCCCTCACTTGAAACGACTCCTGGGGAATCTCCACGCCCACCTCCACCGATGACAGAAAGTTCTTTTGCCTCCGACAGGTCAGTGAATCTCTTAGGCCCATTTTCAGTTACAATTTTAAGTCTAGCTGGATATTCTACACATGCTTTGATGCCTTTCTGTTGCAGGGCGAACCACCATTAGGGTCTTTTCATGCTAATAGCAATTGTGTATAATCCTGGTCGAAAACAATCTGGTGTCCCCAAATATTATCTCCTTCTTTGACCATGCCTTCTTTAATAAATCCTCCTTAATGTGAAAATCTAAAAGGCTATTATTACTGACCGGGGCGAGCATTCGGATCTTTAGGCTAGGTATCAGAGAGCGATGGGCCCGAATTATGTTTAGCGTTTTCATGCCAGTCCAGTATCTCCTTTAGAAAAGATTCAAAAACATCGGGTAGGGCCTGATTCTGTGCCTTCAGGCAGGCCATGTATTCTTATGTTATTTCTTCTGTTTCTGTTTTGAGTTCCTCCAATCTGGATTCCAATTGTAGTTCCCTCCTGTAAGTCAATTAGGGCCGCATTGTGAACCTCCACCATGGTTGAACAGTCCATTAGGCTTTCTTCTACTTGCCCCATTTTCCCCTCCAGACTCTCTAGTTTTCTTTTATTTTCTTCCATCCCCCTATCCAGTCTCTCTAAGGATTCGCTCATTTTTTGCAGCATTGCACATAGTTGCTTAGAGGTTATTGTACACTCTCGTTCTTCTTTTTCTCCCGAATTATCTCCGGCCTGCCGCGAGGATTCTGATGTGTTGGCTGATTGCGGCTGAGCGTAGTCTAGTAATGTTTTTAGCTGCGAGTTCAGCTGGTTGACGCTTTTCTCTCTCTGTTTTTGTCTGGAAGTCATTTCGTCACGATCTCCACTGAATTCTAGCGATGGATGGGTTAGACTTCTTTCTGATTTTGATGGATTTAATCTGGACAAGGTAGAGTTACCAAATCAGGCTGCCATTCGGCTGGTGCACCCACCGGAAGTCTGTAAATGTTTATTTCTAATCTGTTGTTATATTTGAATTAGAGTGTTTGCTTTACCTACCTTCTTGCAGCTTATTCATCTAAATGGAAGCCACCATGTTTGGTCCACGAATTCCAGGTATTTGGACCAATTAGGGCACGAGGAACCTTGAGAGGTCCTTAGTTCAAGGGCCTCGTGGGAAGGAAAACTGTAGTGCTTGTAGTTTTGCAGGTTGGCACCTAAACTGACTAATGGGAGCACCAGAACTGTGACTGACAGCTCCCCTAGCCAACCGGATTGCTAGAAAACCAGACTAGTTCAAGAACTGTTAGAAAAAAGAGAGCAATTGCGGTTAGAGCTGAAAGAGTGAGCAGCTCAAGCCATTGAGAGGCAGCTCCAGGAAAGGAGCTGTGGAGATTTGGCAGGAAAGGCCTGACTTGCCTTCTTGCCACTGTTTTCCAGCACTGGACTGCTTGATAGCAGTAATTGGATTAATCCGAAGCTAATCTTTGAACTGTGGCAGTTTGCCCAAGACTCTGAGAAGTGCAGCTTGAGATATTGGACTGAGAGAAGCTACTGTGAAGCGCTCAGCCTAAGAGTTGTGTGAAAGACCGTTTTCGAATTGAGAGGTTTGCTCAGTGAATCGTGTGATATAATGAACTGACCTGAAACCGAATTGAGAGGTAGAGAAGTGAATGCTGTTCCCATTAAATGTGCTGAATGTCTATTGTCGGTCATGGATTACTGTTCAGGGACTCCTACTTGCCAGAAAGGAGCCTTTTTTACCAGTGACCAAACTGTCTTCCAGCTGGAGGTTTTCACCAGCAAACAAACTGAACTTTGCCAGAAGTGTTTATCCAGCCTTGGGCCTATGCCAAACTCGGCCCAAGCCATCTATTCCTGCACCACTGACTGCTGTCTCGGTGAGAGACCAGATTGGTGATCTGGCCCCTATGTAGCAAGAAATAGCAGGTTGCGACCACCTGGAGGGAAAGGCCATGATGCGGAGGTGAATCGTGCAGGCCCAGCTTCCCCATGCTCTTCAGTTTCCAGCAGCAGGTCTTGATATCGCCAGACCTTTCTCAAGCAATTGGTGTTGCGAGTAAACTCAGGGTAGTTCCCTACCACTTTTATTTGAATCTTTCTGTGGTACCATCTGATTGCTCCAATGTGTTTCAGGGTTACAAAGGACTGGGCCAACCGGCCATGGATACAAATAACCAAAGCCTTGTTTATGCATGTTTAACTGCCTTTTACTTCCATCAAGGGCCCCAACAACAGCTGAAATGCCAGTCACCCCCAGGCACCAATTCTGGCCAGCCAGTGTAACAATCTGAGTACCCAGTGTTGTCAGACTATTTACTGAGGGATTAGAGTGCATGCATGCATAATAACCTGAATCAGATCTCTAGACTAATCATTCTTCTAGATTCACACCTCCATCCCATCCTTGTTGACATTCCCTTAATAAACTTGATTTGCTGTTTCACGTTTAAACTGGTGTATGAGCATATTCTTAGTTGGTGTACAGTATTGAAAGTGCATGCTTGCCTTGCTAACATGGTCTTTACAGGGGGTTCCAGGGGAGTTGCTGCAGACCAGTCCCTGGTGGTAAGTGCAAGGGGTGTGTACATATCATTAATGCTCCTTGTTAACTGTGTGGCAACTACTGCAAAGGGTTATCTCCTATTACAAGGTATTTAGTCACTAGGCAGGTTTGTGGGTAGTTATAGCTTCCCAGAAGGCTATACCACATTAGGTAGATACCCCCACTATTATTACTCTGGGTGCAGGCACCATGATATCGAATCCAGGCCCCTCAACCTGTGGTTAGAAGTATAGGCAGGGGTTGTAACCTTAGAGATAGTGCCGCCTTAGGGTTACATAAGTAAGGCGAGCAAAACTACACAAAGCTAAAGGGGTAAGAAAGAAAGAAACAGAGAGAAAGACAGAGATGGGAGCACCTTGAGCACTGGAAAGTAAGTAGGGGTAGAGTCCTTGCTGATATGCATGAAGGTGTGCTTTACTCAAACTGGGTATAGTCACTGCCATGCAACATCAGCAGCAGACAAGATCAACTGAAGGAAAAAAAACTGTCTGACTTCAGCAAAATCAGCACACAGATCATATGCTAACCACATTGAGCTTCGTGTAACAAGATCACTTTTTATTGAAGGCAGTACAAACAGAGCAAGTGGCAAATGGGTAAAAAACAACACTTCGCACCTATACTGGGGGCTTAATCACGGCAAGATCAACACAAGTTCCTTCCATTACCAGAGAACTAGGTTACTATGCTAGATTAAATCAGAAGTGGGATTTGAAGCCACATTTTTGGGGAAGAAGGCGACTAGATCATAGCACCTTAGACCACTCGGCCATCCTCACATCAATTTTAAGAGACTTGCTCATGGTCATACAATGAATAATGGCAGGGTTTAAACCTGGGCCTCCGTTCACTCTAACCAACAGACAGACAGCAGACAGATAGCTAGGCAGGCCAGAAGAAACTTTAATTGCAAATGTAATTGTTCATGTATTTACAATCCATGCATCAAGATTTACAAAATATTTCAAAATACATAAACATAATCACAATTAATTTCAACTTCACAGTGTACAAAATCGCACCTATTTGTGGGCACACTGTTACAGGGTCACAGATACTGATACAAGGCCTATGTCGAGGTATGTTGCCTATTTCAAAGACCTTTACCTTGAGTTCCAACCACCACAGACCATGTCTCAATACAATCGGGTCCCACCTGCAGCAAAAAAAATTGATCCAGACACCAAGCATGACCATTTAAAAGAATATGGCCCCAGTTTCAGTCACAAGGGACTGGCGCAAAAGTGCTTGCCCAGCACTTGGATGCTGATCTCTTACTTGTGACTCCTTAAGCTATGCTCAAAGGAGGTGGCAGACCCCTCCCATGCATTTGCAAATCGCACTGCAAATTTGCATGGGAGGGGGTGGGAGTCGTCATGCAGGCGACCCACAAGGACATTCTCAAAGCAAAGTGACCCTCGATTTTGCAGTCACAGAGTTGTGCAGCAACCCGTGCAACCAACCAGCAGAAGACTGAGATTGTCATAGCACAGACTGTGGTATTCGGCATGCAGAAGGAAAGGGGAGTGGGAGAGGGGGTTCCACTGGTATTGAGGACTGCAAGTGGAGGGTCACTGGACCACCGGAGGGGCAAGCCAGGGGATACTTTATGGGACTATGTCATTGGCCTAACAGTGTGCCATGAGGCGGCAGTGCCTGTGCCCACATTTTCTGACCACAGCACAGAGCCATGCAACTGGTGCTATGCCATGCACAGATGTCTGTTGGTATCGAACATCAGGGTATCTCCGTGAGCCAACCCCATTTGCATGCACGAACATCTGACGGCCCTCATTTACATTCCAACATAGGTGCAGGGAGAACTCTTCCACAGCACCTATTCCAGATAGTTGTGTAAAGCTAGGTTAGCCACAACATGAGGCAGCATAGCTGAATGGAGAGGGAGTTTTCCCCTGATTTGTGCATCTAACATGTTGCAATTGAGAATAGGGGCCTGTTGTACCTCTCAACCTTTTGTCCCTCAAATGTGGAACATTGCCTCTCCAAATGTGGAACAAATGAGCAAAATGTGGAACACTTAATCAAATCTTTACCTAGGAGGCTCAGAACACTGTTAAAAGGTTTGCATTTATGTTCAGAAAGTCTGTTATTAATTGAATAATATATTTTTTGCATCATTTACTATAGATTTGTGCTTTAAAATGTTAATACTGAATGTGGAACAAGTCCTCACAATGGCTTTTGTGAAGTAAAATGAGGAACATTCCTCGTAATGTGGTACAACTGAGAGGTATGGGGTCTGTGTGTATTCATAGGCAAACACTGCAGTGTGAATGAACTTCTGGTTCTTTGCCTACTTAACAAAGATGCTCTGCAAACAAGCTGATTTGATAATAAGCTATTTTCTACATGCTGTAATCTAGGAGTTAAATGAAGGCCTTGATGTCATCTTTACCCTGTGATTAACTGTTGATTTCAACTCTCTGATTACAGTGATTCTATAACAACTTGGGAAATCCATCATGACAAACGAGGGGTTAGACCAAGTGCAGTCACTGGTGATAACGTCCTTAAGTGTATCTCATTACAAAAAAGGTGGAGGGGATGGTATCAATTTTTGGAAAAGACAACAGAAGAGGGATCTAAGGATATGGCTGCATTAGGCTTGATATAATGGGTTTCAGAAATTCAGCACTGTGACTGGTGGAATTTAGTCACATGGCCATGCAGTTACTAAAGGTCCGTCAAAGTAGATAAACTGTATAAAAAAAATTAAAAAGTCAGATGGGGAAGTGGTCTTAAGAAGACATAAAAATGTGAGTTCAGAAATCAGGGGATTTAGGCCAGTCACGCTGCAAAGCTGGTCACCTAGGATAGGAAGCAGGGGTGCTCAGTGAGGAGGGGGGACCAGACAGGGAAAGTGCTGCTGACAGTAGCACCTCCAAGCCCACGGAAGAAGTGGCGCCATGTCTGCCACCACAGTAGTGGTGCTCAGATAGTAACTGCCAGATGATATCCCTTTTATTCAGGTTTCTGATGCCATCAGATATTGATGGTGTGAAGCCATGGAGCTAATCACCTCAGATCCTGTGTACTGCTTGGAACCATATGATCCAATCAGACCCATGAGATCCAATGGTCAGATCCCATCGAATCCCAACTGTATGAGGGTCAGATCCAAAAATCTAACCTTCAGATCCAAAACTCGCACTCCAATCCCGGCACCTGATCTTGAATCCTCAAAATCCGACTGGGGATCCAAAATCCTAGCTTGTTCAGATGGAGCTCAGATTCTAAGACAGATAGCAGGACTATCCGCCAGAGGACAGTCTGATCCCAAAAGGCAGTACTGGAGCACCATTACACCACAGCTATCCATGTGGTGGGCAGGGAGCCTGTTTCCCCACAGGGAAAGCTATTTGTGTGCAAGGCCATTTGTGGGATGTATGGCACTGCCAGGTGGCTGAAAGGTGATGGGAGGACTAGAAAATCTGGAGTAACTACCCATCCTCGGATCCTAATATCTGATGGAGGATCCCCAGTAGACAGTATAGCATAGTGGTTAAGTGCCCTGAGCTGCAAATCTGGAGGACTAGGTTTGAATCCAACAACCACCACTTGCATACTGTGTGACCATGAACAAGTCACTTAACTTCCCTGTGCTCTAGTAGGCACCTGGAAACAAGCATCAGATTAGTGTATCTTTCCTGGCTAAAAATAATAAAAAAAAAAATATATCTCCCCACTATCTAGGGACAACCCTGGCACACTCAAGTCCCACCCTATGGATTCTTCATCATGGCTGAAAGAATGAACCTCTCCTGAGTGCCATAATGAGGAGTGAAGTTGTGGGGGAGCAGATGCGATGGTCAGTGCAGGATGGGGTGTGGGACCAGAAGGAAGCTGAAGTGTGGACAGCGGGGAGAACATGGGAACATGCTATATGGGAACAAATGTTGGGGTTTTGTGTTATCCTGAGCTACTGAAAGTTTTGAAGAATGTGGGTTCTACTCTCACACCGAGTTGGGCTAATACTCAGTACTGACATTGTACTGCAGCACTAGGGGGCGCTGCACTGTTGATGAGCCATCCTTTGGGTGAGATGTCAAATCGAGGTCACTGCTGCTAATCTCTGGTAGCTGTCCAAACAAACATTAAAGATCCCATGGAACTTATCATAACAATATTAGATTTTCCTTGGTGTCCTGGCCAACACTGCCCCGTCTATAAAAAAAACAGTCCTTGTAAGCCCCCACTGTGGCACACCTGGAAATGAGTGATCAGAGGTAAGTGTGCCTTTCATGATCACAAAAAACAAATAAATCTCCAAGTTATAAACATGCTACAGAAATGAATGCATTTGGTTACAAAACTGAATTTTTTTGAGTACATTTAAAAAGACCTTGGAGCTTGACAACTGCTAACTGACAGAATTACATACTTCGTAGAAAAGAGTATATGTGTGTGTGTGTGTGTGTGTGTGTGTGTGTGTGTGTGTGTGTGTGTGTGTGTGTGTTGGGGGGGGCGCTTTGCTTTAGAAGTCATTTGAGGACAGTTGCTTTTCTTTTCCACACAGTTTTTGTTTAAGAAAAGGCAACAAAATGGGATATAATAATCTCATTTTCACTGGGGTCCTGCTTCAACTCAGTTTTACAGCTGGAGTCAGTAGCAGTAGGATTATAAAGCACAGGAAAAGTTACAATGACTTTTTCAAGGTCAGGCAGCAAGTTGGTGTCTCTGGTGGGATTCAGATTAGAAATTTCCTGGTTTGTACTGATACAAATAGCACAGAACGTGAAAGTGCGCACAGGAATGGTGGTGCTCTCTGTAAAATGCGGAAATACAAAACTTGAAAACTGGGCACTCACCAACCACAAATTATGGACACCACAGCTTCTTTAAATAAACATAAAATATTTATTAAAATACCATTGTGGGGCACAGTCTGTACATGCCTGATGTGTTTTGGACATGGCTCAGTCTCTTCTCAAAGGTCTTTATAGTGCCACTATAGTTAGGGTTGAGTACCCCCATTTAAGGTTAAAGTGTGAAATTTTGCAGCTTAATAACTTTGCCACCATATGACAGATTTGCCTGAAATTTGGCAGGCACAGAGCAGTACCATAGATCTCTGGATATGCCAAGTTTTGTACTGGTCAGATATACGGTTGCGGAGCTATAAAGCACAATAAAAAGTCATAGTTACACTTTTCTGCGCATTCTTTGCTTGAGCCTACAGGTCGCACGGTTTGCACGACTGGTCTGAAACCTTCTTGGAATATGCAGCCAGGGTCCTCAATGTGCCTTTCAAAGATTTCGTGAAAAATATTAAACAGTTCAAAAGTTATTCAAAAAACAAGTTTCCCATTATAGTCAATGGGAAACGTTAACAAAAAGTTTGACAGTGTCGCAAATGCAGTTTTTAGTGTCTTGAGTGAGCCTTTTTTTTTTTTTTTAGTTACTGGTCACAGAAATGCTTGGCATGTAAATTTGGGACCCTCTAGGGACACAATTATTTTTGTGTTCTCAGAGTGGAGCCCTGATGATGCTAGCCATGTCTTTTTTGGGGGGTTAAACGTCCCAGAAATATGTTTTTCAAATTTTTGCAAACTGTAGTGTCACAAAGTAGTGTCGCACTTGCAACACTTCTGTGATTTTTTTTGCGAAAGTGTCGTGATTTGCAACACTACTTTGCAACATTATGCCCAAAAGGATAGGACATTTTTGCCACCCTGCTGCAAAAGAGCAGTTTGGTCTTTTGGGCTGAAATTTGGAGGGAAGAAAGCCAAGATCCCACAGATGTGCATTTTGGTAGTTTAGTGACAAAATATTAGAGGACTGCAAAGTTACGGTACTCTGAAGTTGACTATTTTTCCCATAGACTAACATTACGACGTCTGCCGCGCCTTTCGGGGCCCGTATCTCGGAAATGCATCGAGATATGGACTGTTCGTCAGAAAAATGTTCGGTGCAAAACTAGCCAGGAAAGTCATAAATTATATGAAATTTAGATTTTTTTTTCTACGTCATACTGTTCCTGAGATATAAGCAATTTACTATTCCAAGTGCTCATTTTCTGCTCTGAGGCCCATTATTATGCATCCATTCTTTGTATTCACTGTGTTTCTCAATGCAGCTTTTGGGGGGAAAAAGGGTGTGCACTTTCGTTACTGTTACTGTTACTGTTAGCGTTTCCACTTGCGTTTCCGTAACCATTTGCATTAGCGTTCTCGTTTATGCCACCATGTGCATTACCCTTTGCATTTTCATTTGTGTCTGCATTACTGTTACCATTTACATTTCCATTACTGTTTCTCTTTGCATTTCATTTTGCGTCACCAAGTGCATTACCATTTGCGTTTGTGTTTCCTTTGGCGTCATCGTTGGTGTTACCATTAGCATTTGCATTTCCAATTGCGGTACCGTGACCGTGCACGTTACCATTTGTGTTTCTGTACCTGCTTGCGTTTGTGTTTCTGTTACTGTTTGCTTTGGCGTCATCGTTGCTGTTACTGTAACTGTTTGCATTTCCAATTGTGTTACTTTTACTGTTTGAGTGTTTGTCACCGTTTGCATTTCTGTTGGCCTTAGCATTTGCATTTTCGGTTGTGTTTCCATTGTCGATTGTATTACTGTTTCCTTCTGCAGCGCTGTTGCCTTTACTGTTTGCATTTCTGTTTGTGTTACCGTTTACATTTTTCTTACCGTTTGCATTGCCATTTCTGTTTTCATGAACGTTTGCGTTTCTCTTACCATTTGCGTTATCATTTACATTTGCATCCCCATGTGCGTTACTGTTTGCGTTTGTATTACTGTTAGCATTACTATGTCACAAAAAAATCACATGGTGGGAGCACGGGGTCCTAAGAGCCCCATGCTCCCACCACCACATTCCATTCACTATTTATAGTGCTCCTTCTCAAAAAGAAGGGAAATTCATGGCAAAAAAACTCTGTTTAATGCATCAGTTAGGGCATAACTCTCAACTGTCACACATTACGAGGTACATCACTCATTTTACCCCTCAGAAATCCTCTGCCCCACATGAAGAAGGGGATGTTCCACATTTCCCACTGAGACTTTAAAGCAGAAATTCATAATTATCTACTGTGCTCTGTCATCAGCAAACATTATTATCATTAGTGCACTGACAGCAATAGTGTTCTGAACTTGCAGTGCCAAGTTTGATGATATGTCACACATTTTGGTCATCTGTCACACATCTTGTCACACATTTCAGGGAAGAAAGGTTGAGATGTATGAGTTAGGGTTGTTCCACAGTGACAAAAGCGAGGAAATTCGGTGTTAGGGTTGCCACCCCTTGCACCCCAAGCCCACCCCGTCCCCACCAACAGGCACTGGGGTGTGCACTGGGGTCGTCAGTCCTAACTCTCACACCATTTTCCTATATTGCACCGCCTCAGCTTGTTTACACATGGGATGGGGTGAGAGTTAGGACTTATGACCCCAACGCACACTCTGATGCCTGTTGGTGCGGACGGGGTGGGCTTGGTGTGCAAGGGGTGGCAATCCTAACACCGAATTTCCTTGCTTTTGTCGCTGTGGAACAACCCTAACTGATGCATTAAATTGATTTTTTTTGCTATGAATTTATATATATGTGATACGCAGCCCATCTACTGGAAATATTGTCAATATTTTTTGTTTGAGTGCCAATTGACCCGATAACATCATGAGTGGTGAACTCCTGGAAGCATGCAACAGTTATCCCTCTCCCTAAAGGTGGTGACCTCTTCTCCTGGCAACGTCCACCCTATATCCCTTCTTCCTACCCTATCTAAACTACAAGAACACATTGTTCTTTCTCAACTCCCCCCACCTTGATTCCTCCCCCTTCTTTACCCCCTTCCAGTCTGACTTTCGCAAACTTCATTCCACCACCTCTTCTCTCCCCAGGCTCACTGACTCCATCCTTACTGGTATGGATCATGGCCACCTCACGGCCACCATCTTTGTCGATTTAGCAAAAGCTTTTGACACTGTCTCCCACATTCTTCTCCTTGATAAACTCAAGATAGAGGGTCTCTCAGACTCGGCAACTAATTAGTTCGGCTCCTGTCTGGTAGGTAGGACTCAAACTGTGAGAATTGGGAGATTCTTTGTCCGCCCCCCCATCCATACTGGAGTACCCCAAGGCTCAGTCCTTGGCCTGTTGTTTTTCTCTATATTCCTCAATGACCTTCCCTCAGCCTATTCTTCTGCTTCTATCCATATGTATGCAGATGACACAGTCCTGTTTGCATCTGGGTCTTCTTCCTCTGAGTTATCATGCAGACTTCAACTAGATTTTGCCGCTATAGAGAACTGGTTCTGCTCAAATCAATGAACACTAAATACTAAAAAAAACTGTCTCAGCAGCAGTCAGAGGCTTTCTAGGCTATCCTCCCTCCCCACCTTCCACACCGTTAATGGGGGTACAATTGTTGATGCACCCTCCTTTAAATACCTTGTCGTCTGGCTTGACAGGCACCTTGGCTTCTCTCAGCACATAGACACTATTCATAAACAACTCCACTCCATGCTTGGTGCCTTTTATAGAATAAAAGTGGTGTCCCTTTACCTGCTCGCTGGGAAATCATTTTAAAGATGATACTTCCCAGCTTTGATTATGGTTACATAGTTTATGATGCTGAACCCTAGTCTACTTTGGCCAGACTGGATCCCCTCTTTCACTCTATTCCCACTTTTTCATCCTCTCCCTCCTCCCTGCTCCCTACCCTCCTTTTTTCTCTCCTCCTTTCCTATCTATGCTTCTTGTTTAGCAATATGCCATTTACGTTACTGTATACACTGTACATAGTTGTGCCTTTTGTTTATCAGATTACTGCGTTTTGCTCATACTATGTATTTATTCCCACCCCCCTTCCCTCAGGACACATCTGGAAACGAGCTTTATGGATCAGTATGTATTTCCTGGCAAATCTCTTTCAATAAATAAATAGTGATGGATCCTAGGTCAGATAGTTAGGATCTGAGCTGGACCTGTTGCTAGGATCCACAGGATCCACATTTGTATGATCCATGCACTGGATCCTAGAGGGTTGGATCCATGGTCAGATACCACTGCTATCCTACCGCAGCAACTATCTGGCTAAATGGGAGGTATCTGTTGGTATCCTAGTTTCTAGGATACTAGCTGAGCAACACTACTCAGCCCACTGACTAAGATCAGCCTGTTCCAACTCTGAAGCTACACACCTTATCCGGTAACCTCACTGATTCTGTAGTTTCCTACAATTACCTTGGGATGATCCCAGTACAGCATCTTGACTGCTGTTGCCACACAAAACTTGGAGACCTCTACAGGGTAAAACAGTGTCTTCCTCGTAGTACTAGGAAAACTATAGTTAAATGCTCCATCTTTCTGCTGCTCGATCATAGGGATGTGGTATTCTCCAGAGCCTCTAATAGTGTCCTATCTCAACTCTCCCACCTTTCCAACACCCTCTGTAGGTTTGTTTTGGCCTGCCCGCCCCATACCCACCATTGTACTATGTACAAAGAGCTCAACCGAGCACCTCCCACATTGAGGCACTCTCTCCATACAGCTATCTTAGGTGCCAAGTATTGGTCAGGTAAACTACCGGAGTATCTTAGTGAGTTATGCACCCCTTCTTCCAATTTCTCCTATTTCTTAAGGTCGGAAGAAGGTAACAGAGTCCAAATTCCTTGGTGTAGACACAATGAAGGCCAGGCCTCTACTAGATATTGACTTACTCTCATCTATAAAAGCCTTCCTACCTCACTCACTTCCTCACTCAGTTTCCAGTTTGCAAAGGCCAAGCTCAAGGAGCTCTTTAAAGCCCTTCTGACTTGTCACACTTGCCCTTGAGATGACACGCAACATTCTTAAATGGTGTTCCCCAAGTGTGTTTAGTCAGGTCCTGGATGTTATCCTGATCCTGCTCTATACCCAGGTTTTTAGTTATGGGTCATAACAAAGTGCTTTCATTACTTGTATTTTTTTCTCCCTCATCTTGTTCTACTTGGATTTCCCAGCCAGTGTGCTACTGTTCTACCCTCTCAGTGCACTGTATCTAGCCGCTCTGTATTATTTCTTGGCATTCATTTTGTTGTTTGTTTGTGCACGCAGCATGAAGCAAGCATATTGTCACAATAAGGCCATTTCAGATGTGTGTCACTGTTGGGTTCCATGCAGCTCAAGCTCCAATGGGCTCAGCAGTAGCAGACAAATGACCAGGCACTCTGAACAAGACACAAATCGCTGCTTGCTGGGTGGAAACTTCTCATAGGTGTAAGGAGTGAAGTGCTCCTATGAGAGCATGCTTCAGTCTTTCTAAGTACAAGAAGTTTCTGCTCATCAAGGAGCAGAGTTGGCTGCACGTTTGCTTTAATCAGCAAGCCCCTTCCCTTTACATGTTTCACCTTCCATTCCTGGATTACTTGGTGACCAGTCCTCTCATTTTCCTTCTTTGTTGCTTTTTTCCTCTTCTACTTGCTCCTACTGAATATGTAATCCCCGCTCAACAGCTTCACTCCCTCCCCTGCCCAACCCCACAGGCTGCTCCACTTGACTGTTCCTCTCAATCCCCCGCCCGATCTCAGTGGTTGCTCCCCCCAACTATTTTTCACCTCCACACTGGTGCCCTTTATTCCAAACTGTTTCACTACCTTTCTGATCCTGGCAGATGCTTCTCCCGAATGTTTCACTCCTTCTCCCACCTGATACTGCTGGTCATTCCTCCTGACTGTTTTCCTCACTCAGAAGAAGAACTACACGCTCTTCAACTGTCTCAGCAAGAAACACATTGTAAGTACCTCTGCTTTTGATCCCAATTTTCTGTGCAGTAAACTTTAGTCTCTCTCTCCTCCTCCCTCCCCACCCCCCACCCCCACATTACTCTAGATTAGGTTTCTGTGAGGCCATGAGGCATGGAGTCAGAAGTAAACACTGCAGAAACTATGCTGAGATTTTATTACATACATAGCAGGTAAATAGGAGGTGGAATGTGGTGCGCCTTCTCTTTCTATGCGCCCCCACCCTGTGTTATTAACTCCTCTTCCTTGCACTCAGTTACTGCCCCTTCTCTATGCCGCAATTGTAGCCTCGTCCTTCTTGCTGGTCTTGTTGGACTGTCCCTTTCTATCTGCCATGGAGTTATTACCCCTCTCTTTGCAACATACTGCCAGCTCTGCCCTCTGAATTGCCTTTAACTCTCTGCCCTGAGTTACTAGTCCCACCCCTCTCTTGGCCCTTGAGTGACTTCCACCTCTCTCTCTCTGCTCTACATTACTGCCCCTCTCTTTGCCCAATGGAGTTATTCCAGCTTTCTGCCCCAAAAGTTTCTGCTGCATCTTTCTCTGCTCCCAAGTTACTGACCCCTCTTTGTCCACTGAATTACTGCCAACTGTCTTCCCCCAAAGTTACTACTCTCTCTCTCTCTCTCTCAGCCCCCAAAGTTTCACTCTCTGCCCCAGGTAACTGCTTACTCTTTGCCCACTGAGTTGTTGCCAACTGTCTGACCCAAATTTATTGCCTCCTCCCTCTCTCCACGATCGCAACTGAGCTGACACCAAAAACAGGAAAGTTCTCAGCCTTAGCATCTCGCTTCCTCGGTCGCAATGCTTCCATATTCGGCTATCGAGTTTCATCATCATCACACTCTGACAAACACAAAACTAAAAAGAAAGTCAAGTTTTTCTTCTGTCACAACAGCTTTCTCTTGTACCCACATGGAAATGCTACATGCAAATCCGAGCACACGGAACTGCCTCTATAATGGGATAAGACTGACTGCCAAAGCCCCACTCAGAGCTCTATAGCCCTGCTCACAGACCACTGTAAACCTGCCAGAGACCATCACCATCTTACAGAAGAAACACAGAAATATTGAAAGTGTCAACAGAAAAGGTCTGGTAGGCCCACCTAGTTTGCACTCTGACGCTTGAGACATCTGAGTTTGTAGAGCACAGGGGCGCACTCCATGGAAGTGTTATTTAAAGCATGGATTTTTATATTTCAGAGGTCCACTGAGGGCAAATCAAAGCTACAGTTCGGGGGCACTGCTGAGTAGCCACATTGCAAGCAGCATATCTTTGGTGCTCTGGGAAAATTTCTGCTAATTTATAAGTAAAACATTTTTTTTTCACACTAACTGCCTTATTTGAGACTTGTAAGCCTATGTGGGAGCTGGAATGAGGAAAACGAAAGGAAATGCAGGTGCTCCCGCCGATTTCTTTCACCCAAAGAGCAAACAAGGAACAGGGCCTGCACAGGCCGACGCAGCAGAGAATTCTAGTGCTAATGTCTCAGAGGAGGTGTCGCTTGCTACTGTTGATGCAACCTTAGCCCAGTTGGTAAGATTGGTTCAAGACCTAGACCGTAAATTCAACACATTAACTCCCAGAGTGGTGGCTCTTGAAAACAAATGGGCTCAATGGAGCAGGCAGTATCTAAGTTAGAGACTAATCTAAACAAATCCATGGACGTATCTACCAAATGAATTAAAGATACTACCTGGCTATGTCAACGACAGAAACTGGTAGAAAACCAAGTCCGGGAGAAGAATCTAAGGATCCTTGGTCTGCCAGAGTCTGTCGAGGGTGAAGACCTCCTGGAGTTTGTGCGCACTATCCTGCCTGAACTGCTTGGTCTCACCGAGGAGCAACCCCTGCTGTCGGTGGAGAAAGCTTTTCGTGTCTCCCCTCACAGAGCGCCCTCAGAGTTGACAACTTCCCGAGCCTTGGTTGTGGTCTGCACAGGGGTGGGAGATAAGGCTCATGTGCTGTCGGCAGCCAGGAGGCATTGCCGAATTAAATACAGAGACTCCGACATCCTTATCTACCCGGATCTCTCTTTTGGAACTCGCCAGTGCCAGAGGGCCTTTGACGAGGTGAGGAGCCGCCTACACATGCTGAAGGTACTCCACCAGCTACTGTTCCCAGCCAGACTAAGGGTATCCTGGAAGGGCAAGAGTTATATGTTTAATAATCCAGCAGAGGCGGAAAAGTCGCTTTCGGTAATTGAGCGGGAGCTGGGCCAAGAAAACAGAGAGGACGATTTGGAAGGAGATTGACTGGCTTTCGATCTAACTGCTGAACCGTAAAGTGACTTATGCATCCCCCCATCTTGTTAAGGATGCTATTTTTCTGAGCTTGGGTAACCGACAGTACTAGTTATGAATCACATAGTTTGGAAGGCTCTGGGATTATAGGGTTTGGGACTTTTATCCCTTCACTCTATGACTGTTTGAACTTTTAATTTACATTCCAGTAAGGTCATAATGAGGGACGATCAACATGGGTGGATTATGCCTCAGCCTTTTTTTTTTCCAAATTATTTAACCAGGTGAGACACACGAAGCTGAAAGCTTGTTTGCAGGTGCAACCTGGGAGCACGAGGAAGTTAAGTGACTTGCTCAGGGTCACACAGTATGCAAGTGGGGCCTGTGGGATTCAAACCCAGGTCCCCAGATTTGCAGCTCAGAGCCTTAAACCACTGCGCCATACTGCCTCCTGCCTTACAGCCTTCAGATGTAACCTGCCTTACAGCCTTCAGATGTAATGTATTTCTAATTGAGCTTCGACTGGTTTACCGTAGTTATGGTTATATTAGGAGGATGATAGAGAATCATTTTGCACTAAGGAAATTATAGAACTATAAACGAGATATAAAACTCCAGTGGGATAAGTGGGCACAAGTTTCTGCTCTGATTAGTTTAATTGTTTTACTGTTTAAAGTCTATGGAGCTGTTTTCTTAAAATTGTTGGGGTCTTTGTAGGCTGTTTGGCCTACACACTAGCTAGCTCTGTTGTCGGAACCGGTAAGTTTGTACTCCCCCTGGGTTTCTTCCCTAGGCTGCATGCTTTTGGAATATTTTGGGGTTAAACTAGTGGTTACTTCCCCTAAGCTGTACTAAATGGGGTGATTCCTAAAACCTGTGGATATATCTATAACTGTATGTGACTCATATCTGTAATCTGGATTCACCCGTGAACGTATGCTTCTGTAAGTTTGTACTTGCGCCAAAAGCACAATAAAAATATAATGCAAAAAAAAAAAGCCACAGTTCAACTAACAAGGTTTTTGCTCCTAGGCTAGGCCTATGGAAAGCTCATTCAAACAAGGTATTGGCCTCACCTGTACGTGAAAGTACTCCAGACATATAGACAGCTGAGTCTATTCAACCTTAATTCTACATTGCAGCCATTTGTAGAACATTGCAAAGTCACTGAGGAACAAGCCATGCCTAGCTACATTAAATCAAGCACACCTTCTTATTCTGTGTCATCAAAGTATAGATAAGGGACAAGGACATCAAAGGAAGGGAGGTGGACACTGGCCCTTTTACAGAGGAGAGATCCTCAAGGAACTAGCACAACTAAAAGTGGACACGGCAATGGGGCCTGACGAGGCACACCCTAGGATACAGAGGGAGCTCAAGGAAGTGCTGGCTGCACCTCTGACAGACCTGTTCAAACATATCACTACATACAGGGGGAAGTTCCAAGGGATTGGAGGAGGGCAGATATGGTCCCACTTCACGAAAGTGGTAATAGGGAGGAGGCAGGAAATTACGGACCTGTCAGGCTGACTTCAGTGGTGGGTAAATAATGGAATCACTACTGAAGGAAAGGCCTGGGAATACCCGTGACCAGTGGATTACAGGATCCGAGGCAGCATGGTTTCATGGGGGCGATCTTGCCAGACAAGCCTGATCGAGTTCTTTGAATGGCTGATCAGGGTAGACGAATGGATGTGGCCTACCTGGATTTCAGTAAGGCCTGCAGGGGTCAGTACTAGGCTCGGTCCTCTTTAATGTCTTTATTACCGACATCATAGGAGGGCTGGAAGGGAAAGTATGCCCGTTTGTGGATGACCCAAAAATCTGCAACAGAGTGGACACACCAGGATGTGGTGGACAAAATGAGGGACGATCTGAAAAAGCTGAAAGGCTGGTCAAGGATTTGGCAACTGGATTTCAATGCAAAAAAGTGCAAAGTCATGCACTTGAGGCACAGAAACCTAGAGGCAACATACCAATTGGGAGGGGAGGTATTGGCAACTGCAGAACAGGAAAGGGACCTGGGAGTAATCATTTCTGATAACCTGAAGGTAGCAAAGCAGTGTGATATGGCAGTGGGGAAAGCTAGCAGGATGCTTGGGTGCATATGGGGGGTATCACCAGCAGAAAGAGGGAGGTAGTATTACCCCTGTATAGATTGATGGTGAGGCCCCACCTCGAGTACTGTGTCCAGTTCTGGAGGCCTCATCTCCGAAAGAACATAGATGGGGGGAGGTGGTAGAGAAGAGGGTAATCAAGACGGTGCAGGGCCTGCATCAAACGCCCTATGAGGAAACAAAGAAACATAGACTTTGACGGCAGATAAGGACCGCTTGGCCCATCTAGTCTGCCCATTTCCCTACCTACAGGATAGGCCACAGATCCTAGTTAACCAACAGCCTTATTCTCCTACCCCCACAAGAATTGCCATATGTCTGTCCCATGCATTCTTGAATTCTCCCACAGTTTTAGACCCTAACCTCCTCAGGAAGGCTGTTCCATGCATCCACTACCCTCTCTGGAAATAATACTTCTCACATTGCCCCTGAACCGCTCCTCCTTCTATCTTTAAATTGTGTCCCTTGTTCTTGCAAGTCTCTTTTTCTGCAAGATGCTGCCCTCTTGGACTTTGTTGATTCCACTGAGGTACTTAAAAGTTTTATCATGTCCCCCTCTCCCTTCTTTCCTCAAGGGTATACATATTAAGCTCCTTTAGTCTCCCTCATACGGCTTCTCTTGCAGACCCTGCACCATTTTAGTTGCCTCCTCTGGACTACCTCCATCCTGTCTATGTCCTTGCGGAGATGGGGTCTCCAGAACTGGACACAGTACTCCAGATGGGGTCTCACCAACTGTCTGTACAGAGGGATAACAACTTCCTGTTTTCTGCTGCTGATGTCTCTCCCTATACATCCCAGTACACCCCCAACCCTCCCTACTGCCTTCTCACATTGTTTGCTAACCTTAAGGTCATCTGATATGATTACCCCCAGGTCCCCTTCCTTTTTTGTTGTTGTTACTACCTCCCCACCCATTGTGTATTCTTCCTCTGCGTTCTTGTTTCCCAGGTGCATTATTTTGCACTTCTTTGAATTGAATCCTAGCTGCCATACTTCTGACCATTCCTCCAACCTTGCCAAGTCCCTTTTCATCCTTTCCACGCCTTCTTGTGTATCAACCCTGTTGCAGATCTTTGTGTCATTGAGGAAAGACTCAAGGAAGTACTGGATGGGAGGAGAGAGACTTAGTACTACAGATGAGGAACGGGATCTGGGAGTTACCATTAGCAACTCATTTAAGCAATCGAGTCAGTGCAGCAAGGACTATAACAAGGCTAACAGGATGCTGGGATGTATTGGGAGGGGTATTGATAGCAGAAGAAATGAGGTACTACTTCCCCTCTACAGATCTCTGGTGAGGCCTTACCTAGATGTGCCCAGTTCTGGAGTTCTCAACTCAGGCAGGATAAGGATAGGCTGGAGACAGTGCAGCGCAAAGTAACAAAAATGATTCAGAGCCAGCAGGGCACATCCTATGAGAAGCGCCTCAAGGCACTTAATATGAACTCAGTGGAGACCAGAAGGGAGAGGGGAGGTATGACAGAGACCTTCAAGTTCCTTAAAGGAACTAACAGAGTGAATTGCGGGGAACTATTTAGCCTGAATACCAATTCACAGTCACGTGGACATGAATGGAAATGAACAGGAAGTAGGTTCAGAAGGGATGTGAGGAAGTACTATTTTACAGAAAGGGTGGTGGAACTTTGGAACAGTCTGTCAGCTGAGGTGGTGGGTGCGAAAACAGTCAGGGGATTCACACAGGGCTGGGACATAATGAAAAGAATAGTGGTTACTGGGGGTGACAGGACCATGGAAGAGAACAGAGAGAAGATGGGGAGGGTTAGTACCCTGGAGGAACAATAGGTTCCAGGGATTATAGGGAACTTGGGCTGACTGGATGGACCTTTGGTCTTTTTTTCTGACATCATTGTCTATGTTTTTATAAATTAAATATATAGTCTCTAGAGGAAAGGAGAGAAAGGGAGGGCATGATAGAAATGTTCAAATACCTCACAAGTATTAATAAGGTACATGAAGGTGGCATTTTACAGAGAGAAAGATGCTCGAGGACAAGGGGTCATGCTATGAAGCTGGAGGGGGGTGAGAGTCAGGGGAAATGTGTGGAAACACTTCACGAAAATGGTGGTGGACGCCTGGAACAGCCTCCCAGTGGAGGTGGTGGGTGCTAAAATGGTAACAGGATTCAAGCATGCATGGAATACAGTAGATACAAGGGGACCTGGGGAATAGGGCAAAGGGGGGTCGGAGAACAAGTAGGGTCTGCGGTGGCACAGCAGATAGGGAAAATAGGGCAGACTAGGTGGGCCAAGAGGTCTTCCTCTGCTGACAGCTTCGGTGTGTCTATGTTTATGTTTCAATGTTCTACAAATGGCTGCAATGTAGTACTTATACCCAAAACCCACAATACAAATACAAGCAAGCAAACATTTTGCTTTGACAAATGCTTCTTTTATATGTTTCTACTGCACATTGAAATGGCTGCATGAAGTTCAAGACATGCCTATTGTCTGATGTAAAGAGAACGTTGTTTTACCAGAACTCCCCAGGGCATTGTACATAATCCCTTCTGCACCTCTCCACAGCTGCTGTTTGCATCCCTCTGTATATTGCAACTCTGTACATTTTTGGGGTCTGTATTTGTTGATTTGCCTACGAACATACAAAAACTGCCAGCAGAAAAAGGCCATTTAGTCTAACGAGTCTGCTCGATTATGCAGCTAGCAACCCTATTCTGCAGCTGTCCCTCCCTCCCTGCACCCCACTCCCTTAACTCTACCTTTTGCCCTGTCCCAGCCCCTCTTGAAGCATCCCACTGTTTTATAGGCCACCACCTCTGCTGGTAGCGCGTTCCACTCTGCCACCACCCTCTCTGTAAACAAGTGCCTTCTCAAATTCCTTCCTAAATCTTCTACCCTCTAATCTCATATCATGACATCGAGCGTCCCTCCTCACCCTCCCCTTTAACAGTCCCTCCGTGCCTGTCCTGTTTATTCCTCTCATGTACTTGAAGATCTCAATCATGTCCCCCCTGTCCCTCCTCCTCCAGTGAGTACATGTTCAACTCTCTTAGTTTACTTTCATATGGTAACTCACCCAGACCCTGGATCATCTTTGTTGCTCCATATTGCAACCCTTCCAGTAAACTAATGTCCCTCTTTAGGTATGGGCACCAGTACTGCACGCAATAAAGCAAAGTGAGGCCTGACCAGCGATCTATACAGCAGCAGAATCACTTCCCTTGAGGTTATACCCCTTGCTATACAGCCCAACATTTTGTTGGCCACTGCTGCTGCCTTCCTACACTGTGCAGAGTTGTTAATTGCTCCTATAATGAGCACCCCCAGATCCTTCTCCTCCTCGGTCTCAGCTAGCTGTACTCCCCCCAGATGGTAGTTTCTCCTTGGATTGTAAGCCCCGAAATGCAGCACCTTGCATTTCTTGCCATTGAATCCCAGTTGCCAGGTGTCCAACCATCTTTCCAGCCTTGCCAGATCTTCCTGCAAACCCGGCCACCCTCCTAGGTCATCCACCACTGCTCCCATCTTTGTGACATCTGCAAATAGACTGATCTTGCTTTTGATGCCCACCGAAATGGCTGCAATAAATATCCCAAATAACACCGGCCCCAGCACCGACCCCTGTGGAACCCCGCTCATCACTGCCCTGGGGGATGAGAGTTCCCCTCCCACTATGATCCTCTGCTGCCTTACATGCAGCCAGTTCTCCATCCATCTCACCATTGCCCCTGCCCCTGTGCCCTTTAGCTTACTTCCAAGTCTCCCATGCAGCACCGAATTGAATGCCTTACTGAAGTCCAGGTACAGGACATCTACCACATGGCCCTTGTCTATTTGCTTTGTCACCCAGTATAGTATTCTACTAGATTGGTCTGGCAGGATCTGCCCTTGACAAAGCCATGCTGTCTACTGTCCTGTAACCCACTAACCTCCAGCAGGGTCACCAGCCTCTTCTTCAGGATTGTCTCCATTAGTTTCCCCACGATGGACGTGAGGCTCACTAGTCTGTAGTTCCCCGGTTCATCCTTGGGGCCACTTTTTATGGAGGGGAACCACGTGAGCCATCCTCCAATCTGGAGGTACACACCCGAGTCCAGTGAGGCATTAAATAGGTCTACCAAGGGGCCTACTAGGGCCTCCGAAAGCTCTTTCAGTACCCTGGGATGTACACCAGCCAGCCCTGGTGCCTTGTCCACCCTCAGTGCCCTTACTCCCCTCTAGCACGCTACCTTCTGTGATTTCCCTGTCCATCACCCCTTCCCCCTCTGTTCCTACTCTCCCCCACCTTGGGTATTCCCCCTTCTCCTTAGTAAAAACTGGGCAGAAGTAGTTAAGTGCTTTTGCCTTTTCGCCCCCCTTTTTCACCCATCCCCAATCCCTTACTATCTGGTCCTTACAATTCCTGTTCTCCCTGATGTACCTGAAGAAGTCTTTCTCCCCCTCTTTAATGCCCTGTGCTAGCCTGAGTTCCCTGGATGCCTTGGCTGTCCTTACCTCACTGGTCACTTCCTTCAGATACTCCTCCCTGTCCTCCACCCTCCCAGTTTTCTTGTTGCTGTTATAGGTGGCTCTTTTCTTCCTAACCCTGTCTATGACTCCCTTCCTTATCCAGCTAGGTTTCTTTGCCCATGCCTTTTTACTCTGTGCCTTGCTGCAGGATTTAGTTGCCTCTACTATCCCTAGCTTTATGAGCTCCCACCTCTGATTCGTGTCCATATTAGGCTGAATTCTGGCCAGTAACACTTGTATCACTCCACCCATCTTTCTGAAGTCAGCCTGTCTAAAGTCTAGGACCTTTGTGCCAGATCCACCCCTCTCCTTACCCATCTGCAACCGTAACCATACTGTCCTGTGGTCACTTCCCGCCAGTGGTTCTTCCACCTACAGATCCTTCACCCACTCCCTGTTAGTCAGCACAAGGTCAAGGGTGTTCCCTTCCCTAGTTGGTTAACCATCCAACTGCATCAGGAAGTTATCCTGGAAGGCGTCCAGCATTACCTGTTCCCTTCTACACTTGGTGGCCGGTGTACCCCAATCCACTCTCGGCAGGTTGAAGTCCCCTACTATGATCACCCCCCCTTTCCAACAGTTCCTTTGGATTTGTCCTGCCAGTACCTTATCTATCTCTTCTGATTGGGAGGGTGGCCTGTACACCACTCCCAACCTCAGTGTCCTATTTTTGGGATCCTGCATTTGCATCCATAGTGACTCTATCTCCCTCCTCCCCCTCCTCCCTTATACACTTTAGTCCCTCTCTCACGAAGAGCGCCACCCTTCCCCCTTTCCCCTTAACTCTATCCTTGCAGAATAATCTGTATCCTGGAATCGCCAGGTCTCAGTCATGGTACTGGGTGGCCCATGTCTCGATGATGACCGCCATGTCCACCCCTTCCTCCACCATGAGAGCCTGTAGTTCCTCTATTTTATTCCCCAGGCTTCTAGCATTTAATGAGACCATCTTCCATCCCTTTCCTTTCTCCTCTCCCCCTCCTGCCCTCCCTTTATGGCACCCCCTGTAGTACTTGTCCCTAGTCTTATTTCACAATTATGGGAAGTAAGCCCATATGGTTTCTCATCCAGAGGCATCTGAGTACCTCTAACCATCATGCTACCCCCCTCTCCTAGTTTAAATTTTCCTTAGTGTACTCACCAGTCCTTTGCTTCAGTACCTTCTTTCCCTCCTCGTTTAAGTGCAGTCTATCTTTAGCATACAGACTTCTGTCTTCCCAGATCACACCCCACCCTCCTACCAGCCCATAACCTTTTTCCTGACACCAGGTTCCCAGACATTCATTAAATTCCTGAATTCTTAGTTTTCTTGCTGTACTTGCCCAGGGAACTGGAAGTACCTCTGAGAAAGTAACTGATCTTCCTGCCCCCTCACAAACTGATCCTAGTTCTTCAAACCTCCTCTTCACTTCATCTACATCCCATCAGCCAGGTCGTTCGTCCCCAAGTGCAGAATTAGATGAGGTTTTTCCCTGCCCGTTCTGACATACTTTAGAACAGATTGCCTCACTCCTTCCACCATCACTCCTGGCATGACCTCCACCCAAACCAGACTGTGCCTCTCTCCCTTGCTACCCCACCTGACCCCTCTTAGTATTGAGTCCCCGAACACTAAGATTCCACCCCTTTCTCCCTCATCTTTCTTCCCTTCCTTCCACCTCCTACCTCTCTTTTCTCCTTTGTCCTCCTTCATCTTGTTCCCTCATCAGTACTCCCCTCTTTTCCCATTCCATTCTGACACTTTTAAGTTACTCCTCCATACTCACCCCCTCGCTCTGTCATTTTTCTCTTCATTACTATGGGATGTTCTTCCACAGTTCCATCTCCCTCATCTGTCATCTCTGTCAAGGGCCAGTACTTGTTTGAGCCTGTTGTGTAACTATGCTCATTTATGCTGGCATCCGTGCCCTTTGTGCCCCTGTCTCCTGTACTGGTGCCACCCCCCTTGGTCCCCAGTGTGGCCTGCTCTCCCCACCTCCTGTCCCTACCTTCATCCCGTCTCCTGTTCTTTACCCAGTTACATTCTGAGCTTCCCATTTCCACTTCTCTATTTGGCCGAGACCCTTCTCTCTTTTTGCCTGTATTTTTGTATTTTCCTTTTTGTTCCCCCATCCCTACTCCCCCTAGGTCACAGCTGGAAATGAGCCGTGTGTGTGATAATAACACATAGCAGGATGTGCAGATATAGGCACTCTGGTGTGTGCTATGGTTTCATGCTGCTAAGCACACAAGAGTGCATGACTGCAGCACCCTGGATTGCGTTACTGCACTTGTAAAATGGACTGGCTTTAAAGGGAACTCTCAGCTCCTCTGTCTAAATGCTGTGGGACCTAGCCCCCCCCCCCGTACCAACAAACTAACTTGCCCAGAATCCCCCGTGGCCAGCCCTGTGATGACGTGAGCAATGGGTTAAGCCACAGGGGATGTCTACGTGCCATCACTTTGTTAATTAAGTTAGTACTCTACAACAGCACATTTTTTGTGCTTATTCTACTGGTACCAATCGCACTGACTTAGGAAAACAAAATGGATACATATGTTGGTCATATGAGTATTACTCATTTCAAATTAATTAGTAAACTCAATTAAATCAATTCCTATTTCGATCAACTGGGAGGTCTCCAAGGTTAATAATGATATGCTTATTTATTTATTTAAGAGTTTTACCAGGAAGGCATACTGAGCAGAGTACCGCTCGATTCCAGATGCGCCCTGGGGGGTATAGGGGATAGGCATGATACAGAGTTAATAGAATTCTATACATGTACATATTACACCAGTACAGACAAGACAGAATAGGCAAATACATATAAAGATTTAGTAAATATACCACCGGGTAGTACAGGCAAGGTGGCTATATTCACATAATTACACAACAATCAATATCATAACAATAAGCAGGGTTGGCAACAGCAGGGTAACATTTAGCAAGGATACTAAACAGCTGCTCTCAGATTTATTTTCAAAAACAGAACAGTACTGAAAGAGTCATGAAACCCTGATACTCAAATGGGAAGCTTTCTGGATTTGTCAGCTGGGGGCACTTAAATATCCAGGGTTAAATGACTCTTTCAATATTGTTCCATTTCAGGTATGAAGTGTGGTTCGCAGTTCGACTGGCTCACCTGGTCGGCACCATTCAGATTAGGACAAGCCAGTCAAACCAAAAATCTGCTTATTTCCTCTAAAAGTTTGCCACAGTCCTAAAGAATCGAACATCTGAAGTTCAAGGTGTTCGATTTTTTTGTAGAACTGAACTTGCTGCCCTAGACGGGATCCCTCTCCCCAGCTTAAGACAGCCAAAGTGGTTTGTTTATTTTACCACTTTCAGCCTGGAAAAAGCAAATGAAGATGAAGTTCCTTTCCAGGTGTGTCCTGGGAGCACAGGAAGGTTGACTGACTTGCTTAGGGTCACAGAGTATGCAAGTAGAAGTTGTGTGACTCAGACCCAGGTCTGCTGGAGGTACCAAGCTTGTTCATGGCTTGTTGCTCTAACCTCTAGGCTATACTGCTACACTGCCTTCATTGACTATAAAATGGAAGACTGAGATACCATATTCACATGACTCAGCTGCTTGTTTCCTTCGAAATTTCATGCTTGTATGCAGCACATGAATTGTGTTACATGCAAGGCATAATACATGGTGTGAGCTAAGCTACTTAAAGCTACATTAACTGCACCCCCTGGTGGGTCAGGCAGGAGGCCCATCTTAATCCACAAACTCGAGAGTATGATATTTCACGTATAAAAGGGTATGGTTTTGATGCATATTTGTGTTAAAGGAAAACAATGGAAAAGACACAGATTTCCTCGGACACTACAGAAACTCTCAATTAGTGCTTTCAGACAGTAACAACTTTTTTAAATTATTTAGAACCGCTACCAGCAACTTCCACTTCCTGTTGCTGGCAGCAGCCATTTCATGAGCAGCAGTGAGCTTCCTGAGCTCATTGTATGCTGATATGTCTGTTTGACCTCTACTATTGGTTGACAGGTCATATTAGCATAAGGGGAGCTCAGGAAGCTCTCTGCTACTCATGAAATGGTGCCTGCCAACAATAGAAAGTGAAAGTCGAAGGCCATTGTTTAAATCACTAAAAAAGGAATTAAAAAAAAAAAATTTATTGTCTGAAAGCACTAATCAGGAATGTTTGTAGTGCCTGGGTAAAGCGGCACATTTTCCAGTGTTTCCCTTTAAAGGGATATACTACATTATCTCACCCCATGTGACTTTATTTGACCACTTAGGATGTAGGATTGTCACACCCATTTTATATATTTTTATTTATACAATGGTTAAGAAAAATCCTGTTTTGTGATTGGTGGAATCTGATCACCTGACCCTGGTATAACCCATGATATGTTCACATTTCAGAACTACTTTCTTTTTTCCCCTCCTCTGCACCTTCACAGTGCAGCCCTCAATGGTCCCAGCTGCCCTCATGAGCAGCTCCAAGTTTCAGGAATTCCCTCAACAATCCTCTCCCTCAAGCACAAACTCCTAGGTTTGCCCACAAGGTGCTCTCTCTGTTGTAGAATTTCTTTCTACTTACTTGAACAGTCTCACTTTTTTTCCTCAGCACAATCCCATTTTATGTAAAAAATAAAACACAATAGAGTGGGAAATTAGGTACTGCATGTCAGCTGAGCAGATAAATTGTAAAAACAAAACAAAAAAAGCCACCCAGTGGAGAACGTCACCCTGTTCTTGCCTTATTGCTCATGACAGGGACATAAAAATATTAGATGAGACAGATAATTAGACAGACAGAGAGATAGAAAAGACAGACATGGTCATGTAACTGGGTTGCCGTGCAGATGCTACTGATGTTACTCGCTCAGTTCAGGGTTTTATTTAACTCTAAAAATTGATTAGCGTTTTGCTCATGTAACCCCCCTGCAAATGGGGGTTCCCAAAAGACTTCCAGGAGCTTGCTTGAATGCTCCAAGCCTGAATGGTGTTTGGCGTTTAAGCCATTTATCAGTGAGTGTTTTTAGAACCTCTGGTACTGTCTCTTTAAGAGCTGTCTGCTTGCAGACATAATTAGTTTGTATGGGGGACTGTGTGTTTCTTTGATTGAGTACCACTCAAGCTGCTGCTAATTCACCCCATTTTTGCAGTCACTAGAGTGCAAAGGAACCTGTCTGAAAGATGTAACTGATTGCTCAGAAATCATTTACAGTAATAATAAAATTACAGTTTGTCTAACCTGCTTTCTTTGCAGTCAGAACTGTCTGCCTAGTTCCCCATTCTGGTTTTGAACTGCTGAACTGGACCAATCAGTGTGGGGTAAACTAGCTCTAAAATGATGCCTTGACTAATCAGAACTTGGGACTCATAATCTGAGCCAGCCACAAGAGGATTGTATGGGCAGTGACTTGGGAGATGTAGTTTAGACTTCGTGCCTTTTTGGACCAACAGCAGCAGTCTATTGTGAGGATGCAGCCAATCCAGTCAAGAACTGGGAGGAACTCAAAGGAAGTGCCCGTTTCAATAAGTTGGAGTTCAGTTGAGCTTTGGCAGTGAAGAAGGAAGGAGCCCTGTGCTTTTTCAGTGTGCAGTTTTAGTCAAAAACGTGTGCAAGGCCCAGAGTTCTGTCTACAACTTGTGTAACTGCTTGTTAGGACTGAACTGGCCCTGTGAAAAGAATCAAAGGATCTCTGAAGAGTAGAAACCAGGCTCACCCTGTAGAAGACTGAAGAAATTGTTGAATTACACCTGGTCTGTCAGGAACTGAATCTGCTGTGTGTTCTCCTGGTTATTGTGCAGTAATTGCGATTGGGATACAGATGCAGCCTGCCTGGTATAGTGCTTTTTTTTTACCATATAAATGTGAGGAGTCTTTGGAGATCAAAAGTAGCCCTGCTGACATTGAAGGACCATATCTTCTTTGGAGGTCGGAGTACTAATTCGTGTCGCCTCCCTGTTGAATTGCCACATTAAATCCAAATGGAATTACTGTACTGCTGACTGTTTAATTCTCCTTTTTCTGTGTGAAAAGGCCCCTACCAGCTGCCACGGTTTGGACTAGCCACTAGGCTTGGGTACCCAGGGACAGTAACTGATAGGGATAGGCCTGTGCACAGAGCCATAGGTAGATTATTAGAGTGATAAGCTAATTAACCTGATTTCCCTGTCCTTGTTATATCCCCTAAATAAATCAGAGCTGCTTGTTTCAGCAAAGTTATACTGCCTGAGGTATTTGTTCATGTTAAAGTACTGTACTGTGATTGTTGCACTGTATCTCATTTCACAGGAGGTCCCAGTGCCGGAACCAGACCTGGGGTAAGTGTATACTGTGGGTAATTCTGATATATTGTGTGGGCCACTAGTGGGAAGAAAGGGGTTGCAGTGTCCCAGAGGGCTATGACCAAGTTAGTTTAACTATTGCAAACCCTGACCTCTGGGTGGAGGCACCGCCATTGGATCCAGGCCCCTCAACCTGTTAGTGGCAAATCAGGCAGGGAGTAGTAGCCCTGGGATAGCGCCATCTAGGGGTTACATTTTGAGGCTCACCGCTGGGATTGTGTGTCCTCTAGTGGCCATATTTACAAACCACTGTTAAGGGAAAATAAATAAATAAATAAATGGGTACCCGACAGAAGTGGCTGTGCACCGGCTGGTGGAGTGGTGTACTGGGAGTGAGATCGACCCAAAATGCTATGCTTATCCTGGACATCCCCTGGGTATCAATAGGACACTGTGCAGGGAGTACTTTCCAAGGTGGAAGGTTTACAAAATCCTGTGGTGGTGGGTGGCACGCTAATCTGCTCACCCACACTTTCCTGGCCCTAGTAGAGTTTAAGGATCCCATAGATAGCTCCAAAGTACCACAGACCATTACCCCAGAGGGAGCCCTCACTGCTTGGAGAGTGATAACTAAGGACAGTAAAGACCCGGGGGGGAATGAGCCCCCACCACTATCTGAAACTTTTGAGGAGAAATTTGCTAAATGGTTGCTGGGAGAAGGGAAAACTGTGGAGGACTTGAAGAAACTATTCTTGCCACCTGGGGGTGTTCCTCCCCCAACACCCTCTCCTGCTCCAGTACCCGTAATGGTGGCTGAACCAATGCAGACTCCTATTTCTGCACCCGCCATTAGCTCACGACTTCAACAAGGTTGAGGATCTTCTCTGGCACTCCCTCCCCACCCCCCTAGGGGAGGGATGACTGGGAGACCTGGATGACTCATGTTGCCCCCGCGCTAGAATGGCAATGTCAGTCAGATGCTTAAAAGAGGGTTAGTGAGAGCCCGAGGTCCTGCCCTGGCTACCATCCGTTACAAACGTGCCAGTAACCCTGAAGCGACTGCACAAGCCTATCTTTGAGGCCTTGAGAATGTGTGTAAGGAGCCTGATTCTGATGAGGACCTATTGGAGAGTAAGAAATGCACAACAGTACCAAGGGAGTTGTCTGTATGTCTCTCGGCTGGAAAAATTGTTGCAAGAATGCCTCAGAAAGGTAGTTTGCCAGCGATTGAACTGGACCGAACCAGACTGACAGAATCCTTAAGTCTGCCTTCTCCAGAACTGCTGTTGCTTCAGTTACGCCTGCAAATCGACTGAATCCCCACCTCCTATGATGAGTTAATGAGAGAAATTGAGGAGTTGAGAAAAGGCACTGGGAGGGATTCTGCACCAATAGCTGTGGCTATGACCCGAGTGACTTAGGGTGGCCATCAAGTGAAGTTCAGGGCAGAGGTTGGCAGCAATGAGTGCTCTGATAAGGAAAAGATATGTCACAATGGGAGCGAATCAACTGTTGAGAGATCCGGAATTCAAAAACAGTCCTTTATGAAGGCCACGCCAGGCACGGGCCCTGACCTATATCCGACTGTATCTGCTGAGTGGGGGTGGGGATACCCACCCATGTATCTCCTGCTGATAACAGCTCCGAACTCGATTCCTTGACCATGAAGTGGAGAAACTGACGAGATGTCTCCAAATGCTTATCGCGCGAGACAGAGATGGCAACCAAGGTTTCCAGTTAGTAATACCCGCCTGGCTCCCAGTGTGGCACCTCTGCCAGCTCAAACCCAAAAGTATGTTTTGCTATAATTGTGGGAAGGATGGGCATGAAAAGGGGATGCCAATCCCAAAAGACACTGACAAAGTTGCATATAGGCTACAAGGAGAGTCGAGAACAAATCAGTGGTTAAGAGGTGCAATAATGATCCCAGTGAGGGCACCAAAATGCTAATTCACGCCCTTTTGTGGCAAGGTCAGCTGCCCAGGGCCCTACTCACCGCTTCTCCAGACTGGTCCAGAATAGTGGGTCCTCCATGGAGACCACTGTAAGGTAAATGGAGTGTCTACAAGAGCTGTATTAGACAGTGGCTCCCAAGTGACAATTATGTTTCAAGATTGGTATCAGAAGCATTTGTCAGACGACTCCACAACCATTAGAAGGACTGCATGTGTGGGGTTAAGTGAGAAGGCCTACCCTTATTCTGTATATCCGAACTTGGTTGTCTTTTCCCACCTCTGGCTGGAGTGGCCGACAAGTAGAGACCCTAGCCTTAGTGTGTCCCCTCACTGACCTGTATGATGGTGTCCTTTGTTGATTGGAACAAATGCTCATATGTTCAGAAGGCTGGCACATTTGTGTTATGAAAAACAGGGTCAAAGACTAGTAGAGCTTTAAGAGTTCGGCTTTAATTAAGAAGGCCTATGAGGCACAGAGAGATGCTGAAAATATAGAACCAGAGGAACCGGTTGGAATTGTATGGAAGAAGGATCCTGAGTCTCTGATCCTGGCACCAAATGCCCAGTGTACCTTACAGGAGAGGTCCTGTGATCAGAAAGGATGTTAAGAATAAAATATTAATGTTGGATGCACCAGGCGATGGAAAATTGCCAGAGGGACTGCTGGTCAAGCCTAGTATTTTGCCGGCTAGAGCCCATGCTTATGCCAGAAGAGGTAATGGTCCAAGTTCATAATGTGTCTGGAAAGAGACATTCGAGTAAATAGAGGTTGCATCCTGGCTAATGTGCATTGTGCAGACACTGCAGTGCTACCCAGCAGCAAGAGTTCAAGGAAGAATGACAGAGTAACGCCTGACTTGTTTGATTTCGCAACTCCCCGCTGCCAGCTGAATGGAAAGTGAGGATCAGTGAGAAGCTTGCCCAGAGAGACCAGGTGTTTTTTAAAGCGGAATGGGACGTGAGGATGCGCGGCAAGGAGCTGAGCACAATATCCGCGGCATGGACGAAAGACCATTTCGCGGAGAGGTCTTCGACGCCTGGCACCTGCTGATATAGATGATGTGGATCTGCATCTGCAAGAGATGTTAGCGGCTGGTAATACAAGAATCCAGAAGCCCTTATGCTTCCCCCATTGTGGTAGTGAGAGAAAAAGAATGGGACAGTAAGGATGTGCGGGATTATCGCATCTTAAACCGGCGGACTATCCCTGATCAGTACACAATGCCCCTTATTCAGGATGCTTTGACTGCTCAAACGGGAGCAAGTGGTTTCTGTGCTGATCTCCAGAGGGTACTACTAGATCCCGGCGGGCTCCTGAGACCGTGGAGAAGACAGCCTTTATCTGTCCGCTGCTTCTATGAATTCAAGGAGGATGCTCTTAAGGATTTCAGGTGCCCCAGCCACTTTTCAACGATTGATGAGCGCAGTGGGGACATGAACTTACTAGAGTGCCTGGTATACCTAGATGATGTTATTGTGTTTGCAGCTCACTGGAGGAACATGAGAGCAGATTATTTAAGGTATTGATCGACTGGAGGACTTTGGCCTTAAACTGTCCATTGATAAGTGTCAATTCTTTCAAACATCAGTAAAGTATGTGGGACACATAGTATCCCACCGAGGAATAGAGAGCCGACCCAAATGAAGTTGAGGCCTTGACCACCTGGCACTGGCCAAAAATCTAAAAAGAACTGCAAAGATTCCTGGGATTCTGTGGTTATTATCGGCATTTCATCAAGGACTATTCAAGAGTGATCCGCCCTTTACTTAACCTTACCAAGGGTATCCCCAACCCACAAAAATACCAAAAGTCAGCGCCCTCAAGACTGAAAGAGTGTATTTTCATCCGAGTGAAGTATTTGGGGCCCGCTGGACTCCTGATTGTGAGACTGTTTTCATGAGAATCATATCAACTTACCCATGCTCCAGTGCTGGCCTATGCCGATCCAAGAAAACCTTACGTCCCGCACACTGATGCTAGCTTGCAAGGGTTGGGGGCTGGTTGTACCAAGAGTACGAGAATGGCCTGAGACCAGTGGCCTTTGCCAGTAGAAGCCTGACCCATCCTAAAAGAACTATCCTGTACATAAGTTAGAGTTCCTAGCTTTGAAGTGGGCTATTGTTGACCAATTCCATGAGTACTTGTATGGGGCTAAAATACTAGTAAAACTGACAATAATCCTTGACCTATGTGCAGACCTCAGCTAAGTTGGATGCCACTGGCCACAGGTGGCTTTCTGCATTATCTACATATGACTATGCTCTCGTCAATACCGAGCAGGTCTGAACCACATAGATGCTGATGTCTCTCCCGAGGCCTGTTCCCCAGAATGATTGGGTCCGATTGGCAGAACCTGACATTCGGCACTCTGCCGAAGTTTGACAGGGAGGAACAAATGTCCACGGACGCAGTGGACTGCATGGTGGATTGCTTGGGACCCTCTGAGAATTGCATACCTGCTGCTTATTGCCACTTTTCTGCAATAGACATTGGTGCACTGCCTCAGCTGGACAATGACAGTATTCGCGGGCTCAATCCCGCGATCCTATGATCAAATCAGCTTTAGAAGCCCTCTATGCAGGAAAAGATGTGTCCAAATTCACGCCCACTGATTTGAGAACTGCACTGTTATACAAAGAAGGTCCTAGTTGAAACTGATCAATAAACTGTTATATAGAGAAACAGTAGACAGAGGGGACAAGTAGACAAACAACAACTGGTGCTGCCCACTGCCTTTCGAGACTCAGTATTGAGGTCCTTGCACAACCACATGGGGCACCTTGGTATAGACAGAACACTTGACTTGGTGAGATCCAGATTCTATTGGCCTAAGATGGGGGCTGATGTGGAGCAACACATACGAACTTGTAGTCGCTGCTTACAGAGGAAAGTTTGCCCCAGAGGGCTGCCCCTTGTTAACATAACCACCAGTGCACCATGGAGCTGGTCTGTATTGATTTTCTGAGTTTGGAGTCAGATCAAAGAAATATCAGTAATGTGCTGGTGGTCACTGACCATTTCACGAGATATCCCAAGCTTTCCCCACCAAAGACCAGAAAGCATCCACTGTAGCCAAAGTACTGTGAAAACTTTTGTTCACTATGGGCTCCACAAAGAATCCATTCTGATCAAGGGAGAGACTTTGAGAGTCGTCTGATCAAAGAGATGCTTTCTCTGTGGGGAGTGAGAAAGTCCAGAACCACCTCACCACCCCAGGGGACCCACAGCCTGAACGCTTCAACCGCGACTTTGCTAGATATGCTAGGCACCCTGCACCCAAAGGACAAGCCTAGATGGAGCCAACAAATTAGCACCCTGGTACATGCTTATAACTGCACCAAAAGTGATGCCACTGGGTTCTCCCCTACCGCCTGATGTTTGGAAGAGAAGCTCGACTCCGGTAGATGTGTGTTTTGGGGTCTCTCCTGATGGGGTTCAAGCTGACAACTATTTACAGTATGTGCAAAGTTAAAGGCCCAGCTAACTCATGCGCATGTCAACTGGCTCAAACCATGGCTGCAAAAGAAATCTGGCCAACAAAGAAAGGTATGATAAAAGGTGAAAGCACAGGAACTCCAGGAGGGAGATCGGGTATTGCTAAGAAATCTGGGACTGCATGGCAAACACAAGATTGCTGACAGATGGCACCATCTCCCTCACATTGTAGTGGGCAAACTAGATGATCTGCCAGTGTACAAAGTAAGGCCTGAGAACAATTCAAAGATGTAAAAACAATGCATAGAAATCATTTACTACCCATTGGACAAATCCTGATTGAGTCTGAGCCCTCAGAAGATGCCCCTCTGGACCAGTGACTAGAGCTGCTGCTAAGAAAAGATCAAGGAAGTCTGCACTCACAGAAGCAGAGTTAAAGTGTTCCCCTGCACAAGTCCCAGTTGAGCATGACTGTCAGTCCATATCAGAAGAAAGTGAGAGTGACTTTGAATACTATCCTTCTTACTAACTGAGTCAATTGTTTGGGGCAATCCCTAGTCAATACTGGAGACAAAGCTGGGCCTTCTGGACTGTCTATGCCCCTAGCTTCATCCCTGGAGCCAATGCTCCCAGAAAGTGAAGTGCAAAGCATCAGATCAGATGAAATGGAATCATTGTGCATGGTTGAACTGTTTGAGCTTTCAGGAGGAAAATGATAGATTGGGGCAGACTGGTGATACACCGAACAAGAAGAGTATTTTGAGTGCCCTGACAGTCCACTGCCAGTGTCCGAAAGCTCCATGCGAGCCAAATGTTGTGGACTCAGAAACTGTAACTCCTGGAGCTGAAAGTGCCCTCAAGTTCTAGCCTCTCTACCCCATGGAGACTCCCTGACAAGTGAGAACAATGCTGAAAATGAGGCTCAGAGTGCAGAGACTGTAACGGCTCCCCTAGAAGACTGGTCGAGCTGTAAAAGCCTGTGGTGCACCTCAGTTATGATTCCCTGGACCCGACCAGTGGACCTGCCTCTCAATGTTGTCCATAAAGGAGTGTATGTGTCCCAGGCTCATTGCCCAAACTGAGCGTTGTGCTACGCTCAAGTTACTTGTGTTGCCCTCAGTATGGTGCCTTGCCCGTCCAGCCCCAAGGTAACTGATAGGAAGGGTCCCTTCAGGTTTCATGTACAAGAGGTAATAACTTGAGTTATGGTACAATGTGTGTTATACTGTGTAAAGAGGACGTACTGCAATGTTTCAGAAATGGTTCTTGGTAAATGATGTATTGACTGATGATTACATGTGTGAGCCTAATGCAAATGTATATGGTTGCAGTTGAAACTTATGGGGTACTTGCTTGGCGGACGACAGCTTTTTCGCAGGCAGGAAGGTGTAACCCCCTGCAAATGGGGGTTCCCAAAGACTTCCAGGAGCTTGCTTGAATGCTCCAAGCCTGAATGGTGTTTGGCGTGCTAAGCCATTTATCAGTGAGTGTTTTAGAACCTCTGGTACTGTCTCTTTAAGAGCTGTCTGCTTGCAGACATAATTAGTTTGTATGGGGACTGTGTGTTTCTTTGATTGAGTACCACTCAAGCTGCTGCCAATTCACCCATTTTGCAGTCACTAGGAGTGCAAAGGAACCTGTCTGAAAGATGTAACTGATTGCCAGAAATCATTTATAGTAATAATAAAATTACAGTTTGTCTAACCTGCTTTCTTTGCAGTCAGAACTGTCTGCCTAGTTCCCCATTCTGGTTTTGAACTGCTGAACTGGACCAATCAGTGTGGGGTAAACTAGCTCTAAAATGATGCCTTGGACGAATCAGAACTTGGGACTCATAATCTGAGCCAGCCACAAGAGGGATTGTATGGGCAGTGACTCTGGGAGATGTAGTTTAGACTTGGTGCCTTTTGGACCAACAGCAGCAGTCTATTGTGAGTGACAGCCAATCCAGTCAAGAACTGGGAGGAACTCAAAGAAGTGCCCGTTTCTCTAGTTGGAGTTCAGTTGAGCTTTGGCAGTGAAGAAGGAAGGAGCCCTGTGCTTTTCAGTGTGCAGTTTTAGTCAAAACGTGTACAAGGCCCAGAGTTCCGGTCTACAACTTGTAACTGCTTGTTAGGACTGAATCAGTCCTGTGAAAAGAATCAAAGGATCTCTGAAGAGTAGAAACCAGGCTCACCCTGTAGAAGACTGAAGAAATTGTTGAATTACACTCGGTCTGTCAGGAACTGAATCTGCTGTGTGTTCTCCTGGTTATTGTGCAGTAATTGCGATTGGGATACAGATGCAGCCTGCCTGGTATAGTGCTTTCTTTTTTTTACCATATAAATGTGTGAGAGTCTCTTGGAGATCAAAAGTAGCCCTGCTGACATTGAAGGACCATATCTTCTTTGAGGTCGAGTACTAATTGGTCGCTCCTGTTGAATTGCCACATTAAATCCAAATGGAATTACTGTACTGCTGACTGTTTAATTCTCCTTTCTCTGTGTGTGAAAGGGCCCCTACCAGTGCCACGGTTTGGACTAGCCACTAGGGCTTGGTACCCAGGGACAGTAACTGATAGGATAGGCCTGTGCACAGAGCCATAGGTAGATTATTAGAGTGATAAGCTAATTAACCTGATTTCCCTGTCCTTGTTATATCCCCTAAATAAATCAGAGCTGCTTGTTTCAGCAAAGTTATACTGCCTGAGGTATTTGTCTATGTTAAAGTACTGTACTGTGATTGTTGCACTGTATCTCATTTCACAGGAGGTCCCAGTGCCGGAACCAGACCTGGGGGTAAGTGTATACTGTGAAGGTAATTCTGATATATTGTGTGGGCCACTAGTGGGAAGAAAGGGGTTGCAGTGTCCCAGGGCTGTGACCAAGTTAGTTTAACTATTGCAAACCCTGACCTCTGGGTGGAGGCACCCGCCATTGGATCCAGGCCCCTCAACCTGTTAGTGGCAAATCAGGCAGGGGTAGTAGCCCCTGGGATAGCGCCATCTAGGGGTTACACTCATAAAATTGCTAAAACATTGTAAAAATGCATAGCACTTGCCTCATTGTGTTTAACAAACATAACACTTCTAGAAAACCTATATAAATACTTTCTGTACAGTTAGTATTGTCCCGGGAAAAAACTGCTAATCAATTATTTAAAACCCTGCAGTTACTACCCTTGCCTTGCACCAAGGGGGGCCAAGCAAGGTTTAGGGACCAGAACTTGTTAAGCCCCTCATGGTGGGGGGGGGGCGGAGTGATTTGGATGGGGAATAAAGAGAATAGCATGATGCCTCCACCCAGACAAGAAATAGTGAGCCTGATCACCAGTAAGATACTGCCACCTGGGGTGCAGTACCAACCAACCTCCCCAACAGTTATTGGACACCACCCATTAAGCAATCTGTACCAGTACCTACACTTTAATTGCAATTTCAAACATTTTTGTACCAATTAGGGTAGAATGCTAATAATATGCTCACACACCAACATTTTAGAAACTATCAACTTTAGAAACTATCAACTTTCAAAAAGCAAAGGTTACTACGCAAAAATATTAGGCGACACCTGAAGTGGGACCTAAATGGCATTTTCTGTCTGATATACTATTGATGTCTGTATGAAGTAAAGTTGCTGTTTTCCACAACTCAAATTTGGCAGTGCAGATCTTTCCTGGCAAGAGATTTACAAAGAATTTGTGAACGGAGTGGTGAGTACTGGATTTTTTACTCTTGGATTGTTGACTAATAATCTGTGCACCCATTCCCCAATGTGATCATTCTTAGTTCGTAATGGTTACTAATGACAGCACTTTATTAATCAGCAATGCAAGTCCTGTATAGGGAATAGGAGTTATGTGAAACAGTCTAGTAAGGATTTTAGGTAGCAGCAGCAATTAACCTTCACTATTTTTCAAATGTGTCACCTCAAGTAATGCGCTGCTCTGAGGACCAGGCCTCTCCACAGAGCTAGTGCACTAACCCTCCCAACATCCACACAACAGATTGCAATCATGGCCTACTAACTGTATGGCCTACCTGAGTGCAGATGCCCACAGTTTCAATGAACTTTCACAGCAGTCAGTCAGTTTTCAAACTGCAGTCCTGTTCTAACTGCTGGGTACCCAGGTAAATTAAACACTGCTGCAGGCCTGATGTCACAGTGCCTGGAATCTTGCATTGGTGAACTTACAGATATGCAATTTTGCTTTTTACCCCACCCGACTGGCTTTTTGGTTAGCACTTTTTTATACTGGAAGCAAACTGTAATCCAACATAAATTTGTAATCTGGCAGGGAAAATTCAAACAGCATCAATGTTTCTGGCTGGGAAGCCAGTACTCACATGTCCCATATGAAGGCAACGCAGTCTCAGACGTGTCTGGATGGCGATGTCACAGTAGTGGACAGGTGATGGTTGTAGGCCCAGGGTAGGCCTGATCACTGCGTCGCAGCTCCCTTTCCTCTCAAACAACATGAGGCAGTGTGACAAGTTCAGATGGGTCGAGACCGATGAGCTACCCTGCCTCATCCAGTGGATACTCAGTCAATTAAGGGTACAAGTACCCTGGAGACAACTCCCTGACCACCTTCTCCCTCAGGCACACCAGACAGGACAGAACAGCTTGTTCTCACCTCTGATCACAGCAGTCTGCAGATGGGTTTAGCAGATTAAATCTCTCACAGTTCATGCAGGCTTCACAACACTTCTCAGTTTGGATGAAACTTCCAACAACCAGATTCACTCACACCAGAATCTCTGGCTCTGAGGCCTGGCTAGGCCCAGCAGCACCTCTACAACAGGACGAATAACAGCTCCTCTCATCCTGGCATCCAGCACCAGTCCCAGCTGGAGGACACAGGCACCACAGGTGGTCCCACCCGAGCCTCTGGAAGCTCAACACGTATGCCCCACCTTTTATGGGGGGATTAAAGAAAGATAGACAGACGAACAAACAAACATGCGCTACCTAGATATATGACCCTCTTTTTCTCTCTTAGCCTACCTGTAAATGTACCAGTGTAAAATCAATCCTTTTCCTCCTTCTAGTATGCTGTCAGTTCTGGTATAAATTAAGCAACCTGAAAATAATATACCGTGACTAATAGGAGATAAGGAAGAGGCTGATGGAATGTTCCCAACTATAAGAAACCAGACTGGATGTGCACTGAGGGTTAAAGCTGCTTACAGAGCATCACCGGACAGGTGGCTAACCTCAGTGTCAGTGAAACAAAAAAAAATCAATACTTGACCTCTTATTGTGAGCACTGGAGTCCTAATGATTCTCCAGTGATTTGCTGTTCTGACGAAAACCAGTGCTAGAAACTGAAACACTGCTACCCAAATTGGGAAATGCTTCAAGCTTAAAACCGTATATTGTTTAGCACCTTAGTTTATTGCTTTCTTATCCTTTCTAGTTTCATCTCAACTCTCTCCTTTCCTCAACTCCTCCTCCTTTTTCACCCTCTTCCAGTCTGGCTTTCACAAACATCACTCCACTACTTCCTCTCTCTCCTCAGGCTCACAGAGTACATCCATTCTGGCATGGAACAAGCTTCTCCTCCTCAATGCCACCATCTTTGTCGATCTAGCGAAAGCTTTTCATACTGTCTCCCACCCTCGTCTCCTGGACAAACTGAATTCAGCAGATCTATCTGACTCCGCAACCAGGTGGTTCAACTCCTACCTTATAGGTAGATCTCAATCAGTGACAACTGGAAACTCTATCTCTCCAACCCCCACATACGCACCGGCGTTCCCTAGGGTTCTGCCCTTGGCCCTTTTTTTTTTTATTTGTTTCACTTTTTCCTGCAGTCAGTCACCTGTTCCTTCTGCCTGGTCACGGATCCTCACGCTCCCACTCCCATGTCTGCCTCAGCTCCCCATCAATCCTGACTTCCCGCCCGGGGTGGGGTTATGGCACTGGGCCTATAGTGCCGCAACCATCAGATTGGATCGAGGAGCCAGCCTGGGAGCTAATCGAATGCCCTTGGCCCTTTGTTTTTCTCCTCAATGACCTCTCTTCGGCATGCTTCTCTGCATCCATCCATCCACATGTATGCAGATAACACAGTTTTGTTTTCCTCTGGTTCTTCTAAATCAGAGTTAACATCCAGGATTCAACTTGATTTCAACACTGTACAAAAATCGTTCAGGGCTAATCAACTATCCCTTAATGCTAAGAAAATGGTCTCCATGTGTTTCAGCATACAGCAGAGGCTTTCTAGATTCCCTTCACTCTCTACCTTCCTCACCCTTGATGGGGGAAAAAACTGACGATGTACCTTCATTTAAGTATCTCGGTTTCTGGCTTGACCGCCACCTTGGTTTTTCTCAGCATGTAGATGCTATGTATAAATACAATCCACCACAAGCTCAGTGTGCTTCACAGGAACAAAAGCTGTATCCCTATATCTGCCTACCAGAATATTATCACTAAAATGATCTTCCCCATTTTTGATTATGACGACTTAGTCTATAGGGCTGCACCTAAATCCACCCTGGCCTGACTGGATCCCCTCTTCCACTCCTTTTGCCATTTTGCCTTGGCTCTCCGGACTCACCACTATTCTCTGTACACTGGCCTCTCCCTCCCTTCCTTGAATGACTGCCATCTCATCCACTGTGCCTCTTTTATTTTTAAATTCTGGTTGGCTTCGCTCCCTCCTTACTCCAGCTCTCTCCTCTCCCCTATGCCCCCCTCCATGTACTCTTTCCGTAACTCAGGTTATTGTTCTGTTTTACTCCCTCTCATAAATCCCTTGTTGGCCAGTCTGGTTTCTCCTTCGCACCTTCCTAGTCTTTGGAACTCTCTTCCACCAACAATTTGCTCTGCCACCTCCAAATGCTCTCTTTCCTCTCTTCTCTGAGGCCACATACTACTCCCTCCTGTAAATGCCCTTAACCCCATAGCCCTGCACAACTCCTTATCTGCTCCGACCTCTATATTTCTTGCCACCTCACCTCATCCCCCCCTTCCAATTTCCCTTTTCCCCTCCACCACTTCCTCCCACTCCCTTACTTCTTTCTCACTCACTCACTCACTCACTCCAACCCCCAGTGATCACCCTTTTTACCCCTTCCTAATCCTCAACACTCTATTCCCCCACCCAGGTCAAGCCACCATAATCTGTTCTGTTTTCCTCTCTCTTTTACTGAATCAAACATCTTTATTTTTAAAAAGGTGCTATTCCAGAGATCATAGCGCCCATTACAATAAATAAATAAAATGCATAAAAAACCAGCATTATCACATAAACAATTCAGATATCATCACCAAAGGTGAACTCAAATAGGCATACTCCCACCACTTCTTTATCTTTTCACCCCCCAGCCTCTCTTTCTCACCCTCTTCTACTTACTCTCTCTCTCCTACCCTTTCCTATATTTCTGACGTTACTTTCTTGTGTGTGCTAGGTACTTCGCACTTCTGATGTTTAACCTGCATTATTAGTTGCCCTGGTAATGTATATTATTGTACATACTGTGTGTTGTTGTATTGTTATTACTGGTAATGTATATTATTGTACATACTGTGTATTGTTGTATTGTTATTACTGCGCTTCTATTTGTTTGTACTTATCCCTTAACCCCTCCCACAGGACGCATCTAGAAACGAGCTTCGTGGCTCAGTATATCTTTCCTGGTTAATCTCTATTAAATAAATAAATTCTTAATAAAAATGATTAACGACATCATAGGAAAAATAGCTGAGTGAAATACTGTATTCTAATTGACTATCTCCATTACATCTGCATAAGTTTATGTGCCAGTACCATCCTGTACAGAAAAAGGGTCCAACCACGTGATCTGGAATTCTAAAGCATATCCAGAAGTCATGAACCATTTCATCATTGCCGATTTCCATCACAAACATGGCTACTATCTTTACTCTTGCATAACATCCTTCAAGTAGGTCCTAAAAAAACAACTCTCTTAAGTAAAAAAAAAAAAAAAAAGTAAATATCTGAATGTTCTTTATGTTCATGATCCCCTCCTTATACTTTTGGACTATTCAGAGTTTTCATTTCAGGAGGCTCTGGCTCCACAAAAGGCCTGTGTGTATCAACTTCAATTTATTAGTATCAAAACAGGTATACAAACGGAGTTTATCACATGCACCAGCTGAAATTAAAAATTCTTGCACCACTCTTAGCTAGACACAATAATTCTATCGCATTTTAAAAACACTTTCTGAGCAAAGCTTGCAAGTGTAAATAACGCTCTGGTACTTTGACTATAAACAATTTTAGCTGCTATTAAAGCATCATCTTCTGTGCATATATTTTAATAATAAGCACTATTCATGTGTATCTTTCCCTGGCAAATAATGGGCAGCATAGAATTAAATGTGCAACCGTCAAATGTATATTCACATTACAGAAGCATTGATCCAATGTGCTGGACATGTGTGTGTCTGTGTGAGGGCATGCCAGTGGAATAATTCAGAATTTTAAATGTATGCTTTCCAATTGTTAAAATCGTGTGTGTGTGTGTGTGTGTGTGTGTGTTTGAAGGTGCATTAACCTAGAGGAATACTAAAGGAAAATGCCTGATAGGGTGGGTGTTATGCTGGGATAACATCCCGACTCGGGTGGTATTCTTGTAAATGTTGAAGTGGAGGATGGTGGCTTCAATTTACTTTTTTTTCCCCCTGTGCAATTTACTAAAGGAGGAAGCAGCGCGATGAATGCTGACTCAGTGGGAAGAGTAGGGCACAGTTAAGCCGGGTGCTGAGGTACTGAAGCCGATCACAGAAACGGCTTCACTTTCCCTGAGAATGGCTTGTGTAGTGATTCAGTTATGCTGTGAGCAGGGAACGCTGAAGCCGGTCGCAGGGACGGCTGCGGTTTGATTATTTTTAAACATTTGATGTGGTCATCAGTGTGTTGGGACTAGAGCTGCGATGTTATGTTGGGATAACATCCCGGGTCCAGTCCAAGTCTGACCAATCAGGGACCAGGATTCTTTCTTGCCATTGTAAAATGCAGAATATTGATTCCTCATATTCCCTGATAAACAAACCCACCTTCTACTGAATGTATAGAAAGACAGCTGACTGACAGGTAGAAACCTTCTGTAGAGGGACTTTTTGACATTTTCTAAGCAATACTGCTGGTGGCGTTTGGCCTCACCATGCCCCTGGGCATGAGGGTATCCACCAATTCCTCCTAACCTGCTGGGTCCTGTTGCTTATACAGAACCTTTTAGTCCCCTACTGTGAAAAATCATTGGCACAATGCCCGTTGCTTCATGACAGTCTTCCCCAAAGTCTTGTCAAGCAAAATACATTCTCCTTTTAAAGTTTTGCAAAACACCCAAGTACCAGGTTGATCAAGAAAGAGGTATATAGGATGCGCACCACCTGTGCGTGCACACGCGAGCTGATGTTTCACTACAAGGTTGCGGCTTCATCAAAGTCTTCAATCATTTAATGGGGAACATTTATAAACACAGTCATCATAGTATGAAAGCCTATGGAAAGTACCTTTAAATGTCACCAATGATGAAGCTATGCCCAGCTGCAATGAGGTTAGGCACAGCGTCTGTCTCGGGTGACATCCTGAGGTTCTAAAATTGTCCACCGAGGCCACTGTAGCATCACTATAGCGCAGACAATCCTGGATATTTTGAGACTGCAGCCAGCAAAATGTGAGCCCAATACCTCACGTAAAAGAGTAATTCATGAGCCTTCAAACAGCAATGGTTATTTAGGCATAAATGTTCCCCTTTACTGTGGATGTAAATGAACATCTGAAAACAGTCCAGACCCTCACTATTGGGGGAAGGGGATAGTATATATTTTAATATTGCACACCTCTGATTCAGTACCAACAGAAATCTCATCTCCCTTTCTCTCTCCTAGATCTGTTTCAAACAAAGAAAGTTCTTTTTTGCTGTTTTTCTTAATATACCCTCTGATTAACACGTTATTTACCCCTTACTTATTTATTTAATTAGAATTTGCAATACTATATTTGCAGCAATACACTTTATTATCATGTTGTTCTGATATGTAGTCTGGTTTTCTCTCCCAAACTCTTTTGCATTTGTGATCGTAAGGGGCACCTGATCAAACAAACTCTTACTGCTACTATTATTTTGTGTACTGCAGTCCTCCACAGCCCACTGTCTCATCCATTTAGTGGGAATATAACACCTTGGGACAGAAACTAGCAAGATTCCTAACTATGGACTTGTGCAAATTCCCAAACCACTTGAACATGATGAGAAATAATCTGACATAGTCAGTCATACTGTATCCCTTTCAGATTGTTCTCAATAAAATGTTGATCCCAAAATGCCCTATTAAAGTAATAATGCCTGACAGGGTGGGTGTTATGCTGGGATAACATCCCACCTCGGGTGGTTGGGCCCGAGGCCACCGGCCGAGGGTGTCCAACACCCGCGAAGGGATGTTATCCCAGCATAATACCCACCCTGGAGGGCATTACTCCTATTATACAATGGCTCATTGTTTTATACAAAAAAAAAAGAATTTTAACAAATTTTATTTAGTGTTTAAAAATATTTTTTTAAGAAAAGATGCAAACAATGTGGTGCTGCTGAAGCATATCATCAGCAGGGATGTTATAACAGGATAACACCCCTGCTGTGATGGCCAACTGACCAATCAGAAACCAGGATTCGTTCTTGCCATTGTATAATCTGTTTTATGTCATCACCCTAATCTGGTTGGCATTTACTGCTGGGAGCTGGCTACCATAGACCTTACCAAGAGAAGTAGCAGCCCACATGTCTCACTTCTTAATATTTACTTAATTTATTTACGTTTCATTCAGTAGGGGAGCATGGCAAATCCAAGCATTTTGGTACCAGATTTTCATGTGAGTCCCAAGATACAGCACTTTACACACAAGTTTTTGTATGCACATGTAGTTAACATACCCACAGAGCTTTAATAGCAGCCATACTTGAATGACTGACACACACAGAAACATAGACAATGATGGCAGAAATAAACCAAAGATCCATCTAGTCTACCAGTAGTTTCCTATCAGTTCCGGGACCTACTGTCCCTATGGGGTTTTATCACTCCCGGTCCCCCATCACTCCTCTCCCTATGGCTACTGACCTGAGCAACCACCAAACTCTGCACTCTCTCTTTCAGCCATGCTTGAAACCATTTATGGTCCTGAGTTGATGCCCACCACCTCCAATGGCAGACTGTTCCACGGCTCTACCATCTTTTCCATAAAACATAACTTCCCCACATCCCTCTTAAACCTTCCCCTCTCCAGTCTCCACTTGTGACCTCAGATTATTGACTCCGTACTCCTGCTAAATAGTCCCAGGTAGTTCACCTTGTTTACTCCCCTCAGGAATTTGAAGATCTCTATCTTATCCCATCCGCTCTCACCTGATCTCCAATGAGTACATGTTCAGTGCCTTCAGATGATCTTCATAAGATCTTCCCTGTTGGCCCTGAATCATCTTGGTCACCCTGCGCTGCACCGTCTCCAACCTGGCCCTATTCTTCCTTAGGTGAGGACTCCAAAACCAAGCACAGTATTCCAGATGCAGCCTCACCAGTGACCTGTATGGAGGTAGTAGAACCACCTTTTTTCTGCTGTTAATACTCCTTCCAATAGGCCCCAGCGTCCTATTAGCCTTACTATATGCCTTTGTTGCACTGACTTAGTCATTGTATATCTTGAATAGACATGGTAACAGTAACGTAAAGGGCGAGCAAGGTGTGAGTAAAGGAAAAGCAGAAGAGAGGCTGGCCAGTTTGTAGTGTTTCACTGGCAGCACCAGCGGTCCTTGAGATGCTTTTACATACAGACATAATAAGTTAAGATCGGAAGGAACTCTACTGTAGATCCAAGGCCCATCATCCCCCACCACTTGATTAGCAGGAAGGAACAGGTATGCTGTACAAACCTGTACCAATTGACAAGGGTTCCCTGCCCACTGTACTACTCGGGGGAATCTATGGCTTGCTTCATAAGCAGTAATTGTCCAAGCTCATGTTGAAGGCCTGTACTGTCTTCATATTCACTGTCTCCACTGCAAGGCTGTTCCATAGGTTTACCACACTCTAGGATGTGAAGGGTCTCTTAATGTTACCCCTAAATCAGCTCTTTAGTTCTATATTCTAATTCCACAGCAACTATTTTCCACTTTTTATGTCCCCAACTGTTCCTGTTACCCTTTCTCCTGATACTATCACAGCCAAGCCTTCACCATTCTGGTAAAAAAACAACTGGGTCCCCACTCCTGCCTTGCTTTAACTTCTACACCACTGTAGTTTTTCCCCCTCCATTACGAAGTCGGGCAGTAACTCGTCCCTTAGGTCAATCGCCTGTTGTCAGTATTGTTCTTATTCACCAAGTACTGATGCCACTTCCGAATATCTACTTGCTAGGCTCTCTCATCGAGCTGTGCCACACTTTATTCTCAGCATATACAATTGTTTATTATACAATGGGGTATGAAAATCCTGTAACCTCACTCGTCAAAACACATCACATGATACAATAACCCACGGCTGAGAAACTACATTTTTTTTTTTTATTTAGTTGTTTAACCAGGAGTAGCGCACTAAACTGAAAACTTTTTTTACAGGAGCGACCTGGGAGCACAGGGAAGTTAAGTGACTTGCTCAGGGTCACACAGTATGCAAGTAGAAGCTATGGGATTCAAACCCAGGTCTGGTCTGCTGGATGTCACCAGATTTGCCGCTCAGAGCCTTAAGCCACTGCGCTATACTGCGCATTTAAAATTTATTTTACACATGGGTCCATTGTATAATCGCAATAAGAGCGCTCAGAGTTGTGGGTTGTTGGGGATTTACCCACTTCTTGTGTGGTTAAGTCACTCAGCTAAGCCTCATGACACACCACACAAGGTGTGGGTAAATCCCCCAATAACCCACACCCTGTTGTGCCTTATTGCTTAAGTATTTATTTTAATTTTGTTCCAGATTTTACTGCATGTTGTTCAGATGTTTTGCTGCTATGTACTGTGCTGCTGTTCTTCCACCATTCCACTCCCATGGGTCGCACCGGGAAACGAGCATTGGCTCAGTGTGCCTCTTGCAGTTACCAATTTTCAGATAAATAAATAAATAAAATTAACCACCTCTTAGCTTTAGGGCATGTTCCCAGTTTTGCAGAAGGTTCTTAAAGAAGGTCAGTTCAGTGCTTTGAGGAGAATTTATTTTGTTACTTTATTTTGTTTTAAATACTCTGTAAAAGACAATTTCATGAGTACCAAATGACTGCCTCTGGCACCTGGAAAAGCTCCAGAACCACTGCTTTCTCACCACTTTTATAGCCTTAGGAAAAGCCTTGTAGTGTTCTTGATTTGAAGTGCAGTTTCACACCATAAGTAGATTTTACTCACCCAATTTTATAAAAAGGAGCGTAAACTACTCTTGCCTGTCAGAATTCTCTGAAGCACAGCTAACAGATCTATCCAACACATCCTTGTTTGCTTCTAAGCCTAAAGCAAGCCTTAACCATCAGATGAATAATCAGAAACTAGGCTCCGTTAATGCCAGCATGAATCTGCTGTGCACAGGAATACCACATGGCATAATGGTCGTTGTATGGCAATGTGGGTTAAGTATTTTTTTTAAACTCAACTGAAGGGAAGCTTATGGAGCTTGTGAGAGCTTACTCTGGATAAAAGCAGTGGCATTAAAAGATGGTAGAGGAGTATTAATAAATGAATGCTGATCGTATTTTCTACAGAACTCCTTTGAATGATTATTTATGATGAGGTAATGTGCATGGAAACAGGTTCTCTATCCCTCAGAGTTGATCTATACATACAACTAATCCCTCACTTGAAATCATAATCCTTTTTTGCGATGTCACAGTCTGTTGTCATGGTAATAACTGTGATGTAGCCAGTAGAGTACTATGAAGTCAGATCGGTATTAAGCAGGAGCTTAAGAGCTTGGAAAGAACAAAGATCACATTTCCATGTACATGACCTCAGTATTAAATAATGGGGAGGAGAATTATAGGACTAATGTGAAATATATGCTGAAATGAGTCCAAACATGATATTTTTCAAAGTTCTTTTGCAGGCATCAGTTGCTCTTTAAGTGCATTCATAAAGCAAGTTGGGAACATCAGTCACTGGGGGAGGTGAAGCTGTCTTCTCACTACAGCTGACTTGGCTAATAAACCAGTTTAATGGCAACCCTAGTTTGTTTCATTATGATTGTTGAAAGGTGAGTGCTACAGCTCTTTGTTGTGTGTTCATGCTTGTCTGGGTCTTTGACCCTTGTGTCGCCACTGACCCATTCTGTGACCACATCTGTCCATTAAATTCTTGGTACACAACTATCACAGCCACGTGGTAGGGGGTGGGACTCCTGGGCAAGTCCCAGAATTCCACACTGAGGACAGCTGAGAGAGGAGGCTCGGAGAAAAGAGCTCCCAGCATTAGTGCTTCCCCCTGTCAGAGAAGTCAGGCATGGCAGAAGCAGTGGCTGCACAGGTAGTATCTTTTCTGCCTACCTAGCTGGAGGGAGTGGCTGTGGTCAATCATGGTCAGAATGGAGGATGGGAAGAAGCAAAAGGTATAAAAGAAAGACTACTTAATGAGGCTCTCCTAACACCCCCCTAACAAGTTCTTACCCATCTAACAAAGTGCATGGAACTAAATAATGTTGAACAACCTTTGCAGAAGAGAAATCTAGAGCCCCTTTTACACAACATGCACTGCACCGCAGCGAGCAGTGCAGAACACTTAAAGTGTTTCTTCTTTTGTTGTGTATAGGGAAGCCGCACCACATCCCAAATGAGCGCGCGCTGATCCGGCATTCCCGGTTTTCACCATTGCATGTTATTGTTTTGAGCTGCTCAGTGCAGCTGTGTAAATGCTCCCAAGTGCTCACACCCGATCTGGGAGAGAGTCTCACGAGACCCTGCCATACCCCGATTGGAGGCTCGTTTGTGTAATATTGTAACCGAGTTCAGCTAAATATACGTTAAGATTGTAAGAAGAAAGCTGAACTCGGTGAGCTAGTTATTTTTCCAAAACGGGAGCTTAGGTACTTTGAAAGGGCTCCAAATGTGGAGCCATGAGACACGGCATGTGCTCATGCATATTAATATCACTTTCAGACCCTTTCAAAGTACATTTTAGCCCTCATTTTGGAAAAATAAATAGTTTACCGAGTTCAGCTTTCTTCCCACTATCTTAACATATATTCAGTTGAACTCGGTTACAGTGTGTTGTATGAAACACTCCCCTCGCACCGTCCTGACACACACACTGAAGTAAGACATCTCGGGCTCCTGGCTGGGCAGAAAGATGGAAGAACTGCCGGAAGAGCCCAGAGGCCGGTATACTTCGTTGCTGTATACATGCAGAGGGTAGTGGTGTAGATGGAGTGGCCCGAGCAGTGGGGAACTGCTACGATTTATTTAGCCTTCGTGTAAAAGGGGCTTAGATATTTTCTTACTCTAGTTGACGTGAATCTGTACCAGATTTATCATGTCACAGGATGTCAACATGGAGTTTTGACCCTGGTATTCCTCCTGGACAAAAGAAGTTGCTTTTGTTACTATAACTAACAAATTACAGGGATTTTTTTTTTTTTTTTTTAAATTTGCTCGCTACTCCAGGAAAATGCTTAGAAAAATTCAAGTATCAACATATTAATTTTTTCTGGCTTTCATGGCATCTGTAAGTTAGCACAGCTTCATGTCCCTGTTAAACTGATGTCTCCAGTTTTCTGCCGAGCACTGAGAGTTAGCATCAGCCTTCAATCCCATAACAAGCCAAACAAATTTGAATTACAGCACGTTATGCCATTCTTTATAGCTAAAAAGATTTGCAAGAAAACATACTGTACTATTTGCCTTAAAGTTTAGACCTTGTCTGTCCTTGCTTGTTTACACTCTTGCTCCACTTAAAAATAAGAGCATTGGCTCAGAGGGCTATACCAGTGAGTTTTACAAGTCCTTTAAGGAGACCCTAGTAACCACGTTATCAGACACCTGTAAACAAATGTCTTGAGGAGAACTTGCACAGCCCTCCTGGAAACAAGCTACGACATCTGCTGTTTTGAAAAAAAACAAAGGCAAAACCCTTTGCTCCTCCTACAGACCGATATCAGTCTTAAATATTTATTATAAAATGGTATCCTCAGTGTCAGCCTGGAGACTTCATAAGCTGCTTCCATCACTTATTGAACAAGACCAGACTGGATTTGTCAGATCCCGGCAAACACAGGAGAATAGTAAACGCACACTGTGTATTGTCCTGTATTGTTGTAATAATGTTTGCTGTTGTATGCGTGTATGTATTTCCAGTACTCTTTCCCACAGGACGCACCATGAGATGAGCAGCTGGTTGTTCAGTGTGCCTTTCCTGGTGAAACGTTTCAATAAATAAATACATTTTCCACTACGCCAACTGATCAACTATCCCCTTTCTATTATTACTCAAGTTTGGATGCAGAGAAGGCTTTTGACTGGGCAGTGTGGCAATTTTTGATTCTCAGCCCCCAGAAGATGTAGTTCACCCAGCCCTTTACTGATATGTTACAGAACCTTTATGATACTCCACAAACATATGGGATGTTAAAATTTACATAGAGGTATGAGGAAGGGCTGTACACTGTCCCACCACTATTTGCCCTCTGTTTACAAACCACTGGCCCAGGCCATACACCAGTCACCAGATACACAGGGGATACAGCTGGGGTCCAGGCACCAGAAGCTTGCCTTATATGCAGAGGATCTGCTAATCCATATGACATCACCAGATACTTCTGCAACTCCACTGTGGGACCTCCTTACAAACTAAATATCTCTAAAACTAAGTTTCTGCAATTTGATTATGATCCTAGCAGGTAGCACTTTGCTTTCAAGTGGGGAACGTCATGCCCTTAAGTACATCGGTGTATTCATCACGGATGATCTAACCCACTTGCTGACAAGTGGCTACCATCCTCCTTTACAGGTTTTCAGAGATGACTTGACCAGATGGCAGTCCATCCCTCTCGCATTGATGCAGAGGGTTGACTGCATCCATATAAACATCCTACCCCATCTCCTTTATTTGGTGCAAAACCTGCCGATCCTCCCATTGAAAACTCAGTTCAGGCAGTGGGATTGCTTTCCTAATGTGTGTGGGCAGGGACTAGACCTTGTATTAAATACACCACACTGCAATTACCACAAAAAAATGAAAAAGGATGTACTGGCCCTACCAAATCTAGAGAGGTGCCACACAGTGGCCCAGCTCCACACTGCCTTATATTGGACCTCCCCGGTATGCTCTACTGTTTGGTAAACCATAGAACTGGCAAACACTCAAAGTCACACCCTGCCCCACCCTAGATAATACATTTACCGAAACAACTTTTCAGCTGTGGTATAAAACTTTAAAACAGATCCAGCTGCAGCCCTATAAAGTTCTACCACTAACCTTTTTGCATAACCCACTCTTTACCCCCACCAAAGTAGATCATACTGTACATATAGGCAATGGGAAATACAGGGTTTCTACCTCATGTCATATTGCATGGATGGGGGAGAACAGGTGGAATTTGCAGCAGTTGCAGAGAAATATCACTGGTAACCAACTGATACATTTCGTTACTTACAGATGCAGCATGGACCCCCCAGGTCTAATTCATATTGTGTTGCAAACTATGTGGGGGACCCTGGTGAACTCCCGTATTTCATGTTTATGTTTAGCACTTTCTACTCTAAGCACTCTACAGATGATGATGCCAGAGTTCAGTGGAGGGATGATCCTGGCACTGACCTCTTATCCATGCAGTGGGACAAACATACATCCCACATGCACAGACCAACATCTTCCCACCTCTGGGAAGAATTTTCTTGGAAATGTCTAATCAGATTTCCACATACACCCCCAAGCAGGTTAAATATGACCCTCAATATGGGGCTCATCACTGGTGCAAATGTGGGGAGGAAAAAGTCACTCATGCACACGTTTTCAGTGTCCCCTGCACTGTGCCCTGCCCTGTGCACTCCAGACAAACCTCAGGGAGATCTTTGACCCAGTACTTATATTATCCCCCAACACTTTACAGTTTTCAGATATTCCAGAAGGGTTCCATTAACCTATCATATGAAAACTACTGATAATGTGTATTTTAGCTCACTGAGAACTGGTTACCAGACAAGGTCCCTCATTATTCCTATAGCAAGATTTAATGCAAGATATGATGTAAAAATTGACTGCTATGGTTACACAATCTGTACCGTGTTTCAAACTAATGTGACACAGATGGGTCTTCTACATCATGGCAAAGATGAAATTACTTTGTACCCTAAACTATTACAGTGAAAATGTATAGATAGATTGACTGTCACACACTTTGTTTTAGAGTACCAGGATGGTATTCCGGGGGGAGGGATTCAAGTCTCAGTAGGTCACATTGTTTCTTTCTCACTACAGTTTGTAATTTAAATTGCTTAGCAGTGGCCAATACTGCACCAAAAACATCTGGGTGTCACAGTTTATATGTAATTTCTCAGAAAAAGAATGGATTGTATGCCAAATTACAATGTACCAATATGCATTAAGCTGCTGTTTCATCTTGTATGGTAAAAAACTGAATAAACTTTAACTACATTAAATAAAATAAATACATAATTAAAATCATAATCCTCTACACTGACATCACAGCCTGTTGCCATGGAAATTATTTTACTGTCACAAGCAGGGGTTCTGAATTAAGACAGGAGAAGCAGCAAGGATAGATAAAGTCTATAAAATGTCTGCTGTCGTGAGAAAATGGACAATCCAAAAATGCTTATTTATTTACTTATTTTATTTAAAATACAGTGACTAGAACAGGCAAACTAAGTCAGGGCTAGTTTTCAGGTTCTGATGAACTGTTTTAGAAACATAGGCAATGGTGGCAGAAAAAGACCATTGGTCCAGCATTCAGTCTGCCCATTAAATCCTAACAACCTAGCAAGTTTTATAATTGAACTCTGCAAATGCAGACTGTGATTTTTTTTGGGGGGAGGGGGAGCTGGAAATCAGAAAATCTCTTTGTCCACTACTTGTTACTTCATTTATCCATGACTCTGTCCCACTTTTATGTTCTACTGCCCTAGCTAGTAAAAAAGCATGTTCTGTCACTCCAACAAACCTCCATTTCATTATACTGGAAGAGTTGTTGATGCCTCTGGGAAAACTTTGGAAAGCCACAGTATTTAGGCACACTTCAGCTTGTATGTTGCATAACTTGCATACATTTCTCCTTCCCATCATTTACTACTGAGCAGATTTAAACTACAAATGAATCTTTATGCCTTAGAGTTCATCTGCCCTTACAGCCTTTTCTCCACTTGAGATCATAAGCCTCTGCTGTGATGTCACAGTCTGCTGCCATGAGAATAACTGGAATGTCACAAGCAGAATATTATGACATCAGGTGGGGAATCAGCAGTAGGAGTGGATTACCTCTCAAGAAGAAAGATCCTGTTGTTATGCATATGACCTCAGTAATAACAATGAGAAGAAATACTGAGCTAATAAAAAATGCAATCAGAAATTGTGTCTAAATAGAATTTTTTTTTCAATGTTCTCCAGGAGAAGTCGGCTTCTCTTTAAATGTGCACACAACCCCCCCCCCCAAACATGAGAAAAATATTTCATTTGTCTTACTACACCAATCACAATCTCTGTGAAGCATGGAGAGCAAACAGGATCCAGCATTGTCCTGATGAATTAAGCACCCTTCATGGGCCTGTGGTTTGCAGGCAAGTGCAGGACTGGCTGATACAGAGAGCTGTTCCCATATTACGCCACTGTACCACCCTCCAGGAAATTCCGCTCTCTTCTTTTGCAGCACTAGGCAAGCCGCTGGTTTTCCAACTTGCAGGGGGGGTGGAATCCTGTCACCAGGATGCCACTTTCAACTTGAGCAATTACTGACCCGGCTGGCATGCAACTACCAGCAACAGTTGCATGTAAATAATGAAGCACCCAGAGTCAAAGTGACTACTCATGCCTGTGAAGTTTTTGCTGAAAGCTTTTGATAAGCTTCCTACTGCTTTCCCTCCATCTCCTTCAACAAATTATCTACTGGATCAACAGACAACTCTAGACTGATATGTAAGCAATAATACCTGACAGGATGGGTGGTATTGGGAAATACTGGCCCACCCAGGGGTGTAATGAGACCCGACGCAGCGGGCGGAAGGCCTTATAGCCCCTGGAAGGTCTGGTATTTCCAAATACCACCCACCCTGGAGGGTATTATTGCACTTTGAAAATGGTTCATTTGTAACATTTTAAAGAATAAAAAAAAGTTGAAAAGCATGTATGATAAATAAATAAAATAATTTTTTTTGCTAAGTAGTCCCTGCACTGTGGTATTCTTGCCAGTAGAGGGTGCCACTGTTTAGTACACTCTGTGTTGCTGAGGTGCATGGCTGCCCCATGGTTTCCTGGGAGTTGTAGTCCAATGGGATAATCATAGGAAGGCAGCTGATTCCGTGGCACAGAATGGTCCTAGTCCATTCCTTTTTTTTTTTTAAGGCAATAAAGGAACAATCGAGGAGTGAGGAGTGGATGCAGTTGAGTAGTTTTGCCTGCAAGTTACTTGTTTTGTTGAGGTATTTTTTTTTTTTTAGTTTTGTGCTGGAGTTTGGGGGAGCAGCACAGTGAGCGAAGGGAGGAGCAGGACTTGTGTGTACAGGGTCCCTGATGTTGAGTCTCGATGTCGGGAAGCAGGTTTTACGAGAGCGGGTGAGCTTGCGGAGGTTGGGAGTGGTGTCATCTCGGTCAACTCAACTGTGGTTTTGTTAAAAAGAACAAAAATATTACTGTGTTTTGTTAGGTCTTAAACTTTCTATACATACAAGATTGTTCCTTTTTGTGTACTCTGTCACTAGGGGCCTGTTGGTAGTGGGTTTTGGTTATGGAGCAGGGAAAACATGACGGCTAACCAAATTCAAACTGGCACACAGATACCAGTTTGAGACGGAGCTCCTGGTACTTCTTTCTGACAGGGCTCTATCAAGAAATACCCACCCAGCAATGGAATGCAGCTAGCCAATCAGGATGCTAGCTTTTCCACTGCCATTTTCTAAATAGGGGCTATGCAATGGTCGGACTCAGAATATGCCATGATCAGTGTGAGAGAGGAGGCAGAACAATGACAAACCAGTGGAAGAAGCACAAGTGCATTACGCAAGTCCTGCCCCTCCAACAAGTGATAAGTGGCATATTCTGAGTCAAGCCATTATGTGTCTGATTTATGCAATGTATTTTTAGATTGTAAAGCTTTTAAATTAGTTATTTTTGTGAAAATGTTACCAGTTCTTATACTCACATATAACTCAATCTCACATATACATCAACATCCCCCTAATTTCAATAAAATGAGAGTAGTAATTTTGTATCCAGACCTTCGAAGGATCAGGCTCTGCAGTTGTAAGAATAATTAAACTATACCATGTAAAAGCTACAGACAGGTTGACTTCACATACAAGTTATGTTCCCCTTTTGTTAGGCACCGACTGTAACAACTAGACTTTGAGAGCATATAAACGTTACTGCTGTGAATAATAGACTCCCATTAAGTGTTCTTGCTTTGCTGGGACAGACAACATCGAACACAGTTATTGTCGGATGAAACATTCCCTCTGTGTTGGGAATAATTGCTTAATAAATGTTCTCTTCCTGATGGCACTGTCTTGTACCAGCCACCCCCCAAACTGTAAGCAACAGAAGAAAAAAATATTGCCAATACATTAATATTCCTGTTGCTTGCAACTGGCACAGACTGTATGACTGATCCACTATAGCAAGAACACAGGTAGGATTTTTTTGAGGGAAAGCTAGCAGTCAGAAATTGGTTTCTACTTCAGGACTTTACGTCATTAATCACTGTGAACAGAGATAAAAAACACATTTTTCAAGCAACTCTATTGTAATTGTCCATTTACCTCCCTGCCTGTCTCAAAATGCACCATTTCTGATTGGAGACTGAATCGCTGCACCACCTTACATTAAATTACTATAATTAAACCAATCTTACAGAACTGCGTGGACACAGGAAAGGCACTTAGCTGCTATTAGCCTGTTATTAGTAGCCTTTTTTTGTTCGAAATCATAGTTACAGTCAGAGGCTCAGAGCCTGTGACAGTTAGTAATCCGTCTGTTCACATACGTAAAACCTTTTCGAGTCACACAGAAGATGTCAGACTCTCATCAACTCTGCAAGCTCAAGCTCCAGCCATACCAAGCTAAGCATGTCACGATACAGAAAAATCTTAGGATGCCAACCAATCAAGCACCAGCAAACCCCCCCCCACTGTGCCCAGCCTCCAGTTAAAATTGATTCAACTCAGAAAGAGGGCAAGTCAGGTTCCCACTATGACACAACCACTTTACATAGAAACATAAAAACATAGAATGTGATGGCAGATGGGGACCTCTTGATCCATCTAGTCTGCCCAATTTCCACTATTTACAAATAGTGAAAAAGTGCTACAGCAATTTGGGTCCTACAGGAACTTGGGGAACTGGCTGCAGAATATGCAGTACCCCATATAACCCATCTATTTAACAACATCTAGAGTGGTGCCATTGCACTGGAGATCTGCCAACATAGTGTTACACTACATGGGGTTGGGGGAATACGGGGAGGATCCAGGTAACAACAGGCCTGTCAGCCTCACCTCCATTGTTGGGAAGCTGATGGACACCACAGTCAAGGAAAACTTGGTGGCCTACTTAGAGGATAACAAGCTGCAGGACAGCAAGCAGCATGTGTTTTTTCTCAGGGAGATCATGCCAGACTAACCTGATACTGTGTTTTGATTAGGTCATTCGAGCAGCCACCCACCTGATGTACAGCCCGACTAACCCTGCCTGCTACCACCGAGACCTGAATCCCTGCATACCACGGTGGGGTACAGCGGCTGGATTCTCAGTACAGGTAGTGGTAGCTGGGGCAATCCTGAATCCTGACTATTGACCCCAGATTGGAGTGTCTATGTGTTAGTGCTTGGAGTGCAGGTTTTCTTGGACTTACTTGCTTTACTGGGCTAGCTGCCCTGGAGCTGCATCCCTCCCAACCTGGGCCATTCGCAGTTCGGCCATTTGGAACTTTATTTTCAAAACCACTTGCCAACTGAAATTCCATCAGACACATCTGCAATCTAGGACTCTGAGTCAAGCTAGACTATCAAAAACTGGTCTAACCAATTTAGTCCCTAGTCACCTGTGTCCATCAATGGATGTGGGGACTGTCCTGGGCTCCCTGCAGCCACCAACAGGTCATTCTGGCTTGGCACAATTTGACTGCGGCAACCTCTTCCAAAATTGCCCCAAAACACAAGTGCAATTTTTTCACAATTTTGTCCAAATTCTCAGAGTGAGGCAAGAAACCACAAAGATTTGTTCTTGTGTAGCTTGCCGGGTACCTAAGAGGAGCAGACAGTCTTCAAGTGCTGTTGATCAGGGCACAAGTTCACACATGAAATGAGTTTGACAGTTACAGCTCAGTTCCCACCACATGCTAACTTACATCCCAAAGACACCACCAGCATTACTGGCAGTCTTAGATAAGGTGTGAAACTGACTGTGCACTGAAGTTAAACTGGTGGGGGTCCCCTAACAGCAGTCTGGGAAAGCCCACAGAGCATCCTTTGTTGCTGTACCCATGACTTTCCACTCCAGCAACACAGATCAATTTTCCTTCATCATTAATAAAATTCACACAAAAAAAATGTTCCTTGCTGCTCGAAAGGGGCAAGTCCTCATGACAATAATGGATGTTAATTTGGATGTGTATCACCACAGATTTAGGTGGCGGAAGCATACATGAGCTGCTATTTAGCTTCCAGGCCTGCTTCTGCTATCAATATAATGCTTTCTAATGCAGAGCTATCCTTTGCACTTAATTCCTTAAAAAAAGTCAGCTAAACTCCTTTATATGGTTTGCTTGAATGGACGGTTGATCTGTCCCTCCAACTAGGGTTTACTGGAGCCCTCGTTTCCCCAGAGTAAATAGCTGAGTTTAATGCTGCAAACCAAATAATGAGAACTGATGTCTGTGACACTGCTGGTAAGAATGTGTGTGTGTGTTACTGTGTCTGTTGTGTATCACTGTCATGTTAATGTCACTGTATGGTTGATGTCACTGTGTAGGGTCTACCTGCATCCCTGTGCCACTTTGTTGTGTTTGCCACTGCATGCTTTATGTCCCTATGTGAAGTCCCTGTGTGTTGCATCAGATGTAAAATGTGCTGTGTGTGCACAAATGTGTGGTTGCACTGTACTGTGTACTGTGTTTGTGTCAATGTATGTTTGGTACCATTTGTTACTGTGTGCCACAAAAATAGCTTACTCACCTGTAACCATAGTTCTAGGAGTGGTTTATGGTTCACATCCACACATTGGCAGTTCTTTCTTAAGAGCTGATTCATCTAAGCATCTTTAAGCAAAGCTCCTTCCACCACCCAGGTGGTATATCCCTTGACTCCACCCAGTGATCTCAGGTCTTGCACATGGGAAGCAGGGATCCATGTGCCACTTGCCAGGGGAGGCCAGGTGGGTGGTGTGGATGTGAACTATATACCACTCCTAGAACTATGGTTACAAGTGAGTAATTTTCCAGGGGCGTGAATATAGTTCATGTATCCACACATTGGTAGACTTCCAGGAGTTCTCCAGGATGTGGGGCCAAGGCACGCACCCCCTACTTGGCAAACAGATTGGAGAACCAAGACCCCAAAAGCAGCATCCTGGTGAGACTCAAAGTCGATGCTGTAATGGTAGATGAAGGTGTGTGCCGACTTCTAGATGGCAGCCCTGCAGATCTCCTGAATAGGGATGTCCCTGAAAGCAGCCACTGAGGCAGCGGTATGCCTGCTGGAATGAGCCCCGAGCCCTACAGGAGGTTTCCAACCAGCCAGCCTATAACAGAGGTTGATGCAGGACACGATTCACCTGCCAATCATTCGCTTAGCTGCCAGGTGCTGCTTTAGCTTACATAACAAAGAGCTGGCGAGCCTCACCCTGAATTTCAGCCATATGCTTTAGATAGTAGGAGAGCGCCTGCCAAAGGTCCAGAGAATGGAGCCTTCATTTGGCTCTGAAGATGGGTTGGTAAAGTAAACTGGGAGGTTTATCACCTAATTAAAGGTGGAACTCCAAGGAAACCTTCAGTAGAAACTTCAGGTGGGGCGAAGGACTACCTTGTCCCTGTGGAAGACCAGGTAAGGAGGTTCAATCAAGAGCACCTGAAGCTCACTAATCCTCCTGGATGACGAGATGGCCACCAAGAAGGCCATCTTCCACGACAGGCGTGTAGGGTTACCACCTGTCCTGATTTTTGCAGGACAGTCCTGATTTGGGCAACTGTGTCCTGCAAAAAAACATGAAAAATACTACATGTCCTGACTTTATTTTAGAAAAAATATTTTCTAACTTTCCACTAAATGTTGCAGAGAACTATACCTTAACCAAAATACCTTAAAATGATAAGAAACAATAGAAGCAACTAAGAAACTGCAATACTTGGCCTTAATTCTGATTATATAGTGAAAACAAGTCTGTTGCATTGGTTGAGGATATGTACTGTCCTGTGAAAAATCATGTTTTAGTAAGAAATGTCCCACTTTGGGCTTCTTAGAAGGTGGTAACCCTACAGGTGTGACATCTCACACTTATGCATAGACTCAAAAGGCTTGCCCGTGAGCATTGCCAGTTCCAACAATAAGTCCTAAGGTAATGGTGGCTCACACACAGGTGGGAACAAGTGATCAAGGCCCTGAAAGAAGCAGCCAACCACCTTCTCCTGTGCCACCATTGACATACCAGCCTGTGCAGAGAGTATGCAGAGCTGGCTGCAGGTGCACTTTGGGTCGACAAAAACAGTCCCAGCTGGGACAAGTGCCAGAGGTATTCCAAGATGTTAGCCACAGGGCAGGCCAGAGGATCAAGTTCCTAGCCCTGACAACAAATGGAAAAACAGCTTTGAAGGCATAACACTGGTGAATCGACTCTTTTTGAGAAGCCTCCACAATGTGGAGAACATTGTGTGAAAGACCCAGAGCCTGAACTCCAGAAGTTCAGAAACCAGGATGTGAGTTGCAGGGACTGAAGGTCTGGGTGCAGGACCTTCCCTTGTTATCTGGTCAGCAGATCTGGGAGAAGAGGCAACCACCATGGAGGTCTGCTACTGAGGCTGAGGAGATCCCACTACCAGAACTGGGGAGGCCAGTACAGAGCTATGAGAATCATTCATGCCTTGTCCTTCTGCACCTTGACCACCACCTTGTGGATCAGGGAAAAAGGAGGAAAGACATATAGAAGGCCGGGGTCTGGAGCCTCGTGAAGGCATCCCCACCAGTATCCTGGACTGTAGGGGGCAGGGACAGAACAACCTCAGTTTTGTGTTCTCCCAGGAGGCAAATAAGTCCACTGGAGCAATGCCCAACAGGAAGAACAGGTGGTTCACCACCTCCTGATGAACTACTCATACAATGTCTCACCCATATGGCTAAGAGCATCTGCCAGCTGACTGTTCTCTCCTGCAGCATGAACCACCAGGAGATCTGCATCCTGGCTACACATGAGGATCCAGGTGCAAAGAGCCTCCCAACACAATGGAAGGGAATGTGTTCTGCCCTGCCTGTTCAGGTAGAACATGGGCATAGTGTTGTCTGTCTGGGCTTGCATGAACTGACCCCTGACTAGTGGAGCACATTTTGTCATAGCTAGCTGTGCTGCACAGAGCTCCATCAGGCTGATGTATTGATGAGACTCCCTAGGTGACTATAAACCATAGGTCTTGTGGTCTCCCAAGTGCGCTCCCCATTCCACCAGAGACGCGTCCATCATGACAGTGATGGCTGGTTCTGGGTGCGCAAATGGAACTCCCTCCTCCAGATAGTCTAGGATTAGCCATCATTGGATGGCATCCCACATTGGCTGGGTCACTGTGGCTGGCTGGTCCAGGTGTCTTAGGTGTTGGGACCACTGATGGCTAAACTACCACTGCCACCAGTGAGTCCACCAGGCCACACTGGTGCAAAATGCCATTTACCCCAGCAGCCTCAGGAAGTCCTGAGAAGGGTGCAAGCACCCAACCTTAAATGATTGGACAAAGGAGGTAAAGATCCAATGCCTGGACCCAGGGAGGTGGGCCTTGGCCTGTAGGGAGTCTGGTTCTTCCCCAATTAAGTGAATCATCTGCGAGGAGATCAGTTTGGACTTGGTCGGGTTGACCAAGAGGCCCAAGTCTTTACAGATCTGGAGGGCTAGGTCCCTGGACTGTTCCACTGACTCTGTGAATAGCCGGGCTATCAGCCAGTCATCCAGGAAGGGATAAACCCTGATGCCCTGGTGCTGCAAGAAGGCTGCCACAAAAGCAATGCACTTGGTGAAGACCCTGGGTGCAGAGGAGAGGCCAAATGGCATGACTTGGAACTGACAGAGACCCCTTCAACACAGAATTGGAGGTACCGCCAGTGGGACGGACAGACTGGGATATGGAAGAATGCATCCTGGAGGTCCAGGGAACAGAACCACATGCTGTGCTCCCAGAGATGGTGTGATCTAGTTCAGCATGATCATCCTGAACTTCCACTTCCTTAGAAACTCATTCAGATCGTGAAGATCCAGTATGGCGTACCAGCTCCCTGTCCATTTTGGGAAAAGGAGGTACCTGGACACGTACCCCTGACTTGCTGGGGCATCTGGGACATGGGTTGTTGCTCCTTTTGCAAGGAGCTGAGCAACGTCCTCCCTGAGGGTGGATGGCAAGTCCTGCAACACTGAGGGTTCCCTTTGGAGCATGGGATTGGTAGGGCAGAAGGGTATTGAAATTAAGAGACAACCCTCTACCGACCACCTCCAGAACCCATTTGTCCATAGTAATAATGGACCAGTGAAGCCAGGAGTTGCAAAGTCGACCCTCCACCCAGACCTAAGCCAGGAACTCCACAGGCGGGAGGTGAACACCCCCCAGGACTGTCACTGGGCAGCTTTGAAGGGGGCAATGGCCACTAAGGCTGAAGAGGCACCACTTCCCTTATCCCTACTATTTTTGGGCCCCCAGATGGAGAACTTAGCCTTTAGGTGCCAGGTTTGGAATTGCCCCAACTGGGACTTTTGCTGCTGAGACTGCTAGGGCTGAAAGGGCCAAAACTGAAAGCCCTTCTTCTTCTTTTGTTTTTGGTCTTTCTGGCCTTCTATCTCCTCAAACCCCTCCTCCACCCCTCTCTCCAAATGAAGCCTACTTGGCTGACAATGCACTTTCTACGATGACGATACCACCCTTGGTTGACCGCCCTACCCCTCTTTCCTCCTAGGCTGACCTACAAACTAGTGAACTCCAATGCAGAGTCCTTTTTACCCTATCCTCTTTAAACCTCTCAATGGATGTACTGTGTATAATTACATTGTATTTGAGTGCCTGTTTAATTGTTTTCCTGTTCTTTGTATACCCTGTTATATTTGTAATGTTTGTGCAACAATGACTTGGAACCTTTGAAAACAATTCCTGGACTCAAAGGTATTAATCCCAAACTGAAATAAATAAATAAAATTCTAGGATGAAGCCATAGAATCCTGGGTGGCATTAGACTTCTCAATCCTTGTGAGATACCTATCCACCCGGGGGTCCAAGGGGTCAGTGTCAAGAAAGGGGACCCTGGCCAGCTTATGCTGAGTGTTCACTGTGAAGACGAAGATCCTCATTCAGGCCCTGCAATGCACTGCAACGGCCACTGCCGTGGCACAGTCACAGGAGTCACTTATGTCCAAGGCTGCTGGAGCTGGTGTTCAGCCAGTGCTTGATCCTGGTCTCCAGTGATCTTTACCATTAGCTGCTTGTCAGCAGGGAGGTAAGGGAGGACATTATCAAGCACTCCCAGTGGGAAGTGATCAAAGTGGGGCATCATCAAGGTGCAGCTTGCCTGACAGAGACCAAGGGAGGACGTGGTGTAGATTTTCTTAGCCACATGGTAAAGCTTATTTGACTCCATGTTGGGGGGCTTGTCCACATCCCCAGTATTGCTGGATTTCCAGAAAGCAGAATCAGGGACCAGATCCTCAGCTGAGGGGTGGTCAGACAAGCTGGGCACCACATATTTGCAGAACATATGGGCTGAGGGTACCAGGTAGGAGGCTGGATACTGCCAAAGCTCCAGAACTGGTCCCAGAACTGCCTCAGCCATGAGAAAGGCAACCCCAGGGGGGATTCGTCCTTATCAGGATGTCAGTGAAGAGGAACATAGCTCTCTTCTGAACTGGCTGCAAAGATACATTTATAGACACACACATAACTTGGAGTAGCATCCCAGAAGACACCGATCCATGATCAGTGGTTAGTTATTCGACTAATACCCAGTTAAACATATGTGTCCTTGAAGATTACATGGAGGATGCACTGCAGTCATCCAAGGACTCTTCAGAAATGGCCCGCAGCAACTTACCACAATGGACCACCCTGGAATCATCACAGTGGGAAATTTCCACTGACAACCAGCCTGGCAAGCCAGTGCCCGGATGGAAGTCCTTTGTAGGAGCCCCCCACATGGGATGCAATGGAGGCAGTTCCACCAACAATGGAGGAGAGATGCATGTTGGGGACAACTGTCTTGGGTGGACTGAAGTGGGTTTGACCAGCACCAGTCAGTTGACCGTAGGGGTTGGGACAGAGCCCTATATGGCCCCACCATGGCCAATTGCTGCCAGAGGAGCTCCTCATAGCACTGCCACATCTGCTAGCAGAGTCTCCCCATCTGAAAATCAAGAGGACGGGGAGTATCGATGGTGATGCCTCCTGGTCAAGCAGGATCGAGAACTTGAGGAGCCCCTCGACCATTGAAAGGGGGGTCGATGTCAAGGAGATGCAACCGGCGGTGTGATGTAATACACTGACACTGGATTCAGCTGCATGACCACTGGTGGAGTCTAATCCTGAGCAGTGATGGCTAGGGATACTGACCACTCCACGTTCTCCTGGGAGAGGACTGGCATGACCGGGGTCTTGGATATGTACTCTTCGTCGACCTCCTCCGACAACAGGTCAATGGGGTTGAGAAAAAGCTCGACCATCTGATCAACCAGTGTTGCGTTCGACAAGCCCGATGGGGGTACCGTAGAGCTAGTGACCTGTTTTCTGGCCAAAAGGGGCTCGGCCAAAGACAAGCACTCATCAGCCATTGAGCAGCCAGGGAAGTCAAGGGAGTGGGAGGAGCATGATCTCTCTCCCAGTCCCACAACCAATGGCGATGTTCCTTACTCTTGTGCTTCTTACCATGGTGGGCAGGGCCCTCTTTGAAGGTCTCAAGTGCCCGACACATACCACGGAAATTACCCATGAAAGATGCTCTAACGTTAGCCCCAGCCAGAAGCAGTACTGAGGCTAATGAGGTACCTGCCATGGCTGTAGCTGTCCCCTCTTCCATTGCTGCTAGCTGTGCCACAGACCCTGCCGCAACAGAAGCCACCTTGCGACTACCCTTGGCCCACAATTTCAGATCTTGATTGGACAGTTGGCTGAGGAGAAAGTGAGCCTTCCTGTCTTTAAGTAAGGATGGGAGCATCATTTGGCAGAGGCTGCAATCAGCAATGTTGTGTGTTGTTCCCAGGTGGTACAGGCACAACATGTGTAGGTTCATCCACAACATCGTCTGCCAGCATGTGAGACACTGTTTGAAGCCAGGTGTGGGCTTCACTTACTCACATTCCATGATGATGATCAGAAGTCAAGAGCAGGACCGAAGAATATACAAAATGGTTTAGAAAAGTGGAAAAGTTACTAAGTTTGCCAGTGATGTACTTACTAGACCCTACAACATGTGAAGCTGTAAAGGAGGAGACTGAACTCTTCCAATGGAAAGGAAGTTCTGACATCACGGGGTGGAGCTGAGGAACATACCACCCTGGTGGTGGGAGGAACTTTACTTAAAGTTGTTCTGGTGAATCAGCTCTTAAGGAAGAACCGCCACTGTGTGGATATGTGTACCATATCCATGCCCCTAGTAATGTGTGTCGTTACATGTTGTGGTTGAATTTGTGATTGTGTTCTCACTGTACGATCAGCTATTGGTGGTGGCAACTTTCCTTTTTTTTCCCAACTTTTTTTAATTAAAGTTTGCATGAAACATCAAAACAACATGCAATAAGCACCAACAGAGAGATAACAAGTATACATCTGAAATCCAACAGTTAATCAGTAGTACATTAAAGACACTCTAAATAGATACAATAATAGTTTAAATCTATACCATGACACTACAAATGGTGAAATATGTCACAAGATTATCATGGGGTCATTAATACCCAAATCAGCATTACCTATATGATCTATAAGTGGCAATCTAGCCCAATATGTCCTCACTAGTAAAGCTCCTAAATAGCATAGGTTATAGTTCCCCAAGGTACTTCTATAAAACTTATTAACCAGAATTCAACAGTAATTGTGAGTGTACATCCTAATATTCTATATCTCCATCTTAAGCTGCACATAGAACAATACAACCAGAATATTTGTCAACCATCTGCATTTAAATTAGTATACAACGTAGAACTTAAAAAAAGGTAGGGTTTAAACCAGTGATCCCTCAGTTTCCAAGCTGATAAGCTAACCACTGGACTACTCTGCCTCAACAATGCTTCCCTTCCCCATTACCTGTCCATTACTATCAGCCTCTCACAACTAGAGGGTCTGGGCTTTGCCTCAACTCTACTGCATTCAGTTACTGCAGTGTCTTAGCTAGCGATGGTGCTGCTCACAGACTACATTCTTTATTTCAAACAATAGCCCCCTTTTATTTTTTTTACTTTTTGATTTGTCCATCCTTACACAGTATGTCAGCCATTCTTTTCACCCCATGCACAAGCCCTGTATCCCACGCTTACTGCATCGATCATCTCTGGCCCCTGGATTACCAAGGTGTGTTCCTGTGTATACTATCCCTGATGTATCCCTTTTGCAACTAGAAAGGCTGACGCACAGAGAGAGAGATCAAATGGCTTATTCATGGTCATACTGTGCAGTAAGTGGCAGTGGTGGGATATGAACCTGGGATCCTCTGACTCACTGTTCTGTGCACTAAACTCTGGCCCACACTGTCCTTGACAGTCGCTGACAAGTACACTTGTCAGTCAAGAAAAGAAACACCCAGGGAGACAGGTGATTCCTTTCTGTCATGATAGAGATGTGCAGTGTGTGTGTGTTGGTGGTTGGGGGAGGGAGTCATCATTACCCTTATCAGTCCAGAACATTATCTGGTCTACAGACAAACAGAGGACTTGTTAATCATTAGCCTTCTCACCTTCTATCAGCACTAAACATCTAAAATATTTAGAAGAATAACTGTTATTTATATTACAAAGAAAAAGATCACGCGACCAAAAATAAATACAGCATACCATTGACAAGATACTGGTTCTGTGATGATAATAGACTTGACCCATTCACAGCTACAGCGACCAATGCTGCTACCATAATGCTGAACTTGTGTCATGCCCATTCTGTCACACTCTTACAAACTACAGATAGTTTACCTTTCCCCAGCCATCTAGGAGGGTGATGATTCCCACTCCCACAAGGGTGGAGGTATCACCAAGATGAACCTTTTGGCAAATGGATTTAATCATGTCAATAAGCTGGCAGCTGTTAAAAATCAAGTTCTTGGAGGCACAGCAGTAGCACAAATGCTCACGATGTTGACAACCTGGATTCACAAACAAGCCTGAACTCATTGAAGGGCCGGCCCATGGGGGGTGAAACTGAGCATCCCACAGGATGCTCACCTCCTCAGGGTGTGTGGAATGCAGTCTTCGCTTCACTCCCACCACCTGGATGACCACAGGTAGTGGTGCAAGTAGGTGCTGGTGAGCAGAGTGGGAGGATGCTGACATGCTCTTACACATGCTGCATGCATGAGCGCACGTGCCCATCTGCTGAAGGCTCTATTGGCAGCCTAGGGGGTTGATGGCAGCAACATGGGAAAAAACCCTAGCAAGATGACACCCACCCCCCACGCAGGCCCAGCACTGCCAACTGTGGCTCTCACACTGCACCGAGCTTCATTTTATTTTTGTATTTAAGTTTTTATTAATTTTTCTTGGCAGTACAAAGAACATTGAGGTGCTTCTTATAGTACATACAGGTGCAAAGCAATCTCAGTGCATCATCAAGTTACTTACAGCTTAGTTGGGGCAGATGATAGCCAGAGGAACTGACTGAATACAGTCATAACACTGCCCAGCGAGTACAATAGGTCTAACCCAAGTCATCACTACTATCCACAAGATGATCCAAAAGGACAGGGGATGAACCAAGAATGCTTTCACGCTAAGACAGAGTGACTCAGGCCTAGGTCAGTACAACCCATGGTAATTATGCCTTATGGTGTAAATTGTGGATCTATAGTCATGCAATACAATTGACAGTGTCTCCAAGTCTCATGAGAGGTATCCCCTGTCCCATGTAGATGAAATGTAAGTTTTTCTATTTTGATAAATGGACATACAACCTGATGCCAATGTTGGATCAGAGAGAAGGGGTGAGACCTGTAACCACAGTTTGCTGGCTGCCAGGAGCATGATAAGGGCAAGGGACTTGGATCCCATTCTGACACCTCCTGGGGGAGGGGGTGGTACTGAAAGCAGGAGGGCTGAAGGGAAGTGTAAGTGGGTATCCAGAGAGGGCTCAAGGAATTGCTGTTCCAGAGCATGCCTAAAACCATGAATGTGAAGGCAACACCAAAAAGTATGTGGATGGTCTGCCTCTGTCACCCCACATTCCCTTCAGCAGTGACTGTTATTGCTGACCTATATATTTTGCCTACACTTGGGGAGTGTAAAAACACCTCAATTTATACTTCCTGGTGAGTTCGCACCAGAATGGAGACAAGCTCACCTTCATAGCAGGAAGTGACCACCCGATCCACGTTGCTAGAGGGAAAGAAGCCTGCAGGTCTCGATTCCATTTTCGTAAAATGTGGTTTGAGGTGTTTGGCCACAAATCCTGCATACCTCGATAAAAGTTGCCCATCAGGTGACACCATGTGTCTCCCTTCAAAAGGGCTATAAAAATGTGGAGCAACAGTGGGGCTGGGGCTGGTTATTTAGGAGGGGGTCCCGATTTAAATGTAAGAGATGAGTTTTTTTTTGTTTTTTTTTTATTTAGTATGCTTTTTCCTGCTTGTCCGCCAGCCCCATTGGTCCACACACACTAGCTCAGCCCCACTATACACCCTGGGACTTACCTGACTCTGGAGGAGCCCCAGCTTACCCCCAGGGGTGGGGCCACTGAGGGTTCCCCCCACCAACAGAGACTGAATGGTACAATGAGAGTGAGAGCCCGGTTGGCAGCACGGGGTCAGCTGCATGGGGGTGCAGTGGTCTGACTTCCTTTTTCCATTTTTCTCCCAAGGAGGTGTGGTGTGCAATGATGTGGGAACAGGAAGCCGTACATCTGCCATGCCTCCCAGACATATTCAGTCCCAACTGTTACACCCCTGACTACTACAAGGGGCCATTCGTACACCAGCGACTCCATCCCACCCCCGAAGGAGAGCGTTCCATAAGATGCTCAATTTTCTTCCCCCCGCATGGCCCTCCAACATCCCAGGCTCATTCCTGAGAAAGAAATGAGTCTGAATTTGGATATACCAATAGAGTTCTTGCCTTGTGATCCCAAAGATATCCTGAATATACTGAAAGGGAAGTATTCATTGTTCATTTGTACATTGAAAGAGGTAGTGCAGGCCTAATTGTCTCCACCTGCAAAATGCAAAATCTAATTGTGGGGGAGGAATTCCAAATCTTTCTCGAACAGCCTACAGTGCACCAAGCTGTAACACCATCAGGGGAGGGTACACCCTCCGCAGCCCTGCTCAACAGGGGGAGAGGTAAGCCAGCAAGAAACAGGCACAGAGAAGAGTCCCAGAAAAAGTGGGTGACAGGGACAGGATGGAAGGAGGAGGAGGAGAAGGGCTGGCTGGGGTGAACAGGAGGCATAAAGCATACTAAATTAACAAAAAACAAAAAAAAATACGAAGCTGCTCAGCCCAGCAGCACCCTGTGCAAACTGCACATGTTCATAATTACATCTTTGATTATAGAGAATACATGAGGATTGGCAAACTTTGAAAAGCATTTTCTAATACTGAAAAGGCCCCCCCCCAGTGTAAGCACTCTTTCTAAACTTGAATCGGATTGCAGATATGGAATTTTGCCATATGGCATGCCTGCTCAGCTTTAAGACTTTGCATAATCTCTCATCTCAGTGTTGGAAGGGGCTTGAATTTTTCAGGATGGCCTGCACTGTGGCTGTTGCCAGCAGCAGATCATCAGCTCAGCGGGCAGCCCTGGACTGATGAATGTGAGATGCAGCCGAGCAAGGCCTCTATTACAGCCAACTCAAGCCAGAGACAGAGCACATATTTGCCTTGTCCCTTACAGCAATGCTGCCTGTCAAGAGATGTTGCAAACAGGAAACCCTTACATCTCTTATTATGCCTTTCCCAATGTGCTAAGCTGAAAGATGCAAAAGAAATGATTCCCCAATTCTTGCAAAACTGTTTAATTGGAGCCTGTGTGAAAATATGTTCCCGGAAGGCTGGAAACATGCTAAAATTATTTCAGTTTATAAAGGGGAAAAAAAGACAGATCGAACAAATTCTCACCCTATTGCTCTCTTGCCCATGATCTCAAAAATATTAGAGGGGTGATTCAAGAATAACTGGTAAATTATTTGGAACAAAATTCCATCTTGTCAAAGTATCAATCAGGGTTTAGATGGGGATACTCCACGGACACCGCACTCACCGACCTGGTAGATTTAGTTTCAACATCTTTGAATGAAAGCAGGGAGGTAGGTGTAGTGTTCATGGATCTATCAAAAGCATTTGATACTGTGAACCACAAGATCGTGGGCAAGAGATTGTTAGATGTAGGGGTTGCATCTGAAACCTGCCAATGGTTTGCATCATATTTAAGAAATAGAACCCAGAAAGTTTAGATAATAAATATCATATGTAATAAGGCTTTAAACAGGAAGGGGGTACCCCAGGGATCGCCTTTGGGACCCATACTATTTTTAATTTATTTTAATTCAGTTACACGGTTTATAGAGAATACTCAAATTCATCTATATGCAGATGATACAGTGCTTATAGTCTCGGGTAAAGACAGAAAAGAGATGGAAACTAACCTACAGGAGGACTTTCTTACTCTCTGTTCATGGTTTTCAAACTCTAGATTAGTATTAAATGAAAAAAAAGTCCAAAACTATGATCTTTGGAACTAAACAAGCTGACAAAAAAGGGCAAGGAAATATGTATTAAAACTGCTAAGGATGAGACTCTTGAACAAATACCTGAATACAAGTATTAAAGCATCTGGTTAGATCAAAGTTTGGACTTTGATTCCCATATAGGGAAAACAGCAGAAATACAAGAATGTGCTCCCAGTTTTGCAAGATGGTTTTCATGAGTGGAAGCATGAGCCCTCTGTGCCCTGAGCTCCCACCTACCTATAAGTATAAAGACATAGAGCAAGAGGGCCCTGTGCTTTTAGTTTTGCATAATTGTATCCATAGGTAGGAGCGTGGGCCCTTTGGGCCCTGCGCTCCCACCCACTCATGAGTGTAGAGGCATAGCACAGGAGGGCCCAGTGCTCCCACTTTAGCGTAAATGGTATGCATAGGTGGGAGCGTGGGCTCTCTGGGCACTGTGCTCCCACCTACCTGTAAGTACAGACACATAGTGCAGGCATAGAGGCATTCCCAGTAACCCTTGTACTGCAAACGTGACAATATCTCAATAACCATAGCAACTTTTGAAAAAAAATCCTTTGCAGTTGTATTCATGACCTGGCCATCTTCATGCATGTTTAGTATGCCTAAAGATGTACTAAGCTGCGCTCAGCAGAAAATCCGTATCTCAAACCATTTTCAAGATATAGGCGCCGAAAGGGGCCGAGGCCACTACAATGTTATCCTATGGGAAAATGTGCAACTTCGGACTGCTGTAACTCTTGAACCAATGTAAATTTTTTCACCAAACCAGAAAAAGGCACATCTGTGGGGCAAGGACTTGCGACCCTGCAAATTTCAGCCCAATGTTCTAACCATTGTCTTGCTATGAAGTGGCAAAGAAACTGGTGTTTTGGGGCTGTTGAACTGCAGAACTTTTGCGAAAGTTCCACAGAATTTCATGAAAGTCCCATTGATTTACATGGGAGAGCTTTCATGAAAGTACTGCAGAATGTTCGCCAAAGTCCCACCACTGTAGATGCAGGACTTTTGCGAAAGTATCCATGGAACATTTGCGCAAGTCCACGAAAGTTTCGCAGCTAAGATGGCAGAAAAAGTTTAAAAGCATATTTCTGGACATCCTAGGGAACAACTAATGCCAGGGTTGTGTTCCTAGGGACCCGATTAGGTAAATTCAAGTGCTGGTGTTTATCTAGGGGCAGTATTTTTGAACTACAATGTTTTTTCTGCTTCACTAACTGAAAACAACATGGCAGATTTGTGAAAGTACCAAACCCATTTGTGAATGTAAAAAGTGCTTTCATGAAAGTAAAATGTACTTTCGAGGGGAACATATATATTTTCCTCATAGGCTATAATGGGAAACTTTAAAGTTTAATAACGTTTGAATGGATTAATATTTTTTCACCAACCCTTCAAAAGGCATTTCCCTGACCCAGTACCCATATACCCTGAAAATTTCAGACTAGACGGACAAACAGTTCGGGCTGTAGAGACGAGCAAAGAATGTCAAACAGTTGAGAATTTTTCACACTTTGTCACACTCCGCAGCTCCGTAATTGCAAATCCGACCAGAATGAAACTTTCCAGATCCAGAGATCTATGGTACCGGACTATGTATGCAAATGTTTAGGCAAATCAGACAAACGGTTACAGAGTTATTAAAGTGCAAAATCTTGGGTTTAACATAGAAGTGACCATGCAACCCTAACTAGACTGGCCCTTATAATATATATGTTCGTAAGCAAGAATACCCGACAGGGTGGGCAGTATTGGGAAATACCGGACCGCCCAGGGGCATAATGAGGCCCAACGCTGCAGGTGGAGGGCCTTATAGCCTCTGGAAGGTCTGGTATTTCCCAATACCACCGACCCTGAAGGGTACTATTGCACTTAGAAAATGGTCACTGTAAAAAAAATTAGTATAATAAAAATAAGTTGACAGAAAATTAGTTTAAAATAACATTTATAATAAAATCATCCCTCCGCCTGTATTACAATGATTTTTTTTTTGAGCTATGGATTTTTGTCCTACAAGAGCCCAAGGACAGAAGCTGGTTGTTATGGTTACCCTCTCCCACATAAACATGCTTAGTTAAAAAATGTCTTCTGTACTTTCCAACCCCCTAGCACACTAAGACCTACATGCCTGTTATCCGTTTTCTTTTTATTTGGTATTGGCCCGTCACCGCCCCCCCCAGTTCTTCTGTGCATTGTTTACAAGCAAGGAAATGATGATGCAAGGACAGAAAAGAAGGTATATTTCCATTTTTTTTTTATTAAAAAAGGTGAAGCCAGTATGTTTTCTACCCTTTCTTTTTCTTTGAGAGCAGGGAAATCAGCAAGTGAAAAGCGGGAATAGTGAGAGGTAGGGGCTATGAGAAACAGCCGAGAATATGCTGTCATTTTGTGGGGGAAAAAAAGATTGGTAATTATTTTAAGAGTTTTAGTGCCTTTTTGATGTTCATTATCTGTTTTATCTTTTGTTCCATTTATTGTTGCTTGAGAAGCTAGCATGGTGAGCGATGCAATGGGGAGAAGAGTGCCTTCAGTAACTAAAGTCAGGATTATGCCAGGCTCTGGCAGTTCGGGTGCTTGCAGTCAAGACATTAACTGCACACATTTGAAAAGGGACAGTAACTTCAACTTGCTGCAGCATGATGAATGGAGGTGCCGTGGTGGATCAGTCAGCAACATCGCTGATCTTACTGCTGGGAGACAACAGAACATACTGTTGAAAAGCAGACAATGGAAACATTAAGTATGAGAGAGGATGCGTTCTCTGTGTTTGTGTGCTGGGGATTACTCACTCTGCGCTTTTCTCTCGGGAGGGGAGTGTGATGGTAAGGAAAGGAGAGCAGCTTCATGTCACTGTCAGGATAATCTGTACTACCACAACAAATCACAGGCAGGTTCAATTTTGGGAGCGAGAAGGCGGCAGTTGAAGAAGGGACAAATGAGAGCACAGTCAGCTGTCTGTGACTCCCTCGATGGACAATCGCAGGGCATGAGACAAGAGGGCACGGTGAATAAAAAAAAGAAAGAAAAAAACAAAAACAAAGGGAGATCTAAGTCTAGTGGAGTTTGATATGTAGTTTCCTGACATACATAGTACTGAACTAGTGAGCGTTGGGGGCAGTTTCTCTCGCTAAGCGAGAGAAAAACATGGTGGCAATTTCGAATTCGGTGGGGATGCTTTCAGCCAATGAACAAGCAGGGTGGGCACTATGGTACATGACTGAGTAAAGGGGCACTTGGGCTGACACTTTTTATTTCCTGGGCATCTATTGAAAGTTAAAGTACTCCCCTGGCAGGAGTACCAGCCAATCAGAGCACAGCAAATAAAAAGCCCATTTTCTAAATATGTGTGTGTGTGTGTTTATATTTTACTGGCCCTAACAGGCCACTATAATATATATAGAGGATACGTGATGGGCAGGAGTGTAATATGGAAAGTATCTTCACTCCTGCAGAGTGAGCTGTGGATACTCACTAGTACCGAAGGCACGAGTGAGAGTATCCAGAACTCATGATGCAGGAATGAAGATATTTTCCATAGCACACGATCTGCCCATCATGTGTTCTATGTATACAATAGGAGGTACAAGTTTCAGAAGTATTGTTATGATTTTTTGTGTTCTGTTGCTGTTTCTGTGTTTGCTGTTTTTGTGTGTGAGATTTTCTGAATGGGCTGGCAGTGTTACAAACTGTGGGAAAAGCTGAGTGTGTTTTGCAATGCTAAGCAAGTTAGCTTCGGGCAGCAGTGAGAAAGACTGCTTTTTGAAGCTATGTGTTTTAAAGTTCAGGATGCAGTCAAGCTGAGAGCATCAGAGCAATGGGTTGGGAGTGAGAGAGTATAGGAAACACCTGAGAATGTTTTGCAATGGTAACTGAGTTGGCTGTAGGCAGCAGTGAGAATGACGTTGTTTTGTGAAGCTGTCTGCTTTAGAATTCTGGCTGCAGTGAAGTTGAGCTTCACAGCAATGAGTTGGGAGTGAGACAGAGTATAGGAAACACCCAAGAATGTTTTGCCATGGTAACTCAGTTGGCTGCAGGCAGCAGTGAAATATCTCTCACAGTGGTGATGTCACGACATGATTTATCACTAGTCGTGATGTCACAACATGATTTATCACTTGTGGTGATGTCACCACAGTGAGAATACATGTTTTTATCACACTCATTTATCACTCACCCCTATTGTATACATGTATATATGTGTGTGTGTGTGTGTGTATGTATGTATTTATATTTTACTGGCCCTACCAGGCCACTATAATATACATGTATGTGTGTGTGTATATATGTAATAGATAACCCACTCTAGGGTGAGCAGTCACACTCTGATACACGCATGCCTTGGTGTGTGTTTACGCATTAGAAAATGGGCTTTTTATTTGCTGTGCTCTGATTGGCTGGTACTCCTGCCAGGGGATTACTTTAACTTTCAATAGATGCCCAGGTAATAAAAAGTGCCAGCCCAAGTGCCCCTTTACCCAGTCATGTACCATAGTGCCCGCCCTGCTTGTTCATTGGCTGAAAGCACCCCCACTAAATTCAAAATTGCTGCCATGTTTTTCTCTCACTTAGTGACAGAAACTGCCCCAACGCTCCCTAGTTCAGTGCCATGTATGTCAGGAAACTACATATCAAACTCCACTGGACTTAGTTCTCCCTTTGTTTTTTTTTTCTTTTTTTTATTCACCGTGCCTTCTTGTCTCAAGCCCTACGATTGTCCATAGCAGGGTGTTGGGCCTCATTACACCCCTGGGCGGTTCGGTATTTACCAATACCACCCACCCTGGAGGGTATTATTGCTTACTGAGGCCGCAGGCCAAGTGCGTCAACCACTAAAGGCGTGCGTATATATTGGAGCATGACCGCACATCCTAAAGTGGGTTATCTATCTTATAAAATGGCAAAATTCTTTTGGAGGGGGTGACAGTGCAGGTGTGCGGTCATGCTGTAATATATGCACAATCATGTGATGTGTTTCAACCAATCAGCAGAGATAATTTTCCTACCTATTTTATATATATATATATATATATATGTACATAGAATAATAAATAGGTGCTGGTGTACTACCAGCGAGTAATACCATTGAGAGGTTCTTGACATGTAGGAACCTGGAGAGCAAAACTCGAGAGGTTCCTGTGTCAAGAACCTCGAGATGGTATCACTTGCCGGTAATGCACAAGCATCTATTCATTATTTTTTTTAGTATATGGATGCGATTTTAATTTTTTCTTACTTTGTGAATGGTAGTCGGTAGTTTCAGTGAAGGATGCTCTGTCCTGGCCCACTGCCGTGTTGTCTTGCTGTCTTGCTGCTGCTCTCGCCCCAGCCCGCTGCACTGTACCATGCCTGCCTCTACTCTTGGCCTCGCTATATGAGAATACCTGGTAGGTATTCCTACCTTTTTCCTTTTTTTGCGCTGTGCTCCGCATTTCCTTTTTGTGAGAGGAGGAAAAAAGAATGAAGAAATGTTGCGAGGCAGTATGGTCTCGCTAAGCGAGAAAGCGAGCCATGTTTTTAAACTTGTTCTGCCCGCCATTACGAAAAGCAGCCAATCAGGAGTGCCACTTAGGATGACGTGGGGAGCAGAAGGATCTTTTGTGGCGCTATGCTATGTGGTGATTGTACTAATACTATCGTTGAGGAGTGCAACAATAGTATTATCACATTTAAACGATACTATTAAAAGTAATTGACAGTACTATTACCACAGAAGCTTTGATGGTATTATCGAAATGTTTTGTATGCTTTTTGAACATATTAAATTTAAGATCCATATATTAATAGATACACACACACACACACACCACGAAATTTGGCATGCTTTGTGGCTAGGGGACGGTCTCTTGACGTGCCAAATTTCGTGTCAATCCCTTTTGCAGTTTTTGAGATACAGAATGTTGAAAAAACAGAGGGTTTTGCCGTTTTTTTTGCTTACCTGTATCTCAAAAACAGTGTAACCTTATTGGCTGAAATTTTCAGGATAGAAAGCTTTGGCCTCACAGCTGTGCCTTTTGAAGATTTGGTGGAAAAATACTAATCCGTTTCATGGTTATGATATGTTGAATGTTCCATTATTTCCTATAGGAAAAAATAGATGTCAAGCATGAAGTAGAATTTCTGAATCGGAGCAGGACTGGATCTTCATTCGAAGTAGGATTCTGATGCAGAGTCCTGCATCGAAGTGCAATTTTAAGATGCACAATCCTGCATCAAAATGGCACATTGATGCAGGATTATGCATCATAACATGGCAGTTCGACGCAGGACTTGGCATCATAATCCTACTTCGAATGAGGATCCAATCTTACTCCGATTCAGAAATCCTACTTTGTGCCTGACATCTATTTTTCCCACAGGAAATAACGGGACATTCAACATCTCATACCCCTCGCCCTCTGAGGCAGCCCACTATGTTGGCTAGTCTCTAGTGTCAGGCAGGTGCTATAACCCAGGGAAATCCAGGAACCCAGGCCATGAAATAGGCAGGGCATGGATTTATTTTCCTGGCTTTCTCTCGAGCCTCCCTTCTTCTCGTGGCATGGCATGGCATAGTCCCTTCAGTCCTCAGATGCCCACAGGAATGTCCTGCAGAGGAAGCAAGCTCCTTTGACCCACTGCAAGGGTCACTGCAGCACCAGGTGCCATTCCTTCCTGACTGCAATACATCAGGCCTGCCTCCAGATGCGGCGCTCCGAGCTTGCTCCCAAACTCTGGTTTCCTGCATGGCACGGGGACACCCTGTCACCGACCACTGGAGCAGCCACGAAAGTAGCATTTAAAAAAAAAAAGCAGCAGCATTTGTTAATCGGCAAAAAATGCCATCATACAGTGTCTTTTTTTTGTTAGCGATAATGTAATTATGACATTCATTGAGTCATCGTCAGTGCATTTTTTAATTCCCTCTTTTTTTTTTTTTTTATAAATCTTGTATTTATTCCCCTTTCTGCACCAAAGCATCCCCAAATCTACCCTCCCAACTGGGGAAGGGTGCAGCTTTTTCAGCTTTTTTTTTTCAAATCTGTTTCTGCTCCCTTGGTGTGGTGGGGATGTACCCCAAATCAGCCCCTGACCTCCAGCCACCCACAGATGTACCTGCCAGAGACAAAAAAAGCAGACGGTGCACAAAAAAGCAAGTGAACTCCAAGAGCTGTAATCAAAGCGTGACCATTTATTGAGTGCAGGCAAAGAACAAACAAATGCTAAAGCCCCAGCACTTCGAACCCCTGCGGGTTCTTCGTCATCAGAGTACCCTTTTCACTCCAAAACCCCGTACCAAGTCAGACACCAAGTGTATTAACTTCATTATGGAGTTTAATTTGCTCAGCCCTAGAATATCAGCTGTTCTTAAGCGCTATTTGAATGTTCTTAGTGCAGAAAAGGATCTCAAAAAAGTGATAGGTAATGCCCCCCAGGTGGTGTATAGGAAGGCCTCAGTATTAGGGATAAGGTAGTTAAGAGTAGTATTCCCTTTAACAAGAATTCTACATTTCAATTCCCACTTTCTAGACCATTTGGCTCCAACAAATGTGGGAATTGTAACATTTGCCAGAACATGAATCCAGGTTCCACTTTTACAAGTCACACTAACAACTATAATTATGAGATACACCAGCTCATTACATGTCGTACACAATTTGTGGTGTATGCAGTTTGGTACACATGCCCATCTGTTTATATAGGTAGGACAGTACATACTCTAAAGGTGCGCATTCAGGAACACGTCTGCTGTGTACAGAATGGATGTTGTGATACCCCTGTGGGTAGCCACTGGTCTGGATTACAGGGTAATATGAATTTCTTCAAATTTATGAGTACTGATTGTATAAAACCCAGTTTCAGAGGAGGTAATAGACTAAAGACATTATTACAAAGGGAATGTAAATTGATTTTTATGCTGGGCAGTCTATGTCCAATAGGACTGAATGATTCTTGGGATTTGATTCCATATTTATAACACCTTGCGCAGTCTTTGTTTTTTAGATCGTTTTTCTTTCCCTTCCTTCCCTGGTTTCCTTTATCCTTTTACCTTTCCCTACTTGTGCCTCCCCCTTCTTTGTTAATACTTGTTTACTATCCTTTGTTCTGCCTTATTGATTGAATTACCTTCCTCTGTTTTTAATTCACAGGTGCTCCATAATTTCTTTAAGTTGTTACAGCTCACTATCACAGATTGCTGGTTATTACTTATACATTATTTAAAAGGTGGAAGACTAGGTTTGCTGGCAAAGGCACCTAGCTTCACCTCAGCCCTTTTCTTCTAGTTTTGCTTGTAAGGACAGAGCAAGGAACAACATTATCAGAGCAAGGAAAACGATTAAGGCTTCTTCTTGTTAGGCAGATTTACTGTGTGTTATTTTCTTTTGTGCTCACAAGATTTGATACTGTTTTTTGCTTACATTTTACTGCTGTAATCGTCTCTGATTCAAATTGCTGTTGCAGGGTATACTTTCTGCTACATTACTATAGGTGTGCCTAGAGGGTTGTTACTGTTTTGTGCTTACAGATTCTTGCTGTAATCTTCTCTGATTCAAATTGTTTTTCTCAAGGTATATCTTCTGTTACTGCTTTATTTTTCTCTGTAGCGAAGTGTTTTTTGCAGAATATATCTTATGTGAAATTGTTACAGGTAGTGCTTACAGGGTTTACAGTTTTATCTATCATTAAGCTAAGCTTTCAGGGCTACCGCATTTGTTGTTGGTTGTTTCTACTCTTACCTCCTTGTTTTTTTTTCATCCGTGGTTCTTCTTTTTTTGGCAGGGGAAGGGCCCACTACCCACCCCCATCCCCAACCACCCCATGCTACACTCCTTTTATAGAGTAGCACAGTTGTGACATTTTCTGTAGCAAAGCAGGAAGGGGAGGATCAGAGGGTTATCCACACAGTGACCTCATTTACAAGGGCACAAGTAATTTAACTTGTTACAATAAGTTATTAAAAAAAAAATCAAACTTTTGCTTTCATTTTCCTCCTTCTAATTATTCAGACCATGTTATAAACTCGGCAACTCAAGTGGAATGGATATTATTAACTGCACATACTGCAGGACACTTTTCAAAAGGGCAGTTATACAGGATTTAGGACGCTGTCCTACATGCTGGACCATTGGAGATATAAGGGCTCAGCTCCAGGCAGCATGGGCAAAGATTGCGTGCCTCAAATCACATATTCAGGAGGAAATATATTATAAGAACCACCTGCCATTTCCCCAACATCCAACTGAAGCACCTCAACCGCAGATGGTAGTTGGTACGGAAGGCTGGCAGGTGGTTAGGAGGGGCAAATCGGGTGCCCCATCACTCAATGCTCTCCAACGTATTACCTCCACAAACCATATAAAAACTACAAACAGGTATCTTCCTCTATCTCCAAAATCAAGCAAAGGGACAGAGGACACTGAAGCACAGGAACTAGCATAACAAAACTCACCCAACACAGGGACCAAAACAAAAAGAAAAGCAAAAAGGAAATCCAAAACACTTCTGATCATAGGAGACTCGATGCTTCAGGGAGTTGATACCTACCTCCAGCCAGGGGTAATGGTCAGATGTCTTCCAGGTACATCAGCATGGAGAGACACTGACCGCATTGCTAAAATCATGCAGGATGGAGGAGAAAATATCGATGTCCTGGTATACATAGGGATTAACGATCTCTCCAGCCGGTCAGTTGTGTAGACCAAGGAACAGCTGACCAGGCTGGGAGACAAACTGTCATCCATTTCATCTGGCATCTCCTTCTCTGAGATTCTGCTGGTCTGGGGGGGTGGCAGATGGACAGAAGGTTAGAAAGGGGAGATAGGGGAGCTAAACATGCGGCTCAAGGGCTGGTGCCAGAAAAAGGACACACATTTGTAAGTAACTGGCAACAGTTTTGGGAGTGAAAGTTCTTTAAATTTGATGGACTGCATCTGACTAAGGAGGGAGTCTGTGCATTGGGGCAGAAGTTTGATGTCTTTGCAGAATATTTAAAGTAGCCAATGGGGAGAGGGGTGCAGCACCTGATACAATGAACGGGAAGAACACCCTTCCCCCTCAGCTAGTGATCAAACAGGAGTTCAGCATATCTGTAGTTTATTGGCATCACCAAGTAAGGAAAAAGGTCTAGCTCCCCATACGAAACGCCAGACCTTGCCTAACAACCAACACACTGAAATCTGGCCAATAGAAAATCAGGTACACAAATGCCCGCAGTCTGAGAAAAAAGATCCCAGACCTGCAGGCAACAATGACAGAGGCTAAACTGGACCTAGTAGCCATTAGCAAGACATGGTTCACCAGTAACCACACTTGGGAGACTTCAGTACCTGGCTGTGTACTGTTCAGAAGAGACCGAGGTGCAAAAGGGGGGGGGGGGGGGGGGGAGTAGCCCTTTATGTCAACGAAAATATCAAAGCTACAGAAATTCAGAATACACATAAGGAGCCAGAGGAACTGTGGGTCACACTGGAAACAGGAAATGGGACAGCCATACGAACTGGGGTTGTCTACAGGCCTCCAGACCAGGGAGAGGACATAGACACATTACTGTTAATAGATACACAAAACATGACAGCTAAAGGGAAGGTTCTGATAATGGGAGACTTCAACATGTCAGATACAGACTGGTCAATACCAGCAGAAACATCCACCAGAACTAGACACATAGTGGATTCCCTGCTGGGGGAGGGCCTCAACCAATTGGTACAACAACCCACAAGGGACAGGGCTATCCTAGATCTAGTAATGACTAAACAGGGGAAAGGATCACAGAACTCCAGGTAGAAGGTCACCTGGGGGCCAGTGACCATCACATGGTTCAATTTAGCCACTAGAACTAAATTATCTCATTCCAATGTAAAAATATGGGACTTCAGAGGAACTGACTTTGATAAGATGGCCAACAGAGTTAAGCTAGCCCTGGTAAGAAGAAATACAGGTGAGGGGGTGCAGGCAAAGTGGGCAAGCATTAAGGATGCAATACTTGGAGTAACATCCCATTGTGTTAGGGAGAAAAGCAAGCGCAAAAGAAGGAGAAAACCACTTTGGTTCTCAAAAACAGTAGCAGAAAAGGTCAGAGCCAAAAGACTGGCCTTCAGGAAATATAAGGTAATGTAGCGAGACGAAGATAAGGAGGCATACCAAACTTTCCTAAGGGAAGCAGGGAAGGCAGTAAGGCAGGCAAAGGCCCAAACCAAGGAAACACTAGCACGAACAGTAAAAGAAAGGAACAAGACTTTCTATAGATTTATTTCTTTTATTTAGTTTTTGTTGACCGGGTAAGTGCACTAGACAAATTCTGCCTATTTTCAGGCATGACCCAGGGGAGGGGGATACAGACGAATGCCAACTGACTTTGAACCAGATTAAGCTGTAAGCTAAGATACATTAGTGAAAGGAGAAAGTCCAGAGTGGGTATTGTTAAGATCTAAGGGGATAGGGGGAGCGTGTGGAGGAGGACCAAGGAAAAGCATCTATCCTAAAAAGATACTTCTGCTCAGTATTTACTGAGGAGAAGGTAGGGCAGGGCCCACAGCTCAGCACCATGGACACAGGGTGAAGGGAGGTGTGCACAAGTCCCTTCACAAAAGAAAGGGTCCTACAAGAGCTCGCTAAGCTCAGGGTGGACAAGGCAATGGGGCCAGATGGCATACATCCCAGGGTACTAAAGGAGCTAAGGGTGGAACTAGCAGATCCAGAATCAGAATGGTTTAGTGAGTCTCTGAGCACAGGAGAGGACCCAGAAGACTGGAGAAGGGCTCATGTGATCCCACTCCACAAGAGTGGTAGCAGGGAGGAGGCAGAGAACTACAGACCAGTCAATCTTACCTCAGTAGTGGACAAGGTTATGGAGGCACTCCTTTAGGAAAGGATAGTGCAGCACCTGAAATCCGTAGGAGCACAGGATCCAAGACAGCATGGGTTTACAACAGGAAGGTCCTGCCAAACTAATCGCATAGATTTCTTTGACTGGGTAACAGGAGTGGTGGACCAAAGGGGTGCAGTTGATGTCGCCTACCTTGACTTCAGCAAAGCTTTTGATACTGTTCCACATAGAAGATTGATTAATAAGCTGGTGGGCTTGGGGTGGGTCAGAAGTTGGTCAACTGGGTGGCAAACTGGTTGGCGGGCAGAAAATAGAGAGTGGTGGTAAACAGTGTACAGTCAGAAGAGATGCAAGTCGCAAATGGGGTACCTCAGGGATCAGGCCTGGGGCCAATCCTCTTCAATATCTTCATCAGTGACATTGCAGATGGACTGGAGGGTAAGGTTGTCTCTTTGCAGATGACACCAAGATCTGCAACAGAGTAGATGATCCAGATGGGGTGGGCAGAATGAGAAGAGATCTGGATAAACTGGCAAAATGGTCAGAAGAGTGGCAACTGGTGTTTAACACAAAGAAGTGCAAGATCATTAACATAGGGAAGAGAAACCCTCAAGCCAGGTTGGGAGGGAAGTTGCTGGCAATCACAAGGGAAGAAAGACACTTGGGCATCATCATCATCATCACAGATGACCTGAAATCATCCAAGCAGACCACTAAAGCAGTAGGTAAGGCTAGAGGGATATTGGAGTGTATTAGTAGGGGTATCACAAGTCGTAAGAGGACGGTAATAATCCCTCTTTACAAGACAATGGTTAGGCCCCATCTGGAGCACTGCGTTCAGTACTGAAGGCTGCACCTTCACAAGGACATTAACAAAATGGAGGCAGTCCAGAGAAGGGCAACCAAAATGGTGCAGGAACTGCATCTGAAAACGTATGAGGACAGATTAACAGAGCTCAACATGTTTACACTAGAGCAAAGGAGGGAGAGAGGTGATATGCTCGAAGCATTCAAACTCCTTAAGGGCAGCATTAACAAGGTGAAGGAGTCTAACATCTTTCAATATAAGAAAAATAGCAGGAAAAGAGGACACAACATGAGATTAGAGGGAGGCCAATTAAGGGGTAATGTGAGGAAGTTCTTTTTCACAGAAAGGGTGGTGGATGCATGGAATGGCCTACCTCAGGAAGTGGTGGATATGAGTACAGTGCAGGGCTTTAAACAGGCATGGGATAGGCATAAGGGAGCAATACAGATGAGTATGAATAGATAGGCCATTGACGGAGTAAAGGCCTATGGCACATTCATAACGTAGAAAAAATAGGCAGACTGGATGGGCCTTGCGGTCCTTATCTGCCGTCAACTTCTATGTTTCTATGTTTCTAAAATATATACTGTTATCAACTATTACTGGCAATTTATTGAGCTATCTCTAAATTTGCTGAATTAAGTATTTTTATTTTCCGCACCTTATTTTCACTAGCACTTTCTTTTTGGCACTTTTAGTTTGTCACTTAGAGACATGTTTTATACTATGTGTTTAAATGGCTAGAAACATAGAAACATAGACTTTGATGGCAGATAAGGACCGCTTGGCCCACCTAGTCTGCCCATTTCCCTACCTAGAGGATAAGCTGCAGATCCTATTTAACCAACAGCCTATTTCTTCCTACCCCCACAAAAATTGCCTTATATCTGTCCCATGCATTCTTGAATTCTCCCACAGTTTTAGACCCCACAACCTCCTCAGGAAGGTTGTTCCATGCATCCACCACCCTCTCTGTGAAAAAATACTTCCTCACATTGCCCCTGAGTCGTCCCCCTCTATCTTCAAATTGTGTCCCCTTGTTCTTGCACATCTCTTTTTCTGAAAGATGCTACCCTCTTGGACTTTGTTAATTCCACTGAGGTACTTAAATGTTTCTAACATGTTCCCCCTCTCCCTCCTTTCCTCAAAGGTATACATATTAAGCTCCTTTAGTCTCTCCTCGTATGGCTTCTCTTGCAGACCCTGCACCATTTTAGTTGCCCTCCTCTGAACTGCCTCCATCCTGTCTATGTCCTTGCAGAGATGGGGTCTCCAGAACTGGACGCAGTACTCCAGATGGGGTCTCACCAACTGTCTGTACAGGGGAATAACAACTTCCTGTTTTCTGCTGATGATGTCTCTCCCTATACATCCCAGTATCCCCCCAGCCCTCCCTACCGCCTTTTCACATTGCCTGCCAACCTTAAGGTCATCTGATATGATTACCTCCAGGTCCCTTTCCATTTTTGTTGTTGTTAGTATCTCACCCCCCATTGTGTAATCTTCCCCTAGTTTTCTGTTTCCCAGGTGCATTATTTTGCACTTCTTTGCACTGAATCCAAGCTGCCATACTTCTGATCATTCCTCCAACCTTGCCAAGTCCCTTCTCAACCTGTCCACGCCTCCTTGTGTACCAACCCTGTTGCAGATCTTTGTGTCGTCTGCAAAGAGGCATTCTTGAATTCCACCACTGTTTTTGACTCCACAACCTCCTCAGGAAAGCTGTTCCATGCATCCACAACCCTCTCTGTGAAAAAATACTTCCTCACATTACCCCTCCTATCTTCAAATTGTGCCCCCTTGTTCTTGCACACCCCTTTTTCTGAAAGATGCTACCCTCTTGCACTTTGTTGATTCCCTTGAGGTACTTGAAAGTTTCTATCATGTCCCCCCTCTCCCTCCTTTCCTCGAGGCTATACATATTAAGCTCCTTAAGTCTCTCTTCATATGTCTTCTGGTGCAGACCCTGCACCATTTTGGTTACTCTCCTCTGGACTGCCTCCATCCTGTCTATGTCTTTGTGGAGACTGGGTCTCCAGAACTGAGCATAAGTACTCCAGATGGGGTCTCACCAGCTGTCTGTACAGAGGGATAACAACTTCCTGTTTTCTACTGGTGATGCCTCTCCTTATGCATTCCAGTATGCCCCCAGCCCTCCTTACTGCCCTCTCACATTGCTTGCCCACCTTTAGGTCATCTGATATGACTACCCCCTAGGTCCCTTTCCATTTTTGTTGTTGTTAGTATCTCACCCCGCATCGTGTAATCTTCCCCTGGGTTTTTGTTTCCCTGGTGCATTATTTTGCACTTCTTTGCATTGAATCCAAGCTGCCATACTTCTGACCATTCCTCCAACCTTGCTAAGTCCCTTCTCATCCTGTCCATGCCTCCTTGTGTATCAACCCTGTTGCAGATCTTTGTGTCATCTGCAAAGAGGCATACTTTTCCTTCCAGTCCCTCTGAAATGTCACTTATAAAGACATTAAAAGGGACTGGACCCAGTACCCAACCCTGCAGTACCCCACTAGTAACCCCTCTTTCTTCAGAGTGGACTACACTACTTAATAAGGCCTTTGCTGTTCAGTAGCCCTTCCCCCTGATGAAGAACCTGCAGGGGTTTGAAGCACTGGGGCATTAGTGTTTGTTCACTGCCTGCACTCAATAAATGGTCACCCTTTGATTACAGCTCTCACAGTTCACTTGCTTTTTTGCACACCATCTGTTTTTTTTTTGTCTCTTCTTTGCTTTTTGGTGCAGCATTTCTTTCTGAGCGCCAGGCTGTGTCCCAGGAAACTGTGAGTTACCCATCATGGTGGGCCTCCGCTTGAGAGGAAAGGGGAGGAAGGAGTATGGCAATCTGGGCCTCAGTTTGACCTGCCACAGGACAGTTGGAGCAGAGAGCAGATGAGAGTCTGCATCATGGAATCAGTCAAGTGGTATTTTTACTTGCATTTCCCCAGGTGGAGCAGATGTGCAATGACATCTCGGCAGCACCAGGCATGCTCCAGCACCAGATGTGCTGATGTCCACCTGTCCACCTATCATGCTGCAGCTCTGAACCCCAGCCAAGCTGTGATCCACCCTCCCCAAATTAGGAGAGCTGTTTATCAGATACTTGATCATCCTCCCTCTATTACCCCAACCTCATTCCAGAACCAGATTAGTTGGCATCCCAAGAGGTAGCGCTACCACTGAACCAGCAGGCCAACCAGCTTTTGCAGCTTGATCATCAGGGTGGGGGCTAGGGGAACCAAATGGGGAAAATGGTGCCAAAAAGGAGAATAAAATTCAGCAACAAAGTGAAAGGTCCCATAACACTATTAATTGTTAGGGGGAGTCTCCATATGTTGCCATAATCTGAGAAAAGGCAAACTGTGGTATTGTCTACCTTCCTTTTTTTTATGCAGGTGTTTGTCCCCAATTCTGCCCAGCAGCCCCACTCTGACTGACCTCCCCAGGCCTGTAACCCAGTTTCTCCAGGACTTACCTTCCCTCAGCGTCCTCACCACAGGACCTGTGAAGGGTGCCTGGTCACCAGTGAGAGCCCTTGAGAGGGTGGGGGAGCCAGGGATAATTCCTGGGGCTCAACACCAAAGAGGGGCACAGGCCACCCAATATACTACTGTATACAGCTGTATAGGGGCCCCAGAGTCTGAACCTTTCCCAAGGCCCAGAATTCCTCTCACAGGACCTGTTGCCAGTGCAGAGCCTGTGAGAGGTCTGTCGTCATTCTGCCATCAGGGTTTTTTTCTGCCTATTTTCACAGCTGGGCCCACGGAGGTGCAACATGCGCAATGTATGAGTTCAGCCTCTGTGGAGACATCCCTGGTACCATGAATGTGGGGTCCCTTCCCTCTGTGTGAGGTTGCATGTGCTGCCACCTGGACACCTCCAGGTAGCAGCCAACCAGCGAGCCACAGCAGCCCCGAGGGAGGACAGCAGTCCTACGGATGCTCAATTCTCCCTCCCTCCCCACCCTGAGTGACCTACATCCATTTCTGAACCCAGGTCATCGACGTGACAGGAGGTGTGATGCTGAGCAGCCCTCCACACCACTGGGCTGGCTGTTATCTACCACATTAATGGTCACTCTGTAGTAAAGAAGTCCTAAAACCAGGAGAAGAGACAAACGCTGTCTAGCAGCTCCAAACTCAACCTCCCCCTTTTGTTTATTTTAGTTTTCACTGTCTTGTGAATTGGTTGCTGGAGCCTCTCACCAAGACTAAATGACTCATGGCTGGAGATGCAACCCACCACCGACAAATCCGAAGATAAACTTCTCTAATCATTACCATGCTTGCCTGATTCTTGGGGTGTCAGAATGGAAATTTCAAGAGTGCTCACATAAAAAAAAAAAAAAAAGGCATTGATTTTTCTTTATATTTCTCCTCTCCAAATGGCAGCGCTTAGAAAAGAAAGTAAATGACAGGTTGTTACCACGCACTCAGGCCTGCATTAGGGCCTGCTGGGAAACTCCACGCTGGGAGTGAATACAGTCCAGACAAAGGCTCCTCTGATACCTCACTGGGATAAAGTTAAATGAATTGTGCAAACAGACTACAGGCAGCTCACTGATCAACCACACAGAGCTGTGGGCCTTGCTTTCCAGTGGAAATGAAAGAACCCATCTATATGCAAAATGAAATGGCATCCAAGGAGGCAGCACAGGTCATACCTCTGGAGGAAACTACAGAACAGTGGCTGATTTGTCCGACACTTGAGAGGAACGTTGTACAGAGTCAATCTGGAGTGATAAGAGCTCAAAAATCATCCACTTATGAGTTTGCTGCATTGCATTACTCCCTGAATCAATGTTTGCTTCTCTGCTAAATATTACTGATCACTTTGCATAAAAAGTAATCTGTTAATTATTATGTACAGAAATAGATCAGTTGCCATATTGATCCTTGTAAGAACAGATCCAGAAGTAAAAGCTTTGTTACTTTTTAATGGACCAACATAGATGTTACAAAAAGAAAACAATGTCTTTGTTTTCTTTTTGTAACATCTATGTTGGTCCAATAAAAGGTATCAAACGATTTGCTTCTGGAGCTGTTCTATAAATTATTACTGATTATTGTTAACATAAAAAGAGAGAATTTTATAGGCAGATAAATAATCTCTCTCCATCAAGTCTTCCCTGGTCCCTCATCCCCACCAACCTAGCACTGCTAGAGCCTGTGCAGTTATCCCTACTTGTAGCTTCACTTTGTTTGATGAGTGACCCTAATTTGACCCCTCTCCCTTCCATTATTTTCACCATGCCCATGTGATCCCTCCTTCTCTCGAAACCTCTAACCTTTCCAATGTTACCTTCCTTGGTAGATGGTTTCACCTTTCTACCACCCTCACTGTGAAGAAATATTTCCTTGCATCCCTCCTGAATTCCACACCTCCAGCAGCTTGTAATTCTGTGCTCTTGTCTCAGACCCCTCACATTGCCTACACTGTACGTTTGGATGACATCTACACCAGAAAATGCTACATTGTGCAATGCTAGCAACTTCCCAGTAGTTTGAAACCAATGATTTCCACTTTCCTTGATTTCTAGGGGGTTCCCCCATTCTGCCTCACAAATGTCCTCTTTCCCTCCTAAAATTAGTGTTTCTATTCCTGACAAGCAGGGTTCTGAAGAAAAAATAAAAAAATTGACATCACTGCCTACTTTTTCTTAAGAAAATGCTTTTTACACTAAGCTACGTATCCTGTAAGCTTCCTGAACTGGTCTAGCTTTACTTGGGTGGTAGGGGCTGACTTTCATTTCGATCTGGGTACTCGTTTATTGGGTAAATATCATGACCATAATTTTCAAGAAGGGGTGTCAGGCTTCATAAACCTGATCTTTGCTTATGTGCTAGGACCTGTATCCTTCTTCACTGGGAGGACCCACAATCTCCGACATACACCCAATGGCTTAATTATATCATTGATCGCCAAAATTTAGAAAAGACACATTATGTGCTGGAGGACACTTCAAAAACTGGAATATATGTGGTTCCTATTTGCCAGTCTTGTTTTTCTATATAGCTTTTTACCCCTTGAGGGCTTGTCAGTACTGTCCCATCCTCGTCGGCAGCCACCTCTCCCCGACCTACCTGGAGCTTTTTCACCATGGATTGCCCCATGTGGCTGTGCCAGAGGGAGGATAGAGGGCCCACCCAGTACGTATCCAGAGGCCCCTATGTGTCTGGGTGGTGGTGCAGGTTAAAGAAGATGTGCAGGAAGTAAAGTAGCCTTCAGGTCACTTTTTCTATGTCTCCCTTCTCCTTACTATGGCAGCGTAAGCTCATGCACATGGAGAAATGCACTATGGAATCGTGGCCCCTCCCATGAAGTCTCTCTCATGCCTGCACTACCACCGGGCCTCCACCCAGAGGTAGCCAAAGACTGAGATGGCTTGCCACCCCTTCCCCGAGAGAGAGAGAAGCAGTTCCTGGGATACTCCATCCTCTCTCCCCTTGCCAACCCCCAGTGATCCAAGTCCGTTCCCAAACCCAAGTCACCTGTGTGGCTGCAGCTTACTATTTGCCAGTTTTTAAGGGGCACTAGGAACATTAGAACTGCTAGAAATTCATCCATCTACCTCCCTTGCTCCACATTTGAAATGATCTAACCCTCCAGTGGTATCTGTTTCATAATATCTTTATTTCTTAACTACTGGGTCTTGATATTGCCTTCCTGTTTATCTGTTGCTATTAGTTTTGTATTTCTCAGTTTCTCATATAAAATAAATTAAAAAACTTCCCTTAGTTGATGCTACTGTTTTTTTAAGATTGTGTCCCTGAGTTACATACAAATATGCCAGTAGATAAAGGCATTCTGGTCTATCAAGTCTGCTCAAGTGTGCAGTTCCCAATATGTCTGCAGAGGGACCTGTCCCCCCCCTGCAAATCCCCCCAACCCCCTCAAGTTCTCCCTTCTCCCCATCAACAACTTTCCCCTTCATTATGTCCCATCCTTTCTTGAAGCTATCCACCGTTTCCAGGGAGACCACCTCTTCTGGCAACTCGTTCCACTTGGCCACCACACTCATTGAAAAAGTGCCTCCTCATCTCTCTCACTAATATTCCCTCTACCAGCTTTAGGCTATGCCCCCTTATGGACTTGCTCCCACTAAGACTGAAGAGGTCCTCTGTATTCACCCTGTTACTACTTTAAGGTAGGATCGTAGCTGAAGGTCTTGAACATATTGCCTCTCTCCCTTCTCTCCATGTTTTGGATAGTTGGTCCTGAATTTGAATAATTGTCCCAGATTTTGGATAATTGTCCCTAATCTTGAATAGTTGACCCAGATTTTGGATAAGTGACCCAGAGTTTGAATACATGACCCTGATTTTGGATAACTGTCCCTGATCTGGGGTAGTTGACAATGGTTTTGGATAGCTGTCCATGATTTTGGACAACAGACCTTGATTTTGGATAACTGTCCCTAATTTTGAATAGGCAACCCTGAGCTTGGATAACTGACCTTGATTGTGGATATTTGCCCCTGATTTTTCATGCTATATCCCTTATTTGCTAAGCAAGGCATGGAGGGTATGTGGAAGGGCATTCTTGAGCCATGTCTAATGTTAATACATATAGACTTGTTTTGCTGAGACAGGTTCGGATGGTAAAAGTAATCAGCATTAGTTTTTCCTAAAAAGGTATCACTCATTTAGATTACTTAATTTTAAACTATGCTAGGACACCAAAATAATCAGTGGTACGGAGTTAAAGGTTATGCAGAGAGACTGGAGGCCCTTGACATGTTTACTCTTGAGAAAAGGAGGCTGAGGAGACAAGTTCTCAATCTTCTGCATACTGAATTGTATCAACAAGGTCAAACAGATGGAAAGGTTTGATCTGGTGTGTTTCTATGTTCCAGCAAGATGCAGGGACATGCCCTAAAGCTCAAGGCTGGCAAATTCAGGGGTAACATTAAGGAGGCAGTTCTTCTCCCATAGGGTGGTGAATCAATGACAGCCTACTGGCGGAGACAGCAGACATGAAGACAGTAAATGCCTGCAAGGTAAGACTGGAAACGCTTCTGCTATGAAGGCAATTACAGGGTACCCTGGGTAGTTCGGTGGGTGGGAAATCTCTATATTAGTAAACGTTTGCACAGCATGCTTAAAGGTCCTGCTAATATCACAGCTGGGGTAAACTAGATGGGCCTGCCTTGCCCAGGGCCACCTGTTGGGGAAACAATAGCAGGTTACTGTTTACAGTGTGTTTCTACCCAGAGAGGGTGGTGCCATTTGCTCCTCTGCAGTGACCCCACGTAGCTGGCTGGGGAGCTATCTCCCACAGGAGGGGGGAAAACTGCATTTATACAAGGCATGCAGAGTGCCAGCAGGGAGATGGCTGAAAGGAAGACTGCTGGTTAAATAAAACAGGGTATAAACACCGCTATTATCTACATGACAGTCACATGTACTTTCGTGCCCTGCAACACAATAAAAATCAATGGTGTCATGGTTGCCAGGGTTGTGTGGTCATTGGTTAGGAGGCCTGTGGAGGACATGATAGCAGACTGGAGTAAAAAGTTAGATGTAAAAAAAAAAAAAGAGAGAGAGAACTGGCGCCCACCCCCCCACCCTGGGACTTAGCAGTGCTGGAACCAGAGTTTGCTTTTGAGACCAGGGAGTCAGATATTCAAAAGTTAGCACAGGCACTAAGGGTTGTTTGCCCACACTAACTGGGTTTTGTTCCCAATTCACGGGTGGGGTCTATATTCAGGGATTCCCACAGCGTGGGCAAAACCCATTAGTGCCCAAGAGCTAACATACCACTTTGCCCATGCAAACAAGGGGTCCCCATGTATAGGCACAGCAGCAAATTCAGCAGTTTGCACCAGCGGTAAATGCTACCCAAATGAGCACAAGTTACCACCTTTGCAAACCTAGTCTTAACGGGTGCAAGGCTGTGGTGGCAGGACATGGTACTGCAGCCACCTGCCCCCGACCCCCACCCCTGAACCTCATCAAGGTGAAACAATGAACACCCTGGTGTCTAGTGGCACACCCCAATCACCTATCTGGGTGAGTGGTAGTACATCCCTAGTGTCTGGTGGCAACCCCCAACCCCCCAGTACCCATCTCCCAACCCTCATACATATCCATGGTGTCCAGTGGTACCCACCACCCACTGAGCATTCATCCTGGTGTTGTCACTGAGACCCCTGTGAGTGGTGGCTCCCTGTCCTGACCTCACGGCCCGTACAGTACCCTGCCTCCTAGGTGGAAAGTGGCATCCTCTCCCAATCCCTGGCCCAGGTAGCCGAGTGATCCCTGGCATCCAGTGCCCCCCTCCCCCGGATTGACAGTTGCCAACTGGACTGTGAGAAGCACTGTAAGCTACAGAATGGCAGCTACAGCCGTCTATACTTGGAATCGCTGGTGTGATCCCAGCAGATGTTCCAGTGAGGCACCCTTCAGTGTGCTAAGCATGTACACATGGGAATCCCACTACCAGGGTCCTGTCGAGGCAATGTTACTTAGTGCTGTGCCTACACAGGCTGATATTCAGTCGGATAGTGCTGCTGCACTATCCGACTAAATATGGCAACCTCTGAATCGGGCACAAGTGCACTGCAAACCTTTGCACTCCACTTTTGCTCATATTTGAATATCTAGCCCCAGGTGTCTGATCAGCATAATGGTTTGGAGTCAGGCACATAGCAGAATGGAAGCATTCAGTTCCTGGGTATGGAGGGAGGGCTCGAACCACTAGATATTTACACACACCCTGCTGGTCATCCAAATAGCAGCACCAGCATAAGCCATGAATGCAGAGAAATGCCTGCCCTCCTGGCCAGAGAAAGGGTGCAAACATAACAATCCCAGTCATTGAGGTGGGGGAATAGGAGAAAACCTGAGAAACTTAAATAAAAAACTGTCCCTTTAAGGATGCCTGATGGTCCCGTGCATAGTACTCTGTGATCCAGTGCTCATGACCTGAGTTAGGGAGTGAAGTCAGGAAGCTGGGTGGGCTGCTAGGGGGAGCTAAGGAGGTGCAGCCACACCGAAGTGCTCACAGCCAGGTGGGAAGGCACCAGATTCTGCTGTACTAGTGACCTTGTGGTGGCCAGAGAGTTTGCCTCCTCTGCGGAGCATACTACGTGCTAGCATGGCCTGCCAGGGCACTTAATGGCACCATGTGGTGGGGGCCGGGGTCTAAAGACGATAAGCTGAAAACCACCCTATATGCACCCGCTGCCAAGTGTAACAGTGCTGGAACTCTGGGGTCTCACCCCATGCGGAGTCCCACTGGTGTGACAGCAGGGGAAGTGGCAGTTGAGATTGGGGGTCCGGAAAAACTGCCTTATGTCAGGCGTAGGCAGCAGAAAGGTGCTACAAAGCTGTACAAAAAAAATGCCCCTTTAAAAAATCTATACTACAAAAGTGAAGCATGGGGAAGGGGGGGGATCAGGAAACATGAACCAATTATGAGTGAGACTTGGCAGTGCATCCCACCATATCACAGTCACTGAAGTGTGACAAGAAAAAGGACACTAATCCAAGTCTCCCTTTCTCTCGCTCTCTCTCCTTTGACAAGACTCTCACTAAATGTGTGTATTGTAGAGTGTCACATGATGCCACTGGCAAACACTGGCATTCACAACCTTCTGTGCCAAGTCATGACCGGAGTCACGCTGGGAGTCAGACTTTATTTCCCTCGTGGTCCATAAATGAAGGAAGTTTGCTGGAAAAGACACAGTTGAAAATAAAACAATTTAATTTGCATTTAAATGGAACCATTTTTTATGAATGCTGGGGAACCAACTCTTCAAGGATTCAGAAGTTTAGTGTTAGAGACAGGCTTGGATCTATTTGGTTCTAAAGACCTGGGCAACATTTTCTAATGTGGTTTAATAACAAAGAAAAATGTAGATACAGCATACACTTTAAACTAAACCTCACTTGAGTAACATGAAAATTACCATTTCCTCCTTCTTTAGTAGGATTCTCAGAGCACCAATCCATACTCTGTATAAAATTTTGTATCCAAACCTCCATTTTACCATTTAAGACTAGCTTTTTCTTCCGCTGTACCTCTTTTCAATCCCCCTTGAGTCCCGACCCACCTGGGTAGCCTATGGACCCCAGTCTCCCTGTTAGTTGATCCATGCTCCGCCCTGGATTCTTCTGCCCTGTTCCATCTTCAATACACTCCCCGAACCACAGTGGAAGGATTTATTAACAATATTTAGTGAAAAAAGCATACAGAGCTGAGAACAGCCCATTTCCCTGGAGGGAAAGAGCAATTATAAAATTACAGTGTTACAGAGATAAAAACAGTCCCATTTTTATATTTATTGCTGTTGTCATAGTTTCATAGATGTTTACAGGTTCCTAAGGCCGAGGCCCATAACAAACCCACCACCACTGATCAGTGGAGGTAGTTGTACTTTGGTTTTTCCATATAGTGGTCCAAGTTTTTTTTAAACTGATCTACTGTTTCACTCATAACCACTTGTCTTGGTAATATGTTCCATATAGCAAGAGCTCTTTGTGTGAAAAAATGTTTTCGTCTAGTGGTTTTACTTACTGCAGTTTTTAACTGATGCCTATGGGACCAAGTATTATTTTACATCAATTGTTTTTCAAGGCAAATGGTATCAAGCAATGAGGTATTTAAAAATGCTTTAAACAGGTATATGAGGTCTCCTCTTAGTGATTTGTATTCGAGTGAATGCAGATTCAGAGTTCTTAATCTGCAGCTATAATCCTTATCTTTTGCACGGGTTATTTTTTTCGTAACCCTCCTCTGTATGCTGTCATACAATTTTTTATTTCCCATGGTCATGGGGGTACAAAACGGAGCACAGTACTCCAGGTGAGGGCGAATAAGACTAGTGTATAATGGGAGTAAGACTTCTGCTGATCTACTTCTTATGTGCCTCAGAATACACCCAAGGATACCATAACAATTTTTAATTGTTACCTTTGTGTGTGTATCAAATTTAAGGTTGTCCGAGATTATGACACCTAAATCCTTTTTTTTTCGTTGTGGTTGTTAATTGTATATTATTCATTGTGTGCTTTAACATTGATTTTGCCCATGTGGATCACTTTGCACTTCCGTTCACTGAAACTCATTTTATTATGATTTGCCCAGTTACATAATTTATTAAAATTATTTTGTAAGTTGTTCATTGATTCCTTATTGTTTACAATGCATCCAATTTTGCAGTCATCTGCATATTTGCTAATCCAGACACCGCTATTTGTCTGCATACTTGAAATAAGTATATTGAACAATAATTGGCCCAGCACTGAACCCTGAGGCACCCCACTGGTAACTGATGTCCACTCAGATTTGTGCCTCTAATGACTACTCTCTGATGTCTAGTTCTCAACCAAGAGTCGATCCATTTTATGATTTTACTATCTAGATTTATACTAACTAGTTGTTCTGTTAGTACTCTATAAGACACTGTAGCGAAAGCTTTGGCACAGTCAAGAAAGACTACATCCACCAGTAGTCCCTGTTCCAGTGCTTCACTAACTGGATTAAAAAAGTTTATTAAGTTAGTTAAACATCACCTGCCGGGTGTAAATCCATGTTGGGAAATGTCAGCACAGCCACTATTATGAATATGCACCAGTATTTTATTTTGTATCAGTCGCTCTATGAGTTTACTTATGATGGATGTAAGACTGATAGGTCTGTAATTGCTTATAATTTGTTTATTGCCCCCTTTAAATATTGGTGTTATATTTGCTTTCCTCCATAACTCCAAAGTTTTACCTTCTATAATGGAAATATTGAACAAAACTGTTAATGGTCCCTGTAGTTCTTTGATAGCCTGTTTTAGAAAGTATGGACTTATATCATCTGGTCCTGGAGATGATTCATTTTTTAACTGCCCAATAGCAACTGACACCTGTTGTTCAGTAAAAATGATTGTAAGACCAGTCGTGTTAGGGTAGATAGGTCGAAACTACTGTCTACTTTAAGAACACTACCAAAATATTCATTGAGTTCCTGCGCCATGTCACTCTCATCAACTAGCAATTCATTATTTGAGATAAGTAGTCCAATAACATTTTGTGTTCCTTTTAACACCCCTATATAGTTATAGAAATGTTTTTTTTATTATCTCTTGTTTTGTTAATCAAATTTAATTCCAACTTTTGTTTTGCCAAACATGTGTGCTTTTTAGTTTTTTTAACCAAGTCTCTGAATTTCTGCAGGTCATCATTCTTATTGGTTTGTTTCTATTTGCAGTATGCTCTTTTCTTTTTATTAATTAATTTCCTGATGTTCCCATTCCACCCTGGTGGGACTCTATGATTGTTGTTGTTCTATTTAGTTCTCAGTGGTACCCATGTTGTACTACAGTAATCAATTTCTTTTTTTTATATTTAGTTTAGTTTATTGTTCTAAGAATTATTACCTTTGAGCCAACGGCTCTTTTACAAAGGTTCCACGTCATCAATGTACAAACAATCAAGACGTTACATAGAATGGTCAGCAAATTATAAAGGTTTCAACAAGCCAGTATAATACAGTACATCACAGGAAAAAAACAAAACATTGGAGGAATGGTCAAGGTGGGAAGGGTAGGAGGAGATATGGGGAGGGGAGCAGACTTAGAGTAGTTAGAGGTACTCAGATGCCTTTGTCAAGAAAGGAACAGAGGAGGAGGAGGAGGAGGAGGATGAAAAACAGTAAAAACAGCCATGAGGGAAGAATCATTAGTCAAGGCAGTCACAGGAGCTAGAGGCTGAGAGGTGAGAGTAAAGCATAGATTTGAAAGCTCCTAGTGACGTGGAGGATGTAATAAGCGAGCTCAGGGCATTGTACCAGCTGGGGGCACAATAGGCAAAAGATCTTTGGCCCTGTGTGGTCCGACATCTGGGGACCTGGACAGGCTGGTGTTCCAATCTTCTGGTAGGACGGATGCTGGTATTCAGGCAAAGTAGGTCTTGGATACACGGTGGAGTGCGGCCCAAGATGGATTTTTTTGGGATATTCACCCAAGCTTGCTCAAGACAGCAATTGTCTAAACTCTCTTTCCAATTCCAGTTTTGTAGATCATTTCTAATATTACCGTAGTCTGCTTTTACATAATTTCTAAACTTTGAGATTCCATTAACTCTTTTAATGGTTTTTGCTAAATTAATCGGTACCATATTGTGATCACTATCACTTGGGGAGGGGGGTAAAACCTGTAGTGTCGAGCATTGATTTTTAATATTGGTTAAAACCAAATCTAATGGTCAAATACTGAAACACTACACACAATGCAGCGCAAAACCTTGAGTGAGAGTACAGGAGGGTAGGCAGAACTGTAGAGGCTCTTGGAATACAATACATAAAAAAAAAAATAATTTTACTGTTTTTCAGTTTTGCCATTTTTTATCTGTCAGATCAGCCAGGACAGCTAAAACTAAGTCTAGTCAGGATACTGGAAGTGGCTCAAGGGTAGGAGCCGACCTAGGCTGCCAATGTCTGGCACAAACTCTGACTCACCAGAATGGCAACTGGTTTCTCATGTTAGGAAGGCAGTATAACTTCAAGATTAGGGCACCAAGTTATGAATCTGGAGACTCAGCAGACATGGGTTTGAATCCCACAACTGCCACTTGTACACATGACCCAGAAAAAGTCACATAATTTCTCTGGGCATCCAAGATCCATGTTGCAACCTGAAGCAAGCTTCAGTTTAGTGCTGCTTTCCCGGGCACATAAATAAGCTCAGCCAGCCCCTTTTCCTTCCACTTTGGTTCTACTTTAGCACGTTCTATTAGGTGCTAGTTTCCCCCAGGATTTTTTTTCTGTTTAAATTTTCAGTCCTCATGAACTGTGCCAGATAGATACCAGAAACTGAAGTCCTCTGCTTAGCCACATGACAGATACAGCACACACAGGAGATCACAGTGCAAGCTTCCGCACACTACCCTGCCAATGTGCCTCAACCCTGTCATGGAGGAACCACCACGTAGTTGAGAGGTTGGTTCAGACCATGCTTATTCAATCCCTGGTCTCTCATGGGAGTCTGCCAACAAGGGTTCCAATTAGAGCCATTTGTGATGGTGGTTTTATACTGCTGACACCTCCCACTGGGAACTGGAGTGAGACTACCACAACTCATTTTACACAGGCCACTGAATAGCCCTCCAGCGATAACAGCTTTTGCTCACTACTGACACAGGCTGGAGTTAAACCATTGACTTAGAGTTGAAAGGCTCTTTCACTTGCTGCCAATCAACTGAGCCAACCAATTCACCTGGATTTTTTTAAAATCTGTCTTTTCATCCTCCAAGATCACCCCCCCCCCTCGGAAGTCAGGACTGTACGACTGACTCTTGGCGATCTCCCAACCCCATCTGCGTATACCTCCAGTGGAGGTCCCTGCAGTGCCTTATTTGTTATCCTGTTGATCCATGAGTTTTATCCCCAATTTTCTCCTACTCTCCACTCTCTTTATGGTGCCAACAGCCTAGTGTTGGCCTCTGGTGCCACAGCATGTCCCCTGGAGGGTAAGGGGGGGGAGGAGCAAGCCCCCTAACCCAGCACACAGATTTCTACAGTGCTGAACATGGCACCATCTCCTCTCTGGACTGTGAAGCATATTTCTTAGCCCCAGCTGCCCTCCCTGTGCTTGCTTCCCAAACCCGAGTCACTGTAATGGTGGCAGAACATGTTCCCGCTAGGCTAACAGGCGGCATTCCCATTGGATTTTCAGCAGCGTCCTCAGTTGTTTCCGATTGTCATCACTATTCAGTAGCTGCAGAACAGTAGACAACAGTGTCTGCTTTGTGGGACACAGCAGACATCACAGTTAACTCCAGCCCATGGAAATCAGAGTTACAAAAAGTTGATGTAAGAGAAAATAAAATGAAATGTGACACCACTGTAAACAGACTTGCAAATCAAAGTTAACTGCAGGAATTAACATTGGAGGTGGGGAACAATGAGGGGAAGTGATTATTTTAATTTTAACACCATCTATTTATCCATAGTCTGCAAACTGTGACTCAACATTTCATGTTCAGTGGGGTCCTGGGTCTGCTCAGCCTTACAGATGATTTCAATTCAAGTTTATTGGCAGGAAAAAAAAACTCCATTGAGCAAGATCATTTACAAGGAGGTCCTGAAGAAACAAAATCAACAGTGTGTACAAGACATATGCAATATATACGATGCACAATATATAGAAGGATACATAGGGGGTAAGGAAAATGAGATTATTTACTAGTAGTACAAAAGCACTCCAGAGCTTTGGAGGTAGTACATGGTAAAATACTGGGTAGTACTAAGGCACTCTAGAACTTGAAGGTAATACATGGTAAATAAAAAGAAAAACACTGGGTGTCTAGTCAGCACAACCGGGTTGAACAGTAGCAACACATAAAGCAGCAAAAGTTGAAGTTGCAATGGAGGTGTTGAAATGGTAAGTATACGGTCTGGGAAAGGAGGGGGCAAATGACACTGGGAGGTTGGGAGGTGAGAGAGACTGGGGGTAGGTAGGATGGCAAGGGCCAGGTAGCTGGGAGAGGGACGGAGGGGGGATGGGGAAGATATGGGTGAGGAAAAAAAAACTAAGGGTAGATGGAAATCAGTGATGGTAGTGGGAAAGGACTGTAGAAGGAATAATTATTGTTAATACAAGATGAGTGGACTGAAGCAAAGAAAAGTCAAGTACAGTAAGTCAAAGCACTTGGTCACATCAGTTGCCTTGGTGGGATTCAAATATGTGTTCTACTATTTCTTTTTTTATATTCCATTTATGCATTTTGTCCATCTTGATTGTCCTTGTCCCACACCTGACATTGGCGCCACCATGGCTGCACCTCTCCTTCGTCGGTGGGGGAGCAGGTAAGTAGCTAACTTCCCCTCTATGCCAACACTGCTTCTGCAGCAGGAAGTGTGTGAATGCAGAGCCGCCTGCTAATCTTCCCCGGAGCAAAGCACCTCACCTGGGACTGACTGCAAATCTCGGTCTTTCAGGTGGCAGCACAAACATAGCTAAAGAGGGGAAGAGAAAAAGGGGGGAACCTGTGAGTGAGCTTGGAGCAATGACTGAGTCATTAACTGGCAGTACAGCCTAGAGGTTGAAGTAACGAGCTGTGAATGAATTTGGTACATCCAGCAGACCTGGGTTTCATTCCTACAACCTTCACTTGCATACTGTGTGACTCTGAGCAAGTCACTTAACTTTCCCAGTGCTCCCCGGTCACCCCCACCCCCCAACCCAAAAAACAGTAGCTTGTACCTAGAGGGCCTTACACGGTTACCAAAGGAAAAAAAAAAGAATATCTTTTTTTTTTTTTAGTTTAGTTGTTTAACCAGGAGTAGCACACTAAGCTGAAAGCTTTTTTACAGGTGCGACCTGGGAGCACAAGGAAGTTAAGTGACTTGCTCAGGGTCACGCAGTATGCAAGTGGAAGCTGTGGAATTCAAACCCAGGTCTGGTCTGCTGGATGTCACCAGATTTGCAGTTCAGAGCCTTAAACCACTGCGCTATACTGCCACCCTCCCTATTTAACTTTTGTGTTCACCAAAGAGCCGGCCCCCGGATGCTCATTTGGAGGGCTCATGGCATTAGTGTAGCCATGATGGCATACACCCCAGGATCACAGTGAAGCCTAAGGAACAACTGGCAAGGACACTTACAGTAATCTTTCATTAGTCAGTCTGGACAGGTGAGGTACCAGAGAACAGGAAGGTGGCCAGCATGCCCCCCTTTTTAAGAAAGCGGCAAGCTCAGACCCACACAACTACAGGCCAGTAAGCCTGATATCAGTGCTGGGCAATGTCCTACAAGCCATTATAAAGGCTAGACCAATGGAGAACATAGCTAAGGCCAGGGAGGTGGATGGGGGCAGGGCCGGAGATTTAGACCATCGGAATTTCAGCAAGGCCTTTGGCACTGTAGCTCATGATAAGCTTCTGAGCAAAGTACACCAGTGTGGTATACATGAGGTGGAGTGCTGTCTTGGGGACAGGAAGAGTGTTGTAGTCAATGGGCACTACTCTGAGTGGAGGGATGTACCCCAGTGGCATCTCTCAATGAGATCAATACTGGGGCCACTGCTGTTCAACGTTTTCATCAATGATCTGAAAGCTAGGGTCTCCAGCAGGCTGATTAAGTTTGCTGAAGACACTAAGCTGGCCCAGGGTGCTGGGCACCCGTGAGAATGATGTCAGTGGCTCAGCAGACTAAACACTTGCCTCTGAGGCTGGAAGATCAGAAGGCTGTGGGTTCTAGCCCCCCACACCAGGAACATAGGATAAAATCCTAATACTTACAATGTAGCATAGCGTGAGGGGGGTGCTGCACTCCTGAGGTGCTATCTTTCAGATGAGATGTTAAACTGAGGTCCCGTCTGCCTGGTCTGCTGGTTGTTCAGGTGGACATTAAAGATCCCATGGCACTTCTCGAAAGTGGTAGGGTAATTTCCTTGGCGTCCTGACCAAATCTCCCCCCATTTACTAAAAATACCACCAACAGCTTAATCTGGTTTAATTTCTGCTGGCTTCCATCTGTATCTAACAAGGCTAAAAATCAGCAGAATTTCTGAGTCCTTCTTTCTCAGTCAACAAAAACTAAATAAATAACAGACTTCAGCAGCAACTGAAGAAGCTCGGTGACTAGTCTGACTCCGGAATCTCAGACTAAATGTAGCCTAGTGCGAGATGCTACTTTTGGGGATTAAAAGTAGAGGCAAGAACCACACACTATGTGGGGCTCTTCTTATTTAGAGATATGCGAAATTACAAAATTTCATTACACAAAATATTCTGTGAAATTTGCGCATTTCGCAAAATATTTCATGGGTGCGAAATGCAAAATTTTGCCAGCGGAATGGCAAAATTTGGGTGAAATTTTGCCATTTCAGGTGAAACTGCATTTTGCAGTGAAATTCTGTGTTCTGCAGGTAAAATTTCACAACTTCGCACCGGACGAAAAATTTTGTGGAACGGTGGAATTTCGCTAAATGTTTCGCATGGTGAAATTACCAATTTCACTGGCAAAAATTTAATTTTGCAACATCTCTGTTCTTATTGCACTGGAAGAGGAGAAGGACCCAGGGGTCATAACAGAGAAGGGGCTACAGCATGATAAGCAGTGTGCAGCCGTTGCTAGGCAGAATGCAGGACTGCTCCAGAAAGAGAGTGACCAGCAGGCAGGGAAAGTAAATCCTCCACTTTCTCCACTTTACAAGGGTGTTGTCCAGGCCCCAGCTAAAGTATTGCAAGCAGTTCTGGGCTCCTCAGTACAAAAAGGACATTGACACAGTTGAGTGGGTGCAACGCAGGGCCACTTAGATTATCAGGGGGATATGTTGAATACATTTTATAAGGAGAAGCTGGAGGCCCTTAACATAGTCACCTTGGAGAAAAGGATAAGAGGTGACATGATCAGTCATCAGCATATTTAACACTGAGTAGAGATGTTTGATCAGGTACCCTCCAGCAGGACACAGGGACATTTCCATGAACCTCAGAGGAGGTAAGTTCAGGGGTAGCATTAGAATCCATTTCTTCTAGAGAGTGGTGAACCTGTGGAACAGCCTACCAGCGGAGACAGTGTACATAAAAAATAGTGTACCTTCCAGGTAAGCCTGGACAAGTTTTTGCTCGCTAGAATAATCACAAGGTACCCTGGGTAGTAGAGTGAGGGTATGGAATCCCCATAAATAAGTACATGTTTCTACAGCATACTTTTCATCCCTGTTAATGAAGGGGGGGGGGGCAGACATGATGGACTGAGTCCCTTCCCTTTATTATGTTACTACTTTATTAATGTACTGCTCCCCCACCCCATATACAGATGAAAGTGGATAAGAAAAAGCACACCATTCATTTTTATTTAAAAGTAAATAATTTACAGGACAGGTTCTATGAGATATAAGTCCCACTTACAGAACATCCCACGCTAAGATGACTCAAATGTGACTACATAACATACAACATTTAGACTATGTACAAAAAATTCAAGTAGTAAAACAACTGCAAAAGGATTGAACATTTCACACATAACATTACATTTAACTTAAGGGAACAAAGAAAGTATGCAACAGACACCCCAGGTCGCACCTGGAAACGATCCTTGCCTCTCAGTGTGCCTTTCCCAGTTACCATTTTCAAATAAATAAACATACTGCCTGATCCATCTCCCATAAATGGATGCACAAGGGATCAGAAAAAAGTTTACCATTAATATACACCCCCATCCCAGAGATGGAAGAACAGGAGAACAGAAAAAGCACACCAGTAATGTTCGCCCACACCCCACAGATGAACAGATTATATGAGAACAGAAAAAGAGTGCCACACCCCTGACCACCACTGCCACAACAGATGGATGGACAGGAGAAAAGAATTACCTCGAAAATGTCTTTGGATCACAATTTTTATATTTTGGTTACAATGTCAAATGTGTACCATCCTCAATAAAGACGGAGACAATCACAGGGGCTGGATGACAGGCTGCTTTCCTAGCAAGAGAGCAGAATGTATTGTTCAAATAGCTGATGATCCAAGACTCTGTGTTGGGACACTGAGAAGTCTATATATAAAATGACCTCAAAGCTCCAGAAGGGGAAGGGGAGGAGGCTGTTATTTATTTATCTTTCTTATTTTGCCTGACCGGACTGGGATCCTCTGGGCATGCAACACAGCAGAAGAGATTTATTACCAAAGACTCCTTCCTGTAATTAGAAGATGCTGGTGCTGCCTTTCCTTTTGCCTACCGCCCTCCACCACAACACAAACCAGATGTCAATAGAAACTGTCAACATTTATTTATCTAAGGACAGGCTAGTATAAACTGTTCCCTTCCTAGAGCATGCTAACGGAATCCCTCCAATGGCTGGATTACACTGTTTTCAAGATCCTGAAAAAGAGATGATCTGATACCTTTTATTGGACCAACATAGATGTTGCAAAAGAAAGTAGATGCTTGAGTTTTTGGATTAAGTAGAATACTTCATCAGAAAAATAACAGTTGGTTTGGAAAAATACATTTTTTCTGGATCTTTTGTCACACTGACCAATACAGCAACACAACTAATTTACTGTTTTCAAGGAACCACTTAGTGTCTTAAAGGCACAGTTTCTAATTCTATATATTCTGTACAACTCCACCCCCCCCAAACGCACATACACAACCACCACCACCAACAGAAGTAGCAAAGCCAGCCTCGTCGCTGGTGAAAGACAGGGTTAAAACTCTTTTTTTAAGAATGAAGATCAGGATGTGCATAGCTAGCTAACATCAACGCCCTGAGACTGCTTCCTTAGTCCAGTGACTTGTAGGTCTACTTATATTTATCTATATAAAAGCAAGATGAGGCCTTTTCTGACAATCTTGGTTTTTTATTGAGTGTTTACCTCTCTCAATAAAATTTAAGTTCTGTGGGTTTTTACCATGTTCTGCTTGTTATTTATTTATTTCAAATGTCTTATCATGAAAAGCGTACTGAACCAGTAACAGCTGCATTATGTATTGTATTTATTTGTTTTAACAGGAAAAGGCTTGTTGAGCGAGGCTTATTTAGAAGGAAGTCCTGGTTAAGACAGTAAAAACTTCATACAATTCAGAATGCTTCATATACAGAATTCATTGCAATCAACTTCGTTAATGCATCAGTTAGGGTTCCAGTGACAAAAGCTGAGAAATGTGGTGTTAGGGCAACACCCAAACCCCAACGCTGCATGCAGCAACAGGCATGGAGTGTGTGCCTTGGGGTTGTCAACTATAACACTCACCCCATTTCATAAGTAAATAAGCTGAAATAGGTACAGTATCAGAGAATGGGGCAAGCGTTAGGTTTGACAACCCCAAGGCCCTCCTCCCCATGCCTGTTGCTACATGTAGGGTGGGGGTGGGGTGTGAGGGTTGAAAATCCTTACACCACGTTTCCCAACCTTTGTTGCTGGAATCCTAACTGATGCTTTAACAAAGTTTTTTGCAACAGACTTCCTTACTTTTAAAACAGTATAATCATAACCTTATTTGTTTGTCGGAGCACAGGTCCCATCCATCCATCCATAATTTTGGAGAGATTGTAATTGTATCCTTATTTCCTTGTGGAAACGCTGAGCCCGGCCATCCAGCCAGAAGGCCTGCGCTCCCATCACTCCATAATGGTATTCACATTTGCATGTGGGAGTGCAAAGTGCCATCCATCCATAATTTTTGAGCTACTGTAATTGTATCCCTATTTCCCTGTGGGAGCACAGGGCCCTCTGGACCCTGCACTCCCATCAGTCCATTTTGGCATACGTGCATTCCGTAGTGTGCAGTGCTAAAGAAACACCTCACATTACAATGTTATGCTATAGAAAACGGGCAAAATTGAAACCCTGTAACTCAACAGTAGGTTAATATATTTTCATGAAACCAGCAAAAGGCACATCGGTGGGGTAAATCATTTGTACCCTGGAAATTTCACAGCAAAACTGCAAGCAATTTGTTCAAAAAAAAAAAAAAATGAAACAAAATACCAATGAACACGCAATGAACCAGGGGACAGAGGACAGATGCAGGTCGGTTAGAAAAACCTAGGCCCTGTGCAGCGAAGTCAAACAGAGAAGGCCTCCTACTGAAAACAGGTACAGGTGGCGGGTGGGTGGAGTTTGAGCAGATGCTTGAAGGAGCCTAAGGAGGTGGAGTGTAGAAGTGATAAGGGAAGCTGATTCCAGAGTGTAGGGAAGATAGGAGAAAGCAGACTGCCCTGCAGAGGAACTGTGGGGAAGAGTGCAGAAGGTTCACTGGTCCCTGAAGCAGAGAGAGCATGGAGCCTGTATAACTAGAGAAAGGAGTGATGGGAGGTAGGAGAGAAGGGACCCAAACAAGTAAACCAATGTGTATATTTATATATAAACCAATAGGTATAAAGATGACATGATTTCAATGTCCTATAATTAATTATTGTTTTTTTGTATGTTTTTCTTGTCCTAGTTTGTTTTATGATTTCGGAACTGTGTTATATTTATTGATGTATAATTATAGTGTATATGTCTTTTCCTTCGTTATATATTGTTAACTTATAAAAGTAACTGGAAATGACACCTGGATCTCACTGTAAAGGAGCTTCGGCTCAGTGGAGATATCCTTATTCATTTTTTGTATGAATAAAAATTTTTTACTACTTACTATAAGACCCAAGTGTACTGTCAGCAATTACATGCATCACACAGTGGGTGTCCAGATGTTTCAAAGCATTGATACAAGGTAAGGTACCTAGCTTTAAGATATGTTTTAGATTGTTCCTGAGTGAAGGAACAAACCAATTGCAGCCTTTCCGAAATCAGAGAGGTACTTTGGGGTCTCTAGGAAAGTGACACTGCTCCTTCTTAACTCATATGAATCAGCTGGAAATGTGAAACATTATAAGCCAGTGGTGGAAGGAATCAATACAAGAAAAGTTATGAAGCATATTGTACTTAAAACAGCAGCCTCCAGCAGTGATGTAAAACTTTTTTTTTTGTGTTAGTTGTTTAACCAGGACTAGCACACTAAGCTGAAAGCTCTTTTACATGTGTGATCTGGGAGCACAGGGAAGTTAAGTGACTTGCTCAGTGTCACACAGTCTGCAAGTGGAAGCTGTGGGATTCAAATCCAGGTCTGATCTGCTGGATGTCACCAGATTTGCAGCTCAGAGCCTTAAAGCACTGCACTATACTGCCTCCCCAAACTTAGCAATCAATGATGAACTCACTGGGCGTGGAGAGCATTGTGCTCTGTAAATTCAGCACACGTTTTATTGTCTTTATTTTGATCATAAGGCAGTCAGCTAAGTGAGGGCCTTTTGCATCAAAAAAGAATCGGGAAGGTTGAGTAGGCAGAAAACAACCTCCCCACCACCTCATTGATACTAAAAAACTGCTGAAATTGATTTGTGGTTGCTAGCCTTGTTTACTGTCTGAGTATCTTTACTGTTGCCTGTTCTGCCTTTGTCTCCTGTATGTTTTTGATGCCTTTATTCAATGTAATTAATGCTCTGCCTTTGTCTCCCGTATGCTTTTGATGTCTTTATTAACTATAATTAATTCTGGGTCGCCCCTGAAAAAGGGACCCTGTTGTCTCAGCCTACCCGGTTAACAAATTTAAATAAGTAAACAAATAAAATAATTAAAAACTAGGCCCATTGTGGGAGTCCATAGCTCAGAGTATCTTTTCCAACCTGAATAAATAATGATATTTTTCAACTTCTGTTATGACCCTTTGGTGTTAATTTGTACCAAATAATGTTTATTTCATAATTTAAAGATAACGTAATCCCACAAGCCAGCAGAAACTGGATCAGTGTCTAGAGTGCTCAGTCACTGACCCAGACAGGGGTGGGTCACTTCTTATGAAATGTTACAGCCAGCTGCTGGGGCACTGGGCACTGTCCAGGAAGAGAGGATCTAGGGAGAAAGGTTGCCAGTCCCACTTTTGCTACCATCTCCAGGGTAGCCACCGATGGTGCACGCGGCCAGGCCAGCTTAGAGAGGAGACGCTGTAGGCACTGGTGTTCCAGTGAGTAGGAACATTAGGAGAACAGGAGAAGCCCTTGCATGCTGTGGGATGACACCAGGCACTCTCCAGTCCCAGCTCACTGACTGACTGCTACACCAAGGAGTTCTCTCGTGATGGATGCTGATCCAAGGGCCCTGCCATGGGGGTGGGGCAAGCCATGGTGTTAGGAGGTATGCATAAGAGAAGCTGGACATGGGGCTCAGAGGTTGCAGGCAGATGAGGGCCACACAGGAGACAGAAGCACAAACTGTAAGTCTCATAAAACATTAAATGGAAAATGTCGGGTGGTGGAGCATAAACAGGTCAGACCCTTCACAGGCTCCATACTGGTGACAGAGGCCTCTTCTGTGTACTGGATCAGTTACTCAGTGGGAGGGGGGACCTGCCAGTCCCTCCACGGCAAGTAAGTCACTGGGGTAAAATGCAGGAGCAAAAGTAAGTCCCTAAAAAGCTGAGTGATGGAGTAACAACAACAAAAAAAGACCATTGTATAAATACACTTTTAAACTCAAGGTGGAACAGTGTCTCATGGAGAATAATAACATTGCAGCGTATAGCATTTAATTTATTGGGGAAGGGAGGATCATGTGATGACTACCTCATAGAATAATTAGCACTGAATCCTGCAGCCTCCTGGATTGCAGGACATGAGCATGACAAACTTTTGGGGCATCGTACACAGTCACACTAAGTCATTACAATGACCACTTAGTGACAACCCCATGTTATATGTCCCCATTGTACCATGCACTATGGGATCGAAAAACTTGTGTAAAACAACAAAACCCCTCAGTCACATAAGAAAAAAGCAGCAAAAAAAAGGCATCTCAAAGGACCTTTGAAAAAGTTACAATTAATTGCAAAACATTAGGGGTGGCATTTTTGGGTATATCCCCTCTGACATACGAACATACGTAAATGCCAGCAGATACAGGCCATAGCGGTCTATCAAGTCTGTTCGAATATGCAGCTCCCAGTCTACTCTACTGCAGCTGCCCCCCCAAAACACTTGTGTTATCCCCCCAGACTGCCTCCTCCCCCTACCCTGACCTTACCTCTGATCCTATCCCACCCCCTCTTAAAACTGCCCACAGTTGCCAGCAAAATCACCTCCTTTGGCAGTTGGTTCCACTTCGCCACTACCCTTTCTGTGAAATAGGGCCTCCTCATTTTCCTCTTGAATCTACCCCCCTCCATTTTCAGACTATGCCCTCTCGTATTCCCCTGCTCCCATTAGTCTGAACATGTCCTCAGAACTTACCCTATTTATGCCCTTTAAATATTTATAGGTCTCAATCATATCACCTCTCTCCCTCCTATCCTCCAGGGAATACATGTTGAGCTTCCTCAGCCTTTCCTCATATGGCATGTCCCCCAGGCCTAGGATAATTGTTGTCACCCTACGATGTAACCCCTCCAGTAGATTGACGTCTTTCTTTAAGTATGGGTGCCATAATTGCACTCTGTACTCTAAGTGCGGTCTCACCATTTACCTGTACAATGGCAGGATGACTTCCTTCCTTCGAGAGGAGATCCCCCTGGCAATACATCCCAGCATTTTATTAGCATTAGCTGCCACCTTCCTGCACTGCACAGAATTATTCATGCCCTCTGTAATTAGGGTTCCATGTCAATACCGTGCATGTAATCACGTTGCGGTCAACAGCAGCGCAGTAAATTAGCCGCAAGGCATAACCGCACATAGCAATTTCAGTGCAATGACAATATATTGCGCTGAGCGATGCCACATTGTTAAATAACATTCCAGACATGAACAAGAATTAGAAACTTAGAAATAATAGATTACGTGTCATGATTTATCCCCCCCGCCAAAAGCAGGACACATGGAAATGTACCTTTAGTACGTTCAGTAACAGTGCAAATCAATGATAGTGCAGCCAGTGCAGAACAAAACAATATTCCTGCCATTTTAATGTTCTTACCGTTTCAGTGCTAAGCCTTAATAGTTAGTGGTTGCAAACAAAAACACAAAATGCATATGCAATAAGGTTCACTTTTTCCTTTGCAGACTCTCTTCCTGCTCCGTAGACGATAAAATTCATTTAAATTTTATTTCAGTTTAAAAGCACAGTACAAAATGTAGAAATTAAATGTTTTAAAAACTGCAGCATTTGCAGCCTGTATTTAAAACTATACCCCATCTGTAGCTGATTGTAATTACTTGCCATACATGTCCTATAGTAAACTACATTAACCTGTCCCACAGGAGGGTGCTGAATCGTTGTCCTTGGTTACAGACAGCATGTGTCAAACTTGATAATACAGTCCGATTTAAACCATTATGGGATGTTGTAAAGAGAAGCTTGGTTTGAATATTGAAAATGGGATTGCACACGTTAGATTTTCTTTTGGTAAAACAGTATCAGAGTGTACTAAGTACAATCTTGCATCTAGTAAGTGTTTAAAGTAGGGTAGCACAATTCATTCATTTGGAAGTTTGCACAGTCACACTATGCACTGTTATGCTGTTGCAATGAAATGTTACTTTAGCGGTAATTGCTCTGCACTATAACGCTGTGCCGAAATGCTTGCGTTGTAATTACTGCATGGAATTGACGTGATGCCATAATTGGTACCCCTAGATCTTTCTCCTCTACTGAGGTGGATAACTGCACTCCCCCCAGCCAGTAGCCATACCAAGGGTTTCTGATTCACGAGGGCATGACCTTGCACTTCTTAGCATTAAATCTCATCTGCCAACTGACAGACCTGCGCTCAAGCTTTGCCAGATCATCTTGCAGATCCTGCCTCCCCTCTTCATTGTACACCACCCCACAAACCTTAATGTTGTCAGTGAACAGGCTAGTTTTACTCTTGATCCCATCTGCTATGTCTCCAATGAAGATGTTGAATAACACTGGCCCGAGTACTGACACTTGTGGGACCCCACTGGTGACAGCTCAGGGAGATGAGAGTGCCCCCCTAATACTTACCCTTTGTTGCCTGTCCTGCAGCCAGCTCCTAACCCATCCTACCAACTTCTCCCTGGCTCCCAGGGCTCTCAGTTTACTGATCACCCAACCATCCATGAGGCACTGAGTCAAAGGCCTTGCTAAAGTCCAAATACAAGACATTCACCGCATGGCCCTTATCAAGAGCCCTCATCACCCAATCATAAAAGTTGATCAGGTTGATCTGGCAGGATCTACCTGCGACAAATCCATGCTGTCTATCGTCCTGGAGCCCATTCTCCTCCATACAGATCACCAATCTCAATTTGAGAATAGACTCCATTAGCTTCCCTAGAACAGAGGTAAGGCTGACCAGCCTGTAGTTACCTGCCTCGTCCCTGGGCCCACTCTAATGGAGGGGCACCACATGTGCCATCCTCCAGTCCTGATGCACACATCCTGTCTCTAGAGCAGTGTTGAACAGGTCTGCCAGGACGCCTGCCAACTCCCTCAGGACTCTTGGATGCACACTGTTTGGTTCTGGAGCCTTGTCAACCCTCAGGGACTTATGACCCTCCAGTACCCTATCCACCGGGATTACCCCATCCGTAACCCCCACCCCTCCCGTGCACACCCTACCTGACTGCTCTCCTGTGCTCCTATCATGTATGTATATTCACTTAAAATGTGTACATCAAGCTATGCGTTCTGCTACTTTATTATTTTTATTATTAAGTAAGTGAGGCCGAGTGCATGCCAGGGTTTTGTTTGTTGCACAAATTGTTCCTTATAGTCATTGGCACCACACATACCCATGGAGTGCTTTTGTACACTGTTACACTTTGGAATCTAAAGCTTTCCTTGCATGGTTACATTGACATCTGCAGTTATGAAGGGAAAGGGGCAAGGTCACCATGCAAATGGCATAGGGCCATGCACAAGGCATGACAGGCCTCGCAGTAGTGATCACAGAGTTTTCTGACAGGCCTATCTATTTAATTAATACAGGCAGGAAGTAAGGGTGATGAAACTCTGCATGTGCAAGTGGAGGAGCTGACAGCAGGGTGGAGATCAGTGAGGGACTGAAATGTAAATATAGGGGAACAGGGCTAGGAAGTGGGGTTCCACTAGACATCAGGGACAAATGCAGGGCTCAGGAGAGGAAGGGAGCCCACTCAGCTACCAGAAGGAAAAGGAGAAAGACAGAGAAATTCTGATGGACCTTGACCCAGAAACAGGTCTAAAGATGAGAGTTGGAGAGGTGGTTGGGGGTAAACACTGCAGTGATAACGCTATTCGCCTGGGGCTTGATGAAGAGCAGGCCACTGGCCCTGTGTCATGCCCAGGCCCTAGTATGCTCTTTAACATCCATCCAAGTGATTTGCACTGCAATGTAGTTGCCAGGTAGTCTTTGCACATGGGTAGAATTAGGCAGCAGCCCAAGGGGGGGGTGCACTTTGCATCCTGCATTTGAACCACCACGGACTGTTGCAGTGTATTAGTCCCTTGCTCATTTTTTTTATATTGTTTCAAATTTGGGTGGCCTTTTCATAATGACCATCTAGGACCCCAGGTCAGCATAACTGCAGACGTATAAAACTTAAGGCAAAGGGCTATTACGCTCCATCCCAGGCAACATTGGAGACTAGGTGGTCACCAGAACAACAATGGGTTAATTAATGTAACCCCTAGGTGGCGCTATCCTATGGGCTACTACCCCTGCTTGCGTGACTATGCACAGGTTGAGGGGCCTGAGCTCGGTGAACGGGTGCCTCCACCCGGAGGAATGGTATAGGAGTAGTGTAGCTGCTTTGGTATAGCCCTCTGGGATGCTATAACCCCCCCCCCCACCAACCCTTCTAGTGGCCTAAACAGTTTAGCAATAAAACATTCACATTCACCAAATGACAGTAATGATACACTCACACTCCTTGCACTTACCACCAGGGCTGGATCTTCTGAACTGCCCTGGAGACCCCCCAGAAAATAAGACCAGTGATGCAGCAATACAGTAATAAAGCTGTAACCCAGCCAATAAGGCACACACTAGCCAGTTTAAAAGTGAAAACCAACAATCTGGTTTATTTAGGGGACGTGAACAAGGGTGGGGCATGAATCTAGCAAATGACTGGCACTTCTAATGTGATTCAGATTGATTTGGCATACACTGCAAAACCCTTTGACATGGTCCCACAACTCTAGGTACCCAGTATGTTAAACATGCTAGCCTGAAGCGTTGCCTGGGGTAGGCCGGCATTGCAGCTGTTGTTGGGGCCCTTAAGAAGGGGAACAATAAACATGCATACAACCCAAATATTTGTAATCTGGAGCCGGGTGGTTTAGTCCATTGCAATAAACCCAAAACAAGACAATTAAATGGTGCACAATGATTTGTGGCTGTTGTTGCAAGGAACTACCCTGAAATTACTCACGCTACCCAGACCCTAAGGATGATCCAACGACATGAGACCTGTGTAGACATTTCATGAAGCATGAGAAAGGGTTCCCTCATGGTCCTTGTCAAAGCACTGGTATCGGGATGCAGGAGCAAATAGCTGATGCTTAACTGATTCAACATTGGCCGAACATGCAAACTGGAACATCTTGAACTGGCCAGCCGTGCAATACTTCAGCAAACTATGCACATTTATATGTAAGGCTTGTCCTTCTCTTGTCCTTCCAGCCAGCTTGCAGGCTGATCCTGACTTCCAGCTTGATTGCTGCACGAATCCCCTGCTGCTGCGACTCCAGCGTGGGCCGACTGGACACCTCGGACACGCGGACTGACAGCCAAAAAAGTCTAGGTCTGACAGGCCTAACCTCTGAGAGCTGGCTGGCTCTCCAGAGGCACACATGCTGAACTCCCAGGCAAATCTGACTAACTTGAGCAGTTACCCCCTTTTATATGAGGCTTAGGTCCAGAGATCCTATTGGCTGCCAAAACTGTTCTGAACAGTTCCCATCTGTCAATTGGCTTGCTTTTTGGTGCCTAAATTTTGTCCCAGATATTTCACCATAAGTCTCTGGCACTGTCCCAGAAGTCTCTTTGTCTAATCCTGGCTTCCGATTGGTCGATAGGCACAAAGATGGTGGCTGCAATTCAGTTTTATGCAGTCTATTTCAGTGTCCCCAAATATAATGTTCTGGTGCAGCCAGCAGTTTCACTTTTATTAAATTATCTACCCACAGTCTTGTAGTCCCAACAGATCTCTCCCAAAACTATCCACTTTTCATTTGATGATGTGTACCCTCGAGGAGTCACTGCTCCTGTAATACACTGCCCCCAGAAACACAGCATGGGCTCATTAATATTCATAAGGGCTTCACTGCCCTGACCTTTGCCCCATAACTTCTGGTGCCCCAGAGGCAGCACTTCAGGCATCTGCCTGTTTAATTAAAATATTCTTTGGGGGGGGACTTCCGGTTCTGCCATGGCCCCCAGACAGCCTAACTACAGAGCTCCCTCCTCGCAGGATTAAAATAGCCTCTTTCCCGGTCGTTAAACCTTGGCAAAATGACAGTTATGCCAGCAAAAGGGAAAGGGAAAGGAGATATGAAAATGCAGAGGAATCTGAGCAATAGCGGCCAAATGATGATTGATGTATCCAGATACCAGCTCCTGTCAGAGGAGCGCAGTGTGAGCCCACCACCGACCCACCAGCCGACACAGGCCTCAGTACAATTGGTTGATAATAACCAGCATAATAAAATGCAGCTGGATACAATTTTATCAGAAATCCTAGAGTTGAGGAAGAAGAACAACTCTGAATTCCAAAAATTGCAGACGAAACTAGCAGATGTAGATACGGCTTTAAAGGAGGTAGACAGCCAAATTTCCAGATTGGAAATGGAAGAATCTATTCATGCAGACGCCTTAAACGCAGTCCTACAACATGCTGATTCTCTTCAAGCCAAATGTATTGACCTGGAAGTTAGGTGTTAAAGAGACAATTTGAGGCTATCGGGCGTTCCTGAGGGAACTGAAGTGGGCAACACGGTACAATTCATGCAGGACCTATTGCAAGATGTCCTGGAGGTTCCTCCAACATTAAACATTTGAATGGAAAGAGCACATAGAACTCTCGGCCCGAAGCCTAATGATCCATCGGCTAGACCCAGACATATACTGATGAAATTCTCCAGTTATGTGACAAAAAAGGAAATTCTGAGGTTGATATGGCAAATGGGGGAAATAAAGTATAATGGAACCCGCCTTTACCTCGACCAGGATTACCCACCTGAGATTCAACAACTGCGGCTCCAATATCAACCTGCAATGAAGGCCTTGCACTCCAGGAAGATCAGATTCCAGACACCCTACCCTGTGAAGATTAGGGTGTTTAGGGAGGATGGTGTATGCCTATACATGACTCCAGAAGGGATAGAAGAGGCACTCAAGAAGACAGGGATTTCGATGGAAAAATATCAGACATCAAGCACCTCCAGCCACACAAGAGAACCTTCAAAGAATCAGGAGCCAGTTGGAAGGGGAGCTGGAAAAGCAGCTGGACGTGGCCTCCTAATGGAGAACCCTGGATAACATCAGGAGAAAATTGCAGAGACCGAAGGCTTCACAACAGCTTTGCGTACAACAAGAGATCAACACCTGAAGAGTGGACAGTGCAAGGTTGACCTTTTTTTTCTCTTCTGTGCCCTCGAGGAGTTCTATCGGTGGTGGCTGTGACATACTGATTGAAGTTATGTTGCAACCGTTGAGATGAACCTGACCAGTGCCTGGCCTATAGGGGGCTTTGTGGGGCTGCGACATAACCCGAGGACTACTCCTGTGTGACGGTGCACAGGACACTATGACTTTTATTTACTTTAAAGCTGAACTGGCCACTTATGAATTGAATTTTTGGATAAAAGCAGAACATCTCAGAGATCACAACAGATGATATGCTAAAGAATGGGGGGTCAGCTTAACAGAAGAAAGGAGGTACATTTATATATACGTTCAATGGGTTTGCAGCTAGATTTCCCGAGAGTGGCATAAGACATTGTGCACTATGTTTAACTTAAAGTTGAATCTGCTAAACATAAACAGAATTACTAGGGAAAGGAAAAACTTTCTGTGTGCCATAGCAGATGACAAGATCTACAGAATGAGGGGAGGTTATGCTTAACGGAGTAATGAAGTTACTGCTATCCGCATAGTCAGTGAGTTCTGCAGCTGTACAATCATATCCTGTGGGGAAGGGGGGGTACAAGAATTGCTTACTTGTGATTGAGATGTTCAGGCTATGGCATTTTAATTCTTTTATGGGACAGATGATAGCCAGAATAATATCAGCTTACCGTTGTCCAAGTAGTGTTCCTCTCCAGGGAGGAATGAGAATCCACTACACATCTGCAGAGTTTCCTATACTTTGCAGAGACAGGGAACATGTAAGATTGTTCCCCTACCTTGGAAGTACTAAACTTGTTTTGTTAAGGAGTTTGATAAATTGGTTATCACGGTTCAAAGCTACATCTATGGTTAAGATTGTAGCCCAGATTAATAGTTATAAATTACATTTTTTAGGTGAGGAAACCTTACATTGGTTCTTGATGGTGCGTGGTGAGGAAGGGGAAGGGGGGCACATTCCCTAACCATTGTATGCTGACTTGCAAATGTTCTCCCAATGACAGATTTTATCATTTAATGTGAACGGTCTGACCAGTCCAATACAGAGGAGGAAGGTCTTAACCTATATCAAACAAACTAAAGCAGATTTAACGCTGCTACAAGAGACACATTTGCCAGAGGAGGAACATTTAAAGTTGAAAAATTCTGGTTTCTCAGAGGTGTGTTCCTCATCTTATAAAGGTGGGCATCATAGAAGGGTGGCGGTATCGATCCCGGATAAGACTCCTTTTGAGGTGACAGAAAGAATTATGAACAAGGAGGGGAGATATGCCCTATTAAAAGGCAGTCTCAATGGCCATAAGCTCACAATGGTTTCGATTTATGTGCCCCCAAACTCTCCATATGAGGTATATAGGAGACTATTGACTTTGATTTTAGAGAAAGCTGAGTAGACTCTAATTATAGGGGGAGATTGGAATATGATACTAGACCAGCACAGGGTTTTAAATAATTGATTAGCAGTTTTTTCTTGGGACAATACTGACTGTACAGAAAGTATTTATATAGGTTTTCTTGAAGTGTTATGTTTGTTAAACACAGTGAGGCAAGTGCTATGCAATTTCACAATGTTTTAGCACTTTTATGAGCAAAACGCTAATCAATTTTTAGAGTTAAATAAAACCCTGCAGCATAGGGATACCACTTCTAGGATCCCCAAGAAGTCATTTAAGCCACAGAAGCAAATGAAGGCTGTTTTACAGAAATTGGGACTTCAGGATGCATGGACCTTCTTAGAAGGCCCAGCTAGAAAGTTTACACACTGTTCAGCTACCTATCATCTATACTCTAGGTTGGACTATTTCTTCCTTAGCCATGACTCCCTAAGTATGATGCAGAGATGCAAGATTGGACCTATTGCCATCTCGGATCAGACCCCTTTATTGTTAACACTGGATCTTTCACTACCTGTCCGCAGTACCTTTTGGAGACTGATCCTGTCTCTGCTGAGTGACCCAGAGGTGCTAGAACAGGTCTCTGACTTAATAACACAAATACTTCAGGATAATATAAACAGTGAGGTCAATAAGGGAATTCTATGGGACACAATCAAAGCCGTGACCCGGGGGAACCCGTGGCCATAGCCACAGCCAGGAAGAAACAATGAATCAAAAAGCAGAAAATTTTAGAGCAGCAGATACAATCTTTAGAGGGGCTACAGCAGGAGAGATATCAGGGCCAAAGGGAGAAGGAACTAAACACTTTAAAAAGGGAATTAAACAAAATTTTGGATAATCAGGTGGAGCGCAACCTTCAGTTTTTGAAACAAAGCTACTATGAAGGAGGTTCAAAGGCTCTGAGGTGACTGGCAATTTGCCTGAGGGCCAGGAGAGCTAAGGCCCACATAACCCGTATATTACATCTCCAAACCAGAGCCAGGGGCTCTACAGTAAAACATATATATGGTGCCTTTACCACATATTATAAACACTTATATTCCCAAAAGGGATGACCAACCCAAGATGAGATAGAGACTTTTATACAAAGGTTGCAACTCCCACAAGTGCCTGAGGACTCAAAAGATCAACTGATGGCCCCTATTTCAGATCAGGAAATTCATGAGGTTATAAGAGATGGAAGCCAGCCCGGTGGCGCTGAGAGTTGATTCACTGGACGCCACACCTCGTGCCATGCCGGCGACCTGGGTTTGGGAGCAAGCCCGAGTTTTCGGGGGTCGGCAGGGCAGGACTAAGATTGAGTGTCCATAGACAGCTCTCTTAGTCCTGGGGTTGGTTCCGGGTTCTCCCGTGGTGCTGGCATCCCTTGGTGGAAGCTGGGGGCATTGCAGCACATGGTGCAAGAAGCATGGGGATTGGGGCATGGCAGATGTCCTCTGGGTGTGTACGGGAGTGTGCGCACACCGGGCAGGATGTCATGGCACATCCGTGCCTCAGGGGAGGAAAACACAACAAGAAAATCCCTCTACGTCAGGTGAGGCAAAGGCGATCTCCAGCAAGCCAATCCACCACATGTCCAACACCAGTTGTTCCTCCGGTTCTCCTTGGGATCTGGGTGCCTCTCCATGGGGCAGGGAGAGTCCTAGATCCCGCTTACACGATGTAGCTCATGGAGTGTCCATTTTAGGTGGGCAGTTGAGTGTGGCAGCTGTCGGCGTGACCCTGAGAGATGCCCCGAGTAGTGGAGTGCAGAAACAGAACTTATCAAAAAAATAAGAGATGGAAAAACTGGAAAGTCTCTGGGGAATGACGGATTCCCAGTGGAATTCTACAAAAAATTCCAGGACACAGTAGTGACCATTCTAAAACTGGCATATCAAGAGTCCCTGACAGAGGACTCTGTGCTCCCCCCTTCCTGGAGACAAGCGGTCATCTCAGTGACCCCTAAGCCCGGCAGGGACCCCACAATATGCTCTTCTTACTGACCATTTTCAGTCCTGAACATAGACTACAAATTGCTGACCTCTATAATAGCCAGAAGATTACAACAGCTAGTTCCTCTTTTAGTTCATAAAGATCAAACTGGTTTTATACCGGACAGGCAAGCGGCAGATAGTGTCCTAAGAACGATACATATTATAGACCATTTGAATAAAATACAAAATCACACATGCCCACACAATGCAAAGCATCATGGGCTGCATATGCAAATCACCACAGAATGTTATGCAGGTTCAACTTTAAGCAGAATTGCATGGTGCCGAAAGGCCTCTCACACGGTTTGCAAAGGGTGCTAACAGATGACACAGACACGTGTTTCATCCTACCAGGACTCAGCAGTATGCCTCATCTGTTTGACACCCCAGTGGAATGAACCAGCTACCTTAAGACGATCTGTCTGGGTTATGTTGTGGTGAACCCATTAAAATAAAAAACTATTTAAAAGACAAAGAACCTCAGTGCGCAAACACTGAGGCAAGGGTTACCCCAAAGGGCATTTGGCAGGGAAGCCAAATTTCAAGAAAATACAAAATCACACATGCCCACACAATGCAAAGCATCATGGGCTGCATATGCAAATCAGCACAGAGTGTTATGCTGGTTCATGGACAATGGCAGTGGATTCTACTACCTAAAGCATTAGAGACTGAGTAGGGGGTCAGACTGAGCTGGGGAAAGAAGATCAGTGCTGATTAATGTCAGACAAGTGTATTTCAAGATTTAAGGGATGTGGGGGTGCCCTCCACCAGATATGCACCATCGAATACTGGGTTATTTTAGTTTATAAAATGGGCCTCGGGAATCCAGCAATCCGATTGGCTACTACATCTTCTGAGCCGTGTCCTTATCAGAAGATATAATAGCCAACTGGCACTTGCTGCCACTCCCAGGCCACATAACAAAAATAAATCACTGAGCTGTGCCAGCCTTAAACAAAAAGACAGACTGGCACAGCTCAAAGCGCAACAGCGGGAAATGGCTGCAGCATAGAAACATCATAATTAAACAAGCCAGCCCTGTCCCATCCCCCCCCCAAAACAAAGTTTACAATACTACCTCGTAAATTGTAGGATGCCTCATGTGTCCACATCAACTGTGTGGCTCTCGCTCCAAGCAAACTGAAAAAAAAACTAACTCTGCTCTCCAAATTGAACTGCGACCTCCAAAGCTGACCACAAAACTGAAATTCAATCCCAGTGCTCAGCTCACTCAGACAGATATCACTTCCTAGCTTAGTCAGTGCTTGCTCTGTTCTAGAAATAAAAATCAACTTTAAAAAAGAAATAGTTTGCTTAAACAGAGCGAGCGCCTGATGTTACTTCTGTATACGACAATACCAAGCACAAACCTTGAAACATCTCTCTACGGTGGCTGCTGAGAGTTATGCTCACTCCTACTCAGCCACCTGTTTCTCACAAATCCTGAACTGAAAATAAAATGAAGGCATTTAAAAAACATAACTAAAACAAATCATACACAGAAACCCTGTGTACGTCTTTGGCAGTGCACAAGAAACAGCACACATAATACGGCACCCCAGCTGTGTGAAGCATTCAGTCCCAGTGTCTTACAGTGAAACTGTTGAAAACTAAGAAAAAATATTTAAAAAAAATAAAAACATACTTTTCACACTTTCTGTGGGTGGCTTCTGTAGACAAAGGCACTGGGCATGTTGGCTACTATAAACACAGACACACAGTGACCTGCTATACTGATTTTCAATTAAACAGAGGAACTACTTTTTCTATTATGTACAGATATCATATTTTTACTTATTTTATAAACATTTTTACTCCATTTTTTTTTTCAAATTAACTTATTTCCCAGGAGCCCATTTTATAAGCACAATAACACACTCCGAGGTGTGGGTTATCGCCTGATTAGAGAACGCCCAGGTGCATAAGTACACCCCTGGACGTGCTCTTATCAGGCAATAGCCCACACCTCATTGTGTGTTACTGCTTGCCTATACCACTTAATTAATTAAAGCACTAGCCTCACCAACTGGTTTAATTGTTCTATGATCCTGTTGTTGTCTTTTGTATGTACTGACTATCATATGCACATATCTGCATAAACTGGCAAGATGACATGTACTTATTTGACTGTCTGATTCACATAATTGAAAAATAAAGTACATGTAAAAATATATATATTCTTTTGGTGGCCTTTGATTGTGTCCCCGGTGCCTTTTAACTTAACCCAGCACCGGGAACCATCAGGAAACGTCTCTCGGATTTTGACCACAACCAGCAGTCGGACAAACAGTGCGTCCTCTCGGTGATGTGAGCGGCGGCTCAAGTAAACATGCTGACTGCTTGCAAGTAGACTGCGAGCACAGCATGGCTTGTCAACACCAGGGAAACACTTGCGGGACATGGGCTAAACGGCAGGAGGTGCTGCAGAAGAACGGGGACACCAGCAGCAGCAGGAGAACACCCAGAGGTGCAATAAGGTAAGCCCCATTTGGGGGTGAGCTCTTGTAATTTACTCTGGATGTTGTGTTACTTTGGGTCATACCATAATGAACAGAAGTACATGAGGAGGCAGAAAAGTCATTATCATCCTCCTGTTCCTCCAAAATGCATATACAGCAGTAGTAGGGCTGTGCAAAGCAATACTATTTGGGGCAAATACACACAAATATGGCATTTTTTACAAATACAAATATCACTCTTAAATATTTGTGTTAGACCACATAAAGTAGTGTTAGACCTTGGTTTAGGCTGACATGAAACACCTACGACTGCTGCTGTTCAATACATGGATGCATATTTTCTTGATAAATCTGAAAATTTGATTGAAGCCTCTCAAACCCTTGGTCTTATGTCATCATTAACAACAGAATCAAGTCCAAAATGTAAAATAAAATATTTTGCAAACACTGATATGCAAACAGATACAATAACAAATACCAGAGACACAAATACAAATATCAAAAATCAGCCCCGTGCACAGCCCTAAGCGGTAGACATCCTTATCTTCTGCTTCATCACACCAAGGTGCTACAATACAGCACTTCTGCCTTATGGCAGTATCATTCAAGGTTCCATATATGCTGAAGTGTTGCCCTCTGGAGCTTAATCAGCACAGTGAGGTAACACTTCAGCTAATGTGGTATTTTGAATAATACTGCCATAAATGGGTAATGCTGTAGTGCAGTTTAATGTAGGAAACATTTCCATGATAAAGTGGAAGACCAGGATGGCCACCACAGTACATAAAGATTTAAAGCAGCAGTACTGGATAATCAGGAAGTAATTATCCAAATTCTGCTTTTTGGCTGGAAACATGCAGCCATAGTTCCAGTTTCCATATCTGTAAATATTTTTTTCTAATACTGTTTAGTTTTTTAGATAGTTAAAATTTACTTCCATTGTTGTGGATCCACAGTAAATATGGCTGCTGCCTCATTTGCAGCCGAACTCTCCCCTCATGTCGTATCATGTCTTTTGATTACTTCCGTGAGACCTGACGCTGCACATTCCCACTGTCCCTGTGTAGTACTGCAAGTCATGCTCATGTGCAGTTGGCAGCAGTGGGTCCCAATTCAAAATGGTAGGTGGGAGAAATGTAAATGTAACCCCCCTACTGAGGGGGTTCCCAAAAAGTCTTCCTCAAGCTTGCATAACGCTCACTGCCAGGCTGGTGTCCTGCGTTTATCAGTTTAAACGTTATTGCTAGAGAGTGCCTGTATAGCCTCTGTGTATTGTCTCTTTAAGAGCTGCCTATTTTGCAGTTATAGTTAACCTGGGGGCTGAGTGTTGCTCTGCTCAAGTCCCGTCCGGGCTGCCAGATAATCTCTCTGTTCTGCCATCGCTATTTGTGCAGAGGGAGCTCTATTAGAAGATGTAACTGTTTCCCAATTATCTATTAGAATGGTAAAGATATTGTAGTTTGTCTAACCTGCCTTCTTTGCAGCATGGACAGTTCTGTTTATCACCACCATCTTGGTCCTGGACTGCCAAAATGGGCCAAACAGTACCTGTGGGGATTCTAAAATGGAGCCTGTCCCCAGGGGTCTTATGGGAGCAAACTTCTGGAGGAATTGTAGTTTTGGTCTTTTGGCACCTAAATGAACCTGGAGGGGGAGCCCTTGTTGTGACTGACAGAGGAATCAGCCAACTGAACCTTTCGGATCCTGGGGAAAGTCTCAGGCTGCTTGCAGTTTCAGTCAGATCTGAGTTGGGAAGAGAAGGATTAACAGCTCGAGATAGTTGAGCAGCAGACCTGCATAGTTTCACTTGGGAGAACTGTGGAAAGGCCTGAGTTGTGGCCTGCATGCCTGCCTGCTGTCCCTGAGAGGGAACCTGTGCCTTTATCGGACTGAATCTGAATTTGGAGAGCGAGTTAAGCACTGAATTGTGACCAGGCTCCTACCTGAAGAAGACTGAAGATTTGCTGAATGCAATCGGCCTGTCAGGACTTCCAGCCACCTCTGAACCCCCGGATTGTGCAGAGACTCTGTAATTGCAACCGGAGAGCCATTTGCCTGGTACAGTGGAATTTCCTTGTATGTAAATGTGTTGTGTGCTGATAGTGGGTCATGATTTGATTCCCCACTGTGTGTCTGAACTATGTTTTACTTGCTGGAGGCTGCATCCAGCTCCATGGACTGAATCCATATTCATCTCCATTTGCCTTAGGCCTTGCCACACTGACCCAGCTAGAATACCCGCTGCACAGAGAAAGTCATCAACGAGAGACCTGCCTGGGGATCAGCCCCCTGCTCAATGCCTTGAACAGGAAAGACACGTCGGTGATTCGCATGGGCCCTGCTTCTCCTGGCACTCCAGCTCAAGAACCTGCAGTCTCAATTTCATCCTGCCTGTGTCCTGTATCGGGTATCATGAGTAAACACCAGGGTAGCTCCCTGCAACAACAGCTAAATCTAAAGTGTTGTCATCTGATTGCTTTGTTGTCTTTTCCTTCATGAACTGAGCCCTCCAGCTCCAGATTACAAATAGTGTGTGTTGTGCATGTTGCTTTCTTCAATCACAGGGCCCCAATCAACTGCAACACCAGCATATCCCGGGCAACGTTCCTAGCTAGCCCCCTTTTTCCTACATGGGTACCCAGAGTGTGTGACTGTGAAGGGACTCCGAAATGCATGCATAACTGTCTGATTGATACAGCCTTTAAGCCAATCAACCTGACTATGCCCCTCCCTTGTTCAAGTCCCCTGAATAAATCAGATCTAACTCTTTTTGCATTTAACCTGACTGTGGTTCCAGTTTGTGCCAAGAGTACTGTGCTGTTGCTATTTGTTGTGCATAACCTTGTTTTACAGGGGGTCCCCAGGGTCAAGCTAGAGGAACCTGCCCTGGTAGTAAGTGCAAACAGTGTGGGTAATTGCATGGTGAATAAGGGTTATTGCAAAAGTGATTATTGTATATTGTTCCGGCCACTAGAGGTGACGGGGGGGGGGTTACAGTGCCCTGGAGGGCTGTGCCCAGGTTAGCTTGACCACTAACAACCCTGACCTCTGGGTGGAGGCACCCATTTCAGTACCCAGGTCCCTTAACCTGCAACTAGCCAAGCAGGCAGGGGTAGTAGCCCTTGGGATAGCACCACCTAGGGGTTACATAAACAAAAACAAAGAAAAACTGAGCAAATTATGGGGTGATAGTACAGCAAAAACAAGAAAGATTACCAGGTAAGAGCTCAACAGAGCACATGAAACAAACTGTTGCAAAAGATCCAATTTTATTGTTATATAGTACTGCTACTTTAATAACAGATTTCCAAGGCATGAATAAAAAAAACAGTAAATGTATTGTCTTGGGGGCTTATAAACCCTCATTGAAAGGGTCATCGCTCTGTCTTGTAACCCCTCCGCCCCCAAAAAAGTGTTCTTGGTACGCTCTGTTCTGATCAGATTTATTCATGCAGCAGAGGAAGCAGTCACTTCATAAACCACTGGTATTAAGTGGAGTTTTCAAACTGAGATGGGCCACCGACACAATCAATGCATCTTACATTGTCAGTTTTTGAGATTCACAGCTGGTTTTCAGCTGCAACATCTGTACTGCTTGATTTATAGAAATTCCCCTGTTCTACAGTAGAGGAGAAACCTCCCCCTCCCCCTCCATACTCCTCATGATGAAAACAAATGATTCTCTAGATGACCCCTTCGGCCCCCTCTCAGACAGACTAATAACACACACCATTTACAGTATGAAATTGGCACCCATGAATTCAATAACCCTTCAGATCAACGGGGCTATTGGAGTGATGTATGGTTCGGTGTGGCAATACTTTATCATTGAAAGCTAGATAATTCACCCTTCTCCAAGGTTTCCCTTGAGACCCAGCACTGCAGTAAAGCTACATTATTTTCAATCCCCCCCCCCTTACATTTATATAAGAGGTTACTCAGTGGTTTACTGGATAAAATGTGGTTCAGCTCCTAGAGAGCTGAGTTTAAATCCTGCTTCAGGTCACAAGTAAAAGGAGGTGATTGTATTTTTTTTTTCCATAATTTTACAACAGACACCGTCTATCTCATTTTCAATAAGCTGGCAGGGTTCCCTACCATTGACCTCGCTTGTGTAACAACCCCTTCCCTGAAAGGGACAGGTTATTACTAGTTCATCTATCAAAGCAGTGGGTGCTAGTGGACCAACAGCTTTGCCCTTCAGAATGGCGGGGGGTTGTAGCTTAGTAACAGAGTATAAGTACAGTATGAGGGTTTGGCTGGAAAAAACAGGTTACTCACCTGTAACAGTAGTTCTAGGAGCGGTATATGGTGTTCATCCACACTTCAGGCAGTGTTCCTTTCCCCTAAATCAGTCAGAACATCTTCAAGCTGGCTCCTCCCACCCACCCAGGTGGTAACTCCCCTAGCACCACCCTGTGACCGCAGATGTTACCCACTGGAAGCAAGACCAGTGTGCCACTTGCTAGGGGAGGTCAGGTGGGTCAGTGTGGATGAGCATCATATACCACTCCTAGAAAGATCAGTTACGCAAAGAGTTTTGCTGTACCAGTAGATCTTCTAGGAATGTCTCTTGCAGTAAGTCATTACTTCTGGGAATTCCCGATAGGTGGCGCTCTAACACGGCAGTCTCTTCTAGCAGTCTCCACACCAGGGACCACCCACATGACCTCACTTCTTGGGCTGTGCCTATAAAAGTGGGTGGTCCCTGGTAGTCTCCGTTCCCCACCGGTTTCAGCTCATGAAAGCGAGAGACCCCAGGGAAATCAAGGTACCAAAGCCTCTTGACCCTACATCGTTTTCTCAGTTACAGAATGGCAGGGGGTCAGAGGGAGGGAAGCTACTTACTGCAAAAGACATTCCTAGAAGATTTACTGTTACAGCAAAAGTCTTTGCGTAACTGATCTATCTTCCACGGAATGGTCTCTTGCAGTAAGTCATTACTTCTGGGAGATTCCCAAGCAGTTATGTGGCAGTGGGGTGGCCAGATGTGGCATTTTGCCATACATGTAGTGTGGTCCTAGGACCGATAGGTGCTGAGAGCAGTATGTCAGTATATAAAGAGAATTTTGTCTTCCGTCTGTAAGTACTCCATTATAGTATTCGTTATAGGGTTATGGCTGAACGACAAGCCAGACTGGCTATTATTGGGCATCGTCAGATGAGTTAAGCAGATGTAAACCCGATCAGGGTTTGGCATATCAAAATACTGTGAGAATTCAGAAGAAATTCAGCCATATACTGGAGTGATTGGTAGGCCTCAGTAGCATGCACTGGAAGAGACAGTATCTGCCAGTCTATTGGGTTCTGAGTTTTGAACAGTAACCCAAATAATACAATATTATTATTTTGTAGTGCTACAATGTAGCAAGTTAATACAATTTTTTTTGCCATGCCTGTCAAGTCATTAGAAAATGTATCCATTTTGGCATAAGTAGGCTACATAAGTAGCTAACAATGATGTGAATGAAATAATGTATCTATTTTATACCGGAATCTAGTGGCTCTTAAGAGTCAGTAGTATTGTTGTAGTCAATACTGTCCTCATTTTAGGGTAAAGACATGGAATGCAAGAGAGTGATGTTAACAGTTCCATCGTGTATTAGTAATATCATTTGCAAGGGGGTCCTAAGTATGTCAGGGCCTGCAGCCTTGTTAGGTGTAAACCTGAAATGCTAGTATGTTTATAATATATATGTACTCACCATTGTTTCTGTGGCCTTTATCTATGGCCAGGTGAAGACTGCATGTAACAGTAACAGTTTGGTAAGAATATTATGATCCATATTATAATATAGTCAGAATACATTGATTGTTTCTCAGCATTTGAGTAGTAGCAGGTAAGACTGTTTGTAGGAGGGACACAAGGGTCCAGCACACAACAGGCCTAGCGGCATCCCGATGAATTGACTGTAATGGCCTGTAACAGTGATACCTAAAAAAGTGACTAGATGTATAAAGCCTCATGGGAAAGGCCTCAGTATAATTTCGAATGGAAGCCCCAGAAAAAGGACTCCGAAGCCTAGAAGAGGAGATTGGGGCATAGTCTGAAGTTTTTTAATGAGAGGAAGAGGTGCCCTGCTGTCCTGAGGGGCGGCCACGGGTTGGTTTAGATGTGTTCCTTGTCATTCGTTCTTTGCCTATAAAGTTTTCTCTTTGGTTATAGTAATTTCCAGTTTTGTACGAAGAATTATAATGAGGGCGTTTTTTTTTTTTTGAAATAGCAATTTTATTAAAGTTCACTTTTCACAGACACCAACAGGACATACATAAAAAGAAACAGAAGGTACATCAAATAATAAATAAAACATAATACCACATATAACAGCAGTCATTAGGTAACTTGCCTGGATTGACTATTAAATGATATAAATAATACCAGACTTTATTACATAAAGACTTTCCATCACCAGTTCAAAGGAGTTAATGTAATTCCCTGCACTACATATTACTTTGAAATCTGGCAAACACTATAGCTCAGAGAGCAGAAGGGAAAAAGAAAACACCCCTCCACTTCCCGGTCTCTCATTTCAAAACTGAGAGTCGCTCATCAAACAAGCAACTAATACTTCCCACTATATATAGTGCAGCCTCTAAGACCTCATATTCAGTATCAGGAAGAATGTCTGTAGAACATCTAATTAATTTAAAACAAAAGAAAAAAGAATGAGAAAAGACAAAAAAGGGTCATAACTGAGTTAGGCATCCATAACACAAGAAAATATTTAGCAGTGTTTGTGAGAGGCGGGAAGGGGGGGCATACAGGAATTATGGACCTAGAATACACCTATTTATCCCTCTATCTGAAATATAAACTAGGCCCTTGTAGGTGAGAGAGCTTGTGGTATGAGAGTATGGGATGAGAAATGAAGCCATCAGAATTCCATCAAGTCAGACACATCATAAAAATATATACCCATTTAACTTAATATTACACTTAGATAACACTAATGAGAGCAGCCATGTATTAAGAATGATCCGTCAATATCTCCCAGATATTTCTGTTTTCCTTTTCTGCCTGGCAGTGAAAAAAGGGTAACCATCTGGATGAGGGCGTGGTTTGTGGTACATATATTGTACTGTTTTTATTTGTCTGCCTGAGGCTTGTAGGTTGTCTGGTATTGTTTGTGCCCCTGGGCCAAAGAGATGGTCACCAGAAAAAGGTGCATTAGCCACTTTTTGTTGACTATCAGGTGCTAGCCTGAGAGTCGGAGCCATGCCTGACGGCGTATAAGAATAGTGACTGCAGAGGCTCTAGCCGAAGCATTGGCAATGTTGTATCCTGATCTCAGTAAATGTTGAGAGAGGGAAGTGTGTTTATTATTGATGTCAGTTGCTCTTTTTCAGGGGATGTAGGTAGTTTACTTATAATGTCCCCAGCAGAGGTGCCCACCATATGCTGATATTTCAGCATATGTCCCATGTAGTTAAGTATTCTAATATTTAATGTGTTTAGAGCAAACACTTTCTTCCCCATGTAATCAAAATGTTTAGTGTCTTTTTCGGGAGGTACTGTACTTGGTATGTTTAGGTTTGCCAGTGCGGTTGTGAGCAGTTGCAATAACCACAGAATCCACAGTGGGAATATTTGCTAAATATTGATAATCAAGGGGAGGCTGATAAAGCCTATGTGCTTTTCTAGGTAGCTCCTGTGCTGCTATGGGTTGACTCTATGCTTCAGTAATTGCATTTCTGAATGTTGGTATAAACGGAGGGACTGCCTGGATAGGTTCTTCTGGGATGTCAAGATATTCGGCTGTATCTTTACTCAATTTATCTTGTTCTGTTGTGGTAAACCCCATTGTTTTTTTTATTCGTCACAACATTTCTGAGAATGAGGGGTCATCCGGGTGGAAAATGAACTTTAGTGGTTGTAATATTTCTTCATCCCAGTATGATGGTACAGAATATGGGACTCATACCCTCTTGTAGTAGGGGAACCATCATAATTTGAATCTTTGGAATGTTCTGAAATTATATGAGAGTCTGGTTAATATTCCTCAGAATATTCATGAGAAGGCAGAAATGGTGAGCGTTCTGGTTATGTGCATGCCTGTTTTGATGGAAGTGGAGACACAGTCTGTGACTGAGGGTTTGTTACTAGAGTGGGTGTATAGTCAAAATCCATAGAATTCAACACTTTATTAACAATTTCTTCTATGTTTGGCACTTGTAAGGATGGAACTGCCATGTAAGCGGGTTCTGAGCCCTGTGTGCATGGTGTCGGGGGTCAATTTGTGCCTCCTGATAAAGTGATCCAGTACGTCTTTGAAATTTTTGTTCACCATGGACTGATGTCTGAGCACCATTCATGAGTGCAAATGAGGCTGGTTTGCTTCAGCATTCTGTAGTATATGATCCTTTATTTTGTGGTGATGCAGCCCCATAAGTATATTTTGATACTTTTTTATGACAATCTTCATGATTTTTCATGGTTAAATTTTTATAAGGATCTTCCATAAATGTATTACATGATGGTAAAGGTGCTGTTCTGTGATGCAGGGGCTGCTCAGTTGACGGTGGGATCAGGCCCATTGACAGAAGAGGAATAAAAGCATGCCCCATCAACATTGTAATGTGTCTTTTTTTTTTTACTCTCTTTTTATCCCACCGCCTCTTTCTACCCTCAGCTCCCTCCACTCAATCAGAGCTCTCAATGCTCCAAGCATTGCAACCTACCCGACTTCAAGGTCTGCCCCTAGAGTACCTCAGCTCGACTCCCCTTTTGCCCTTGATGGCCCAGATTACCCCCCAGGTGGGGTGAGGAAAGGTTCCCCCTTACCTTTTCCCCTGAGTGTTCTTGGGGAGAGGGCTTTGTACAATGGAGTCTGCCCTTATGTTGGTGGTGGCACGCTTGCTGCTGGAGAGATCATCACCTAGGAGAGGTGAAGGATTTTTCCTCCAATCCCTTGTATTACCCAATCCCCTGAGATGCTGGTGCAGAGAGTCAACATGCAGATGCATGCTCTTCTCAAGTGCCTAACAGTGTCCCCCCTCCCCAGCTCCGGTAAGCAAAGCTGCCGTGCCCCTCAAAAGCTGGTGCATCCACCGGCTTTCCCAGGACATCGGGCACTATATAGTGCCCCTGGTATCCCACCGAGGGGAGAGCATCCATTGGGATGCTCCATCCCTCCTCCCTTGACCGAACCTCCTTTCACCCGAGTCCGGTCTTGAACCCGGGTCGCTGGCGTAGCGCGAGGTGGGGCGTCCAGCACCTCAACCCTCAGTGCCACCGGGCCAGCTGTAATGTATCTTATTGATGATGGATAAGTGAATGCATGCTCCATCAACAGTGGAATAGACCTCGTCGACAATGGAGTAGTCCATGCATGCTCTGTCGACAGCGGGATGCTCTTCGTCGATGATGGAACAGTAGGTACATGCTCCGTCGACAATGGAAAGTGTATCATTGATGATGAGACGGCAAATGCATGCTCCATCGACAGTGGCAGACTTCTCATCGACGATGGAGGTTTAGGAGCATGTGCCGTCGATGGGGGAGGTAGCCCCATCGACAATGAAGCTATTAGAATGTGCTCCGTCGATGGAGGAGGTGTTTTCGTCGATGAGGATGTCTTGTGGAGTCCTCTCATCGATGGGGGAGTGTGCCCCATTGACATGAATGCAGCAGGACCTCCGTCGTTGACGGTTCATGTGGTTTCATCAATAGGGGAGCTGAGGAATGACGTCCCGTTGACGATGAACGTTCCTTTCTATGTGAAGTTGAACTTCTATGTTCTTTTGATGAAGAAGTGCCTGCCGTTGAAGGGGAGAAATGGCCCGTCGATGAGGAATGTTTTCTTGATGATACATGTTTAGGAGATATGACCGTTGAAAGGCGGTCAGGCAGGACTTTAGGTGAAGGTATTTCCTTCCCTGTTTTGCTTCTTGAAGAGGACTCTGAGGTTTTAGAGCTCTTTGATTGAGTACCCTGAGTCTGTAACAGGGAACCATCCATTGTAATGCTCTTGGTTGAGCACAGGAATATGGTGCCGTGTGTGAAGCCCAGGCACCCCAAGCTATGGGTTCAATCCACATCGTAGATTGCTGGCAGAAGAGTAAGCTGCTGTCAGTAGGGTTTTAAATAATTGATTAGCACTTTTTTTCTTGGGACAGTACTAACTGTAAAGAAGGTATTTGTATAGGTTTTCTAGAAGTGTTATGTTTGTTCAACAAAGTGAGGCAAGTGCTGTGCATTTTCACAATGTTTTAGCACTTTTATGAGCAAAACGCTAATCAATTTTTGGAGTTAAATAAACCCTGTGTTAGAGCTGAAGCTGGTGGGAAAATGAATGGAGACTACCAGGGACCACCCACTTTTATAGTCACAGCCCAGGAAGTGAGGTCATGTGGGTGGTCTCTGGTGTGGAGATTGCTAGAAGAGACTGCCATGTTACAGCGCCACCTATCGGGAACTCCCAGAAGTAATGACTTACTGCAAGGGACCATTCCGTGGAAGATCTACTGTTACAGATGAGTAACCTGTTATTCTAGGGACATGGATATGATGTTCTATCCACACTTCAGGCAGACTCCTAGCAGTTCTACAGGAGGAGGGGCAAGGTGCACAACCCTTATTTAGGGAATAGAGATTGGAGAACTGAGGCCCCAAAACCAGCATCCCAGCGTGACTCAAGGTCAATGTGGTAGTGGCAAATGAAGGTGCGTGTTGACACCACGGTCACCTCCAACAGGGATCTACATGCCTGCACGGTGAGAAGAACCTGCTGCCACCCACCCCCGAGCCCTTGCTTACAGGTACAGCCTGGACAGTGCTCCGGGAACTCAAGGCTGTGTGGCTGTCTCTGTAAATTTTCAAAGAACAGGTGCCTTTGTCTTGGGACAGCTCTCACTGGTCGCCTGTGGTCCACAAGCTCCCTGATTGACTCCTCATCCTGCCTGACATTTTCAATTCCTCCTGACTGGACTATGCTACTACCATTGGCCAAATTTACCTTATTTTTCCCCAAATCCTGTATTGCCTCTGATTCTTTCTGGACTATTTTTATACTCCGTGCTGTGTCAGAATTTCAGCCTTTGCAGGGGTCTTGTCTTCCGCAAACTGCCGATTTTTCTCTTGTGCCCACTGCCGAATTTCTTTCCGTTTAAAGTGTAATTTTACTTGTAATAATAATAAACTTTATTTATATAGCACTCTTCATGAAGTATCAAAACGCTGCACAATAGACAATTAAAATCATAAAATATTAAAATACAGTTCAGTAATCAGATTTTCAATAACAGTCAATTACAGAGTGACATCAAATGCAAGCTGAAATAAATAAGTCTTTAAGACAGTCTTAAAGCTCTCCACTGTCAGGCACTCCTGTATGTGGCGAGGCAGAGAATTCCACAGGATAGGGGCCACACAAATGAAAATGCCCTCGATCAAGATGTTTTTAACCATACCCTGGGAATTTTCAGCAATCCCCCGTCAGTTGAGCAAAGCGGTCGGAGGGTGCATTAAGAATGCAAGAGATCTTGCAGGTAGTTCGGTCCCTGTCCGTGTAGAGCTTTATAGGTCAGCAAGCTAACCTTGAAGGTGATCCACTACTGAACTGGCAGTCAGTGCAATTCGCACAGCACAGGCATAATATGACTGGATCGAGATGACCCAGACAACAGCCTGGCCGTAGCATTCTGCACCAGCTGCAGGCAGCGGATATCAACCCCCCAGAAGCCCTAGGTAAAGGGAGTTACAGTAGTCAAGGCCAGAAGTCACAAAGGTGTGGATCAGAGTTGGTAGGTCACTGGATGGAACTAGATGTTTAATCCAGGCAATATTCCTCAGATGGAAAAAAAGATGACTTAACCATGGCCGACACTTGAGAACGAAGTGTCAAACCATCGTCAAGAATTACCCCCAAATTTCGCACCTGTTCAGAGGTCGCTAATTGGGACCCCCCAAGCCACAATCCTGAGGGACACTCCATCCCCGGCCCCTCTATCCAGCAACCAGGAGCTACCACCAACACCACAGTCTTGTCCGAATTGAGCTTTAACCAGCTGGTATTCATCCAGTCCTGGATTTCTACAAGGCAGTTATTAAAGACCGAGAGAGCACTATTCTGGTCGGGCACAAAAGACAGGTAGAGCTGTGTATCATCTGCATAACAGGGAAACCTCAGCCCATACCATCTCACAATGTCTCCTAACAGCAGCATATACACTGTGAACAATATGGGGGACAGCATGGAACCCTGCAGCACCCTACAATGCAGAGAGAAAGCCTCAGAGGAATAAACCCGAGACAACCCTCTGTGATCTACTGATGAGGAATGAATGAATGAAACCATCTGAGGACCATACCAGACAGGCCGCAGATGGCATGCAGGTGATTCAGCAGCACCCCATGGTCCACAGTGTCGAAAGCTGAGGAGAGATCAAGAAATACCAAGATGGTACAGGATCTCTGGTCTCTCACGATTAGGAGATAATTGAGCATCCGAACCAGAGTGGTCTCGGTACTATGCATTTTACGAAAACCAGACTGGAAAGGATCATAGATGTCATGAATGGTAAGATGGTTCTCTAACTGTAGCGTCATGACCTTCTCAATAACCTTCCCCACAAAGGGAAGATTAGAGATCAGTCGGTAGTTGGCAGGACAGTCTGGGTCAAGTGACGATTTCTTGAGAAGGGGAGTTACCACTGCTTCCTTCAGGGAGCAAGGGAACTCACCCGTCTCCAATGTGCACCAGACTAACTCCGCAAGGACCATGCCAATGACATTAATACAGCCTAATAAAAGGTGAGTGGGGCCTGGATCCAAACTACAACTGGTCGGGCATGAGAATCCGCATGACATCCTTGATCCCCAACCACTCAAACTCCATCCAGCAAAGCCGAGGTGGGGTGACATTTCACTGACCACCATCCCCCCCCCAACAGAATGAGCAGAATGGATCTCCAATCTGATGTCAGCAACCTTATCAGCAAAGAACTGAGCAAACTCCTCACACTTTTCGTGAGAAAACGCTCTATGAACTTGTAGACAGGCTGGATTGCACAGTCTGTCCACAGTTCAGAAGAGTTGAGCTGGTCGATTCTGAGCTGCAGCAATCTTCCCGGACAGGAATTCTGACTTTTTATGGGAGATTGCTGACTGATAGTCTTTAAAATGTCCCATTGGCCTAAGTCTGTTGGCATCCAGGCCAGTTTTCCGCCAGCTACATTCTAACCTTCGCTCCTCTTGTCTCAACTCCCTCAAAGCCCCAGCAAACCAAGGGGACCAAGGGTGAAGGGTGAGAGGATGAACACGGACAGGAGCCAGGACATTCAGAGCCCCCACCACAGCCCTATTATAGGCTTATAGAAGGTTCTTGGGACCCTTACTTGTACCTGTAATCCAGATAGGTCCAATTCTGCCAAAAGACCATCTGGGGTCATGCCCGCAAAGGGCGGTATTGGACCATCTCCACAGGGCAGGTCTATGAGAGGAAGCAAAGAAATTGAACCTTATGGAATGGTGATGTGACCAACTAACTGGTTCCACCACCAAGTCAGAGGTCTCCATCCCCAGGAGGAAAATCAGGTCCAACGAGCAGCCTTTAGTGTGAGTCGCTGAGGTAACTACCTGTGTGAAGCCTAGTGAGAGCATAAGTTGGAGGAAGTCCTGACCAAATGGTGAGAGTTCGTCGTCGACTCAGGTATTAAAATCACCCAGCACCATCAACCTAGGGAACTCCAATACCATGTCGACAACAAAGTCCGAGACTTCCTGCAGGAACAACCTCTCAGCTCCGGGTGGACAGTAGATGAGAATGATCCTGCACCCCACACCCATGACTACAACACACTCGAAGTATCTGGGTCCCTCAACTGGCACATCCTCACGGCTCAATTCCAATTTAAAACAGATTGCTACACCCTCGCCCCTACGATCCAACCTGTGTGTCTGAACTGAGAATTGTAAAGGGCTAAGATTGTATTCCTGATTCTGTGTTAGAACTTGAACAATGCTGTGCTTCTGCTACCTAATGGGGATTTTCTGTGAAAGCCATTTTCAGTTAATTTCTCCTGTCCACCCCCAACTGTAGCTTCTTTTGTTTCTCCCCTTTGCAGACCCTGCTGGCACTTAGCTCGCTGTCTGTGACCCGCCCCCCAATTTAACTCCCATTATCTGTGACATAGCTGTTTTGTAAATTTGTAATGCAGGAAGCCTCCCAGTGTTTCCTGAGCTATTTCTAACCCATGCTTGTCCCTTTCTCCCTCAGGCATCTTCTCATAGCCCTTTGGGCTAGCACCACCTCTGCAGTCACCTCCGATGGGGATCTACACACCTCCATGGCAAGAAGAACCTGCTGCCACCCACCCCCCGAGCCCTTGCTTGCAGGTACAGCCCAGACGGTGCTCTGGGAACTCAAGGCTCCGGGGCTGTCTCTAAATTTTCAGCCCACCCACCCTGCCCCACCCCTCCTACTCTTTAAATCCATCTCAAACCCTCCCTCTTTCATATAACCTGTTCTCATTGGCCCCTGGGCAGTTTCTTGAAATCTAAAGGACACAAGCCCTCTCCTGCGCTTGTCCCATCCTCCTGCTCACTCGCCCACCAGCCCCTCCTTCCACAATTGTTCTCCCTGTCAGCTTACCTATAGCATGTGTCCTGACTGTGACTCTTCCCTCCTTTCCCATCTTTTGTTACTCTTGCCAGCTCTCCTGCCACCATATACTTGCTACAGCTCACACTGCTCGCTGTCTCGCTGCCATCCCTCCTGGTGCTGTCGGACTACTGTGCCACTGTGCTAGCCCATGATCAAGAGCACCTTGTCTTCTTCTCTGTCACCCAGTCTTCCCTGCTACACCCCTCTCTTCACTCCTCCTGGGAACTATCTTCCCTTGGCCCTATCATCCTCTCCTTTCTCTCTAACCTTGAACGCCGTCAACTTGGCCACTACCTGGCCTTCCTCTCTGGTTCTCCTGTGGTCTCCTCCTGCCCATATATACTCTTACTATTCCTCCTTCTCCTAGCTGGTGACATTGAATGCAACCCTGGCCCACCTGACTCCCACACCGACCCGTCCTGTAACATCTGGGCTGATGGTCCAGGGCTGAAAATCGTGCACATCAATGTGTGCAGTCTTCCATCTAAGTTCCCTGACCTGGAGGCATGGGTTGCACTATACAAGACCCACATTCTTGGACTTTCTGAAACCTGGCTAAAGCCCCACCATGCTGACACCACTTACCAACTACCTGGATACTCCTTCGTGTGGCATGATAGGCCGGGCAGAAAAAAGGGTGGTGGTGTTGCACTATTCCTTAGGGAACCCCTCTCAGCCAATATTGTCCTCTGCTCAGATCCAACCTCACCTAGCAATTGGCTCCTATCTGAAATTACCATGGGAGTCTCTAAGAAATTCTACATAGGCTGCTGTTACAATATTGTCAGTGTCAGTGGCTCAGCAGGTAGCACACTCACCTCTGAGGCCAGGAGATCAGAAGGCTGTGGGTTCTAACCCCACACCAGGCACTTGGGTTAATGTCTCAATACTGACACTGCAGTGCAGCATGACGGGGGTGCTGCACTCCTGAGGTGCCATCTTTCCGATGAGACGTTAAACTGAGGTCCCAGCTGCCTGTTCTGGTGGTAGTTTAGGTGGATGTTAAAGATCCCATGGCACTTCTCGAAAAGAGTAGTGGAATTTCCCCAGTGCCCTGACCAAATTTCCCCCAATTCACTACAATACCACCAACAGCTTAATCTGGTTCAAAGTCAGTTGTCATTCATCTGTATCCCTTTCCCCCAGGTCGTGCATGAAAATAGGCAGAATTTGTCTAGTGCACTTACCCAGTCGACAAAAACTAAATAAATAACATAAACCTTCCCTCTGTTGGAACTGTGAGCCTAGACAGCTTCCTCTCGGGCCTGAGCTCTTTATCCCCCCACAGAGATGCAGTTCTCCTTGGCGATGTTAAACTGGCTGAGCACCCACCAGTCTGACTATGCATCCCTCCTAAAACAATACAATCTGGTCCAAACTATTATGCTTCCCACCAGGCAAAACCCACATACAGACACTCAGTCTCTTCTGGATTGGATCATTACCAACAGGGATGATTCTGTACTGCATGCTGATACCACGGCGGACTCCATCAGTGACCAATCCCCTACATATCTCCTCTGGTCATCTAAATTCAAACATCCCCATCCCAAATACTTGTCCTTTCACAATTTCAGTAGCCCCAACAACCCCAATCTCCTTGAAGAGGCTCAGTCATTATACTGGTCTGCTCTTTACTCACTCTCCAATGTGACACAGGCAGTAACCCTCCTCACACAGACCCCTTTTTTTCTTCCTCTTTCATAATATGTTTTTTTCCTGCCAGTACCTCAAGCCCATGAGCAGGCTCTCCCTGGGCTCAGCGACCCATTCCCTCAGCCAGGGATGCCCCCAAAGTGGGGCCGCTGAGGTGGAACTGAAGGTGGCTGGAGGGTAGGGCACCGAGCCCCAGCTCATACGCAGGGGCCGGCAGATTTTTTTTTGTGAGCAGATTCCCCTTTAGAGCTGGGAACGTGCAATGATTCTAACACCAAGGCAAGCGTCCGTCCCAGCTCCACCCATGTTGTGGCGCAGTGTCGTACCCCCCAGCCTCTGCCAGGGGGTGAGCGATGCCGGAACCAGCTCCCTTACCCTCCAAGGAGAAGGAGAGCAGTCCTCTGGATGCTCAATACTTCTCCTCCCCTGCCAACCCCCAGCAGCCCGTGCCCATTCCCAAACATGGGTCGACGGCATGGTGCGAGGTGTGGCGTCCAGTGCCTCAACCCTCAGTGCCACTGGGCCAGCTCCACACAGCCCTTTTGGCCCTGCAGGACAGGCACTTCCTGGTCACCACAAGAAGGGTCAGAGGTGGCTGTTCATGTTAGGTCATGAAAGACCTCCTTACCCTTATGAAGGATAGGTATTGTGCTTGGTCCACATACAAAGCATTCCCTTCCCCCACCCTATGGGATACCTACAGGCACTGGAGGAATCTATGCAAACATCTGGCAAAATCCCTCAAGCAGACCCACTTCCATAATCTCCAACAGGCTAACCTTGGAGACCCTAGGAAATTCTGGGCATCCATCGGCTCCCTACTTAACCACCACTCCAACAAGGCTGCCCTGCAACTTAACTCCCCAAAAGGCCTTATTATGGATCCTCTGGAAGTGGCTAGGATTTTTAATGACAAGTTCTCCAACCTATCCATGTATCAAAGTCAACTACCTAAGGGCCAACCAAATAACTTGGTCCACCATCCGACCCCCCCCGCCTACCTCTGATGGGCTGACCCTCCAACCCCAGATTCCCACTTTCATCTTCAAATCTCTCTCAAGAGCTGACACAGCTAAGCTCCTCAAAAGCTTTCCAAACCACGGCTCCCCTGGTGCTGATGGTCTATCCCCGGTCTTCCTTAGGCTCATCTCCCCAGCCATCACCGAACCACTCACTTGTATCTTTAACCTCGCCCTCTCCTCCTTCTCCTTCATGCCTGACCCCTGGAAGACTGCAAAGGTGATTTCCATTTTTAGAGCCGGTGACCCTCTATCCACAGACACCTATCGTCCGATCTCCATCCTCCCCCACCTAAGTAAACTACTCAAGAAAGCTGTCCACCATCAACTTGCTAACTACACATGCAAACACAACCTCCTGTGCAGCCAACAGCATGGCTTTCAAAAAAACCACTCCACTGCCTCTGCCCTCACTCTTCTGATCAACCACATCCTCATTAATATGGACCATGGTAATGCCACCGGAGCGGTCTTCGCTGACCTCTCCAAGGCTTTCGACATGGTAAACCATGCCCTTCTCCTCTCCAAACTATGTAACCTAGGCTGCTCTCAAGAGGTTACTACCTGGTTCAAGAGCTACCTCACCACCCGCTCCTAATTTGTGTGTATTGGCCCTGCCCACTCCCCCACCCTGCCCATCTCTACTGGTGTCTCCCAGGGCTCCATACTGGGCCCCCTGCCATTCTCTTTATTTATAAACTCCTTCCCCTCAGACTGTCTCAGCTGTCACTCTCTCCTCTATGCTGATGACCTTGTGTTCTTCCACAGTGATAAATCCCCAGACAATATTTCCTTAGTTCTCTCCCGAAACTATGCTGTGGCCCATAACTGGTTCACAAATAACCTCCTTCTGGTTAATGCAAAAAAAAAATGCAAAATCTATGCTGTTCAGATCAGAGTCCTTCCTAGCTAAATACAAAACTCACCCTCCTCTCAACATCGTGTCCCCCAATGGCCAAGCCCTTGAAGACGTGTGCACTCTCAAATACCTAGGAGTTACACTCTACCCCTCCCTCTCCTTTTCCGAACACATCTATTCAGTAGTTCAAAGGTTTCGCCAAAAAGTAAGTGCTGCCTACAGATTCCAGCAATACTTCTCTCTGGAAGCCCGTCAACTTGCCATCGTACAGGGAAATACTCCCTATCCTGGACTACTGCTCTCCTATCTATGCCAAGACGTCCACCACCCTCATGGCCAAGCTCTCCTCTGCCTATAACAGTGCCTGTCATTTCGCCTTGTTGGTCCCTTTTACCACACACCACCGTGTCCTCTACAACTTGCTAGGATGGCTCCCACTGCAAGGCCATTTCGACCTAGCCCTGTGCTGCATGGTGGATTCTGCCATCCATATTGGCCAGGTATCTCCCCTTGCTCCCTTCCTTGCTGTATGAACCTCACACCGTAGCCTCTGCTCAAACAGCAGCCCCCCTCAAATATCCCCAGGGTGTCTACCAACATGGGCGGCAGAGCCTTGTCTGTGACAGCCCCTACACTGTAAAATAAACTGCCTGCCGAGCTCCGCTCCCTCAGCACCCACTGCCAGTTCAACACCCGCCTCAAAGACTGGCTCCTGACGACTTTCTGCTGCCACTGCTTCCATGGGTAATTCACTCACTTTCCCAACTGCACCCCACCAGGGAATGTGTATGTATATTAGGTCAAGCAGGACTCAGTTAAGCTGGCCTGCTTGTGCACTTGAGCTTTAGTACCTATGTTTGTTAATTCTGCCTCCCACCCCTCCACCCCACCCCTTTACCTTCCTGCCCCTATACTTTGCTATGCCTTATCCCTCTTTCTACTTATACTTAGACTCCCTTGTTTGTCTCCTATTGTAACTGCTGCTGATAGAACTGTACGTTTATGCATACCCTTACTTATTGTAATGCCTAACTGATGTATGGTTTATGGAATCCTGTATTTTTTGTTGCTCTTCTATTTGCTATTCTCATGCACTATTGTAACCTTTATCTTATTTTGTTTTTTGTTTTGTTTCTGTTCCATGCTTTGTTGTTTGTTACATTAGTTCCTGTGCCACAGTATGTGACCCAGGTCGTGCCTGAAAATGGTCCCTGGGATCAGCACACCTACCCGGTTACCAAAGTCATTAATAAATAAACTTCCAGGTAGCAGCCCAACAGATTTCCTGGATAGGGACATCCCTGGAAGCAGCGGCCGAGGCAGCAGTACGATGGGTGGAATGAGCCCTAAGCCCTATGGGAGGCTCCCTACCTGCCAACCTATAGCAGAGGTTGATACAGGATACAATCCACCTGCCAGTCGTCCACTTAGCTGCTGGTCTACCTGGTGCAGCTTCATAATAAGTGACAAATAGTTGTCGAACCTCTCCCGAAACTCTAGCCGTGCACTCCTTGTAATAGGTGAGTGCCCGCCACAGGTCCTAAGTATGGACCCTGTGCTTGGCCTCCAAGGTGTGGTTGATGAAGTACACGGGGAGATGAATTACCTGGTTAAGGGTAAAATCAGACACAACTTTTGGAAGGAACTTCGGGTTGGGGAGAAGGACAACCTTGTCCCTGTGGAAGACCAGAAAAAGAGACTCCAACAAGAGTGTCTGGAGCTCACTGATCCTTCTGGCTAACATAATAGCCACCAGGAAGGTGGTTTTCCACAACAGGTTAGACATTTCACACCTGTGCATCAGTTCGAATGGCTTGCCAATGAGCTTTGCCAACACCAGCAACAAGTCCCAAGGTGGTGGTGGTTCACACACCGGAGGGGAAATGTGGTCAAAGCCTTTAAAAAGCACCAGATCACCTTCTCCTGTGCAGAGGTTGTTTTAGGCACAAGTGAACCAAGCTGCCAGGAGTCTGCTGCTGAGGCTAAGGCGATCGGGGCACCAGAACTGGTGCCCCTCAACCCCAGGCATGAACAAGCTTGTGCTAGGTATCTGCCATAAAGGTCGAGATCCTCAGCCAAGCCCTGTGGTGCACAGCAACTCCGGCTGCCACAGACTGAGCGCAAGAGTCACCAATGTCCATGACAGTCTGGAACTGCTGCTTAGCCAGCACTCGGCCTTGATCCAGACCTACTTGACCATGGTCTGTAAGTCTGCCGGGAGTTGAGGAAGCACCTCATCAAATGTGTGCAGAAAGACATGGGCAAAGTGGGCTACTAAAAGGGCCAAACTCACTTGCCGAAGGCCAAGAGAGGAGGCAGCATAGTCCTTTTTGGCCATGTAGTCCAGTTTCTTAGACTCCTTGTCAGGAGGCTTATCAATGTCTCCCACATTGCCTGTGCATCTAAACACAGAGTCAGCCACCAGGTCCTCAACTGAGGGGTGCTCCATGAATCCCAAAATGGAACCAGTGGCTACCGCATACTTGCGGGCCATCTGGGCCGATGGCACAGGACAAGAGGCTGGATGCTGCCACAGCTCCAATGCAGGGCCAAGAATGGCCTCTGTGACTGGGAAGGCTTCCCCAGGGGAGTCGCCCCAGTCAAGGATCTCAGTGAGCAGGTACCATGCCCGCTTCTGGATAGGTTCCAACGGAAGACCTGTGGACTCCGAGTCGAGATGGAGAAGACCCGTGAAAGAAGTGGCACTTTGCTCTGTCGACAAATCCTCAGCCAACTCCATGTTCACCGGACAAGGGTGCAATGAGGAGCCCTCAGATTCCGAGGATTCATTTAATAAAGGTAGACCACCAGAGTCCCCACTAACCCTATGGGTCAGCCAGGAGTAATGGTGACTGACAGCTGATGAAGAAGTCCCGATGCCTGGTGGCCCTCCTTAAAGGATGGTCGGACTTTGGCTATTTCGGCAATGGCTCCACCAGAATCGGCAGAGAGGCTGGAGGAGGCCAGCCGGTACCTGTCAAGTCTGCTTCTGCCGAGGTGGAGAAGGTTGTGGCCTCTGTGGTAAAAGCCATGTAATGGCCGAGGTCAAGGCCAGCATGGGCTTCACCCCAGTAAACAACAGCTGCTGCCACATTAAATCCTCATAACACAGACACAACTTGCGCTGGAGCCTCTCCTCACCCGAGGAGGAGGAAGAGGAAAAGCAGCAGCATCACTTGCCTGAATGTCAAGAGCACAAGCATTGATATTGGCACAGGCTGCTTGACTCGGGGCTACGGGATCAGGACCATGACCTTGACCATCACGGCCACCGACATTGGGTCTCAGAGGGGGCTGGGGAGAGCTGAGCCTCCTCCTGGTCTGGAAGATCCAAGGTCAAAGGTGGCAGATCAACGGACTGGTCCATTTCTCCTTGAGAGGTGAGCGGTAGGACCAGGTCCTAGATAAGGAGGTATCGGCCTCCTCTTGCAACAAAGCGTCAACCAGGTCAAGAAAAATCTTGACCAGAAGATCGATCTGCATCTTGACCAACTGACCTGATGGGGAGACTGTGGATCCGGCGGCTTGGGCTGAAGGATCGACTGAAGTTGGAACCTCTGAAGAAGCACAGGAATCTGAGGCCCAAGAGTGCTCTCAATCCCACGATCATCAATGAGACTGTTTCTTGAACTCTTTCTTAAATTTGGATTTGGTGCCCAAAGAGGGACCCTGCCCATGGGTTGGAAGGGCCTGGCACAAGTCCCTGAATGCCCCTGTGAAGGAAGCACCCAAGCAGAGTGGCAAAAAGGCCATAGCCAAGAAAACTTGTGCTGCAGCTTGGGTCACAACTTCCTCGAAAGCCACAAGTTGTTCAGCAGACACCACAGCTGCAGAGACCACCTGATGGGCATCTTTGGACTTAATGGGAGGATTCCAGTTGTCTGAACAACCCAAAAGAAGGTGGGCATGCTGATCTTCTAACATGGATGGATGCAGGGTGTGACACAGGCTGCAAGCCTGGGGATCGTGCTTGTGGTCTAGGCAGTAGATGCACATGGTGTACAGGTCCATCCAGGACATATTCTGCCCGCAGGTACACTTCTTAAAACCTGGCACCGACTTCATATTTTCCATCCCGGATGAAGAGAAGTAGTCACTTGAAGCAAAGTTTTTTTTAATAAAGAGAGGTTTTTAATAAACAAAGGGCCTACTCAGTGTGAGATCTATAAGGAGGGAACCTTCTTCCAGCGGAAAGGAAGATCTGATGTCACGGGGTGGTGCTAGGGGAGTTACCACACATGTTGGTGGGAGAAACCAGCTTGAAGACGTTATGGCTGATTTAAAGGGGAAAGGAACACTGCCTGAAGTGTGGATAGAACATCATATCCACATCCCAAGAATGGTCGTTCCAGTCAGCTTGGAAGAGGAAAAGGACCATATCAGCTCAGAGAGGCAGACAGCATCCACACCAGTGCTGGAGCGCTTGTTCAGGTTCTGGGTGCACCAAGAGATCCTTCCAGCCTTGTCTCAGTGGCAGAGCACCAGGGTTGGTGATGAACCGAGATCCTGAGGGACGTCAGAACACTGTTGGGAGTCGAAGAGGGACTGCCATCTGATGACTTGGTGGTACAGCACCATGAGCAGAGTGGCATGGTACCATTTGTCAGACTCTTCCTGTCCAGTCTATCGGAGGAATGGAAGGACTAGGAGCCGAGTAGTCTGGGAGGCCTTTTAGAGCTGCCTGAGGAGGCTGTAGTAGCCATGCTACTATGCAGGGCCAGGTCGAGGTTTAGACACCTCTTAGAGGGGGGTTCCTGCTACAGTCAGAAGTTGTGCTTTGAGCCTGTCTTGGGGCTCAATCCCTGAGCTTGGAGTAACCCAGCAGGTGGCATGACTGTGAAGAGAGTAACATAGGATACAGAGGCTCTCGAGTGGGTTCCAAAACTAGCTGTCTGAGGCATGCCTCCTGTAGGGCATCGAGAATGGCCCTGTTCTTGGATGTGGCGGCAGCAAAGGTGCTCCAATTAACATCTGGCATATTCAGTTCCCCCATCTGCAATATCTCACCTTTCTCTGCCATCCCAAGGATGCCTTCTATCATTTCCTTGTCCATTTCTTCCCCCTGAGATGGGGGTCTGTATACAACCCCCTGTGTAGACTGTGGAGCCATTTCAAATCTCCAGGGTGACCCACAGTGCCTCCTCTCCTCCCTGTTTACCCTTTAGTTCTGTTGCTTTGATCCCTTCCCTTCCCTTACATAGAGAGTTACTCCTCCTCCTCCTCTTCTTCCTTCCCTGTCCGTCCTGTATATTGTGTGTGTACCCTGGTATGTTGGCATCCCAGTCATGGTTCTCTGTGCACCATGTTTCTGTGACTGCCATGATATCCAAGCATCCCTCTTCCATCAAGGCCAGCAATTCGGGGAGCGTTTTACCTAGACTACAGGCATTGGTACTCATTACCCTCCATTTTTTTCTGGCTTTATTTCTTTTTGCCCCATCCCTGTCCCTACTGCCTTTGTCTTTTTCTCCATTTACCCCTGCCCTTATACCTATCGACTGCTCTATCTTGGTGTTTACCTCACTAACTACCCAATGACTTTTGGGGGCTATACTTCTTCTCCTTTCAGTGCCTCCACATTTGGCTAGTTTAAATGCTTGCCAATGAAGCATTTAAACCTATCACCCAGGATCCTGGTTCCCTACAGGATAGATGCAGACCATCGCGTTTGTATAGGCCTGCATCCCTCCAGGTGGAGCCCCAGTCCCCAGTGAAGCCAAATCCCTGAGCTCTGCACCAGTTTTTCAACCAGTCATTGAATCCCATGGTGCAGTGTCCACAACCTGTACCTCAAAGGATACCAGGGAAGAGGAGTGATTGAACTACGGTGGGCTCAGGGAGGGTGAGGGAGGGGGGTTGAAAATACATCCCCCAACCAGTCCCACTTCATAGCTCCTACACTGTTTTGGAGGAACGGGAAAGCCCCACTCAGCAACCTGAGACTGGGACCAGGGAGGATGGGAGGGTTCCTCCAGGATGGAACCCCAAGGAAGGGAAGCAGGGGACCCGGCAGAAGGGGGAAGCTTCTCCTAGTGGGGGACTCTATTGTCTGGGAAGTGGAGTTAGGGACACCTAGCAGGGGAGAGAGTGAGGTCAAGTGCCTCCCCAGAAGCACTGAGTGGGGGATGGGAAGCAGATCCATGGGATTGCTATGGCAATAGCTAGGAGGGAGCAGCTGGATGCCATTGTCCACCTGGGGACCAATGACCTGGTCAGGAGAAGGGTGGAGTTAGCCAGAGTCCAGGAGGATTTCAGGGTGCTGGGAGGAAACCTGAAGCAGATAAGATGCTCCATCTCATTCTCAGAGGTGCTACTTGTCCAGGGCACAGGGGAAGCTAGGGCACTCCACATCCCTACCTTCAACTCCTGGTTGAAGGATTGGTGTGGAAGGAAGGGTTTGGGCTTCATAGGGGACTGGGGCCTGACCTGGGCGGATGCAAGCTTATATAAGGAGGATGGCCTGCATCTATCCGAGAAGGGGACCTTGGTCCTTGGTGAGAGGATTAAATGCTTCAGCTGTGAGCATTTAAACTGGCCAAGGGGGTAGAGCCAGGAGGGACTGGAGGCTTAGGAACACCTCCCCATGAGAACATGCAGGAACATAAGCTGACTACAGGAACAGCGAAAGCAGGCAGGTGAAGAATGTATAATGAGTGTTTCGGGGGGAGGAGGGGCATGAGCACATAGGAAAGGAAACCGGGGTGGAGGGAAGATACTGGAGAGGGAAAACAAGAGCAGAGGGAGGGCAGACTGTAAAACATGGAAGGTCATGCTAACAAATGCCCGTAGCCTAGGAAATAAGGTTCCAGACCTGGAGGCCTTGTTGGCAGATGCAGACCTTGACATAGCAGCAATAACAGAGACATGGTACTCTACTAATCATGGCTGGGAAGTTAATGTACAAGGCTATACACTGTTCAGGAGGGACAGGAAGGGTAAAAAGGGTGGCGGAGTGGCCCTGTACATCAAAGATGGTATAAAGGCTACATACATTCAGGGAAGACAGGGGGAGGCTGAGATAATGTGGGTCACCCTGGAGCCAGTGAATGGAACAGCAATACGCACAGGGGTGATCTACAGACCTCCTGTACAGAGGGAGGATGTAGACAGAGATTTGGTGAAGAACATACACGACATGGCAGCAAAAGACTAAATCCTTCTACTGGGGGATTTCAATATGCCAGACTTGGATTGGACCACTCAGGTGGCTGATTCAGCCATAAGCACAGCCATTCTGGAACCCCTGCAGGGGGTTGGACTCAGGCAGCTGGTGCATGAGCCAACCAGGGACAAGTCAATTCTGGACCTGGTATGGACCAATGGGAACAGAGTCGAAGAAATACAAGTGGAAGGGCAGCTGGGGTCCAGTGACCACCACATAGTGTGGTTCAACATGGAGACATGGACTCAAGCCACACGAGGGCAAGAGTATTAGATTTCAGGAGGGTGGATTTTACTGAAATGGGTAGATGTATATAAGTAGTCCTGGGAAGGAGAGGTAATAGAGGGGGTGGAAGAATAATGGGAGAAACTTAAAGAAGCCATAGCGGATATAACAAACTAATGCATTAGGATAGTTGCCAAAGGGAAAAGAAGAAGGAAACCACTATGTTTCTCCAAAGAGGTGGGAACAAAGTCAGGGCTAAAAGGCTGAGTTTCAGGAAATATAAGGGAAGCCAAAAGGAGGAGGACAGGAGGTGTACCTTGAATGTCTAAGGGAAGCAGGGAAGGCTGTTAGGAGGGCGAAGGCGCAGACAGAAGAGAGCTTAGCAGTCTGTAAATGAAGGATAAGGCATTTTAAGTGCATCAGTGAAAGAAGAAAACCGGGCCGGGGGTTAAAAGGCTCAAAGGCTCAAAGGGACAGTGTAAGGAGGAGGAGCTGGACAAAGCAGAAATACTGAACAAATACTTCTGCTCAGTATTCACGAAGGGGGGGAGGGTCAAGGACCACAGTTGGTTTGCAGAGGCAGTCGGGGGAGAAGTGGACACCAGTCTATTCACAGTGGAGAGAGTTCTGGAAGAACTCACAAAGCTGAAGGTGGATAAGGCCATGGGGCCAGACAGCATCCACCTGAGGATATTAAAGGAGCTGTGAAGGGAACTAGCAGCGCCTCTGGTGGCCCTGTTCACAGAGTCACTCAACACGGGTGTCATTCCAGAGGAATGGAGGATGGCACATGTAGTCCCACTGCACAAAAGTGGCAGTTGGGAGGAGGCGGGGAACTATAGGCCAGTCAGCCTCACCTCAGTGGTGGGGAAAGATTGTGGAGACACTGCTGAAAGAAAGGATAGTGGTACATATGGAATCCAGCAGTGCTCAGAGTCTGAGACAACATGGATTCACAGCAGGAAGATCATGTCAAATGAATCTAATAGATTTTTTTGATTGGGTGACTAGGGAAATAAATCAGGGAGTGGTGGTAGACATCACCTACCTTAATTTCAGCAAAGCCTTTGACATCATCCCACATAGAAGGCTGATTAACAAGATGGATAGTCTGGGCATGGGAGACAAAGTGGAAAACTGGGTTAGGAACTGGTTAACAGACAGGAGACCGAGGGTGGTGGTAAATGGGGTACAATCTGGGGAGAGGGGGGTGACCAGTGTGGTATCACAGGGATCAGTACTAGGACCAGTCCTGTTCAATGTCTTCATTAGTGACATTGCAGAGGGGCTGGAAGGAAAGGTCTGTCTGTTTGCAGATGACACTAAGCTCTGCAATAGGGTAGATACTCCAGAAGGGGTGCAGAAAATGAAGAGGGTCATGGAGAAACTTGAAAGATGCTTGGAGATATGACAACTGAGGTTCAGTGCAAAATAATGCACCTGGGTAGAGGGAACCCTGGGGACAGCTACAGGTTGGGGGGTGGGAACTGACTGGAAAGGGACCTAGGGGTTATCATCTCTGATGAACTTAAGGTATCAAAGCTGTGCACACAGGTGGCAGGGAGGGCTAGGGGCATGATGGGGTGCATAGGCAAGGGTATATCACTAGCAGGAGGTGGTGATGCCATTGTATAAAACATTGGTAAGGCATCACTTGGAGTACTGTGTGCAGTTCTAGAGGCCACACCTGCGCAAGGACACAGATAAGGTGGAGACTATCCAGATATGGGCAACAAAGATGGTGCAGGGCTTGCACCACAAAACATATGAGGAGAAACCATGGGACCTCAATATGTACTCACTGGAGAAGAGGAGACAGTGGGGGGACATGATTGAAACTTTCAAGTACCTCAAGGGCATAAACAAGGTGCAGGTGGGGAACCTTTTCCAATGTAGAAAAAGTACTAGAACAAGGGGGCACAATAGGAAATTGGAAGGGGTTAGATTAAGAGGTAATGTGAGGAAGTTTTTCTACACAGAAAGGGTAGTCGATGCTTGGAATAGTCTGCCACAGGAGGTAGTGGGGGTAAACACAGTGGAGAAGTTTAAGTATGCCAGGGACAAGCACAGGGGAAGCTTAAGAGGGGAGGGAGGGAGTGATGAAAAGCTATTGATCACATAGGGTCAGTGGCCACATACAATGTATAGGGCCTACGGGCAGACTGGATGGGCATAGCGGTCCTTATCTGCTGACAATTTCTGTGTTTCTATGAGTTATTTGATGCCAGACCTACAGGTTCCTAACAGCACACTGCAGCTACAGACAGGACAGCAAGCAAGCACTCACTGTATCAATGGTCTCCGGTGCATCATTGTGCATACTTCTCAACCTTTTGTCACTGAAATGAGGGACACGGGCACTCAAAATAAAGGACACAGACCTCAAATGAGAGACACATCTTCAAACATGGAGATACAAGCTCAGAACGCAGTGGAAACCATTGTGTTTACTTGTATAAAGTTTATTTTTGATTCAGCATCTTAGTATATTATGAATTTTTGCTTTAAAGTCTGATTTTACAGCCATTGTCTGTGTAGACAGCACCTTTTCCATGAGGGACAGATGTGGGACAGAGCAATTTTGAGGGGTAAAATGAAGGATGTCCCTTGTAATCAGGGACATTTGAGAGTTATGTCATTGTCACATGGGACAGGAGGCATTATGGGAAAAGGGGAGGTAACAAAAGATGTAAGCTATAAACCACGATGGGGCATGTGTGTACTGGGCAATAATAATTGGTGACCTCCTATAATGACTGGATGTCCAGTCTTGATAAAATGCCATAATAACCCACAGAATTCTGTAATAACTCAATAGCAGGTTATTATGGCGTCTTCCTCCTCAACGCTCTCATTTCACTGTAGTGTGAAAGAAAGCACACTGTATTTGTGTGAGTACCATGGCTGCTTAGGAAAATACTTGCACAAATGCAGTTTTTCTCTCTGAAAACTTGCATCAGTTATACAACCATTGAAACTGTCAGCAGATAAGGACCGCTAGGCCCATCCAGTCTGCCCATAAGTCCTACCCTTGTCTATTATGTTGTTATAAAAAATAATGCCTGTGCAAAGTTTGTTTATGGGGATTTCTCACACACCTTGGGTGTGTGAGAACTCATAACACACACCGGCACAGGCATTATTCTCTGTTTAATGCCTACCCCTGGTGCATTGTAAGGCACAAGGCTGAAGGCCAAGTGTCCTCCAACCACCTGGGAAGTGAACCAATGCCCAATAAAACCACGCCATGGAGTGGGTAACTGTACTTAAAAAAATAGGTGAATGGAAATTTATGAGAAAAAAATTGAAACAGGTTTAAATTTATAAAAACTGAAGAAATGTGGTGGATCTTTATCCACTTGGTAAAATAGTTCATAGTTCAACAGCTCTGGCAGCTGTAACACCACAGCTTTACAGGTTGATTTTTTAATTTAATTATGCTAATTAATGTGCTCTTCTATTGTTTGCTTCATCACGTTAGCTCATATGTTCAGTACCATACGCGGAGTCGTGCTTTATCCTCCTTCCCCACCCCCACTGAGTTGCACTGTACTTGGAAGCATGCTGTAAACGGAGTCGCAATCTGCATCCCCCCAGACTGATTTATGTATTATGAATAATTTCTTTTGAACAGTTCTCCATTTCTTAAGTTGTGATTTTCTATCCTTAAGTGTGCTGTGCATGCATGAACAGTTAAAAAAGAACACAGCTATTTTACAGGCCTAGTAGTGCCACAGGAGCACGTGGTGATGCAACTTTAAAGACCAGGGATTATGTAAAATTCTTGGAGTCCTATATTGAAGCATGGTGGAGGTTGGTTGAGTTACTGTGGTGATGCTTTCAGAGGGTTTGGACTGGCCAGCATTGGTGGGTCCCTTGCCGGCCGACAACAGAGTGACATTGGTATCAGCAGTGAAGGCAGTCACTTGCCTGACCTCCCAGAAAAAGGTTGCAGGTATGGCAGCCCTGGCCTCACTCAGTGGGGACAAGGAGCCATGAAGTAAAAAATGGACAAAAGAATGATTAAAAAAAGGTCTGTTTTTCAGACATATGTTTTTCTCATATCGGCTTTTTTATCATTTCTGGCTAGATGCCTTGCATCAGGTGTACTCTTTGGACAACCAAACCTTGTCCCCAGCACTCACTGCTCTTAAGTCCCCCTCCCCAGGGTGAGGGTCTGTTGGAAGGATCCCCTTTCTGTTGATGACCACTGTTCGACGATGGTCATCTAAAGGCTCTGAAAGCTCAGTCCCTGGACTATAATTAGAAGCCCAACCCTACATTTCCAGGGTGCAAACTCATTCTAGGTACAGATGTGAAATAAAATCAGGGCATTACAGTCACAACACTGGATTAATTTTGAGGACATGACCTGCTTTACACTATCTATAAAACAGGAATTGTTCAGGTGTTAGCAGAACCTAGACTGCAAACCAATATCAAGCCATCATCACCTCTCCGAGTCTGCTGCTCCCACGGAGCTGAGTCACTGTAGAAATAAAAATATCTGGATGGCCATATGGCATTATTAATTCAAGCAGTTGCAACAGCGCAAAAAAAAGGTTAAGCACTGGCCTCGTAAACCTCCAATCTTAGTATAAGTTATACATTTTTTTCATAACATTTTTTTCTGTTTTCAAGTGGCAGTGTCTCTTTAAGCTGATTGCAGCCCAGGAGGAGACTGCTTAGCCATTGGTTAAGCACCTGTATGTGTCAGGGGCTCAGTAGGTAGCATGCTGGTCTTTTATATCAGAAGGTTGTGGGTTCTTTTTTGTAACAGAAATTAAAATTTTAAATTTTTTATTGATTTTTTTTTTTGCTGTAAAGCTTTTTCTTCCAGCTGTGGTTGCAGGCAGACTATAAACCCTGTTCCTGCCTCCTCTGACCAGTAACCACCTCACCAGGCCCCCAGAGTTCCCCCGGATTCCCCCTGTGGCAGCGCTGGGCAGTGGTTTGGGCCAGGAGCAGCTAGGCAGGCTTCATGAAGCTCGTGCCACTTTTCCCCCAAGATCCCTGCCATGGTGCACAAAACAGGACATTCTGTGCGGTGGCATGCATGTCCTATATTAAACTAGTGCCTCCCTCCCTTCAACATCACCCATTACTGCATCGCCACCAAGTCTCAAGCTGGTGGCGGTTGACAGTGGTACTGCGAATCTCCCTTCCCTGGCAGTGGAGAGCTATCCTCTGGACACTCAATCTTCTCCACCCTGGTTGACGCCCCACCCCCAACAAACCGAGTCCACACCCAAACCCAAGTTGCTGGCATGGTGGCAGATGTGGCCTCTAGCTCCTCAGCCCTTCATGCCAGTGGGCCACTACAACTTGAATTTAAAAAGATGCTTAATACAACATCTGGATTCATATATTTTCTGCACAGTTCAGAATCAACTTCATATTTCATCAAGCCTACTACCAATACTGACAATGCCTTATTAAATATTGCTAGAGCAACTCAGTTCTGCTTGTGCCCTGTTGTTTTTCTGTTTTCTAGATAATTCCAAGGCAACGGGAACTGGGTTCTAACCCCTACCCCACAACAAGTGCCTAGAGTAATATCTACAACCGTCCCTGTAATGCAGTACGTAGGTCGGTGCTGCACTGTACCATTCTTCAGATGAGACATTGGACCAAGTTTCCTTCTGCATGGAGTCATGTGATGTACCACACAAGCTAGAAGCAGGGATTGAGAGCTCCTGCAGACTAGGACAATTAAACTCCTTAAAATTGGGTAAAAACAAATAGAATTGACCTTTCCTGTGATCAAAAGAAAGCTGACACAAAGCTTCAACAAATGTCTGAAATCTGGGACACAATAACTACAATGGATGCAGATAGCTTTATTTATTTATTCTGTTCTCGGATTAATACCTTTGAGCTATAAGCTTGTTTACAGAGGTTCCACGTCAACAGCAAATGACAGAAATACAGCAAAACAATACAGAGAGTGGGTACAAAATTACACTGGATACAGAAATGATGTTCAACTCTTTTGTAACTAAAATTACAAAATTCAGTCACGTTAAGCAATAAATACGTTGCGAGGGGTGAACAAAGTGGAAAGGTAGCTTACTATGGAGAGAGAAACTGGTAGCATCAGAGGCTGGGTGCTGAGAGAGTGCAGAGTAGGTGAGGAAGGTATAAGGGAGAATAGTGGAGAAAATGGGAGCAGCCATAGGGCCTTGTCATTGGTTAGCTGGAAGGGGAAAATTCTGCGGGGTTTTGGAGTGGAAGGATATGGTGAGGTAGGAAACAGATTAGGTGGGCGAGGTGGGAAATGGATGAGGAATGGAATGGAGGATGAAGGCAGAGTGGGACAGTAGAGGAGAGGGGAAAATAACAAGGCAGTTTGATAGGGGAGCACTTACAATGAACCGAAAGAAAACAGGAGTTGGCTTGTGCAATTTAGAAGTTACAATCACACCCATTAAGTGTTGCTAGGTGCGTACGAAGTTTTTTTTTGAAGTGGCCAAGTTTAGATTCTGCCAGCAGGTCATCATGTAGCGAGTTGAGCCAAGTACGTGCCCGGTACTCAAAAGACCACTAACCCTGGGAGGTGTGCCGAAAAGAGACTTTTAGTGGCTGGCTATTAGTCCCTCTGGTAAGTCTAGCCTTGGTGGGATAGAGGAGATGCCAAGTGGTGTTAGACCTAGGGTGGACTTTTAGCCAGCAGGCAGACTTGGTGTTTGAGTTCTACAGTGTAGATTTAACCACCCAGACTGTGACTAGAGATCGCAGGTGTATTTATGGTGTAGTTCATCTAGGAGAAGCCTACAGGCTTTGTTTAGGGCCAGCTTTATTCTCTTTAGAGCTGTGTCAGTTGCCGCACTATAGACTATGACTCCGTAGTCAATAACGGATAAGACCAAGCTGCACACAGCGAGTTTTAATGCCTCATCAGTTAGGCAATGTTTATGCCTAAATAGTTGGTCAGTTTTGACATTTGCAGCCTTGGCTACAAGGTCAATGTGCTGTGAAAATGTGAGAGAACAGTCTAAAGTGACCCCCAAGATACTTAAAACTTTGGACCATTTCTAGCAAGGAGTTTTGGTTGTTTACTATTTTTAATAGATGGCATCTCTGCCAGTTGTGAGGACAGGCAAACATCATTGTCTTGGTCTTCTTATAATTAAGCAAGAGCTTTAAATCAAGAAACCAGGCCTCAACTAAAACGAAATTAACCTGCATTTGCTTTTCCAGTGCTTCTGGGTCTGTGTGGCTGGTGTAGAGTACCGCATCATCAGCGTACAGTAGGACCTTATCCTGGCACATTAGAGGGAGGCAGTTTAGGAACAGGCTAAAGAACAGGGGGCCCAAGATTGAACCTTGGGGGACCCCGTGTTAACATTCACACTTTCAGAGAGGGTATCAACGATTTTTACTTGTTGTATTCTCCCAGACAGGTAGCTCTGGAACCACCCCACTGATTCAGGTGATAACCCAGTGCAGGTTAGTTGGTTCAGCAGCAGTTCACGACTGACCATGTTGAAGGCCTTGGTGATGTCTATGCAGGTTGCCCCCACCATAAGCCCCTGATCAAGTGCAGCATTAATGTAGCCTGTGAACTCCACCAGTGCTGTTGCAGTACTATGTTGTTTCCTGAAACCATGTTGTTCTGGGCATTGTTACTGGTATTTGTCAAGGTAGTCGACAAGCTGGTCATAGACAATCGATGATGACATCATCACCATGCACAGTATCACTAGATCTTAAGCCCCTATATGAAGGAAGCCTGACTCCTCACCGGACCTATCACCTCCACCTGTGGCCGCAAACTCTGCACCAGACACATATATGGAGGAATTCTCCTTCATAAAGGATGCACTCAAAGACTTGGCTGGGGATTTTAAAATACTGAAGCCAGCACTTGAAGCCCTTACCACATGGATTGGTGATGTGGAAACCCGTGCAAGTTCAAATGAAAACAGGCAGGAGTGGGAAGGCAGGGAACCGGTGGCACTGAGGCACAAAGTAATAAAGCTGGAAGAATGCACTGAGGACCAGGAGGGCAGGAGTCACCCAAAGCAACCTGGTTCTCCAAGGGCTCCCAAAGAAAGTGAAGGGACGAGACACTGTAGTCTTTCTCCAGCACCTCTATGCAAAAGTGGCCAGCCCCTCTCCAAACAGGCTACAATATGTAAATGAGTGTGCCCATCATTCCCTCTGTCCACCACCAAGTGAAGGGACGTAACCAAGGCCCAGTACCTTTAAAGAGCTTCTGACACCTCAAAGAAAATGTTAAAAACATAATAATTAGGTACACTTATGCCTGCATGCCATTCATATTTTGATTCTCCTATCCCATTATTTATTACTAAGGAAATCTGCATGAATATATGATATTTATCCCTTAGAGTTCCTTTGGAATCCATCTGCCTCTATAGCTTACTCCCTATTTCATGTCATAATCCTCTATTGTGTCATCACAATCTGTTGCTATGGGAGTAACTGTGAGGTCACAAGCAGTGCTCTGTGACTTCAGGTAGGGAGAAAGCAGCAAGAATAGATAAACTCTTCAGGAGCAAAGATCCTGTTTTCATACAAATGACCTCAGTAATAAATAACGGAGAGGAGGAATACAGCACTAATGGGAAATACAAGCTGGACTTTGTCTAAATATTAGGTTTAGTTAAAGTTCACCTGAATGTGTCACCGGCTCTTTAAACTGTTGAATTTTTTTGACAAAATGCACATCCAGGATAAAGTCCAGAAGCTTCAAATAGTAGAACAGGAGGAGAAGAAACTATTGTTTTTCAGTGACCACAGTCTGTAGGCTAGGCAAAAACAGGCTCCCTACAAGGACATTAAAAACACCCTCTAGCTGCAGGTATCAAATTCTGTGTAACCTGCCCCACCCAGTTGCCAGTGAATGTGGGGAGTAAGGAGAGTCAGTTCTAGACAGCAGAAAATGCATGGGAGAAGCTCACCCAGTTACTTCCCAGCCCAACCTCTTCAAGAACCCCTCCACCTTAGCGCAACACAGACCAACAAATGCAGAGCCAGCACCACCGAAAGCACAATGACCCTCTGATAGGGAGGTCCTAGGAGTTCAGGTTCATAAGTTCTAGCATCAACCCACAAGGAAACAAAAAGCCTTATTCCTCCAGCCACAGAGAGAGTTTGGCACAAAAATACAGGAGGGGAGCAGTAGGTCTACAAGTCTGTGGTGATGCCACTGAATGCCTCCGTTATGAAGTTGAACATCTCGGGGTTGGGCCTGCAGTGGTCCACACACAAGCTTCAATACTTAGGGATACAAATTACCCAAGACAACAGCACTCTAAAAAGTCTTAATCTAGATAAAGTAGTGGATATAGTGAAGCAAGACTTGGAAAGATGGTCCAAATTACCTCTGTCACTAACTGGCTACATCAGTGTAGTAAAAACAAACATATTAGCCGGCCCACTGGCACAATGGTAGAGCTACCACCTGTGATGCTGATGACCCGGGTTCAGGAACAAGACTGGGCTGTTAGAGGGCCATCCGTGGGGAAGAAGGATCGAGCATCCCATGGACCACTCTCCTTCAGAGAGGGAGAGTTGCCTTTCATGCTGCAATACTGCCACCTGGGTGACCACAGGTGTTGGTGCAACTGAGAATGCCTCGCTAGGGAGGGGGTGACATCAGCTGGGGGACTCATGCTTGTCGCATAGGTCTCCCTGTGTGCATGCTGATGTCGCCAGGGGATCAAGGACACCAGGAACAAAAAGCTCGACCCTAGTGCTGGCTTCTGGCAGGACCCTGGTAAATCCGGGGTGGTCCTTGCTGCCACTGCCAAGCCACTCAATGATAAGCATGACCAGACATGTAGCCAGCCACCCCCACCCCTGCCTGGAAAGTAAACCAAGGCTCTGTGGGGGCAAGCTGCAGTGGGTCAGGTGAGGGACTAAGGATGGCCTGGTGGCTCCTAGCCAGATGACTGACCTAGAGAATGGAGAGGCATAAACAATAAATTTAAAAAAAAATGAATGTATTCCTGCAAATTTTATATCCATTAAACATGACCAACTTGATGCTGCCCCTAAAGTGGTTCCAAAAGGTACAGTCACTAGTATCAGCTTTTATATGGGTACGTAAGACAGATAGAAGAGCCTATTTCAAATTATGGGGGCCCAAGGAGAAAGGGAGTTTAAAACTGCCCAGTTTTCTCCCCTACTGCTAGGCAGCTCATATGAGCAAGTATCATCAGTGGCACACAGAAGACACTCAAACAGCTGGGTACAGGGCCTTATGGCTGGACATCAAAAAAAGGCTAGACAGCACCATAAACACAGACCTAAAAGCACTAGTACACTGTGCCTGGATAAAAGACCCAAAAGAAATGAGAAGCACCACCATCGGAACCTCAATTAAGGTGCATATGCAACTCTGCAAAGCCCTAAAAATACAGCTCTATAGGGACACAGGGTAGCCTATACTTTATAACCCAAACCTCACTACTGAGAAAAAATATATAAAATCGGAACCTTGTACCTGATGGCAGTTAACAACGGCAGAACAGATATGCTTGCAGGAGAATTATACCCTACAGATCCTTTTTGACTAGGGTGGGGTAAACAAGGGCTCAGCGTTCCAATACATGCAGCTTACACACTCAGTTCCTTAGTATATGGGTCCCTACCTTTGGAACAAAACACAAAGTATGGTAATAAACCCATTCAAGGCAGTAGACAATAGCCTCAACACCATATGTAAAACATATGCCCTAATTTCAGATACTTGCTATGCTACAGGGTCTGAGTTAGGGTATCACTGAATAAAAAAAGATCCCAGACAAAAGTGGGCAACAATCATGGAAAGAAATATGGTTAAATGTATATAAATATATTAGGGTGGAACCCTTTAGATCAATTTATTTATTTATTTGAATTTTGTTGACCGGGTAAGACCACTGAGACAACTACAGTCCCTTTTTCAGGGTCGACCCAGGTTCACATATATTGCAGAGCAGTACAAAAAATATTACAGTGCAGTACAGCATACAGATAGGTAAGAAATGCAGGACATCAGTAAAAGCATCATTAAATCCTTGTACAATGGGTATATAGCCATACAGAGCTATGCACAGACATAAATGCTACATAGATAGAAAGTTTGCTATGACAAGTGGATACGAGCATAGTGCTATAAATGTGTAAAAGGAGAAAGTTAGAGGAAAGTGCAGATAGTAGATGAATACCATTGTGGATTTACTAGGGGGTGAGGGAAGGAGAGAGAGAGAGAGAGAGAGGGAGGAGGAGAAGGAGGAGAAGGAGGGGGTGGGATGAGGGGCAAGGATAGGATAGGAGAAGTTAAGGTGCATCAGCGAAGACAGGAGCAGGAGGTAGGAGAAACAAGGGAGGCATATAAGCTGGACTTAAATAGAGGAAGAGAGAAACTATTCAGGACAAGTGGGGGAAGAGAGTTCCATTCAGAGACAGCAGCAAAGAGAAGGACCTCCTAGTGGAGGTTAGGCGCAGATTGGGGATAGCAAGCAGGGAAGGGATGCTGAGTGGAGGGTGCGAAGAGCTTGTCTTAAGATATCCTGTAGGCAGGGGGGCATGAAGATTAATGCAATATAAAATATTGCACAACCTGTGTTATACATCCCACAAATTAAAGAAAATGGGTTACGCCACCCAGGTGTGGGGAGCAGGAAGGTACCTTATTCCTCATATTGTGAGAGTGTCCAAAAGCCGAACCACTCTGGGGTAAGATTCATGAGAAAATAGATCCTCCTTTAAGCCTTGAAAATGCTTTCATGCCTGACATTTGTCTGGCGGGCAACTACAGGGACCAATTAATGACATCACAGAAATACCATATAGCACTGATTGCTGGGATAGCAAAAAAGAATTGATATTAAGGCACTGGTTGGATGATGCTGTCCAGTGAGATCCTGACTGCCCTAAGAATTGAAAAAAATTATAGGAAGCATGAACAATAGATATGGTAGCTACAGAAAGAAGTGGGAAAAGTTGGAAGCCCTTCTGGGGATGGATCCTGACAGACAGGGAAACAGTATAAATAGCAGCAGTACTTGAAACCTAGAAGGGATATTTATTTATTGAATTTTGTTGACCCGGTAAGCCCACTGGGCCTAGAAGTCTCTTTTTCAGGGGCGACCGGGGGGTACAGATAGTAAGCAACTGAAATTGAACCAGATTAAGCTGTTGGTGGTATTTTTAGTGAATGGGAGAAATTTGGCCAGGACACAGAGGAAATTCCCCTACTCTTTTTCGATAAGTGCCATGGGTTCTTTAGCATCCACCTGAACTACCACCAATCCATGCAGATGGGACTTCGGTTTAACGTCTCATCCGAAGGACGGCACCTTAGAAGTGCAGCACCCCCTATTGCTGCACTACGGTGTCAGTATTGGGATATTAGCCCAAGTGCCAGATGTGGGAACTGAACCCACAGCCCTCTGATCTCCCGGCCTCATCGGCGAGTGTGCTACCTACTGAGCCACTGACACTGACAGGATATCAAAGCTGAAGATGCTCAGTCCCACTTTGATGTGTGCTAAGCTTCCAACACTGAAATGTGCTGGTAGCCCAATATGATAGAATTGTTTAAGGTTATATCTTACAGTCCTTTTTCTACCCTACATGTTTATGTAACCCCTAGATGGCGCTATCCCAGGGGCTACTACCCCTGCCTGATTTGCCACTAACAGGTTGAGGGGCCTGGATCCAATGGCGGGTGCCTCCACCCAGAGGTCAGGGTTTGCAATAGTTAAACTAACTTGGTCACAGCCCTCTGGGACACTGCAACCCCCCTTTCTTCCCACTAGTGGCCCACACAATATATCAGAATTACCTTCACAGTATACACTTACCCCCAGGTCTGGTTCCGCACTGGGACCTCCTGTGAAATGAGATACAGTGCAACAATCACAGTACAGTACTTTAACATAGACAAATACCTCAGGCAGTATAACTTTGCTGAAACAAGCAGCTCTGATTTATTTAGGGGGATATAACAAGGACAGGGGGAAATCAGGTTAATTAGCTTATCACTCTAATAATCTACCTATGGCTCTGTGCACAGGCCTATCCCTATCAGTTACTGTCCCTGGGTACCCAAGCCCTAGTGGCTAGTCCAAACCGTGGCAGCTGGTAGGGGCCCTTTCACACAGAGAAAAGGAGAATTAAACAGTCAGCAGTACAGTAATTCCATTTGGATTTAATGTGGCAATTCAACAGGGAGCGACCCTGAATTAGTACTCCGACCTCCAAATAAGATAGGGTCCTTCAATGTCAGCAGGGCTCACTTGAGGTACACAAACCTCTTCACACATCCATATAAAAGAAAGCACTATACCAGGCAGGCTGCATCTGTATCCCGATCGCAATTACTGCACAATACCGGGAGAACACACAGCAGATTCAGTTCCTGACAGACCGATGCAATTTTCAGCAATTCTTCCAGTCTTCTACAGGGTGAGCCTGTTTTCTACTCTTCAGAGATCCTTTGATTCTTTTCACAGGACTGATTCAGTCCTAACAAGCTATTACACAAGCTGCAGACCGGAACTCTGGGCCTTACACCGTTTTGACTAAACTGCACACTGAAAAAGCACAGGGCTCCTTCCTTCTTCACTGCCAAAGCTCAACTGACACTCCAACTGACAAAACCGAGCACTTCCTTTGAGTTCCTCCCAGTTCTTGACTGGATTGGCTGTCACTCACAATAGACTGCTGCTGTTGGTCCAAAAAGGCACTGAAGTCTAAACTACATCTCCCAGAGTCACTGCCCATACAATCCTCTTGTGGCTGGCTCAGATTATGAGTCCAAGTTCTGATTCGTCCAAGGCACCATTTTAGAGCTAGCTTACCCCACACTGATTGGTCCAGTTCAGCAGTTCAAAACTAGAATGGGGAACTAGCAGACACAGTTCTGACTGCAAAGAAAGCAGGTTAGACAAACTGTAATTTCATTATTACTCTAAATAATTTCTGGCAAACAGTTACATCTTTCAGATAGGTTCCCTTTGCACTCCTAGTGACTGCAAAAATGAAGTGAATTGGCAGCAGCTTGAGTGGTACTCAATCAAAGAAACACACAGTCCCCCATACAAACTAATTATGTCTGCAAGCAGACAGCTCTTAAAGAGACAGTACCAGAGGTTCTAAAAACACTCACTGATAAATGGCTTAAATGCCAAACACCATTCAGGCTTGGAGCATTCAAGCAAGCTCCTGGAAGTCTTTTGGGAACCCCCATTTGCAGGGGGGTTACATTTATCTTAAGCCTAATGAAATGGAAGCTGTCATGGGGGGGTACATGTAACTGTTTTAATATCCATGTTGTGAAGTGAGGTTCTCGTCTGGATGTATGTTATGTCCATGTTGTAACTGATCAAAAATCTTCAGTAAAGCATATTAAATTAAAAAAAAAGCTTCCTTTTGCCCATCTCTGATCACCGCCCAAATGGAAATTAAAGATCCATGACACTTATCCAAAAAAGAGTAGGGGAGCTTCCCCCAGCTTCATGGCCAACATTCCCCATCAATAAAACAGGTCCATGATGCAACCCATTCCCCCAGGACACACACAGAAACGAGCAAACATGACTCAAAGTGCTTGTCCCGGCCAGAAATTCCACATAAATAAATAACTGAGCACCTATCGCCATACTGAAAGTAGTTTGAGAATATTTTACGAGATTTAAAGGGAGGACACAGGCAAGTACTAGAAACTTATAATGCCCTGCGTTGCTCACTGAAGGAGAATCACACTGTACTAGCTTCATTCTTTTTAAATCCATGTTTTTTTTGTCTGTTTGTTTTTAAATCATTTCCCTGGTCATGGAGAGTGCCATTCTGCACTTGAACCATGCCAGTACATGGAGGTGGGCACACTGTGATGTAGTTGCATTACAAGCTCAGATTACTGACACCGGAAAGAAAACTTTAAAAAACATAATAGGTACAATTCTTCCTGCATTCCATTCATAGTTTATATATTTCTCCTCCCATTATTTATTACTAAGGACATTTGCATGAACATATGATTTTTATCCCTTACAGCTCCTTTAGAGTCCATCTACCCGTGTAGCTTACTCCTTACTACAAGTCATAATCCTCTGTTGTGACATCACAATCTGTTACCATGGGAGTAACTGTGATATCACAAGCAGTGCTCTGCAACTTCAGGTAGGGAGAAAGCAGGAACAGATAAACTCTTCAGGAGCAAAGATCTTGTTTTCATAGAGATGATTGCAGTAAAAAATAATGGGGCGGTGGAATACAGCACTAATGGGAAACACAAGCTGGACTGTGTCTAAATATTAGGTTTTATTAATGTTCTCCTGAATGTGTCACCGGCTCTCTAAGAGTACTGCAGATTATAGGCACACAATAAAAGAAAAATGGGTCAAATTAATTTCATGGTTAAACAGAGCTGTTGGGAGGGTTATACTAATCTGAAATACACTGAAAAGCTCGAGTTGGTGATGTACTATTGTCACAGGGAGCACCCTTCTTGCATGTAATGGCTCTGGTTTAACACATAATCCACAACTGTTCCAGGCTGACTGCAGACCCTAGCTAGGTCAAGTAACTTGAGCGAGAGATCAGGCCTAACTTTGGAACACAGCAGAAGCAAACAGATTTCAAGGTCACTCAATCTCTGCTTAATTTCTTCAAAACGATTTTTAAAGCCACATCCTGTAGGCAATCTTCCTTGCAGGATTCCCAACATTGTGCCTTACTCTGCTTAGTCATAGGCAGTGATGATCCAGCCTGTTCCTTTTTTATTAAATACGTGGTTTACTTCCAGAACCTCATTTTAGTTCTGTGTGTTATTATCACTTTGACTTAAAAAACATGGTGCTGGTGCGAGGAAGTGTGAAACAGCATAACTTTATATCCTTCAATGGGTGGCACTGAAGAGTATGATACAGTTTCAGTACTTCTCTGTATGTTCCCATTAAGTCTCTCCCCTACAAAAAAAATATCATAAAATAATATCCACAACCCCAGTATTAAATGTAAGCAGTAACATGACAGGTTGTGTGGTTATGCTGTAATAATCAACTACCACAAGTGGGCTGTCAGGTACAGCTGATGCTGGAGTGTCTTTATAAAATGAGGACATTATTTTCATCAAACTTTTTCTCCAACCTTTGTTCTGCGCCCCCAGCACCATCACTGTCCTTCTCAGGGACTTAGTATCCCACCATTTACCCAGGATCAAAACTGTGGCAGATGGCCTGCCCGGTCAGTTGTGCCAGAGTCTGTGAGGGGTGCCGATGTTAACATTGGCAGATAAGAGATTTTCTCCTCCCAGTGTTCTCCCCTGATGGTACCGGCATGCAGTGATGCCCACACACCCCTGCAGATGCACATATGCATGCCAGTGACCTGCGACTGCCCCATTTCCATCTGTAAATGCCCGCTGTGCTTCTACCTGCCTCCACCAGGTGGCAGTCTACAAGCAGGAAGCCATATCCACCTTTTTCTAAGGGAGGAGAGCAGGTCCTTGTGATGCTCGATCCTTCCTCCCCTTTTTTTTATTTATTTATTTGAAGTTTGGTAACTGGAAAATGCACACTGAGCCAAGGCTTGTTTCCAGGTGTGACATGGGGGAGAAGGAACAAAGAGCACACAGTAACAATGAAAGTAGCAAAATAGAATACTGGAGTGCATAGGGCAAAATCAACTAAATAAAGGAGGAACAGGATTGGTAAAAAAAAAACACAAAAAAAAAACACTAACGTAAAATGTGCAAAAAGGATAACAAACATCACCAAATAAATACCAGGTTGTGAAAGTTAAAGGCACATAAATGTAGGACAGACAGATACCAGATCCCCTAGTCAGACCCTGATCAAACAAGTCCCACGTCACCCACGTAGCTAAAAGTGGCATTACCTTTGCGCTACCAGGCTAGCTAAATGACAACATTTTAACTGACCATGCAAATACACTTTAATAACAGCAAGGTCATATGTGACTGGAGTCCACAAATCACAGAACTGTGTTTTACTTACCCATTTTGTAAATATTTCATGCATTATCCTCTCAAAAAACCAATGTCTATTTTAACTGGGAGCAGGTTTTAAAGACTAGATCGTACACCATAAAAGCAGTGCCGACAACACTTAGGATGTGAAAACTAAAACAGCACCACTGTGAACTGCTGTCATCTGGAGGTCTAGGCCTCCATTTTGTTTATGATCTGTCTCAAAAGGCACACTGGGTCAGGTCTGTGTTGCCAATCTTCCCCTGGCAAAAATGAAAGCCTTGAGCCTAGACGTGCAATCTCTCCTTTAAATGCAATTCCTGTTCAATAGGGAGAACAACAAAATAAATATTCTTCGGCAATGGAACGCGCTATCTCTCTTGGCCTGGAATCCATTAGAATGAAAAGCAGCCTCTCTCTGGCTGCCAAAAGCCATGCTGGGAATCTGAATGCACATAATATTAGAAGAAAGAAGAAAACAGGTTTTTGTTGGTCTTATGCTACACTGTGTTTTGAGTCTTCACTATTTATATTAAACAGCTCTGTTATTTGTTCTAGATTCCCAAAGGGCCAACTGTCAATGTACTCAAACAACAGGAGTGTTTTAAAGACAAGATATGTTTTACGACAAATGTAGTTTAGTGCCGCATATTAATGATATAAGACAGAGGCAGGAGAAAAGATCGGTAAGCAGCTTACTTGGTTTGTGGGCTGGTTCTTATGATGAAAGCAGTGAGCCAAGAGATCCAGGTTCAAATGCCAGCTTCATAACTGTGGTACAGTTCTGAAGTCAAATGTGCCACTCTGGTTTTGTCAATGGTAGCACCATTACAGGAATTACGTTTATAAAGGCAAAACTTGTGCATCGGTTTAGCCAACGTTCTGTTTCCATGATAAAAATAGGCTTGCATCAAATAGTTCCTCAGAATTCCTCACGTTTTGGAGAAAATTCTGTGCTTACAATGGAAGGGCTGTGATACCACAGCCCTCTAAAAATGTGAAGAAGCCAGACCACACGCTGACACAGAGGTAATTATTCTTAGTTTTTCTGCAATAGTGATTGCCTTATCACAACCCATTATACAGTATACCAATGGCATTTTGCTCCACACCACTGCATACCATCCTACAGGACAACAGTTTTCTGTTCAGCAGGTGAAATGCTGTGAAGTCTCTACTGTCCATGACCCTCTACTTCTTGATTTTTCCCCTCCCTTATACTGTCCTGGCCATTTGCCCCCCCCCCCACTATACCTGTACGAGTGATCTCCCCTACTTGTCAAAGATCAGTTGTTTACCTACTACATGTACCTGTTGTACTGATTTACTTTCAGTGTTACATTTATGCGCCTTTGCTATACTGTATTGCTGTATATGACATCTAGCTTACAATGCTGTTAACACTATGTCTTTTTTCTTTTCTCAAACTATGGAGGGATTAACCCAGAACAGGATACGGGCTTACTGAGCATTAATCCATGCTTGAGAAGTCACGAGGCAAAGCAGGTAAACCCCATACCCTGAAGTGAGGTTAATCCTCTTATAACATGGTAATGTTTTGTTAAAGTGTTACCTAAAAAATAGTAAAAAAAAAAAAAGCCCTGTGAACATGTAACTGTGGATATATCAGGGATTAATCAATGGTCAGGTGACCTGTTTGGACAAACCAGAAGACAGTATTTTAGGTACCCATGCTATAACTCACTTTATCTTCTTCCCCAGGACGCATCTGGAAACAAGCTGTTATCAGCTTGGTATGTCTTTCCTGGTGAAACATTAGAACTAAAACATAAATAAAATGAATAAACCTGGGTCTCCAGGTTCACAGTTCTTCGATTACAGTCTCTGAGGTATGGGAGGGGTACAGCTGCCCAAGTCATGTCAACCCCCTATGCAGCCAAAAAGGCTATGTATAAAGGGCCAGGTTAGCTATCTTCATGCCAAGCACTATGGGGGATCATGGCAGCCATGATCTGAAGTGCCTAACAGAGGGAAATAACTAATGACATAAAAATTACCGGCTTTGTCTCCGAAAGCTAAAAAGAATAATTAAAACTGAATAAACCTTGGAAAACAAACAATGTGTAATTGTAGAGCACGTCTATGTAAGTCAGCTGAAGTTGAGACACATTATAGAAGCAAGCGCTGTGTAAATCTGTTGGTTTTGCACAGTATGAATGTAAATCTCTCCTGGCCTCCTTAATTACAGTTTACAAACTGCTAAGATACTGCTTCAGATCGATTGTAATTATCTCCAAATGTACTGTAATTTAACAGCCCATTTAAAAAAAAAGATGCAGTATCATTTTGTTTTTTTTTCCAAGGCCTAATTAAGGCTCTATATCAAAAACCATCTAGAATGACTAGACACCCCACTGATACTGCCGTCTGCCAAGAGTCAAGACTCCAGCAAAATCTGGAATCTGGCACCATCATTGCACACAGACGATTCCCCCAAAGCATCTCTCAAAGGGCTTCAATCAGCAAAATTTGTAGAGGGCTATGGCATCCCAGCCCATCTATTGTAATCAATGTTTTCCAAAAACAAGAGGAGCTCTGAGGAGCTGTTTGATGCAGTCAAGTATTTCACATGGAAACAAATTGTTGGCAAAACCTCTGCACACTTCTTTGCCTTCCACTGCACCTATGAGAAGCTTCAAGTGTGATGTCATCGACTAGTGTGCCATAATACCCATTTTCCACAGGGTTCTGTTTCTACTCATTTTTACAATTTATTTATCAATCAATCAATCAATCAAAATCTTTATTTAGTCAGGCGAACATCATTGAGCGTAGCTCATTTACAAGATGGACCTGAGTGGTCATACAAATCAGAGTACAAGTATTTTTTTTTTTTTTACATGGACAAGAAAATAACATAAACAATAGTACAATGACATAAAATGATAGTAAACAAAAATTTACATATATACAAGGCACAGTAAAAATCACTTAACCTGTAAAAAGTAATATAGCAGTGATAGTATACAAATAATAGGGCCTTTATGGCTTTTATAAGAATATAGCAGCTGACTGGATAATAGAAGGAGAACTAAACAGAATGGAATAGGGAAGGGGGAATGTAGGTTGGATGGGAGATTAGGCCTTATGGAAGCAGTTGCAGAACTCTGGGAATAGGGTGGAGAATAATCTTTTGAAGGATGATAAGGGTAAGAGGGTATTTATTATTATCTGGGATAATCTCGCTGAATGCAACAGCTTGTTTTCTGTTGGGTTCTGCTTCTACCAATTAAAAGAAATGATTTACCTGGGACAGCCCAGCCAAGATGCAATAATTAATTTCTGTTGGGTCCTGCTTCTGTCCATTATTACAATACTTTTGCATGGGATAGGCTTGCTGAATGCAATATCCCATTTTCTGTGGGGTCCTGCTTCTATCCATTTGTACAACTGATTTACCTGTGATAGACCAGCCAGATGTAACATCTTATTATTTGTGGGGTCTTGCTTCTGCACATTTTTAATATTTATTTACCTGGTACAGCCCAGCAGAGATACAATACCTAATTTTCTGTGTGGTCCCACTCATACCCATTTTTGCCAATATATTTACATGAGACAACCCAGCTGAAATGCAAAAACTGTTTTTTTGTGGGGTCCTGCTTCTACATATTTTGACAATATATTTACCCAGGATGCTCTTACTAAATGCAGTATCCCATTATCTGTGGGATCCTGCTTCTGTTCATTTGTACATTTGACTTACTTGTGATAGTGCAGCTGAGAGGCAATACCTCATTATTGATTGACTGATTAGTTGACTGAAATGTATTACCTGGTAGACATACAGAGGATATAACAAGTCAGTGGCTCAGTAGGTAGCACACTCGCCTCTGAGGCTGGGAGATCAGAGGGCTGTGGGTTCAGTTCCCACATCTGGCACTTGGGTTAATATCCCAGTACTGACACTGTAGTACAGCATGAGAGGGGTGCTGCACTTCTGAGGTGCCATCTTTCAGATGAGACATTAAACTGAGGTCCCATCTGCCTGGATTGGTGGTAGCTCAGGTGGATGTTAAAGATCCCATGGCACTTATCGAAAAGAGTAGGGGAAATTTGTCCTGGGCAAATTTCCCTCATTCACTAAAAATACCACCAACAGCTTAATCTGGTTCAAGGTCAGTTGGCTTTCATCTGTATCCCCTTCCCCCAGGTCTTGCCTGAAAATAGGCAGGATTTGTCTAGTGCACTTACCCGGTCAACAAAAACTAAAAAAAAAAAAAAAAAAAGCATCTTGTTTCCAGATGTCACCCCCGGGGTAAGGAGATGGATTACAGGGTAGAAGCACAATGTCGAGTGGTATACAAGACAGTACAAATAAAATACATCCTATCCATAGGATTTTTTTTACAGGTCACACAGCGTTAGCCATTTTTGACCTGCACCATATTAGAAATTTAATTGAAAACAGGTTTCCCCACTGTATTAATCCAATGCATTTTTAAATTGATTCATGCTATCACAGGATACTACTGGGGCAGGTAATGCATTCTACAGTGTCACAACTCTTTGTGAGAACCAATTTCCTCTCAGATTTTTGTAGTAATGTTCCCCCTTCAGCTGTAGTTGGTGGCCCCTGTTTGTTACAGTATCTGGCCTTCTGTTCAGTCCAGTATACTCCCATAATTTTGGATCCTCAAAAGCCTTGCACACCAGGCACATACCCCACAATATCTCCTGTACTGGAGGGAGTACGTCTGCAAGACCCTCAGTCTGCCTTCATAAGTCCTACCCTGCATCCACCATCCTAGCTGCTCACCTCTGAACCCCCTCCAACCTCCTCACATCGCCCTTTAGGTGTGGCGCCCCAAACTGCCCACAGTACTCAAGGTGTGGGCACACTAAGGCAGTGTACAGTGGCATCACTACCTCTCTGGATCTACTCCTAATGTTTCTTCCAATAGAAGCAAGTATTCCATACCCCTTCTTGGCCATCATGGCGCTGGTATTAGTGAAATTGAAATCACTAATTATCATTCCCAAGTCTCTCTCTCTCTGAGTCTGTAGAATTTTTTTTTTTTTTTAACCAGGAGAGAGACACTAAGCTGAAGCTTGTTTACAGGTGCAACCTGGGAGCACAAGGAAGTTAAGTGACTTACTTAGGGTCACACAGTATACAAGTGGGGGCTGTGGGATTCAAACCCAGGTCTCCAGGTTTGCAACCCACAGCCTTAAACCACTGCACTATACTGCCTCCTAATGTCAGTTTCGGGTAACTTCATTTATATGGTATGAGAATTTATTGTTCTTTTTCCCCCAAATGCATGATCTTGCATTTATTCATATTAAATCTGAGTTTTTTGCTCCCAGCAACATCTGCTAATACATCTTTATTTTCTTGAAACATCTTAGCCCACACTCATTTGTGACTAGTGCCCTGATTTTTATATCATCCACAAACTTTTCCATCCATGCTTTGCTGTTACAAGATAGAGATGATACCAATATGTTAAAGAGTGGGTCCCAAAACAGATCCCTGTGGGACCCCATTAGTTACAGGAACACAGTCAGATAGGTGTCCCTTAATGGATACTTTTTGCCTTCTGTTTATCAGCCAGGCAGTTATCCATCTGATGAGGCATTTATTAAATGTTAATTCCTTGAGGGAGTTTATTAATTTGAGATGGGAAACACTGTTGAAGGCCTTTTCGAAGTCTACATAGAGTAAATCCACCAATCTATCTCTAGCTTGACTAACTGGATCGAAACAGTGGATCAAATTTGTCAAACAAGACCTTCCCTTTTGAAACCCATGTTGATGCATATCAGTTTTGCCTACCTCCTGAAGATGTTGATCTATGGAGTCTTTCATTAACCCCGCTAATATTTTGCCTATGATACTGGTAAGGCTGATTGGTCTATAGTTAGAACAATCTGATCTCGTTCCCTTTTTGTGTATTGGTATTATGTTAGCAGATGTCCAGTTCTTCAGTATTAATCCTTCCTTTAGAGAGTAATGGAATAGAGCATGTAATGGGTGGCACAGCACTGGAGCCAGTTCTTTCAATAACCTAGAGTGTAGTCCATCAGGGCCGGCTGATTTAGTAGTACACAAATCAAACATTTACAGTAAGAGGTACTAAACCAGGAGGGGTGAAGGAATGTAAAAATTGTAGTATCATATTAAAAGCCAGCAGAATAGGCCCCATGGTCTATCGTGTCTGCTCGGAAGCTAATGTACAAAAAAAATGTACATCAATATCAAATCTGAGCACATTCACAAATGTGCAGTCAGATGCAGTCACAGCGGTATGCAAGCAGAATCTTAAGGGCCTGTTTAGTGGAGGAAACACTAGTAAGTGAACAGCCATCCAAGGCTAGCATGTTCCACAGCTATGGGATTCTATAGCAGAAGGCAGCTGACCAAACTTCATTTTATACCAGAAAGAAAAAACAGTTTCCAGTATGGAAACACAGGTTGTGACCAGAGTTAGGACCATGGGTAATCATGTCATTTAAATAGTTGAGGAGTTTGTTGAGCCAGTATTTAAACCCCCAGTGGCCAAGTCTGCAGTTAAGCAAGGGCCACTTCAGCTGGTCTTGTAGAGTGCAGTGGTGTTTCTGGTGAGGCTAGTGGAGAATAAAGCAGCAGAGAGAGTTGAACAGCATATCAAGTTTAGACCGCTGACATTTTGGAGCAGTGGTGTAAAGCTTATCGAGGTAGTCAATTACGGGTAAGATGATATGCTAAGCTAGGCATTTCCTCATAACTTGGGAGAGGCTGTCAATTATTTTATAGAGGGCTCCAAGTTTTTAGCAGGCTGTAGTGACAAGAGACTAGCTATGGAGAAGTCAAGGGATTAGTCAAGTATAATTCCTGGATACTTAAACTCCAATACAGCTTTAAGCATGATCCCATTGACAGATGTAACATGTAGGTTCGGGAAGCTTAGCGAATATGTCCTGGAACCAAATAACATGTAGACTGCTCTAGCCTGGTTGAGTACTAGACAGTTTGCTGCTGCAAACCAGGTCAAGAAAACATTGAAGTCAATTTGAAGAGAGGCTGAGATAGCAGTTGAGTTGGGGCCAGTTGTGAATTAATGGTATCATCAGCATACATGAAATGACTGCAGGACTAGACAGCAAATGGGAGGTAATTCACTTCGATATTAAAGAGGAGAGGGCCTAGTACAGAACCCTGGTGAACACCCGAGCACATGTGCAGTGGGTCAGAGAGGGCAGACCCCACTGAAATTGGCTGGGGGCAACCTGTAAGGTAGGAAGAAAGTCAGTGGACTGAAGGACTGGAGATGTAAGTAGCAGAGAGTTTGGTAGATAGACATGTATAATCAACAGTGTCAAATCTGTGTGGTCTGGCTTTGACACATTTTTAGAGGGGTGTGGTATCGTAGCCCATCCATTGTAAGCACAGAATTTTCCCCAAAATGTGAGGAATTCTGAGGAACTATTTGATACAAGCCTATCTTTATCATGGAAACAGAATTTTGGCTAAACCGATGCACAAGTTTTGCCTTCCACTGCATCTAGCAGAAGCTTCCAGAATGATATAATTGGCTGGTGTGCATTAATACCTTGTGTGTGTGCTCCACTCAAGCTGCCAGGAGGAAAGAGGAGCCTGTCATTTGCCTTCTGACTACAGTGAGGAGCAGAACACAGCAAGCCAAGGCCATCAGAGTGGTCATTAAAATGATTTCCTAAATATCCCCACCCACATAAAGTGTAAAACATCACTCTGACTTTTGTTAAGGATAATTAAAACTTAAACTTCACTGATGAATATATTTAATATTATAAAGGCTAAATACTGATTACCTCCATCCCCACCCCCATACATTTTTTACCAGTGTTTTTGCACCTGTGGGCCCATATTAGCTAAACCCTCCTTCTGAGCCTCCTGACTCTCAGAGGATTAAACACCTCCCTGAGCCTCAGAGTAACACTCCACTGGCTCACACCTGCACAGAGATCCCCTCCCTGGATAGCCTTCCTTGGCAGGGTCCTGTCTACAGTGTTGCAGCAGGGACATACTCTGTAACTAGAGAAGGAGGTGCCAGCAAGAAAGACAGAGATCCAAGAGTTAAAGGAACCTTTGACTAACAAAATGTCATCTGCCCACCAGTAGGCCATCTGCTTTTCCTGCTGCACCAAGCCCCTCCAACGAAGACGCAGGCATGCTGGCGCTGGCATGCCTGACGGGCCACGCAGGTATCCTCCCTATCTACTGTAATACCCAGATACACTGCTACTTTGGTTGCCCAGGTGACAGTATAACAGTGGGGAAATTAAACACGCTCACCCCAGAGGAGGATATTCAGTCCTTCTCCAGCAACCCTACTGGAGGCTCATACTCAGGATGTGAACCCAAGTCAAAGCACTAGTTCAGATAAAGCACAGCTCCAACTAAAATAAACCTTTGCCCGTTTGCCTTCTCTCATGTAGATAGGTAGCTTCCATAAATCTCAATGGATTATACTTCAATTTACGGTACCATCTGAGGCGTAAAGGTATGGAGATAGGCAAGGGGAGGTCTTCTTCACCAGATACTGCAGTTTGGAGGGTCCAAATGTTCTACAGGTATGAGGTGAGTTCAAAGGCAACTTCCTAATACATACACAAGTTATTTCTTTCAAACTAAGTGGAGATCAGCTGAAAATAAAAGAACACACAATGTGGGCCAACAGTCAATCTGGAGTATCAGGGTTCAAAAGGCAATACGTGCCCGAGACATACTGTACTACAAAATAATCTCCAATTCTAATGTCTGTTCCTATTTTTTCTTGGAACTCCAGGTTACGTCAACAGTTTTTGTATAACCGAATAGTGTGTACATGTCCTGGCCTTGGCTGTGAGGTCTTTAACCACATGAACCCAGAAGTAAAACTGCAGCACACAGAAAATGTCACATATTGTGTGTGTGTGTGTGTGTGTGTGTGTGTGTGTATTGGGGGGGGGATAAGAAATTCACTTTGCAGTCAGGAGGAGGTTGCCTTCATTTAACCTTTCAGATTAGAAAGCCACTGAACCGATCACTACTGAATTTTCAGGATCCAGAGATCCTGGCACTGACTATGCCCATACTGAAGCTCAGGTTATTCCATCCAGGATGGCCACAGAATTTAAGTGCAAAAATCAGGGTTTCATGTAGAACACAATGTTTAACCCTAGTAACAGAGGCATGGTATATATTTAGTTTTATTGTACTATATGAAGCTGACTGCTTAAATATGTTTATATGAATTGTTATTTTATCCTGTAACTTGTCCCCAACTATGTGTACACCCCGGGGGGGGGGGGATGAGTTGCAGGCCACAGCAGGGGAAAGAGACCTAGGAGTCTTGCTGGATGTTAATGTAACCCCTTGTTACCCGGGGTTACTAGAATCCCAGTAAGACCTAGTGGTAGGCAGGGAAGGCAGCTTGTGAAACTCCAGTTAAATGGGTTTCACACTGTCTCACTCTGTTTTCAGTCTCAGCTGAGACTAAGAGATGACATCACCATAGAACTGTCGCAGCTGCATAAGCCACATTGGGATCTGTAGCAGAGGGAGTGAGATAGAACGTGGGAGTTTTCAAAGTCAGTCTCCTGCTTGCCTGCAAGCAGGAAGGAAGTGTTCCTGTTTACCTTCTGTGAGAGAAGGAGTGTGTGTCCAGCTTCAAGTGGTGGAGACCGCTGTCCAGGTCTCAGTGCCCCCTCCTCCGGGGGGGAAAATAAGAAATATCCTATGTAGATTCCAGGGCAATCCCTAATTTCTGCTAAAGAGAGAAAGCTGCCTTTACAGTCTGTTTGCGCTTGAAAAGTGGAAAAAGTTGTACTTCACCTGTGGGGCACCTGCAACGAAAGGGTGAGTGTTTGCTCTAAAATGAGAGGGCAAAAATGTGTTTCTTCAGCCTGGGAAAATGTGAAGAAATCTGGGATTTGAACTACTATTTGGGAGGCCTATAGTACTAGGACAAACAAATGGAGTAGTGTCAAAAGCTAAAGTGCTGTGTGGATTCAAGTAATGTTGTAGAGGGGGTGCGACAGTTCATCCACCGTTTAATCTACATTTCAGAAGTTTCAGTTTGTCCAGAGAAATGGCCAGGTATGGGCTGTGGGAGCTGGAGGTGGGAACACCCCCCATCTTTAGTAACCAGGTCCACCTCTACGGATTTCTGCTGTGATTGCTACTTGCCTTATGCACTTGGCCAGTGATGAGGGAAGTACCCAGACGTGGGTCGCAAGTGGGAAAATCTCTCTAGGAGTCGCAGACTCTAAGTGGTGTGGGGAGCCACAACATGGGTAAAGAATTCTCTTTGTGAGATGGGAGTCAGAAGAAGTAAGAAGAAAATCTCTATAGGGGTTGCAGACTCTAAGTGGTGTGGGGAGCCACAACAAGTAAAATGGGTTCATTCTTCCAATGAACCGCCAGTCAAGTGGCCGGCAGGGGAGCCGGGCCAATCTGGCTGCGTATCCAAAGAGCATGCAAGTCCGGCCTGTGTACCTGGTGGGTCCAGAGCCTGAAAACAGTAGAACTGGTCCATTCTTCAAGTGGACCGCCTTGTAGTCTCTAATCTGCATTATCAGTAAACGTAGCCCCATGGGGGTCCATCTATGCTTTGTTGTGTTCAGCTAGTTATGAATAAAAGCCACACTGAAAAATCCCAATCCTGGTTCTGGACATTACAGTTATTGCTTCCTGTGTTCGGATTTACTTGGGTGCCCCTGTGCAGAGTAGCCAAACCTAGGTCCCCCTTGTGCCAGGTAACCTCATCCTCCCCGAACCCAGGTCCCCACCAGGTATTGCTGCCAGCGCCAACAGCATGCCACCTGTCATTTTGGCAAAGGGCAGGGGTGGGGGTTACATTAACATGAATAATTCAGAGCAGTGCAGGAGGGCTGTGGTCAGGGTAAATAGGATGCTGGGATGCATCGCTAGGGGCATTACCTCAAGGAACCAGGAGGTGATTTTGCCACTGTACAACAGCCTGGTTAGACCACATCTTGAGTACTGTGTGCAGTTCTGGAGGCTGCACCTAAGGAGGGACATCCAACTCCTGGAGAGGGTTTCAGAGGAGTGCAACCAGAATGATCCGGGGCCTGGAGGATATGACATATGAGGAATGACTAGGGGAGCGCAACCTGTTCTCGCTGGAGGAGAGGAGGAACTGGGGTGACATGATTGAGGTCTTCAAGTACCTCAGGGGAGTAAATAAGGTAAGCCGAGATAGGATCTTTCGACTGAAGGAGGGTAGACTTACCAGAGGACACAGTTGGAACATTGAGGGTGGTAGGATTAGGGGGGAAAGGAGGAGGAGGTACTTCACCGAGAGAGTGGTGGAACCGTGGAATGCGCTGCCCGGAGAGCTGGTACAGGCAGCTACGGTGGAGGGATTCAAGAGAGAGTGAGACAGGAATAGGCAAGGGGTTAAGCAGAGGCTGGTTTGCCCGGGAGGGGCAGGACTGGGGGATGGAGTAACAGTGGAAGGAAACAGGTAGAGGGCTACGGTACCCAATTAGGGTGCTGAAGCATGAGTGGACTTGATAGACCAATAGGCCTACTCTGCTGGCATTTAGTATGTTAGTATGTTAAATCACTGTAAGTGAGCTTTGCTTAATGGATCTGTTCATCTTCATATTTTAATAATAAATGTATTTTAAAAAAAGTAATAATTTCCAGCAGGCAGCTTAAATGACTTCCAAAGGGAGGGGGCTACTGGCAGCACATGAATGCTTGTGTGATTCAAAGAAACATACACCCATGCAAACCCAAAAGAATAGCTAAAAGCTCCTCTTGGCCATGCCCATATCCCTTTTCTGTTCTACCCCCCACCCATACCCTCATGTTAAATTGCTTGCATAAGTTGAGCCGGCTAATAAACAGTAGTCCTAGCACCAAACAGTCGGAGCTCTGAACAGACTCTGGATGCCTGCAATGCCAGAGAGAAAGACAGAAATGTTACAGATTGAGGCCGGAGGATTACCACTCCAGTCTTTCTATATTGCAGATGCTTAGTCGGTACACAAAAATTCAGTTTCAACGTTCAACCAAATGATGACCATCCCAACTGATTTACACAGATACACTGCACACAAAAATACTTCTGTTGGCACTCTGTACTGAAGTCACTGTCATTTATGATGACACTCTTCATTAAATAACTAGTTTACTGCCTGAAAATAATATTAACTTTCAGAAGCAGTGAACTATGTCTTCTTATATCCCAAGTATTTTTTCTTTATCTTTTTGCAAATCACAAGATCATCTGCCAGACAATACTTGGTGTGATGTGTGCAACAGGACTCTACCTGGAGGCTGACATATGGCTAGTTCTATCCCTCCTCACACATCCTCAGCCCTAAGACCTCACTCTCTGTGACATCACAACGAACCATTGGGGGAGGGGAGTAGTACATGTGATCCACCACCCTTTAACATGTACAAGTGCTTGTCTTAAGCAAAAGTTACACCTCAAGGCTGCCACTGCCCCCAATAGCATTATAATGCTATCTATAGCACTGCAGCCCCTTCCCTAGCTCGTGTCATCAAAACGCTGTTTTCTGAGCGGGGCTACAGCGGGCACTCAGCAGCTTCGGAAGAACCAGGAATTGCGATCACACCTCTGTTAAGTTAAAAATCTAATTATTGTGTGCACAAAAAAAATTAAAACTCTGGATACTTTGGGTCTTGGGGCAGGCAGCTATTAGACATAAGATGCCAGTGCCAAAGGTGTCAGCAGCTCTTTAACACGTTATCATTATCATCAACACATATTATCATTTACCATGCCCCTTATTCCTGGGTCATCTCCCATCTGAGACACTAGTCACCGCCTCTGGTCTCCATCCAGACATCACCAACACCATGTTTCCCAACACTGCACAGGAATCCCTCCTGGTAGCCAGACCCAAGGCAGGCAGGGCTCTACCATTCCTATCCCTGGATGTATCTCTATTGCACTGGAAATGAACAGAGGGAGATGGGGAGCACTGAACCAGGCCCCCGTGCTACGGGCCCCAGCAAGGACACCATGTTTGGTTGCCAATGATGACTTTTTCTTCTCAGATCAATGAAGTCATTGCCTACTACTCTTGTACCCATGTGCAATGTGGGTTGGGGGGGCGGACAAGTGCCTCCCAGTCACAAACATGCCAGCATTTCTCTGATTCCATCACAGTACATGCTGTTGCAGCTCACAAATGCCCCCCCAGGGTGAGAGCATTATCTTGGCAGCACTCACAGAGCTCAAGTACTGGAAGCATCCCAGGGCCAGGAATGAAATTAATCTTTATTAAAACATACTTCTAACATTCCTTGTTTAATGGGTCTTCAAATCCTTAATTGCATTCCTTATGATCTTTAGTCATGTTTAGTTTATGAACAGTATACACATTCTACATGTTGTTACTCTTTAAGGGATATAATCATTTCCTTGTCCACCTGTGTATTGTGGAAAGCTGAATATAGTTAAAAAAAAAAAAAAAAAAAAAAGGTTCCCTGAGGCCTAGGAGGGCTGACTGTGTCCCTCTGACCCTTAAATTAAAAATAAAAAATCCTCAGCACCGAAATTCAATGTAACTTAAAGAAAATTACAATAACAGCAGCATAGTCAACCCTGCTTATGAAGCTGGTGGGGTGGGGGGGTTGACTTACAGAATCCCTTCTGAATTATAATGTTACTATGCAGATGCTGTTGCAATATTTCACCATTAACAAAACTCTCAGGGTTGTCATAATCACCCTAACACATCCTTCATGCAAGCCACCCAACCCCCTATTGGTGCAGAATTGGGCCAATTTCATGGAAAATCTCATCAGCTCTCCATAAAAGTTTAATAACCCTGTCTGGAACTTAACTGCAACCACCCATGAGTGCCGCAACTCAACAAACCAAGTTTTTAACAACCCCAGTGCATCACTGATTTTTTCGTGGGGAGGGGAGGTATGGAAACAACCAGCATAGTGGTGGAGGCCACAGATAATGAGCCTGGCCACTTCTAGCCCGAGGGCATTCCGTTCATTTCCTGTTCAAATTTAATGAGGGCTGTGGACAAAATGACAGTAATAGGCTGTAATATGATATCAAAGGCAATATTTGATCAAAGAGACATGTAATTGGCAGTTGGCTGGCCTGGGTGAGCGTCTGCTTTCTTTCTTCTCTTTTTTTTTAATTTAATGTACTATTTGGAACTGTGAACTTTGGAAAAACCCTGCATTAAAATTAAACTTACTGTGGAATTCCTATCCACTCTGGACTTTTGAGTGAAGGAGACTGCCGCAGCTTTTAGAGGTACTGTACATCCCCCCATTTTGCCATGTTCACAGCAACATAATACTATCCATGATAATGTAAGAACATGTGAACACCCAGGAGAGCTCGGTATTGCTACCAGTTCAGTGGTAAACTACAAATTCAACCTGAAAACTAAGAAATTCATCTGAGTCACCAGAGGGGCCAAAAATGCTTTTCAAAGTGCTGTTATACTGATTTGGCAAGTATAAACATAGACTAGCAACCCTATCAAAAAACAAATAAATAAATATTTCTTACGTTACCACTGTAAAAATAAGCTTAGAACCTTGTCGAGTAGTTAATGGTTAGCACAGATGAATGACTGAATGAATAAACATATTTACTTTATCAATATTGGTAGTATGCTTTTTGTTTATTTCAGGTTCAGATTAATACCTTTGATCGGCTCTTTTACAAAGGTTCCAAGTCAAAATAGACACACAATACTATGACATTTGGTGCATTCATAAACATAAGACATAGTTGTGCTGCACACAGGTATACATAGAATAAAACAGTTACCATAGTGCAAAGAGTTACAAACATCAACGGGAAATAAAAATACACAAAAAATGTGTAGATATTATACTGCTTTTTTTTTTCTTCACAAGACACTTGGGTTACGAAATCTATGCAGTAGGCTGCTAGCTGCCACGAATAGGCTCTGTCAGGATGGGTAGGGGAGGTAGTAGCCAGGGTGGACTTTGTCAGAGTTTGGGAAGTGGGGTGATGGGAGGGTGGGGTAGGGGTAGCAGGTCAGGATGTACAATTATGGTGGGCACTCTCAGTGTGCTGGTTGTGCTAGGAGTTGGCGGAGACCTTTTTTGAAAGGGCTGATTTTATTACAGTCAATGAGGGACGCAGGGAGGTCATTTATCCACAGAGGCCCATGGTAGGAGAGGGCATGCTGGACCAATATGGTACACCTAAATGGGATGTGGAGAGTGCCCTTACAGGATCTTCAAGTGGTTCTTTGGGGTAGCAAGCATTGGAAAATACTTACCATAGAGTTAGGTGTCTGGCCAAGCAGGGATTTTTTCCTAGGAGGCAGGCCTGGTATCTGATTCTGTGGTGCAGTGGAAGCCATCCTATGTCCAAGTACTGGCTGCAAGTGTGTGTCAAGCGATCAGCACCTAGTACGGGTCTACAGGCCTTATTAAGGAGAAGCTTTATCCTTTTCAAAGCTGTGTCCATGGCAGTGCTATATATAACAAGCCCATAGTCGACTGAAGATAGTATGGAGCTCCTTGTTATGAGGCTTAAGGCCTCCGGGGCCATCGACTGCCTGTGGCAGTAGAGGATACCAAGTTTGGAGTTGGCCATTTTAACAACATGGTCAATGTGGGAGGTGAAAGTTAGTGTATCATCAAGATGAATGCCCAGGTATTTAAAGGTGGAAACCTGCTCTAGCGTCTCACCTTTGTGGCTAAGGATACACAGAGGGCTTGATCTTTTCTTGTTGCGGGGCAGGGAGAAATTCATGACTTCTGTTTTTTCAAAGTTTAAAAGCAGTCTGTTTTGTTTAAACCAGGTTTCCAGATCTCTGAAACCAACCTGGAGGGCCACCATTATTTCGAACATTTGATAGCCTGTTGCAGAAATTACTGCATCATCTGCGTACATTAACATGCTAGCTGGACATGTGGAGGGCAATGAGTTTATGAATACACTGAAGAGCAGTGGTCCAAGAATAGATCCCTGAGGGACTCCCAGGGTTACATCTCTAGGGTTGGAAGCTACTCCACCTCTCTTCACACACTGCGTTCAGTGTGACAAACAGCTGCTGAACCAGTTTACTGTATCACTGGACAGACCAATGGCTAGGAGGCTGTCCCAATAGGATTTTGTGGTTCACCTTTGTGCTGTAAAAATAAATGCGTTTATTAAAAATAAACAGAACAGTAAGACCAATTCAGCCAACGCTCATTTACTGTTGGGTCCCAAGTCTCAGACAAAAAGTTACAGGATAAAACACTGTAACATATCTGGTATATCTTGATGCATTAAATTACATAAATAGAAGCACATTACATAGAGAATAATGGCTGGGTAGGTGGTAGTAATGAGAATTTTACACACACCCGAGGTGTGTGATGCCACATGAACCACATTTATTATGGCATCCCACACCAAAGGTGCCTGTAAAATTCAAATTTTACACACCTACCCAGGCTTTATTTTATATAATTGCTGGGGAGTGTTTTTTCACCACAGCAATTATATAAAATAAAAAAAAGCATTCCTATTCAGCCATGGTCCCGTCTGGCTTAAGTGCGGTCCACGGCTGGTGAGACATTTTGTTTCTTTTTTTTTTTTTCTTTTTTCATAATGTGTAAGTCTCCTTTCCCCAGGCACTTCCTAAACAACTGTAGGGATCTAGGGATACAGTTAATTTTGTTTATTTAAAAAAATTTACTTACCTCAGAGAGCAAGTTGGTGGTGCGGTGTTCAGCTGACATCAGGGAGAGGGCCGGTTGGTGCATGCACAGAGTGAGGGAAACCCAGCGCATGTTTGCGGTTATAACCAGCTGATTATAATGGCAAATTATAACTGGGTTTCCCAATGGGAAAAACCGGGACCCAGTAATTATAGTATAAATAATAACATTTACAGTACATGCCTTTCATATACAGTACATCTTAAAGTGCACTACAGCTAAGCAATGACTCTGAGATAATGATCTCACAAGGACTAGTCATTTCAGTCATTAAAGAGCCCCTGACACTCTTGGGACAACTTAAAAAAATGTTCTATTTAAACACAATTCAGCTTCGATTTCCTATATTTCTGTCATTCTCACCCTTATTTCTTTATTACTATGGACATTTCTATGGAGACATGATCTCTGTCTTACATTCTCTGGCTGCTTCTCTGCACTTGACATCACAATCCTCTTTATAACATCAGTCTGTTGCCATGGAGACAATAATGTCATAGAAACATAGAAATATAGACTTTGGACGGAAGATAAGGACCACTTGGCCCACCCAGTCTGCCCATTTCCCTACCTATTGGATAAGCTGCAGATTCTAGTTAACCAACAGCCTACTTCCTGCAACCCCCCATAAACAGGAGACTACAGTACAATGTCACGTGTAGACAAACAGCCAGAGCAGATCATGTCTAGGGGATGTTGATCTTGTTTTCATGCAACTGCACTCCATAATAAAGAAAAAGAGAGAAAGAATTACAGAAAATATATAAACATAAAAAGAACTGCATCTAAATTTTGTATTTTTCAAAGTTTTCTAAATAGTGCCAGGGGCTCTTTAAGCACTTGACATCCACACACAGACGTGGAGAGTTGTATATCACTGGCTGCTTTGTAGACTGGGAAAGAACACCGGGGATACTCCTCTACACTTATGTAAAGTGCTACAGATTGTTGACTTCCATCCAGATAACCACCAGAGGTGGCAGAAGGGACGGGAGTATTTTGAAAGACAGAAACTGAAAAGACAGGAGTCCCGAGACTGACTTCCTGAAACTCAAAATCACAACACTCGGTAATTGCCCGTGGCACAGTTTGTAATCATAAATATGGGAGGGTGCGGGGAGCCCCTCAAAACATGAAGAAAACCTCCGCCATGGGTGATTACCGAGTGCTGGGATTCCGAGTTTCAGGAAGTCAGTCTTGGGTTCCTGACACTTGGTCTTTTCAGTTTCTGTCTTTCATACTATATCCGAAGGGGACCATGGTTAAAAGTCTCATCTCAAATATGGCACCATCTGTCTGTGCAGCCCATTTCCAGTACTGCACTGCGAGGTGTCAGTGCTGGGTAGGGCATGATGAACCCAACATCTTCTGGGATAAAGTGGCGAGCAGGGAAATGTTCAAACTGCATGAGAACACAAATCATACACCAGGGAAAATTCCATGAAGCTGGTGGGGAGCAAGTTTAAAAGAGACACCACAGAAATACAAAAATGTAGACTCTGACGGCAGATAAGGACCTCTTGACTCACCTACTTGGCCTATTCTCTATACCTACTGTCACACCGCGGACCCGACTTGATCCCTCGCTTTACCTCCCCCCATCCCTAAGGTTCCCTTACATCTATCCTATGCCTTCTTAAATCCCATTAGAGTTTCTGCTCCCACCACCTCATTGAGGAGGCTGTTCCAGGCATCCACCACCCTTTCTGTGAAGAAGTGCTTCCTTACATTTCCCCAGAGTCTACCCCCCCAGCTTCATAGCATGACCCCTTGTTCTTGAGGATCCTTTTCTCTGAAAAAGGCTTCCCTCTTGAACCTTATTTATACCCTTGAGGTACTTGAAAGTCTCTATCACATCCTCCATTCTCCCTCCTTTCCTCCAGAGTGGACATATTGAGGTTCTTCAGTCTCTTCTCATAGGGTTTTTGATGCAGATCCCGCACCATTTTAGTTGCCTTTCTCTGGACCACCTCTACTCTACTCTACGTCCTTCCGGAAAGGAGGACTCCAGAACTGGACACAGTACTCTAGGTAAGGTTTCACAGAAAGAGTGATGGAGGGATGAAATAGGTTCCCTGAGGAGGTGGTCTGTGCAAAATCAGAAAATTAGAGGGGGAGGATTCAAGAGAGGGGGGGCAGGGTCAAGGCTTGGTAAAGACCACACCCAAAATGGAGGGGAAGGCAGAGTGTGAAAAGTCTCTAGGGCTCTCTCATTCAACATTAGTCAAGTAGAAGAAGAGGTGTGCAAGAACAAGGATGCACAATTTGAAGATAGAGGGGGGATGGCGCAGGAATAACGTGAGGAAGTATTTTTTCACAGAGAAGGTGGTGGACGCATGGAATGGCCTTCTTGAGGAGGTCATGGGGTCAAAAACAGTGGGGGAATTCAAGAATGCATGGGACAGACATAAGGCAATTCTGGTGGGGGCTAGGAAGAAGTAGGCTGTTGGTTAACTAGGATCTGTAGCTTATCCAATAGGTAGGGAAATGGATAGACTGGGTGGGCCAAGCAGTCCTTATTTGCCATCAAAGTCTATGTTTCTAAGTTAAAACAGAAACACAGAAAATGACAACAGAAAAAGACCACTGGTTGATCCAGTCTGCCAATAGGGTTCAAACCCACACTATCCACCACCATGTTACCCGCCCTAACCGCTACCACCCTGAGCAACCACTAAGCCCTCTACTCTGTCCCAACCCTGCTCAAAAGCATCAATACATTTGGCGCCCAACACATTATCTGGCAGACTGTCCCACGGCACCATCACCTTTTCTGAAAACTAGAACATTCTCACTTCCCTGTTGAACCTCCTCCCCAATCAGTTTCCATTCAGGCCCCGTTTTCTTGATCTGCTACTTACGCTAAATAGTTCCTCACAATTTACCTTGCTCATTCCTTTCGATAACCTGAAGGTCTCTATTATATTTCCCCTCCAGAGAGTACATGTTCAGTACCCTGAGTCGATTCTCATAAGATCTGCCCTGCTGGTCACCCTACGTTTCACTGTCTCCAGCCTGTCCCTATCAGATTAAATGGGCAGACATTGTGGGCCAGTGGGACTTTTTTCTGCTGATAGATTCTATGTTCTGTGGGACAGAGGCAAAGCACAACCAACTGAGCCAAACTGGCACTGGTGAATGGATGATGAATTTAAATTCTTTGAGCCCATATCAGTTTGACTAGTGTGGTTCTCTTATAATAGTTTAGTCAGTTGGTTTTGAAAAACATACGCTAAGTATATGGCAAATTCAGACTAAAGAAAAAATTCCCTCCCCCTACCCCCACTGCAAATTCAATCTGATTTTACAAGTGGGCAAATGTTATTAATTTCAGGAGCTGGCTACTCATACTGTGAAACACTATTATAATGAAATTCAATTTGCAAAGCTAAAAATAAAATCAGGTGTTTCATTATACCTGGTGAAATTTTCCCATTAACTGCTACTGAGTGAGCCATGAAAAAAACTTTGCCAGTAAAAGAAATTTATAATATCAAAGTTCACTATTGGTACATTCACATGTACCATGTTGGGGCTTTACTGTTACTATAAAGGACAGCACAAAATTAACACATTGTGTCCTCTCCATTTGTGCAGCTGCCCGGAAGTGCCATACTTTAAATGTGTTGTGTGCCGAAGAAGGAGGAGTCCACCATGACACAGTGGTGTAATGCAAATTTATCCAGCTAGATATTATTAAGTGACAGTAACATGCACCCACAAGAGTGGCTTGGCATGGCACTGCAACATGTACTTGATGCAAACTGTGACGCCAAGTGCTCTGCCACAGTGGTGGCGCTAAGAAAAGTGGCCTCCTCTATCCCTAACTGCTCCAGGGATAAAGGGCACTGGTTAGCCACTGCCCTCCCTTCCAGGATTAAGGATCCTTGGTGGTCTAGTAGACCCTGCACTCACTTCTCAATGCAGTCTGTTCGGTGGTCCAATGGTTACTCACCCTAAAGCTAGTGGTCCCACCTCCAATATGTTATGACTTCTGGGCTATAGAGCACCAAGTGCACTCTATGTTACTGTCGGCTTTTAGCAGGTAGTAAACATTTGGGATACAGCTGCAGACACCCAGGCCTGCAAGGGTTACCATCTGTCTGAGAATAGCCCTGTGGATAATTTGCATGCCAGCCCCCAACTCCTTTCCCAACTACCCACAATGACCACCGTGGGCACTAGGGAAGGGGTTGCAATGACTACTTTACGTGGCTCATTGAGGTCAGAAAGCAGTGGGTAGCACAGCTAAGAGGTCCTTGCAACCACCTATCACCAGCTAGTGCAACTGAGGAACTTAGTACTGTGTTAAAGATACAGGCTACCAAGCTGTAATGGGCAGAGGGCCTAGGTTTGATTCCCACTGTGGAACATCTAAGAGCATCAGAAGCAGAGGACATATGATGAAGCTTGCGGGGGGGGGAGTTTAAGAGAGATGTGAGGAAATGCTTTCTCACTGAAAGACGGAAAGGGTGATAGACGCCTGGAGCAGACAGTCAGCGGAAGTGATGACACAGTGGGAGTCTTCAAACATGCAAGGAATAAACATGGGGTGTATTAAAAAACTGGCAGAGGGTTGCTGGAGACCAGTTACTGTCTGTGGAGACAGATAAGGCAAGGAACATCTGGGCAAACTGGGCAAGCCAAGGGGTCAGTTTCTGTCTGTCGACAAATTCTGCGTTTCTGTTTCTAGGATCAGGCCACTGGACTCAGATGTGTGAACACTCTCAAGAGTGAAAATTATGTCAGCTGCAGGGGATTCTGGGATTTCCGGTTACAGAAAACAGCAGCTTGGAAATCAACAGAATCAATCTGATACTAAATAAAAAATGTTTTCGCACACAATGTGCGAACTGGACCAGCACCACACTTGGGTGTGAGGCTCTTAGTGTAGACTGTTCCCCTTTAACGTGCAAACTAATACTCATGTACCATGCTGTGGCTTCTATAAGCAAGTCATACATGCACCAAACAGCCATCGTAGACAGAGCATTTGTTTAGTGTTGGAATTACATTTCATGAGCTTCAGAATAAAGGTGTCAATGAACTGAGCCCTCATCCTTGCACTGTTAGTAAATGGCAGTCAGTGCTCCCCATTCTTTACTGTAGCATGGTGGGCCACCGCTCTACATTTTGAGATCACCAGTCTATATTGTTGGCTTTTTATAAAATACTCCACAATTGCCTCTTGCCACCACCCTTAATTACTCTACTACCCCCATTTTGGTACCAGTGCACTAAACCCAACTTAAAATCCACTTATGTACACATACAGTGCATATATATGAGGTCCAAAGAATAATGCACCCTTTCACCGATCACCACCGCCACCGGTCTTTATTCTCAGACAGTGGGGAACCCTGAGCAGTGGTGCATAAGTACCAAAGCTCACTTCAGAACCATGGAGGCCAAGCTCCTGTTGCTCCACCTAAAAATTCCAACACTGGTTTTGTCCTTAATGAGTCCTGTTTGTATAAAGTAGTCATGCCTTACTCAATGGCAAGATTCTTCATCCTACAAAGAAAAGGGATAAGCCTTTTTTTTTTCCCTTTTTTAGTTGTTTAACCAGGAGTAGAACACTAAGCTGAAAGCTTTTTTACAGGGGCAACCTGGGAGCACAGGGAAGTTAAGTGACTTACTCAGGGTCACATAGTATGCAAGTGGAAGCTGTGGGATTCAAACCCAGGTCTGGTCTGCTGGATGTCACCAGATGTGCAGCTCAGAGCCTGAAACCACTGCGCATGCCTCCCAACTGCCCTGTTACTTTTCTGCAGCCTACAGGCAGGCATATAATGCAGGCAAAGTACTGGACAGACTAGAAGGGCCGGGGAGGGGGGCCTTTTTCCTGCCATCAACGTCTATGTTTCTACGCCACTCCTGCACGGACCTTGTCTGACAGTCCAGTGCGAAGACTGGCTCCTTTGTTGGAGTAAGGCACGTATAAATAAATTCCCAGCAATTCCCCATGCTACACAGAAATGCTGCCTTGTTTTCACTCACCACTTCCCTGAGGCAACTCCGTTTCTTTTATTCAATGAGTGCTGGCCTCATGCCACTGGGGGTCCGTGCTAATTTCAGACCCTGCCCACATGTGTTCTAACAACTGGCTGATTATTCACAGTTGTTTGTCTGCTATGACTACATCAGGCTCACAGAAAGGTCTAAACAGAAAAAAAGTAAACAAACAAGCTAAAAATGTAATCAAATATTATAATGAAAGTGTTTCCATGGATGTTTGCTGCAATACTAATGAAAAGCATTTCTAAGCCACATGATCTTTAGTCCCAGATTTTCCATGCTGACATAAAGGGGAACGCTTGTCTACCTAGAATCTCAGCTATTCATCAGGTACTGCTGCAGATAAACTGCATAATGTATTTTTTAATAAAGCGTTTTTGAGACTCCATATTTCATTTCATTTTATTTTTATTTTATGCTGGAAAGGCATGTGAGCAGAAACTGCCCATTTTCATAAACATCCAGCGGAAACAACGGAGTAAAAAAGGAGTACAAAGTACAAATTAAAGGAGAGTAGTGGAATAAAGCATACATAGGATATTATGAACAAGCAAAAAATACAGCTGTTATACAATACACAGATGTAAAAATATACGCTATACAAAGGACCAAATAGGCAGGGTATACTGAATACAAGTGAATGTTGATTCATAACAGGAGAACTGTACAAGACAGCTACCATGGTAACAAAGCAATTTACAGGGATAAGAGTCAGTGCAACAAATAGATATTTGCAGAGGGAACATTACTGAGAAGTGTGCAAGGGGATAGTAGGGTAGATGGGAGAAACAAGGAGGAGTAAGGTTGAGGCAGATGGGTGCAAAAGAAGTTTTTTGGGAGGAGACTTGTTAAAGTGGTTTTGAAGACAGCAATGGAGGGGCACTGGATGAGGGAATGTGGCAGCCCATTAGCTGTGTTTACACAACAGTAGTGCTTCAAACTTCTGACTGCAACAGTGTGGTCCCGACCATCTGCCACGCGCTGTCTGTCTGTCTACGTGGCCCCACTCTACACCACTACAATCTGTGCTGGTGAGGGGCCGTGCGTCTGGGAGCTTGACATCTGCTCACTGACATAGGCAGTGACGTAAATGCACATTTGAATGCGCATGTCCAAACTCACGGCTGTACATTTCAGTTGGAGAGTGCCAGCTGTTACAGCCCTCAGTTTTTAACAGCAGCTACTTTGCTGCACTCAAGAGACTCTCATTTTGTGGGGAAAGTATTTGGCTCAAAGCACTTGCTGAAAATGGAGACTCATTCATGAACGAGTCTACCTTACCTTAGCTGTGCACACGCCAAGTGCCATGGTTTGACGGGTTGCCGTGGCGCAGACAGTTCACACTGCCATTTAAAGCCACTGTAAGCCACTAACTCTACTCGGTGTCCCCAACTTGCCTGAGAATCTGGGAGCATCTTATAGAGCAGCTTATCCTGATTGGGTCAGTGTCTACACAGTCACATTTGCACTGGAGTAACCTGAGCGCATGGGTTACTTCAGTGAAAATGTGGTTGTGTGAATAGGGCTATTGAAGAGCTTTGTGCCCCTGTAAACGAGAGAGCTCTGGCCAAGGGAGGTGCAGAATAATGGAGTCACAAAGTAGTTATTAGAGGAAGGCCTGGGGGCAGTGGGGGGGGGGGGTCTGGAGAGAGGAAGGAAGTACTGTCAGGAAGAGACCTGTCAGAGATTTGAAGAGGAAAATGCAAATTTTGTTGTTGAACCTGTACTCAAGGAGGAGATAACTGGCAGCACTGTATAGAGAGCAGTGGTGGGTTGTCCTGTGGAGACCAGTTACAAATTGGAGGATGCTGTGGTAGGTGGATCTCAGTCTGTCAAGATTTTTCGTGGTGGGATTGGGAGTAAACTAGGGAGCCACAGTCACGGAGGGGAAATAGGAAACTGCAGGCAAATCGGGCCCTAGAGTTGGAGGTGAGGAACTGCTCGATACGGTAAAGCATCCTGAGTCTTTGGTGCAATTTGTTGATCAGGATATTTATGTGGTTTTCAAAGTTCAAGCGGCAGTCTAGGAGGATTCTGTGATATTTAAATTCGGGAACTCTTTCGATATGGTTGCCATTGTTATCAGTTATGGTGAAATTGAAGTCGGTGTTTTTCCTGATGCCCGAGAAGACCATGGTCTTAGTTTTTTGGGAATTAACAACAAGGCCATGCCTGGAGAACCAGGAGTGGAGTCTACTGAAATCAGATTGAAGCTGGTGGCAGAGGATAGAGCAATTTTTTTTCACTGAAGTATAGGGCTGCATGGTCTGCATACAGTATGAGCTTGGTGGAGGTACAGATGCTAGGAAGGGAGTTCACAAAAAGGGAGAATAACAGGGGGCTGAGAATGGACCCATGGGATTTAGTGAAAATCTGAAATGCCAGAACCAGAATGGCCAGAACTTGTAAAATCCAAAGTAGTCTTTCCATCTGGAACTGAGAAAATAGCACACTTTGGTTTTTTACCTGTTCCAGTGTTCTGGATTTCACTGTTTGTATATAAATTCAGTTTTGAACCTCTAAGTGGATGCTATTAGAAATAAGCTTTAGCTAGGCCAGCCTGCCAGTGCAGCGGTAGCCTTCACTTGTGGTGCCAATGACCCAGGGTCAGAAGTGACCTAGGGAGTTGGAGGGGTGGCTGAGAGGAGGAGGAGGATCGAGCATCCCAAGGACAGCGCTCCTCCTCCGGGGGGGGAGGGAGGGGACAAGCTCAGTGCTGGACTGGCCCCTGATGGAAGCCGGGGGAAAAGACAGCCCATGCTCCAAGAAGTGGGGGACGTGGCAGATGTCAATGCATGCAACTTGACATCACCACACACCACTTCCCCAAGGGGAGAAACTGGAAATGGCCCAGGTCAAGCCGGATGACCACTGGCCTCCGCAGGCCCCACACCCGACAACTCAGGGGGCCCCTGACTCTGGATTAGTCCTGGCAGGTAGAGGAATTTCCTGCCATTGAAGGGCACATGGTGGGGGGGGGGACTCTGGAAGAGAGGCAAGCCCTGGGAAATGTCAGAGTGACGGGGCTGGGTGGACTAGCATGAATGAGGGGCAACTGGGATGGTGTGTGTGTGGTTACAGCAAGAACATGCCTCATAATGTGGGACAGTTGAGCGGTATACTATAGGCCCTGCTCTAGAACAGAAAACCATGTCATCTGCATTGAGGAAGCTACCAGAGAAGCAACAATGATTTGGCAGCAGGCTTATAAAAACAAAAAAGTAGAAATGGTCCCAAAATAGAACGAATGTTAAAAGGACCAATCTGTCCAAGTGTTTGACCTTGTCCCATAATGTCAGAATACAAAATAAAAAAAAAACAGATACATTTATCTTAATTCTCATTAGCTACTTGTCACTTGTGGTCAGCTTTGCTAAATTTGTTTAGACAAGCTGATGACAACTGCTCCTGTGAACAGGCGACAGGACCACTTCCATTGCTTTCAATATATTGTCAGACACTCTCCATGAAGTAGGCACTGCTGGGCATTCTAATAGGCCTCACAAAACACGATTATTTTATTACCTTCATTTGCCAACAGAACTATGTACAGTCAGAGGTCTGCATCGTTAGCATAGCTGCTTCCTGAATCATTATTAACATATGGAGACTACTATTTCTTATAGCCAAACAAGCGCAGATAGCTAGACAGGATGTTAAATCTACCAGTGTTCAATAGTACATTTATGCTGAAGGGGACATTCTGATAAGCAGTGTTTTTTACTTTCTGTTTTTGCTTCCTTCCTGTGTCTCCAGCATCTGACTCTCTCAGGAGCTCCAAAGGCACACTCTGACCTCCTAGTTTCACCACGACATGGCCACCTGCCTCCATAAAGCCTTGGCTGTTCCCCCAGGCAGGAATGGGGTTGAGGCGGGGGATTTACCGCTGAAGTTCTTGTTTCATCAGGATGTGCTATGCTGAAGAGGCAGGAACCACTGTACCAGGGTTCATCATCGTGGGGCTCTGGGGCCATTTTCCTGTTTCTCCCACCCCCAAGGGACTTCTCATGCAAGGATATCAAGTTGCACACACTATGTATGTCAGTACACCAATGTCTATTATGTCCCACCTTCCTGCTAGCCCTTCAGCTGCACTACCACCTGTGGTCACCTAGGTGGTAGTATTGCTGCAGAGGATGGAACCCTTCCTACCCAGGGAGGAGTACAGCATTCTCTGGAATGCTTAATCCTAGTGTTGCTCAGATAGTGGTAGGATCCACAAAAGCACTGTCAGACAGTGATGGTATCCTGACTTGAATCCTACCAGATATCCTGCCAAAGACAGATGTAGGATCCAGGGTCAGATAGTGATGGATCCTAGGGCTGATAGTTAGGATCTGGGGCCAGATAGTGATGGATCCTGGTTAGGATACAGGTATCCTAGTTAGGATCCACGGATCCTCTGGCACATAGTTAGGATCTGGGGCCAGATAGTGATGGATCCTGGTTAGGATACAGGTATCCTAGTTAGGATCCACGGATCCTACGGCAGATAGTTAGGATCCGGGGCCAGATAGTGATGGATCCTGGTTAGGATACAGGTATCCTAGTTAGTAGGATCCATGGTCAGATAGCACTACTATCCTGCCACAGCAAGTATCTGGCCAAAGTGGAGGTACCTGTTGGTATCCTGATTTCTAGGATACTATCTGAGCAGCAACACTACTTGATCCTCATTCCTTCCAGCCGGACCCTGATGACCATGGCCTACTTCCAAACCTGGTTGCCGGCATCGCAAGCAGTAGCACTAGGGATTGGGTGCTTAATAAATACACACTACTACTAATACTACTGCTGCTGCACCAGTGAGCCAAGCTGATAAAATGTTTGTGACCTTTTTAACCTCTAAAATCTCTTAAAGGCACAACAGGAAGCAATTAAACAGGCCTCCATTTTTAATGAAATAAGTATATTTGGACACTAGGATAACCTTTAGAGTTTTCCATGCCTCCGAAGTGTTTCAGAAATAAATGATAAATTGAATGGTGGAGAAATCTTGGGGCGGGTGAAGGAAGAAAACCACCATGACATTTTCTGCCTAGTTTCATGAGGCTTTTGAGGTACATAAGTGGCATTTTGGGTGATCGCATAGCATAAGAACTGTACTCCTACTGTAAAGGCTTGTTAAGCAGGGGTGGTCCCATGGAATGGGTGAGGGACAGAACCCTATGGAGGGGGAGGATGGAGATGTGGCTGGATGTCACCTGAAAAGAGTGTGGTTAAATGTCACCTGTTGCCTACCCATTCCTCACTGACCCATTGGTAGACTCAAGAGCCAGAGCCAGTACCCCCCATGCTGGCCTCTGGTACAAGGCAAAGTTGGCTCAACTGTGGGGATGGGGGATCACAGGTGTGTGCATGTACAGGGGACCAGTTCCTGAAAGATGGTTAAGTACATAGATACATAGACAGTGTCGGCAGATAAGGGCCTATGGCCCACCCAGTCTGCCCATTTGAGCTTGTAAGTTCAGTTTATTTTCCTAGAAGTCTGTTGCACCTTACCCCTGACCTCCAGAATTCCTTTATGTCTATCCCATGCATTCTTAAATCCCGTGATTGTTTCAGCCCCCACCACTTCCTCTGGCAGGGTGTTCCACTTGTCCACCACCCGTTCTGTGAAGAAATTCTTTCTCATGTTTCCTCTGAATTGTCCTGAATTGAAGAAAAGTGGTGCCCTAAGTATCTCTGGGTGGAGACAGTTCACACAGATGGCACAGAGGGGGTATAGTCAGTACTGTGCTGCAGGAGTGGCAGAACAGATCAGTTTCACTTTCCCAGACAGTGTTGCTGTACAGGTATTGAAATTGTTACCAAAACTGTATTATTACAATCTAATCCAGTAATGTAGCTGGGCTTGATTAGGTTTGTCCATTTTTGTTAACCACCTTCAAAATTTTATTTGAATTCCTTGCATTTAAAAACACACTTAGGACAGCCAGGGGCTATTAACAGCTAAACTACGAGTTGCATATGCAGTACTATGCCTTTAGTTAAACCTGAATTTCTGATAGCTTCCCTTAAAGAATCACACAGATTGAAGAGCTCAATAAGATTAGACTCAAACGAATACCAAGGGAGATGAAAACCCTTGACCCATACTTTTTGAGGCTACTTGTCGAATTCAAAATCAGCTTTTTTCCCCTTAGGAGTGGATGGGTGGGTGTGGCTTAGGCCATAATAATGCAAATATGCAGTGGTCAGCATCTGTGGGATGAATCTCGGCAGGATGCCAACCCCAGCACAGATGTAATTCAGTGATATAGATTACATAGTGATCTATATCATTTGCAATAGAGCTGGTAGTTTTTTCCTTCCCTTCCAAGTAGATTCAATTAATAAAATCTAATAAAATTAAATGGTTTCTTTTTTGGCAGTTAGCATAGCCAGGATGTGCTGTGCTGCTTCCTACTCATCAGTATTTCCCAGGTTTGTTGTGCTGCTGCTGCTGTCATACAGGACTGGGGCCAGTATCACGGAAGCAGGATCCATCTGCAGTGCTGCTGTTACTGCTGACTGACAGGAGAAGGGGACTCTTCCCACTGCTCCCATCCAAGTCTGCCTCCTAATTGCTTCTCCTATCCATTCAAATTATGCCCCATTGCTGCTGATTCTGCCCACCTCTCGATTGCCTCCACACCCACTTCTGCATCAACATTTGAAATACTCTCACCTGCTGCTGCTGACCCCACCCACTTCCTGATCTTCCTCCACTGTCTCCCATCCACATTCAAAATTCTTCCACTCAGTGGTGGCTCTACACCAGGGCCCGCCAGGGCATGTGCCCTGGTAAAAAACTGCCGTGCCCCAGTTGGTGCCCCATATGGTGCAGAGCTTCCCCCATTGTAACAATATGTCAGTGCCCTGGCTGCCATGTGTTGTGCCCCAGCTGTGCCCTGGTAACCATTTGTGGCTAGTGCTTCCACTCACTGTTGCAGAACCCTCCTGCCTCCCAAACTCCGTGCCCCCCCCCCCCGCCGTGCTCTTAGTCCACACTCACAAATATAGCTCAAGGAATGGTGGCAGTAGCAGCAGTGGAAGTTGGAATGAGGGAGGAAGACCTCTGTAGTTTAGAAAATAATTAATTTGTGGCCATTTCCTTGTCTGGTTCCTGCTTGCTGTCCAACCACTCTTGTGATCTTTGCTTTCACCATGACTGCCTCTGCCTCCTCTGGCCTGGGCTTTTTTAAGTGCTGCAGACAGTGTTGCGATTCTAACAAAAAGACACCATTCAGTTGCAGCATGACTGAGGAAGGATGCTCTGTAGCACAGCATGTGGCTACGGCATGAGGCGTTCAGCTCAGTTGCAGGTGGGAGAGGAGCTGTTCTCTGCTATACTCTTTCCTGTATGGTGCTTTGATCAGGTCTCAGCCAGAGGAGAGAGAGGAGACATAAGTCGTGTGTTGATGGGCCTCTGGAGTTAGTGCAGCACCACCACTAGCCAGGTAGGGGGAGCATTTAGAGTGTTCTGTGTTAATGTGGCTGCTACTGACAAGTGTAAATGGCTGAGTTGCCAGACAGGGTCCCCCCAGAGCACCATGGAGGTGCATGGTCAGCACCACAGTGAGGCCTACTCTACCCCCACATCTAATGCAGTTATGCTGCTTAGTGACTAGCTGTACTGTGCTCCTGATCTTGTTTACTTAATTTTTCCAGTGCGCCCCCCAATCTATGCCATTTTGTATACATTAACTATAAGAAAGGCAGGAACAACATGGGACTGAAGGGGCCTTTGCACTACAGTTTATCTCAGGCATTGCTGTCTTGAACTGGCCTGCTCTGCTTGCACCGCCGCCCTTTTCATTTACATGCTGCAGCTGTGCAGCATTCCTGATGGCCTTCCAGTGTTTTGGGGGCATTTCCAGCAAAAGGGTTAGTAAATAGCAGTGGCACCAGTGCTGACAAAGCAGCGTTTTTACACGCTTGTACCGGTGCGACTTGCAATGCTCCAACAGCTTTTCACCGCTGGCTCTGCATTGGTGCAACTCATCTTCACCGCTGGCATATGTGCAGGTCCAATAGTGTAAAAGCCACTTGAGGGACAGGTCTCTGGAAAAGCAGTTCAGTGAGTGGTGACAGTGAGTGGACAGAGTACCGTTTTCCTGAGTGAACGCTAGGCCTGCAAGAACAGCAGAGCAGCCGTGGAGGGGAGGGGCTCATGGAGATAGCAGTGTGGGAACAGGGTTTACGAAATATAGTGAACCCCAGCAGTGAGAGGCAGGGGGAAAAGGGAAACCCCTCCAGCCCTGCAGAAACTGGCCATCCCCAGCAGCGTTGCCTGTAGCAGAGTGGTAGAAGTGGGGAACATGGAGCCGTGTAAGTCTCAGTGATGGTGGCTAACAGGGCTAGGTGGAACGAAGTGGTAGGGCTGATGGGGGCTGGCTGGTACAAGGGGGCATAAAGCATAGTAAATTTTTTAAAAAGGGCAAAAGAACACAGGACATGTACTTTGCATAACACTTCCTGGACCTTGTTGAGCATGGCCGCACTTGGGAGTACTGTGTGCAGTTCTGGTGCCCTTCCTTAAAGAATGACATTATGCTCCTGGAGAGGGTCCAGAAGAGGGCATCTAAGATGATCCTTGAAATGGGGGATAAGCCCTATGAGGAGAGACTTAGGGAGTTAAACATGTACTCCTTGGAAGACAGACGGGACAGAGGAGACATGATTGAGACCTTTAAATATTCGAAGGGTATTAACAGAATAAACACAGAGGGGGTTTTCAGACTGAAGGGAGAAGGGACCACAAGGGGTCATAGTCTGAAACTGGTTGGTGGGAAGTACAGAATAGACCTTAGAAAACATTACTTAATGGAAAGAGTGGTATAGATGCCTTGGAATGCGCCACTTGAGGAGTTGATATGAAGGGAATCAGTGGGAGGTTTTAAGAAGAAATGGTATAGATACATGGGTAGGGTACAGGTAGGGAGGGTAGAGTCCATGGGAAATCAGAATGGAAATCAGGGGAGGGATGGAAGGGGAAGGGGGCAGAAGCAGATATCAAGCTGTGAGCTGCATCTTGAGCAAACTCGATAGACCTCATGGCCTAATCTGCTGACATTTTCGTATGTTCCCACAATTGAAGCCTCTGCCCTATGATATCACAATATTATAAGGAACCTAAAGAAACAAGCAGTGGTAGGGCTAGTACTCATGACGCTAGAGAACAAGCTTGGGTTGCTGGGGCCAGTCAGGTGAGGGAGGATTGAGCGTCCCAAGGACAGTTCTCCTCCTTCGGGGTGAGGGGAATAGAGCGTCTCACTGCTCGACTGCCTACTGACAGAGGCGAGAGGGTAGCAGGAGCAAGCTCTCAATGAGTGGAAGGGCCTGCCGTCAGATGCCATACATGCACGTGCATCACTGTGAGCATACATGCTGGTCATTGCATGATGCCACCCTGGGGAAAATCGGAGGAAAAAAGCTCCGGTCTGAATTGGTGAACACGCACTCACACGCACACACACACACACACACGCACACACACACACACACTACACACCTGACATGACAAACAACCCACCACCACGTGTAGTGCTTGGTAAATGGTGAATAACAACCTTCAAGTCCATGAAAAGGTCAGTGACGGGGCTGAGGGAGTGCCACAGGACCAGGAGTCGAAGGTGCAGAAACGCAGAGTGGGGAAAAAAGAGCCTACAGAGATGGGTAGGTTTGTTATGGTAATATCAAAAACCCTTAAAGTATTGGGAGTATAGGGCCAACAAGGCAGTTGCAACTTACAGTAAGTGATGCAGGATATACTGTAATTTACATGTAAATGTAGTCTAGTAGTTTGTGCCCCAGCTTGGGGGCCAGAAAATCACAGGATCAAACCCCACCAGAGCCAAATTCTCACGGTGTGACATTTATCATGTCATAGTACTCCACATCCACCCAGCTATGGAAATTTGTAGTAGCAGCCCCACACTGAAATCAAGATGTTACATCTCGGCTGGGTTATAGCCTGCATAAAAAAGTTGCAAAACTATTCAATATCAGCTGCACTCGGAGCACTAGGGGGGTTGCATTGATCCACTTTCCCAGGACCGACCGGCCGGGCTATGCCAGAAAAGGTCAGCATGTCAGAGTTTCAGAGTGTGACCACCAAGGATCTAAGCTATAACAATAACATAGCTTTCTAATTAATAATAACCTTTTTGCTCCCAATTGTTTATTGCAGCTGAAATCACACATTAATTTACATCATGTTATCAGCTTAATGTATAGCAGACATTTTATTTATTTATTTATTAGCTTTTGATGACTGGGTAAGTGCGCTAGGCAAGAGGTCTGCCTATTTTCATGCACGACCCGGGAGAGTACAATTACAGTAAATGCGGCAAAAACAACAAATGACAACAAACTTGGTACAAAAGCTAAGGTAACAGCCAGCACTAACTATTCAAACAGCATAAAGGTTTCTCTGGTCTCAGTGGGCTTACCCGGTTACCAAAATCTAAATAAATAAATAAAGATAGGATAAAATTAACAGCAAGTAATACAGCAGGTTAGTGAAGACAATAACAAATTTTGGTTCTGACCAGAGTTTGTTTTAAAGAGGGTGATTATTTATTACTACAGGCTGCAGCTACTGACATTGTAGATTGTTGTTTGGCTGGACTCTAGGGCCATCATGTCCGCTTCCCATGCTTCATAATCAAGGATGAATAAATCTGCGATGCAAACACATACTAATGCTCTAGGGCTCTCTCAGTCAACATTAGTTAGGTAGGAACATGCCCACACCATGGATCAACAGACCTTTTTCTACTGACTAATACTATGATTCTATGTAACTGATAAGTCAATGGAGGCAGTATAGCCTACAGGCTAGAGCACCAAACTGTGAACCTGGAGACCCAGTAGATCTGGGTTTGAATCCTAGGACTGCCAGTTGCATACTGTGTGACCCGATGCAAGTCACTTAACCTCCCCCTGCTACCAGCTCACATATGGAAAGCAACTTCACAGCATGCCTTTCACAGCCCCCCCCCCAAAAAAAAGTATAGAGATTTGCCTATTCACTCTACTATCAAAGGAACCCTGTGATTCCTGTGGTAAGTAGAAATGTGCCCAGGCTTACCATGAGGGACTGTACTGCCTTCATGTCCTTGTCCATGGTCTCTACTGTTAGACTTCCCATATGTTTACCACCTTCTGGGAAAAGAAGCGCCTCCTAACGTTACCCCTGAATTTACTGCCTCTGAGCATCAGCGCATGGCCTGTGTGCTGTTGGAGGATACCAGAACAATGATCACAGACTGTTCAGTCTTGTCAACAGTATTCAGAAGACTGAGATCATGTCCCCTCTAGGGGTGTGTGAGGGATGAATAATATTTCTCGATCATGCCACTGTATAAGACACTGGTTATATCACAGCTGGAGTATGAAGTACAATTCTGGAGGCCCCTTTTACAAGGATAGGCTAGAGAGGGTACAGAGAAGGGTGACTAAAATGATCCAGGGGCTGAATGGGAGACCATATGGGGACAGGCTGGCAGAGCTTGGGCTATATACACAAGAGATGAGAAGGGATGGGGAGACATGTTGGAAACTTTCAAATACATGAAGGGAATAAATAAGGTCAAAGGGACTAGCATCTTCAGACTGAGTGAAAACAAAACCACCAGGGGTCATGCACTCAAGCAGGAGGGGGGAGATGTAAGGGTGAGTTACTTCTCACAAAGGGTAGTAGGGCCATGGAACAGGTTGCCGAAATGGGTGGTGGAGGTGGATACAGTGGAGAAATTCAAATGGGCATGGGATACATACATGGGGCTAGGCAGGGGTGGAGAGAGAGGGCAGGGGAAGGGGGTAGGGAGGGGGAAGTGGGCTATCATTTTTTGGGCAGACTCAATGGGCTGTATGGTCCTCTTCTGCTAGCAGGTTTCTATGATTCTATGAATACCACGAATAAAGCACTTTCGTTATTCAGATCCAAATAATGAATAGTAGCACTATTCATGCCAATTCGTATATGAGAAATAGTAAAAAAACAAATAGAAAAAAACAGTCCCCCACCATCCTCCCCAGCCTAATCACAGTAAAAACAACCCCCAACCTCCATTTTCTGCAATGAGCCAAATCCCACCTTCCCCCCAGCACCCACAAGTTCAAAATGAACAAAATAAATCCCACGATGAGCGACCAGCACAACCACCAACCTCCACAGCTGGTTGCCATCTCCTCTTTCCACTATTTAGTTAAGTAAATCATCCCCCCATCCCAACAGCAGCAACTCAAATCCCACTCTCCTCCCTCCCAGACATCAACATTTCTTAAATTTCAAAGCATATTCCCCTACAAGCGTGAGAAGGTGACCGACACAACCTACCCTCCTCCAGGGCCAGCCGTTGGTCGCCATCTCATGCATGGGGCGGCTTGCTAATAAATTTAACAAATGTTAATGCTGGGTGGAGAGAGGAGGGTGGGAGCTCCTGTTGGGGTGAGGGGATGATTTATTTAACTAAATAATGGAAAGAGGAGACGGTGACCAGTCATGGAGAAAGCCGGGTTGTTCTAGTCACCAATCGTGTGAGTTTTATTGTTAATATTGAAACTGTAGGCGCTGGGGAGATGGTGGAAGTGGAATCATTGCAGATGGTGGGGGGAGTTTTCCAAGTGGCCTGGGGTCTGACTAGTGCCTTGTAAATTTTCAGGATTACTTCCCCCACCCTTCTGGTTGCCCTCTTTTTAATGCACACCAGCATTCAGCTGGACCTCTTAACAACATCCGCACACTGCTTGACAAGCTTCAGCCCTTGCCTATTACAACCAATTAAAATAATGAGATTCCAGACTGTATGAGTTGCAAACCAGCCTAGCTACATTTTATTTTTGCAGATCCTCATTAAATTTATCAACATCAAACCTCAGAGAAGATCCCCCTGTAATTAGTCTGGGAGGTCACTTGGGGGATACAAATTGCTTATGTGCAAAAGATATCTGGATGACTAAGTAAGTTGGCAAGAACTCCAGAAAAGACTATTCAATTAGGCTTATTTAACAGGATCAAATCAACCAAATCTGTTTTTTGGTGTCATATATCCACAGACCTGTGTCAGTGAGTGTCAATCAGACAGTGGTGGATATAGTCCTGGCCCCAGCCCACTCCTGAATGCCCAGAGTCATCTTCTCCAGTACTGGTCCACGCCTCAGTGGGGTGGGAGCAAGGGGGATGGACAATATGTGTAAGCAATTGGTGCTTAGGTAGATGGCACTGCTGCCCTGCTCTACCCAGCCAGATGCAGCACCCTTGTCCTTACCCCCACACTCCAAACCCGCAGCTTGGGAAAGTTTTCGCTGTCTCTACACCCAACCAGCTAGTCCTACCCAGGACATACCTCTCAGTTGTCCGTAATTTTCAGGGTCGTCCCTAATTTTGACTCCGACATTTCCTCTGTCCCTCCTAAATTTGGTACTTTATGACAGAAGGGTCAGGACTTGACTTATAACATCATATCAGATGTCAGTTTTACAGTACAGCTTTCCTTCAGAAAATGGTTTTATTACTAAGCAACTCATTGTAACAGATTCTTGGGCTGAAAAGATGTATCCCTGACTTCATTCCTTTGTCCATAACTTTTTTAAAGAATTGTGCCTGATTTGTGGGGCATAAGGTTGAGCGCTACAACCCAGAGGGGTAAGTTCAGGACAATACAAAAGGGGGACAGGCAGTGAATTGCTACGGGCCAGTGATGACCACTTCAGGGTTTGTAGACGTCAGGCTGAAGGCCAGCCAAGCCCATCAGATAAGGAGGGAAAATAGCAAGTAAAGAAAAAACACAAAAACACAACAAAGCTGTTTTATTTGGCAGTTTGTTCAGTACTGAGGGATGTAGACGACACCATGAGGGATTTCCTTAACTGCCATCTACTGGCCTCCCTGGGGTTGCCGTAATGCTGATGCAACTGTTTGTAGTTTGTAAAGTGCCATGGTATATGAGTGTGTAGGAAAGGTGCTGCATAAACTGTATTCTTCTCCTTTCCTTCTATATATCCAAGTCTCCCATTATTATTCACAAGACAGTGCCAGCCATGTATAGACAGTTGGCGAGACCCCATCTGGAGTACTGCGTCCAGTTCTGGAGACCCCATCTCCGCAAGGATAGAGGCAGTCCAGAGGAGGACAACTAAAATGGTGCAGGGTCTGCAAGAGAAGCCATATGAGGAGAGACTAAAGGAGCTTAATATGTATACCCTTGAGGAAAGGAGGAGGGGGGGGACATGATAGAAACTTTTAAGTACCTCAGTGGAATCAACAAAGTCCAAGAGGGTAGCATCTTTCAGAAAAAGACATGTGCAAGAACAAGGGGACACAATTTAAAGATAGAGGGGGGATGGTTCAGGGGCAATGTGTGGAAGTATTTTTTCACAGAGAGGGTAGTGGATGCATGGAACAGCCTTCCTGAGGAGGTTGTGGGGTCTAAAACTGTGGGAGAATTCAAGAATGCATGGGACAGACATAAGGCAACTCTTGTGGGGGGGGTAGGAAGAAATAGGCTGTTGGTTAACAAGGATCTGCGGCTTATCCTGTAGGTAAGGAAATGGGCAGACTAGGTGGGCCAAGCGGTCCTTATCTGCCATCAAAGTCTATGTTTCTATGTAGAGCCACTGCTCATGACGCCAGAGAGGAGACCCGATTTCTTAATGAGACTGAATCATCAGGAATGGTCAGGGGGAGGAGGATTGAGCATCTTAGACCTTGCTCTCCTACTCCCCCATCCAGAAAGGAGTCCATCTGGTCCCCACTATATGAGTGCTACCCAGGGATGCCTGGGTGGTTCAGCTCAGTCAGGGACAGCAGTGACAAGGGGGAGATGCATGGGGGCCTCGTGGTGCACATGCCCATTGCATGCACTGCTCTGCATTCCTGGCCCAGCATCTCCAGGTGGAGGGAACAGCACTGGGAAGCAAAATTCCTCCAGCATGCTACAGGATGACACTGCCACACTTGGGTCCTGTGCCTCCTGCCTGTGCAGCGTGGAAGAATCCACCCCACCACTGAATTTGTTTCCATGTGGTTGGAGTGGCTGTCCCAACCCCCACCAACCTTACCATAGGAGGCTCTTTCCTCACAGGGCAGGTAAGCAGAGAGGTTCTCTGGAATCCATGTATGTGGCAGGACTGGGCAATCGGCTGGTGGATGGCCAGCTGGGCTGTAAGATGAAAATATAATAATTAAAAAAAAATATTCATAAGGCTATCCATCTTATGTTGTTTTGGTTTGTTGTTGGATCAACAACATTTATTTCCATCTCCTCAATTAACCTGTTAATACTGCTCCTTTAGGCCTACCAGCATCCCTGTCTTAATTCCCTGTTGCTCCATTGTGGGTTAATAGTTGGTACATGTATACCGGGGCAGCCCATGCCCTCTGTTCCTCCCTTTTCAGGAACTATGCTTTTCACTGCCACGATTCGCCAGGCCCCCTGCCACTCCCAAGTCAGGTCACCCGACTCGACTGACAAAGCCAGTCTCCCAAGTGCCACTGAAGAACCAACTACTCTTCAACTTCTTTTTAACGCAGTGGACTACAGTCTAGAAACATTAGTACTTTATACTAACTTTAGCTTTCCAAAATTGGCACAGTGCAAATATTTCTGAATTGTTGACATGGTAAAGAGTGAAACGACCTTAAAAAAAATCTGACAGCTCTGCATCAGCCTGGTGTGTGGACTTAGGATCTTGTCAGTAGTGAGTCCAGAATGTGAACTGGCCACTATGTGGCAGACTGCCATACTGCAGACTGCTGTGTACTGTGTCACTTAGAGAAAAGAACCCAAGTTAATCTTCTGAAGCAGTTTGAGTACACTGTGATAGCAGTACAAAAGCAGCTTCTCTGTAGGTTTTCATCAAACAAGAGTTTTGTTGTTTGGCAACACTGATCTCTCAGTGGCTCTGGTTTCCATGCAGTGGAGCAGCACCAATAACCATTAAGCTGCCTAGAATGTACTCCCTCATATAGAAACTGGAGTCATGAATTTTCAAGTCCAAATGATGAATTCTGGAGTCCTGCTGGCCCATGTGCTTATCTAACAGCCACAAACATTTATTGACCTTGATCTCTTTTCACTAACAACTGGCCAGCTAGAATAAAAAGTGTCTGACCAGTAAACCTCTTACAATTTTCTGACTGTTTCACTTCTTGCTGTATTGGTGCATTTGACCTGGGTGAAGCATTAGAATGGCAGACAGGCAGGAACCCAGCCAACACTTGCTTCAGAGTCGGTCTAACCTGTCACATATGAACAGCCTTGACTTTTCTGCTCCCGTTAGCAGGGTTAATCATCATCAATAATGTTCCCAGATCTCAGTGAGCCAGCCAAGTTAGAAAATGTTTATTTTCTGGGCACCTAGTTCTTTGTTCAGAGGAAGGCGGATTCTCTCAGTTTTCCCAGTATCCTCTCACCACATAGCTACTTCCCCCACAGTTCCAGCAACAGCCGCCTCCTCCCCAGGTCCCACTCATGAGCCAGCTGTTATGGGACTGCTATAGGGACATGTGCAGTGGCCAAACCACATGATCAAAAAACATGTTTTCAGTGGCTTACATGAAATAAGTTGTCATGGTCTCAGTCCGGTTCTTAATGAACAGAGGTCCGCATCATAAACCCACCAATACAACAGACAGTGGCTGGTACAATTATTGTTGGAAGTCTCTTATTGCAGGGCCAATGTCTAAATGACCATGTTTCCTTTTGCTCACAAGGGTTGAGGCACATTGGCAGGACAGTGTGGAAGATGCTTGAACTGTGGCTTCCTGGGTGTTACCTGCCATGTGGGGAAACATTATTCTACAGTTTCCAGCACTGTCAATTGGACACCTTTCAGAAGCACCTAACAAACAGACACCTCAAGGAGAGATGCATAGGGTGAAAAATTGGATATTAAAAATGGACAAAACATAAAAGGCTGACACAGACCCGCTTTTTTAGGAACAAACGCACTGAATGCTCTTAGCAATCAGTTAATGACCAGCTAGGTGTTAACTGTGTGCTAGCTGAGAGAAGTAAAGTTTTGCTGTGCACATCTTTTAACACAACAGTCTAAAGTGCTCAGTTGTCCCAAATTATGTCACATCAGTGTCAATAACTCAGGGGGTGGTAGCACGCTGACCTCTAGGACTGGACTGTTGTTAAGCACTACACTACCTGTGCCTTTGAACATAGCACCGGGCAGGCTAACTGATCTATCATGCACTCAAAGCACAGTTAGCGCAACACTAAACCCGTTAGCGCAGCACTAAGAGTTCTAATATTCAGACTGACATCCTTACAATAATAAACAATGATACCCTAAAATGTACAACTGTCTTTATATATTAACATATAAGCCTGCTCTTATTACATGCTACACACAATGGCATACTATAAAGAGATGAGGGATTACATAAAACAGAACTCTACCGCTAAAATTTATTACAGGCAGCAAATCTATGCTTAAATGTACATCTTGCTCTTCCTCTAGCACACTGAACTGGTATCAGAAGTAAAGGACGGCATCTTTCTCAGATTCCCTCCTTGGACAAGAAACAGTTACTGGCCCGCTGGTGGATAACTGAGCCATTTATATTTGTTTATATCGATTTTTTACCCATTCCTGCTTATTGTTTTTAACTCCTAACAACTACCTACAAACAATAGCCTGTTTACTACTCCAGGACCTAATTAAGCCTCCCTTGCTGGGATCAGGCTGGGAAGGTGATAGGCAGTGTGATCACACCATGCAGGCAGGCAGGCAGCAGCTGCTACTAGAAATCCCTCCTTACCCTTAGCTGGAGCAGCATCTCACACAGCCTCCTTCTCAGGTTACATTGATGCGAGCTTTTTCAATGGACTTGTTGTTTGGCATCAGCAGCTGAACTTCTCGGAAAATGACCAGTACCGAATGACGCATTAAAAACTGAAAGGTACAAAATGAAACAGACATCCAAGGAGAGCCTTGCTGTCAGGTGGAAGAGTAGCAAATGATGTCACCCTCTGAAGGAGCCTAATCTCCCTCCCAAGATATACCTAGAAATGAACTTCCGCTCAGTGGGCCTTTCCCAGACAAAAATAAAAAAACAAAAACAAAAAAAAAACCTGTAAAACAGGACCACCTGCAGTGTGGATGTTAAAGATCCCATAACCGTGCTGGATTATGGCAGCCAAATGTGGTGCCAAATGTGGTCCTCCTGCAATCCCTTCCACCCCTCTGTGTTGATGACGTGGAGGGGTGGAAGGGGTTGCAGGAGGTCCTGACTAAGCTGCAGGAATGGGCAGAAACATGGCAGTTGGGGTTCAATGCTAAGAAGTGCAAGGTTCTGCACTTCAGAGCCAGGAACCGGGGGGGGGGATTATCACTTGAAAGGGGTACAGTTGGGGAGCTCCATGGAGGAGAAGGACCTAGGAGTGATCATTACGGGGAGCGTGAACAACTCTGCTCAGTGCAGGAAGGTGGCAGCAAAAGCCAACAAAATGCTGGGGTGTATTGCGAGAGGGATCTCCTCCAGAAGGAGGGAGGTTATCCTGCCCCTGTACAGGTCATTGGTCAGGCCCCACCTGGAGTACTGCGTGCAGTACTGGCGCCCGTTCCTGAAGAAGGACATTAGATTGTCGGAGGGGATGCAGCGAAAAGCCACGAAGATGATCTAGGGATCAGAGAGTAAGCCCTACAAGGACAAGCTGGGAGAGCTGAATATGTATTCACTGGAGGAGAGGAGGGATGGGGGGATATGATTAAGACCTTTAAGTATCTGAAGGGGATAAACAAGACCAACACAGAAGGGATTTTTCAGATGAAAAGGGGGAGGGACACGAGAGGGCATGGACTGAGATTGGAGGGGAAGATTCAAGAGGGAGAGGAGGAGACATTTTTCACAGAAAGAGTGGTGGACAAATGGAACACCTTACCAGATGAGACAGTGTCCTGTAAGACAGTGGGCAGTTTCAAGAGGGGTTGTGACACAGTAAGGGTAAGGGATACTGGGAAGGGGGAGCAGGAGGGGCAGCTGCAAGATGAGTGGCTAGCTGCACACTCGAGCAGACCCGATAGACCATGAGGCCTGTTTCTGCTGGCAATCTCGTACATACTCTTACAGTTGGGCTGGCAGTATAGCCTAGAGGTTAGAGGAACTAGGTGTGAACAAGCTTGTTACATCCAGCAGACAAGACCCGAGTTTGATTCTCACAACCTCCACTTGCATACTATGTGACTCTGAGCAAGTCACTTAACCACCCAGTGCTCCCAGATCACCTCTGAAAACTGGCACTTGTGCCTAGTTGGCCTTACCAGCTTACCAAAAACTAAAAAAAAAAAAAAAAGTACTAAAGTTCATATTAAAGCAAGAGGAGTGAAGGAGGCAATTTGCCCATAGATGCTACTCAGTTTTGACACCACTTAAGATGTATCTATCAAGATTGGTTTTGAACTCTTTTTTTTATTTTTACTTTTACTTTCTATAATATCACTTGAAAGTTTATTCCAGGGGTTGACAACGCATTATGTGTAGAAATATTTTCTTTTGTTAGAGTTGAATTTCTGTGGTAAGATAAGAAAGTAATGACCATGCCTATTGGTATTGTGGTTTTTGAACTTCAGATTTAAGTTAAAGAAGTTTTGCCTTGAATGATATCATAAAATAATAGTACATCACCTCTGATGCACCTAGTTTCTTAAGACATCAAGTTCAGCTGCCTTTGCTGATCTTCATAACTCACATCTTTTAATTTAATCAATTTGGTGGCCTAAGCACATCCTCTCCACCAGTTACTTTTAGCAAAGGGCACCACATTTGGCTGCCATAATCCAGTCTCGGGTCTTACATATGTCCCATATAGTGGCATAATCACTTCAGTCCTTCAGCTAGCAAAATCTTTTTTTGTTTATGTCCCATAAAAAGTTCAGGTCTCCTCCCTAAAATGTGTCTATATGTTATACTGCTGTATTTTGTCTGCAATATGCCGTGACAGTACCTCAAAACTGTCAAGAACCTGCACTGTACTGTTGTATTGTCCTCTGTAATATATTGTGATTGTAATTAAAACTGTCATGTATTGAAAATTCTGCACCCCAAAAAATTATCTGTAACTAATTCTGGGTCACCCCTGAAAAAGGGACCTCTTGGGCCCAGTAGGCCTAACCGGTGAACAAAAATAAATAAACTATATGTGGTACCCTGCTAGTCCTGGCCATAACGGATGACCATTGATCGTATTGGTCAAACATTTTCTTGACAATTACTCCTAAATTCTTCTAATTAGCCAGGGTTTTTAGCACCTTTTTGCACAGAGTATATGAATGCAGTGAAGTCGGTCTCTCTAAGTGCATTATGGAGCATTTATCTTTATTACACTTCTTCCCTCACCTATGGGTCCACCTAGATATTATGTCCAAATCAGATTTCTGTATTATTACGTACTTTTCCTCCAATTTTTGTGTTGTCTGCAAATTTGCTTGTCCAGTTAGTTATGTCATCACACATATCAAATATACACATCTGGAAAAGTATGGGTCCGAGGATAGATCCTTGTGGTACCACGCGGTGATGTTACCAGATTTGGAAAGGTGGCCATTTATACGGACTTGTTGGGTTCTGTTACTTAGCCATGTATCACTGCAGTTTATGATAGAGAGGATAATGTATGGGGAGTCATCTGTAACCATGCTGTAATTGCTTCGAGAGGTTATCGTGACAACTTTGCAAACCTCAAGATCGAAGCTCAAGAGGTTTTATGTTGTCATGGTAACCTCGAAGCTACCTGCAGCGAGGTTGGTTTGAATGAACTCATACATTATATTTGATAGTGTGGTGGGCAAAAAAATCACACGAGAATCTGTTCTGACTGAAAAGAGCCATTTCTTTGCAATTTCCGTCACGCACTCTCTGTAAGGGCCCGCTCTCACCGCCGCAGCCATTCGTTCTAAGTTGTTACTTAAAATGCACACATGCACAGATTGGCTAAGATGATAATCCCATCGCTACGATGTACTGAAGAGGGGTTAACAACCCCTGACGCCATAGCAATGGGATAACAAGAAAATAATCTTGCCGCTTTTTAGCGGTAATAAGGGCTCACCATACATTGTATAATTATGTATGCCCAAATTTGTATTTTTTTATGTGACAGCCCAGTGGGGAACAGTGTCAAAAGCTTTAGCGAAATCCAAACAGATACAGTCTACTGGTATCTTTTTATCCAAAACACATGAAACCTGTTCACAGAAATTTAGCAAGTTTGTGAAGCATGATCTTCCTGGAGTAAAACCAAGTAGAAACCTATCAATCTTCCCTTTTTTTAACATGCTCCAGAATTTTATCTTTTAATATTGATTCCAGAAGTTTACCTGGCACAGAGGTCAGACTAATAGGTTTATAATTTCTTGTATGCTTCTTGTCTCTGAAGTGACCTCCTTAAAGTTTATTTCCTTTAGTCATAAACCTGTCACCCATTCTGCTCCTGGGGCAAACTCTGAACACTGCCATCCAGCTGCTCTTCCAGACTGCCCCATGATATATCCCTCATGGTAGGGTCCTCAGGGCTCCACCAAATACAATGCATGCACTCCAAATTCTGTGCCTGTAGTTGTGATGGTGACTGCACAAGGTCTGAGAATATCCTGACGCACTTCTTCCTCAGGGCCCATGTTTTTCTGTCATCCCAGAATGGTGACAGCAAGGACTTCATGTGTGCATGAGCACCCAACTGCGTGATAATAATAATAATAATAGGCAGAAACAACCAATGTCCTCTGTCCCTGCTGCTCCTGCATGCACCACCGACTGTGGTTACCAAGACAGCAGTGTTGGAGTGGAGTTGGTTGTCCTCCCTCTCCAGTAGGGAAGCACATCCTGAAGGCCACCTCCCACCATCTGATGACCCAGGCTTGTTCTTGAACATGGGTCACTGGCATCACAAGTGCCAGTGGTTCAGCCAATATAGGGCACTGTTTAAAGACTTGGTCATCAAACTCTCCATAACACCCAAAGCTCAAAGCACAATTCCAAAGACTGCTCCAATGCTCTAGAAGCAGTGCAGTGTACTACCGCGTGAATGATCCCAGTTCGGGAACAACCTCGGAGCACCATGTCGGGGAGGGGGGGCAGGCCTTGTAGAGGCAACTGCTGCGTGGCAGTACATCTCAGCTGGGGGAGGGTTGAAGGCAGCCTCTGCCACTTCAACGATCTGTGCAGCTGGGCCAGGAAGTTTGCTCATGCCACAGTGTAGCACTGTCTACAGTGAGGCTGACATAAGGCTCATTCACACTGCGCCTTGCTGCAGTGGCTACTTTCTAATCATTTAAAAAATTTAAATAAAACGTTAGAGAGCCTTGTTCACATGGCATCGGTGTTTTGAGTGCGGTTTACCTTTCCGGTGATTTGGGGGTTGTTCCGGTCACTGTTGGGTTGCTGGAGACTTGAAGTGATGCAGGTGGTTTGCCTGTTCAGACAGCACAGGAAACCACCTACACCACTCCGCAAACCCAAGGAAAGAGGGATCGTGGCGGCAATGCCAAGCAATGGAAAACTGCCAAAACGGCAAGGTTCACACGTGGGCAGGAGCACCGATCTGGCCGCTGTGAGTCACTGACAATGGCTCACAGTTGGTCGTGTGAATGAGCCTATAGAGGCATCCCCACACCTGGGGTTGTGAGGAAAAGAAAACATGAGACAAAAGCCCTGCTGCCATCTATATGGCAACATGGTTCCTCGGACTGTCTACAGTACATCGAAGTGAACAGGTTATATCTCTGCAGGACCAAGTAGCCAGTTGGGAAATAAAATGCATGTAGAAAAAAAAGTACAGTTCCAGAACTGCCACACAGTGTCCAAGCTACCAATGTGAAAGCACCTGTGTTATAAAGGGGAAGCAAAAGACAGCTCACTCCCGGAAGTTTAGAATATTGGACTAAATCTGCCATTGTGGACATCAGTTTCAAATCCAGGGTAACAGTACAGACCCTTATCACATTCTGAAGCGGAACAAGGGTGTTAACCACCAGTGCCCTTGCTGCAGTAATTTACTCTGATTTTTAATTTATTTTATTTTTGGATTTAAAAAAATTCACACACCAAGAAGGGTGTTCACCCACGGGATGTGTACTTGCAGCAGTGACTCACACTGCTTTGTTAATTAATTACCTAGCAACATAGAACCTGCCAGCAGATAAAGACCAAAGGTCCATCCAGTCTGCCCAAGTAAATATACCTACCTCACCCCTGATCTTACATCCTGAAAGGGTATTTGTCCTTGCCCACCCTCTGAATCACCTATCTCCCTAATGCCTCCTAATGGATCAATTCCAGTACCTTGTCCCAGTCATGTCTGAACCCGTTTACAGTCACTGCCTCCACCACTTCTGCCAGAAATCTGTTCCATGGGTCAACCACTCTTTCAGTGAAATAGAACTTCCTCACATCCCACCTGTATTGTCCCTCTACCAGCCTCCATTTGTGCCCCCTCATTACTGCATCCCTACTCCCTAATCAACAGGTCTTTGCCGTTCACTCTATTTAGTCCCCTTAAGATCTTGTAGGTCTCAATCAGGTCACCCCTAACCCTCCTGGTTTCTTCACAGGATCTGCCTTGTTGGACCTGAATCATCCTGGTGACCCTTCGCTCTTTCTTTTATTTAAAGCAGCAATATTTGTTAGTCTGTAAAAAATGTCATCATATAGTTTTTTAGCAAACATTTATTTCTGATATCTGGGGCCAAATCCTCTCCCAGCTCAAAAACCTTGGCTGTACAGTGGCAGCCCTCCTGGAAACGCATACTGTATGTCTCCGCCCGAGCACGTGAAACTGTGCAGAGCCTGGATGGACCAGGTTTATGCAACATCCCACCCCACTCATAAAAAGCATAGGCTGGCCTTGTTGTTTCACCATTCTCTGCCCATTAAAATGATCTTCCATCACTCTGACCTGGAGGGACCGTTCATTATGGTGAATGTGGAGTGCCAGAATCCACCGATGACATTTTTGAATGTGTACTGCCCTAAATCTGGACTTGCCAGCTTTTGTCACAGCCCTTCATAAACTAATGTCTAATATAGGAGACAGCCTGTGTTATTTACTGTTGGACTTCAAGTGTGTTCTCAATCCAAAAGCTAGATAAGGCCCCCCCCACCACCACCACCAATAGTCCCCATTTACGCATGGTCAACGTGTTGGGGGACATGGCAGTTTAACCGGGCATGCAGGATGTCTGGAGATTCTTTCACCCCGCAGAAAAAGATTTCATATTTTGTTCCCATCCCCCCCAGAACATATTCCCAAACTGACCTCCGTTTCCTCCTTAAAAACTGACAGCAGGTAGTTATGGATTGCTGGATAAATAGCATTACCATTCAGACCATGCCATCTTAGCCTTGCAAGTGGACACTGGGCCAGTGGTCACCCACAAATTATGATATATGAACGCTGGTGCTTTGGTTAATGAACCTAATTCAACTAGAGTCAAACAAGTTCTCCAGACATACCTAGCAATTAAATCGGGGAGGCGCAACCACTGCAACGGTACAATGGAATGCCTTAAAGGCAACACTAAGAGGTACCCTAATAACTATTGAAAGTACCTACTGAAAGATGGAACTAGCAGAATGCTTAGTCATAGAAAAAGACAGAAAGAACTTGGAAAAAGCACATAAAAGTAACCCTGATGATGCCCAGGTATTGCAGCAGTTGACGACTACAACATATAAACTTGTAGACACAACCCTTGGGAAGACGGAAGCTGTGCTCGGATACAATAGGCAGAAGTATTATGCTCAGGGGAACAGAGCAGGGTGCCTCATAGTGCTGAATACACATGTGGCAGCCATCTCTGGCCTGAGCCGACACTCCCCACAGCTTACTCTCTCGAGGATGTAGCAAAACAGTTTGCAAACGTCTACCAATCCCTCTTTATGGACCTTCATCCCTACCACGTTATTTATTTATTTATTTAAAAGTTTCACCACAAAGACATACTGAGCAAAATTTCTCGTTTCCAGATGTGTCCTGGGGGAAGGGAGCAGGAAAGGGTACAGATGATGGGTGGAACAATGACGTACGAGATCTATGCTCCTTTTTTGCACCTCTGCACCTCTCCCAGATGATGGTGCAGGACCAAACCATGTGAAATGCTTTGGTCCCTGAAGAAGAGGTAACAGCTGCAATCCTCATTCTAAAAATAGGGAAATCATTGGGCCAGATGGCTTCCCGGGAAGTTTTATAAAACCGGTAGGGAACCACTGTCACTCCCCTCACTAGGGCCATTAATTGGGCAATGAGAATACCACCTTTCCAAATGAATGAAAAGAAGCAGTGATAACAGTCCTCCTGAAATTGGGTAAGGATCCCCTACAATGCAGGTCCTACAGACCAATATCACTTATCAATGTGGACCAAGAGATCATGATTGCCATCCGCTGGCCGCTAGGATGCAAAGGGTTGTGCGGAAACTAATACACTGGAACCAGATGGGTTTCATTCTGCAGCAAAATCTTTGGATAATGTCCGGATACTTTAAAATACTTCACACATGGTCATGGATTCCAGTATAGTCAATATGGCTAGTTCTCTCAACACCGAAAAGGCGTTTGACTGCCTAAATTGGCAGTATCTTCTATATAGTTTGCATAAATTTGGTTTCAGCCTTAAATTTCTTTCCTGGATAAATGCCATATACACAAAACTGAGAGCCAGGGTCATGGTGAATGGCATCCTCTCCTCTTTCTTTGAACTTCAACGGGTTACCCATCAGGGTGCCAGCTTTCACGACTACTTTTTGCCTTGGGGATCAAGCTGTTGGCTGTAGCCATTAGGACCAACCCAGACATAAAAGGAGCCTCGTGCAAAAATGTCACTGTACATGGATGGTACGCATCTCTTTGTTAGTGATCTAGTATACTCTATGCCTCCTCTTCTAGCCACATTACAACAACATGGTAAGGTTTCAGGGTTCAAACTTAACCATGACAAATTGGACACTTTTAAACTGAGTGGGGTGGTGTCAGCACACATCAGAAGCAGCATACCCTTCAAGTGGACTACCAAGGGATTTAAAAATCTGGGCATCCACATTCAAAAGGATGCCTTAAACCTATATAAAGCCAATTATGAACCCCTACCGAGAGAGATTTATGGGGACCTCCGCAGATGGGTGTCTCTTCCCTTATCAGTTGGGGGGCAGGGCAGGCGCAGAAGGTACAAATGAATGTACTCCCTAGTTTGTTACACTGTTTTCACATGCTAATTAGTGGCTATATCCCCAGTGGTCTGAAAACAACTGGAAAAAGTCAGACACAAATCAATATGGGGAACCAACCGCCCAAAAGTGACACTGGCCCTGCTGACACAACACAAGGATGGGGGGGGGGTGCTATGGTTATTAAATTTTACATACTATTATTGGACCATGCAAGCCACCCCTGAACTACAATGGATAACTGGGCAAAGGAGGACAGGCTAGCTAGAACTTGAGTTCACGGGCCTTCCTAATGGATAGCAGTCAGCCTGCCTCTTCCCCGTCTAATGCCAGCAATCTTTTAACAGTAAGAGAACCCCTGAGTAAAGCATACCTTAAAAATGTGGGAGGTGCTATGACATCACCTGGGTGATGCAAATGCGATTAGTCCCCTGATAGGCTTCTCGAACACACCCAAGGGCATCCTTTCCATCTCAGACCCGGGATTTCAGAGGTGGGAGCAGAGAGGGGTAGCATCTTTAAAACATATGCTCACTCCTGCTATGGCTACCCTTAAACCTTCTCCACAACTCCAAGCAGAGTTTGGTTAGGCAGAGATGAATTTTGTAGGTATCTATGAATGCAGCATTTCTTAATGCAACCAGGTGTTAAGGAACACATTCTGAGACCTGTGACACTTCTGGAAGAGTTTATAGAGTCCACCAAGCACTTAGGAGTGCTCTTGAAGTCAGTCACAGGTCTTACTGGCCTGCTACACAGTTTGGAATATTGGTACTCATGGAAAGCCCTGGATGCCTGGCAGAGGGAAGCTGGGTGAGCTCACTGAGGATAAGACAGAGGAAAAGGCCATCAGGATGGGCATGAAAACTACCTCTTCACCAGGATACAGGGAATTTCAGTGGAAAACTCTGATACACCTCTTTCTTATACCTTCACGTACTAAACATTATGCCCCTAAGAGGTTGGATAGGTGTTGCAGGGGCTGTGATCAGGAGGGCACACCTTAACATATATTCTGGGCTTGCCTCAGATTGTAGCCATTCTGGACAGTCGTGCATGCCTTCCGGAACTGGGTGCTTCCAGTTACTGTGCCAAAATATTTACGGCACTATTTACTGGTACCTATACCAATGAGAGCATACAGAAACAAGAAGCCTACATATATAGGGGTCATCACTGCTGTAGCCCTTAAGACTATCACTAGCAAATGGCTAAACCCTCTGCCACTCACCTTAGGGGCTGTGATCAATAGACTGAAAGATGTTAGGCACATGGAGCAGCTTACTGCCACTCTCAGCTTACAAGAGACTTCTAAGAATAGATGGACAACGATGGATGACATTCTAGAAAATATGGAAACAGCCTGTGAATGGACTTTTGTAGCCAGTATAACCACACGTCTTTTTTATGAACAGATGGTCCTGCTGATATTCTTGTCTTGTTACGCACAAATACATAATCTCAGCACTGATACTTGGTGTTTGTACGATTTTTATCTGTATAGCAAAAATCTAACAAAAAAAAGGTTAAAAAAAGAGAAATGAATAAGATAAACTGTAAGAAGCACTATTCAGCAGGAGTGGCAGTAATAACACAGGGACACAAGTTGACGATGAAGGGGTGGACATAGAGAAAAGGTTTTACTTTACAGAGAGAATGCTTGAGCTGTGGAACAGCCTACCGACTGGAGCAGTGGGTGCAAAAACAATCAATGGTTCAAGCATGGCTGGAACAGAGTAAAGGGATTAACAGTTACTGAGGGGGTAACAGTGAAGTAGGGGTGGGGGAGAAGCAGTGGGAACCCCTGTCTAAACAATAGGTCCCAAGGAAGCATAGAGTCTAACAGGGTAGAGTGGACGGACCAATGGCCTTTTTCTGATGACACTACAGAAACACAGAATTTGTCAGCAGAAGAGAACAGGTTGGACTATCCAGACTGCCCAGAGAGTCCCTAGCTGATCTCGGGGCCATCCCTCCTCCCTGTCCATTTACTAATATTCCACTCTGTCTATCCCATGCATGTCTGAAGCCGCCTACTGTTTTTGCCTCCACCACTTCTGCTGGTAGTCTTTTCCAAGCATCCGCCACTCTTTCAGTGAAGTAGTACTTTCTCATGTCCCTCTTAAACTCCCCCCCCCCAAGCTTCATTGCGTGTGCTCTTGTCATGGTGCAGTTTCTCACTGAGACTCCAGTCCTGCACCCTGTTCACCTCCATGAATGAGGTACCTGTAGGTGTCTATCATGTTCCCTCTCACACTCCACTCTTCCAGGGTGTACATGTTGAGATCCCTCACTCTCTAGGGCTTTTTTTTTTTAAACTTAGTTTTATTGTTAGTTATTTAGGACATCACATTGATCAATACATAATTGTATACATTGTTTTTCCACATGCATTATATTACAGATCTTGTTCTCCCCCATTTTATCTTTTATGTTACACGATGTGATTATGTTTATCTGTTTTGTTTCTTATATACAGTTCACATTTAACCTCTTATTTTTAGGTTCTCATTAATTACATTGCTTAGCAATGGGGTTCATTTCGTAAATTAAGAACTTATCTTTCAACCTTTCATCCATTTATATAATCAACTGCGTTTTGCCCTTCTAAACATAACTGCTCAGCTAACAACTTCTAGGATTCTTTCCATTTTACTGTGGCTTCTAGGTTTCGACCTGGATGATCTAGCTGGGGTTGAAATCTTCTTCCATTCAGGGAAACCAATTAGAATCAAACTTAAACTTAAATTTCAACTTAAACTTGGACTTAAAGGCAGGCACTATGTTGCATCCTTTTTCCACCATCTCAATAGCTATTTTCCCATTTCTGAGACCTAATTCTTTCTAGTACTGTCTAAACACTTGCTTTGTGCGAGACATATTTCTTTCTTCACCCATGTTGATGCCATGGGGACCAAAGTTGGGTAAATCTTTCACTTTGTAGCCTCAGCGTTGCTGTTATTCGCTCCATCGTTTCTACCTGAGACATTCTGGACCGCCACTCTTGCACCGAAGGAGGAAGCGGAGATAACCACCAGGCTGTAATACACTTAAGTGCAACCAGTCTCATGATTTGTGCTAATTTCGTAGATTGTCTAGGTCCACTAACTAGTGTAGGGAGTCCCAGCACTAGTTCATCCCCCACAAAGGGTAACTGCAGGCCCGTGAGCCTGGTTATTAAGGTATGCACCTCCTTCCGAAACAAACAAATCCGGGGACAATCCCCAAAAATGTGAGTTTGCGTTCCAGTCTCTCCGCAACCCCTCCAGCACAATACAGACCCCGACCAACTAAAATGTCTCAATTTAGTAGGGGTTAAGAAATATTGCCATATCACTTTCCAGTGAAATTCCCGCCATGTGGGGGAGCTTGTAACCTGCCAGCCCCGAATGAATCTTCTGGTCCAGACATTCTCTGCTATGTTAACTTTCAACTCTCTTTCCCATTTATCTTTAAGATCATCTAATCCTGATGGGAGGGTGTGTAATAATATCTTGTATAATTGTAATAATGGATGTGTATCTCCCTTGATCACTATAGTCCCATTAAAAAAATCCTCCAGCTCTGTCCTCTCCCTAGTTATTTTTTGTATTCTGTTTGCTGTAGATATGTAGTGGCATACCTGTAAAAATCTAAAATGGTCTTGTTTCTGTAGGTGAAATTTTTCACTTAATTGTGCAAAGGATAGGAGTGAGTTGTTTCTTATAAACTGGGCGAAGGTGGTTAATCTTTTAGTAGCCCAGACCTTATATCCTACGTCTGACCTCGGAGGCACAAAGGTAGGCTCAGACCGTATCAGGGATAGAGGTCCCAGACCCTCAGGAGTATATGTGAGTTTCTTAAGTTCATGCAACACCTTCAACGAGTGGGCAACCCATGGATTTGAATCAAGACCTTGTGTTATGTGGGTCAATGTGTTAATGGGTAAGGCCCAAAGTGCCCACCCTTTTAGTGAGTCCTCCTCCAGGAGCTACCACCCTGAGTTTATTCTATGCTTTGCCCAGGTACATAGTTGGGACCCTCTAGCTGCCAGAAAGTAAAAATTAAAGTGGGGGTAAGCAAGGCCTCCCTGCTCCCTTGGTGCTTGCAATGTAGTCAGTGCTATTCTCGGGCATTTACCGTTCCATATAAACCGTTGTGTAACTTTCTGCAAGTTAGTTCAAAAATCCCTCAGTAGCCCAAGGGGCAAGGTCTGAAAAAGGAAGAGAAGCCTAGGTAGAACATTCATTTTTATAGTTTGGACCCTTCCATATAGAGTTAATGGCAACATTTGCCAATGGGCCAGAGCTACTTGAATCTGTTGAAATAAATGGGTATAGTTGTACTTATATAGTAAGGACAAATCTACTGATACCCTGATCCCCAGGTATTTTATCACATTTCTTTTTGCCCAGGCAAATGGAAAGGAGGCCTTAAATTCTCGGGAAGGCATGCCACTTAAAATAAGTGTCTCTGACTTGGAGTGATTGATTTTATAGCTTGTTAATTTACCATATTTTGCTAACTCTTCCATTAAGACTGGTAGAGACTTTTCAGGTTCCGAAATGAAAAATAAGGAGTCGTCTGCGTAGAGGGCAACTTTATGAATCTGGCCCCCAACCTGGACCCCCTCTATGAGGGGGTTAGACCTAATGGCCACTGCTAAAGGCTCCAGAGATAACGCAAATAGCAGCGGGGAGAGGGGGCAGCCCTGCCTCGTCCCTCGCCCCAATGGGAAACTATTTGTAAGATAACCATTTACTTTGATTCTCACCCTTGGTGCCTTTGTAGGGCTTTTGATGCAACTCCTGCACCTGTTTTGCTGCCCTCCACTGGACTGCATCCACCCTGTCTATGTCCTTTCTGAGAAGCAGCCTCCTGAACTAGACACAATACTCCAGATGGGGTCTCTCAAGTGAGCAATAAAATAGCAACACCACCTTCCCACCCACCCACTGAAGATAACGTTCCCTATGCATCCCAGCATCCCACTGGCCCTACCCACTGCTCTGCCACACTGCCCTGCCACTTTGAGGTCATCAGATATGATAACCTCAAGGTCCCGTTCCTGCTAAGTGACTGTCAGTACCTCCACCCCATCCTATACTCAGCTTCTGGGTTCCTATGCCATAGGTGCATAATTAAGCACTTTTTGGCATTGAACCCCAACTGCATTGCTCTTGACCACTTCCTCGAGTTTCCCAAGGTCCCTATGCATTCTCGCCATGCCCTCTTGAGTGCCCACCCTGTTAGAGAGTTTGGTGTCATCTGCAAAAAGGCATACTTTCCATTCCAGTTCTTCTGCAGTGTCACTTACGAGGACCAGACCCAGTACTGAGCCCTGAGTCATTCTGCTGGTCACTCTCTCCTCATTAGAGTGAGTGCCATTAACCACCACCCTCTGTCAGCTATCCATTAACCAGTTCATTATCCAGTTCACCACGTTAGATCGGACTTCTAGGCTACTCAATTTCTTTATCAATCTCCTGTACAGCACTGTGTCGAATGCCTTGATAATGTCCAGATAGACCACGTCCACTTACTGCCTTCCCCTTATCAAGTTCCCTGGTCATGCAGTCAAAGAAATCAATTAGAATCCTAGGTTTCTATGATGTAACCACTGGCACTGTATCATAGTATCATAGTTAAAGCCAGCAGAACAGGCCCCATGGTCTATCGTGTCTGCTCGGAAGCTAGCCCCCTACTGGGAGCTCACTCCTCCACCCCCCAGCCCCAGAGATGGCCCTCCTTGGCCTCAGCTTCCTCCTGCACCTGTCCCTACCCTTCTTGAATCCTTCCACTGTGGTCTCTTCCACCAGACTCCTGGGCAGGACTGTGTACCAGGGCTTCACTGTAAATGAGAATCTGCTGAATGAACTTGTTCATGGATTCATAAATAAAATGAAATGAATATCTTTAACAAATGCAGTCTGACAGTGTTATCGTCACATGGCACACATCACCCTATTCTATGTGGTTCAGAATAATGGAGAACGGTGCATTCCCTGTGCAGTGTGGTACTCTAACCTGTCATCTTTTTGTAACCCAAATGTGGGCTATTGTCTCTTAAAACATCAACGGATTATGAAGGTAAAAGCTTAGTACACTTGCAACTTAACGTTCTGGTTTTACCACGTGCTGTTAACAGAATGTCCCAGATATGTATGAATTTTAACTTTAATATCTCACTGTATAATGTGGGATAGGCCTCTCTCAATGTTGGACAGAGGAGGGCTAAATGACAAAATAAATGCTGCCCCTAGTACTCCTCACGAGGGACTGTTAAGAGATTTGATGATGCCCACTGAAATGCAGCCTCTTTGCTCTTGTGGCCTTCTCTTGACTTCTTTAGAGAAACTGAAAGTATTGTTGAGGAACAAGCATCTTTTTTCAGCCACATTTTTTTCTGACCTTTACTGTGTATAGTGTTGCTGAACTGACTGCTCTTCCCTGTGTCATTCTAGGAGAAATAAAACCTAAACCATCAGGAGGACAGCCGCTGATAATCCCACTCAACGAGATGATACCTCCAGCAGTTCATGATGACACTAAATCAATCACTGTTTCTCCTGTTTCTTTTTTTCTTTTCTTTTTTAAATTGTAGCTTATAAACATTTTTCCGTTTGTAACACTACAGATATACAAACAAGAAAACATGCACTCAGGTATCATTTGAGAGGTTTAAATTACTATATCACCAGCCTGGTGGCACTAAGGGTTGAGGCACTGGACGCAACACCTCGCGACATGCCGGCGACCTGGGTTCGGAAATGGACTCGGGAGCCGGGGCTAGTAGGGAAGGAGAGGATTGAGCATCTGAAGGACTGCTCTCCTCTCCTGGGGAGTAGCATCACTCAGCAGTGGCCTCTGGTGGAGACCAGAAGCACTGCATGATGGTGCAGTGAGGAACAAATCAGAAAAGCAGAAATCGCTCCATGCCCGGCCAGATGATGGCTGCCAGTCCACGAAGCCCCAAAGAGCCATGTCCACCTCAGCAGCACCTCGGGGCCAAGTAATTGCGCTGCCCCCCCCCCAGCACCTTCCCCTCCTCGGAGGAGACCCATCCGGTGAAGGGTTACGCCAGATTACCCTGGGGATGGCTACCAAATGAGGTCGGAGGCTTGTAAGGGGACAGATGGGTTGGAAGGGGGCCTAGGGAGCTTGAAGGAGTCACGGGGCATGAAGCGTGTAGGAGGGGAAAATAGATAACCACACAAAAAAAAATTACTATATCAAGAGTCTTTTAATAGGAGAGAAAGTGGATTCTGCAGCCATCTGCACAAAAGTCCAGCAGGGCAAAGGGCTCCAGTCCATTGGATAGTTACATATGACTTACTCTCACCTGAAAAACACCCATACAGAGTATTGCAAGATTGTACAAATCACATGGAAAGTGTGGACAAGCCCCTTTGAGAGGTAAGGCAATGTAATAAAATGCTACTGCACCATCAGAGTACCAAATCATTTCATCTTTCTGAACTGCAGAGTAAACTGGAACCTACCTGCCTACTACCACCATCACCACTACAATCAAGCACAAATGGGTACTACAACGCCCTCTACCTGGGGCTACTGGGGGTAGAGATCTGCCATCTGCAGCTAGTGCAGAACGCGACAGCCAGGTTGTTAACTGGAACCCCTAGATCCAGTCACATAACACCTGTGCTGCGTGAACTGCACTGGCTCCCAATACAATGGTGAATTACCTTCAAGGTCGCATTGCTGACCTACAAGGTCCTACACGAGTTGGGACCCCACTACCTGAAGGAACTCCTGTTTTCTTACTGCCCCTCTCATCCACTCCGATCCTCTGGAAAGGGATTGCTGGAGATTCCCAGGGTATCTCAAAACATCAAGAGGGAGATCTTTTGCCTTCATGGCACCTACCCTGTGGAATTCTCTGCTTCACCAGATGCACGATAGCCTGACCGTGGTAGGATTTAAAAAATCTTTAAAAACATACTTGTTTAGCCAAGCATTCTCAGGGACTTAATGATTGACTGCTGTTGTTTTTTTGTTTTTAAATACAACCCTGTGAATTTTACTGTGATGTATTGCAAAGGTGCCCTGAGCTATGGAAGGGTGCCTTATATAAATAAAATTTGACTTAATTACTTAGAAAAAAGGAGGGTGAGGTATGTGTAATTACACCCTGCACGTGCCAACCCTCCACCACCGCCAGGACTCTGCCTACTCAGATCTGGATGACGGACTCGGGGGGGGGGGGGAATGACCCACCCCTTCTGGCCCTGCCACTGGAGGCAATCCTCAGGAGAACAACAGTTGGACAGGTAAGTCCTAGGGAAGTAGCTGCTGGAGAAGGCAGTGGGGACAGGGCTAATGGGAACCAAGTCTGCCTTGGTATGGAAGCAGAAAACCTTAATGAAAAAAAAAAAGATCACAAAATTAAGTGATCTTTTCTGATTAGGAGAATACTGTCATCTGATGGGGTCTAGGGATATCATCAGATTGGAATGCACACCCTATCCATTTGGGTCAGATATGCGTCTCTTTTTAAAAATGAAAATGGCCTCTTGGCAATCACACCCTTGCTTCCCTCTATCAACAGTTCCACCCACCACCACTTACAAGTGGCAACACCCACTTTCCAGTAAGAATGTGTAAGGTTCCACAAAGATCATGTCTCCAACCACCAGTTCTCGCACCCTCGCATTAGGTGCCCAATGTTGGTGTCCGAGAGCAGAAGATGGAGCCATTAAAACCTACCACGGTCTCAAGTTGAATGCACTCCTCAGAAAGCACAGCTTGGCTCATGTTCTGCCTCAAGACTATATCGACCATGGCCAGCTGCTCCCCACCACCTCGTTTGCAAACACAACAGTGGGCAGTGGTACAGTAGTGGCCATGCTGCAATAAACAGACGACACTTTTTCTAAAGCCAACTCTTACTCATCAACAGTATATAGTTTTCCTAACAACTCATTGCTAGGGTTTCTGCATGTATGTACTCTACCTACAAGTTAGCACAATTGTTGTTTCAACTAATATTTTTATTTTGCTGTTATCCATCTCAGTGGTGGGTGGTAATCGAGAGCACAGTTGAGAAGGGGCCAGAGGATGAGAACATCAGGAAGCCTTAAACGTATGGCACAGTGCAGCAGAACAGGAGGTAGGGCAAACAGGATGCTGGCGTGCATAGGAAGGGGGGTGATCAGTAGCAGAAGCAGGAAGGTAATCCTTACTCTGCATAGGTCCCAAGTTTGGCCTCACCTGAAGCACAATTTGAGGTTCCGGAGCCCACACCAGCTGAAATACTGTGATAGGGTAGAGGCTGTGAAGAGTAGTGAGAAGTCATAAGAGGAAAGACTGAGGGATCTTGACATGTCCACCCCGGAGACAAGGGGCTAGCATGATAGAAATGACACAGATATCTCCATGGGCTTAACAAGGTGAATGCCAATGAACTGCTCACCCTATGTGCAACCATAAACACAAGGGGGAAGCCACTAAAGATGGCCAAGGGTAGGTTCAGGAGGGATGTACGTGGAGTGTGGTGGAACAGATTGCCAGAGGAAGTAGTCGGTGCCACAACAGTGAGTAGACTCAAACACAGGTGAGACAGGCACAGGGCCTGATGATTACAGGAGGTGGTGTAACGGGGGAAGAGACAAAGGGATGAGTAAGGGAATTAGGGCCATCACACAAGTAATAAGTGGGGTTGGGCAGACTGGGTGGGTCTGTAGGCATTTTTCTGCCATCCTGTTCTATATTGTAGCGCATGCTGTGTTTTAAAGTACATGTTTATAGCATAGTCAGCACTGTCTGGTGGACACTTGGGCACACTGCATACTCATAACAGAGCAAAAGACTAGAATAGTCTGGAAGCAGCTGTATTTTGCGTTCTCTATTCCTGTAGTATAAATGCACTGCACTAATATTCTGCGTTCCTGCTGTTTATTTAACAGTTTTATTGATTTCTTTTTTTAATCAAGCTTTTTCTTATTCTGGGTCTTGCCTGCTGCCCCCAGACCTATCATGGATCTTTTCACAAACTTACCAGTTACTCACCATTTACCAGGGCACACCATGAAGAGTGACCAGTTGTATCAGTCATGTGAGAGAATGTAAGGGGTGCCGGTCTTCCTCCATCTCCAGTTTTCTCTCTTGGGTGCTGGGGTGCAAAAATGCATGCGTACTGTATGCCGGCACATGCATGCCAGGCATTTGGTGGTGACCCCACCCCTTTTGGTGTACCCATCTGTGCTACCAATTGGTCTCCACCTGTTGGCAGTCACACAGCAGAAGCAGTGTCCAAACCCCCCCCCACCCTGAGGAAGGAAAGCAGTCCCTGGGACACTAATATCTTTCATCCCCAGGTCAGTCCACAGTGATCCACGCTCATTCCTGAAGGTGGGTCGTTAGTGTGGCAAGTAAAGCAGTACCGCTGTAGAACTGTGCTGGCTTATTTAACACTTCTAAAGGGACTTCCCACTGCACTGTGTTATTTCACTGATACATGCAGTTTTCTCTTGTTCTGAGTTTGTACTGTATTCTCGCTGTAAAAATCCAATAAAATACAGTTTACAAATATGATTTCAGTCTCACCAAACAAAAACACTCCCTGCAAATGATTACAGCTCAGTCCCATCAAAAAATCGAAACCCTTCTTTTGTGTTACATAATCAGTCTGTGGTTGATCTCTGATGTTTTATCACATCCTTTAATTTAGAAATGTTTGCAATTATTTCAAGTTTATTTTTTAATTAGAGGGTGAGGCTCGAATGGCCACATGGCTTGGCTAGTTTCTCAATTTGCACAATGTTTTTTATCAGGGTTTCCAATCTCTCACAGTATCCAGACTAACAGTTTCAACTACCCCGCTCCAGTGTCTCCATACGCTGTAGAATGTAAGAAACATAATGTCACGTACAGCATGATTGTCCAATGCAGATGCCCCATTTCTGCTAAATCTTTTCCTTTTTATTTGTCATATATGTTTTTGTCCCCAATCCAGCCATCCTCAGGCATAATAATAATAATAATAATAATAATAATAAAACTGTATTTATTAAGCGCCTTTCAAGCACCAAGGCGCTGTACAAATGAATGTTAAAAGCAAAAATACACATATAAAATCAATATTCTCAGCAACATCAATTCATAAAAGCCTTACTCCACAAAAGTGTCTTAAAATCCCGCTTAAAGGATTCCACGGTCGTGCATTCCCTAAGGCATCAGGGAGTTATCCTGTTTGGACCCTGGCTGTCACTCATTCCTAACCACCACCTACCTGACACCTCTGGATTCCCCCATAGCTATGCCCCCATGGCAGGGGTCAGGGTGTGGGCTGTCCCTCCCCCCCGAACAGTCCAAATCCAGGTTGGAAGATGGTAGTGCGGCACGGGTATGAATGTGCTGACTATAATGTAGACAGCAGCTAGGGATTTTACTTCTTTGTTTTCTCCCTTTCCTTTCTCCACCTCTTGACCTAAGCAAACTACCATCTGATACTGTGCATGCAGAGCACACGGTGGGGGGGGGGAGCAAGCTCCCAAACTTTTCGCAGGAATCGCTGTGCTGCCAGAACTGGTCAACCTTCCCCAAACAGAATGCACCACCTCATGGCAGCTGCTCCAGCCCATGGCCTCCGCCCCTGAGCGTGGGTCACTGACTCAGCAGTGCAACGTGCATCTGCTGGGACATCGAGGGGGCCAATCTTTCATTTTTGCAGTCCTGTTTTTACAGGTTATTTAGGAATCCAGAGCTGCAAGCAACCACTGTGGATAATCGCTTAGCAAAATTAAACTCTAAGACACTTGTGCAGCAGGGATTTTGAATCCCCCCCACACACACACAATCCAACAAACCCCATAAAATGTCACCCAAGTTCACGGGGGGGGGGATCAATTCCTGGAATTTGGCACTCTAAAACTTCCTTGTTTCTGCTGTGATAAAAAAAAAAAGCAGTGACCTATAAAAGCAAGTAGTTCATTAATCAGAGGGATTAAAAAAGGTCATGAAAATGCAGTTCGCCAGTCTTTAGAGTTTCATGTTAAGGGAGAAAACAAATTCCTTTTTAGGACTTACTTACTCCCAATGCAAAGAGCAATGCTAAAAATCCTCTAGTTTCCCAGACACTCCAGACATAAACATCTGTGGGAGGATGTCTTCATTGAGTACGAGAACCATAAAATGAAGTGGAGCAATGCTAGCACCCTGAAAACGTGGGAGGTGAAAATTCTTAGAACAATAAGATATCCCACCTCATGTGTACAAATATGCCAAACAGTCACGTTTTAAATTAAACAAATGATAATTGTCATGATTTTGAATGACTCTGATGAAAAAAAGAAAACAATAACACACACACACACACACACACACACACACACACACACACACTTCAGCATGTGGAATGTTCCAACTATCAAAACTCTATTATGCAGCCAGACCCCGTAAACTACAAAGACATTTAAAAATGTCAGGGAATTGAAACACCCATAATACAGCATTTCTTTCTCAGAATTCCAGTGCAGTGAAATTATTTTCCCCACCTTTCTGCTTAAACGAATGTACATTTGCCTCCTTAGCATTTTATTTGTATCTTACTGCCAGTCCTGTACCACTCCACCCACCTTCCCTCTAGCTCACATTTGTAAGCAAGATTGCTGTCCTCTTTATGGTTTACCTGATAAAACATTTTCATATAAATAATATATCCTACAAAGGTGGCCAGATGCCTCAGCTATCTAGGGGTGCTTTCCCCATCAGGCAACCCTCTCCCTCATCCCTATAGGCCACTGTGACCCACTTCTATTTTTTGTATAATTCTGCTAATCCCCTGACACCAATGCTGCCCTTCTCGGGTCTGATATCTTCCAGCCCCATCCGCCGCTTCTCTGGTGCTTACCCTATCCCTGTCTCCCCACCAACCACCCAGCCTATCCTCTCACCCATCTGCCCCACCCACTCCTTTATTCCTACCCCAACCACCCCTTTACCCATTCTTACTCCTAGCACTTCTTCCCTTCCTCCACCTCCTTGTCTCCCTACCCCCTCCTCCCCTACCCCAATCACCTCCCTACCCTAGACCCCCTCCCTGTACCCCCATCTCTGTGCATAATATTCCTGTCCTGCTGAACCTACCACCCTCCCCTTCCCCCACCTTCCTGTCTCCTTATCCCTCCTACCCCTACCCCAGTCACCACCCTCCCTGACCCCATCCCTGTACCCCCATCTCAGTGCACAATATTCCTGTCCCTCTAACCCTACCACCCTCCTCTGCGATGTCATCTACAGCCCCATGTTTTCACTTTTTCCTTTTTTTCCTTTTCCTTCTGCCCCCAGTGAAGACTTGTCTCACTATATGTGCATCATCTACGTATACATTAGTGCAGATAGTTTTTGTACGTAATGTATCAGTTATTTGCAACAATCCAAGTTGTACCTTATCATTGCCATTGCTGTTTACTCATGCTATCCAAATCTGTTTTGTATAAGATCATGTACATCATTGTATTGTTTGAAATCTCCAGGACCTCCTTGTGAATGAGCTTGCACAATGGAGTAATTCCTGTAATAACAACTTGAAATGCCTTCCAGGGGTCCATGGAGCAGCCCCTGTTCCATGGCTGGTTGCTTTGGAGGGTGGAAGCAGCCTGCAGGTCTATCTAATATGTGGAAAGGGGATGGCTTGTTGGGTCAGCAGGGCTCAAGAGCACACGCTTCATCCTGCATGCTAGGAGGCTGTGCATGTGTTCTGGTGCATGGGAGGAGTACCTACATGACAGAGTCTGCCCACTCACAAGCAGCTCAAACTGCAGTACCAGCTGAGGTAACTTAGGTGGCAGTGTAGCAGCAGACTCTGCTGCCCTCCCTCTTCAGGGGACAGTATCCTGAAGGGACACCCGAATCTCCTCCCTCCAGCTGGCCCCGATGTCCTAGGCTCGTTCCTGAACCCAGGTCACATGCACTATGTGCCCATAATTCTGCATTTCTTTCTCAGAATTTCAGTCCTGTCACTGCCTCGATAGGCCAGTGTGACCCACTGCTTATACTCTGTAGACATGTCGACCTTCCCTGTATGTAACTTCCTCTCAGTCTGTCTCCCTCCTCTTTCCTCCATCTCTCTCACTCTTCCTACCTTACCTTACTTCCCTCTTAGTCCCCACCCCATGCTTATGTAATGGCTGCAACTGTTCATGGCTTGTAAAGTGATTTTTGGGGGGCTGGCTCCACGGGGCTGAACAGTGGGAACCTCTGTGACTTGCTGGTGACCCAAGTTAACAGCCCAAGCCCTGGTTATAGAAGGGGAGGCCAGCAGGGAGAGAGCACAGTGGAACATAAGTGAGGCAGCTCTCCTCCGAGGGGTTTGTGGGGTGGGGTACTGCTCAGGTGGTGGCTCTACGTGGTGGTGCCATTGACAGTATGGCTATCCACATACTGTCAGGCACCCCAGACACACACACACACAGAGAACCCAGCAGCATATGTGCTCTCATGGAAGGCTGGGGAGAGAGAAATGCTGAAACAACACCCGTATCCCCCATGCCACCCAACCCCTAGTATAACTGGATCACCACACCACCACCACCAGCCATTTCAGCAGACTAAGACACTTTCCTGTCCCACAGGGCCCAGGGATAGGCTCCCAGAAGTGATACTCCAGAACTCTGGGGCCATGCAGTGCCTAGAGGTTATACATGGTATCTGAGGTGAGTCCCAAGAGAGCAGGATCCTGGGGACTGTGAAGGAGTGGACTGCCTGGGGACAGAAGGAGCAAACCTAATGCGCACTGGGATGCAGGATGTAGAAAGGCAGTATACAAAAAAATAAATTCCATTTCATTCCCTTCAGGCCAGCAGCACCAGGTTCCAGGAACAGCAGAGGACAATACTGCATCAGAGTATCATGTTCCCACCATTCCCAGAGAAGGAGTCAATGCTATGAAACAGTCAATCATCCTCCAGCCAGCCTGCAGTTATATTAAGGACTCCAGACATGAGCCCAGATCCCCAGTTTATCAGGCCTGCCCCCACAGGACCCTTTTTAAGTAAAATGTGTCACTTCTAACTGACAGACTCCCCCAAGTGTTGTGTTTTGATACAGGTAGTCTGCCTCTAAAGCAGAGCAGATACCAGGTCACTCGCTCCACAGCACCAGAGAGAATGGATGACCATCCAGTATAATTGTTGAAGTGGAAATAGTGATCCTGGCAAGCAAGACTTTTTCATACCTTAAGAAATTCAAGTTTTTAGCCTAACTGTGAAAATTTAAATAAGAAACCTTTGAAGACTACCATGGGCCCTAAGGAAGTGAGCCTAGGCCACAAAACGTTGATAGCTGTATAGTGGCTATTAAACTGCAAAAGAAAAGAAAATTCTGTTCTGAATAAATGTGGGAGTCTTGAGTCTCCCTCACTGCTTTACTTGTTAGAATGCTGCAGAGGTGGATTCCTCCAAATATAACCTCCCCACAGAGGGGTGAGGACATCCATGTCCAGTCAGTCACTGCCAGCTGATACAGCTTTACATTGTAGAAAATGGCAAAACCACAAAGCCTGCTTCAGTTTCACGTGCATCTCTTCTTTCTTCTCTCTCTCTCTCTCTCTCTCTCTCTCACTCTCCTGCTTTGCAAGGATCCCAGCTAACAGACAAATAAGGGTCTGTATTTTGGGAAAAACTGCAGAAAACTATCTGTTATTTCTGGCATGGAGTGGCCATCAGGAGGCCGGCCACAGAAGTAAATCACTTGGTAGCCTCAATGGCTAACTTTAGCAGGAAAAATAAAAAGTAAACAGGCCAGAATTTCCAGTGACAGCTATTTTTTGCTCACCAAATGTTTCTCAGTTCCAGTATGATGACATTTATTTATTTATTTATTTAGCTTTTGTTTACCGGGTAAGTACACTAGACAAGTATTATGCCTATTTTCAGGAACGACCCGGGAGTGTACAACATGAGGAACAACAGCCAAGGAGACATGGCAAAGAGAGTACAGTTTTTTTGCCACAGTAAACAAACATGTGGGAAATACATCATTTGACACTAGGGGAAACATACAGTAAGCACATTTCAGATTATACACTCTAGACTAGCTAGTTCAACTGACAGATATATACAGGTCATCATACATAGGAGTGGAGCATAGCTCAAGGACTGGATTGGTCATAATATAACTTATAACATTGTCGTATACACCCCCTAGGCTAGTTGGATCACGGACAGGTATATACAGCTCATCACATTTTTCTAAATATGCATATGTTAGACAGAAACAGAAACACTTGGTAGTACAAGTTTCTACCAAGTGACAAGGGTGCAATATGTCATGGTTAGCCTATGACCGTGGAGCAACAATGGGTGTAAAAATGCCCAAGGGTTTTTAGGAAGGAGTAATCAGAAGTCATTGATACAGTGGGGAAAATATCTCCAGGAATTCAATGGAGACACCCTGGGGAGGTTCAGACAAAACAATTTGACACTTTACTCTAGGGAGGTTTGGGGCAGTCACACTCTGATGCTAGTTTTAGGAAACCCACAGGAATTTGAAAACTCAGATAGGAGGGCAGCTCGGATATCCACAGGCAGCAATTCCAGAGTCCAGGCGCACTTTGAAAGTCCGATCCCCATGAGGGTCCGGGTAGGAGGGACTTGAGCATCCCTGATGTGAGAGACCTAAGTTGGTAGGGGTGGGATTCAGTTTAGGCAGAAGTGGCCAGCCCCTGGGAGGTGCTAGTTCTGATCACTTTCCCAGAGAGGCATCCCAAACCAAAATCAAGGTATCTAGCTGGTGAGAGCCAGCAGAGTTTCTCATATAGCTCACAATGGTGGGTGAGTCGGGGGCCAAGGCAAAATGACAAATGTTATTGTAAGCAGTATACCACGGGTGAGATGTGTCTTTGGAAGCGAGCAAATAGGTGCAGCCCATAGCTGGGGAGGAAGGAGCCCACCCCTTCGCAGGGCAAGCCTGGCTGCCAGTGTAAGGTTGTACTTGGCCCTATAGGCCAGACCCAGTTTGCAGTTTGCCGCCCTGCAGATGTTAAGGATATGATTACCCATGTCAAGTTGGGGGTCAAGTGTTACCCCCAGATATTTGATGGAGCTCACTATGGGTAGTGAGGATCCATCTGTGCTGGTGAAGTGTAAGCAGGCCGATGAGGCTTTGATTTTAGCCATTGAGCCAAAGAGCATAGCCTGTGTCTTTTTCAGGTTCAGGACCAGCTTGTGACTAGTAAGCCATGACAATACCCTGTTAAAGTCATCGGTCAGGTTCTGGTTTAGGGTAGTGGCATTCTGGGAGTGAGCCAGGATTACCAGATCATCTGCATACATGGTGGCGCTACAGCTGGTAGTAACCACGGGTAGTTGATTGATGAAGAGGGAAACGAAGAGGGGACCCAGTACTGAGCCTTGAGGCACTCCGGAGGTCACCGGTAGGGGCTCGGAGAGGACTTTATTGAAGCAGGTACTCTGCTTTCTGCCATGTAGATAACCCATTAGCCATTTCATGGCATGGGGGGGGAGAGGCTAAGTGACCACAACTGTGCACCAAGCAGTTTGTGGTCAATGAGGTCAAAGGCTTTGGACAGGTCGATAAATATTGCACCAGAGAGTTTGCCCTGGTCCATGGCTGTCCGGATACTTGATGTAACTGAGATTAAGGCTGTGGTGGTGATGTGTCCCTTATGAAAGCCGTGCTGGGCTGGGGACAGAAGTTCATGAGAGTGGATATATTCCGAAAGCTGCTCAGCCACTACCTTTTCAAGGAGCTTGCTAAGGGTTGGGAGAATGGCAATTGGTCAATAATTGTCAGGTAGTTTGGGATTTCCTTGCTTCAGTACAGGGACAATCCTCGCCTCTTTTGAGATGTCTGGGATGGTCCCCAGACCAAGGGATAGGTTGAAGACAAAGGCTACTGGTGAGTGAGGCAATGTGTGCAGCACCAAGCTTAAGAGTTTAGGCTCCAGGTTGTCTAGGCCAGGACTGGAGTACTGAGAGAGGCCAGCTAGGCGTTTCTGCAAGTCCTGAACTGATACAGCCCTGAGGTGGAACATTTGATGAGGAGGTGACCTCCAGCAGAGTGGAGGGAAGGGGTGGGACAGAGCCTCATCAGGTGAGAAGAGGGTTGTGAAGGCAGAGAGGTCAGAGAAGTGATTATTAGGAGTTGGCAATAGTATGGGATTATTGCAGGAGACCCCATTTATGACCATGTCCGTAACCCCGGATGGAGTATCCGCTGACAAAGTTTAATATCTCTCCAGAACCTCCTGGGATTACTGGCAGAGCTTAGTAGGGCGGACTTGCAGAAGTCACTCTTTGCTGCCCTGATGGCCTTTTTGCACTTGTTCCTGAGGTGTCTGTACCTTTGAATAATCATGGGATCACTGGTACCTTTGGAACGAGCCCAACACTTATCTCTCTCCATGTTCTGTGATTCATTTGTAGCAACACAGCCATCGCTTGTTATCAGTGATGGTATAGTTACAGAAGGACCCAATTCTGTTAATAGGCTATTGCTTGAATGACAAAGAACCTCAGTGCACAAGAACTGAGGTAAGGGTTACCCCAAAGGGCAATGGTCGGGAAGCCAAGTTTCAAAGAAATACAAAATCACACATACACCCATAATGCAAAGCATCATGGGCTATATATGCAAATCACCACAGAATACTATGCTGGTTCAGTTTTAAGCAAAAATGCATGGTGCTGAAAGGCCTCTCACACAGTCTGCAAAGAATGCCAACAGAAGACACAGACACATGTTTCATGCTATCAGGACTCATCAGTGTGCCTCATCTGTGTGACACCCCAGTGGAATGAACCAGCTACCCTAAGTTGATCTAACTGGGTTATGTTGTGGTGAGCCCGATAAAAACAAGTTAAAAGACAAAGAACCTCAGTGCGCAAGCACTGAGACAAGGGTTACCCCAAAGGGCATTGGCCGGGAAGCCAAGTTTCAAAGAAATACAAAATCACACATACCCCAATACTGCAAAGCATCATGGGCAGTATATGCAAATCACCACAGAATAGTATGCTGGTTCAACTTTAAACAGAAATGCATGGTGCCGAAATGCCTCTCACATAGTCTGCAAAGGGTGCCAACAGAAGACGCTGCTTGAATACTGTCCAGTTCCCCACCTTCTCTGTTTCTGTCTTTTATTTAAGGATGTTTATTTTCGGTTCATGTTGGTTTATAAAATTCTATACATATACTAAAAGAGATCATTACCCAGCAAGTTCAGAGGGCAATGACACTGACAAACATCACAAACTTAGCACACAAATCATCTGCTGTATTGTGCCTACCTTATTATACACCACAAGCCCAACCAATTGCAGAATTCCGCCTACACCCCTGCTAGTTACCACATGGATAAAGCACAGTGGTTGGCACAACTTGCTGCTCCCACCCTTTTGCCAGTAAGTGGTAACCTCCTTTTTTTTTGGTTTCATTTTATTTTTTCTTTCCTCACCAGTGGAGTCATGTACTCTGGGGCAATAGATGTTCTGTACTGCAACGCCCCAGTCATAGAAAACAGTTCAAGAAGGCAGCCCCTCCACAGTCACACTAACTCCTGATTAATTAAGCAAGACTCACCCCCAAGTGGGAACCATGAGGAGGCAACATGTGGTCATGACACATTCTAGCACATACTCTTCATCTGCTGTGGCTGTCTGAGAAATAAACACTGGCAACTTTTCTTAAAAGTAAAACACCTAAAAAAGCCAATGTAATGGAACTGGCTAATCCCAATATAAAAAAAAAATCACCAGAATATACAAATTGCACTGATGCCCACTTCAAAGAAAATTCACATTTTATCTGCCCTCGCCCATGACTATCCTAAGTCACAATCCTTTCCACCCCTTCTCCACAGCAGACATCAGCACTGGAATAAGCCACCGAGGAACTTCAGTGAGAATCATAAGCGGCTAGGGGATACTGCAGCTGTCTGGCAATGCTGCTGACACTGCTGGTACCACACTCCCTCCCTGTGTCAAGTAAGAGGTATGGGGAAGGGAACACTTTGCTGACAGCTGCAGTATCCTCAGCTACTTCAGCTGCAGTAGCATTTTTTTTTTTAAGTTTTTATTTATTCTGCTTTCCACACTGGGAAAGGCACTGTATATTTACTGGCTTGAGAAACAGTGTCATAAAACTCATAAACATTTGTTGGAAACCGTTTTCCACCCAGCAGATATTATGAACTGTACTTAGTATTCAGAAGTGCTAGCTACCCAAATACACACACACACATGTACAAGTCACACACAACACCCACACCCATACACGTATATACATATCACACATCACACACAAGTTACACGTTACACACACACACACACACACACACACACACACACAGACACACAGACACACACACACAGACACATACAGGCATACACACACACACAGACACACACACACACACCATCGAAGCTAATCTAGGTAGGCATATATTCTACTTGAGATGTCTGAATCTGTTAACCAGAGTTGGTTCTAGAAACCAGGCAGAGAATTCACTGCTTACTGTCATACCGGTCAGCTGGGACCGTTCCACATTTCAAGGCTGTCCCTCCTTTTACCATTCAGAATAACTTTACAGTATATGGTCAGGGCTTATTTTGTACAGAAATAAGTAACCCTCATAAAGTTGTGCACGTTCCAAAAGTTGCTGTGCATGTTCGACCATCAAGTGCACCTGTGTCCCTACTCGCGCCATCTTCTGCCTGACACCGCTTTAATTTTCACTGAACTTGTCAACCTAGAACGTGGCTCCTGTGCAATCCAAGGACCGGAAGACAAAATAAACCAAAAAAAGAAACTATCGTCCTAATTCAAAAGCTCCCATTATATATGGATCAGTGGCACATCAGAGAAAGCTTGACTTCGACTGAAGACTTTCATCAGACTCAATTGAGTAGTGGGAGGTGCCATTAGATTACAAAAATCTTCATTTGATTTGTGTCAGAGTAAATGTGAGGGGTGGGGGGCTTCCATGCCATCCAGACTTGCAGGCTGCAGCGTGCCTTTGTGACCGTACTAGCAGTTCCCGATGCTTCCCCTCTACCATGTGCAAGAGGATTCTCCCCTCAGCGCACTAGCGCTTACTGGGCAGAGCCACTCCAATGGCTCTCGCTCTCTCTCCCCCTCTCTCTCTCTCTCTCTCTCTCTCTCTGTACCAGTGATTGGCAGGATAAACACTGTCAATCAACAAAAGTGATTTTTAAAACATTAATTTTAATTACTGGTGATAATTTTTTATACACTGATAACGGGAGTTTTATCCTGTGTTACATCCTCCGGTTGATATTTTTGGTTACAACCGAGTGGTTGTAATCAGTAGCTGTCAATCAGCCTCCCCCACAGAATGTGCATTGGCATTCAGCCTATCTGTTGGTGGGTCAAGCATCTCACCAAATGTGGCGGCTCCATTACCGAGCACCGACACTGCGACTTTCCCTCACACTGTGAAGGCAGGTAATTTTTTTTAATATTTGTAAATATTTGTCTCGTTGATCCTGCCTTCACAACCTTTGAAATCTATCTGATTGATCCTACCATTTGTACCCCTCAAGCATAACATCAACAAACAGCGCGGCTATCCAACGGACCATGACTGGCTAACGGTTTGCACTGTGCTGAAACAAAAATAAAATGATTACCAGTAATTAAACAAAATAATATATGTCTGGATATGTGTAAAACCAGAATTTTACATACTCTTTTGTTGTAGGATGCTTTTATAAGCCCCTCGGGTTTCTCCCTCAGGCTTTATGTAGCATCCTACACCTTGGGTATGTGTACATTCTGGTTACACACACCAACCCATTTATTATTCTATATATAATTACTGGTGAGTGTTTTTTTCCAGTTATAATTTGCCATTAAAACCAGTTGGTTTAAAAAAAAAAAAGCCTGAACTATTATTACATTTTTTGAATCCTTTCTAGCATGTAAACCTTAATTGAATTAAAAAAAAAAAGGTTTCAGTAGCCGCTTCAACCCGACCATGGACAGGACTGCAGCTGAACAGAGCTGTATCTTTATTTTATATAGCTGCTGTGGTGAAAAAACGCTCCCCAGCAGTTATATAAAATAAAACATGGGATGGTTACGTAAAGTTGAATTTTACACACACCCTCAGCGTTGGATGCTTAAATAAACCCCTCTAACTTCGCTCTCGGGTTTATGTAGCATCCACCTTGGGTGTGTGTAAAATCACATTACACACACCACCCCATGTATTGCTCTGTATATGTTACCCACATTGTTTTTGTAATAATCAGTGAAGTGTTAACTGTTCTAATCCATGCAGTGAGATTTCCTTAATTTACAATAATCTCACTACTTCTCCTGCCATTGATACTTTTTTTAAGCTATATACTATAACAAATAAAATATGGGCAACCATACACAACTCACCTAGTGTTTCCATCTCGGGGTTGAGATAACAGCATGGACCTCTCAAACTTCGCTCTCGAGGTCCATCCACTGTTGTCTCAAACTCCTGATGGAAACACAGGCTCATTGTGTATGATCGTCCATGCATTATTCCCTTAGGTGCTGCCCACATACTGCAGACTTTAAAGCAGAAATGCATAATACTCTGTGATATCAAATCACAGTTAAGGTTTGCAGAAATAAACATTCGGTTCCTCAGGGTTCCAAGGAGCATGATTCTCCATGTTTGATATGGCCCACATTTTGAGGTCCAGTGTCCCACATTTTTCTACATTTTATGTGCCTATATCCCATATTGTCCCTCATTGTGTGCCCATATTCCACATTGTCCCTCATTTTGTACCATATTCCACATTGTCCTTCATTCTGTGTGCCCATATTCCAGTGTCCCTCATTTTGTGTGCCCATATTCCACAGTGTCCCTCATTTTGTGTGGTGAAGTCCCTTATTTTCCTGTGTTTTCTGTGCATGTCCCACATTTCCCTCATTCTGTGTGCATGTCCCACATTCCCTTCATTCTGTGTGCATGTCCCACATTCCCCTCATTCTGTGCGCATGTCCCACATTGCCCTCATTCTGTGCGCATGTCCCACATTGCCCTCATTCTGTGTGCATGTCCCACATCTTCCTACAGTTTGTGTGCCAGTGTCTCACATTTCAGTGACATAAAGGTGGAGAGGTTTGCACAATTTGCCAGTTACTGTATCTCATCCTATGAATCCTGTCCAGTTTTCAGCTCCGAAGAATGAATCACAGCAGGAAGGTCAAGTCCCTTGAGCTCAGGCCCTGAGGCATTGGCGGAGCTAGGATTTTCAACCTGGATCCAGCCCAGCTCAGAATAATTACAATAACTGGTCTGGACTTAATAGCTGTAAGTAAGTTATCTCCCAGCAGTGGCACCAGCCTGCACTATTTTAGGATGTGTCTAGCTAAAGTCAGGCTCACGCCTCACCGCCTGTTTTACTCATCAGCTTGGTATCTTTCCTCCAGTCTCAGTTACAATAACACTACATTCAGAAGGCCAGACTAGTTCCGCTCTTATCTCACTGCTTTGGTGTCTCCTGGGATGTAACTATGCAGGAGGTCACTGAAGCACTGGCCTTGAGTTTTTACTGTCTGCACCCCCCACGCCCCCCAAAAATAATATGACCATTCCAGAATGGATGTCATCTATTGATTGATTTTCACTGCCTGGGAGCAGATATATTTATTTTTTAAAAGGACTGCACACCAGGGAAGCCTCATTTAGAAGAAGCACTCCCTTTTCAAGAGTCCTTGGGGACAGCTACTGCAGCAGAGTGGATACAAAGTAGTCAAAAAGCTGTTACAGGGTATTTATTCCAGCTCTAACCATCCTTCTTCCTCTTATTTCTCCCTTCCCTTTCACAGGTATTTTCCCAGGATGATGTGCCCCAGTTTTACCCCCACCCACCCTTGCCCTGAGAGCCCACAAAGTTGTACCTTTCTTCCAGGAGGAATCACCACCAGGCAATTAATGCTGACACTGCTACAAGGCCAGCCAGCAAAACAGAGGGCTGGGCGGTTGCATGCCAGCCAATCTATACTCACCCCACCACCCATGCCATCTGCCATATGAGCCATGGCTCTCAACAGGCCCAGTTTTTTTTTTTTTTTTTTTAAGGATGCCCCTTAATTCTACTTCCAGATGTTCCTCTGTCTCGCCTTAAAGTGGTGTTACCACCACTGAAGAGTAGGGATAATAAGCAGAAAATGTATTTCATTTGAAATCTTCAACACCATTTGCGCTAAATTCACCTCCAAGCACTGGCTAGATGAACTCCCTTTCTACCTCTCCCTCTCCCCCTCATTTATAACACCCCCCCCCAGATCATCCAACTCCCGTATGCTGGCGGTCCCCTGCAGAGCCACCCTCATCGGCCAATCTGGTTACTCTCACTGCCTCCCAGAAATGTGGAATTCCTTCCCCCCCCTCAAATTCATCACTCATCCTCCTACTACTCCATCAGCCCTGCCCTTAAAAACTTCCTTGCGGGCTGGCCCGGTGGTGCTGAGGGTTGAGGCGCTGGTCGCCACACCTCACGCTACGTCGGCAACCCGGGTTTGGGAACGGACTCGGGTGGCTGGGGGTCGGCAGGGGAGAAGGAGGATCGAGCGTCCCAACGGATGCTCTCCTCCCTCAGGGGTGGGAGACCAAGAACGCTCCTGCATTCTGCATCCTTTCCATAGCCGGTGGAAGCACCAATATCAGGAAGGGATGGAGGCGGCTCCATTTGCTGGAGCCGGGGAGGGGGGACGTTGACGGTGCATGAGAGGCTCGGCGTGCATCAGCATGCCACCACTCGGGACGTACATCCTAGCGCTCGACGTCTCAGAGGGTGGGGGGGGTCTATGGGAGAAAATGGAAAACGCCTCTCGGCAGCCCTGGATGAAAGCCACTCCAGTTCCATCCAGACCACCAAGAAGGGACAGACCCCACTGTGCAGGAGGAGAAAGGAGGCACTCTAGGGGCAGATCCCACGAAGGTGGAATGGGGAAAAATGAGTGGACGGAAGGAGTGGGCTCCGAGAGCAGACAGGAGAGATAAAGAGAAAAAGTTAAAAAAAAAAAAAAAACTTCCTTGCACCTAGCTGTTCCTGCTGCAACCCTCCCTAACTACTCCCTCTAAGCCAGAGGAACCCTATCCCTCTCAGTAGCCATGCAATGCCCCTGTTGCAGCTGCACCCCCACCCACCTAAAAAACTAGCATTACTTCCCTTCCTCCAATTCCTTCCCTTCAGACCTTCCATTGTCTCTTACTGTGATTTCTCTATCATCCAAAGTTGTACCAAGGGCCAGTCCCTACCCTATCCTTACACCATTAACCCAACTCTTCCCTCCACTTCTCCACATCCTGAAGGGCTGTGATCCTGGCGTCTCTTCTCTCTCACCTTCACCCTCTCTTTCATCCTTCCAAAGCCTATTCCCCCTTGCTGCCTACAACCTGCTTCCCTCCTATTGTACTCTACCTCTCGCTGCCAAGATCTGCTCCCTTCCAGCCATGTTTGACCCCTGCCTTGTTCAGGCAGGGTCCTCAGCATACTGGAGGGGTCAAGCCCCAGCAGACCTTTCTCCTCCTGCCTCTTCCTTTGCCTCCTTGTTCCATCCCCTTCCACCACCACCTCGCTTCTCTGCCTACTAACATACCTACCTCTCTCTCACCTTCCCTTCTCCCTCTTACGTAGCCCTATCTGTGGCTGACCCCTAATCGCTAATGCACTTGTAGTTAACTTGTACTGCTGTTATGGCTGACCCCTAATCTCTACTGCACTTGTAGTTAACTTGCACTTCTGTTATACCTTAGCCAACCTGTTTTGCCTGTGTTTACTGCTCACTAACTTCCCTAGATCAAACTTCAACAGTTCTATTCAGCCATTTTTCCAGCTACACAGTTACGTGTCATTTAGTGTATGCCTAAATGTTATTTTGTGTTGTATCTATCTAGTCCAAAAGCACTGGCGTAGTATCTCTCTAGTTCAAAACTGTTAGCATCCTACTATTTCATTACTCCTGTACAGTCTGCACAAATCATTTGAAAGTAATGCACTGTAAACTTATATTGTGTACAGAATCTTTGTAAACTATCCTCATGTTCCCCTACCCCCCCCCCAGTCACACCAGGAGACGAACAACTGGTTGCACAGCATGCCTCCCTGGTGAAACATTTCAGTAAATAAATAAATTTAGGTGCATCACATCGATTCGTTTAGATGCATCATCTAGTTTTCAAGAGGTTCCTGGGGTGGGATTTAAAAACTGCAGTAGCTGCAGAAAATGTTACATAAACTGGACACTTGTAAAAACTGGCATTTCTGCCCACATGCCTTTCCAGTATAAAATAAAAATGAAATGAAACTACTTTGCATTTACCTGTACAATTGGCTACACAGGTACAACAGTTAGGACTCCGTTGATATAAAGGTATAATTTATACCTTATTTACAGAGCCACTGGTTTTCAGTTTTTACTGGAAAATCTGGTAAAATTCCAGAATCTGGACTTCCTGCATATCAGTAAAAACAAGGAATTTCACCAAATTTATTTATTTATTTAGTTAAACATCAGTTTAGAAACCTTTGAGCCAGAGGCTCATTTACAAAGGTACCTCGTCACAAAGAGGACATCAGAACAGTAGTACAAGGGACACAGTACTTACAAACAAAAAAAGTTACAGTTCAATTACAGTTTTGTTACAATAGAGTACAATCTCCAACGAGCAAAAGATAACAAAAGGTGCAAAACTTATGGTCGGGGGAGAGCTGGTGGGGGTAGAAGGGAGGGAGATAGGGAGGAGGAACAAGTAGGGAAAGGAAGGGGGAGCAGCTCAGTGAGCATTGTCAAACAGAGTATATATATATATATATATATATATATATTTTTACACACTAGGCTAGCGGCAGTTGCATTTGTGAGAGCTAAGCAGGAAGTTTCTGAGCCTGGGCTTAAAGCAAGCTAAAGGTTAGAGTTTGAGACACTGGCAGGGAGGGAGTTACCAGTGGGGGGCGGTGAGGGCCCTCTGACCTTGTGAGGTCCTGGCTCTCGGAAGAACTAGGGTAGCTCTTGGCCAGGCTGCGGCGTGATCAGGGTCGGTGCAGTGCAGTGAATGGAGTTGGATAGGCCTATGGGGATAGGCCATGAGGAGCTTTAAAGGTGAGCTGGCATGTCTGATACATGAGTGCTCTTCCAGGTTGAGTAGGGTAGCAGGGTGTACAGCTCACATGTGTGAGTGAGTCTGGGAGCACCAGTGATAAGTCTGCAGGCCTTATTTACTGTGAGGCGAACCTTGTTGAGGGCAGTCTGATCTGCTGAGCCATAGACCGGAAGGCCATAGTCAATGAGAGACATGACAGAGGAGGTGACAGCCAGGCGGAGGGCATCAGGAGGAGGCATTTTGTGCAGTAAGAATGCCTAGCCGTGAGTTGGCAACAGAATTTAGGGCAGATATATGTCCATGGAATGAAAGTGCAGGGTCAAAGGTTATACTAAGATATTTATAGGACTGCACCTGGTCAATGACAAGATTGGGTGTGGAGTGGACAGCTAAGGAAACTTGCTGTACTTATTTTGGGGGTGGAGAAGAGCATCGTTTTGTTTTCTTAAGGTTGATAACAAGTCGGTGCTCAGTGAACCAGGTAGCTGCAGAGTCAAAGACTAGTTGGAGGAGTTCTGTAGCATGGGGTCATTGTGGGAGGCAGCGAGAACAGCATCATCAGCATAGAGAAGCATCTTACCCGTACAACTGCTGGGTAGGGAGTTAAGAAAGAGTGAGAATAGTAGGGGTCCAAGAATTGAGCCCTCACGTGCACCCCAGAGCCGAATGGGGCATGTTTCAGAGAGAGTACCGTTGACTTTCACACATTGGGAGCGGGCGGAGAGATAGCTGGTGCACCAGGAAACAGGTCCTGAGGCAAAGCCTATTAGGTCGAGGTGGAGAGCAAAGAGGATGCGAAACAGTATCAAATGCTTTAGACAGATCAATGAATATAGCACCAGCCAGGGCACCAGAGTCCAAGGAGGCATGGAGGAAGCTGGAAAATTCCAGGAGTGCTGTATTGGTACTATGACCTGCTCTGAACCCGTGTTGCTCAGGGCAGAGAACATTGTACTTACAGAGGTAGTCAGAGACTTGGGACGACACAATTTTCTCTAACGCCTTAGAGAGGGGGGAGAGGATTGAGATGGGTCGGTAGTTACCCGGAAGAGTCCTGTCACCACCTTTATGGACAGGGGTAACTGTGGCAATCTTCCAGACAGAGGGGAATTGTCCGAGACAGAGTGATTTGCTGAAAATGCATGTAATAGGTGAGAGGACCTGATCCAAGACCTGATGTAAAAGGCAGGGATCAAGTGAGTCATTACCGATGGTGTTACCTTTAGGGCTTTTAGCAAGTAAGCCTAGCTTCTTGCATGGTGACACGCCAGATGGAAGAGGGGCGGGCAGTGGGTGGTGGTACAGATGGAGGAGGTGGACTGAAAAGTTACTAGGAAGTACTGAGCTAAGGTCGGTGAAGGAGTTATTGAGGTGGGAGGCAATGAGGCAGGGTCAGAGGAGGCGGTACCATTGATGTTGAGAAGAGAAGGAGAGGGGACTGGGAGTGACCATTCAGTTGCTAATGTTGTCCCAGAAGCACCTGGGGTTCCCCCAGGAGGAGGTAAGAAGAGGCTTAGTAGTATTCATGCCTTTGCTTTCCGGATGGCCCAGGTGCACTGGTTCAGGCAGCATAGGACTGCCTGTCAGCTGAGCGGCCAGTAGCAACAGCAAGGTGCCAAACATTGTCACGTTGTAAGTTGCCACAGAAGGGCAGGGGTGATCCAAGGGGCATGTTTCACTTTGGACCTCCTAGCAGTTATGGGAGCAAAGATATCACAGGCAAAGTTGAAAGTGCTTACAAAGAAACCCAGGGCCAAGTCAATGTTGGTTGCCCTCGTTAGAGGACCAATCAGTGTGAGCAAGGCGCTTAAGGCCTATGAGTCCCCAGGCCTAAGCCGCCGAGAGGTGGTTTTGACCAGGGATGAGAGCCGAGGGTTTCCAGTTGAAAAGCACAGGGAGTGGTCACTGAGGCAGTCAGGAGGATTTGGATGTTGTGGATGCGGATTGGCCTGTTGGTGAGGACCAGATCCAGGAGGTGCTTGTCCCCCTAGGGTTTTTCTAGTAGGCTGTGTGACCAGTTGAGTTAGGTCAATTGAATGAAAGCCTCACGGTGGGAGGAAGATGAGGGCAGAGCCAGTTTATATTCAAGTCGCCCACCAAGATTTGGTCTGGAGTTGGGTAGGGAGGTGAGGGAGTCAATTAGTGGGCCCAGGGCCTGGGATTGGTTCTTGGGGGTATGTAGGCTACGGTTAGGAATAATGGGCCTCTAGCTGGGTCCGGGGACAGCTTTAGAGTAAGTGCCTGGGCCTTATGGTCGAGGTCAGGCGGGGGGAGTGGTAGCCTCATGAGAGAATCCTTCAAATAGAAGACACAGCCCCCACCTCTCCTGCCGACACAGTCCAACCGGTGGAGAGTGTAGCCGGGGAGAGAGACATGAGAGTTAGGAGTGGAGGGAGACAGCCAGGTTTCAACAAGGGCAATAACATCAGGTTTATGAAGAGTCACCCAGCAGTGCAGAGAGTCCAGTTTTTTCAGGAGGCTACAGATGTTCATAGAAGCAATGCGCAGCCCGGAGATTTCAGGGTAGGACCAGTGCTGCCAGGCCGGGATTGGGGTGGACATTGCCTGACAGGAGCAGGAGGAGGAGCTGATCTGGGGAGTGCACAATGGCGGGATAGCTTCGGCTGATTGGAGAGGGGGTGATATGGGAGTGATGAGGGTGATGACCAAGTGAGACAGCTACTAGAGAGCAGTAAAATCTGACAAGTGAGGTACTGAGAGCAAATTGTTCAAACTTAATCAGGCTCCCTCTAGTGGCAAAACAATATAAGGAGCTAATGGAGAAGTTGGGTGTTGCAAAAAAAAAAAAAAAAAGTCCCCAGTCCGATTTGCACAGGGGGGGTTTCAGACAGAACACAGGTCCTGGGCTTGCAGTGACTCTAAGCTTTTAAATACAGTTATAGGCAAATGGAAATAGTTACAAAATCAGGCACAAAAGTAACAGTTCAGCTCCGTTTGAGCCTGGGCAGCAACACGAGGTGCTACTCTGGCCGGGATTCATGCGCTGAGCAGGGGAGCTTGTGGCCGTTTCAGAAAAGACACCAGATGGCCAATGATGGTGGCAGCAGCCTGGATCAGAGTAGAAATTACCTGGTGTGTCTCGGGTTCGAGGCTTCTTTGGGCAGGGAGGGCTTCAGAGCAGGCCCTCGCGACCTCCGGTCTCCTCAGGGAAGGGGGGTGGTCTCTGCGGGAGAATGAAGAGAGAGGGGGGATTAAATAGGCAGCCCAGGCAAAAGATTAACCTGCTGGGGGCGGGCTGGTAGTGGGTGTGGGGAGAAGAGCAAGTGGGCTGTTGGCTATCAGGTATACTATTGTGATTCAAAAAACGAAGGCAATTACTAGCAGGACAAAACTCAAATTCTAAACACTGGAATAGCACTTAGAAGTTAAACAGTCCCTAAATGAGTTTCTCACAGGGGGGTAATTCAGTTACAACTGGAAATGCACTTTACAAATTAACAAACAGTCCCCAGTCCGATTTGCACAGGACCGGATTAGTAACTCTACAGAACTTGTATTTTTCTTTTAACTGCTTCCTGTACTATTGTCAGTTTGGTTCATTTAAATGCTCCGTATATTAAGCTTTCTTTTATTCTGATTATTTACACACATACTAAAAGAATCACAGTTGAATCCCTGTAAAATCTGGAAATTAGATTTACAATCACTGCTGCAATTCCCAGAATTTCAAGTCTTGAAAATGGAATTTCATTACTTCAATCACCGTAAATCTGTGGCCTCGATTATTTATAGAACTCCACAGTTGCATCTTACATTCACAATTACATAGCATTTAAGAAGAAAAATAGTCTTGCTGAGAGAAAGCTTGGTATGTGGGCAAGATAGGAGGTTATTTAGGGCTAGGTATTAGGGAATAACAATTGAGTGACAGCTATTCACTAAAGATGCAATTGTAGTAATTTAGTAACTTGTGGGAGTTGCAGTATTTGTCTAAAACCTTACACAAGCAGACTTGAATTGGGAAGGCTGCCCACACACTGATTTCACATGGTCTGGTTATACATTCTGCTGGGAAGCCCATAAAAAGTTCTTTAAACGAGGTATTGGGCTTATCTGTAGTTGGAAGCAGTCCTGAGATATACATGACTAAGTCTTTTCGATATTGATACTACAGTGCCACCATTTTGCAGAACAGTCGCACAAAAGAACCCACGCACCCCCAAGGAAGCCTGCGAAGGTGCTCTGTAGGGGTGTGTTGGCCTTGAGTTTGCTGCTTAAATAAATTATTTTCTACTCCAGCAATGGTGTATGCGCCACTTTATCGTTAGATGACTTGGAACTATTTTGTAGAACATTGTGATATTCATGGAGGGACAAGCTACACTCTTCTATAGCAGAGTTGCTTAGAGTCCACCAAACAGATCCGGATTTGTCGAATTCTGACATGATTTTCAGATTAAGGATTTTCGGATTTGCAGCCTGAAAAACCTAATTACTAAGCTGAATCCTAAAACCTATTTTTACATAGGCATTTAGGATTTTGAATTTCAAATCTTGAATCTTAAAACCAATTTTTAGGTCCCTTTAGGCTTTGAAATGGAATCAGACTGGGATTTGGAAGTTCCTAAAATCCTATATCCTAAAACTGGATCAGAATCAGCCAGTTCCAAGCATCTCTGTTCTGCAGTACATAGAGCTAGGCACACAGCTTGTTCCTCCAAGACATCACAAGATTCCATAAACTAGTGGCATGTGGCTGCCCCGATGGTCCAGTGGCAGTATGTCGTGCTACCGTGTGGGCAACCCACATTCGAGGGTGAGCTCAGAAAGTCACGTCAGAAGGCAGGTCAAACTGCAGCAGCTGCCACTCACAAATGCACTGCTGTGGAGAGGAACTGCATCAAGTAACTGGTGCTGCAGCAATCCCTGTGGTGGTCCAGGGAAGGTTGACCCCCCCCCCGGTAGGATCTTGCTGCGTACTACTGAGGCTGTTAAGAGAAGGCTCCACCCACGCTAAAGGATAGGTGAGGGACTGGCATACAATGGTGTAAGCCTGTATGCCGTCTGTATGATGGCCTTGCTCCTGGACCCTCAGGGTCCAGCCACTACTGGATCCTAGTCCATCCAGGAGGGTTACCTTTGGGGGCAGTGCTGCACCTGCACTGGGACCTCACACTGGGATAGGGTCCTGTTGGGTTCAGGTGGCAATGACCTGATCAGGATATAACCTGGCACCAGGGTATATCTCTGGAATGGAAGCACAGTCAGGGAGAAAAAGTTCAATCGGAAAAAGAAAATGGCGCCCATATAGTATCAGTATTGAACAAACTTAGTCATCAATATCTCTGGACTGCTGACAGCTACAGGTAAGCCCAATACTTTATTTAAAAGCATCTTCCATGGGCTTTCAAACTATTACAGCCACAGAGTATGAATAGTCCCCTTTAAACCTGGACTCCCTGCACTTCAGCTCAGAATTGCTACCACAGGGATTTTAGGGAGGAAGGTGGAGGGAACAATCATACAGTGTCTTCTACCAATATCCATGATACAAACCCTCCCCCCAAACCCTGACTTTTTTTTTTCAGGTTTCTGCAGCTCTCGTATGAACAGTATAGCACAAATGGCATTCTCATTTGATTTCCCTGGAGGATTTCTGAACGGTCAGCCTGTTCTGCTCCCAAGCTGCATTCATCTCACAAGAAGGAAAGGCTCTGAACAACTGGTTTGCTATAGGCAGGGCCCCTTGTTCTCTGTGGACAGGTGCCTTATGAAGGGGTTGTTCCACTTGTGTGGCACAGTTTACTTACTCATGTGACAGGTTTCTGTTCATTCATTAGTTAATAAACCTGTCATGTAATGTCCTGACAGCAGCTACTGAGCGTAGGGGAATACAAAGGTTAGTAAAGAGCCTGGAATTGTGAAATACTGCTATTTCTTTAAATGCAAGTCACAAATAAATGTGAATTCTGTGGTAATACACATGTTCAGCTATGGGCTGTAAATTATGTGGCCTGTTCTGTGGCTACAGCACTCCAGGAGCCTTGGCTGTAGGCATCAGACCTCATGGAAAACTTGGTTTCATATGACCGCAATCAGACACACACACACACACTCACACACACACAGAAGAAAATCAGATACACTCTCCATTCTCCAGTGCTCCCACCATGTTTGGAGGGAGGGGGTGCATAAAGAATAGTCAGGGAGGTTATCTTGGCTATTTCAAGGGTTTCAAAAACAGTTCAGATTTATAAAAGATACACAGATCAATATCAGTGAGTGGCCTTGGGGCAACTGCTCTGGGCTCATTCAACAACACATCCTTCATGTCCCCCCAAATGTCAGCTCCATTAACACAAAAGCTACATTATTTTCAGCTGTTTGAGCACTCAGTAAATGTGCTCTCTGCCCATGGCAGAGCCCTAATGGATAAATAAAGTACAAATGAAAATTACCAAGATTTGTGTTACAGAGCAGTGATGGAGAGTAGTGTATTTGTCTGGGGAATTGAACAAAGAAAAATTAAAAAGCACTTAAAAAGCAAACAAAAAGAACATTTTGCTCCAGAGCTTGTACTGTAGTTCTTGAGGTATTTTCCATGGCTTTTAAACAGTTTTCCCTTAGCAGGGTGCAAACTGTTCAGCCGCATAGGACCCAGAGCAAAGGGGCCTTTAGCTTCAGATTTCCATGTAATAGAAACATAGAATTTGACAGCAGATAAGGACTACTTGGCTCACCCAGTCTGGCCATTCCCCTACCTACTGCATATATTCCAGATCCTAATTCATCTGTTGCTTACCTTCTCTTTCCTATAACTGGGGTTGCCTTCTGTCTATCCCATGCATGTCCAGATACTAGAAGTTGCAGGCTATTGTAGCATCTGACAAATCAATGGTTAGTAGCAATGGGTCGCTTTTAATTTTTACAGTTTATTTACCCTGGATAGCCCACATAAAATGCAACATTTTTTCCTTCAGATGAATCCTGCTTCTACCTATTTCTGCAGCCGGGTGGACTAGATCGAGAGGTTAAGTGACTTGCTAAAGGTCACGCAGTAAACATTTGGATCTGGTGGGTTTTGAACCCATCTCCTGGTTAAAGCCTGTGCACTAACCACTAGAATGCACTGCATCCTACTAGTGTGCTGGAACAAATGCCATCTAAAGAGAACAAATTGGAGAATTCTCTGGAATCTAGTTATAAAGTCAGTGTCCGTGTATTATTTTTACAAAATGTAACTGCAATATTAATGGCATCGAATGGAGAAGAGAAGCAAGAGTCAAAATGAGATTTTAAAAAGGCAAAACTCCCTGTGGGGGATGGGACCTCAGTAGGTTGACACCAAGATAAAGAGCCTTTCCATTCTAGGTCACTGGTTTGAATTCAGCCTATGCTGGAAGTGACAGAAATAGCCAATCTCATTTGATGGCTGTCCAGAGAGCTATGCAAAATGAGTGCTGGTGGTCTCAGGTCAATTCCCAATTAACAGATGTCTGCATTACAAAATTAAATGATCAAAGCAATTGGTACTAATTGGCACCCTCACATGAGAGGGCATAGGCTGAATGGCCATGAAGTTTGAACTACCTTCCAACCCACTAATGCCCTGTTTACCCAGCAGCAGCACTTCACTTTTAACTCTGCTGCCTTCCCACTGTGCTGTGACTTGATCCAGAATTTTACATCTACACTTCTGAGCCTGCCGCACTGCAGATTGCGCCAAGAGATGTGTCTGTAGACTTGCAGGCAGGGTTCTACAAAATGACACCTGCAGCTTGGAAATGGAGGATTGCAGCAGATCAATCACATCGGTCATTCACACCGTGGGACAATGCACTCGATCCAGTGCACATCCCCACATTTTCAGCGGATCAAAAACTAGAGCTGTGGAACACTTACAGTGATGCGGTGAGTGTCCACAAAGCTGACTTTGCAGCACATCAACCAGAGCACATGTGTTGATGTGCTGCAAAGCCAGTGGTGTAACTGGGGCTTAAGAGTAACTCCTTGAAGGTAGGTGTCACAGACTGGTTCTCTCCCAGAACTCAATCTGCACTGCTACCAGTTTTCACAATCCTTATGATGCCTGAAAGGGTAACCATGGTATGTTGCCACCACTCAGCGTGACTCTCACTCAAATTATCTGTAGTTCTGAATCCCATTACAGCGATTGCTCACACAGTACAGTGCTCTTTCCAAAAAGGCAAATAACCCACCCCCTTTTACCACAGATAAGAACGTTGTTTTAGATATGGTCATTTTGTAGCCTGCCTCTTCAGAAATGGATCACAGACTCCCAATTTACCCCTGGTTGTCTATACCTGAAAGGACTACGGTACAGAAAGCATGACATATATAAAAATAACATTTAATACTCCACAATATATACATATGTTACAGGATAATACACACTAGAGACTATGGGAAATACAATATTTCTACAGAGATAAAAATAAACTCAGCACAACTGAATTATCATTGCAAACATACAACAGAAATACCTTCGGTTGGCCCGGCCACTATCCCCACATCACTGGACAGGCCTCTCTGTGATCACACCCTGTCTCTGCTTTTGATCTCTGGGGACCACTTTTTCCCCCCAGACTGGTCCAACCAGATTTGTGTATTCCCTTTGTCTTGCATTGTTATCCTGGCTGTCTAGCATAGCTAGAAACATATTACTCTGCCTTGGCCCAGTTTACATTCACAGTATATATTTTTTTCTTATGAAAGGAACTCAGCCCTTTGAAGTTTATCTACATCAAACAGCCTTTCCAGGACAGGAAAATCCTACTGAAGTGCTCCAAAGAATGTGATAGAGAGGAATGTAATTTTCAGTTTCCACCAGAACACTCACCTCAGCTGAAATACTTTATAGAGGTATAGATGATAATAAAAATAAAAAAATACACAAACTACACTGCAAATTGTCACAGCAGGGTTATGGTACCCTGGTGGGGCAGTGTGGGTAAACATGCACGGGGGGCCATACCGGTCATGTGTATAAACATAACATTTTAATCTTCAGTACTGTCAATAATGTACATTTCAGGAGGACTAAAATCTTGAACAACAAACTTCATGTGCAAGAGCACTGAGGGAAGGGATACTTAGGGAGGTCACTGGCAATAATGCCAGATTTCAAAGAAATACAAAATTACACATACCCCAGTAATGAGGTATGTGTAGTTGTGTCTTTCTTTGAAACCTGTCTTTTTCTGTTAGTGCCTTTCCTGGGTAACCCTTGCATCAGTGGTTTTGTGCTAAGGTTCTTTGTTCTTTAGATTGCTTTCCTAGTTCAGGCTTACCATAACCGAAACCCATTAGACCATCACAGGGATGGTTCCTGCTTCGGCTGGGCTGAGATACAGGTGGGGCACACTGATGAGTCCCGAGAAGGATGAAACAGATGTTTGTGTCTTCTGCTTTAAGCCTTTGCAGATTTTGTATACTGGGCACCATACATTCCTGCTGAAAGCAGAACCACTCTAAATTCTTTCATGGTGATTTGCATACGTCTCCCATGATGCTTTCATTATTGGGATTTGTGTGAGTTTGCATTTCTTTGAAGCCTGGCTGTCTTGTCAGTGACCTTTCTGTGTAGTTCTTGCCTCAGTGTTTTTGTGTTGAGGTTCTCATGTCTTAAAGATTGCTTTCCTATTTTTGGACTCACCATGACCCAAACCCACAAGACTACCACAGGGCTAATTTCTACTTCATCTGGGCTGAGATATAGATGAGGCACCCCTGAGTGCTGAGAAGGATTAAACACATGTTGGTGTCTTCTGTTTTCAGCTTTTACAGACCGTCTTGCAGGCCATTTGGTACTATACTCTCCTGCAAGTCTAAATTCTTTCATTGTGAATTGCATATATTTCTTATAATGCTTTGTATTATTGGGATAGGTATAATTTTTATTTATTTATTCATTCATTCTTGGATTACAATACCTTTGAGCACATAATGGCTCATTTACAAAGGTTCCATGTCATTATGGGAGGGGTTAAACAACAACAAGGGGAAAAAACAGATTATTTACAATGTACAGTAATAAAGTCATTAATACATAGTTGTTGGTAGTCAGAGTGGAGGGAGGTAGAAGAGTAGGTAAGGAGAGGGGGAAAGTTGCTGCCAGGTGGTATTGTCAATGTGTGAAGAGAGGTTAAATGGAAAAAAGGGGTAGCAGGGAAGGGACGGAGCGGAGGTAAAGGGTGAGAGAGGATAGTAGGATGGGGGTGGGAGGCAGGGTGAGGGTGGGGAGAAGACAGAGGGGCTGGGAGGAAGTCAGTGGCCAACCAATGCAGATAAAGTGGAGGCCAAGGGAAGGGCGTTCCATAGGGAAGAGGAGGTGAGGGCAGGGTCAGGCGGGGGGGGGGAACAGAGGCAGCCAGAGGCCTTGTCATTGAACAGGGCGTACTATGGGCAAATAGTGAGCAGGAAGTACGATCGTAAGGGGCAGTCACAAGCGTTTTTATAGTTTTATAGTTCTATATCCTGCAGTCCCATAACAGGACCAGGTGGGGACATTGGCTGTTGCTGAGGTGCAGTACTTGGCTTCTGTGAGAGAGACAGTGTGGCAGTCGCACCAACCACCCCCGCTGGCCAACTTAGGAGCGGTACTGGCCCTGTGAAACCTATCAGTTTGGACTGTAACAACATTTCAAAGCCTATCATTTGTGCTACACCAGCACTGTGAGGCCTACCAATTTAGGAAACACAGATGTTGTCAGAAGCTCAGGGATTTGAACTGTGCCAGCCCTGCAAAGCTTAAACTATTTGGGCTCTGCCAATGGTGCACAACCTATTAGCTTAGGTTACACTGATACTGCAAAGCCTACCAATTCTGGTTGTGCCTATATAGCAAAGCCTGCCATTTCTGGCAGCACTAATGCTAAAAGTATATTAAATTGGACTGCACTGAAGTTGTGAAGTCCACCAGTTCAGCTACACTGAAGTTGCAAAACCCCCAATGCTCCACATGCATATGTCAGGCTAAAAGGAGAGGAGCACTTAGGGTGCATGGAAAGGAAAGAAACTGGGGCTGTGGCCGCCTTGCAAGGCCTACTAATACAAGCTGCACTAATGCTTCAGAGTTTGCCTTACAGTTTACAGCCATCCTAAAACATGCATTAATACCTGCTTGTCAGACTTCATTGGCAGTTTATGCAAAGAAAAGGAAAAAAAATGTTTTCCCCAGCTTGTGGCCAAGAATTTGCTCTGCCCTCAATAATTACCTTGCAACTAGCTACTCCTGCCATGTCCCTCCCTAATTCCTTCCTCTAAGCCCTGGACAAACCGTACCTCTCTACCCTCACCTACCACCCCAAGGGGCTTGTATCTCTGATCTACTCCCTTCCCCCACCATCCTAAAGGGGTCTCTCTGGGACACTGCATTATCCCCTTCTCTCTGGTCCCACCAGTCCCCTTGCAGGTGTTCCTCGCAACCTAAGGGGGTATCCAGGGACACAATTCTTCCCCCTCCCCCACCTCACCTCTCCCTCCCCTTAACCTTCATGTAAGCACTTGTTTATTTATTAACCCCGCACTTATTATTGTCCACTCTTTCTATATGTTATGTACAACACTGTTGTAACACCTGCCTTACAACTGTATGCTAATGTTGATCTTGTCACTTTAATGTTTAATGTCTCATTCCTATTGTACCCCTTCCCCCCAGGTCACACCGGGAGATGAGCGACTTGTTGCTCAGTGTGCCTTCCTGGTGAAACATTTCAATAAATAAATAAATAACATTTCTTGGTGGCAAACAGTCCTGATGAAAAGATGGACAATCAATACTACCTTGGAAAGCAGATGACGTATTCTACTGTTAAGGGTGTAGGAGAAGAACCTGCTGCATGGGTGAAGGTTGGGGTGCAAAGGAACAACAGGACCATACCTTTCAGTCACTGTTATTATACTAGTGTTATACATGGTTGTTTAGGAACTGCAGAGGCAGAAGAGGAGGAAGCAGGAGGAATTTTTAAGACCTTGGCTTGACTAATCAGTGCACATGGTTCACTGGGGACTGATGATGTGTGACTAATAGTGTTTCCCCTTAGTTATCCTGGTTGTATTGGAAGAATCATGCCTTTCCTCATATTAACACTGTAATTTAAGGTCTAAAGGGACTCTGTGTCCTTCATGCCTACCAACCCCACTTCATGAAGAAGGATAAATATGCTGTGTAAGTGTGTACTCATTTCCCTAACCACCCTATTACCCAGGGTACCATGTGATTCCTTTCAGAAATGTGTCTAGGCTTACCTGAAAGGCCTGTTCTGTCTTCATGTCCACTGTTTGGTTGTTATATGGGTTCATCACCACCTGGGAGAAGAAATGCCTCTTAACAATACTCCTAAATATACTGCCTCCGAGTTTCAGTGCCCCCCCCCACCACCACCGCTGGAGGACACAAGAGAACTATTTGAAAAGTCAATTTCCAAGCCATGTCTTGAAAAGAAAATGCCTGATTTCTAATTTGTTTACATGGAGACAATATTTCTCACCTCCTGCTTTATCTCATGGACTACCCTGAAGAGCTAGACACTAGAGACCTTGTAACTTACAGTACATGCACTACAGAGGAACTAAACCCACTATATATATATATGTATATGTATGTATATATATATATATATATATATATATATATATATATAAAATGATAAGTAAGTGTGGTGTACAGGGATATAATTCCATCGAGGGGTCCTAATGAGGTTAATAAGCCATGATCCTGAAGGGTGAGTGGCATTATAACCTCATTAGGACCCCAAGAAGATTGAATTATATCCCTACACACTACACTTACCTATCGTTTGTTTTATATAATACGTGGGGATGGTACCTTTTTTAGTACCTGAAGGCTGTGATTTTGTCAGGAGGCTTATTAGGCAAGGCTGTGTTTTCATCAGGGGGCTTATCAGGTGTGCTAACTAGCATAGACAGTTCTTAAACTGGTCTAGCTGGTGTGTTTATTGATTTAATGGTCATTAAGTTGTGTGTTTTGGTGGTCACAATGTTGGTCTGTGGGTGTTTTTTTCCTCAGTGTATTCAGGATTCGGTGCAGAGGTATGCAGCTTTAATTGTTTGGAATGTAGGTTTAATTGGTGAGGTATACAGGGAAATACACCATAATGGGCTCCTATGAGGAAAAGGTCCCATCCATGTATTATATATTACATACGTTACCCTAATTGGTTCATTAATAAAAGTTTTTTGCAAAGAGTTTACATATATGTAGATAAATATATAAACAAACAAAAACACAACTCCTTCAGCTAGGTGTTTCCTCTTAAGCAGCAGGATCAGCGTTTTTTTTAAACTTCATAGGATCAGCAGTTTTTAGAAGCATTTTATTCTTAAGGCTTCACTTCTCACAGTTCTCTCACTCTCCTTTTGTTTGTCTCTCTCTGTCTCTCCTAGACAGGTCCTAACCCACCCTGACCCTCAGAACAGCTGCTTTCTGTTGATCTCCAGTGTGTGCTGCTGTCTGCAGAGCGTGCCAGCAGGACTGCTCTGTATTTATTCACAAGTTATTTATGTAGGATTGTTTGGATAGCACTGGATTATTTGTTTGGCACCCTTCTTTTTTCCCCATAAAGTGTTTTCTCCCTGACCATGCTCATCTCAGGGTTATACTCTGGTCCCAGGAATATACCATTTCAGGCTCAATGACTCCCATCTCACCCAGGTCCAGTGCCACCCCAACTTTCCTCACAGATTTCCTTCCATGGCAGTGGCTCCAGGGAAGGGATGTACTTCCCCACCCCTCTGCCAGACATTGTCCACTGTGTGAACTAGGATCCGGGCTTGGCAGGCACCAGGATCCAGGGAAGTCCATGAACCCTGGCCATAATTCTTCCAGTTTTTTTCCCCATTCTCCCCTCTCTTTGTGCCTTACCATGACACTCAAGGTCACCAACACTTTCCCTCCTTCCTCTGGTAGGTAGGGTGGTGAGCGACTACCTTCAAAGCCAACAGCAGTGGCGCTCCTTGGTCTCCTGATAGGAGGTCATGAATACAAGGAGGCCTATGCCTGCCATCCCCAAGAGCAGAGTACTTCACCTCTGCAACACACTCAGACCCCATCCGGCTCGTGCATATGCTAGTCTCCCAAGTGGCAACACAATTCAGTTCCACCACCCCATGGATCCAGTTCTTCTATCCAACTTTACAGCTGGATAGACAGAATCATTGGGACCTCAAAGTCATGCAGTGAATCAATGGTATTCTAACCTGTAGGTTAGACTGCCTGTAATGTAAATGCGACTTTCCATCTTTTTTTTTCTCAGTTCTATTTATCTTTCTCCAGTGGCTGGTGGCAGGGAACTCTTTCACCCTGCACCAGCGCCTTGCTCCCATTCTCCAAAAGACCCCCAACACTGGAGTATTAGCATCCTCGGTCCACCATCCACACACCACTTGGTCATTCCCCCTTGGCTTTCATGCTGAGATGGGGTTGCCTGCTGCATCTCAGTGACTTCCCTCAACATCTGGTTGGCCAGTGACAGAGTTAAAGACTAGGGGAATCCAGGTCCAGGTAGGTGAAGCCTGGCAATGGACATTAGGGCAAATCATGGCATCACCCTCCCAGCCAGTGGCATTTTCAATTTCTTTCTGGTCCCTGGAAACAGACTATGATGAAGTCAATGATGCTGCCATGCACATTGCCATGCACCTTCCCACACACAGCATGTCAAATGTCCACCGTTCCTCCACTGCCTGTGCTAGCAATCCTGAGCTCCCTCACCTCCAGCCACAACTAGAGGGTGGGCTAATGCTGGGCTCCACATCCCACCCTCACAGGAGGACAGCTGTCCCTCGGATGGTCTTCCCAATCCCCCTCACACCCTCCAAAGCACCAGACCCATTCCCAAACCAGGGTCATCTTCACCGCACGCAGTAGCACCACTGATGTGCCAGGGGATGGCCCATGACCTTCCATCTTAAGACTAAAAAAGTGCTTTTTGGTTCGTAAGTACATTCAGAACTCAGCAGGGTACTCCTCTTGATCTATTTCCCAATTTCCCCCAACTTTCCTCCAAACAAGAATGAACATTTCCAATTGCATTGTAAGATAAAGGTCTTGGAGGTGTCCACAACCTCACAAGATCTTTTACTAATCAGCCTGCAACTAGAAAACCCAGGATATAACAGATTATGGAGTGTACTGGAGCATCCTTTTTGGCAGCTTGAGTTTGTGGGGCTGGCCAGTTTGCCACTAGGTGAGGTCTGGCTTAAACATTTTGTTCTATTAGCAAGCAGCAAACTATAAAACTTTGTGGAATTCAGAACACTTTTGGAACACTTCAGCCTGCTATATCACAGCAAATAAATTTGCACTTTTAAAAGGGTATAACTGACTAATCTTTCCCCATGAATCATACCACAATACTGCAAAGACTACTACTGCCCAAGAGGAAAACAATTACTAGAAAAGATCTGCACAACTTACAGCCTACGTCTCTCATCACTCCTGGTGCTAGCTATTCAGGCACGGGAATCTATTAATAAAAAAGTCACAAAACGATCTATATGTAGTATAACATGCACTCCATTAATAAAGGTGATCATACCTTTATTTACATGAACCCTGCAACCTTACGCAGACTCAAAATCTGAGTGGGTATGTAGTGCAGGTAATTTTACCCATTTTGTACAGGTGTTGGATTCATGCGAGTAAAGGTATTTTCACATGTGTTACTGGTTTTGTGTTGTATTTTAAAGAATGAGGATCATTAGAAAGTGGTAAACAATCTGGGATTCAGTGTGTTGTGAAGTTTTTTTTTTGGAGTGCAGCTTACAGTCCATATGAGGACTGTTATGTGACTTAACATAGCACAGCACAATTTTCTTTACAATAAACTGTGACTAATAAATGTTAGACATTGATGTCAGATAATTGGCTACATTAAGCTGGCCCTCCGGCGTGGCAGTAGCACTACCACTTGCAACGCTGACAACCCGGGTTCAGGAACAAGCCTGAGGCATCGGAGGACTGCCCTGGGGGGTTTAGAGGAGGATGGAGGGTCTCACGAGATGCTCTCCTCTGGGGGGGTATAGGGTCCCACTGCCCTACTGCTACCTGGGTACCATGGGTGGCGGTGCAGGTGAAGTGCGACTGGTAGGTAGGACCATCAGAGTGTGCTTATGGATCGGTTGCATCAGGCCTTGTCTGCAACTGATCACACTGCACATTGCTGGTGGGAGGGTGGGGAGAACAGGAGAAAAAGTGTGCACAATGCTAGACAGATGAGGCACCACTGAGGACCCACTCCCACACAGGATCTGAGCTGCAACAATCCTGGGAAAAAGCCCCACATCTTCACCTTCCCCTTGGGTAGCCAGATGACTGCAGGAAGAAAATGCCTGGGGGGGGGGGGCTGGGGGAGTGCCCAGCCCCATCACCAACTTTTTCACGGACTTACAGGTCACTTACCCAGGACCTGTATAAGTGGGTGGCCAGCCATATCAGTCATATGAGAGGCCACGAAAGGGTGCTGACTTGCAATGGATCTGGCATGGTCCTTCCAACTCAGGTTCTCTCCCCGGGGTGCTGCAAGCCATGACATGTGCACACATATGTGCTGGCTCTGGCAGCTCCCCCTTCCCTTTCTAGTGCTCCCTGGCTGTGCTTCCACCTGGTCTCCACTAGGTGGCAGTCAGACAGCAGGAGCAGCATACCTCCTCCTGGAGCAAATATAGCAGTCCTTGGGACGCTCAATCCTTACTCGCCAAGCTGGCCCTTGATGACCCATGCAAGTTCCCAAATGCAAGTCACCGGCATCGCAAGCAGCAATGCTACCACTGCGCTGACAGACTGGGCCCTGAAAGTTCTAATGAGCGTGTATAGTTGGGATTTAAATTTAGTAAACCCCCAAAGGACTGAAATTTGTGATACAAAAATGGTAGCACTTGGTCTCTGCCCATATGCCTCTGTGGGATCAGAGCTGGCCTTAGCATAGTCAGACAGAGCGGAGGGGCCCCAAGATACTTCAGATATCCAGCTGTCACCTCCAATTTCCCTGGTTTCCCATGCCTTTCATCCAGTTTATTCCAAATGCTGCATATTTCTTTGTTCCTAATGATTACATTCATGAGCCATGCAAGAAAAGAAGCTCATTATTAAACTGAACAAGAAAATACAGTATGAGGGGTCAAGTGCAGGGCTCAGGAGGTTTATTGAGCTCTTCACAGTCATTATGGTTCCCCTAGTAAGATGGTTCACACTGAGCCCATCAATTGCTAGGACCAACACTGCATTGGACCTACCAGCCCAAAGATGGGCACCTGACTTCCTTTCTGTTTCCCGTCGGAAATGGATGAACCCTAGACTAGTCATCTGAATTGAAAAATGGAGCATGCTGTGCTTCAACTACCGCCACCCAGAAATGCAAGTGGCACTGTTGGGGACGCGTACCTCCTTTAATGAAGAGTAACAACATTCCATGAAAGGGGCATGTCTCATACGTGAGTGGGCGATGTTAGCCCCAGTTCCCTGAATATATGATCCCAAGACTCCTCCCCAGCAATAGGACACGTACTCAAAGCTAAGAGAGACATCTCTATTTAACAACTCCCACCCCTACCCCACCCCAAGAAAAAATAAACATCTTCCACTGCCTGTTGGAGAGGATAACTGGACAGTCCTTATAAAGTCAAAATATTTACTTTTGGGAGATTTTTGAAAGCAAAGTTGAAGTGGCATTTGTTCTTCAATGCAGTGAGCTCATCCCTTTTCCTCCACATTTATAAACATAGGTGACTGGTTGCTTGACTTTGTGATCTTGATTGGTGAATGATGCAGACAAACATATACACACACGCATTCTCCACAGCATAAACATCATAAAACAGACGCCAGCAATCACGTCACCTTTTCACTCACTTCAGGGTCATCAGTCCCTGTTCAAAGGGAGGTTTTCGTCTGTCTAGCTCATCAAAGAGCTGAAACCCAACACCTCCTTTTGTTGAGCCTTTTAAAAGGGAGGGGGGTAACCCAATCTGTCTCACCCTCCAAACAGTTCATTCATGAAACCTCTGTAAACATTAGGAACTGGAAATAAAGCAGCATTTTTGTGTTTCTCCACAGGTCACAGAAATATTCCACTTCCAAAAAGCTACAATGAATTTAGTCTCAGTTGCTATTCCAGGCTAACTTGTGTGTGCTGCTTGGGGGGGGGGGGTATTAAAATAAAGCATCTTAAGACTAGCACAAAGATGGAGGAGGGAGAGATGGGTTGGAAGATAATGTAATGGCCATTTCATTGTTGGGCACAGGTTTTCACCGAGGTCATACAAGTGCAATGAATACTGCATAGCAGGCCTACTCTTGATGGCAGAGCAGACCTACCTTTGATGGCACTGGCCAGCAGCCTCTCATTCAAAGGCATGCTGTGCCTGTAGCATCACCTGTGGACACCCAGGTGGCACTACAGTGATAATGTCACACAGTCTCCCTCCCCACTGAAGGAGAGTGCCCCCTGGGATTCTCAATCCCTCTCCCCCGACACCTCTGCACCAATGGACTGGCGTCCCTCTGTTTTCCTGACCAATCACAGAAGTAAGCAAAAAATATACACTTAAAATAAGCAACATGTATGTAACCTACTAAGGAATGCAAAAACAACTCAATGGCTGTGGATAATTGCTACTCATCGTCTCCTTCAAACACCGCAACCCTAGACATGAGTAATTCCGATGGGACCTCTCTCCTCACAGATTGCAGAAGACGACTGCTGTTGTGCACATTTTTTACTCATTTGCTCAAAACCAACAAGTAAACATCAATTACATGTCACCACCAAACAACTTCAAAGTCCTCATATGGGAAACCTTTCATAGTTTATAAAGCACTCCAAGTCCCAGTGGTTGGCAAAAGTGGCCTATGCAACATGTAAGTTTATTGCAAACTGCACAGCAGATTATACCAAGTCTGAGACCAATGGCTACTGCTTCGTCTGTCCCCATTAATGGACAGACTCATTTAAAGCCACTGCTGATAATTAAACCTTGGACCCTGATCCCTGACAGCTTCTGCTCCCAGGAAAATTCCCACTGCCTGCTACTTGTGGAGTTAAAACCCTCTTCAGCTATAAGCTTCTCATCACTAGAGGTCCCCGACAAAGCCTAATGAGGCAAAGCACCAGTGCAGTTCTGTGCTGCTGCTGTGTTTTTCATGGTGTGTAGCAATTACATTTTGGGACTTTCCACTATTTACTTCTGCCCAGTGTGCGCTCATGCTGTTTTGTGTGTTCTTTCTTTTCACCACTAGAGGGCTAATGTTACTATTCCTATACTATACATTATAGGAATGTGCTGTTGCACTATCTTACCTTATGTCTAGATGGCGGTGTTGTTCACAGACTGTTCTTTAGCATCTACAACAACTACTGTTGACAAATACGATCGGCAATGCATCCTGGGTAAGAGTAGGTAACACCCTGAAAAACAAGCTGACTGGGGATTTGCAGGACTACTAAAAGTTCCCCTGAAACAGGATTCTACAGCCAGTTCACTGGCTAAAAGCAATATCTACAGACATGCATATCACATCTTCCTTGGGTCTCATCATGCTGGAATTGTTATTCAGCCAGAGACCATATACAAGATCATTACAGGAACAGTAAACTAGGACTGCAGCTCAAAGTGTTTAAGATTTAACTGTGGGTTCAGGTTTCCCATAGTTTGTCATAGGATAGTAGTTCTGGCATGATCAGAGTAGGTACACCTGCAACAGGGATTGTGTCCTGGATTCATAGAATACAGCTGAATCAAAATTTCCACTATCAAACTTGAATTTCCAGATTTATGTGGTTGCATACAAAGAGCAAGATTTTCCTTCCATCATTGTATTCATTAAGCTCCTCTGAACCAGCTGACTCTACTGTCACATAAACAATGCTAATTTAACATTAAACAGCTTACTTAGATGGCAGAGACCATGCCTGCAGTACTCCGAGGAGTTCTAACAAAACAAAACACTTGGTTGCACAAGGATTTACATACTCACAATGCCTTGCACTGGGACTGGAGTTTTACAGTTTGTGTGCGGTATGGAGGGATGCACAAATAAAACAAGCAATCATAAAAAAGAAAATGGATTACTGAGATTGTACAATTGGAATAGGTTACAAATGTTACCAATTGAGCTGACGTTAAAGTAGCCAAGGGCTTTAGCTTGATTTGATTTTCTGCCACAAAGCAGACCACTACCCTGTCAGTTTGGGACGAAGCTTGGGGAGACAAAAATTAGATTACTTTATAAAATCAATGCTAATGAAGGTGCTGATGTTTTCTCTGACAGCACAAATAGCTGTCTTAAGGACCGCATCTTTAGACTTGCATAAGCAACACTCCCTCTGGGGGCCACCTCCTTATAAAGATGTCACTGCAGACAACACCTTACATAAAAGACCACCTGTCTCAGTTGACTAGTTTTACAAAAAAAAAAAAACAACACACCCTCCTCCCTTCTGGCAGTTTATTATGTGAACTCCAAGACTAGTCCTCTGCAGGGATCACCTGTCTCTATACTGCAGGCCACGTTACCATAGAGACTGGAGATGGATGAGCTGAGCTTTTCCCAGCTTGAGCTCCCCTGAGCAAAGCCAGTGCAAAACTAGATTCTAAACACTCAGAGAACGCGTTTCCCGTTTACATAAGCGGTTCCATAACATGGCATCTTATAACCAGCAAAGCAAAATTCCGCAGAAGAAATCTGATCAACATTCTCCAAAATACTCTCATTAACTGAAGAAGAAGAGACAGCAGTCAATGTTAAGTCCTAAACAGCACAAGAAATGGACAAGTGTGACCACTAGCAACCCCTAGAGGAATTACAAAAGAAACTCAGGAGAAGTCCTGTCCATACACTCGCACAAGAACTAGGAACCAGATATAGAGAAAAGACCTACTCACTGGAGATTCATTAAAGCAGCAGTATTTGTTAGTTGGTAAAAAAATGTCAATATATAGTTTATAGTTCTTTTAGCAAAAATGTATTTCTGAGATCCTTACATTCATCCTCAGTGTATTTTTTTATTTTTTTGTGCAGTTAGTGATTTTTCTCCCCTTGGCCATAAGCTGCCCTCTAGATGCTGGCTACCCCAGCACCGCTCCCTTTGACTTTCCTCCAGGGCTTACCTTCCCATCAATGGTGCATGTCCTCAGTGCAAGTTGGGTGTAGGCTACTGGGTGATCAGGGTCAGTGGCAGCTTAGGAAATCATTTTCCCCTCTTTTGTTTTCCTGAGGGGCTCTGTGCAATGCCATCCACACGTCTCCATGCATGCTTCCGTGCATGAAGTGTTGGCAGACACCACTCCTTCCGCCCTAGGATGACAGTCCCCAACTGCCTTGCCCCCAGCTGTCACTAGAGGCCTGGCAAATGCTGCCACCCTCCCTGGGAGAGGACAGCAGTCCTCTGAATGCTCTATTCTTTCCTCCTCAGCTGACCCTGGCAACCTAAGTCTGCATCAAAACTTGGGTCACCAGCATGGCACAAGGTGTGGCATCTAGCTCCTCAACCCTCAGCACCAGCAGATCGATGACATCCTCAGTGTATTTTAAAACTTTCTGTGATATTTTTAAAGCCGCTTTTCTAGTTCATTTTGTAATTAATGACTTGCATCGTTAAAGCTGGCCGCCACTCACAGTTTTTTAAAAATCTCTCCTGCTGAGGCTATCTGTTGAATGTACATGCTATATTCTTACTGTGGATGTATTAGGATGGTGTCAGCATGTGCTTCTGATAATAAACAGCATATCACTGTACCAAGATATTCGATTGTTTCATGGTGGGCATGGTACGGGAAGGGGAAACTTTAAAAACTTCAGAATCCCATATCTTAGTTTAGGAATGCAGGAAAAAAATAAGAAAATGGGCATATTGATATTTTTGACAGGAAAACATTATTGTTAAAAAAAAACTATAATGTGGCTAATAAATGCTGCTTTAAGTACTTATATTTTTTATTTATTATGCACAAACAGCTAACGCTTTAAGGCTTTTCAGTATTGGCTTTGTTTTTATTTTCTTTTATGGGGAGCCAATGCTTCTCCTGTGCTCTGCATTCTAGGTACCTGTGGAGTACATTAGGGGCTTGGCTGATTGAACAGCCTTTTAATACATAACAGTGGGCTTGGCTGATACAACAGCATTCCAATACATGACAGTAGGGGCTTGGCTGATGTAACAGCCCTAATACACAACTGTAGGGGTCCAGCTTATAACAGCCTTTCAATACATAACACTAGGGACCCAGCTATTATAATAGCCTTTCAATAACAGTGGGGGCTCAACTGATACAGTAGCCTTCCAAAACAATAAAATACAGTTCCATGTAACCCCCCCCCCCGACACATCTGGAAACAAGCTGGCACAGCTTAGTTTGCCTTTCCAAAAAGTAGAAACTAGAAATGAAAATAAAAAACATTACAGTAGGGATCTAGCTGATACAGCAGCCCTCTAATACATTATGGTCAGAGCTTAGCTGATACAGGCCAGCAGCTCTCTAATATACTGTATCACATTAGGGAGTTAGCTGATGCAGAACCTATACAGTATGGGCTGAGGCTCAGCAGTCTTCTAATACATTACTATAGGGGCTTAGCTGATACAGTAGCCATCTAGTAGGGACATAGCTGATATAGCAGCCCTCCAATACATAATAGTAAGGACATAGCTGATATAGCAGCCCTCCAATACATAATAGTAGGGACATAGCTGATATAGCAGCCCTCCAGTACATAATAGTAGGGACTTAGCTGATATAGCAGCCCTCTAATACATAATAGTAGAGCATAGTGGATACAGGAGCCCTTCAATACACTACAATAGGTACACAGCTGATATAGCAGGCTTCCAATAAATTAAACTTGTGCAGGGGATGCATGAGAAGCCCTACAAGGAGAGAGTGAGGGATCTCTACACATACACCCTAGAAAAGAGGAGGGTGAGAAGTGACATTAGAGAGACCTACAAGTACCTCATAGGGGTAAACCGGGTGCAGGATGGGAGTATCTTTTAAATGAGTAAGCACCAGGATCGGGGCATGTGATAAAGCTGGAAGGGAGGAAGTTTAAAAGAGATGTGAAGAAATTTCTCTTCACTGAAAGGGTGGTAGATGCCTGGAACAGACTGCCAACAGATGTAGCAAGGGCAAAAACAGTGAGTGGGCTTCAAATATTTATGGAATACATATACACATGGGGATATACTGTATTACAAACAGACAGAAGGAAGGAGGGTCGCTGAACACCAGTTAGGGTCTGTGGAGACAGATTATGCAGGGAACATCTAGGCAGACTGGGTAGGACAAGAGGTCCTTTTCTGCTGACAAATTCTACATTTCTGTGTGACAGTAGGGATATAGCTGATACAGCAGACTTCCAAGATATGACAACTGAGGCTTAGCTGATACATAAGCCCTCCAATACATTACAGTTGGGGCATAGCTGATACAGTAGTCTTCTAATACATTACAGCAGATATGCTGGTCTTTAGAGCTTTCTCTATGTTCTGGGTTCTGCCTGCATTCTTCTTGACCATACCTGCTTCTATGCCTACCAGACTCAGCAAGTTATATCTGCTAAGTACATTTTGGTCACTGTTCCCAATGGTGGTCCCTGGATGCAGGTGTCACATCACCACATGTTTGCAGCATCTCTGTCACAAGGGGCCCTCTATTATTAACCTAAAGAGACACTGCCATCTTTCCCTGAACAGCAGCATCAGTTTAAAACTGATTATTTCTGTATGAAAGCCCACCTGCTGTCAAAACCAATTTAAAAGCTCACTGTCTCATAAAATCATTTGTTAATTAGCTGGGATGGAGGAAATCCTCCTCTTACACAAGCTAGAAACCCTTGGAGTGTCTCAATCAACCCTTATCCTGGTTCTCGAGCTACTTCTGCAACTGTTTTAAGTCAGTCTTTTTCCATAAGGTCCTCTCCTCCCTTGCTCATATATCTCTGGGAGTTCCCCAAGGCTCTATACTTTGACCCCTTCTGTTCTCCATCTATATTAACAACATACCCAACTCTCCGACTCACTGCCATATCCTCCTGCATGCTGATGACCTTGTATTTTATGCTGCCTCTTAAGTCCATGGATGCTATAAACACACAACTCACCTCTGACCTCCAGAGCATCCAGTCCTGGCTTACCTTAAATCATCTGGTCCTTAATGTTGGTAAACCCCAAGCTATGCTTTTCGTATACCTCAAAAAGTCCTGCACTGCTACCCAAGAACTACACATCAAGTGCCTCGATGGCTCTCCTGTCTCTGTTACCCACTCCTTCAGATACCTTGGAGTTATGTTAAACCCAGCCCTGTACTTCTCTCCCCACATAAATAATGTATGTAAATCTGTCATCTCTAAAACTGGTATGGCCTATTGCATCCACCATGCCCTCACCCCAGCTGCTAGGGTAACAATTGTCCAGGGCGTATTACTACTTGGAATATGTTATGCTCTCCCAGTTTTTTCCCCAGACTAATGCCAGTTTATTTCATAAATGAGACATAGCGTACAACATCTGCAGATGTGACCTATCTTCCCCCCTCATCTCGCTCATCACTGCCAACTGTACTCTGCCCTATAATGGCTATCCCCCTCTTCCTGGTGACTCTACATCAGCAGCTGTCTAATTGACAATATTGTTAGGTCCTCACAACCCGTGTTGCTGTCCTCCATGTTTGTCCCAGTCAAATATCCTCACCAACTTCGGTCCTCTACCCAAGCCCTCTACGTAGTTCCTCATTGTGCAACTAAAATGGGAGAGCAAGCGTTTGCCCACTTTGCCCCTAAAACCTAGAACTCCATACCCAGTCACCTTAAAGCCTCAAAATCCAACAACGTTTTAAAAAAAAAGAGTTCCTCTCATACCTAAGAACTGTTAACACTTGCTCTTGCTTCTTATAGCTACCCTCCTACTTTCTATCCTGCTCTATTCTCTCCCGTGGCCCTATTCTGCTATAACTCTATGCTCAGTTTCTGTTGCACTCACTACCTTGTCCCCCTCCTTTTAATTCCATCTCACCCCTTTGTAAGTCTCCCTTACCCACTCATCCCCTAGCTGTCCTAAGTCTCTTATGCATTTCTCTAAAATATTAACTTGCCCACTCATGTTTTCTTAACCCAGCCCCAGAGGATGGTTATTGATATACTTCTCCCCTTTTCCTGCCTCTCCTGCTCTGAACTAGACCTTGACTACCTACTTAGCACCATAGTCTTAATTTTTTCCATTATAGATTCTCCTGCTGAACTTAATTTTACACTGCCTTCTTAATCTCAGTTTATACGGACAAGGTCTACTTGGCTGCTTCAGTCCTCCCCTCATTCCCTCTCTTAGTCCTTCCTTCATTATTCCTCTCCTCCCCTCACTTCCTGCTACCAGTTCCTACCCATCCATGGTCCTCTCTCTTTCTCCTGTCTTGCATTAATAGTGCACTTATGTTACATGTGATTTTATTGCTGCATATACTGTACTATACCATAATTAATATCTGTACTTTTATAATCCTACATGTTAAACGGCCGTATCTGAATTGCCTGTTTGTTTTCTTTGTTAACACTGTTTTGACTAGTACAATTTAACTACTGTATCCCTGTTTTGTCATGACGTGGAACCTTTGTAAAAGAGCTTCCAGCTCAAGGGTTATAATCCGAGATTTAAAATAAATAAATATACTGTTTATAGTCAGATCCCTATTTTGCCGAATCGGTAATTACCTAAATATTTGTATCTACTGCATTTTAATCCCTTACCTCTGTAACCCTCCATAACTTTTCTACATAATCCATTGTGAATTGCTGTACTTTAGCTTATCTGTAAATGTTTTTTGTTCACTATAACTGGTAATGTTGCTTGCTCTCTGTAATTGTACTCTCCTGGGTCATGCCTGAAAATAGGTAGGTTTTTGTCTAGTGCACTTATACCTGGTTACCAAAAACAAACAAATCAATAAATAAATATACCAAGCCATTTTGTCATTGGGGAGTGACAGTGTAAATTTAGGGTCACTCCAATAATACCTAGCAATTAAGGCACTCTTCTTTCACTAGGGGGGGGACTGCAGGTTCACTTCCTGACCCATGATCTCGGCCAGCACTAGGAGAAGTTGGGGAGACAATCCCATTGACACACTCTTCTCTCCGGGGTGAGACTCCTGCCATCCTCATAGAATGGCTGCCCCAGATGGAACATGGGGAAGGCAGCCATTCCACAAAGAACCTCCTTAGTCCTGCCTGTGTTCCTCTGCAATATTGGCAGGAGGGCACAGAGGTGCTGACACCGGGCCCTACTCCCTGCTTGGGGTTTGTGGTGCGCGGTTTATCCTGGGCTATAATGGGATCCAGTACCCATTCAGGGGCAACATAAAGAATGTAGCTGGCTTCAAGGGATACAATTACAAAACCAGTAAGTATAATGATAAAAAAGAAAAGTGTCAGTTTAACACTCTAGAATACCATTGTGTTCTAAAAAACTAGGTATTTTAGGTCTGAATAATCTTGGCTAGAATATGTTTTTCTATCCATATTAGCATGTAAAATGCAGTGCACGTCCTATAGCATGAGCCTTCCAGAATACTGCTTCTGCTAAGTCTAATGTCTGCTCTGAAAAAACTTCGATATTGTCTGTCCCAGTGGTGCTAGGGTAGCATGTTGCACAACTATGCAGAGACATGGGTTTTGCCTCCAACCTGAATTCCTTCCTTGGCTGGTACAATTGGTAGGTACTACAGGATCAGCATTCAGTGACTCCAGACAGGGACATCAAGCCAAGAGAACTTCTGGAGGGCATACAATTAAAAACTGGTCTAAGGGAACCCCGAATTACAATTTAAGAGCCTCTCTCAGTTCAAAAAATCACTACTTGGATGAGAATTTGTGCGGGGGGGGGCACATAGGCTATGGGCATGATAGCCCTGATCCAGCGGAGTGGTTAACTCACCCTGCTGCATCTGTGCCTCCTGTATGGTTTAAACATAGAAACATAGACTTTGACAGCAGATAAGGACCTCTTGGCCCACCTAGTCTGCCCATTTCCCTACCTACAGGATAAGCTGCAGATCCTAGTTAACCAACAGCCTAGTTCTTCCTACCCCCCACTAGAATTACCTTGTCTGTCCCATGCATTCTTGAATTCTCCCACAGTTTTAGACCCCACAATCTCCTCAGGAAGGCTGTTCTATGCATCCACCACCCTCTCTGTGAAAAAATATTTTCTCACATTGCCCCTGAGCTGTCCCCCCCTCTATCTTCAAATTGTGTCCCCTTGTTCTTGCACATCTCTTTTTCTGAAAGATGCTACCCTCTTGGAAGTTTCTATCATGTCCCCCCCTCTTCCTCCTTTCCTCAAGGGTATACATATTAAGCTCCTTTAGTCTCTCCTCGTATGGCTTCTCTTGCAGACCCTGCACCATGGTAGTTGCCCTCCTCTGGACTGCCTCCATCTTGTCTATGTCCTTGTGGAGATGGGTCTCCACAACTGGATGCAATACTCCAGATGGGGTCCCACCAACTGTCTGTACAGAGGGATAACAACTTCCTGTTTTCTGCTGGTGATGCCTCTCCCTATATATCCCAGTATCCCCCAGCCCTCCCTACTGCATTCTCACATTGCTTGCAAACCTTAAGGTCATCTGATATGATTACCCTCAGGTCCCTTTCCATTTTGTTGTTTCTTCCCCAACCCCCCACAGACTGTGTAATCTTCCCTTGGGTTTTTGTTTCCCAGGTGCATTATTTTGCACTTCTTTGCATTGAATCCAAGCTGCCATACTTCTGACCATTCCTCCAACCTTGCCAAGTCCCTTCTCATTCTTTCCACACCTCCTTGTGTATCAACCCTGTTGCAGATCTTTGTGTCATCTGCAAAGAGACATACTTTTCCTTTGGGTCCCTCTGCAATTTCACTTATAAAGACTGAACCCTGCGGTACCCCACTAGTAACCCCCTTTTCTTCAGTGTGGACTCCATTTACAATTACCTTCTGTGTCCTGTTGTCCAGCTAATGTTTTACCCAGGCTACCACCCTGGGACCCACTCCCAGGATGGTTAATTTGTTTATTAATCTTTTGTGGGACTGTATGAAATGCCTTGCTAAAGTCTAGGTAGGCCATGTCTACAGCCCTTCCCTGGTCTACTACTTTGGTCACCCAGTCGAAGAAATCAATTAGATTCATCTGACATGACCTTCCTGCTGTGAACCCATGCTGCATTGGGTCCTGTGCCCCACTGGCCTCTAGGTATGCAACAATTCTTTCCTTCAGAAGTGATTCCATCACTTTCCCTACCACAGAGGTCAAACTGACAGGTCTGTAGTTTCCTGCCTCTGTTTTGCTCCCACTTTTGTGAAGGGGAATCACATCCACCTTTCTCCAGTCCTCAGGTACCACACCATCCTCCCATGATTTGTTAAAAAGGGTAGTCAGTGGTGTCACTAGTTCTCCCCTTAATTCTTTTAGAATTCTGGGGTGAATCCCGTCAGGCCCCATTGCTTTGTCCTCCTTCAGTTTTGAGATTTCTTTCAGAACACCTTCTTCTGTGAAAGGACTGGGATCGACCCCCCCTATCCAGAGTGCTTCTGTTAATTGGATTAGGTACCTCCCCCTCCTTCTCTTTTGTGAATACTGAGCAGAAGTATTCATTCATTATCCCCGCTTTTTCACTGTCACTCTCTGCCCACCCACCATCCATTCTATTCAGCCTCACTATCCCTCCCTTTGTCTTTATACGCTCCCTGGTGTACCTATTAAAGGTTTTATTCCCCTTCTTAACAGAGTTGGCTATCTTTTCCTCAGTTTGGGCCTTTGCTATTCTGACTTCTCACCCTGCTTCCTTCTGCCTTAACTGGTACAGTTCTCTGTTCTGCTCCTTCTGTGTTTCCTTATACTTCCTAAATACTATCTGTTTCTCCCTTACCTTCCCCGCCACCTCTTTTGAGAACCATAGTGGCTTTTTCTTTTGTTTTTGATTTATTTGCTTCACACAAAGGCTTGTTGCCTCTGTGATGGCAGTTTTGATGCTTCCTCACTGTTGCTCCACCCCTCCTTCTAGCCTGCTTGCTAGTGCTATTCTAAGGTATGCTCCCATCTTGCCATAGTCAGCCCTTCTGAAGTCCAGTACCCTCACTTTTGTGTGGCTTGACTCTGTAGCTGAGTTTATCGTGAACCACACTGTTTGCTGGTCATTTGTTCCCACATGGCTACCCACTTCTACATCTGAGATCCTTTCACTGTTCCCATTTGAGAGTACGAGGGCTAAGATTGCTCCCTCACGAGTGGGTTCCAAAACTAGCTGTCTGAGCCATGCCCCCTGTAGGGCATGAGAATGGCCCTGCTCTTGGATGTGGCTGCAGCAAAGGTGCTCCAGTTAACATCTGGCATGTTTAGGAGAAATAGAGACCCCACAACATCCCACCCTCTCAGTGCAGGTCAGGCATACTGTTAGGGGGTTCCCATATGGACTTGGGTTGGCCTTCCTGGTACAAAAAGAAAATCTTTAATATTAAAGTGTGAAAAAACAGTGTTCTTTTTATGTGATTTACCACCTTATCCTTATTCCATAAACAATTCTTGCAGTCACTGTCAATATTGCAGAACTCAGTCTGCCTTCAGTCATCGGATGTATTCCCACAAGACCTTCAGTTTCATGGTATTCACGTGACTTGGGGCAGATAGGTATACAGACTACATATTATATAACTTTGGACTGGAGTTGAGGCTTTCACTAGGGTTGATCGGATACTGCAAAATCCAATCTGTCAACCGGATTTCAGATTTCAGCCTATCCTTGGATATGCGAGTCCAGAATCCTACATTTGTTTATACCTCCCCCATGGCAAACACACCCACCTCCCCCACCCTGTCAATTACCCATGAACTTGAATGCATTAGGTAACCCCCCCCCAACCCTTGGTGAAGTTTCCTTAGGCATGATGTAATTTTAAAAAAAATCCCATCCCCCACCCAACTAATCCAGCAATACCCATCCTCCCTCCTCCCCACCAAAGACATCAAATTATAAGGATACACACAAAGGTAGAAGAGTCAGGGGGTCAGTAGACCCCTCACCTTTGTAGCTTGGAGGCAAGATGATGCATTTAGACCCCTAACTTTCAATCAGTGGTACAGCATTAATTTAAAGAGTAAAGAGACTTGTGGACATTCTCAAAGAAAAACAGGTAACCTGCTTTTAAACTTTTTTGTACTCAATGTGCAAAGAGAATCCAAGCAACAAAGTATATTTTTAAGAAAAATGTTATATTTTGTGTTACTGTTGAGGGTTTGCATTGTGTAATTATTTGTGCTTCCTTTACCCTCTCAAAACTGTCTAAACATTGTACATCCTGACCCTGTTCTGCTGTGATAATTATGCAATAATCCATGATAGGGTGTGGGTCATGCTGGGATTTACCCACACCTGGTGTGTTCTGGTCATGAGGCTGCAGGCTGAGTGATTTAACCAGACCAGAAATGGGTAACTCCCAGCATAACCCGCATTCTTGAGTGGATTATTGCAATTTTACAATTGGTAGTAGATAAAAGTTAAAAAAACTACTGAAAATCTTTTTTTTATTGATTTTGTGTGGTATATCCCTCCTCTCTGTGTTAAATAGTTCCCTTTTGCTAGGTACAATATTGTTGTATGAGACACCACCCCTTCCCCCCCAATCCAACTGAGATCACATGTGCTTGCAGGATTTTTTTTTTTTTTAAGATAGAGGGAGACAGACAAGTTGTATGCTTCTTCTGTGCCTTACAGTAAAGTAGTAAATCTATAACAAGGTGTTAGCAGAGAGCGAGTCTGTTGGGAGTGACTGCCAACAAGTACACAGAGCGTGGTACGAGCAGTGCATAGGATTGGGTCAGTGCAAGTAAGTGCAGAAGCGGGGAGCTGGGTACACCAGTTTTAGAATTTTATGAGTTCAATGTTATTTTGCAGCCATATCCACTTTGTTAGCCCTAAGGAGTATGTGGGGGTGGGAAGTGGTATTATTCAGTTGACAAATGACAGTCATGAATTTACTGTAAATGAATCTAATTCTTGATACACAGGATTCCATGTGAACACCATCAAGGTGAAATAACTGAAAGGGAGGGGTGGCACAAGCAGCAGCATTCAGGAATACTGAAAGGAAATCATTCTCTGCAATTACTTTCCTTGATTCATGGACCCTGGGGTCAAGTCAGTGCCAGAGGCCCATCTTATTGGAGGGATCTGTGCTATGGCCTCTTCAGTATCAATGATTATCAGAGGACTGTCCATGGTAATGCTACAAGGGCCACTTTCTTGTATGTATTTATTTAATTTATTTAAAAGTTGATTACTGGGAAAGGCACACTGAGCCAAGGCTTGTTTCCAGGTGTGACCATGGGATAGCAGAGAAACACAAAATACAACAGAGGGTAGAGTGACTACTCTGATGACATGTCAAAGACAAAAACAGACAATCAAACGTTAGCTTAATGTCTGTAACAAACTGTAACAGGAGGTAGAGTGCTTGTACCAAGAGAACAGGTCACGGTTACTAACCAAGGTAAATTATATCAAATAAGTTTCATGAGACAAATGGGATTACCCCACACACACATATACATATACATATATATATATATATATATACACACGCACACACATACACACACACACACTATATGAACTTTCATTTCCCATCCCATCATGCTGTAACAATGAGTAAAGGGGTATTCCTTATCAATTTTATATCCTGTACCTGGCATCAAGTTTGTTCCTTGTATGTTTATTAAACCAGCATTTGTCAATGCCGAATGTTGGCTTGCTGGCATTAGTAGTGCAGGAGTTAGAAATGCAAAATAGGAATGGCAGAAAGTACTGAATCGGCCCGAGACTGAAAGGCACTGGGAGTGTAGCTTTAGGTCAGCCATAATGCTTATGCCATTCCACAGCACCCCACCCTGCAGAGAGTGACAGGTGCCGGGTGTGCATTGGGGTCTTCGGCCCTTATGCTCACCCCATTCCATAAGGAAATAAGCCAAAATAGAAACATAGAACATAGAAACATAGACTTTGACGGCAGATAAGGACCACTTGGCCCACCCAGTCTGCCCATTTCCCTACCTACTGGATAAGCTGCAGATTCTAGTTAACCAACAGCCTAATTCCTGCAACCCCCACTATAATTGCTTTATGTCTGTCCCATGCATATTTGAATTCCTCCACTGTTTTAGACCCCACAACCTCTCCAGGAAGGGCGGTCCCATCGTCCACCACTCTCTCCGTGAAAAGAATTTCCTCACATTACCCCTGGGCCGTCCCCTCTAACTTTAAATTGTGCCCCTTGTCCTTACACATCTCTTTTTCTGAAGATGCTACCCTCCTGGACTTTGTTGATTCCCTTGAGGTACTTAAAAGTTTCTGTCATGTCCCCCCTGTCCCTCCTTTCATCAAGGGTATACATATTAAGCTCTCTCAGTCTCTCTTCATATGGTTTCTGATGTAGACCCTGCACTATTTTAGTTGCCCTCCTCTGGACTGCTTCCATCTGTCTATGTCCTTGCGTAGGTGAGGTCTCCAAAACTGCACGCAGTATTCCAGATGGGGTCTCACCAACTGTCTGTATAGAGGGATAACCACTTCCCTTTTTCTACTTGTGATGCCCCCCTATGAATCCCAGTATCCCCTGGCTTTCCTACTGACTTCACATTGCATACCCACCTTTAGGTCATCTGATATGACTACACCCAGATCCCTTTCCATTATTGTTGTTGTTAGTACCCCCTGCTATTGTGTACTCTTCTCCTGGATTTTTATTTCCCAGGTGCATTACTTTGCACTTCTTTGCATTGAATCTAAGTTGCCATATGTCTGACCATTCCTCCAACCTTGCCAAGTCCCTTCTCATCCTTTCTACCCCCTCTTGTGAATTAACTCTGTTACAGATCTTTGTGTCATCCACAAAGAGGCATACCTTTCCTTCCAGACCCTCTGCAATGTCACCTATAACAATGTTAAAGAGGACTGGACCCAGTACTGAGCCCTGAGGTACTCCACTAGTAACCCCCCTTTCTTCAGACTGTGTTCCATTCACTATTACCTTCTGTGTCCTGTTGTGCAGCCAGTTTGCTACCCAGGCTACCACCCTGGGACCCACTCCCAGGCTGGCTAGCTTGATTATTAATCTTTTGTGCGAGACTGTGTCAAATGCCTTGCTAAAGTCTAGGTAGGCCATATCCACAGCCCTTCCCTGGTCTATAACTTTGGTCACCCAGTCAAAGAAATCGATTAGATTTGTCTGACATGACCTTCCTGCTGTGAATCCATGCTGCTTTGGGTCCAGTGCCCCGCTGGCCTCTAGGTACTGAACAATTCTTTCTTTCAGAAGTGATTCCATCATTTTCCCCACCACTGAGGTCAAACTAGCAGGTCTGTAGTTTCCTGCTTCTGCCTTGCTCCACTTTTGTGAGAGGGAATCACATCTGCCCTCTTCCAGTCCTCAGGTATCACCCCATCTTCCCATGATTTGTTAAAAAGTGTGGTTAGTGGTGTCACTAGGTCCTCCTTAGCTCTTTTAGGTTCTAGGGTGAATCCCGTCAGGTCCCATTGCTTTGTCCACCTTGAGTTTTAGAAGTTCTTTCAGTACTCTTTCTTCTTTAAATGGACTGGTATCAACTCCACTATCTAGAGTGCTTCTACTGTTTGGTTTAGGTAACTCCTCCTCTTCTTCTTTTGTGAATACTGAGCAAAAGTATTCATTCATTATCTCTGCCTTTTCACTGTCTCCCTCTGCCCACCTCCCCTCTCCTTTATTAATCTTCCCTATCCCTCCCTTAACCTTTCTATGTTCCGTAATGTACCTATAAAAGGTTTTATCCCCCTTCTTAACTCAGTAGGCTATCCTTTCCTCGGTTTGGGCCTTTGCTTTTATGACTACCTTCCCCACTTCCTTCTGCTTTAATTGATACAGTTCCCTGTCGTGTTCCGTCTGTGATTCCTTATACTTTTTGAATGCAGCCTTTTTCTCCTTAACCTTAAAATGGGTGCAATATAGGAGAATGGGGTGAATGTTAGGGTGGCAGAAACCAAGGCACACCCCAATGCCTGTCAGTGGCTGTAGGGTGGGGTTGGGGGTAGAATTCTGTGAGCATTATGGCTGACGAACCCAAGTTATATCCCAAACGCCTGTCAGTCTGTACAGGGTGGGTGTATGGTTGGAAACCTTAACGCCCCGGGTGTTTGTTGGTATTTTCACTCCAAATTTTCAACCCTGGCTTTTGGGACTCCACCTCATGAACAGTGGCACTATCACTTCGTTATTCAATCCTGAAAGGTGATTTCGCACAGCAACTGCGCCATTGGGAGCCACAGGTGCGGAAACACATTTCAGGTAGGATCCAAAAAATAATAGTTGTACTGTTCATGAGGAGGTATAAAAAATGGCAATGTTGAAAATCTGGAGAGAAAATATGAAAAATTTGCTAACTTACGAGCATACGTAAATACTGCACAATGCACGCCCATAATGTGGTCATTTTGGGGAATTTTCTCACCAAATTTTCAACATGGGCATTTTGGGACCTCTCCTCATGAACAGTGTCACTATCATTTCATTACTCAATCCTGAAAGTTGATTTCGCACAGTGATCATGCCCATTGTGTGCCACAGATGCGAAAACATGTTTCAGGCAGGATGTGAAAAATGACAGCGGTACTGCTCATAAGGAGGTGTGCAAAAATGGCAACATAGAAAATCTGGAGTGAAAATATAAAAAATTGCCGAAGTTACGAATGCCGGTAATGCAGTCATTTTTTGGAATTTTTTCACCAAATTTGCAACATGGGCTTTTTGGGACCTCTCCTTCTGAACACCAGTACTGTCATTTCTTTAATTGGTCCCACAAGGTGATTCCGCGCAGCGATGGTGAAATTACCTTTTGGGGTCGAGAAACAAAATGACAGTGACATGTTCACCAGGTGGGGTCCCAAGAACCCCATGTTGAAAATTGAGGCCAAAAGTCAAAAATGGCTGAGCTATCAACCTAAGTTGAAACCCCCCCATTATAAAGCTTACCATCATTTCTTCAGTTTGCAGTTCGGCTTTGAAGAGTGCAGATGTCCCGCTTCAGAGAATATCGTGGCTCCTGACCTCCGGTAGAGTATGGGTGGGGGCAGGAGACAACGCTGGACTGTTTTGTGTATTACAGGTAAAAACAGACCCATGAGGAAGGTTTTCTTTTTAAAACAGGTTAAAAAATGGCACACTGGGTGGGCTCCCAGTGTGCTACAATTCGAAAGATGGGGCGCATCCAACATCAGGGTGGGCATCCTGATGTTGGAAAGGGATATAATTTAACAAGAAAAAACATACTAAGGGGGGGATGTCGACATGGGGATTGGGTACCCCAACGTTGGCTTTTCGGGAGTGTGTGGCAGGCGGCAGAAGCCACCATGTTAGGTGCACCACATAATGGGGGGGCATGAAACAGGGGGATTGGGCACCTCAATGTTGGGATTATATGGTGGACAGCAGGAGCCACCACCATATGTATTTCAATGTTTCACCAGGAATGGCACGTAATGGAGGCATGTCAGATCTGCCGCTGCAATGATGAGCCTGTCTTTCATTGCAGCAGCAGATACATTTCAAGTTGGTGGCCCTCTCTGAAGCTGCTGTCATTGGCAGCATGCTCACTGGTTGGCAGCTGAGGGACACACTGACTAAAGCATCCCCTGGATTCACCACAACTCTGACACACGTCTGAAAGTGCTACTACCACATCATGTTGCTTGCCGCGCAAGCCAACATAACAAACAAGTAAGTGCAGCTGTGGTAAGTGCAGGACAACGTGTCGGAAGGAAAAATCAAAAAGTGGCTCCATCAGTAGCACTTAACAACCAAAAACAATAGGATGAAAGCTGTGGTTGTGAGAGGGGTTCCTGGGTGAGGTTGTAAGCAGTGGAGTTTGGCAAGAAGGAACACGTGTGAGCGGTTTTGGTGATCACATTTTTGGCCAAAAATAAGGATATGGAGGTGACATATGTTGTTTTAAACAGTATTTTAAAGTATCCTTGGGTTTTTAAGGCTATAGGAGGCTGCAGTAATTTATTTTAAATAAGTCTAGCACAGTTTTTAAAAAGCAAGGCAGCAGCCAAAATGGTGTTTTCAAAAAGAAATAAAGGGGAGTGATTTTTTGTTGCTATTGTGCAGCAGTTAGCTGGGACAGCTGGAACTTTATCCATTGGTTATTCTGGGATTTGGTGACTGGATTTTCTGGCCCCATTGTATAATCACAAACAATTCATACATTTCTGTGAGTAAATCATGGATTATTCATAAAAATGTGAGGTTTAGTCCAGATTATTAAAAAAAAAAAAAAAGGTAGGTTGACTAAAGCATTTTCACCAATGCAATTATTGTTACTGTGCCCTGGACTGAGATGTTACACTGATCCATCTCCTGATCTATACAGTTCTGCCCCCCACACCCTCTATTTTTGGTATGCTCCACAGCCACTGGATATGCAGGGTGGTGTTCCTAGGGTCCTGCGGTGAAACGATCATCGTGCTCTTTCAGTCAGTCAGTGATGTCCCAATACTGCATGTGAATGATGATGTTCTCCAATAGTAACACATAAGTGGCTGACAAATGTCCAATCAGCTGTTACTATAGGAGGGTGTACTCATTCATTCATACTAGCACTGGGACACCGAAGACAGAGCATGATGCTTACTCAACCACTGGACCCTTAGTACTCCACACTGTGTGTATCCTATTATTGAATTTCTCTATACTGAAAAAAATGATGGTGATTTCTCTGTTGCAACTGAAAATAAAAATTTGGAAAAAAAAATACAAAATGGCGCGTTTTTGTAAATCTGTCATATAATTATTTTAGTTTGAACATACTTTGAAATACCACAAAAAAGACCACATTTTTTTTGGTACAGCTTAATTTACCAGTTTTAACCACAAAAATAATGCTAGTTGTTATCATTTTTTTTAATTTCAATTGCAAATACAATGAAATATTATTAAAAATTACTGCAAGTTCTCAGTTGCAACTTATTTTGTCAATTTCAACAACGAAAGTAATAACAGTTGTGATTTTTTATTTGCATATATACTGAAATGTTTTTAAAAAACTGCATGTGTGTTGCAACTTACTTTGCAAATTTAAGCTCAAAATAATTTTTAGTTGTGAACGTTTTTTCATATACAAGTGTGATCTCATTTTTTTTTTCATTTGTACAGAAACTGGAAATATGTTTACAACTGACATAGTGAAAGGTAACCATGAAAGTATTGCCACTTGCAAACACTTTTCTTAATGAGAGTGTCTATATTTAAAAATATTGACAATGGCAAAAGCCGCCGCAATGAGGAAGAATCCGTGTGATTAAAAGTGCCAGGGTGTTTCTGCACATCCTGACATTTTCGGCTCCCAAATAAACAGCACTTACAGCATCATTTAACTTGCATTTGTGTCTTTTTTTCCTATATTTGCTCACCACCTTTGGAGTTCGTATTGGCTTTCTGGTGCAGCATATTGCCTCTCCTGAAGCGCCCAAGATACTTTGGTTTGCTCTGTATTGACAATGTCAGCCTTTCAGTCCAGGGTTACTGATTACAGGTTTTCAAAGTTGTATGTATGTGTTATTACATATCTTTGTTTAATAAGGAAATTAATTGCAAAATAGTATGTTAATGCATCAGTTATGGTTTAAGGACAAAATGTAAAGAGGGAGATGTGAGGATGGGGTAAAACGTCCCGTGAGTTTTGGTGAATCCGTGGCATATCATTCCTTGGGGTTTGAATCATCATGTGATGTAATGCTGGCCTTACCCTAACTCTGACACAGTTTTTCCAATCATAGAAAAATATTCGTACACTAATGCTTGGAGAGAGGGTGGAGATGAGTCATAGGACTTTAAATATTTTGTTCGATAATGACTAATAGTAGTACAAAATGTAGACACTGTTTTTTTTTTTTTTGGTCTCTTTAATATACCCCTATGTTTATTCAAAACCTGCCTGAGCCCCCCACCACCACCACCCCCCATTCTAGCCTCAGAACTTCCACTAGCAGTCTGTTACAGGCATCTACCACCCCTTACAGTGAAGAAATATTTCCTTGCACCTCTCTTGAATTCCCCCCTCCAGCTTCACTGCATGCCCTCTGATCCTGCTGCTCACTGTAATCTGAAAGAAACTCCCCACCTACACCCTGTTCACCTTTTTGAGGTACTTGTTGTCTTGATCATGTCCCCCCTCTTTCTTTTCTTCATGGGTGTACAATCATGTTGAGATCCCTCAGTCTCTCCCTGTAGGGCTTCCTGTGCAAACCCTACAACATTTTAGTTGCCCTTCTTTGGACCACCTCCACCCTGTCTATGTCCTTTCTGAGGCATGGTCTCAGAAACTGGACACCATACTTCATGCAGGTGCACACCAGGGAGCAATACAATGGCAATACCACCTTCCTCCTCCTGCTAGAGATTCCCCTCCCTATGCACCCCAGCATCCCAGTAGCCCTCCCCGCTGCCTTGTCACGCTGTCCTACCAACCTGAGGTCCTCTGCTATGATAACCCCACAATCCCTTTACTGTCTAGTGACAGTCAGCATCTACTCCGCCATCTTGTACACAGTACAGGGGTTCCAATGCCCTAGGTGCAGGATTTTGCACTTTTTGGCATTGAGCCCCAATTGCCACGTCTTTGATCTTTCCTTGATTTTCTTAAGATTCCTGTGCATTTTCTCCACCCCCTCCTACATGTCCACTACACACCTTCTCCAGTTCTTCTGCAAAACTCCCATGAAGACACTGAAGAGGATTAGTCTCAGTAGCAAGCCATGTGGTAACCCACTTGTTATGCTCCCCTCCTCAGCATTAGTTCTATAAACAACCACTCTCTAGTGTCTCCTATCCGTTCACCAGTTTTGAACCCAATTATCCACTTTGGATCCCATTCCTAGGGTGGTCAACATCCTAATTATCCTTCTGTGTAGCAGTTTTGAATGCCTAGATAGGCCACATTCACTGCCATCCACTGATCTCTTTACCTGGTCACCTAGTCAAAGAAATTTAATCAGATTCATTTGTCATGACCTTCCCCCCGTGAATCCATGCTGCCTGTGGTCCTGCATCCCACTGGATTTGAGATGCTCAACCGGTCTTTCTTTCAGTAGGTTTTCCATTGATTTCCCTACCACTGACATAAGAATGAACAGCATATAGTTGCTAGTCTCTTCCCTGCTGCTGCTCTTATGTAGAGAGACCATGTCAGCCCCTCCAATCCTCCAGGGCCACACCGGTTTCCAGTGAGCTGTGGAATAAGGCCATCAGTGGAACAGCTAGCACCTCTCTTAGTTCTTTTTGTACCCTGGGGATGATCCCATTTTGGCCCATAGCCTTATCCACCTTTAGGACTGCAAGTCCTTTCAGGACTGTTTTCTCTGAAAATGGTCTTGTGTCCACCTTACCCCCACATTACTGCTTCTCCCTAGTGGTCCATCCCCTCTTCCCTCTACTGTGAAGACTGAACAGAAGTACCTGTTTAAGATGTCAGCTTTTTCTTGGTCTCCTTCTGCTCAATTTCCCCTTCCGCCCTTCTGATCCTCACTATCCATCCCCGTACTTTCCTCTTCTCACCTGTGTACCTGAAAAAGTCTTATCCCCCTTTCAACCCCCCGTGGCAATCCTTTCGTCTGTCTGGACCTTTGCACCCCTAACTGCCTTGTCTACTTCCTTCTGCTTTGCTTGGTATACCTCCCTGTCCTCCATCTGTGTTTCTTTGTACCTCTTGAATACCATCCTATTTCTTTCACCACCCTTGCCACTTTCCTGGAGAACCAGAACGGTCTCCTTTCCCTTCTGCTTTTGCTTACATCCTTCACACAGAGGTTGGCTGCCTTAATTATGCCATCCTTTATTCATTCCCACCATGCCTCTGCTCCTCCCTGGCAATCCCCACCCTCCCCAGAGGCAATTTCTGAAGCAGTCTCCCAGTTTTAAAATCCACTCTCCTTAATTCCAGGACCCTTGTCCTCATGTTGCTCACCTCTGCTCCTGTCCTTATGTTGAATCACACTATACAGTGAGCACTGGTACCTAGAGGACTGCCCTCTGTGATGTCTGCAATGATGTCCCTGTTTGTAAGCACCAGGTCCAACTCTGCCTCATCCCTAGTAGGTTCTTTGACTAGCTGCCTGAGAAAAGCCCCACGTAGGGGGGTCAAGGATGGCCCTGCTCCTTGACAAAGATGCAGCTGGAAAGTTTCATTCCACATCTGGCAGACCGAAGTCTTCAACTAGCACCACCTCCCCCTTACTTGCCATCATGATGATGGCTTCCCCTAGTGCCCTATCCATCTCCTCCTCTTGTACTGGAGATCTGTACACTACCTGGGTATGGATAGCAGTCCCAGAACCTGTCTCCAAGATGACTCACAGTACTTCCAGCCCCTCCTCCTCTTGGATGAATAAGTAAACTGTCCCTGTGGATCCACACAGCATTGTAGGGAAACAATGACTGGAAAACTGTAAAAAGCACCACAAGTAAATTTGGAATTTGCAGACCAGTAGGCAATACAATAAACAGGAAAGTGCAGAACACATCCTGGCTAACTGGTACTGCTACTTTTTTTTTGGTCATCATACTTTTTCTTCTCCTCAGCCCCTAGTTTGCCCCCCCCCCCACACTGCCAGCACCCATCCAGCACATCTTGGACCTTCTTATGGACTTATAGGTTAAACACCACTTACCCAGGATGACCGGAGTGGTGGGTGGCCTACCATGTTGGGGATACTGGAATTAACACTGGCAGACCAGGTTTCATCCCCAGGGTACTAGTATGCAATGATGCTCATGCATGTACACCATGGCATGTGGCAACAGTCCCTTCCCCTGTGCAGTGTACCTGCGTCACTACCATCCTGCCTCCACCAGGTGGCAGTCAAGCAATGACACACTGCATTCCCCTCCCCGAGTGAAGAACACAGTCCCTGGGATACTTAATCCTCCCTCCCTCCCCTGACCAGGCTTCAAATGACTGTTTGACAAATGTCTGTTCTCAACTCCGTGTCATGGGTGCAACGAGCAGCAGTGCCAGTGCTGTGCTACCAGGCTGGTCCTAGTACTGCTGCTTAAAGAGCTGGTGATGTGTTCAGGAGAACTTTAACAAAACATAATATATAGGCACTGTCCAGCTTGTATTTCACATTACTTCTGTATTCTTCCTTCCCATTATTTAGTAGTGAGGTTATCTGCATGAAAACAGATCTTTGGTCTCAAAATGTTCATCTATTCCTGCTGCTTTCTCCCTACCTGTAGTCACAGAGCACTGCCTGTGACATCACAGTTACTCCCATTGCAACAGATTGTGATGTCACAATAGAGGATTATGACTTACAGTAGGGAGTAAGCTACAGAGGCAGATGAACTCAAAATGAACTCTAAGGGATGATTATATAATGATCATACATATTTCTATAGTATTAAATTATGGGGAGGATATATATATGAAATATAAATGGAAAACAAGCAGAATTGTACCTAATTATTATGTTTTTTTAAGTTTTCTTTGAGTTGTCAGTAGCTCTTTAAACACTTTTGTTACCACTACAAAGTCTGGTTCCTTGGCCTAGTGCTGTTAAACGGGGGAAACTCTAGATTGGGTCCTACATATACATGCACTCATTTTCACTAGCTGATGCTTTCTGTAACAATCAATTTACCCCCCCCCCCCCACACTCCTCACTACTTACCTCAAATCTCTCAGACGTCCTTCACCTTGTACTGGCCCCCCATCTTTGGCTGAAAAACATCATTTGTGGACTCCAAAACAATACTGGTCGATATCAGCTTTGGTTACCTTCACAACTGCACTACACTGAACTGCCCAAAAGGTTAAAACTCAAATCCAAAATAGGCTGCTCTCAGTCTCTAAACTTGAATGAATGTAAACGCCCAATTTGAGGCAACTTTTGTTCTGGTGAAATCTTGTCATCCTGTCTTAAAGAAAGAATCCCACAGTGCTATTCATGATGCTCTATACTATGTTTGATACTTTACAGTGTTGCACGCATGTTGTTCTCCCACTGTATCGCTCTGAAGCATCTTATGTGCAGCTCTTCTTACAAAGTGCCTCTGATGCATGATTGCACTGAGGGGTACAGAATATCTACAAAAATCTAGAAAAGTTGTGCTCTCTTCAATCCTGGGGGCTACAACTTCAAACACAGGTGTTCAAATCAATGTTATTAATTTTGGTTTTTGGCACAAGAAGGACTTAGGCACATGATGTGGATCCACAGGAAATCAATGTAACTGTGTTAGCTAGCAGCAGACTTTCCAAGTCCCTAGCTCTCGGCATCTGGAAGACATCAAAGTCATAAATCCATATGACTTCAGTGACCTTGCTCTTTGACCCAGAAAGGCCAGAATTTAAGCAGATCCTCAGGTGGTTAAAAGATCTGCCTGTGTGCCAGACATTGCCATGTAGTATTCAGTGTTCAAAAGATGAAGATTATGTTGCGTTGCAAATTTATGAGAGTGATACTGGCCTCTGATGGAAAGCCAAGACCTCAAACCTTTAGATTGGATCAAAAACAATATCACAGATGAGGTCTGAGAGACTCTGAAAACTTACATAACATTTTTTGGGTCCTAACAGCAGTGGAATCAACCTTGGGGTCACAGCAGGGGTTCAGTTAATTTATTTTCTGTGGAAGTCTAAAACTTCCAGGAGTCGAAATAATGCAGTCATTCCAATTTTTGGGAAGTCAAAATACTTCCAGAATCCCACCTTTGGAAGCCAATATTCTAGGAAGGAAACATTTATGGATGTTAATACAATATATTAGTGTTAAAATGCTGTTTCTTTCAGAAAAAATCCTTCATTTCTGACCTCCAAGCCTGCAATTTTGGAAGTCATCTAATTTTTGGTTTCATATAAGGAAGCCAATGACTTCCCCCTCTTTATTTTGGAAGTTTTTGCCTTATTTTTAGAAGTCAGCTGAAGCCCTGGGTCACAGTAAGGTACTGGAGGGGGGGGGGTTCTGTCAGGAATGGAAGATTCAAATTTCAGAATTCAAAACATGAGAACAATGATTACAGTAGTGGGACTTCATTGTTTTCCTAAGATTTACCAGAGGCCGGCCCGGTGGCACAGAGGGCTGAGGCGCTGGACACCACACCTCGAACCACGCCAGCAACCTGGGCTCGGGAACGGACTCAGGCGTCGGGGGTCAGTAGGGGAAGTGGTAGCATCTGTGGGACTGTTCTCCTCCTCTGGGGTGGTTTGGGGGATGCATGGTTGCTCTGCAGTGGCCTCCAGTGGAGACCGGGAGCACAGCAGAGGGATCACACTAAGAGGAACACCACAGAAAACCGTAAACTGCACTGGGATCGTCCGGATGATGGCAGCCATCCCCGACGATGCTCTTGAGCAATCCCAGCAGAGTAACGTCCGCCTCAGCAGCACCCAGGCAGGAAAGAAAATAGTGTGCTGGAGTCCCCCGGCTGGTGCCTTCCCTCTCGAAGGAAAGGGGACCCTCCCGGCAAAAAGGGATATGCCGGGCTAACCTGAAGGAAGGCTGCAAATATGAGGTAGGCAGCTCTGGGGGAATTGCAGGAAGGGGTCGCTGGTGGTACTAGGTGGCTTGAAGGAGGAGCAAGTCCCAGTGCACGATGGAGGGGAAAAAGATTACACACACGAAAAAAAAGAAGATTTACCAGAAAAGATTGGGAATTACTATGCAGGAAAAAGGCACTCAGATAAAGTGTGTGTATGTGTTGGGGGGGGGTGGCGGCTCATAAATGGGCTTCCATCAGGCCCAGCAGTGTGGGATGTATACCTTGCATCTGTCCCTCATTAAGAGGATCATACCTCATTTTAACTTACCAAAACCCTGTGCCCCACATGGAGTAGATCGGTGGATGTGTTGCACAGTACATTGACTTTAGCAAGGCCTTTAATTTCATTCCGCACAGAAGGCTAATAAAAAGGCTAGGTGGCCTTGGGTTACTGGACAAATGACCAGGTTAATAGGGAACTAACTGGTGGGCAGGACACAGGAGGTAGTTGTTGATGGAACACACTCGGAGCCCAAAGGAGTTACAGTGAGGTACCACAGGGATCTCTTTAGGGACTGGTGTTCTTCAGTATCTTCATTTATGACATAAGAGAGGAAATCAAGAAGATGGAATGCCAGTTTGGTGCTAACACTAAGCTCTGCAGCAGAGGCAGAGTGGACACTGAGAAGTAACTTAAAGAACAGCCATAAGGAATAGTGGGACTCTTAAGCACAAGATGGGAAGTGATACCTAGGGAAGGGGGGAACAATAGTCAGCCACCTTGGCTACTGGATCTCTAAATCTAGCCTGGCACTAGGCCAAGTATGGAGCTAGGCAGGGAAATAGGCATCCAGGATAGACCTAGATGACTGGTTCACTGCCTATGATTCCAGGCTAGTAACAGGTGCAGTGTCCCTCGACCTGAGCAAAGTGTTTGATACTGTCGACCACAGCCTTACCCTGCTTAGCCTCTCAAACCTAGGTGCCACCAACTCCACAGTGCAATGGTGCTCCAGCTTCTTCACTGGGCAAGTACTGTGCATAAAAGCAGACGGTCTTCTATCAAACCCCCTTTCCATCACTAGAGGTGTCCCCCAAGAATCCATAGCAGGCCCGCTCCTCTTTTCTATTTATATCAACAATCTCGACTCCAACATCGTCAACTCTAATCTACACTTCTTTGCAGATGATACAGTTCTTTATATCACCAAGCCTACATTTGTCGAAGTCTGCAATGAGCTTCAGTCCGGCTTCCTTCAGCTTGAATATAATCTCATAAGTGCCAAGCTTCTGCTTAACGTGAAAAAAAATGAAGGTAATGATCCTGAGCCACAGCAGCACCCCCCCAGTCATGGGACTAAGGCTGGTATTGCAACTGTTATGACATCCCTAGGAGAACCACCTGAAATGGTCGACAAGTTCAAATAAATACTTAGGTGCATGGATCGATAAACTTTCCTTCAATGCCCACAATGACAGCCTCACTGCTAAACTTAAAGCCAGGCTAGGTTTCTTTTTCAGACACAGCGCACTCTTCCCTACCGAGGTCCAACTCAGACTCGTCAAGGCTACATTCCTTCTGCTCTTAGACTATGGTGATATCATCTATAGCTACACCTCAGCAATCAACCTCCACAGTCTCGATGTCCTCTTCCACTGTGCCCTTCGTTTCATCGCCAATGCCCCCCCCCCAGGACCCACCATTTTGACCTGCACACTACTGTGGGGTGGACTTCTCTAGCTAGTAGAAGGCTGCTCCACTTTGGCACACGGACGCTTAAAGAACTCCATAAAAAACTCCCAGCCTATATCTCATCTCTCATACTTATTTCATGCTGCACTTACTCCCTAAGGAAGTCTGCCTTCCTCCTTCTGGACATTCCTAGAACCCGAACCTCCCTTGGTAAAGGCACTTTATCGCACTCCCTCCATGTGGCTTGGAACAGCATTCAATCGGTACTCAAGCTCACAAGCCTGGTCACGTTTAATTTCTTTAAGACTAGTCACAAAGCACTTCTTGGTAGCTTGTAATTGCCAACTAGCATAGCCTGCCTGAGTCCTTCATAGCATATCTCCCTCTTCTGTACCTCGTGTCTGCACCTCTACCCTCTCTCTGCCCCTTCCCCCCCACTTCGCTCTCTCTCCTCTTGCCTCTCCTCTTCATCCTCATCCTCCTCCCCATCGTTCCACCCTCTCCTTCCTCCAGGCCTCCTCTTGCCCCTCTTACTTCCCTAGTTCTACTCTTAGACTCCCTTCCTCCCTCCTCCCCTTCTTCCCCCCACCATCCTTACCCTTCTTCTGCTGTGTGCCCCCACTCTCATCCTTACTCCTCTGTTACTGCATGCCCCCCTCACCCGCCTAAGCATCCTCGTAGGAGCATCCCTACCAACAACCCCCTCCTCCTGCCACCCTCGCTCTGCTCTCTCCTCCACCTACCCTCACCTTCCTCCCTGCCCATTCCTGACCCCCACCCAGCTTATTCCTGCCTCTTCTGTCCCCCCTGCTCTCCCCCATCCCCCTGGCTTTCTCCATAGTAACCACTTGCTCGTTCCCCGTTACAAGTTTTGTATCTTTAGCTCCCTCAGCCCCCCCTCCTTCTTCCTAAGCTCTCCTTCCTGCAATTCAAGCTTGTCTTTGCCCCTTCTGCATCTCTGCTCTTCTCTCTGCTGCACTCCATGAATCTTGCTGCATCTCCATGTGCTCCACCACTCCTCTGTACCCTTGTTGCATAGCGTCTCAATATTGCCTTCTATTGATGTCAGAATCTGCCAATGACTGTATGTCTCGATTTGTATTAATTCCACTGCTTATACTATGCATGGATCCTCCTTCTATGTACTTGCCTCTGACAAGATCGGAGAATGGCTGAATGTATCGGCCTTGATGAATCCCACTGTTTTATACTATGTATGTAACCTTCTTTTATGTGATCACTCACTGTCGTGATCTGTTAATGACTGTATTCCAATGTTTTATACTATGTATTTGGCCTTCTTTTATGTAATCACATACCTTCTGTCTTTGTATTGCCTTTTATATAACCAGGATCGCCTGGTGAATGAACCGGCTGAAGGGAGCTTTCCTTGAATTGAATTGGCCTCTAGGTCTTTTACTGCTAGCACAATTTATGTTTTTATGTGTGAATGTATTATCCAATGTCATTAACTTACAATGATCAATGAACAGCAACTTTTATAAACACCCAATCATCTTCTCAACGTATCAAGTTGGTATATCAAATATTTGATTATGTGTCCTACATTTACACATTTTTAAACTTCTTCCATATTTTGATGACTCATGTCCCACACTGGGGTTCTGACAGGTTAGGAACTATGGAGGGGTGTGTGCATTCGCAATCAGTGCCACTGTGCCCAACCACATGAAAAGTGCAGGTGCAGGATTCATAAATTTATGTGCTCCAAATAATTAAAACAATTCAGGCCCTTTAAGGTATGTGGTGTCTCGGATTTCTTAGGTTGGGTAAGAAGAGGAATTTGGTTTCATATACTGCCTTTCATGCAAACCACATCACACAGCACTTTGTAATTTAGGAGAGGAAGGGGAGAATCTCTTGTATCCATTCGGCCCATAGGGAGAGTCAAACAGAAAAGAGATACATTAGAGAGACAGATTACAGCTAGGGTAAGCACATGAAGGTTAAATTACTTGTTTAGGGTGTAAGTAGTGGTTATGGAATTCAAACCTGGGTCTCCAGGTTCACACTTCTCTAATCAGTAAAACAAACTACAAAAATATGGTAAGTTATTAAATGTTAAATGATTTTATATAAATAAATCATATTAAACATGTTTCACCTTATATTTACTACATTAGAGCAGCAAGCCCTTTTATGAGCGCAATACTCCACTCCAGGATTTGTGTTATAGGATTTGCATGCACTACCCAGTGATGAAAGGACACAAGGCCTTCAGCCTCATGCCTCACTCCTCAGAGGGTGCACTAAAATCCTTTAATGCACACCCTCTCATGGCTTATTGCTTACATAAATCATATGTATTCTAAAATGACTTGGGAAATGGAAGAAATCTGACTGGTCAACAAAATTGCAAAGGTGTGTAATCATCCTAGCATAATCAAACATCTTGACTCCCAATAGCCAAATCACTAGCTTTGTATCAATTTTTTTCTTTCAAAAGCCATTCTACAAGCGCAACAACCTGCTATGGGATATACAGACTTCTTAGGTGACTAAAGGCACTCATGCTTCCCAATGCAGCCGAGATTTGCATTTATCCCAGTACAAATGGACATCATCATGTTGTCCTGCTTACTTATTTGTTCCTCTGTGTTCAGCAACTTACATTTCAGTGGATTGGGGAAAGAGAAGGAAAAGGGGAAATTGTTTAACCAGGAAAGGCACACTAACATAGAAGGAGATGGCAGATAAGGACCGTGTGGCCCATCTAGTCTGCCCTGTAAGCCAGAGCTTGTTTCCATGTGCTACCTGGGAGCACAATTAAGTTAAGTTACTTGTCCAGGGTCACACCTTATGCAAGTGGGGTCTGACTGGATTCAAACCCAGGTCTCCAGGTTTGCAGCTCAGTGCCCTTAACCATTGCACTATACTGCCTTCTTTAGACACTGTCAGTCATTGCATGCTGTGCAGTACTCTAGTTGCCAGCTACTCTATGTATGCTGTCCCACATTTGTGGGAGCCAAAAGAATTTAGCCCAGGTTTCGGGAGTCCTCCCACTTAAGGTATATAAGGGAGCTTCTTCTCCATGGATGGTTCTCATGAGCAAAAATTTGTGCCTGAGGCATCTTTTTCAGCCTTTCATCACTCTCAAGGTGCGAAGCAGGGAACACATCTCAACTAATGGAAACAGAAACTTAAGATGAAGTGAAAAGGGCTGCTAGGTACATAAGGAGTACTGCTAGAGCATTGCATTTTAGCCGCTTTTACATGGTGCTTACTTGTGCCGCTCACAATAGCTACAGTCCTGTTTTGCTCCACCTGCTACGGTATGATGCTGCTTCTACACACACGGCCCATTTCAGAAGCTTGCATCTTCTGGTGTTTTAGTGGTTGTTTCCTGCCTTCTGGGGTCCCTTGGTCTCATGGCAAATCGCCGATACTTCAGGCAGCCAATCTGTCTTGCTAACAATAAAAAAATGCAACTTCAATGCAGAATTCGTTTAGGGAGGCATTTCGCTAATGAATTCTACTGAAAGCATTACATAAATCATCCAAAGTTATGCACAAAAAGCAAGTAACATGCATCCAAGTTACTGCATCTCAACAGGGATGATTTTTGTAAATGTTTTCAACAGAATTCATTAGGGAGAATCCTCCCTAAATTAATTCTGCATTGAGCTTGTCATTTTTTTAACATTCATAAGGGCTGCTGTCAGATTTGCAGAAATAGGTGTAACTGTTGTGCTCCTGTTCACAGTCGTGAACGGTATGGTGATTTTACATTGCAGGGCAGAATGGAACAGAAGCCGGTGAACCCAGGCCAACAGGAAATGCGTTTCAGGGAAGCGCTCACTTTGGTTGCGGTAGGTGAATGCTTGTACACACAGAAAATGTAACATTGCAGTGTGTCTGTATCGGTTATTCCGATACAGACCACTGCATGTAAAAGTGCCTAATTTGACATCAGTTCTTTGTTTCAAGCTTCAAACTGCAGTGTCCATCAGTCCCCTTTTCTTAGTAAGCAGTAGAGAGATCACCAACTGTTCCAAATACCAAGGAACAGTTAGGGTAAACAGTGGGGGGAGGGCATATGAAATCACCTCTATAGCTCAGAGTCCAAGCAAAATGTCTAGCCAGAAAAGCTAGGACATCATAAGCATCATCAAAAAGCATATGCAACATGCAATAATAGTTATGGGGTGCAGGGACGGATGTCATCCTGCGATGTGCTCATCCTGCTTGTTACTGTGACACAGTGGCAGAGATGCATATACAACCCTACACTGTGTCCGATCCATGGCAAGGGGGGCACCAATTCCAGAGCCACCCCTCTACCATTAGCACAAAGTTTATCACTCTGTAAACACTCAATAAATAATGCATTTAACAAGTTACAAAAAGGAAAGCTAAGACAAAATTCAGACATAAAGTACTCAGGAATGAACAGTATAGTTACAGTTCGATCCCCAAAGTGGTTGAGAAACACAGTGTTATATTTGAGCTGTAGGACAGTTTCACGGGCGCGGGTCACTTCAGTTATGTGACACAAACCTGGCTCCTTCTCACCATTTTAAACTTCACTTATAGGGCTGACAACCATTTTTGAACTCTTTACACTGTTTATTCCTGCACCTAATATTGCTTGAAATCATGTCTAAAACCTCCTTGCGACTAGTCTTGAACATGATTTTAAGCAAATAAGATTTTATGTAAATAGTGGTAATTGCAGTGTGGCTAGCAACAGTGTAGCAACCATGCTGTGTGTCCTTCTAAAATTGCTGAAATTGCTTAACATTGTTATAGATTTCAGGGCAGTGTGGATGCAGTAAAACTTGTAGACTAACATGATACTAGATGGCTTAAAACGGTTTAAGTTGCTTAATTTGTTCCCATAGACGCCATATGACGTCGGAACCATCCATTGCTAGATCCAACCCAAAATGGTCACCGGGAGCAAATTAGATAACTGTTTTAAGTTCATACAACACAGATCGTGTCCGCACTACAAGTGGGTTTAAACATGTGTTCAAAAACCATGTTAAAGCCTCGATAGGACCTAGGCTTTAACACAGTTTTGGAAATGGATTACAATAAGGAACCGTGTTACCTGCAGGTGTGGAAATGCAGACATGGTTCCATCTCTGCGTCAGTCCCCAGAAAGTGTGTCTGGCAAGCCCCACTGAGCAAGATCAGAGCAGCAAGTATGGACCCTGCAGCACGGATGTTTTATCCATGCTAAACATGGCTGAATTCAGTCGGGACACAGCAACACGGTAAGTGATAAACATTTTATAAAATATTACAAGTTACCATGTTGTGTAGTCTGGACACGGCTTCAGATACTGTAGATGCACAAAACCACATTAACTAAAAACGGTAGACAAACAAATACAAGAGGTAGTGTGGTTTAGTGGTTAGAGCACCAGCTTGGAAACCAGCGAATCACGTGTTCAAACTCCACCAGAGCCAAATACTCTCAATGTGACCTTGAGCAAGCTCTGTACTTTATTTCAGTGTGGGCACTGCCCACCCTCAGAAATGTTGCCCCAATTCAATCCACAAGATAACCCCATTCAGTGTAGAAGCCCTACACCAGTATAGTCTGCCTCCAATGCCATGTAGTGTTTCAGCTGAACTAAAGAATGCAAACCTGCATCTTCTGGGATGCAAAACATTGGTGCAGAGGCTGATGTAGGTACCTGGGGGATCATGTCACCTCACAACATTTAGCATACCCCAGGTCAGAACTATTGAAACATATGAGCTCCCTATACCATGGCGAGAAAAGGGTTAGGCATTGGGGTAGCCACTGCAATGGTTTTGCTGCTCAGAAAATATAAATAAATACAGAAACTATAAATAAATAAACAAAACACTGAAGGCATTTGTGTTAAATTGATTAGCAGACTTTAGTTTTACACTGTGGTGGCCTTACCACTATGCTAATCCAGCTAATTCTCTTCTTTCAATACAAATGGTAAATATACCCTGAGAAAACAAAACTGAACCTGGTACAGGCAGGGAGGCCTTCACTTATATAGGAGACTTCAAAGTTAGGACATTAGTGCCATGTTGTAGTATCAGTGGTAAATCAAAGTTTTCGATCTTATCTTATTGTACAGAAATGCCAAAACACAATCTCAGCCAGCAGTGGGCCCATATGCAACCCCTATGTAATAAACCGAATTCCCAGCAATGTCATATTTTATCGTGGAAAATAACAGACATGGTCTGCCCATGCTTAGAAAACCGCAATGAGTAAGCTACAATGCGTTCAACTCCCTGAATTCAAATCCCAGCATATGCTACAAGAGCACATTAGCATATAAGGAAATATCTATGAAAAAAATGTCATAGACGCCGAGGCCTGCAGCTATAAGATTTTTTTTTTTTTTAATGACTGGGAGCTGGCATGATGTAAACATATTTTATGGAATTTCTGAGCACAAATTAGGCCTCACAAGAGTATTTCTCCCATTTACAAGCCCCATCAAAAGCTGTCAGCTAGTGTAAGGAGTCTAAACAATTAAAAAACTGGAGGGCAAAATGGTAAACCAGAAAAATGCATCTAATGTGGTTGAGAAACAGCGCAGAGCTTCAAGCTGATCGGCAGATGTTAGTATGTCAGAGCTGTACAAGACTCTAAAGAACATCGAGGGAGTTAGGTCAGCCTAAGTAACCTGTTGGTTTACTAAACAAGCTTCTTCTTATACTTTTCATCTTCCTCTTTCTGCTTTGTACCCCACCCCAATGATCGGTGTCACCGCGACCATATCCCTCCTCCAGCTTGGCTGGCAGGCATGCAGCTGTCTTCACAGCTAATAACAATTCTACTCTGTCATCAACCAGCAGTGGGTACGCAAACATCTGGTGGTATGCCTCTCAACCTTTTGTTACTAAAATGTTGGACAATAGCACTCAAAATGTGGGAAAAAAGGGGCATTGGTTAAAATGAGGAACACATCAAACACTGGAACAAAAGCCTGGAACACTGGAAACTAATGCCTGTATCTGTGCAGAATTTTGTTTTAATTTAGTGTCATAGATTATTATGTATTTATTTATTTTTTTATTTGAAGATTGGTAACCAGGCGAGGTACACTGAGCCAAGGCTCATTTCCAGGTGCTACCGGGGGGCAGGAGAAGTACAGTACATGACAGCAAGTCAACACAGCACATCTGGTAAATACATTGGTACAAAAAATGAAGGGGTACAAAAATAAAGTGATTCAGACAAATAAAGTATTGTCACCGCTCAGTATGAGACACCAGTACAAGTGCAAGGGAAAAGACAATCTAACGTGTGCAGTTACTAAATGACAACAGGCGAGAGACCTGAAGACAAGCTTATGCCTAACCTTGTGGTAGATGGAACCACAGTGCTGGTGAGAGGAAGTGCAGCCAGTAGGCAGGTGGCGGAGACCCAGCCAAGGACATTTGAGGCAAGATTGAGGGTGTCAGGAGGAACGGTAACAGGAGCAAGTGGGGTGTGGTTGGAAGTTCAACTGGTGCCTGAGGAAGTCATGGGAAGAAGAGAGGCAGAGGAAGGAGAGGAGCTTGACCAGAGTAAGGGAAATCAATAGAAGGCAGACTGCACAACAGGGAAAAGGGTGTGAGGAGTGAAGATAGTGCATTAAGCCCGGGAACGGGAGGCAGGAGGGAGCTGGGAGAGGAGAGGTAGGAGGGAAGGGAACCAAAATGGTATTTGGATATGAAGGAGATATATAAAGGGATTTCTGCTTTAAAGTCTGGATTTACAATGTGGGACAGTTCCTTCACTATGTGGGACAGCACCACACCTCCATATGGGATGGAGCAATTCAGAGGAATAAAATGAAGGATGTCCCTTATAATGTGGGACACTTGAGAGGTATACCACAGCTCCAAAATGGCCTGTACCCTCCCTCATCAGGAGTCAAAGAGCCTTTCCCCCACAACATGACCGACCCCAGTGTGGTATTCTGCAGTTCACAAATTAACCCCAGTCTCCTGATGTACTACCATCAAGCCACTAAACCCAATAAGCTTCTACTTTTCAAGATTTATAGCTAGGGGAAAGCCTGTCAGCACAGTGGTAGGGCTACCGCCCGCGACACAGCAACCTGAGTTCGGGAATGAGCTTGGGCTTTTGGAGGGCAGCCAGGAGAGGAATACTGAGTATCCAAGAGGACGCTTACTCCCTCTGGGGTGGGAGAGTAGATGCTGCCACTATCACACTACCACCTAGGTGACAACACATGGTACTACAGCAGTACCACATTGGGGAGGGGGGGGACATCATCTGGGCTCTGCTTGATGGACACTCTCCATAAGCAAGTTTGAAAACCCTAGTGTGCTGATGTCCCAGAGGGTAGGGACCAAGAAAAAAAAGAAATAGAGCCAGTCTCATGGGGGATGATCCAGCGTGTGCATTGGCCTCAACCTCACCACTGTCAACAAGCTGCAGCACCCTGGGAACTCCTGCCTCCATGGCCAGGAGAAGGCAGAAGGTTGTATGCAGCAGGCCAGATGCATCACAGGGAGGTGGGGTAAGCCCCTGGGGTTGAATATTGCACTGGTTAAGTTGCAAGGACACCAGCGGTGAGACTGGGCCCGTCCCAAGGGAGAGGGGCAGAGACATATGGTAAAAGCTGTGAATTAACAAAACAAAAAACAAGATTCACAGCTAAACTATCAGAGGTATTTTGAGTGAGAGACACAAGCATATATACACACACACACACACACACACAAACACAAACACACTGAATCACAGTTATACTCAAGGGTCGCCCTAATGGCCCAGTGGAAGTGCTGTCAACCCCAAGTTCGCAGAGGGTTCAGAAGCCAGAATTGGTTGTAACCCACACTGGGAGAACTTCTGAATGCAGTGGGAGTCACCACAAAGAGGAAGACATCGGCACCCTGCTGTGGGAGTAACCCCTTCATGGTGGGCCAAGGAGCCCGCTCCGTCATCAGGGAGTACGCATATGCATGCTGTGCTTTTGCAGTACACGGCTGATGGAGGCTACTGTTGACATCAGCATGAAGAAAGGACTTTTGGAGAAATCTGGGGTGAAAAAGCCTATTTGACATCAGCATGATGGCCGCACACGATATAGTGTTTCACCTAAATGGATCCTTGGTACTGTGGGGGAGCAGCATGGCCCTCCCTCCAGGACTCTGCTACAGCGGTGAACCTGTGGGATAATTGGCAGCAGAAGGTTAGTGGCAGATGGAGCTGGGTGGTTGCCTATCAACGGCCAGAAAACAGCACGAATGTACAAGCAGTGAGAGCAAAAACTCTATATTGAAAAAAATGAGATACAGTATACTCATTCAATGCTGCAGGCCTCCAGTTGAATAATTAGCTAATGCTGCACCAAAACACATCTAATCATCATCTTGATCATTTCTAGTTGCAGGATATGCAATACCAGAGAAAGGAAGTGTGTCTGGGAACCCCAGGTCCAACTATGTGACACTGTAGCTCAGTGGTTAGAGTACCGAGATGATATTGTGGGGGCCTAGGTTAAATTCCCAGTAGGTCACATTTTGTTTTTCTCACTTTGAGCTGTGATTTGAATTGCTTAGCATTGGCTAATGCTGCACCAAAAAAACATCTAACTGGCCTCCATAGAAACATAGAATTTCATGGCAGATAAGGACCACTTGGCCCACCCAGTCTGCCCATTTCCCTACCTGATGGATAAGCTGCAGATTCTAGTTAATCAACAGCTTACTTCCTCCTGCCCCCCACTAGAATTGCCTTATGCCTGTCCCATGCAATATTGAATTCTCCCACTGTTACTGACTCCACAACCTCCTCAGGAAGGCTGTTCCATGCATCCACAACTCTCTCTGTGAAAAAATACTTTCTAATATTACCTCTGAGCCATCCCCCTCTATCTTCAAATTGTGCCCCCTTGTTCTTGCACATCTCTTCTTCTGAAAGATACTACCCTGTTGTACCTTGTTAATTCCCTTGAGATACTTGAAAGTTTCTATTATGTCCCTTCCCCCCTTTCTTCAAGGGTATACATATTAAGCTGCTTTAGCCTCTCCTGGTATGTCTTCTGGTGCAGACCTTGCACCATTTTGGTTGCCCTCCTCTGAACAGCCTCCACTCTGTCTATGTCTTTGCGGAGATGGGGTCTCCAGAATTGCATGCAGTACTCCAGACGGGGTCTTCACTAACTGTCTGTAGAGAGGGATAACAACTTCCTGTTTTCTACTGTTGATGCCCCTCCCTATGCATCCCAGAAATCCCCCCTGCTCTCCTTACTGCCTTCTCACACTGCTTGCCCACCTTTAGGTCATCTGATATAATTACTCCTAGGTCTCCTTCGATTTTTGTTGTTGTTATTAACTCACCCCCCATTGTGTACTCTTCCCCTGGGTTTTTGTTTCCCAGATGCATTACTTTGCACTGAATCTGAGCTGCCACGTATTTGACCATTCCTCCAACCTTGCCAAGTCCCTTTTCATTCTTTCCACCCCACCTTGTGTATCAACCCTGTTGCAGATCTTTGTGTCATCTGCAAAGAGGCATACCTTTCCTTCCAGGTGCTCTCCAATGTTACTTACAAAGATATTAAAGAGGACCGGTCCCAGTACCGAACCCTGCGGTACCCTGCTAGTTACCCTCCCTTCTTCACTGTGGACTCCGTTTACTATTACCCTTTGCGTCCTGTTGTCCAGCCAGTTTTTTATCCAGGCTACCACCTTGGGACCTACTCCAAGGCTGGCTAACTTGTATATTAATCTTTTGTGTGAGACTGTGTCGAATGCCTTCCTAAAATCTAGGTAGACCATATCCACAGCCCCTCCATGGTCTACTACTTTGGTCGCCCAGTCAAAGAAATCTATTAGGTTCATCTGACATGACCTTCCTGCTGTGAAACCATGCTGCCTTGGGTCCTGTGCCCCACTGGCCTCTAGGTACTCAACAATTATTTCCTTCAGAAGTGATTCCACTGCCTCTACTCTGTTTATGTCCTTCCAGAGATGTGGTCTCCAGAACTGAACACAGTACTCTAGGTGAGGTCTCACCAGTGATCTACACAGCGGTAACAGCACCTTTCTCTTTCTGCTGGTGATACCCCTCCCCATGCAGCTAGCATCCCACTAGCTCTCCCTACTAGGAGGCAGTATAGCATAGTGGTTAAGGGCTCTGAGCTGCAAACCTGGAGACCTGGGTTTGAATCCCGTCAGTCCTCACTTGCATACTGTGTGACCCTGAGCAAGTCACTTAACTTCCCTGTGCTCCCAGGTCGCACCTGGAAACAAGCTCTGGCTTAGTGTGCCTTTCCTGGTTAAACAATTTCCCGTTTCCTCTACTGCTTTGTCACACTGTCTGGCCACCTTCAGGTCATCAGATATGATCGCCCCGGGTCCCTTTCCTGGTTGGTGTTGGCCAATACTACTCCCCCCATTGTGTATTCCTCCCCTGGGTTTCTGTGCCCCAAGTGCATTATTTTGCACTTCTTCACACTGAATCTTAGTTGCCACACCCCTTAACCACTCCTCTAGCTTTCTTAGATCTCTATTTACCTCCACCCCAGAGTGTCTACCCTATTGCAGATTTTAGTGTCATCTGCAAAGAGGCAGACCTTCCTTCCCTTCTTGCCTCTCTAAAATGTCACAGATGAAGACAGTAAAGAGTGACAACAACAGGTGCATGAGTATGAACAGTAAAAGTCCAGTATAAAAAAGGAATTCCAGAGAGAAAAGAAAACAAACAAAAAAACAATGTAAACATGTACAAAGTACATCAATTATGGGGTAACTCAGTAGTACCCAAGATACTCTGCATTTACTTTTCATTTCCTTTAAGAAGCACCGTAAACTAAAGAAAAAAAATTTATAATCTCATCTGGAAAACTAAACCTGCTTGTATCAAGCAAGAATGCTAGGAATGTGAGTACTTACTGTCACATTTTTCTTTAATCATTCTTCAACTATTTTCCCACATCAGGTTAAAGAGAAAGGAATATTCCACATACAGGTCACGTAAAAACATGAAAAGTTTAAGATAACCCCAAATGCTATATAATCAATAAAATACTAGTGCCTATTAGTGGGCACCGATCTCTCTGGGGACTTCAGCCCTAAATTAAGTGCCAGGGTTCCTAAATGTCTGTGAAAAAAATGTTTTTCACTTCTACAACAGAAATTATTTACTTCTGTTGCAGTTTCCTGTCCCAAGGATGGCTAATATACCATGTAGCATCACTAATGACATCAGTAATTGACACTGGATTGGGCATCAGGACAACAAAGAGGTGAAAAGTGCCAGGATTTGTGGAAAACTAGTATTTTGTTTCTTTATTATAAAAGAAATCACCAAAAATGGAGAATTCTGCAGCAACACATAAGATATGCAGCAGGATGGAAGTTCTGCAGACCCAAAGTATAGATTTCCCCTGTAGGGGGCTTGCCTATTAGGGATGAGTATCGGGTTCCAGGTCCTTTGCCTATAAGAGAGGCTTCTCACATGGAAACCAGAGCTGGCAGAGATCACAGAAGGGGCAACAATACCCAGGCCCCTTTAGAAAGCACTGAAAGAAACAGAGATTTGACAAAAAAAACTTAAGGTGACTCTTTATGGATGAACCTTTTTTCCATATAGGATTTTGCCCTTGTGTCAGCTGACCCCCATCTGATCTCCGCTGGTGACTTCTCAGCACAGACAACCGCTTGATCCAATCATCTTTCCCCATGCTCCACCCACACACCCTTGCTGGACCTTTCAACCCTTTTGCCATACAGAGTTTTATTCCTGATCAGCTGACAGTCCTATGGAGATATACCCTGTATCATTCTGAAGTCATCATGTCCACAGTGGCTGGCTGTTTTCTCCATCTTTCACTCCATTCCTTCCTCCCTCCCTCCCTCCACTCTGTGGTCTGTGCAGTAACAGTTTTTTGACACTATGCACTCACAATGCACTGCAAAGAGGAGCAAGCTTCCTGGTCCCTGCCACAGATGTTGCTGTGCTGCTGGAACCTACTACCAGTCCTCTCTGGGTGGAGCATACTGCAATCTGGCAGCTTTTCCAGCCAATGGCCTCACCCTGATGTGGCTCCCCAAATCCATTCCTGAATCTGGGTCACCTACAGGACAGCACAACACAGTGCTACTGGGCCTCAGGGGTGTCCCATTCTTGATCAGGATACAAAGTGACCAGGGATAGCAGGGGTCCTGAGGGTGCCAGACCATCATTCTGTGGCTGAAATTTCCCTTTATATTTTCTACCTCCCCCCAAATTCTAACTGAAGGAGAACTGTGCCCCCTTCCCTTCAGTATGGCGCTCCACTTGTTCTGCTCTCCAGGGGGCGCAATGGGGTAGTCGCAGAGTGGGCAAACTGACCTCTTTTCCTTGAAGACTTGGAGTGTCTAGATAGACACTTCCACAGCCTTTTGCCAGCCTGCAGAGCAGTGACACGGGCTTGGGGAACTAACCAGGACAGCAAGTATGGGAAGCGGCTCCCTTAGCAGCTGTGCAATACAGCCAGGCAATAAATCTGTCTACCTTAAGGGAACAAACCATATTTGAGAAGTCGTGTCAATTGTTTTTTGAGTCAACATTTGTGCTAAATTTGTTTTGTCCAGTTCTTGGTACATCCACAGCTCTCATGACTGCAGTTCCAAATGTGTTTCTTCCATTCAACAACAATATTTTCAAAAGAGAGTTCAGATTAAACAGGTTCACACAGCCCAATCCGCAGTCTGATTCTCATACTGTGGTGGTTCCAGTTTCAGGATTGTTTGCATTTTCCTTTAGCTTTTCCTCAGGAAGCTCCCCTTACACACATGGGAACATGCGTGACTATACACCACATGAATTACAAATCACTGCAGCAAATGCGTATTACAGGCTTCCAGCACACATGCTGAAAGGGGTAAACCCAAAATGAAGGATTTTTTTTTCCAACAAAATTTGTAGGAGATGATGCTAGGCCAGTGTGGTTTTGCTTAAAAAAATGGAATAAAGGAAGAGGCAAGAAGCATTTAAACCGATTTGTCAAGGAGTGTAACATTAAGACCCCCCAGGATCCTAAAGAGTGTTCTCCATGAGGTGGGTGATTTTTTTTGGGGGGAGGTCACATTCTTAAATATGAATAGCCCATAGCTCACAGTGAGATCTGGGATTCTGTTTTTCAAGCCTCCATTTTTGTGGGTCTCATTTTCACAAAATCTGTGCTACAGGAGCAGTTCTGCTCTCCGTATTTAAACTGATCCCTTTTCACCAATAGATATCTGTGTATAGTGTATGGTGGAACGTTCTTGTGTATGGGGAGCCATACACAGGAACAAGTCATTCTGCTGCAGTAGTGATGTAGTTACTACCACAGAATGACTTTTAGTTCGGCATTAGTATCTACATCATAATGCAAGTGACCCCATCAGTGCTGTTCATAGGACAGCGGGCAGCTGAAGCGTCGTGCACGTGAGCTGGCCGGCGGTGAAATGCAGGAAGGGGAGTGTAATGACTGATTTAGCATACATAAAAAGTAAGCGATTGTTGCTTTATTTTTTCCATACGCTATATAAAATAGTGTATGGCAGCCCAAATATACAACAATGCTCTTCTTACACCTCATGGTTACAATGATGACAAAGGGACCCCTCGAGCTTCGCTCTCGAGATCGCTGTCATCATGGTAACCACTTAGTGTAAAAATAGCATTGTTATACTATTCAGTATTTTGTTGCAGCCTACAAACCTTTTTTTTTTTTTTTTATTGCATTTGCATTGCATCTGTATTTCTGTGACACAGTAGTCTTAATATAATTTGTGGGGATGTCTTTGTACCCTAGGTAAATGATTGGGGTTGTCCTGAGGGCACTCATTGTCCCCTCATAAAGGAAAATGAGGAGGGGTTAATGTTATAGGAAAATGCAAACTCTAGCCACAGCAAATTAGCTGTCATCATCTGAGGCTCAAACTGGCTCGTCAACAGGCTTCCACATTTGGAAAATAGCACTGATGCCGTGTCTGGAAAGACTCTTCATTCACATAGCTCTGTGTTGCATAATGTAAATGCTGCTCCTTCTTGGCAAGCAAATATGAGGTGTAGCAGGCCTGCAAAACCCTCTCTGACATTGGGCCCATGGTTTTCACTGCAGAGCAGCCATTAATGGTCCTGTCCACACTACCGATCGGAAGTTAGTTATGGTTTTTAAAACCATTAACTGCACTTACTCTGCTACCACATCCACATTATATCATTTTTTATTTTTGTCTTTGGTAACCGGGTAAGGCCCACTAGGCACAAGTGCCTGTTTTCAGGGGCGACCTGGGAGCACTGGGCAGTTAAGTGACTTGCTCAGAGTCACACAGTATGCAAGTGGAGGTTGTGAGAATCAGACTCAGGTCTGGTCTGCTGGCTGTATCAAGCTCAATATCAGACCCATGTTTAAACATGGTATGTGCCTGTTCACATTTACTGAAGTTTCAGTGTGCTGTGAACACGCTCACACACTACTAATAATCCACGTGCTGCAGTACAATCTCTCCGCAATCCCACAGTGCATTTTGTGACATCCCTACCAACACCAAACTACTACTGTGCAAGAACCCATTTACAATAATGAGGACTGAGTTGTCTACAGCTGAAACCAGTCACATCTCCAAAATATCTTAATCTTGATATCAAAACAGTTGATGAAAACCGTGGTGCATGCTCATAACAAGTAAACACGGTGGTTTACTAAACGAATATATAAGCTGCTGCAACTTTAATACATTAACTTGATCTTAAATGGCAGAAGGAAAAAAATAATTAGAAAAAAAATGGACACCCAAGTATTAACACAGAATCAAAGGCTGCATGTTTACAAGGGCCGTATATTTTGTAGAGAGCACTGTATAAAATAAAAGGTTAAATATCTTGTACCCGGAACTTTCTTATACAGTGCTTCATAGCTTTAAAAGTGACAGCATTCTGGGCCATAGGAAGACAAGTAAGCATGACTGTGTGAACTCCTGCCTATATGGGTAAGTCAACTGTGCTATATTGCAAACCTTCAAAACTGAGCTAAAACATTTATCCTGTAGGTAGGGGAAATGGAAAGACTAGGTGGGCCACGCGGTCCTTATCTGCTGTCAAAGTCTATGTCTATTTCATTAGGATTTAAACATGGTTTAGAAACACAATTTACAAACATGTTTTATTTATTTATTTATATTTTATAGGTGTTTTACCCCCATTTCTTTTTGCCCCCCCCGTCTCGGATGCACACATGCACACCACGCTTCGAGATACCTTCCCTACGTGCTGCCCCCTCCTGCCTACACCACCACCAGACCTCCACCTGGTGGCGGTGGAACTACAGGGGGCGACATCTTACCCGGGAGAGGAGAGCTGCCATAGGGCTGCTAAATCCTGCTCCTGTCCCCCCCCCCAAGAAGGCTCCCCGATGACCCAAGGTCATTCCTGAACCCGGGGTCGCTGGTATGACTCGAGGTAAGGCAGAATGCCTCAACCTTCTGCACCACCAGGCCGACGGCATTTGCAAATGTGTTCAATGTAGACGCGAGACAGTTTGATGGTGTTATAACATTACAGACTGCCTGTAACATTATGAGAACGCAAGTGTGGACAAGGCCTAAGTGAGTGAAGGGGGGTTGATCTCTGATTTGATTTTACAATACATCTACTGGTATTTAAATTCTGTACTGGACTTGCCGCTCCATATATAACTGAACTACTCCAAGACCATTCACCAGCACATCTCTGTCTTTGATCAGATGCACACCTTCTCAATGTCCCCACTTCATGAACAGCTAGATTCAGCAACAGACCCTTTTCAAGCTATGGCCATTGTCACTAAAACAGATTCCCCCTGGAAATCCCATCAGGTACGGACCATAAGCTACTTAACAGCAAGCTGAAAACCTACCGTCACCAATGAGCTGTCGCAATCTGATGCTTGTACTGGGTCTTGAAGAGGATTCCCCTGCCCCGCATGAGCATGGAATTCTCGGAAGTTGCAGGACTGGAAAAATGTCAAAGTATGGGCGAGTGCTCGAAAGGCTGCCCCTCCCCCCAGCCCTCCCTATTAGTCCGGTGGGCTGGGGCAGCACGGTGGGGGGATTCCCTGTCATGTCGCAGCTGATGAGTGTTGTGGGGGGCATGCAAAAGATATGGTAGGGTCCCTGCTGCTGTATCCCCTGCCCCCCTCACCCGGCACTCCATGCCTTAGTGAATGGCATATAGTGCAGGCACACCCCCAGACATGCCCCCAGACTGCCCACAGTGTGTAGCTGCATGACTGGCTGAGGGATCAAGTGTGCAAGGGTGCACATCCCTTCCATTAAATGGGGTCCTCTGGACCCCTGGTTTGTGGCATTCCAACTTAGGATTGCCTACCCGCTGCAGATCTGTGATGCATAGGCCATCTGCTCCTAATGCATAGGGCAAGTGTTTGTATCCTGTACTGCACAGTGCCTTAAAATTCTATAAATCACTATAAAAACTGCATTTATTATTATTACATTAGCATTACTAGTACTATAAATGCTACATCCCATGTGTGTTCCGATAAAAACAAGTAGCGGCTTTCACTTGGGGCAGGGCACTGTGACACCAGTACAAGTTCACAGTAGATGAAGAAGCATAGTAAAAGAACATCGTTTACAAGCTTATCCTGGAGCCAACAGAAATTGTATAAAACAATTTGATTTGATGGCACCTAGTAGGACTCAAGCGATGAAAAAAGTGTTACCTTGCTGTAATTATCCCTCTTATTTTTCAACCAGGTTTTAACTAATTATTTGAAACACACACACAAGCCTTACCTTGTGATGTGAAAAAATCTGTTGAGCCTTAGATTTCTCAGGGCATTGTCCTGGAATAGTGACAGGAATCATGTTTTATTTTTCCCCTCCACAAACTAAAACTCGTTAGTTGCAGTGAGAAAAATAACTTATGTACAGTATTTTTATGCAGGGGGAATGCCAGGAGGCAATAACTCTATATTGACCTCCCAAGACATGATAATCTGGTAAGTAAGTAAGGAAGGGGGGGGGTGGGGAGAGAGAAGCAAGCAACTCCTGAAGAGCAACAGATATTTTTGAGGGGCATGGCCTTAGGAGTCCATATTTTTCCATAATTGGGAGGAATGACTTGAGGAATACCACAGTTAGTTGCACAGTATTTTATGATAGAAGGAATTTAGGGGCCATCTTGTTTACTTGTCCCCCCATGGCAGTGACTATTTTGTTCAGTTTGACTACCAACACCGATCCAAGCTTAATCAGCTGGACTCCTAACTCATGCTATGTAACCCTCAACACCAGTCTCCCTCAGGAATATTTCTAGTTCAGCTTCAAAGCTTGAGCAGTGCTGACTTCCACAATCTTACCGGGAAGGCTAATTCATAAATCTGTCATGAAACACAAGCCATTACAAGCAATTCTTCACATTTTGTTTCAGTAAGGCTTGTGATGCTTCTGGGAAATAATTAGGTGGCACAGTGTAGTATATCCATATTGTTCTCATAATCAAAGTCCTCCCTCCCAGTTAAAGTTCAGGCCCTGTCAGACCCAGTGGTGCTGGGGCAGTACGTTGCTCTGCACAGGAGATGACCTAGGTTCAATCCTTGCGCCCAGCTCTAGGTAATGGGACAGTGAAGTCTAAGGTGGGCTGGCTGCAGTGGCAACACACTCGTACACACTAGTGGGAGGGCTACAACTGTCTCATTACATGAGCACCTCCTACAGAGAGGTAGGAGAACTGCACTGGATGTCCAGGTGAACAAATAACATCATCCCCCCCTCAGCCAGTGCATAACGGTGGTCCCACACAACTGTGAAAAGCAGAAAACATGGGGTGAAATGCCTTAGGGAGCATTGCACACTGACATTCAGCCTTCCCCCACACAGTGGCATCTCTTTAACTGACTTCCTGCCACCATACTGCATCCTGGAGGCAGTTACAGGAGAAAGAGACCCACTGCAGGGTTGAAGGTACATGAGCATAGTTGAGCAGATGAAAATTTGAAGGGTCTCTGGAGGCTGTCTAATGGACTGAGGTAAACAGCTACCAAGGGCGGTTGAGCAGCGTAACTGAAAACAAAAACCAAAAAATAACAAAACAAGCATTTGTCAATGCCGAATGTTTTCTTGCTGGTATTGGCATCGGTACTGCAAGAGTTAGAGAGTTGCATAATAGGAATGGCAGTGAAGTACTGAACTAACGCCAACCCCCACCCCCAACCCCACCCTGCAGAGACTGACAGGTGTTGGGATGTGCCTTTGAGTTGTCGGCCATAACGCTCATGCCATTCCACCTCACCCTGCCCTGTGGACACTGACAGGTGTCACGGTGTGCCTTGGGGTCCTCTGCCCTTACGCCCCCCCATTCCATAAGGAAATAAGCTGAGATGGGTGCCGTATAGGAGAATGGGGTGAATGTTAGGGCCGAAGACCCCAAGGCACACCTAAATGCCTGTCCAGAGGCTGCAGGGTGAGAGATGAACAGTGTGAGCATTACGGCGATAACCTCAAGCCACACCCGGACACCTGCCAGTCTGTACAGGGTGGGGCGTTACAGTTGGAAACCCTAATGCCTCAGGCGTTTGTTGGTATTTTTGCTCCAAATTTTGAGCATGGGCTTTTTGGGACCCCACCTCATGAACAGTGGCACTATCATTTCATTACTCAATCCCAAAAGGTAATTTCACACAGCTAATGCACCATTTGGCTCAACAGGTGCGAAAAGACATTTTGGGCAGGATGTGAAAAATGACATCTATACTGTTCATGAGGAGGTGTGAAAAATGGCAATGATGAAAATCTGGAGTGAAAATATGAAAAAGTGGTGAAGTTACGAGCTTGCATAAAAATTGCATAATGCACGCTCGTAATGCAGTTATTTTTTGGAATTTTTTCACCAGATTTTCAACATGGCCTTTTGGGGACCTCCCCTCGTGAACAGTGGCACTGTGATTTCATTAATCTGTCCCAAAAAGTTGATTTCGCACAGCAATTGTGCCATTCTACGCCACAGGTGTGAAAACACATTTCGGGAAGGATGCGAAATATGACAGCTATACTGTTCATAAGGAGGTGTGAAAAAATGGCAATGTTAAAAATCTGGAGTGAAAATATTAAAAATTGGTGAAGTTTATTTTATTTAGCTTCTGTTAACTGGGTAAGTACACTAGACAAGTTATATGCCTATTTTCAGGAACGACCCGGGAGAGTACAAACAGGTATTACAGGGTACATCAATACAGCATAAATTAGGTGAACAAGTACATCTCATATTAGTTGAAACGAGTACATATACACTTTGTGGTTAGGTACAATGAGTCGACAAAACAGCGGGCAATATACAGTGCAGGTAGAGTAAGACAGGTCATGATAGAATACATAGTGAGTTGGCATTGAACAACATTTTACGAGTGTGCCTACAAACTGTGCAACGCACATTCGTAACACAGTCATTTTTTTGGAATTTTTTCACCAAACTTGCAACATGGGCTTTTTAGGACCCCACCTCATGAGCAGTGGCACTGTTGTTTTGTGAATCGGTCCCAAAAGGTGGTTCCATGCAGCGACCGCAAAATCACCTTTTGGGACAGAGAAACGAAATTACAGTGCCAGTGTTCACGAGGTGAGGTCCCAAGAACTCCATGTTGAAAATTTGGGACCAGAACTCCAACAATTGGCTGAGATATCAACCTAAATTGACCCCCCCCCAAATTCACTGCCATTATAGGGCTTACCGTCATTTCTTCAGTTCCCGTTTGGTCTTTGAAGAGTGCAGACGTGTTCCAGGTCCACAGAAGATCACTGCTCCCGACCTCTGGAGTAAGTACTGGATGAGGGGGGTGTGGAGAAGTGGGGTATGCAGAGGAGGGTGTGGGTTGGGGAAGGGGGGACTGGGGAGATGACAAGGGACCATTTTCTTTTTTACAGGTAAAAGAAAAAAAAAAAACAGACCTCGGGGAACGGTTTTCTTTATTTTACAGGGGAAAACATTAATTTAGGCACACTGGGGTGGGCTCCCAATGTGCCACAATGTTGGGGGGCAGGGGGACATGCCAGCACAGGGACTGGACACACCAATGAAAGCAACAAGAAAAAAATTAATTTAGGCACACTGCAGTGGGCTCCCAGTGTGCCACAATAGTGGGTGGGGGCACACCGACACAGGGGTTGGGCACCCTAATGTTGACAAATGAAATAGATGGGTTTGGGGGGAGAGGGCATATCCAACACTGGGAGTGGGCATCCCAGTATCAGATAAATAAACAAATATTTTGGCACACTGAGGTGGGCTCCCAGTGTGCCACATTAATGGGGTGGAGGAGGGATACATGCTGACACAGGGATTGGGCACCCCGATGTCAGCTTTCTGGAGAGAGTGTGTGTGTGTGTGGGGAGGGGGAGGGCAGCTCATTTATTTATTTCAATGTTTCACCAGGAACAGCACACTGAGCAAACAAGTTGCTTGCATCTCCAGCCATGCACATTACTCTGCACTGTAATGCACATGGCTGGAGTCTCCTCCACTGCTGTGTGCCTGGTTGTGGGAAGGGGAGAAGCTGCCACTGCAATCAGGGATGATGAAACTGTCCCTGATTGGAGTGGCAGATCTCTTTCAAGTCCAGCATTTGCTCTGAAACTGCCATCATCGGCAGCTTCCCTGTTGACTGGTGGCCAAGGGACGTGCCCCTAAAACTGTTTGCTGGATTGGCCAAACACTGCCACACCTCTGCAATGCTCTGCTCTCCTCAAAATGTTTCTTGTGTGCTGTATGCGCAAGCAAACATAAAAAGGAAAAAAGATTTTTACCAGAACCAGATGTGTAGTGGTACCTGGGAGACTGTACAGGACCCCCAAGACTCTCACATACTGAGGCCAGCTTTGGACCAGCATCTCCAGAGGTGAGGCTCATCTCCTGAGGAGGGAATGGCCAACCGACAATCTCACATACCCTGCCGGCTGACAGAAAATCATCTGAGGATGGCAGTATAGTGCAGTGGTTTAAGGCTCTGAGCTGCCAATCTGGAGACCTGGGTTTGAAACCCACAGCCCCACTTGCATACTGTGTGACCCTAGGCAAGTCACTTAACTTCCTTGTGCTCCCAGGTCACGCCTGGAAACAAGCTTTCAGCTTAGTGTGTCTCTCCTGGTAAAAAAAAAAAAAAAAATCTGCTCTCTCAGAGATCTGGAGGAAGGGCACAGCTGAGGCTGTCTCACTGTTGGGGCAGAAAGCAAGCAAAACCATAGGAAGAGGAAAGAACTTAGAAAAAAATGTTCTGTTTCCAGTTGAGGTAATAAGTGAGAATAGTCTGGCATCTCAGCTCATTTGCATCCACACATGCCAAGAACCTAGCACCACACAATACAACATGCAGTGGCAATCTTTGCACAAACATGGTCCAGTGCAGGATGATGATGATGTAAAGTGAATTAGCACCCCCCCCCACTGGTCCACAAAAGAAAGTGGCTTCTCCACTCTGACTTCTGAGCCAGAAGGTCATAGGTTCCCACACTACAACAGGACTTCCGCTCATATTCAGAACTATCAATGTTTCCACAGACTGGGTACTAAACCAAAGTTCTTTCTGGCAGTTTTCACAGTTTCACAAGCCGAAGTTAAAGATATCAGGATACTTTTCAAAAAAGAGTAGACTGACCCTGCCCCCTGCCCCAGCAGTCCCTCAATACTGCAGGTTCTAAATGAGCTGTCCATGAATGAGTGTGGAATATTGTGATCCATAGACTGCAATATCGCTCTGCATACAGTCACTGCACTACCAGTCTATTATGCATTGGTTTATAGATCACTTTGAAATACTTGGTGCACAACAGATGAATTTATGCCCTTGGGTTCTTGTCTGGTTAATAAATTTTAAACGAAAATATAAAACCATATTTACTGTCCTAGGTGCAGCAGAGGCTCCAGCCTCTATTAGCTACCGGGATACAACAACCAGTAGGCACGTCACTAATACAAAGTGCACATATTATTCCTACAAGGGTAGCTTTACACCACATGAGGCCCAACAGGGGCACAGCATTTTTTCTTTTTTTGTTCTTACCAGGATGCATGCCCTGGTGTAGGGCTGCAATTGTCTAGATTAAATAGAGAGGTATAGTAGTGTGGCTTAGGTCTACAGTGTGTGCAGGTTTGGCACCCCAAATCACTGAGCCTCTGTGTCAGTAAGTCAGGTTTTCATGGCTGACTGGTGTTAGAAGTATAGTATTCAGGAATTAATTTACAATTATCCTCTCTAATCAGTTTTTTTCTTCAGTATTGTATTTTTAGTGCATCCAGTTAATGAACATAAGTTCTGTGGCTTCACTGAAAGGTATCACCAGTTCCCCCAATATGAATCCAGACCAATCCTTTTGAGTACCTGCTGAATTTTGCACAAAAGAAATAGGCCAACTGACCACAGCCTGACATGGGTCAGTCTGGAAAGGCAGGGTCAAACTGACATGGTCAACTAATTTTAGCACATCAGTTGTCTGCTAGACAGCCAGGCATCTAATGTTTTATACAACATGCTAAGTAGGTGGAGGCTAGCTAAATACTCTTTCAGCAATGCTGTGATTTTTGTCTACTGACTAAAAATGGAAGCGTGCGTGTGTGTGTGTGTGTGTGTAGCCAGCTGTTCCAGCTGGCACTATAGTTACTCCAAATGCTGCCAGTGGAACATCAGTTAGGTGTGACAGTAATGAAGAGATGCAGAAAAAAAAAATGGTGACATCACTTCAACCAACAGCTAGCAGCCCATAATGAACATGGGTTATTTCTTGCTTCCATTATAGTCCCTCAGAATGGATGGGCAGAACTCCCACATCTACAGGGAGCCTAGTTTTTTTTTTTTTTTTTTTTTAACAGGAAAATTGACCAGTCTTCTTGACAGTTTTTACCCAGATTCATTCTGCTTATCAGGAAAAATCAAAGCAAGGTGGGCTCTCTAGTAAATAATTGTGTAATCTACAGTAAAATCAAAATGTGGTTACAGGGAAAAATGTCAAACTAATCTAGGAGCGGCTGGCACTGGGTTAGACAGTGTTATCAACTGCGTGCTTGTGCTTTAAACAGTATTTTCCTCCTTTCCTTTTGCTCTACATAACTGCAGGGCACACAGTACGTTAATAATATTATGCACACCTACCGCATGGAAATCAGCTTATGGGGAACTACACACAGCCCTTTCATATAAGGTGACAGGTCACCCGGCCTCTGAGTCAGAGAAGGAGAAATAAACCAGCTTGCTTGCAAACTACAAGAAATCAAATTAGAAATGTGCAAAGCTCAGCTCGCCTTCAAAGGAGTTGCCACAATAGTAAGCAGGCAGAAACTGACCTGGTTTGAGAGCCCCCCTCCATCTCCTCCATAAATCACCTGAACCCCGGGAAACACAACTGGGGCACAACTAAGCACTGAAAAATAATTAGTGCCATTAATTTACAAAACAGGTACACACAGGAAAAATAAAGAGGGATGGCGGCTGTTTTGTACACCTGGGAATTGGCTGCTATACCTGGCAATCCATCCCCCTGCATTTTCCAGTCGCATATTATGTTGTAGCAGTTCTCCAGGGAATTGGGGGATGCAAATGAATGCAACTAAACGGAAAAACCACTTGTTCCTTTTACAATAGCAACAACAACAGCCCGCCCCCAACACAATGCAACACGAGCGATTATTTTTTTTTCTCAAAAAGCAATAAACTTACAAACCACTAACAAAGAATCTCAGCCAATATGACAGTAATATTAATCATAAAAACACAAAAAATCGATTTTGGTGCCAATTAAAGTGCTTAAAAAGGTACCAGGTGGCTAATATTTTATATATATATCTATATATGCAGTGTATTGTGGAAAACAGAAACGTACCACAAATAAATACCAACAGACGGAGAAAAGCGGAAAGGTCGTAATTAATTCATTTATTAATTAGAATCCCGGCTGGCTTCTCTTCCTCCGCCCAGTGGGGTTGCTGCAGGCTGAAAATGACCAGGACGTCAGTGAAATGGACAAAATGTCACTTACCAGTGCCGAGCAGGTGGTAATCCGCAGAAGCAGGAGCGGTAACAGCAGCGAGGCTGAGCCCAGCAGAGGCAGCTTCTCCATGGTGTGGTGCGTGAAAAGGGACAAGCAAAGAGAACACCAAAATATTCAAAAAGCGAGGGCTCCTCCGTCTCTCCCAACAAATCCCTGTGATTTCGAAGGTGCTGAACGACACCTTTTCCGGGGTTGCAGAATTATGCACGGAGCTTGAAGGTGCTGGGTTGATAAATTCCTTGGGAGTTCTAACAATGATTCCTCTTCTTTCTTCTTCTCCTCCTCCGTTACTGCCTGCGCTCACTCCGTGAGTTTAAAGGGATGGGTTGCTTTGAATGAGGTTTGCAAATTAAACAATTCATTACAAAAAAATAAGAAACGACAGAGAGAAACGGAGAGCGAGCGAGTGCTGCCTGCCAGTTCGGGGGATGTGATAGCGAGCCTCTCGCCGACTGATGTGTGGTGTGACCGGAGCCTCAGGGCAGGAAACGTGTGTTGATGATCCGCCTCCATTCAATCAGTGGAGAAAGGGAAGCAGGGGTTTGCCATGCACAGTAGTACTAGGCTGGGGAACGAGAGCCAGATGGATAGATTAGAATGCCACCTACCGTATTGTTGTGTTTCCTGTTACCTAAGTGTGACAGTTTCGGTGCTGCTTTTCTGACTAGCCTGTCATATTTTGCACCTTATTACTTTTACAGTACTATGCTATAATGGTGTTACACATAAAAACATATTTTTGGACACAAATAATTTAAAAAACTGTACAAAAAGATTGTAGGTTTCTTAGATGGAACATCACTTGTATTATTTTTACCATGCACTGCGGTCAGTAGTTTAGAGGCGCGGTAGTTAGCGTTGAGTAAATTGTTAAATGTTAAACCCCGATTTTTGTACTTCAATAACTTTGGCAACCTTTAACGAAATAGCCCCAAGGCTGGCATGCACTACCAGGCTGCCAGACTTTCAAGATGTGAAAAGTTTCCTGATGGCATCTTGTTCGGTTTTTGAGATACTAAGCACCAAAAAACGGGGACATTGCTATTTTTGCTCTCACCTACAGACTAGACAGTGTGGTGTTTTTCATAACAGTTTCAGGGCTGAAGGGCCCATGCCAAAGGTATTACTTTAGAAGGAAAACTTTTATATGTGTAACCAGGTCGCCCTGAGTGTTTCAGTTACTACCCCTGCCTTGCCGGCTCAGACAAGGTTGAGGGGCCTGGGTTCTAATCTGTCTGATTGGGGGTGGGTGGGTTATGTCCAGATCTTTAAAATTAGCACAGTTCCTCCAACCAGAGTAAATTTTAAGTGGGCCTGTTCTCAGAGCAGTACAACTCCTTGGAATGTAGCACCACACTACAGTAGAAACACCACACCAATAAAACCATGCTGCAACATTAAATCAAACAAAACTTGCAATTTTGATTATCTCTAATAATATGCTCATGAGAAAGATTATAAAAAATATCAATAAAACATTTATTGGGGGACATTCACGGGGATAGGGGAAAGCAGTGCAAGGAGCATTTTTGCAGTAGAGCAAGTGCTGTAATGGCATGACAGAATTTTGAAATCGGCTAAACACTGTCTGGTTAACCTTGAAAATATAATAAACCACACCCAATTCCTACCTCCCACCAGGCAGGTTAAACTTAGCTTCACCCAACCCACATGGGAATATTGTCCTGTGGTACCAGTTTACTCCTATAGTCTAAGGGAGCCCCCAGACTTCACTGGGTACCCAGTGGTTGAAACATTGTAGTCTCCAGTATTGTTGCAGCTGGTTGGCCGATGGTGGTGCACTTGAAAAGCAAACAACATGAATCATTTAAACAGAAAAAAAACACTGGCCATACAGTTGTTTAAAATGGCCAGACCTCCCAGTGAGGTATTTGTACTTCCTAGCCCAATGGCCATAACTGTAGTGGGAGCTAACTTTATACAGGTATCCTCAGGTTACAGGGCAAGCCATGAGAGTACCTTTTTCCTCCTCCAATATAGATCCTGGCTCTCTAAGGATAAAAGCTCAAGTTGGCTGTAGATGTTGGCTCTCTCAGGATGAAGGCTTGAGCTGGCTGTAAATGCTGGCTCTCTAAGGATGAAGGCTTGAGCTGGGTGTAGATGCTGGCTCTCTCTGGATGAAGGCTTAAGCTGGCTATAGAGGCTGGCTCTCTCAGGAGGAAGGCTTGATCTGGCTGCAGATGCTGGCTCTCTCAGGATGAAGGCTTGAGCTGTCTGTAGATGCTGGCTCTCTCAGGAGGAAGGCTTGAGCTGGCTGTAGAGGCGGGCTCTCTCAGGATGAAGGCTTGAGCTGGCTGTAGAGGCTGGCTCTCTCAGGATGAAGGATTGAGCTGGCTGTAGAGGCTGGCTCTCTCAGGATGAATGCTTGAGCTGGCTGTAGAGGATGGCCCTCTCTGGATGAAGGCTTGAGCTGGCTGTAGAGGCTGGCTCTCTCAGGATGAAGGCTTGAGCTGGCTGTAGAGGCTGGCTCTCTCAAGATGAAGGATTGAGCTGGCTGTAGAGGCTGGCTCTCTCAGGATGAAGGATTGAGCTGGCTGTAGATATTGGCTCTCTCAGGATGAAGGCTCGAGCTGGCTGTAGGGGCTGGCTCTCTCAGGATGAAGGATTGAGCTGGCTGTAGAAGCTGGCTCTCTCAGGATGAGGGATTGAGCTGGCTGTAGAGGCTGGCTCTCTGGATGAAGGCTTAAGCTGGCTGTAGGTGCTGGCTCTCTCAGGATGAAGGCTTGAGCTGGCTGTAGGTGCTGACTCTCTCTGGATGAAGGCTTGAGCTGGCTGTAGAGGCTGGCTGTCTCTGGATGAAGGATTGAGCTGGCTGTAGATATTGGCTCTCTCAGGATGAAGGCTTGAGCTGGCTGTGGAGGCTGGCTCTCTCAAGATGAAGGCTTGAGCTGGCTGTAGATGCTGGCTGTCTCAGGATGAAGGCTTTAGCTTACTGTAGATGCTGGCTCTCTCAGGATGAAGGCTTGAGATGTCTGTAGATGCTGGCTCTCTCAGGATGAAGGCTTGAGCTGGCTGTAGATGCTGGCTTTCTCAGGATGAAGGCTTGAACTGGCTGTAGATGCTGATTCTCGGGATGAAGACTTGAGCTGGATATAGATGCTGGCTCTCTCAGGAGGAAGGCTTAAGCTGTCTGTAGATGCTGGCTCTCTCAGGATAAAGGCTCAAGTTGGCTGTAGATGCTGGCTTTCTCAGGATAAAGGCTTGAGCTGTCTGTAAATGCTGGCTCTCTCAGGAGGAAGGCTTGAACTGTCTGTAGATGCTGGCTCTCTCATAATGAAGGCTTTAGCTGGCTGTAGATGCTGGCTCTCTAAAGATGAAGGTTTGAGCTGGTTGTAGAAGCTGGCTTTCTCAGGATGAAAGCTTGAACTGGCTGTAGGTGCTGGCTCTGAGGAAGAAGACTGGAGTTGCCTGTAGATGCAGTCTCTCTCAGGAACTTGGACCAATCCAGGGAGCAGGGCCACATGCTCCACACCCACATCCTTCCAACCCCAGTGTGGGAGATAGCTAGTACCTGACTGTGGTATCCAACTGGTAATCTCTCAGACTGTCTGCTGGACATTGCAGACTTTTGTTTTTGTCAAAGCAGGCTGGCACAGAGTCTCTCTGCCCACAGGCTGGCAGCTGTGGCATGAAGATACCTCCTTGGCTGAAGGCAGGTCACAGTCTCTCAAATCAGTAGAAGTCTGAATATTCAGGTGAACAGGCTCACTGTTCAGGCTGTATAACTGTAGACTGTGGAAACCTCCCAAATCTCATTCTGCTAGTGGCCATATAAGCCCAGGTGGGCTTTGCTGGTAGGATCTCACCCTAGCACTAAACCTTCTCTCTCCTTAAGGGCTAACTGCAGACTGCCTCTTTGTCTTTGCCCTTCAACACCTTCTTGGGGCAAAGGCAGCTTCTCATTGGTGCAGCAGGCTGTCAGTTCCTTTAATTAGTATGCAGAATATTTACATGATGCTTTATTGGCTGCTTAAAAAGGCACCAAGCACACAGAAGGTCCTTCTCCCATAAACCTTTGAATGTCAGCTGCTGAGATCTCTGACCACTGACTGGCTGACATGTCAGGCATTGACAAGATGGTAGCTGTGTTCCACAATAAACAACTGCTGTACTTTAATGTTATTTTCTGGAGTAACACATATACTTTCTTATTTTAACCTGTTCCTGCTTGATAGGCACCCTGTGCCCTTTAAATTAGTGGTGGTGCTGTGGGGATTTTTCCTTTGTGCTCTCCATTGGGAGCTTTGTTTTCGGCCCCCCCCCCCCCGATTCAGGCAAAGTCTCTGGGTGCCAGGCAGTCTTTAGTCCTTAAAGGCACAGTCCCTTTATTTTTTTTCTCTGTTCTCTCCCTCCTAGTGCCTCTGTGCCCCCTGATGCTTTCTGGTGTCCTTGGGGCAGAAGCACACTAGGGGAGGTGATGTGATGGCCACCGATGTGACTGGGAAAGTTCTGAGGGTCTGGTGCTTCCAGTACCACAGAAAACATTTTTGGTAGTGCCAGCTTGCACATTTGAGCAGAGTGTTTCTCAAACATGTGCACATTTACTGTGCAGCTTTGCACCGGCACTTGGGCGGCAGTTTCATGGCAGCACTGGGGCTGGAACAAGCAAACACAATGGGCAGCAGGGTCCAGGGGCAGATTGGGCAGTACGGTAAGCCGCCCACAAATGGGGGGGCTACACATGGTTTCAGAATTATTATGATTTTAGAGTTAACATCTTGACATGAACAGTTGAAAAAAAAAAAAATAATCACGATTGCTTGGGTCATCAACCCTAATGGTTCCCCCTCCCTCAACCCATAGCCTGTAGTCCAAAACACAAGGAATAGCTCCAAGCCAGTGCCTCATAGTGATACACTCTAAGTCTCACTACATGTTTCCCACACGATTTGTTGTAGCCTTCTTCACAGAGATCATGTGTGATGTTGTTTGCTAAAGGAATTGGGTGGGCATTAGGGTTGACTACCCCAAGGAAGACCCTATTACTGATTCGTCAAGACTCTGGAGACCCAAAACCCTAATGTTTTTTTCCTTTTGCTGCTTGGCAGGGTGGGGTGGGGAGTTGGGGTTGGAACCCCTAATGCCACATTTCTCTACTTTTGTGGCATTGTTACCCAAACTAGTGCATTAACAACATTTTTTACAAACAATTTCCTTTCTGTTTGAGATAGTGGAATCATATCCTCATTCAAGCAGGTCCCTTTGGGATCAGCATAAACAGATGCAGATGCCTTGTGTCACGAGTCCCTGGCCCCCAAATCCCGTGCAGCTGGGTAGAACCTCCTGTTTGTAAAGAGGATCCCCATTTTCAAGAACTTGTGAGCAGGAATAAGGGTTCTGAAAGATTTACCAACCTTCCTTTTCCCAGTGGGAGGGTTTTGAGTTCCCTTGAACTCTGCACTACTTTCAGTATTTGAATCCCACCACGGCCACTGGCTACATCTTGCCTAAGTAGTTTTGGTTTGATAGCTGAGCAGTTCTATCTTTCAAGGCACACAGTCCTTTCAAAATCCTTCTGTTTGTAACCCCCAGGGGGCACTATCCTAAAGGCTACTACCCCTGCCTGCTTAGTTAATAGCAGGTTGAGGGGCCTGGATCCAATGGCGGGTGCCTCCACCCAGAGGTCGGGGTTGGAACAGTCAAAGGTGACCTGGTCACAGGCCTCTGGGTCACTGTAAACCCCCACCTTTCTTCTCACTAGTGGCCCACACAAGTCAATCACAGTATCCTTGCAGTACCTTCTTATCTCCAGAATTAGTTCAGTCAGCTTGGTCCTGAGGACCCCCTGTAAAGTAAGATGCAATTAGACAGTGACCACCTGTACAGTAGTTTAACATAGACACACAGATCAGTCAGTATACCTTTGCAAAGCAACCAATCTGATTTATTTAGGGTGAGAAAACAAGGACTGGGGGAAATCAGGTTAATTAGCCTACCACTCTATATATATATATATATATATATATACTCACACACACACAATCACACATGCCCCCACAATGCAAAGCATCATAGGCTGCATATGCAAATCACCACAGAATGTTATGCTGGTCCAACTTTAAGCAGAATTGCATGGTGTCGAAAGGCCTTCTCACACAGTTTGCAAAGGGTGCTAACAAAAGACATAGACACGAGTTTTATCCTACCAGGACTCTCATCAGTATGCCTCGCCTGTTTGACACCCCAGTGGAATGGACCAGCTACCCTTAAGACAGTGTGTCTTGGATATGTTGTGGTGAACCCATTAAAATAAAAAACTATTTAAAAGACAAAGAACCTCTGTGTGCAAACACTGAGGCAAAGGTTACCCCAAAGGGCATTTGGCTGGGAAGCCAAGTTTCAAGAAAATACAAAATCACACATGCCCCACAATGCAAAGCATCATGAGCTGCATATGCAAATCACCACAGAATGTTATGCTGGTCCAACTTTAAGCAGAATTGCATGGTGCCGAAAGGCCTCTCACACAGTTTGCAAAGGGTGCTAACAGAAGACATAGACACGTGTTTTGTCCTACCAGGACTCATCAGTATGCCTCGTCTGTTTGACACCCCAGTGGAATGGACCAGCTACCCTTAAGACAGTGTGTCTTGGATATGTTGTGGTGAACCCATTAAAATAAAAAAAACTATTTAAAAGACAAAGAACCTCTGTGCGCAAACACTGAGGCAAAGGTTACCCCAAAGGGCATTTGGCTGGGAAGACAAATTTCAAGAAAATACAAAATCACACATGCCCCCACAATGCACACGTGTCTATGTCTTCTGTTAGCACCCTTTGCAAACTGTGTCAGAGGCCTTTCGGCACCATGCAATTCTGCTTAAAGTTGGACCAGCATAACATTCTGTGGTGATTTGCATATGCAGCCCATGATGCTTTGCATTGTGGGGGCATGTGTGATTTTGTATTTTCTTGAAACTTGGCTTCCCAGCCAAATGCCCTTTGGGGTAAACTTTGCCTCAGTGTTTGCACACAGAGGTTCTTTGTCTTTTATATGTGTGTGTATATGTATATGTATATATGTGTGTATATATATATATATATATATATATATATATATATATATATGTATATGTATATATATATATATATATATATATATATATATATATCTCAAGGGCACTGTGCACAGGCCTAACCTATAAGTCACTGTCTCTGAGTGCCCAGGCAATAGAAGGCTAGCCTCTTGATGCAGCTGGTTGGGGCCTGATGCAGAAAACAAGCATTTGATTCCTAAGAGGATTAAGTAGAGCCAGCAGGCTCAGTTCGTGTAGCCAGTAAAGTAGCCAGACAAATCTTGCCCTCACTATGAATATTTGACAGGGAGCTACCCTGATTTAGTACTCACAACTCCAGCAGAAAGATCGCTCCCACACCACTTGCAGGACCAAGCCTGGAATTCAACACTTCTCCACACATTTATACGAAGAGCAGAGGGGTACCATACCAGGCAGCTGCTGTATAATCCCAATTGCTTTCACACAGAACATTGGACCCAAACGATGCAGCTTCACTTGTTCTGACAGACCAAGTGTGATTGAAGCAGATTCTCCAGTCCTCTACAGGGTGAGCCTGGTAGGTAGCTGCACTTTTGCACAGCCTCCTCTGACTGCTGCCTAGCGGATTTAGTCCGATACTTGCTGGCGTTCACTCCGCCGAAATCTGGCCTTCCACATGTGCTTCCCGCGCGAAAGCTCAACAGCGCAGGAGCCAAGAGCTCCTTCCTCGCTCACAACCACAACGACTCTGCCCCTTGGCAGTTTGGGCAAGGACTTTCAGTTCGGGTGCCACCCAATCCCATTGGTGAGCTGCAGATGCCAGTCACTTGTTTCGGCCCCCCATTGGTGCAAAAAGGCGCTGAAGTCTAGAACTTCATATCCCAGAATTACTAACTGTATCCCCTATAGCCAGCCGGCTCCAGCTTGAGTCCTGATTCTGGTTGGCTCAAAGGGTCTCCATTTTAGTTACCTCTCTCTCACCATTGGCCCAGTTCAATAGCCCGAGTCCACAATGGAGGGGCCAAGTACATGAAGTCCCAGCTGAAATGAAAGCAGGTTAGACAACTGTAATTTCACTAACACTCTAAATATTTACAGCCAGTTACATCTATCAAAAGTGCTCCCTTTGCGCTTATAGCGACTACAAAATTGGAGAGATTTCACTGCAGCTCAGGCAGGATTTGAGCAGGGAAACCCCAGTCCCCCTTATACAAGCCACTGGAGCCTGTGAGCAGGCAGCTCTTAAAGAGACAGCACTAGAGGCTTCAAAAGCAATCACAACGCCAACATCTAGCGGCATTACGCCACCCCTCAGTTAGGCAGGGAGCATTTAGCCAAGCTCTGAGGAAGGTTTCTAGGGACCCCCATTTGTAGGGGGGTTACATGTTAAAATGTGAAATCACACAATCGGACCCCTAGGCAGAGTTGATAAGAAAATCATAAAAGTTTATTTAAAATAAAAGCAATACAGAAAAGTCTGCAGTTTGGAAGAACTTTGAAATGCAGACAATAACAAAAACAAAACTGGATGGTTTACAGAAAACACTAGATACAGTTATTCTAAAACTGTACCTTATTTTGATGTTCAAGTCCAGATAAGATTTTAAATGTCCTTGTAGAGATGAATCCTTAAGCAACAATTCTGTAGCAAGTGTTTATTCCAAGTCAGTTCCTCTGAATGTCCTTTAAAAAAAAGACTTCAGGTGCTCTCCTTGATGAAAAGTCTTGGTTTCCAAAATTCTGACTTAAAATCAGAACTTTCTGTTCAGTATGTGCCAAGTCAAACTTTCCACGCACTCAGGTTTGTTGTAGCCAGGGGAGATACTGTTGATGGGGGACCTTAATATGCCGGATGTCAACTGGATCACCTTTACTGCAGCCACATCCAAAAGCAGGGCCATTCTCGATGCCCTTCAGGTGGCATGCCTCAGACAGCTAGTTTTGGAACCTACTTGTGAGGGACCAATCTTAGACCTCGTACTCTCAAATGGAGACAGTGAGAGGATCTCTGATCTGGAAGTGGGTAGCCATTTGGGAACAAGTGACCACCAAACAGTGTGGTTCATGATAAACTCAGCTACAGAGTCAAGCCATACAAAAGTGAGGGTTCTGGACTTCAGGAGGGCTGACTTTGGCAAGATGGGAGAGTGCCTTAGAAAAGCACTAGCAAACAGGCTAGAAGGAGGGGTGGAGGAACAGTGGGGAAGCATAAAAACTGCAATTACAGAGGCAACAAGCCTTTGTGTGAAGCAAATAAATCAAAACAAAAGAAAAAGCCACTATGGTTCTCAAAAGAGGTGTCGGTGAAGGTTAGGGAGAAAAATATAGCATTTAGGAAGTATAAGGAAACACAGAAGGAGCATAACAAAAAACTGTACCAGTTAAGGCAGAAGGAAGCGAGGAGGGTAGTCAGAATAGCAAAGGCCCAAACTGAGGAAAAGATAGCCAACTCGGTTAAGAAAGGGGATAAAACCTTTTATAGGCATATCAGGGAGCGTAGAAAGACAAAGGGAGGGATAGTGGGGCTGAATAGAATGGACACTGGGTGGGCAGAGAGGGACAGTGAAAAAGCAGGGATACTGAATGACTACTTCTGTTCAGCATTCACAAAAGAGGAGGTGGGGAAGTGCCTAATCCAATTAACAGATGCACTCTGAATGGGGTCGATCCTAGTCCTTTCACAGAAGAAAGGGTTCTGAAAGAACTCCTAAAACTGAAGGTGGACAAAGCAATGGGGCCAGATGGAATTCACCCCAGAATTCTAAAAGAATTAAGCAGAGAAATAGTGACACCACTGACTACCCTTTTTATCAAATCATGGGAGGATGGTGTGGTACCTGAGGACTGGAGGAAGGCAGATATGATTCCCCTTCACAAAAGTGGGACCAAGACAGAGGCAGGAAACTACAGACCTGTCAGTTTGACCTCTGTGGTAGGGAAAGTGATGGAATCACTTCTGAAAGAAAGAATTGTTGAGTACCTAGAGGCCAGTGAGGTACAGGACTCAAGGTAACATGGGTTCACAGCGGGATGGTCATGTCAGATGAATCTAATTGTTTTCTTGATTTCTTTGGTTGGGTGACCAAAGTAGTAGACCAGGGAGGGGCTGTGGACATGGCCTACCTAGACTTTAGCAAGGCATTTGACACAGTCCCACACAAAGGATTAATAGTCAAATTAACCAGCCTGGGAGTGGGTCCCAGGGTGGTAGCCTGGGTAAAACATTGGCTGGACAACAGGACATAGAAAGTAATTGTAAATGGAGCCCACTCTGAGGAAAGAGGAGTTACTAGTGGAGTACCGCAGGGTTCAGTACTGGGTTCAGTCCTTTTTAATGTCTTTATAAGTGACATTGCAAAGGGACTGGAAGGAAACGTATGCCTCTTTGCAGATGACACAGAGATCTGCCACAGGGTTGATACACAAGGAGGCATGGAAAGGATGAGAAGGAACTTGGCAAGGTTGGAGGAATGGTCAGAAGTATGGCAGCTTGGATTCAGTGCAAAGAAGTACAAAATAATGCACCTGGGAAACAAAAACCCAGGGGAAGATTACACAATAGTGGGAGGGGGAGGTAGTAACAACAACAAAAATGGAAAGGGACCTGGGGGTAATCATATCAGATGAGCTTAAGGTTGGCAAGCAATGTGAGAAGGCAATAGGGTGGGCTGGGGGGATACTTGGATGTATAGGGAGATGCATCACCAGCAGATAACAGGAAGTTGTTATCTCCCTGTACAGACAGTTGGTGAGACCCCATCTGGTGTACTGTGTCCAGTTCTGGAGACCCCATCTCCGCAAGGACATAGACACGATGGCGGCAGTTCAGAGGAGGGCAACTAAAATGGTGGAGGGTCTGCAAGAGAAGCCATACGAGGAGAGACTAAAGGAGCTTAAAATGTACACCCTTGAGGAAAGGAGGGGGGGACATGACAGAAATGCTTACGAACCTCAGTGGAATGAACAAAGTCCAAGAGGGTAGCATCTTTCAGAAAAAAAGATGTGCAAGAACAAAGGGACACAATTTGAAGATAGTGGGGGGATGGCTCAGGGGCAATGTGATAAAGTATTTTTTCACAGAGAGGGTGGTGGATGCATGGAACAGCCTTCCTGAGGAGGTTGTGGGGTCTAAAACTGTGGTGGAATTCAAGAATGCATGGGACAGACATAAGGCAATTTTTGTGGGGGGTAGGAAGAAATAGGCTGTTGGTTAAATAGGATCTGCAGTTTATCCTCTAGGTAGGGAAATGAGCAGACTAGGTGGGCCAAGAGGTCCTAATCTGCCATCAAAGTGTATGTTTCTATGTTACACATATACTTCTAGTCTTCAAGTATATGCCAGTTGGACAGGTGATCTGACCCCCAGCTAAACTGTTTATCAACTGCCCTGAGTTCAGAATGTGTGTCTTATACATACAGGTTGTTATCTTTAAGCCACACCCACAGTGTGATGGGGTGCAACAGTTTACCTTTCCCTGTAGGTGTCACCATGGTTCCATGTCAGGTTTCATGTCAGCCCCAGTGACATCTGGTCCATGCATTTGGCTTAACCCCTGATCCCTAAGTCATCCTCCTGACCTCTTCCTGTCATGGAATGCTAGATACCCAGTTTTCTCTAAGAGTTATGATTTTCTGGGTCCATAAAATTGTCTCCCTTATCTGGATACATACCAGATTCTCCCTAGTCATTAGAACAATTAACGCTGTTTTTGTAAGTTCATTCCTAAAAGCCTTTTAAAGAGACAGTGTCTTAATTCTAAAGTACATTACAGCATATTCAATATGAACTCACATAAATGGATATAGGCCTATCATGCACCATTCCTCCCTCCTAAAACAGAAACTGTGGCGAACACACCCCTACTGGAGGCAGTTCTTCCCAGTTCTGTTATAGATCTAGTATACACGATAGGCCATCGGTGTTCCCATTTTTGAAGCCAGGCCTATACAAAATCTCCATGTCATAAGCATGCAAGGCAATACTCCATCTCTCAATCGTTTAACACTAAGCTGAAAGCTTTATTACGGTGCGATCTGGGAGTACAGGGAAGTTAAGTGACTTGCTCAGGGTCACACTGTATGCAAGTGGTGGCTGTAGGATTCAAACCCAGATCTCCCGATTAGCAGCTCAGAGCCTTAAACCACTGTGCTATACTACCATCTCAGAAACTTCCCATTTGTTTTCCCCATTTGGCCCAACCATATTAACGGGTTGTGGTCCGTTTGGACTTTAAAATACGTCCCATAAAGGTGTGGTTCCAGTTTTTTTTTTTTTAATGCCCAACCTAAGGTAAGACATTCCTTCTCTACTGTTGAATAGCCCTGTTCTCATGGAAACAGCTTCTTGCTGAAGTATACAATGGGGTGCTCTCTCCCCTGATTGGATACTTGGCTGAGGACTGCCCCTATTCCCATTTCTGAGGCATCCATCTGTACCACAAACGGCCTGTTGTAGTCTGGGCTAGCCAGCACTGGGGCCCTACACAGCGATGTTTTCAGCTGCGTGAATGCCTGCTCACAGTCTGCGTCCCATTTTACCTTCCTAGGCTTATTCTTTGTCAGCAACCCAGATAAAGGACTGGCCAGGGAGCTGTAGTTGGGAACAAATTTTCTATAATACCCTGCTGTCCCAAGAAAGCTCCTGACTTGTCTCTGGGTTTCAGGTGTAGGCCATGACACAATCAACCTCTATTTTTGCTTGGTTTGGGAGAAGCTGGCCTCACCCAACCACATGTCCCAAATAAGTGACCTCTGCCATGGCTACCTGACACTTTTGTCACTAATGTTACTAAGGGCAAAAGAGCAAGAAGAGGCCGAAGCCCATAGTAGCACCTATGAGTTTTGATAATATTTTAAGATTCCCCCCTCGTTTATATATTGATCAAACCTTTTCTTAAATATACCCTTATTTTTACTAACAATACTTTCAGGAAGTCTGTTCCATAGATTCACCACTCTTTCTGTAAAAAAGTACTTCCTTCTATTACACCTAAAGTGTGTTCCTTTGACTTGTAGTGCATGCTTTTTCGTTTTAGTATTATTAAATGTAATGTTCATTTCTTCCACCAAGGTTTGATCATTTATAATGTTGTAAAATAGTAACAAATCACCCTTCTTTCTTCTCAGTTTCAGTGTATATAGCCCTAAATTGCTATTCTGCCTTCATATGTTTGGTCTTTAACTTCAGATATGATTTTTGTTATTCTGTGTTGTACTCTTTCTACTCTTTTAATGTCAGTTTTTTTTGTGTGGATTCCATAATTGGCTACAGTAATCAAGCTGCGGACTGACATATGACCTGTATAGAGGGAGTAGTACAGCGGACGTCTGACTTTTGATGTTTCTTTTTATTGTAGTTGCAACTCTGTTGGCCTTGCTAATGGCTTTTGTGCATTGTTTAGTAAGATCCAGGTTTTTATCGATTTAATTATTTATTTATTTATTTATTTTTATTTATTTGTGTCTAGGATTACAAAGTACCTTTGAGCCAAGGCTCTTTTACAAAGGTTCCACATCATGCTGGTTACAGGGTAACAGACACTAAAACATAAAACCGTTACAGGTACATGATTTTAAACAGTAACTTTGCTTGACAAAATCAGACTGAGCGATGAGTAACTCAAGAAACAATAGGAGGAAGAGGGCAAGAAGGGGAGAGGGCTAAGGGTAGGGGCAGGCATAGGTGTAGAGGGTCAAGGTGAGGCAGCCGAGGGGCCTTATCAGGACAGACACAGGGCAAGTGTATTAGAAGTTGCATTGGACAGGTAAGTGCAAGAAGAGAGGGCAGAAACTGACACCTATAAGGTCAGAAGCAGCGTAGGGAATGAAGATGTTATGGGGTGCAAGCACAGGTGGAGGTGCCATTTATGGACTGGTGGAGCTTTTTTTTTGAATGCTCAAAGTGTTGCTGTGGATGAGGTGTCACTAGAGAGCTCATTCATCCAACTCGGAGCCCTGTATGCAAACGACTTTTGGTCTTGGGACATGTGGCAGCGGGGGATTTGAAGGATTTGGGGGGGGATTAATACTCCAAGATCTTTTTCTATGTTTGTGCTTCTCAGAACTGAGTTGCTTATTGTGTATTGTGCCATTATATTGTTCCTACACATATGGAGAACACAGCATTTTTCTGTGTTAAATACCATTCTTCATTTATAGTCCCACCTGGATATAAGATCTAAGTCTCTCTGGATGGATTTAATTTCTTTCACTGTTGCACATGGTCCTCCTAATTAAGTGTCATCCATGTATTTTATTATTTTAATTTCCAAGTTCTTGCCCAAATCTGAAATAAATAATTGGAATAGCACAGGACCCAAGACTGAGCCCTGTGGAACCTCACTAGTCACCCTTCCCTCAGAGGACAGGTAACCATTAATTGAAACTCTTTGTGTTCTATCTGTTAACCACTGTTGTATCCATCTTATGATTTGGCCACTCATGTGTGTTGTCAAGGCACAGGTCAGGAAGCATAGGGGAAACCCAGGAGCAGTTGTAAAAATCACCAAAACTTTATTTATTGTAGCAGTAACATAACATAAAATAAACCTGTTCAGAATAACTATGTACAGAAGCAAAAATAAAATCTTTTTTAAAAAAAAAAAAAATCTCCTTTGCAGTTCAGTTTAGCTGTTTTTATAAGTCTTTTTCAACCCCCATCCTTTGTAAGCATCCTGTTCTTTGTAAATTTCAGGAGCTGCTAGAACATTGAGAACTTCCTGAGGTCCCCACAGCAACTGCAAAAGGCTCAGGCATTTGCACCCAAGTAGCCTCTAGCTTTTTACAGTTATCTCAAATTATCTCAATTTATAAATATAAATACATTTCAACAGTAACACCATATTTTCTAAACAAAAGTGATCCCATTATCGGTTTCATTTCCATATATTGATTTGCAAATATTCTTATATTACACGAGAAAACAGAGAGATAGTGAGAGGCAAAGGATTGCGAGACTGTTTAGATTGATCAAGTCCAAAGTCGCACAGGAAAATTTGGCTGTACAACCAGACAGAGGAGAGAGAAAAGGAAAGAATACAGATCCTTGCATTTACACACTTTCTCCAACAAAAGGGACAGGGTTCTATTCTACCCTGTCACGATGTGTGATTTCTGTAATTTATTTATTATCGCCCAGAGCGGTACCATATCAAACGCCTTACTGAGATCCAGCAGCACTACATCTGCTGATTTTCCCTCATCTAAAATTCTACTTATGATAACATAAAAGTGTACTGAATTCATTAGACAAGAATGGCCTGTTACAAACCCATGTTGGTGTATTTCTTCTCTATTGTACTGTTTTATGTGATCTACCATTTTGTCTTTAATTGGTGACTCAAAGATTTTACCTGGGACAGAAGTTAGACTTATTGGTCTATAATTGCGAATATCTTGTCTTCCTCCCTTTTTATAAATTGGCATTATCTTTGCGGTTTCCAGTCTAATGGTACCTCACCCGAGCCTATAAGTTTGTTAAATAGCATTTCTAATGGGACGCAAATGGCATCTCTGCTTAATACAAGCATTTGAGGGGTTATTTTGTCTATTCCGGGGGCTCCATGTTTCTTTAAAGTATTTATTTTATCCTTTATTTGTTCTTTAGTACAGAAGTTAATTGGGGATCTTGGTGCATTATTATGGGTCTGTACAAGAGTAAACTGAACAAAAATATTTATTTAAGACATCCGCTATCTGAGTTGGGTCTGTTATAATTTCATTATTTTCTATAACTGTGTTGAGCTTAAAATCCATCTTTTTTAATGAATTAATATAACTGTAAAACTGTTCACTATTGTGTTTTGTAGACACTTCAGCAATTCTAAGCTCCAAGTTCTTTTTTGCTTTGTTTATTGCATTTTTACACATTTTCTGTGCTTTTTTAAATTCTGTCTAATTGCTGTCTGTTTTTGCTTTTTTGTAGGATGTGTATTTTCTGTGTTTCTTTTTGATAAGTTTAAGGATTTTGTTGTTTAACCATTTTGGTTTCATTCATTTGCTGTTATATTTCCTTACTTTCCTTATGTATTTGTCACATGTTTGTAGTATGGTTTGTTTAATTATTTCCCAGCATTTATCTCCGTTCCTGTCTTTGAGAATGTTTTCCCAGTTGATGCCATTTATGTCTTCATTAATTTTTTCCTTATTAGCCGTGTTATATAAGCATATTTCTGTACATCCTCTAACCATTTTTATGGTGCAATTTATCATAAAATAAATATATGAATGATCACTGTTTCCCAATGGTGTGGTCACTTTATAGTCCTCAATGTTCACATTATCAGTGCTCAAAACTAAATCCAAGATATTATTTCCCCTTGGGGGTGTTCTAATATGTTGTAATACATTTTGTTCCTGAGTGAATTGTAAAAAATCTTTCACTTTGTTTATTACCAGCAGTATTCTCCTCCCAGTTAATGTTATTAAAGTTGAAATCCCCTGCCCAAACAGTATTTCCCTTTTCTATGGCATTTGTTGTTTCTTACATTAATGCCTCTAGTACCTCATCATCTGTGCTTGGGGGGTCGAGAGCATAAACCCAGGATAAAGTTATCCTTACCAGTTTGGTTTATTTCTATCCATAGGGATTCTGTTAACTAAGAAGAAGAAGAATAAGAAGGAGAAGGAAAATTATTTATATAGTGGTTTTCATACACAGTGTATCCCAAAGCACTTTACAAGCAATGCTAGACTGGTAGTGAAGTGACTGAATGTGTGGTGGTGGCCATATCACACATCATCACCCACACACAGCCTGGATAATTGCATGAACCAGTTTATGGGAAGGGGAATGTTAGCCAGGGCACTGGGAATGTTCCCTACTCTTTGCGAAGAGTGCCCTGGGTATTTTTACTTCCATCTGGACACCCACCAGGACAACACCAGGATGGGCAGAAGGGACCTCGGTTTTTAACGTCTCAAAGGACAGCACACTCCAACAGTACAGCACCCCCCAATACTGCAGTCAGGTGCCAGTGATTTTTAGGTGTAATTCCAATCCTGGTGTGGGACGAGAACCCACGACCTTCTGGTCCAGAGGCAGATGTGCTACCAACTGAGCCATGCTGACATCTATGTGTTTTGATTTTAGAAATTATGTCTGCACATTTAAGTTTTACTGAATTGTGTATAGCTATTCCTCCCCCCCTTTTTGTGTTCTATCTAACCTTAGTAATTCATAACCCTGTATATGTTTATCCCAATAATCCTCTTCCTTCCACCATGTCTCAGTAATTAACAGTATGTCAATGTCTTTGTGTAATTCTAATAGGGCCTGCAGTTCCCTTGTTTGTTATTTAAACTTCTAGCATTACAGAGCATACATTTTAAGTGTTCTTTAGTCTGATTTTCTCTTTTACTAATTTTAGGCCTATTTTTATCACTGCTCGTTACAAGTGTTGGTATGTTTAGTCTTGTCCTAGTTTTATCGACATCATTCTATAAGTTGTCATTACCTTTTTTATTTATGTCCTTTACCAGCTTGTTTCTTTCTTGTGTGTGTCAATCACTGTTACCTTTGGTATTGACCATTTTCAGACTAGGTTCCCTGTACTACTCTTTAATAGTTTAAAGGCACGATTTCCATATGTGCTTTGATTCATCTTGCTAAGATGTATGCACCGTTTTTATTTTTATTTTATTTTATTCAGGTCTAGGATTACAAATATCTTTGAGCCAGGGCTCTTTTACAAAAGTTCCACATCATGGATTATAACAAGACAGTACATAAACACAGTCTGAAACATATTAGGAGGTACATACAGAGAGCTATACAGTAAATATTGCTAACAGAGGCATTATAAGGTGGGTGGGTATAAAGAGGAGGAAATGGGAAACAAAGAGGAAAGTAGGCAGCAGAAGGGTATGGGAGTGGTAGAGGGAGAGTGGAAAGGGAGGTAGGTGGAGGAGGACAGGTGGAAAGGATGGCAGAAGAGATGGGACAAGGGGAAGGGGCGGGATGTGGAGGAAGGAAGGGGCAGCAGCCAAGAGGCATTGTCAGAGAACAGGAAGTGCCAGGGTTGGGCAGGGCAGTGGGGGTAAGTGCTAGGAGGCTGTTGCCCTCAATGAGCCTACTGCCAATGGAGCAGGGAGCAAAGGATACGATTATTATCGTGGGGGTCCAGGAGAAGGGTGGTACAGTTAGAGATAGCAGTCACAGGTGCTAGAAGCAGTCAGTGAGTGGCAGAGCCTGGTTTTAAAGGCACCTAGCATTTGAATGGTTGTGATGTCATTGGGGAGACCATTTAACCAGCTGGCGGCCTGGTATGAAAAAGCTCTTTGACCTTGGGACGTATGACAACGGGGGATTTGGAGCTTCAAGGGTTTGGACCCTCTAGTGGTTCTGCTGCAGTTATTTTGTTGTAGGAAAGTAGAGACTCTGGGAGGGGCAAGACCCAATCAGAACTTTCTTTGCGAATATGCAGGTTTGGTATTTTATATGTTTGTCGAGTTGCAGCCAGTTGGTTTGGGAGTAGAGGTTACAGGTGCGTGTAAGGCGTTGGGCGCCTGTCATGAGCCGACAAGCCTTGTTGAGGGAGATGGTTACTCATTTGAGCATAGTAGCAGTAGCTGAGCCGTATATGATGAGGCCATAGTCAATGGTGGCAATGATGGAGCACCTCGACCTGCAAACTGCTAGGGCTTCAGGGGTAAGGTGTTGCCTGTGGCGGAACAGTAGACCAAGTCTGGAATTGGCAGTTTTGGCGACGTTATTAATGTGGTCAGTGTATGAGAGGTGAGGGTCGAGTGTGATCCTAAAGTATTTAAAAGTTTGGACCTGCTGTAGAAGGCCATCATGACTGGTGTTAATGGAAAGGTGGTGGTGCTTATGTTTATTGTGGGAACTAGTGAAGATCATAGTCTTGTTTTTTTTCTGGTTAAGGACCAGTTTATGCTGAGTGAACCAGTTCTCAACAGTGGAGAAACAACGCTGAAGGTTTCCTTATAGCTGGTACGGGTCCTGGTGTGCGGCTAGGATTACCGCATCATCGGCATAGAGTATAATTTGTTCAGGGCAGGCATGCGATAAAGTGTTGAGAAACAGGCTGAAAAGGAGTGGCCCCAGAATGGATCCTTGTGGAACACCAGAGCAAACAGGTTTGGCATCAGAGAGCACTTCAGTGATTTTTACATATTGTGACCTGTTCTCAAGGTAGCTTTTAAACCATGCAGTAGTATCTGGGGAGAGCCCAGCTTTATGTAGCTGGACAAGTAGAAGGCAGTGATGGACAGTATCGAAGGCTTTGGTTAAGTCGATGTAAATAACGCCAGTGAGTTGCCCTTTATCCAGAGAGCTGTGGATTGCTCCAGTGACTTCAAGTAGTGTGGAAACTGTGCTGTGGTCTTTCCTGAAGCCATGTTGTTGTTTGCAAAGGATATTATGTTTATCCAGATATTCGGTGAGCTGGTCCAATACTATGCGTTCCAGGGCCTTTGAGAGGGGAGGCAGGATTGAGATTGGGCGGTAGTTCCCATGGGCAGTCTTATCACCACTTTTGTGGATAGGGGTAACAGTGGCTAACTTCCATTTTCCTGGGAACTGGCTGAGTGTAAGGGAGAGATTAAAAATCCTGGTATGAGGCCCCAGCACCTCTTCTAAGGTGAGGGACAGAAGCTTGAGGTCAAGTGTGTCGTTGATAGATCTTGATTTGCTTATGGCATTAGTGACGTACTTTTGGACATCATTTCTGTTTACTACTTTAAAGTGGAAAAGAGGGTGATTGTTGGGAGATAAGGAGTTGAGGGTTTCAGAAGCCTCGGCATCATTGAAGAAATTAGGGGGAAGAACACTACTGAGATCTGTGAAAGCGGTGTTGAAAGTATCAGCAATGATTTTTGGGTCAAGCGTGGTGTTCTCATTAATCTTGAGCATAGCCAGCGTAGATTTGGGTTGTTTCCCAGTAATTTCTTTTAGGTTGTACCAGAAATCTCTCCCATTTCCCCATGTGTCAGTGAGAACTTTCCTGAAGTAGTCAGATTTCTGTTTCCGAATGGCTTTAGTGCAGTTATTACGTGCTTGCTTATAGTTTTGGATGTCGACTGATTTCCCGGTGGATCTAGCCAAAGCCCATAACTGGTCTCTGGATTTTAGTTTTTTTAGGAGGTCACCTGTTAGCCAAGGGTTACATAGAGATTTAACTTTGTGCTTCTTGATGGGTGCGAATAGGTTACAGGCTTTGTTTAAGATGTGGATGAATTGATCCAGTGCAAAGTTTGTGTCAGTCTCCAGGAAGATTGGAGTCCAGTCTTGTTGGAGGAGGTGGGATTTGAGGTGGGTTAGCTGACCACGCTGGAGAATTCTGCTGTGGATTATTTTTGGGGGTGGTTTGTGGAATTTATTGGACCAGGTACAGCTGATGGGGGGAATGGTCACTGAGTGAGTCAGGAAGGACAGAGGAATTTGAAATCTGAGAAGGGTGGCTGGTCAGAATCCAATCCAGTAGGGTGCTGGTCCCTGTTTTATAGTTTTTTCTAGTTGGGGAGTCCAGCATTTGGGTTAGGTTTGCCAATAGGATGGACTCCTTAAGAGTACCTGCCTCAGTCGAGAGCCAATTTATACTGAAGTCCCCAAGCAGGATGGTTTCAGAGTCAGGTGGTTGCAACCTGACCAGGTCAAGGACAGCGGTGAGACCTGGTCCTTGTTCCTTGGGAGGAATGTATACAGTAACAACTGTAAGCACCTTATCGTGAGCACCTAGTAGGATTTTGATGGAGAGAATCTGTGCAGGGGAGGTCGCAGGGGGAGGATCTAATTGATGGCCCAGGAATGAGTCTTTCAGGTACAATGCACAACCTCCACCTCTTTTGGTTTTTCGATCTTGCCTAAAGACGACGTAGCCTGGGATAGCGATTGCCTGGTCCGGGGGGTGAGCCAGGTTTCAACAACTGCCAGGACATCAGGAGTATGTTGGGTTGCGAAGGCTTGCAGAGAATCAAGCTTAGGAAGTAGACTGCAGATATTCAGGCACATGATTGAGAGAGTGCCAGGAGGTTTGTTCTGGGAGGAGACTTTGCAGAATGGTGGGCCAGGGTTCGGGTGAACATTACCTGACAACAGTAGGAGAAGTAGCAGAAGTTTTAGGGTGCATTGGCGCAGTTCCCTAAGGGTGAGCTTACGTTTTTTACGTTGGCAGACACATGCCATAATGTAGATGCGAAAGTTCAGCATGGGAGTTACAGGGTAGGCAGATGTGAGAATGCAGTGTTCGAAGTCAGCTTTTATTCAAGTGTAACCTGTCCCAGTTATACAAATGTAATTAATGAAAGAAGTGAGTCCATGAGTCTATAAATCTGATGTTTTCTGTTTTACACCAGTTTTTTAATCTAGTGTTTATTCTAACCAAGGTGTAATTTTTTTCTTTGGTGGCTTTTGGGATAGGTAATATTCCAGAGATAATTATTTCTGCCCCTAGTCCTTTTATCTCATTTGCAGTTTCCAGTATTTCTTGGCACAGGTCCTTCTCATGTTCCCAGCCTACGTCATTGGTTCCCACGTGGATAATAATGACTACTGGATTAATTCCACTATTTTTTATTATATTAGGGGCTGCTTTCCTAATGTATTTAATTTGAACACCAAGATAAGATGAAACCATTCTATTTAATTTGTCCTCATGACATATTACTGTATCACATGTTTTTATAATAGAGTCACCTAAGACTATCATTTGTCTGGGCTGTGTTAATTGAGTTTGTTGTGTCTCCATGTCAGTTAATGGTTCATATCTATTTGTTAATTCCACATTCTGTAATATGTTCACCCTGCTACCTTTTTTTACGTTTATTATGTCTTACAGTATACTATGAGTCATCTGTCTTTCCCTCCTCCTGTTCTCTTCCTTTTTTGGGTTTACTTGTTTCTAGTTCTGAGCCACTGGTGTTGTTTTCTTCACCTCTCATGTGCTTTCCTTTTATATTTGATATTTCTCTATGTGCTGGATTTACTGTCTGATGTTTTGTTAGTGTACATTTCCCTATTTCCAATTCCAAAATCTGCATTTTGATCTGTAAACTATTAAAGTCGTGACATTTAAAACATATGTATGTTTTTTGGGACATTGTAAGTGACACCTTTGCATACATTTTGCATTTCATGCATTTTGCCAGTGTACCTTCATTGCACATTAATATGAGGAGTTCTCCCGCTGGTTCTGTACTGTATATTATTTCCTATATATTCCTTTTATTGTGTTATGAGATATTGTAGTATAACTATACCTTGATTTGGTGCTATAGTGTTGGGCTGCCTTCCCCAGCTGATGCTGGCAGATGCTGCTTGCCTCTGCCTACATTGCCTCTGCCCTGCGCTCACCTCTGCTCACCCTGTGATGGATTATTAGCTATGCACTACCGGAAGTGATGTCACCCATGCTTTCGTTTTGTTCATGAAACAAACTACAGAATTTGCCTTAAAAATATTTAAAAAGTCATGGTATTCCCACAATCTGAGGTGCAATTTGTGTTTTTAAACAATACTAATGTCCTTAACCTGCTACCCAAATGAAAATAAGGTTGAGCTATGAGTTTGCTGTTAATTATGAACTCTTCACCACAAAGTGTTTTTTCCAGGCAATGTAACTCAGTTTTGCATATACCCTCATTCGGGTCTAGGTTACATATGCAGTGACTGTTTCTACAGAGCTTTTGGTGCTTTCCCTCGTTTGTCTCCTGACTTTATCCACGAGCCACCAGAAGTGACGTCAGCCGTGCTTCCGTTTCATTCGTGAAACAAACTACAGAATTTGCCTTAAAAATATTTTAAAAAGTTGTGGTATTCCCACAATCTAAGGTGCAATTTGTGTTTTTACACAGTACTAAAGTCCTTAATAGTCAGACCTGTGACCTGTATTTGGCCCAACACCTCCCTCAGGTGTATCAGGTGTTTCCCCCAGCTATTGCTGAAGATAGCAGTATCATCAGGTAGGTGACTGCAAAGTTCTTTGTATCCTATAACACTTGATTTAGTAACTGCTGAAATATAGCCGGGCATTTTTCATCCCAAAGGGTATGACCTTGATCTTGACCAGGCCGATTGGGGTGATGAATGCTGACCTTTCCCTAGCCCTGTCGGTCAGTTCCCCCTGCCAGTACCCCTTTGTCAGGTCTACTGTAGTCAAGTATGTTGCCCCTCCCAGTTTGTCAAGCAGTTCATCTGTGCATAGCAATGGTTGGGCGTAAGATTTCGTGATGGCGTTAAGCCCACGATAATCTATGCAGAACTGTGTAGTCCCATCCAGTTTTGCTACAAAGACTACAGGTGAGGCCCAGGGGCTGTGGGATTTCTAGATCACCCCAGATCCAGCATCTCCCCACCTCCCTCCTAATGTCCTTGAGGATTGTCTCTGACACCCAGTAAGCTATCCTATGTATGGGTGCTTGGGTCCTGTGTCTACGTCATGCACCGTTAGCAGTGTCCGTCCAGGTTTTGCCATAAATAAAGGGGCAAAGTCTCACAAAATGGTCCTCAATTCTTGGGCCTGTCCAGGTGTCAACTGAGGTGACAGTGTGATCGTCTCAACAGATGATGCCTGCTTGCTCTCAGCTAACAAGTCAAGAAGGGGTCTTCCCCACCAAGCTCCTCTCCAGGACTGCATACCGCAAGTACCATGTCAGCCCTATTAAAATATGGCTTCAGCATGTTCGTATGATTCATCCTGTGAGTATGTTTTCGGTCAGGTAACTCTACAATGTAATTAACATTGTTTACCTGCCAGACTACCTTGTATAGCCCTGCCCACTCAGCTTGCAGCTTGTCCCTTCGGACCGGGATCAGAACCATTACTTCCTGTCCTACTCGATATGAGCGAGCTTTGGCCCCACAATCACACCAGGTCTTTTGTTTTTGCTGGGCAGCTGCCAGGTTGCTCTGGGCCACACCTATAAGCTCTTTCAGCGTCTCCCTGAATTTTAACACACACTCCACTGTGGGAGTCCCCTGGTGGCATGCTTACCTTCCCAGTCCTCTTGTATTAAATCTAGGGGCCCCCTCACCCAGCATCCATACAAGAATTCAAAGGTGGAAACCCAGTTGACTCTTGTAGCATTTCTGTAGTGAAACATCAGGCAGGCAGTAGCCTCCCAGTCCCACCAGGTTAAAGGTTCTGTAAATGCCATAAATATATCTTTAGAGTCCCATTAATCTCTCTCTATGAGACCATTGACTTGTGGTGGTAAGGCACTGCTGCCTCTGTACAACACCACACATCTCCCACAGACACTTCATTAGGTCCAACATAAAGTTACTCTCTTGATCAGCGATAACCTCCTGTAGAAACCCAACACGGGAGAAAATCCCCAGCAAAGCATCTGCCACCTTGTCTGCCCTAGTGGAGGATAGCGTAATGGCTTCAGGACAGCTGGTGGCATAATCAACAACTGTCAATATATACCTTTTTCCAGAGGAACTTGGGGTATTCAAAGGATCCACAATATCCATTCTAATCTTCTGGAATTGCTTCTCCACAAGTGGTAAGAAAATCAGGGCAGCCTTGGCTTTGCTTCCGGCTTTCCCTATTTCCTGGCACCAATGACAGGATTTACAGTATTCCTTCACCTGCTTGGTAATATTGGACTAATAGGAATTGTGGGCTAAGCGCTGCGTAGTGCGAGCAATGCCCAAATGTCCAAACATGGCACTGTAGTGCAGCATGAAGTGGGTGCTGCACTTCTGAGGTGCCATCTTTTGGATGAGACATTAAACCGAGATCCCATCTGCCTGTTCTGGTGGTAGTTCAGGTGGATGTTAAAGATCCATGGCACCTCTCGAAAAGAGTAGGGGAAATTTTTATTGAAAAACAAAAACAAATACATCAAAATGAAACAATCAACTGAACATAATACAGGAAAAAGAAAACAAAGAAATTAATTACAAACAATATATAGAAACAATAATCAGAAAAAATTAAAGAGCAGGAAATTTAACCTACCCAGTCAACATTTCGCCAAAGAAAAGTACCTACAGCTTCCCCCAGGGTACGGAATTCGTAGGCATAGAGAGCATCCAATTCTTCCTGTATATGAAAAAAAACTCCTGCAACTGTAAAATTTTGTTTTGGAGCACTCTTAAACACCGAGCCTGCCAAATATGCCATTTAAGGCAGGCTAATAAAACAATCACTTTACTTTTGTACCATTTGTTCCATGCTGCAGGAATCTGCCCTAACACCAAAATATCATAGATAATGAGACCAAAAAGTGGTTCTCCCCACCAATGCGCCAGAGCATACCAAAAGGGTTTTGTAAGAAAACATTCAAAAAATAAATGCTGCATCGTCTCAAACTGCCCCTGACAAGAGGGTTCCTGACAAACTCTATCACATAGCTGTTTATGTTTATGATTAGCCCTCACATTAAGCTTTTGGTGTGCACACAACCAAACTACATCCTGCATCTTTTGAAGAATTCTAGGTTCTATCACATTTGCTAATAAAGAAACCGTATTCACACAAGTGAGAACAGAAAAAAGGGGGTCCTCAAAATAACAACTAGAAACAACATGAGTATAAAAAGATTTCCGCTCATGTGAAACAAACCAACTAAGCTCCACTTTCCACAATCTAATGTATTTCAATGTTTGCTGAACATATAAGGGTAATTGTTTATCCATAGGATGCCACTTTCCCTGTCCCCAGGCTGTTAAAAAAGGCCGTCCCCACAGGGACGTATACATGCGACCCATGATATTTTGTTCCAACAACAGAGGCCGAATTGAACTATAAAAAAACTGCCAAAAAATTGAACAATGGGATGCATCATACCCAGTTCACCGTCTTTCCAGAATCTGTAGGAGTGTGCCCTCTTCACTGGGTTCAAACGGCTACCCCGCAGCAGCTGAAAAAAAGACTTAAAATTTTGGAATGCATATTAAATGGTAATGGAAAAATACGAGAAATAACCAAAAAAAGAGGAGCAATGTAAGATTTCAACAAAAACACACGTTTTTTTCCATGTCATTTTCCAAGATTGCCATCTCTTAACCTTGTGAAGTGCTTTATCATAAATCCTATCCCAATTACTCTGTACTGACTCTGGTGAACCAAAATATAAACCAAGGAGCTTCAATTTTGTAACAACAACCGGAATATCAAAAATATGAATACTAGGGGCCGTACCTAAAGGCAGTAATGAACACTTAGAGGTATTAATTTTAATTCCAGTGCTAAGTTGTACTGAATTTAAAAAAATAAGGACATGTCTCCCAGAATCAATATCAGCAATAGAGCAAATACAGTCGTCCGCATAAGCCAGAACTTTAGAAAAATGATAGTCTTCTGAAGAAACAATAGCAAAAATGTCTTTATCCAGTTCAATAAAATGCAACAAAGGGTCCAAGCCAAAGACAAACAACAACGGACTCAGAGGACAGCCCTGACGTACTCCAACCTGGTAAGGAACTGAGACACCCAAATGACCATTAATCATAGGTGTTACTCTAGCTGAACGATATAGGGTTTGGACTAAATCTAAAAAATTAATAGGGATACCATAATATACTAGAATGGCCCAAAGATAATCATGGCGTATGGCGTCAAAAGCTTTTTCCTGCTCTAAGGCTAATAAATAGCCAGATAGTTTATTCTGAAAACCTTGATCTATCAATTCCCTGACATAGATTAAATTCTGGGAAATGTTTCTGCCAGGAACAGCACAGGTTTGTGTGGAAATTAACAACTTAGTGGCAACCTTTGAGAGACGGTGATTTAAAATATTAGCCAAAATTTTGTAGTCTGAGGTTAACAAACTCAATGGTCTCCAGTTGTGCAAGAGAGCAGGATTCCCTTTTTTATATATAAAAATCATTACCCCATTTGTCATACTAGAGGTTAATCTTTTTTCTGCCCAAACAGCCTGAAATACAGCAAGCAGCCAAGGTGCAAGAACATCTACATATGTTTTATAAAATTCATCTAGGTAGGCCATCTATCCCTGGTTTAGTATGCGTAGACAAATGACCTATAGCCTGACTAATTTCATCTATAGAAATAGGGGACTCTAGTACTTCAATTTCAAGAGCTGAAAGTGACAGGATTGCAATATGGTGATAAAAGGGAGGAAAAGAATCAGAATTGGGCTTTTTAAAAGTCTGAGTAACATAAGATTGAACTATAGTCCGTAAACACCTAATATCACGAACTAAAGATCCATCTGGAGTCTGAAGGGCAGACATACACAAGTTTGGCAATTCCTGGTCAAAAAGATCAAAGGGGTTCACCTGCTCACGGGTACCAGTAACAACATGTTTTTGTTGATGTCTATATCTTCGTTCTCGTGTTTTGAGAAAATCAAGCATTTTTGCTTTGATATCTAAAAACTGTTGCCGCTTCGTACCCTGTGAAGAACACGGCTGTGACAACAAAGTCAAATACTGAGCACTATGGCCCAGATAGGTAAAATAGGAATTCCAGGCTTTAGTCCGAGAGACCTGAAGAAAAAGTATCTTAAGATCCTGTTTTGTGTCTTCCCACCAATCCAGGGGACTATCGTACAAAAAAGCTATATCTGACCTGAGTGAAAAAAAGGAATGTATCTGCTAGGAAAGGTCCTCATCTTGTAATAAGGATGTATTTAATCTCCAATAGGCACGTCCCATCATAAGTACTTGATAAAAACCAATGGTCAGTTTTAGAATTAAATGGTCAGAATTCTCTAATGACAAGGTTGCAATAGTAAAACAGGAAAGTCTCCTGGACAAAAACCAGAAATCTATCCTAGAAGAAATAGTCCCTTTATAAAAGACCTTGCTTCTGTTGCAATAAATCATAAGCATCCATCAAATTATTAGTTTTTAAGACTTGTAATAAGGCATTGGTGTCACAAAACATCTTTTGTGTCTTACGCTCCCAATCTCAAGCAGCTAATCCACAATTAAAATCACCACCCCATAAAACTAACTTTGAAGTATGTAAATATGTAAAGGCGAGTTTCCCTGCTCCCTGAAAGAGGCAGTGGTAACCGCTTGAAGAAAGCTTCCTTGACCCGACTTTTTCTAGTTATTGACTCCATCTCTAACCTCCCCTTTATTGGGAAGGTTATTGAGAAGGTCACAGCGTTCAACTGATGACCATTTAACCATCCATAATGTTCACGAATCCTTCCAGTCGGGCTTCCGTAAAGGCATAGCACGTAGACTGCGCTTGGTTCGGTGTTAAATGATCTTCGATGGTGAGGGATCTGAAGAGACGTTCCATTCTTGTTCTTCTTGATCTCTGCAGCCTTTACACAGTGGACCATGGTGCTGTTAGCTCGCTTTGGGTAAATTTTGTGGAATGTCTAAACTGCTTTGCAATGGTTCACGCTATTCTCACCGGAGATCGCAGAGAGTTGTGTCGGGATTTTTCCTCTGTCCCAATTCCTTTGTTTGTGGAGTGCTCTAGGGATCCGTAAGGTCGCCCATGTTGTTTGCACTCCGTAGTATGCTGCCCCTGAGGTATCATTAGACGATATGCTGAGGTTTCACTGCTATGCTGATGATACCCAGCTCTATCTTGTCTTTGCACCTCGACCAGGATGGAGCTCTCTCAGTGTTTAACAACTGTCTGTGGGAGATCCAAGACTGATGGATTCTAGTTGGCAAAGTTGAACTCGGAGAAAACAGAGGTGCTGGTAGTGGACCCTGGTGGTCGGGTGGTGAGGCCGGGTATCGGTGCTCCATCTGGAATTGTCCTTGGTGGAGTATCTATGCTGTCCTCAGAATGGGTGCGTAGCCTTGGGTTTATTCTTGACGAAAGGCTGACTCTCAAAGCTCAGGTGTCAGCCGTTGTCAAGATTTCCTTTTATCATCTTAGGAATATTGCCAGGGTTAGGCATCTTGTTCCGTCTGACTCCCTGCCTACTCTGGTTCACGCTTTTGTGTCCTCTCACCTAGACTACTGCAACGCCCTGTACTTTGGGCTTTCTGGGGTTGGAACCATCGCCACAGCTGCTGGTGCAGAACGCTGCAGCCCGGTTTTGACTGGGACAAGTCGGTTCTGTCTATCACTCCCCTGCTGTGAGAACTGCACTGGCTGCCTGCTGTGTGGCGGATCACCTTTAAAGTCATTTTGCTGACTTTAAAGCCCTTCATGACACCAGGGTCCAGCCTATCTGAAAGACCTCCTGGTTCCTTACTGCCCTGACCGACACTGCCGGCCGAATGTTGTTAGAGATCCCAAGAGTGAGTTTAAAATCTTCTGGCAGCAGCGCATTTTCACATGCTGCACCCACTTTTGGAACTCTCTACCATGTCAGTTACGGCAGTGCACTCCGTGAACTTCTTTTCAAGAGGGATTTGAAAACCTATTTGTGGAGTATGGCTTTTTAGACAATGTTATTTAGTAATGCCTGATTTTATTATTAAATACTTTATTTCGTTGTATGTTGATTTTATGTACATGTTCTGTTTTTATGTAGTGTTTTGAACTGTTTTTAAAGTTGTTCAGCACCTTGATACACTGAAAGGTGCTATACAAATAAAATTATTTATTATTATTATTATTAAATATGGAGAAATACGATGAAACAAGGCTGATCTATCGGCCTTAGACTGAGGAGCATAGATATTTATAAGGCGATATGTACAATGACAAACAACAATATCCATAAGCATAGCTCTACCAGGTAGAATGTCTAAGACTTGTAAAACATGAATAGAAATGCTAGAAAAGAACAAGACACCCAAGCCATCACACACATCCTCTCCTGGTGACCAAAAAGAAGCACCCCATCGCCAATCCTTTCCCGCTTCTTTTATACTTTTCAGGGAGCCCAGTCTGGTATCCCTGTAAAAGAATGATAGAGACAGAATGCTCACTGAGACTGGCAAAAGTAAGACGCTATCTTGATTGGGATTTAATACTGTTTACATAACAGTAATAAAAGAAATGACCTTTGCCAGAGAAAAAAGAGGAAAAAATCAAGGACTAGAAACAAGTCATTTCCTTTTTTTTCCTCTTTTTTGGTTTAGGTTTTTGTTTAACCTCTGCATCTGGGGCATGGTCTGCAAGGGAGGAAGCAACCAAGGAGAAATCAGATTCCACCCCATCATCATCTCCCTCATGATCCAGTAAAGGGGCAAAAGGATTAGCAGCTATAACTAAATCAGGCTCAGGACAAGAGGAAGGGACTACAGAACCAGGTTTGGTTGACCTGGACCGGGTAACTCTTTGGAAGGGAATGTCATTCTGCACTCCTGGTGGGGGCATACAAGAAGTCTCCCATTTTCCTACAGGCACAACAGCCCGGGGAATATCAGATAAAGAGGCTGATGTATCAACCAAGGGAAGAGCTCCTTGTGCAGCAGACATAGGAGAGGAAGGGGGAACAAAATCTGGGTCAACACGCACACCAGTAGTAAAAAGGGGAGAGTGGAACTGGGGCATTAGTATCCATGTTATCTAAGATGGGGACCTGAATTATCTCTTCCTCAGCAAGAACTGAAGAAGGAGTAGAAGACAAGTGAGAAACAGGGGCAGGTACATCAGGACGCAAAAGTAAATCCTGCATCTTTTGATGCTCTTTTTGTGCATTTGCAATGTAGATATCTTGTTCAGCCTGAACAGCAGGATCAGCCTGATTGTGAGAAGCCCAAGAGCAAGAGCGGAAGGTGTGTCCCTGTTCATCACATAAATTATACCTCATTGGACTTCTACAGTGAGCCCCTATGTGACCTAAATCCCCACAAAGCCCACACTTCTGCTGGTCACAGACATTACTTAAGTGCCCCAAAGCCTCACACTTATAACAAGCCCTTGGCTGTCCTGGATAAAAGAGAACACCCCTGTCTCGTCCCAAAAAAAAAACAATTAGGAAAATGTTTAGTTAACCCATTCTCTAAGCGTAAATCAATTAAATAACGCCAACCCCCTGTCCAGAGATGTTCATCATCAAGAATGGGTTCAGGGGAACCTTTGACAGTACAGTGCTGCTGTAACCAGTAGGTTATATTGGCAACATTTACCCCTTCATTCCAAAACCGTATCGCAATTTTCTTAGAAACTGGTTTTGTCAAAGGAATAGCTAAAAAAGTTTTCCATAGAGGTGTGCTTTTTAAAACCTGATATTGTTTCCAAAATCTGTCCAATCCTGCTGGATGTTTGAAACTAATGTCAAAAATGGCATCCCCAGGCATATGAATCAACGCATATATTTCATATGCATAAAACCTCATACTCATTTTCAATCATTCTCATCCAATGAAAAATCTATTGGGAACATCAACCAGTGAACCTTGAAACTTCAAACTCACTGCGTTCTGTCTAGCAGCAGACTCATTTAATAACCCAAAAGTAGCAGGAAACAGTTTTTCATTTACCTTGTCATGCCACACAGATGAGATTTTTTTCTGTCAGGCTCAGGCAACAAAGGTGCTGCAGAAGTAGATGGCTGAGATGCAAGGCCTTCGGATGAGGCCTCAGAATGGGAGGGGGTCAGAGGGAAGTGGCAGACCATCATCTTCCAAGTGCCTAATGTTTTCCATTAGGTCTGGACTGGAACTAAGGGAAACGGGGGCAGGTATGTCATTAGTTAACTGTCCTGGAGGAAGTCCCGAGTCTGCAGCTGGAGAGGAAAGCACAATACCCTCTCCAGATGCCACATTCGCATCCCATGACTTCCCATCATGGGATTTAACCCACCCTGCAGCTTCCAGGGCTTCAGCTACCCAAGTAGCAGGGGCTTTCAGGTCCCCAGTCGGCAAAGACCTAGGCAGTGAAAAAGCAGTTGCATTCGTCTGGAAGAGGGGAGACATACCTCCATGAGGAACCACTTTTTTGATCCCCCCTCCCCTGAATGGTTGTTCTTCGGGGGAAAGGCCTATGGTAAAAATCCCCACATTTGAGCCCGTAGAAGTAGTCGATCTATATGTAGTAGCAGCAACCTCCACAGAGCTTGAGAAAGGGAGCTGTGGAACAATAGCAGAAGAAATTGTAGACTCACCCTGCTCTGTGACAGTGGTTCACAAAGGGGTATCAGGCAACTGCCCCAAAGAATCTGTAACTGGTGTTTTCAAAGAAGATGCCAGTGCAACAGGGGGACATGACCCTTCCTGTCCTGGTATGCTTGTATCATCCATCCGAGCTTGCTGCAACTCTGTGAGCAAGAGGTTCTGCTGACGTTCTAACTCCTAAGCCTTAAGCGAATATCGGCAACAGAAACAACCGACGAGATCTCTCCCTCTTCCGGGTGTACCCCTCCAAAGTCAGCAGCAGAAGGTAACTGTACTTCAGCCTCAACATTAACATACTCCATGTTGACATCCAGGACCGTCCCGATCACAGCATCCATCGGGGGCTGAGGAGGTGATCGACTCCTCAGCCTCCCACACATCTGACTTGTTCCAAAGACTCCCACACACTGAGGAGAATCACAAAGGCACAGCGCCCTCTGTCAACCAGAGTAGGGGAAGACTTTGTTAAGGAAATCATACGGAACAAAACAAAATAATCAACAGCATCAAAAAATACAGTCAGAGCACAGAAAAAGCAGACAAAAACTAGATAACAATGAAAATAATGAGATAAACAAAATCTGATATCATCATTACGTAATTGGAAAGTCATTATCAGTAATCCAGGACAAGTTCTTCCTGAGGGCCATCAATTGGATCTTAGTGAGATTCTTAGATTCAGAAAAATAAACATCTTGTATGGATTTAAAAATATTACCATACAGTTCATGGTACGAAAGTTCATGCTGTTGAAGAGTAAACAGACACCTAGAATGCCAAATAAACCATTTGATAATAGAAAAAATAACAGACAGTGTACTTTTATCCCAAATATCCCAATTACTGGGATAACTACCATATAGAAGTGCTGGATATGCAAGATGTAAAAAAAAAAAAAAAATGGTAAATTAGACCTATCATAAAGGAATTTCCAAAAATTAAAAACATAAGAACAAGTAAAATATAAATGCAGCAGAGTCTCAGGTTGGGTAATGCATCCATGTCTGGAACAAATACATTCTTCCACCCACTTATGCTTTTGATTAGCCTTAACATTTAATTTCTCATGACAATTAAGCCAGTGATGATCTTTATATTTGTTTGGGATACAGGACTCATTTAAGAAAAGAAATAAGGCATCTTGATGCAGTACTGGACATTTAGGAAAGCCCTCCAATGTACCAAAATGATTCTCCAAAACAAAAGCATATAACTGCTTTTTCGAGAGGGAAATCACTTGCCTACTCGTGATCCCCCAGGCTTTTAACTTAACAAAAACGTCTCTTAAATACTGAAGAGACTGAGCATCCTTGTCAATACGACGCAGAGTACCCAAGTCCCATGCTGCAAACCAAGGGGAAATGGAGGAAACAAAGAAATCACACCAGTATTTATCTGGGCAAATAAATAATGGTCTTAAATTAGCTTATAAAAATTGACAGAAAAAAAACAGAACTGGGTTATTCATTTGTTGTTCACCCTTTTTACGTGATAAATACAATACATTTCTCTTGATGGGGTTTAAGCGACTGCCCCAGAAAGACTGAAAAAATAAACCATAAATTTTAACTTCCCGCATCTTGGGAATAGGAAAAACAGAACTAAGAAATAGAAAAAGAGGCACCAAATAAATACGTATCATGTAAACTCTTTTACTATAACTCATTTTTGTTCTGTTCCAGTTCTGAATCATATGGGATCAAAGTAGTAATTTTTTATCCCAGTTATCAACATCCATTTTGGGCAACCCAAACTCAATACCTAATATTTTTAAAGGGCCTAATGTGCACAGGAGACCAGCTATGTGACTCTGAGGGGCTAATTAACCCCCCCAGAGGCTTCCCAAAACATTTCAATAAATTCAAGCTGGTACCTGAGACGGTACCATAAGTGGTACAAATAGATAACGCTTTAGCAGCAGAGGGATCATTCCCTACTAAAAGAACTATATTGTCTGCGTAAGCCAAAGCCTTAGAAGGAACTATAAAGGTTGACAATGTGATTGGGTCAATACCAGAAGAGGAATTGAGAAGCCGTAATAATGGATTTATACTAAAGATATATAAAAGAGGACTAATCGGACACTCTTGCCTAACCCCAGTTTTTATAGGAACATGAGGGCCTAAAAACCCATTAATACAAGGACGGACAGTTGCAGTATGGTAAAGGGCTTGAATCCAGGTTATAAAAGTAGTGGGGATGCCATAATGTTGCGATACTTGCCATAAAAAGACATGTGCCACCTTATCAAAAGCTTGCCTCTGGTCTAGAGAAAGTACGAATCCAGCTGATGGTGAAACTGAATCATGAGAGAATATGTCCCGCAATAAAAGCAGTTGGTCAGTGATCGAATTTCCCGGCACAGTACAAGACTGAGCTGGAGAAATCAAGAATTTTGCTACTGTTAACAATTTCACATTCAATAATTTGTAAAGAATTTTAAAATCAGTATTCAAAAGGCTAATAGGCTGCCAATTTGATAAATCTAGTTTATCACCTTTGTCCTTAAAGAGAAAAAGAAGAGCACCTGTAGACATATCAAAAGGTACAGATTGCGTCTATAAAATAGTATTATAAACCGAAGTTAGTTCATCCAGCAGTTCACCTTTTAAAAAATAATAAAGATCAGTAGTAAGGCCATCTAAACCAGGGGCTTTACCTTTGGACAAAGATGGTATAGTAGTAGCAACTTCCTGCTTGGTAAAAGGAGCTACAAGACCAAGAAGCTGGGCTTGTGGAGTGTGCGGAACCTGAATAGCATTAAAAAAAAGAAAATAAATCTGTATGACATACATGGATCACAGAAAATAAAGTAGCAGCATAGTCAGATGCTATACATAAAATACTACCCTGATCCTCATGAACCACACCCTGTTAGTCATAAAGAGCTGGGATAGATTTAGCCTGTACCAGGTCCCGATGGCTTAGTAGGGCACAAGAATGAAAAAAAGGACCTTGTGTTTCATGTCGCTGTCGGGACTCTATAGCGGTAGACTGAGTCAAATGATATTGTTTCATTTTCTCTTGAAAATGAGCAATCTGGGCCAAGAAATCATGTCTGGTGAGTTGTGCAAGGGAATGCAAGTGTTGGAGCTGTTTACGGTCTTGTAAGTATGAAAAATATGAACCCTTCCGAAAACATCTACTGCGGGAAATTAGAAGGGAACGGAGATCCGATTTCATTTCTAACCACCAGACTACAGGGTCATCATATAAGGGATATAATGATTTCCTACAATCCAAAAAAGTGGAAATAAGGTGAAGGAGGTCCGTTTTCTGCAAAAGTATAGAATTTAATTTCCAATATCCTGGGCCCTTAGGAGAGACAGCGACTCCCAAAGTAATCAATACCAGACAGTGGTCTGAGTAAGGAGTGGGGTCAACAGAGACCAATTGAAGTGGCAAAGGAATAGACAAAAAGAAAAAATCAATATGGGTAAAGAACCCTTAAAAAATGTACGTTCCCGAACACCGGTATGAGGCAAAACAGCGTCTTTAAGATGTGCATCAATCACAGCTTTTTTCAGAGTGGCCATATCACCATATATTTTTGTCGTTTTGGTGGCTGAACCTCTATCCTCCTTACTTAAACCACAATTAAAATCCCTTCCCCAAATCACAAAATAAGCTATATGCAGAAAGGGGCTGAGTTGTTGAAAAAGAAGTGTGCGATCAGCTTTAGTCTGTGGTGCATATGTGTTAATGAGTCAAAAAAACAGTGTTCAAAATGAAGTCTAAGAGCAAAACCCTACCCGGGACAAGGTCCAATACCCGTACAACTGTAGGTTCAATATGATGGAAAAGGATACCAACACCCGTACAATGTTCAGGGCCTATGGACCAATACGAAATCCCAGAAACCCACTCTTTAGTGGAGAGAGAAAGTTCAAAAGTTGAGTGAAGCCTAGTATCTTGTAAAAGAAAGATACCAGAAGAAAAAGACTGTAGAAAGGAAAACACTACAGTCTGTCTAATTTTATTTTTAATACTATTGACATTGGTTGTCAAGAAGAGGAATGGAGGTGAAAAAGGCATATAAAGAAAAAATAAAGAAAAGGAACTCAACTTTTTTTTTCCAAGATTTACCCTTACGACAAGAGGGTTGGGAAAAAGTACCACCATCATCGGTCAGGACAGAATTAGCAGTGTCCTTAGGCAGAACAGAATCCGCAGAAGAACAAACTGAATCCATGTCAGAGTGATCGGCAGTCAAAAGTACCAAAAATCTATTAGAAACATCATGAAGCGAAGTTTTGGACATTTTTGAGGTAGGTAAAGGTCCAGCGGACCTCTTCCAAGTTGAGAGTCTCCGGGCAGGAGGGTCCTCCAGTGTGGGGGGGCATAGAATCAGATAGAAGTGCAGAGTCCCTAACAGACACAAAGACAGAAGAGAAATCAGGGGGATTATCAGGAAAGACTGCCAAGGGAGAGGAAGAAGGGTCTTGAACCTCAGCCACAGGACCTACCACACTAACCTTGGGGGGGGGGAGAGGATCAGGAATCGAGGTAACAGACAACGTAGTAGTAGGTACGTCCATGACTAACTGCGAACCCATAGGTTTAGTAACCTTCCATTGGGCCAGTGAAATCAAAAGACGTTGTTCATCTCTGTCTGCAGAAAAGGATGTCTTATGAGCTGCCTTAGGACAAGTCATGTAAACTTGGCCTTCTTCCCCACAAAGGTTACACTGAACTGAGTTAGAACATTGTTTACTAAGATGACCAGTTTTGTGGCATAGGGAACATTTTAGCTGGTCACATGCACTACTAATGTGTCCCAAAAGGCCACATTTATAACAAGTCTTAGGTTGTCCCGGGTAGAATAAAACCCCTTGGTCTCTACCTAAAAAAAAAAAAAAAAAACTATTTGGGAGATGACTAGGAGTCCCACCTTCAGTATGCAGCAGGACACGGATCTTCCAACCTCCCATCCAAATTCCCTCGGAATCAAATATAGCCTCGGGATGGCCAGGACACAGCTGTTTCAACCAATACAGTAGATCAGTGACACTGACCCCTTCATTACGGAAAAGAATCGTAATGGTTTTATGAGTAGGTCTAGTAAGAGGAAGAACCTCAAAAGGGGCCCACAAGGGGGTAGTTTTTCCCATTGATAACGAGCCCAAAATGTTTCGAGACCGCTACCTAATTTAAAACTAACATCAAAAACAGTCTCTCCAGATACATGAATAAGTGCATACAGTTCTGAAATTTGAAAATGCAAACTATACCTCAATAATTGATGACTCACATAAACCCTATCTGGAAATACATCCAAACCCCCTTTATAAATAATACGAACTGCATTATGACATTTGGCAGAAGAAACAGAGTTATAAAAAAGGGAAGCATAAGGTTTGAGAGGGGCGACCGAAGGGGGCTGGAAGGCCACCTTAGGAGAACCCTCAGTAGTATTCCTGAGTTCTACAGGAATGGATCTTGGGATATCTGAAAAAACAGAATCATCGCTGAGGGCTGCAGCCTTCACCTCACAAGGCTGAGTACGAGCCCCTTTTACTCCCCCTGGTTGAAATTCTGGGTTTGTAGAAAAAGCAAAGTCCGAGGACAGGTGGAGTGGAGAATGCTGGAGGTCAGAACAAGGTAGAGAAGAATCTTGTGCTGTAGTGAGGATAGAGGTGCCAGGAGCAGGTTTAGGGGAACCAGGATTAGGGGACACAGCAAGCAAGACAGCAGCTTGAGGCTCCAAAGCAGTACTCACAGGTTCTTCAGTAGGGCTAGGTGAAGAGGCAAGGTGAACTCCCGGAATCTTTATAGGCGTAAAGCTGGAAATCCAGGAACCTGTGTCCGGGAGTGCACCCAGCCGGCCGCTTGTAGTGAGTTCTCAACCGTCCAAGTATCGCCCTCGCACACAGGAGTGTCCGCCCAGTGCAGTTTATGTGGGCTCCCTTGTTTGACAACTCGATCCTGGCGAGAAGATTTATGGGCAGCAGAAACGAAACACCGCTGCGGTCACTTGATCCTGTCCAGCACGGTGGAAAACAACTTCTGTAGTCGGGTGCTCACTATGGGCCGCTTCCATGGCGACCGCCTTATAGTAGCAACAGAGTTCTGAAACCGAAGCAGTAGAAGATGTTTCTCGGGAGTAGAAACGGTCGTAGAGATCTTTCTTCATGTCCACGTAGCATTGTCCTTCAAGCTGCAAAAGGTGTTACAGCTCCTTATTGAAGGAGACATTAGCCGGGAAGGGAGAATCATTTCCAGGTAAATCAATGGCATCCAAGCGAGGTAGGTCAGGCAAGTCGGGTAAAGGAGTAGAATCCTTGGGTTGCACGAGCACTGTATGTGCTGAGGAAACTTCCATCAGAAACTGTAGAGGAGACATTCTCCTCAGTCGGCAATACATCCTTCCCTTCCAACGGAAGCGCCTCAACTGAGGCAGCCATCCTTCGACGGCTCAAAGAGTCCCCCTACTGGCAAACAGTAGGGGAATTTCCCCGGTGTCCTGGCCAAATTTCCCCCATTCACTAAAAATACCACCAACAGCTTAATCTGGTTCAAGGTCAGTTGGCATTCATCTGTATCCCCCTCCCCGGGTCATACCTGAAAATAGGCAGAATTTGTCTAGTACACTTACCTGATCAATAAAAACTAAATAAATAAATAAATATCATTAGCTACCTTGAGCAATAACCCACCATACTCCTTGGGAACAAGTTGCCTGCCCATCACCCTTCCCTCTGTCCTGATGTCCTGTGTGTATAACAGTCCATTGTCCCAATACACTCTATGCTTTCCATCACCTCCCTGTGTCCCAGCAGATTCTGCACAGGCCCTCAGCTTCTCTAAGCTAGGGTCTGTCCACTGTGCTGCTGCCAAGTCTTCCTCCTTACCCAGAGCATGGGGCATGACCGGACTGAGGCCCATAGCTGTGGCAGTAGGGGACTCCATATCACTACCTTCCCCCTCCCCCAGGCTATGTGTCGCCCCTCCCTCCCTCCTGAGATCAACCTTCAGTAGCAGTTGGGTTAACTGCCACTAGAGGAAGTTCCATCCCCCTGTTATTACTCTTTTACAAGAGCTACATGTTGGCTGGCCTGTCTCCCAACCTCTCCTGTCTGAATTTCTGTGGGGTCCCGAAGATCACAGGAGCCTCTATTCTTTTGGCTCCTGGTCACAGCACAAACCACTTCCTGTGGAATATCGCTCCTCACAATCACATCCATAATAAGTTTTTTAGCTACAGCCACCTTCCTTACCCCTTCACCTGCATCTCCCCAATCCAGGGTAACACTGGCTAATGGCTAAGTTTTCCTTTCCCCTGTGTAATCCCTCACAGAGACAAACTGATTTGGCAGTATTTGTTCAGCCTCCACCAAATCCCCTTTTACCAGGGTAAGAGATGCTCCTGTATCCCTTAGCCCTTTAGTGTGTACCCCACTCACCAAGACTGAATGAATGTGCCCCCTCATATTGTCAGGGAGAGCCTCAGCAATACAGTGGGCTACCGTCTCTGATTGCACAGGCCCTTTTACCTTCTGGGCTTTCTTAGGACACTGCCTAGACAGAAACATATAGAAACATAGAATTTGATGGCAGATAAGGACCGCATGGCCCACTCAGTCTGCCCATTTCCCTACCTAATGGATAAGCTGCAGATCCTAGTTAACCAGCAACCTACTTATTTCTACTCCCACCCCCTAGAATTGCCTTATGACTGTCCTATGCATGCTTGAATTCAACCACTGTTTTTGACTCCACAACCTCCTCCGGAAGGCCGTTCCAAGCATTCACAACCCTCTCTGTGAAAAAATACTTCCTTACATTACCTGTGAGCCGCCCCCCATCTTGAAATTGTGCTCCCTTGTTCTTGCACACCTCTTTTTTTGAAAGATGTTACCCTCTTGGACTTTGTTAATTCCCTTGAGGTACTTGAAAGTTTATATTATGTCCCCCATCTCCCTCCTTTCCTTGAGGCTATACATATTAAGCTCCTTTAGTCTCTCTTCATATGTCTTCTGGTGCAGTCCCTGCACCATTTTAGTTGCCCTCCTCTGGACAGCTTCCGTCCTGTCTGTGTCCCTACGGAGATTGGATCTCCAGAACTGCACGCAGTACTCCAGATGGGGTCTCACCAGCTGTCTGTACAGAGGGATAACAACTTCCTGTTTTCTACTGGTGATGCCTTTCCCTATGCATCCCAGTATCCCCCAGTCCTCCTTACTGCCCTCTCACATTGCTTGCCAACCTTTAAGTTATCTGATATGACTACCCCCAGGTCCATTTCCATTTTTGTTGTTGTTAGTATCTCACCCCCCATTGTGTACTCTTCCCCTTGGTTTTTGTTTCCCAGGTGCATTACCTTGCATTTCTTAGCATTGAATCTAAGCTGCCATACATTTGACCAGTCCTCTAACCTTGCCAAGTCCCTTCTCATCCTTTCCACCCCACCTTATGCATCAACTCTGTTGCAGATCTTTGTGTCATCTGTAAAGAAACATACTTTTCTTTCCATTCCCTCTGCAATGTCACTTATAAAGACATCTAATACTGAACCATGTGGTACCCCACTAGTAACCCCCCTTTCTTCAGAGTGGACTCCATTTACTATTACCCTCTGTGTCCTATTCTCTAGCCAATTCTTTACCCAGGCTATCATCTTGGGACCTGCTACCAGGCTGGCTAACTTGTATATTAATCTTTTGTGTAGGACTGTGTCAAGTGCCTTGCTTAAGTCTAGGTAGACCATGTCCACAGCCCCTCCCTGATCTACTACTTTGGTCACCCAGTCAAAGAAATCTATTAGATTTGTCTGGCATGACCTTCCCGCTGTGAATCCATGCTGCCTTGGGTCCTCTGCCCCTCTGGCCTCTAGGTACTTGACAATTCTTTCCTTCAGAAGTGATTCCATCATTTTTCCTATCACTGAGGTTAAACCAACAGGTCTATAGTTTCCTGCTTCTGCCCTGCTCCCACTTTTGTGAAGGGGAATCACATCTGCCCTCCTCCAGTCCTCAGGTACAACCCCATCCTCCCATGATTTGTTAAAGAGGGTAGTCAGTGGTGTCACTAGTTCTACCCTTAGTTCTTTTAGAATTCTGGGATGAATCCCATCAGGCCCCATTGCTTTGTCCACCTTCAGTTTTAAGAGTTCTTTCAGAACCCTTTCTTCTGTAAATGGGCTGGTATCAACTTCTGTATCCAGAGTGTTCCTATTGTTTGTTTTAGGTACCTCCCCCTCTTCATTTGTAAATACTGAGCAAAAATATTTGTTTAGTATCTCTGCCTTTTCACCGTCACCCTCTGCCCACCCCCCCCTTTATTAAGCCTCACTATCCCTCCCTTGGTATTCCTTTGCTCCCTGATGTACCTACAAAAGGGTTTATCCCTCTTCTTAACTGAGTTGGCTATCTTTTCCTCGGTTTGGGCCTTTGCTGTTCTGTATGCCTTCCCAGCTTCCTTTTGCTTTAACTGAGACAATTCTCTGTCCTGCTCCTTCTGTGATTCCTTGTGCTTTCTGAATGCTTTCTTTTTCCTCTTGAACTTTCACTGCCACCTCCTTTGAGAACCATAGTGGTTTCTTACATTGTTTTGTTTTGTTTTGTTTATTTGCTTCACACAAAGGCTTGTTACCTCTGTGATGGCAGTTTTTATTATTCCCCATTGTTCTTCCACCCCTCCTTCCTGCCCATTTGCTAGTGCATTCCTTAGGCACTCACCCATTTTGGCAAAGTCAGCCCTCCTGAAGTCCAGTACTTTTGCCTTTGTATGGCTTGACTCTATTGTTGGGTTTATTATGAACCATACTGTTCGATGGTCTCTAGTTCTCAGATGGCTACCCACTTCCACATCTGTGATCCTCTCTCCATCTCCATTTGAGAGAACCAGGTCTAAGATTGCTCCCTCTCGAGTGCATTCCAGTTCTAGTTGTCTAAGGCATGCCCTCTGTAGGGCATCTAGAATAACCCCACTCTTAGAAGTGGCTGCAGCAACTGCACTCCAGTTAACATCTGGCATATTCAGATCACCCATCAGCAATATCTCCCCTTTTTCTGCCATTCTAAGTATACTTTCCATCATTTTCTTGTCCATTTCCTCCCCCTGAGAGGGGGGTCTGTATACAACCCCTGTGTGGATTGTGGTACCATTGCCTGTCTCCAAATTGACCCACAGTGCTTCTTCTCCTCCCTATTTACCCTTTTGTTCTGTTGCTTTGATTCCTTCCCTTATGTAGAGAGCTACCTCCTCCTCCTCTTTTACCCTCCCTGTCCCTCCTGTAGATAGTGTATCCTGGTATGTTTACATCCCAGTCATGGTTCTGTGTGTACCATGTTTCTGTGACTGCCACGATATCCAGATGTTCCTCCTCCATCAAGACCACTAATTCAGGAAGCTTGTTACCCAGACTACGGGCATTGGTACTCATTGATCTCCATTTTTTGATGGCTTTACCTTCTGTAGCAGCATCCCCCACTGACCTTTCTACCTTGGTCTTTTTCTCATTTAGTACCCTGTTATGTAGGGGGAGACTGGGATTTTCCTGCTGCTTATCAGTGTCTCCACCCTTGACTAGTTTAAAAGCTTGCCAATGAAGCATTTAAACCGATTGCCCAAAAGACTTGTTCCCTTCCTAGACAGATGCAGACCATCCTGCCAGTATAGGCTGGTGTCCTCAGGTGGAACCCCAGTCCCCAATGAAGCCAAACCCCTGTGCTCCGCACCATTTTTCAACCATTCATTAAACCGCATGGTGCAAAGTACCCTCGCCTCACCCATTCCACTGACAGGCAGCACCTCTGAGAAGAATACTGTGTGTGCTACTTGTCTTAGGCCCCTCCCCAACTCCACAAAGTCCTTCTGCACTGCTCTAATCTCATGATGAGCCAAGTCATTTGTCCCTTGGTGGACAATGATGTCCAGCTCAGACTCCCGTGCAACTGTTTTCGTGATCCTAAGGATGCGCTTCCTGTCCCTCCAAACCATGGCACCAGGCAGGCACCTTACTTCAGTTTTCCCTGCTCACCCCAGCTCTATCCCCCTAATAATTGAGTCCCCCACCAGGAGCTGCTTTTTTTCCCTGTGGTGTCCTCTGCCTCCTTCCTGAGGGCCTCCCTTGTGACAGTTGTCTGCAACCTCCTTAGTCTCCTCTGCAGATGCATCCATAGGGGAACTATGCTCCCCCAGAATGGTGTACGGATTGTGGAGTGGAACAACTGACTGGGTGTGCCTCTGTTCCACCACCCTTACCCTCCCTGAGCCCACCATGGTCCAACTGCTGTGCCTTCTTCGCAACCTCTGAGGTAGTGGTGGTGGCTCTGGTGCTCCCTGGATGGGGGACGTTCCCTTACTACTGTCCAGTGTGGCCTGGGGGAAGGTTTCCTTACTACTGTCCAGTGTGGCCTGAAGACGGGCAACTTCCTCCCTCAGGGCAGAGAGCTGTCTGCAAACAGGGCAGCATCTCAGCCTCCAGAAACACTCCCAGAAGACTGCTGCCCCACAGTCATTACATTGCACTACTCCCCGCATGTCTGTCTACCTTCTTGTTTATTTTTGTGTGTGTGTGTGTGCGACGGTGTGTGTGTGTGTGTGTGTGTGTGTGTGTGATTGGTTTGTTATATAGAAATATATATATTATATAATGTGTATGCTTATATTGTCAGTGCAGTGTGCTAGAGAGGATATGACAGTGATATGCACCTTGCTGTCTTGAGGAAATGATGTCAGAACCCCAGGTATAAAGGAACTATTTCCAGGGTGGGTGGGTTGAGGGGTGGGAAGGGTTTGGGCTTAAACTGTGCCCTCACGAAACAATCGGCTAAAAGCTCTGACCTACCACTGCGATGAGTGCCTTCCTGTCAGCAAGATGCCCTACATGACAATTTGACAGAGAAAATACCCTGCTAATCAAACAGAGAAAAATCCAAACATCCAAGTCAGACACAGGTAAACCTCCCCAGCCCCAAAACAGCCTGGTGACTTGTGCTCTGAAAGCAGTTAGCCCCAAAACATATGCATCTTATAATGCAAAATCCTATTTTCTTCTACAACAGTCTCTAATTACTGCATATCATAGTACTTTAGTTTAAAAAAATATTCAGAACCATATACAACAAACCTTGAGCAGAACATGTTTGTGTCTAAACTAATTAGCCTACAATTTCTTATGATGCTTATAAGTTTGACTTCTGTGGCTCTAGCAAAATCCTGTCTATAAACACGCTATGTTTATCCCCTCTAATGGAAAACTCTCTTGCAGCCATTGCTGTGAATCATATCTGGGACCCTGAGCATGGAGGGCAATAGCTCTAACCAGTCAGCTGAAGGGAAATTCTTGTCAGCTTGGAGGTAACGGTTAGACTTCTCTCTTCTCTTTTGACTATCTACATCTCACTACTAGAGGGCGCTGATATTACTGTTCTGGAACAGGGATCTCTTTCTTTGGTTTAATGGCTCATCTGAAGGAGAGACTTAAGTTTTCTTTAGAGAAAATTCACAAAACAAAAATAGAACTTGCCTGTCATCGTAGTGGTAGGCCTACGGCTCACAATGCTTGCGACCTGGCATCAAGAATGAGCCTGGGGTACTGGGGCCAGCAGCGGAGAGGAGGCTCTAGAATCCCAGTAGATGCTCTTCTCCTCTGGGGAGGGAGGGAGGGAAGGACATAGTCTTCAACAGCTGCTGGGGACTCACATTGGGCACGTACAGCATGAGCATATACGTTGGTCCCCCTTACATGCCAGCATCCTCCAGGGCACCAAGGAAGGAAATTGGAAAAAGCCACCCCAGAACTGGCTTACAGAGACCACAATGTATAAAAGGCTGGCTTCTTCGTTATGCCTCCTAAAGTCTGACGCATTTAGGGATATATTCCCTCTACCCATACCCTGCACAGGGGGTAAGCCAAGAGACTCTGTAGATGATGGTGAGCAAGGGAGGTGGAGGCGGGAGGTGGAGGCTGGTAAGAGAGTGCCAGAGGGTTTCAAGGGAGCCAGCTAGCACTAGAGACAAGAAGGCATAACATGTAAATAAAAAAAAAAGTAAAAAACAGAAGTGGATTTCAGCCTGTCACCTACTGTAGATAAGCGCAGCAATATAGGCTTGCATTCCATTCGCCTTGCTGTGCCATGGACTGATATATTTGTCCAGATTTCCTATACATTCTAATTCTGCTGGCAGTCTAAGGGCTTTAGATATGAACACGTTTTATGTATCAGCCTCTTTAAAAATAATTTCCGGTGGTCATACCTACATCAGAATTACTTGGTCAGAAACAGATTCTGTCTCTTTAACTGTCATGTCAGGTGACACAAAGTCTGCCACCCAAAAATGTTGAGATATATACTATGATTCTGACCTTTGTACCAGGTGAGAGGTCAAACAATGGCTAAGTTTGTCATGCCTTTTTACTGACTTGCATCACTGTTTCATCATCTGTTCATCTCATGCTACTTTCTGTTGTACAGCTGGCTTGAGTACATTTTGGTCATCAAGATAAATCAAGTGTCATAAACATAGATGGTATAAGTAAATTTCCCTTATCCATGGACATTTTCTAAAAATTACAGATTCTGATGTTCTTCTTAACCAATGAGGATTCTTACATTCTTAATTTCTAAACATTTCTGGTACTCATAACCATAAAGGGTGTTTCATGCAAATCGTTCTAACACTGAAGGTTTAAGTATCATTAGCATAGTCCATTTCCTACACAGATATTTCTCAAATTTTCTACACAGTCTTACTATTTTAAATTCAAGTTCTATTTTTTTTAAGAATACAATTTTAAAGGTGTAACAAGTTCAACCCTGGCTAATACACAGACATGTTATCACATTTCTTATACATTTTTCTTAAATGTTTGCAGGGGTGCTCTCCCTGCCAAATGATGAGAACAAAAACCCCTTTAAAACATTATAATGGTATGACAACAAAGTAGGAGAACTGAATTTGCTTAAATGCATCGTAGATGTTCAAGCAG